>OY728158.1:1640570560-1650570560 GCA_963277665.1 Viscum album
ATTTGTACAAATACATATCACTTAATGATATAACTAGGCTCATAATACTATGAGTAGTGTCCCATCGAAACATGGATCATAAAATCTGATCCACGTATGATATTTTTTGGTGTGTTTACAATTGGGTGTGTTGTGATTTATATGTATAATATTCATGGTTTACACCAATAGTCTTCTCGGTATTTTATAATAGGCTTGAAATCATTCTAAAATTGGATAGAGATAGGATTTTATGACCCTAGTTTGGGGGTGGACACCACCAACACCCTGGACAGCCCCGCCACCCCTGTGTACAGCCCTCCCACCCCCTGTGTACAGCCCACCCACCCACTGGACACCTCGTACCCCCTGGAAAGACCCACCACCCCCGTGGAAAACCTGCCCACCCACCCCATACCCACCTGGATAGCCCCACCACCCCCCTTGGATAGACAACCCACCCCCTAGACACATTGTACCCCTGGACAACCCCACCCCTAGAAAGCCCCCCCCACCCCCTGGACACCCCGACCCCCCTGGATAGCCCCGCCACCCCTGTGGACAGCCCGCCCACCCCCCATGGGACACCCAGTTTCCCTGGGACATCCCCTCACCCCATGGATATACCCCACCCCCGTGGACAACCGGCCCACCCTCCTTGGACACCCCTACCCCTGGATAGCCTCACCACCCTATGGAAAGCTCTCCCACCCCCCTAGATAGCCCCAACACCCCCGTGGATAGCCCGCCCACCCCCTGGACACCCCGTACCCCCTAGAAAGCCCCGCCCACCCCCGAGACAACTCCTCCTCCCTGTAGATAGCCCCCACCCCCGTCGATATCCCACCCACCCCCTTGGACACCCACTACCCCCTGGACAGCCCCACCACCCCCATGGACAACCCCGCCCACCCTCTTAGACACCCCATACCTCCTGGGCAGCCCCTCCTACCCCCTGGACAGCCTGCCCACCCCTAGAAACCTCATACCCCCCGCGACAGCCCCCACCCCCTGAAAATCCCCCCACCTGGACCCCCCAACCCCCTGGATAGCCCCACCACCCCCATGGATAGCCCACCCACCCCCCCTGGATAGCCCCTCACCCCGTGGACACCCCCACCCCCGTGGATAGCCCGCCCACCCCTTGGACACCCCCTACCCACTCGGAAAGCCCCGCTACCCTCGTGGACAGCCGACCCACACCCTGGACACCTCGTACCCCCTGGACAGCCCCTCTGACCCACTGGACACCCCCGTGCCCCCCTGGACAGCCCCCACCAATGGACAGCCCCGCCCAACCCCATGGCCCATCCCTCCCACCCCTTGGATAGCCCGTACCCCCTGGACAGCCCCGCTACCCCTCGTGGATAGCTCACCCACCCCCCTGGACACCCCATACCAACCCTAGATAGCCCCCACCCCCATGGACAGTCCGCCCACCCCCGTGGATAGCATGACCACTCCCCTGGACACCCCTACCCTCCCTTGATAGCCCCACCACCCCTGTGGACAGCCCACCCACTCCCACAGACACCCCTCCCCCCATGGACAGCTCGTCCATCCCTATGGACAGCCCACCCACCCCCTTGAACACCCCTAACCCCAGGACTGCCCTGCCACCCCCGTGGATAGCTGAACCACCCCCTAGACACCCCGTACGCCCTGGATAGCCCCACCTACCCCCCTGGACACTATGTGCCCCTGGATATCCCCCCACCCCCGTGGACAGCCCGCCCACCACCGTGGAAATCCCTCCCACCCCCTTGGACACCCTGTACCCCCTGGATAGCCCCGCCACCCCTCATGGACAACCCCTACCCTCTGGACACCCCATACCCCCCTGGACAGCCCCCCCCACCCCCGTGGAAAGCCCTCCTACCCCCGTAGATAGCCCTGTCCACCCCCTGGACACCCCTACCCCCCTCAACAGCCCTTCCACCCCCATAGACAGCCCACCCACCCCCTGGACACCCCCTCCCCTATGGATATCCCCCACCCCGTGGAAAGCCCGCCCACCCCCCCAGACACCCCTACCACCCCTAGATAGCCCCGCCACCACCGTGGATAGCCCACCCACACCCTGGACATCCCGTACTCCCCTATACATCCCCACCTCCGTGGACAGCCCTCCCACCCCTGGACACCCCCTACACCACTGGATAGCCCCGCCACCCCTGTGGATAGCCTCGCCACCCCCGTGGACAGCCCACCCACCCCTAGACACCCCATACCCCCTAGACAGCCCAACCACCCCCGTGGATGCCCGCACACCCGCTTGGACACACCCTCCCCCCTGGAAAACCTCCAACCCTATGGATCGCCAACCCACCCCCTAGGACACCCCTCCATCCTGGATATCCACCACCCCTGTGGACAGTCCACTCACCCCCTGAACACCCCGTACCCCCTTGACAGTCCCCCACCCTTGTGGATAGCCCACCCACCCCCCTGAACAACCCCCCACCCCCTTGGACCCCCACCCCCGTGGACACCCCCACCCCTTGGATGGCCCCCACCCCCTGGACAATACCCCACCACCTAGACACCCCCACGCCCATAGTCAGATGCTCAAAATGTAACTCTGACTATCATGGGCTCTCTGAAATGTGAGTTTCCTCTCACCATTATGAGATGTCTGCACTAAATAAATTGAAATGGGTTAGTTGGAAGAGTGGTTGTCATGTGAAGATTGAAATATAAAAAACTATGTTGTGGTACAAGTCATGGTTGTAATAGTCTGATATTTTTATGTGATATTGCTGGTGTTTTTTTGTTCTATTTTATGTGTTGTTTGTATGTGTGTTTGTAGGTGTATGTAATAGAGGGGATGGGTGGATGCTGTGCTATTTTATGGAAATAAACTATACCAATGGTTTAAAACCATTGGTAAGGTGCATTTTGAGAATATTTTTACCAATGGTTTAAATAAACCATTGGTAATACACTATAACAATAGTTCAAAATAATTGGTAAAGTGTATTTCCAGAATATTTTTACCAACAGTTTTAAAGAACTGTTGGTAATACTATATACCAATGGTTTCAAAACTATTGAAAAATATATGTAAACTATATATACCAAGGATTTATTAACAATTTGTATAAATATATACCAACGATTTCAATAAAACCATCAGCATACTGAAGGTTACACTACCATATACCAACGGTTTGAGAATAACTATTGGTATCTGCATTTAGCAATGACTTACTAACCGACGGTTTCAAAACCATTGGTATATATTATACCAAAGGTTTTGATTCCTATACCAATGGTTTGAAACCATTGTTATATATTTTATTTCTAATAGTTAGAGAATGTGATCTTTAGAACTACTTCTTAGTCTTGTTTCTCACACCAAACATGATTCATGTGGACTTGAATGTTAGTAGAGATCATGAAATCAACATGATCCCAAAACTGCCCCATGATCATCTATCCAAGTGTATGTGACAACCACACTCACTATGGGCATCCTATTCAGTGTAAGCCCCATCCTCTTCCAAACTATGTGGGATTTTATTCCCCACTAACTGGGATAGTAGGAATCCTCCATGTGGTCCAAACCTAACATCCAAATCCCTCATTATGTTCTCTAGGCTACATCCCTGATAATATAATGCCCCTCACCTAAGATTACATGTCTTTTTTAGGTCCCTATGGAAGCTCAACACATAATACACACAAATTCACATTCAAACAAAGATAAATCCTATTTAATAGAAAATATTACATGTGTAAGACCCACAAAATCCCTTATAGACACTCCGTTCACGACACTAGCATCCTTACCGCATGATGTTAAACTAGCAGGATCGGTTCTATATCATTAAATTAAATTGTACCATTGAAATTTTTGGGTTTTGATCCCTTTCCTATAAATAGTGTACATAGGATGCCTCTATGAGGTTCAATCCCAACCAATGGTAATGTTAGGTGCTCCCTCTAAGGATGTAACTTCATAATCCACCTCAAGGGGTGTTCTAATCAACCTTCATGGTGTGACATATTAACATTATGAGACACACATCCTAGATATACATCCATATGTAATTATGATCCATCCATAACTAAACCTTCACAGTGTGACATTTTCCCATTAGGAGACACACCTACCAAATCCACCTTTATAGAGAGTTCTGATCCATATATTATTAGACCTTTATGGTGTGAAATCTTCCCTTTATGGGACACACCTTCTAGATCCACCTATATGGGGAATTCTGATCCATCTATTGGTAAAACATTAGGTGTGACATCTTCCATCCAATGACGAGCCTCCATGATGCTCCTCCATCGGGTTTCTTGATCAATAAACCCCATCTACAAACAACATTAAATGTATTCCTCAATCCATCTCAATTATAAGTTTCGATCTCTATCTATAGGAAATTGAAATTTTTGTAACCCAAAATACTTACCCTATGCAAAATTATGGGATGTTTGATGGGAATTCCTTGGATGATATGCACCCATGAAATTATCTACATCATCCAATACATAGGATGACTAAGGTGAATGCTTTGAAAGATATAAACCACTATCATTGTTAAATCAAGAACTATATTGGATGACTTGTGTACTGCACCTAATATTCCTCCATGAGTTTCTCTCCCAATAGGAAGAATATAGGTGACCAATGCGCACAATGCCCAGACATGCATAACAATGCCCAACATGACTACTCAAATGATTAAAGTTTTCTACCCTGTCTATATGGAATCTGAATTTCCCTATAGAAGCACTGTAATTAACTGGAATCCATATAGAGATGGCACTAAGAATGAGTTCCATGAACATGACTTAACTATATGAGGGAGACTCGGACTAGGAGATAAGTTCCAAGGAGGATTCCAAGTAAGGATGAACTGATATCCCATTATCCTATTAAAATAAAGAAGTAAAAATTAATGATAAAATTGATGAAAGTCTCCCACCTTAGAAAGTGGGAATACAGGGTTATAATAATTCCCATGCACATTAACATGCAGGTGGGCACCCTAGAGAAAGTGTTAGAAATAGAAATGGAAAACCCAACGTGAAAATATTATCCTTAACATGGAGACTAGTATCATTTGGGACAATAAAGGATTTTCATGTCACCAGATCTTGAAATACGACATCATGTTCTACTAAGTAAAATGGCGGGTGCAACATGAAACATACTAGAAATTGGTGTAGTTAGTAGTTGGAAATAATTTGTCTGAGACATAATTAACGTGGATGCCTCTAAATCGTTGTAAAATTGGATGATGTTGGGGCATTGGAAAAATATTTCCTTGTATCTGTATTGAATATTGAGTCCACCTTCCATGCAGGACCCCAACTATAGAAAATCAGAAACTTAATGCCTACATACACTGGGGAAGGAGAAACCTTGATGTGGTAACTTTAGAAAAACCATGCTTCCACTACGAATTCCCTGACAACATCATCTATTGGGAACCCACACCCCATATCAACCTCTTGAATCATCTAGAGAAGGGTGATGGGCACCCTTGTATGTCAATACGGGAGGGAAAAGACCAATCTAACTATCTAAATGGCCTACCAGGAGAGGGAGGATTCAGTGCCTCACCAATAATGCCACCCCCACGGGCTACGCAAGGAGATACCACTTCACATCCCAAAAATGAATATTTTAGGGAGTCTCTCCCTAGAGAAATATTACGACTCATTCCCCTACATCAAGGAGGTAGCGGATGCCCAAGTCACCCCGGACATCACTACTTCTCAGGAGCCACTAAGGAACAATCCCACTGGGCCCCATCAGTGCTAAAAATGAAAAGTACATCATGGAAACATTTAGGTGGAATTCAGCCCTAATCTGGAGACAAAATTCTAAACCACCTGATGCTAATGTTAGGTGAAATCTTAAGAGAATTTCTAAAAATGAGAATCATCTTCCATAGCTCTAGTGGCCCCTCCCATGACAGAAATACCCCACCTAATCCCTATTAAAGATGATCAGGGATTTGTCTTTGATCGATTGGGATCTAGACCTCAGTCACCTCCCAGCCAGGATGGATTGACTCTATTAATAACCGGCCCCACCAACAATCATTATGGGTTGAATTGTGACAATGAGTTTCAATTTTGAGGTCCTCCCTGCACTGTCACTAACTAAAGTGGAGGTACTACATTCTCTCACAACCAGTACGAAGGTCCTCCTCATGGAATTCCTAACTCAAGCATAGGTCTTACCTAATACAACATTAATCAAATAGGAGTCCCTCTTTTCACTTATTTTTCCCATCATAGAGGTACTCCCTATGTCACAGCCAACCAAAATGGAGGTATTTTCCACTCCTTCAACAATTAATATAGAGGTCCTCCTCATGTTCCAACAGATCATAGTTTAGGTTCTCCTTATGATTTTTTCAACCCTTTATAATGTTCTTCTCCATATTCCAACTCTTAAAAATAAAGGTCCTCCCCATATATATTCTTACTAGTATGAAGGTACTCCTCATGCTCCAACCAACTAGTACAAAATTCCTCATCGTGCTATCACCACCATTCAATATAGAGGTACTAATCAGGTCATTACTCACCAAGTAGAAGTTCCTACCCACATTACCATCCACTATTAGGGAGGTATTCCCCCTCATGAAGAATTACCATGCCCTAAAGAACTCTACTAGAGAATAAGGGACAAAAACCACCACCGTCATTGGATAAATCATAAGAAATACCATGTCATCATCAACATCATCAATATTTCTGATTCTGAGGGAGAATATGACTCAGTATTGGATTCCTTGGTCCAAATGCCAAAGTCTGGGGTGTGATCCTGATAGGTTAAGATCTCTATCATGGAAGGTGAAGTCCATAGGATCCCCAGATCCCTAAAAAAATATATGTATACAAAAAAATTATGGCCCACTTCTAGGGGCTCACGTTGCAACCATCTCCATCGCTTCACATCTCTATATATCTACCACGACCAAAGATCATGGAGAGTTATTCGAGTATGGGATGAGTCCTTCAGACAGTGAGTTACTAGAAGATCCAATGATGAGTGTCACTACCCTCACACATGATAAAGTGGAGAAAACATATCCCTATAAGGATGTGATGATGCAGTTGTCACCATATCCAAGAGATATTTCAACATGCAGTGAATAATAAACCCACATAGAAACTCCTTTACTATTCAAAATTCCACCACACCAATCCAAATTGGTGCCACAAAAAATATAGCATCCAACATTGATCGAAGTGTAGGACAACCAAGAACATGTCCCTCCATATGATAAATAAATACTAGGGATACTTGGTCCACTGATTAGTTTTTAGTGGTGTTTGAAAAAATAGGATTCTCAACCATGTTATTCCAGAGTCCCTCACTAAGGGGTAAGTTGCATGTTTCCAAAAAACAATCTTGGTGATGCTTCACCACCTCCATGAGCATCAGTTTCCTTACCCAGGAATTTAGTAGAACTTTGATGATATTGATCAGCAGTGTCAAATGGTTGAGTTGGAAACACTCTTAGTAGTTCATCACCCTAGATATCCCAACTACCATTAAGACCTCCAAAAGAGATGTGTTAAGATCTTCACAATGCTCCACAAAATCCTAGAATTGGGGGATCCACATGTGCAGATCAGGGTTTGGGGTCAATATGATTCTCTTCACATAATCCATATCTTATAAAAACCTAGGTATATATTCAGTGAATATGGTTATTATTGAGTTTTCCAAGGATATGGGTAATGAAGTAGGGTTTGATGAAGAAAACCCACCCCCTTGGGGTAGCAATGTACCAAAAAAACCCTCACAAAGGTGTCTTAACATGCCATCATAGGGAATTGCTCAGCCTTAGATATCCCTCTGAGACATTACCAACTAATCAACATTTCATAAAGGGTAAAAAATATATTGGGACCTATAAGGCCACCAAACTACAAAATATTGCATAAAAAATAGAGGTAGATACTACTATTGTTTCTTTGCTTCAGCAGGTCATAGGGATGAAGAGGATCATCAATTAACACATTGCTGATTGATGCCTAGATTATGATACTACTTGAAGAGATCCTATTTCTACACCATTAGGGTAGCATCATGCTCTCTTTTTCTAGTAGTCCCCAGTTGATCTCAGTGATCCATCATATCCAAACAGAGAAGAGGTCTGGGTGTATGGAAATCCTTAGAGGTATGAGTCACTAGACCCACCCCGAGTAATGTAATCACCATCCATGGAATCCAAGTTATGATTCCCCATAATCCCCTGAGAAGACCTACTATATTGATGAGTCTATCAATGCATAGGTGTTTAGGGACCATCATCAAGATAAGGACCCCTTCCAGGATGATCAGATAGCCTCTCTCATTACTCATCTTGAGGCCTTGTAGATGTGGTAGGTGGTGATATCACCTGGCTGTAAGTCACACCCTGCATGGGTGGATGACATGGGAGAACCCCCGGATTTTTGGAATCATATCTTTTCACCATTAAATAGGATAAGTGACCCATTGTATCATTTGGATCACTTCATATCAAGGTTCATACCTATGTTGGGAACCTTAGAGTATCATGATACCTCCAAGATCCGATGCTAATTCCAGATGTTGGAAGGACCTGCATTCATCTTGTATAGCTAGTTACCCATCAAGTCTATTCTTGCTAGTTATATCTTCATAGAAAGTTCCTCTACCTGTTAATATCCATTGAATGAAATATTACCATTTTTGATCACATAAATTAAAAATATAATATTGATGATTGAGTCCAAAACATCACCCCCGATTGAAATTCCTCACACATTCACTCAATATGCCACTGACTCAAGAGTAGATAGTGATATTTTTCATGTGGAATATAAAGAATAATATTTTACATATCCTATCACACATAATTTACTTAGTGGGTTCTCAGATTTTTCTAATAAGGATTGGTTCTTGGGGAATGTCTTGAAATAGTATAAGAAAGTGTGCTCATTACAGCTTTTATCCCTCTCGAGGAGGTTTTCCAAGGTAGAAAATTTGGCCACCATACAGGTAGATCCCCCTGAACCAAAAGAGTTTCTACCCTCTACATAAAGAGCCTCAAAGAGTGTAGTATTCCTTACAGGCACAACCTCACTCAGTGAAAAACTACCTAGAATTGCATCACCCCACACCGAATCTCCAGGCATCACCTCACTATGACCAAATACCAAGAAAAAATAATTTTTCTCCATCACCTCATCAGGATTCATCCCATCATCAGGTATAGGCTTACAAAGTACCCTTATTGGATAAGAGAGACCAAAAATATTAGTTTAGGGATACACAGTTCTCGGATTATTTCCTCAGTTCCTTTGAACATGGATGTCTAATACTACCAGAGTGGAAGGGGACCCATGAAGCTGAACGTAATGACCTACCCAATAAATTCACTCACCATAATATCCTCAAAAATTCTATAAAGGACTGGTATATTTTAAAATATGTTCTCCAGGACCAAGTGGATAACAGTTGGTTTAAGTTGGAAAAAGCCCCAGCACATGTGGGATATGTCTCTGCCACCAATCCCTACAACGAAAATGACCATTTAGGTTAATGGAAATAATTTTACAACCATGGGACTCATAATTTTTATGAATGGATAAACTGAAGATAATTTTATCACACCCATTGTTTCATTCATACCCTCTTAGGTAGACCAGATCCCCTTAAATCTATTCTTCCTTATCTCATCATGACCTTCATCTCTACATTGTAGCCATCAAAATCTCAGAAGAGTTGGCTCTGATGAAGTAAGGGAAACCAGTGTTCCCCAAAGATACTAAATCCATCATGTAATCTTAGATATTTCATGCCCCTTGGGATGAGAATCTCCCCAGGTTCCTCCAATCACTGGAATATTCTGGTGGTGACAAGGAGTATGCCTATATGGACACCATAAAGTTGGAAGACCACTTAAAATTGAATGAATATGAGGATTAATATGAAATATATTGAATTCATCCAAATGATGCCATAAAATTGGATTTTGGGGAAATTAAAACCACTTAAATTCCCAGTCTAGTTCCTTATACCGATCTATGGATGCTACCAAAACCATACAATAAGTGTTTCACAAAGCTTAACATGTACAATCCTCATAGCCCAATATTTCTAATGCACCACCACAACTGAAAATTATAACCAAGAACATAGAATAGTCATAACAATACGGTGATCATAAGTATCTAGGTAAAGTTAATCCTTAATTTTCCAACCATCAATCGATATTGATTTTGGTGATTTGGCTGGTTTGTAGGTGGATATTTCTAGCACCAGCCAGATCCAATTAGTTCATCAAGCAACACCAGTAATGCCTCCTTCCATAGATCTTAACTCTATTGGAATAAATGATAACCTGTAATGAAAGTATGATGAGTTTAAGAACCTCTATATCATACCTTCATGGTTCTAGATTCTTGAGTCCCTCTATTTGTTGAAGGAAATGTATGAGGCCCTTGAAAAAATTTTGAAGAGTCTTATCTAGTTCAAAGTAGAATTAGATACCATAGAGATCTACTATGAAGGGAGGGGGGGTATAGTAGGAGGAATAAAATGTCATCATCCTATTATCTAGAGAGGATTGGGGTTCCCTCATGTATGTTCACATTCAGCCAATATACATCACATGACGGTTCATTAGAGTGGAGATCCTCTACTGCCTAGTCAATATCAGCTTCAGGATCAATCTCATCCCAAAACAGACACTCCACATATTAGGGATGAGTGAAGGAGATATTAATCCCTCTAACATGATGATTTAGGTCCATGATAGGATTGAGCAGAGACCATGTTGAAGGATTCCTTTAAAGACTAATTTTGGATTATTGATAGTAAGCATTGAGTTCATGGTTGTCTCATAGGATTCTGACCACAATGCAATGCTGCATAGGCCTTGGATTCATTTTTTCATGGAATTCACATCCTTATATAACTACTTCCTCAAATAATCCCTCAGTAATCAATTTGGGGTAATTCAAGGTGATGCGTGTAACACCCTGAGCTTTTTGGAACTAATTTAATATTTTTGATATTTTTCATTTCATGCAACACTTAATGTATACTGTGTTATGTAAAATAACTAAGTTATTATTAATTTTTATGCTAAACCATTTTAATCTTTCATTATACAATACCCCAAGTTTTTGATACATGAAACACCAACTTGTATTGAATTATACACAACACTGACTTGTCTTGTGTTACACACAATATCAAGTTTCTATGAAACATCATTTTTTTAAATTGAGATAATTATAACATAGTAAATAAAAATATTAATATTAATATTAAAGAACAAATTATAAATATTATTTATAATGGTTTTCTATAAATATAACATAATAATGACAAAACATATAATTTTTGGTAATGTCTTTATATGTTTGAAAATACTATTTTATCAAAAGAACTATTTTTATGTACTTTTATGAACAATAATAAAATTAATTTTGAAAAAAATAAAGAAATATAATATGATAAAATAAACACCATTTTTTAATTTAGAATTTATAAATTATATTATGGTGTATTTTTGGGATATTTCTGAGACCCTTCATTTTTTGGGTGAATAGTGTTAAATACTGAATTATAATTTAAAACAGACTTCTGTCTAATTTATTTATACAGTTAAGAAATATTTTAAGTTTGTTTTAAAGTTAAAATAGATCAATTATACATTTATAAATAAAATTTTGGTGATTGTAATAATTTTTTTTGTTAAATTTAGATATAAAAGCTTAATGATCTTGTGAACATTATCACTTTAAAAACCCGATTTCCTCACCCCATCTATGATATTAGCATTAAACATCATTTTTCCACTTCTGATAATTGAATTTAGAAAAATGTAATTAAATGCTTGTAATAATTATAATATTTATATTCTAATAATATTAACTTAATTTTTCACCAAAATTTTTAGTGAAAGTGATTAAAATTAATTATAGTAATTATGGTAAAATTTAGCTTATCAAGGGACAATACCTTAAAAATAAAGTCCTAAATGGCCTATCCACTTGTAAAAAAACTATTTTCTAGACATATTTCGGTCATAAACCCTCCATTATTGAGTTTTTATAGAGTTTTATGACTTTATTAGGTAAAATGTGGGTACACCTAACTTGTTTTAAAAAATGCCAAGTGTGTCCCCTCTCTCCCCTGTAAAAGGAAACCTCCTATCCCCCTTTTCACACCTCTAAAAACACTTCATTTCAACCAATATATTCCCAAAATCCATAAATTACTACTTTAATCCTCACTTTGATAAGAAATTCAACCATGGAACCCCATTAGTGTAAACCAAAAGGAGTTACCCAAAGAAGAGGTAACATCCTTCCTCAAGTTCTATTCCTTTATTTTATTTCTTCACTGCCTCAATTATTCTTATTACATGAATAAATAATAGATTAATTATCATAAATATACTAATATGTTTTTATGATAATGGTTATATTGAGACTTATACACACTTCTATCTAATGGGTAATGAACTTACCGTTCTTGTGTATAGAAAACTGCCACCTCACGAAATGATGTTGTTTTTTTTCCTTTAACACCTCTCATGGTTAGGAATTATTATGAACAATTTATTTTTATATTATATATGTTATATATATTATATATTTATACTTCTTTAATTAATATATAACACATACCTCCATGCTTTCCATTTTGGGTAAATATGATAATTTCATTTGTGTAAGTGTGAACTACCTCCTCCTCAAAGCGATATGATTCATTTAGACACTACAAGGAATGTATTTAGGATAAGTTTTGTAAAATTATATTATATATATGACATAAAAATTAAACTTTAATTATAATATATATATATATATATATATTTCGTTTACTTTCTTTCTTTTGATATTATAAATAAAAAAAGGAAAAATCATTCATGCATACGTATGGTCTACTGTCTCCACGAACGGTGTATTCCATTTCAAATTTATATATAATATAGATTATTATAAATACATATTTAATTAATATATATGATATTTATATCTTGTATTAAATTATTTAAATAATTATATATGTATGAGGACAAAAAATATAACAAATTTTGGGAAATGTGAAAAACAAAACAGATATTACCTAGAGTGAAACCTTAAATTGGAATTGTTAATAAGAGTGTAAAATAAAGTAATAATCAAACCATAAATGGTATGAGATAAAAAAATAATATTTTTTTAAATGTTTTATAATAAAATTATATTTATTATACATGATTTTTTAATGAGTATGAAGATATTCAGTAAATAAGGTAAGGGAATTTCATCTCATGTTTTATTTCCATGAGATACATGCCTTATTCACAACTCAATTAATTTGTGTGGTTTGTATAATTACCATGTACTTATTATATGATTAATATACTTAAATTTATGGGTATTTAAATATCCATTTTATGATATATATTTCATGGGGTTTATGGTTCAAAAGTTTTAAAATCAATAATGTAATTTTTTATCAATGTTCATTCTTTGAGAAAAATGCCATGTTATGTACCTATATTTTTCTATGAGGTGTATATAATTAATTTTAAATGTTATATAACGAGTCTCATTATTTTCATGATATTTTTAGATTTATTTAATTTTATTCTTTCCATTTTATTATGATTCAATGTTTCAAAATTAGTAATGTTTTATATCTACAATCTCATTATTTATCGAGATTGTTTATTTTTAGTCCCCAATTGATGAAATATTATGATCCATATCTCAATAAATATCATTTTATTTTTACACTCTTTTTATTCATGTTATATACAAGTAATGGTACCAGTTTCCCACTCTTTCTTAAATAAGATGATCAAGAAATTGTTTTTAAAAAACTCCAGCTTTAACTCTCTATTCGGTCAGAAATATGTGTTCCTTAAAAACCATTTTTTAGAAAAATGTTCCAAAAAATATTCTTCTATTATTATATTACATTTAAAATAAAATTTAACACATGTTTTAATTTTTTAAACCAATAAGGGTTTTTAATAATGAAATATTCTTGTTGTTTTCCACTCCATGCACTTTTCTAAACTTTGTAAGGTGGAGAAGGAAAGTTCAACATGTATGGATATACATGCTATCATGACCATAATTCCCTTGATGCTTTTCTTACATGATTATTTAAATAAAATATTCCTAATATTATATAATTTTTAAATGCTGTTTTAAATGAAAAAGGTTTTCAAAAATTGTATATGTATAAAACGTGTCTTGAATTATTTTGAAAACATACTTTATAAGATTTAAAAAGGTTTTTTGAAATAATATTATTTTTATGATTTTAGATATTATTTTTTATATTTTTAATTTACTTTAAAAGAAATTTTTTAATTTTTTTCATACTTTTTTATAAGTTTTTAAGGAAAACTCTTTTCAAAATTATTTCAATCCTTTTTTCTATGTTATCAATTTACTTTAAAAGAAAATTGTTTTCATAAATTATTTATGTTTTAAAATCATTTTTTAAGAATAATGGTTATTTTACTCATGAAAAGTTTTTAAAATGATCCTTCCAAATTGTTTCCCTTGTAATATGACACCCATTTGTGTAACTAATGCCTTTTTCAGAAATGATATAATGGTTCCATTAATTTTATTTCTCTTAATGGTTTATGATTCTATGACATGATGTTTATGAAAGCCAATTTTCTTTCATGGGTTATATGTTCATGAAACCTATTCCTCTTTTAAAATTTTTATCCTTATGAAACCCGATTCTATTAATGGGATATGATTTGATGGAATGATTAATAAACCTATCATTTTCTAGAGGTTAAGACATGATTACACGTTTATAAAACCCATTTCATTTCATGGGTTATGATATGATTTTTATGAACACATCTCTTATTATGGGTCATGATATGATGAAAGTTTTATTATATTTTGACACATGTATGAGTTATTTTATTATTATTTGGTTGGTACCTATATATCCTTCCAATGAATTGGGTAATGATTTATATTTCAAGATATAATGATATAATTCAACTCTAAGGGATTAATACACTATGGGTATATGGGGAAATATGACCCCATACAATGAAAATACTACGACTGGGGATGGTGGTGTGTCCCAACCATAAGGTGTATTCACAATGAAGATGGAAGATAGGGAAACCCGATTCGATATGGGAAGATGGGAAAAATGATCCACTATAGGAAGATGGGGAAAATAGATCCACTATGGGATGATGGAGAAACCCAATCCCTTATAATAAATGAACTATGACTGGGGATGGCGGTGTGTCCCGCATAGTAGGTGTAATCCCCATGAAGTTCTCTGATAATTTATAGCAATACATATTGACTTATAGGGAATGATATTACATATTTATGTATATGCCACAATTTCTTATCTTAATCCTATATTATGATTTCATGGATTATGATCTTGATTTCATTATGATTCATGCCTTATGAACTGTTAACCTTTAATCCATGATTCATGGTTTTGATATGTAGGGTATGATATTTTTATGTTATGATCAAATTATCATACCCTTTTGATGATGTTTATGCTTACATACATCCATTTCTTACCCTTACTGATCATCTAATATCACCCCTTTTTATGTTTCCTACCCCATGTTATGATCATATATTTTAGGTATGATATGTCAAAGAGGGGTTGTAGTCTTGGAAACCCTAGTGGGAGATAATGTAGCTCACTCATGTACTAACATTTATGTTTCCCTATTTCCAAAGGCACTAAACTAACACAGACTTTGGGCATCTATTTTTGTAATGTATTAAGTATTCTGAAAAAAATATGTAATGTCTATGTATATTAAGGATACGTTGTTATAATTGGTATCAGAGACAAGTGAAACTAGAATGATAAAAAATTGGTGAGATCCCTAGGTATATTTCTAAGGATATATCTATGGATGCCTCTAATGATTATTATAAGGACAAGTTAAAATTTAGGAAAATGTCCCAGAATTTTGGTAAAGGATAGAGTGAGTGGTTTTATAGAAATAAACCCTTGTATGGATACTATGAGTAGATATGGTTCTATCATAGATATACCCAAGAGTAACGACTCTAACAAGGTGTATTGAACCTGACATGAGCATAACCTGGTACATGAAAACATGCCTTACTACACACCTGGTTTGAAACTCATAGGGGATATGATTTGAGAATTCAAAAACTCTTCATGAACCATCAAGAAGGATTTTAAAAATATGTTGGATATAAATAACATAAGATAAACCTAAGGTATCAGAAATTAAGGAAGGTGTCTTAATTTAGAAATCCTTTTTCAATATTATATGGTTACTCACAATGATAATTGTTTCTTACTTAATGATTTATAGTTTTATTCAATAGAGGGAACCATGAGGAACTGGGTTAACATTGAATGTGACTGAAAATTTGTTGATGACCAGTGAAATGGGATAGTCACTAGAGTGAAGGTTGTTTTGATGATGTCTAGTCTGTTTTCACAGAACATGATTAACAATGTATACCTTAACCAACTCTCAAACTAACCAAGGAAGAGAAGTAATGAGTTCACTAAGATTTAGGGTAATTGAGACCATGAAGGAAAGAATATTATCTTACCTTTGTGTCAATAATTTAGAAAGAATCACCTAATTGAATGTATTAGAGGAACAAGAAGATATTTTCACTATGGAAAATAAGGACACAAAGTAACTAATTGCAAAGAAAAAATGAAGGGTTAGATAAATGAAATGGATGGGAATATTGGCCTCTCTAAGAATTTATAAAAGGTTAAATGATTTAAGTATTGAATGAATGGTCATTAAGAAAATTTATGTCCAAAGTGGAATGCTCCTGAAGAAAATAAGCAAGGTTGATCGAGTGATAGTTATATTTCTGAGAATGATGACACTACAGATAAAATGTTAAAGGAAAGAGTTATTAAGTAATGAGATGAGGTTTCTTTCTTATGGATTATAAATGAAGTGGAATAATCAAAATTTTTATGTATTTATATTGAAGAATTATGTTATATGAATGGGATAATATATAAGTCATATCCTATTAATTTTTTTCACTATGGATTTAAAAGATCATGTTAAAAATCTTTGATGGAATGGAGAAGTGACTTAATTAGAATGTGATATTTTGAATAAGTGAATATAACAATTAATATATTCCTTATGTTAAGATAATATTTATGTGGATAAATTTATTTTGGATATGATTAAGTAAATTAGAAAATATTGATTACCTTGTAACTAACTAAGGACTTATTGACAAGTGGTTTATACTATCATTGATTAAGTTTAAAACATTTTTGGATTTAAGGAAAATATATAGTAATCATTGGAATCAGAAATCATGCATGTTTTTGAAGAGGATTTATGGTAATTTAGGACATGAAAATGTTTAAAGAATATATGATGAGGATATTATATGGTTTTTAATGTTATAACCAATAGATACTTTGTGATATATAGTGGATCAATGCTAATATTATTTCATGAATTTATTTCTAATGTTTTTTATTTTAATATTCAAGAGAGGTTATAAGGTTAACAATTTATATAATGTTTAAGTTAAACTTCTTATGAAGCTTTTGAGATTAAAGTATTGCCTCACTACATGAGGATTTATGCATATTGGATAACCTTCTCTAATAAATTTTTTGTTTATTTTAACTAAAGAGAGATGAGATAAATTATCATGTATCTCATGATTTTTTAGTGCTTCAAGAATGAAAAATTCAACTTAATTTTTAGAGGAGGTGGTGTGGAAATTTTTCAAGACATGAAAAAAGGGAGAGCATTCAGATATGAAAAGGGAATAAAATAAATTAAGTATGACTTCTCATGAAAATTATTGAACTATAGGGAAATGATCTGGAAACCAAAAGGTTATCCTAGTACCTTCTTTTATGATGAATCAAATAGCACCTTTGATCATCATGGATTTATAGCTTTGTGATTATTAACTTTCTACTGACCGTTCTCTCCATCACACTCATCTAGAACCTGGTTTTCAAATTTATCTTCCATGTACATGTTATCACTTTCCAACTATGTTATCTTACTTGGAAACCCATCTATGATTTACTTTGGGTAACCATTATAGTTCCAATATTCTATTTTTAAATGAAGTTTCAGTGTTACATTTAATGATGCAGGTTTCTATTAAAGTAAAATAAAATGATTAAACCATTGATAACCCAGATAAATTTCAAGGTTGAATTTCATTTTAAAGGGGGTAGAATTTAACACCACGAGTCTTTGTGAAATATATTTTTAAGAATTAATTTAATATTCTTGATATTTTGAATTTCACACAACATGGAATATAAATTTTGTTATATAAAAGAACCAAGTTATTATAACTTTGACCACTATTCCATGTCAATATTTAATTATGTGATAACACAAGATATAGTTTTTCTATATGCAACGCTGACTTGGCTTACATTATACGCAATACTGACTTGGCTTGTGTTACATGCAATACCGAGTTTCAATGAAACAATATTTTTTTTAAATTATATAATTAAAAAATAGACTCTAAACATAATAATATAAATAGTAATAAAACCTTTTTAAATATTATTTATAAATTTTTTTATCAAAATAAAACATAATGATGATAAAACATATATTCTTTGGTAAAGTCTTTATTTATTTGGAAGTACTATTTTCTCAAAAGAACTTCTTATTATGTCCCTCTATAATAAATTCTAAAATTAATTTTATACAAATTTACAATTTCAATTTGATAAAATAAAAAAAACTTTTTGAATTAAAATTTTGAAATTATCTTATGGTGATTTTTTGGGATTTTTTTGAGAAACTTCATTTTTGAGTGAATAGTGAAAAATACTGAATTTTAATTCAAACCACCCTTCCGTCTAATTTAGCAATATAGTTAAATTATATTTATGTTGTTTTAAAAGTAAAAATATATCAATTATACATATATTTATCCAATTTAGGTCATTTTAATAAATTTTTATTTTGAATTTAGATATAAAAACTTAATAATCTTTTGAACATTCCCATTTTAAAAACCTGATTCCTCACTACGTCTGTGAGATTAGCATTAAACATTATTTTTCCGATTTTAAAAATTTAATTTCAAAAAATGGAAATAAATGGTTTTAATTTATATAATATTTATATTATAATAACATCAACTTAATTTTTAATAAAATATTAATGAAAGTAGTTAAAATTAATTACAACGATTAAGGTAAAGTTAAACTTAACAAGTGACTAAACCTACTTAAGGTCCTAAATGACCTAAAAACTTGTCGAAAACCCCTTTTATCAACATATTTCCTCCATAAACATTCAATTGTTGAGTTTTTTTGGGGTTTTTATGATTTTTAGGTAAAAACATGGGTAAACTTAACTTTGTCTAAAAAATGACAAGTGTGTCCCCTCCCTCCCCTATAAAAGGACACCACTTCCCCCCCTATTCACACCTCTAAAAACACTTAAGTTCAAAAAAGATCTGACCAGTTAACTTCCATAAATCCATAACTTCCTCTTATAATACACCCTTTTTAATAAATCCAACCATGGATTCCCCTTAATGAAAACAAAAAGGATTTACCAAAAGAAGATGTAACATCCTTCCTCAAGATCCTTACCTTTATTTTGTTTCTCCACAACCTCAATTATTATTATTACCTAAAAAATAATAGTATCATTATCTTAAATATTCTAAGATGTTTTTATTATAAGGTTTATAACTGCACTTGCACACACTTCCATCTTATGGGTAACAAACTTACCATTCTTGTGTAGGACAAACTACCCCCTCATGAAATGATGTTGTTCGTTTTTCCTTTACCACCTCTCATGGTTGAGAATTGTGATGAAAAATTTATTTTTATATGATATATATGATATATATGATATTTTTATGCCTATTTAATAATGATATAACACATATATTCATTCTTTCCATTTTTTGTAAACATGATAATTTTTTAGGGAAGTGTGGACTACCGCATGATCAAAGCGACGAGATTCATTCACAAACTACATAGAATGTATTGAGGATGAATTTAGTGAACTTATATGATATATATGACATAAAAATTATACTTTAATGATACTATATATATAAATATATTTCATTTACATTATTTATTTTGATATAATAATGAAAAAAGGAAACAATGTTCATGCGTACGTACGACCTACCATCTCCATTAACGGTGTATTCCATTTCATATTTATATATTTTATAGATTATTATAAACACATATATAACTAATATAAATAATATTTATATCATGTTTTAAATTTTGGAAATCATGATATAAGTATTAGGACAAAAAATAAAAAAAATTAAGACACATGCGAAAAACAAAGAGGATATCACACAGAGCGAAATCCTAACGTGAAATTGTTAATAAGCGGGTAATATAAAGTAATAATAAAACCATATATGGTATTAGATATAATAATATAGTTATTTAAATGTTTTATAATAAACTTATAGTTATTATATAGGAGGTTTGTATGAGTATGAAGAGAGTCAAGACATATGGTAAGGGGATTTCATCTCACATTTTATTTCCATGAGATACATGTCTTATTGACTACTTATTTATTTTTTTGGAATGTATATTACCCATAGATGTATTATAGATTTATTATAATTATATTTATTTAAATTTAAAAATCTATTTTATGATCTTTATTTCTCGTGGTTTATGTTTTAAAAGTTACAAAATCTATAAATTAAGTTTTTCTCAACTTTCCTTCTTTGAGACACATGCCATGTTATGAATATATATTTTTCCATGAGGTGTATATAATTCCTCTGACATGTTATTTCATGAAATTAAATATTTTCATAATATCTTAATATACATTTATTTTTATTCTTTCTATTATATTATTATTCAATGTTTCCATATTGGTAACAATTTATATCTACAATCTCATGATTTATTGAGATTGATTATGATTAGGATCCCATTGATAAACAAATTATGATACATATCTCATGAAATCTAACGAGTTTTATTTCCCTCTATTTATTCTTGTTATATCAAATTAGTGGTACCATCTTTATACTCTTTGGTACATAACATTACCAAGAAAGTGTTTTTAAGAAAGTCTTACTTTACCTCTCTATTCGGATAGAAATATATGTTCCTTCAGAACCAGGTTTTCAAAAACATTTTAAAAAATATGATACTATTATCCTATGATATTTAAAATAAATTTTTACCCATGGTTTACCTTTCTAAACCAAAAAGGTTTAAAAAATTGAAATATTCTTGTATTTTTTCAGTCATGACACTTTTCTAAAATATTTACAGTGAATAAGGAATGTTTTTCTTGTATGGATTTACCCACCATCATGAACATCATTCCTTTGATGATTTTTTTACATGACTAATTTTTTTAAAGAAAATTTTTTCAAAATATTCTATAAATTCTTTATTTTAAAGCAGTTTTAAATGAATAATGTTTTCAATATTATTTTATATATTTTGAATGGAAGACGTTTTCAAAAATCATTTCATGCCTTCTTTGTATGTTTTCAAATATTTTTTAAAGAAAATGGTTTTATAAAATTATTTATGTTGTAAAATAATTTTCTTAATAATAATTCATATTTTTATAAATAATTGTTTTTAAAAGGATCTTTCCTAATTAGTTTCCATCTAAGATGAAACCCATTGGTGTTACTCATGCCTTTCTAAAAAAGGATCCAATGGTTCTATTCATATTATTTCTCTGAATGGTTTATTATTCCATGGAATGATGTTTATGAAACCAACCTAGTAGGTGTAGACACCATGAAGATGGAATATGGGGAAACCAGATCCACTATGGGAAGATGGGGAAACCTAATCCACTATGGGAAGATGGGGAAAGTCGATCCACTCTGGAATTATGGGGAAACCTGATCCCTTACAAGTAAAGGACTATGACTGGGGATGGTGGTATGTCCCAATCAGTTGGTTTAGTCCTAATTAAGTTACCTGATAATTTATAGAAATAACTACTAACTTAAAGGGAACAATATTACATATTTATGAGAATTCCACAATTCTATATCTTACTCATTTTTTATGATTTAATGGATTATGATTGTTATTTAATTATGATTCATTGATTATGAATTGATACCCTTTAAACCATGACTGATTATTATGATATGAATGGTATAGTCTTATAATGTTATTCTCACATTCTAATACTACTATTCTCATGTTTAAGCTTTTATATATCCCTTTTCTACCCTTACTGATCATATGAGCTGTAACACCCAGATATTTTCTATGAAATACTTTATTTAAATAATTTTTATTCTTAAATAGATTTATTTTCACACAATCATGAGTTTAAATAAGCCGTGAGACACCCTTATTATAAAATTACTATTATAGCCTAGCCGCCAGTTTAGTAGGAATAATTATAGCCAACTAATGAAAATGCATTTTGAATTCATTGGCTATCAATTATTTATAAAAAATATAAATCAATTAGATATTTTAATTTTTATTGAATTACTCTTTTCAATGAAATTAATGTGATATATAGGTGTTCTATACATAATAAAATATTTTTTATATCCATCCAATTGAAATTTTAGTCATAGAGAATGAATAAAACCCTATTTGATGCATACAAACCTATTTTTTTTAAAGTTTAATTTTACATATTTGAATGGTGAAACCATTTTATTTTAAGATTTTTACACATTAATAATTTATATATGACAACATAAACATTTTATTTTGAACCAGGATATATAAATTTACTTTAGATTAATTTCATATTTTTTATGATAACATTCATATTTTGATGAATAGTAAAAATACGCTAAATTTTAATTGAAAATAACTTTTTTCATTGAAATAATTTGAATAGTTAAATTATATTATTGAATGGTTAAAAAGTATAAATAGATTATATTTTTTCCATATAATATAATGTAGTTTATTGGAATTAATTTTACATTAAATTCAGATGTAAAAACATTTTAATCTTTTGTAATATTTTAACTTTTAAAAATAATTTTCTCATTTCAACAACAAGATCAATTTAAAATTAATTACTTCAACTTATTTTTTTTAATTTGAAAAAATGGATTCCATTTTTGGAATCAGTAGGTCCAAATTATGTTAAAAGGCTACTCTTTATTTTTGGCCATTATGAATTGTAACTTTGGTAATTATTTTTATTACCATGGTTAAAGGTAAATTGGGTAATTAATGGTAAAAATAATATTATAAAATTAACTTAATACCTATAAAATCATATTGGATGACTAAATTATACTATTATCATCTATTTTTCTAAATTTAAGAGCTTAATGGACACTTACATATGTATATAACAAGAATATAATAAAAACTAATGAATGCGACAAAATGTCACAATATCATTTTATATAAGTATATTAATTTTAATATATGGGTAACTGGAGTATAATATTGACAATAGATAGTATATTAAAATTTAAAATAATTACCTAAGTCATAGTGATTTTTTTATAATTTTTAGAGATTAAATAATTACCATTAATGATGACACAATATTGATGTAGAAATTATTTTATTAATAGAAATATAAAAAAATTGTTTTAGAAATATTACAAGAAATATCATATGAAGTAATTAATGTTCTACACAAATTTTATAAGAGACTATGACATGGTATGAGTGTATTAAATATTGTTTTGAATTTATCTTTTATGTCTATTTTATTTAAAATCAAATAAATGAATACTGTCAAAATTAAAACTATTGATATTTTATAAAAATAAAATTTTATTAAATTATTTAAAAATCATAAAAATATTTAAAAATTAAAAATTGATTATTATAAGTTCTGAAATGTCATTAAATATCCATTTATGGTCAATAAAAAACATATAAGTAAATATTTATAACTATTAAATATTTATAATTTTATTATAACAATTAAAATTAAATAGAATAACTAAGTTTCAATTAAAATGAAATGGTTTAAATTGGAAAAATAACTTGTCCAGAATTTATTGGTTGATGAAATTACAACCCTATATTATCTCATATTAGAAATTAGGACATTGTTGAGGTTTTTTAGTGGGGTTTGATTTTATTATAAATTATTTTTTATGGAGTTTCCAAAAGTGACCTCACCTCAATTATAAAAGGGAACCTCCTCCCTCACCTCATCACTTCATTTTGATCCTTCAAGATCCACCATACCATACCATGTTTTCTTCTAAAATAATTTAATTTCATTCTAGAGGTTTTAGTCATCTTCAAAGACAAATCATAGTGATCTACAAAGAGATTTAGAGGAAGCACGTCGAGGAAGAGGTAATCTCTTCTACCAATTATTTCAAACTTCTTTATTATTATACTTAATCTTTATTAGTTGTTTCATGATAAAGTAATAAAATATGTATCATTAATATATTTATATGTTATTATAAATATTAAAAACCCATATTTCACATTCTATCCATCCTACGAAAAATGAAATCACCGCACGTGCGTACGTATGGCTTACCGTCTCCACGTCGTTGTGTAATATGGTTTTCACCACCACCTTACTTGTATGGGTATAATGATGTAAATAATAACTATATATTATTATTATAACATTATTCTATTTCTGAAATATCATACACTATCCACTTTAATACCATTCAATAATTTTGGGAATAATATCATCGCTTGTGGCTACGTAAGACCTACAGTCTTCATAATGCGATGCGATTCATTCTACATGATCATAAATAAACCATGATTATATAATTTAATTAAATCAATAAATATGATACATATTATATTAATATAATTTTGTAAATTATTTAAATATAACCTAAGAATTGGAACATGAACTTATTCGACAAATATTGCATAAGAAAATAAAGCAGTTAATATCCGAATAACGAGTGACAATGAAATGTTTATAATTCTAGAATAAGTCAATAAAATTATTTAAATAATCATATAAAAGGTTCAGATACATACTAAGCATATCATAACTATGTTAAGGAATATTTTTTCAATCTTATTTTTTATCTGAGATTTTTTATACGTAAGTATTTACTGGGGGAAAATTTACCATCCATGTCCATGTTTTATAAATTTTTTTCATAAAATGTTTACTATTCTTCTGTTTATGTTTAATGTCATTTTTACCCATTTTTTACTTTTATTACATGGTATAGAAGGAATCTTTCTTTTTACTATCTGAGGTACTTTTCTGCATTTCTAGAAAAAGTATAAGGAGAATGTTTTTTTACTTATACAACATGAATGGATTTTTATGGTTTCATGAAAAATTATTTACATGAAGAGTCCTCTACATGATTTCAAGATTATTTTCAAATAAAATATTTTCTTTAAAAAATGTGTGGAATTTTGAGTAAAGAAAACTTATTTGAAAAAAAGGATATTTTCATCAGGAAATAAGTTCAAGGGTTTTATCTAAATTATTTTACATCTATGATAACATAGGGTTATGTTTATATCCCTATTATAACTTTTATTTGATTTTTTTATGATGTAATTATTATTATTAATTCTATTTATCTTATATGGATTATGTTATGATGGAATGATGTTTAAGAATCTCATTTTATTTCATGGGTTATGCTATGATGAATGATTTATGTTTTTGTGGAACATATAACAATGACTTCATTTTGAGATGGGTGGGACCTATATCTCTCTCCAATGATTTTATTAAAGATTTATATCTCGTGAGATATACATGAATGAAATGAAAAGTATATCTGGTTCAATAATATAGGGCTGGAATGAGGGGTAAAATCTGTTCACTAATTGACTTTGTCTGCAATGATGCTCTTGGAAATGAGCCTTGAATAATATGAAATGATTTTCTACGCTTATGTGTGTAAGAAAAGATATTTCATATCTTATGTTATGACTATTAGGATTACATTTCACTTTTATGATTTATCCCATGGCATGATATTCATATTTTTTTAGATGCAGGATAATATTTTTAAATGTTATGTTCTTATGATTATGATATAATTGATATTTCCATTTTTTACCCTTACTGAGCATTTGAGATCACCCTTTCATATGTTTCTTTTCCCTAGGGCATGAAGAATTGAATTAAGTAAGATATATAAAAAATGAGTCTAGTTTTTTAGAAATAAATGGGAGACAATGTAGATGTTTTGTGAACCAGTTTCTTATGTTCCCCAATTTCTAAAGACACTAAACCTATACAGTCCTAGCATGGTTTTTATTATGTAATGTAATAAATATTATTCAACATTGAATTAATATCTAGATGTAAATTATAGGCCATTATATTTGGTATCAGAGAAAATTTATTGTTAACCTTTGGAAAATAGGATGAGAGAACCTTAGTAAAAAACCTAAGGATATGCCTATGTATAGGTTAAAATCCTATCCTAGTGTTTTAGAGATGTTTATGAATAACCTAGGATAAAACTTAAAGTGGCCTAAATTGAAATTTTATTCATGATTATGTGGTTTCCCTATTATGATTATTGTTTCTCACACTATGATTCTTGGTCTTAGTCAATGGATGGAACCTAAAGAAACTACGTTAATGCTGAATATGACAAGAAACACAATGATTTCCCCCCTGAGAAACCAAATGTTATGGGATTTGGAATAAAAAATATTTTAGCCATGATCACACAATTTTCCCAAGATATGAATCATGCTAGACTTCCAAACAACCAAAGGAGGGATCAACATTATATTGAATCCTTTATGAGGTAGTGTGCACATTCATTCAGCGAGTCTTCTAATGCATTATTGGTAGAAAAATAGATCAGTACCACTAAAAATATATTTTCAGTTCTACAATGTTCTGAACATGATAAAGTCATCTTAAGAGTATATTGTTTGGAAGGAAAAGATGATCAATGGTGTAATATTATCAATAATAAGAGGAAAATAGATGAAATTGAGTCCATGGAATGGGAAGAGTTCAATAACTTATTTTTCAATAAGTAATTTACTCATATTCTTCAAAGAAAGATGGATAAGGAGTTCCTTGACCTTAAGAAAAAGGATGATGAATCTGTTGGTACCTACAAATAAAATTTTACAAGACTTGCAAGGTATGCTTCTAGAATTGTTATCCAACCCGAGAATAAAATCGATCGATTCTTTAGTGGCTTAAAACCAAGTCTCGGAAGGGAATTATCTATAAAGGAATTAAATAGATATGAGGAAATTGTTGGATGTGCTCTCAAGGTTGAGATGCAGTTTGGAGTAACCCATCAACCATATGGGTTTCATAAGAAGAGAAAAACAGAATTCAAAGGAAAATATAAAGACCACAGTGAAAAGAAGATGAATTTTCCCTTATTATCAAAATTCGGAATGAAACATGGAGGGAATTGTCTTAAAGGAACCAGTAAATGTTTTAATTGTTGAAAAGAAGGTTATAGGGAAGTTGAATGCTGAAGTGATGGGAAAAAAGATATCTAATGATGCGAAAATAATAGAAGGCTACACAGAATGCATCTCTTACACATTAATGATACGAGTTCAAGGAAATGGGGCATTATAATAATCAATGCCTGGATCCAAGGGTTTTTGATGATGATCGACATCAATAAACTCTTAAGGCTAAAGATAAAGGAAAGTCACATGTAATCACTATCAGCAACATGGAGTACTATAATAAAGTGGTGAAAGGTATACATACAATCCACTCAAAAGTAGAAAATGTTTTATTTGATTCTAGATCCACCAACTCTTTTATTTATGATGAATTTTATAAGGGTATCGCCATATTACCTCAACAAGTAGATGTTGAGTTAGGTGTGACAACTCTTAATGGCACAATGACTGCATCAAAAGTTTATAATTCTTCTCTAGTTGAATTTTTTCGGAATGTTCTTTCTAAAAATCTCATGATCCTTCCTATAGTGGAATTTGATGTGATTCTTGTCATGTATTGGCTTTCAATATATGGAGCTCATATCAATTTACAAGGAAGGGAAGTCAATTTCATATTCCAGATCAATCTATGATCATATATAGATGCAAGGATGAATATAAACTTATAGTAGAAATTTCTTTTATTTTATGGGTATTTATTCCTATAAATGAAGGTTATTTATCTCAAATGGTTGGGGAGAAACTCATGATTAAGAATAAACCCATTATACGAGAGTTTGATGATGTCTTTATAGAGGAATTTCCAAGTCTTCAACCAAATCGTGAAGTCGAGTTTTCAATAGAACTCATACAAGGTGCTATGACTATTTCAAAGACACCATATAGAATGGATCCAATTGAGTTGAAAGAATTGAAGAAGAAACTCCAAGATAATCTTGATAAGGGATTAATATTCCCTAGTGTGTCACCTTGGGGAGCACCTGTTCTATTTATTAAAAAGAATGATGGATCAATGAGACTCTTCATTGATTATCAATAAATTTACAAGAATACTATCAAGAAAAAATATCATCTTCCCCATATTGATGACTTATTTGACTAACTAGGTGGATCTCAATACATTTCAAAGATTGATCTTAGTTTAGGATATCATCAATTTAGGGTAAAAAAGGAGGATATACCAAAGACAACATTCTGTATAAGGTATAGACACTATGAATTTATAGTGAGGCCTTTTGGTATTAGTAATTCTCCCTATATATTCATGGATCTAATGAATAGAGTCTTTAGAGGCTATCTTGATCAGTTTATGGTGGTCTTTATTATTGATATTCTTGTCTATTCAAAGAACAAGGATGAACATGACGATCACTTCAGAATTATACTGAAGACCCTGAGAAAGGATAATCTTTATGCCAAATTTACCAAGTGTGAATTTTGGATTTAGAAAGTTTAATTTATGGGTCACATAATGTCAAGCGATGGGATTTCTATAGATCCAACAAAAATAGAGGTTACTGAAAGATGGTCGAGAAAAACAATGGTAACTGAGATCTGAATTTTTCTTGGTTTGACTGAATGTTATTGACGTTTTGTGAAAGATTTTTCCGGATTATCTAATCCAATAACCAATTTGACTCGAAAAGGAGTTATGTTAATTTGGACAAAGGAATGTGTAGAGAATTTCAATGAAGTAAAAAAATAAGGTTATCCAGTGCACCTATGCTCACTCTGCCTTGTAGTGGAGAAAGGTTTGTGATCTACAGTGATGCATCCAAGAAGGGGCTGGGATGTGTTCTCATGCAAAATGATATGGTGATAACTTATGCCTCACAATAGTTGAACATCCAAGATCAAAATTACCTAACTCATTATTTAGAGTTAGCTGCAGTAATCTTTGCATTAATGATATAGGGACATTATCTTTATAGTGAAAGGTGTGAAATTTATACTGATCATAAAAGTTTAAATTATATTATCACACAAAAGGAGATGAATATTTTCCAAAGAATATGGTTGGATTTTATTAAATATTAATACTTCTCAATACACTACCACTTTGGGAATGAAAATAAGGTGGTAGATGCATTAAGTCGACAAGACCATGCTAGTCTATCCATGACGAGGATCACAAACAATCCAATATTTATGGATTTTCAAAGGATGGATTTTGAAATTTTAAAGGAAGGGTGGAAATTTTATCTCTCTCAAATGAATGTTCAACCATAAATACAAGTAAATATTAAGAAGGAACAGAAGAAAGATTTTGAGCTACCAAAGAAGGTGAGAAATGTTCCTGAATTCAACCTTGATTGCGATGAAATAATAAGGTTCAGAAATTGGTTTTGTATTCCTCCCATACCAGGATTGAAGAAGGAGATATTAGATGAGGCTTATAGTTCTTCATTATCTATTCACCCTGGAAGCACAATGATGTACAAGAACCTGAAATAGTACTTCTGGTGGGATGGAATGAAAAGAGATGTCACTAAATATGTCCCTCGATGCTTGGTTTATCAGCAAGTTAAGGCTTAAAGATAGTAGTCTAAGGGTATGTTACAACCATAACCCATACCATAATGGAAATGGGAAAACATCACTATGGAATTTTTCATTAGACTTCCCAAAACATCCAAAGGAAATAATACTATCTGGGTTATAGTTGATCGCCTTATGAATTCACCACATTTCATTGCTATTAGAGAGGATTTCTCTCTTGATCAGCTTTCCATGATATATATAAAGGAAGTGGTAAGATTGCATGGAGTACCACTTTCCATTATATCTGACTAGGATATGAGGTTTACCTCAAAGTTTTGGGAAAGTCTTCAGTATGATCTGGATACAAGGTTATGTTTTAGCACTGCATATCATCCACCAACAGATGTTCAGTCTAAGAGGACAAGTCAAACTCTTAAAGACATGTTGATAGCTTGCTCTATGGATTTCAAAGGTGGTTGCGATCAACACCTACTATTGGTGGAATGTTCTTAAAATAATAGCTTTCACTCTAATATTCAAATGGCTCTTTATTAATCCCTCTATGGAAAGAAGTACAAAACTCGAACTTGTTGGGATGAAGTTGGGTAAATAATGCTATTAAGACCTGATCTTGTTGATGAAATGGAAGAAAATGTCATATCTATTCAACAACACATAAGAGTAGATCAGAGTCTACATAAATGTTATGATGAAAACTGAAGAGAGTAATGTGATTTCAAAATAAGGGAAATCTGATACCTAGGTATATCAGTCCTTTTGAAATTCTAGATCATGTTAGGAAGGAAGCCTACGAATTGGAACTTCCACCAAATCTCTATCAAGTTCAAGATGTGTTACATGTATCACTCCTGAGAAGGTACATACCCGATCCTTCACATGTACTAAGCTCAGAAGTTGTACTGCTGGAGCGATATCTTTCTTATAAAGAACAATCAATAGAGATTTTGGATCATAGCGAAAAAGTTCTACGAAACAAGGCCACTCACTTGGATAAAGTTTTATGGAGGAACCAACAATTTGAAGAAGATTCTTGGGAACTTGAGGATATGATGATGTAGAGGTATCCTCATCTATTTTTTTTCCAAGTGACGAATTTTAAGGGAGAAATTTAGTTTAAGGGGCGTAGAAAGTAACACTAAAATATTTTTTTAAGAAATATTTTCTTTAAATAATTTTTATTCTTCAGTATCTTGATTTGTACAAAATCATGAGTTTAAACAATCCAAAAGACACCCTTATTATAAAATTACTGTTATATCATATCTATTAGGTTAGGGGGAATAATTATAACTAACTTATGAAAATGGATTTTGAATTTATTGACAATCAATTATTTATGAAAAATATAAATCAATTAGATATTTGTATTTTTGATTGAATTACTATTGTTAATGAAATGAATATGATATATAGGTGTTATATACTTAATATAATATTTTTTATATTAATCCAATTGATATTTTAGTTATAGGGTATGAGTAAAACCCTATTTGATGTATACAAACCTATTTTTTTAAAGTTTGATTTTACATATTTGAATGGAGAACCCATTTTAAATTAATATTTTGACACATTAATAATTTTTATAATACAAAATAAACATGTTATTTTGAAGTAGGGTATACAAATTTACGTTGAATGAATTTATGATATTTTTTTGATAACTTTCTTATTTTGATGAATATTAAAAATACGCTAAATTTTAATTGAAAATATTTTTTTTTCATTGAAATAATTTATACTGTTAAATTATTTTAGGGAATGGTTTAAAAGTATAAGTGGAATATATTTTTACCATTTAATATAATTTAGGTCATTAGAATTAATTTTTCATTAAATTCAGATGTAAAAACATTTCAATCTTTTGCAATATTTTACCCTTTAAAACCTATTATCTCATTTCAAGAATGAGATTAAATTTAAATTAATTACCACATATTCTGTGTTTTGAATTTTAAAAAAATGATTCCATATTTGGAATTAGTTGGTCTAAATTATGTTAATGTGCTACTTTTTTTGGGCATTAGGAATAGTAACTTTGGTAATTATTTTTATTACCATGGTTAAAGGTAAATTTGGTAATTAAAGGTAAAAACAATATTATAAAATTAACTTCACACCTATAAAAATCATATTGGATGAAAAATTAGACCCTTATATATTTTTCGAAATGGAATAACTTAATGGAAACTTACCTATGAATATAACATGAATATAATTAAAACTAATGAATGTGACAAAATGTCACAATCTCATTTAATATAAGTATATTAATTTTAATATATGGGTAACTAGGTGATAATATTTACTAAAAAATATTATATGGAAATAAAAAATAATTAATTAATTCATATAAATTTATTTATAATTTTTAGATATTACATAATTACCATTAATGATGGCACAATTGTGACATATAAATTATTTTATTAATAGAAATATCAAAAAACTGGTCTTAAAATTATTAAAATAAATATTGTATGAACTAATTAATGATCACCACAAATTTTTTAGTTTACTATGAAATTTTAGGAGTGTATTAAATATTTTGGTTTGAATTTATCTTCTATGTGGATGTCATTTAAAATCAAATAAATGAATAGTGTCAAAATTGCAACTGTTGATATTTTAATTTTTTTTTAATTAAATTATTTAAAAATTATAAAGTGAGAATTTTAAGGTCAATATGTTCATAAAATATCCATTTATAGTAAATTAACACCATATAAGTAAATATTTATAACCATTAAATATTTTGAATATTATTACCATAATTAAAATTAAATAGAATAACTAAGTTTCCAATAAAACGATATGGTTTAAATTGAAAAACTTACTTGTCCAAAATTTATTGGTTAATGGAATTATAACCCTATATATTCTCATATTCGATATTAGGACATTTTTGAGGTTTTTGGGTAAGGTTTTATTTTATTATAAATTTTTATTTATGGAGTTTCCAAAAGTTCCCCTCACCTCAATTATAAAAGGGGACCTCCTCCCTCACCTAAGAACTTCATTTTGAGCCTTCAATAATGGCCATACCCTACCATGCTTCCTTAGTAACTTCTCTATTTTCATTCTATAGGTTTTGGTCATCTTCAAAGACCAACCCTAGTAATCTAAGAAGATATTTAGAGGAAGTACATTGAGGAAGAGGTAATCTCTTCTACTAATTCTTTCAAACTTATTTCTTCTTCTAATTACTATTCATTAGTTTTTTAATGATAAATTAATAACATTAGTATAACTCACATACTGATATGTTATTATAAATATGAAACAACCATTTTTCAATTTCTATTCTTCCTACAAAAAATGAAATCATCGCGCGTGCGTACGTACGGCTTACCGTCTCCATGCCGTGGTGTAATCTGTTTTTTACCACCACCATTCTTGCATGGATATAATGATGGAAATAATAAATATATATTAATATTATAACATTATCATATTTCTAAAATATCATACACTATCCACTTCAGTACCATTCAATAATTTTGGGAATGATATTATCGCTCGTGTGTACATATGACCTACCATCTCCACGATGCGATGTGATTCATTCTATATGATCTTAATTAAAACATGATTATAAACATGAATTAAATGAATAAATATGATATATATTATTCTAATATCATTCATTAAATGATTAAAATATAACCTCAAATGTGGAACATGAACTTGTCTGAAAAATCTTGCATAATAACATAAAGTAGATAACATCTGAATAATGATTGACAATGAAATGCTTATGATTCTAAAATAAGTCAATACAATTATTTAAATCATTATACAGGATATTTGGATACATAAAAATGATATTAGACCTAAGTTAAGAGATAATTGTGCAATCTCATTTTTTATCATAGATTATTTATTTGTAATTATTTACTGGGGATATATTTATCTTCCACGTCCATGTTTTCTAAAAATGTTTTCATAAAATGTTTACTATTCTTCTGTGTATGTTTAATGTAATTTTTACCCATTTTTTTAATTTTACTACATGGTATATAAGGAAACGTTTTTTTACCATATGTGGTACTTTTTAATATTTCTGGAAAATGTATGAGGAGAATGTTTTTTTACTCATACAACATGAATGGTTTTTTATGGTTTCATGACACCTTATTTCCATGAAGATTCCTCTACATGATTTCAAGATTATTTTCAACTAATTTTTTTTTCATTTAAAAATGCGTGGAATTTTTAGAAAAGAAACTTATTTGAAAAAGAAAGGATATTTTCCTCAGGAATTGTGTTCAAGTGTTTTATCTAAATTATTTTTTATCTATGATGAAATAGGGTTATGTTTTTATACCTATTATTAATTTGATTTGATTTTTTTATGATGGGATTATTTTTATAAAGTCCATTTATCTTATATGGATTATGTTATGATGTAATGATGTTTAAATATCCCATTTTATTTAATGGGTTATGCTATGATGAAGGATTTATATTATTGTGGAACATGTAAGAATGATTTCATTATGAGATGGGTGGGACCTATATCTCCTTCCAATGCATTGGGTAAATATTTATATCTCATCATATATACATGACTAGAACGAAAAGTAAATCTTGTTCAGTAGTACAGGGCTGGAATGAGTAGTGAACATGGTTCAGTAATGGTATTTCTCTATTATGATGGTCTTGGAAATGATCTATGGATAATATGAAATGATTTTCTTTGCTTATGTGTGTATGCCACAAAATTTCATGTCTTGTGTTATGACTATTGGGAATACATTTCACTTTTATGATTTATCTCTTTACATGATATTTTTATTTTTTTATATGCCGAATATGATTTTCAAATATTATGTACTTATGATTATGATATGATTAATATTTTCCTTATTTACCCTTACTGAGAATTTGAGCTCACCCTTTCATATGTTTCATTTCCCCAAGGCATGAAGAAGGGTATTAAGTAAGATATGTCAAAAAAGAGTATAGTTTGGAATAAAAAAGCTAGAGACAATGTAGATGTTTTATGAACCAATATTTTGTGTTTCCCAGTTTATAAATACACTAAACCTATATGGTCTAGGAATGGTTTTTGTTATGTTATATAATAAATATTATTCAACATTGAAGTAATATAGACATGTAAAGCATGGGCCATTATAATTGGTATCAGAGAAAAGGTATAGTTAACCTTTGGAAACTAAGAAGAGAGAACCTTAGTAAGAACCATAAGGATATGTCTAACTATAGGTTACAATCCTAACCTAGTGTTTTAGATATGTCCATGAATAACCTAGGATAAAACCTTAAGTTTCCTAAATTTAAATTTTATTCTTGATTATGTGGTTTTCCTATTATGATTATTTTTTCTCACTCTATTATTCTTGGTCTTAGTCAATGGATAGAACCTAAAGAAAATGTGTTAATGATGAATGTGATGGGAGGTGCAATGATTTTCCCCCTAAGCAACAAAAATTTATTAGAGTTGGAATGAAAAATCTTATAGCCATGCTCACAAAACATTATCAAGCTATGAATTATGACAAACATCCAAATGAGCGAAGGATGGATAAAAATTCTATTGAATCCTTGATGAGGTTTCATCCACCTTCATTTAGTGGGTCTTCTGATCCATTAGTGGATGAGCAAAGGATCAGTGGCACTGAAAAGATATCTTTAGTTATACAATGTTCTGAAAATGATAATGTCATCTTAGTAGTATATTGTTTGGAAGGTAAAGATGATCAATGGTGGAATATTATCAAGAATACAAGGCAAAGAGATGAAACTGAGTCCATAGAATGGGGCGAGTTCAAGAACTTATTTTAGAATAAGTAATTTCCTTATATTCTTAGATCAAATATGGAGAAGGAGTTCCTTGAACTTAAGAAAAAGGATGATGAATTATTTGGTACCTAAGAAGAAAATTTTACAAGACTTACAAGGTATGATTTTAAAATTATTATCCAAACTGAGAGTAAAAATGATCGATTCATTAGTGTCTTGAAACCATGTCTCCAAAGGGAATTAGCCATAAGGGACTTAAATAGTTATGAGGAACTTTTTTGATGTGATATCAAGGTTGATATGGATATTAGAGTATCCCATTAATAATATGGGTTTGAGAAGAAGAGAAAAATGGAATTTAAAGGAAAATATGAAGACCACACTAAAAAGAAGATGAGTTTTCCCTTCTCAAAATGTGGAAAGAAACTTAGAGGGAATTCTCTTAAAGGTAATAGTAAATGTTTTATTTGTGGAAAATAAGGTCATCAGGCAGTTGAATGTTGAAGTGATGGGAAAAATATTTCTAATGACGCGAATAAAGAAAAGGATACACAAAATAAACCTTATATACTTCAATGCTACAAGTGAAAGGAAATGGGGAATTATTCCAAAAAATTATATAAAATAATGGTTATTGATGATGATTGACATCAACCAAATCCTAAGGATAAATATAAAGTAATGTCACATGCAATCAATATCAGTGACATGGAGTATGATAATGAAGTGGTGAAAGGTACACACACAATCCACTCTAAAGTATAAAATGTTTGATTTGATTCTGGATCAACATAATATTTTATTTATGAAGAATTTTCTAAGGGTATCACCATATTACCTCAACAATTATAGGTGAGTTAGCTGTGACAACTCTTAATGAAAAAACGATTGCATCAAAAGTTTGTAATTCTTCTCTGGTTGAAGTTTTTGGGAAAGTGATTCCTTCAAATATTATGATCCTTCTTACAATGGAATTTTATGTGATTATTAGCATGGATTGGATTTCTCTATATGGATAACATATCAATTTCTAAGTATGGGTGGTCATATTTCATATTCTAGATCAATCTACTGCCATCTATCGATGCAAGGATGAATCTAACCTTCTAGTAGAAATTTCTACCATCTTATTGGTCTTGATTCCTATAAATGATGGTTATTTATCTCAAATGGTTGGGGAGAAAATCATGATTAAGAATAAACCCATTGTATAAGATTTTGGTGATGTCTTTATGGAGGAATTTCCATGTCTTACACCAAATCGCGAAGTTAAGTTTTCAATAGAACTCTTACCAGGTGCTGTGCCTATTTAAAAGACACCATATATAATGGACCCAATTGAGTTGCAGGAATTGAGGAAGAAAATCCAAGAGAATGTTGATAAGTGATTAATATTCCCTAATGCGTCACCTTGGGGAGCACCTGTTCTGTTTGTTAAGAAGAAATATGGATCAATGAGACTCTACACTGATTATAGAGAAATTAACAAGATCAATATCAAGAAAAAATATCCTGTTACCCGCATTGATGAATTATTTGAACAACTATGTGGAGCTCAATACTTTTCCAAAATTAATATTCATTTATGATATCATCAATTAAGGGTAAAATAGGAGGATATAACAAAGAAGAAATTATGTAAATGGTATGAACACTATGAATTTATAGTGACACCTTTTGGTATTATTAATTCCCCCACTATCTTCATGGATCTAAGGAATAGAGTCTTTAGAGACTATCTTGATCCGTTTGTGGTAGTCATTATAGATAAAATTATTTTCTATTAATAGATCAAGGAAGAACATGAAGATTAGTTGAGAATTGTACTAAAGACATTGAGAAAGGAGAAGATTTATGCCAAATTTACCAAGCGTAAATTTTGGCTTCAAAAAGATTAATTTTTTTGTCACATAATCTCAAGAGAGGGTATATCTGTGGATCCAACAAAAAATAGAGGTCATTGAAAGGTGGTCGAGACCAACAATGGTAACTGATATCCAATGTTTTCTTGGTTTGGCTGGATATTATCAAAGTTTGGTGAAATATTTTTCATGATTATCTAATACACTATCCAAGTTGACTCAGAAAGGAGTTAAGTTCATTTGGTTGGAGGAATGTGAAGATAATTTCAAAGAACTAAAAATAAGGTTAGCCAATGCACCTCTGCTCACACTGCCTTGTAGTGGAGAAAGGTTTGTGATCTATAGTAATGCACCCAAGAAGGGGATGAGATGTGTTCTCCTGTAAAATGATATGATGATAGCTTATGCCTCATGGTATTTGAAAAACCCTAAGAAAAATTACCCAACACAATTTTTGGAGTTATCTTCAATAATCAATTCATTAAATATATGGGGGCATTATCTTTATGGTGAAAGGTGTGATAGTTATTCTGATCATAAAAGTATAAATTATATTTTCACACAAAAGGATATGAATATGTACCAAATTAAATGGTTGTATTTGATTAAATATTAAGACTTCTAAATACACTACCATCCTAGGAATGTAAACATGGTGGCAGATGCAATAAGTCAACTTGACCATGCTATCCTATCCATGATGAGGATAAAAAAATATCCAATATTTATGGATAAGCAAAGTATGTATCTTGAAATTTTAAAGGAAGAAGGGAAATATTATCTTTCTCAAATGAATGTTCAAACATCAATAGAAGTGAATATTAATGAGGCAAAGAAGAAAGATATAGAGCTACAAAAGAAGGTGAGAAATATTCCTAAATTCAACCTTGATTGTGATGAAATAATAAGGTTCAAAAAACAATTTGTTATTCATCCCATACCAAAATTAAAGAATGAGGTATTATATGAGGCTCGTAGTTCTTCATTATCCATTCACCCTAGAAACACAAATATGTATAGGGACCTAGAAGAGTACTTCTAGTGGGATGGAATGAAAAGAGATGTCACCAAATATGTCTCTTGATGCTTGGTTTTCCAGCAAGTTAAGGCTAAGAGACAGAAGTATAAGGGGATGTTACAACCATTACCCATACAAAAATGTAAATGAAAAAACATCACTATGGACTTTGTCATCAGACTTCCCAAAAAATCCAAAGGAAATAATACTATCTGGGTTATAGTTGATCACCTTAAAAATTCATCACACTTCATTGCTATTAGAGATTATTTCTCTCTTGGTCATTTTTCTAGGATATATATAGAGAAAGTGGTAAGATTTCATGGAGTACCACTTTCTATTATATCAAATTGTGATTTGAGGTTTATCTCGATGTTCTAGTGAATTATTTAGTATGCTCTGGATGTACTGCTATGTTTTAGCACTACTTATCATACACAGACAGATGGTTAATTTGAGAGGACAATTCAAACTCTAGAATACCTGTTGAGAGCTTTCTCCATGGATTTCAAAGGTGGTTGGGATCAATACCTACCATTGGTGGAATTTTCTTACAATAATAGATTTCACTCTAGTATTTAGATGGCCCCTTATGAATACCTCTATAGAAACAAGTGAAGAACTCAAACTTACTGGGATGAAGTTGGGGAAAGAAATCTATTAGGACTAGATCTTGTTGATAAAATGGAAGAAAATGTTTGATCTATTCAACAGAACTTAAGAGGATCTCGAAGTTGAAAAAAACGTTTTGCTAGAAAACAAAGAAAAGACCTTGAGTTTGAAGTCAGTGATAAGGCATTATTTTAAATATCTATCTGGAAGTGAGTAATGAGATTTCGAAAGAAAGGAAATCTAATCCCTCGGTATATCATTTCTTTTGAAATTCTGGATCGTGTAGGGAAGGTAGTTTAACGATTGGTGCTTCCACAAAATCTCTCTCAAGTTCATGATGTGTTTCATGTATCTCTCCAGAGAAAGTACATATGTAATCATTAACATGTACAAAGCTCAAAAGACATACCACATGAGTAAGATCATTCTTATGAAAAACAACTGATAGAGATTCTGGATCATAGCGAAAAAGTTCTACGAAACAAGACCACTCGCTTGGTTAAAATATTAATTAAGGTTCCACCAATTTGAAGAAGCTACATAAAAACTTGAGGATATGATGAGGGAGAGGTATCCTCATCTGTTTATTTCTAGTAAAAAATTTCGAGGGTGAAATTCAGTTTAAGGGGGGTAGAATGTATCGCCCGAATGTTTTTTATGAAATATTTTCTTTAAATAATTTTTATTCTATAGTATCTTAATTTTCCTGAAATTGTGAGTTTATACAATCCCTGAGACACCCTTATTATAAAATTACTATTATAGCCTAGATGTTAGGTCTAGATGAAAAATAATAACTAACTTATAAAGATGTATTGTGAATTCATTGGATATAAATTATTTATGAAAAATATAAATCAATTAGATATTTGTATTTTTGATTGAATTACCCTTGGTAATGAAAATAATGTGATATATAGGTGTTATATACTTAATAAAATAGTTTTTTATATTCATCTAATGGATATTTTAGTCATAGGTCATGAATAAAACCCTTTTTGATGTATACAAACCTTTTTTTAAAAGTTTAAGTTTATATATTTGAATGGATAACTCCTTTTAAATTAATATTTTAACACATTAATAATTTTTTATGACAACATAAAATTTTTATTTTTAAGCGGGATATATAAATTTATTTTGGATAAATTTTTGATATTTTTTTGATAACTTTCACGTTTTGATGAATAATAAAAATATGCTAAATTTTAATTGAAAATATCTTTTTTTCTTTGAAATAATTTATATGGTTAAATTATATTATGGAATGGTTTAAAAGAATAAATAGAATATATTTTTACCATTTAATATATTGTAGGTCATTGAATTAATTTTACATTAAATTCAGATGTGGAAACATTTCAATATTTTGAAATATTTCAACTTTAAAACCCCATTTTTTCATTTCAACAATGGGATTAATTTTAAATTAATTACTGAATATTCTGTTTTTAGAATTTTGAAAAATGGATTCCAAATTTTAAATTAGTAGATCCAAATTATGTTAATAGGCTAATATTATTTTTGGGCATTATGAATAGTAACTTTGGTAATTCTTTTTATTACCATGGTTAAAGGTAAATCACGTAATTAAAGGTAAAAATAATTTTATATAATTAACTTAACACCTATAAAAATCATATTGGATGACTAAATTATACCCTTATCATCTATTGTTCTAAAGGTAATAACTTAATGGCCACTTACCTATGAATATAACCAAAATATAATAAAAACTAATGAATGTGACAAAATTTCACGATCTAATTTTATATAAGTATATCAATTTTAATATATAGGTAACTATTAGATAATATCAACTATAGATAGTATATGGAAATATAAAATAATTAAATACTTCATAGAAATTTATTTATAATTTTTAGTGATTAAATAATTACTATTAATGATGATACAATAGTGATGTAGAAATTATTTTATTATTAAAAATATCAAAATATGGTTTTAAAAATATTAAAATAAATATCATATGAACTAATTAATATGATCCACAAATTTCCTAGGTGACTATAAAATTATAGGAGTGTATTAAATTTTTTTTTGAATTTATCTTCTATGTGGATTTTTTTAAAATCAAATAAATTAATAGTGTCAAAATTGACACACTCTAGATATTTTATACAAATAACATTTTGTAAAATTATTTAAAAACTATAATTTCTTTTGAAATTAAAAGGTGATAATTATAAGGTCTAAAATGTCATAAAACATTCATTTATGGTCAATTAACACCATATAAGTAAATATTTATAACCATTAAATATTTATAATGTTGTTATCATAATTAAAATTAAATAGAATAACTAAGAGTAAATTAAAAACATATGGCTTAAATTGAAAAAATAACTTGTCAAAAATTTAATGGGTGATGATATTACAACCCTATATCATCTCAGATTCTTAATTGGAAAATTTTGGAGGTTCTTGGGTAGGGTTATATTTTATTATAAATTATTATTTATGGATTTTCTAAAAGTGCCCCTCACCTAAATTATAAAAGGGAACCTCCTCCCCCACATCTTCACTTCATTTTGAGACTTCAAGATTAGCCATTATCTGCCATGTTTCCTTTTCAACTTCATTATTTTTATTCTAGAGGTTCTGGTCAACTTTAAAGACCAATCCCAGTGCTCTAAGAAGAGATTTAGAGGAAGCACATCCAGGAAGAGGTAATCTCTTATACCGATTTATTAAAACTTATTTCTTCTTCTAATTTATTTTCATTAGTTGTTTCAGGATAAAGTAATATCATAAGTATCACTCATATACTAATATGTTATTATAAATATTAAACAACCATATTTCACCTTCGATCCATCCTACAAAAAACAAAATCACCGCACATGCGTGCGTACGACTTACTATCTCCACACCATAGTGTAATCTATTTCTCACCACAACCTTACTTGGATGGGTATAATTATGGAAATAATAGCTATATATGATTATTATAACTTGATTATATTTCTAAATATCATACACCATCCACTTCAATACCATTCAATAATATTGCCAATGATATCACCAATTATGCGTAAGTACGACCTACCATCTCAATGATGCGATGCGATTCATTCTACATGATATTAATTAAACAATGATTATATACACGAATTAAATCAATAAATATGATATATATTATACTAATATCATTCTATAAATTATTTAAAAATAACCTAAGAAGTGGAACTTGAACTTATCTGACAAATCTTTTATAAGAACATAATGCAGTTAATATCAGAATAATGAGTGAAAATGAAATTATTTTGATTCTAGAATAATTTAATATCATTAGTTAAATCATTATAAAGGAGTTTTAGATACATATGAATGATATCAGGCCTCATTTAAGGGATAATTTTTCAATCTAATTTTTTATCTGAGGTTTTTTATATATAAGTATTTACTGGGGATATATTTATCATCCATGTCCATGTTTTCTAAAAATGTTTTCATAAATTTTTTAATATTTTTCTGTGTATGTTTAAAGTCATTTTTACCCATTTTTTACTTTTACTACATGGTATGGAAGGAATATTTATTTTTACCATACGAGTTACTTTTTGACAGTTCTGGAAAAAGTACAAGAGAATATATTTTTTACTTATACATCATGAATGGATATTAATAGTTTCATGACACCTTATTTACATGAAGCTTCCTCTACATGATTTCAAGATTATTTTCAACTAAATTCTCTACTTTTAAAAATTCATGGAATTTTGAGTAAATAAAACGTATTTGAAAAAGAAAGGATTTTTTTCCTTAGGAATTAAGTTCAAGTGTTTTTATGAAAATTATTTTCCATCTAAGATGACATAGGGTTATGTTTTTAAAGACCCAGAAATTTCAAGGAAATTGTTTTCTTAATTTCTTTGGAATTTTACGAGTCTGTAGCTTCTGACGGCACTCGATTTCGAGGCTTGGTGTGCCCAGAATCAATTTCTAAAATTTATCTCGGGTATATTCAGTGAACGAACGAGCGAGTTTTTCTATTTTTTGAAGAGGTTCTTGGAATTGAAATCCGAGGGCACCGATGAACTCGCAGCGCTGGTAATTGCTCAAGGGAACCTTTACTGCAGTTGCGTTTTATGCGGGTTGAAAGTTAATAATTGGGAATCTAGAATAAAATAAATAAAATTAGTAGTGTACAATTTTATTTATATTTAAGGTGGTTATATCCAACAAAGGGGAGTTAATGGTGAGACCCATAACCACTTAACTACCCATGTGTGGATATATGAGAGGTGGGGCCCACCCGAGCCCCAACCTTTCACCTCCCCCTAAACTCCTTAAACTCCCTTCAATTAATTGCCAACTCTTCCATTAATTTTGTGTATCCCTTACACTTACTCTCTATCTCCCTCTTTAACTCTTTCCAACACACCTTAATTAATAAATTGAACCACTTCAATTAATTAATTAAGTGTTTTGAATTTTGAAATTTAAATTTCTTATGTTAATAAAATAATAGGATTAGCCTATTATTTTACTTTAGCACATGTTGTGTTGGGAGAAATTAGATAGATATATTGTGTAAAAGAAGAAGGAAGTTCCTCTTTCATTGAAGAACATCATCCTCCAACGAAGATCGACGCCCCTTCAATGAAGAATGACTCGGTGAAGAACGCTCCACGTTTCCTCCAATGTTCTACTACCTCTGCATCAAGAGAGTAAATATAACTGCGGGGAACTCGCCAACGATGACGGTTCTTTCCCAGCATTGACGGAGCGATGAAGCTTTCCGCGTCTACGATGAACGAACCATACTCGAGGTAGGGGAATTTTGTATATTTACGTTTACGTGATTTATACACTCAAGAATGGAAGAATATTCTATTGGGTGTTTATTCGAACTACTAACGCGGTGGGTACGAGAAAATGAACAAGTTCGGACCCACCACCAACTTGTTCTTGATGCGCGGATTACATGGAGATGGGTGAAAGGAAGTGCAACAACATTTTAGGAGCCTTTGCAGTAAAGTTCAGGACCCGAGAAGACCGTCGGCGTAGACAAAAATTAAATCGGACCACTGAAGCAACTCCGGTGGCCCGCGGAACATCATGGCGGTGGGGGTCGCCGGCGGCCGGCCGCCTGGAGGCGGCGGTGCCCCAGCGCGCTGCCGGAGAAGATCCGCTGTGGCTATTGCCGTGGCGGTGATGCGGTGGATCCCACGGCCACGCGGGATCCTGGAAGACCGGGGGCGCCACCAGCTGGCGTCTCCGGTTCCAGTCAGCAAGCCCCCCCCCAGCTCCGCGTAAACGCTTGGCCAGGCTGGCCCGGCCGCGCCAACCGAGGGCCGGTCCACGCTGTGCCAGCCAGGCGGGGCCGCGCCCTACCGGGCAGGACCCGGACCCGATTCGGGTCGACTCGGTTCAGGCCGACCCAGGGGGTGTTGGGCCAGGTCGGACCGGGCCCAGACCCCCTATTTTCTGACCATTATTGGTTAAATGGCCATAACTTGAGCTACAGATCTTCGATAGACGCACCGTTAGTTGCGTATGATTCCTTGGATCGAGACGGTCGTTTCTATATATTACACTCAAGGTTTTGGCGAAGTTTTGGTATGTCCGGGTTGGTTTGAACTCGAAACCAACCGGGCCCTCGGAGCGGAAACACTTTTAACTTGAGAACCAGACGTCCGATTGACGTACCGTCGACTACGTTGGATTTCTCTTCATGATATGGTTCTTTTGGCATACTAAACTTGAGGTTTGGATGTAGTTGGAGTACGGTCGGGTTGGTTTATCTTATAAACCAACCGGTCCCCTCGAACGGAAAAACCAATAACTCTCAGATCAGATGTACATTTGACGAACCGTCAGCGGCGTTGGTAATCTCGTCGAGAAATGGTTCCTTTGAGTATACCCTATGGGAGTTAGGGGTACAAATACGATCGGGTTGATTCATAAATGAAACCAATCGGGCCCCGGGACTAAAAGGCTAATAACTAACAGACCGGACATCCGATTGACGCACCATCTATTGCGTTGAGACCCCTAGGATGAGGCGGTCCTTTGTGATATTTCTTCACGATAAATTGAGATGCTTGGAGTATCGACCAGTAGCTCGTGGAGCGGATCCTCCCGAAGGTGAGCATTCAGAGTGCGGAGACCTAGAAGCTGTCTGAAACCTGATGACTCGTTGTCCAATTCGTTTCGGACTGACTTGGATAGCCCAGTGGGGAGCACTACTATGTTGGGGTGGCAGACTCATGACGGAGGAGCACTACTTTGTGAGGTGGAAGACCCACGGTACTCGATAGGAGGAGTACCTTTATAGGCTATGAGGGGGAGAACTACTGTGTGAGGTGGCAGACCCATGGCGGGGGAGCACTACTTTGTGGGGTGGCCGACCCGCGGTACTCGACAGGAGGAGTACCTCAGCACTCTAAGGTTAGTGAGTAGCACCTCGGAGTCACGACAAGATCACTTTACTCAACAGAGGAGGAGTTATCCAGTAGCCATGGTTTCATTTTATGAATAAAATCCTGGTTTGATCTGAGTCAATAACCTTTGTGGTTTCCTCATGATTGAGATGAGTTACTTGATAACTTAGGTATATGTATGGGAATATACCTAAGTAAAGGTTATCTGTTGAGATATTTCTTTTTGGTTTATCCTTGTTGGATTTAGTGATACCTTGAGGGTCTCAGGGTCCCTACTGAGTATCGTTATACTCACCCCTGCACGGGCTATGCCTTCACCTCGTTGTGTTGGATGCAGATGACAGACAACACTGATCGAGGCAGAATATACGAGGACTGGACGGTACTCGGAGGTGGACACTCGGCGTGACGACACGCGGAGTGGACCGATAGACACGAAGTGCTGAAGGGGACATCTTTACCTACCCTTCATGTAGGAATCCTGAGGATGATCCAGGAGCTGCTTCACCATTCAACTCTTTGTCTTTTCAGTTGTACTTTCTTTCAGTTGTAGCTGTACCTTTCTGTTGGGCTTGTATTTTTACCCCTTTGTACTTCCGACACAATTTTTACTGATTTAATTAGTGTTTTCTTCTTCTTGTACTCTGGTTTTATGTTTTTACGTTTTATAATGGCAATGCCTTCCCTTTTTATCGGGATTTATGACTTTGGTGCTAGTCGCTAGCCCCTGGCCTATAGAAGACGGGCTTGGGGTAGTCACGACACGGGCCCCGAGGACGAGTCGTGACAATGTTTCTATCCATATTATTAATTTGATTTGATTTTTTTTATGATGAAATTATTTTTATGAAGTCCATTTATCTTATATGGATTATGTTATGATGGAATGATATTTAAGAATTCCATTTTATTTTATGGGTTATGTTATGATGAATGATTTATGTTTTTGTGGAATATGTAAGAATGATTTCTCTTTGAGATAGGTGAGACCTATATATCCATCAAATGCATTGGGTAAATATTTATATCTCATGAGATATACATGAATGGAATGGAAAGTAAATCCAGTTCAGTAATACTGGGCTAGAACGAGGAGTGAACTCGATTCAGTAATGGACTTTGTCTTCTATGATGGTATTGGAAATGATCCTTGACTAATACAAAATGATTTTATATGCTTATGTGTGTATGCCATGAAATTTCATGTCTTATGTTATGAATATTGGGATTACATTGCAATTTAATGATTTATCTCATAACATGATATTCTGATTTTTTATATGCAGGATAAGATTTTCAAATGTTATGTTATTATGATTATGATATAATTTATATTTACTTTGTTTACCCTTACTGATCATTTGAGAACACCCTTTCATATTTTTATTTTCCTTATGGCATGAAGAAGGGTACTAATTAATATTTTTCAAAAAGGTGTCTAGTTTTCAAGAAATAAGTAGGAGATAATGTAGATGTTTTATGAACTAGTTGTTTATGTTTCCAAATTTCTAAAGACACTAAACCTATATGGGTATGGCATGGTATTTTTTATGTTATGTAATAAATATTCTACAATTTTTAAGTAGTATCTACATATAAAGTGTGGGTCATTATTTGATATCACCATTTTTTGTGTTTCCTTCCCCAGGTTATAAATATATATTTTTGGTATGATATGTCTAAGTGGGGTTATAGTCTTGGATAACCTAGTGGGGGATAATTTAGCTCACTAATTTACCAGCATTTACATTTCTATGTTTTGAAAGGCACTGAACTAACACATTCTTTGGGAGTCTATTTTTGTAATGTATTAATTATTCCAAAAAAATGATGTAATATCTATGTACTTTAAGACTGGGTTTTTATAATGCCTCTCCCTTGGATTACTATAAAACCTTCTATATAGATGTAGATTATTACAGGAGGGGGGACCATGTTCAGATGATTGAGTTTGAGCACATAACCACCACATCCCATCTGTGGGAAAACTTGAATTAAACATTCATTCTATAGATCCATTGATAGTAGGACAAGATGAAATTATTAGAATGTTTCTTTGTAATTTCTTAGAGGAAGGGTTGTCACATACCTTAATGGAAGGAACATATGAAGATTACCTTGTACTCTTATGCAGGACAAGTCTTGGTGATACCAGAAGCCCTCACTCTTGTAAGGTATCAAGCGATCCATCCTATGGGAATTGTTTCATAGAACACATGAATGTTTCAAAAATAAGGTTTAAGATACAAAAACCCAAAATTTCACCATTTATTTTATATCAATCATGGAACTCACAATCAAAGTTTAGATGGAATTGGATCAATAGTCTCTATCACTATTGTCTCAGTGGAGAAGGAATCTCATAGTAGAGATTCGGTAAGCACCAGTTATTCCTCTAAGTCAATTATCCTAGATGAAACTTCTCCTCTTACTAATTATCCTACCTTATATGATAAAAAGGATTTGTAAGATACTCCTCCTACATTTTATGAGGGTTTCTCCACCACCATTGATGAGCTAGTAAAGGTGAACCTCAATAGTGAGCAAGATCTGAGGTCAATGCTAATTAGTGCAGCCATGCCTCCTGAGGAGAAGAATTAATATTTAGATTTTCTAAATCATAATCATGTTTTATTTTCCTAGAGTTATGATGAGATTATATTAATATTCCTTGAAGTCAGCATCCACCATATTAGTCTCTCAATAATTCATCGCGAGTTCATGCATCCTCCTAGAAAGATGCACCACTCTCATGATTCCAGGGTCGAGGCCAATGTTGATGAAATTTTGAAATAAAACTTCATCATGGAAATAAAATACCCCAAGTTTCTATCCAACATCATTCCCATAAGGAAGAAGAATTGAAATATTTGAGTATATATTAAATTACTAGATCTCAACCACTATTATCCGAAATATGATTTTCCCCTCACAATGATGGTGATATTGATTGATGCTAAAACTGAGTACCATGATCTCTCCTTCATGGTTGGATAATCTAGATATAATACGATAGAGAAGGCCCTATAAGATGAAGATTCTACCACCTTCAATGAACCACAAGGGAATTTATACTATCAGTTGATGCTCTTTGGTCTGAAAAATGATAAATCCACTTATCAGTGGGCTATGAACCAAATCTTCAAGACGACCCTTGGAACAAGAGTGGAATTATTTTTTGATTACTTTGTGAAAAAATCCATCTTATGTTAGGACCATATCAGATATTTTGAGAAACTTTTTAGCTTACTTCACTTTAGGAATTTGATGACAAACCCCTTAAAGTGTGCCTTTAGGGTTACCATTGGGAAGTTTCTCAGTTTCATTGTAAAACACCATGGCATCAAGATACACAAATATAATATCTACTCCATCAGCCATATTCCTCTCCCGAGTGACCTCTAGGAGCTGCGGTGGCATCAATGACACTTATCCTATATATGATTATTCAATACAAATCTGAATAGCAAGTGTAAATACTTTGGTAGGATCATAAAGAAAGGAACCATTTACCAGTGGGATGAAGAGTTCCAGACCACCTTTAAGAAAATTAAGAAGTATCTCATACAACCTATGATTAGGATTCCACCCATCTCTAAGAAGCCTCTGGTCCTCTATGTGACCTCCATTGAACATTCCATCGGTTCCCTTGTCACCTAGAAAAATAATGAGGGAATAGAGAAATGTTTATACTATTTTTCTGCATGATCCTCGATATAGATATTAGATAATCTCCTACAGAGAAGAGATTAAACATGCTATTTTTTGCAATATAGAAGTTACAACATTATTTTAAGTATTAAGAGATACATCTAATTTTCCATATGGACCCACTAAATTATACACTACATCGACCCATGCAAACAGAATAGTTGGCTTGCTGGACAATGATCCCTCATAAGTTATATATCATGTTCTTCCCACATAAGGACATCAAGGGTAATAAATTGAAATATTTCGTAATCCTTCATCCACCCCCTAAGAGATTTTCATGGATGTTGATTTCCCAGATGATGCCATCCTATCGATAGATCAGGCTATTCCATATTAGAAGATGAATTTCAATGGTGCCTCTAGAGCCCAACTAGTATAAGGATCAATGTTCCCATGCTCAACAGAGTACACATGGAGACCATCTTCATCACACCATCATAGGACTTCCTTCCATTATTTTTCCTATTATAAGATGGATCCACCAAAAACGAGTTAGAGTATCGTTCTATCATTATTGGACTTGATCAGGGCCTCATGATTGTTATCACCCCACTTTCATGTGAAGGGAGACTATGAGTTCGTCATAAAATAAATTAATTGTAATTATATTGTTAGAAATATAGATCTAGTTCCCATAATAGAGTGCACTTTTCAGATTATGGACCAGTTCCCTTATCACCCAAAAGTGACTCATATCCATCAGCCGCAGAATGCTCGAGATGAAAACCTAGGTAGCTTAGGCACTTATCTTGCTGGGAATGACTAGGATAATTTATTCATTTATGTGGTACATCTGCGAGTCATCACCCTTGTTATTGTAGATGATGATTACATCCTATATATAAGCTAGATAACTATCAATTCTTCTACATCAAGACATCCAGGTTCCCCCCATAGTAGATGAAATCTCTAATTGGAAAAATCCTTTAGTATACTATCTTCAGGATGGAATTATTTCATCACATCAAGTTGAGAATGAGTGAATCAAAAAAGTTGAAATGAATTTCATCATCCATAGTGGTACTAACCTTGAATAAAATATACACAGATTAGGGTTTGATGGAATTATCTTCCATTGAATCCAAGGATATGAGATTCCACAGGTTATGTAGGAAGTTCATTTCAGGTCCTGTGGTGTTTATCAGTTAAGATTGAAGATCTCCCAATAGATTCGAATGGTAGGATATTTTTGGACCACCATGGGATATTACTACATCAGGTTTTCTAGGATGTTTCACACATGACAGATTCATACCAACTTTTTTCCTCGACTTTCAGAGCCCCTCTACACCACCAAGTATTTTTTTCCCTTTGTAGTGTGGGGGATTGATGTTGGGAGCCCATATCTGCCAGTGAGATCCGACCAGTATATGTTCATTATGACCATGAAATACTTTTTTTCCAAGTGGGTAGAATTGATTCCCATCAGGGAATTCAAGACATGATCCATGATCAATATTGTGAGATCTCACATCATGTACCAATTAAGAGTCCCTTATATCATTCTCACCAATAGTGGGACTAAATTCCGAGCTGTTGAGTTGAAGAGTTTTTATGATAAGTACAATATATATTAAAACCATAATTACTAATATTATTTTTAGGAAAATGGATAGATTGAAGCATTCAAAAAGACCCTCTCCAATATCTCATATAAGATGGTGGTTCAAAATAAGAAGCATTGGTCTAAAAAGCTCCCAAATTCCCTCTAAACCAATCAAACCATGACTTGGAACTCCACCAAAGTGACTATATATTTCCTATTGAATGAAAAAGAGGTAGTAATATCCATTAAGGTTTATCTAACATCACCTAGAATTACTGTATACCACAATTATAGGTTTGAAATAATAGAATAAGTCCATCAAGCTAAGTTGGAAAACCTGGAAGAGAACATGCTCCATGCCATGCACAATCTAGAGAGGCACCAAAACATGATAGCAAGAGAATTAAATAGGAAGGTTCAACTCTTATCTCCCCACTGGTGATATGGTATTGGATCTTAGAATTCCATTTATAACTATAAAGAAGAATCCAAAGTTGTAAACCAAGTGGGAACGACCTTACATCATTCATAAGGTCTATTCCAATGGTTCATACTATTTGATCACCATGGATGGAGACAGTGTCGATCTGCCCACCAATGCTAAGTTCCTCAAATAGTACTTCACATAAGGAGACTTCTAGTCCATTAATCATGACTTTAAACTATATGAATGATTTCTTAGTAATGTTTGGTGTAAAGATGGGTCTCCTTGGCCCTCATCCCCATCGGGTTTGTCAACTATCCACTCTATGCATATCTGTTGGAAGATCCAAAGATCCAAATCTAATTAAATTAAACTATGAACCATATGGTATGGAATTTATGACTTTAAACTAATATCCACTCTACGGTCCATGCAGCACGACCTTAACTTTCCACATATGGTCTGATCTCTATGACCATAAACTGAAAGCAACCCCTAAGGTTCAAGATTATTGGCATTAAAATATATATTCCAATGTCCTTAATGCATGCTATTAAACTAATATTATACCCCATTCAAAGACAAAGGAAATTTAATAAAAGTTTATCATTACCCCATGATCCAAACATGGGATTCCCTAAGACAATCACAAGATGACTCATTTCCCTCTCTAGATAAGACTACCCCACCGGTGTTGGTCTCTTATCACACTGTGTTTCCTGAACTATGTGTGGATTGATTCTTGCCATTATAGGATTTGTAGTGACACCTGGATATCCAATACTTGGTCTATCTAGAGAAAAAAGTTCCCCATGTGTACGGTTCAGACTTTCACAAGGATCCTTTCATGAATTACATGTGGTTTGATTCCTGTTATCATGGGGGTATGTACCGATGCCTGAAATCCTCATATACAGAACTACCCATAAAATCATCTACAATTTGACCCTATAGACATATTATAACCATTATGACCTTAAACTGTGTAATTTTATTCCTGATACTTGTATGGTACACGATCCTTCATCGACTTGTTAACATCAGGTTTTACATATTTTGTACCACAAAAGCTCAAAGGAAACAACTTTTACTGTCCATAAATCAAAACTTCAAATAGATCAATCCTTTTCTAAGAAACATGAATCTAAACTATTTTCCATTATATAGATCGTATAACCTTAAACTATGTTCATTCAGCTTCAGTATTTCCTCATGTGGTGTAGATCCTCCTTGGCTAATTGACATTAAGTTTTAACTATTTCACTATATGAACATCCATGAATGACCCTTTTCCCATGGTCCAACCTATATGACCATAAATCATATGTATTCACTTCTTGAACTATGTGTTGAATGATTCCAATATTCATGGGATACATAGTGATTCCAAATTTTTTTATCCTCGGTCCAACCACTCTATCAATTTTCCATGAGGCCTTTCCTTCCCTGATGTCATGATATTTAACCATGATGTGATTTGTTAATATTTTTATAGTAGATTATCCCTTAGAACCCCCATCCACATTGGGTTATCACTCTTTGATCCAAACAAGTCTCTTTCTAGAGACACTTATGCCCATTAAGGTCCATATCGTACAATAGTAAACTATATTAAACCAATTCCAAGAATGTGTGGTGTAGTGATGAGGTTTCTTTTTTCCTTATTCATGTTAAGTTTTCTAACTCACCACACCACACATATTGTTTTAGGTACCCTTAATATGGTCCAAGAATCATGACTTTAAAATATTTTTTCTAGTTTCGATCCCTATGACCCCAGACTAAGAGAATTCACCTATCTTTTTCACGGTTTTCTTTACTCATAGTAAACCCCCTACATAAAATCCCATCCAGAACTATGTATGGATTAATTCTCATACTTATGGGATACTTAGTGATTCCCTGACCTCTCATCTTCAAGAGCATCCCTAAATTCATTGAACAAATTGGAACCTTGGATCCATTATGGTTCATTCAATACAACTTTAAACTACATGCAACACCGGGGTTCGAACCATACTTCCTGAGTATGTTATGGTGTCGAACCAAGGGTGTCGAATCCCATATAAAAATTATTTCATTACATTCCCACACTTCCAGTATTTCCCAGTTTGGATTTTAATCATATTTCAAATCCAAATGGACCCGTAGTAGTGATGGTGTTTGACTAGGGCTTACCTTCCATCATGGGATAATTCTAGGATAGTTCTCCAGAAATGTATGTCAGATTTTGTGTTTTGATGTTGGTCAATAGATAATATTGCATTTTATTTCCCCATTATTGACTAATTTGATATTTTTACCTTGGTTTCAAATGTGGTCAATAGTTAATCCACACCCATAAATAACCCCTTATATAGATATAGAAAATATTTACAAACTTACTTTCCACATTACTATGTTTTGGTAAAATTCAAACACTTATTTTGTTCCATCTTAGTGCATATATGCATGTTGTGTAGGAAGATTAGTGTTATTGGGACATTCTCAACCTGGCATCTGTATTCCTTTGTTGTGAACTACCATGTGCTAGGGATGTTTTTCACCACTCCATATTTCCCACACTGAGCATGAATCACATTGTATTAGGTGTTTTCTTAGATTTTGTACCCCTGAGGGTGAGATGATGAAGATCCAAGTCCAAGATTCATGAATTTAAAATATGTTCATGTCTACCCTGGGAATGTTCCATGTGACATGGACCTCATTGGTCTTCATTCATGTTGATTTATTCTTATCACACCACAAATATCCCTTTTTTACTTGAGCATTTTTTATAGTCCAAACTTTATGACCCTAAACTATGATCCTTTATTCCAAGAATCATGACATCAAATCTTGTACAAGTATCCTCAAGAATGTTTTGTGTGATGGGGGCCTCCTTGGCCCTTATTCACATTGGGTTATTCACTTCTCCACACCACACATACCATTTAAGATTCCCCTTTTTGGTACAAGTTATTTGACCTTAAACCCAGAGTATGGTCCATACAACATGAACCTAAATTGTATGAAAGCCAAACCAGATTCCATTTCTTGGTGCGGGGTCCCCCGACATGATACCTTACTTATCCCTTAACTCTCATGGCTGGGTGGGGATAATTTGCATTAGTTCACTACGTTCTTCTTAGAATTATTTTAAACTAAAACTCTACCTCATGAAATGAACATGGGATTCCATCATGACCTAAAAACATCAATAAACAATGTGCCACTTGGTGCACAATCCCCATACAGCCTATGTCCTTACCATATGATGTTAAACTACATGACCAACCTATTTATCATACTATGTTAAAATATGTGTCTATCATCCTCAATGAATGATATAAAACTACAAAAAATATTTTCCCCTCGCTCAAGAAGACCTTTTCTTAGGTGTCGGTCACCTACCACATCGTTCAAGTTATATGATTTTCACCTGGTATCCAATATGACACTCCCCCAATAAGATGATTTTGAATTTTTTTCATACCGATACAGTCACACTAATTTACTCTAATCCACAGTTTCATAATTCCAGGAGTGCTATAATCCATTCGAATATTCTATAAAACCAATTTCATGATTCACATACCCCTATTTTTATTTGTATCCTATTCCATGTCTGAAGGGATCCCCTTATGACATGGTTTTTGGCCATGTTTTACCTAACACCTTGGATCAATGGATTGTAAGACATTGGATCACATTTTGAGTCAGGTAACGTGTTTCGAATATGGTTAGTAGTCGACCCAAGTTTTTTTGTCTCCATTCTCATCTAATCAATATGGGTGTTGTGTTTCGAACGTAATCCACAATTGTTCTATATCTTGACCCCTTTTCATTATGTCCTAGATTTTTAGAATTTTTATTCACACACTCCCAATACACCTTTTTTCAGGTCAAACTCATCTCCCTTGACATTATACCAACTGTGTACTAGAGAATTTTGTAAAAGTATGTTAGCCATTTTGGGAGCATCATTCTCCATCCACAACCTCTCTCATCCCAAACACTTGATGCCAACCGTCATTGAAGTCAGTCAAAGTTTAAAATTTATAATCCTACTAAGTACTGTATATGTGTAATGTAGGGTCGAACCCACAGGGAGGGTGATTATGACCACTATTCTTCTAAAAACATTAAAAATACCCACTATAGTCAGTAGTGGGGTGGATTTTCTATTTTTTTAAAACTTCCAATTTTTTTAATTGTGATTATTAAAAATAAAAAATGAAACACCACAATATTTTTGAGTTATTATTCTAAACTGTAATGAAACAAGAAATCAACTAAAAAATCAGTAAGTAACAGTGATATAAAATGTTGATAAGTGAACAATCAAAAGGAATATGTCTGGGGATAATTCTCAATTCTACTGGTTTTGAAAACATTCCTTCACACGGTAGGGACTAAAACTAGTAACAATAAAAAATAGTGGTTTAATTCCCTCTCTAGGAGATAAATCACCCAAGACGACAAATCTTGGTGTTCGCCACTCCATGATTAATGTACTGCGAGAATTTTGATCTTAAAAAGACGACAGAATGAACTTTCCATTAGTCTTTGTAGTTTATATTTCAATTTAAATGTTTAAGAAAATTAATCCAAAAATAGACTCATCGAATGATTGTGGAGTTTCAAGTTTATGTGCAAGTGGTATGTTGCAATTGAATGCAATCAGAGCTGATTTCGTCGATCAATTCCGATCACATTCTAAATGATAATGAGAATGAAGAAAAAAATAACTAGCAGACTTGATTTTAACCCTAAACTGGAAGAATTATACTAACATAATCTCTATTATGGAAACTAGATTCATTAAATTACAAAGAATGAGAATTTTAAGAAAACAGAGGAAGAAATCTCCATATCCTAGCTCGAACTGCTGCTGCTCCAGGCCCTCGGGTCTCCAGGAGGTGGTTCTTCAAGAAATGCTCCAAGATTCGCCTCTAGGTTCTCCTATGATTGTAAGTGTTTGATCAAATGTATCAAATGAAAAAAATGAATCCCAATTAAAATTCATGCTGCTCTTCTTTTGTATCCTCCGTCAACTGTTGTATGTCACCGAACGATTCCACCAACTTCAAAATTCCCTCACTTGTGCACCGCACACATGTGTTTTTCCATGACCCACATGCCACACAATCTTTTCCCATGTAACTAATTCCCAGGGAGTTAGTTAAGTGAATCTAGACATTTTACCACCTCTTGAATGAACCTGCACAGTTAGAACATAAAAATAAATAAATGAAAACGCAAAGAAAGTAAAATAGTTATTTTTAGTTTAATGTTATATTACTTATTAAAACGTTAATTAATGTTGATCAATAAATATCTAAATCGATAGTATTTATTTACTTTAATATTATTTATAAAGTTATTCACTTAATATTATTATGGTAATACTTAAATTTATTAAAACGTTATTAATTTAATTAAGTTAATTATTATAATTATTAATTTATTAAGTTATTTAATTTTCAACTGAATTATAAAAATTATAATTAAACATCATAAGTAATTTAGTAAAAAAATATTTTATAAAATTAGATTGAATTAATTAATTTTATTCAATTAATTTTACAATTACAATTATAATTATTTCATTATTTGAAAAGACAAATTATTAAATTATATAAATTAATTTATTAGTAAATTGTTATTACTCTAGTTTTAAATACTTATTTTTTAATTATCATATATTTTTATAGTTTATTTTTTTATTATTATTATCTATTTTGTTAAGTTATTAATACTATATTTATTTATTTTTATTATTTATTATTAATTTAGGTTAGTTAGTTTTTTAGTTTTTAGTTTGTTTTCTTAAATCATTCACTCCTCCCCCCAAATTCGTTGCATAGGGGGGTAGGGTTTTAACTCCTTCTCTAGGAAGGAGAAGTAGTTTCAGCTCGGCATTAGATCTCCTTGGCTCTAGTGGTACAGGCAACAATCCTCCTCGGCTTCACCTCCTTCGACACCTTCAACGACAAAAAAGCTCCCCTCCCTTGTGGTTCATCCCCTTAAATGGTGGTGGATGACGCAGCTTCCACCACTGGCTTAAGATCTCTACAGCGTTACCTTGACTCAACTGGCTCCTCCTCCTCAAGCGCAGTTCATCCGACTCGACTCTCTCCGATGGTGACTTCAGCTCTAGCGGTGGAGAGCGGCGACTCCAGCAAAAACCCACAATGGTCTGGTTCTGTATTTCTCCCGAAGAACTAGTGCTAGCCAGTGGCTCGGCCTCCCTCAACCTCCTCACATAGTTTTGAGCCGTACTTCTCATCCCTGCGATGTGGCGGTGGCAATTTCATCTGACTCTAGAATAACAACTTCTCCCTACAGTGGTCTTGGTTCAACCTCCTCCTTCAGGTTTTCAGATCTGTGTTTGAATCTCTTATTGGTTTTGAATCTAGTTTTGGAAAAGTTTTGTTAATTGGGTATTGTTTGGAAATCTAGTCCGAGTCTAGTTTTAGGTGAGTGTGGTGTTTGCTGTGGAAGAGAAACAGTTCACAACACTACAATTAGGGCATGAGATTTTCAGAAAGGGAGATGCAATGATGACGGAAGAAATTGAAAGGGAAAATGAGGGAAAAATTTTGTTTTGGATATGGAAGAGAAATTGTGGAAATGAGAAGGAATGATGAGGTTGCAGGTGATGGCTTAAGGAATGACGGGTAGGAAAATGTGAAACGGTTTGAGGGAGAAGATGTGAGATCGATTTTAGAAATGCTGCAATGAGAAACGGTGAGACAATGAATGGATGAGACCATGATGAAGGTTTACGGTGGCACAACAAAGAGATGAAACCAGTACATGGTGGCACCGTGACTGGGGATACAGTGGTAGGGGCTGGAACCGGTGTGGGGAAACACCATGAAGGATGAAACCGTGAGGGATAAAAATGGTGTCCCTCTGAACTTCTACAAAAACAAAATTTATTAATATACATATAAAAAAACATAAACTAAAATAAATAATGATAAATAATTAAAAACTAAAATTTATTAAGACAATCATAAACAACATAAAAACTTACATAATAACAAATTATAAAAATAAAACTTTAATTAAACAATTATTAATTTCAATTAATTAAACATAAATTAGTACTAAACAAAAACATAAAATTAAAAAGAAACTAAATTAGAAAAATAAAAATTATATTTGAATTATATAAAAAAGTTAATTTATTTAAAATAGTTACATTAAAAAATTAAATTAAATAAGGTAAACAACTAGTTATTTTTTTATTAAAAAATAATGTTAATTAATGAAATTAAATTGAAGTAATTTAATAAATAAAATAAGTTTATAATCTTAAATCAATAACTTATGAATTGTTAAAAGACGATTAATATTTAAATAATGTTACTTTGATTAATAAATATTTAATAAAATAAATTTTAAATTAACAACTACATTATTTAAGTGAAAAAGCAAAATTAATTAATTAATTAATAAATGTAAAATTATTAAAAATGCAGAAAAAATCACCAAACTAAATAAAAAATTATTAGACTATAAAAAATAATGTAAGATATAAATTAATCATTTTAAGGCATAAAATACACAATTAATTATAAAAAATTATTAAATAATAGATTTAATAATAAAAATACAAAAGTGTGATTATTTATTAAAAAGTGTTAAAATAAATAATTAAATTGTAAAAAATTAATTAAAAAAATTGTGGAAAAACATGTGTTTTTTAAGGCCACATCAAATTCCCTCACACTTAAGCATTTTTTGTCCTCAAACAATCCCATGCATTACTATCCTTGAAAATAAAAGTATGTTTATGTTTCAGTCCAAGTAGTAACATGTCCAACAATTTGATAAAAAAGGAAAAAAACATGTAAAAAGGGTTTGAAAAGATAACTCAAATCAAGTCTTGCCTTAAAAAATCTCTTATTAGATACCAAGAAAGCAATGAACTATATATTAATGAATGTGTCCTGCCTCATTTTTGTACCTACCTAGTGACTCATTTCAATCCAAACTCATGTTCTAATTCCAAGAGTGACAGATAAAATTTATGTGGAATTAAAATTTTAATCAGAGGGAATTTTTACTTTGAGTTAATCTGAGGGTCCAAAAATAGTTTTTATGTGAATCAACTTAATGATACAAACTTAATGACTCCTATATAAACTAATTGACCCCTTCTTCATTTGGAATTAATCATTACCCTCACCTTAATGAACACATTTTTGACCCTAGACACTTTATTTAATTTTTCCCAAGACATGTGTCATGTTCTAAGCACTGTGAAATGCAGTTATTCAATGTGTACAGAGGGCTTATAGTAAATAGAAACACACCCAACATCTAGGGTCTCAGAGACTCACCATGGGATCCCATATGCCCAAACTACTCCAGTTTGAAATGTTTTATATGAAAACCATTTACATTGTCTCATTAAGGTGATTACTTTAATAATTAACAAAAAAAGTGTCCCCTAGGATCAATTCAAACTTCGTGTTCCAATGGTTATGATCATAAAGCCACTAACAGGTTACCCAAATCACTCTCAAAAGTAGTTCATAACCCAAATTTCTATTGAATCATTAAGTATACTCACTTAGAAATCATCCAACCACTTTAATTTAAGATTAAAAATAGTTCTTAACTTCTGATCAAGCATCATCCTAAGGCAAGAAAAATATGGGTACAAAGTAAAGCCTAAAATTATGAAAGAAATTTGAAAAATTTTAACCATTTTTTACTAAAAGATTGAAGTGGAAGTGGGAATTGACGAGATCATAATTAAGCACATTTAATATCAATCAATAATTGACCCCCTCCCCCCCACTTAAAACCCAAATTTTTTCACAAAGTTGACTTCTAAATACGGAAAAGAAAAATTTGACATTTTAAGTTCAAAAAAGATTTTGTATTTTAGTAGATATATGACATGTATAAAGGTCACATTACAGTTTAACGATATTGTTCGCCGCAATGAATAAATTAACAACATGTTCATTAGATATTGCATGCATTAACATTTAAGTCCAGTGACAATGATTGTCCATGAAATTTCTAATATGGCATATAAAACGTAAGTACACAGTGGATTGGGTGTAGTACTTTGAGAATGTATGATTCAAATGAATGTTCAATATAGCAGAAAAATGCATGCTAAACACCATACAGACTAAGAAGATTCAATGAGAAACCCAACAAAAATCCATCATGTTTCCCCCCACACTTAATTTCATACAGTGGTAGGTCTTAAACCATTGTGTTTTAACTTCTACCAAAGAGGAACATAAATAATTTTACATTCCAACATATGCAGAATTATTTTTAGTAGGATGGTATATAACAGAATTTTTCTACAAGAATATTTTTTATTCTGTAGGAAATGAAGCAGATTTTTTTCTAAATAATTAAGTAGTAAAAAATGAAAAAAATAAACATTAAGGTACTTCCATATATTAAAGTTTCATTAATCCTTCATTATGGTAATTCCACTCCATTTTGATAATAGCAGCAACATCTGAAAAATCACAAGGCAAGTAGAGAGAGAAAAAAATTTCTAGTAGAGAAATAAAAAACATAAGATAAAAAATCAGCACTTTATTCAACACAAAATAGTACAAAAATGAAAACAAATAAAGAGCATGGTTTGACTCCCCTAAACCACTGAATTTAAAGTCTTCAATTAGATTTTATTTAATTAATTTTTTTAGTGTTTTATTGAAAAAAAAACAAAACCATGGGTTGCCTCCCATGCATCACTAAGTTTAAAAGTATTCAAACATAATTTATTTAAGATCAGTTTTCAAGAAAAGTGAAGGAAGCCAAGCCCTTTGGCTGTACCTCAAAATAATGTATCAGTTTCTGACCATTAACCAACATGGGTTTGTTTTCTTCACCTAAAATTTCAACAGCTCCATTCTTTAACACTCTCACTAAAGTAAATGGTCCAGAACACTTGGACTTAAGTTTTCTAGGAAAGAGTTTATGTCTAGAGTTATAGAGAAGGACCTTCTATCCGATTTTGAATTCTTTGGTTTGAATGATAGAATCATAATTTTTTAGCCATCACTTTATAAATCCTTGTATTATCATAACTCTATCTCCTAATCTCATCCAACTCACTGAACTCAAGTAATATCCTCTCACTAGTACTCTTAAAATCAATGTTTAGAGCCTTAACTGCCCAATAAGACTTGTGTTGTAACTCTACAGGTAAATGAAAGATTTTCCCAAACTACACTCTATAAGGAGACATACCTATTGGGGTCTTGAAAGCAGTTCTATATGCCCATAATGCTTCATCCAGTTTAAGAGACCAATCTTTCCTAGAGTTTGTAACAGTTTTCTAATGTGTTTGTTTTAGTTCCCTAGTTGAGATTTCCACCTTTCCACTGGACTGTGGATGATAAGAAACACTAGTTTTATGAACACAACCATATTTATCCATCAAATATTTAAATTTTTAGTTCTTAAAAAGTTTTCTATTATCAGTTATAAAGGCTTTGGGAACTCCAAATCTTGTAAAGATGTTTTTTTGACAAACTTTATTATAGTGTTGGATTGATTGTTAGGTTTTGAAATTTCCTCAACCCATTTTGACACATAATCTATAACAACAAGAATATGCTCATTCCCATGAGATTATAGAAATTGAACCCTGAAATCTAAACCCCACACATCAAAAATTTCAACATCTAGAATTTCTTTTTGGGGTAACTTCTACTTACTACCAACATTACCTAGCCTCTGACACATATCACAACCAACCACATAGCTCCTAGAATCTTTAAAAAGAATAGGCCAATAGAAACAAGATTGTAAAAAATTTTAAGCAGTACTTTCACCACCATGGGGACCTCCTTAAGGTGAGGAGTGACAACTCTCTAAGACAGGCAACATATCTTCCTCATGCGCACATCTCCTAAGAATACCATCAACACATCTATTAAATAGTAGGGGGTCATCCCAAAGATAGTATTTAAGCTTATAAATGAATTTCTTTCTTTAGTTATTTGAAAAAAATTTGGGAAAGACACCTACTGCCAAGAAGTTGAAAAAATTTTCATACCAAGAAGATAGCCTAATTGACACAGAGAGAAAATTCTCATCAGGAAAGGGAGAGTTTATCTCCCTAGGATCTTTGGATTCAGATTGAATAAGAGGAAGCCTAGATAGGTGGTCAACGACTAAATTTTCAGCTCCCTACTTATCCCTAATATCTAAATCAAACTCTTGTAGCAACAGAATCCATCTAATCATTCTCGGTTTAGTTTCCTCCTTAGACAGAAATAACTTTGAAGTAGATTGATCAGTGAAAACAATGACTTTTGAACAAAAAAAATACATTCTAAACTTCTATAAATAAAAAACAACATCTAGTAATTTTTATAGTGTTGGAGTAATTCTTTTGGGATTCATCTAGAAATCTACTAGCATAATACACCACATGTAACTTATTATCTTTCCTCTGTCCAAGGACAGAACCTACAACCAAGTCACTAGCATCACACATAATTTCAAAAGGTAGTTTCCAGTCATGTGCAATGATAATGGGTGATTTAGTGAGTTTATATTTTAACAAATTAAATGGTTTCAAACAGTTTTCATCAAAATTGAAAGGTACATCCTTAACTAACATAGAACACAGGGGATTATTTATTTTGGAAAATTATTTTATGAATCTACAGTAGAAATAAGAATTCCCTAAGAAACATGTAATACCTTTAATATTTTTAGGAGGTGGAAGTTTTTGAATGACTTCAACATTAGTAGTATCAAATTCCAAACCTCTCTTTGACACTTTATGACCAAGCACTATACCTTCTGTGACTATGAATTGACACTTATCCCAATTAAGAACAAGGTTGGTTATAATGCATCTTTCCAGAACTAAATCAAGATTTCCCAAAAAAGAAATGAAGGCACTACCCACAATGGGGAAATAATCCATGAAAAACTCAATGTGTTTTTCAATCATATCCAAAAATATAGCCATCATATACCTTTGAAAGGTGGCTGGAGCTCCACATAACCCAAAGGGAATCTACCTGTATGAAAATGTCTTAAAGGGGAATGTGAAAGTGGTCTTTCTTAATCCTCTAGAGCAATGGGAATCCAGTTGTAACCAGAATACCCATCCTGGAATAAGAAAAATTCATTTCCAGCAAGCCTCTCTAGCATTTGATCTAAGAAGGACATTGGAAAATGATCCTTCCTAGTGGCTGCATTTAGCTTCCTATAATCTCTACAGACTCTATATTTTGTGGCTTTCCTAACTTGAACTTCTTCATTCTTTTCATTTGTTACTACAGTAAAACCCCCCTTCTTGGGAAAAACCTGATCAGGACTGACCCAAGAACTATCAAAAATAGGATATATCATTCCAATTTCTAACAACTTAATCACTTCCTCTCTAACTAATTATTTCATGTTTGAATTAAATCTTCTTTGACACTCTACCCTAGGTCTATGGTCAGGCTCCATTGGTATTTTATGCATACAGAATAAGGGAATAATACCCTTGATATTAGCTATTGACCAGACTATAGAAAAATTTAAACTTTTTCAACACACTCAATAATCTTTGTTCTTGATTTTCATTAAGCTCAGTAGAAATTATGACAGGAAAAGAATAATTCTCACCCAAAAATTAATATTTTATAAGGGAAAAGATTGGTTTAAGTTCAAGAGTGGGAGTTTCTACACTCAAAGGAAGAATATTAGGCCTAGGAGGTCCAAGATCTTCAAAATATCTCTTTTAAAAAGTTTTAAATGATGAATGATTTTAAATTTCCATCTCAAATTCAGGATTTACAATGCTACTATTCATATTGAGCAGCATACTATCCAGACATTCTAGATCATAATTCAATAATTTAATCAAAGAAGAATCATTAAGCTGTTTTATAAGTTCTCCCTCAATATCATAAAAGTGTTCAAAAAAGTTTTCATTAATAGAAACACCCTCAAATTCACTCAAAAATATCCTAAGCTCAAAAACATAGACATCTTCTATAGCAGAAATTGAACTGTTGTCCAATTTTGGAAAATTTTCCAGATTACATGTTTGAGTAGAATTTTGAACTTCTAAGATATATTCAACAAGATTTTAAGATTCTAAATTATTTTCTTTAGTATTTAATTGATTTTCAAATTCTTTAAATTTTCCAATTGAGTTCTCGTCTTCTAAGGACTCTATTATTGAACCATTTTCCAAAAACGTTGGTCCTTTAACATTTTTAAACACACTGAACTCTTCTTGTTGTTATCCAATTTTAAATATAAGTTGACCCTTAGAAACATCAATAACATGACCAACTGTGGCCAAGAATGGCCTACCCAAGATGATGGGAACCTCTTGATCACACTCCATGTCTAAGACTAAAAATTCTACAGGTAGAAACAACTTCCCTACCCCAACTAGCAAGTCATCTACCCTACCCATAGGATGAGTGAAAGATCTATCAACCAACTGCAATATGACTATGGTAGGTTGAAGATCACCCAAACTCAACTATTGAAACAATGAGTATGGGAGCATATTAATGCTAGCACCCAAATCACACAAACAGTTGAGATGATCATAATTTCCTAGTGTGAAAGGCATAACAAATCTACCTGGGTCTCTTAGTTTAGGTGGGATTTTATTTTGGAGTATAGAACTGCACTATTCAGTGATGTTATAAGTAGAAAATTCTTTGAGGGTATTTTTTTGATACAAATTTCTTAAGGGATTTAAGATAATATGGGATTTTAATTAAGGATTGAATGGAAGGAATGTTTACTTGATGTTTTGAAAGGAGACCAAGGAACTGAAGAAGTTTAGCCCTGGTGTTACTTTGTGGTTTTAGATTCTTAGGGAAAGGGATGGGTGGGGGATTTTTTTAAGGATAATAGGTATATACCTCACCTATTCATTAAAATTTTCTTTTCCTTTATTCTTTTGATTTTTAGATGAATTTTTAGCTTGATTTTCATATGATAAATTCAGATTTTGATTGATTTCATGACTTTTCTGTGAATTTCCAGCATGTGTGCAAAGCAGATTTGTTTTGCCATATTGAAGAATATTTTAATTTTGGGTATTTCTAGTTTTTTTCAGAAACAATTTGATTATTAGGCCCACTTCTAGTTACTACCGCCTTTGAATTCTACCTAGGGTTAAGTTCAGTGGTACTAGGAAGTCTACCTTTTTCCATAGATGAAAAATCTGTAGCAAGTTCACCTAGCTGTGTTTCCATGTTCTTCATTCTCACATCAGTTTCCATTTTATCTGACTCATATTGATTTTGATGTGTTGTTACCTAAGTCATGTATCTTTCTTCTTGAGAGTTAATTTTTTTCAAGAGTTGATCAAGCTTATAATACATCTGATTATCATTGTTACCTTGTACTTTTGAAGACTCACCCCTTTGTTGATTTTTAAAGATTGGTCTTGGTTGATTATAGTAATTAGGGGTAGTTGATTGTTTAATTAGGCCTTGATCATTCAATGACAAGTTTGGGTGGTTTTTATAGCCTTGATTGTAATTGTTTGAAAATGGATCTTCTTTAGGAGGAATTCTAGGACCATAGTTAACGAAGTTTGAATTATCTTGTTGTTGGGTTGGAATATCAATGTTAGGAAAAAAGGTTTTAGTTTGCCCAAACATATCACACTGAACACACTGTTCCCTTATATATTGGTTGGTGTTTTGACAACCAAGTTGATTAACAATTTTCTATGAGTTCTGGTTCATTAAAGATTTCAATTGGTTGGTGATTTGTGCAAGCTGAGTTTGAGTTTCATTCATTGAACCAGTGTTAACATCAACATTTCTATTGACTCTTTTTCTTCTAGATTTTTTTGTTGTGAATTCAGGGCAAGATTATTAAAATTTGTCTCAATTATTCAAATGTTTTTTCATTGTAATTTCCCCTGGTAGCCTGAATAAATAGATTCTTTCCAGAGGATGACTACCCTTTATAGAAGGTGTCCATGAAATGGTGAGATAGGAGTTGATGATGGGGACACTGCCAAAGATAATCCCTGAATCTATCCCAGACATTGTGAAAAGATTCTCCGTTCTCTTGATAAAACTATTTATCTTAGTTCTAAGTTTACATTTAAGTCTTTGGGGATAAAATTTCATTATGAAATAATTGTACACTTGATCCTAGTTTTCAAAAATATTCTCATCTAGACTCAGAAACCAATTCTTAGCGTTACCTTTAAGTAAAAAGGGAAAGACTCTCATTCTTAGCTCATTTTCTATGAGTCCAAGAAGAGTTAGTTGTTGCATAGTATTTTAGAAATCTCTAATTATTTCTTGAGAGTCCTCATTAGACTATCCATTAAAAGCAGAAAACAGTGAAATGTGTGATTGTTTTAGCTCATAGTTCCGGGCTCTAGGAGATAAAATAATGGAAGATGAATTGATTAAAACATGAGGGAGTTGGAATTCCCTCATCCTAGGCCTTTAAACTTCATCTAGATGTTTTGGTTGGTTTTTGAAGTTGTTAGGTGCCAGAACTCTCTCATCTAGATTTTACATTTCAATTTTCTTTTTCTTTCTTTGTGCAGTGAGATTTTTGTTAAGTTCATGATTTAGGGGCTCTAAACTACCAGAAGAGGTTCTTGTTCTCATGAAAAGTGTGCTAATAGTTCAAAATAGAACAACAGTAGAACTAAACAAGATCCATCAATACAAATAACAGTATCAATTCAGTAGAAACTGAAGCAAATTTTTTTACAGTTTTCAAAATTTTCCAATTTTTTTGAGGTTTTTATATGATTTTTTAGTTTTTTTAGAAGTAATGGCTCGTGCCCTCCTCAGAAACGGCACCAAAAACTTGACCTGGACCATCGTTGAAGTCAGTCAAAGTTTAAAATTTATAATCCTACTAACTACTATATATGTGGAAAGTAGGGTTAAACCCACAAGGAAGGTGATTATGACCATTATTCTTCTAAAAACATTTAAAATACCCCACTGTTGTCACTAGTGGGGTAGATTTTCTATTTTTTTTAAACTTCCAATTTTTTTTAATTATGTTTATTAACAATCACAAATGAAACAACACAATATTCTTGATTTATTATTCTAAACTATAATGAAACAAGAAATAGACTAAAAAATAGTAAGTAAAAGAGATATAAAATGCTGATAAGTGAACATTAAAAAGGAATATGTCCAGGGATGATTCATAATTCTACAGGTTTTGAAAACATTCCTTCTCACAGTAGATACTGCAACTAGTACCACTGAAAAGGAGTGGTTTAATTCCCTCGCCAAGAGATAAATCACTCAAGATGACAAATCTTGGAGTTCGATACTTCAAGATTAATCTACTATGAGAATTCTAATTTGAAAAGGACGACAGAACAAACTCTCCATTAGTTTTGTGGTTTATGTTTCAATTTAAATGTTTAAGAAAATTAATCCACAAATAGACTCACTGAATGATTATGGACTTTTCAGTTTAAGTGCAAGTGGTACGTTGCAATTGAATGCAAGCAGAGCTGAACTCACTGATCAATTCCATTCACATTCTAAATGATAATGAGAAGGAAGAAGAAAAATAACCAGCATACTTGATTTTAACCCCGAACTATAAGAATTAGCCTAACATCATCTCTATTACATAAAATAGAATCATTCAATTACAAAGAAAGTGAATTGAAAGAAAATAGAGGAAGAGATATCCCTCTCCTAGCTCGAATTGCTGCTGCTCCTAGCCCTTGGGTCTCAAGGAGGTAGTTCTTCGAGAAGTGCTCCAAGATTCACCTTTAGGTTTTCCTATGATTGGAAGTGTTTAATCAAATGTATCTAATGAAAAAAATGAATCCCCTAAAAAATTCATGCTTGTAAAGACCCATAAAATTCAAGGGAATTTTTTTTCTTAATTTCCTTTAGAATTTTACAAGAGCGCGGTTTCAGACGGCACCTGATTCCGAGGCCCGGAGTGCCCAGAATTAATTTCCGAAGTTTGGCTCGGGTACGTTCAGTGAACGAACGAGCGGGAATTCCTAACTTTTGATCCGGTGCTCGGAATTGAAATCCGAGGGCACCGATGAACTCGCAGCGCCGATATTCGCTTAAAGAGACCTTTTCGGGAGTTGCGTTTGTTGCAGGGTGAAAGATAGTTTTGGGGTTTTTAGTTTGAGTTAAATAAAATTGTGTAGAAAAATTTTATTAAAACTTGTTAAAACCTATCAAAGGAGGTTGGGAGTGGGACCCACACCCACTTAACCTCCCTTGGGAGGATTAAGTGTGGTGGGGCCCACACGAACCCCTAAACCTTTCAAATTCTCCCAACTCCCTTAACGCCTCATTTATTGGCTTAAGTTACCTATTTAATTATGGGAGTTTAACCTTTTGAATTTCAAACTTTTGAAATTCTTTTGTGTTATGTGATAATAAAATAAGATGTTGTCTTATTTTATTTTGGGTTCTTTGTTTGTCTACTTGAGAGGTGGAGAGCTCTTCTTCTTCTTCAACTCTGACGAAGAACTCGAAGAACGCTCAAGCTCCGACGAAGAACGCCGCACCTCCTTTCTTCGTTCACCGTGTCAACGAAGGGGACGCCACCTCTTCTTCGGACAACCTTCGTCGGCGTGCAAGTTTCACCAACGACGTGTCTCTTCGAACGCATCCCTTCGTCATCGGATTTGACGAACGGCTACCGTGACGCCCGACCTCCGCGACGTCGTCTTCCGCGGAACGTTCACAATCTACGAACCTTATACCCGAGGTAGGGGTTGTCGATTTCTTTTGGGTTTCCTTATTTTATTCTTGATCGTGATTTTATCAAGACTAACGTGTGACTTAATTTATTTTAAGTTGCGTTATTATTTTAACGTGAGGGGGGCCGGACCGCACGAACACGGCCGAACCCCCCTCCATCGTTCTTGTTTATTCTTGCGTGAGGAAGCAAGTGGCGTGGTGCCGTCGCACCACGCGGATGATCGTGAAAATATTTTACGCGGCGCCGTCGCGCTACGCCGAGGAAGAATCTTCAAGAACGCGACGCCGTCGCGCCACGTTGAAAGGAATCAAGGCATGGCGAAAGGGGCGCGGTGCCGTCGCACCGCGCCGGACGACGAACACCGCGACCGGTTCCGGGCCGCGGCGGGACGAGGAGACCGCGGCCGGTTCCGGGCCGCGGCGGGACGAGAAGACCGCGGCCGGTTCCGGGCCACGGCGGAAGAGAAGACCGGCGGCCGGGCCGCCGGCGTCGGAAGCCGAAGAGGGGACCGGAATTTCCGGTCCCGTTGGAGAAAACCGGCCGGCCGGATGCCGTTAAAACCGGGGGAATTAATCCCCCGGCCCTCATAAAAACCCCCCTCATTATGAGGGGGGGGGGGAGGTTCTTTGAAGGAGGGGGGCAGCCGGCCCCCCCGGTTCCGCGCCAGCAGGCCCCCCACGTGGGGGGGGGGGCTTTGAAAATAACGGCGCGACTATGCCGCGCCGCCTGTTGAAAAACCGCGGGGCTTGCCCCCCGCGTGCCGACCGTGTGCGGCCCCTCGCGGCACCCCGAGCCGCCGCGGCACCTCGCGGCGCCAGGACGCCGCGGCCCGCCGCGCCGCCCCAGGGGGGGGGTCGGGCCGGGTCGGCCCGGACCCAGACCCCCCCGTTTCGAACCAGATTTGGTTTTTGGCCCATAACTTGAGCCTCGGACCTCCGAATGACGAACCGTCTGCGGCAACACGATCCTTGGATCGAGACGGTCGTTTCAATATATCGCACTCAAGGTTTCGGTTAACTTTGAGTTTGGCCGGGTTGGTTCGTTCACGAAACCAACCGGGCCTTCGGAGCGGAAACGCTCATATCTTGAGCTACGAACGTCCGATTGACGCGCCGTCAGTCGCGTTGTGTCCCTCTTAGTGAGACGGATCTTTTGGCATACTCCGCCCGAGGTTTGGACGCAGGTGGAGTACGGTCGGGTTGGTTTTGCCTTAAAAACCAACCGGGCCCCGGAGACGAAAATGCCAATAACTCTCAGACCGGGCGTCCGATCGACGCGCCGTCTGTTGCGTTGAGTTCCTGTTGACGATACGGAACTTTTGGATACATCAACTCTGGTCTTTGTGACAGTTGATGTATCAGCCTCTCGGCTCGTGGAGCGGACCCTCCGAACGAGCTTGCTATGTGCGGGAACCCTAGTGCTGGCTGAGACTGCTACGACTACTACTGCTACTGTGACTGCGACGACGACAGTACAGAGATCCTGTGTGGATTCGACGACGACGACTTCAGCACTCAGCGATCCTACGTGGATCAGTGCTACAGGTCCTGTGTGGGCCCGATCCTGTGTGGGTCCTTGCGCTCAGCGGTTCTGTGTGAGCCAGCGCCTACAGGTCCTGTGTGGGCCTGATCCTGTGTGGGTCATTGCGGGGGTTAGTTACCTATCGATCCTTCGTGGGTCCGACGACTTAGATGGATCAGTGATCATCTTTATCGTCCTTGAAGAAGTATACCTGTGTGAGCTGAATCCTGTTGCTTCCTGTGTGGATTGTGTTGTGCAATCCTGTGTGGATTATGTTTTGCTTTCCTATGTGGAATACGTATACTTTCCTGCGTGGACTGAGTTGTACTTGGGCTCAGAGGTTGGAGCGTATTTTAATTGATGACTTAGGTATATGTATGGGCATATACCTAAGCAGTGTCTGTTGTTACTTCGTGATTGTACTTTTTTTCGTGGTTTATCCTTTGTGGATTTGAGAGACCTTCAGTGTAGAGACCCGTATCCTGACGTACATGGGCTTTACATTACTTTTGCGGAATACTTAATACATAACAAAAATACACACACAAGGATCGTAATAGTTTAGTGTCTTTGGAAACTCGGAATGTAATCTTCTAATCCTGGTGAAAGATCTTCAAAATCTCCCACAAAGACCTTCCTTTTTTTTACCTAAAACCTTTCTTTATATCCTGGGGAAAAGAAAACATAAAAGGGTGAGCTCAAATGCTCAGTAAGGGTAAACAAAAGAAATATCAATCACATCATATTCATAAGAACATAACATTTTGGAAATCATAACCTGCAAAAGAGAGCATAATTTCATAACATGGGATAAATCATGGCAGTGAAATGTAATCACAATAATCATAACATAAAACATGGAACTTTGTGGCATACACACATAATCATAGAGAATCATTTCTTGTTAGTCAAGACTCATTGCCAAGACTATCTTAGTGGACAAAGTCCCTTTCTGAATCGAGTAATCCTCGTTTCAGTCCTGTTTCACTGAACCGGTATAACCTACCATTCCAGCCATGTCTATCTCATGAGATATAAAATCTTTACCCAATGCATTGGAGGGAGATATAGGTCCCACCCATCTCTTAATGAATCCTTTCTTATGTGTGCCACAAAATCATAAATCATACATCATCGCATAACCCATGTAATAAAAATGGGATTCTTGAAACATCATGACATCATAAATCAATTCATATAAGATAAAGGAATTCATAAACATAATTCCATCTCAACATAGTCAAATCAATGTAAAAATATGGATAGAAACAGAACCCTTTATTATCTTAGATGGAAAATAATTTTGATAAAACACTTGAATTGAATTCTTGAGGAAAATATCCTTTCTTCTTCAAAATCAATTTCTTTTCACAAAACATCATGCAATTTTAAAATAAAGAGATTTTATTGAAAATAGTCATGAAATCTTTTAGAGGAAGCTTCATGAAAATAAGGCTTTATAAAACAGTAGAAATCCGTTCGTGCCGTATAAGTTAAAAAAAACATTCTTTGTACTTTTGTCGAAAAAGTCAAAATGTACCTCGTACGATAAACGAAAAAAGATTCCTTTCATATATTTTACTAAAAACTAACCAAAGGGTAAAATTGGATTTAAACCATTGTAGTTGGATGGAAATAATATTACATATTGAGGAAACATGGATGTGGATGATAAAATAAACCCCAGTAAATACTTACGAATAAACAATCTCGGATAAAAATGAGATTGTGATATTTCCCTTACCTTAGGTCCGATTAGCTTTGTACGTGTCCGAAGCTCCTGTATAATGGTTTAAATAATGTTATTGACTTATTACAGAATCATATTCATTGTTATGATATCATATATGGTTCACTTATGACATTATATTACCCGTTCTTTTGTAAACTCCATGTTAAAGAAGCGTTTTGGGTAAAATCGTTTCATTTATCGTAGGTGTTTTGACTTGTTGTTCTTGACATCATTATTACTTATATCATGATTTACTTACTTCCAGAATATAAAATATGATTTATATATCATATATATTCAGTATATATATATATATAATAGGTAGATAAATAAAATGAAAAACACCGTTCATGGAGACGGTAGTCCGTACGTACGCATGAACGCTGTTTTCCTTTCCTTATTGTCTTGAAATGGAAGTAAGTAGATTACATACATATGTATATATATACATAAATCCAGTAGCTTTATAATGTCATATATTTCATTATTATTTCTTATATATACATTATAATCATTCTTAAATGGTTAACATGGAGAATGAATCTCATCGCGTCGTGGAGACGGTATTCCGTACGTACGCACGAGCGATGATATCATTTCTATAAATATTGAATTGAATTGGAGTGGATTATACAATATATCAGAATCAATATGATGTTGTAATAACTATGTATAGTTATTCTTTACACCATTATACCCATCCATGTAAGGTGGTGGTGGAAAATAGATTACACCACGGCGTGGAGACGGTATTCCGTACGTACGCACGCGCGGTGATTTCATTTTTCCGTAGGATGGATAGAAGGTGAATTAGGGTTGTTTCATATTTATAATAACATATCAGTATGTAAGTAATACTGATGTTATTACTTTATCATGAAACAACTAAAGAAGAAGAAGTTGAAGAAGAAAGAAATTGAAAAGATCGGTAATGGATATTACCTCTTCTTTGGAACGCCTCTTTGAATCCTCCACTTAAGGAACTAAGATTGGTCTTTGGAGAAGACCAGAACCTCTAGGATTATTCTAGGAAAGTGGAGAGGAGAAAATGGCAGGGGTTGGCCGAGCTTGAGTGCTCAAAATTGGTGTGAGGAGGAGGGGGAGGAGGTGCCCTTTTATAAGGGAGGAGAGGGGCACCTTAGGAATTCTTAAAAATATTAATTTATAATAAATCTAACCCCACTTAAAAACCTCCAAAAATGACTCATATTCGAAGATTAGATGAGATAGGGTTGTAATCTCATCAACCAATCAAATTTAGACATGTTTGGATATTATTTTAAACCTTATCAATTATATTTAACTCTAAGTTAAATAATTTAACTTTTACCGTGTCTTTTTGTTTTCTTTCACTATATGGTTAATAAACTTACTATAACATGCCAAACGAACCACAAATTGTTTATTATTAATATATATATCCTTATCTAAGTCATTTGGCCGAACCTTATATTTTTAGGAATAAAATAACAATTAATAATATAATATTTGATTTAAAAACTATTTTGTGTCAATTTTGACACTATTTGATATATGATTTTTGTGAAAGTCATAACAGAATTATATGTTCGAACCAAGTTGATTAAATCAACATTAATATATCATAGTAACCTAGAAAATTAGTGGAATTCATAAAAAATCTTAAATTACATTTATTTTGGTGTTTATAACATCAATTATGTCAATATTTCATTAATAAGATAATTACTGCATCATCGTTGTGTCATAAATAAATTAAATTATTTGATGTATAAAAATTACAAATAAAATACCATCATGTAGGAAATCTTTTTAGCTTTCTAATGAATATTTAAAATCGAATTTATCTTATGTATAACCCCATAATAAAAATGATTTACTTATTAAACTTTGATTTTAACTATTTTAACCCTTCTTTAAATAAATTCATAATAAATGTCCTAATCTAATCCAAGTGGGCCTAAATGGTCATATTTTATTCCTAAGTTTGTTTTTGGTCGAATTACACTTGTCCAATAGAATTAGGACATGTGTTAGGGTAATATTAATATCATATTTACCCTTAGTTACCCTATTTACTATTAACCGTGGTAAAAAAAGTAAAAAGTTACTATTCACCAAAAAATTATTTTCATCTCATTGAACCACATTTTAGTCCTTGATATTAACCGTGTCTCTCGGATTTTCGAAATTCCATTCACAGAAGCGGTAAAATTAAGTTTTATGAAAAATTCAGTTTTTAACCTACCACTTAGTAGTTTCACTATTCATCAAAAATTGATGTTTTTCAGAATAATGCCAAAATTTCATCCCAAGCTATATTTCATATTCCGAATTCAAAAATGAAGTCTATTTTACCAAATTCATAACATAAAAGTTGCATTAATTAATTTTATAATTAAATCCCGCTGTTAAAACAAATAGCGTGTTTTTAAGAAACAATATCTATCAAAAGATTGACACTTGTTTATGTCTAGTTTAAATGTGAATTACATCCAATGACCAAAATTGTATTAAATTGTAAAAATATATTCTAAATATACTTTAAAAGCACTCAAATTAATGATTTATCACTATTAATTATTTCGATTAAAAAAGTTGTTTTTAATTATAATTTAGTAATTTTCACTATTCATCAGAATATGAAAGTTATCCGAAAAGTACCAAAATTTCACCTTAGGCTAAATTCGATACTCCGAATCCAAAAATAAAGTTCATTTTGAAAAATAAGATTTACTGGATTTCAAAAAGTGGTTATTACTATTCATAACGGCTAGTTTTAATAATATTTTTATAGCATATCGTTGTTTAGTGAAACTCGGTATTGCGTACTACACACGCTATCGAGGAAGGTCGCAATTGCGTGTAATGCAAGGCAAGTCAAGGATGTGTGTTGTGCAAGCTCCTTTTGGTGTAGCGTACAACACAAGACATTAATAAAATTAAAAGAATATTTCTTTATAAAATCTTGGGCTGTTACATTCTACCCCCCTTAAAATGAATTTCGCCCTCGAAATTCGTCGGGGTTATAAATGGTTTACTATTCGAAAGTTTCTTTAATAGAAACCCACATCGTAAAAGGGAATACCAAAACTTGGCTTTAAAAACTAAAGTATGAAATGTAACGATTACCCAAATAAACTAATCACTGGGTTTCCACATAGGTGGAAATATGGATATGGAAGAGAAATCTAACCATCATGTTCTGATGGAGAGTGGTAGAGAACATGGCTATGGAAAAGCCAGTAATCACAAATCCATAAATTTGTGACGATCTAAGGTACCATCTGATTCATCAGGTATAAGAGAACTAGGACAACATTTTTGGTTTTCAAGATCATTTCCCTAAAGTTGAAAATTTGAATTAGAATAAATACTTACTTTATTTTGATACAATATCACTGTTGTTCATGCCTTGAACAATTTCCACTTCATCTCTTAAATAAATGATATTGAATTTGTTTTTTCGTGAAGTGTTAGAAGATCATGTGATTGAATGACGGGTCATTCCATCTGTTTCAAACAAAAGGTTAGCAAAAATTATATGCATAAATCGATCTATAGTGAGATTAATCATATATGGTTCCTAAAATGGACTTATACTTCATATATCATACTGCTTAATATAATAAAACTAGTTTCTACTAAATAGGGACTTCCTGTAGGTCAGTGGTAGGCGATAAAGTCCAGTCGCACTTCGGTTGTGGGTTCGATTCCTACAGCCTTGTCCGAAGCGATGGGCTGTCGCCCGTCCTGCAGGTTGTCCCTTTTTCTAAAACTACGTTACTATAACATCCCATCAATAATATCGAAAATCTTCTATCCTTAAACAATACTAACTTATGTCCAACATAATCCAGTCTAATCTTTAGGCTTATACATAATACTGCAGTCCACTCTCATAATATAGTGACATCGATTACCAGAGATTTAATACTGTCGTTGATCCCCACATATCACAAGATATGTCTTGTTGGTCACATTCCAAACATTCAAAGTCCTTAATCGTGTATTCTCTTGAATACCTTAGTGAAAACATGAGTGCAGTTAAAAGTTAACACTTTCCACATACCAAAATTCTCAAAATTCTATATACTCAAACCATGATATCACTTAGTCCTTATATCAATCATGAGCTCATGAATACTATCAAACATTTAATTTTCTCCTTATCCCTTCATTATGCGCATATCATCTTATTTCCAAAAATATCTCAATCACTTTGAATACCACATTAAACCAATACATAAATATTCCAATAAACACTTAATCATTCCACCACATCGTTATCATATTCAACATTGCCAATAGTGATCGCATGTGATTTCCCTTTGTCCTTTGCCTTCAGTGGTTGCTCATGTTGATCATCACTAACCCTTGGATTAGGGCAATTATTAGCATAATGCCCCATTTCCTTGCACTTGAAGCATTGAAGTGTTGGCGGTGCGTTCTCTGCAGTGTTTGCTTTATTCACATCATTAGAAACCCTTTTTCCATTACTTCGACACTCAGCTGCTCGATGACCTTCTTTTCCACACTTAAAACATTTTCTAGTTCCTTTAAGACAATCTCCACCATGCTTCTTTCCACACTTTGTGCATAAGGAAACATTCATCTTCTTTTCACCATTATTATGAGATTTCTCCTTGAACTCCATCTTTCGTTTCTTGTCAAAACCATGAGATGGATATATAACACCAACTTCCATTTCTACCTTGATAGCACAACGCACAATTTCTTCATAGCTACTGAAGTCTCTTATAGCTAATGCCCTTCGAAGACTTGGTTTTAAGCCACTGAAAAATCGATCAACTTTACTTTCAGGTTGGATGATAATTCCAGATGCATACCTTGCAAGTCTTGTAAAATTCGCTTCATATATACCAACAGATTCATCATCCTTCTGCTTCAGCTCAATAAACTCCTTTTCCATCTTTGTTCGAAGAATACGAGGGAAGTACTTACTGAAAAACAAGTTCTTGAACTCGTCCCATTCCATGGACTCAATTTCATCCCTTGGCCTCGTATTCTTGATAAGATTCCACCATTGATCAGCTTCACCTTCCAAACGATATACTGCTAAGATGACTTTATCATGTTCAGAACATTGAAGAACTGAAAATATCTTTTCAGTGGTACTGATCCATTGTTCAGCAACAAGTGGATCGGAAGTCCCACTGAAAGAAGGTGGACGTTGCCTCATGAAGGACTCAATAGAATATTGTTCCCTTCTCTGCTCATTTGGAAGTCCAGAATGATTCATAGCTTGTGTAAGTATAGAAATAAGATTTTGCACTCCATCTCCCATAACATTTGTTTGTTCAGGAGGGCAATCATTGCATTGTCCATTGCATTGATCAACACGGTTCCTTCGGGTTCCAGCCATCGTCTAAAACCCAAAAAGAATAGTGTGAGAGGCAAAAATCATGCTAGGGAAAACAACATAATAAAGGGGGAGTACCTTCAATATCCAACATCTTAGGTTTAATTCTATGATCGTTAGCGTAATTCTATTACTATAACCTATACGTATACTTATCCCTAGGGACATCCCTAGACATACATTAGAAATATCTCTAGGAATCTCACTAACGTTTTCGCATCCTAGTTTCCAAAGGTTGACTAAACCTTTCCTCTGATACCAACTGTAGAGACCCGTATCCTGACGTACATGGGCTTTACATTACTTTTGCGGAATACTTAATACATAACAAAAATACACACACAAGGATCGTAATAGTTTAGTGTCTTTGGAAACTCGGAATGTAATCTTCTAATCCTGGTGAAAGATCTTCAAAATCTCCCACAAAGATCTTCCTTTTTTTTACCTAAAACCTTTCTTTATATCCTGGGGAAAAGAAAACATAAAAGGGTGAGCTCAAATGCTCAGTAAGGGTAAACAAAAGAAATATCAATCACATCATATTCATAAGAACATAACATTTTGGAAATCATAACCTGCAAAAGAGAGCATAATTTCATAACATGGGATAAATCATGGCAGTGAAATGTAATCACAATAATCATAACATAAAACATGGAACTTTGTGGCATACACACATAATCATAGAGAATCATTTCTTGTTAGTCAAGACTCATTGCCAAGACTATCTTAGTGGACAAAGTCCCTTTCTGAATCGAGTAATCCTCGTTTCAGTCCTGTTTCACTGAACCGGTATAACCTACCATTCCAGCCATGTCTATCTCATGAGATATAAAATCTTTACCCAATGCATTGGAGGGAGATATAGGTCCCACCCATCTCTTAATGAATCCTTTCTTATGTGTGCCACAAAATCATAAATCATACATCATCGCATAACCCATGTAATAAAAATGGGATTCTTGAAACATCATGACATCATAAATCAATTCATATAAGATAAAGGAATTCATAAACATAATTCCATCTCAACATAGTCAAATCAATGTAAAAATATGGATAGAAACAGAACCCTTTATTATCTTAGATGGAAAATAATTTTGATAAAACACTTGAATTGAATTCTTGAGGAAAATATCCTTTCTTCTTCAAAATCAATTTCTTTTCACAAAACATCATGCAATTTTAAAATAAAGAGATTTTATTGAAAATAGTCATGAAATCTTTTAGAGGAAGCTTCATGAAAATAAGGCTTTATAAAACAGTAGAAATCCGTTCGTGCCGTATAAGTTAAAAAAAACATTCTTTGTACTTTTGTCGAAAAAGTCAAAATGTACCTCGTACGATAAACGAAAAAAGATTCCTTTCATATCTTTTACTAAAAACTAACCAAAGGGTAAAATTGGATTTAAACCATTGTAGTTGGATGGAAATAATATTACATATTGAGGAAACATGGATGTGGATGATAAAATAAACCCCAGTAAATACTTACGAATAAACAATCTCGGATAAAAATGAGATTGTGATATTTCCCTTACCTTAGGTCCGATTAGCTTTGTACGTGTCCGAAGCTCCTGTATAATGGTTTAAATAATGTTATTGACTTATTACAGAATCATATTCATTGTTATGATATCATATATGGTTCACTTATGACATTATATTACCCGTTCTTTTGTAAACTCCATGTTAAAGAAGCGTTTTGGGTAAAATCGTTTCATTTATCGTAGGTGTTTTGACTTGTTGTTCTTGACATCATTATTACTTATATCATGATTTACTTACTTCCAGAATATAAAATATGATTTATATATCATATATATTCAGTATATATATATATATAATAGGTAGATAAATAAAATGAAAAACACCGTTCATGGAGACGGTAGTCCGTACGTACGCATGAACGCTGTTTTCCTTTCCTTATTGTCTTGAAATGGAAGTAAGTAGATTACATACATATGTATATATATACATAAATCCAGTAGCTTTATAATGTCATATATTTCATTATTATTTCTTATATATACATTATAATCATTCTTAAATGGTTAACATGGAGAATGAATCTCATCGCGTCGTGGAGACGGTATTCCGTACGTACGCACGAGCGATGATATCATTTCTATAAATATTGAATTGAATTGGAGTGGATTATACAATATATCAGAATCAATATGATGTTGTAATAACTATGTATAGTTATTCTTTACACCATTATACCCATCCATGTAAGGTGGTGGTGGAAAATAGATTACACCACGGCGTGGAGACGGTATTCCGTACGTACGCACGCGCGGTGATTTCATTTTTCCGTAGGATGGATAGAAGGTGAATTAGGGTTGTTTCATATTTATAATAACATATCAGTATGTAAGTAATACTGATGTTATTAATTTATCATGAAACAACTAAAGAAGAAGAAGTTGAAGAAGAAAGAAATTGAAAAGATCGGTAATGGATATTACCTCTTCTTTGGAACGCCTCTTTGAATCCTCCACTTAAGGAACTAAGATTGGTCTTTGGAGAAGACCAGAACCTCTAGGATTATTCTAGGAAAGTGGAGAGGAGAAAATGGCAGGGGTTGTCCGAGCTTGAGTGCTCAAAATTGGTGTGAGGAGGAGGGGGAGGAGGTGCCCTTTTATAAGGGAGGAGAGGGGCACCTTAGGAATTCTTAAAAATATTAATTTATAATAAATCTAACCCCACTTAAAAACCTCCAAAAATGACTCATATTCGAAGATTAGATGAGATAGGGTTGTAATCTCATCAACCAATCAAATTTAGACATGTTTGGATATTATTTTAAACCTTATCAATTATATTTAACTCTAAGTTAAATAATTTAACTTTTACCGTGTCTTTTTGTTTTCTTTCACTATATGGTTAATAAACTTACTATAACATGCCAAACGAACCAAAAATTGTTTATTATTAATATATATATCCTTATCTAAGTCATTTGGCCGAACCTTATATTTTTAGGAATAAAATAACAATTAATAATATAATATTTGATTTAAAAACTATTTTGTGTCAATTTTGACACTATTTGATATATGATTTTTGTGAAAGTCATAACAGAATTATATGTTCGAACCAAGTTGATTAAATCAACATTAATATATCATAGTAACCTAGAAAATTAGTGGAATTCATAAAAAATCTCAAATTACATTTATTTTGGTGTTTATAACATCAATTATGTCAATATTTCATTAATAAGATAATTACTGCATCATCGTTGTGTCATAAATAAATTAAATTATTTGATGTCTAAAAATTACAAATAAAATACCATCATGTAGGAAATCTTTTTAGATTTCTAATGAATATTTAAAATCGAATTTATCTTATGTATAACCCCATAATAAAAATGATTTACTTATTAAACTTTGATTTTAACTATTTTAACCCTTCTTTAAATAAATTCATAATAAATGTCCTAATCTAATCCAAGTGGGCCTAAATGGTCATATTTTATTCCGAAGTTTGTTTTTGGTCGAATTACACTTGTCCAATAGAATTAGGACATGTGTTAGGGTAATATTAATATCATATTTACCCTTAGTTACCCTATTTACTATTAACCCTGGTAAAAAAAGTAAAAAGTTACTATTCACCAAAAAATTATTTTCATCTCATTGAACCACATTTTAGTCCTTGATATTAACCGTGTCTCTCGGATTTTCGAAATTCCATTCACAGAAGCGGTAAAATTAAGTTTTATGAAAAATTCAGTTTTTAACCTACCACTTAGTAGTTTCACTATTCATCAAAAATTGATGTTTTTCAGAATAATGCCAAAATTTCATCCCAAGCTATATTTCATATTCCGAATTCAAAAATGAAGTCTATTTTACCAAATTCATAACATAAAAGTTGCATTAATTAATTTTATAATTAAATCCCGCTGTTAAAACAAATAGCGTGTTTTTAAGAAACAATATCTATCAAAAGATTGACACTTGTTTATGTCTAGTTTAAATGTGAAATTACATCCAATGACCAAAATTGTATTAAATTGTAAAAATATATTCTAAATATACTTTAAAAGCACTCAAATTAATGATTTATCACTATTAATTATTTCGATTAAAAAAGTTGTTTTAAATTATAATTTAGTAATTTTCACTATTCATCAGAATATGAAAGTTATCCGAAAAGTACCAAAATTTCACCTTAGGCTAAATTCGATACTCCGAATCCAAAAATAAAGTTCATTTTGAAAAATAAGATTTACTGGATTTCAAAAAGTGGTTATTACTATTCATAACGGCTAGTTTTAATAATATTTTTATAGCATATCGTTGTTTAGTGAAACTCGGTATTGCGTACTACACACGCTATCGAGGAAGGTCGCAATTGCGTGTAATGCAAGGCAAGTCAAGGATGTGTGTTGTGCAAGCTCCTTTTGGTGTAGCGTACAACACAAGACATTAATAAAATTAAAAGAATATTTCTTTATAAAATCTTGGGCTGTTACATTCTACCCCCCTTAAAATGAATTTCGCCCTCGAAATTCGTCGGGGTTATAAATGGTTTACTATTCGAAAGTTTCTTTAATAGAAACCCACATCGTAAAAGGGAATACCAAAACTTGGCTTTAAAAACTAAAGTATGAAATGTAACGATTACCCAAATAAACTAATCACTGGGTTTCCACATAGGTGGAAATATGGATATGGAAGAGAAATCTAACCATCATGTTCTGATGGAGAGTGGTAGAGAACATGGCTATGGAAAAGCCAGTAATCACAAATCCATAAATTTGTGACGATCTAAGGTACCATCTGATTCATCAGGTATAAGAGAACTAGGACAACATTTTTGGTTTTCAAGATCATTTCCCTAAAGTTGAAAATTTGAATTAGAATAAATACTTACTTTATTTTGATACAATATCACTGTTGTTCATGCCTTGAACAATTTCCACTTCATCTCTTAAATAAATGATATTGAATTTGTTTTTTCGTGAAGTGTTAGAAGATCATGTGATTGAATGACGGGTCATTCCATCTGTTTCAAACAAAAGGTTAGCAAAAATTATATGCATAAATCGATCTATAGTGAGATTAATCATATATGGTTCCTAAAATGGACTTATACTTCATATATCATACTGCTTAATATAATAAAACTAGTTTCTACTAAATAGGGACTTCCTGTAGGTCAGTGGTAGGCGATAAAGTCCAGTCGCACTTCGGTTGTGGGTTCGATTCCTACAGCCTTGTCCGAAGCGATGGGCTGTCGCCCGTCCTGCAGGTTGTCCCTTTTTCTAAAACTACGTTACTATAACATCCCATCAATAATATCGAAAATCTTCTATCCTTAAACAATACTAACTTATGTCCAACATAATCCAGTCTAATCTTTAGGCTTATACATAATACTGCAGTCCACTCTCATAATATAGTGACATCGATTACCAGAGATTTAATACTGTCGTTGATCCCCACATATCACAAGATATGTCTTGTTGGTCACATTCCAAACATTCAAAGTCCTTAATCGTGTATTCTCTTGAATACCTTAGTGAAAACATGAGTGCAGTTAAAAGTTAACACTTTCCACATACAAAAATTCTCAAAATTCTATATACTCAAACCATGATATCACTTAGTCCTTATATCAATCATGAGCTCATGAATACTATCAAACATTTAATTTTCTCTTTATCCCTTCATTATGCGCATATCATCTTATTTCCAAAAATATCTCAATCACTTTGAATACCACATTAAACCAATACATAAATATTCCAATAAACACTTAATCATTCCACCACATCGTTATCATATTCAACATTGCCAATAGTGATCGCATGTGATTTCCCTTTGTCCTTTGCCTTCAGTGGTTGCTCATGTTGATCATCACTAACCCTTGGATTAGGGCAATTATTAGCATAATGCCCCATTTCCTTTCACTTGAAGCATTGAAGTGTTGGCGGTGCGTTCTCTGCAGTGTTTGCTTTATTCACATCATTAGAAACCCTTTTTCCATTACTTCGACACTCAGCTGCTCGATGACCTTCTTTTCCACACTTAAAACATTTTCTAGTTCCTTTAAGACAATCTCCACCATGCTTCTTTCCACACTTTGTGCATAAGGAAACATTCATCTTCTTTTCACCATTATTATGAGATTTCTCCTTGAACTCCATCTTTCGTTTCTTGTCAAAACCATGAGATGGATATGTAACACCAACTTCCATTTCTACCTTGATAGCACAACGCACAATTTCTTCATAGCTACTGAAGTCTCTTATAGCTAATGCCCTTCGAAGACTTGGTTTTAAGCCACTGAAAAATCGATCAACTTTACTTTCAGGTTGGATGATAATGCCAGATGCATACCTTGCAAGTCTTGTAAAATTCGCTTCATATATACCAATAGATTCATCATCCTTCTGCTTCAGCTCAATAAACTCCTTTTCCATCTTTGTTCGAAGAATACGAGGGAAGTACTTACTGAAAAACAAGTTCTTGAACTCGTCCCATTCCATGGACTCAATTTCATCCCTTGGGCCTCGTATTCTTGATAAGATTCCACCATTGATCAGCTTCACCTTCAAAACGATATACTGCTAAGATGACTTTATCATGTTCAGAACATTGAAGAACTGAAAATATCTTTTCAGTGGTACTGATCCATTGTTCAGCAACAAGTGGATCGGAAGTCCCACTGAAAGAAGGTGGACGTTGCCTCATGAAGGACTCAATAGAATATTGTTCCCTTCTCTGCTCATTTGGAAGTCCAGAATGATTCATAGCTTGTGTAAGTATAGAAATAAGATTTTGCACTCCATCTCCCATAACATTTGTTTGTTCAGGAGGGCAATCATTGCATTGTCCATTGCATTGATCAACACGGTTCCTTCGGGTTCCAGCCATCGTCTAAAACCCAAAAAAGAATAGTGTGAGAGGCAAAAATCATGCTAGGGAAAACAACATAATAAAGGGGGAGTACCTTCAATATCCAACATCTTAGGTTTAATTCTATGATCGTTAGCGTAATTCTATTACTATAACCTATACGTATACTTATCCCTAGGGACATCCCTAGACATACATTAGAAATATCTCTAGGAATCTCACTAACGTTTTCGCATCCTAGTTTCCAAAGGTTGACTAAACCTTTCCTCTGATACCAACTGTAGAGACCCGTATCCTGACGTACATGGGCTTTACATTACTTTTGCGGAATACTTAATACATAACAAAAATACACACACAAGGATCGTAATAGTTTAGTGTCTTTGGAAACTCGGAATGTAATCTTCTAATCCTGGTGAAAGATCTTCAAAATCTCCCACAAAGATCTTCCTTTTTTTTACCTAAAACCTTTCTTTATATCCTGGGGAAAAGAAAACATAAAAGGGTGAGCTCAAATGCTCAGTAAGGGTAAACAAAAGAAATATCAATCACATCATATTCATAAGAACATAACATTTTGGAAATCATAACCTGCAAAAGAGAGCATAATTTCATAACATGGGATAAATCATGGCAGTGAAATGTAATCACAATAATCATAACATAAAACATGGAACTTTGTGGCATACACACATAATCATAGAGAATCATTTCTTGTTAGTCAAGACTCATTGCCAAGACTATCTTAGTGGACAAAGTCCCTTTCTGAATCGAGTAATCCTCGTTTCAGTCCTGTTTCACTGAACCGGTATAACCTACCATTCCAGCCATGTCTATCTCATGAGATATAAAATCTTTACCCAATGCATTGGAGGGAGATATAGGTCCCACCCATCTCTTAATGAATCCTTTCTTATGTGTGCCACAAAATCATAAATCATACATCATCGCATAACCCATGTAATAAAAATGGGATTCTTGAAACATCATGACATCATAAATCAATTCATATAAGATAAAGGAATTCATAAACATAATTCCATCTCAACATAGTCAAATCAATGTAAAAATATGGATAGAAACAGAACCCTTTATTATCTTAGATGGAAAATAATTTTGATAAAACACTTGAATTGAATTCTTGAGGAAAATATCCTTTCTTCTTCAAAATCAATTTCTTTTCACAAAACATCATGCAATTTTAAAATAAAGAGATTTTATTGAAAATAGTCATGAAATCTTTTAGAGGAAGCTTCATGAAAATAAGGCTTTATAAAACAGTAGAAATCCGTTCGTTCCGTATAAGTTAAAAAAAACATTCTTTGTACTTTTGTCGAAAAAGTCAAAATGTACCTCGTACGATAAACGAAAAAAGATTCCTTTCATATCTTTTACTAAAAACTAACCAAAGGGTAAAATTGGATTTAAACCATTGTAGTTGGATGGAAATAATATTACATATTGAGGAAACATGGATGTGGATGATAAAATAAACCCCAGTAAATACTTACGAATAAACAATCTCGGATAAAAATGAGATTGTGATATTTCCCTTACCTTAGGTCCGATTAGCTTTGTACGTGTCCGAAGCTCCTGTATAATGGTTTAAATAATGTTATTGACTTATTACAGAATCATATTCATTGTTATGATATCATATATGGTTCACTTATGACATTATATTACCCGTTCTTTTGTAAACTCCATGTTAAAGAAGCGTTTTGGGTAAAATCGTTTCATTTATCGTAGGTGTTTTGACTTGTTGTTCTTGACATCATTATTACTTATATCATGATTTACTTACTTCCAGAATATAAAATATGATTTATATATCATATATATTCAGTATATATATATATATAATAGGTAGATAAATAAAATGAAAAACACCGTTCATGGAGACGGTAGTCCGTACGTACGCATGAACGCTGTTTTCCTTTCCTTATTGTCTTGAAATGGAAGTAAGTAGATTACATACATATGTATATATATACATAAATCCAGTAGCTTTATAATGTCATATATTTCATTATTATTTCTTATATATACATTATAATCATTCTTAAATGGTTAACATGGAGAATGAATCTCATCGCGTCGTGGAGACGGTATTCCGTACGTACGCACGAGCGATGATATCATTTCTATAAATATTGAATTGAATTGGAGTGGATTATACAATATATCAGAATCAATATGATGTTGTAATAACTATGTATAGTTATTCTTTACACCATTATACCCATCCATGTAAGGTGGTGGTGGAAAATAGATTACACCACGGCGTGGAGACGGTATTCCGTACGTACGCACGCGCGGTGATTTCATTTTTCCGTAGGATGGATAGAAGGTGAATTAGGGTTGTTTCATATTTATAATAACATATCAGTATGTAAGTAATACTGATGTTATTACTTTATCATGAAACAACTAAAGAAGAAGAAGTTGAAGAAGAAAGAAATTGAAAAGATCGGTAATGGATATTACCTCTTCTTTGGAACGCCTCTTTGAATCCTCCACTTAAGGAACTAAGATTGGTCTTTGGAGAAGACCAGAACCTCTAGGATTATTCTAGGAAAGTGGAGAGGAGAAAATGGCAGGGGTTGGCCGAGCTTGAGTGCTCAAAATTGGTGTGAGGAGGAGGGGGAGGAGGTGCCCTTTTATAAGGGAGGAGAGGGGCACCTTAGGAATTCTTAAAAATATTAATTTATAATAAATCTAACCCCACTTAAAAACCTCCAAAAATGACTCATATTCGAAGATTAGATGAGATAGGGTTGTAATATCATCAACCAATCAAATTTAGACATGTTTGGATATTATTTTAAACCTTATCAATTATATTTAACTCTAAGTTAAATAATTTAACTTTTACCGTGTCTTTTTGTTTTCTTTCACTATATGGTTAATAAACTTACTATAACATGCCAAACGAACCACAAATTGTTTATTATTAATATATATATCCTTATCTAAGTCATTTGGCCGAACCTTATATTTTTAGGAATAAAATAACAATTAATAATATAATATTTGATTTAAAAACTATTTTGTGTCAATTTTGACACTATTTGATATATGATTTTTGTGAAAGTCATAACAGAATTATATGTTAGAACCAAGTTGATTAAATCAACATTAATATATCATAGTAACCTAGAAAATTAGTGGAATTCATAAAAAAGCTCAAATTACATTTATTTTGGTGTTTATAACATCAATTATGTCAATATTTCATTAATAAGATAATTACTGCATCATCGTTGTGTCATAAATAAATTAAATTATTTGATGTCTAAAAATTACAAATAAAATACCATCATGTAGGAAATCTTTTTAGCTTTCTAATGAATATTTAAAATCGAATTTATCTTATGTATAACCCCATAATAAAAATGATTTACTTATTAAACTTTGATTTTAACTATTTTAACCCTTCTTTAAATAAATTCATAATAAATGTCCTAATCTAATCCAAGTGGGCCTAAATGGTCATATTTTATTCCTAAGTTTGTTTTTGGTCGAATTAAACTTGTCCAATAGAATTAGGACATGTGTTAGGGTAATATTAATATCATATTTACCCTTAGTTACCCTATTTACTATTAACCGTGGTAAAAAAAGTAAAAAGTTACTATTCACCAAAAAATTATTTTCATCTCATTGAACCACATTTTAGTCCTTGATATTAACCGTGTCTCTCGGATTTTCGAAATTCCATTCACAGAAGCGGTAAAATTAAGTTTTATGAAAAATTCAGTTTTTAACCTACCACTTAGTAGTTTCACTATTCATCAAAAATTGATGTTTTTCAGAATAATGCCAAAATTTCATCCCAAGCTATATTTCATATTCCGAATTCAAAAATGAAGTCTATTTTACCAAATTCATAACATAAAAGTTGCATTAATTAATTTTATAATTAAATCCCGCTGTTAAAACAAATAGCGTGTTTTTAAGAAACAATATCTATCAAAAGATTGACACTTGTTTATGTCTAGTTTAAATGTGAAATTACATCCAATGACCAAAATTGTATTAAATTGTAAAAATATATTCTAAATATACTTTAAAAGCACTCAAATTAATGATTTATCACTATTAATTATTTCGATTAAAAAAGTTGTTTTTAATTATAATTTAGTAATTTTCACTATTCATCAGAATATGAAAGTTATCCGAAAAGTACCAAAATTTCACCTTAGGCTAAATTCGATACTCCGAATCCAAAAATAAAGTTCATTTTGAAAAATAAGATTTACTGGATTTCAAAAAGTGGTTATTACTATTCATAACGGCTAGTTTTAATAATATTTTTATAGCATATCGTTGTTTAGTGAAACTCGGTATTGCGTACTACACACGCTATCGAGGAAGGTCGCAATTGCGTGTAATGCAAGGCAAGTCAAGGATGTGTGTTGTGCAAGCTCCTTTTGGTGTAGCGTACAACACAAGACATTAATAAAATTAAAAGAATATTTCTTTATAAAATCTTGGGCTGTTACATTCAGGGGTCTCGGGGTCCCTACTGAGTAGCTTATACTCACCCCTGCACGGGCTTCGCCCGCACTACGTTGTGTTGGTTGCAGACGACAGATAGCATTGACCTTAGCTGAGGCCTACAGAGCGGGACGGTACCCGGAGGAGGACCACTGGGCGGGACGTGCACGGAGCGGACGGCGGGACCCGTGGAGCAGAGGAGCTATTTGTACCCACCCTTCAGGTGGGATTTCCAGTGGACAGCTCGGTGTAGCGGCTTTTACTTTTCAGTTGCTGTTTTCCCTTTCGAGTTGTACTTTACTTTCAGTTTGGGTTTGTATTCTGGCCCATTTACCTTTCCGCACTTTCAGTAGTACTCTGCTTTTGTTTAGTGTTTACTTTCCGCTTGTTTACTCTGTGGTGTGTGTTTACTTTTCAAAGGCAATGCCTTCCCTTTTTACCGGGATTTACGCCTTGGTGCTAGTCGCCAGCCCCTGGCCTATGGAAGGCGGGCTTGGGGTAGTCACGGCACGGACCCCGAGGGCGGGTCGTGACAAATTGGTATCAGAGGAGTTCGGTTCTACCGCAAACTCTGATATTTTCTATGTGAAGCAATAATGTTTAGCGTATTGAGTGTGGATATCAGTCCAGGGAGTCCAGTGTTGGTGCGGCGGCCGACGTATCCGTACACCGGGACCCTGACTTCTGATTTCCGACTTAATGCACGAAAACATTGATTGCGTGTGTGTTTCAAAGTTTTCTTTGTGATTACTTATATCAGCTCACCAGGTATACTGTTCTAACCGTGGCGCACCTGTTTCCTTTTCAGGATGGCCCCACGACGGCAGCCAGCTAGGGTTCCGAGAGTCGAGCGAGACGACAGCCCACCGAGCGACGAGGCCTCGGTGCAGGGCCCTTTTCCAGTAGTGGCACTGGCGGTAGCTTTACCCGCCGATCCCCCGATGCTTCCAGAAGCAGCCGCTGACGATGCACGTCGCCTCAGCGCACTGCATGAGTTTCAGCGCCAGCGACCGCCCAGGTTTCGCGGGGAGACGGATCCCCAGGCAGCAGAGGATTGGCTGGAGGCAGTTGTTCGAGTGTTTAGGCTAGTGAGGACACCAGCAGACCTCATGGTGATCCTCGCTGCGAGCCTACTACACGCAGCAGCAGGACGATGGTGGAGCTTGATGCTCCAGGTGCACGATGAGGCATCTCTACTTTGGACGGACTTTGAGAGCCTCTTCCACTCGGAGTTCGTCCCAGCCACCCTACGTGCGGTGCGTATCCAGGAGCTTCTACAGCTGCGGCAGGGCAGCATGACGGTCGCTCAGTACTCGGCGAGATTTACCGATCTCTCGCGCTACTCGACCGACATGGTTCGGGACCCATTCTTCCGGGCCCGGACCTTCGAGCAGGGTTTGAGACACGAGATCAGGGCATCGCTGATCTCCCTCAGCATACCGACTCAGACAGGAGTACTGGAGCGGGCCCTTCTGATCGAGAGCTTCCTTGCTGAGTCTACACCAGCACAGCGACCCACCGCAGGGCGGCACGTGGCAGAGTCATCCGCAGCAGGCAGTCGACGGATGACTCAGGGGTCCAGACAGACCAGACCTTCGGGCAGACGATCTCAGGGCACTGGCTCAGCAGTGCGGGGCACACAGCACGGAGCCAGTCTTACGAGAGGCAGACAGTGCTACTCGTGCGGCGGGCAGGGCCACATGGCTCGTGACTGCCCGACCCGCCGTGCCGAGGAGCAGCAGACGGTTGAGGGACCACCGAGGCAGAGGCAGAGGGTCGACCGTGGCGGTCCGCAGGGAGGAGGCGGACGAGGCAGAGGAGCTGGATGAGCAGCTGGTGGTGGCCGACACTTTGAGGCTCTACCACCACTACCACCAGGAGGTCCACCCCGACCACAGGGAGCTGGCGGGCAGCGACAGGCACAGCTTCAGGCAGCAGAGGCCTACGACCACGGCGCACCCGAGATGATTCGAGGTACTATCTGTGTCTATTCCACCCTTGCTGCAGTTCTTATAGACACAGGAGCGAGTCATTCTTTCGTAGCCGCTACCCTTGTTCGGAGCTCAGAGATTCCGACAGAGCCGTTGGCTCGATCCTTACGGCTAGAGACTCCTACGGGAGCAGACTCGACGATTACGCACTGGTGCCGGCAGTGTGAGCTTACTCTAGGAGGCGAGAGCTTCGGCTGGGATCTTCTTGTAGCAGCGTCGAGGCCTTACGACGTCATCTTGGGCATGGATTGGCTATCTACGGTCCATGCACAGATTGACTGTTTTAGGCGCAAGGTGCGTTGTGTACGCACCGACGGGAGCAGGTTCACCTTCACCGGCGAGAAGGGAGCCTTAGCAGCACAGGATGGACTTCCGCGGAGGAGAGGACAGCCCATCACTCATCAGTTGGCTAGCCTTATCCTTGGAGCAGTTGACGTGCGGAGTCCTGGTTTTCCTGCAGTGGTGGATCAGTTTGCGGACGTTTTTCCCGACGACGTTCCAGGGCTACCTCCTCGCAGAGAGGTAGACTTTTATATTGACTTGTACCCCGGGACAGCCCCGATATCCACTCCAGCATATCGGATGGCCCCCGCCGAGCTTCGAGAGCTACGGGTACAGTTGGAGGACTTGCATGGCAAGGGGTTCATCCGACCCAGTGTTTCACCCTGGGCTTCCCCGATATTGTTCGCCAAGAAGGCGGACGGGAGCGTGCGACTTTGTGTTGACTATCGTCGCCTGAACCAGGTGACAGTGAGGAACAAGTATCCGCTACCGAGGATTGATGACCTCTTTGATCAGCTCAAGGGAGCACGGTGGTTCTCGAAGATAGACCTCAGGTCAGGCTATCATCGGCTCAGAGTCAGAGACGAGGATGTGCAGAAGACGGCCTTTAGATGTCGGTATGGCCACTATGAGTTCTTGGTTATGCCTTTCGGTGTAACCAATGCTCCAGCAGTGTTCATGGCTCTCATGAACAGGATCTTTCAGCCATACCTCGATCGGTTTGTCGTGGTCTTCATCGACTACATTCTGATTTACTCTACGACAGAGGAGGAGCACGCCTATCACTTGCGAGTTGTTCTTGACACACTCCGAGAGCACCAGCTTTATGGTAAGCTCTCAAAGTGCCAGTTCTGGATACGTGAGGTCCACTTTTTGGGACACGTTATCTCTGAAGCGGGAGTTGCAGTGGATCCCGCGAAGATTGAGGCTGTGTTAGCTTGGGAGCCACCCAAGAGCGTGACTGAGGTTCGGAGTTTCTTGGGACTAGCTGGATATTATCGGAGATTCGTGCCAGACTTCTCTAGAGTTGCGGCATCACTCACAGCTTTGACGAAGAAGGGGAAACCCTTCGTATGGACAGACAGATGTCAGCAGAGCTTCCAGGAGCTGAGACAGAGATTGACTTGCGCACCTATCTTGAGGTTGCCTGAGGAGGGAGTAGGGTACGTAGTCTACTGCGATGCATCAGGGACCGGACTCGGATGTGTTCTGATGCAGGAGCGGGCCGTGATCGCCTATGGATCACGTCAGTTGAGGCCGCATGAGCAGAACTACGCTACCCATGACCTGGAGTTAGCAGCAGTGGTCTTCGCTCTGAAGACTTGGCGACACTATCTGATGGGCGAGCGCTTTACAGTCTTTTCCGATCATCAGAGTCTCAGGTATATCTTCTCGCAGAAGGACCTGAACCTGAGACAGCGACGATGGCTCGAGTTCCTCCAGGACTATGACTTTGAGATAGTCTATACTCCTGGGAAGGGGAACGTAGTAGCCGATGCCCTCAGCAGGAGGACGGGCATACAGCTACTTGAGGAGGCGACGGAGCAGCTAGCCTCTTTGCATATATCCTTCGTGGATAGAGATGGAGCAGCCTTTCTTCAGTCTCTCACAGTCACCCCTCCACTACTGCAGCGAGTCAGGGAGGCACAGCACGGGGACGTTGACTGTGAGACGCGGCGTGCACAGATATCCTCGGGACAGGCACCTGATGGTTTCTCCCTTGGAGCAGAGCACGACATCCTTTTCAGAGGACGTACCATGGTACCTGTCGCTTTGCGAGAGGAAGTACTGAGAGAGTTTCACACTTCTCATTTAGCGGTACATCCTGGAGTGGCGAAGATGTACCAGGACCTCAGACGACAACATTGGTGGCCGGGTATGAAGAAGGCTGTAGCAGAGTTTGTTTCTCGATGCCTCACCTGTCAGCAGGTGAAGGCAGAGCATCAGGTACCAGCAGGCTTGGTACAGCCCTTGGAGGTTCCGGAGTGGAAGTGGGACGGCATATCTATCGACTTCGTGACTGGACTTCCACGCACTTCCAGAGGTCACGACTCCATCTGGGTGATAGTTGACCGACTCACCAAGTCGGCACACTTCTTACCCATCAGAGAGCAGGGCTCAGTGGAGAGCTTGGGACGTCTCTACGTTCAGGAGATTGTGCGGCTCCACGGCGTGCCATCATCTATAGTTTCCGATCGAGATACCCGCTTTACTTCCCGGATTTGGAAGGGGTTACAGGAGGCGTTCGGTATGCAGCTACGTCTTAGCACAGCTTTTCACCCTCAGACGGATGGTCAGACGGAGAGGACCATTCAGACTCTCGAGGACATGCTCCGCGCATGTGTCCTCGACTTTGGTCGTAGCTGGGAGGACCACCTACCCTTGGTGGAGTTCGCGTACAACAACAGCTACCACTCCACCATCGGGATGGCACCGTACGAGGCGTTGTACGGCCGACCATGTAGATCTCCTTTGTGCTGGACAGACCCTGGGGAGTCAGCACTGGTGGGACCGGAGATGGTCCAGGCCACGACAGAGAAGGTCCAGGTCATCCAGGAGCGGATGAGGACAGCTCAGAGCCGGCAGAAGTCATATGCTGACAGGAGGCGGAGGCCACTGGAGTTCGAGGATGGCGACCACGTCTTCTTGCGGGTCTCACCTCGACGTGGTATTCGGAGATTTGGCCGAGGCGGCAAGTTATCTCCGCGCTTCATCGGACCCTTCCAGATTCTCAGCAGGATTGGCGAGGTGGCTTATCGCCTGGCTCTACCACCTCAGTTGCACCGGGTGCACGACGTCTTCCACGTATCCCAGCTGAGGAGATACGTGCACGACCCGACACACATCATTGACCATGGGGAGCTTGACGTTGACGATGGGGCGACTTTTACGGAGGTCCCGGTGGAGATAGAGGATCGACAGGAGCGGGTCCTGCGTGGGCGATCGATTCCTCTTGTGCGCATCAGATGGCAGCACGGGAATCTCCAGGAGAGCACATGGGAGCGGGAGGCTCAGATGCGTGCTCAGTACCCTCATTTGTTTCCCTAGTTTTTGATGTATCTTTACGGGGACGTAAAGCCCTGAGGTGGGAGTAATGTAAAGACCCGTAAAATTCAAGGGAATTTTTTTTCTTAATTTCCTTTAGAATTTTACAAGAGCGCGGTTTCAGACGGCACCTGATTCCGAGGCCCGGAGTGCCCAGAATTAATTTCCGAAGTTTGGCTCGGGTACGTTCAGTGAACGAACGAGCGGGAATTCCTAACTTTTGATCCGGTGCTCGGAATTGAAATCTGAGGGCACCGATGAACTCGCAGCGCCGATATTCTCTTAAAGAGACCTTTTCGGGAGTTGCGTTTGTTGCAGGGTGAAAGATAGTTTTGGGGTTTTTAGTTTGAGTTAAATAAAATTGTGTAGAACAATTTTATTAAAACTTGTTAAAACCTATCAAAGGAGGTTGGGAGTGGGACCCACACCCACTTAACCTCCCTTGGGAGGATTAAGTGTGGTGGGGCCCACACGAACCCCTAAACCTTTCAAATTCTCCCAACTCCCTTAACGCCTCATTTATTGGCTTAAGTTACCTATTTAATTATGGGAGTTTAACCTTTTGAATTTCAAACTTTTGAAATTCTTTTGTGTTATGTGATAATAAAATAAGATGTTGTCTTATTTTATTTTGGGTTCTTTGTTTGTCTACTTGAGAGGTGGAGAGCTCTTCTTCTTCTTCAACTCTGACGAAGAACTCGAAGAACGCTCAAGCTCCGACGAAGAACGCCGCACCTCCTTTCTTCGTTCACCGTGTCAACGAAGGGGACACCACCTCTTCTTCGGACAACCTTCGTCGGCGTGCAAGTTTCGCCAACGACGTGTCTCTTCGAACGCATCCCTTCGTCATCGGATTTGACGAACGGCTACCGCGACGCCCGACCTCCGCGACGTCGTCTTCCGCGGAACGTTCACAATCTACGAACCTTATACCCGAGGTAGGGGTTGTCGATTTCTTTTGGGTTTCCTTATTTTATTCTTGATCGTGATTTTATCAAGACTAACGTGTGACTTAATTTATTTTAAGTTGCGTTATTATTTTAACGTGAGGGGGGCCGGACCGCACGAACACGGCCGAACCCCCCTCCATCGTTCTTGTTTATTCTTGCGTGAGGAAGCAAGTGGCGTGGTGCCGTCGCACCACGCGGATGATCGTGCAAATATTTTACGCGGCGCCGTCGCGCTACGCCGAGGAAGAATCTTCAAGAACGTGACGCCGTCGCGCCGCGTTGAAAGGAATCAAGGCATGGCGAAAGGGGTGCGGTGCCGTCGCACCGCGCCGGACGACGAACACCGCGGCCGGTTCCGGGCCGCGGCGGGACGAGGAGACCGCGGCCGGTTCCGGGCCGCGGCGGGACGAGCAGACCGCGGCCGGTTCCGGGCCGCGGCGGAAGAGAAGACCGGCGGCCGGGCCGCCGGCGTCGGAAGCCGAAGAGGGGACCGGAATTTCCGGTCCCGTTGGAGAAAACCGGCCGGCCAGCTGGCCGGCCGGATGCCGTTAAAACCGGGGGAATTAATCCCTCGACCCTCATAAAAACCCCCCTCATTATGAGGGGGGGGGGGGGTTCTTTGAAGGAGGGGGGCAGCCGGCCCCCCCGGTTCCGCGCCAGCAGGCCCCCCACGTGGGGGGGGGGGGGGGGCGCTTTGAAAATAACGGCGCGGCTATGCCGCGCCGCCTGTTGAAAAACCGCGGGGCTTGCCCCCCGCGTGCCGACCGTGTGCGGCCCCTCGCGGCACCCCGAGCCGCCACGGCACCTCGCGGCGCCAGGCCGCCGCGGCCCGCCGCGCCGCCGCGCCGCCCCAGGGGGGGGGGGGGGTCGGGCCGGGTCGGCCCGGACCCGGACCCCCCCGTTTCGAACCAGATTTGGTTTTTGGCCCATAACTTGAGCCTCGGACCTCCGAATGACGAACCGTCTGCGGCAACGCGATCCTTGGATCGAGACGGTCGTTTCGATATATCGCACTCAAGGTTTCGGTTAACTTTGAGTTCGGCCGGGTTGGTTCGTTCACGAAACCAACCGGGCCTTCGGAGCGGAAATGCTCATATCTTGAGCTACGAACGTCCGATTGACGCGCCATCAGTCGCGTTGTGTCCCTCTTAGTGAGACGGATCTTTTGGCATACTCCGCCCGAGGTTTGGACGCAGGTGGAGTACGGTCGGGTTGGTTTTGCCTTAAAAACCAACCGGGCCCCGGAGACGAAAATGCCAATAACTCTCAGACCGGGCGTCCGATCGACGCGCCGTCTGTTGCGTTGAGTTCCTGTTGACGATACGGAACTTTTGGATACATCAACTCTGGTCTTTGTGACAGTTGATGTATCAGCCTCTCGGCTCGTGGAGCGGACCCTCCGAACGAGCTTGCTATGTGCGGGAACCCTAGTGCTGGCTGCGACTGCTACGACTACTACTGCTACTGTGACTGCGACGAAGACAGTACAGAGATCCTGTGTGGATTCGACGACGACGACTTCAGCACTCAGCGATCCTACGTGGATCAGTGCTACAGGTCCTGTGTGGGTCCGATCCTGTGTGGGTCCTTGCGCTCAGCGGTTCTGTGTGAGCCAGCGCCTACAGGTCCTGTGTGGGCCTGATCCTGTGTGGGTCATTGCGGGGGTTAGTTACCTATCGATCCTTCGTGGGTCCGACGACTTAGATGGATCAGTGATCATCTTTATCGTCCTTGAAGAAGTATACCTGTGTGAGCTGAATCCTGTTGCTTCCTGTGTGGATTGTGTTGTGCAATCCTGTGTGGATTATGTTTTGCTTTCCTATGTGGAATACGTATACTTTCCTGCGTGGACTGAGTTGTACTTGGGCTCGGAGGTTGGAGCGTATTTTAATTGATGACTTAGGTATATGTATGGGCATATACCTAAGCAGTGTCGGTTGTTACTTCGTGATTGTACTTTTCTTCGTGGTTTATCCTTTGTGGATTTGAGAGACCTTCAGGGGTCTCGGGGTCCCTACTGAGTAGCTTATACTCACCCCTGCACGGGCTTCGCCCGCACTACGTTGTGTTGGTTGCAGACGACGGACAGCGTTGACCTTAGCTGAGGCCTACAGAGCGGGACGGTACCCGGAGGAGGACCACTGGGCGGGACGTGCACGGAGCGGACGGCGGGACCCGTGGAGCAGAGGAGCTATCTGTACCCACCCTTCAGGTGGGATTTCCAGTGGACAGCTCGGTGTAGCGGCTTTTACTTTTCAGTTGCTGTTTTCCCTTTCGAGTTGTACTTTACTTTCAGTTTGGGTTTGTATTCTGGCCCATTTACCTTTCCGCACTTTCAGTAGTACTCTGCTTTTGTTTAGTGTTTACTTTCCGCTTGTTTACTCTGTGGTGTGTGTTTACTTTTCAAAGGCAATGCCTTCCCTTTTTACCGGGATTTACGCCTTGGTGCTAGTCGCCAGCCCCTGGCCTATGGAAGGCGGGCTTGGGGTAGTCACGGCACGGACCCCGAGGGCGGGTCGTGACAATGCTGCTCTGCTTTTGTATCCTCCTTCAACTGCTGCATGTCACCGAACGATTCCACTGATTTCAAAATTCCCTCACTTGTGCACTACACACATGTGTTTTTTCATGACCCACATGTCGCACTATCTTTTCTCATGTAACTAACTACCGATGAGTTAGCTAAATGAATCTAGACGTTTTCCTGTCTCTTGAATGAACTTGCACAGTTCTAATAGAAAAATAAATAAATGAAAACGCAAAGAAAGTAAAATAATTATTTTTTAGTTCAATGTTATATTACTTATTAAAAAGTTAATTAATGTTAATCAATAAATATCTAAATTGATAGTATTTATTTAATTTAATATTATTTATAAAGTTATTCACTTAATATTATTATGGTAAAACATAAATTTATTTTAAATTTATTAATTTAATTAAGTTAACTATTATAATTATTAATTTGTTAAGTTATTTAATTTTCAACTAGATTATAAAAATTACAATTAATCATCATAAGTGATTTAGTAAAAAAATATTTTATAAAATTAGATTGAAATAATTAATTTTATTCAATTAATTTTACTATTATAATTATAATTATTTCATCATTTGAAAGGTTAAATTGTTAAATTATATAAATTAATTTATTAGTAAATTGTTATTACTCTTGTTTTAAATACTTAATTTTTAATTAGTATATATTTTTATAGTTTATTTTATTATTATTATTAACTATTTAGTTAAATTATTAATACTATATTTATTATTAATTTTGTTTAGTTAGTTTTTTTAGTTTTTAGATTGTTTTTTACATCATTCACTCCCCCCAAAATTCGGTGCATGGGGGGGGGGAGGTAGGTTTTCGACTCCTTTTCCAGGAACGAGAAGCAGTTTCATCTTGGCAGTGGATCTCCTCGGCTCTAGTGGTACTAACGACAATCCTCCTCAGCTTCTCCTCCTTCGACACCTTCAACGACAACAAAGCTCCCCTCCCTCGCGGCTCATCCCCTTCAGCGGCGGTGGCCGAAGAAGCTTCACCCACTGGCTTCAGATCTCACAAAGTGACCTCAAGTCAACCAGCTCCTCTTTCATAGGCACAGTTCATCCGAATCGACTCTCTCTGGTGGCGAATTCAGCTCCAGCGGCTGTCAGCGGCGACTCTAGCAAAAACCCACAGCGTCCCAGATCCGTCTTTCTCCCGTAGAATAGGCGCCGACCATCGGTTCGGCCTCCCTCAACCTCCTCACACAGCACCGGGCCCTTCCCCTCATCCCAATGATGTGACAGTTGTGATTTCACCCAACTCCTATATAGAAACTTCTCCCTACAGTGGTCTTGGTTTGGGCTCCTCCTTCTGGTTTTCAGATCTTCGGTTGAATCACTTATTGGTTTTGAATCTGGTTTTGGAAATGTTTTGTTAATTGAGTCTTGTTTGGAAATCTGGTTTTAGGTGAGTATGGTGTTTGTTGTGGAAGATAAATGGTTCACAACACTACAGTTAGGGCATTAGATTTGTAGAAAGAGAGATGCAGTGACGGTGGAAGAAATTGAAAGGAAAAATGGTGGCAATATTTTGTTGTGGCAATAGAAGAGAAATGGTGGCAGCGAGAAGGAGTGAGGAGGCTGCGGGTGATGGCTTAAGGAATGGCGGAGGCAAGGCAGCAATAAAGGAAAATGTGAAACGGTGTGAGGGAGAAGATGTGAGACCAGTTTTAGAAATTGTGTAATGAGAAACTGTGAGACAGTGAATGGATGAGTCCGTGATAAAGGTTTATGGTGGTACAACAAAGAGATGAAACTGGTGCGTGGTGGCGCCGTGACAGGGGATACGGTGGAAGTGACTGAAATTAGTGTGGGGAACACTAGTGCAGAAAACGTTTTTTACGTCGGTTATTTTTTATTATTTACGTCGGTTTTTAGGCGACGTTAATACGGACGACGTTATAAATAACGTTTTTTACGTCGGTTATTTAAAACCGACGTAATATCCCTAACTTCACGGTGGTTATCACGTCGGTTCATATAATAACCGACGTGATAAATATGCGCGGGGGGCTTTATCACGTCGGTTATTCCCTAAACCGACGTGATAAAAGGCCTGGGATATCGTTTATCACGTCGGTTATGTCATAACCGACGTGATAAACCCTTCCCCTGGCCTATTACCACGTCGGTTATTTAGGAAACCGACGTGATAAAAAGGCCTGGGAAACGTTTTAGCACGTCGGTTATTCAATAACCGACGTGGTAAATCGATTCCCAGGCCTTTTATCACGTCGGTTATACTAAGCACCGACGTGATAAAATCCCCGGGAAAGGTTTATCACGTCGGTTCTAGAAAAAACCGACGTGATAAACCCCTACCGATTTATTTACCACGTCGGTTATTTTATAACCGACGTGAAAGAATTTTTTTTTTTTTTAAATAATTGCACTGCTCTCACCAAAAAGCAACCAGAAACCAAACAAAAATAACCATGCCAGCCCTCCCCCAAGCCCCAACTGAACCCCACCCTCATCTATACCCACCTAACAACCTGGCCAGCCCTCCCCCACCACATTGGAGCCCCACCACAACCCTTGGACACCCCTCCCATATCCCTTGGACACCCTCCACCCCTTGGACACCCCCAAGACCCCTAGTACAGCCTCAAACACCCATTGGACACCCCCCACACCTTGACAGCCCTCCCAGACCCCTTGGACACCCCCCCCTCATTTACACCCAACCTGCCCCTTGGACACCCCCCCACCCCTTCGACAGCCCCCCCACCCTCATTTACACCCCCCGAACACTAGGACAGCCCCAAACACCCCTTGGACACCCCTCCCATATCCCTTGGACACCCCCCCACCCCTTGGACACCCCCCCACCCACTGGACAGCCCCCACCCCCTGGACACCCCCCCGACCCCTTGGAAACCCCCCCTACCCCTTGGAAACCCCCCCTACCCCTTGGAAACCCCCCCTACCCCTTGGAAACCCCCCCATCCCCTTGGACAGCCCCAAACACCCCTTGGACACCCCTCCTATATCCCGTGGACACCCCCCCACCACTTGGACACCCAACCGACTCCTTGGACAGCCCCAAACACACCTTGGACACCCCTCCCATATCCCTTGGACACCCCCCACCCCTTGGACACCCCCACCCTCATTTACACCCCCCCGACCCCTAGGACAGCCCCAAACACACCTTGGACACCCCTCCCATATCCCTTGGACACCCCCCAAACACCCACCCACCCCCTTGGAACCTCTCCCCCCATACCAAAATCCAGACCAGAAAAACCATCAACAGTAGACCAAAACAAGAAGTAGAGAAAAATTAAACATTCACTTATATAACATTCAAAACTTACAATGTCAACTTCAAAAAAAAACTAAATCCAACCTAAACGACTACGAAATACACAATTACATTGACAATATTCAAAATTACATTTTACATTACAAACAACTAAAAGTCAATCGAACCTGTAAAATAATTTGACCACTCCACTTGTAAGTGTTTGATATCTTCAGCAGTAAAGGGTTGAGGGTCATCAAAAAGCTACAAAGGAAAAGGATAGTAGTCAACGTGTATAATGAATAAATCAAATTGAAATATTATTAGAAAGAGGAAATCTTACCAGGTCAAAACTCAGAACTGTCCCAGTTGTTATTATTTCATACATAAATCTTAACATGTAATATCCGCATTCGATGATGCCTTGTTGCTCATGACATTTCTGTTTGAATGAGTGTAAATTCAATATATTATTTTTTATGTAATAAATCAAAATGTACAAATTATAAATGGATATTTACCTTCGCATGTACATATTTGATCTTGTAATTCCTTTTCTTTGCGCTTTTTCGAAAGTGGACCCATGCCCTGTTAGAAAATAATACGAATGGGGTAAATTTAAAATTCATTATAATATATAAAACTATTGTGAAATTGAAACTTACGTTTCCAATATATTCTTAAAACTTTCTCGCACATCATCATGGAGAGAGCATATCCAATAAAGTGTTTTCTCCCTAGGGCAAAAAACCCCTAACATCCAATGATCCCTGAGAAAAGGAAATTTAACGTTAGTGGTTTTTTATGTTAAAATATAATTAACTCTTTGAGAGGGATGTGTTTCATACCTCTCACAAAAAGGCATCATCCAACACTGTGTGATTACATTCTTTTCAAATCTATCAGCAATATAAAGCATTCTTTGTTCCTCATCCAATGCACATGCTTCAGGGGAAATCAATTGTGGGTCCATGAATCCATATACATCTGTCAGCTCATTCCTCTCACAAATTTTATACATATACCTAATACAAAGCAGACATAAGTATACATTTTTAATAAATATAACGCAAGGAAAAGGAGTTAAGACTTACATGATAAAAATTTGCACCACGTTGATGCCCATCTTATCTCCAGTGACAAACTCCATGATATCACTTTTCATAATCCCCACACATAGTTCACGTCCACAGACATGAGCTTCCATTGTAAAGTCATAATGATCCGCCAACAAATTTGAATATCTTGACAATTTGTCAAGACTGCTAGTATCTGCATCTGATGTCATAGCTATCTGTCTTTGTTGTTGTCTATACAGTATTTCTTTACCTTTGAAGTATTCCTGTAAAAATAAATTGAAAAATATATTAGTTTTCAAATGATAAAACATTAATAAAAATATAAAATAAAAGATATAACATCCATACCTCTATGGTAATGAGTCGAAGAAGTCTGGATGGCCAAAGTAAAAAATGGCCGATACTATGTCCAACTGTCGTCACCTCATCTGTAGGTAATGGTATCCGAGCTGATCTATCTATAATATCCTGTACAGTGACCCTCTGATTCTCTACCTCTAACTGTTGATGATGAACTGTATCTCCTATACAATATACCATCCCATATGCAACTATATGATGTTGAGGATCATCAACATACAACTCACAATAAGTAGGTAGCTGCGGCGGAGGAGGAGGATCAAAAATGGGGTCCGCAGGCTGAGGTGGGGGAGTGGGAGCTACTGGGAGAGGTGGAGTGGGAGCTGCACCCTGAAATTGTCTTTGCAAGTCTGCAAACATTAACTGCACCGATGCTCTAATCTTGTCCTCCATTGTCGCATTAATATTATGGACTTCAGCCTCCAACGATTCTATTTTTTTTTTATAAACTCCCTCAACGTTAGAAGTTGAGGAACGTGGCAACACTTTTCTTACTGATACACCTGCCGAATATCCTCTTACACGGCCAGGATGTTCGGGCTTTCCCAATGCCACAGATAAAATATCTTCCCTCCCAGATGGTGTAAATGTCCCCTGTGAACTCTGCTCCTCAAGAGAGTCCTGTAATAATTAATTGAACTTTTCTATAATGATTGGAAATATATGACGAAAATAGTAAACTTAAATAAATAAAATAGATATCTTACAATCCTCTCAACTACGAGTCTCGATTCTTCCGAAAGATATTGTCCTTTTTTGCCCTTCCGAGCTCTTTTCCATTTCTCATGTCTAGATGGAGGGGATGGAGGGGCCACCTCTCCAGAGCTTGAAGACTCAGCTCTTAGTTGTTGAAATTTTTCTGCCATCATTTGTTCTTCCAATAATGCATACCCTCCCCGAGATAAACTATGAGGGTATACATTTTTAGATTGGATCTCTTGATGAGCTTTCCTTGTTTGCTGTAAATTAAGAATAAGTAATCATTAACAAAACAATAATAAGATCATTTATATAAGAAAGCTTATAAAAGTTTACATTGCCCTTACCAAAAATGATTCTTTTCTTCTACTTTCAAAAAATTGTCTCCATGTGTCTTCATCTATAAAAGGATATATACGACATGGATTCTCACGACTCCTATGACCATAAATGAAATCAGATGAGAGGGTTGATTTGAAATCCCTCCATCTCCTAGCAGCCAACGATAAGCATTTCTTCCTGACTCCTCCAGTGTCAGGAATATCAAATGTCATCTGATAAAAAAGAGGTTAAAAATATTATATATACTAGAAACATTTAAAGAACAGTCAAACAATAGCAAAAGATCTTACCAAAATGGTCTCCCACAGCTGAGAAATTATCGCCTTATCCACACTTCTCCAATCATCATAAAGAATGCTTACTTTGCTCTTAGCCTGAGTTGCTACAAAACCCTTAAAATCTTTAGCATTTGGACCTCTAGGAAGATCATCCTCATCAAACTCCACGACTATCCTCTCCTCCTTCGTACGGGCAAGTGATAATTTTGGTAAACGTGTGCACCCACGCTTACCAACCTTTGAACTCTTTTTCGTAATAGGAGCATGTGAATGTTCCTCCCCAGATGTATGACCAATATGCTCATCTCCAGAATCATGTGGCTGATCAACTGATTGATCTGTCATTTTCCTTCAAATCAAAAAAACAAACATTAGTTCACAAATAGAAAAGTGTACTAAATTACATAATAGTAAACATCGGTAATATGATAAGCATGTTAAACAATGATAAACATGGTAAACACAGGCAAAATGTTGCCAAGGAGTTGGCATAAGAAAGCTGAAAAGTGGACTCACTGATGCCACCGGCCGGCCGCTGGCTCACCACCGGCCGGCCGGTGGAGCAGACAGCCTTCCTCTGTCTGGACCACCGGCCGGCCGCTGGATCACCACCGGCTGGCCGGTGGACCAGACAGAGAGCCTTCCTCTCTGTCTAAACCACCGGCCGGCCGCTGGCTCCTCACCGGCCGGCCGCTGGTGATCCAGACAGAGAGGAAGGCTCTCTGTCTGGTCCACCGGGCGGCCGGTGGTGATCCAGCGACCGGCCGGTGGACCAGACAGAGAGCCTTCCTCTCTGTTTGAACCACCGGCCGGCCGCTGGCTCAACACCGGCCGGCCGCTGGTGATCCAGACAGAGAGGCTCTGTCTCTGTCTGTACCACCGGCCGGCCGCTGGCTCACCACCGGCCGGCCGGTGGTTCAGACAGAGAGCCTTCCTCTCTGTCTGAACCACCGGCCGGCCGCTGGCTCAACACCGGCCGGCCGCTGGTGATCCAGACAGAGAGGAAGGCTCTCTGTCTGAACCACCGGCCGGCCGGTGGTGAGCCAGCGGCCGGCCGGTGGTACAGACAGAGAGGACCGGTTGCCGGTGCGCGTAGGACTTCTCCTCTTTACGGTTTTTATTGTTTTATCGTTTTGGTTTGATACATATTTTAATAAGTAAAAAATTTACAGTATCTAACATTATATGAAAAAACTAAATGTAAACAAGATATATACTTGTGTTACCTGTAATTTTAGGAATGTACAGTTGGATTGTTTTCCCAAATTCCTTCGTCGTGATCGTTCCTAATGGCACAAACCATGTCTTCAACATACTCATCATTATGTTCTGTTAATCTTTCCATGGAAGTAGGGATCTCACATAAATCAGCATCTTCATCAAATTCATCCTCACCAACATATTGGTTTTTCCCTTGTAAAACAACAGCCCACTGCATATCTGATTGATCTACTACATAGAAAATTTGTTTGGCATGTGTTTCCATTATAAAAGAATCAGCTGTGTCTTCCAATCTATTCAGATTAACAAGTGTCATTCCAAATTCATCGTGTCTGACACTGTTGTTACCGATAAACCATTTACAGTTAAAAACGGGAACTTTAATTTTAAAGTAATCAGCCTCCCATATGTCTTCAATCACTCCATAATATGCACTTGATGCCGAAATTGGGTTTCTGTCCTTAGCACTCGAAAAATGCATTGCTTCTGCAAACACCAATACACCACTATTCTGAACTGCACTTCTGTTGTCCTGAGCTTTCGTATGAAATGTATAGCCATTAATGTCATAAGCGGACCATGTTATCACATTTAAAGATGGACCACCCACTATCCATTTTAATGTCTCTGATACATCTGATCTACCAAGCAAGGTCTTTTTAAACCATGGCAAAAAAGTTTTGTTGTGCTCATTCAAAATCCACATTTCTTTCTTCTTTGGATGACATTGTTTCAACTCATTAATATGCAATGTGATATACGGTTGAACATCAGCTATGTTATTCAAGATGTATGATTCTAACTTCTTCATATGTTCAGCTGACAGTGATTTGACTTTCAAGCCACGAATCCCCTTTCCCTCATTATTAACCCGTTCATGGCGAGATGGAGGCAAACCTATGTGTTGCGCCGTAGCCAAGTAACTCGTACAAAACTCTTCTACCTCCTCAGAAATATACTTTTCAATAATGGAGGCTTCAGGTCGATATGGATTTTTAACATATCCCTTTAATATTTTCATATACCTTTCAAAAGGATACATCCAACGAAGATATACAGGTCCACAAAGCCTTATTTCTCGAACCAGATGAATCAGTAAATGCACCATCATATCAAAAAAAGTTGGAGGAAAATACATTTCCAAATGACAAAGTATAATAATTGCATCCTTTTCCAAAATGTTCAAAGCATTCACATCAATCGCCTTGTTGCAAATTGAATTGAAAAAATAACACAACCTCATTATAGTCTTTCTGACACGGATGGGCAATATTCCACGCAGTGCAACTGGTAGAATTTGTTGCATCATGACATGACAATCATGTGATTTCATACCTATCAACTTCAAGTCTTTCAATGAGACAAAATTTTTTACATTTGAAGAATAACCTTGAGGCACTTTGATATCATGAAGACACTGACAGAAGCTACTTTTCTCCCTCTTCGATAATGTATGACAAGCCGGGGGAAGAAATGTTCGTCTTCCTTTAGGAGTGGGAGCTAACTCTAAACGTATTCCCATTGACAGTAGGTCTAACCTTGCATTCAACCCATCTTTTGTCTTTCCTTTAATATCTAGCAATGTTCCGATCAAAGAATCACAGATATTCTTCTCCACGTGCATGACATCAATATTATGTTTGACTTCATGATACCTCCAATATGGTAGCTCAAAAAATATTGACCTTTTCTTCCAAATATGTCTATCATTACCAGATTTCTGTGTCTTTCCCAATGTCACATCAAGGTTTTTCACCCTCTCAAAATACAATTCTGGGGATAAAGGTTGAGGTGCAGTATCAAATTCTTGTGAGCCATTGAATGCCTTTTTTAGTCTTCTATAAGGGTGATCCATAGGCAAAAACTTTCGATGACCCATGTACACTGTTTTCCTCCCATGATGCAATTGACAATATGACGTCTGTTGTTCGCAAATTGGACATGCTTTATGCCCTTTAACACTGTATCCAGACAAATTTCCATATGCTGGGAAGTCATTTATAGTGAATAGAAGCACTGCATGCAGTTGAAAATATTCCATTTTATAAGAATCATACACCCTAATACCATCAGCCCATAAAAGTTTCAAATCATCAATCAGCGGTGACAAGTATACATCAATATCATTGCCGGGTTGCTTTGGACCAGAGATCATGATACTCAACAAGACATATTTGCGCTTCATACAAACTTCAGGAGAGAGGTTGTAAATTACCAATAAAACAGGCCATGAACTATGTGTGCTACTGAGGGTTCGGTATGGATTCATTCCATCTGTGCACAAGCCTAGTCTCAGATTTCTAATTTCATTTCCAAATGTAGGGTACTGGGCATCAATTTTCTTCCATTGTGGACAATCAGCTGGATGACGTATTTTTCCATCACATACCCGCTCATCAGCATGCCATCTTAACCTTTTTGCATCATGTGAATTAGCAAATAAACGTTTGAAACGAGGAATTATAGAAAGATACCAAAATACCTTTGAAGGGAGCTTTGTAATCTCTACATCAGCTTGTGATTTTTCTTTCACCTTATACCGTGATGTCCCACATTTGGGACACTCTTTCAGAAATTCATATTCCTTCCTATATATAATGCAGTCATTCGGACATGCATGTATTTTCCTGTATCCCAATCCCATCGGGCATAATATTTTTTTGGCCTTATAATGTGAATCTGGAAGATCGTTATCTTTTGGAAGAATGTCTTTCATCAATTGTAGCAGCTCTGTAAAACTTCTGTCACTCCATCCATGTTTCGCCTTCAGGTTAATCAATCTTAACACCGCCGACAAAACCGTAAAATCTGTACAACCAGGATATAATGGTTTTTCGGCATCACCATATAGACGTGCAACTCTCGGTTCTATCTCAATTTGTTCTGCTACAATATCGCGAATCATTTCATCAATTCCATCGGAGTTACCATCTTGCGATTCATTATCATCAGTGACATTCTGTCCAGTTTCGCCATGCCAAATCCAAGGGTTGTAACTCGGATTGAAACCATGACAAATCAGATGATCTTTTATCTCTCTACTTTTCAACTTCTTCATATTCAGACATTTCAGGCATGGACAGAAAAAAATGTCACTACTTGGAACATTTCGTTTAGCAAATTCGAAAAAGGCATCAACACCTTCCTCATATTCATTGCTCATTCGATGTGCCGTAATCCAACTTCGACTCATTATTACCTATAAAAAATAGCAAAAATATATATATTTTTTAGATAAGACAAATATATGTTTATATGAAAAAAATCATAATTTGAATATAACAATTTTGAAATATAAAACAAATCGATGTGTAAACCCCCCTGGACACCCCCCGACCCCTCTGGACAGCCCCCCACCCCTCCTGGACACAACCCCCCACCCCCGACCTGCTTGGACACCCCCTGGACACCCCCCAACCCTCTGGACAGCCCCCCCACCCCTCCTAAACACCACCCCCACCCCCTACCCCCTTGGACACCCCCCTGGACACCCCCAACGCCCACCCACACCCTTGGACAGCCCCCCACACCCACCCACCCCCTTGTAAACCCCCCTGGACACCCCCTGACCCCTCTGGACAGCCCCCCACCCCTCCTGGACACCACCCCCACCCCCTACCCCCTTGGACACCCCCCTAGACATCCCCCAACCCTCTGGGCAGCCCCCCCACCCACCCGGACAACCCCAAATACCCTCTGGAGAGGCCGCCACCCACTTGGACAGCCCCCCACACCCATCCACCCCCTTGGACAGCCCCCCACACCCATCCACCCCCTTGGACACCCCCCTGGACACCCCACCGACCCCTCTGGACAGGCCGCCACCCCCTTGGACAGCCCCCCACACCCACCCATCCCCTTGGACACCACCCTGGACACCCCCCGACCCCTCTAGAAAGCACCCCTACCCCTCCTGGACACAACCCCCCACCCCCGACCTGCTTGGACACCCCCCTGGACACCCCCCAACCCTCTGGACAGCCCCCCCACCCCTCCTAAACACCACCACCCACCCCCTACCCCTTGGACACCCCCCTGGACACCCCCCAACACCCACCCACGCCCTTGGACAGCCCCCCACACCCATCCACCCCCTTGGACAGCCCCCCACACCCATCCACCCCCTTGGACACCCCCCTGGACACCCCACCGACCCCTCTGGACAGACCGCCACCCCCTTGGACAGCCCCCCACACCCACCCATCCCCTTGGACACCACCCTGGACACCCCCCGACCCCTCTAGAAAACACCCCCACCCCTCCTGGACACAACCCCCCACCCCCGACCTGCTTGGACACCCCCCTGGACACCCCCCAACCCTCTGGACAGCCCCCCCCACCCCTCCTAAACACCACCACCCACCCCCTACCCCCTTGGACACCCCCCTGGACACCCCCCAACACCCACCCACGCCCTTGGACAGCCCCCCACACCCACCCACCCCCTTGTAAACCCCCCTGGACACCCCCGACCCCTCTGGACAGCCCCCCGCCCCTCCTGGACACCACCCCCCACCCCCTACCCCCTTTGGACACCCCCCTGGACATCCCCCCAACCCTCTGGACAGCCCCCCCACCCACCCGGACAACCCCAAAATACCCTCTGGAGAGGCCGCCACCCACGTGGACAGCCCCCCCACACCCATCCACCCCCTTGGACACCCCCCTGGACACCCCCACCGACCCCTCTGGACAGGCCGCCACCCCCTTGGACAGCCCCCCACACCCACCCATCCCCTTGGACACCACCCTGGACACCCCCCGACCCCTCTGGACAGCCCCCGACCCCCTCTAGATAGCACCCCCACCCCTCCTGGACACAACCCCCCACCCCCGACCTGCTTGGACACCCCCCCCTGGACACCCCCCAACCCTCTGGACAGCCCCCCCACCCCTCCTGGACACCACCACCCACCCCCTACCCCCTTGGACACCCCCCTGGACACCCCCCCAACACCCACCCACGCCCTTGGACAGCCCCCCACACCCACCCACCCCCTTGTAAACCCCCCTGGACACCCCCGACCCCTCTGGACAGCCCCCCGCCCCTCCTGGACACCACCCCCCCACCCCCTACCCCCTTGGACACCCCCCCTGGACATCCCCCAACCCTCTGGACAGCCCCCCCCACCCACCCGGACAACCCCAAATACCCTCTGGAGAGGCCGCCACCCACGTGGACAGCCCCCCACACCCATCCACCCCCCTTGGACACCCCCCCTGGACACCCCACCGACCCCTCTGGACAGGCCGCCACCCCCTTGGACAGCCCCCCACACCCACCCATCCCCTTGGACACCACCCTGGACACCCCCCGACCCCTCTGGACAGCCCCCGACCCCTCTAGATAGCACCCCCACCCCTCCTGGACACAACCCCCCACCCCCGACCTGCTTGGACACCCCCCTGGACACCCCCCAACCCTCTGGACAGCCCCCCCACCCCTCCTGGACACCACCCCCCACCCCCCACCCCCTTGGACACCCCCCTGGACACCCCCCAACACCCACCCACACCCTTGGACAGCCCCCCACACCCACCCACCCCCTTGTAAACCCCCCTGGACACCCCCCGACCCCAAATCCATGCACCTATGCCATGGTTGTGTGTGAATAAAGTAGTAACAACTGTAAAAGGGCAACCCATCCAAATGGACACGCCCCAACCCTCTCGGGGATTTATAGAAAACGATGAAAAATTAGTGAAATCATAAAATTACTCAATATTGCAAGTCGAACAAATAGATCTAGGGATGATAAATAAGATTATGGTGCCAAAACGAGTTAAAAGGGTTCGCAATCGAAGAATCTTAGCTAGTTTCAACAAAAAAATCACAACACATATATATTTACTATCCGCGAAAAAAAAACGAACGAGTGGGAGGATTACCTGAGTGCTGCGAGTTTAGATGATTGATCCGAGTAGATTAAATATGAGAAACGATGATCGCAAAACGAATCTAAACCAACGAAATGGACGAGCCGATTCGGGTTTACGCGCGAGAGAGACGAGTCGCGACTGTCGAAGGTAAACTCGCGAATGACAATCCACGGGTCTGGGTAAATTTTTAATTGAGTTATCACGTCGGTTATTCAATAACCGACGTGATAATTGTTTTAAAAACATTTATAACGTCGGTTATTTCAATAACCGACGTAAAAAACTTCCTCCGATTCATTGTTTACGTCGGTTATATAATAACCGACGTAAAAAATGGCTCAAAATCCGCGTTTTTTTACGTCGGTTATGGAATAACCGACGTCAAAAACATCTGCGGATTCTTTTTTTACGTCGGTTATTTTATAACCGACGTCAAAAAGCCTTCAAAAACCGCGTTTGTTACGTCGGTTATTCAATAACCGCCGTGAAAGGGCCTTCGAAAACCGCGTTTTTTACGTCGGTTATAAAAATAACCGACGTAAAAAACGAAGCCGCGAGATTAATAACGTCGGTTATTTGTATAACCGACGTTAAATGTGTACCGAACACAGGTTTTTACGTCGGTTATTTCTTAACCGACGTAAAAAACCTCGTTTTACATATTATGACGTCGGTTTTATATAACCGACGTAAAAAATGGTGACGTAAAAAACGTTTTCTGCACTAGTGGAAACACCATAAAGGTTGAAACCGTGAGGGATAAAAATGGTGTCACTGTGAACTTCTGCAGAAATAAAATTTATTAATATACAGATAAAAAAACATAAAATAAAATACATACTGATAAAAAATTATAAACTAAAATTTATTAGGATAATTATAAAAAACATAAAAAACTTAAATAATAACAAATTAAACAAATAAAACTTTAATTAAATAATTATTAACTTCAATTAATTAAACTTAAATTAGTACTAAAATAAAATTTAAAATTAAAAAGCAACTGAATTATAGAAATAAAAACTAGATTTGAATTATATAACGAAGTTAATTTATTTAAAATAGTTAATTTAAAAAATTAAATTAAATAAAGTAAACAACTAGTTATTTTGTTATTAAACAATTATGTTAATTAATGAAATTAAATTGAAGAAATTTAATAAATAAAATAAGTTTATGATATTAAATCTATAACTTATGAATTGTTAAAATATAATTAATATTTAAATAATGTTACTTTGATTAATAAATATTTAATACAAGAAATGTTAAATTAACATCGACATTATTTAAGTGCAAAAGAAAAATTAATTAATTGATTAATAAATGTAAAATTATTAAAAATACAGACAGATATACCCAAACTAAGTTAAAATTTATTAGACTATAAAAATAATGTAAGATATAAATTAATCATTTTAAGGATTAAAATACACAATTAATTATAAAATTTGATTAAATAATAGATTTAATATTAAAAATAAAAAAGTTCCATTATTTATTAAAAAGTGTTAAAATAAATAATTAAATTGATAAAAATTAATTAAAAAGATGTGAAAAAACATGTGTTTTTTAAGGCCACATCAACACTCTTGGTGGTTAGTCAACAGTAGTATACCCCAAGTGTTCGGAAATTATCTAACACTCTCATATAGAGCAATCAAATGACATTCCCTTGTTTCTCACACCGATAATGAATCACATGAGTACAAGGATTAGTTATTGGTTTTCTCAAGAAATGATCAAAGTGTGGAAATAAAGTAGAAAAATTTATGTCTATGAATAAAAAATTTTAAATAAGAAAACTGAAGCATTTGACAAGGGTTTCCCAACTATATAATCCTCTCTTCAACCCTGAAGAAATTTCCCTTATGGAACTTCTCCAAACATTGAATTTTGTAGCCCCACTATCCTTAAGATTGGTCTATTTCCACCTTCTAAGCTCAATTTAATCCTCATTAGCTACCAAACAAAGATCATTGGATCTGATATGTGCCCAATGCCACTCAACTTGATTCCTAACTATCTAAGATATTTCATGTCTCATAAAACTCTAGGCCTCCTGCAACTGAACCCTCAGTTGGATAAAAACCACTGGCTGAGTATTGAGGAATATATCATTCTCATTCATTTGGTCCTCCATATGTAGGATTTATCAGTTCAATTAATGGATATTTCAAATGGTGTTTTAATTCTGTTGACCTTAGGAAACATCCAGATGTTGGCTTCCCTCATGAGCCTACTCAGTATAAAATTCATGGACCAGCCCATGACTACTATGAGATTACATCCCTCCGGTGCACATATTGTATAGCCAATGGTGAAGATACCCTATATGGCCTACCAGTTTTGGTTTTGGAGTCTAATTAATGAAATTTTAGATGCACTTTCTTTCCAGGAACAACATTATGTGATTCTATTAAAATACATCAGGGTCAGAGTCTTCCATCTCTTTAGATGATGTAGTTTCATATTTGGGGATAACCTCAAGAATTAGAAAACAAGACCCCCTTTGGAATCTTATCAGACAAGATGGGATCCATATCATGAGGTTGATCATCCTCAGTTGACTCCACATTGACTATAACAGTACCTCCATCCTCAAGTTCCACCCTACCAGTGGTGTCTCTTACTGGTGAAACAAACTCTTCATCTAGGACTAAGGTTGGATAATAGATGATGAAAAAATCTTTAAGGATCAACATAACTATCAGGGAAGACATCTAGATGTTCTGAACTCTTCTTCATTTTAGGAACACAACCTTTCAAGAAATTCTATGAAATGAGAAAACGCCAGTCAATTCGATCAATAAATGGCTAGTTGAACTTATGAATGATCTAAAATCATAGAGAGGCTGATAATTGAAAAATTGAGCCCCTGAATCTCGGTAGGGATCTCAACCACAATATAAGCCTCAGCACTGGTTGGTAGTTCCATAGAAATTTCCATTTCATCTTGCATTGGTCGGGCGAGAGCTGGAAGAAATAGACAAACAAATTTATGCAAAGGATCTATGAAAATATGATAATGGAAAAGTGGATGAAGATATATTATTATATTATGGAAAATTTATTTCAATTATGAATCACCCTGGGTGCGCAGATTCCTCATCAGTGGGCTCCGCTATTGGAATTCCAGGACTTGGTCCCCCATAGTTAACTGGGAGGACCTGGTTCTCTGAGGATATCATGCTAACCTCCTCAACCATCCCAACAGCTACATCAACCTCAGGTGTAGGCCCTATTGTATGACCTTTAGCACCCGTTGGTGCAACTCCATCTTCTCTAATAGGGTCCCCTTGTCCATTATCAAGATGCTCTTGCATAAAACATGTTTCCATTATAGATTCTGGAAAATTAAAGGGAAGGGTCATGGTAGTCAAGTAATGTAATGATTACCTCAAGGAACTCATCCAATCCATCTTCAAATTCTGTAATCTCACCACTTTCTTGTATAATCCCTTGGTTATTGGCTGATCCTAAAGATTCTCCTTTATTGGGGTCATGTACATCCTTGTTGGTCGATTCCTCCTTAGATGAATTTTCAATGGGTGGTGTCTCCTCCCGCCCCATATTTTCACTAAGAATCAATCACACAAGGGTGGAAAGATATTCATACTCTCCCCACTAATATGTATATGCATTCATAGACATTGGTTACCCATGTATCTGATGAAATATCACCCTAGATATAATTTTTAAGGGGCCTACATTCAATAGCCAAATTCCATATCATTTCACCATTCTCCTCATGTCCTCCATTGGAATTTACATCCCCAAAATCATCCATGAAACCTAGAGGGAAGGAAAGATAGCATCAGAAGTTATCTCTAGCAAGTACCTCAATATCTTCACAGGAATTACCCTAGATCTAATAAAATCATCATGAAAGCCATCGGTCTTCCCCCAAGGCTTCTTCTTGGACCCTTCTCTTGGGGGAGGTGGGGGTGTGATTGTGCCTTGAAATTTCCCCATCGTATCTCCACCCCAAGATTCCCATTTCCTAAATTCCCCCCAAAAAGAGAAGCTCATGTATCACCTTATTACTCTAGATTTTTTACTCACTAGTTCTATTACCTGAATGAATTTTAAGATTATTTCCCCTATATATTCTACCATATAGTTACTACCATAGTCCATATATAGGCCAACATCGACAATGGTTAGAAGAAGAAAAAATCACTTCACTTGGGCCCTTATTATCATTCATACACTATAACAACCAAAGGATAAAAGGGTTCCTATAATCACAGATCCCCATATGGGCTCTATTCATCACTTTTTTTGTGGCATCCAAACAGCCTAGAAAATCAGGATGGTGTATACGACACAATATAAGAACTTCTGTCAATCCTTGATACTAGAACTCCTCTCTTAAAGCTATGGAGGTACTCCCTCTATTTCCATGTTCCTTTCAGGTTGTCCACTATTGGACCAACTAGAGTTGAGAAGGTATGAATATTGTATTTCACGTCATAACCAATATGAATCGTGTCCCTGACCTCATTGAGAATCACCTACCTAACACGAGCGATATTCAACTGAGATGGACTCATACCAGTATTTGGAGGGATGAAGGTGTTTGAGAATTCATAACCCCCAATTTTCTCCAAAACCCAACCATGTAATAACTGTAAAGACCTATAGATCCTCTTAAGTGTGCTTTCCCTCTCCACATAGCCCAATAGTCTATAGAGCCAAACCAACATAGTCTATCCTTGGCGGACTCTATTGCTGGATTCCAAAATTGTCTCCATTACCAGCACCCTTAGTTGTTGGCCCATCCACATGTTACTAATTAGAAGCATCCATCCACTTATAAATGTTTCAAGAAACATGGTATAGTAGACTAGTGGTTCCCATATTTCCACCATGATATACCCTCATTGGTCAAAGTTCCCTTCACCTAGGATCAACCAGTACGATCCTGGCCTCCTCCTCTACAGAGTGGTTGTGAACTATTTTCCCCATCCAAAAAACCTCACAGCTAGGTCCTTCTTCAGAAATATGTAAAACCATACCTTGAACAATATTTCACTATGGAAAATAGGTTCCCAACCCTGCTTATACATGAATGCTTCAAAAACGTATTGTGCTGGGAGATGATACCACCACTTGTTCCCCAAAATTTTTTCTGATAGGAGGGACTCATCATATTGAAAACCTTAAAAAGGGATGCCACCAATGTAGTGTATTTCCCACAAACTAATGTAAAATTCCCTATTATTAAGGTGGAAGGTGTTTATATCTAGGGTCCATTAAATGAGGAGCTCTATAACTAGCTCTTATAGGTGGTAGAAGTGGAACTAGGATGTCCACACTTCATTATGAAACCCAAAATGGAACATCTCAACAACATACCCTAGGAAAGTATAGCATATCTATGATGACCAATCCCATTCACTAATACAGTATCTGATTGATCACATTTTCCAATATTGGTGCAATCCTTGGCTATTGTCCCTCACGCTGCTCTGAAAAATAATGGCCTAATGGGTGGGGTATTATTCTTCCTCTGGATTGTACCTCATGAACATCTTGGTCCACCCATTTAGTACATAAACATCCATATCCTCATGATCCCTCATAGGATGTCCATGAATAGTTATGTTCTAGAAATTTATTCCATCCTAATTAGTGAACCATGATCACATAATATTAACCTCAAAATCTAAGATTTTGACCTTGCCTGCTAGCCCAAAATCCCATAGAGGGATGTAGTTTTTTAGTGGGTAGTTCTTTTTTCCCACTATAAGAATCACTACAAGAAAATTATTATTATAGAAGACCATCATAGCTTGAGGGATATGTGGATTTATGGTCATTTCATATATTCAAGCAACATCATCGAGTTAAGTCTCAACAGGATTCTATTGGTGGTCAATTTCAAATGAGTCTGAAAGTCTAAGGAAGGTAGAATAAGAAGGAAGGTGTTGCACACAAAAAGAAATTATGGACACTACTTTTTGAAGAAGGCATGAAAAATGGGGTTTTGGTAACATAGTTAGTTTCTTTAAAGTGTCAAATTTCATGAAATAAGCGACCAATGCTCGATTTTTTTTGAAATATTAAAACATATGTGTATGAGAGACAAAATACTATCACACTAAAATTATATGTGCCATATATATATCCCCTTAACCTATTTATTAGTATGGACTAATAAATTTCACATGATCAAAACAATATTTCATGCCACATATACAGATAGTTTTGGGAAAACCAAGAACATATACCATCCCGATGGTCTATTCTGGGATTGATGTGGGTGGTGCATGAATGATTCATTGGGTGCATGAAAAACCCTAACCTACATGAAAAAATCTTACACAGTAAATATAATAAGAGTTTTTCTTCTTTCATCAAGGATGAAAATATTTACAAAGTATTTTCATGCAATAAAGAAGAGTTTTATAAAATAAATGAAGGTTGCGGGAGAAACACCTCCTTGTGTTCTGAAGGTGACATCAAAACCAATATCTTTTGTGATAGATATTCCATAACAAAGGGACCAACTACCTGTAAAGGCCTTCTACCCCTAGAATCTTACAAACACATCATCGTGAATTTTGAATATAAATATAAGTACACCCCCTTCCTCATGGAGGCTCTTCATAAGATGAACCATCACCCTGTTGTATATAAAACAGATATTACTCGATGGCGCAAAACATGCAACCCCCATGGTAGAGGATCTTGTACCACAAGATCCCTGTGGTTCTAAAATTGGTCGAACACATTGTTTAGTAATCCTCAGCCAACATATCTTAATCTAATTTAGGTGAACACAAATTCATTGCTTGCACACAAACCTAACCTTATGTGAAACATCAAATCATGTGTGCACCATCTCTTTGAGACTTCATGTCCTTCCCTTGCACTGAAGCATGATGGCCTCACAACACTTACATACAAAAACTAAAACTTGGACATAAATCTTACGTGGAACCCTCTAAACTTGCACACCAAAATTTCATAGTTCTCCACGTGATATTCCCTATGCCTCTATTTAATTTGTTTACATAAATCTTGATTCTCTGTATATGTACCATAAACCCTATTGTTTCTCAATATAGGGACCATAACATAGACCTCATGAGTGACCCATCCTCCCATAATTTTACCCTAGTAGTACCAAATCCATTCCCCACACAAGGAATCATGAGAGATGGAAACCTAATACCTAGGGGTATGAAGTGAGTCCCCCAAATTCTGTTCTACATGATGTAATACTTCCTACTTTTAATTCCGAATAATTCAACATTAAACTACATGACATCGTCCTCGATACATGACACTAAAATATATAATTTACCTATGAGTTGAAAATAGGATTTCCCATGTATGATACTTATGGTATGTGACCCAATCCTACCTAGGAATACAAGATACCCCTAGAGGAGTACAAGCCACCCCCATAGGGAAGCCTAAGTGTAATCCACACTTAATCTATCTAATAAGAACATGATGCTATTTATATGAGTGGCATGGAATGATATCAACCTCACATGCAATGAGATTCACCTCGGGTAGCTTCCACATGTAAGATTAACCCACATCATTATTGTCCCAGCATCATGATAGAATATGTTCACCAAAAGGCATAGCGGAGCTTGTAATTTTTAGATCTCCTGATTACTATTGTTTCTCACACCGAGAATGAACCATTTGGTCATAGAGGTTATTAGTGATCATGACATCCAAACAATCCCAAAACTTCTCCATGGGCATCATTCTTGGTGTATTTACTAACCACACTCTTCCTGGTCCACCTATTCATTACCAGCCCTTCCCCCTTCTAAACTATGTGATATTTGATTCCCAACTAGCTTAGATATGTAGTAATCCTTCCAAAGGTCCAAACCCAACATCCAAATCCCTCCTTATGTTATTAGGTTCACATACATTGTAAAATAAGACCCCTCAGCTAGGAGAACATGTCTCACTTAGGTATCTAGGTCATCTTAATGTGTAAGCCCCAAAAATTCCCATTCAACCAATATAAATCCTCTAGAAAAGGGTATATTACACATGTAAGTACCAAACCATCCCTCGTTGACACTCCATTCATGACACAAGATTCCTTACTGAATGACATCAAACATGATTGATCAGTCATGTCTCATAACCTTAAACTACATCATCAAACTATGTGGGTTTTGATCCCCGTCCTCTAAATAGTGTAAGTAGGACGCCTTACCGAGGTTCAATCCTAATCAATAGTAAACTTAGGTTCTTCCTCCTGGGGATATAACTTACTTAATCACCTCAAGGGGTGTTCTATTAAACCATCATGATACGAAATATTCCTTTTATGGGACACACCACATGAATCTGCCTCCATGGAGAGGTTTGATCCATCCATTAGTAAAAATTCATGGAGTGACATCTTCCATTTATGGGGAAAACCTCCCGGATCGTCATTAATGAGGTGTTGTGATCCATCCATTGGTAAACATTCATAGTTCAACTTCATACCTTTATGGGACACACCTCCCGAATCCGGATCCGTGGGGCATTCTAATCCATCCATTGGTAAATGTTTTGGTGTGACATATTCCCTCCAAGGAAAACACCTCAATGATTAGTCACAATAGGTAATTTTAATCAATCAACCCTATCTACAAAAGATGCTAAACTCGTGCCCCAATCTATCTCAAGAAGAAGTTATGATCCATCTTTATAGGACATAGAAGTTGTGATAACCCAAAATACATACACTATACATAATTATGGGATGATTGAGGTTAAAGAATTTGAAGATATGTACCCCTAGAGTTAGATACCTCATAAAAAAATGAGATGCATGAGGTGAAGGATTTGGAAGATATAAATCCATGATATAATTACCTCATGATTGAAATGTGAGGCCTTGGGTCATGCACCTAAGATGCCTCAATGATATTCCCTCATTAGTGGAAGAATACATGTGACTAATTCGCCCAATGTCAAGACATGCACAACGATGCCCAATATGACTACTCTCACGACTAAAGGTTTCTTCCCTATCATGAAAAAAAGAATGTTTAGATAGAATCAGTGTAATTAACTAGCATCCAAAAAGAAATGGAATTGGGAATGAGTTCCAAGAACATGACTTAACTCTTTGAGGGAGACCTGGACTAGGAAATATGTTCAAAGGAGCAATCCATTGAAGGAGGAACTGACATCCCATCATCCCATTTTGATAAAGGAGAATAAATATACCTTGAAAGTGATGAAACAAACCACCTTTTGGAAGTGGGAATAGGGGTAAAAAGCATGCCATCACACATTAATACGTAGGTGGGTGCCCCGACGAAAGTCTCAGAGACAATATTCAATATTGAGTACCTTTCAACACAGACAACACTAAAATAAAACGAACCATGATATCATTTATTAAAATATAGTGAAAAAATGAATACATTATGATTATACAATGTGAATTTTTTTTAATGAAATTATAATAATAACATAACATCAATTACATAAAAATATAATAAAATTATTTATTATAAAAAAGTTTATTTTAAATTCATTACATATTATTAATGTTGATTTTAAATAATGAATATGTTTTTTATAATACCAAAAAAATTATAATTTTTTTTTTAATTTTTTAAGGATAAATAATAAATAAAAATTCAATAAATAAATTTAATATTAAATGGATATTTTTTTAATAATTTGTTTTTAAAAATTTTTGAATTATTTTTTTAAAAAGATAACTTTATATAATAATTGATATTCATTATATATTGTTTTTTATGTTAATTTTAAATTAAGAAATTATTGAAAATTTATTTTATTAAATGAACTTCAATTTTTAATTTATCATGTCGATATTAGATTACAATGAGTTTCTTGGATTTTTGTTAAAAATTATGTTTTTAAGTGAATTGTGAAAAAAATCATTTCTAAATATACAATAATATTTATCACTTCATTATTATATGATTATGATTTAAATTTTTATAAAACCTTTGGATTGAGAAAATATGTATTTATAGAGTAAAATAATTCATTTAAAATTAATATATTAAATTTTGAAATATCTGCTTGACCATTTGAAACCCAAGTTATATTTTATTCTAATAAAAAACTATTTTAATGCTTTTCAATTAATTAATAATCCAAATGATCCATTCATATTTGAATTTATTTAAAATTCAATGAAATATTTTTATTAATTTGATAATAAATATCACATAAATCAATAATATATACTATTTTGATTGAAATTCATCTTTATACTGAAAAAAAATTTGTTCTAAAATAATTTTGGTTTTTTAGAGAACTTTTATTAAAATTAATTTTTACCACCACAAGAAATACTATTTTCATAAATTTTTCTATAATTTATTATCACAAATATCAAATTATATAATAAGGTACATTTCATTTTTATCATAAAAATCAATTACCATTGTAAAATTTAGTATCCTTAGTTAGAGATAAATATGGTAAAATAGTTAAATTATATGATATTTCCCCTAAAATATCAAATATATTAATACAAAAATGGGTGCATAGAAGCTATATCGATCATATCATTATCAATGGATAATTTTATCCATGTTGGATAAACTTCACTTGAGAATAACTTCCTCTTTGTATATTATGAAATTAATATAACATAATGACACTCCTATACTTTATAAAATGATCCCTCTTCAACCCTATCAAATCCGAAAAAATTGAAATATACACTATCCTCTATAAAATTAACTTCCATAAAAATGAACTCCCAAATTTTTATCCACTATTTCCTTTAGATTTTTAAAATATATTAAAAAACAAAGAAGGTTTCCCAGAAGGAAAAAAAATTATTCTCTATATATAATGGTTTATTATATTTATTTTCATTTATTTTATTCATATAAATACTTTTAAATTGATTTTTAACTTTAATATAGTTTTCTAAAAGTTAGTAATATTCATTAAAAGTTATACTATCTCTATATAATAACACATTATTACTCATTTATCTCTAACGACGTTTTCATGTTTTAGTAAGTTTCACCACCTACATTGAGGTTTTTATGATTCGTATCCCATCAAAAAATAATAAAACATAAATGGTGGTAGTAATATGTAATAATAAATAATTAAGGTTGTTTTCATAATTATTTAAGGGCAATATCCAAAATTTTAATTCAAAATAAATTTCATTGCTTTATAAATTTAATATTCATCAAAAAAGGGCTTTCTTAAGCATTTCATGGGAACCATCATCATAAGTTCAATGAAATGACTATAATTCTATAGAAATATACCAAAAACATGAATTAAATTATAATTAAACTCTTGGATATTATTAACCCATGAATATGACAGAAGTTCTATAACTTCTAAACCAGAGAATGAAAGGGAAATAGAATAGTTTACATCTGAATATTAAATTTAACAATAAAAAATAAATATATGGGTAATAATGATTGATAAAATGATGTTTTAAAGAAAAAATAACAATAATTTCATTATCCATATAAATAATAAACCTAGATTAATTATAAATCAAATTTAGAGCACATCGACTAAGCATAACTTGGAGGTAGGGGGCCCGTGGTATTAATTTCAATTCCTTGAGATATACTTCATGTTTCACTCCATGGCTACTTTTATAAATCCTTATTTTTATTGAAAACACCATAACTATATTATATTATATTTTTTATGTAATTAATTTTATTTAAAAATATAAATAATTTTCTTTATTTCAATTACTTTTGATTTAAGTGTTTTAAGATGCACTAGAGTTTTCCATCTCAATTTCACTTCATTGTGAAATGTTTAATAGTATAAACTTATTTTCATTTATATGGAGTAAATAATTACTCTTTAAAATACTATACATTTAATTTATTTATTCTAATGGTATTTAAAGTTCCAATTCATGTTATTACATTCAATGTGTTTTGATTCAAAAGTTACCAATAATCTAAGTGTTTTATTTATAACATTACTTATTATGTGGTCAAGAATCATTATCTTGCATGTCCAAAATCTTTATTATTATTTAAATATATCATTATATATAAATATATGATTTATTAAGGCCTTTTTAAATTGGGAGTTAATATTTAGAAACATTATTTAAAAGAAACATTTTAAATTTTTTCCCTACGATTAATTTTCTACATGTTTCACAAAATTTAGAAAAGAATGTTATTTAATGTTGTTCTCCTAAACACATTTTCCCAAGGTTATATTTGTTCTTAATTATAAATCTTACCTTGAAATACAATATTTTATTTCTGCCACTATTCAACTTATACATATATTTTTGAGTAGGATGTAAAGTAACTTGATGTGTGTTAGAGATAATTGTGTGGTTGGGAATAGAAATAAGCTAGGTTGGGGGGAATGTTGTAGCTTGAGGGAGCTATAATAGCTCCACCAGCTCACCTGTGGGATCCAAGTACCAAAAGTAAGTGCCTGAAAAATATTTAGCAATACTACAAACCCCACTGAAAAACAGTATAATTAAAATTCCCTAGATGTGGGGTTCTATGTTTAAAGTGATTCTTCTCGACAACCATAGGATCACCAGTGGCACTATTTAGATACAATTAGGGTCACTGAGTTATAATATATATATTTTTAAAAATTTATCCAATCATAATTTATCCTACTCTCTTAGGACCGTTTTGTCTCCCATCACTCTAGGATCCATATTCCGTCAGTTTAGAGTGTTATCCTTCACTTTTTTCTACTCTCCACGAGGCTCAAAAAACAGTTCAATCATGAAATTCCTATTTGGTGACATTTTTTTAAAGTTCAATTATATTATTTTCTCATCAATCAAAACCATTATATCCTTGGATAATTGATCTAATATAACAATTTTATAATTTTATAACAAGGTAATTACTCATTTTAATACAATAAGCACCCATATTCTGCTATGTCGCATTCACACAATATTTAAACCAAGATGGATTTCATCATCAGATCTTCCCAGCTAAGTGTGATGTTGACCTAAAATATAGTAATGGTTTATCCTAAATAAACATCTTATAATTATAGACATATCAATTAGGCTATGGTTATATGATTCAATGGTTTAATTTTATTCAATCTACAAACCTTGTCATCAAATTGTTGTTTCACATATGGATGTATGTTCTTAACTTTAGTGTATATTTTTACAGGTTATTTTTAATATTTTTGGTGTTTTTGTAGCCCTGTGAGACCAATTCTAGAGACTTGATCACATTTGGTGTGGCTGTGTGGCCCTATCAAACCTATTATTGTTTTTTATCATATGTGGATTTTTATGGACATGATTATTTTGTGATGTGATATGATGTTTGGTCAGTATTTTTTATCTTTTTATTACATGTTCTATATATTTCTATTCTATAGTTGAGCATACAAGATGAGCCTTATAAGATATCTCTTGAGGGGGATGTTTCAAATTATTAGTTGACCTGAATTTGGTATAACCCTCCAAGAGGGATGTTCCAAACAAGTTTTTAGACTATCTAATCAAGGGGGATTTTTAGGTTGCTAGTTGATGTTCTTTTCAATATGGAGTCAAACCAGGAAGAGCCAGTCTCTAAGGAAATAATGTTTAAATTATTCTCTGGTGATGTACTTAAATATTATCTATATTATATTTAATTGTATGGAATGCACCAATATATCTTCTTCACTCATGTTAAGGGTTGTTTTTGGTGTCCTGTAGAGTTTTATACTCACACCATACTTGAGTATTGCAATGATCTTATAGATTTCCTTACAAAGGATCTGATAAATGGAAAGGGACCTATGGTGGATGGTTGAGAAATATTTCAAGATGAAGTTGGAATTTATAGATAAACTTTGGGATATGTGTCCACTTATAATTTTATTTATTTTCATTACCTCATTACTTGATCCACCATGTACATGGATTCCGTTTTTTAGTTTAGGATTATTTTTCTAACAACCCACACTAATACATAATAGGTTGACACTTCCTATGTATTCCACCACCTTGATTATTATTTGTTTATTCTTTGTCAATTGATTTATTTGTTATTACATTCATTATTATAATATGATTTTTACCTAGTACCTATGGAATAGTCTCCCAAAATTTTCCTTTTTCCCTCACTATTAATCAACAACCTCTTAAATATGGTGATACATACATGAGGTCATGTTTTATTCGTTCTTAGACATGATGGTTCTTATTGAGGTATTAAAAAAACTGGTATCATAAAAGGTTCACTAACATTTCCTTCTCGTTTCCTTGACTTGGGACAATATAAAAAGAAGATATATTGTTTGGGACACATGTAGGGAAACTATTTCTAGGCATGGAAAGAACTATATAGCGTAAATTTGAGTTTCCATAATGTTGGAATTTATTCTCTTACTTTATGATGTTACCATTGATTTAGGATTCACATGGGTGATGCACATAATTTTTTATACTATTTTATGGGACTTGGTGTGAATTTATATATTATGTTTGGGAATATAGGATCATATTCCATATCACTATTTCTATTATTAAATGGATCCCAAATAATTACATTCTTTTTAAAATTATGATAAGTGATTTGGGAGTATTATTTATTACACACTTTTACTTTATCTTAAGTATTATATCATTTAATGTATATATATGGTTATGAATAACATGTAGGTACTAAAGGATTGTCTTGTGTCATGGTTAGTTCTTAGGGGTTATTCTTTTTTATTGTGGTTAACCTATGTTAAACCTTGTAGGGAAACAATGTGTGTTTTTCTAATCTAATATCAGTCATGTTTTTAAAGATTTTGGATAAATCTACATTTTTATCTATAATTTTAGGAAATTCATCCTTGTATACGTGTTACGTAGAATGTTTCACCACATGTTTTACTGGATGATGAAGCCAAAATTGTTTACTTTTATTATCTAGTGGGTCATGATATAGAACCAATTTAGATGGGAATCTTTCAACAGATACCTCCTTGTGGTGGAGGAGAACACATGGGTAGGGAAATGATGGTTAATTATGTGTGTGAAATTCATCTCTAACATCTCCGATCCTTCCATGGAACTAGGGGACCCCTAAGATATGAATGAATAGATACTAATAATCCAAAGTATCTTTGAAATTGTAGGGACCCTATAGTATCATATGTTTAAAATTGTGAGCATTATGCTTCAACAAACAATTATAAGACGATGGTATATTATTATTCATCCAAGTATAGATGAAGGGATGACATGGGAGACCTTTTAGGACACCATATTTGTGGAATTATTACCTAATTCACTACATATAAATTAATAATAGAAGTTCATGGATATCTACTAGGAGATAATTATAGTGTCCCTCTATTCTATGTTATTCAATGATTTGATTCACATTTATCCTATTCTAGATGGGAATGAGGTGTGTATTCCCCCAAAGTTTGAGATCGAAATTTTTCTGAATATAAAACATTAGTTTAATAACATTGATCTAATGACCTATAATAAATTTATTCATAAGGTAAAAATTAAATACAAGGAAAATGAGGAAGATAGAGCTATATGTCTTCTCCCTATTTTTAGTCTGATGTTAGGTTATTTCTCCATGGCATCCCATTATTCTAATTATTGTAGTATAAAAAGGAAGTACAATAATGGATGATAGAGCTATGGTATATAGTCAAAGTGGATAAGGTTTTCTTCAACTCTCTATATAGAAAAGGAATCTATAAGGTGTTACAAATATGGGAGGAAGTATAATTATATCAATAAATATATTGATTCTCTAAACATCGTCTATTTTGTAGAAAAAATGGTTATCTAAAGTGGTTATGTTTTGAGGATTCACGGTTGCACATAACTCAGTAAATCTATGGTGGGGATATAGTGCACTAATAGCAGCTGAAAACCACATAAGTTTTGGTAAAAAATTTGACTAATGATCCTTTGGTATTTCATTGAGTAGGTTTCATAAAGAATTTTGTGGTTAAAAAGAATTTGGGTAATAATGGATTAGGAAATTCAATTGTGTGTGATATAATCCGTATTTCTTATAAAAAATATTTTTCATTGTTTGATACATTTGTATCCAATTGTTTCTTATCTACTCAAGTAGTTATTAGGGTGGTAAAACTAGTTATGATATCATCTGTGTTATTATCTATCAGTAAAACCCTATAAAAAGTGGATCATATTCATACAATTCCTGAATTTCCAGTGTTGGTTACAGGTTTTGAAATTCTGTGAATATTCTCATTTATAAAGATAACATGCTTCATTTTGATCCTTTTAATTGATTGAATGACCGGTTATTATTCAAAAATATATTGTTATAGGAGATGAGTAACATTTAAATTACCTAAGGGGGAGAGGTTTGTGTTGACCAGTGAATGGGATATCGCGGTAAAAATAGTGGGATATAATCCTCGATAGATAGAAGTCTTTTTTATCATAGTTGTCTATCCTGTTTCTTATAGAGGACCATAGAGTTTTCCCCTCCCATTTTCTTCCCATGGTAGAATAATAATGATATGTATTTACAAAGGATTTATCAGGGTTACACCTATAAAGGGGATTTGATTTTGAGATAAAAGCCTTGATAGATGCATCAACTTATTGATTCTACAAGATATCATGGAACCAATTGAGTTAATAAAGATTTTTAAAAAACATGATGATTTAGAGGCTAACGTGCTTATCGAACTAAGAAAATACTTTTTGGGGTCCTCTAATTTTTTTCACTATGAAATGGAATACTAAATTTCATCTTTGTGTCAACCACTTGAAGGTGAATGAGTTCAATTGAACAACTAATACCTGTATACAAGAATTGATACCTTGGTGGATCAATTGAGATGATCCTAGTGGTTTGAAAATATTGGTCTACATTATTGATTCCATCAACATTTGGAAATAGTGATAAATATACCAAATATAACATTTAAGAGAAGGCATGGGTTGTATGAGTATCTCATTATTTCCTTTAAGATGTTGAGTTCTTTAAAAGAGTTCATGTATCTCATGAAAATGATCTTCCACCGATACTTTGACTTCATATTTTTTTGATGAAATCCTAATATATTATAAGGCATAATAATCACATGATAGACACCCAAAGGTCATATTTATAATACTTTGAGAAAATCTTCATTATTATAAGTATTAAAATCACCACTTTTGGATAAAGGTGGTATATTTTTATGGACAAGTGATTTGTCAAGTGGGAATATATGCTAATCTATATAAGGTAAATGTAGTCATGTTTTGGTCATGATTGAGGAATGTGTTTGGTATTAAGGGTTTCAATGGGTTGGGAGGGTACTACATGAGGTTCATTCAAGAATTATCTCACATGGATGAAATCATTAATGCACATACCAAAAAAGAGAGTCAAGATTTAATAGATAAAATAGTGTGAAGATTCCTTCTCAGAGTTAATGAAATGTTTTTATTTGGCTCTCATTCTGATTATTTCTAAACTTGGAGCTGGGTAGGTAGTGTTTTGGGACGTTCTTGAAATTTTATAGGGATCAATTATTATGAAGGGTTATAATGTAGTTTCTTACAAGTCATGTAACCTACTAAACCATCTGTTAAAAAATGAAACTCATGAGTTAGATTTAGTATTTTTGGTTCACATTTCTAAATATTAGAGATACTACCTCTTTGGTGAGAGATTTTTCATATATACAAACCAGAAGAGTTTTTGGTACATTTTCTCCCAATGGGTCCTGAATATTCATTAGAGGAATTTGGTATTGTAGTTGAATATATTTTAATTAGATATGGATTATTCTTCTAGGAATGGAAACACAATTTCATATATTCTTAACATGAATACATAATAATTTAGAGAGTAAAATTTCAAAAAGGATTTGAAGATGATTGATTTTTTTAGAAGATATGAGTGTAGAAATTTATAAGGGTAGAGGGAAGTGTCCTAGAACCCATAGTTATCATATCATCATTGGTGAATCATGTGAAGTCTATTTATGATTTTGATCTAGAGTGTGTCATAATATATGAGAGGTTACCAAAAAATAGTTCGATATAAGAATGGGATTTAGATGGACATGGGGTGATTCTGGTTCATAGAATAGTGATTATACCTTTTTCAATGATATAAGAGATAATATGAGGCTTACATGATTCATAGTAGGATTTTCACCCATTAGGAAACAAAATTTGTCATGATGGAAGAAAATATTTCTAGTGTCTTTATGTGAAAATAGAAATTTTAGGCTTTTACTCCCATTTTATGACATGTTAGAAGATAATATACAATCAACATAGATATAAAGGGTTTATATAGTAAATTATAGTTCATATGTGTAACTAGGATGAGGAAATAATAAAAATGAAAAAATGTTTTCTCAAGAGCCCAATGGGGTTTGAATACTAGCCTAATTGTAGTGGGATGGTTAGCTAAGAGGGATCAATATATACCAATCTAAGAGAGAAACCTATTGCATGAGTTTTAAAATACATGAATTTAAGATATAAGGTGGATTTTAAAAGCTCTATCAATTATGGTATCTTATAGAGATGACTAGATTACATCCTAGTTCTATCAAGGTCTATAAAAGGTGATGGGAACTCAGTTGTAGTTGTGTATGAATTTTCATCCTTAGGATAACGAGCAGTCTAAGAGAAAAATGTAGATATTAAGGGATATGATTATAGATTATATTTTATATTTTATACGATTTTGAGATGAGAACATTCCTCTAGTATAGTTTTCATAAAATAATATTTTCTAATCCTCAACTAATATACCTAAATTTGAGGTTCCATATGGCTGTCCATGTCGTTCACTGCTATTATAGTTTTAGACAGGTGAATTTATGATTGTAGGGACAAGTATAGTACAAGAGATATCAAATTAGGGGATTTTAATTTGAAAATAACTAATTACACCTCATAATAAAAACTAGTCTTATTTTGTTCGAAGTAGATGACCATTGGTGTTCATAGTGGGTGATAATGATTTATTTTGAGTGTCCCCATAGTTATGAAATACATGTTTAAGGAATAAGGGTAAATGGAAATAATGATATGTTAAGATACTTGAAATCATTGAATGCATTAGTTTGGTGGAATATTGTTCAAATATTTCTCCTTGGTATATAAGTATGTATAATGTATTTCACATGTCTTTTTTTAGAGGTACAATCCCAATCCTTCACCTATGATTGACTATGAAGAAGTTAATATGGAAGATAATGTATATTTTATGGAGAGATATATTTACATTATGGATCAATTGCATAAGGTGTGGTGAGGGAATACCATGCCAATTGTTTAGGTATAATGGTCACCCAACTATTTTTTGGAAAAGACATGGTTGAGGGAAATATATATTCAAGAGTAGTGGCCCAATTTTTTTTAATAAAAACTATAAGGAAACTTCTCTAGGAAGATATGTTATAAGAGGGGGAGAATTGTAACATCCTATATTTAATTTACCTATCTCTAAAAATTTTATATAACTTTCTGAGTATCTTATAAAGTTACATGAGGTGGGTAAGATGTGTTCGGGGGGATGGGAATGAAAAGGGACTATGATGGTGGGTATGTTGTACCATAAAAAATTTAGAACAATCATATTAAAATAATGGTAGGATTCACCATCCATTTAATGGAGCCCACTTTATCTTTATTAATACTGCAAACCCCACTGGCCAGGTTGTGGGAAGATATTGGCTAGTTGGTGGAGGCCACCGACTCATCATTCAGAGCCCTACAAGGTCACCATTATTTAATGTTTTTTAAAAACTAACCTCTTATAAATTTATATCACTATTTGATTCCCTCTTAAACTCCCATCACCCTAGGATCCCCATTCGAGTGATTTTGAGAGTTTTCTTTCCCTTTTGTCAGCTCTCATCAATGACTGGTCTACAATACGATTATAAAATTCTAGTTTGGTGAGTTTTATTTTTCTTTATCAATTATAATATATTTTCCTTGATAAAAAAGAACTAGGTACTTGATTTATTGATCATATCCAAGGGTTTTCGAATGGTTTTACAAGGGAAATATTTAGTTTTGACAGAATCAACACCCATATTATGGGATTTGGCATCTTCACAATATTTGGACCTTGAACATTGTCGATAGTGGATCTTGATAAGAAGGTCTGATCTTGAATTAAATTTTTCAAATGGTTTCTCCTCAAATGTGATCATATAATTCTAATAATATTGGATCAGGAATGATTATAGTTTTTTGGTGTAATAATTTGATTTGGAATTTTACCCTTTTCAACAAATTATTATTTTACATATGTTTATAATTACCTGAAATTAGAGTATATTTATATTGGTCCCTAGACTGATTATTAGTGTGTGTAGCCTTATGGGACCTATGATTGATGATTTATCTCATGTGGTGAAAATTTATAGAACTTTAAAAACTATAGATTTTGTTTCTCACATATGTATTGTTATGGTTACTATTCTAACATGATATGATGTGATGTTTGACCTATCATTTTTATCTAGTATCTCTTGTATTATTATTATATCTTTTGTATTTGACTATGAAGGATGAGCTTTTTTGAATCTCCCCTAAGGGGGATGTGTCAAATGTTTGGTCACCATGTATTTGGGATATCCCTTAAATGGAGATGTGTAAGACATGTTTTTGATTTATCCAATCTAGGTGGATGTTTTAGGCAATTGGTTGATGTTCCTTCTGAAATGTAGCTGAAGTAGGTAGATCACGTATCTATGTACTTGACATATATATTATTCATGTGTGATGTAGTAGATGCTTATTTTTATTATATTTACCTTCATTTAATGCACTAGTATATCCTATGAACTTATGTAAAGAGACATTAGTGGCGTCCTACTATGTTTCATACTCCCAACATACTTGGGTATTTTAGCGCACTTTTAGATTTTATGGATAAGTATCTGATTAAGGGAAAGGGACATTTATTGGATGGTTGATCAGGTTAAAAAGATGATTTAGTTGTTACAAGATATAATTTTAGTAGTGTTACCAATACTACTTTAATTTATTTTTTTGCCTCTATCCTTTATCCACTACCTCTAGTGATTCATATTATTTGTTTTGGTTTATCTGTGTTACATGAAATACTAATGTTATATCAGTTTATACATTCTTTTTATTATTCTAACATGATTTTTATTATTTTTATTTATCTATATGTTCATTTGTTAATTCTTCAATTATTGTAATCTAATGGTTACCAGGTATCATGGTCATAGTCTATACATGTTATTCCATTGGATATCAATACTAGTTGAAAACCTATTGTGTATTTGGTGGCATGACTGAGTTCATGAGGAATTATAGTTCAAACTCAATAGTTTGAGTTAGGATATTTCATATCTTTTTGAGGTTTTTATGGGTTTTCAAAGAATCTCTCACACCTATTGTTCATGGAGTGTTTCATTTCATAAATATTACCCAATTAAAATGAATATTCCACCTGTTTTGCAATGGATTCTTTGAATTTTTTTAAAAATATGTTTTTAATCCATGCTAACATACCTTAATGATTCTTGTGATTCAATGTGTATAGTCGTTGATGATACCATCTACATTCTTAATATATTTGGCCTATGATGACATTCTAACTAAATTTTCATGAAACCCATTTATTTTCATGGGTTAACTATGATATGATGGAATTATGATTGACATAAATTTATTAGGAGTATACTATCAAACGTTCATTTATGATGAATTGATGCAATTATTTTATATTTTATTTATTTTTTGTGATTAGGTTCTCTTTCATTTTAAATGCTTATCTATAATATATTTTCCTTCTTGTCCTAGTTCCTTTTGTCTCATGAATATATTCTATATCATTTCCAATTTTCTATAGTGAAATTGACCACACCGTATACCCATATAGTTTATGTTCTTAGGATATTTAAAACGAATGTTATTTCATTTATTTATCGGGGAAATATAGACATATTATACACTAATTACTTAAATATTTATGTCCATTGATTACCAATGAATGTTGGTTATATATTCTATTGTCTATTTTTTATATGATGAATGGATCTGCAATTTTTATTTATTGTTGGTGACCATAATTATATTCCCCTAGATGTATCTTTAGGTCTTCTAATATGATATACTATGAATATTTTGTGTATAAAAAACCTATTAACTTATAATGAGTTAGGATGAGTCATTGACACTTTGAAATATATTTTATGTCTCTTAATGAGTCCTTAATAGTTATATTATGATTTCATGGATAATAACTTTCATCTCTATAAAATAATTTATTATTAAGAATTTTATTATTTACATTGTTATTTTATCAATGGATATATTTCATTCCCTTGTTATTAGCTATATAAAATTATTTTATTATAGTTTATTCTGGTAGTATAAATTATTCCATGTTTATTCATTGATATATTTTGCAGTATGATAGCCCTTTCTAAGCATTTTCTCTCACCATTTTTTACATTTTATTTACCCAAAATTATGAAGAATACTTTTATTTATGATTTTTAATGGATGGGTATCATGTGTGGAAAATATTTCTAGAGTTTTTTATGACCTATTGTAAAATAATAAATCCTTTTTTATTAAAAAAATCCATTTGAGAGGGAACATATTGGTTTTTATTATTTAACGGTTTTTCTATTTGTGTCAAACAATAATCCAAAAATTTCATTAATTTATATGTGTCTTAGGACTTGTTATTAAAATGTTAATTAGGTTTGGTTATGTTTGAGTTGCTTCAATTTGTATCAGAACAAGTTTTAAAGGAGTATGTTTTTAGACCTAGATTTAGGAATGTGGGTCTATGATGTATCAGTTGGTATCAGTGTTGGGTTTTCATAACATTGGTGGTCCAAAAGTTATCAAAAGATAATAATTTAAGTGTTTTAGATACTGTAATGGGATAATAAGTGTAAGGTTTATCATATGTTTAAATTTCTAGATACCCACTACTGAGGTCTTATGAGATTGAATTTGGTGGTGATTAATGATTTTTGATAAATTTTGATTGTGTTTTTTATAATTATAAAATATTGATGATTAGATAACCCTTAGGGTTGGTATGTGATTTAATATTGAGGTAATATACTTAATTGAGAAAAAGTATTGACTTATTGGGATGACCTTATAAATTAAATTGGTTTCATGAAAATTTAGGTTAATTGGGGAATTTTGTTAGGCCCACAAGGTTAAATTTCTTGAGTGGGTGGGTGAATCAGGGTATGAAAGATTAAAACAACTACCCATTTTGATCTTGTTTCACTACTAAAAAAACTCTCTTATCTCTCTTTCTCATAGAAAAGTATGTACAGAAATTAGAGCATGCATGAGACACAAATTTTTTTACTTGGTTCACCCTCACTGGGCTCTGTCTAAGGATCATACAATGATAATGTGTTGATGTACCAATTCGACTAAAAGCGCATTGATGTTTTCAAGTTTAAAGAGGACTCACTATCACTCATACTTTAAAACAAATCACAATTTGAAAGCTCACTGATCTCTCAACTGAAGTGTGCCCACTGCTTCTTCAAAAGATCCCCTCATAGATTATAGACTTATAGGTCCCTTAATTATCTCTAATTATTTCATCCTTCATTGTATGTAGATGCTCTATTGATGTATCACTTTTATCCACTAATGAATACCACTTTACTACAAAACTACTAGGACACTCCAAATCTTTTGCGCAACACTTACTACATCTTACACAGAACTTTAATGCCTTATGTGAAAGATTACACTTTTGTCGTGAAACACCCCTTGCACGAAACTTAAATCTTACACAAAACTCAAATATTATGTGAAAATTTCTTAGCTTTCACGCAAATCAAAATATTTCACGTAACTCCCTTTACACGAAATACTTACGTGATTCAAAGATCGTATATTCTCTAAGTCTTGAGCTTCTTCAAATGATGGGGGTCACCTCGTATTTATAGGTGTTGTCGGGCCCTACACCCAAAAATCCTAATGCATCACGCAAAACCTTGATGCATCTCGCAAATCCCTAATGCGTCGTGCAAAACCCAATTTGATGTCACATTGGGCACACAAGTTTCTTTCATGAAAAATCATCTTTCGAGCACAACTAAAATCTTTCGTGTACTTCACGCCTTTGCCATTTTTCGATGTTTTGATCCCAAAACATGCCTTGCATGAAAGATTCCAATCTATCTTATATCTTGCATGTAAAAACCAGTATTTCACGTAAATTCTAGATCTTTCACACATATTTCTTTTTCAAAAACACATTTTTCCTTTTTTGATTTTGAGGTCCACAAATTTGGAAAACACTGGAAAACGATGCCAACTTATATTTGTTCTTTTTCTACCACCTCAAGATCAACCATTCATTTTTCATGGTTCTTTGTCAACATAGGTTGTAAAAAATATCTCAAAAACTTGACAACTTAACATAGAAATCCTCTTTGAAAATAAACAAACACTCTTTGTTAGCAATCAAAATCAACCCAAAAATGATTCAATTATTCCTTGAGGGATATTTTCCCAAAAAGCTTTCTCTTTGGGTTTGTTTACAACTCTTCTCATAACTATTATTTGTACTTTGATACCTCATTAAATCTTCTTCCAAAGATTCCCTTCATTCTCCTCTTACGAATCAGATAATGATCAAATATTTACTCAACACATACTCTGAGCCCACATGGGCAATGATAGATGTGAGAAACAAGAGTATAATGAAAAGTGCTTCACTGAATCACTTCATTTACAACACTAATCATTGATAAAATTCCAACACCACTTTTCTTCTTTCATCACAAAACTTAGTTGTAGTGATATCTAATCATTCATCGATCACCACTAGAATCGTTATATTTAAAACTCTTACTCTCCCTATCTTGTGGTTATCCCCTATCTTGCTGCACCACCTTTAATCTTCTACCCATGTCTTTTACTAAGACATTTTCTACCATCTTTAACCATAGTTTCTCCCCCTTTTATCACTATTTCTGATCCTTTTTCAAAAAACCCAATGGTTACTCCTTTTTGGTCTATAACAGAGTAGAGAAAATAGATCAATACATTAGTGAAAAACAAACCATACCTCAGGGAGGGGGGGGCACATCCACACTTTTTCAAGTGCGGGGAGTAGACTGGACTTCTATAACCTATTGATGTCTCTCAAAATATTCCATGGTTAAGTCCTTTATTAGAATGTCTCCAACCTGTAACTCTGTATGCACATACTCCAACATTAATATCCCTTGATCCACCTTCTATTTGATAAAATGATATTTGATCTCAATGTGCTTTGTCCTTGGGAGATAAAATTTATTTTTTCTAAGATTGGTAGCACTTGAATTATCACATCAGATTCTAATTAGAGAATTAACTTAAAATTCCATATCATCAAGATATTTCTTCATCAACAATAACTATTTTCAAGCTTGAGTGGCCACAATATACTCATCTTCTCTTGTACTCAATAAAATGCAATATCGTTTCTTGATCAACTAAGAAATACACACATCACCAAGATAAAATGAAACTCATGATGTTGAGTTCTTGTCATCTATTGATCCAGCAAAATCTGCATCTGTATATCCCAATAACTCTTGCTTATATTTTTCATTATACATCAGAAAAAAATTTATAGTGCCCTTGATATACCGATTTATTCTTTTTTACTACAAGCATGTGGATTTCTTTGGGATTACTTTGATATCTCAATGATTGGAATGTGGAGAATACAATGCCAGGACTTGTTATGGTTAAGTATAATAAACTTCCAATAATGTTTCTATAATTTGTGATATTAACCACCTTGTCTTCATCATCTTTTGACAGTTTCATCCGGGTATCAACGAGAGTCTTTATTTACTTTGAATTTTCCAGCCCAAATATCCTCAAAACATTATTTTAATATTTTTATTAAGAGATAAATATGTAATTTCTTCCATGTGTCACCTTTAATCCATATAAAAACATTAGATCACCAATTATAGAAATTTTGAACTCATGTTCCATGAATTTGGAAAACTTTCTACACTATGCTTCATCTGATTTTCCAAAGATTATATCGTCAACATATACCAGCACCATCAACCTTTTATTACAATCATTGTTGACATATAAATTGTAATGAAATCCACCATACTGTAAATAGATCTTCTTCAAAAACTAATATAGCCTTGAATACCATGCTCTTGGTTCTTGATTCTACCCATAAAAAGATTTTTTCAGCCGAAAAACTTTGTTATCATATTCATGAATGAGAAAACCATCTGGCTACTCAGTACACACTTCTTTTTCTAGAACCCCATTTAGAAATGCTAAATTTAAATCCATCTGGAACACTTTGAACTTCCATTGCACTTCAATGGAAAAGAATAATTTGATTGTTTCTAGCCTTCACAAAGGTGAAAATGTCTCATCCACATCAATTCCCTCTATCTGGGAGTATCCTTTACACACAATATGTGCTTTGTTTCTAATCACAACACCATCTTCATTCATTTTGCAATGAAAGAACCATTTTGTCTGGAAGAAATTTTTATCTTCCAACCTTGAAACAATATCCCAAGTCTGATTCTTCTCAATTTGGTCTATCTCATCATTCATTTACAGAACCCATTTTTCATCTTCAGCTACATTAGAAAAAAATTAGTCACATCATGAGATAGGAGAGATTTCTACTATAGTAACTTCATTCTTCTAGTCTGAACTAGCACTGTATGATCACCAATGATATCATTCCTATCAATTTCAGATTGAATCTTTGGCTTCTTTGCCGATATAGACTTGACTTATTCTTATTCATCATCAGTATCTTCTTCTAAGTCAGCATCTGCTACTTCTACACCCCTATCTTACTCTCATCTTCATCACTTTCATTAAGAAACTGTTCACTGTGCTGTTGAGTATTCTATTCATTTTCCACAATATTGAAATCATTTCTCTCAACTACTTTTACTAGCCTCATTTTAAAGAATTTTCATGCTTTTATTTTTCCTGAGTATCCAAGGAATATCCCTTCATCTCCAGATAACTCAAATTTCCTATATTTTTTTGCTGATAATAAAGCACTTAGGAAGATTTCAAAGTATTTAATTTTTGTATTCTTTATATACCACATCTCATATGAAGTGTTTCCTTCCTTTTAACACAACATATCCCTGTTAGAAATGTGGACTGATGTTAATACTGCTTCCTTCCAAAATTTTACTAGTATGTCTTTTTCCATAAGCAACATTCTAGCTATATTATTGATGAACCTATTTATCCTTTCAACCACTCCATTCTATTAGGGAGTTCTTACTAATGAATCTTGATTCCTTATTTTTGGTTTCTCAAGATAGTCTTACTCCTCAATATTTGTGAATTCCATACCATTATGAGTACGAGACTTCAGAATTTTATTCCCAAGCATCCTTTCTGATTCCCTATGACACTATTTTAAGTATCTGAACACATCAGACTTATGGAAAATGAAAAATACCCATGAAATTATTCTATAGTCATTAATGAAAAGAACATAATATCTCTTCCCGTCAATGGATCTTTATGGGATAGGTCCTCAAACATCAACATGCACCAACTCAATCACTCTTGTTGACTTATTTTCCTTAGACTTGTACATTTTTCTGATAATTTTTCCCTATTGACATGCATCACACATATGAGTATGATCGCGTGATAGCTTAGGGAGGTCTCTAGTTGCCTCACACTTCACCAGATTTTTATGGGATGGTTGGCATAGATGACCCATTCGTTTATGCCAAAACTTGTCCTCTTCTTCTCTAGACAAAAAGAACATATCTTATTCTATACTTACACAATAGATATTTCCCATTTCCCATTTTCCCTATAGGATAACTTCACCATCTCTTCTTTTGATGATACACATCTTCTTAGTAAAGCTTATAAAATTACTTAAGTGAAATAGTTGACTGACACTGAGTATATTGTGACTGATGCCTTCTACTACCAAGACATCAACACATCTTATTTCCCCCCCAAACCTAGACTTTATTGAGAAAATTATCTCCAGTAATTCATAATTTTCAAACATGAAAACTCATTCTTTGTCATATTTTATTCCTATAACAAGATACTTATTGTCGGTCATATGGGATGTGTAACCACTGTCAAGGATCCATACATCAGAACAATCTGATGCATTAAGGTAAATTTCTGCAACTATTTCCTTCTCAACTCTATTCTTCTTGATCAATGTTTCCATACTTATACTTGGTATAGATTGAAAATTTTGAAATTTCTTGAATCATGATGGAACAGCTTCATACTACTGGGCTACAAATCGATTTTTAATTTTAATCGCACCTGTTGACTCTTTGATTTTCTACTTTCGACCACTTTGATTCTAGTTTGGTAGATTCCTCTGCATGGTTGATGGAAAATATCTAGCCATTTGACCAAATCCTTCACACCAAAAAAAACATCACTCAAAATATGTTCTATTATACTGAGCTCTTTTTGGCCTCTATTGTTGTTCTTGTGACCTTCTATACCTCTTAGCTATGGAACACACATTTTTTGAGTGTCCCATATTTCAACAACAATAGCACCTGATGTGAGGTATATTCCTATATGTCACTTCAACACAAATGGTTGTACCTTGGGTTCTATGAATCTTCTGATTCTGCTTCTTAACCAAATAAACTTTCAATCTTAGAGTGGGTGTTTGTGTTTTGACTTCAACCATGACTACTTTAAATTTTTGATAAAGCCCCATACCATCCTTATCACTTAAATTTGACTATTTCTTTCATTCTTCTGGACCTTTATGCATCACTTCCAATATTTCCATATTTTGAATGATCTTCTTTCCTAATGTCACATTAGGGGTAAAGAGTTTTTCTTAATCCTTAACTTTTCATCGTAGAATGATGAATTCTTCTTCATGTTATTCAATTCTTTTGATTTAATCATTCAATGTATTATTCAAACCATCGATATCAATTTTCTGTTATTCAACCTTGAGTTTATGCTCACTAATTTCATCTAAGTCCACTGGCTATAAAGACTTGATATTTTCAATTTCTTTCGTTAATACAGACTTCACTTCTTCTTTTTGTTGCATATAGAGTTTGGTATCATGAACCACTTCGTTGTCTTTCTTTTTTTTGGCTCTATAAACATCTATTTAATCAAGTGCTACTTCTAATTAATCCTTCATTTATACTATTCCTTCAACTTCTTCTTCATCATTTTCACACTCTTTATTTTATTGGGTGCTACCTGTAGCTTTAATCATAGCATTCTCTGCATGGTCTTTGTATTTATCTATCTCTTCAATCTCTTCAACCTCAGATTCATCTGAACTATCACATTCTTGTGAAAGACAATTTAGTTTCTTGAAGAAGTTTCTCTTGAACTATTTTTTTTCATTTCACGAAGGCTAAAGGCTTATTCATAGGGATTTCAACATTATCCTCATCATCTTCTTGGAACTTTTTTGGGCACCTTGCTTCACAATGACCAACCATTACACATTGAAAAAACATTAGTGGAAGTTTCCCCTTAAACTTTCTTTTTTCTATTTAAAGATTTGAGGAAAGGAATGACATTACCCCATATCTCTATTCTTCTTCCTGAGAATCATCAATGGTGAGATTTTTTTATGGCCTTAAATGCCACCTATTTAGATTTACCCTTTTTAACAGCATCATTATCATCATTTCTCGTTTCATATGCTACAAGGGTACTATGAAAGTTATCCAGTGTCAGCTCTTTCAGATCTTTATCTTCCAATTATGAAACTTTCATGTTGAACCAAGGTAGAAGTTTCCTTATAATGCGCTTCACAATCATTATTTCTTCAATGAATTCTCTATGAACTCACATGTCTTCCATAATAATAGTTACCCTGTCAAAGAATGCATTCAAAAGACTCATTAGGGTTCATTATAAGATCTTCATACTTGTTCCACAACCCTTACATATTTTACTATCTTACCTTTGAATCTAATTCATATATGTTCAACAGCTTTTACCACATACCAGGTGATTTTTTTCATGAAATCACTTTAATATATATAGCATTGGATATGGATAACCCTAAAGCATTGATTCACTTTGCATGAGTATCCAATTCCCTTCTTTCTACCTATAATAATGCACCACTATTGATGTTAGTTAATATGCCATGCATCAATACTACAAATAAATCCATTCCCAAAGATTAGAAGTAGTGTTGCATCCGATTATTCCATAATAGAATATTGTTCCCATCGATGATCAGAATCCCTTTATGATTGATGACCTTCATTGAGAGAGAAACATTGATATCAACCTTTCCCTATGATACCAATTTTTATGTCCACTAGGTTAGATTCCCTGGGGGGGGGGGGGTTGAATCAGGGTATGACAGATTAAAAGAACCTCACCTTTTGATCTTATTTCTTTTTTAAACAAAACACTCTTCTATCTATGTGTCGTAGAAAAGTATGAACGAAAATTAAAGCATGCACGAGACAAAAATATTTTTACTTGATTCACCCTCTCTGGGCTACGACAAAGGAGAATACAAAAATAATGTGCATATGTACCAAATCCACTAAAAGCACTCTATTTTTTTACATGTTTTAAGTGGAATTACTATCCATCCTGGTTTACAAATAATCACAATTTGAAATCTCACTGCTCTCTCAACTCAAGTGTGCTAAAAACTTCTACAAAAGATCCACTAATAGTTTATAGACTTATAGGTCCCTTCATTATCTATAATGATTATATCCTCCATTGTATGTAGATGATATATTGATCTCCCACTTTCATCCAAGGATGAATAAAACTTTTCCGTAGTACTACTAGGCAACTCCAAATTAGTCCCTCAACACTTACTGCATATTGTGTATGACGTTAATGCCTAGCCTTCAATATTCCAATTTTATCATGAAACAACCCTTACAAAAAAACATCAATATTACACAAAACTCAAATCTTAAACACAAATTTCTTAGCCTGTGCGCAACTCAAAATCTTTCGCGCAACTCCCTTTATGTAAAATACTTATGTGATTCAGAGATCGTATTTTCTTTATGTAATGAGATTCCTCGAATGAGTGGGGTTACCTTGTATTTATAGGAATTGAAGACCCCTATGTAAAAAACCCTCGACACATCATGTAAAACCCTAACACATCGCACAAATCCCTAATGCGTTACGCAAAAACAATTTTGTCATTGCATTGGGCGCACATGTTTCTTTCATGAAAACTCATCTTTCGAGCACTACTTGAATCTTTATCGCACTTCATGCATTTTACATTTTTCGATGTTCTAATCCTGAAACATACCTTTTGCGCAAGATTCCAATCAATATTATATCTTGCGTGAAAAACCCAATAATTCACGCACATTCCAGATCTTCCGTGCACCTTCCTTTTCCAAAAACATGTTTATCCATTTTCTGATTTTGAGGCCCAAAAATTTGGAAAACATTGGAAAACAGTGCCACCATATATTTGTTCTTTTTGTACCAACTCTAGACTGAACATTCATTTTTCATGGTTCTTTTTCAACATAGGTTGTAAAAAATATCTAAAAAACTAGACAACTTACCAAGAAAACCCTCTTTTTTAACAAAATAACCCACTTTGTCAACAAACACAATCAACAAAAAATTATTCAATGCTTCCTTGCGGGATTTTTTCCCAAAAAATGTATTAATACCTTTTTTGGAGTATATATGATTAAGGTATTTATTGATTAGTATATGATTTTGTGAGTGATTATTGATGTTTGGGGATGAAGGGTATGCTAAATTCTAGGAATAAAGGTTTCCATGATTTTTGGGTTGAGAATATGGTATGAAATATCATGATAATTTTAGGATATTTATTTTTAATAACTAGTTCATTGATATTAAGAGGATAAATCTTTAGGAAATATGGGTTAAACTAAAAGTGAGTTTTAGTTTCATTGTAAAAATGAATGTATAATGGGTTTTAATGAAGGTGTTTTGGATAATACATCTTTTTATTGTTTTTTTATATTAACTTATGTATCTATTGTAATCATAACCATTTGTTTTCAGTGTTTGGTTAAAAAAGGATCATAAAAATAAAGCATTCAATGGTATGTTTCTAGAAACCCCATAGTCTTCTAACCAAGGACGTCTATTTTCAAAAAAAAAGGTTTTCACAACCTAAAATCTTATTAAATGTATATATATTTTAAAAAACTATCCCAGATACCCTGGTACCCTAAAAACTAGGCCGACCCTGACATAGAAAGAAGGGAATTCCCGATTCACATAGGTTGGAGACTAAATCCTAGTATCATACAAAAAGAATGTGGGAAGGAATTTTCCACAAACATAATAGAAGTAAGTGACAAAAGTCAGTATACACTAAATAAAACTCCATAAGGAAAACTCTACCAGAAGAAAAATAGGTAAAAAAACCTAAATATACAACAACAAAGTACTATAAAAATAGTATAACAGCCCACATCCCAACGAACATAACTGCCCAAGCTCAAAAATCAGCAACAAGGACCACCTCTACGTGGCGCTTTAACCTTTCTCAGACCTAGAAGAAGATAATCTACTAACACCTAATGTCACAGGTGGCGTGTGGGATAAAATCCCAATAGTGTCTCCCCAAGGATTCCATAATAAGATAGAATAATATATTAAACAAATAATGCATCCAATTTTAAATAAACAATTATGGTATTTCAAAAACATATTTTAAAAAAATTATCCTTTACATTTAAAATAATGGAAACATTTATAAAAATGGATTCAACATAATTTTTTATATAAAATAGTTTATATAAATTAACAAGGAAATTGTAAAATAGCTTACAAATGATGGAATATATATATCAAAACATTTAAAATGAGAAACATGGTAATATTCCAAAAGGTATGATAGTTCCCGAATGTAGGATTTCCTTACACTCAGATAGTCTCACGACAATATGTGTCCACACATCCCTTTGACCTTGTTCAAAGAGGACCCATCACCATCTGATCAAGGATGTGACTAGGTATATATATAGTGTTAGTACTATTAATGATCAATAGAGTGTTGTACTAAATGAATCACTATCTACCTATTCTTGAATGTGCTCTAACATCAATAAAGGGTAGAAAATTTATTTCAAAACTATTCAAAATACAATTCATCCCATCTTTCCAATTGAATATTCCAATTTTCCACTTAAAAACCAAAACCAAGTTTTTAATAAAATCATGTATATTTCCAGGTTAAAACAATGGGTTTATATCAAAACAATTTAAGACATTTCAACAAATAAATTTTTTAAATCAATTCCAAAAATCATTTCCACAATTTAAATTCTACATTTTAATCTTCACAACTTTCTATGCAATTTCATAAACACACCCCAATTCATGGTAATGGGGGGGGGGGGTTCCAATTTTCATGACAAATCCAATATAAATCCCCAATTTAATATAATTAGTGTTTTAATAAAACAATTGAAATTAATTGAATTTAAATAATTTTTTTATTTAAATAAATAAATTTAGGGTTAAATCAATTGTCCAAACAAAGATGGAACCACCTTCCTCGAGATCATGGGATCTCAAAAATGTAAATCCCTAATTTGGGAACTCCAATGAAGAACATGAGAAATAAGGATATGAGAATCAAATCTAGATTCAATATCTGAAAAAGTGTGGATTACATCCTCTAATAACACATAGATATATAAAAACCAAGGGAGGAAAGAGGAGATAATGAGAGAGATAGAACATGAAGCAGAAACCAACCAAGAAGAGATCAAACGTCATTCTATTAGTTTTGATTAAATTATAGAGGTGTGTAGAAGGATGAATATTGACTTTTGGGTGCTTCCAAGTAAGAATAAAATGTGTTATGGACATACCGGACCATCAAGCACCTAAAATGACGTTTTTAGTGTTTGAAATTTCATATTTGGATTAATTATATCTTGTATACGTGGTTAGATGGACATGGCCACACGGTAAGGAAAATTGTGTGCCCTAACCAAGAATCCATACTTATGGGGTTCCATAGTTTCTCCTTAGTGTTTGAAATGTTTTTCAAAGAATGCACCAATCATGAAAACTCTAACTACCTAGTTTTTCACAGTTTTCATTAGCTAGGTGCATGGTTTGGGAAAACAGTGTCCCAACCGTGAACAACCCAAGAATGTCCAAATTTTTTAGATTTTTACCTGAAAAAAAAACTAAATGAAAACAAAACCAATAATTATTAAAAATATTATCATGAATACCTTAACACAGTGATAAGATGTTACACCATCCCCACTATAGAAACTTTCTTCCCCCAGAAATACTATTAAGAATCTTCCATGTCAAAAAGATGATGCCACTATTCTCTCAATAGTGCCTCCCTCTCCCATGTATGATGAGAATCAAAACAATGTTTCCATAACACACAAACCAAATTTATAATCCTACATTAAGTAAAGTGGTTTCCTGACCAACTATCCATACTGGATACCCAGTCATAGATAAATTAGGCTTAACAACAATATCACTATATCATTGAACATGAGATGAAATAGATATATACATTCAGATATGAGATACATGGAACACATTATGTATTTATGTTATCTATGGTGGAATTTGTAAATGGTAATCCACTTTTCCCACCTGATACAAAACCTCAAAAGGTCCCACAAAATAAGGAACATATTTCTCTTTCCTCCCAAGCCATTGATGTCCTGAATATAGTGAAAATTTCAAGAACACTAGGATTAAATGTGAAAAATCCAATAGTGTGTAATGATGATCAACATAATATTTATAATGGATTTTTATGTCAACATTATATAATTAATCAACTGAATATTTTCTATCATCTCTTAAACCAAGCTCGGTCCAACCAAGGAACTGTCACTCATCTTTAGGCAACACACCAAATATTTACAAGGATGACCATACAAGGAATAAAAAGTATCCATTATTATGATATAATGGTAACTATTGTTACAATAATCCCCATATGGTCATCCACAACCTCACCAATTTTATGAAATCATGTAGGGTTCATGTACAAAAGAATAGGTATAGATCTTTTGGTTTGACCATCTGGCTGTGGTTGGTATGCCGTACTCAAATGGACCTGAGATCCTTGTGCCTCTTGAAGGGATCTCCAAAAATATGAAGTGAACTAAGAATATCTATTAAATACTATAGTGGATAAAAATCCCTGAAAATGATAAATATCTTTAACATAGATATTTACCAGCTCCCCAACATTGGTTGAATCATGAATTTGTATAACGTGATTAAATTTGGTCATACTATCTATAAAGAATATATAACATTATTTATTTTCATGAACATGAAAAAACCAAAAAGTACATAGAGATATCATCTCACTTCCATGTAGGCACCCAATGTGGCTAAAGAAAAACCAAAGGTTTCTAGTGCTCGACCTTGATCTAATGGAATTTATAACAACACGAGACAAATTTAGTAATGCCCTATCTCATAATTGGACACGAGAATCTATATCACATGTTATAGACTATCATCATGGTTCCTAGGTTCACATCCCACTAAAAGTATGGAAATCCCCTATAACATCATTACAAATCATTGATAGTACCAAAAAACTATTCTGATAGAATATAATGTCCTCCATAAAGAATGAACATTCCACAATGTTCTCCCTAATATAAAAAGAGTATCAAATGCCCCAAAACCCATATTCATGATATTGTTCTTAATGAATAATATTGAGAAGAGAAGATGACAATTAAACACTAGCCAAATCAACCTTGCCCCATGATTCCCTAACTCTAATATGAAACTGTACAAAGAGAGCCATCAATTTACACTCTTCCAAACAGTTTTTTTTATAACAAGGGACATAAGTTTCCTACTCAATGAATCCTCAATGGAATTCCATCTCACCAGAGTGTCGAAGATTTCAAAGTCAAAATATTACATGTATTACACCCAACATATCTGGTGGAGGTTCAAAAATTATTAGGAGAAGATATAACTCAACCACTTTTGGTTATAATACATGGTAAACATTTCTAAAAATATTTAGTGTTCCATCTCTTAAGCATGTGCATAATAGATTCATGTTCAAGGTCATCAGTTGGAAAATTCTTCTCATGTGGCCTAAGATGGTGAGAGCCATAATCAACGAAATAATTATAATGCATAATAACGCATCCCAGACCTGAAACCAATGCATTAGAAAAGACCACATAGCCCTATTCAACCTATGGGAGTGTTAAAACTGGTTTAGTAGTCAAAATGAATTTTATCTCAACAAAAAAATTATGACATTTTTCATTGTAAGAAAACTTTACTCCCTTCAATGTTAGAATAGTAATCAAAGGATGAAAATTTAAGAAGTCCATAATGAATTGTAAATAATACCAAAATAAAACCCAAATTCTCTAAATCTCTAAAACATTCATGGTTGTTCCCATGTCATAAATTTTTTTACCTTTTAAGGATAAACTAAAATACCATGTTCTGACCCCATGTATCCTAAGAACTTCACTTCGCAAATATAGAAATCACATTTTTAATTCCTGGCATAAAGTCATTGATTTCTAAAAAACTCTAGATGTAACGCCCCGACCCCAGCCACCTGGAGTCGGTGCATTACTTCGTAACATTGGCATGATCACAAAAGATCAAGTCTCGAAAGACCGATTAGTTTAGTAGACTTGGAAACACTAGATACATTCATAAATGTTACATTACATCATAAAGTGAAAATCTACAATAACAAAGTCTCCATAGTCCACACTCATATCCTCTTCTAACTATCCCTGCAGGTCATTCATAAAATACTTCTTTACATCCTAGAAAATATTAAAACATTGAAAGGGGTGAGCTCAGATGCTCAGTAAGGATAATAATATTACGGAAGCTTTCATAAATAAACATTAACATTTAAGGCAATGTATAACTAAAACAAAACCCTTTTAAACATGAACATCAACATAATATGGAAAAAGTAAAATGAGATAATGCTATTTACTTATTCACATGGATATTCTACTGGTCGAATAATCACATGCAATATCAATAACCACTTTCATAATGATGGAATTCATAATGCCAGACTATCATAACCACATAGCCAAGGCCTTGTGCCAAGACCACAAATAAGATTTTTTCAAGGCCTCGTTCCAAGACACTAGTTTGTCTCATGAGACCTGCCGATGCATCGATGAGCTATAGCGGGCTCCACCCGTCACTTATTAAGTCCAATGCATTCCTCATATGAATAGGTTTAAACATATCATAAACCATAACATAATCGTATCACATAAAACATGCATAAAGGAAACATAAAATTTCCACATTTCAATCACAAGATATCAATACAACACATTGATATAATAAAAATGCTTTCAAAGCCATTTTCAATACCAAAATAAAAGAAAGTTAAAAATTTGTATTTATTTTTCATTAAAAAAAGTGATGGCTTGTAGAGGAAGCCGAAACTCAAATAATGGTCACGGTGGCAGAGAATTCGTTGTTGCCACATATGTACAGAAAGAAAAACATTCCCTTTTTGTCATTTAGTAAAATGCTTCGTATAAAAAAGATTCCTTTTGAATAAACGTAAAAGTCTAAGGGGTTTGTATAAAACCAAATATGCCTCAATGAAAGGAGATTGAGACAAAGTCCTTAAAAGATCATTTTTAAAATAAAATAGATCTATTATGTGTATTCACTAATAAAGAAAGTACAAATACAAGATATGACATAATAATATCATGACATAATTTGAAAGTAAGAGATTAACCCAAAGAATGGAAATTGGGTTAAGAAATTCCCTTACCTCGTGTCCGACTTGATTCGACCGTTCTTTAACCTCCTAAATAATAAACTAGAGTTAATATATACTTTATTAAGAACCATTTTCAATTTCATTATCCTTTTTATATCACTTATTACAATGTTTTGAACATTATGTAATTATTTAAGTTAATAACAGTCGTTTTGTCGATCTTTGGTACTTGAGTCAACAATAAACTTCTAATAATTACAAGTTGTTTATGTGGTAGAATATCCATTATCTTGAGAATTATATTCATGATTTAGATGTCATATATATAATATATATCCAGTATATACATTCATTCATAATATTACATAACATTTAGAGGTAAGAAATGAAATGCACCGTTCATGGAGACTGTAAGCCGTACGTACGCATGAATGCTACTTTCATTTCTATTTCGTATTTAATGGAATGAAATCATAATTATATAAAGGTATAATATAGTTCCAGTATAATATCATATATAATATCATTTACTCCATCCTTTATACATCCCACAGATGGCATTAACGATTCACATCACTTTGAGGGGGCGGTAGTCCGCACTTCCTAAAATGAAATTATCGCGTTTACCCATAATGGAAATCATAAAGTATGCCATAAATGAGAAATACAGAAGAATAAGGAAAACATAATCATATTATATATCATATATAAATATAGTGACATCTTAATGGCCACCTTTGAATGTGTTATATGAGTGTTGAACAATCATCGTTTCGTGAGGCAGAAATTCGCCATCCACAGAAATAGTATGTTCTTTAACCATTAGATATAGGTGTGTGTAATTGTAGATCTAATCCTTCTTATAACAACATCCTAGTATATTGAGGATACTGGTGTTGTTACAAATGAAATGAATAAAAAGAGTTTATGGGGTTGGAGAAGCAAAATAAAACAAAATAACATAAGAGAAGACATTACCTTAAAATCGGGTAACTCTTTTGATTTGAGCCAAAGGCTTCCTTGGGAAGAATTCTGCCCAAAGTGAGGCTTCTAGGAGTAAGGGAGGGAAGTTGGGAGAGTATTTGGGTAGAGTTTGGCCGATCCAAAAGGCTTTGAAAGTGTGAGTAAGGTGGTAGAGGTGGGGGCCTTTTATAAGTGGAGAGGAGGGGCACTCTTGGAAAGTAAAGAAAAGTCACTTTATTTTAAAATGGTATTCGGATTTAAGAGGTCCCACATTGATATAATTCGCAGATAAGGTGATAAGGGTTCTAAATCCACCCATCCAATAGGTTTTGGACATGTGTAGGTCTTAGATATTACATTATCTTTCCATTTTATTTAAATCGTTAAATAATGACGTCATCGCTGCATCATCATGATGTCATAAATAATTTAATTTATTTAATGTCTAAAAATTATAAAAAAAAATGATGTAGGAAAGCTTTTTATATTTCCAATGACTATTTATAGTCAAAAATATGACTTGTATAACCCCATGAAAAGATTGTTTTTGTAAAACATTTCATGTTTGTGTCATTTTTTACTTTAACATTAAATAAAAGGTATTTATGTCATTTTCCAACTAAAGTGGCTCCATGGGGTCCCCAAGTTGACCCATGGATTGTCTTGGTCGGCCATGGCACATACAATGAGGGTAGGACATCTGTCAAGCTCATCTCATATTATTAAAACATTATTTTTACCTTACTCTACACTAATTACCTCTAATCGCGATTAAGAACTTAAAAGTTACTATTCACCAAAAATTATTTTAATCTCATTGAACCACATTTTACTTCTTAATGCCAACCATGTATGTCGGATTTTTGAAATTCAAAACACAGAAGTGGTAAATTTTCATTTAAACGAAAAATCAGTTTTTATAAGTACCACTTAGTGGTTTCACTATTCATGAAAAATTGAAGTTTTTCAGAAAAATCCAAAAAATTCACCCTAAGATATATTTGATATTACGATTTCAAAAATGATGTCTATTTTAAAAAATTACAAACATATAAGTTGCATTAATTAATTTTATAATTAATTCCCGCTGTCACAACAAATAGCGTGTTTTTAAGAAACAATATATATCAAAAGATTGACAATTGTTTATGTCTAATTTCAAAGTGAAATTAATTATAATTAACAACATTGGATAAAATGGTAAAAATATATTCTAATTATACTTTAAAACCACTCAATAGTATAATTTATCACTATAAATTATTTTGATTAAAAATGTTGTTTTTAAGTATTCTTCACTATTCATAAAAAAATGGAAGTTCTTAGAAAATTACAAAAAATTCAACTTAGGATAATTTCTATATTACGAATAAAAAAATGAAGTCCATTTTGAAATATAAAAATTTATATAATTTCAAAAAGTGGGTATTACTATTTATAACTACTACTTTGATTGGTCATGGTGTGTTAGAATCTCGAAGTTGCGTACAACACACGCTACTCTATTATTCAAAGAGGAGCGTACCATGGAAGATTGGGGTGTTACATTCTCCCCTCCTTCAATAAATTGCGTCCTCGTAATATGAAATTTTTCTTTGAAAATAAAAGGTTGAAAATAGAAAATACCTTTGTGGAAAACCCACATCGGAAATAAGGTTAATAAAAATATAACATGAAAAGAAAGAAAGAGAAGTACAAAGGTCACCTGAGATAGCCCATACTAGGATTCTATGAAAATATGGATATGGAAGAAAAATAAACCATCAAGGTCTGATGGAGAGTTGTAGAAAACTGGATTAGGAGAAAGTTAACAATAAGAAAATCACAAACTTGTGATTGGTTAAACGGTCATTGAATCCCCAATTGGAAAAGTTAACCGACAACGTTTTTGTTTTAAGTTACCTTTTATAAAGTTGAGGAATTTATTTTGGAGATTTACTAAGAACGTAAGGGAATATACATACTTGTCATGTATATTTTCATTCATAAAAAAAATTTACCACAAACCCATCTTTCACTCTAAAAGGTAATAGAACTCAAAAATATTCTATTTATCCTAATTGTATAAGGTTCCAAATATTAACACATACCATTTAGATTAGTAAAACTATTTTTTAATAACCACGGACTTCTTGTAGGCTAGTGGTAGGTAATAAAGGCCTGTCGCACTACGGTTGTGGGTTCGATTCCTGGAGCTTGTCCGACGTGACGAGTTATGACCCACCCTGCAGGTTGTCCTTTTCCTAAAACTATAGTATTATAATATTCCAAAAATAATTGTCATAATTTTTTTTAACCTTAAACAATACTATCCAAAGATCAACTTAATACATTCCAACCTTTATAGTTATCCAAAATACCTCTATCCAGACTTTCTCTAAAAGGTCTCTAAATTCCAAAATCAATTGTATCCTCAGATTCCTCAAACAAGGTAAAGTTTCTCTTATTGTCACACACAAAAATATGATTACCTTCATCATATTAAAACCTTAATGAAATCAACAAGTACTGTAGTAAAATCCTTATATATATATCACATTATTCTAATAACCAGAATATAATCCATGAGTCGAAAAGCACCAATACATTAATTATTCCGCTTCAACTGTAGTCACAGCATAAGATTGGCCTTGATCCCTTGGCCTTTTCTGAGGTAAGTTTCCCTGACTCTTAGGACATTAATTTTCATAATGGCCCATTTCTCTACAATTGTAGCATTCAACATTGATATCCTCTTTCTTTCCCTTGCAATCACGCGCCTGGTGACCTTTTTCTCCACATTTATAAAAAACTCCCATTCCTTTTAGGAAAGTACCAGGGTGATTCTTCCCACAATTATCACATAATGGAAAATCCTTCTTTCCCTTTTTCCCTTTATCTGTCTCTTCTTCCACAGTTCTCTTCTTCTCTTACTTTACTTTATTGTCATAAGATTTATAGAATTCCTTTTCTGTCTTGATAACACACGAGACAATATCTTCACACGATGAGAAAGATTGTGATACTAAAGCTCGACAGAGAAATGGTTTTAACCCATCAAAGAAACGATCAATCTTACTTCTTGGGTTACGTATATAATCTGCAGCATGCCTCGCTAACCTTGTAAAGTTGTCCTCATACTTTGCGACATTCTCATCCTCCTTTTGTCTCAGACTCAAAAATTGCCTTTCCATATCTGCTCGATGGTCATGTGGAAAGTATTTTTCTAAGAAAAGATCTTTGAACTCTCTCCATTCCATATTTGATACTTCATCATCTTCCTTTGTGTATTGAATCAGCGACCACCATTGATCAGCATCTCCAGTGAGGTGGTAGACTGCCATGACAACCTTCTCCCTTTCACTACTCCCCAAGGCGTGGAATATTTTCTCTAAGGAGTTTATCCATTGCTCAGATACTAATGGATTTGTACCCCCATTAAATGTTGGCGGTTGTTGCCTCATGAAGCGGTCTAACATTGATCCTCCACGTTGTGGATCAGGGTGATCCATACGAGTAAGGTTATTATTCATAACTTGAGTGAGTTTTCCCAGTATGGTAATAAGTTGATCATCACCAGTTGTATCTACAGATCCACAATAATTATCTTGAGCAGGAGGGCAATCCCTACACGGAGTGTGTGCATTGATACGGTTTCCATTCCTTCCACTAGGCGCCATTTCTAAACAATGGCATAAAATAGATTAGTTTATGAATCAAAATACATAATTCCATACTTGTAAAACACTTAACACTAATTGAACTATTTATGGATATAATCCATAATCATAAAAATGTTTTCTTTGAAGAAGTATATACTCATAACCCATCATAGTGGTTTGTAATGAAAATGAGAATTATCCTAAGCATATCCCCCGGGAGTGTCGTAACTAAGAGTGCAGCAAGGCCTGTTTTCGTGCACTAGTTCCCGTTCGAGTCTAGCTCAAAGCGGTGTTTTCAGGTTTTAACCCTAGGTACATCTGTGCCAGAGCCGCCTCTACCTACTCGTATCCAGACAGGGATGTATTGCTCGGAAAACTCACAACATCTCTATAATACCAAAATTCTAGGAAGTTCTTCTATACTAATCTTCAAAGCCTATCTTTGGGCTATGTGCTATAATCATAGTTTATCTAAATCTAGCTTCCAAGGTTAGTACTAAACTACCTCTGATACCAACTGTAACGCCCCGACCCCAGCCACCCGGAGTTGGTGCATTACTTCGTAACATTGGCATGATCACAAAAGATCAAGTCTCAAAAGACCGATTAGTTTAGTAGCCTTGGAAACACTAGATACATTCATAAATGTTACATTACATCATAAAGTGAAAATCTACAATAAAAAAGTCTCCATAGTCCACACTCATATCCTCTTATGACTATCCCTGCAGGTCATTCATAAAATAATTCTTCACATCCTGGAAAATATTAAAACATTGAAAGGGGTGAGCTCAGATGCTCAGTAAGGATAACAATATTGTGGAAGCTTTCATAAATAAACATTAACATTTAAGGCAATGTATAACTAAAACAAAAGCCTTTTAAACATAAACTTCAACATAATATGGCAAAAGTAAAATGAGATAATTCCATTTACTTATTCACATGGATATTCTACTGGTCGAATAATCACATGCAATATCAATAACCACTTTCATAATGATGGAATGCATAATTCCAGACTATCATAACCACGTATCCAAGGCCTTGTGCCAAGACCACAAAAAAGATTTTTTCAAGGCCTCATGCCAAGACACTAGTTTGTCTCATGAGACCTGCCGATGCATCGAGGAGCTATAGCGGGCTCCACCCGTCACTTATTAAGTCCAATGCATTCCTCATATGAATAGGTTTAAACATATCATAAACCATAACATAATCATATCAAATAAAACATGCATAAAGGAAACATAAAATTTCCACATTTCAATCACAAGATATCAATACAACACATTGATATAATAAAAACGCTTTCAAAACCATTTTTAATACCAAAATAAAAGAAAGTTAAAACTTATATTTATTTTTCATTAAAAAAAGTGATGGCTTGTAGAGGAAGCCGAAACTCAAATAATGGTCACGGCGGCGGAGAAGTCGTTGTCTCCGCATATGTACGGAAAGAAAAACATTCCCTTTTTGTCGTTTAGTAAAACGCTTCATATAAAAAAGATTACTTTTGAATAAATGTAAAAGTCTAAGGGGTTTATACACCGTATAAAAGAAAGTTGTGTATAAAACCAAATATGCCTCAATGAAAGGAGATTGAGACGAAGTCCTTAAAAGATCATTTTTAAAATAAAATAGATCTATTATTTGTATTCACTATAAGTACACATAAAGAAAGTACAAATACAAGATAGGACATAATAATATCATGACATAATTTGAAAGTAAGAGATTAACCCAAAGAATGGAAATTGGGTTAAGAAATTCCCTTACCTCGTGTCCTACTTGATTCGACCGTTCTTTAACCTCCTGAATAATAAACTAGAGTTAATATCTACTTTATTAAGAACCATTTTCAATTTCATTATCCTTTTTATATCACTTATTACAATGTTATGAACATTATGTAATTATTTAAGTTAATAACGGTCGTTTTGTCGATCTTTGGTACTTGAGTCAACAATAAACTTCTTATAATTACAAGTTGTTTATGTGGTAGAATATCCATTATCTCCATAATTATATTCATTATTTAGATGTCATATATATCATATATATCCAGTATATACATTCATTCATAATATTACATAACATTTAGAGGTAAGAAATGAAATGCACCGTTCATGGAGACGGTAAGCCGTACGTACGCATGAACGCTACTTTCATTTCTATTTTGTATTTAATGGGATAAAATCATAATTATATAAAGGTATAATATAGTTCCAGTATAATATCATATATAATATCATTTACTCCATCCTTTATACATCCCACATATGGCATTAACGATTCACATCACTTTGAGTGGGCAGTAGTCCGCACTTCCTAAAATGAAATTATCGCGTTTACCCATAATGGAAATCATAAAGTATGCCATAAATAAGAAATACAGAATCATAAGGAAAACATAAACATATTATATATCATATATAAATATAGTGACATCTTAATGTCCACCTTTGAAGGTGTTATATGAGTGTTGAACAATCATCATTTCGTGAGGCAGAAATTCTCCATCCACAGAAACAGTATGTTCTTTAACCATTAGATGTAGGTGTGTGTAAGTGTAGGTCGAATAATTCTTATAACAAAATCCAAGTATATTGAGGATACTGGTGTTGTTACAAATGAAATGAATAAAAAGAGTTTATGGGGTTGGAGAAGCAAAATAAAACAAAATAACATAAGAGAAGACATTACCTTAAAATCGGGTAACTCTTTTGATTTGAGCCAAAGGCTTCTTTGGGAAGGATTATGCCCAAAGTGAGGCTTCTAGGAGTAAGGGAGGGAAGTTGGGAGAGTATTTGGGAAGAGGTTGGCCGATCCAAAAGGCTTTGAAAGTGTGAGTAAGGTGGTAGAGGTGGGGGCTTTTTATAAGTGGAGAGGAGGGGCACTCTTGGAAAGTAAAGAAAAGTCACTTTATTTTAAAATGGTATTCGGATTTAAGAGGTCCCAAATTGATATAATTAGAGGATAATGTGATAAGGGTTATAAATCCACCCATACAATAGGTTTTGGACATGTGTAGGTCTTAGATATTACATTATCTTTCCATTTTATTTAAATCGTTAAATAATGAGGTCATCGCTACATCATCATGATGTCATAAATAATTTAATTTATTTAATGTCTAAAAATTATACAAAAAAATACTATGATGTAGGAAAGATTTTTAGATTTCCAATGACTATTTATAGTCAAAAATATGACTTGTATAACCCCATGCAAATATTGTTTTAGTAAAACATTTCATGTTTGTGTCATTGTTTACTTTAACATTAAATAAAAGGTATTTATGTCATTTTCCAACTAAAGTGGCTCCATGGGGTCCCCAAGTTGACCCATGGATTTTCTCGGTCGGCCATGGCACATACAATGAGGGTAGGACATGTTTCAAGCTCATCTCATATTATTAAAACATTATTTTTACCTTACACTACACTAATTACCTCTAATTGCGATTAAGAACTTAAAAGTTACTATTCACCAAACATTATTTTAATCTAATTGAACCAAATTTTACTTCTTAATGACAACCATGTATGTCGGATTTTTGAAATTCAAAACACAGAAGTGGTAAAATTTCATTTAAACGAAAAATCAGTTTTTATAAGTACCACTTAGTGGTTTCACTATTCATGAAAAATTGAAGTTTTTCAGAAAAATCCCAAAAATTCACCCTAAGCTATATTTGATATTCCGATTTCAAAAATGATGTATATTTTACAAAATTCAAAACATATAAGTTGCATTAATTAATTTTATAATTAATTCCCGCTGTCACAACAAATAGCGTGTTTTTAAGAAACAATATATATCAAAAGATTGACAATTGTTTATGTCTAATTTCAAAGTGAAATTAATTATAATGAACAAAATTGGATAAAATGGTAAAAATATATTCTAATTATACTTTAAAACCACTCAATAGTATAATTTATCACTATAAATTATTTTGATTAAAAAAGTTGTTTTTAAGTATTCTTCACTATTCATAAAAAAATGGAAGTTCTCAGAAAATTACAAAAAAATCAACTTAGGATAATTTCGATATTAAGAATACAAAAATGAAGTCCATTTTGAAATATAAAATTTATATAATTTCAAAAAGTGGGTATTAATATTTGTAACTACTACTTTGATTGGTCACGGTGTGTTAGAATCTCGAAGTTGCGTACAACACACGCTGCTCTGTTATTCAAAGAGGAGCGTACCATGGAAGCTTGGGGTGTTACACCAGAACTTCTCTTAGATGAATTAAATGGTCCTCCTTAGATTTAGAGTAAATGAGGATGTCATCCAAAAAATAATACCATGAAATCATCGAGGTAATCATGTAATTTCATGTTCATTAAATCCATAAATACTATAGGAGTATTGGTTAGAATAAAGGTAATAAAAAGGTAATGACAATGGTAATACCTTCTCCAAAGGGTGGTTTTATGAATGTAATATTATTTTATCCTTAACTAATGGAAACCAGATCAAATATCAGTATTTGATGAGAAATTCCCCATTTTAGCATGTCAAATAGGTCATCAGTCCATGGAAACATAAATTTGTTCTTCACTATGTCTCAATTGAACTTACAGTAATAAACATAAAGGGGAAGTGAACCATCATCCATCATAGAAAATAGAAACGGTATCACCCAAGGTGATTCACACAGGCGTATAAATCCTTTCTCTAGAAGATCATCAAACTGAGTCATCAAATCATTCATTTCAGTAGATTCAATATGGTAAGAATGAATAGAAACTAGTTGGGTACTAGTTACTAATTCAATATAAAACTATACATCCCTTACTAGTAGAAAAATAGAGAAATTAGAAGAAAAAACATTAAGAAACTTGACAAAAATGGAGGGAGTTCACCACTTAAATATTCTTACTCCAAGTCAAAAGAAAACAATGATATTACTTCCCCCAAATATGGATAAGAAGGTCCAGCTCTAATCGACCTCAGTTTCCATTCTCCATTAATAACATGACATACACCATCAGGTTTAGTAAAGGAGACCCATCAAAGAAAACAATGAATCAAGGATTTATTATAAATGATACAATTTATCCCAAATATTAAATCAGGTAGATTCATGTAGTGAACTATAAAATTCCAAGAAATACCAACCTCTGATAGAGTGAAAAAGTGGGACAACGAAGACCCTTATATCTATTCATTCTAAGCGGTGTAGTTATATCCATCACATAAGATAAATTCTCCATAAGAGGATTAAGAAGATTGATAATATGGGTGCAAAAAAATGAATTATATGTAGCAGTATAAAATAAAGTAGTCACTAATGATGAATATATAATGATGGTACCTCTTAGAGTCGATGGACCTATATCTGCTTCATCTAGAGACTCTTCCACTTTATGAAGAAGCATGTTTTTGTATTCATATGGATAGAAACCCTGTGATCATGAATCATCTAATTTTACCATAGTTTTAATAGGAAATGATGATCCTGTTCCACTATGTGGAGTAGAAAAGAAATGGAAGAACTTATTCAAGTGACCTAAGCTTCCAAAGGATTCACGTATCTTGGATAGCATAATGAAAAATTTCTTTGAAGGCCCAAGATTTTCACACTGGTTGAAAATCAAAGGGAATCATCTAAGCACTTTAGTGGGTCTAGGAAAACCTTGATGCTGAGAACCATCTTGAGAATCATCACGCTTCGTCTTTACTTTTATGAAACTTATAAAAATATTATTTGGAGAAAAAGTAACTCCCATCAACCCTAACTTTCCATCTAGGTCCATTTTGACCTCAAATGCTCTATCTAGAACATCATCAAAAGAAGTCAGAATCATCACGAAAACCTAAGAATGAATATCAGCTCTAAGTACAAACTCGAACAATTGATTCTTCATATTCACATTTAATATTAACTAAGGTGAAAAATAAAGTATCTCAAAAAAATGATTCGAATACTTAGTCATGGTCTTGTTAGCTTACTCAATGAAAAACTCAATATCCTTGTCCAACACCATCGAAGCTAGATAGAATAAGTCTATGAAAATAGATTTGAAGGCTTTAAAATCTAAGACATCATGATTCTTCATCATCACCGTCATGTACCCCCATCTCTTGCTTTGTCCCTTTAGCGTGAAGTTGGTACACTTCACCTTGATTTCGTCAGGTGTCTCCAAGAACTCAAATCAATGATCAATCTTTCTCAACCATTCCTAATCATATTTAGGATCATTGGAGCCTTTGAACATTGGTAGATTCTAGTGAAGGAACTGTTGTGTGTGATTCTAGAAAAAATCCCTCTGAGGTTCTATATATAGTTCTTGAATGGGAACTCGCGCTAGTACCTATTCCGGATTTTGGATAGTATGCATAATCCCCTCAACCAAAAATGATTTCATATGAGGATTTTCTCACTGTGGTTCACCCAAAACTTCCACCTAGATTTGATTCAAATTTATTTTCAAAGACATGATTCTATAAAAAATCCACAAACAACATTGATGACATAATATTAACACTAAAACAAGATAAATATGGAAATTAATCTCTAGAGATAGACAAACAATATTTGTATTTCAATATATCCAAATCAAAAAATGGATAAAAACATGAACTAATGCTCAATAAATATATCCCAAACCACCCCTAGGGTTTTATGGTTCATTATGGTGACATATGGCTAGAAACTCAATTGAATCTACCTCATAAGACCAGACATGATCACACCACTTTATACATACATAAAATAACTAAGATCAACATAGAGCTCGAATAACACTTTGTCATGAACCTGCCCAGATACCTGAGTACCCTGATAGCTAGGATAATCCTAACTTAGCCCAAAAGGAAATTCCTGACCCCCATAGGTTGGAAACTAGAAACTGGAATCATTCAAAAAGAAAGTGGCAACTAATTTTCCATAAACACAATGGAAGAAAGATGTATAATTTAGTATGCACTAAAGAAAAATCCATAGGGAGAACTGTACCAGAAGTAAAACTGCTAAGAAAACTCAATGGTACAACCGCAAAGTAATAGAAAAATATGATAACAACTCAATTACCAATGTCCACACATCACCAAGACCTTGAATCATTAATAAGAACCACCTCCAAGTGGAACTTTACCCTTGCTAGAACGAGGAAGGCGATAATCTACAAAAACCTAAAGGCATACGTATGGTGTGAGCTAAAATCCCAATAAGGTCTTTCCAAGGAATCCATAATAAGATGGAAAAATTAATTATCATAATAAATATTTCAATTTTAAATAAATAGGTTTGGAATTTCCAAATCATATTTTAAATAAATAATGTTTTACATTTCTAATGATGGAAACATTTGTGAACAAATGGATTAAACAAATTTTTTATACAAAAAAATTTATATAAACACACAATCCAATTGTAATAAAATTTATAATAAATGGAATATATATCAAAATATTTAAATTGAGAAACATGGTAATCTTTTAAAAGGTATCATAGTTCTAGTCTACGAGAATCCCTCACATTAAAATATTCTCACATCGATATGTGTACACACATCCATTTAACACATACCAATGAGGATCCATCACCATCCCATTAGGGACATGACCTATAAAATTTGTAATATTAGTGTTGTAAATAATTAATATAGTGTTTTCCTGAATAACTCATTAACTACCTTGGATTTGATGTGATCTAAAAAAATAAAGGATGGGAAATTTATTTCAAAACTATTCAAAAATCTATTCAACCCATCTTTCTATTTAGATATTCCAATTTTACATCTAAAAACCAAAACCAAGTTTTTAAAAAAATCATTATTTTTTCCAGAGTAAAACCAATGAGTTTCTAAAAAAACAATTTAATCCATTTTTTTCAAATAAAAACTCGAAATCAATCCAACAAACCAATTTAACAATTTAAATTTTAAAATTTAATTTTCACAATTTTCAATACAATTTCATAAAAACACCCCAATTAAATTGATTTGAGGGATTTCCCAATTTTCATGCCAAATCCAATTTAAATACCCAATTAAACGGAATTGGGTTTTTAATAAATAAATTTAATGCAATTACATTTAAATCAAACAATTTAATTTTAATCAAGAAATTTAGGGTTAAATAAATTTGAAAAACAAAGATAGAACCACCTACCTCAGGATCATGGGATATAAAAACCTAAGGCCCTCACTTTGAAACTCTAAGGAAGAATTATAGAAATGAGGTTTCGAGAATCAAACCTCTACTCAATATACAAAACTTCAAGGATTAGATAATCAAACAAAATGGATATCTATAAAACCCTTTAGAGGAACGAGGAGAGAATGAGAGAGAGAGAACATAAAGAAGAAACCTACTAGGAAGAGATTTAACATCATTATCCTAGAATCAATTATCTAATGGAGGGGTGTAGAGGGGCCCAAATAACTTCATTATAACTTACATGGAAAAAGAAACTTAATAGGGTTGTACCATCCATCAGTCAACTAAATATAGGGTTTCGGGTTTTGAAAATTAATATTCATATTAATTAAATCTCATATTCATGTTTAGCTGGGCAAAGCCACATGGTAAGAGAAACCACGCTCCCTAACTATGTTCCCCAGTTTATGGGGTTTCAAGGTTTCTCCTTGGTGGGAATATAGTTTTTCAAACTGTGCACCAACCATGAAAACCCTCACTATATGGGGTTTCACAATTTTAACTAGCTAGGCACACACTTTGGGAAAACCGTGCACCAAATATGCATATCCCAAGAACATCTAAATATTTACAAGTTTTTACTCAAAACAACCCTAAACAAGACCCAACTAAAGAATGATTAAAATAGGGGTTTAGGAATACCTGAAAATAGTAAACGTATGTTACATATATGGTTAATGATGAGTTTCGTAGTCTTAAATATTATATTATGTTATATAACTCATTATAAATTTTATTAAGATTCATGACTATATTTATTACAACCTCATATGTTTTAAACTATGAGAAAAATTGAAATTGTGAGGACACAATTTTATAATAGGGTAGAATGTAATACCACATGATTGTAGTTTGTATTTTCCTCTAAATAAATAAAGTGGTGAGTAACTTGGATCACAAACATCACCAATTGAAAAAGAACCACTATATAATTTAATAAAATTAAAGGTAAACAAAAATAAATTATGTTTATTCAATGTGAAATGTCATTTATAAAATTACAAGAATAATAAAACCCAATGTAAATAAAAATTTAAAAAATAACTATATATCAAAACATCAATTTTAAATTCCTTAAAAATTATTATTATTGTTCTTAATGAATGATATTATGTGTCCCCTACCATTGAGTAGATTAAAAATTTAACTATTAAAAGACTAATTTTAAATTTTATATGATAAAAACCTTTTAATTTTAAAGGAGAAATTTTTCAAAGAGGCATCTTTAAAATGTTGTGTAATTATATATGATCATAAACTGATCACTTTTAAAGGATTGTTCTCATGAAATATTTTAATATATAAATAATAAATTATCAAACTTTGGTAATTAATATGAAATTAGGTTAAGAATACCTAATGATTAAAATGAAAATTTTAAATAAAATGTTCCAATAAATTTTATGTTTTTTATTTAAAATTTAAATTAAAAAATTGTACAATTTAAATTTTTTGATATGAAAATCATTTTTTTCTTCCTCATTCTAAAATTATATTATAGATATTTTTTTGGGATTTTTAAAAAATATTTATATTTATAGGAATAAATAAAATAATTTTTTTTAAAAATAACATAATATTTATGACATTATCATGATATGAGTATGGATTTAAAATTTATACAACCTTTTTCTTGAAAAAGATGAATTTAAAGAGAAAAATAATACATTATAAATTAATAATTCTAACTAAAAATATTTGCAAGGAATTGTGGAACCAAAGATAAATTTTATTCTAATAAAAAAATATATTATTCATTTTCCATTAAATAAGTATTTACAAAAAACCATCAATTTATAGATTTACCTAAAATTCAAAAAACTATTTTTTAATAGTTAACCGATAAAAATTATATAAATTAATAATATATATATATAAATTTATTTTAATTAACTTAAAAGATTCGAAACATTTTTTCTAAAAATAGTTGTTGTTTCATTTTGTGGACAATTACTCTAAATAATTTTTTCCACCTTAAGAAATTTAATCAAGTAAAATTGTTTTCAAAATTAGTATTAGGATTTTCAAACTAGGTAATTAGGTACATTTATTTTTTTTACTCATAAAAAAATAAACCATTGTAAAAGTTAATCAAATGTGGTACAATAGTTTAATTAATAAATATCATCACAAAAATATGACTAATAATTATAATTAAGTGGGTAAATTTATGATATATTGACCTTAAAAATAACTATTTTGAAGTTTTATCCACATTGAATCAATATTCACTGAGAATGATTCTTTTTTTAATGTTCATAAAATAATATTAAAAAAATTTCACTCCTCTCACTTATAAAATGATCACATTATACCCCTTAAAATCCATGAATTTTTTTAAATTATATCATCTACTCTATCATATTTGTCTCACTAAAAATGATCTCCCATTTTGGTCAGCTTCTAGTACCTATAGATTTCAAAAACTCTTAAAAAAGATAGAATATTTTCATGAATAGAGACAATTTATCCTTTGTATGTTTGGTATCTTATCTATTTTTTTTCATTTATATTATTCATCAAAATATTCTTGAATTTTTTTTATCCTTTTAAATAAATATATAGTAAAGTATTAATATTATTTAAAAGTAATATTGTAATTATATAATAACAAGTTCATACACTTTTAACTATTATAATGTGTTCTCATTTTGGATGGTTTGACCACCCACATGGACATTTTTATAACATTTACTTCATGAATTACAATAAAAATGTATATACTAGTAAAAATATTTAACAATTAGTTATTTAAGATGTTTCTATATATTTATTTACTTTTAATATTAAAAATTATATTTAGTAATAATTTCAATTATTTTGTAAATTTTATGTTCACTGGAGAAGGGAATTTTTAATCATTTCTTGAGAACCCACAACATAAGATTAATGAAATGACTATGGGATTAAATGTTTTGAAAAAACATGAATTACCTTAGCATGAATATTTTAGAGATGATAAACCTGTGAAGATGACTCAAGTTTTGGAACCACCAAACTGATGAATTCAAGGGAAACATAATGGTTCACATCCAGATATTAATTTTAATAATAAAAAACACTATATCGGTAATAACAAATAATAAATTGATGGTATAATCTAAAATAAATATTAATAATATTATTATTTATATAAATAATAAACCTAAATTTATTATGTATTTATTTTATAGTATGTATTACTAAAAGGAAGTCTGAGGTAAGGTTTCATGGTCTCAATTTCTATTCCTTGAAACATGTATTATTTTGTACACCATGTTTACTTTTATATGAAGTTACTTTCATTAAAAACCTGATAAATACCATATATTATTTGTTTTATTTAATACATGGTATTTATAAATCCATATAATTTTATTTCATTCAATGGATTATATTCCATGTTCTATAAAACTATAATGGTTGTTTATCTCAATTTCACATCAGTGAGATTTATTTATTCTTATAAACATAATTCCAATTATATAGTGTATATACTGTTGGAGTTCATTCCCTTAAACCATATTCTATGTTATTTTTATTACATGTATTCTTTTTTTAATATTAATAAAATTCATATCATAACATAATTTTTATTCTACATGAAATAATATGTGATAATGTCAAAAGACTAATTTTCACACTAAAAGGTCATATAAGTTTCTCACTATAATGAGAACCTTGAATTTCATTAACAGAATTAATAAAATTTAAATATTTTATAGCCTGATGGTTTCATTTTATGGGACAAAAATGATACATGAAATAATGGGTGGAGACTAATAGGACTTGAGGAACTTTCTTTTAGTGTTTTCCATTGGTAGTTTTTACTGTAGGAGATTATGAGAACGCAATACCATAGTAGTAAATACACATTTACATGGGTAATTGGATGTTCCAACCACCATAACTTTATATTGATCGTTATAGTTTATGATTATTATTAATTCATATTATTAGTTTCATACATTTATGTATACATGAAAACTAGGATGATAAATGTTCATGATGAAGTAAGATACATTGGGTGCATTGTGATTAGTATTTCATTAATGAATAATGAGAGAAAGGATTTGGTTCTACTATTCTTTAATACAGGTTGATATAATAGTTCCTTTAATTTGAATTAAGTAGCCAAAATAATTCCATGTCCATGGTTTTCTATGGACATGTTCATGCCTTTGAAGTAAAATATTGATACATCAAACATATAAGTTTACTACACTAGAATGCGACTTGAAATATTAAAGATAACATGAAAATGGATTATATTACATAGTAAATTTTTGTATGAGGTTGTATGTATTTGAAGCATTTAATTTTATCTTAATGGGTTCCTTAGCATGTCGCATAATGATAACTTTGGACTTTGAGTAGCTCTACCAAATACAATAAACAAAGAGGTCAAGAGGGTTACACACTAATTGTATCTAGAACCTCAATTAAGAAATTTTATTATTTAACATGTTAAATAAATACTACTAATTTATGTGGTTCTATAATTATTCATGTTATCTTAATGAAATATATTCATTCACTAGTTATTTGGGTGAATATTTGTGAGTAGAATATTTAATAAATATTTATTTTCTATTCCATAAATATAATATTTATGTATTTATTAGAGAAAAATTAGTTGATATTTAATTAATTCATAAATAATTTTTTTTCATAAACCAATAAATATTAAGAAGGAATTAAAAACTATGTTTAAAAGGTTTAGGGAGAAATAATATATTTAATAATACATTTAATTAATTTTAAATAATATATTAACAAAAATATTTTATTAATCTACGAGTCTTTCACATATTAAGAAAAAATAATAATAAAAATTATAAAATATGGACACATGGTTCATTATAGATTAATAAAATAATAAGGGCCTATGGGAAACTGTTACATTCTAACTACAAAACTATTTAATGAATATTATATTATTTCAAACCTGAAGTCTATCCACTTATTCAGTTGTGTACAAATACATACAGAGAATCCTCCCAAGACCTAGAGGTCTCTTCTCCAAGAACACTCTCATTAATATAGAGTGATCCTATTCCACCATCCCTCTCGAGTCTATAGAGTAATAAGAGAGTCCTTATATGAATAGATTCTTATGGCCATAGAAGATGAATAAAGAAAGTGTTAGGATCTTTAACAGTTTCACTCAGATATGCATACAATGTCACTTAGACAGTTTTTGGTGTATATGTGGATCACAACAATAGGAAACCAACAATTTATTCATATGAAACAATACTGGATTGACTTAGAGACATTTTCACCTTCCATAAAAAATAAATAATTTATAACATAGTAATTATTTAATGAATTAAATTAATTATAAATTCTTATTTGATGACACTGTCTTTAATTCAACTATTATCATTTCAATTATCCATTGATTCAAGTATGTTTCTCACACCATTATTCATTGTGTATACTATATATTAATCATCAAATTAGAATTTTTTATGGTCAATTCCAATAGGAAACTTAGTTGTTCCCTGAAACATTGACTGGTATTATAGGGGCCATATAATACTTTATAATTATTTTAACATCAATGATTTATTAAATTAGTTATCATTACTTTTCAATATCGGTTTAATAATTTATTATATTTTAATCCTAATATATCATTTTCATCCTCTTCATTCTAAAAAATATAATAAAAATAGATTAATTACGGATAAATTTTTTTAACTAACTGATCTAGAGGTGCTATGGATTTTGGATGGATATCAGGAGAATAAACAACATGTAGCTTGTAGTAACATGTTGTGTACCCATGTTTAATTAACCTGAATTCCTAATGAATTAATCTGGAGCATCATGACTTTATTATTATGGTGAATATTTAATACAACCCACATACTGACTATCCCATTTATTGAAATATTAGCTAGACTACATGACACATAACATGCGAAGGTATATTATATGTACTACATTATTTTTTGTGGTAATATAACATGACTAGTTCCTTGGCATGTAAAGTGGAAAGGAAATGATAAACTATACACGATAAGTTACAAGACCATACATGCTATGTATATTACCTATTTACATAAAATTTACAATTAATTTATTATATTATTTTAACCTTATATACATGTGTTCTATGTGTCATTTATTTTACTCATACACTCTTTATGTTGGGTTATATATATATATATATATTAAATTTAAAATTAATTTCAATGTAATACTCAGAACTATATGTCATTTATAATTCAAAATTCATAGATTACTCTTGGAAATAAAATCAAAAAATTCTACATAAATAACATATGATTGTTTTCTATTGAATTGACTGTTCAGTATATTAAATTATATGATAAGATGTATATACTAAATGCATTATGAATTAATAATAAACCACCATCATACACATTAACTATTTTGGATGGTATATGTTGTATTTTCTTGATGTAATATTTTTTTAATTCACCATTTGTAATAAAATTATTTAATTTTTTTGAAATAGTTAAATGTGAGAATCTCAATAATGTTTGGATGAGAATTGAGATAAAATAAATTATTAATTAATGATGAGAATTAATTGATTTAATTATGAGTTATCTTAAATAATTATTATTGGAAAGAAATTCTAGTTTATTAAATGAGTAGTTCATCACATTTATGTAGATGATCATCAGTATAGACTAAACCTTTATTTGTGATCGATTTTGTTTTAATTTATTACTAATATTATATTAAAATAAATTTATGGATTGTGTGTCATCCTTCCTCTCATTATTTAGGGGCCTGTATAACCAAAATTTCCTTTTACAAAAACCCACTAGACCAATAATTTGGTTCCAATCACATGTTTGTGAGTAAAAAATTATGTAATGGTTAGATCTATCAAGAGTGTGGAGTTAGTTAAAGTTTTTATTTGAAGAAAAACCGACCCAAGAGATACATGGGAGTAATGGTGGAAAGCTGCAATATAAACCATGTTATCGTTAGATGTGTTTCCCCTAAGTCGAAAGTATGTTTACCAACTTATAGATTAAATATCCATTAGTAAAATCGCATGATAATGACACTCTTGTTATTTTATTTCATTCATGTTTCATGTTTATTATCATTCTTGATTTTTATTCATAATCACACAAATTAAAGAATTAACTATAATGAAAGGTACAACTCAAATAAATTCAATTATGAATCAACATTATATATGAAATGGTCAACCACTTATGTAAATAAAACTAGTATTAATAAGAATGTAAATGAGGCTTCAACCCCAAGCTTTTTTAAGAATGAAATTATGATAAAAAGATAAATTTACAAATAGAGATAAATATAAATCAGTTATATATATATATATATATATATATTAATTTGGTATAAATTTTCACTACTTGGGTAGGAATTGAACCATAGTTCAATTTTCCTAAAAAACCTCTACTGGGATGATTTAAATTTCTGTTGAATTTATATCTTGAGTTGGGGTTAACATAACATAGTGTGGATTATGTGTTGATCACCTCCATGAGACTTAACAAAAATATGAGGTAAAAATTAAAGAAATATATTTTTATCATTTAAAAATTGTGGTGCCCACTCAGTAAATTAAGGAGTTGGGAGTTAATATAGTTGGAAAGTTACACAAACATAAATAAAATTGAATAGTTTTATAGACCTCTATATGAGTTAAAAAAGTTTAAAAATGACACTTTCACCTATAATATCCCTACAATGGGATAATGTAAAGCCAATTTATAGGTATAATTAGATTTGATAGAATTATAAGTCAATATTTTTAAATAATTTTAGTAAATAAAGTTCTAAAATTGTATTCTTCTTAATTGTAGAAATGAAAACCCACATTAATACAACCATATCACTATTATCCATAATTCATTAGGATATACTTTGACCAACACTAATTTCAAAGAATGGAATAGGTGGCTTCACATTATTTTATGACATTAATGAAAATTATATATACTAGATAACACCGTTCATAATGTACCTGGCCAAGATTCTAGTGAGGAAGAATTATCTATCTACTTGATAAATTTAAATGATGCTAAAAATGTCCAATGTTTTAGGCTATCATCCATATCGTATTCTATTCTAAAGTAACACGAAGATACTACTTCACATAATATCTTGTATCACTTTCATTATATCTTTAAATATAAATCAAGATAAGAGACATATGAGATATCTAATACACTTTTTATGTGAAATATTGGAATGTCAGTGTCAAATGGGCCCCTTTTATTCAAGTGAATTTTCCCAAAAATAGTGATTAGACTTATTAGGCATTAAAATTACTAGATTAATTTCAAACATATATAATTCTATCCATAATTCAGAAATCATTATATAGTTTTCTTATTATTTACAACATGATTAATAGTGAGAATGGTATTTTATAAATTCTTACTCTTATTCACTATATTCATAAGGTAAGTTGGCATGAAAAACCCACTATATTCATAGTGATGAAGAAAAGAAAGAACAAGTAAAAGGTGTACCCAACTCATTCTATATATAAGGATCCCATGAATCATCCTTCCAAGAAGAATATGAATCAATTCTAAGAAAAGGAAATATATAATGTATGTTTTTCATGTGTAATTCAGGGACACTAGAATAAAAAACTACTACTATAAGCAATGGGTAGCCAAATATTTATTCTCTATAAAGTGTAATATTTTATATATATATATAAAATTTTTGTTATTAGATATAACTTTTTTGGTCAAATCTATATCCTAATTTGTTAATTAATTAAATTTTAAAATATTTACAGAGGAGAGGTGGACCATCGAGTAGGAAATGAAGCATAACTTGCTGATTTGACTATATGATCCTACAAAATTACTTTTATAATTATAATGATTTTATTTTTAAAGATTTTGTATTTTTATTATAGTTTTATAAATAAAATAATATATATTTATTTCATTAATATGGATTAATTTATTTTCATATTTGGAAATAAAGAATTATTTTTTAATAATTTTTTTATGGTATGGTATAACTAAATAATTTTATTTACATGTAGGATTATATAAATCTAGAAGTTGAAATTGATAAATAATATTTTCCCATAAACCATTCAACACTTAGCTTTACATCACCATCATAGTCACATAAATAATAAAAGCCTGGTAAAAATATATAACATGGTTATTTAGACTCTATAGAGCTAAAACCACTTGATATATGCCATTATTTTTACAAGGAAAAGAGAAGAAACCCACATTTGATGGAAAGGTTCAAAGGGAATCTAGTATTTATGGATTTGTACACACTGATGAGAAGGGAAAATTTCCAAACAATGTTAGATATGGTTATTCTTACTTTATAACTTTTACTGATTATTTTGAGTAGATGTAGATATGTCTATGTGATGAGGTATAAGTCTGATTCATTTTAGAAATTCATAAATTTAAAAAATTATTGATAGAATAAACTTGGTAGGAATATAAAAAATTTTCAATCCTATCAAGTTGTTTAATATCTAAACCAAAAGTTTATCAACATTATATAGGAGTTTGGGATTCTATCACAACTCACACCACCTTATAGCCCACATTGAATGGTGTTAGTGAAAGGAGGAAATGTAGAAACCTGTACTCTAGTAACCCAGAGATGATTTTCAAATTATTATATTGGAATAAGATATAATGGATCCCACCAAACATGATCGACTAGTTATATAGTCTTGAAGAAATAGGTATATAAATTATTCCATTATTTCATTGGAAAAAAAATAAGAAATATTCTACCATCCTTGATATTATATATAATATACTTTTTCTTATATTGAGGAAATTATATTAAAATGATCATGATCTTAGATGCTAATTAATGGTTATTTATAGCGGAATCTATCATGAGTTAATAAGGCACAATCAATATGTAAAGGTAAATAACTAAAAATATGTTTAATATTTATTTTATTCTATTTTTCTCAAGAGGTATGTCATTGAATCGATGGACTATCTATAATTAGGCCTCACCCATACCTACATATACAATTAATTTATCATTTATTGAATGATTAATTTAATTCATAAATAGTTTTCGTTATAAATAAATTTATGTGTTGAGTAAAGAAAATGAAATATCTATATTTCTATAGTCAATAAAATATAATAAAAATTAAAACACCATAATTAGAGTTTGTATATGATTTATGAAATAATCATATAAATGATATATAAAATACATATATTTATGTGAATTTTAATTTCAATGAAAAATGACCACAATAAAGTTAATGTTCCATAAGAAAGTTGATGACCACTAAATTAATAAGAGATAAAATTTGCAAGAAATATAGGATTTTTAATAAATTCATATCCTTTGGATAAATAATTAAAATTTAATAAATATAATAAAATAACCTTTCCATAAATATTTTTCAATTTAAAAAAATTTAATACTTGTAAAAGAACCTAAATTGTATAAAATAGTTATAGTAGTTGGAAATTATGTTAACATCATATATGCTAAAAATATATATTCCTTTAGATTTTTTACAAGTAAAGGTGAAGATGAACCTTTTTTAAATAACAAGAATGATTATTTTTAAACCATTTACAAATTAAACAATAAAATAAAATATCCGAAATAAAATATTTGATTAATTTTAAAATATTTTTTTTAAAATAATTTGATGCTTTTTTGATATGGGATCAAAAGTGAAATAAGATCAAATTTTATTTTAAAAAGTTATTTCCTTGATTCGATTGATAAAGAGAGGAAAAGATGGAATAAATATGTAAAATCTATAAATATTTATTGGTTAAAAAATATATTTATTTTAGGGAGGACATATTATAATATTTCTTCAATGAAAAGAAGTACAGTCCCAAAAATAATGAGATTGTTAATTAATTTCAAACCTCTTTGATTAAGTTTAAATTATAACCTGTTAAAAGAGTAAAAATTAATTGAAAATATTTTTACCTGTAATAAATAAATATTATTTTTAAATAAATCAAATGGATGTTATATACACCATATTTAAATAAATAAGCGCATAATACTAAATATGTCTTGATTGATTGGAAATTAAGATGAAATCCCTCACCTCAAGTTTGAATTTCGTTGTAAGATATTTTAAAATCCATTATATTAAATGTAGATTTATTATTATTACATTAAAATATATATTGAAATCTATAATATCTTATATTTTACATTTATATCATTTTATCAAATATTTGTTAATAATATTTTATTATTATCATTATTTTGGGTATTAACTGTTTCATTTTTCTTATCTATTACGGTCTTGTAGTTTCTATAATTGTGTACAAATCATGGGTCCATAATATCTAGAATATTATTTATGACATATATACAATATATATACATATATTTAATATATATATATATATATTCATCCATAAATATAGAGAAAGAAAAATGAATTACACTATTTAGGGAGATGGTTGGCCGTATGTACGCATGAAGAATGTTTCACTTTTCAACAGATAGAATAAAGGAAATATAGATAATAATTAGCATGTAAATGATTTTTATATATAAAATATATGATATATATTCATTTAATATATCCTTATGACTATCCATCTAAAACAAAAATGAAAAATATCACATCGCTTCGTGGAGGTGGTAGTCATGATGTATGCTTGAGCAATGCTATCGTTATCCTACAAATTAGAAGATAATAATGTATATATGATAATATAATTTTATAAGAATAATAATTTCAAAAATATAAAATATATTAATTAGGTACACCTATAAAAATATCCATGTAAAATGGTGGTGAAAATTAATAAAGTCTCTATGGGGAGATGGTATTCCATACATATTCATGATAAATGTTTTCTATCTGCCATTGGGTGAAAAGAGGTGAAACATAATTTTCCCATGATAATAATATTATGTCAGTATATTTATGATAAAATTTTATTATTTTGGGATGGATATAATTTATTTTGGAAAGGAAGAATAATAAATATACATGAAGGAGTCGGTAAAGATGGTTTCCTCTTATTTGGTAGACTTCTATTAAATTCCTTCTTAAGGATACTTGGAATGGTATTTTAATAATACAAAAAACCATATATCATGTATACATATAATTGGATAATATTACTTGTTTGGGTTTGGTTTATATATACTTATAAATGTATTTTAAATAAATGAGAAGAGTTTTATTTTATAATTGAGTAGAGGGGAACTCTTGTATTTGTAAATTAATTTCAAAATATAATAGTCACTTTAATAGAAAAGTGGTTCCAAAATTATATGTATTAATATAAACAGAGGATATTTTTCAAATACACTAATCAATTTTTTTTAATGAATTTACATATCTTTTTAAACCCTACCTCTTTTGATTAACACCGTAATTAACCACTTTAAACCACAACTAAGGTAATAAATATTTCAATATTTAAGGGTGATAAATTTATTAATACAATGAAAATTGGATCATAAATGGAGAAAAACTAAATTTTTAGAACATATATTATCTTACATGTCAAAAATCACTATTTTTATGTCCTTTAAATAATTTCATAAAATATATTTTTTCAAAATACCATTACATTCATTATTAAAACTATTCATTTTATTAGACATTAAATACATCAAGAAAAATATAGAATTAAAATTTGAAGATTTATATGAAATTTAAAATTTTATATTTATCTATAGAATTCTTGGGGACCTATAAATCAATCAAAATATATTACTTATAGAGTTTTTAAAATCATGGACATATTGTTTCTACTGCAAACACAAGAATTGTATTAACACTATTTAAGAAATTAACGTTATTATTTCATTTTTAAAAATTTAAAATAAATTACCCTGATAATTAAAATTTATTATTATTTAAAATAATTAGTTATAACTGGAAATTAGTTGTTTTTATCATTATCTCAAACTATTATATATATTAAAAGAAAGAAAGTTTCATTTTAGACTTTATATTTTTCTTAAATTTTAGAAATGTCAAAATTAAAGCTAAATGGGGAAAAAGTTCATAATTTATATACTATTATATTTTGGATAAAATTTAATCATACAATGAAATAAAGTAAATTTTTAATTGAATTTGAGACCTTATAACATTAGTTTCTGACCTTAATGACACGATCTACCCTTTACTGAGGTGATACAGTTTACCGTTATTACCATTCATAATGTCTAAAAATCAAAGTGAAATATTTACAATATTTTAACCTCATAATTAAAAATATGTAATTAAATTTATCATATTTTATTCATATATTTTTAGAAATTTATTTAAAAATAAACCGGAAAAAATTCAATGAAAAACGGCTTTCTTGAAAGGTGTATTTTAAGCCAAAAAATTGACTTATATCTAATTAATTTATAAATATGTCCGTAATGGAATTAATAAAATTTTTAAAATAAAATTAATCTTATATCACCTTAATATGAAATATAAAATTGAATGGTAATATTTAAATTAATTGATTTAGATAAACAAATGGCGGTTTTTGAAAATTAGTATTTTTAACTATCCACTGAAAAATAATTTTTCTTAGAAAATTCCAAAACATTTACCCAATGATAACAATGATATGATAATATAGTTTCCATATAATAATATTTCAATATTTTATAATGTTTTTTAAAAAAAATTTAGCATGCGAGCAGTCTATCAAAATAATTAAATTTTTTTAAAGAGAAATATAATAACTTTGGGTGTTACATTATACCCCTTTCAATAATTGATCCATAAAAAATAAATCACTCCAATTAAAAAAATAATGATACATAATATTCATAATATCCTTAGGTTCCCACATATACTCTTCAATTTTATTATTTTTCCACAAAACATTGACCGGATGAGGAGTGTTGTTTGATAACACTTCCTCTATATGATGAAGAATCTCAAATGACTGTTCCTCATAAAACAAATATTTCTATAAAAATAATAAATATAGGTTCAATAATTGTGAATGATAAGTTGTGTACTCCTCTAAGAAAGGTACATATAATAAAATGTGAAAATGGGAGTAATTTGGTGGAATTTAAAAATCAATAAGCTTCTATCCTGATGTTATCAAGAGTTTTGTAGGGACAGATATATCTAGGGCTCAACATCTCCTTATTTCAAAAAATCATAACTACTTTTGAAGGAAATATTCCTAGGAATAACTTATCAAAAAATTGAGACTCTATATCTTACTAATTATTTCTGTAATAAATTTTTTATCTACTATGAACTTCCCTTATATGTTGTTAAATGGATGCAACATTATCTTTCATTTCCCCAGTTAGATCAGTTCCCAATAGATTTATTTTTCCAACCTCATAGAAACACATTAGAGTTATGCATTTCATTATATATAAGGCTTAATAAATATATAAATTAATTCTCAAGTAAAATCTATTATTGTATGAATATTCCACCAAAGGAAGGTGTTTATCCCAAAAACTGTTGACATCCCTAAAGAATTATCTCAACATACCTTCTAGAGTTTGAGAATCCCTATAAGACTGACCATATTTCTAAGGATGATAAGCAGTTCTATGACTCAAATCATTCCCTAGAACCTCATATAGAATTCTCCAAAACATTGAGGCAAACTATGGATCCTTATCAGATAGGATTGAGAGTGGTACTCCAAGAAATATCATAAATTCCATAATGTATAACTAAGTAAGTTGAACAAGATATAAATATTCTCAAATATTGATAAAATGTGATAATTTAAAAAATAGATGGACTGAAATCCAAATAGAAGTATTACTTTTAGATATTTTGGGGATTTCGATGATGAAATACAAGGAAATGTTTTCCTATTTCCATAGTATAATTGGTAATGGCTTTAAAATCCACTTATAATTCTATCTCTCAATCATAACATGTTGACACACCGAGAATCAGGATTATTACTTGGAAATATCCATTTTCATGTTATACCACCTTATATTTTCTTTTCTATATCTATGAATATTTTAATTTATTGAAGAAAGGGATTTTTAACTATCATCTTCATACAAAAACTCATTTTTTCAACTCTAGAATTGATGGAACTAATTTTTAGTTCCAGAACATATTATTCCAATGTGATTTCGATTAAACTCATGTACATTCATCACCTTATTCTATAATTCCACATCTTCATTATATAAATTACTATTTTTAAAATTTATGGATTGTTGGAAATATATTTATGAAAGATACGATCTTTCCATTTTCAACATGATTTCAAGATCTAACTTTTAAAAATCCTTAAATATTGAATCTATTTCAATCCTCATCATGGAGAAACTAACATGATCTTTTAGACTCAGAGCATCAGACACATTGTTTTCCATCCCATGATGGTAAAATCTTGAGAATTAATAATCTTTGATCAACTCCAAAAATCTTATTTATTAAATATTTAACTATTTATATGTAAACATATAATTTAATATTTTATGATTGGTAAATATATATGGAACCTTTCACTAAACATTTATTTCCTCCACATATTCAATGAAATATTACTATTTACCACTCTAAACCATGATTTAGGTAATTCAACTAATTAATTTTCAATTAGAGGGATGCATATTCCATCATTATATCATTTTTCACAAGTATGTATCATAGTACCTTAATTAATGAAATGATATATTTCATAAAACCTTCTCTATTATACGATTGTGTGTGTATATGAACTCTGACTATGCTACTATTTAGTTGTATGAAATTATCTTCACATTAATCTATAAATGATTACTTTCCCCCCCTTCGAAGCTAACTTAGTGAGTGTAATTAGATAGTCATTAAAAATATCTCACAGAGAATCGATAGTATCTAGTGAGGCCATGAAAACTACATATCTTGGTCACATGGTTGGTCAATGCAATCATAGTAACCTCAGTTTGGAAGGATCAACTGATATACCCTCACATGAGCTTGTATGACCTAATAATGAATCTATTTGAAAACAAAATTTATATTCAGTAAATTTTTCATATAAATTATCCCTTTTAAGGTTATTCGACACAATTTTAAAATTCTCATCTTGTTATTCCATATTCTTTAAATATATATGAACTACTTATAGGAATAATTCCAAAAAACTAATAAAGGTAATCTATAAAGACTATATTCATAAATACATGAATATTAAAGGATCATTAGTAACATTAAATAGAATTAATAAAAACTCAAAAGGTCCAAACCTTGTACGAAATGTTATCCTAGGTATATCAACCTTCAGGATTCTTATCCAATACTATCTAGATCGATGATATATATTGAAAAAAATATTATAATTTATATAATTTATAATATAAACCATAGATATGAGTTATACGATAATTTTTATTAAAAATTACCTTTTCATGTTCTCTATAATCATTGAAAATATGAATTAACACATATTTCTTTATAACAATAAGAACAAGTGCAATCCATTGAGAAACACTAGGCTGAATGGACCCTTTTTCATGATTCTCCAAGAATATATTCTTTAATTACTACATATCAATTGGTACTATTATATATGGATTATTTTAAAAAAGAATAGGATTAATTATGAGTTTAATTAAAATATCAACTTCATGATTTGGTGGAAGACTAGGAAAATCTTGTGGAAAGACATTAACATACTCCCATTAAATAGGAATATATTTAATGTTTTGTTTCTCCCAAATCATCTAAGATAAATTTACCTCATGAATGGATTGTAATACCCAAATGGTGGAGGTAATTTTCATTAAGAGTTTTGGTTCATCATCACATGGAAATACTATCGTAGATTGATTTATAATATTCAATGTAACTATTATTTGTTAGAAATTTATATGGTAACTATACTAAGTGAGTGAAATCATGACCAAAATGACATCAAATTCAACTAGAGGTAGAATAAAAATATTTTCAGGAAGAACATTCCCACATAATTATATCATATAGGGGCTATAAATATGATATGTGATCATCATTCCATTAAGATTTTTCACTTCTAATTAAACATCTTATAATTGATGATTTGGTGTGATACCCTAGGAAAATAACTTAGATATCGATTAGTGGAAAGAACCTGAATCTTATATTTAAATTTATTGAGTAGATGATAAGTGTCACCTTCACCACATCACATGTAATTTAAACATCAGCAATAGTAATTCCATATGGTTGTCCTTCTCACATTGGCTTGTCCTATGGTAAGTTTCCTTGAATATTAAGGAATTGTTTTGAATGATTCCCTGTCTATATAAATTTAAATAACTAGATATAAGTGTTTTATTTCTTTTCCTTAAAGTATTTATCCATATAAACCATATTTCTGCACTTGTTAGAAACTCCAATTCCCTTCAATAAGTTTACAACATTTTTACCTATATAATTGTTACCTTATGGAAATTGATTCATTACATCCTTATTATTTAACATATTCCATTTTTCTTTTTTTAATCATCAAACCTGTTATTCTCATGATTTACCTTGAAGATACAGGATCTATAAAATTTATTTTCTTTCATAACGGAGCTTGATATTATATCATAATATGATGAATACATTTGAGAAACTAGTTCCCTTCAAGACTCAACTTAAGCCCATTAATGAAATTAAAAAGATATTACTTTTGGATTATGTATGTAGTCCATAGAATATATAAATAACATTATAAATTTATCCTCTACTATAACACAATTTCATCTTCCTTATTCTTTAATTTTAGGAACTTCCTCTTTATTTCATATCTCTATTATAAAGGGAGGTGTTTCTCAATGAATATAACCATAAAACTTATCCATTGAATGAATTATAGCTCTTCATTATATTTAGTGTTCTGGATCAAAGTCCACCATTTATCACCATATCCTCTCCAAAAATGAACAACCAAGATAACATTTTCACTTTCATTACACCCCAAATATAGGAATATATTTTATAGGGACTTATTCAACTTTTAGGTACTAATGGATTAATATTTATATTAAAAATTTGAGGCTTCTTCCTCATTAATAAATCCAACCTCGGTGAATAATTCTATAGAACATGATTTTTTTCTTTATGGGAAAGGTTATTCATCATAAACAGAGCCAGATTCCCTAATACGACCATGTCTATTAAGTTCCAATATGATTTATATTGTATTTATAAATAAGTAAATCCTTATATTATCTATAAGTGTTTATTGTCTTTTACCTATTGAAAATCATAAAAAAGAATGTTACACACTGATTTAGATTATAATCATCATGAATATTGTCCCATTAAACAAACACACCTATAATAGAAAATGTTATCAAATAGTATAAGGGATTATCAAAATTCTCATGGTAGTTATGTTTATTTAAAATATAGTTCCCAAGGTTTCTACTAAACTTTAATTGACTCTAAAATTATAAACCCTTACTCCAATAACCTAGAGACAATGTTCAATTTATTATATTGGTATACTACATAATGGATATCACAATGTAGGATTGATCAGTTTATCATTCTAGAAAATATATAAGTATACATGATTCCAATATTAAATTTTAAATAAAAAACATACCATAAGTAATATTCCCAAATCCTTGATAATATTGATAATATCCTTTTACATATCGTAAGGAAAAGATAACAAATAAAGAGAAAAGTAATATTCTCCATATGTGTTATGTACAATGGAATATATCTTGATTAAATAAGTATTCATCAATATATAAAGGTACATAATTAAAAACAAATCCCACTTAATCAATAACTTGAGCATGGAATGCATCCATAGATAATATAAATTCAATAATATCATGGCTAACAATAAATTAATTTCCAATAAAGTAAATGATTAATATTTTATGTTAATATCACAAACATTAGGATATCATTACATTCAAAGCCTTGTGCGAATATAGTTTAATAAATTGGTAGGTATACACCAAAATATGATTTAATAGGTTTGGTCAAATTGTTTTTCTCATGAGACCTGCCAATGCATCGAGGGAAAATATGTAATACATGCCACACTAGTTATTGCATTTCCAATGAATTAAACATATAATGAATGATAGATTTAATTCATAAAAAATATTCCATGTAAAAAACTATCCATATTGAGTAAGGAATTAAAAATATCATTATTTACCCTATCAAATAAAATAAAATTCAAAGTAAAACACCATATATAGAAATAGTATATTATGTAGGAAATAATCATATTAATGATACAATGAATATTGATATTCAATAGAAATGTAATGTGAAATGAAAAATTATAACTTTAATGTAAACACTTCAAGATAAAGTTAATTAACATGAAATTAATAAAAGGTAATTTATTTTCTTCAATTCTTAAAAAATATAGGTTCTATAATTAAATCCATTCCTTTGGATAAATAAAATAACTAGAATATAAACATATAAAATATAATTCATTAATTTTTCTTATTTTTAACACCATTGAAAACCTATATATAAATAAAAATAGCATAAAATGTAATTTTTTTGATACAATTATTAACACCTAATACATTAAAAAGAATCATTCCATTTGACTTTTTATATACATAGTTTAAAATGCCCATTTATGTAAACAAAATTAAAATTTAATTTTAAAAAATTTAAGAAAGATACATATAACATAAATCATCGTTAATAAATAATTTGAGTAAATAAAAATATTTTTTTTGAAACGTTTTAAAAAAAATATGGATATGGAATAAAAATATATTTGATCAAAATAGAAACATGTTCATCATTTATTTTAAACATAAATATTTATGACTAAAGGGAAAAAGAGATGAGAATTTAAAGGAAACATGTAAAAATGATAAATATATAGAGGATAATGAAAAATATTATTTTTAGGATGAATATATTATAAATTCACATCAGTGAAAATAAGAGAAATTAGAAAAAAAATGAGATCGTAAAATAATTTCATATATATTTGGTAACTTTTAAATTTGAACCACTTAAAGGAGTGAAATTGAATTAAAAAAATTTATAACCATGAATAGATATATATATACTTTAAATAGATAAATTGGGTAGTATGTACACCACATAAAAATAAATTGGTTCACAATACAAAGTATGTGTCCATTGAGTGAAAATTGAAATGAAATCCCTTACCTCAAGTTCGACATTCCTCATAGGTGATTTTAACATCATGTATAATAAATTGAGATTTATTATAATTAAATAAAAGAAACATATTCATATATATAATATCTAATTTAATATATTTATAAAATTTTATCACCCATTTGTTAATAATCATTTATTATTATCATTATTTTGGGTGTTAATTGCTCCGTTTGACATGTATGTTTGTATTTAGCAGTTTAAAGACTATAATTATTAATATTTTTCCATAGAATAAGTAATTATATATATGATATAAATATCACATATATTAAATATTTAGATATATATATTTTTATCCACAAAATATAGATATAGAAAAATTAATTACACCGTTTAGGTAGACGGTAGTTCGTACGTATGAATGAACTTCGTTTTCACTTTTCAAAGGATGAAAAAAAGAAAGATAAATTATAATTATAATTTATAGGATAATTTTTATATCAAATATTTATTATATATTAAAAAATCTATCTTTATTACCATCCATTTAAAAAAATTAATAATGATTCATAGAACTTCATGGAGGTGGTAGTCCACATGTACACATGAGCAGCTTTATTGTTTTCCAACAGATTGGAAGGTAAGAAGGTAGATATGATATTATAATTTCAGAAGCATAAATATAAAATAAATATCATATATAATCATTATTTAAATAATTATAACCATATTAGTAAAGCGGTGATGAAAATTTAATTACACCACTATGTGGTGAAGGTAAGTCATAGATACACAGGAGAGAAGTTTTCGCTTTCGGTAGGATGGAAAAGATGTCAAAATCAGTTTTCCTATAATCATAATATCATATTATTATATTTAATATATTATATTTACTATTTTAATATAATTACAGTTTATTTATAGGATGTAAGAGAAGAAATAAATATGAAATGGTTAATAAAGATGATTACCTCTTCATTGGTATACTTCATTTAGATTCCATATTTTTCACGACTCGTCCTACGGGGCCCAGACGTGACTACCCCAAGCCTGCCTTCCATAGTCCAGGGGTTGGTGACTAGCACCTAAAGGATTTTCCCGAACAGGGAAGGCATTGCCTTAGAGATCAGTACACACTCAAAAAGCGAAACTGAAGTAAACAACCTAAAAAAAAGAAAGGTATAACCACAAGTGTAAAGTATAGCCACACGTACAACTATAAACTAAAAACAGTGGGCCAAAATACAAGACCTAGAAACTAAAAAGAAATTAAATAGCTTCCGAATCTACCCTAGAGCTCTACCTGGAGGGTAGTAGCTGTATGTATAAAGTCAAATAAGAGGATGTCAAATATTCCATTCATAACAAGATCCACCAAATCCCGAACCTCAAAGTCGGCCTCAGAGCATCAGTAGTCAGCACCAGAAACAAAAAGGTGCTGGAAAAGACCATGTAGGAGTGAGTATAACAATACTTATTAGGGACCCTGAGACCCTCGAAGGTCTCTCAGGAATCCACAAAATAAAAACATCACAAGAAATACCACAAAGGTAATATCACAAGCATGATCTAGATCATGAAGTATAAAGAAAGAGAGATAGCTCACTCTAATGGTATAACTTCAAGGTTACTGGGATATGGATGACTAGTTGTAAAGATAGATCATAATATCTGTAGTAACTCTACTGTGGACCTGTATAAGTCAATGTATGCTCACCCGTATTGGTCGCTAGATGCTGACCCATATTGGTCGCTGGTGCTGACCTATATTTGTCATTCGTGAGGACCCATATTGGCTACTAGTACTGAAACGTCTTGGTCACTGATGTAGAGGTTGGGATTCTTAATCATACTAATAGATCATCCCACTTTGGAGTTTCTGTTGCTGACCTGCATTGGTTTCTCTTTTTCCTCATGTCACAACCAGCTACTGGACTCCCACATGAAGAACACCTGATCTCCGAAAGACTCTGATCCTCAATCCATCGGCGTTTTTTAAACTAGTAAAAAGTCTTGAAAAAAGCATACCTAAGTGACTGCCCCGTCATAGGGGTTCCAACGTGACATACGATGCGTCGACCATATGCTCGGTCTGTGAGATATAGGCACTTTTGTAAAATGGTCCTCGTTGGATTCAAGTATGATCCATCCCAGGTCTCATGTCAGACTCCACCAAAACTCACTTAGAGTTTCTCCAATGTACCGCCTTGTCATAATGGTCTTTATTACATAGAAGACGCGTCGATCGGATGCCCGGTTTGTTAGTTACACCACATTTCCTGAAATAGGGGTGATCACACCTCAGTCCAGCCTAGCTCAATCGAGCCCACTGGAATATGCCAAAAGGACTGATTCTCAAAAGGGGTACCAATGCCACTGACGACATTTCAAACAGATGCTCGGTTTGTCAGTTACATGTGTTTCTTTATTTGGAGGCTAGTTAGGTCTCGACCCAGTCCGACTCGGTTAGGCTGGCCCGACGCAATGGTTCCCAGGGTCTACCTGACCCCACTTGGATCCAGCCCGTCTAGGGATAGCCCGGGTCACTGGTTCTGGGCTATCGGGGGTCAGACTAGATGGTTCACAGGCCTGAGATGCTGGGCTGGTGCAGCCTAGTCCGCCTGAAGGCGGACCGCTCCTCCCAGCTAGCCCTGCAGATGTGGGACCGTTTCATCCTACGTGACATGGTGCGACGCAGGGTCTCCACCGCCCCTCCTACCATGGCTACTGCCGCCAGCGACACCTGCCGGCACCACCCTTCTCTCGGGCGGTCGGCTCAGGATGACTGCCTCTGGCCACCACGGTATACGATGGCACACTTCCTTCCCACGGCCCACGACTAGTTACTGCGGGCCTCCTCTGGCCACTGCCTGCTGTCGTCACTATAGTGCGCCAGCTGTTGTTTCTGCAGGCCACCGGACGTGCCCCAGTGGTCCGTTCTTGGTTCCATATGCACCTATGGGCCTCCTAGATCGTTGCTAGAAAAACACGACCTTCTGTGTCATGTTTCCGTCAAATTTGGGAAAACCTTCCTTGAAGAATGGAATAAAAAAACAAGTGGCGGAGGGTCTGGGCCTTGTTCGCTAGGCCCGAACCCTCTGCGTTAGTGTTAGAACCAGAGGGATGTAATTATTCATCACATTTCAATAATAATGAACCTCATTCGAATCCCCCACAAAAACCTCTCACAAATTTAAGAGAGAGGAATATAATCGAGGGAAAATCTTGAATTAAAAGACAACCCCTACCTCATGATTCATTGGGGATATATCAGTTGTTAGTGTTCGTCGTCCGTCGAACTTCAGATTGATCCTACAACAGGGGTCGTTAATCCTCCATTATCCATCATTGGAAGGTGTCGCGTCACTTTTTCAAGGGTTCTTCATTTGATGAAGCTGTTACAAAACCTCACCCCAAGATCCATTTAAATATGTGTGGGAAAGGTGAGCAATGCCTTGAGGAATTAATGAGGGTCATTAATTGACATAATTAATGTGCCTCATTAATTGACATAATTAAAGTTCCTCATTAATTGACGTAAGGGGTGATTACATAACCAAAGTGTATCTATGCAATTAAAACCCCATAATTAAAGGTCTAGCCACCTCTGTGGTCCCTTCCACCACCGCTCAACAGGTGGTAGGAAAAAGAAAAGAAAATAAAATAACAATTTATGTAATTTTATTATTTCTTTAATATTCACAAAAGCTGTCTTTTTCTCTCGACAAAATATGGTCAAAGTGAAGATTCCTAAAGGGAATCCTAGTACTACATATTCAACGGTGCCCTCAGTTTTTTAATACGATCACCAGTTCAAAAGATAGAAAACACCACACATGTGATTACTAAACGTACCTGAAAAAAGTTCCAAAATTCATTCTGGGCACACCGGGCCTCAGAATCATGCGTAGTCAATTTTCACAGTCTTGAAAAAATCCCAAATAATTAGAAAAAATTACATGGAATTTTATGAGTCTTTACATTCTTCCCACCATAGGGATTTACGTCCCTGAAATCCAAACAGGGCTACACAAACAAATAGCGGTACTGGGTATGAATTTGAGCCTCTCACTCCCATGTACTCTCCAGGAGATTCTCGTGCTTCCAACAAACTCGTACCAGAGGAATTGACCACCCACAAAGGACCTGATTTTATTGATCCTCTATCTCCACCGAGAACTCTGCAAAAGTCTCCCCGTCGTCAAAATTCAAATCACCATGGTCGATGATGTGAGATGGGTCATTCACATATCTCCTTAGCTGAGATATGTGGAAGATGTCGTGCACCTTCTCCAACTACGGTGGCAGTTCCAAGTGGTACTCCACCTTTCCAATACTCTGAAGTATCAGGAATGGTCTGATAATCCTCTGTGAGAGGTTGTCACCTCAATCAAATCTCTGTATTCCCCATCGAGGGGAGACTCGCAAGAATACGTGTTCCCCCACCTGGAACTCTAGTGGTCTCCATTGCCTATCATCATAGGACTTCTGTCAGCTCTACACTATCTTCATATGCTCTCGTATGACCTTCACCTTCTCAGTGGTAGCCTATACCATCTCATGTCCCAAGAGTGCTGGCTCTCCTGTATCTGTCTAGCACAAGGGCGATCTGCATGGTCATCCATACAATTCCTCAAAAGGGGCCATACCAATAGTGGAGTGATAGCTATTGTTTTACAAAAACTATACCAAGGGTCGGTGATCCTCCCAACTATGACCAAAATCTAGGACACATGCATGAAGCATGTTCTCTATGGTCTGGATGGTCCACTCAGTCTGACCATCTGTTTGTGGGTGAAAAGATGCGCTCAAGAAAATTTGAGTTTCAAAATCCTCCTTTAATCCCTTCCACAAATAGGATGCGAATTGTGCATCACGGTCTGTGACAATCATCGAAGGAACCCCGTGAAGTTGCATGATCTCCTGAACATATGGACATCCCAAGCTATCTACCAAACCATTCTCTCAAATAGAAAAGAAGTGGGAAAACTTGGTGAGTCAGTCAATGATCACCCAGATAATATCTTGACCTCTAGATGTACATGGTAACCCCGTCACAAAGTCCATAGATATCCATTCCCACTTCCACTCTGGTATCTCGAGGGGTCGGGTCAATCCTGTTGGTACTTGATGCTTGACCTTCACTTGCTGGAAAGTGAGGCATCTAGAAACAAACTCCGCCACAACTTTCTTCATCCCTGACCACTAGTATTGACGCCGAAGGTCCTGATACATATTCATCACACCAGGATATACTACCAAGGGGGATGTATTAAAATCCCTCAACACCTCATCTCTAAGCACCACTTATACAGATGTACATCCTCGGAAAAGGATAGCATGCTCCCCACCTTCAGAATATCCACCAGGTTCATGGATTGAGGATATCTGAGCACCTGTAGTCTCATAGCTTCTATCTCTGAGTTGCGCCTCCCTGAATCGCTAAAGGAGTAGAGGGGAAACTACCATCGACTAGAGGTAGACTGTCTCGTCTCTTTCCATGAAGGATATCTGAAGTGAGGTTAACTATTATGAAGCCTCATTCAGTTTCTAAGAACTCTATCTCCAGCTAAGTCCATCTTCCACTACTTTCCCCTTCCCAAGAGTATAGACTATCTTATAGTCATTGTCTTGGAGGAACTCTATCCAACGTCTCTGTCTCAGATTCAGATCTTCCTATGTGAAGATATATCTGATACTCTTGTGGTTTGAGTAAATAATGAACCACATTCCCATCAAGTAGTTTCGCCACATCTTCAGTGCGAAGAATACTGCTTCCAACTCTAAGTCATGAGTCACATAATTCTATTCATGAGGTCTCAGCTGTCGCGATCTATAAGAAATCACTGCATCATCCTGCATCAGGATGCAACCGAGTTCGGTCCTTGATGCATCACATCAAACTACATAATTAGTTCCCTCCTCTTCCAACCCCAAAATGGGAGTGCCGGTCATGCTCTGCCTCACCTATTGAAAGCTCTTCTGGCATGTATCTTAACACATGAAGGGTTTCACCTTCTTCGTCAAGGTAGTCATAGGTTCTTTTACTCTGGAGAAATCAGGTATGATCCTCCTTTAGTGGCCTACTAATCCAAGGAAGATCCACTCCTCAATAAAACTCCTGGGTGACTCCCAAGCAAGTACTACCATGATTTTCACTGGATCCACTGAGACTCCAGCCTCTGAGATGATGTGTCCCAAGAAGTGGACCCACTATATCCAGAACTCACACATTAAGATATTCCCATATAATTGGTGCTCCCGAAGTGTGTCCAGAACTATCCTTAAGTGTACAACATGCTCTTCCTTGGATGCTGAGTACACCAAGATGTCGTCGATGAAGGCCACCACAAAGCGATCGAGGTATGAATGAAAGATTCTATTCATGAGACCCATGAACAATGCTGGAGCGTTGGTCATGCCAAAAGGCATTACTAAGAACATGTGATGGACAAACCAACATCTGAAGGATATATTCATTATTCCCTCGTTTCATACCCTAAGCTAGTGATAGCTTGATCTGAAGTCTATATTTGAAAACCAACGAGCTCCCTTCAGCTAGTAAAAGGGATCATCCATCCTCGGAAGGGTATACTTATTCTTCATGGTCACCTGGTTTAGGTGCGAGAAGTCCACACATAGCATCAAACTTCCATCTTCTTTCTTGGAAAACAACACCGAGGATATCCATGGAGAAACATTGGGCCTTACGAATCCCTTCGTCTGTAAGTCCTCAAACTGTACCCTCAGCTCCCTCAGCTCCGCAAGGGCCATCCGATATGCTGGTGTAGATATCAGTGTTGTTCATAAGTACAATTCAATATGGAAGTATAACCCTATATGAGGAGGAAGTTTTTGGACATCCTCTAGAAAGAAGACCTCATACTCATCCACCACTACTAGAAACTGTGGACTCGCCTCATCCATAATGTCGAAGGTCATGCAAGCTAGATTATTTGTAATCGGCTACACCCTTCGGAGCGCAAGCCCATCTCATGCTACTCTATTTTCCTTCTCACCAAAAAAGGAAATCTGGCCTCTATCTCTACACGTACATTGAACTGTACGTCTCAAGTAGTCAATCTGTTCATGAAATGCTGATAGCTAGTCCATGCCTAGAATGACGTCATATGGCTTCAACGCTACTACTAGAAGATCCCATATGAAACTCTCTCCTCTGAGAGTAATATCACACTATCGGCACCAGTGTGTGACCGCTAAATTTCTTCCCGTAGTAGTATCCAAATGAAAAGGTCAAGCTAAAATCACAATTGGAATCTCAGAGTCTCGAACTAATTCCACGACAAGGAAAGAATTTATAGAACCTATGTGGATAAGCACTACCACTAAAGTGGAGAAGATATATATCATACATAGTATCATCTCAGGAATGACAGGATCGTGAGTTTCTACTACCTGTAGTTGGGCCTGTCCTCATCCACCTGCTCCCTGAGCTCATGGTGGACCACCTAGGGGTGGTGGAGGAAGTGTCTGGTGACCTTGACCACCTCCTGCTGTACGTCCTGCTCCCTAGCCTTGTCTGCCACCTGGCTGACACTCATGCTTCTGTCACTATAGCTGCCTCGGTGGACCATCCATCGTCTGCCGATCAACTACGTGGGGAGTTAGACAATCACGAGCTATGTGACCCTCTCCCCCGTAGGAAAAACAAATCATGCCTCACTGGTGGATCCCACAGCCTCTTGAGCCTAGCACCTCAGACCCCGCATCCTGGGGTCGCCCTTTGGAAGGTCTAGCCCGCTTGGGATTCTGTGTCGTCTGTCTAATACCAGATCCAGATTACTATGCTACCTATCTTCTGGTAGGGGCTCTCACTATCAGTGCCTACTCGATAAGGAATATCTCTATCAGTAAAGATCTCTCTAGCACCCCATCCTACACCAGGATGCTGAGAGAAACTGTCACAGCTCTAATCTCTCGTCAGAAACCCTACTCAAAGGTCCAGGACTTGAAGTAAGAGTCTCATACCATGTCATTGGAGTATCATGAGAGGTTAATAAATCTCACCGAGTACTGAGCCACAATATTTCTTTATTTCTTCAGATGTAGAAGCTCTTAATGATACATAGAGCATAGTGTCACTGGCATGAACTCCTCCCTAAAAAGGCTCTCAAAGTTCGTTCAGGTGAGGGTAATCTCATCATGCACCTGGAGCATCGAGTTCCACCATCATTCTACCGATCCCTAAAAAGGGATAGCATCCATGATTTACATATGCTCTGCGGGTGTCTCTACTAAGAGAAAGACCAATGAAAGCACCTCAATCCAGTCTTCTGCTACCTGGGGGTCCATCTCTCCTCGAAACATCGGAGGCCTCTACCTCTAGAACTCATTAAACACACTCATCTGGCATACATGATCCACTGGTAGAATCTAATTCTCACTTGGAGGTGGTTCTCCTAGTACACCACTCGAAGGTTCCATCACTATGAGTGGTCCATGTACCAACGCCTCGTCGTTCGGTGGGCCACTATCATGATCTCTAACCAAAATCCTAGTTGGATATATTTTTGGATATATCTTGTAAGAAACAGATGTTCCATGGTTAATAAGTTATACCTGGTGAGCTGACTCAAGAAAGATCAAAAAAACTTTTCAAAACACTAGAAACTGGTGTTTTCATATACTAAGTCAGAAAAAAGAATTGAAGGTCTTGGTGTATGGATACATTGGCCACCGCAACAACACTGGACTCCTCGAATTTAAAAATAAACTCAACAAACTTTACACCATTTACTCATTAAAATTAGACTCTTATTTCTTCTAGTTGAACAAACCTCCCTCTGATACCACTTTTTCATGACCTATCCTACAGAGCCTGGACGTGACTACCCGAAGCCTCATTCCATAGGCCAGGGGTTGGTGACTAGCACCTAAAGGCTTTTCCCGAATAGGGAAGGAATTTCCTTAGGGATCTGTACATGCTCAAAAAGAGAAACTAATGTAAAAAACCAAAAAAAGATAGGTATAACCATGAGTGTAAAGTACAACCACAAGTACAACTGTAAACTAAAAATAGTGGGCCCACAAACAAGCCCTAGAAAGTGAAAGGAAAGTAAACAACACCCGCATCTGACCTGTATCTCTACATAGAGGGTAATAGCTGTGAGGATGAAGTTAAAGAGGAGGATCTCGACTGCTCTCATCGCACCAAGCTCCACCATGTCCCAAACCTCCAAATTCTACCTCAGAGTGTCAGTAGTCTACACTAGACACAACAAGGTGTGGGTGAATCCCATGCATGGGTGAGTATAACAATACTCAGTAGGGACCCCGAGACCATCGAAGGTCTATCAGTAATCCACAAAGGAAAATATCACAAGAAATACCACAAAGGTAACATCACAAGTATGATCTAGATCATGAAGCACAAAGAAAAAGAGACAGCTCACTCTAACAGTATAACTTCAATGTTAATGGGATATGGATGACTAGTCGTAAATCTAGATCATCCTATCTATAGTAACTCAACTTCTGACCCGTATAGGTCACTATATTATGACCCGTATTGGTCTCCAGATGGTGACCCGTATTGGTTGCTGGTGCTGACCCATATTGGTCGCTGATTCTAACCCGTATTGGTCACTAGTGATGACCCGTATTGGTCACCAGTGCTGTCCCTTATTGGTTACTGGTGCTAACACGTCTTGGTCACTGATGTAGAGGTAGGGATGATTATTCATACAACTAGATCACCCCTCTCTGGAGTTTCTAATATTGTCCCACATTGGTCGCTCTTCTTCCTCATGTCACAGCCAACCACTGGATTCCCACACGAAGCATGCCTGATCTCCGGAAGACTCTGCCACTCAATCCATCAGTCCTTTTTCAACCTCTATGAAGACTCACAAAAAGCATACCCAAGGTAACTCTTCTTCATAGGGGTCCCAATGTGATAAACGACACGTCGATCGGATGTCCGATCTGTGAGATATAAGCACATTTGTAAAAAGAGCCCAGTTGGATTCAAGTCTAATCGAACCCAAGTCACAATTCAAACTCTATAAAAATTCAATTAGATTATCTCTAATGTATTTCATAGTCACAATGGTTCTTATTCCATAGACAGTGCATCGATTAGACGTCTGGTCTGTTAGTTACACCCCTTTCCATGAAACAAGGGTGATCACACCTCAATCCGACTCGGCATGGTCAAGTCCACTGGAATATGCCAAAGGAACATCTTCCCAAAAGGGGTTCCAACTCTACTGACGGTGTGTTAAATAGACACTCAGTTCTTTAGTTACAAGCGTTTTTCTATTCGGGGGATCGCTGGGTCTGGACCCAGTCCGACTCGGTCAGGCCGAACCGACGCAATGGGTCCCAGGTTCTACCTAACCCCACCCGGGTCCGACCTATCAAGGGAAGAATAGTTCAATGGGTCCAGGACATCTGGTCAGTCTGGATGGTTCGTGGGCCCAAGACACGGTTGGACTGGCCGGGCCGCTGGGCAGGTTCATCGCATTCGGCTGGCCCCGTGGATGTAGGGCCGTTTCATCCAGAGCGACGCAACGTGGCTCGAGGTCTGCACCACCCCTCCTGCTACGGCCCGCTGGCCATGTATACTGCCACCGGTGGTGCCTTTGGGTACCACCCTTATCTCGTGCAGCCATCTCGGGCTGGCCACTTCTGGCCACCACAGTGCGCGACGACGCGCCGCATTCCCAGCGCCCACGGCTGGTTGCCGTGAGCCTCATATGGCCGCCATCCGCATGGCGCACCGGTGGTTGTGTCTGTGAGCCACCAGATGTGCCCCAGTTGTCCATTCTTAATGAAGTATATACCTATGGGCCTTTAGGATCACCGCCACCACAACATGACCTTCTATCTTGCGTTTCCATTGAATTTGGAAAAACCATCCCTGAAGAATGCAAAAAAAAAAACAAGCAGCGAAGGGTCTGGGCCTTGTTCATTTGGCTTGTGCCCTCCACATTAGCGTTAAAACAAGAGGGAGGTAATTATTCATCACATTTCAATAAAAAATAACCCCATTAAATCCCTTAAAACAACCTCCCACAAATTTAAGAGAGAGAAATAGAATCTAGGAAAAATCTAGAATTATAAGACAACCCCATCCTCGTGATTCATTGGGGATATCATAGTCATTAGTGTTCATTGTCCGTTGACCTTCACATCGATCCTATAATGAGCATCGTCAATCCTCCATTCTGAATCAGTGAAAGGTGTGGCTTCACTTCATCAGTGGTTCCTCGCTTTGTGAAGCCGTACCAAAACCCCACCCCAAGATCCATTTAAATTAGAGGGAGAAAGGCGACCAATGCCTTGAGGAATTAATGTGGGACATTAATTGACATAATTAATGTTCCTCATTAATTGACATAATTAAAGTGCCTCATTAATTGACGTAAGGGGTGGTTATGCAACCAAAGTGTAACTATGAAATTAAAATCCCATAATTAAAGGTCTTACCACCTCCATGGTCCCCACCACCGCTGCTCAATAGCTGGTAGGAAAAATAAAAAGAAATAAAATAACAATTAATGTTATTTTATTATTTCTTTAAAAGTCTCTAAACTATATTTTCCTCCTGACCAACTGCAGTCGAAGTAAATCATCCCTTAAGAAAATCCTGGTGCTGTAGATTCAATAGTGCCCTTGTATTTTTAATCCGATCACTGGTTCAAAAGATTGAAAAACCTGCCAGTGTGTTTACTGAAGGTACCAAAAAAAGTTCATAAATTCATTCTAGGCACACTGGGCCTCAGAATCATGCACCATCAATATTTCCAATCTCGTAAAAATCCCAAATAATTAAAAAAAATTACATGGAAGTTTCCTAGTCGTTACAATTTTAAGGACCCATGGAATGGCCATTCAAGATGAAAAAAACATGTAATTAATGGATAGATATGTGTAGATAATAATATTGTGGGGTTTTTTTATCTATATAGATCAATGTGATTTAAATATACAAGTTAATGAATGATCATGTATATGTGAGGGGGAGGTGAACTCTTGAAAGCTTCAATATATAAAAATGTAATAAAGTCATATTCATATAAAAGTTATTACATAATGAAATTTATTAAAAGGTAATGATGATATAATATAAATATAGTCCAGAAATCACATTTACAAAGGTTTAAAAATCATTTTAAACCCTATCTTTTGTATTAACACCTTATGTAACCATTTTTCACCTTAACTGTGATAATAACTTTTTCAACACTAAAGGGTTATAATTTTACTTATAAGGTGAAAATTACATTATAAATGGCCAAGGGAATACATTTTAGACTATATATTATCCAACTATTCAATTTTTGAAATATTTATGTTTTTTAAATAATTTATTCAAATATCATTAATGTCATTTTTTACAAAATTCATTAAATTTGACTTTACTGATATCATAAAAATTAGGTAATCAATATATAAATATTTAAAATATCTATAAAATGTTATATTTATAAATAAATTTCATGAGGAACTATAACACAACCAAAAAATATTAGATTTATTTTTCTTAATACTTTACTAAATATTTATACTACTTGCAGAAGCACAGTGTCAGCATTGTGTATGAATTGAAGTTAATTATTTCACTTCTAAAAATTAAAAAAGTAAGATGATAAAAAATATTTAATAATTAAAATAAAAAGTTACAACTGAACTTAACTTTTTTTCCCTATAAAAAATTGTTATGTATATTAAAATAAATAACGTAACATTTTAGACATTATCATTTACTTAAATTTTATAAAGGTAAAAATTAAATCTAAATGAAATCAGAAGTCATATTTTTGGACGTTTGGATTATTAAGGAAAAAATAAAATCATTCAAATAAATTTTGAAATGTTTTTGAATATCTTTGAAATTATATTAGATTAGTTTTCTAAATTAATTATCCGATGTACTCTTTACCGATGTGATTGATTCTACAAATGTTACTATTCATAATATCTAAAAATACAAGGGGTCTATTTTATAAATTTATTTAAATTTAATCCATATTATAAATCCATTTTAACAAATTATATCACTGTAAGTTTCATAAATTAATTCAAAAATAAACCCACAAAATGCAATGAAAAATTATTTTCTAGAAAATTGGGGTTTAATAATAAAAATAGACATATATCAAAAGTAAGAAAAATAGTTATCCAATTTAATTTACTTAAATTATTTTAATTAAAATGGGTTTTATATCACTTTTATAAAAAAAAGAAAATACAATGTATGTTTTTAAATTACATCATTTGATGAAAATAAATGGATGTTTTTCAAAAATAAGTATTTTTCACTATCCACTAAAAAATAAATATTTTAAGAAAAATATAAATAATTCAACCTTATATAATAATGAAATGATGATATAATTTTTGATTTTTTTAAATTATAATGTATTATTCCTTCCCAACAACTTTCATTGGTCTTTTTGTGTTTGTAGTGTGTTTAAAGGCGGCTACATGAGGATTAAGCTGTAATAGAGATACAACATGTTTTTTATACTGTAAAATAGGGTTTAATAGTTTAAATTTGTAGTTTATATATTGTGTGGTTATATGGTTTATAGACTATATGTGGTGAAGTATAATTCATGAAAAAGATTCATGATATAAAATGGAATTTTTTTACATTAGTTAATTTTGGCTGAGGTTCCTTGAAAATCTAAGGAACTTTCAATGTTTTGGAGATTATAATGTAAAATGGTGTTTTGGAATATGTTTTTGTAGATATGTTAGGTTTTACCCCATAAATGTGAGATTTAATCCATAAAATTGGAGGTTTACTAATTATTTATAAGTCTTTCTTCCACAAATTTCCTATCATTTGGATGTTCCTATCTTGCGGTTGGTCAAACACTAGTCTCAATGGGAGTTCTTATATCCCATTCTTTACCAATCATTATCCTCAGGTTTTAGGGGTTTCTTTATTTTTGTGATAAATGGTGTATTCTTATTCATTTTCCCATTTTCTTCTTTGTATGATTCAATGTAGTAGTGTTTCTTTTTTTTGGAATGTGCCTCGGTTGTGTTGTTAATGATCCCTTGATTTAGTTCATGTTGATCAAGGGTTCTGTTAGGTGGTTGTAGTTGTGTGCAATTTATTATTCACCCTTTGTCTGAATCAATATCATAAGATCTCCATTGAAGTAGTGACTCCTCATTCTCACATGATTAAATTATAATTATGGTGATTTCATGCATTTTCTTTTCTTTTTGTGGATAATAAGGGCTGGCGTAAAATGATAATTAAATAATTTAATTGAAATTGTTGGGTATGGGGGAGATATCACATGTTTTATTGATTTTATATCTATAATGCCTTGAAATTATAAAATAAGAGCATTTTATTTGATATTTTATGAGACATATATCATTGATATTAAACAACCCATGGAATATATTTCTTTAAATTCAATATCTTTGATAGCTTCTAGAACATAGAATCTAGAGCCTAAAGGAACCATAATATAGTTTAAAATTATAACCTAGCCATTAAATTGGAGTTATGAATATTACTAAGTAAATTATGAAATAAAAATTTATCTATTGACTATAAATAAAAAAAGAATCATTTAAAATTAAAATATTTTTTTTTTGAAAAATAATATTTTTCTAAAAGATAGATTAGTCACACATTGTAAATGTAATTTAAAATTAATTATTACTAATTTTAGAAAATTTATTTTAAAAAACTAAATTCATTCTTGAAATCATCATATAAAAATTATCTTATGGTGACATTTTTGTATTTTTCTAATGTATTTCATTTTTAGTTGAATAATGAAAAATACTCAAGTTTAATTGAATACGACCATTTGATTAATTTTTTATAAAGTTAAATTACAATTTGAATTGGTTTTAAAGTAACATTAGTTCCATTATATATCTTTTAATCTAATTCAGTTTATTGAAATAATTTTCATACTGAATATTTATATAAAAACATTACAATCCTTTGAACGTTTTCCATTTGAAAACTCTATTTTTTGTCACATCAGTGGGATTATTATTAAATTAAAACCTTCCAATTATTTGAATAGAATTTGGAAAAATAGATTCTATATTTGGAATCATTAAAATTTATATTCTATTATAAGGTAAACTAAATTTTTTGCCAAAATGAATAACGAAAAGAGTAATAAATTAATTACCATTGTTAAGGTAAAAATTGATTTATCGTGGGTTTAAAATCAAAAGATAAAAGTTAAAATGACTGTAAATCTTAAATAAAAATATTTTCTGGCCATAGTTTTACCCTACGATAAATATGTATAAGTATACTTCATGTGATACTCTATTTTCATCTGGAAAATATGGGTACACCATTTTTTTTTCTAATATTATTTGTGTGCCACTCACCCCACATATAAATGGACACCGATATACTCTATTATTTATACCTTTAAACCATTTTGGTTTAGAAAAACCTAGAAAAAAAAACCTCCAAAATTCCATAATCTTATCTTATATGCCTTATATTTAAGAGAAATCTTATTTAAAAAGGATTTTGGTGAAAACCTAAGGAGGATACCTGAAAATGATTTAACATTCTTCAAAAGGAATTTTTAATTTATTTCTTCCCCAACATGTTTCAATTTTTATTAACCCCCGATGATATAATATCCTTGGTTACATGAATATAAAAATACATTTTTAAGGGATAATCCTATAACCATATCAACTTTAATAAAATCGGACACGAAATCATCATTCAAGCGTATGCCGAACTACCACCTTGTGAACTGAAGTTATTATTTCATCCATTACCAACTATCATGGTTGGGTATGATGATGTATTGAAATAATATATATGATATTTATAAATAATTATACATATAGAGTCGTTATATCATATAAAATGTTTTACTTTCGAATTTGTAGGGGATGCGATAATGTCCCATGGGTGAACGAAGAACAATCTCCTCGCAAAGCGATGTGATTCTTCATTCACTAAAGCATTACATGGAATGTAATAAGGACAATTTTAATTAATTTATATTATATATTTGAATAATGAAGACATTCAAGACATATTTACCATTATGAAAAGATAATATATCATTTTATTTTTTTCACTGAAAAACGATAACATCATTCGTGTATATGTAGATTACCACCTTTATGAATAAATGTGACTCTTTTTTATAAACACACCAAATGGATGATATATATAATTTTATTTATGTAAATAATATGGTATATATGATATTATTATAATTCTAGAAATAAAAAATATTAAACACCTCCTTTCCATAATGATCATCGAAAAATAGAGAAGCGACTCATGCGTATGTATGACCTATCGTTTCCATGATTATAAAATTTTATATTTTCATAAACATATTTCATGATTGGTTTTAAAATTATAATTTATTTAAAAATATGATAATTATTTCATGATTATTTTTGAGCATAGTGTTTAATTTTGTTTCAACGATGTGTTAATATGTATTTAGTGTGAAGTGGATGAAGTGATGATCCCTGGAGAATTGTTATAGATTTATAACATTGGATACCACCCATGAGAAAATTCAAAATACTATTATAAAGGGGAATTTTTTGGTCCCAATGTTTCATTTTTTGTCAATGATATGTTGAAATATGTTTAGTGAGAATTTGATTAAGTGGTAATTATTGGAGAATTGTTATGGATTCATATAATTGGAGATCACAATTGAGAGATTCTATATACTATTAAAAATATTACAATTATTGGAAGTGATATTAATGGATTAATGTGTTTTTTAAAGAGTTATTCAAATTGGATACAAAAAATGTAGGCCATAGTAAAAGTAATTTCATGAAGAATAATTAAATAAGTATATGAATTGCGTTTTAATGCATGAGGATGTGAGGATGAGATCATGAAATAATAAAAGTTCATATATAATTTTCTATGAGGATTAGTTGATAATGGAATAAATGAAGATAAGAGAAGTTTTATTTGAATAATCATTAAGGAAGGATTTGAAATTATTTGTTAGTTTGAAATTATATATATATGAGTGTGTTATTTCTTTAAAATCAAGACAACACCTACAAGATTCTTAGGACAAGCCATCAAATGAGCATGGGGGTGGGGTGGGGGGGCACGGGTCAACACTTATTAGAATTACATCCCAAGGAAGTAGAAAGGGGTGACATGGGTATGAATAAGAGAGAGACCATATAAGAAAATGTATAAGATCCTGAAAAAATGGAAGTTCCACTATGTGGGGTGGCACTGCTGAAGAAAAAAGTATTATAGGGTGGTACCAAAGGAAGAAGAGATTTATGGCTAGTGTAATGCCTGTAATGATTGATATAAAAAGGTGAAATAAATTATAGGTTTTGACATGGGACATATTATATACGGGTACTAGTCAACCATTCTTAAAATGTTGAAAATCAGAAGCTCCGTCTGATTTAATTCATCTAAGCCACCCACTCATTCTAGTGAAGCACCATTCAAATTAATTCGATACCGCACAGTGATTTTCAAAATAAGTATCACAATTCCATCATCTTCCTCCACTCTATTAGAAAATGATCATGTGAGTTCATGGGAAATAAATACCATAAAATATCAAGACTCGACCAAGGATAACTAATATTGTCGCCTGAATGAGGCGATGTTGCATGTAAAACTCGTATAAAAAAATAAAAAACTCTATGACATCACATTATGATCAAGGGGTCATGCGATAGTAAGGTGAAATCCAACTGATCTACCAAGTGACATCGCATGAATGCATGATGATATTCCCCATGACATCGCAAGATCTTCATCGACACAAATACTGAAGTTTACAAACACATGAACCTCCCCTATTTCTTATTTGTTAATGAGGGAATATCCAATATGCTTGCAAGATACGTTATAAGAAGGGGTATGAAAATTCACTGTGGAATATCAAGCTATTCTTTGGGACATCTCATGATCAACATTGTGATCATGCGAATCCTTCACATAGTTCAAATAATTATTCATTATTGCTGAAGAAGCCAAGATTTTAGAAATTTATGATATACGCCGATATCCTCAGAAGTGATTGAATAGGTCCTCAGTAGGGATTATATTTTGGATCACCCCGACCAATATAAATTGAAGTTTTTTCAATATAAAATGTCAGTAAAACTTAGATAAAAATGACATAGATAGTTCTCTCATGAATGTAGTAACCAAGTCTGCTCTTTGATGAAAATGGAGCATGGTATGTGTTTATTTTCAACACTCACATAGAAGATTAGGGAGTTTGACCAAAATATGACATTGGAATGAAGATAATTATGTTATCAATATGATGTCAAAAGGAGGTTTTTGTGTTTATATAGAATCTTACGTTCAGGGTCATTGAGGTTTATAAATTGTCAGCTACCCCTAGTCCAGACATAGATCTTTTCCAATGAAGATCAGGTTCATCTTCCGCATGAAAGATTTTCACATGAAAAAGTTTAAAAAAGAAAATATTTTCTTGAATGTGTTACTTTAGTCTACAAATACTAAGTGAAACTTGTGATGTAGCTTTTAGAAATATAAGGGTTAGGCGGAATGTAAGGGTTGTGTGAAAGTCATCTAATGTGACAATCCCAAATATTTCATACAAGAGAAGGTGTTTCATGCAAGCAGAAATGTATGCTTCTAATAATTTTTGATTATTTGGTTTATTTTTTCAGTGATTTCTAGTGAATCAATTTAGGAAATAGATTAATGAAGAGTCTCATGATGGAAAAATACAAATAATTCAATGTGAATCTATTGATGTGATCTTCAAGTCGATAAACTAAGATTGAATTCTCTCAAATCAGTTAGCCAGAGGGATTCAAAAAATGTGTTATGAAGGATGTAGTAAGCTATCCATAAAATCCTGTAAAGGAATTATTTCTTATATATGGAAACTATTTCTTAACTCTTGTATTCCATAACTAGTGAATTTTAGTAGATTTTGGTATAACCGACGTACTATCGGCATAAGCTCCTTGGGCTAGTCCTTAGTGGTTTAATAGGTAAAACTATTGTTTTTCCTTTATTCATGTGAATGTTTGATTGCTGATCAAATCCATCATACATGTTTAATGAGTTCCTACAAATGTGGGAACAAGATCCATTATTTTGGAATAAAAAGTTTTTACCCTAATTTATCCCTCCCTATTGAGGGTATTCTAAGTTTTAAAAATAAAATCAGACCATCCATGAGAGCCCTTCTCATAAAAGACTAGTATCCTACAAGAAAAATTTCTTGTAAAGAAGAAGGTCACCCCAAAAATCTCTTATATCATGAAAGTGTTGTTAGAAATCCACATATAAATTTTTTTCTTAAAAAAGACAATATTACAAGAAATATTTATCTTGTGAAGATGCAGAGATAACCATAGATAGTACCTTATGTATCACAAAACTTCTTAAATAGAACAAGATGAAAAACATAGTTTTCATGTAAGGAATTTGAGCCACCCACAAAAACACCTTTTTATTGAAAGGGAGAATCATCCCAAAATGCATATGGTCTTACCAACATTTTGGGGAGAACTTGTAGACACACTCACTGTCATGTGAAGGAGACATTAATAAAAACCATCCATGTCTCATGAAAGAAGAACACGAAGATATCCACTATAATTTGAAAGAATATATGGAAACATCTATTGTATTTAAAAGAATGGAGACATCCATATCTTGTGAAGTAAGTATTGATATCACATGATCTCCTCTTTCAAATAATAGAGGACAAAAATTGAGTTACACTTGGGTGTTGAAATGGTAGTAAATATACCACATAACCTTGTTAGATCATGATATTTTCATTATACAGTATATAATAAAGGAAGAAAAAGGTTGAATAAAAACCATATAACACATCAAACTATTGAAAAGATAATTGAGATACCCGAAGTAATTCAAATTCCATGAAACATGTGAATCATGTGAAATTGATTTAATTGATTTGGTAATTCAAGGATAAGAAGTTTGAGTTTATGTGAGTTTGGTCTTGTATAAATTATTATAGAATATTGAGTGCACCTCATGCACACATTTTAGTGAGTCCATGAAATCATTCATAAGGATGAAAATATCTATCAATGTTTCACTGAGGAAACTGGTTAATATAAGGGATCAAAATTAATTGAGAAAGGATGAAAAAAATTTAGTTACTATCGAAATTACATGAAGTTTACACAAGAAAATCATATCATACAATATTTTGGAGACATATAAAACATCACTCTATATTAGATCAACCGTTATCAAAGGTGAAATATTCTTTGTGGTTTTGAGAGCTTTTGAAGTCCTCTGGTTATAGCCAGAAGCAGTAGGAGTCTCTCTGTTAAACCAGTACTAGAATTCTTTCAGTTAGAGCTCTAAGAATATATAGTCTATCTATTGGAGTTGGAGAATTTTAATTAATTTTATAATAGAGAATAATCCATGTGGGGGAACCAACATGTCAAGGAGTAAGTCTTTATACCAGACCATTCAAATTATATATGCTACTCTTTCTATTACTACCACTGTAGATGAAATGATATTGAGAGATAATATTGATTAGATCAATAACCACAACAAGATTTAGTGGCTGAATTTTAATGTAAAGGGATTTGTAAAAAAACCACTGGTTCACCCCTAACCTCTTGGCGGTCAATCTTTCCTGAGTTACTATAAGTTCTATTATAGGGTTTGGTTCCCTATAAATATCCTATATGAATTCTGATAGATGGATAATAATAATCCCATAAATAGATGATGTGTTCTAATATTTAATGGAATGAATTATCATAGTTGTAAGAATAGGTTTCTACCCTATCTCATATCACTCACCCTAGTAGTGAGAGATACCATAAAAGTGGGATTTCCATACATTTATAATGATTCTTCAATGGAAGAAGATGATAAGAGAAATATTGAGTTATATGGAAAGGCTCAAAATTCCATCGCTATGTCTCTAAATAAAAGTCTACACAAGGGTAATGGGTCTCCAGGCTGCTAAGGATATCTGGGATGAAATCATAAGCTACTATGAAGGAAATGTCTCTTATTTTGGTCAGTTATAACACCTACATTAAAATTATTATAATTTTTATCACACAAATGACTATGAAAACATAAATACAATCAAAAAAATAATTAATTAAGTATTTAATAATAGGAAATAATTTTTTTATAAAATATTAAATATTTTATTTACCAATACTTTAAATTATTTTATTAATATAATAACATCTACAAAGTGAATTTTTAAAATTTCATTTGAATCATCACCATAAGTTCCATGAAAGTATTATAGAACTAGAAAAATTAACCTAACACATTAGATAAATTATCATTAATATTATTGAGATGATGAACCGACAAACAATACTCAAGGATGCTTTGCCTCTAAACAGATTCATGTTAGGGAAATATAATGCTTCATGACCAAATATTACTTATAACAATACAAAATTTATATATTGGAAATACAGAATAATAAATAGAATGTATAAATCTAAATAAATATGAATAATGATCATATTAATATAATGTTCAAACCCATTTTTATTATATATGTATGTTAATGAACATTATTCTAAAAAAATGTATGATGTAAGGGTTTATGGTAAAAATTTCAAATCTTTCAGACATATTTGATTTTTTTTCACCACACTATTATTTATAAAGTGTTTAATTATATCACTACCAATGAAATATAATATATAATATTTTTTATGAATTTCATTATATTTATAAATTGAATCATGTTTTTTATTTTAGTTCCTTTTGGTCCAATTGTTATAAAAGATGTAAGGGATTTTCACTGCAAATAAAATTTATTGAGACATGTTTATAGCACCCTTAGTTTTGGTTATATGACCATATATTTATGTATTTTAAGTATATATAATGTTTGGGTTATGTTTTAGTAGGTTAAAATGAGTTTTTTGTGATTTGGATGTTTTTATAGAGGTAGAAGGTCCGAGAACTGTTAGTAAAAACCGTTAAACAACTATAACAAACTATTTAGGGAAAAAATAGGTCATTGGGTTGGTGCATGGTTGGTATATGGTTTGGACTAACCCTGAAAATTCCCAGGAGAAACTGTGTGATCCTACTATCAATTGGGATATTGGTTAATGCATGGTCGATGCACAGGTTCTCTATCCTTGAGAGACAACCGTGCGAGGGGTGGCTTATGGTAGTAGCACCTACATGGTTAGCGCATAATTTTCCAAACTGCATGGCCTAACAATACAATGTATAGTTTTCCCTCTGAATTTTGTGGATCTAACTGGTTTACTCCACTAAGTTCTTAGTTTTACCCTAATCCATCCATATTACTAACTCAATTTTTTTTCCAATGTGTGGGAGTCAGTTCTTATAAGTCTAGGATAAATCTATAGGATAATAAAATTCCACTGGAGATATAGATTAACCAGTGATTCTCTATTCTTGTACATTCTTCTAAGATATTTTATTATTCACTCTATTGGATTCATATATCTATTCAATTGGGGATAGATCTATGAGGTGTGATGTCAATCATGATGATATAAAATTGTTTTATTTAAGGGTACAAGATATATGTTTAGTTTTAGAGGATCCAATCTTGGTTTTTAAAGTCCTTAGATCATTATTCATTTTCTCCAATGTTCGTAAGGCACTTAAAATCTCTCACAACTACTATTGATTATAACATTAATGATTTATTTATAAATGATATAATTATTTTAAATTGTTGGGTAAATTATGGTATGATTTTAATGAAATTTTCTTTTGAATTATGGGTTGAGAAATAATAGGAATTGGATGAAATTATAGAAAACCCATTGTTTTCTTAATTTTAAATGGTTATTTTTAAATTATTGTTGGTTTGATTCAAGTAAAATATTTTTTAAAATTATTTTAAAGGGAATAATTGATTGTATTGAAGTTGGTTGATATGATTATGGAATGAAATTTGAGAATTATTTTAATGGGATAGATAGTGGTCATGAATTAGAATGATCAATGGGATGAAGTATGTACGCGAAGCTCCATGGTCATTGGTAACACCAAGAGAGAGAGTGTGTGCGTTATGGATGCATGTGGTCATGGTAAAGTATATCCCATATCAAAAATTTAGAATATGTTTTAAATAATTTATTTATGTGTTCCTTGAAAAAATATCATGTTTTCTTATTGATGCTTATCATGGTAAAGCTAATTTAAGATTAATTATATACTATTTTTCAATGCTTAAACTATTTTTAAAAATTATCTGACAAGGTTTGTCATAGTGGCATGTTTTGGGAAGTCCTTTGTGATATCTTATGTAGTTTTATAATAACCCAATTCTTGGGAACTATAGTGCTTTTGTAGATTCTATATATCGAGACACTGGTAACGGCATGGTATCCTAGTTATTTAGTGGCGATTCCTAATAAATTTTGATGGGTATGTGTATTAGAGCATAAAGATGATTGGCAGTGGATGGTTAGTGTATTTGTTATCTTTGGGTTTTTTCATCCTTTGGTTCCTTTCGTTATGTCAATTATATTTCTCTTATATTTTGATATTTTCTTTTGGTTTTTTTATATTAGATTGTATTTATGTACTCATGCATCATATATAGGTTTCATTGTTTATGGTTATCCAATTTTGGATATTTTATCATTAAATAGAAAATTATTCCCCAATTTTTATGAATACCTTGGAATTTATTTATAGCATTTAGGGTTTTGGGGATGTCAACTAAGTCTAGTAACACCCACTACCTTTTCGAAATACAATGTGTGAGTGGGAGGATATTATAGATGATATCGGTATGTTCAATCCATGGTAATCAGTTCATTTATTAATGGATTTCAAAAATCATTCTTATTACTCTTTAAGTTGGGTTGGTAGCAAGGATACATGATCATCGTATCTTGAAATCTAGTGAATAAAAAGAAATAACTAACTTATTTTTTATGAACATCAAGTACTATTGTGTTTGGGTACATGAGTTTCTAATGATTCTTCTAGGAAAAGTTACCCCATCTTTATGGGCTTAGTTGATGAGTGTTTCATATTGTGCATTGATAGGTATGACTTCAGGATAGGGTTTCATAAATAATTGTTGTTTTTTTAAAACAATGAAAAAGGGTTCGATTTTCAAAATGATGGTTGTGGAAATTTTAAAAATGTTTTGAAAATGGAAATGGTGAGAATTTGGTAATGGATTGATAGTAGAATTTTGGAAATGGTATAACTACTTTACTATGGATGAAAATGTTTCTGGAATATGTGGAAGTTGTTAATTTGAAATTTATAATCATTTAGTTTCAAAATAGTGAGACTAAATAGAGTTTTTTTTGTTATAGATAATGGAAATGGGTAGGCATTAAAGAATCCAACAAGAAGAGGCTACTGAGAATGTGGTTTCACCTAAGCCATAGTTAAACCCACAGTTTTCCCAGAGTACTTTATTTGTTTTTTATACCATGTACAGTGGGAATAGAAGGTATGGACCAAGAACAAGTGGATAATTCATTATAGTTTCAAAATAAAAATGAACTCATCATTTGGGGTGACCCATATCTAGAAAAAGTATATTTTTACTTAGATATGATGAATCAAAAACATCAATTTCCTTTGAACCCCAGTTGGGAAGAAGGAGCAGCATGAAATATACATTCTATAAGATCATTCATGCCAATGGTGAGATTTATCATGTTGATAACATTAGGATTTGTGGGAATTCAAATTCTAGGAATATGTTTATGAGTTACACCTATTTAAAAGGTGGTGGTATAACTTAGAATAAGATAACAGGACTAGTGAATCCTCCCCATAAACCAAAGTTTAAACCTAGTTGTCTTTAATGTGTTTCTCTTGATATCATAAAGAAATATCTCACAACACCACCTATATAATTTCACAATTTTAATAAATTGGTACATATATAGTTTTATTCCAACATGATAAAAGGTTGATTACTCAGGACACATCTCATGTTTCTCAAACATCTTATGCTTCAATAGGAAAAGTGAAGAAGAATAACTCTCATTGGTAGAATCAAGCAAGCCCTGATAATTCTAGGAATACCATTACTACTCTATTAGTAAAAATATAAACTGTGCAATAAAAGTAAAAGTACAACGAGTATTCCATTTTATGGAGTTATGAAAGTGATCATGGATGTTGAATTAGGACTTTCAATGGTGAGATGTATGATTCTTTTTAATTCTACCCTTATGCATGATTTTTTGATACATGTACATACATTTTTTATTACTTATCAAATTATTGATAACATAGGTTTTCATTTGGAGACGATGCCTTCTATTTTGAAACATTAAACTACTCTTAGCCAATGGCACTGTCGAGCCTTTAGGTGAAAAAAATTTCTATAACCATCTATGGTGATAAAATGATTTGGGATTTATATATTATTGAAAAGGATTTCTATGAATTATTCTTGGGTATAGATTGGTTGACAATGTTCAATACTCACATAGACTATTGTACCTGAATAATTTGTTATATAAAAATATATGAAATCATGTATTTCTTTAGAGATGACTGAAATGTGAAAGTAAGTGGAGTAGGATTGCTGGTACCGGGGGTTGGAACCATCTTATACCAGTTGGTAGTGTCAACCTCTAAATATATACATGAGATCAATAATATTTATTTTTCAACTGTAGTGGATCACTTCATTGACGTCTTTCATGAAACTTTCTCGGGGTTTACACCCAAAAGAGAAGTGGAATTTATAATTGCTATATTACCAATTACTATTCCTATATCACTTCCATATTATCAGGTGAAATAAACATAATTGAGGGAATTTAAGGATTGGTTATAAGAGTTGGAAAGTACATTTCTCATTTGACTGAGTACATCGCTTTGTGAATCACCTATTCTTTTTGTGAAAAAAGTGGAGGAAAATCTTAGGTTTTGAAAATATTATCATAATCTTAACCATTTTATGATAAAAAATTGGTATCCTCCCCCACGAATTAATGATCTATTATGAATAGACCATCCTTTTTTATAGAATTGATGAATTAGTTATTTTAAAGGTATCTAGATTCATTTATGGTGGTATTTATGGATTATATATTGGTGTATTCTAGGAAAATTTCTAATAATGAGAATCATTTAGTGAGAGTGTGGGGTATATTTTGGTATCATTAAATAGATTTCAAACATGAAAAGATAGATTTTTGGATACAATAAGTATATTTCCTTGTCCATTATATATATGAAAAAAGTGTTTCTATAGATCCAAAAAAGATAGATGTTGTAATCTTCTGGAAACCTCCAAATAATGTATTTTAGATACACAATTTCTTTTTCTTGACTGGTTATTAAAAACATTTTTTGAGGAATTTTTTATGCTAGATTCACCAATGGTAGTATTTACAAGGAAAGGTGTTCCATTCAAAATAAAAAAGAATGTCAAAATTCTTTTCAAGATATTAAAGTTAACCTTGCATCAGCACCAATCATTATATTTCTAAAATCATGATAAGGTTATTTGGTGTATTTTAATGCTTTAGGATCTGGGTTGTGGTGTGTTCAAAAGCAGTGAGATCATAGTACTTCTTATGGATGACTATAACTACAGTTTCATGAAAAGAACTACAAAAAAGAAAAATTTGAATTTGTTGTGATAGTCCCAAATTTGAATACCTAACATAATTATATTTATGGTGATAAATATTTGGTGTTTATAGATAATATGATTTAAAAAAAAACTTTATTGAAAATAGAATGAGACAAAGAGAATGGATATAATATCATAATGTGATTGAATTTGAATTAATATATACAACTGATAATGAAACTCTATGGTGGATTACTTATTCATAAATTAATATTGTAAGTTGGTGAAAGATGATTCAGATTAATGGATGTTAATTTTTGTAATAATAGACATGCAACCATATTTTACAGACGAGGTTGATGTTACGGTTTTCTTCCCAATTTTGGTTGTTCCTAATTTGGTTCAGGAGGTAAATAAATATCTTATATTCAATATAGAATGTCTTTCTGTTATGTAAAAACTCAATGGTGGGGAGACTGAAATCATGAATGATTGTCTCCTATTGACCGTTCAAGGTTCCGGTGCTCTGCTAATGTGTATAACAACACTTAGGTTGAATCCTCATCGACGATACTCTTCAATAGTCGATTGTTTTTAGTGGATTGTATTCTGATTGGTGGGTTTGTTTGTAGAGCTTAAATTAAGTTATTAATTATTTCTAGTTGATTTAACAATTTTATAAATATTGGGGTGAGTTCATAATTAGGTAGTTAAGCTTGTGATATCCTTGATTCTTGCTTTATATTGAATTAAATTAACACCCATGTCACATGTTGACATTGATTGAAATTCCCAAGTGTTAAGGCATTAATCCAAGACTTAACATAACATATGGTTCTAATATTAATCATATATTGTTTATTTTAGTGTATTTATGGTTCCAATAATCCATGTAAACCACTTGTTAAATAAAAAAAGTCATTAATCCATGACATGTTATGTCAAATATACACAATGTTAATTCAAAGAATATTAATCGAGAAAAAGTTCTAAATCACTTAACATACCTAAATTATAACTCACCCCAATACGATATTTACTCATCCATTAAGATGATAATTAATCTAGTTTATTATATTTGTTATGATGAATTATAAACACAATGAAAAGAATGGGATAAGAAAAGAGCTGCACGTCGAACACACACACACGAAGGGTGATGATAATTAAAAATGAACTTTATATTGAATGAGAAAGTGAAAGAATAGTTTTTTAACATGATTTAATAAATTTAAAGAAAATTAATATTTCAAATTATAGTATAGATGATAATAAAAGTAAATGGGAAATGTACTTATATTAAAACAAAATTACAAAAAAATCTTACAAAATCACAACCAAGAAGATCAAAAAAGTAAATGAAAAAAAGAGAGGAGGAAGGGTCTCTCAAGTAAAAACTTGAATAAGTAAGGTCCTACCAAACATTTTTCAAAGATTTAGTCGTTCTAATTTATGATCCTCTCTTCTGAAATTCCAACCACAACAAGGAGAAGAGGGGGTTGTATTTATATCCCAAGAAGGTGGACTGTTTTCATTCCAAATATTCCCCTCCAATTGGATCACCAATTTGGACAGTCAGACCGTTGAATATCGAGATATTATCTTCTTACAAGTTGTATATATTGATGTTTATTTTCATCCCTCAAACTTTGGTGGCCATTGGACTTTTGGAGCCCAATATATGGATATTTTACTAAACAATATTTACCTATTAATTTTTATCAACACTTTCCCGAAGGCTGAAATGTGAATGGGTTTTTAAACAAAAATATGCCACCAAATAAAAATATTTTCTTCTAATAAGTTGGACGCCCATATCATAGATTTGAAACCAAAAATCCCAGCCTAATTTTATGAGTAGATCTGGAGAAAATTCAGGAATAGTGTCCTGATTTTAATTCCCGTCCAGAATGGTGGGCTGGACTTCCAATCATCCATTGGTCCCCTTGTCATTGGATTTGGGCCTTGAAATTTTAATTCATGACTCCTTGAACTGTTACCAAACTTTTGTGGAGAAAAAAATAATTTGGACTTCCTTATTGAGCCCAACAATTCAATTTTCATGGATGGTCCAATTTCGTTACAGATTCTGTGGGCCTTCTTGCGTGGTCCATATGACCCTTCAAAAACTAGAATTGGACAATGATTTCTTATAATGATATGTGGGAAATTGAATACGGAATTATAAAAAAGAAGAACCACACAATTTGTATTAATGGGGTTATAGTTATTAATAAAACTATAAACTGACTTGAATCTAGATGAATTCAAATAGTGCTCAAAAATTTTATTTAATATTGAAAAATTAATATTTTACACAAATTATGCACATTTCACATAAAATCAGTAAAGGGAGTATATAAAAAGTTACGAAAATATTAACAACATCCACTCCCCCACACATAGTCATGTGCATGTACTCATGTACGACAAATATAAAACCATAAAAAAATCATTTTCAGTCACTAAAAAATATTAATATTTTGCTTTCCCTAATTAGAGGAGGTTTAGACCATTTTACTCATCCATATTGAATTTCACCACAAATTGTTACAAAAATAATATTCCAAAAACAATTATTTTTTCATTCTCAAATTTGGAAATGGAAAATATGGGAAATCAAAACACACTCTTCTCAATACGATAAAAATTTATTTTTTGAGTTTCACTCATTCACCAATAAAAAGTGAAACTCATATAGTTTTAAAGAGATCTCATATTCCATTCCCTATCCTAAAGTTCACAAGAATCAAGATTTATTTTGAAGGGGGTTTTCTGTGGCTTTGGGACAGTAGGAATTTAGTATTCAAAAGAGTAGAAAGAGGGGTAGAACACTAAAATAGAAAAAGAAAGGCACAATATTTTTGAAATAAAACATGGAAAGAAATGGAAACATATATTTAATATGGAAAATTGTGTGAATCAAGACACAAAAATGGGAGAAAAATTTATGGGAATGAGAAGATGGAATATTTAAAAAACACAAAATTTCTCCCAATGACATAAGTGTTCTTTTATTCCTTTTCTTCCATATTTCAAAAGATGAACCTGAAACAGATCTCACACTCATCTCCCAACCCATTTTTGTTCTCCTCACAACACTAATTGTAATAGTTATAACCAGATCAAAGGTTGAGGAAGAATGATTCCTGACCCACCCAAGACACAACCCATTCTTCTCTTCATTTTTTTTATTTTTTTTTATTTTTTTGAACACTTTTTAATAACATTTACAGGATTACATAAATGAAAATACATTCCCCAAAACTCATAGAATGACAACCTCCACCACACTTTAAAATGGATGGTTTAACTTAAGAATGCGATAAATGTTGAAAATCAATAAAAGGGCACCCCAAATTGAAGTCCATTTTCCCCAAACATAGATTTCAATAAATTATGCAATGTAATTCCATGTAGATATTGGGTGGTATAAGGTATTGGTCTTGTAACATGGATATAAAAGAAAAGATTTTCATAATCTTGAAGGGGATTTCAAAAGGAGGAATAATGTAAGGTAAATGGGAGGAAATTTGGCTATTGTGATTCTCATGTGGTTAAAAAACTGTAACTATCATATTAATTCACACAAAAGTAGGAAATTAAACTTGAAGGTCCATAAATTCTATACTCAAAATCGGGGGTGAAAAACACACATTTTGAAAACATAGCCACATGTGACCTAGGAATGAAATCTAACATTGTTCATCACAGTTAGATAAAATCATTTTTCTAATTACAAATTTATAATTTAAAATTTATTGGTTTTTACACAATAATCTTTATCCGAATATATGTCGAAAAACAATAAAATTTTGAGATTAAACCATGTCTTTCGACTCCCCAAAATGTTTAGAAAACATTTAAAAAGTGGATGGTGAGTAAGTATGACTATTATTTTCATTTTTTAGTTCTTTTTAGTTTTTTAGTGTTTTTTAAAAAATACACAACCACACAAAATAGAAAGAGAAAAAGAAAGTGTTTGATGAAGAAAGTGGTAAAAAAATAAATAGAGAGGAAGAAGAAGAAAGAGGTAGAGAGAGGAAGATAGAGAGAGAGTTAAATGGAATGAGTGTCCCCTGGGTTTAGATTTGGTGGGTCACAGTCACTATCCAGTGGTGTGTTTACTAAAGAAGTTGTGGATCTAATGGAAGTAGATGGATTCTTGGGGTATGTGTCCTCTCTATTGATTCTTTGGAAAATTTCCATTACCTAAAAGAAATGAAAAAAATCATTATTCATTTAATGAAAAACTAAAATGAAATTAAAATTTCATTAAAGTAAAAGAAAACTTGTGTTTCCTCCTAAGAAGCATTGAATTTATTTTTTCAACAACTGGACAGTTGTTGTTGACTACCCAGAGTATGATGGTGGCCACTATATTTTCTAGACTCTAGTGTGATTCTAGAAAAATCTTCTCCTTTGGGATGCCTGATTGTTCATTGGATAATTTCTTCCCATCCTTGTTGATGTGCTTGAAATTCAATGGGGATGGAAAGGGAATATCTATATCCTCACTTTGGTCTTCAACTTGAGGAATGAAGTTATCCACAAAGTACTGGTTTTCTATACTTGGAAATTTAGGAATATGTCTCAATTATGATGGTTCATTTATGTAAGGTTCAGATAACATGAAACTAGAGTATGAGATCCTAATTGTTTTTGGATCATTTATTTCATTAGTTACTTATGTAGCATAATGAGGATTAGTGGAGTCATAATATTGAATAAAATTTTCAATATCCTTTATATTAATGTTTTTCAGCAAAGAATGGCCAATTTCAACATCACCAATGATCATATTATTAATTAGGGAAAAAATATCACAAACATCACTACCATCATGACAATATAAACACATTGTTTTAGGGTTCACCTTACATATAACAGAATTTTCAGAATCATGGATAAGAAATGATGAATGTTGGATAATCAGATTTGAATCAAAAAATGAACATGCTTGTTCATTTTTACCATTACCATCCAAGTTGGAGTAGTAGATGTCATAGGTGAGATGGGATTCCAAAGATTTTTCAAGATTCTTTAGATAAATGTAGTTTTCTTTTGTAATTTCAACATCAACTTCTCCATTTATGACTTGGTTAATGATGATGTAATTTTGAAAAACTCCTCTATCCGTAGAATATGAAGAACATGACGGACTGGGATTCAACACATTCTTAGAGAGTCTTTTGGAATCATGGATAGGGAATATAAATTGATTCTCTGATAGGTATCACATGGATTGAAAACTATTAAACTTAACCAATTGGTCACCAAATTCCATGGATAGGATGGCATCATGGACATCAATTTTGGTTTTAGATGTCACAAGGAATGGTCTTCCTAGAATCAGATGGGATTGGCCATACGTTTCCTCACCTTCCATGTTAAGGACATAAAAGTCAGCTGGGAAGATGAGATCATTGAATTAGACAAGGACATCCTCAATTATTCCCTTAGGACTGGTTGTGTTTTGATTGGATAACTGGATAACAACAACTATTGGATGTAAGGGACTTAGACCAAGGTTAGAGAATATGGATTTGGGAAGGAAATTTATCGAGGATCCTATGTCTATGAGTGCATCATCGATGTAGGAACTTCCAATCTGGCATGGAACCGTAATGGTCCCTAAATCTTTGAACTTTAATAGAATAGAATATTATGTTGAATCATTTTCAATAGTCTTAAGTAGTCTCTTATGAGTGCATAATTACTTATGAAACTTGGCATACTTAGGCATTTGTTTTATGGAACCTAAGAGGGGAATGTTGAATTCAAAACATATAAAAATGTTGAGCATTTCAAGATCATGTTTAAAAGACTTCATTGGCTTAGAAATGGCTTGAGGAAAAGGAATTAGGTTCCTAATTGGAATAGAAGGAGGTTAGGGAGTGAATTTAGGTTCCTTTTCATGTTTCTTTTCCTTCTCTTTTTCTAGGTTAACATTTTAAGTGGATTTAGAGGACTCATTATTAGGCATATAAATTTTATTTCCTGATCTAAGTGAAATTGCAATTACATTACCCTTGGAGTTGGATAATGGTTGATCTAGGAGTTGAGAAGAATTTGATTATTGTTGCTGGCTCAGGTGGGATTCTAGTTGACCAATTTGTGTTTCAATGTTTTTGAGGCTGAAACGGGTGAAAGAGGCAAGATCTTCCACTACACATTCCCATGGATACATGGAAGAAGAGGCTTGTACCAGATTGGGATTTCCATTATTTTGGTTCTTGGTAAAGTGATTTTATTGGTTTGGGATTTGATAAGTCTCACTAGGTTAGTGGAATCTAGGAGGAGGAAGATGAGGATTGATCCTTTGATGTCAAGGAACAAAAGGGTAAGGTTTTTGGAAGTTACCAACACTTTTACCATATTGGTATTGGTTTGGGTACTGGGGAGGGAAATGATGGGGATGAGAAATGGGATTTCCATACCTCAAGCCTTAGTTAAAGGTATAAGAGAAGGGATTTGAGTGGGCTTGGTTGAAATTTCTAATAAACTAACCTAATTGTTGAGGGTTGGTGTTTCTCTAAGCATATGCTACATTGAGCTCCATTGGTCTAAATGAATCAGATGTAACCTCTTAAAGTTGTGGATATGTGTCATTTGGATGATATGGGGAGCTATAGATTCCATAGTTCCTGATTGGTCCTGGGAACATAGATTGGGGAGAAGATGAGGTTGGGGCTTTGGTAGCCACAACTAGTTGTCGCACAAGACCTGTATGTTCACCCATCCACTATGTCATCTTGTTTGGCTCTATCGATTGACTATCTTGGGCTTGTTTGACTTGAAAATGTTATCGAGAATGGAATTGTTGTGTGTTTTCACCCATGTTTCTTATGAGATATCTTGCAGCTGTAGGAGTTTTATCAACAAGAGCACCGACACTTACAACATCAATGAGAGTTCTATCCATAGGCAGTAACTCCTCATAGAAGTATTGGATCAAGAGTTGGTCAGAGATTTGGTGGTGTGGGCAGGTTTCCAAAATATTTTTTAAGCTCTTCCAGTATTCGTGGAGTTATTCATTTGGGAATTGATGGATACAACTAATTTCCTTTCGGATGGAAGTAGTACGAGAAGAAGGAAATAATTTCTCAAAGAAAAGTTACTTCTTGTCATTCCATGTGGTTATGGAACCAGGAGGGAGGTAGTAAATCCATGACTTAGTGGAGTCATCTAGGGAGAAAGGAAATACTCGGAGTTTGATTTATTCCACATAAACCCCTTAAGGATTCATGGTAGAGCACACAACTTGGAACACTTTAATGAGGAGATACAGATCATTGCTGGCTAGCCCGTGGAAATGAGATAGAAGGTGAATCAAACCTGATTTGAGTTTTAACTTTGCCTCTATGATTGGATATTGAATACTAAGGGGTTGGTAATTCATATCATGGGTAAAGTGTTATTTATGGTTTTTCCCTAATATTATCCACATCTAATTCAATTGGTTGGATAGGGACTGGTTCTTGAATTATTTGATTATCCCTAATGTTTCTCCAAAGATGGTGATGTCTTCTCTCAATTTTAGGTTCAAACAAATCTGATGGTTTTTTGGGAGTTTATTTGGAATTTATATTTATTTTGGAAGAAATAGGAATATGGGGTTTTTTGTGTGTTTTTCGTTTATGATTTTTATGAGAAGGTGGGTTTTCCTTTGTGTTTGTTTTCAATTTTTTTTAAATTTTATTTTTTTACAATAACAAAAAATGAATGACTAATTAATGCACCATCCCCATCAAAAATTCCATTTGAAAGAGTATAAAATTGTCACTTATCGACCATTTAAGGTTCCAGTGCTCTGCTAATGCTTATAGCAGCACTCGGGCCAAATCCTCGGCAATGATACTTTTCAATAGTCGATTGTTTTTAATTGACTTTTTTTTGAATGAGGAGTTTTTTTGAAGATATTAAATGATGTGATTAATTATTGGTGATTGATTTAAATTTTTTTTAAATATTTGGGTGATTTCATCATTATGTAGTTAATCTTGTGATATCCTTGAGCCTTGGTTTATATTGCATTATTAAAACCCATGTCACAAGTTTATATTGATTGGAAATAAATTTTTTTAAGGCTTTAATCCAAGACTTAACTTAACTTAGGGTTATATTATTAATCATATCTTTTTTATGGTAGTCTATTTATGGTTCTAATAATCCATGAAAACCACTCGTTAAACAAAAAAAGTTATTATCCCATGACATGTCAAGTCCAATAAAAACAATGTTAATTTAAAGAATATTTATCGAGAAAAATTTCTCAACAACTTAATACACCTAAATTATAACTCACCCCAATAATGTATTTAATCATCCATTAATATGATTAGTAATCTGGTTTATTATATTTTTGGTGATGAATTATAAAAATAATGAAAAGAAAGGGATAAAAAAGAGTTGTGTGTCGAACACACACACACACACGAAGGGTGTTGAGAATTAAAAATGAACATTAGATTGAATGAGAAAGAGAAAAGAGAGATTGTTTTTTAACATGATTTAAGAAATTAAAATAATATTAATATTTCAAAATAGAGGGTAGATGATAATAATAGTTAATAGTAAAGGTACTTTCATTAAATCAGAATTACAAAATAAAGACTTACAAGATTACAAAAAAGAAGAACATAAAAGTAAATGAAAAAAAAAGAATGGAGGAAGGGTATCTCATTTTCAAAACTAAATATGGAAGGTCCTCCCAAGACTACGAAAAATCCTTGGTTGTTCCGATTTATTCTCCTCTCTTTCAAAATTCCAACCACATGTAAGGAGAAGAGGGGGTTGTATTTATAGCCCAAGGAGGTTGACTGTTTGCATTCCAAATCCTTGCCTCCACTTGTATCGCCAATTTGGCCATTCAGACAGTTGAATATAGAGATATTATCTTCTTCAAAGTTGTATATATTGATGTTTACTGTCATCCCTCAAACATTGGCAGCCATTGGACATTTGGAACCAATGATATGGCAATTTTACTAAATAGTTTTCACCTGTCCATTTTTATCAACATTTTTCTAAAGGAAGAAATGTGAATGGGTTGGTGAATAGGAATATGCCCTCATATAAAAATAATTTCTTCTAAAAATTTACCCCCATATCTTATCTTTCACAATTAAAAAGTCTTGGCTGCTTTTACTAGTAGATCGGGAGGAAATTTAGAAATAGTGTCCTATTTTTAATTCCCGGCCAGAATGGTGGGCTGGACATCAAAGACTCATTTGGGCTCCATGTTTTTGGATTTGGGCCTTTGAATTTCTATTCATGAATCCTTTAATTTTTCCACAAACTTTAGAGTATACTAAAGTAATTTGGACATCCCTATTGAGCCCAAAAATTCAATCTTTATGGATTGTCCAATTTCTTCATAGTTTCTATGGGCCTTCTTGTGTGGTCCATATGACCCATCACATGGAATAATTGGCCAATGATTCCTTCTAATGACATGTGATAAATAGAATAAATAATCCTAAAAAGAATAACCATACAATTTGGATCAGTGGGGTGATATATATTCATAAAAAAATAAACTGACTTGAATTTGGATGAATTCAAATAGTGCTCAAAAACTATATTTAATATTTAAACATTAATATTTCCCAAAAATTATGAAAATTTCATATAAAATAAGTTAAGGGAGTATATAAAAATTTATGAAAATATTAATAACATTAGATACCATCAAGGGATGAAAGATGGATCTGAGCTCTGTTTTTTGGTTTAGAGATCAGATGATTTTACATTGGATTTTTTGCAACAAATTTTAAATTATTTCCACCATTCAAAATGGGATGTTTATCTAGGAATTAGAAATATTTATAGAAAATTTATAGAATTATTTTGGTTATTTGCAATGAAAAGTGTTGTGGAAGATTTTTTCTCCAGATGCCTTACCTATCAATAGGTAATGGTTGAACAATAGTGACCAACGAGTATATTGTAGTATTTATAAATTCCTATGTAGAAGTGGGAGTAGATAGTTATTGATTTTGTGACATGTTTACCATGTATGTTTCAGAAACATTATTCCATATGGGTAATTTTGGATAATTTTGTGAAGTCAAATAATTTTATCCCAATTTTTTAAAATAATATGGTGGAAACAAATTCCTAAAATCTATATCTGAGAAGTTTTAAAGAGGTATGTAATTCCAGTTTTTATAGTGTCATATTGATATCTAGGGTTTACATATTTTTTTGGAGATACTTAAAAAAAGATATTGGGACTAATTCTCCAATGATCACACCATGTCATCATCAAATAGATGTAAAATAAAAATAGATGATGTGAACATTGGACTACATGCTTTGGGAATGTGTGATAAAGTTTTGTGGATCATATGAGGATCATATACATCTGGTGGAGTTATACTACAAAAGAGTTATCAGGACACAATGCATATGGATCTTTTTGGATCATTGTATGTGAGTCTGTTTCATTCTTCACATTTTTGGTTGGAAACAAGTGAGACTTTTCTAGTTGGACAAACCATTTCATGAGATAGTGAAAAATATTTAGTTTATCGCAAAGTGGGTCGACACAAAATAATGTTATCTGAAATCGTATGTGTATCATCATTGATTAACATTGACATTTTATGGGAGTGATCAAGTGTTCTTTATAATCTTTCCAAGGCTTAGTAATTTTCATTTTGATAATAAGGGAAAATTATTTCCCTGATATATAAGCCCTTTCGAGATACATGGAACATTTAGTGTGGTGGAATATCGGTTGGATTTTCTTCCAAGGATCATTTAAGTGAATAATGTATTTAATTTATTTCAATTATAGAAGTATAAACCTATTATAGACAATGTGATTCTATGATATAATAACAACCTATAGATAGATACTACATTGGTTTATGTGGTAGTATGGATTATAGATATAAAACATAAATACTTAATTGGAAAAAAATCGATCTAGTATGGTTTTTATGGAAACATGGTTAGATTCAGGAAGAGGCATAAGAGCTTTAAGATGAAATTTCCAAGGAATGGACTGAACTATTTCAAAGTAGTGAAATTTTTAAACTTTCCTCAGATGGAAAGTCTAATGTTGGGTAGTATGTAGCTCCCATAGTTTTGTGTGATCGACCATTTATTTATGTTTTTTATTATATATAATGTTAGGGTTATGTTTTTGGTGGTTCAAATTTTATTTATGGATTTTTATGATTTTTTGGTGGTTAATGTTTTGGGACTAGTTAGTTGAAATCATGAAAAACCTATAGGAAACCATGAAAAGGAAAACATGGTCACTGGGAAGGCTCATGTATGGTGTATGGTTTTTCAATACCATGAAGATTACCATGTGAAATTGGGTGTTCCAAATTCTATTTATGATAGTGGATTATGGTTGGTTGGTTCATTGGTTTTCTAGCCACATGAGAAAACCATGTGAGGGTTGACTTAAGGCAGCATCACACACTTGGTGGGAGCATGGTTTTCCAAACTGTTTGACTTAACTAGGTGAAGTTTATTAATCCCCATGAATTTTGTGGATCTAACATATTTTAACAGCTTAGGAACTCCATTTTCCCCTAATACATCCATATTAAAAAATCATGTTTCTCCTAATATGTTAGAGGCAATTCCTTTCAGTGTTGGAGTGACCCACAATTGAATCAAGGACTCTTGAAGATCTAGATTTTCTCATAAGTATCTATTCCTACTCATTATTCATTGATATTTTCTTCTTTCCTTTCTTGGAATCATAGATCTAAGCCATTAGGGATAGATATATGCTATTTTTATTTCAATAATGAATAAATGTGATTGTTTTTATTGAAGATAAGAAGATATATGTTTGGTTTTAGAAGACCTAAGATTGGTTTTTGATGTCATTGGATCATTCTTCAGTTTGAGTGATGTAATTGAGGTAGGTGAATAATATATTGAATCATATTTATGAGAAAATATATTCTTGATTTCTAATTAATTTAATTTCTTGAAATTGTTTTGGATGTAATTTAGTGATTTTATAGATAATATATTTTTAATTATGGTTTTGGAAATCACAGGAATTGGATGAATTTTTGGAAAACTCATTTCTTATAAATTAAAAATATTTATTTTAATATTATGCTTCATTTGATGTAAGTTAACTATTTCATGTAATTATTTGAAAGGGAAGAAATTATTTTTTTGAAGTGAGTGGATATGATTTTCAAATAATGGTTATGTTTGAGTAGAATGGTATTAATAATTTTTTTGAGGTACCACCATCAATTGGATAGATAATGGATTCAAAGTTCCATCATGAATGGGAACACCATGATTTTGTGTCTGTGTGTGTGTTGTTGATGTCCGTGGACATGGTAAAGTATATTACAAGTCAAAAATTTTGAATACGGTTTAAATATACTTTTATGCATTCCTTGAAAAATGATTGTGTAATATTTTTGATGCTTATATTAGAAAAACTAATTAATAGCTTCATTATAAACTATTTTTTTATAAACTTTTTTATAAAATGTTCTAATAGGTCTTATCCTATATGGATTGGTTGGGAAGTCATTGGGTAAATCATACCATGTTTTACAGTCACACCCTTCTGAGGAACTACTATGCATTTGAAAATTCTATATATATAGATACAAGTAAAGGTATCCAATTTCATTAGTGGTTCTTCCTGATACCTTGGTCTCTGTATATGGATTAGAGTTTGGATTTGAGTGGGAGTGGCTGGTTAGTTTATTTTGTGTCTTTATGACTTTTATTCCTTTAGAACCTTTGGTTATGTCCTATTGATTCTACCTGTAATTAGATATTAAATTTTGGTTTGGTTTTATATTAGATTGTGTTTCTATAATCATGCATAATATAGTGGTTTGGATATTTATGGTTATATGATATTGGTTATTTTATCATTATATGAAAAAATGTCCCCCAAATTTTATTAATTCATTGACTCATATTTCCAGCCTTTGGTTTCTTTTGGATTTCACCAAAGTCTAGCTACACTGACCACCTTATCCCAATCCAATGAGTGAGGGGTAAGAAATTACATGTTTAATATTATAAACCTACTTTAATTTATATTTTTTTTATACATTTACTCATTAAAATTGAATCATAACTATTTTTATACTCAAGGTATTTAATTGTAACTTCCTTTTATTTTGGAATATAATTTCACTAAATCAATACTTTGTTTGACATATTGTTCTACACACAACACCAAACTAAATCAAGTCACATCATATTAGATTAATGTTATTAATCAAATTAATATTATTAATTCCTATATAAAATAACAGCACTATATTCAATTATAAATACATAAAATATATGATTTAGAACACTTAATTTTTTAAAAGGTAATTTTCTAATAAAATCAACTTTCTATTATTTATTGTATGTTTATTAAAAGGATATATTTATAAATTCTATAATTTTAATATGAAAAAATTAATTTAAATTTCTATTCATAATTAAAACAATATATTATTCTTATTTTAAAAGAGTCTTCTAAAATAAATATTTTTTAGGTGAATAGTGAAAAAATACTAATTTGGCAAATATCATATATTTTATAACATTACAATTAATAAATAAAGAATTAAATGATTTCAAAATATATTTTTATGTAAAAATATATATTTATAATGTAAAATAAATCATTTAAAAAAAATACGTTGTGTTTATAAAATCCATTTTCAACATTTTTGGAAACATATTTAATATTTTACACTAAGAAACTACTTTTATTTTGTTATTTTGAAAAATTATTATTAATAAATTATAGTAATTAAATATAAAAAATGAATTAATATTTTATATTAAAATTTTAATATTATTTATTAAGTTCAATTTCATTATTTGGCATTAAAGTATGACAACTACTATCGACATTAAAGAACTTGATAATCGTGAAAAGGGTTATTTTCAATGAATTGTTTTATTAATTTTGTGTAATTTTTATCCAATGAATAAAATTTCACATTTTTTAATTACTTTGAAATTATTTTTACTCATATATAGAAAAATATTATCACTCATTAAATTGGTAATCAATTATAAATAATATTAATAACACTTAATGGTGAAAAAACATTTATCCTAGATAATAGTTTTTTCTATATATTAAATGTGTTAATTTAAAATTAATTATTTTCTTCTTTTGAAACTAAATTATATTATATGGAGAAACTATTTAGGTTTATTACATGAAATTTATATTATAATTTTTTCCTTATATTTTTAATAATATATATATTACTTGGGGAAGAACTTGTTTCAAAGGTAAAAACCAAAATTGAAAAATATTAGATTCTAGTTTTAAGTGAATTAGAACATGTTTAATATATGTGTTAAAATTAATTTTAGAGGATTTATTTACCCTATATCAGCAAAAACTCTATTATTTAATTTTTTTGTTGGAATTGACCACTAATTAAGGATAAATCATTATTTTAATGTAATGGGAACTTCCTAAATTACCCTTATATTCACATGTGAAAGGGGTTAACTTCCACCACTTTTTGATACAAATATCTCTTAAGATATCATCCCAAAACACTTCAATATTCCCCCTTCTAGAAGCCATCTACACATTCAAATTCATCTGGTCACTATTAGTCATCCTAAAGCTTCTATTTCCATAGAGATTTCCAAGAGAAATATTATGTTTTCAATATGATCATTTCTTAATCCTTATACATTTATTATTAATCTTAATCTCCTAATTATTTTATTGACAGAATAATATAATGATAGAATTATAATTTATATACTTAAATATTATTATATTAATGTATAAACCATTATTCAAAGATTTCCATCTACTTTGAAAAACAAAACATCATCAATCATGCCTACGTACTGAAAACCACATCTATGATGTGATGTGTTGCATTTTTCAACATCACCATTCAAGGAAGGTAACAAGGATTGATTTGATTAATTAATATGTTTAATATCTCAAAATTAAAATTATGAAATGATAAATTATCATGTTTCTCCATCCCATCAAATTCATTGATAAATTAAATCATAAATTTTGTGTCATGCGAACAAAAACATCCATAGAATTTGAATATAAATAGTCATCACCACACTATAATGACAGTTAAAAGAGTGATTTTAGTGAATTTAAATGATATTTATTTTATATTTAATCTTTTTAAGTGGTTTATTAAGATTATATAAAAATATTTACTTATTATTTATATTATTATAAAACAATCTCATTTGGGTTGGTTTTTCCACATTCATGGACGATCATAAAATATTTATATAATGAATTATTAAAGAATTTTTATAATTTAAGTATCATATAATAAAAATGTATTGAATATTGTTTTGTATTTTATATAATGGTTTTACTAATATTTAATATATTTAATAATATACCATCTTTCAACCATTAATCATGCTGAAAGTACATCTTCACAATTTCCCATTTCATGAACCATATTCATGTCCTCCACATATTTTATTTGGAATTTATGAGTCACTGAATTTTGTTTTCTTATCATGAATAATCATATAATTATGAACAATGAACTAATAAGGTATAATTGAACTTGTCACTCTAAGACTTGTACACACAAAACATCGAAAAAAATCCTAACATCTGATGATGAAAAGATACTATAATAAAGTAACATATTGGTGATATATAGTTATAAATTATATGTATGAATGTTAGAATATTTGGATAAGGTTATTCTTTTAGTTGTTAATATAGTTATGTTTACTCTACTAGAGGTTAGAGTTGTTTTGACTATGTATGATTTAAAGTAAGGTGTTCTTTGTCTAAAATTTAATATTTTCAGACATATTTCATATTCTAATGTATAATATATTTTATATGGTGGGATTACTACCAATTATATTTATTTTATTTCATTTAAGTAATTCAAGTGGTGTGGAGAACCTTATCATGTTCTCAATTTAAGCCAATTTTGATTGAATGGATATCAATGGTGTTAGAGTTTTTTATATCAATTTTAATTCATTGATATAAAATATTCATTCAATTTGTTTTCCTTTTTATATATATATTATAATTTGTTTATTTAATCATAATTTTTAATGAAATATTTGGTATTTTCCAATCCCTGTTGATTACCCTTTTAAGTGGTTACCATTTTAGTGTTACTAAAGCTAGAATGGATTTTGATATCTCAAATCTTATTTTTTTGAGATATATCACCTTCCCTTGAATTTTAATATTCTATTATTGGTTTAATCTATAATATGACTATTTATTTTTATATCTCTTTATCCTTGGGTAAAATGAATATTTTGATTCAAATATTCCTCTTTAATGAATTTGTTCCCCATAAAAATATGATATTTTTAATAATAATTCTCATCCTTACAAATAAAGATAATTTTCTTAATTTACATGTTTTAAAATAGGCTTCCAAAATATTATAACTATTGTTTTTTTTAAATTTAAATAATAATATTTTTTTTAAAATTAAATGTTTATTTTTAAAACAATATTTAATTCAAAATAATAATTTATTTTCTTGTATTTTAGAAAAGGATTTCTATGTATTTTTATATCATCTAAAATATTGTTTTTGAAATTATATTTCGCTTATATGTTTTTTTTATGAAATTAAACTATTTGGTTTTAAAGTTCATTTTTAAAATTATTACCAAGAAAATGTATTCTATTTTAAAGAAATGTATTTTAACGAGTTTTCAATACCATTAAATAAGGTTTATTCCATATTAAATTTATGTTATTTTTCCAAAGATCATAAAACATTATTTTTATTTTTTGAAAACATCATTAATTATCCTTATGTTATTGAAGGGATATTTTTAATCCACTATAAAAATTGTAAGGCCCCAACCCCAGCCACCTGGAGTTGGTGCATTACTTCGTAACATTGGAATGATCACAAAAGATCAAGCCTCGAAAGACTGATTAGTTTAGTAGCCTTGGAAACACTAGATACATTCATAAATGTTACATTACATCATAAAGTGAAAATCTACAATAACAAAGTCTCCATAGTCCACACTCATATCCTCTTCTGACTATCCTTGCAGGTCATTCATAAAATACTTCTTCACATTCTGGAAAATATTAAATCATTGAAAGGGGTGAGCGCAGATGCTCAGTAAGGATAACAATATTGCGGAAGCTTTCATAAATAAACATTAACATTTAAGGCAATGTATAACTAAAACAAAAGCCTTTTAAACATGAACTTAAACATAATATGGCAAAAGTAAAATGAGATAATGCCATTTACTTATTCACATGGATATTCTACTGGTCGAATAATCACATGCAATATCAATAACCACTTTCATAATGATGGAATGCATAATGCCAGACTATCATAACCACGTAGCCAAGGCCTCGTGCCAAGACCACAAATAAGATTTTGTCAAGGCCTCGTGCCAAGACACTAGTTTGTCTAATGAGACCTACCGATGCATCAAGGAGCTATAGAGGGCTCCACCCGTCACTTATTAAGTCCAATGCATTCCTCATATGAATAGGTTTAAACATATCATAAACCATAACATAATCGTATCACATAAAACATGCATAAAGGAAACATAACATTTCCACATTTCAATCACAATATATCAATACAACACATTGATATAATAAAAACGCTTTCAAAACCATTTTCAATACCAAAATAAAAGAAAGTTAAAACTTTGTATTTATTTTTCATTAAAAAAAGTGATGGCTTGTAGAGGAAGCCGAAACTCAAATAATGGTCACAGCGGCGGAGAAGTCATTGTCACAGCAAATGTATAGAAAGAAAAACATTCCCTTTTTTTCGTTTAGTAAAACGCTTCATATAAAAAAGATTCCTTTTGAATAAATGTAAAAGTCTAAGGGGTTTATACACCATATAAAAGAAAGTTGTGTATAAAACCAAATATGCCTCAATGAAAGTAGATTGAGACGAAGTCATTAAAAGATCATTTTTAAAATAAAATAGATCTATTATGTGTATTCACTATAAGTACACATAAATAAAGTACAAATAAAAGATAGGACATAATAATATCATGACATAATTTGAAAGTAAGAGATTAACCCAAAGAATGGAAATTGGGTTAAGAAATTCCCTTACCTCGTGTCCGACTTGATTCGGCCGTTCTTTAACCTCCTGAATAATAAACTAGAGTTAATATCTACTTTATTAAGAACCATTTTCAATTTCATTATCCTTTTTATATCACTTATTACAATGTTATGAACATTATGTAATTATTTAAGTTAATAACGGTCGTTTTGTCGATCTTTGGTACTTGAGTCAACAATAAACTTCTTATAATTACAAGTTGTTTATGTGGTAGAATATCCATTATCTCCAGAATTATATTCATGATTTAAATGTCATATATATCACATATATCCAGTATATACATTCATTCATAATATTACATAACATTTAGAGGTAAGAAATGAAATGCACCGTTCATGGAGACGGTAAGCCGTACGTACGCATGAACACTACTTTCATTTCTATTTCGTATTTAATGGAATGAAATCATAATTATATAAATGTATAATATAGTTCCAGTATAATATCATATATAATATCATTTACTCCATCCTTTATACATCCCACATATGGCATTAATGATTCACATCACTTTGAGGGGGCGGTAGTCCGCACTTCCTAAAATGAAATTTTCGCGTTTACCCATAATGGAAATCATAAAGTATGCCATAAATGAGAAATACAGAAGAATAAGGAAAACATAAACATATTATATATCATATATAAATATAGTTACATCTTAATGGACACCTTTTAAGGTGTTATATGAGTGTTGAACAATCATCGTTTCGTGAGGTAGAAATTCGCCATCCACAGAAACAGTATGTTATTTAACCATTAGATGTAGGTGTGTGTAAGTGTAGCTCAAATCCTTATTATAACAACATAATAGTATATTTAGAATACTGTTATTGTTACAAATGAAATGATTAAAAGAGTTTATGGGGTTGGAGAAGCAAAATAAAATAAAATAACAGAAGAGAAGACATTACCTTAAAATCGGGTAACTCTTTTGATTTGAGCCAAAGGCTTCCTTGGGAAGAATTATGCCCAAAGTGAGGCTTCTAAGAGTAATGTAGGGAAGTTGGGAGAGTATTTGGGCAGAGGTTGGCCGAGCCAAAAGGCTTTGAAAGTGTGAGTAAGGTGGTAGAGGTGGGGGCCTTTTATAAGTGGAGAGGAGGGGCACTCTTGGAAAGTAAAGAAAAGTCACTTTATTTTAAAATGGTATTCGGATTTAAGAGGCCCCACATTGATATAATTAGAGGATAAGGTGATAAGGGTTCGAAATCCACCCATCCAATAGGTTTTGGACATGTGTAGGTCTTAGATATTACATTATCTTTCCATTTTATTTAAATCGTTAAATAATGAGGTCATCGCTGCATCATGATGATGTCATATATAATTTAATTTATTTAATGTCTAAAAATTATAAAAAAAATACTATAATGTAGGAAATCTTTTTATATTTCCAATGACTATTTATAGTAAAACATATGACTTGTATAACCCTATGTAAAAATTGTTTTAGTAAAACATTTCATGTTTGTGTCATTTTTTACTTTAACATTAAATAAAAGGTATTTATGTCATTTTCCAACTAAAGTGGCTCCATGGGGTCCCCAAGTTGACCCATGGATTGTCTTGGTCGTCCATGGCACATCCAATTAGGGTAGGACATGTGTCCAGCTCATCTCATATTATTAAAACATTATTTTTACCTTAAACTACACTAATTACCTCTAATCGCGATTAAGAACTTAAAAGTTACTATTCACCAAAAAATTATTTTAATCTCATTGAACCACATTTTACTTCTTAATTACAACCATGTATGTCGGATTTTTGAAAATCAAATCACAGAAGTGGTAATATTTCATTTAAACGAAAAATCAGTTTTTTAACTACCACTTAGTGGTTTCACTATTCATCAAAAATTGAAGTTTTTCAGAACAATGCAAAAATTTCACCCTAAGCTATAATTGATATTCCGAATTCAAAAATGATGTCTATTTTATGAAATTACAAACATATAAGTTGCATTAATTAATATTATAATTAATTCCCGCTGTCACAACAAATAGCGTGTTTTTAAGAAACAATATATATCAAAAGATTGACAATTGTTTATGTCCAATTTCAAAGTGAAATTAATTCTAATGAACACCATTGGATAAAATGGTAAAAATATATTCTAATTATACTTTAAAACCACTGAATAGTATAACTTATCACTATAAATTATTTTTATTAAAAAAGTTTTTTTAAGTATTTTTCACTATTCATAAAAATTTGGAAGTTCTCAGAAAATTAAAAAAAATTCAACATAGGATAATTTCAATATTAGAAATACAAAAATGAATTCCATTTTGAAATATAAAATTTCTATAATTTTAAAAAGTGGGTATTACTATTCATAACGGCTACTTTGATTAGTCGCGGTGTGTTAGAACTCGAGGTTGCGTACAACACACACTGCTCTATTATTCAAAGAGGAGCGTACCATGGAAGCTTGGGGTGTTACATTCTCCCCTCCTTCAATAAATTGCATCCTCGCAATTTGAAATTTTTCTTTGAAAATAAAAGGTTGAAAATAGAAAATACCTTTGTGGAAAACCCACATCGGAAATAAGGTTAATAAAAATATAACATGAAAAGAAAGAAAGAGAAGTACAAATGTCACCCGAGATAGCCCATACTAGGATTCTATGAAAATATGGATATGGAAGAAAAATAAACCATCAAGGTCTGATGGAGAGTTGTAGAAAACTGAATTAGGAGAAAGTTAACAATAAGAAAATCACAAACTTGTGATTGGTTAAACGATCATTGAATCCCCAGTTGGAAAAGTTAACCGGCAACGTTTTTGTTTTAAGTTACCTTTTATAAAGTTGAGGAATTTATTTAGGAGATTTACTAAGAACGTAAGGGAATATACATACTTGTCATGTAGACTTTCATTTATAAAAAAAAATTTACCACAAACCCATCTTTCACTCTAAAAGGTAATAGAACTCAAAAATATTCTATTTATCTTAATTGTATAAGGTTCCAAATATTAACACATACCATTTAGATTAGTAAAACTATTTTGTAATAACCAGGGACTTCCTGTAGGCTAGTGGTAGGTAATAAAGGCCTATCGCACTATGGTTGTGGGTTCGATTCCTGCAGCTTGTCCGACGTGATGGGTTATGCCCCACCCTGCAGGTTGTCCTTTTCCTAAAACTATAGTATTATAATATTCCAAAAATAATCGTCATAATTTTTTTAACCTTAAACAATACTATCCAAAGATCAAATTAATCCATTCCAACCTTTATAGTTATCCAAAATACCTCTGTCCAGACTTTCTCTAAAAGGTCTCTAAATTCCAAAATCAATTGTATCATCAGATTCCTCAAACAAGGTAAAGTTTCTCTTATTGTCACATACAAAAATATGATTACCTTCATCATATTAAAACCTTAATGAAATCAACAAGTACTGTAGTACAATCCTTATATATATATCACATTATTCTAATAACCAGAATATAATCCATGATTCCAAAAGCACCAATACATTAATTATTCCGCTTCAACTGTAGTCACAACATAAGATTGGCCTTGATCCCTTGGCCTTTTCTGAGGTATGTTTCCCTGACGCTTAGGAAATTCATTTGCATAATGACCCATTTATCTACAATTGTAGCATTCAACATTGATAGCCTCTTTCTTTCCCTTGCAATCACGCGCCTGGTGACCTTTTTCTCCACATTTATAACAAACTCTCATTCCTTTTAGGCAAGTACCAGGGTGATTTTTCCCACAATTATCACATAATGGAAAATCATTCTTTCCCTTTTTACCTTTATCTGTCTCTTGTTCCACAGTTCTCTTCTTCTCTTGCTTTACTTTATTGTCATAAGATTTATAGAATTCCTTTTCTGTCTTGATAGAACACGAGACAATATCTTCATACGATGAGAAGGATTGTGATACTAAAGCTCGATGGAGAAATGATTTTAACCCATCAAAGAAACGATCAATCTTACTTCTTGGGTTACGTATATAATCTGCAGCATGCCTCTCTAACCTTGTAAAGTTGGACTCATACTTTGCGACATTCTCATCCTCCTTTTGTCTCAGACTCAAAAATTGCCTTTCCATATCTGCTCGATGGTCATGTGGAAAGTATTTTTCTATGAAAATATCTTTGAACTCTCTCCATTCCATAATTGATACTTCTTCATCTTCCTTTGTATTTTGAATCAATGACCACCATTGATCGGCATCTCCAGTGAGGCGGTAAACTGCCATGATAACCTTCTCCCTTTCGCTACTCCCCAAGGCATGGAATATTTTCTCTAAAGAGTTTATCCATTTCTCAGCTACTAATGGATTTGTACCCCCATTAAATGTTGGTGGTTGTTGCCTCATGAAGTGGTCAAACATTGATCCTCCACGTTGCGGATCAGGGTGCTCCATACGAGTAAGGTTATTATTCATAACCCGAGTGAGTTGTCCCAGTATGGTAATAAGTTGATCAGCACCAGTTGTATCTACAAATCCACAATAATTATCTTGAGTAGGAGAGAAATCCCTACATGGAGTGCGTGCATTGATATGGTTTCCATTCCTTCCACTAGGCGCCATTTCTATACAATGGCATAAACTAGATTAGTTTATGAATCAAAATACATAATTCCATACTTGTAAAACACTTAACACTAATTGAACTATTTATGGATATAATCCATAATCATAAACAAAGTTTTCTTTGAGGAAGTATATACTCATAACCCTTCATAGTAGTTTGTAAGGAAAATGAGAATTATCCTAAGAATATCCCCCGGGAGTGTCGTAACCAAGAGTGCAGCAAGGCCCGTTGTCGTGCACCAGTTCCCGTTCGAGTCTAGCTCAAAGCGGTGTTTTCGGGTTTTACCCCTAGGTACATCTGTGCCAGAGCCACCTCTACCTGCTCGTATCCAGACAGGGATGTATTGCTCGGAAAACTCACAAAATCTATACAACAACAAAATTCTAGGAAGTCCTTCTATACTAATCCTCAAAGTCTATCTTTGGGCTATGTGTTCTAATCAGAGTTTATCTAAATCTAGCTTCCAAGGTTAGTACTAAACTGCCTCTGATACCAACTATAATTCCCTGAACCCAGCCACCCAGAGTCGGTGCATTACTTCGTAACATTGGCATGATCACAAAAGATCAAGTCTCGAAAGACCGATTAGTTTAGTAGCCTTGGAAACACTAGATACATTCATAAATGTTACATTACATCATAAAGTGAAAATCTACAATAACAAAGTCTCCATTGTCCACACTCATATCCTCTTCTGACTATCCCTGTAGGTCATTCATAAAATAATTCTTCCCATCATGGAAAATATTAAAACATTGAAAGGGGTGAGCTCAGATGCTCAGTAAGGATAACAATATTTCGGAAGCTTTCATAAATAAACATTAACATTTAAGGCAATGTATAACTAAAACAAAAGCCTTTTAAACATGAACTTCAACATAATATGGCAAAAGTAAAATGAGATAATGCCATTTACTTATTCACATGGATATTCTACTGGTCGAATAATCACATGCAATATCAATAACCACTTTCATAATGATGGAATGCATAATGCCAGACTATCATAACCACGTAGCCAAGGCCTCGTGCCAAGACCACAAAATAGATTTTGTCAAGGCCTCGTGCCAAGACACTAGTTTGTCTCATGAGACCTTCCGATGCATCGAGGAGCTATAGCGGGCTCCACCCGTCACTTATTAAGTCCAATGCATTCCTCATATGAATAGGTTTAAACATATCATAAACCATAACATAGACGTATCACATAAAACATGCAGAAAGGAAACATAACATTTTCACATTTCAATCACAAGATATCAATACAACACATTGATATAATAAAAACGCTTTCAAAACCATTTTCAATACCAAAATAAAAGAAAGTTAAAACTTTTTATTTATTTTTCATTAAAAAAAGTGATGGCTTGTAGAGGAAGCCGAAACTCAAATAATGGTCATGGCGGTAGAGAAGTCATTGTCGCCGCATATGTACGGAAATAAAAACATTCCCTTTTTGTCGTTTAGTAAAATGCTTCATATAAAAAAGATTCCTTTTGAATAAACGTAAAAGTCTAAGGGGTTTATACACCGTATAAAAGAAAGTTGTGTATAAAACCAAATATGCCTCAATGAAAGGAGATTGAGACGAAGTCCTTAAAAGATCATTTTTAAAATAAAATAGATCTATTATGTGTATTCACTATAAGTACACATAAAGAAAGTACAAATACAAGATAGGACATAATAATATCATGACATAATTTGAAAGTAAGAGATTAACCCAAAGAATGGAAATTGGGTTAAGAAATTCCCTTACCTCATGTCCGACTTGATTCGACAGTTCTTTAACCTCCTAAATTATAAACTAGAGTTAATATATAATTTATTAAGAACCATTTTAAATTTAATTATCCTTTTTATATCACTTATTAAAATGTTATGAACATTATGTAATTATTTAAGTTAATAACGGTCGTTTTGTCGATCTTTGGTACTTGAGTCAACAATAAACTTCTTATAATTACAAGTTGTTTATGTGGTAGAATATCCATTATCTCCTGAATTATATTAATGATTTAGATGTCATATATATCATATATATCCATTATATACATTCATTCATAATATTACATAACATTTATAGGTAAGAAATGAAATGCACCATTCATGGAGACGGTAAGCCGTACGTGCGCATGAACGCTACTTTCATTTCTATTTCGTATTTAATGGAATGAAATCATAATTATATAAAGGTAAAATATAGTTCCAGTATAATATCATATATAATATCATTTACTCCATCCTTTATACATCCCACATATGGCATTAACGATTCACATCACTTTGAGGGGGCGGTAGTCCGCACTTCCTAAAATTAAATTTTCGCGTTTACCCATAATGGAAATCATAAAGTATGCCATAAATGAGAAATACAGAAGCATAAGGAAAAAATAAACATATTATATATCATATATAAATATAGTGACATCTTAATGGCCACCTATGAAGGTGTTATATGAGTGTTGAACAATCATCGTTTCGTGAGGCAGAAATTCGCCATCCACAGAAACAGTATGTTCTTTAACCATTAGATGTAGGTGTGTGTAATTGTAGCTCGAATACTTCTTATAAAAACATCATAGTATATTGAGGATACATTTGTTGTTACAAATGAAATGAATAAAAAGAGTTTATTGGGCTGGAGAAGCAAAATAAAACAAAATAACATAAGAGAAGACATTACCTTAAAATCGGGTAACTCTTTTGATTTGAGCCAAAGGCTTCCATAGGAAGAATTATGCCCAAAGTGAGGCTTCTAGGAGTAAGTGAGGAAAGTTTGGAGAGTATTTGGTCAGAGGTTGGCCAAGCCAAAAGGCTTTGAAAGTGTGTGTAAGGTGGTAGAGGTGGGGGCCTTTTATAAGTGGAGAGGAGGGGCACTCTTAGAAAGTAAAGAAATGTCACTTTATTTTAAAATGGTATTTGGATTTAAGAGGTCCCACATTGATATAATTCTAGGATAAGGTGATAAGGGTTCGAAATACACCCATCCAATAGGTTTTGGACATGTTTAGGTCTTAGATATTACATTATCTTTCCATTTTATTTAAATATTTAAATAATGAGGTCATCGCTGCATCATCATGATGTCATATATAATTTAATTTATTTAATGTCTAAAAATTATAAAACAAATACTATGATGTAGGAAATATTTTTATCTTTCCAATGACTATTTATAGTAAAAAATACGACTTTTATAACCCCATGTAAAAATTGTTTTAGTAAAACATTTCATGTTTGTGTCATTTTTTACTTTAACATTAAATAAAAGGTATTATTTCATTTTCCAACTAAAGTGGCTCCATGGGGTCCCCAAGTTGACCCATGGATTGTCTTGGTCGGCCATGGCACATTAAATGAGGGTAGGACATGTGTCAAGCTCATCTCATATTATTAAAACATTATTTTTACCTTAAACTACACTAATTACCTCTAATCGCGATTAAGAACTTAAAAGTTACTATTCACCAAAAAATTATTTTAATCTCATTGAACCACATTTTACTTCTTAATTACAACCATGTATGTTGGATTTTTGAAAATAAAATCACAGAAGTGGTAATATTTCATTTAAACGAAAAATCAGTTTTTTAACTACCACTTAGTGGTTTCACTGTTCATCAAAAATTGAAGTTTTTCAGAACAATGCCAAAATTTCACCCTAAGCTATAATTGATATTCCGAATTCAAAAATGATGTATATTTTATGAAATTCCAAACATATAAGTTGCATTAATTAATTTTATAATTAATTCCCACTGTCATAACAAATAGCGTGTTTTTAAGAAACAATATATATCAAAAGATTGACAATTGTTTATGTCCAATTTCAAAGTGAAATTAATTCTAATGAACACCATTGGATAAAATGGTAAAAATATATTCTAATTATACTTTAAAACCACTCAATAGTATAACTTATCACTATAAATAATTTTGATTAATAAAGTTGTTTTAAGTATTTTTCACTATTCATAAAAATTTGGAAGTTCTCAGAAAATTACAAAAAATTCAACATAGGCTAATTTCAATATTAGGAATACAAAAATGAATAATATTTTGAAATATAAAATTTCTATAATTTTAAAAAGTGGGTATTACTATTTATAAGGGCTACTTTGATTAGTCGAGGTGTGTTAGAACTCGAGGTTGCGTACAACACACGCTGCTCTATTATTCAAAGAGGAGCGTACCATGGAAGCTTGGGGTGTTACAAAAATTATTTCATTAGATGTCTTATAGAATGTTCTAGGAATTTTATTCATTCAAACCACCAATTTTTCAAGGGTTAATTAACTAATGTTTAAAGTATGAATGTTTTTAATTTATAATAGAACATATATGTATAGATGATTATTATATAATGGAAAGGGTTTTGTATATCCCTCAAATTCATTGTTTAAACATTCACATCTCATGAGATAATTATGGGAATCAAGTATTTTTGATTTATCCACTGTGGGAATCAGGAATTGATGATTGATCCCCTTTGTTATTAGAATTAGGATGTGATTGCTACTCCATTAGGTTATGATAATGAAGATTTGATTCTTTCTCCACTGTTTATCTGGTAATAAAATAATGATCCCCACCTCACTATTTTTATTGGAATCTGTTAGTGATGCCCGATAAACTCTGGGAATCATTATTTATTCTTAGTCAAACTTGTTAATGTAAAAATGTTAGGATTACACCTATATGATTTTATAATTTCTATGAGTGAAATTGTTTTGTTACTCATTATTTCCATGAAATTCCATATTATTATGCCTATGATTACGCTCCATGGATCATGTTTATTGACTAATGTTTCTACACACTTATACTATGATACATGTTATGTATTTGGTGGTTACATTTCATTCTATTATTTCCTAGTAACTACTATTATTGATACTTGATATTTTAATAATATACCTATTCTCATGATTTCACTCATGCATATGATTTAACCCTCATTGACATGTAGATGAGTTTTCCCATATCGAGTGTTTGAGCTCAACCATTTATCATTTTTACCTTCCCTTGGTTGTGAATATGAGTATAACTTATGGGATTTAAATAAGGGAGTCTAGTTTGGCGTGATTATAGAGAAATATGTATAAATATTGTAAAATGATTTTCCTATGTAGCTGGTCACATAAGAAACAAACCAATTTTATTTTCAGGAATATGTGGTTATTGTGACATATAATTATTTAATTATTGAAATATTTGTATGCTTATCATGGGTTATCTCACCTTATATCACATATTTTTTTAATAAATTATTCTTATATGATTCTTAAGACTATCGGTCTGGGTTCATTCGATAGTATCAAATTTGGGTTTATTTTTTTGGTGATAAGTTTAGCAACTTTTATAGATTAATTTAGTTATATTTTTGTGATTGGGATTAGAGGACTTTACCAAAACCTCTATTTATAAGTTTAATGGAAAATTATATTTATAGGATAACATACTGATGTGTTGGTAATATTGATATTATGTGGTTGTCATATAAATGAAATCCTTATATTGATACTGAAATGTTAGTAAAACTATGGATAAAATGACCCTAGGAGTAATCACCCTAAAAAAGGCTGGTTTAGTATCAACTCAGTCCTCACTATGGTTCATGATGAGTGTGCCAAAGGTGAAACACATGGATAGACACTCCCATGGGGTATTCTTTGGTTAATGCAACTCTCATTAAATGCCATTATAAATGGTATATTATAATGGGGAATTATCTTAAGGAATATAACAGAACCAACCCTAAAAAACCAACATTGAAAGGAGAGTTATTTAAGATGAAATAAAATCTATTATATTAATATCAAAGATTTATACATTTTATGGTTGTTTTTTTCATGTAACTTTCCTACAATATCTACCTTATAGAGTAAAATGATAATCCTTCATTTCAACTCCTTTTGGTTTTAGTAATGGATGAATCCCAAAGGAATATGGTTAATGAGGTTTTCTATGGAAAATGTGGAGATTTAACCATTAAGAAACCTAATGAAATAAAATCTGAACCGATAAATATTGTGATTATTTGAAACCACCTATCAAGAATTAATATTAACAATTATAAAATAGGTGAATAATAGAACATAAAAAATAAGATAAGGCTGAACTCTAAGTGTTTTTTGGGTGATGAATATGATATAGGAATGAATACTAAATTTACAATATCTAATTTATGCAAGAAGAAGAACCCCTGAAATGTATCAATGTAAAAAATATATTAATTCATGTGTAAATGGATTGGCCACAAATATTAGTATTCTTAAACACTCTTAAAGATTCCATACAATACAACGAAAGGTATTACAGTACCCACTACTACATTATCCAAAAATCATTGATTTTTGTACATGGATTTTGACAATTATAAAAACTTAGTCCCCAATATAATGTCTGAGATGGTTTTTAGTTATCAATAGCCTCCTCAACCAAGGAAATAAGTGAGATATTATCCAATATAAACCAGAGATAAGGCTCATGATAATTGAGAACCACATATAATTTTCTTCATATTTTTGGATGATGTTTTGGATTCTGGTCTATTGTACCTTGTATGTTTTCTAGGGGAATTAAATCACCATCCTAAGGATTTAATTATCGAAGAATAAATATTATCGTATTGTATCCTAAGTTTATTTTTATGAGAACCTTCCATGTTTAAATAATATTATCCTCCCTTTAAATTTTTTATGTGATTTAGAAAATGGGATTTTCCACTATACATATAGGAAAAATTATTTTGAATAATGAAATAAAAACTTCAGAAGATATAATTTTTTATTCTAATAGAACTTTAGTAGAAAAAGTTTGAAACCAAACAATTAAAAAGATGTGCATTAAACACAGAATGAACTCAAAATATTATTAAATATGAGACTATTATTATTGGGATTATACACTCTATATAACTCCCAGTGAATTTCAGTTACCTATATATCTAGATCATCAATGATAAGATCTTCCAAATGATTATCCATCTTGTCCTTTTTCTATACATATTATTTATAATTGATCATCCTTTTTTTAAATCCTCCATCTAAAATGTGGTCTTGTTTATTGATACACACACTGGTCCTCACTGATATAAGATAGAATCAATATATTATATATTCTATTTAACTTCTCCATCAGATCATTGATATGGAACTCTCCTTTGATCATTTCATTATTAGTGTGAAGAATGAAATCTAATGATTTTCATTTATCTACCACTATTTTCATTACCATTTTATTCAAATATTTAAGAGACACTGATTATTGTTCCAACAAAATTAATTCACATTCAGGAAACTTTCTGAATCCACTTAGATAATTCTTAGGCGCTCTAGGGTCCTTATTAACCACTTTAAAAATTGTATATTTGGCTATCCCTATTCTTATATCAAATTTCGTTTCTATACCCAAAGACATAGTTATAATAGTTTTTTTTTTAATTTTGAGTGATATTTGAAAGGCCTTGTTTTTATAAACTCAGTAAATTTTTTTAAATTTCTTGATAAAATATTTCCATGGTCACCCTTCATCGACCTGGATCCAACAATCATGTTCTTCTGGGCCCCTTCTCACAATCGGTTGCTATTTGAGAGTCTGTGTCTTCATCACTCAACACAACAACCTCAATAGACCTTGACTCGATATGTTTAGTTTCAAATATTCATATAAAATTATGTAATTATTCAAAATCAAAAATTATTTCTCCTTTATAGTCAAATATGTACAACAGTTTCGGATCTAGATCGATCTTGGTGATTCCTGGTTGCTAGAACATACCCGTTCTTAAACATCTGATGCATTCTGATCATGATACACTTGAAATGAAGGGGATGGTCTTGAAATAAAATTCCTATTATAATAAACCATGGAACTAATAATAGGGTCAAGTTCTTATCCATTGTTCATTGCTTAATTCTTCACGATATTTTCAAGGAAGGATAAGCCATATTATGGATCAATCCACCATCTTTGAAAACCTACACTACGATATTGTTAGCATCTAAATATCATTTCAAAATAGATGATATATCAAATATTTTCAGATCATTATTCCCATGTCATTTCCCTTAAAAACATGTTGATCATTAGACATTTCAACAACACCCAAATTTCTAATAGAGAAAATAGATGAAGATACATACCTACTCTAAGTGATTGAATCAACCTCACCATGATGATTCTTGGGACCACATTGGTAAACATAGGACTAATGATCGAGATACTGATATAAAGAAAAGTAATCATTCCATGTTTCAAAGGCCACTGATTTCTTACACCAAAACTCCTCAGCCGAAATAATTTGAATACATTTATTAGTTGGTTTAGAAATGTTGACTTCAACCCAGATATATGGGGATATACAGTGGAAAACTAAATTGTTTAGTCTATCCGATCAGAAAAAATATCTGACCAAATAGTGAATCATACCGGAAATCGATGGATATTTGTATGAAAGAGAAATTTTAGGTAAAAATTTGAAAATAGATGTATGATGATCATCACATCTCATATGGAAACTATACGACCATAAAAAAAGGTAGAATAAAGATCCATTTTGAGTGGGAGGAGCTCTAGACCAAGAAAGGATTAGGCCATCCACCAATGAAAAGAAAACAATAATGCACCACTTATCATGAATCCCAAGGACCAATCATTCCTATAATACCCAAAATCCAAACATGAAACTATAAAAGGCATCAACTGATAAATGATTTTTTATAAAGAGATCCGTCATGTTCAGGTTCAAGAGAGACTAAACTTCAGTTATATAGGAGGATTAAATCAAGAGATGTGGGACCAATGTGTAGGGATATAACATAAAGGCTATGTGATATTTCATGGAATGGATGAAGGAATTATGGGTTTGAGAACATGTGTAAAGTGGGATGATCCACTAATGAAAATGAAGGGTTCCCCCTATATCGAGGGGCAGAACAAAGCAGTGACCATCACCATCTAGTGAATCACCAGGCACACAGATTGGGAAAAAAAATAATGATAGAATGTTGGATAAAATGGTTGTAGGAAAATAAAATTTTAGGGATAGACCTATTTTGAGGAAAAATATATGTTTCCTATGTTTTTAAGATTGATATATCTTAATAAATTATATTTGAAGTCACACGTCTATTTTAGACACCCTTACAAAATATCATTAGATTATGAAAAATTAAAATAGTGTGGATGTAATTTATTCTTGGGAAGGGTACTTGGGGGGGGGGGGGGTTAGGCACCCTGAGATTTTTGAATATATTTTTCTCTAAATTGATACTATGTTCGATATGTCCTTCACATGTAATACTAGAATAAAATGAGAAATTAAACACTGGATGAATATTATTATGAAAAGTAAAGATTAATAATTAAATTCATAAATAAAACTACTGTAATAGATTATAAATTCATAAATAATATGATTAAGGAAAATAATATTTTAGAAGGGAATATTTCAATAAAATATTTTTTCCTTTATATAATTCATTTTTATTTAAATTCTAAATAGATAAAAAAATATTAATTAAAAAATATTTCACTCTTTCAGATTAATCATTTAATTATTATTTTGGATTCATAATTTCATTATTATCATATAATTAATTTTACAGATTTTTCTAAAATAATTTATTTGTAGGGAAATTTAGACGAATAATTATTTTATAATACAATCACCTTTATGAAATTATAATAATAATATAATTTCTTAAAAGTTTATTAAAATCCATTTTATATTAAAATATATGTTTTAAATAAAAATAAATAATTTAAAAATATTATGTTGAAATTATAAAATACTTGTTTACCATTTTGGGAAGATATCTAATATTTGACAAAATATATTTTTATTCTATTATACAAAAAATAAAATTTTCATCATTTGTATAAATTAAAATATAAAAATGTTTTTAATAAACTAAACCAAAAGTTTAATATTATTTAACATTTATAATTTCATTTTTAGGTATTAATGTATGATTATAATGATTACTGTTAATGACCATTGTAATAGTGAAATAATTATTTTAAAATAATTTCTTTAATAATGGTGCATGAATTTTATACAATTAACTAAATTGATCTATATTATGTAATTACTTTTATATTATATTTACCCATATATATAAATATTTTATCACAGATTCAATTAGTAGTCAATACTAAATATTAATAAAAATAATTTACGGTTAGAACAATATTTTTCTACCAAACATATTTTATGTTTATTAAGTTTTTTAATTTAAAAGTAAATATTATAATATTTTTAAATTTAATAAAATTATATAGACACTATATTATGGTTTATATGATCATTTTTTGTAAGGTTTACCTTATATCTTTTGATAAATTGTAAATTAATATGGTAAAAACAAGTTACCAAGGTGAAAACTGGTAAAATGTGATAATCAAGTTGTAAAAGACTTGTAACATGTTTAACACGTGTGTGAAAATAAATGTTATAGGATTTATAGTTCTTATCTCATAAAAAACTCCATTATTTAATTTTTTTTATCCTTTTACCTTTTAATAGTGACATATTATTATTGAAATGTCATGGGTACATCCAAAAGTACATTTCTCTTCACTTATGGAAGGAGATCACTTATACCACTTTATACAACATATATCCTTTTCAATTTTCAACAAAAAATATCCCGTTTTTGTTCTTCTAGAATCATCTATCTATTTAACAATCCTATAGTCACAATTAGTTAATCTATGGCCTTTATTACCAAGGTGATTCCAAAGATAAAGCTGAAGTTCTCGACATGAGTATTTCTTACAACAGATAATTTCTTCTTAATATCAATATTAAAAGGTTTTATAAATATGATAATATAAGGAAATAAAACTTACGAATATAATAAAATGTTAATATATTAACTGAGGACTTATTATTAAATTCATTCTATCCACTAAAAAAACACTGATCATGCGTACATGTAGACTACATCCTGTAAGAAGCTATGTTGCTCATTTTAAATCACTACCTATCATGGATTATAAATATGAAATATTTTTCTAACTAATATATATTTTTTTTTTAATAATTAAATTAAATTATATCATATATCTTCACTCCATCACATTAATTACGAAATGGAATCATTAATTGTTCTTACATGCAGACTACCATCTCTACAAATGATTAATATCATTTACTTATCCACTCCACATGGATGATTACAATCATGAATTAATTATGATAAATTATATTTATAAAATATTTAATATTCACTAAATCTTATATTTATATTATATTAAACTACTTACTTACTCATTAAATCATTTCTACATGAACTCGTTTGTATTTGTTTTATCACATACCTAAATGATGTTATAATGTTTTTATCATGAATGATTATGTAATGTTATTGGATAATTGTATCATTTTATTGTAACTTATTTTATATTTACAAAATATTATCGAATTGTTTATTAATATTTATTATATTTTTGACATAAAACCTTTAAATTGTTAAAAATGCTTAAACTCGTCTATCAATTTTTTTATTTTAAGATCTAAATTCCGATATGTCACCCAATTGAATGTGGAATAAGTAATCATCATGAAGATTTATTATCATATATTTAATAATATGTCAATTATTCACATGTAACTAATAAGTGATAATAAACTGAGTCATAGCGAAGGTTGAATATGACAAACAATTAAAAAATTATAACATTAGAGGTTTCAAATAAAATATAACCTAGTGTCATATTAGTGATACCTTCTTATATATGATTTGTATAAAATAAAATTTATTTGAATATTGATCTAAAATTAGACATTAAGATATTAATTTTTACTATATGAGATGTTAGAGAATGTTCTACTATGGTAGATTTAAGATATTGGGTTCTTTGTTTGAAATTTAATATCTTGATATTTATTTCATATTTTTTAAAAAATAACATCATTCATATGGTGTTTTCATTTCATAATATATTTATTTTCCATAATTTTTGTAATTAATGGGATTTGAAGACCCATATCAAATTATTTATTTAAATGGTTTCGAATTCAAAGCATATAAATGTTATCAAGGGTTTTTGAATCATAATTTTTCATCATTAGGATATGATGTGTATACAAAAAATGACTCATTTTTGCATGAATATATATTACAAATGAACCTATTATATCATATTTTCCATGAAATTTATGATATTTACAAATACATCTTGATATCCCATTTCAATCAGTTTCATTTCAATAATAACTAAAGTCTTATAGTGGTTTTATGACATGATTATCATTTTAATGAGTTATAATAACTATTATTAAGACAGATTCATATATTATTCGATTATTAAACCCTAAGAATTTATATTAAGAATACAATTTATATATATATATAAATATAGAAGTTTATTTTCGATTCAAATATACACCCTCAATTTATTATCTCCCTAATTAAGTGTGACATTATTAGAAACAATTCTCATCCTTCTTTTTAAATATCATCAATTTATTTTTGGTGTTTTATGATGGGTTTATAAATGATTAAGAATCAATAATAATTTGATAAGAAAAGTAAATATCTGAATATTTTTTAAAATTAAAATATCTATTTTCAAAACTAATTCTTTATTTTAAAATTTATTTTTAATTCATGTGTATAAAGAAAGTATTGTTTATTTATTTTAATATATTCTCAAATAATATTTTAAATGAATCGATACGTGACAATTTTTTTTGTTGAAAATCCTATTTTAGGTTTTAAATTTTATTTTAAATTTTTCATCAAGTTCATGTGTTTTATTATAAACGGAAAATTTTAAGGGGTTTTCAAGGTTTTCAATAAGGGGGAATTTCCGTAATTTTTTCAAATGATTTATCCAAATATCATAAAATGTTATTTTTATTTTTGGATAATTTACTTAATGATATAAATGATACATAGGGTATATTTTTATGTAACCCAAAAAATTATTTATCCAAATTTATTATGGAATGTTCATGGAACATTTTTTATGAATCATGCCATGTTTCCATGGGCTAATTATGTGATGTTTGAAATATGGGGTTTTTGTGGTTCTAATGGAATGTATATATTTGAATTGTTATTATGTGATGGGTGGGGTCATATATATCCCTCAAATTAATTTGTTAAGGATTTATAACTCATGATATAATTATGAGAATATAGTATTGATGATCAATTTATTATTGGAATCAACAAGTGATACATGCTCCAATATGATTTGGGAATCAGGAGTTGATTCATGCTTTGTAATGTTATGGGAACATGGAAGTGATTCCATGTGCAATACGTTTAAAGGAATCAGATAGTAATTCTTACTCTACAATGATTATGGGAAATAATTAGTTATTCCTTCTCCTCTATGGGAACTTGTTATGTAATGACGAAGACTTGTTGAATGATTTTTGTTTCCTGAGAAAATGTGTGTTATATAATTTTTTACTCCAAAAAATATATCTCTATTAATTAAGTGAGTGTAATTTAATATTTACCCATAGAGTTTTGATCATTATATTAACATTGGTCAATTATGATTTTTGGTCATTACTATCATTGGAAATAATATTCATTATAAAAATTTTAATGTTATAATAAGAGTTTATTATTAAAAATGACAAAAGATAATTAATGAAGAGAGGAGAAACAATGGCCTCAACTAGTAGAGTCATGTTGTACAAATACTATTTTTCAAAACATGTGTTGGTAGTATCATCAGTGTGCTTTGATCTTAACCAATACCAAGATGATATTCAATAACTGAAGCCTGACCGAAATTTCCTACGAGTGAAGTTCATGTTAGTGGAAATTACCACTTGGGTGATGTTTTTGAAGCCTCCCCATGAATAAATAATCATCACAAACCTTACCCTTAGTTCATATGCATATGTTATAATGGGTTATGTGTGAAATACATATTTACTTAATGTATAACCTATTATTATAAATAAAATTTTTGTTCCATTAATTCTGTTTTAAGAATATTTTTTCTTAATAAAAAATATATTGAATTTGATAAATTGATTTTTTGGATAGAAATTATAAAATTTAAAAAAGATATGATTATTATAAGAAACTAAGGTATTATGAATAAATTTTATTTTATTTAAATAGTATGATTAAAACATTCCTATTTAACAATAAATGATAAAATATTTTTATTTTTTCAAGGGTGAAAATTTTTACTATGCATTTTCAATATGCTATTATTTTTAATAAATACTTATTTTTATATTTAAATGTTAAAAGTATCATATTTATAGAATTATTATTACAATATGAATAACATTTTTGAACTCATAATGTCAGAATAAGGTTATGGTGAATTTATAATAATTTTATAATATACTTTGTTTTTTCATGAATGGTAAAAATACTATTTGAATTTTTTAGTATCTTAATGAAATAATAATTATGTAATAATGATGTAATAAATAATTAACCAAAATACATGACTTAAAATATGTTATTTTGTTAATATAAATAATTTTAATGTATTTTAATCAATTTCCAAATATATAAATTACTTTCCAAATTCTAAAATGGAAACATTAACTTTAAAAATATTATATTGTGAAAACATTAATTCTCCTCAACAAAATAATTAATGTAAAATAGTTGTAGAAGATTTTGGATTAAAATCACATAAAAGTTGTCCCAAGTGTCCAATAACATGGGAAAATACCATGTGAATCCCATGTATTTTCATTTACCACTACCTAGGATTCCAAGGAGTGTATTTAGAAACTAATAAACAAATCCCCACTTTTTCTATAAATAACCACCCATTTATCAATTTCCATTCACTCCGAATTCTTCCTCTATAATGATATGATTGTTTTAAATCCACTAAGGATTCCTACCAAGGTTTACATGAGTCGTAAAGGTCCTGATAGTCAAGTTTTAGTATGTAATTTCCAATGTAAAGGAAATATCCACTTCTCTTTTCCATTCGAGTTTCCTCTTTGTAAAATATGCCTTAAGAATTTACAAAAAATGTTCTTTTGCCAAAATTATTTTTTCCCATTACTCTAATTAAATTATTTTATTATTTAGAGACCCAATTACTCTATATTTTTTCAATTTATAGAACCAAATGTTTTACCCATTATACTGGCGATTTTACTTCTCAAAATTTCTATATTATTCTTAATAAATTCCAATTTATTTTCATTATGAGAATAACTAAACCTATTTATTTTCTATGTTTATTAAAAAAATATGTAAATATAATTTATTTAATTATGGAATTTACTAAATAAATCCCTCATTCCATTGAATTGTTTTATAAATAAAATAATGATATTGTCTTTATGCACTTTTTAAAACACCATGATTTTTATATGAAAAACGTTTATGCTATTCTCTAAGGGTTATTTATGAATTTTTTAATTATGATTTATGTGGATAAAATTAATTAAGACATATGAAGGGTGTTCCATAATATAACTCAAATGCATTGGGTAAATAATTTAATCTATCTACATGACATATTTTTTGATACCTTAGTGAACAACCTTGTTAATTTTTATAACACCTTAGTGAAAAAACTTGGTGATATAATTAATAGTATATTTTTAAATGTTGTATCCCCATTTACATGAAATTATTAATGGTATTTATATTATTATTTTTCCATTTTTAATTTTACCTTGCCTTTATTATATTCCTCATGTTCTTATTGATATTTCTCCAGATCACATTTAAATTATTTCTCTTTCTTTCCCATGCTTGGATTTATGCTCTCCCTTTCCTTTGGTGTACGTCCCTAGGTTATGAGAAGTAGTAAATGTACATAGGATGAACCTATAAGGAATACTTTAATGTGGATTATAAGAATGTTTTATTTTTACAAGTGTTATGTAAATTTTTTTCCAAGAAACTAAACTTTAAAAGATCCTTTGTCTGTATCATATAAATGAAATGTTATGTAATAAAAAGTTGGGATGCCATAGTTGGTATCAAAGGACAGTTTTGTTATTTGTGGAAATTAGGATATGAAAATTTTAGGAAGAAATATAGGGGAATTATAAAATATAGAAAAATATCATGGTATTTTGGTGAAGTATTAATTAAGTGGTTTCTGAGAAAATAAATCCTTTTCTGGATACAAAAAAGTAGATGTGGCTCTGGAACAAATGTATATAGGGGTAAAATCCAAAAAACAACACTTTGAGTAAGACTCAAATAAGAAACAGTGCACAAAAATATGCCGTTCTACACTCTTGGAATGTCACTCATAAGGAATATGATTGGTTAATCAAAATATTCTTATTAACCATTATGAATGATTTATAGAAAATGTAATTGTTTTAATAGAATAATATATTTAATAATGAATTTTAAAATATAAAATTTTATTAGAATTAGAATATTTTTAAAAGAAACAAATTTTTCACTAAGGATTTACTGTTATAGAAAATGGTGGGAAATAGGAGGACCCACGTAAATGATGATCACAGTGGACCTTTCATTGATGAACCTCTGATGGAAGATCAAATGAAAAAACTCTTGAGAATGATGAATCAGAAAACTTGAGTTATGAAAAATTAATTGAATCAATCTGAGATACCGTATTCACCTTGAAGGGAATAACATTCAGTTGAGTCCATTATGCGTCAACAATAACCATCTTTCAGTGGATCTACCAACCCATTGATTTCAGTATAATGGATAATCTCTATGGAAAATATCTAATCTATACAGTATTATTTAGAGTAATATAAAGCTACCATGTATATATACCTCTTAGATAGAGAATATGAAAATTGGTATACAATGGTTTAAAACATGAATCCAAGAAGGTAGATTGATGTTATAGAGTAGGAATAATTTAGGGGAACCTATTTCAAAAAATATTTGCCCCATTCCTTAAGAACCATAATAGAGAAGGAATTATTAGAGCTATAGCTGAATGAATTGAATCTATGAGAATCCATGAGATGAAATTTACAAGGATTTCTCTATAAACCACTATTATTTCATGTATCATATTGGAAGTGTTGAAATTTTCTTCGGTAGACTAAGATTCTATCTACTGAAGAATCTGTCCAACTGAGACTATGAATGTTATGAGAATATAACACGAAGTGATATGATGGTTGAACTAGAGTTTAGAGAGACATAGTGGTAAATAGTTTAAATGAAAAAAGAGATCAATATAGCCAATATTTGGGAGTAACTTTGATCATAGAAGATAAGGAAAACAAATACAACCTTCCACATGCAATAAATGTTGAAATAAGCATTCAGGGAACCTATTTATTGGGAGAGGGAAATGTTATAAGTGTATAATTGGTGTCCATATTTCTCAAAACTTTTATAGTGAGGTGAAAATTAAACATGTCAAAACTATTTTAAAAGAGAAGATAGTGGAGCCCCATCCCAAAGACCAAGGATTAAAGTGTTTATAACTGGGGAACATTTTAGATCATTATGAAAATTAAAAGATAGTCTAGGGGAATCAACGTCAACCTTATAATAGTTAAAGGGGGAAAGGTTGTGATTTTTTTTCGTGATGGTTGAATTTTAATCTTGAAATAAGGTGGTATTACATACTATCTTTTTTCTCCCATATCTAGTAGACACTTTGTTTAATTCTAGTTATAAACAGTCATTTATTTCCTCTGTGTTTTCAAAGAATATAAAATCAATCCCTAAACTGATCAAAGTTGCGTTATTAGTAACCATTATTTGTAGGATAACATGAAAGGTGAGATTTTAAACTACACTATAAGGTTCCCAGTGTTTCAAAAAGTGAAAAAAGAGTGATAACTTCCAAAAGGATTATTACATCTACCACCAATACCAAAATAGAAGTGGGACAACATCACAATGTAATTTTTAAGTGTTATCCCAAGGAAATAAAAAAGAAATAATTAGATATGGGTTATAGTAGATCATATAACCAAGAAATACCATTTAATCATTATTCAGAAAGACCACTATCTTCACCAACTATCTATGATTTATATAAAGGAAGTGGTGAGGTTGCATAGAGTTTACGTTTATGTCGAATCTGATCACAAACCAAGCTTCATTTTAAAATTTTGGACATGTTTTTAAAATTATATGAATACTAAATTGAATTTATGTATTGAATATAACCCAAAAAATGATGGTTGATCTAAAAATAGTATTTATTAACTTGAGGAAATACTGAGAACAAACTCAATGGAATTTAAAGGTTTTTAATATCAACCACACCCATAAGTTCATTTCTTATATAATAAAAGATTCCATTATAGTATTTAAATAGAACCCTATGAAGATATATATGTAAAAAATGTAAAAATACTACTTTATGGGATGAAGTTGGTGGGAAAATGATTCTTGGGTATAATCTTGTGAAAGAGATGATATAAAGTTTTCATTCTATCCGACAACACGTAATGTCTCCTCTGATTTGGTAGAAGAGATATGCTAAAAACTATAAAAAGGACTTGGAGTTTAATATTGGTGACAATTCCTTCCTTCTAATTTCACCTTATAAGAGAGTCATGGAGTTTTGGAGGAAAGGGATGTTTATCCCTAGGTAAATTGTCCCTACAAAATCCTTAATCTCATAGGAATAGTGGCCTATCGGCTTGGACATCCTCCAAATATTTCTCATGTTTATGATGTATCCCATGTGTCCAAATTGAGTATGTACATACCCAAACCTTCACATATATTGATTTCTGATGTGGTACCACTGGAACATAACCTCTCATATGAGGAGCATCCAGTGGAGATCTTGGATCGTAGAGACACGATTCTATGTTACAAGACTACCTACCTCATCAAATTGTTGTTGAGGAACCATAAGTATGATGAAGTGACATGGTAACCATAGGGAACATTGAGGAAAAAGTAATCACATATTTTCTAATCTAAGGTAATGAGTTGTAATTCTAGGGGTGCAATTTTATAATGGGGAATAATGTAATGACCCAAACTTTTATAATGATATTTTTTTCCTCAGATATATGTGTTATATTATTCTATAATCAAAACAACTATATATAGTTAATAATGAAGTGAGTATTATTTGAAATGTGACAATTTGGTTTTGAACATTATATAAACATTTTTCAATTATGACTATTTGCCACTACTATCGTAGTAAAAAAATACCCTTGAGAAAAAATGTAACTTTATAATGAGAGTTAATAAGTGTAAATGATAAACGGTAATTAATGTAGAAATGTGAAACGATGAACTGGGATAGTAGATCCATGCCGTAAGAATCCCATTTGGTATAACTTGGGAGGGAGGTAGTGTCACCGGACATCAATCCTGACCAATACCAAGCTGAGCTTCAACAAGTGAATCTTGAATGAAATCACCTATATGATAAGTTGAAGTTAGTGGAAATTACCACTTGGGTGATGTTTTCTAAGACACCCCATGATTCTATAACCACTTAAAACCTTACCCTTAGGTTGTATGCAGGTTTTTCAAGGTGTAATTTTTGAGTCCTTAATTAGATAATGTATAATACCTTTATATATATAAAATTTTAGTTCCACAAATTCTGTTTTAAGAATAGTTTTTCTTAATAAAAATTATGATGAATTTAATAAATAGATTTTTAGAAAGAAATCATACTTTTTAGAAATTATTTATTTATTATAATAATCTATGGTATTATGAATAATGTTTATTTTAATTAACTAATATTATCAAAACATATTTATTTGAAAAAATTATTTAATAATTTTATTCTTTTTCAAGTATCAAAAATTTTACTATGCATTTTCAAACTGCACTTAATTTTAATAAAAATGCATTTTCATAGTTAGAAGTTTAAATTATTATTTGTATATAATTATTATGGTAAAATATATATCAATTTTTAAATCATCATGTCGAAAATAGGTTAGGGTGAATTTATGATAATTTTATAAAATACATTATTTTTTAGTGAATATTAAAAATAAAGATTGAGTTTTTTATTATGTTAATGACATCGTAATTATGTAATAATGATATAATAACAAATTAATAAAAATAAAACTTAGAAAAATGTTTTATTTTGTTACTATCAAGTATTTTAATATATTTAAATCTATTTCCTAATATATAATTTACTTTCCAAATTCTAAAATTGAAACATTAACTTTTAAAATGTTTATTTGTGAAAACATTATTTTCCTTGGAAAAATAAGTATTATAAAATGATGGTATTCTATTTTTAATTAAAATATAATAAAAGTTATCCCAAATTTCCAATACCATGGTAAAATACCGTGTCTATTCCATTGGTTTTTCATTTACCACTACCTAGGTTTCCAAGGCCTATATTTGGAAAATAACAAGAAAATCCCTCAATGTTTCTATAAATACCCACCCATTTATCCATTTAATTTCACTCCCAATTATTTTTAAATTAATATATGATAATTTTACCTGCTAGGTAGTCCTCCCAAGGTATATTTAAACCAAAATGGTCCCAATCATCATGATTTGGGAACTAATCTTCAAGGTAAGGAAAATCTCAAATTCTCTTTTCCATTCGAGTTTCCTTTTTGTGCGGTTTGTCTTTAAAATTTATAGACTATTTTAATATATCCATTTTGATTTATCTATTTATTGTCTTAATATTATTTTATTAATGGGAGACCTATGTACCCTATATTTTTACCCTTTGCTAGAACAATGTTTTATACCCGTTACAATGATAATTTTACTTCTCAAGATTTATCTATTATCCTTAAGACATTCCGTATTATTTTCTTTATGTGAATAAAAAACCATATTTTTTTATTAGTATTAACTAAAATTTAAAAATGATTTATTTTATTCTATAATTGAAATATATTAAACCCTCATTCCCATTCTATTGGATTTAAATTCTATAAAGATCTTATCTTTAAGTACTTTTTTTAAACGCCATGATTTTTATATGAAGCCCATTTCATCTATTATCTATGGGTTATTTATGAAATGTTTTATTAGGATATATATGGATCATTTTAATTATTAAATATTAATGGTTATCCTTTATAGTTATTCGATGCATTGGGTAAATAATTTAATCACTAGAGGGGACATATTTTACGACACCTTTGTGAACAGTCATAGTAATTTTTATGAAACCTCAGTGACAAACATTAGAGACATGATTAAGAATGTATCATTTAAATGTTGAATAAAAATTTCCATGAAATTATTCAATTTATTTTTATTATTATATGATCCTTTTTTCCTTTATTAAATTCCTCATGTTCTTATCGATATTTCTCAAGATCACCTGTAAATTAATTCCCTTACTTTCCCTTACTGGGACTTATGCTCGCCCTTTCCATTGATATAGCTCCCTATGTTATGAAATTTAGTAAATTTAGTTACTATAAACCTATTATTAATCCTTTCTAGTGTATTAGAATAATTTTTTATGTTTTCATGTATTGTGTCTCTTTTTTCCAAGACACTAAATTTTAAAATATCCTCTCTTTGTACCATGTAAATCTAAAGTTATTTAATAAAAAGGAGGGATTAAATATTGTAGTTAGTACTAATACAACATAGTATAGTAATAGTTATGTGATTAAACCTCCACTATTTTATTATTTATATGCCTAGGTTATTATTTTAATTCTCTTTTTATTTATTGTGTACCTTTTTTTTAAGACACTAAACTTTAAAAGGCCATCTGTTTATACCATGTAAATGTAATGTAATTTAATAAAAATGAGGGATTCCATATTGTATTTAGTATTACTCCAATGTAGTATGGTAACAGTAAAGTTATTAAACCTCTACTATTATCTTATTTATATTCCTATGTTATTATTTTAATTCACTATTATTCTTTATTTCAATGACTTTCCATATTTTAATGCCTATGATTAAACACTATGGAACATGTTTACTGTGTTATTTTCCCTCACTATTATGATATGGTTTATGATTTATATTTTGAAATTACTTTTCTTTCTATTATTCATTATATATGAATTGTTTTGTTCTATATTCCTCTAATAGGATATTTATCCCATTCTCATATCTTCTCTCTTATTTATGATCCAACCCTTGATGGCATGTTAATGAGTTTTCCCTTATTGATCAATTGAACTCAAACATTTCTTATGTATCTTTACACTATGTTATAAAGATCAGTATAACATATGATAATTATATAAGACAGTCTAGTATGGCTTAATTATGTAAAACTATTTGTAGGTTTTCTAAAATTATTTTCTTTTATAGCTTGTCCCCAATGACACTAAACCCATACATTTATGGGATTGTATAGATATGGTGATATGAAATTCATAAATTATTTATATATATATTTTTTTGAAAGGTTAAATATAATATTATAAAGAAAACATGTTTAAAGAATGTGTTTTTATCATAAGTAAATGGAGTTTAGGTTTGGTATGACTCTTAAATGATTCATTTAATGTTCTTTATTTCCATGTGATTTGATTCAAAATATTCAAAATATTAAAGGATTTACATTCAAGTATCACTTATTTTTTGATCAGTATTCATTATCTTTCATGATCATATTTTTTTATAAAGATATTTCTACATACATCTGTGGTTGTTTACGAACATTTTCTATTAGATATTAATATCTATACATATACTAAAATGGATCTGGTTAACTCGACACAGCATCCAAACCAATTCACCACTAGGCATGAAGGGTATTCCCAATCACCATAGGCTTGAACCTAGTGAATGTGAATAAATTAAACTACCATGAAAATGACATCACCTTAAAATCATAGAAAATAGATATAGACTCATTTTTTGAAGATTCCACCAGAAATTGTCTATAAATTGGACATCCAATAAAAACTAGCTAATTAGAAACAAAATTCAAAAATTTATAAAAGTGTAAAAAATAAGAAGTATGATCGAATTCATTCAGGGAAACATAAATAATCAGTCACAAATAAATAGACATCATCATATAACAACGATGATGAATAAAATAGAAATAAATTCATTCTCGATAAATATAATAAAAACCCAAAAATATAGGAAACTCCAAAACATTCCAAATAGAACACATTCATGTAACCCATTTTTTCTCACCATAACCTAAATTTTCATCTGAATACAATGTAAATGATTAAAAAATTTAATCTGAACTAATAATTATTATAAAATTCTAGGGATAAATACACTCACATGAGTGCATATTCATAGTAGGAGATAATAATTAATGAGTGGATCTGTGAAATGATTCTAGACAATTCAATAAAACATATATGTCAATTAATCTACATTTAAACTATATTTAAAAGGTAATATTATATATATGAGTATAGTATAGAAAAAAGAAACATTTATCTCTTTTAAAAATACATCATGTAGATTCAACATCCATTTCAAATAAAAACAAAATATTCAATTTAAATTATAACAATATTAAAACAAAGTGGAAAATAATTCCATTTCTATAAAAAATAAAAATTTCTATCAAACACTATTTTATTGAAAACATATTTCCAAAAATACACTTTTAAATAACCCATTTAAAAGATAAATACAATAGATGATGGAGATTAAGCAACAAAGAAAATGGAACTATATATATACGTGGAAGGATCAATTTTATTCATTTCTATACAAAAAATAATGCAAGGGTATAAGATAAAAAAATATGGGAATCACCTAGGGAAAATCATCAATGATGAAAAAAAACATATGAGACTAGCTAGGTCTTAAAGATAGATAGTCTGAGAAATATCATATAATATGAGACTAGTTATAGGCCTATTTTGTATCCCAATATATTCAAAATCCTCTAGAATAGCCTATAATACCATTATCAAGGGATCCCCCCACATATACCTATCTTATTTTTAAGGGGAAACAAGATGGTTTGTACCCTAAACTAGTGTAACATATATCCCAAACACTCTCTCAGTTCCTAGGGTTCCCATCTAATAAATCAAGAGAAGGTGATAAAAAATATGCCAATGATCATCACAAAAATTATTTTAGAATTAAAAGTAAATCACATATCAAATCAAACACCTTGAAAAGAAAATAAAACTTTCATATCCATATATTATAATCAATAACTACATAATAATAAATAGTCTACAGACCATTATATTAAAAACCTAAAAATGGTTTCTATAGAATTTTAGGACGATATTATATGCCATACTACAGAAAATGTTGAATCTCAATTGTGAAAAGGAACATTTAAAAATCAATTTAAAATTATTCTAAAACCAAAAATCACTTTTCAAATCATTTTAAATTCCAATTCCAGTTTAGAAATCAAGTAAATCCGTTCATTAAAAAGGAATATCAATCACCAAAACCTTCCGTAATTGAAAAACATTTTTGAAATACTGAACTGGTGTTAAGAACTCTTTTAATGAAAAATTTCATATCAAAAACCCCTTGGCTATATATAAATTGACATGGAATGTGAAAACAAATTATTAATAAATAAAAAATTAAAAACCAAATAAAATCCAATAATTACAATTATGGAAAATCTTGAAATCTATTTTAAAAATAATCAAGGGAACCAAATAGAATCATAATTTAATAGGAAAGTTTTTTAAAATACTCATGTGTTAAATGGAATTCCATGTAAGTTAATTACATAGAAACACTAACCCTAATTCAAGAGGAACAAGTTTTATTTTATAGTGAATAATAGACCAAAGATGAAGTTAATGTTTATGATCTATAGACATCAATATCCCCTTGATAAGTTTTACCCTAAACCCAAAAATTGGTCTATATGGAACATATGGTTCATGGGATAAGAATAAAACAATATATATATAAAATAGGGAAATACAATGGGATTTAGAAGGGTTTAACATTATGAATTAAGCAAAAACATTGATTAAATCCATGAGAAAATACATATAGAAGATGATAAATAATGGGGGAAGTTCTTGGAGGTCTATCCATTAAAAGGTTATTAATAGGTGAGACCAAAAGGGTTTTAATTCAATAAAAATATTATAAAAATTTGAAAAATTAAGAGGCTTCTTGGGGTTTTTCATGACATGACACATATCATCAAGATGTGATGGATTTTATAAGTCATATAGCCAAAACATTACCCCATGTATCATGACACGATGAATCAAAATTTATAACTAAAGACCTAGAGGAAAAGAATGGATTAGTTTTGATCATGTTAACTATGATAATGACTTTTATATAAACAATAAATGATGAATTAGGGTTTACTAGATCATAGGACCACCTACCATAGTAACAACATGACTAGTTTTCTATCTAAAGTCATACTTATCTTCCAAACCCAAAACTAAAAAAATTCATAGAAAAAGGATGTGATAGAATATTGAAACACTTAATTAGAAAAATAAAAAAATCATAGAGAAATTAGTAATGGGTGAGATAAAAAACTTTTTTTAAAAGAATTTATTTAACATTATATGTATGGGATATTTTGGTCTTTCTTTAAAAATAAAAATAAGACTGTTTTTTTAGATTTTTACATGAACATATTTTCGATCTATTTTTCCTATCAATATTATCTAGATACCTTTATATTTTTCGACATTTTTCTAAAGAAAATATTATACCCATTTATTTTTAATTTTATAAAAAAAGATGATTTTTCATTATATTTTTCAAATAACACTTCACTAGAGATATTATCTAATGGTACCATCAACCATCTTCCTCTCAATTGAATATGATTACTTCTTATGGATGTTTTTTTGAAACCCATTTCCTTCCCTTAGTTAAATAATATATGACAAAATCATGATTTTCATTATGTTTATAGGACTACATTATCTTATATTCATTTCTTCTTAATTCATGATATTATTTACTCAATTATACATATTTCTGATTTGGTTTCCATCCACTCTTTATCTTACTTTTGACATTACTTCTTGTTTATGTTATTTTATATAATGTATATAGTCTATATAATTTTTACTTTTCAAAAATTATATTGACATAACTGTATACCAATATATTGTTTTTTAAATGTTATATTTAGAGAAATTTATTCCATTTATTGACATTGAAATAAATATAATTCCTTATTATAGTTATTCCAATATATATTTTTATAAAATACTAAGGTATGTCAGTTATGTGTTGTATTTTTTATTTAGTCTCTCATATGATGAATAAAATGTACTTATATAGATTTGGGTGGGGATCATAATTATATATCCCATTCATCTATCATTAAGTATCATGAGTTGAAATAGTTTGAGTATTCAATGTATGCCATCCCATTTAATTATATGGTCTTAGAATTAGGCCATGATAGTTTCAATATCTATGAAGTCTCTATATGAGAAATTTAGGGTAACATTAATATGTCCTACATTATAAATTTTATTCTTATAAATTCTATTCTCTGTGTTTATAAAGTTATTTACTTGGTTATGTTATCAACGTATACAGTTCATGCTCATGAGATTAGAAATATGGAATTATTTGATTATAATTTATTTATTCCATGTCATTCAAGAATTATTTATTTTTTAATAACTTCTATAGTACGTTACCATGCACTAATAATTTTAGCACATCCATCTTATGTTTTTATTTCCCTATACTATGAAGAACAATCTTTCTTGAAATGTGGAAACAATAGACTAGTCTACCCCTAGTGAATTCTATGAATACTTTTTGTGAGTTGAGAACTTCATTATCTAATATTCCTTCCATTTAGAATGTATTCTCTTCAATATTCAGTCACAAAACTTCATAGAAAAACATCACTTGTTGACAAAATAATTGACATAAAAAGTGTTATTCAAAACATACATAAAAAAGTAATGACTTCTTCTACCTCTCTCAAATGTCAAATTCCTGACAAACTCACCAAGTTCATTTTTTGAAAAAATTTTACATCAATATATTTCTTCTCCTTCAATGAATATATTTTATTAATTTTTATAATAATATTCTTCTATTTTTTCTCTTTCTTTATCATATCTTCATCTTCATAACTATTATTAGAATTTAAATTTTATTTCAAATCAAACTCATATTTTTTTTATCTTGAGTAATAAAATTATCCTTTATTTTTTCTTTTCCCCATTATTAAATGTATAAAATAATAGTTTCATAACTACATATAAATATAATAAATAAAAACATAATTACGAATCCTTATAAAATGGAAGAAAACAATTTCCCAATAAAACATCACAATGTTGCGCCTATGATTATGGTGTTGAAAGTTAAAATAATAGCCTAAATCCAAATAATTTCTTATGATATTTATTTCATTAAAGGAAAACTTAATTAGAATTAGTTAATTATACATTATTCATAAAAATATAATTAAGGCAATAATAATTTTTAAAAAGGCATAATGATGGATAATTAACTAGTTATGAAAGACTTACTAATCCTAGAAGACTTATATTGTTAATCTCAATTACATAACCTTAGAAGTATTATCATAAAAGGATTATCCAAAACCCATACTAAAATTCCCCACTAATTAAAAAATTGATTTGGTATAGTGACATCCATGATAAATAGTTTTCTAAAAATTTGAAACTATGTATTCCAAAATTATTATTGAGGTATTCCTATTTCTCACACGTGTTTTGAAAATTCACCATGGAATCCACTACAACATGGTCCTTTCTAGATTTTAATTTTACACATCCCTAATTATTTCACTATATATTGAGAAACACCTTGAAATTAAAAAAATTGGTAACCATTGATACACTGTGACGTATCCAATCTTCAATATTTTTATAGGATAAGTTTCTAATATAAACATCCACTAAATGTTCATTATGGATTAATCTTTTCCATTATGAATTTATGAATATTATTGGTAGTTACATAGATATTTAATCACATTTACGAAGAGGTTATGATCTTATAATTTCTTTTAATCATTAATGTTTTAATGTATACATCTGAAGACATGTTTAAATATAACTTGAACTGAATGAATAACTTTGTGAATGATGAAATTTTACCTTACATTTTACTAAGAATTTAATTATACCTTTTTATAGAAACATTAAACACATTTACATAATAAATGAAAATTCTTGATAAACATTATATAGATCACGGGAAACCTTTATATTATTATCAATAACCATTAATCAACTACTATAATACCATGATTATCTTTATATATTATCAATGAGACCTTAAGAACATCAAAACATACCTAAATATAAACAGTTTTAATTCCAATTAACCAATATTTAATTAAAAATTATTCAAGACAACTTCAAAAAACTACCATAAGTGTTTCATCATTTTAAAAATCTATTTAAATCAATATTATATACTGATGAACATTGGAGTGAACTTTACCTCTGTGAATGAACAAGAATAAATTGAGTTAAAAAACATTATATATTAAAATAAAAAGTAATAAAATTAATCATATCCACTTAATACGTTATAATTATTTTATCTCTAGGTATAAACATCATTCTTGAGAAATTTATTTAATCTCAAAATAAATTCTCAATAGTCTTCCCCTTTATAACGTATTGGAAACCAAGGACTATAAATCACTCTTAAACTTATCAAAAATAAAAATGAAACATTATTCACTTATTCTTAGCATATATTGGTTAACTAGTTGTATGAAACAATAATATTGACTAATGAAATCATAATATCAACAATAGTAGTGACTTAAATTCAAACAACTTTAACATTCAACTTATTTAATATTCCCTTAGATGCTGAAATAAACATTTTCTCCATGTACTTGTACATACCATTAGAATAGTTGAACCACATGTAAGTGATAAACTCACAACATAACCACTTTGAAAAATCCATATATATATATATATCCCCACTTAAGAGAATAAAAAATCTATGTATACAGTCATATATATTCACCACCTTTTTTAGACAAGAAATAGTAGAAAAATTAAAAATAAGTATTTATGTTATCATATCTTGTTGCCCCACTATGAAAATAATATCCAAGGAAAACATAAGAGAGGGAGAATAAACAACATACATTATTCATAAGTTGTGTAGGGTTATACACATATCATTAACCTCAATTTCTGAAATTACTATTAAAAAAGGCTTAGATAACACATCAACAGTTATATTTTTTTAGAAACATGTTAAAAAACAAAATTCATTTATCTCAAAATTCTCTTTCATATGGTTATGTTCGATACATTTTTACTAGATTTATGAATTTTGATCATGATTCTTTAACAAATTTATAACACTTGGATTATCAAATACATGAAGAAGTGGTTGATTCACCTCAACCATAAAATCTTATAATATTTTCGTTATCCACATTAAATGAGTTATGGAATGAATTTTAACGAAATATATTTCCTCAGTAATGATAAAATACACATAAACTTTATTATTTTTATGAAAACAAACCAAACTGTTACCAAAGAAGAAAAATAAACTATATATGGACCTTTAGTTACCTACAAATCCTTCCTAAAATACATATTCACATCCAAATAGATCTATTATTCATTTTCTATCATATTTTAACTCAAAATATATTTTACCCTTTATAAACATGAACTTCCATTTTCCTTCCACAAAATAAGATTCTTTATATTTACTTAGATACCTGTAATAATTATTGGAAATATATATTAAATATTTCTTCAAAGCTGTGAGGTATAATAGACATTGAATAAACATCTCAAACTATCTAGGATTTGTATAATATCTTACACATTTTGGGATATCTTGAATCTAATTGAAATTGACGTGTATACTAGATTTGAATCCTCAATGATAAACCATTTTAATATTTATCTAGATTATATCTCTTGAGAAATATATATGTGATAATTATATTATGGAATTTGTTATCCTAGAAGGTGAATAATCATGATATTTTAATATATATATATACTTCATTTAAATAAATTTTATAATTTTAATCATTTAATTAATGAAAAAAAGATGAAATAAAATTTAATAAATCATGAAAAAAAAACATCCCACCTCATTTTAAATTTCTCAGGAAACAAAAATAATGTAATATGAATTATAAATACTTTATCAATGGGAAATTCAGGGAAAATGAAAACAAACATTGAATGATAAAATAATTAACACTCATGATTCTCCATGAAAATAATTTCTCTAAATATTTTTACTACATGAATGAACCTAATCATTTATATGAAATCCATATTGAATGTTTTTAGAGGATAAGAAGATATATATATATATAAATAAATATATATATAAATGAAAAATTATGATAGTTGTGGTATGAGCGAGGGAAGTATCATTTAGGGGACCTATACAAGACCTTCAAAAAAGGATATAGATTGTTTAGAATAAATAAATTTTATAAATTTTAGTTTAATATTTAAGTATCTACTTAGAGATATTAAGAATAGATCATAGAATAATCTAGAGTGCCTTATTGTTTGAAAATATACGGCCATACATGATGATCACCATATAGTGGATATATGGTTCATTAATTTTATTGAAATTCGATGTTTCTTATAAGTGATTCCAGAAAAAATTTTGATAGTAGCATGAATTATATTTCTATATATGTATTTTCATATACAATAATTTATTATATTATCTTTCATTTATGATCATCTCAGACATTATTTTTTCATATCTTATATAAATAATTGAAAAAAATAGTTTGGGGTCGACTATAAAAAGGATAACTCTTTCCTTGGGTTAAGATCTATTTATTTAAGAGATGGTGTATATGAATCCTCAGTTGATTTCATGAGAAATGTTTTTCAGAGAGACATATAGTCTGTTGTTGGGAAAATACCGTTGATAATGGGGAATAATATAGTTGGTGTTCATGTTTTATCCTTGATTTAATTATGGGTAATAGTTTTAAAATCCATTTTTTAAAGTTATAGGAGTTTAATTTCTTACTTTAATGTGATATATGGAAGGAAAAAATAATTTTTTTTTCATGATTTAATTGAAATAATATTTCTTCTTTTGAAATAGTTTTCATTGTTAAATGATTTTTAATTCATATTTTTGAATTGGATTGTTATTTATTTTTAAAATATGATTTTATTTAAGTACTATATTTTTGTGGTTACATTATAAAAACAAAACTATATTTAGAATATTCATATTTATTGGTTACTTTGAATGCGATTTCAATATGAATCTGTTGTGGTTTATCTATAAAGCCATTATTTTATATCATAATATATTTCTTGCCTATAAATATTATTAATATTTTTATCAATGTGATATGATTTTACTAATTTTTTTTTTCAATTTTGTATTTATTTTTAATAAATTTACATATGTATTTTTAAAAAAAGTATAATTTTTCCTGATAAATGTTAAAATCATTTATTGAGATAATTATCTTTTCTGGAATAATTTGAAAATTAATATTCTCATGGATGATTTTATAAAATTAATGAAAAAATGTATAACATATTAAAATTTTCTATTTTATTTTATGATGAAAAAGGTAATGCTGAGAAATAGAAAAAATTTAAGATATGATACTTGAGAATTATATTTGAATTAAGGAAAGGGGATTATACATAAAATATTATTGGACTATATCCATCATTTTTTGGGTGGGTCCGTTATTTTCTCCAAATGAATTGGATAATTTGGATGAAGTAAACTAATAAGTTGGCTCCTATGAAGTTTAAATTTTAACTACTATGATTCTCTAATAAAGTTATTTGAGTTAAATATTATGTCACTCATATTATGTGAAAATATTTATCAATTAATTTTATCCCATAAAGTGGATGGATTTTAGTAATTTTGTGATACCTATATGAAATTTCAGAGTTAACTGATATAAGATGCTTCTATATGAATTTTGGAATTATCTTCTTAGGTGATTATATTATGAATGATGATGAAATTATCATTATGTGGTTCTATAATGGTTTTCATATTATTTCAATAAGTTTTATTGAAAATATTGGTATTTTATGAAGATACATTGGATTTGAAAATGGGAAATTTCATTCATTTCATGGATAATAGATTTATTCTGTTAAAAAAATATATTGTGGTGTTTTTAAGAGAAAAAGTTTTTACATCAAGAATTTTTATCTCTCTTATAAAAAATTTCAAAAAGTATATTTCTATTCTATTTTGATTTAATAAATTTTTTTTAACTCAATAGGTTTGATAATGTGTTTCTATGTTTAAATAATTTTATATGAATGTTTATGTTTTGAGTATTTAAATGGAACAATTGGTTTAATGTTATTTTAATGGATTTAAAAGGATAATAATATACCTCTTTAAAAAAACCCCTTAATAATCTCTTTATGATCGGCCTATTTTTAATGTTTTTTTCATAGTTCCACAGATGAGTAAGATCATTTATACTTATTGTGAGGTATACATATATTTCTTATAGGTGTAGTATTTGGAGAGTTTGAATAAATGCCCCCATTTTTTAATGGGATACTATGGGATTTATATGTATTACTTTTATCAATTTTCAAAACCTATGAACCTAAAAATTCATTGGATTTTTTGACTCCATGAGGATTACTGATATTTTAAATTTAATGGATATGTTTGGGACACTTGTGTTTGGTATAAAATAGGGTATTTAAATGGTAGGTTGTTAGAATTAGATCCACATGCTCAGGTATGGGGTGTTAAAATTTGTATCATAGTAAAGGTTTTGATAACCTTATATTTTATTATAATACCAAATAAGGATAGTTTATTTTTCTAAGAATCTTAGGGATATCATTTTAAGATATCAAACATACTTTTGGTTAAGTAATGATCTTATGATTCTAGTTTTCTAAAATTGGGGAGAATTTCATAAGTCCATAAGCTTTGTTTCATTTATTCTTGAAGGATAATAAATAAAAGTTTCTTCCCATAGGATAATTATAAAATCATAAATAATAATAATATGAAACTAATTCAAAATATGGATTTTTCATGATATAGATAATTTAAAATCTATTGTGTATTGATAAATGTTGGGAAAAAAATCCCTCAAGGAATCAGTGAATCATTTTTGAGGTGATTGTGTTTGTTTAAAAAGTGGACATCTGTGTTGTGATTGTTAACAAAGAAAACAATGACATACAAATTTGTTGACAAAGGGGATTTCATGGTGGAATGTCGAGTTAAATAACTATGGTCAACGATCCATTTTTGATTCAAGAAAGTCGATAAAGTAATGGATGATCTGGAGGCGGTACAAAAAGAACAGATACAAGGTGGATCTATTTTCCAGTGTTTGCCAAATTTTTGGGCCTGAAAATCAACAAATGAAGAAAAGTTGTTTTTGGAAAAGGGACTTGCGAGCCATGTACTTGAAGGAGAGGAAACCTGCACGCCTAATATTTTTCAAGATCATAAGGTCAAAATATGGCATAGGAAAGAGGGTCACGCAGGTATTGGTGTTGTCACACAGGTGACTTGCACGCCGTGAAGAGACTTTCACACCATTTTCTAGGAGTCTTGGGAACTTGCGTGCTTGTTGTTTTTCAAGATCAGAAGATCAAAATTTGGAAAAGGAAAGTTGGTCGCGCATGTGAATTTCAGGGAAAGGGACCTACATGCCGAGACTTGCGCGCTGAGGGTTGACTTGTGCGCCATCGCGTAGGATGACCAAATGCCTATAAATACTTGACCACCCCTCCTCATTTTCAATGGAGTTCAACACTTAGAAAAATTAGAGCTCCAATCACGTAGATGTTGTGGTTGCGAAAGTGTTGTGTGGTCACGCAGGTGGACTTGCATGCTAGTGTTTGAAGTTTCATTCCTGTTGGTAGTTGCGCGCCAATATTGGATTGGGCGTAAAAGGGGTTGAGTCACGCAAGTTTGGATTTACAGAATATTTTGTCGTGCAAGTGTTTGAGGTAGACTTGTGTGCCAGTTGTGACTTGTGTGTCGATACTTGCACGCCGGGTTATACTTTCACGCCAAGTAAGGGTTATTCACAGTGGTTATTCAGGGCTACGCAAAATCAGGATGATTGCCCGATACCTTTGGTGCAAAAAACGATTCATCTACGGGTGAAAGTTGAACTGAAATAGAGCATCCACAGAAAATAGAGGATGTATTAATTAGTGATAATGAAGAGACCTATAGGTCTAAACTGTGAGTGGATTCTCTCTAGAGTAGTGAGCAAAGGAATAGGAAGAAGTTGATCCTCTCCACTGGCAGTGAGCTAGAGAGAGAGAAATAGGGAGTGATCCTTGGGAAAATAGTGAGTTGAACCTAAACCTTGTAAAGGAAGTGAACCTGGGACAGAGTGTTTGTGCCCGAACCTTGTAATCCACATCCAATTAAGTTTAGTGGAATTTGGTATGATCGACAGCCTGTCGGCGTATAATCCTTAGACGTAGCCCTTAGCAGTGAACCGAGTAAAAATTACTATGTCCTGTGCTTGCTTTACCTTCCGTTTATATTGTGCAACAGGAAAGAGAGAGAAGAGTGTTTTCTTTAAAACGAAAAAATATCAGAATGGGATTTATTTTTAAATTATTCATACCCTGATTCACCCCCCCCTCTCAGGGTATTCATCCTTGTGGACCTAATAATAGATTAAGAACTTGTTTTATGATATAAGGAGAAATATCTGAAATGAATCTTATATCTATTACAAATGATTTTAATTAAATTATAATTTCAATTACATGTTCAAGTGGCATTGGATTATTTTAAAACAACCATTTCACATGGAAAAAGTGATATGAAATTTCAAACACCTCTTCCATACTTCAAATTATCGATTTATTATGGGATCTTTACGAAACAAATTTATGATCTCAACATTACTATTATTCCTAAATCGTGAGATATCAATGAGATATTTATAAATATATTACCTTAAAACAAAAAAATGAGGCAAAATTTATTTTAAAGACGCTTTGAATGTGGGAGATATGCAAGAACCATATATATATATACACACATAATTTTAAAGTTATTTAAACATGAAATATTAGAAAACCTAAGTTTAAAAGATTAAATTATGACACTATCATATTATTTTAGAAAAATATTTTTTTACTCATAATTTCAAAAATTAGACTTTATATATAAATATTCTCTAAAACTATTTCATGGTATTCATAAATTCAAATACTTATATATTAATTGTTCTTAAACAAGATATGTAGAAGATTTAATTTTTTTTTAAAAATATTTACTTGATGTATGGACCAATGATGTTTGGGGATATGGTATTTAAATCTTATTAAACCAAGTAAATTTTTGGATTCAATGAATATGCAACCTACTATTATTCATCAAATATATTTGGAAATTTTTCTTGACGAATTTCTTGTTAAATTTATGTAAGAATAGTAATGAGATTGTAAAGGTTAAAATGTGGATAATGGAACTTTTTCTATCATTAATTTTAGTTAAAAATAATTGTGAGGGAATAATTCTAATATGGACGGAAGTATGTATCATCATTAAATTTTAATATATATATATATATATTGAATTTAAATAAATTCTATAATTTAAAATTTTTTTTGAATTAAAACATGGTAAAATAAATATTTATAAAATGTTAAAAAAATATCTATTGACTCTGTGAAATGTGGACCATGCACTTTTACATAGAATTCATGATGCAATCCTCAATTGGATACCAAATGTAGTTTTTGAGTAGAAATGTATATTTTTTTTCAGAAGAATGAGAAGAATGGATATCTTTGTTCCATATTAATTCTTATACACCAAGGGGTGGATATTCCAAAAAAAATAATGCCCAATCCAATGGGACGGTGGTAATAACCTCCCTTCTAGAGTAGGCCACATATTTGGAATGATTTTGGGGGTTGTATGTGTCATGAATCAAGATTTCCTAAAACTGGCCTAATATGTTCATGGTTTGACTCACCATTTTTAATGTGAGGGGAGGGGCATTGATATTATTCATGTGTTCGTTCTGAAGTCTTGAGACTGCAGACCGACATAGATCCCAAGCAAGGGTGAATCTCCCATGGTATGGAGTAGTGGGTTCTACCATGTGGTACTGACCATGGTACCCTCACCATGTGTTTAATGGTTAAATCCTTCGCCAAAGGCCCATCATATAGGTCACACAAAATAGTGTTAGCACGCATGGCACCTATACATGAGCTTTTATGACAAACTTTCACATTATCTTTCATGATAGACCTACTAATGATGTTGGAAAGACAACTCCTTCTATAAGGGTCTCATATTTTTCCATAAATAGGACCCCAGGTATCCTCTTTTGAATGAGTGAAAATCCCAAAGAATTATCAATGTTATGATTTCCCTATTACTTCACCTTGACCCTCATAAAGCATAAAATTATCTCTCAAAAACCTAAACAAGTGTGGATTAAGGGGTTGGGGGAGGGAGTAGTGGAAGTAAAGCTCTCCTAGGTTCTAAAATACAAAACCTATTTTTGAGGAACCCTTTCCCCCATGATTAATGAACATATTGAAACCATGACCATTCTATGAAATAATTGAAGTATGGGTTGTGTTTGTTGTCAATCCTCATTGGATGTATAGAATGTCTGTCAATAAAGTGATCATACAGTTCAATAAGACAACAATATTGAAGGTGGAACAGTTCTCCAGTGTTTGTGAAATTTTTGGACCTGAAAATCGGAAAATGAAGACATAGGTAGTTGGAAAGAGGAGGAGTGCACAAAAAGGAAGTGGTGTGCTAAATAAGGGAGGTGTGTGTGAAAAAATAGCACCGTGCGTGGAAAAAAACGATGTGCACGGAAAAAAGTGGTGTTCGTGAAAAACAGCGTGGTGTGCGAAATAGTGGAAAGAGTTTTTCCACACAAGAGGTGTTTCAGAATCAGAACATCAAAAAATGGAAAAGGCATGGGCTGTATGAAAAACATGGAGATGTGTGCAAAAAATGATTCCTGCATGAAAATTATTGCATTCCAAATGAGTGGTTTTTCGCACCAAGATGAGTTTTGCACGCGGGGGTCGGTGACGCCTATAAATCAGCTGTGACCCCACTCATTCCGTACAGTTTAAGACTTAGAGAAGATCTGAGTGCTGATGCGTATAAAATGTTCATGTAAAGGGAGTTGCATGAAAAAGGATGGGTTGTGAGAAAAATGCCGAGTTGTGCGAAAAATGGCGAGTTGTGCAAAAAAGGATGAGTTGCGTGAAAAAGGGTGAGTTGCATGAAAAAGGCCGCGATGCACAATTTTTTTTGAGTTCCACAGAAAAGGTTAAGCTGCGTGAAAATGTAGGCATTGCGTGAAAAATTTGAGGTTTCCTAAAAAGATATGAGCTACGTGAAAAAGGCCAAGATGCACGAAAAAGGTGTTGCATGTAAAGCTGCACATAAAGTAGGTTCCTGCACGAAATATTTTCTGTACAAAAATCAAGTACTTCATGCAAAGGGTAGGAGTTCTGTGAAATCTTCAGTATAACCTGTTTGCGTGTTTCTGATTATCTGGTTCATTGGTTCAATGTGTTCAAGTGCATCAATTCTGGACTTCGATGCAAGCATAGTCTCATGATAAGTAGAGGCAAGGACTTCAATGCGAATCTATTGAAGATACCTTCATGTCTATAAACTGACTGAGACTTCACCGAAGGTAGTGAGCCAGGGGGAGTCAATGGGAGTGACCCGAGGGACGCAATGGGCTATCCCTGAACATTCGTAAAGGTAGAAAGCCTAGGACAGAGTGACTGTTCCTGAACCATTGTAATCCACAACTAGTGAGGAATAGTGTAATTAGGTATGACCGACAACCTTTCGGCGTATTCTCCTTGGACATAGCCCCTAGTGGTGAACCAAGTAAAAAGTGTTGTGTCATCTCTTTGCATGTGAATGTTTGATTTCTAATCATATCCATAATATAGGTTTGACTAGTTTCTACCAATGTGGGAACAAAATCCATCATTTTAAAAGAAAAGTTGACTCCCAGATTCACCCCTACTCTCTCAGGGTGTCCCGGGGTCCTATGGAACACTAGTAGAATTCCCCCTTCCCTAACCAGGGACCTGTATGATATACTTTTGGGAAAAAATGTGGAGACCCTTGAATAATTTTGAAAATTAATTCTCAACTGTTTTATCCTAGGTGTTATTTTATGAATTTCACCTTCAACATGTTCATTCATACATGTGTGAACAACTTACAGGATACATGATCCTACATGTGTGATGCCATCTTGGATCACCCAGTTTATACCATGTGTGTGCCACACCACAATCCATATTCAAAGAAAAAAATGGAAATTAACTTCTTCCTTTAGATATATATTACAGTAGATACCAAATTGAAACCTCTACAGAAACCTCTATACCTAAAATTATATGGGATAGGGCACACCAGTGTGTCTCCCATTTGGGTATGCGTTCCTTTGGTCAGATGTATCCCACACTTATCCTACCTGATGGGTGGGGTCCTTGGGGTGATGTGAGTATTAATTACATTATTCATGAGGACCTCAACAATGGGATCAATGTTAGGGATCCCTAGACTCATGAATGTGGGTTAGGAACCTTTCCTCTATTGATGGTATCTTAAACCTAGGCCCTCCAGTTCTAGGTGGGGAGGGAGAGGATCATTACCCTTTGACAAGGAATTAGATCATCCTCTCATCCCCCAAAAATCAATTTTAGTGAATCCGTTCTAGATTAATCCCCTATAATTCCTTGAACGGTCCCTCATACTTCATCCCTTCAAACTTCTTCCATACTCTCAGCCTCATCCACCATCAAGATAAAATTTTTGTCATTTCCCAGATATTTCACTTACTCTTGTTTTCCACATTCAAACGTGACTCATGATGACTCATGTCGGGTAAGTGGATATCCATGATCATGTCTTCTACGTGGTCAGATGCATATTTTGAATGGGAATTATCTTTTGAATCTTACTCCCACCTTTATTTAGATGGCCTCCATTCATAGGCTTGGGTCTTCAAGGATATTTAGCAATTAAAGGAAGTGGGACTTTGTGGTTTTCTAGATCTACTCCTTCCTCTAGTTTCACACACTGAGAAGGGATCACACGAGCTTAGAGTTAGTGGTAATTATAATATCTAAACAGTCCCAAACCCCGAGCCTCCTATTCAGTATAATTCCCAACCATGACCAAGTGTCATGAAATCATTACAAGTGTATTCCCAAACCAAAAATGGGCCTCCTATTCTATATATTCCCCAATAATAACCCATAATAAGGGAATAATTCTATGTGTAATCCTCAACCAACCATGGGAAACCTATTCGGTATAATAACCAATCATAATAAAGTGTCCGAGAATCATTCTAAGTGTAAGCTCCAAAAAAACATGGTAATTAAATTTGATATAATCCAAAATAATAAAAAAGAATCAGAGCCTCATTCCATGTGTGAGACCTAGAAAACCATTGGAATCCTACTCAGTATAGGCCCTGACCATTCAAAAAAGGGATCCCTACTAAGGATTAATCCCCAACCCAACAACCAAAAATGGTCATCCACCATTGGAGTAATCCCCAACTATATCTATATACCCATCCAGAAGGCATCCTACTTAGGAGTAATACCCGATAAAATTCTCTAAAAGAGATATACTCCCCTATGAGACAATCCTTTTTAGGACCTCCAAAAGTGTGTGTCCTTAAAAGCAAACAACATGTGATTTGATTTCCATCCCAAAGAGATACGTAAAAAGCCTACCTGATGTCCATACCCAACAACTCAAATGAACCCCATTCTCTATGGTACAAATTTTTAGAAATATATTATTCTTCATGGTAATCTATATCCATTCCAGGATACATGGTCCACTATAGCATAAGTTCTACAACAAACATTGAATAGTCACATTTTGACTAGATTTCCTTTCCTTGTGATGTTAAACTACATGTTTTGGGCCTTGTCTCATGATCTTAAAAGGTATGATGTATCTCATTAAGTGGAAATTAACTTTGTGTGACTTGATTCCTCTCATGAGGATACTTAAGAATCCCATATCATGGGCCTGATCCAAAAATCAATACAATTACCATCTACCTAGAGGAAAATTCAATCTAGAGTGCCCCACTATGTGGCCCAAAACCAACATCATAATAAAATGAAAAATAATTTATGATTAATACATAATAGGGTACCATAAATGGAGAAATATATATATATATGTGCATCTCAATTTATAAATAACCTCAAATATATATAGATGATTCTTAATTCTATACATGATAAAAATTTATTGTTAATTTAAGGGTAACCAACATCATACTTGAGAATATGTGAAGGATTCACAAACATATCTTAAATATATAAGAGAGTCCTAGAGTATGATGTAATTCCCTCGAAAAAAAGGCGTGTTTAGCCTTACCCTCCATCCTCATAACCAATGTGAGATCGTAATTATTATTGGAAATTTTTCCCATGAGTTTCTACCTTTGGAATGAAGGCACCTCATGGATATAGAATCATTGTGTGCATTTGTCTCCACAAATAAATCCAATTGGAAGCTATTTTGAAATAGTGTGTTCAACATGAATAATTCCACAAAACTAAACCCGTCTAAAATTTTCAAAAGCGATTAACCACATTTTAATCAGGAGAGAAATGGTTAACCTGAACTTAATCCTTAACCAAGATAATAGTGTCACCAATCTATTTGGACCATTTATTTTTTAAGATGAAAGGGGTCTAAAAAAGACAATCAATCATGCATATGTTCTTTTAAAAAAGAATATTCATTGATTGGGTTTCCTAATTTTTTGGTTTTAAACTATATTATTGGAATATCCAATAGGGTATCTCTTCAATCGAAATGGCATCACAACAACTCTCATAGATGCATGCCCAAGCTACATTTCACGTTGGGTCTTAATCCAAGTAGAAGAATCCATCACTAAACCAATGTCTTAAATGATAATTATCAAATGAAATGCTTTAGGAGTATTATAAAAATGGTACCATCCCAACCCTAGAGGATTCCGAACATGCACTCCGACTTGTAAATCCCCACTGATTGTAGAATCAGTGATAGTTGGTGGTACAAAAGTAGATAAAACAAAACTATATGTTAAACTGTATTTGGAACCTATCCCCAGAATGAAACAACCAATTACTTTCTTATCTTATAGAGGTGGATAAAAAGTCCACATATGTTCTTACCCAAAAAACACAAGGTTCCTTACAAAGGCATATTACAAGTAATCACCAACACCAACACTGTCCAATAGTAAACCCTTAACATGATTAGGGTTCCATACTCAGCAGTCTGGCTTAGGTTTTCTAGAACTGGGTATGCAAGATTACTGATCAGGGTTGGAAACTATCCAATAAGGAATAGGGATAAATCCCCATTCTCTAATTGTAATCCCACCTATCACACTTTGTAGAAAAGTATGAGTGGTCACATATACCTGCCCACCCTAATTTAGCTCGTCAACAGACTCATCTTGCACCATCTGAGGAATATCATTGTAAAAATTCATTAGAAAGATATGATATGGAACATACACCCATAATAATTAATAAATAATTATAGAAACAAATCCTAAACGTTTTTAAAAAATTCCATCAGAAAAATTCAGCGTCAAACCAATAGCAGGTGCACACACCTATCCTCACTTATCATGCGTTCCAACAGGCTTATTTGGTAGCACCCAAACAACTCTGTTAGGAAGTCTCAATGACTAATTGGGGATAGAACAAACTCTCTAACCCCCTAAAAGAGTATTTTTAGTATCTAATGGACAGAAATGCAGTTTAAGAGTAAGAAAATCCCCTTTATTTGATATGAAATGGGAATGAATCCTTGTTGCCATCACCGAAGTCACCAATAATATCTTAAAAATGGTGAAAGGGATGAAAAAATACCATCCCACATCCTAATGACCTTCCAGTACATCATAATTAGGACAATAATATTTTCATTCGGATAGACTCATAGATCCATCCAGAAAAAATGGATTTTCTTTTCATCATGTGACCCTAGAGTAGACATGTACCTGTACTTCTATCTAAGAGGATTATAGGGGAAAAACATTGATATACAAACAACTGTATTAGGAATATAAATTTAAATGTGGGTAATTCAACCTATTTCTATGGCTACTAGAAGGTTGGCACAAACCCATTCTAAAATTCAGGAAGCTGATCAAAATTTTATGATACATGGGAGCTAATCAATTATGATTTCATACCTTAAAACCACTTTCCTTAGTATGTGGTCCTAGTCACTCTCAAGAAGGAATCCAAAAAGAAGACTCACCATAGATGAATGAATAAATAAGAGTCAATATATGATCCCTCTCTACTTAATATTTAAGTTCATGAATCCCTCAGATACTTAACTATATAATCTCATGATCCAAATATTCTGTTTCAAAATTATGAGTGTATTAGTAGTCATTATGAAGGCCCTCCCTAAATACTTCACCATGAATTATTGGTTCAAGTCTATAATTTGACCGATCTCAAGAGACCATTTTCGTATGAGAGTAACGATAACCCTAAGTGTGGCTAAAAGATCAAATAGAAAGAGTGTTTTCCATTTCTATAGTCCAACATGGAAGTCCTCCACATGATGTTGTTTATAATGAAATTTCTCTATATAGTAGTGTATCACTTCATTTGAAGGGTCCTCCCCTTGGAGATTTAGTGATGATGAAACCCTCCTGCTATGAGGTACTTGAGAAAAAATATCCATTCATTTATGATAAATTTCAATTAACAATTGAAACTATTTCTATATTTAAATATATCCCATGATGATTTTCACTCTATGAACCAAACATAGATATCATCTCTTTCAAAGTAATATTGGACGTCCCCACCGATCTAACTACTTATGATAAAGTAGAAATAAATAATCAAATATGGTTAGAAAAGGTTGACGAGCCTTTGACAAAGGATAAATATTACATGCCTAACTTGAGGAAAAAGATAGATAAAGAGGACATAAAAGTCATGATATGGACTTTATACACCCCTCAATACAAAATTTTAGTTGTTTTTTCAGAAGATCGTGTGTGTGACATCCAACTCAATTAATTGAACACTCTTCATCATTTGAGAGAAAAAATATTACCCAATAATGAGTAGAAAAGACATATCAAGGTAATGCAAGGGATGAAATGCCGGATTGAATTGGTGGATATCCTATATACATGAAATAAAATGTTCAAGAAATAGTAAGGAGTCCTTCAAAACACATTCTTCATCACATTAAAAATATTATTATAGATGATTGTAATTTCACCATATGGTGTTCATATCAGCGGATGGGGTGAACATACAGCGTTACATTTTATTGTTCTCCCAACCAGAGAATCCCACCAATGGTAATATCATGAAATTTCATAGCTTCAAACTAACTTCAATAAATGAATTATATTCACACTTGAAGACATGATCAACAAAAAAGTCCTTGAATGACTCACATTGATGTAGGTCTGGAAGAGAGAATTATATTGAAAGACTTTTGAATCATGAATTTGAAAATATGAAGAAAAATTTATTATTAATGGATTTCTGTTTTTAGATAGATCAAATATCATAAATTGTGCAATAATGTTTAGAAACAGGTGATCCATTTTCATAATAAATGATGCACCCAACCCATGTTCAAAACAAACATTATAAAATCAGAATGGAATACATAATAGTAGCATCCATTACAATGTAGGAGTATCCCAACCTATATGGATGGGGGAGTTTTTAGCTAAACTTTCATGCTTAGTAAATATGTCTCGAAGAGTTGTGAAAGTGGAATGGGAATAGACACACCCCTTAGGAATGATGATTTTTTTACATCAACAACCTTCTCCTCAGAAAATTTCAGTATTAACCCAATTAAGGGAAACATAATAAAATATATCCCTATATTTCATCTCATACCATGATTGAGTACCCTCATTAGGGGCACACATAAATAAAATGTCTCAAGATTTAATTTGGATTATTGTCTTCCAAATGGCTCTTAGAGAATCACCGATGGACAGGACATGGGCTCATAGAGGGATAAAAAAAGGTATTCTCACAAAGTCACTAATAAAATGCATGGAATGAATTATGCATCAGGGAATGTCATTAAAACCACCTTTTCACACCCTGAAATACATGAGGAAGATTCATAGGAATACATAGAGGAGGAAGTTTCAATTAAAAATATTGTAAAAATTGAAACAGTTATTGGAGGTGTGTGTACCTAGAAGAGACTTGCCTTGAATTTGGGAAGTCCCTCAATCACTCTACCACTACCTCCTCTTAGAGAACCCAATAAAGGAAAGGGAAAAGGTAGGTTTGTGCTTCCTCAACTCCCTAAAAAGGTTATTCCCCTCACACTTGAGGAATAATTTTCCAAAAAATAAGAACATGATAAATAATTGAGTAGATTAATGAAGAAATAATTTGAGGAATCCTTCTAATGGGATATGTTTTGCAAGAATATCCTCAGAACGCACTCCCAGCTGGTGAAACTCAACAATCCGGGTTTGTTGTAGCAATAGAAGGGGACCCAGAACATCCGATAAACAAGGGATATAAACCACCAGTATAATTAGACCCCAAGATAGTAGATCACGAGTTTCCTTCATTCGGTATATAGTTATAAAGGGACCTGAAAAATCCTTACCAGACTATACTTATAGAATAGCTGTGAAAAATACCCTGGAGGATGATAATGAATGGAAGGAAGTTAAGAGAAAGTGTACACATAATTTTAGTGATTTTATGTTAAAAAATATGATCAAATAGACTCATGAAATACACCAAGAATATTTGAAAAAATCAAATATGACCTCAAACACTTTTACTAGGACACAACTGACCCCTTCAGTGTCACAATCCTCCAAAGTATAGTCTTATAAAAAAACATGGTCAGAAGAGAATGTAGAAAAATCAAGAATATGGGCCTATGCCAAGTATAAAATTGGATTTGAATTTAACAGTCTCCTTTCCTACAGTACTAGAAGAATAGGCCTGACCTTTCCAAATGGTACAACAAGCATAGACAAACCATATAGAATCTATATGAGATGAGGATTTGATCTTTGGTTCCATTAATTTTATTCAATTGATGGATCCATTCTAACATTATTAGTGAAATTGTGAATCTGAATTTCATACATTTGATTGGGGAACAAGGTGTAGAGTACGTTAGAGCTAAGGATATATGGGATGATGTTGTCATTCCATGGGTCACTACTCTAACCAAATCCATGATAGAAATTTATATAGGGATGAAAATCATGGGAGATATCCTCCGTGAGCTCAAAAACAGTAGGAAAGTTCCCCCAAACATGTTAGTGTTTTCCCTGACATGATCATATTTGAAAATAGGATAGAGGACATGTTATCCCTTAATCATCGTTGGCATATAAGAAGACATGGTTGACATAATCCATTGAGAACATAAGAACCTATAGTTTCTATTCCATGGGTTGATCCATCCATATAAAGTGATTTAGTTCCTATAGAACCTATAAAATATCATCACCATGCTGAGAAGTGTATAAATTTGAACTATAAGTATGATGTTTTGAAGAAAATGTACCTATTTTTGTCTATGATCTCAATCTTGGATGCTTTGAATCTGTCAAAAGGCATCCGAGAATAACTCATAGTGGCTTTGTCAATCCCTAGGGAATTTGAAGTCGAAGTTACTCCTATTGAATTACATTGTGTAGAGAATGATTTTTAGGAATTACAAAAGATCATATATTTCCCAAATCATGAAGATGATGACATTATAGAGGGAAATGTTAGTCCCTTTTAAATTTCAAGCATCATAAATGATATTGATATCCAACAAGAATTCATAAATAACAACTCAAGTGTCAACCTCATTCTAGTGTGGAAACATATTCACTAGGTTCAATGAATCTCACTCCCCCCTCCAATTTAAGGATAAAGGGTTATAAGCAAAGTGAGGAAAAGTATATTGGAGAAATAAAACTCAAGACTATGTTTTTGGATCTCATGTCTGAATAGGAATTCATCAATATTTGGAAAGACAAGACTATTAATGTTCTACTGGTAAGACCTTGGATACATTAGCTTGTGTATATTCTCTAATCCTACCTCCAATGTATCATATATTATATAAATGGTCAAATTGGTACGTTTAATAGTGAAAATTCCCCATTTAAATCCTATAAGTCATAGTTAATAGACACAAGATTCTACTAGAGGTAAGGGAAACAACCCATGACTGATGATATTGATCGAATCAATGCTCTAATAGATGACTACAGATAACCCTTTCAACAAACTTAGTGTAGAGTATGTTCTTCCCATCAACCAAATCGAAAACACAAGTCTGAATTTTCACTCACATCTAGTGGCATCCATGATATTAGTCATTATAAAAAAACCAGAATCACTAGTGAAGCTTTCAACTCTATGAGTAGTAATGAAATTCTAGATGAAATTTTCAACTCTTCAAGTAGAGATAAAATCCATTATGAATATGTCTTCCTTATATCCATAAAACTTCAAAAAAATCCATGTTCTATAACCTAGTGTAGAAGAAGTTTCCATTTTAATAGTAGAAAATTATGATTCGCATTCTTAGTCCCTCCTCTCCCCTTCACAGGTCAAAAAATGTCTCTCACCATCAATCAAGCTAAAAATTGTTTCTTCCTCTTCCGAATGTTCAAATGGAGACTCCTTGTCTACTTCCAAGACACATTCTTCATCACCTATTTCCCAAGAAGAGGTGAATTTTGTAAACCTTGAGGGTGAGTAATAGGAATAAGATATTAGGTATTCCCCTTCATCATTTATGGAAAGTCTCTATAACTATTGGTGAGATCAAGGAAATAAATATAGGAATATAAGGATACCCACAACCTACATTGATTAGTGAAGATATGAATTCTGAATAACAAGAGGTATATACTTACTTCCTTAAGAATCAATGGGATTGTTTCAACTGAAATTACATAGATATGACTTTCCTTGATCCCGAGGTGGCCACCCAACACATGGGATTTCTATTGGACCACCAGGGTTAAAAACCAAAATCCATAAGGACACATCCAACTAACACATCCAAAATTAATGATGGAGTGGGAAAACTTATCAAGGAATACATCATCTTGGAATTCCATTATCCAAATTGGATAACCAATATCATACAATTAAATAATAAAAATGGTAAATTCAGGGTCTAAATCAACTTCATAGATCTCACCTTGCACTTTCCAAAATATGACTTCACAGTTCCAATCATAGAACTATCAATTGATAAAATAACTGGATATCAAGACCTCTTCCTAATGGATGTCTATTCAAGGTACAACCATACTCGGATGGCTTGAGAGGATAAATGGGCCACTATATTTAGGTTCCCCCAGGGATTATTCTACTACAAGGTAAAGAACATTGGTCTGAAGTATAATAGTTCAACATACTGATGGGCCATGGATCACATCTTCAATTCCTTCATAGGGAAGTTTTAATAATTCTATGTTAATGATCTAGTGTTTATATCCCGATAAAATTCGAACCACATGGATGATCTTTGGATTTTATTCCACAAGATATGATATCATAGCCTGAAAATGAACCCCTTAAAATATGCTTTCTTGGTAACCTTGTGAACGTTTCTTGTCTTTATCATACGCTTTCACAGCATCGAAGTCGACCTTGAGAAGAAAAAGTCTATCCTTATCATGTCACCTTCACAAAATATTAAACATTTTTTAGTACATCAAGGAAACATGGCCTATATTCAATGGTTTATATCTAACCTCACATGAAGGTGTTTTCCCATTACCAGATTGACAAAAAAAGGGTCCCCATATAAGTGGAATGATGAACGTCTAGAAGTATTCAAAAGCATCAAGAGATAAAACTCTATCCAACAAGCATTAATTCCACTCATAGTGTGAAAACTGCTAAGTCAATATGTGATAAAACTAGAGGTATCATTAGGAGCCATCCTGATGTAATATAATGATGATATGAATGAAAACATCCTCTATTACATCTGTCGAACCATGATCAAAACTAAGAATCATTATCCTTATATCATGAAAAGATACTATACGTTAATCTTTGTGGTTCATAAATTGAGGTACTACCTACAACACTATGAGCTATATTTGGTCTCCTAAAATAACTTATTCAAATATATGCTCAATCTTCCAACATTGAAAGGATTTTTAGAATGGTGGGTGGGTATTATTCTTCAATTTGATATACGATATTTTCCTCAGAAATAAATAAAATTATAGGGCTTCCTAGATTTAATCATAGAGAAATCATCTATAGAAATGATGTTTTTAAATACCAAACTTCTTGATGAAGTGATATTTTTTATTCAGGATGACTCCCAAACATGAGAGATTTATTTTTATGGTGCATAGTGGATCCCAATAAGTAATATAATGGAAGACCCTATGATAAAAAATGTCAGGTCAGGGATTGTTATATTTTTCATTGTGAAGGATGTTTTACATTAATCCTTATTGTTTTCATAAGGTTGTAATAACAATGATGTATAAGATATAATCCCCCTATATGAATATGTTCTAGGGTTAATGGAAGAGTTACCCTAATAAAAAATATTGAATCACATACAATGATCATATAATTATGAGTAAGATGCATTAGAAAATGTTGCTAAGGCTCTGGTAGACCCAAAATTAGACAAAATGGCCATGAACATTTCCCATCATTGAATGCTTTAACCTTTTGTTGAAGTCCAAATGTTATATATCAGAAGAAAGATCCATATCCCAGAACCATATGTTCCTACCACTGGGTGGATGTTTTTTATTATGGAATACCTCTAAAATGGAATACTTCCATTAAAAAATGTTGTGAAAGTTAAAATACAGCAGAGAGAAAGAAACATCACTATTTATGATGGCTCAAATCTCTAGAATGACCACTACAAATTTGTATTTGATGGATTATTTCTCATATGTTCTAAAGGATATGTAACTATGGGGGGGGATTATCTTACTTTGTGATGTCTCCCCCATAATTCCCTATGAGTTGACATTGACTATGCTGGCACCTCCAATGTTAGAGGGGGAAGGACCTTCATCATCTTCCATGGGGGTACCACCCTATTATTTCTCCACTTTTACAACCCATATTTTCTTCCCCCTTACCTAAAATTTATCTTTTCCCAAAAGATAAATATTTTTTTGATAATTTCCTATAGCTTTTGATCTCATCATTGGGGTTCACTGATGCCACCTATATTTCATTAATGATGTTTGTTTCTCTCTTTAAACAATTTTATTCATCAATGGACATGTTTGGTAGGTTCTTATTTGATGTAAGGGGTTTATTGGAATGTTAAATCATTATTCTACTTGATAAAAAGAATATTTTGATTTATTTTTCTTATGAGGAGGATCTTATATTGGTTTGGTTCATCATTACTTGTGCTTTTAATGGTTTTTGTTTCATCTCGATTAGGTGGTACTATGAATTTGATATGAACCACGACTCACCTAAAACAATGATTTGGGTTAGCTTTTTTGAACATTCACTCCCATTTCATAAAGCATTCAATCATTATTATGATTGGTAATCTATTGGGTCGTTATTTATGTTCCGATGGTGGAACTCAAGTTTCCTATCACCCAACTGATCCAAGGATCTACATTGATTTTTATGTTTCACAATTTACTATAGAGTTTGTGTGGATATTAGTTGGAGAAGAATTCAAATATAATAAACCTATTTGTTTTAAGAATTGGGTTGATTATTTGTCTCCATGTAAGAATCTTGGCTACCAGATGGCAATGTGTTGGCATGATTTCTAGAACCAACTCTAGAAGATAGTTGAGTAGTGATTAGGTCCTAGTGGAAGTGGGTGGGATTTTTTTATTGAACATGTCCAAAGGAGCTTTATGATGATGGATTAATAGAACCAATGTATTCTTCCTTAGTGGAGGTTGCCGACTAGTGGTTTTTGGGTGAATCATTACAAGTGGTTCTGTCATGAAAAGTGTTTTGACTGAGAATGATTGATCTGAAATTCATGGATGTGTACTGAAGGTTGACATGTGATTTATCTATCCCATATTTTCAATATATGTTTGTGTCAGGGGGATAGAGGGTATTTGTGCCTCATCTCCATGCATTCCTTCCAAGGCATCTTTTTATCTATAATCTATGAGAACTGGCATGAGGGATAATCATAAATAGGGGCCACATGGGATATAGACATTGTTTCCTAACTTGGATTCTTCACAAGATGTGGTTACCCAAATGACAGTTGGTAGAGAGGAAATGGATTATATGTCTCTAGAAATTTAGGTCATAATTGGTGAAAATATTTCAACTAATGGGTTCAGTTCGATGAAGGTTAGGTCAAATATCAAGCTGGGAGACTATTTTGAACACTTTTCTTTGGAAGGGTCGATTCTGGTTCTGTTATAACCTGTCTAGGTAGATGGATCCTTTAATGGTTAGGGTACCTCTAGGGAATAGTCAAGTGACAAGATCTATAATTATTTTTAGGTGACAATGTTGAGGTAAATCATTGTATAGGACTTCACAATCCGAGAAGAAAGAATGCCTATAAAGGAACTAAGTATCCAAGAAGCTATACTCTAATTAAAAAACTGAAATTCAAAGGAGGTAAATATTGTTCCTACCTACCCACTCCTATGGAGAAAAGGTCTATAATGAAAATAAAGCCTAATGAGATTGAAATTTAACCCAATGATAAGGAAAATGATCAGATAGTGAGTATGAAGACCCAGTGTGTAAATAAAATGAAAAATAGTGATGTATCCAAATATGAAGGTAAGGAGGGTGATGGGATGGGAGAAAAAAATGAGTTTATAGATGCTGTGGTGGTGGTGGATCTCTACCACAATGAGAACACCACGGATCATGATTTTATTTCTAACGGCGCACCAACTGACCAGTAGTGATAGTCAGATAAGGAGATTCCAAATATCATTAATACTTGGGAGTTTATCATATCCTACGAAGAAGAAATTCTGGAAGAATATCTCATGATTAATGCCTATCAACTAGATACTTATAAGATGGATTAGAGTCTATTACTTGTGGGAATAAAAAAGGAGAAGATAACATTGATCAACAAGGGGGGTCGTATTCTAGTTAGAGGATCTAATACAGGGAAGCTCAAGATGGAGGAGTACATTCAAACATGGGAAACATGGATTATTGGTTTTAAGATATTATCAATGATGACTCGGATAAAGAGTTAAACTATCACTACTTCAAATTATTTAGGTATAACATGTCTAATAGGTTTAAATCATTATTTAATGGTTTGGATATTTCTTTTTGTATTTATTGCATCGTAATTTGTACTTAATGTGTTCAAAATTTTCCATAATGGTTTTGGAAAATTAAGAAGGTAATTTTCAATTAGTTAGTGACTATGGATATTATGAAAGAACTATATGAGGGAGCTTGTGGTGCCCACCAATCGAGGTACTATATTTCCAACCAAATCCAAAAGCATCGATACTTATGGCCTTCAATTAAATGGGATTGTATATAATTAAACATGAAATTTCATTCCTTCCAATTTCATTCCAACTATATCCATCAAGCCACATTGTTTATACATAAAACTATATAATCTTGGAAATTTTCCCTATAGGTAATGGATATTGTGGGAAAAAACCCTCCAGATAGGTCTAATCTGTTTAAATAAAACATTATTTCTATGAACTACTTCTCAAACAGGCTAAGGAATACCCCTCAAAGAAGTTAAGAAAAAAAGAAGTGTCAAATTTTTGAAAACCAACATCATTACCATATTTGGTGTCCCTGATAAAATACTTAAAGAAAATGAAACCAATTTCTATTTTTATGATCTAGAAAATGAATATCAAGAACACAATATCAAATCCAACCATTCATCTCTCTATCATGCCATGGATAATATACAGATATAGGCCTTCAATAAGAACATATCTATCATACACCAGAATATGGTGGATAAAGATAAAAGATAATTGATTGAAAAGATATTTCAACACATGTGGTATTAATGGAATACAACACGTACTCCCCCATGGATGAACACATATTCAAAAGTATACATTAAAGAAGAAGCACTATGCACTGAAGTTCAATTGGAATAGCTCTATATTTTCATATGTGACTGACTATCCAAAAATGAATAGTAATAGAATGAATTGGTTGAATTGAAATGATTGGATGAGAAATGGTTTCATACCTTGCATCACATGGAGGTCATCAAAATTAGATATCTCGATATTTTAACAAGAGATTCTACCATTGTCCATTTCTCCAAAAATAATTGGTACTGGTCCTTATGACTCCAACGATACTAGGAAATAATCCTCCATAGATTAAACCAATGTGGGAGGTACCTTACTCCATACATAAGTTCTACTCTAACAAATATTATCCCTTGATCTCAATGGATGTGAAACTCATTATTACCCCACCAATGTGATGTCCTAGAATAAATATTTCATGCAATCAACCAATTTTTTTCTCAATTTCATGACATTAAACTGCATAGTTGGTCATTATTGTGTAACCTTTAATGGTATGATAGTCATCATAATAGTAGGATGTTAAACTGAAATCCGCTCTATAGACCATGTTGTATGACTTAAAACTACATAAACTAATGTACTTGTCATAATACATTAAATTTTATGACATCTTATTTTCCACATGATGTGAAACTTTATGCTACACATCCACATGGAATGATGTAAAACTATGTAACATTTTGATCTACACCTGAGTGGGTTACATTTATTGTTGTTAGTATCTTACCCCAACTTAGATCCAAAACTGTGTATGGCTTGATTATTATATCAATGATATGCGTAGAAATTACAAAAAATCATTTCTTGGGTCCATCCATAATTCTTGAAAATATGAAGGAACCTTTCCCCATGTAAAAACATGATTGATTTTGGGAAAAAAATCAAGAACTAATTGAGGATTGGTTATTCCTCCCACATGATACATAGTGATGCTCAGGTAATATTCCCTATTTCATCTACAATATTCCTTTTCACATTGGGTGGTATAACATCCTCATTTAATGATGATACACTGTATGATTGTTCTTTAAACTATGTGTGGTCTGATTCTCATTTCATTGAGATACGTAGTGATTCCCGTACTTCCTATCTTGAGTCCAACTGTGATAAGTAAATATACCACTCCCTATGTACGAGTCACAAATACATGAGAATCTTTTAAGAAATCTATGTGGACTGATTCCTTCCATCACATGATACATAGTGATGATCATATTTCTATTGTTAGACCCAATGGAAGCATATCCTCTCCTTAATGTTGGTTCATCTTCATCCTCACCACATGAAATTAAAATGCATGTGATTTAAAAAACACATAAGGATTGATTATTATTATGATGAGATACATACTGATACCTAGATCTCATATCATGGAATCCACTAAAAAATCTAAATTCCCCTATCCTTCCCATTTATTTCATTTGTATGGTGGAATAATCCTTTTACACTACCATTTTCTCACACAGATCATTGCTCACATGGGCTTAAGTGTTTTGTTAAGGATGTTCCCACCATAATTAAGGAATATAAATTAGCATTGGGTTTATCATAGTATGGATACAAGACCTTATAAGGAACACCCAACATCTTTACCACATGAATATAAACTATATGGTATCCTCAATAAGTACATGTTCCTTGATTCACATTCTAATGAGATACATAGTGACATCTGAATATTGAATCATGGGACCATAAAAAAAGAAGTAAAAATCCACATTCACCTATGTATGAGTTAAATCTATATGAAAGGATCTAATATAGGTTATCGTTGTATGCATGATCCCATATTTCAAAAAAACCATTTTCTTCCACACATGAATTCAATAAGTGTGGAGGATATCTATTTTAGAAATATGTTTGGATTTATTCTTTCTCCAACATGATACATAATGATTTTTAGGTCTTATACCATGGTCCAACTACAATATATTTGAGTCACCTTCTTCCTATGTGTACTTACCGTATGATGTTAAAATACACGACTAATGTCATGGAAACATGAATTTAAATTACATGGTAACTCAAGGAATATGTGTGGATCAATTATCATTCTAGTGACATACATAATGAACCCTAGGCCACATATACTATTCACAACAATGGGGTAAGGAAAAACACCCCCTATCCTACCCACATAGAACTATGAAGGAGATTCCAATTTGGGTTTCCTCATCCAGGAGTCCACCAAGGAAACATAGACTTCCCCCTAGTTAATGAAGTGGACTCTACACTTCATGGTCAATATCAGTAGAAATGATTACTTTATGCTTTTAAAAATCACTTCCATAGTTAAAAATCCCAATCTTGTACACTTTTTGATATTTATAATATTTTTCAGGATACCGATAGTATAATGTATGATACTCATGGACTCCTCTGTATAACTATGCTATAACACACCGAAATTTTAATTTCATAAGTCTCCCATAATGTTACATGTCTTATCAACCAGGGGATTCCATTGTTTAAGTTTAAAGTAACATGACTCAGTGGGATTTTCATAAAGTCTCCTAGAAAATGGGTTTGTCAACTAGTGGTAACTTTTACTTGGAGAGAAACCTCTTCTGTCAATATCATCTTTGATGAAATTATGTCGGAACCAACAATTTAAATTCAATCCATGGTAATCCCTAACATACTAGTCCCATATCACTACCCCTAATTTGAGAATCCCCATTACCATGCATTATAATTTCCTCCCTCATGTCCACTGTATAGTGGAACAACCTTAGTTTGGTAGGCCCTATATCAAAAATCATTTCCATAATTCTAGGGTCTTATTCATATGAACTAAAATAATAGGCAAAATATTTCCCACATTTGGGCTAGACCGGTGTAGTAAACCTATTCCCCTATTCCTAGGTAATTCTGACAGAAACTTGTCCTCCCATATTCAAGTACTTTTCTTCCACAAACCAAAATCCATGTCCATGGAAATAAAATTCTCCATAATATTCCTTCATCCATTGGAAAAATAATGTCATAATTCTTGAGAAATATTTTTCTTGACTATGCTATAATAGAACATAGTTGTCTTTTCATAGGTCTCCCAAAAATATTTAGTGCATGTCATACACATGATTCCACTATTTAAATATATAGAAATACACCCCGGTTGTCTTTGCATAAAGTCACCCAAAAAATGGGGTTTCCAACCAGCAGTACCATCTTCTTTAGGAGAGGCCTCATCAATCGCCAAAACCCCTTTTCCCCATACCACTCTACAGATCCAGAGATACCCAAATTATAACTTACAACATTCTCCTCCTCTCACCTAAAATTGATTGTTTATTCTCAAAAAATTACCATGAAATAGAATAATTATTATCCTTTTGATCAAAGAAAAATACCATAACTTCTAGCGTCAGATAATTTCCTCACTTTATGTAATTAAATTTTTTATCACAATATCCTAGACACAAGAAACTAAACGTAAACACAATTTCCTACCCTTAAGATATTAAACTGCTTGGTCAATATCCAAGTCACATGACATTAAAATGAATGACACATCAACCCTTGTCAGAAAGGTGTCTCCCCCTGACACCCGTCACATAATAAAATATACCCTCCATCACACAAATAAAATTCATTTAGGAAATTTATCCCATTCATAGGAAATTCTAATTTAGATAGTCCCTTCACTCTCACACATATTCCTTGGAAAAAACACCCATCATGTTTTTGAGAAAACTGGATCTCCCTAAACATTATTTGGTAATCCAGAAAAGAATATTGGAATTAAAAATAATTTCTTTTATAGAATATGATTTGACACACCCCAGTTGGAATTAAAAAAGTTTTGAATAAAGTTTTAGGGACTTCCAGCTAAAGGATTCCATAATTTGACTATGCAGTAACACATTCTAGTTTTCTTTTCATAACGTCACCCAAAAAATAGTTTTTCCAACTAGTTGTAACCTTATCCATTATAGGGGACTCCTCTATTAATAAATATAATTTTTATATTCATAAATCACAAAGTCCAAACTCAAAATTATCCATCGAATATCTGAATGATTTTAGAACGTTTGTATCCCATCAGATTTTTTGGTTCATCATTTCAAAACATATGGTAAAATCTATTCAATCTTAAACATCTATGTCATTAGTATGGTTTTCAATATTTGAATCTTCCCAAAAAATTGACAAAATACTCACCAGGTTGAAAAAATGGTACTTTGGGTAGAATTTCAGTATCATATCACTAGATATACACTCCATGAAATTATGGGAAAAAATAGAGAAATGAAAAAGATAAAAGACACAAAAAGTGTTAGGATAAAAACCAGTAAAGGGTAGACTAAGAAAAAGCCTTGTCTCCCATTATAAGTTTTAATTATATTTAAGTTAGGAAAATAGTAAGTTGATAGAAGAAAAGACACAATGTTTTTAGGGTTTTCTATTTGACCCTAAAAACAGACGAACGATGCTTTCTAGGCCCCGTGGATTAGGGAAAAAATTATTGCATCCTTAAATTGTGGAGATAGATCCAAGTACCACTAACTAATGTTGGAACATGTAATTGTTTCATACATTTACCTAAGAATATTATTCTTTTTTCACTAAAAAAATCTAATTCTTGAGTGGGGGGGGTTTGGTTGAAACTATGAAATGTTTTCCATTACATTTTCAATATAATTCATGATGTTATCCTTAAATAAACACCAAATGTATATTTTGAGTAGAAATTCATATTTATGTCACATGAAGGAGCATATTGGATTTCCAAGTGCCACCGGAATTGTCATACACTTAGGGGAGGAGGTTCCTAAAAAATGTTTCTCATTCCAATGGAATTGTGGAAATGAATCTGTTTGAGAATAATCCCTAAATTTGGAATGAGAGTTGGGGTTGTACATGTCATGACACAAAATTTATTAGATCCGGTCCAAAATTTTTATGGTGGGACACTCCAATTTTAATGGGGGTCAAATATGACATTGAAGGGATAAGGTAGAACGGTTGTGACCACAACCCAACATAGATCTCAAGAATGGGTGTGGGGGTGCATCCCCCATAGTATAGAGTAGTGGGTTCACCCCGATGGTCCTTTATCAAGACACCTTCCACATGTTTTTAAAGGTTTCATACTTTTAAAAATTCTATCCACAAAGGTCATGAAGAATAACATGATTGAGCAGGGTACAAGTGCATTAGTGTGTCCAAAAAACCTTCATATTAGGTTATATGATAGAACTTCACATTATCTTGTGAAAAAATCCTACGTGAGCTATCTAATTCACCTAGGGTCCCATAGTTTCCTATAAATTGGACTCTAGGGATTGTTTTTTGAATGGAAGGAAAATCATGAAGAACTCCTGACATGTTTTTTTCCCTAGTCCTCTGCCCAATCCCTAAAAAACCATATATTTATCCCTATAAAACATTAATAAGAGGAAATTAGAAGGTGGGGTGGGGGGAGTAAAAAAAAATTCCTCCCAGGGTCTAAAATACATAACACATATGTAAGGAACCCTTTCCATCATGGTTTAAGAACAATAATGTGGGGTCCCTTCCTTAACAAGGTACTTGGTCCATATTCTCATTGGAACACCTGTGGAGATCCATTAATCCATGATCAAATATTATCCCATTTTTTGTATCCTAGGTGGTCCATCAGCCAAATCACCTTCATCTCATGTTGTCTTATATATAGAAACCAATTCCCAAATGTGTGAGCCTAGTTGTGTGAGACCTTCATGGCTCAACCAATTTATACCCTATGTGAGCCACTCATCAAGACCTCTTACAAGCCAAAAATGGAAGGGACCTTATTTAGTTGGATCCCTCATCCAAAATAGAAAAAAATGAAACCTCCAGCAAAGCCTCCATAGATGAAAAGATTTTGTATTGGAACACTCTCATGTCTCTCAATTTTGTATTCATTATTTTGTTTAAAAGTATCCAACACATGTCCTACCCAACTAGTAGGGTCCTCAGGGTGAATTTGAGTATTAATTACTTTGGTCATGAGGTCCCAAACCTTAAGGAAAAAGTCAAGGATCCCAAATTCTAAGTAAAGACGGTGCTTACCAATTCCTCACTCTTATGGTATCCAAGAACCAGGACCTCTAGTTCTAGTTGAGTGGGGTGAAGATCATTCCCATTTAACATGAAAATAGATTCTCCTCTCCCCCCCTAAGAACCAATTTTATGGAATCCATACTAGAGTAATCCACTTTAATTCAATAAAGGAACCCTCCATCTATATCTCTTCATGATTCTCTCATCCCATCAAACTCTTCCACCAGTGGGAGAAAGATCGTGTGGTTTTCAAGATCTTCGTATTCCTCTTGTTTTCCACATTCAATCACGACACATTAGGATTCATGTGGGATTATAGTCTATAAAAAAATTAAATTATCTATTTTCTAAGATGCATGGTTTAGTTGGGAATCATCTTTGGGATCCTCCAATATCCTTCCCTCATATGGCCTCCATCTATAGGCATGGTTTTTTAAGACCATGTATCGACCTTAATAGGAGAGGGAATGCATGGTTTTCTAGATATACTGCTTCCTTTTGTTTCTTATAGCAAGCATTAAAGACGTGGGAATAAAATTTTGTTTTAATTATAATATCCACATGATACAAAACCATGTGACTCCTATTTAGTATAATCCCAAATCATAACCAAGAATCATGGCATAATTCCATGTGGAATCCCCAGCCAATGATAGGTATCCTATTCAGTATAAGCCCCAATCATTACTAAGTCTAATGGATTCAGTCTAAGTGTAAGCCCCAACCAACCATGGGACTCCTATTCAGTATAATCCACAATCATAACCAATAATCATGGAATTATTCCAACTATAATTACCAATCAACCATGATACTTCTATTCGGTATAATACCCAATCATAACAAAGTGTTAAGGAATCATTCCAATTGAACGCCCCAACTATCCATAAACCTCCTACTCAGTAAGAGACCTGGCCATTCACAAAAGGGAATCATCATTAGAAGGAATACTCAACCAAACCAACCAAATAAGGAAATCCTCCATTGGATTAATCCATAACTATATCACCATAAAAAATCCAATGGGAACCCCCCCTTTCAAGTAAGCCCGAAAAAGATCTCTCAAATTTCCAAGGCATCATCCTTAGAGGTAATCCCAAATATAATAATCTAAATGGTATATACTCCCATAAAAAATAGACCTTTCAAGGAACCCCTTAGGCCTGAGTCCTCACAACAGAACTACGTGGACTTTGATTCCCATTCAACTGAGATACATATGAATTATCCCTATGGTCCAAACCCAACACCCCAAATTAACCCCATTATCCATGTGTCACATTACCATTAAGGACTTATTCAGCCTGTAAATTCATATGCCTTTTTAGATTCCCTAAGACACATCGGCATAAGTCTAACACCAAAAATTTACTAGTTACCTTTCACTTAGATGTCCCTGACTCATAAAATTAAACTAAATAGTCCAGTCCTTATCACATGGCCAGTGGGACCGATCTATGAGGGTTATGATTTGTCTCATGAGGTTTATTTGGAATCCTATATTATGTGTCTAATCCCAACATCAAAAAATTCTAATCTTTTTGGATGAAAATTCAGTATAGAGTACCACACCATGTGGATCAAAACCAACATCATAATAAAATGAAAAAATAATCTCTGATTAATACATAAGATGGTACCATTAATGGAGAAGCTAAAATACTTATAAATCCTTCAGTAATTCCCAAGATGAAGTGGGTTACCCTTGAATTAACAATCAATTATTTGCATACATAAATTTTAGAATCATTTATGTGTATCAAATTGAGAAGGCTGTGATGAGATGGAACCCCCATCCTCTCAACCATTGTGTGTTCTTATGTTTTGTTGGCCAAAATTCCCAATGAGCACCTACCTTTAGAAAACCGAACCATCATGGATGTATATCCATTGGTTTTCTTTAGAAAAATGAACAAATATAATTAAAAACCAATTAAAAATAGTGATCCTGACATAAATTATTTCACAAATATCAACCCATCTAATAAACCATTAGGAGAAACCACATTTTTAACCAAAAAATATATTTATTTTTTATTTTTTTAAGGATATAATGAAATTGTAGTAAGAACTATTCCAAATAGTAAAATCAGAAACTATTTAAAAATAAAAAAACATAATATATATTAATTAAGTATTGTAATTAGAAAAAATAATAATTAATCTAATGAAAATTATCTAAAGTATAAACATGTGTGAAAATATGAAATAAATTTTATATGGTTTTAGAGGAAGGGGTAAATGGTTATTTAAAAAATAATAAAGTATGGTTTTTGTGGTATGATCTAAAGAATTAGATATTGTGGGTTCTCTTTATAATCTTAAAAAAAATATATATTTTGAACTAAGTAATTTGTATACTTCTCAATTTGATATGTAAGGGTCTATTCAGAGTAGGGAAGTCAAGATCTCACGATGATCTCAAGTGCATTTTTTATGGTATATAGCCATTCATATCAATCACAATATATTATGGAGATGGTTCATTTGTAATAGTGTAGTGTAGTACAATTTATTTGTAATACCTATGAAAATTTTGATACTAAAAAGAATTATATTTTTATATAAAAATATCTATAAACATGATTCTATTATATTAGATTTTTTATGATCATATCAACATTTTTTGTACATATATTACATTAGTAATTAGAATATACCATCCTGGGGAAACTATTAATGGAGAAATATTTCATGATATTTGTTTATACTTAAGTGCGTATGTATAGGTACATATATTTAGTTGTATTCATAGGAAAAACCAATTGATTGGGATAACAAATATTCTTATGATTTAAACATTTATTAAGAAGAGGTAAAAAATTGGAGTTTATTTTTTTATGGATTCAAGTAATATGAAATAATTTTATAATTTCTATTAAAATTTTGAAAAATATATTTGATTATTTTAAATTTATTCATAGAATAAAATATAATTATATATCAAGATTTATTTGAAATAAAATACCCTCTTAGAAATATGTTTCCAATGATCTATGTGTTTTAATTAAAATTTTATAATGAAGTATGATTATTATTTAATTTAAAGTTATTTTTTATTCTATTACTCACATTCCTGATGTTTTTTACTGAAAAGAATATACTAATTAGGATAACACACTTTATATTATAGTTTTAATGGATTTTTTTAAAAAATAATTCAATATACACACTTCATTGTTTATCTGTGAATCCATAATTTTATGTTCTAATTTTTGCCTTCCTATAAATTATTATGTAATTTTTCTTCAATGTGATAGGATGATATTTTAATAATTTTTCTATTGTTTATTTATTTTAAATGATGTTTTAGGTATTTTTGAGGAATTTTCAAATTAATTTCTATAATAAGGGTAATCATTTATTTAGATAATTCCCATTCACAGATTTGATAAAAAATGATTCTCTTTTCGAATTAATTTCGTATTATATGTTGAAAGTTTAAATGAATCAAATATGTTGATTTATATTTTTTTGAAGGAATAGTGGATAAAAAAATATTTTTATTTTAGTAAATAATAATTGGTTATTATAAATGAATTAAGGAATGGTGAATGAATCCAAAACCATAATGTACTATGTCAATTAGGTGTTAGGTGGGTCTGTTAAATCCCTCTAATACATCATGTAATTTTGGAAGAATCAACTATTCTATTTCTTATATAAAGTTGACAGAGTTAACAACTATGTTTCACATATGATGTTGATTGTGTTAACAATTAAGATGATCCTATGAGGTGAAATTTTTTATCTATTAATATTATCCTATGATGTGGATGGAGTTAAATGAGTTTATGTTACTCTTAAAAATTGATGGATTTAACTGATATAAGTTACTCTTAAGATAATGAAAGAATTATATGATTAAGTGATTCAATTATGAATGATTGTGAACATAGTTAACTAAAAAGATATTTTGACCATTATATCCTTGAAAAATGTTTCATTGAAAATCATATGATTTTTTAATAGGGTTTAATTTTAAAAAATTTAATTTTTATTATTTCATATATAGTGGTTTTATATTTAAATGAAATACATGGTTTTGTTTTACATAATATAAGGTTCAACTTATCAATATTTCTTGTCTCTTTCAACAAAGATCTCTAAACTATTTTCTTATTTTAAACTGGTTTTAGGAAATTTTTTAAAAAAATTAGGTGATAAGGTGATTTCATGTTTAAAGAAATGTTTTATGAACTTTATTGTGTTTATTATTAAAAAAAAACTTATTTTAGTGAATTTTATCATTGGTTTCAGGGGATAATAAGATACCTATTTTTTAAAATCTTTTTTCAGAGTTTTTTCTCACAACATGCCACAAAATGTTGTTCATAAAGTTTGGGATGAGTAAGTTTATTTATTCTAGTTTTTAGGTCTCGCTCTGGGTGATTGGTGTGTAGTATTTTGAGATATTGATCAAATTCCCCCATTATAAATGGAAGATAATCAGAATTATATGAATGAATTGTCTTATTTCTCTTGTGTTTTGAACAATAAATAGTCTGATATGTGATGTGACTCCATAAGGATTAATGGCTTTGTATATAAAAATATTATGTTTGGTAAAATGATTATTTTTATCAAATATAGTGCATAAATAACAAATATTTTGAGATAGATCCATGTTTTTGGGTCCAAGGGGTTACAAAAAGCACATCATCTTTCCATGTAAAGGAATTTGAAGTAGTTTCTTAATATTTTTAGCAATATTCATAGAGATTTATTGTGTATTTTTGGAAAATTTGATTTCATATATATATAAAATTATAGGAAGTGTTTCCTATTTATTATCTTTGATTTAGATATTATTGTCATATCTTCCATTTTGGAAATTCAGCTTCTTCAAGATATTGAGTATCTTAGAAATCAATACTATTTGGGTCATATTTTAGACCATATATGGTATTCATTAATATACACAAATCATTTTCATATTTTCCAGGAAAAATCCCACATGGTTTCTCAAGTTATAAAACCTATTCTAACTAATGATTGAATAATATTGGATTAAAATCCAGTATAAATATCTCTTATTTCCTTTAGAATGAAATATTAAAAATATAATTGTTTCAAGAATTGAAACTGGAAAAATGTATGATTAATTTCTACTCATTTATCTGGAGAATATGATTCTCACACCAATCATACTATATTTATCATCACTTATCCCTTTTTATTCAATTTATTTGTGAAAATCCAATTTTCTCACTCAAAATCTTGTATTGGGATTTGGGAACTAACTCCCATGTTGAATTTTTCTTAATTTATTCAAATTATTCATTTATAACCTCACCCCACTCTTAATGCTCCCATTTCTATTTAACAAAATCAGGTTCAACTAGAGTGAACATTGAAGAAAGATTTTTTCTATTTTTTATCTGAGTTTATACCTATTGGTTTTTATTTCCAATGATAATTTAGACCCAAAGTTTCATTCTCATCATGAAATGTGATAAATTATATCATTCTTCAATACATGAAATGGATAAGTCTTCTTCTACAAACTGTATATCATTAAAACTTCTATAAATATCTAGAATTGTTTTATGCATTTTAATAGATAAATTAAAAATAACTTTTGGAACATCATTCAAACTCAAAAAACATGGATTATTATATGTTCTATGATATTTATATCAAAAATATTAATGATTCCATTATCATTTTTCAAATTGAGGCAGCCCTTCCATTTTTGGGATAACTAAGGAAAAATCCAAAAAACTTCTATTGGCTAAAACATACTCATATCTGCACTTATATTTTTATGATAAATTTGTTGAAAAAAGTATATGATATTTAATAATTGGATTCCTTTTATAGTACACCTCATGTGGTTTTATACTAGATATTGGTCTATGTAATGAATGATTTTATATAAAAATATATTCTTTAATATGTTTCCACTAGAAACATAGAGAGGTTTCATTTTTATTCAAAATCATTTGAACTATCTCTACTATTCAATAATTTATCTATTAAACAATTATATATATATATATATGTTTATATATTCCAAAGATTATAATCAATTCCATTTTATTAGATATAACATTCAAATTTTTTATTCATGTACTCAACACTATTATCTATATTGATTTTTTTTAATGAAGTAAACACACTTCTTTTTATTAGTTTTTAGAAAATCATAATCATATATAGAGCATATGATTTTTGTTTCAAAAATGTATTTCATGAAATAGGGGTGAATAAGTTAATAAATTAAATGAAACACTTTTCCCCATTTTTTATTTCCTCCCCATGGGCTCATAATTTTCATAATGGATGAGTACGAACTAATGAGATGTATGAATCTAAAATGTTTTCTATATTGACTTATTAATCTTACCATTACTATATATAGTGAATATATAGTGAATTACCCTATTTATTTAACTAAAATTAAAAATACATTCTATTTGGTTAAGTAGGTCTATATTCATCTCACTAAGATGACCATGCTTTCCAAGCCAAATTTCATTTTATACATTCATCCTCAATTGTCATGAATTAGATTCCTCATAATGAAAATATATGATACCCATTTTTCATTTTCCTCTTATACCCATCATTCCATATCTAATAATTTTTATAATAAAAACACATTTTATGAAAATAACCTCATTTCCGTCCTTGTAGAGATGATACATACTTGAAATGTTTTTCTTCATACCATTAGTATATATGGTGAGCTAATTTTTTTATACTTTTTAAAATTTAATAATATTATAACCAATATATTTTATCATGATACCCCTCATTATTGAAAGATTTCATAAAAAATTCATAATATTCTTCAATATCATTAAATAAGTTCATGTATCCTATCATGTGTGAAGATCAGCCACTGTCCAATATCGAGGGACAATCCATCTTGAATACTATGAAATATCTACAATAAGATATTTTTCAATTCCTTTAACAACATAGGAATTTTTAATATTGAGATAATTTTATTCTTATTAATATTCATAATTTTTTTTTATATTTTTATTCATTATTTAATAATTATGTAATTATTTAGACGAATCGAAATATTTATTTTCTTATCCAAATTGGGTCTTAATGAATTATAAGGTGTTATAAAAAAAATTTAGTTGTTGAAATTTTAAATTTTAATTTGATAAAAGGGATACATTTTTTAATTTCGAATAGAAAAAATAGCCTAGGGTTATGTTTTTTTGATGTTCCTAAAAGGACTGAGTTTTCAATCAATAATGAGTAATATCTTTTTTTAAAAGTAATTTATTGTCATTAAATAATGTAATTTAAAAATAGATTTTTTATTTTAATGTTATATAATACCCCTTTAATTATTAATATTTTAATTAATTACATTTAAATCATCTTTATTCTCAATTTTGGCATAAGTTTTTTTATACTAAAAAATATTTCTTTTCTAAAAGTTTTCTTTCATTTCCATTTATGAATTGATATTAAAAGTAATTTATTAAAAATAATGGAATATAATATTTAAAAAAGGATCCCATATTTTTAATTTGGAGGATTAAATTTGGTAAATATGGAACTTTTATTTTTTATCGTTGTGACTAGTAACCATGGGAAATTTTTACAACCTTAATATGGATATATCAATTAATTCAGGATAAAAGTAATACGATAAAGACTAAAAACAACCATAATGCTTAAATCTATTCTAGTTGATGAGTGATGTTGATGACCGCCTTCCGAGATTCTATTTTATGGAATATATGATTCATTATTCTTAGAAAATGACTTATATATTATTTTAACTATAAGAAAATACAAAAATGTGACTCTTGATTTTAAATTTATATTATATGATCAGATTGGGATAAAGAAAAGGTTTGAATGAATGTTAAAGGTTATTTTTAGAATAAGCAAATTATTTTATAATGGGAATTTTTCTTTAACTTTCAGTGATGAAATAACTTCCTTAAATGGTTACACAATGTAAGCACAGTTCTTATGCATAGTGTTTCAAATTAAAGTAAATGGTTTTAAAAATATCAAAAGTAATATGTTTATATGAGTTATGGTGTTATATGAATTCATTAGTTTATAATAAATTATTATTTTTGGCTAAATCTAACATATTAAAATTCCATTGCTGTCATCTTATCTTCAATGTCATATTATGTGAATATTTATCAAAATAAAATTTATATAATTATATTTATAAATATATTTTATTAAATTATATAAATATAATAAAAATATTTCAATAGGAAATTTATGATGATAAATTGTATATAATATCTTAAACTATGATTTTATGAGACAATTTTTATCTTACAAGTGAATTTTAAATCCATTTATATTGAGAAAGTTGATAATGTGGTTAAGGTTAAGAACTGTTAATAGAAGGGAAAATACAAATTAAAATTCCTAAAATGATATATAAACCTATACAAATTTAATTGTATAATTCTAAAATGAAAATATACTCCTTATGTTATATTTCCTGACATTTTATAATCATTTAAAATGTGTTAGTAACACATTATATTATAATATATAATGTTTTTTCAAAAGCGACCCACCCCTCACTTATAAAAAGACATCGCACCTCCTCAATTCATAATAACTCTTGAGAACTATGGATTAGAAAAAACCAATACAAATTCCTTTTTATCCTCACTCTATATGATTTAGAGGCTCTGGTCTTATAAAAATACCATTATATAATGATTAAGGTGTAAGATAGTGGTGGTGTTTCAGATAATATGTATAAATATTAATTGAGCATTTTCATTTTACTTATTCTATTACCTCCAAATATTTTTAGTAAATAATGATGAAATAATAACATCAATATATGATACTTACTAAAATGTTATTAAGACTATGCTAAAACAATTTTCCATCTTGTTTTCCATCTAATTGGTATAGGAAAAAACTTATGTGCATATGTGTGAACTACCACCTCCACAAAGTGAGGCATTTCATTTTTCATTAACACCAATCAGCCATATTTATAATTATAAAATTAATATATATATATATATATATATATGATATTTATGAAATAGTTTTCATTATGTAATGATAATAGATCATCTATTTTCTTATCTTTTTATCCATTGAAAAATGATAATTTTGTTCATGTGTATGACATGATTACAACCTCAATAAAGTGATGTGATTCATTTTTCATCACTACATCATATAACTGGTCAATATAACATGTCTAAATATATAATATTATTTTTATGATATAATAATAATTCTATAAAGGTAAAATAAAAATGACTTATTTTCATCATGATTGTTGTAATGCCCTGACCCCATACGCCTAGAGCCAGTGCATTATTACATAACATTGACATGACCACAAGGGATCAAATCCCAAAATACCGATCAATTTAGTAGACTTGGATGTACTAAAAACATTCATAAGTTTTACATTACATTATAAAATGAAAAAGAACAACAACATTGTCCCTATTGAATATATTCATATCCCGTAGACTATCCTTACAGGTCAGTTATAATATACTTCTTTGCATCCTAGGAAAAATAAAACATAGAAAGGGGTGAGCTCAGATGCTCAGTAAGGATAAAAATATAGCAGAAAATTTCATAAATACACATAAAAATTAAAGGTAGTGTATAAGATTAAAACATAAGCCTTTTAAACATAAAACTCTGCCTAATATGGCCAATATAAATCAAATAATTCCATTTACTTATTCACATGGATATTCTACTTGTCGAATAATCACATGAAATATCAAAAGAAAATTTCATAATGATGGAATGTATAATGAAAGACTTTATAACCATGTAGTTAAGGCCTTATGACAAGACAAAAAATTAGATTCTATCATGGCCTTGTGCCAAGACACTAGTTTATCTCATCGGACCTACTGATGCATTTAGGAGCAATATCGGGCTCCAAAGGTCACTTACTAAGTCCAATGAATCCCTCAAATGAAAAGAATTAAACATAACATAAAAATTTGTATTAAAACTAACATACGAAATTTCAATACTTTATTAATAAACTATGAATGGTATAAAAATAACACGTCCATAGTCAAACATATCACAAAACCTTTAATACAATATAGAAGATTTGTATAATAAATCAACCTTGATCATGAATAATATCTTGTTAAGGATGTTGACACAGTTGAAAATGATCAGTAAAAATCTTTGAGTGATATATCTATTTCTCATGAAATCATTTAAAAGTTACATAATTTATGAAGTAATTAATTTAAAAGATAGCATTGAATCAAAGTGTCCCATACCACTTTGAATTTTTTTAAAAGAATTAACATTTTAAAACATTAATGTCTATATAAACAAATCATTAAAACCTTTTTAAAAACATGGACATTAATGAGAAATATTTAGAAGAATAACTATTTAAAACATTTAAAATTTTGTTTCATTAAAAGAGTTCCTTAAAAATAATTCATTTGAAAACTCTTTTATGAAACATAGACATGGATAATAAATATGTCCGAGTAGATACTTACATAAAAAAAACCTCGAATAATAATGAGATTGTGAAATTAACCCTTACCTTGTACTTTTTCTTGGTCAAGGGTATGTTAAAATCTTGTATAATAGTTAAATCATCGTTATTAAATTGTAAAAGGACCATATAAATAAATAAGATATCATATATTATCTTCTAATATTGTTTTGTTAATAATATTTTAGTAGTATCATCGTTTTGTGTGTTAACTGACTCATTTTACTTTATATGCTTGGTTAATTACGCCATGTTTGTTATGGATATGATGTATTTGATTAATATCTTGAATTATATTAAGTTTTTTAAAAATTATTTTTATTCATAAAATGGAAATTATTCTCGAATGATTATGATGGGGAATTAATCTCATCGCGATCATGGAGATGGTAATCTGTACGTACGCACGATCGACAATATCATTATATTGATGGTGAAATCATAAGTAATTGGATGAAATATCATATATACATAATAATTAACATGTTATATTTATTATTTACATCAGTTATACTCATCATTATACCCATCCAAATAATGAAGGGTTTGAATTACAAACTACACCACGATGTGGAGACAGTAATCTGTACGTACACACATATGGTTACTTTGTCCTTTATAAAATGGATAGAATAACGAATATAGTTGTACCATATTTATAACCTCAAAGTATGTAGAATTTACATGATTTATTATTTTGGTATGGAAACGACAATGAAAGAGGAAGTGGAAGAAGAAAAGTACATGAAAGAGGGTGGTGAAATTATTACCTCTTGTTCGGGTGTTTCCTTTTGAGTTGATCAAAAGGGATCTTTAGGTTGTCTTTATGATAAAATTAAGAACTCTTGTTTGATTTGATAGATGATGGGAGGATATTTGGGCAGGGGTTGGCTGAGCCAAATGGCTTTGGAGGTGTGAAATTAAGAGAAGGGGAAGTGCCCTTTTATAAGAGGGGTGAGGGTCACTTTAGAAAAAGATTAAAAGATTAATATATTATACAATCATATTCGGTTTATAATGGCTCCAAATAAATTTATTTCGAGACTTAGTTGGTTATGGGTCGAAATTATCCCAACCAATAGGTTTTAAACAATTTTATGTTACCATTGTAATCTTATCTCTTAGATTTAACTCTTAGTTAAATAGTTTAACTTTTATAGTGTCGTCTTGTATCCTTACACTATATGGTTTATAAACTTACTCTAAACTTCCAAAAGAACCTAAATTGGTTCATTAATGACATATATAATATTATTTAAGACCTTTTTACTAATATTATATTTTTAGTAATATTATATCAACCCATATTATAGTATTTTTTTTAAAAAATAATGTATGTCAATTTTGACACTATTTGGTATTTTGTTTTTTTGAAAGTCATAAAAAACTTATCACTTCAATATTTTTTATCTAATCAACCATAACATGTAATATTAATCTATAAAATATTATAATTCATCAGAAGTCTCAATTTACATTTATTTGGATATTTATAATATAAATTATTTTAATATTTCATTAATAAGGTAAATACTACATCATCATTGGGTCCTAAAAAGATTAAATTATTTAATGTATAAAAATTATAAATAAAATACCATCATGTAGGATTTTTTTTAGATTTCTATGAATATTTATATTCGAATTTATATGGTGTGTAACCATTTATCAAAAATGGTTTAGTTATTAAACTTTGAATTTAACACTTTTGACTATTCTTTAAATAGAGTAATAATAAATGTCCTAATCTAATACAATTGGACCAAAGAGGATAATATTTCATTCCTAAGGGTTTTTGGTCTAATTAAACTTATCCAATAGAATTAGGACATGTGTTAGGTTATTGTAAAATCATTTTTACCCTTAATTAGCCTATTAACTTTTAACTGTGGTAAATAAAAACCAAAAGTTACCATTCACCAAATATTATTTTCATTTTATTGATCCAAAATTTTTCTTACTAATGTCAACAGTGTCTCTTGGAATTTTTAAATTCAACTCAAAGAAGAGGTAAAATTATGTTTTATGCAAATTTTCAAATGCTCCAAGAAGGTGGGTTAAAAATGTTAAAAAGTTCAATAAAATATTATACATATAATTTTGTTATAAAATGAATCCACTGAATTAAATTGAACATATATAGGTATTATATATATTTTTTGACTTAAAATAAATTTAAAAAAAATAAATAATTATTTAAATAAAAAGACAGTTTTAAATAATAAGGCAGTGTTTTCACTATTCATCAAAAATTGAATGTTTTTAGAAAAATACCAAAAAATAACCCTAAGATAATTTTGACATTATAAATTCAAAAATGAAGTCTATTTTACCAAATTAAAAATATAGAAGTTTCATTTATTAATTTAAAATTAATTCACTTTGTCAAAACCAAAAAATGGGTTGTTAAAAAGTAAAAACTATCAAATGATTAACATGTATTTAGTCAAATTTAAATGTGAAATTAATTATAATGACCTAAATTGTATTAAATGGTAAAAAGATAATATAATTATACTTCCAAAACATTCAAATACATAATTTAACCTTATAAATTATTTCGAATAAAAAAGATGTTTTCAATTTAAATTTAGTATTTTTAACTATTCATCAAAATATAAAAGTTATCAGAAAAGTACCAAAAATCTATCCAGACGAAATTTTTACATCCCACTTCTAAATAAGAATTTAATTTAATTAAATTGAATATATAAAAGTGTCAAATATTGATTGTAAAAAGAGTTCGCCATTTAAAGGCTGTAGAATTTCATTTTTTGAAAAATATTTCTTTTATCTGAAAAAATGAATTTGTTCTTATATTATGTCTAAGAAAGACATAATATGGATTTAAAAATTATATAGAATATATAAGATTCAAAATGCAGCTAATACTATTCATAACTGCTTTTTGAATAGCTAGTTTGGTAAGTTGTGGTGCGCTCGAACTCGATGTTGCATGTAGCATAAGCTATTGAATTACTTTAATTAGACAACATACTGTGGAATCTTGGGGTTTTATATTCTCCCCTCCTCTAATAAATTGATTCCTCACAATTTGAAATTGTTCTTCGAAAATAAAAGGTTAAAAATAGAAAAATACCATTGTGGAAAACCCACATTGAAAATTTGTTTAATAAAATTTAGTCTTAATAGGAGGGAAAGGGAAATGAAAAAGTCACCCCCAAATTATGATCTTGATTAAGAAAACATTGGTGGTGATTAGAGACACATAATTAGAGGAAAAACATTAATATTTATTTAGAGTGATTGAGGTCATTAATCACAAACAGGTGTGAAATTGAGGGTCTCAAAGCCATTAATCTAAGATGTTGTAAAATACCATAGGATCAATAAAACATAATTTATTAGGATAAAACATTTTTGGTTTTAAGATCCCTTCACTAAAGTTTAAGAGTTAATTTATTCATAGAATAAGAGGGAAGAAATATACTTGTAATTAGAGTTTTATCCTTCAAATAATTCCTACCACAATCTCACCTTTCACTCCCAAAGACAATAGAATTCAAAAATATTATATTTATAGTAATCGTATAAGGTTCAAAAATAACGAATTTATAATTCATTTTTCAAACCATTTAAAAAACTGTATTATAAAAACTAGGACATGAAAAAGGCATGTGGTAGGTGATGCACCCTTATCGCCCTTCAGTTGTGGGTTCAAGTCTCACGGCCTTGCCAGACGCGACAGGTTGTCGCCCGACCTCTAGGTTGTCCTTTTTTTGGAAATCCAAAAATAATCTCAAGAAATGATTTAACATTAACAATAGTATTAAATGTCAATCATAATCGATTCCAACCTTTATACTTATCAAAAATACTTCTGTTCAAACTCATAGTCCAAAATTTATAATGATGGTAAACACAATGAAGATCCTTTTCGCCATGTAATAACATGTGAATACATTCATCATGTATTCTTTTAAAACACTGTAACACCCTAAATTAGCATAAAACCATATTGATTACATTCATGATCCCTTATTACTTATAGAATAATATATATACTCCTTCTATCCAAAAATGTTGCAACCTCCAACAATGATGGAATATAAAAATCATTAATCAGTTTCAAGGTAGTCAAGAAAATCCAATATAATTTATCCAAATCAATTATATATTATTCCAAAATCACTAAATCAGTATCAGAACAATATTATGGTTTATATTTCTCTCAACCATATATTTTCCAAAACATTTTACCTGCTATTGAATCACTTTTCTTCGTTCCACACAATCTGAAGTCCTTAATTAAATAGTACTACAGTAAAATCCTTATATAATTTATAATTATTATAACATGTACATCATTAATAAAATACTCAAATGACACAATACTTTAATAAAAACATAAGAACTCTAATCATTCCTCTTCATCTTCGGTAGTATCATAACTTGATTATTATCCTATAGCAACATTTCGGGTATACTCTGATTATTTGGACATTGATTTGCGTCGTGTACCAACTCCTCGTAGATGAAGCATTGTACATTTCAAAACTTTTTCTTACCCTTGAATTCATATACTTGGTGTCCTTTTTCTCGACACTTATAACAAACTTCCATTCCCTTCCAGCATTTACCAAGGTGATTCTTTCTACAGTTATCACATATGGGAAAATCCTTCTTTCCCCTCTTCCCTTTATTCATCTTTCTCTCTTCCATCATTTTCTTCTTCTTCTTACCTTCAAAGCCATAAGAATTATAGAATTATTTACTTATCTTATTAACAAATGATACTATTTCTTCATATGATGATAATTCATGGGAAAATATTTCCCTTTTAAATGTTTGGTTAATACCATGAAAGATATGATCCTTCTTAATGTTTCTATCATGTGTATTTCTAGAATTCTCATTCCTTTTACTAGGAACCATTTCTATACAATGGCATACACTAGGTTAGTTTAAGAATCACAATGCATAATTCCAAACTTGTAAAATACATAACATAAATTGAAAAGATTATGCATTTATCTATAATCATAAAATGTCTTATTTGAGGAAGTATTTACATATAAATCCTTCGTAATGTATTTTAATAAAAATGTGAATTATCCTAAACATATCCCCTGGGAGTGTTGTAACCAAGAGTGCAGCAAGGCCCACTATTGTGTACCAGGATACCCCAGGGCAAGCCCAAAACTCTTTGTCGGAGTTTTCAATCATAGGTATATCTATTCCAGAACCACCTCTACTTCCTCTTATCCAGATAGGGATGTATTACATAGAAAATACACAAAATCTCTACATTACTAAAATTCTAGGAAATTATTCTATTCTAATCCCAAAGTCTATCTTAGGTTAATTTTGTATAATCTTTGTTTTTCTAAATCTAATTTCAATGGTATGTACTAAACTTCCTCTAATACCAACTGTAACACCCCGAGCCCAGAGGATCGGAGCAAGTGAATTATTACATAACATTGGCATGATCACAAGGGATCAAATCCTAAAAGACTAACCAGTTTAGTAGCCTTGGAAGTACTAGATACATTAATATGTTTTACATTACATTATAAAATGAAAAACAACAACAACATTGTCTCTATTGACTACATTCATATCCCTTAGACTATCCCTGTAGGTCATTCATAATATACTTCTTTGCATCGTGGGGAAAATAAAATATAGAAAGGGGTGAGATCAGATGCTTAGTAAGGATAGTAATATAGCAAGAACATTCATAAATACGTATAACCATTTAAGGAAGTGTTTAAGACTAAAAAATAAGACTTTTAAACATAACACTCTTCATAATATGGCCAATATAAATCAAATAATTCCATTTACTTATTCACATGGATATTATACTAGTGGAATAATCACATGCAATATCAATAGCCAATTTCATAATGAAGGAATGCATAATTCCAAACTTCATAACCACATAGTCAATTCCTTGTTCAAAGACTAAAAATAAGATTATGTCAAGGGCTTATTCCAAGACAGGAGTTTGTCTCATGAGACTAACCGATGCATCGAGGAGCTGTAACGGGATGCACCCGTCACGTACCAAGTCCAATACATTCCTCATATAAAAAGGTTTAAACATGACATAGACATTTGTATTAAAAACTAGCATAAAAAATGTTAATACTTTATCCATAAACCATTAATGGTTTAAAAATTACACATACATGGTCAAAAATATCACAAAAACATTCAATACAATATGGAAGATTTGTATAATTAATCAACCTTGTTCAAGAATAATATCCCTTATAGGAAGATGAAATAGTAGAAAATGATCAGTAAAAATATTTGAGAGAAATATACCTTTTTCATGAAATCATTTAAATGTCACATAATTTATAAAATAAGTCATTTAAAAGATAGTTTTGAATCAAAGTGTCCCATAACACTTTTAATCTTTTGAATGTAATTAACATTTTAAAACATTCTTTTCCATATAAATAAATCCTTAAAACCAATTAAAAAACATGGAAATTAATGATAAAGGTTTACAAGAATAAATATTTAAGACATTTAAAATGATGTTTTATTAAAAGAGTCCCTTAAAAATAATCTATTTGAAAGCTCTTTTATGAAACATGGACATGGATAATAAATATGACCCAATATATACTTACGTAAAAACAGCCTTGGATAATAATGAGATTGTGAAATTAACCCTTACCTTCTACTTTTACTTGGTCAAGGGTATGTTAAACTCTAGTATAATAGTTAAATAATTGTTATTAAATTTTACAAGAATCATATAAAAAAATATGATATCATATATGATCTTATAATATTTCGTTATTAATAATATTTTAGTAGTATCATCGTTTCGGGTGTTAACTGACTCATTTTACTTTATATGATTGGTTACATAAGCCATGTTTGTTATGGATAGGTGGTATTTGTTTCATATACTGAATTATATTAAGTTTTTAAATATTATTTTTATTCATAAAATGGAAATTATTCTTGAATGATTACAATGGGTAATGAATCTCATCATATTCGTGGAGATGATAATCCGTACGAACACATGAGAAAAAATATCATTATATTGATGGTAAAATTGTATGTAATTGGATGGTATATTACATATATAGAATAAATAAAACATTATATTTATTATTTAAATCAGTTATACTCATTATTATACCCATCCAAATAACTAAGTGTTTCAAAAACTAACTACACCATGACGTGGAGACGGTAAGCCGTACGTAAGAACGTATGGTGAATTTGTCATTTATAGGATGGATAGAATAAATAATATGGTTGTACCATATTTATATTAACATAAAATTATGTAGAAGGTACTGTATTTATTATTTCAGTATAAAAATGACAAAGAAAGAGGAAGTGGAAGAAGAAAAGAACATGAAAGAGGGTGATGGAATTATTACCTCGTTTTTGGGTGTTTCCTTTTTAGTTGATCAAAAGGGCTCCTTAGGATGGCATTCTGATCAAAGTATGAACTCTAGGTTTATGTGAGGAAATTTTGGAGGATATTTGGGCATGGTTTGGCTAAGCCAAATAGATTAGGAGGTGCGAAATTAAGAGAAGGGGAAGTGTCCTTTTATAAGAGGGGTGAGGGTCACTTTAGGAAAACTTTAAAACATTAATTTATTATTCAATAATATTCGGTTTATAATGGCTCCAAATGAATTTATTTCGATACTTAGGTGGTTATGGGTCTAAATAATATCAACCAATATGTTTTATATAAGTTTTGGTTTCCATTATAACCATATCTCTTAGATTTAACTCTTAGATAAATAGTTTAACTTTTACCGTGTCTTCTTATATTATAAAACAATATGGTTAATAAACTTACTCTAAACTAACAAGAGAACATAAAGTGGTTCATTAATGACATATATAACATTATTTATTCCCTTTGGCCAAACCTAATATTTTTAGGAATATTATATCAATGAATAATATAGTATTTGTTTTAAAAGTTAATTTATGTCAATTTTGACATCATTTGGTATTTTGTTATTGTGAAAGTCATAAAAAAATTTTCACTTGGAAAAAACTTTTCTAATCAACCATAACATGTCATATTAACCTATAAAATATGTCTAATTTATCAGAAGTCTCAATTTACATTTATTTGGATATTTATAATATAAATTATTTTAATATTTCATTAATAACGTAATTACTGCATCATCATTACATCATAATTAAATTAAAATATTTAAGGTCTAAAAATTATAATCAAATAAAAATTATGTAGGAAATCGTTTTAGATTTCTATTGAATATTTATAGTGGAATTTAAATTGTGTGTAACCATATATTAAAACGGGATTAGTAATTAAACATTGAATTTAACACTTTTAACTCTTCTGTAAATAAGATAATAATAAATATCCTAATCTAATATAAGTTAACCAAAAAGGATCATATTTTATTCCTAAGGTTGTTTTTTGTCGAATTACACTTATCCAAAAAAATTAGGACATGAGTTTGGGTAATTATAATACCATTTTACCCATAATTACCCGATTTACTTTTAACTGTGGTCAATAAAAGTCTAAAGTTACTATTCACATGAAATTATTTTCATCTTATTGAACAAAATTTTACTTACTGATGTCAACTGTATTTCTCAGATTTTTTAAATTCAACTCACAGAAGCAGTAAAATTATTTTTTATGTAAATTTGCAAATGTTCCTAGAAGGTGGGTAAAAAAACGTTAAAAATTTCAATAAAATTTTATACATCTAATTTTATTATAAAATGAGTCCAATGAATTAAATGTAACTTATATAAGTATTATATATTTATTTTGAGTTAAAATAAATTTAAATTAAATAAATAATTATTTAAATAAAAAGTTGGTTTTAAATAATAACGCAGTGTTTTTTACTATTCATCAAAAATTAATTTTTTTAGAAAAATACCAAAAATTCACCATAAGCTAATTTAGATATTCTAAATTCAAAAATGAAGTATATTTTATGAAATTGAAAACACAAAAGTTTCATTTATTAATTTAAAATTAATTATCGTCAAAACCAAAAAGTGTTTTAAAAAGTAAAAACAATCAAAAGATTGACATGTGTTTATGTCAAATTTAAATGTGAAATTACCTATAATGACCTAGATTGTGTTAAATGGTAAAAATATAATATAATTATAATTCTAAACCATACAAATAAATAATTTAACACTATAAATTATTTCTATTAAAAAAGTTGTTTTCAATTAAAATTTAGTATTTGTAACTAATCATCAAAATATGAAAGTTATCAGAAAAGTACCGAACCTTTATCCAAACTAAATTTTTAAGTCCAGATTATAATAAAGAAATTACTTTCATTAAATTGAATATATAAAATGGGCAAATATTGGTTTTAAAAAGGGTTCTCCATTAAAAGGCGGTAAAATTGTATTTTTTGAAAAACACTTCTTTTATCTGAAAAAATAAATTTGTTCTTATATTATGTCTAAGAAACACATAATATGGATGTTAAAATTATATAGAGTACATAAGATTCAAAATGTAGTTAATGATATTCATAACCGCTTTTTGAATGGCTAGTTTGGTAAGTTTTGGTGTGCTCGAACTCGGTGTTGCGGGTAGTGCAAGCTATTGAATTACTTTAATGAGATAACGTACTGTGAAATATTAGGGTCTTACAGTTTCTGAAAAATGGAAATGTTACTCTTGCATACATATGGCCTACCATTTAAAATATTTCAATGTTACTGCATTTTAACAAACATATTTAGTTTTTAGTTTTAAAATAATAATTAATTTTAAAAATTAATAATTCTTTCAGGATATTTATGTTAGAGATGATGGAATAATGATCTCATTGACCACATTTAACATAATAAATTCATTTTCTAATTATGAGCCTAACATACTTGAAACACCCAAAATGGACATAATTAATTTTGAAATTAAATATATCACTATAACAAATGAGAAAATGGTTAAATAAAAAAAATCCTAAATTTTTTTCTTAAAAAGTAAATATTAAATATATGTTTTTATAAAGGACTTAAATGATAAAAATGGTATGTAAGGACTCGAGGTAAGGTATTTCATCTCAATTTTTCCTTATCAAGTTATATTTTAATTTTATACACATGATTTAATTAATATAGTGTTTATAATTGCATTTTCTAATATCATATGTTTAATCCTTCACACTTTATCATATTCCGTGTTATTTATGAAATTAATTAATCTATGTGGATGTTATTAGAAGGCTTACATGTAGAAGGGGACATCATCTCAATTTCCCTACATTGAGTAATAGTTTAATGTTATGTAATGAATATATTTTATAGTATGTATATACTACCCCTTGAAAATTTTATATTATTAATCTATCCCAATTAACAGTATATTATGTTATTACTCATATTATTTTATCATAATTAATTTTAGGTGATTGTTACCATGTGGTAGGGGGATTCATTAAACTATACCTTCATTGAGGTGTGTTTTACATATTATATCATTAGTCCTTCACAATTCAAGATATTATATGATACAAATAAAATTATTTCATTAAATTAGAATTGACATGAATGTTTTTTATGGAATGGGTTACTTAACTTAGTCTTATTTCATTAGGATATATTATTTCTTATTTTATTATATTATGCCAATATTATGTGTGATGTTTTTTTATTTAGGTTTTAATTCCACTTGTTTTAGTATATTTTTAGTAGTTATAAAGAATCTCTCAACTAATTAATTCTTAATACTATGATATGATTATTCCAAGGGTTATTCATCCTAATTGGTCCCTCTTTGTGATTTATTATTATAGTATGCACTTATATTCTATTTTGAGTGGCATATAATGCCAAATGACAAGTTATATCATTTATATTAATATATTCCTCTTATTTAATTTTTCATTTGATGTCATTTATTTCAAAATCATAATATTTAAAAGTTACCAATTTGGTAATGATTTTTATGATACAATACCATCTTATTTTAGGATTGTGAGTGATAAACATGCCTTTATGAGAGATCACATGCCATTATTTTCATTAACCAAAACTATTTTATACTTTTTAGTTTATTAATATGATTACATGTTTAATTTAAAATTCACTAGATATTGATTAAAGAAACATGAAGAATGTTGTCTGTAAGTGATACTAATCTTGTAAATTCTCTTAGATCGGGAATCATTCTCCAACATATCAATGTTTTTTAAATTATTTCAAGAAATAAATTTAGTAATTATAAATTATTTCCAAATTTTATTATGCATTATCTTTGAAATTATTTTAAAAGGTTTAAAAATTGAATTTATTAATGCTTTGCACATGGTCCACTTTTTCTCTCTATATTTGTTTTTATGATAATAATATTTATTTTAACATTTAAATCAAGAAATATTTTTCCAACTATTATATTAAATATTTTCATTAAATATTCATTTATAATTTTCAAAGGATATTTTCAAAATAATTATTTTAAAAATATATTATCAATTTATAGTTTTAAAAATTGATTTTTGAAATGAAAATTGCAGTTTCTTGATGATTTTTAATCATATTTTAAAGGTATTTCTATTTATTAGTTTAAACAACCATTGATTTTACCTATACACTACTGGGGGTATGTTTTAATGATAACATTATAATTATATTTATGGATAGATTATGATTTATTCAAAGATATTTTCATGGATCCTATTTATTTTTCATTGTAAAATCAAGATATGAAAGAATCATGGTGATTTTTATGATGACAAATTGAATCTTTACTGTGTTATAATAATGATATTATTAATGGATATATTTAATGATGATGGGTTACCATTATATAGCTCCTGGCGATGGGTAAGACTGATATAATTCATGCTGAAGGGTGATCACAATATATATCTTCTATGATGCGGGTCAATTAATGGAGTTAACCGGTTATAGGTTTCTACTATCAGAATAGTGGAATTGACCAGGTAGGTTATTCCATTTATAAGATTGATTTTAAGAGTGATATGAAATTAAAATTCAATGTTACCATTATATTCTATTTATGTGCGCACCATGTTTAAAATAAACCTTCACTTAACGAATTTTTTTCATATGGATCATGATTATTGACTTATAAGACTCTTTTCATATGTTTATTTATCATATCATGTCTCATGTTTTATAATTTGGATTTTTATGAGTATGAATTATATTATATTATGATCAAGAACTTTTATTATTTCATTATAGCATTATTTTCAACTTATTCTCATTGATGGCATTCAATTTTTAATGATTATGTTTTCACTTGGTGTTAATTTGAGAAAAAAATATTTTGTTTCCTTTTCCCATATTTATTATTAATGATGTTAAAGTATTTTTATCTAAAATGATTTCATGTTTGAAGAATATTATGGGATATGATGAAGTCTTAATTTGAAATAAGAAAATTAGGGTATAATTTAAAAAATTCTCACTTGATTACATGGATATTGTTATGTAAGAGTTAGTCCTAATTATATAAAACTATATACATATAAGGCCTTTCGAATGCGAGTGATCAGACATTTTTGTTTGTTGTTTTACATTATGGATTGCTAAAACTGGGTCATGTTTATCAGTATCAATTCTATAAATGTATATATTGTGTATATATAATCCGATCTAGGAGTATGGTTTCAGGGCTATTAGAGTTGGTATCAAAGGAGAGGTTTATAGTAATTTTGAGTTTATGATATATTCATGTTAGGTTAGGAAAATGTTATGGATACCATCATGGGTTTATAATTTGATCGTTGATAATATATTTAAAGTTATAAATATCCCTTTAGATATTTTATGTGATATGATTTTAAGTCAACGAAATATATTTTGGGAGATTGTTTTTGAGGTATATATAACCCTTATGTTTAATATGAAAGATTATTTTGGAACAATGATATTATATTTATGATAATATGATAAAAAATTCATGAGAAATCCTTGTAGGATAATACCTTCTTTTATATTGAGGTTATTGATGATATAGTATTATTTATTAATGGAATGATTTATGTTGAACCATTATTTTTATTGAGGAAATTCTGAATTTAAATATGTTATTCAATCATATGATGGTTTATTCATTTCAGTTATTGTCTTATCAAGTGCTATAAATAATGGTTTGAGTATATACAAAACAAATAAATTTTTATAATTTTATATACCTCATGATCATTCATAATTTTATTATAGATCTTTAGGAATTAAATGTTCACATTTTTCATTTGGAGTAAAAGACGAGATAATGGAGTAAAGTATTTGAAAAATGAAACCAAATGGAGAAATTGAATTTATGAATTTCATGAAAAAAAATTATGAATATTTTATTTCTTAATTAATCTAGACTGTAAATGAAATTTTCAACTCTAGGAAAAGGATCTTGAAATAAAATTTTATTTTATTTCATAATATTCAGAATAATCTATGGAATTTTGAAACATAATTAGTTTATGATTTTTAGTAACTGAATGTTCATTTTTTATTCACTTTATTGTGATCAATGTTATCTTTCTTTTTCCATAATTATTTTAAAATAAACTTTTTTCCTTTATGTATGTTTCTTCACTTCCCACTAATGATCAAATATTTGGAATCATGTTATATGATATTCCATATTGAAATCATATTTTCCATTCCTTTTTTTTCAAATAGTACTTTTTATTATCCCTTCAAATAGTGCTGGCTTCCAAAAAAGGTATACTTAAATAACTTATATCATTATCATTTATCTTCGACTCCATGGAATTCATTTTGAAAATGTTTTAAACCATTTATTTCAAGAAGGAAATAAAATAGAGATGACACAATTTCAAAAGGGGGTGGGTTGTAAAAATGTTGGTATTGTCAATATTAAATAAATTTCATTCCCTATTCCTTATGACTAATTATATTTCGTAGAGTTATATTTATTATAATATTTTCAATTAAAAGATTTAGTTATAATGAAATAGCTTCATTTTCTAACAAAATTACGGTTTCAAGGATAATATGGTTTTATTTAAAATTAGAATTTATAAATTCTATAAATTTAAATTTTATACCATTGATATCATTTTTGAATTTTTCATATAAAAATTACCTTAGGGTGTTTTTTCTGATTTTTTATAAAATATTAGTTTTCCAGTGTATATGGAAAATATATATTTTTATAAAACAATCCTTTACCTTCAATAAATTAATTAATTTAAAGGTTTTATTTTATACTAAAGAATAATACATCTCATTTAATTAGATATAGAATAATTAATCAAATTTAAATCATCATTATACATACTTTTTTTATAAAATCAATTTTGGGAAGAAAAATGTATATTTATATATTTAATTTTTTTATTATATTTTTTGAATTTATATTAAAAATAATTTCTATTGAATCTTGTAATTTTATATTATAAAATTGATCCCATATTTTAAATTAGAAGATTCAAATTATGCAAACACATCCCTTTTATTTTTGGTCATCATAAATAGTTACTGTGGAAATTTATTGTCTCCCTGGAAATTGTGAATCTCGTAATTGTGGTTAAAAAATAATATAATTAGGACTTAAAATAACCATAAATTTAACATTAAATTTTTTTTTTGAGGGGATATAATATTTCTACACAAGAGTACAATTTATGGATTTTTTTCATGTTAATTTTAAAATTTATCATATATTAATTTATATGAAGGAAAATAAAAAATATCAATCTCTTACTTTTAAATGTATTTTATAAGTTTACATCGGGTTATAAACAAGTTTTTTAATTTAAATTAAATTATATATTGAGTACAATTAAATTATATATTTGATGGTATTTTTTTTAATTTTTAATGAAATAATTTCATCAAATTATTACACAACACCCACAAAGTGCTTTTTCAAGCTGTTGAAAATTAAGGTAAATGATTTTAAATACACCAAAAGTAATATGTCTTGAATGAATTATGGTTTCATAATAATTTTATAGTAAATAATATTTTTATTGATATTTAAATGGATTATATTCATTTTCCATTTCTTTTTTATTTCAGATTTAAATCATGTGAATTGTTCTTTAAATGATTTTATAGTATGTTATAATAAATAAATTATATTATATTATATTAGGATCATAAAAAATTAAATAGTAAAATTTAGAAGATATTTTTTCATAAATGTCAGAAATATATATTTTATTATCTATTTGTAAATATATAAGTAAATTTACCGCAATTTTAAATTTGTTTCCACAATTAAGGATAGAAACTATTAACAGAAGGGTTAATTGAAATGATAATTATGAAAATGAAATCTAAGCCCACAAAATTTTAATTGTATGACTATATTAAAACCATATAGTCTTTAAAACTAACTCAAATCCATTATTAAAGCAATTTTTCATGAGTTAGACACAAATTCAATTATAATATTTAATGTATTTCCAAAAGTACCTTTCCCCTCACATATAAAAGGAAAAACCCTCTCCTATGTTCCACATAACTATTAATAACTCTATTCGTCCAATCCATTCCAAAATAACATTACTACCATATTATCCCCAAACAATATTCTCTAGTCTCATCAAAATACAAACCTAGATTTACTATGATGTAAAGAAAAACTCGTTTTTTGAAGAAGAGTAATGACTCTTAATTCAATGTTTATATTTAACATCTTCTTCAGCATCATTAAAGTATTCCTAATACAGAGTAATATATTAAAAAAATATATCCATGAAATTTCAAAACCTAGGTTCCACATACTAGTGAATTGAGCTGGCCAGTCACGTAACCTCAAGCATGCCTCCCCATACACTAGAGGCTGCTAATTAGTAGTGCAGGTCTAATATAGTTCTTGGGGATACTCTACCCTATTTATCAAAGTAATACACTACGGGAAATAAATAAAAGATAAAAGAATGAATTAAACATAATAAGAATAATCTAGTAGAACATGATGACCAAAATAGGAAATACAATAAAAAACTGAATAGTAGATATGTCAGTCCAAAGTATGTGTCCAGTTTCAATATGTAAAAATAAATAAATAAAGAAAGACACTAATAACTCCCAAGGGGTTACCAAATTACATCCATTTACCTCATCCATGCTCTATCCCTTCTCATCCATCTAACACATGGATTTTCCCTTATCATATCTTGTAAACATGATGTATATTCGGGTAACAATCAGGAAGCCTGATTAGGCTGTGTGTATAACTCATTATGCCACCACCAATGATGTATAAAATAATATCACCCAAATAACAGTGAATGAAGTATTATAAATAATAATGTAACATGAATAAGTAAAAAATTATCAAATTTCAAAATATTATTTAATATAACCACATGAAACCCCGAGTTCCTGAGGATACCCAATAGAAAATAACTATATTGGCTCATGCCGATGTCTGAACCATATATCAATACCAATTTTATTTTTTATCTTCTCATTCAATCATATCACTGCCACATGGAACCATTTTCCATTGCCAACTCATGGTTTATAAATTTGTATCAAACATCAAGTGCATAATTTGAGCCTCAGTCCATGCCCCACATATCAATGTCACATGGGTATTTGGAGCCTGAGTACCTATCCCATAATCATATCTATTATGGGTATTTGGAGAATCAGTCAATTTCCCACACCTCAATTATCAGTCAATTCATCACTATTTTATTTTAATGGAGTTGACCATATCCCACACACATTTATCCCATAAATCATAATATTACATATAAACCAATATCACTAATATCTCATCTATCAATGTTAATCAACATTAACTCTATTATCATAATTTCATAAAATACGATGTTGATCCAACCATCTCATAATTTAAATTTTTAATTAATTCTTAAACACATCAATTGACCACAAAAATAAATAAATAAATAAATCATTAATTAATAAATTAATTAACTCAATTACACAATAACAAAAATCCACTAAATAATTCAATAATTAATTATTTAAATTCCACAATCAAAAAAATTAATTAATTAATTCAATAAATATTTAATTCAATTCCACAATCACAAAAATTCATTAATTAATTCAATAATTAGTTAATCCAACAAACTCTAATTCCATCTAATTCCACAATCCCAATATCCCTTTAATTAACTCAATAAATAAATAATTCAATTACACCATTAAATATTCCAAATTATCCTAAATCGCTAACACATAGCAGTGAAAACAAATCAATTAAGCTATAAATGCAACTACACAATCTTGGAAAATTAAATTCTCACAATTACATAAAAATAACTAAACAATGTCTGTGGTATTTTAATCTATACAACCTATCTAATAATCATTGAGAAATTATTTCAAATAGAAACCCCCAATTAAATAGGAACAATCAAGACCTCGATGGAGAACGAAATATAGATCTGAATCCTAGATCCAAGATCAACCAATTAAAGATCCAACAAACCAAGATCTAGATCAACAAAAAATACCCTCAATATATGTGAAAAATACATGAGTGATGGAGGAAACCACATGGTAGAGGACTCACTTATTGTTAGAGGAGGAAATATTCAATCATGGATTCAAATCGTGAAGAAAGGTGGTCGAAAAACCTATAAATCCATCCAGACATGTCAAAAAATAAGAGGAATCAGTTTAGTAAATTTTTTGGTCGACTTGGTTTTAGAGTAGGGGTTTGGGAAATTTTCAATCAAATTTTGGGGCTAATTAAAACCACATGCATGTTTTCCTAGGAAGGGGTGCAACGTTTTCCAAGTTGTGCGCCTTAACCATTCACTTGTTATAGTGGGGGGGGGGAGTTGCAAGGTTACTCCTAAGAGGGTTCATGGTTTGTAAAAATATGATACAACCAAGTGAATGCCATCTATTTTTGTTCATATAGTTTTCTGAGGTGGATTCACAGTTTGGGAAAACTATGCGCCAACCGTGCACAACCCCTCCTCCTTACAAAGGCATCAATGTTTTACACAAAATAAACCAGGATAAAAGAAAAATAAAAAATACTCAAAACCTTTAAAAAGAGTAATGATAAAATATCTTGATTCATATATATATTAGGTTGGGATATTAAAATCTTACCACCTTATAACAGATCATCCCGGAGATGTACTCCTATGCATTATTAAGATTTTGGGTCAAAAATATTAGGCCACTAATTCTGCATATCTCTCATGTCTTCCATGTCTCCACTAAACACAACAATGTTACGAAATTTTTTTAACTATAAATAAATTCTTTCCAAAAATACTTTCCCACTACAATCCAACACACTTATCATATGCTCCTCAAAAAAAGAATCAATATTAACCTCAACATCAGCACACTGATCATATGATAAGGGACTTGATGATAACACTAAATTTGTGACACATGAAAGAATTAATAAATAGAACTATACCAATTTGAAAGATCCAATAATTATGAAATTGGCTATACTATATCCAAAACATCAAGCGATTTAACCAACAGAGTGCCAACTTTCCCTGTCTTTATATCCTGAAATGACCCAACATAGTTGAAACCCAAATAAATACAAGAGCACCCTCTCCAAACTCTTGGGGTCATCAACGTCGATAGGCATATTAATTCTATATATTATATGTCATATACGTATGATTTTGAATTAGATGACCATACTCTGACATCTCCTGTAGTCCAAATAACTCTGACTCACCTATCTCTATCCAACACAGAGGTGATATGCATGGATTACCATAAAGTGTCTCATATGGTGATATCTAAATATTTTGTTTATATTTATTGTTCTAGGTGTACTCCACCAAAGCTAGTTACTTCTCCCAAAACCCACCAAATTCTAGAAAATATGCTCATAAAACATCCTCATGAACCTATACAGTATATTCCAATTTCCCATTAGTCTCTTGGTGTAATGATTTACACAACAGAACCTATGTACCAAGTGCCTTTTGTAAGCCCTTTAAAAAGAGTGAAGTAAAGAGTGTGTCATGATATGAAGCAATACTCTATGGAAACATATGTAGATAGACTATTTTTGTGATGAACATTTGTCCCAACTAACCCACCGATAAAGACTCCCACACTAGAAATAAATTGGATAACTTTTTCAAATAACCCACAATCACCAAAATTGAATCATTATTTCTAGGAGTTATTAGGAGAACCACCACAAATTCCATGGTCATCTCATCCCACTTCCATTTTGGAATGGGTAATGACTTTAGTAAACCACAAGGTAATTAAATCTTATCCTTCACTATTAGGTAAGTGTATCTTCATGTAACAAACCCTATAATATTGTATTTCATTCCTAACCCCCAAGACTATCAATTTAGATCTTGGTACATTTTGGTCACACATAGATGCACCACCCACTTTGACGCATGAAATTCACACATTATCTCCTCTTATATTCTCATAGTCACACTAACCTAATTCCTAAAATAGATGATCTCATCCTCATATATATAGTTCAATCTGAATGTGTCAACCCACCCACACGCCATTCTATCAAGGAGAAAATTTTGGATCCTCAGACTTACTATCCCTGATTCACCTCAAAAGTGTAGAATCCATTGGAATTGATATGAGAGTCATCTTCTCTTAGCTCTCCTAAAATACGACATGCATCTCATCCAGTAAATTCATCATCTTCTACTCAACACTAGACTCCTAAACTGCCTGATTCTATGTATTCCACATAAATAATCAACAAAACTACTTTTATTTCCACTAATATATGCTAGCTAAAAATAAAATGATTTCATATAATCAAACCATATTAACTTCCATTGATTAAAATATCACTAGGAGAAGATATACTTTAAGGTATTTTGATCAGTATATATAATAAATATCTCACCCAATAAATAATTCCTCCAACATTTCAAAGAATAAATAGCTACTACTATCTTGAGGTGGTGGGTTGGGTAGTTTTGTTTATGTGGCCTCAAATTCATAGACCAATACACCCCAACAAGATCTCCCTGTATTAACACTTCTCTAAGACCAATATGAGAAGTGTCACAAAACACTGTATACTCCTCCCCCTTCTCAGAAAGGGTATAGATTTGTGCCATCATCAAGCTCTTTTTCAACTCCGAGAAGGAATTCTCATATGATTCAATCCATTGAAAATTTATCCACTTTATGGTTATGAATGAAAGAGGTGATATCAATCCAAAAAATTCTTGGATGGACTACCCATTATATAATGAAAATCCCCAAAAATATGGATATTAAAAAAATAATTAGGATGATCCAAACATATCACTACCTAAACATTCTATGGGTCCACTGACATACATTCCTCTAAGATAACGTGACCCAAGAAGTGAACCTGATCAACTAGAAACTAACTCTTAGATAGTTTTGCGTATTGTAGATTCTTTATCAGTGTATTCAAGATGATTCCAAGATGTTGGGAATGATATTCATGAGCCTTGGAGTACACTAAGATTTAATCCATAAACACAAAAATAAATTAATCTAAATATGGATTAAAGGTTCTATTCATTAATTATAGAGACACTATTAGAGGATTCATCATCCCAAAAAACATCACAATTAATTTATAAAGGTCACACAATCTTTTGAAAGATGTATCAGGTATTCTAAAATATTGAAATATAAACTGATGATATCTTTATCACTAGTAGATATTTGGGACAACAAAATCACCCATCAATTGGTCAAATAGATCATTAATATGAAGAATAAGATAATAGTTATTCACTATGATATGGTTTAACTATTGTTAATTTACACAAAAGTATCGTATCCTTTCAACATTATTTACAAAGAAGAATGAATAACCCGAAAGAAATGTACTCAGATGATTAAAAACCACACCCATAAACTCTTACAGCTAAATCTTGAGATCTTGAAGCTTTGTATGTGCCATTTTATATGGTGGAATAGATACTTGCTCACCCCCAGTATGAGCTCAATTTTAAATTTCACTTCTCTCTCAGGTGGAATACCCTATAAATATTTGGGAAAAAACACTAAAATATTTCATGTACAGGTGGAAAGAAAAACTAATATACACCTCCATTATCTAACAATAGAATGGAAACCTGGGTGGTGAGCTCCCTGAGTTGCTAATGAACCATCCCTTCATGGCCTGCCTAGATATTTCACTATCCATAGTGAATATATTTTCCACCCTCAGAAGACATAAAATTCACATTCTTTTAGTAACAATAAATGTGTGCTGGCTATGATACTACCTATTATATACCCATAATTAGTTTTAGTCCCCACATGTCATGGATATAAAGATCCCAACTAAAATGGTACTCCATAATCTTGAAATAACTCCCTTTAAACCAAAAGATGTCTCTCGATGGTACTCCAAAAGGTGTATCTATTTTCATCATCCCACTCATGAACTCCATCGCCAGGCTCAAACCATTCACTAGTTGTACATATATAACGGAATAAAAGGAACCAACATCAAATAAGGCACTAAAAAGTATATAATATAAAATAATATCACATCTAAATGTTGACGATCCAGCCCCACTATCAATTATTATAGGCTGAAGATCATGAAAATTCCCTGCTCCTCTTCCCTATGATGCAGTCTGAGTACCTAGAGGTATAAAACTCTGATGATATAGAATCTCTCTAATATAAACTCTATATGAACTGCCTCTACTACCACATCAAGTATAACTTCAGCTTCAAGACTGATATGATGCAGAAGACCCCTTACCTATTTTGGTTATATCTAGTTTCTTAATCATCACCCATCTTTCATGGGATCCTGTAGATCTTTTGTAGATGTCCCATCCAGCTACAGGAGTGACACTCTAATGGGGGTTGAGGAATTATTCAATTATATTATCCTCTCCTACCAAATTGGTATAAAATAAATCGTTTGAGATCATGAGTAATTGATACTTCCCCATAACTACTCTTCCTTCCAATTCTATGGTCAACATTATCATAGTGACGCTTCTAACCCTGGGAAGACATACCTTCTAATCGTCCATCAGCAACCACCTATCCTCAACTGGAGGCCTACTTTAGGTTCCCCTCAGCTATGAGATGTTGATTCACCACCTCATAAAAATTCACTAACCATAATACATTATCCAGGGAAATAATTTCACATTTAATTATATCTTAAAAATTATTTTCTATATCTATATCTTCCTCTACTAGTACTAGAGAAAATCAGTGGAAGTATTTAGAGAGGCCAACATAGTCTATAACATAGATATTCCTCTAAGTCAACCTCATGAACTAAGCTTTTCTCTCCTTTCTCAATGTCTATGTATAAAAGATCTCTAGGAACTTCATCATGAAGGTCTTACATGCCATGATCTCAGCCTATTGAGTCTTAGAATGAATATCCCGCCAGCACTTTATTGATCCTCCTATCATATAAGAATCAAAATTGACCCTATTATTACCTGGAGTCTCAAAATGATCATGTATTGTCTGGATGGAATCAATCCAGAACACTACTACCACTGGTCCACCTTATATTTTGAATAAAATAGGGTTATGAAGTTGAAATTATGGAATTAGTTCAGACAAACTCTTCACAACCCACCGTGTGTCTCTCTATATAAATATTATGAAGCAAGAAATGTTCTCATGAAATTGAACTCTGGATCCTTCACCTAGCACTATCCGTACATCAGGATCCACTACTGGTAGATCATCTGTAGCCATAAAATTCTATATGCTTCTCAACATTCATGGTTAACAAGGTTGAACTAAGTCTCACATCCATGTTATTAGTAGACACCCATTTATTAAAATTTTCATCATTTTTATAGCTTTCATTCTCCAATTCGGTAACATTTTCGGTACAATTTTCACAAGAAAAGAAAAAAAATTCAATTTCAACAACTTACAAAAAAATATTTTCCCTTATGAGTTCCAAAATATGACATATGTCATATAATAATCCAAAGACAGTAGAATGATTTTTTAATAATTAACTATCATTCCATTCCCATCCATGAGTAAAATACCATAAAAATATCAGAGCTAACAATCACATCACACAACAACTGAATCACCCAAGGTGAAATAACATACAACTGTAACAATAGACATCAATGAAAAAAACCCCACCATTGGTACTTGGGGTTTCTGTCATACATAGGTTAACTAATCAAATGAATGTACATATTTCCAAGGCCTGAATTTTCCTAGTTACCTATATACCTGTATCAAATAGTAATAAAAAAAGATAAAAAAATAAAACTAGGCTTTGACACCACTTTGTAACATCCAAACCCTAATGCCACATACCGATTACTCGATCTTGTCAGTCACGTAATATCGACCACACATCCGTGTATTCTAGAGTCTAATAACTAGTAGTGAGGGTCTAATATCAATAATCGAGAGACAACTCCATCTTTATCAGAGTAATACACCAATGAAAGTAAATAATTAACCAAATGATATAACTATAAAAAGAATAATCCAGTACCATATGATGACCAAAAAAATAAATATAATATCAAAACTGAATCGTAGATATTCCATGCCTATGTATGTGTCAGGTATCAATATGTAAAACCCAAAATAAATAATGGAATTGAAAAATCCCAAATGGTTCCAAAATCATATATTATTTCAATATCCTTGATCCATCCTAACTCAACCATCTAATTCAAGGCCTTTTCCCTTATCATATCCTTAAAACATGAATCCTCATCTTTTACCAACTAGGTAGTTAGAGTAGTGTGTGAGTAAAACTCAATAGGCCACCACCAATTGAGTATAAAACAATATATAGTCAATAAATGTTTATGACATTGTAAAATGAATAATTTAAAATTTATATGTAAAGAGTTATCACATTTAAAATTATCCCTTAATTTAACCACTTGAAACCCTGAGTTCCTAAGTATATTGAACCATAATTACTAATTCAGCTCATAGTAGAGTATTAACCATATCTCAATACCACATTTATCATTTTTTATATTATTCAATCATATCATGATGACTTGGAACCATTGTTCAATGATAACTCATGGGTGTAGAATATCGTATCTGACACCCCATGGGTATTTCGAGCCTTAGTCCCTACCCACACCTCAATGTCACATGGTTATTTTGATCCTCTTACCCTATCCTATACTCATGCATCTTTTAGGTATTTAGATCGTTAATCCTATTCCCAAACACTATTTATCAGTCAATCTGTCACTACAGTATTTTTATACCACATACCATGTACAACACACAATTATAACATATATCACAATATCACATATATACCAATATTGTAGATATCTCATTAATAGAGGTTAGAAAACATTAACCCTCTTTTCACAATTTTATAAACATCATGGTTTAGCCAACCATTTCATAATTTCAATTTTCAATTTATTTTTAAACACTTTAATTTACCAATGACACTAGTAAATAATTTATTATCTAATTAATTAATTAAATTCAACAATCACCATAATATATTAATTAATTCAACAAATAATTAATTCAATTACAAAATCAAAAGAATTCATTAATTAATTAAATAATTAATTAATTTTATCCCACAATCACAAAGATATATTACTTAATTCAATAATTAATTAATCCAATTCAACCCAATTACAAAATCCCAATATCCCATTAATTAATCTAACAACTATGTAATTCAATTACACCATTAAATTTCCTCAATTAACATAAATCATCAACACATGGATATGAAAATATATCAATTAAATTATCAATGAAATTTATTCATAATGGAAATTGAAATTCTCAAATTTACATAAAAATAATTAAATCAATTCTACGAGATTGAAATTAAGACCTCCAAACTCAAGATCATTGTTAAGCACTTGAAAAAATAAATCTCTAATTAAAAATTATTGATCAAGAACTCGACAGAAAATTGGATTTAGATTCAAAACATAGATTTAGTATCAACCAAATCAAAATCCAATAATCATAGAAATATATCCAAATAATATAGGAAGGAAACCCCCAAAAGGAAGAGATAAGAAAGGGGGAGAAGGAGGAAACCATGTGACATAAGATTAACATATTATAAGAGGTATATATCCTTGATCTGAGATTCAAAATGTGATGAAGATAGGTCGACAACCATATGAATCTATTTAAAACCCTAAAAAATGAGAGGAATTGGTTATATCCATTTTTCATTTTTTTTGTTTATGATGGGGGTTATTAAAAATGTAAACTTAATTTTTGTGCTAATTAAAAATGTGAACATGGTTTATTGGGTATAGGTGCACAGTTTGTAAAAGCATACTCTATAACCGTGTTCATTTTCTAGGGGTGCATAATTACTCATAAGAGGGTTCGAAATTTTTCAAAACAATAACCAGACATGATAATCCACTATATTTGGGTTCACAATTTTTTCTTTGATTGGAACACATTTTGGGAAAATTGTGTTCCAAACAAGCACAATCGTTCCTCTTTCAAAAAACATTGATTTTTCACCCAAAAATAACCATGATAAAACCAAAACAAAAACTACCCAATAAAGGAAAAAGAGTACATGTAAATGCATTTGTGTCATATGCAGAAAATATTAGGATCTTATATTTCTATAGACCATGTTTTTTTATTACGTTGTTCAAAACATTTTTCATCACTTTCCCATCAAATTGGGAATGAAACCGTCATTCGGGCAGTAGGGTGGACTACCACATTCAAAAAGAGATGTTCTTCATTTTCATTCACCACCTCTCATGGATTTTCATAATGATGGAATTAATTTAAATATAAAACATTAATTCCATTTTTATCATTATTTAAATATAATATATCATATTTTTTGTAACCATTGCATATATTAAAAAATAATAAATTTTCTCATGCATACATGTCGAGTAACACATCCAAAATGTAATGTTATTTGTTTTTCATGACTGCAAAAAAGGATGATATATATAATTTTTTAATGTGAAGATATTATATTTCTAACGTAATCATTATTTTGTAATGAAAAAAATAATATATATATTATTTCCCTCACATTTATTGAAACATAGAAAGGCCAGTCATGTGTACATATGACCTATCATCCACATCATAATAACTTAATTCATTTTTATTAACCATATTTCATATATAGTTTTAAAATTATAATTAATGTAAAAAAATTGATTATTATTTCATGATTATTAATCATGATTTTAGGGAAAAAATGACCCATATAATCATGGAAAAAAATCTATTATGAAATTATGAATAGAACCTCGTCAAAAAACCCTATGTAGAAATATACAATTGATTAATTAAATATATACTTTTAATAAATGAATAAAATAGTCTACTGATAAGTTAATAAAACTATAAAATGTTCTTAAACTATTAAATAATTGATATCTGTTTATTATATTGTTTTAAAGGATATACATTGAAATTTTTTATTTGAAGAAATTGATTTCCTCTCAATTTTCTTTTATTGAGGTATATATTAATTTTATGAACCAAATTTATTTTATATGTTTTATACAATACCCCTCTTAATGATTATTTTATTAATACTTTACACTTAATAGTATTTTATGATATGACTAAAATTATTTTACCTAAATGGATTTTATATGAATGCTACCATGTGGTAAGAGATTCAAATTAAATTTTACTTTATTAGGAAATATTTTAATGTTATACACATAGTTTGTTTTTATAATTTGTAAATATTACCCATTATAAATTTTATATAATGAATCATTCATATTTCAAGGTATTCTATGTTGTGACTCAAATTATTTCTTTAAAGGGATTTGATGTGAATGTTATCAAGTAGAAAAATATTTTTTCTAAATTTCCCTTTGTTAAGGAATTTTTTAATATTATATCCCTAATTTTATTTATATAGTTTATATAGATTCCATATTACATGTTATACCCTTAATATTTAATACTTTATAGTATTTTTTTGTTACACATCAAGTTATTTCACCCAAGGGGATTTGAATTGAAAATTACCAAGTTATAAGGGTGTCTTAACTCAATATTCGTCTATTATGATATATCTCTTTATATTTTATTATATTATTACAATATTATGTTTTATGTAACATTTGTTTATGTTGGAAAAAATCCCCCAAGGTAACATTATAGCATTTTTGGGTTTGTTTTGTTTGTTGAAAAAATAGTTTTTCATGGAGAATCGTCAAGTTCTAGTGATATTGTTGACAATCAATACTGATAAAGAAATATGAAAAATCAATGGAAGATGTGGAGGTGGTAAAAAAAGAAATGAGTTTCACAATGATTGGATTCTTGAAGTGAATTTCTCCAAAATGGGATTCTTGAAGAGAGTTTTGTAACAGATAAAATAATTATGAGGGTGATATCTACGATTACGATGAGATTTGAGAATGGAATAGGTGATGAGCATTGCGAGTGGAGAATTACGGTGACATAAAGTAATTTAAGGAATGATCATTGGCGAGGACATGCATTGCGATATGGAATGTATCCATGGAACTTCTTGAAAAATAGATAATTTTGGTGGAAATTTTAAAGCTATATAAAATGGGATGATGTGGTGATGATGTGGTAAAAAGAGATCTAGAGTCAGAGGGAAATTCCTATAAATATGCCTACATCCCTGAGATAAGAGTAGAAAAACTCAATGAAAATCATAGGGCACTCGAATCATGAAGGAGTTTCTTGAAGAAAATGAGCTTCAGGAAAGTAAGGGAATTCACAGAGGCTAGTTGAGATCTATGAAAGAAAGGTTATTCACGGGGGGATAATTGAACTTAATGAAAGAGGTGTGATTCAAGAAACATTGTTTAATATTTTTGAAAGAATTGTAATTCCCAATGGATAGTTTCAGCTTTGAGAAACAATGATCTTCATGAAAATGAATGAAATTTTCAAAGGCCTGTTTGAGCTTTGCGAAATTGGGAGCTTTGCGAAGGTAGTGTGATTTGTGAAAGGGACTTAAAAGGAATTTCCCAGTGTTTAGTGGTAAGGTGGTATTTATTAGTGGATGAAAGTTTAAATTCAATAGAGAATCTACACAATGCAGGGGATATATTCATTACTGATAATGAGGGTACCTACATGTCCATAAATTATGTGTGGATCCCTTCTAAGAGAAATGAGTAAAGGAAGAGAGAGATGGAGATCATTTCCACTAGCAGTGAGCCAAAGAAAGAGACATAAGGAGTAAACCTAGGGAATGTAGTGAGAAGACCCTAAACCTTGTAATGATAGTGAGCCTAGGAATATATGAGATCTAGACCAAACTATCATTAATTTTAGGGAGCCTTACTGAATTTAGTACAATCGACACATCATCATTATAAGCTCCTTTGATGTATCCCAGTGAGGGTGAACTGATTAAAAATAACTTCTTCCTTGTGCTTGCTTTCAGTAATTACATTCAAATCATTATCATCATATAAAGAAGGAAATAAGAATATGTTCTTTATCAATTAAGTGAAAACAAACTTACCCTTATAACATTGAGGTCACGATCCAATGGGGTAAGAATAATTTTGAAATAGAATATCCATACCCAGATTCACCCCACTCTTAGGGTATCAAGGCCCCTTTTGGACCTAACAATTGGTATCATAGGGCAGGGTTCTTCTATCATATTTTTTTCTCTTAGTTTCTTTAGTAGATTGTTAAAGATGAATATTCAGATTTCTCTTGTATTGGTGTGCGATAGAAAAGGGAATAACTTCAAAGAAGAAGCATAAATCTGGTAAAATTATGTAGTGTGGAAGTGTCAATTGAAAGAGTGTGATTCAGTTGAAGGAAACAAAAAATGTATTAGAAAGTGCAACTATTTCTTCATTAAATTATATTATAGGAATAAAGAAAGAACTTGAAATTACATGTGATGTACGAACTAAAGATGATGATGAAACACCAAGAAGGATAATGGTGGAAGTTATTCATGGAATAATGTAATTTGATTAGAAATTGGATGATCAAATTAAATCAAAATATATCCTGATCCATGAACTGGAAATCGAGTTTAACAAGCTAAGAGGTTTAAACCAGTGGATTATCAATGTGGCTACTGATCTGAATGAGAATAATGATTTCCAAGATGAAGAACTATAAAATATGGATACAATGGTTGAAAAAAAAACAAAGATGATAACAAGAGAAATAATCAGAATTTAGATGAAATCAGAATCCGAAATCCAGAAATGATGGTCTTTCTACACATCTATTTAAACTAGTTTAGAAGAACCTAAGGCTACAAAAATAAAATGCATGATGTTTTAATTTTTCTGCTCAATAAATATATAAAATATATGAGAATAGTGACATGATGGATAAGCTCACATTTGAATTGGAGGATGACATGGGTAGAGGTATGAATCTCAATAGATAACATAATTATCAAATTGAATCAAGGTATATGAAGATTCGACAATTGAAAGAAGAGTAGGAATCAGTAATGAAAAAATTTGAGATGTCTAATGTAAAAGGAAATCCCATGTTAAAAGATTCCCTGTACTTACTATTTGATTATCCTATAGGATGTGATGACGAGATTAAAAGAAATTATACTACTTTATAGGTGAATAATGAAAGTATTGTATTATCCCAAATGCCATATATTTTTGGAAAAAATTGTATTGAAAATGAAAAATGATTTCAAATTCATGAGAGAAAAAGATACATGACCCGTTCTAGAAATAGAAGTCATACATTAGGTGCTAAAGACAGACCTAAAAACGATTTTATAGGAAGAAATGACATCATGTTATATTTATATGGGATGTATGTCCATAGATCATGTTTTTAGTGGATTTGGGATATATTTCTTGCCATGAAGGTAGAAATATTCCTAAATATGAGAATAAGAAGAAGATTCATGAAAAGTTTGAAAGGATAACCACTCAGAAGGAAGAATCCATCAGATTCAATTATTATGGAAGAAAAGGACATAGTATGAGTATGTTTCAAGAATCCCAAGAGCTTAATGTCATAGGAAAAACTCAATCCGTATCAATATATCTACCAAGAAACAATTATATAAAGTATTTTTTAAAGGGACATGTTTTATATGTTCTGATTATTAGAATTCAAATAGATATTATAATATCAAGAAATCAAGGATAAAAAAGGAACTCAAAAGCAGACCCAAACTCCAACAGTGTATAACAAAAAGGCCTATATTGGAAGACGAATTGATAAGTTGAAAAAAACATTACAGCCTCAGGGGAACCACAAGGATCTCAATAAAAGGTGTATCAATCACCTCCTCTACTACACTCATAAAAAATTTCTGGGAAATAATGTGAACAGACCTAGAAGAAGAAGGGTGAATCCATTAGAGTTGTGAGTAAAAAGAATGTCAATTTAGTGATGAACTCACAAGCATCAAGAAACAATGTGGAGACTCAAATAAGTGAAAATCAAAAAATGAAAGAAGATCGTATCCACAATTAACATGATTCACAAGGAGAGAAGTGAAAGAAGGGGAAATTTACCTCCAATGGAGGAATATGATAGAGAAGGTGGCTAGTGGAGAGATTCCCACTTAGAGAAAGAATCATGAGAAATGGAATTTGGTCGGAAACTCGATGAATAAATTTTTTACTAGTGGGTATAAACACCAAATTGCGATGAAGGAAAAACCCATAGAACCTATATATCACAATAATACATAGAATGTGGGTAAATAATGTTTAGTGCTATGGACAAAATAGTTTAGGTTGGTTGGGTAGTAGTTTTAAGCACATAAAGAGTATAATTCTTTAAAAGAAAGCATCAAAGGGTTGATCTAACATGATCAACCAAAATCATCTTCCTGATGATTCTATAGAAACCACTCTCCCTATTTCTATAAATTCTATTAACTAATGTTCATGTGTTTTGGGTTCTAGGGGAGATACTATCGAAGTGGAAGTTTCATTCAAAGATGAAAATTAGTGAAATGACATACTGCAGAATGTTAATTAATTCACATCTGTTACCAGAGTTGAAGAATCAATCTAGAAGAATTATTTGAAATGCGTTAATTGGATATGGATGCATGAGGCGTATAGAAGTAATTGGGCACAATGGAAAATAACGGTGATATTAAAATTATATTTTGTTTCCTACACCGATTCCCAACTCAGTTGGCTTAGAGGTTCTGTTGATGGATCATTGTTATGCAATATGTTTATGAAATGGAAATCCCATTGAAGTAAGCTACAACTAGAATATTTTATTGACATGGAGAAGTTTCTCAATCCTTTACTCCTTTGTGATGAAATGTTAAAGGAGAAGAAGAATATTTGTGGTTTTGAACAGTAGTCCTAACGACTTTTAGAGTTCAATATAATTGTGGGATCAGTCAATCTCATTATTATATGTAATATATCAATGATATAGAAATTATTAGAGTATATTTTAAAGATGAATAACTGGGGGGTGAGTTGAAAAATAATTTAATTTCATGATTATCTATTTTTCTCTAACAATACAGTATCGTATGACTATTTTCAGGACACCAAGATGTTGTGAGAGAATGGAAACAATGGTTCAACATGAGCCTATAAAGGTAGTTGAAATCATAGATATCACTATAGTAGAGAAATAATAGAATATTTAAAAGAATGGTGAACACTTAATTCATGGCAGCAACGAGGAGGTGAGAAACTAAGAGAATGTAAATGTGTATAATGTTTATTCAGATGAAGATACTGATAATGAGAAGGAGGAAGTTTCTGAATATGAAAACTGGGTTCAGGATATGAATGAAGAGCATGAATAAATTGAAAAGAATAAGATATAGGAGATTGTTTCATGGTGAAAAGAAAAGAATGTCCATCGGCCTAAATGATTCATTCATAATAATATTAATGAATATGAAATAGTGATTCGAAACAAATCATGACTACTATGAAAAGGAGAAAAAATGTTTAGCATTTACCAAATGGGTTTATCATTCATGAATATGATTATAGAGTGTATTAGTGGAAGAAGGCACTATATAGGTTGAAGTAATCATGAAGAGTTTTTTATTCCAGGTTCAATCAATTTTTGAAGATGGTCACATTTCAACGATGTGGAATTGATTACAATATCTATGTAAATAATGATAGTAATCAAAGGATGATGGTGCTAGTGACACAAGGAATTAATTACACATTAATTTATCAATATATGTATTCTATGGAAGTTTTTAGAATATTTGTAATGGATAATTCTAGGGATATAATGACTCAGATGGATACCTAGATGGAAGTATCAAGGGATGAAGAAAGTAACGTAGTTAAAGTCATAGATTACATGAAAATTATTGGGAGTTTACTTTACCTGACCAAAAAAAGACATGATATTGTTTTTTCTGCATCCCAAGTAGCGAGATACAAAATAAATCCCAAGGAAATCCATATTCTTGAATTAAAAAAGAATACTTTCGTATATCAAGGGCACTGTGGATTTCGGTTTTACGTATAATAAAAAACCTTATGTAGATATATTTGTATATATAGATGTAGATTGGGATAGTTTAGAAGATGATAGGAAATGAACATTAGGAGGTGTTTTCTATCTTAGTGGAATGTTTATTTCTTCACTATTCAAGAAATAGGATTTCTTTTCATTGAGCATCGTAGAAGCTGAGTATATTGCGGTCCCTCAAGAGTGAACATAGTTATTATGGATGAAACAACAGCTTGAAAATATGGGATTTGAAGTGAAGTCTCAGATCAAAATCTAGTGCGATAATTAGAGTGTTATCAATATTATAAAAATACAGTCTATCACTCAAGGACAATGAAAATTGAGATTAAATATTATTTTATCAAGGAGAATGTGGAGAAAGAGTTTTTGAAGTTTGAGTTTGTGGCTATAGAACTACATTATTCCTACATTCAGACAAAGGCATTACCAAAATAAGTGTTTGAGAGGCATTGAATTGCTCTGGGAGCTGAGTCAACTCCCCCAACTTGAAAAAGTGTGGATGTGGGATCCCCCTCTCCTTGAGGTGTGGTGTGTATTTTCCTAATGTACTTATATGTTTTCTTTACCCAGTTCCAAACTACAAGGGATTGAACTTTGGGTTTATTGACAAAGAGGGAGAAAGTGTGGCCATTAAAGAGATAAAATGACGTAGTCAACACATAGGGATAAGTTGATAGGTGGAGCAATGAGATATAATGAGCTGAAGATAAGAGCAGAAGGGGTGATTATTAAATCTGATGATGCTATAAGTGATCGATCAAAGAAGAAATATCATGAGAACAGACGTTCATAATGAAATAAATTGTATGGTTTCATGAATTTGTGTTAGAAATGAAGTGATTCATTGATGAAATTTTCATTTTATGACTATTTCTCACACCAAGAATGGATCATTTGGGCATAAATTATGTGTCAAGTAAATCTTTGATCACTATATGAATTAGATGATGTAAATGTTGTTATAATATGTAAGGAGTTTCAACAAGGTATCAAATTATGAATGAATTGTCAACAAACCAAAAGGGGGTGATTATTGGGGAATAATACCGCAAGGTAACATTGCATCATTTTGGGGTCAGTTGTGTTTGTTGAACAAGCAGGTTTTTATGGTGAATTTTTGAGTTCTAGAGATATTTTTGACAATCCATGTTGAAAATGAACAATGAAAAAGGAATAGAAGATCTAATGGTGGTACAAAAAGAACAAGTACAAAGTGTCATAGTTTTCCATTGTTTGCCAAATTTTTGGGGTCCAAAATTTTGAGTTAATTGAGCATCATGAAAAGTGAATTTCCATGAAGATATCATTAAGATATATCAAAGGAATGATTTTCATGAATATAGTCTTTTTGAAGAGTGTTTCTAAAAGAATCAATGAATTCTGACAGTGATCTTTGAAATTACGATGAGCTTCGTAAATGAAAGAGGTGACAAGAATTATAGTGGACCATTGCAATAGTGAAAAGGATTTGATGGAATTATCTATTATTTAGATGGTCATTGTGATATAGAAAATGTCCCGACAAAGTCTCAAAAAGGGAGAACTTTGGAAGAAATTTCAGATCTTTTCCAAATGGGCTAACGTGGCACTGAAAGTTTTGCAGTTGTTGGGAAATGCTTATAAATAGGCCTACACCCACAAGATAATAGTTGAGAGAATCATAAAAAAATATTAGGGCTCTTGATTCATGAAATAGGTTCATGATGACAATGATAGTTTCAAAATTAAGGGAATTCGCATAAGCTAGTTGAGCTTTTCAAAAGGAAGGTTCTTTATAGCGACTAATTGAGCTCCGCAAAAGAGGTGTACTTTGCGAAGGCTTGTTTGAGATTTTTGAAAAAACTGTACATTGAAAAGACTAGTTTCATCATTTCGAAATAGTGAGATTTATGAAAAGGATGAAATTTGAAAAGTATTGTTTGAGCTTTTCGATACAGGAAGCTTCGTGAAGCTATTGAGATTTGATAAAGGGTTTTAAAAGGTATTTCCTAATGTTCAGTGGTAAAGTTGTATTCATCAGTGGATAAAAGTTAAACATCAATAGAGCATTTATATATAGCAGAGGATATATTAATTAGTGATAATTAATGGAACTACAAGCCCATAAACTATGTGTGTATCCATTTCATAAATCGTGGGCTAAGGAAGAGGAAGATAATGATCATTTCTAATGACATTGAGCTATAGAAAGAGACACATGGAGTGACACTAGGGAATGCAATGAACAAAAACTAAACCTTGTAAAGGAAGTGAGACTGGGTATAGATGAGATCAATACCAAACTATCATTATTGGAAGTGATCCTTAGTGAATTTGGTACAATTAGCACATCGTCGTTGTATTCTCCTTGGATGTTGCCTAGTGAGGGTGAGACAAGTAAAGACCACTATGTACTTAGGCTTTCATTCCCGAATTACATTAAAAACATCATTATTAGATAAATAATTACATAATAAGATATTCATTAATAATTATTTTCAAATAAATTGACACTTATAATATTAATGTCAAGATCTAATGGGGAAAGAAGAATTTTAAAATTTAATATCCATACCCGGATTCACCCCCCTCTCAGGGTATTGAGGCCCCTTTTGGACCTAACATTTTAATTATATTATATTTCTAATTTTTTTGTTGAGTTAAATTATTTCCACATAATCTATCATTTTATTAAATATCAATTTTATTATATTATCATTATAAGGGTTATTCATCTCAAATTTTACTTCTATACAAAATATGTTAATATTATGAATTAATATTTTTTTATAAGGATTATATACTACCCCTTGAAATTTTATATCATGGATAGTAATATATTCATGGTATTTGAATAATTATTTATAGAAATATCATTCATGGAATTATGATTCTAGAGTTACCAAAACAGTACGGATTTTTGTGATACAATAACATCTTAATTTAAGATCATATATATTCAAAGGTCCACTTTGAGGGATCAAATACTTTAATTTTCTTGAAAACAATATCATTCATTATCATAATGAATTTGGAATATTTTATCAAATTATAACTCTTTCATTATTTATTAATTATACATTAATACATTTTATTGTAAGTGATACAGATGAGGTATCTTCTTTGGGATTAGGAATTACTCTCTTCCATATCCATGTTTTTTAGAATGTTTTTAATTGTTTTCCTTTTAAAAAAATAAATTATTTCACAAAATTATTTTATATTTTCATTTAAATTATTTAAATTATTTTATGAAAGTAATTCTTAAATGTTTTTCTTATGGGTTACTATAGACTCTAATTACAATACTTTAAAAGAATGTTTTTTAAAATTTATGAAATTAAAGGATTATCATTCCATAATGAAAATTCATTTCATTGAAAGATACCATATAATATTCCAAGGTTATTTTAAAAGGAAAATAATTCCTCAAATAATTTTTGTATTTTTAGTTTTCAAATATTATTTTCAAAATGAGAAGTGAGTTATAATCAAGAATGTTTTAATGATTTTTAGTTGTATTTTCTCATCAATGATAAAAATAATTTATTTTTATTATGAACCAAAGGGATATGTTTTAATGATAAAATCCTAATTCTTTCACTAAAAGGATTATTACTGTTCAAATAAAAGTTTCACAGAACATGTTTCTTTTCAAGGGGTAAATCGTGATTTGAATGAATAATGGATATTGTTATTTAATAAAATTCAACATTTAAAGCATTATGAATATTTTATGATTTGTAAAAAAAATCTGAAGTAGGGTGATCCCAATATAACTCTTGATAATGGTTGACCCTGATGAAAATATTAATAAAAGGTGATCGTAATATAGATCTATATTGAATTTGGTAAAGGGATAAAGTAAACTAGTTATAGGATTCTCATAAGTGACTATTGAAATTTACCAGTTAGGATATTCCATTTGTAAGACTGATTGTAGGAGTGACATGAATATGATGTTCCAATTTTCTAATATGTTTTATTTATTCTTACATAAATTTATAATGGGTATATCATTTGAGGATTTTTTTCACATATAACATGATTGTTAACTTATATAAATATTTTATTATGTTAAATATTTAATCCATGTATCATGTTCTATTTTCCACATTTTTATGGGAATGATTTCTATTATATAATGAACATAATATTTTATAATTTAATCATACCCTTATGATCATCTTACACAAATTGATGAAATCAATTTTTTAATAATTATGTTTAACCTTATAGAGAATTTTATGTTAACCTTATTATGATTACATTTTTAAAGGATATGATGAATCGTGTTAAATATTTTTTATAGAAATTTTTAATGTGTATAGAATATTGTGGAAGATTTTGAATATATATTTCAAAATAATAAAATCCATATATAATTGAAATAAATTTCACATGTGTAAATGTGTTTTGATATGTAAGGGTAACACCTAATTCTATAAATCTATGAAACTAAATGTTTCTTTATTATATAAGTGATTCAATATATACATTTAATATTTTATTTTTTAGGGATACTATTTGGTAACCATTATTAGTATAGACAGTAAAAACTATTATTAGAATCAAGCCTGGGAGTACGGGTTCAGTGATATTATATTAACTTATAATTTAAATCCTAAAACTTTATTCCATATTGGTTGAGAATAATAATAATACAACCCTTATTGAGGTGACATGACTGATCTTATATTCCCCAAAATTTGTTCAATAGTTTGAATCTATTCTAAATCATTAACCCTAATTTTTTTCACAATGATTCTGGATCTAAATTACTTTAGTGGTTTGATCACCCCTCATATTCAATCACCGAGAACTTCTATGTTAATTTCTATGTTGGTAATTGAACCATAAAATCATATCATATTTGTAAAAACACCATAGTGCAGGCATGGGCTATAAAAGGTTGTTTTTCATTAATAACAACATGTTTTACATAATTTTTTCTCTCAAATTAATTATTTTTTACCATAAATCATAGAATTGTTTTTAAATTTATATTGAAGAAATTATAAAATATCCCACTTAAAAATAGTCTCCCTCATATCCTTTTCAGATTCACTAATTGAAGTATTTTTGAATTATAGTTTGGATTAAAAAATATATATATTTCTAAGACTCAATTGATTTAGAACCAAACATGGTACTTTTGAATTCCTTAATCCTAAAATATTGACTATCCTATTAAAAATTCATATCACAATGAGAAAATATTTTTTGTTTATTTTCAAATATATCATTATTATAAAACACTCATTATCTTATTGGAAAGATTTTTGAATTTTTTTCCTATATTGATTTAATTCCTTTATTTTTGAATGGATGTTGCTGAAACTAAGCTAGAACTATTTCCATATCCTTAAAATTTTATTTAATCATGGCATTAAAGGTATTATCATAATTAATAGACTTATTTATATCATTAATATCCTTTATTATAATTTAATTTTATTCTTCATAAAATGATTATTTTTTGTTGAATGAGTGATCACCTTTCTTCAACTTTAGGATCCCATTTTCAAGCATTTAAATTTTTAAAGACATTATTAAAATTATCTCTTCATAATTAACTCTAATTTAGTTTCCTAATCTTAAATTTTAATGTTTTTACTTCAATAACAAGTGAAATATTTACCATTTACTTTATAATAATAGAATCTTTTAAATAACATCATTATCTATATCAACCTATTCTTCCTCATCACTAAATTAACATTATTCATAATATGATATAAAGTTACAACTTTTATTCATTGAGAAATAAATACCATTTATTCGAGAAGATAAAATTTATCTATATTAATTCCCATTTGATAATGTTTTATATCATGCAACTTCAACTTCATTGGATTCATCATGTTTCATTTGTGGATAGTTTGTATGAGAATTCCTGAAATCTAAAAAAGTATATAATTTTAGTATAATCATCCCATTAAAGTTTCCCTTTACAAATATTATATTTTAAGAGGTATGAGACATAACTATATCAAAAATTATATCCATATATGACTCTAAATTTAAATATCGCACATTATTTTCCTCTTAAATGGTCTTCTTTATTTTTTCACGTTTTGAGAAGTTGTTGAAAATATCTTCCCCATACATAATCAATGTTATTAAAAACATTATATTTCAAAATTTCCAATGATAAATGAATAATGTATCATTCTAATGGGATATATCATGTGTATATTTTTCTTCGATTTAATATACATTCATATAAAAATTATCATTCAAGAAACAAAAGAGCATTTCAAATTTATTATTATTTAAACTTCTAACCATATACTTTATCATGATCATAACATTGTGAACCCTTGTGAAGAAGGTATCAATTGTACCATTATCATTTATCTATATATATTCATATTTAATCCTCTAAAATTTTAAATTTTATTAAATAAATATTTTTTTATTTTTATTTTTATTTTGTAGTTTTTTCATAAATACCTTTGGTTATATTGATTCCATTTAATTTCAACAATTCACCATCTAGATGTCATTGAAAAATAGTTTTGTACCATGATTTTCATATTCCATATTAATCATTAATCAAAATATATTTAAAAACTTAAAAATAGAGAAATATATTATTTTCAACATCTAATACATGAAAACTTTTTGAAATAAGGAATATGAATATTTTTTACATCCATAAATAAAAACTATTCCCATAATAAGTGGGAGTTCCCTTTCTGTTACATGAATTTTGATTATACAATGTAGATAAACGAAATTAGTGGTAAATAATAATGTGATGTGAAATATTAAAACAAAAACCAAGAAAACAACATCACAAAAATGAAGGTAACTAGATTTATTACAAATAATAGAGTTATAAGATAAGTGAAACCACTTAGTGGGGGGAAATTAGTTTTTATTAATTTTACTAAATTCTCTTGAATATTACTTTCTATCTTTTTATATTGAATTTATTTTACCTCTTACTACTCAAAAGAAAATAGAGACGAGGAATTAAAAATTTAGAGGAATAACTATTTAATGTTTGTAACTAATCTATAGGGTTTTCCCCTTAAACATGAGATCATAAGAACAAATAAGAAAATAATTTGAACCATAATGATCATGGAAAATATATAATATTATCCATATAAATCAAAATATTGTTTTTATACATCTAAAGCTATTAGATAATCCCACATTGTTATAATAATATTCAATTATTAAACTGTTGATGAGTATTCCATCAATTTATTTCATCTTGTTTTTATCATGGTAAGATATTATTTAGAAAAATTTATTCCCAAGTAGTAAGAATTGACTAAAACATTCACACACAACACCAAATACCACAACATTCTCGAGTAACAACATCTATACCATGAAATTAATTATGTAATATAATTATAATTATATAATTACTTCTTCAAAATCTCTAAATTGGATTATTCAAGGGAAAGTCAACTAGTTTGTTTTTTCAAAATTCACACAATACCATATTTATTTCCCATATATGAATATTTCTTCACTTGTGGATGAATAATATTCTACCTCATTTTTTTTTCTTTAACCAATTTGTCCAAAATAATTACCAAAATTCATATTTTAATACCGTGAATACTTGAATTGTTCTTATATTCAATAATAATATAATGTATTTTTTATTTCCTCTAATAATAATTATAAACCCAAAGTATTGAATTATTTCTAGAAGTAACTATATGATTGGTTAGTGGAGATCATGTGATGATGCTTGATGATTATTTAAGGATTCAAAAAATGGAATTGCATGTCATCCTTAAGAAATTATCCTATATTATCTGTTTATTATTGAATTGGGTTAATGGAAAATATATTTTTTAATTTTTTATTTGAGTTTTCCTAATCACTACAATAGGAGAAGAATTAAAAATGAATAAACAATTCATTAATTGGTTGAATAAACATTTTGAATACATCCATGTGATATTCAATTATTTCATTTGGATATTTATTACGATGGCCATTAAAAAACATTTTTATATTATCTTGAAGAATATTTGAGGAATAATTTTGAGATAGAATGAATTATTTTTAGAATGTATCTTATATTTTTATGTGATATATATATTTTTATTAATATTTTTTCAACAATAGAAAACTAAGGACCCACCTCAACCACAAATGTGAGACCCCTAACTACAATGTGGGAGGTAGGCCTTCTTGTATATCCATGGAAGTGGGTGAGTATGAGGGAATTCATAGAAACCACATTAAGAATATAATGGAGAATAGAATGTGAAAAGGTTATATTGGTTGGTCCTTGGGTTTACCACACAATAGAGTTGAATGACCCATGATGGGTGGCTGCAAAGTGAATCTTAGTGAGAACCCTAGTGCCAAATTGATCCGTTTGAATCACTGCATGTATTATTAAGAAAATGGATTCCATTATTTTTGTTCAATGTGTGTAAATGGAAGTGATTATGATATAATAGTGTTTGAAAAATAACAATTGAATGCCATAAATCTTATCCCCTCGTCTATGATGTTGGATCAAGATCTGGAGAATATTATGCTTCTTAAAGACCTTCTAGAACACAAATAATAGAATAGACCACAACTAATTTTTTGACCAACCATACCAAGGAGGAATGACAAAATTTCCTACTTCAGATCAAGGAAAAAAATTATTTAGATCAATTGGTCCAAATTGTTAATAAAACCCTATAATGAATTGACCATGTTCATTGTGATAAATCACATAATGTATTGGTGAGTTGAAGGGATTTTATTGGGGTATGTTTTTATGGTTCATTAAGAGATTTCAAATAAAACTTTGAGCCACTATGAATGATTTACATTTAATTAGTGTTTATAATAATATATCAAATAAATAACATAATGATCACACATTAAAACACTATCAACTATATAAATTGATCAACCAAACAATCATGGAGACGATTCATCTATGTGTGGTGAAAAAAATGAGTATCTTTTACTTTCTTAAGATAGGGGATGAGTGAGTTTGAATTATCATTGCATAGATGCATATTATCCTGTATTAATGTAAATTGAGTGATTATGGGAAGACATGACATTCAGATGACAATGCCACAAAGATGAGCTGGGAGATCAATTGATCCATGGTTCTTGATTCATGCGTGAAATATGATCCCCAAGTCTTTATACAAAAATATGAAAAAATAAGAATAATTTAGGCATTTAATGTAGAATTTACCATTAGGTATTAATTTATATTTCATGAAATAAATGCTTAGCTATGACATTATTAGGTTTTCTAGATCCATTTAGTTTCAATAATGCTTTTATAATTCAATTTTGTTCATTAAACATGAAAAATAAAGAAAATATAAGTGATTTTAGACATTTTTGGATTATGGAAGAAGCTATATAAAAAGGAATTCACACTAAATGTTTTATACAAGCATATAATACTTATTATATGGTTTATTAAGTTATTGAGTTGAAGAAATAATGATAACACACCTATTAAATAACAACATAAATAAGAAAAAGAATACCTAAATTCCATGGATATTTAATACAAGGAATTATTGAAGTATTTATAGAATATTATAGATATAATTAATGGGAAATTATTATCATAATTAATAATTAAATAATACACATGATTATAATAAGATAAATGTAAGACATGTGATGTAGGAGAACAACACATTATCCTATCGGCTGTTATAATAATATTTTATATAAGAGATCTCATTGGTACATTTCATATGAAATTACATCCATAATCAATGATGAGATAATTTTATATTTAATTTCAAAATAATGAAGATGAAAAATAAATTTTATCAATGTTCATCGTATTTCCATAAATTATGGAAATAATTACAAGGATAATAATTATAAATTTATATACATGATATTTTTAATATATCAATGTAGGTTGAAATGAAAATACATGTTTTTTTATCGATAAAAAAATTAAAAATGTTTTCAAACCAATAAAATATCTATATTGAGGAGAAATAATATAAGTGGAGTACATATTCCACCAAATCTAGAGGAGTATCTCAAAACCTGTAGTGTAGATGATTTGAGGAAGTGCATGAACGGACCTGATGATCCATCTTATCATGAAATAATATTGTATTCTTAGGTCTAAAAAAACCAACCAAGGAGAGGAAGATAATTTTTCTATGATGTAATATCATTTTTGATGATAATTTTATCTTATATTGGATTCTGTATGTGGAGGAATATATTGTGAATCTATGTTGATAAAATAGAAATAGTCATTGGTTGCAGTCACTTATTTGAAAGTGAAAATTTTTTGTTGGGTTATCTAACCAGTGAAACAATGATTATAATTTTATTCTGAACCATTAAAATAAAATTTTGGTCTCTATCTTTTTTAATACTATAAATAATATTATATTAATAGGCACTATTTAGTGTTTCAAGATTCAAAACAAGTTTGATTTACTTAATATGAAATAAAGAGAAAACATAAATGGGAACTAAGAAATCACCCCCCAAATACTGGTTCATCCATTATAGGGAACTTATAGTTGTATAAATAGCGGTTCCCAATAAATATCCAAGGGGAATATATAAGAGTTAGAGGATCATAACAATTTCAATAGTTTATGTGTTCCTATATTCTGTGTGAATAATTATCATAGATGGAGGAATATGATTCTACCCTACCTCTTATTTTATTTTCTATATTTGAATTTTGTTACAGTATTTGGTATTTAACCCATTGTTGATGGAGAGTGATTGAAAAAAAATAAGACAAAAGGACTATGGAGTTGGATTTAAAGTACCAAAATTAAAACTTGATGTATGTCATCAAATAGGAATAAAAAAGGTCATCAGTCTTAATACTACCAAGGAGATATATGAAAAATTTAGAAGTATCTATAAAGGTGATGTCAACATTAATGAATCCAAGATAGAGGTCTTGTAGAGCCAATTTGATGACATAAATTTGGACGGTGAAGAGAATTTTTATAAATAATATAAAAGGTTCTATGATATTTTAAGAAACATATAGTGTTTTAGTAATAATATTAAAATATTACCATTTTTGAAATTATATTGATGATTTTTTCAAATGGTTGGATTCGAAAATTTCTTCCATGGAAGAAAGATTAAATTATTATCTTATAAACTATGCAATAATCTCATTGCATTTGATATGAGGAAAAATCAAACCATTATGAAAAAACAAAAATTTTATATGGTCTTTGATGTAATGATAAAATTAAATGATAACAAAGAAGATATTTTGAAATAAGATAATTCATATAGATACGAGGATCAAGAATACATCAATTAAATTATTTACATTATATAATAATATTTCAAAATTTGGAAGACAAAGTTTAAAATTAATGAACCGCTAAATTGTTACAACTATGGAAACTGTGATTATTTTTCAAAAACATTAAAATAATATAAATATGAATAATTAAAATCAAAATTAGATAAAGAGGTTATAAACAAACAAAACTAGGGTAATATGAACAAGAACCACTATATTATAAGAATAGGAATTTAATAAGAAGGTAAAAGAAAGATTAATTATCATGTTTTTCATTAGATAATGATGTTTTATTTGACTATCATGTAAAGAAGGGGTATGATTCCCGAAGTATTATTGATTATATGGAATAGAAGAAAAAACATGATCAGGATCTAATATAAAAATAACAAATTTTCATTGGACATATATAATACCGCATGGTAGAAAAAATTAAGATGAGAATAAAAATAAAATTGCAGATAATGAGAAGGAAGAGACATAAAATAAATAAGCATCCAACATTTATGAGATCAAGTAGCATAAATTGAAGTATGTTTGAATTGAATATATATTGGGTTATATTAAAAAAATATTTTTGAAAAAGAGAAGTGTTTTTTGAATCATAATCCATATTTTCAAATTTTAACAAGAGTTGAACATGGTTAGAGAAGAAATAAATATATAAGTGGATGTTAATGGATAATCTACTCAAGTATGTGATATGGAGGGTTAATAATATCATATATTTTTTTTGTTTTTAATTCTTAATATATATCTCTTATAACTAATAATGACTTTTTCAAAAACAATGTTTTTCTTGGTTATAGTAAGAATGTTTTTTTGGAGAAAATATTTTATGTCAGTGGAATAAGTGAATCAAAGAAAATAATTTCTCTTTAGTAAAAATAAAAAAAATATTTCTATAAAAAAATATAAATATTTATTGAATTTAAATCAATCAAGAATATAATAGTTTCAATGTTTTCACTAGTGTTTTCATATTATTGACCCAAAAGACTATTCTTTATGGTTTAATATTCCTTTACGAGGAATGAGGAAAGAACTAAAGGGGATCTTCCATGAGTATCTATGGAAAAAATTTCAACAGTGAAATCTAATGACTAGGTATTCACTATAGCGGTCTATACAAACAAATTCCTATTCCAAGAGATTTTTTTGGAAAATTCTATTGGAATAGTCATATTGATTATATATTCATGAAAATGTTTAAAGGATAGGTTTACTATGATCTGAAATAGATTATTTTTAAAAAATTAAAAAATATTTAAGATTCTATAAATACATTAAATGTTATGAAATAGTGCATACTTATTTTTAGTAAAATCAATTAAAAGTGTAAAAACAAATTGAGGGATGCTAAATAACTTAGTAAATCTAAAGGAAAACAAGTGACTTTACAAGGTGAGGTAAGAATTGATGAGATGATTTATAAAAATGTAATCTTAAATATTTAGAAGACTAATATGGTAAAATATATTCCACATAAAAAAGATGTTCAAGGGATAAAAAAGATTATCAAACTAATGGGACACAAATAAAAAATAAGAGTTCAATGACAAGTTATCATATTGATATAATAAGAAAATAATGGCCCATGTTGAAAGGAATCTATCATTCAGAATTTTTGTTTTAGGAAACCACTATCCATCCTTATTCCTTATTATTTTAACTATTTTGACCTAATATGAAGGGAATTAATGTATAAATGAGTATATTACTTATGAAAGAACTAAATAAATTATCCTCACTGAGTTTATTGGATACCATAAAACTGATTAACATGAGTGTATCAAAAAAGGGGGAGAAACATTGAGAAGAATCATTCATTACTTAATTCCAGAGAATCTATTAATTCTATATATATTTAAAATTGAAATATTGAGTTATTATTTTCCAACATTTAATCCTCTACCTTGATTATTTAAAATATATTTTTTAAGGAGAGTGTTTATTGGTTAATATGAGAATAAAAATAGGGAATTTTATTTCCTTCATAATAACACAATGTGTTTTTTTGAAGTGATTAGGATTACATAGTTATAAATAATTTTATTTTAAACAAAAACCATTTGATGATTATTTATTCTTAAATAATGAATCACATGAATGGTACTTTATGAACAACATAGAGAATCTTAGTTGTATCTACCTTGTTTTCTAATCTAGGGTTTCCCACATGGACATAGAGTATACCAAATGAAGGCACATATCAAAGAGAATCATGTGGTATCATACTTTTATCATAAATAGGGAAATGTAATATTGAGTGTCTTGAGAGGTATATGAATATATTATAAGTCCATTCCATCAATCTTCATTTTATTTTAAATAAGGGGGATAAATATTTAAGCACACATATTGAAATTAAATATGATAGGAGATAGTAAAAACGAAATAAAAATGGTTTGATTGTTTAGGACAAGTGTTTCATTTATTTTCAATGAGTCAATATGTTTTGGCGAGTCCTGATAATGTCACGATTCTTAAAGGATTGATATATACATGAAAGTGGAATTAGATGACATTCTTGATAAATTAACCTTAATTATCTGATGATTAATGAATTGGTATTAATGGTAAATACGTCTTCTAATTGTGTTTTTAATTTTCCAAATTTTTACAACAAGTGAATAATTAATAATGATGAACCCATCCCTTAATTGGGTGAAGAAATATTAAGAACCCCATAAAATATTCAATAACTATATAGGGATATTTATTATAAAGCCCAAAAAAATTTAAATTTTTTAATAAAGAATTTATAAATAAAAATTTTGTGATGGAATAGAATATTTTAATGAGGGAAATTATTTTTATAAATTATTTTTTGATATTTTTATTAAAAAAATGTTGTTATATATCCAACCATAAACCTACCACAATAACACTTATTGGATCGAGGTCTACCACATTGGAGGTAAGTTATCCAAGAAAACTATGGTGATAGATATTTATAATGGAATACATAGAATCCATAAGGAGTAAAAATGGTATAATAGTGTTTACATAGGTAACATAGGTGATTGAAATGGTTGAGTGAGTAATAAGGTTGTGCAAACCATGATGGCCATGTGTGATGTGATTCTAGGTGTCGACCTCCATGATGGATTGAGAGGCTTTAAGTGAGAAATGAATTAATAAGTGATGAGAGTCTATATTTATGTTTTATGCGGGGAAATAGAATTTCATTCACTATAGCAGTGATTTAAAAACATTAATTGAAGACTAGTTGTGTGATTGAATTATCTCTTATACTTTTAGAATGCTTAGGAGCATCCTCTCCATCACTTTGATCTTTCTACATACAAGCACATAGACTGACCACAAATTATAGTTTTATTGATCATTCCTAGGAGGATAGAAAATATTAAATACTTTTGAATGACCATGGGACTTATTTTCCTTGACCATTCTTAGTGAGCTACCAAAACCTAAAATGGATCAACTGTGCATATAATGATTGAACACCCAATTTTATTTGCACTGAAAGTGACCATATGAGGGGTTTTTTCTATAGTTTATTGAGTGACCACACTTATAGTTTTGATCAACTATGAATAATATGGATCAAACATGATTTATTCATAATAAAATTCATGAATTAAAAAGTGATTACTTATCGCATTTGAGATGTTGTGCCAATTGATAAAGGGACTCTGTATGGGGATGAATCTTCTCTGTGTGGTGTAAAATAGATTAAAAATTACATGATTGATATAGGGGATTAGTGAGTTATAATTATCATAATATTTTTTAGTTTCTAGTATATGCTTCTGAATCAAGTAATGATGGGAAGATTGGACATTGAACAGATGATTCTTGTAATGATGAGTTCTATTCTCATTGAATTTAAAGAGTTTTATACTTTATTGAAATATTTAATATGTATATTCACATCACATTAAGGAAAATAAAAAAGTGTTAATGTATTAAATTTATAAATGAATTACCTATGTTTCTTAACATTTTATGAACTAAATGTATAGTTTCTTTATCAATAGTTTGTTGTAATTCATTCACTATCTATAATTCATGTAAACTGTGGGTATGTGTATTACATATAGAGAATGAATAAATACATGATTCTTATGGAAAATTAAGGAGGAATTATAAATATGAAAAAAAATTATTTCATTCCATGGATTTTATGAATGCATATAATTATTAATTGATGAATTGGGTGGATGATTTAATGAAATAATTAGAACGATCATATTCATTAACCCCATGAGGAAGAAAGTAAAATACATGAAATCATTTGTTATTTTGTATAAGTAATTATGTATGTATTTAGGGAATATTCATCATGTAATTAATGAGGAATTATTATGGGTTATTACTAATGAAATAATACTAATTTATAATAGAAAGATGAATGCAAGACACACGGTGAATAAGAAGAATAATACCCAAGCATGTCAGTTATTTGAATGAGAATTTATATAAGGAACCATTTAGGGTAATATCACATGAAATTATTTCTAGAAGAAACAAGGTAAATTTTTTCATTTAATTAAAAATTGAAAATAATGGAAACAACAACTATATATTATTATTTTGTTGCATGCATTTTTTAAAAAATTACTAGAATAATACATGTGAATTTTTATGCATGATATTTGTTGTGTATATATAATTGTAGGTGAAAAAAATATAATTTTGATAAGTGAGACAAAAATTTGAAAACATTATATGATAAAAGAAAACATACTTATCTAGGATAATGATGTTGTGGTGAATAAAAATCACATCAGATCTAGAGGGGATTCTCAAGACTATTAGTGCTGATGATGTTGAGGAAGTAAATTTTAGGAACCACTAATCCATCTACTCATAAAGGACCATTTTTATCCATGCGGTAAAGAATAAACCAAGGGGAGGGAAAAGATAATTATATGATATATCCTGATTATTTAATATATTTATACCTTTTCATGGAGTCTAGAATTAAAATAACATAATGAGACTCTATGTTGATTAGAATAGGATTTCATATTATTGTAATAAATTGTTTAACTTTGAAAAAACTAGGTCAGGGTACCTAACAAACATAAAAACGAGTAGGAATTTATAGTGATCCTTTTAAATATTGTTTGGATATACCCATATTTTAACAACTATACATTATGGGAGATTGAGAGTTAATATTTAGATAATTGAGAACCATAAAATATTCAATATATTGAATTTTAAAGAATGAGAATTCATAAAAAGAATACAAAAATTCACCCCCACCTCACATAGTGGATTATCTGGCCTGGGTTACTTCAATAATATCCTAAAATAGCATAATTTTAACTGAAAATAAATATATTGAATAAAAACATGGTTATGAATATCTATTATATGAAATAAAAATTTTCTCCATAAAAAATCATATCATTTAAACCATTTTTTTGGAATGGAAATTTCCAATAACTACCTCATTCATAATTGTTTGTTGTGATAGTTCATTCAAATAAGAACAAATTACACGAGAACATCTAAGTCATCATTTTTGAGAAAAAAATAATTTTTGAGGCACTAAATTTTTTAAATGTAGAATCATGTTAAATTACCAAAGTCTATTAAAGGTAAAAAACTCAGAAGTATTACGATGTTAGTAAGATGATTTACCCTCAAAAGGATTAAGATCAATTCATATACCAAAATTACTAATTAAATTATATTCTCTATTAAACCACAACATATTTCAATTAACTCCATCAAACAATACATATAAAGCATTCAAATATATATCCACTATAATGCTCATAGATAGATTCCCATTTCACACATTTTTTTGGAAATTAACATTTGGTAAAACATTAGTGTGGTCCATTCCAGTTACATGTTATACAATTATAATCATATTTCTTATGTTAATTAGTTAGATAGATAAGTACTTCAGAATGTCCACCACGGATTCAACATGTTTTCATCTAGATTTAAATTTTTTCACAATAAAGTTTTTCAATCTAAAAACCTACTCAATGGTCACTATGGTGTAGTCCTATACATTTTAGTATGATATTTATTGATAACCCTAAAGTGTATTTTCTATCACAATTATGTAGAGTTTATGACTATGGAATTACCATTAAAAATATTATAAAAATATTCATACAAGAAGAAAGACTTGTGGAGATACCTTTTCGCATGACTTGAACTAAATGTTTACCATTATGAATGAAATAATTTACCTTTATACAACACATGGAATTTAATTTTACCTTTGAAAGGAATCAATGATGACCTTTATTTACTGAATGAATCTTCATGAGAACCCTTACATATATTGAGGAAAAACCATACACACGACTCAATTAAATTTAATACAAATATTACCATTACATATCTTTTGAGATACTTTTATAATATCTAAATATTTCTTAACATAAAAATATTAAAATCTATGCGAGAAACACATAACTAATAATAATTTTATATCAATATGATATAAATCTGGATATGTTCCCAAATCTTCAAAAATAATTAAATCAACAATGAATACACACACCCATTTGAGTGACCTTAAAATCAAGTTAATTAAAAAGAATAACTTGATTTAAAATATTATTTATGTGTTGATAAAATAATACCACATAATAATCAAATTGAAATCATAATTCTCTAAAACTACTTCTCTATATACAAAAAAATTATAGACTAAAATTATTAATATAAAAATATGTTTCAAAAGGGGGAACCACCCACCTTGAAAATTCTCATGATATAAAGGAAACATGACCATATTCACCCTCAAATAGTGTATAGAAATTCTAAAACTCTATCATTTTTCTTAGGGATTCAATTTTGTTAATAAAATTTAGGTGAGAATAAGTAAGACAATAAACATCAAATGTATTTGTTTAATATAAACAACAATTCTTATATCACATCTAACACATGCTCAAGAACACCCTCTTTCCTATCCATACATTATCATAAATAATTAAATAAAAATATTAATTCAAAATAAATTATAAGAAAAAGGATAAAAAACGAATACCAATAAAGGGTAATGTATTTTAGGGAATCAAACAACACCAACCAAATCATTTTTTAAAGCTATAAATGGGCCTATCAGATATAGATTTGGTTTCTAATCCAATGTGTCATACTATGAAACCTGAATTATGAAAAAAACTAATAAAATAAATTCAGAAATCATTTTTATCCCAACACTAGATTTTTAATCAATTTGAAAAACACACACCTTTTTGAAATGAATAAATTATTGTGTTAAAAATATTTTTTCAAGAATCATATGATTCAATCACTAAACAAATATTGTTAAAATATCATACTAGTGTCAAGACCCTTTGTAATTTGTATTTCACTATAAACAACCACTAGGGAATTTATAAATTCTTTTTGAATTTTTTAAATCAAAAAATTGGAAATTATAAATTTAAAAGTGTTAAAAATACATTAATTATTTGTAAGAAAAATAATTATATCCATTTTTTCACCTATCAAGGGTAGCATACATAATAATTAAAAATTAGTTATTTTATAAGACTAAATAATTAATAGAAAATATAAAAAATGATTTATTTTGGAATGAGAACATTAATAAATGACAAACATGTAGCCTTTGTGGGTTAATTCCCTACATATGAAGAGGACATTGTTTACTATCCATGAACATAAATATACCTATGATTAGGTTCACACTGAAACATAAAATTGGATAAAATAGAAACTCAATTTCATGGGAGATGAAAAAAATTAATGATGGAAAATGGAAGAATATGAAATAATTACAGGTTTAAATTGAATAAAAATATTACCATATGATTCTATATCAATTTACTAGGAAATCAAACATGTAGTATTCAACATCTTTCCTTATACACAACCCCGAGTCTATATGAACCGTGATACTGTAAACCATTGTTACCTTGATGTTAATTTAATATAGATGAGTATTAATTATAAATTTATAAAAAATATGAGTAATGATTTTTATTAATGAAAATTTATTTATTAATTCATATTAATAAGTATTCAATCTTTTAGTATGCCCATTTTACCCTTCAAAATTGTGTTTTCTTAAAAAAAATTAATTATTTTTTTTCATGAAAAATATAATTATTTCTTTTTACCATTTAATGATATTTTATTTTATGAATTTACTATCATCTTTAAAATAAACATGATAATATTATTTTATGGTGAATTTATAGGAGTTTTCTATAAATATTTTTTGATCAATGAATAACAAACCATGGATATTTTTCTAAATTGTCATTTTTTCTCAAGTAAATGCCACCATATGTTTTGAATTTTATATTAATTTAACCTATTATTAATTTAATTATATTAAATATAATTAATTACATATTTACAATTGTTATACATGGTTTTGGTATGAGTTAATTTCTGGTCATAAAACACATTTTTCTAAAAATCTATTTTTACACATAAAATATGATTTTATCATAATAAATTAACTTAATATATAATTATTGGTATTTGTAATAATATTTATAGACTATATATAAAACATATCATTTTAACATTCATTGGATGTGTTTTAAAAGTTATGTAATGGAAGTAACTTATGTTTTACTCTTAGAAATTCATTTTTCTAAATCATATTTTTATTGTAGTTTTTTTCACTTAATGAAAATTAACACCTTCTAATTTTATAAATAAAATATGGTAAAATGGATTCCATTTCTAGAATTATAACAGTTAATATAATTTAACATTTTCAAGTTAACTTTTTTTCTTAGTGAACAATAAAACCATGAAAATTTTGTTACCATCATTAAGGTTAAGAGAGGTTTATGGAGGGGTTCAAAGAATGAGATACAGTTAGGACATCCAGCCAAACCTACCAAATTTTTATTGGTTGAATTTATTTAATCCTTATATTATATTAATGAAAAATATGTATATAGTTTGTTCCATTTTTTTATGAAATTGAACACAAATCATTGAAAAGTTTTAAGAAATTTCTGGGGTCTCTCTCCCATAATTTATCAAATAGAACATCATATTATCATTTATTCACAAAATTTAAACCATTAAAATGAAAAAATAATGATTTAGAAACCATACTGTAATTATTACCATTATCCTAGATCCTCTAGTATTATCTTAAAAAAATACATCAATTTGTTTTAATAAATACAAAGGTTGTCTCTCCAAGTAGAGATATAGATTTAACCAAGATCTTTAAAATTTAGTTATTCATATACATCCTATAAAATTTGTGTGTCAAAATAATTATGAATCCACTATCTTAAATAAAATGAGATGTTATTATTATGATTAAACAACCATTTACAACCACTTCGTAGTCCAATGGGTGATGAAAGAGTCACTTTAACAAACGTGTGGACTACTTCCACACAATGACACGACTCATCTTCCATGACCATCAACAATGGTTGGTTATTATGATAGAATTAATGTATTTAAATATTACATTTATATTATAAAATTTATTTTATACAAATGAATTAATATTTAACTTTCTTTCATTCCATCCATATAAAAAGGATGTGTGCCTTGTTCGTACATATATACTATCATCCCCACATAGTGATGTAATTAATTTCTTATTTCCAAATTATATTATGGGTTATATATTTATATATAATGAATATATATAATATTTAAATCATGATTAAAATTATGGAAATTAATTAACCATGATAAATGTTGAAGGACTATAACCGATGTAATGAAACCTACTGAAAAAACGAAGTAGTTAACACGTATAATGATGAAAATAATGAATTAATATTAATGAAAGATTGATAATACGATTTAAGTAAACAATGTGTGGTATTATTGGTTTAGAGACCCAATCCTAGAAATCTTGGATCTAGTGTCTATGACCATTACATTAACACAATTATAAGGAATCAAATCCCAAAGAACCAATAGGTTTAGTAGTCTTGGTAAACCAGATTCATATATGAGTCTTTTATTATAAATGAATAATCCAACTAAAACATAATTTTCTTTCTTTTGAGGATAAATTGATTCGATAAAGTATACACTTTCATATCTTTCATACTACTCTTCTTGGATTCTTGGGGAAAGGAAATTTAATAAGTGTGTACTCAAATGCTTAGTAAGTGAAAAGTATAGTTGTATCAATAACAAATCAATGAGAATATTAATTATGAAAAAATATATAAAAGAAAAAAAATAAAATATAATCAATAAATTTATAATGAATTGAAAAAATATAGAATGTTAATAACTAGAAACACATTCTATTTAGATAACTATATAAGGAAAATTCAACATGGAAAGGTAAAAAAATTTAACACATTCCATTTAATTGATGAGTTGAAAAATAAAGTATATATATAGATATGATAACGCAATATATCAAGGATGAATAATAACAAAAACTAAAGGATGGAGATGCATAACTTATGAATCTCATGTTTCATAGGAAAAGTGAACTATTACCATCAATACCTTTGACAACATAGTTTAGTACATTGTGTAAAAACCCATCTAAGGAGGATGACGAACTAACTTGTCACATGAGACTACTGATGCATCTATGGGATATCTATAACATGGATCTGAAACTATCATATCTATACAAATAATTACTCATATATCAAATAATGTATTAAACAATGATCCGGATCAAATATCTGTTTTCTATAAAAGATAATGATTTATCAAAATTTCTCCAAATAATCAAAAGAATTTAAAATTAATCACCATTTAAAATATTTTATACGATTTAGGGAATAAGAATATCCATTAAAAATGATATCTATAATTAGGGTAAATTCAATGTACAATGATTATAATAAATTTAATATTACAAAGGGACTGAAAAATGAATCAAAAAATGGAATGAGAATACTATCCTTGGTCAGATCAATCATAAACCATCCAGATAAATATGAAGGATGGTTTAAACTGATAATATCCTAAGTGGAGTTAAAATAGAGGGTTTTTGGTTGATTAATATAAATAAAAAATTAGTTAAAAACATTATTGAGGAAAATATATTTTTCATTTTTATATACATTTTAAAAATCATTTTCTTTGAAAGACGCTTTGAGAACATTTTCATTAGGAAGTAAAATTTTAAACAAACAATGTAAGCTTCAAAGAACTAATAGTGGGTAAATCTATACATGTCTTCTAAGGTAAAAAGATAATTTTTTTCATGGTAAATGATTCAAAAAATTCCATGTTCAGAAAACATCAAGAATAAACCTTTGAAGAAATTGGAAACGAAAAAAGGGAAAAATTCATTTACTAATTAATTTTGGAAAAGTTAAAATAATTTTTGAATTTTTTTTATAAAATAGGGGTTTTAGAAGAAAATATTTTCTCTTAATAAGGAGATAAATTATGTAGTATTTTCATAAAACCATTTTCTAGAAAATTTCATGTAAAAAAGAGTGGAAAATGGTACAATTACCTGAAAAAGTTCTTGAATAATCATATGAAAATAATATAAAATAATTTATTAGATAGTGATCAAATTATTTTTTTGGATTGAAATTAATGTGTATAAAATCCCAAAAAAATTATTTTGTGATGTAAAATTTTGAAAAGACCAAGACATTGATGTGAGAATCCATCAATTAATAGATTATGTGTGTCAATTGTAAATCCTCATAAGAGAAGTGGAAATGCATTAATTGATTTTCAAAAGTATTTATACAAATAATCATAGTAAATTAACAACAATGGGGAATTAATATAACACATTTAAAATAAATTTGGTTATGAAATTATTTTCCACATTGTATCTTATAACTCGAATCCCCATAGATAATTCAAATTGAAACTCAAAATACCATGAATAATTAATGAATTAATATATTATAAGAAAAATATTTTGTATGTAAAACATATATAAGATATTATGCACACATAAATAATTATATTTTTCAAGATAATGTTATCAATCATAAAAGTATGTGAGATTGAAAAGATAATGATTAAAATTACTCTTGTGTAGAATAATCTTTAATCATTCTAAAGTGTCCCATACCACTCTAAAACATTTGCATAATAATATATATGAAGGAATAAAATTAAATTAAACTTCTAATGTCATTATTATAATTATATTCATGATATAAAATGTTAAATCTAATTATATACACCATATAAAAGAAACTATAAGTATAAAAGAAAATAAGTCTCAATGGAATGTAAATTGAGACAAAATCCACTACAATGTGTATCTTTTTTGGGTGAAAACCCTTTAAATTTCTATATAATGATTTTAAATATGTTAATAACTTTTTCTAAAACAATATTAGAATTTATTATATCATATATTATCTTTTTATTATATCCAATTACTCATTTGTTAATAATTTTTCAATATTTTCACTATTTGAGGTGCTAATTATATAGTTTTTCTATAATGTTTTGACATGTTATTTATTTACTATCATGGTTTCATCATATACAGAATTTACACCAGGATTTAAATATAATATATATCTATTATATATGTATTAATAATAAAATATAACATTTGGAGATATTAAATGAAATGAATTGTCCATGGAGATGGTAGGTCATACATACACATGAACTATACTTTCATTTCATTATCGTAATAAAATATTTTAGTTGAATTATATATATTTATATTATAATTACATTATAATATTACTTTCATATATATTATATAGGTTTCTTAGAACCTTCTTTATACACTCCATGTATAGTGTGAACGAGTCATGTCACTTTGAGGGGGCGGTAGTCTACACTTCCAAAAAATGATGTTATTGTATTTACAGAAAATGGAGTGCATAAAGGTATGTATTATAAAATAAATACATAAGTATAAAGAAATTATAAATATCATATAAAACACATATATACACATATTCCATCATAATTCTCAACCATAATAGGCGGTAAAGGAAAAACAAACAACTTTGTTTCATGAGACGATAATTCATCATACACAAAAACGGAATGTTTGTTACCAATTAGATAGAAGTGTGTACAAATATAGGTCAAAAACATAAAAAAATCCTCTATATATTGATTATATCAGTTTGGTTTTATAATCATTGAATAAGGATAATATAAATAGTGGATAATAAAAATAAAACTAATGACCCTGAGGAAGAATGTTACCACTTAATCAGGTTACACTTTTCAGTTTTCACCAAAGGGATTCCATGGATAGTTTTCTAACACTGGTAAGGATTATATAATTTTGGGATGGGTTTTTAGTAGCTCTTTGGGTAGTTCATGGTGGAGAAAAAGTGTCTTGAAATGTGTGAGGAAGTGGGAGTCTTGATGGACTTTTTATAGTGGAGGAGGTGTGACACTCATCTAAATTTTGGAAAATATTATTCCACCAATGTTTTCCCGATTTATGTGGATAAAATAGTGAAAAAATGTAAATAAAATGGAGGATATGGTCGAAATAATTAAATCCAATTTATTTTGTACTAGTCTCTAGTTCATTTTGGCCCTTACATTTAAGGTTTAGTCCATTGTTAAGCCTAATTTCAACTTAATCATGGTAATTAATTTTATATCAATTCACTAATATTTTATTAAAAACATTGTTGAAATTATTATACATTATAAATTTTAATTATTTAAAATATCGAATCCATTTTTGATATTCCAATCACATCAGTGAAAGGAATTAATTTAAATTTAATAATGTCGACGATACTACTTTGTGTGTGTTTAAAATTAAAATGTCCAAACATTTGCTATCATTTTATATCCAATTTCAAAGTGAAATTGAATCCAATAAATTATATCGGATTAATTGATAAAAATGATCTAATAAAACATTAAAACCAGTTGAAAATGTAATTTAAACTTATAAATAAATTCGATGAAATAAGATTTTTTAATTAAAATTTAGTATTTTTCAGTATTCATTAAAAAATGAAATATTTCATAAAATAAAAAAATTGCCACTATTCTAAATTTTAGGTTTCTATTTTAAATATGATTTTTATTGTTACATTTAAAGTATTTATAAGTTCTAAAAATGGGATTTAAAAAGTTTCTCTATTAGTAGGTGGTAAAGGTTCCTTAATAAAAATATTGGATTTTATGTGTAATAATAGATTAGTTTCTATCATATACCTATAAAATAGATTCGGTCAATATTAAAAAAATCTTATTGAATTTCTAATATATATATTACATTAATATTAATCACTAATTGTAATTAATTTAATTTATTAGGGTCAAATATCTTTGTGAGAATAATAATAGTCTTCTTTAAAAATATTCCCTTTATATTAATTTTTTTCTTATATTAATTTCTAATTAATTAGTAACAATTGTATTAATATTATATTTTTTTAACCATATATTTTCATTTTTTTGTTTAGTACTCTTTACAACCACTAATTTAAAAACTAGGTTATATCTTATTATATTGAATAATAATGATTTTATAATATATTTTTGTTTAGTAAAACATGGTCTTGCGTGTAATATAAGCTTTGGATAAATGTCATTGTAGCTTATGATGTATGCTAACTTGGTATCACTTGAATTGAAAGATATAAAATATATTGAATTTTTTTATAATAGTAAATATATTAGAAATTATTAGCATATTATATTCTCTTATGCACTTTGTGTTGTGTGTTATACCCATTATTGAATACAATGCTCCTACATTATATTTTCTAGTTGTTACATTCTCTGAACCATAATTAAATTGCCTGAAAGCCGCGAAGGCCTTCATTTTTTTTTGATTTTGATAAACCCTCTTTCAAGGATTAGGGAGAACCCTTACAAGGCCCGTAGGCTCAAAGACTACATGGCCCGTAGGCTTTAGGAAATTACATGACCTGAAGGTCTTATGGAATTAAACCAGACTATCTATAAGGAACTTCCCCTCCCCATCATCTACATCATGATAATAGCTCTCCAGCTTCACATGGTCGTCTATCTAGGCTTCTCATGCAAGTACAGGCTGATCCTGATGGAATATCCACACCCTTTCATTCTAATAAATCCATTTGGCTCTACTCTGGTAGAGAAATTATTTTTCCTCTTAAAAATTATGGAAAATACTAACTCTATTTATTTATATAGACACAATTTCATCCTTGTTTTATGCTCCAATTAGATTTCAATTCAATCCTTACTTCAAGAAATGGACATCCAAAACATAACATTGATCTTGAAGCACTAAAATACACTTATAATGGATCTTACAACAGAAAAAATAGTGGAACATCATTACATTTGTCACTATATACTCTCCAAATCAAATATGAATAATAAATTAATCTCAAATCCAAAAAATAAAAACCTTTTTTTCATAATTAAAATTTATTTATCAAATTGTTTGACTAAAAACAATGAAAATTTATCTAGGACATTGCATAGGTCAGTGGTTGGAAAGAAAAACTTATCATGCTTCAGTCAAGGGTTGATGTTCCATTTATTTTCTAGACTTTATTAGTTTTTACCTGAAATACAAATTATCCTTTTTTAATAACAAGTTATAATAATTTCCAAAATAAATTTTATAGACATACTTTAAATAAGGTTGATCACTAAATATCCTTTTAACTATGGTTTTCAATATAACCTTAATACATAAATAATTTCTTCTTTTTATTTGATTATAAGCCCTTCCTTAGTATGAGGTTTAAAATAGGTCACTCATTGTCAATATCTATTCAAATCCTTTTTAATGGGTTGTAAAGTAAATTGAAATTGTCTTAAGCATATCCCTCATGAGTGTCAAACTAGGTGTGCAAAAATTCTCATTGTCATGTACTGGGTTATGCAGAGTAATTTCTAACAAACCTTGTCAGAGTTCTTACTCCAAGGTACATTTGTGATGGACCTACTACCACTTGTAGTATCCATAAAGGAACATATTTCTAAGAATACTACATATTATCTCTCTCACTGAATTTTTAGGATGTTATTATATACATATCCAAAAATTATACCTTAGGGAAATATTATATAATCTACATTTTTCTAAATCATGTTCCCAAGGTTTCTTTTTTTATACAAACAGAGACATTAATCGGTCACCCAATTCATTCCCCATGGAAATTTATTAAAACAAAAATATTACAATGCATGATCAAGGTGTAATGAATTTACACCAACCTGGAATTGGGAGCGATACATGATGAAGGATCACAAGGGGGAAAACTACAATTCACATAAACTTCCATAAACCTCATTCCTTCAAGAAACAAAAACACATCACACCAAGGGTGAAACAACTCCAAGCATGCTTCAATTCCCCAAGAAATGATGTCATCAAAAGGAAAGAAAGAAGAGCACTGAAATAAACAACGCTTCAAAAGTGAAAAAAAACAAAGTGAGATCAATCTGTAAATGTGCTAGCATTATCAAATGAACAAGACTATCCTCAAAAGCAGGTCCATCACATTTAGACAGGATGAAGCAGCATGCCCCGATGAACCCAAACGAGGAGAAAACAAAGTTTGTGCAAAGTAGGTTCCTATGAACATCCATGATCAGAAGCCAAAGTGGCTATATGTGTATCCCATAGGGATGAAAAAGTCTTGGTCTTCCCAAATTGGGTGACAGATCACAGAAAATACACAAAAACTTAGCCAGAATATATCATGCAACCTTCCCAAATGATGAGAAACATCCTTCAAGAGAAGAAACATCTAGTAGCATCAATACAACAACAAGAAAGAGAACAAAAAAAACCATCCTCAAGATCCACAAAATCTCATCAAGAACAGGTCCAACTCTACAGGATCAGCTAAGAAAGCAAGCTTCAACATTACCAAAATAAGAGAATAACCATTATACACCACCCATTAATTAAACAAAATGATGGAAAAGAAGGTGTTGAATCATACTAGAAACATAACAACACTGATCAAGAAAGTCATGAAGTTTTTTTGGACTCCTACATCAACCATTAATTAAATATTCGGTGTTTAATATCAAGATATGTCTCCACTTAAATTTATCCATTTTGAGCCTTTTATTAGCTATTTCATCTCGTTTCTCCTTCATAATTGGCTCAGAGTCTTCATTTGGGTTATAAATAGGGGTGAAATAGAAGAATCAACCTCCATCTGTAGAGGAAAATCTGTAGCCATTATTCCAGAAGCATAAAAAATGTCAATAGTTGAATCAACCACATCTATTGGTGTTGTAATTTCATTGTTGTCCTTTCAAGAATCCACAAGTGATATCATAACAATTTTTCGTTCAATGTGAGAGTAGTCCCTACATTTTTTTATTTTTTTAGAATTGGGAGTAATAAATCCATCAGCATCCAACCCTTGTTTTTTCCCTTATCGAGAGCTTGACATTAAGAAATTATCCTCAATTGTCCTAGAATTCTCATCATCCTGAGAAAAGTCTAGTAGATATTGAGAAATAATTGAGACAATATAATTAGAGGGTTCACCCTCCTCAATAGTAGAAACTTCATTTCTCTCAATGATAACATAATTTTCTGTAGGAATTGATGGATCGGGAAAATAAATAGGAACATCTGTTTATTTTAAAACATTGATTCTATCAGTAGCTTTAACTTCCCAAACAATAGCATTCATCCTTATAGAATCCTTTTCCACCCAAATTAACTTGAAATGTGGGATGAGAGGAGCATTAGTCTCACAATATTTCATAATATGACCAATTCTGGAACACTTTTTTACATTAGGGTGGTACATTTTCAATGAAAACATATTGTATAAACCCATTATCTCCATTTTGTATCCAAACCCTCAATGGAAACTCATGAGAGCTATCAACTTCTATACAAATCCTTGCAACTGAAGGTCTTGACAACTTTAGAGTGGCCGAGTCAAGTCTGATTGGATGTCTGAAGAGTTCAAAAATGGAGAATAAGGCATGCTACTTGAACAGATGTAGAGGCAATCCCGAGAAACCAAGCTAGATAAGAAAGATGAGGGGGTTAGAACCAACATAAAAGTTTAGAGACCATTTGAAAACATTCATAAAAGATCTTCCAAAATAACAAGAACCGCAGGTCCAGAATTGGTAATAGTCATTCTCTGAGGAAAAATAAAAGAGGACATGCAACAAATTCAGTAATTTGATGTGAAAATTCATGAATTCTATACTTTCTAGGGTTTTATGTAGAAACACTAATGAATTAAAATGCTGGATAAATCTACCAATGAGGAAAAAACTAAGATCTGAAGAGAGTATGTGTACCTCATCATTGGAGAACGAAATCACAGATAGACCTCGATTTCGATATTTTTTTGGAGAAAAACCCTCGGAGATCATTGATTCAGTGAGATCAGCAGAACCCACAATGACTTCCATGAAAGACCTAGCATCCAGGATCCCCTTTTGAGCAGGATTGGGGTTTAGTCCATGTTCTCCTGTGAGTGGCTCCATCTCAAGAAGTGTATCCTTCCCAATGTTGCTACTAAACTTCATTTCATACCAATTTTAGTGACCTGACCCCATAAAGTATGGATCCAATGTCTAATAACATTACATTTTCCTGATTACAAGGGAAAAAATACAGAAGGGATGATCATTTTAGTAGTTTTGATAAACTAGATATATACACATTTCTATTATTTCAAATGAATAGACAAATTAAATCATTTTTTTTATTTCTATGATAACTTCATTTCATCTCGTATATTCCAATATATCTTTCATTTAATGTTTTTCTAGATTCCAGGGGAAATAAAACCTAATAAACGTGACCTAAAATACTCAATAAGGGTAATGTATAGAGGATGAAATAATGAATGAATAAGGATAATAATTTTGAAATGGTAAATAAATAACACACATAACATATTATCAAGAAATTGAGAAGGAAGTGAATAAACAATATGTGAATTTAATAACTAGAAACACATGGCATTAAAATAATATGATAATGTAAAGTTAATTTGGAAAGGTAAGAAACTAAAAAACATTCAATTTAAGCAGTGAACTGAAAATGAAATATATCAATAGATATTTAGACACAATAACAAATGGAAGAGTAATTACTAAAACTAAAAGAGAGAAATGATTAATTATTTAATTCCATGTTTCATAGGTACATGAAACCCTTAATGTTAAGAACTTTTACAAGATAGTTTATCTTATTAGGAAAAAAACCCATCTAAGGTGGAAAGCTAACTAACTAATCCCATGAGACCACTAATGCATCGAGGGGATATCTATAATTGAAACCCACACTTATCATACATATCCAAAGCATTCCTCATATATCAAATAATCAATATAACAATGTGCCTTGTCAAATATCTATTTAGTGTAGAAGATACAAATTTATCAATATTTCCACAAATAATCAAATGAATTTCATTGTAAACACTGAATAAAATGTTTTATATGGTTTAGGAAATGTAAATATCCATGATAAATAATATTTATAATTAGGGGAAACTCATTGTTCAATTATCATATGAAATTTAATATTTCTGGTGGACTAACAAAATAATTATGAAAGTTAATGTGAATACTATACTTGTACAAATCAATCATAAATTATCAAAATGAATAATAAGTATGGTATTAATACAAAATATCCTATGTGGTTTAAAAATAGAGGCTTGTTATCATTGACGAATAGAAATAGGTGTTCTTTTAAAAACCTTATATGGAGAATACACTTTTCATTTTGAAAAAAGTTTAAAATTAATTTTCTTTAAACATAACTTTTGAAAAAAATTTCTTCAAAAAGTAACATTTTAAATATTTTAATGTAAGATTTAAATAAATGGTAGTTAGTAAATCTATAAATCTCATACGTGGTAAAAAGAAAATTTGTTTTTCACGTTAATAGTTTTGAGAGTTATCTTGTTTAGAAAGCGACAATAAAAATCCTTTGAAAACATTGTTAAAAGTCATAAAGTGTAAACATATATTTAATAATTCAAATTTTAATGGTTGAATTTTTTTTAAAACCTTTTTAGAAAACATGGGTTTCAGAAGAAAGTAAGGTTTTTAGAATAAAATATGTTATCTGACTAAAGGGTAAAATGAAGTGGGTTTTCTTAAAAACATTTTAAGTAAAAAATAGTTGAAAAATGGTACTATTACATAGAAAAGATCATTAATATCTAGAGAAGAATAAAATTAATAGTTTTATTACACAATTATCAAATAATTTCCTCGGATGGAAATTCAGTGTAAACGATCTTGAAGATAATGACATTGTGAAGTAAACCCTTGAAAAGACCATAAAATTCATGTCATAATCAATCAATGAATATATAATGTGTATTAATCAAAAATTTACATAAAATAATTGGAAATAAATAAATATATTTTTAAAAATTATTTATACACATAATCGTAGAGAATTAATCACAGTGAGGAATTAATAGAACCTAATGAAAACAAATGGAGTTATGAACTTCTTTTCCACATAGTAACTTATAAATTGTATCCCCTTAGAAAATTAAAATTGAAACTCAAAATACCCTGAATAATCAATTAATAATGATATTATATATCAATTTTATACTATTTAAACTATATATAAGAAATTAGTGGCACAAAACTAAAGTAATTAATTCAAGAGAATGTTATCAATCACAAATGGAAGTGATATTACAATGATAATCATTGAAATTTTTCTTGAGGGGAATAATCATTAAACATTACAAAGTGTCACATACCACTTTGAAACACTTGAATTAAAATATCCATGAAGTAAAACAATTAAATTATACATATAATATCATGAGATTAAGAAGATTCAGGATATAACATTTCAAAGGTAATTATATAGACCATTTAAAATAAACTAGGTTCATATCAATAAATAAGTCTCAATGGAATGTAAATTGAGATGAAAACCCTTACCTTGCATTTTCATTGTGGGATAAAATCCATTAAATTCTAGTGTAATTGTTTATCCCTTGTTACTAACTTGATCTAGTATAATTTTAATATTTATTATTTCATATAGGATCTTTTTCTTATATCTTATTACTCATTTGTTAGTAACCATTCATTACTTTCACTGTTTCATTTGTTAAATATCTAGTTTTTCTAGAATGTTTTGACTTGTTATTTCATGTTCCTATAATGGATTAATAATATATCAAATTCATAACATGAATTAATTAATAGTATTTATGTATTTATAATAATATATAATATTTGGAGATAAGAAATGAAATACACCATTCATGGAGACGGCAGGATGTACATACGCATGAACACTACATTTATTTCATGGTCATATTAAAATAATTAAAAGTGAATTATATATATGTATATTATAATTCTAGTATCATATTTATTTCATATTTGTTTCATATGTTTATTAAAACTAACGCTTATACATTACATATATACTGTGAATGAGTCACATCGTTTTGAGGGGGAAGTAGTCAATAATTCCATCCACGATGTTATTGTATTAAAAAAAGGATTTCATAAAGTAATGTGTTATAAAATAATTAGAGAAGCATAATGAAATTATAAATATAATATAAAAAATATATATATTTTTTCATCATAATTACCAACCATAATTGGTGGTAAATGAAAAATGATTAACTTTATTTTGTGAGGTAGTAGATCGCTGTACACAAAAATGTTATGTTTGTTACCCATTGGGTGGAGGTATGTATAGTATTGGTATAACTTTTTACATAATAACATATTTGTATATTTTATATATGGGTATTATTATATAATCATGCAATAAGGATGATTTAATGAATGTAGAAATGAAATAAAAATAAATAGCTTGAGGAAAGATGTTTCCTCTCAATTAGGTAACTTCATTTTGTTTGCATGAAAGGGATTCAAGGGATTAAATTATGACCAAGAAGAGGATCATAGATTGAGTGGAGGGATTTTTATGATCCATTTAAGTAGATATATGTTGATCCAATGTGGCTTGAGAGGTATGAGTAAGTGGGATGCTTGAGTGCCTTTATATATTCGAGGACGAGTGACACTCTTGTAGATTTTTAAAAGAGAATTACAGAAACGTATTTCCAATTGAAAGTGGATCCGATATTGAAAAACTGTTGATAAAAGGAAGGATGTAATCGAAATGGGACCATAAAAGGAATATTGGGATTGTTTATAGATCATTTTGGAACTTTAGTGTAAGCATTAGTCCCTTACTAAGCTCAATTTCACCTTAATCATTGTAATTAATTTTAGTTAATATCACAAATATATATGTTAAGAAACTTAGTTGAAATTATTATACATTATAAATTATGATCATTAGAAATATGGAAAGGTCCTAGATTTTATTTATTAACAAATAATTTATCTAATTAAAATTTTAAATTTTTTCAAAATATAATTCATCCTTGTAAATAAATTAGATTTAAAATTAGTTTTGAATTAAAATACAGCATTTTCACTATTCATTAAAGAAGAACTATTTCTTTAAAAAATCAAAAACACACCCTAACATAATTTTTATATATATATTAAAACTTTTATGTTTATATTGATCTGTAAAATATATAAAATTGATAAAATTGGATTTATAATAGGTTTTCTACTAAAAGGTGGTAAAAGTGTCGTAATAAAAATAATGGTTTTTATGTGTGGCATGAGGTTTGTTCCTATAATATAATTATCAAATCTATTGGATTAATATCAATAATATTTGATTTAAAATAATATATATATTTATATAAAATTAATATCACTAATTAATTATAACTACTTAAATTTATAAGGGAAAAACAACTTTGTGAGAATAAAAACCGCTTTTTATAAAAATATTACCATTATATTAAATTGGTTCTTATATTAATTTATAATAAATTGGTAACCAATTTATTCATTTTATATTTTATAAACTGTATATTTTAATATTTTATTTAATACTATTCATAATCACTAATTTAATTAGGTATGTTTATTAGTCTACAAAATACGTTATAATAAATTCAAACTTATTATACAAGATTTTAGGGAATTTATAATGAATTGAAACCAAAATATAAGGGTTTTGGGATACAATATATTTTTTACAATGATTATTTAATAATAAAAGTTATGATTAATAATTTATAAGATCATTGTCTCCCAAATAATATGATTTTTTTATAATCTAACTAATTATGAATATTTCATATTTTAATTTCATTTTCACTCTATATATACATAATATACTAAAAAACGTTTCAATGAATCTGAACATGTTTTTTTTTGTCACGAACTGTCCCGGTGGGGCCCGCACCGTGACTCCCCAAGCCCGCCTTTAATAGGACTGGGGCTGGTGACTAGCACCGAGTAGGCATGTCACTAACATGGGAGGCATTGCCTAAGTACCTGTGCACACACACACATCTCCAAGACCACAAATGCTGAAATTTAAAACACTAAGGAACAAAAATGCATGCATACAGCTAAACCCAACCAACAGAGCACGACGAAAGGTAGAGTACTGTAAAAGTAAACTGGGCCAGAATACAAGCCCACCCAAAAACAAGAGTCTGAAAAACTGCAAAGTCCAACCTGAAAGAACAAAGGTATTGGGACTGCTGCTTGTAGTCGTAGGAACACCTCGGCCTGTTGGAAAATCAGAAAGCTCGGTCCTGTCATGGTCCTCCCTAGACTCTGTCAAAAGGTTTCTCATCTGCAGAAGACACCACACGTGCGGGCAAAGCCCGTGCAGGGGTGAGTATAACAATACTCAGTAGAGGACCCCAAAAACCACAAAGTAGTACACAAAGTAAAGGTACAGTTATCTAAGCATAATATATGTTTATAGAACATATAAAACAAACCAGATATTCTCAAAACCCAGGCCCGTGGTCTAGAGACAAGTCATGCAACCACATACCCCTGCAAGGGATTCCGTTTGAAGATTATGTGATGCGCTCGTTCCGGGAGAACACACTCCATTAGTCTTATAGTTCTGATGACGTCCGACCGAGAAGTGATGTTTTTCGGGAACTGTCACGAGATATAGCTACACTCATTACGGGAGACACACTCCTGAGTGAAAGGGTTATGATAGATAGAAGCACTCATTACGGGAGACACACTCCTGAGTGGGAAAGATCTCGATACACAGATGAGGATCACTGCCAGGGCCATGGAGGATACCACGACTCATCCGGAAGTCACCTGCTAGGTAGAGGATCAACGCCTGGTAAAGTTGGTCATGCCGATGCCTGACTCTACCTAGGGTCTGGAATGGATAGAGGATCTCGATCTGGGCCTCTCGGATGGATGCCTAACTCCATCACAGAAAAGTCCTGCTGAAGGGATCATAATTCGGCGTGAGGGAATGATGCCTGAACTTCAGGGGAAAATAAGAAGGGGCACTAACCCAAATGAAAGATCTTCAAGGCACGGTGAACAAAAGGACCAAGCCGTTCTCCAAAAAAGTACACGACATGTAGAAATGATACACGCCGTGTTGTCTGACCCCGGGTACTACCCATGTACAACGACCCGTGTCGTGATGCTGGTCATGTAGAAAACTTTATACACGACGTGTAGTATGGAGTAAACACCATGTCTGGGTCACTGGGGTTGGCTCCGTGTACTCTGGCCATGTGCCTGTACACAGTCACCAACCCGTGTAATCCAACCCGTGAAATCTGCACATGGGGTGACCTGCGCTGGTGACCTCGCCTGGCCGGGTGAGGGAGTACACAGTCGTGTACTCCATCCCGTGTCCGTGTATCCTCGGGATACACGCCGAGCTCCGCGTAGCCGCCTGAAGCCATGTAGAGCATCCCGTGTCCGTGTACCACCCGAAGTACACGCCGACCTTAGGGGAAGGTCCAACACGCCGTGTGACCGGGGTCACATGCCGTGTGATCCTTCTCTGAGCCCGAAACCCTTGCCACCACCATCAGAACTATACGACGTATTCTTCGGAAGTACACACCGTGTATTCTAGAAATTTCCAGAAACACGGACCTCCGCCGTCGCGCCTCCCGTGGTGCTCCAATCATTGATCCGGCTATCCTATCGCCACAAAACCTTCAGGTTTTGGTCACCTCGACACCACGAATCTATTTCCATCATTTTCGGGCCTCTGATCGGCTCCAAAACCATGATTGATCTTCCCGTGCAAAGAACGCTCGAAGAACGCCCTTTCCGATCTAGTCCGATTTTCCATCCGCCATCATTGCCACACCTCCACAAGAATGTTGCGATGTCGAACCTTTGGTTTGGGATCATTGCATCATAGAACAGATGCACAACAATCCGTTGTTCGTCTCCCCGAGAAGAACCCGAAGAACGAATGGGGAAAAAGGAGGAAGAAATCCAAATAAAAAAAATGACAAACGAACATCTGTCGTCGTTTGTCACGGGGTTGATCCTCTCCCGTTAATAGGCTTAAACGGAGTAGAGATCAACATGAATATAAATCATGGATTAATTCCCCAAAATCATCCCTAAGAAAACCCTCCCGCAAGAACGTACGAATCCGCAGATCAACATGTTCTCGGTTGATCCGCGTTCATCATTTAAACTCAAAAAAGGGGAAAAGAAATCGAAGTAACAACCCCTACCTTTAGAAGGGATCGATCGTTGATGAAGGCACCACGTTGCTGTTGTCGTCAAGATTCTTCAACGTTGTTGGCATAGCGATTCTTGACTTCAATCTTTCGTCGTTCGCCAACGCGTCCTCCTCCGCCCAAGCTCCAAGATAAATCTATCTCTTTTTCTAAACTCGCAGGGTTATGAGGATAACCCTGCAAATTTGCCATAAGGATGCATTTATAAGGCAGGATTAGGTCGTGCTAAAAAAAAGGAAACATTTTAAAATAATAAAATAAATTATTAATTTATTTTATTCCCTCCAAAGAGCTTTCCTTTTTAAAACGTCCCAAACTAAATTTTGCAGCCGACCTGTGCCGGTTGAGGTTAGAGTCGTTCTTATGCAAAGTCGTCGTCCCGGATGCAACAGTGTGCTCAGATTTTTAATCCGGAAATCTGTTTGGAAACTACCACAACCGCGCACAAGCCCCGACTCACTTAAATAAAAACAGTTCAAACCACCATTCCGGGCTCACTGGACCTCGGAATGATGTGTCGTCTTCGCACCCGGTCTCGAAATAATTCCATAAAATATTTAAATATAATAATGGAAAATCCGAGACATTACATTCTCCCCACCTTGGGGCTTTACGTCCCCGAAAAGCTGAAACAATGGCTACTCAAAAAGATGAGGGTACTGGGCATGGATCTGGGCCTCCCGCTCCCACGTGCTCTCCTGAAGATTCTCGTGCTGCCACGGGACGCACACTAAGGTAATCGATCACCCACAAAGGATCCTCTCCTGACAATCCTCGATCTCCACCGCGTACTCAGCAAAGGTCACTCCATCCTCGACGTCCATCTCGCCCAAGTCGATGACGTGCGATGGGTCATGCACGTACCTCCTCAGCTGCGACACATGGAAGACATCATGTACCCGATGCAACTGTGGCGGTAGAGCCAGGCGGTACGCCACCTCGCCAACTCTGCCCAGGATCTGGAAAGGTCCGATGAACCTCGGAGATAGCTTGCTGCCTCGGCCAAATCTCCACAACCCACGTCGAGGTGAGACCCGAAGAAAAACATGGTCTCCCTCCTTGAACTCCAGAGGCCTCCGTCGTCTGTCAGCATAAGACTTCTGCCGACTCTGTGCAGTCTTCATCCACTCCCAGATGATCTGTACCTTCTCTGTGGTAGCTCGCACTAACTCTGGACCCATGAGTGCTGACTCTCTGTGGTCGGTCCAGCAAAGCGGTGATCGACATAGTCTCCCATACAAAGCCTCGAATGGTGTCATACCAATGGTGGAGTGGTAGCTGTTGATGTACGCAAACTCCACCAGTGGAAGGTGGTCCTCCCAGATGTGACCAAAGTCTATGATACCAGCTCGCAACATATCCTCCAGAACCTGAATGGTCCTCTCTATCTGACCATCTGTCTGGGGATGAAACATTGTTCTCAAGCGTAGCTAAGTCCCCAAAGCCTCCTGCAATCCCTTCCACAACCGGGATGTGAAGCGGGAATCTCGGTCTGAGACTATAGTCGAGGGGACACCATGAAGCCGAACTATCTCCTGTACATAGAGACGTCCCAAGCTCTCTACAGAACTTTACTCCCTGATAGCTAGGAAGTGGGCCGACTTGGTGAGTCAGTCAACGACCACCCAGATGGAATCGTGCCCCTTGGACGTCCGTGGTAAGCCTGTCACGAAGCCCATCGATATTCCATCCCACTTCCACTCTAGAACTTCCAAGGGGTGAGCTAACCCTACTGGAAACTGGTGCTCAGCCTTCACCTGCTGGCATGTGAGGCATCGAGAAATGAACTCTGCTACTGCCTTCTTCATTCCTGACCAGCAGAACTGTCGTCAGAGATCCTGATTCATCTTTTCCACTCCAGGATGTACCGCAAAAGGGGATGTATGAAGATCCCTCAGAACCTCCTCCTGGAATGCCACTGGTACAACAGTGCATCCTCTAAAAAGAAGTACATTCTCCCCACCTTGAGAAAATCCATTAGAAGCATGTCATGTGGTTAACAGAGCATGTAAAGCCACACATTCGACATCTCCAAGCTGTGCCTCCCTAACTCGCTGTAAGAGTGGAGGGGTGACAACCATTAACTGTTGGTAAGTTGTGTCCTCACCATCTACAAAGGATAACTGCAACGCAGCTAACTGTTGTGTCACCTCACTCAACAGTTGTGAGCTCGACCTTCTGCTAAGAGAATCTGCCACCTTGTTCCCCTTCCCAGGAGTATAGATGATCTTGAAATCATAGTCCCGGAGGAACACTAGCCAACGCCTCTACGTCATATTCAGATCCTTCTGTGAGAAGATGTACTTGAGGCTCTTGTGGTCAGAGTAGACAATGAACCGCTTGCCCATAAAGTAGTGTTTCCACATCTTCAATGCAAAGACTACCACTGCCAACTCGAGATCATGGGTTGCATAGTTCTTCTCATGTGGCCTAAGCTGGCTTTAACCATAAGAAATCACTGCATACCGCTGCATCAAGACACAACCAAGCTCGGTCCCTGATACGTAGCAGAAAACTAGGTACCCGAAACCCTCCTCCAGCGATCTCAAGACTGGGGCGCTCGTTAAACTCTGTCTCAGCTGCTCAAAGGCCTGCTGGAACTTTTATGTCCACATGAAGGGTTGCCCTTTCCTGGTCAAGGCCTTCATCAGTGCCGATATCTGGGAGAAATCAGGGATGAATCTCCGGTAATATCCTACCAACCCAAGGAAGCTTCGCACCTCTGTCACGCTCTGAGGTGGCTCCCATTCTAACACAACCTCTACCTTGGCTGGGTCCAGAGCTACTCCATCTGCTGAGATGACATGTCCCAGAAAGTGGACCTCCTGAATCCAGAACTGAAACTTCGAGAGATTTCCATAAAGCTGGTGCTCTTGGAGTACGTCTAGAACCATCCGCAGGTGTCTCGTATGCTCCTACTATGACGCCGAGTACAGAAGGATGTTGTCGATGAAGACCACTACGAACCGGTCCAAGTACGGCTATAAGATCTGGTTCATCAACCCCGTGAACACTACGGGGGCATTCATCACGCCTAAGGGCATCACCAAGTACTCATTGTGACCGTAGCGACATCTGAAAGCCGTCTTCGGTATATCCCCATCCCGCACTCGTAGCTGGTGATAGCCTGATCGAAGATCAACCTTTGAGAACCACTGAGCCCCTCTTAGCTGATCGAAGAGGTCATCAATTCTCGGTAGTGGATACTTGTTATTCACTGTCACCTAGTTCGGGCGCCGATAATCCACGCACAACCTCAGACTCCTGTCTGCCTTGGAAAACAAGACCGGGGCCGCCCAGGGTGAAACACTGGGTCTCATGAAACCCTTTCTCTTCAAATCCACCAACTGAACCCTCAGCCCATGAAGCTCTGCGAGAGCCATTCGATAAGCCGATGAGGAAATCTGTGTCGTCCTGGGGTGCAAGTCGTTGCAGAAGTCAATTTTCCGGTGGGGAGGTAGCCCTGTAACATCTTCCGGAAAGACATCCTCATACTCCACCACCACTGCTGGGAACTGAGAGCTCACAACATCTACTGCTTTGAGGGTAAGGCCAACCAACTCATGAGTGATCGGCTGCTCCCTCATATGCATGAGCCCACTTTGTGCTGCCTGGGTTTCCTTTTCCTTGAAAAAGGAAAACCTTGTTCCATCACGGCGGACACACCGCACTCCCACCTCCAAGGGTAAGATCACACTTTCTGCAAAGGTGCGTGATCATTGAGTCTCCTTCCGTAGGTGTCTCTAAGCGTAAGGATCGATTCAATGGTTCTACCGAAATCTTGAGGTTTTGTACAAGACATGTGGCTATAAGGGAATGACTGACACCTGTGTCTATGAGTACGACAGCTAAGGTAGAAAAGAAACAGATCGTACCTCGAATCATCCTTGGAGCCCCTGGGCCGTATGCCTCGACCGCATGTAGCTGTCCCCCAGATCCCTGAGCCTGGTGCGGACCTCCTGGGGGTGGTGGTGGAAGTAAGTCGAAGCGTCTGCCACCACCTATAGCTCTCGCAGCTCCTCTACCACGTCCGCCACCTGGCGGATCTGCCTGCTCCATTCTCTACCTCTATCTTAGTGGCCCATCCACCACTTCCCTGTCTGCAGCCCGACATGTCGGGCAATCTCTAGCAAGATGCCCCGGACTGTCGCATGCGTAGCATCCCTTCTCCCTAGGCTGACTGGATCTAGCCTGAGAGCCCTGGACTGTCGATCCTCTGTCTTGGATCCTCCTATGACGTCTCCCATGTCTAGATCCCTGCGTCTGACGTCGGCTCCCTACTGCCGGTGTCTCTGCACTTGTCTACCTACTACTGACTGCCGGCGGTTGTCTCTGCTCCGCCAAGAATCTCTCGATCACCAAGGCCCACTCGAGCACTCCGTCATAGGTTGATATACATAGAGGCACTACACTAGCTCAGATGTCTCGCTGTAGACCTCGCTCAAAGAGCCGAACCCTGAAGTAATGATCCATGAGCATATCCATTGAGTACCTGGCGAGGTTGGTGAACCTCGATGAATAGTAATCCACCATCATACTACCCTGCTGGAGCTGAAGAAGCTCCTGGATGCGCACATCTCTCAGCGTAACCGGAGAGAACTCCTCCCTGAAGAGTCGCTCAAACTCCGTCCACGAAAGAGTCTCCTCGTCGTGAGTCTGCGTGGTCAGACTCCACCATCGTCCGGCCGAACCCTGAAGAAGGCTCTCTCCTAGGATCACCATATGGTCTGATGGTGTCCTCACTAGACGGAAAACTCTGGTCATCACCTCAAGCCAGTACTCAGTCTCCTGAGGGTCAGGCTCGCCTCGGAACCTGAGGGGCCTCTATCTCTGAAAGTCATGGAGCACGCTAAGCCTGCGCTCTTCGCCAGTCGGTAATGCAGGTACCACTGGCTGCTCCACCAGTGGTGGTATAGCAGGTGCACCACCTGGTGGCAACGCCTAGGGAACTGGTCCCTGTATCGAAGCCTCATCACTGAGGGGGTCGTCCTTGTGATCGTTCTGCTGAATCCTAGCGGGTACGCGTCGTGGAGGCATCCTGTAAAGAAACAAGATGTGTCACGGTCAATGAGTATATCTGGATAGCTGGAACCAAGGATATGGAAGAAAAAACCCATTCCTTTATGATGCATGTACCTTTTATTTTCCCGCAACCAGTGTTTTCGTGAACCGGGTCGAAAAGAAGGTTATCAGAGTCCTGGTGTATGGATACGTCGGCCGCCGCACCAACACTAGAGTCTTTGGCCTGAAATCCGAGCCCGAAACACTCAACACTGTTGCCCCAACCAAACTCTTAGACTCTTGGTACTAAGGAAGAACCGACCACCTCTGATACCACTCTGTCACGACCCGTCCCGGTGGGGCCCGCGCAGTGACTCCCCAAGCCCGCCTCCAATAGGCCAGGGGCTGGTGACTAGCACCGAGTAGGAATGTCACTAACATGGGAGGCATTGCCTAAGTACCTGTACAAAAAACACACATCTCCAAGCCCACAAATGCTGAAATGTAAAACACTAAGGAACAAAAATGCATGCATACAACTAAACCCAACCAACAGAGCATGACGAAAGGTAGAGTACAGTAAAAGTAAACTGGGCCAAAATACAAGACCACCCAAAAACAAGAGTTTGAAAAACTGCAAAGTCCAAACTATAAGCACAACGGTATTGGGACTGCTACTCGTAGCCGTAGGAACGCCTCAGCCTATGGGAAACTCAGAAAGCACGGTCCTATCCTTGTCCGCCCTGGACTCTGTCAAAAGGCTTCTTGTCTGCACAAGACACCAGACGTGCGGGCAAAGCCCGTGCAGGGGTGAGTATAACAATACTCAGTATAGGACCCCGAAAACCACAAAGAAGTACAAAAAGTAAAGGTACAGTCAGCTAAGCATAATATATGTTTACAGAACATATAAAACAAACCAGATATACTCAAAACCTAGGACCGTGGTCTAGAGACAAGTCACGCAACCGCATACCCCTGCAAGGGATTCCGTTTGAAGATTTCGTGATGCGCTCGTTCTGGGAGAACACACTTCACGAGTCTTATATTTCTGATGACATTTGTCCGAGAAGTGATGTTTTTCGGGAACTGTCACGAGATATAGCTACACTCATTACGGGAGATACACTCCTGAGTGAAAGGGTTACGATAGATAGAAGCACTCATTACAGGAGAAACACTCCTGAGTGGGAAAGATCTCGATACACAGATGAGGATCAATGCCAGGGCCATGGAGGATACCGTGACTCATCCAGAATTCGCCTGCTAGGTAGAGGATCAATGCCCGGTAAATTTGGTCACGCCGATGCCTGACTCTACCTAGGGTCTGGAATGGATAAAGGATCTCGATCCGGGCCTCTCGGATGGATGCCTGACTATATCACAGAAAATTTCTGCTGAAGGGATCATAATCCGACATGAGGGAATGATGCCTGACCTTCAGGGGAAAAGAATAAGGGGCACTAACCCAAACGAAATATGTTCAAGGCACGGTGAGAAAAAGGACCAATACATTCTCCAAAAAGTACACAGCATGTAGAAATGATACATGCCATGTTTTCTAAACCCAGGTAATACCCGTGTACAACGACCCGTGTCGTGAGGCTGGTCATGTAGAAAACTTTATACACAGCGTGTAGTATAGAGTACGCGTCGTGTCTGGGTCACTGGGGCTGGCTCCGTGTACTCTGGCCATGTGCCCGTACACGGTCACCAACCCGTGTACTCCAACCCGTGAAATCTGCACACGGGGTGACCTGCGCTGGTGACCTCGCCTGGCCCGGTGAGGGAGTACACGGTCGTGTACTCCATCCCGTGTCCATGTATCCTCGGGATACACGCCGAGCTCCACGTAGCTGCCTAAAGCCGTGTAGAGCATCCCGTGTCCGTGTACCACCTGAAGTACATGCCGAGCTTCGGGGAAGGTCCGACATGCCGTGTTACCGGGGTCACACACTGTGTTATCCTTCTCTGACCCTGAAACCCTAGCCGCCACCATCAGAACTACACTGTGTGTTCTTCGGAAGTACGCGCCGTGTATTCTGGAAATTTCCAGAAACGAGGACCTCCGCCGTCGCGCCTCCCGTGGTGCTCCGATCATTGATCCGACCGTCCGATCGCCACGAAACCTTCAGGTTTTGGTCACCCTGACACCACGAAGTTGTTTCTATCATTTTCGGGCCTCTTATCGGCTCCAAAACCATGATTGATCTTCCTGCGCGAAGAACGCTCGAAGAACGCCCATTCCGATCTAGTCCGATTTGCCGTCCGCCATCATTGCCGCACCTCCACAAGAACGTTGCGATGTCGAACCTTCGGTTTGGGATCGTTGAGTCGCAGAACGGATGCACAACGATCCGTTGTTCGTCGCCCTGTGAAGAACGTGAATAACGCGCGGGGAAAAAGGAGGAAGAAATCCACATAAAAAAAATGAGGAACGAACCTCCACCGTCGTTCATCATGGCATTTTTCCGCTCCATTTAATAGGCTTAAACAGAGAAGAGATCAACATGAATATAAAGCATGGATTAATTCCCCAAAATCATCCCAAAGAAAACCCTCCTGTAAGAATGTACGAATCTGTGGATCAACTTGTTCGCGGTTGATCCGCGTTCGTCATTTAAACTCAAAAACGGGGAAAAGAAATCGAAGTAACAACCCCTAAATTTCAAAGGGATCGATCGTTGACGAAGGCGTCGCGCTGCCGTTGTCGTCGAGATCCTTCAACGTTGTTGGCGTAGCGATTCTCGACTTCGATCCGTCGTCATTTTCCAACACGCCCTCCTCCGCCCAAGCTCTAAGAGAAATCTCTCTCATTTTCTCAACTCGCTGGGTTATGAGGATAACCCTGCAAATTTGCCACAAGGATGCATTTATAGGGCAGTATTAGGTCGTGCTAAAAAAAAGGAAACATTTTAAAATAATAAAATAAATTATTAATTTATTTTATTCCCTCCAAAGAGCATTCCTTTTTAAAACGTCCCAAAATAAATTTTGCAGCCGACCTGCGTCGGTTGAGGTTAGAGTCGTTCTTAGGCAATGTAGTCGTCCCGGACGCAACGGTGCGCTCAGATTTTTAATCCGGGCATCCGTTTGGAAACTGCCACAACCGCGCACAAGCACCGACTCACTTAACTAAAAAAAGTTCAAACCACCATTTCGGGCTCACTAGACCTTGGAATGATGTGTCGTCTTCGCGCCTGGTCTCGAAATAATTCCATATAATATTTAAAAATAATAATGGAAAATCCGAGACATTACAATTTTTCTCAGTTTAGAATATTTTCTTCTATGCCCATATTTTTCTTCAAAATATTTTCAAAAATTGTTTTTAATATTTAGTATGTGTTATTTCAATTCATATTTTACGTTATTTTAATTTATATGTTGAGGTATAAAAGAAATATTTTGATAATTTTCCAAATATTGTACATTTTACTTTTTACTAAAAATGTGAATGGAATTTTCATCTTATCATACACAAAATGAATATCTTTCCCATATATCATAAATACACATTTCGTTAAATCATTGTTTATATTTATCCTTTTTTCTTTGAATTGAAAACGGGTTTCTTAATATTTTATAAATATATATACTATAAATAAGTGATATCAAATTAAAGGGGCTTTTCCTCAAGAAATTTTATAGTGATATTTTAAATTGATTTTTATATATCAAAACATCGATTAATTCTTTTGATGATTTTATGGGGATATGATCCAATGTTACCATCGTGATTACTAATCTATATGATATATTATTAAAATTATTAAATCATAAGGAAATGTGTATCATTTCTTGGGGATATGAATTAATGATATGATATATGTTTTATGATATTTTAGAGAATGTATATATGGTTTTTATTATGTAATTAGTGGGGATGTAATTATATATCCTTATATTTTCATTGGTAAAGAATGATATATCATGATATAATAAGAAATGGATTGGGGGTGTGACCCCCTTTTAGTAAGTGACTATGTCCAATAAGATAGTATTTCTAGTGAACCTTTACTAAGGAAAAGATTTAATGGGGTAGTGAACCTAATCATATATGATAGACTTGGAATAGAACCTTGACTAAAGAAATGGTTTTTTATGTTTTTTTGAATTCCAAAAAAACATATACTTTATTCTATTGATATGTTTTAATAGGTCATGATTGATTATTTGTGATTCACAATCATATTTCAAATGTATTTCTATTGATAAAAAATTATTCCATGTTTCAATAAAATTGTATATGAATGGTTTGGTATGGTTTTCTAAATTTTAAATCACATTCTCATACATTTATACTTATCTTATGATCACTTGTTATATCTTATTATCATTTTTGATATCTCTTTAATTTAACTGTAATACGGATCTTATATGACCTGTTCTTATGTGTACCTTTCATTGGTTATGTAGACTTTATTTATATATATTATTTTGAAGAAGAGTTGTAGTCGTGAAAAACTAAATTGGAAATAATAAAGAATTTTATATACCAATTATTTACATATCAATGTTTATAAAGACACAGAACCTCTACAATAATCATGAATATGTAATTGTAAAATGTATTTAATATTCATATAAAATGAGGTATAATTTATATATAGAATGTATGGGTACTATTTTTAGAATCAATGGAAATGTTTATTAAATTTTGAAAACTAATATGAAGAAATATTACTAAGAACACTTAGGAAAATCTATGGTATAGGATAACATAAATTGTCGTAGAAAATAAAGGAGTGTGGGTTAATTAAGAAAATAAATCCCTTTATAGATACTATAAATGGACATGGTTTTGGAAAATATGCATCAAGGGTTAATAAACCCAAAAATATACGGTGAGTATAACTTGGTTTTCATTCTACTACACCATGAAAGGGAACTTATATTACATATGGAATGACACTCCCATGAGAAATATTTAGATTAATAAATATTTTTACTAAGAGTCATTATTAAGTAATTTCATGTAAAATAAAAATGGATTACATTGGTTAAACATAAGGCATAACTGTTTAAAAATAAGGTTTTTTTATTCAGACATCATAAAAATGTTTTTCATGATTAAATGATTTCTCACTATGATTTTTGTTTCTCGTAGTATGATTTGTTGATTTATTAAATGGATAGAACTTTATACAACCATGTAAAAATAGGATGTTATAGAAAATATAATGGCTTCCCCCCTAAAAAGAAACTTTTTATGGGATTAGGAATAAGAAATATTATTTTTGAACATATGAAACATTCTCAAGACATTAATCATGTTGAACTTCAAAATAAGAATAGGAAGGTATAGTTTATCATTGAGTCCATCATGAAGGAAAATATATTTTATTTTAATTGGTCTTACAATACACTAATTTATGATCAATAGATTTTTAATAACTAAAAATATATTTTCTATTATCTAATTCCTAGATAATGAAAAGGTCATATAATTAGTTTTTCATTGGAAGGTGAAGCTGATTAATAGTTGAATATTATCAAGAATTCAAAGAAATGGGAAGAAATTTATTCAATAGAGTGGGATGAGTTTGAGATATTGATTTTTAATATGTACTTCATATGAATTCTTCATAAGATGACAGACAAGGACTTCCTTGTTCTTAAGTAGATGGATGATTAATATGTTAGAACATATAAAGAATATTTTATAACACATTCAAGGTATACTTATTTTATTATTATTTAATTAGAAAATAATATTCATCGACTCATCAATGTCTTAAAAAAAATTTAGAATAAATTAATATGGTTGTGCAACAGTATAACTGACAAATGCTTCTCTCCTGACCTAACCAAGGTAGTGATGGCCACAAAAATATTCCCTCCCTTATCATAAGAAGAGGGACCAAATTTTACATTTACAAACTCCTATCATTCTTTTTCTATTCTATCTTCTAATCTTTTACACCATTACCCTACATTACTCTTATCCCTAAAGTTATACATTTGTTTGATGAGTTTCCACTTATCTTTATATCAAAATTGGAATTTACTTAACCCTCATCATACATTATCATGACATGGGTAGAAAGATTCAATAAATGATGACCTTTAGTGGACTTATTTGACAGGTTCTTTTTTGGTTCATGGGGATTACAGGATTGAGAAATAGAAGGCCCCCTTGACAACATGAATATAATGATCATATTCAAATAAGATAGTGATCTGATCCTATCTTAGTATAATTCCTCTCATGTATGTAGTGGATCTTTCTTCTTCTTGTTAAAATAGTCAGATTATTTATATATGGATCATGACCCCCTAACTATGAATATTTAGGTTAGTTTTTTCAGAATCCCACTACATTTATAGAGTCACTAAATTATCATAAATTTGGGGAATTTAGTTTGTTGATATATTTTTTATAATAGTAGAAAAAGGTTGGTTTTCCACCCTATTTTACTAATAATCTGACTTGAAGTCAATGTTTCAATAAGGACATTTGGGTTTATATGGATTATTCCCAGGGAAGAATTCTGATACAAGTATCCTATTTTCCTTGAGAGGTGGGTTGATTTCTATTCCTTGGGTAATAATTTCGGCCATTAGAAGGTAGTGTGTATGCATGTATTTGTGACTAGATAGTAGATTATAGAGGTAAATGGTTCAGGTCCTAGGGAAAATGGTATGGTTCTTGTTTATAATGAAAGTTTGAATGGAATTTAGACATGGATATGATTGTTGTTTCCACTATAAAGAAGTAACTCCATAGGGATGCTAATCTGAAGGTGGTGGATGTCTGTGGCCGGTTGAATGAAGATTTAGAAATGAAAAACTCAGTAATGCATGTTTCAGAGGGATCATAAGAGATAATGTGATCATTTTCATTAAGGCAAATGGTTCCATGCATTGTTGCTTTGGTGTATAACACATGCAGGGAGGATAAACTATTTCAAATAGAATAAAATTATATGTAAGGGGAGTCTTATTGTTTGGGAAGAGAAATAGAACCTTAATATTTAGGATTCTAAGTCAAATTTTGGTTCATAGGTGCAAGTTCCTTGGAATAATTGTGAAAAGGAACATGGGTTATGGGGGGAGTGCATTGAGATCATAGACCTAAATACTGTCATCCAAAAGGACTCATCATACTCATAGGTCTTTTCTACTATAAGGTTTTTTAAATCAGAGGCGAGGTTCAAGTAACCATATACTCATGACCACATGCTTCCGGAAAATCAATACAGGGATCCCATGATTGTAATGATTAATGAGTGAAGTCACCGAGAAGGATTCCCCCCCATTAGGAATGCATCATTACATAATCTTGGAAACAATTTTGATGTTATGGGTGTCTAAGAAGAGGAACATGACCTATATAAGGTAGAATCTGGTGATGATTTCATAAGTCAACTCTAAGTGAAATAGTTTAGAGGGAATTAAAAGGAAAGGGTTTACAACCTAATAAGGAAGAAAGGGTAAAAGGGAAATTGAGACTGAGGAAGGTGCATGGTTGATAAGGGAGAAAAAGCAATGGGATAAAAGACAATTCATACATTCCCAAACATATGGGAATATAGTTATCCCCTAATATTGAGTCCAATATGGTGTTTTTATAAAATGATACTATAAAGGACCAATTACATACAAATAAAATTAAGGTGTAAGGTGAAAATCTAATAGTGGAGTATAGAATTCCTAAAGGAAAAATGTAGAAATGTGAGAAGATGGATGTTCCACCTCAGAAATCAGGGCCTATTGAGAATAAAAAAAATTGAAATGGGGGGTTCATAAAAATAAAACTATTTAGAGATCATTAATCACTCCAATGAATAATTATATGTAGGAGTTGTCTAGATAAAATATATGGGGAAGGGAGGGGGTAACAAAATTTATGTGGTAATTATCCAATTTGATCTAAATGATGAGAAAATTACATTGATTAAGAAACAATACCTTACTTTAGTATGGGGTTTTAATTAAAGGATGATCAATATAGAGGAATTTAACCAATTTTGGGAAAACATGGTTAATCATTTTGAAGATATTATCAAGAATGTTCCATATAAAAGGGTAAATAAACTTAACTATGGGCTATATAGAGTGTCCAAATTCAACAATTTAAGTATTTTATTTAATTATTTTGTTCCTTCTTTACAAGTTTCATGACCTTGTAGTTTGATTTATCATGGTTTCTAACTCTTTCCTCAAAATAGATTTTGAAATTAAAAATTAGTTTTCATTTTGTAAAAAAATTATACTTAGTATATATAAGTATCTATGAAGAAATTTATTTTTGTTCTATCATTGTTAAAATATATATTGGAGTCACCAATAAATATAATGGGTTTGATATGAAAATAATGATGTAATTAAAATGAAATTATAATATCTTATTCCATGATGGAAAGATTATGAGATTTCCATTATTCAAAAAGTGTAGAAATAATCATGGGGGAAATTAATTGAAAGAAACTGGAAAATGTTTTAAATTTATAGAATATGGTTTTCAAGAAATTGAATATAAATGTAACATAAAGAAGTTAGTTAATGATGAAAATATAGATAAATAAACACATAATAATCCACCCACACACCCATTCTATAAATGTATGGATTATAAACATTATAAAAACTAGTGTTCAAATTGAAGTGTTAAGGAAGCTGATAGGAATTAGCAATCTATTAAGTCTATATTCAAATGGAAATATCATATGATCACTATTTTCAATGTTGTTTGTGATTAATAAGTTGTGAAAGGTATACATACCATCCACTCTAGAACTACTAATGTATTATTTCATTTTGAATCTACCCAATAATTTTTTATATGAAAAATTTTCTAAGGGTATAAAATTACCACCAAAAGGAATAGACATTGAAATAATAGAAAAAATATGTTGTGGTGTGATGATTATATATCAAGTCATTGAATCCGTAAAAACATATATTTTTGGATGTTTTATCCTAAAAATAGTTTTATTAAACAACTAGATGAATTTAATGTGATTTTGGCCATGGATTGGATTTATTTTTATAAAACCTATATCATTTTTTGAATAAGGGAAGTCTAATTTTATATTCCAAATGAACCTATGATGTTTTATCATTGTGAGGATAAATGATAATATAAACATGAAATTACATTAATTGAACAGGTCATTATTTTAATTCAATGTCAGCACTCATCTTTGATGGTTAGATAGAAACTCAACATCAATGTTATGCCTAGTATACTTGGGTTTTTTTATGGAATAGTTTCCTAGTATTCCTTTAAATATCAATGTTGAGTTTTTAATAGAATAAATACCAAGTTCAATAATTATTTCAATGCATCAATATTTATTGGTCCCTTTGAGTTGTAAAAGTCGAAAAAGTATGTCTCTGAGTGTCCTGATATGGGATTCATTCATCCAATTTCATTACTAAGGGAATGATAACTCATTTTATTATATATAAATATTCATTATTGAAACTCTATATTTATTTCCAATAAATTAACAAGATCTTGATCACGAATATGTTTTATCTATTCTATATTGACTATTTTCTTGATCAATTGTGAGAATATCAGTATTTTTTTAAGATATATCTTCTATATGGATACAATCAGTTGAGGGTAAAAATTGAATACATACCAAATTAAAAATTATATTTGATTAATGGACACTATAAATATATAGTGATGTTATTTGGTCTTACTAACTCACCTTTAAATTCATATATTTAATGAATAGATTATTTAGAGATTACCTACGTCAGTTAAAAATAGTATTTATAGATTATATTTTTTTTATATTTAAAGTTGAAAGATGTGTATGATGGTTAGATGAGGATTATTATAAAGACCATAATGAAGAATAAGTTATATGAAAAATTCCGCACGTTTGAATTTTGGAAATATAAACATTCATGTTATGGTCTTTAATATAAAAAAAGGTTATATTAGTGGATCCATTAAGGGTAAATTTTATTGAAAAATAGGTCTGAAAACCACATTATTAAAAAAACATAGTTTTCATGGATTTAATGGATATTTTTTATACATGTTTAATGAGTTTTCTTTAATATCTAATCCACATGTCATGAAAACATCAAAGGGAGTTATGTTCCTTTGGACTAATGTGTGTAAATAAAATCTCAAGGAATTATAGTGATCATTAGTTACTGAACATGTGATCTCAGTGCCATATAATGGATACGAGTTTAGGATTTATAGTGACAAATCATTTAAAGTGATATGATGGGTTCTCATGTAGAATTAAATGGTGATGACTTATTCCTCGTGTTAATTGAAGGCTCTAGAGAAAAATAACAGAACTCCTAATTTTGAGTTAACACCATTAATATTTGTATTAAATTTAAGGAGAAATTATCTTTTTAAGGAAAGGTGTGATGTATATACTAAACACAAAGGTTTAAAATATATATTCACCCAGAAGTATTTGAATATGTTCCCAATAATATGGTTTTAGTCGATTATATATTATGACTAATCAATACACTACCACCCTGTAAAAGAAAACAAGGTAGATGATGCATTAAGTCAAATTTATCATTCTAGAATATCTATGATGAGGTTTACAATATATCCATTATATATAGATTTTCAATGTATATTCCAAGAAATATGGATGAAAGGGGAAAACAATTTTCTTTATCAACTGAGTGTTGAACCATACATACATGTAAATATTAATGAGGTAAAAAGGGAGGATATTAATTATTATAAAAAGGTGTGAAATATTATGGATATCAAAATTGATCATGATGTAATGATAAGGACTATGAATTGAGAATGTGTCCCATCAATATAAGACCTAAATAATGAACTACTGGAATAATCTCATAGATCATCATTATTTATTAATCATGGAAGTATGAAGATGTATATAAATCATAAATAGTTTTTTTACTAGGAGAAAATATAGAGATATATTTTAGAGTATTTATCATAGTTATTGGTATGTAAGTAGGTTATGGGTGATAGATAGATATCTAAGGAAGATTTTATAACCATTACCTATAATAGAATTGAAATTGTAAAATATCAACCATGGATTTCGTTTTTATATTCCCCAAAACATATAAATGTCATTATACAATTTAGGTTGTTGTTGATCACCTTATAAAGTCATCACGTTTCAATGTTATCAGAGGATATTTCCCTCTTCATCTACATGATGGTATTTAATCTAAGGAATTTTTATGGATATATATTCTACAATATAATGTTTTATCTGATAAAGATTTGAGGTTTACCTCAAAGATCAGGACAAGTATTATTAAGATTTATATAGTTTACCTTGTTATAGTACATCCAATAACTATTGATTTATGACTAGTATAATAGTAATATTAAAATCCTAGAGGATATGTTGATATCATTTTTTCATGATTTATTGGTGGTTCGGATCAACAACGTCCACTTGTTGCGATTTCAAACAACTAAATCTCTCATAAGAGGATTCCGATAGATATTTTTGAAGTGCTATACAAAAATAAGTGTAGAACTATGACATAGTAAGTTGAAGTTGGAGATATTAATACAGTGAGACATAATATAGATATGGAAATGGATAAAATAGTTATAAAAAATGAACAACTAATCAAGGCATATCAGATTTGATAAAAGTGTTCTTCTGAAAATTATAGATGTGATCTAGAATTTCATATCCGTGATATGTTTTTATCATGAATATAGACAATGAAAAAGGTCACAAGATTAAGAAAAAATGGAAATGTTGGACCTAGGTACATTAGTCTCATGGATATTCCTCATAGATTAGGGAATGTATCATATTGCTTAAAACTTTCAAATAACCTCTCTAAATATCATGATGTGTTCCATGAATCTCTCTTAAGGAAGTTCATAACCAATCCATCACATGATATAAACTCAGAGGTTTTACAAATAGATAAAGAGATTTAATATTAAAAACACTGTAGAAATCGTTGATTATATAAATAATGCTTTATAGAATAATACTACTCACCTTGTTAATGTTCATTGGAGGAATACAAAATTTAATGAAGGGTAATGGGAAATCAAGGGTTTTTAAACTAGATATATACTCATTTCATAAACTAGAGTGATAAGATTTTGAGGAATAAAATCTTTTTTCGGGTATAATGTTATAACCTAAGATACTATATGTATTCCCTTTAAATAAAACATGTGGTATTTGATAACCTTCCTTATATGAAACCTTGAGTCCATATAAACCATGATATATTAAACCATTATAACATAGTTGTTAAATTATAAGGTAGGAATAATCATAACCTAATTCATAAAAATTTATATAATTGTTTCCTTTAATGAAAATTTAGTAATTAATTAATAATAAAAAATTACTGAATTTTCTATAATGTCATTTCACCATAAAAAAAATATTTTTTATTTAAAAATATGTTGTACCACATTTACATGAAACAATTTAAGTAATTTATACAATTTTTATAAATTTGTATTAATAAAATTAATATCATTTTTTAAATCACCGTGTAAATAATACTTTGGGGTTAATTTTTAGGATTTTCTAAAAATTAATTTTTTCATTTAATAGTGAAAATATCGATTTCTATAAAAATATATTTACTATAAGTGAATGAGAAATTATGTATTTTAATTCAATAAGATGTTACCTAATCTAACCTTAATTGTAAATAATTTTATTTATTACATTGGAATCATCATTATACTCAATTTTCTGTATAAGTTACTTTGGTGGCTTAAAAACACATTAAAAAACTATTTTTACACACACAATGTATTTGATTATTATAAAATAATTTGAATTATATTAAATATTTTTTTAATGAAATTTATAGATTATATATAAAAATAAGTTTTCAGCATTCATTTTACAATTTTTGGAGGCATGGAATGGAATTAAAAGAAGTTCTATAGTCCAAGAGTAATTTTTCAAAAATGGGGTTTTATTGAGGTTTTGGGCCCTTATTTAAAATTAAATTCTCACATATATAGAAATTGAATCTAAAAATTAATTCCATGTTTTTAATTATCATAATTAATATAAGAAATGTTTGTGAAGTTAATATTTTGTTATAGTTTTGAGAAAAAATAGAAAAATATTATTTCCACATTTAAGGTTAAAAGGGTAAACCAGGGGGTAAAACTATGGAATAATGGAATACTTTTGAATAAAAAAAAATAAAAATATATTTTTTATAATTATTTATACAATATTTTAACATTAAATTGAATCAAAGATAATTCTAGGCCAATATGCAATGAATGTGACCTTAAATAATGGAAACATGTTAAGAAATTCCATGTGTCTCCCTCCCATCAGTAGTAAATGTTCACCACTTCTCCTACATTATTCATTGCATTATAGATATATATATTAGGAAAACCAAAATAAAAGACCTTCAGAATGTCCTTAAATTCTTCTTAGAGATTTCCATTCTCTTAAGAACAATCTATCATGGCTTATGTAGTAAGAAATATGAGGTCTCTCAAAGAAGTGGTATAGATCACAACCAAACTATTTCAATTTTATTTGTTCCTCGATATTCTATAATTACATGTTTTAAATTAAAAAATTATTAATCCAATATAATAAAAATTCTCATATGTTATTATGATTATACAACAAATATTTAGAACAGATTCTCAATCCAATAGGAGATGAATGTATCACTCATGCATAAGTGAGGGCTACCACCTCCATGCAATTCAACTCATTTCCCACCACCATCGTTCAAAATTATTTATTATGAAAGATTTAATGTATAACTATGATAATTATATTTTCATAATTATAATTAATGATTAACTATTATTCAATATTCTTTCATACCATCAATCTAAAAATCAAAGAATCACTCATGCACAAGTACATACAACCGTATCCATATAGGGATGTAATTAATTATCCATCATTGGTTTATATGAATTTCAATAAATATATATAAAATAATAATATTTTATATGTTTATCATTATTTACATTATGTAGATAATGAATACTTGATCGAAGTAATATTATCATAACCGTCAACAAAAAAAAACATGAAAAATTAACCAGTTAACATGAAAAAGGGGATAGTAACGAATGATTGTTAATGTAATAATGACAATATGTTACAAGTAGAAATTATATGGTACTATATATATTATTATGATTATATTGTTTTTTATAGTTAATTTAAATTTATCATAATATAGGTTGTAGTTCTTATTAAGTATGATAGACTTATGGTAATGGATATATGTTATAATCTATTTTTTATCATAATTGTTTATGATTAAATTTTATGTTGATGAAAATGAATGATATACATACCAAAAATGTTATTTAATTTAAACTACCATGGGGGGTTTTTATGTGTCATGTTTTCCTTTCATTTTTGGCTTGTTACGTACTTAATTGAAACAAAAAATCCTTTCACGGAACTAACTTTGTTTTTTCATTTCAGTTAGGAATCATTTTTCCATGTCAATATTTTCCTTTAAAACGAATTAATGAAAGTCATTAATATTATTAAAACGTCATTTAATTAATTTTTTTTCAATTTTTTACCTTTTGAACTCAGTTTAAATGGAAAATTATTATTACTTTTCATAAATGTTGTTTTTTGATTTTTTTTTTCTAAAAAAAGGATTTTTTTTTTAGAATATACTATATTAACATCATTCCCTACCATTATGAATAATCATATTATTAAATAATCCATCACAACTTTCTGTTATTCGTATAATTTTTTTTGAATAATATTTTTAATATTTTTTAAAATAACATATTTCAAATAAAAGTCAATTTTTCTTAAAAAAGGATCAATAGATATTCTAAATGTATTTTCACCTAAAATAAAATAATTTTATGATTCATATGATTTTCCAGGGATATGATTCAAAGTAGGAACAATTATTCTTTTTTCATACAGTTTATTATTGTGATTTTGATATTTTTATGAAACCTATATCCTTTTAATGAGTTATTATTTGATGAAATGATGAATGCCTTTTGATATTTTGGAAAACATATGTATCATTTTATTTATGTGATTGGTGGGCATGAAATCACATATGATTATAATGAATTAGGTACTGAATGTTATCTCATGAGTTAAAAGGGACCATAATGTAGATTCAACATCTTTCATTAATATGATTTCTTTAATAAGATATTCTTGGGAGTGAAAATTGACTATGAAAATTATTGAATAAAGAGTGAACCAATCCAATATGATTTTCTTGGAATAGGTCTTTGGTATAAAATATTATTTTAAACACTAATATTTTCTGTAAAAAATATTTGTTATCATTAATATATAATTTAATGTATATTGAATAATTTTTTTTCAATTTTATACTCTTAGGTAATATGAAATTTGATTGGTAAAACATTATTCCATTTTTCATCATTACAATATATGGATATATGGGTATGATTTTATAATGAGTAGATCATGTTCACATAATGATATTATTATCTTATTCTAACTTATGAACTTTTATTAAGATCACTTAAATTTACCATTACTTAGAATATGATATGACCCTTTTTTATGACCCCCTAACCCAGGTTATAGAGAATGGTTTTTTTTCATTTTATGTCAAATAAGGGGGTTAGTTGTGAAAAAAAGAAATATGAAATGATGTGGATATTTATTTAATAGTTGTATATATATATATTCATGTTTTAAAATAAACTAGGAACATAAATTCTTTAGTAATGTATTATTGTGTCATTTATTAAATATTTATAAAAAATTATGAAATATTTATGTTCGAAACATATGTGCCTCGATCAGAACAAAACTCAATCCTTGGATAAGTCCATTGAATATCATTATATAGGATCTGGAATAAGGTGGGATGTACTAGTGGGATGATTCATTTAAATTATAGGGAGACAATAAAACGTAACATAACACCCCAATACATTACAATATACTTATTTAATTATAAATTTATTGACATCGATAGCTTGCGATGCATGCAACCACGACTTTCAACAAAAAAACTATTTAGGCACAATTTAAACATATAATTTGAAATTTAATTTTTAAATTTGATAAAATTACATTTACCAAATAAAAATTATTTTTGAAATAATTTGTTTAAAATTATCATAGGCTATATTTTTGGAAAGGTTTAGAAAATTTCCATTTTTTGATGACAAGTGAAAAATATTAAATTTTAATTTAAAACTACCTTTTCTGTTTATGTAATTTATATTATTATATTGTATTTTGGATTGGTTTTAAAGTAAATTTATTTCAATTTTTTATCAATTAAACCAATATAGGTAATTATATTCATTTTTATAATGAATTTAAATATAAAATGACTGTAAACATTGGAACATTTTCACTTTAAAATATCACTTTTTTGCTGCATCAATATGAATAATTTTGAATCTAATTGTGAATATTTTATGAATTGAATTGGAAAGAATATATTACATATTTTGAATAATCATAATTTTTCATCTCTAATAAGATAAATATAAAGTAAGACAAAATAAAAAGTGAGAACAAGAAAATTAATTCCCACAGTTATGGTAAAAATGGGTTTACCATGGGGCTAAACTAAAATGGTATGAGTAAAAATGATAGATTATATTATATTAATTTTATTTAATGTTTTTATTTATGTCTTGGAAATCAATTTCTCTAAATTATGGAAATTTATTGGAAAATTTATTTTTATTATTACCCATTTAATAATTTTTGTAATGAAAACAACAAAAGGAAACATTTCTTACATTTACTATATGTAAAGATTTGGGATATGAACCAACATGAAAGACAACTGATTATAAATTTTATATTCAAGGATACGTGAGTTTTTTAACTATGATAATTTTTTTAAGATTATATAATTGCCTTAAATGCTTATAAAATACCCACACAGAAATTATATATTTAACAATTGAACAATACAAGTGATACTAAAAATATTTAATGTGATGTAAATTGAATTAATTATTGTGTTACATTAATTTTATAGTTGAATATATCATGTTATAAAAGTTTTAACTTAAGTTATTTTATTTCAACCTTTTATATATATATTATTAATTAAAATTGATTTAATAGTCAAAGTTGACATTAGTATTATTCCATAGAAAAAATTATAATAAATGATTTAAACTATAAAAAATCCTATATTCTTCTAAGAGGTTTTTAAATATTAATAAATATAAAAAATATTTTATTATTGGACCATTTTTTCTTTAATAATAAATTTATTTACCCCTAAATAGTATAAATAACTTTGTTAGTGCATTTAATGTTAAAACAATGCTCTTTCACATACATGAGCTTACGTTGAAATCAATGTTCATGAAAATTATGAATTTTAATTGATAAATTGGATTTAGTACATATAATAAATGGTTCTAATTTATCTAATAAGAAACACTTTATTTTAGGATTAATGGATACATTTCCTAGGTTATAAAACTTGTTACATTACCCAATTTATAAAAAATAATGAAACATAGATGTTAAGGAAACAAATGTTTAAAACATGTGATTTATTATGTTTTGTAGGTGAGGATCACCCATATCATCTTTACAAACCAATAAATACTAATAATGGATCCAAATTATGTATGATTAGCCTCCCAATAGTGAATACATTTGGGTATTTACAAATGTGACACTCCTCTTAAACTGTAAAAAGGCTCTCACATCCCTCACTTCTCTACACCTCTAAAGCCATTTGGCTCATACAAAACCTAAAACAATCACTAACAAACATCCCTCCCTTCAATATAGATGCCTTATTTTGGGAAGAAATAAAACAAACCATTCATTTGATATATATATATATATTATATCTAGATAGATTATTATTTGTTACTTAACATAACAAAACCATGTCAAAACTGTACGGGTTTAGTGTATATTGAAACATGGAAAAATGATAATAATTATCCGCAGAGATTCTTGACTGCCCTCATTTGGACAACGGATTCATTTATTTGAATAAGAGGAGACAATAAAAGGGTCGGGTTAAATACATTACATTAGAAATATAAAATTCGATTATTTACATGATACATGATCTATTATTATTTTATTGTTTAAGTAGGTAAAGATAATATAGAAGAAGAAAATAAACTAAGATAGGGTGTTCGCTAAAGTTGCCTCTCGAATATAATGTCATTGGAGGACCAATTAGGAACATGGAATGTTTATTTGGGTGATACCTAAAGAACTAGTATGTAGGGATAGTTTGGAGGATATTATATGGAAAATATTTTAAAAACATCATGGATTTTGGGAACAAAGGGGGTGGTGAGGGATGTTATTTATACTTGAGGAGGAGTGGTTTTAAGTGATTAAATAATGTATATTTTATATTAAATGTGAAAAACATTTTGGAGGAATTAATTTCAAAAACTTTCGATGAGAAAATATTTTATAAATTCTGGTTAAGGTCAATAAATAGATCAATAATAAATTTTGAGTTATATTTTTAAGGTATTTATAAATACCTCAACTCTAGATACATTGAATCTATGGCCCGTACTGGTGGGTCCCATGGAGTCAAGTGCACAATATAGAATTCTGAAGGATGATGATAACAACTGAGGGTGTAATGGTGATATAATTTAGAGACTATACCCTCTTAACAGAGTGAAAGAGTGGATACAGTAATAAACATACACATTAGGATAAGCATATATATAATATAGAATGAATAATCAAATTATCAAGGATAAATAACTTAACAACTGAAAATATAGTCAAAAGACTCTATAGAAATTTTAATATTTTATTCATGGCATGATGATATACACAATAGTAATAGGGGTATAGGTATACAATCAAGTTATAAAAAAATAATTAAAAAAATATACTCTACTATCATCTACAGTAAATGGTAGATCCTATTTTTATGTGCTCCAACTATAATCTAAGAATACCAACATCTAAAAGTAGGGACTTATCCTTTATGAATACATATAATCAAATAATGTTCTCAGGTACCAGAGGTAGCCTGAGTATGGTGTGAGAAAAAAATCATAGTATCCCGTCACTAATAGTATATATATATATAATTCAATTAGTGGTCATAACTAAACAATGTGAAGAAAGAAGTAATTATTGAACAAAACCTAATAAATAAATACATACATGCTTAGGTTCCTAAAGAAAACATAATAGTACTACCTACTTAATCTTGTAGTTGGGATAATTTTTTGATAATTTCACTATATAAATAGTATTAATAATATATATAGCATAATTTATATTGAACCCACCTATATTAACCAAGTACGTATAGATGTAAGTGGACATATATAGGGAATACTAGTGCTCTATGGACTAGGGTGTCACTCAGACATCCATGGCCTGTCTAACGAGCCTATAAGCTCATGGAATAGGGTACATGAACTATATCATAAGAAGAGTGTGATAATTCATGAAACAAATCTTGGGATGGCGAGTGAGATATCATTTGAATACACAAATAAAGGAAAGTGGAATGTAAAGACCAACTCCCATATAATATCAGTGGTGCGATACGTCATGCTCAACACCGGATATAATGGAGCATGATACTACCATGTTCAATAGGTACCTTACTATTATGTTGCTACATCTATAATGGCACATTATAATTATAAATGGAATAAGGTATTACCTCCCATCCATAATGTTCATTTAGACCATATATATATAAATGAGGAATAGTTATATTCATACAATAATACATGAGGCATTACCTCTCATGTGCCAAGCTATCAAAGTTTAATTGCATATAAGGAGTTGCCATATTTATGTAATAATTTTACCAATCATAATCAAGTGTGTGGTCTTACCACTATTTATAATCTATTTCACATAATATATGATATTCATATAAAAATGGTAATCCATCATGTATAAGGCATTCTACATTATCAATACATTTCAAATAGTAAATTCATTTAAGTTAAGACATCATCACGAATGAGTCATCTTATGTAATCAAATCCATTCAACTCACTAAGGCATGACAATAAAACATATAATCTCAAAAAGAAATTTTTGAGATGACTTGGCCAATTTGGAAATTTCTTATGTGGTCAACTCCAAAGATAAGAGGGATCCACATTTAGGAAGTACCTCAGTTCACTAAAATATTCACATAAACGAGGGAAATTCAATTTTATATTTAATATAATGCCTAAAGAGGAAATAAAAACCTATGTGAATTTAACAAAACGGGTAATTATACCTGTCACAACTATGAGGTGTCCATAAATGTGGAAACCAACCTATAAAATACCCAAAATGCATCAATAGACTTATATTAAGGTACATTTGTCAATTTTACATGATGAAATAAAATTTAAGGGGACACTTGAAAAAAGATGGAATGTGGAACAATAGTGTATCTATGAGATATCATAAATCAAAGGTAAAATGACATGACCACCTACTTCATGGCTAGAGAAGACACCTAGCTCAATATCGTCCTCATATTTTATGTTTTTTTGGAATAGATCTAAGAAACATTCCAATGATGTGAAAAGAGGTAAAATAAATTAACGCCAAAATAGTGCAACTAATTCAATAGAAAATGTAGATAAGAGGTAACAAATTACAAGAGCATATCGAGATGAATCCAATGATTCTGAAATACTGAGGAATTGACCCTGAATGATGAATATACTTCAAATCCTAGCTTGGGAGAATTTTTATCTTAAAGGAGGGGGATAAGGGTTATGGTCTGTTCTAGGAAGAAGAGAAAAGAGAAAAATGGTTATAACTTGATTTAGGGGAAAAATATAATTTTACCCCAAAATATGGGGGTGCAAGGTTTAAGTGCTAAATTTTCAAACCAAGAAAAAACCATGAAATATACCATTTTTCCAAAACCTAAAACTCTCGCACATCCATGCACTTATGGACACATAGTTTTATAAAAACTATGTAGCCTATAGGTGCCCCTATCTAAAACCACATAGTTTCAGAGAAAAATTGTTGGGTGGGCCGCATGGTTTGAGCAAATATTGAAGCACAATCATTCACCAATTTTTAGAACTATGGGATATGAACATGAACCAGAAACTCTAGTGACCATTATTAGACCATTTTACACATTTATCATGATTCAAAGAGAGACTAAAATTGAAAAACAAATGATCCATACATTCTTGAAAAGATGAGTCACCACAACCTCCCCACCTTAAAGAAACTCACCCCCCAAGTTGGAATTCTATGTTTAAATAGGTGTCATCAGAGAATATCTCAAGAAATTGATCTCGTATATCAACTAATTGTTCTTTGGTCTCTTTCTATACTTGATCGTTCTACCATAGCTCCTATAGTGAAAGAGTTGACCTTCCTTGCAGTGTCTTCACACTTCAATCAACATTATTAATGGGTCACTACAAGAAAAATCGATTATTACGATGGGTTATTTGTGAAGGGAATAAATATCGTCATAATAAATCCGACGAAAAGAGTACTTGCGATGGGAATATGTTCCCGTCGCAAATGTTCAGTTAGTTGCGATGGGAATAAAAGACTCGTCACAATAGGTATGGTGCGGTTTGCACGCCAAAACGCGGGAAGCCTATTTACGATGGTGGCCTTCGTCCCGTTGCAAGTACCCAGAGGTGGTAAATACTATTTGCGACGGGACAATTACCAGTTGCAAAAAACTATTCAGCAGGTGTCATTGGCGACGGGTCCCATCGCCAATACCGGTGGCGGTAAATAGGCTTTTGCGACGGGGATATCTGCCCGTCGCTAATGGTATGTCGGCCTATAGGTATTTGCGACGGGCCCCTCACAAAAAACCTTTTAACCTCCGCCCGTATTTAATGTGGGCAAAGGTATTTGCGATGAGGCCCATCGCAAATACCGGCAGCGATAAATATAAATTTTCGAAGGGAATATCCGCCTATCTCTAATGGTATGTCGGCAGGCAACTATTTGCGACGGGTCCATCGCAAAAACCCTTTTAACCACCCCCTATAATTAATGTGGGCAAAGGTATTTGGGTATTTGTGACGGGAAACCGTCGCAAATAAGACCATCCCAAATATTCTAACCTATATATACCTCCATCAGTTTTTTTCAAATCATTCAAATCTCTCTTCTTTTTCTTCCCTTTCTCTCTTTAAATTTCTGTTCTAAGTAGAGTTTTAATTTTATTTTAATTTTTTCTTATGCGAAGAGCAGAGAAGAAGTTTGTAGGTGCAAACTACATATTAATGGTATTTATAGTTTTTTTAATTGTTAAATTATTTTTAATTGTTAATTTTATTTTTAGTTTTTAATTTTAATTTTTTTAATAGAATGTTTATATAGCTATATAGTATAATTAGATTAAGTGGTTGTACCAAATAGTCCTTGTCTGGATATGAACAGGTAGAGGCGGCTCTGACACAAATGTACCTTGGAGTGAAAACTCTGACAAGGTGTTTCGAGCTTGACTCGGGGTAACCAAGTACAGGACAACGAGCCTTACTGCACTTTTGGTTCGACACTCCCGGAGGTTGTTTTGGTAATAATTAGAAATAAATATATTAAATTTAAAATAATTAGAAAAAGTTATATTTAACTAGGAAAAATTATATAATTATTAAATAATTAAGAAATAAGTAATTAAGAAATAATTAGAAATAAAATAATTAAGAAACAATTTTAAATTAAATAATTATGAAACATTTAGAAATAAAATAATTAGGAAACAATTAGAAATAAAATAATTAGGAAACAAATAAAATAATTTGGAATCAAATAAAAAAATTTGGAAACAAATAAAATAATTAGGAAACAAATAAAATATTTAAGAAAAAAATAAAAAAAATTAGGAAACAAATAAAAATAATTAGGAAACAAATAAAAATAATTAGAAAACAAATAAAAATAATTAGAAACAAATAAAAATAATTAAGAAACAAATAAAAAGAATTAGGATAATTAGGAAACAATTAAAAAGAATTACGATAATTAGGAAACAATTAAAAATAATTATGAAAAAATTAAAAATAATTAGGAAACAATTAAAAATAATTAGGAAACAATTAAAAATAATTATAGAACAATTAAAAATAATTAGGAAACAATTAGCAAGCGTGATTGACCCCTCATCTACCTCAATTTTCTTTTCATTTGTGTGTTGAGGCTTGACAGGAAACTTCTGCCTCCACATGTAATATTTTCTTTTACCGTCAAAATTATCAACCTCCTCGCCAGCATAGAGGTGAGGAGGTTTATAATTTTGACAGTAAAATTAAATACTAAATATAGAGGTAGAAGTTTCTTTTCAACCTCAATGCATAAATGAAAAGAAAATTGAGGTAGATGAGCGGTTAATCACGTTTGTTACTAATTAGTAATATAATTAGTAACATAAATAGTAACATAATAAAAAATATTATATTACTCTAAAATTAATAATTAAACAATACTAATAATATAATTATTTTATTATTATATTTTTAATATTTATAAAAAAAATAATATTATTAAAATTATAAAAAATTTGTACAATATTACAATTATCAATTTTTTCAACAAGTTTTTCTTTATTCTTAACACGTTTAAATCTTAAAGGGTCTCTAATTTTTAGGTCATGCCCAATAAAAAGTTTGCGTCAACTGTGTCCAATGTAAACTCTATAATTTTTCTTGCTTGGTTGATCACCTCGCAAGTAGCGTTGCAATAGGACAACCCAAGTCATGTTTTTGTCATCTATAAGAATCATATCACATGTATTTTTACATAGACCATTATTTCTTGAAAAATTATGGGAATGATACAGAAGTTCTATTAATTTTTCAAGAAAGAATGATCTATGTAAAGGGTCATGTGAAATGATTCTTAAAGACGAGAATGAAATTACTTGTGTCCTCCAATTGCAACACTACTTGTGAGGTGATCAACCATGTAAGGACAATTATAGTGTTTAAATTGGACATGGTTGATGCAAACTTTTTATTGGTCATGACCTGAAAATTAACGACTCTTTAAGATTTGAACATGTTAAGAATAGAGAAAAATCTATTGGAAATATTGATATTTGTAATAATCAGTAATAATTAGTAATAATTAGTAATAATTAGTAATAATTAGTAATAATTAGAAATAATTAGTAATAATTAATCAAAAATAAAATAAATTCAAGTATATGGTTATAAATTGGCACAATTTCCAGCGGATTGGAAGCTACCTTTTGTTCAACATCTCATATCTTTGTTACTTTCTCCCACTAAAATTAGTATAAAAAATGTGCTCTCACATATGTCAGAGCAAGTGTTTCTTAATGATTTCAGTCGGGAGAAAGTTAAAAAGAGATGAGCTTTCGGACAAAAGAGGCTCTTTTCCCTGAAGACTCATCTCCTTGCGAGGAGATGAGTCGTTAGGCAAAAGAGCTGCTGCCAATCCCCTGGAAACAAATACAAATAATTAGTAATATAATATCCACAATGATGATTACAAAATTTTATTTCATTATTCAAGCACATTTCATTTTTCAAAGTATTCCTAAGTATTTCTAAATTAATAATAATTAGTGGGGATGATAACAAACTAACTATGTCGCCTAAACTTATTGGTAATTACTAAAAAATAACTATAATTAGGTATCTTCTCTTTTTAGGATATTGTTTTTCTTATATCAAATTATTTAAATACAGTAATGGTTTTAAATTTTGTAGAAAAATATATATGAATATGCAACAAGTAAATCGACATCAATCATTATTAGATGATCGTGCTTGGATAAATCAGCGCAGAAATCCAAACGGTTCTAGTTTAAATCATGTATATATTGATGGTGTTGAAGCTTTCTTATCATTTTCATCATCAAACCCGAAATTTGGTTCAAAAGGGACAATTAAGTGTCCTTGTAGAAAATGTGCTCTGAGAAAGTTTGAGAAATTTTACATCGTTGGGAAACATCTTTTGCGCTATGGTTTTCAATCAGATTATATTTTCTGGTATCAACACGGTGAACGCAGTTCCAGAGAAGATACTAATAATTTGATTCCGGATCCATCACAGTTTCAGAATTTAATACATGATGTTGCAGGGTCATCCGTTCATCAAAATAAAATCGAGGATGATGTTGATTTACCTCCCGAGTTGGCACCATCTGAATTTGCTGAGTTGTTCGGGTCTTCTGAAGATGCATTATATCCTGTTTGCAAGATAATCCAATTAGAAGCAGTTGTAAAATTTATGGTTGTTAAATAGGATAATGTAATGTCAAATAACAGTTTTTCCGATATTTTCTTTGGTTAAAGCATTGTTACATGAAGGAAATTTGCTGCCTGCTAATTATTATGAGAGCAAGAGACTGGTTTGTAATCTGGGACTTAGTTATCAGAAGATCCATGCATGTTCAAACGATTGCATCTTATATTCTGGTGAAAATTAGTCGATGGATAGTTTTCCCACATGTGGAAAATCTAGGTATAAAGAGGCTCAATCAGGGAAGTCTGGATTGATTTCTGTAAAATAGTTGAGATATTTTCCGCTTACACCCAGGTTTCAGTGTTTATTTATGTCTCAGAACACAACGACAATGATGTCATGGCACAAAACCAATATTTCAAATGGTAAAAGATTGATTCATCCATCTGATGGCGATTCATGGAATTATTTTGATCAAGTGCATCCTTCTTTTGCTTTAGAATCTCATAACGTGCGATTGGGTCATTCTACTGACAGTTTTTGTCCATTTGGATCTTTTGGTATTCAGTATTCCTGTAGGTCTGTCTTTATAACTCCGTACAATTTTCCTCTATAGATGCTGATGAAAGAGCCATATATCTTTTTGATATTATTAATCCTAGGAAATCTAAAAAAGAATATTGATGTTTATTTTAAACCATTGATTGATGAGTTAAATTTATTGTGGAGTCATGGTGTTGGTACATATGATGATGCTACGAAACAGAATTTTGTAATGAAAGCTGTTTTGATGTGGACAATTAGTGACTTCCCGACATATGGCATGTTATCTGGCTAGAGTACACATGGTCCAAAATCATGTCCTTACTGTATGGGAGACAACAAAGCATTTATTCTCATGAATAGAAAAAAACCTTTCTATTTTTACTCTCATCAAAAATTTCTTCCAATCGATCATCCTTTTCAGACAAATAAATATCATTTCAGAAAAGGCAGAATTGAAAGAGATGAACCTCCAAAAATTATCTCAGGTATAGAGTTACAATCGGTTTTATTTTCATTACCTTCCATCACTTTTGGACTGACAATAAACCAACAGAAAATTCATGGCTTTGGGAAAGAACACAATTGGACAAAACGGAGCATTTTTTGGAATCTGCCATATTGGTCTGATTTGTTGGTCCGACACATGTTGGATGTTATGCATATTGAGAAGAACTGTTTTGATAATTTATTTCATACAGTTTTGGATACACCGGGTAAAACCAAAGATAATGTAAAGGCATGATTAGATCTTGCCCAAATTTGTAGGGGACCAGAACTTGAATTGTTTGAAAATGTCAGATCACAGAGATTAATGAAGCCAAAAGTAGCTTATACGTGACCAAAGGGATTTGATTATTATTTTGTTAGTGGATTGTATATTTGAGACTTCCAGATGGCTATTCTTCCAATTTGGGAAGATGTGTTAAAAATGGTCATATTACCTGATTAAAAAGTCATGACTGCCATGTTATAATGGAAAGACTTATGCTTATTGGATTAAGAGGTTTATTGAATTCTAATATTTGGGATTAGATAATAGATATATCATATTTTTTCCAATACATGTGTGCAGCAACAATATACAACGATACACTAAGAAAACTGGAAAAAGCTGTTGTTGTGATTATATGCAAACTGGAAAAAATCTTTCTGCTGGCTTTCTTTGACTCAATGGAACATTTGATATTACTTTTTCTACATGAAGAAAAATGTGGTGGTCCAGTTTAGTTTTGATGGATGTACCCATTTGAGATATGCATGCAGAAATTGAAGAAAAAAGTCTGTAACAAAGCATCAGTTGAAGGCTCAATTGATGAATCTTATTTGCAAGAGGAAATTGCTTTATTCTTCTCTCATTATTTTGAATCTGAATATCCCTCAAAATTTAACCACATGGGCCGGAATGAGGGAAATTTTGATGATGATATGAACAATCAATTATCAGTTGTCAATCAACCCGAACTTGGCTTTGGTGGAGTTCATGATAGATGGCTTTCAGATGATGAACATTATAGAGCTCATACATATGTTCTACTCAACTGTGAAGAAATGTATCCAATTGTACAGTGAGTTCTCCTATTCATTATTCTATAGATTCTGTTACAGTAAATTAATCATATTGTATTTGTAGGTTATATTATGATCATATCAAGAATCAATTTCCACAAATTACAGCAGCTGGCTTAGAAGAACGTCGGCAAACAAATTTTGCCTACTGGTTTCAAAAACTGGTAACATACATTCTTTTTTGGTTTTACATATAAAATAAATTTATTACTTGTAATGGTGATAAATGTTTTAAAAAATTTTCAGGTATCTGTACATGCTGATAAGATTAATAGTCGATTGCGTATATTGAGTAGCCCACCATCCAAAATGGTTAAATCTTATAATGAATATGTGGTGAATGGTTATCTATTTCATACACGTGCATACGGGGAATCAATGAAAACAATGAATTGTGGTGTTTGTTTTAAGGGATCACATCATAAAGATATTGAAGTTGACTTTTATGGCATTCTTGAAGAAATTATTGAACTGTGTTATTTGGGACAGAATTAGGTAACAATGTTTAAATGCCAATGGATGGATACTGAGAGAGGCTTGCATATTCATTCGACTCATGGAATTGTTGATATTAAACATAAAATTCTTCTTGAAATAAATGAACCATTTTTATTGGCTCATCAGGCACATCAAATTTATTATGCAAAATACTGTGCTACTGCAAAAGAGTTGGAAGATTGGTGGAGTATAATAAAAGATAAATCTTGAGAAAATCAGTTTACTCAAACTGAATGTGGTTCCACTGAAGTGCAATGAAATGAAATTTTTTAGGAAACTCCTCAAAACACATCTTTTTCACAAAGAGACATGAATATCGATGATGAAACCCCACAGTTAAGGGTCGATGGTGACGATGTTGTCAATGATGTTACAACTGAATTTGAAATGACAAGAGACGATGAAAGTGAAACTAATATGGAAATTGATGATGTTGATGAGGAAGATGAAGAAATTGACATTGACAACTATGAAGATGATGATGAAGATGAACATTGACACAGTAAAATGCTGGTTAGAATCATAACAAATATATATCTATACATAATAGTTATTTTCAACTATTTGCTAATAACAATAATTTTATGTTTCAGATGGAATTGGAAACGTTTCGTCAGTTGATGGAGGCCGATCTACCTATGAATGATGAGGTTCTTGAGTCATATGACCCTCAGGCTATTGGTACTACAGGGAGCACTCAGAGGGGGCATGGTCTTTCCAGACTGATGATTCCAGATCCTATCCTGGAGCGACGTCCACCTCATGGATTCGATGCGCACACGCGGTGGTATGGTAACCTGTGTATTTTAGTTATCTTTAATTATAATTTATTTATATTATAATTATTTTATTATTTGTTCTTTTTCCACAGTTTTATGCATATAGCTATTGGACAGGGGAGTGCTATCTTGCGCAATTATTTTTCTCAGCCCTGGCGCACATGGGATCAGATTCCCGCTGATGTGCAGGCCACCATGTTCGATCATTGGCTGGTATGTAATTAAATATTATTTATTTTCAAATTTAATTCATTAATAACTTTATATTAGGGTTTATGGTATCCCCTCGATGAGAGCATGTGTACCACTATCCACACGGCATGGGTGGTGTCTATGCGTGACCGTTTCCGTCAGTTTTTGCATACTTTGAGAAAGACGGCTGTGAAGAAAGCCGAAGTGACAGAATTTGATGAGTCCTGTAGAGCCCACCGACCAGAGTACATTTCATCTCACATTTGGGATGGATTATGTACACACTGGTTGGGTGGTGGGTTTCAGAGGAGATCTGCATTGGGTCGACAGAATCGAGGGAGACAAGAGGTGACGCATCGAGCCGGTAGTCGTACTTTCAGTGCGCATAAAGAGCGTCTGGTAAGTACTTTTTTTAATATTTTATACAACATTAAATATAAATAGTTTATTTTATATTCATATAGGAAGCCGAGCAGCCCGGTATTATGACGTACGGCGTTTATCAGATTATGTATACTGATCCGGCTACTGGAGAGATTAGAGGTGACCGCCAGTATCAGATTGTGGTCAGTATTATTTTCTTTTCAGTTTGAAAATTAAATGCATATAATATTTTCATTATTTTAATTTCTAATTGAAACTTAAGGAGTCATATGAGGCCGAGACCTCTCAGACACAGGCTGAGAGTCAAGACGAAATGGGTGATCAGACTAGTGCCCACCATTGAGATGAGACGACATGGATGCAGGCGACCTAGTATGGATTCAAAAAGGGCCGAGTAGTTGGTATCGACTCTCATTTGACTCCTGTAGCTTATTATGGTAGTGCTGCGATGTCGGTGTCCAGCTCGAGAGGATCTCATGGAGAGACATCATCTTCTGCCTCACAGTATCAGGAGCAGCTGCATGCTTAGAGTCAGCTTATAGAGGATTTGTGTCAGGGGCAGGAGCAGATGCGTCAGCAGCACGATGAGGAGATGCGTAGATGGCAGAAGCAGATGCGTCAGCAGCAGGATGAGGAGAGACGTCGATATGAGGAGCAACATCAGGAGTATATGGAGTATATGAGTCGTCTGACTCATAGTTTAGGGATGGAGTTTCCTCCACCACCTTCTCCAGGTCCTCCAAATTATCCACCCCAGGTGATTTTTTTAGATGTAATAAACATTTGAGTTTGTAGTTTATTGTCATATTAAATATTTACAATTCCTATTTCATATTGGTACGAATATTGCATGATTTAATTTGTTTTTATTTTTTTTAATATTTTATTACTTATTAGTATTATTTTTAATGTCTGCTTATTTTAGTAATATTAATTTTAATATTTTATATTTATTGTTAATATTGAGAAGTTTATAATTTTATAATTTTATTAATATTAATAATATTAATATTTTTTTTCATAAATATGTATGTTTATTTTAATAATAATAATATTATATTAATTTTTTATATTATTAATATTAGTATTATTATTATTATTTTTTGATATTAATATTTCATAATATATAATATTATATTATTTATATTCATATTATTATTATTTTTTCATATTAATATTTCATAATTATATTATATATATTTTTTATTATTAATATTATAATAATATAATTTCATTATATTATTAATATTAATATTATTATTATATACATAATTTAATAACAATATTATTATATTAATTTTTTATATTATTAATATTAGTATTATTATATTATATTATATTATTTATATTTATATTATTATTATTTTATATTAATATTTCATAATTATATTTTTTATATTTTTTATTTATATTATTATTATTTTTATATAATATTATACGATTTGTATTAATTATTTTATTTTATTTTATTTTTTTAGTATTTGCGACGGGATTTCCCGTCGTAAATTTTTTTTTACTGTAACATTTGCAACGGAAAGAATACCCGTCGTAAAAACATTTCTGTGACGGTCCGTCGAAAATACCTTCATCGCAAATATTTTTTTAATTTCTCATTTGTGACGGGTCAGAAACCTGTCGCAACTAATATATCTGCGACGACCCATCGCAAATACCTTTTTTATATATAAACTAAAACCCATTTGCGACAGAGGATAAATACCATCGAAAATACACTTTTTGCGATGGGACCACTGCAACAACCCCTATTTGCGACACCATTTTCGGCAACGTGCGATTTGCGACGGAGCCCCGTCGCAAATTGCCCATCGCAAATATTCCATTTTACTATAGTGGATCACTCTTTGATGGAAGCATCGATATCCAACTCAAACATAATAGGATGAATGATGTTTGGTGATTCTGGATTGTATTTGCAAAGATGATATACCTGAAAGACATCATGTATTGAACTATATCTCTGAGTACATGTCAACTGGTAAGCAACTATCCTAATTCGTTTCACAACAACAAAGATTCCAACAAACCTTAGTGACATATTACCCTACTTCCATATACGTCTATACCCCATCATGGGAGAGGCTCGAATGAAAACCCAATCTCTAACCTTAAACATGAGATGTCAATAACATCTGTTGCTATATGACTACTGTATAAACTAAGCTCTCAACCTGAAATTTCTGATTAGCTGGAGATGCTATGTAGTCTCTTAAACGAGATGTATCCCATGTATAACATCACCCATTGCCTCTAAATAGAACAATGGGGAGAGGCAGGGCATACCATAAAAGGATTCATAGGGATCCATCTTAATGGTACCCTAATTGTTGTTTTCATAGAAAAAAATGATGAGGGTAATGTGTTTCTCCCAAAAACACCCAATGTATATGACTCATGCATAGAGAATATCCTCTAGAACATGAATATTATTCCCCATTTGTCCATAGGTATATGGGTGATAGGCCATTATCAAAATTAATTTGTACCTAAGGCCTTCAACAACCTGTTCAATAACTGTGACATGAAATTAGAATCTCTATTAAAAATTATAGAATGAGGAGCTCCATGAACATGTAAAACCTCCCTAACATACAACATTCTTAGCTCATCTACTGATAAGGTATATTGTATAGGTAATAAATGTGTTACATTCATCAAATGTTCAAGGAAAACCCATAATGTATCATTTCCTCATGGTGATTGGTATAGACCATTAATGAAATATTTTGAAACATCATCCCATTTACATTCGAGAAGTGAAAACATTTGTAAAAACCCCGCTAAACACTAGTTTTATGAATTTACCTACTACAAATTTGAATTCCTATGGTTGATTCAATGACTCTCACATTTCATACTAGTCCACCAATACTAGATTTGTAGATATAGATAAATTTTAGTGACACTGGGGTGAACCACCCATGATGAGGTTTGGAATTCCCATATTAGATACAATCGTATTTCATATAAGACCCATACATGCCCATGGAATAGTATTGTATCATTCCCATCCATTGTCCATCCTAAAGATGTATCATCCTATAAAATGATTTTTCTTAGGGAAATACATTTGAGATCATATAGTTGTCTCATTCTTACTATTTCTAGAAGAGTATATTTTACTGCTAAGGCAGAGTAGATAGTCTTAACATGGTCATATTGAACCTCAATGTGCATCTTTGAGAATAAGTCCATTAGCTTTCATTCACCAGTGGAATCTTGAAATAAATGTTCTTGATTCTTCCAGCTCATATAATCGACCATATAATTTACATTTCTAGGCATGTAGGCAAGATTGAAATCAAATGACTTTAGGTACTCAACCCACCTCTACTGACTGAGATAGAGATGCTTCTCTATAAAGATGTACATGAGGCCTTTGTGATCTTAACATACCAAAAAACTCTATCTAAGTAGATATTTCCTCCAAAATATTAATGAATGTATAAAAATAGAGAGATCAAGATCTTATATTTTTTAATTACATTTTTGAGGCCTCAACTATCATGACCCATAATAAAAATATCACTCTTAATACATTATAATAGATCCAAGACCGATACCTAATGGATCACAATATATAGTAAAGCTCATGAATCGATCAGAAAGAATCATTATTGGAACTAAATTAAAATGACCCTTCAACTCCTAAAAGTTTTTCTTCTCTAGATTATGAACATAAGAATTTCACACCCTTAATTTTCAATCCCATATTTAGTGGTTTATGGACAGAAAAATCTAGGATGATGCATATGTAATATCCACATATCCCCAAGAAATCCTGAATATCAAATACTTTCTTGGGATAAACCCAAGAATCTACAACACTTAGTTTCTTTGGGTCTACTAAAACTCATGGCTCCATGATAATGTGACTCTAGATGTGGACATTGTTGAACCATAAATGTATTTTACTGATCTTAGCATAGAGTTGGTCCTCTCTTATATTATTCATCATGATCTGAAGATGAGTTTCATGGTCATTTATGGAGCATGAATACACCAAGTTTTCATCAACAAAGACTACCCAAAATAAATCACGATATGATTGGAAAACAAGATTCTTAATAGTAATAATGACTATAGGTGAGTTCGTAATTACAAACGACATTACTAGGTATATGTAGATACCATACCCACTATTAAAATTGGTGTGGGGTATTTCTTAGGATCTTACGTGCACCTGATGATATCCCAAACTCAAATATATATTTGAAAATACTTATTCTCTTCAGAGATAATCAATGAGGTAATATATTCTAGGTAGTGGAAATTGATTTTTTAATGCAATCTTGTTCAAATGAAGTAAATCCAAAAAGAACATGAGGGTACCATATACCTTCTTGGAAAAAAGAACTGGTGACCCCCTATGAGAAGTACTAGGGCATATGACACCTTTTGTCTATAGATCCTCTAACTATTTCTTAAGATCTGAAATATCGTTAGGTTCCATCCTATAAGTAGGAATGGTCTTTGGATCTAAAGTAAAATATATATCTCCCACTAGAGGTTGACCAGAGAAATATTTTGGAGATATGACCATGAATCGATCCACTCCTTGAAGAATAATGGTGGTTCGTAACCCCTGGTTGTAACACCCCAAGCTTCCACGGTACACATCTCTTTGAATAAATACAGTAGCGTGTGTTGTACGCAGCTTCAAGTTCTAACACACACCACAACCAATAAAAGTAGCCGTTATGAATAGTAATACCTAATTTTTGAAATTTTATAAATTTTATCTTGCCAAATGGACTTTGTTTTTGGAATCGGAATATCGAAATTAGCCTATGTTGAATTTTTGGTATTTTTCTGAGAACTTCCAAATTTTTATGAATAGTGAAAAATACTTAAAAACAACTTTTTTAATCAAAGTATTTTATAGTGATAAATTATACTATTGAGTGATTTTAAATTATAATTAGAATATATTTTTACCATTTTATCCAATGGTGATCATTATAATTAATTTCACTTTGAATTTGGACATAAACAATGGTCAATCTTTTGATATATATTGTTTCTTAAAAACACGCTATTTGTTGTTGACAGCGTGAATTAATTATAAAATTAATAAATGAAACTTATATGTTTGGAATTTTTTAAAATAGACATCATTTTTGGATTCGGAATATCAATTATAGCTTAGGGTGAAATTTTGGCATTGTTCTGAAAAACTTCAATTTTTGATGAATAGTGAAACCACTAAGTGGTAGTTAAAAAAATGATTTTTCGTTTAAATGAAACATTACCACTTCTGTGATTTGATTTTCAAAAATCTGACATACATGGTTGTAATTAGGAAGTAAAATGTGGTTCATTGGGATTAAAATAATTTTTTGGTGAATAGTAACTTTTAAGTTTAATTAATCGCGATTAAAGGTAATTAGTGAAATTTATGGTAAAAATAGTATTATAAATATATGGAATGACCTTTAAACTTGTCCAACCACTATTGGATGTGTCATGGCTGACCAAGAAAATCTATGGGTCAACTTGGGGACCCCATGGAGCCACTTTGGTAGGAAAAGGACATAAATAACTTTTTATTTAATGTTAAAATAAAAAGGTCACAAACAAGGGTTGTTTTACTAAAACAATTTTTAAATTGGGTTATACAAGTCATATTATTGACTATAAATATTCACTAGAAAGATAAAACGATTTCCTACATCATAATAATTTTTTTATAATTTTTAGACATTAAATAAATTAAATTATTGATGACACCATGATGATGCAGCGATTACCTCATTAATTAATGATTTAAATAAAATGAAACGATAATGTAAAATCCAAGGCTTAAACTTGTAAAAAGCCTATCGGATGGGTTGATTTAGAACCCTTATCACCTTATACTCGAATTATAGACGTGTGGGACCTTTAGAATCCGAAAGGCATTGTATAATAAAGTAATATTTCATTACTTTCCAAGAGTGCCCCTCCTCTCCACTTATAAAAGCCCCCCACCACTACCACCTTACTCACCCTTTCAAAGCCTTTTGTCTCGGCCAACCTCTGCCCAAATACTCTCCCAACTTCCCTCCCTTACTCCTAGAAGCCTCAATTTGGGCAAAATTCTTCCCAAGGAAGCCTTTGGCTCAAATCAAAAGAGTTACCCAATTTTAAGGTAATGTCTTCTCTTATGTTATTTTGTTTTATTTTGATTATCCAAACCCCTGAACTCTTTTTATTCCTTTATTTTGTAACAAAACCAGTATCCTCAATATACTAGGATGTTGTTATAATGATTATTCGAGCTAAAATTACACACGCCTACATCTAATGGTTAAAGAACATACGGTTTCTGTGGATGACGAATTTCTGCCTCACGAAACGATGATTGTTCAACACTCATAAAACACCTTCAAAGGTGGCCATTAAGATGTCACTATATTTATAAATGATATATAATATGTTTATGTTTTACTTAAGGTTCTATATTTTTCATTTATGGCATACCTTTATTGTTTCCATTATGGGTAAACGCGATATTTTCATTTTAGGATGTGCGGACTACCGCCCCCTCAAAGTGATTTGAATCGTTAATACCATATGTGGGATGTATAAAGGATGGAGTAAATGATATTATATATGATGTTATACTGGAATTATAATATACCTTTATATCATTATGATTTCATTAAATACGAAATAGAAATGAAAGTAGCGTTCATGCGTACGTACGGCTTACCGCCTCCATGAACGGTGCATTTCATTTCTTACCTCTAAACGTTATGGAATATTATAAATGAATGTATATACTAGATATATATGAGATATATGATATCTATATCATGAATATAATTCTGGATATAATGGATATATCACCACATGAACAACTTGTAATTATAAGAATTTTATTTTTGACTCAAGTACCTAAGATCGACAAAATGACCGTTATAAATTTAAATAATTACATAATGTTCATAACATGGTAATAAGGGATATAAAAGGAATAATTAACATGAAAAAGGTTCTTATGTAAATAAAAATTAACTCTAGTTTATTATTCATGAGGTTAAAGAACGGTCGAGTCGGGACAGGACGCAAGGTAAGGGAATTTCATAACCCAATTTCCATTCTTTGGGTTAATCTCCTATTTTCAAATTATGTCATGATATTATTATGTGCTATCTTGTATTTGTACTTTATTTATGTTTACTTATAGTAAATACACATAATAGATCTATTTTATTTACAAAAATGATCTTTGTAAGGGACTTCGTCTCAATCTCCTTTCATTGAGGCATATTTGGTTTTATACACAACTTTCTTTTATACGGTGTATAAACCCCTTTGACTTTTACATTTATTCAAAAGGAATATATTTATATGAAGCATTTACTAAACAACAAAAGGGAATTTTTTTGTCGTACATATGTGGCGACAACGACTTCTTCGCCGCCGTGACCATTATTTAAGTTTCGGCTTCCTCTTCAAGCCATACCTTTTTTTTAAAAGAAAAATAAATACCATGTTTTACCTTTATTTTATTTTGGTATTGAAAATGGTTTTGAAAGTGTTTTTATTATATCAATGTGTTGTATTGATATCTTGTGATTGAAATGTGGAAATGTTATGTTTCCTTTATGCATATTTTATGTGATACGATTATGTTATGGTTTATGATATGTTTAATCCTATTCATACGAGGAATGCATTGGACTTAATAAGTGATGGGTGGAGCTTGATATAGCTCCTCGATGCATCAGTAGGTCTCATGAGACAAACTAGTTTCTTGGCACGAGGCCTTGAAAAAATCTTATTTTTGGTCTTGGCACGAGGCCTTGACTACGTGGTTATGATAGTCTGGCATTATGAATTCCATCATTATGAAAGTGGTTAATGATATTTCATGTGATTATTCGACTAGTAGAATATCCATGTGAGTAAGTAAATGGAATTATTTCATTTTACTTTTTCCATATTATGCTAAAGTTCAAGTTTAAAAGGCTTTTGTTTTAGTTATATGTTGCCTTAAATGTTAATGTTTATTTATGAAAGCTTCCTCTATGTTGTTATCCTTACTGAGAATCTGAGCTCACCCCTTTCAATGTTTTAATTTTTCCAGGATGTGAAGAAGTATATTATGAATGACCTAAATGGATAATATAAGGGGATATGAAGAGAAGATGTTGTAGTTTTGTTTTACTTTATGATGTAATGTAAGACTTATTAATGTATCTAGTGTTTCAAAGGCTACTAAACTAATCAGTCTTTCGAGACTTGATCTTTTGTGATCATGCCAATGTTACGAAGTAATGCACTGACTCTGGGTAGCTGGGGTCGGGGCATTATAGTTGGTATCAGAGGCAGTTTATTACTAACCTGGGAAGATAGATTTAGATATACTCTGATTAGAGGACCTAGCCCAAAGATAGACTTTGAGGATTAGTATAGAAGAACTTCCTAGAATTTTGGTATTGTAGAGATGTTGTGCGTTTTCCGAGCAATACATCCCTGTATGGATACGAGCAGGTAGAGGCAGATCTGGCACAAATGTACCTAGGGGTAAAACCCGAAAACACTGCTTTGAGATAGACTCGAATGGGAACTGGTTCACGACAACGGGCCTTGCTGCACTTTTGGTTACGACACTCCCGGGGGATATGCTTTGGATAATTCTCATTTTCTTTACAAACCATTATGAAGGGTTATGAGTATATACTTTCTCAAAGAAAACATTTTATGTATTATATCCATAAATAGTTCAATTTATGTTAAGTATCTTACAAGTATGGAATTATGTATTTTGATTCATAAACTAATATAGTTTATGCCATTGTTTATAAATGGCGCCTAGTGGAAGGAATGGAAACCGTATCAATGCACGCACTCCGTGTAGGGATTGCCCTCCTGCTCAAGATAATTATTGTGGAGCTGGAGATACAACTGGTGCTGATCAACTTATTACCATAATGGGACAACTCACTTAGGTTATGAATAATAACCTTACTTGTATGGAGCACCCTGATCCGCAACATGGAGGATCAATGTTAGACCGCTTCATGAGGTAATAACCACCAACATTTAATGGGGGTACAAATCCATTAGTAGCTGAGCAATGGATAAACTCCTTAGAGAAATATTCCATGCCTTGGGGAGTAGCGAAAGGGAGAAGGTTGTCATGGCAGTCTACCGCCTCACTGGAGATGCTGATCAGTGGTGGTCGCTAATTCAAAACACAAAGGAAGATGATGAAGTATCGAATATGGAATGGAGGGAGTTCAAAGAGCTTTTCTTAGAAAAATACTTTCTGCATGACCATTGAGCAGATATGGAGAGGCAATTTCTGAGTCTGAGGCAGAAGGAGGATGAGAATGTTGCAAAGTATGAGGCTAACTTTACAAGGTTAGCGAGGCATGCGGCAGATTATATACGTAACCCGAGAAGTAAGATTGATCGTTTCTTTAATGGGTTAAAACCATTTCTCCGTCGAGCTTTAGTATCACAATCTTTCTCAACATACGAAGATATAGTCTCGTGTGCTATCAAGACGGAAAAGGAATTCTCTAAGTCTTATGACTTTAAATCAAAGCAAGAAAAGAAGAGATCTTCTGATCAATCTGGAAATGGAAATAAGGGGAAGAAGGGAAGAGTTGAATATCAGTCCTGCAGTAAATGTGGAAAGAAACACCCCGGTACTTGCTTGAAGGGAATGGGAGTCTGTTACAAGTGTGGTGAAAAAGGCCACCAAGCTCATGATTGCAAGGGAAAGAAAGTTGCTGTCAATGTGGAATGCTATAATTGTAGAGAGATAGGACATTATGCAAATGAATGTCCTAAGCGTCAGGGGAAATTACCTCAGAAGAGGCCAAGAGATCAAGGCCAAGCTTATGCTATCACTACTACTGAGGTTGAAGCTCCAAAAGATTTGGTGGCAGGTAATTTAATGGTTTCCTCAAGTTTATCAAATGCATTATTTGATTCTGGATCATTGCATTGTTTCATATCTTCCCAGTTTGCTAAGAAAATTAGATATTTCCAGTTTGATTTAACAAGAGAATTGTCAGTCAAAACTCCTAAGGGAAGTATTTTTTCAACAAAGTTTTGTGAATCAGCCCCTATTAGAGCACATAATTGTTGTTTATCCGCTAATCTCATTGTCATACCTATGATTGAGTTTGATATAATCCTCGGTATGGATTGGATTTCGGACTATGATGCAAAGATTTATTATAAGAAGAAGGAGGTTACGATTTTTGATGATGATGATAAGGAACACCTTATTTTTAGAGTAGAATCGTCACCACCTAATTCTTATTTAGATCCACCCTCAGTGGCTCAACTAAGTTCAATTATTGGGGAGGAAGAGAATGAAATGACTAATAGCGAGGAAAGTAATGTTCAAATAGAGGATGTACCTATTGTGAAAGAATATGTAGATGTGTTTCCGGAAGATTTACCTGGACATCCTCCAGAACGAGAAGTTGAGTTTTCCATTGATTTAATTCCTGGATCGAGGCCCATATCGAAGACCCCTTATAGGATGGCCACTGTGGAATTAGTTGAACTAAAGAAACAACTAGAGGAATTGAGTAATAAGGGATTTATTTTCCCTAGTGTTTCTCCATGGGGAGCCCCTGTCCTTTTTGTTAAGAAGAAAGATTGATCTATGAGGTTGTGCGTTGACTACAGGGAGATCAATGCTATAACAATAAAGAACAAGTATCCCCTACCTCGCATTGATGATTTATTTGACCAATTGCGTGGAGCTCAATACTTTTCAAAGATTGACCTTCGATCAGGATACCATCAGTTGTGCGTGAAGAAGGAAGATATTCTGAACACAACATTTCGAACAAGGTACGGGCATTACGAGTTTACAGTAATGCCTTTTGGATTGACTAATGCACCCTCTGTATTCATGGATCTAATGAATAGAGTTTTCAAGGAATATCTAGATGATTTTGTGGTGGTATATATTGATGACATCTTGGTGTACTCCAAAAGCTACGAAGATCATGAAAATAATTTGCGTATTATTTTGAAGACTCTTAGGAGGCATGAATTATATGGGAAGTTTAGCAAGTATGAATTTTGGCTTTAGAAGATTTCTTTTCTTGGCCACATTGTCTCTAAGGATGGAATTTCCATTGATCCTTCTAAGACCAAGGCAATCCAAGAATGGCCAGCATCGACGAGTATAATTGAGGTACACAGCTTTATTGGTTTGGCAGGTTATTATCGACGTTTTGTTCAGAATTTTTCCCGATTGGCTAACCCATTGATGAAGCTCACATGTAAAGGGGTTAAATTTGTCTGGACAAAAGAGTGTGAAGAATGTTTTGAAGAAATGAAGATAAGATTAGTCAATTCTCCTATATTGACTCTACCATCAGGGAATGATGGGTTTGTTATTTATAGTGATGCATTAATGAAAGGACTTGGTTGTGTCCTTATGCAGAACGATAGGGTTATTGCCTATGCATCACGACAGCTGAAAATTCATGAGCAGAACTATCCTACTCATGATCTTGAGTTAGCTACTGTAATCTTTGCCTTGAATATATGGAGACATTATCTCTATGGTGAAAAATGTGAGATATATACCGATCATAAGATTTTGAAATATATTTTCTCACAAAAAGAACTCAACATGAGGCAAAGACGATGGCTTGAACTACTCAAGGATTATGATTGAACGATACACTACCACCCAGGGAAGGAAAATAAGGTTACAGATGCTTTGTGTAGAAAAGATCATGGAGTTTTGAACATGATGAGAGTGGAAAGGGATCCTATTTTCATGGATCTAGTAAAGATGGACATGGGAATCACCATGGAGGGTGAAACATCAAAACCTTTTCAAATAGTTGCCAAACCATCTTTACTAGAAAGGATAAAAAGTTCTCAGCCCGATGATGAAGTGTTGAAAAAGAATATTAAAGCTGTGAATGATGAGCGGTTGAGTGACTTTGTTTATGAAGATGGAATTTTGAAATTTGGGAGGAGACTTTGTGTTCCCGATATACCTGATTTAAAGAGGGAATTATTGGATGATGCTCATAGTTCCAATTTTTCTATACACCCTGGGAGCACAAAAATGTATAGAGATTTAAAGGGAAATTTTTGGTGGGACAACATGAAAAGGGAGATTTCTGATTTTTTTTCAAGATGTGTGGTTTGCCAACAAGTGAAAGCTGAAAGGCAACTTCCTGGTGGAGTATTGCAACCTCATCCCATACCTAAGTGGAAATGGGATAATATTACGATGGACTTTGTCATGGGACTACCAAAGACCCCTAGAAGGAATGACACAATATGGGTCATTATTGATCGTCTCACCAAGTCAGCACATTTTCTTGCTATAAGGGAAGATCTACCACTTGAACGTCTAGCAAGACTGTATATTAATGAAGTTGTGAGACTTCATGGAGTACCCCTGTCGATTGTCTTGGATCGTGATCCCTGTTTTACATCAAGATTCTGGAAAATTCTTCAGAAGGCCTTGGATACTGAACTTAGTTTGAGCACTGCTTAACACCCTCAAACAGATGGACAATCAGAAAGAACTATTCAAACCTTAGAAGACATATTGAGATCTTGCTCACTTGACTTTCAAGGAATGTGGGATCAATATTTACCTCTGGTAGAATTTTCTTATAACAATAGCTTCCATTCAAGTATTCGGATGGCACCATATGAAGCGTTATACGGAAAGAGATGTCGTACACCAACCTATTGGGATGACGTTGGTGAAAGAAAACTTTTAGGCCCGTACCTGGTGGAGGAACCGATGGAAAAGGTGAAGGTAATCCAAAACCACATCAAAGCAGCTCAAAGTAGGCAGAAGAGCTATGCTGACAATCGAAGGAAGGATTTGGAGTTTCAGGCAAGAGATCATGTTTTCTTGAAGGTATCACCATGGAAGGGAGTTATACGTTTCGGTAAGAAGGGTAAATTGAGTCCCAGGTACATCGGACCCTTCGAAATTCTAGAACGAATTGGGGCTGTAGCTTACCATTTGGTAATGCCGCCAAGTCTCTCCAATGTTCATGATGTATTCCACGTAGCACTGTTAAGAAAATACATGCCCGACCCAACGCATGTACTCACCTATGAGGAATTAGAACCAGAACCTGATCTGTCTTATTGTGAAGATCCCGTCAGGATTCTTGATACAAGAGAACAAGTGCTGAGAAGCCGAACGACTCGTCTGGTAAAAGTTCTATAGAGAAACCATAAGATGGAGGAGGCAACGTGGGAACCCGAGGAACACATGATGAAGAATCACCCAAGTCTTTTTATACAGTGATATTAAATGAAATTCCTAGGTCGAAATTATTTGAAGGAGGAGAGAATGTAACACCCCAAGCTTCCACGGTACACATCTCTTTGAATAAATATAGTAGCGTGTGTTGTACGCAGCTTCGAGTTCTAACACACACCACAACCAATCAAAGTAGCTGTTATGAATAGTAATACCTAATTTTTGAAATTTTATAAATTTTATCTTTCCAAATGGACTTCGTTTTTGGATTCGGAATATCTAAATTAGCCTATGTTGAATTTTTTGTATTTTTCTGAGAACTTCCAAATTTTTATGAATAGTGAAAAATACTTAAAAACAACTTTTTTAATCAAAGTATTTTATAGTGATAAATTATACTATTGAGTGATTTTAAATTATAATTAGAATATATTTTTACCATTTTATCCAATGGTGATCATTAGAATTAATTTCACTTTGAATTTGGACATAAACAATGGTAAATCTTTTGATATATATTATTTCTTAAAAACACGCTATTTGTTGTTGACAGTGGGAATTAATTATAAAATTAATTAATGCAACTTATATGTTTGGAATTTTGTAAAATAGACATCATTTTTGGGTTCGGAATATCAATTATAGCTTAGGGTGAAATTTTGGCATTGTTCTGAAAAACTTCAATTTTTGATGAATAGTGAAACCACTAAGTGGTAGTTAAAAAACTAATTTTTCATTTAAATGAAACATTACCACTTCTGTGATTTGATTTTCAAAAATCCAACATACATGGTTGTCATTAGGAAGTAAAATGTGGTTCATTGGGATTAAAATAATTTTTTGGTGAATAGTAACTTTTAAGTTTAATTAATCGCGATTAAAGGTAATTAGTGAAATTTATGGTAAAACTAGTATTATAAAAATATGTAATGACCTTTACACTTGTCCAAACACTATTGGATGTGTCATGGCCGACCAATAAAATCCATGGGTCAACTTGGGGATCCCATGGAGCCACTATGGTAGGAAAAGGACATAAATAACTTTTTATTTAATGTTAAAATAAAAAGGTCACAAACAAGAGTTGTTTTACTAAAACAATTTTTAAATGGGATTATACAAGTCATATTGTCGACTATAAATATTCATTAGAAATATAAACAAATTTCCTACATCATCATAATTTTTTTATAATTTTTAGACATTAAATAAATAAAATTATAAATGACACCATGATGATGCAGCAATTACCTCATTAATTAACGATTTAAATAAAATGAAAAGATAATGTAAAATCCAAGGCTTACACTTGTCCAAAGCCTATTGTATGGGTAGATTTTGAACCCTTATCACCTTATCCTCTAATTATAGGAGTGTGGGAACTTTAGAATCTGAAAATCATTGTATAATAAAGTAATATTTCATTACTTTCCAAGAGTGCCCCTCCTGTCCACTTATAAAAGGCCCCCACCACTACCACATTAATCACCCTTTAAAAGCCTTTCGGCTCGGCCAAACTCTACCCAAACACTCTCCCAACTTCCCTACCTTACTCCTAGAAGCCTCACTTTGGGCATAATTCTTCCCAAGGAAGCCTTTGGCTCAAATCAAAAGAGTTACCCAATTTTAAGGTAATGTATTCTCTTATGTTATTTTGTTTTATTTTGCTTATCCAAACCAATAAACTCTTCTTATTACTTTCTTTTGTAACAACACCATTATCCTAAATATACTAGGATGTTGTTATAATGAGTATTCGAGCTACACTTACACACACCTACATCTAATGGTTAAAGAACATACGGTTTCTGTGGATGGAAAATTTCTGCCTCACGAAATGATGATTGTTCAACACTCATAAAACACCTTCAAAGGTGGACATTAAGATGTCACTATATTTATAAATGATATATAATATGTTTATGTTTTACTTAAAGTTCTGTATTTTTCATTTATGGAATACCTTTATTGTTTCCATTATGGGTAAACGTGATATTTTCATTTTATGAAGTGCGGACTACCGCCCCCTCAAAGTGATTTGAATCGTTAATACCATATGTGGGATGTATAAAGGATGGAGTAAATGATATTATATATGATGTTATACTGGAATTATAATATACCTTTATATCATTATGATTTCATTAAATACGAAATAGAAATGAAAGTAGCGTTCATGCGTACGTACGACTTACCGTCTCCATGAACGGTGCATTTCATTTCTTACCTCTAAACGTTATGGAATATTATAAATGCATGTATATACTAGATATATATGAGATATATGATATCTATATCATTAATATAATTCTGGATATAATGGATATATCACCACATGAACATCTTGTAATTATAAGAATTTTATTTTTGACTCATGTACCTAAGATCGACAAAATGACCGTTATAAACTTAAATAATTACATAATGTTCATAACATGGTAATAAGGGATATAAAAGGAATAATGAACATTAAAAAGGTTCTTAAGTAAATATAAATTAACTCTAGTTTATTATTCAGGAGGTTAAAGAATGGTCGAGTCAGGACAGGACGCAAGGTAAGGGAATTTCTTAACCCAATTTCCATTCTTTGGGTTAATCTCCTATTTTCAAATTATGTCATGATATTATTATGTGATATCTTGTATTTGTACTTTATTTATGTGTAATTATAGTAAATACACATAATAGGTCTATTTTATTTAAAAAAATGATCTTTGTAAGGGACTTCGTCTCAATCTCCTTTCATTGAGGCATATTTGGTTTTATACACAACTTTCTTTTATACGGTGTATAAACCCCTTTGACTTTTAAATTTATTCAAAAGAAATCTATTTATACAAAGCATTTACTAAACGATAAAAGGGAATTTTTTTGTCGTACGTATGCGGAGACAATGACTTCTCTGCCGCCGTGACCATTATTTATGTTTCGGCTTCCTCTTCAAGCCATACCTGTTTTTTAAAAGAAAAATAAATACCATGTTTTACCTTTCTTTTATTTTGGTATTTAAAATGGTTTTGAAAGTGTTTTTATTATATCAATGTGTTGTATTGATATCTTTTTATTGAAATGTGGAAATGTTATGTTTCCTTTATGCATATTTTATGTGATACGATTATGGTATGGTTTATGATATGTTTAAACCTATTCATATGAGGAATGCATTGGACTTAATAAGTGACGGGTGGAGCCCGCTATAGCTCTTCGATGCATTGGTAGGTCTCATGAGACAAACTAGTGTCTTGGAACGAGGCCTTGACAAAATCTTATTTGTGGTCTTGGCACGAGGCCTTGACTACGTGGTTATGATAGTCTGGCATTATGCATTCCATCATTATGAAAGTGGTTAATGATATTTCATGTGATTATTCGACTAGTAAAATATCCATGTGAGTAAGTAAATGGAATTATTTCATTTTACTTTTTCCATATTATGCTAATGTTCAAGTTTAAAAGGCTTTTGTTTTAGTTATACATTGCCTTAAATGTTAATGTTTATTTATGAAAGCTTCCGCTATGTTTTTATCCTTACTGAGCATTTGAGCTCACCCCTTTCAATGTTTTAGTTTTTCCAGGATGTGAAGAAGTATATTATGAATGACCTAAAGGGATAATATAAGGGGATATGAAGAGAAGATGTTGTAGTATTGTTTTACTTTATGATGTAATGTAAGACTTATTAATGTATCTAGTGTTTCCAAGGATACTAAACTAATTGGTCTTTCGAGACTTGATCTTTTGTGATCATGCCAATGTTACAAAGTAATGCACCGACTCTGGGTAGCTGGGGTCGGGGCGTTACACTGGTCATCAAGAAGATGATTGGAGATCTATGTTGTAACATTTCAATAACATTTTCTCTTTGGTCCTTATCATGTCACACTAAAATCCCATTCTCTATTATAAATATGCCTAATTCTTTCTGGTGATGTAAACATCAACATTCGATGATAAAATCAAATATGGTCATGATAGGGAACTAACCAGTCCATCGTGATGATTACATGAAAGCATGTCATGTCGGAGACATAAATATTACACATAATAAGGTAATTGCCTATTTCAAGGGGAAATCATTAAAATATAAAACATCTTTTGATTTGGTATCTAATAGAGTGTTTAGAATCATAACACTATATATGTGTTCAATATTGGGGCTCATACTCTCAGTGATTTCCTCATATATAAATGAGTTTGATGTGACTGTGTCAAACAATGTATACACTAATGTGGAGGATACTAGAATAATACCTTGAAATATATAAGGCTCAATGCTATACACCTATGGTGTAGGCTGGACTGCATGTAATAGGAATATACCACGACCCTGAGTTACTAGCTTATTGCCCTAACCAAGACCACTCTACTGGGATTGAGAATCAAAAACCTAACTGACTCTACCTCATCTACTACCTCAGACTGATCAACTTGTGGTATTACAGTGGTCTGCTTATAAGGATCACTCTATCCCCACTCATGGCCAAAGAATTGGTTAGAATAACTTTTTGCTAGAATGGTTGGGAAAGTAATACATAATTGCAAGATATGGACCATCCTACCACAACCTCTACATTAGATTGAATTTTGTGTACACTAAGGCTTTGTGTATAACAAATTACCACACTTGTGACAAATAAGAATGCTCTTTATACGAGGATCCTGACTACTACAACCTCTAAGAGATGCCTAAAACCCTTATTTCACCCTGAATAAGATCCACTGAGAAGACTGGGATATGATCTTCTCTGAGTCACACATTCCACATCACTCAAATTTCACTATGTAATTAGGCCATGGTTGATGATGTCTGGAATGTTAGTCAAGATGAACATGTTAAACTACGATCAGATGTGATATACCATCCAATCCTCAAATCACCTTACAATAATAAGATCATCAATAGCTAGATTGGGATAAATCCACTACAGCATAGTAAAACATGCAGAGTATTCCATAACTTACATGCTCTCCTTCTGCATGTTTATAAAATCTATAGATCTATCATCCCTTAGAGTATGGGAAAAGTAGTATTCATAATATATGGCTTGAAAATCAGCCCAGTCCATATCATGATTCTGATCTTCTTGGTTGATAGCATCCCGCCATCAATTAGAATAATATCATAGTATATAAGCCTTTATCCCGAACCTCCACTCTGGAGGTGTCTCAATATGATAATATATATAAATAATATCTTCTAGAAAAGACTTCACAACATAATTTATTCCATCACCTGAGAATGTTGGTTGATGGTAATACTAAACATATCGAGTCAACCTTAAAATTATCAAGGATGGTAAAAAAAACCTTTCATAAATTACTAAATATAATGAAAAATTTATCAAAACCAGGGGAAATGGAAACATTGGGAATATGAAGAGGGGAAATAGGTGGTTGTACTAGGGGAATCACTGGCATTGCATAGCCCATCAACTTAGGTATAAGATCATCACTACCTCCATGGACTATGACCGATAAATGTCATGGTTGCATAATCCTTCAATTCCAAATGAACACTTCAAAATATTTTTAAGAAACCAAAAATGTTACAGATAATAAAATATGGAAGGTAGAAAGCTTTCCTATATAAACGATCATGATTCACTGCCTGCTCAACAAGCCAGATCTAAACAATGGGAAGAGACTGCAACATTCCATCCAAAAGTAAAAGATACAAACTACCCAATACTAATGTCAGACATTGGTCCAAGTATCTATTTCAGATCTATAAAAGATGGCTATTTCAATTTTTTAATCATATTCATTTTAATATTGTTCTTATTAAAATATATAAACATATTAAAATGGTTGTATTTAGAGGATTACCCTTTTTATCTATAAGGGTCTATACACCTTATGGACCAAAATATTACATCTAATTAACACACACTATAACACATTACAACACGTGAATTTAATGGTCTATAGATTGACAGTCCATAATTGACTACTTAAGGTGTCTGTTATAACCTACAATGGAAAAAAATATTAGCTTATTGAATGTACATTAATTATAAATTATGTCTTCCAATCCTTACAAGAAGTTTCAGCATAATTCAAAAAATATACAAGGCACTATAAATATGAAACAAGAAACTACATGTTGAAAATAGACGTGGAATGGGAAAATACACATAATAGTTCCCCCATTGGGCCTAATAATGATGATTGTGATGTGACACACCCATTTAATCAGGTCTAGGAAAATAAATTTCATTTCAATATCATCAATATAAATAACACCACAACTCATGTGTGTCACCCAATGATGAATTCATGTCAACAATAAAAAGAGTAATAAATAATCACAATTACCCATCCAATATATTTTGGGTTTCCCTTATACATGGGTATGATACTTCCAAGAACATGGTCAATTGAAAATTCATTTAACTCCTAGCATCATATATAATACCAAAATTGTATTATAATGGAAAAATAATTTCTCTGATAAAACTTTGAAATTTCCCAACCCAAGATCGACTAAACCACTAGCCTGGGTCAATGGGTCATTTAGCCTCATTTGTGCCTCCCCAAATGCTATACATTTCTGACTAGCATAAACAGTGTAAAGGTGGTACATTGGGGAGAATATTACCACAAATTATAGTGAAAAAATAGACACAAAAATAAAAATACAAAAATATAGGAATCATTTATAACTGAAAAAATGAATAAACAAATGTAGAAGCATAAATAAATGAAAAAATGATAATACAATCAAATTATTCTATGATAGTGTTAATACATGATGCATGGAATGATGATATGAAAAATGGGAACATTGGTGGAAGCATACATTCATTCTATAAAAAATGTTAAAAATAACAAAAATATTCTCCACTAGCATCTCGAGAAATTGACCCCTCCTCAACTCCTATGATCCAACTATAAACTAAGTATATCAACGTCTAGAAGTAGGTCCTTTTTCCCTACAAAATACCGAGATTCAAATAGTCTTTTTTAGCTACTAGAGGCAACCTGATTATGGTGTGATATAAAAATATCATCAGGCCACCTCTAATGGTGTCTATATGTAATCCAAGCAATTATCCTAACTAAACTGTGTGCATGCAGAAGTAATAATTTAATAGAACTGAAAAAATAAATAATCGTCGGCTTAGGATCCTAAAGGAATTATGGGGGGAAAACTAATTCAGATCATAGCTTTGTGAAATATCTGATCATGTAACTATATATATATTATTAATAATATATATAGTTAAATTTTATATTTTATCCACCAATATGAACCATGTTTGTGGGGATGTAAGTCGCCATATACTTGGAATACTAGTACTGACTGGAACAAGGCATAAATCCGATATCATTGACCAGTCTAATAAGTCTATAAGCTGATGAAATTTGGAACATTCCCTATATTCCAAGGGGAGTGTGATAAAATATTCAATAAAACTTTTTATAGTGGTTGATCCATTATAACTACATTCAAATAATGGAATGTGGCATGCAAATCCCAAGGCACATATAGTATCAGGAGTGCAAGATGTCATGCTCGACACCCAATGTTAGGGACCATGAAACCTCCCTAATAAAAAAACATCCCTTTCCATATTTTCATACCCTATATAAAGGAGAATTATAATTATAAGTGGCATGGGGAATTACCTCCCATCCAGTATGTTCATTCAGCCTAAATACATACAACTAAGGCATAATCGTAATCATAATTTAATACATAAGGCATCAAATCCCATGTGCCATACTATCCAAGTACAATTATATACACGACATTATTATTTCCATTTATGCACTTAACTAATCATAATAAATGGTGTGTTCTTACCACCATTTATAACAAAAATCACATAATACATGAAATTATTATTATAAATGGAATCCATTATGTATAAAAAATTCTACATTATTTATCTATTTCAAATAGTTAATTAATTTAAGGGAATCCACCATATTGGATGATCCATCCTATGGGATGAAGTTTTTTCAACTCAATAAGGCATGAAAATACCATTTATATTCTCAAAAGGTCTTTTAAGATATAATTTAGACAATAAGGAAATTTTCTACATGGGCTATTCGAGGGATAAAAGGGTCACACATCAAGGAGGTTCAATATTTCATTTAAATAATCCCATAAAAATGGAAATTACATTTTAATATTAAGCCAATGGATAAAAAGTAAATCCTGACATAAGTGTATTTATAAAAATTGGGTAATTATACATAGAACAACCTTACAATGTCCATAATTGTGAAAACCAACCTCTAATCTACACAACAAGGATCTAAAGCCATGTATTAAAACTCAATGATAAATTTTATATGAAGAAACCAAATTAATGGGGGCGGATTGAAAAAATATGGTATTCAGTACAATGGTGCAACTATGACACATCAGATCTCAAAGAGAAAACAACATTACCACTTACCTCATGGTCATAGATGACGCCTTGCTCGATATCAGCCTCAAATTTGATACATGTTGGAAGAGATCTGAGAAATGGTCCAATGTCCTAAAAATAGGGAAACCGAACTAGAAAATAAACAGCACAGAAAATCCAAAGGAATAGTTATATAGGAGGTAAGTGTTTATGGAGAATACCGAGATGTATCATATGCTACCAACAGATTATAGAATGGTGACCGAAGGTAGAATTTTCCTTAAATCCTTGCTTTGGAAAATTATAAGCTCAAAGGAGGAGGAGAAAGGTTCTGATCCACTGGAGGAACAATGGAAAAAAAATGGTTATAACATAAGTGAGGGTAAAAATTTCATTTCACCCCAGAATAAGGGGGAACATGGTTTAGGCGCATAATTTGTAAATAAAATTTAAACCATGCCATAACCCACTCTCCAAAAACCTAAAACTGTCACATGGTTGTACACCTCATGTCATATATGTTTAGAAAATTCCTATGGACTAAATATTCCTTATCTACAACCACACAATTTTAGAAAGACATGTATGCTGGGCTACAAGGTTTACAAAAACCGTACATCCATGTCTTATTACCATTTTATCAGATCTCCAGACTCTGAAAAAGTATCAAATACTTTTGGAAACATTATTTGGAGACAATGAAAAATTATTGTTATTAATAAGTGGATTTAAATTGAAAAAAAAATATGTTTACCTTCATGAAAATATAGTTAATTACATATTTTATGCTTTATCATTTTTATTTTAACTCACTACATTATTTTACGTAAACTGCTGTAATTTTATTACCACAATATCTTTTTTATTCATAAAAATTAAAATGAAAGTATAAATAAACTTGTACCTCATAATTCTAAATATGGAATCAATTTTAAAAAGACCAACCACATTAGAAAATAAATTACATCTATTATTAAACATTCAAAATGCAATGAGGAATCGTTTTTCGGAAATATTTGTTTTTAAGCCCCATAATGTCCATTTAATAAAATAAGGTATAATGATTGTTTAAATGTAATTAATTAGAATATATATTACTAAAATTTACTTATGTTACACTAGAATAAATTTTAAAATCATAAAATGACGTTAAAATATAATGAAAATTAGGGTTTCATAATCAGAATATTTTTACTATTCACTGAAAAATTAAATTTTACCGAAACAAAATCCTTATAATATTTTTACATGATGAATAAAACAATGGTGTTAAATTTATTAAATATATTTTCTAAAATTTTCAACAATTAATTATAATAATTTTCCCATACAGAAAAATAGAAATCACATTTCTTGAAGAAAACATATATTTTAAAAATATAATTACATTACTAAATATTTTGTACATATTCGAAAAGATTTAATTAATAATTTAAAAATGAGTTGGGAAATTAAATATTTCATAATTTGATTAATTCTATTCATTCCCTCTAATTTAATATCTTTGTTGTAATGAAATTGTTAAAATAATAATAATTTGGTGTTTCTTAAAGCTCAGTGTAATGTGCAATGGAAGCTATCGATGAGATTAAATTTATTTAACAATAGATGTAACACAACATATAGGGATGTCACATTCTATGACCATAGAATTAATTTCACCCTAGAAATTCATAACTTAGTCATTGAATGTTTATGCTTTGATAATTCATTCATAGAAACCAACATCATATAAATATATAATAAGACATCCTATAAAAAATGAATGTAGGAAACATAAAGGTTACGTGATGTAAGGAATTACTAGGTTTCCACATAGGGAAAACATTGTTGGACAATTATCATATTTATTTAGATGGGAAAAATAATCTATAAGATCTACTAGCTAGTGGCATAGAATTGGGTCAAGATAATGTTAACAACTACAAAACCATAGACTAAATAGGTCTAAAAATGGTCATTGATATCATTAGAAATGATTTTAATATGATATAATTTTATTCAAAAATCCTTTTAGAATATATAATTATGTGATTTCATTTCATGAGGATAATATCCCTCTTTAATTTTGATTTTATCAATTGGTGATTTATTTCTTACTCAATGAAATGAAGTTGAAATTAATATGATTGATAAACTACTGGACCATAAGATCCATAATGGTTTGAAAAGTCTTTCCTTTTGTCTGTAGTTATCATCAGAAAAAATTGTTAAAATAGGTTATCCAATATGCATAAATCATGATATGGAATTCTAATACTTTTATCTCTAAAACCTTATCCATATTTCAACATAAACTATATCATAAATGGTTTCCTTATAAACCTTCCAAAGGATTAAAATCCTTTTTTTAATAAGGTCACTAAATTTTTCAAATATACTTATCCAAAATCCCCCAAACAACATGATGTATCTATTAACTATCAAACACCAAAATGTGAAGGTAATTATCATTCATTATCTTATAATATGTTAATTACCTAAATTACAATAATACCACCAAGAAAAAATGAATACTTTAAAAAATTAACTCATTCCTCATACCATACATCCATAAATTCTATTAAATCAATCCTTAAAAAACATTTTCACCATATTAATAATCAATTTCATGTTCATCAATACTATTCCATTTGTTTTATCATGATAAAAAAACATTCTCTCATTATTATCCAAAGATTAAGAACATATTATACATTTTTATTCACCTAATCGTGTGTTCTCTAAAAATATCACCTTACCACTACAATCACTTTTAATGGTTATTAGTAACATTTAACATATACATTCATATATTTAAGGAATAACTATAGTGGTACCATCCCCTGATGTTTCAATATTCATTAATACCATAAAAGTATTTCTAAATATTTATTCTTGACCTTTAATAAATAAAAACGTCAACCATTCCATTTTCTTATTAAAACACTACCCATGATTCATCATTTTATTCCTTAAACATTCATTCATTTCAAATTACATTCATAGTATCTTAGTAATGTAACATTTCAATTTTTTTCACAAGATTCTCCTCGAGGGAATCAATTTTCATAATTCCCACAAATTCCACATTAAAAAATTCAATTGTTGATAATTCCTTAGTAATAAAATTAATCTCACCCATTGAGTTAACTGGACCTTTCACATTTCATTTACATTTACTTCATTTACATCCTTATTTTCCACACCCAAATCATCTTTCATTTCCTCTAAAATATTATCTTTGATTCCTCTTACCACTTTCTTTACATGATGAAATTTGAACATTATTTCCTCTATAGTTACCATGGAAGTAAATATTTATCTTATTATATGGTTTAGGAAGCTTACCAAAATTGAGGTTATTGATGATATTTTAATATGTCTGATTCGGAATTTTAATAAGGTTTCACATTATGACTCCAATTTAATTTGGTTTTCCATGAGTAATATAATTTCATTGTCCATCAAAATCACTATTAACATGATTTACCTTAGTTCAAGACATTTTATATAACCCAAAAAGTATAGTGTAATAAATAATAATAATTATGGGAAACTACATATTCAATGTGAATTTATTATAAAATATTAATCTATACACGTTAAGTTTAATCCTAGATTATTCATGATCATTAAAAATACTATAATATGGAAATATATAATTACCTTTAAGAGTTTTAATACGGTTTTATCATACTAGTTTCTAAAGTTAAACATAACCTTACTCTAATACCAACTAAATTTAACCATTATTTTCATATATTAATATTACTTATCTTTAGCTTAATAATCATTAAAAAAAAGTTATTCTATAACCATATGGGTTTTGTGTATTTTGAATCTTTATAACACATATAACATGTTAATAAATCATCTATATCATCTCTCACATATCTCATCATTAGTATAACCCTTTTTAACAAATCATACTTAAATACTTTCTCCAAATCCTTGGAAAACAAACATTAAAAAGGGTCAGATTATATCTTTTGGAAGGATAAACATAGAATATATTAATCTATGATCATATGAAATAATAATATTAGAATATGGTTATTTTATCATGTTCACAACTTATGAAGTTCATTCCCAACCTGTCAGAGATCATAAACATGATTCAGGGCATAAATATTATAATTCTAGAAAATATGGCTCAAAAGAGTGATAAATCCTCCTAAATCAATCACGATTGATAAGATCATGTCATAAATATAGGGAACCATCATAAATACCAAATTCCATTTCATATGTCATGGTAAACTATAAATACCATCAATATAATGAATTGATAAAGACTAATTTCCTATAATGGAGCAGGAAACACTTGTTTTCCATAGTGGATCAGCTCATCGACTTGTTTCCCATTGTTTTCTCCTTTTATATAAATAATTATCCAATTAATTGGAGGGAGATACAAGTATAAGACATCAAATAATTAAAACCAAATATTTATGTTATAGAAGAACATAAATCATTGATTATATCATAACCCTTGAAAATATATAAATATCACAAAATATTTTATCATAAAATAACCCATGGAAATGAAACGAGTTTCATAGATATGATTTCATTATACAAATAAACCAACTATAAAATGAATAATAATAGTAACCTTTAATAATATCCCATGCAATTCATATGTTACATCAAATAATGTTATCTTCAATGGAAAATAATTTCCAAAGATCACATGAAATAAATTTGATAAAAATATAATTTCCATACTAAAACATTTATTTTTAAATAGATACATAGTTATTAAGTAAAAAATTGTATTTTAAAATATGCTTTTAATATTTTCTAGGGAACCTAAAATTACTAAGATTTCATGATTGTAATAAACACCACTCATTCCCTATATTTTAAAAAATATTTCTTCTATATTTTTTCAAAAATGTCTTTAAGAACATTGTTTGGAAAATGGGAATAAAATAATCCTTTCAATACATTTTGTAAAAAATTAAAAAATGAATAAAAATAACATTAATAATTAATAGTATAATAGTAAAATCATTTTGTATAGAATTTTAGAAATCAAATACAAGGATGAAAAAGGTTGTTTTAAGGGAAACATATAGGATGATAAATTTTAAATTCAAGTACCTTTTTATTATCATATCATTGAAGTGAGTATTAATAAATGAAGAAACTATGTAAATCCACTATAAATCCAAATAAGAAAATTATGAATAAAACATTGTAAAAAAATTCATTTCAAACATAATCATAGCTTGACATAATCTTTTAAGTAGAAGGTTAACCCAAACAATCAAAATTGGGTTGAGAATTCAATTAAAACATTGTAATCAGTCGAATTGTATTCCTTGTAAAACAATATTTGTAAAATGAATCATTTAATCCATTGAATATAACTATATTAATGATAAAATATATCAAAGGGAAGTATACAAACCACAAAAAATAAATAAGTGGTGAATAAAGAATAAATCTCACATTAGTAAAAGTGAGATGGGAATCCCATATCCAACACTTCCACTTTTTATTATATAATTTAAACTCCCAAATAATGGTTAAAATAATTTTATTAGTTCAATAGAAAATAATAAACATATATATAATAACTTATATGATACTTTCATAATATCTTTCAACCCATCCATTAATAATATTTCCTTATTTTCATTACTTCGGGTGGGTTTGTTACATGGTTTAATAATCTGTTCATTTGTGTGTAATTATGGATTTTATTTTAAAATATAAGTAAATTTTTTTTAGTGAAATGAAATGATAATCATGAACTTCAATTATTTCAAATTATATCATATATAAATTTTATTTCTCATATGAGTATGATTCATTTTATAAAAGGTTAATGATAAATGTTTTGTTTAATTTAACTATTTTTCGGATCATCACAATGTATGTTCATTTTGTTTAATATTATGCCAACATATTAGTTACAGAACATTAAAAAGGATAGAATATAACTATTACAATATTATTTACCCAGAATAATATTTTTATTACCATCCATGATGGCGGTAATGGAAAACAAAAAAAATCATTATCCATGAAGACGGTTAACCTCTATAATTTGGTCAATGGTTTTGTTTGTTCCTATAAGAGGAGATAATAAAAGGAGTGGATAATGTATCTTATATTTTATTTTTAATATTACACTATATATATGATACTAGATTTATTATGATTTTATGGGTGAAGGAGATGAAGATAAGGTAGAAAAGGTATTGAAATTAAGAGAGGTTGTTTGCGGAAGTTAACACGTTAATATCACCTCCTTGAAGGACCCCTTAAGGAACATTGAATTGATATTTATATGAGAATAAAATCATAGAGATGTGGGGATACTGGTTATGAGAGGGTTTTGAATTTATATTAATAGATTCATAGATTCTGTGGATAAAGGAGGTGGTGAGGGTGGTATTTATTCTTGAGGAGGGGACAATTTGAGTGATAAAATACTGATTATTTTATATTTATGGCCAAAACAATTTGGGTAGAATTAATTTAAAAATAAGATGTATGGTTATTAATGTTTAAAGGTATTTTTATGTTTGAGAAATAAATAAACCATCGATATAGTATTTTATTTTATATTTATTTTAAGCCGTTCTATTTTAACATTAGCCCGCTACATTATTTTACCTATACTAAGGAAAATAATTTTTTAGCACAATATTTTTTTATGAGTAAAAATAAAAATGAAAATATAACATATTTTTTCCTCATGACTCTGAATATATAATAAATTATTAAAAATTCAAAGCATGTAATTTTCAAAATTACATTTAAAATCAAACAGTCAAAACCCAACGAGAAATAGTTTGTTGGAAAAATGTTGTTTGAAGCCCAAAAATGTAATTATAATAAAATAAGTTATAATGATTGTTTAAATGTAATTAAATACATTATATCTAAATATATATTCCTTATGTTACTTTGGAATCATGTGTAAATTTCAAAAATGTCTTTTAAAATCATTGAAAATGAGGGTTTTATAAAAATCGGTATATTTTTACTATTCATTGAAAAGGAAAACATCATAGGAAATTGTAAAAAATTAATCAAAAGGTAATATTGATATGTTGAATCCAATAAATATGTTAATTTTATTAATAAATTTTTTAAAAAGTGTAAAATATTAATTTTTTTATTTTATCATATAAATAATTAAGAAATTATTTTATTGAAGAAAACATATATTTGAATAATAAATGACCATACTAAAAATTATGCGAATATGTAAAAATTATTAATTAAAAAATTAAAAATTAGATGGAAAATTATATATTTCATAATGTGGATAATAATGATCATTCCCCATCGTTTAGTAGATAGGTTATAATATTGGTGTAAAAATAATAATATTTTGGAGTTTGTTTAAGTTTGATGTTATGCGTAATGTAAGATATCAAACAGATTCAATTTATTTAAAAATATACATACCAAAAAACTACTAGAGTGTTACATTCTACCCCCCCTTAAAATAAAATATTCCCTGAAAATTGATCACTTAGTCATCATAAGATTAATATTTGTTAATTTATTCATAAAAACCAATACTGTAAAAATGATTAATAAAAGTTCCCTTAAAAAGTGTATGTTGGAAACATAGAGGTTACCTGTTGTAACACATAACTAGGTTTCCACATAGGGAAAAAATGTTGCAAAACTAAAATAATTATTTGGAGGTGAAAATTAATCTCCCAGAACTAATAGAGACTGATATAAATCATGGTGAACATAAGGTTAATGATCACAAAACCATAGACCAAATGGGTATAAAAAAGTTAATTGATATAATCATAATTGATTATAATAGGATAAAATTTTATTTATAAATCCATTAAGAAAATATAATTACTTGATATCATTTCATAATTACAATCTCACTTTTTTTCTTTGATAAACTTTTTCCTTATCTATTACTCTAGGAAATGAATATAAAATTGTAAAGCCTAAAGGTCTAGTACACCATAAGATCTATAGTGGGATGAAATGTCATTCATTCATTCTCTAGATATCATCATAAAAAATACTTAGAACAAATTGTCAAATATGAATAAATATTTATATGGTCATGTAATATATTAATCTCAAAAATCTCAAGAAAAGTTCAACATAAAAAATTAAGTATTTTGTTACCCTTATGAACCTTCTAAAATATTAAAATCTAAAAAGATCAAATGAAGGACACTAAATTTTAAAAATAAACTAATTTTTAATCCCTCAAAGAAAAAATGACGTGTCTCTTAATTTTCACACATGAAATATTTGAATATAATTATCATTATTTCACTTGAAACATGGTAACAACCTAAATTTCCATAAAACCATAATGAAAGAGTGCATAATTTCAAAAATTATATCATTCCTCATACCATAAATCCAAAAATTATACAAAATAAATCCTTAAAAAACATTTTCAAAATAAATCTAATAATTTATAAGGTCTTCAATAATATAAAATTTATTTTATCATAACCGAACATCTCTTTATCTCATTATTATCCCAAAATCATACACTTATTAAGAGTTATTATTCCCTTAATCATGTCTTCTCGAAAAATATATCCTCACCACCTCAATATATTTTCATGGTTTTGAGTACCATTCTAAATATACATTCAAATTATTAAGTAAAAAACTATAGCGGAACAATCCATATATGTTTCATTATTATATAAATCATTTAAATTACTTCTACCACGTTATTCTTGAATTCCAACACATAAACACCCAATAATTCCACTTCCTTCTGAACCCATTTTCCCAGATTTATATTTTTATCCATTAATGATTATTTCATCTCATATGTCATTATTAGCCCCTTAATAATCTTTAATTAAATCATTACCCATATATACATTCCAATTCTATTCAAGAGCCTTCCACATATGGAATCAATTTTCATAATTCCCATACATTATACATTTATAACATTTCATTTTTGATGATTCATTAGGAATACCATTATTAATTTCCATTTCATTAATATAACCTTTAACTTTTACATTTAAATTAATTTATTATTATCCTTATTTTCCACACCCAATTAATCTTCCAAATCATTCGAAACATTCTCTTTGATGCCTCCTCCCACATGATTTACAAGAGGCAAATTAAAATTTATTTACACTATGGTCACCATGAATCTTTATATTTCTCTTATTATATGGGTTAATAAACTCACCAAATTCTATATTGTTGGTCATATTATGAGATTTATTATTAGTAATAATAAAAATGATTTTTCTTTTGACTCCCATTTTATTTCGTTTCTCATGATGAAGCTCATTCCATCATCCATCACATTCACAATTTACATGAATCCTCCTGGTTCCAACCACTATTTGAATCCCAAAAACCATAGTTTGAGAAACAATAACTATTGTGAGAAACCATATATTCAAGTTAAATTTCTCATATTATAGAATATATGATGCCTTATGTTAAATTATATATTATTCAAGACAATTATCTAAACTATTGGCATGTAACTTAGACACACCCTTAGTGTTCTTACTAAGTTTTTATCATCCTAGTTTCCAAAGGTTAACTAGACCTATATCTAATACCAAAAATAACATACCATTATTCTCATTCATAGATATTACATCAAGATAGATGAATATTCACAACAAAATATAACAAAACCATGCCAGATGAAAACATAAGAAAAGGCTGATCTCAAATGATCAGTAAGGCCAAACATAAGTTATATCAATCCATGAACATATGAAAGCACAAGAAGAGTATAAGGTTATGTGATCATGACCATATCTTATGAAGTTTATACCCAACCATTCATTGATCATAAACATGATTCCTACCATAAACATTATCATTTCATAAAACAATGACCATAAGAGTGAGAAATAATTAAAAATAAATCATGATACATAAGCTCGTGTAATAAAACATTGGAACCATCATTAATATAAAAAAACCATTTCAAATGTAAATGATAACTACAAATAAAATCAATATAGAGGATAATGACACACCCATTTCCCATAGTGGATCAGGACGCACTTGTTTCACATAGTGGATAAAGCCTATCAAGTTCTTTCCAATTGTTATCTTATGATATATAAATATATACCCATTGAATTGGAATTTGATATATTCACCACCTATCACGTAACAAAAACCATACATATGTGTTCCACAAGAACATAAATCATTCATCATATCAAAACATAGGAAATGAAATGGGGTTCATAAACATTTTATCATAGAATTACCCATGGAAAAGAAATTAGTTTTATAAATATAATTCCATCATAAACATAAAACAACTATAAATATAACAATGATATTATTCTTGAATAATGCCCCTATTAAATCATAATTAATATAAAATAATGTTTTAGTAGATGGAAGATAATTCAGAATGATCACTTGAAATAATTCATGAAAAAAATGATATTTCCATTTTTAAATAATTTATTTTTAAATATCAATACTATTATATCGAAAAAAACTTCTTTTTAAAGAATATTTTATTTAGTTAAAGGATGTATTAATTAATTAAGGTGTCAGGATAGTAGGAAAAGACACAAATTACATAAATTTAAAATAATTTTATATCACTATTATGTTAGAAAAGACACAAACCTCAATTAGAAAATTTTAAAAATAACCCATTCAAAATTATTTTTTTAAAAATTATAACATGAATAAAAAAAATTAACCATTCTTGGAGAATTAAAAAAATAATAATTTCTTAGGAAAAATGGACAGGGAATAAAAAGGGAGTATTAAGAGAATCTTTAAAAAAAGTTTTTTTTAAAAAATAAGGACCCTTGTAAATATTATATCCTTAAATTGGTCATTAATGAAAGAATAAATTATGTTTATCCGTTTTAAATCCACATAAAATTTTTTTAATAAAAAATTATATAACCAGAATTTATTTAACACATAATCTGTGTAAGACATAATGAATGAAGTATATGTTTAACCAAAAGAATTAAAATTGGGTTGATAACTCCCCTACCAATTTCTAGTCAGTCAAATTGTATGAACTATAAAATAATTAATTATAAAATGATACATTTAATACCCTAGAGATAATTATATAAATTATAATATATTTAAATTTAATGGATATACACCCAAAAAAATAAATAAGTGGTGAAGAAGGAATATATCTCATAGAAGAAAAAGTCACATGAGAAACCCATACCTCATGATTCCCTTTAATTTTATATAGAGTAAACACTTATACAAATGTATATTGAATGTTAAAAATTCAGTCATGTACTATAAACATATTGATAATACCATATATTACACTTTTATAACATCTTACCACCCATTAGTTAATAATATTTCATTATCTTTATTTTTTCGGATGCATTAGTTTCTTTATTTCATGGTATGTACATTTTTTGTATAAATATGTATTCTATTGTCATACGGAAATAAAAATACATATATGAAATGATATTCTATTCATCCACTTCTATAATTTTAAATGGTTATATATATAATTTTACTTTCTGACATGGGGGTGATTCATTCGATAAAATGTTAATGATAGATGTTTAGTTTAATTTTACAGTTTTTCCATCAATTAAAAAATAATTTCATTTTAGTTAATTTTATGTCAATATATTATTTTAAAAACATTAAATATGTTATAATATACCTATTAAATTATTTTTTAACAATAATAATTTTTTTATGACCATCTAAGAAGGTGGTTATGGAAAACCAAAAATTATTATCCAGAGAGATGGTTAACTACCAAAATTTAGACAATGGATTCATTCCTTGAATAAGAAGAGATCATAAAATAGGTGGATATAATATATTACATTATAAATATAAATTCCACTATATACATGATACTATATTTTTTTATTCATATATTGGTTATAGAGATGACGAGAAGTTATAAAAAGAAAATAAATTAAGACAGGTTATTTGAGAAAGCTACCTCTTGAATATAACCTCCCTATAAGACCCATTGAGGAATTTGGAATTGGTTTTTGGGTGGGAAAAAATCACTTGGTTGAGGGGATAGTGTATCAGAGGAGTTTTGGTAATGATTTTAATAGCTTCAAGGATTTTTTTGTATAATGGGGGAGGTTAGGGGTGGTAGTTAAACTTGAGGACGGGTGGTTTAATATGATGAAATAATGATTATTTTATATTTAAATCCAGCCACATTTGTGTGGAATTAATTCCAAAAAATATTGATGATAATAAATATTTTAAAGTCTAGTTATGGGATAAAACCACATCAAGAACCACTTTAATATTGTATTTTTTACCTATTTTATGAATTTTACTTTTATCTTTAACCTAATACATTTTTTTTGAAAACGTATGAGACCCCTTTAGAGAGGTTGAGGATATTAGATTTATAAAAAAAACTAAATGAGTTTAAAATATGGTTATTTACATAAATACATTCTAATTAACGGTGTTTATTCATCTAGAAAATAATTGGTCAAAATAAGAGCCTCATTACATATTCCATTAGTGTATATAGAATTAGATACATGGTTGGATTCTTTGTAAATGTGTGGGATGAAATAATTCATGTTTGAGAGATAATTCAAACCTTCATCAACTTAGATTTCATCATCCAAGAGATAAAAATCTTCCCCATTCTAAAAACTTTCACAACGATAGTAGTGTCATATTAACAATAGACAATGTTTCATCACGAAACTATATCCATATCAATAGTATAGATGAACAAATAATTTATAACTCTAAATATAATGAAAATATATATGATCTATAAAGAGATCCAAAAACATCCACATCATGGTTCTTAAATACAACCCCTTTGTCTAAAAGCCCATGGTTTCATTTGGAGGCTCCATCATAGTGACATTGTAACCGTCTAATGAATGTAAAATTCCAAACCATTTGAATTGGCCTATGAGGAGAATAAAAGTTTCCATCCACTCTAGATTTCTTTTATATCATAAATTCATGGCGAGAGTTATGGAATTTTCCCTACTAAATCATATTATCAGTCTTCATAGTGGTCATGACTTGTGCAAGAGTCGATTGAATATTTAATGGATCATGATCATGAACACTTTTGTTTCTTCTTGAATGATTGACATGAATGAATTCTACACATGATACTATATAAAGATTCATAATATATGTAGATAGGGATGTTCATGAGTTGAACTCTAGGAAATCCTGTAATCCATTGCATTAAAGAGGATGAGTATCAAATAGATCATTCACTACATTCCATAAGGCCGAGGAATATGACAATGTTTAGAAAAGGTGAAAAATGCATTCCCTATGATTATTTAAAGTATTAAATCTAGATCATAATGAGATTCCCACTACTTTCAAAGAAGAATTAGCCAAGAGTTTAGAAAAATACAATATCCATTGAAGAGTGAACCTAGAAGGAGGAATATAATATTTTTTTCTTTTTTCATGTACAATTATGATGATATAAAATAAGTTTGTTGCGGTAGAATTTATTTGGGGAAATAATCCCATGATTGGAATATTAAAAGATGAGAAAATCCTCTTGATCAGTAAAATTGCATTAGTTCAATTCTTCCTTAACAGCATCAGGAAGTTTCTTTATTGAGGATTGTACTTGGGTTTTTTATTTTGACATTGAAATTATCAACCACATCAATAGATTTTAAATGGAATTCTAGAGGATTTTTCCTCTATTTATCATTCCATAAATTAATGGAGGAGTTTTTACTAACCAAATGGCTCCCATTAGAAATAATATTGGAATATATTTATTTGACTTTTGGACATATAGAGGACTTTATGTGGCTTGAGTTTCTAGAAATTATATTGTTTATAATTTTGGAGATTACAAATTAAATACCACCAAATGTTTCATTAATTATTATTTATAAGGCATTATCCTGAAAAGAAAGAGAGAGTGATTTAATTTCATTAAATATTTTATTTCAACCCCCCCATGGCAGATGGCCTTAATGTAGTATTTTCCTGGAATAGTGAGGATTCAATATCCAATAGTACTTCCACTCCATATAAAATTCTTGATAGAGGTTTTAACAATTTTATGAAAATAAATATGCCATTTATAAATCATTTAAGTATAAAAACAACATTGAGACAATGACACATTTCACCAATAATACTCTTTCATTAATAAAATGTGATTTCTCATTCTTTAAAGCCAATTGTATCTAGATTTGAATAATAATGTGAGTAAAGTACATTTCTATAGGTATAACTTAGAACATAGGAACTCTAATATGAACAGATGGAATATTTTCTAGTCTTATTTTGAACACATTAGTAACGTTAGACTTCTTTCTGGCTAAAAAATTTTGACTAAAGAAAATAGAGGATTTATCCCAGCAGACCACCTAGATTGAATCTCTATGATATTGAAGAGTGTTGTATTTGAGTTTATTAACATTATTATTGTTACCTTAAATTTAAATAAATATATCATATACATACAAAATATGATATGAGGATAATAAACATCTAAATTCCATTATGGATTTAATTTCCCCACTTTCAATCATGATGATAAAATTACTACTGACATAGTATTAATGTAAGGACCTGGTTATTATTCTTGAGGTATGGGTTTCACCCATTCCTTTTTCCTTAAGTGTTTTTTAGAAAATAAGGAAAATAGGGAAAATCCCAAATTTTGTGACTACTCGTCATGTACTTTTCCACATGTCGTGTACTTTGGATGTGTGGGATGGGTACACATGGCGTGTAGGCCTGTCGGCGATGAAGCGTGTAAAAACCAACTACACGCTGTGTACTTGGTATTTACACGCCATGTATTCAGTTGGCAGGTGAACAGTAAGGCAGTGGAGGTAGCCGCCGGTGGAGCGATAGTACACATCGTGTAATCGGGAGAACACGTCGTGTACTCATGTCGATAAGTGAATAGTTCGGCGGTGAAAAAGTTGCCGCCCGAGGAATAGTTAAATGAGAAAAGAAGATGCCATCTACTTGAGAGTTCACACCATATATTTTTTTTCACTTAAAAAGGGCAGTAGCCTCCTCTGTTCACAGAGAAAGCTTAGAACACCGGAGGAGCTCAGAAGGATGGCCAAACCTTGGACGATCAACCGATCATGCACCCAGAATCCATTTCCGCTTCCGTCGATCACGTTGGGACCGTACGGGTAATCCATCCCCTCTCCATGAATTGTTCTTACCAATTATTCATCTAAGGGATGTTATTTACATTTTAACGGGAATTATTTTATCCCAGATCGACACTGTTCTTGAACGATTCGGGAGGCGTCATTCACATATACCAATCAGAGACGATCGAGGTAGGTGGTCTGATGTTTATTTCCAACTGTGGTGTTGAAATTGTGTACCTATATGCTACGAACCCATGTTTAGGGTGTCGTGTGGCTGAGGCCTTGGATGCTTTAAATACCTATAATTGTATAGGTAATTAAATGTAATTATAATCTATTGTTTGGGATCACTGCTTGGATTCAGGACCACCCCATGTGTGTCTTCCTCTGTTTATCCCTTTGGCCAGGATACCCGAGGATATGCCATGATTATAATGTGTATTGAATTTCCTTGAGAAGAATTGTATATAAATTTCTTGTTTATGCTTTGGGCTCGGTCCGGTTACTTGTGCCTAAGGGCAGTGTTCTTTTTAGCCTGAGGGAATTGTGGTTTAGCCTGAGGGTAAGGTACTGCTTAGCCTGAGGGAAATGTTCTATTTCACCTAAGGGAAACTCTTATTATGTCTTAGGGTAGTGACTTCTTTGACTGAGGGCAATATATCATACGCCTGAGGGAAATATTCGATAGCCTGAGGGCAAGCATAAGGGCATGGTTTTATTATATTGGCCTGAGGGAAAGGTTCTGATTGGCCTGAGGGCTTGGTTCTGATGAGAAAAAAATGTTAATAAATTGAATATTTAAAAATGGATATCCAAATGGCAATGAAACTAGGTGTGATAGTTACTTTTTATTACTTACTAGTTTACTGCATTTACTTTTGCACACTTATGTTGCATATTTTCCCTGATAGTTGGGCGCGGGCCCTTGGTCGGTGCCTACTGGGATTTATTTCTCACACCCTATTTGGGTCATGTCTTCGTCCCAAAAATACTATATTGCTATAGGTGTCGATAGGGGAAATGGTCCCTATACAAGAACATGATTGTAACAGAGGATTAGGAGAGCATGGGGCCGAGCTTTGGCTTGCGATGATGATGTGTTTTGTTTACACTTATTGTTTTTTCTGGCTGTACATTGTGCTTTGAGTTGTATTGTATTATATTGCAGTGTATCCTATTTTGGCTACTTTCATAGAAATAGAGACATGTTGCATCATTATATATAACTGTTGGTTATCTTTTACTGCAGTTGTTCATTTTTAGTTCATATTGTTTATAGCTTCCGTTGTTGTATGTTATTTATCTTTTCCACTATCCTACTCCTTGACAAATGAGGGAATAGTTTCCCCACTATCAAACCTAGGCCCTCGCTACTAGTCGGAAGCCTCTGGCATTTGGGGAAATGCGCTTGAGGTCATGTGACCAACTAGGTTCGGGGTACCCATTGAGTGGAACCTGGATCTAGGATGTTACAAAGTGGTATAAGAGGATTTCTTTTCTTTGACTTACTATTTGGATCCTTAGTTAGGGATAGGACATAAATGGTAGTTGTTAATAAGATGTGCCCGGGAGTAGCTAACCCGTGTACAGGGAAAAGCCAATTTACCTGTTGCAAATTTTATAATTTTTCACTTTTACAGTTGATTTGATTTTCACTTTTGGGTGATGCACTTGTGGTGTGCTGTTTATATGTTATACTTGGGTTCTATTTAGTTGCAACCCGATGAGATTAGGGTATTCCATCTTATAGTTCATTTAGGAACATTCTAGAAATCACATGTCATGCATAGTTTCCATGCCACATAGGTGTATTAGGAATTGCATGTTGCTGTGATAGTTGTTGTGCTAGAAAAGCATGTTGTTGTGATAGCTGCGTTGATAAATACCTACTATTCGATAGGGTGTTTTTGCGTGTGGTTTTGATAGAATGAATGCCAAACTTTGGTTTTTGAGGAGTATGGGACCTCAATAACCAGAATTTGGTGGATCATTGACGTGTTTACCTTGTTATAACATGTGTAAGACGCCAAGCTTTGATTCGTGGGGAGTACGGTCCCTCACGGATCGAAATTTGGAACATAGATTTTTGTTCAGCGTTTTTCTGGGATCCAGAATAGTTTCTGAGGCTTACTGTCTGGAAAACCCAACATACACACCATGTAGTTCTGTAGACACTTGCCCTGTGTTATTCTGTTCGAGAAGAAATGAAAATTATTTAGGTACACGCTGTGTACCCTAAGTACATGCCGTGTAGTATCTTACCATGTCATAGGCCGTGTGGGCAGAGAAACGGGGTGGAGAATGTCTTGGGTGAACACACCGTGTACCAGTTTTACACGTAGTATAGTGTTGACCCGGTGTCCGCCCGTGTTACTAACAACACGAACATCAGAACCTTAAGACATACACACTGTGTCTTTTTGAAACACGCCATGTAGAGTGACTTGGGTACACCATCCGTGTCACTAACAACCCATGCTATTGGAATTTAATCCATACACGCCATGTGGATATTATACATGTTGTGTAGTCTCATTTAAAGGAGATCTGTGTGGCTAAGCCATATAGAAGGACTCAGGCAGTGAAGGGGGATTCAGGTACACACCGTGTAGTTAAGGGACATGCTCTGTGTTTGGGGTGTTACACAACCAGTTTTAGCTGGAGCACACACCCATGTGGACGACTTATGAGAAAATTACGTTTAGTATTTATACACACCGTGTAGTCAAGTTTTTTAAGTCTTGAATGCTATCTTTCTCATGTTCCCTTCTCGGTCTCCTAGTTTTCAATCTTTGATAAATTCTGATCTTAGGTGTGCTTTGAACTTGTAGAGTGATGACGCTGAGACGACCTCAGGTTGTTCCCCATGAGAGCGGAAATGATTATACTCCTGAGATGGTAGGAAATGGGCTACCAATGGATCCTATAGTAGTTCCAGATGCGACGCCGGCCATTATACCAGACACAGGCACTGATGTGTAGTTCCGTGATGGTTTCATGTGGTTTATGAAGACCTTTCAGGGAGCACTACAATCCACCACATCTATGGTAGAGCTCACTCATATATTCCAGTAGCAGCATCCGCCTATGTTTTCAGGGGATGGCGGACCACAGGCTGCAGAGTCTTGGATGGGTTTGATGCAAAAGATATTCGATCATCTAGAGACGCCTCCTGGGTGGAGGGTTAAGCTCACTACATACATGATGCATGATTCTGCCAAGAGATGGTGGGATTTTACCACCTAGTCTGAGCATCACCGTGACATGGCGTGGGAATATTTTCAGGCAGTATTCTATGACTTTTCTTATTGGAGATGCTGAGGGTAGATCGAGGTTGAGAGTTCCTGAATCTGCAGTAGGGCACCATATCAGTGATTGATTATTCTGCTCACTTCACTGAGTTGTACTGTTTTATACTAGTTCTGGAGGGTGATGAGGCATTGAGGGATTGATTCTTTGAGGATGGTCTTCGGTATGAAATCTGAGAACTGTTGAATGTTTTTAGGATCACTACAGTGCATGCTATTGTGAACCAGGAACTTATTACTGAGCGAAATCTATGGGAAGCTAGTGGTGTGGGCCAGGGAAGTTCAACAAAATTTCCTGGTACTATTTCTACTGGTAAGTGGAAGAGGCATATATACCTCTCTCATGGTGGAAGTACTATCCAGAAGATTCCTTCATTTGGGCTAGATCAGTTGCTACCAGTGTTGTAGAGAGGAAAAAGAGAGACTTCAGTGTCTTCGAGACCCTGTGGAGTGTCGAGCTTGCAGCAAGATGGGTCATCTGCAATGCTTTTTAGGGTGTTTCTACTAGTGTCTAGTGAGAGGGGTTCTTTGAAAACTCCTCATGTGGGAGAAGGACAAACAGATTCTTACCAGTCAGGCAATTGGAATATGTCGGGGCATGTAGGCAGAGATGGTGGTCGTGGCTGTGGTAGCCAGACACCAGGATCTTAGAGATAGCAGGGCGGGTCAGCTCAGGGTAGCTAGGCTGTGTCGCAGGGTCGTGGCACTAGACAGGCATATGCAGTGCAATAAACCCAACATGAGCAGGATCCCTGAACTTATACTATTAGAGGTACTATTCTAGTTGCTTCTATTCTATCCGTAGCACTTTTCGATACGGGTGCTACACATAGCTTTATATATGTGCCTGTTGTGGAGAGCCTTTGGATCTATGTTTCTTCTTCTTCTACTGTGATGATGTTAAACACTCCGTTGGGGATTAAAATGGCTGGTGTGCGTCAGTTCAGGGAGTACCCCCCGGAGGTTGGTGGGTGTCACTTTTTATGGGACCTCTATGTCTTAGAGATGATGAGCTAGGATGTCATTTTCAGGATGGAATGGTTGGTACCCTTTTGAGCCTTTGTGGATTTCTATCATCGTAGGGTGAGTTTCATGTCACCAGAGGTTAGAGAGTTTCTATACAAGGGCGAATGAGATGTTCAGGAGAGCCATGCTAGACCTGAGCATCGTGGGTGAGGTGGTGTGACAACTTAGATTTCGAGTTAATATCTAGATGATCATGGGACTTGTCAGCAGGATTTCCCTCCAGTAGTTTATCGTTTCAGGGAGGTCTTCCCAGAAGACTTTTCAGGTCTTCCTCTATAGTGATAGGTGGATTTCCTTATTGAGAATGTGCCAGGAGTAGCACCAGTGTCCATTCCTCTTTATAGGATGGCTACACCTGAGTTTCAAGAGATCAAGATGCAGTTAGAGGAGTTATAGGAAAAAGATTTTATCCAACCCTGCACTTCTCCTTGGGGTTCACCTATCTTGTTTTCTAAGAAGGCGGATGGTACCCTCAAACTCTATACGGATTATCGGAAGCTGAACTATTTGACGGTCAAGAACCGATATCCCTTACCGAGGATTGATGATCATTTTGATCAACTTCTAGGGGCACAAGTGTTCTCGAATATTGAATTTAGATCCCGATATCATTAGTTACGTGTTAGACCATTGGATATACCACTTATAGCCTTTTGGAGAAGATATGATCTATACGAGTACTTGGTTATGTCGTTCGGACTCACGAATGTGCCAGCTGTTTTCATGGCTCTGATGAATCTTGTGTTCCATCCTTATCTAGATTTTTTATGGTAGTCTTTGTGGATGATATCTTGGTGTAATCTCACACTCGACATGACCATGAAACCCTTCTTGTGATCGTACTCAGTATACTAATAGAGCATCATCTATATTCTAATCTCTCAAAGTGCCACTTTTGGATGGACCAGATTCACTTCCTGGGTTATATCATCTCAGAGGCAGGAGTCGTGGTAGACCCAAAGAAAGTGAGAGTAGTATTTTTCTAGGAGAAGCCTAAGAACGTGTTTGAGATGCGATGTTTCTTGGGGCTGGATGGTTACTACATGGATTTTATATAGGACTTCTCCCACTTATCATCACTATTGATGAGTTTGACTATGAAGGGTGTGAAGTTCGTTTGGTCTGATGTTTGTGAGACAGCCTTTCTGGAGCTGAAGGGAAGGTTGAAATCAGCACCAATCATGAAACTTCCAGAGCAAGGGAAGTGCTATACAGTTTAATGTGATGCATCAGGTATTGGGTTGGGAGTAGTGTTGATGCGGGGTGATCGATTTATTGCGTATGTGTCTCGGCAGTTGAGGCCACATGAGGGGAATTACCCAACACATGATATCGATCTAGATGTAGTTGTTCATGCATTACGTTTTTGGAGACATTATCTCTTGGGAGAGTATTTTTTGGTGTTTACGGACCACAAAATTCCCAAAAATATATTTACCCAGTGTTACCCGAATTTGTGACAGTGAAGTTTGGTTGAATACCTTCAGTCCTTCGACATCGAGCTTGCCTATACACCTGGTAAGGGTAACGCAGTTGCTGATGCACTGAGCAAAAATACTTAGAAATAGGCAGTTCATGAGGCCAGTGGTGTGTGGTAGCTTATGTCTTTGTTCTCTGAGTTGCATTTGGAGGTGCACAATAGTCATAGGCAAACCTATCTTTCAACCTTACCTGTAACTTCTACCCTCCTGGATAGAGTGAGGATGAGACAACTATTAGATTCAGAGGTCCTAGTTCTACGGGATTCGGTGGAAGGTCAGGACCCTCCTCCTAGTTGAACGATAAGCAATGATGAGGTACTACATATCCATGGATGAGTGTGGGTCCCAGGGGACATAAGCGGGGAGTTGATGTGGGAGTTTAATGCTTAATCTTGATAAGTTCATCCTGGAGTTAACAAAATGTATTGTGACTTGAGACATCAGTATTCGTGGCTGGGTATGAAGAGAGAGGTAGCTAGTTTGGTTACTAGATGTTCCACCTGTCAGCAGGTGAAGGTGGAGCATTAGAGGCCAACTGGACTGTTACAATAGTTATCCATACCAGAGTGGAAATGGGATGATTTCACGGTAGATTTCGTGACCAGGTTGCTGAGGTCACCTCGAGGAAATGATTCCATGTGGGTTTTTGTGGAAATAATAAAAAAGGTAGCTCAATTTTTTCCAATCAAGGAGGCCTTTGGTGTTAACGAGCTCGTGAAGTTGTATATCCGAGAGATGGTGCGCCTTCATGGGGTTCCTCGTTATATATTTTCAGATAGGGACGCCCGCTTTACATCTCATTTCTGGCAGAGTTTTCAGAGGGAACTGGGTACACAGGTGCTTCTGAGTACAGCTTACCACTCTTAGAACAATGACCGTCTAGAGCGTAAGATACAGGTGCTTGAAGACATGATGCGTGCATGTATCCTAGACTTTGGGGGCTCATGGGAGAATCACATACCCCTGGTCGAGTTTGCCTATAATAACAGTTTTCAGGAAACTATTCAGGTGGCACCTTATGAGGCTTTATATGGTAGGCCATTCTGATCACCCTTGTGCTGGTTAGAGTCAGGTGAGGCAGCTTTTTTGGGACCATGTCTTGTGAAGGAGACTTCAGAGCAGGTCCAGTCGATTCAGAAGCGGATGGCTACTACACAGTCTCATCAGAAATCTTATGTTGATCGTCGTAGCCGACCCTTAGAGTCTGTGGTCGGGGATCATGTTTTCATGCATGTTTCGATGAGGTTGGGACACAGGCGGATCAGAAGATAGGGTAAACATTCAGTGAGGTATGTGGGGCCATTTGAGATTCTGGAGAGAGTCATGCCGGTTGCCTATAGGTTGCACTTACCATAGAGGTATCGGGCCATGCACGGTGTCTTCCATGTATCTCAGCTATTCTGTTATCATTCAGACCCATCTCACATTTTTCAGCTCGAGGAGGTTGAGCTTCAGGTCGATGAATCCTTTGAGGAGCATCTGATTCATATTCTTGATAGGACCACGAAGGTTCTCCGAGGCCATTCAGCTCCTCTCGTACGGGTGATATGGCAGCATGGCCAAGTTCAGGAAGAAACCTGGGAGCAGGAGACCGACATAGGTGCTCAGTGGCCTGAGTTGTTCACAGTTGTCTCTTCATCACCCTTAGAGGGGCAATTCGGGGACAAATTGTTTTAAGGGGGAATGTTTGTAAGAACCCGGTTCTTTTTCTTGAGGTACGGTTTTATTACATTCCTTTTTTCCTTAAGTGTTTTTGAGAAAATAAGGAAAATGGGGAAAATCTCAAATTTTGTGACTACACGCCATGTACTTTTTCACATGCCATGTACTTTGCCCATGTGGGATGGGTACACAAGGCGTGTAGGTCTGTCGGTGATAAAGGGTGTAAAAAATGACTACATGCCATGTACTTGGTATTTACACACCGTGTATTCAGTCGGTAGGTTAACAGTAAGGTGGTGGAAGCAGCCGCCATCAGAGTGACAGTACACACCATGTAATCGAGAGAACACGTCGTGTAATCATGTCGAAAAGTGAACCATTCAACGGTGAAAAAGTAGCCGCCATAGTAACAGTTAAATGAGAAAAGTACACGTTGTGTACTTAAGAGTACACAACGTTTAGTTTGTTTTTTCGCATAAAACAGGAAGTAGCCTCCTCTGTTCACATAGTATGCTTATAATGCCAGAGGATCTCGGGAGGACGACCAAACCTTGGAGGATCATCCGATCGCGCACCGAGAATACGTTTCCGCTTCGGTAGATCACATTGAGACCGTACGAGTAAGACCCCCTCTCTCCTTGTGATATTCTTACCAATTATTCTTCTAAGGGAAGTCATTTACATTTGACTGGGAATTCTTTTATCCTAGATCGACATTGTTCTTGAACGATTCAGGAGGCTTTGTTCATGTATATCGATCAAAGATGATCGATTTAGGTGGTCTAATGTTTATTTCCAACTATGGTGTTGAAATTGTGTAACGATGTGCTAAAAACCCATGTTTGGGGTGACATGTGGCTGAGGACTTGGCTGATTCAAATGCCTAGAATTTTGTAGGTAAATAAATGTAATTATAAACTGCTGTTTGGGATCACTACTTGGATCCAGGACCACCCCGTGGGTACATTCTTCTGTTTAGCTGTTTGGCCAGGATAATTGAGGGTCTTCCATGATTATAATGTGTATTGAATTTCCTTGAGAAGAATTGTATATAAATTTTTTATTTGTGCTTTGGGCTCGATCTGGTTACTTGCACCTGAGGGTAGTGTTCTTTTTAGCCTGAGGTCATTGTTGTTTAGCCTGAGGGCATGGTACTGCTTAGCCTAAGAGCAATGTTCTATTTCTCCTGAGGGAAACTCTTCTTATGCCCGAGGGAAGTGACTTATGTTCCTGAGGGAAATATCTCGTATGCCTGAGGGTAATATTTGATAGCGTTAGGGCATGCCTGAGGGCGTGGTTTTATTATATTAGCCTGGGGGAAATGTTATGATTGGCCTGAGGGCTTGGTTCTGGTGAACACAGAATGTTAGTAAATTGAATGGTTAAAAATGGATATCAAAATGGAAATGAAACTGGTAGTGATAGTTACTTTTGAGTACTTACTAGTTTACCACATTTTATTTTTCACACTGTTATTGCATATCTTCCCTGACAGTTGGGCACAGGACTTTGGTGGGTGTCTATAGGGATTTATTTCTCACACCCTATTTGGGTCATGTCTTCGGCCCAAACAGACTATATTGCTGTAGTTGTCAACAGGGGAAAGGGTCCCCATACAGGTACATGATTGTAACAGAAAAGTAGGAGAGCATGGGACCGAGCTTTGCCTTGCGATGCTGCTGCATTTTGTTTACTCTTCTTGTTTTGTCTGGCTATACCTTGTACTTTGAGTTTTATTGTATTTGTATTGCAGTGTATCCTATTCTGAATGATTTCATAGAAATAGAGACATGTTTCATCATTATATACAACTGTGGTTATCTTTTACTACAGTTATTCATTTTTAATTCATATTGTTTACTAATTCCTCTTTTGTATATTATTTATCTTTTCCACTGTGCTACAATTTGACAAATAAGGGCATAGTTTCCCCACAATGAGACCTGGGCCCTCACTTCTAGTCGGTAGCCTCTGGTGTTTGGGGAAATGTGCTTGAGGTCATGTGACCAATCGGGTTCGGGGCACCCGTTGAGTGGCACCCGGATCCGTGACGTTACAATTAAGCAATGGAAAAGATTATGGATGATGGGGGATCACCCTATACAACTACTACTGAGTATTTTAAGTAACCTAATGTGGAGCCATTTATGAAAATAGAGATCTGAGCTTAGCCAGGTAAGATAGTAATCCAGTTAATGAATATGTCATTGAAGCAAACATTTTCTAGGATCCTGCATATGAAATTCTAATCCACAGTATAAAATGCATTTCTTAGGTGAAGCATAAGGAAAATGATCCCAACCCTAGTGGAATTCTTCATAATATTTAAAAATTCATATTTAGTAATGAGACAATTCTGGATTTTTCTTTAATGAAACAATCTCAATTCAAAGAGATATTTCTAATTGGGAGGATGGATAACTTGTTGACTAAAACTTTTCAAATGAATTTATAAATATATTTTACTATAAAAACATGCGTGAATTGATGGAATATATTATCATTATCCATATTTGGAGTATGTTTAAGAAATTAGGAATTGGATCTATGATCTAGGTATCCATTTCTAAAAAAAATGATGAACACACCTACAATGATCAAATTGTACAGTATCCTAATAATGTTGGACGAAAGAATTTGTGAATCTATACAAACCTAGTGAACATTTAGGATTTATTCCAAATTTAGCCTATTTTATTTCAAACTCAAATGTATGTGATGAAAAAAATTATGTTTTCCTCATGAAAGTGAAAAGGAATAACATCCCCAACTGGATCAGAGTCAGTTGTGGTCCCATTTAAAGGATTTTTTAATATGATACAATGTGATTATTAGGATTTTTCCTATTATCAATGAACTAGTCACTTTCCCTTATGATTGATTGGGGTTTATTGGATTTCATACAACATTTGTGGAAGTGTAATAATTTATAATTCCTTTCACCATCCTTGAGCCATATAGTTTTGTATATTTTACATTGTATGTTCACATTGAGATATAAAAGGTTGGAGAGATCAGTAGACATACTTGCATCTGGATAAAGATCATAATCAATGTCCTATATAGTTTTTTATTCATGTAAGTGCTTGAGGGATTCCAAAAGAGATGAAATATATTTTTACATTGGTTTGAGTAAATATTTTATCCAAATCATTCTTTTTTCATTTTAAGGATATTAATTTGGAGAAGGTAGGATGAAGTATCAACTTTTTAATGCATAGAGGTACAAGTGTCTTGAGACATCTTGTTTTATTCAGTGAGAGTGGACCATGAATTATTAAACATGAAAGGGAATGGGTGTTTGAGGAATCTCAAAATAATATTCAATAAAATGGGTTGATTGTTAGAGTTTATTTTATCTAGAGTAGAACATGAGACATAGTGCCATGAATCAAAATCTTAAGCATTAATAAATTTTCTTTCATGTAAAATGGAAGGAATTTTGTTGTGGTACATTTAATACCTTGTATATTTTTCTCCTATATATTTGACTTAAAAGATGTTATTTCTTTTAATACATTCGTTGAACTCCATGGAAGATGAATATTGTGATAGAACAAATAGTGTTTCTATGGGTTAAAAATGGTATTAAAATAACCAATGATGACCCATGCACCGTTGAGTATCCTGACATGGTTACTAATTTCCAGCTATAATACCCTACAACCTTTATGATTATTTTAATCATATATTAAAGAGGAGAAATGAAGAGCCTCACCAACCTTCACCATGAAAGTGACAATTTTCTCAATTGAGCTAATATTTCAAATATATGAAACATTTTGTTGATCCAGAACACATATTCTCTTGATCTTTATCGATGAATGGTTGGTTCCATGTAGAGATTAAACCAATGTTTCAAGGAGATATATATTTGAATGGAATATCACTTTTTATTTTGGGAAACAAATAAAATTAGGTTTAGGTTTTTGAGATAATTGGCTAACGGTGATAACTGTTTCAAGGATGGACAAGCCCTATAATTTCCAAAACATGATTCTCATGATCATTTGTATTTGGGGTTGGAATTAATTTTTTTGGATCCTCCAACCTTTTTTCCTATATGATTATATGGTCTTCATTCTCTATTTCTCATTGTATACTAGAGCTCTAGTTGATATTTCTCCCCTAGTTTGTGGTGTGTTACTAATGTAATGACTATCATTTTCCCTTCTAATCCAGGAGAAGGGGTTTCCAAAATTTTGATATTATAGGGATTAGAAACATGAGTAGGAAAAGTAGTTCCATATTTTTTATATATTGTTTGAGGATAATTAAAATAATTTCCAGAACCTATATTTTTTTCACATGCAGTAGAATAGTCTATCACAGGCTGCAGTTTATTTGGATCAGAATTCAAGTAGTGAACAAACGTAGATTATGGATAGTAATCATAGTATTGGAGGGAAGGAAATAAGTATGGATATGATGTAGCTGATCTTATAGTTTCCCATTATTTATTGAATACACATCAACCCTGAAGTAAAATTATCACAAATCATTTCTTGAGAAATTTGAACTAGGTTTTTAATGTCATAAGAATATAACTAAATAAAACTTAATCAACAAAAAAATGATTTTCTTACCATTCTTTTCATTTTTGTTAAAGGGTGGAGGGAAGTCAGCTTCATCCTCTTCCCACATTACTTCCCAAGATGGTTTTTCGATTCTGGGGCATTGAATTCAAAACATTATAGTTGTCCAATGAGGTTATAAATCATTAGAGGAAACAACCCTCCCAGGGTGATGAATCCCTATGTTTGTGACATATAATCACCTACCTTTGTGGTCTAGCCGAGTTGGTAACTATCATTTACTTATGAATATACATGAAATTAGGGATTGAGTGACCAACAATTTTATATTTATCACAAAAGAGAGGAATATGATCATATTCAACTCTATCATCAATCTTCTTCTCATTATAAGTCAAGAATAGAGATTCATGTTTTTTTATTTCCATGTTGATCTCAAAACGAATATTGGCATAAAAGCCCAAATCTTCATCAGGTATTCTCAAATCTATTTGGAAGGGAGTTATAATGCATGAAGTTAGATTGTTAAGTATATTTGGGTTCCAATAAATCCAATTCATTCCATGAAATATAATCCAGATCTATTTCGTCATTTTCAGTCGTGTGGTAGCGTTAATGATGTGTTCCCACTTGAAGATCTGAATGAAAAATGATTTCATCTATTGATTCTAAATGTTCCATGCCATATGATTTTCATATTTAATTTTGAAAATGAGATTAAAAAATCATTCTCCCATGAGGATAAATTTATAGATATAGAAACCCCCAATAAGTATATTTCTTACTTTGGGATGAGATAAGGACCACGATTTTTCACGTTTTATATAGGATATACGAAAAAGGATGGAACATTTGAAGATATCAAAATTTGATGAAGGGAATCCATATTTTACACCACTGATAAGACATTGTGTTTCAACTTTGTGACTATGGGGGTCTTGGTGACATAATCATCGAGTTTACTTGGATAACCAATGAGCACCTTTATATGGAGGCATAATTTTTTTTTGGAAAAATGTGTTTTTAAGACTAAAAATGTAGTTATAAAAAAATAAGGTACAAATATTGTATAAATATAAATAATTAGATTAAATATAGATAAAAATTAATTAATTTACATTGGAATTAAATTTAAATTCTCAAAATTACTTTTAAACATAAATAAAATGAGGAATTTATAAGAATCGACTATTTATTGAAATTGTAAACTTTTCCAAAAATTGTAAAAAATTCATCATAATATATTTTTTAAATTATGAATAAAAAAACATAGTTTATTTTATAAATAAATTCTCTAAAAGAATCATAAATTAATTATATTTATTTTCTCATCAGAATAAAAATCTACATTTTTATAGAAAAGTTATATTTAATAACAAAATTTTCCTACTCAAAATATTGTAAATATTAAAAAATGATTAATTAATACATTAAAAATGTATTAGAAAATTATATATTTCATAATTTGGCTGATTATATTCGTTCCATCCAATTTAATAACAATATTATAATGATCTTGGTTAAATTATAATATTTTGGACTTAATTTAAGCTAGATGTTCTGTTCAATGTAATCTATCGATGAGATTAAATTTATTTAAAAATAGACATGACATACGTGAATGATCTAAAAACATCCTAATATAATAAAGTCATAATTCATTTTAAACCATTATGATATAATAAACTTATTATCATACATATAATGGTAGATTTTTATTATAAGTGAATGGCCTAAAAGCATATCCACTACTATAAATTTGGTTATGTAATCATCATTCCTATGTACGGGGGACTACCATCTCACGAACCAATGTTGTTCATTTTTTCATGTACACATCTCTAGTTTGGGTTTGATAATGGACATAAAGTAAATATATATGATATTTATGAAATATTTATACAACCAAAAAAACTATATCTTATATATATTTTTACCTCCCATTACATAGGAGATACGATAACATCCATCATGTGTATGATAGACTACCACCCCACAAAGCAATGTGACTTTTCTTTCACATTCGATTCACATGGAAGGAAGTAAATATTATGTTAATGATTTTCTTTCATATAAATGATATAATTATGATATTAGTTACATAAATATCATTCTATAAATATAATACACACACACACACACACACATATATATATATATATATATATATCATTTTCTTTCATTCCTTTTCACTCATTTCAAGATGATAACATTATTTGTGTATGTGTAGACTACCACCATCAAAAAGTGATTAACTCTCTTTACATCACCACATTACATGGATGATATACATAAGTACATAATATTATATATATGATATTATTACAATTATGGAAAGTTAAAAAATTACGACCCTCATTTCTATAGAGTTCATTTGAAAAATGGAAATGTTACTCATGAATATGTAAAACCTACCATGTCCATTATCGTAACATACATGATTGTTCATAACCAACATTCATGATTGGGATTAAAAGAATAATTGATGAATAAATATTATAATTATTTCTTGCTAATTATTCTAGATATGATAAATCTATATAAATATACACTATAATCATGACATTCATAATAATCCATGAGTGAGGAAATAAGGCGATTAACACCAAAAAATGAAAATAATGAATGATTATTAACGAAGGAATGATAATATGTTATAAAAGGATAATATATTATATTATAAAAATGATATTGTTTTTATTAAATTTAATCACATGTTTAAAACCAACATGCCAGATGTTAAATAATGTTTACCTAAAAAGAAATATGTGTTAAGTGATTTCTTTTAAAATTACATTCCACTAAGTCTTATTTGGTATTATAAACTTATTTTATTTTATGTTGTGTATATACTTACACATTGAAATTTAAAATTAGGAAAAATTCAATATTCATGGTATTTTTAGTTTCAAATTTAATATTTTCATCCAAGAGGGTTTTAATTAAAAAATACCATGTGCTAAATGTTACATTGAAATGTCACTTCCTTTTAAGATTCTAAACATTTTCATGAAACAATCACTTTCTTTTGATCATTATTAAATGGAAGTTACATTTATCATAAAAGTTAATTTTATTTTGTGATATATATGATTATTAACTAAATTTTATTCAGTTTTAAATATGTTTTTTTACCTTTAATGATGTTTGATTAACTATGAAAATGTTGATAAATCTGTATCCTTTATTCAATACAGATATTCTATGTCCAGGAAGACTGTTTATGAATTATTATGATTATTTGGAATATGTGGAATTATTTGTTCATGCAGTCCATGGGTTGGGGATCAATTATGGAGATATCATTGATGCATCAATAATATACTAAAATGAGTCAGTTGGCCAAATCATACATGTTTCAACGTAAAGACATAAAATATATTGATGGTTGATCTTAATAGTCACAATAATGATGATAGATATTGACTGTTCCGACATTTGACATTATTCATTCCATATTTATTGATATTCCATTGGAATATATGGTTATTTAGAATATCCATGGTCAATTTTGAATATCATGTGATTATTTATATAGAAATATTTGAACTTTTTGCTGATTCAAAATGTGTTACGCATTTCCCATTGACCATTTTGTTTTTGAAATAAAAAATTACCTCTTTTTATTCTTATTTGATGTATTCTCATCATAATAACATATATCATAATCATATGCTATTGTTTTATATTCCAAATCACATATATCATAATCATATATTGTTGCTTTACAATCGTTATCACAGATTTTGTTTCCTATCTTAATCACACATGCTATTGTTCTAGATCACAATCATATGTTTTTTGTTTTCAATCATAACCACATATGATGTTTTTGTAACCATGTGCATCATAACCAGGTTATATAATATAATCTTGTTACGCATCGTAACCACTTGAATCATAACCAGGCTATGTATCATATTCATGTTATGCATTGCAACAACATACATCATAACCATGTTTTGTTTTGTATTCATGTTTTTCTTCATAACCACATGCGTCATAACCAGATTATGTATCGTAACCACATGAATTGTAACCAGATTATTTATCGTATTCATGTTAGGTATCATAACCACATGCATCATAACCAGTTTATGAAACAAATTATGATTATCCAACCTAATCATATATATCATAACCGGTTTATACATCATAATCACATCATGCATCGTAACTGGGTTTTGTATCATAACCACAATATGAATCATAACCACGATATGAATCGTTTCAACGATATGAATTGAAATCAAGATATACATCGTAAGAAAGTTATGTATCATACTCATGTAATGCATTGAAGTCATATATTACTTCAATATCACATACATGTTTTTTATTATATTTCATCTTAATCATTGTTTCATACATATTTACTTATTATTCTCTAAAAAAATGATGTCATTGTGTTATTTTTATACTAATCAAAATGAGGTCATGTATTCTGTTTCTTTTGACCGTTATACTTCCATGTGGACAAGTCCATCTAAATTTTCTAGAGAAATATGATTTTTGGAGAAAATATGACCTTTTGAACCAGAGGCCTATAAATAAGAGTTCATTCAAACCAAACAGATTTACTATTGTGTCTATAGAGTTTTAGAGAGATACTGTGTGACTTCTCTCTTACTTCATGTGAAAGAATTGAAGATATAAGATGTTAATGAATTATTCATAGTTCTTGTATTTTTATAAGAAATTTGTTTGTCTTTTTCTGACTGATCATTATGATAACGATAGATGGATTTTAGGGATAGGAAGATGGTGGTACTGATCATCGTATAGAGGGCTTTCAAGCATTCAAAATATTGAGGTTCCAATTACCTTATTAATCGAGGGATTTTGGGGATAGGATGATAGTAGTGCTGATCATCATATCAATGGATTTCAAGCATTTGAAATATAGAGGTTCTGATAAACCTCTTAATCGAGGGGTTTTTGGGATAAGAAGATAGTCGTGTCGATCATTGTATCGAGGGCGTACTTGGGATATGGAAAGACAAACCTTTTATCCTAGGTGAATGGATACCCTACTCTTTGGGATAAAATAATTGTAATACCATTTCATTTCCACTGATATTTGTAATAGAAAATGAAATAGGTTGTTTCCTCTTTATATTCATATTAATTTCTATTATAATTGTTTCAATTATGATTCATTGATTACATATTGTATTAAGAGATTCTTTACGCTGTGTGGTTGAATCATTTAGATTTTTTTACTCTGATCGTGGAATTCAATTTAAATACAATTGTTTTGATAACCAATTTTATATTACCATATCATATCCATAAGATCCAGGTCCCATATGGTCATTTGTATTGGTTGTGAATTGTATTATTTTAAAAACTCTTAAACTAATTTCATTCTTAAGTGTTTAAACACAGTGTTTTAAAACCTAAATTTCACCCCTATTGTATTGTTCCATCTCATATATATATACATCTATATTAAGATCCAAAAATTAGTATCAGAGAATGTTTCCACTAAATTTTGTGACAATTGTATTTCTATTACAAACATTTTGTTTATAACTACTTACTATACTAATGTGTGTAGTGGAAAAGTAATATTTTATAAGATGGCATGAATTAATATTTGATCAATTGATATATTAAACTGGACTAGACCACCAATTTTTAATGGGAATGATTATGAGTACTGGAGAGATAGAATGAAGATATTTTTTATTAATACTGGATTATATAATTTTGTGATGCTCACCAAAAATTATAAAATTCTAGATAAGGAAGTAAGGACCACCACTAACCCAGAGAAACTAGAATATCAACTGAATGAAAAGGTACACAATAATTTATTGTGTTCTATGACCTGGAATATGTATAGTTAGACATCATCATGTGAAGCATCAAATTTTATATTGATGAAATTGGAAGTCACACATTTCAGTACATCAAAATTTATAGAAAAAAGAAGATCCGTTCTCTAAGATTAATATCATGGTTTTTCTTTTCCCTATGGAGAACCAGTATACAAGATTCCACATAAATTTAGGGCAATCGTCAAAAATATTCAATCAACTGGAGAATAGGATCTTGATGAGGAAGTTATTGTGGACATGCTAATTGATATAATTCCAAATGAGGGGGAATAAAAAAGGATAACTATTGATGAAAACTGGAAAGTTACTCAAATCACTCTTAATGAATTATTTGTAAATCACTTTCACCATGAGAAAAAAATGAAGAGAGATACTGATTTCAACAAGAAGAATAGTAATGGAAGTGTAGCATTTACTACTACATCTAAATCCAATACACTGTAAAAGGTAACAAGATCCAAATCTATGAAAGCTGTTGTTATATCAGAATCTAGTGAATGTGATCATTAAGAGAATGAATTATACAATCTTGCTTGAAGAATGAACAAGATTTTTGGAAATAAATATTTTAAATAAAAATTAAAAAAGAAATATTATAATGAAAATAAACACTTAGAAGTAACTTGTTATGAATGTAAAAGAGCAGGACATATTACACTAGATATTCCTTTTCCTAAAAGAAAAGAAATGAAGGAATAACATTCTGAAAGAAAATAGAAAAATAATTAAAATTAAAAGACTAATAAAGTCTCAAATTAAATTGATACATGATGTAAAAATGGTTGTGATTCATCAAACAAATATTCTGAATAAGAATCTTTTGGTCAGAAGAATATTGTACTTATAGCCATACTACCTATTTAACGTCATTATCTCATGGATAAGGCACACAATGAAAAATCTCTTACAAATGTATCTATAAATTTAAATTACCATGATGAGAAATATTCTTACTATTCGGATGAAGAATCTTTGTCAATAAGGGATAATTTACCTTCTTCTAAAGAAGTATCCAGATTTTCCAAATTACTTGAAAATTAGAATTCCAAACTCAAGAAAAAGATTATTATAGAAAACTCTAGAATATATATCCTTAAAAAATAATTAGCATATAATTCAAAATATCATTATAATAAAACTCTTTATTTTTAAAATATTTCGAAAAACCTTATGGAAATTAATTTTAAGAAGGATAAACATTCTATAGACTTTGAACAACTTGTTTTGAAGAATTTTTTTTGAAACAAAAAATAATTCCAAAACAATTCCTTGTGAGAATGTAATGTATTAATTAACTAAAATCTGAAATTTTTTCTATTAATAAACATTTATAAAATATCACTCCTAGTAGGAAAGAATTTTATAAAATGTATTATAAAATTCTTCCTCTAAGTAATAGTTTTGGAATTGGTTATACTCACTCAAAACCGATTTTTAGTCATAACTATTTGGTTCCTCAAAGTTCTCCATTCGTTAGCATTTTTCAAAGTGGTGGACATTTGGAATGAAATTTTTCTCTTAATAAATCTCAATATTTAGGATTTTATAAGGCTCGTTTTTTTTAAAAAAGGTGGATTCTTAATGTTTTTTTGTCTAACATTTCCTGATCAAAAGAATTTTGGGTTTCAAAAAACTATTTTTTTTATTCTCTGGAAAAAAAGTGTACCAACAATAAGAATATTTGGTACACAGATAGTGGTTGTTCTCAATATATAAATGGAAATAATTATTTTTTTTGAAAATTTCATTGAAATAAAATGTGTATGAGTGACCTTTGGAGATAATTCTCTAGGAAAGATCATTGGTATATATAATATAGTTCTTTTAAAAAAAGTATTAATTTCAAATGTTTTGTTTGTTAATGGGCTTAAGCACAACCTTATAATCATAATTTAATTACGTGATGAAGGTTACCTTGTGAATTTTAGGAATGATAAATTTTTAGTTCACAAATCCATGGGTGAATTCATTCTTACTACCCATAGGAATGATAATGTGTATATACATAACATAAGAGATATTATGAGCTGAGACTAAACTTGGTTAAGTCTAATGGAAGAACAATCTTGGTTATGTCATAGATGGTTATGGCATTGTGTCCTTAGGAACCATTATAAACTCTCAGTTAAAAGTCTTTTAAAGGATCTATGAGATCATAGAATTGATTATTAAAAGGTCTATGACCCTTTTTAATATGGAATGAACCATAAAATTAGATTTAAATCAGTTAATAAAGTTTCAACTTTGGAAGAATTACAGTTAGTGAACATGGATATTTTCGGTCCTACAAAAACTGAAAGTGTTTGAGGCATGTTATATGCATTTTTTTAGTTGATGACTGCACCAGATTTACATTGGTCTATTCTCAAGGAAAATAAATCTGAAGCCTTTTTCTATTTCAAAACATTTATATCCTATGTTATAAATGATAAAAACCCACCACTGATAACTATATTAATTGATTATGGTGGAGGATTTCAGAATTTGGTTTTAAAAAATATTTGTAGTAATAAAGGTATTACTCACAACTTTTCATCTCCAATAACCCCTTAGTAAAATGATGCTGTTGAGAGATGAAATCATATTCTTCAGGAAATGAAGTGTAAAATGTTGAATGAATAATCAATTGCTATGAATTTCTGGGCAAAATATTTAAGTACTACATGTTATACTATTGAGTTCCAACTAGACCTTTTATTAATAAAAAGCCTTATGAATTAGGGATTGGATGAAAACCTAAAGTTTATTACTTCAGAGTTTTTGGTTGGAATGTATTCATATATAATACTAAAGATAATCTACATAAATTGGAACCCAAATCTGATGAAGTAATATTTCAAGGATATTCCACTACTTCTACTACTTATAAAGTTTTTAAGAAAAACTATTTTACTATTTAGGAAATAGTGCATGTTAAATTTGATGAAAATGATCGCTTTGTCTTTAAACAAAACCTTCTTACACCAACCGAGATGTTTTCACAAACTGATTATCAACCACTGATTGAAAACCCTTCTGAAAAGGGATATACTCATGAATGTGTTTTGGAAATATTTACCCTATAATTATTTCAATCTTATGTTGATGAATAGGTTTTACAAAACCCAAATCAATTGTTTCATAGGATTCATCCCAGTGATAATATCATTGGTTATGTAAATCAACCCATAAGTACTAGAAATTCCGTGAGGAATGAAATAGAACATCTTTCTTTTCTATCTCAATTTGAAGCAAAAACTTCAAATGAGGCCTTAGGTGATGAAAATTAGATTAATGAAATACAAGATGAACAAAATTAATTTGAAAGGAATAACGTCTAGACCTTGGTTGAAATAACTAAAGAAACAAATGTAATTGATGTAAAATGGGTATTGAGAAACAAATGTGATGAAAATGGAGTAATTATACGAAATAAAGAAATAATTGTTGCTAAAGGCTATAATCAACATGAGGGAATTGATTATGAAGAAACCTATGTTCCGGTAGCTAGAATTGAATCTATTATTATTCTATTATCCCTTGTAGTATTCTTTAATTTTAAAAATTTTAAAATGCATGTATAATTTGATTTTATTAATGGTTTTGTGCCATAAGAATTTTTTCAAAGAACAACCTCAATATTTTCCTGACTCAAAACATCCTGATCGTGTTTTGAAACTTAATAAATCTTTATATGGCCTGAAACAAACCCCTAAAGCTTGGTATGATAGACTTACACAATTTCATTTACAAAAAAATTATGAAAAAGTTACTACTGGTCCATCTCTTTAAAAAAATATAAAACAAAAACTTATTGATTATTCAAATATATGCTAATGACATTATATTCAGATCAACTCAGCAATCCTTAATTGATTCTTTTGCGAATCTAATGAAATAATAGTTTTAAATGAGTATGATGGGTGAGTTTAATTTTTTTCCATTTTCAAATATCTCAAAAACCAAAAGGAACCTATATATTCAAACACAAAAATATCTATGATATACTTAAAAGGTATGGATATGAAAACACAAAGAGTATAAGCACTCTTATCGATACATTAAATACACATGATCTTAATGAAGCTGGGAAACCAGTAGATCAAACATATTTTAGATGTATGATATGAAGTTTGTTATATTTAATATCTATTCACCCATACTTAATATTTTTAATATGATAATGTTCAAGAGATCAACCTAATCTAAAATAATCTCATTTAAAATTAGTGAAAATGATTTTCACTACTTAAAGGAACTAAGGATTTATGGCTATTTCATTCTTCAGGAAATGATTTTGTTTTAATTTTTTTTAGATGATGAATTTTGTGGTTGAATAATTAATAGAAAAAGTACATACATAACATGTCATTTATTATGAGATTCATTAGTTTTTTGGTCATAAAAAATATAATATTTAGTAGAACTTTCCACTGCTGAAGCTGAATAAGTAGCAGATGGAAGTTGTTGTGATCATGTATTGTGGATACAACACACACTCAGTGACTATGGCATTATTTTTTTCAAAACTCAAATAATATGTGATAATTATATTTCCATTGGTCTCAGAAAAAACCATGAACATCACTCTCATGCAAACACATAGATATTAGGCATCACTATCTTAGAGATCACACTAAAAATATATATTATTTTACAATTCATTGGAATGCAAGAACAACTTGCTGATATTTTCACAAATACATTATCTTTCGATATATTTTAATGCATTATAAAAGAAATAGGAATGATCTCTATAAATTAATCATTCACATCTATTTCTTGTTTAAAACATCTCCTTGAATTAAGTTACTCCTTTTCAAAGGAGGAGTATACAAATATTTTATTGGTTTCACATGTTATTAGTTTTGAATTTTTATTGGGTTTAATTTTTATCATATTTAGTTTTTCTCAGTTTTACATTTATCAGTTTTACATTTATTGGTTTTACATTTATTGGTTTTAATTTTATCTATTTTACTTTTATTAGTTTTAGTTTTTATCAGTTTTACATTTATCAGTTTTGCTTTTATTAGTTTTACATTTATCAATTTTAGTTTAATCTGTTTCACTTTAATCGGTTTCACATGTATCAGAATTACATTTTTATCAGTTTCACAGTTATTAGTTTTACATTTTTGGTATTTGGATTATTGTATTGGTGATATATTATCGGTATTAGAATATTTTATCAAAACCATATTTTTTTGTATTAGAATTCTAATCGGTCTCGTATGATTTTTTGTATTGTTTGTATTATTATCATAAGACCAATATAATGAAAGAAATAAATCTATTCTAATACTCTGAAGGGTAAAATTTCTAAAACCTTATTTCAGCCATTTAAATAGTTGTTTTTTTTAATTTTTTCTTTTAACTCATAATTGGATTCATTCTGAATATTATTTTATTTTAACGAAATCCTGAAGAGTTCAAAGTCATTATCGGCCATTGGAACTTTTAAATCTAATCATAACTGTCAATTTTCTATTTAAAAGAAACCCTCCCTACCTATCCAACATCAAATTACAATAAACTTCTTTCAAGTCATGATGCTCAATTAATACATATCATGGTTCATAATCAGTGTTTACCTCAATTTTTTTAATCAGAGATCTCCTTAGCTTTTGGGTTTAAGATAGTCTTTCATGTCTGAGTCAACTACTTCACCTCCAGAGAAAATGCCTCGAAAAAATTTCTCTTCCATGACCATTCAAGGTGAATGTTTCGTCTCTAGATACCTTTATGATAAATTTTCTTCATCTTTGAAAAGGATAATAAGTTTCCAATGGTGGGAACTCATTTGTGTTGAAAGACCGGATTCAGATCAACATTTTTTGTATTATAATGAATTTTTTCAATTCAATAAAACAATGAAGATAGAAAATGGTCTTAAGATTTATTTTATGATGTATGATAAGAAATATACATCCTCTATAAAACAAGCATGTACTTTACCATGTGTTCCATATGAGGGTGATTCCTTATGCCCTTCCGTAAATCACAGAAACATGATGAGACATTTGATAAGAGCAAAGCTGAAGAATCTATTTCTAAAATTCATGAGGAAAAGAAAATGTTATGTAATTTATCTGAAGATAATGAACTCATAGACCTCAGTATTCAAGGATTTTTAGTGTTGATAATGGGTTACAAGGATACTTTGAATGTTCTAGATTTTTATGTGCTTGATTATTTGGTGAATATAAGGATGTTCTATCTAATGTGATTCATTTTCTTGACAATTATGATGCTTAAATCGGGTTCTATAAAGTCATAGCTTATCATGTTTTCCAACATTCTGATTATGTTTCTAAAAGAATTATAGAGTTTCAATGTTTCAATCAGGCCAGATGTGACATATTTCAAGGATCCTTTCATTAGTAAGGATATGATAAGGAGAGTTAAGTTATTACGCAATCCTAAATCCACAATGTTTGAGAAGGATCCGGAAGATGAGAAATAAAAATAAGTTTTAGAAGGTATTGAAAACCCATCTATTTCCTCTAAATAACATTTAAGTAAAAGAAAGGGGGTTAAGACTAGAAACCCCAATAAGTAAAAGAAACAAAAATTGGTATCCGATGAGGTTTCCATGGTGTGGATAAAGAAGAAGGAAGAAAGAAAAGAAGGGGATCCTCAATTTGGATTGGATCCAGCTAAATCTATATCACTGAAAATAAGACTAGTAGAAACTATAAATGAATAAGAGTAGAAGAAGAGAATAAAGAAGAGAAAAGACCAAGATATTCACATTGATAATATTCTCAAAATATTTGAGCAAGTAAAAACTGGAACTGTAAAAAGGGAACCACTAATTCAAACTCGATCAAATCCAGCAGAGAAAGGATTGGAGATAAAGGTATCTAAAGAATTGGCCACATAAAGTCTTATACATGAATCTGAAGAATAACAAGAAGAACAAGGGGAAGAAGAAAAAGGGTAAGAACAAGGAAGACAAGAATGTGAAATGAAAGAGAATGTATATGTAAACAACAGAAATCCTTCACCATAATCATCAGATGTTCCATGATTTAAATTTCCATATCTAGATTCCCATCCTTCCAACGAAGTTCCTCAATGGGTTTCTTCCAAGAAAGTCATTCAAATTTTTGATAAAGAAGAAGAAGAAGAATATGATAAGCATTGGAATTATCCCAATACATTTATCGGTACTGAAACTCATTTTGGTGATCTTTGAGAATACACTGAAGAAATGTATTCTAAAAGAACAATCATAGTGAAGGGAGTTCATTACATCGAACAAGATTTGAACAGATTGGAATAGATAATACCGTTTATTCCAAATATAGAATCCAAGCTAGAAATAATTTTAAATAGACATAATGAAATAACAGACTCTATCACGATTCTGATAGACATGTTTCTGAATCTTAAAGATTATTTCAATGTGTTCAGGGAACATACTCTTGAGCACATCAAAGCTTGTAAAAAGTTTCTAAAGTGGTCATATAACATTGATGACAGTCTCATGAATCATATGGTCAAGCAAGATGAATTGGTGAACCAGGTAAATGATCTCAACTCTGTCTATCAAGTGTTGGTCACTTATTTTTATGGAAACATGATGTCTTTCGAAGACACGATCCTAATAAAGGTATTTTATCTAAAGATCTTTAAAATATATAGGCAAAATTGGAGAATGAATTTAATTAGGTTTTTTTCTCTCAAATAGAGTTGTAATTTTGGAGAAGTCCTAGAGAGATAGATTGAAGGATTTCAATTCCAATGAATCAATGATTAAAGCTCATGAAGCAATTAATCAGATTATAAAACAATATATTCAAAAGTAAGAAATGATAATTGAATAACAGGATGTGAAGCTGAAGGATCAACAAGAATCTATTGATAAATTGATGGAGGATAGAAAAGAGTTCAAGAAAAGGAATCTCTCAATGTTCAACTTCTTAGAAAAGAAATAGGGGAAAGAATGATTTATTAAACTATTGTTTGTAATAAACATTATTCAAAGTAATTTCTATTGTTTTTTTACTCTGTTTTTATAACCTTTTTCATGACATAAGTGGTTTCCATTATTATTTTTGAAAATCAAAAAGGGGGAGAAAATTTTTTGGAAGAGAAGAAATTGCTTTCATAAGAAGGAAAAAGTGTGAATACCTTATTAAGGGTGAGAACATACAAGTAAAAATAAATAGAATATGATCCATAGTGATATTTTTATCCTATGGTGGAATTAGTCGTATTAACCATTACTTTAAAAAGATTTACTGAACTCATGGAGAGATAATTCTATTGTTTTTTTTCTTTCTAAGAAGGCGAATATAGTTTAGTCAAAATGAATTTTGATTTATCCATTGATATTTTTTGTTTTGGAAGTCAAAAATTACTTATTTTTTATATATATGTTGTATTCTCATTATAATCACATATATCATAATCATATGATGTGGTTTTATAATCATAATCATATTTTTCTGCTTTAAAAATCATAATCACTAATTTTGTTTCCATCGTAACAACACATGTTGTTGTTCTAGAGCATAATCATATGCTATTTTTTTCAATCGTAACCACATATGATGCTTTCGTAACCATGTGCATCGTAACTAGGTTATGTATTGTATTCATTTTATGCATCCTTACCACTTGCATCGTAATCAAGTTGTGTATCATATTAATGTTATGCATTGAAACCACATGCATTGTAACCAGGTTATGTATTGTTTTCATGTTATGTATCATAACCACATGCATCCTAACTAGGTTATGTATCTTATTCATGTTATGAATCATAACCAAAAATCATCGTATCTAGGTTATGTATCATATTCATGTTATGCTTCGTAACCATATGCATCATAACCAGGTTATGTATCAAATTTATATTATGCATAGTAATCATATGTATCGTAACTAGGTTATACATCGTAATCACATCATGCATCATAACCAGGTTATGTATCATAACCATGATATTTATTGTAACTATGATATAAATCATAGTCACAATTTTAATCGCAATCAAGATATACATCATAAAAAATTTATGTATCTTACTCTTGTAATTCATAGAACTCATATATTACTTTAATACCACATATTTTTTTTGTTATTATATTTCATCTTACTCATTTTTCTATACTTCTGTACTTATTATTTTTGAAAAAAATGATTTCATTGAGTTAGTTTTATACAAATCAATACGATGTCGTGTATTCTGTTTGTTTTGAACGTTAAAATGTTAGGTGTCCAAGTCCCTCCAAATTTTTTGGAGAAATAAGTCTGTTAGAGAAAATATGAATGTTTGAAGCTGAGTCCTATAAATATGAGGACATTAAAAAAAATCAACTTTTGTGTCTGCCAAGTTCTAGAAAGAGACTGTGGGACTTCTCTCTTTCTTTGTGTTAAATCCTTGAAGACACAATACGTGAACAACTTTTTCCTAGTTCTTGTATTTCTATAATTGCTTTGTTTTTCTTTTTTTGACCGATTATTGTGATAACAAATAGGGAATCCAGTGATAGAAAGATGGTGGTACTTATCATCATATCATGGGCTTTCAAGAATTTTAAAGAGAGAGGTGCCATTTACCTTCTTAATAGAGGATTTCATGGGATATGAAGACAATCATTCGGATGATCGAATCAAGGGATTTCAAGCATTTGAAAGACATAGTTTTCAATTATCTTCTTAATCGATGGATTTCGGGGATAAGAAGAGAGTTGTGCCGATAATCGTATCAAGGGCTTACCTGGGTGGTGGTAAGACAAACCTTTTATCTTATGTGAAAGGATACCCTACTCTTCAGGATAAAACAATTATAATACCTTTACATTTCGGTTTCTATTTATAATAGAAATGGAATTGTGTTGTTCCCTTTTTCTATTAATATTCATTTCTATTGTAATTTTTTCAATTACGATTCATTCATTACAAATTGTATTAAGAGATTATAAATGTTGTATGTTATAATCATTTACATTTTTATACTCTAATCATTGAATTCAATTCAAATACAATTTTTCTAATAACCTATTTTATCTTATCATATCATATACATCAGATCCAGGACCTATATGGTCATTTGTATTGGTTGTGAATTGTATTAGTTTAAGAGATATTAAACAAAGTTCATTCTTAAGTTTCTAAATACAATGTTTTTAAACCAAAAATTCAACTCCACTCTTGTATTGTTCCATATAATATATATAAAACTATATTACAATCTAACACTTTTCTATTCCTACCATAATATGTCCAAATTATATATTAAATTTCAATTTTTTAAGTTATTAACTTTTGAATATAGATTATGGATTATCTATTCTTGTAATAAAGTTATTTAAATGGGATCTAGGTCTAGTAATATAACTTTTCATATTGATTATTCATTATCGACTCAAGTTATATTCCATTGTACTTAATACTTATTAAGAATTTGAGCTCAACTTTATTTTTTTCGTTTCCCCAGGTTATGAAAATGAGTCTTCAAATTTAGTTATAAATGATTTAGAGAATATTGGTTTGTTATGTACTAATTTTTAATTTATATTCCCATTCTAAAATGGATGTATTTTAGGTATTTAGTTAACCAAAACTGATAAACTGACCATTCCTTCGAGATAAAATTCACTGTATCAATAATATTTTAGTAAATTATAGCAACAAATCTGGGGTTCTAAGGTTGGGTTCATCATAATTGGTATCAGAGGAAGTTTAGTAGAATAATTGGGGAATATATTTATGAAAATATAGATTAGGGATCGTTACCTTTTGATAAATGATGGAGAAAAATTATAAAAGAATAATGGAATTTTTTGGTAAGGAAGAGATTATGTGGTATTTTTTGGATATACAAATCTATATGGATACAAAAAGTAGATGTGGTTCTAGAGTAGATATACCTAGGGGTAATAATTATAAAAAGAGAACATTAGGATTGAACTGATCACCACCTAGTGTAGGAAAATCAACCTTACTATGCACATGGGTTGACACTCCCAGGACCTATGATTAGGATAATTCACATTTTATTTAATTACTATAATGATGTATTTGAATATAAAGATACCCATAAAATCAATGTTTACACATCTTATATTAACAGTTCATAAAATATAATTTGTGCTATTTTCTACACTATATTTCGGATTATACATTATCATTTAAAATTCATAATTATTTTTTCTCATCTAGTATATGGAATTGTTTAGAAATAAAACTAATAAGGAAGTATGGTATCAGTACTCATGGCCAATCTAGGGATTTATCTACTAATGAGGGAAAAAAACTAGTTTTGGAACTGAGAAAGTTATTGGTATATTTATGAAAAAAACCAGGTCATAAAAAATTATCCTTTCCAAGAATGAATGACCTATTCCACAATGATATAATTTATTCTATACTGGATTATTTATGCAACTTAGTGCTCCATTATTTTATTGGTCTGCTAATCCAATCGATTATGAGAAATTGATTATGTCTATGCAGAATATATATATATATGGAATTTGGATAAGTTGAAAAGGAAGCGGATACACTTAAAGTGCATTATATGATTAGTGATGCTGATCAATGGTGGTTATTGATTCAGAATAATAGGGAGGGAGAGTAAATAGAAATCATAGAATAGAAATCTTTTGAGGAGACATTATTTAAAAAATATTTAACTCATGAGCAATAAACTATGATGAATATAATTTTCCATAGATTATAGAAAAAATATTAAGAAGTTGTTGTGGAGTATAGTGAAAATTTTAAAAAATTCTATATGTATGAAATAGACTAAATATGAAGCATAAGGTCCAATATTGATCATTTATTTGAAGTCATTAAGAAAAATTTCTATATAATATTAATCTCTCCAATATTTTCTTCATAATTTGAATTATTTTTATGTGCAATAATGATAGTGAACCAATTCCTTAGGTCTTGTGGATTTAAAATGAAGAAATAGGAAAATTAGATGACATAGCAAAGACAAAGATAATGAAAACAAGAGAAATAAGGATTATATAGAATGTGATAACTATTGAAAAAACAAACACAAGAAATTATGGAAGGGATTTTGAGTTTTATATATGTATGAAAAAAATGGTCACTAGGGAAAATAATTCTAATAGAAAAATAAAAATGATTAAGTGGAAAGATGAAATTATTAGAAAATTCGTGATTTAAGGAATGATAGGCCTTAATATTTTCTTAATTAAGAGATAATGATGTAGAGATAAAAAGATGATTGATAAATATAATTTAATTTTCATAGGGCTAAATACATTTTAATTGATTAATGATTGTTGAGAAATTGGTGTATTCTTGCATCGATGAAGTCTACATCATTATGGGATTTCTGTAAAATATCTTAAAACATATCTTTTAAAAAATGAATAATAAGGAATATATTTATACAATATTTTATTATGGTAATTATGAGGTTTAATAGATTACATTAAAAAGGAATGAACATTTTTGGTTTGTGACGATTTAAAGATACTTAATATTTTTTGAGAGATTAATGGAATGTTTAATCTAAAAATTAAGTGGCCTTATTTCTAATGTTTTCGAAAAAAATCATTTGTGAGGTTCACAAGGTTAACCATTTATGAAATGGTTTATGTTTAACTTTTGATAATGTTTTAGAGATTGTTTTATTACATCACTATATGAAGATTTATGCATATTAGATAACGTGTACTAAACATATGGGTTTTGGAAAATTGTTTGAGATAAAAAAAATCTTGTCACAACTTTAGGGGTCTTATAATCGATTAAATGTAAATTTTAATGCTCCACTGATAACAAAAATCATTTTGGGATATTCATTTCTTAGAATAAGGGATGAATTAAAAAACAAAAAAATGGGGAAAATTATAATTATGAAAAAGAATGTAATAAAGTAAGTATATTTCTATATATTATTAGGCTTTAAAGTAATTTCTCACCAATATTAAAGAGAGGAATGAAATACATTTTTATCCAATTACCATAATTTTTCAGGATATTAATAACCATTTTGTGCACATATTTGGTTAATGGATTGGTGTTCGTCAACCTTCTTTAGATCTCCCACTCTATTGTGATCTGTGATCCCTATTACTATCCATTATGATTTGGGATCTAGTTCACTTATATGTCCTTATTTTTATTTCCCACTTATGATATAACACACCAAAACGATGTTATTTTATTATCCAGGAAGAACTTGTACTTCCCCTTCTCTATTATTATAAGGATATTATATTAACACTTTTCTAATGTGGGGTTTTCAATAAACGTAATTTCAAAAATCAAACCATTTAATATAATATTAAATATTTAATTTAGAGGAATAAATTTATTTAATATGGGAATAATGTAATTCCCAAATAATTTAGAATAAATTTCTTTAATAATAAATCTAATTATGTCAATATCTTGTGATGCACACAACCCCTGGTTTAAGAAAAACAATTTTTAGTCACACATTTCAAAAATAATTACAAATTTTTTTTAAGACATTTATAAAATTTATATGAAAAAATAAACATTATATTTTAAATAATCATATAAATGATATCTTAGGGTGATGTTTCGGTAATTTCTAAAAAGCTTCATTTTTTGATAAAAAGAGAAAAAATAGAATTTTATTTGAAAAATACCAATCCATTTAAATGAAAAATATTTTCAAAAAATATTTAAATTGGTTTTAATTTATAATTAGATAAATTTAATATAAATTAATATAGTTTAGGATAATTTAATAATTTTAAATTTGAATTTAGAAATAAAAATATTAACATGTTTTGATCAATTTCAATTTAAAAACCTGTTTTCTCATCATGTTAGAAGGATTAATTTTAAATATATTTATTTGAATTATGTGAGTTGAATTTTGAAAAAATTATTTCAAATCTAAAATAATAATAATTTGAAATTTATAATAACATAAACATAATAAGGAGGAAAACAAGTAGTGAAAACATTAAAAATTAATTATCAAAATTATATTAAAAATGGGTTTACGGTGTGGTTAAACTATATTGATAAGTGTAAAAATGACCTAAAATATTGTATATGTAATATTTAATGAATGTATTTCTATTTAGAAAATAAAATTCCTTAAAATATCTAAACTACATTCCACATGAATTTGAATATGACCCATATAATAAGTGTGTAATGAAAAAAGACAAAAAAGAAAATTTTATCAATTTTTATATCTATAATGATTTGGGATGGGGACTATTTTTTTTGATTATATGTATTATATTTAAATATAAATTATATTTTTATTCATTATTTTTTGAGATTATATAGTAACCTTGAATGCTTATGAAACACCAATAGAGTAATTGTTTAGTTAATAATTAAATGAAATAAATAATTCTAAAAATATTAAAAGCGTGGTAAATTGATTTAATTATTGACATCCACTAATTTTTTTGTTAAATACATCCTGTTATAAAGTGGTGTTATTAGTATATTTTAAATCCTCTGGTGACATGATAATTTTATATTCAAAATAATTGAATAATTTCAAAATTAACATTAATATTATTTTATAATAATCAATATTTTATTAAATGATTTAAAATTAATAAAAATCCCATATTCTTCCAAGTGATTTATAATTGTTAAAAATTATAAACTAAGTTTCATTCATGTAAAAATTATTCTCTTATAATGACTATTGTGACCCCTAAATAGTAAAAAAATTGTTAACATAGTTAATGTTAAAATGATGTTTTATATGTACATATTCTATTGTTAAAATAAGTTTTAAACACACATAAAATTAATCATAGATAAATTGGATTTAATAATTATATTAATTGGTTCCAAATTATTTATTATTTCACTCTTTATAATATTCTTAGTGGATAAATTACCAAGGTAAGAAAACCATTTACCGTATCGAAAAACCAAAATGGTAAAAATAAGGAATTGTAGATATTAAAGAACCAAATGTTTAAAAAATATTTTTTACTATATGGTGGAGGTGTGTATAGACCATATCATCCTTATAACCCATTAAATCTCAATATTGGATCCTTTTAAGGTAATATTTACCTACCAATAGTGAATACTTTTTGGTATTTACAAAAGTACCGCTACTCCTCAACGATAAAAGGGAACTGAATCCCCACACTTTTCCACACCTCTAATGCTATTTGGATAATACAAAGAAAACCCAAATATCTCACCAAATTCCATCATATTATCCTTAAAGTCATATTTTGTGAATTATTCAATCATACGGTGGATTTAGTGAAAACCTAATAAGGACACCCGAAGAAGATTTGTTGTTCTTCAATGAGAATCTTTATTATACTTCTTTCTCATCCTACATAATTTTTTTAAACCAACATGATATAATAATATAATAATCCTATATATTAATTTATGTTGTTATAATAAGTTAATGTCCAATTTCCTTCTCCACTTCCACCAAGTGGTTTATGAAATCATCATTTGTGTGTACGACGGACTACCACATCACATATTGATGTCATTCGTTTTTCATTTCCCACATTTCATGGTTTTTTATGATGATTGATCTAAAGTATAAATATTATGTTCAATAAATAGTTATACTTGTGGAGTCAATATATCATATAAACAATTTTAACTTCCATTATGTTGGATTTTTGATATCATCAATAATCTGTATGACAAACTACTGCCACACAAACCCTTGTGATTCATCTTTTATTAACACTTGACATAGAAGGAGATAAACTGGTAATAAAAATATTTTCTGAAGAATAATTCAAATAAATTATTATTATCCTAATAATTTATAATAGTCGCACAAACTAGGGATGATCTCATGGATGCCACTTCTACAACCAAATTTTTCTGTTGTCACTATTATTTTATAACTAATATAAAACTAAATTTCATAAACTATAATGGGTGGGATTGAAATGAATGAAATGTAAATATAAAATAAATTTGTTTTTATTTATATATTTAAATAAAAAACATTAAAAAATTAATAAAAAAACAAAGAATTCAGTATAATAAAAATGTTGCTCTCAGGGGTTCGTAGTGGTGGATCATTGTTATTCAAAATATATTCCTTATTATTTTATTCTATTAATAGATCAAAACATTTGATAATAAATCATCTCATTTTAATGGTAGTACACCACAATGAGACCAATTCATGTAGGATTAATATCCTTCACATCAATACCAAATCCAAACTTGACCATTTGAAATACTTAAATATGAATGGGATGAAAAATGATTTAATTAGGAGGAAGAAAACACTAGCATAGAAATAGGGGAGACGGCTCACCAAAATATTTAAACCACTATTTAATCCTCATAATAAAACATGAGAAATAATTAAATCATTATACACTAAAATTCTAGCACATCCCCCTAAAATATCAGTTAGGGTTAGATATTTTCATTCATGGAGATAAGAGAAATATGATGGGAGAAACGCATAAACTAAAAAAATAGAAGAAGAAGAGAAATTCACAGAATATGAGGAATATAAAAACTAATATATATATATATATATATAAAATAGTAATAAATATTATATTAGATTTAATCTACCTTTCCCCCTTTAAATAGAGATCCTATGAAATTTTAGGTGATGTTATAATTTATATAAAATGGATGAACAAATTTGGGATCCAATTCTTCTCACTGGAAGTATACACATGAACATCCCATTAAATTGCCAACTCATGGATAATATCCTTACTTAAAGTTCTTATATTTTATCTCCTTCATCAAACCTCCAATTTTTATCTTGATTGGACATCATATTCATGTGTTATGTCTATTTTACTTTGTCATATTTAATCTATCCATGTTTCTATTCGTATTCCAATGCTCCAAACATCCTATTAAGTAATGACCTTTAATCAATCTGAATCATGTTGGGACACAGAAATAAAAGTTGTTCCATAGTTCATTATCTATCTCTTTGAGGAATTTAATCTCTTCTGGGTAATCGCACATCATGATATTAACTCATATTTAAAAGATTATATATTTTTACACCGTTTTCGAGGCCTCAGTTGTGAGCTGATTTTGCACCTCCAATTGTTGGATTGATCATTTTCCCCAGAATGTTGAAATGATATCTATGATGTATTGAAGGATACAAAATTAATTTCAAAATTTCAGTTATATTATAAAAAATTATGTGTGAAATACATAAATAAATTCAAACACTTATCTTCTAAAAAAATTCTATTTTTTCATCAAACCTCAAAAAACCTAAAAACCAAAATGTGTGACAATTTCCCATTAAGAAAAACATTGGTAGGATTTTAAAATTTTAACTATAAAATAAAATCTATTAAAATTTTATCTTTATCACTCCCCCACACATAGGCATGTTACTCATAGAAATCATCATATAATCTAATCAAAATGCACACAATAATCAAATGTGAGAAAACATATATCATCTTATAATAAATAGAATTATATCATGCCTCCTATATAAAAAAATCCCATATCATTTTAATTCAGCACATTATTTTTTTTAAACCTCATAAATCTACCCAGTGACAAATCACAACCTACCTTCTAATGAATTTTATGTCACCCTTCACTAAAGAGAGATTAAATTCAAAGTTATGCCCATACAAAGCAATTGTGTGTACCTCCATAGTCCTATGAGAATTATCATTTATCCATAGTGCGATTGATGAAAATATTTTCATTAATTATGATTTTTTCACATTAAATTATTTGTAATAGGGTTGGTGGGTAAATGATTGAAAACATTAAGGCTGAAAAGAGGAGGTTTGAATCTTAAGTACAATGCATGAATAATTAAGTCAAAACATAAGATGAAACTCACTAAATACCCCTTTCCAATGTAGAAAAAAACCCCAAATTGTTAAAAATATAACATGAGTCAATAAATTATTAAAAATAATTATATCATTCATGTTCTCCACCATTATTTCTTTACAAAGGCACAACATTATTGGTTTCCTTCTTTTTTAAAAGAGGATGAGATGAAAATTGAATAAAAGGAAAAATTAAAATGGATTAAACTGATTTAAGAAAGGGACACAAGTCATAAGATAATTTATAATTATAAATTCATGCTCAAATCACTGTTTTCCATTTTTTTTCTTTTATTTTTATTTTTGTCTTTTTTTAATGGATTACCAGATGAAGAAAATAAAGCACAATGAAATGATGAATCAAACAAAATATTTTCTTTACCCACTTCCCAAAATGTTTACACACAACTCAAACCACATAAAAAGTAATAAAATCCCAAAAAACACATTTTAAAGGCCCTTTCCCCACACTCCAACTTGAAATATCCATGAAAAAATACCAAGAGTATAGGTAGGTAAGGAAGAATTGATGAGTACTATGAACTAAAACTATATAGAAATTCATGTAATATAAGGGATAATTAAGCACAAATTTATGGGTAGGTATTAAGATAGAAAATTTTATATCCATATAATATCCTCAGTGATGTCAAAAACATTCTATGAAATCCAAATAGTTGAAAGAGAAAAATAAAAAATTCTGATTCTCAAAAAAAATCCATGTTTCCATCATGAATGTGTTGGTATTGGAAAGAACATTTAAAAGTGGTTGAGAATACGTAATAATTTAGGAATCATATTTTTATTTATTTATTAATGGGAATGAATTTCAAATATTAGTCAAACTCATAAAAATTCGTAAAAATATAATTCTAGGAAAACATTTATCATCAATAATCATTTATAATTCATTTTTTTCACAACCCTTCCAATTTTCACAAAATATATTTAAGGGTGAAAATGACTAGAAAGAAAATTAAAGATAAAGGATCCCAAAAATATGAAAATAAAAATTAAAATCAGAGAAAACACAATTAATCTGGTTAAAACTCCCTCACACATAAAATTTACTACCCCTCATTTTAGATCAAAATAAAAATAAAAATATAAGGGTAGAAAAACTAAAGGGAAGGAACAAAACAAAATGAAATTATTTTCTATTGGTATTATTGAGTTATGAACAAAGATACTAACAATAATCATTAAATCATGAAATATATAAATTCATAAGAAAAATAAATAAAAAGGAAGAAAGAGGGAAAGAGGATAAAACATTATTTGGACCAACATTTGGCTGTTAGGATTGGAATCCCCCTAATTAGACAATTGCATTTGTGTAACCCAAATATGAAGGAGCATGAAGTTTATTTATTAAAAAAATTGAATTTATCCCAACAACAATATGTAGATATTTTGAGAGAGAACCAGTAATTAAAATAAAAATAGTCTCAACCCATAGAATAAATGAAAAGGAAAATTTGAGATGAAGAGGGAGAGGGAAAATAATACAGTGGTGCTCTCTATATTCATCAACTAGAGTGAGTGGCATCCAAAAGATGTAGAGATAGTCTACTTGGATTTGGATTCTTTTCTATTTCAGGTTCATCAAATTATTCGATAAAAAATTATTTCTCTCTTCAAGAATCATCATATAGACTAGTGTACAACTCGACTAGCTCCTCCAAATTCTCCTCAATAGAAACTAATTATTCACCATCTTCATCAAGGTCGTAAATTAGTGGTGACTAATATAAAAAAATTGAATAAGGGATATAATTTTTAAAATCACAATGTATAATATTTGAATCAAATTGAGGATCATAAATTAAATTTCCCTCAAAACATTCATCTTGAAACCATTTTTCTTCAAGCAGGGCAGCCAGGAATACTTTCTCTATAGAGGGAAGTCAATCTTTATAATTTGATGAAACCTCACCAATGTATTCTTTAAATTTGGGGGGGGGGGGAAGTTTAATTCTCCATATATTTTATTTTTTTTCATTTCATCCATAAGACATTATCTTCTTTACATTTGATGATTAACAGTGTAACCATCGTGCTTACTTTATCAAGAGAATTAAAGTCCCCTTGATGCATCAAGACATTTTTTTCCATCTGGATATTCAATGTGTCTTCCCTTATAAGTTTACCATAAAATTTTTAAATAGACAAATAATTATATTAATAAAAAAAAAATCCACATTTTCAAATGAAATAAAATAAAGGCAATAAAGGTCTTTTTTAGTTTTTGAATGTTTTGAATATTTTTTTGATTTTTTTGAAAAATGGTGTGCGTATGATCTTGGGATCCTCAAGAATACTACATAAATGATAATTGTGTTTTTTTATGAACCACTATTCAATTAATTTCTAATTACCCTAGGAATGTACCATAGAGACACAACCTAGGGTCAACCTCAAGGTGACCACTTTCACAAAAAATTTATTTTATTGTCACTATTATCTTCTAACAAATATAAGAAAAATTTACAAAAACTAAAATTGTTTGGGGGATTGAAATTACTGAAATATAAATATAATAAAAATATATTTATATTTATATTTGAAAATAAAAAAATGAAAATAATAAAGAACACACAGAAGTTTGAAAAATAAAACCATTGCTCTTGGGGGATCGCAGTGGAGTTATCATTGTTATTCAAAATAAATTCTTCATTATTTAATTTAATATAGAGATTAAAAACATTAAATATAAAAACACTCATTTAAATGGTACTATCCTACAATGAAACCAATTCATGTTGGAGTAACCTATTACAAATCAATACCTAAGTGAAACTCCACCTTTGGAATAACATAGATATCAATGAGAAGGAAAACAATTGAATAATAAGGAAGAAAATATTCTAAGAGAAAGTGGGCCAGCCACTCACCACAATAATTTTAATCACGATTGAATCTTTAGAATAAAACATAATAATTCATTAAATAAAAATAAAATCAAATACCACCACTTCCCCCCTCAAAAAACAATGACGGTTAGGTCTCCACATTCATGGAGATAAAAGAAGCGTGATGGGATAAGCACATAAAATAAATTAAATTGAAGTAGAGGATAAATACATAGAATAAGATTAAGATCTAAATATATATATATATATACATACTAATAACTACTAAAAAATCAATACTCTCCCCTTTCCACCAGGAAATGGATATCCTTGTAAATGGTAGGGGAGATCAAAATTTATTGAAAATGGATTAACAAATATTAGGTTTTAATTCTACCTGTCCAAAGTATATGCTTGTAAATCCCATTAAATGTACGAATATGGGATAATATCTTTCATGGTATTTTTTCCTTTTTATCTCACATTTCAGAAATAAAAATATTATCTTGATTTTACATTGGACAAAAGTGTTATCACTATTTTACATTGTTGTATTTAATTTGTCCAAGTAACTATTCATATTAAAATCCCTAAAACTCCATGGATTAATGTCCTTTTATCTAGTTGAAACCTGACCTGAAATATATGTATGGAATTTATTACCCAGATTAGTAACTATATCATTGTATAATTTATACTATTTTGGGTTGTCACCCAACGAGATATAACCTCATATTTATACATCCCCGATAAATGCACAGTTTTCATGGCATGGGTTGTGAGGTTATTTTTCACCTCTAATTGTTGGATTTATCTTTATATCTAACATGATTAAATAATACCTACGAATAATAGAATACTAAGAAAGATTAATTTCACAATTTTATTTAGATTATCAAAATTTAAGGATAAACTACAAAAATAAATTGAAAAATATAAATTCTAAAACTATTCTATTTTTTTCATTTAATCTCAAGAAACATAAAAAACCTAAAAATTAGATAATTTATCATAAAATAACATTATGGTTATATTATAAATTTTTCATCAAAGAATAAAATATTTTAAAATGTTGGCTTCAACATAAGGTTAAATTTAATGAATATATGTGATATAAATGACATAACTGTGATATTATTTACATACATATAATTATCAATGGACTACATATATCATTTTCACTATTTCCTTTTAACTAACATAAGGATGATAACATCATTCATGTATGTGTGGAATAACTCCTTTGTAAAGTTATGTGAATCTCTTTTCATCATAATAGTACATGGATGATATATATATATTTATGTATATAATATGCTATTTATGATACTATGATCATTATGGAAGGGTAATGTATTTGTCACATCCTTTCCATAATTATCATTGAAAAATGGAAACATTACTCATGTGTACATAAGGCCTACCATCTCTATGATAATAATGTAATTAATTTTTCATAACCGTCATTATTGATTATTCTTAAAAGTATAATTCAAGCATAATAATGATAATGATTTCATGACTATTATTATTGATATGAGAGAACTATATAATATGTACTAGGATATTATCTTTCATAATAATTCATGAATGATAAAAGAGGGCGATTAAGGACCAAAAAATGAAAATAATAAAATATTATAAAATAAAGGATTTTAGTAAGTTATAAAAGGATTATTTATGATATTATAAATATTTCTATTGTTATTCTATAAGTTAATGATATTTTTTAAACCACTATACATGATGTTAATTCACATTTAACCAAATGGAAATGTGATGTAGTGAATTTCATCTCAATTTTCATTCAATTGAGAAATATTTATTATTATGAACAAATTCACTTTTATGTGATGTGTATACTACCCCTACGACATGTAATATCATAAATCCATTGTTTTTCATTGTATTTTAAGTCTCAAAAGAGACTTTTCCATCCTATCATATTTCACATGAATACAACCAAGTGGTAAAAACTATTTTGAATCCTGAATTACTTTTTTGATTGTTACCATACTCTTGAAACAATCTCTTTATTATTATAATTGTTCATCCAAAATTACATTTATCTTAAATATTCAAATTCTTGAGTGGTGGAAATGATTATTTCTTAAACCAAATACCATTTTGTTCTACATTGTTTCCTTTTAATGTTTTTTTATTAACATGAAAAATTTTGATAAATCAATATCATTCACACAATAAAAATGATAAATTATAAGGAAATGTTTTTATAAATTAAATTGATTATTTTATATACAAGGAATTCATTGGATGTGCGGTACAAAGGTTGGAGACCTATTAATATAAGCCCCATGATGCATTGGTAGTCTAATGATTTGAATCAGTTGGATAAATCAAATAAGTTTCTACCCACAGAAATAACCTATCTTGAGGATTGATCTTGAGAGTAGCTATCATGAGAAGAGATCCTCATAGTTTAGACATACACAAATTTTCATTCAATCATGGCTATCACACCACTAGTTTGTAGTTAAGAAATACATACCTACCATCAAAATTTTAAAACTTCTAAAATGAGTATCAAAATTAAGAGATATAAAATTTTAAATACATAATCAATAAGTACCAAATTCATAGTTAAAATTGGGAAAGTTGGTGTGATAATTCTACCCAACATAACACTTTATGAATCTAGAAACTCATTATTAAAGGATGAAGGTAAAAAAATAATAAAACATTAAAACCCAGATTATGTGGTGTGAGGGATAAAGAAACTACTGAAGAATCTACGTGGAGGAAAAGAGTATCTAAAAAAATAACTTGATGGAACATGAAATTAGATATTCCCTAATATCATGATGTAAAACATCAGCCTGCAATTAAAAAATCCAACCTTTCTAACAATAATGGATAATATATCTTCCAAAAATTTCTATTTTATCTTGAATGACTAATTTATGAGATAGACACTCCCATGAATAGACTTCACTGAGAAACTATATTCTAAAAACTTCCCAGGGAACCACTCAAGGAACCAGATCAAATGATTATAAATAAATTTCTGAACCAAAATGATACTTCTTAAACTCCAAGAGAAGGTATAACTAAGAAATTATCACCCCATGAATAAGATCAAACAACAGAAATGAAAACACACATCATCATAGAAAAAAATGGCTCCAACCTTGAAACAAGGAATATAAAAGGATTGTAAATTGGAACCCCACCCATGGAATAACAACTATTTTCATTTCAATAACATCTAAATGAGACTACACTAGTTTCCAAACTAAAAATTGTTATTCTAATCCACCAAGTCCCTACCCATAGTTCCCATGTTCAATACATAAAAACTAAGAATAAACCACTCATAGAACCCATAAAAAATACCTCAAGAAACCTAGTTAGTAAAAAGAAATGAGAACCACTTGAATGAACAATAACATTAAAGCACCACAATTGAAATTACAAAAGAAATAAGTAGATATAGTATACCTAAGATGATTCCAATAACTATAATATCATCAATCATGAATCTGATATATATAAGATCAATGTGATCAATAAGAACAACCTAGACACACATTCTTACGAAAATATCATAAAAATATTTAATGATTATAAAAAAAAGCACATAAATAATATTCCTTGGGAATTTAAAGTAGTTGGGATTAATGTTACCAAAGAAAAAATGATCTACTTGATCCAGTCTGACCACTCCATAGACATGGGTGAAACATAATCATCATGAAATGGAAGAGGAAACTGACTCAATAAATTATCAATAGGGTCCAAGGATTTAGAATATTTTGTATCTCCTATTATATACTATGCATAGACCTTTACTGGAAAATCCACATCCATGTAGTAAGAATAATTACTCAATGGATTATCAATATGGATAAAATTTCCCCCAATTTTTATTACCGTATATAAATGAATTGTCTAAGTAAATAAAGTCATGAATATAACACATTGACGTTTTATAAACCAATCCAAACATTCAAGATATATTATGATTCAACACTATAAAACAGAAATTCACCAAAATAATGTATATAAAAAACATTATCATAAAAATAATTATTTTCATTTAATAATTATTATCTTCATAAATATTCATAAATTCATTTTTTTCAATAGAAAACATGATTTAAAAATAACAAAATTTTCTTTTAAAAAATTAAATATCAGTTATAAAACTCAAGATAAAATCCCTTTTCTATAAAATCAATATATTCCAAAAAGAAATATAAAGTATCATTTAACAGTAACACACCCATTATTTGAGATATTTGACATTATTAACTCAAATATCCATTTAAACCATTCAATGTTCATCTTTTATTTTAAGATCATCATATAATTAAAATATATATGAAACTAGCTTGTATTTAAAAACATATCTAGGAAAATAAAAACTTTATTTCAAAAAAACACTACCAAATTTCATAATGGAATCCACCAATTTAGAAAATACATGTAAAAATGAAGAACTGCTTAAAAATACACCATAATATCCAATTTAATGACCAAAACATTTTTTATTATTCTCATGTCCATTCAAAAAAATATTCCAATTCAAAATGAAGAGGAATGATAAACATTTTCAAAACATTTAATTACAGTAGCACAAATTAATTTCATTCCAATAAAAAAACAGTCATAAAAAAACCATCAAATAATCTATACTTTTACATTAATAATTCTATTTTAAAATAACATAAAACTAAATTTTAATATAAACAACCAACAAGTAAGTTACAAATCATCAACAAAAACATATAATGTAAACATCAATTCACTATAAACTCAACCTTTTAACCTCAATCTATTAGTTAAAAATATCAAAGTAAACTAGGAATAAAAGGGATAAAAAATTGATTGAAATTATAAAAATTTATTTTTTTGGCTTCAAAATATTAAAAATCAATTGAAAACCATGAAACAATCTCTATAATTCTATTCAATACCATCATAAAAGGATCCACATGGTCTTCTAGAATATATTATCTAATCATTCAGCTCAAATTCTTCTTCTATTCTCACCCTAAATGATACTAGATATCCTAATAATAATTTATAAATTCTCTATACTGTTTAAAATATCACAATCAAATATCAAAACACATCAATAGAAAACAAAACCAAACCCAATTACATGTTTGATTATTATTGTTCAAGGAAAAAATGTTTCATTAGGAAAGGTGTTGATCCAACACCCACCTCCGATAAACCAATTATGCTCTAAAAATGTTCACAGTATCCATTATACCTAAAAACACCCAAAATCAAAATAGTGTGTCAATGTAACTAAGTCGCTATTATAAAATGAGGATTTTTCACCGTCAGTAATGAATTGTCCTGGGATTATCTAACATATTGCCTGATCAGATTCATCGTTGGGATAAAAGTGAATTCCCAATCACCACATAGTGGAATTCAGTGTCTTAGAGTCAAGAAAAATACATTAAGAATTAATTTACCCTCAAATATGAATATACAGATATTAGATCATTTATGAAGAAGAAGAAATAGATTAACCATATGTTAGATGTCCATTTAAAACAAGATAATACGATCCAAATAATTAAAAGAGAAAAATTTATTCACTATCAATATGTATGAACCAAATAATTTATATCAACTTATATAATAACCCAAAAACAAATATACATCAATTTATAATAATGAATCCAAATACAATTAAAAGAAAGGCTATCTTGGAAGATTAAATAATGTAACTAGAAAAACATATTCAAATCCTATACACAACTTCAAAAACTCTTTAATGCCACTCATGGCTACTCATCACATCCCAACTCACCCATATATTAAATAATGAAAATATATCCAAACTAAAATTTTTACCTGAAAGTGTATATAATATAATCTCATTATAACCAAAAAAAGTATTTAGGGTGTGGGAAAAATATTCCCTATAAGATATCACTATGGATTCTTTTATATTTCATATAAATGATAATTCAAAAATTCTAGTTTGAATATATAGTTATAAAAAATGATTTTAAATGATAGTACTTCAAAAAATGATGAATAATTCATTCCTTTGAAAAAAAATATATTTCAAATTCATTTTTTATTCAAAATTTAAACAAACCATTTACTTCAAAATAGAGCACTCTTAATCCAGAAAGGAAAACAACCACATTTAAATAATGAAAAATCTTTTCCATGCATTTTTTTTATTATAAATATATTTCATAATATCCTCTCTCAAAAAATAAATATAAAATATAAATCCAAATAATGTAAAAAGGAAATAAATAATTACACAGGAATCATATATCAATTGAGGATGATCCATGAAATGAGTTTTGATATAATCAATGAAGAGAGAAAATAAAATAATACAAATATTTTAATCCCCTAGGAAAAATCACTAATAATGAAAAAGAAACAAGGGAAAGTAAGTATTTTATAAAGGGAGATTTTCTATGATGATACATATATAAAGAGATAAATTTTAGGCCTATGTTGTTCCAAACCATCTTACAAGCCATCCAACTACCCAATGATAACATCATCGACCGAACCACCCCTTGTAATCTTATCAGAAGCTATAAGGAAAATATTAAAGGTGTGACCTAAACTATAATACAATATAGAAATAACCCTCTCATAGTTATCAGGGATCCAATATACCAAATACTGGTGATATAAAAAATAATAATTCATCAATCATCATATTTTCCAATATATAATAAAAAGGTAATCTAATCTCACAAAAAAACACTCTCAAAATAAATATCCCCTTTAATATCCATGGCTATGAATAAATAAATTTATGAAAATTATTATACTATATACAACAATGGAAAACATCCTAAAAATTTAATATTTACAAAGGGGTATAAAATTATTGGGATCACAAAACAACAAACAACTAATTTCACTTGAAAGCATCCCCATGGGAATTTATACATGCAATTGGAATTTTTAAATTAAACATAATCGAATTATAAATATTTTAAAAATTAAAATCACCTCATTAAAAGTGGTGATAAAAATTACTACCCATAAAGGGATCCCTATAAAGTAATTATCTAATAAAAAATGCTTTTGTTTTACTCATTTATTCACTCACATTCCATAAAAAGGAGTTACATAAAAACACCTTCTTAAATCCAAGTTGACAAAATTTCCTTGGATGATGAAATCCAAACTGATGACTAAGACAATGCCTATAATCTGTAGGCCTGATAAGCCTCAATATTATGTTCACCAAAACATAATATTCATCCAACATGGACCCTATGGTTCTTGGTAGATAACAAACCTAGATTAACAGATGAAGAAGGTAATATTGAAGGATCTAGAGAGATTTATCTAGAATCATAAAGTTGTATCCTAGAAGAAATTATTGGTAAAATCCATGGAGAATAATATGTAAAAGGGGGGATTCACTTGGGGTGAATCCATTTGATTTTGGGGGATAAACAACCACTAATGGGTTTAAATTCAGAATAGAAAATCACGATGTTTGTAAATTTAAAATTATTCTAAGAAAACATAATTAGGTAATGTTTTTAATCATGGCATGAAGGATTTTATAAACCATATAGTTTTAGCATGACACCCCACATCATGACATGAATACAAATAGACCATAACTGAAGACTTCAGGGAAAATCCAAGTCATGGTGTGAAACTCTTTTTTTACACATGTCTTATTTGTAGTTAATAATTAATTCCCTAGGAAAAATCCGATTACGGTGCTACATACCTTTGTTACACTATAACTAGTCTAATGTCTAGAAATGGAAACCTATCATCCAATCCTAATGACACCTAAAATTCTAAGAAAAATGGATAGATAAATTTTTTTGGAATACTTAAACAATTAATTATAAATTCCCACCTGAAATTCGAATTTTAGGAATAATTGTTTAAAAATGGATCATATTTACATTACACTTATGGTAAATTTTTTAGTCTTTTAGAAAAGTATAATGGTTTTAACATTGTTTATGTGAACTTATTTTCAAAAAATCTTGTTTATTTATCATTATTAATATTCCATTCAATGTATCATTGTTTTTTAACTCATCCATAATCCATTTTTTTTATTTTTTAAACCCACTTTTTTGGAAAAGTGGGAACAATAAAATCTACACATATCACCCACACATTGCGATCCACAAAGAGCATACAAATTTCAAAATAAAAAACCCTACCACCACTACAGCCATCTGAAATCCATAAAATTCAAAATTAAAAAGCCAAGCATCACTATCCAGACATATTGATTCATGCATCACCTCGAGTCTCGTACCTTGCCTCGAGACACAAATTAAACATTACAACTACCCATTCCTAATCAAACTAGATCACTGGTGAGTTCCACCAGTGTCCGCCATCCCTGATGAAAAAAATCTTGTCACCGCTGTACTCGAATCACGAAACATCACACCATTATCACACCAATATCATCATCCTCGTCCAAACTCATCAACTCTTCTTCGCAGGCCTCTTCTCCGACGTCCACCTTCTGTACCAAATACCATCGCCGATGTTTCACAGGACCGCCCTCATCTTGACAGTCATAAATTCCAATCCACCAACCCCTCATTGTCTCCATTCAAATATCGCCCAACGAAACTGAGATCCCACCACCGCTTAAAAGCATTCCGGGCTACCTAGAACCCTCCACCACAACACACTACATAGCCCAAAGCCTCTTGGAAACCACCGCAGCCGACCGACCTGGAAGGGAGCAGCAAATCTGGAGTCCAGAGAGGAGTACAAGTGGCCAGGCCTTCCAAAGCAAGCCACAACCAAGCAAACACCATCCAAATCACCATAAAAAATATCAACGGCCCTTTACCCACAAAACAAAAATTATAATGCCATTGGAACCCCCCAACAGAAGTAAAATCGCACTACATGCCACCATAGAACAAGGATGAGGAAATCAGGACTCAAACCCTAATACCAACATAGAAGGGGGTCTGAAACCAGTAAAAAACCTGAACATGAACAAATGAAAGTGGGATAAAACCTGAAAAGAATCTGAGGATTGAAACTCTAAGAAAAAGAGAAAACTCCGGTAACTACTAGAAATATTTAGTCCGCTAAATAGATTTCCCAAACCCTTAGCGTATCCCTTGATCTAAATTCGACCTGGATAGGAGTTCATGAATGCAACAGCAGGGCGCCAAGAGATGAATGAAGGAAAAGAAAGATCTCTAATGTAGAGTAGAGTGGAGATTGATCTAAAAAGAAAAGATGAGAAAGAGCATATCCCAGAGCGAGCGAGAGAGAAGAAGAACTTTAGAATAGTAGTGCAGAGGATCCATCGCTGTCAGGGGACAACTGAAACCCTAGGATGCGAGAGCTCGAGAGAATCCAGGGGAGTGGGGCTCCATCCCTTAAAGGTTCCATTGTTTTCTAACTCTATTCAAATTATTCCAGGATTTTTTTTACATATTAAAATAGAAAAAGATTTTTCTTTTATATTTTCCAATTAATATTTATAATTCTTATATACATATGTTTGTAATAAATTTCAAAATCCTTTAATGTTTTATGACTATTTAAGGATATTCTCTAATAATGGAATTAAAAATTTCAATATGGATGGATTATGAGGGTATTTTATGGATTTGTTATTGTCAAAAGATTAATTTGATGTATTAAAAAGGTTTTGGTGGAATTATGATTGTCATGAATTTCTTGGAGTATACTATATTACTTTAGTTTTGGATAAATTAATGGTTTTATTTTATAACTTTTAAATTTCTATGTTTTATGTTTTTATAATAGTTATTATTATTCTTTACATTATTTTTATTTTCATGTATATGTTATTTTAACTCATGTATTTTTTCTATATTGTTTTGAATTTTTTAAAAAGATATTTTATTTACAATTTACCTTTGGGGTGTTAGTTTAATCCATAGTTTCTAAGAATGTTATTTTGTTTATGTACTAGGTAAATATTTATATTCATTACATATTTTTTTAATATATATTTTTAATAACTAAAAGTCATGTTGGTTATGTGTTATATTATATAATTAGTTATTCAGATGATGAAATAATTATAATTATCTAGTTATTGGATTTTCATGAAATTATATATCCCCTCAATGAATTATTATGTTTTATGTTGTAAAATAGTTTGGTTATTTGGTGCATTATTTATCATTTTTTTTATAATGTTGTGGAATGAGGCATTAATGATTTGAATTATCATTGATATCTTAGTGAGATGCTTAGACTATAAGACAAATATGTCGAAAATTATGAATTTTATGAATATGAAATCAGTTATTATAGTCCATATGATTATTTACTTCTCTATTTAACTCATGGATATTTCTCATAACCATAATGTATGATAAATTTATTTTTTCATTATTTTTTATTCCTTCTAAATGATTCATTCCTTGTTTATTCACTAATATATTTAGAAATATGACACCCCTTACTCAATGTTTGAGGTCACCTATCTTATATTTCAATTTACATAGATAATGAAGAAGATTTAGATATCTGATATTTATTTATGGGTATCATTTTTGGAAAATGTTTTTGGATTTATTAAATACATAATATAAAACAACTATTCCTTGGTTTATGAGAAATACCAATTCAATTGGATAGATATGGGTTTTTTGTAGTTGAGGGATTTACCTAAATTATATAAATCATTGAATTTTTTTTCTCATGTATAAAAGAGACACAATAATTTTTATTTACGTTCTAATTTTGAGTGGATAAGTTTTTGTCTCAGAAGTTTTTATTTAATCCAACTTATAAAGAGTGTGTTTTCCACACATTATCTTAGAGTCTCGGTACAAGGCATCTAACAATCACATTGAGTATGAGGGTTTTGACTATAGTCCATTTTTTTATATTTTATATAATTTTATTGAATCCAAAGATTACATCACTTATTTTTTTATAATGTATCACATTTCACTTTTGGAATATGTTAAAAATTTTCATACTTATGATGGTGCAACACAAGGGAAATGAATTTTTCTTAATTCTTGAGAACTATTTACATGTTTTGAAACTATAAATTATATTTCAAACATTAAGATCCTTTTTTATATTGGTTTATCTCAATTTAATTTTTAAATATGATGATTCCATTTATCTACAAGAAAATATTTTTTTTAAATGAGTATAATTTTGTACATTAATTTAATTAGTAGTTTTTTTAAATGCATTCAATCAAAAATAATAACCCTGGTTATAATTTCATCATATCCATTAGTGTCTCATGATATATTTTTATAAATATTTGGTTTTCTATATCATTTCTCCATCGACATAGGTATTTATGTATGTAATCATCCCAATCATCTCATATATGGATCGTGGATAGTTGAGTAGAAAAATAATTTCCCAATCCATTATTTGGGTATCCAAAACTCTATTTTTATGTTAAACTCATCTTATTAGGGTCTCCCAACTAATTATAACCTAATGAAACTGAATATAATGAGAAAAAAATCTTATTTGGGCCACTCACAACTTTATTTTCCATGACAAGACAATATAGGGGAATCTAGATAAAGCATGACCTACATAGTTATATGATTGATGTGCTGAAAAGTGTATTCATTTGATGGAATCTAACACTAAGAAATTTAAAATTGGTTTGGGGGTTGACAATTTTATATCATATTATTCCAATGAAATTACTTCATAATTATAATGATTTAGTTTTAATTATTTTTTTCTTTCAAAAAATTTTACATGTTAAATAAATATTTTTGTGTAAATATCTAAAAAAATTATATCCTTTTTACTAACCCAATTTAAAATATAAATATTTAACGAAATCCAATACATCTGATGAAAAAATTGAATGAAACCCTTTCGTGTATGGTCTATAAATCATATGAAATAAATAGTTCCACATGAATTATCATGTATTGACAATGTAATTATTTTTTTGATGAATAAAACAATTTGTTATTAGTATAATTATATATATCTTTTATTCATATTTATTATGGTTCTACAGATGTATAAAGACCCCAAAATAGATATATTAAAAAGTGTTAATATATTAATCCATATAAACATATATTTTTGGAGATTATTGTTTTCCCATCAATCAAAACCTCAGGTGGAAAATTTGAAACTATTTTTTTGGTTTTTGAATATATTTTTGCTAAATGGCACCACATAACAATCATTCAAATTATATCATTGGTTGATGAAAAATCATGGGTGGTTGTTAGATTAAATAAATAAATATATTAATTAATTAATTTCTATGTCTAAATTGATTTCCTAACAAAGAAAATCCCCAGTTAATCCATACTATTTAAATCATCCTGGGTTGGCTACCTAACCATGAATATTTAGCGATACATTATTGAAAGGATCCTTGATGAATAAATGTAGTAGGATCAAGGATATATCATTAAATTCACTGAAACATGTCAATGGCATCGACGAGGTACCTAAAAAGCCATTATTCATTAGAAATTTATCCAATAATGAGATATTTCATTTTTATTTAGAAATTTCTTCCCATTTACTTTATTTTTATATATTTATTGTAGTTATAAATTTATATTTCCCAGAAGTATCTTTGATTTTCATTTCCTTTTCAATTTATGATTTATTTTTATATATTAGAATTATTTTTGAAAAGAATCCATTATCTATTATTTATTTTCCATAAATGATGATTTCTCTTCATAGAAGTATAAAAAATGATGACGTTCACTTGGGTGATTTTTGGTTTTCTCCCACATTTATTTGTGTTCTTCCCCATTAAGACAATTTAATTCGGTGTTTTATCTATTTCTAAAATTGTTCAAATCAAAATAAAAACTATGTATTAATTTTTGACTTGTGTGTTGATGAACATGATGATATATGCTAATGGATTGTTGATGAATGATGATGTAATATATATTTATGGAATAAATTGGGTTATATTTTCATTTATTTTTTGAGGGTGGAAATAACAGGATAAGGCTACGATTTTTACTTCAATAAATCATGGTATGGGGCTATTCTCTAGTTATGATAGATCTATAATCCAATCATGTGGAGTAATCGTTGGTTACAATTTTCATGAGATTAGTGGACATATGAAGATCCTAGAATTAACACTTACCATTCTTTGAAACATCCAAATACAGATAATTTATCCCAGAGGAACACATAACAATTTTTCCATTTATTTCAACAACATGGTTTTCATGAAATCTTAAATATCACATGCCCTGTAGATGGGTCAATCTTCCATGGGACCATGCATGGCCCATCGTGTCTTGTAATGGGGAGAATTATTATGACACTATGTGGTTTTTTATGACATGATCCATGTTTAACAACTTATGTATGTGAATCACCACATTCTAATTCGAGAAAAAATTCATCAACATGAATGGAATTGGGAGTCGACCTGTGAATATAGTGGGACACACCATGTATTTTTCATAGAGGGTTATATATTTTATATCACCTTATTTGGGTATCAAAATTCATCTTATGAGTAAATATTTCTCATTATAATTTCATCTATGACAAAATAGATATATTCATTTTTTTACATCAGAGAGGTTATATGTGATGGCACAGATAGATATCTCTATCCCTCATAGTAGGTTGTGGTCGATACTCAACTGTGATCTCTAGGTACACAAATGGGGTATAGAGCTTCTGATAGAATTTATAGTGCAAGGAATGGGTCCCTATTTCCCATAAAAATATGATAAAAACCCTATACACTTAATTGGTGTTTTTATTAATCTTTATGTTGGTGGAACCATCTCACCATCTAGTATAGACCAGGAATAGGTCATATAACCTATTGAGGTCAGTCCCATCTTGGATGTGATGTTCCAATAGTGAGGCATATGTCCCCCATATATGGTGATGTTTTCATTGTGCTATTGGACTTAGGATAACACTAGATCAAGGTTCCATATATGGGAAAATAATCTTGATTTGGCTATAAATATTGGGGGATTCATCTCTATCTTCCTTCATTTTGTTGTGGAAACATAATCATTGGGCTTCTTCTCCCCTCTTTGTTTCATGTATTGAGTTAAGTGATTATTTATATTTATTCAAAATTATTTTTAATGGAATATTAATAGGTATGTATATACTCACCACTGAGTGGATCTTTTTAATATGCCATCTGTTATACAGATCACAGGTAGTTAGATAGTGACTTTGGAGGTAATGGATTCGATGGAGCATAGAATTACACATTTAATGGGATCATATTCCAGTTTGTAACATCCGAGATCATGAAATGTATATTCATTATCATTAGTTATTTCATTAGGAAATCCGATGTTTTTTGGTTAGTCATATAATTGTCCACTATTATACCTTGTTTATAATTATATTTCTACACATTTGTTACTCTAGTGGTTATTTCATGAATTTTTTACTTTTGGGATAGTGGTTTATTTTATCCAGTAGGTTTTTGTGGTACATAGAGGTTTGTATGTCTGTGTGTTTGTTATTTAAGATATAACCTCCTATTTTTCTGAAATTATTACTCGGTGGTATTATCCAACCCATACACCATTTGGGGAATTATTGGGGTCTCACACTAGACTTATTTTATTTCTATTTGTGTCCTTGGGGGTGGGCTATAATAGAGTGGTATTAGAGTTGGTGAATCATTGGGATGATGTTTGGATTTAGATGAGTTTTGTGGATAAGTTCATGAACACAGGGTAACAGTTTTACATTTCATTGAGTTTGGATATCAAGATAGGGATACATGTGTTATACCTATAGTGGATGTAACCATATACTAGAAAATTGAAAAACATGTTTTTGATTCATCATATATATATATTAATCATAGGGGAACCAATGGTACATAATTCATATTAGAATACATATTTTATTTTCATTTCGTTCTTGAGTCACCTCCGTACATATAATAATTTGACTATGTTACTTCCAATCAAATTTCATAATGCTTCCACTATAACATCCAACTATGATTTTGAGATAGGGTAATAATTAATAGTTGAGTTAAGAGGAATGAATGTAGGATCTTGTTCATGTGGTGGTCCCTCTAGGTGAGAGAAGAGAAGTTATTTCACCCAATGATAGGTGTATTAACCCTCATCTGGTAGTTTATGATGATTGTTTTTGGAATATTTATTAGATGATATTTCTTGTGCTAAATAATGGCATTGTTCACAAGTTTAGTTCATTCATAGATTTTCATTGATTAAGGCCACACCAATTTCATGGGGAGATGGACCCTCTTGTATTGGAGGATTCTCTTGAGTCAGTTGTTAGAGTTTTGGGTCTGGTGTGAATCCCAAATAATTATATTTTTCCCATTAAAGTAGTTTTATTCACATAGAAATATGATATACGTCATGTTTAGTCACCTATAACTAGAATTAGATGAGAATCATTTCGATGATGTTCGAGAGCATTTTTAATGACATGTACTACACTTCAGCATCATAGTCTATAAAAATAAATGATCTTATTGAATTATATTATGGTGATATTAAAATTGAAATGTATGTGACAATATTAATTAACCCATATTTAACTCTTTCTATATGGTGAGATATGAATACTTCTCACTAGAGATGAATAATTGGGGAAATCATATAGACATTAATGATTACATAGTTTCCATATTCCTTCCCACTTATACCTGGGTGTTAGTGTAGGCCTTGGTGATAGAGAGAGTCCCAATAAGGTAATATTTTTTTGACCGAGCTCGCAATGGACATCATGGAGTAGAGTGATTTAATTCTATTAGTTCAAATAATAATAAATGTTCATAGTATAGTAAGTATTCAAGCTACCATGATCAATCATGGGGACCAACATTACATGGATCCACTTAGGGATCTGGTTAGCTGAGAGACATACATAGTTATGATTGCAATGGAAAATATTACTTGGTTCATGATTTATAGAAAATATGTGATATTAATGGTTGAATAATTGTGGATGTAACTGTGTGAAAGAGGTAGAACCTAGATCAAAAATCACCCACATGTGGTGATGGAGGATCTTAGAGACGAAGCTCTAAAAGAGGAGCGTAAGGAGCTCCCATGATATGAGATTCTAGTTGAAGATGACATTAGGAAGTACTTATACGAACACAATTAAGTGGGAAACAGATGGATTATAGGGATAGTGTTCAAGGAAATTGTCTATTATAGTCTATGGAAGATTATGAACTGGATTTCTAAGAGACTATTCAGGGTACTTTATATGTATTCTCTGCATTAGTAAAAACACTTTTATGTAAGAGTGTGAGTCATTATTTATTTATCATATCCTATATTTGAGAAATTGAGAGTCGTATGGAGACTTTATCACATCAGTTGTGTCTATATATTCTTTTGGTAAGTTATTACACTATATCCCAAACCTTTTGATTGTGATATTTCATTCATGTAGGGGACTGAATCACATAAAAACTTCTGCGATATTATACAACATCAACTGAAATCGTTATGTTTGTTTAATTTATATCCCTGATATGTTCCTAGATAGACCATAATTACATTATATTTAAGAGGATCTAAATGGTTGAGTTGATATTATCCTTTAATGGAAGGAATGACCATATGTTAGAATGATTTGTACTTTGGAATAGGGAACAGAAAATAATATCCTATCATTAAGAATGATTATTCAATTTTTGTATTGTGATTTTTAGATCAATTGTTTCTAGTGGTAATGGTTGAGTACATGGATTTCTTCCTCAAATATTTATAATAAATATCTCTTGATTGAGTGACTAAATTATATATTGAATAGAACCATGATATCATACCACTATATTTTTAATCATATCAGAAAACCCCTATTGGGATTTAGGAGATAAGGGAGTTGTTGGATCACCTTCAAGAGAAGGGTTTCATCAGAAATTATGTGTCTCCCAATGAGGATCTAGTATTGTTTTTATAAGAGTGGGTATGAATGAATGAGTATGTGTGTTGATTACCATAACCAAAATAATGTAAAGATTATTAATAAGTTACATTTTCTGAAGATTAATGAACCCTTCAAGATAATAAAGGGAATTTGATGGTTTTAAAGGATTAATCGTAGGTACCTATACCACCGGTTGAGGGTTCATGAGGAGGATATTACCAAGAAAACATTTTAGTGTTACTGTACATTCTATGAGTCATTGGTTATTCTTTTTTGTGAGTTGAATGACCGTATTATTTATAAGTACTTATAAATCATATCTTTCATAATTTATTGGTTTGTTTTATTTTTGAATTTATCGAGGATATATTCATTTACTTTTCATCAAAAGAGGAGTGAAAAAATCATTTTTGGATGGTCTTAGCCTTACTCAGGGTGCATCATTTATATAGAAAGCTGTCAAATTGTCAATTGTGGATTACATTGGTTCAATTTTTGGGATACATCATCCTTCAACATGGTATTGATGTGAAAGTAGTAATGAATGTGTAAATTCTAGCTTGGGAACCACCAAGAGAGTCTCTATGTGGTTGTGTTTTCATTGGTTATCAAGGTATAATCAGATGCTTTAGATATATATTTCTTGGATTTTAACCCCTTTAAATGCTTTGACTTGAAAGTATTAGTCCTTTCCTATGATTGGGAGTTGTTAGAATGGATTTGAGGAGTAGAGTCATAAGTTGACCAATGAGAATATTTTGAGTCTACCAAAGAAGGATATTGAGTATGTGACATCTTCTGATTTCACTAATGTTGGAATCATTTAACATATTAGATTTTTTTGTGTATTATTTTTATATAATATATGGATTATATTTTAGAACAAGTGATGAGATTGTGTACGATTCTAAGGCCCAGTGTTCCGAGAATATTTTTTCAAATAATATTAAAATATATAATAGCACGTGCACACAATTTTCTTGAAAAATTTTAATAACTCATAAAAATGGTGACTGAATCAAATTAGAGGGAACCATTGAGTTCATAATAGCAGGTTTACCCAAGGTGTGACCTAACCTTTTGTGGCATGAAGAGTTTGTTAAAAAGTCATCACGAATGTATATAAAAAAGAAATTAAAGAAATTGATTTATATTTATTTGATGATGCATCGACCTAATAAAATCTTTTATAATCTTATTTATCAATAAATGTTAGGGTTGTCCTTATGACTTCAGAATTTGAGAGAGTATCCTGTGTAGGGGCTTCCATGGACGAACATTGATAAATCACCTTTTAATGATCGGTGTGCCAGTAGAAATTTACAATCTCACAAATGACGGTAACAAAGATGTAGATTTATTCTTTGTCATAGATCAATCTAAATTGAGTTAGGGCATGTGTTAAAATTTTTAATCTCTATATTCTTAATTTCTATAATGAATTTGAATTAATCAAAGAACGAATTGATTCAATGATCAGGTGTATTGTGGGAAGGGATTTATTTTTCTGGTATTATATAGGGAGAAGTTTCAATGGTCTAATTTGGGGACAGATTCATTTTCTATTCTAATGGAAACAAACCAATATTGAAATGAACATTGATTGAGGTTTCATTCTATTTATTTATTGTTATTTTCTCCCTTAATTCTACATTTCACCGTGGGGTTTCTTTGCTGGACCGAGGGTCAACACATCCCAATAAATTTATCATTATGCACTCATTTATTGGCACAATGATACGATATCCTAGATCATGGATCAAAACAAAAAGTCGTAGGTGTGATTAAGGAGACATAACAATTCTGATAACAAATTATTCTCTAATTTACACTCTTCGGTGCAAAACAAAGAATGATTATTCAATTCATTTTTTGATAAGATCTGACAATGGGATGAATGGTTTGAAAATGGAAAGGCCTAGAAAATCTCATATCTATGATCTTTTATCTTTTGGGGAATAAGAGGTGACATTGTGTCTCAGAGTAGAAGAGGCAGTGGTGGACGACATAGGTAGTTGGGTGGCGGGGCTAGTGGAGGCGGCCGATGTCACGGGAAATGGAGTCGCATTTTGAGGTGGATGTGGGACGACAACGTCATTTGATTTGCAGTGGGCTAGGTGTTTTGTTCTAGACAGGTGGGATGGGTCAGGTCAGTGGGCTGGGTTGGATGAGGGGGACCGTAGTCAGACACGAGTAGGACCCAGGTCATATTTCGTGAAACCAGGATGAAGCTCAATTGCAGTTGACCATGAAGGTCAACCGTGTGGCGTGACCGACCTTGTGGTTTGACTGAACATGCGGTATAGTCGATCATGAAGTGCAGTCTACTACGAGGCATAGAGGATGGTGGATCTTCTAAAGGTGTAGAGACTATGCGATTAGTCCGTATGTAGTCGCCCAAAGTGGTTGACCACAAAGGTTAGTCGAGCATGACAGGTGGAATAACCGCAGTGGTCAATCCATGGGAGACCAATCCACAAGGTAGGTGGATCGACCGCAGTGGTTGGTCCATAGGCCCCAGATATTTTTAAAAGAAACATCATTCAAAAAATTATAACTGATAAATAGAGATACTAATCAACGAGCCATCTACAGCATTGAGAGCCTAGCATTGATAAGTTCTTGTTGAGACTAACAATGGATCTTTAGTTTGGACCATCATAGGTTGAGTGTGTTACCATTGTCCTTTACTTGAGGTTTTAATTCAAAATTACATCTACATCACTAGATTTTAATCCTCTATAGAGGCCGAGTCTCAAATAATGTATGGTATCCCTCCATGATACTGGAGTACGATCTTCTATCACCCATAGTGGATTTTGTGGTATTGGTGTATCCTCCCTAAGCAGGCCATTGATCCTCTATCTAGAGGTTCATATCAGAAGGGTTTATAGTATATTTATGTAGTTTTTTGTGTGATCCCCTATGTAGCAAGTTGATTAAAATTGGGTTCATGATGTCCCCCAGTGGTTCTAGTCGTGACCCCATATCTATGTATCAAGGTTGATACAGATTTTGTTTGTGGTGTCCCATGCAGTTATATCTGTGATCCCCACTATGTGTTTCATAGTCTTACATGACCACTGCATTCACTTTGTGTGGGGAACAAATGAAGTATACATATTCGTCAACTTTCTCTGATGATATCATGGATAAAGGAGTGAGTTCACCCTGAATAAATTTTATTCAAGTGAAATTTTGTAAACGGAAGTTGGTTTTGACCGCCTGATGGTGTGGTGTCTCTCTTAAGTATATCTAGGTTTTTCCCTATTTCATATATCTATTATATAGTCTTATATTTCATTATTGATCGGAATACACTTTTTTCTTCATGTTTATTTCTCTTGGGGTGTTCTACTGAGTATTTTTATACTCACCCCTACATGAGGTTTTCCCGCACATGTCATGTCTTGTTTGGATGAGCAACCTTTTAATGAAATCCTAAGAGTATTAGGAGTGGGTGGAGAATTACTAGAGCATGGTCGACCATGTTGTGTTTCAGGAGAATACCTTTGATGTAATCTTACACTTGGGGTTGGTTGAACTCATTAAAATTTAAGTTGGAATCATCTACAGACTCTTTTTGGCTAGCATGATTTTTCCCTGTCTACTTTATAGTACATTCACTATCATACTCTGTTGTGGGATCTTAAATGTATTCTTGAATTATTTTAGTTGTGTTACATTTAATCATTGTGTGTCTTTAAGATGTGTCTATGTGTATAGGTATCTTAGGCTAATTCATCCCAGTTGTGGGATATGTATACTCGATGTTATTCACTAGCCATTAGAGTATTGGAAGCAGGCTTGGGGTAGTCAAAACATGATCACCTCTGATACGGGTCATCACTGAGTGGTATAAAATCCAAATAGGTTATACTTTAATACCAGGAGTCTATGAGGTTGGTTTGGGGAAATAGTTTTATATGTTTCATGTTCAAATTTTAGGCTAGGAACTCTAGTGTTTGTAAAACCTAGAGTGTTTATGGACATTTTTATGGTATAAATAAATTTTTAATTTATATCCTACAATGAAAAAAGTTAAAAATTCCTTTCAAATGAAACAAATTTGTCATATGTTACACTCAAATTCAACTTGGTGTACGATACATGAAACACTAATTTGGCATAAGATACACGAAACACTGAGTTTCTATGGAACATCAATTTTTTTTATAATTTTTTAAATGAGATTATTATAACATAGACATTAAAATTAGTTACATGAATATTAATAAAAAAAATTTCAAATGTATTTTATAATTTTTTATATAAATAATACATATTTATAATAAAAGTTAGGATTTTTTGTAAACTCATATGTTTACAAAAACAATTTTCTTGAATTAACCGCTTTCAATGGCCTTCTATGAAAAATAATAAAATGATTTTTAGACAAATTTAGATATTTAATTTCACTAAAAAAAATTCATTTTTTTATTTAGAATGTTGAAATAAATATAGTGTGGTATTTTTTTTATTTTTCTAACAATCTTAATTTTTTTATGAATAGTGAAAAATACTAGATTTTGATTTGAAACTGATTTTTAATTTATTTTCTTTATAAGGATAAATTAAATTTTAAATTGGTTTAAAATTTTAATTAGGTAATACTGTTAATAAATAAACCTATTTTGATTATTAAAACTAATTTCACATTGAAATTGGATATAAAAACATAGAATTTGTTTGATCATTTTTTCTTTGAAAACCCACATTGTCAACCCGACTGTTGGATTAATTTTAAATTTACATATACTACTTATGTGGTTAGAATTTTGAAAAATGGATTCCATATTAGTGATAATAATTATTTATAATATATAATAAAGTTAATTTTTTTTTACCAAAAATATTAGTGAAATTGATTCTAATTAATTGCATTTGTTAATTAAAAAATTAGGTTAATAAAGTACTAAACCATTAATATAAGACCAACAATAACTTTGACATTATTCAAAAACCCATGTTATGCCCATTATTCGGCATTTAACCTTTACTTATTTAATTATTTGGTTTTTATGACATTTATTAAGTGAAAACATGGGTACAACTAATTCTTTTAAAAAATTCCATGTGTGTCCATTCCCTTATCTATAAAATGCCCCACATGTTCCTATTTCCTCACACTTCAAAAGACCCTGGGCTCATCCAAATTCTTCTAAAATAATCTCCCAAATTCCATCCCTTCCACTTATAATCCTTCCCTTGTAAATAAGGCAACTCATGCGAGCCTTTTGACACAAACCAAAAGGAGTTAGCCGATTAAGAGGTTACATATTCTCTTAAGCACCTTTCCTTTATTTTTTTGCTTTATCCCCTATAATATATTTTTTCCATTCGGGAAAGAATACACCATAATCCTCAATATTCCATTATTTTTTAATGCTAATGCTTAGAAAAAAAAACTTTCCCACACCTCCATCGAATGATCATCAAACATATTGTTTATGTGTATGTAGAACAAACTTCTCACTAAACGATGATTGTTTAATTATCCATTACCCCCTCACATGGTGGAAATTATGACAAACACTCTATTTATAAATGTCATATATTATATTTATAATTTATTTAAGCTTATTTATTCCTATTACAACACACACCTTTTTAACTTCCATTTGGTGTAATTATAATAATTTTGTTGGAAGAAGTGTGGACTACCACACCCTCAATGTTGTGTGATTCGTTCAAATAGTACATGAAATTTATTAAAGATGGGTTTAGTGAAATTATATGATATATATAAAATTATAATTATAGTTGAATGATCATATATATATATATACATTTTTATGTCATTTTCTTTCCATTCTTTTAATACGATAATTATAACAGAAACAATGTTCATGATTTCGTACAACTTATCATCTCCATGAACAATGTATTCCATTTCATACTTATTTATGCTATAGATTATTATAATATAAATTTCAGGATGAAATCCCTCCAAATATGCTCCTCCTGATCTAGCAATGGAGAAAGAGAAATAATGACCCCCTGAGTCCCACCTCCAGTGGGGCCTAAGGTGGTGACTAACACCAAGGGTATACAAATATTACAAAATGGGAGGAATTACACATTTTATAAAAACCATTATCATGAGATAAGATGTATCAACCATAAAAACTCTGAGATAAGTATATATAGATAAAAAACAAAAAAAACCCATGTGCATGTTCCAAATGAATACTGACACAAATACATAAGTATTTAGGGTAAGTACCAAAAGTAAAACTAAGCAGCGGTGCAGTAACTATCATGATCCTAGCTAGTATAGTATTAATTGGCCCACTTAATCCTCCTAGAATCCTCAAAAACAATTTATATGCGTAGGCTGTTAATATAATTACACTCAGTATGGAAAACAAAAGTCTCTCATTCAAATGTAGAGAAGTATACTAATTCCCTCATGAGAAGCAAAAAAACCAAAAACACCTACCATGGTATACTAGCCACCCCAATCTCAATAAAGGCACAATATCCAAATAATGAAATTCATGTAATGTAATATAGTAAGAACATTTATGATAGGGTAACCCACACCACTTTCCCACTGATAAGCCGCCATCACACCATAATAGAAAATGTCTAGGTGCTCCCACATCTTCCGAAAGAACCACGTCACAACCCACCCACACACACCTATGCCACAGAATGCATCCCACCCAACCCACACACACTTGGGTCCCAAACCCCACAAAACCTCTAAGAAACCATAGAACCACAATACATCTCATCTCAAAGACACATATGAAGCACAACTCACCCACTCACAAATGGGCCTCACAAACCACAACCTTCATGAAGAGTATTGTGTTATCACTGCCTATAAGAGGGATCATGGAAGAGTGGGTGAACAAATATCCATCCTCCCAATGACATATTTAGGAAATACCCACTCACCTGTAATAATGGGGGTTTTCAACATGGATTACTCAACTAGGGTGGGGTGTGTATAAAATCACAAGAAAGTTAAAATATATATATAGGTACCAAACAGTCAGACCAACCGATGGGTTCTCAAGAAAACAACCACCCCATAACACTACCATCTTTGTTTCTACCTCACAACGCACGTATCAAGTTGAATGATGGTTATTTGCGATGTTCATAAAATAATTCCACCCAACACCTAATAATTTTTTCATTATTAATAATTTACCAATTATTCTATCCCCACCTAGGCAAATGACAACCACAACACAAAACTAACCTCACATCTAAGCCAAAAATTGTAAGAAAACAATTATAAAACACACCACTTCACACTTCCTCCCCACTTATCACCAAATCAATTCACTTCCATTATCATTATTCAAAGTAATTCCACCAAACCTAAAGAAAAATCCCCCAAGACACAAAACAATCCTTCAACATATCAAGTCACAACCATACTTGGCAGCCTCACTGCTTAAAAACACTACACTAAGTAACATAAACATAGAACAAAAATAAATATACAACCCCACTGCCCAACCACTTCCCATCCATTCCACTATTAATTAATATCCCAACATAATATTCCATTAAACCCTTTAACCACACAATCACAACATCGAGATCTCAACAACATCACCACACATCCTGTACAAAGAAAAAATAGAAAATATCCACACACAACCACACCAAACAAGGTGAAGCATATTAAAAATTGACACAGTCATTCTTTAATTCCAAAATAATAAATTTAGGGTTATCAAAGAATAAGTTTGATCCTGGGTCATCAATTTAATTAACTAGATTTTTGTGCTTAATCAATTTCATAATTCCAAAAATTCAACTAGGGATTCATAACAAGTGTAAAGAATCAACATGTGCAAGAAAAGACCACCAAAAAATATGATTTTCAGAAATCATACATTTAAAAACATGGATAAAAGATAAAAAATAAAACAAATGATCATCATCATCATCATCCCCGACCCTCATTTATTAATAATTTAACAAAACCAATTTTCGTAACATACCAGATTAGCTTTACAATATGTTATAATATCATAGTAATAACCTTAATTAAATGTTGGTATTCGACTATAATCACAAAGGGAAATTATCTTACCCACCCCACATGATATAAAAATAAAGGAACACTACTGGATCCTTACTATAAATAATAGAATATCAAAAAATCCTCCTTGCACCAAAACAAGGGGTGCATGAGTAGCCAGAAGACTCCAAGGAAGATTGGATTTGAAGGTCATAACACAACACACGAATCCATGGGGAAGAAAGTCTATAGGCGCACCATAGGAAAACTGAAACACACTGGAAAGATGAGACCTTATATTTGGATGTTACAGATCCTATATCAATTTAAGGGAGACAATTTCAAAGTACTTAATAGTCTAATCGTGGTCTCGACCATGAAACTTGGATTTTTCAAAGTATTTGGGGTGTTAAGATATAACAAATATAATTAATACCACTTGAAACTACTTCATAAATAGTCATACATGTATTGAAATTTTATTTACTTCAAATAGAACATAAGAGTGGAAAAAATAGAAAAATGGGAAAATCATGAAATGACTCACTTTTGGGTGAGTCACAAACGCGAGTCAACGATAGATGAGCCATTGTTGGTTGAAACATTATTGAACAATTCATAGATGTGACCTACTAATGTGACCCATTGATTCTACTTACTGATGTCACTCATTGATGCCACTTACCTTCCCCACCTATCATAGCCACCTACCGTCATCACATACTGATGAAACTCACCAAAACCACTCACTGATACCACACACTGAGGCCACTCACTGATTTCACTCACTAATGCCACTGACAAAATCCCCTTACCAACAACTGACATATCAATGCCTGACCTACCGATTCCCTATCTACTAATGCCTAACCTTCTTTTGGAAAACTATGTTTTTTTTCAATGTATTGAAATGAGTCATCATGACTCCCCGGAACACATCAAACACTAAATTTTGACAAAGTAATGTAATGGAGGGCTTCAAGACATTACATGAAATACCTATCACACTATTATCTACCTCAAGACTTCAAAACCAAACCAATAAGAAAGAGTGTTATGAACAAAAAATGTGAGATACCTCTCATGGATCCTACTATACTTGAAACACTACTACTGTCCTCAAAGTTCAACGATTAAACATGATGTGTTGTTCAAAAGATGGAGTGAAAACTCAAAATCTACGAACACGTATTCTGAAATCTACTACCCCAATCAACTAGAATACACAACACATGATCACCAAAACTAATCCATCTAGACATAATAATTAGGGTATTCCTTCCTCCATTTCGAGATACTATCCCGTCTGGCCAGTACCTACTTGACCACAAAGGTTTAATCTCATCTCAATTAATGTTTCTTGATTAATAATTGGTTCATCCTATTCTTTGGGACTAGAATTTACCAGACACCACAGAACAAGGAGAAAACTCATATTATAGAAAACAAGGATCAAGAATTAAATCAAAATGTAAAAGTCCAAAAAACTCTAGGTACTAGGAACACATTTTCACTTATCACTCCCAAGTACTCTCCTCCTGGCCACCATGCCTCCACAACCCATAGACCAATGGAATGTTCTATCCACAAAGCACCTTCTCCCAATGAAGTTGGATCCCCACTGGCCGCTTCTCAAACATTGCATCACCCAAAATATCCAACTCTCCCCAGTTAATGACATGGGAGTCATTGTGAAGATTCCAATGAATCTGGAAGACATAGATGACATCGTGGATCCTCTCCAACTACTGTGTTACAATTAAATGAAGTTCCCAGTCAGGATCCAAGTATCCCTGAGAGGGGGAGGGGGTGAATCAGTGATATCTATTTCTTTTTATGTTTCCTTCTTTTAGAAACAACCTTTTCCTCCCGTTAAAGAGTTTCTTCCCTACTGAACACACACAATCAAAGGAACACATGATTTACAAGGTTCACTACTCAACAAGAGTATCCATGTACTTGGTATGGTACAGAAATAATCTAGTACCACAAAATCCACTAGAAAAAAATCCTTTGATGTGGAATACAACGAGTAGGATATACCCTTACACTCGTGTAGCACATGGAAAAAAATCTGCAAGCGCATGTGCACCCTCTTAGAACAAATACAGAATTACAATATTTCAGTGCTTCATTACAATTGAACAGTTGTATTATATGAAGTACATATCTTCAATTTCCTACCCAAAATCTGGTAAGAACCTCCTGGAGAAAACAGCATGCGCGCCACTTACTGCTTGCCTGCCTCCCTACTTGCGCGCCTACTCAATACTTGTGTGCCACCTGCTTGTTCACCTCCCTACTTACGCGCCTCTAGAAACTTGCGCGACAACAATTGTGCGGCAACACTTGCGTGGAAACACATGCACAGAAACACTTGCGTGACAACACTTGCGTTACAGACCACTCTCTACTACTTGCGTGCTCAGAGCTCAAATTTTCTCTTATGTGTTGAGCATTCATAAATGAGGAGGCATGTTATCTATTTATAGGCATTTTGGTGACTTGGGCGTCACATATACTTGCACGCCAATACTTGCACGCCGCTCCTTCACTTGCGCACCACTCCATTACTTGTGCGTCCTTCCATCACTAGCACACCACTTTCATGCCTTTGTCATTTTTGATATGATGAAGTTGTAATCTGACTTGCGTTAAAAATACACTTGCATGCCACTTATACTTTTGAGCCTCACTTGCACGCCACTTATACTTGTGCGCCACTTTTGGACTTACATTCCAATCTGTAACTTGCGCGCCATTTTATTTCCTTTGTCAAATTCTTATGTGATGATCCGGAATTATGACTTTCACGCCACATATACTTTCAAGAAAATACTTCCGCGCCACTTTTGACTTGTGCGACACATTATTTCCTTTTCCAAAAACACTTCTTTACTCCCCCTATCCTTCATAAGGATTTCCTCACAAGATTTCCAAACTTATGATATTTGTGAAATACAAATCAGAAAAGCATCGTCATTGTTTATAGGTCCTTTACAAAGTGAATTGATTTTGATTCTTTGAAAACCAAAGACAACACTCTGTAACAAAAAAAATTTCTTGCTTCCTTATCCATCCATCTTGGTACCAACATTAACTAGTATTCCACCTCACCAAATTACCCCAACACCTCAAAGGGTCCAATTAACCTCATAGAAAGCTTTCTCTCTCTTCCAATCCTCCACTCCCCGCGTTGAGGGGAAACCTTTAAGAACACATGGTACCCAACCTAGAACTCTAATGGAATCCTCCTATGATAAAAAAATGACTTCTTCCAGTCATTCAATTTCTTCATCCTCTCATAAACAAGATGGAACTTCTCTATTCTGCTCTGCACTACCTCAGTTATAAAAACATTTATCTTCCCAACATCTGTTCAACATAAAGGTGAAAGACACAATTTATTATACAATGCTTCAAATAGAGACATGACAATGGAATATTGGTATATATTATTGTATGTGAAATCTAAAAGGGAATGTATCTCAGAAAAAAGCTTCCAAAGAACAAGATGCATGATCATAGCATTTCCTTCAATATTTGGATTTTCCACTATGTATACCCATAAATCTGAGGATGGAAGGAAGTGATCAGACACAACTAAGTGAAAAAATCATTCAAAAATCCCCTATAGACACTAAAGGTAAAACATGTGTCCCGATATGAGATGATAAAAATTGGACCCCCATCCCCCGGTGCGTGTCCCTAGAACAGCACGGCTTTGTGAAAGGAAGGTCAATCCAAGGGGCAATTTCCCTCGCACAGGAGTTACTCAGGGATTTAAACATCAAGACGCGTGGCTCCAATGTGGCAATCAAGCTATACATGAGCAAGGAATATGATCGAGTTGAGTGGGGTTTCATCAACAAGGTACTGGAAAGAAGGGGTTTCTCCCCATGGAATGTTGACATCATATTCAGATGTTTCAGTTCTCCCTGGATGGCCGTCATCTTCATGGGGAAATGTTGTGGCTTCTTTTAGTCTGCCTGCGATTTGAGACAGGGTGATCCCTTGTCCCTGAGTCTGTTCATCTTGACCCAAGATGTTCTCAGTCGACATATTCACAAGGGTCTTGACAGAGGTGAGCTTGTTGCTTATCACCGAAGAAGGAGAGCCCCCCCTGTTTCTCACCTGATGTTTGTGGATGATACAATTATTTTCACCAATGGTTGCCGGAGGTCTATCAACTGCCTCAACAGAATCATGCAAGAATATCTTTTTTGGAGTGGGCAGGTTATTAACAAGGAAAAAAGTAATTTCTTTATCTCCAATGGATACGGCGCTTCTCGGCCGCATGACCTACAACAAAACATGGACATGAAAAGAGGAACTTTTCCCATCGAATACCTCGGTTCCCCGATCTCCTCTGGGAGGCTTCGGGTGGGTGACTTCGAGGGTATTATCAATAAGATCACATCCAAAATTCTTAATTGGAAGAACATTTTTCTATATTTTGGGGGACGGATAACGCTGGTCAACAGTGTCCTTCTTGCCACTACTATTCATTTGCTATCGTCGATCATGGTTCCAAAAAGCGTTATCAAAAGGATTGACAAGATTCTATCCAGGTTTATATGGGATCCTCGAATAGAGGGTGGGCGTTACTGGGCTTCTTGGGACAGGGTGGCGAGACCTGTTAGAGAAGGAGGTATAAATGTTCATCGGCTCGACGAAACACTCATGTGCATACATGTAAAGTTATCTTGGGAGGTGCTGGAACAACGAACGCTTTGGGGGATCACCATGCACAGCTCCCATGCAGGTTCCATGTTTGGAAGCGCAGGCTCTGGCACTGTATCCCTCTACTGGTCGACGATCTCGTCTCTCATCAAGGCGCATGAACCCAACTCCAGATGGCTCGTGGGACGGGGGGGATATTCTCTTCTGGCATCATAACTGGGCTGGGACCATCCTCGGTTTCCCAGGGTGTCCAGGTACCATGATCACGTTCAAGGAAGCTAATGACCATCTGGCCTTCATTTATGTTGTACTTGACGACGATCAACGTGCCACTTATGAGGTGATCGAAATCAACCCCGAACCATACAGGTGCGTTTTCACCCTCTCTGCATCGGGTTATTTCTCATCAAAGGATTTTCACCGCTCCTTGGACATTCCCGATCACAACACCTCCTAGAATGAGGTTCTTTGGTCCAAGGTTTCCCCGATCAAACAAAACATTCTAAAATGGAGGATACGACACAAAGCCATTCCTACGGATGAAAACATTAGGAGGTGCGGAATTCCTTTAGCCTCAAAGTGTCACTGTTGCTCGGAGCATCGGGAAGAATGCATTGATCACTTGTTTTTTGAAGGTGAATGGGCGAGGGCGGTTTGGAATCATTTGGGCGAGTTCACGTCCTTTTCGGATAACCTCATGAACAACAGGCCTTTTCTGGACAGATGGTACCATGGAGCGGTGGAGAGGGGCCCTGAGCAGATGGCCCGGACTTTGATTCTCCATGCAGGATGTTGGACGATCTGGCAAGCTCAGAACAAGGCCCGCCATGAGGGGTTTACCATCTCTGGACAAGGGATTATCCTTCGTACCAAGTTTATGATTTTGGATATCATCAAATCTTTCAAACAATGGCAGGAGGCGCCTTCTCTTAGCCATCTTCAAACAAGAAATACTAGTGGTCTCGCACGTAGGAGTTCCAGCAGAGGGAAATGGGTGTGGTGGAATCCTCCCAGTAGAGGGCTAAAGCTCAATTTTGATGGATCATGCAACATGGGGGTTAATCAAGGAGGAGGGGTGGTCAGAAATAGTTATGGGTCTGTTATCATGGCATTCTCAGGCCGGTTGGGATGTGGTACTCCACTACAAGCGGAGGCAGGGGCTTTGAAGTTGGGGCTCTCACTATGTCGCCAAGAAGGAATTATCCTTGCTCAGATTGAAACTGATTCACCTATTCTACTTAAATCTTTGCAGGGTACAGGTTCCATTCCTTGGTCGGTTCATTATAGCATGAGGGCATGCCGAGGTATGATAACTAATAATACCAGTGTGACCCAAACTTGGTGCGAGGGGAATAAGGTAGCAGACCATCTTGCCTCTCTTGTTGTTCCTGGACTAGATCCTTTTTGTTTCCACACAGCTGTTTCTATGAAACCAGAGAGGGTAAATTTGGTTCGTGGGGATGCTCTGGGCCTCCATTATTTCCGACCTCCTTAGGTCTGTTGGGGGGGGGGATTTTAGGACCCGATGTGGTTTTTCTCTATTTTTTCTGTAATTTACCTTTTTAAAATGAAATAAATATCTAATATTGGATTGGATATACCTCCTTGATAAGATATCCATTGTGCCCGACTCCTTATTCACTAATAAGAAAGCCAATTTCATCATATGATCCTCCTCTACACATATTGCATCAAAACCACCCTGATACATGAGTAATCCTATGAAGAAATCCTTCGTGATGTCATCACACTTCCACTCAGGGATATTTAGGGGCTACAAAAAACCGCCAGGAATATGGTGCTCAGACTTCACCTGCTGGAACACTAAGAATAATTCCACAAACTCTACCACTTCCCGCTTCACCCCCGAGCTACCAAAACTATTCCCTCATTCCACGATACATCATGGAAACTACCATGTGTACTACTAGGGGTGATTAATTAATCTCACTGATAACTCCCTCATGAATCACCATTAGAACAAAAAACATCCCATAGAAGAACTTCTAATTAAGTCCATCCTTCAACCATCCCTCTAGAGCAACAATATTGTCAACACAACTATGCATCACCTCTTCCTCCGATTCTCCCAACTAAAATTTCTCCATCTACGTTTTCTTGGTAGACTCTATAATCATCTGAAATAGACACCCTTTGCCTCTATGAATTCCTACATCTATGTGAAATGAGGCCTACTCTTCCATATCCTTCCAAGAATCCATAGATTCCCGAAAACCTCCTTTTGTGACTTACTGCTCATATCATTGGCCACAAAATTCCATTTCCCTAAGGTGTAAGAGATCTAAAAATCATAATTTGAAGAAACATTATCCACCACCTCTTTCTCATGTTCAGATATCACTGGGAAAATATATACCTCAAAATCATGTGATCTCTAAAGACCACAAAGAACTATCTAATGAGGTAAATACACAAGAACTATATCTCAAACATGACCATTTATATCTCTAGATCATGGGTGGAATAATTACATTCATGGGGACATAACTACCTAGAACTATAAGAGATCACTTTTCATTACTACATTAGGGAAAACCCCAAGCCTAGATGAGAAGAATCAAAAAGTCTTCGAACATCACCCCTTCCTCTGTAATTAAAAGCACTGAATAACTAATTAACTTCACCTTCAGGTAGCTAAAATTATCCTAGCATTGTCCAATCCAAAAAAATACCCAGTCCTTTCATGCCAGCACCATGAACAGAGCTACAAATTAAGAAAAATAAGGTGTAAATCTTCAATAATAGCCTGCCAAACTGAGAAAGCTGTGAACCTATGTGACATTTTTGGTTTCTTTCAAAGAAACAACTTTCTCACCCATTTACGAGTCCACTGCTACACCTAGTTGAGACACTATATGCCCAAGAATGTGTACCAATATTGTCAAGAACATGTACATGGAAAACTTCCCATAGAGAGGGTGGAATCAAATGACTTTTGTGATAGTTCTGTGATTCTTGACATGCTATTTCTTTGACCTCAAGTAGATCAAGATGTAAATGATGAATACGATGAAGAACAAGTCCAAGAACCCTTGAAAAATTTAGTTCCTAAACTCCATGAACATGATTAGTGCATTGTAACACTAGAAGACATAACTAGAAACTCAAAGTTCCCATTCCTTCAACTAAAAACATTCTTCATGATATCGTCCCTCTTCATGCTCAAATTGTGATATTCAGACCACATATTTATCTCAAAAAACCAACAAACACCCCTTAGATGGTCAAAAAGATCGTATATCCTTGGGAGAGTGTAACGGTTCTTTTCCATCACCTGATTCAACATCCAGTAGTCTATGCACAAGCTTAGAACATAATTTTCCTTCTTTGAAAATAAGACCAAAGAAACCAACGGTGCAATAATGGGCCAGATAAAGACCTTCTTCATTAAGTTGTCAATTTGAATCCACATCTCTTGCAACTCATAAGAATCCATTGAAATCGAATAAGTACTGATCTACAAGTCAATCCTAAACTCAACATCAAACCCTGGGGGTATAGTTACAACTCCCTCAGGTAAGAAATCAAAGAATTCCAAAAATACATTGGGAACAATTTTCATCTCAACATCCACCGAATCCATTGAAAACTCAACCAACAAGGAATGAAGGGTCCTTATACACTGGCTTCCCACATGACAACTCTGCTAGCCAATGAAAACCACATGTTGCCTATCCGCATCTAAAAAAACAAATCTTATCCAGAAGCATTCAATGATAGAATGCACACAATGCAACTAGTTGATGCTAAGGTTGACATCAAACAGTTTCATCTATAGTAGGGAAATATCCCCACAAGACTAATTGGGCCCCATCACCAGTCTATATCTCCAGCAAACATCAAACAAGCGGTTCTGAGCTCCGACTAGCATACTCAACACCATGGGTATGGGAAGCTTATATATGTATAATCCCAGATCATTGGATATACTAGTTGTAGTAATGGAGTGAAAATATTATGAATAAAACTAAGCATATAAAAGTGTACTGAACATGATAAGCATTCCTCAAATGATCTCTATCTGTGTAGGAATTGCTGCCTCTGCAGTGTATAATTGGCCACACCCAAGGCCCTTTCCCTTTTTCTAATGACTGAATCCCTTAACATGCCTAGGTTGAGGTTCCTATGGAACAAACAGAGGTCAGCCTCTACCTACTCCGTCTCCCCTCATTAGAGTAGGAGGCTGTTGTCCTTGCTACTGAAACAACATGGTCAAAAACTACTGGTGAGGTGGGTGCTGAACCTTCCCACCTCCATCATACTATTCTCAAACTAGGCACTGACTTTGAAGGTTCCTAAAACCACCAAAAGTGAAACACCACAGTCCCAAGCCTATGTTAAATAAGTGACGACCATATGGTAGAAACTGAAACTGCTGAGGTTGACTCCCCACTGGCCAAAACCTCAAAGGCCCTGTCTCTTGAGACATGTTTTAGGGAGACTTTCCCTTAATAGAACCCTTATGGGTCCCCTCTCATGGTATATATCCTCACAATTTCACCCTCTAAACCAATTTTCCCTTTCTGGACTTCTATGTATGTCAAATAGTTGAAGGGAGTAACCTTATACTGGAGAGAAGGATGAAGTTCCTCCTCTATGAATCTTGCCCGAGACTTCACATCTGTAAAGAGATTTAGAGAAAAGTGAGGGAGATCCTTGAACTTGATCCCCATATCCTGAAACGAAATACCCCCTTACTGGAGGGAGAGAATATCTTAATGATTCTAAGTATTTATAGAATAATAAAATAATTATTCTTGGAATTCCTTATTGAAATCAACCCATAGAACCTCAGCCTCCTTTCTCTCCCCCAGGTACAACATACAACACTAACGTGCAACTCCCCTCATCTAACTAACTACAAGAGGAACCCAATACCTTGTTGAATCCCAAATCATGATGATGGTGATCTCATGTACTTGATCCATATCTCGATCTCCATGTTTAAGACACTTCCCTTGAACTTTCCAAAGGTCTACCACTAGAAAGAACATAACATTATCTTTCACTGGTTTTCCTTCTCCCCTGGATCAACCCTCTATCAATCAATCGAATTTTATTGCTAAGCCTCCACTGCTTGAGCCACTCATGGATGATGATCAGGTTCTATATATGAAAAGTAAACAAGAAACTCATATTCCCTAGTGGTATGGAATTTTTTTTAAGATTCAATTTAACTCCTTAATTATTTAAATTCCCATAAACTCCCAATTCAAACAAAAAATAAAGTCCTCAAGATGCACATTCCTCTCCTAGGGTCTATAGCCTACAAGAAATATAGCAACACATGGTTGTTCGGTATGCTCAGATTCCTTGCATCAAGTCACAGGGGGACCTAAAATCCCATGTTCTAGCCAGTCTTCCCTGGAATATGTCACAAAATGAGGTCACCTAGAAATGTTTCCCTACCAACCCATGAAATAGTTATGGTTCCTAACTCCAAAATCCATCATATCTTCGAACTATAACCTTTAATACCATTCTTTCAGGACCCCATCCCCCCAATGATGACCCTCTTAAGCTGGAAATGGGGAAGGAGAGATAATGACCCCCCCTGAGTCCCACCTTTACTAGGCCCTAGGGTGGAAACTAGCACCAAGGGTTTACAAATCTCACAAAATGGGAGTTATTACCCATTTTATAGAAACCATGATTAGGGGATAAGATGTATTAACCATAAGAAATCTCCAAGATAGTTATATATAGATAAAGGAAAAGACAAACCGTCCAACATGGATATTCAAAATAAATCCTGAGAAAAATAGAAGAGTCTTCAGAGTATGTACCAAAAGTGAAACTAAGAAACAATGAATAAAATGTCACAATACAAGAAAATATGGTCCAAAATTGTCTATATAATCCTTATAGAAACTAGAAAATAGTATTATATAAATAGGGTGAGCATACATGTACACTGAGTAGGGAAAACCAAAGGCTCTCGTGTGCAAGTGGAGAAGCATACTAATTCCCCATGAGAAATAAATGAAAGAAAAAACATCTAATAAGGTATACCAGCAACCTCAACCTCACTAAATTCATGCTCACCATATAACATAAGTCAACTAAAGTAATATATTAACCACATCGATGATATCGTACCCGCACCACTTTCTCACTGAAGAGAAACTCTCACACCCTAAAAAACGTCATGGTGCTCCCACCAATTTCGAAAGAACCATGTCAAAACTCATCCCCACCGACCTATTAAGCATACCACATATTATACTACCTGCACACACATGGTCCACAAACCACACCACATCCCACAGTCACCTAGTAGTCACAACACATTTCATTCTGAAGAAAACTAGGAAGTAAAACTCACATGTACAAACATGGTCCTCACAAACCACAACTAGGATGAAGAGTCTTGGGATGTCACCACATGGAAGAGGGAGAAGGTAAGAGAAAGTTCCCATCCATCCATCCCCCCACATAGATGTTTGGGAAAGACACCCTCCACCATAATAATGGGGGTGTTTAGAATGTGCTGATCAAATAGGGTGGGTGCATATATAATCCCAATAACGTAAAAGTATATATATAGGAACCAAACACTCAGCCCAACCTATGGGTTCTCAAGAAAACAACCACCCATTAACACTACCACCTTTGCTACTACTAAATACACTTATCTCGATGAATGGTGGTCACTTAAAAAGTTGATAAAAGAATGAAAATCCACACCCAATCATTTTGATTTTATTAATAATTTTCTAATTATGACATCCCTACCTAGGAAATTAACAACCACAATACACAACCATCCCCAAAACCATGCCAAAAAGTGGCAAAAAACTATGATTAAATAGCCCACATCACACTTCCTCCACACTTATCTCCAAATCAAATCATGTATATGATCATTATTCAACGTAATACCTTATAACATAAGGAAAAACCCCCAAATCACAAAAAAACCCTCTAATATTTAAATTCTCAACCATACTTGTAGCCTCGCTGCATAACAACCCCACACCGAGTAACAAAAAAAGCACAACTAGAAATATGTAGCCCTACTTCCCAACCATAACCCAACCATTCAATAATTAATTAATCTCTAAGCCTGAGATTCCATTACACCCTTTAACCATCCAAACACACCAATATACTCTTAATAGAAACATGAGAAAACTAATACAAAGAACAAGAAAGAAAGGATCCACACACAGCACACAACCACACCAAAAAAGGTAAAGTGTATTCAGATTTAACACACTCATTCATTAATTCCATTTTGATAAATCAAGGGTTATCACAGAACAAGTTTGATATTGAGGCATCCATTTATTTAACCATGTAAACATGGTTAATCAATTTCACAATCCTAGTAGTTCATCATGGGATCCATAATAGGTGTAAAGCATCGCTTGGGCACTAGAAATGACCACCGATAGCTTTGATTTTCCGAAATTAGACAATTCACTACATGGATCCAAGATAAAAGATAAAACAATTGATCATCATCATTATCTTCCCCTCCCCTCATTTATTAGTAATGTATCAAAACCCATTATTATAATAGGTATGATTTTATTTATTATAAAGTAGACTATCAACATAAAAACCTTAATTAAATGTTGGGATTCAACCGTAATCAAAAAGGGGAAAAATATTACCCATACCATATGATACACAAATAATGAAATACTACTGGATCCCTACATTGAAGAATATTCAATCAGCAACTCCTCTTTTCCAAAAAATAGGGGGTGTGGAAGCAACATAAAAGACACAAGGAATACTGGATATGAAGGCCACATGAAAAAACATCACTCCATGATGAAGAAAGGATATGGGTACGACAATAGAAAACTGAAACCCCCATGGAATAGAAGACCTTGGCTCTAGAAAGTCCATATCCAATATCAATAGATGAGAGATGATTTCAACAAACTGAAAAGTCAGATTATGGACAAGTCTATGTATCTTGGCCATTTAAAATTATCTAGGGAGTTAGGATAATAAATATATAATTAATATCCTTTGAAATTGTTTTAGAAACTATCAATATTTTTTTTAGTGTTGATTTATGTACAATAAAACATTAGAGGGACGAAATTGGAAAAACTGGAAAAAGATGGAAATGACTCACTGTTGGGTGAGTCGCCGATGGATGAGTCACCGTCATGTCACTCACCACTAAAAAAGTCACCAAAGACACCCATTGAAGTTACCCACTAACACCACCTACTGACTCCACTCACTGGTTCCACCTACCGCTGCCACAAACCGTCAACACTGACTGAATCCACTCACAAACGCCACTCACCAATGCCACTAACAGACGCCACTCACTGATGGAACGCATTAATGCCACTCACTTGAAACCACTAAACAATGGCTGACCTACCGAATCCTAACATAACTACTCCCTTCCTAATGATGCTCGACCTACCGACACTCAACGTACCACTAGAAAACATGTTTTTTGGAAAACTTTTGAAATGTGTAAATGTGACTCCCCAAAACACCTCAAACATTGAATTTTGAAAATGTAATACACCGGAGGGGTCCGAGACATTATAATACATATAATGGATATGTATGATAAATATATCATTATTTCCATTATGGAATCAATATACATGTAAAATGACCAATGATATATCAAATTAAGCCACATGTGAAAAACAAATTGAATGTCACCCGAAGTGAAACATTAAAATAGGATTGTTAGAAAGAAGTTAATATAAGGTAATAATCAAACCATATATGGTATTATTTATAATAATATTCTTCTATTAAATATGTATAATAAACATATATTTATTATACAAGAATATTTCATGAGTGAAAAGGGAGTCAAGGTAGAAGGTAAGGGGATTCCATCTCACTTTTAAATTCTGTGAGATACTTGTTTTCTTCGTCACTCTATCCTTTTGTGTGGTATATGTACTGTCCATGATTATATCAAATTATTATTTTAAATAAATTTATTGGTATTTAATTACCCATTTTATGACATTATTTTCATTGGGTTTACCATTAAAAAAGTTACGAAATTCATAAATTAATTTTGTCTGAGTTCACCTTCTTTGAGACTCATGTTTCTTTATGCACCTAAAATCTTTTTCCAATGTGTATATACTTCCATTATACATGTTATATCCTAAATATCCTTATTTTCATGTTATTTTAATATTTATTTAATTTCATTTTATTACATGGAGAGTATTCTCTAATGTTATCATGTTATAAGAGTTTATTGAGACAATCTCATAGCTTTTCGAGATTGTTTTTGTTTACTCTTCCTTTAATGAAATATTATGATACATCTATCAAGAAAACTCACATTTTTCCTTATTATATATTTTTTCAAGATACCCACATGTTTTACCACTTTTTACATTATTTAGTACTTAATATAATATTTTATGTTAAATATGACTTTCTCCATCTCTCTTTGGTCAGAATTCTATTGTGTTCAAAAAACAATGTTCTTTAAAATTTTTTCAAAAAATGTTTTCAAATGTAATGGGAAGATAATTTGGATGGAAAAATGATTTTAATTTTTTTTATTTTCAAAGATTCTTTTATAATTGTTGAAAGATATTTTCATATAAAATGTATTTCAAAAGGTTTTATGTTATAAAAATTTCGAAGTTGAATTATTATTTTCCTTTAGAAATGATTAAAAAAAACATTCAAAAATATTTCCCATTTATGGTAACATCAGTTTTCATTACTACTACTTTTATGTTGAAATTAGTTAATGTTTTAATTAATATTATTTCTCTAAATGGATTATATTTGGATTGAATGATGTTTATGAAACCCACTTCACTTTCAGGGGTTATATTATTTTGAAACCCGCTCCCTTCTACAGGTTATGTTTATTAGGAAATTATTATTAAACATGTCTCTTTTCATAGGTTATTATATGATTACATGTTTATAATACCCCTTTAATTTCATTGGTTATGATACTAATATTTATGAACATTCCACACCTATCTTAATGGTTTCACTATGAGATGGGTGAGACCTATATCTACCTCCCATGAAATGGTAATGATTTATATCTGATAAGATTGACTATGATGTTGGGACCAAGTTGTATGGAGAAGGAAGTAAGAAGAGTTTGCTGTTACAAAGTGTTGTCTTTTTCTATCAATGAAGATAAATCACTTCACTTTGTAAAGGAAATTTAAAACTAGATGATTCTTTGTAGATTTGTATTTCAAAAATATCATAAGTTAGGAGAACTTGTGACGCATGCCTTATGAAATAAAGGGGTAGAAACGATGATGCCAGTCATATTCAACTTTGATTGGCTAGAACGATTTTGTTGGAAGAAAGGAATGTTTCACCAATTTCCATTGAAAATCTAAAGATGCTAAAGCTGTTCGATCAAAGGATACAAATCACGATAGTGTATTTTGTGATAAAAGATGAATAATGGTTATGGGATGTGATGAAGAAAGGTGTTTTTGGAAAAGGATGTTGGGAGAAAGTTTTAAGAGGGCTTGTTATGTGACGTTCAAGTGGAGTTCTATGATCTGAACCTCAAAATCTAGCAAAGAAGAGGCCTGCATGATAGATTGGGTTTTGCGTGAAAGTTTGGTTTTGGCGTGTAAGATTGAAGGTAGTTTTGAAACTTGCGTGCAAGGCATGATTCAAGGTCCAAACTTCGGAAAATGGTAAATGAAAGAAGTGTGCGAAAGAGGAGGTTGTGAGAAATATTGGAGAACTAGCACAAAAGATAAGGTTGCACAAAAGATTGAAGAATTGGCGCGAAATAAGAGGTTGGCACGAAAGCAACTTGAGCACCAAAAACGACATAAAATAGGGGTTTTCATGCCATTCAAAATTCGTGGTGTGAACTTCGGAAAATGGAAAAGGTAGGAAGAGCGTGGAAGATTTAAAAAGTGCACGAAAGATGAGGATTCCATGAAAGAAACTTCTGTTCCAAGGCGACGTCAATCGGGGTTTTGTGCGACACGTCCGGTTCTTGCATGACCATTGGGGATTTTGCGACCAGGGGTTAATGGGGTCTATAAATAAGATGTGACCCTCTAATATTTGGAATGCTCGATAATTAGACAAATCCCAAGCTATGTGGTGCGGAAAAATACTTAGAAAAAGAGAGTGTGTGAAATAAATAGAGTTGCACACAAGAAGAGAAAGTTGTGCACAAGAATAATGTTCCGTGAAATATTGAAGTTGCGAACAAAAGGTGTTTCCTGAAAAAAGTCAAATCTTGCACGACTTGCAGAAAAGTTGCGCAAAAGACACCTAAAATGATGCACGAAAGATTTGGATTCTTTTCAGGTATTTAGTTGTGCGTAGGATAGTTCTTACCAGCTTCTGGGTAAGAAAATGAATATTTGTTCTTCAAATAATACACCTACTCAATAGTAATGAAGCACTGAAATAATGTAATTCCCTATTTATGCTAAGAGGGTGCACACACTTGAAGATTGTTTTCCAAGTGCTACATGAGTGTAATGGTATATCTTACTCATTGTATTCAACATCAAAGGATTGTTTTCTATTGGATTGTGTGGTACTGGATTATTTCAATACCATACAAGGACGTAGATACTCTTTTTGAGTAGTGAACCTGGTAAATCTTGTGTTCTCGTGGTTTCCTGCGTTCAGCAAGGAAGAAATTCTTTAACAGGAGTCGAAGGTTTTTTTAAAAATAAGGACACATAAAAAGAAAAAGGTATCACTGATTCACCCCCTCCTCTACTCAATGATACTTGGATCCTGACTGCGAACTTAAATTAGTATCAGAGAGAGGTTTCCTTCATATATTCTTTACTGAAGTGATTATAGAGAAATTGTGATGGAGAATCTAATTTGTGTGACAATAAAGGGGATTCTTATTTTTGATGGAAATAACTATCACATGTGAAAGGACAAGATGATTCCTTATCTTATGTCTCTTGGATATGATGTTCTTGAAACTACAACTGATGGATTTCTTCCTATTGATGAGAAGGTTCCTCTTTCACCTGTCGATAAGAAGAATATTGAGATGATGGAAGAGCTAAAAATTCATTACACTCATCTCTTTCTAAGAGTGAATTTTTAAGAGTGAAATGTGTTTCTACAGCCAAAGGAATCTGGGATATGTTCAAGAACATATATGAAGGAAATAAAAATGTAAAGAAGAAAAAACTACAAATTTAGAGGCTGGAGTATGAAGACTTGAAAAAGGGAGAATTTGAATTTGCTAGTGTCTTCTTTACCAAGGTAAATGACATTGTTAGTACAATCCAATGTCTTGATGAAAGGTTGGAAGATTCTACAGTTGTTGAGAAGATCTTGATAATTCTTCCCAATAAATTTGATGCTAATGTTTCATCACTGGAAGATAGATACCCTGAAACATTGTCTCTAGATGATTTGCATAGAACTCTTATAACATATGAAATGAGAAGGGAGAAAACTATGAAGAGAAAATTAAAAATCAATAGAGAAATGTCTTTCAAGGATGAAAATAAAGAGAAGTCAAAGAAAATTCATATTGAAGAAGAATCTAGTGAATCTGACTCTGAGAACGCGGTATGTCAAAATTTTTATGAAATTGTATCCTTGTTTTCTAAAAATGATGAAGATAGTGATGAAGAAGACAGAAGACCAAGAATGTGATGGAAGAAACAAGGTGGAAAAGATAAATATTCTGGCAGTGGGAAGGATAAAAAGTATTTCAAATAAAAAAGAAGATTCTTTTTGTCAAAAGATAAATAAGATTATGATAGCAGGACTGAACCTGAAAAATCTGTTACTAAGAAAGAAAGAGAGAGTACCTTTTTTCCAATAGTGAATAATGATGATTTTTAGAGCAGTAGAACTGAAGAAGAATAAACTCAACATGAAAAATATCTAGAAGAAGAGTTGAAGGAATGTTTGAGAAAGATCAGAAGGCTTGAGAAGGAAAACAAGAAGTTGATAAATGAAAATTACACAATAAATGATCAAGAAGGTTTTCTGATGAGAAAATGAAAATGGAAAAGGAGATTGATGATTTTAAGAATTATCTTGAGAAATACACGAATTGTAATGATTATTTGAAAGTAATGTTGAAGGAAAAAGAAGATGAGTTGGAACATTTCAAACATAAACTTTCTAAAGCTAAGGAAACAAACTCAAGGTTCAAAAATTCTATTATAGAAGTTGGGGAATGTTATGAAAAGAATAAACCCGACAAGTATCAACAAAAGTTTCCTTAGATGGTTAAAAAGAAATATGGAATGGGTACTAATAATAGAAGAGTTGGAAAGGCTACATATGTGGTCAATGTTAGAAATACTAAAAAATAAGTACCATCTAAATATATTGAGTCCAAAAAGAGGTCTAACAAATCTGGTTATAGTAAGACTAAATAAAAATTTGAGCTTAAGAAGAAAGTTACAATTGAAAATATGACAGTTGATGGTCAGTAGAATTCTGGTAAAAACATTGTTGAGAAGCATGTTCACAACTCCGGTCAGTATAAAAGCTTCCGAGGAAAATATTCATTCTACGGCTACTGCTGGTATTGTGGTTGATTTGGAAACAGGGAAGATATGCGTTAGTTCAACCAACAATATTACAACTATTCCAAATGTTTTGAAAGACAAGGATTGAGGGGGAGTCAATCTTGTCAAAATAGAAAATCTCCAAAGAATGTTCATAAGATATCTGATAAGGTTGGTGTGAAAGTTGAGAATAAGTTCCAACAACTAGAAATTATCTGTGAAAGATATGACCATCCTGGAGATCTTGCTAAGGGCTGCCTTAGTGTGTTACTAGAGCAACAAAAAGTCTCTAAATTATTCTCAAAATCTAGTGTTTTTAAAAGATAATAGGGACAGGTCTGATAATCCTGAAAAGAAAGAATGCATGGTTGTTTGGAAAGAACACATTTAATTGGCTAGGAAATTGGAGGAAGCATAACAGAAAGTGGAGGAAAATAATAAACAAAAAACTCTCATTGTCGAAACTGTTTTGAAAGAAAAATGATGTACGCCTATCGTGGGGCATGTCAAAACAATATTTTAATTACCTAAGTATAGTATAGAAGTTGCTCCTAGGTAGTCTCCCGAAGTGGAGTGCACACAAAACAAGGTTGTCACTTTTTGTTGGTTTTCTGAAAAATATTGGTTTTAATTAAATTGAATGAATATAAGAGAAAAAAAGCTTTAATTTATTTTTTTTTAAAAATGATTAAGATAGTGATCGGATTGGGTTCGGCTAGACCTAGTGTTGTGCCATCACGGTTTCCAAATTTACCACTTCTTCTTCCTTAAACTGGTAAGAGAGAGAGATTTATCTACCGAGTCCTCTCTCTTCCTTGGTCAGATAGATGTGATGAGAATTTTCATTTCTAAAACCTTAGATTGGTTTATCCTCTTTCCAATGTGTTTAAGGTTGTATAAGGTTTCTTGACTAATTAGAGAAATCCCAAACCTGGAATTGTTGTTCCCTAATAAAACATGATTGTGAAATACAATCCTACACAGGTACTTGACAACCGTCGAGCAATCACCTCCCAACCCTAATCATGTTCAATCATATACATATTAGAATTGGGTGGAGGGAGATGTGATCATCGACCAAAGAAATATATAAGTTCAGAATCAAAATCTAACAATACCGCATTTGGAATTTAATACTGAATTATGAATTGAAACCAGATTAAGAAAGAAGAATAAATTTGATTCATTTCAAGCACAAGAACTCAAACGCAACACATAGGTCCAGCCTCCCCTCTTTCCAATCACTCAAATAAAACTACCCCTCCATGGATGGGGTAAGCGAGATGATACGAGAGAGGATATATATTTTAAAGTAAAGAAAAATAAAATAAAGAAACATAATGATGCTGAAGGAGAATTTCCCTGAGTGTCCCTTGGCTTCCTCCTGTCTCTGATTGTGGTGTCGAACTCCCTCCTCAACATGGGTGAGCTCCTATTTATATAGGCCAAGGGGGTTCCATCCTCTGGTCTTCAAATTCAAGATCTTCATAATTCCTCTTTAAGATTTCCAGCATCTTCTGTCCACCAAAAGATAGACCATGTTTGGCGAATTTAATGGCCGAAATTTGGGATGGTTTATTCTTGAAAGATCTCCCAAGTATATTTGACGTTTCATCACAAAATTGCAGATTTATTTTCCATGTTTGGTACGAGATATGGGAAATTTAATTGGACCATTTATTATGGATGAATGTTTCATTTTTTCATTCCCCACAAGTTCAGCATCCATGGGACACTTTAATGGTAGAAAATCTTCAAGCCCTTCATCATCCAAACGCACCATTTAATATTATTTTAAATACAATTATAATCACCCCAATTTGAGGTGTGTAGACAGAGTAATGATAAATTTATTGTGGTGGGGTCCACGTGGTAGTCCAAAATATTTGTCCAAATTGATTGAATTTATCAGACCCTTAAATGGATGAATTAAATCTTGGTCTAAAAATAAAAGATGAAGAAAATAAATATGTGAACTGAATAAAAAAACTAATCCCATCAATTGGATTTATATATTAAAATATATACATGAATTTCCAAAGTGATTAAAATCTATCAATATTTCTAAATTAAGCATTTTTCCAATTTTAGCCCAAAACACATCATAAATTCAAAATTGATGTAATTAAATCAAATTATTCAATTTTTAGGGATTAAAAATTTGAATTACATATAAAAAATGATGAAAATATTATCTTTATCAATTTACCCACACTTAAACTATGCCTATCCTCAAGCATAAAATATCAACAAGGAATTCAAAGTGTACCAATGTTACCAATATTAAAATTTCAATGAAATAAAATCAAAACATTTTCGATGTCCAATCAAATTTTCCAGTTCCACAAAAAAATATCAATTTAATTTCCCAGTTTTTGAAAGAAACAATCAATTCATGCATTTTACTTTTCCCCTTTGAAAAATGATGATGCTTCTCCTTTTATTCATTCAAGTTTCTCAATTTATTATTACTAAACATTCCAAATCATGATCTACCTCTCTTTTGAATCTTTTCTGTCCTCACTCATGATAAAATTAATAGTGTAGTTTTGATCATATCATGAGAACATGCTACTTATCCATAGGCTTGTAAAGGAACTACTTTCCCCTCTTTGTAAAGACAAAACGCACATAAAATCACGAGGAATTGCAATAAAGGTTCAAATGACTCGGTGGCTTAGGGTTGGTGGGTAAATGATTGAAATAATTTAAGGATAGAAGTAGGAGGTTTGAATCTTATGTACAATGCATGATTAATCAAGTGAAAACACAAGATGAACCTCACTCAAATCCCCTTGAGAATGTGAATCACAACACTGCCCCCCTTTTAATGACATGGGTCACGGGTCAATAAATGATTACAAGTTCTCCTTCTTTTTTGGTAAAGCTCCAGAAAGGAATAACTTTATTTTCATTTTTTTAAAGCTCCATAAAGGCACAACTTTATTTTTGAATTTATTTTCTTCTTTTTTTTATGGAGAACTAGATGAAATGAACGAAGCATAATGAAATGATGAATCATGCACAATTTTCTAATCGTACATCACCCAAAATGATGACGCACACCTTACACCACCCAAACATGATACATATCCCAATGAACGCACACGAAAGGCCCTTCTCCCACACTCAAACTTGAATTACCTTGAAAAAATATTAAAATTATGCGTAGGTAAGGAAATATCAGCTTGTAATGTGGCTTAAACCAATAAGGTAATTCCTGACTTCTATGGGCTAATGAACGATAAATGTAAGGGTGTGTCTTAGGTAAATATGTGGCTAGCCAAAGTAGTGACTCAATGTTTTTACATGTGTTTTTTGCATAGTCATAGCTTTTAAAAGATTCAATACAAGTTCTAGTAGGTGGCATGTCCCAAGATCAATCAAGAAACATGTTCAAGATAAAATAGGAAATATTTGGTCTAGAAATCCTCTCAGGAATGAGAATATGATATTGGACAATCACTCATGGCATGATTAATAAAAACAAATTAATTCACATGAATATCATAAATTCAAAGCATTAAAAATGGTAGGGAAATTTCACTTACATGAATCAATAAATTCCCTCAAATCATGAGTCCTTATTTCAATATCCTTGCTTCACTTTAATCATCCAATTATCCATTTTAATCATTCAATCTCATTAACAATGAAATCTAAAAAATGGAATCATTGGATTCCTATAAAACTCATGTCTCCTAGATAAGCCAAGTAAAACATGAATTCAAGATTGGGCATGAATTTATTAATTAACTCTTTAAAAGACTAAAAATGGGGGAAATAAAGTTGGAAAATGTAGAATTGAAACTCTTACTACCCTTTCAAATGGATGCTTTTCTTCCCGACATGTAATCCCACTCCATCTTCCTCATTAATGGACCTAAAATATAAGAATGAAAACTATTGATAGTGTAGTCCTATTCAATCATGCTGGTAAATGACTAAAAGGAAAATTGGACAATGGGGAAAACGGGGGTTGCCTCTCGGTAGTGCCTTTGTTTAATGTATTTGGATCAAATAATTTTTTTTAAAAAAAAAATACTAGACTACAAGTTTCCCTCCCCCACACTTAATTGATGTAGTGTCCTCAATGCATGTAAAAGAAATTTTTTATGAAAGTTTCAAAAAGATGGAGTTACTGCATTTAATCAAGTGTAAAGGAATGATACAACCTAGTAGGTCTTTATTTGTATTCAAGGTGAAGGAGTGTGATATCCTCTACTGGTTCTTGAGGTACGGTCCCATTGAACTTCTTCAGCCTCTTCCCATTTATAGTGAATGTGTTTCCTCCTCCTTCCTTTTTAATCTCCATATCACTAAAGGGGAATACATGAATAATAGTAAAGGGGCCTTCCCATCTGGAACGAAGTTTACCTGGCATAAGCTTAAGTCTGGATTGAAGAGTAACACGTGATCTCCAGGGTTGGAGGTTCTTTGTTGAATCATCTTGTCATGGTACATTCTTGTTCTCTCTTTATAGATCATTGAGTTTTCAAAAGATTCTCTTCTAATTTCCACTAACTCCTGACACTGCAATCTTCTTTCTTTCCCATCTTTCTCAAGGTTCAGATTCATCTCTCTAACCGCCCAGTAGGCTCTATGCTGCAACTCTACAGGAAGGTGGCAACTCTTTCCATAGATCAATCTAAAGGGACTCATCCCTATCGGTGTCTTGTAGGCCGTTCTGTATGCCCGTAATGTATCATCAATATTTTGTCTCCAGTCCTTCTAGTTGGGTTTAACAGTCTTCTCTATAATGGATTTAATTTCTCTATTGGAGACTTCTGCTTGGACATTTGTTTAGGGATGGTATGGGGTAGATGTTATATGATTAACCCCATACTTCTTGAACAATGCTTCCATTTTCCTATTACAGAAATGAGGTTTCTGATCACTGAGTATTGCTCGAGGCATGCTAAACCTGCAGAAAATGTTAGCCCTGACAAAATCACAAACAACTTTAGCATCATTAGTTCTGGCTTCTTTTTCTTCCACCCATTTTAAAACATAGTCTACAACCAGAAGAATATATGAATTTCCAAATGAAATTGGGAATGATCCCATGAAATCTATTCCCCACACTTCAAAAATTTCACAAATGGTTTTTGGTTTTTGTGGAATTTCATGTCGTTTGGATATGTTAACAAAAAATTGGAATTTTTCACATCTTTTACAAAATTCATATGCATCCTTGAATAAGGTAGGCCAGTAGGGTCCAGATTCTAAAACACTTCGAGAAGTCCTCTGAGGTCCAAAGTGGCCTCCACAAGATAATTTATGAAAAAATTTAAACACTGATTCAATTTAATTTCTTGTCAAGCATCTTCTTATGATTTGATCATTACAAATTTTCCAGAGAAACATATCTTCCCAAATGTAAAATATTGATTTAGATTTAAGATTATGTTGTTAATGAGAGCTTAGATGAGGGGGTACCTGAGATGTAACCAAATAGTTGACAATGTTTTCATACCATGGAACTTCAATCATGATGATGTAGAGTTGTTCTCAAGGAAGCTCATCATTAAGTGGGTTCTACTCTAAAATTTCTGCTTCAGCAGTGTGGGGTAGTCGAATCAGATGATCATCCACTTGATTTTCAGTCCCATTCTTATCTTTTATTTCCAAATTGAACTCTTTTAAGAGTAGCATCCATCTCACCAACTGTTGTTTAGCATTCTCTTTTTTCATTAAGTACCTAAGTGCTGTATGATAAAAAAACAGGTTTAGTGCCCAGAAGATATGATCGGAATTTATCTAGTGCAAAAAAAGACTACAAGGAACTCCTTCTCAGTGGTTGTGTAATTTATTTGTGTTTAATCCAAGGTCCTTGATGTGTAGGATATGACTTGAGGATTGCTGTCAATTCTCTATGATATAGAAGATCCCACCGCTTTGTTGGATGTATCACAAAGTAGCTCGAAAGTGTATTCCCAATTGGATGGATGCATTATTGATGGTGCTATCAGCCTTTCCTTTAATTCATCAAATGATTCCCTGTATGAACAATCATAATTCAAGTTAGCATCCTTTAAAATTAATCTTGAGAGATGGAGAGAAATCTTACTGAAATCCTTGATAAATCCTTTATAAAATCATATATACCCTAAAAAGGATTTAACATGTTTGACACAAGTTGGATATGGCAAGGAATGTATTACATAAACTTTCAATTTATCAACCTCAATCCCATTTTGTGAAATTATGTGCCCTAACACTATCCATGTTTCCACCATGAAATGACATTTTTCAAAATTCATGACAAGGTTCTTTTCAATGCTTGTTTTCAAAACGTTTTCCAAATTTCCCAAGCAATGATCAAATGAATTTCCAAAAACTGTGAAATCATCAAGAAACACCTCCAAGAAGTCCTCAATGTGGTATGAGAAAATACTCACCATACACTGTTGAAATGTAACTGGGGAATTGCATAGCTTGAAATGCATCATTTTGTAGGAGAATGTTCCAAAAGGTCAGGTGAAGGTTTTATTCTCCTGGTCTTCTGGTGCAATTGGTACCTGAAAATATCCTGAGAATCCATCTAAAAAACCGTAATGATTTTTTCAAGCTAACCTTTCAAGCATCTAATCAATGAACGGAATAGGAAAGTGATATTTTCTGGTAACTTTATTTAGCTTCCTGTAATCTATACACACTCTCCATCTATTTTTTACTCTCATGGGGATCAATTCATTCCTTTCATTTTTAATAGTGGTTAGGTCAGTTTTCTTATGGACTACATGAATTGGTCTGACCCACTGAGAATCAGAGATTGGGTAAATGATATCAGCTGCTCACAATTTCACTATCTCTTTCTTAACGACCTCTATGATTGTGGGATTGAGTCTTCTTTGAGGTTGTCTAACTGGCCGAGAATCACTTTCTAAAAATATCATGTGAGAGAATACCTTAGGGTTGATTCCAAGAATATCACCTAAACTCCATCCTACAGCTTTGACATTCCTTTTGAGAAGTTCAATCAATGCTTGTTCTTGTGAATGGGATAAGTTATTGGAAATTATTACTGGCAATTTATCTCCTTCCATTAGATAAGCATACTTAAAGTCACATGGAAAATGATTCATCTCTAAAAATGGGGGTTGTTCAAGGGATGATATGGAATTTAGGTTTCCTACTTCAAAGGTTGAATTTTCTGGTATAATCTCACTTCCTTTTAACAAATCATCAAAAAAATTAGATTTTACCACATTCTCCAACGTGATATCATAATTTTAAGGTTCATGGGAATTATAAATTTCAAATGAAAAATGTTCCCCCACTGATAAAAAGTCATGAAGTATACCTGAGTCTTCAATTGGTTCCATACCTTCATCATGAGAGATCACATAAAGTGAGTGATTGCTGGATAGGTTTCATCGTATCTAGAATTTTGAAGTGTACCGTACTATCTCCAAGCTCCACGGTGAGTGTTCCTTCATGCACGTTGATGATCATGCTTTCTGTTTTCAAGAATGGTCTCCCTATGATGATGGGAGATTGGGTTGGTTCTCTCTCTTCCTCCATGACAAGAACATAAATGTCTGATTGAAAGATTAATCCTCTCACTCCTACAAGTACATCTTCAATGACTCTAGCTGGGTAAATGATGGATCTGTTTTCTAATGTACCACCACCCGAGTTGGTTTCAGTTCTCTGATCTACAAAGATGAAAAAACTGAGTGAGGCATTACATTTATCGAAGCTCCAAGATCACATAGTGCATCAGTAAAATTTAAAGAACTGATAGTGCAGGGAATAGAGAAAGTCCCTGGATCTTGACATTTTTTTGGTATTGGTGGTGTGATCAATGCTGGGATGCTTCTTCCTAAGTTGATTCTTTCATTTCCATAAAGCCTATTTCTTTTAGTAAATAGTTACTTCAAATTGTTTCCATATTTAGGGATTTTTCTAATTTCATCTAGTAGTGGGATGTTAATCTCAAATTTTCAGAATGTTTTCTGAATTTCCCATTGAAGTCGTTCTTCTTCACCATTCTTTGACTCAACCAATGTTGATGGTAATGTTGCTAGGATATCCTTTTTCTCCCTTTTTTGTTTCTACAATGGTGTTTCTAGTCTTTCGTTCGTAAACCTTGTTTTTTCTACTTTGTTGTTGACTCCATCTTTTGGTTGGATAGGACGAGCTTCAGGAGGTTCCCTAGATTCATCCTCCTCACACTGATCTGATGATGTGAGCTCATTCCCGCTTCTGGTGGTGATTGAACTAACATTATACTTTGGATTGGGAATTGTTTGTGTGGGAAGCTTACCTTGGTTCTTCGTAAGGGCATCCATAATGCTTGCAAATTGATCAGCTAGCTTTTCCATCTTATCTTATATTCCCGCAACTCTTGTCTTCGTCTATTGATCTTCATTTCTCAGTGCACTTGTGGATGGTTGCTCATAATTCTTCCGCTGGAAAGGTGGTGGTTGGAAAGTTTGTTTTTGTTTGAAGGGCTTCTTATAAGGTTGTTGGAATGCTATTGGGTTCTGATATTGCTGCTGAAAAGGTGCTCTGGCTTGGTTCTATTGAAACCCATAGCCTGGTTGGGTTTGCGCTTGGTTTTTCCTTTTTTGATAGGTTGCAACACAACTTTCTATCCCTTTCACTTCTAGACATTGATCAGTGTAATGAGAATTAGAAGAGCATAAACCACTTTCCTGATTCGGGCATTGTTGTTCCTTCACATGGTTCACAGATATTTTTCACACTAACCTGGTGAGTTAACCCATTTAATTTCTAATTAAATCTACTGAATTAGATGTTCTTACCTCATGAATTCCCCTAGTGATCGTACCTCTGGTGCCAAACTGTTGTGAATTTTGTGCAATCTTTTCTATAAATCCACTGGCATCCGTTGGTGACTTGTCAATCAAGGCTCCCCCAGATGAAGTATCTAGAAAGTTTCAATCATTAACAAGCAATACTTTGTAGAAGAAAACAATGAAATAGTGTTCTTCCACAGTCTGGTGTGGAAAACTGCTGCAGATCTTCTTGAATCTCTCTTAGTACTCGTAAAGTGTTTCACCGGTTGATTGGAGAATGGAATAGATCTCTTTTTGGATAGTTGTGCTCCATGATGCAGGAAAAATCCTTTGCATGAATCATCTTTGAAGATCTTACCAGTCTTGGAATTCACCTGGTTGTAGACTATACAACCATTCTTTTTTTACTCCCTCGAGTGAGAAGGGGAATGCCCTCCACTTTACCAGTTCTTCTGCAACACCTCGTGGTCTGCAGCTGGGGCACACATTTGTAAATTCTTGGATATGCATATTGGGGTCTTCACTTGCACGACCATAGAATTTAGGAAGAATTTGAATCATGTTAATTCACAATTCAAAATCATTTTCTAAGGTAAGAATATCTAGTTTATTTCGTTGTTTAGCGAATTGTGGGGCGCAAAGATCGTGCAATGTATGGTTGGGATTTCCATCCATTGGATGATCAAAGTGATCACTGGATGTGTCACTTGAATCTGTAAGGTGAATTTCTTCAAACTCTAATTGCAAATTTTTATTTCTCAATTGGGTTATTGTTCTCTCAATTTCAGGATCAAATTTAATTAAATTATTGTTTGAACTAAGATTCATTCAAGAGAAAGAAAGAAAAAAATGTTTTTTAAAGGTTTTTAAGGCACTGCCTCCCCAGAAATGACACCATGTTTGACGCACGCTTGTCGTGGGGCATGGAAAAACAATATTTTAATTACCTAAGTACAGTATAGAAGTTGATCCTAGGTAGTCTCCCGAAGACGAGTGCACACAAAACAAGGTTGTCACTTTTTGTTGGTTTTCTGAAAAATATTGGTTTTAATTAAATTTAATGACTATGATAGAAAAAAAAGCATTAATTTATTGTTTTTATCAAATGATAAAGATGGTGATTGGATTGGGTTCCGCTACACCTAGTGTTGTGCCATCACGGTTTCCAAATTTACCTCTTCTTCTTCCTTAAACTGGTAAGAGAGAGATTTATCTACCGAGTCCTCTCTCTACTTTGGTTAGATAGATGTCATGAGAATATTCCATTCTAAAACCTTTGATTGGTATATACTCCTTCGAATGTGTTTAATGTTGTAGAAGGTTTCTTGATTAATTAGAGTAATCCCAGGCCTGGAATTGTTGTTCCCTAATAAGCCATGATCCCCACATACAATCCTACACACATGCTTGACAACTGCCGAGCAATCATCAACCAACCCTAATCATGTTCCACCGTATACAAATTATAATTGGGTAGAGGGAGATGTGATCATTGACCAATGTAATTTATAATTTTAGAATCAAAACTTAACACTACCGCATTTGGAATTTCATATTGAATTATGAATTGAAACCAGATTAATAAAGAAGAATAAATTTGATTCATTTCAAGCACAAGAACCCAAACACACCATATAGGTCCAGCCTCCCCTCTTTCCGATCACTCAAATGAAACTACCCGTACATGGTTGGGGTAAGCGAGATGATACGGGAGAGGATAGACATTTTAATGTAAAGAAAAATAAAAGAAAGAAACAGAATGATGCTGAAGGAGAATTTCCCCGAGTGTCCCTTGGCTTCCTCTTGTCTCCGATTGTGGTGTCTAACTCCCTACTCATCATGGGTGAACTCCTCTTTATATAGTCCAAGGGGGTGCCATCCTATGGTCTTCAAATTCAAGATCCTCATAATTCCTCTTTAATATTTCTAGCATATTCTGTCCACCGAAAGAGTGACCATGTTTGGCCAATTTAATGGCCAAAATTTGGGATGGTTTCTTCTATAAATATGTTCAAAAATATATTTTACGTTTCATCACAAAAGTTCAGATTTATCCTCCATGTGTGGTACGAGATATGGGAAATTTTATTGGAGCATTTATTCTGGATGAATGTTTCCTTTTTTCCTTCCCCACAAGTTCAGCATCCATGGATCACATTAATGGTATAAAACCTTCCATCCCTTCAACATCTGAACGTCCCATTTAATATTATTTCAAATACAATTGTAATAACCCCAATTTGAGGTGTGTAGACCGAGTTATGATCAATTTGTGGCGGTGGGGTCCACGTGGTCGTCCAAAATATTTTTCCACATTGATTGAATTGTTTGGACCCTTTAATGGATGCATTAAATCCTGATCCAAAAATAAAATATGAAGAAAATAAATATATGAACCGAATAAAAAAATAATCCCATCAATTGGATTTATATTGTAAAAGATATGCGTGAATTACCAAAGTGATTAAAATATGTCAATATTTCCAAATTAATCATTTATCCAATTTTAGCCCAAAACACATCATAAATTCAAAAATGATGTAATTAACTCAACTTGTTCAATTTTTAGGGATGAAAACATTGAATTAAATATAAAAAATGATGAAAATATTATCTTTATCACTACAAAATGAGAACATCCATGGATTCTTGGTAGTGGGTGCTCCTCTCATATGACATGAGACTTAAATCCGCTGAAGAATGTGAAAGACTTCAAAGAAGAAACAGTGACATTTGGAAATGATGAATCTCTTAGGATAAAAGGTGTTGGATCAACAATCATTGGAAAAGAAAAGATGAAATCCATAAAAACACTATATGTTGATGGGATGAAACATAACCTTCTTAGTGTGTCACAAATCTGTGATGAGGGAAACAAAGTTATCATCAAAAAAGATGGATTCGTTGTGAATAGTGAAAATGATGGAAATAAAATTACAAGAGGCCAACGTACAAGAGGGAATTTGTCCCAAGTTGGTGTAGTGAATAAATCTTGTTACATGGGTATGGAGGATGAAAATCAGTTATGGTATAAAAGGCTTGGACATACGTGTCAGAGAAATATGTTTAAGTTATCGAAGAGAGATAGTGTCCGAGATGTGCCTGATTTATCCAGAAGAAGATATTCATGTTGCACTATTTGTGAGAAAGGGAAGATTACAAACTCTATTCATAAGAGAGTCGAAATTCAGTCAAAAAGACCCTTGTAACTCTTAAACTCTGATATATGTGGACCAATGAGGAAACAATCTAAAAATAGAGATAAGTACTTATTTACTTTCATTGATGACTTTACTCACATTACTTGGGTTATGAACATGAGACACAAGTCAGATGCTCTAAAATTGTTTAAGAGTTTCATGAGGAATGCAGATAAGTAATGTGAGTATTCAGTGAAGAAGTTGAGAACTTATAATGGTGTAGAGTATAATAATGAAGATTTTTAAAGTTACCTCAAGAAACATGGAATTCAACATGATTTCAGTTCATCATACACAAATCAACAAAATGGGGTTCCTAAAAGAAAGAATCAAAGTCAGGTGGAAATGGGGAGAACTATGTTACTTGAACATAGTCTTCCTCATTATTGTTGGAGTCAAGCCATGAGCATTGCTGTGTATATTCAGAACTGATGTTTCTATAGGACAAACCCAGATATGACTCTATATGAAATGTTCTATGGAAAAACTCCACGTCTAAAACACTTGAGAGTTTTTGAGAGTCCATGCATTATAAAAAAAAGGTGGAAACCTTTTAAAGTTTGAGCAAAGAGGAGATGGAGGAATATTTCTTGGCTATGCTCTAGATGGAAGATGATATAGATATGTAAACAAAAAAATAGGATGAATTATTGACTCTTAAGATGTAAAAGTTGTTGAAAATGTTGAGAAAGAAAAGTAGTCATATGTTGATGTGGAGGTTGAGCAGGATAGAGAAGATTTTGTTAACAATTCTGATAACGATGAAGACTTTGTTAATCCTACTCAAGAATAGGAATCCGACTCAGAAATCTACAGTGATGAGGATGGAGTTGAAACAACTCAACCTATGTTGAGGAAACAATTGGAGGATCAAAACATTATTGGAGATAAACATCAAAGGGTTTAAACAAGAAGAACAATGAATGTTATATCACATACTTATCTTTATTCTAAAGTTGAACCGAATGATATAAATGAGGAATTTGAGCATCTATAATGGGTTCATTCTATGAATGAAGAGCTTGATCAAATAGACAATAATGATACTTGGGAACTTGTGCCCAAGCCGGACAACAAGAACATTATTGGTACAAAGTTGGTGTTTCGGAACAATCTGAATGAAGAAGGTAAAGTTGTAAGAAACAAAGGAAGATTTGTTTGAAAAGGGTATTCACAAATTGAAGGCATTTATTTTGATGGAACTTTTTCTCTAGTGGAATGATTAGAAACAATCAGAATATTTCTTTCTATTACTACACAACGAGGTTACCAAATATTTCAAATGGATGTAAAATCCGCATTCTTGAAGGGTGACCTTGATGATGAATTTTACATTGATCAACCTTGTGGATTTTTTATTGGAAAGGATGAATGTTATGTGTGTAGGTTGAAGAAGGCTTTTTATGGGATAAAACAGGTTCTGAGGGCATGGTATTCTAAATTAGATACTTTCTTGAAGAAGATGAATTTTAAGAAAGGTAGAATTGATAGAAACCTTTACATCAAGGAGTGTGAGATGTTTTCACTGATTGTTATTGTTTATGTTGATGAAATTATCTTTGCTGGGAATGATGATAGATCATGTGAATGATTTGTTAAGGAGATGAAGAAGTTATTAGAGATTTCCATGCTGGGTGAAATGAAATACATTTTTGGGCTACAAATCTCACAAAAAATGTGTCACGTCTTTCTGTCTCAAGAAATGTATTCTAAGGAACTTATAAAGAATTTTGGAATGGAAAATTTGAAACTAGTTTCCACACCTATTTCAGTGGGAACCAAGTTTTCTAATGATAGAGTTGGCAAGGAAGTTGATCAGAAAGAGTTTCGAAAGCTGATTGGATGTTTGTTGTATTTGACTGCCACAAGACCCGACATTTTCTATGTTGTCACTTTATGTCCAAGATTTCACAGTGCTCTTAAAGAATCACATCTGATTTCTGGATGAAGAATTCTCAGATATAACAAAGGCATAAAAAATTTTGGAATCAGGTATGAGGGTTTAGGAAATATTGATCTATTAGATTATTATGATGATGATTGAGCTGGAAATATTGATGATTGAAGATCCACATCAGGTGAAGTTTTCATCCTGGGGAAAAGTTGTTTTAGTTGGCATACCAAGAAACAGAATTTAGTAACTCTTAGAACAACTAAAGCTAAATATGTTTCTACTACTCAAGATGCAACTCCACTAATGTGGATGAAGACATAGTTGGAAGATCTACTTGTTAAAGTAATGTTACCATTGCTCTTGGGTTGTGATAATCAGAGTGAAATCAATCTTACAAGAAATCCAGTACAACATTCTAGTCCAAAACAAATTGATATAAAGTACCAATTCATCAAAGAGTAGGCGGAGAGGAATTAATTAAGGTTGAAGTATGTTCCTACATATGAACAAGTTACTGATATATTCACAAAACCTTTACCTAAAGAACCATTTTCAAAATTGTGGTTGAACATGGGTTTCCATCCTCATTCTCATCATGGTTAAGGTACGTGTTTCTGTCCCCACTCTCATCTAGCCTTGGGCTAGTGTTTTAAAGGGGGATAATTGTTTCATAAATCCATCCTTATAGAATCATACATAAAGGGGGAGTTGTGGGTAAGCTATGAATCCAGCATGTATGTGTGTGAACTATTCTAACTATTTGTTGTCATGGTTGTAAGAAACAATGTTGTTTTTAAGGAAAGTTGAAGAAGTGAATAATGCTGAAATCGAAGCTTGAATGATGTTCTAAATAAGGCAGAGGAAGAAGGCTTGCGAGATATGATCATGAGATTTCATAGTCACTGCTTTTGGATAGTATGGTTTTTGCTATCAATAGTTCTTATTTCCTACAATGATTTTGCTCACGTAGGCTTAGAATTGTTGATAAGAAATCCATTGCATAAGGTCACAAAGTTATGTGATTGGCGAATCTTGGTTGACAACAAAATCTAAAGGGGGAGATTGTTGGGACCAAGTTGAATGGAGAAGGAAGTAAGAAGCGTTTACTATTACAGAGTGTCGTCTTTTATTGTCAATGAAGATAAATCACTTCACTTTGTAAAGGAAATTTAAAACCAGGCAATTCATTACAGATTTGTATTTCACAAATATCATAATTTAGGAGAACTTGTGATGCAAGCCTTATCAAAGAAAGGGGGTGAAACGATGATGCCAGTAATATACATCTATGATTGGATGGAATTATTCTTCTATAAGAAAGGAAAGTTTCAGTACTTCCCATTGAAAATATGACGATGCTAAAGCTGTTCGATCAAAGGATACATATCACGATAGTGTATTTTGTGATGAAAGCTGAATAATGGTTATGGGATGTTATGAAGAATAGTTTTTTTGAAAATGTTTTTGTGTGCATGTTTTAAGATGGCTTGGTATGTGACACATAAGTGGAGTTCAATGATATGAACCTAAAAATCTAAAAAAGGAGAGGCCAGCGCGGAAGATTGGGTTTTTCGTGCAAGTTTGTTTTTTGCGCGCAAGATTGATGTTAGTTTTGAAATATGCATGCAAGGCATGATTCAAGGTCCAAACTTCAGAAAATGGTAAAGAAAAGAAGTGTGTGAAAGATGAGGTTGTGCAGAATATTGTAGAACTGGTGTGAAAGAGAAGGTTGCGCAAAATATTGAAGAATTATTGTGAAAAAAGAGGTTTGTGCGTAAAAACTTGTGTGCCAAATGCGTCGTAAAACGGGTTTTTTCAAGCCATGCATAATTCGCGGTCTAAACTTTGGGAAATGGAAAAGAAAGGAATAACATGGAAGATTTAAAAAGTGCGTGAAATATGAGGTTGGGGAAAAAGAAACTTCCACGCCAAAGGCGACGTCAATCGGGGCTTTGCACGATGCATCAGGTTCTTGCGTGACCCATTGGGAATTTTGCGTGTAGGGGTCAATGGGGTCTATAAAAAAGAGGTGGCCCTCTCTCATTTGGAATGCTCGATATTTAGAGAAATCCCAATCCTTGAGGTGTGGAAAAATACTTAGAAAAGGAGAGTACGCGAAAGAAATTGAGTTGCATGCAAGAATAGGAAGTTGTGAGTAAGAAGAAAGTTGCGTGCAAGATTGAATTTGCATGCAAGAGGTGTTTCACCACAAAAAGAAAATCTTGTGTGAAAGGCATAAAAGTTGCGCACAAGACACCTAAAAGGTTGAGCGAAATATTTGGAGTCTTCACACGTATTCATTTGTGCGTAAGATAGTTCTTACCAGCTTCTGGATAACAAAGTGAAGATTTGTACTTTAAAGAATACACCAGCTCAATTGTAAAGAAGCACTAAAAAACTGTAATTCCCTATTTGTGCTAAGAGGGTGAAAACACATTTGCGGATTGTTTTCCAAGTGATAGATGAGTGTAAGTGTATATCCTACTTGTTTTATTCCACATCAAAGGATTGTTTTCTAGTTGAGTGTGTGGTACTGGATTATTTCCATACCATACCAAGAACGTAGATACTCTTGTTGAGTAGTGAACCTTTTAAATCTTGTTTTCCCATTGATATGTGTGTTCGGAAGGGAAGGAACTCTTTAATAAGAGGTGAAGGTTTTTTTAAAAAGAAGGGAACATAAAAAGAAAAAGGTATCACTAATTCACCTCCTCCCCATGTCAGTGATACTTGGATCCTGACTGGGAACTTCATATGATGGTCTTGGGAATAAAACTTGAATACTAATATATCCATGGGAGTGAACCATGACTACCATGATAATATGAGGAGTGAATTCATGCTACCAAGATGGCCATGGGAGTGAACTACGACAACCAAGATGGTATTTGGAGTGAAATTATACTACCAAGATAGTATTGGAAGTGATGCATTGACTATTTTGGAAATCATATTATATGCTTATGTGATTGCCACAATTCAATATTTTATTCATATGTTACGCTTTAATGACTTATTATCTTTATTTCATTATGATTCATGTATTATGAACTACCAATCTTTATTCTATGATTCCTGTTATGATCTTTTATATGAGAGATATTCTCTTCTATTTGGATGATCACATTCTCATACACTTAATCTCTTATTAATTCTTAAATGTATCCCTTATTAACTCTTCCTGAGCATCTAAGATCACCAATTTTTATGTTTCCTTTCCTTGAGGTTATGATGATATGTATTATGTTTGAGGTGTCTAAGAAGGGTGCTAGTCAAGAAGAGCCTAGTGGGAGATGATGTAGTTTATTTATATACTAGTGTTTATGTTTCAATGTTTCAAAAGGAACTAACCAAATAGAGACTTTGGGAATTTTATTTTATACTATTTAAGTATTCTGAAAAAGGTTTGTTATATTTATTCTTGAAAATGAGGGTCTCTATTTTTGGTATCAGAGAAAAGGTATTGTTATCATTTAGAAGTTAGGATGAGAAAACTGTAGTGAGAACCTTATAGACATGTATATGAATAAGTCTAAGGATAAAAAATGTATATGATAATGTCCTATAATTTTGGAGAAGGATAAAGAGAGTGGTTTCCAGGAAATACATATTTGTCTACATACTACAAGTTTATGTGGCTCTAGAACAGATATACCTAGGCGTAACAACTCTGACAATATGATTTGTTCCTGACTCAAGGAAATCTAGAACACGATAATGGGCCTTATTGCATCCTTAATTTGATACTCCCATGGGATATTCTTCATGAATTCACAAACTCATCAAAAAACCATTATGAAGGATTTAATTATAACCTGCATATAAATAACCTAGGATAATCCTATGGTGTCACAGATTAAGGTAGGAGTCAAAAGTTAGACATCCTATAAGTAATTCTTCATGATTATGTGGTTCCTCATTATGATAATTGTTTCTTACTCTATGATTTTTTCATATATTATTCTATAACCACCCAATCTTTCATATCTAAATAATTTTATAAGGGTGTAGCTGTAACGACCTGGACCCGGCCAGCCACCCGAACAATGCCAAATGGGTCGGGTGTTACTACCTTAGGTGCACCTCCTTGAACCCCAAAGGCTGACGACTAGCATCGTGGGTCTATTAGGTATAGTGGGGAGGATATACCCTCTTGGAGGATCATAATAAGGGTACTGGTCCAAGTATATAAAAATAAAGATGCAGCAGAATGAAAGACTCAGCAGACTCAAACCAGACCCGCAGAGCGGAAGCATAACCGACATAGATAAACAACAGAAGAAAACAATGTAAACAACAACAATGGAAAGTAAACAGAACAACATGTTGTATATCACAAGCAACTATTTCTGTAAACAACCAACAAGCATCCATAGAAAGTCATACATATCAATTTATAACAGCTCCAATGGCTAACCAATTGTTACTACATAAAAAAGTAAGCATGATGATAAGGAAAGGAAAACAAAACCAAGTAACCCCAGCTGGGTATGACCTCAAGGTCCATACCATTTCCATGATACAACTAGCGCCGCCCAGCTCCTGATACTGGCTTCTTTCCTGCATGTAAATCCATAAAGTCTGCATGCGTCCCGAAGGGCCCGTGCAGGGTCTGAGAAAAATCTCAGTAGGATACCACCCAATGGTGTATACCAAATATATGTGTTTAAGCAGTTATGCAAGTGTAAGGAAAACTGTAAGCAGTACAATGCACAAATAAACACTAACTCTTCTGGTGCTCAGCAGAAACCATGGTGTGTCACCTGCTTCATCCAATGCCGGAATCTCTATCATGTAACCCAACACCATGTTTCTCCTGACACCCCGTGTCTCAAGTACCGATGTCCCGAAGGCACGCCCAAGGATAGTAACCCAACACCATGTTCCTCCTGACACCCCGTGTCTCAATTACTGACGTCCCGAAGGCACTCCCAAGAATAACCTGGAGGAACAATGATGTCTGTCCTCAAATCATGGTGAGCCTCAGACCCCATCCCGATAGTCTCAATGCTATCCCCTGAAGTCTCCTCACCTCCCATGTGGATTTCTACGACAAGAACCCCCAACCAAAATACCTAACCGCAACTACGATGGCCTCTACCCACACGAGTGGTCAAAACCACCTCATCACGGAATATCTCGGTGTACACACTACTCAAGTCCCGAGTGATCGTTAATCACCAAAAATAGTACCTAAGCCACAAACACATTTGACACCTCATGTCCCTACGACCATGCCGCTCAAGTATGATGGCATCTCCATCCTAGTAACCTGGGCCATGCCCAACCTGACAGTTGTACTGCCTCAATCCGACGTCCATGATGCCCAATCCCCTGGTCAAAACCACCCAAAGTAATCCGGGCCAAGCTCAAACTATGATCATCATCACTCAAGCATAACCGGGCCAAGCCCAACACAACCCAAAGGGTCCAACATGTTCAATTCAGAAATTGCATATATATCAAATTCATACAGAACTCATAACTAGAAAAACAATTTAAACAGTTGAATTGTCCCATCCCAATGGCTAGAGAACAACAACACTGAGGTCTTGAATTCCTCTAGCAACTTATAGCAGGATTAATAAATTACACTCACCAGTTTAGCACATCAATATTACAGTTAAAACCATTTTGGCATTCCCTGGCCAAAATTCCCCAATGAGCAATGACCCCTCACCCAGCCCTGCTCACGCAAACTGGTAGCAGGGCATACCCAAAGGCATCACATAGGTCCAACAAGAAATTTAATATGAAAAGATAGATAAAACTGGTCCTGCTCAAAATACACGAAAATGCACCGAAGGCTGCATCAACCAAACGACCACGAAAACACAAAATGAGGTATGCCCCACCTACCTGAGACTCATACGATATGACTCCTCTGGTAATAGTCACCAATTCGGTCTAAAATACAGTAAATCTAAAAAATATTCAAAATTGCTCAAACCCCTATAACCCATTCTAGAACCAAAATAAAAAAAATGGCCCAAAAGGAATCAATGCCTTAACATGGGGGTTCCAACGCATCCAACTGTGATCGAATCTGACTTCGGATGAAGAACCGGTGAGTGATTCAATATCCGGACACCTTAGATGCAGAGGTTCTATCCAGAACCTCAAAACGAGGCTATTGACCATTTTAACAAAAAAATAAATAACACGGCGTGTACTTCTTGACTTCACGCTGTGTATATATCATTTAACTATTCATAATATGGCTGAACTCCACCGCCTTAATTTCCAGACCTACCGACATGAGTACACGGCGTGTAATTGTAGCTACACGGCGTGTACTTGGTTTCTCTTCTCTTCCTCACTGACTTACCCACACCCCATGTATATTCCTTATATACGGCTAGACTACATGACGTGTACAAGGGAAACACGATGTGTACCTAGTTCTACCCGGCCAACAGGCCTACATACCATGTATGGCCTCTACACGGTTGGGGGTACATGGAATGTTTAAAACTACACACCGTGTAGTAAAGAATTTATACACGGTCATCACACGACATTTACTTGGAGAGAACATGGACGACAATCGCTTTAACATATACATTGTGTGTACTTAAAAGTACACAGCGTGTGTTCTGGAAATTTCCAGAAACTTCCAATTTTCTTCAGTTTCTTCAGAAACCAGTCAAAAATTCAAATAGGGTCGGGATTTTGACCCATTCTAAAAACTCGGGTTCTTACAATCTCCCAACCATAACATAGCTCATCCCCGTGCTACCAGACTAAGCCCATATATGGAACCGTACATACCTCCCTGATCAAAGAAACCCAAAATTCCCCAGTCTAAAAGGTTCTGACTAAATTCCTCAAGGGGGGGGGAGGCTCCCCACCTTAGGAATCGCCCAACCCAGTCTCAACCCAACTAAACTCAGAGCAACCAAGGTTTACTAACTTGTTTTCTGGAAACATAGTCCTTCTGTGATGCATTTTCACCCCTACTCCACATTGGCGCTCCTGTGTCATTCCCGACACGCAACGTATTCTGCACCGCATCAGTGTCTGCCTCCACGAGCTCCCAGTGCCTGACACCTCAAGTAACCCGCATCCTCTATGCCATGGTGCCATCGAGTCCTCATGTAACCCTCATCCTTGATTCCCCGATGCCACACATCTCATACACATATATATATAGACCATGTCACATACCCAATATGGTGCCAATCCCACTGACTAGCATTTTGTCAGTCCACATAGATCCTGTGCACCACATGTACTCAAAACAGACATACCTCAACAGGTCATGCCATGAAAGAAACATCGAGATCACATCCACTCCATGGTGTACCTCTAATTGTCATTAGCTCACCCGCCTGCTCAGCCTCTGGCAGCTCCACGGCGTGGACCTGGCCTCAAGTACGGCTTCCTGATGCCTGAACTCCCTGCGGTGCTGGTCCAGTCACCGGCCATTGACCCCTTATATGGGTCCCACCATCTTTTTCATGACCCCCGCGCACAGCTGAACCTCGACTACCCTCTCCAGGTACAGAACCTAAACCAAATCCAGATGTTACAGTCTGTCCTAGTCCCTGCATGCTGGCTATCTGGGAAGGATTCCTCCAAAACCTCTCCAGATGCCCATACAGTCCACATGCCCGACACTCCATCGGAGGCCTATCACGCTGAGCCTGAATATGTCCCGAATTTCCACACTAAAATAAAATCACCGAAGAACTACTACGAGGTGGTCTAGCTGAATCCCTAGCCTGACTGCCCTATTGGAATTCATTCCGCCCTCGCTTCTTGCTGTCTGAACCATCACCTGAAGCTATCATCCTTCTCAAGCGAGACTTCTCTCTCTCATTTCCCTCAGCTATGAGAGCCTTCTTCCCTGCCTCGGAGAAGGAACCTAGCCTGAAGATGTTCACCTGGACCTGAATGGTGTGTCGTAATCCATCCACGAAGCACCTCACCCTAGTAGCGTCATCGCTCACCATACCAAGTGCGAAGCGAGACAACTCTGTGAAAGTAGATGCGTAGTCTATCACGGACATATCTCCCTGCTGAAGAATCAAAAACTCCCGAGCTCTCTCTTCCCTCAGTGTCTCTGGATAAAAGTTCTCAAAGAAACTATCCTCGAAGTCCTTCCAAGCCAGTCTCTCATGCCTACGAGCCTGAACCTGTACGTCACACCTACGCTTCACCGGTCCTCTCAGCATGTAAGTCGCCAGCTTGACCCTCCGCCCTGGAGGTGTCTCGAGGTGCTCGAAGATCATCTGCATACTCTCTATCTAGTTCTCAGCTTCCTGCAGACCACCCTCACCCTGAAAAAGTGGCAGATGCTACGACTGGAAATCACGCGTCAGATACGCCATAGAAGGTTCGGTACCCTACGCACCTTTATCAATCCCCTGCAAAATAGGTACCAGTCTAGCTCGGAGATACTCATCAAGCCATGGTCCGAACATTGCCAAACCCAGCTGTTGTCCTACCTGCACTGGATCCTGATCCTAATACTGTCCTTGAGCCTATACCTGCGGCTCATGCTCTTCTTGTACCGAATTCTAAGCCTGATCCTATGGCACTGTATTATCTCCTTCCTGACGCTCCATCGAGTCATGAAGGAGTAAACCACTGAATACCATAAATGGTTAGACAACCCATATATATATATATAACAATATATTCTACACATATAAGGAAAGAAGTAAAAGGCAGTGCATAATAACTACCATTACTCTCCCTCACCGCAACACATGCCCCACATCATCCCAAACTCATGGCCTCCTTACCCGCCCTCAACAGATCCAAGTATCAAAAGTACCTCGGACCATGCCCGTCTTGATAACTCGTGTTTCCTCAAACCAACGACCAAGTTGCCCAATCCTGACAGTTACACTACCTCAGCCATAGTACCTGCCTGCTCTCATAAGTGCCAGACCCAAAATACTGCAACATGAAATTCTAAAAATATATAAAGCATTTCACATCACATTGCAACAAAAACAAATTATATCAATAATTTCACGTATTCACATTTCAGAGCATATAAAGCCTGGAAATAGATTTTTTTTCGTCACATGGTATTATCACATCACAAAGCATATGTGAAATTATGAAATTGAAATACCCTAAAATGTGCCTATCAAAATCCAAGAAAACAAGCCTTTCCATACCGGGCCAAGGTCCAATTCTCCCTTACCATACCGGGTCAAGGGTCACGTATCACTATCTATAACATCACAAATCAAGTGATCCACCGAGGTGGAAATCATATAAACCGTAATCTGAAAAAAAAAAAAATACAGCAATTCCCACCCATGGAAACATGGTCCATCCCTTGTACCTGGGGGTACAGGCACCCAAGAACAACCTCAAAACCCAGTTCTAGTAACAACCTATCTCCAGTCTACCATATCTCCAATAGTAAAGCCAGCAGAAATAAAAGAGAAGCTTCAATATCATTAGTAGATAGCAAGAAACTGCTACTAAATCCCGGTCAAGAACTCTTCTGATACCACTTTGTAAGGACCCAGACCTGGCCAGCCACCCGAACAGTGCCAAACGGGCCGGGTGTTACTACCATAGGTGCACCTCCCCGAACGACAAAGGATACAGACTAGCAGCAAGGGTCTGTTAGGTATAGTGGGGAGGCTATACCCTCTCGAAGGATCATAATAATGGTACTGGTCTGAGTATATAAAAATAAAGATGCAACAGAATGAAAGAATCAGCAGACTCAAACTAGACCAGCAGAGCGGAATCATAACCGACATAGATAAATAGCGAAAGAAAACAATATAAACAACAACAGCGGAAAGTAAACAGAACAACATGATGCATATCACAAGCAACTATTACTGTAAAAAACCAACATGCATCCATAGGAATTCATACATATCAATTTATAACAGTGCAAATGGCTAACCAATGGTTACTACATAATAAAGTAAGCATACCGACAAGGAAATGAAAACAAAACCAAGTAACCCCAGCTAGGTATGACTTCAAGGTCCATACCATTTCCATGAACAACTAACATAGCCTAGCTCATGAAGATGGCCTCTATCCTGCACGTAAATCCATAAAGTCTGCATGCGTCCTGAAGGGCCCGTGCAGGGTGTGAGAAAAATCTCAGTAGGATACCACCCAACAGTTCATACCAAATATATGTGTTTAAGAAGTTATGAAAGTGTAAGAAACATTGTAAGCAGTATAATGCACAAATAAACACTAACTCCCCTAGTGCTCAGAAGCCACCATGGAGTGTCACCTGTTTCGGCCAACACCGGAATCTCTGTCGTGTAACCCGGCACCATGTGCCTCCTGACACTCCATGTCTCATGTACCGACGTCCTGAAAGCACGCTCAAGGATAGTAACCCGACACCATGTGCCTCATGACACCCCATGTCTCAAGTACCGATGTCCCAAAGGAACTCCCATGAATAACTCATATGAATAGCGATTTCTTCCCTCAAATAACGGTGATCCACAACCCCCAACCCGATAGTTTCAATGCTATCTCCTAAAGTCTCCTCACCTCTCATGTGGCTTTCTATGGAAAGTACCCACAACCAAAATACCTAACCAAAACTACAAGGGCCTCTACCCACACGAGTGGTAAAAACCACCTCATCACATAGTATCTCTATGTGCACACTACTCAAGTCATAGGTGAGTGTTAATCACCAAAAATAGTACCTAAGCCACAAACACATATGACACCTCGTGTCCCTGCGACCATGCGGCTCAAGTCTGATGGCATCGCCATCCTAGTAACCCAGGCCATGCCCAACCTGACAATTGTACAAGCTCAGGCCGATGTCCATGACGCCCAATCCTGTTGTCAAAACCACCCAAAGTAACTTGGGCGGAGCCCAACCTGTGATCAGCATCACTCAAGCGTAACTGAGCCAAGTCCATCACAACCCAAAGGGTCCAGCATGTGCAATTCAGCAATTGCATATATATCAAATTGAAATAGAACTCATAAAAGGAAAAATAATTTAAACAGTTGAATTGTTCCAGCCCAATGGCTAGCGAACAATAACACTGAGGTCCTAAATGCCTCTAGCAACTTATATCAGGCTTAATAAATTACACTCACCAGTTTAACACATAAATATTTCAATTAAAATCGTTTTGGAATTCCCTGGCCAAACTTCCCCAATGAGAAACAACCCCTCACCCGCCCCTGCTCACGCAAACTGGTAGTAGGGAATACCCAAAGGCATACCATAGGTCCAACACGCAATTCAATATGAAACAACAGATAAAATGGGTCCAACTCAAAATACACAAAAACGTGCCGAAGTCCGCATCACGCAAACAACTACAAAAACACAAAATGAGGTATGCACCACCAACCTGATACTCATACGATGCTACTCATCCGGTAACAGCCGCCAATTTGGTCTAAAATGCGATAAATCTACAAAAGATTCAAAACTTCTCAAACCCCTATAACTCGTTCTAGAACGAAAAACAAACAAAACAGCTCAAGAGGAATCGAGGCCTTACCGTGGGGGTTCCAACTCATCCAACCATGATCAAATCTGACTTCGGACGAAGAACCGTGGAGTGATTGAAGATCCGGATGCCTTAGATGCAGAGGTTCTGTCCAGAAACTCAAAATGAGGCTACTACCCGTTTTAACAAAAAAAGAAATTACATGACGTGTACTTCATGACTACACGTCGTGTATATATCATTTAACTATTCATATGATGGATGAATTCTACCACTTTACTTTCCAGACCTGTCGACATGAGTACACGGCGTGTAGCTATGGGTACACGACATGTACTTGGTTTCTCTTCTCTTCCTCACTGACTTACCCACACGCCATGTATATCCCTCATACACAGCTAGACTACACGACATTTCCAAGGGAAACACAGCATTCACCTGGTTCTACCTAGCTAATAGGCCTACTCGCCATGTATGGCCTTTACACGGTCGAGGGTGCACGACGTGTTTAAAACTACACGTCATGTGGTATGGAATTTCTACACATTCATCAGACGGAATGTACTTGGCATGAACATAGATGACACTCGCTTTAACATATACATGACATGTAATTAAAAGTACACGACATGTAGTCTTGAAATTTCTAGAAACTTCCCATTTTATCCAGTTTCCTCAGAATCCAGTCAAAAATTTAAGCAGGGTCAGGATTTTGACCTGTTTTAAATACCCGAGATCTTACAAATGAGATTACTCCAAAATAATTAGATGTGGAATTAGTAGTGAAACCCCCTAATGGCATGATGATTGCATCTAAAGTCTATGATTCATATCTAGTTGAAATTTTTGGAAATGTAATTCTTCATAATTATCTCATTCTTCATATCGTTGAATTTAAAGTCATATTATGTATCAATTGGATTTATCCACATAAAGTCCAAAATAATTATTATAGAAGGGAAGTTAATTTTTATATTTCAAACCCTTATATGATCATCCACTATTGTGATGATAATCATGAACTTACTCTAGATATTAAATCCAGTGTATGGGTCTTAATTCCCATTAAAAAGGGTTGTTTATCTCAAATGGTTGGGAAGAAGATCAACATCGATGAAATTCTTTTTGTTTGGGATTTTTATGTGTTGTTTCTGGAATAGTTTACTAATTTTTAATGAAAACACAATGTTGAGTTATCAATAGAACTCAAACTTGGTTCCCCAAAAATTATATAGACTCTTTATAGAATATCCATGATTGAGGTTCAATAATTCCAGAAGGAAAATCAAGAAACCCTTGATAAGGTATTCATTCAGCCATGTGTGTCACCATGTGGTGAACCAGTTCTTTTTGTGAAAAAGAAAGGAAGATCAATACAAATCTGCATTGATTATCAGTAGTTGAACATGATTTCAATAAAGGAAAAATATATTTTTCCCTGTATTGATGACTTGTTTGATCAACTGCACTCAACACTATACTTTTCCAAGTTTTAAATTCATTCTAGATATCCTAAATTGTGGGTAAATAAAGAGGATAAATCCAAGATATAATTCCATAAAAACAACAGACACTATGAATATATGGTTATTCCTTTTGTCTAACTAATACCCCTACTATCTTCCTGGATTTAATGAATATAGTCTTTATAGAGTAGCTCTTTATGTTTGTGGTAGTATTTATAGATGATATGATTATCTATTCGAAGAGAAAGGATGAAAAAAAGGTCACTTAAGAATTTTACTGAGGACCCTAGGGAAGAATAATCTATATGAAAAATTTAAAAAGTGTGAATTTTGGAAAAACAAAAATATTTCATTTTAGGGTCACATAATCTGGAGAGATGGAAAAACAGTAAATTTATCGATGAAAGAGTCTATTGAATGTTTTCCTAGACAAACCAAGGTGAATGATATCTGTAGATTTCTATGTTTAGTTGGATAATTTAGATATTTTTTTTGAAAATTTCTAATTATTATCTAATCCTATGATTATTTTAACTCGAAAGGGTGTCATGGTCTCTGGACAGATGATAGTGAGAAATATTTCAAGGAATTGAAGAGAAGGTTGGTCAGTGAACTTGTGCTGACATTACCCTATAGTGAATAAGGGTTTTTAATCAATAATGATGCATCCATGAAAGGATTGGAATGTGTTATTTTTAAGAATAACATTGTTAACTCTTATGATTTATGATAGTTGATGATTCCTGAGAAAATTTACCCAACTAACGATTTAGATTTAGCAGTGGTAATTTCTTCATTAAAGATATAGAGGCTTCATATTTATGGGGAATAGTGTGATATATACACTAATCCTAAAAGTTTAAAATATTTATTCACATAGAAGGAGTTGAACATTCTATAGATTATATGGTTAGAGATGATAGATTATTATGAATTTTCAATACTTTTCCACCTTGGAAACAAAACAAGGTTGTCAAAGCTTTGAGTCGGAAGGATCTTGCTAGCTTATCCATGATGAGGATCACAAAAGATCCAAAATTTATGGATTTTCAAATATTAGATATAGAAATCCTGAAGGAAGGATAAACATATTATCCTTTTCAAATGAATTTTCAACCCTATATCTACGTAATCATTAGGGGGGCACAAAAGAAATATGAGGAGTTGAAAAATAATTTCAGAAATGTTCCTGAGTTTAACCTTAATATAGATGGAGTGATAAGGTCCAAGAATCATGTATGTGTTTGTTCTATACAAAATTTGAGGAAGAGTATATTTGAGGAATCTCGTAGTCATTCATTCTATATTCATCCTGGATGTATGAAGATGTATAGGGAGATGAAGTAATACATATGGTGTGATGGAATGATGAGAGATATTGCGGTGTTTCTATCTCATTGTTTGGCATGCCAAAAAGTTAAGGCTGATAGAAAAATATATTAATGTATGTTGCATTAATTAACTATACCAGAATGAAAATAAGAGAATGTCACTATGGTTTTTTTATTGTACAACCCCAAAACTCAAAGCGTTTTAATGATATATGGGTGGTAGTTGATAGAAAAACAATGTCATCACATATCCTTTCTATTAGAGAATATTTCTATTCGGATAATCTTTCTAGGATATATATTAATGGAATGTTAATGTTGCATTAAGTTCCACATTTTGTTGTATCATATTAGTATGTGAGGTTTTCCTCAATGTTATATAGAAGTATTTAGAAAGAACTTGATATAAAATTGAGTATCCTTACAAAAACATCTTTCACTCAAACATTCAGATGGAACCGTATAAATAACTTCATGGGAAGAAATTTAGAGATCTAATGTGTTGGTATGAGGTTGTAGAATGAAAGTTATTGGGACCTGAGATCACTAATGAAATGTTTGAGAAGGATAGAACCATTCAATATCATATCAAAGAACCTCAAAGTGGGAAAAAAATTCATGATGATATCCAATGACATGATCTAGAATTTTGAGTTCATTAAAAGGTGTTTCTATAAATCATACTATTGAAGAATGTTTTAAGATTTGGGAATAATGGAAAACTAAGACCTTGGTATATTGGTCCCCTTGAGATTCTTGATCATATGAGGACAATATCCTATCACACAGAACTTCTTCCAATTCTCTCTCAATTCCATGATGTGTTCCTCATATCTCACCCTAGGAAGTACATAATTGACAATTCACATGTACTGAACTCAGAGGTCATACCACTATAGTGCGATCTTTCAAATGAGAAATAACCTACATAAATTCTAGACCGATCAATGAAAGTTCAAGGGAACAATGCCACTCACCTGGTCAATGGTTTTTGGATAAAATGCTAGTTAGAGGAAGAAACATGGGAACTTGATTTAGTGGTTAGAGTTTTTGGTCAAATGTGAACCCAAAATAATTTTATATTTTAACTATCAATTAGTTTTATTCAGATAATATATGGAATTGGTCATTTCTAGTCACCTACATCCATGATTATATGAGTATCATTTCGATGATGGGATAGAAATTTTTTAATTACGTGTATTGCACTTCATCCTCATGTTCTATAAAAATAATGGATCTTATATAATTATAGCAGGGTGATATGACTATTGAAAAGTATGTGTCAATATTAATTAACCTCAAGTACTACTCATTGATATAGTGATATATGAATACTTACAACTACAGATGATTAATTCGGTCTATCATTGGGACATTAATGATAACATGGTTTCACTATGCCTTCCCATTTATACCTAGTTTTTAGTCCATGCCTTGGTGATAGAGAGAGTCCCAATAAGGGAATATTTTGTTGCTCAAGCTAAAAATGTACAACATAGACTATAATCATTTACTTCTATTAGTTTAAATCATAATTAATGTTCATTGTATAAGAGGTATTCATGGAACAATGATTAATCATAGGTAAACATTACATGGATCCCCATAGGGATCTAGTTAGCTGAGAGACATATAGAGATATTATTACAATAGAAAATATCACTTGGATCACAATTTACGGACCTTCTTTGATATATATGGTGGAATAATTGTGGAAGGAACATTGTGAAAAAGGTACAACCTAGATGAAGAATCTCCCACAAGTGGTGAGGGTGGGCCTTAGAGAGGAAGTTCTAATATAGGAGATGAATGAGCTCTCGAGATAAGAGATTCTGGTTGAATATGACATTACGAATTACATCCACCAAAACAATTAAGTGGGAAACATATAAATTATATGGATTGTGTTCATGGAATCTATCTATTATAGTCTATATGGGAATATGACCTAGAATCCTAAGAGATTATTTAGGGTACTTTATATGTATTCTTTGCATTAGTACCAATACTTTTATGCAAGAGTGTGAGTAATTCATTAATTATAAAAATATTTATTTGAGATATTGAGGTTATTATGGAGTCATTATCCCATATGTTGTGGCTAGAGATTCTTATAGGAAGTGATTACACTATTTCACACGCCTTTTGATTGTGATATTTCTTTCATGTAGGGGAGTGCATCACATAGAAACTACTGGGAGATTTTACAACATCGACTGACATAATTCTATTTATTGAATTTATATCCTTGATATGTTCCTTTATAGAATTTAATTACATTATAGATATGTGGATCTAAATGGATGAGCCAATATTCTACTTCAATGGAAGGAATGACCTTCTATTGGAATGATTGGTACTTTTGAATAGGGAACTCAAAATAATATCCCTTTGTTCAGAATGTTTATCAATTTTTGTCATGTGATTTTTAGATTAATAGTTTCTAGTGGGAAGGGATGAGTGCATGGATGTATTCCACAAGTATTTTGATAGAATACCCCTACATAGAGTCACTAAATTCGGTATTGACATGAACCATGATATCATACCGCTGAATTTTGAAGCAAAACTAACAACCCCTGTTGAGATTTATGAGCTAAGGGAGTGGTTGGATTACCATCAAGAGAAGGGTTTCATTAGACCTTATGAGTCTCTCAAGGTAGATCTAGATTATTTTTAAGAATGGGTATGAAATCACGAGTATGTGTGTTAATAACCATGACCAAAATAAATTAAATGTTATTACTAAGTAACCTTTTTTGGGGAATAATTAACTCCTCAAAAAACTAATGGGTATGATATGGTTCTAATGGGTTAATCATAGGTTCAGAAACCACCAGTTGATGGTTCAGGAAGACCATATTCCAAAGAAAAAATTTCGGCATTACTACATGTGTTATGGGTCACTGGTTATTACATTCTATATGATTAATGACCCTAATTTTTTATTAGGACTTTTAAAACAAATCTTTCCTACTTAATTGGATTGGTTAATTTTTATAGTTATCAAAGATATATTCATATAATTTTCTTCTAAGGAGGAGTAAAAAAATCATTTCAGCATGGTCTGATCCTTACTTAGGGTGAATCATTTATATAGTAATATCTAAAAATGTGGATTGTGGATTAAATTGGACGAATTCTGTGGATACATCATACTTCAACATGGTGTAAAGGTTGACCTCATGAAGAAAGTGTAAATTATAGTTTGGGATCCACCAAGATAATCTCTATGTGGTGGTGTTTCCTTTGGTTAGAAAGGTATAATTAGAGGCTTGAGGTATAACTCTCTAGGATTTCATGTCGTTTAAATGATTTTTCTTGAAATAATTATTCATTTCCTATTATTGGGAGTTGCTAGAATGGATTTGAGTAGTAAAGACATAAGTTGACCGATGAGAATATTTTGTGGCTATTAATGTAGGATATTGAATATCAGATGTCTTTTCATTCCACTAATGTGGGGATCTTGTATCTTCTCTAATATTCTGTGTATTACTTTTAGATATTTTACAGATTATTTTTAAGACAAGGTACTGACACGACCTGTGATTCTGAGGCCCAGTATCCCTGGAATGTAGGTTTTAAAAATATTAAAATATTCAATATCATGGAAACATGGTTTTCAGGAAAAAGTGGAATAAATCATAAAAAATAGCCTGGATAAAAGATCACAGGGCATCATTGAGTACATAATAATGTTTTTACATAAGGGGTGACCTATACTTTGTCAATGTGAGGCATTTGTGAAAACATAACATGAATTTAAATTTATAAAAAAAAAAAATTGATTTATATTTATTTGATGACACAATGGCCTAACAAACTCTATTATAAAAAAAGTTAAAAATTTCATTAGGGTTATCCTCATAACCTAATAATTTGAGAGAAGATCCGGTGGAAAGGATTCCATGGAAAAACACCGAGAAATCACGCTTTGAATATTGGTGTGCCAACATAAATTTATGATCTGAACAATGGAAATGTCGACGATGTAGATTCATTATTTTTCAAAGATTGATCTAAATCGTTGTAGGGTGTGCATTTAAATTGTGTAATTATCTATTCTTAATTTCTATGATGAATTTTAATCAACTGATGAACGGATTGATTCACTGATGATGTGTATTTTGGGAAGGGAAATATTGTGTTGGTATTTTCATTGGGAGAATTTTCAATGATCTAATTTCTTGACAAATTCATTTTATGTTCTAACAGAAACAAACCAAGATTGATATAAACATAGATCAAGGATCTTTTCTCTTTATTTATTATTATTTTCTCCCCCAATTATGCATTTCACTAGGGGGTTTCTTCATTGGACCGAGGTTCAAAACAATATAATCAATCAACTGATATGAACTTGTATATCGATGCAATGATCTAATATCTTAGATCTAGGATCAACACAGAAAGATAGTGGTGTGAGGAAGGAAATAGATCAATTCTGACAAAATATGATTCCATAATTCATGAACTTTATCACACAATGAAAAATGTTTATTTGATCCATTTTTATGCTGTTCTGACAATGTGATGCAAGGTTCGATGATGGCGAGGTTTGGATGAGGTCTGGTCTATGATCATTTATTTTTTTGGGCATTGAAGCTGACATGGTAGGTCAAAGAAGATGAGAAGGTGGTTGACGGTGTGAGAAACTGGGCAGAGGGTCTAGTGAAGGTGACCATTGTCATGAGTGGTGGAGATGTATGTGGCAGTGGATGCAGGACAACAGTGTCGTCAGATGAATAGTGGGCTTGGTTTGTTTGTCTAAGTGGATGGGATGGGTCAGGCCGATGGGTTGGGCTAGATGAGGGGGACCCTGGTCTAATATCGGTCCGATTCGGGTCCTATTTGGGGTAACCGGAATGATTCCCAGTTGTGGTTGACCATGGTGGTCGATTGTGCAGTGTGGTTGATGTTGTGGTGCCAACGACCATGTGGTGTGGTCGACCATGCAGTGCAATCAATTGTATGGAAGAGGGCCAGGTGGAGCTCCCGTAGGTGCGGTGAATGCTCGACCAGTCCGCATATGGTAACCCATGATGGTTTCCCACAATGTTCGGTCAAGATCGGTAGGAGGAATGACATTAGTGGTTAGTCCACATGCGGCCAGTCTACATGGTAGGTGGACGAACATCGACAGTTGGTCTACGGGACCACTATAACACCCCGAGATTTTATGAGATATATTATTTCTAATTTCATTTATGTCTTATATTATACACTACACCAAGATTAGCTTTTACTATACACAACACCGTATTAGCTTGCAGTATATGCAACACTATTATTGGCTTATGTTACACAAAAATTTCAAGTTCGTTTTGTGGAAATTACTCTACGCAACATTAAGTATAGATTTTGTTTAATGTATAAATGAAATATGTTTTGATTATGTTATACGCAACACCAACCAGATATTTCACTACATGTAGCCCAAACTTGGCTTGCATTACACGCAATCAAGACTTTTCTCGATAGCGTGTGTAGTACGCAATACCGAGTTTCACTAAAGGAGATATTATTATAATATTATTATGAACTAGCCGTTATGAATAGTAATACCCAATTTTTGAAAATTTTATAAATTTTATCTTTCAAAATGGACTTCATTTTTGGATTCAGAATATCGAAATTATCTTAGGGTGAATTTTTGGTATTTTTCTGAAAACATTCAATTTTTGATGAATAGTGAAAAACACTGAGTCATAGTTTAAAACCGAATTTTTAGTTAAATAATTATTGATTTTATTTAAATTTATTTAAGGTTAAAATAGATACATAATACCTATATAAGTTCAATGTAATTCATTGGAGTTAGTTTAGAATAATTTTAGATATATAAAAATTTTATTGAACTTTTCACCGTCTTTTACCAACCTCCTAGGAGAATTTGGAAATTCACATAAAACTTAATTTTACCGCTTCTATGAGTGTAATTTTGAAAATCTGAGAGACATGGTTAATATTGAGGAGTAAAATTTGGTTCAATTAGATGAAAATAATTTTTGGTGAATAGTATCTTTTTTCTTTTATTTACCACGGTTAAAAGCAAATAGGGTAATTAAGCGTAAAAATGATATTAATATTACCCTAACACGTGTTCTAATTCTATTGAAAAAGTGTATCTCGACCAAAAACAACCTTAGGAAAAAACTATTACCCTTTAGGTCCACATGGATTATATTAGGACATTTATTATTATTTTATTTAAAGAATAGTTAAAATAGTTAAAATCAAGGTTTAATAACTGAAACATTTTTAATATAGGGTTATAAATAAGATAAATTCTACTATAAATATTCGTTAGAAATATAAAATGATTTCCTACATAATGTTAATTTAGTTATAATTTTTAGACATTAAATAAATTAATTTATTTATGACACAATGATGATGAAGTAATTACCTTATTAATGAAATATTGACATAATTGTTGTTATAAATACCCAAATAAATATACTTTGAGACTTTTTATGAATTAAAATAATTTTATATGTTAATATGAAATGTTATTATTGATTAAATTAACATTTTGCATACTAATCATGATGTTATAATTTTCTCAAAAATCACTTACTAAATAGTGTCAAAATTGATATCAAATAGTTTTTAAAACAAATATTATATTATTAATTTTTATTTTATTCCTCAAAATCTAAGGTTCGGCCAAATGACTTGGATAAGGTTATATATATGAATAAAGAACCACTTGGGGTTCTTCTGGCTGGTTATAGTATGTTTATTAGCCATATTGTGTAATAAAACAAGAAGACACGGTAAAAGTTAAATTATTTAACTTAGAGTTAAATCTAAAAGACAAGGTTAAACTTGTAACCTAAACATGTCTAAAACCTATTGGTTGAGAGGATTTAGACCCATACCCACATTATCTTTGAAATAAATCAACTTGGTGCTATTATAAACTGAATATGACTTTATTATAAAATAATATTTTATGTTTTTCCAAAGGTGCCCCTCTCCTCCCTTATAAAAAGGGTGCCCCTTCCCTCTTATTTTCACACCCTTTTGAGCCTTGAAGATCAGCCAAACCCAACCCATTTCTCTTCTACACTTCTCTAGAAACATTCTAGAGGTTTTGGTCTTTTCAAAAGACCAACTCTACTTCCTTAAGAGGAATCTTAAAGGAGGTGCGTCGAAGAAGATGAGGTTCAGATACGTACAAAGATTATCGGACCTAAGGTAAGGGATAATTATTCCAATCTCATTCTTATCCGATATTTTTTATTCGTAAGTATTTACTATGGTAATTCTTATCATCCATGTCTATATGTGCTCAAAATGTTTTCATAAAATGTTTACTTTTCTTCCATGTATGATTAGAGTCATTTTTACCTTTTTTTTTACTTTTACCACATCGTATGGAAGGAATATTTATTTTGTTTACCATACAAGGAACATTTTGAATTTTCCGACAAATGTACGAGAAGAATGTTATTTTTAACTTATACGGTGTGAATGGATTTTTACGGTTTCATAACGCCTCATTTTCATGAAGCTTAATCTACAAGATTTTATGAATATTTTCAACAAAATACTTTTCTTTTAAAATTGCATGGAATTTTGTAAAAAGAAAATTATTTTGAAGAAGAAAGGATATTTTCCTCAAGAATTATTTCAAGTGTTTTATCAAAAACATTTTACATCTAAGATGACATTATTTCATATGTGTATGTTTCAAGTATAATGTCTCTATGATTTACATGGTTTCACTTTTGTTATGATGAAATGATATCTATTTTCTTATATAGATTATGTTATGATGGGATGATGTTTATGAAACCCGTTTTATTCTTTGGGTTATGATGAATGATTTATGTTTATGCTATGGAACATGAAAGAATGATTTAATTATGAGATGGTTGGGACCTATATCTCCCACCAATTCATTGGTTAAAGATTTATATCTCATGAGATAGACATGGATGTAATGGTAAGTTAATCTGGTTCAGTGTTACAGGACTGGAACGAGGAGTGAACTCGATTCAGAAAGGGACTTTCTCCATAAGATGGTCTTGGCAGCGATACCATGGATAATATGGAAATTATATCATGTGCTTAATGTTTTCCCACCATTTCATGTTTTATTTCCAAGCTATTTTATCATGATTGATGTTCTATTATGATCTATGCATTATGTACTGCCATGTTTTATGTCATTGCTAAATATTTCGATTTTTAAATATTATGTTCATGTTTTTATGTTCAAATGTATATGGTTTGTTTTCTTTTCTCCATGCTTACCCTTACAGAGCATTTGAGCTCACCCTTTTTATGTTTCCTTTTCCACATGATATATATAAAGTTTTTAGGTAAGAAAAAAAGGGGAAGATCTTTATGGGAGAAGTTGAAGATCTTTTACCACGATTAGAAGATTATATTCCGAGTTTCCAAAGACACTAAACTATTATGGTCCTTGTGTGTATGTTTTTGTTATTTATTAAGTATTATTCAAAAGTAATGTAATGTCCATGTATGTCAAGATTTGGGTCTCTACAGTTGGTATCAGAGGAAAGGTTTAGTTAACCTTTGGAAACAAGGATGCAGAAACTTTAGTGAGATCCCTAGATATATTTCTAATGTATGTCCAGGGATGTCCCGAAGGTTAAGTATAATTATAGGTTATAGTCCTAGAATTCTAGTAATGATCTTATAATTTAACCTAAGATGTTAGATATTGAAGGTAATCCCCCTTGATTATGATTTTGGCCTCTCACACTATTCTTTTTGTGTTTTAGAAAATGGATGGAAATGGGATGATTCACGATGATGGAGGATATGATAGAAAATGGAATGATATTATTCCTGAGCAACCAAATGAAATTGGATCTGGAGGTCCACATATTGTTATTATGCCTAATCAACAATCTCATAATATGGTCAATAATCTCAACTTTGGTAAGTTTCCCAACACTGCTAATAAGAGAAAGATGGAGTTTCATGATGATTATAGAGGAAAGCAAGTTCAATTTATCTCATGTAAATCATGTGGGAAGAGGCATCAAGGAGAATATTTCAAAGGAACTGGAAGATTCTTTGGGTGCGGAAAAAGGACACAAATCTAGTAAGTGAAAAGGAAAAGGTTCATTTAACACCATGGAGAAGGATAATGGAATTTCTACGACATCAACAACGATTAGATGTTTTAAATGTGGAATGTATGGGCATTATGAAAACAATTTCCCTAAGGGAAAATCTCACGAAGAGAATCAGCATGGTCATATGGGTAGTATTTATGAGGATGATGATGAGGAGACTACAAATGATATATGAGATGAAAGAAGTGTTGAAGCTTGGTCAATGGTTTAAGAAGGTAGTCGAATGATTTATGTTTATCAAGAGTTATATTGTGTAGGTAATGGTACTATGGAATAAAGACACATCTAAGGATTGCTACACTATTGTTTTTCATAAAGTATTTGAAAGTATATGTTGAATGGTACTGGTAACCATGAAAGGTTTTTCAAATATTTTTGGAAAGAAGATGATATGTGCATAATGAATGGATAAGAAGAAAATAATATGTTTGATAGTATTCATGAGCTCATGATTGATATAAGGACTAAGTGATATCATGGTTTGAGTATATATAATATTTGGTATTTTGGTATGTGGAAAGAGTTAACTTTTTACTGAATTCATGTTTTCACTAAGGTTCAATGTGTATTCATTTTTAAAGGGAATACATGATTAAGGTATTCACATCTTCAGAATGTGACCAACAAGATATATATTATATGGGGGATAAATGATGGTATTCACATGATTTGTTGATGACATTTATATTAATAGTTTTCTTTATACTATAAGATTGGAAAGAAGTATTTTCAATAAGCTTAAAGGGTGGAATGGATTAAGTTTAAAATCAGATAGAATTGTTTAAGACTAGAACTTTTTTCGATACTATTTCTGGAATTTTATAATAGTGCAGTTTGAGATAAAGGACAACCCATAGGACGAGCAAAAACTAGTCGTGTTAGACAAGGATGTGGGAATCGAACCCACAACCATAGTTCAATAGGCCTTTATCTCCTACCACTTGCCTACAGGAAGTCCCTGGCTAGTAGAAACTAGTTTTATTTTATTAAGCGGTATGATAGATGAAGTATAAGTCCATTTTTGGAATCATATATGATTAATATCACTATAGATGGACTTATGTATATTTGATAACTTTTTCTAACCTTTTGTTTGAGATAGATGGAATGACCTGTCATTCTATTACATGATCTGCTAACACATCGCGAATGACAAATTCAACTTCATTTCTTTAAGAGATGAAGTTGAAATTTTCCAAGGAAAGACCAATGGTGAGATTGTACCAAAATCAAGAAACTATTTCTTCTAATTCAAATTTCTTCAACTTTAGGGAAATGATCTTGAAAACCAAAAATGTTGTCCTAGTGACCTTATATCCGATGAATAAGATGGTACCTTAGATCATCACAATTTTATGGCTTTGTGACTGTTGGATTTTTCATAGCCCTGTTCTCTACCACTCTCTATCAGAAATTGAATGCTAGATTTCTCTTCCATATCCATATTTTCACCTATGATCTCCAATGTGGGAACACAAGTGATGAGTTACTTTGGGTATCCATTTTGTTTATAACGTTAATTTTTAAATGTATGTTTTTGTATTCCTCTTTATGATGTGAGTTTCTATGAAAGAAACTTTCAAGTAGTAAACCATTTAGAACCCCGGAGAATTTCGAGGGAGAAATTCATATTAGGGGGTAGAATGTAACACCCAGAGATTTTATGAGATATGTTATTTCTAATTTCATTGATGCATTCTATTATACACTATACCAAGATTAGATTTTACTATACGCAACACCGTATTAGCTTTCAGTATATGAAACACTATTTTTGGCTCGTGTTACACACAATTTCAAGTTCGTTTTGTGGAAATTATTCTACGCAACATTAAGTATAGGTTTTGTTTAATTTATAAATGAAATATGTTTTAATTATGTTATACGCAACACCAAACAGAGCTTTCACTACACACAGCCCTAACTTGGCTTGCATTACATGCAATCAAGACTTTTCTCGATAGCGTGTGTAGTACGCAAATACCAAGTTTCCCTAAACGAGATATTATTAAAATATTATTATGAACTAGCCATTATGAATAGTAATACCCACTTTTTGAAATTTTATAAATTTTATCCTTTAAAATGGACTTCATTTTTGGATTTGGAATATCGAAATTAGCTTAGGGTTAATTTTTGGTATTTTTATGAAAACATTCAATTTTTGATGAATAGTGAAAAAACACTAAGTCATAGTTAAAAAACAAATTTTTATTTAAATAATTATTTATTTTATTTATATTTAATTAAGGTCAAAATAGATACATAATACCTATATAATTTCAATGTAATTCATTGGAGTTATTTTAGATTAATTTTAGATATATAAAAAGTTTTTTGAACTTTTCACCGTCTTTTACCAACCTCCTAGGAGAAATTGGAAATTCACATAAAACTTAATTTTACCACTTCTGTGAGTGGAATTTCGAAACTCCGAGAGACACAGTTAATATCAATGAGTAAAATTTGGTTCAATGAGACAAAAATAATTTTTGGTGAACAGTAACATTTTACTTTTATTTACCACGGTTAAAAGTAAATAGGGAAATTAAGGGTAAAATGATTTTAATATTACCCTAAAACATGTCCTAATTCTATTGGACAAGTGTATATCGACCAAAAACAACCTTAAGAATAAAATATTACCCTTTAGTTCCACTTGGATTATATTAGGATATTTATTATTATTTTATTTAAATAATAGTTACAATAGTTAAAATCAAAGTTTAATAACTAAAACATTTTTAATATAGGATTATACATAAGATAAATTCAACTATAAATATTCATTAGAAAAACAAAAATATTTCCTACATAATGGTAATTTTGTTATAATTTTTAGACATTAAATAAATTAATTTATTTATGACACAATGATGATGAATTAATTACCTTATTAATGAAATACTAACATAATTGATGTTATAAATACCCAAATAAATGTAATTTTAGACTTTTTAAGAATTATAATAATTTTATAGGTTAATATGAAATGTTATTATTGATTAAATAAACTTTTTTAGAACTAGACAATCTATTATGATTTTCACAAAAATCAATTATCAAATAGTGTCAAAATTGACATAAAATAGTTTTTGAAACAAATATTATATTATTAATTTCTTATTTTATTCATACAAATCTAAGGATCAGCCAAATGACTTAGATAAGGATATATATATTAATAATGAACCACTTGGGGTTCTTTTGGATGGTTATATTAAGTTTATTAACCATATAGTGTAAGAAAACAAGAAGACACGGTAAAAGTTAAATTATTTAAGTTAGAGTTAAATCTAAAAGATAAGGTTACAATAATAACCTAAACATGTCTAAAACCTATTGATTGAGAGGCTTTCAACCCATACCCACATTAGCTTCAAAATAAATCAATTTTGAGCTATTATAAACAGAATATGACTTTATTATAAAATAATATTTTAATTTTTTCCAAAGGTGCCCCTCTCCTCTTTTATAAAAAGGGAACCCCTTCCCTCTTCTATTCACACTATTTTGAGCCCTTAAGATCAGCCAAACCCAGCCCATTTCTCTTCTCCACTTCCCTAGATACATTCTGGAGGTTCTGGTCTTCTCAAAATACCAACTCTACTTCTTTAAGAGGAAGCATATAGGAGGTGCGTCGAAGAAGAGGAGGTTTGCATACGTACAATGATTATCATACCTAAGGTAAGGGATAATTATTCCAATCTCATTCTTATCTAAGATTGTTTATTCGTAAGTATTTACTGCGGTTATGTTTATCATCCATGTCCATATTTTCTCAAAATGTTTTCATAAAATTTTTACTTTTCTTCCATGTCTGTTTAAAGTCATTTTTACCTTTTTTTACTATTACCAAATCGTATGGAAGGAATCTTTCTTTTGTTTACCATACAAGGTACTTTTTGAATTTTCCGAAAAAAGTACATGAAGAATGTTATTTTTAACTTATACGGCATGAATGTATTTTTACAGTTTCATAAGGCCTCATTTTCATGAAGCTTACTCTACAAGATTTTATTACTATTTTCAACAAAATACTTTTCTTTTAAAATTCCATGGAATTTGGTGAAAAGAAAATTATTTTGAAGAAGAAAGGATATTTTCCTCAAGAATTAATCTCAAGTTTTTTATCAAAAACATTTTCCATCTAAGATGACATTATTTTATATGTGTATGTTTCAAGTATAATATCTCTATGAATTACATGGTTTCACTTTTCTTATGATGAAATGATATCCATTTTTTTATATGGATTATGTTATGATGGGATGATGTTTATGAAACCCATTTTATTTTGGGTTATGATGAATGATTTATGTTTATGTTGTGGCACACGAAAGAATGATTTCATTATGATATGGGTGAGACCTATATCTCCCTCCAATGCATTGGGTAAATATTTATATCTCATGAGGTAGAAATGGCTGGAACGGTAAGTTAATCCGGTTCAGTGTTACAGGATTGGAACGAGGATTGAACTCGATTCAGAAAGGGACTTTTTCCACTAAGATGGTCTTGGAAGCAATTCCTTGGCTACTATGGAAATCATATCATGTGATTAATGTTTTTCCACAATTAAAAGTTTTATTTCCAAGCTATTTTATCATGATTGATGTTCTATTATGATCTATGCCTTATGTACTACCATGTTTTATGTCATTGCTCAAGATTTCTATGTTTAAATCTTATGTTCATGTTTTTATTTTCAAATGTATATGGTTTGTTTTATTTTCTCCATGATTACCCTTACTAAGCATTTGAGCTCACCCTTTTTATGTTTTCTTTTCCAAAGGATATATAAAAAGTTTTTAGGTAAGAAAAAATGGGGATGATCTTTATGGGAGATGTTGAAGATCTTTCACCATGATTAGAAGATTATATTCCGAGTTTCCAAAGACAGTAAACTATTACTGTCTTTGTTTGTCTGTTTTTGTTATGTATTAAGTATTTAGGAAAAGTAATGTAATGTCCATGTACGTCAAGCTTTGGGTCTCTACACCCACATTAGTTCTATGATAAAATTCATTCAAACGATCATATCTCATAGATGAAGAGTCAAATAAATGAACAGTCTACAACGTTGATACCCTAATGTTGATAATGTCTTCTTGATACCAATGATCACTTTTTATTTTGGACCAGTATAGGTTGAGTGTGTTCCCATTGTCCTTTCCTTGATTGTGTAGTGCAAAATTACATCCACATCAGTACATTGTATTCCCCTCTAGAGGCTATGTGTCAGATAAAGTATGATATCCCTACATGAGATTGAAGTGCTATCCTATTTAAACAATCATGGATTTTATGAAATTGGTTTAAACACCCTGATAAGGCCATTCATCCTCCAACTAGTAGGACATAATAACAGGGTTCATGGTGTCCCCTAGTGGTTCTGGGATTCATCCCCTATGTAGCACGTTGTTCTAGATTGGGTTCATGATGTCCCCAAGTAGTTCTAGGCATGACCCCCTATCGGGGTATGAAGTATGATCCTAATTGTGTATGTGGTGTCCCCAGTGCTTCGGGTGTGATGAACTCTATGTTTTTCACAGTTTTCATTGACCAATTTGTTCTATTTAGGAGGGGCCCAAATGTGATAGAACAACTCGTTGAGTTTCTCCAATGATATCCTAGATAGTTTAGTTGGTTCACCTAGAATGAATGTGCTTCGAGCGTAATTTTGTTGCTGGAAATTAGTTCTGACCACCTGATGGTTTGTGCCTAAATTAGATATATCTAGGGGTTTTCCTATTTCTTTTATCTATTATACAATGTTTCATCTTTTATTGAGCTGACAACACTTGGTGCTTCGTGTTTAGTTCTTTCGGGGTGTCCTGATGAGTATTTTTATAGTCACTCATGCATGAGTTTTGCTGACATGTTTCATGTCTTGTGCAGATGAGAAACCTTTCAACGGAGTCCTAAGAGGATAAAGAGCGGGAGGAGCATAGCCGGAGTTGGGTAGACAGATTTGTATTTCAGTATAATACCATTGATGTATTCCTCTCCCTTAGAGAAATTTTAACTCTTTACAAATATAGTTGGACTTGTGTGCATACACTTTTTGGTGGGATTGACTTTTTCTCTCTCTGCTTTTGAGTACATTAACTGTTGTACTCTATTGTGGGATTATAGGTGTATGCATTAATTCATTAAGTAGTTTTACATTTCATTATTGTGTGGCTTGGAGATGTGTTTTTATGTACAAGTACTTTAGGCTAATTCCTCCCATTAGTGGGATAAGTATACTCAATGATATTCACCATCCCTTATCCTATTGGAGGCAGGTTTGGAGTAGTCACAACATGGGATCCTCTAGGATGGGTCATGACTAAGTGGTATCAAGGAAAGATAGATTCTACTTGAGGACTGGTGGTCTGTGTGGTTTGATTGGGGGAACATTTTTATGTGTTTTGAGTTCGTCTTTTAGGCTAGGGTCTCTAGTGTTTATAACACCCATAGTTTTTATGGACATTTTTTTGAATAAATTAAATTTACATCTATATCATACAATACACAATGTAAAAAATTTATTTCACATGGAACAAACTTGTCAAACATTACACACAAATTTTAATTGTCATATGATACACACAACACTGATTTGGTGTATAATACATGAAACACATAGTTTCTACAAAACAAATCTTTTTTTATAATTTCTAAAATGAGATAATTATAAAATAGACATTAAAATTAGATATATGAATAGTAATATATTTTTCAAATATAGTTTATAATTTTTATATTTAAATAATACATATTTATAATAAAAGATATGATTTTTAGTTAAGTCCTCCAATATTTAGAAATACAGTTTTCTTGAATGAAACGCTTTCAATAGCCTTCTTTAAAAAATAATAAAATTAATTTTTGACAAATTTTTAAATTTAATTTTATAAAATAATATAATTTTTTAATTTATAATTTTTTAATTAACTTATTTTTTTTTTGTATTTTTCTGACAAACATGATTTTTGGATGAATAGTGAAAAATACTAGATTTTAATTCAAAACTGCTTTTTAATTAAAATTTTTTATAAGGATAAATTATATTTAAAATATGTTTCAAAGTCTAATTAGATAATATTGAAAATAAATAATCCTATTTTTTTAATTTTAACCAATTTAACTTTGATATTGGATATAAACATATAGAAATTGTTTGATCATTTATACTTTGATAACCCACATTGTCGACCAGACAGCTGCATTAATTTAAAATTCACTTATGCCAATAATGTGATTATAATTTGAAAAAATGGATTCCATATTTTAAATCGAAAATATTTATAATCTCTAATAAGGTCAATTTTTTTTGACCAAAAATATTAGTGAAAGTGACTATAAATAATTACATCAGTTATGAAAAAACTGTGATAATAATGCACTAATCCTTATATATAAGACCGAAAATAACCACTAAACTAGTAAAAACCAATTTTATGTCCCTTATCCGGCCATTAATCTTCCATTGTTTTTTTGGTTCGGTATGAATTTTTTTATGTAAAAATGTGGTTACAATTATCTTCTTTTTAAAAATGACAAGGGTGTCCTTTCCTTTCCCAATAAAATTCCACCACCTCTACCCATTTCCTAAAACCATTAAATCCCCTTAGATAACCCAAAATCGGCTCAAATAATATCCAAAATTCCAACCCTTAATTCTAGAATCATTCCCTTGGGCAGAAGGCAATTCAAGGAAGCCTTTTCCCAAAAACTGAAAGAAGTTAGCGGATTAAGAGGTAACGTCTTCTCTTAAGAAAATTACCTTTTTTTTCTTATCCATACCCTCCATTCTGTTTATTCCATTACTATATGAAAACACTGGTATCCTCAATATATGATTATTTTTAATTCTAAGGTTATACCTACACTTACACACACCTTCTTCTAATTGATATCGAACAAACTATTTATGTGTATTGCGAACTACGTTCTCACTAAAAGATGTTTGTTAAATTCTCCTTTACCGAATCACACATTGGAAATTATGAAGGAAACACTATTTATATATGTAATATATTATATTTATATTTTATTTAAGCTTATGTATTACTTTTATAACACAGATCTTTTTTTCTTTCAATTTCTTTATCTAATTATGATAATTTCCTTTGAAGAAGTGTGGACTATCGAACCCTCAAAGCGATGTGATTCATTAAAACAATACATGGAATTCACTAAGGTGGGGTTTAGTAAAATTATATGATATATATATAATTATAATTCTATATTAATAATCTTATATACATATACACTTTTATGCAATTTTCTTTCTTTTATTTCAAAATGATAAATGAAAATGAAACAATGTCCACGCTTTCATACAACTCATTGTATCCCTGAATAGTGTATTCCATTTCATACATCTTTCTTCTATAGATTAATATAATATAAATTTCATAACCCCATCCCTCCAAATATCCCTCTGTTGAGATGGAAATAGAGAAATAGAGATAATGACCCTCCCAAGTCCCGTCTCGAGTAGGTCATAGGGTGGTGATCAACACCAAGGGTATAAAAGTCTCTCAAAATGGGAGGCATTAACCTTTTATAGTAACCATGATTGGGTGATAATATTTATAAACATAAAAAAACTCAATGATAGATATATATAGTAAAATAAAAAGCCAAACCATCACAAATTCATGGTCAAAATGAATACTAACACAAATACGAAAGTCTCCAGGGTAACTACCAAAAGTAAATATATATAGTGACACATCAACTTTCAAGATCCGAGCTAGTACGGTTAAGTGTGGTCCACGTAATCCTCCAAGAAACATGAAATTTTTTTATATACATTGGGTGATCAAATAAGTATACTCAGTTGGGAAAACCAATGTCTCTAATGCACATGTGGAGAAGAATACTATTTCCCCCATGAGAAACAAATAAAACCAAAAACACCAAAAAAAATTATACTAGCCACCCAACCTCAATAAAGGAACTCTCACAAAATAATGATTGTCATGTAAAGTAATATAGTAATAATATTGATGATATGGTACCCCACACCACATTTTGACTAATTTTATGCTCTTATACCCTAATAGAAAACATCCTTGTGCTCCCACCTATTCTAAAAGAACTATGTAACAACTCGCCCGCACACAAATAGGCCAAAAAAGAAACCAAATCCGGATGAAACATGGGAACCAAAATATATATCATCCCAATGATTCATGGGAAGAAAAAATTTCCCTAAAGAAAATGGTCCTCACAAACCACAACCATCCTGAAGAGTCTTTAGTTATCACCGCCTGGAAGAGGGACCATGGAATAGTGGGTGGCAATCTATCCATCCTCCCACCAAGATGTATGGGAAAGACACACTCCATCGTAACAATGGGGGAGTTAGGTATACAGTTCTCAACTAGGGTGGGGTGATTTTAGAATCACCAAAAAGTAAACTAATGTATATATAGGTACCAAACACTTAGACCAACCTATGGGTTCTCAAGAAAAAAACCACCCCATAACACAACCATCTTTGGTTATACCTCTAAATGCACATATCAAGAAGAATGAAGGTCACTTATTATGATAAAAAACATCCTCTCAACACCTAATCATTTTGATATTATTAATAATTTACTAGTTATTCCATCCCTACCCAAGAAAATAACAACCACATCACACAACCAACATCACAATCAAGCCAGAATAAGAAAACTACTATAAAACACCCCACTTCACACTTCCTCCCCACTTAGTACCCAATACAATCACTTATATTATCATTCTTCATTGTAATTCCACCCATCCTAAGGAAAAACTCCCAAATCATAAAAACACCCTGTAATATATCATGTCACAACTATACTTGGAAACTTCACTGCATAACAATACCACACCCAGTAACATAAACATAGCACAAATGGAAATATATAGCCCCACTCCAAAACTGATGGCCAACCATTCCACAATTAATCAATATATCAACAAGATAATCCATTGCACCCTTTAACCATACATGTACACACACATCTATGATCTCAACAATATAACCAAAAGACCCATACAATGAAAAATATTGAAATGATCCACACACAACACACAACTAAACCAAAAAAGGTGAAGTGTATTCAGACTTAACACATTAATTCTTTAATTCTACATTGATAAATAAGGGGTCATCACAGAACAAGCTTGATTCTAGATCATCCACTTATTTAACCAAGTATACATAGTTAATCAATTTCACAATTCTAGAAGTTCAACATGGGATCCACAACAAGTGTAAAGCATCACCCGTGTGTAAGAAAAGACCACTGACAACCATGATTTTCAGAAATCATTCAATTAAAAACATGGATCAAAGATAATAGTTAAAACAGTTGATCATTATTATCATCCCTAACCCATATCTATTACTAATGTAACAAATCACATTATCGTAAAAGGGCCGATTAGCATTATAAAACATTATATTATCTTCATAATAGTCTTAATTAAATGCTGGATTTGATCGTAATAAGAAAGGGATATTAGCCTAAACACCTTGGATAATACAAAACTAGATAGAGACTAATGTATCCCTACCATGAAGAATAAATGATAAAAAACTTCTCTTTTCACCAAAATAGGGTGTGTGTGTGTGTGCACTATGAAAGACTCCAAGGAAGACTGGATTCGAAGGCCACGACACAACACATGGCTCCATGTGAACGAAAGGATCTAGGTGCACCAAGAGAAAATTGAAACACATTGGGATTAGAATACATTAGTTTGGGAAGGTCCAAATATTATAAAATTGGATGGGAGATGATTTCAATGTAATTAAAAGTCCGATCGTGGTCAAGTACATGTGACTTGACCGTTTCAAAGTCGATGGGGTGTTAGGATTTTACAGATATAATTAATATCCTTTGAAAATGCTTCAGAAATCGTCAAATGAGGTATTAAGCTTGATTTATATCAAATAAGACCTAAGATGGTCAAAACTGGAAAAACACAGAAAAGAAGGAAATGACTCACCATTGGGTGAGTCACTTATGGCTGAGTCACCATCAGTTGACTCGCTATTAAAAAATTCACAAACGTGACCCACCGATGTCGCCTACTGATGCACCTCACTAATGCCACCTATCTTTGCAAATTACCATCGACACCTACCAATTCCACTCACTAACACCACTCATCGATGACACTCATAGACTCTATTCAATAAAGCCACTCACAGACACCACTCACTGATGCCACTCACTGAAATTACTCACCAACACCTGACCTACCAATGCCCGACCTACTGATTCCCTACCTACCGACAGCCAACCTACTGATGCCTGGCTTACCATTGGATTTTTTTTTCAATATCAGGAAACGAGTCACTATGACTCCACATAACACTTCAAACACTGAATATTGACAATGTAATGGACATGAGGGGTTTATGACATTACATCGGACACCTATCAAACTATTATCTCCCTTAAGAAATCAAAACCAGACCCAGAAGAAAAAGTGGTCCAAACAACCACATCATGAAATACCTCTCAAGGAACCTTCAATACGTGAAACCTTGATATGTTCATCAATGTTCAATTATAAACCACACTCTATTTTTCAAAAGAAATAGTGAAACCTAAATTTACATGAACACCTCCTCTAACATCTACTACACCCAATTGAATAGAAGACACGCAACATGAGCACAGAAACCACACTACCTAGACACATCAATCAGGTAATTTCTTCCTCCATTTCATGATACTATACAATCTGAGTGGCACTGACTCACCCACATGATTTCAATATCATATCAATCAATGTATATTGGTTAGGAATTTATTCCTCCACTCCTCATGGTCTGGACATTATCAGACACAACAAAATAAGGAAACAACTCATCTTATAGAAAATATGGTTCAAGAATTCAATGAAAAATAAAAAAAACTCTGGGTACTGGATATACATTTTTCTTCTCACTCTTATATACTCTCCTCCATGACACCATGTATTCACAACACACAGACCAAATTAATGGTCTGTCCACGCAGTACCTTATCCCGATGATCATGGATCCCCACTGGCCACTCTATAAACATTGCATCAGCCTCAATATCCGAATATCCCCAATCAATGACATGGGAGTCATTTTGAAGATACCGATGATACTGGGAGACATTAAAGACATCATGGATCCTCTCCAACCACAGTGGAAATACTAACTGGTTTCCACCCCACCATCTCATCCCAAAACCTCAAAGGGTCCAATAAGCCTTGAATAAAGCTTTATCCCTCTACCAAAACCCCACTTCCCATGTCGATGGGAATAATTTAAGTACACATTGTAACCAACCATGAACTCCATGGGTCTCATCCTATGATCGAAATATGAATTTTTCTGGTCCTGTGCTTCCCTCATCCTCTAAAAGACAAGCTGAACCATCTCTATCATGTTTTGCAGTACCTTAGTGCTAGGAACAACTGTCTCCCAAACATATTTTCAGAAAAATGTTGAATGAAACAATGTTCTATACAAACCATCAAACAAGGCCATGAAAATAGAAGAGTGATATTTATTATTGTAAGAAGAAACTACCAAGATAATGTTTTGTAACCAAGATCCTCCAAATTTCAAGATGCATGCTCGTACCAAGTACTCCAATGTCTAGATTTTATCCTCTATCTTCCCATCTATCTTTGGGTTAAATGCCAACGAGCTTGTACCCTAGTGGTACAGGATCTTTCTTGGCATCCAAAAGACCCAGGATCAAATGCGGGTAGGGGAGAATTTCCCAGGTACTGTTGCAGTATTGTAGCAGGTACTGTTGCAGCAGTGGCACTGTAGCAGCGGCAGCACTGTAGCGGCGGAGGGACTATAGCAGATACTGTAGCGGTGGCGGTATTGTAGCAGGTACTGTAGCAGCACAGGTACTATAGCAGTATTGTTCACCGAGGGGTCCTTTGGGAAAAAAATGGGCTTTCAAGCCTTGTATTCAGGCCACTTGGCCTTGGGCCTTCGGGCTATGTAATGGGTCTCCCTATACCCAGTCTAAAGAGGTCTTTGCTTTCAAATAATAAATTTATGCTTTGGCCCCAACCTTGTAAAAAAAATCTTAGGGTGAAAGTTACTGATGAGATGAAACTGAGTGCCAAAACCATGTTTCAGTCACCTCTATTCTCTCTAGAAAAAATATACATCCCGATCTAGGATGATGGATCTTGGAACCCCATTTAGCCCCACCACCTCATCTACATACCTCATTTCCAAGGAATCCACTATACCTGATACCTTAATCACTAATAAGTAATATGATTTCATCAGCTAATCCACCAATACCTAGAATTCATCACAAACTCTTTAATACTTGGGTAATCCTGTGAAAAAATTCATCAACATGTCACCCCACTTCCACTTAGGGGCATATAGGGGATGTAAAAAACCATTGGGAACATGGTCCTCAACCTTTACCTACTGAAACAATAGGAATATTTCCACAAATTCTGCCACATCCTGCTTCACCCTAGGCAACAAAAAATATTCCCTCAATCCACAGTACAACTTGGAAAATCTTGGGTGTAACTCTAGGGTTGACCTATGAAACACATAGATAAAACCCTCGTGTATCGTCACTAGAACAAAAAGAATCCCACAGAAGAACATACCATTCTTTTCATCCTTCAACCATCCCTCTGAAGCATCATGATGGTCAAAACGATCACACATCACCTTGTCCTCTGAGTCTCCTCACTAAGATTTCTCCACCTACTGCATTAGGGTGACTACATCATCATCTAAAATAGATAGCATCCACTGCCATCAATTCCTACATCTAAGTTCAAGGTGGAATGATCCTGAATCTCCTTCTAAGAATCCTTAGATTCTTAAGGAACCTCATAATATGAATTACAAATCAAATCATCATCCACAACATTCCTCTTCCTTGAGGATTAAGAGATCTCGAAATCATAATCGTGAAGAAAATCCATCTACCTTCACTGTCTCATGCTCAAATATCACTGGTAAAAGATATACCTCAAACTATTGTGATTTGTGAAGACCAGGAAGCACTCCCAAATGAGGAAATTCCACCAAACCTTAACCGAAAACATGATCGCTGGTAGATTAATATCATGGATGGAATAGTTACGTTCATGGTGACAAACTCCATAGACCCAGAAGAGATCACTCCGCATTGAGGCATCAACACAAACCCTATGCTAAGATGAGAAGCATCACAAAACACCTCGAACACCACCCAATCCTTTGGAAACCAGAGCACAATAGAACTTATTAACTTTTTGTTCAGATATATGAATGCATCATGGCACTTACAACTCTACACAAAAGCTAGGTCCTTTCTAGTTAGAGCTGTTAACAAACCTCCTACTCGATAAAAATCAGATACAAATCCCCTATAATAGCCCGCTAGACCAAAAAAACTATGAACCCCTGTGACATTCTTGGTTTCTACCTAAGAAACAACTGTATCTACCATTGAAGGGTCTACTTCTACACCTTATTGAGACACCACATACCCAATGATGTGTACCTCTCTTATCCAGAACTTTCACTTGGACAAGTTCCCATAAATATGGTGGCATTGAAGGACTTGTAAAATAGTTCTAAGATACTCAACATGCTTCTCATATGACCATGAATAGATAAAGAATTCATTGATGAATACAACGATGAACTGGTCCACGAACTGATGGAAAATAGAGTTCATAAGGTGCATGAACTGGCATCAAAGGAATATTACCATATGCTAAAATGACCAGATCGGCAACTGCTGTTGTGGCGGGAACTGAACCTACCAACCTCCATTATAAAAAGATCCATCTAGGCACTAAATCAGAATGTTCCCATATCCTGAAAAAGAAAAACACCTTGGTCCCAATCCTATGGTAAAATTATAATGATTGTAAGGAAAAACAAAAAACTTTTGTGGTCGACTCCCCACTGGCTGAAACCATGATGGCCCTAGTGCTTGAGACATGCTGCGGGAGGACTTTCCTTTCGTGAAACCCTTATAGCTCCCCTCTCATGGTATAAATCCCTATGAGGGCATACCCTCAACAACATACTTTTTATATTGACCTCTAGGTTTGTTGAAAAGGTGAAGGGAGTAACCACATTTTGGGGAGAAGGAGGATGTTCCTCCTCTATGTGTTTCACCCTTAACACCTCATCCGAAAAGAGATTTGTAGCGAAGAGAAGTAGATCCTTGAAATTGATCCCCAACTCCCATACTTACATAATTCCCTATTGGAGGGAGAGTATCTCCTATCAATTCTTAACCATCATGTTCATTGAAATGAATTCCACTCAGAAATCCTTCTCAAAATTGACACATAGAAAATCAGCCTCCTTTGTCTCCCTCGGGTACAATGTCCAAAACTAACACACAACTCCCTCATCTGACTAACTGCCAAAGGAACCTAGTACACCATCGGATCCTAGACCATGTTGAAGGTGATCTCAAGTTCCTAGATCCAGCTCTCATTCTCCATGTTCAAGACAGTTCCCTCGTACATCCCAAAGGTCTTTCACGGGAAATTGATTACACTATCCTTCACTAGTTTTCCTCTTCCTCTAATCAACCCTCCACCGATATGCTGAATCGTCATGAATAGCCTCCACATCCTGAGCCACTCATGGTAAATGATCGTGTTCTATAGATGAAAAGTAAAAAAATGAACTCATAAGCCTTAGTAGTAAGGAATTTTTTTAAGATTCATTTAACAAATTATTTATTTAAATTACCCAAAACACCCAATTCAATCAAAAAAAAGTCATCATGATGCATGTACCTCTCCTAGTGTCTATACCCTATAAAAAGTGTAGCCTCAATTGGGTTTTCAGTATGTTCACAGTCCGTGCATGGAATAATTGGGTTCCCTAAAATCCTATTGCCTGGTAGGTCTTACCTAGCCTATGTCACGCACGAAGGTCACATAGCACTGTTTCTCTAATAACCCATGAAATATTTACTGTAACAAAATAAAAACTCCATCCTATATCTCAAACATCGCCTTTGATACCATTTTTTCATGACCCCCTCCCTCCATAGATGCCCCTCCTAAGATGGAGATGTCTAAGGAGATATAATGACCCCCAGAGTCCCGGCTCTTGTAGGCCCTGAGGTGGAAACGAACAGCAAGGGTTTACAAATATCACAAAATGGGAGGCATTACCAATTTTATAGTAACGATTATTGAAGGATAATAAATATTAACCATAAACAACTCCAATATAGATATATATAGATACAGGAAAATCCAAACCATCCCTCATACATGTTCATGATGAATACTAACACAAATAAAAAATTATATAGGGTAATTACCAATAGTAAAACCAAGAAACAACAAAAAAATGTCAAAATCCAAGATAGTATAGACCATCACGGTGCATATAATCCCCCTAGAAACTAGAAAACAATTTTATATAAATAGGGAGATAATATATGAACACTATGTAGGGAAAACCAAAGTCTCTTTTAAAACAGTAGAGAATCATACTAATTCCCCTGTGAGATACAGAAGAAACCAAAAACACCTAACAAGATATACTATCCACCCCAACCTCCCAAAAGTCATGATCACCAAATAACACAAGTTATGTAAAGTAATATAGTAAGAAAATTTTTCATAGGATACCCCGCACCACTTTCCCATTGATTAGACACTATCAATCCCAAACAGAAAACATCATGGTGCTCCCAACTATTCGGAAAGAACAACATCACAAATCTTACACACACAACTGGGATAGATACCACATCGCATCATGCCTACACACACCTAGGCCACAGACCACACTACATCCTGAAGATGCCTAGGTGGCACAAAACATCTCATACCAAAGACACCAAGAAATAGAAACTAACCCATACCAACCTGGGCCTCACAAACCACAACATGTCTGAAGATTCTTAGGCTACCAGCACATGGAATATAGAGAAGGGATGAGTGGGTGGCTAGTCATTCGTCCTCCCACTGAGATGTTTAGGAAAGACACCATCCCTTGTTACAATGGGAATGTTTAGAATGTAGTGCTCAAGTTAGGTGGGGTGTATATAGAATCACTAGAAAGTACAAGTATGTATATATAGGTACCAAACACTTAGCCCAACCTATGGGTTCTCAAGAAAACAACCACCCTATAACACTACCACCTTTGCTGCTACCTCTAAATGCATGTATTAGGTGGAATGATGGTCACTTCCAATGTTGATAAAATAAATCCCCTCAACACCTAATCATTTTGACATTATTATGAATTTACCAGTTATTCCACCCCTACCTAGGAAACTAACAATTACCACACACAAAAAACCTCAAAACCATGCCAAAAAAAATAATAAAACTATTATAAAACACCCCACTTCACACTTCCTCCCCTATTATCACCTAAAAAATCATAAAAATTATCATTATTCAATGTAATGCTCCCCAAGCTAAGGGAAAAACCCCCAAATAAAAAAAAACACCCTCCAACATATAACGTCAAACCATACTCTATAGCCCCGTTGCATAACAACACCACACCTGGTAACATAAACATATCCCAACAGAAAATCTGCAACACACTTCCCAATAACTACCCATCCATTCAACAATCAATCAATCTCTCAAACTGAGAATCCATTACACACTTTAACCATACACACACACACCACCACCACCACCACAATCTTAACAGTAGTACCACACAAACCATGGAAATAAAAAGATAGAAATGATCCACACACAACACATATCCAATAAAAGAAAGGTAAAGTGTTTTCAGATTTGACACACTCATTTTTTAATTCCTCTTGGATAAATCATGGGTTATCACATAATAAGATTGATCTTGGGAATCTATTTATTTTACCAGGTATACATGGTTAATAAATTTCATAATTCCAATAGTTCAATAGGGGATCCATAAAAAGTGTAATGTATCACCTATGTGTAAGAAAATAACACCAATGGCCATGATTTTCAGAAAGCATACAATTCAAAACATGCATCAAATACAACATATAATAAAAGGATCATAATAATCATCTTCCCTGCCCCTCATTTATTACTAATGTAACAAAACCCATTACCATAACAGGTTGGATTATATTGACAACAGATTAGTTTAACTTTATAATAGCCTCAATTAAATGTTGGGATTTTTTTGTAATCACAAAGGGGAATTATCTTACCCATCCCACATGATACACTAACAAAGAAAGGCTAATGGATCCCTACCATGAAGAATATACTATCAGTAACTCCTCATTGTGAATAAACACGGGGGTGCACGAGAATCATGAAAGATTCAAGGAAGATTGTATTCGATGGACACTACCCAACACAAAACACAATGGTGACAAAATATTAGGGTGAAACAATTGAAAAAAAACACAAATGGAAGAGAAGTCCTCATATTCATAAGTTTCATATCATATATCAATGGAAGAGAGACGATTTCAAAGTACATAGAATTCAGATCGTGGTCAAGACCATTCGTCTTGGCCATTTGAATGTATCTGGGGTGTTAGGATATTAAATATATAATTAATATCATTTTAAACTACTTCATAAACTACTTAGATTGTTTTTAAACTCGATTTACGTCAAATAAAATGTTAGAGCGACAAAATTGGAAAAATTAGAAAAATATAGATATGAATCTCCATAGGGTGACTCAACATTGAACAGGTAACTAATGTCTCCCACCTAGGAAACCCACTAATATGACCCACCGATGCCACTCACCGACTCCACCTACCATTGCCCCATGTCGTCGCCACCTACTGACTCTACTCACTACCACCACTCACTGATTCCACTCACCGATGCCAGTCATATATGCCACTCACCGATGCCAATCAACAATGCCCCTCAATGATGCCTAACCTACCAAAGCCTAACCTACCAATTCCCTACCTGAAAATACCAAACTACTGATGCCACCCCTACCATTGGAATATTTTTGGCAAACTTTTAAAAAGAGTCATCGTGACTCCCCAAAACACCACAAACACTGAATTATGTAAAAGTAATAGAGTGGAGTAGTAAATTTGATTACAGTATAAATAATGGAAATTCATGATATTTATATCATTATTTTCATTATGGAATAATTATATAAGTATATGTACCAAGGATATAACAAATTAATTCCCAAGAAAAAACAAATCGATTATTACCCGATGTGAAACCTTAACATAGGATTGTTAAAAAGAGGTTAATATTAGGTCATAATCAAACCCTATACGGTTATATTTATAACAATATTCTTCTATAAAATAATTATAATAAACTTATATTTATTATACAATAATATTTTTTGAGTTCAAAGGAAGTCAAGACACAAGGTAATGAGATTTTATCTCACTTTTAAATTTTGTGTGAAACATGTTTTATTCACCACTCTTTCCCTTTGTGTGGTATATGTGCTTCCCATGATTATATAAAATTATTATTTTAATTAAATTTATGGGTATTTACATACACATTTTATGATATTTCTTTCATTGTGTTTATCTTTAAAATATAACTAAATCTGTAAAACAGTTTTGTATCAGTTTTCCTTCTTTGAGACTTATGTTTTGTTATGCAACTAAACTCTTTTTCAAATATGTATATACTTGAATTTTAAATTTTATATCATGAATATAATTATTTACATAATAATTAAAGCTAGATGTAATTTAATTCTCTTACATGGAGATTCTAATCCAGTTTTATCAAGTTTTATGAGTTTATTGTGACAAATTCATCACTTTTCAAGATTGTTTAAATTTATGCTTTCTTTGATGAAATATTATGATCTATATCTTAATAAAAATCATGAGTTTCTTTATCATATGTTTATTAAAGATATCCTCATGTGTTTTTACAACTTATTCCACTCTTTTTTACTTATTATAATGTTTTTATTTTAAATATAACCATATCTTTCTCTTCAGTCATAGTTATATTGTGTTAAAAAATGTTTTGAAAAATGTTTTAAAATGATCAATGAAGTTTATTTTCAAGGAAAAATGTTTTTAAAAATGTTTTATTGTTTGAAAAGATTAATTTATTTTTTTCAAAAATATTTTTAAATAGGATGGTTTCCAAATGGTTTTATGGTTTCTATGTGTTTTTAAGTATGAAAATGAAACAAGGACACAATTTCATAAACCCCCCTTAGGTGATCGATTTTTCCCCAAAAAGTACCTCATCAATCATCTCCAAAAATATTTCGAAATATAAGTACAAATGTAACTGATTATATCAATTACTTTAATGAGAATGTTAAGTGAATAAATATTGAAATTAAAATATAATTTTTTCAAGACACACCAATCCTTGATGTTAGTCTAAAAAGTAGGCTCAATCCAAAACATTAAATTATTTATTTTGAAATTAAAGTTTCTTTAAAAATAAAATTTTCCATTCATTGTTTAAAAAAAATCCAATAATACACATAAATATCATCACACACATTGGTAGGTTAGAAAATGATATTATGAACATAAATTAGAGGAATATAACTTTTATAGTCACATAATCTCATTGAATAGTTTCATGATGAATGAGGATTGATCATTGTCATCCGGGGAATACTTTTTAATATCTTTAATTATTTCCATTTTATTGATATACTATAATCGAAATTTTGGAACACAAAATTTTTTGTGGCTAATCTTGATGAATTTTTAAATAATTTTAAGAGATCATGAAATTAAAACCACATAACAACCAATTTTTAGGTATGTAAAAAAGCTAACGAACCACCCCCCTTTATGCACAAATCGATATAAATTTTAAGGGTATCCCTAATTTAAAATAATCCATCACAAATATCATTTTTAAATAATTTTTTTAAGAATGAATATCTAAAATATTCTCTTCAAGTATTCCTGTTATTATTCACATTAAATGTATACATATCAATACTTACATATGAGGATTTAGAAAAAATGTTCTCCAAAATTCATTTTAATTTAGTTGATATAAATTTCTAATACATATACAATAAAATTAATGGTCTTCCAGAAAAAGCATTCCATTCATGGAAATGGAAGGTAAATGAGAAATGGTTTTCTTAAATTAAGTATCAATAAGTGCACCTATCATTGATAAAATTGAGCATGGTCCCCCATGAACATAGTTATGTGGATAAGTGTGGGAAGAAAAATTCAAGCAAGGTTTATGATAAAATTTGTTCTTGACATAAATAGAAAAATAATAACAGAAAAATCCCAAGGATTGAGAGTGTAGAATGGTTAGATGTTGGTTTGAGAGAGATATCCATGTGGAAGTGAATCTCCATGATAATGTATCCACCCTCCTACATTAAGAGAGAAAGTAACATTTGACATTGAATAAATAAAACTTAGTAGATACAAGGGGATCAAATGGGGGCACATAATCATATCATTGATGAAAAATACAACTATCATTTATAAAATAGTCATATAAAAAAGAGGTATAATGAAGGCAATGTTGAAATACTGTACAGTTAAATTTTTAGTTCTATCCCTTAGGAGGACCAATGGGAAATGGCTCTAGGTATTTAGTTTATGTAGCTTCAATGTGTGTCAGATATTTTAAAGCTAGTTTGTAGTCCATTCCCTCTGATAGTGGAGGACCTCATTGTGTTTCCTTTGTAGGAGTTTCTTATGGTTTTCATTCTTCTAGATAGGAGGAACAAGGAGGATCTTGGTGGGTGGAATCACTGCCATACATGTAGTATTAAGTAGGATGGATCATAAAAGGTTGATAATGGTTGGGGGAAGGGATATTATTTAAGAGAATTCCCACTATCTGTCATAGAGTAACCATAAATAGATAGTCAAACAATGCATAAAATTACGCATCCCACATCCATTGGAAATAAGGATACCTGAATGGGGTTTCCTTGTGATTTGGGTATGTAGAGTATGAACAAAAAGGTGGTTGATTTATGGAGTTGGTCAGACAAGTAGTGTAGTAATATTTATCAGGTTGAGGGGAGTGGTGGGAAGTAGTACAAGAGGTTGATGTATGGTGGGGCTCATCCTGGGCATCCTCTCAGGGTTCTCTTAACCAGTAGTGCTATCCATAAAATTCAAACATGCACAAACATCATTCCATGGTGGAATCAAATAGAAGAGGTGATTTACGCTCAGTGAAGTCCTTGTTATCAAACCTGAATTCCAAGAAACTCAGTAAAGAGGGTTATTTAGGGGCCTCAAAAAAAGTCTACAATTTTATTGACAAACATGTTGAGTGTAACAACCAAATGTTTGATCAATGAAATTATAATACTATAATTGTATATTATTTTATAATAAAGTAATATTACATATATAACACAATACATACATTATAAATGATGAATGAGTAAAATAAAAGGCATATCTAGAATCTACGGAATGTATAATGATGAAATATTAACTTCAACATTGGTATAGTAATGTCACCCATGTGAATACTAAACAATCCAATTATATAGTAACCTCTCTGAGGAAATAATAAATAAAATATATCTATCTCATAAGTGAAAATATGGTACAAATATATCATAGTATTAATTAGTAAATATTTTAAGAATTATTAATTAAGTGTTTTTAATTTTGGAAGTCATATGTATGTAATTACAATTTTATTAATAATTTAATAATTTGAAAGAAAATTTATTTTAATAAAATTTATTAATAAATATGTAGTTTTGTGACTTATGATTATAATATAATTTTAAGAGATGTTAATTAAATTTTCCAACAATTATAAAAATAGTTTTAATTTTAAAATTTATAATTTTCAAATACATTTTGATTTTAATTAAAATTTTAATTTCTCATGATTAGAAACCTGTTTTAAGAAAATGGAGTTCATTTTTTTATTTTACAAAGATAAAAATGATTGGGATCAATTTTTGGGATTTTTCTAAAATACTTGACTTTTGGTGAATAGTAAAGTTGCGTAATTTACGATAAATGCTAACCAAATGAATTTCTGTATCATGCATAAGTCAGGGATGATGTAAATCACCATATGTTTGAACTGACATTCTCTTTTTACTATGTTTGTTCACAATAATCAGTAATATTCATAGTATTGATAAAAAATATTAAACTAATGATTAAAATAATGGGAATCCCATCCTCTCATCCACTATAAATACCACTCCTCTTTACCTCATATCCTCACAACTCTCAAACCTAGTGCCTAGTCCAAATTCTCCTAAAATATACTCCTAAGACTCTAAATCAATTCTAAGAGATATATTTCTCATAAAAAGTCCAAAACCTCTTCCCTGTAGAGGCTCTCAAGGAAGATATATTCAAGAGGTAAATTCCTCTTTTCTTATCTGTTATGTTTTTAATGTTCCTTTGTTTTCATTTCAATCCTCACCTATCCTCATCCAAATAGTGTCATAACTCCAGTAACTTACATGTACTGGAATTTTGTTGTGATAATGGAATAATTAATCATAATATCTTTTTTATCCTTCTTTTATACTAGAATTTAAAACACTATACAACATGAGTTAATTCATCACATTCGAGGCTGATGAGTTTTAAATTTTCTTTTCCATATTAAATTCTGGAAATGAAACCAATTTTAAGGTTGAAATAGACAATAATATATGTATTATGTTTAATTTAATGTTACTTAATCTTTTTCAAACAATATATTAATTTATAATAAAAAATGTGTTCATTGTGATTAAAAACCACCAATTAACCAAAACAATTATCATTAAGGTTTTATATAACGATTCATCTTCACTCAAAATAACCAAATGAATTTTATAAACATTTAATATCTAGGATGATCAATAATAACATATAACCACAATCCTAGAAAACCATTATCACCTTACATTTTTATATTTACATGTAAGTAAGCAAACCAATGATGAAAACCATGGAAACAAATGCTCTCAAAACAATGAAATTGATCCTATTACACAACAAACAATTTCATGAATGAACTTAATAATGTTATAATAAATAAATTTTATGTATAATAGGTTTAGTAAATATTAATTAATGAATATAATTTGCTTATCCTCGATATTCATATCTTGTTAAGGACGCTATCATATATAAGGTAAAAGTCTCTACCTGATACTCCATTATTCCAACGGGTTGTTCTATATTTTTTTTACCCAAATCAAGTTATCTATTCATTTTTATGAACATATTATAAATTCTATGTATATTGTAAAAAATAATATATCAATATACATTAATCATTATCTTTTGGGGATATACATGTTTTTAAATGATTCCATCACCAGTTAATCCCGACAAGCAATCCCATTTTAAAGGAACATTCTGAATTGATAACCATTTTCAAGTACACTATATAATATTTTTTTTAGGACACCATTATTTTTATGAAACCAATCCTTTTATTATGAAAACATTCTTTGACCACATATGTTTTAATATAAAATATTATTCCCATTTATGTTTTAAATGGCCTTGGATATTTTCGTTTAACCACACTAAACAATTTTAATTCAAAAGTTTATTAAGTAATATTTATGCATGTTATTACTTCATGTTGACATAAACTTTCATGATATATTCCTATTCGACCCTATTATTGTCTATGAAAGATCTTATTCTTGTCTTTCATGGAAATGTTTACGATACTCCCATTTGTTATTCTTTATGACATGATTATGATACCAAATTTTTAGCATGGGAAACCCTTATGATTATGTATGATTATATATGTGGATATCATACTCTTGAAAATGTTATGATTGGTGTTCCCAGATATATCTCTCATTCATTATGTAATTTTTAGTCTCATGAGATGATATGTGCAACGGTCTTGGTGGTTATTCCTGGCTCGTGCTACCATGTGAAACGATCTTGGTGGTTATACAAGACTTCTGATCCTCTATGTGAAATGAGACTTGAATCATGATAAAGTCATGTTTCATGTTACTGACACATTACTATGACTACATGTTTATATGATCAGAGTTTTATACGTTATGAATCCATATATTCCACGCCTTTTTATATCATTATGTCATGCCTTATAACTCACGTGCTAAAGATTTATTTTTATGTATATTCCCTTACTAGTATTTTTAACTCAACCCTTTATTCATGTTATCATTAGGTTTTACATTAAATATGTATGAGAAAAATAAATGTTAAGATCTATATATGAAGAATAAACAAAGAAATGTTTTATTTAGTCCCATCTTTTCAGTTTTATGTACATAGTCTTTCAATACACTAGATCTTACTATCTTTAGATTGTAATATGATGCTTTATTATGATAAAAATTAGGTAATTATATGTGTAAAAGGCTAGGGTCTCAATAGTTTGTATCATTGGATAGTCTTGTTATTTTTAGAGATTAGGAATAAAGAACTTTAGTAAGAATCATAGGGATGAAACTAAGTATAAGAAAACATCCCTAAATTTTGGCTTGTATAGAGTAAGTTATTTATAAATAAAATACATCCCTTTCTGGATATGAAAAACTAGATATGGCTCTAGAATATACGTATCTAGTTGTAAACCTAGAAAACACCACTTTGAGAAATACTTGAACAGGAACTGGTGCATGACTGTGGGCCTTGTTGTACACTTATTTTAAACTCCTATGGGATATGACTTGGTAAATTCATAATCATAGTATAAACCATTATTAATGGAATATAAAAAGAATCCCATAAGAATAAATGTGAGGAAATAGATCATGGTTATCCTATATTGAATCCTAGGGAATCAAGATTTAAGATATACTTTTCCTTTAAGAGATTATACCTTTTGTTTAATGTATCCTTTATTATTATTATTATCAAAGTATTAAATCCCTCTAATTATATATTCATTTTTTAGTTAATGGTGGGAAATAAAAGAACACATTACATAAATCAATGTGATAGAAAATGTGATAATTTCCCTATTAAAATGCCTAATATGATGAGAATGGGTGTTTAAGACTTTATAAATGTACTTTTTCAACTGGATCATGTTATAAATAATAACATGAAGCATGTGGAACTCCCTACTCCTCTAACAAAAGAAAAATCTTTCATCTAATTTTTTATAAAGAAAAGGCCTCCCATGTTTAGTGGATCTTCTATTCCCCGCCTTATAGAATAGTGGATTAACGCCATTGAGAAGATATTCTCTGTCCTCCAGTGCACAGAAGAAGAGAATCTTGTACTGGTGGTCTATCTTTTTAATGGGGAACCTAATCAGTGGTAGAAAATGATCAAGAATATGATGTCCCAATAGGAAATTGATTCCATGGATTGGGAGGAAATCAATAAAATGTTTTCAATAAATATTTTCCCATGACCCACCATCTCAAGATGGAAACAGAGTTCCTCAGACTTTAGCTAATGGAAGATGAGTGAATCAGGGTTAGTGAATGAAACATCAAAAGGAATGAAAGATACACCTATGGATTTATCATTAACACTGAAATAAATGTTGATCACTTCTTTAACAAACTAAATCCATGTCTATGAAAACTGTTGGCAATTTGAGACTTCTACAGCAATGAGGAGATCACATATTATCCCCTCATTATATGAATGGAGATTAGAGACTCTCAATGTCATCATTGTCCTGATGAAAAAATATAGAAGATGTAGTCTAATATGGATGGTTACAAAAAATAATAAAATGATGTAGAGAAGATCGAACATCCCACGTGTCAAAATTGTGGGAAGAAGCATCCTGGGAACTGTATAAAGGGAACTAGGAATTGCTTTCAATATGGAAGAATGGGACATCTGGTTAAGAACTGGAGAAGTTATATGAAGAATACCATTAATGTGGAGGAATAAAGGATGGTTCATATCAACACTTATCATGTAGTATAGTGTTACAACTACAAGAATTGTGAACATTATGTGAACAATTTCCTAAACCTAAGGGTTTTTGGAGGAAATCAAAAACAACCTCAAAGGCAAAAAGGAAAATCTTTTGATATCACTACTAGTTAGGTGGAGCAAGAAAATGATGTGGTGACTAGTATACCAGTTATTTATTCAAGAATAGTGAATATATTATTTGATTTTGGTTCTACACATTCATTCATATCTTTCAAGTTTAGTAGACCTATTCAAACACCACCTCAAAATTTGGAGGTTGAGTTATATATGAGAATATAAAATGGGAAAATTATTGGATACAAGGTTTATAACTCCTCCCTGGTAAATGTTTGTGGATTTAAAATCCCATAAAATCTTGTCATACATCCTATGGTGGAGTTCAATGCTATTCCGGGCATGTATTTTCTATATTTATATAATTCCAACATTTACATTAAAGAAAGAGAGGTAACTCTTCTCATCCTAGAGTATCCTTCAATAGTATAAAAGATTAAGGATTAAGATGAATCTCCTTCAAAATCAACTTATCAAGTGAGGATAATTCTCCCTTTTGAGAAATCATATCTTTCTCAAATGTTTAAGACAAATGAGATGATACTTATCGAAGATATGCCCATCGTGAGGGATTACACTAATGATTTCCCCAATGAAATGCTCAGTATTACCCCTAATAGAGTGGTTTAGTTCTCAATTGAATGTATTATTGTGTCCCTACCTATATCAAATACAACATATAGAATGTCCTCCGTTGAGCTGGAAGAGTAGAGAAAGCAGTTACATGAGAATCTGGAGAAGGGTTATATTTTCCTGAGCACTTCACCATGGGGTGAAGCAATCCTATTTGTTAGGAAGATGGATGGATCAATGTGCATCATCATTGATTATCGTGATCTCAATAAAATAAAAATAAATAACAGGTTTCCCCTTCCTCAGATAGATAACTTGTTTAATCCGATATGTGGGGAACTTATTTCTCCAAGGTGGACCTTCAATCAGGATATCTCCAATTAAAGGAGAGGAAGGAAGATATTACCAAAAGTACCTTTAGAAGGAGTCATGAAAACTATGAGATTATAGTGACTAACTTTAGACTAACTAATGATCCAGAAATATTTATTTATTTGATGGATATATTATTTATAGATTACGTCGACATATTTGTGGTAGTCTTTATCGATGATTTTATAAATTAGTTCAATAAGAAGGAAGAAAATTAGGATTATTTTAATACTATAATGATGACTTTTTTAAGTGTGAAATTTTATGAAAATTATTTTCAGTTTGAGTTATGGATGGAGGAAGTTTCAGTCTTGGGGCATGATGTCACTATAGATGGAATACATGTGGAAGCTCCTATGAAAAAGGCAGTTGAAGAGTGTCCCAAGACAACATCTATAATGGAGATCCACAACTTTCTATGTTTAGATGGGTATTATCAATGATTTATTAATAACTTCTCATGATTTTCAAGCCCAATTAACAAGATAAAATAGGAGGGAGTGAAGTTATTATAAACTCAATAATGTGAGGAAAGCTTTAAGGATTTCAAAAACTAGCTTATCACTGCACCAGTACTCACACTACTGATAAGTAGAGAACCCTTTATGGTGGACATTGAATAATTAATGAAGTAATTAGGTTGTGTGATTAAGGAAAATGATAAATTGATAGACTATGCCTCAAGGTAGTGGAAACTCCATGAGAAAAATTATCCCACATATGATCTGGAGATGACAGCTGTGATCTTTGTCTTGAAAATCGGGCGACATTATCTCTATATGGAAAACTGTGAGTTATATAATAATCATAAGAGTCAAAAACAAATATTCACATAGAAATAGATTAACATATTCCAAAGAATATGGTCAGTGCTCATCAAGTATTTTGACTTCTCAATCCACTACCATCTTAGTAAGGCAAATAATGTGGCAGATGCTCAAAGTAGGAAGGATCCTTCATATTTATCAATGATTATAATTGAAAAGGATCCAATCTTATTATATTTTTAGAGGATGTACATGAGAATAATTGTGTTAGGAACATAATAAATCCTATATCAAATGATTTCTTAGCCATCCCTCAGGGAGAAAATAATGGATTCTTAAGAAAATGATGTAGAAATTCAAAAAGGGGTGGAAGCTACTAGAAATGGGGAATCTTATGTGGTCATTAATGATAAAGAGGGAGGTGTAATATTTGGGTCATGATTTTTTATACCATATGATCCAAATGTAAAGAAGGAGCTTCTGAATAATTCACATAGCTAATCATTATCTATTCACTTATGGAGAAAAAAGAAGTATAAACATCTCTGGGAGAATAATTGGTGGGAAAATATGATGAAGAAGATTGTAGATTATACATAAAAGTGCCTAATATTTTTTCAATTGAAGGATGAAAGGAATAATTATAATATGATGACTCAAAAGACACCCATAACAACAAGTAAGTGGTGTAACATCACCATGGATATTGTCACTTGACTTCCAATGAAATCCAACAACAACAATGTTATATGGGTCACAGTGGATCACCTTATAATGACATATCACTTTATAGAAATTTGAGAGGACTTATAATGGGATAAAATAGCATGGATATATATCAATGATATTTTATGGCTTCATGGATTTCCACTAACAATTATATCATATAGAGATTTTAGATTCACCTTGAAGTTCTAGAAAATTATCTAGCATGCTCTAAGCACTGAACTGAACTTCTGTATGGCCAATCATCCTCAAACTGATGGCCATTCTGAGTGAACTCTTTAGAAACTCGAAGATATATAGAGAGCATCTTCTATAGAATTTAAATCTGGATGGTAAAAATATCTTCCACTGGTTAAATTATCTAATTATAATATTTTACACTCGAGCATCTAAATGGCGCCATACGATGCCCGTTATGGGAAATGGTTTAAAACACCAGTGTGATAAGATGAATTTAGTGAGCGTAAGCTGTTAGGACCTAAAATGGTCGAATAAATAGTATAGAAGGTGAAAACTATACAGAATCACAACAAGGTATCCCAATTTAGAAAAATATCTACGTAGAAAATCGTCGATGAGATATTGAGTTTAAATTTGGATGCATGGTATTCCTTCACATATCTCCTTGGATGAAGGCCAAGAGATTTGGGAAGAAAGGAAAGCTAAGTCCCAGTTACATCAACCCCTTCATGATTCAGGATCATGTTAGAGATGTGTCCTATTGAATATAACTTCCTCCTACTATTTATAAATTATATGATTTCTTCCATGTATCCCCTGTATGGAATTACATACCAGATACTTCACATGTAATATCTACAAAGATGGTATAGCTGCATAATGATATTTCTTATGAGGAGAGTCCAGTAGAGACCATGGATTTTGGAGATAAGGTTTTATGTAAGAATACTACTCATTAATACATAGTACTATAGAGGAACTATAAGTAAGAAGAGGAAAAATTTGAAATGGAGGAATCAACAAAAGAAAATTACCCTAACTTGTTTTCATCTTATAATGTAAAACAAAATTTTGAGGGTGAAATTTCTTAAGGGGAAGAATGTAATGAACCGATGTTTTATCAAGGAAATTCCCATATTATAATATGTATTATAGTATAATAATAATATAATACATATATAACCTGATAAAAACCTTATAAATGAATAATGAGAAAAATAAAAAGTATCTCTAGAAGTTAAGTAACGTATACCGATGAAATAGTAACTTGACCTTTGGAATATTAATGCGACCCTTATAAATTATAAACCAACCAATTGAATAGTAACTTCATTAATGAAATTATAAATAAAATTTATCCATATTATATGTGACAATATGATATAAATATGTCACAATACAAGAAAACAAATATTTGAAAAATTATTAATTAAGTGTTTATATTTTTGTAAGTCGTGTGTATTTAATAGTAATTTTAGTACTCTTTTAATAGTTTAAAAGAGAATTTATTTTAATAAAATATATTCATAAATAATTATTTCTATGACTTATGATTATAATATACTTTTAATATACCTTAATAAATTTTTCAATGCGTTAGAAAATTAGTTTTAAATTAAAAAATTATATTTTTCATGTAAATTTTGTTTTTAGATAAAAATTATATTTCTCCTTTTTAGAAAACAATTTTCATAAAATGGAGTTCATTTTTAATTTCTATACTTCAAAAAAAATTTGGGGTGAATTTTTGAGATATTTCTAAAATAATTGAATTTTTGTTGAATAGTAAAATGCGATAATTTACAATAAATGAAAAATACATGAGTTTCTGCATCATTCTTGAGTAATAGATGATTTAATTGTCTATTGGTTCTAACTCACATGACCTATTTACTTTTCTAGTCATAATAATCAATACTATTTATATTCTGAAGAAAAAATATTAAACTCATGATTAAAATAATTGGAAACCCCTCCTCTCCTCCACTAAAAATACCACCCCTCTTTACATCCTCTCCTCACACCTCTCAAGCCTTATTCCATGGATAAATTATGGTATAATATCTACCTAATACCCTCTGTCACATCTATAATATCATGGTATCATTGAAAAGACCAAAACCTCTCATCTAAAATGGATCTAAAAGAAGATATATTCAAGAGGTAAATTCAACTTTTATTTTCTTTTATTATCTTTTCATGTTTTTTTATTTTCATTTATATCTTCATATCTCCTCATCAGAATGGTATGATAAATATAGTACCTTAAATGTACTAGAATTTTGTTTTTATAAATGAATAATTCATCAACATATCTTCTTTCTCTTCCTTTTATTCTAAAAATGAAAATCCTATCTGAGATGAGTTAGTTCATCACATTCAAGGACACCGTGTTTTCAGTTTCATTTATCACATTCAATTATGGTCATGAAACAATTTTTATGGTTGCACCCCACTATAATATATGTATTATGTATAATGTATTGTTATGTAATATTTTTTACACATGATATTAATTGATAATTAAAAATGCATTCACAATGATTAAAAAAATCCAATTAACCAAAACGGTTATCCTTAATGTTTTACACAACAATTCATCTTCACTCCAAATAACCTAATGAATTTATAACCATGTAATCATATGGTTCTTTACTAATAAAATATAAATGCAATTCTAGAAAACCATTCTCACCTTACATTTTTATCCTCACACATAAATAAGTAAACCAATCATGAAAACCATGGAAACAAATGGTCCTAAAACAATGGAATTGATTATCTTAACCACCAAAAATTGTCATTAATGAACTTAAAAAGGTTGTAAAAATACAATTACATGTCGAAACAATTCTCGAAATATTAGCTAGGGAATATAATTTGGTTATTGAGGATATGAAGATCATGTGAAGGACAACATCATACTTAAGTTAAAGGAATCTACCCAACCCTCCATTATTCCTTTGAGTTGATCTATTGTAATTTTTACCCAAATTAAGTTATATATTTTTTTATTAACATATTCAAAATGATATGTATATAATCAAAACACATGTATCATGATCCATTCATCATTCTCTTTCAGGGATACACATGTTTTAAAATTTTTCCCTCCTCAATTATTTCTGATAAGAATGTTTATTTTAGGTAAACTTTCTGAATTATTAACCATTTTAATTACATAATTTAATATAGTTTTAAGGCACCATTATATTTATGAAACCAATATTATTATTATGAAAAAATTAATTTCTCGATTCTATTTTTATAGAAAATATTATTCCACTTTTTTAAAATGACTATTTGTATTTTCCTTTAACCGCACTAAACAGTTTTAATAGTAAAGTTTCTTATATACTCTATTTACATGTCATTATTTCATGTTGACATCAATTTTGATGATATATTCCTATTATAACCTATTATTTTCCATGACCATTCTAATTCATTTCCTTCACGGAAATATTTATGATACTTCCATTTGTTAAGATTTATGAGATGATTCGGATACCAAATTCTCACAATGGGAAACCCTTATATTTATGTGTGAATGTTATATATGATTTTGTATGTGGAAAGAATATTCATGAACATGTTATGATGGTTGTTACCATATAGTTATCTAATTCATTGGGTATAGTTTAGTCTTGTGAGACGTTATGTGCAATGGTAATGGCAGTTAGCCTTGACTCTTGCTATCACGTGCAACGATCTTGCTGGTTGACCTTAACATGTGCTTCTCTATGTGAAACGAGCATTGAATCATGCTAAATTCAGGTTTTCTATTTGTTCCACATTACTATCACTCCATGTTTATATAATCACATGCTTATATGTTATGAATCCTTAGGTTCCATGCCTTTTTATATCATTATTTCATTCCTCAAAACCCATGTTCTAAATCTTTATTCTTTGGTTTATTCCCTTACTGGGATTTTTAGATCATCCATTTTTCCATGATTTCATCAGGTTATCATATAAATATGTATGAGAATAATGGATGTTAGGAGATTTTTAGGGAGAATAAATAGAGAAATTTTTTATTTAGTTCCATGTTTTCAGTTTTATGTACCCTGTCTTCCAAGATACTAGACCTTACGATATTTATCTTGTAATATGATGCTTTATTGCACTTAAAATCAGGTAATGATGTTTGTAAAAGGCTATGGTAGCTATAGTTGGTATCAAATGACGGTCATGTAATTATTGGAGATTAGGAATAGAGAACTTTAGTAAGAATATTAAGGATGATACTATGTATAAGAAAACATCACTAAATTTTGGTATGTATAGTGTAAGTGGTTTATTAAGAAAAAGAATCCCTACCTTGACATGAACAAGTGGATGTGGATTTAGAACAGATGTATCCAGGGGTAAACCCAAATAACACCATTTTGAGCTAGACATTAATGATAACTAGTGAACAACAACGGGCCTTGCTGCACACCTACTTTGACAGTACTAGGGGATTTATTTGCAAAATTCATAATCCTAGTACAAACAATTTTTAATGGAATTAAAAAAAGAATACTAAAAGAATAAATGTTAGGAGACACATAATGCGTATCCTAGATTGAACTGTATCGTGTCATGGGTTAGGACATACTTTTCCGTTAAGAGTTTATCCTCTTATGTTTAACGATTAATTTTTATTCTTATTAGTTATGTATTCAAGCCCTTTAATAGCATTATCCTTTTTATTTGTTAATGTTGGGAAATATAAGAATAAGTTCCAACAATCAATGTGATAGGAAATTTGATTTTTAGCCTAGTTATATGCCTAATATGATCGGAATGTGTGATCAATACATTATGGTAGTACTTTCTCAACTGGCTCAAGTTATGAATAAAAACATGAATTATGTGGAACACCATCCTCATCCATGGAAAGAGAATGTTTCCATCGAATACTTCAAGTGACATAGGTCTCCCCTATTTAGTGGAAATTTTGATCCCCTCCTCACAGAACAGTGGATTAACTCCATTGAATTGATATTCTATATCCTTTAGTTTTTTGAAGAATAAAATGTTGTATTGGAGAACTGCCGGTCTGAGGGGGAAACTGATCAGTTGTGGACAATGACCAAGAATGCGAAGTCCTAATAAAAATTTTATTCCCTAGATTGGGAGGAATTATGGAATTTTTTTCAATAAATATTTTCCCTGAACCCTTCGTCTTGAGATGGAAAGAGAGTTCCTCAGACATAAGAAGAAGGAAGATGGTTCTATCATGTTCTATGAAGAAAACATCAAGAGGCATGCAAGATATACCTCCATATTTTTCGTGAACACCGAAAGCATGGTGGATCGATTCATTACCAGAGTAATGAAAAGTATACAAAAAGTGCCAATGATTCATGACTTCAACTGTTATGAGGATATTTCCCATTATTCCCTCAAGGATGGAATGGAGATTGGATACTCTCAATGGTCTCAAGGGCCTGGTGAAAAAATCAGAAACTAGAGACTAATATGGGTAGTTCGGAAAATAAATCCCATGATGTAAAGAAGACCGAACATCCCATGTGTCAAAATTTTGGGAACAAGCATCCTGGGAACTGTTTAAAGGGAACTAAGAATTGATTCAAATGTGTAACAATGGTTCATTTGGCTATGAACTACCGAAGGGGTATGAAGAATACAACTAACATGGAAGAAACAATGAAGGTTTAGATCAATAATGATCATGTATTTTTCTGTTAACAGTACAATGAAAATGGGCATTATTTGAACAATTTTTCTAAGACAAGGTTTTCAATGGAAATCAAAACAAAATCTCCAAGGAAACAAGGAAGGGATTATTCTATCTCTACTGTTGAGTTGATTCTGAAAAATGATGTCGTGACAGGTATGCTAGTTATTCATTCATGAATAGTGAACATAATATTTGATTTCGGTTCAACACATTCCTTCATATCTTGAATGTTTAGTATAACTATTCAAACACCACAAAACAATTTGGAGGATGGGTTATCTCTGAGAACAAAGAATGAGGAATTTATTACGTCCATGGTTTATTACTCCTCCCTAGTAAATGTTTGAGGAATGAACCTCCCATAAAATCTTGTCATACCTTTTCAGAGGAGTTCTATGTTATTAATGGAATGGATTGGATATATCTATTATAATATGACATTAATTGTTAGGAAAAGCAGTTAACTCTTCTCATCGCACAATATCCTCTACTCCTACACAAAATTTAAGGAGGATGATGAATCTCCTTTAGAATAATCATCTCAATTATGGATAATGTTTCATTTTGATAAAACATATCATGCTCAAATGTTGGATATAAAGGAGATGATACTTTTCAAATATATGCCCATCTGGAGGGATTACACCGATGTATTTCATAAAGAAATTATTAGTCTCCCTCTTGATTAAGAGGTTGAGTTATAAATTTAACTAATTTCCAAATCCCTACCTATATCAATGAAAATTTATTAAATGTCCACCATTGAGATGGTTGATATGAAGAAACAGTTAAAGGGGAATCTGTAGAAATGTTTTATATGATCATGTGCATCACCATGGGGTGCACTAGTCCTCCTTGTTAAGAATACATATGGATCAATGAACTTCTCCATTGATTATAGTGAGCTAAAAATCACAATAAAGAATATATACCCCTACCTCAAATAAATGACATGTTCGATCAGCTATGCGGGACTTGTTATTTCTCCTAGGTGGACCTTTGGTTGGGATATCAAAAATTAAGGGTGATGGAGGAAGATATTCCCAAAACAACCTCTCAAATAAGGAAAAGAAAATATGATTTCATAGTGATTCCCTTTGGACTCACTATTGTTTCATCAATATTCATTGATTTAATGAATAAAGTTTTTTATTTTTTCTCACGAAATTTGTTGTAGTCTTTATTGATGATATTCTGATTTACTTAAAAAGAAAGGAGGAATGTGAAGATCGTTTGAATATTGTGTTGAAGACTTTGTGAAGGGAGACAAATTATGAATAGTATAGTAAATGTGAGTTCTAGATGGGGGAATTATCATTCATCCATCTTGTTACCAGTACCAAGAGAACATTTGTGGACCCCTATAAGACCAAGGAAATTGAAGAGTGGCCTAGGTATACATCTATAATAGAGATACATAACTTTATGGGTCTAGTCATGTATTTTCAATGATTTTTGGAGAACTTCACATGATTGTAAAACACAATTACCAAGCTGACATGGAAGGGAGTAAAGTTCATCTAGACTCAATAATATGAGGAAATATGTAAGGAGCTCAAAAGGAGGATAACCAGTGAACCTGTACACACACTCTTGATAAGTGTAGAACTCTATGTGGTGTAGATTAATGGTTTAATTAAGCCCTAACATGTGTTCTTGTTAATATTGATAAAGTGATATCCTATACATCATGGTAAATGAAAATCCATGAAAAACAAAATCCCATGCATGATCTGAAGTGGGTGGTTATGATCATTGCATTGGAAATCTTATTACACTATCTCTATGAGGAGAAGTGTAAGATACATATTGATCACAAGAGTCTCAAATATATATTCACATAAAAATATCTGAGTATACTCCATTGAAGATGGTTAGAGCACATTATGGAATATGACTACTCAATCTACTATCATCCCAATAAGGCAAATAATATGGAAGATTCTCTATGTAGAAAGGATCATGTATATTTATCAATGATGAGAATTGAAAAGGATCCAATCTTCTTAGGTTTTTAGAGGATTAGAATGAGAATCATTATGGTTAGAACATCCTCAATCCTTTCTAAATTGATTGATTAGCCATCCCTCATGGAGAAAATAAAGGACACTCAAAGAAATGGTGTAGAAATTAATATAAGTGTGGAAGCTATCATAAATGGGAAATACTCTTTGATCAAGACCATGAAAGATGGAGTCATAATATTTGTGTCACGATTATATGTACCATCTGATCCATAGATATAGAAGGAGCTTCAAAATTTTCCATATAACTGAACCATATCTATTCACCCAGGTAGGAAAAGATGTATCAAGTTCTCCAAGACAATTATTAGTGGGAAAATATAAAGAAGGAGATTTGTGGGTATACATAAAAGTCCCTGGTATGTCAGCAAGTGATGGATGAAAGGAAAAATTCTAAGGGTAAGATTAAACTTCTACTCATACCAACATGGAATTGGGAGAAAATCACCCTAGACATTACCACAAGACTTCTAAGGACATTCAGAGGAAACAAAGCTATATAGGTCATTGTGGATCATCATATAAAGAAATCTAACTTTATCGATATTTGAGAGGAATTATCATTGAATAAACATCCATGGATATATATCCAAGAGGTGGTAAGTCTTCATGGAGTACAAATATCTATTCTATCCAATAGATATCTGAGATTCACCTCGATTTTCTAGAAAAGTCTCTAGTAGGCTCTAAACACTAAACTGAAATTCAGTAAGGCCTATCATCCTAAAACTGGTAGAAAATATGAGGAAACTTTTTAGAAACTGGAAGATATATAGATATCACGTTTTATTCACTTCAAAGGATGATGGGACCAACATCTACCACTTATTGTACTCTATTACAACAACAGTTTTCCCTCGAGCATCTAAATGAAACCATATAAATCCCTTTATGGTAATAGGTGTAGAACACCGTCATGTTAGGACGAAGTCAATGAGCGTAAGCTGTTAGGACCTAAAATGGTCAAAGAAATGGTAAAGAAGGTGAAAACCATAAAATATCACATTAAGGCAGCTGAAAGTTGACAAAAGATCTATACAGACAATCATCGATGAGTCTTGAGTTTAAAGTAGCAGACATGGTATTCCTCCCCATATCTCCATGGAAGAAGATCATGAGATTTGGGAAGAAATGAAAGATATGTACCGTGTACATGAACCCCTTCCAAATTCATGATTGTGTAAGACTTTTGGAATAATGACTTTAACTTCCACCTATCGTGTCTAAAGGAAATGATGTCTTCAATTTATCCCTCTTATAGAAGAACATAACAGATCCTTTACATGTATTGTCTTGATAAGTGGTACTGTTGGAGATTGATTTTTCTTATGAGGAGAAGATGGTGAAGATATAGTATCATATAGATAATGTTATATGAAACAAGACAACTCACCTGGTCAAAGTACTATAGAGGAACCATAAGTATAAATAGGAAACATGGGAACTGGTGGAATAAATGAAGTAAAAATACCCACACTTTTTTTATCTTAGAATATAAAAGGAAATTTCAAGGGTGAAATTTCTTAAGGGGTTAAGAATGAAAAGAACCAATATTTTATCAATGAAATTTACTTATTATAATTATTTATTATAGTATAATCATAAAATAATACATTTAGAACACAATAAAGCCTTATAAATGAATAATGAGTAAAAAAAAATTTCTCTCGATGTTAAGAAACGTATAACATTGCAGTAGTAACTTGACATTTGGAATAGTAATATGACCATTGTGAATAGTAAACTAGCCAATTGAATAGTATTGTCAATAATGAAAGTATAAATAAAATGTATCCCTCATATAAGTGACCATATGATATAAATATATCTTAGTATAAGCAATAAAATATTTTAAAAATTATTAATTATGTGTTTGTATTTTGGTAAGTCATGTATATATAATTACAATTTTACGATTAGTTTAATAATTTAAAATAATATTTATCTTCATAAAATGAATTAATTAATAAATATTTTTATGACTTATTATTATAAGTTAATTTTATGGCACCTTAATTAACTTGTCAATGTGTTAGAAAAGTAGTTTTAATTTTTAAATAAATATTTTTTTTATTAAATTATGATTTTAATTAAGAATTAAATTTATCATATTTGTAAAATTATTTTCATAAAATGGAGTTCATTTTTTTATTCTACACATCATAAAATGTTTTTTGTTTTTTTAGTAATTTCATAAAGTACATTAATTTTGGTTAAATAGTAAAATATTATAATTTACTATAAATGATAAATAAATGTATTTATACATCATGATTGTGTCATGGATGATGTTAAATGGATTTTTTTTTGAACTCAAATTATAATTTACTATTTTTTTCACAAGAATCAAGACTATTCTTAGACTTGAGCCAAAATATTAAAGTAATGATTAAGATAATGGGAAACCCCTCCACTCCTCAAAGATAAATAACGCCCCACTTTACCTCCTCTACCTAGACATCTAAAAACATGTTCCTATTCTAAATTCTATTCAAATATCCCCAAAATTCCCTCTCCCATGTCCAGAAGATATTGATCTCCTAAAAAATACCAAAACCTCTCCCATAAATAGGCTCTCAAGGCAGACATATTCGAGAGGTAAATTCCTCTTTTTTTCTTTTTATTTTCTTTTCATGTTGCTTTGTTTTCATTTCAATCCTCTTATATCCTTATAAAAATGGTATGATAATTACTGTACCCTAAATATATGGAAATTATTTTATTCTAATGGAATAATTCATCATCATCTCTCCTTCCCTATCCTTTTAAACTAGAAATAAAAACACCATTCGATATGAGTTAATTCCTCACATTCAAGGACGATGAGTTTTCAATTTCTTTTACCATATTCATTTCTAGTCATGAAACCATTTTTATGGTTAAAAAGAAATATAATATATATATTCTATCTAATTTTTTTGTACAATATATTTTAAATATGATATTAATTTATAAAGAAAAATGTGTTCGTTGTGATTTATAACCGCCAATTCAGCAAAACAGTTATCATTTATTTTTTATATAACGATTTATCTTAACTACAAAAAACCAAATGAATTTTATAACCATGTAATATTCTGGATGTTCAAAAATAAAATATAACTCCAACTATGGGCAATAATTATCTCCTTACATTTTTATACTTACATGTAAAAAGTAAACTAATCATGAAAACCAAGGAATCAAATTCTCCCAAAATAATGAAATTGAACCTCTTAACCCACCAAAAAGGTCGGGAATGAACATAATAAGTTTATAAGAAATCAATTACATGTAGAAGTGGTTCTTGAAATGTTAATTAATGAATATAAGTTTTTTATTCCGGACATTAATATGAAGTGAAGGACATCGTCATACTGAAGGTAAGGGACTCTAAATGAACCTCCATTATTACTTTGGGTTGTTCTATTGTTCTTTTCACCAAAAAAAGTTATATATAATTTCATTCTAAAATAATTTAATTTATGTTTAACTTCTCCAAAATCATAAATCATTATCCATTAATCATTATCTTTTATAGATGCATATGTTTTTAAAAGATTCCATCCTTAATTATTCATGATAAGCTAGCCCGTTTTAAGGGAACCTTTCAAATTCTTACCCATTTTCAAGTACACTATATAATCCATTTTTAAGACACCTTTTTTTTTTCTAAAACCAATATGTTAATTATAAAATTCTTCTTGGATCACATTTATTTTTATATAAAATATTAATCATTTCATGTTCTAAATAACCTTTGATATTTTCCTCTAACCGCACTAAAATATTTTAATTCTAAAGTTTCATAAGTAATATTTTTACAAGTCATTACTTAAAGATGATATCACTTTTCAAGATATATTCCTATTCTACCCTATGATTTTCCATGAATGGTCTAATTCCTTTCCATCATTGAAATATGTATGATACTCTCATTTTTTATGCTTTATAACATGATTATGATACCTAATTCTTACCATGGGTAGAATTTATTTTTATGTATGATTGATTATGCGTGATTATATATGGAAAAACCATATTCATGAAGATGTTATAATGGGTGTTCCTAGATAGTGACATAATTAATTGTGTAAAGTTGGGTATTATGAGGCCTTATGTGCAATAATCCTAGTGGCTTGCCTTGACTAGTTCCACAATGCAGAACAGTCATGGTGGTTAACCTTGACTTGTGATACTCTATGTGAAACAAACCATGAATCATGATAAAATCATGTTTTATGTTGCTACCCAATTACGATGACTCCATGTTTATATGATCCTGTGTTTATATGTTTTTAATCAATATGTCCCATTCATTTTTATCTCATCCCATTTTTCTTGTTATCCTCATGTTATCTTATAAAGATGTATGAGCACAATGGAAGTTAGGATCTCTTTATGAATATTAAATAAATAAATATTTTATTTAGTCCCAATATTTTAGTTTTGTATACCTATTCTTCCAAGACACTAGAACACACAATCCTTATCTTTGAAAATGATGCTTTTCTACCTGGAAAGTCCAATCAGAGGAAAAAGCCTCTGGACATATAAAAAATATAAGGAAAAAGTGTACAATAATACAACCAACCATATACAAAATCAGTTCCATCCATAAAAGTGAAACTACATATCATAGTAATCATAATCCACCCCACATCCATATTAAGGTGCATCCTCTACAGTATCTTATTCCCACTCTATGATCATTTCATATTGATTAAATACCCTGGAATACATCCTTATAAGCTTGAGTTTTTCCAAAAGGATTTTCTCCTTACAAGATTGTTTGTTAGAATGGCCATACTTAGAATCAGGGGCATCCCCTCATTCTTACATAGATGAAGACCTAGTGGATACCGAATTTCTAAAATATTAATACTTCTTTCATGGAATCCTCTTTGGTAGGGAAGTCATAGCTCCTTAAATTTTAGACATCTTATTCCATCCACATTGAACAATATCCCTGTAAGAAGGTCTTACAGCACATCTACCATTATTTTTATCGCTATTAGAGATATTCCCCCATTTATTAGTGTGATTCAAAGAGAAAAAACTATTGCAACCGACATCTTTCTTCACCATGATGCCTTATGAGTTTGTCAGAGACTCTCCTCCAATCTTATTATGATCAATCACACCAAGTCATTGAGGGTTCACCTCATTGAAAAAGCCACTAAGTGACCCCTTCCTTAACACATCCTCAGCAACACTTTCCTTACAGTTAGAACCAACCATCAAGTCCAAGTCTTTATGTCCTTAAGGATCAGCCATTAAAATGGGAGACTCATCCAACTCTAAGCCTAAAAATGTGTTACTGCAAGACACCTTTCCACCTAGGACATGAATACCCTTATCCATTCCTCCTTCTTCACTGATCATATTTTCATAATCTGGTTGCACGTCAACACCCTCTAGCAACGAAATATCCCCAAACATGATGATCACCTTTGATACATTCATTGAACTTATTAACTATTGGATTTAGGTAATCCCTTACCTCCTTTATTGAAAAATCAAGGGTAGTCATCTCTATGGATTCATCTTACCACACCTACCGCTCCATGCTTGTATCATTTAGTGCATCACTGAGGAAAGGGATCCCGACACGATGACCCCTCTTAGCAGAAGCTCTATGGACAACAATCATAGTGTGCTCCACAAGTCCTCCCCTTCCCCCAATACCACTCCCTCATTCTATCAATGTTTTCTCAGGATTGTTCATTTCCCGAATTTGCGTCGATTCAGAGACATCAATACAAACAGTGCTTCTCCATTCCACCATCTATTAAAAGCTATTCAAACATACACTACGAAAAACATAATCAATATGAACAAATCGATATAAGGCCGCACAATAGTGCATCCATAAATCAAATAACACTTCATGTTTCCAACATAACTTCTTGTTGTCCATGATCCAGCCACAATACACCGGTGTACTTGATACTTCTACCTCTATACAGATCCGTGGAAAACTTGGGTGACACATATAATCAATGCTGTAGTAAGAACATAGATATCAATAGATTATATTTCCAATTTCAAATTGAATAGAGGGATTTTTGAAAGAAAGAGGTATGCTGGGGAGACATACCCAAGTAGTGATTGTCTTTGGGACTTGATGCATGCAAAAATCAAAAATACAATGAAACAAGTAAAAGGTAAACTCATTAAATCTTTGCGGGGCCCTAGACCACGCATTTATCAAGTCCTTATCTGACCTAAAACAGATCATTATATGTTTCCAATCATGCACACAAACAACGTTTTTCTTCTATAACTCCCAACAAGAAGAGACTAAATGCTCTAATTCATCAACTGATGGGCAATGAGGATGAAACCAGGTGACTAGTGTGAGATTTCCTTGATCTTCACTACTAATAAACTACATTGGGAGAAGGGAAAGATACGGTGCGTCCTGGAGTACATCTTTTACTTTTGGGGAGCATTGAATCCTCATGAATAGAATAAGTGAGTCAGGATTTGAGCATGGTAAGATGGGACTACCCTCCGGATGTGGAAGGATTTGAGAAACTCCCCCAACGATCAGGTGGGGGGAGTAGAAGTTGTCTGCATTGGAACTAGGTCATCTTTGCAGGAGGAGATGATTAATATCTTACATCTGAATGGCTAGATAAAAATTTATATGATGATTTATGAAGATGCTAATCATGTAATGATTTCTGTAAAAGGCTAGGGTCTCTATTTTTGGTATCATAGGATGGTGTAGTATTTTTTATGATATAAATATAGAAATTTAGTAAGAATCATAGGGAAAATAAAAATTATAATTAAACATCCCTAAATATTTGTAAGCATAATGTTTGTTGTTTATCAATAAAATAAATCCCTTTTTTGATTCAAACAAGTGGATATAGATCTAGAACATATTTATATAGGGGTAAACCTAAAAAGACCGCACTGATATAGGATTGAATGAGAAACTGGTGCACAAAAACAGCCGTTTTTGTATTTCTGGTTTGTCAGTCCCGAGGGATATTCTTTAGTAAATTCATAAACTTAGTAAAAACCATTATTAATGGAATAAAAAAATAATCCTAGAAGATTAATATCGAGTAAAAACATCATGGGTAAACTAGATTGAATCCTAGGGAATCATGAGTTAGGATATACTTTTACCTTAAGAGTTTGTCCTTTTATACTTATTGTTTCATTTTTTATTCTTATTATATAATTATTTAAGACTTCTAATTATGCGTTCTTTTTTCTTAGTTAATGGTGGGAAATTTGACAACACGTTCAAATAATCAATCTGATGGGAAATGAGACTATTGTACAATTGATATGTCTAATATGATATGAATGGGTGCTCAAAATTCTACGGCATTTCATGATCATGTGGATTAGGTTATGAATAATAACATGAATCATGTGTAATGACCTCATCCTATATGGAAATATCATGTTTTCGTCAAATCCTCCATATAGAAAAGGCCTCCCATGTTTAGTGGGTATTCTAATCCCCTACCCTCATAACAATGGATTAACTCCATTGAAAAGATAATTTATATTCTCTATTACTTTGAAGAAAAGGATGACATTCTAGCAATCTATTGTTTCGATGGGGAAACTAATTAATGGTGGAAAATGATCAAGAATAAGAATTCCCAGGAAGAAATTTATTCCATAGACTAATAGAAAACCAAGAAAATGTTTTTCTACAAATAGTTTCCCCGAACCCTTTGTCTCAAATTGGAAAGAGTGTTCCTTAGACTTAAGCTGATTGAAGATGAGTATATTGAGGTGTATGAAGAAAACATCACATTGAATGGAATTTACACTAACAACTTTTTCATGAACACCAACAGAATGGTGGATCACTTATTTAGAAAACTAAAGTCAAGTCTATAAAATGTGTTGTAGATTTCATACTTCGACAGTTATGAGGAGATTTTCCTTTGTGACCTCAAAGTTGTAATAGAGATTAGATACACATTATTTAATCATGGGCCTGGTGAAAAAATGTGGAAAATTGATTATAATATGGCTGGTTTGACAAATAAATCCCATGGTGGAAAGAAGATCGAACATACCACATGTCAAAATTATGGGAATAATTATCCTAATAACTGTCTAAAGAAAACCATGAATTACGTTAAATGAAGAAATAATGTGACATATATCTAATAAATATAGGTGGTATATGAAGATTCCCACTAATGTGGAAGATTAAAGGTAGGTTCAGATAAACACTCATCCTATAGTATAGTATTACAACTTCAAGGAACATGGGTATTGTGAGAACAATTTCTCTAAGACAAGAATTGTCAGAGGAAATAAAAAACAACTTCCAAGGAAACAAGGAAAGGCTTATCCTATCACTACTCGTGAGGTGGAGCCAGAAAAAGATGTTGTGATAGGTATGCTAGTTATTCATTCATGAATAGTGAATATATTATTCGATTATGGTTCTTTGAATTTTTTTATATCCTTAAAGGTTAGTAGAACTATTTAAACACCTCCTCAAAATTTGGAGGTTCATTTTTCTACGAGAATAGAGAATGGATCAATTATTGCAACCAAGGTCTATAACTCCTCCTCGGTAAATTTTTTGGTGACCAGAACTCCTGGAAAATCTTTTCATACTTAATCTAGTGGAGTTAGATGCTATTTTTGGAATGTATTGACAACCATTATACAAATACAAAATTAACTGTTGGAAAAGGGATATCACACTTCTCATCCCGGAGTATCCATCAATCCGATATAATTTTAAGGAGGAAGACTAATCTCCATCAAAATCACAATCTCATGTTTGGATAATGTTTCTTTTTCAATTAGCATATATTTCTCAAATATTTGAGTTAATGGAGTCGATACTTCTCAAAGATATGTCTATCAAGAGGGATGAATCTGATGTATTCCTAGAATAATTTCGTGGTCTTCTTTTTGATCCAAGCTTGTGTTCTCAATAGATCTTATTCTTGGAACCTTACCTATATTAATGACACCTTATTGAATGTCCACTATTGAGCTAGATATTCTGAAGAAGAAGTTATCAAAGAATCTGGAAAAGGGTTTTATATGCCCAAGTGCATCACCATGTGGTGGACCAATCTTATTTGTTAAGAAGAAGGATATATCAATGCCTCTCTTTATTGATTATAGTGATCTCAATAAAATAATGATAAAGAAAAAGTACCCCTACCTCAGTTATATGGGTCTAGTTATTTCTCCAAGGTGGACCTTCAGTTAGGATATCGCCAATTAAAGGTTGGGAAGGAAGATAATCCAAAAACATCATTTTGAATGAGGTATTGACACTATGAGTTCATAGCAATTTCCTTTAGAATAACTAATTTTCCAGAAATATTCATGGATTTAATGAATATCGTTTTTTGAGATTACCACAACGAATTGTTTACAGTCTTTATCAATGATATTCTAAATTACTCTAAATGAAAGGTGGAACAGAAGGAGTATTTGAATACTGTGTCGATGAATTTGTGAAGGATGAAACATTATGCAATGTATATTAATTGTGAGTTTTGGATGGAGGAATTATCATTCTCGGGGAATGTTATCACTAGGAAAGGAATATCTGTGGACCCTTCCAGGACAAAGGCCATTGAAGAGTGGCTCAGGCCAACATTTATAACAAAGATCCATATATTTCTGGGTATATCCCTTAATTATCAATGATTTGTGAAGAACTTATCATGATTGTAAAACCTAAGGACCAAGATAACACAGAAGGGAGTGAAGTTATTCTAGTCTCAAGAATGTTAGGAAAGATTTATGGAGATCAAAAAGAGGCTTATCTATTCATAAATACTCACAATTTTGATAATTGGTGAACTCTTAATGGAGTACATTGATTCTTTAATGAAGTGATTGTGCTAGTGATGATGCAAAATAATAATGTTATATACTACACCTCATGGGAGATGAAACTCCATGAGTAAAACTATCCCACACATGATCTAGAGTTGGTAGGTATGATCTTTGTGTTGAAAATATAGTGGCATTATCTCTATGGGGGGAAGTTTGAGATATATATAGATCACAAGGGTCTCTAATATATATTCAAATAGAAAGATCATAATATGAACTAGAAAATATGGTTATATTTCATCAAGGATTATAATTGACCAATCCACTACCATCCCAGAAAGTTAAATTAGGTGGCATATTATCTAATTAAAAAAGACAATATATCGTTATCAACGATAAGAAATAAAAATGATCCAATATTTTAAGATTTGAGGAGGATGGACATGGGAATTAATACAGGAGGAACATCATCAATCTTTTCTCAAATGATTGGTCACCCATCCCTCATGGAAAAAATAATGGATTCCCAAAATAAATGATATGTAAATTTATAAAATGGTGTAAGCTACCATAAATGGGAAATACTCTGAGTTTAAGACTTAAAATGATGGATTCATAATATTTGAGTCAAATTTAGGTGTAAAATTTGATCTAGAGATAAATAAAGAGCTTTAGAAACATCCCAAGTAAATAAAGAATATGACATTTTCATATTTATTAATATTTTTTAAATAAGGATTAATTTTACTTTAAATAGGATTATAGGTTTGATGTCATACTCATCACACAACAATGAGTTTCCCAAAATCTTTTATTGCACACAATACTGACTCATACTGAAAATAATAATAATAATATATTATTATTTTAAATTGTAGTTAGGTCATAGACATTGTACTAGTTGGAATCAACATAACTAACTATATTATGATTAAACATGTTTGTAAATGGTTTTACTTTTTTACAATAAAATTTAGAGGATTAAAATGATAATGAATTCTATTTTAGGCACAAATACTTTGATGTTTTTAAAAGGTAGTTTTACCGCATTTTGATGGAAAACCATTTTTAAATCTTGTTTTTGTAACTTTTATATATTCCATTTTACAAACTAAACTTATTCATTAGAATCTGGATGTCAAAATTTATATTGGGTAAATTTGTTTTATTTTTCTGATAAAGTTCATTTTTAATGAATAATTAAAAATGCTGTATTTTAAGTCAAAACTGACTTTTCATCTAATTTATTTATATGGTTTGATTATCTTTTTAATTGGTTTTAAATTTTAATTATATTTTATTTTTATAAATTAATCCAATTTTGGTCATTGTATGTAATTTTACTTTGAAATTGGACATAAACATATGTCAATGTTTTGGTAGTTTTTACTTCTTAAAAACTGAATTTTTGGTTTTGAAAATGAGAATTAGTTTTAAATTAATTTCTCTAACTTCTGAGTTTTTATTTTGAAAAAATGAATTAAACATTTTAAATTAGAAGTTCTAAATTGTGAAAATTTTTATCTTTTGTTTTTTGAGTTTATTAATAATAACTTCAGTAAATATTTTATTTACAATGGTTAAAGGGTAAATATGGTAAATATGGGAAAAAATAATATTAAAATAATATTAAATTACGCTAACAAATTTCATAATCCTATTGGATGAGATATGTTCGACCATTGGAATATTTGGGTTTTTTTTGGACCCCATGAAACCACATGGATGTGAAAATGACATTTAATTAAATTAAATTTAAAGTTATGGAAAATATAACCTAAACATGTATCTTTTAGTAATTTTTTTTATATGTGGATATATAAGTTATCATTCAACTATAAATATTCATTATAAAGCTAAAACAATTTTTTACACAATGGTATTTTATTTATAATTTTTAGACATAAAATAAATAAAGATATTTTGAACACAATGATGATGTAGTGATTATCTTATTAATGAATGATTTAAATAAATGAGACTATATATTTTAATATAAATTTATTTTGAATATTTTTATACCATAAAAAAATTTAGTGATTATTTTGACTTTTTATCATTGAATTAATGAAGCCATTTCTAAAATATAAAGTTTTTATCAATTTTTTGAAAAGTTATGATATGAATAGTATATAAATTGACATAAATTAGTTTTTAAAACAAATAAATTTTTATTAAAATATTTAATAGTACTAAAAATATATGATTCAGCTAAATGACCTAGATATGACTGAATATGTCATTAATTAATCAGTTTTGGTTATATTGGAATTTTATAGTAACTATATTAACCATATAGTATGAATATACAGAAAGATATGGTAAGAGTCAAATAAGTTAACAAATGGTTAAAGCTAAATTATATGGTTAAATTTGAAATCAAAACTGATCTAAAACCTATTTTTTGAGAGTATTTTGAACAATAATAAACTAATATTTTAATTAAATGAGTTTTGGAAATTTTGAAACCAAAAGTAATTTTATAATAAAATAATATTTCAAAGCCTTCCTAATGTACCTCTCCTCCTTCTTATAAAATAGATCAACTCTAAGCCTTTCACACACCTCTCAAGCACCCTTGGATGGTTCAAAATCATCAAAAATAATATCTCAACATCTATTTCTTCCTCCTAGAATCCTTTTCCAAGGCATAATAAAATTCAAGAACTCTTTCAGCTCAAATCAAAAGAAGTTACCCAATTTAAGGTAGCGTCTTCTCTCAAGCTTCTTCCATTTATTTTCTTTCTCCAAACCCATAAACTGTATTTATTCCATTATTTTATAAAAACACAAGTATATTAAATATAATTTGATGTTTTTGTGAGAATTATTCCAACTACACTTCCACACACCTACATCTAATGGAAATGAACATACTATTTCTGTGTACGATAAACTACTGCCTCACGAAATGATGATTGTTCGATTTTTCCGTACCACCTCTCACGGTAACCATTAAGATGACACTATATGTATATGTGATATATATTATATTTATATTGTCTCTATGATACAGTATTTTTTCATTTATATCATTCCATTATGGTTTCCATAATGGGTAAATACGATAATTGCATTTGAGTAAGTGCGGACTACCGCCCCCTCAAAATGATATGAATCGTTCATTCCATAATTGAAATGTATAAAGGATGGTTTTAATGAAATTTTTTAATGTATATAAAATATGATATTATAAAAGAATTATAAAACACCTAGGTATCATTTATTTTTCATTTCCTTAAATATTAAAATGAAATGAAAGTAGCGTTCATGCGTACATAGGACTTACCATCTCCATAAATGTTGACTTTCATTTCTTATATACATTTGATAAGAACTATTATAAATAAATATATAATTTATAGATATGTTATATAAATCATGAATAAAATTCCAGATATTATGGAATTGTGATCAAATGGACAATTTCTAATTAAAATAAGTTCATTTTTTGACTCAAGTACCAAATATTATAAAAAAACAAATATTAACTTAAATAAATATGTAACGTTTATAATGTGTAATAAGTGATATAAAAGGAGTAATTAAAATGAGAAAAGTTATAAAGAGTGTATAAATCAACTTCAGTTATTTATTTAGGAAGAATAAAGAAAATACATGTTGAGTCATACTCAAGGTAAGGGAAATTCTTAACCCAATTTCCATTATTTGTATCGACCTTATTCTTCTGGTTTATGTCATCCTATGATTATTTGAAAAATGAATTTTTATATCTTATCTTTTAGGTATACTTTATTAATGTGTACTTATAGTGAATACACATAATTAATCTATTTTATTTATAAAATGATCTTTTTAAGGGACTTCATCTCAATTTCCTTTCATTGAGGCATATATTGATTTATACATGACATGATTTTATACGGTGTATAAACCCCTTTTACATTTAATTTCATTCAAAGGGGATATTTTTTCTATGTAGTGTTTTACTAAAAAACAAAATGAATGTTTCTTTTTAACATACGTTGTGACAATGAACTTTCCACCACTGTGAACATTAATTGATATTTGGATTCCTCAACAAGACGTAATGTTTTTAAAAGGAAAATAAATACCATATACACATTTTATATATTTTGGTATTTAAAATGGTTTTTATAATGAATTCATTATGTCAATATCTCGATCTCATATATTGTGATTTCATTGTAGAAATATTATCTTTCCTTTATGTGTTATGATTATGTTATGGTTCTTGGGTATTTTTATATATGCAGGAGGTTCCGGGATAAACCTATGGTGGGGGAGCCTGAGATACCTCTCCAATGCATTGGGTAATGTGATAGAGATAAACATTAATTTTCTCCTAATAGATTTAGAGAATATACTGTGATGGGTATTTCAAAAGTAACCCCCTACATAATTAGGAAATCTACAATGTAATTATGTTATAGATGCCACAAGTTACCTTTATGATTTATGATTTTTATGTTCTATTAATAAATATTATGATTTCATGAGTTATGATAAATCTTTTATGTTTTATGATTGAGAAGTATGATTTTATTGATTTGTATGTATTAAAGGACTAATCTTTTCTTTCCTTATTTTATAACCCATACTAAGATTTTGGTGCATATCCCATGTTTATAAAATGTTTTTCAAAGGATACAAGGAAGGGTAAGAGAAAGGAATAATTAAAGACAATTTATATCAAGAAATGAATTATTTTATTTTTTAAGGAGTCTTATTATTGTGAAAAAATTTCTAAGAGTTGAAGTGTCTATTTTGTAATATTTGATACACAATGTAATAGTTCTGGCCAAATTCTTTAAAACTATAAACCGAAAAATTTCCTCAATGTGAATTATTGATTTAACTCATTATTAATTAATGCTTTAAGGCTGGGGCCTTATAGTTGGTATCAGAGGTCTGTTTAGACAAATTTAGGAGTTATGATATTGTTACCTTAATATCCATAAATTATTTTTACTCCATGGTAAGATTGAAATAATATAGCATTTCAAGATTACCATGTTGCTTTGCCTAAGATATTTCTGTGTTAAGAATGTGTTTCCACAGAGGAAGATTGGCAGCTATAATGGGACAACCTCAAGAGGAAATGAACTTTCTAAATCATCAACCTGAGATGGTTGGAATCGAAACAAAATAGTTTGTTGTAGTAATGTAACTGATGAATCATGATATAAATGCTTGTGGTATCCATGCACGAGATCAGTTGTATTAACAACATAGGAATATGTCAATAGTGGAGAATTTCATGAGGCAACATCCCTCATCATCTATAAGATCATCTAACCCTGTTCTAGGTGAAGGGCGGATTAAATCACTAGAAAATCTTTTTGAGGTCATGGGGTGTTTAAAAAATCAAAAGGTCATTATTTTTGTTTACCATTTTGAAGGTTAAGATAATTAGTGGTGGTCGATGGTTAAAACTTTCAGGGATAGTTACGAGATTGATGCTCCTGATTGGGATGAATTCAATGGTATGTTTCTTGAGAAATATTTTCCTAAAGCGGTTTGGGTTGGGATGGAAAACAAATTCTTGGAATTGAGGTAGGAGGATGACTCACAGGCTACTTATGAAGAAAAATTCACTCGACTATCAAGGTATTCCCCAAATTTCATACGATATCTTGATAGTAAAATCAATTTTTTTAAACATAAGAATAAATCCAAACTATCAAAGCAATTTAGATTCTTGTGATATCAAACGTTATTAAAAACATCTTCTATGTGTGGAGAATGTGGAAATATAGTTTGTCTATGATCATGTGTTCTTTAAAAAACAAGAGAATAAGAGCTCTAGGTGGAGAATGAAAGGGAATAACTCTTCAAAAATGTATTATGGTAAGAAACAAAAGTTAACAATTTATAAAAATTGTGGTAAAAGGCACACTAGGGAATGCCTTTTTAATTCTAGTAAGTGCATCCGATGTGGTAAAATGGGACATAAGGATCGTAATATCATTGAAAAAGATTAGGGTAATGGTAAGAAAAATCAGATTTACAGTAAGTAAAATGTTTTAAGTTCAATGAAATGGGTCATTATGCAAATGAGTGTCCAATGAGGAACTCAAATGAAGGAAAGAAGCTGGAATACAAGAAGAAATGGATGGAGAAATCCATTTCCAATACTACAGTAGATGTTGGGCCATCATATGAAGTAGTATCAAGTACATTTTTTTGTTTATTCAGATTATGCCAATGCATTGTTTGATTTAGTATCTACTCATTCATTCATTTCTGATAAATTTTACAGTATATTGGGAATTCCATCTCAAGATATGAACCTTGAACTTTTGGTAAAAACACCTGGAGGAAATGTTGAGACAAGAAGAAATTATAAGATCCTTCCTATCCTTATTTGTAGAATGAATCTACCTGGAATCCTTATTTTTTCCCTCTTGTAGAGATTGATGTTATTTTCGGTATAGATTGGATTTCCATTTATCATGCTAATATTGACTGCAGAGCTAAATGAGTTTATTTTAAGAAATAATTTCAGTAATTGTACAATAATGAAACCTTAATTTTGATAACATATCAGGAAGCTAAGAAAATTGTAAAATATATAAATGATTGTTACCTTACACATACTGTTGAATACAAAAAAACTGTTAATATGAATGATGTTCCTGTGGTAAATGAGTATCTTGATGTTTTTTTGATGAGTTTCATTGTATAATACCTGACCAAAAAGTTGAATTTATAGTTGAATTTGTTCCAGATGCTATGAAAATTTCAATACCCCCTTATCGAATGGTTCAAATTGAACTTCTAGAGTTTAAGATTCAATTGAATGAGTTATTATATAAATGTTTCATTTGAATTATCACATCACCATGGGGTGCTCTTATCTTTTTTATTAAAATGAAACATGGTTAAATGAGACTTTTCATTGATTATAGAGCCTTGAATAATATATCTATTAAGAATAAGTATCCTTTTTCTTATATTGATGGTTTGTTTGATCAGCTCCAGGGACCTCAATATTTTTCAAAGATTTACTTGAGGTTGGGGTACCATTAGTTGAATTTAATGAAAGAAGACATTCTGAAGACCTCATTTCATACTAGATATGGATACTATGAATTTGTAGTTATGCCTCTTGGGTTAACCAATGCACCTACTATATTCATGTATCATATGAATATAATTTTATATGATTTCTTGGATAAGTTTTTGGTTGTGTTTACTGATGATATTTTGGTATATTCTAAAATTAAATAGGAGAATGAAAGCTATTTTAGCGTTGTTTTGAAAATATTATATGAAAAGAAACAATATGGGAAATTATATTTCGAATCCATCTCATGTTATGAGTCAAGAGGTACTTTAGTTGGAAGAGAATATTTTGTTATGAGTAACAACCAGTCAAAATTCTTGACTGAAGTGAGGAAGTGTTATAGAATTAGGTAATTCATCGAGTAAAGGTTTTGTGGAAAAAATTTATGGTTGAAGAGGAATCATGTAAATCTAAAAATTCTATAAGGGATAAATACCCCCACTTATTTTAAAAGTGAATAAAATTGCGAGGATGCAATTTCTTAATGGGAGGAAGGCTGTTACATCTTAGGTAAATAAAGAATATAACAACTTCATATTTATTAATATTTTTGAATTATATGATAATTTTACTTTAATGGGAATTCTATGTTTGATGGTGTACCGGAAACAAAAAATGGGATTCTCCAAAATCTTATGTTGTAGACAATGCTGAGTCATACTGAAAAAAATATATAATATTATTATTTTATACAGTAGTTATCACCTAGTAGTTGTTTTGACGAGAATTAATAGAACTAAATATATTATGATTAAACATGTTTGTTAATTTTTTTACTTATATCCAATAAAATTTAGAGGCTTTAAATGAGTACGAATCCAATTTTATGCATAAACACTCTTATATTTTTAAAAGGTAGTTTTTTTTCCTTTTGATAGAAAACCCTTTTTAAATCTAGTTTGTGTAAATTTTGAATATTCCATTTGAAAAAATAAAATTTCTCTTTAGAATAAGGACATAAAAATTAACATTGGGAAAATTTTTAGTATTTTTCACATAAATTTCAATTTTTAATGAAAAGTGAAAAATACTACATTTTATGTCAAAATTTTCAACTAATCTAATTTATTTATATGGTTATATTATATTTTTAATTTTTTTAAAGTTTAATTGGATTATATTTTTATCATTTAATCCAATTCTGGTCATTGGAAGTAATTTCATATTGTAATTAGACATAAACACAAGTCAATCATTTGGTAGTTTTTACTTTTTAAAAAGATGCCTTTTGGTTTTGAAAATGGGAATTAATTTTAAATTAATTTCTGAAAATTATGTGTTTTGTATATGGAAAAATGTATTCCATATTTTCAACCATGACGTCCAAATTGTGTAAATAGGAATCTTTTAGTTGTAGACATTATCATTAGTAACGTTTGTAAATATTTTATTTACCAGGGTTAAAGGGTAAATCTGGTAAATAAGGGTAAAAAATAATATTATAATATTATTAAATTACCCTAACAAGTGTCCTAATCCTATTTTATGAGATATATATTATCCTAGGAATCCTTTTGTCGATTTTAGGACCCCATGGCACCACATGGATGTGGAAATGACATTTAATTACTTCAAATATAAAGTTATGGAAAATATAACCAAAACATGTATATTTTATTAAAAAAAATTATATGGGGATATATAAGATATTTTTTCGACTATAAATAGTAATTAGAAAGATAAAACTATTTCCAACACCATTGTATATTATTTCTAATTTTTAGATGTCAAATAAATAAATATAATTATGAAAAAATGATGATGTAGTGATTAAATTATTAATGAATGATTTAAAAAAAATATTATAAATATTAAAATAAATTTATTTTGAAACTTTTTATGCCATCCAAGAATCGGACGCCCAGTCCGACCGGGTCGGACAGGACCCAGACCAGTTTTGACCCATTCCACACTTTTGGCCATAACTTTGGCACCGGGCATCCGTTTGACAAATCTTGTGTGCTTCCGGAAACGATGGAGCCAAACGAACATTTTGGTATACACCACATGAGTTTTGGATAATGTTGGGGTATGGTCAGGTTGGATCGAGCATGAATCCAGTCGGTCCCTCGAGACAAAAAAGATAATAACTTACAGACTAGGCGTCTGTTTGATGCATTGTCTATTGCGTTGAGACCGCTATGACGTGGCGGTCCTTTGGGATACTTCCTTGTGGGACTTCGTGGTAGTTGGATTATTGAGTAGGAGCTTAAGGAGAGGACCCTCCCAGAGACAAGAGAGCTTAGTGCGAGAACCATTTAGCTGGCTGTGACGATATACTAGGATCCTGTGTGGGTCTAACGACGTACTGATGATGTACTAGGATCTTGTGTGGGTATGGTGACTTAATGAAGATGTACTAGGATTCTGTGTGGGTCTGAAAACGTACTGACAATGTACTAGGATCCTGTGTGGGTCTGACGATGTACTGACGATGTACTAGGATCCTGTGTGGGTTTGACGACGTATTGATGATTTACTGGGATCAAGTGTGGCTCTGATGACGTATTGATGATGTACGAGGATCCTGTGTGGGTTGACGATATACTGATGATGTACTAGTATCTTTTGTGGGTCTGATGACGTTTTAATGATGTACTAGGATCTTGTGTGTGTCTGACGATTTACTGACGAAGTACTAGGATCCTGTGTGGGTCAGACGATGTACTGACAATGTACCAGGATCCTGTGTGGGTCTGATGATGTTTTGAAGATGTACTAGGATCCTATGTGGGTATGACGATGTAATAGAATCCTGTGTGGGTCGGGCGATGTACAACGATCCTCTATTGGTCTGATGATAATATAAGATCCTTCATGGGTATGCCTCTTAACGGAGTAAGATGATTCAGTAGATAAATCTAATCATCTCTACTGTTGTACCTAAGTTATACCTATCGTGAGCTGAGTTCATACATGTGTGGTATGTTCCTTCATGGCAATACCTTGGTGGTATTATTTTATGTTGTGTACCTTTTTTGTACTTACCTTATTGGTTTTCTTTATTTTTTGGAACATTTGAGCTTTGGGATTTTGGGTTGGACCCTATGTTCAGTCATGAATGAGATGGGAATACTTGATAACTTAGGTATATGTATTGGCATATGCCTAAGTAGGGTTGTCAGTTAATTTCAGGCTTTTGGTTTATCCTTTGTGGATTTTTTGAGACCTTAGGGGTCTCGGGGTCTCTAATGAGTATCGTTATACTCACCCCTACATGAGCTATACCCACACCTTGTTGTGTTTGGTGCAGACGACGGACAACGTTGATCGAGGCTGAGGGTACTAGGACCGGACGGTCCCCGAGGTGAACTATACGGAATGTCGGTATGCAGAGGAGACGAGCGGCTATGGAGTGATGAAGAGGCGATCCATACCAACCCTTCAAGTAGGAACCTCGAGGGACAACCCAATATTTGTTTTTATTTTACTTCAGTTGTATTGTATTTTAGTTGTACTTGTACCTTTACTGTTGGTAATTTATTCCGGCCCCTTTTACAATCAGCACTCCTTTTTCTATACAGTTTACTTGTGTTCATATCTTTTTCTGTGCTTGGTCGAGTGTATTTATAGGTTATAAAGGCAATGCCTTCCTAGATTTAGGGAATACGCCTTTCGGGTCTATTTTCAAGCCCCTACCTACGGAAGGTGGGCTTGAGGTAGTCACGACATGGGCCCCGAGGGATGGGCTGTGACAAATTGGTATCAGAGGAGTCAGTTCTACCACATAAAATTGGACTGTAATATTATTTTTAATGTCAATAGTGTTATGTATAGTGAGTGTGGGTATTAGTTTAAGGAATCGAGTGTTGGTGTGGCGGCTGACGTATCCATACACCATGACCCTGACATTTGATTTCTATCTAAGTGCACGAAAACACTGATTTCATGTGTTTTTTTAAGAGTTTTATTTGTGATCTCTTTGAGTTAGATCACTAGTTATAACTTAGTGACCGTGTCACACATGTTTCTTTTTAGGATTATTTCACGCAGATAGCTAACTAGGGTTCCGGGTATAGTATGCACTGATAGCCCACCGAGTGATGAGGCCTCGGTGTTGGGCCCTCTTCCAATAGAAGCACCAACGAAGGAACCATTGATACCATTACCCATTGAGCCAATGATGCCTCCAGCCCCAGCAACATAGGGTGCACGCTGGTTGAGCGCGTTGCATGAGTTCCAGCGCCAGAGGCCACCCAGGTTCAGGGGAGAGACAGACCCACAGGTAGCTGGGGATTGGCTGGAGGCCATGGTAATAGTCTTCTGACTGGTAGGGACACCAGATGATCTCATTGTGACCCTTGACACCGGTATTCTATAGGCAGCTGCAGGTTGATAGTGGAGCTTGATGATTCAGGTTCATTACGAGGTGACGCTTCTCTAGGTAGACTTCAAGAGCCTGTTTCGGGTGGAGTTTGTCCCAACGACTCTTTGCACAGTGCGCATATAGGAGCATCTTCATCTGTAGCAGGGAAGCATGACTATGGTTCAGTACTCAGTGAGGTTCGCTAACCTCTAATTCTACTCCACCGATATGGTGTGGGACCCAGTCTTCAGGGCTCAGAACATTGATCGAGGACTCAGGTGGGAGATCTGGGCTTCGTTGATTTCTCTCAGCATCCTGATACAGGAGGGGGTGTTAGAGTAGGCCCTCTTAGTGGAGAGTTTCCTTGCTGAGCAATCACAAGCAGTGAGGCCCACCACTAGATGTCTCTTAGTGGATTCTTCTATATCTAGAAGTAGATAGATGTCATAGAGGTCCAATAGGACCAGACTTATAGGTGGACAATCACATGACTCAGGATCGGTTGGGTGGGGTACCAGAGACAGAGCTAGTCATGCAATGGGAAGGCAGTGTTAGACATGTAGCGGGCATGGTCACATGGCTTGTGACTATCTAACCCATCGTATGGTTATTCAGTAGATGGTCAAGAGACGTCCCTAGTAGAGATAGAGATTCGAATGAAGAGGTTCGTAGGGAGAAGGCAGACGTGGCAGAGGAGCTGGTTGTGCAGCTGGTGGTGGACAACGATTCGAGATGTTACTGCCACCCCACTAAGTGGTCCACCCCGACCATAGGGAGTAGGTGGACCGGGGCGAGCTCAAGTCCAAGAAGCTAAGCCCTACGACCATGGCGCTCCGAAGATGATACGAGGTACAATATGTTTCTACTCCACTTTTGCTGCAGTACTTATCGACACAGGTTCTAGTCATTCTTTTATTGCCACTGCCCTCGTTCAGAGCTCTGAGATTCCGACATAGCCGTTGGCTCGATCCTTATAGATAGAGACTCCTATGGAAGTATATTTTATGATTACGCACTAGTTCCGGTAGTATGAACTTAATCTAGTAGATGATAGGTTCGGCTAGTATCTCTTAGTAGTGGTGTTGATTCCTTACGATGTCATCCTGGGTATGGACTAGTTATCTACAGTTCATACTCAGATTGAATGTATTAGGAGCAAAGTATAGTGTGTCCGTACGAATAAGACTTGTTTTACCTTCATCGGCGAGAAGGGATCCTTTGCAGCACAAGACAGACTTACCCAAAGTAGAGTGTAGCCAATCACTCATTAGTTGGCTAGCCTTACCCTTGAAGAATTTGATGTGGAGTGTCTGAGCTATCTTGTAGTGGTGGATCAGTATGTCGATGTCTTCCTTGATGATGTTCCAGGTGTACCTATTCATAGAGAGGTGGACTTTTACATTGATTTGTACCCCGGGATGACACAGATATCTACACCATCATATCAGATGGCTCCTGTAGAGCTTCTTGAGCCAGGGGTACAGCAAGACAACTTACAGACGAAGGGGTTCATTCGGACTAGTGTTTCTCCTTGTCCATCCTTGATTTTGTTCGCCTAGAAGGTGGTTGGGAGCTTGAGGATCTATGTAGACTATCGGCACCTGAAACAGGTGACCATGAAGAACAAGTACCCACTCACAAGGATTGACGACCTCTTTGATCATCTTAAGTGAGCATAATGGTTTTCGAAGATAGTCCTCAGATCAATCTATCACCAGCTCAGTGTGTGAGAAGAGGATATACATAAGATGGCTTTCAGATGTCGGTACGACCACTAAGTGTTCTTGGTAATGCCGTTTTGTGTGGCCAATACCCCAGTAGTGTTCATGGGACTCATGACGAGGATCTTTCTACCATACCTTGATCGCATTGCAGTATTCTTCATCGATGACATTCTGATCTACTCGATTACTGAGGAGGAGAAAGCTTATCATTTGAAGATAGTTCTGGACACACTCTGAGAGCAATAGCTTTATAGTAAGCTCTATAAGTGCCCGTTCTGGATTCTAAAGGTTCACTTTCTGGGACGTGTCATCTCGGAGGCTGGAGTTGCGGTGGATCCAGCGATGATTGAGGCAGTACTTGCTTTGGAGCCACCCAAGAGTGTGACGAAGGTACGAAGTTTCTTGGGTTCGGATGGATACTACCAGAGCTTTCTTCCAGATTTCTCTAGTGTTTTAGTACCTTTATCAGTGTTGACAAATAAGGGGAAAGCCTTCTTTTGGTCGGAGAGGTGTCGATAGAGTTTTTAGGTATTAAGGAAGAGGTTGTCTAGTTCCCCCATCTTGAGGCTTCTAGAAGAGGGAGTAGGGTACGTAGTCTCCTGCGACACATCAGGGACCAGACTCAGATGTGTCCGGATGCAGGAGAAAGCAGTGATCACATAAGGTTCTCGACAGCTGAGACAACATGGGCAGAACTACACTACCCATGACCTGGAGTTAGCAGCAGTGGTTTTCTCCTTGAAGATGTGGCGACATTACTTGATGGTCAAACGTTTTAAAATAAACTCAAATCACAAGAGTCTTAGGTATATCTTCTCATAGAAGGACCTGAACTTGAGAAAATGACGTTGGATATAGTTCCTTCTGGACTATGACTTCGAGATAGTCTATACTCCTAGGAAGGTGAACATTGTAGTAGATGCACTCAGCATGAGATCTGGTATACAGTTTCCAAGTGAGGTGAAAGACTAGATGGCCACATTGCAGATATCCTTTGTGGATCTAGATGGATTTGTTTTTCTTCAGTCTCTTATAGTCACTCCCCCACTTCTTTAGCGAGTATGGGAGGCACAATGGGGGGATACTGATTGTGAGTCCCGACGTGCTTAGATATCCACAGGGCATGAACCTGATGGATTTTTTGAAGGTGTGGAGCACGTTATCCTTTTTAGAGGACTTACCATGGTACCAATGTATCTTTGGGAGGAATTGTTGAAGGAGTTCCACACATCCCCTCTAGCTTTACATCTAGGAGTGGAGAAGTTGTACCAAGATCTTCGATGATAGCACTGGCGGCTAGGAATGAAGAAAATAGTAGTAGAGTTTGTTTCTTGGTGCCTCATTTGTCAGTAAATGAAGGCAGAGCATCAGGTACTAGCATGATTAGTTCATCCTTTAGAGGTCCCATAGTGGAATTGGGATTGGATATCCATGGAATTCATGACGGGACTTCCACGTACATCTATAGGATATGATTCTATCTGGGTGATCATCAAATGACTCCCCACGTTGGCCCACTTCCTACTGATCAGAGAGCAGGGTTTACTAGAGAGATTAGAAAGCCTCTCTATGCAAGAGATTGTGTGGCTACATGGAGTACCCTCGACGATTGTCTTCAATCGTGATACATGTTTTACTTCCCGGCTTTGGAAGGGGTTGAAAGAGGATTTCAGGGCACAGCTTCGTCTCAGCAATGCCATCCATCCTAAGACAGATGGCCAGACTGAGCGGACTATTCAGACCATTGGGGACATGTTTTATTCTTTCATCCTTGACTTTGACCACAGCTAGGAGGATCACTTTACCTCGGTGAAGTTTATATAGAACAACAACTATCACTCTACCACTGGGATGACAACTCTTGACGCATTGTATGACCGACCTTGCAGATCGCCTTTGTGCTGGACTGTCCTAGGGGAGTCATCACTAGTGGGACCAGATATGGTACAAGCTACCACAGAGAAGGTGTAGGTCATACAGGAGTGGATGATGATTCCACAGAACAGGCAGAAGTGTTATGCTGACTAGATACGGAGACCTCTGGAGTTCGAGGATGGTGACCATGTCTTTTTACGGGTCTCACCTTGATGAGTTTTGTAGAGATTTTTCCAGGGTGTAAGGTTATCTCCGAGGTTCATTAAACCCTTTTAGGTCCTTAGTAGAGTTGGCGAGGTGGCTTATGACCTAGATCTTCCTCCTCAGTTACACCGGGTGCACGACGTCTTCCACATTTCCCAACTGAGGAGATATGTGCATGACCCTTCTCACATCATCGACCATGGTGAGCGGGACATTGATGATGGAGTGACATTTACAGAGGTTCTAGTGGAGATTGGGGATCGACAGAAGTAGGTCCGTCATGGGTAGTCGATACCTCTAGTGCACGTTCGCTGGATGTACGGGAACCTCTAGGAGAGAACATGGGAGCGGGAGGCTTAGATACGTGCTTAGTATCCACACTAGTTTTCCTAGTTTTTTTAATGAGGATTTCGGGGACATAAATACCTGAGGTGGGAGAATAGAAAGACTCCAAAATTACATGTAATTTTTTTAATTATATGGTAATTTTACGAGTTTGTGAAAATTAACGGCGCGTGATTCCGAGGCCCGGTGTGCCCGGAATGAATTTTTGAACTTATTTTTGAGTACATTCAATAGATGTGCGAGTGGGTTTCTGTAACTTTTGAACCAGTGCTCGAAATTTCAATATGAGGATACCGGTGAACTCGGAGCACCTGTATTTTCTTAAGGAGACCTTCACCTCATCCGTAGTAGGTCGACGGTGAAATTTAGTTTTTTTGTTTTTCATGAAAGAATAAAATAAAATAAAAATGTTTAACATTTTTATTTTTGAGACTCATCAACATGGGTTATGGTGGTGGGGACCACCCATGTCTAAACCCCCCAATTTGAATTCCTAAAGGTGGAGACCACCCGAACCCTCATTATGGGAGACACCCTTAAACTCTTTCTTTAATGTGTAGAAGTCTCTTAAACATCTTCCACATTAATTGTGACACACCCTTTAATTTATTATTCCAATTAAATGTGCCAAAAAATTATGTTGGTAAACTTAATTTAATTGGTGTTGGATCCACACTTGTTTTTGGTTGGGAGAAATTGTTGGCGAAAGGGAATAAATTGGAGGAACTCATCTCCAATGAAGAATGCACCATCTCCAATAAAGAATGAGGATGACGCATGAGCTCGAATCAAGGGCATATTGCGGAAGTGAAAAATGCCGACGCCACCATCCCCAATGACTTTCTCTCCTTCCTTGCGACCTCCTCCAATGAACGACAAGGTAGGGTTCGCTATTTTTGATTTTTTTCCCCCTTTCCTGTTCTTGATGACTCTTCATAATTCAAGAAGGAATCATAGCCGCTTGCTAATTCTATAACGTGGAGAGTGTGGGCCAAACAAACATGGCCCGAACTCTCCAAAAATTCTTGTTATTATTTGTTGTGTTCTTCGCGACGAAGGATATGGCGCGACCACGCCGCCTGATGGAAGAGAACTGTGTCTTGTGCCGTAGTGGTGAAAGAAGGATGACCGACCGAGCCAACCACCGGTGAAGGCGTAGTGCGCGATCGCACCCAACAGAGAGGACATGTAGCTATCCGGCCAGCCTCGGAGGACCGCCACTCTATGGCTGCCCCGCTGCACCGCGGCCATCCCACCGCACTGTGGCCGCCCCACCGCACCCCGGTGCCCCGCCCCGCCGCGGTGCCCCACCGTGCCGCGGGCCGGGCCACACGGCATGCCAGACCAGACCCAGAGGGTCAGGATGGGTCAACCCAAACCAGATCAGCCCAGGCCGGGTCGGGCTAGGTCGGTCCTACCGGGTCGGACATGACCCAGACCAGTTTCAACCCATTCCACACTTTTGGCCATAACATTGGCACCAGGAGTTCGTTTGATGAACTGTCTATGGCGACTGAAAACTTGGAGTGAAACAGACCTTTTGGTATACCCCACTTGAGTTTTGGATAAAGTTGGGATACAGTTGGGTTGGATAGAGTACGAATCCAACAGGGCCCTCGGGACTAAAATGCTAATAACTTATAGACCATGTGTCCGTTTGACACACCATCTATTGCGTTGAGACCCCTATGACATGACGGTCCTTTGGGATACTTCTTCATGGGACTTCATGGAATTTGGAGTATAAACCAGTGGTTTGAGGATCAGACCCTCTCGGAGACAAGTGATCTTTGTGCGGGAACCTTGTAGTAGGTTGTGATGATATACTGGGATCCTTTGTGGGTATAACAATGTACTGACGATGTACTAGGATCTTGAATGGGTCTGACAACATACTAATAAGGTACTAGGATCCGGTGTGGGTTTGAAGACGTACTGAAGGTGTACTAGGATCCTCTGTGGGTCTGACAATGTACTGACGAGGCACTAGGATCCTGTGTGGGTCTAACAACGTACTGACGACGTACTAGGATCCTGTGTGGGTCTGACAATGTAATGATGATGTACTAGGATCCTGTGTGGGTCTGATGACGTACTGAAAATGTACTAGGATCCTGTGTGGGTCTAACGACGTACTGACGATATACTGGGATCATGTGTGGGTCTGACAACATACTGACGATGTACTAGGGTCCTGTGTGGGTCTGACGACGTACTGACGATGTACTGGGCTCCTGTGTGGGTCTGATGACGTACTGATGATGTACTAGGATCTTGTGTGGCTCTGACTATATACATACGATGTACTAGGATCCTCTGTGGGACTAACGATGTACATACATTGTACTAGGATCCTGTGTGGGTCTGACGATGTAGTAGGATCCTTTGTGGTTCTGACAGTATACTAGGATCTTGTGTGGATCTGACGATGTACTACGATCCTCTATGGGTCATATGATAATGTAGTATCCTTCGTGGGTCTACCTCTTAATAGAGTAAGATGATTTAGTAGATAAATCTAATCATCTCTACTACTGTACCTATGTTATACCTGGTAAGAGCTGAGTTCGTACCTGTGTGGTAGGTTCCTTCGTGGTAATACCTTGGTGGTATTCTTCTGTGTGGATAACCTGTGTGGTACTTACCTTAGTGGTATTCCTTCCTTTTTTGAACAGTTGTGCATTGGGATTTTGGGTTGGACCATGTGTTTCCTCATTATAGAGATGGTTATACTTGATAAATTAGGTATATGTATGGGCATACACCTATTTAGGGTTGTCAGTTGATTTCATGCTTTTTGGTTCATCTTATTTGGATTTTTTGAGACCTTGAGGGTCTTGGGGTCCATAATGAGTATTTTTATACCCACCCCTGCACGGGCTATGCCCACACCTCATTGTATTTGGTACAGACGAAGGACAGCACTGATCGAGGCTGAGGGTACCAGGACTGGACGGTGCCCGGAGGTGGACCATATGATGTGTCAACACGCAAAGGAGACGGGTGGATGTGGAGTGGTGAGGAGGCGATCTTTACCTACTTTTCAGGTAGGAACCTCGGAGGACGACCCACTATCAGTTTTTATCTTTCTCCAGTTGTATTTTCTTTCAGTTGTACTTATACCTTTACTACTGGGCTTGTATTTTGGCCCCTCTTACTTTCATCATTATTTTTCCTATACATTTTACTTGTGTTCGTATTTTTTTGTGTTCTTGGTTGAGTGTATTTACAGGTTATAAAGGCAATGGCTTCCCAGTTTTAGGGAATATTACTTTCAGTGCTAGTCGCTAGCCCCTAGCCTACGGAAGGAGTGCTTGGGGGTAGTCATGGCACGAGCTCTGGGGGACAGATCGTGACAATATATTCAATAGGTAAATTATTCTTTTTTTTCTCTTCAGGTTCCTTTGTTTTATTTTTATCCTGACCTCTCCTCATCCAAATGGTGTGATAACTCTAGTACCTTACAATTATTGTAATTTTTACATGATAATGGAATAATTCATCATCATATCCCCTTTCCCATTATTCTATACTAGAAATTAACACACCATCTAAGATGAGTTAATTCATCACTGTAACACCACAAGCTTCCATAATATGTTTCCCTTTGAATAATGCAGTAGCTTGCGTTGTATGAAACTTGGAGTTTTAACATAGCACGAATAATGAAACTAGCCTTTATGAATAGTAATACCCACTTTTAGAAATTTTATAAATTTTAAATTTCAAATTGGACTTCATTTCTAGAGTCGGAATATCAAAATTATCCTAGGGTGATATTTTGGTATTTTTCTGAAAACTATAAATGTTTGATGAATAGTGAAAAACACTAGGTTATTGTTTAAAACTGAATTTTTATTTAAATAATTTTATGTTTAATTTTAAAATATTTTAGGTCAAAATAAATACATAATACCTGTATATGTTCAATGTAATTCATTGGATCTATTTTATAATAAGTTTTTATATATAAAATTTTATCGAACTTTTTACCATCTTTTAGCCAACTTCTAGGGGAATTTACAAATTTCCATAAAACATATTTTTACCACTTCTATGAGTTGAATTTCAAAAATCTGAGAGACACAATTGACATCAGTAAGTAAAACGTGCTTCAATAAGATGAAAGTAATTTTTTGGTGAATAGTAACTTTTTTACTTTTATTTACCAAAGTTAAAAGTAAATAGGTAATTATGGGTAAAATAATATTATAATTACACTAACACATGTCCTAATTATATTTTATAAGTTTAAGTCTACCAAAAATAACCTTAGGAATAAAATATGATCCCCTTTGGTCCACATGGATTAGATTAGGACATTTATTATTATTTTATTTAAAGAAGAGTTAAAACTGTTAAATTCAATGTTTAATAACTAAACCATTTTTAATATAGGGATATAAACAATATATATTATACTATAAGTATTCATTATAAAGATAAAAATATTTCCTACATAATGGTATTTTATTTATAAATTTTAAACATTATATAAGTTAATTTATTTATGAAACAATGATGATGCAGTAATTACCTTATTAATGAAAGATGAAAATAATTGATATTATAAATATCCAAATAAATGTAATTTGAGACTTAAGTTGAATTACACTAATTTTATAGGTTAATATTACATGTTATAATTTATTAAATAAATTTTATTCGAAGTGATAAGGTTTTTATTACTTTCAAAAAAATCAAATACGAAATAGTGTCAAAATTGACATAATTGTGTTTAAAAAAAATACTATATTATTAATTGATATAATATTCCTAAAAATATAAGGTTGGGAAAAAATACATATATAAGGTTATATATATTAATAATAAACCACATGGGGTTCTCTTAGAAGTTTATAGTTAGTTTATTAACCATATAATATAAAAATACAAAGAGACATGGTAAATCTAAAGCTATTTAACTAAGAGTTAAATCTAACAGATAAGGTTAATATGGTGACCTAAACCTATCTAAAACCTATTATTTGAGAGGTTTTCAACCCATCCATACCATAACCACTAAATAAATTATTTGGGAGCCATTATCAATCTAAAATGATTTTATTATAAAATAATATTTCAAGCTTTTCCTAAAGTGACACTCACCACTCTTATAAAAGGGTACTTCCCCTTATCTTAATTTCACATATCCATATCCATTATCCTCGGCCAAAACCAGCCCAAATATCCTCTTAAAAGTTTTCCCTTCATCCTAGAGGCCTTCCATTTGTCAGAAATCCAGCCTAAGGAGCCCTTTTGATCAAATCAAAAGGAAGAACCCGAAGAAGAGGTAAATATTTCATCACCTCTTTCAAGTTTGTTTCTTCTTCCACTTCATATTTATTTTTTTTATGCATAAAAATATATTAAATCATGTACCTTATACATAATATAATGTTATTATAAATATTATACAACCATATTCATTAATAAATCCATTCTATAAATGACAAAGTCACCATACGTGCAGATGGTATGACTTACCGTCTCCACGTCGTGGTGTAGTTTGTTATTAAAACACTTCATTATTTGGATGGGTATAATAATGAGTATAAATAATGTAAATAATAAATATAACATGTTAATTACTCTTTATATATAATATTACATCCAGTACCATATGATTTCACCATCAATATAATTATATTGTCGCTCTTGCATATGTACGGATTACCGTCTCCACGAACACGATGAAATTAATTCCCCATCATAATCATTCAAAATAATTTTCCTTTTATGATTAAAAATATGTATTATAAACATTATATCATTCTGTATATGAATCAAACACATCCTATCCATAACAAACATGGCTTACATAACCAAGAATTGAAAGGAAAACAAATCAGTTAAAACTCTAAACAATGATACTACTAAAAAATTATTAATAAAGAAATATTAGAAGATCATATATTATATCATAATTATGTATATTATTCTTGTTCAATTTAATAACAATGATTTAAATATTATAAATGATGTTAACTTACCCTCTACCAAAGAAAAGTACAAGTTAAGGGTTAGTTCTACAATCTCTATACTTATCTGAGGTTGTCAATATGTAAGTATCTACTAGGACCTCTTTATCATCCACACCTGTGTTTTCATAAAAATATAATTCAAAATATTTCTACTATTTACTATACAATTTTTTAAAGTCAATTATACCCATATTTGACCAAGTAGGTTTTTAATGGAATCTTTCCCTCATTTTTGAAAAAAGGTACTTTATGACCTTTTCGAAAAAAATTAAGGTAAGAATGTTTTTTTAACTTATATACTGGCTATGGATATTTTCCACTGTTATATCATCATCGAAGCTTCCCATAAAAACTTATAAGAATATTTTCAAAATAGATTTTTTCTTTTATAATTATATAACTTTGAAATTATTTCAAAATATAAATATATATTTCTCTAAAAAAAAGTTTTGATTTCATCTATGTCAACATCCTTTGATGGATTTTAAGATTATTTGAAGTTGATTTATTATGATAAAAATCTTCCATATTTTATTGAATGTTTTGTGATATGTTTGATTATGGATATTTTATTTTTACACCATTCATGGTTTATTGATACTGTATTGAAATTTCGTATGCCCATTTTAATATGAATGTTTATGTTATGTTTAAACATTTTTATATGATAAATGCATAGGACTTAGTAGGTGACGGGTGGACCCTGCTATAGATCCTCGACCCATCAGTCAGCCTCATGAGACAGACTAGTGTCTAGGCAGAAGGCCTTGATAAAATCTAATTTCTAGTCTTGGCACAAGGCCTTGACTATGTTGTAATGAAGTATGGAATTATGCATTCCATCATTATGGAAGTGGCTATTGATATTACATGTGATTATTCGATTAGTAGAATATCCATGTGAATAAGTAAATGGAATTATATGATTTTATAATTTCTATATTATGATGAATTTTATGTTTAAAAGGTTTTTGTTTTAGTCTTATACATTGCCTTAAATGTTTATGCTTATTTATGAAATTTTCCACTATATTGTTATCCTTACTGAGCATCTGAGCTCACCCCTTTCTATGTTTTATTTTTCACTGGGTGTGAAGAAGTATTTTATGGTTGACCTGCAGGGATAGGCTAATGATATAAGTGTTTTTAAAAGAGGAAAAAATGTTGATGATGTTTTTATTTCTTGATTTAATGTAAAACTTATGAATGTATCCAGTAATTCGAAGGATACTAAACTAATCAGTCTTTCGGGACATGATTCCTTGTATGATGCCAATGTTTTTTCATAATGCACCGACTCTGGGTAACTGGGGTCAAGGTGTTACCATTGGTTTTAGATTAATTTTCGTACAAACCTTGGAAACCAGATTTAGAAAAATTCTGATTAGAGTACACTATCCAGAGATAGAATTTGAGAATTAGTATAGAAGAACTTCACAGAATATTGGTACTATACAGATTTTGTGGGTTTTAAAAGAAATACATCCTTGTCTAGATATGAGCAGGTAGAGGAGACTCTAGCACAGATGTACTAAGAGGTAAGACCCGAAAACAACGCTTTTAGTTAGACTCGAACAGGAACTAGTGCACGACAATGAACCTTACTGCACTTTTTGTTATGACAATCCCTGGGGATATTCTTAATATAATTCTCATTTTCTTTAAAAACTATTATTAAGGGTTTTGGAGTGTATACTTCCACAAAGAAAACATTTTTACGATTATGTATTATATCCATAATCTATTGAATTTATATTAACTGTTTTACAAGTTTGGAATTATGTATTGCAATTAATAAACTAATCTAGTTTATTCCATTGTCTAGAAATGGCTCCTAGTGGGAGTAATGGAGACCATATTAACCCACATAATCCATTTAGGGATTTCTCTCCTACTCAAGATATTTATAGAGGAGACGGTGATGCAACTGGTGTTGATCATCTTATCCCCATATTGGGATAACTCACTCAGGTTATGAATAATAACCTTACCCATATGGAGGACACTGATCCACAATGTGGAAGATCAATGTTAGACCACTGCATGAGGAAACAACCACTGAAATTCAATGGGAGTACAAATCCATTAGTAGCTGAACAATGGATAAATTCCTTAGAGAGAATATTTCTTGCTCTGGGGAGTAGCGAAAGGGAAAAAAATTTCATGGTAGTTTATTGCCTCACGGGAGATGCAGATCAATGGTGGTCATTAATCCAAAACACAAAGGAAGATGAATAAGTATCAAACATGTAATGGAGGGAGTTTAATGACATGTTCTTATAAAAATAATTTACTCGTGACCATTGAGTGGATATGTAAATACAATTTCTGAGTCTAAGGAAAAAGGAGGATGAGAATATCTCAATGTTTGAGGATAACATTACAAGGATAGAAAGGCATGAATAATATTAAATACGTAACCCAAGGAGTAATATTGATAAATTATTTGATGGGAAGAAACCATTTCTCCATCGAGCATTAGTCTCACAGTCATTCTCATCGTATGAAGATATTGACTCATGCGCTACCATGACAAAAAAGGAATTCTCAATGTCTTAAGACTTCAAAGAAAAGAAAGAGAAGAAGAGATACGTTGAACACTCTGGAAATGGAAATAAGGGAAAGAAGGGAAATGTTGAATATCCATCCTATGGTATATGTGGTAAGAAACACCATAGTACTTTCCTGAAGGGAATGAGAGTCTGTTACAAGTGTGGTGAAAAAGGCCCACAAACTCGTGATTGTAAGTGGAAGAAAGAGGCTTTCAATGTTGAATACAACAATTATAGAAAAAAAGGGGAATTATTCAAATTAATTTCCTAAGTTCCAAAGAAACATATCCCAGAAAAGGCCAAGGGATCAAGGCCATGATTATATGATCACTACTGCTAAGGTTGAAGCTCCGAAAGACATGGTGATAGGTAATTTAATGGTTTCCTCATGTTTAGACAATGATTTATTTGATTCTGGATCATCACATTATTTCATATCTTCTTAGTTTTCTATGAAAATTAGATATTTTCAATTTGACTTAACAAGGGAGTTTTCAGAAAAAACACTAAAGTGAAGTATCATTGTAACAATGTTTTGTGAATCAGTTCCCATTGGGGAATATAAATGTTTTTTATCTACTAATCTCATCGACATATCCATGATTCAATTTGATATAATACTCATAATGGATTGGATTTCGGAGCATGATGCGAAAGTTTATTGTTAGAAGATGGAGGTTACAAATTTCAATGATGATAAGGAGTACCTTATCTTTAGAGTAGAAATGTCACCACCTGATTCTTTCCTAGATCTACCCGTAGCAGCTCTACTAAATTTAATTATTACGGAAGAAGAGAATGAAATAACTATGTGTGAGTAAAATAATGTTTGAATAGAGTACATACCTATTGTGATAGAATATATTGATGTCTTTCTAGAGGATTTACCTGTACATCCTCCTTAATGAGAAATTAAGTTTTCCATTGATTTAACTATTGGTTCAAGGCCCATATCGAAGAAACCTTAATGAATGGCCACTTTGGAATTAGTGGAACTAAAGAAAAAACTAGAGTAATTGAGTAATAAGGGATTTATTCACCATAGTGTTTCTCCCTGGGGAGACCCTATCCATTTTGTAATTAATAAAGATGGATCTATGAGGTTGTGCATTGACTACAGGGAGATTAATGCTATAAAAATAAAGAATAAGTATCCCCTACCTCACATTGATTATTTATATAATTAAGTTCATTGAGCTCAATATTTTTCAAAGAATGACCTTCGATCGAGATACCATCAGTTGTGCGTGAATAAGTAAGACATTCCAAAGACTTCATTTGAAACCATGTATTGGAATTACGAGTTTATAGTAATGCCTTTTGGATTGACTAATTCCCCCATTATCATCATGGATCTAATGAATAGAGTTTTCAAGGAATATCTGGATGAATTATTAGTGGTATTTTTAATGATATCTTGGTGTACTCCAAAAGATACAAAGATAATGAAAATCACTTGCTCATTACTCGAAATACTTCTAGAAGAAATGAATTATATGGGAAGTTTAGCAAGTGTGAATTTTGGCTTCATGAGATTTCTTTTCTTGGTCATATTGTCACTAAGGATGGAATCTATATTGATCCTTCAAAGACCAAGGAAATCCAAGAATATACATCACCGATGAGTATAATTGAGGTATTCAGTTTTATTGGTTTGGCAGGTTATTATTGGAATTTTGTCAATAATGTTTCCTGATTATCTAACCCAATAACCAAGCTCACACATAAAGGGGTTAAATTTATTTGGAAAAAAGAGTTTGAATAATGTTTTGTATAACTGAAGAGAATATTAGTCAACACTTTTATCTTGAATCTACCATCGAGGAATGATGGGTTGGTTATTTATAGTGAAGCTTCAAAGAATGGACTTGGTTGTGTCCTTATGCAAATTGATAGAGTTATTTCCTAAGAATCACAGCAGCTAAAAAATCATGAACAAAACTATCCCACACATGATATTGAGTTAGGGGTTGTAATCATTGCTATGAAAACATGGAGAAACTATCTCTATGGGGAAAAATGTGAGATTTATACTGATAAAAAGAGTATGAAGTATATTTTATAACAAAAATAACTCAACAAGAGTAAGAGATGATGGCTTGAACTAGTCAAAGATTACTATTTCACTATACAATACCACTCAGGGAAGGGAAATAAGGTGGCAGAAGCTTTGAGTAGAAAGGATCATGGAGTTTTAAACTAGATGAGAGTTAAAAGGGATCCAATTTTCATGGATCTAGTAAAGATGGATATGATAATAACCATGGAAGGTGAAACATCAATACGTTTTCAAATGGTTGCCAAACCATATTTACTGTAAAGGATAAAGAGTTATCAGACTAATGATGAGGATTTCCAAAAGAAGATTAATGCTGTGAGTGATGGGAGATTGAGGGACTTCATATATGAAGATGGAATTTTGAAATTTGGGAAGAGACTTTGTGTGACTAGGATACCTGATCTAAAAAGGGAATTCTTGGATGACGCTCAAAGCTTCAGTTTCTCTATACACCCTAAGAGCACCAAGATGTATAGTGATTTTTAGTAATATTTTTGGTGGGAGAACATGAAGTGGGAGATTGCCGATTTTTTTGTCAAGATGTATGGTTTTTCAATTGGTGAAAGATGAAGGCAACATCCTTGATGATTCATGCAACCTCTTCCCATACCTAAGTGGAAATGGGATAATATTATGATGGATTTTGTCATAGGGCTACCAAAGAATCCTAGAAGGAATGATTCTAAATGGGTCGTTGTTGATTTTCTTACCATGTCAGCATAATTTCTTGCTATAAGAGAAGATTTACCACCTGAACTTATGGAAAGAATATATATTAATGAAGTTTTAAGACTCCATGGTGTACCCCTATTGATTGTTTCTCATCACAATCCCTGTTTTACTTCAAGATTATGGAAAATTATTTAGAAGGCCTTGGATACCGAACATTGTTTGAGAACTGCCTACCACCCTCAAACCGATGGAAAATCAGATTAGACTATTCAAATCATAGAAAACATGTTGAGATCTTATTAACTAGACTTTCAAGGTATGTGGGATCAATATTTACCTATGGTATAATTTTCAAATAAAAATAGCTTCCATTCATGTATTCGGATGACACCATATGAAGCGTTATATGGAAAGATATTTCAAAAACCATCTTGTTGGGATTATGTTGGTGAATGAAAACTCATAGGCCTAGAACTTATTGATGAAACAATGGAAAAGGTGAAGAATATCCAAAACCACATCAAATCAACCCAAAATAGGCAAAAGAGCTATGCCAGTAACCAAATGAAGGATTTGGAATTTCATGTTAGAGACTATGGTTTCTTGAAGCTATATATATGGAAGGGTGTTATAAATTTCGGTAAGAAGGGTAAATTGAGTCCCATGTACATCAGACCTTTCGAAATTCTAGAACGAATTAGAGTTGTATCTTATCATTAGGCGATGCCTCAATGTCTCTCCAAAGTCCATGATGTGTTCCATGTATCACAATTGAGGAAAAGAATGCCTGAACCAATGCATGTACTCACCTATGAGGAAATTTAACTCGAACCTGATCTGTATTATTGTTAAGAGCATGTCAAAACTCTTTATATAAGAGAACAAGTTCTTAGAAATAGGATGAATCCCCTAGTAAAAGTTATATGGTGAAAACATAAGATAGAAGATGCAAAGTGGGAACTCAAGGAATTTATGATGAAGAACCACCCAAATATTTTTTTGCAGTATATTTCGGGGATGAAATTATTTTACAGAGGGGAGAATGTAACACCCCAAGCTTCCATGGTACGTTTCCCTTTGAATTATGTAGTAGCTTGCGTTGTACGCAACTTGGATTTTTAACACACCACGACAAATGAAACTAGGCATTATGAATAGTAATACCCAATTTTTGAAACATTATAAATATTAATTTTCAAAGTGGACGTCATTTTGGATTCAGAATATCAAAATTAGCTTAGGGTGAATTTTTGGTATTTTTCTGAAAACTTTCAATTTTTGATGAATAGTAAAAAAAATTGGTTTATTGTTTGAAACCAAATTTTTATATAAATAATTAGTTATTTTATATTAATTTATTTTAGGTCAACATAGATACATAATACCTATATATGTTCAATGTAATTCATTAGAGCCATTTTATAATAAGTTTAGATATATAAATTTTTATCAAACTTTTTATAGTCTTTTACCCACCTTCTAGGAGAATTTAAAAATTTGAATAAAACTAAATTTTACCACATCTGTGAGTTGAATTTCCAAAATCCAAGAGACACGCTTGACATCAGAAAGTAAAATGTGGTTTAATAATATGAAAATAATTTTTTTTAATAGTAACGTTTTACTTTTATTTAGCACGGTTAAAAGTAAATAGGGATATTAAGGGTAAAAATGATATTATAATTACCCTTACACATGTCTTAATTATATTATATAAGTGTAATTCGATCAAAAACAACCTTAGGAATAAAATATTATCCTTTTTGGTCAACTTGTATTAGATTAGGACATTTGTTATTATTTTATTTAAAGAAGAGTTAAAAGTGTTAAATTCAATGTTTAATAACTAAACTATTTTTAATATTGGGTTACACACAATATCAATTATACTATAAATATTAATTAGAAATATAATAAGATTTCCTAAATAATGGAATTTTATTTAAAAATTTTATACATTAAATAATATAACTTATTTATGACATAATGATGATGTAGTAATTACCTTATTAATGAAATATTAAACTAATTGATATCATAAATATCCAAAAATATGTAAATTGATACTTATGATGAATTAAACTAATTTTATATGTTAATATGACATTTTAAGATTTATTGAATAAATTTTATTATAAGTTATAATGTTTTAATGACTTTAAAAATATCAAATACTAAATAGTGTCAAAATTGACATAATTTAGTTTTTTAAAAAAATACTATATTATTAATTGAAATAATGTTCCTAAAAATATAAGGATCATCCAAAAGACTTATATAAAGTTATATATGTAAATAATGCACCACATGGGGTTTTATTGGATGTTTATATTAAGTTTATTAACCATATAATATTAAATTACAAAGAGACATGGTAAATGTGTAGCTATTTTACTAAGAGTTAAATCTAAATGATAAGGTTAATATGGTGACATAAACCTGTCTAAAATATGTTGGTTAAGTGGTTTTCGACCCATAACTATCTTATCCTAGAAATAAATCATTTCTAAGAAATTATAAATAGAAAATGATTTTATTATAAAATAATATTTCAAGCTTTTCCTAAAGTGACCACACCTCTCTTATAAAAGGGAAACTTCCCCTTCTATTAATTTCACTTATCCAAAGCCATTTGGCTCAGCCAACCACAACCCAAATAGCCTCCCAACATTCCTCCCTTCATCATGGAGGCCTTAATTTGGTTATAAAGCCAACCTAAGGATCCATTTTGATCAAATGAAAAGGAAGAACTCGAAGAAGTGGTAAATATTTCATCACCACTTTCAAGTTTTTTTCTTCTTCCACTTCCTCTTTCTTTGTTGTTTACATTCCAAAATAAGAAATCCCGGACCTTCTACATGATTTAATGTTATCATAAATATGGTAAAACCATATTCGTTATTCTATCCATCCTATAAATGACATAGTCACCAAACGTTCGTACGTACGACTTACCGTCTCCACGTCGTGGTGTAGTTTGTTATTCAAACACTTCAATATTTTGATGGGTATAATAATGAGTACAAATAATTTAAATAATAAATTTAAAATTTTAATGATTCTATATATATTATATACCATCTAATTACATATTATTTCACCAGAAATATAATGATATTGTCACTCGTGCGTATGTATGGATTACCGTCACCAAAAATGTGATGAGATTAATTTTCCATCATAATCATTCTAGAATAATTTTAATTTTATGATTAAAAATAATTTTTATGAACATAATGTCATTCTGTATATGAATAAAATACATCATATCCATAAAAAATGTGGCTTACATAACCAATAATTTAAAAGAAAATGAATCAGTTAACACCAGAAATGATGATACAACTAAAATATTATTAACCAAAAAATATTTGAAGATCATATATGATATCATATTTATGTATATGATTATTGGAAAATTTAATAAAAATTATTTAAATATTATATAGGAGGTTAACGTACCCTCAACCATGGAAAATTATAAGGTAACGGTTAATTCTATAATCTCCTTACTTATCCTAGGTTATTAATATGTAAGTATCTTCTGGGACATCTTTTTCATCCACATCTGTGTTTTCTTAAAAATGTAATTCAAAACATTTTTAATATTTACTATACTATGAGTTAAAGTTATTTATAACCTTATTTTACCATATATTTTTTTTAATTGAATCTTTCCTTCATTTTCCGAACAAGGTACTTTATGAGCATTTCGACAAAATTAGGGTAAGAATATATTTTTCTAACATATACGACGGGTGTGGAAATTTTCCACTGTTATATCATCATCGAAACTTCCCATAAAATCTTATAAGAATATTTTCAAAATAAATGTTTTCTTTTAGAATTATATAACTTTTAAATGATTTCAAAATAGAAAGAGATATTTCTTTAAATTATTTTATTATTTCATCTATGTCAACTTTCTTTGATGGATTTTAAGCTTGTTTGAAGTTGATTTATTATGATAGAAAACTTCAATATTGTATTGAATGTTTTGTGATATGTCTGAATGTGGATGTGTTATTTTTACACCTTTCCTGGTTTATGGATATATTATTGACATTTCATATGATAGTTTTAATATGAATGTTTATGTTATGTTTAAACCTTTTTATATAAGGAATGTATTGGACATAATAAGTGACGGGTGGAGCCCTCTATAGCTACTTGATGCATTAATAGGTTTCATGAGAAAAAATAGTGTCTTGGAATAAGGCCTTGACAAAATATTATTTTTATTCATGGCACAAGGACCTGACTATGTGGTTATAAAGTCTAGAATTATGCATTCCATCATTATGAAAGCGTCTATTGATATTGAATGTGATTATTAAACTTCTAGTATATATATGTGAATAAATAAATGACATTTATAATTTTATCATTGCCAAATTATTCTGAAGATTAAGTTTAAAATGCTTTTATTTTAGTCTTAGACATTGCCTTAAATGTTTATGCTTATTATGAATGTTTTGGCTATATTTTTATCCTTTCTAAGCATTTATACTCATCCCTTTCTATGTTTTAATTTTCCAAGGATGTGAAGAAGTATTTTATGGTTGACCTATAGGGATGGGCTAAGGATGTATGTGTGTTCAAAAGGGGACAAAATGTTGATGATGTTTTTATTTCATGATGTAATGTAAAACTTATGAATATATCTAGTACTTCCAAGGATGCTAAACTGATCGGTCTTTCGGGACATGATTTCTTGTATCATTCCATTATTATATAATAATACACTAACTTTGGGTAACTAGGGTAGAATAATTAGAGTCACATTCAAGGATGATGGGTTTTAAATTTCTTTTACCATCATCAATTCTTATCATGAAACCATTTTTATGGTTTAAGCAGAATATAATATATGTATTATGTATAATTTAAGGTTTTGGAATCATTTTTACACATGAGATTAATTTATAAATAAAAAGTTCTTCATTGTGTTTAATAATAGCAAATTACCCAAAACGACTATCAATAATGGTTTATATAATGATTCATCTTCACTCCAAATAACCAAATAAATTTTATAATAGTGTAATATTATTTATATTCACTAATAACATATAAATTAAATTTTTTAAATCCATTATCACCATACATGTTTATACTTCCATGTAAATAAGTACACCAATCACGAAATTCCCAGAAAAGAAATCACTCCAAAAACAATGATATTGAACCACTAAACCCACCAAAATACTCATGAATGAACATAATAAGGTTATAATAAATCAATTAAATATATAATAGGTTATGTAGATATTAATTCATGAATTTAATTTTCTTATCCAGGACATTAATATTAATGGAAGGACACTATTGTACTTAAGGTAAGGGACTCTATCTAAACCTCCATTATTCCTTTGGGTTATTCTACCTTTATTTTCACCCAAATGTAGTTATCTACTATTTCTATTCTCATTTTCTAAATGATGTTTATATCCTCTAAAATTATGTATCAAGATCCATTCATCATTATCTTTAAGGATATACATGTTTTTAAATGATTACCTTCTCAATTATTCTTAATATGCATGCCCATTTAAAAAGAGATTTCCAAATTTTTACCCATTTTCAGGTACACTGTTTAATATGTTTTCAAAAGAAAATTATTTTTATAAAACCAATATTTTTTATAATGAAAACCATCTTGGTTCACATCTAGTTTTATATAAATGATATGCCATTTTATATTTTAAATGACCTTTGAAAATTTCCTTTAAACTCACTAAAGTCTTTTAATTATAATGGTTCTTAACTACTATTCTTTACATGCAATTACTTAAAGTTGAAATCAACATTCCTGATATATAACTATTATAACCCATTATTTTCCTTGAATGATCTAATTCAATTCCTTCATGGAATATTTTATGATAGTCCTATTCATTATTATTTATGACATGATTATGATACTGAATTCTTACCATGGGTAACCCTTATGATTATGTATGATTGATTGTGTATGACTGTATATGTGGAAATAATATCCAAGATAAAGTTATGATGGGTGGACCTAGAAATTGGTCCAATGAATTGGGTAAATTTGAGACTCATGAGATGTTATGTGCAACGGGCTTAACAGTTAGCCTTTACCTACGCTACCATTTGCAACAGTCTTGGTTGTTAACCTTGAATTGTACTCCTTTATGTGAAATGTGATTTGAATAATCACAAATTACTATTTTATGTTTATGACACATTACTAGTAATTGATGTTTATATGATCCCATGTTTATATATTATGAATCCATTTGTTATAGGCCTTTTTATATAATTATGTCATTCCTTTTAACCCATGTGCTAAATCATTATTCATAGGTTAATTACCTTACTGGTATTTTTATCTCAGGAATTTATTCATGTTATCCTCAAGTTATCCTATGACGATTTATGATAAAAGTGTAAGTTATGAGATAATTATGAAGAATAAATAATGAATTGTTTAATTTAGTCCCATTGATTCATGTTTTATGTACCTAGTCTTCCTAGACAATAGAGCTTATGATTATTCATGTGTAATATGATTATTTATTATGTGTTAAATCATCTAATGATATGCGTAAAAGGATAAGGTACCTATATTTAATAGGTTATGGGTAAATAAATAAGAGATTTTGATATACTCCCTTGTAATAATAGGATAGAGAATAATCTAATCATGGAGGCTACCATTTCCATTCGTATTTATCATAGTGATGAAAAATTTAGTAAGTATCCCGTGAAGTACACAAGGGAAGGGATTAATGATATTGGATGCCTTAGCAGTTTGGGACATATAGGCTAGTCCCAACTAAAAAATAGTGGCCAAAACATTATCTGGTTGTGTCAGGGTCTTATTCTTGTGACTTCAAAACATATTCCATTTTTCTTATAGAACCTCTATTGTAATTGTCAACTAATGTAAATAACTCATCCAACTATAAAATATATGAGTGATTTAGAAGGTGTAATGTGATTTCACATTTATCCCCAAGTAAACAACCCACCACATTAGTGGTATACAGACTCCATTATTGAGTGGTTATTGAATAATAAATAATAAGAACCATAAATGTTTCGTAATCCGTAGTGAGTGGTTTGGTGAAGTGGACATGATCAAAATGTCACTAAATATTGTTATATATTCATTGTGACTGAAGATGGTGAGGTAAAAAATAATGGTTTAATTTTAACTCCCATGTGAGTATAACTAGGTATCTTTTAAACCCTCTAAATTAGAAAATTTTTGGTTAGGATCCAGGTAGTTATATAAACTGGAAGTACATGATGGTATAGAAGAGGCCACGAAGAGGTTCAGGTGGTTTTATTCAGGTAGTATGAAAAATAAAAAAAATATAGCTTAGAAATTAAAAATTAATTTTGAAAAAAATAAATGTAAAAGATGAAATACATAAATACATCCTATAGAAGCATAATTACTTTCCAAAATGGAGAATAAAAATTTAATTTTTAGAGAAGTTTGTTTCGGAAAAGGTTTTGTTGTTATAGCCATTCCATAAATAGTTCAAAAACGTTAATGTAAACTAAAATTAAAATGAACAAAAATTAATAATGGGGTAGTGGAAACCATTTGGTACCCTAAATTACGGGGAATGAGAAAATAAAATGGAATATAGGATGAAGAAGAATTGGAAGAAGAAGACATGATGAAGAAAAAGAAAAAAACCTAGGAGGTTCATCTCGAGGAAGAAAAGGAATACAATGTGTAGGAATGTAAGGGAAAATTAAGGGAGTAGGGTTGAACACTAGAAATGATGAGGCATCTCATATGATTTTGGGGTTTGAAATGGGTGTTTTTAATTTTTATGTTCTGAAAATAGGGGCTTTTTAAAGTGACACAAGATTAATAAGAATGGTTTGTTTATCTATGCAGAAACAGTGCACTCTCCATTGGAACAAGGACCCCTATTTCACAATTAATTTGCATGTATAAATTAATCATGTGATTTCTATGTGTATGTACCCTGAATGAGATCTTAATTGTTCTTGGTTAATGAACATGGATTTTTTAATCATGTAAAAACAGTGCGTGTGGGACTATTTTTTAAAAATACTAAAATTTTAATATTTTTGAAATGAAAATATCCCCTGAAAAATAAAATATATCTTCCCCAACAATTTTAAAAGGTAATTTCAAGTTACCATAGGGAATTTAACAACTTCATAAAATGGATTCAGTCATACATATATTAGTTTTTATTAATTATTTTACTAAAACACACAAAATGACAAACATAATAATAATGTTCCCATAAGAATAAAAAACAAACATGTATTTTGAGAAATTTGCAAAATTATAGGTTAGCTATCAGTCAATGGTGCGTTTAAAGCCTCATGTTCAAAATAACCAAGCCTCTTACACACCTAAATTTCATGGGGGTGAACATTCACACCATTTATTTCATTTGAAAAGAAGGTTTTAGAATATTTCCATTATCTTTAAATACCTGTATTTCTTATCTAGTAAATCCCACCTCACCATAGTGGAATAAATTGGCCACCATGAACGACCTTGAACATCGGGACTTCAATTTATTTGGAAAAAATTGCAACCATTAATTGAGAAATAAATCTGATTACTAGGTTGAAATATTTTTATGAAATAAAGAAGTCATTTACATCCTTTTGCCTATATTGGTAGATCATAAAATTTTCACACATCCATTTCCAGATCTCATCATTATCAGGTACATTTATTTTTCACTTGTCCTCACCTACTTTATGTTCGTAATTCAGATCCTTGAGATACAAATATTACATTTATAATCTATACGGGTAGTTAACATGGATTTTTGTATATCAAATGAAATGGTAACATTCCCAATAGAGCCTCAAATACACTATAATAACCCGATAAAGCATCATCACATTTTTAGACTATTCTTTTTCCATTATATAACTATTATCTCTAGAAAAAATATTTAGCGCACTATTTAAAAATTAATCTTTTCCACTAGAATGGGGTTAGTATGGTATCCATTTATAATCTTTCAACCCTGATTTACTTTGAATATTCTACATCAGTTTTTTATCAAATGGTTTCCCTTGCCACTAATAAGGACAAGTGGTAACCCAAAACAGCTGAATATGTTCATTTTTAGGAAGGGGACGAATAAGTTTGTCTTGTATTGATATATGTTAAAAAATTAATCCCATTTGGGAAAATATTATACACATATAAAAATTTAGGTGTTACCATATGACGATTAAAATGAACCCAGCAAATCGATTCCCTATACGTTGAATACTTCCACTACATGTATGTGGTATAATGGCATTTCAACATTACCCCGAATATTACCAATTCATTGGAATTTTTCATGCCATGTTAGGTTGTGATAAGAATACTTAGTAATTTTCTCCTAATGAAATCAAGATTGTTTCATTTTGGAAAATTTACATTTTGTCCTATGGTGTCCTCTAATAGGATATGAGAAAAAAATAGAAGAATACCAAGTATTTATACTAAAAGTACACAATGGAGACTTATTCCATCTCCACATGATCAGAAAAATATAGTATCTTACAAGAAATATTTTTTATCCTATATATGAAAACATTTATTCTATTGGTAATAATGAATAGGGTGGATCACTCTCACATAAAGTAATTAGAAATATCTATGAACCATAGTCAAGGTACATCAATTACTGAAAGAATGGGTTCATCTTTGATGTCTACATTTATCTCTTTATCTTTTTATTTTTTGAGGTGGGGTAACTCCAAGAAAGGTATATGGTTAAAAATAAAATTATCACTCCCCATATTATAACTAATATTGAAATAGAATTCTTGGAGTAGGAGTACCCATAAATCCAACTAAGGCATAGTGTCTTTCATGATCCGAAGGAACATGAATTTGTGTGATAGATGAATACAAAAATAATACCCACCCCCAAATATCTCCAAAATATAACAAATGAAATAACCATTAAGGACATATCATTTTATTATGTTGTATAATTAAATTGGGCTTCATTTAATTTTCAGATATAATTGTATATGGGGTGGAAAATTTGAACAAGATGTTTTCTTGAAACTACTCCCACTACATAATCGCAAAGGTCACACATGTTCTGAAATGGTTCATTACATTTGAGAACGGCCATGACCAGGACCTCCATCAGCTATTTTCAAAAACTGAAATAACTCTAGGGATGGATCATAAAATTGAAAAATGAAATCCTTTTACAAATTATTTCTTAGTGAGTAGAAATGTTTTTAAATATCTCTAGAGAATCAATGATAGACACCTGCATGTCCCAGAATGCTTAGGGTTTCTTGGACATATATTTTAATAAGAAGGTTGGATATGAATTCAACCATTGAAGGATTCATATCTATCAATTTTCAAAAACTTTTGTGGCCCAAAAAAATTGCTTTTTGAATAATGAAGTGAAATTCATCCTAGATCAAACCATGTAGGGTTGGTAACATAATTTTATGATGTGTTCCTTAATCCTTATACATATTTAAAATAATTTTTTGTAGACTGGGGACCCTTTTACAAAAAAATCCATTATATTTTCCATCATTTCATGCAAAAATAGAAACATACATTCTTTTAAAATGTACTATTAATTAAATATGTGTAGATACAATAGGGAGTAAGATAATGTACCATATGATAATTTGAAAGTAATTTTATCCAAATATACATGGGCTATTGAAATTTGGCTATATTATGAATAAATATCAAGAATGAAATAGATGTCATAACCCCCATACTTTTCATCATTTTATTTTCATGAATGAATGTTGGAAGTGGTCTTTTTGTTGGAAATCATTTAAATTTTTTGTAATCAATGCACACTCTCCATCCCGTAAGAGTCCAAGTTAGAAGAGACTAATTCTTATTATTAGTCATCACAGTAATACTACCCCTATTATTTCCACATGGAAGGTACATACACATGAATTGTCTAATATAGGATAGTTTATTCCATCATCTAGTAATTTTATCCCATCATTTTTCTCAAACTCTTCATCGGAGGGTTGATCCACCACCACAACTATATTGTTCAGTTTTCCCTTCCACTGGAAGATATTTATGGGTATAAATGGTTGTAATGATTCTTTAATGTCATCCATTGTCCATCTATTAACTATTTTCCTTCTTTTTAGAACCTCTAAAAGTTCATCTTATTGATCCCTAGTGAGGGATGTTATGAATGATATGTGGTGTCTATTTCTCTCCAAAATACCTATATTTTGGTGATGATGGGAGAGGCTTCATTTCTAGATGTGGCTCCTTCAGGACCAAGGGAACCAAGTGCCCTATCATTTCTATTTATAAATTATTTCGTATAACTTTTCACTACCTATAGATATTTCCTGGACTAGTAACATAAAAAATGTATTCTTATTTTTATTTAGGAGGAGTTTTACAATGATAAACTCATATATCAATATAGAATATCTCATTTTTAGTTTTTTACATTCCAAAAAATTCTCCCATGTGGATACATTGTTGAATTCATTATGATCTACATGTCTTACTTTCTTAACATCTTTGAGGATGTTGTAAGATACATTTCAATACCTTACTTGTAAGATTAGTTCCCCTTAATGAACATCAATCAAAACCTTTCCCATGAATAATAATGGAATTCCTAAATGAAAGGAACATAAAATTTCTTTTCAATTTTGATTATAATTTTGTTAGTTGAAATAATTAACTTTCTAGCCTTCACCAAATCTTCGCTCAATATCCCCTTTGGCGATTTGAAGAAATTACCAAAAATTTTGTAGTTCGAAACGGTTGGGATTTAATTAATTAATCCCTAACTTCTTGAATAATACCAAATGAATCGGATTGTAACTATCACTGTAACACCCTAATATTTTGTTTAAAATATTTTTTAATTAATTTAATATTTTTGATATTTTCATTTCATGCAACAAAAACATTTGTTTTTATATAAAATAACTATGTTTGGCTTGATTTATACAAGACACCATGTTACTAATTCAACAAACACAACCCTTGTATTATATTTCAGTACCTGAAAAAAAATATTTTCCTTGTATTACACAGAATATTGAGTCCCATAGATAACTTGCATTACACGTAAGGTCGAGTTTTAACAAACATGATGATATTATTAAAATTTTATTTTAGCAACAACCTTTCCAATGGAATGGAAGTTAAGAATAGAATTTACTAAACTCTGAATATTTTATTTACACATCTATATAAAATCTATCATTTTTTATCAATTATTATAACTGAATATATGAAACATTTGAAAATACAGTAATTAATTTTCTATGAAAATTAATTTTCTCTCTATAAACACAATTTTATAGAAATAAATTTATCAAAACACTATTGATTAAAATTTTAAATAAAATTTATATATTATATATTAAATAAATGTTTTTGAAACTCTTTAAATATATTTTATAGGTATAACAATATAAAAAATCCAATTTTATAAATAAAAGATGTATTTTTTCAAAAGGTAATTTTACCAATATTTAATAGTGAACCTATAAGGACCCAGCCTTAAAAAAAATATTGAATTAAGGTAATAATTCACAATGGGTATCTTTTCTAGTTTAGTGTTTTAGAGAATTAGGCCATAACTATTACAGTACATCTCAAATATTTCAATGTATACACTTCTACTTAGTATCCACTGTTTCATAAAATAAAAGTACTTGAAGAAAGAGAGTGATGTCTAGTTCCATATTTTATATAGCATGACTTTTCCATGATTCCATCTTTTAACCTATTCATATTTATGTCCTATGAAAAACATTTCCAAAAAAACATGGTATGAGAATAAAAATATCAGTAAGGATTATAAAATAAAGAATAAAAACATTTATCTATCAATATATACAAGTCAATGAAAAAATTATTTTAAATATTTAACTGAACACACTATATCATAAGATTTATGAATAATATATGGAAATCATAAATAATAAAGGTAAATTGTGGCATCAATAATTTGCTTACATTGTTGCTTTCATAGCTATGTAGGGAGTTCCATTTGGAATACCCATCACAGTATATTATATAAATATCTTAAAAGAAACATTTAAATTTATCTCAGTCATGTTAACCAATGAATTGGAGATCTATCTCTTGCTCACCTTCCCAATGTTTATCATGTAACCACCCATATACATAGACAATTCCCAAGAAGCATAAAATAATCGTAACACATAACACAAGAATAAATGAAAGATAACATTTCCACATTGCATTCACAATATATCATTTCAATATATTGACATAATCACTCCATTATCAAAACCATTTTCAGTACCAAAATATGTAAATGAGTATATAGTATGTATTTTAATTTAAAATAACATTTTTTATTCTTAAAGAAGCCAAAGATCAAATAATTCTCGTGGTGGTGGAAATGTCATTATCACTGCGTACATTAAAAAAAATCCCTTTTTGTTTTTTATTAAAACGATTCATAGAAAAAGATTCCTTTTTGAGTAAAAAGAAAATTAAAAGTGGTTTATACACCACATAATATATGTTTGTGTATAAATCAATGGATTCCTCAATGAATGGAGATTAAGATAAAGTCTCTTACCTCATGTCCGACATTACTCGTTCATTCTTTTATCTCCTAAATAATAATCTAAAGCTAATTTATACTTACTTAAGTACCCTTTTCAGGTTTATAATTCTTCTTAAATTACTTATTACCACATTATAAACATTACATACTCATTTAAGTTAATAAATATTGTTTTATAGATATTGGTACTTGAGTCAAAAATAAACTTCCTATAATTAAAAGTTGTCCACATGGTCAAAAGTACATTATCTACAGAATTATTTTTATCATTTAGATATCATATATATCATATTTATCTAGTATATATATGTATTCTTAATAGTACATAACATTTAGAGATTATAAATGAAATGCACCATTCACGGAGAAGGTAAGTCATACGTACGCATGAACGCTACTTTCATTTCTATTTCATATTTCATTTAATAAAATTTTAATGATATATAGGTATTTTATAATTCCAGTATAATATCATATATAATTTCTGTAACTCCATCCTTTATACGTTCCATGTATTTCATGAACGAGTCATATCACTTTAAGGGGGCGGTAGTCTGCACTTCCTCAAATGAAATTATCGAATGGAAACCATAAAGGTATGCTATTAATAAAAAAATAAAGAAGAATAGAGACAATATAAACATAATATATATCTCATATTAATACAGTTCCATTATAATTTCCACCATGAGAGGTAGAAGAATATAATCGATAAATCATCATTTCATGAGGCAACAGTTTGCCGTATAGAGAAACATTATATTCATATCCTTTAGATAGAGGTGTGTGTAAGTGTAGTTTTAATACATCTCATAAAAAACTAGTATATTTAGGATAATGGTGTTGTTATTTAACCATGAATAAGAAGACCATATAGATTTATGATGTAAAATAAAAGAAGAGAACTTGAGGGAAGACGTTACCTTTAAATTGTGTAAATCCCTTTGGTTTGAACCAAAAGGCTTTCTTGAAGTGCTTTCTGTAACACCCCAAGCTTCCACGGTACGCTTCTCTTTGAATAATGTGATAGCGTGTGTTGTACGCAACATCGAGTTCTAACACACCACAACCAATCAAACTAGCCGTTATGAATAGTAATACCTAATTTTTGAAATTATATATATTTTATATTTCAAAATGGACTTCATTTTTGGTTTCAGAATATCAAAATTATCCTAAGATGATTTTTTGGTATTTTTCTGAGAACTTCCAATTTTTATGAATAGTGAAAAATACTTAAAAACAACTTTTTTAATCAAAATAATTTATAGTGATAAATTATATTATTGAGTGGTTTTAAAGTATAATTAGAATATATTTTTACCATTTTATCCAATGGTGTTCATTAGAATTAATTTCACTTTGAAATTGGACCTAAACAATTGTCAATCTTTTGGTATATACTGTTTCTTAAAAACACGCTATTTGTTGTGACAGCGGGAATTAATTATAAAATTAATTAATGCAACTTATATGTTTGGAATTTTGTAAAATAGACATCATTTTTAAGTTCGGAATATCTGTAGACGCCGGAAAAGTCCGTTGTTCCCAAACGAAACTCCAGATGCGGAAAGCGAGGTCATATTTGGAGTCGGAAGCATGTTTCGGAGGGCCCGGAGGCCTTGCGCGGAATTCTGGAGACCCGCGCGCAAAGTTGTAGAGCCGCGCGCAAACCTCCCGGGATGCGCGCAATGCGCTGGGCCGGCGCGCAATTTTGCACGCCCGTGGCCCGCGCGACTCCCTTGCGCGCCGGGCCCGATTCCGCGCCCGCGAAGAGGATTTCGCGCCCGCGAACCGGATTCCGCGCCCGGGGTTGCCTATAAATATAAGGCGACCCCCGATGTTTTGAAGGTTTCCGGAATTTGAAGAGTCGCTCGTTCGCACAATCCAATCCACTCTGCGCGCAATGCCGATCTTCAGGTAACCTCTTTTCTTTCGCACAAGAAAGCCTCGGGGTTCGCCTTCGCGCGCAATCCCCTTGGCTCCTTTCCTTTGAAACATCTCCTAACCCAAAGGCCTTCGCGCGCAAAAGAAGCCTCTTGCGCGCAATTGCCCCCGGGTGCGCGCAATCCAGCCCGATTGCGCGCACCCCCCTTACTAAGAGAACATTCGTTAAAGAATGAGTCGTTGCCCCCGTGCGCTATCCAAAGCCCGGTGCGCGCAATCTCCATCTCCCGCGCACAAAGCGCTGGCCCAATTCCGCGCCAGCCTGCCCATTTGCGCGCCGACCCGCGGTATTGCGCGCCAAGCTTCTATTTTGCGCGCAATCCGCCGGGGTCGCCCCTTTGACCCCCTGAGGGTACCCGCCTGCGTGGCGCCCGATGATCTTCATCCTGGGTGCCCGCACCGTGCGTTGTCTTCCCGTGCGGCCCTCCAGGCTCGCGCGAAGTGACACGGACCCATCGGCGGCAGCATCCTCGTCCGCGTGACAAGACGTTAAACTGCCAAGCATCCTCGTCCGCGCGACAAGACGTTAAACTGACAAGCATCCTCGTCCGCGCGACAAGACGTTAAACTGCCAAGCATCCTCGTCCGCGCGACAAGACGTTAAACTGCCAAGCATCCTCGTCCGCGCGACAAGACGTTAAACTGCCAAGCATCCTCGTCCGAGATACAAGACGTTAAACTGTATAGCATCCGTCCCGCATGACGTTAAACTGCACTTTCGTCCCGCATGACGCTAAACTGCACCACGTCCGCGCTGCAAGACGTTAAACTGTCAAGCATCTTCGTCCTCAACACACGACGTTAAATTGTACTTCGTCCGGCGAGACGTTAAACCGTCCGCATCGCCCGATCCCGTGCCTCGCACGCAGGGTCCCCCTTCCGATTTGGATGTGGCCCCCACCCGCTCGTCTCTGCAGGGATGTCGGGATGGGAGTGGCCTTCGCCCACGGGGGCAGAGTATTACGAACAGAGTGAACTACGTGGACTTTGATCCCTGTCTCCTAAACAGGGTACGTAGGAAGCCTCCCAGAGGTTCAAGCCCACCACCTGGTCGTCCCGGTCGTATTCTCGTCGGTTCGTCCATCAGTGGACCCCTCCCGGGTTCACATTCGCGTCGATTCACCTATGAATCCGCTCTTGTGGGGGACTGTACATGTGTATCTCCATTTCTCTTCCCCACTGCCTCTTTCTATCTCTCTCTTCAACGTCCAGCATGACGTGAAACTGTGATCCACCCGGCTGTTCCATCCCCCTCTGTGCGAGGTGGTTCAGTTCAATCCGCCGCCCGGCAGCCTCGACCTCCTCGTGAGTCGGCTTGCCAACGTCCAGCATGACATTAAACTGTATATCTGAACTACGCTGACTTTGATCCGCGCTAACGCGCGGTACGTAGGAAGCCCCTACGGGGTCCAAGCTCTTCACTCCATCATCCATCCTGATCCTTACACGGGCCGCCACATCCCGATGGGGTCATGCCATTTCATTCCACTCCACTTCACTCGGGAAGCCGCCCATGTGCTGGCCCCAGCGTCGGAGGTTCCTCGCAAGGGGTTCTGTCATCTGATCCACTTCTCGTGTTGATCAGTCCGATGCCATCCCCGCTGGACGTTAAACTCGCGGCATACCCCGTGTTAAACATGGGAAGCTGAGGAAAACCTCAGGCAACGTAGTTCCCCGTACCCAGCATAGGATGCCTCAGGCCATCATGCCTTCGAGAAGCCCTATTAGGGATGGAAGACAGATATGCAGAGCCGCAGTGTCAAGACACGCCCCCAGCACCCAGAGCTACCCGGTCTCCTCACCGCAGGTTGCTGCCCCGACCAGACCCCTTGGAGCGTCTGGGCGGAAGCAGCTTAATTAACGGGTGTCCATGAAGATATGGCACTGGGAACGAGATTCACGAACGTTCTTAAATCAATGAGGGAGACCCGGATTAGGCGACGAGTTCCGAGGAGACGTCCACGGAAGGATGAGCCGACATCCCATCATCCCCGGTTTCGATCAAGGAGCAGACGCCCCTGAATAAGGGATGGATGCCGCCCGCCTTTGGAAAGCAGGACTGCGGGGCCACAAGCCGTGCGCCCATCCCCTCGGGTCGACGGGCGCACGCGCGAACGCGTCCTGGCGGGACAGCGTCGGAACAGAAACCCGACGCACATCCGCACCGAAACAGAAAAATGGTGAACCCGACGTGAATCTCTTCTCCTCAATACGAAGACCGATAGCTTTCAGAGGTGTTGGAAGATTGGCATGTTGCCCGGCCGAGCATTCAGCACCGGGGCACGGGACCCGCCAGGGGATGGGAGGGGAAATCGGGCACTCCGTCTCACGACGTCGATGGCCTGGGTTTCCCCCACGGAAGAAATTGTGGCACTAATGATTGGTAGTCGATTCCTTTTCCTGTCAGTTTTAATGGGTTCTTCTCCCTATCTTCAGGAATCAGGTCGTCCGATCCAATGCCCGATCACCGCCCTCCCACTGGCGCGGGGGTAGGGGAAACACCGACGCGGCTTACTCCGCGCGGTCCCGCCCGTTCCACAGTCGTCCCAGCAGCTGCAACTGCGGGACAACCACGCCCTCTCTCCCCCTCGGAGGTCATCCAGAGAAGGGTGATCGACAACTTGGTGCGGAGATATGAGGAAGAGGGAGTCATCCCCACCAGGGACATGGCTCGCCTAGACCTCGAGGAAGCTGCACCTCACCACCAACGCCACCCCCGAGGGCCGCGCAGGGAGGCACCGATGCCTACCTCGACGTCCAACTGCTTCGGGAGTTTATCCCCGGAACGCTCCGACAGCTCTCTTCCCTATGCGGATGAGGTGGAAGATGCCCGGGGACCACCCTATCCGAGATTCGCTCCAGGGATCCGCGATCAGGGCTCCTGCTAGGCCACGTCGACACCACCGACAGGCCTCTCAAGTCGAAGAACGGGCTCTCCACCTGCCTGCGCCGCTGATCCCGACTCGTCTATCCCGACGCCAACGTCGGGCACAAGCGGAAGAGAACGCCCACCTTGGGGCCCTAGCAACAGCGGCCGCATTGGCCCAAGCCACTGCTGGCTCTAGTCACCAGGCCCCTGCGCATCCTGAGCAGGGGCACTTCTATGCCCGACCTGGATCGAGGCCCCGACCGCCCCAGAGGCAGGTTGGGTTGACTCTCCCGGTTGTGGTACAAGCAATAGCCACCGCGGACCACCTCGCGGTAGCGCTATTCACCAGCAGGGTTTACTCCGTGTGGCCGATCCAAGAGGCATGGGTCATCCCACCTTCCGATCCCGGCCCGGAGGCCCGCCTGGAATCATCTCTCCCCGCGTCCCCTTCGATATCTGTCCTGGTGCGCCTCGCACCTTGGTTTCCAGCCCTCTTGGCCCCAGCACCGGTGCGGCCAGAGGACACCAGGACAGAGATCAGCCATGCCCCGAAGAATCACCCAGGGGCAGGAAGGCGAGGCGTCGACGTAGAGGGAGGAATGTTACGGAATTCCGGACAGAGATCTGACCGGTTCGTTTCTCTGATAAAGAGGCGGAGTATGATTCGGCGACAGAGCCCTCCCCCCAATCCCGCCAGTCAGGGGCAGGGGTAGGAATGCGGCACGTCAGCCTCGTACTTCCCGAGAGCGAGATCGATATGATCCCCGCTTCTCTCCGAATGTATATCCGGAGTAGCGAGGTCCTGGTAGACCCCCAAGGATCAAGCTTGCGGTTGGTACCCGGCCCCTCCGGAAGCGCCTCCCTGCCTCGATCGGAGAAGCCGGAGAATTTTTTTGGGGACCGACGGTCGAACCACGATCCAGTGCACCCTCGGCAAGCACCGATGCTACGGCAGGATGTTCGCTCGCCGGCCCGTCCTATCGTGATGTGGTAGCTGGGGCACTGCAACCCTCAGAGGGCGGCCCGGGATATGGAGGCCAATCGGCCTGCTCGCCGTATTCACTGCCGGCCAGCCCGCCGGCCCAGCGGCCCGCCTCGGAACCACTGCCGGTTCCCCGTCCATTCCCCGTCGTTGAAGAGGACCAAGGAGACCTGGGTCCCGAGTTTGAGTCGTGGAGCTTCTGGACCATCCTTGCAGAGGGCCACTTCCCTGAGATGTTTTGGCCAGTCGCAGGACCAGACTTTGATGCACCCGAATCGCTCACCCCGGATGAGTTCGAATGCTTTTGCCGAACTCTCCGGGAGACTCACTCCCGTCTTCACCTCCTACAAATGCCATATCCCGAGAGTCAAGTGCACCTGGAGGATATTTGTGAGCAGTGCCGTCAAATTGACCTGGCCATGCTCCCTGCGGTTCGGCACCCCGGGTCATTTGAGCACCACGAGGCCCTCCAACAACGATGCATTGAGTGTTTTCAAGTACTCCGCAAGGTTATCGAGGAAGCCACTCCCCACGTGTATATCCGTGGATGGGGGCAGTACGCTGCCCTACGCTTCAGTGCGATTCGCCGACAGCCCGATTCGCTGGGTGGCCCTGAGGGTATATCCCCAGGGACGGAAACGGTCAATATGGCTGACCTGTCGGGAGAGGGGAACGATTTGGAACTTCTCGGCGGGGGCTTTCCCCCCGAAGACAATCCATCGTTGGATCCGTCAGTGAGGGTTACTCGTCACCAGAGGAGCCTCCTGGGTCTCCCCGCACCCACTGAAGCACTGACGTTGAGCCGAAACGTCAGCAAAGGTAAAGAGCACAGCGAGGCTATAAAGCCCGCCGACCCATCTGCCTCCATGTAGAGGGCGGACGAGGATCCCGAGAAGGCTACGCTACGTCAACAGCTCGCCGAGAAGAAGAAGCTAGTTGACCAGCTCCTCGCCGAGCGCGCTGCAGAACGGCGGCCTGACTACGGTGATCCTAGGCCAGGACAGCAGGGACAGGAACAACCACCCCTCGATGAGGCTCTCCCGGGCAACCGTGATTATGCCGTGTTCGCCGACAGGAGAGAGGCCATTGCCTATGGCAAGAGGGCGCGGTATGTTTCACCACACCCTCCCGAGCGGCGTGACTACCTGAGAGACCCCGCTCGGATTCCTCCCGCTGCCCCAAGGGCCGCTCCGCCCGCCATCCCACGAGCTGCCGAGTTCGACAACCCGGTCGACGACCCGATTGAAGGGCCATGCAATGCGCTCGTGGTTAGAAATCCTCGTCAGGACTGGAACCCATGTCCGGACGATCCAATGGCGGCACTCATCGCCCGCTTGGAAGCCTTGGAGACTCGGCAAGTGGCGATCCCACCGGACGGCAAGCCATACCCAGCATGGGTGGATGACATGTCGGCACCTCCGGGATTCGGGAATCCCACTTTCGCCCCCTTCAACGGGACTGGAGATCCGCCACAGCATTTGGCCCATTTCAACTCGAGGTGCGGGCCTATGTTGGGAACTCCGGCGCAGCAGGAGGCCGCTAAGCTTCGCTGCTTTGTCGAGACACTGGAAGGGCCAGCATTTGTCTGGTACAGCCAGCTCCCCGTCGGGTCGATAACTAGCTGGGAGGACCTTCGTAGACAGTTCCTCTACCAGTTCAGTTCCACGACCCGGAAGACGAGTATCGCAGACCTCTTCAAGTGCAACCAGAGGCCTGATGAGCGAGTCGCGGACTTCGTCGCCCGATGGAAGGGTCTCACGTATTCCCTTGACATGCCATTGACTCAGGAGCAGTTGCTGACAATGTGCGTCGGGAACGTCAAGACCGAGCTGGTCCCTTCCTTGATCACTCAGAATTACCCCGGAGGGTTCAGGGACTTCTCAGACAAAGCTCAACGTCTTGAGGAAGCCCTGCAACAGGCCAGTCAGGCACACCCGCTGCCTCCTATGATTCCTGCAAGGAGAGTCAGCAGGGCTGAGCCCGCTGCTGTTGCCCAGATAGAGGCCCCCAGGCCGTTGGAGCTGCTGCCGGCGAGGCCAGCTCCACAGCCTCACAGGGATCCGCCTCCACGGGCTCAGTTCCCGGCCCAGCAGCGGCAGCCCCAGAACCGACCGGCCCCTCCACGTAATGTACCGCCACAACCCAGGCGAGATAATCAGGGTCCACCTCCTAGGCAGGCCCCTCCATCCCCTCGTCAAGACCACGCTCCCAGGGCCCCGCGATACCTGACTTACTCATTTCACGAGGATCAGGTCCCCAGTTATTTCCGGAGCGCCCTGGAGCATAGGATTGTGCGACTGCCTGAGTGTTGGAGGCCAGAGGAGGCACATCTTACGGATAACCCCCGCTACTGCCCTTACCATCGGGCCCTGGGGCACACCATCCAGCGGTGCTACGTGTTTAAGGATTGGCTCCAAGACCAGATTAACAACAATGTAATCAGGTTGGGCCCAGCTCCAGCACATGTGGCGGGTGTGTTCGTGGGATCAGATGACGATAGTGGCAACGAGGACGAATGGCAGCTGGTCTCCGACCGCGGATCCCAGAAGTATAATAACTGGATGGCCCGCAAAACGATCATTCGTGCCCATGGAATCATCTGTGCGCGATTGAATCAGCCTGAGCCCCAAGAATTTGCGGGTGCTGCTTCGGCATCGTCGTCCCAGCCTGCCTCCTCCGAGAAGAGCAAACAGCGGCGGCACAAGAAGGAAGAGCGCGCCCCGCCAGTTCCGCCACTATCCCGCACTCTCGGCGATTTCATGCCCCCGGAGATGGGGGTCCCTCCTCGGATCCGCCCGGTGATGAATGATTCGTCCGATGACAGTGTTGGGTACGCTTCGGTTAATACCGTCGAGCTGGTAAATCCCTTTTCGGTTCTCGACGTTGAAGAACACCAGGTGGACCTCCCTAGTGTCCCCGGTCGTCGCCACCGTCGGAGGAACCGCAACAACAGGAGTCGTTGGGGCACGAAAGTTGGTACCTCCAGCCAGGACGTGCACGCCACTGAGACTAGGCAGCAGGCTCAAAACCGAGCTCAGCGTGCGCAGCCCCCCCATCCGGGGATAAAGGATCCGCCTCCGCCACTGTTTGTGGTGTGGGACCAGGAAGAACCGCCTCAGCCGCGCCACGACCAGCTCCGTCCTGCCACGAGCCCATCCCGGCCTCCTGGCCCCAGTACGGTGACCATTTCCCGGGCTTCAACCAATGAACAGTGAGATGCGCCAAGCACCAGCCGGCAGCCGGTCCAACCGGCAGGGCCCATCATGCCTCCAACCGAGGAGCAACCTCCTGCAACCAGGGGCTCGCGCTTGGCCAAAAAGTATGATGTCCTGAAGCACTTGGCCGACATCCCAGCAAGGCTCTCCATCCTTGAGGCTCTGCGCATGTCACCTGAGATGCGCGAGGCGCTCGCTGAAGCCCTGAAGAGCCCCCTTTAGTTTGAGACAGAGGTTGTGGCTGCAGAGGCCTTTCACGCCGAAACGATTGAGGACGCCGAATGTCAGGCAGTTATCTCGTTCTCTGGTAAGGATGAAGACCCTCCTATACAGGGACACATTCGTCCGCTGTATGTTACTGGCCAGTTCAATGGCCTTGAAGTCCGGCGCTGTCTTGTCGACACGGGGTCCGGGATTAACCTGATTCCCACTCAGACGTTCCGGAGATTGGGGTTGTCTGAGGATGACTTGATTCCCTCCGACCTCAGGATCCAGGGGTACGACCGCACCGAGCAAACTCCGGTCGGCAAGATACGTTTGAAGACCCAGTTCGGTGACTTGGTTGCCAACACCGAATTCATGGTGGTCTCTCAGGACACTGCGTATAACGCATTGATGGGCAGGCCATGGCTCCACCTTCATGCGGCGGTTCCCTCGTCATACCACCAATGCCCCAAATACTCCCTTAATGGTCGAGTGGGCGTGCTTCAGGGAGATGCCTCTCCTTTTGCCTCATGTGAAGCCCGCTATCTGGACGCGGACTATTACAAGAGCAAGGATAAGCAGATCTTGGCAGGTGAGGTTGAGCCTGTCGCTATTGCAAGTGATCCCTGGGCAAGTTTGGATGACGCTTACGTCCTCCCGATCCATCGGTTGGACGTAGCCATGGTCTCGACGGCCTGTGAGTCTCCTGATGAGATGACCGCGACCGCCCATGCCAGCACCAGCGGCCCAGCAGGATCTGGTAGCCTCAATGCAGTTCCCAACGCAGTCTCTCCCGTGAACGATCCCTCCCCAAGTGGAGAGGACGTGGAAGATGAACCCCCAGCCTTTGAGGAGGGCATCTCCGCCACGGTCGATGAGTTAGTACAAGTGAACCTTGGAACCGAAGCAGATCCAAGACCCACATTGGTCAGTGCCGCCATGCCCTCTGAGGAGCGGCATCAGTACGTGGACTTTCTCAGGCAGCACCGTGATGTGTTCGCTTGGGGCTATGACGAGATGTTGGGGCTAGATCCTCAGGTAGCCGTCCACCGCCTTGGTCTCCCGGCGAACCATCGCGGGTTCAAGAAGCCTCCCAGGAAGATGCACCCATCCCATGGTGCCATGGTTGAGGCCGAAGTTGACAAGCTTATCAAAGCCAACTTCGTGAGGGAAGTTCAGTACCCCAGATGGCTGGCCAACATTGTGCCGGTCAGGAAGAAGAACGGGCAGATCAGAGTCTGCATCGACTTCCGCGATCTCAACCGCCACTGTCCGAAGGATGATTTTCCCCTTCCGGTGACAGAGCTGTTGATTGACGCCACGGCAGGGTTCCAAGCCCTCTCCTTCATGGATGGATACTCCGGATACAACCAAATCCGGATGGCCCCTGAGGATGGGGAGTTCACTGCCTTCAGGGCCCCCCAAGGTATCTTTTGTTACCAGGTCATGCCCTTCGGCCTGAAGAATGCAGGTGCCACCTATCAACGGGCGATGCACCGCATATTCAAGCCAATCCTCTGCACACTGGTGGAATGCTACGTCGACGACTTGGTAGTCAAATCACGCCAGCGTCAGGACCATCTCAAAGATCTTGAGAAAGTGTTCGACTTCCTCCGGTCTCGCTGCCTGAAGATGAACCCGTTGAAGTGTGCCTTCGGGGTCACCTCCGGAAAGTTCCTTGGATTTTTGGTAAGATACCGGGGTATTGAGATCGACCCAGAGAAGATCAGGGCGATTAGCCAGATGCCTCCCCCAGGCAACATCCGGGAACTGCAAGGGTTCCAAGGCCACTTAGCCTATATACGCCGATTCATCGTGAATCTGGCCGGCAAGTGTAAGCCCTTTTCTCGGCTCATGAAGAAAGGCGCCACCTATGTATGGGATAAAGAGTGTCAGACCGCCTTCGAGGAAATCAAGCAGTACTTGCTTCAACCTCCGGTTCTGATGCCGCCTGTATCCGGGAAGCCACTGGTCCTCTATGTGACCGCCCTGGAACGGTCCTTGGGTGCCCTTCTCGCCCAGAAGAACAACGAGGGAACAGAGAATAGCCTCTATTACCTCAGTCGCATGCTCCTCGATGCGGAAGTCAGGTATTCCCCCATCGAGAAGAGCTTCCTGGCGCTCGTATTTTCTGTACAGAAATTACGGCACTACTTGCAGCACCATGAGGTACAGTTGGTTTCTCGGGTAGACTCGTTGAAGTATATCCTGAGCCGGCCTATGTTGACTGGTCGTCTAGCGCGGTGGGCTGTGATTCTCCAGCAGTTCGACATCAGGTATGTGTCTCAGAAGGCCATCAAAGGGAAAGCATTGGCAGACTTTCTGGCTGCTCACCCGACCTCCGCGGATCAGCCGCTGGATCTAGGCTTTCCTGATGAGGCCATTCTCTCGGTCGATCATGCCGATCCATGCTGGCAGATGCACTTTGACGGTGCCTCCCGGAGCCCCACCGGTAGAAGACTCGATGATCCTAAGCTCAACAAAGTGGGTTTGGGTATCGTCTTCATTACCCCAGAGCAAGCCGTGCTGCCATACTCTTTCCTGTTGTCAGAGGGCTGTACCAACAATGAGGCGGAATACCATGCCCTCATCACCGGCCTCGAGTTGGCTCTCGAGATCGACGTGCCCCATCTGTGTGTGAAAGGGGACTCCGAGCTGGTCGTTAAGCAGATCAATGGAGACTATGTTGTCAGGAAGCCGGAACTTGTGCCATTGCTGGAGTGCACCCTCCTTCTGATGGCCCGGTTCCCTTCTCGGCCAGAAATTTTCCATATTCCCCGGTCGCAGAACGGTCGAGCAGATGCTTTGGCCAGCCTTGCTGCGTCACTCGCAGAGCCTGAACAGGATGACCTGATCATCCGCGTGACGCACCGCAGGCTCATCGCTCCCGTTATCCCGGAGGAAGATCGCTGCCCGTCGGTAAGTAATCTCACCACGGTTGCCCCTGTGCCCGGAGCCCCGAGTACCACAGATATGGCAGTCGAACCAGCCCCTGATTGGAGGTCGCCTTTGGTTGAGTACCTCCGACATGACATTCTCCCGTCGGATCGGGCCGAGCGCGAGCGAGTTCGACGCCGCGCATCGCAGTTTGTCCTCCAGAGCAGTCCCGGCATGGAGCAGATCCTCTATAGACGCGGATTTTATGGTGTTCTCCTCCGTTGCCTTCAGGGAGTGGAGATCCCACGAGTCATGCAAGAGGTTCATGCTGGTTCATGTGGTTCCCACCAGACTGGGCCGAAGTTGTCCCACCAGATTCGGAGGTTGGGATACTTCTGGCCCTCCATGATCCATGACTGCATCGAGTATGCCAGGAGGTGCCATGCATGCCAGGTTCATGCGAACTTTGTGCATCGGCCGCCGGAGCCTCTCCATACCACCAGGTATTCTTGGCCCTTTGCAGTCTGGGGTCTGGACGTTGTGGGACCTTACCCGCCGGCGACGGCTCGCCAATGCCGGTTCATTCTGACCGCCACGGACTTCTTCTACAAATGGGCAGAGGCGATTCCGCTCAGAGAGGTCAAATCCTGTTCGATCGCTGACTTCGTGACCTACAACATCATTTATCGATTTGGAGTGCCTCACACTATCCTCACCGATAACGGAGCCAATTTCCGAGCAGCCGAGTTGAAGAAGTTGTACGCCAAGTACAACATTCGCTCGAACCATACATCTCGCTATCATGCGCAGGCGAATGGACAGATTGAGGCGTTTAACAAAACCCTCTCTAACATTCTGCAAAAGATGGTTGGTCAGAACAAGAAAAGTTGGCCGGACAATCTCCCCAACGCCCTCTGGGCTTATCGGATGACGACTCGCAATTCCACCCAGATGACTCCTTATTCCCTGGTGTATGGAGATGAGGCCGTCCTGCCCATCGAGATCCAGTTACCGTCCTTGCGCACTGCGGTCTACGACCAGCCAGCGCCGGACAGAACTGCTGAAGCCCGTCTAGTCGAGTTGGAAGCACTGGATGAGAATAGACTTCGCGCTTTGCACAACTTGGAGAGGCATCAAAGCAGAATGGCTCGAGCTTTCAATAAGAAGGTTCGCCTCCGCTCCTTCCTGCAGGGTGACCTGGTATTAGCCCTAAGAGCACCAATGATCCCCGGCAGGAAGCCGCCCAAGTTGGAGCCCAAGTGGGAGGGACCTTTTGTCATCCACAAGGTCTATCCCAATGGCGCGTACTCCCTGGCAACTATGGATGGTGAGCGTGTCACTCCTCCCACCAACGCTAGGTTCCTCAAGCAGTACATTGCCTGAGTGCACTTCGTCCGCGCTGCAAGACGTTAAACTGCCAAGTGTTTCGTCCAACATGACGTTAAACTGTACTTCGTCCGCGCTGCAAGACGTTAAACTGCCAAGTGTTTCGTCCAACATGACGTTAAACTGTACCACGTCCACGCTGCAAGACATTAAACTGCCAAGCATCTTCGTCCCGCATGACGCTAAACTGCACCACGTCCGAGCTACAAGACGTTAAACTATTCAGCATTCGTCCCGCATGACGCTAAACTGCACCTCAAGAACTACATGTGGCTTGATTCCCATCCTTATGGGATACGTAGGACCGCCTAAACATTCATGCTTCAGGCCCATCCCCATCCTTCGGGAATTTCCATCCCATTTCGGGCCTTTGGCCCAAGTGCCTCTGGGCATGCGGCGTATGGTGTGAACGCGGGGCTATGCCCTCATTACGTCGGTTTGCTCGCCACGCTGTACGCCCCCCACGTTTGGGGATGCCTTCCGCTCCCCCCTTTCCTTTTTCGTCCTGCACGACGTTAAACTGCACTTCAAGAACTACGTGCAGCTTGATTCCCATCCTTATGGGATACGTAGGACCGCCTGAACATTCATGTTTCAGGGCCAGCCCCATTTCCCGGGAATCTCTATCCCGTGTTGGGCCTCTGGCCGAAGTTCCCCTCCTTTTTGTGCGAGGCGTGTGGCGTGAGCGGGGGATTATGTCCTCATTCACGTCGGTCTACTGGCCGCGTCGTACGCCTCCCCCGTGTGTGGGACTACCTCACACCCCTCATCGTCCTGCATGACGTTAAACTGCCTCTCAAGAACTACGTGCGGCTTGATTCCCATACTTATGGGATGCGTAGGACCGCCTGGACGATTGTGTTTCAGGTCCAGCCCCGTCTCCTGGTTGATCACGGGGATCTGCCGTCTTTTGGTTGCTCTCAGGGTGAGTCCTCCGACCCTTTCCGGTGATCTGTTAACATGTTTTGAGTACTCAGGTCTATGACCCGTGGTGTCGGATTCAATCCCGACAAGTCCTGTGTTGCTTGTCGGGCCTCGCGCTTCCTCTGGTTCGAGCCTTCACTCAAAGGGATCCTCGTTAGCGGTTTGGGTGCGATGCCTCAGTGCTCTCCTACCGCTCCGGGTCGATTTACCGGCGGGTCCTGGGCCACAAATCGATATGAATCATGCGCTTGAGCGGTTGATGCTCGTTTGCTTGCCCCATCCTAGGCCGACGTGATCGGATGTTGTGTTGCGAATATGGTCAGCGACATCCTTGATCGCCATGTCGGCTCTTTCAGGCTCTGAACATTGGCTGCGCAGTCCTCATCACACTCCGCCTCTGTGCGTCGTAGTGGAATCTCGACACCTCTCTTCATACTGACCTTCAGTACACCTCTACACGTTAGGCAGGACAACCAGGGTAATGGTGTCTTTCGAGGCTCCCACGATCTGAGCACCAAGGATATATGTTGATGTCCTCCCTAATGTCCATGTGTAGCTGGACCCTCGTCCCCATAAGGAGGAAGGAGTCGCCCGAACAATCGCGTTCTGGGCCCAGTATAGCTGGAGGCTAGCATCTCTGCCCCTCGGGTGATAGACATACGCAGGCCCCTATCCCAGGATCCTTCTCCTGGAATCATTCGTGACCGCAGGGCTGGGTATGTTCCCACCTCCGCTGGGTTCGCCGTATCGCAATGAGCGGATTCCTCCATGGTCCGAACCACACGACCTTAAACTGTGTTGTCTGGTCCTACCACACGACCGTAAACTGTGATCGTCTTGGCCGCCCGACGAGAAACGGCACTGCATTGTGATGTTCTCTTCAGAGGACACTCACGTTGGGCGCTGGTTAATAACCATGCCATTCATCAATGCCTTTCATGGATTGATTATTGTGGCGACACCAGGGATTTCTTAATCACAGGCATGTCGCTGCACAAAGAAAAACCATCCACCTTTAAGGACAAACAAGAAATATCAAATACCGCTTCTTCTGTGTGCAAGGGTCAGACCCGCACCCCTCCTCGCGCTGGTGCCCAATTGTGTTGCGCCGCGCTTCAAGAACTACGTGTGGCTTGATTCCCATCCTTATGGGATACGTAGGAACGCCCGGACGTTTGAAACTTTGGGTCCATCCCCCCACCTCTTAGAGATTCCCCCTTCTCTGGGGAATCCGCCGCCTTCGGGTCACCCTCAAGGCGTGTCCCGCGACCCCTTGCAGTGGTCCACTGGTGTCAAGAGTACTCTGGTTTATTGCCAGGAGGGTCAGGTTCAGCTTGGTCAGGTTCCTTCCATTTTCAGGCTTCATGCTCCCTTTCATTCGGACCCATCGCCTACGCCCTGGGTGGAGCCCCCGTGAACGGTTTGGACACAATGCCTCAGTGCTCTCCCACCGACTCGGGCTGGTGCCCCCAAGGGCCTCGGGCAGCAAATCGATATGAATCCTGCGCTTGAGCGGTTGATGCTCGTTTACTGCCTCATTCCATCAACGGTCAGTGCGATATTGATGCTGCTTTTCCGCCACGGTCGGCAGTACTCCCATATCGTCACGCCGGTGCCCCCAGTCCTTGAGTGAATGGCCGCATGATTCACATTACGTTTTCCACCTCCCATTCTGACCAGGCAAAATCTCGACGCTCTTGACACTATCCCTCAGTGCGTCTTCGCATATCCAGGGGATAGGACCACGGTGTGGTGTACTTTGAGGTTCTTATGGTCCGAGCTCTAAGACCTTAAACTAAGATCTGCCCCTATGGTCCGAGCTCTAAGACCTTAAACTAAGATCTGTCCCTATGGTCTGAGCTCTACGACTTTAAACTAAGATCTCCCTAATCGGGGTTCTACGTCCTGCATGACGTTAAACTGCACTTTCAGAACTACGTGTGGCTTGATCTCCAGCCTGATGGAGTACGTAGGAACGCTCGGGCATCTCGACTCGGGTCCAGCCTCAGGGATCGCTAAGTCCCGCCCCTCCTCGTCGCCGGCCGTCTGGCCTGGCTTCTGGTAGAGTGGTGCAGTTGTGATATTCTCCCCGATTCAGCTCGGGATGCCCCATCGCAATGATGGGAAGCGACAGTTTCCTCATCAAAGGGGTTCTGTCTGAGAATTGGGGTGATTCACGGCCAGATTAGTGCATCCGCCTAATACGCTTTCCCCACGGTGGCGCAATTTTGGGAGCGTTGGATTTTGTCCGAACAAATCATCACTTCGCCCCACGCTTCGCATACCCTGTTGATCTGGATTTCCACCCTTGTTCCTGAAGGAACCCCCAAAGCGGCATTGATGATGACATGTGATCCGCCTCCTGCAATATGAATGATGACCTTCGGTCCGTCTATTGCAGTAGTATGGTCGATTGATCCATTGTCCGCTTGCCATCCTGGGCATTTCCTGGAAGGCCGACCGTTGTGGATTTCTGAATTCGGGACACACGATTCACCCTTTCTCATTTCCCTATGTTCGGATAAAATCTCAACGCCCCTAGCGTTGTCCCGCTCGTGTGTTGGAACAAGTTGGGGGGATGACACATTGATTAGGTTTGAGGTCTCCTTTCCTAGGAATGATCTCCCTCTTTTCTTTAGAAATCCAGGCCCAATTATGGATGCCTGAAGCTTGGTTAACGCTCCCGCGAGACAATGAATTGTTGTTGAGCATGTTAGCCTGAAGCTTGGTTAACGCTCCCGCGAGACAATGAATTGTGGTTGAGCATGTTAAGCCAAAAGATGCAGATAAATATGGTTATTCATACAAATGGATCGAAGTATTGAGTAGCGGAAGCAAAATGTAATGGGATTGGCAAAAACAAATCCCCTAGGGATCAGCGTGCTGAATGAGTCTTTCCAATGCCGCTACCCTTTGGCTGGCGGCCTCCAGAGCTACTTCTCGCTCTCTGCGTGCCCTCTCTTCGTCGGTGGTCGCAACACGCAGCTCGCCGATCCTGGCCTGTGCACGCTCCCGCTCGACTTGAAGTGTGACCATCTGTTGGCCCTCCTCCGTCAGCTGTACCTGAGCGTCAACCAGCTGGGCCGTTAGTTGCTCCACAAGCTCAGCGCACGCCGTGACTAAGGCCTCCTTCTCTGCCGCCTGCCCTTCGAGGCGCCGGACTTCTTGCTCCGCCACGAGGAGTGCCCGCGTGCTCTCTGACATGTCCCGACATTGTGCGACATGGGCACGCCGGCGGCTCTCGCGCATCTTTTCGGCCATGAAATCACGGACCGTCAGATGGAGGCGTTGAGCATCAGCTCCCCCGGCACACAGGAAGCGCAGCCAGGTTTGAAGCGATCCCATGCGCCCCAGCCACTCCGATGGGTCTCGCTTGAGGAAGCGCTGGATGCACTTCCACCCCCTGCGGCGCGTTATCCGGCTCTCCTCGACCGCCTCCGCGTCCGAGTCGTCCATCTCCTCGGGGTCGGCAGGCCGGTAGGCAGGGAAGGCAGCCAGCAGGTCTGCTACAGGGTCCGCCCCTAGGATGTCCTCACGGGGGATAGGTTCCCCAACATCTGGGCGACCTTCTTCTCTCGCCCCAGCGGTGTCGACACCCTCGTCAGCCCCCGACCTCTCTCCGATGTCAGCACCGCTGGCGTCCGCAGCCCCCTGATCAGCAGTTGGTGGGGCCGGCTCGGTTTGGGAAGTCTGTTCCGGAGCAGGCGGCATGTCTGCCACCAGTCCACTCGTGGATGGCCCGGGTTCGACAGCCCGACGAGCCTCCAGTGTTGAGATCACTGCGCAAGGCATGCCGCGGTTAATCATGGATCTTCAACGGCAAGCACCAACAGTAAAGTAAGGATACTTACGGGAATCCATAGCGTCATCTTCTGCTATCCCGGCCGCCGCAGGAGCGATTGCAGCAGGGGACCCTTCCGCGCTTGTCAACTCAATGATGAGTGTCTGGCCCCCGCCTTGTCCTGCTGGCGCCTCTCCTACTCCTACTGAGGATGCCTGAACGACATCCACGCACTCCTGAGAAAGGTGGAGAAGCGGGTTAGAGGCTGCATAAGAGAATGGATGAAGCAGGTTGAGTAGGGATAGAAGCGTACCTCGAGGAGCTCAGTGACATCAACATTGTCAGAGCCGGCCACCTCGCCGCTCTCCCGCGGGCTCCCCTGATGGGACCTTCCCTCAGAACCTTCATCCTCCCCCGTCTCCTCCTCTTCCTCGGAGTCGTCGTTACTCTCATCTCCCTCCGGCGGCATCTGTTCTGGAGCAGGCTCTCGACCGAGCATCACCTTCACCAGAAGGGACGGCTCCGCACGCTGACCACGTTGGCGCGTGTACTCGTCCATGGCCATCAGATATGCATACCGCCGGTGGAAGTTCACCCTGTCGGCGATCTGGAGGCACCCGACCTCTGGCAGGTGGATTCCTTCTCTGAGTAGCTTTCGCCAGATGGCTTCGGTCCCCAGTGACTGCCGTAGAGTCATCCAGGCCGACCACAGCGCTGGGAAGACTGCATCGTGGGAGGGTTCGAGCAGACGCCTTACCTGCTTCCCGGGCCGCTCTTTGACCACCGCATGTGCCCCCTCTCTAGGCGCTGAAGTCGTGGCGGCAGCTTGCGATGTGCCCGCCACCGAAGTCCCTGCCCGCGCCGGCTCCGCTGCTTGGCGCGCCTCCATTCTCCCACGTGTGGCGGCGCTTCGCCTCCTTCCTTGACGCCCGGTCTCCGCACGGGTGACCTCGAGCCGCCGAACTAGCTTCCGTAGAAGCTCCTCGGGGTACGTGATGGCCCAATGTTCGGCGTACTCGGTTGCCAAGCCTGCGTCGACCCCGGTAGGAGGGAGAGTGATGACCTCGCCAGAGCCGAAAGCGGCGAACATCAGCCACATCTGGCGAAGGACGCCAGGGTTCATCTCCTCCCGGACAGCAGTGAATACCCTCTTCGGCATCCGTTGAAGGCACCCGAACTGCCTGGCGAACCGGGTTGGCACGTAAGGCTCGCAGATCACCTTCCCGTCGATCCGAGCCACGAGCACCCCGCCCCGCATGTTCAGGAAGTACTCGTGCTGCTCCAGCGGACCCTGCCCGTTGTCGATCATCTGGCCAACGGGAGTGGGGAACAGGCTGAAGTTGAAATTGGCGTGATTGCCAATCCGAATCCTCACGCCCTCCTCATTTAGGGTTATCGGAGCGACCCCCTCAATGTTCAGCAGGGAGGGTCGCAGGCCGTTGCCCGGAGGAATGATGGCGTTTGGAAACGTGTACCCACCAAGGTGAGCAGCCACCCAGCCGTGGAAGAATTGAAAGGGCCCACAGATCCTTCGTGGCGACCCCCCTCGCGAGATGCGTCCCAGGATGGCGTACAGCTTAGCCAGCACTGGGACCCCGAGGTTGTATCTTTTATTGGCGGCCATGGTGCCCGCCATTGCCAGTGTCGTCGGGCGGACGCCCATCCTCGCGTCCCGCACTGGCAGGAGCCACCCACTCAGAAAGGCGGCCAGGAACGCTGCGTACCGGACATTTGGGTCTCGGGCCTCGATGACGCGGTACCCCCATGAGCGGTAGTCGCCCGTCTCCAGGACCCGCCAGTACGACCCGTTCCGACTCCTCTGAGCCGCGGTCGGGCACCGCTTCCCCCTGCCTGGCATCTTGACCGCGAGGTCATGCTCCAAGAACTGGCTGAACCACTCCTTGTAGGCTATGTCCTTGTGGAAGTCCTTGATCCCGAGCCGCTGCGTAGCCAGGTCAAGTAGATGCCATGTTAGAATGGGAGTCCGTGACCTGTCTTCCCAGGTGCTCTTCGGGGGCAGGAACTCATCGTATTGGTAACCCTCCAGCGGGATACCTCCGATGCAGTGGATGTCCCAGAGACCGATGCTAACCTCCCCATGGTGAAGATGGAAGGTGTTGGTATCCGGGGACCAGCGGGTGAACAGCTCCGGCCCGAGCTCGGACTGCTGGTAGAAGTGGAACTGCGACGTCCACACCGCCTCAAACAGGCCGATGTACCGCAGCTCCTCCGTGAAGTGATCGCAAGTGTGGCGTACCCAGAACGCCCAGGCCCACTCACTGGTGAAATTGCCCCCAGATCGCAAGTCACATTCCTTCAGCCAGCCCTTGGTGTCGTCGGTGACATTCTGGCGATATGTGCTCGAGTAGAGGGCTGGAGAGTTCTCCGCAGTAGGCTCACTCCCGACGATGGTTCGCGTCCTCGGGTTCAGGACATAGACATCTAAGTGCCTGGTCTCCCTGGCAGGATGCCCATTGTTGGTGATGTTATAGCGGGGAAGCTCGTCCTCCCGAGTCACCCAGGCCCGTGGCGCATCAACCTCGAACCCTGGCACCAGAACCTCATCTAGGATGCCAAAGTTCCAGAGCGGTAGGTTGTCCGACAGCGGATATGTCTTCTGGGCCGGCGTCAGCAAGTCGAACAAGGATTGATTTTTGGAAACAATCTCCTTGGCACCATAGACCTCCTCGTTCGCCGCCATCTCAGCTCTGCGAATGGCGGCATCCCCCTCATTCCCTTGAATCGCGGCCATCTCAGAAGCTCCGGGAGTCGTGTCAGTTAAGGGATGAGGCGTGCGGAATTGGAAGAGGCTGGTAGAGAAGTTTGAGAGGTGGCGCGCAATCCTAGTGGACGACGCGCAATTGGGAAGTCTGTCGCGTAAAACTCCGGGTGTTCGCGCAAAGACAGGCCAAAATCCGGAAAGGTTTGCGCGACGAACGGGTGAATTCCGCGCCGGAAAGGGCAATTTCGCGCGCGAGAGCTTGAATTCTTATCGCGCGGAATGCCAGTGTACGGTGCGGGGGACCCAGGGCCCCTATTTATAGGCGAGGCCGGGTGTCCGCGCTGCGCGGAAAGCGCTTTGCGCGACCGAGACGGCGAATTTCGCGCCCGACGCCCTTTTTGCGCGCCACAGTCCCGCGCCTCCCAGGACTTCGGCATTCCGGCGTCTCCCTCGGAACCCGATCGTTGCGACCTCTTGCCGATCAGATTCCGAGGGGGGGATTTTGTAGACGCCGGAAAAGCCCGTTGTTCCCAAACGAAACTCCGGATGCGGAAAGCGAGGTCATATTTGGAGTCGGAAGCATGTTTCGGAGGGCCCGGAGGCCTTGCGCGGAATTCTGGAGACCCGCGCGCAAAGTTGTAGAGCCGCGCGAAAACCTCCCGGGATGCGCACAATGCGCTGGGCCGGCGCGCAATTTTGCGCGCCCATGGCCCGCGCGACTCCCTTGCCCGCTGGGCCCGATTCCGCGCCCGCGAAGAGGATTTCGCGCCCGCGAACCGGATTCCGCGCCCGGGGTTGCCTATAAATATAAGGCGACCCCCAACATTTTGAAGGTTTCCGGAATTCGAAGAGTCGCTCGTTCGCACAATCCAATCCACTCCGCGCGCAATGCTGATCTTCAGGTAACCTCTTTTCTTTCGCACAAGAAAGCCTCGGGGTTCGCCTTCACGCGCAATCTCCTTGGCTCCTTTCCTTTGAAACAACTCCTAACCCAAAGGCCTTCGCGCGCAAAAGAATCCTCTTGCGCGCAATTGCCCCCAGGTGCGCGCAATCCAGCCCGATTGCGCGCACCCCCCTTACTAAGAGGCCATTCGTTAAAGAATGAGCCGTTGCCCCCGCGCACTATCCGAAGCCCGGTGCGCGCAATCTCCATCTCCCGCGCGCAAAGCGCTGGCCCAATTCCGCGCCAGCCTGCCCATTTGCGCGCTGACCTGCGGTATTGCGCGACAAGCTTCTCTTTTGCGCGCAATCCGCCGGGGTCGCCCCTTTGACCCCCTGAGGGTACCCGCCTGCGTGGCGCCCGATGATCTACATCCTGGGTGCCCGCACCGTGCGTTGTCTTCCCGTGCGGCCCTCCAGGCTCGCGCGAAGTGACACGGACCCATCGGCGGCAGCATCCTCGTCCGCGCGACAAGACGTTAAACTGCCAAGCATCCTCGTCCGCGCGACAAGACGTTAAACTGCCAAGCATCCTCGTCCGCGCGACAAGACGTTAAACTGCCAAGCATCCTCGTCCGCGCGACAAGACGTTAAACTGCCAAGCATCCTCGTCCGAGCTACAAGACATTAAACTGCCAAGCATCCTCGTCCGAGCTACAAGACGTTAAACTGTATAGCATTCGTCCCGCATGACGTTAAACTGCACTTTCGTCCCGCATGACGCTAAACTGCACCAAGTCCGCGCTGCAAGACGTTAAACTGCCAAGCATCTTCGTCCTCAACACACGACGTTAAACTGTACTTCGTCCGGCGAGACGTTAAACCATCCGCATCGCCCGATCTCGTGCCTCGCACACAGGGTCCCCCTCCCGATTTGGATGTGGCCCCCACCCGCTCGTCTCTGCAGGGATGTCGGGATGGGAGTGGCCTTCGCCCACGGGGGCAGAGTATTATGAACAGAGTGAACTACGTGAACTTTGATCCCTGTCTCCTAAACAGGGTACGTAGGAAGCCTCCCAGAGGTTCAAGCCCACCACCTGGTCGTCCCGGTCGTATTCACGTCGGTTCGTCCATCAGTGGACCCCTCCCGGGTTCACATTCGCGTCGATTCACCTATGAATCCGCTCTTTTGGGGGACTATACATGTGTATCTCAATTGCGCTTCCCCACTGCCTCTTTCTATCTCTCTCTTCAACGTCCAGCATGACGTGAAACTGTGATCCACCCGGCTGTTCAATCCCCCTCTGTGCGAGGTGGTTCAGTTCAATCCTCCGCCCGGCAGCCTCGACCTCCTCGTGAGTCGGCTTGCCAACGTCCAGCATGACGTTAAACTGTATATCCGAACTACGATGACTTTGATCCGCGCTAACGCGCGGTACGTAGGAAGCCCCTACGGGGTCCAAGCTCTTCACTCCATCATCCATCCTGATCCTTACCTGGCCCGCCACATCCCGGTGGGGTCATGCCATTTCATTCCACTCCACTTCACTCGGGAAGCCGCCCATGTGCTGGCCCCAGCGTCGGAGGTTCCTCGCAAGGGGTTCTGTCATCTGATCCACTTCTTGTGTTGATCAGTCCGATGCCATCCCCGTTGGACGTTAAACTCGCGGCATACCCCGTGTTAAACATGGGAAGCTGAGGAAAACCTCAGCTAACGCAGTTCCCCGTACCCAGCATAGGATGCCTCAGGCCATCATGCCTTCGAGAAGCCCTATTAGGGACGGAAGACAGATATGCAGAGCCGCAGTGTCAAGACACGCCCCCAGCACCCAGAGCTACCCGGTCTCCTCACCGCAGGTTGCTGCCCCGACCAGACCCCTTGGAGCGTCTGGGCGGAAGCAGCGTAATTAACCGGTGTCCATGAAGATATGGCGCCGGGAACGAGATTCACGAACATTCTTAAATCTATGAGGGAGACCCGGATTAGGCGACGAGTTCCGAGGAGACGTCCACGGAAGGAGGAGCCGACATCCCATCATCCCGGTTTCGATCAAGGAGAAGACACCCCTGAATAAGGGACGGATGCCGCCCGCCTTTGGAAAGCGGGACTGCGGGGCCACAAGCCGCGCGCCCATCCCCTCGGGTCGACGGGCGCACGCGCGAACGCGTCCTGGCGGGACAACGTCAGAACAGAAACCCGACGCACATCCGCACCGAAACAATATCAATTATAGCTTAGGGTGAAAGTTTGGCATTGTTCTAAAAAACTTCAATTTTTGATTAATAGTGAAACTACTAAGTGGTAGTTAAAAAAACTGATTTTTTCATAAAACGTAATTTTACCGCTTCTGTGAATGGAATTTTGAAAATCTGAGAGGCACAGTTAATATCAAGAAGTAAAATGTGGTTCAATGAGATGAAAATAATTTTTGGTAAATAGTAACTTTTTACTTTTATTTACCACGGTTAAAAGTAAATAGGGTAATTAAGGGAAAAAATGATATTAATATTACCCTAACACATGTACTAATTCTATTGTACAAGTGTATCTCGACCAAAAACAACCTTAGGAATAAAATATTATCATTTAGGTCCACTTGGATTAGATTAGGACATTTATTATTATTTAATTCAAAGAAGAGTTAAAAGAGTTAAAATCAAAGTTTATTTACTAAATCATTTTTAATATAGGGTTATACATAAGATATATTCGATTTTAAATATTCATTAGAAATATAAAACGATTTCCTACATAATGTTATTTTATTTATAATTTTTAGATATTAAATAATTTAATTTATTTATGACACAATGATGATGCAGTAATTACCGTAATAGTGAAAAATTAAAATAATTAATATTATAAATACCCAAATAAATATTATTTGAGACTTTTAATGAATTAAACTAATTTTATAGGATAATATGACATATTAGGATTGATTTAATTAAATTTATTCGAAGTAATCATTCTGTTATAAGTTTCAAAAAAATCAACTATTGAATAGTGTCAAAATTGACATAAAATAGTTTTTAAAACAAATATTATATTATTAATTGATATTAAATTCTAGAAATATAAGGTTCGGCCAAGAGACTTATATCATGATGGGTGTATCATTAATGGACTACTTGGGGGTCGCTTGGATGTATATGGTAAGTTTATTAACCATATAATATAAAAATACAAAGAGACATTGTAAAAGTGAAACTAATTAACTTAGAGTTAATACTTAAAGATAAGGTTAATATAGTAACCCAAACCTATCTAAATTCTATTGGTTAAGTGGTTTGCGGCCATACCCACCTTAACCTTTAAATAATCAACTTTGGAGCCATTAGAAACTGAATATAAATTTATTATAATTTAATATTTCTAGCTTTTCCAAAGGTGCCCCTCACCCCTCTTATAAAAGGGCACTCCTCCTTCTCATTTCTTTGCACCTTAAAGCCTTTTGGTTCGTCCAAACTCTGCCCAAATACTCTCCCAACTTCCCTCACTACAACCTAGAGGCCTTAGTTTGATCCGAAAGCCAACCTAAGGATCCCTTTTGATCAAATCAAAAGGAAGAACCCGAAGAAGAGGTAATGATTTCACCACCCTTTTCCAAGTTCCTTTCTTCTTCCACTTCTTCTTCCTTTGTTGTTACCATTCTAAAATAATAACTCCAGTATCATATATATACTGTGATGTTATTATAAATATGGTACAACCATATTCAGTATTCTATCCATCCTTTGAATAACATGTCACCATACGTGCGTACGTACGTCTTACCATCTCCACGTCGTGGTGTAATTGTTATTCAATAAATTATTATTTAGATGGGTATAATAATGATTTTTAATTCATGTAAATAATAAATGTAACATGATAATGATTCTGTATATATGATATAACATCCAATTATATATTATTTTAATATCAAAAGAATGATATTGTTTCTCGTGCATACGTACGGACTACCGTCTCAACGAACGCGATGAGATTCATTCTCCATCATATACATTCAAGTATAATTATCATTTGATGATTAATAATAGTATCTAAAGACTTGATATCATTCTGGATATGATTAATATACAACCTATCCATTACAAACATGACTTACGTGACAAAACATATAAAAGAAAACGAGTAAGTTAACACCCGAAACAACGATAATACTATAATATTATTAACAAATCAATGTTAAAAGATCATATATGATATCATATTAATGTATATGATTCTTGTATAATTTAATGACAATTATTTCACCATTATACAGGAGTTTAACCTACCCTAACCAAGTAAAAGTACAAGGTAAGGGTTATTTCACAATCTCTTCATTATCCGAGGTTGTTTATACGTAATAATCTACTGGGATCTCTTTATCATCCACTTCCATTTTTCATAAAAATGTATTTCAAAACATTTTTACTATTTAAAAGAATATGGGTTAAAGTCATTTATACCCTTGATTTACTTTTTATAAGAGTTTTATAAAGGAATCATTCCATCATTTTCTAAATAAGGTGCTTTTAACCTTTTCGACAGAATTAAGGTAAGAATGTTTTTTTAACTTATACAGTGGGTGTGGTTACTTTCCGCCGTTATAAAATCGTTGAAGCTTCCCTTACAATCTTATAAGAATATTTTTAAAGAAAATTTTTTATTTTATAAATATATGACTCTTAAATGATTTCAAAATAGAAATAGATATTTCTCTAAAAAGAGTTTTGATTTCATCTATGTCAACATCCTTTGATGGATTTTACGCTTATTTGAAGTTGATTAATTATGATACAAAACTTCTATATTATATTTAAGGTTTTGTGATATGTTTGACTGTGGATGTGCTATTTTTATACCATTCATAGTTTATGGTGAAAGTATTGACATTTCGTATGCTAGTTTTAATACGAATGTTTATGTTATGTTTTAACCTTTTCATATGGGAATGCATTGGACTTAATATGTGACGGGTGGAGCCCGCTATAGCTCTTCGATGCATCGGTAGGTCTCATGAGACAAACTAGTGTCTTGGCACAAGGCCTTGGAAAAATCTTATTTGTAGTCTTGGCACGAGGCCTTGGCTTTTTGGTTATGATAGTCTGGAATTATGCATTCCATCATAATGAAAGTGGTTATTGATATTGCATGTGATTATTCGATTAGTAGAATATCCATGTGAATGATTAAATGTAATTATTTCATTTTATCTTTGCCATACTATGTTGAAGTTAAAGTTTAAAAGGCTTTTGTTTTAAGTTATACAATGCCTTAAATGTTTATTCTTATTTAGGAAATTTTATGCTATATTGTTATCCTTACTAGGCATTTGAGCTCACCCCTTTCAATGTTTTGTTATTCTCAGGATGTGAAGAAGTAATTTACGAATGACCTGTAGGGATAGTATGTGGGGATATGAGTGTGATATATGAAGAAAATATGTTCTTGTAGTAGTTTTTCACATTATGATGTAATGTAAAACTTTATGAATATATCTAGTGTTTCCAAGGCTACTAAACCAATCGGTCTTTCGAGATTTGATCGTTCCTGTGATCATGACAATGTTATGTAATAATTCACCGACTCTAGGTAACTAGGGTCGGGGCGTTACAGTTGGTATCAGAGGAAGTTTAGTACAAACATTGGAAGCTAGATTTAGATAAACTCTGAATAGAGCACATATTTTTAAGATGTACTTTGAGGATTAGTATAGAAGAACTTCTTAGAATTTTGGTATTGTAGAGATTTTGTGAGTTTTCCGAGGAATACATCCTTGTCTGGAAACGAGCAGGTAGAGGCGGCTCTGGAACAGATGTACGTTGGGGTAAAACCCGAAAACACTACTTTGAGCTAGACTCGAACGGGAACTGGTGCACGACAACGGGCCTTGCTGCACTCTTGGTTACGACACTCCCGGGGGATATGCTTAGGATAACTCTCATTTTCTTTACAAATCATTATGAAGGGTTTATGAGTATATACATCCTCAAAGAAATCATTTTAATGATTATGGATTATATCCATAAATAGTTCAATTTATGTTAAGTGTTTTATAAGTATGGGATTATGTATTTTGATTCATAAACTAATCTAGTTTATGCCATTGTTTAGAAATGAAACCTAGTGGAAGAAATGGAAACGGTATCAATTCATGCACTCCATATAGGGATTTCTCTCATACTCAAGATAATTATAGTGGAGCTGGTGATGCAACTGGTGCCGATCAGCTAATCACCATACTGGGACAACTCACTCAGGTTATGAATAATAACATTACCCGTATGGAGCACCCTGATCCACAGCGTGGAGGATTAATGTTAGATCACTTCATGAGGCAACAACCACCAACGTTCAATGGGAGTACAAATCCCTTAGTAGCTGAGCAATGGATATTTTCCCTAGAGAAAATATTTCAGGCTTTGGGGACTAGTGAAAGGGAAAAAGTTATCATGGAAGTTTACCGCCTCACTGGAGATGCTGATAAATGGTGGTCATTGATTCAAAATACAAAGGAAGATGATTAAGTATCAAATATGGAATGCAGGGATTTCAAAGATCTGTTTTTAGAAAAATACTTTCCTCGCGACCACCGAGCAGATATGGAAAGGCAGTTTCTGAGTCTGAGACAAAAGGAGAATGAGAATGTCGCAAAGTATGAGGCTAACTTTACAAGGATAGCAAGGTATGCTGGAGATTATATACATAACCCAAGAAGTAATATTGATCATTTCTTTGATGGGTTAAAACCATTTCTCCGTTGAGCATTAGTATCACAATCCTTCTCGTCGTATGAATACCTTGTCTCATGTGTTATCAAGACCAAAAAGGAATTCTCTAAGTCTTATGACTTTAAAGCAAAGCAAGAGAAGAAGAGATATTTTGATCAATCTGGGAATGGAAATAAGCGGAGGAAAGGAAATTTTGAATATCCATCCTGTGGTAAATATGGGAAGAAACACCCCGGTACTTTCTTGAAGGGAACGGGAGTCTGTTACAAGTGTGGTGAAAAAGGCCACCAAGATCGTGATTGAAAAGGGAAGAAGGAAGCTACCAATGTTCAGTGCTACAATTGCAGGGAGATGGGGCATTATGCAAATGAATTTCCTAAGCGTCAGGTGAACTTACCTCAGAAAATGTCAAGGGATCAAGGCCAAGCTTATGTTATCACTACTGCTGAGGTAGAAGCTCTGAAAGACGTGGTGGCAGGTAATTTAATGGTTTCCTCAAGTTTAGAAAATTCATTATTTGATTCCGGATCATCGCATTGTTTCATATCTTCCCAGTTAGCTAAGAAAATTAGATTTTTCCAATGTTATTTAACAAGGGAGTTGTCAGTTAAAACTCCTAAGGGAAGTATCATTGAAACAAATTTTTGTGAGTCAGTCCCCATTAGAGCACATAAATGTTCTTTATCTGCAGATCTCATCGTCATACCTATGATTGAGTTTGATATAATCCTCGGTATGGACTGGCTTTCGTACTATGATGCAAAGATTTATTGTAAGAAGAAAGAGGTTACGATTCTTGATGATGATGATAAGGAACACCTTATCTTTAGAGCAGAATCGTCACCGCCTAATTCTTATCTAGATCCACCCCCAGTAGCTCAACTAAATTCAATTATTGTGGAGGAAGAGAATGAAATAACTGTGGGTGAGGAAAGGAATGTTCAAATAGAGGATGTACCTATTGTGAAAGAATATGTAGATGTATTTCTGGAAGATTTACCTGGACATCCTCCAGAATGAGAAGTTGAGTTTTCCATTCATTTAATTCCTGGATCAAGGCCTATATCGAATACCCCTTATAGAATGGTCACTATAGAATTAATCGAACTAAAGAAACAACTAGAGGAGTTGAGTAATAAAGGATTTATTCGCCCTAGTGTTTCTCCATGGGGAGCCCCTGTTCTTTTTTTTAAAAGAAAGATGGATCCATGAGGTTATGTATCGTCTATAGGGAGATCAATGCTATAACAATAAAGAACAAGTATCCCCTACCTCGAATTGATGATTTATTTGACCAACTGCATGGAGCTCAATACTTTTCGAAGATTGACCTTCGATCTGGATACCATCAGTTGTGTGTAAAGAAGGAAGAGATTTCGAAGACAGCATTTCGAACCAGGTATGGGCATTATGAGTTTACAGTAATGCCTTTTGGATTGACTAATTCACCCTCTGTATTAATGGATCTGATGAATATAGTTTTCAAGGAATATGTCGATTAATTTGTGGTGGTATTTATTGATGATATCTTGGTATACTCAAAAAGCTACGAAGATCATGAAAATCACTTGCGCATTATCATGAAGACTCTGAGAAGACATGAATTATATGGGAAGTTTAGCAGGTGTGAATTCTGGCTTCAGGAGAATTCTTTTCTTGGCCATATTGTCTTTAAAGATGGAATCTATGTTGATCCTTCTAAGACCAAGGCAATCCAAGAATGGCCAGCACCTATGAATATAACTAAGGTACGTAGTTTTATTGGTTTAGCAGGTTATTATCGACGTTTTGTCCAGAATTTTTCCCGATTGGCTAACCCATTAACAAAGCTCACACGTAAAGGGGTTAAATTTGTTTGGAAAAAAGAGTGTGAAGAATGTTTTGAAGAACTGAATAGAAGATTAGTCAATGCTCCTATATTGACTCTACCATCGGGGAATGATGGATCTGTTATTTATAGTGATGCATCGAAGAAAGGACTTGGTTGTGTCCTTATGCAGAATGATAGGGTTATTGCCTATGCATCACGATAGTTGAAAATTCATGAACAAAACTATCATACTCATGATCTCTAGTTAGCAGCTGTGATCTTTTCTTTGAAGATATGGAGGCACTACCTCTATCAAGAAAAATGTGAGATTTATACTGATCACAAGATTTTGAAGTATATTTTCTCACAAAAAGAACTCAACATGAGGCAAAGGAGATGGCTTGAATTACTCAAGGATTATGATTGTACGATACACTACCACCCGAGGAAGGAAAACAAGGTGGCAGATGCTTTGAGCAGAGAAGACCATGGAGTTTTGAACAATATGATAATTGAAAGGGATCCAATTTTCATGGATCTAGTGAAGATGGACATGGGAATAACCAGGGAAGGTGAAACATCAATGCTTTTTAAAATGGTTGCCAAACCATCCTTACTATAAAGGATTAAGAGTTCTCAGACCGATGATGAAGAATTTCAAAAGAAGATTAAAGTTGTGAATGATGGGAGATTGAGAGACTTTGTGTATGAAGATGGAATTTTGAAATATTGGAAGAGACTTTGTGTTCCCGATATACTTAATCTAAAAAGGGAATTGCTGGATGATGCTCATAGTTCCAATTTCTCTATACACCCTGGGAGCACCAAAATGTATAGAGATTTGAAGGAACATTTTTGGTGGGACAACATGAAGAGGTAGATTGCTGATTTTGTGTCAAGATGTATTGTTTTTCAACAAGTGAAAGCTGGAAGGCAACAACCTGGAGGAGTCATGCAACCTCTTCCCTGACCCGAGTGTAAATGGGACAATATTACGATGGACTTTGTCATGGGGCTACCAAAGGCTCCTAGAAGGAACGATGCAATATGGGTCATTGTTGATCGTCTTAGCAAGTCAGCACATTTTCTTTCTATAAGAGAATATCTACCACTAGAACGTCTAGAAAGAATATATATTAATGAAGTTATGAGACTTCATGGAGTACCCCTATCGATTGTTTCTGATCATGATCCCTGTTTTTCTTCAAGATTATGGAAGGGTCTTCAGAAATCCCTGGATACTGAACATCATTCGAGCACTGCCTACCACCCTCAGATAGATGGATAATCAGAATGGACTATTCAAACCTTAGAAGACATGTTGGGATCTTTCTCACTTGACTTTCAGGGTATGTGGGATCAATATTTACCTCTGGTAGAATTTTCCAATAACAATAGCTTCCATACAAGTATTCATATGGCACCATATGAAGCGTTATATGGAAAGAGATGTCGCACACCAACCTGTTGGGATGACGTTGGTGAAAGAAAACTTGTAGGTCCAGAACTGGTGGAGGAAACAATGGAAAAGGTGAAGGTAATCCAAAATCACATCAAAGCAGCTCAAAGTAGGCAAAAGAGATATGCCGATAATCGAAGGAAGGATTTGAAATTTCAAGTCGGTGATCATGTTTTCCTGAAGGTATCTTGATAGAAGGGAGTCATATGTTTTGGTAAGAAAGGTAAATTGAGTCCCAGGTACATCGGACCTTTCGAAATTCTAGAACGAATTGGGGCTGTAGCTTACCGATTAACAATGCCGCCAAGTCTCTCCAAAGTTCACGATGTGTTCCACATATCTCTGTTGAGGAAATACATGCCTGACCCAATTCATGTACTCACCTATGAAGAATTAGAACTAGAACCCGATCTGTCTTATTGTGAAGAGCCTGTCAGGATTCTTGATACAAGAGAACAAGTACTGAGAAACCGGATGACACGTCTGGTAAAAGTTTTGTGGAGAAACCATAAGATGGAAGAGGCAACGTGGGAACCCGAGGAACATATGATGAAGAACCACCCGAGTCTTTTCATGAGGTAGTATTCTGGAAATTTCGAGGACGAAATTATTTGAAGGAGGGTATAATGTAACACCCAAAGATTCCATGGTACGCTTCTCTTTGAATAATGTGATAGCGTGTGTTGTACGCAACATCGAGTTCTAACACACCACAACCAATCAAACTAGCTGTTATGAATAGTAATACCTACTATTTGAAATTATATATATTTTATATTTCAAAATGGACTTCATTTTTGGTTTCGGAATATCGAAATTATCCGAAGATGATTTTTTGGTATTTTTCTGGGAACTTCCAATTTTTATGAATAGTGAAAAATACTTAAAACCAACTTTTTTAATAAAAATAATTTATAGTGATAAATTATATTATTGAGTGGTTTTAGAGTATAATTAGAATATAGTTTTACCACTTTATCCAATGGTGTTCATTAGAATTAATTTCACTTTGAAATTGGACCTAAACAATTGTCAATCTTTTGGTATATACTGTTTCTTAAAAACACGCTATTTATTGTGACAGTGGAAATTAATCATAAAATTAATTAATTCAAATTATATGTTTGGAATTTTGTAAAATAGACATCATTTTTGAATTCGGAATATCAATTATATCTTAGGGTGAAATTTTGGCATTGTTCAGAAAAACGTCAATTTTTGATTAATAGTGAAACTACTAAGTGGTAGTTAAAAAAACTGAAATTTTCATAAAACTTAATTTTACCGCTTCTGTGAATGGAATTTCGAAACTCCGAGAGACACGGTTAATATCATGAAGTAAAATGTGGTTCAATGAGAAGAAAATAATTTTTGGTGAATAGTAACTTTTTACTTTTATTTACCACGGTTAAAAGTAAATAGGGTAATTAAGGGTAAAAATGATATTAATATTACTCTAACACATGTCCTAATTCTATTGGACAATTGTATCTAGACCAAAAACAATCTTAGGAATAAAATATTATCATTTAGGTCCACTTGGATTAGATTAGGACAATTATTATTATTTAATTCAAAGAAGAGTTAAAAGAGTTAAAATCAATGTTTATTTACTAAATAATTTTTAATATAGGGTTATACATAAGATAAATTAGATTGTAAATATTCATTAAAAATATTAAAACATTTCCTACATAATTATATTTTATTTATAATTTTGAGACATTAAATAATTTAATTTATTTATGACACAATGATGATATAGTAATTACCATAATAGTGAAAAATTAAAATAATTGATATTATAAATACCCAAATAAATATAATTTGAGACTTTTAATGAATTACACTAATTTTCTAGGATACTATGAAATATTAGGATTGATTTAATTAACTTTTCTCGAAGTAATAATTCTGTTATAAGTTTGAAAAAAATCAACTATTGAATAGTGTCAAAATTGACATAAAAGAGTTTTTAAAAATAATATTATATTATTAATTGATATTAAATTCATAAAAATCTAAGGGTCGGTCAAGAGTCTTATATCATGATGGGTGTATCATTAATGGATCACTTGGGGGTCTCTTGGATGTATATGGTAAGTTTATTTATCATATAATATAAAAATACAAAAAGACATTGTAAAAGTGAAACTAATTAACTTAGAGTTAATACATAAAGATAAGGTTAATATAGTAACCCAAACCTGTCTAAATTCTATTGGTTAAGCGATTTTCGACCCATCCCCACCTTAAACTTTAAATAATAAACTTTGGAGCCATTAGAAACCGAATATGATCTTATTATAAATTAATATTTCTAGCTTTTCCAAAGGTGCCCCTCACCCCCCTTATAAAAGGGCACTCCTCCTTCTCATTTCTTCACACCTTCAAAGCCTTTTGGTTCAGCCAAACTCTGCCCAAATACTCTCCCAACTTCCCTCACTACAACCTAGAGGTCTTATTTTTATCAGAAAGCCAACCTAAGGAGCCATTTTGATCAAATCAAAAGGAAGAACCCGAAGAAGAGGTAATGATTTCACCACCCTTTTCCAAGTTCCTTTCTTCTTCCAATTCTTCTTCCTTTGTTGTTACCATTCTAAGATAATAAATCTAGTATCATATATATACTGTGATTTTATTATAAATATGGTACAACCATATTCAGTATTCTATCCATCCTTTGAATAACATGTCACCATACGTGCGTATGTACGACTTACCGTCTCCACATCGTGGTGTAATTGTTATTCAATAAATTATTATTTGGATGGGTATAATAATGATGTGTAATTAATGTAAATAATAAATGAAACATGATAATGATTCTGTATATATGATATACCTTCCAATTATATATTATTTTAATATCAAAAGAATGATATTGTCACTCGTGCGTACGTACGGACTACCGTCTCCACGAACGCGATGAGATTCATTCTCCATCGTATCCATTCAAGTATAATTCTCATTTGACGATTAATAATAGTATCTAAGGACTTGATATCATTCTGGATATTATTAAGATACAACCTATCCATTACAAACATGTCTTACGTAACAAAACATATAAAAGAAAGCGAGTAAGTTAACACCCGAAACAACGATAATACTAAGATATTATTAACAAATAATTGTTAAAAGATCATATATGATATCATATTAATGTATATGATTCTTGTATAATTTAATATCAATTATTTCACCATTATACATGAGGTTAACCTACCCCAACCATGGAAAAGTACAAGGTAAGGGTTATTTGGCAATCTCTTCATTATCCGAGGTTGTTTATACATAATAATCTACTGGGATCTCTTTATCATCCACATCCATGTTTCTTAAAAATGTATTTCAAAACATTTTTACTATTTAAAAGAATATGGGTTAAAGTCATTTATACCCTTGTTTGACTTTTTATAAGAGTTTTATAAAGGAATATTTCCGTCATTTTCCAAATAAGGTGCTTTTAACCTTTTCAACAGAATTAAGGTAAGAATGTTTTTTTAACTTATACGGCGGGTGCGGTTATTTTCCGCCGTTATAAAATCGTCGAAGCTTCCATTACAAGCTTATAAGAATATTTTCAAAGAAAATGTTTTATTTCATAAATATATGACTCTTACATTATTTCAAAATAGAAAGATATATTTCTCTAAAAAGAGTTTTGATTTCATCTATGTCAACATCCTTTGATGGATTTTACGCTTATTTGAAGTTGATTTATTACGATACAAAACTTTTATATTGTATTGAAGGTTTTGTGATATGTTTGACTGTGGATGTGCTATTTTTATACCATTCATAGTTTATGGTGAAAGTATTGATATTTCGTATGCTAGTTTTAATACGAATGTTTATGTTATGTTTAAATCTTTTCATATGGGAATGCATTGGACTTAATATGTGACGGGTGGAGCCCGCTATAGCTTCTCAATGCATCGGTATGTCTCATGAGACAAACTAGTGTCTTGGAATAAGGCCTTGTAGAGATCTTATTTTTAGTCTTGGCACGAGGCCTTGGCTATGTGGTTATGATAGTCTGGCATTATGCATTCCATCATTATGAAAGTGGTTATTGATATTGCATGTGATTATTAGATTAGTAGAATATCCATGTGAATGAGTAAATGGAATTATTTCATTTTATCTTTTCCATACTATGTTGAAGTTCAAGTTTAATAGGCTTTTGTTTTAAGTTATACATTTTCTTAAATGTTTATTCTTATTTATGAAAGTTTCCGCTATATTGTTATCCTTACTGGGCATTTGAGCTCACCCCTTTCAATGTTTTATTTTTTCCAGGATGTGAAGAAGTAATTTATGAATGACCTACATGGATAGTATGTGGGGATATGAGTGTGGTCTATGAATAAAATATGTTTTTGTAGTAGGTTTTCACATTATGATTTAATTTAAAACTTTATTAATATATCTAGTGTTTCCAAGGCTACTAAACCAATCAGTCTTTCAAGATTTGATCTTTCTTATGATCATTCCAATGTTATGTAATAATGCACCGACTCTAGGTAACTGGGGTCGGGGCGTTACACTTTCTATATATGTTAATGATTCTAGGATGAAGATAAGGATATTTAGAGATTATTTGGGAAGAGTTTGGATGAGCCAAGGGGGTTTGAGAGTTGTGAGTAAGGGTTAAAGGTGGTTGATTTTTATAAGGAGAGGAGGGTCTTTTTATTAAAGTTTGAAAATATTATTTTAATATATAATGATTTTCAGTTTCTAAAGGTCCATAACTTTTTTAATTAGAATATAATGTGTATATAAGTTGAAATAAAAAAATCCAATAATATGTGTATGGGTTTTAGTTATTTTTTATTCCATATTTTTTTTATTTAACCCTTTGTTAACTTATTTAACTTTTACCATGTCCTATTATATATTTATAATCAATTGTTAATATATTTACTATAAAAATCCAAGAGATCCAAAATGGATCATCAAGGAAATTATTTACATCATATATGTCATATTTCGAAATCCTATATTTTTAGGAATACTTTATCATTTAATAAAATATTGATTGATTTAAAAACTATTTTATATCAATTTTAATACTATTCATATCATGACTTTTTAAAAAATCCATACCAACTTGATTCATTGGAAAACCCTTCCTTAATTCAAAGATAACAAGTCCTAATGATCTATACAATTCATGGATGGGATAAAAAGGTTCAAAAGAAATTAATTTTAATATTTATAATAATATAAATTTGAATCATTTATTAATGAAGCAATAACTGCATCACCATTGTGTCATAATTCATATTATTTATTTAATGTCTAAAAATTATAAATAAAATACCATAATGTAGGAAATTGTTTTATCTATCCAAATAATATTTATAGTGGAAGTTATATTTTATATAACACCATCTAAAAATTGTTTTAATAAAAATATTCATGTTTATGTAATTCTTGTCTTCACTTTAAATTAATTAATATAAAGGGCCATTATATCTACCAAGTGGCTCCTTGGAGTAATCGACCCAAGGAAGACCATGGTCGGAAATGTGTCATCTAATAGTGTTATGAAAAGTGTAAGGGTAATTTAATATTATTATAATATTATTTTTCTCTTTTATTTACCACATTTACCCTTTAACCTTGGTAAATAAAATATTTACTAAAGTAAATATTCAACATGTCTAAAAATATAAGTCACCTATTTACACAATTTTGAACTCCGGATTCCAAATATAGAATTGCATTTTCCAAATTCAAAATAAAAACATAGCAAAAATTAATTTAAAATTAATTCCCATTGTCAAAACAAAAGTGTGTTTTTAAGAAATAATAACTATCAAAAGATTTACCTTTGTTTATGTCAAAATTAAGAGTGAAATTACATCCAATGAACAAAAATGGATTAAATGGTAAAAATATAATCCAATTAAACTTAAAAACCCACTAAATGAAAAATTTAACTATATAAATAAATTAGATTAAAATGATGTTTTGAATTAAAATGCAGTATTTTTCGTAATTTATTAAGAAAAATAAACATTATAAAAAAACCAAAATTTCATCCAAAGTAAATATTTATCTCCCAATTATAAATAGAAATATTATTTTGTCAAATATAAGATATAAATGTGACCAAAAATATATTTAAAAAGGGTTCCCCATCAAAAGGTGGTAAATTGACCTTTTAAAGAATATTAGAGTGTTTATGCTTAAAATTGGATCCATTCACATTTTAATCTTATACCATATATTGTATAAATGTAAAAATATTTAACAAACATGTATAATAATATTTTAGTCAGTTATGTTCATTCTCTCCAATACAACTACTAGACATTAACTACCATTTAAAAATAATATTATATTATTAATTTTCATTATTACTCAGCCTTGTGTGCAACATAAGACTTCGGAGAAACCCATTGTTGCATGTCGGGTACGCCATCAAACATAGAATGCCCTTTAACATAAAATTTATAATTAATTCAGAAATATTAATAAATATGAAAATGTCTTACTCTTTATTTACCTGGGATGTTATATCATTATCCCTTTGGAAATTGTGTCCTCGAAATTTTATTCACTTATCAAATAAATGGGGGTATTTTTCCCTCATAGAATTTTTAAATTCACACATTTCCTCTTCAACCATGTGGTTTTTCCACAAAAACATTACCTAACAAATTACCTTATTCCGCAACGCTTGCTTTCTTTAGTCAAGAATCTGGACTAGTTGTTCCTCATAAGAGAGATTCTCTTCCAACTGAACCACCTCTGGACTCAAAACATGATATGGATATGACATATACTTTCTCAACATTTATACATGAAAAAAATTATGTACCTGGGATAAACTTGTAGGTAAATACACTCTATACAAAACTGGTCCAACATTCCCTTGGATTTCATTGCGACTAATGAAACTTTGACTCATCTTTACCTTCATACCAAAATGCATTACACTTTTTCATAGAGAAACTTTGGGAAAGACATGATCACCTAACTAAAAAGAAAGATTCATCCTCTGGTTATCCACACTACATTTCTGCCTCCTGTGAGCTATTCTCATGTTCTTTTAAATCAATTGAACTTTATCAACCACCTCTTCTACCAATTATGTCCCCATCAGTATCCTCTCACCAACTTCATCCCAAAAATATGTTGGTCGACATCTATTTCCATACAATTCCTCAAATGGTACCATATGTACACTGGAATGAAAAATATTATTATAATAAAATTCAACCAAATAATGATGTTGGTCCCAACTTCCCTGGTAATCTATTGAGAAAGCACATATAATATCTTCCAATGTCTAAATTGTTCATTCTGACTACCTATCTGATTGAGGATGAAATTGTGTACTAAAATTTTATTCAGAACCCAATGACTTATAAAGTGCTTTCCATAAGTTATAAGTGAACACAGGATCACGATCTGATATAATGAAGATGGGAACTCTATACAAATTGAATATCATATTAACATACAACCGAGAAAGTTTATGTAGAGATAAAGCATCTCAAATATAAAAGAAATGAGGAGATTTAGTCAATCGATCAATAATAACCCAGATTGTATTGTAACCTCAAGATGTTTTTGGTAATCCCATAATGAATTCCATGGATATATTTTCTTGTTTCCTCTCTGGAATTGGTAAAGTCCAAAGCATCCCTTTTGTCCACTCCTCGTCTTCTTTAGAATTTTGACAAGTCAAACAATTCACATTAAATTTATCAATATATATTTTCTTTCCATCCCACTAGAAATACTCCCATAGATCACTATACATCGTAGTACTACCAGGATGAAATGAAAACAGTCTTCTATGAGCTTAACATAATAACTCATTATTCAATTTGGAATAAAAAAGAACACATAATCTCTTCCCAAACCTCAAAACACAATAATTTTCAATATTAAATTCAGGTAACATACCATTCTGAACCAACTCTACCTTTTTCTTCAACTCAAAATCATATTTCCCATCTTTCTTAATTCTATCAGATAGAGATGATTTCACTGACACCTGAAACCAAACAAAGGAATTTACTGCTCCAAAAATTTCCATGCTAAAGTTCATAAAATCATTAATCAAAGGATCTGGTTCCAAACGTAACATGGTAAATGTAACATTACTCTTTGGACTCAAGGAATCTTCCACCTTATTTTCCTTTCCCAATTGGTAATAGATAGTGCAGTCATAATCCTTGATTAATTATAGCCATCTCCTTTGTCCCATGTTAAATTTTTTTGAGTAAATATATAATTAAAAATTATACGGTGATTATATATTTCACATTTTACTCCTTAGATATGATGCCTCCAAATTTTTAAAGTGATATCAACAGTAGCTAATTCCAAATCATGTGTAGGGTAATTCAACTCATGAGGTTTCCACTACCGTTAAGCATAAGAAATTACCTGATCATTCTGCATTAGGACACAAGCAATTCCTTTCAATAATGCATCCCTATAGATAACAAATTCACCATTTCTGGAAGGCAATGCCAAAACTGGAGCATTCACCAATCTTTTTTTCAATTCTAGAAAAAAAATCACATTCTTTTGTCTAAATCAACTTAACACCTTTTTGAGTTAACTTAGTCATTGGGATAGATAACCATGAAAAACATTCAACAAACCTTTTATAATAACCTACTAAACCATGAAAACTATGGATCTCTGTGATATTGGTAGGTATTTTCCATTCTTAAAACAACTTTTTTTAGCAGGATCAATAGATATACCATTTTTTAAACAATGTTACCAAAGAAAGAAATGTTTTGAAACCAAAACACACACTTGCTGAATTTCCCATACAGTTTATTTTCATTTATAGTTTCCAAGACAACCCTTAAATTACATTCATATTCCTATTTACTTTTGAAATAAACCAAAATATCATCAATGAATAAAACCACAAACTTATCTAGGAAGTCACAAAAAATTTTATACATATGATCCATGAATACAACAGGTGCATTGGTCAACCCAAAAGGCATAACTAAAAATTCATAATGGCCATATCTAGTATGAAATGTGGTCTTATGAATGTTTTCTTCCTTTACATCCAACTGATCGTTCCCCAGCCTCATGTCAATCTTTAAAAAATACTGAGCTCCTTGGAGCCAATCAATCATATCATCGATATGAGTCAAAGGATACTTGTTCTTAATATGGATGTTATTCAATGTTCTATAATCAATGTAAAGTCTCATTGAACCATATTTACTTTTTACAAACAAGACATGAGCACTCCATGGTGATGTTCTCATTCAAATGAAAACTTTATATAATAACTCCTTTAATTGAATATTTAACTCTAAATGTTCAATTTGAGCCATTTGATAAGGGGGTTGTGAAATTGGATTAGCATCAATTACTAAGTCAATACTAAATTAAACATCCCGATCAGGTATTATACTAGGAAACTCCTAAAAAAACATAAAGATACTCATTTACCACTGGCACATCATTAATCTTAATAGTTCCTTTGTTTTCAACAATATGTGCAAGTTAGCATTCATTTCCATCTTTTACTAGTTTCATAGCATCCTGATATGCTATCCAAAGTAAGGTTTAGTTCTTGTCCACAATCATAAATTATTTCTAAAAATAAACCTCTTTAGCTCTACAGTCCATATTAGCATGGTAAACAAAAATCCAATCCATACCCAAAATTACATCAAAATATACTAGAGGAAAACAATAAGGTTGGCTGGTAGATTCTTTCCACACACAAGGATTGGAAGGTTCTTATAATTTATTTTTGTCTTAAAATTTTATCCTAGTGTTTTTAACATAAGTTCAGGATTCATATATAGAGATGAAAATCCCAATTTACAAGAAAATTTATCAGAAATAAATGATTTTTTAGACCCTAAATCAAACAACACATTGGCATAATTTGTATAAACAATCTGTGTACCTGATACTACTTCTTTTCGATGGCCGAACATCTGCTAATGTAGTTGTAAAGGATTTCACCACCCCTTTATTCTTGTAGTCCGTAATTTTTCCCTCAGTTAAGTTCTTCATTGGACACTCATTTCTGTAATGTCCCATTTCATTGTAGTTAAAAAAATTTATTGACTGTAAATAAGATTTTGTCTTACCGTTACCCTAATCTTTTTTAGTGAAATTACGAGCCTTATGTCCTATTTTACCACATTGGAAGCACATACCAAAATTAAAAATATATTCCCCAGTGTACTTTTTTCAACAATTTTCAGAAACAGTAAACATAAGTTTCTTACAATCAATTTTTTATGAAGAGTTCTTCCCATTCGTGTACCACTTCGAAATCTTATTCTGTCGTTTTTCAATGAACACCAGAACATCAGAAAACTCCATTTCCACCTTCTCCGCACAATGAATAAGTATTATACAAATTTTTAACTCAGGAGAAGCTAAATCCCTTCGATACATTGGCATTAATCCTGAGTAAAAACTATTGATTTTTCTACTAGGATCTCATATGAAATTTGGAGAATACCTTTCATGTCAAGTGATTTTTACTTCATAAGTAGCCACCGAGCCATCTTCCTCCCTGAATTCCAAGAATTGTTTTTCCATCCTAAGATGAACCCCATTAGGAAAATATTTTCAAGAAACATACCTTTGAATTCATCCTAATCAAGAGAATCAATCTCCTCACTATCCCTAATATTTTTCACCATCGACCACTACCGATCAGCTTAACCTTCAAAACAGTAAGCAGCAAGACTAAACTTTTGATGTTTTGAACACCCCATGACATCAAAAATATTCTCTAGTTCTTTAATCCACCCTTCAGCTAGCACAAGGTAAGATGATCCTATGAATGATGGGGGATGTTGCCTCATTAAAGGACACACTACTGACATGTTACTCTATGGTTGATCTGGATGATCTCATGCATGGATACCACCACCATTTATTTCCTAATTCATCTATGCCATCACCACAACAAACTATTCAGTTCCGATTCTGACCATCGCAGGTTACTAATTTTAAAGGTTGTCTTCCTCTTGATGTCATCCCAAAATAGATGCCATGTTACCTCTGTTGAAACCCATTCTGAACACAAAAACATCTTAGACGAAGAAACATGGTAATCTGCAAATGCTATATCATTTCAATATTAAAATAAATTAATTTATGGATATTAATTAAACAATAACCTAAATCCTAATGTTTTCTAAACTGACATTTGACCCCAGCTATAAGGACTTGGACTTTAATAAAACATAATCTTGAATTATGTTAATAATTCACATTGGGGATCTTTTAGGTTAAGAGTTTTATGGAATTAGGCCATAACTAATAAATTACATCTCAAATATTACAAAGTAAAAACATCTACATAGTATCACTTTTTTCATAAAATAAAAACTCTTGAAAAAAGGGTATTGTTCAGTTCCATAATTTAGACATCATATCTTTTCCATGATCCCATCCCTGACCTTATTCATCTTTATTACCACTGAAAAACATTTTAAAAAAACTAGGTATGATCATAAAGATCTTAGTAAATATTACCAAATAATGAAAGAAAACATTAGTCCATCAATACATACATGTCAATGAAATAATACTTTTAAATCTTTAACATACCACACAAGATCATGTCATTTATGAATAAAAAATGGAAATTGTAAATCATAAAGGTAACTTGTGGCATCCATAACATACATACATTGTAGATTTCACAGCTACGTAGGGTGTTGCGTTTAGAATACCCATCATAGTATATTCCCTAAATCTCATAGAAGAAACATTTAAGTTTACCTCCATCACATTACCCAATGCATTAGAGAGCTATATCGGGCTCACCCACCCTATTTTTATCATGGAACCACCCATATACATAGACAATTACCAAGAACTATAACATAATCATAACACATAACACAAGCATAAAGGAAAGAAAAAATTTCCATATAGCAATCATAAAATATAATTTCAATATATTTACATAATCAATCCATCATAAAAACCATCTTCAATACCAAAATACATAAAATAATAAATGGTATTTATTTTCTTTTAAATCCAACACTATGGATTGTTAAGGAATCCAAACATAAAATAATACACACAGTGGTGGAAAAGACATTGTCACCGCGTACGTTAAAAAGAAACATTCCTTTTTATCATTTAGTAATATGATTTATAGAAAAAAGATTTATTTTTTAATAACTTTAAAACTAAAAGGCGTTTATACACCATATAAAATAAGGTCGTGTATAAATCAAAGGATGCCTTAATGAATGGAGATTGAGATGAAGTCCCTTACCTCGTGTCAGACTAGACTCGTTCATTCTTTAATCTCTTGAATAATAAACTAAAGTTAATTTATAATTTATTAAGATACTTTTCAAGTTTATTATTATTTATATATTACTTATTATCACATTATAAACATTATATAACCACTTAATTTAATAATGGTCATTTTGTTGATATTTGGAAATTTAGTAAAAAATAAACATCCTAGAATTAAAAGTTGTCCATGTGGTCAAAATTAAATTATCTAAAGAATGATATTCATGATTAAGATATCATATATTTCATATATATTGATCATATATATGTATTTATAATAGTACATAACATTTGGAGATAAAAATGAAATGCATCGTTCATGGAGACGGTAACCCGTGCGTACGCAAGAATGCTACGTTCATTTCTATTTCATATTTAATGTAATGACAATTTAAGGATACATATCTATATTATAATTCTAGTATAATATCATATATAATTTCAGTAATTCCATTCTTTATATGTTCCACGTATTTCATGAATGTGACATATCACTTTGAGGGGGTGGTAGTCCGCACAACCTCAAATGAAATTATCGTAGTTACCCATTATAGAAACCACTAATGTATGATATAGATGAAAAATACAGAAGAACAGAGACTATATAAATATAATATATATCTCAAATAATTATAATTATATCATTACAACCACCATGAGAGGCGGTAAGAGATAATAAAAAAATCTTCATTTCGTGAGGCAGCGGTTCATTGTACACAGAAAAATATGATCGTGTTCATTACATGGAGGTCTGTGTAAGTGTAGTTTGAATAATTATCATAAAAAAAACATAGTATATTTTGGATACTGGTGTTTTTATGTAAACAAATAATAAAAAGAGCATATGTAGTGAAGAATTAAAATAAAAGAAGAGAACTTAAGGGAAGACATTACCTTTAAATCAGTTAACTCCCGTTGGTTTGAACCGAAAGGCATACTAGAAGTGATTTCTACTTAAGGTAATGATTCTAAGAGGAATAAAGGTATATTTAGAGCTTATTTGGGTAGAGTTTGGATGAGAAAAGGGGGCATGAGAGGTGTATGTAGGGGTTTGAGGTGATGGTTTTTATAAGGGGGAGGAGGGGCTCTTTAAGAAAGTTTGAAAATATTATTTTATTATATAATAATATTCATTTTATAAATGTACAAAACATATTTATTTCTAAGATAAGGTGTATATAAGTCGAAATAATGTCATCCAATAATAATGTGATAGGTATTGGATATTTTTTAATCCTTATATTTTTTTTTATTTAACCCTTTGTTAACATATTTTACTTTTACCATGTCCTCTTACATATTAATATTATATGGTTAATAGATTTACTATGAAACTCCAAGAGACCAAAAATGCATCATTAATGAAAATTTTAAAATCATTTATGTCAATTAGACGAGTCATATATTTTAGGAATATTTTATCTTTTAATAAAACATTTATTGATTTAAAAACTCTTTTACATCAATTTTAATACTATTCATATCATGACATTTTTAAAAATCCAATACAACTTGATTCTTTATAAAAAACATCATTAACTCCAAGATAACAAGTAATCATAATCTATAAAATTCATTGTTTGAATAAAAAGGTTCATAAAAAAATTATTTAATTTTTTTTAAAATCAATTATTTGAATCCTTTATTAATGAAGCAATTACTCGATACCCATTGTGTCATAATTAAGCTTATTTATTTAATGTCTAAATATTATAAATAAAATAAAATTATCTAGGAAATAATTTTGTATTCCAAATAACATTTATAGTTGAAGAGATTACTTATATAATCCCATAATATTGTTTTTGGTAAAACGATTCATGTTTATGTTATTTATGCCCATACATTAAATTAATTTATATAAAGTTTCATTATCACTTCCATGTGGCTTTATGGGGTCCCAAATCTACCCATGGATTCCCATGGTCAGACATGTTTCCGAAAATAGGGTCAGGACAAGTGTAATAGAAATTTATTAATATTATAATATTATTTTTCACCCTTATTTACAATATTTACCCTTTAACTATGGTAATTAAAATATTTAATGAAATAAATATTCATCATGTCTAAAAAAAAGTTACCTATTTACACAATTTGGAACTCTTGATTCCAAATGTAGAATCTATTTTTCCATATTCAAAATACAGAAGTGGAAGAAATTAATTTGAATTTAATTCTCGTTGTCAAAACAAAAAGCACGTTTTAATAAATAATAATTATCAAAAGATTTACATTTTTGATGTCCAAATTAAGATTGAAATTACTTCCATTCACCAAAATTGGATTAAATGTTAAAAATATAATCCAATTAAACTATAAAACAAATTAAAATAAAAATCTAACTACATAAATATATTAAATTAAATGACAGTTTTGAATTAAAATGCACTATTTTCACTATTCATTAAAAATGAACATTATCCGAAAAATACCAAAATTTCATCAAAAGTAAGTTTGTATGTCATGATTCTGAATAATAATATTATTTTTGTCAAATAGAATATTTAAAAATTCCAAAAACATGATTTAAAAATGGTTCTCCATCAAAAGGTGGTAAATCGACCTTTTAAAAAATATTAGTGTTTATGCTTAGAATTAGATTTATTCACATTTTATGCTTATAAATTTTATTGGATAAATGTAAAAACATTTAACAATCATGTATAATCATATTTTAGTTATTTCTGTTCATTCCCTCTAATACAACATCTAGACATTAACTACCATTTAAAATAATATTTTATTATTACATTTCAGTATGACTCAGCCATTTGTACAACATAAGACTTCAAGGAAACCCATTGTTTCAAGTCAGGGATTCCATCAAACATAGCATCCTATTTAATGTATAATTAATATTTAATTCACACATATTAATAAATTTAAAAATTTATTACTCTTTGTTTACGTGGGATGTTACAGAACCCATTTTAAATAATTTATGTGAATCATTTATAATTTTTATTTAAAGAAAACTTTATTTTTGAAAGTTGAATACGTAAATTTACTTTTTGTGGGTTTTTGGTATTTTTATGAGAAATTTCATATTTTGGTGAATAGGGAAAACATTGAATTTTAATTGAAAACTGCTATTTCACCTAATTTATTTATATAGATAGATTTTATCTTAATTTGTTTTAAAAAATAAATTATATAAATTTTAAATCGATTAATAAAATTTATTTTATTATAACCAATTTCACATTGAACTTTTATATGAAATCATATCCTGCATTTGAACATTTTCGCTTAAAACCCTGCTTTTGTGATATGTCTTCGGGGTTAATTGTATATTAATTTCAGGCATTGTTGTAATTATAATTTGGAAAAATGGATTCAAAATTTTGGATTATAAATATTTATAAATTATAAATAATAAAATTATTTTTACCAAAAATATTTATGATGGTAATGAAATTTTTTTAAAACTATTTGGGTAAAAAAAGAGCATAATTAGTGATTAAAAATTGAAAATAAGTTTTAAAAATGTCCCTACACTTGACTAAAAACAATTTTCAACCAATATTTCACCCATTAATCCTATAATTATCCATAATGATCAATTTTGAATCCTTGGGGGACATGTAAAACGTGGGGGGAGCCCAAAGCCTTCCAAGATTAACCAATATATCCCCTTCCCCTCTTATAAAAGGCATCCTCAACTCCCCCTAAATTCAAAACTATGGAGAAACTTTGAATTAGAAAAAAACTACCCAAATATCCTCCCAAAATCCCTACATTAAACATATAATTATTACTTTTGTACGAAATCAATTCAAGGAATACCTTTGTTTCAATCCAAAAGAAGTTTTCCAAAGAACATGAAACATTCTTACTCAAGCTCTTTTGTTTTATTTTTATTCTCCACCACCTCAATTATAATTATTCCAATATAATATAATAATAGATGTATCCTAAATATATAGATTTTGTTTTTATTCTATGTTATAAAACTACAATAACACACACATACGTCTAATGGGTAATGAACATTTTTTCTTGTGCATGGTGAAGTACCGCCTCATGAAATGATGTTATTTGTTTTTCTTATCCCACATATCATGGTTGGTAAATACATGGGAAAACATGTTTTTAAATGATATATATTAAATGTTATGATTTATTTATGATTTTGGAATTATTTTATAACACATACCTTCATGTTTTCCTTTTTTTCAAAATACTATACATTCATTTGTGGAAGTGTGGGCTAAAAGATCTTCAAAGTGATGTGACTCATTCACAGTCTACCTGAAATTTATTAAGGATGGGATTGGTGAAATTAAATGATATATATGAAATAAATATTCTACTTGAATAATATTATATATATTTTTATATATATTCTTATATTTTATTTAAATTATTTCTTTCAATATTACACTAAAATAGAAACAACATTAATGAGTATGTATGACCACCCATATCCATAAATAGAGTATTTGATTTCACTTTTCAATATTTAATAAATTATTATAAATTAATTTATAATGAAAATATATTATATTTATATCATGTTTTGTATTTGGTATATAACTAAATCATGATCTAAGAAAGACAATCAATAAGTATAAGTCAAAACATGTATGAAGAACAAAACATATATTACAAGAATCAAAACATTACAATGAAGTTTTTAGTAAAAAGTTAATATAAATTAATAAATAAAATCATATATGTCATCAGATATAATAATATGGATATGTGGAAGATTTATAATAAACATATATTTATTATATATTTGGTTTGAATGTCTACAAAGAATGTCAATACCTAATGTAAAGGAGTTTCATCACAATTTATATTCTCCTCAGATACATTCTATATTCACCATACGATTCATTTGGGTGGTGTGTATAATTCCCATGGATGTATTCTATTATTATTATAATAAATGTTAAGATTATTTATATATCCATTTTATGATTTTTCTTTCATGGTATTTACGTAGAAAAAGTTACGAAATTGGAAAAGTAATTTGGTCTCACTTTTCCTTCTTTGAGACACATGCCATGTTGTGAACCCATATTTATTTATGGGGTGTATATACTATATTTGACTTGTTACATCATTAATATCAATATTTAGATGAAATTTTAAGATTAATTAAATGTTATTCATTCCATTTTTATGACTCAAGCTTATTAAAGTGGTAACATATTACTACTACAATCTCACCCTTAACCGATATTGTTTATGAATATACTTACATTGATAAAATACAATGAAACATATCTCAATAAATGTAATTTATTTTCTTACCCTATATTTAGTCATGTAATATCCAATTAAAGGAACCATTTTTTCACTCTTTGGTACTTAATATAATTAGAAAAATGTTTTTATGAAAATCCATCATTATTTCTCTTTTTGGTCTGAAATTTTTGTTCTTTCAAAATAGTTTTTTATAAATCCGTTTTCAATAAATGTTTTACTATTATCATATAATGTTTATAGGAAATTTTCAACAATGTTTTATGTTTTTAGAATTTTTTTAAAAAAAGTAATCTTCTTGTAGTTTTATGATTGAGCCACTTTTGTAAAAACAATTTGGCACAGAAGGAATGTTTAGAATGTACTGAATTATCCACAATCATGAACATCCTTCATTTGAAGGTTCCATTTCATTATTACAAGAATTTTTTAAGGAAAATTATTTTCCTAATATTTTTGTCTTTCATTATTTTGTAAATGGTTTTCAAATAAATATATTTACAATTTTTTATGATTTAAGAAGTTTTTTAAATTATTTTCAAACATTCCTTTAAATAATTCAATGTTACCTTCTAAGAAATATATTTTTTACATTTAAATAGTGTTTTGAATATTTTTTCGATTCCATTATATGTTCAGAAGTTTAGTTTTATATAAAATGGTTCTCAAAGGGAAGTATGTTTTAAGAATAATTTTCTAACATAGAAATGATATTTTTCTGAAGAAATGGGTTGAATGAAATGGAAATAATTATTTATAAAATAGTATTTTTGAAAATTTTTTATGAAATATATTTTCAATGAATGACTATTTAACTTAATAAATGTTCCATATGATATTTAAAAATCACTCTCCATCTAAGATGATAAACATTGTTATAATTTATGCTTTTTTGGGGATATGATCCAAGAATAACATTCATATTATTTTCAGAATGGTTTTTGTTGAGATGGAATGTTATTTTTGACACACATTTATCTTCAACATTAAATATTCTTTTGAAACCCATTTTTTAGGGGTTATTCATTGATTAAATGATTATGAAACCCATCACTTTTTCATTTGTATAGTTATGATTAAACTTTATTATACACATTTCATTTCGTGGGTTATAAAATGTTTTTTTTATTAAACCCTTATATTTTAATGTGTCATTATATGATACAGGTATTATTAACTAGGAGAAAATGTTTAAATGATCTTATTATGTTATGGTTTTTACCTATATCTCCCTCTAATGCATTGGGTAAATATTTATATCTAATCAGATAATTATGGGAATCAAGTAAACGGGCTTGATACACATTGAAATATGGGGAAACCCGATCCACTATAGGAAGACATGGAAACCCAATCCACTCTGAGATTATGGGTAAAATTGATCCACTATAAAATGTTGTTTATTAAACCCATATATTTTAATGTCTCATGAGATTATACATGTATTATTATCTGGTAGAACTTGTTTAAATTATCTTATTACATTATTATTTTCACCTATATCTCCCTCCAATGCATTGGGTAAATATTTTTATATAATGAGATAATTATGTGAATAAAGTCAATGGGATTTATACACTATGAAAGTTGTATAAAACCTATCCATTATAGGAAGATGGAGAAACCTGATCCACTATAGGAAGATGGGTAAAATTGATACACTATGGGAATATGGGATTATTGAACCACTATGACAATATGGGGAAACCTAATCCATAATGGGATGATGGGGAAACCCCTACCACTAAATTAATAGAAGGAAATCTGATCCACTATGTATAGATTTGGAAACCCAATACACATTGGAAAGATTGGGAAAATCGATCCTTTATAAAGAAACAACTATGAATGGGGATGGTGGCGTGTTCTGTCTAGTAGGTTTAGTCCACATGAAGTTCCCTAGTATGTTTTTTAAATGAGCCTTGATGTTTGGGAAATGAACTTACATATTTACGTTTTAGCCAAAATTCAATTTCTGATTCCAATATAATTCTTACGTGGATTATGCTCTTGGTTCCCTTCTGATTAATGTCTTATTAATATCCAGTATTTTTTCCATGATTCATCTTGAAGATCTTATATATATATGGTATGATCTTAAAATTTCATGATCACATTTTAATATCATTATTCTCAGATTAATTCATATATATCTTCCTTGTTTCCCTTATTTAACATCTAAGATTAGCCATCTATATTTTTCCATTTCCCATTTTATGTATATATTTTTTATGTATTATTTGTCTTAGAAAGGGTTCTAATCATGAAAACCCTAATATGAGATAATATTTCTCACTTATGTTCCAAATTTTACATTTCTATGTTTCCAAAGGTAGTAAACAATTATTTTCTTTGGAAATATATTTGTGTATTATATTAAGTATTATGGAAAAATTATGTAATTTATTTATATGTCAAGCTTAGGTTATTATAGTTGGTATCAGAGAAATAGTTTAGTTAACTTTGGTCAGAGTGGAATCTCAAGAGGGGGGGGGATTGAGTTCCAACTTAAAAATTATTTCTAAAAATTTTCCTATAAAGATCCCCCAAATTTGAAAAGGCCCAGTTAATTATGGAAGCAAAGATCTAGAAGTCTAATTGGTCAACAGTTTTCATAAAAGGGTGATTAGTCCTCAGTAGAATTAGTGTAGAACACTTTTTTAACTATTGAAACATGTTTACTGAATCAAGCACATACACACACTCACCAAAAGAAACTATCAAATGTGAATGTAAAATAGTTTTATGTTTTATCAATTCTAAGAAGTGTAAAATAAATAAAATAGAGTAGAACAAACATACAAAGCAATGTGGAGTTGAAAAAGAGGTTTAGTCTCAAGCTGAGACTTAATATTATACACTTGGTGATCACCTTCCACCAAGAAGATTATATTAACAATAAACATAATACACAGCCTGTATCGGGCTTTACAATAGTTTTCACACACTGTCGAGGGTTTATAACCTCTACCATAGTTATACATGGGAAACAATATGTAAGTGTAGTTTTATGTATGGGTATTCAGTATCATCTAGTTCAAGCACAAGAGATAGTGTTTTTAATATAAAAACACACACTTCTCATGAAAAGTAAAGTGAAGGAACACAAAAGTGATAATATTATAATATTGAGTTTATAAAGCTCTATTTGTTTGTTCTTCAGCTCTTGACTCCTTGGAGTGTAGAATTTGTTGTTTGAGTAATTCTGTGGAAGATGTATCCAAAACTGAGTGTCTCAACTCAAGGTTCTAGCATTCAGGAATTGAGTGTTCTTCTTCTTGTGTTGATCGAGAGTTGATGAGACACAGAAGGCAACTTTCAAATTGTTCTCCTGAAATGATCTTCTTGAAGTTCTTAGGTTTAAAGTGAATGTGATCGAATTGTTTTTCCTTGTTCTCCAATATGTTCTTTCTCATGAATTCCACTTTATTAACTTTTGGACATGCACTTATCATTTCCCACTATCTTTTCTTCCTCAGTATTATCTTATATATTTTATGTCTGGCAATAGGAATAAGTACATCACGTGCGATCTTTCTTGTACCTCATACTATCCCCAGATATGGTCTCTTGATATGTCTACAATCAGCATTAATTAATGTCATAGGCATTCAATTTATCAAATATGACTGTTAGAAGAATCTTTGGAATTTGACAAAGTATGGACTAGAAGAGTATGGTTGACTGGTAATGGTAGCCTTCAGAACGATAGGCTTCAACAGTAAGTGCACATCGACCTCATTCATTGGTAACAATTCCAATGGTAAACTTACATAGATAACTCTCCATCAGTAACCTTCCATTGGTAGCCTTCAGAAAAAACGTTCCCAATAGTAGCCTTGCATAGGTGACCTTGCAACGGTGACCTTGCATTGGAGACCTTGCATAAGTGACCTTGCATCTGTGACCTTGCTTTGGTGACCTTGCAATGGTGACCTTGCTTCAGGGACCTTGCATCAGTGACCTTGCATCGATGACCTTGCAATGGTGACGTTGCATAGGTGACCTTGCATTGGTGACCTTGCGACGATGAACATGCATTGATGACTTTTTCAATTAGAGAAGTTTTTCGTTGTGAGCTTAAACAAGAGAGCAGTGTGATTAAAATCACATAGTTATTAATTTTATATAAACTTGATTTTCTCATAAATAAATATCCTGTAAGAGAAAAAAGAAGATATACATAAATTAAACATGATTTGAGATTATCAAAATAGGTGAGTCCAATAATATCCCCCCTTTTGATAATCACAAATTATGCCAATATGTTTGAATCAGGGTAAGCACATTTGCTAATATCTTCAGAGGTGTGTATAAGAAATTTTGAACCATGATTAATATGAAAAAAAGTATTGATAAGAAAATTAAACATTAAAACTTTTCCTCCTATTAGAATGTTTAAAAATGTAAACTTAACTTGTAACCTAACCTATTTCTCCCCATTTGGGTAACATTGAGATTCAAGTTTAAATATTTCTCCCCCTTTGTGATTTAAAAAAAGACATGAGGAAAAAAAGAAACAAAAGAGGATTTTCTAGTAATGAAGAAAAAGTATAATATACCAACATGTTTCAAAGATCCATATCAACTAAGACTTCCTACATTCAATCCACATGAGAGATTTATAAGGGAGCTTTGACTTTGGGAGTTGAGGAGTCATGTTTTGAAGATGGAGGGATATCATGAGGGATAACATTCATCGGGGTAGGAGTAACATCCATAGAAGCATCAGTAGACCTGTTGTGCATAGATCTATGAGGAATCATAGGGGTTAAACTTCTGACAGCTTCTGCTAGAGTCATCATTTGTGTAGCACTGGTAGATCCTAAAGCAGCCGAGGTAGAATGCAACGCTGGAGGAACAATGATGGGAGTGCAGTCCACATGGAAAAAGAGAAAAATATAATTTCTAAAATCCATAATAATACTTCCTCCACTCTCCATGGATGAGATAGAATATTTCTTATTCTCCATGAATTTATCTAATGTAGGAGTCAACTCCTTGATCCCACTTACCTAATACTTAAATTCTTGAGTGACTGGTGGAATCCTCAAGTTCTCCAACAACAACTTGAAGTGACCATTCATCTGATGCTTAGTATATACCCTTTTGTATTAGAAATCAACATTCTATTTGATGGCATTATGTTCTTGAGCATATTTGTAGAGACACATAGCTTGAAATATATATACATTACATTACTTTTGTGGAATATCTAATACATAACAAAAACAGACACCAAAGGACCGTAATAGTTTTGTGTATTTGGAAACTCGAAATATAATCTTCTAATCTTAGTGAAAGATCTTCAACATCTCCCATAAAGATCTTCCTTTTTTTCTTACCTAAAACCATTCTTTATATCCTGGGGAAAAGAAAACATATAAAGGGTGAGCTCAAATGCTCAGTAAGGGTAAACATGGAGAAAATAAAGAAAACCATATACATTTGAAATTAAAGACAAGAACATAATATTTAAAAATCAAAATCTTGAGCAATGACATAAAACATGGAAGTATGTAAGGCATAGATCATAATGGATCATAAATCATGATAAAATATCATGGTAATAAAGCATGTAATTGTGGAAACCATTAATTACATGTTATGATTTCAATATTAGCCAAGGCATTGCTGCCAAGACCATCTTATTGGACAAAGTCCCTTTCTGAATCGAGTTCACACCTCATTCCAACCCTGTATCACTAATCCAGTTTAACTTACCATTCCAACAATGTCTATCTCATGAGATATAAATCGTTACCCAATTCATTTGAAGGAGATATAGGTCTCACCCATCTCATAATTAAATCATTCTTACGTGTGCCACAACATAAACATAAATCATTCATCATAACCCAAAGAATAAAATGGGTTTCATAAACATCATCCCATCATAACATAATCCATATAAAACAAATGGGTATCATTTCATCATAAGAAAAGTGAAACCATGTAAATCATTGAGACATTATATTTGAAACATACAGATATGAAATAATGACATCTTAGATAGAAAATGGTTTTGATAAAACACTTGAAATGAATTCTTGAGGAAAATATCCTTTCTTATTCAAAATCATTTTCTTTTCACAAAATGCCATGCAATTTTAAAAGAAAAAGATTTTGTTGAAAATAGTCCTGAAATCTTGTAGATAAATCTTCATTAAAATAAGGTGTTATAAAACCGTAAAAATATGTTCATACCGTATAAGTTAAAGAAAACATTCTCCTTGCACTTTTAATGGAAAAGTCAAAAAGTACCATGTATGGTAAACAAAAGAAAGATTAATTCCATAACACAAAGTAAAAGTCATGATGGGTAAAAATGACTTTAAATATAAATGGAAGAATATTAAACACTTTATGAAAACATTTTTATGGACATGGATGAAAAATATAACCCCAGTAAAAACTTACGAATAAGCAATCTCAGATAAAAATTGGATTGTTAAATTATCCCTTACCTTATGTCCAATTTCATCCAAATGTGTCTGAGACTCTTGTATAGTGGGTTTAAACATATTATTAACTTGTAACATAACCATAATAATATTTATGATATCATATATGATTCACTTATGACTTTATATTATCCGTTCATTTGTCAATTCCATGTTAAAGCAACGTTTTGGATAAAATCGTTTCATTTATCGTCTGTGTTTTGACTTGTAATTATTAATATGATTACATAGATCATTATTACTTAATTCTAGAATATAAAACATGATTTATATAAAATATATATTCAGAATATACATATATATTATAGATCGATAAATGGAAAGAAATACACCGTTCATGGAGACTGTAGGCCTTATGTACGGATGAACGCTGTTTATAGTTTCCTTATTGAATTGAATGGAATTAAGTAGATGAAATATATATATATATATCTAGTAGCATTATTATGTCATATATTTCATGATTACCTATTACATATACTTTATAATTATTCTTGAATTGTTAACATGAAAAATGAATATCATCGCGTCGTGGAGACTGTAATCCGTACGTAAGGATGAGCGATGATATCATTCCCATATTTATTGAATGGAATTAGAGTAGATTAAATAATATCTTAGAATCAGTATGATGTTATAATAATCATATATAGTTATTCTTTACACCATTATGCCCATCCAAGTAAGGTGGTGGTGGAAAAACTGATTACACCACGGTGTGGAGACGGTATTTCGTACGTACGCACGCACGGTGATTTTATTTTCCTTAGGATGGATAGAAGGTGAAATAGGGTTGTCTACTATTTATAATAAAATATTATTATATAAGTAATAATGATGTTATTACTTTATAATGAAACAACTAAATAAGAGAAAGTAGAAGAAGAATGAAACTTGAAAGAGTCGGTAGAAGAGATTACCTCTTCCTCAACACACCTCATTTAAACTTCCTCTTAGGGAACTAGAGTTGGTCTTTTGATAATACCAAAACCTCTATAATATAACTAGAGACGTTGAGAAGAGGAATTGGCAGGGTTTGGCCGAGCTTCAAGGCTCAAAAGGATGTGAAGAGAAGAGGGAACTGGTGCCCTTTTTATAAGGGAGGAGAGGGGCACCTTTGAAAAAACTAAAAATATTATTTTATAATAAAGTAATATTCGGTTTATAATAGCTCAAAATTGATTTATTTCGTAGATAAAGTGGGTATGGGTCTCAATACACTCAACCAATATGTTTTAGACAAGTTTAGGTTACTATTTTCACCTTATCATTTAGATTTAACTCTAAGTTAAGTCATTTAACCTTTACTGTGTCTTCTTGTTTTCTTCCACTATATGGTTGATAAACTTACTATAACAAGCCAAAATAACCCCATGTGGTTCATTATTAATATATATAACCTTATATAAGTCATTTGGATGAAATATATATTTTTAGGAAAATAATAACAATTAATAATATATTATTTTTTTAAAAAACTATTTTATGTCAATTTTGACAATATTTGGTAATTGATTTTTGTGAAAATCATAAAAACATGATTAGTTCGAAATAATTTAATTTAATCAATACTAACATGTCATATTAACCTAAAAAATTAGTTTAATTCCTAAAAAGTCTAAAATTACATTTATTTGGGTATTTATAACATCAATTATGTTAATATTTCATTAATAACGTAATTACTGCATCATCATTGTGTCATAAATAAATTAAATTATTTAATGTCTAAAAATTATAAACAAAATACAATTATGTAGGAAATCTTTATATATTTCTAATGAATATTTATAGTCTAATTTATCTAATGTATAACCCAATATTAAAAATGTTTTATTATTAAACATTGATTTTAACTATTTTAACTCTTTTTTAAATAAAATAATAATAAGTGTCCTAATATAATACAAGTGTACCTATAGGGTAATATTTTATTCCTAAGGTTGTTTTTGGTCAAATTAAACTTATCCAATAGAATTAATACATGTGTTAGGGTAATAATAATATCATTTTTACCCTTAATTACCCTATTTACTTTTAACGGTGGTAAATAAAAGTAAAAAGTTTCTATTCACCAAAAATTATTTTTATCTTACTGAACCACATTTTACCCCTAGATATTAACCATGTCTCTCGTATTTTCCAAATTCCACTCACAAAAGTGGTAAAATTAAGTTTTATGTAAATTTTCAAATTCTCCTAGGAGGTGGGTAAAAGACAGTGAGAAGTTCTATAAAATTTTTATAAATCTAAAATTATTATAAAATGAATCAAATGAATTAAATTGAAATTATATAGGTATTACATATCAATTTTGACCTAAAATAAATTTAAATAAAATAAATAACTATTTAAATAAAAATTTGGGTTTTAAAAAGTAACCGAGTGTTTTCACTATTCATCAAAAATTGAAAGTTTTCAGAATAATACCAAAAATTCATGCTAGGCTAATTTCAATATTCCAAATCCAAAAATGAAGTCCATTTTGAAAGATAAAATTTATAAAATTTAAAAAAGTGGGTATTACTATTCATAATGGCCAGTTCATAATAATATTATAATAATGTCTCACTTAATGAAACTTGGTATTGCGTACTACACACGCTATCGAAGAAGGTCTTGATTGCATGTAATGAAAGCCAAGTCAAGGCTGCGTGTAGTGAATGATCTGTTTGTTGTTGATTATAACATAATCAAAACTTATTTCATTTATACATTAAACAAAATCTATACTTAATTTTACGTAGAATAATTTCCACAAAATGAACTTGAAATTGTGTGTAACATGAGACAAGAATAGTGTTGCATATACTGCAAGATAATACGGTGTTGCATATAGTACAAGCTAATTTTATTGTAGTGTATAATAGAAGACATTAAAGAATTTGAAAATAATATATCTCATAAAATCTTGGGGTGTTACATTCTACCCCCCCTTAAAATGAATTTCACCCTCGAAATTCTTCGGGGTAATAAATGGTTTACTACATGAAAGTTTTTTTAATAGAAACCCACATCGTAAAGAGGAATAATAAAAATTCATTTTAAAAGGGGAAGGTAGAATCATAACAGTCACCCAAAGTAACTCAGCACTGGGTTTCCACATAGGACAACAAAGGTGAAAATATGTATATGGAAGAGAAATATTACCCTCAACTTCTGATGAAGAGTGTTAGAGGAGATGGCTATGAAAAATCCAACAATCACAAAGCCATAAATTTTTGATGACCTAAGGTACCATATAATTCATCAAATATAAGGGCACTAGGAAAACATTTTTGGTTTTCAAGATCATTTCCCTAAAGTTGAAAAATTGGAATGAGGAGAAATTCATTCTTGATTTTGGTACAATTTCATCGTTGGTCGTTCCATGGACAATTTCCACTTCATCTCTTAAAGAAATAAAGCTTAATTTTTCATTCATGAAGTGTTAGAAGATCATGTGATAGAATTTTGGGTCATTCCATCTGTCTCAAACAAAAGGTTAGAAGAAGTTATCAAAAATACATAAGTCCATATATAGTGAGATTAATCATATATGGTTCCTAAAATAGACTTATACTTCATATATCGTACATATTAATATAATAAAACTAGTTTCTACTAACTAGGGACTTTTTGTAGGCTAGTGGTAGGCGATAAAGGCCTGTCGCACATCAGTTGTGGGTGCGATTCCCACAGCCTTGTCTAACGCGACAGGTTGTCGCCCATCCTAGAGGTTGTCCTTTTTCTAAGACTACATTATTATAACATTCCATAAATAATATTGAAAAAAGTTCTATCCTTAAAAAATACCGACTTATGTCCAACATAATCCATTCCAATCTTTAGGATTATCCAAAATACTTGTGTTCAAGCTCATATTATAAAGAAAATAATTACTAGAAATGTCATCTACCGAGTCGGTGAATACCATCATATATCCCCCATATATCATACGATATATCTTGTTGGTCAAATTACCAACATGTGAATACCTAAATCCTGTATTCTCTTAAAAAATGAATACCCATTGACCCTTAGTGAAAACAAGAATGTTGTCGAAATTTAAAACTTTCCACATACCAAAATCCCAACATTTCTATATACTCAAACCATGGTATAACTTTGTCCTTATATCAGTCATGAGCTCATTTCATTTTTTCTTTGTCGCTTTATTATGTGCATATAATATTCTTTCCAAAAATATTTCAATCACTTTTCATTGTTACTGGTACCATATAATGATTGAAAACCAATACATAGATATTCCAAAATTCCACGATGCCATAAATGAGTTTCCATGATACTATTTTGAAATCCCATTACATAAACACTTAATCATTACACAACATCATTGTCATACTCAACATCACAAATAGGGATCACATGTGACTTCCATTTATCCTTTTTCTTAAGAGGTTGCTCCCATTGATCATCAATAACCGTTGGATTAGGTCATTGATTATCATAATTCCCCATTTACATGCACTTGAAGCATTGAAGTGTTGGTGGTGAGTTCTCTGAAATCTTTTATTTATTCACATCATTAGCAACCCTTTTTTCCATTACCTCGACACTCAGCTGCTGGATAACCTTCTTTTCCATACTTCAAACATTTTATAGTCCCTTTAAGACAATCTCCACCATGCTTATTTCCACACTTTGAGCATAAAGAAACATTCAGCTTCTTTTCACCATTATTCTGAGATTTCTCCTTGAACTCCATCTTTCGTTTCTTGTCAAAACCATGAGATGGATATGTAACACCAACTTCCATTTCTACCTTGATAGCACAATACGCAATTTCTTCATAGCTTCTGAAGTCTCTTATAGCTAATGCTTTTCGAAGACTTGGTTTTAAGCCACTGAATAATCGATCAACTTTACTTTCAGGTTGGATGATAAAGTCAAATGCATACCTTGCGAGCCTTGTAAAATCCGCTTCATATATACCAACAAATTCATCATCCTTTTGCTTAAGCTCAAGGAAATCCTTTTCCATCTTTGTTTGAAGAATACGAGGGAAGTACTTATTGAAAAATAAGTTCTTGAACTCATCCCATTCCATGGATTCAATTTCATCTCAGGGCCTCATATTCTTAATTTGAGTCCACCATTGATCTGCTTCACCTTCTAAACCGTAAATAGCTAGAATGAATTTTTCATGTTCCAAACAATGATGTATGGAAAATATCTTTTCAATAGTACTGATCCATTATTTAGCAACAATTGGACCAGAAGACCCACTAAATGAAGGTGGACGTTGCCTCATGAAGGACTCAATAGAATATTGTTCCCTTCTCTGGTCATTTGGAAGTCCAGAATGATTCATAGCTTGTGTAAGTATAGCAATAATATTTTCACTCCATATCCCATAACATTGGTTTGTTCAGGAGGAAAATCATTGTATTTTCCATTACATTGATCAACACGGTTCCTTTGGGTTCCAACCATCATCTAAAACCCAAAAAGAATAGTGTGAGAGGCAAAAATCATGCTAGGGAAAACACCACAATAAAGGGGGAGTACCTTAAATATATAACATCTTAGGGTTAATTATAATATTTTTACCATAATTCTAGGACTATAACCTATACTTATACTTAACCTTAGGGACATCCCTAGACATACATTAGAAATATCTATAGGGATCTCACAAAAGATTTCGCATCCTAGTTTCAATGGTTAACTAAACCTTTCCTCTCATAACATCTGTAGAGACCCAAAGGTTGATGTACATAGACATTAAATTACTTTTTCGGAATATCTAATACATAACAAAAACAGACACCAAAGCACCGTAATAGTTTAGTGTCTTTGGAAACTCGGAATATAATCTTCTAATCTTGGTGAAAGATCTTCAACATCTCTCATAAAGATCTTCCTTTTTTCTTACCTAAAAACTTTTTTATATCTTGGGGAAAAGAAAACATATAAAGGGTGAGATCAAATGCTCAGTAAGGGTAAGCATGGAGAAAATAAAACAAACCATATACATTTTAACTTCAAAACATGAACATAATATTTAAACATCAAAATCTTGAGCAATAACATAAAACATGGTAGTATGTAAGGAATAGATCATAATCGATCATCAATCATGATAAAATAGAATGGGAATAAAAAATGTAATTGTGAAAAACATTAAGCGCATGTTATGATTTACATAGTAGCCAAGGCATTGCTGCCATGACCACCTTAGTGGACAAAGTCCCTTTCCGAATCGAGTTCACTCCTCATTCCAGTCCTGTATCACTGAACTGGATTAACTTACCATTCCAAAATTGTCTATCTCATGAGATATAAATCCTTACCCAATGCATTAGAGGGAGATATAGGTCCCACCCATATCATAATGAAATCATTGTTACGTGTTCCACAACATAAACATAAATCATTCATCATAACCCAAATAATAAAATGGGTTTCATAAACATCATACCATCATAACATAATCCATATAAAACAAATGGATATAATTTCATCATAAGAAAAGTGAAACCATGTAAATCATAGAGACATTATATTTGTAACATACACATATGAAATAATGTCATCTTAGATGGAAAATTCTTTGGATAAAACACTTGAAATGAATTTATGAGGAAAATAACCTTTCTTATTCAAAATAATTTTCTTTTCACAAAATTCCATGAAATTTTAAAAGAAAAGGATTTTGTTGAAAATAGTCATGAAATCTTGTAGATTAAGCTTCATGAAAATAAGGAATTATAAAACTGTAAAAATCTGTTCATGCCGTATAATTTAAAGAAAAAATTATCCTCACACTAGTACAGTCATAAAAATTAGTGGCCGCCAAAATCCGTCGCTAAAGGTCTATAGCAACCGACCAGCATCCACCAAGTGGTGGCCGCATTTCCCACGTCGTTGTTTCTATTAGCGATCGCCACTTAGCGGATGCTGTAGGCAAGCCGGGATGGGCTTGAGCGGCCGCTGTAGCCGAGAACATTAGCGGCCGCTGAAAGGCGGCCGCTAAAGGTCGCCATGGAAACAGCTATAGCGGCCCCCAAATGGCGGCCGCTATATGATCTCTGTTTAGCGGCCACCAAATGGCGGCTGCTATAGATTTTAAATTTTTTTATAAAAAAAATTCAATTACACAATAATATAAACCCAAATAAATCTAATCAGTCATCTTCCAAGCTCCACATCCATCATCAAATAAAACTGAATAACAAAATTTAATAACAAAATTAGTACCGAATAATAATTAGAATGTTGCATGGTGGTTTCATGTCAATCTGTGGTCGTCCGCTATGAATTTGACCGTTAGACGCCCGTTTTGGCCGTTTATGACACTAGAACTACGTTCTCGGTCACCGTGGGCACACAGCACGTCCGATTGACGTGCCGTCTACTCGAACACTTCCCAAATCAGTCACCCGTATTTTTAGTCTGATTTCAGGCCATTCCGACTTCGTTCGGCCCGTTTGGACCCCCACCCCCCCCCCCCCCCCCCCACGTGCGTTTATGAAGCACGCGCATCACTTAAAACACGCATATTGAGTCGTACCGCATAAAATGCACGTCTGATTGACATTTCGTCTGAGAGTACACATCATGAATATTAATTAGAATGTTTTACGGTGTTTTGAGGTCAATTTGTGGTCGTCCTCTATGAATTTGACCATTAAACGCCCATTTTGGCCGTTTATGACACCAGAACTGTGTTCTCAGTCACCACGGGCACACGGCACGTCCGATTGACGTGACGTCTGCTCGACCACTTCCCAAATCACTCACCCATATTTTTCGTCTGATGTTAGGCCATTCCGACTTTGTTCTACCTATTTGGACCCCCCCCCCCCCCCCACACGCGTTTTAGAAGCGCACACATCACTTAAAACATGCATATTGAGCCGTACCACACACACCGCACGTCTGATTGACGTGCTGTCTATGCGTACACATCAAGAATAATAAGTAGAATGTTGCACGATGGTTTCAGATCAATCCGAGGTCGTACGTCATGAATTTAACTGTTAGACGCCCGTTTTGGCCGTTTATGACACCAGAACTGCGTTCTAGGTCACCGCGGGCAGACGACACATTCGATTGACGTGCCATCAACTCGGCCACTTTGAAATTCACTCACCCGTATTTTTGGTCTGATTTCAGGGCATTCTGACTTCGTTCGGCCCATTTGGACCCCCCAAGCGCGTTTATGATGCACACACATCCCTTAAAACACGCATATTGAGACGTACCGCACAAACCGCATGTCCGATTGACGTGATGTATGCGCGAACACGTCACGAATAATATTTAGAATTTTTCATGGTGGTTTCAGGTCAATCCATGGTCGTCCGCTATTAATTTGACTGTTAGACGCACGTTTTGGCCATTTATGACACCAAAACTGCGTTCTCGGTCACCGCGGGCACACGACGCGTCTGATTGACGTGTCGTCTGCTCGAACACTTCGAAATTCACTCACCTGTATTTTTCGTCTGATTTCAGGCCATTCTGACTTCGTTCGGCACGTTTGGACCCACCTCATGCGCGTTTATGAAGCGCACACATCAATTAAAACACGCATATTGAGCCTTACCGCGCAAACTAAATGTCTGATTGATGTTCTGTCTATGCGTACACGTTACGAATAATAATTATATTGTTGCGCAGTGTTTTCAGCTCAATTAGAGGTCATCCACTATGAACTTGACCATTTGACGCCCGTTTTGGCCGTTTATGACACCAGAACTGCGTTCTCGGTCACTGCGGGCACACGACACGTCTGATTGACATGTTTTCTACTCAAACACTTCAAAAATCACTCACCCGTATTTTTCATCTGATTTCAGGCCATTCCGACTTCGTTCGGCCCATTTGGACCCCCCACACACGTTTAAGAAGCACGTGAATCACTTAAAACACGCATATTGAGCTGTACTGCGCAAACCGCACGTTCGAATGACATTCCGTCTGTGCGTACATGTCACGAAATATAATTATAAAGTTTCACGTTGGTTTCAGGTCAATCTGAGGTTGTTCGCTATGAATTTGACCGTTTGACGCCCGTTTTGGCCGTTTATGACACCAGAACTGCGTTCTCGGTCACCGTGGGCACACGGCACGTCTGATTGACGTGCCTTTTGCTTGAACCCTTCTCAATTCACTCACCCGTATTTGTCGTCTGATTTCATGCCATTCCGACTACATTCGGCCCATTTGGACCCCCCTCACGCGCGTTTGTGAAGCGCGCGCATCACTTAAAAAATGCATATTGAGCCTTACCACGCAATCCACAGTTCCGATTGACATGCCATATGTGCGTACACATAACGAATTATAATTATATTGTTGCACGGTGGTTTCATGTCAATCCAAGGTCGTCTGCTATGAATTTGACCGTTTGACGCCCGTTTTGGCCGTTTATGACACCAGAACTGTGTTCTCGGTCACCGCGAGCACACGACACGTCCGATTGACATGCCGTCTACCCGAAAACTTCACAAATCACTCACCAATATTTTTCATCTGATTTCAGGCCATTATGACTTCGTTCGTCCCGCTTGGACCCCCCATGCGCGTTTATGAAGCGGGCGCATCACATAAAACACGCATATTGAGCCTTACCGCACAAACCACATGTTCGATTAATGTGTTGTCTATGCGTACACATCACGAATAATAATTAGAATGTTTCACGGTGGTTTCAAGTCAATTTGTGGTTGTCCGCTATGAATTTGACTGTTTGACGCCCGTTTTGGCCGTTTATGACACCAGAACTGCGTTCTCGGTCACCGCGGGAACACGACATGTCCGATTGACGTTCCTTCTGCTCAACCACTTCAAAAATAACTCACCCGTATTTTTCATCTGATTTCAGGCCATTCCGACTTCGTTCGGCCCGTTTGGACTCCCCTCACGCGCGTTTATGAAGCGCACGCATCACTTAAAACATGCATATTGAGCCTTACCGCACAAACCACACGTCCAATTGACGTGTCGTCTATGCGTACACATCCCGAATATTAATTAGAATTTTTCACGGTGGTTTGAGGTCAATCTGTGGTCGTCCTCTATGAATTTGACCGTTAGACGCCTGTTTTGTCCGTTTATGACACCAGAACTGCGTTCTTGGTCACCGCGAGCACACAGCACGTCCGATTGACGTGCCGTCTGCTCGACCACTTCCCAATTCACTAACCCGTATTTTTTTGTATAATTTCAAGTCATTATGACTTCGTTCGGCTCGTTTAGACCCCCCACGCTCGTTTATGAAGCGCACACATCACTTAAAACACACATATTGAGCTGTACCGCACAAACCGCACGTCCGATTGACGTGCCGTCTGTGCTTACATGTCACAAATAATAATTAGAATGTTGCATGGTGGTTTCAGGTCAATATGAGGCCATCTGCTATGAATGTGACTGTTAGACGCCCGTTTTGGCCGTTTATGACACCAGAACTGCGTTCTCGGTCACCACGGGGACCCGACACGTCCGATTGACCTGCCGTCTGCTCGACCACTTCGCAATTCACTCAACCGTATTTGTTGTCTAATTTCAAGCCATTCCGATTTCGTTTGTCCTGTTTGGACCCCCCTCACGCGCGTTTATGATGCGCACACATCACATAAAACACGCCTATTGAGCCTTACCACGCAAACCGCACGTCCTATTGACGTGCCGTCTGCACGTACACATCACGAATAATAATTAGAATGTCGCATGGTGGTTTCAGGTCAATCCGTGGTCGTTCACTATTCAGTTGACCGTTATATGCTCGTTTTGGCCGTTTATGACACCAGAACTATGTTCTCGGTCACCGTGAGCACACGGCACGTCCGATTGACGTGATGTCTGCTCAACCACTTCGAAATTCACTCACACATATTTTTCGTCTGATTTCAGTCCATTCTTACTTTGTTCGGCCCGTTTGGACCCCCCTCACGTGCGTTTATGAAGCACAGGCATCACTTAAAACATGCATATTGAGCCTTACCGCGCAAACTGCACATCTGATTGATGTTTTGTCTGCTCTTACACGTCAAGAATAATAATTATATTGTTTCATGGTGGTTTCAGGTCAATCTGATGTCGTCCACTATGAATTTGACCGTTTGACGCCCGTTTTGGCCGTTTATGACACCAGAACTGTGTTCTCGGTCACCGCGGGCACACGACTCGTCTGATTGACATGAAGTCTTCTCGACCACTTCGCAATTCACTCAACCATATTTTTCGTCTGATATCAGGTCATTCCGACTTCGTTCGGCCTGTTTGGACCCCCCTCACGCGCATTTATGAAGCACACAAATCACTTAAAACATGCATATTGAGTCTTACTGCGCAACCCGCACGTCCGATTGACATACCGTCTACGTGTACACATCACGAATAATAATTAATATTGTTGGACGGTGGTTTCAGGTCAATCTGAGGTTTTCCGCTATGAATTTGACCGTTTGACGCTCGTTTTGGCCGTTTATGACACCAGAACTACGTTCTCGGTCACCATGGGAGCATGGCAAGTCCGATTGACGTACCGTCTACTCGACCACTTCAAAAATCACTCACCCGTATTTTTCATCCGATCTCAGGCCATTCTGACTTCGTTCGTCCCATTTGGACCCCCCTCAGGCGCGTTTATGAAGCACACACATCTCTTAAAACACGCATATTGAGTCTTACCGCAAAAAACGCACATCCGATTGGTGTGCCGTCTGCACGTACACGTCAAGAATAATAATTATATTGTTTCACGGTGTTTTCAGGTCAATCCAAGGTTATCTGCTAGGAATTTGACCATTTCACGCCTGTTTTGTCCATTTATGACACCAGAGCTGCGTTCTCGGTCAACGCGGGCACTCGACACATTCGATTGATGTGTCGTCTGCTCGAACACTTCACAAATCACTCACCTGTATTTTTCATCTGATTTCAAGCCATTCCAACTTCGTTCAGCCCGTTTGTACCCCCCCCCCCCCCCCCACGCGCGTTTATGAAGCGCGCACATCACTTAAAACACGCATATTGAGCCTTACCGCGCAAATTGCACGTCCGATTGACGTGCCCTCTGCGCGTACACGTCACGAATAATAATTATAATGTTTCACGGTGGTTTTAGGTAAATATGTGGTCCTCCTCTATGAATTGGACCATTTGACGCCCGTTTTGGCCGTTTATGACACCAGAACTGCATTCTCGATCACCGCGGGCACACGACACGTCCGATTGATGTGCCGTCTTCTCGACCACTTCAAAAATCACTCAACCATATTTTTCATCTGATTTCAGGCCATTCTAACTTAGTTTGGCATGTTTGGACCCCCCCCCCCCCCCATGTGCGTTTATGAAGCACGCGCGTCACCTAAAACACACATATTGAGCCGTACAGCGCAAATCGCACATCCGATTGATGTGCTGTCTGCGCGTACACGTCATGAATAATAATTAGAATGTTTCATGGTGGGTTTAGGTCAGAAATAATAAAACAAACTAATCTAGGTAAAAAAGGAAAATTATATTCACCGAGGATATGAAAACTTCTAGAGAATTCATCAACACAAATGAAATTACCTCATGCATGGGGTTCATTCTCATCTGGATCACCAATATCACTGCGATGTCCACTAGCTGTATTTAGAGCCTACAATATATATATCAATATTACGTATATAAAACATATCAATAAAATCAAATCTGAGTATTGTTTGTTTTACTGTTTACCTGTGGCTCCACTTGTTGCGTCATCATTTCATCGATACGTGATGACATCTCTGACAACCTCTTCTCATACTCTACACGTAACTGATGAAACTGTGCATCAACATTGCGCACCATATCCTGCATGGAAGCATCTATCTCAGCCTGTGTGCGCATCCCTATCTCTCTGCATGAACCCATCACATCTGCTCTAACAACTGCACGTCGTGGGACACCACCGCCATAAGTCAAAGAATAACCATGACCATCACACCCCACGACACGGTGAAGTATTTCATCTCTACGCGTAGTACTACGCCGTTGATCCTCTGGAAACTCTACTAACTGAGCGTGAAACTGAGCCTGTAGCATATAATGAATCAATGAACAAATCTTAATAATTTATATAAAATAAAAATACACTTATTAGTAAATAATTTTCTTACTATAACAACGGCAACATCGGGATCACCCGCCCTACGAGTCCTCATCCATATGGACATCTGATTGATTGGCTTACCGCATTGGTGTAACTATAATAAAGGGTTTCACTATTTTATACTACAATATTTTTAAAATATGAATGAAACAGTGAATTCTAAACTTACATCATGTCTGAGCTGTGACACATGTCGAGTGCCAAGTCTGGAAGGTGTGCCCTGCATCGCCCGATTATGTGAATGGCGAGCAGACTCGGTCTACATTCAACGTATTTACTTAGTAGACATTTGAAAAATTAGTCATTTATAGATTAAAATTCATAAATCTTACCATCGCTGCCTCACTTGACCAAAATGCAACCAAATCCTGCCACTACGCAGGAAGAATTCCCGGAGGGACTCGCTGTAGAATGTCTAGCACACCCGCAAATGGTGTCCAGTGATCTCTCTTCACCCCTGACTTGTAATCCTTCCATAATTTTCGGAATTTGGACATACATACAGCCCAAAACTCATCTGGATTGGATGTCAAATTATCCTGTTAAAAAAATTTCAGTATATGGGACAATAATAATAACAATATATCATGAAAAATTAAACATTGAATGTACCTGAACCTCCCTCCATAATCTGTCCATAGTATCCTGGGGGAAAGAACTCCAGTCACGAGTCGTCAGAGGGAATCTGTGTGAGTCTCATATCATATGCCCAAACTGACGACTCAATGCAGTAGCACCATCTCCAACTGGATGAAATGTGTCGTCAAATAACACATCCAATTGGGCTCCAGAGTTCTAGGATCGAACCCCTCTACCGGGACCCCTGCGTCTGCTGGAAGAAGAACTAGATCCTGATAATCATAAATTCATAATTCAATTACAATATAAATTAATGATTAGAAATAGTTAGGGAAATATACACAGAAAATTACAATCAATTAATTTAGAAAAATGAAAACATACATACCGACAACATCAGGTGAGCCACTGTGACCACCCTATGACATACCTACATTAAAATAAATTATAGTTAAATCAAGAAATTTATATAAATATATCTCATAAATATTTTTACAAATAATAACTGGGGATATAATTACATTTTTCACTAAAAAACAAATTTGAAGGATAAAAAACACATATCATTAAAATTTAAAAACCAAGTTTTAAGGATAAAAAACAATACCTGCGGAGGACTCGACCGCGGGTAACGAAGTGTGACTCAATTGAGGATCCATGATGGAGTAGTGAATTGACGACAGTGGTTCATTGGCCGAAGCATGTGAGGGTTCTACACGGCGGGGCACAACGGACCGGGAGGGTCCAACGAAGGCAGGAGGACTTACCGGAGGGATATAACGGGGCCGGGAGGGGACGACGGCAGCAGGACTGTCCAAAGGTGCAGCACGAAGGCAGGGGGTGGGAGTTGCTGGGTCGCGGGGGTGTCAAGGTCACGGGGGCGCAGCGCGGAGGCAAGGCAGTGTGGGTCGCCGAGGTTGCGGGTGCCGCAGCACGGAGGCAATGGGGTGGGGGTCGCCGGGGGTCGGGGTCGCCGGGGGTCGGGGTCGCCGGAGTCACCGGGAGGTCCGGGGTCGGGGTCGCTGGGGATTGGGGTCACCAGAGGTCAGGGGTCAGGGAGTGGTCTCCGGGGGTCCGGGAGGGGTCGCCGGGGGTCGGGATAGCTGGGGGTCGGGGTCAGGGTCGCCGGGGGTCGGGGTTGCCACGGGTTGGGGTCGCGGGGTCAGGGAGGGGCGGTCGCAGGGTTGGGGAGGGGGGAAGGGAAAATTTTGGTTTTTAGATATTAAAGTGTAGGGGCCACCATATGGTGGTAGCTGTTGATATTAATAGAGGCCACCAATTGGCGGCCGCTAAAATTCCCCCGCCTCGAAAACCAGAAAGTCTAGTAGTGTCGTACATTTAATGGAAAAGTCAAAAAGTACCACGTATGGTAAACAAAAGAAAGATTCCTTCCATAACACAATGTAAAAATCAAGATGGGTAAAAATGAATTTAAAAATACATGGAAGAATATTAAACACTTTATGAAAACATTTTTATGGACATGGATGAAAAATATAACCCCAGTAAATACTTACGAATAAGCAATCTTGGATAAAAATGAGATTGTTAAATTATACCTTACCATATGTCCAATTTCTTCCATATGTGTTCAAGAATCCTATATAGTGGGTTTAAAAATATTATTAACTTGTAACAAAACTATAATAATATTTATAATATCATATATGATTCACTTATGACTTTATATTATCCGTTCATTTGTCAATTCCATGTTAAAGCAGCGTTTTGGGTAAAATCGTTTCATTTATCATCCGTGTTTTGACTTTTAATTATGAATAAGATTACATAGATCATGATTACTTAATTCCAGAATATAAAACACAATTTATATATAATATATATTCAGAATATACATATATATAATATATCGATAAATGTAAGGAAATACATCGTTCATGGAGACGGTAGACCGTACGTACGCAAGAACGTTGTTTTTCATCTCCTTATTGAATTAAATGGAATTAATTAGATGAGATACATATATATATAAATAAATCAAGTATCATTATTATGTCATATATTTCTTGATTACCTATTATATATACTTTATAATCATTCTTGAATTGTTAACATGGAAAATGAATCTCATCGCGTCGTGGAGACGGTAATCCGTACGTATGCACGAGCGATGATATCATTCCCATATTGTTTGAATGGAATTAAAGTGGATGATATAATATATTAGAATCGGTATGATGTTATAATAATCATATATAGTTATTCTTTACACCATTATACACATCCAAGTAAGGTGGTGGTGGAAAAAACTGATTACACCATGGCGTGGACACGGTATTCCGTACGTACGCACGTGCGGTGATTTCATTTTCCGTAAGACGGATAGAAGGTGAAATAGGGTTGTTTAATATTTATAATAACATACCAGTATATAAGTAATACTGATGTTATTACTTTATAATGAAACAACTAAATAAAAGGATGTAGAAGAAGAAAGAAACTTGAAAGAGTCGGTAGAAGCGATTACCTCTTCCTCGACGCACCTCCTTTAAACTTCTTCTTAGGGAACCAGGGTTGGTCTTTTGAGAAGTCCAGATCCTCTATGATATAACTAGATAGGTTGAGAATAAGAATTTTCAGGGTTTGGATGAGCTTCAAGGCTAAAAATGGTGTGAAGAGAAGAGGGAAGGGGTTCCCTTTTTATAAGGGAGGAGAGGGGTACCTTTGGAAAAACTTAAAATATTATTTTATAATAAAGTCATATTCAGTTTATAATAGCTCAAAATTGATTTATTTTAAAGATAAAGTAGGGATGGGTCGAAATCCTTTCAACCTATAGGTTTTAGACAAGTTTAGGTTACTATTTTAACCATATCATTTAGATTTAACTCTATGTTAAATAATATAACTTTTACCGTGTCTTCTTGTTTTCTTAGACTATATAGTTAATAAACTTACTATAACAATCCAAACAAACCCAAAGTGGTTCATTATTAATATATATAACCTTATCTAAGTCATATTGTAGAACCTTATATTTTTAGGAATATAAGAACAACTAATAATATAATATTTGTTTTAAAAACTATTTTATGTCAATTTTGACACTATTTTGTAATTGATTTTTGTGAAAATCATAACAACATGATTAGTTCGGAAAATGTTAATTGAATCAATAATAACATGTCATATTAACCTAAAAATTTCTTGGAATTCCTAAAAAGTCTAAAATTAAATTTATTTGGGTATTTATAACATCAATAATGTTAATATTTCATTAATAAGGTAATTACTACAACATCATTGTTTCATAACTAAATTTAATTATTTAATGTCTAAAAATTATAAACAATATAAAATTATGTAGGAAATATTTATAGAATTCTAATGAATATTTATAGTCGAATTTAGCTTATGTATAACCCTATATTAAAAAAAAATTAGTTATTAAACATTGATTTTAACTATTTTAACTCTTCATTAAATAAAATAATAATAAGTGTCCTAATCTAATTCAGGTGGACCTAAAGGGTAATATTTTATTCCTAATGTTATTTTTCGTTGAATTAAACTTATCCAATAGAATTAGGACTTGTGTTAGGGTAATAATAATATCATTTTTACCCTTAATTGCCCTATTTACTTTTAATCGTGGTAAATAAAAGTAAAAAGTTACTATTCACCAAAAATTATGTTTATCATATTGAACCACATTTTACTCCTTGATATTAATCTTGTCTCTTGGATTTTCGAAATTCCACTCACAGAAGTGGTAAAATTAAGTTTTATGTAAATTTTCAAATTCTCATTGGAGGTGGGTAAAAGACGCTGATAAGTTCTATAAAATTTATATATATCTAAATTTATTATAAAATGGCTCAAATGAATTACATTGAACTTATATATGTATTATGTATCAATTTTGACCTAAAATAAATTTAAATAAAATAAATAATTATTTAAATAAAAAGTCGGTTTTAAATAGTATCCCAGTGTTTTCACTATTCATCAAAAATTGAAAGTTTTCAGAAAAATACCAAAAATTCACTATAGGATAATTTCAATATTCCGAATCTAAAAATGAAGTCCATTTTGAAAGATAAAATTTATAAAATTTTAAAAAGTGGGTATTACTCTTCATAACGCCTAGTTCATAATAATATTATAATAATATCTTCTTTAGTGAAACTTGATATTGCATACTACACATGCTATTGAAGAAGGTTTTGATTGCATGTAATGCAAGCCAAGTTAGGGATGCGTGTAGTGAAAGCTCCATTGGGTGTTGCACATAACATAATCAAAACATATTTCATTTATACATTAAAAAATCTATTCTTAATATTACATAGAATAATTTCCACAAAACGAACTTGAAATTATGTGTAACATGAGGAAAGAATAGTGTTGCGTATACTGCAAGAGAATACGGTGTTGCGTATAATACAAGCTAATCTTAGTGTATTTTATAATATAATACGTCAATGAAATTAAAAATAATATATCTTATAAACTCTCGGGGTGTTACAAGCTTCCCTTAAATAATTTTACCCCAAGATTATGAATCTCTTTGGTAGTAGAAATAATTTGAGTCATAGACTGAGGGTCTGAGGGACTTGCACCGAAGAACTTCTCTAATTCTTCTATAACTATCAACATGAAGGCTTCTAAATCAACTGGAGGAGCAGTTGAAGATGACGCAGATGCACACAGAGGTGCCATGGTGAATGCCACTATCTCATTAAAAGATTTTTTCATCCCACTGCTTATCCATTTCACATCATCATCATGGCCACTCTCGTGTGTCTCCATAGACTTCTTAAAGTCTACAAACACAGTGACCATTTACTTAACCAATCATTTAAAATTTCTAAGATCTATGTCCACATGAGCCCTTGAATCCATATAGGAGACTAATCTATCATTATCCTGCTTCATAGATTCCATACAATCTTCCAAGGTTCTAATATGATTCTGATAGTCCTTTACTTCCTCTAACAGGATGGAGTGAGAGGTAGAAATTGGTCGTTCCATTGTAGATGTTATAACTTCTTGATATTGAGTCATAACTCTCTCTAACCCAACAAATATCTCATTAATTTGTCTCTTAAATATTGATTTCATTGATTCCAAATCATCCTTCTTCACATAGTAACAAGGAAAAAGAACCACTAGTTGTACAATAGTCGATTCTAAAATAGTAGGAATTAGAGGACTTCTGATTGGGTGGTCATCATCAGAGTCTCCATAATTTAATCCTAAGACCACAAATCTAGGTTTTTTTAAAAAATCTACAATTCCATGAGAAACAAAAACTAAAATTGTATAAACTAGTTCCTCCCCCTCAATTGGAGCATTCTCTGGATCATCCACATTCAGCTCTGCCATACCTCCTTGAGCAACTACATCAACAGAAGGGTCCACTACCACTTCCTCTACAGAATCTTCAACATCTTCCAAAACAATTCCAACTTCAACTAAATCATAAACCTCTTCATCTACACTTTCAACCATTTATATATTCCCTTTCAAGGGACTGGGACTAAGACATTCCTATTCATTTGTATCAACAGCTATCTCAAAGTCATCATGACTAGATTCAGTGTCCACATCCTCATCCGAGGTCTCTCTTTTGTATCTGAAGACATTTTTTGCCCCTTCTTCTTCACTGGTCTCATCATCATCACTATCCCTTATGAATTTCTACCTTCTAGGCAATATCTTTAGTGGACTTGGAACACCAATGGATACAGTATTAGGGCAAGGATTGGAGGGAAGGTCTGGATCACTCCTGTCATCTATATAGAATCCTCTCTTTCTAAAACATCAACAACTTCTCCTTCTTCATCTGAATGTGCATGCCCTACTTCACCAGGGTTTAGACCAGGATCTCTCTTATCTTTAGTTCTTGTAGGAAGAGTGAAAGGGTTGAATTTATCAAAAAGCTTAGCCTCATCATGCTACCATCTTTTTTTGCCATGGGTTCTAATTTATTATCATGAACTTTGAAATTACCATTGTAATGAAAAAATTACCCATTACAAAAACTGTTTACTCCTTATCCCCAGAAACTCCTTTCACCTTCAACATCAAGGATATCCATCTAGAATGAAATAAGGCATTGGATTTAGAACTGGTCTTTATCATATCTACTAATTGAATCATCGACAGCCTACACATGTTTATCTTATTTCCATAAAACAATATATATAAAAGAAATACATCCCTATATTCAATCGTAGAAATGTCCCCTATCCTAGGACTCAAGACATGCGGGATAAAATTAAGCAGTATATTGTCTTCTCCATCAATCTCAACAGCATTGACATTCTTAGGGATCCCACTCCCTATCAGTTCGGCTAGGGAATCTTCATAAAAGAAGAAATCTGTAGTGGGAGGTACCACTCTTGAGTAGTTATCATTAATCCATTCATGTGGTACTCTCAGACACTCATTCCATTCGACAAAGGAAAAAATTATACATATTCCATTCACCCTTGAAGAAATTATGTTCTCATCCTTAGTCTATTTGAATTTAAAAAACTCATAAAACTCTTTCACTAACTTCGGGTAATAGTGACCATTGTTTTTTACAAAGAATTCAACCTAGCCTTGAGCTACAATTACCTTCAGCACTAAAGATCTACTTGTTCGCAACCATTCAGAACTGATCCCTTTTTCAACTATGATTTACCTCTTCGACAGAAGAGGGTTGATCGGTTTTTCCACAACCTGGCTTTCACTGATCGACTCAGCTCGTGGTCTCTTTGGATTTAGTGCATCCCCTTCATTACTGACCAATGGTCTCTTGACATTTTCCATACGGTTTGGAGTGGTTTGAGGGTTTTGTAAGAGGGTTAGGTTCTAAGGGTAGGGAGAAAGAGATTCGGGAGAGATTTTGAGGGGGATTGAAATGTAGAATGTAACTTAATTTTATCACATAGGGATCGAAAAAAATAAGATAAATGAGATAAGTAATACAAAAAATGTTTCAGATTCTAGAAGAGAAAACACTAATTCCCAAAAACAATAACTATCGGTAATGTACAATGGTGAGGTCTATCGGTGAGGTTCCTAATAGTGATGCCTATTGGTGAGGTCCAACGGTGAGGTTCCTAATGGTGAGGTTTCGAATAGTGAGGTCCAATGGTGAGGTTCCTAACGATGAGGTTCCAAATGGTGAGGTCCAATGGTGAGGTTCCAAATGGTGAGGTCAAATGGTGAAGTTCCTAATGGCGAGGTCTATCGGTGAGGTTCCTAACGGTGAGGTCCAACGGTGAGGTTCCTAATGGTGAGGTCTATCGGTGGGTTCCAACGGTGAGGTATCTAACTTTAAAAGTTTATCATTCCTAACTCATGTTTGATATAATTTAACCTCTCCAAATTCAAAGGCTTTGTGAATATATCATCCAATTGGTGTTCAGTACCAATGAATTCCAGAGTGATATCACATCTTTGATAATGATCTCTCAGGAAGCGATGTCTCACATCAATGTGCTTTGTCCTAGCATGAGATACTGAATGTTTAGAGTTGTTGATATCACTTGTATTATTATAGTTTATAGAAACATGTTTGAATTGATATCCATAGTCTTGTAAAGTGTGTTTCATCCACAGAATTTCAGCACAACAACTCCCAGCAGCAATATATTAATATTTGGTAGTAGATAATGCATCGAAATTCTTCTTATTAATACACAATGATAATAGTGACTTGCCTAAAATGAGACATGTTCTAGAGCTAATCTTTCTATATAACTTGCAACCAGAAAAATAATCATCTGAATAACTTATTAAATTAAATGATTTTACTCTTAGATAAAACAGTCCTATGTTTTTTGTATACTTGGGATATTTAAATATCATTTTAACAACATTTAAATGTGACTTTTTAGGATTGGATTGAAAATGAGCACACAAGCATACACTGAACATAATATCTGGTCTGCTAGAAATAAGATTGAGCAGACTCCCAATCATACCTCTATACCTGGTTTGATCCACTAGTTTACCAATTTCATCAATATCCAACTTATAGGTGGTACATAGGGGAGTATCACTACCTTTATTTCTGTCTAAACCATAATTTTTCAAAGGATATTTGGTATATATACTCTTATTTAAAACAATATGATTTTAATTTTGAAAGATTTGAAATCTAGGGAAAAATTTAAGTTCCCCATTATACTCATTTCAAAATCATCGTTCATCCTTTTTGAAAAATCACTACATAAATTTTTTAGAGGATCCAAATATAATGTCATCTATATAAATCTATACCATTAAAATATCTTTGAGAATATTTTTAATAAAAAGAGTAGGATCTTCTATTCCTTTATTAAAACCTTTTTAAATAAAAAAATAACTAATTCTGTCATACCAAGATGTTGGAGATTTTTTAAGACCATATAGGGCTTTTGAAAGATTGAAGACATGATTTGAAAAATGGGGATTTGTAAAATGAGTGGTTGTTTAACAAATACATCATCAATTATATACCCATTTAAAAATGCACTTTTGACATCCAAATGATAATTTTTGAAATTCAGATGAGCTGCATCTGTAAGTATTATCCCAATAGATTCTAGTATAGCTACAGGTGAAAAGTTTTTCTCATAGTCTATTCCTTAATCTTGATTATATCTTTGTGAAACTAGTCTATCCTTATTTCTAACTATGTTTCCAGATTCATCAACTTTATTTCTAAATACCCATTTAGTTCCTATGGTCAAAGTGTCTTTATGTCATTCTACTAATTCCCAAACTTTGTTTCTTCCAAACAAATTTAATTCTTCTCACATATCTATCATCCATAATTCATCATTGATAGAATTATTGATATTTTTAGGTTCAAGCTGTGAATGAAAGGATTGATGTTCCACCTAGTTTCTCAAGGAATCTATATTTTTGGTTCCTCTATTTAAATCACCTACTACAACATCTAAAGGATGATTCTTGAGAGTTATAATACCTCTAGAAAGAGTTGAACCAGACTCCTTATATTTTTTAATAGGTTTAGATTCACCATGCATAGATTCTGGAAGATTTCAAAAGATGGTTGTTTCACTAAGGGTTCACTGTATTTATCATTAAGGTCCAGAATTGAAATATCTTTTTCAATATGTGCAACAGAGGTTTTGGGTTCACGTGGATCAGTCTCATAAAATTTGACATGAACCGATTCTTCCACATGTTTGTTTCTATTATTGAATATTCTATAGGATTTACTAGTGATTGAGTAACCTAGGAAAAAACCTTCAACACTTTTGGAAGAAAACATGTGAAGATTGTCCTTATTTTAAAGGATAAATACTTTGCAACCAAGAACACTAAATTAATTAACCTTAGGCTTCCTATTATTCTATATATCATAAGGGGTATTTTTAAGAACATGTCTAATTAAGACTCTATTGATAATGTAACAAGATGTATTAACAGCTTCAGCCCAAAAATAGATGGGTAGATTATACTCATTTAACATAGTCCAGGAAATCTCTTAAAGTGTCCTATTTCTTCTTTCTACAACTCCATTTTCTTGAGGTGTTCTATGAGCAGAGAAATTGTGAGTATATCCATTTTTTGAGAAAAAAGTATCAAATTCTTGATTTTAAAACTCATGGACTTGATCACTTCTCATGGTATTAATTCTAAGTCCACAAATATTTTTTACAGACATGAAATATTTAATGAAGTAAGAACAAGATTCACATTTGTGAGCTATGAAGTATACCCAAGTATATCTAGAAAAATCATCTACATGAACATAAACATAGTGCTTCCCATTTAAACATGAAACTCTAGATGGTCCAAATAAATCAATGTGAACCAAATCAAGAAGTTGAGAAGTATAAACTTTTTTCTTTGTTTTGAAAGAAACATTGTGTTGTTTTACCTTTTGAAAAGGATTATAAACATTGTTAAGAGGGAATTTAAATTTAGGTAAGTCTCTAACTAAACCATTCCTAGTTAGTTACCTAAGTGAATGTACAATGTAGTGTCCTAATATTCTATTCCATAACAAATATTATTTATGAAATTTATTTAAACATGAAACATTTTTCTTAGCTAAAGAATTTAAATCAAAAGCATATACATTTTCATTTCTAAGAGTAGCTAATATTAAATCATTTTTAGAATTAAAAACATTTCATGCATCATTTTCAAATTAAACATTAAAAACATCATCACATAACTGAGAGATACTTAGTAAATTTTACTTTAACCCATCAACCAAAATTACTTTTGAAATTATTACAATATTAGGGTTACCAATTTGGCCTAAGTTGACGATCTTCTATTTTCCATTAACACCAAACATAACATATCCACCATCAACTTTAATTAGGATTTTGAAGCATGAGTAGTCTCCTGTCTTGTGTTTAGGATATCCACTATCTATGTACCATAGAGTTTTATAGGAACTCTTTAAAAATATTTCCTACAAAATATATTATGTGTAGGGAAAATTTGGTACCTAGATTTTCTTGGGTCCACAGAGTTTAGAAAGTAATGATTTGGGAACCCATACATGTCTCACTAGTTTCTTATAATAAAAAAAATGTTTTGAGACATGAACAATTTGTTTGGTCCTTCAGAGATTTTTTTTTCAAATGATGGTCCAAAACATGAACTAGTAGTGAATTGTCCAGATTTTGGAACAAATTTAGTTTTAATAATACTTCTCTGTCCTGGTAGATATCTTATACCGGTTGTGTATTTTGAAGAAATTTGTTTTCCTAGAAACTAAGTTAAGGTATCTCTACCTCCGGTAAACTTCTAATGATATCTATTTAATTGATCATTGGATATTTAATGTTAATATTTTCTTTTAACAACTGACCACATTTTTCTTTCTCCATATCCAGATTAGACTTATAATGGGCATTTAAAGAATGTTTTATTTTCAGCAGTTTATATTTATCCTAGAGTACATTAATGGTTTCCTCAAGCATTCCATAATATTCAAATTGTTCATCCTTAGTCATATTCTTATCATTAATTGATTCACTTTCAATCCCAGAATAATAAGCATTATGTATATAGGAATTTGTTGTTACCTCAGATATTTCTATCATGAAACATAGGTTTGTATGTTTTTTCATGTCAGCATCAGAAGTTTCAAATCCACTTGAGCTATCTTCTGAGGCACTCCAAGTGTCTTTAATATCATTTTATATCCTTTAACCTTGTCTTTATACTTCTTATTAAATTTAACCTGGGGGAAATCATCTTTTACATGACCTTTTAATGTACACTAATAATAGAATATCTCATTTGTGTTATCATTCTACTTTCTATCCTTTTTCCACATTCCTTTATTATCATACCTTACTTTATAGTTTTAATTTCTATATAACATTTCATATGGTAGAACATATTGAATCTCATAGCATGATGAGCCATCTCGTCATCACTGTCATAATATGTGTCTTCACTTGTGGAAGTATCTACAAGAGCATTAACTTTTTCTTTGTTTTTGTTCTTTGATGTACCAATCTTGAATGCTACAAAATTCTTTCTTGGTTCATCATCCACTACATGATTTATCTTAAGCTCTTCTTCATACATCATAAGCATTCCAATTAGTTCTTTCACTAGTAGCTTGCCAATGTCAGAAGATTCTTGAATTGAAACAGAAGTCTCTCTCCATCTGTCAGGTTGGCATCGAAGCAACCTCACTATCTAATCCTTGATGTCCACTGGTTTCCCAAGAAGACTCATAGTATTCACTATTTCATTGAACCTAAGATACATTTCAGAGATAGGTTCATCAATCTTCATTTCAAAATTATCATATTTAATAGTATAGATATTTAATCTCAATTCCATATCATTGGTTGTACCCTCATGAGAAACTGCTAAAGTATCCCAAATTTCATTAGTAGTTTTACAAGAAGATATTATATTGAATTATTTATCACCAAGAGAACAGTACAATGAATTTATTGCTTTACAATTATTATTATATGTGGATTTAGTCAATGGAGACCATGTGTCCCAAGCATTAGCAGGAAATACATGTTGTTCTTCAATTGTGTCCCAGATTTCAGGTCCCATGCTCTAGATACATTTTCATTTTTAATTTCATCTGAGCATATTTATTCCTATTAAAGAAAGGTGTCCTGTTAGTAGAAGCACCCTCAACTCTGTTATCCATTGTTAATTAGAATTCTAAAGAACTGAAATTTTTTGATATGCCAGAAATTTTAAGATCTTTAAGATACAACTAAAATCACATTTAAAAGAATTTGATGAATTCCACAACAGTTTAAATATTCGTAAGAAAAATTAAAAAAAATATCCTTTGATACCAAATATTTGTCAAAGTGGAATCTCAAGGGGGGTGTGAATTGAGTTCCTAATTAAAATTTATGTTCAAAACTTTTCTTATAAAGATCTATCAAATTTGAAATGGCCTAGTTAATTAAGGTAGTAGAGATGTAGATGTCTAGTTGGTCAATATGTTTTTAAAAAAGCGATTATCCATTAATTGAATTAGTGTAGAACACTTATTACACTTTTGAAAAAAGGTTACTGAATTAAACCAATACACACACTCACTAAAACTAACTATCTATGTGAATGAAAAATAGTTTTGTGTTTTAGAAATTATAAGCAGATGAAAATTGATAAAAAGGATTACAACAAAAATACTGAGCCTAGTGGAGTTAAACAATAGGTTCAGTCTCAAGCTGAGACTTAATCCTCTCCACTGTGTGTTCACTTGCCACCGAGAAATTTATATTAACAAATCACTAGATACACAGCCTGTATCGGGCTTTAGAATAGTTTTCACAAACATTCCAGGGTTCACAATGTCTACCACAGTTCCTCGTGGGAAAAACAGACAATACATACCACACACAGTCCCTTCCATAGTTATACAAGGGGGAAAATATAAGTGAATTTTGATGTGAGGATATTAAGTATCATCGATTTCAAACACATGAGACAGTGTGTGTAATAGACATAATCACACTTCTCAGAAAAGTAATTTGAAGGAACACTATAGAGCTAATATTATAATCTCGAGTTTTGAAAGCTCTATTTGTTTGTAGTTCAGCTCATGAATCCTTGGAGTGATGAATTTTTTATTCATGTTTTTCTCTTGAAGATGTCTCCAAAATAGAGTGTCGTAACTCTAGGTTCTAGATTTCAAGAATTTAGTGCTCTTCTTCTTGTGTTGATCGAGATTTTATGACACACAGAAGTCTTCCTTGAAATTGTTCTTCCGAAATTATCTTCTTGATGTTCTTGGGTTCACAATGAAAGTGCTCGAATGGTTCTTCATTGTTCTCTAGTCTATTTTTTCTCATGCATTCTTCTTTCTTAACATCTGGTCCTATGCTTCTCATTCCTCACTATCTTTTCTTCCTCGGTATTCTCTTTTATATTTGAGGTCCGACAATAAGAATAAGTACATCACATAGATCTTTCTCGTACCACACACTGTACCCAGATATAGTCTCTTGATATTTCTACAATGAGAATTAATTAATGTCATAGGTATTTAATTCATCAAATATGTCTGTTAGAATAATCTTATGAATTTGACAATGTATAGAGTAGAAGATTGTGGTAGAATAGTAATGGTAGCCTTCAAAACGTAATGCTTCAACAGTAAGTGCACATTAGCAGCATTCATCAGTAACATTTCCAATGGTAACCTTCCATTGATAACTCTCTATCGGTAACCTTCTATTGGTATCCTTTAGTGGTAACTGTCCCAACAACAGCCTTGAATTGGTGACCTTGAAACAATGACTTCTTATCGGTGACCTTACACCTGTGACATTGCAACAGTTACCTTACATCAGTGAACTTGCATCGGTGACTTTGCAATGGTGACCTTGCATCGGTGACCTTACATCGGTGACCTTGAATCGGTGACCTTGCAATGGTGACCTTGCATCAGTGACCTTGCATCAGTGTCCTTGCAATAGTGACCTTGCATTAGTGAACTTTTCATTTAGAAAAATTTTGAGCAGTGAGCATAAATAACAAAGCTGTGAGATTAAAATTACATAGTTATTACTTTTTTTTAGTCATGATTTTCTCATTAATGATTATCCTATAAGAGAAAAAAGATGCTTTACATAAATAAAACAGGATTTGGGATTAAAAAAATAGGTGAATCGAACATTAACCTTTGGAAACTTGGATGAGAAAACCATAGTGATAACCCTAAGCACAAGTACATGGATATGACTAAGGATAAAGAAAATCTAAGGATATGTCTTGTGATCATGGTATAGGATATAGTTGGTTGTTTTGTGTCAATACATCATTGTATGGATATTTCAAGTGGATGTGGCTCTAGCATATATATAAATATGTTTAACAACCCTGAAAACTGTATATTATGCTAGACTCGACTAGAAACTATTGCATAACAATGATCCTTGTTGAACACCTAATTTGAAACTCTCGGGGGATATATTTTAGGATTTAAATAACTCTTTATGTGGATTTATATAATGATAATTGGTTCTCACCCTCTCCCTTGTGGTGTTAATCAATATAGGGAACGAGAAGAAATTTGGATAACATTGAATTTTTAAGATGTGAAATGTAGATAATGATGAAAATAAATGTCCTATGTTTAAATCTCATGAAGAGAATCAAGAAGGTCAATGAGTATTGGATATAATGTGGAGATAAAGAGACCACAAACAATATGTGTATGTATGTGATATTCTTCAGGTATTATTAACAATAAATGTAAGAAGAATTATTTTATAGTGGTTTAGGAACTTTAACACATGATTTTTATTTCATATTCTAGGGACAGAGTGTTAAGGGATAAAACGTTGTATCTTGAGTGATGGATTGAGAATAATTTTTATGATTGAAGTGTACATGTATGGGAATTCAAGAATTATGTTATATCAATAATGAAGTAAATGTTTTCCAATATGGATTTTCTAAAATTCATTTAATGGTGATGATGAACTATAAAATGAATTTAATGTAATGGTGATATTTTAATTAAGGGAAGGTAACCATTAATGGGTCGCTTATATTGATAAAATTGTGTTTCACATGGATAAATAAATGATTGATACGAATAAATAAAATTGGACAATACTGATTAACCTAGAAATTATTTTTCATTTGTTGATAAATTGTTCCATTTCATCAAGGATTACTTTTAAAAAAAATCGTATTTAATAAATATATCTAGTAATCATTATAATAAATAATAATTCATGATTTCCAACAGGATTTATGGTAATTTAAGTTATTACCATCTTTGAAGTGAGTATATGATGAGGGTATTTACATATTTAGAACATGAAAACCATTATATACTTTGTGATATATATGGGATAATTATTAATTTTATTTCATGACCATGTTTTTAAAATTTTGGATTTTAATCATTCGGAAAGGTTATAAGGTTAACAATTTAAGGAATATTTAAGTTAAACATTGGATGATGGTTTTTAGATTAATTTATCATCTCACCACATGAGGATATATAAATATTCGATAACATTTTCTAAAAATATTGTGTTGATACTAACTGATGATAGATGGGGTGGATTATCAAGGATATCATGATCTATTATTGCTTTGGGAATGAAAATTTCTCCATCCTTTTTTGAGAAAGGGGTGATGTTGAAATTGGTCAAAGAAAAAAAGGGTGATATTTTACAGAATCAAGTATGTATATCTTCTCATGAAAATTCATCAAATATAGGGAAATTATCTGGAAACAAAAATATTTATCTGATACTTTCTTCTAATGAATCAAATGACTTCTTATATCATGACATATTTATGGATTTTTGACTTGTAAAATTATCCTAACATTATTTTCTATAAATATCATTCATAATATGATTTCAATATTTCTCTTCTATGCCCTTGTTTCCACATTCCAAAAATGTTATCCAATTTGGAATCCAATTTAGAAGTTTCTTTGGGTAACCTTCATGTTTTTGACATTCCCTTTTTAAGGGAAGTTTTATTAATCATGTTTACAATGAGGATTTATTTGAACAGTAGAATAAATTACTAAAACATAATAACCCAGATGTATTTTGATGGAATAATTCTTTATAAGGGGGTATAATGTAACACACTGAGATGTTGTACCATATTTTTCTCGAATTAATTTAATATTTTTGATATTTTGAATTTCACGAAAGAGTGAATATAGTTTTTATATTGGAGAATCCTGATTTGCATGAATTATATGCAACACCATGTAAATTGTGAACTAAAATCAATATATATATATATATAATATTTTGATACCTGAAACATTATGTTTTTCTTTTAATACACCCAATACTGAGTGCCTTCTATAACTTGCGTTACATGAAAGTTTGAGTTTTACCGAACTATAAGAAACTATTTATATTATCAGTACAATATTATTATATAAACAACCAATCCAATGTAATGGTTGTTTATAATAATATTATCCAAATTTAGAAAATATAATTTACAAATTTATATGAAACAAATCCTTTGGTTATAAACTAGTAGAAGTGAGAATAAAGAAATTACATTTATAAGAATACTATTTTATCTCTGCTAACACAATTTTACCTACATAAATTGAACAAACCAAATTTGAATAAATTTTTCGAAAAAATTATATATTAAATATTAAATTAATATTCTTTATATTCATCCATAATACTTTATATGAATATGATAATAATTAATATAATTTTATGAATAAACAAGATGTATTTTCTAAAAAAGGTAATTTTACTAATATTTTAATCAAAACCCCATTTTTTAACATATCTTTTGAAACTTTTACAATTTTCAATATGAAAAAAAAAACTTCATTTTTCCAATATGAATATTTAAATTTACTCTCAGTAAATTGATGTTATTTTCTGAGAAGTTTTTTTTGACGAATAGTGGAAAACACAAAATGTTAATTCAAAACTGATTCTTCATATAATTTATTAATATAGTAATATTATGTGTTTATTTTTTTTAAATCTTAAATAGATAAATAATAAATGAATTTACCAAATTTTGGTCATTGGAACTAATTTCCCATTGAATTTGGATATGATATCATCCCAATATTTTAAAAACATTCCCTTAAAAACCTATTATCGTGACACACCTCTAGGGTTAATTTTAAATTAATTAATTCCACTTAAATAATTAGAATTTTGAAAAATGGATTCAATATTTTAGATAATAATAATTTATAATGTATAATATGGTTTACTTAGTTTTTGAAAAAAAAATTATTTTATGTAATTAAAATTAATTACAATTATTAATGTAAAAGTTATCTTAATTAATGACTAAACATAGAAAACAAGGTGTACAAATATCCCTAAAAATTTATAAAAACTATTTTTCGGTAACTTTTTCTGCCATTAATCAACTAAGTATCTAGAATAATCAATTTATAACCCTTTTTGGAAAGCTAAAATGTGGGGCCACTCAAATCATTCCATGAATACCCAATGTGTTTCCTCTTTTATAAAAGGCATCCTATCCTCCCTGATATCTTCACACCTCTAAAGTTACTTCTTCTCATCCAAAATCTACCAAAATATCATCCAAACAGACATCAATTTATCCTATAAACCTTCCTCTAGGAATAGATCCATCCAAGGAATCCCTTTGGTTAAATCCAAATGTAGTTACTTAAAAAAGAGGTAACACCCTTCCTCAAACTCATTTATTATATTATCATTCACCACCAACTAAAAATTTCTTATTCAATGTTTATATAAAATGATATGAATATTTAATATACTTATTTATTTTTATATTGGGTTAACCTTCACTTAAAAATTCTTCCATCTAATGGGAAACAAATTTATTCTTCCTATTTTTGTAGAACTACCATCTCATGAAATGATAATTTTTATTTTTCCTTTACCTCCTATAATGATTGGTAATTATGATGGAATTTTTTTAGATTATATTTTTAATATTTATGATTTATTTAGGTTATATAAATTTTTATATAACACATACCTTCAGGATTTATATTTTGTGTAAATATGATACATTCATTTGTAGAAGTTTGGACTAGCACCTCCTCAAAGCGATGCAATTCACTCAAACTCTACATGGAATGCATTGAGGGTGTGTTTAGTTATATTATATGATATATATGAAATAATAAGTCTTAAATAATTATTATATGTATATAAATATATATCATTCACCTTAATTCATTCTATACCACAACAAAACAAAAACGTCATTCACGTGTATGTACGGCCTACCATCTCCATAGACGGTGTATTCCATTGAAAAATTCTATATTTTATAGATTATTAAAAATAAATATATACTAAATATATATGATAATTATAACAGGTTATATAATTTTTAAATAGTTAAATAATAATCTATGTAATATGATCAAGAATAATATGTAAAATCATGTATGAAGAACAAAAAAGATATTACCTGAAACATAACATTAACATTAAATCATAAGTAAAAAGGGAATACAATTTGATTATGAAATAATATATGGTATGAGATATAATAATATGTTTATTTTTTATGTGTATAACTAAATTATATTTATTATACAAAAGGATTGGATGTGTATAAAAACATTCAAGGATTAAGGAAAGGGAAATTTATCTCACTTTTTATTATTGTGAGATACATTCCATATTCACCACTGGTTTCATTTGTGAGGTGTATATAATTACAATGGATCTATTATATATTTATTATGAATATATAATTTTTGTATCTAAATATCAATTTAATGATGTTTATTTAATGGGATTTATGTTTCAATATTTACCAAATCAGTAAAGTAAATTTATCACTGTTTTTCCTGCTTATAGACACATGCCATGTTATGAACCCATATTTATCTATGAGTTGTATATACTGGAATTTACATGTTATATCAATAATATCCTTATTTTCATGTTCTCTTTAGGATCATGTAATGTTAATATTTCCATTGAATCATGATTCAGTGTTACGAATGTGGGAACAATTTATTGCTATAATCTCATCATTTATCGAGATTGTATATAATTATGATTCAATTGATGAAATTGTATGATAGATATATCAATAAATATCATATGTTTTATTACCCAATGGTTATATAAGATATATTTCTGTAATTGTATCATTTTTACACTCTTTTTTAGTTAATATAATTAATAAAATGTTTTTATGAAAATCCAAATTTATTTATTCTTTAGGTTCAAAATCATTGTTCTTCCATTAACATGTTTCCTAAAAAAGTTTTCAATTTTTATTAATATTATCAGATAATGTTTTAAGTATATATTAACACATGTTTTAAGTTTATAAAAAATGGTTTTTAAAAGTAATATTTGTGTCATTTTCCGATTGAGGAACTCTTGTAATCTTTTATAGCATAAATGAAATGGTCAACAAGTACAAATTTATCTGTTATCATGACAATCCTTGAATCGATGATTATATTGAATGTTTAAATGTTTTTTTAATGAAAAATGGTTTTACTAATATTCAGGAAATTCATTATTATTAAAGTTGTTTTTAAGGAATAATTATATAAAAAATTGTTATGATTCAAGATGTTTTTAAAAATTATTTTCAAATCTTCCTATAGATGATTTGAATATATTTTCAAAGAAAAAGTTTTTTACATTTGAAAATTATTTTAACTATTTTCAAGATTCATTTATAATTTTTAATGTTTACATTAAAATAAAATGGTTTTCAATAGGGATTATGTTTCGAAAATCATATTCATGGAAGAAACCATGTTTCCAAGAATAAATGTTTTAAATGAAATGGTAAATATTTATTTATAAAAAAATTATTTTTGAAATGGTTTTTAGGAAAATATATTCAATTAAATAGTATTTAAGTTATGAAATATACCATGGAATATTTTAAAATCCTTTTCCATATAACATGAAAATTTCCATTAGATTTTATTATTTTCTTGAGATATTATCAAAGAATATAATTTATATTTTTTCATGAATTGTTTATGTTTATATGGAATGATGTTTATGACAACAGTTTCAAATTGAAGGGTTTGATTATTTTGAATCCCATTTTTTCATGGGTAATGATTTGGTTAAATGATTAATAATCCTATCTATTATTCATAGGTAATGAAATGATAAATTATTAAGGAACTCATTTCATTTAATGGGATACAATTTTATTTTTATAAACCCATCCCATTTTATGGGTCATGATATATTGTAAGATTTATTATATTGTGTCTCAGATATGTTTGATCTTATTGAATGATGGGTGGGATCTATTTATCCCTAAAATTCTTTTGGTATTTATTTATATCTCATGAGATAATTATGGGAAAAAATTTGTCCGGATTGATCCACTATATAAGATGGTGAAACCTGATCCACTATAGGATGATTTGGAAACATAGTCTACTATGGGGAGATGAGGAAACCCGATTCAATATGGGTATATGAAAAAAATTGGTCCTTTATAAAGAAATAAATATTAATGGGTATGGTGGAATGCCAATCTAGTAGGTTTAGTCCCCCATGATGTGCCCCGATAATATTTGGTAACAAGCTTTAACTTATGGGGAATGATGTCACGTGTTTATATTTATTCCACAATTCAATGTCTTATTCCTATGATATACTTTCATGGATTATGATATTTATTAACATATGATTAATGTCTTATAAATTACCAATAATTATTTCTTGGTTCATTTTTATAATCATTGATATGCAAAGTATGATCCTCAAATGTCATGATCCAATTCCCAAACCAAATTATAATGTTTATGCATAAATATATTCCTTGTTTACCCTTACTGAGTATAATATATCACCATTTTGAGGTTTCAATTACCCATTTTATGAAGATATGTATTATATATTTTGTTTTTAAGAAGGTTTAGAATCTTGAAAAACCTAGTATGAGATATTTTAGCTGACTAATGTAAATTTTTTATATTTCTATGTATTGAAAGGAACTAAAATAACATGATCTCTGTGCTTATATTCATGTAAGGTACTAAGTATTTAAAAAATTAGGTAATGTATATTTATATTAGTAGTTGTTTGTTATATTGACCCTTAAAACAAAGGCCTTTAAAAAAATCACATGATCTTATTATGAATGGGATTGAAAGACATCCACAGTTTTAATTCGTGGGTGGGATTGATTATTGGACCACAATACCAAACTCCCAATTAAGATTAATGGTTCAAAAATCCTCCTTCATTATTTTTTATGAGAATTTATTTCCTGAACATTGTATAAATAGGCATATGGGTTAATTCCTTAGTGAATGGGATATTAATGTAGTATTTTTGGATCACCTCCATGAATTATCCATACTCTTAATCCAACTTCCTTACTTTCATTTACCCCGGTAGGGGAAAGGATGGTACATAGGTTTTAATCAACTTCTTTTCCTTATAATACATAATTTTTCCTCATTTTTAAGACCCATTCTATGATCTATACTATAGATTATTTTTCCTCTGATTAGGATAGTGTGACATGTTTCTCAACTTTCCCCACATTCTTCTTTATTGGTACTAATTGAGGGAGATCCTTCTATCTTCATAGAGTTAGTTATTTAGAAGCCTCTCAGGGTTTACTTCTAGTATTAATTAGTAGGGTATAGATTATCCTCATGAAGAGTTGATTTTCTATCTACCCAATTTATTTTTTTATACCCCTCATAGATACCTCTTAATTTTAAAACCTTGTTTTAGTAGTTGTGATAATGTTATACAAAATTTCTTCTACTTTTAAGGTTTTTCTATTGTTGGATATTTTTTATTTAAATTTTGTTACTGTTCTTTACAATGGGTATATTTTGGAGATGTGTTTTGATACAGTTTTTGCAGATATGAACCATCTTGGTACTGATTCCTTACTGATACCTTGGTTGAGGATTATAAAAATGTGGATGGCCAAACCTAAGTGGATTTTTCCGATATTGTTTGAGGGTTTTATTACTAATTAAACTAACCTAAAATCATATTTTATTTCCTTGAAATGTCATTACATTGAAAAAATATGTTCGATCCTTGATTTTGACAAACATTTCTCACTTTGGTTTTAGAGAGGCCTACACTTTTTCGTCCACATTCACCCATGACGTGGTTGTCTCCATAATAAATACAAGATGGATGGTTAACAGAATGAACATGAGATATTATGATTAAATTAAGAATGAAAATATTAATTTACAGTGCATCTAATTGGAAATCTATCATTGTAGTGGAATCAACATTTTGAAAACCTCTATTATATGTTCCCCAGATAGAATTCCTTTGAAATCCATTATATAACATAACATTGAAAAGCTCAAACATTTATTCATGTGATTTCATCATGGTAGTTTATCTAGTAGTCGAATCCAAAATAGAGTTAGTATTTGTTGTAAGAACCCCAAAAAACATTTTGAACATTAATTCACAATGGGAGGCAATGCTAAGGGAATTTTATTATAAATTCTGTTAATGGTTCCAATGATTTCTAAAATGACCCATAATCATGTTGCTAGAATTTGTGAATTTATCTTCTCAGTATCATTGTGTTATAGGGGGATGTATTTTTTCATAAAATCATTATAAAAAACATCTCATGTGAGGATGGAACACAGGGAATTTTTTTTGATATAGTCTTTTTCTTTATCCCAAAATGAATTGAGAAAGATATAAATCCTAATTTCATTATCTAACACCCCATAGTAACAAAACGTGTAATTGTTTTTACAAAAATGTTTTATTGATGTTTGTTTGAATTTTCATAAGCAATGACTCTAAACTGGCATGTATTTTGTATGAGTTTCATGTTGGATGGATAGATTTTAAAATGTTATCGTTACAGCAGTGGCCGAAAAATTCCTATAAAATCTCCCTAAATTAAATGAAATATATAATCCATTTATGTATGACATGGTTCTAGCTGTTCGTGAGGAGGTATCAACACACATAGATGCACTTAAGGAAGATAAGTGCCATGATTAGAAAGCATGTACAGTTTCTCTTCTTGTGAAATCTATTTCTATGGATGTCATCTTCCATAGCCAAGAATAAATTGATTTGGTGGTCGTTAATTATTTTGTGAATATATTCTATTACATTGGATAGTGGATGTTATATTTCATCACAATTCAATGAAAGGTAATGGTTTTTAATTCCCTTCAATAACATTCTATTTTCCAATTCCATGGAGAATAACTAGTTTTTCCTCTTCCATTTTTTAATAGAATCATTGGGATATGCTCTTCCATAAGTTCTCAATGTGGCCTGGATATCTATAAATAAATTTCATGTTTAAATGAATGTTATTAAACTCACTTGAATCTCATATAGTGAGTTATGCATTATCCCATACACCTATGGTTCTACAAAACCCAAAAAATACACACCAAGTATTAAAGGGAAAATACAAATAACTAAAATCATATAAGAGGTTAGGAGAATATATTAAAATAATTTATACTATTCATTTCCTACCAAGTAATCTAAAAACAAAAATACATACCACCATTTAAAATCTCTCGGACAATGGCACTATATTGTTTTGTCATTCTGACCAATGTCTTACCATATTCCACCAAAATTGAAAATTTCCAAACATCACAATGATTATAGTGTATATATGTGGTCAATCATTGGGTAGAAAAAATGTATTTATTAACATCAGTATATAGTTAATTATTTTAATATTTACTGAATTTATAATCATTGTTTGATTGGTGTAAGAGTTTTTTCAGTTCCTAATTTATTTAAATCAATATCCCATTTATAATTTCTCTTTACAAAAATCACTACATAGTAAAATTAGTTATAACACTCAGAAAGGGAAATTTTCTATATCAGTGGATTATTATGATAATTATTTGAAATATATTTTTATTGTGTTGTGTAGTACATTGTAAATCACACATCTGAGATTAAAATATGATGAAACTTTATTTTTCTGTAAAGTTCCATTTATGTTTCTAAAAAATAAATTTCTTATTCTGGAAATTAAATATTAAAAATATCTCTAAAACTACCATTTTGGAGATGAAAAAAGAACCAAATGGTCTTTGGATTATTCTTCATAAATCCCTAGGCGATCTCGGGAAAAATTATTCATGATATGATATGGAGTGACCAATTAGAAGAATAATTAAAACCTAAGGGAAATGTGACAATTGAATGATACAACAAAAACACAATAAGTTGAAATCAATTACCCACGATTCTTCATAATACAAATCCCCAAAAAACATAAAAGATTAGATAATAATTGATTAAATATTGAGCTGAAATCATTATCTACCTTTTTTTCATTACATCAAACAAATGATGAATAAAAACATGGTCCACCTTATGATGGAGTTCTCAAAAAAAAACTCGAATGAATTTCAAGATCTCTTTCAGCTAGAATGAATACCTCACTATTGAGTATTCCATAAACAAAATTTAGAGAATAATTTAATGTTTAACCCCAAGTATCTATGAGTGGTTAGGGGTCAAAATTGTGATTCAAAGGGTGGATAAAGATATAGATGGTTGGTGGACGGCTTTCAATTGAATAGTGCATGGTTAAGTCACACGGCTAATTTATTCATGTTCCAAATGTGATATTTTATATATCCTTATTGATTTGAGGAACATGATCTTCATGAAAAGTTTCAAGGTCTGGTAAACCATGTACAAACCATGTGAATGGTCGAGTCTCCCCTAGTTCAAGATCACATGTCTTCAAGGATGGTTCACATAACTTATTTAACTATGTGGATAACATATAAATCTCCACTGCCACCTAAAAAACACAACATGAATAGTTTATTAGTTGATCTACATGATTATTTTAGCTCTTATGATGGTGTGATACTGTGTATGTATTGAGGAAATAATATGTTCATAGTTTTATGGGATTTGGTGAAAAATTTTGGCGATGTATTAGTAACCTGGCACCTTGGAAAAAGGGTATGAACGCCTTTGACATTCATTTGAAATTATAGGTGCATGAAAAATATTATAGATCTTAAATTGTTTGACTAATTTCAACCTATCAAGTCATGATAATGCAGTTAAAACATAAAAATTGATCCAAAAACAATTTTTAATGTGATTTTTTGTATAAAAACTTTACTTGCACATAATTTAATCTCCTACCTATTAGGGGTTGAATAATAATGAATAACATAATTAAGAAGAAATATATATTAATCTTATTAATATGGTTCATTATTAAATATAGTTAAATAAAAAATTAGGGGATCAAAAAATACAAACCAAATTTTTTTATTGGAACCAAATTGGTTTTTGTCAGAAGATTAATGAATAAAGAAAAGCTATTAAGAGAAAAAATGTACATCAATGAAGGCTACTAAAACATTGAATGAATTGATATAGATATTTAATTTTACATCATAAGATGGCTCGAGTTCAACATTTCAAAACAAACTGATTTTATTGGGAAGGTGTAGTGTTCTTCTAAGAATATGTGACATTCTGGAAACAAAAAAAGTTTCCAATAAATTCACTAATGTTTGAAAAATATTTGGTAATGATTTTTGTTATATATAAAATTCACTATAGGAAAATGACAAGACAATATATTATCATGATTCATGAACGGAGATGAAAAAAACTATAATACATTATATATTAATAAATAATAATTATATTTTCTCATTAAACATTAATAAAATTCTACTAGACCAAGAGACGTAAAAGAAATGACAAGTTACCAACATGGAACACTCCCATCATTCACATGATAATAACCTCCATGATCCCTTATCCTTTATTGTAAACAATAATAATATATTCTTATTGAACATGAGATGTCATCCACACAGGTGTATTATAGAAAACAACAACTATATATTCCTCAAAGTGCATATGGAGAGGGCGAGTAAGTTGAATTAGTTCAAAATCCATCCAAGGCTTCCAACAGACACTACAAGAAAAATAATATGTTATATCTAATTTCATATAAAATAAAAGAACACATAATACATTGTATACTATAACACCTTGATATTTTTTTGAAATTTGTTTTTAATAAAATTAATCATTTTGATATTTTTTCATTACATATAAAACTAATATATATTTTATTATATGAAATCATTATGTTTGTCATGCGTTATATGAAACACTAGTTTATGGTTGGAATATACACAAATCTTATATTAACTTCAAATACCAAAAAACAATATTTTTCTTCTGTTACACACAATTTTGAGTTTTTTTGGTATCTTTCATTACTCACAAGGCTGTGTTTTTTTTTGAACTACAATATACCATGAATAGTATTATTATGATATTATGATTGTCAGCAACTAGACATCAGAATGGAATTTACAAATATAAATAAATAAATTTTAAAAATAATACTTATAAATGTATTTAACATTAATCCTTTTGAATCTAATTAGTTGAAATGAATTTATGAACTATTTTAAAATAAATAAATTACTTTTAATAGAAAACTCGTTTTATACATAAAAACAAACTTTTATCTCTATAAATGAAACAGATCATTCCTGATTATTTTTAAATAAAATTTATATGTTATAAGATAAATAATTTTTATTTATACTTAAATAATTGATTTTACCTATATTGGATAATAATGAATCAAATTTTATGAATAAAAGATATATTTTTCTAAAAGTTAATATAACTTTCATTTAATGTTGTGCCTGATTTAAATCTAATATTTAAAAGTTTTTATTTTTTTTATTTTAAAAAATAATCTTAATTTCTAAAATACTAATATCCAAATTTACATTGGGTGAATTTTGAGTATTTTTCTAGGATGTTAAATTTTTTTGATGAATAGTGAAAAACAATGAATTTTAATTCAAAACTACATTTTTGTCTAATTTGATTATATTATTAAAATATATTTTAGTTTTGTTTTAGATTAAAATTATATCAATTTTATATCAATTAGTCTAAATTATGAAAATTGAAACAATTTATAATTGAAATTCGATATAAAAAAATTTCAAACTCCTGTACATTTTCACTTTTGAAACCTACATTTGTGACACATCAATTAGATTAATTGTAAATTAATTTCATCCAATTATGTGTTTATAATATGTAAAAATGGATTATATTATTTGGATGAGAATAATTTTTTTTTCAAGTAATCATAAAATAATATTTGACAAAAAATACTACTGAAATTCATTAAAATTAATTATAACGATTAAGGTGAAAATAACATTACATAGTGAATAAACATTGACATAACTGAAATCCTAAACTTGAAACATGTCCAAAATAAATTTTTATGAAATATTTTTACCCATTAACATATTTTATTTAAAATTAAAAATTATATTAGGCATATTATGTAAGGGAATCCTCTAAATATGGGTTACATTTTTATATTTAGAGAAATGTCACTCATACTTCACTATAAAAGGGAACTCACCCCATCAATATTAAATTATATATAAAATACTTATATCATAAAAAACATACCCAAATAATATAATAATTAACATCCTATAAACCTATTTTCATCACTTTGGATGGAAATCCATCCATAGAATCCCTTTTGTGCAAACCAAAAGGGTTTACCTGAAAAGGATGTAATGTTTTTCGACATGATTTTTGTTGTATTTTATTCTCCAAAAATTATTTTATTCTTATTCCATATTTATATAATAAACTCATTAACCAAAATATACTTATATTTTTTTATTCTATGGGTTAAACCTAAACATACAATCACTTCTATCAAAAGGGTAATGAAAATACTATTTGTGTGTACGACAAACTACCTCCTCATGAAATGGTGTCATTTGTTTTTCATCTCCACATATCATGGTTGGTAATTATTATGTAAATTATTTTTTTATACTATTTTTATGGTATCTATTATGTATTTATTATCATGTTATTATTATACAAAACATGCCTTTAGTATTTCCATTTTGTGGGAATTTGAGAACTTTGTTTTTGGAGGTGTGTTATACTGCCTCCCCCAAGAGATATGATTCATTCACAGATTCCATGAAATTTATTGTGTATGGGTATAGAAAATTTATATGATATATATTAAATAATAATTATATTATTATTAATATATATATATATATATATAAATTCATATATTTTAGCTACCTTATTTCTTTCAATACAACTCGTATACAGAAACAACGTTCATGTGTACGTACGACCTACCTTCTCCAAGAACTGTGACTTCAATATGATATTTATATATTTTATATTTTATAAAATATATTTGTCTACATAATATATTTGAAATATATATCATGTTTTACATTTTTTAAATATTTCAATCATTATCTAAATAAGAGTATCATAAATGAAAATCCAAATCATATAGGAAAAACAAACTAGATATTACCTGAAACATAACATTAACATTGAATTTTAATAAACATTTAATATAAAGTAATAATAAAATCATATAAGGTATTATATATATAAATATGTTTCTATGGTATATTTATAATAAATACATATTACTTATATTTATTATAAATACAGTTTGAATATGTATGAAGAAACTCAAGACATAATGAAAGGGGTTTCTCACCTCACTTTTATATAAAGGGGATATATCCTATATTCGCCAGATATTCTTATTGGGTGGAGTATATAATAAACTATGAAATTTTATATCATGAATTTAACTTATTTCATGATATTAATAGCTTCAATTGATGTTATTTTTTCATGGAATCAGGATTTATAATTTACTCAAGTTAAAAGGGTTTTCTCATCTAACATTTATTTCTATGAGACTTTTGACATACTCAACACTCATTTATTTTTTGTGTTGTATATACTATACAGGAAGGTATTATAATATTAGTATGATTAATTTAATGTTATTTAAATCTCTATTTGTTAATCTATATTTCATGGGGGTGTATGGTTCAAAATTTTCCAAATAAGTAAATTAATTTTGTCTCAATTTGCCTTTTTTGTGATACATTACATATTAAGAAACTGTATATTTATATTAGGTATATAAAGTACCCTTTTAAATGTTGTGAATAAAATTATATTAATTATATTATAATATTTATGAAATTTTCTTCTTTTCCAAATGATTCTGATTCAATGTTACCAAAGTGGTTACCGTTTATTTCTCGGATCTCATTGTTTGTGAAGAATGAATATGATTATCCTTCAATTGATAAAATCAGATGATCCCTATCTCAAAAAATAAAATAATGTATCTCCTCTTCTGGTTATTGATGATATATACTTGTATTGGTACCATGTTTCTACTCTTTGGTACTTTTCATAATTAATAATGTTTTTAAGAGAATATGTCATTTTTATCTATTTGGTTGAAAATTTGTTTTATTTACAAAACAACGATTTTAACAAATTTTTTAAAAATGGTTTACTATGATGTGAAAAATAAATTTTACCTATGTTTTAAATTTTTATTAAATAAAAGTTTTTAAAAGTAATCTCCTTATAATTTTCTAATGAAGGATCTTTAATAATTTTTTATGGTGCAAAATTTATATTTGGAATGTATGGATTTACATTCCATTGTGACGGTCATTTCCTTAAAGCTACATTTGAATTTTAGAACTGATATTTTTAAAGAGTTTTTTCTTTAATATTCTGTAAATATATTTTTTTCATGATTTTTTCAATGAAAATGGGTTTCAAAACGTTATTATATTTGGAAAGTGTTTTAAACTATTTTAAATTATTTTTTTATATGTTTTCTAGGTTGTTTTTCAATAAATGAAGATTTTCAAAAAAAATTATGATTTTAAAAAGTGGTTTTAAAGAAGGGAAATATATTTTTTTCATGTAATGTTTGAAATATTATTTTAAATGATTTCAAATAGGTTTTTATGGAAAAGTATTGAGAAGATGTTTTATTCCTAAAAAGGTCATATTCAAATAAATTATATTTTAATTTCTAAACGATCCACGAATCATTAAAAATCCTTCCCTATATAAGTTGAAATCCTTTTATATGGTTTATTCATTGATAGATATATTATTCAAGGAAACTATTCTAATTATTCTTTTTAATGGAATGTGATAATATTATGAGTTTTTTTATGAAACCAACATGAATATTTAGGTCAATCTATGATGAAATTATTATAAAAACCATATATATTTTCACAGGTAAAGAAATGATTAAATGTGTATAATATCTATTTATTTTCATAGTATATTATATGATGTTTATAAACCTCATATCATTTTATGAATCATGGTGTAAATAATGGTTTTGTTATAGTTTGGAATATGATTTTATGATTTCATTAGGTGATGGGTGATACCTATATCTCCCTTCAACAATTCTGTAATAATAAAAATTTTATGACCTCAAAGGTTAAAAGGGAGAACCTCCCAATCCCAAAAAAATATGGTACATGAGATGGAATATGAATCCTGAAATATGTGAGAACATGAAAGGTCATCCCAATCCCAAAATAAGAGGGTACATGGGAGGTAATCCCATTCCCAAAACAAGAGGGTTAATGGGAGGGAAACCCAATACTTAAAAAGAGGCAATAAAAGAGGGAATACCTTACCAAAAATAAGAGGTTCAATGGGAGTGAATCCCATGTTCTAAGCTTGTACATGGGTCACTATCCCAAGAATATCATGTTAAGAAGCTCTTGGTTGGTACCCTTGAAAAAGTATTTTCTATGCTCACGTGAATGACAAAAATTCTATATATTATTCCTATGTTAAGTTATCAGGGATTTTTCCATTATTCTCTTATGATTAATGTATTATCATATGATGATATTTATATATTTACTCTTGATTATGAACTTTGATATATTGGGTAAGGTGATATAATGTTTTGATCATGTTAACATACCATTATAATGATGTTAAAATTAAATAACTCTATTTTTTACCATTACTAAGCCTGTGAGATGACCCCTTAATTTTGTTTTATTTTCCCCACGTTTTAAAGAATGGTTTTAAATAGGCCTTCCAATGGGGAAGATCATTAAAGAAGATGTGGAATATCATTCAATAGGAAAGATGATTATGTTTCCATGTTTATAAAGACACTAAACTATTGTGGTTCTTTGGAATGTACTTATATATTTTTTTTGAATATTCATCCTAGATTCTGTAATAACATTGTATGTTTATCTTGGAAAATAGTAGTTTGTATCAATAGAATGGTTTATTCAACCATTAGAAAATATTATTAGAAAAAATTAGTGAGATATGTTGGGATATTCTCTAAAGATATATATAAGGATGTCTCTATTGATAAGCCTAATGTTTCACAAATTTAAAAGTACTATCTTGATTCAAGAACCTTATTTGTAATTCATTAGGGTCTTATAGTTTTCATCTATGTTATATGTTTATAAGGGTATTATTTTTTGTATTATTGATTTTCTAGAACCAAAATGAATAGTGTTAATGAGGAAATAAATATAAAATGCAATGATGGTCTTCCTGAGTAACTAAATATTATGGAATATAAAGTGGAAAAAATCATTAATATTACCAAAAAATCACATCAAGGAATGAATCATGATAAATTTACAAATGACCATAGGTGGTAAAAATGGTTTCTAGAATTTATTTGAATAGAACACCTATCATATTTTAAAAGAAAGATAGTTCGAATAGTTATTGAGAAATTGATTTGTACCATTGTTATGTTATTTTTCTTTCGACATTATTCAAAATGTGAAAACTTTATTCTAGGAACATATATCATAGATGAACTATAGTTATAGAAAATTATGAAGAATATGAAAAAACATGATAAAATTATCTCCCTAGATTTGTAATAGGTCAAGAAATTATTTTTTAGTATTTAACTTCTTTGTATTCTTCTTTAAAAATTTCAGATCAACGTTTCCCATCAATATAATTAATATGATAATAATAAATAGATATAGTTGAATGTAAAACCTAAAAACATGGATAAGAGAGTATTACATTTTCTTTATTCTCAAAGTGTGTAATGAAACTTATTTGAAACATTCTTAGTGGAATAGGTAAATATTTTATGTGTGGAAATAAAGACCACTAAGTGGTTGAATACCAAGGTAATGTGAATGAAGATAAATATTCAAGGAATACACCAACATCAAATTAGTGTTTCCAATGTAAAGATTATGTCAATTATGTTATAATGTTATTAAATTCAAATCATAATGATGATAATAGACATAAAAAATCTCTCAAGATGAGGGATAAAGGTAAATATTATAAAATCACAATGGATGAAATGAGTCATGATAATTAGGGCATGGTAATCCTCCCCTTCTATATTTGTAATTTCATTTTTTTTGAATAATCCATATGAAAAAATTATTATGCATCCTTTAGTGAAGTTTTATCCGATTATCTACCTCTTAATAGATTTTTAAATAAGAAAATGATATTTTATATTTATTTGGTACAAGGATAGACCAATGTTTTAAATGAGAATATTTTGGTATAATATTAGAGCTTATTTAAGGAATAAATATTGAATTATGTTTTCAAAGGGTTACAATGTTAACCATTTATCAAATAGTTTAAATTAATCTTTAGATGTGGTTTTAGAGGTCAACTCATTATCATTAAATATAAAGAGTTTTACTTATTAGATAACATATTCTAACCATTTTTTTTGTGATGATAACTAAATATTAATGGCATGAATTAGTTCTATACTTATGGATCTTACTAGTTCTTTATGAATAAAAAATTCATATTCATTTTTTGAATAAGACAAGAAGTATAAATTGATCATGGAACAAAAAAGGGTGAGATTTTCCTAAAATAAATAAGTATATATTCTCATGAAAATTATTCTAACATTTAAAAATTGGTGTTGAAGTAAAATGGTGTATTATTATAATAAATTTGATGATATAAACAACCGATTTAATGTCTCTTTGGTTTATGGATTTGTGATTATTATCTTTATACAAATATTATCCTATATCTCTCTCCATTAGAGATTTACAGTTATATTTCACTTCCATATCTAGGTTTTCTCTTACAACCTATGTTCATCTATCCAGAAACCGATTTTTTAGTTTCTCTGATTAGTCATTAAGGTTCAAACATATATTTTTGATAGGAATTTTTAGTTTTTATTTTTACTACATGGGTATCCAAGAAAAGACCATTCAACTATTAAAACATTAATTACATTGATGAATTTCTATGATGAAATTTATTTTATGGGGGTAGAATTTGACACCATGAGATGTTGGGAAATGTATTTTTTCAAAATAATTTAATTTTTTTCTATTATTATTTACACATAACACTGAATATATATTTTTTAACATGAAATCACTAAGTTTAGCTTTCATTAAAAAATTAAATTTATTAATTCCCTACAAAAATCACATGGAATAAATTTAGATACATTAAATAACATGTATGAATTTTTTTCAACACAATGATGATTTATTTGGAAAGCTTTCAGTACACAAAAGGCATAGTTTTACCAAATTACAATATACTGTATATTTTTGTTAAATTATTATTTCTTTAACCATCTTGACCTCAGAATGGAAGTTAGGAATAATATTATCTAAATTATTAAATTATGATTTACAAAAGTATACAAAATAATATGTTTATCATGAATTAGTATAAATGAGTGGTAGAACAATTTAAACAAAAAAAATACTTTTCAAAGAAAATAATTTTTCAATTTTACAAACACAATTTTATACAGTGAACTAAATAGATCACTTTTTTATGGATTTTTTCAATACAATTTATATAATTTATATTTAGTAAATATTTTTCATACTTATCCAATAGATTTGATATGTATAAGATAAGTATAAATCTGATTTTATGAGTAAAAATAGTCTTTTTTTAAAAAGTAAATTTTAACACCTTTTTTTAAAACCTATTTTATATCCAATTTTTAAAAAATTATATTTTTTTATTTGAAAATATAATTCTCAAATTTGAAATTGTAATATTAAATTGGGTGAATTTTTAAATTTTTCATAGAAGTTTAATTTTTTTGAAGAATAGAGAAATTAACAAATTTTAATTTGAAGCATCTTTTCAATATAACTTATTTTTATAATAAAATTATGTTTTAATTTTGTTTTAATGTATTATTAAATAAATTTTACATTAATTATTTTAATATAGGTCAATGTAACCAATTTTAAATTGAAATTGGATATAGAAAAATTCTATTGTTTTTTGACTTTAAAACCCCGATTTTTCAACACATATGCGGGACAAATATGAAAATAATTTATTACACTTATCTGGTTATGATTTTTTAAAATGGATTCCATATTAGTAATTATTAAAAATTTTAATTTCTAGTAATATCAACAATGATTTTTATAAAAATATAGTGAAATTAATTAATTTTAATTGAAATGATTAAGTCAAGAATTGGTCTACTTAGAGGTTAAACATTAACTTAAGTGTCCAAATAACCTATACCAATTAAAAAAATAGATTTTATAGAAATATTTAAACCTTTATCCAGTAGTATAGAAAATGGAAATATTTTTGTGGCACATGATGTATGGGATACCTCTCAAAATATTTTACCTTTTTATATTCTCAAAAATGCCACTCTTCCACTATGAAAAGGCACTCACCCCATCACTTAATAACACCTCTCATGAAAATTTGGATCATCCAAAATATACCAAAATATGATTCCGTATTCTATCCTCATGGCCTATAAGCCTATAGTTGAGTAAAAATCCAACCATGGAATCCCTTTGGTGAAATCCCAAAGGGGTTACCGAAAAAAGAGTTAACATTTCCAACATATATTTCTGTTGAATTTTATTAAACATACACTCAGTTATACTCATTAAATTATTATAAGATATCCTATATATACTAACTATAATGATAATTTATTATTATAAGGGTTTTATATAATCCTACCTAAAAGTCTGTCTAATTTTTTATGAAAATACTATTATTGTATACGGCAGACTACCGACTCATGAAACGTTTCCATTAATTTTTTTCATTACCCCTTATCGTGGTTGGAAACAATCTTTTAAATACTATTTTTATATTATTTATATTATATTTATAATTTATTTATGAATCTGGATTTTTTTATAAATCATACCTTTATGCTTTCTATTTTTTTGTGAACAAAATATCTTTATATCTGGATGCATGGACTATCAACTCCTCTAAGCGATGTGATTTGTTCAAAAATTTAATATAATATATAAATAATGGGTTTAGTAAATTCATATTGTATATTTGGAAGAATAATTGTAATGATAATATATATATATATTTACATTTCATTTACTTTATTTCTTTCAATACGATAAGAAAATGGGAACATCATTCATGCGTACGTACGACCAACCATATCCATGAATATTGTATTCCATTTCATATTTATCTCATTTATAGATTATTATAAATATTAATATACTGAATATATATGATATTTATATCATTTTTTACATTTTTAATATAATTAAATCATGACCTACGTAAGGGGATCAAGAATGAAATGTCAAAACTTATACAAAAAAGCATATATTACACGAAACATAACATTTACATGGAATTGTTTTTAAAAGGGTAATATAATGTTATAATAAAATAATATATGGTATTATATATAATAATAAGGCACTTTTTTAAATTTATAATGAACTTATAGTTATTATACTCAAGCAATGAATGTGTTTATAAAAGTAAAAACATAAGGTAAAGGTTTTCTCACCTCACTTTTACTTCTATGATATATATCCTATATTCAAAACATATTCATAAGTTGTGGTGTATAAAATAGGATGTAAAGTTTTATATCATTAATATAAATTAATTAATGATATTGAAATTAAAATTTTTTGTTATTTTATCATGAACCCCATGATTCAAATGTTACTCAACTAGAAAGGGTTTTCTCATATCACCTTTACTTCTATGATACTTATACCTTATTCAATAATGAATAATTTTTTATAGTGTATATAATAGACATGAATGTATTATATTATTATTATAATAAAATTAGTTAGTATTTTCAAATCCTTTTTTTTTATTTATTTCATGGGGTTTATGGTTGAAATGTTATAAAATTGGTAAAGTAATTTTGCCTCAATTTTCCTTCTTAAAGACACATGTCATGTTACAGACCATTTTTTTCTAGGAGTTGTACATAATTATATTTGAAAATTTATTAATATACATAATTTCCTAGTATTTTATGATTCATTTAATGTTATTATTTTCATACGATTTTGATTCAATGTTACCAATGTGGTAACAATTTATTGCCACAATCTCATTTTTTATTGATATTTCTTTGATTATGCTTCCAATGATTAAATAGTATTATATATATCCAATGAAATATGATTTTTATTATCCTCTATTAATTGATGATATATCTATGTACTAGTACCATTTATCCACATTTTGGAACATATAATAATTAGTAATATTTTTTTAAATAAAACTTGTCTTTCATTCTCATTTAAGTAGATATTTTTTAATTCACAAAACCATCTTCTCTAAAAATGTTTGGAATTTTGTTAAAATAATTATTAAAGAAATTTTTATCCATTTTAGGCCATTTAAGAAAAAAGGCATTAAAATAACAAATGTTTCATTTTTAGACTTAGGCACCTTTCTAAATATTTTATGGGGAAAAGGAATTTTTGGAATGTACATATTTACCCGCCATTATTTCCATAATTTCCTTGAAGATTCCGCTTAAAATTTACAAGGATATTTTTAAATAGAATTTTATTCCTAAAATTATGGAAAATATTTTCTCTATTTGTTTCATAGGAAAATGTTTTAATTTTTTTTTCTATTTATAATATTTTTTAAATGCTTTTTAAGAATCTATTATTTGTTTTTAAGGTTATTTTCAAAGAAAAATGGGATTTTAAAATGTTTGAATATTTTAAAATTGTTTTTAAATGTGGAATGAATATTTTCTTCATGAAATTTTTCAAATGATTTTAAATATTATTTTACATGTTTTCAAATTGATTTTTATTGAAAATGATTTTGAAGATGTTTTATGCCTAAAATTTTTATTTCAAAAGAAATATTATTTTCCTTATGAATTGCTCTAGATATCATTAAAAATACATCCCCATATCTATTTTAATACTTTTATAGAGGTTATTATTTAATGGGGATATGATTCAATAAAACCATTCTTATTGTTTTTTTAAAATGGTTTACGTTAAGAAAAAAAGTTTCATAGGAAACATGCTTCCTTTCTTGGTGCATACTATGTGAATTGATTATGAAACTAGTATATTTTTCAAATGTTAGTATATAATTTAATTTTTATAATACCCTTATAATCTAATGGGTTATGATTTTTTTTATAAAAACCATATCCTTTTATGGGTCCTCACACTATGAATATTTTTTATCTTTTAGAACATGCATATATGATTTAATTCTGTGATGGGTGGGACTTATATATTCTTCCAATGTATATGGTAATGATAAATGTTTTATGAGATCAACTACTGAATAGGTGGTAATCCCATGATGGAAATAATGAGTTTCATGGGAGGTAATCTCACACTGAAAAGAAGAGGGTACATGGGAGGGAATCCCAAGCCTAAAACAAGAGGGTTGTTTTGAGGGAATCACAAACCACACAAGAGTGTACATGATAGGGAATACTTATAAAAAAAGTATACCTGGGGAGAATACTATACCCAAAACAAGAGGATTCATGGGAGGGAATCCCAATCCTTGAAAGAGAGGGTTTATAGGGGACATTCCAAGCTTAAAGCATCTACATGATTGATTAGTCCAATCCTAACATTATATAAAGGTCTTAGAAGGTAACCTTGGCACATGATTTTCTATATGTACTTATATATCAAAAATTATATGTATTATTTCTATATTATTATCTCAGGGATTTTTGTTTATTTTTCATTATGAGTGATATATTATGATCTTCCAATATTTGTTCATTGATTCTGGATTATGACCTTTGGAATCTAGGGTATGATATTTTTATGTGTTGATCATGTTCTCATACCCTTATGTTTATGTTATTATTATATAACTCCATTTTTTATGCTTACTGAGCTTTTAAGATAAAAATTTCTTAGTTTTCTTTCCCCCATTCTACAATGAAAGGTTTTAAGTAGAAGTGCTAATAGGGAATATCTTAAAGTTAGATATTGAAGATCATTCTCTAGGATATAAGATTATTTTTACATGTTTCAAAAGACACTAATAAATTATGGTACTCTAGCATGTAATTTTATAATTTTCCGAATATTCATAAAAATGATGTAATATCCATGAATTCTTTAACCTATTACCTAAATTTATATTAATAACATTATGTATGAATCTCAGAAGAATATTCAATAATTTTTTATTCCCTTATTTTGATGAAATAACCCACACTAACCCATGCTCCCATTCCATGAGCTCACAACCTGGAGTGTATCTTGTGAAAAATATTAACCACAAAAATTGATAAAAAAACTCAAGGAGAACCCAATTCCACTAATATAATCCATCACATGGTAGAGTAAAAATTTATATTTCTCTCTATATTTAATGCTAGAAACCATCATAAAACTAGTGAGTCCCCTTGAAATTCATCTTGGGTAGACGCCATCACAAACCAATCTAATGTGTCCCTATATGCAGCACCAACAAAATTCTTGAACCAAAAATTCCCCAAAAATATGAAATATGAACACACAACATAATATACTATTTATAACAGGTCATTCCAGATCAATTCATAAACTATTCATGTTATAAAAACCCTTGTACTATTTTCGAATAAAAATAAATAAATAGACATTGAAAATATCGTTTAATAAAATTTCACCAAACACAAATTACAATATATAATATAATGAACAACCTTCCACAAAAGTCAATGGAAGTTATTAAACAAATAATAAACAATACCGTAATCTCTTAGAGAAAAGATAATGATTCAAACATAACCGAAACAAACTATTATTATGGTGAAGAATTAAAAATACAAGATTTTGATGAAAATAATCCATAAATTACAAAAATTAAAATCCAGGTTCTAGAGACCTAATTGATATGGGAGTAATTATGGAGAATTGTATGTTTTATAGAAGATAAAAATTCAAAAACAGGTTAATATCATTCCACTAATAGCATACATTGTTTCTATTTTCAAACATACATATTATCCCCCCAAACTAGTCTATTCATTTAGTTGTTTAAAAATCCAATGACCACCACTCTGGGAAACACTGTGGCATATAGATAATTCTCTCACCATTTTGGAAAACTACACCAAGTCCTATAACATGGTGACACTAGAGTCTTAATTTCCAATTTTATGTCAACTATATATATTATACTTGTAAAAAATTATATATAATTTATAGTTCCATTATCCAAGTTCAATATGAGATGTTTCATAACTAAAAATTCCCACAGAAATATGAATCGAGAAAACTTCACTCATTGTGTTATACCAGAAAACCAAATAGTGAAGATCAACCAAACATTTTATAAAAAACTCAAATAATATTAAATGGGCCACATGTAAGTAACTTCATGTCAAAATCCTATTGTAAGATTAGTTTCACCTTCATTTTAAATGTTCACCAAAACATTAGTCCAGAATGAAATTTATATAACTTATGAGAATTAAAATGACCATAATGAGGGTTTAATACTACCACTAATATGTAGTTCAAAACAATGGGATAATATTCAATGAAATCATAATTATAATTATACAGTAAATATCTACACTAAAAAACTAAAAATAATTTATACACTACCTCAAACGAAATTAGTGAAATGATGTGCTGATGATCAGTATGAAAAAATACACTTTTCATACCATATACCCTTACAAAAATTCCTAAAACCTATATAAGGAAAAAATAGCATATAAATACCTAAAAATGTGGATTCCTAAAACCAGAGGTGTTATTTTCTCAACACCATTGGGATTTAGATCCTCATAAAGATGGAGCATTACAGTGTATATAAAGAAGATCATGCCACTGGCCATGATTTATGGTGTCAAATTCCATAGACTCATCACTTACCAAATAATTCTAGAAAAATAGGTGGACTAAAGGTACAATTAAAACTACCATGTCTTTCTAATTCCATCCCAATGATGCGATACATAGTGATAATATCATAGAAAATCCAATTTAATAGAAATAATCTTCCAATCAATTATATCACTAGATTCTGACTCAAAATATTACTAAAATGATATATGAGAACAAAATTTACCGCAATAAATTTCATGGTAATAATAATTAATATAAATCTTCAAAAATAAAGTCAAAAAATATCAAATGCTCAAGCACACAGATGTACAAACGTCCCTCAATTTCCTACATAAAAAATACCATATCATGAATATACAACAACATCTATGATTTTTTACTACAATGGATAATGGAAGATAATTATAGGCTAAATAAGATATTTAAAACCTCACATAAAAATATATTCTATATATATAATATAATCCTATTTGTAGTATCAAATACAAATCATAGACCAAAGAGGGATATTTTCAAATCATTCACCCAGATAAGTGACATGTAATATGGATGGGAATACTATTATCCAATTTTTTTTATATGATTCTTCTCAAAATAATTTTTTCTAAATATTTCGTATGGTCTCTATTAGTTGTTATGGGATTCAATACCACATGGAAAAACAATTTTTCCTAATTATAAATCCCCACTATGTATTTTATAGACCCCTCCACCATATCAGAAGGAAATGTGATGAAATAATCATATTTTCAAGTACCACAAAAATGAAATAATTCTTATAAATATAAAATGATTTAAAATACCATGACAATTCAAAACCCTAACTCTAAAGGTATGTGTTATAGATTCATAAATCCCAATAGTCAGTGTTCAATGTTTTCCATATTTTTTTACCATAATAATATATAAATATAAAACCCTTTTGAAATTCTATTAGAATTTGGAGGAACCAAAATTAGATTCTAAAACGCAAGATATAATTTTAATTCTCTTCCAACTCATCAATAGATCCCCATAATTATGTTTTTACCTAACAGTACGATAATAAAAACTCACAGTCTGATCTTCCTCTGTGAAACTCACCATGCTTTTGTGAAATATATTGAATCATTTCAACATTTTTCATTACATGAATCACTGTGTTTATATTTTGCTACCCACAATAATGAGTTTATCTTGCATTACCTAAAATAATGAGCTCAAAAAATGTGAATTATTATTAAAATGTTTTTATTTTAAATGAATGTTTTCTCAAATATTTTGTAATGGAATATATGAATTGGAATTACTAGATTATCAAAATATTTTGTTTATACTATATATAATGAATTTTTAATGAAAAATTATTTAAATATTTAAATAAAAAAAAATTTAAAATAGAGAAACTATTTTTCATATAAATTAATTTTGAAATTAAATTATATATTATATTATTTCTATATTATAATTTGATCAATAGTATTTCTATTTATCTAATTTTGGCCATTACAATCATTTTCATATTTATTTTTGATATAAAAACCTTATAAAAATTTAAATATATATTTATAAATACCCAATTTCTTATCGCATTTACTAAGTTAAATTAAATTAAATTTCCCACCAATGTGAATGGAATTTAGATATATGGATTCCATATTTAGAATCATAATAATTTATATTATCTAATATTTTCAATATAATTTTTTTCCAAAATGAATAGTGAAAAAAATAAAAAATATTTATCATGTTTAAGGTAATAATGGCTTCACCATGGGGTCTTTCATACTGTATTTTATTTCCTTTTCAAATTATGAAAATATTGGTTTGCCTATTTCTTTTTAAAAAATTACAAGTGTTCCACTAACCTCACTTATAAAAGGGCACTAGATATCGTCTTCTATTCACACCTTAAAACATATTTGGGTTGTATAATACCTTCTAAAATCAATTAAAAAACATAAATTCTATCCAAATAGAAGTGTAATTTTAGCATAAATCTAATTAAGGATGTGATTTTGTGAAAACCAATGTATGTTACCTAAAGAAGATGTAACGTTCATTAATGGGTGTTTTTACTTTATATTTTTCACCACCACCTTCAATTCATATTAAACTATTATGATATAATAACATAAATATCATAAATATATTGATATTTTTATGATAGTTAATTGACATAAAAAATAACAACATCCATCAAATGGGCTATAATATCACAATTTGTGGGTATGGTGGACTACCACCTCGCGTACTGATGTCATTTGTTTTTCAATCACAACCTCTATGGGTTGGGTATAATGATGGATATAAAGTAAATATATGGTATTTAAAACATAATTATAACTATTTATTCATTAAAACATGTATCATGTTATTTTCATTATATTAAATAGGGGATATAATAATGTCACTTGTTTGTACGACAAACTACTATCTTGCGATGTAATTAATTTTTTAGTAAGGCTTCAAATGGAAGATAATAACGATAATGTTAATGAATATATGTGATATATATGAAATAATTATGATATTAAATAACTATAAATAAATATGAAAATATAACATATCATTTTATTTCTTACCTTTTCACCCACTGAATGATGAAAATGTTGTTCATGCATATGTGGACTACAACCTTCAAAAAGTGATGTGACTCTCTATTTTCATCAATATAGCACATGGATTATATGAATAATTTTATTTAAATAGATGGTATTAAATTTATAATATTATGAGAATTATGAAGAAATATAATATTACTTACCAGCTTTCCATGGTGATCATTGTAAAATTGAAATGTTACTCATGTATAGGTATGGCCTACCTTCTCCATTATTGAAACAAACTTCATTTCTCGAATCCATTTTAAATGGTTGGTACTAAAATTATAATATATGTATAAATATTATTATTATTTATTGATTATTATTATCTATATGAAGGAACCGTGATCAAATTAAGAGGACTGAAAATTACAAATCAAAACATATTTAAAAAATAAAGGAGTTATTACTAGGAACATAATTGTAACAAGGAATTGGTAATAATTGGTTAATAAAAGGAAATAAGTTTATAATATATGTTATATTATATATATATATATATATATATATATTTATGGTTATATAATAGTTTTAAAATAAGCTTATATTTATTATAAAAGATGCTCATTGTTTTACTAAAGTAGTCGATACTTACGGTAATGTATTTTCATTTTACTTTTCACATCAGCAAGACAAATTCCATATTAACCAAAACATTATTTTATGTGGTTTTAATAATTAAATGAAATGAATTTTTTTATTCTAATCTATTATATTATTTTTATTCACATATACATTTGAGGACTATTCTTCATATAGGTTCAATGTTTAAAAATTATGAAAGTGGTAATAGAATTTTGTCTAAAATTTATTTCTCTGAGACATATGTAATGTTATGAACCTATCATATTCTATAAAGAATATGTTCAAAACATTTTAAGTGTAATATCATGAATTTAATTGTTCTCAATGATTCTCCATTCCATTTTCTAAAAAATTCCCATTTTGATTTTAATTACAATTTGAAAGGAATATTAGTTTTATAATGTATGATGTGAATAGAATTTTATAAAACTGTGGGAATTATATAATTTATATATTTATTTATAAATATTCAATTTCTTTTTCAAATAGGAAGATATTAGATTGTTTTATTATGTTTTTATTTTAAAAAGTGATTTTTAATGAAAATTTATTTTCCTCAAGAAATTTTCCAAGTGATCATTCAAAATAATTCAATATCTAGGGATATGAAACAATACAACCACAATTTTTTTTACTATTAATTTTTGTAACATGAAATTATATTTATGAAACCTATAACATCCTGATTTTTATGAAAGAAACACTATGTTAAATAGCTTACATGATACTCTACGTCGAGCTTAAACGAAAAACTAAATATTTTTATTTAACTGTAACTATTATAACCGAGTCGTTTGAATAGAGGAAATGAATATTATATACTAAATTATGAAAATATAGTTGAAAAATGTTTTAACAATGATTCATTGGATAAAAAATTAATTATAAATGGAAATAAAAACCAACTGAATATAAAATATGTGTTTTTATAAACACCTATTTATTAGAGAATAATTGTGTTTATAAAACCATACTACCCTATATTTATTTTTATTTAATGAAATATATATGTTATATGTTCAATGTAATGTTTTAAATTCAGATTATATGTTTAATTGATATGATATATGAATAAATTCAATTTGTTGGATAAAAGAAGAATTTCTAAAAAAATTATTATTTTACAGCCTTTTGATGAAAAACACTTTTTTAACATTGTTATTTTTCACATTTATATGTTATATTTTGAAAACTAAACTTATTATTTAGAATCAGGATATAAAAATTTACATTTGTTGATTTTTTTTATTTTTTTGATAACATCCATATTTTTATAAAATGTGAATAATAATGCATTTTAATTCAAAACTTCCATTTCCACTAATTTATTTATATAGATAGATTGATTTGTAATTAGTTTTATAGTGTAATTTAATTATGTTTTTGTTATTTAATCCAAATTTTTTTCATTGGATACAATTTTAAATACAAATTGGTCTTAAACCCAAGATAATCTTTTGATAGTTCTTTATTTATTATAAACCCGCTATCTGGTTTTGACAACGAGAATTAATTTTATACTATTTTATACAATTTATGTGTTTGAAATTTGGAAAAATGGATTCAATTTTTGAAATAAAAATTTCCAAAATTTTCTAAATTGGTAAATTTTCTTTTTGACGTTATGAATAGAAACTTAAGTAATTATTTTTATTTACCATGGTTAAAGGGTAAATCAGGAAAATAAGGGAAATAAATAATATTATAATAATATAACACTAACATAACACATCTCCTGATCCTATTTTATGAGACATGTCCGACCATGTGAATTAATGGGCCGATTTTAGGAACCAGTGGTGCCAGATGGGTGTGTTAATGTCCTTTTATAACTTTTAATTTAATGAAAATGGAAATATATCATAAACATGTATTTCATAACTAAAAAAATTAATACGGTTTATATAAATGATATATTTTATTGTAAATTTTCATTAGAAATATAAAATGATTTCATACATCATTTAAATTTTTTAAAAATTTTAGACGTTAAATCAATAAATTTATTTATGACAAAATGCTGATGCATTGATTACTTTATTAATGAAATGTTCAAATAAATGATATTATAAATAATCAAATAAATTTAATTTAAATTTTTTGATACAATACATGAATTTTTTGGTCAAAAATCACATTTTTGGGAAGTTTTTATGCCTTTGGTTTTAAGTAATTTTGTTTTTATGACATTATCAAATATCAAAATGATGTCAAAATTGACATAAATTAGTAAATTTTTAAAAATTACTATTTTATTAAATGATATAATAGTCCTAAAAATATAATATTAGGTCAAATAATTTATCTAACTTTAGAAATGTCTTTAATAATAGACTTATGGTTCTATTATAAATTTAAAGTATGTATAATCGCTATTTATTATGAAAATACAAGAAAACATGGTAAAAATTAATGTTTTTAAAAAAGGGTTAAAGATAAAATATAAAGATAATTTTTTAGAAAGAATTGTATAAAACCTATTGATTGATAATATTTAGAACCATACACATCTCAACATAAAAATATATCACTTGTGAACTATTATAATTCTAAAATCAATTTACAATAAAATAATATTTCAAGACATTCTTAATGTGCCCATCCTCCCTCTTATAAATAGAAAACCATTCCATCCAATTTATCAGACCTCTAAATCCCCTTGTATAATCAATGTTCTACTCAAATAACCTCCAAATATCCCTACCTTACTCATAGAATCCTTACCATTTGAAGAAGGAAATTCAAGATATCCTTTTGGATCAAATCAAATAGAGTTACCCGATTTAGTGGTAGAGTCTTCTCTCAAGATAATTTCCTTCATATTCCTCATCCACTATCTATTCTATTATTATTATATGATTAAATAAAAATAACACTATCCTAAATATACCTGAATTTTGTTATGATAAGTATTCAAACCAAACTTTCACACACCTTCATCTAATGGATACAAACATACTGTTTTTTTTGTACGATGAATTACTGTCTCACGAAACAATGATTGTTCAATTTTCTCCTACCTCCTAACATAGTGTACATTATGATGTAAAAGTATTTATATATGATATATATTATATTTATATTATCTATATTCTTGTGTTATTTTTATTCAAAATATTCCTTTATGCTTTCCATAATGTGTAAATATGATAATTTCATTTGAGAAAGTGTGGACTACCGACCCCTCAAAGTGATATGGCTCATTTATTCCACACATGGAATGTATAAAGGATGGTGTTAATGAAATTATTTAACATATATATCATATATTTTAATCTATAATTATAATATACATGTGTATCATTTTGTTTTCACTCCAATAATACGACAAAGATAAGAAATTAGCATTCATGTCTATATACAACCTACTGTATACATGAATGGTGAATTCAATTTATTATATCCAAATGTTATGGAGCATTATAAATTCATATATATTCTAGATATATATTAAATTTACACCAACAATATCATTCAGGAGATAATGGAATTATGACCACATGGACAATTTTCATCAAAACAATTTCATTTTTGACTCGAGTATGAAACATCGACAAAAAATCTAACAATAACTAAAATAATTAATGAATTGTTATAACATGGTAATAAGTGATATAAAATGAACTATAAAATGAAAATTATTCTTAATAAAGTAGAAATTATCTTCATTTTATTATTAAGGAAATTAAATAATGAACAAGACAAGTAAGACTCGAGGTAAGGGACTTCATCTCAATCTCTTTTCATTAAGGAATATTTTGATGTTATACACCTCGTTCTTTTATAAGGTGTATAATAAACCCCTTTTACTTTTAAATTCATTCAAATGGAATCATTTTTCAAAGAAGAAGTTTTCTAAACAATAAAAAATTGTTTTTAACATATTTGGCGACAACGAATCCTCTGCCACCATAACCGTTATTTAATATTTGGATTCCTCTATATGGCTTAATTTTTTTAAAATGAAATGAAATAAATTATCCCCTTTTATGTATTTTTTTGGAGAATGGTTTTTAAATTTGATATACTATTTCAATATCTTTAAATGATTTCTTATTACTGTAAATGAAATTTTATGCGTGAAATGTTGATAATTTCAATATTTAATGTTTTATGATTATATGATTGTACTTAGACATTTGACGGGTGGTTATATGATAAACCAAAGATGGGTCGTAGCATGATAAAAACATTATGGTTCGTTATATGATAAAACAAGGATGTTTGGTTATGTTATAACCCCAAAGACATTGGGTATGGAAGTTTGTTGTATGTAAATTCCATTTAGTGACACGTGTGGAAGTCAACTGTATGGTTATTCCATTTAAGTATGTTTATGTACCAAGATAAATTTATTTGTTATATGTTTCATTATATAGGATTTATGGTAACATTTTGGTAAAAAAGGGTAAATAATGGGCATATATTTATTGAATTTTTTTGCTACTTCTTAAATGTAAAAGCTATTACTTTATGATAAATCATTCGTGGTTTACAAGTTTTCACCAGACTAACCATTTTTATTTTTATATATCCCTTACTGAAATTTTTATGCTCATATAATGTTTTGAAATGTTTTTCAGAGGAATTAAAGAAGAATATAGTCAATAATGGGATCAACCAAATTTTATGATGTTCAAACATGAAACGATACCATGTTTCTTTTTAAATAAATTTTTATGAATAAAGGGATCACGAGTAGAAGTGTGTAATTGAAATATTTTAGTTGTTATGCTTGAGTTATGACCTAATTCTCTGAAACTCTAAACATAAAATTATCCTCTATATAATTTTTTTAATTATATCAATATAAAGAAATGTTTAAGTATGGGGCCTTATAAATGTTCTCAGTGGTCAGTTTAGATTAATGTAGAGGTTGTGGTGTTATTTAATCATAAGCAACAAGTAATATATTACCACAATGGTTAGTTTATTATAAAGAGTAATAGTTATTTTAGATTTGTATAATGAGTTTAATATAACATAAATAAGTATATCTTACTGTTTAACATTCTCATATGATAGTATATGATGATTTTACTGGTATACTCACACTGAGCGTTTTGGTTTTAGTAAATTGATGGATCCAGCGGGTACCAACATAAAAATCGATGTAAAGGAAATTGTGGTGGTTCCATAAATAAGCAACCAAATGAAATTAGATAAACATGAGGTTAAATTATGTTATGGCTATTAAAGGTGGAGGATATAACATCCCATGTTTTAGGAAATAACCATCATGTTAAATAGCATACATGATACGCTACATTGAGCTTAAACGAACAACTAAATATTATTATTTACATGTTACCTTTCCTAGATTTTTGAATTGGAAGAATAAATATTATCAACTGAATTATAAAAATATATTTTACATATGTTTAAATAATTATTAATTGGTTATAAAACTTATTAGAAATTGAAATAAAAATCAATTGAATATAAATGATGTATTTTATTTAAAAGAGAATAATTGTGTTTATAAAATCATATCAACCATTATGGATTTTTATTTAGTTAAATATATTTTCTATATATTCAATTTAATATTTTAAATTCATTTGTTATGTTTTATTGATATGATATAAGAATAAATTCAATGTTTTAGATAAAAAGTGCATTTTTCAAAAAAAACATTTTACCACATTTTGATAGAGAACCTTTCTGATGTATATTGTTTTTCACTTTTATATGTTTTATTTTAAAAAATAAACTCTTTATTTAGAATCGGGAAGTACAAATTTACTTTGGTTGAAATTTTGGTATTTTTCTGATAAAATCCATATTTTTATGAATAGTGAAAAATACTGCATTTTAATTCTAAACTAACTTTTCATCTAATTTATTTATATAGTTATATTTTTTAAGTAGTTTTAAAATATAATTGGTTTATATTTTATATTTTAATCCAATTTTTCCCGTTGGATGCAATTTCACAATGAAATTGAACATAAACACATGTCAATCTTTCGATATTTTTTACCTCTTAAAACCCCGCTTTCTGGTTTTAAAAACGGTAATTAATTTTAAATTAATTTCTGAAAATTATATGTTTTGAATTTGTAAGAATATATTCCATATTTTTAATCAAATTTTCAAATTTTTTTAAATAGTTACCTTTTATTTTTGGACATTATGTATTGTAATTTCAGTAATTATTTTTATTTGTCATGGTTAAAGGGTAAATATAGTAAATAAGTGTATCAGATAATATTATAATCATATAAATCTACCCTAAAACATGTAATAATACTATTTTATGAGATATGACCGACAATGACCCTCCTATGGTCAATTTTAGGACCCCACAGAGCCACATGGATTTGATAACGACCTTTAATATTTTTTATATTAAAGAAAGGGGAAATATAACATAAACATGTATCGCCTAGCTAAATAAATTTTAATTTGTCTTATATAAATTATATATTTAACTATATATATTCATTATTAATATATTAATATTTCCTTCATCATGCAATTTTATTTATATTTTTATGCATTCAATAATTAAATTTACATACGACACAATGTTGATGCAAGTGATTACCTTATTAATGAAATTTTCAAATAAATGATATTATATATATTAAAAAAATGTAATTTGAACCTTTTAAGCCATAAATATTTTTTATAGATGAAATTAACATGTTAGGGACGAGTTAGATCCTGTTGTGATAGAATCATTGTGTTATGACTTTACCAAAAATGAATTACTAAATAGTGTTCAAATTGACAGAAATGAGTTTTTGAAAAAAATACTATTTTATTATATGATATAATTGTCCTAAAAATCTAATATTCATCCAAAGGAATTATATAATGTTAAAATTACCATTAGTGATCCTCATATGGTTCTCTTGACATTTAATAGTAACTATTGTTACCTTATATTATGATAGTACAAGAAGACAAGGTAATAGTTAATGTTTTTAACTAAGGGTCAAAGCTAACAGATAAGGTTAAATTTATGAACTATACCTATATAAACCTTATTTGATGATAATATTTATACCCATATTCATATTATCCCTTGTATATATATCACTTTTTTACTATTTTTATTCGAAAATAAATTTATGATAAAACAATATTTGAAGACTATCCTAAAGAGCCCCTCCTCCCTCTTATAAAAGAACACCATCTCTACCCACTCACTCTCACCAGTAGAGCCCCTTGGCTCATAAAAAATCTTCTCAAATTGGATCCAAACATCCATTAAATCCTCATGCAATCCTTAACTTGAGTTGAAGGTAATTCAAGATAGCCTTTTGGCTCAAATCAAAAAATGTTACCAAATTTAGAGGCAACATCCTATCCCAAACCCCTTTCCTTTATTTTCCTTCACCACTCCCTATAAGCTTCTTTTTATAAGATTAAATAAATAAATATTCTACTCTCTAAACTATTATATTTTTATGATAAGGAATCAAACCACACTTACAAACACCTAGATGTAATGGATAAGAACATATTCTTTCCTTGTACCATGAACTACTTCCTAACAAAACAATGATTGTTCAATTTTCTCCTACCACCACTCATGGTGGCCATTATGATGGAACTATATTTATATATGATATATATTTTATTTATATTATCTCTATTATTCTGTAATTTTTATTTAAAATATGGCTTTATGTTTTCCACATTGAGTAAATATGATAATTTCATTTAAGGAAGTGTGGATTACCACCCTCTCAAAGTGTTTTGATTCGTTCATGCCGTACATGGAATGTATAAATGATGACATTAATGAAGTTATGTAACATATATAAAATATATATTATAATATAATTATAATATACTTTTGTATCATTTACTTTTCATTCCATTAATATGATAAAGAAATGAAAGTTATGTTCTTGCGTATGTACGGCCTACCGTCTCCAGGACCATTTCATTTAATTTCATATCTCCAAATTTTATGAACTTTTATAAATACATATATACTTTATATATATGATATTTAAATCAATAATATCATTTTTTATATAATTTAAATATTACCACATGGAAAATTTTCATCAAAACAATTTCCCTTTTGACTCAAGTGTCGAACATCGACAAAACGTCACATATGAACTCAAATAATCAACTATTTGTTATAACATGGTAATAAGTGATATAAAATAAAATATAAACGTGAAAAAGGATCTAAAGAAAGTATAAATTAAATTAATTTTATTATTTAGGAAATTAGATAATGAATGAGATTAGGTGGACTCGAGGTAAGGGACATCATTTAAATCTTCTTTTCATTAAGGGATATTATGATGATATACACCGACTTCATTTATATAGTGTATAATAATCCCCAATAAATTTTAATTTCATTTAAGGGGAATATTTTTTATATAATTAATTTTACTAAATGTCAAAATGAATATTTTTAACATATGCGGTGACAACGACTCCTCTACTGCCCAAACTATTATTTGATATTCGACTTCCTCTATAAGACATAATGTTTCTAAAAGAAAAAGTAATCCCTTATTTCCTTTTTTTGTTGTTTTAGTTTTAAAAACGATTTTTAAAGTGGATTTACTATTTAAATATCTTGAAATATTTTCTTGTTATTAAAAATGAAATTTTATGAGTGAAATATTGATAATTGCAATCATTTATGTTTTATGATTATATAATGGTATGTGATCAATTTTTGGGAGTATATGTGTTGAACCAAAGACTAATGGTTATGTGATAAACCAAATATGTGTGGTTACATGATAAACTAAGGATGGATGGTTACGTTATAAACTCGTGTTCATTGGGTATGGAAGTATTCTATTTGGCTATTCCATTTAGTGGTATGTGTGGAAGTCGACTATATGGTTATTTCAATTAAGTATAGTTATATCGCAATATACCATTATCTGTTATATGGTTCCTTATATGGGTTTTAAGGTAATATAATGGTTAAAAATAGTGTAAGAAATGTGCTTATATTCCATGAAGGGATTTTGCATCTCCTTAAAGGTGAAAAGTATTTCATTATGACAAAGTATTCATGTTTTCTATGTTTTTTTTTCAAAATAAGAGTTTTTATTAATTATGTATCCCATAATTAGATTTTCAAGCTCATATAATGTTTTTAGATGTTTTTCATATGAATTAAAGTAGAATAGATTCAAGGATAAGATCAGGGAAAATTTATTCTATTAAAACATGAAACAGTACAATTTTTCTTTTTAAAGAGTTTTTGTTTTATGAAAAAATTGGTTTTGAGTAGATGTGTCTAATTGAAATATATATTTTTTATATATGAGTTACGACTTAATTATATAATTATCTAAAACTAAAAAGATCCTAGATGTAAATTAAATAAAAATTATTGACTTATCTCAAGATTATGTAATGTTTAATTATGGGGACTTATAATACCCATTATTCTTCAATGTGTTATACCATGACAAAATTATTATCAAACCTATTTATTTTTCCATTAGTTATTCTATAATGAAATGAGGAGATGACTGTAAAACTTACCTCTTTTAAAAAATTTATTATAAAATGAAATTTTATTATACAAATTTCATTTAATGGGATATGTTACAATTATTTTATTATTATCTTGTGTCATAGATACATCTGACATTAATTATATGACTGGTGTGAACTATATTCCCATCTTATTTATTGGGTATAGATGGATACATCATGAGTAAATGGGTTACACATGAACCTAATTACGTAACAAAATCTTACGCATGAATATGATAACAAATTAATAATGTTATTAATGAATTTTCTTAAATGTTCATAATGTTATGCATGAATCTTGTTATATATTCAATGTGTTATAAAATGACATTACTTTCATTTCCATCATGTTATTCATAGACCTTCTTGCTTGTCCACAAGGTTGTGTGAGGGAATAATTTCATTTCCATAACTTAATGAGATATCTTGTATCTATTGATACATGTTTCCAATGATACAAACTGATATATATACCAAAAATCCTTATATTATTCCAATGTTATGAAATCATGGAGTGTTTATTTTGACTCCCTTATAATTCATATATTATGAACTTCTAATAATTTTGACATGAACAAATATTATAATCTTTGACCTGTAGGGTATGGTTTTCAAATGTTATGATCATATTCTTATAACCTTATGTTCTTTTTATGCTTATAGATCACAATTATTTACCATTATTGAACATCTATGCTCACCCATTATTATGCTTCCTTTTTCTATACCATGACAGATGGATTTAAATAGGGAGTTCTTTTAAAGGCTACTAAAGGGGAAGATCAAAATGGGATATTTTGAAGATATTCCAATAAATTATATGACTGTGTTTCCATTATACAATGACACCAAACAATTACAGTCCATTTGAATATTTTTATATGGTTTATTGAGTATTCTTAAGAAAAGATGTACTAACTATGTAAGAGATGCTTGGGTCGATATATTTATCATCAAAGGAAAGGATTATTTAATCTTTAGAAACTAGGATGAAAAAATAGTGATATACCAAGGGATATTTATAAGTATATATATTTGTCTTTATCTATAGATAAGTATATGTATGAGTAAAAGTATAGTAAATGATACAATAATCTTCATAAAGGACATGACAAGTGGTTTACAAGAAATTGAAACCCTTTTTGGATACTAAAAGTAGACATGACTCTAGAATGGAGATTACTAGGGGTAATAATTTTGAAATATTAAAATTGAACATGACTAGATCATCACTTTCTATAAGATAATGGGCCTTGTATCACACTAGTTTTGACTCTTCTGGGGATTATTAATTGGAAATTTTGAAATACTCTATAAACTATCCTAATGGTTTTAAATGGATGAAGACTATGATTAATGTATGACAAACCTACAGTTCCACATATTAAAAATAATTACCCATTATTTAGACACCCTATAATTGATTTATAATGATCATGTTAATCTTGTCTATGATTCCAATTTCTTACACAGTGCTTTTTGGTATGAGTAATTGTTTGGAACCCGAAGTATCTGTGTTAATGCTGAATGAAATTGGAAATTAAATGATTTCCCACAAAAAAATTTACTGGTATGGGATATGAATTGAAAAAATTCATTTCTATGCTCACAAAAATTTCTGATGATATTAATCATTCAAATTGTACAAATGAAAAAAGGAGAGATCAATGATTTTTTATTTTCATTATGAGGGAACACCCTTTTTCATTTAGTTTTTATATTGATCTGCTAGTTTCTATGAAATAGATAAGTATAAAAAAAATATTTTCACTTTTCTAGTATTCAAATCCTAAAAATATTATTTGAGGTTCCCCCTATTTGGAAGGTGAGGTTGATCAATTGCAGACTCTTATAATGAGTAAAATGGAATGAGATGAAATTTACTACATGAAGTGTGATGGGTATAAAGGATTATTTTTCCTTAATTGCATTATTCAAGATCTTCATGAAAAATAGTGATGTAATTCCTCAAGCCTATAAAGAAGGATGATGAATCTGTTGGTATTTGTGAAGAACATTTTAAAATACTTGTGGGGTATTTTTCAGGTGATATCATTCATCATGAATTTAGTGATGACTAATGCATCAGTGGACTAAAAAAATATCCTATGGGAATTAGTGATATAGAACCTAGGATACAATAAATAAATCATCATATGTATACTCAATGTGGATATGGAAGATGAGAACCCACTTTGTTATAGTTATTTGAAAATGAATAGGGAATTTGATTGAAATTAAAATTATTTTCCACATGGAGTGAATAAACTGTTTCAGACTTGTAATTTTAAAAAATATGTGAAGGATCACATAGGTGAGTGACTGAATGGAAAATTAAGGTATTTATGTGTTGTAAAACTGGCCATCGTGAAAAATAATGTTGAAGTCATGTGAAGAGGAAAGTAAATAAAATGAATGGAGAGAGACCTGAACAAAATATAACACCCCCAATATATTGTTTTTAGTGAATGAAAATTGTGAATTATGTGAATCATTTCCCCAATCCAAGGTAAAATTACGAATATAATCTATAACAACCTCAAATGAAAAATAATAGTGAAAAATATTATGATACCACAATGGGTCGAGTTAATCATGAAAGTTAGAGAACACTTATCCTCTCCTACTTAAATGGGGATTTCTTGTTGGATTTTTTTCAGAATGACCCCTTCCAAAATATTACAGTGCATAATCTAATGAAATTTCATGTGATTATCTCCCCCTACATCAATTTGGTAATAATGAAATCACATTTGATATTCCATCAATTTAGGGATGAAACCATGACTTAAATGGAATATTTTATTTTGTATTTTCAAGATGTTAAATAATAAATAAAGGGTGAGTTGACATTGGGATGTTTGTGTGTGTGCCCCTTTAATATTACCATAATATATATGTACAACATCATTGGTTTATTTTTTTTAGTATAATCATATGTTAAAATTCACTATCACCTCTTTTTAGGTTTTCTATAATGGGAGTTTATTATGATTAAATAAATTTTTAGACATATTTATTTCCATAAAAACCCTTGGTTTGGAATATGTATTTCTGAAAATGTAATTTTGGGAGGAATAACTTTATAATATTTCCAAATTTGAATAATGTAATGGTATAATTTATAATTTATCTTATCCTGGATGTTGAGGTAATTTTGTGTTATATTTGGTCACCTTATGAAGTCGGAACCCTTAGTTTCTACCTAATGAGAATTATATTTTGATAATCATATAAAATATACATTATGAAAGTGTTATAGTTTCATGGGTTAGAACACTAAATTAGATATAATATAGAGATGATGTTTATATCGAATTTGTGGTGAATTATTCAGAAAGAGTTTGATACATAGATGAGTTTTAACACTGCATATCATCCATAGACGGATGAACAGTCTGTGGGAACTATTCAAACCCTAGAGAATATTCTATGATCATGTTATATGGAATTAAATAGTGGTTGGGTTCAAAACCTTCTTCTAGATTCATATCTTTCAATAACCTTTCACATGTTCATTTTGATGGCTCATTATGAATCTAATTATGGAAATATGTATATAAAACCAATATACCATAATGAAGTTATAGAATAAAATCTATTGCGACATGAGCTACTGAAATTGAAGTTAATATTAGATCCATTCATGAAAATCTATGTGAAATGTTGAAATAGATATTTTGTTGATAAAAATCAACACGATCTTGAATTTAATGATGGCAATATGGCCTTTCTATGAATTTCTCAATCAAATATTGACGGTGCAAGAATTCACTAGATATTCACATCTCATTGAAATTATTAACAGTGTTGGGACCATAGCTTATTAAATGGTGATTCCACTAATAATCTATCATGTTCGTGATGTGATTCATGTTTATCTATTGGGGAACTACAGACATAACCCATAAAATTAACTTCATATAGAGGATGTACCATTTGGACATGATATTCCTTATGAGGAACATCTTGTAGAGATTGTGGATAAAATAAAGAAGGTTCTATGAAACAATGACCACTTACCAGATCAATTTTGTTTGAAAAAACCAATAGTATGGAGAAGCTTTGTGGCAACCTGATGATGTTATGATGCAAAAGTATCCATATCTATTGAAAACAAAGTGATAAATTTTTAAGTATAAATTTATTTTAAGTTGGTTAAAATGTAACTCCCTGAGATGTTGTGAAATAATTTTCTTTCACATTAATTTAATCGTTTTGAAATTTTTCATCACAAAACGACATATCTTATCTTGAGATACATGAAATTCTACTTTTATGTTGTGGTAGATGGAACATCAAGTTTAAATTAAATGTGACATTCAATTTAGATAATATTATTTAAAATGATAGTATTTTGCAGTCTTTTTATTGGCGGGTATGAATAGGATTAACGAAATTTTAACAATATATGTTTTAAAAAAGTAAATTAAATGATTTATTTTGTGGTTAATTAATTGAAAAAGATATATTTGAGAATAATGAAATCATAATATAGAAATCTAGTTTTTTTTAAACACATCTTAACATAAAAAAATTAAAAAATACTTTTGTTAAAATATTTTATTTAGATTTACAAAGTATATATTAAATAAAATGTTTATAATTCTTCTAATGATATTTATAGAAATGAGATAATAATTAATAAAATTTTATTCTTAAAAAATATATTTTCTAAAAAATAGTATTTTCTTCTTTTTATGAAAATAATTTAAACATAATTGTTTACAATATGAAAAAATTTATTTGGAAAATTAAATTTCATTTCTAAAATCATAAAGCCAAAATATTCAAAGGGTTATTTTTATGTAATTTTATTAAAATATTAATGTTTCTATGAATAGTAAAAAACAATTAATATAAAATGAAAAATTATTTTATGTTTAAATTATTTATAATGTTAAAATATATTTTAATTGTGTTTTAAAGGAAAAAAAATTCATTTATATATAATAATCAAATTTAGTTCATTTGAATCATTTTAATATTGAATTATGATATAAAAACATTGTAAAAATTTTAACATTTTCTCTTTGAAATTTTTCTTTCAATGCATTTCTGTATAACAACTTGAGTTTCTAAAAAACAATATGTTTGATAGCATACAAGATATGACACATAAAACTTAAACTAACAACTGAATATTGTAATTCAATTATTTTTGTGATAACCTAGCCACTAAAATGGTAGGTACGAACAAGTTTAACTGAATTATGATAATATTTTTGGCACATGTATATATAATTTTATGAACAATAAATTATAAATTAATTTGAAACCCTTTTTAAAATGAAAAGAATTTTTTATCAAAAATACTATTTAAATATGCACAAGTATTTTTATACCAATAAATTAAAAAATCACTCTTAATGGATTATATTGATGATATATTTATATATATTTATTTATTTATAAATATAATAATTAAAATTCCTTTTATATTTTTTCGAAAATGATATAATAAAAAATTCAATTTAAATCATAAAAGAAGTATTTTTATAAAAAGTAGTTTTACCGCCTTTTGATGATGAACATCATTCAATTCCTATTTTTGACACTTTTATAAATTATATATTTTTAATAAAACATTTTAATTTCAATAAAAATATAAAAATTAATTTGGTTGATTTTTTTTATTTTTAAATATGTTTTTTATTTTGATGAATAATAATAAATATCTCATTTTAATAGAAACCAAATTCACCATCTAAATATTTTATAGGGTAAAATTGAAATATGGACTGCTATCACAGTACAATTAGATAACATTTTTATCATTTAATTAAGTTTAGGTCATTGTATGTAGTTTAATATTTTAATTGTATATAAAAACATTTTTATCATTTGAATGTTTGATTTTAAAAACCATTACCTCTTTCAGTTAATGAGAATTTTTTAAAATTAGTTTTTTCTCATTCAGTGTTTTGATTTTTGTAAAATTTGTTATTTATTATGAATCATATGTTCTTGATTTAGTAAATAGTTTTATTTTATTTCATTATAAAAAATTTAATCGTAATTTTTGAAATTTTTATTAACACGGTTAAGGATAAATCAAGTAATTAAGTGTAAAAATTTATAAATAGTATAACATTACCTTAACACATATCTTAAATTTATTGGATGAGTAAATTTTTTCCCCAAGAATTAATATATTGATTATGATTCCATTTATGGCCATTTGTATGAGAATATGTCCTATTAAATATTTTATTCAATGGAATGGAAATTTTTTCACAATTTTTTTAATGTTAAATATTTTTAGTTTGGTGTATATAAATGTGATATGGTTAACAATAAATATTAATTTCAAACAAAAAATATTAATACGCATCATGTTAATTTATTTATTATTTTTTGGGAAAAAATAATTACCTTAAATAGTAACAAAATGATGATGTTAAATTGATTAATTAACAAATATACGAAATAAATTATATTAAAAATTATTAAATAAATTTAGTTGAATATAAATAATTTTTTGAAAAAATTTTTTCATCACATTTAAATTTTATTTATGGCGTTAAAATATTTTTTTCGAAGTTATTTTTAATTTTTGACTTTTTTGAAAAGTCATGTAATGAATACATTCCAAAATGACATAAATGTTATTTGAAAATATTTAATATTTCATTAAATAATATAAAACTCATAAAAAACAAAAAATTCTTGAAAATAATTACTATGAGTCTCAAAATTTCATAAATGAATCATTAGGTTTTCATTTTTCAATTTATAATAATCTTATTTACCTTAAAAGTGAAAATTACATGATATCACAGTATGAGTTAAAATGATAAAATAAGAGTCAAAATTAAAAGATAATTTTAAAAAAAATGTAATAAATAATATGAAATCCAATTTATGAAGTTATTGTGAACCATAATGATCCTATATTAAATATTAATATGTTTCTATCCATTTTCAATAAGAAACTAATATATATTAATTTAATATTTTCAAGAATTTCAAGTGTGTCCCTCCATTATCTTATAAAAACTAACATATTATTCTCTATTACACAATCCGAAAAACCATTTATTCATCCAATATCCTCCAAAATACATTTCTATAGTTCCTCCCCCACATTATTGTTCTCTTTGATTATGTATAAAACTCACCTTATAGGTGTTAAGGTTTAAATCAAAGGAGATTATCCAAAGAAGTGGATTTTTTTTAATTAATTGTTTTAGTTTTATTCATCATTCCACGTCCTAAAAATATTTAATAACCATGATTAAATAATAAAAAATATAATCAATATATTTTGACGTTATCAAGTTATTATCAGTGACTAAAAATTTCTTCAATTCCATCAAATGAGGGAAAATTATTCATTCATGTCTACGACAGACTACCACCTCACGAATTGTATAAATTAATTTTCCATCACCACATATCATGTATGGTTATAATGATGTAATTAATGGTTATATATAATATTAATGAAATTTTTATCATTAGTATGGAATACTAATTTTTTATTTTCTTACCTTTTTATGTACATTAAAATGAGAACATTATTCATGCTTTTGTGTGAACAATCACCTCTACGGAGTGATGTCGATCATTTTCCGTCACCACATCACATGAATGATATATAAATGTATATTTAAATTAAAAATATTATATTAAAAATATTATATTAATTATGGAAATAGAAAATAATAAATACATTAATTTTATAATAATCATTATAATATGAATATGTTACCAATGCGTACGTATGACTTACAACCTCCATGAATGTAACAAAGTTCATTTCTCATATACATTTTTAATGAATGGATTTAAAAGAATATTTTATATATAATATTTATTATGATATAATTAATATTACTATGAAGATGATGGGCCAATGTCCTTGTCGACTATTGATATCATACCGAATTTATTTTGGACTCCAGTACTTGATATCACCAAAAATGTATTACATGAACATCAATAAATAATTTATTTTTATAAGACTATAACAAGTGATATAAAAGGATTAATAAACCTTAAAATGTCTCTCCAGTAATTAAGTAATTAACCTATGTTTATTATTCATGATAATAAATATGGTATGTGGAGTCAGACTTTGGGCGACGAACTTTCATTTAAAAACCCACAATTAATCTTTCCTTTTCAAATATTTTGAAAAAAGTAAAAGGGAATGCTTTTTAACTTATACATCATGAGAGTTTTCCCCCACATTCATGATGATTTATTAATTTAATGTTTTAAATATATGTATTCATGATTATTTTTGAACAAAATAATTTCATTTTAGCATGCATGTTTTTTATATTTTAAAATTGATTTTTATAAGAAAAGAGTATTTTTAATATTAAAACGTTTTTCTGTCATAGATTTAAAATATTTTCAATGAATTTATTCATGAAATATTCTTTATAATTTCTTTATTATGAAATGATTCCATTATATATCATGATATTATGTGTTCATCCCCATTATAACTCATGATATGATGGTTTGAGCCCCATTATATCTTAGTATATGATGGGTGAGCCACATTATAACTCTCCAATGCATTGGATACTCCAAAGATGGAAGTCAACCATATGGTTATTCCATTTATAAGGGTTATTTAAGAATTCTATATAATGATGTCCAAAGTACCAACATGAATTTTCTATGAAAGATAATGATTACTTATGTGAATCATTTTCTTTCAAATGTAAAAATAAATGGTCTTTATAAAGTAATTATATTTATATTTATGGGTGAATTCAAGAAAAGGTTTTTCAAGGGTTTTTTTGTTGTTACGAAACTAGCAATTTTGTTGGTATTAAATCACTTTTTGAGATTATTTTTCTCACCATATGTTTTAAAATGTTTTTCACGTGGTTTGAGGAAGATTATACTCAAGGATGAGGTCATAAAGAAAATTTTAAATATACTTCATGAAATGAAAACATGTATTATTTTAAAAGGTTTAGACTAAGTGAAAAAATTGATTCTGAGTGTTTTTTCCATTTTTTATGTATGGGTTTACTATGTATGGTTTATTTCTAACTCTCTAAAATTGTAGACCAAAATCATTGTTGGGAAAAGAAAGATATTTCTAGTTTTAAAATAACTAAAATATTAAATGTTTAAGAGTACGTCCATATATTTGGTATTAGATAAAGGTTTATAAAATAATAAAGATCAGGATTTATATTAGGAGTTAGGGATATCATCATGGGTTCATAATTTGAAGCATGATCGTACGTTTAATGTATTGGAAACCCCTTTTGATTATTTTTGTTATGAATTTTTAAGGTGAATGACAATATTAATAGAGACATTCGTTTTTGATGTAATTAGGGGTTATTAAATTTTGTGATGAAAAATAAATGGTAAGGTAAACCCATTGAGGTTCAAAAATGTGATTATTACTTTATAAGATTTTATAATATTTTGGTAAATCTTCTTTAATCAAATATATAAAATTGGTATTCGATAATGATATCTTTATTTATTTATTAATGTTATTTTGAACGAGGATCATTATTTTGGGAACTATATATGATCATGGTTAATAGAATACCATGGTATTTTATTGGAGATATAAAGGTTGATTTATATTTTGGAAGAATATATTATTTTATTATGGAATTACAATGATTTGGGTTATTTATGGAAATAATTTTCAAATATTGGAGATTATGTGATTTATAAAATTAAATTTTTTCTTAAGAGTGACTGATGTTATTTAGAGACAAAAGATAAAATTTATTTTTTAAGAATATTTTATAGAATCTTTTTGAATTTTGGTTTACAATCTTATATTTGATTATTATTAGGAATATTTAGTATAATTATTTTTTGAATTGTTTACGTTGAATATTGGGTATTACTATTTATTATTGGAGATTGAAATATTATTTTCTAATATATAAGGATTATTCTTTTGGGGAATCATGTTATCATTTAATGAAAATTATTTTCTTTGTTAATATCTAATTATAGGATAAGTAAATCGTTAATATATTGAAGATAAAGTGATTCTCTGTATTTTGATTCAAGTGCTTCAGGCGTGAATGATTTGTCTTAAATACTCATCATTCGGTGAAAAAGAGGGGTTTTGGATGAAATTTTTTAAAGTATGAAACTCTAAATTTTAATTAGGTATATTTATTAGTTAACTTATTCTTATAAGTAAATAAATTCAATATCTCTATGAAAAGGATGTTAAAAAATATGTTATATGTTTACTTTTCTTACTAAGAAATCAATTACCTTTTAACACATCATTTATTTATGGTTTTCTTATTGTTAACATTTTCATGATCATGTTATTTATCACTATATGTCAGAAATTGAGAGTTAGTTTTCTATTTCATGATGTTTTCCTACATGAAACCCCAGTGTATGTTATTTGAAATGACCTTAATACTTGCTTATCATTATTTTAAAATGGATGTTTTATTAATCCTTTTTCCAATATGGCATTTTCCAAAATCATATTTTAAAATTTCAAACCCTATGTTTTCGATCACAAGTTAAAATTTAGAGGATACAATATATTAAAGAGGGGGGATAATGTAACATCCTGAATTTCTTTAAAAAATCACTCTGTTAAATAATGTACATGATATGCCATGTTGAACATAAAAAAAATATAACTATTATTATTTAAATTTTGTTGTTACAACCTATCAGTTTTAATGGAGGGTATGAAAAATGTTATCCGAATTATGAAAATACGATTTCAAAGATATATATAATTCTAAGAAAATTCAATTATTATTGAATATAAACTATTTTTAAAATAAAATAATTTTTTTTTCAGAAATACTATTTGAAAACGGATAGGTGTGTTTTATACCAGTAAATAAATATATAACAATTTTTGTATTATGTTATTGATATATATATATATAATATTCAATATAATGTTTAAAATAATCTTATATGTTTTCTAGACACTGTATAAGAACAAAACCAATTTTACGCATAAAAGAAACATTTTTTAAAAAACATGTTAACTCCAATTGACGGCGTAGTTGTTTTAAATGTTATTTTTGAAACATAAAAAAATTATATTTTAGAAAATAAACTTCATATTTTTCATTGTAATAAAAAATATTAATTTTGTGGAGTTTGTGGTATTTTTCTAATAAATTTCATGTTTTGAAGAATAGTAAAAAATTGCATTTATTTAGAAAAAAGTTCTTTATCTATATAATTTATTGTGTTAAATTATATTTTTTATTGTTTTAAAATATAATTAGGTGAATTTTATATATTTAATAAAATTTATGTCATTTGAATTAGTTTCACCTTGAAATTCGATATAGAAACATGTCAGTCTTGAAATGTTTCACTTCAAAAACCTCTTTTATCGTTCTTCCAACAAGCTTAATTTTAAATAAATTTTATCCAATTACTGATTATAAATTTTGAAAAATGTATTCAATGTTTTGAATAAAAACATTAAAATGTATTAAATATGTCTATTTTATTTTTGGACAAAATATGAATAGTAACTTTGGTAAATTTTATTACCACAGTTAATGGTAAATTGGGTAATTAAGGGTAAAAAATATTTTAAATATTTATAAATTAACCTAACTTGTGTAATAATTTTTTGGATGATTTTTTATCATCACTCTGAATTAAAGGACCTATTATGAGTCCATTAATGTCCATTTGGATGAGAATATACCTTTTAATATTTTATTTAATGAAATTACAATATTATCATACTTTTGTCATTAACAAATTAAATATTTTTTATCAGAAATTATATAAGTTCTATGATTGACTATAAATAATCATTTGAAAGATAAAATATTTATATAAATCATGGTAATTTATTTATAATTTTTAGTTATAAAATAGTTACCTTAAAGGGTGATACAATTATGAAATAGTAATTGTTTAATATATGATAATATCAAATAAATCTTGCTAAAATATTGAATTAAGTATAATTTGATATATTTAATTTCGTCCATTAAATTTATAGATAAATTTTTAATTTTATTGAAGAATTATAAGAGTTTTTTTGAAGATATAATGTTGTTTGGGTATTGTTAAAATTCGAGTATGACTAGTTTCAATATTGACATATAAGATATTTTAAAATAAATTATATTTCATTAAATGATATAAAATTTATACATGATAAAATTAGTCCAAATTATTGGTATATGTCTCAAAATGTAATCAATGAATCATTTATTTTTTTTAATATGATATTAATTATATTATCCCTTAAATATAAATTACATGATATCACAGTAGCAATTAAAAGGGTAAAATAAGGGATAAAACATCTAATGATAGAAAAAAATCAAAAGTATTCTGATATTAATTGTATTATGTTATTTCAACCCATAAAAATCTTATATTACAAATAAATTCCATTTTATACATTTTAAATAAAATACAAATATATATTAATTTTATATTTTGAATAATTCAAAGAGTGGCCCTCCCTTCTCTTATAAAAAGTCACATCTTCTCCACTATCATGCAGACCTAGAAAACATTTTATGTCATTAAATACCTACCAAAATAACTTCTTATAATATCTAACCACATTATATAGATATTATTTTTGGTATAACACTCATCTTCTTGGCATTAATCCAAGATGATCGTCCAAACAAAAGGTATTGTATTTAATTAATTATTTTTATATTATTTATTCATCTACTTAATTAAAATTTTATTGAACCATTCTTAAACAATAAAAATAGAATTAAAAATATACTGAGATTTTATTATGTTAATATCATCACCTAAATCTATCTCAAATTCCATAAATGGTAAAGTAATTAAAAGTTCATCTGAACCACAAACAACCACCTCATGAACTGATATAATTAGTTTCCTATCACCAACTTAGAAGGCAAGTTATAATGATTAATTTTATGACTATGTATGATATTCTTGATATATTTATTATTATTAAGGAATAAAAATTATTTATTTTCTTACTTTTCGATTCACATTAAAATGATAACGCCGTTTTGGCATACGTGTGAACTATTATCTCCACGAAATGATGTGGTTCATTTTTCATCACCAAATCAATGAATAAGATATTAAGTATATTTTAATTAATAATATTATATAAATGTTATTATGAAAATTATTTTATTATAAAATAGTACTTACCTTCTTTCAATATTGATTGATGAAAAATGAAAATGTTACTCGTGTGTACGTATGACTTACCATTTACCTGATTATAATGTAGTCCATTTTTCATATCCATATTGAAATAATGGATCTTATCATATAATTGATATATAATAGTGATTATAGTAGAATAAATATTATTTTGGATATGATTTACTGATGACCAATTTTACTATTGACATCATACCAATTTCATTTTCAACTCATGTACCGGATAATGTCAAAAATTCTGACATGAAAGTAAATAATTAAGTAATATTAAATCCATGATAATATGTTATAAAAAAGAAATAACAAAATTCAAATGTTTCTCATGAATGTAAATAATTAAACTATGTTTATGATTCTTGATTTTAACTACTTTACATGATGATTCAGACTTTGGGTAAGCAAGTTTCTTTTAAAAACCCTCGTTTATTGTTTTTTTCCTAATTTTTTACAAAATTCAAATGTAATTTTATTTAACTCAAACAACATTATATGTTTCTCCCAATTTTATGATTCATTATTACATTAATTATTTATTTTCATGTTTTAAAAGTTTTTTTGATGAAAATTATCTTAATAATATGTGTGTTGTTTTTAAAAATTTAAAGTGAATTTTATAAGAAAATTGTAGTTTGATATCAGAATGTATTTTTATCATGGATTCAAATGATTATTTTGGGGATTTATTCATTTCATTTTCAATGGATAGTTTTTATGATGGTTTAATCCCATTATACCTGAATATATGTTTGGTTAATCCCCATTATAGTTCAATTTATGAAGGGTTGATCCCCATTATAACTTAATATATGACAGGTGATCCCCATTATAGCACTTTAATGCATTGGGTACTCTGGAGATGAAAGACAATCATATGGTTATTTAATTTTAAGGGATTCTATGGATTCTAGTTGATTATGTATCAAGGAACCAACATTAATTTTCTATTCTTGATAAATATATTTTATGGGAATAAATTTTTAATGTAAAATAAATAGTCTTTCTAAAGTAATGATATTTACCTTTATGATTAAAATGTTAGGTTTTTAAGGAACATTTTTTCAAGGGGTTTCTTGTTTTTACTGAATGAATTATTTCTTTTCATTGAATATCCCTGATAAGATTATTGTTATTATCTCGTGTTTTAAATTTTTTTAAAGAGATTATGGAAGAGTAGGGTCAATGATGACGTCATAAATAAAATTGATAAGATTTTTCAGGAAAAGAAAACATTTTAAAGGGTTTCCCTTAGTGAAAAAATGAATACTGGGTATAAGTTCCCACTTGAAATGTATGGGTTTACTACATAATAGTTTTTACAAATTCTATAAAACTCATGAGGTAAAATATCATTAAGAAAAGTACGTGATTTATAGTTTAAAATAACTAGAGTATTTAATGTTTATGGTTGAGTCTTTATAGTTGGTATCAAAGCATGGTTTAGACAAATTTATGGAGAATGTGATGTTTTATTAAGAGTTAGGGATATCATCGTTGGTTTATTAATTTAATATCGATAATAAGTTCAATGTCTTTAAAACCATTTTTACCATTTATGTTGTGAGTTTTTATTGTGAATAATGGTATTTTTTGAGAGATTCAATATTGAGCTAATTATGTGTTAATACATTTTTGGATGAAAAATGAAATGTATGAGATAAAATTTGTGTTTTAAACCAGGTCAACATTTTTTAAGGATTGTATCATATTTTGGGAATATATGTTTTATCAAATATGTAAACATGGCAATAGAGAATTATTTGGAGATTAAGTGATTAATTTTATTTTGCAAGATATTCACTATTTGTTAAGATCAATATCATTATATTAAAAAGAAAACTATTTGATTTTATTTATGAATTAATGGATGAATTATATGTTAGAAATATTTATTATTTTATTGTTGACTTATGATGATTCAGGTTATTTATTTAAATAATTATCATATCATGGAGATTATGTGATTTATGAAATTAAATTTTTGTTATCAATAGTGATTGATGTTAATTGGAGATAAATGTTAAAATTTATATTGGAATACTATGTTATAAAATCCATCTCAATTTTCAGTTTCAATATTAGTTTAAATTATTTTAGTTAAAATTTATGAAAATTAGTTGTGGAATTTTATATCGTAAAATTTAATATTACATTTAAATTATTGATATTGAAGTAGTTTTTAATGATATATAGTTTATTATTTTTAAGGAATTATGGTTTATTTTACTAAAAATTTTAGTTTTGGTTAATATCTAAATAAAGAGAAAAATGTGTTTAGTTTTTTGTGGATCATCTTATTCATTATAAGTTGATTCTAGTGATCTTGGCTCGAAAAATCACTTTAAATACTCATCATTTAAATAAAATTATTTGTTTGTTGATTAAATTTATTAAATGATCAAACTACAATTTTTATGTATGTATATTTAATTATTTTTTAGTCTAATAAGTAAATATTTTCATTAAATCTATGAAAATGTTCTTAAAGAAAAAATGTTGTTTATTTAAATTTCTCACTATGAATTTAGTGACCATTTAATCCATCATAGATTTAATATTTTTTTATAGTTGACTTTCTCATTACCATGATATGTATCACTCTCCATTAGAATATGATATTTTTCTCTTCCATGTCTATTTTATCCAACATTTAACCATAGTGTTCGTTATCTCTGGTAAGCTTCATACTTCCCTTTATTTCTATTAATATGGATCTTACATTAATTCCTTTTCCAATGTGGGATTTCAACAAAGGTATTTTGAATGGTCAGACCTCTATTTTTCAATGATGAGCTAAAATTATGAGGATGAAACTTATTATAGGGGGTGAGAATGAAACATCATGTGCTTCTAAAAAATAAAAACTATGTTGGATAGCGTACCTGATACACCACATCAAACATAAAAAACAACTAAATATTATTATTTAAATTTTATCATTATAACATAGTCGATAGAATAGATTGTGTGAATAAGGATAACTAAATTATGAAAAGATAGTTTACATATTATTATATACTAATTTGAACTATTAATTATAAATGAATATAAGACACTTTTAAAATAAATGAAAATGTTCTCCTAAAAAACATATCAAATATGCTCATGTGTTTTATGCCAACAAATAAAAAATCAAACTTTTCACATAATATTAATATATATATACCTATATATATATATTAAATTTAATTTTTAACATTATTCTTATTCATGTTCTATATATGATAAAAGAAAAAATCCAATTTTAATAAAAAAGAGGTATTTTTTTAAAATATGTTTTATAGCCGTTGGATGGAGTAGTTATTTTAAGTCATATTTTTGAAACATTTTAAATAATATTTTCAAAAAATAAAATTCTTATCTGGAATAGAAATATAAAAAATTGTTATGTTGTATTTTTTTTTGTATTTTTCTCATAATGTTCATGTTTTGGTGAACTGTAATAAATATTTCATTTTAATTGAAAACAAATTTTTCGTCTAAATAATTTATTTTCATAAATTATAATTTTGATTAGTAATAAAATATAATTAAATAAATTTTTTATAGTTTTTGTATAATTAATTTTATTATAATGAGATTCATATTGAAATTAGATATAATAATATAGTAATATTGTGAATATTTTAACATTAAAACTCATTTTCTCATCCAGTCAGGCAGATTAATTTAAAATGAATTCTATTCAATTATGTAGTTTGGATTTTGAAAAATTAAATTAGTATTTTGAATTATAAGGTCCATATTTATTAAATTGGAAATTTGTTTTCAAAATATAAATAATATCTTGGATAAATGTTATTACCACGATTAATGGTAAATCAGATAATTAAGGGTAAAAATAATATTATTAATATTATAAAATTACATTAACACTTGATATAATTATAATTTATGAGACTTTCACATATATATGAATTAAATTGTCAGTTATGAGCCCATTTATTAACATTGAATGAGAATATAACATTTATAATATTTTATTCACAAAAAGTCATTTTTCGTCATACAATTATTTTGAACAAGTTAAAAATTTTTAAAAAGGATTTATATAAGTTATATGTTCATATATATATTAATTTAAAATATAAAATATTTATCTATATCATGATAATTTATTTTTATTTTATATTCTTAATATAATCACCTACAATGGTGACACAATTATGATCCATTAATTTCTTAATTAATTGAAATAAAAAATAAATGATATATAAATAATAAAATAAATATAAATTGATATAATTAATTTCATACAATAATTTTATAGATGAATATTAAGTTTTATTTATTTTTTAAAAGAGTTTATTCGTAAGATATAATGTTTTTTCATATTTTTAAAAAGTCTTGTAATAAATAGTGTCAAAATTCACATAAATGAAATTTTAGGATAAATTTAATTTTTTAGATGATATAAAATTCATAATAAAATACAAATAATATGAATGTTTCGGATAAGTATTCAAATTTCATAAATTACACATTTATTGGTATTTGGGGATTTTATATTAAATATTGTAACCCTTAAAAATAATTTACGTGATATAAGAGTTAAGTAAAATGGGTAAAATAACAGTTAAAACAAAATACCAAGGAAACCAAAACAGAAAAAAATAATCTAATTTTAACTGTAGGAATTTATTTCAACCCATAACCATCATATTATCGAAATAAATCTATTTCTAGTTTTTTGGACTAGAAAAATAATTTATAATAATTTAATATTGTGAAAATTCCTTGAGTCCCCTCTATCTGATAAAAAAGAACATATTCTTCCCTATTAACCACAAATTAAATCCATATTTTTGGGAAATATCTTTCTAATTACCTTCATATAATCTCTACCCATAGTCTATACCTCTTAATTTCGGAATCACCCTCACATTATAGGATTTATGTTGTCAATCAAAGGAGATACTCTGAAGAAGAGGTATCATTTTTTTATGATGTGTTTTTGTTTTATTTCATCTTCCACATCCTTTAAATATTATTAAACTATTGATGAAATACTAACTACATTATCCTAAATATACTTACTTTTATTATGTTAATTTAATCACATAAATCCATCTCTAATTTCTTAAAATGGAAAAAAAATTAATCATTTTTGTGTAGGTCAGACTACCACCTTGCGAACAGATATAAATTGTTTTCTAGCATCATCTATCAAGAATTTTTATGGTGAAGGAATTAATCTATATATATGAAATTAATTAAATATTTATCATTATTCAAGAATAATAACCATTTTTTTATAACCTTTCCATGCACATCAAAATGATAACATTATTCGAGCGTAATTTTAAACTGCCAACACCACGAAGAGATGAGATTCATTTTCCATCACCACATCACATGAATTCTATATATAAATTGGTATATAAAAATTAATAATATTATATTTTTGATATTATGCTAATTATTTAATTAATAAATAATACTTATCTTCTTTACATAGTGATCGTTGAAAAATGATAACTTTACTCATGCAAACGTACAACTTACCATCTCCATGATTGTGACATAGTTCAATTTTCATATCCATATTTAATGAGTGTATTTAAAATTAGAATTTCATTATATAAGTTATTAATATTCTAGTAATATTATTTGGTATATTATTGTTGAATGACTACTTTGACTAGTGACATCATTCCAATGTTTTTTTGGAATAAAGTACTGATTATCGTCAAAATGCCCGACATGAACATAAATAATTATGTAATTGTTATAACATGATAATAAGTGATATAAAAGTAATACTAAACCTTAAAAACGTTACCAAAAAAGAATATATTTAACATATATTTTCTATTATGGATGACATATACTATATGCGAGGATTCAAGCTCTAGGTGAGAGAGTTTCATTAGAAACCCCTCCTTTTTCATTTATTTTGGAAAACATTTTAAAAAAGTCAAAGGGAATGTTTTTTTAACTTTTAGGGCATGAGTGGTTCCTCTAATATTGATGAATTTTTTAAAATAAAGGTTTTATTTATACATTTTCATAGTTTCCTTTTGAATATAATGTTTTCATTATTATGAGGGTGATTCTTTAATGTTAAAAGAAAATTTTACAAGAAAAATGTTATTTGATATTTGAAATTGTTTTTCAAATAGATTTAATAGTGTTTTCAAGAGTCTTATTAATAGAGAGTTCTTTTTAAATTGTTCACTATTGGTTGAGCCCATTATAGATCTAGATACGATGGGTTGATCCCCATTATAGCACACAATATGATGGGCGAGACCCATTATTTATCTCCAATGCAATGGGTACTCTAGATGTGGATTTTGATTGTATGGTAATTCTATTAATAAGGGTTCTATGTGACGATATCTCAAGATACCTATGTGAAAATTTAATTCCTAATGTTATGTTTTAACGAGAATCATTTATTTCGAGAATGTAAAGTAAATAATCCTTCTAATGTTATGATATTTATATTTATGGGTAAACTTTTATGTCATCAATGACAATTGTTCATGTTTTTTCAAGTGTTTACTAAAATAATAGGTTCCTTTATTTTTAAATTCTTTACTAATCTTTTTTATTACTTCTAATGTTTAAAAATATTTTAACGGTGTTTAAGGATGTTTATAGTTAAGGACGAGGTGATGAAGAATATTGTGAAGATATTTCATTGAAAGAAAACAGGTTTATTGTAACGTCCCGATTCAGGAAGCCGCCCAGAGATGCCCTATACGTAGTTGGTCACATGGCCTAAAGCACATTTCCCTGAACGCCAAAGGCTGCCGACTAGCAGTGAGGGCCTTGGGTGTGATAGTGGGGAAAATTTTCTCTCATTGGTAGAGTAACACAGAAGAAGAGAAACATATAAAAATAGAAGAAATAGTAATAATGGAATTCAACAATAAATAGTGGAAGACTAAAAGTAAGAACAACTGGAGCAGATATATTAATGATTCATGACACATATGTTTAGGAAAACTACCAAAAAATTCACAATTCTAGAATACAGTACTATACCATGTACAAAGGAAAAATAAGAATCATCACCTCAGCATCGCAAACCTCATCTTGGTCCCAAGCTCTCCAGCTCCATAACAGTCAACTAACTGAAGTAGAAGGGTAATTACCTTTATCTATACCTGTAACAATATAATCTGTTTGGGCCAAAAATCATGGCCCAAACAGATTGTGAGACTAAATCCCAGTAGGAAACCACCAAGAGATCTGTGCCTAATTTTTAGTGAATATATTTGGTAGGAAATAAGAAAAAAAAGAAGTAAACATGGATGTACTCAACAGTAAACATTCCTACAATTTCAAAGCATTCAAACACCACCTATCAAGTAAGAAGATAATCACAAATAGGTAACCCTTCGGGATATTCTCACAGTGTAATCCCATATAGTCCTGCCTATGAAACACAAGCACCCTTTGGGATGTACACAGTCTAACCCCTCTGGTTCAGCTTTAGCACAGACTCTCTGAGGACGCACTCACTGTCAATTCCACATATAGTCTCATATTGGTAACTAAAAGAATCTCTATGGAAGAAATTATGTCTCATTCCACCTGTGGCCCACGTCAAGGAACTGTGGACACTCTAAGGAAGCACTTACATCAATTACCCCTATGGTCTTGCATCGTAACAGTAATAATAATCCCTCTAGAGATGACCTCACGTCCATTCTCATTATGGTCTACTAGACCAGGTTCTCACAGCCCAGTGTAAGTAAAACAAGTAGAACAATGCATAATGGCCAAGGTAAACCTCAAGAACTACTTGGATATACAGTCAACAATATAACAAATGTCAGATGATTAACACTCCATCCTACAACACTTGGCATGGGAAAAAACAAGGCATCCCGACAGGCTAAGCAGGACCAAATGGTCATAAGCCAAACATACATTGGTAAACACTTCCAAAGAATAGAAATTAACCCTATTCAGATAAAATAAACCTCTATTAAATCATACAAGCATAACATGAAATTAACAGGGATAAAAACCTAGACACATAATACCCAAATCAAGGGTATTGGGCACTTTTTCACATATAAATCAATGAAATTATACGAAAAGGAACAAATTACCTACCTCAGTGTTGTAGGATCGTTATAATTGAACCTTAGGCCTTGAGTCGACCTATAATGTCGTAGATATACAAAATTGATAAAAATGCTCAACCTAGGATAACTATTTAAAGAAGAAGAATCAAGAAATGATGATTTAAAAGATGAAAGATCTTACTGATGTGATTCTAATTCAACCGACAGCGGTCAAAGCAGAGAATAGATGCTCGATTAGGGGCTCGGGGAAGAATCGACATCATACGGATGGTCTCGGTCGAGTCGGATGAAGAAGGAGGTGTTTCTATCTATTAGACGCGACCCCATTCCATTTAATGAAAAAAATAAAGTACACAATGTGTTCTTTTGAAGTACACAATGTGTAATTTCCCTTACCTTCCCCCGCATTAGGCGGTCTCTAGGTCACCACACACAACCGTTTGCATGACTGTTAAATGACCAGAACCCGACTACCCGCGATAACTGAGTACAGGGCGTTTAATTATAAAGTACACGATGTGTACTTCAAAAATTTCTAGAAACTCCTATTTTTATAAGAAAACACTAAAAATGAAAACAATTCTGAGAAGAAGATCCGAGTTCTTAAAAACTTCCCCCATTAAATAAATTCTCCCCCAAATTTCCCTAGTAAGGTGGAGTAGAAGAAGAATCCCCAAAAAGCACTGGCCACTATGATTTTACATCGCCTCCCTCTCCCAGGTCTCGTCTTGTACTCACCGATGCTACCATAAAACTCGTACTAGAGGAACATACCAGCCTTAGAAAAATTTTGTAATTCGATCAACAATCCGGATAGGATGCTCCTCAAATGAGGCATCCACCTCTAACTCAATATCCTTGGGTTAAAAAACATGAGATGGGTCTAAGAAGCAATGTCGAAGTTGAGAAACATAGAAGAAGTCATGCATATCTTGGTACCTCTGTGGTAACTGCAATGAATAGGAAACCGGAACAACTCTCTCCAACACCTCAAACGGTCTGACGTACCTCGATAAAAGCTTACCATGCTTCCTAATACTCATGTGTACCAACCTCAGTGTGACCCATAGGAAAACCTGATCTCAAAACTCAAACTCCATAGGTCATCTCCATCGATTAGTATAAGACTTCTGTCGAGACTTTGTAGTACCCATCCTCTTCCGAATCAACTCAATCTTCTCTAGGTCTCCTGGACAAGACGGAGTCCCAACAGAGCTGCCTCTCCTACCTCCATCCAACACAAGGGTGATCGACATGGCCTACCGTACAAAGGCTCATAATATGTTATTTGAATAGTTTCTTGAAAACTATTATTTTAGGTAAACTCCACAGGAGGTATGTGATTCTCCCAAGAACCTCCAAAATCCAGGATGCATGCTCGATGCATGTCTTCAAGCACCTGTATCGTACGCTCGGACTAGCCATGCATCTGGGGATGGTAAGCTATACCCAAAAGTACATGTCTACCCAAAAATTTTTGTAGCACCTTCTAGACCCGAGAAGTAAAATGGGCATCCCTGTCTGAAACCATAGAGTTTGGTACCCCATGTTGACGTACAATCTCTCAGATGTAAAACCTTCCCATCTCATCAACACTGAAGGTCTCCTTGATCAATAAGAAGTGATCAACCTTCGTGAGTCTATCAATGAAAACCCATACATCAACATTCCCTCGAGGGAACCTTAGTAAATCTGTCACAAAATCCATCTCAAAATCATTCCAATTCCATTCGGGAAGGTGTAACTGCTGCAAAAGCCATGCTGGTTGCTGATGCTCCCCCTTCACCTGCTGACAGGTGGAACACCTCATGACCAAACCAGAAACATCTCTTTTCCTACCTAGCCACCAATACTGACGGTGTAGATCACGATAAATTTTGGTGACACCAGGATGAACTACACAAACTGAGGAATGAAAGTCCTACATCAGCTCCTCATGTATGTCTAATGGAACCCATATTCACCCATGAAAATTCAAGATCTCATCCTCACATACTGTCCATCCAAGAATAGGGTGATCTCCTGAAACACTCTCCCACAGGACTATGAATTTAGAATCTGATATATGCCTCATTCACACTCGATCAAGTAGAGTAGAGGTAATAGATATAGAAGATAGAAACATTTTCCCATGTCTGTCTTGCACCTCCAAATACATCTCAAAGAACATAGCCATAAGCTGCCACTCACTGCTGGCCTACTTAAGTGCTTGTATTTGAGTCCTTCTACTCAATGCATCAGCCACTACATTTTCTTTTCCTGTGTGTGTAGGTATGCTCAATGTCAAAGGATTTAAGGTACTCAACTCACCTTCACTATATCAAATTCAGGTCATTCATTGAGAAGATGTACTTGAGACTTTTGTGTTCAGTGAAAACTAAGAAATTCTCTCCCAGAAGATAATGTCTCCAATAGTATAAATCTTGAACAACTACATCCAACTAGAGATCATGTGTCAGGTAGTTTCTATCATGTGGCCTCAACTACAGAGACCTGTATACAAAGACTCTTTCTCCCGGAATAAGCATAGCTCTCAGCCCGATACCTGAAGCATCACAGTAAACCATATAGCTCTTGCCTGGGTATGACAATACTAGTATCAGTGCTGAAGTCAACCTCCCTTTCAGCTTCTGGAAGGCTAACTCACAATAATTTGACCACAATTACTTCGCACCCTTCTTAGTCAGGCCTGTCAGTGGCACTGCTATGCATGAAAAGTTTTGTATGAAATGTCTGTAGTATCCAGACAGCCCTAGAAAACATTGTACCTCAAAGACGTTCTTCGTCTGCTCCCAGGTAACTAATGAACTTAGGTTCTCTAGGTCTACTAATACTTCTATCACTGAGATAATATGACCCACTAAGTGAATATGGTCTATCCAAAAGTGGCATTTTGATAGCATAGAATATAACTGATTCTCTCTCATTGTACTCAAAAAGATCCCAAGATGTGTGGCATGGTCATGTAGAGTTTGAGAGTACAACAATATAACATACAAGAAGACTACCATGAATGAATCCAAGTACGGATGGAACACTTGGTTCATCAGTGCCATGAAAACTACAGGCGTGTTCGTGAGACCAAACGACATAACCACATACTTGTATAGACCACACCTACTCTGAAAGGCTATAAGAGGTATATCTGATGGTTTAATGTGAAACTGATTGTAACCAGATCTCATGTCAATATTCAAGAACACCCGAACTCCTCAAATCCGATCAAAGAGATCATCAATCCTTATCCTGGAATATCAGTTCTTGATAGTCAACTAGTTCAACTTCTTGTAATCCACCCAAAGTCTGAGGGTACCATCTAACTTCTTTGGAAACAGGATAGGAGAACCCGAAGGAGAAGTACTGGGTCGGATGAAACCCTTTTCCTATAACTCATCCAATTTCTTCTTGAGCTCCTACATCTCTGGTGTAGAAATCCTATAAAGTGGTATGGTCATCGGTGCCACTCCTGGAACATGCTCAATAGAAACGTACACCTCTCTCCCAGGATTAAAACTAGAAAATTCCTCTATAAAGACATCCCTAAAAAGATCCACCACTAGAGGAAAGTCCATCTGTGAACTCCCTTGTTCATCCACATATAGACTACCAAACTGGTCTGTAGCTCCTCCCAATCCATAGTGCTCGGGTCATCCTCTACTCTCTTGGACATCCCACTCACACTTATGAAGAAACGATCTGCCCTTTAGTGGTGTGAAACTCACCCTATGACAATAGTAGTCTACAATGGCCTAGAAGGGAACTAATCAGTCCATTCTGAGAAAGGTGTCACAACCTATCATCTCGAAGACACAAAGGTCCCAAAAGAAGTGACACCCACTATCCTCTAGAGGGAACTCCATTCACTATCGCACACGAGCCGTTCTCGTCCCCAACGGAGTGTCCATCATCAAGAAAACAGTACAAGAAAAGATACAAATCCCAAGGCTCTCCACAACAGCAACAGATATAAAGCTATGGGAATCCCTATATCGAAAAGAGCAGAAACTAAAATGGAGGAAACTAGAATCGTATATCGAACTATAGAGGTTATGGGCTCCTACTCCTGCTGGGTCTCCTCCACTACAAAAGTCTAGCCAGTACCATGACCTTGTGACCTTTCTTGACCACTCTTAGATGATCCACCCTACTATCACTAAAATCTTGGTGATTGGATACCTTGTACATGGCCTCCACCATGGCTTGAAAATCTAGAAGAACTCTAGTTCCAATACTGGTGAGCAACTGGTGGTGCATCTCTCAAACGAGGAGTCATAGAATAACCCATGTCACCAGCTGCTGGTGAGAAAAATTGATAGAATCCCTGAAGGTGACCCATCTTTCTGCAATATTGGCACTAAACTGGGTCTCACAGGCAATGTGGCCTCATATTCTTGCTCTTCCCGCAATGGTAGAACACCACCTGGATACTAGAAGAAGTCTCTCACCTCCTTGGATCTCCATGTGTAGACTTTTTATGGTGCTTCTTGTTGTCAGTAGGAAGGATCCCAACTTCGAATGTTGAGCCACCCTAACTCACAACTCCAGAATACCTCAGATTGTGCTCTGTGATCTATGCCTAGTTGACAATAGAAGTGATGGAAGTCAACCTGAAGATGTTGACCTGTGATCAGATGTTGTGCCTCAGACCATCCTTAAACGTCCTTTCTAGTAATAACTCATCACCTGCTGGAATAGGCATGAAGCACTGTAGATTAGTGAAGTGAGTAGAATACTCCATAACAGAAAGAGTACCCTGCACCAGACTCATGAACCATCGGGATAGATCGGCCCTCAGGGTCTCCAGGTAGAAGTTTTCATAGAAGGAACACTGGAACTCATCCCATGACATAACATGATGGAGTCCCGACTATGAGATCACATCCCACCATCTCTTTTAGGAGTCCCAATGAATGTACATAGCGAGATTCACCCTCCTCTCTAGAGGCATCTCTAGATGCTCGAAGATAGACAACATGGTTTCTAACCATGACTCTGCAGCCTGAGGTCCTCCTTTCATTATGAAGGTGGGAGGATGTTGCTTCGAAAAAACCGATGTCAACTCTGCCATAGAAGTGGCAGAATGCGGTACTCCATGGATAGTCTGAATAAAACTTATAAATCTCTCTAGGAACTATGCATCAGCACCTATGTCTGTAGAATGTGGTACTCGAAGACATGCACAACTGGAGGATCTGATGGTAATCCTTGATCAGCTAGATTTGGTTTCTGATCACTACCATGAAACTGTCGGACAACTGGAGGACGTCTTGGTGGCATGACTCTGTAAGGTCAAGTGCACACCTTAGATCAAGATTACCAGGGACTGAAACTAGGAATAGAAAAGTGGAACAAGGGAAAGAAAGAATTCTTGTTTTACAAAACATGGATACATGGCATGTATAATGCCCACATGGCATTTTCCCTTACACCTTTCACATGGCCATGTACTCCTGCCACAACTAGTCGTGTTACACCCCAAACACACATCATGTTATCAAAACACATGACATGTACTTGAATTCTCTTCCCCTTCTCAAGTTCTTCTACATGGTTATGCCACACGGTTCTCCTAGTACAAGACTACACGGCGTGTTCATTCCAGACATGGCGTGTACTAGAAGAGCTTCACTGAAACGTGTTTTTAGTGACATGACTAGATACATGGATCACACTACACAACATGTTCCAGATATACACGATGTGTACTAGGAAGATTTTTCCGACCCCTGTAGTTCGTTACACAGCCGAGTACTCATGTTACATTACACAATATGTTCTAGATGGACAATGATGTGTATTAGAAAATACTCAACCAACCCGTGTTGTTAGTGACACGACCAGTTACACAGTTCTACAACACGACTTATAAAGCCAGTACACGGCGTGTCCTACTAATGATTCCAAACCCTGTGTCCTCGCCCACATAGTATGAGAGATGATTAGCGACTACACAAATTGTACATACAATACATGATGTATACTTAAGAAAAAATGTTTCTTCCCAGACAGAAGAACACATGCCATGTATTCATCATTACACAACATGTATTTTGAGTTTTTCTGGACAATATGGCTCAGAAACTACTCTGAAACCCATAAAAACACTGAAACGAACATTATAGTGCCAAATTATGATCCACGAGGGCCCATAAACTCCCTGAATCAAATATTTTCATCTTACACATGTCCTATATAAGGAAAAGAAGGAAATTATCCACCAAATTTCGGTTTGTGAGGGCCTATAACAGCTCAAGAATCAAATTTTGGCATTCATTAAATGAAAATGTTCACAATTTAATGCTCTAACAAAAGAAGGCATTCTATCAAGGCATCTATCAGAACAATATTTATATTTAGCACAAAATCTATCATAACAACATCCAATTTCTAATTCACCCTAAATGGAATGGCAAGAATGCATGCCATGTGATTTCTATCAAGTGGATATATACAGGATGAGGTGGCATACCCTCATCTCATCAGGTTACAACAGAAATTGAATATCAAAAACATCAACAATAATAACACAAAACATGTGAATCACCCAATGGTGAAAATGAAATCCACTGTAAAAATGAAAAACTAGAAAAGTTATAGTAAACAAGGTAGATTGGATTTTCCCTGAACACGGGTTAGCTACACCCCAACACAACTTATTACCAAGTACCTATTCAACCCTATCCCTACCTATAGGCTCCAAACATTAAATCAAGAAGAAAATAATACCTCTTATACCACTTTGTAAGGTCATAGTTCTGGAATCCACCCAGGGATTCCCCGTACTCGGTTGGTCACATTTCCTCAAGAGAATTTCCTTAAATGCGAGAGACTGCCGACTAGTAGTGAGGGCCTTGGGTGTGATACTGGGAAAACTATTCCCTCATTGGTAGAGTAACACAATATAAGAGAAACATATAACAATAGTGGAAACAGTAATAATGGCATATAATAGTAAACATCGAAAGAATAAAATTAAGAACAACTCAAGCACATATATAAATGATACACGATACATATGTCTAGGAAAACAGACTAACAAGTCACAATGCTGGAATAAAATACTAAACCAAGTACAAATGATAAAAAAGAATCAACTTTTCAGCATCGCAAGCCTCAACTTGGTCCCATGCTCTCCATCTACAAAGAAGTCAAGTACCTGAAGTAGAAGGGCGCTTTCCCTTATCTATATCTTCGACAATATAATCTATTTGGTCCCAAAAGCATGACCCAAACAGAGTCTGGGACTAAATCCCAATAGGAAACCACCAAGAGATCTGTTCCTAATAGTCAATGAATATATATGGCAGGCAGTAAGCAAATGAATCAGTAAATAAAGATGCACTCAACAGTAAACATTCCTATAGTTTCAAAGAATTCAATCACCACATATAATGTAATATAATAATCACATACAGGTAACTCTATAGTATGTTCTCATAGCGTAATACCCTCTGGTCCTATCTAGTAAACACTAGTAACTCTCTGGGATATACACACAGTGTAACCCCTCTGGTTAAATTTTAGCACAGACTCTCTGAGGAGCACTCACCATCAATTCCACCTATAATCTTGTATCGGTAACTAAAAGGTTCTTTGGGGAAGCACATACCCCTTATTTCCCATGTGACACATATAGAGTAACTACAAATGCTATGAAAAGTCACTTACATCAATTCCCCCGATGGTCTCGCATCAAAAAAGAGGAAACATACCCTCTGGAGAAGTCGTCACGTCCATTCTCTCTATGGTCTACTACACCAGGTTCCCATGGCCCTATGTAAGTCAAACGAGCACAAAAATGTATAACAGATAAGGTAAACATCAATAAATACTTGGCTATACAGCCTACAACATAACAACAGTTCAAATGATAAAACAATCCATCCTACATCACAAGGAATATGAATCAACAAGGTATCCTAACAGGCTAAGCTATACCAAATGGTCATAAAGAAAATATGCATGGGAAAACACTTCCCAATCATAGAAATTAACCATATTTGCATACAATTAACCTTTATTCAAGCATACAAGAATAGTAGGTAATTAACAGGGAAAAAAACATAAACACGCAATACCCCGATCAAGGGTATTGGGCTCTTTTGCACCTATAACTCAATGAAATTCCAAGGAAAGGCACAAACCACCTACCTCGGAGTTTCCATATCATTATATGTGAACCTCAGGCCTTGAATCGACCTAGAATTATGTAAATCTAAAAAAATGATTAAAACGATCAATAGAGGATATCTCTTGAAAGAAAAGGAATTAGGAAACAAGGATCTAGAAGAAGAAAGAGATTACCGATGCGATTCCAACGCAACCGACGACGGTTGAATCGAAGAAAGAAAGCTCAATCCAGGGTTCGGGGAATAATCGATGCCGTATGGACACTATCAATCATGTTGCATGTTGAAGGAGGAATTTCTGTCAATTATACATGACCCTAGTCCATTTAATGAAAAAAATAAAGTACACAGTGTGTACTTTTGATGTACACGGCGTGTACCTGCCCTTACTAACCCCTGCATTATGAAGTCTCTAGGTCACCACACACGGCCTTGTGCATGGCCGTTATACGACAAGCACCCAACTTCCTACGGTAACCGAGTACACAGTGTGTAAATCAAAAATTTTCAGAAACTCCCCTTTTTCTCAGAAACACTAGAAAAATAAAAACATAATTGAGAAGGAGATCTGGGTTCTTATATTTTATTCTAAATGTGTTTATGTATTGTGAAAATTTGATAACGAGTATAACTATGAAATTATAATGTATGGGTTTACTATGTATGAATTTTTAAAAATTCGCTAATACTATATACATTAAGAATACTTAGAAAAATAATGTGATTTAATTTTATAAAATAAATATAATATGTAATGTTAGTGGTTGGTTTCGTACATTATGTGGGTTTAATTTCTAATAAAAAATTCCCACTTTAATGAATGGAATTCAGAAAAATTTATTCAATATTTTTAAATAGTATATTTTTATTATCCAATTAGGTCATATTATTTTTTGACAATAATAAATAGTGATAGTTTTATTAATTAATATCCATGGTTATTGTAAAAATGGGATTACCAAGGGTTTCACTAAAAAGTTCAGTTTTAATGTAACCCCAAATCAGGTATTAAATAAATTTAATAAATAAATTTAGAAATTATTATGGGTAAGGATAAATAAAACTTCATTTGGGATCCTTTTGGAAAAGTAAAACATGTGTACACATTTTTCCTTTTACATAAGTGCAAGTTTTCCATTCACCTCACTTATAAAATTCCAACCAATACCAAGTTGAGTTCACACCATAAACCCCTTTTAGTGAGGATTAAACATAATATAGTCACTTCCCAACATCCCTCCGCTAGTACTAGAATCCTTATGATTGGATGAAATCAATCCTGAAAAAGAGCTTTCTACAAACCTATAACATCCCAAATTTTAATAAGGAAACACTATGTTAAACAACCCACATGGTACGCTACATCATGCTTAAATTAACAACTAAATCTTATTTTTTACATTTAACCATTATAACCTAGTTGTTTGATTTTCTAGAATGAATAAAATTAATTGAATTATGAATAAATGGTTTAAAAATCTTTAAATAATGATTCATTGGTTACAATTTTTTTTATAAATGGAAATAAAAACCAATTGAATATAAAGGATGTGTTTTTATGAAAACATATTTTAAAGAGAATAACTATGTTTATAAAATCATATAACATTTAAAGAATTTTTATATAATGAAATATATATTTTATATATTAATTTAAATATTTTAAATTTATCCTATATGTTTTATTTATATGATATAAGAATAAATTGAATTTTTTCGTATAAAAGAATCATTTTTCTAAAAAATACAATTTTGCCACATTTTGATGGAGAACCTTTTATAAATATATTTTTTGTGACTTTTATATTTTATAGTTTATATAATAACGTTCTTTTTTATAATTGGGATTTCAAAAAATTTGTGTTTGAAAATTTGGTATTTTTCTAACAACATCCATATTTTTATGAATAGTGAAAATACTGTAATTTAATTCAAAACTGTCATTTCAAATAATTTATTTATATTGTTATATTTCCCATTAAATTATTTTAAAACTATAATTGTATTATGTTTTTATCATTTAATCAAATTTTTTCAATGGAAAGTATGTTCACAATGAAATTAGACATAAACACATGTCAATCTTTGGATAGTTTTTACTTCTTAAAAACCCGCTTTTTAGTTTTGACAATGGGAATTAATTTTAAATGAATTATTGTCAATTATATGTATTGAATTTGGAAAAATGGATTCCATATTTGTAATAATAGGTTCCCAATTCTGTAAATTGGTACCTTTTATTTTTGGGCATAATGTATAGTAACTTCAGAAATTATTTTTATTACTATGGTTAAAGGGTAAATCAGGTAAATAAGGGTAACAAATAATATTATAATCATCTGAAAATACCCTAATGCAGGTACTAATACTATTGTATGATATATTTCAGATGATGAGCATCCCCAGGTCTATTTGAGGACCCCATGTAGACACTTGGGTGTGATAATGACCTTTTATAATTTTTAATTTATTGAAAATAAAAATACTACATAAACATGTATCTTCAAACTAAAACAATTTCAATTTTGATTATATAAATGATATATTTTAATTTAAATTGTTATTATAAATAAAATAAGTTTTCCTATATCAATTTATTTTATTTATAGTTTTTAGACAATAAATATACAAATTTATATGCGACACAATGTTGATTTAGTGATTACCTTACTAATGAAATATTCTAATAATTATATTATAAATATTAAAATAAATGCAATTTGAACATTTTGATGCCATAAAAAAATTAGATTAAATTGACATGTTAGAGATGAGTTAATTTATTTTTTATGGAATCAAGTTATTATGAATTTATCAAAAATTACTTACTAAATAGTATCAAAATTGAGAAAAATGTGTTTTTAAAACAAATGCCATTTTATTAAATGATTTAATAGTCTTAAGAATCTAAGATTAATACAAATAAATTTTTTAATGTAAAGAATTTCATTAATTTTCCACTTATGGTTATATTTTCATTTTATAGTAACTATAGTAACCATATAATATGAACATACAAGAATAAATGGTAAGAGTTAATGTTTTTTTGTAAAGGATAAAGCTAAAATATAAGGTTAATTTTGTGACCTAAACATATATAAAACCTATTGGTTGAGAATATTTATACCCATAACAATATTATCCTAGAAATATATCACTTTGGAACTTTTAAAATTTAAAAAGCAATTTATAATAAAATAATATTTCTAAACTTTCTTAAAGTTCCCCTCCTCCCCCTTATAAAAGGACAACACCATTACTCACACATCTCATGACCCTTGGATCATTCCAATTCTTCTCAAATAAGATCCCACTACCCCTCCCTTCCACATAAAATCCTTAACATTATTTGAAGGCAATTCAACAAATCCTTTTGGCTCAAATCAAAAGTTGTTACCTGATTTAGAGGTATGTCTTTTCTCAAGATCATTTCCATTATTTTCCTTCTCCATTACCAATGATATTATTATTATATAGTTACATAACAACACCAGTATCCTCAATATACTAATATGTTATTATGAGAATCATTTGAACCACACTTACACACACTTCCATCTAAGGGATACAAACATACTGTTTCCATCTACGGTGAACTACCCCTTTACATAACGACGATTCTTCAATTTTTTCCTACCACCTGTCATGGTGGAAATTATGATGGTGATGTATTTATATATCATATATATTATATTTATATTATCACTAATATTATTTTATTTTTATTTACAACATGCCTTTATGCTTTCCATGATGTGTAAATATGATAATTTCGTCAGAGGATATGTGGACTACCACCCCCTAAAAGTGATATGAATAGTTCATGCCATAAATTGAACATACAAAGGATGGAGTTAATGAAATTATGTAACATATAAAACATTTATATTATAATGGAATTATAATATACCTATTTATCATATAGTTTTCATTCCATTAATATTACCAAGAAATGAAAGTATTGTTCATGCCTGTGTACGACCTACTGTCTCCATGAACGAGGAATTTAATTTATTATATAAAAATGATATAGACTATTATAAATACATATATAATTTATATATTTGATATTTAAATCATGAATAAAAATCTTGAGATAAACTACTTATGACCACATGGAAAATTTACATTGAAATAATATCATTTTTGACTCAAGTAATAAACATCGACAAAAAATTCAATATGAACTAAAATAAATAAATATTATTTAAAACATGATAATAAGTGATATGAAATTAATTATACAATTGAAAATGGTTATAAAGAAATTAGAAATTAATGTAAGTTTATTATTCAAAAAATTAATTATCGACCGAGACAAGTCGAACTCGAGGAAAGGGGCTACGTCTCAATCACCTTTCATTGATGCATATTTTGATATTATACATCACACTATTATATACATTGTATCTTTTACTTTTAATTTAATTCAAAGGGAATATTTTTTCTATGAATAATTTTACTACACTATGAAATGTAAATTTTATAACATATGCAGAGGCAATGACTCCACCTCTGTAACCGTTATTTAATATTTGGCTTCCTCTATAAGCCTTAATTTTTTTAAAAGGAAAATAAATAAATTATTATATTTTTTGGGTGATTTGGTTTTGAAAATGGTTTTTAAGGTGGATTTACTATTTTAATATCTTGAAATGATTTCTTGTGATTTTAAATGTTATTTTATTTTTTTAATGTTGATAGTTGCAATCATTTATGTTTTATGATTATATAATGGTACAATGGAATTTGAAAGGTGGATAAATGATAAACCAATGATGGTTGGTTACATGATTAACCAATAACTGTTGGTTCTGTGATAAACCATGGATGGGTAGATTTGTTACAACCTCTAAACCATTAGGTATGTAAGTTGACAGTATGTATATTCCATTTAGTGATATATGTGGAAGTCGACCATTTGGTTATTCCATTTTAGTATGTTTATGTCCTAAGATACCATTATATGTTATATATTTATTTATATGGTCTTTATGGAATTCATTTGGTAAAAAAATGGAAATCAATGAGCACATACTCAGTGAATATTATTTTCTACTTCTTAATGGTGAAAATCGTTACTTTAGGATAATGTATTCATGATTTATAGGTTTTCAATATACTAATAGTGTTCATCCTTTATGTATACCCGAATGATCATTTTAGGCCCCACCCAAGATTTGAAATTAGTTTTAAAGGAATTAAAGAAGAATAAAGGATAGAATGGGATCATGAAAAAATTATGATGTTAAAACATGAAATGATACCATGTTTATATGTAAAGAGTTTTTATTTTATTTTTAAATGGATAATGAGTAGAAGTGTATAATTGTAATATTTAATTAATTATGTATGGGTGATGACCAATTTCTATAAATATCTAGACCTAAAAATATATTCAATGTAAATTAAAGTCAAATTATTGACTTCTCTTAACATTATGTAATGGTTAAATATGGGGCCTTATAATTGTTATCAATGGTCAGTTTAGATAATTTTAGTATTTAGGGTGTTATTCAATCATAAGAAACAAATTATATATAACCAAAATGGATATTATATTATAAATAGTCATAGTTATTTTAGATAAGTTCAATGAGTTTAAGATAACATGAATAAGTATATCTTAGTGTTTATCCTCCTTATATGATTGTATATGATGATTTTATTGATATACTCACACTAAACACTTTTAGTTTAGTAAATGTCTAGATCTACAAGGAAATAAAGTAACAATGGATGTGATGGAAACTACAGTGGTTCTCTAAATAAACAACAAAATGAAAAGGGAGCTTCAATGAGAAATCCTTTTTTTATTCTTAATCAACTATCTCGAGTCATGATTGAACACTAAAACCTTGGTGATTTTTATAAGGAATCATACATGAGAGAAATAAATCCCTATGGATGTTCATTTAATAATCATAAGTGTACATATATTCAAAAAAATACGTATCAAGGATATGGAAAGAAGCACTTAAGAAAAAATTTCAATGGGAAGGGAAGATGTTATATATGTGGTAATGATGGTCATAAAGAAATAACCTACCATGGAAAAAGGAATAATTCAATTGAATCCTGGAAAGGTAAATATGTTCTTTCTGAAAGATCAATTGTAGGTTTTAACTGTGGTGTGTATTTCCAATATGAAAATAAATGTCCTAAGAAGATGGTTCAGCAATGGGATCAGCTGAATCGTAAAATTACACTTTTACGAGTACCTAATTCAATTCTAATTTAATATGAGGAAATTGAAAAAGAACTATGAATATTATGGATTATTTCTTACCTAATGTTTTGAAATTAATAAATCATAGGACATGATTAATGTTTTATTTTTGGAGAAAGAAATATTAATGAATAATATGGAAAATCCTAGTCAGGGAATTAGGATGAATGCTAAATGATTAATAAGTATTCATATAAGGGATTCTAGTGTTATGGTAGATTGTTGGATGAAGAAATATTTAAAGGTATTAATGTTATTTTTCATGGGATTTTATTGGATGAAGTTTCACTAGTATGTGTAACCCTAATGTATTTTATGTGAAAATTATATTTGAGGAATAATTTCAATTTATTTTTTGGATATAATTATAAATAATTTTTAGGGTTTATATGATAATTTATTTTGAGTTAATTATGTGTTACTACATTTTGTGATGAAAAATGAAAGGCATGAGATAAAAATCAAGTTAAATTTTGTTATGATTATTTTTGAATATTTTATCTCATTTTGGGAATCATTTAACAATTATATAGTTTTATAAAAAAGAAAACTCGTAGGATAGGAGACAACCCATCGTGTCAGACAAGGGGATGGGGATCAAACCCACAACCGATGTGTGACACAACATTATCACCTACCATTTGCCTACATTACGTCTTTGGTTAGTATGAATTTTAATATTAATTTTAATGAATTTATGGAATAAAAATTATTTTATTTTCTGGTATTATGTTTTATAAATTGAATATACATGATAATGGATTTTTTGATTATTTGATAAATCTTATTTTTGGAAGATGTTCTCTCTTTTTGAAGCACTGTATGCCCATGGAAAATAGAATACAATGGGATTTACTTTGAGGAGTAATGTTTGAATTTTATTTTGGAAGAACCTATATTTATTATGGACATTTTGGGATTTGGGTTATTAATGGAACTGATTAACCTATCATAGAGAATATGTGATTTGGTTAATTAATTTTCTATATGAGACATTAAGAGTAGTAAATGTTATTTGGAGATAATAGATAAGATTTATTATGGAAGACTATTTGATAAAAACATTATGAATTTTGGGTTCCAATATTAATTTGAATTATTTTTTAGGAATTATATGGAAATTGTTTTTTGAATGGTCTATATTGTATTTTTGGTATTACTGTTGAATTTTGGAGATTAAAAGTAGTCATTTTCCTAATAAAGGATTAATATTTTTTGGGGATTATCTGATATTTTACTAAACATTTTGGTTTTAGTTAATGATTCAAGACATTATAAATATATGGTTCATCTTTTTTAGATTATGTGATTCTTTAGAAGTTGAATCAAGTGCTTCAGGAGTGGACAAGTCATGTTAAATAACTCATCGATTTGAGAAAAAGATAAGTTTGTGGTGGAATTTTATTAGTTGGTGATACATTAAATGTGAGGTATGTATATTTCCTTATGTTTTTATTCTATGTAGTAAGTTTATTTCTCCAAATTATGAAAATAAATTTAAAATAAAAATATATCTGATTTTATTACATAGTAGGAATTCAACAACCTTTTAACTAATCACATAATTATAGTTTTGTGATTCTTAACTTTCTCCTCATAATGTTTTATACCACTCTCCATTAGTACAAGATGGTTATTTTTTCTTCTATATCTATGTTTTTATACATGTAATTATAGTATGTTTTATCTCAGGTTATATTTGTACCTCTCTTTCATTCTATTAAAGTGGTAGTTTTATTAACCCTTTTTCTAATATAGGTTTGAAATAATGGTATTTTGAAAAGTAATACCTTAGTTTCCAAATTAATATTAAAATTATGAGGACTAATTTTAATAATGGTTGGGAGGATCTATAATTATATGCTTTGAGAAAGACACACTATGTTCAATAGCGTACATGATATGCTATATTGGGTATAAAAGAACAACAAAATATTATTATTTAAATGTTATCATTAAAACCTAGAAATTTTAATTATAGGAGTGAATATTGTCAAAAAAAATATGAAGATATGTTTTAAACATTTTCAAATAATGATTCATTGGTTACCAAATTAATTCAAAATGTTAATGAAAACCAATTCAATATAAAGGATGTGTTTTTATGAAATCCAATTTAAAAGAGAATAATTATGCTTATAAAATCATATCAGTCTTAATGAATTTTTATTTAATGAAATATATTTGTTATATATTCAATGTAATGTTTAATATTCATCTTATATGTTTTATAGATATGATATAATAATTAATATAATTTTTCAAATAAGAGAAGCAATTTTCCAAAATAATATAGATTTACATCATTTTGGTAGAGAACCCTTTTTAAAACAAGTTTTTGTCAGTTTTATTTATTATATTTGACAAATTAATCATCTTATTTAGAATTGGGAAATAAAAATTTACTTTGGTTGATATTTTGGTATTTTATGGAAAAATCTATTTTTTATGAATAATGAAAAATACTGTATTTTAATTCAAAACTGTATTTTCATCTAATTTAATTATATAGTTTTACTATCATTTTAATTAGTTTTAAATTTTAATTGGATTATGTTATTATAAATTAATCCATTTTTAGTCATTAAAGGTAATTTTACATTGAAATTGGATATAAACACATGTCATTCTTTGGGAAGTTTTTTTTCTTATTAAAAACCCGCTTTCTGGTTTTGACTACTGGAATTAATTTTTATCTAATTTATACCAATTATATGTTTTAAATTAGGTAAAATGGATACCATTTTTGAAATCATAAGTTCAAAATTGTGCAAATAGGTAACTATTAATATTGGACATTATAAATAGTAACTTCAGTACTTATTTTTATTTACAACGATAAAAGGGTAAATTAGGTAAATAAGGGTAAAAAATAATATTATAATAATCTAAAACTACACTAACAAGTTTCATAATTCTATTGGATTAACTATAGACGACCATGATCGTCCACGGTCCAATTTTAGTTCCCCCTAGAGCCACTTGGGTGTGATAATGACCTTTTATAATTTTTAATTTCAAGAAAAGGGAAATATAACATAACAATAGATCTCCTAACTTAATAAATTTTAATTTGGTTTATATAAATGATATAATTTACTATAATTATTAATCAGAAATATAAAAATATTTCCTATATCATGATATGTTATTTATAATTTGTAGACAATAAATAAATAAATTTATTTTGGTACAGTATTGATGTCGTGATTACCTGACTAATAAAATATTCAAATAAATGATATTATGAATTTTAAAATAAATTTAATTAGAATATTTTGATTCCATAAAAATGGTTTTTTGGATTAAATTTACATTTTAGGGATCTGTTAATGACATTAGTTTGAATGAATCATGTTTTTATGCCTTTATCGAAATTCAATTATTAAATAGTGTCAATTTTGACATAAATGAGTTTTTAAAACCAATACTATTTTACTAAATGATATAATAGTTAAAAAGACCTAATATTCTTCCAAATTTCTCATATTATGTTAACAATTTAATTAATTACCCTCATAGGGTTTTATTATCATTTTATAGAAACTGTAGTAACTATATATTATAAAAATACAAGAAGACATGGTAAGAGGTATTATTTTAAACTAAGGGTTAAAGATAAAATATAAAGTTAATTATTTCACCTAATATTGTCTAATACCTCTTGGTTGAGAATATTTCAACCCATTATCATGTTATAAAATAATTATATCACATTGGAACTATTATAATTCTAAAATAAATTTATAACAAAATAATATTACATGACTTTCCTAAAGTGCCCCTCCCACCTCTTATAAATGGCCACCTCCTATACCCTCTAAGTCACACCTCTAAAACCCCTTGTATCATCCAAATTCATCTCAAATAATCCCTGAACATCTCTACCCTTCACATAGAAGCCTTATCTTGGGCATAAGAAAATTCAAGAAATCATTTTAGATCAATATATTTTCATTTAGGCATATTATGATGTTATACGCTGCCATATTTTCTACATTGTATAATAAACACCTTTGACATTTAATTTAATTCAAAGGGAATTATTTTTTATATGATTCATTTTAATAAATAGAAAAATTGATTTTGTAATGTATGTAGTCAAAACGACTCCTCCTTTGTAGTAACCACTATTTGATATTAGGATTCCTCTATAAGCCTTAATGTTTTCAAAAGGAAAAGAAATCACTTATTTTCTTTTTTGGGGGTTTTGGTTTTGAAAATTGTTTTTAAAGTGTATTTACTATTTCAATATCTTGAAATTATTTCCTGTGATTGATAATAAAATTTTATGAGTGAGACTTAGATAATTACAATCATTTATGTTTTATTATTATATATTGGTACTTAGGAATTTGATAAGTGATTATATGATAATCCAAATATGGGTGGTTAAGTGATAAACCAAACACATGGGGTTTTTTCATAAATCAATTATGGGAGGTTACGTTATAACCTAAAATCCATTGGTTATAGAATTAGTCCATAAGGATATTCCAGTTACAGATATGTGTGGAAGTATACTATATAGTTATGCCATTTAAGTATGTTTATCTCCCAAGATACCTATATATGCTATATAATGATTTATATGGGATTTATGGTAATATTTGGGTTACAAAAGGGTAATAAATGATCTTATATTAAATGAAGTGTTTTTTCTACTTCTTAATGGTGAAAAGTATAACTTTATGATAATGTATTCATGGTTTTCATGTTTTCTCTAGAAGAATAGTTTTCATTCATTATGTATTCCTTACTGAGCCTTTTATACTTGTCCAATGTTTTGAAATGTTTTTCACAAGACATAAAGAATAAAATAGTCAAGGATGGGGTCAAGAAAATGTTATGTTGTTAAAATATGAAATGATTCCAAGTTTCTTTTTAAAGCGTATTTTTATGAAATAATTGGATAGTGAGTTGAAGATTATAATTATAATATTAAAGCTGTTATGTCTGGTTTATAACCAAATTATCTAAATCTGTAAACCTAAAAAGATACTTGATGTAAATTAATGTCAAATTATTTACTTATCTCGATATTAATTAATAATTAAGAATGGGGCCTTATAAATCCTTTTTAGGTTTCATGAAGAAGTTGTTACATTCTTCAATGTGTATTTTTATTTTATTTATTCCTAAGACTTCTCCAGTTATTATTATAAAACTATGATATTATATCCTCGGTATATTTTATAAATATATATGTTGTTTTATAAGCCTCATTTTCTCCAAACATCCCCAATACCATTAAATGGTTTATAAAATCATCATTTGTGTGTAAGGAGGAATACCGCCTCACGAACTGATGTGATTTGTTTATCCATTACCACATCTCATGATTTTTTATGAAGATGAATAGAAATTATATATAAAATATTATATATATATTTATACCTATTTAGTTATAATATAAAATATATTTTTTTTACATTTCATTTAATATGGGAAATGATAACGCCACTTGTGTGTATGATAGACCACTGCCTCACGAAGTGATGTGATTCCTTTTTCAATAACGCTTTATATTGAAGACTATAGGGATATATTTAACTCAACTATGAATTATAAATAACACAATTATGTAATTATGGAAACAATTATCATTCAAAAAATATAATATATCCTTTTTTATTTACCCTTCCAATCACTAAAAGATGATAATGTCGTGCATGTTCGTGTGGACATCTGCCTCACAGAGCTATGTAACACTCTATTTTCATCACCACACAATATAAATGATTATTATAATTATATATTATGTAATGTTTTATTTTCTATGGTATGATAATTATTTAATACAAAATAATTGTGACCTATTTTCCATAAATATAGTTGAAAAACGGAAGCGTTACTCAGGAAAACACACAATATACCGTCCCCATGATCATAACATACTTCATTTATCAAAACCGACGTTCATGACTGGTCAATAAAATCCTAATTGAGAAATAAATATAACACCTATGAAATTATTATTATTAATATTACATAACTATGATCAATTTAAGAGTATCTAATACAATAAATCCAAACATATAAGTAAACCAAAGAGGTTATTACCTAAAACAATTTTTTAACAAGTAATTTGTAATAGAAGGGAAAAAATGGTTATAAGTATATAATATATTGCATAATATATAATATTTTTGATTGAAAATTGATTTTGAAGAAACATATATTTATTATAAAAGAGGTTTGAACATGTAAAAATTAATCCATGACTTAGGGTAATGAATTTCCATCTCACTTTTTTTACTTTAGCAAGACACATTTTATATTCACCACATATTTCATTTATATGGTGATATTACTTTCTATTAATTTATTTTAAGATTATTTTCCTTATAATAATTTATATTTTAATATCTATTTTAGGACCTATCTTTTAGGATGTTTTAAATTCAAATTTTAAAAAAGATGTAATGGTTTTTTTGTATCAATTATCTTTGTTTGAGACATCTGTTATCTTATGAACCTGTATTTTTTTGAAGTGTATACACAACCCCTTTGAAATATAATATCCAGAATATATTTTTTCTTATGAAATCATATACTTAATTTAATTTTATTCTTCTATGGGGAATACCATTCAATGTTACTAAAGTGGTAAGGGTTTTATGATAAAATATAATCATTTTTCTGGATTATTTTTTTATTATTATTCCATTGATAAAAATAATGATATATATACTAATAAATTATATAACTTTCTAATACTCTGTTTAGTTTATGGAAATACAGTTTTTCAAATAATTTTTTTCTCTTTATGTACATAATATATTGATATAATTCATAGACGAAAAAACTTTTTTATTTATTTGTTATGTCAAAAACCCTATTTTTTCTAAAAATATAATTTTCAATATTATTTTTAAAAAATGGTTTAAAATGATTCTTTAGAGTCATAATAATTTATTTGATGATTAACAAATTTATTTAATGGAATATTTATGTCATGTTCAAAAAAATACAAGTTTTTCTTTTACCGAAAATGTAAATATAATATTATAATTAAAAAGTCTAAAAAGAACATAGTTTTCTAGAAAAGTGACTATTATTTTATTGGAAAATTTATTTATATAATTTAAAGGTCATTTTCTTTGAAAATTTGTTTAATAATGTTTAACGAATTTTAAAGTTATTAATTTTTTTAATAATAAAACGTATTTTCCTAAAAACATTATCCATGTTATATTCCAAAATCATTATTAATCTATGGTGATAAAATTTCATTTATTATGTGATTTTATTGTTTTCTGAAAAAATGGTAAAATCAATATTAGTTATTTAAATGATTTGTCTTGAATATATGTTTTTGAAACCTATTTCACTTTCACTAGTTATAAGACGATAAAATTATTTTGAAACATATTTTTTTCATGGATTATATTTTGATTAAATAGTTAAATGATTATGAAACATGTATATTTTCCATTTTTATATAATGAAATTCTTATGAAACTCATTTAATTTATTACATTACATTTGAGGATTTATTTTATGATCATGTGACACACATATATACGATTTTCTTTATTCGATGTGTGCTACCTATATATCTATCCAATACCTTGTTTAATGTTGGTTAAATAATGAATAATAATATTATGTGTGATCTTAGTTGTAAATTCAAAATGTTATGCATGAACCTGATTACATGTTCAAAATTTTATGTTTTAACCAGATTATATGTTCACAATTTTATGTATGAACCTGATTACATTTGTGTAGTTTTATGCATATACCAGTATTCTAAGTCTAAAATGATTTGTTTGGACCTTGTTTATTGTCTATTGGTTTATATGTGGTCCAAATTTCTTGTCCTAAATATAATTGGTGAACCTATCTCTATTTATAGATGATCAAAATTTTATAAGATGATATATTTTCCAAAAATCTATATCTTATTAAAATGTTATGATCTCATGGATCATGTTCAATGATTCCATTATGATTCCTTTATTATAATCATATAATACTTATGAAATAACTCAATATTATGATCATTAAATTTTTTGGTATGGTTTTAATATATTCTTCTCATGATCTCATAACCGTAAAATACTTTTATTATTGTATATATCCATTTTGTATCCTTATTGAGCATATGGTCTCACACATTCTTATGTTTACTTTCCCTAGGTTGTGAAAAAATGTTTTAAGTAGGGTGTTTTAGTATAGTGTAGTAATGGGGAAGTTATTTTTAGGAGATGTTCAAGACCGTTCGTTAAATTATATGATTGTGTATCCAGTCTCCAAATAAGCTAAATTATTATGGTATTTAGGAATATTTTTAATGAATTGAGTATTGATCTAAAATGATATAATATCTATGTATGAGAAGCTCATGTCTCTATAATTGGACTAGGTCATAGAAATCAGGAACTAGAGTCACATGAAAGGATACCATGACATCATTATGGTTTGTGTGAAGAAAGTTACTATCATCAATTTAATGCTTGAATTATCTATTTTCCAAAAATTACCTTACATAACAGCTAGATAAATGAAATTTACGATACACAAACTCATGTATAATTATGGGATAGAACTATTAAGTGTACTCATTAATGATATCAAAAATGAGAAAACATAAAAAGAAACCAAGAAACCAAAAAAGAGGGAGAGAGTCCAAAAAGTATCTAAAAAATCACTCATTACTAAAATTAGAAACATGAAAATGTATAATACATAGATAATAAAAATTAAAATGAGGCTACCCATCATAAGAAAAATCTTTATAAACTACATATAATCAAGGAATTCAACCCCTATATTTTCTAAACAAAATATAACAGTATTTCCCAATTAGAAGAACACGATATGAAATACACATATTACAATGTGTAATATATAATGAATGTTAAGATATCTATTAGTTACTCTAGAATGATACCTTACCCATTAGTATTTGAAAAATAAGTATCTCAATCAATATATTGGAAATAATGTGATTAATTTTTTATATGTATTGAATTATAACTAACCTTCCATCAATAATATTATAAAAATTACCCAACTATATTTATATAGATTCCCACTATACTTCTCCAAGTTCATACCAATTGATTTTTGAGACCAATATAAATTCCCATTATTTCTCGTTCATATTCTTTATTCTAATACTTATCTAAGTATACATCAGCTCCACATGGATCTATATTTCTACGTCCATATATCATGTTTAGAACAGAATAACCACAAGTATCCTAAAATTAAAAAAGAACATGTTTTATGAATTCATGACCTATAAATTAATAAAAACCTCATAAAAGAACTAAAAATAAACTATGAAATACAAGTTCAATAGTATTTAAAGAATACAAACAAATCATGTGTAATAAGTATAACTATAAATACAACTAAAAAAATTCTAATAGTGAAATATTCAAGAATAAATTTCCAAGGCCCAATATCTCACTTTTTACCATTTCTGAAATCCTTTATAAGGTTTCCGCCAACCAAGTAAACAAATTACAACAACCCTATATTCCCAAACCCAACATCAAATTTCAATAATCTTATTAAACTACATTTTTTACATGTTTTATTTCCAAAAAACCCAATAAAATAAAATCATTAAATCCTTTATAGCGTTTTAATAAAATTGATACCATTAATAAATAACATTTAATAAAGTATCACTAACAGTAGTATTCAACACTAAAAATTTTATAAAAATAAATAAAAATAAGAAAATTATAGTTTTTAGGATAATAAAAAAGATTTCTTTCAGCAACCACATGGTCCCTTTAAAAAGAACTCCTAAAATATTTTCTTAAGACATCATAATAAAATTTATTATAAAACTTCCATGGAAATATATTCTATAAAACTTGATTAAAATCTATGAAAATTGTTTTTGGAAATCTACTAAAGTAATTATCTAATTTTAAAAGATGATGACCATTAAAAATGAATGTTTTCAATTAAATAAGATAAGCGATATTAAAAAAATATAAACGCCAATAAAAATAACAGATAAATTAATATATGAAATTTGACAAAAATATGCACATATCATTCCATGTAAATGAAAGTCACTAATTTCAAAATAAAATAAAAATTTAATTTTAAAATATTAGAAAATGATATGATTTTCAATAGAAAATTAAATTTATTCATTTATTTCAAAACAGTTCTATATTTTATATTCAGTATTCGAGAAATTATTATGTTGTTATCGTCAATATCTAACCACTTTTAAAAATTATTATTTTAGTAATAAATCTTCCTCAATTAATAAACAAAGTAACAAATAAAGTTTATCTTGTCATAAATTTAATCATTCATTCATAACCTATGATGTTTTAATATTTTATAGCCCCCACAATTTATTTACAAATTACTAGAATATCACATTTAATATGTTCTTGATTTTTTGTGTAATAGTATTAATTTCTTAAAGATACATAGTTTATTAATAACATATGTAGAAATAAAAAAACATTATCTTATTTATAATGACATAAAAGTTTCCAAATAATGTTACTACAATTATTGAATGATTTTTAAACTCATAACCAAAAAATGAAAATTAGTAAATTTCAAATTTTATGTAATCCAATGGAATCACATAAAAACCATAATATACATGTTTTCAAAAGTCCATAGTAACTTTCATTAATGTTTTCCATATTATAAATATATCACCAATGAAAAAATAAAATTGGAGTAAATAAAAAATGATGATTTTGACACCTTTTTAGAAATCCATAACATTCTTTCAAAATATCGTAGATTGATATATATTTTTAATCAAATTATTCCAACATTGGTAATTAATTATTTATGTTTCAGTTCTAGATTTATCTTCAATTTTCCATGGAATGAAATATTAAGGAATACGAAAAGGTACATAAATATTTTACCATGTTTAGAAAACCCTTTTACAGAAACTATTAGTTTTGACCATTAGAAAATAAAATCAATTATAGAAACAATTTAGTCCTATATCTATTTACTAATCCTTAAATATTTCCATTGCCTTATAATAATATAATACCAATTGAGTATATCCTAAATTATGTATGATATCAAACTATAATTGGCTAATACTATGGATATGTGGTGAAAAAATTACATGAAATGTTTAAATACAATTTTTTAATCTAGTCCAATATAATAATAAGAAGTTAAATATTAACAGTTTTGATATTCCTTTTTATAATCTACATGACATGTGTTAACACATCCATTCTCCCCACATACCATCGTAACATAAAATCCATAGAAAAAGGATATAATTTTAAATATCATAACACAAAAATATCACTTGGGAAGGCTTGGATTTTCAAAAACCTTAATTAACATGTCCCAAACAGCAATGATTGAAAACATAATCCCATGGTTTATTATTATCATAAGGAATTATTTACCCATATATGTGAAACCTATTATACCATATATTATATTATAGTGTATAAATATGATCCATGAATTGAATGAGACCAAATTTTAATTCATCATATATAAAAACATAATAAAAAAATTCAATAGCAAACCCAAATATTCAGCTATATAACTATGTGCCCCAAAAATATTGATAAGGTGCCCATATTAAACACTCGTATCCTCCATCAATGTATACTAAATAATTATGTACTTCTAAAATTTATGATATCCTACCCTTAACTATATTAATAATTTCTATTATTTCACACACAAAATAATATATATACAATAGTGAGTGTATTGACTTGGTTAGAAGTCCACCAAATGATTTCCACAAACACAACATGAAAATTAATTGGTTAGTTCACATGTCATATAAAATAAGATAGTAGAAGAATAAAATATATTTCCATGAAAAACATATATTACTCACACTAAAATTTAATGATTTTTTAGGCTATTGAAACCCACACTTACTCACACACCCATGCCATAAACTCTAACCCATTCCTGTATTACCCTCTAAATAAGATCTAATAGAATGATCCAAAAATTACTCGGATGATTCCAATTTTCCTAACTAAAGTGCCCGCATGGGGTATTAAAAATACCTCATTACCTCTATCTTCACCACCATATGCAAGTATTGGATAAGGAATCCTCTATACAATGCATCCTAAACACACACAAACCAAATCTAATCTTACATTCTCATAAGCTTCTCACTTATAGCCAAGGAAAAACCCATCAAGGCCAAAAAATATGATATATAAACAAAAAATGCTATAATGAAAAGATAACCATTGAAAAAACATTTCATCAACCATTAATTCCACACACACACCCACACTAGTTTTACATCAACCACATGATAAGAAATATATTTCTATCATCCATGTATAAGTAAAACCTTTAAAAAAATAATAGGAAGTATTTTAACGTATAAAAAACCTGTAATATGTAACTTCAAGAAAGGATAGTGATAGTGAAACCAAATAAATTTATTTTTTATCTGATTTAATAAAAAAGAGTGATTCAAAAGAAAATAATCTAAAATATTAAAAAAATACCCCTTGTTTTAGTTATATAATCATCAATTGATTAACAATATTCAATAATAATTTATTATTAAAAGATAGATTTATTAAAACTAGTTAATATTGATCCCATAATATGTCACATGGTTTTCATTTTCCAATGCATATCTCACCCTAAACTCGGTTTCATGTTTGGATATTTAAAATTCCATTTACTGCCAACATGGGAAACACAAGGTTGTATAAATATTTGTCTTTTATTTTGAAAAACCAGGCCCTAGATTGATACGTGATGAGTCCAGAATCAATGGTTCCTCCCTACATTACATTATAGACACTATAAATCCCAAAACACTGAAGATTATTCCATTTCATTGTCCATATTTTACCTCAGAACACTCCCTATGTAAAATGCCCACCAAAATGGACACCACACTTGTTTCACTAGCCATGATGCACCCTTCCACAAAAAGACCAATATCAACCACAATTACAAGAAGAAAATATTTTAACCCGACTTATCCAAACATGATGATCCCCATGAAAACTCTATCATAAATGGTTGTGTTTATATTAACACAAGTGGGTTAACAATATGAAAACATTGGATGACCATTATGAATTTAATAAAAATTAGGCTGACCCAAACACATGTTCGAGACTATCTTCACCGAGTAGTTTAAAAATAAATCTTACAATTTAGAGAAATAAGAGCATCTAAGATGCATTTAATATTTTTCCTAATGTATAATAATAAAACTACCTTCACCAAGCCCACAACAATAACAATTTTATAATGACCACCACCACCAAATGTATTGTGTCATTTTAATTACTATCAATCCAAAATTACACTTTTAAAACCACAAAACCTTCAAAATCTTTCCAAAATCCTTGTAAGAAACTTCATATCTTATAAATAGAAAATACTTTTTATAAATACACAAATATTATGTTCCACATGGATTTATTAATTTTTTTTCATTATACCAGTATAAATAATGTTCAATGTATTGAAAAAATATGATAAATTAGAACTTCTAAATAGTGCAGTTTAAATATAATTAGACATACCCCCCCCCCCCCCCAAACTGATATTTGATGTATATGAGAATATAGAGTGTAAATGGAAGACAAAAATTTATGTATTGAAATAATAAATAGGAAAACGGTCTTTAATATTGGTTAGAATAAAGCTGAAAACAGAAGAGAGATGGGTGAATTGGGTACATTAAAAATGGTAAATTAAAACCAATCCCTCTTTTACATCATGTATTAAATAATATTACATTTTCATTAAATACATTATACATTGTGATAAAAAATAAAATAAAGAAGCAATATGTATATTTTTTTGAGGTATTATTGTCTCATAGTTCACTCCACCAAAACTCTCTTCACATGATTGGTGATGTTAACTTGAATATCCTCTTCCAAGGGATCATTATAGTTTAGTTAAAGGAACTAATACTTTTTTACATTGATATTAAAAGGTTTAATATAGTAAAAATGAATATTAATTGATGCAATATAGATATAAGTGTTCAGAAAAGAATTGATTGAATAAAAAATTATTGAAACTATTAAAATAATGATTATACAAAAATAAAAAGATGAAATAATAAAATAAATTGAAATAAATCATAACATATTTCATATAATGAAACATTTATGTTTTTTATAAATGGTTTTCATAAATAAAAAAACAAATTGGATTCATAGTAGTAGGATCAATACATGGATGTAGAATGAATAATATTTGTATCCAAAGGTTAGTGTTGAAAAAGAACTTCAATTAAATAATGTAAATTATGAATAGGTTGTAACATCCAATTAATAGTTTTAGATAATCATAAATCTCTCTTTTTACAATGTTTTTCTTTTATTTTATGGTGTTTGTCTTGGGTAAAATATTTTTTAATTTTGAATGTTTTGGGGTAGTGAGTGGTTGGCTCATGGCTTGACCAAATATTATGTCCTGGTAAAGAAAACCTAGAAAACTAAAGAAGAGAGGTTTTTCAAAAAAATTCCACGTTTTTCAAGCCATGTTCCCACCTAGGAGAAAATGTGAAACCCATTTAATATGGGTGCACATCTATGGCATAGGGTTTGGTCCAACAGTACAACCCGATACATCTAACCATGCATTATGGAAATAAACAATTTAAAATATATTTTAAATATTCTATACTCATTTTTTGGAGTTTTTGAGATACCTTATTTGACTTATTGTAATTTCTTCTTCTAGGGGAGCTCCTAAGAGGTGATTTTGTGACCTCTACACCCTCCCAAAAGCAGATTAAATCTTGGCAATTGACTTTCTATCTCTACTCAGAACTTTTCCTCTTCCCGGTCACTTTCTCTTACACTCTATCTATTATCCCCCATTGGGTTTTGTGGAAAAAAATGCTATTAGAAGATCTAATAACCTTTATTTTGGATCGTAACACTATGTATGATTCGTGGGTTCTTTATTCTGAGTATACTTCATAGGATTTTCCCACTAGGGTTTGGTATTTTGACATCCCATGTTTCCATGTTAGGTCGTTTGATTATGGTGAAAAAAATTATTAATCATAAATTTCATTGTTTAAATTAAATTATTTTATTTAAAATCAATTGCCTGAAATTTATTTTAATTCATTTATTAAAAAACTAATTCCATTAAATTTGGGGCATTGGTTTTGAAATTGGATTTTTGCATGAGGTTGGGGAAAACCTCCCAAATCCATTGGATTTTTAATGTGATTATGGAAATACATGGAATTTGTTGAATATAATTTGTGGAATTAAATTGTGGAATTTAAATTTTAAAAATTAAATTGTGAAAATAAATTGTAAATTGATTTTTAATTATTTTATGAGAAAAATAGATTAAAATTATTTTGATAGAAACCCCTTTGTTTTATCCTAATTTTTTTTTATTAAAATCCCATTTTAGTTTTTAAATAGAAAATTGGAATATTTTAAAGGAATAATAGGATGAATTTTATTTTATGTAGTCTTAAAATAAATTTCCCATCATTATTTTTTATTAAATCACAAGAAATTATTAGGAAGTTACTGAGTTATTCAGACAACACTCTATACTTTACAACACTAAAAATAAAGAAGTAGGAATAGCATCCTAGATAGGGTGTTGATAAGTGCCCTTTGGTCAGTATCATTGGGAACGTGTATACACATAATGGAATGTCATCTATTTGAGTATGTGGAGTCTTATATCATATAACCGCCATGCCTTTTTTCTATATGATCATGTTTATTGAGTGTTTGTATTTGAAATGTAAATATTTCCCTATTGTGAACTTTTTAGTATGAATTCAAAATATATTGAAGTTTTCTATAGAAACTATTTTCTAATTCATTAATAGAACTATTTCAATAATGTGAATTGTAAATCATTAATTTCTTTAATTATTCTGTTGAAATGAAAAGCCTATTAATTTTAGAAATGAATATCTATTTGGATAAATAAATTTTTGAAAAAGCTATGGAATCATTGGTGATACCCAAATGGTATTATAGCTCACACACTACCCATGCCTTCAGGTGTTTATTGATTATCTTATTCCATGTTTTAGTAATGGTAATGTGCCTGATGGAGGTGGTGGTAGCTGTTGATCCTTGGTCTTGGAGAGTTATGTTCGCTATAAGAAGGTATATTTTTCAATTTTTTGGAAACATTCTATAGTAATTTGGGTTGTTTATACTCATTGGAAATCTGGTACCATTCTCCCTATGGAGTTTCTTTTTTTAGATTACTGACTGGTTTATCTTGCTTCAATAGTGTTTATGGAAAATTCATTCACACCTTCAATTTGTATGATTCATGGATCTAGTCTCCCAACCATGGGGATTGGGAAGGACCATCTGGTCATGTAAGGATCAAATTAGTTATCGGGTAAGGAGGGTAAACAAGATGGTTCACGACAAAGTATTATCAGAGCTCTAGTTTGAGACTCATATCCTAATGTCATTATACCATTGTTTAATCATGTGGGGACATAAAAGGGAGTTGAAATTTGGTGCATATTCAAATCTTCCCAAAATTAACCTTATGTCACTATGGTTGGTTAGGGAACTATTTCTTGATGATTAGTTTAAATCCTTTCCCTTATTTATATTTTTGTAAATTGAAATACAACACTTATTTTTATATAGTTTGGGATTAGTTTTCCCCTTGTTACTCTATTTGTGTGTTAATATAATGTCTTTAATGTTATCTTCCATTGTTTTGTAGAATCATGCCACCATGAATTATTTTTAATTTTATCTAGGAGGAAGTTGATGATAAACATTAGTGATTGAATCCTCTCATGGACACGAGTCTTGTTAATGAGGTTGTGCACACTGTCCAATCCTTGGGATAGGTACCACCACCAGTCCCTGTCCAGGCTCTAGATATGGAACGTGAGAGGGACTTTTTGAATAATAATTTTCAAAATTTTGTTCTCAGGAATCCTCTAGTGTTCAAAGTCTCCAATTATCCTCAAGAGGTTGGGTAATGGTTGTGCAAGACTGAGCATATCTTTTCCCTATCTTTCTATATCAAAATTTCATTATGTTTCCTAAGGTTATTGAGTTTTTCAAACTCAAGAAGGCTGATAAGACTGTAACTATTTATGAACACTTTTTTTATAATATTTTTAAATTTTCACCAGTGATTTTATCAAATTAGAAATGAAGACTCGGCAATTTGAACTTAGACTTCGAGATACTATTTGTTCTTAGGTTATCTTACTGAGGTATCCTTCTTATGTTGATGTGATAGGTAAAGTGTTGCTTGTCGAAATGGATCTTCCTAGAATGTCAGCTTTGTTAGTAATTTCTTTCTCTCCCTTTTTCATTGTGAATTCCTCTAAGGTAAAAAGGAAGGGTGATGTTTCTTATGGTGGATCTTAACAATAGGTTTTTCTATTACTTCTGTAGTTCTGTTAATTGGCCCTTTGATTTTTTACTTGTTTGGAATGCTTAAGAATTCATAGAGGGTTTGCACTGAGGCCCCAAGATATGTGTCCCATGAAGATGGTCAAGTCAGTTATATAAGTTATTAATTCTTATTTATTAAACTATGCATAGTGGAATGAGATCATCATATGTTACAAAAATTGAGGGGTAGTCAGATGCCTCACAACCAAAGGGGTTCCATACATATACCTTCAATATTAAGATTCTCCGATCAGTGGAAGACTCTATAGAGGAATCATATATTGGTAAAGTGAATTTGAGAGATACCATCAGTATTATTTTTTTGATTTCTAACTTCTTCATTAGATACTGGTGAAACTCATTCATTTATTTCATCTCATATTTTTAATATGCTAAATCATGATATGGATCATTTTTCTTATGTGATGGATATTATTATACCCCTTGTAATAATGCGAGTAAAAGTCCCTCATATCCCCTTTTTTATTTTCTATCAATCATTTGTTGAACATTCTTTGAGATTTCTAGTTCTTGACATGAATTATATTTACTTCATATTCATATTGTATTAGATCATTGTAAATAATACTTATATTTATTTTTATCTTAGACGGGTCTCCATTAATAATACTTATGGTGTATATAGTATCTGTCATGGCGAATGGGACCCCAGGTCGAGTAGATCCATTCATTTTTATCTGATGTTAGGGAAAGTAGTATTACTATTTTTTATTTTTCTGGAGTGAGAATATTTGAGAGGTTATATCCCTCTAGCTGTCTTCATGTTTCTAAACATCTTTCATCTGAATTCTCTAGTCTCTCACATGTTAAGAAGGTAGTGTGTTCAAACAATTTAGTGCCTAGTACTCAAATAACATCAATTCATTCCTAATACATGGCATGAGATGAAATAAAAGAAATGAAAAATTAGTTGGTTGTTCTTCTAGAAATAGGATTTATATGCTCAGGTGTGAAACCTTGGGAGGTACCAATTCTCTTTAAAAAGAAGGCTGATGGTTCCCTTAAACATTGTGTTTATTACCAAAAACTCAATTGGGTCCCGGTAAAGAACATGTACCTATTTCCATAGACCAATAACCTCTTTGATTAGTAGAAATGGGATAAGTGGTTCTTGAAGATTAGTGCTCGATTAGGTTACCATTAGTTGAGGATAAAAGAATATGAAATCCATAAAACCCGATTTTGGAGCTGGTATAACCTTTATGAGAACCTTATCATGCCATTTTTTCTAAAAATTATTGTTTCAATCAATATAGATTTGATGAAAATTATTTTCCATGAGTATGTTGATACCTTTTCATTATTATTTGTGGATGAAATCCATGTTTACTCTATATCTATGTAGGATCATGTGAATCATCTAAGTGAATCTCTAGAATGGTTGAGAAATCATCAACATTCTTCCATGTTTGTAAAATGTGAATTATAGATTAAATAAGTGATGTTCTTGGTACTGGTTCTATAAAAACCTTGTGTATTGGTTGATCCTGAGAAGGTAAATGATATTATGACTTGGGAAAAATGATTTTTTTTGAGATTTGGATCTTCTTGTGCTTAGCTAGCTATTATGGTTGGTTTTTAAAGAATTTACCAATGTTGGCCACTCTTATGACTAATCTAACTAAGAAGGGAGTAAAGTTTTATTAGGATGATAAATTTCATAATTATTTTGTTGATTTGAAATATCTTTGGACTATTATTCCAGTGTTTACTCATCTAGAGGTCGGGCGTGGTTATGTGTTCTTCCTTGATGTATCAGTTTCGGGTTTTTTTCGTACTTATACAGGGTAATTATGTTGCTTCTTATGGTTCTCATCATCTTATGCCACATGATAGGAATTATACCTTGAACATAAATCGATGATGCAAAAACATAATACATGGTGAAACTAAATTTTTGGAGAAAGGTTTACCAAGTATTCAAACAATAAGTGGTTGAGTAACATCCTCTCTTTAACAGATTTAATTGTTTTCCAGAAGCGTTGGGTGGAATAACTAAAATCTTTTGACATTTACATTTCCTATACCCTAGGGAAAGGGAATGTTGTTGATGATTATTTTAGTAGGAAACTTATGACATAGTCAATGAAAGAATCATCAAAAGAGAGGAACTTGATTTATCTCATTGGATAATTTCATATCGATGTTAGGTAATTTCATTGGCTAATTTTCTGTTAACATCCACTCAACTCAATAGGATTATTTAAGAGACACAAAATTTTTTTGAGGTATATATTACTAGAGACTCTCGTTATGGTGGGGAGAATGTACCTGACTAGTTGATCTTCACTAATAGAAGTCTATGTTTTTGGAATTTCATTGTTGTGCCATTTGTGGTAAAGAAATATGTGATGGGGGATTTCTATAACTCTCATTGGTAATTTCACCCAAGAACCACAATGATGTTCAAGGACATACAACCAAGATTATAGAGGATGGGTTTAAGAAAAAGAATTACTGAATTTGTCGTTGGCTGTTATATGTTCCAACATGTTAAGGTCACAGACCCAAAACCATTGGGTTTTCTCCACCCACATCTATTACCTAATAGGAAGTGGGGTGAGATCTCTGTGGACTTGTTTTATTTAGTTTCCATTTAATAAGAGAAATAATAATGTGATATGTCTTATGACCGATCAACTAAATAAACAATCTACCTTCATACACATTAATGAAACATCCAATTTTGATGATGTGGTAAATATTTATTGGAAAGAGATTGTTTGTTTTCAAAAGGGTTTATCTATTATATTATCTAATAGAGATACTCAGTTAACTTATCTACTTTGGAGGGGCCTTAATAAGGCAATGGGATATAAGGTCCATATTAGTATGACATAACAACCACATTATGATTTAAAAATATAAAGAGCTATATTTATTATTGATTATATGATCTGTGATTTTATTTTCAGATTTAGTGTGGTTTAAGATAACAAACTAGGTATGGTTGAGTTTTCTTATAATAATAGTTACCAGTAAAAAATCAGAATTGATCCATTCGAGAAATTATATGGTTATCCATGAAAAACTGTGTTGTTCTATTTAGATAGTGGTGAATGATTTTGGGTACAAGATATCCCAAAAACAATTTAAATGATTCTTCATAGAATGTTGAAGGCACAAAGCCAGTACAATTTATTTATTTATCATCATCGTAGGCCATTATAATTCTCAGTTGGTGACTAGGGATTGTTGAATGCTCCATCATAGTTTGGTCATCAGGGGATTGGGAGGAAATGGAAAATTAGTGATCATATTTTAGGACCTTTTGAAGTCGTTGCACATGCGGGAAATGTGGAATACCATTTAGTACTCCTATCATAGATGACATCGATACATAACATGTTCCATGAATGTTTGCAATGAAAGTATCTATCAAATCTATCTCATGATATGCGACGAAGTGATATTGAGTTTGAACATAATTTTTATATGACGGATCATCCAATAAGTATAGTTGACTCAGAAACCAATATACTTTGTGGGAGGATAGTGCCCTTATTTCGAGTGATATGGATGCATGGTTCTGACTGAAATGATATTTGAGAGACATTGGAACTGATGAGGGATCATTGGCCTCATCTTTGGTATATAATATTCTCAGTAGGCTTTATGGTGACATAATGTTTCTATGGTGGAGAGGGTTTAACGACATTTTACTATTTTTAGGTAATCATAAACCCCCCATTTTTACAAATTTTGGGTGGATTTCTGTAGAGTTCATTTCGGGACAAAACAGTTGAATTTTTGAATCTTCCAAGGCTGTACAATTTTTATGCACAAGTTTCCCAAATCATGATTCATATCACAAAAATTTGTGAAAACTATGGTAATGAGGATTTTCATGGGTGGCAAGTGATTTGAAAACCATGAGCCCACCTTGGGGAAAATGTGCAAACCATTTAATAGGGGATCATGGATATGACACATAGTTTTGTCTGACCATGAGGTCTAACCCTTCTAACCATGTGTATGATAATTAATTAATGATAGAATTGTTTTAAACATTCAAAACTATTGTTTTTATTTCATGGAAGACCTAATATAACTTACTGTGATTTTGTCTTTAAAGGGAGCTACCAAGAGGTTATTTTGGTCACTCTAATCCCTCATAGATAAAGATTAAAGCTTGGAAATTGATTTTTGAACTCTTTATGAATGGTTTCATCTTCATGTTCTCGTTCTCTCCCTCTACCACTTTCTCTCTATCTCTTCTACTCCATAGGATTTTATGGATCTCCAGGTTATTGGATGATATAATAAACTTTGTTTTGGCACTTAATCCTAGGATTGATTCATTAGTTATTTATTATTTGTGTTCTTCATATGATTTTACTAGATTTGGTTTGCCACTATAAGATCCCATGTTTTCATGGTTGGTAGTTCTATTATGATGCCCAATTTTTATTAATAATTAATTTCATTATTTAAATTCAAATATTTCATTTAAATTAAATTTCTTGAAATTTATTTAAACAGATTTATTAAAAATTGAATTACATTCAACTGAGGTAAATGGTTTTGAAATTGGATTTTGGAATGAATTTTGGAAAAACCAAAAATTCCATTGAATTGGTGCATGTTTTTTTAAATTGTGGGAATTTGTGGAATTTAATTTTTTAAAATAAATTATGGAATTAAAATTTTTGAATATTAATTGTAAAATTTAATTTTGAATTGATATCAAATTTTTATATGTTAAAAAAGGATTGAAATAGTTTTTAAATAATACCATATGTTTTATCTTGAAAGTTCATACTTTTAATTAAAAGTCTATTTTGGTTTTTAAATGGAAAATTTATATATTTTAAATGGGAAATGGGATGAAATGTATTATTAGCAGTCCTAAAATAATCTTCCCATCATTTGTTTACTAATATAGGACATGAAAGCCTTAGGTTATCAGTGAGTTATTTGGATTGTTTTCTATGATTAAAAACATTAACAATATATATGTATTAGTCACATAAGTGATAGGATGGTATTATATACTCCTTGGTCAGTAATAAGGGGAATTTTTTATATATAATGTCATGCCAACTATTTGAGTGTATGGAGTCCCATATACAAGAACAATCATAACATTTTTCATATGAACAGGTTTCTCACTTATTTTTATTTGAAATGAATATAAGTCTTTTTTGGAAACTATTTATTATGCAATTTGAATTTATATAAGCTGTTTTATATAAAAAACTAAATTTAAGACATTTTTTGAAAGTATTTCAATTATTCGAAAAGTACAATATGTTTTTTATTATTCTATTGAAATGAAAAACCTAATTATTTTATAATTGAAATATATCGTGGGCTTATTAAATGTTAGAATATATTATAGAGTCCTTGTTGAGATCCTACTGGGTATTTACCTCACACCATACGTATGCCTTCAGGTGTTTGTAGATTAGTTTCCTTCAGGTTTTAGTAAGGTTAAAGAACCACTTAGAGGTTTTATTATCTATTGATACATGGACTTAGTTTTTTTTCCAATGGTAACTGGGGTTTCTTCATGATTTTCGGTACTTTGTTTTTTTAAGTTGGGCTGTTTATAGATATATGACTAATTGTATAGTTCTCCCTAAAGAGTTTTTCATGTATACATAATGACATATTAAACATAATACATCAATGTTTGTTTAAATTCATTCCCACATTCATTATTATGGTGACCGATGATAGTTTCCAATTCATGGTGATCATGAATTTCCTTCAAGCCTTATTAGGACTCGGTTGGTTGTCAGGTTACCAGGTTACCCTAGCTAGTCCATGAAATAGGTGGATAAAAACAATATTATAAGTTATATATGTAGATTTCCCTGAAACTAATTTAAATATATTCTTTAATTTAACAATTCTAATAACTTAGAGTTCTTCAATAGGATTTAGGTCTTCTATATCAACAACATAAATTCATTGAGAATAAAAAGAAACCCAATTTAATCATGATCAACTAAATATGAATATATCTCTAGGAAAACTATGATTTTAAATAAATCAAAATACTTTAAATTTAATGTAGTAAAACCCTAGAAAATAATAACATCATGCAGAAAATTGAAGGATATAATAAGTTCATATATATAATTTGAAATAGTGCTTTCATATATTTAATGATATATTTACTAAATAAAAAATCATAGTAGACATATCAGAAAAATCCAAAATAAAGATACCAAATTCAATTTATTCAATACATATATGCTCTATGTTAAGATAAATCTAAATGTATGGTTCAAAATTAACGAATTATTATAATTTATAGGATGAAAAACAAATGTTAGATAATAATATACATAATTTCTTCCCAATGGTTAGGTTACCAATCCTACCATTTTTCTCAATCATAATGTTTAATAATTAATTTTAGTGTCACAAATGTTCAATTCTTTATCAAAATTTAGGTTCCCAAACCTAATGTTTAGATTAAATTATGTGTTTTAATATTGATTGCATAAATATTAAAAATATCTACAATACGTTGTTGAATAAAATATTATCCAAATTATAATTAATGACCATAAATAATTTGAGTAAAAGAAAATATATATTTAAATAAATATTACCATGAAATTCACATAAAAAAGCATTATTAGTACTACATATGAAGGTTTTTTGAGAATCCAAATTAATGAGAAATTTATGATATAGTAGAATCAATAATTGTATGCAAAAAAATTAATTAATATCATTAACTATATGAATATAATATTGAAAAGTGGATACTTAAGGAAGTCAAAGAAATTATTTTTTATATTTATTTATGAAAATGATGTTATAATTGGATTTGATATAAATTCAGTAAAACTAATGAAGGAAACTATTGAAACCAAATGGATTGTTCAAGAGGTTTCAATCAGATTTTTATAAATTTCATGAGGTATAAGAAAACTAGGGGAAGATTACTATATCAAAAAATGAAATAACATGGAAAACAGATTTTGAGGGTTTATGAAGTGAAGTATTGATGTGATCCTAAATACATGATTGAGTTGAATGTTAAAATAATATAATGGTTCATCAAAGAATTATTTGGATTCTATTATTCAATATATAAACAATAGAGAATGAATTTTTGCTACTTTTAGATATTGATTGCATTTTTTAAAAAAATGTATACAAAGAAATATTTAAAGTAACATTATATCTTATAGGTAATATTTTCACTTTTCCAAGAAACAAATTTCAAAATTTTTTATGCATACTATGGAAGATAGATATATTTTAGCACTACATAAATATGATAATCAATTTATTTTTTGTAAAATAATATTTGTATGCATTGTTAGTATTCATTGGATAATAATATATTTATTCAATAAATATATTCAATAAATGTATATATGATTCATTTAATTTGAAAATTATATATTATATAATAAATTATTTTCTCATTAAATATATAAATTCATTACGTTTAATATATCACATACAATATACTTTTAATAGATAAATTTATCTCCATAAAATTATTTCTTATTATTCTCTATTGAAGGAAATTTTTTAATTATTAAATATTAAATAGATGCATATTTATTTTCAATTAATTGATTAATATTGATGTCTTCTACTATGATAATCTTATAAATGATTAAATAAAAATTTGAAAAAATAATATAGTTTTTCAATTGATTATAAAATTTATATGTTCAAAAGAACAATGTATTTTCAACTTAGTGAGTTTATATTTTAATTTTTATTTAATAAAAATTAAAAAACATTTTATCTTAAAAATTATTTATATTTAATTATATTTTGAAAATTGGTTGGAATATATTTTGTTGATAAGATTATAAATAATATGTTATGAAATTAAACGGTAAATGTGAACTAAAATTTTGATTCTACGAAAACATTATAGTAAAATATTATAATGGATATATTATTTCAATTTATTTCATCTAATATTTTAAAGGATTTCTTTTTAATTTCAATATTCAAATTAAATGTTTTTACAAGTAGAGTTATACATAATGTTTGAAATTTCATTAAAAATAGGTGTTCATATTTATATTTAATTATATTACTATTTAACATACTAATAAAACATGGTCCTATTAGATTTAGATGATACATATTATAAAACATGTGTCATCTTTCATTATATTAGATATGTTACCCATGAGTGTGTGAATATTTTTCGGATCAATTTCAAGGGTCATCATTACTTTATACCTCAGAAACATTTCATTAACCTTTGACCCCTATCATTTCAACAAAAAATTACTAACATTTGATGGAATACCTTTAGTATTTTATAATTATTTTGAAATATATGAAATATGATATAATATTTATGATATGAAAGCTTATTATTAATTTTTTTCATATTTAATTTATATTTGGTTATAGATTGAGTTAAGAATTTAATTTTCTTATAAAATATGAATTTGAGTTTATGTGAAATTCTAAAACATGTTATGATATTTATACCAAATGATATAAAAACATATAGAAATGTTTAACTTATGTATTAAATGAAAAAATTGTAAAAATATTATTACTCAATATCCAATTAACAATACTTTATTAGTAAAAAAATACAAATATGAAAAAAAAATTAGTGTTGGTGCGGTGACAGCACATCCTAAATAATGTTAACATTGATGGCTTAAGAGTTAAAAATGATAAGATAAATGGTGATGATAGAGTTTATAATATAAATATGAAAAATAATATATTATTGTAAAATACAGTAATGAATATTAAAATTTCATTACAATATAATTTTATGAATGTTTTTTAGTTCTTCTATAAGAAAAAAGTAACAAATTTATCATAGAAATTTCATCATGATATAAATGGTTTTAAATATATTTATGAATAGTTTAAATGAAAATAATTATTAGCAATGAATTAAAATTATAATAGTAATTTATTTTTATAATTTGTTAATGGTATTATAATACAAAAAACATATGTTATGTTGATAGTGCACTTGTGTAAGAAGAAGAAAAGTAACAAAATAGTGGTTTTAATATATATTATGTTATAAATATTGGATTAATTATTCAATTTAAATTTGATTATGATATATATAATAGTTATTTAATTTCTTAAAAATTTAATGTTGAATTCATCTATTATCTCTCTATTTTTAATGTCAGATCAGAATATTAAACCTGAATGATACTTTAAAAGTTATATAATGTCAAAAATGATCTAAAAAATATGATAAAATCATAAATTCCTAATCATAGTTAATTTAAATTTGTTAATAGTTGTACCTATACTATTCTATCCATTTATGATGCATTTTTGACATCCAAATTAGAATATTAAGAATTAATAATTGAATATTTCCAAAAAAACCCCTCAAATCATGTCTACAAATGGAGACCCATTCAACCATTTCCATAGAAAATATAGTGAACTGTATCATCATAATATTATGTACCAATCCCTCTCAGAATATCTATTTTTATGTTTTTATGCCATTATACAATATAAAAGTCACTTCTTTTGGGTGTAAAACTCAATATGTGGGAGAAAATTAGATGAACAATGTTAAATATCAAATGTCAATATTGGATTTATTTTGGGGAAATATTTCTTAAAAAATTTGTATTAAAAATTATAATATTTTTCAACATTGATTATATTATGATTATTATATTTATTTGATTATTGATGACAAATTAATGTTTCCATTAAAATGAACTATTTTATAAGCTGACGTTGTGTTGAAATATAGATTTGAAATTACATATCTTTTATTTTATATTATCCTATTGCTAGTTTAATAACACGGTTTACCTGTAAAATTACTTTCAAAGTATTATTATAATTATTTTATATTTTTTATGAATATCAATTATTTTTTGTTTTTCAAATATTTTAAATAGTTTTACAAACACCAATTCACTAGTAGTGGTTTTACACTAACTATACAATTGATGATTTTTTATTCTCACTCAATAAATTTATATATTTTGATAAAACATACTTTATAATTCCATAAACAATCATTTTATATCTCATATATGATTCTACAATTATAAATTAGTCATTATATTAAGGGTATTAATTTTTAATCATTGATGTTATTTTTAAGCATCTAAAAAACATTTAATGAGGAAGATTTTAAAACATTTTTACTATCTACAAACAATATTTAACTCTATCGAATTTGAAATGAGTTCCAATATATATATTGGTTCTTATAGATGACATGTGACCCTTATTAAGGGATAATTTCAATTTACCATTATTTAAAATCTTTTAAGAAATTATGTTTTAATAAAACTCACCAAAACTAAAGATAAGAAGATTAATACATTAAAATTCAAAATAAATAATAATAAATTAAATAATCATAACCAATATAGAAAATAAAAATGTTTCTATATAACTAATTTATTAACGAAAATTATTATTCATTTTTAAGGAAATATTATTTATGTCATAAATTGATATTAGGGTGTTTGATTTTCAATTTAATTTCTTTGAGACATCTTTCATACAATCAATTTATATTGGTTTATATTATGTATGAAAATTATTATGAATAACTTTTTTTATAACATATAATTATATCATTTCAATAAAAATTCCACAACACGTTCTCACTATAATTGATATGGAATTGTATATTTCCAAGGTTACAAGGGTTTTCTTCTGTACATTCACATTAAATTTTCTCATATCATTAAATAAAATATATTTATAATATTTTTTCTAATTGTTTTACACACGTTCTAATTGGCCATTTGAAATATTCTATGTACCTCTTTCAGTTTTTTAATTGTTGTAAATTTATTATTATATTCATTTAAAATAAATTACTTTTCCTGTGAAAACATTAATGCTAATTCTTATGGAATGTAACTCAAGATCCTATGTTACTCATTTAGGTTACAGTTCATAGATATTATACATGATTACTAGAATTGATATAATTATATATACCTTAAATGAACAAGTTAATGATTTATTATCCTTAAAATTATTTTATAATTAACTGGTATTGTAATTTCATTAAGGGTGATTGGATGTAATTGGGGAAGTATTTCAGTATTAAAGGTTAATATGAATATAATTTCCCAAGAATACATCATGAATTATTATTGTTCATGTTTTTTCATTATTAGTATCCTTTATGAAAATCATTATTTAATATAAAATTCATTTATTTAACGGAAAACACAATAATATATTTTCATATATTTCAGTGTCCTAATGTGTTTTGATTTCTAATTATCCCTTAATTAGGACTATATTATATTTAAATATTGTTAACTTGTTCTTAAAGTGTTTAATGATGTGTAGGAACCATAATTAAGTAAATTTTGTTTTTTTAGTGATTGAAAATTATTGAAGCATGTGAAAAGATTATAAGATGACTTTTATAGATGAAATGATTTTTAATGCATAGAAGAGTGAGTTGGAAAATATATTTATATTAGTTAAGTGTACAAATACTATAATTCAATAAACATAAATGTTATTAGGAATATGAGGTTCTTTTAATATTTATATGAAATATGTAATTATGGGAAATATATTTCTGGTCTATTATAGTTTGCATCTCAGTAGGGTTTAAATATCCTTAGAGGTAAGGTGCTTACTGGATAGATATAATTTATGTGACTTACCAAATGTCATGAGTTAATATTTTAGTTTGTGATCGTATGTTATAAGTATAATATATTATTATGGGGTGTATGTTTAAGAGATTTAGAATAATTTGGGTCACTATTGATGAAATTTTATACAATATATGATTGGGGTAGAGGTTTGATGATTTTTACCCTTTTAAACTATTCTTAGAAAATTATATGAGGAATTAATATCTATTTATGGGTTATGATATTGGTTAGTGAATATATAATAAGAAATAAACATAGTTTTATATAAAAAATAATTTAAAAATTATTATCCTTTTTATTTATGAATAAGGAATCACAATATTATTATTTTAAAATTATAATTATGAGATTACATATTGTTTTTAGAACATTTCAGTAAATTATTTTTTATTATTGAAAAACGAAAATACAACCCAACCATCATGTCCCTCTAATTTGTTTTAATTACAATCATTATTGAATAATCTAGTTTAAGTGATCATACCACTTATAAAATGGTAAACTCATTGGAAAACTACTTCAAAACATATCAAGATCTCATCATATTTTTCTAAGTTATGATGGTTCATTTTGTACTTATAAACATAGTTTGTGATCCTAACATTCCATTATTAGTCATGTTGGAAATTACCATAAGGGAAATTACCAATTTGTTTTAATGTTTCAAATAAATAATGGATCAAGAAGTTCAATATAAATCAATAGTGGATAGTGATCGACAAAATGTGTATATCTCTCTGAGTTTTCAAAATATGAAAAAAAGATTGTAATGTTTTTAATTAATATTATTTCTATTATTTCCCCATAAATTATTTATGATCGCTTTATAAAAGATAAGTTCAAAATGATATTTTAAAACAATATATTCATATTATACATTTAAATATTACAAACTACATTACCACATCTATGTCCATAAAGTATAAAAACTTGTCCTTCACCACAAGAATTTGATGAGTTTTAAAATATAATTATGCCTTATATAAATAGCTAGAATTGGTTTAATACACCACTGAGAATCGAAAAGTGAAATAGAATTTATGTGTATGCTGATATTCATTTTATATGTTATGAATTCATATAATTAAATTTAATTTCCAAAAAAGATAAACATTTATGGTGTTCCAATTTCAATATGGGGGTGAATATAACAACTCAAGTATTTATTATAATATACCAATTTTTTTTATTATTTATATTCCTGATGTAAATTTATTTATATTCAATAAATATTTATTCTAATTTTGTAATTTTTTATTTAATTTCACAAATTAGTTTATATAATAAAAAATATATATATTCATAATACATATAAATTTATTTTGTGTACTTTAAGACATAGGATATTTTTTTAAAAGGTTAAATATATTTTCTGAAAGTGATTTATTATTTTTAAAAATTTTAAGATTAATTTAATTGTTATATATTTTTTATATAGATGTTCATTTTAATTCAGTAAATTGAAATTTATATTTAATCTTATTATAATTTTTATAATATATTTATCAAGTCATGTAATAAGAATTTAGTTTTTTATGTGACAGAAAATATCTGTAGTTTAGAAATATTTATTTTCATATTATATAAGTAGTTTATGTATTAAAATTTATTCTTCAAGAATGTTAATTTTTTTAATATAAATAATATATTTTGAATTATAATTTCAATATACTATTGAAGGTATTCAATTAAATATTTTATAAATAATTAGATTTAATATTAAATTGTAAGGACATTGAATAATAACTATAATGTAAAACAATTATTGTAAAATCTATTAAAAGGAATTTTTATTCTAATAATTTTCCTTCTATTTTTAAAGAATTTATTTCATTTCATTATTAAATTTCAATGAGGATTTAATTTGATATATACATTTGAATTATGAATCTTATTCAAAAAATAAGAGTTCAAATTGAAATATATTAATATTACGTATTCATTGATATATATCATGAATATTTTTTAATAATTCAGTAGTATATGGAAAATATTGGGATTTTTATAGATATTAAAAATTATTAATTAATTTTTAACAATATAACATAAATTTTATTTGAGGCGTAATATAATAGTAAAACCAATTTTTAAATAATAATTTTTGTTAAATAGGAAATATACATATTAATAGTGTGTTTCAATCTACAATTTCATAAAATAGTATATAAATCATTGTAATGAGTCTCAAAATATATTAAGCGATATGAATGAAGATTAATATGGTGATTCCTAAATTTAATTGATAAATATGATAAATTATTATGGATCTTAATATTTATTCAAGGATTTTAAAAGTAAAATACATGTTTGTCATATAAATTGATACCGCCCTTTTTGTAAAGGCAATAATAGTTGAAAAAAATATTTTAATACTTTTATCATGATATAAATGAGAATAAGTAATTTTTTAATTTTAAAAAATTATTATAGTGTTTATTAATAAATAATTTTAATGTTAATAATTTATCCTTGAAATTAAATTACACGACCATTATACAAGAATCTTATATAGTGTCAATTTAGTGCTTGTTTAATCAACCTAAAAGAAGAAAATTGTAGCTTAATAATATTTAAATTGAGATGGTCTAAATTAATTAAGGTCATTCTTGGATTGAATGATAAGTGATATAGTTAAACCTATTGTATATGTCACTTAATTAGGTGATTTTAGTGATAAAATACAAACAAGAGTATTTATGTTTTTTTGATGTATTTTGTTTTTTAGATAAGGTTTCATGGAGGTACTAGACAAAAAAGAGGGATCTAGAGGATAATGGAAGATATTATAAGGGCGATCAAACTGTAAGTACTAGTGTCTCCTTGGTGAGATAGCATCAGATATCTAGTGGTGTATAGATAGAATGTTGGTTCTCTCCAAGTGAAATTTTATAGAAATTAAACCGACCAACTAACTAGGGGAAATCTAGTAATTCTCAAAAACTAAACATTGATAAAGGTCCATGCATAGCTCAATTTTAATCATATTGCATCTATTGAACCCCTAAGGCCTCGAGAATCATCCTAGAAGCTCCAAAGGTGATAAATACATTCCCAATGGGTATTGTATTCATTTTTATGACACGAGGATCTTTCTAGATATCTATTTTGATACTTTGTGTCTTTCTCAAGATCTCATCACCCATATCTCTCTCCCTCAAACTATTCTCATATTGTAAATTTGCTGGAGTATTTCTTGTGTTATTTAAATGCAATTTATAAAGAATGTCACTTTATTATTTATTTTATTGGGTTCACACTATTACTGAGTTTGAGGGGGACAGTTGCATACCTTAAATGAATGAGGATTGGCATTTCTATCCATATCCACTTAAAGGATTCCGGTCATCAGGTTCTCACCACCATTTATTATGTGTGAGATAGGTGGCGAATATATTACTAGTTTGGGAGATGGGGATTATTGAAACATGAAATGAAATGATTGAGAATTTTATTTGAGAGAAGCTAAATAAAGAGGGTCTAATACCTTTAAATAGGATTATTAATATATCTGATAAAACGTACAAGTGTTATATTTAAAAATGCATTTATTACTATAAATATAAAATTAAAGGGAGATTTATAATAATTAAAAATCCATTTAACAAGGGAGTAAACTAAAACCCTTTAGTGATATTGATGGGAGAATACATAAGGATACATTTATTTGTTATTATGAAACTATTTTATCAATCTGGGATCTCATGTCATTTTATTTTACAATTCAATTACTTTTACCTCTTATATTTTCTTTTAAACTCAATTGATTTAGTCCAATCTAATTTTGTTTTAATTTATAATTTTTCTAAATTGAAATTCTCCCCCATCCTTTCCAACTTTACTCAGTCCAATAATGTCATTATTTAATCATGTAATGTTTTATTCTATTATTATTTAAATATTATTATATTTTTTATATAAATACACCTTGAAAATTCTTCCAAATTATATTTAACGATAAAATAATGTGAAAATAAAAAATTCATACTAAATAATCATTAGTGTTTTTTAGAAAACTAATTTTCAATAATATCAAAACATTTCAATTTATGATCTTTATTAAAATTGAATGCTAAATTCCTAACCCAAAATTATGGAATATTTTTAAAACTTTTATTAAATATTTACTATAATTTGAGACTCATTATATTCTTTTTAAATAAGATAAATTTTCTTTATTTATCATAAAATCACAATAATATCCCACTCAAAACATCCTTATTCACATTCACATTCCTTTTTCCAAGAAACAATATTAGTCTATGAAGGTATTAATCTCAACCCAGGGGAGGAGATTGAAATTTTAATGTAAGGGATCAAAACATAATTATTACATTCTTCTATTAAATTCATCTTCCGAAAATATATTTTACAACTTATCTTATTTTCATCCATTTTTTTTATAATTTATCAAATACATCATATCTATTATTGATGATATATCCTGCTTTCCTTCTCATGTAATTTTTCTCATAATCCATTATTATGTCAAATTATGAATTTAAAATCTGATTTCCATTATTTTACAATACCGCTCGAACCTTTCATAATATGAAATGCATTTAAAATGAATTTAAAAATAATAGTATAATTATTCTCAAGTGATTTTATATTAAAAATTATTTATTTTCTCTTATATTTTAAATAGATTTTGTTAGAAATGTTTAACCATGATGTTTTTGTGGTACTAATGTGAACAATTATATTTTATTTTTAAAAAAATCATTTAATGAATATTCAAAATAATGGATATTCAATATAATAAATTTTATTATATGATATATAATAAAATAAAATTTATTCATGATTTTGGAAGAATAAAATATTTCTAATAACATTGATATCAAAATTTAAAATCAATCTTATTTTTAAGATCCTAAAACTACATTTCCAAGGATGATTTTATATTTTTTATTATTTAAAAATACTGTAATTTTGTTTTCTTCTATACTGTAATCCAACAAATAAATTGACAACTCTATAGATTATATAACCATTACCAAAGGATATGTTCCCATTACAATTACAGTGAAGTTTTCTTAAGATAGTAGGCCAAATATTGACAAAAAAACAATTAATAAAATATTAGAATAATATTCAGTAAAATGTAATATATTACTAATTATAAAAACATTAAAATGTTTCCAATATAATTAAATAATAAATATAATTATTTTATTGAGTATGATATTTGGCATTAAATTGGTGTATGGACTCTAGGTTATTTGATTATCAATGCAATTACCTTTTTTTTGTCTCTAACATTAACATTTATTTTATTGAAGGGGGAAGCAGAGGAAAAAGTTTAGGGGGCCGAAAATGATGCAGGCCAAGGGATTCCCCAATTACAAAATAAGCACATCCTGAGGGGAGGGAGCCAGTTCTGATGTACACCTTTAGAGAAGAGTCGGAAGGTGCCTTGGAGGCAAGGAAGTCAGCTACACTATTCCCTTCACGCCATGTGTGAGTAATAACCATCCTACTGGTGATGAACTTCTTGCAGTTACAGATCACATAAGAAATCTTCCACGGAGTGGGAGAGAGACCCTTGAGAGAGTTGCAGATAATTTTGGAATCCGATTCAACGACCGTTAAGGTGATGCCTTTAGAATGACATAGGGCAAGAGCACTGAGGATGGCCTTAGCCTCTGCACCCAACGAATCACCTTGGCCATAGTAAAAACTGAAAGCAAGATGCACAGATCCATTGAGATCACGGAAAACACCTCCACCCCGCATGATGCCGCCAACACATGAGCAGTCTGTATTGTGTTTAAGGACATAGTGCGGGGGAATCCAACAGATCTAGTGGCCATGGGGACAGTCCGTGGGAATAGAATTCTTATTCAACATAATATTAGCCAGGGAAGGAACCTCGTACCAGCGTTTCAATAAAACCGAGAGCTCAGAGGCAACGCATCTGGCCCTGACGATCAAGGCCGAACCTGAGGGCTGGAAGTTATTATGACGAACCCGGTTGCGCGCATCCCAAATACACCAGGAACCCACCGCAAGGAGGAGAGAACACGCCTTCTGTTCAGTCGAGTTGGAACCGGCTCCGTTGAACCATTGGAGTAGAAACTCATCGATGTTGTTCGTAGGTGAGGAGAAACCAGAGAATTCCCCTAACGTCTTCAATAGTCTGATCGCCCAGTCGCTTTGAAAGAACAGATGCATGGTGGATTCTTCCTTGTGAGCCTGGCAGCAAGAGCACCTGGAAACAAGACAAACCCCCTTACCTTTCATAGCTGTATTAGTAGAGATGGCCTGCTTGTGGATGCGCCAGAGCAGGAAGCTATATTTGGTAGGTAGTTCTTTGCACCAAAGGATATCTCCCCACAGATCATTATTGGAGGAAGCATAATGTGATTGCCTGTAAGCCTTTGCGGAAAAGGTGCCCTGAGAGGAGCCCGAGAAAATACACAAGTCTTCTGTGTCTTCCATGGTAATGGTATAAAAAAAACAAATTTTAGTTGCGGTCAAATACAGCCTGAATGAAGGATGGGTAGCAGCTAACTTCCTAGAAGGACATCTCCGGAGCAGGACAACCCGGATAGCCCAACATTGAACCCACCCAGTTTTTGTTCCAGAAGTTGATATCCCCCCTCCCAACAATCCAGCGAGAAATATTCTCAAGAGTCAGGATGTGCCTTTGAAGGTTCTTCCAAAGAGGGGATAGTTTGCCTTTAGGTGAATTCAGGTCTTTTCCATACTTTTTGATGATAAATCTGACCCAAAGGGAGCGGCCTTCAATCACTTCCCACACCATTTTACCTTGTAAACAGGTCATCATTTCCACAACATTCCTTACATTAATGTCGCCATTGGAAGGGGACTTAGCAAGCTTGTTCTAAGAAGCCCAATGGCATCTACCATCATCATGGGTGTCCCAAATGAAGGAGTTCAAGAGCTTCTCAATACCATGGAGAACAGCCTTGGGGACCTTGAGAATGGAGATAATGTGCATCGGAATAGAGGTCAATATACAATTAACCAGGGTGATTCTTCCTCCAAATGAAAGAAAACGATTCTTCCAATTAGAAATTCTGTTAGCAATCTTGTCAACCACACCTTCAAGGTGACGAATGTGGTTACATCCAGGAGCAATAGGGGCTCCCAGGTAGTCCATGGGGAAATACCTTCTACGAATACCGAGAATGGATTCAATACGATTAGCATGCCACTCTTAGTAGGAGGAGGAAAAATAGACACAACACTTATCACAATGGATGACTTGCCCACTCCATTTAGAATATTCTCCCATGAGATTGATAAAGCCTTTAATGGAAGCATTGCACCCATTAATAAAGAACACCATGTCGTCGGCAAAGAGGAGGTGAGAGACCCCGTGGAATTGGGGTCTGCAGTGAAAGGGCCTGATGTAACCAAGATGCATGTAGTGCTCAAGGTATTTGCTGAGGGCATCCTGCACCATAATGAAAATGCTGGGAGAAAGGGGATCTCCTTGCCTTAGCCCCCGAACCGACTTGAAGAAGCCGCAATATTTTCCCATGAAGATAATCGAGAACCACGACGAATTATAGCAGCGAAAGAGAAGGTCAACAACCTTTTCTGAGAAACCCATATGCCTCATCACACGGATAATGAAATTCCACTCAAATATGTCATAGGCCTTGTCCATATCCACTTTAATAACGATATTGGAACCCACTGTTTTCTTATTAATGTCCCCTATCATTTCTTGAGCGATGCCAATAGCGCCTTGAATGGATCCTCCATTGAGAAAACCATGTTGCTCGCTTGACACCCATCTGTGAATGTAGAGAGAGAGTCGTCTGTTGATAATAGAAGCCAGGACTTTGTAAGGGAAGTTACACATGCTTATAGGTCTGACCAGCCTTATGGAAGTGGGATTGTTAACATTCGGAATGAGGACCATTGTTGTGGCACTTGCAACCCGAGGGAGATGACCACCTTGAAAGAAGTCATGAATGGCTTGAATAAGGTTAGTTTTAATGATCTCTCAAGAGTTCATATAGAAGGGTCCGGGAAAGCCATCTGGCCCAGGGGAGCTTTCCGGATTGAGAGATCAAATCACTTCCCAAATTTCGTTCTCATTCGGAAGGCTCTCTAATGTGTTGTTGGTTTAGGGTGAGATCACATTCGGGATAGAATTGATGATGTCACCTTGCTCATTAGGATAGCCATTCTGTATAAAAATGTTAGAAGAACGAAGAAGAGAATTGAAGTAAGACTCAACCATACCGCCCACAACCACTGGGTCACCGGAGAAGGAACCGTCATCCAGATGAATATTGGGAGTGCAACCACGACAGTTTTTCTTTAAACAATCATGAAAGTATGCAGTGTTTTTGTCTCCTTCCTTAAGCCAAGTGGCTTTGGAGCGTTCCCGAGCCAGCATCTCTTTTTCCAGCAACATATCATTAAGTTGTTTCTTCTTAAGAGCAAGAGAAGCAAAAGTATCAGCATCCCACACATCTTCCAGATTGGATTCTCCACTGGCTATATCCTCTTTGAGAGCATCCAGATATTGGGAGTTGGCAGGCCGAGAGCTATTCCAAGAAGATAGATCTTCTTGCCGGCGTCGTAGCTTATTGTGAAGGCCAATCCAGGGTCTACCATGCATGGGTTTATTCCAAGAATCCTACACATTATGTTGATAATTGGGATAATGTGGCCAGCGGTTGGAGAAGAAGAAACAGTCACCACTATCTTTCCTTTCTTTCAGAGTGAGGAGTAAGGGGGAGTGATCAGAAATGGCAAGAACCAAATGGTGAATTGTGGCATTTGGGTAGGACGAGATAAACTGTACATTGGAGAGACATCGATCAAGTCGGCACCAGGTGCGGCGAATGCCTTGTTGATTGTTGCACCAGGTGTACCTATCTCCTGTGAAACCGAGGTCGAGAAGACCCGAACGAGCAGCAAAGGTGGAAAAAGAAAGTCTGTCTTTCTGGGAATAAGGACCACCTCCTTTCCTCTCTGATGCATCCATTATAGTATTAAAGTCACCTCCTACCATCCAAGCCAAACCTCCGGTGTCGATTGATTCCAGATCGCTCCATAACTGCTCCCTTAAGCTAGCCTCGCACTTTGCATAGACAAAAGAGAAAAGGCATTCAGAATAGACCGAACAGACCTTCACAGTGATGTGCTGCTCCGATGAGAACAATTTTACCACTGAGATAGAAGACTTCTAGAAGATCCACACATGGTGGTTGACAGGCTCTCCATGCATGGAGTAACGCATTCCCATTCTTTTGGCAAAAACATCTAACTTGGAGGAATCTTGCTTTGGCTCAAGCACTGCAACAAGGGAAGATTTGTGCCTGGAGATCTCGTTGGAAAGGAAGTCGATCTTCACTCGGGCACCTAAGCCCTGAGCGTTCCAAATAATGCATGAAATCATTGAAGCAAGGTGCGCCTGGATTTGGCCCCAGTCGCTTGATGGCTCTTGGAAACAGAAGGAGAGCAAGAAGACAACAACCTGGAACATGACCTGGTGCATATGCCATTCGGGAGGGAAGAGGGAGCAACAGGAGACCGAGGGTAGGCATCCAAAAAAAAGGATGGGGTTCTGGCCAAACCTGTTAAATCCCAAGAATTCACGAAGGATTGGAAAAGCCCAAGAGGAGGCTTGTCCGCTCCAAAACGAGCAACCAGAGTCCAAGAGAGGAGGTCAAAAGCTGCCATGAAGGAAGAGACCGAGAAATCCAGGACCGGAGAGCCATCCACTAAGCCGGGCTAAAGAGGGTTCAAGGGAACCGCCGGGATCTGGGGAGGAAGGGGGGACCGAGAAGAGGACGGCTGGAGGAGGAAATCTTTGAGAGACCGACCGGGAGGGGGAGCAGGATCAGGCGGCCGAACCTCATGAGGCTGAGAGGATCCTAGAGGGACGCCGAGTACCAAGGGCGGCAGGGGCGGCAAGGGTGAAGGGGAGGGGGGACGGACGGCGGAAACTGGGGCGGCGCCACCCCCGCAGATCCTCCCGGAAGCAGCGTAACGGTCGGAAAAGTTTGAAAAAACGGAGGCGCGTCCGGCGCGTTCTTAAGCACATGAGAGCTCATCACTTTTTTTTTTCAGGATATGCACTATGATAATTGTTCAATGCGATTTCATTTATTTCAGACAAATTCATCACTTTTAATTTACATTATTTTATATAGTTCATATATATGTTTTATGGATTCTGTCTCTGAAATTTTATTTTTAATTTATTAGAATCATAATTCTACTTTATGATTCATCTTTAAGTGGAATTGACTCATAAATTCCCATGTTATGAGGGGTTTCTTTTGAAATATTGTGATAAACATTATCAATACTCTCTCTGATGTTAGTTAATAATTTTTATATTATTTTTTAGGATTTATTTAGTTATATGTTTTAGAATTTTAACATTCTAATTTATTTTCTTCTAAAACTGAATTATTTTACTTAATATTTTTCTTCATCTTATTTTCCTAGGTTGACTATAAGACATATAAATTTGGGTTTAAATTAATGTTATTAATGTTTTATTCCAGAAATGATTCTTCAAAATAGTAAATGATGATTGGTGGAATTATAATTTTATTATCGCACCAATGATTTGGATAATGATTTATAATTAGGAGAAATTATTTTGGATTTAATTAAATATTTTGTTTCATTATTTTTATTGGAATTAACTGTATTGTTATTATATTATATGGGTGATTATGAGTATGATATTCCTTGATTACAAGAGGAATATTAATTTTCATTTTTGTGTTATTTTGAGTTTATTTTATAGAAATAATAATTTTATAATGATGTTTATAATTTAATATAAGAACATTTTAATGTGATTTCAGGTATTTTATGGAATTATGGATTTAAATTCATTTTAAAACCCTTATTATTATTTATTTTCTCATACTAAATTTTTTAATAATATTTGTAGGGTTTCATTATGGGTAGAAAACATAATTGATTCAATGATACATTTACGTTGATTTTACATTGAAGAAGCAAGTGAAATGTTTGGAAACTAATTTTATAGAGTAAATTAATGTATTAATTTGTCGAATAGTGGTTCATGTTTTATATTTTCAAGGGATAAATTCCAAAATATAGTAACATTATAAACATAAATTGTCTTTGGAATATCAGTGTACTATATAATTAATATGATATACAAAAATATGCTATTGTAATGTATGGGGTTTTTATTAATCATGCACTCTTGTAATATGGATTAAAAAACATAATCACATTAGTTAAAAAAGGATGTTTCTGGTATTTATATTTACGGGGATAACTCATGTTTCATAAATTTTAGCTAAAATTCCATGTATCATTCATCAAAAAATTCATTTGAGCTAAAATATAACATTTTAAAATTTGAATCTAGAGTATGATCTGATAAAATTGGAAAATTATCCTATTGAGAATAATGTAACCAATGTTTTGAAAAAAGAATCTCCAAGGGAAGGTTTTGATAAGAAAAAGAATAATTTTTGAGTTCAATGTCTACTTTCCACTTGATCATTTACAGGTAACCACCTCCCTCTAATATATTTTTTGGAATTTTTGTAACAAATAATGAATGGGTGAATGAATTAATAATTATTTGATATCATTTTTAAAATAAATAATCATTGATATTTATTCACATATGTACAATTGAAAGTCTATAGAGATAAAAATAAAAGAATAAATAAAAACTCAAAAGGAGATAAATATTATCGAATAAAAAATAAGTGGATGATGTTGAGAAGTTTTTATAATGTTGAATTAAGGTGATTCCCCAAATTAGGAGTAATTATTTTGAAGGTAAGTATATGGTATGATGATAGAAAACAAATGAAAGACCTTTATTTTATCTTATTTATAAAAATATGAATAAATCCCAACAGCATAGAGTGAATGAATTATTCTTTTTATTTTTTCACAATGATTTAAATTATTCAAATTTAATGATTTATTAATAAATGATTTTAACGTGTTTTATAAATAATATACTTTTTGGAGATTGTTAGTGTAACACCCCAAACACTTCATGGTATGTTTATCTTAAATATATTCTAGTTATAGCCTATATTTCATGAATCACTGAGCCTATATGGATCAAAACATGGTTACTTATAAGAGATATCCATAACCTAGCCATTAATCTTAAATCTTCCAACTCTGCAATTTGAATTTTCAAAATCTGACATACACGGTTGTGTTCAAGATGATATTTAGTGTCTGATAGAATTAAATTAATTTTCTGTGAATAGTAACCTATAGTTAGGAATAGTAACATACCCATATGAATAGTAACTTACACTTATGAATAATAATCTGACTCTTATGAATGGTATCCATGCAATTGAATGTATAATTGAATTTAGGCACCTTAAAAATGAAGATGAATATTTTAAGTATTTATATTTTTCGAATAAATAATTATTTTAGTTAAATATTTAATTAATAATACATAGAAAATTATTTTTTTAAAAATGGACTTCATTTTTTGATTCTACACATCGATAAATGGTTAGGGTGAGTTTTTGATATTTTTTTATGAAATACTTGAAATTTTGATGAATAGTGAAATCCGATAATTCACAATAAATGCTAAATAAATAAATTCATTGAGTCATTGTTGACGATCTGCTAATTTAAGCACAATTGGTTAGAATTCACATGCATATATTACTTTTCATGGTCATGTAATACTCACTATTGGTTGTCTTGGGAGGAAATAATAAATTAAGGATTATAATATTAAGAAAACTCCTCTCCTCTCCACTTTATAAACCACCCTCACCCCCTCTTCCTCCCATACCACTCAAGAATCAATCCTTGCCTAAATTCTGCCAAATACTCTTCCCAATCCCTCTCCCCACGTCCAAGACCTGATGGTCTCACCGAAAGGTCAAAAAAGGCATTAAGGGTATTCTCAAGGAGGAGTACTCAAGAGGTGAACCTTCCTTCTCTTTTCATTCAATTTCTTTTACAAAGTTCCATTATTTTGTTCTTTCTTCTCATCTCCCCTCATATAAATGCCGTGATAATTATAGTAACCTATAATTAATATATTTTCATTTTTATGATGGAATATTTCATCATAATCCCTCTTTTCCCTTCTTTTATACAATAAATGCAAACACCGTCCGAGATGTGTAAATTTATCACACTCAAAGAAGACAGGTTTTAAATTTGCATTACTATCTTCAATACTATTCATGAATCCCTTTTAATGGTTAAAATAGGTCATAATATATGTATTTTATCTTGATTAATGTTCTACAATCTTTACACGTTCATAATATAGAAGAATAATACAAAACAAGTTTATTGTGCACAAAACAGTCAAGCCAAATCCAAGCATTTATTTTAACTCATTGAATGAGTCAGCCTAATGGTATATAACCAGAATAATTATAATAAAAAGTTTATCTCTTTAATTTCACTAATAATATATATTAACAATTTTTAACGTTTAACCACATTTCAAATGATCTTCCATTAATCAATACAACTAATCAAATCATGAAACCGAGTAAGAAAATGATTATAAAACAATATAATTGAATCTCTTAAACCCAAAAAAAAAGAACATTAATAAACATAATAAGGTTATACCATATCTATTAAATGTTTATGAAGTTATATACTTGTTAATTAATGAAGCTAAATTTTATTATTCAGGTCGTAAAGAACAAACAAGAACACCTTCGAGCGTAAGGTAAGGGATCCTCTCTCTCACTTGTGTTCAAGAATCTCCCCTATGTTGTGCCCTTTTATTATTAATTACTAATGATGGATTATGTTTTCTCACATCCCCCATACTTCCCTTGTGACATATAAATAATGGAATACTCCTTTACCTCTCATTAAGCCCTTGCAATAACACTTGTTACCATGCCGAAATGTTTGTAAGGGGTTTTTCATCTCACTTTCATTTCTGTGAGATTTTCATTATTTGCCACATATTTCATGTATGTGGTATATGTTTAATGGAATTTAAAATATAATAACACTATTCTATTTATATTCATGTTATTCAATGATTCATTTGACGGATGTTATGTTCTGGTCATATTATTCGACCGATTACCTAGTGGTAAGAGAATTTGTCTCGACTAATATTTTGTTGTGACTATAATTGTGTTGTGCACCAAATAATCATTATATGGTACACCTAAATCCCATTTGATATCACTTTTCATTTTAAATTATATTTATATTAAATATCCATAATCTCATATCATGGATATGTTGTTGTCGAAACCGTATACCATACCGAGTTTATTTGGAAAGTTATTTTAATTATAGAAATATTTATGAATCCGTATACTCTACTCTATAAAGATATTGAAAAGGCATTTTGATCTTGTATTAAATTAATTTATAAAGTATGGTTTGGACATGAAGTGGTGGGTGGGGCCAATTATAGTCTCTCGATGCATCAAAAGGTATTATGAGACAAATCAGTTGGCGACAGACCCTTCGAGTTTGTTTCCAAAAATCAGACGGGTTTCTACCCATAAAACTAAACCGTTTTATGGTATTATGGTTTCATGTTCCAGATACATGACGTCCTATTAATAATAATTTTCTTTATTCATTATCACTTATTACTATCCATGAGGTTTACACTATGAAAAAATCTATGAATACAATTTCATTCTTAGTTTATTAATGGCATGAGTTTTTCATTTATTCACCATGAAATATTTATTATGTCATATTGATTATGATTCAATTATTTTTGTATTCATTCATCCACTATTTGTAACCCATACTTTGAATTTGATCTCACCCCTTTCATTGATTAATTTCAACAGGGGACAAAGAGGAGATCATTTATTGAGTTCTTGTGGATTTAGTTTTTAGTTTTCATTGTATATTGTATTTTTTAAACTTTTCGTATGTAATTTGAGTAAAATTTATGTATCTAGTTTCATCAAGACTACTAAAGTGATCGTTCCTTCAGGATTTGCATTCCTTTAAACAATTCCAATATTATAAGTAATGCACCAGCTCCTGCCTAGTGGAGTCGGGGTGTTACAGTTGGTATCAGAGGAAGTTTAGTAGAAAACTTGGAAACTATAGTGGGAACTGTATAGTAGGGAACATAACCCTATGGTATTATTTGGGGATAAAAATACAAGAGCGTCTTGGTATTTTGGTAAGGAATAGATTATGTGGATATTTTAAACAATACATCCCTACCTGGATACAAGCAGGAAGAGGAGGCTCTAACACATATGTATTTAGGGGTAAAACCTGAAAACACCACATTGAGCTAGACTCGAACAGGAATTGGTGCACGACAACGGGCCTTGCTGCACTCTTTGTTACGGCACTCCTATGGGATATTCTTAGGATAAATCAAATTTTAATTACAATCCATTATGAAGGAGTTTAATGTAAATTTTCCCTCAGAGAAACCATGTTTATAAGATTAGCTATGCATAGAATTTCATTCTATGTTGAGTTCTTTTCTATTTGAGATTCACAACCTAATCTTGTGTATCCCATTATTTTGAAATAATGACCAATAGAAGAAGGGGAATCAATACTCATGGTCAAGGTAGGGATCTACCTACTTAGCAAGTCAACACATTCAATGTTGGAGGAGATCAGATCATGACCATATTGAGATAACTTACTCAAGTTGTAATGAATAACCATTCCTCACCTGTGTTGGATCATTTCATGTAGCAGAAGCCCCAATCTTTTAGTGGGACTACTAACGCAGTGGTTTCTTAGTAATGGATCAAGTCCCTTGAAAAGATATTCATGGAATTAAGATGCAATGAAAATGAAAATGTTGTAATGGAAGTATAATGTCTCAAGGGGAAACTCTGATCAATGGTGGTCCTTGATTCATAATACCATAGAGGAAGAATAAATAGAAGATATGGAATTGATGACATTTAAGGAAATATTCTATGAAAAATATTTCTTTCATGAGCAATGAACTAAAATGAAGAGGAAATTCCTTAGCTTAAAATAATGGGAAGAAGATAGTGTTGTAAAGTTTGAGGCTACTTTCACAAAGCTGGCCAGGTATGCCATAGATTCTGTACGTCACATAGTATACAAGATTGATCATTTCATTGAAGGTCTTAAGCCAAGTCTTCGAAGGGCACTGGATTCTCAATCATTTTCATCATAGGATGAAATTGTATTAAGTTCCATAAAAATAGAGAGGGAATTTTATAGATCAAATATTTCAATGGAAACCAAAATAAGAAGTGGTACTCTGATAAAAAATGAAAAGAAGAAGCACCAAAGAAGAGAAAGAGAACAAAGCCATTCCCATTATGTGAGAACTGTGGAAAAAATCATCTTGGGAAATCCTTGAAAGGAATGGGAGTCTGCTATAACTACGGAGAAAGGGGTTATCGATATGATGAATGCAAGGGGAAGAAAAAATTCAATGATATTCAGTGATACGATTTCAGAGAGATGGGACACTATGCAAATGCGTGTCCTAAGAGCCAAAGAAACATGCCTCAGAAAAAGTCAAGAGAAAAATAGAGAGCCTATGTTATTACAACCGTGGAGGTCGATGTTCCTAATGACGTGGTGGTAGGTACTTTAATAGTTTCCTAAAACATGGACAACACATTATCTTATTCTACATCATCGCATTCATTTATATCCTCTTAGTTTGGGAAGAATATTAGATATGTCCAATTTGATTTAATAATGGAGTTGTCAGTCAAAACTCCCAGGGGATGCATCATTACAATAAAGGAATGTCGACTAGTCCCCCTATGGGCACCAAAACGTGCTATAGTAGCTAACCTTAACATCATACCAATGACTGAATTTGATATAATTCTCGGTATGGATTGGCTATCAAATTATGATGCCAAGATTTATTGTAAGATGAAGGAAGTTATAATTTTTGAAAATGGTGTGGAATCCCTTGTCTTTAGTGCAAAAACAAAGCCACCTGATTCTTATCTAGAACCACCCCTAGTAGCTCTATTGAATGAAATATTTGGAGATTAAGGTAAACCAATATCTTTGGGAAATGAAGAAAATCTTCAAATTGAAGATGTGAACATAATGCAAGAGTACATTGATGTATTTTCAGAGGATTTACTTAGACAACCACTAGAGCGGGAAGTTGAGTTCTCTATTGATTTAATTCCTGATGCAAGACCTATATCAAATAATCCCTATAGAATGGACACTGTGGAATTAGTAGAACTAAAGAAACAACTAGAATATTTGAGTGAAAATGTATTTATTCGACCTAGTGTCTCTCCACGGGGAGCCCATATCTTCTTTGTCAGGAAGAATGATTGGTCCATGAGGCTTTGCACTGATTACAGGAAAATCAATTCTATTACAATAAAGAATAAGTATTCTCTTCCCTAGATTAATGATTTATTTGATCAACTTCAGGGAGCACAATACTTTTCAAAGATTGACCTTTGATCCAGATATCATCAGTTGTGTGTAACGAATGAAGATATTCCTAAGACAGCATTTTAGACTAGGTATGTGCATTACGAGTTTTGAGTGATGCCTTTTGGACTAACAAATTCACCCTTTGTTTTCAGGGATTTAATGATTAGAGTTTTCATGGAATATCTTGATAACATTGTTGCAGTTTTCATCGATTATATCATCATATACTCAAAAAGCTATGTAGACCATGAGAATCACTAGCGGGTTATTCTGAGAACTATTAAAAGAAATAAATTATATGGGAAGTATATCAAGTGAGAATTATGGCTTCAATCTATTTCTTTTCAAGGGAATATTGTCTCTAAGGATGAAATCCTAGTTGATAATGTGATGACAAAGGCAATCCAAGATTGTCCCACACCAACAAACATAACTTTGGTATGCAGTTTCATTGGCTTAGCAGGTTACTATCAATGTTTCGTTAAGAATTTTTCCTGGATAACCAGCTAACCAATATCACACATAAAGAAGTTATGTTTTTGTGGAAAAAATAATGTGAATAATTCTTCAAAGAATTGAAAAGAAGATTAGTCAATGCTCCAATTTTGACACTTCCAATTGGAAGTGATATATTTGTAATATAAAGTGATTCATCAAAGAATAGAATGGGTTGTGTCCTTTTGAAAAATGATAAAGTTATAGGTTATGCATCAAGATAGTCGAAGACTCATGAAAAAAATTATCCAACTCATGATCTTGAGTTAGCAGCCATAATATTTTCTCTGATAATATGGAGGCATTACCTTTACAGAGAGAGATGGGAGATTTATACAGACCACAAGATTTTGAAATACATTTTCAAACAAAAAGTACTCAATATGAGGCAAAGAAGATAGCTCGAGTTTCTAAGGGATTACGATTTTTCGATACACTACCACCCAGGAAAGGCGAATAAGGTGGCAGATGCATTAATCAGGAAATATCATGCCCTTCTGGCTCAAATGAGGATTGAAAGAGATCCTATATTCATGGATCTACTGAAGACGGATATGGGAATTGTTATGGAAGGGGAAACATCACTCCTCTTACAAATTATTGCTAAACCATTCTCATCAGAGAAGATAAAAATCTCTCAATCTGATGATGAGAATCTGCAGATGAAAATTAATGCATTTAAGGATGGGAGACTGGCTGACTTTGTGTTTGAAGAAGGAGTTCTGAAATTTGTGAAGAGGTTATGCATTCCATCAGTACCTGAGCTAAATAGGGAACTATTATATGATGAAAATAGCTCAAATTTCTCAATACACCTAAGTAGCACCAAGATGAATAAAGATCTGATGGAATATTTTTGGTGGGATAATATGAAGAGAAAAATTGCTGACTCCGTGTCAAGGTGCCTAGTTTGTCAACAAGTGAAGGCGGAGAGGCAACATCCCAAAGGAGTGATGAACCCTATACATATTCCTATGTGTAAGTGGGATAACATTATAATGGATTTTGTCACTGGACTACCGAGGACACCTAGAAGGAATGATGCAATAAAGTTAATTGTTGATCATCTCACAAAATCAGCACATTTGATTCCAATAAGGGAGGATTTACCATTTGAGCACCTGGAAAGGCATTATATTAATGAAGTTGTACTACTTCATGGTGCACCTCTATCAATTGTCTCCGATCGAGATCCCCGATTTACATCAAACTTCTGGAAAAGTATCCTGAAGGCATTGAATACTGAGCTTCGAATGAGTACAACTTATCACCCTGAAACTGGCGGACAGTCTGAAAGGACTATTCCATCTCTGGAGGACATGCTAAGATCATTCTATCTTGACTTCCAAGGTATGCGGGATCAATACTTGCCTTTGGTGGAATTTTCCTACAATAATACTTTCCATTCTAGTATTCAAATGGCTCCATATAAAGCATTATATGGAAAGAGATGTCGAACTCCAACTTGTTGGGATGAAGTAGGTGAGAGGAAACTTATAGGCCCAAAACTTATTGAAGAGACCATGAAAAAGGTGAAGAATGTACTAGCCCATATTAAAGAATCCAAAAGTATGCAGAAGAGTTATGCTGACAACCAGAGAAAGGACTTGGAATTACAAGTGGGAGATCACGTATTTCTGAATGTATCTCTATGGAAGGGTGCCTTATGGTTCAGTAATAAATGGAAATTGAGCCCTGGGTACATCAGACCATTTTCAATTCTGGAAAGAATCAGAGCTGTAGCTTACCGTTTAGAGATGCTTCCCAATTTCTCTCTAGTTCATGATGTGTTCCACGTGTCATTGTTAATGAAATACATGCTAGATCCAACGCATGTAATCACATATGAAGAAATTGAACTGTAACCTGATTTTTCATATTGTGAAAAGTCTATCTGGATTATTGACACAAGGAAGCACATATTGAGAAATCGGACCACTAGTCTAGTAAAAGTTCTTTGGAGAAACCAGAATATAAAGGAAGCTACATGGGAACCTGAGGATGTTATGAAAAAGAATCACCAACATCTTTTTGGTGAGTTTCATACATAAAATTTTGTGGATGAAATTTCTGAAAGAGGGAATAACGTAGCACCCCAAACACTTCATGGTATTTTCTCTTAAATAAATTCTAGTAATAGTCTATATTTCATAAATCACTGAGCCTATATGGAACCAATCATGATTACTTATAGAAGATGTCCATAAAATCACCATCAAACTTAAATTTTCCTACTCTACAATTTGAATTTTAAAAATCTCACATACACGGTTGTGTTCAAGATGATATTTAGAGTCTGATAGAATTTACTTAATTGTCAGTGAATAGTAACCTACCCCTTTGAATAGCAACCTACCCATTTGAATAGTAACTTACCCTTATGAATATTAATATGACTTTTATGAATGGTATCCATGCCCTTGAATGTATAACTGAATTTAGGCCCCTTAAAAATGAAGATGAATATTTTAAGTGTATATTTTTGAATAAATAATTAATTTAAATAAATATTTAATTAATCATATTCAGAAAATTATTCTTGAAAAATGTACTTCATTTTTGGATTCTACATGTCGAAAAATTGTTAGGGTGAATTTTTGGTATTTTTCTGAAATACATGAATTTTTGATGAATAGTAAAATACGATAATCCACAATAATTGCTAAATAAAAGAATTTGTTGAGTCATTGATGTTGATATACTGATGTAAGACCAATCAGTTAGAAGTAACATGCATATATTAATGCTCTTGGTCATGGAATACTCATCGTTTGTTTTCTTGAGAGGAAATATTAAATTATTGGTTATAATATTAAGAAAACTCCTCTCCCCTCCACTATATAAACCACCCTCACCCCCTATTCCCCCCACACCACTCAAGCTTAAATAATTTCCTAATTTCTGCCAAATAATCTTTCCAAGCCCTATCCCCACATCCAAGACCTGATGGTCTCACTAAAATTCCAAAAACAAATGCCTTAAAGAGATTCTCAAGGAGGAGTACTCAAGAGGTGAACCTTCCTTCTCTTTTCAGTCAATTTCTTGTACAAAGTTCCATTATTTTGTTCTATCTTCTCACCACCCCTCATCAAAATTCCATGATAATTATAGTAACTTAAAGAACTAGATTTTCATTGTTCTAATGTAATATTTCATCATAATCTCTCTTTTTCCCTTCTTTTATACAATAAATGCAAACACCGTCTCAGAAGTGTAAATTTATCACACTCAAGGAAGATGGGATTTAAATTTGCATTACTATCTTCAATACAGGTCATGAAACCCTTTAAATTGTTTAAACAGGTCATAATATATGTATTTTATCATCATTAATGATCTATAATCTTTACACATTCATAATATGGAATAATAATACAAAACAAGATTATTGTGCACAAAACCGCCAAGCCAAATCCAAGTGTTTATTTTAACTCATCAAATGAGTCATCCCCATGGTATATAACCAGAATAATTATAAGAACATTTATATCTCATTAATGTCACTAATAATTTATATTAACAATTTTTGATTTTTTACCGCATTTTAAATGAACTTCCATTAATGAATACAAGTAGTCAAATCATGAAACCATGTAAGAAAATGCTTCTACAACAATAAAATTGAATCTCTAAAACCCATAAAAAATTCCATTAATGAACATAATAATGTTATACCATATCAATTACATGTTTATGAGGTTATATAATTATTAATTAATGAAGCTAAATTTTATTATTTAGGCCGTTAAGAACAAACAAGAACACCTTCGAGCGTAATGTAAGGGGTCATCTCTCTCACTTTTGTTCAAGAATCTCCCCTATATTGTGCCCTTTTATTTTTAATTCCTAATTATGAGGTATGTGTTATAACCTCCCCCATACTTCTCTAGTGACATATAAATAATATAATACCCAATTACCTCTAATTAAGCCCTCACAATAACACTCGCTACCACACTGAAATGTTTGTAACGGGTTTCTCATCTCACTTTCATTTCTGTGAGATTTTTATTGGTCACCACTTACTTCTTGTATGTGGTATATGTGTAATTAAATTTGATATATAACAACATGATTATATTTATATTAATTTTATTCAATTATTCATTCTAGGGTTATTATGTTCAAGTCATATGATTCGACAGATTATATTGTGGTAAGAGATTTTGTCTCAAATGCTATTTTGTTGTTACTATCTTTGTATTGTGCACCTAATAATCCTTATCTGGTGTATCTAATTCCCATTTGAAATCAATTTTCATTAGAAATTATATTTATATTAAATATCCAAAATCTCATACCATGGATATGTTGTTGTCTAAATCGTATACCATTTTACATACAATGTTTTTTGGAATGTTATTTTCATTATAGAAATATTGATGAATCTGTATACTGTACTCTATACAGATATTGAAATGGAATATTTATATTGAATTGAATCAATGTATAAAGAATTATTTGGACATTTAGTGGTGATTGGGGACTAGTACAGCCCCTCGATGCATCGGTAGGACTCATGAGACAAATCAGTTGGTGACAAACCCTTCGAGTTTGTTTCCAAAAATCAGACGGGTTTCTACACATATAACTAAACCGTTTTTACCGTATTATGGTTTCATCTACCAGATACATGACATCCAATTAATTAGAAATTTATTTCTTCATTTTTAGTTATTAATACTTAATAGGTTTTTACTATGACAAAATCTATGGATGCGGTTTCATTCTCAGTTATTAATGGCGTGGTTTTTTCATTTATTCAACATGCCATATTGATTATGTTAGATTGATTAAGATTCTCTTATTATTGTTTTCATGATTCTGATATTTATAACCCTTACTGAGTGTTTGAGATCACCCATTTCATTGTTTAATTTCAACACATGAAAAAGATTAGATCATTTATTGATTTCTTGTAGATAAAGTTTTTAGTTTTCGTTATATGTTGTATTTTGTACACTTTTCCAATGTAATTTGAGTAACATCTATGTATCTAGTTTATTCAGGACTACTAAATAGATCATTCCTTCAGGATTTTCATTCCTTATAACCATTCCAATATTAAAATTAATGCACCGGCTCTAGCCTAGGGGGATCGGGGTGTTACAGTTAGTTGAAATCATGTATGCATCTTCAAGCTGTTTTGTTAACAATTATCAAGAAATAAAGAAGAAATATCAAATTCTATAAGAGTGAAATATTTTATGTAGTATTAAAAATATAGCGTAATTTAGATAAGTTTTATTAAATAGAAAATAACCACCCCATTGTATCTTTTATGATATGATTGTGAGTTTCAATTTTTTGTAAAGTTTATTGAATTTTGAAGAATATGTTTCTAATGATTTTCTATGTTTTTGTACAACAAATAACTATTGTGAAAATGAATTATGATCAAGTTTCCATCAATTTTAATTTATACATTTTATAATATCATTTTTCAATTAACTTTTTCTTAGGATTTATATTGTTGTTGTGATTTTATTTAATTATTAATGATGATCTTGTGAAAATTGGGAGAAAACACCCCAAGGAAGTTTGTAATTTGAAATAGATAATTAGATAGGTCCATTTTCTAAAATGGTTGGTCTAATTAAAAAATTTATTGATATTTTTTAAAGTCAATTTTATTTAAAAATATCCCGATATTATAATTTATGGCCTCATATATCTACACAATGAGATGGATGTTTTTCAAACAAAAAAGTGAATATTTGTTATTATGAAAACATGAAATCAAAGGGATAAAATGGTAATGTTGTTAATAATATATAAAATTTTTGTACATGGTTTAAATATATTGGGAAATTATGTTTAAGACATGATTAATGAATTTAAATCATTATCTAGTTGAACAATGTTTTTGAGATAAGGGGATATTCTATGGTTAGATGAATTTATTTTAAAATTAATATTTTTATCTCATATAAATTTTTGGAATGAATTGATTTAATGAGAAATTTTTACCTATATTTTATTTATTATTTTAGATGGATTTTAAATAATACATTAAATATAGGACAAAAGTATATATTGAGGATCTCCTATATTAGAAAAATTTATTAAAGATCAGGTTATAGAAATAAGAATAATTCCATTTGAGGAAAATATAGAACTATTGTTTGACAATGGTATATCATTCCATGAGATAAAAAACTGTTCACCAACATGTTTATATTTTTCACGGATATAAATTTTATGATGGTGGAACAACATGATACACTTGAATGAATAATTTATTTATTAATTTTTTATCTAGATAAGATCTATTAATTAATTCTAATGTAATTTATAGTATAATGATCTTTTGATAATGATTAGTAAGAATTAAATTCAAGAGTTTTATTATAATATAGACAGGTAATAGAATGATCTCTTATATGGTTACATGTCTATTAACTATAAGAAAAATAGAATTTAATAGTTATCTAAAGACCCATAAATAATTCATTATAGTTTTAAAAAATATCATTGAATTATACATCCATATTTATTTAAGTACTTATTTCTCACGGGGTTTAATACCAACAATAAATTATTATAAACATGATTCTTATTTATTTTTTTTCAATGTAAATTTTTTAAATATTTTTTTATTTAAAATATTTTTTAACTATATCAATATTTAATTATGTAAAAATATATAATTTACATAACTTCATTCAATTATTTATTATCTATATTTATTGATATGTTTTATACAGAACATAGTGGATTCCTAGATGGTCATCTATATTTACACTTTTCCCACTCATTCACTTGAACTCTCTGTGTATTAAAAACACCATTATGTTCATTTACATGCATCAATAAATTGATTATTTTTTAACCCCCTTATTTCAAAAATTTTGTATACTAATAGATATTTTCCCAAGAGTGTATGCATCCTTACAGTACTCTAAATTATTATTCTTTATCACTTTAAGAAATAACAACTATACCAAATGAATTTACATGTTAAAATATTTCAATATTTTATTTAACTAATTTTAAATATAAAATTAATTATATAAATAAATTGTGAATGAAATTTTTAGAATTGTAAATTTGAATGTATTAATAATTATTAATATTTTATAATAAAAAGTAATTTATAATAATAAATAATATAAAAAAAATTAAAAAATTAATTAATTAATTAATAGTAATTGTTAACAAAAAAATCATGAATAATTAATAATTAACATTTAATAAGAAATTGATTTTAGGATTATATTATAATTAATAATTATAAAAAATGATAATAAAAAATATAATTAATTACTATGGATTAATAGTATATTAATAATTATTAATAATTAATAACGTGTAATTAATAATAAAATATCAATAATTATAAATAAATATTTAAGAATAAATAAATATCAAATAATAATTAAGAATTAAGAATAATTAATTAATTAATTGTTGTAAATAATAAAATATGAAATATAAAGAATTAATATTTACTCCTTAATAAAAAATAAAAAATAAAAAATAAATAATTTTTTTTAAAATAATCAATAGAATATAATTTTAAATAACTACTAATTAAAAATATAATATTAATATTTAATTAATATGATAAATAAAAATTACTATGTTATCCAACAAGTCTAGCTAGAAGCAATGGTTCAAACCATTTCTTAGGAAGAAAAAAAATTATATATAAGTAGAAGATGGGATCAAATAAGTAGAAATGTCCTAATACACATAAAAACATGTGTATATATCATAATACGACAAATCGCTTCCATAATCAGAGTCACAAGAATCCTCCTACTTGGATTGAGATTTATCCTGATTGAAAATGTTAAGGATGTATATGTCGACCTTCCTAGACATCTTAGAGGAGGATTTGGTGGACCTGTTCCCAGGAAGGTTACAATAATCCTTACGTGGTATCCTCTTTTAAGGAACTGAGGTAAATCCCTCACAATCAGTCATATTTTCCTTTCCAATGTAGATTACCTCATGGAAATATTCCCACCCTCCAAGGCCTAAAGCCATGATAGGGTTATCATTCTCCATTTCATTCTCAAAGATGTTACCCCATTTCGTAGTTAATTCAGATGATAGAAAGAGCTTCTAGATTTCATGATGACAATCAACAAGCTATTGTGCATCATTCTAGTTGGTGACATAAACATAAGGGTGATAAAAAATTATCAATTCCAGACACCATGCATGGGTTTCACAATGAAATTAAACTCATTAACCAAGTAAACTTGAGAATCAGAGGGGCTACTATGGGCTCTCTCTAGAGACACATCCACCAATAACCCCTTCCATGTATCTTACACACCTCAAATTCCGATTTCTTAATAATCATAACATCATCCAGAGTGCGAACTGGCACATTGAGTGCATCACCATCATGAGAAAGGGGCTTTTATGAAGTACTGTCTTTCATACTTAACTTTCATTGATAGAGATTTGGCGTATTACCTTTAATCCCACATTAATCAATTGATTTTTTTCCAAAATAGATCGAATGACTTTTTAATATCGATACATTAATTATTGAAAATATGATTTTCATTCATACTCAATAACCCTTTGAATGTTATGTGAAGGAGTAGAATGAATTACCTTTTCAATCAAGATAGAACTAAGGTAAACCTCCACTATAATCATGGAAAAGTGGCTAAATCGAACATCCATAGTAACCTTAAAAAAATGAATAGGATTCCCAATTGTGGTGGCAATGTCATACAAAATCTTCAGATGCCAAATAACCCAATTTATCCCATGAAAACAAACTCAAACCTGAGAAGTGTAATTTCTTGCATGCGAGACGTTAGCTTCCAAAGACCATTCATGTGTGTGAATCCATCAATGTTTCAAAAGTAGGGTCTTAATGCTCCATGATCTACATTTCATGTAATCTGAAGGAAACAAATAACAAAAATTCCTTGACCAAGAGAGAGGCATTTCTAGTTAGAGAAACTCCATAAAAGTGAGATTATATAAATTAAATTATCATGATATTAAGGGTTTTCACCCTTAAGAAGAACAATGCATGCAGAAAAAAATATTTTCCAGATTTTTATTCTCTCAATATGTTCTATAGGATTGGATTCAACACGAGCTAATGAACCATTATGAAGGATTCTAGGAGGACATGAATCCATGAATAGTTCCAAAGGATGAGATACACTCATCTTAGATCCTGATGTAAAATTATTTAATGAATTAGCATAATTTTGAAATGGAAAAAATTTACCAACATATAGAATTGGATCCTCACATAGTGACTCATACATAGGATCGATGGCAACACACTTATGATCGAATGTCATCAGTGAGCCAGCACGGTTTGGATTGGAAGCTTCAGAAAATCATTGCATTACATCCTCAGATCTAGCGAGTAAATATTATTCTGAATGAGGACAACCTGATCTCTGTAGCATATCCTCAAATCTAGTGGGTAGATCTAGATCTGAATAGGGATATTCCCATTCACATGGCTTCATCATAGCCATAGGGTTTCAGAGAAAATCAAAACACTGTCAGTCACAAATAGGCGATGGAGAGGGATCCACCAATGCAACGTCGCTGGGAAGGATGATATCGAAACCAAATAATTGTGGAATTTCTATTACTAAACCCTATAATCCATCACTGAGGAAGGAAGCTCCCACTACCCATATCATTATTTTCTTTTAATCTATTTAAATACTTTAGATTAAATACTTGAATATAATAAATAATACATAACAAATTTTATATAAATAATGAATAATAAATAAAAATCAATAAATAGTAAATAAAAATTAATAATTAGCAAGTAAAAGTAAATGTATTTACAAACAATAATTTTCTATTATTAAAAATATTATTTATTAATTTATAGTAAATTAATTTAAATAGACATGTTTAATTAAAATATAAATGCTCAAACATAATAAATAATAATTAATAAAAAATATGTTATCAAAACATTAATGAGAATATAACTAATAATTAAATATGATTGATTGTTAGCAATTTATAGTTTATAATTTGTCTGTGACACTAACATTAATGCACTATATCACTTCAGAGGATATTGATATTGAAGTGAAATCTTTAATGGAAATTACCGAATGATTAGGGAGACGACTCATATTTTTTGTGTTGCCTCACCTCTTGATCATAGAGAATCTAGAGATCCCCACATTGATCACCCAATGAATAATATCCATCCGGAATGTGGTAATAAAAAGAAGAATAAAAGGATATGGAATTCTAGTCATATCAATACACAAGAAAAGATAGATATTTATCAAAGTGAAAATGGAAGGGATATGAAATTTTATTGTTCCAAAACTTCTTTATGACTGTGCATGTTAATATGTTAATGGTGAGAACCTCAGTCCTTAGAGGATCAAAATTCAAAGGTAATATTTTTATTGAATTTAACTAATAGGAAACTCTTTCGAATTGGTAAAATAATTTTAGTCTCTTATAAACTTTGTTAACAGTTGATTGAGTTCTTGAAGCTTCAATAATATTAATCTAAATATAAGAATACTAGCACTTTCAAAATTGAATCTTCATTTTAATTATTACCTAAATTGGGAAATGATTTCTTAGATCTATATTTGGTTTCATGGGCATATTTATTTTCCATCAAAAATTTTAAATAGCCATTAAAATTATAGTCTAAATTCTTTGATGATGGAGGAGAAAACCATGGAAGGAAAACTGAATTATTATGAATTAATCATGTTTGATTCTAACCCTCTGGAAGCCCAAAATTTGGAGGCCACCCCCATACCAAAAGGTGATTAATTCAGGGTTAAAATTGAGTATGATTCTAGGCCTTAATTTTTTAATTATGGTAACGATGTGGGTCATTAAATTTCAATATTTTGAGTGATTCATAAGTTTCAGTTGAAACCTAGAATAGTTAATTAAAAATAATCATTTATCCAAGAAGAGGAACATAGAATATCAGGCTTAAATAGTTTTTAATTAGTATCTAAGTAAATGTATCCTAATTATAGTTGATGTGAATGAGTTTTTTGGCACTATATTTGAGGTTATGATTACCCATGATGAAGTGTCGATTCTCAATGTAGTGTCTCAGTTAAAAATATTTTAAATTCAATTTCCAGGGAGATCACTGAGCTTAATTATAGTAGTTTGATGGTTCCCCATATCACAACCCATTTTAGAGATATTGATAAGTCTTAATCAGGGACATCCATGGATGATGAAGAGACTAACACCCATGTGAATTAGACAGGAATATCGAATACCTCTAGAATGTGAAAACAAAGACTCCTAACATTCTGGTTGTGAACCAAATTACTTTCATTATTAACTATCTTGTAGGAATCATAAAAATGAAGGTTTTTGAAGTGTCCATATTGGAAAAGGATGGGAGTCATTTGTTTAAGATAATATCAACTTCTTGACCATGGATGCGAAGAATCTCTTAACTTTTAGTGATCAAATAAGTAAAAATGAAATTATATTAGATTACATAGTTTTATCAAAATTAAGTTGGGGTCCTACTATGGGTAGGGGATAATCAGACCCCTTATTTGATTCAAAATTGAGAAAACATCATTCTTCAAAGGGAGACCCCTAGATCAATTCCCCCTTCTATAAACCCTGATGATATTTTTTAGGGGAAGTAGAAACATATTATCTTCCCTACACAATTCAAAGTTTTTTTTGAAATATATGATTTTTTTTATGGACATGAATCATAAATATGAGAATGAAAGGGTAAAAAATTTAAAAAATGTTATCCTAGAGGATCTTGAGGGATAAAGGTCACATCAATGATTTTTAAGGATATGAAATAATGATTTGACACACAGGCTGAGACAATTTCAAAAAAATTGAGCATAACTCACTTTGTCTTAAAAACTATTTGAATGTTATGGATTTTTTCCATCACAATCATTTTGAAAATTATATCTAATCTAAAATTATAAATTTGATAGATGTCATGCAAAAATGGTCCACAAATCATGTGCAGAGTAGATACTAATGGATCATCTATATCATTCTTAGATGATTAATATTTTAAGAGAAACAAATATGGATATTTGGATGAAACACCTATGGTAGGGGAAACCATTGCATCCACAGTGGATGGTGTGCACTGTAATAGATTTTTCTTATAAATGTTTTGTAATTTTTTCTTCTCTACCAACATATATCAATTTTTAATTTTGTTTTCCAAATTATAGATGGTCAGGACCATTGAGCCTCATATCTCCTTACCAAAATGGTTGATAATTGATAATTGAATAATGATAAATTAAAATAAAAAAATAAAAAATAAAAAATAAAATTTTAATAAATAAAATATAAAAAATAATTATATATACATTTAAAATAATAATTATCTATTAATAATTAATAAATAAAATAGTAACAAACTAATAAAAAATTTATTATTAATAATTACTAATCTTTCAAATAGATAATATTTTAAGACAATAAATAATTAAAAATAAGTAATAAATTTTAAATTTTAATTCATAATTGAACGGAAAAATTAATAAAAAATCTATAATAAAAAATTAATTTCATAAAAATTAAAAACCTATAATCACTAATTAATAATAATTAAAAATTAATCAACATTTTAAAAACTATATACGAACTAAAAATAAAAACAATAAATAATAATAAATAATAACTGGTAAATGATAATTTAAAACTAAAAATATCAATTAATAATAAATAATTAATTATAATTATAGATAAATATTATCAATAAAAAATTATTTATAATTTCACAAAAATTCTCTAAAAATATTCTAGTAAAAATAAATATTAAAAAAACATAAATTGTCAAATTTATTTATGGTTTTAATGGATTCAATTACTTTTCCTCTGGTTAACTATCTTTTTTTAATAAACCCTAGAAAATTAACAACATTTTTTCTAAAAATCTCTTAAAGAAACTATTTACAAAGGGTATTGAAACCCTTAGTTAAATGATCTTTTTACTATAATGATTAATCATTGTACATCGACACATCATAGAGTTTATCCTCCTTAGAAATGACCTAGATAGGGTAAAAACAGTAAAGTATTGCATCCTCAATTAAATATTAATTATTTTTTTTATGTAGGAAATAGAGTTTTGACATAACTAATCATAATAAAAATGAAACTGAAAAAGGGAAATTTTTTAATTGAAACATGTAAATTCCCCTCCTTTTATAGTATTATACTATATTCTCTCTTACATAATTTGTATGAACTGGGTATAATTGAAGATTAATGATTATAATTTAGGTAAAATTTATGAATGTACATATGTCACATCATTGTTATACTAATCTAACGACATGTATAAATGATCGACCTATATATTTTTGGAGAGGTGAAAATATGCTTTTGTTAATTGTTATATATGCTATTGTTTGTATAATTAGTTCTTTATAAATTTTTTTAAGAAAATATATTCAAAATGATTTTATAATATATTAAACATGTATTTTATTGGATTATTTAATTTTTATATCAGATATTGGGGCCCTAGAAGATAAATTCTTCAATATACCGACCATGATCATTTTATATTAATTTTACTAGAGAAATAGTAAAACTTATGTTCACCTCTCTTTTTGCTAAATAATTCTAGCTAAGAGTGAGGGATAAAGCGATTATAGGGTGTTATTATACCATATGATGACAAATATTAATAAAAAATTATCATCAATGAAAAAAAATTAAATAAAATATAAGAATAATCCAAAACATTCATATGAAACAAACAATAACACTCACAATTATTAGATCAAAATATATGTTCTTTAAATCTCAGGTAATATGTTCTTATAAGAGGTGGGGGAGAATTTTAGTTTGAAAAATCATAGTTTAAATGAATTAAACTAACAAATACACACTCTTATTTAAATAATGGAGTCGGACTTGGACATCAGTCTAATTATCGTAATAACAAAATCGTAATCAGATACAATATTATTTAAATCCATGTAACAATATCATTATTAATATAAAACTGATTAATTAGAGTATGGATCATAATTATAGATTAATACAATAATACAAAATTAAATATAGTATGTTAAATATTAACATCAACATTACTATTAATATACACAATATAAAATAAACTATTATGAAACCAGAAATATCAATAAAATATTTAGAATGACAGACAAATACTAATAGAATAATCACTCTTAACAATATTAGTATGTTATTCACTAACCCTAAATAATGATACATATTATTTTATAATAATAATAATTTATATCTTTCTATATCAATGTAATCACTTGATATGATGATAAAAAATTGGTATCCTAACCATGATATCCCTCTCTTCAATGATCGTGTTATCTACCCACCTAGCCTTAGAAGCCATCGATTCGAAGGATTATAATCTATGAATTCTTATCCCCATAAGGCCTTAATTGATACAAATATGTGATGTGGTAACAATTAATAGAATGTTCTAAAAGATAAAACCCTATATGGTTTCTATAGAATGTCTCTATTTAATGAATTACATGTGACTAGGAATAAGATGTTCATGGTTAGTATTATTTAAAAAAATAGATAGAAAAATTAATCATCCACCTCAAACTCTTATAATGAATAGGTATTTATAGGAATCATCCCAATTTTCATCTTGATTACTGATTAGTCATATTTTCTCCGAGTTATTCACAAGGAGTTGGATAGCTAGAATATGAAATCTCATAACGTGCTGGTATAATAGAAAATACGATATCGTATTGATTTAAAACATTAAATTCTTATCAATATTACATAATGATTGAAATAATACTTTTGTTTTCATATTATCAACATAGTCAATATAATGTAATTCCTTATATTATTAAATAATATATTCTCTCTCATTATCAATCTGATGTTTTCAGTATCAGTTATTAGTCTGATTATTAATACATTTTCATTATGATATATATAACAAAATCAAAAACTTTTGGTACAAATAAGGCAAGTTTGATTATTATTGTACTCATAATCATTATATTAATAGAATTCAAAAATGTGTTGTTTATATTCCCCATACGTTAAAACTAATTTTATGTATAGTAAAAAATAATTTTGTATACCTAAATATTATAAAATACATTAGACATGAAAATTTTGTAAAACATGTTTTTAATAAGGTGATTGTGATTTTCAAAACTAGAGGAATAGATATGTGATAATTAGAATTTCTAACTCAAAAAAATTTAATGTAATCATAAAAAAGGGAATAGATAACACATAGTATAATAACACATGTACATGATAAATGGAAAAAAATAAACCACAAGCCCTATTCTAAGGAACCAGACAACCTATATAAAAAACGTATCATCAAACATTGGCTCAATTGCACAACAATTACCATTAGGATCCTAAAATTGAGTCATTTACCTTATGTACTATGTGAAAAATAATTTGTACCCATGTATTCAAGTTCCCATGCTTGGTTTTTAGTATGAACATAGTATGATACTAAAAACAGTTATTATAGTTAATATCCACAAGTATATGAGTCCAATAAAAGTGATATAAAAATATAAAACTATAAAAAATAACTTCCCCCAGCCTTTCTCACCAATATAGGAGTACACCTTTACCTTTGGTAGCTAATGAAATTGTGAAGCAAAGAATGACTACTAATCCAAATCAAATGTAAAAACTAAATTTACAATAAATTTCACACCATAATAAAATTTAAAAAAAATTATCCAAAATAAAAATCTGGAGCCAAACATAAAAACCTAATATAACATTAAAAAATATAATCTACCTATTTATCTAAATCATTTTATAATTTTATGCTGAGTAGATCAAAAAAACCAATGGAATTTGGATAACTATCCTATTTGAATCCAATATTTCTAGAACTCAAAATGACCATATATATGATGAGTATCTATCTTTCCATGGAAAATCTGAATCACTACCAAAATCCAATGGAATTCTATGATGAATCCCTCATATATAAATTTTATGAACACCTAAACACATTTTTTAATCATATAGTGTTAGTATACCAAAAACAAATCGTTAAAAATTACCCAATTGGTCCAATTGAGTGTTCACCTAACCCTATCTACCTCACCCCCCAGGGAGAGAAAATCACCATAATCCTATATCCAAATCATAATGAATCTCAATTTCCCCATACCTTATGATCTATATGACCCAGAACCACACTAGTTTTCCCCCTAAAACTCCCATAAAAGAATGAAAATTAATATATTCTATGAAACATCATCGATAACACGTGACATCATAAAATTAAACATTAAAACCACATAACTAATAAATGAAAGGCATGCCTATTTAAACCCATCATTTTCCACATGATTATACAAACAGGTATACCTTATATAAAATTGAAGCTGAATGTGGTTACATTCAATAGTAACTCACATAACAATACATATGCACAATTATCACACAATATAAAGACACTCTTGTAAATAAATAAATATATGGGAAAAATTATATAGAGTTGGTAGGAGACCCCTATCCCAAAACCCTATATGATTCATAGTCTATTGGAAGAAGTTAAAATATCCAGAAAACCCCATGATTTAAGCTAACACTTATAGAAGATAACTAAATTGTGAAAAAAATAACGATATAATAAAACTCGGTGAACTTACCATACAAATGAACACATACAACATAAAAATGACTAGAATAGTGGCAAAAAATTCATAATGATATATCATGATGGATGGTGTAACGAGAGAGACATGTGAATTAGGGGAAACCCACTATATTCATCGAAATATGTGGAAAATATCCCCTTAAACATAATTAAATCAACACATTAATTTTTTGGTACATATCTAGATTAATGTTCACAATACTTAGTTTTCAAAACAATCTATAACCATTATGCATGGAACCTTATGAATGAACCCCCAATAAATATCACATGGAGACCCTTAATTATTATCCCCCGAATATTTGGTGAGAATTATGTATATACTATTAGGGTCCATATATAGTAAATTAATTACACTTACATTTGGAAAAATCAAACCATTATGTATCAACATTTAGGATTTTTCAAGACCATTACATTTCATATGAAATTTAGATATTTTGGTGTTTATCATTATGAATTAAGGGGAAATCACTATTAAAATTTCATATTCCACTACCCAGTTAGTGTATGTATCAATAGAAAAACCCCCTTGTACTATATTTTTTATGGGGATAAATTTACACATCATGGATAATCATAACACTTATCAATTTTTCTATCCAAATAAACCTAACCGTTGTGTATTTTCACTCAAATTCATATGGACCCTAATATATCAAGAATTAAGTATATAGTGACTACTATGTATCAATGTCTATCTCAATACATATCCAATTTCACATAAATATGTGACCCTTAAAAATGAAAACTATACTCTTATATATGTATTAGTAAACCCATATATGTTTTTTTCATAGATTCAGTTTAATATAATCAGAGAAACTATAGAGTGCCACATGTATATCATGTGGGTAACCTTTATGTATCGATACATTATACTTTTATTTCCCACCATAGAATGAATCTTATATATAAATACCCCTTTGTGTTTTAAATGTTTCCATAAATCTAATCATTCTCTTAAATAAGTCTACATTCAATAAAAAATAAATCTGAACAAAAAAATAATTATAACAATTCACCCAAATTATTATATCCTTTTTAGAACACCACCAATAGTTTAAATTTCATAAAAAATATCATTATAATACTTCCAATTCCTAAGAATTGATACTAATTTATAAAGTCTCCATTAACACATAGATAGGGTTCAAATTCATATGGAAAGTGTATGATCTCACCCAAATCACCACTATTGAATACCTAGTCCATTTAAATCATACATTATATGATTTCATGTTTTCAATATAACACTGTACACATAGAAAAAAACTTTAAACAAACATAGACATCCCCGTCCCCTCATTACCTAAACATTTAAATAATATCCAACACGTAAGTCTTTCTCCAGATCACTATAAATACCAAACAAAAATAGAACGAGACCGAAGGGGACACTCCTCACCAAATGAATACCCTTCCTTATATCATATAAACCACATCCTTAATAGAATTATAGTTTTATAAACATCCATTATCTTCAATTCCATATTCACCTATAATCAATAAATATCCACCAATAATTATTATATAATTTCATTTCATTTACCACTTTAATATTGAATTATATTTGATTCCCAGAATCATTAATTATTCCAACGAATACCATATATATGAAACATATTACTTTACTCTCATTTCATAACCAACTTTTGGTAAATAAAGTTTTCACATATTCATATCATGTGTCATTACCTACAATATAAAACCATTATCAATATACATGTGACATTGATTAACTATGAAAACCTCCTTATCTTATAATGATTTTTCCTCAATCAAAAATAGCATAATATAATATAAATTTCCAGATAACTATCCCCTCTTCAGAATCCTACAAACTAGTGACCACATCCGCCAATGATGGGATTCTTTTGACCTCTTGACCCTCACATGAATATGATATTATAATACTATCTATATATTATTCTCCTAGTCTAACTTCAATTCAAAAGGTATACCTAATTTATATCCTTAATATAACTATGTTTTCGTAGAGATAAATGTCTTATAATTATTAAGTTTGACACATTCCTAACACTCCTTTGATGGTTTATCACATATATCCTGAAAAAGAATTATTTTTTCATAAGGGAAAATCCTTCTAGATGATCCCCTATATAGAGGAATCAATTATTATTTACTCTGACCACCATACTAGTTCCCCTCATACCTGCACCTCAAGTTTCCATGATCTACACTAATAGTCTAACAAAAAACTATCTAGAATGTTATTATCATATAATTCAGGATATCCTAATAAATAAATTCTATATGAAGTACCTCCAAAATTATGGTCAACATAAATATTTATTTCATTATACAAATAACATTTAATAAGAAATATTTAATTATTTCACCATAAAAATCTCATTCACCCATAGGGTTAGTGAAATTCAGGGATAATTATAGAATCTTATGAAATTGTTGATAAATGAAGTCTTTCACTCACCCATGTTTATTAACATACGTGTAATGTATTTAAAAGATAACTCAATTCCCTAATTCCCCCAATCAATTTTCTAGATAAAAATGCTTATTTTCATACTCAAACCACTTCTCCATCACCAAAATCCCATATATATATCTCGTTTACCCTAGAACCACTTTTCATGATGCATGATCACATCAACCCTTAGGGTCCCCATCTGATGCACTCTATTAATAAATTATATCACTACCCTCTTTATTCTACAAAATATGTAGTCCAAGTATAATTTCATTGATAATAAAATACAATTCTCAATATATAGTAAATTTTTCACATATTCTAAATTGGGATGTCTATAAATTACAATGTCTAACATTATCCATTAAACTCACAATATTGACCCAATTCGCATGTCACCCAACATTAAATCTCTTTATACACCATTTAGGGTTATGGTACCAAACACACCACACACATATGGGATTTACATATCCAACCATTGTAGGAACCATACCACTAATCACGATGAGTATAATTCTAGAAAAAAGAATTATATAAGAATAACATATATGTCAATGATCACACCTTAATAAATGAAAACCCATCACATTATAGTTTTAAAAACCAAATAAAAATGAAAAAAGTACAAATAATCATGAAATGTGAGACCAACATTCCTAAAATGTTGTATTAATATACCCTAACAACTATCAGGGCTAAGAGTCTCGTATCATAAATGAATATCATTAAATAATAATTTCTAAAAATAACATAACTCAAATATAACTAATGAAGTAAAATAAGAATAATAGTTCCCCTTATAAACAAAGGTTTCACTGCATACACATTTCACTATGAACATGACATGAAAGTTTCCCCAATTTAAAAATAATTTTTAAATTTTAAAAGCCAAATTGGTTATTCAGATTTATTTGAAATTACTTTTGATTCAAATGAGCTAGAAGTTGAAAATATTTATCTTGGACTTGTTTAGTACATTTAAACACTAGAATTTGAAATGGCATTGGAGGAGTTTACTCTAAAAGAATAATATAGTGATAGTCATAAGAATGCAGATATAATGGAAGGCTGGGAGATAATAGATGGTAATATGTATTTGATAGTTGTTTATTGACAAATGGATACTTCTTATTATTGTTTTTATATTAATTTTTTATAATGGATTAGAATAATGTTCAAGGAATATTTAGAAATAATACACACACTTAAAAGTTACTATAGTGTATTATATGGAGATACATTGGTATTATTATACACCATAGACTTGACTTTGCAAGATTGTAATTTCATTTGAATATGAATTTATCTCAGCAAATTACATTCTAGTTTTCCAAATAGAAATATTTTATAGGTTTTTTCAAATTTAGATATAAAATATTCAACCATTAAATATGATTTTATTCTATAATTCTATTTAGTTATGGATTAAAGCATGGTTATTACAAAATCTATACCCATGTCTTACAAAATGTTGTGATGATTCCAATGAATGAATTTTGATTCTAGAAATGCCTCATGTTTTTGTGATTTTAGTTGTTTTTGTTGAAATATTACTAAGATTGAAGATGTGAGAGTATAAAATTGGGAACGTAGAATATCATGGCATGGTTCTAGTTTTGGAATCTTGGATTTTCTACTATAAAAAGAACAATTCAAAAAATGTGTATTTTTGATATGGTGAAAAAAATCAACCATAAAAAGAGGAACATGATACAAAAGTAATTGCGAGACATTCGAAAATACCAATGTATTAACACAATCCCATAGTTCTTGGTGTTTTATTTGAAGTTACATCTATGAAAATAATAATCCCAAAAAGAGAATTATTTACTGTTGTTATTTTTTTGTTAATGACCTTAGAAGTGACATCTATAGATCTTTTATGAATTATAGTACAATGAAAGGTTATTCGATATGGGAATTTAATAGGTTGGTTTTCCTAGAGATTTAACATTCCATATGATTTTTTTTATAAGAAATGTGTTTTAGGGGTGTTTTTCCTAGAAATGAATTAAATATAGAGATTAGAATTTTGGAAATGCTGGAATAGTTAATTAATGATTCAATAATCACATGGGTCGATTTTATTCCATTACCGAAGAAGAAATATAAGGTATATATTAATGAATCAATGGTGGATAAAATATATATTAAATCCATGATTGATGTAGATATAAATTATGGAAAAATTAGTTATTCATTTAACTTCATGATGATGGTAATTATAGAATTGTTTTGGTAAATTTTGTATACCCATTATTGAGTGAATGGTGGAAAATTAATTTTTCTCAATCATCAAAATTTTAATATAGGAGATTGATTAGAGGATACAAACTAGCATTTTGAACTATTAAAAAAACCCATAAAGAAAAAGAAAAAAATTATTAATATATAATTTAGATCAATATATGAGTTTCATAAGAAAGAAATAAAGTACTCTAGGTGTCACATTGTAATGTAGAAGAATAAATAATTAGAGAACATTGAATACTCGACCAATAGAAGAGGATATGATATCAATGTTGTGCATTAAAGAAGAGAAATTCCATTTTAATCATTGAATGAGAAGAAGGATATATTCTATATGAAATCTAGGAATAATAATAAAATAATGGGATTTTCATATTTTTATAGTATTTAGAATCATAGGTTAGTTAAATCTCTATACACAAATAATTGGTTCCCTAATATTTTCATCATTAATGCTTATTTTTAATGGTCTTATTTTCACAAATCTACTAAATAATTTCATTCATATGAAGAGTATCCATTGGAATACAATAGAACCCATAAATACATAGTAAAATCATGCATGTGATACTACTGAAAGAAAAAATATGGTTATAAATTGTGTTGAGATCCTACCTTAGACCATTTGAAAAATGTGTGGATGGGGGATTTATGCGATAAGAGTGATCCCTGTGATATAGTTATTTAACCCAAAGAATTTAATTTTAATGAGCCCATGAATGGAGTGACATACCCCAAACCATACCAATGGTCACTATGGATTGTGGATTTTGGTCCTGATACATTGTCACTACATCTCCCTTGTATTATACCATAATAGTTTAACTACCCAAATTATTGATTTCCAATTTACTATCTACATGAACACAAAAAGGTTGGTCAAGCAACATTGGTAATATTTGGTAAAAGGGTTTATCAAAGGAATTATTATTAGTTCAATTACCATGAATAAAGTATTGTAAAAGGCTTACATTATTAAGAGGTTAATATATGATATGTTAATAATATATTATAGAAAACTTCATAAAATTATGAATTACTAACTTACTCGATTCACCCACTCTCGGTATATATTACTATGCCACTTTATGGACTAAAACTAAACCATTTCCTACAATAACCCAATTGAGAAATCCAAACTCAGTCTGTAACATTTTAACATAACTATATTTTATACCAATTTGAAATGTCCCAACCCAAATCATTCACTAGTTACCAGATTTGAGATCCGTTAGACCTTAGTCACACATTCCCTATTATTAAAGTCCAGTGACTAGAATTGAAGGTCTAAGATGTCATAATTTCGTGATTAATTTACTTAATGATAAAAAATACTAACAAAACAAAAAATAGGTGAAAAATTTAAAATAACAGATGATAACATGTTGAAAAAAACATAATTTACCCAAATAAATTACTACATTCATACATATCTAAAAGGATTTCTCATACTTTGGTTGAACATGTACAAGAACAGTGGAAACCAAAATAAATTATCTTCTCAACCCCTAAGAACCCCAAATCCAATTTATAAAACCATAACAATAACTCACGACCCATATCTACATCCATCAATACTACTATCCTAATGTTATGAAAATACCATTACATATTCCATGAACAATAAAGTATACAAATTTCATGGGGATCATATTGGGGGTGAGTATCATCTCAATCTACATCCCCTAATAGTTACCCTAGATATTATCTATATATATACGATTTTATAAAAATTGAGATAAAATTAAATAAGACCCCACCACTATTTATCCTATATCCACGCATAAAAATCCATGTGTAGGCCTTTATATTCTTCATCCAAAGAAAATTAGAATCATTTTATTGACATTATTCCATTACAAAACCTTGATTTGAAATAAATAAAATTTCACATCACATAACATCATATGGTACCAATAACTAATGTAAAAATCATAAGTCCATAATGATCCACCAAAAGTTTGTCTACATACCATATAAAATGTGTCATGGAATTTCGAGTCCTTTTCCAACCACTTGGTCAATATCCTATTGAGACTTATAAAATGGGAGTACATGTCCATTACAAAGCCCAGTTTTCCGACCCATCTATATCCACATATACTATAATAATCCTACTCCCAATATGTCATCTTAATAATTTCCAAATTTTCAAGACAATATATGTAATATACCTCAACTCAAATGTTGGTTTACAATGTTAACCTTATTTTGATCCAATATTCGATGGATAAATGCAACATTCCATGATCAAAAAAACATCATGTGATTTATCCAATGTGCACACAACCCTAATTTATTCAGTAATTTGGTGAGTGGAAATCACAAATAACCAAGGTCCTCATTTTATTGATCATTACTAATCTTATTCCTATTGACCAACACCAATCATATCCATATATGATACCCTAATAATATTCCATATATAAACGTTAATTATTACCTAAATAGAAGCATAATCCATATCTTGAAACATAACACCCATTGGAAATTGAAACTAATAAACCATGTAATATAATTGGTAATAGATGAACCCAGATGTTTCCCACACAATGATACTAATTATTACCCCTCACGAACAATAGAAATAATAAGTTGATCCATTCCCCAGTTGGTCAAAATATCATACCCACACTCTAATTAACACACAATTCATAGAATCCTGAACAAATTTGGAATTATATTGGAACCAAAACCAAGATTAATAGGATTGACCTTTAGGAGAACATATATATTAAACTATATCTGATCAATATAATTATAATAATTCTGAAAAAATATTTATTTATGGGACATGCTATAACAAACAATGAAAAGAACAGAGAAACCAATAACAATTACCAAGTGAATTCTATCCTATCACCAAAATACTTGAAGAAATAACCACGTTAAAAAAATATTAATAAACTTATCAGAATAAAAAAGGTTGAATGAGTGAGAGATAAAATTATTTAAGACACAATGAAGATGGATAAAATTCTATAATTCCCCATTTAATAAATCAATTAAAAATTATAGAAGAATATAAAGAAAATCATCAAACATAATTTTTAACAACTCTGGGACCATTATGTATCCCATTATATTTTTAACCCATATATATTTTCCCTATATAACCTTAGGCATCACTGTTACATATGATAATGATTACATATCAACCCTTAGGAACCTTGCGTATCATGAAGTTTACAAATATTTGTGGGATAAAGGAAACCATATTTATCATTCTTCATCATTTTTCTAACCCTTATGTTTTTTATAAACTATACATATCATAGATATTACCCTTACTTATCACATGGAATTTATTGGTACTTATTAAAATTCAATTTCCCCAAGACACTTATGTGTTTAGGGTAAAACCCGTATTTTTTCTTTTTATATATGTGAGTTTTTCTTGTCATAGTAGACCCAAAAATATTACCATTTTTACTAAGAAAAAATAGGTAAACCCTATATATTAATACTCACATAATGGTTAAAACTTAAATATCAACTCTTATTTATAGTGGGGACCTTACACATAACAACGCAAATCCAAACACTGCAAATTTCAGATCACATAGTGACACTTTTGAATAAGGATCTTATTATTATATTTTTCTTATTTAACCATTACTTATTACATGCTCCAAAGATTTAACATTACATACTTTGGTAACCCTTGATTATCTAATATATACCATATTTGTGACTTATAAATATCTATACATTATCATCATTATAAATATTTATTGAATAATTCTTACCTATAATGAAATGTATGTTTTAATACAATTATGTATGAGATGTTTTGAATTTTGAAAATAATAATTTACCTATAAAAACATGTTATAATTCTAACTAAAATATATCCTGACCTCGAATAAATCATAAATCAAAAAAATTTGTTATATCATTTAGGGTTATTTCAACCAAACACATGATGTATAAATTCAAAAATACTCAAACCTTAGTCGGTGAAATTTTTTTATAGTAAATACTATACCTATAATAAAACACATAAAAACTGAAAATGGTCTAATTTAATATATTCATTACTTGAAATGATCGAAATTGTTAATGAAAAGTACATGGTTCATTAAAAAAATTAACATGGTAAAATTTTCCATCTTAATATGTAATTTAATGATATAAATTGTCCTATTTGGTCAAGGGAGTGTATAAGTAATAATATTTTTAGGATTTTTATATGATAGACTAGAATATTCCCATTCATTATTAATTACTAAGACTTCTCTTATTTTGAGGAAATGGAAGGAATTTTTACTGAGTGGACCATATATTCTATGACAACCCCTAACGATCATTCTTCTGACATAGTAACATGAGTTGGTAAAAAAAATGTTTAGTGAAGTAGTCATTGTGAGATTTATTTATTTCAAAAATTTATAGGGTTTTAGTATTTAAAATTTATAATATATTAATACTTTAAATACATTTATAGTCTGATTAAATTTTAGACAGCCACTCACCATAAGGAACTCATCATTGAATTGACGTTTGACTTTATTAATTTAATTAAAATAATATATATCTAAATTAAAATTTTTATTTAGTTTTAGTATGTTATTATTTTATCTACATATTAAAATATAATTATTTTTACATATATAAAAACACTATAAAATTCTACACGTTGACTAAATTTCAGTGAGGATGACCACTCTTTGAGTAACCAATTAGAATGTTATCAGTGTTTAAATCTGAGAAATTAATTTACAGATTATATAAAATATTAGTTGAAAATGAATATTGATATTATTACACTAATTTATAATATATATTTATATATATCATAGGTGAAGCATTAGTCCATATTGATATAGTTAAAATTGGAGAAATAGAATTTTACTACATATAAAGATAAGATCTTATACGGTGTTTTATTTTTTGATGGATATGGATATACATTAATATATGGCATGATAATTCCCTATTCAATATATTATTTATTGAAAGGATTTTTTATTTATAAATATAATTATCTATATAAATTGGTTATGGTTGATACCCTGATTCATTTGATACACTGAGTGATGGATAGTAAAATAACTCATCCACAAATGTAGGTATAATAATTTAAAGAGGGATATAATTTTCCAATGGCACCCCTATATCAGAATTAGAAATAAAATTTATAGGTTCATTACCCCCATTTATTTTTAATATCTACTAGAATACAATATTCTAATATGATTAATTTATATATAAAAATATTTTTGTTTTTTTGTTTTAATGCTCAATTTTTAATATACCCTAAATATAGTTTGTTTTAATATACATTAGTCATTATTTTATTATTAGAATGAATCACTACATACATGAAAGATATTTTAATCTATTTGATATACAAAATTTATGCAACTAAAAAAATTGATTTTTTATAAAAAAATTCATCAAACATTTGATAAAAATTGGGAAAATGTGCTTAGATTTTCATGAAACATTATGAAAAGGATATTCAGTTAATTTCTAATCTATATGAATGTATCAAATTAAAGTATTATTTAAAAATATTTTAGAATTATTTTAATTTAATTTTTAAAATTGATTATATAGTTTACGTATTAGAATTTAAAAAACAAATAAAATAAGTCAAATAATCTGAAATCATCAGCAATATTTATGAAATGTTGTTAATACATTATTTGAACATTATAAATAAAAAATTAATCAATCGAATCCACTGTGATATCAGAATTATTTAATATGTAATTTCTATATTTTCAATATTTTCAATTTCAAAAACATCTATAAATATATCAGTATTTTTGTATCAATAATTGTTTACCAGAACATTTTAAGAAAAAAATTAATAGTTTGAATGAACCACATATAAATCCATGATATGATGTATCCAAAAATAATGAATTAGATTTTTTTAAAATTTTTTTTTTATGAAAAAAAAATATTATTAATATATTTAATATCATATAAGAATACCAAAAATGGTAATAAATTTACAAAAGTTTTTGTTGTATACTATAATAATATTTAGGAATATAATGAGTGATGTAAAAATAATAACCCAAAGCGTTTTTTCCAAAACAAATGATTTTATAACATACAAATATCTATTATATGATAAAATTGTCAAAATTTTATAAATGCTTCCAAAAAATATATAGATGAATTGTGAAATAATTTTTTTATTTTAATAAATCTTTCTACAATATAATCGATGACATGGATTGAATAATACAATGCGAAATACAATATTTTAAATTAATTAAATCATTTTTAAATTTTGGTGGTTAAGTTGTTAAAAAAGTAGGAGAGAGGTAATATGATGATCTGGACTTAGGATCCATAATACCATGGTCATATCAAAACTACCAAATGGTCCAAGGTTTGTTTCTTGATCTCCCGTTGCAATAAAATAATAGGGAATGATAAATATAAATATTAGGGAATAATTTTCTGTTAAATAATAAAAAACAAATAGGATCTTGGAATAAATTTTTTATTGAAATCAAAACCAATATTTAAAACTAAAATATTATATAAATCAATAAAACAATGTAGATTGGAAAATAAAAACACCAACGTCCTAACAGGACCATATAAACAAAAAGATTACAACCATATGATGATAATAATGTTTTCCCAAATATGGATGGTATAAAAACATCAATATTGAATGAGGTGTGAACTAAATTTTTAAATAATCTTCTAATTTTTCAGCACCCACAAGTATTACATTGATTAGAAATATAATAATCAAATCATGTTACAAACTATCAGAGTAAGTATGTTAATGATATGGAAATGAATTTTTGGGGAAATTATAAAACATTCTCTGAGGATGAAAGGTTCATGGGAAACTATTTTATATAAATGTGATGAGTATCCAATAAAAATTCCAAAAAATCCTAAAATGTTTTTATAATACAAAATCTTATTATGTTTGAAGTGTAAGGATGTCTATAAACCCAGTATTAGGTATACGAGATTTTATAACAATTGGATTATATGTCTTCCTATCATTATAATACATTAAATTAACCCCTCTTAATGGTTATATATATTTATGTCCATAGAATCAAAAGACATAAACCCATTATAAGGTTATATATCATCATATCTATATAATCCATTAATCCCAATGATCAAATTATATATCTTCTTATCCCTTGATGCCATTGAAATAATGGTACACAATGAGCATCACCTGTTAGATGATTTTTCATATTTTTTAAAATCCCTCCATATAAACGATTAATGATTCAATGGTTAATATATATTATAAGATATTTTCTATGGGAATCATGAAATAATGGTATCTATAAGCTAAAATGATCAAAATGAAAAATCCAACATATCAAAATTGGACCAAAATATTAAATATAAATTGAGATATAAAATGAAAATTAATTTTACAAGAATCTCATAACATGAATTCTTATCACTATCTTTTCTATAATTCCACTAAACTATTTTTTTTAATTCATTATAATAAACACCAATGTATTAAATATGTTTTCTTGAGGATAAATTGTAGAAATTTATATGAAATTATTTCATCATTTATTGAAATTAGAAAGGATTCAAACATTAAAAAGAGTTATATCTGAAATCTATAGTTCATGTTTATATGATGAATGTAATATAACATTTTAGTTCCTATCACTAGATGTTCATATTTACCTTTATCTTCTTTGATAATGATATTATCAAACATTATATTATTAGAACTAAACATAACTAAAAATATAATAAAATTTGAATCAAATTCATAAGAAGTGTGTTTTTATTTTTAGAAATAAGAAGAAATAAAGTCATTCCCTCAACAATCTCCAATTTTTATAAAATAGAAGACACGTACGAATAATTGAAAACTAACACTGAATTTAAAAAGATAAATCTCTTTTAGTTTGGTTGGAATAATATTATTCCTCCTTGACTTATATGATCAATGAAGATATTATTATAAAAAATTTGATAATTATTTAAATGATAATTTATCAAATCTCAAACTTTTCACCCAAAAATAACATAAAAAGTTTCCCACGCAGTAAAATAATAATTTTTTAATGTCTCACTACATAGAAAAAAACCTAGTACATATTATTTAACTATACCTCAATAAAATATCATAAAAACAATAATTTTTCAAAAAAGTATAAACTTTAGAAAATATACCCCTGAAAAAATTTACTTATATATTATATCAAGTTTCTATACTTTTTAGAATGTTTTCTCAATTTTTTATATTAAAAAAAACCATGGAAATATGATAACTAAATAAATAATAATTTTATTTATTTTAAAAATTTATCTTTGTTTGAATATATTAGTTACACTATTTTAGCATTTATTCTTAGGGGTAAATAATCAAAATAATATAGGTAGAAGATACTGTTTAGAAAATATTTCATCATAGAAGTTTTATATCAATGAACAAACTATCTTCCACTTTTGAGAATGTTCAAAGAAAAATAAACCATTTATATTTTTATCTTCTTGCATATTGTAGAATTGTTTTTTTCAACATAGTAATTATTATTATTATATTTACTTCTAATATCATATGAATGAATATTTATTGGATAAAATTTGATTTTTTTTAATATTTATTATGTTTAATTATTAACACACTATCTTTTAAATGTAAATTTGATAAAAGTTTTATTTAAGAGTTGTAAATTGTTATAAAAACTAATTAAACCTTCCCTTTATTGAGGATTTATTAAATGTGAGGAGATGAGACAAAATAGATTAAATATAGGATAAATTTATTATTATCTTTCATAAAAAATATATGATATATTAGAATCTATAATAATTTAATTTTATTAAATGTATCCGCAATGTGATTTTATTTTCTCACAATGTAAGGAATGTAATCTCATTTTATGGTATGGTCCTTAAGGAAATAACATCTTTAATGAATATTAATATCACATGTGTGATAATTTGGGTTCATTGACTAAGAATTTGCACAAGAATTATCACAAAGGATTGAAATTAGAGTGAAACTAAAAAAATACAAGAGTGAATGCTACTAGCCAAAGATATTTTCACAAAAAACATCTAACTGGTATAGATTCATCATTAATAGTGAAAAACGAATGTTTATCTTTCTTTTCAATAGAACAAGAAACTAAATATTCTCCCTAAAAATGTTAAATTATAGTTTTACTCTTTATATAAAATCCATAACTGAAAAAATCATCATATGGAAAACTTTTAATAAAAATTTCATTTCGAGAACAATAATACAAATCATGATATGAAATAAAATTTTTGAAACATACATTATTTTGAATATTTTAATTTAAATTTCATTATATTACATAGAAAAATCACGAACATGGATATTAAAATAATATTTTTTTATTAAATATGCTCTAAGGAAAATAATTAATATAATCATACACATATAATGTATTTGATCATCAAGTTTAGTATATTACATAATATCATGTCTAATAGAAGTTTCTATCAAAGAAAATATATTTTCTAAATTCACAAATCTATTTTTTTGTAATCTGTGAGTATATATTTTTTATTTAAGAAACTAAATTTTGGTATTTATGTGATTTTAAATCAACATAAAAAGTTAGCTTCTTCCATTAATCAAATTTCATAATAATTGTTCAAGATTAATAAAAACGATAAAAATATTGTTTAGTTGAATGAAATATAATATCATTGGACAGATATGAAAAATTAATATGTCATTAAGATCATTATTTATTAATTGGGTTGGAATATCATTTTCTTAAAAAATTATTTTGAAATAATAACATGTTAGGCCTATCATACCAAGTTATCATGGTCTATTTTAGTCAATATTGATATGATTTAGGTATGAATATATGGCATGAAAATTTAAAATCCTCAAAACCATGGGATGTTAATGATAAAATTCATATATGAAAATCCATTTACAAAATCCATTTTCTTATCTACAATAAATATAGTAAAATTAAATTCTGATTTATAGGCTAGTATGATTTGGATAGATTCATTTCTATATATGAGTAGAGTGTGATCACCATACACTATTCCTTATTCATTAAAAGAAACCTTTTATATCATTTCATTTTTCATTCCATGTTATAGTTACATTTCCATCATAATTATTTAAAAAAAACATTTTAAAATAGTAACATGAGATTTTTTAGGCTACATGAGTATGTCAAAATTTGATTATGTTCGAGCTCATTTTTCACTTCCTTGACAACCCTTATCCATGTTTAATCATCCTTGTAATCAAATATTTTGTTGATGTAGAATGAAAATATTAATTATCGACACTCACATTTATTTCATGACGAACATAATTTTTTTTAATTATTATACAATATCTCTAATGGTATTATCAGTGGGATGAAATTTTTTGATTTAAAGGTTATTAAGTAATGTGTTAAGTGGATCCTCAACAATAATATGTACATATTCCCTTGATATATTTTTATGATATTAGATATCAGTTGATGTTACTACATGGCATTTTACAAATAATTAATTTTAATTGGATTATGATAAAAAACATATAACTATATTAAAAAACATGATATAGATGAAAAAATTCCATAAATTAATAAAAAAGAACATGGTTAGTTTTATCAAATTTTACATGAATTGTTACTTTATTTGAATTTCATTCATTTATTCAAAATTTTATATGCATCACATGTTATTTAATAACAATTATAAATTACTTTATCAAACATACGATAAAATTTATGGAGTTGATATTCAGTATTTAGGATGATTAACTTTCCAAGAAAGTCTTATAAAATGTAAGTGTTTCATTATTGTTTTGATCCAAAAAATCATAGCGTGTTTCATTAAGTGATGGTTCTAGTAAAATATTATTTATATTATGTTATTATGTATTCATATAATCAACAAATTTTTTTATAGATGTATAATTTTCAATCAACATGGTTCAGGTAAATTTTAGAAGAATTCTATTTTCTCCTTATAGTACTCTAATTTATTGAGGTTTTCTTAGTTCTTGGTAGATATGTGTAGAATATTTCCTATGATAAAATATTTGAAAATCATATTTTGTAGAGGAACCACAATGATTTATCAATAAATAAACAAAATGGGTTCTTTTTCATTTTTATAGATTAATGAAAATGTTTAACTAATATTTTTTTTAATTTTCTTTTGAGAAAATATACACAAGTAAATTTATCAAAGTCATCAAAAACATAAACATGGATTTCATCCTAATACAGATAGTTTTTATAGGACCCAAAAAATACATGTTCACTAAATATAAAGCATCTAATGTTGTGACTTAAATTTTAGGTTTAAATATAAATCTAGGATTCACTACAAATATAAAAAGATCTTAGGTCATACCTAAGTTAAACTTATAACATATTGATTCCTTGAATGCTAATAATTTTTTTTGATAGTTATTGAGTCCATGTATTTAATTACTTAATAAGATATGTTTTCAAATAAAATCAAAAAATATAACTTATGATGTCTTAAGACATCCAATTTAAACATATAATCAATTTCATCTATAACAAAATATTGAATGAAAGTAACATCATGCTTTTGAACAATTCAATTTTAATTCCATAAATCCATAATGAATATATGATATCATAGTTATGTAATAATGAAATGTTTGTTAAGAAGTAATTTTTGGAAGAATAGTTTATTATTTTTTATATTATAGGAAACATGATTGATTTCAATTGATTCACTGTATGTATTGTCTCTAAATGTGACACATCCTCTTTTAAATTTATCGGATTCTAAATGACCAACATCTATCCATTAATAAAACTAGAACAACCACTATACATGTACTATATATTTTGGCTATCAATAATCATCCTATATTCTCAAAAATGTTAAAACTATGTTATCGGTACCCAACATAGTTGGGTCCGTCTACCTTCGCAAATAGAATATTCAGAACCCACATTTTTCAACAATTTCTTGTTTAATAACCCAAATATATCTATTATTAAATGTTAATCATAAAGAAAAATATGTTAATCAATTTATTTATCAATATTTATTATAGATACAATTTAATTGAAATTTACTACTGAAGGGTTCACTCTTAGGTACAATGTATTTTGATTATAATTCAATATAAAGGAATTAAAACCTATTTAGCTAGATATTGTATATGGATTAAATTGTTTATAAAAATTTTCAATATTTACATTACTGGAAATAAAATTTTTCAAATGTTTCTTTAAACTAAAAACACCATATTTGAGTACGAAAAATAAATTGTAATATTTATATTTTCTATCCCAAATCGATTTAAAATATAACTATGATTAAAATCTAGAAACATTATAAGTTTATTTTTTATTTTTTTTTTCTATAATTAATGATAACTTCTTATGTATAATCATAGTTGTCTTTTATATTTTTATTACCCTCTTCAAAACTGTTCAGATATCATTGAATTTTATCTGGGTAATGTATTTAATTCTCATAATATATTGTATTATAATTTTCATCATCTGACGAAGTTTAATAATATTAATCATAATTATAAGAAAATGTAGTAGATAAAGTTATGTTTACAATAAAACATTATCTAGTGAACATAGTTGGGAAAAATTTTATATCCTTCCTAATATTTGAATTAAATCCAATGATTTATTTATATTCCCTAACAATATGTTCTAATTAATGTTCATATATAGTATCACCTTCATCAGCATTCCATGTATCTAATGATCTGAATCACTTTTTACCTCTACTATTAGTGCAATTTTATGATTTTCCGAATTAATCTTTACTTTTTTTAAATCTTGCTTAATTTAACTAACATTATAAAATTCATAGAACATAATTTCTAATGAATTCATCTAATAATGTTTATTCTTCAATTCCTTCATATGAGTATATAATAATAATTATTAAAAAAATATAATGCATCATTATAGTCAGTTGAGTGAGTACATTATAATTGTTATAGGAACTAAATTGAGATGAACATTTTCATTTCTTCTTCAAAACCTGATATTTGGAAAAACAATCACGATAATTAAATGGGCAATCACGATAATTAAATGGGCTTAAAGTAGAATTATTATATACTGATACAAATTCCACTCCAATATTCCAATTATCCCTTTACAAATATCTATTTACTAAATTTTCATTTTACATTATTTTACCAGTCAAGTCATCTGGAAATAACATTGTTAAAGGCTTTGATGAATCGATAACTATTATATTTTACTGTAACTCCATCAAGTTAATATAAATATTATTTTTAATTTTATCTTTCATCAATCCATTGTCACCAAATTATTCTAATCTATTTAAAATAGAAAAAATAATGTAATTCATTTAGTCACTTTTTTACAAGGTGGGATATCAATAGCAATAACGGATACTCATAATACCACTCATATTCTCTTAATACAGATCCTTAATGTTTAAAAAGAATTTATATTTTAAAATATAAAACCAATATCTTCTTCTGATGTCAATTCAATGTCTAACATGATGATATCAAACTATATAATGTTTTGGTTATCATAGAAAATAATTTTTTCCACATTTTTATTTCAATGGGATTATGGTTTGTCTTCCTTATAATATTGTACAACTTCTTTCATTAGAAATTTATATTTAAGTTTCATAATGAGAAATTTATTATCATGAGTACTAATGATATATTATTCTATATAATCGTTCTAATATTCATAATATTCTCCATAAAAAATGTTTATTCTGTTTGGATTTTAATATTTAGTAGTTACGATCGTAAATCCTATAATAAAAATAATTTTATGTTTTATTCAATAACATACATTGTATTAGATGAAATAATGAGATAATTTATGTAGAAGGTTAAGAAATAGAGGTGATTTGTTTTGCTAAAATATAATTTACATTTTTTTTCTACCATCATTTTTTAGGTTTATTAGAATTTATAGATTCTTTTAAAAATTCTAAATTATTAATATGTATATAAATGAAGTGGAATAAAATTTTATTGAAAATTCAAGAACTCTCATAGAGGAAAAAACTAATTATGTAAAAATTATTAAAACAGTTCACAAAGTGTCAAATACAAATTATAACAACCCTAAAAAGAATATTATGAAGAAAAAATTATTTAAACATAGTTTATATTATTTTATCTAATCCAAACATTCTGTATCATCCATTTTAGTCCTTCCAAAATTTCTATCTTCAAATCCCCAAACCCTTAAACATTAAACTATTAGAATTTTATCTATCTTCTTATCCCTAAAATTCATCTAAAAAACCTGTTAGAATGTTCTGTTTCATACCATACCTGAATGCCCTAAATCTATATGATTAGATTATCTGTCATCCTATCCTACGAATTTATCTTCATGTAAGTAAACTATACCCTTCGCAAACCAAAATGTATCTCTTACTTACTATAATACCTAGATCAAAACTATCATAAAAAAGGATAAGAAGATAATGTAAGGGATTTAAAAAGGAAATCCTCACATAATGTCCTCTCTTATTTAAAATATTCAGAATGAAAATTCATTAATTATAATTTTTTTATGAAGGAATAATATATTTCATGCTTCATAATGAACTAAAAAATTCAATGAGGAATGTAACATAAATTTTTATACATGTATTATAAATATAACATTGACTATATTTTTAGACTTCATTTTAAGAGACTCGAATTTTTTAATACACCATTCCTGAAGATTTTTTGTAAGAACATCAAAACCAACTTGACCATCATTTATTTATTTTAGTAATTATTCAAAAATTTCAATTGAATTATTTCTATATATTTAGTTAGTATTCATCCAATGAATAAAAAAAATTCATGAAACGTTTGATAAAATTATTATTATATTTTACATATTATGATTCAAAAAATGATTTATCTGAAATTAAAATTTTCACTATAAAAATAAGTAAAATGACAATTGATGTTATATAAAATAAAAAGATTTTTATTTCGAATTTGAAACTAAAATTAGAATGAGATTAATTGACAGAATTTTTTTACAAATCCTCCTCCAATAGATAATCTCGAACCACCTCCTCTTCATGTAGTTCATATCTTCAATTCTGTCACCTAATAGAATTAGTGAATTTCATAACCATGCATATTGAAAATAGATATCTATATGGAGATAAAGGTTTTCTGGAACGGGTGAGTAATAATACCTATTCTCTAGTGGGAAAAACATTTAACACGATGATATTTTTCATGTCGGTTATATATAACTGATGTGAAAAGCATTAAAAATCAATATATCACCTCGGTTATTTTATAACCGATGTGATATATCGATTATGATCTTTTTTTACGCTGGTTATAAAATAACCGACCTAAAAAATACCAAGAACAGCTTTTTTACGTTGGTTATTTTATAACCAACATGAAAATCAAATCGGGCATGCTTTATCAAGTTGGTTATTTTATAACCGACATGATAAAGAAAACTCAGTGCTTTATCACATAGGTTATAAAAAAACGACGTGATAAAGCCCCATTTATGACATCAGTTATAAAATAACTGACGTTATAAATAATTTTCTATGTCAGTTATTATATAACAGATGTCATAAACATAGAAATGAATAGTTTACCACGTTAGTTACTAAATAACCAACTTTATAAATATTTTAAATGATTTTTTGCACCTCGTATTTTGTCATTCTGTTTTCTTCGATTGGAAGACCTATGACTCATCTCCCGCCCATGAAAAACTAGAATGGATTCTTTGAAGTCGTGCCCTCCAGCCTCATTTTGAAAACATCATTCATCATCTTTATTGTCACCAGATATATCTGGTCGACTCACAACACTCATGTAAGCCTCACAAAACTCAGTTTCAGTAATTATTTTTCACGATGCCCTAATCTAATTTTTTGAGATGTTATTTTTCTATATTTGTTCTTAATATCAATGTATGTTTCATATTGTTAATTTATAAAAAGATAAATTCTTTTCTGGTGAATGAAACCATGGAACTAATATCATGAAAGGTTTAATTTTTTTTTGTTTCTGTGTGTGCGCGTACAGGGGGTGTCCAAGGGGGTGGAGGGGGGGGGGGGGGGGCTATCTAAGTGGTTGGGCGGTGTCCCGGGGTGGGGGGGGGGGGGGGGCTGTCGTAGGGGTGAGGGTGTCCAGGGGATGTCAAAGGGGGTGGGGGTTGGTGTCCAGGGGGTGCGGGGGCTATCCAAGGGGGTTGGGGGTGTCCAAGGGGGTGCGGGGTATGTCTGGGGGGGGGGGGGGGGTGATCAAGGGAGTGAAGGGGCTGTCCAATGGTGTTGGGGGTGTCCAAGGGGTTGGGGGTGTCCAAGGGGGTTAGGGGGTTGTCCAAGTTGATAGGGATGTTCAGGGGGTGGGGTGTGATGTCTAAGGAGGTGAGTGGGATATCGAAGGGGGTAGGGGGTGTCACTGGCGGGGGGGGGGGGGTGGGTTGTCCAGAGGGGTGGGGAGCTATCCAAGGGATGGGGGCTATCCAGAGGGGGGGGGGGCTATCCAGAGGGTTCATGGGGCTATCTAGAAAGTTGGGGGGTGTACAGGGTGTCCATATAGGTGGGGGGGGGGGGGGGCAGTCCATGTGTGTGTGTGTGGGGGGGGGGTCCAAGGGGGTGGGGGTACCGAAGGGGTGGGGGTAGTCCAAGGGGGTGGGGGGGGGGCAGTACATTGGTGTGTGTGTGTGTGTGTGGCGGGGGGGGGGGGGGGGGGGGTCAATGGGGTGGGGGTTCCGAAGGTGTGGGGGAAGTCCAAGGGGGTAGGGGGTGTCCAAGGGGGTGGGGCCCGTCCAGAGGGTTTGGGGGCAGTCCAGGGGGGCTATCCAGATAGTTGGGGGTGTCTAGGGGGTGTACAAGGTGGTCGGGGTGGTGTCCAGGAGGGGTGGGGGTGTCCAAGGGGGTGGGGGATGTCTAGAGGGGTGAGGGGATTTCTAAGAAAGGGGGATGTCAGAGGGGTGGGGGTTGTCAAGTGGGTGGTGGTGTCTAGGGGGTGTCCAAGGGGGTGGGGGGTGGTGTCCACAGGGTGGGGGGGGGGGATGTCCAAGGGGTTGGTGGTGTCTAGGGGTGTCCACGGGGGTGTGGGTGGGGGATGGTGTCTACGGTGGTGGGGGTGTCCATGGGGCGTCAAAGGGCGTGGGGGTGGTGTCTAGGAGTGGTGTAGGGGTCTGTCCAAGGGGGTTGGGGGTGTCCATGTTGGTGCATGGGTTGTTAGGGGGGTGGTGTCCAGGGGTACAGGGGCTCTCCAAGGGGTTTGGGGGTCCAGGGGGTGCCCGGGGGGAGGGGGGTGAGGGGGCTGTCCAAGGGGATATGTGTGTCCAACAGGGTGGGGGTTGTGTCCAGGGAGGTGAGTCAGATGTCCAAGGGGTAGGGGGTGTTTAGGTAGTGGGGGCTATTTAGTGGGCTAGGGCTGTCCAGGGATGGGGGATGTCCAGAGGGGTGGGGGCTTTCCAGAGGGTTCGAGGGGCTGTCCAAAGGGTTGGGGGGTGTCCAGGATGTCTTTGGAGGTGGGGGGGGGGGTCCATGGTGGTGGGGTGTCAAGGGGGTGGGGAAGTCCAAGGGGGTGGGGGATATCCAAGTAGGAGGAGGCTTGTCTATAGGGTTTGGGGGGCTGTCTGGGGGGGGGGGGGACTCTCCTGAGGGTTGGGGGGTGTCCTGGGGGGGGGGGTCCAAGGGGGTAGGGGTGGGGGCTGTCTAGAGGGGTGGGGGATTTCTAGGGGGTTGGGTGGTGTCCCGCAAGGGTGGGGGTGTCCAAGGGGGTGGGGGATGTTTATAGGGTTGGGGGGTTGTCCAGGGGGCGCTGTCCAGAGGGGTGGGGGGCTGTCCATGGGGGTGGAGGTGTCCAGGGGGTGTCCAAGGGGGCGGGGGTGGTATCCAGGGGGTGGGGGGGGGGATATCCAAGAGGGTGTTGGTGTCTATGGGGTGTCCATGGGGGTGGGGAGGTGTCCAAGGGATGGGGGTGGTGTCTAAGGGGGTGGGGGGGTGTTGTCCAAGGGGGTTGGGGTGTCCAGGTGGTCGGGGGGTGGTGTCCAAGGGGGTGGGGTGGGGTCCCGGGGGTGGGGTGTTGGGGGGGGGGGGGGTCTATCCAGAGGGGTGGGAGGCTGTCTAGAGGTTTCAAATTGTTGGGATCTGTGTAATTTTCAGTAGTGAATGTATAAATATTTTAATATTTATACTTCATATTTCTTTTTACAGAAGGGTGAATTTGGTATCTAGTTGCACCATGATATGTTCTTTGTGAACCGTAAGAAGAAAGGATCCAAGATAATTTTAAAACTATTCTATCTAACTATATTTTCTATTTTAAATTATTTTCAAGAATATTTGTTTTAAATAAGCATAGATTAGTTTTATATTTCTATATTATTTTACATTCAAATTATGATATTTTTCATATAAACATATATTTGTCTTATCTTAAAAAGATATATAATTTTGATATTTGTTATAGGTAATAATGAGTCAATGTTAGATTACGGCACATCGCATGAGTAATGAATATGGGGAAGGTGTTGATGCATATTTTAAATTTGCTAAATGAAATGTTCCATGCAGTGACATTTGTTTTTGACCATGCCTAAAATGTTTGAATATTAAGAAGTTGAAAAGTAGAGAGATAAAATATCATCTGATTTTTCATGGTTTTAATCCGAGTTACAACCTGCGATTTTGGCATTGTGAAACTGGATGGAATATCAGATCTACCGATGATGATGATTCACAAGATGGTAACTCTAATGGAATTAAAGGAATGATTAACGATATTGCAGCAGAACAAATCTAGATAGAACCGATAGTTGCACGTCTATATGGTGATGCTAAAAAACCATTGTATCATGGTTGTACAGATATTACAGTTTTGTCAGTGGTGTTAAGATTGATTAACCTGAAGGTGGAACATGGATGGAGTGACAGAAGTTTTACAGAGCTGCTACAATTGTTGAAATACATTATTACAATAGATAAAAGTCTTCCAGATTCACATTATAAGGCCCAAAAAATATTATGCTCGATGAGATTGGGATATAAGAAAATACATGCCTGTCCGAATGACTGTATGATATATATGAAGGAATATTAATTTCTATCAGAGTGTCCTAAATGTGGGACCTCATAGTATCAGTTGAAAGAAAAATCACATGCTGATTTAGAGATTACAAAGATCTCTTCCAAGGTATTTTGGTATCTTCCTAATATTCATCGTTTGAAATGTTTATTTGTTAATTCACAAAATGCAAAAAGGTTAATATGGCATGCTGATGAGTGGATATGTGATGGAAAAATATGTCATCCAACTGATTTTCCACAATGGAAGAAAATTAATGACCAGTATCCTACATTTGGAAATGAAATTAGAAATCTCATACAAGGGTTTTTCACAGATGTAAGGAATCCATACCGAACACTCAGTAGCACACATAGTTCATGTCCTGTTTTATTGGTAATTTACAACCTCTCTCCTGAAGTTTGTATGAAGCATAAATATGTCATGTCGAGTACAATTATCTCTTGTCCGAAGCAACCCGACAATGATATTGATATTTTCTTATCACTATTTATTGATGATTTGAAACTTTTATGGGAGGATGGTATTAAGGTGTGATATTTTTATAAAATGGAATATTTTCAACTACATACAGTGCTTATGTTCACTATAAATAACTTCCCAACATGTGGGAATTTGTCTGGATATAGTGTTAAAGGGTATAAAAAATGTCCAATTTTCTAACAAAAAACTTCATACTGTTAATTACATTATGGGAGGAAAATAGTGTACATGGGTCATCGAATGTTTTTGCCTATGGATCACTCTTATAGAAGAAAAAAAAGGAATTAAATGGTTCACAAGAATTTTATATTTATCCAAAACCATTATCCCTTGATCTCTATTTTGAGAGGGTGGAAAACCATAATGTGACATTGGTAAAGACACAAAGATCTAGTAATGATAGACATATTTTCATGAAATGGTCAATATTTGTTGATCTACCATATTAGAGATATCAAGAAGATAAACATAATATTAAATTCATGTACATGGAGAAGAATATCTGTGACAGTTTGATTGGAACATTGTTAGATATTAAAGGAAAGACAAAAGATAGGTTTAATGCAAGATTAGACTTACTATCAATTGGAATACATATGGAGTTAGCTCCCACTCCTAATGGAAGAAGAACTTTTCTTCCCCCGACTTGTCATACATTATCCAAGAGGGGAAAATTATCTTTTATTCATTATCTTCATGATATCAAACTGCCTCAAGGTTGTTCTTCAAATGTAAAAACATTTGTCTCACTGAAGGACTTGAAGTTGATAGGTATGAAATATCATTATTGTCATGTCATGATGCAATAACTTTTACCAGTTGCATTGCATGGAATATTTTCCATCCATGTCAGAAAGACTACAATGAAGTTGTGTTATTTTTTCAATTCAATTTGTTATAAGGTGATTGATGTGAATTCATTGAACATTTTGGAAAAGGATGAAATTTGTAAAATTTGTCAGATGGAAATGTATTTTCCTCAATCTTTTTTTGATATAATGGTTCATTTAATGATTCATCTGGTTTGAGGAATAAATCATTGTGGAACTGTAAATCATTGTTGGACGTACCATTTTAAAAGTCATATGAAAATATTTAAGGGTTATGTTAAGAATCCATATCGACATGAAGCCTCTATTTTTGAAAATTATATTTTTAAGTAGGTTGTAGAGTTTTGTATGAGCTACTTGGCTGTGGTGCAGCACATAGGTTTGCCTCCATATCGCCATGAAAAATTTAATAATGGGGGAAAGGGGCTTCATGGATTGAAAGTAAAATCATTGTTAGCTGAAAAGATGAAGAACTTATAATTATACATCTTAAATAACATAGCTGATGCTCAACGATATATCACATTGCATATTAATAAGTTGAAACAATGTAATTCAATGAAGAATGAAATGTGGATTTTGAATGAGCACAACAATTTTTTTTTCATGGTTTAAAAAGACCTTGTTTGGTTGATTAGATGTATAATAGAAATTAAAATGGGTAGTGGGTGGTCCATGTTTAAATGTGATAACATTGTCTAGTTATGACATTAATGGCTATACATTTCATACAAAAGACAGTTCAGAATAGTGGTGTATTAGTGTTTGAAGAAGCAATGCATTTTCTAAGTGCTAAAGAAAAAACCCAATTTCTACATCATGTGCATATTATGGAGTGATTGAAGAAATTTGGGAGGTTGATTACTTTAAAATTAATGTTCCTGTTTTTAACTGTAAATGGTTTATCGATAACAATAGTGTTAGACACTATGAATTTGGAATGAAAATTGTTAATATGAATATATTGGAAAACACAACTTATTATTTTATAATGATAACACATGAAAAACAAATTTTCTATATATTAGATAAATCAGATATGCAGTGGGATGCTTTTTTTATGGGAAAAAATAGTATATTGGTTAGGATGAACTTAATGAAGATGCTGATTTATGTGAGATACCTACTTCTATGGAAATATTATCAGAACATAATAATGAGCATGTTGAAGACATGGTTTGTGTCATAAGAAACGATTGTGAAAAAATAATTTGGGAAAACAATCCATTTGTACATTCCTAAAATTACAAGAAACATTTGTTTATTTCTTGTTGATATTTATTATTTTCATAAAATGATAGATATTGTAAGTTTTTTCTTTATGAAAACACGTATTAAAATAAATAAGTATACAATTTTGTTTGTTTTAATTTTTTTTATTTTATTTATCATGTTTACCATTAAATAAATTATATATCTATTATTTTTGTTCACTGACAATTACTTTACCATTTTTATCATGTTTACCATGTTTACCATGTTTACCATAATTATCATCTTTACCATTGTTTAACATGCCTACCATATTAACCATGTTTACTATTACGTAACTTAGTGAAATTTTCAATTTTCTATTTACATTAGTATTGTAATATTTGAATTTGTATATTTGTGAACTAATATTTGTTTTTATTATTTGAAGGATACTGACAGATCAATCAGTTGACCAACCACAAGATTCTAGAGATGAGCATATTGGGCATACCTCTGGGGAAGAACATTCAAATACTCCTCTTGATGTTCCCCAATCTTCCTCATGTGCTCCCATTAAGAAAAAGAGTTAAAGAGTTGGTAAACATGGGTGCACACGTTTACCAAACTTATCACTTTCCCATTCACAGGATCAGAGGATACTCATTTGGATTGGTGAGGATGATATTTTTAGAGGTCCAAATGCAAAATAATTTAAGAGTTTTGTATCAACTTAGGGTAAGATCAAAGTAAGAATTTTGAATAATGAATAGAGAAGTGTGGATAAAGCAATAATCTCTCAGTTGTGGGTGATGATATTGGTAATATCATTTACGATTGTTTTCCTATTCTTTAAATTTTTCTAGTATATATAATATGTTTAACCTCTTCTTTATCAGATGAAATTTGATATTCCTAACACTGGAGTAGTCAGGAAGTAATGATTATCAATGACTGCCATGCGATAGAGGGATTTCAAATCAACCTTCTCATCTGATTTCATTTTTGGTCATAGGAGTCATGAAAATCAATTTCTTATATATCCTTTCATAGACAAAGACATATGGGGATATTTTGTTGAATGTATAAGAAAAGATTTATTTTTGGTACGGGAAATGTAATCTTGTATAAGCTTTCTTATATAAATGATCTTATTAATGTTTTGTTAAAGATTTATTATTCTAAATTTACAGAAAACAAATAAATATCATCATGAGATCCAATATAAAAATGTATACCCTCATATTTTATCTCGAGGAGGGTATACTTTAATGGAAGAACAAATGATGGAAGAAAAATTACAAAAACTATGAGCTGAGTCTTCAAGCTCTAGGGAGGTGGCCCCTCCATCCACTCCATCTAGACATGAAAAATGTAAGAGAGCTCAGATGGAAAAAAGGGAAATATCTTTCGAAAGATTTGAGAATTGTAGCTGAGAGTATTGTAAGATATCTATTTTATTTATTTAAGTTAACTATATTCGTCATATAATTTCAATCATTACATAAATGTTCAATTAATTAATATAGGATTCTTTTGAGGAGTAGAGCTCATAGAGGGTAATTATTGATGCTGGGAGGCAAGATATTTTCTCTGCATCATTGGGAATGCCCAAACATCTTGGTCGTTTATAAGGATATCTGATAGGTGTATCGTTAATAAAACTATTGCCACGTTCTTCAATTTCTTTCGTTGATGGAGTTTATAAAAAAATAAATTCCATAGAGGCTGAAGTTCATAATATTAATGTGACGATGGAGGAAAATATTATAGCATTGGTACAGTCTATGTTTGTAGACATGCAAAGACAATATCATATTGCAGCTCCCACTCCTCCACCTCCCCCTGCAGACCAAATTATTTATCCTCCACCTCTTCCAATAGCTCCCACTCCCCCACCTCAACCTGTGGACCCCATTTTTTTATCCTACTCCTCCGCTGTAGCTTCTTACTTATTTTGAGTTGTATATTGATGATCCTGAACATCTTATAGTTTCATATGGGCTGGTATATTGTATAGGAGATACATTCCATCATCAAAAATTAGAGGTAGAGAATCATAGGGTCACTGTACAGTATATTATAGATAGATCAACTCGAGTACCATTACCTACAGATCCGGTGACGACAGTTGGACATAGTGTCAGCCATTTTTTAATTTGGAAATCAAGACTTCTTTGAATCATTACCATAGATGTATGTGTGTTATATCTTCTATTTTATTTTTATATTAATGTTGTTTTATCATTTTAAAACAAATATATTTTTATATTTATTTTTACAGGAATACTTCAAAGGTAAAGAAATACTTTATAGACAACAACAAAGACAAATGGCTATGACATTAGATACAGATTCTAGTAGTCTTGATAGATTATCAAGATATTCTAATTTGTTTGAGGATCATTATGAGTTTCCAATGGAATCTCATGTTTGTGGACGTGTAATAACTATGGGGATTGAAAAAAAAGATATCATAGAGCTTGTTACTGGAGATAAGTTGGGCATTAATGTGGTGAATTGTTTTTCCATTTAATTATTCACATATTTTCCCTACGTTATATTTATTAAAAATGTATACTTATGCCTATTTTTTATTAGGTATATTTATAAATTTTTTGAGAAGAATGAGCGGACTGATGTATATGGATTCATGGACCCACAATTGATTTCCCCCGAAGCTCGTGCATTGAATGAGTAACAAAGAATGCTTTATATTGCTGAATGATTTAAACAGAATATAGTCACACAATGATGGATGATGCCTTTTTGTGAGAGGCACGAAACACATATCTGGAAAAGGGTTCATTATCTTTTAACATAAAAAACAACTAACTTTAAATTTTCTTTTATCATTGATAATTGGATGTTAGGTGTTTTTTACCCATGGGATAAAACACTTTATTTGATATGCTCTGTCCATGGCGATGTGTGGGAAAGTTTTAAGAAAATGATAGAAAAGTATCTTTCAATTTGTAATTAGTTTATATATTATAATTATTTTTCAATTTATCCCATTCGTATTATTTTCTAACATAGGATGGGTCTACTTTCAAAAAAACACAAAGAAAATGAGTGCGAAGATCAAATACGTAAATGTAAAGGTAAATATCCATTTATAATTTGCACTTTGTGATTTATTAATTAAAAAAAATATATTGAATTTACACTCATTTCAACAGAAATGTCATGAACAACATGTTGTCATTGAATTTGGATATTATATGTTAAGTTTTATGTATGAAATAATTACAACTGGAACAGTTGTGAACTTTTCCCCGGTAAGATTTCCTTTCAAACATTACTATGATATTTCATTTTATTTATTCATTATACACATTAACTAATATCCTTTTAATTTGTAGCTCTTTGATGGCCTTCGACCCTATAGTGCTCAAGACGTCAATCACTTAAAGTGTAATGGTGAAATTATTTTACAAGTTTGATTGAATTTTAGTTTTATGAACTGTAAAATGTTATTTTTAATATTGTCGTTTTAATTGTGTATTTAGTAGTCATTTAGTTTGGATTTAGTTTTTTTAAGTTGACATTGTATGTTTTGAATGTTATGTATTTGAATGTTCATTTTTTCTATACTTCTAGTTTTGGACTACTTATGATGGTTTTTTGGTATGGATTCTGGTCTGGAGGGGAGGGGTTCCATGTGTGTGTGGGGGGGGGGGGGTGTTTAGTGGGGTGGGAGGGTATCTAGGTGTGTGGGAGGGATGTATGATGGGGTGGGGGGGGGGGGTGTGTTGGGTGTTCATGAGAGTGGGGGGTAGTCCAGGGGGTGGGATAATTTCGAGGAGGGTGGGAGGGTTTTCCAAGGGAGTGGGGGCTGTCCAGGGGGTGTACAGGGGTGTGGGGGTGTATTGTGGGTGAGGGGGGTTTCTAGGAGTATGGTAGGGCTATCCAGTGGGGTGGGGGATTCCAGGAGGGTGGGAGCATTTCTAGGAGGGTGGGAGGGTATTGCAAGGGAGTTGGGGGCTATCCATGGGTTTTCCAGGGGTGTGGGGGTGTCTGGTGGGGTAAGGGGGGTTTTCCAGGGGTGTGGGTGTACTATCCATGGGGTGGGGGTGTCTATGGGGGTTGGGAGTTATCCAGGGGTGTGGGGGATATCCAGGGGGTGGGGGCAGTCCAGGGGTGTGTGTGTGTGGGGGGGGGGGTGTCCATTGGTGTAGTGGGGGATATCTAGTGGGGGGGGGGGGGTTATAGTCAGGGTTTGTTGGGATTTAGTCGGTTTTTGGTCTGGGGGTGTCCAGTGGGGTGGGGGGGGGGGGTCCATGGGTGTGGTTGGTGCTGTCTAGTGTGCTGGGGGTGGGACGGTGTCTAGGAGGGTGGAAGGGATGTCCATGACAGTAGGGGGATGTATAGGGGGTGTCCAGGGGTGTGTGTGTGTGTGGGGGGGGGGGGGTTCATGGGGTGTGGGAGTGTTGTCCAGTGTTGTGGGATTGATGTCACAGGGAGGGGGTCTCCAAGAGTGGGTGGGGGGGGGGGGGTTTCTAGGGGTGTGGGAGGGCTGTCCGGGGGTGTGGGAATGTTGTCCAGGGGGTGGGGGTGACTTGGATGGGTGTGTACAAGTGTGTGGTGGGGGTTGTCCAATGGGGGGGGGGGGGTTCCAAGGGTGTGGTAGTGCTGTCCATGGGGTGGGGTGTCTAGTGGTGTCCAAGTGTGTGAGGTGGTTGGGGGGTGTCTAGGGGTGTGTCGGGGGGGGGGGGGGCTATCCAGGGGTGTGGTAGTGCTGTCCAGGGGGTAGGGGTTATCCAGGGGAGGTTTCTAGGGGTGTGGGAGGGCTGTCCAGGGGTGTGGGTGTGCTGTCTAGGGGGTGTGGGTGTCCAGGGGGTGGGCCAGGTGTGGGGTGGGGGTGGGGGAAGTCCAGCGGTGTGGCGGTGTCTAGGGGTGTGGTGGGGGTGTCCAGTGAGGGGGGGGGGGGGTTCTGGTCAGGTTATCGTCAGGTTCTAGTCTGTTTTTTTGGTCTGGGGGTGTCCTGTTGGGTGGGGGGGGGGTGGGGTCTAGGGGTGTGGTGGGTGTTTTCCTGTGGGTTGGGGGTGGGAGGGTGTTTAAGAGGGTGAGAGGGATGTCCAAGCCAGTGGGGGGGGGGGGATGTTCAGGGGGTGTCCAAGGGTGTGGGGGTGTTCAGTGGTGTGGTGTGTGTGTGTGTGTGAGGGGGGGGGGGTCTAGGGGTGTGGGAGGGCTATCTAGGGGGAGTGGCAGTGCTGTCTAGGGGGTGGGGGTGTCTAGGATGGTGTGTGGGGGGGGGGGGGGGTTCTAGGGGTGTGGGAGGGTTACCTAGGGGTGTGGGAGTGCTGGCCAGGGGGTGGGGGTGTCCAGGAGGGTGGGGGTATCTAGGGGTGTGGTGGGGTCTATCTAATGGGGTGGGGGGGGGTTGTCTTGTTTTGGTCATGTTTTGGTCTGTTTTGGGTCTGGGGGTGTCTAGTTGGGGGGTGTCCAGTGGTGTGGTGGGGGTTGTCCAGTGGGGTAGGGGGTTCTGGTCTATTTTTGGTTGGGTTTTGGTATGTTTTTTGTATTTTTTTGGTCTGTTTCAGATGTCTTGGCAGGGCATAGCAGTGGTTGATCGGTGGTGGGGGCTGTCTAGTGGGGTGGGGTGGATCTGTTCTATTTTTGGTCACGTTTTGGTTTGTTTTTGGTATTTTTTGGTCTGTTTCAGGTGTTTTTGTAGGGCATTGCAGTGGATGATCAGTTTTATTTCAAAAAAATTGTTTTTTTACATCAGTTATTTTATAACTGATGTAAAAAAGGCATTGGGATTAGTTTTAACATCGGTTATTTGAAAACGAACATAATAAACACATGGGAAATGGTTTTCACATCGGTTATTCTATAACCAACATAAAAAAAGGAAATGAATAGTTTTTAATGTTGGTTATTTTATAACCGACGTAGTAGATATGTTTTCACGTATGTTGTTCTTTAACTAACGTGGGAAACTGCTTGGAAGACAGGTTTAATATGTTGGTTATGAAAATAATCGCTTTGATATACTTTTCAGAGGAGTGATTTTTGACATTGGTTATATAATAACCAACGTTAAAGAGTATATACCATTTCGGTTATTAAATAACCGATGTAATAAACCATGACTCCGATGTGTTTTCTAACAGACGTGAAAAAAGATTCAGATTTCTATTTTTTATGTCGGTTCTAAAATAACCGACCTGAAAAACAATGTTTATAAAATCTCCTATAATAACATCAGCCAAAATACGACGTAAAAAAATCTATGTAGAAATATTTACATGCACTAGTGATTAAGATTTATATAGAAATATCTTACGCAATTTTATATAGATCAATTCCAATCCATGTATGAAAATAAATTGATTCCATTTTAAGAAATTTGAATTAGAATAATATATATAAATTAAACATAAATCTAAAAAAATAGTTAAAAATAATTATAACCAATTATTTTCCACACACTATGTAATTGTTGTTATAACATGATAAATTACCTATAAAAAACCAATTTATCATTTAGATATATCTGAAAATAATAAAAATATTTAAAATTTGACTACCCATGATTATATATTACTATTGTAATAGATTGTCACCTACCGGATTAGATCCCAGATTTCCCAACTAATACTATCCTTATCAAAAAAATTATAGATGATCTTATTCTTCCCAAATACCTAAATTTTCCTTCAATACTTAGAACATCCCGACCTTTTCTCAAACTCAAAAACCTCCATTAATTATATTATTTTTACTTCATGAAACATTTTCCCTAACAATTTATTAACACATTGTCTTCAATTAGTCCAACTTAATACAATAAGAATTATTCTTGAATAAGAGCATTAAAAAAGAAATTCTTATTTAATCTACAATTTCCAATTCCCAAATACATTAAAATTTAAAAAAATACTACTTTTTATAATCAATTTAAAACATGTATTTGATAAATAGTTAGAATAGAAAATTTTCATAATATTAAACCAGCCACCGAAAAGTATATTCTTAATCCCATATAATGTAAATTGTTTAAAAAAATAACAGGTAATGATCCTAGACCCAAGAATCATTTTCACTAATTACACTCTAATATAGAAAATCCTTTCAATTAGAATATTGTATTAAAATTCATTTTATAATTTTTTTATTATTCCATTTGATACATAAGATCACATCCATAGTGAATAATATATCTATGGAAGAATTTTTAGATTGAGAGATAATAGAGATACTAAATAAATAATGTGATCAAACTACATATTAATTAGCGATTCAGACAATATTATAGTAAAAATATTCATTTCATATTAGAGAAACATAAATTTCACTCTTTTGTAACCCTAGTATGAACCCATGTCATGCTATGGGAGTTAAGGAGCCTTATAAAAAATTATTCATGTTAAAATATAGAATCAAATATCCCAAAAACAATGACATGTCTAGGATTAATTCTCAATCAGGACCATAATTCAATTATCAAAATGGCTCTACAAAAAACCTAGATCTTGACGGTCACCCTACATGTTCACACAATACTATACACTTATCATGAAGTCTGTACTTCATAGACAAGGGAACATTTATTTTCTTATTTCATATTTGTTGGTATCATGAATCCAAAAATAATTAGTATTAAATAAATCTCCATAAAAAACAATGAAAAAAATGAAAAAGTGGGATATACCTATTAATCCTCACATTTAGAATTTCATGCCCTGATTGGAATTTTCATCCCCAAAAATTAAGAAGAATTTTATTTCCCAAATAATCAAAATGAATTAATTATGAATCTGATCCTTACTCTCCCAATATTGTCTTGGGAGAGACAATGATTCGATAAAACTATCTCCAATAGAATACTATATTCTCTCATAATATTCTCTAATCTATCATATGTACCCATTATAATTTTCAATTATTTTATATCAAATGTTTAATCCATCATATCACAGGGGAGAACATTACATGGTATTTTGGTTGTGTGATATTTATGAGACTTAGAAAAAATTTAATAACAAAAGAACATAATGGGTACTATATGAGTAATGAAAATTCTATTATTCAATTATTGATAAAAATGGACCCATCTATTAATGGATATGAATAATGACTTTGAAATTCATTTGTTTCTTAACTATAATTACTATCATAAGAATTATTGATCATCAACTGTAAACATGAAAAAAACATATTTGATAGAAATGATGACAATACAACTGAGTATGAGCTATTATTAATCACATTCAGATTTGGGGGGACCTCATCCATCATATCATTCCCCAAGATTGTTCATAAAAATCATATCCCCAAGATTTGATACTAAACTAATATTTATCTACATGATCCACAATAAAATGATTCATATGAATCAATCTAAATCAATTCATGATAGATAATATTGTAAAGAACTCAAAAAAACCACCATGGAAAATTAATGTGTTCCCAAATCAAGCATAATATCATAATATATATCCTAAAATTCTATATAGTCCATTATATCTTCCCATTCATTTGTAAATGATTTGACAACCTAACATTCACCTATATACCCACCTCCATCTATTCATCAATGTCTTGAAATAATTTAATTTTGTCTATTTGAAATTATATAAAATGTAACTCCAAATAGATTAACCACTTTATCAACATATGACATAATAATGTCAATAATATAGATGGTCATCCAAATATGTATGAAGTGGGAAAATTCACGAGTAAATATATAATCAAATATATTAAATCATAAATCTTTGATAATTTCTATATACTATTATTATAATACATTATGATATATTACCATTTCAAGGTATATACTGAATATGGAGTAAAATTTATATAATACAGGGATGCTCTAACATTTATAATAGAAAGGTCAAAGACCATGACTCATAAAAGGATAAATCCCATTTCATCACTACCTACCCAAACTTGTATCTGATTTTGTGAAACATCGTTACCACACATGGTAAAACTATCCAAATTATGTTTTAGGGAAAATCCCTATTATTTTTAATAAAACATAATAGAATGAGAAATCCATCTGAATAATAATGTGTTGATTCTTAAACTAGGGGAAACATTACATTGTATCCCAAAAAAATTATGGAATCATTCTCTTTAACCTATGTTACTTGGCTTACCAATATAGAATTGATGAAAACGTTATGTAACATAATACTAATTCCTTCTTCATGATATTGTAATTGAAAACTCTCCATTAGTCACATCATTATCCACTTAACCTATTAATTCATTTCTTCTTATTATTTTCATGTCATAGAATACACAAAAATATTACACTTCTATAATATATAAAATGTCTTTAAATAATATGTATTTTGATACTTCACCTAACATTGCTACCTCAAGTTTAAATATCCCCTAGGGAAGATATATCTAATTCTATTTTATTACAATTACACCATTAACCTATTGAAAAATGATCATGTAACTAAATCATCATGCAAAGGAAATCTTACAAAAAATAAGAGATCATCTATGGGAAAATACATCTCATTTGGTCATTACTTTTAAATTTATATTAAATAACCTTACACCATTTCATTATAAAACATATATTTCGGTATCCTAATGAATCAGAACACACTATAAACCCTTCACTCGACTAATACATGATTAATACCAATTAATATATCATTACCATATCATATCATAAAATTATAATCATCTCTTATCATTCTATTCCAAATTCATGTATTTCTAAGACAATTTAATGAGTAGAGATAGTCAATATGAGAAGTCTAAAATTAAGAGTCCATATTATCATTCCAATATAAGAAAAATCTAAATCCCAGACACTTTCTTAGCAAAGTACCATGAAATTGACAGAAAAAACTGTTTAGGTATACTAATATACGACTCTCAAAAATCCCATTCACTAATAACATGACCTCCAACATAGATATATTAAAGTTGGATAGATTGAAAAATGAATTATGGTATTTAAATATCTCCATCTTAGTTTTCAAATTCAATCCATGATTCTCATATAATAAAGGATAATTATAAATTTTATCAAAAAAAATTATAAGAAATTATTTAATGTATTTTGGAAAAACAATATTTTTCAATGATGTAAATAAGTTTTAACATAAAATTTCTCAAAATGATATTAACATGAAAACACAATTAGTTTACCGAAAAATTAATGTGGTTTTATACTTTCATCTTTATTCTCTCTCATGTGGTGATATATGGATCAGAAATAAACAAATAAGAACCACATAACTATCATAAAATATTTTAATATGTCATTATTCAATGAAAAAGATATTTCTATTTCATTATTACATAATTAAACATCTGATAGTCAAATCACCACCACATAATACTTTTATCATAGATTGAAAATATAATTGAAATTGCCTATGGTAGAACACATGGTCAATGAAATCTATTTCCCTAAAAAACCGAATTGAATCATTTTCTATCCTATATATTCATAATCAATGTGATGTGAAGGAATTGGGACTGGGTTTAGTACTAAAAATGATTCAATAGAAAAACATATATCTCATTGTTGAAATTAAAGTGAAATATTGTTTAAACACACCCATGAAACCCATACCTACAACTAACATGGGTAAAATTACTCAAATACAACCAATTAAAGAGTATATATAGATAGTAGACTAGTTATATTCATAGAAAAAAAATGAGAAATACTTTAGGACAAGATGAATTTCCAATTTCACTTGAAAATTGGGGAAATTATTATAAGGTTATCTAAATAATTCTTTATTCTCATAATAGTTGACACATGCCTTATAATTTTTTCTCTATTCCACCATGGTAATTCCATTGAACATGTTAATTTATAGATTTATTTTTCCCGATAATATATATACATTTCATAGAATAGTAGAATAAAATATATTTCTAAAACCCCCTCTAATATTGGACAATGAATGATCCCAAAATTTAAGGAATAATATATTAATTCTATATAAAAAATTATAATTTATATTAATCCTATAAAATTTAATGAATTAGATACACTCAAAAAAATAATAGGATAACCCATTATAGAATCTATAATTAAAAAACTTCTCTTTATTGTATTTCCTTACATACACATCCCAAACAAATAGTCTATATAAATTTTTTTCTTTGAACCATACGATAGTATTACTAATAATGATCACCATTGGTATTATCTTAATAATAAAATCCATCCTTCTTCATATTGTGTTTCTCATCCCTAATTTATTTTTCCTATTATAACCTCTAACACCATAACTTCAATAAGTATCATATTATAACATCATCAGATATTAATGCTTCCTAAACCTATGTAATGTTTTAGTCATGTTAGGATATTCCAACTACAAGTATAATATTATTCCACAATAGTTCCACCCAATATCTCTCCCCTAATAATTGAAATCACAAGGTCACTGATTTATTTTCACATCATCATGATATGAAATTTTCACTCATTCTCTTCTTCCCCCTAAAAGAATACTTTCTTCCAATGGTATATGGAATAATGTAATTCTATCTATTTTTATATATCAATTTCTCCACCACTACGGATTCCTTAATTAATATCCATACAAAGGTAAATAAATGTAGTATAATTAATGTACCTAAAATATTTTGTTAATGAATCCTTGTAAAAAAATATGATTTCAAATATATCTTTAAATAAATTTAATTACATTAGTATCTTTATATATATATGTAAAAATAATATTAAGTGCCCAAAAAATAATTTAAATATGATTATGTGACAAATTAATCTATATTATCAATATAGTTATAAGAATATTTTTTTGGGATTTTTCCCAAATATTTATTTTTCATTGAAGAGTTGAAGATATAAAATAATGTAAAATTATTATTATTTTATTAAGTAAAATCTGATACATGAGATGGTTTCCCAACCCATACCCCTAAAAATATAATTAATTAATGTGAGGAATATAGTGAAAACATGTGGTGTAATGAGCTTAAACCATCCAGGTGGTAAATTAAGAAACAAGAAAACATGATATAAAAAATATATTTTGGGTGAAGAACTTGAAAAAGATGTTAAAAAAGTTTCTTCTTAGGTTATCCCCATTTGTATCTTTGATATACCATAGTAGTAACACGTGAATCTATTAAAGCATCAGATTAAAAATAGCTCTCGAATTTAAGAAAACTTTTTATCTTCCCTAGATTGTCACTAAAACATATCTAGTCCTTGATTATGAATATGAAAACTATGTTTTATACCAAATATACAATTATAATCAATAGAATTAATACATTCTAAATTGGATTCCTTCATATAGAGTGAGTGAAATATCTATTAGACACTTTTGGTAAGGAGAATCAACGTTAATTCACAAACCGTCATCATTATATGGTAAAACAACCTCGAAGAGTTACATAGGTTATGACATTAAACACTATGATTTCATTTTCACCCCTTTATATCCTTATCAGTAACTTCATATATTGGTCCAATGTTTATAATGGAGTTGGCCGATTGATCAACAATTTCATTTTCACTCGTATGCATCCATTTATTTTATGTGATAAATCATGTGATTAAACAAAACACAATCATCTAGAATATGAAAAAAATGACTAACATATCATCATTGAAAAATCCACATAGTGAAGTAACTAACCACACAAAATCAATAGTAGAATAAATACACATCAATATAACTGGACTATTAAAGATGTTCATATATTAGCTGGAAATATGACATGTAGAGAATTCCATCAATATGCATCCTCTCAGTAAAATATTTAAACATCATCAGCAATATAGAATAAGAAATTCCATTAAAATAACCATGTTTCAATTATTAGTCAATATTGAGAGCTAGTTCAAGGAAATCATTTGTCAAAACATGAATATTTGGCAGAAATCAAAAGCATGATTGAAACCAAGACAAAAAACTAAAAATCACCATTTCTAGACCGTGATTCCATTTTTAGTATTTAAATAACAAGAATTCCATTTTTAAACAGAATAAAACTAAAATTAAATCATTTCCATGTAACTTATCGGAACATAATATTGGAATCTCACTTAAATTCATCCACTAACTCAATAAACATTTTTTTTCATATTTGAAGCTAATGATATTCAAAGACTTCACCATTCAAGTACCATTATTAAACCATCTCATCATTCTCATCCATTTATGATTCTAGTTATTTAGAAACATCCTCCTCAATCTGTTATGGATCTATCGTGGTAGGGTCTGAGTCTTTATTAAAATCATTGCTACTTGAATTATTTTCACTAGAAGAAGTGATATGAATTTTAGACGCCATAGGGTGAGGTGGAATATCTATTTTCACTATCTTATAATACAATAAATATCTAGTAAAAACGATTCTCTTAAATTTAAAATAATATCCATGTTTCAAAGTATTTTTTGGTGTTTTGAGTAATGCAATGATCTGAATCAATAATAAATTTTCAACCTCTATTAGTTTTATATTTCAACTATTTATCCTCAATATAATGTTATTGATCATAGAAATCCAGAAAAGTATCACTAATATTAGAGTGGAAGGCTTTTTCCACCTCTTGATAGGCTTCCTGAGATTCATTAGGGTCCTCAAAATCCCGGACTAGAGAAAGGGAATAAGTAGTATGATCTATAATTTTTTGAAAAAATTAACGAGATTCTTAAATTTTATTATCTTAAAATGAATTTACCAGATTTATCTATGTTTTAAAATTTTTCACAACTTTCGTCTTTTCATTAATGGATTTATCAATAGCTAAATTTTGCCCTTAAATAAAAATTTGTACCCCAAAAGGACAAGGGAATTTTTTTTTCTATCATTTCATTCTTTTTGGTAAATATTTTTCTTTCTTTTCTCATCCCATGTCATTTTAATTTAAAAAATTCATACTTTCCTAATTCCAAAGTCCTTCCAAGAGTGTTTAAGCTTATGGAAATCATTTCATGAGTCGGGTAGGTTTTCATATGTTACATCATGAAAGAACCCATAATTTCCATTTTGAATCCATATCTGGGATGTTAGTTCTTGGTAAATGATATTATCTACAAAAAATCTCATAAATTAGTTCCTTTAATGATTATTCCTTCCATATTCAATTAATATTTACTAATAACACTAGAAATTAGAAATTTGGTGGTATGTTTTAACAGATGAAGCAATAACCCAGTGAAACTGAGATAGACTAGAACAATAGGTGACTTAGTGTTTGGATAAAAATGTTGGGTCCATTTGAGAACATTCATGGAATATCCTTCAAATACCAATTAGCATCTTACCTAAATTATGTAGTACCTATGTTTCAAAGAGAGGGGAATAATGGCATTAGAGGTATTTAACAAGTTATCATGGAAACTCATAGAACCAATTTCTTATAGAATTTCCATAAAACATTAAATGATGGACCAATGTTAATTAATATCCCAATTATAACAAAAAATAAATAATAATAATGAATGTTTAATATTTTACATAATTTTGATATACATAAATTTTTAAGAAAAAAAATCATATTATAGAAAATCAGTTATTAATGGTATTTTGTGTGTATAATTTTAATATAAATTCTGAAACTTATAAGAATTTGTTTTTATAATATATATTCTATTCGGGTAATAAAAAGGTTTAAATATAGAAAATATCAACTTTTTGTAGTATGGATGAATATTAATAGTGGTAAAAAATTTCACATCGTTACTGTGTAAATCAAGTGATTCTAGTTAAAAAATAATGTGGAAGGGAAAAAAATTCATTAAAAAATATACCTTCATAATATTTGAGTATATATCAATAATGAGCATATAAACTTATAAAATGATTAATTTTTACAATTTATCTTTTATTTTGACCGTAAGTAAAATATGATGTAGAAAATTTGACCTCCATTTTTTATTATCTATAACAGTTTTTGTGAACTAGAAAAATAAATAACGTCAATTATAAATTTTTATTTTAATGACGGTTTTTAATGGGGTTTTTTTAATTTTTATTGATGAAATAATCACCTTTAATAATTACAAAATACCAAAAAAGTATTTGTGAAGGTATAATAAAATGCATTTTAAAGAGTCTAAATACACCATAAGTACATTTTTATCATATTTATAGTTCCCCATGAGTAATATATATAAATATATCATATTTTGGATGTTAGAAACGTTTATATATCTTAAATACATATTTATATTAATTTATTTTATGTCTAATTAAATAAATAGTGTCAAAAATATATTAATAATGTATTATGGAAATTATATTTTATTAAATTATTTCAATATAATAACAATTTTTATGTATGCAAGGGGTGATAAGATATGGTATAAAATTTAAACTGTTGGAATTTTTTGAGATAATTGCAAACCTACGTATAAAATGATTTCACATTAAGAATGATATATCTGATATCATAATTAACTATTAAAATGGTAAAATAAGCGGTTCATAATGAAGAAAATGTAAAAAAATCTATAAAAAAAATCTAAACATATTATTTGATTCGGACAATAAACTCATTATGTTAAAATAATTTTTTTTTTGGAAACACATTCCTAGGAATACGACTTTATAATATTTTTATATTTTGAAAAATTACAAGAGTACCCCTCCCTTCAAATTTAAAAGAACAACCCTTCTCTATTTTATTCTCACCGAATTGAGATATCATCCCTGAAAACCCAAACAAATTTACCTACTATACTTCTGTTGACATGAATTTTAGGTAGTGGTATTTTTAAACTACCATACCAAGGGTCCTTAAGAATTAATCTAAAGGATTTCTAAAGAATAATATGTCATTATATTTATTGACACTTTCATGAATATTTATTCATCTTATTTCGATATACCTTTACTAATAAAAAAATAAAAATAATTGACAATGATTTTATTTAGATGTTATTAATAGTAGGATAAAACAACTTCAGACCTTTTTCCATCGTATGAAAAATAAAACTACCTCCCAATAATAAATACTACGTACCTTCTCCATACACAAGTGTAAATCATTTTCCACCACTATTTTACATGGGTGGATATAAAGATGTTAGTAATATATATATATTGAAATTTTTAGATAATTATTCAGTTGAAATTACTATATAATATCTACATTCTTAACTACTAATATATTAGAATAAAATAATGCCTCTTGTTCATACATGTGGACTACCATAAAAACAAATTGATAAGTTTAATTTTTATTCTCATTTTACATTGTTATAAGAAAGTATATATTTAATGAATATATATGATATAATTGATATAAAAATGATCCTAGAAATGTGATTTTCTTTTCATATACTCAAAATTGAAAACATCGTTTAGGCACATGTAAGCCCTAAATTGTCAATGAATTATAAAATTAATTATTAATATATATATATATATATATTTATATACTAATATATTAAATATGTTTTTTATATTATACATAAAATAATAGAGATTATTGAACAATGAGAATGATACCAGTACTGAAACTGCGAATCAAATCATACTGAAAATATAAAGGAGTTAAACCATGAAATAATTATAATAATTAATTATTATTAACAAATGGGTGAAAAAATGGTTTGACTTGATCATATATGATATAATAGATATTAATACTATTCTTCTATATAATTATAATAATATTTAAGTTAATATTTATGAGCTTAAAATAACATATGGTGTATAGAGAACATGAGGTAAGGGATTCTGTCTTAATTTCCACACCATTGTAACATATTTGTTATTATAAACATATTTATCTATATTATATATACTACCACATTGGTGAATTCACCATAAATATATATTTATTCATGATGAAAACAATTTAAATATATATTTATTCTATAAAGGGGTTACAATTTGAGTTTTAAGAAAGTGTTAAGATTTTAATTTATAATCTATTTTTTAGGATATCATTTTTATTTGAAGGAATTATTTAATCATAACATCTAAAATAAATAAATTATCTTATCATATGTAAATTTAATAAATTTTTATGTTTACAACCAAATTTTCCTCTCATTATAACTTGAATCATTAAAATAAATATTTCAATTAAAATTTGATTTTATTTCCCATTTGATCGGATACATTTTTCATCAATATACATATTTTTTATCGTTGTTTTATAGAATTCTATTTTTTATTGAAATTTTTTGTTAATGATATTTTATGTTATCCTTTTATTTTCACATGGTTAGAAATAAATATTTTTTTAAAATGAATCTTGTTTTACATTAATTACAAAATGTTAGATAGAATATTTATTATTAACGTATATGAAATAAAAAATACTCCCTATGTGATAACTATTTTAACAAATTTATATTTTTAAACATGTTTTAAATGGGTTTACATATAGAGGTTATTAATGAAATATTATTCTGATTTATTTCTTATATTTTTTTTTTAATTTCAACAAAGGACAAAATTATATTACCCAATGTATATTTATAATGAATTAATGGTCATATTATATATCATATTGACTTTGTGGTCATTAATATTTTCAAAAAACAATGTATTTCATATGAGCATATTTTATTGGATATTAGAATTCAATTAAATATCAAAATATCTATTTTCATTTATATTACATTTCCCAAATCCATTTAACATTTCTGTATATGTTGTTTTACTATGCATGTATTTGATTTACTGAGTAATAGAATGATATTATTTATTATTCAATAAATTTAGATATTTTTTATAATAAATTTTTTTTAAATTAAATTTATTATTTAATAGATGATGAATTTTTTGTAAATGGTATGATGGGTGGGTCAAAAAAATTTATATCCCCTCAATGCATCGACATGTCCTAGGACAGAAACCTATTTCTGAAATGTCTGAAATGGGTTTTTTTGTATATAACTAGAGATCGATTAAGCTGTATTAATAGAAGGATATGATGATATGGAAATAAATATGTTTATTTCTATTACATATAATAATTTTAATTTCCTTAATTGATAATTTATTAATTATTATTCATTATATTTTCTCCTTGATATTATCCATGGAAGCATTTCATGCTCATGTTATTGATTAAATGAAATGTATTTTTAGTTAATTTAATCACCATATTTAATATTACTTATTTAAATAGTATAGTTTGAACTTAGATGTGATGATGGATAAAATAAATAATAGCATTGATTGAACACATTCATTATAATTTTTTTTAAAACAATATGGGAATTATATATTTATATGGTTCTTTAATATTTCATAATTGATCCATCCTACATAGTGATATCCATTATATTTTGTACCAATGTAATAAATTGAACACCATTTCATTTTTAATCCTCAAAATATTTGTTTTTTATTGTAAAAAAACTTTTAAGGAAAAGTAGGAAACCCATCAAGTACACAAATAAAAGAAATCGACATGATAAATCGTAGCTGAATCTTTGATTTGTAATTTAAGCATGTTAGACATCATACCTCTGTGAAGACTCCATTGAAAAAAGGTATCCTTCTTCCAATTTTTTTAAATATATTTAGGTTTTCTACAATTTAATTTAGTGGATGTTTAGAGGAAACATTATCAATTAATATTAAAATAAATATATAAAATGATAGAATTATGATAATCTATTATAGTAGTTATGAAATTTTAACTATAACGGGTTTTTAATTTTATTGAAAAATATTCTCTATGATAATGATTTGACTCTATGTGTTCCATTATATTAGTTATGTAACCTAAAAGATAAATTGGTTACAATAACCGTATAAAACAATGGATTTCCCTAAGGAAAAATCCAGTAATGCTGGGGTTTTAATTAAGAATATCATGTGCATATTTGGGTAATATAAACATGAAATAATGATTATAATTTACTATATAGAGAGACCTATAATTAAATAGCGTGATTCAGATATGTTGGATTGATGCATGTGATAGAATACTTTTCCGTTTAGTGGAATTACACATCCATTTTTAGATAAATAGTCGATTAAGTATATAGAAATGAAATTCCTAGTTTTCCGTTGCAATGTGATTGAAATGGTTATTCTAGAATTTTATTATTCAGGAGGATATACCGATCAATGGATGTCATTGATATATAATTGTAAATAAGAGAATATTTATAAATAATTGAATAGATAAAATTTACGGGGATATTATTTAACAAATACTTCCCCTCAGAATAATGAGTTGAAATGAAGAAGATGTTCCTCACTATAATGAAGATTAACAAATAATTTATGAAATATAATTTTAAAGTCTTTATAAGGCTACACAATCACACTATGGGATTCATACATAATTTATAAAAAATGATAAACCCTTCATTGATGGTAATAATTGTACAAAGTGAACTAGTATCTCAAATGATTCTATAATATGAAGAAATACTATCAAGGAACACTATGGTAAATATTAAATTTCATTGTACTATATATTCAAAGGATTTCATGAAAAGTTGAGGTTAGATGATAATATAGAAAATGGAATATATCAAGGAAAAAAATGGGAATGAAGAAGTTTTTATAATTTAAAAGTCACATAATGAAATAATTGAGAAACTACTGTAGAAAATTTGATATTTTTATAATAGTAGAGCTATGTTTTATCGCGATAAGAACTACAAAAAAATAAACCACTTCTATCATTTGATCCATTTATAAATATAATGGTAATTATACAAAATATTCCTCTACGAATCTAGGGAACATAGAACATATGATTCTATAGAGAGATGGCTATGCATATATAATTAATATAGTCGAAGTGGAAGTAACATGTAATGTGTTGAAAGGTACATATATCATCAACTCTACAGGTAATATGTTTTTATTTGATTCTTGTTCTACACATTTATTTTTATATAAATATTTTTCTAAGGGTATCGTATCCCCACCTAAATTATTTGATGTTGAAATGGTATTAAAAACTCTAATCACAAGATGATAGAATAATAATTACACATCACTTCATCGATTATAGTTTTTGGTAATGTTTCTTATTGAAATATTTATATTCATATTATAGTTTAAATTAATTTAATTTTGGCATGAACTAGTATTTTATGTTTATATCATATATTAGTTGTTGAGGAAGTGAATTTGTATTTTATATTTTGTGTCTACCGAACATAGGGTATTTGTGAGAGTATAAAAAAAAAATCGAAATTAAAATTATTCACATTAGATGGGTATTAGAGTATATTAACTTGTAATATTTATCATATATTATTTGGGGAGAAAATAATCCTTGATGAAATTTCTATTATATGAGAGTTTTTTAATGTCATTCTAGAAGAGTTTCTTATTCATTCCTTGAATAACGAGGTTGTGATTTCAATTTAAAACATAACTAGGGATACAAATATTTCAAATAATCCATATAGAATTACAATAATTTATTTTTAGGAATTCTAAAAGAAAATATTAGAGAATATATATATGAGATCCACTTGGACTAAGGATTATATGCAGGGAAAAACTATTCTATTTGATAATAATAATTATGGGGTACTGTTTCTTTTCATTGGTTATGAAGAACATAAAAATAACAATAATAAGGACATGTATCCTTTACCCTGTATCAATGATTTTTTTCATCAATTATGTGGAAGTTAATATTTTTCCATGATTGATCATTGATCTAGATATCAACAGAGAATGGTGAAATTAGATGATATCACCAATAAATTTTTTTTGAATGAGGTATGATCATTATGAATTCATATTAATTACATTTGGTCTTTCTAATCCTCCTAGAAATTATATCTATTTAATAATAATAGAATTTAGCAATTATATTGATTATTTTTTGTCATTATTTACAAATTATTCTCTTATATATTGAATGATAAATGAATAAAATGAAAAACATTTTAAAAATGTGCTGAAGATACCAAGGATGGAAAATTTTTATTGAAAATTTACAGAGTGTATCTTTTGGATTTATAATGTCTCAGTTATAGGTAATTTAATCTCATGTGAGTGTATATTAGTGGATCCTCACAATTAAATTTATTGAGAAATGTTCTAAACCAACCATGTTAACATTGATATGTAATTTTATTAGGGTGTATGTATACAACCGATTCATTGTGAGAGATTTACATTGACCATATAATCCTCTAAATTATTTTACTCATAAGGGGATTATTTTCTTCAGGATATAATAAGGTGAGGGTAATTCCAAGGAATTTATGTCATGGTTAGTCAACCCCCCTATGATTACACAATGCTATATTGGATGGGTTTGTGATATATAGTGATGTTTCAAATAAGGTACCGGGGTAAATCTTCTTAAAGAATGATATACCAGCAGAATGGTCAACTTTCCAATTAAATATTCATTGTCATTGTTATATAACTCGTGTTTTGGAGTCGACATATATAATTATTTATTTTATGATATTGTGTAATTAACTATATGGTGAATGTAGTGAAATATATACCAATAATTAAATCTTAATGTTTGTATTTAAAAATACACAATTGGATAGGAACCTGAGAAGATGGTTGGAAATGTAAAAATAATATGAATTTTCAATAAATTACCACCCCAGGAAGTATAAGAAGGTCACTAATGATATGATTCAAAAAAAATTCTTGTTTTTATAATATGAGGATTGAATGAGATCTAATATATATATATATATATTCATTATATATAGATCATTAAATATTTAGGAATGTTGGTAGATCTTATCATTATCTTACGAATTCATAACCATCCATCCATGAGTGAATTATATACCCATATATAGAATATTTTTTATAATGAAATAGGTGGAGAATATTCCAAATTTCAACCATGATCTTACTTTAATGACATGGTTTTTGAACCAAGTATTTATTCTCTTGATATTATAGTTGAAGAATGATTTTTGGATAAACTTCATAGTTAATCAATTTCTTTTCATCATGGAATTAGAAATATGTATAATATATCAACTCATTATTAGAATATATTATAATTAAATCATTTATATAGAATATTAATTACATTACAAAGACTCATCCTCAATGACTGTATTAGTTTGGCTCCTTTGGAAACATGGAAAAAAATAATGGCCCATAATTCAATAATATCATCTTCCACTATGTTCTTCATAACTAGAAACCATCATAGACACATCATAAATAATAACTATCATTATATCCTTTGGAATGTAAACTTAATAATGGGTGACCATACAATCTCTATAACCATAAATAGGGGAGACACATAATTATAACAATATCTTAAGGGTTTGAGAACAAGAGAAAAATTTGAAAACCCTAACCTTAATATGAATGAACATAATATTTAATCATAGAAATATTATATGTAGCCTAAAATACAAGAATCCAAATTGAATCAAAGAACATGAGAAATTAGAGCATAACATTGGCATAATATAGGAATCTATTTTATATACCTAACGATAGAAAACTGTTTGCAAATTAGCCAAGGCACACCTCCAAGGCCATCTTAACAGAAACAATTATTTACTATACTGATTTCAATCTTGGTTACATTCATGTATTATGATATTGATTTTCCTCCTTGTTATATCCCTCTATTACTACATAGGGTTCATTCTTGATTCCAACAATATCTATATCTTGAGATATATAAATTTTTACCTGATGCATTGGAGGGAGATATAGGTACCACTAGTCAGAAAATGAAAACTGTAATTCCGTGTTGCATAAGATCATTAAAATTCATTATATCATAACCCATGAAATGAAATGTGTATCATAAGCATTTCATCATTTCCAAAATAATGGAATTGATTCTGGTTTTATGATCATTTATTCATATCAGAACCCATGAAAATAAGTGATTTTCATAGCTATATAACCCATAGAAGAGAAATATTTTAGTCATAATATAACATATATATGTGAAATAGGTTTCATAAGTATATAACCCATGGATGAAAAATGGGTTTCATAATCATATAACTCATGGAAGAGAAATCAGTTTCTGAATTTTCTAACCCATGGATGAGAAATGGGCTTCATTAGAATACTACCCATGGAAGAGAAATGGGTTTATAAAAATAATTCCATCAAAACATAAACTATTTAGAATGTGATGATTAATGGTATCCATGGAAAATATTCATAGTAAGGAATGAGTAACACCAATCAATTTCATCTTAGATAGAAAATAATTTTCAATGAACAATTAAAATATTTAATGAGGAAAATATCATTTCTTCAATGAAAAAAATTATATACAAAATCTTTTGAAAATATTTTATTTAGAAATATATATTAAAACATAATAAAGAATATTTTATGAAATTATTTTTCAAGATATATGAATATTATTTTCCTGCCATATAGGTAAAAAATTGTTTCTTTCACATTTTCATTAAATTCTAAACATTAATTGTTTTGGAAAATTACATAAATATTACAATGAAAAAATTACTGTAAAAATACAATAGTAGTTGAAATTATATTTAAAATATTATAAGTGGGTAACAAAACATTTTTGAAAAAATTTATAGAAATAATGGTTTTGAAAGAAAATGGATTTTGAACTGAATAAAATAAAAATTTATATTTTCAAAAAGAAACTTAAGACTGTTAAATACTAAAAAGTGGAAAAATTGTACTTATACATGAATATGAAACTAATAACCAAAGCAGAATAAAATTAATGATAATTCATGGGTTATAGATTATATTATTTATCAATGGAATAATAATCCGAAATAATATCAATAAATGAACATATTGGAAGATAAAATCTTTATAGCTTTAATAACAATGATTTAGAAACCCCATGATGAAATAAAAAAAAAGGAAACTCAAAATATCATGAGGTTCAAAAAAACATTATATTATATGTTTTAGGGGATATATAAAAACCTCGTGAAAGAATATTGGTGCATAAAATGGATATGTATATACCAATAATTCTCAATAAAATAAACATAAAATAAATCCATTGTTTATATAAAATCAACATACAAGAAATAAGTGGTCAACATGGATTATATCTCATAGAAAATAAACGTGACACATAAATTGTTACCTTTTGTATTGACTTCCATCGTATTCATTAAAACCTCCTTTATAAAAAATATAAATTTATTATAGATAAATCACCTAACTATATTATTATATATAAAATAATATATTATTTTATTATCATTTTTTATTACCCATTTATTATCAATTCATTTTTAAAGTCACATTTTGTTTAATAAATGCATTGTTTTTCCTATATTCTTTGATTTTTTATATTTTTGGTCTTATTAAATTAGTCATGATTTCATGATCTACATAAGGATAAAAATTATATAAATATCACATATACTAAGAAAATATATTTATTAATAAAAATATTTAAAGGAGATATATAGTAACTGAAAGACGTTTTTTATAGAGACGGTAGGTCGAATGTACAAAAGAACATTATTTAAATTTTATTTTTAGATTAAAAGTAAAAAAAATAAATGATATATTATCATTCAAATTTTTTTTAGGTCATATATATCACCTATTATTTACAACACATCCTTAACACAATCCATGAAAAGTGTGAACGTGTTATCATCACTGCACAAGGTGATAGTCTGCCATTCATAAGAGAAACATTATCACATTACCACAAAATAGAAACCATAATGGTATGTGTGATATAAAAATTCAAAAAACATGACAACATCATAAATATATTAGAATAATAAATATGATATATAATGAAAATTTAGGTCATTATTTAATACCTTTATATGTGGTCATGGAAAAATAAATTTCATCGGTATGAAAAATGGTAGTATACCATAGACCCAAATGATAATGTCATCAAACATTTGATGGATGAGTGTATTTTTTTAGATAATAAGATCAAAATAAATAATTATAAGCATATTGATGAAACATAGTTCTTTATAAAGGCATGATTAGATATAAGTGAATGTGTTTGAGGATGAAATAAAAAAAAAGTATTTGTTGATTAAAATTAAATATGATTCATGTATATTCTTTTAGTATTCCTCAGGGCCATTATTACTTTTATATTTTAACAATTTATGTATTTTATTATTATATAATATATTTTTATAAGTCATTTGGTTATAATTTTTATGAACCAATTTTGTTTAAAAAGTAATTTTAAAGGAATAGGTTTTTATATTTCTATAAGGGAGGTGAGTGGAAAACTTATAAATTTTGAAAGAGGGTACTTGAACAAAAAATTTTCCTTATAAGTGGTATCAAATAATGGACCAATATAGATTTCAGAATTTCTATGGTTGAAATATTTCCTTATAATGGGTGTTAGATGATTTTATAGGTTATTGTACCCATAATCTTAATGTTTAGTGCTTTAGTAAAACCATTTTTCTCTTAATATCCCAGATTATTTTTACTATTACAATGAATAACTAATGTCATGAATTATGTTGTAACATATTATAAATTATAAATTATAGTGATTATTAATATTTAAAAATTGTTTCAAAAATAAACTAATAGAATGTCATGAAATAAATTCAAAATTTAATCACGTTGATGGGATGAGAAAATGGGGTTCAAAGTGAAAAACTAGAATATTTGGAAACTTTTTTATAAAAACACTCAATGTAAAATTGATTCCAATAAAAAAAATTGGATCTATTTATGATTAATTTAACTAAATATAAAATAATGAAATTTAAAATATAATTTAAATTAATAAAAAAAATTATTCTTAAAGTGAGTTTTTATTTTAAATTAAATATTTTTTAGTAATCATTCAAAAATGAAATATTTTAGAAAAATGAGAAAATATACCCTCATTTAATTTGGAAATTATAAATTAAAAAATAATTTTACTTTTATAAAATTATATTTCTAAAAGTGTAAAAAATTAATTTTTTTAAATGGACAAAAATATCTTTTAGAAATAGTATTTTAAAAACATATAATGACCTTGATGAAAATTATATATTCCAATTTCAATATGTTTAATTTAAATATAAAAATATTAAATTATGTTTTTCAATGTATTTAATATTATTCATTTTAGTATTTTTATATGTTGGGTTATAAATCTATTTTTTAAATTGTTATTATAATTAACTTTTGTCCATAGAAACTCAGTATCATGTATAATAAAAGCTAATTTTTTGTTGCATATATCACAAGATTAAATTTGTGTTGAGTATAAATCCATAATAAAATTATGTAGTGTTAAACAAAATCCATCAAAAAAAAATTAATTTATTCGAAAACAGTTCCTAAGAACTCTAGGTTTGACATTCTAACCCCTTAAAAATAAAATTCACCCTCAAAATTCATAAATATGATACAAAATAATAGTGAAATTTATGATTCATCATATCCCCAATTTTCCAGGTGGATTACTCTTACTAGTGGTCTCCAAAACGATAGTGACAGGGGGAGTGGAATTTTTTCATTGAATATCCTTTATAAAAGCTAGAATGTCCTCTAGTTTTTCATCGTGTGAAGGATCTTTCTCTAGTGGTCTGACCTATGAGTTCAGTACATGTGATGTGATAGTTATATACATCCCTAGTAGAGATATATAAAAGATATTATGGACTTGAGTGAGTTTTGGTGGATGCACCAGGAGATAGGATATTATTCCCATATGGTAATGAATTTCAAAGGGATAAACATACATTGGCCTAAATCAACCATTCCCCAAGAATATCATAACCTTTTCCATAAAAAATTATGAGAAACATGATTTCATTAGCATAATATTCATGATAACAATTGTAGTTATGAAAATTCTTTTTCAACCAAATTTTTGGTTCCATGATATTTCCCAGAATAGATATAACATTCTCTTCCATTTTATTAGATATACAAGGTCCCAATATCATTTATTCTACAAATTCATTACAACACATTGGATGTCAACATTTAATTCCATATAAGGATTCATTAGGAGCCATATTATTTTTTTATTGAATGTAATTATCATAAGAAAAATCAACTTGTGGGAGGGGATGATCATGACCACCTTTGAGATATAATGAAAAAGATCTCAACATATCCTCTAGGATTTTTATTGTTCTTTCATAAAAACCATTCGTTTCAGGATGACTCATAATGTTGGAGATAAAATCTATATCATGATCTTGCCTAAGGATTTTCTAGAATTTTGTGGTGACCCACAGTTCTCAATAAGATAAAATGGAATTTAGTTCTCCATGACAACTTACCACTTACATAATGTATATCATAGTATGTTGGTGTATAGATTAGTCTTATCTAACAGTGGATACGTGTACAAAATTAGTAAGGAAATTGAATATAAACCATATATCATTATTCTTTTTATATGTTTTGGTGTGTCTAGTGAAAAAATATGTGTTTATGGTCTCCCATTTTTATTATGGATAGGGTAATGGATAAAATATCCCATTATATTTTTGTTATTAATACTTTTCTTATTGGAATACCAAGAACCAAGACACAAAATCGTCAATATCTCTATTTATTCCATCCCACCAGATGTATTCATTTAAATATCAAGTCATCTTTTCACATCTAGAGTGAATATATAATGAAGAACTTTGAGCTTCCCCTACCAAATGCTTCTTAAAATATGGTATATAAAAAACACATACATAGATTCATAACCTTATCCTTCCTTCATAATTAATATTAATATCTGGAACTTTTTTATCCTCATTTTTTCTCTCTATATATTCCATATGTGTCTCTTTATTAATCACATGGATATATAGTTGAACATTCAATTAAGCGAGATAATATTTATCTATCTCGTTTAGGATTTTCAGATCTATCGTTTGTAAAATAAAAAAAATATTGGATCTTCTTTTATAATCATCATGGATAAGATAGGATGATCCTTTAGACTCAATGCATCTATCACCTTGTTTTCTTTCATATGGTTCTAATGGATTGATAGATCATAATCATTAACCAAATATAAAAATATTATTTTTTTAATATTCAAATCCATCTGTGTGAATGTATAATTTAATTGTTTTAATCAGTATATATGTCAAGATTTTCCCTATAAAAATAATTCCCTCATATTATTAATAAAAATTACTGTAGCTATCACCAAATTAATATTAGGATACTTTATCATAGGAATCCTAAATGTTTATGAGGAATAGTTTATAACCATGTCATTCTAATCAGAAAAAATTCCAATATAATCCTGAATTCATCACTATTAATTAAACCCTTTATCCACTCCAAGTTAAAGTAAAAATAGGATTGATTTCTAATATTCTCTTTAGTTCCTTTAAATTTTTATCCCATTCATCTATCTTGATGATGTTTTCCCCGTGTAAGTTATCATCATTATGATATTATATTGTCGAAATACATTCAAAATAAACCATACATAATATGCATGTAAAACAAGAAAACTATATATTCCCATAATAGTGGTTTTTTTGGGAAAACATTCAATTACATCCATATTTAATGCAACAGCTGATATACCAAATCTTGAGACTATATGACCAAAAAATGAATCCTTTTGAATAAAAAATCCAAAAATTGTATATTTTTCATATATTTCATTCTTATTTAGGTTTATTTTTTCAATCCTCAAGTGTTATTTATTATCCTACATTATGCTTAAAAATATTACAATACTATATGTAAAAACATTAAAAAAGTAATGAAGATAATCACTAAATAAGATATTAATTAAATCCATGACTATAAAACTAAGTATTAGTAAGGATAAATGGAATAACTAAATAATCATAGTGTGCATTCCTTATACCAAATACCATCATTAGTGTATCCTAATTGTTAAATCTCAATTGATGAAATCCAAAGTGAATGTCAATCATTGAAAGGTATTGAACTATGCAAAATTGATCAAACAAATCATCAATACAGGGAAGAGGATACTTTTTCTGAACCATGATATTGTTCAACTAATAATAACCAATGAATAGTCACATCAATCCATTATTATTTTTTGAAAAAATAACAGGAAATCTCCAAGGTGACACAATTTAGATGAATGAATCACTTTTCAAGGTTTTATTAGAATTTATTCTTTATATCATGAATCTCAATTTGGTAAATTCTAACGGGAGTAATTGAAATTGGTGTAGGGATAGGTATGAGTTTTATTTACAACTAAACTTCCTGTTTGTGTGTAAGTATATGAATCTTTTTTATAAATACATCAAAAAATTATTGAATAATAGGAATATAATATATGTCTTCTTTATACCATATAATCTAAGATTAACACCCCTTATGAATGGGAATTTAAACCTATAAATTGGATGTGATATACATTGGAAACTCATAATTGTCATCACATTGATATATGATCATAGAATGTCTTGGAATATCAATAATTAAATAAATTACTTTATAATTGATTTCATATTTAGGTAGAGAAATCCAATCCATTAATATGATGATATCAAATTCAACTAGAAGAATAATGACCATATTTTCATGAAGAAAATATCTACAAACATCAACATGGGAGGAATCATGGGCTTGATATGTTATCATAATACCATTTGAATTTTTCATTAATAATTATACATATAATAATTTTGGAGAAATCTAGATACCCTTATAAATTTTTATATATATAAATGTTTGGGTATATTCAAAGCCAAATAATACATTAATAGATATAGATTAGATGTTAAGTGAATATATTAAATAGTCTTTATCAGAACACTCAATAGTAATAGTGATCAAATGATATTTTCCATTTTTCTATAATATAAGAAGAAAATAATTTCTATCTTCATAATTAAATCTAGAGTTTGGGTATTGTTTAGAATAATGACCATTCATATCACACATGAGGAACTGATGTGGGGGAGGTGTATTTTTTGCATCTTTTTCTTCAACTTATATTGTTAGCTAACATGTTCCTATCATTTCAGAAAACCATTTATCAATAATATTTCCTTAAACATATAAAATATTTATTAGTTCCCTAAAGACAATTTAATTTTTTCTTCATGCCACTCTTGGAGAATAAAGTAATTATTATCTTATTCTCTCCATGGATTTTAGATTTGCTTTTGAATTTATTTTTTTTTCTTTTTGAAATCATGAGATTTACTTGTTACTCCAACCCCCAGTTCCACCATTACAGCACAAAACACAATCTCATCAGAGTTACTAATGTCTCTTATGCTTAAAAACATATGGATATCTACTTTTATGCAACTGAAGATTCAATCAAAATCACTTTCAGGTTGGATGATAATAACAAAATCATACCTCAAAAGTGTTATAAAACAAGACTTATAGGTACCAATATTTCTATCATTACATTTTTTAACTGAATGATCTATTTATCTATATTCTAAATAATGACACGAGGAATGTACTTATTATTAAATAAGTTCATGAAAATATCCCAATCCATAGAGTAAATTAACCCTATTTCCTTGAATTCTTCATAAGATTCTTGCATTGATATAATTCACCATAAAAATGGTAGACAAACAAAATAACTAATTTATTTTTTTGAGAACTGAATAATGGAAAATATCTATTAAGTTGTAGTAAACCATTTTTCAATAACCCATGGATTAAAAGACCCACTAAAAGAAGGTGGTCGTTTCCTCATGAAGGACATGATATAATATTTTCTATTATTTTCCCCTTTGTAAGTCCAAAATGGTACATAACATGAGAAAATTGTGTGATCATAGAAATGATAGTTTTTATTCCATATCCTATGACATTTGTATTCTCAAAAGGACAATCATTTAATTTCCTACCACACTCAGAATTGAAACTATTCCTTTTTATTTTATCCATTCAATAAAACAAATAATCATAATGTGAGATGTAATAATCATAGAGGGGAACCACATTGATAGAGAACCCCAGTTATAAGATGTATAGATCATGAAACCTTATTTTTAAATATATTACACCATAGGTTTGTCATCGTTCATTCACAATAATCATCTATTTAAATTCAACAGCATGGTATAAAAACTTCTTCTGAATTCCCAAATCATATTCATTGAGAGTGTCAAAATTGGATTGCAGAAAGTCCCATTGTTTTTCACCCATTCCTGATTGAGTCTAGATTATTACAGGGGTTTTGGGGTTGTTACCATTATGTACATCTATTAAAGGGCCACATAAACTAGTAGTATCTAGGATGGTATGTAATTTCATGGATACCACTCAATATATACTTTACCAAAATTGCAGGAAATTTTCATATACCTTTTGGATTATCCATATACATGGCCTTAGGCATGTCACAATGGTTTTCTCATACTAGTTTCTAATGGGTAAGTAATCATTTTCATTGTTTCTAGTTATAATCTACTTGGCTCTATATACATATAAATTGCATCATTCTTTTAGAATATATGTTACTTTATAGAAACCCACAACCAAATACCAAATTAATTTAGTCCCTTTAAAAAAAATGAAATGTAAACATTGATCCATAAGTTAACTACATCATCTCCAACTATATCCTTTATAACTAGATTTATTTTTAGACATATAATAAAAAACATATATAATCTTTGGAAATAAAAGCAAAGAAAGGGTGAGCATAAATGATTAGTAAGCGTAAAAAAGGGATACACATTAGCATAACATGAAAATAAGGTAATGAGAACTTGTATAATAACATCTAAAAACCTTACCATGCATATTAAATATCAATTTCCTGAGTCATTTAATATTTATTTTTAGATCATAAGATATGAATCATATTGAAATCAATGAACATAATCCATGATAATTAGCATAAAACATGAGTTTTTGGAATACACTTAAGCATAGAAAATCATTTCTATATTGGTTAAGGTTTACTACCAAGTCCATAATAATTGTAAAATTCATTTACTACAATATGTCCACTCCTCCATAATTCTATATATCTTGATAAATATTTCACTCCTATTTTTATATGTGTTTTTATCAGATTCACACCTCATTCGAGCCCTATCAATCTCATAAAATAAAACAATATTTACCAAATGCATTATAGGGAGATATATGTCCCACCCATCACATCATTAAAACTATATTTATTTATTCCATAATATCCAAACCATTCATCATATTAAAACCAATGAAATGAAATGGGTATCATAAAAATTTCATCATATATGAACCTATGGAAAATATACAGGATTTATAGTAACTTAATCATAACATAACCCATAAATAGAAGCATATTTCATAAGAATATAACTTGGGCATGATAAAAAACATTCATAAGAATATAGATCATCCAAGAGAAATAATTTTAATAATAATACAACTAGGGGATGATATATGAGTTTATTAGAATATAACTAATGGAAGATAGCGGGGTTTCCAAAATACATAGCTTAGTGAAGAGAAGTGAGATTTGTAAGCATATAACATGTTGAAGAGAATCACATTTTATAATCATCATTCCATTAAAACACAACCCTTTTTATAGATATAATATTAATGGTACCCTTGGATTATATCCCATGTATGACATGAGTAACACAAACTATTTTCATATAATATGAATATAATTTTGAATGATCATTTAAATCATTTATTGAGGATAATATCATTTTTACTAAAAAACACTTTTTAATACATACAATATTTACCAAATTTTTATTTGAAATTAATTTTTGTAAAAAAATAATGGAATAATTAAAGAAATTTTTGGTCACAATGTTGGAATATTCCATTCATGACATATATGTAAAAATGAAGGATTGTTTCGCATTTTCAGTAAAACCCAAACAATAATTATTTTTGAAAATGACATGCCATTTTGTTTCAAATAAAATTTCTAAAAAGATAATCTTGTGTAAAATTGTATTTTAATAAATTCAAGTGTTCAATAAGATATTTTCAAAAGCATTATAAAGAAACATGGTTTTGAGGGGAATCATATTTCAAAATGGATAGAGTGATAATGTATGATTTTCATAAAAAATATTTTCTTAATACTTTTATGTGCTGATTAAAGAAAAAAATGTTCTATTACATTACAATTTGAGGATTAATTAGATTAAAATAAATGTATTTATAATTTATGATAAATTTATCATAATATATCATAAATATAATTATAATTATTACATAATATAAATAAATTACGAGATTAAAGTAATAAACTCTTACTAATGCGGTAACATTTAATCAAAATATCAATAGATGAATTAAATCTAATGAATCATAAAATATCATGAAAATATAGTTATTAATAATATAATATTTTAATTTCTAGTATATAAATCATGTAAAATATTATACGGGTATAATAGAATATGTTTCACAAAAGGTGATGTCATGGGAATCTCAAATGATGTGTGATTTTTGGGTACTTGTGTGCAATAGAGTGGCTAACCAAGGCTGTCTCTCAAAGTGACAGTAATTAAAATAAATTATTAATGGTATCATGAAAATAAATATAAATGAACTAAATAACATAGAAAGATGGTTGATGGGTTATTAAATGTTTAAAAAATAAATTTAATAATCATGATAGATGAATATTTTATTTTGTTCTTCTTATTTTAGGAATGAGATTGAATAATGCAATGATAAGATATATTTTTTAAATAATTTAAAGGGAATGATAGTTTTAAATATTCCTATTCCTGTAATTATTATTAATCAAATCTAAAATTAAAATACACTTTATTATTATTTACTATTTTTTTAACCATCTAAATATAAAAGAATTAACTTTATAGAAAAAATAACAAGAGTTAAACCCTAGGCTATCTTTGGAATATACAGTCACAAAATCCTTCATTACGTATCATTCTAAGGATAGATTCTATTCAATAGTAAATTTAGGAATACATCCAATATGTAAATAAGTATGCATTTATTTTGGGTATTATATTTTAACTCTACAAAATTATGCATAGTTGATCTTTACTGATTAATTTTTTGCTCTCACATTTGAAACAATCTCGGCCCAATGTGTTTTTGTGTTAATTGTTAAATTGCTTGCATAGTATATTCTAAAATAATGGAATAAATTGATGGATATTATTATTTTAATTAAATTATCTAATTTAATAAAAATAGATAAATGAATATGGTAAGAGGTATATTGATTAATAAGAAAAAAATACTCTTCTAAAGGTGGTGTACTCATAATAGAATTGTTTATCATGTGAAAATGATTAGAAATGATATAAACCAATATCATTTCTACCGCTGATTTAATACAATATAGGATGAGTGTAAAAGAATAAAATTCATAAAAATATAATAATCGAAAGTGAAACAATTCTGTTTATTATAAGTAAAAAATTACAACAAATAAGAGGAAAAGAATAGAATTTTTGAGGATATACTAGCATGATAAATTCACTCCAAGAATTGTGAATTAAATTGTTATGGAATAACTTATAATCTCCATTAAATATCCTAATTTATGTACCCAACCCCGTAAATATTATTGAAACATAAATTTATGTATTATAACAGAGTCAATGTTATATGAGGTTTGAAGTATGAATGTTGAAATTTAGCCAAACATGTTTACCCAAATTAAACCGCCTTGTTAACCACAAAAACTTAATAACCATTCATCCTCCCATAAGAATAGTTTTTGAGGAATATGGTTATAGATTTTATCTATAAATTCAGTTTTGATTAAATCAGTAATTAAGATGTTAGGAACAAAATAATGAAATAGTGTCTAGTATGGGGAGTTTATCCCATCATTGACTTTAGGACTCATTTAGTCATATCAAATACACAATTTAACTCTGATGTCTTTAATGAAAGTTGTAGAAAATTAATTTAGGAACATATTGACAACATTTCATGTTTAGATAATCCAAATAAAAGTTATTATTGTTGAAATACTATAGTAAAATTCACTGGGAAAACTGGTATATTCCCCACGTGTGTGTGCTAACCATTTCTTTCTCAAACAAACCACCCTTTATTTAACAAATTTAGGCCATGTAAAATTATTATCCATACATGTTATAATTCACCAAATATATTTTTAATCTTTTTCAATCAAATTTCAAGGCCCACTCACTTATGCATTCTCAAAAGCCAAACCTTAAGATCCGGACGTAGATATCCGCACATTTTGAATTATTCATCAATCCCCTCTTTATTAATATATATATATATATATTTGATTTAATATTTTGATTTTTAATTTGTTTAATTTTTAGGGGTGTAAGGCCATCGAATATTAGGTACACATGCATCGGTCAATATGGTATATTATTGAAATTAATCAGAAGAGAAATGAACATACGGAGCACCCATTAATATAAGATGATCTTTTCTACCAAACATGGTTATAACATAAATTGAGTATAAAAAATCTGACAAGTCATGATTCCATGGAAAGTAGTGTGGAGAAAGAAATGACCCAATTTACCATGAAAAAATATAAAAAATAATGGTGGCCTAATTAATAATTTTTTTAATGACCCAACCTATAATCTCACAGATGAAATACATTGTTATAAAAAACACCCCCTAATAAAAAGTACTTCTCATTATGATTATGCTAGCAATGAATATTAACTAAAATGATTTTTAAATATAGTCTACATGTTTGTATGAATGTTACATGATATGATTTTTATTTATCTTATGGTATTTTTTGTTTTTTTAATTTAATTTACTTTTATTTTAAAATTTAAAAAAACATAACAAAAAACACACACAACACACACAAATGAAAATCCCAGATATCTACCGCAAAATGTTGTCCCCTCCCCACCACATAAAATACATCATTGTTATCAATGTGAACTTATTAGATGATATGTGAACAAGAATTGTAGAATTTTAAATAGGTATAATAATATAAAAGTGATTGGGTTAGGAATAGATTGATATTATCATGTGATGATGGGGTTTTCAAGTGTGATTAAATTAACTACATCAGTAGGATTTCCCAAACTTTTGTTCTTTAAATTATTCCCTTTTACTATAAAAAACTTCCCATCATCTTTATGTTTGATCTCTTCTGCACCATAAGGAAACACATTAGACACAGCATAAGGTTCTAACCATATGGAACAAAACTTACCAGGAATCATATTCAGTCATGAAATGTAGAGAAGGTATGTTTATCCAACATAAAAATTACATTCTTGGATCATTATATCATAATCCTATTTTGAAATTTCTTTTTAGATCCTTGAGTTATCATACAATGAAAATCAGATCTACTCAAGCTCTTGAATTTAAGGCATTTGTTTAATTCCATCATGGGCCAAATCAATGTTGCATTTATTTATATCCCAATACTCTTGAGGCTTGACCTCCATAGAGAGATGAAAGGGTTTCCAAAAAACCATATAAAATAGGGAAATACAGATAAGGGTATTTTATGATATTCTATATTCCCAAATCACATTATCCAAGTACTTTCTCCAATCCGTCCTGTTTGGTTAAACTGTTTTCTATAAATTTTGTTTCATCTCCCGATTTAAAACTGCAGCCTAAATATTTGTTTGGAGGTGGTATGGTGTTGATGTATTGTATGTTATCTCTTAATTCCATTGAGGTATGGAAAATTTTAATCCCAAAAGAGTGTCCATATATCTCTAATTATATCCTTTATTACTCAAAAACATAAAAAAATATTTTCCAAGACAACGTCCACAACAACATGAGAATCATGGTTTCTAGTGCCATTATCCTCCATCCATTTTCTAACATAATCAGTGAAAATAATAATGTTGTATAAAACAAATGAACTTGGAAAAGAACCCCAAAATCTATTCCCCAAACATTAAACATCAAACCAAATAATATGGGTCTTTGGTGAATCTCATGTCTCAAAGAAAACTTTTCACTACGGAGGAAACATGAGCATGACATAAAAACACATGAGAATCAAGCAATAATATAGGATAATATAATCTAGAGTCTGAGACTTTCTTAGATCTTTGTTGTGGTCCATAATGTCCACCACTAGCATGTGTATAGAAAAATATAAAATACACTCAAAAACATGATCAAGAATACAACTAAGAAAAACATGATCACTACACATTCACCAATGTTAGAGATCATCCAAAAAATAAAATCGAGAATCACTCTTTTTATTTTTTGGATTTACAATTCTTTAAACTAAAAGGAATTTTAGATGCGAGAGTGTAGATAACTAACATATCATACCAAGTATGTGTACATGAGAGTGCATAAATATTCACATCTAGTACAATCTCTTAAATTTTACCATTGCCTATGGTGTTAGCATATATTATGTGAGTAATAAAAATAACGTTCTTTGCACTTGGTTTTATGAACCCTTATTTTTCTTTATGTTGATATCAAATTTTGTAAAAAGAAGAATCCAATGTATAAGTCTAGGATTTAAAACTGGATTCTTCTAGTGGTACTGCATAGCTTCTTAGTTATAAAAACAAACTAATTGAGAGCTTAATAAATATGATTATAATTTATCTAAATAGAACATGACAGAGAAAATATTCTTTTTGGTGGTTATGTAATTTTATTGGGATGAATCCAATTCCCTCGAAGAATATAAAATCACATGTGAACATCCCTCCACCCTCTAGGATAAGATAACTCCATCTATTATTTTTGAAGCATTACAAATATGATCAAATGGAATTTCCCACCTTGGAGGATATATGGTTAGTGGAGTGGTAATATGAATCATTATCTCATAAAATTATACACTGAATGAATCATCAAATCAAAAGTCAATTTCTTTTGGAAGTAATTAGGATATGGGTAGATCGATCTTCCAGAAATTCTGGGTAAAGAGTCGAAAAATCTTGCATTCCATAAGAATGATCTAACTTCACACACACATAAATGATGTGTAAATGATGAAATAATATCTACCATAGATCTATCATCATATATTCCATGTTTTGACACTATATTCCCTCATACATGACCACACTCTACCAAATATGACACTTTTTAATGTTTAAAACGATATTCTTTTATAAAAATGTGTCAAAACCATTTCAAACTAAACATGAAATCATAAAATGTGAGATAAAAAAACATTAATGGTCCTATAATTGGGACTTAATTGAGTATATCACATTAAATATCAAAACATCATCTCCATACACCATAGAAAGTGTACCCTCAAGGACATTTATGACTATTGTTTCAGTTTTTAAGAAGGTCCTACCTACGATAATAGGAGAAAAAGAATTTACATGATCATACTCCATGTTAATAATGTTGAAATATTCTATAAATATCATGTCTCCTACCTGAACAAGTATATCCTCAAGAGTCCCGCTTGATATGATTTACTTGTATTTTCCAACAGAACCACTACTCTCATTAGTTTAAACTCTACAACCTATAATGATGATAATATAATGTGAGGCATCACTTTTGTGGATGATCCGAGATTAGATAAATAAATAGAAAACTGTAACTCCCATATTGTGCCTGGTATGGTGAATGTCTTGGGATACTTTCACATTTTTTTCATTGATTGAGTAGGTGTAATGAGTACTGAAACAATCCTTCCATGATTTTGTTTCTCTTTTACATTAATCCCTCTTCGATGGGATCAAAATTCTTCTAATAATTTCGCATACCTTGGTATTTTCTTAACAACCTCGATACATGGTATTTATTTATCTTCACTAGTTTTAATATGTACAAAACCCCTCTTTGAATTGCCTAATGATCCATCTTTTTCATTTGATCAACAATATTTGGTAAGGGAAGGTTTTTAGGAGTCACATAGTCAATATTTTGTTACTTTTGTCTTTCTCCTTGGACTGCTCATTAGTAGTTCTTCAATGGGGATTCTCTAGAGTTGAGATCAATCCTGGTTGAATGGTAGGTGTAGATATATCAGATCATTACTTCACACTTCTCAATCTAACGGTATTAACATTCTCCTTGGGATATAGAGTTGGTTGATAAGGAAGATTCCCAATGTTCTTAAATACTTATTCATGGAGGGTGATGGTAATCAAGATAATTTGGGTCTCTAACTCACTCAACTCAGAAACATGACTCTTTAAATCATTATATTGAATAAGAACAATTAAATTCAAAATATCATCAATATTTTAATTATCCTTTGGTTTATAATTCACTTGTGGTTGATTTTTTTGATGCTTAATCATTAAATATCATTTGGGTTTTTTAAAAACCCTATTTGAAAGATAGAGGATGCTAGGAATTTTGTTCAAAAGGGGGCCCTTATTGTTTTTATGAGACATAACTTATATCTAATTTATCATTACACTCTTGGATTTATGTTCAGTAAAAGGATGGAAGATTTTTATTGGGATGTTTTTTTGGTTTACCAGATATAGTCTCCTAGGGAATATTGTTATTAAATCCTCTTTCTTTTGTTGTTGCGGGAAATAGTCAGTTGGGTAGTCTATTGTAGTGAAAACTCTACCAGGCCTAGTAGGAGTGAGTTGGGATTTATTTTGATCCAATGAAATATTATGTAGCATAGAGTTTAATTCTTCAAAAATTGTATCAATTAAATGACTATCATGAGATGATGTAATATCCTAATGTACAACTCAAACATGTTTTGTACTTCGATCGGAAAATATCTATGATTTATGTGCCATCTTGTTTATCAATGCATTAACATCTCCTATAGTTTTGTCCACCTATCCTCCTCTAGACACATAATTCTCCATGCTACATTCCATATGCATTTATCCTTCATTAACTTATTGGAAACGATGTTTCTCACTAATTTTTTGATGCATACATCTTACACCCAACCTCTTGAATCATTTCCAATACTCATACATTGAATTCCTTTGGGATTTCTTGATTCCTAAGATAGCTTATCGAATTGAAGTGGTCTGTGATACTGGAAAAAATCCCTTTAAGGAAGCATTTTTCAAATCATCCCAAAAAGATACAGATTCATGTTTTATAGAATACATCAATTCTTTTGTAGTTCCATCAAGTGATAATGGTAATTATATTATTTTTATTTAATTTTTAGAGATATTTCTTGGTTTTAGGGTTTATAAAACCATATTAAATTATTTTAATTTTTTTTTAATCCTCGATAGATAGTCCATAAATATTTGGAAGTATATTTATTAATCTAGATTTTAATTCAATGTTTTATTTGAGGTTTGAATATGCAATACAATTTGGTTGATAGTAAATGTTTGGTGCAACCAATTCTCAAATGGCTCTATTAATTTCACTGGTATTATTTTCATCCATTGGTTATAGTTTTATGTTTGAATTAAAATTGCTTCTAATTTCAGTTTTACCAGAACAGGGAAATTTTACCACTCATTTAATGTTGAATCTTCATGTAGATTGATATTCTTAGATTCTGGCTCAAAGGCTATATTGAATAATCTGGTCAAGAACTAAGAGATCCTTGGTATTAGTTTATATCATAAATTAAATAAAAAAAATCAAATGTAGAAAATTGGACCTTAATAAAAAAATGATGTTTGAGGGGATGGTCCAAAAAAGAGAAATAGAAAGAAAAAATAAGATGAAAAGAAGAAAATAAATATTTATAAAGTGGAAGGAAAAAAAATAAATATGAAAAGAATAAAATTTAAAAATACTTCAAATTGGATGAATAAATGAATTTACTCCTTAGTAATTTCACCAATTTGAATGATAGTTGTATGGTTTCTCTCTAATAATGTGTGATTTATTGTTACATAGGTGCAATAGATTGGATGAAAAAGGATGTCTCTATAAGATGTATTAATTAAAAAAACTTCAAAAAGGTATTATGAAAATGAATATAAAATAAATAATTAACATAGAAGTGTGGTTTGGTAGGGGGAGGGGATGTTTTATGTTTATAATCGATGAAGAAGAATCATGATGGAATAATCTTTTATTATTTTTTTTGAAATGAGATTGACTAAACACATTGAGAATATATTTTTTGGAAAACTATTTAAAATGATTAATTGACCTAACTCTACCTATCTACATAATTATTAACAATTACTATTTAAATTAAGATACACATTCTTATAATTCCCCAATTATTTAAATCTATAAGCCAATAAGAATTAATTGTACCACACAGATGAAAAGAGTTAAACCCTCAGATAGCTTTGGAGCATGCAACCACAAGACCCTACTTTTTTTCATTATATGTATAGATTATGGTACGTGGTAAATTATGACATCAATACATTATGTATATAAGGATGAATTTATTTTCAGGACTATATTTTTCTCTACAAATTTACCCCATGAGGTTATCTTTTACCGATTATGTTTGGGATCTCATAATTTACACAAATATTGACCTCACATGTTTCTGTGTTAATTGTTAAATTGATTTCATAGTTTTTTATAATATAAAAACTCAATTAATTGATCATATTATGTGAATTATAGTATTTTATTTATTCAGAATAAATAAATAAATAATGTTCGTGGTAGATCGATTACTAAGAAAAACTACTCTTTCATGGACGTTGTAGTCATTGTAGAAATCTTCTTCATGTGAAAATGTTTTCGAAGGGTACAAAAAAATATTTTATTCTACTATTGATTTCCATACCAAAGAGGATGAGTAGAGAATTGGAAAATTTAATGTAATATATAATTTAAATATAAACAAAGATGATTATTATTATAACAAAAACATTAAAATAATAGAGAGGAAAATAAGAGAATTTTGGAAGAGATCGTATCATGATAGATTAAATTCTAAAATTTTGAATTGAAATGGTATGAAATATGTTATCATCTGATTCAAATATCATAATACATTTCCCAAACACCAAAAACGTGAAAACACTAATTTATAGAGTGAAGGGAGGCTATGTTACATGTTGATTCAAGTGTTACTGATGAAATTTAGAAAACATATTTTAATCTATATTAAAGTATCCATTCAACCACCAAAATGTTTGAAAAATATGTCCTTATAGAAGCATTAATTTTAATTTGTTGGGGTTTAGACCTTCTCTTAAAATTTTTTCCCAAAAAACGCACATATGAAGAAGTTATTTCCCATATAGTGAAGTAGTCTCCAATTTGGATAATCTATCTAATCATTGACTTTATATCCCATTAAGTCAAATAAAATCCATGATTTAACTCTTATTTCTAGAATAAAAGTTGTATCCTATTATATCATGATCACGTTTAGAAATTGTACATTCCAATAATACAATGAATAATATTTATGGTTGCACTACTATAGATATCTTCAATGGGAAAATACAAATTTTCACCAAATTCTCAAATGAATGATATAATACCAAATATTGAACATAATTTTAGGAAATTATTTCAGTTATTATCAATAAAATATTGAAAACAATTATTTTACCCTATCTCAATGAAGTAAAATTGAGACAAAAATCCCTTACCTCTTTGGTAATAGTCTAATTATTAATCCCATGACAGAGAGATCCTAAAAAGGATATGTTAATTATTATAATTATCAATATAAGAATAGAAAATTCATCCATGGTATGAACATTCACCACATATAATGAAAAGGTGGTGAACCTGGCTTGAATCTCATAAAAAATAAAAGTGAGTTGGAAACCCCTTACCTTAAAGTCTTAACATCTATTGTACTCATTCAATCCACCTAAATCACAAATAAATTTTTATTATAAATATATTATAGAAATGTGTTCATTTATATCTTACCACATATTATTTTATTATGAGCTTATATTACCATTTTATTAACAATTCCTTATTAATGTTGCATTTTGGTTAATAACCTATTTTTTTGTATATGTTTCAATTTTTTATATTTTTTATACCAATACATTAATAATGACATAATAATATCCAAAATGAGAACCATGATATAAATATAATACATATTTATTATATATGTATTTATAAAAATATTTATAATATATAATAAGTGAATGGAAAACATAGTTCATGTTGATAGTAGACCATACGTACGCGTGAAAATTATTCCATATCCAATAAATACATAATATAAATAACATATAAATATTATGATTAAAATTTTCCCAACCACTATATCTAGTAATGGATAAACAAAAATCATTGGTTCATGGGGTAATAGTCTACTGTACACACGAATGATGATTTTATATCCAATTTGATGAATGTGTGTTCCTATAGGTTATACCATTAAAGTATAAACTATTTATTGTATTGAATATACTGATTCTATTATATATTCTTGATATAAAAATAATTAATGGGGATTGATGAAATAATAAAACAAAAATGTTTATTGATTAACATTATATCTTCTTATGGTATTTCCTTTTGGTTTACTGAAAAGAAAATCCTAGGTTATATTTATTCCTAAATTAAGGATTCTAGGATTAGAGAAAGGAAATTGAGAATATATTTGGGTAGGTATTGGAAAATACAATTGTTTTTGATTGTGTGAATATAGGGGAAGAGAGAGGGATCTTTTATAAGGGTGGTGAGTGATAAATATATAAATTTTAGAAAGATATAATTCCACCATATTATTCTAAGTCATGTGGGTCCAATAATGAAAAAATAACAATTATATAAATGGAAAGGTAGAAATATGTCGAGTAAATGGGTTTTTAAAAATATTATGGGTTATCATTTCCCTTATGTTTAATGTTTAGTTCCCCAGTAAACTCATTTTTTTTCTTAATATTTATGTATAATTGAATCTTTTATCACATACCATTATGGTAAAAAATTTATTTTTCCATATTAAATGTTATAAATTTATCTTCTTTCAAATATTAAATGAACTTTTAAAAATTCCACTTATATATGTGAATAATTATACATTAAACATTATCCCCTCATTTTTATTTGACAACAAGGGTTTTTATGTGAAAAAGATAAGAATATTTAAATGGTTCAATATTTTTTTGAATGAAATAAATTGGATTAAATTGATTATAATTATATATATTTTAAATTAAAACTAATTTTTAATATAAATCAACACTATAAATAAAAAAATAAAAATTCAATTTTCATTTTATATTTAGTATTTTTCAATATTCAATTAAAAATGAAATATTTCAGAAAAATTAAAAATAATCACCGTAATGTTATTTGAAAGAAGATTTTAGAAATGAATTTAATTTTATAAAATAAAATTTATAACTATGTTAAAATTTAATTTTATAATTGTTCATTGAAGGACACCCAAAACATTCATTTTGAGAAAATAGAATTTTCAAAACATATAAATACATTATTGAAAATTTTAAATTTCATTATTAATATGTTTTATTTTTATAAAACTATTATAATTATAATTAAAAAAATACTTTTTTCTTTTCATATTAGTGTGTTTAATGAATATGTTATAAATTTATTATTTAAATAATTATAATAATAAAATGATGTTTTGTAGTAGTTGAGTTTCATGTGTAATGCAAGTTAAGACATTATTGAATATAGAAAATGACTATCCTAATATTTTTTTTAAATAATTATTTACATGGAGTAACAAGGAATTGAATCCGTTACATAAATTTCATTTATTCCAAAAAAATATCATAATAACAATATGTTTTATAAATAATGATCTAAATGAATATTTTATGTGGAATGACATGAATTTTTTTATTATAAATTAGGTTTATTTATTCATATTGTGTCGGTTTGATAAGTCAAAGAGATCGAATTATAGTGGTATGTTGAAACTATTACCCATATCTAAATAGAAATTTTAAAAAAATTCAATGTATTTCATCATCTAAATCCCCAAAATATCATAGGGGAAAATTATATTCTGTTGGTAGTCGGTTGAAATTTAATCTAAATTTACATTATCACTATGAGAGAAGAATTTTCGCACTATTAGAATAATAATTTTTACATTAAGGAAGTTATTATATTGAATGGCATACCACTCAGAATCATATTATATTTGGAATCATGTTTATGTCAATGTTCTAGAGAAGTGTTCGGTAAGACCTAGATATAGAGGTGATATATAGTACTTCATATAATCCTTAGATATATGTTCTGTCTAGGAGGACCATTCCAACTCTCTAATACACCTTGAGACCATTATCAATGTATTTCAAAGGGGATCACGATCAAAAAGTTCATTTCATAGAATTTTCATATGATAAATAATTTAACTATAGAATTAAAAATACTCTTTATGACGACATCTATTGAGAGATACATGAATCTCCTATGTGTCAGGATGTGGATGGAAAAAGAAAGGTATTAGGAACTAATAAAGATTAAAAAATGGAATATAATTTTAGATCAACTCAATAAAACAAAATGATAGCATAGATGCACCAATAATGTTATGTTGACAATCATTAGTGATATATAGTGTTTGAATTTGGGGATAAGGTATTCTTAAGAAATATTAAATTAAATATGGTTATGATCATTTGAAGGAAACAAATGTTAATCCCTAGATATATTAGTTTATTTATTGTATTTTATTTTATAAATATTGCTTCTTATTAATTGGTTCTTACACCAAATCACTCATAGGTTCCTGAAGTTTTATATATATCTCTTACGAGGATATACATACAAAATTCTTCACAGGTACTAAACTCATAGATCATACAACTAGTTCAAGATTTCCATATGTGAATTGACCAGATGAGATTCTAGATTATAGATAAAAGTTCTAAAAAACAATACAACTCACATGTTCATTGTTTTATACTGAAATAGTAAATTTTTGGATATGTTCCGTAACATGATGATGTTATTAAGTAAATGTGTCCTAGGTTTCATGTATCAGTGTTATGTAATTTTTAGGAAGAAATATTTATAAGGGGGTAGAGTGTAACACCCCAAAAAATTATATATCTCTTTAAATGAAAAAAATAGTATATATATATTTCCTTACACATAATTAAAATTTTTAAAATACAATGATAATCTATTGAAATATTCATGTTTGATAATTTTATAATTATTTAATTTCTATATTCGGTTGAATATTTTGAATTTGTCTAAAAAGAATTCTTTTTAGTGAATTATGGAATATTTTTTTTATAAAGCTATCACATCTTTTCTATAAATAATATAATTTGAAAACAACAAACAGATATTGGATTTTGTACTAAGGTGACATAATTTATATTTAATATAAAATATTTTAATAAATTCAATTATTATCAACATTTAGCATAATATTATTATAAATCAATTTTTGGGCTTAAAACATAGTTTTCTAGAAAAAAATTCCAATCCATTTTGTGGGAATATTTTTCTATTATTTACTAAAACTTATAAGTATTTAATTCGAGAAAAATGTATTCAATATTTATAATCCAAAACATCAAATTTAAAAAAAATATTCCCTTTCATTTTTAGATATTTTTAATATAAGTTGTAGTAAAATTTATCACTGTTGAAAATGATAAATCAAAATATTATGTCTTAAAACTAGTGTTCCATCACTTTATATTCATTAAAAATTTCAATTATTTCATTGGAGGGGTCTATTTCGTCTATAATCGTTATATATTATAAAATACTACTTTTTCTCCATTTAGAATTTAATTAAACTTTTATAATTTTTAATTAAAATATAATGTTGAAAATGTTACTTACTTTCTTTTAATATTAATAAAATTTTTATTACAGGGATAAAATAAAATTTGTTCTTTAATAAATTATTATTTTAAATATGAATTTTTATATTTACAAAATTATATTTCTAATTTATTTATATGAAACAACTACATTAACTTCGTTTACAACCCCAACAAAATTCTTGTTCATGTAGTAGAAAGCAAAAGTATGTAATTTTAAAAAATATAAAATAAATATTCAAATTATGAGTTCTTGTTCCCAAATAATTTTTTCGATAAATTTAATTTATTATGATTTTTTAAAATCATTATTTTAAAATTTCATATTTTTCATCTTTTCATTTAACAAAAATTAAATAAATAGTTTCCAAAATGGAATTAATGATTGTAGAATCGTCGATTTCAAGTATAGCGTTATTTATAATTTTTATGTATTTAATGTGTTTGGGATGATGCTTTGGATAGTTTAGAAGACTCATTGAATCGTTTTTTACTTATAATAAAGGTTCACAATTGGTTCATGGTTTCTGGAAACCATTTAAATCCTATAGTAAACTAATGACAATAAGACATGGGCTAATGGGGAGGAACATGGTTAGGGGCACAGTTTGTCCAAACCATACGACCGTGAAGGAGATACCTTGCAAAGTGGGATAGTTCTTTTCATGGTTGGAAGATGATTTTTCTAACCAAGAGGGATAATCATGCATGGTTCCCCTTAAGGTAGAGGCATGCATGTTCTTTTCCGAACCGTGCCGGTAACCATGAATGGTTTAAAAATAAGATAATAAGATTTGTATCTAGGTTGGGATTATTTTTTAACCCACATATTTACTCCATTATGGATTTAACTAAAATATTATTCTCTTTAATGGCTGAAGAACCATTCCCCATCTATTTAGAAGTCATTTAGAGGGGTTTCTTGGTGCGTTGAAGTAGAAACCCTTGGAAAGTCCTCATTTTCAGAAGTTTATCTTGTTTTTTCATAGATCTAGATTCTTCCCCCTCTTAGTATTTTATATCAAGACTATTGTGGATATATATAATGATTTTTTTTCTAATCATGGGTAGTGTCGGGCATGTTAATGTTATGTGGAGTTATCAAAGGCGGGATCATATAGATTCAACCCAAGTTTCATTGGTGTTTTAGGGTCATTATTCATTTTCAAAAAAATGCTCGAGGTGGGTGGATTCACTTTTGAGGCATCTTATTAGAACGTGAAGTCATAGTTTGAAATTATTTAAATATTTGAAAATTTATAGTGAAATTAATATTCAAATCATAGTATAATCCTTATTTATTGATGGTTTTTAGATTAGTGAATTTGTGATAATAGGTTATTCAAACTACTTGTTTTTGTTGATTTTAAAATTTTAATGTTAAAATATGGATTTGTTGGATTTTTGAAAACATATTATTTAAATGGAATTCAATAAAAACGAAATTTTATTGAAATGGATTAAAATTATTTATTTGAAATTGGTTTGGCATACATGGGCTATGTGAGTTCATGCATTCATCGTGACCCTGAACAAGGGGTGTGTACCATTATGGCATAAAGGGACGTGACCTAGTATAGGGGGTGTTTGTCGTTATGGTATAAAGATATTGAACACTTTTTGATGACATGATAGATGGATGTGTAACCACTCATTATTATAGAACTGTTAGAGAAGAAAGCATTTGTGGGCATGTTTTTGAATCATGGAATGGGTATGCCAAAATGGAATGCGAATTTGTTTAATGAATTATTTGTTTCATTCCATGCAGGATGATTCTATTTTTTGGAAAACACATTATCTAATAAAAATATTTGGTTTCTATTATATTTTTTAATATATTTGTTTTACATTAATGTGATAACTAATTCTATCCTACTGGTGTGAGTAGGGATGTTATTAGGGGAAATCCTACTGTGTTTCATTACTCAACCATTCTTTGGAAATTTGGTTCTTCTTTATATATTATTTATCAATACATATGAAAATGTAATGTATCACAACTTTTTATGGGTGCATCATGTTACTTGGTATGTATTGTGGAGTTGGAGCATAGAGCATGTTTGGAGCTATGAAGTGATGTCTTTGGAGTCCTTTTGTTTTTTGGTTTTGTCTTATGATGTGTACTTAATGATTATACATCTTCGGTTGTGGAACTCTATTGTATTTTGGTTTTTATATCAATGGAATTACCTCTAGTTGATTTATATTTTTATCATGCATCATGTAGAAGACCATTTTTTAGGAAATTTTTGGTTGCATTTATTATTTTAAAATGGAAAATTTCCCATAAATGGTAATGATTCCCTTAGTTTTTATTATTTTTCCATTGGTGCCTCGAAGATATCTCTTAAGGCCATGTATCGATTCTTTCTCAAATCAAGGTAATGAAAAGGAAAAAAGATTTCAAGTGGTATCAACATGTTCATTCTTTAGCTTATGTGTGATATCACTATTAGTGGGTCACTTATTCTATTATAGTTTCTCAATATTGGATTTTAAATTCATTCTGGTTTATTTTTTCTGTTGGGATTGTATAATAGAGTAGGATTTTCCGGACTAGAAGTGTAGAGCCTATGAATCCATATCTATCCTTTTATTCTAAAATTCAGTTTATTAGGGAGTTTGGTTCACATGAGTTTTTTCAATACTTATAGGAATTGGAATATCATTTTCATGTATTCAGTCCATGAGACTAACAAGTCAAGAATTTTAGAAGAGAAATACCACTCAGAGTGCATATTTAATTTTTAATAAGGATTTTTTATTTTGTTTAAATTGTTGACATTTTAAGATTGTTAATTTTTTTTTCAAATATTTGAATTTGAAAAAGGCATGAAATTGTTATTTTGAAAATGTATTAATTTTTAATAAAATTTAGTATTGTTAAAAATTAGTTGTTGGAGGAAATGTTTTGAATTTTGGAATGAAATGTTTTGATAGTTGTGATATGGTATAATTAATAATTATTAAGTCTTTCTTTTCTAGAGAGTGAGACATATAATGTTTTTTTTGGATATAGAGAATGAGACATGCTAAGACTCATAATAACCAACTACTGAGAAGGTTGTTGAACCTGATTCACACGTGGAATAAAAATAAGTACATAGTATAGTTAAATCCTTTTAGGTTGTGGTTAGAGGGAACACGATGGATGAACTAGGGAAAGTCTATCACTCCATTTAGTTCTAGAAAGAAAATCAACCCATCATTCTGGGTCATTCGGAACCTTGAATCTTATGATGTGTGGGTCCCGTATAATGAAGTTTAGCAAAAAACCCTCCACCGAGTAGGTCATATGTACTCCATTTTTATAGGTTTGTTTTTAGTGATATATAATGTAATTATTTTATCCATTTTACTCTATATCGTCTTATTTGGTAGGGATTGTGTCTTCCATGGAAGGGGTAGGATTCCCCTCACCTGATATATGTTATATTGTTTCATGGGATTTGTATACAATCATAACTAATAATAATTAGGTAGATTATAATTATTGTGGGGTTAGTACCCCATATTATATAGGGTTTCGACACCCAACTGTTTAGGTTAATGTTTGATGATGTTTAGGGTATGATCAATTTCTCATTATATCGTGATAAATCCCCATGATTTTGTGTGTGATATCCACCACTAGTGAGGTTGTTTTCCAAATAAATTATTTGTTGATAGTGTGTGAGGTGTGGTTACATCAACATAATATAATGATAAATATAATTTTTTTCAAGGAACAATTTGAACCGTGATCCCCAAAAATTAGTGTTTTCTAGGATGAATCTAAAATCAAGATAGTATTTTATGATAACTTATATTACATAGAGGATTATAGGTGTGTTGAATTTAATTTTAGTCTTATAAAATATTTTTGGATGGGTTTCCTAACTAAAACCTGATATTCATACCATATATTGAGTCAATTTTAATGTATTAGAACATTCAATAATGATCACTATAATGATTGATTTATAATGTGATCTATTAATAGATAGAGGATAACGTTACCGAAGAGTTTTATATGTGGAATGTGACATATTTTTTGGATTTCTGTGTTCATTAGTACCTACATGTTACATTATCATGGTGTTTCATTGATGATTTGTGTACGAAATATCACTGTATGTCCACTTTACTTGTGTAGTGAGACTAAATTTATATCATAGTGGTGGATGTTTATCCATATTTTTGACATATATGATTGATGTGTTTTGAAATGAATTCACTATGGAATCAATCATGGTATAGTGAGACACAATGTTTTGTGGTGATGGGCAGTAACCCTCAGACAAGATTTGGGTGTTTGAATACTTTTAAATGGATTTTGGAAATAATGATGAATATTCATGGATCACATCACCAACAGTGGAACATAACTGGTGAGTGGGTTTAACCATTGGCTATAGTAACTAGTTCATTCCTAGGATTAAAATCATGGATTGTACTTTTTAGGAGATATCAGGTGTTGATATAGGGTTTAAGATAAGATATTGTTTCATGATAGTTCCTGAATAGATCCATGCATGTAGTAATATTTGATTCAATTATCATTGGGCTATCCTATATACTTGGATGGAGGTAAAATGTATAGTGTGAGTTTAATATTTATGTGTATTAGGCTGAAAAACAGTCCTTGGTCTGATTATATTCTGTATTAGGTGTTTAAATAGATGGTTTCTGTGGATAATGGGTTTTCCCTTTATTGGGTTTTGTGTATGCAATCCCATTTGCTTGTTTGATTAATTAAATTTTAATTTATTATGTGTTTTTTTTTCGATTTTAGATATTAGGAGATTAATTCATATTTAATGGATGAGGAAATATCTATTATTTTCAGTTTCAAGGTTTTTTCTTTATAGGTTTTGAGGACGAAAAACTAGGGGATGATGTATCCTTTTACAATAAGATTGTCAACATTGATTTTTTTTTTCATGGAAAAAATTTATAAGTAGTTCTAGTATGATATAGAAATTTTGTGTGGTTATTCTTTTTTTTATCCACTATATTGGATGTTTTTTCAGTTTGATAGTCACTAAGATATAGTATTGGATCATAAATGTTTTTGAAAGAGATTATGGATCCCTTGTGAAATTCGTAGTTTAAAAAATTAGATGATATTGATATCGATGGCACATAGAATTGATTCTTTTTTAGAAACATGAATGTCTATCTTTTGGAGGATAATGGAATGTATATGGAATAATTAACGACTTTATATAAAGAATGTTTCATGTTGAAATATTGTGACCCTTTCGAGGGGTTGATCCTAGACGGTGATATAGAAGAAATGGTATCATAGATATAAATTTCCCAAACATGTTTGGGAAATAATTCCTTCCACTGTGGGGTCATTTTGGGGAACTTAAATGTGATTTAACATCGAATCTGGAGGATCACATACTATAGAGTCTCTATTTTTCCAATGAATATTTCTCTTATGGGGTTCTTAGAGAGACAACGTGGTTGTTCTATTTTCATGAAAGTAAAGGAATAATGATTGGAGAATGTATTGAATCTTATTTTCTATTATGGATTCCATTGTATGTATTAGATTTTCAGACCCCTATACATTTTTAGAGAAGATTTTAATATAATCATAGAAAGAAGAATCATAAATTTTTTTGGATGGTTATGTTGATTCCAGAATGATGATTTTACTATTTGGATGGAATTTTGTTTGATTTTGAACCATGAATTTCAATTTTTATGTTTAATAGTTTATAAAATGAAAATTATTTATTCCCATTGGTACGAGAATCGATATCTACTAAACCAAGCTCTAGATTTTAGTTTTTAGTTTGTGGTTGATTTGAAAATTGGGGTGAATTCCCCAATGAGGTATAGTTTTCATATGGGAAATATACCACAATTCATTCTCATTTAATAGGTGGAATATTTTATATATCTATGATTTTATACCCAATCATTATAATATCTCCTCACTTATAGACAATGTATCTAATCCCCTACCCTTTATTAATGAATAAAAATAGATGGGGTGAGGTAATTAAAGGAGGAACCTTTAAATTTGGATGACTGGGGAATAGATATGGATACAACAAACAATGATCATTGATTATATAAAGAATAATTATAATGATATATTTATCCATTATAAGGTGGGAAATAATATTTTTTATTTCTTGTTGTATAGATTATGTATTTCTCATGACATTTTTTATATAATATTTATTTATTATGGTTTAGATTTAGTTTCTTCCAATTATATTTTCAGGTGTTTTGGGTAAAATATTGTGTTCATAGGTGGATGTTATCATTATTTTTAGACTAGAGAGTATCTATTCTCAAGAACAATTGTTTTGTAGTGTTCATGTGTGAATTTTATATATTATGAGGTCCACATGAGGTTTAGGATGGATATTTATGTCATGTAGGACCTTAACATTCATGCAAATGGGTATTTCCAAGTACACGACCAATCACCCCATGTGTTAGAAAATTCTATGTATATATACATTCCTTATTGGGCAACATATAATGACCCAGTATAGGCTACACAACAAGAAAATAAGGAATCCCACAGGACTTGTAGGGTAAGTACACCCCCATGTACATGGGAATTACATGTCGAGCAATAATGGGGTACATTCCCAATGAAGGGTGCTTGAATGTTCACACACTATGTACTAGTTTTTTTTCCACCTAATCATATTTTGTCACCCTGTTGTAGTATTTGGACATAAAATGAGTCGATAAAGTGAATCATTCATTATTTATTATTACAGTGGTATCCTATATACAACTTCACCTCATTGGAAAAATAATTAGTGATTAGATTCAGTGCCTAATACCTTGTAAAAATGAAATAATTATGATTTTTGAACCGAGCAGTTATGTGGGTTAAATAATTATAGTACTGAAATTGAATTCTAGTCATTTCACTATAACATGTGTTTAGATAACAGTACCCTCTGAGTGTTTTTTGTTTCATTATGTATCTCATAGTATGGGGGGTCATAGACATCAGTGTTTAGAATGTATTGAACAGTAATATCATTATAGAAGTTCCATTCAATAGGTCATGGGTAGGGTGAGGATCTTGAAGTATTTTCCCTCCCCCATGTAAAACAATGTTGATATTGGTGTATATGGATTGGGTTAAAAGTAAAAAATAAGTTACACACTTATTCTTTTGTCAAGATATCCTATGTGGTTTGTTTTCATTGAGATGTAGTATATATTTTATCTTCCATATTGAATCTATTATTTTTATTGAAGAAGATGGAGTAACAATACTATGAATTCATGATGACCCATTACTGTAGACCATCATACCCTATGCCTATATCTCATAGGCAGTTTAGAATATAGATTCATGTTCTTTCTCTTAGTCTATGTTCTATGATGAGGAGTGAGAAATTTCTTTTGCTCGATGGAGTGGTAATCCAATGGTAGGTAGGTTCATGTGTCCTAAATTTTAGACTATAATTACTCTAAGGACCTTCTTGTATGGTTCGAGCTGTTATATCATATAGTGTGATGGTAATATTCATAAATTATCTCACCCATTGGCATGCAATGGAATCACCAACATTGTTGTAATGTTATCTTGCTGTTGGAAGTGTTTGGATCAGTTTATGAGGATGTTTCCCCTAAAAAGGTTTTGTGTACATAAAATTAAAGGTTCTCTCATAATGGTTCCTTATTTAATTGAATAAAATTAATGATTTTCTACCATAATGCATGGTTTGTGCGTGTAGTGTCTTGTGGTACGTAGGTTGTATGTGTTACATCCCACTTAGTTCATTTTATTTGGATGATCTAGTTTGGTTATTGGTTACTCTATTGATCATTGGTATCTTATAAATAATGACTGAATGTGAAATGATTGGGTCCTACCATTTTTTTAGTTTTTCTCTAAATGAAAAATTTGTCACATTACTTTCAGAAACATGGTCGTCCCATATAGGTTTCTAGGTCCTGAACATTGTGTTGAGTGGTTTCTCATTCATGGAACAATATAGTGGATCTATTTCAAATTAATCACCCTTAATATCAGCAGTGGATATAATGAGTAATTTTTTCATTCTTATTTTAGTGAAACATCCTTTATTAGGGATGATATTTGAATCCCTGGGGTTTTTATTGTCTTTTGAGGTTTCCTCCCATACTGCACCATTTTTTTGGTCTTCCAACAAAGATAATGATGTAGTCAGCTGTTTTCCCCAAAGGTATGTGACAATTTCAATGGCTCTCCATTATAAAAACTCATTTCATAAAATTAAAGGATATAACATAATTATTAATAACATTCATTACATTATGCAAACACACCCATGAGGACTATAATAGTTTAGTGTCTTAGGAATCATAGAATACAATCTCCAAATATGCTAAATTATCATCAATGATTTCCACAACAATATTACCATTTTTAAATATTCATATAAATAACCTAAAATAAAAAATTTCATCATTATATGGGGAATGAAAACATAGGGAATGGTGAGTTTAGATATAGAGTTAGTGTAAAAAAGTACATACATAAGAATAATCCTAAGATAATGGTATGAAAACAAGAGCATAAAAATTAAAGAACATACACTACATATCAAATATCATAATCATGAATGAAGTTATATTGATTGATAGTCGTAAAAAATGAATCATAAATAAATTTAATAGAATAATTTGTGTGAGCATAACATAGGAATAAGACAAGGAATTGAACCAAACACATAAACATAGATAATGACTTCTAATGTAGTCTACTATCCATTATAAGGCTATCATAGTGTAAAGGGTTCATTACCAAACCATATTAATAGTCAAAATTCACATCTAAGACTATATTAGTGCAAAACTACCATTAATAAATTGGGTTTACCCAACATTCTATCTATTTCTATGTGATAAGATATAAACATTACACAATACATTTGAGGTATATAAAGCTCACACCCATCACATAAGGAGTTAAGAAATATGTGTTCCACAATATCATAAACATTCATCATATCACAACCCATGAAATGAAATGGGCATCGTAAACATTTCATAATTTCATAACTTGTGAAAGAAGATAGGTTTTATAATCATTTGATTATATCCTAACTAATTAAATGAATAGAGTTTCATAAGAATATAACACATGGAAAAGATTAATCATTCATAAAAAACAATATATCTGAAACAAAATTTTCTAGAATAACAAATATGAATAGTTTCCTTAGATCATATCCCAAGAAAATAAAAAATTGTATTAATGTATTTCATCTTATATGGATGATGATTTTTATTATTCAACTGGAACACTTGATAATAAAATATATGTTTCCATTTAAAATCAATTTTTCAGAACATAAATAATTTTCCAAATAATTTTCATTTTAAACAACATTAAAAAATATAATTTAATATTTAGAAATCATTTAAATACATTTTTTTGGAGGAAAATAACGTTTTCATTTTGAAAAATTATTTTTAAAACATTAAAAAAAAATTCAAAAAAAAATTCTAAAAAAACCCTGAAAAATTATAACGGAATATTTGAAAATAATTTAAACACATTTAATATAGAAATATATTTCAATATAAACTTTTTCCAAAACCATTTTTTTAACTTATAATGTAATATATAAAATTCATTTAAAATAATTTTGGAGGAAAATTTCCATTTCAATTTAAATAATTCTTTTTAATGTATTAAAAATTTTCAAAAAAATACATTGAAAATAACCTTGGAAATATATAATAGATTATTTTAAATTATTTCAAATGAATTAATAAAAAAAGTAGATTACTTTTCGTAGAATGTTTTTTAAATATGATTTAAGAAAAATTTAAAACATTTTCACAGTACATGTTTTTTGAATAAAACATATTTCCCATTGAAGAGTGAAATAATGTTCTATTTTATGACAAGAACGTTCATATTTAAATTAATTAACAAAGAGTTAAAAATGATACCATTAAGTGAAGATATAATGAAGAGCCACAATATAATAATTTTCATATGAATTATTGAGAAATAAATAATAAGAGTTTTCCATTTACGAATTTTGTAACATTTTAATAATAACCACCATGAAGGAATAAAATAAAATAGAACTCAAAATGTCATGAGCGAAGATAAATTTTTTATTTTACATTTAAAACTGTATATATATACAACTCATTATATAATGTAGGTTCATATCATAAAAAACATCTCAAATAAGGAAAAATGAGGCAAAAATCATTTACTGATTTAGTGAAATTTAAATCATGAACCCCAGGAAATATAGATCATTAAATGGTTATGTTAATAGAAATAGATTTTTTCGAGAGAATGATAAATTTAATTCAAAAAATTAATATAAACCTTATGGAAGAATGAGGTGGTGAATATTGCATGTGCCTCATAGCAGTATAATGTGAGATAAAAATACCTTATGGTAAGTCTTGAATTTTACTAAACACATAAAATACTCAGGAATAATATATATAATTTTATTATATATATGTTATAGAAGCACATGAATTTATTAAATATAATAAATTATTATAATATAACCCATTTATTACTATTTTATTTACAATTCCATGATAAAGATACATTTCACATAGTAAACGTTTTGTTTTTTTATATGTTTTGATTTTTTATACTCTTGGGATTCCTAATTTAATAATGGAATAATAATTTAATTAATTATTACCATGATATGAATATGAGATATATGAAGTATATACATATTTATAATTATCTATTAAAGGTATAAATATGAAATGAAATACACCATTAATAGAGACGGAAGGTCGTAATTAAGCAAGAACATTGTTTAACTTTTCATATCATTTTAAAAAAAGTGTGTAAATTAAATATATTAAAAACCATATTATTCTATTATAATTTTTATTTAATACATATAAAATATTTTTGAAACCCATCACTAATACATTCCATGTAATGTTCAAACAAATCACATCGCTTCTTGATGTGTTAGTTCGTCGTACACATGAACACCTTTATCGTATTTATAAAAAATAGTAATCTTGAATTTATGTGTGATATAATAATTACAGAATCATAATAATATCATTAGTATATATATATATAATATTTAAATATTTTTTCACTCATTATTCTAAAACATTAATGATGGTAATTAAAAAATAAATGACATCAGTTTGTGAGGTAGTTCCCCTCCATGCACACAAATGATGATTTTTTAACACATTCAATGGAACTGTGTATGGTTTTTGGTCATAAAATTATCATAAAAAATCTAATTATATGTTATATGATGATTTTATTGTATAATAGTTATAAATTAAAAAATTAATGAGGTGGATAATGAAATAAAATAGAGGTAGTCGTCGAATAACATTACCTCTTCTTTGGGTATTCTTAGTAGGTTTGTAATAATGTGTTATAAGGATGGATTTATTAATAATATATTTAATCTAGGATGATTGTATTGTTTTTTATAATTAATTTTAGAATATATTATTCAATAAAAATGGATTTAGTGGTTTGATGATGTGGGGATAATGAGTGGACTTTTATTGATGTCAAGGAGTGGTGTTATTGTAAATACTCAATAGTATTCAATATTGGGTGGTCAATATTACCTCAAGATTCTTCAAACATGATAATTAAATTTATGGAGGGGTGATATGGTCAAAATACACCTAAAAACACATTTATTCACATGTCTTAAACATTTCCCGCCATAACATTTAGGTTTCTTTATTTTACCATTTTTTTCTTTTTGTTAACATTTTTTGTAAATTAAATAATTTATTCTTTGATACCATGTTAGGGAAATAATTATTATAAAAATTACAATACCAATTTATAAATATTATATATTATTTATAAATTATAAATCCTCTCTATCATTGAAGGTAATACTAACAAAAGCACCTTCAACATGCAAAAAAAATCACTTTGACTATAACTATGAAAACTATGTTTTTATATTTAACTATAATAAATTTACTATAATATAAATTTTATTCAATGAATGGATTGTAGATAGAATTTATATTATATTTAAACTAATTTCCTAAATATATTATTTTTAGTTATTTTAAATAAATTAAATAAATATCATTTATAATAAAAAAATAAATGTTATGTTTGACATTATTCATTTAATAGAATTTAAAAAATTGAAATAAAATTATATAATTAAGATATGTATTTTTTTTCAAAACATTAAACTAGTGTATATTAATTTACAATCATAATGTAACATAATAATTTATTCAATCCACATAAATTTTAATGTTTTTAGTGTTGTTTGATTTATTTAATTAATAACTAAATAACTCATCCATTAATGATTCTTAGGTATATAATTTAATTATATCATCTACAAAAAATTAAAATAAATTATAATGATAAAAATACAAAATTATTTTCAAAAATAATATTTTTAATCGAACATAATTATTTATTCCCAATTCTAACGCTTTATATAAAATTAATGTATGAAATTTAATTCTTTTACTTTTTCATTAGTGAAGTTATTATATGGTTTAAATTCATGGAAATGAATCCAAAAAACATTGAATAGTTGATCCTAAGGATATAAGGGTTGAAATATATCCATATGATAGGTTATGTAAATTTTTGTAGGTTACTTTATACCTTATATTCAATGTTTAACCACCAAGTAAACTCTTTTTTATATTAATAGGTATAATTAATTTTAATCATTTTAACTAATCACATGGGTCAAAAAATTGAAATTATTAGTCATTATAGATTATACTAATTATAAAAATGGAATCTATATTCCCAAATTCAAATCACATATTATGAAAAAATTAAATTATAATTATTCTTAGAGATGCGATGAAAAAGAGAGTTTTAAAGTCAAAATATTTTAAAGATCAGTATGTTTTTAAATAAAATTTCTAGATGAAAAAGAATCCTAAAGCATAAATCAAATTAACATATGTATAATTAATATAATTTTAATTTAAAACCACATATTATTTTTTAAAAACTTTTATATGTTTTAAATGAAAATGAAAATTTCAATTTATGTTAAGTATTCCTAACTATAAATATTAAAATGAAACATCTCAAAAAATACTAAAACTCAATAAAAAGATAATTTTGAAATTCCTCTTTAAAAATAAATATTTTTTTTGAAAAACAATTATCTAAAAGTTTTATGATTTCAAATTAATTTCACCGAGCATGATAAAACCATCTTTTATAAATGATATTGTTTTTTTAAAAAAATATCTTTTTTTTCAAATGTTTATTATTGTATTTATAATTAATAGATGAATAAAAACATGTCAAAATATATATCTTCATAAGTTATTTAATCATATTCATTCTCTAAATTTCAATGGTATGTGATAACTATATTATTAAATAATACTATTAATTTAATATTTGTGTTTGGTAAAACTCATTATTATGTGTTATAGAAGCTAAATATATGGTTTTTTTCACCGAAATATAATCCCAGTGTTTCATATAGAGTTTTTTATGAAATATATATTTTATAAATAAATATTAAAATGTATTTTTTAATATACAGTACAAATAAACTTTTAATAATTAAAAAAATTCATAAAAACATTCGGAGTTATATGTTATCCCCCTTAAAATTAATTTCTCCCTCAAAATTCATCTGGGTCACCAACTTTTTAAAACATTAAATTCCATTTCACAAAAATCCACATATGAAAAATGCATAATAAAATATTAATAACAATTTATTTTGAAACATAATGATTACCAAATGTATCTCCAAATAATGTTTCCCAATAATAGATCATATACGAGAAGTGAATATTTGGGCATCGAAGAAAAGTGTAAATAATTATAAAAAGTGATAGAAATCACTGATCATAATAATTCAGGTGATATATAGAAAGATAAAAATCACAAAATCAAAAAAATTTGATTATATAGGGGACCATTTCATTCTTAGGAAATGAAGGTACTTGGATAAGCTTCTTATTTCAAAATCATTTTCCTAAAGATGAATAATTTTCATGAGAATAAATACTTACATGATATCATTCTTTTTTATAAGGCCAATCTCATGATTAGGTTGCTTCTTTATCAATTTACACTTCAACTCTTATTCCATGAAATGAAAGTGGATTTATTATTCTCGAATCACAAAAATCCCATAAGATCATTACATGGAATGGTAATTCATTCTATCTATCATCCGTTATCATAAATGGAAAATGGTTATCCCATATTATCCAATTTTCATAAATCATCATATGGAGAGAAAATACTATAATATCTAAAACCTTATTGAATATTCAATATAAACCATTTCAAAAATGGTTATCCTCATGAAGCTTTTTAATTATTAAAAAACAAAACTTCAGAAAAAATGTGACTAGATTTTTCAAAATCAATATTATATTGATACCCCATATATCATAAAGCATCACTTGAATATCACACACCAAAAAGTTTAATACGTTTATCATGTATTCTCTTGAGACATGGTAATGACCTGCAATAGAATCAAGCGTTCTTGAAAAAAATTCTGCCATTTTCATTTCAAACAAATAACATAGATTATTTATTATATTTCTTAAATCCCAAAATGATGTAAACTTCATTAATTATAGAATAAAACACTCTATCAAAAAATTAATTATTATTTATGAAGTCATCATTAATATATAATTTACATTATCTATTTTAATCATTTATTTATCCTTATTAAATTTTTTTTATCATCCATGAGAACATGTTAAGGGTCATATCCTCTTAATAATAATAATATCACATTTCTAAAAATTAACATTTCCAGTACATAAATTTTTTCCAACATATTTCTTATAATAATTAATGTAAAATATATAATAATAAATAATTATATATTTTATAATTTATATAACCCTGTAATTTAATTCCAATACATAAATTGTTCAGTAATCCCATGTACATCTCAAACAGATAACTAATCTTCATCGAATTAATTATTAACACTTATTTTCTTTCACATTTCATTTTTAGTATTTGATTAATTAGAAACAAAACCATTACTCTTGCCACCATGATGATTTTCATCACATGATTTCCCCCTAAGGAAATCCTTTTTTGTATAATCCATAATTCCACATTTGAAATGTAATGACCCACCAATTCTCATTTTCTTGAGAGTACAACGTGTCATTAACAGGCCTTAGGAAACTTCTCCCAGACGCCGAAGGCTGAAAATAAATGCTGAAGGGTTTCAAATAAAAGTTGGGGTGATTTAACCATTAATAAATAAACTAATAAACAAACTAACCATAACCAAACATTCATTATATGATTCATGAATGAATGAATGAAAACTCAACAACATCCAATATCTCAAATCTACATCAATGTAAACAACAACAGAATAAAAACCAAGTATCAAAGTACATCAGGGATAAACTACACAAGACTCTCAAAAGAACTAAAGACTCCTTTATATAAAATCTCAAAGCTCCAAAATCTCCGAAAATCCAAAATACATAGTGGTATTTCTAAAAACACGTGAATCAGTACATTTTCTCTTGTCCTGAAAGATTATATTTGCAAAACCACCAATGTGACAAAGCAGGGGTGTGTATAAAATTCAGTAGGTTTTCCACTTGTGACTTACATACTCAATCCACTAGGATAGAATAGTTATAAAAAATTATATAATTTTTTTTATATAAAACAATTTCTCAAAAACAGTTTATAACTAAATATAAACAAGTTTCCAAAAACATTCATTATGAAAATCATAGAAGTGCAATTGAAACCAATTATCTCAGCAATATATTTTTCTTGAAAAATAACTAAAAAATATTTAAAATCATTTAAAAATATCTCTTTCTTATCATACCCAACCATTCCACAACCCATGTAACCAACCATGCAAGCTACATTATGACAGTTCCATACTCATGATTGGTTTCTCGTCAACCTACCAAGTCGTCACAAGCTAATTGTTTCTCATGTGCTGCTAACCCTTTGGCACTGAGCACAAGGTCATATTTCAACTAGGCCCTGTATATGAAATATGAAATTTATATCTCATCTACCATTTAACCTATGGAACTGAGCACATGTTCATATTTCAACCAATCCTCAGAAATGAAATATGAACTCACACACAAATATTATAATGCCCCAACCTTAAACCTTACATAATCTTGAGTTATCACAAGATTACACGTTGAGGATCTTTTCAGGTTTAGAGTTTTATAGAATTAGATCATAAAACATTCATTACATTCCACATATAAACAAAGTGGTTGCATAAAGATAATATTCTTCTTTCCCATCAATGGAAACATATTTAAAATAAAACATGGATTCTTTCTTGACACTTACTTGACACTATCATCATATCATGTACCTTTCCCTTGACCTGTGAAAAACATTTCAAAAAAAACTTGGGATGAGCATAAAAAGCTCAGTAAGGGATATAAAAATATGGAAAGGAAACATGGGTACATATATACAGAAGAATGAGATCATACTTTACCCATAAAACATGAGCACTTTAACATACCTCATCAAATCATGAATAAATAATAGAAATCATAAAACATAAAGGTAACTTGAGGCATTCATAACATTCTTACGTAGGGAGTAACCCTCTTGGTTACATTTGGAATACCCATCACAGTATATTCCCTAAATCTCTTCGGAGAAACCTTAACGTTTCACTGCTTCGCGTTACCCAATGCATTGGAGAGCTATAATGGGCTCACCCGCCCTTAGTTTATCACGAAACCACCAGTCTTCATAAATATGCCCAAGAACCATAACATAATTCATATCACATAAAACAGGCATAAAGGAAACATAACATTTCCACATTTCAATCACGAGATATCAATACAACACATTGATAAAATAAAAACACTATGAAAACCATTTTCAATACCAAAGTAAAACATGGTATTTATTTTTCATTTAAAAAAAGGTATGGCTTGTAGAGGAAGCCGAAACTCAAATAATGGTCACGGCGGCGGATAAGTCGTTGTCACCGCATACATACGACAAGAAAAACATTCCCTTTTGTCGTTTAGTAAAACGATTCGTATAAAAAATATTCCTTTTTAATAAGCATAAAAGTCAAAGGGGTTTATACACCGTATAAAAGAAGGTTGTGTATAAAATAAAATATGCCTCAATGAAAGGAGATTGAGACGAAGTCCCATACCTCATATCCGACTTGACCCGACCATTATTTAATCTCATGAATAATAAACTTGAGTTAATCTCTACTTGCTTAAGAACCTTTTTCAAGTTCATTATTCCTTTTATACCATGTTATGAACATCATGTAATCATTTAAGTTAATAATGTTCATTTTGTCGGTATTTGGTTCTTAAGTCAAAAATAGACTTCTTACACTTACATGTTGTTAATTTGGTCAAAGTTTCGTTATATCCAGAATGATATTAATGATTTGGATAACATATATATCATATATATTCAGCATATACATGTATTTATATTATTACATCACATTTAGAGGTAAGAAATGAAATGCACCGTTCATGGAGACGGTAAGCCGTACGTACGCATGAACGCTACATCCATTTCTATTTCATATTTTATGGAATGGAATCATAATGATATAAGAGTGTATTATAATTCCAGTATAATAACATATATAATATCATTAACGTTATCATTTACACATCCCACATATGGTATTAACGAATCAAATCACTTTCAAGGGGCGGTAGTCCGCACTTCCTAAAATGAAGATATCTTGTTTACCCATAATGGAAACAATAATGGTATGCCATAAATGAAAAATACATAAGCTTAAGGAAAGAATAAACATATTATATATCATATATAAAAATAGTGACATCATAATGACCACCTTTTAAGGTGTTAAATGAGTATTGAACAATCATCATTTCGGGAGGCATAATTTCGCCATCCACAGAAACCGTATGTTCTTTAACAATTTGATGTAGTTGTGTGAGAGTTTAGCTCGAATAAATCTTATAAAAACATCCTAGTATATTTAAGATAATGGTGTTGTTATAAAATAAGTAAATAAAAAGAGTTTAGGGGGTTGGAGAAGCAAAATAAAACAAATAAACATGAGATAATGAATTACCTTTAAAAGTGTAACACCTTTTGATTTGAGCCTAAAGGCTTCCTTTGAAAGGATTCTGCCCAAAGGGAATCCTCTAAGATTAGGAGAGGTATGTGGAGAGAGTAAATGGGCAGGGGTTGGCCGAGCCAAAGGCTTGAGGAGTGTGTGAAATGAGGTAGAGGTGGGGGCCTTTTATAAGAGGAGAGGAGGGGCACTTTTAAAAATCACGAAACTATTATTTAATTTCAAAGGTTTTTCGAATTTATAAGGTCCCACATTGATATATTTCAAAGATAAGAGGATAATTCTTCGAAATAGTTCCATCCAATAGTTTTTGGACAAGTGTAGGTCTTAGATATTACATTATCTTTCCATTTTATTTTAATCGTTAAATAATGAGGTCATCGCTGCATCATCATGATGTAATAAATAATTTAATTTATTTAATGTCTAAAAATTATAAAAAAAATAATATTATGTAGGAAATCTTTTTATCTTTCTAATGAATATTTATAGACAAAAATATGATTAGTATAACCCCATCTAAAAATTGTTTTAGTAAAACAATTTATGTTAGTGTCATTTTCACCTTTATTTTAAAAAAGGCATTAAAGTCATTATCTCACCCAAGTGGCTCAATGGGGTCCCCTAAATCGACCCATGGGTTGTCTTGGTCGGCCATGACACAACCAATAGGGTTAGGACATGTGTAAAGCTCATCTAATTTTATTAAAGCATTATTTTTTCCTTAAACTACACTAATTACCACTAATCGCGATTAAAAACATAATAAGTTACTATTCGCCAAAAACTTATTTTAATCTCATTGAACCACATTTTAATTCTTAATGACAACCATGTATGTCAGATTTTTGAAAATCAAAACACAATGATGGCAAAATTTCATTTAAACGGAAAATCAGTTTTTATAAGTACCACTTAGTGGTTTCACTATTCATCAAAATTTTATGTTTTTCAGAAAAATATCAAAACTTCACCCTAAGCTATATTTGATATTATGAATTAAAAAATGAACTCTATTTTACAAAATTCAAAACATATAAGTCAAATTAATTAATTTAATAATTAATTCCCGCTGTTAGAGCAAATAGTGTGTTGTTATGAAACAATATGTATCAAAAGATTGACACCAGTTTAAGTCTAATTTAAAAGTGAAATTGATTCCAATGACCACCATTGGATTAAATGGTAAAAATATATTCCGATTACACATTAAGACCAATTCAAAAGATAATCTAATCATATAAATAAATTAGATTAAGAATCAGTTTTGATGTAAAATGCAGTATTTTCACTATTCATTAAAAAATGAACATTGTCAGAAAAATACCAAAAATTCATCCAATGTAAAATTCAATGTCCCAATCATAATGAATATGTTTATTTTGACAAATATAGATTATAAAATTGTCAAAATATTGATTTAAAAAGGGTTTGCCATCAAAAGGCAGTAAAACAATCTTTTAAGAATATTAGTGTATTCCATGCATAATATTGTATTTATTTTGATTTTAAGCCTCTAAAACACTATCTTAATCATTAATAGACATAGATAAATATATATATTATTCATTACTTACTTGGGATGTTACAAATATGACCAAGGATCATGCCAAAACACCTTTTTAATAAAAAAACCCTTTTTATTGAAAACCAATTCCATAAATGTCTTTTCATTACCAAACAAATTAAATAAATCACCCTTTTTATTGAAAACCAAATTTTCATCAATCCATTTAACAAATTCAGAAAATCAATAATTTAAAATCATCATTTTAAATTCATGAGGTTAATCTCTTTTGACAACAATTCACCAAGATTTCACAATTTCACAAAAATAATCACTAAAGTAGATTTATTCCATGCTTTTAACAATAAATCCCTCTAAAATAAATTAATTTGAAACTAATATAATCAATTATAGAAATGGGAGGTGAGTGGGAAGCAACATACCTCAAATGATTTTATGAAACTCGACAACAGACAAAGAACGCACAAGAAGGCGGGTCGATTCTAACAGAATGGCCTTAGATCTTTTATCCTAGGAATCTCATGACTGAAATTTTAATTATTTGGATTCCAAAAATAAAGATAAAGTCACTATAGGTTCATATATAATAAATAATATAGATCATACTTTTATATGCAAGAATATCAAAGAAAACATGACAAATCAAGAATGAATGGTGACATACCTCATGAATCAGATCAGCATTCATTGAAAGTATCTTAGATCTCTTCCTCTATCATGAAAAACAACATATTTAGCTTTAAATGACATTTAAAAACTTATATCCACCCACATGAGTTGTAGATCAATGAAAACGTGAATGAGAGAAGGAAGAGTTTATTGAAAATGGAATAGAACCAAGAAGATCAACACCTACCCCAAGAATTGGGCTTGAAATAACCTAGGGAAGGCTTTAGGTTGGATCTAACTCGTGTGGGGATGGTTCTCCCACCTTATAAGAAGAGTAATATAAAAATATAGGCTTTATAAAGCCAAAAATAATTATATATATAGAAAAAATCAATAAGCTCTTAGAAAATATGATCAAGATTTGACCTATGCGCAAGGATTGACCACACGGTTTGGGACCACCATGTATGGATCATGTGACCTCCCTTTTGGTCCCAACACTCCTTATAAAACCCCCAAACACTACCATCCTTCACCATTACCCTTTTCAAGGAAATATATTTTTTAAGGAAACACCCCACTTTTTGGAAACAACCCACTTTATTGAAACAACCCACTTTATTGAAATAACCCACGTTATGGAAGAACCCCACTTTATGGAAACAACCCATTTTATAGAAACAACCAACATTATAGAAACAAAAAAATTTATGGAAACTATCTCTATTTGGAAACAATCAATTTAATGGGAACTCTATATTTTATGGAAAATATCTATTTTCTGGATACCCAATCAAAGATACCAAATTTAGTAAAAAAACCACTTTTAATTAAAAAAACCCGAGGAAAGGGTTATGTACCCAAAATCAGGGGTACTACATTCTCCCCACCATTGGTCTTTCCATCCTCAAAAATTAGGAAACCCTCGATATTGAAAAATATTTCCAGCCACTTATCTTTCATTTCCTTCTCACATTCCCAAGTCTCTTCCACAATCTATCCATGTTTCCACAAAAGCCGCACTAGGACGATGATTTTCCTTGCAAGACTTTCTCTTGTATAATCCACGATCCACACTAGGATATGTACCAATGAAGCATCTAGTTCTAGTTATATGTAAACCCATATGATCACTTGGTCAGGATCAGGCTGATACTTTTTCAATTGAGATACGTGGAACACATTATGCACTGAGCTAAACCGTGGTGGTAATTCCAACAGATATTCCTCCTCTCCAACCCATTCCAGTGTCTCAAAAGGGACAATGTATCTTGGAGATAACATTATATACTTCTCGTAATGACGATGTCCAATAGTTGTAGAGATCACAAAGAAGACATGGTCACCCACATCGAATGACAACAGTCTTCTTCGATGATCTGCATATGATTTCTGATGACTCTGAGCAGTCTCTATTCTCTTTGTAATCAACCAGATATTCTTCTTTGTTTCATGGTCAAGGCTCGACTAAACTAATTATATATCTCCCATTTCTGTTTAGAATGGTGGAGAACAATAAGGACACTCATACAATGCTTAATATAGATCCATGTCTATCAAGGACTGATAGCTGTTACTGTGTGATAATTACACTATGCTTATATGCACCTCCCATGAGCCACCAAAATCCATTATTCAGTCCCAAAAAATGTCGTACAATGTTTGTATCGTCTTCTTTAATTTCCCATCTGTCTGAGGATGATACAACGTGCTCATAGTCAACTGTGTCCCAATGGCTTGCTGTTGGGATTTCCAGAAAGGATATGTGAACCTCAGATATCTATCTTGTAATACTGACACTAGTACACTATTACTCATTTACACTTATTGTATATATATTTTTGAAGGATCCTCCACCTTATGAGTTTCACGAATAGGGTCGAAATGGGATGACTTGTTTAGATGATCCACTATCACCAAAATGGAATCGTGTTTCTGAACCGTTCATGGGAGACATGTAACAAAATCCATTGCAATCGGATCCCATTTATACTCTATGATGGGCAATGATTGTAACATACCAGCTGGTCCCTATTTCTCTACTTTAACTTGCTGACGATTTAAGCACCACGAGATGAAATAGACCACCTTAGTTTTAATTCTGATCCACTAAAACTACGCTTTCAATACCTTATACATATTCTGTGTACCTGGATGTACAACCCATATCAATGGGTGATGAGCATGGAGGAGTTTTTCATAACAAGCCATAGGTACAACTATCCAATATTTGAAAAAAACAGAACCTCCATCATTTTTATAGCCCTCAATGGTCTCCCCACCATTGAATTTTGATCTCAAAACAAGACAATATGAATCAAATGTTTCAGCCTCTTGGATCATTTTTACTAAATATGGAAAAAGAAAAGCTAAAAAGAAAACTTCCACATCACCCTGGTCTTCACATTACACATGTATGTCGGCTAATACCAACATCAACTACCATTCATCTAATGTGTTGTAAACCAAATGAGCACATGACTTTCTACTCAATGCATCTGCCACAAAATATTCATTCCCTGGTGTGTACAGTTAGAAAACGTCAAACATTTGATGATACTCCATCCATCACCTTTTCCTCAGTTTCAGATCTCACTGTGAGAAAATGTGTTTCAAGCTTTTTTGATCCATTAAAATAGTAAATTCCTCTCCAAAGAGATAATATCTCCATGTTTTCAAAGCATGGACTACTACAGATAACTCCAAATCGTGGGTTCAGTAATTATTATCATGCACCTTCAAATGGTTTGATCCATAAGAAACCACATGATCTCTTTGCATGAGAACACATCCCAACCCTGATCTTAAAGAATCACAATACACCACGTACTCCTATCGTGATTCTAGAAAGATCAAGATAGGTGCAGATGTAAGAGGAAATTTCAGTTCCTTGAATGACTTCTGACATTCCTCTTTCCATTGGAATGGAGCATTCATCTTTAGCAGAGCTGTCATTATTGAATCTAGTCATGAGAAATCACAGACAAAGAGTTGGTAGAAACCAGCTGGACCAAAAAAACATTGTATCTCAAAAACATTCTTTGGTGGTTGATAAGAGATAAATGCTTCTATCTTTTCAAGATCAACAGAAATTCCTTTCTAAGAAATTAAGTTGCCAAGAAAACGTACTTCCTGTATCCAAAAATCAAACATTGATTATTTTTCATAAAAATAATGATCTCTCAATATTTGAAACACTCTTTCCAGGGGAACCTCATAATCAGCCCTTGTCTTTGAATAGACCAAAATGGAATCCACAAACACCACAACAAAAGAATCTAGATATTATTAAAATATCTAATTCATCAATTCCATGAATACCACTAGTGGATTCGTTAGACCGAAATACATGACTACATATTCATAGTGGACATATCAACTTATGAAATTTGTCTTTCGAATATACTCTTTCCGAACTCTCAATTGGTGATATCCTGATCACAATTCAATCATGGAGAACCACTGAGCTCCCCTTAATTGATCGAACATAACATCAATGTGTGGAAGTGGATATCTGTTCTTTATCGTAACTTGATTACGATTACGATAATAAACACAAAACCAAATAGTTACATCTTCCTTATTGATGAACAAAACCAGCGTTGACCATAGAGATGTACTTCATTGAATGAAACCTATGATTTCCACCTCCTCTAACTGCACTTTAAAATTACGTAACCCTATTCGTTCCATCATATAAGAGGGAAGTGAAGGAGGAATGATCCACAGAAAGAGATCAATATTAAACTCCACTTCTCTTAGAGGTGGGAACCCTGAGAAGTTCTTGGGAATGAAATCTGGAAATTGATCCACAACATATGGAAACATATTTTCTTTAATCTCTTCCATTGATGCCAATGTCAATGCTACCAATTGGTAATAGATCATTCCCACAATTGGTGCCGATAACTTATTTGCAATCTTCTTTACAATCCTCTCTCCACTAAAGAGATGCTTGATTCCATCTACAATCATAAAACTAATTGTTCTCCTATAACAGTCTATTTGAGCCTTGAACATCTTCAAGTAATTCATACCCTAGATTACATCATAAAGATCCAACACCATCATAGAGAATCCCCATTTTAGATCACCTCTATCGACAGTTATAGTAAAATCTCTACACAGGATGGCTCCACAGTCTCTATCACCAAGAATAGTTCCAGGTTTTATCATACAATGAATCATTTCACGTTGTAAACATATCACATAGGTTCCCCACTTAATCTTCCTCTTATTGATAGATTTCTTAGCTCCTATAGTGAAGATAACCATACTTCCTCAAGAAATACTTTTAGAAGTTATAGATATCATAAATGGAGTATCTGGTTTTAGTCCCAAATCAATGGTTCGAAAATCCTGAGAGATTCTTTGGACCAACTTTTGGTTCACCTATGGCTCAGGAGGAACCGAATGATCAATATCCTCTTCTGACAAATTTTTATGATGCATATCAGGTGCCTCTTTCTAAACCAACAACGAACTATATAAGGCTCACTCTCTAGCAACTGATGGCTTAACATTTCATATTTTATCCCATCAACTATCACAAAATTGTTTTACAATAACAAAGTTTTTCTTTGTCAACCATTTTTGAAAACACTTCACATTCTTTTTAAAATTAAACTATTTTAAAAATACGATAGTCATTCACTTTTTTAAAATCTTTCACTTGAAAACCAATTCCATACTTTTTCACAACATGAATCATTTTTCGAAATGATATATGCAATTGTAGTGGGAAGTCATTCCTCTAAAATGCATGTCATGCTCATCTCATTGGCTAAACCCATGATAATAAGATTTAAAAATCCTAGAAGTGTCTCTGAACTCTTATTTACCAAACTCCTTGGTAATTTGAAGTTCAACATAACATGATTAAATAAGTCCTTTTATGTTATACATTTCATGTTCCGAAAATCCTACTCCTTTCTAAAATTACCACCCAAGGAATAGACAATATGGGATTTCATATCCAAAACTAGAAACATCGATGACTAACTTGTTAGGCATGGACTGAACTAGATGATACCATTTGTAATGTCCCACAGATTCTCATTTTCATGAGATTACAACAAGTCATTACTATGCCTTAGGCGTCATGCCCAAGACTCTAATGGTTGGAAATAAATGCCAAAGTATTTAAAAAACAAGTGCGGGATGATTTACCATTTATTAAATAAAACAAAATACCAACCAATAAAAAAAATTCACTATATGATGCATGAATGAATGAAAGAAAAATCAATAACTTCAGGTATATAAAATCCACATCATAATAAGTAACAACAGAATAATAACCAAGCATCAAAGTACATAGTGGATAAATAACACAAGACTCTCAAAAGACCTCAAGACTCAATTTTCCTCAAGCTACAAGATCTACGGTCTCCTAAGAGCCCAAAAATCATGAGGTAGAGGTAAACATGTGTGAAACTTTACCTTTTCTTTTATCCCAGAAGATAGAATCTGCAAAACACCAAAGCACAAAAGTAGGGGTGTGTATAAAACTTAGTAGGTTTCCCCAATGACTTCCCTACTCACGCAACTAGGATCGAAGAGTTAAAAAAAATTATATAAAAAAAATTATATAATACAATTTCTCAAACAGTTTATAACAAAATATAAACACGTTTCCAAAACCATTCACTACCAAAAGCATAAAAGTGAAATTGAAACCAATTTTCCCAAAAAGATATTTCTCCAAATAAATAACTAAACAAGATTTAAAATAATTTCATAATATCCCTTTCTTGGCATACGAAACTATTAAAAAACCCATGCAACCATCCTAGCATGTTACGCTATGATAGTTCCATACTCAAGAGAAGTTTCTCGTCGATCTACTTAGTCGTCACAAGGTGACTATTTCCCATGTTCCACTAACCCTTTGGCACCCAGCACAAGGTCATATTTCAACCATGACCCTTATATGAAATATGAAATTTATATCCTGTGTGTCATTAAACCATTGGCACTAAGCACAAGGTTATATTTCAACCAGGCATCAGAAATGCAATATGAACTCACACACTAATATGACCTAGGATCATGCCAAAACACCTTTTCAATAAAAACAACCTTTTTGTTGAAAACCAATTCCATCAAAGTCATTTCATTTACAATCCATTTCATTAAAACACACATTTTATTAAAATCCAAATTTTCATCAAACCATTTAACAATCCCTGGAAATCAATAATTTAAAATCATTATTTTAAATTCAAGAGTCCAAATCACTTTGATCAATAATTAACCAAGATTCCAAAATTTTACTAAAATCATCACTAAAAAAGATTTATTCCATGATTTTATCAATTAATACAATGCCAATAAAACAATCTGAAACTGATCCCATCAATTATAGCAAGATGATATTAGATTGAAGCCACCTACTTGAAAGGTTTTGACAAAACTCTATAACAGAAGAGGAATGCACAAGAAGGCAGATCGATTCTCCAATAATGACCTTATCTCTCTTATCCTAGCAAGATCACAACTCAAAATTGATTTATTTTGCATCAAAAAACATATATATATGAACTATAGGTTTAGATATGAGAAGGAATGGAGACCAGACAATTAGATCTAATCAGATCTAAGAAAACATGGCAAATCCAGAAAGAATGGTGACATACCTCAAGTATCGAACCAAGATTCCATGAAAGAAGCTTATATGTCTTCCTCTTTCATGAACAACTCTATAATTATATTTAAATGTTGTTAATAACTTATATATACCCATCAGTGGTGTAGATCAAAGAAATCCAGAATGAGAGAAGGCAGAGTTTGCAGAAAATAAAAAAGAACCATGAAGATTGGAACTTACCCTTAGAATCGGGCATGCAATCACCAAGGGAAGGCTCATGGTTGGCTCAAATTCGTGTGGGGAGGGTTCTATAGCCTAAAATGGAGAGTAATATCAAAATAGGGGATGTATTGAATCCAAAAAATATATATAGAGAGTGAAAATTAGTAAGCTCATAGAAAATGGGATTTAGATTTGACCTTTGCGTAGGGTTTGACCACATAGTTTGGGCCAACTGTGTATGGATCGTGCGACCTTCCTTTTGGTCCTAAAACTTCTTATAAAACCCCAAAACACTCCAATAATTCACATTTACCCTTTTATAGAAACAAATTTTTTATGGAAGCATCCCACTTTATGGAAACAACCCACTTTATGGAAACAACCCACTTTATAGAAACAACACACTTTTTGGAAACAACCCACATTATGGAAACACACCAATTTACGGAAACAACCCTATTTATGGAAGCAACCAACATTATATAAACACCCCACTTTATTAAAAGTCTATATATTATCGATAATCTCTATTTTATAGAAACTATTAATTTTATGTAAGCTCCTTATTTTTTTAAAAACCCTATCAAAGACACAACATTTAGAAAAAACGCCACTTTTATATAAAAAACACAAGGAAAGGGTTATGTACTCGAAAATCGGTATACTACGTGGAACATTCATTCACTAAGAATATATTAGTTAAACCAATAATCTTATCCATTCTATTAAAAAAACATCATTATTTCCTTTATTTTTTACATTGTGTCAATATTTCCTATATTCAAAACATATTCCTCTTAGAAATTAATGTTTTGTTAATACCCACATTCTTGACACATGGGAAATTGAATCATATTTCCTCCATGATATCTCCTACCCAAACCTTATCTGAACCCATTCTTTCTATTTTTGGTGACTGTAAGAGTTTGTTAAGGTATACATATTTAATAATGTTATATGAACAAATTATTATGAAAAGTCATAATTTTTATTACTCGAGTCATAAATTTTTTCCTATCAATAAATTATCTATAACATTGAATGGTATACATGTTCCTTCTAGTTCCCAACAATAACTAAAACCATAAATAATACTATGATAAACAAAAATCCTAATGGGAAAGAAAATAGTCTTGAGAATCACTTAAATGTTTTCAAAATTATGAAAACTTGTTGTTTAATCGATGAAACCATAGGATCTTAGGTAATTCATAGTCATTGTCAGTCAATTATCTTCATTATGTTTTAGGATGAGTTTGTAAATTATGAAATACATATCCCCTAGTATAGTCAAACATGGTTTGTAACAAGGGTCATTTTCCTATACCAGTTCTCAATTGTGTCTATATCGATATGGTGTTTTCATAGTAGGGAAACTGAGGTACATCTATTCTTAAGAGACATCTAATTGTATTATCTTGAATGGTATTTATTTTTAGTATACAACTCTTTATATCCTTTACCAAAATTTCAGGACATTTTCTTATAATTTGTCTCATTCGTATACATATCCTTAGAGACACCCTAAGACATATCCTTATAAATATCCATAGAGGTACCAGTAAAGTTTTCATATCATAATTTATAAGGGATAACCAAAACATTAATTTTATTCCATATATAATGAATAAGAACTTATAGAACATGAATATTACGTCATTTTTTGAATATTCGATACATTGTAGAAATACAAACCTAAGGACTATAAACGATTAGTGCATTTGGAAACATGGAGTAGAATATTCCAGTATGGTGAAAGAACTTAAATTTCCAGAAAAATATATTTCCATTTAGTGATGAAAATAGATATACCCTTCATAAAACTAGTCTTCATAACATAGGGGAAGAGAATATAAGAATTGGGGAGTTACGATGCATAGTAAGGGATATCAAAGGTTGTACGTAACTATAGTATTGAAAATAAGGGTAGGAGAACTTGATCACAACATTAGATGATAATAACCTACATATCAAGGATCATAATAAAGAGTTATGATATAATTATTAGATGCCATAATACACGAATTACATAGTTATCAAAGAATATAATTCATCTGATCATAACTTTTCCATAAGACATGGTATTGTGAAAAAACATAATCATAATAAATTATTTCCATAGTAGTCAAGGATAACTTCCCCATATGTCTTTGTGGAATGGTTTCAACCCCCAAACCTTCTTAGTAGTCAAGGATAACTCATTAGGGAATCATTATAGAAAATATACTTTACTGAATCAGTTTTACACCCCATTCGCGCAATGTCTATCTCATGATATATAAATCATTACCCAATGTATTTTAAGTTTATTTAGGTCCCACTCATCAAATAATGAAATCATACATATGTATTAAAACATTATAAAAATTCATTATATTATAACCCTTGAATTGAAATGGGTACCAAAAATATTTCACCACATCGCAACTAGTAGAAAAAGGCATGTTTCATAATCATTTCATTATAGCATAACCTATGAAAAGTAGTGGGTTTCCTAAGATTATAACTACTGGAAGAAATACATGTTTCATAAAAATAAATCTCCTTGAACATAATACATTCAACATAAGAATAATAATTGTGTCCTTAGATCATAACCCTAGTAAATCCTAAGCAATATCAGAGGATTCTTTCTTATATGGATGATAATTTTGATGGACCACATAGAACATTTTTTTATAAAATAAACTATCATAGAAAATCACTTTACAAAATATAAATAATTTTAAAAAAAATTCTTTGAAAACAATATCAAAAATTTATAAAAAATTATTCAAAAATATATAATACATTTCTTGAAAAAAATATACTTTTATCATTGAAAAATTATTATTAAAATAAATAATATATTGAAAATATCTTCGTTTGAAAATAAGTCGAAAAACTTATAATAAATATTGGAAAACCTTTTAAATGAATTTTTAAAACATAATAAAAATATCTAAATGATTTTATCTGAAAACCACATTGAAAAATTATATTGTAATAATCAAAAATATTTAATTTTTTTTTTGAGGAAAATATCATATAAATTTGGATTTTTTTTAAAATATAAAACATTTTGAAAACCATTTTCTCCTAAAAATAAAATTGGAATCTTATAAAAAATATTTCATAATAATTTATATAATATTATAAAAAATAAAATCAAATTCCTTAAATTTTTCTTATAATATATAATTTAAAAATAGTTTTTATATCATTTTTTGAATACATGGTTTTGATATAAAACTTATTTTTGACCAAATAGAGAAACAAGGTTTGATTTTCTAAAAATCACATGTTTATATATATTAATTATTAATGAGTGAAAAGATAATATTAATACCATATGATATCATCAATAACCATAGTATATTAATTTTGATTAGAATTATTGAGAGAGAGATCATAATATAATATCTTTTCAAGCATAATCATAACAAAACATGGAAAATGATGAGATTGTAAAATATAATTATTATAAATTTGGTAACCTAGAATCATAAGACCTGATAAAGATAAAAAAAATGTGATACAAAATCTCTTGAGTATATATAAAATAATTATATAACTTGAATCACCCCAAGCTTCCATAGTATGCTTAATTTTAAATATTTTAATTTCTTTCACTATATGCAATACCCTAATCGAGAGCACCATGACCTATCAAAATAGTTTTTTAAAATGTTTTTATGAATATTATTTACCAAATTATAAAATTAAGGAATTTAATTTTTCAAAATATACTTCATTTTTAAATTATTAATATCAAAATTATCAGAGGGTGAATTTTTGGTATTTCTTATAAAGTGTTATTTGTTGATGATTAGTGAAAAACACTTTATTATTTTTTAAAAACCCATATTTTAACTTAAATAATTTTTTTATTAAAATTTATTTTAATGCCACAATAGATACAAAATACATGTATTAGTCCAGTTTAGGCCATTAAAATCATTTTAACAATTTAATTAGTAATAAAAAATTATTGAACATTTGAGCTTTTCTTTTACCAACATTTAAACACAACTACGACATTAGCATTATACATTAATTTAATATATCTACGAATAAAAGTTAGAAAACTAGAAATAAATGGTTGTAATGAGTATTAAATTTTTGAACTAATATTATCAACATAATAAATGGTTCAATAGAGAATTTTGTAATTTTTTTTATTTACCATGGTTAAAGGTAAATTAGGTAATTAAAGGTAACAAAATAATATAATATTTTTATAACTTTACCCTAAAATATGTCATACTTTCATTGGATATGTGTTTTTGGACATAAATAAACATTATTTTGAAAATAAAATCATTTTTATGCTACTTTTTTAGATGAGGAAATTTATTTTCATTTATTTAAAGAAAATTTTAAAATGTCATATTTAAATTTAGATAAATATATTATTTTTTATTTAAGGTTATATAAAAGATATCGTAGACAATAAATATTAATTTAGAAGATAAAATGTTTATCTACAAAATCATAATTTATTAATAAATTTATGAAATAAAATACTAAATTTAATGGCCACACAATGTTGATAAATTAATTTATTTATTAAATGAGGAATATATTAACTTATATTAATAATATTCAAATAAATATAATTTGAAATATTTTATTCCATAAAATAATTTGTAGGATGTCATTTATAGGTTATGGATGATTTAATTTAGTTTTTTTACCTAATAAATTTGTTACAACATTAACAAAAAATATGAATAAAATAGTGTCAAAATTCACATAAATGGGATTTTAAAATAAATACTAATTTATTAAATGATATTAAAGTCATAAGAAGGTATTTTTTGGAAAAATAACATGTATATTCATAAATATGTCATAAATTATCCATTTTTTGTTCCTTTTTAATTATATTGTAATTTTATTAACCCTATAGTGAATAAAAGAAAGTAGATAAGATAATGGTTAAACAATATAACTAAGGGATGAATCCAAAAGGTAAGAATAATATTTTGACTTGAATTTCTCTGAAAATCATTGTTTGAAATGAGTTGGACCCAAAGTCATCATTATCTTTGATTAAATAACTTTTTATCTATTTTAAATCGAAATAAATTTATATTAAATTAATAGGTTTGGAGTTTCCAAAAGTGCCTCTTCCCTCTCTTATAAAAAGGAAACCCTTATTCCCTTTCCACATTTACTCTAAATCTATTTGTCTCAATAAAACCATGAAAGATTCTTCCTTAAAAATATCTCACTTCATCCTAGATTCCATAATTTGGTCATAAATCCAACCTATAGAGTCACATTGTTTTAAATCATAAGGATATACATGAATAATATGTAATTGTTTTACCAATTCCATTAAATTTATTTTCTTCTAATACATACAATTCCTATGTTGTTTCTATAAAAAAAGTATTAAATCCAATAGCATATATATTGTTTTATGTTTTTATGATTATGGTACAACCATTTTCATCCTTTTATCCATCATACAAATAATAATATCACAACATGTGATTTTGTATGACTCATTGTCTCCACACCATGGTATAAATTGGTATTCCAAAATAAATTATTTGGATGTGTATAATGATGAGTGTAATGGATATAAATATGTTATATTATGTTATTATGATTATATAAAAGTAATATTACATTTAATTCAATATCATTTAAAAATTAATGGAATTAAACCATCGCAGGTGCGTATGTATGACCTACTATCTCCATGACACGATGAGAATCATTCTCCTCATTAACCATTCAAGAATGATTATAAAATATATAATATGATTAAATATAACATTTATTATCAGAATATAATTATTTATGTGAATAAAATATATATTATTCATCATAATCATGACCCACAAAACAAAATATGAATAGGGAAACAGAGTAGTTAACACCTGAAACAATTATAATACTAAAATATTAATAGAAAAATGATATAAGGGGGTCATATATGATAATAAATAAAGATATGGATCTCTTATAATTTAATAAAATTAATTTTCTATTATAAGTGATGTTAATTCATCCTCCACTAAACAAATGTAAAAGAAAACCACTAATTTAATAACCTCTTTACTATCTGAGGTTGTTTATTCATATGTATTAACTAGGACATATTTTTCATCCTTGTCCATATTTATTAAAATTTATTTCAAAAAATTATTTCCAGTCATTTACAATTATTTTAAGTAATTATTAACCATGTTTAATTTTATAAAATTGAATTTTTTGTCTCTTTCCATAAGAGGCACAATGCTTTAAATTTAGATGAAGTATGAGAACATTTTTTTACATATACAACACGAGCGACATCTTCCACCATCATAAAACCGTAACATTTTAAAGATTAATAAACAAAATAACAAGATTATTTACAAAGAAAATACTTTAAATTAAAATTTTGTAGAATTTTATATAATTATTTCCAAAAAATGTGGTACTTCTCTAAAACAATTCCTAATGATTTTATTAAGAACATTTTCATCTATTTCAAAAACCGTTATTGGATTTTATGTTATTTTATGGTTGATTACTTACGATACTAACTATAATATTATATTATAGTGTTTAAGATAGATTTGAGTTTGGATTTTTTTTATTTTGATACAATTTATCATTTACGGTTAATATATATGAATTTCGTATGAAAGGTTTAATAACAAAATTTATATAGGTTTTGGTTCACCCATTTCATATGAGGAATGCATTGGTCTTTGTAAGAGATGTGTGGGGACCACTTTAGGTCCTTGATTCATCAGTATGTCTCATGGAAAAAAATATATTTTTTACCCATTTTATTATGGTTTTGTAATGAGTCCTTGACCGAATGTTTATGATCTCCAACATTATTTATTCACCCAATATGATATTAGTTACTAATTATACATGTGATTATTCAACTAGTATAATATCCATGTAAATGTTTAAATGTCATTTTTTGATTTATTATCTACATAGTATTCTTAAGAATATGTCTTAAAGGACTGTGTTTAAGTTTTATATGATGCTTTAAATGTTTATGCTTATTTATGACGGCTTCCATTATTTTGTTAATGCTTACTGAGCTTCTATTCTCACCCCCTTCACATGTTTCATTTTTTTCTAGGATGTGAAGAGTTTTATTATGAGTAAATTTAATTGATATTATAAGAGACAAGAGTTCATTTATTGTAAATACTACGTTTCTATTAATTTCATGAGGTAACGTAAAACTTATGTTTGTATCTAGTTTTTCCAAGGCCACGAAACCGATCCGTCCATAAGGATTTGATTTATTGTGATCATTAAAGTGTAATAAAGTAATTCATGGGATCCAAGAATATACGGTTGGGGAATTTCATTCATTTTCAATGGGTATATATATAAACCTTGTGGATGAATATTGGTGCATACCATATCATATATCTTAATGAATAAAAATCGAGAAATAAATCCATTACCGAATTGGTATGTTCTAAATTGTAAACACCATGAAATATAGACAAAAATTTTATATGTAAATATAAATCCATTTTAGTATAATAATTATAATATATTTTTTGTGGAAATATATACCACACACATAATAAATATGTTGTTAATTAGAATGTGTCTTTAAAAAGTAAAAAGTGAGGTGAAATTGCATTACCTTAAATCATTACTTCCGTTGTACTCATTAAATCCTACCATATAATAAATAAAATTATTTTATAAATCTATTATTGAACCATATTAAGTTTTTTCATAAAGTATATTATAATCTTATGACACTTTTTTACCAATTTATTATCAAATCTATGTTGATGTATTATTTCGGGTAATAACATATTTGTTTCTCATATGTATTTTGATTATTTTATATATGTTGTCTTCCTTAATTAATAATGATTTCATCATATGCATAATGATAACCATGATATATAGAACATATATATTCAGTATATATTTATTTGTAAAAATAAATAAAATACATAAATAGGAAACAAAATACACTATTCAGAGACCGTAGGCTATATATACATATGAAAATTATTTCTATATTCTGGTAGTATTGAAGGAAGGACCATAAATAATATATATATATATTAATATTATAATTTAATTAGAAGAATTATTTCATATATATAACATATTTTAATTAAATGTTTCCTTAATAAATTCTATGCAATGCGCGAATGAATCACATTGCTTCCCAAGGCAGTAGTCCGATGTACAGACGAACAACATTATCATATTTTTACAAAATGAAATCAAGAATGTATTTGTCAAATATTAATTTCAAAACCGTAATAATATCATAAATATAATATATATCATTAATTAAAAATATTCCCATTATTATTCAATATCATGAAATGTGGTAATGTAAAAGCGATCGACATCAGATCGTGAGGTAGTAGTTCACCACACATACGAATGATGAATTAAAAACCCATTTTATGGAAGTATTTGTTTTTTTAGTTTATTCCATTAACCTATTGATATATAAATATATGTAGGATAATAATTTAATTATATAATAAATATTTGAAAAAATTAATTATGTGGAGAAATAAATTAAAAATATATCCTCATTGAAGATAATTACCTTTTTATGAAGTACTCTCCATAAGTTTGAGATAAATCCATAAAAATATGGATTTATTTCCACAATAAGGATTTTATGAATATAATAAAAAATTTGGGAAGTGATTTTCAATGCTTTTTTTAAGCCAAATGGTTTTAGTGTTTTGAATAATTTGGGATAGATCACGTAATAGCCTAGAGTTTATCTATATTAATTGGTTCTTAAATAAATGTGTGTTGTATTATTTTATGTAATTATATACACATAAAAAATATAAATAAACCAAATACATTATTAATATATACGGTTAAATTAATAAAAAATGATTCCATTTAAAATGAAAACATTATAACATGACAAAAAAATTGAAAAATAAAAAAGGGAAAATATAGATCTCTCTAAATTTGATTTTTTAGTCATTTTCTAAAATAATTCTATTTTCAGGTGAATTGTAAAAATATGTTTTCTCCATATAATTGGAGTAAATAAAATTTTATATTTTATGATGTAATTATGAAAAAAAAATTATTCTATAAAATGAGGTTTGAAAATAATCCATTTAATTTATAAATTTTGGAATTAAAATGAAATAAACATTATTTAAAAACTTAAAAATAAATTTCCAAAACCTAAATCCAAAAAGTGATTCAATAATTTTTATTTTTATGGTTTTCCAATTTTATTTTTTATAAATTAAATAATTAAATTTATAAATTGGAAAATGTCTTAAAATCATATTATTTAATTAATATATGGTTTATTATGTTAAAAATTTACAATTACAATATTAACTTGGAAAAATTATTTTATACAAATAATTCCCATCTCCTCAAGTACAAATAATCCCCCTCCCATCCATTGGAAAACCACTCCCCACACCCTTTATAAATCCAAATACCAATAAAAATAATCCCTCTCAAACATCTTATAATACTTAGGGATATTATGGTGAAATAAAACTCCAATCACCAAGTTATTTATAGAGTCATAAACGAGAATCTACGCTGAGGAGAGAGTAAGTATTTATTAATACTTCTATATTTTATTCTTCTCTTTATTATGTTTCATTATTAATTTCAAAAAACATATATTATAAATTAAATTAATTAGTAAGTTAAAATTATATTAGTGATATTACCTACTATAATTAACGTATTTATCACAAATACAAATGTATTTTTTCCAATTCTCTCTCATTCAATAACCTCATGTTGATGGTCAGTAAACCAGCTAGAATGAAATTACGAAAAAAATTATTATTAAAACATCATGCATGTATAAATTTAATTATATATTATGTATTAATAATTAATTACATTTTTATTTTCTTCTATATTTAATTATAATTTCTGTGAAATTACATTGAACAATAATAGAAAAATCACCGAGAAACAATTTTTTTTAGGAAAACATGATATCAAAAGACTGCAATTTGATCAGAAAAAATTATCAAATATATTCCAATGATAATAATACATATATTTATAATTGAATTTATATAAAAAACACCAGGATAATTTTTTTATTAAAATTTTATTTTTATTCTAGGGGTTTTAGGGGATGAAATAAATCCGTAATTAATATAAGGGGAATCGCGAACCCATCCAACATTCTTTGAGTTATCCCTCATAAACGATAGATTTGGTATGTGTAATCCTATAATTGTATTTAAATAGAATTTCATTGTTTTTTAATTTACTAATCTGGGATATACATGTTTAATACATGATTATATTACAAATTAATAGAATTTACAAAAGAATATTTCTTTCCAAAACACATCTTTTACTCTTCTTGAGTTGTTTATTCTTAGATAATAAATGAAGATTATTATACAAAATATTATTTTCCATTTTACATTTAGTAACCCCATGTTTATTAATGAAATACTTATTGATGAAATCCAAATTATTTTAATTCATTTCCATGGGCTAATTTACAACTATTGTTTTAATAATTCTATGTGGAATGCATAATTATGAAAATATTACGATGTGACAAGCAGAACTAGAATTATATAACACTCTAATGAATTTTGTAATGTTACATATCTCATGGGATAATGTGTATTTTTTATGAATATGATGCAATATTGTTTAAAAAATACGATTTTAGGATTATGCACATATATTATGCATGACTATGCTACAAGCTTTGCTCACATATATGTCTCGCATTTTACCATAATGACATGACGTTTTAGTTTTATTAATTGAAATATTCAATGAATTTATCACATTATTCCCTCATTATGTTGATGACGATCTGATTCTTATTACATGATATTGTTGATTATGATCACCATTGTTATATTTATTCATTTACTTTATTTATCCTCTAACATGGATTTTATCCCACCACTTTATTTGTTATATATAAAGAGTTGTTTAAATATACTAAGGAGAACATGTGGTTCTACGTATTAGGTTGAATGATGTAATGAAATTTATATGTTTTATTTCTTATAGGGTTTTATGAGGATAATCTTTCCAATACACAAAACCTTTGCATCCCAAATTTTCAAAACAATTATGTAGTTTACCATTAAAAATGTGTAGTAGTGATTTATGAACAATTATAGTCTATATAATTAGTATTAGATCATGTTTTAGTTAATTTGGGGAGTAGGATTATTAAACACGATTTAAAGCCAAAATTATAAGCCTATGTAGAGATTAAAAAATCATAGAATAAACTATTAAGAAAATGATAAACATAGGGATCACATAAGATAATAAATTACTTTTAATTGGGTAAAATAATAAATTTTTTTATTCTTTTTTATTAATATTTTGTTATTACTTTTTCTTTTTTATAAAATGGTGGTAATAAGGAGAAACATGGCCAACAATCCATATGAAGGACAACAAGATGATTATCTAAATGACAACCCCAATTCCATAAGAAGTGAATTTCAAAACATTATGGAGATGCATTCAAAAATATATCTGGATATAGACAATAAAATTAACCATGAAAAAATCCATCCTTCACCCAAGAAGGTTTAAATAGACATTGATTACAAAATATAACAATGAGAATTGATGTTTAGTAGAACTTCTTATCCACATATCGTGGAATAATGGGTATAAATAATAGAGAATGCCTTTTCTTTCATCTATTGTTATTAAAAGGATAAGGTGATTCTAGTTGTTCATCACATGGATTGATAAGCAGATCAATGGTGGGAGTAGATAAAGAACAAAAATATGAAGGATGAAATAGAGGACATTGAGTGGAATGACTTTATGCAAATATTTCATTCTCATTATTTACCTTTAAATATTCGAACAAAGATATCAAATTAATTCTTAATATGGAATAAATAGGAAAGTAAATATATAATATCATATAATGAAAACTTCACAAGTCTAGGATGATATGCCACATGTTTTGTTATAAACAATGATAGAAAAGTAGATGGATTCTTTTTTGGTTTAAAACCACACCTTCAAAAGGCTCTATCCATATGAGACATTGAGAGTTATGAATATGTTTTTTTGATGTTCTCTCATTATAGATAAGTAGTTCAAAGAATTTTCCCATGGTTTTAGAGATAAAAAATGAGGAATCTGGAATCACGTTGGTGGGAAAAATGAAAATGAAGAAAAAAGGATCCAACTACCCACATGTTAAAAATGTACGAAGAATAATGATGTTAATTTTATCAATGTAATAGAGAAATTATTCATGTTGGGGAGAAAAGTACACCATGATCATGAATATATGATAGACATGAAGAATAAAAAAATAATGGAGTAAAGTAATGATCCTCTTAATTATTCACCAATGTTTCAATGCGTCCACTATATGGAGAAAGGGGACTAAGAAAGATAGTGTACTATACCAAAAGTCCTTGAGGTTATTCAGTATAAGTAACCAAAAAATAAAAAAGATAAAGGGATTGATTATGTCTTCTCTATTACTGAAGTGGATCATGAAAATGAAGACATAAATGGTACAAATTCAATTCACTAAATAATGGAAAAATGTTATATATGATTCTGGTTATATGCATTCCTTTATATCTTATATGTTATATAGAATTGTTGAATATAATCCCTGATACCTTTAGGTTGATATATCTATTAAAATACCCAAGGGTGAAATCATTACAACAAAATTGTTTTAATCTTCTTCAGTAAGCCTCTGTAGCACTATTTGTCAAGTGAATACCATAATACAACCCTTGGGGGAATTCTACTCTATACAACCCATGGAATAAATATACATATATTGAGTATAGCTAAACAATTGGGACTGGGAAATATCATTTCATATTATGAACTATCACATGCTGTTATACAAATTTCAATAAGGAACATACTCTCATTTCAAAAATCAATTAATGGTGCAAATGTTGATACCTTGTGGAGAAGCATAATATTCCCAAATCGTAGAGTGTAGGGAAGGTATAATAGGGAAATTCCCAATGTTATGAAATGAATTGATTTATTTCTCAACAAGTTAGTACAATTTCACAAAGATCTTATGGTAGAGCTATCAATAAATATCATATCTATATAAATTATTATTAAAAAATTCCCAAAATAAATAGATGTGATACAACTGGATGATCTAATGATGAAGAAACAAGAGAATATGGAAAAGGGCGCATACACCATACTTATTCTCTTTGTGGATCTCCAATACTATATATCATGTATATGAATTGATAAATGCGACGAAGTATCAATTACATGATATTGAACAAGATCACTACACAAAAAAATTATTCCATTACAATGATTGATGAATTTTTTCATTAACTAATAGGATCTAAATATTTATCAAAGGAAATATTTATTACGGATATCATCAGCCAATGGTAAAGAAGTATGATATTTAGTGTACTACTTTACATAAAATTTATAGTCACTATATTTTCATAGTAAAGCCCTTGGAATGTACTAATTCTGCTACAATCGTAATGGATTGGATGAATAGTTCTTTTAGATACTATATCAACACATTTTTTGTAGTATTTATCTAATATATTATTATTTACACTAAGGAAATGGATGAACAAGAATAGAATCTAATAATTGTTATGGTGACATTTATAAAGGAAAAAATTAATGATAAGTTCATAATGTGTGAATTTTGGTAGCACTAAGTCACAATCATGCATGATGTGATCAAAAGATTTATAATTTTTGTTGACCCTTTGAAGAGAATACAATTATTTAATGGTATGGACCTAGTAATGTCATATAAATATATAGTTTTCTTATATTTTTTTGGTACTATTAATTTTGTTTGGAATATCTCATGGTTTTCGAGCCTTCTAAATAAAATAACATGCATAGGTGTAAATAAGTATGGATTTAAAAATATGATGATGTCATTATGGAGCTCTATAAGAGGCTAAGTACTATTCTTTTACTCATATTACCAGCATGTAAAGAACGATTTGTGATATATAATGATGGTTTGATGAATGAAATGGGGTTTAAAACCATTTAGAATAAAAAATTATAGAATATTACTGAAGACATTTTAATATCAATCACCCGAATTTCCCGACAAATTATATGAAGCTAATAGTTGTTATCATTTATCTAAAAAAGTGAATGTACTAACACTATGGTCTAATTTTTTAGATATATATTCATATAAAAAGAGTCTGAAATATATAGTCACACAAACGGATCTCAATAAGAATCTAAGAAGATTTGTTGAGATAATTAGGGACTCTGACTTCTCAATTCACTATCATCTTGGAAATGAAAATAATGCAGTAGAAGTTCATAAAATAAAAAATATGCTACATTATCCCAGATAAAAAATGAGAATGTCCAGATGAATATTCATATTATGGATTTGGAAGTAATAAATGCTAGGAATGCGTCCTACCAATCCCAAATGTTTTTTCAAACCATATAAAAAATTAAATACCAATGATGCAGAAATTGATGATATGAAGCTACAAATAATGGTGAATAAAGTAATATAAAGGAAGCTACTTGATTTTAACATTGATGATGATGGTGTGATTCATTTTGGAATGAGTCTTTTTTTCCTTCATCAAATGAGATTAATATGGAACTATTGTATAACATACATAACTCATATTGTTTACATCTATCATTGTGGTTCCTAGATGTACTACGATGTTTGAGAAAACTTCTGATGGGAAAACATGATGAAGGATACCGAAGAGTATATGTCATAGTGTTTCATATGTTTGAATGTGAAATTAGAGAGACATCAGTCCAATGGAATGATGAAACATCTTTTTATACCTATATGGAATTGGGATAAAAAAAATGAAAATTTGCACTCGTCTCCCAAAAAAACAAAACAATTCAATTTGGAATGAGATGCATGGGACCAAATTACAAAAAATACCCACTTTATCCTAAATTTTTATGATTTATCATGTGAAAAAATAGAGAAGGTAAATGTAAAGGAAATTTTGAATCTTTAAGGGGTTCCACATTCGGTCATATATGGTCTTCCTCCAAATTTTACATCAAAATTATTGAGAAGTCATAAAAAATACTTGAGTACAGAATTGAATTTCATCATAGAAAATCACCCCCAAACTAATGGCCAGTGTGAAAGAACTATTCAGGAACTCGAGGACATTATTAGATGTTTCTCAATGGAATTCAATGCAATATGTGATTTATATCTCCCATTTAATGAGTTCTCATATAATAACTTGTTACACCAGATTATTAAAATGGATTTATATGAAGTTCTATATGGGAAGAGATGTAGAACACCAACTGGTTGGGATGAAGTTGAAAACAATTTACATGGAATTGATAATGTTCAAGAGATGAAATTTAAGGTTAAATCCCTCTATCCACATCTAATAGTTTCTAAGAGTTGGACAATGACCAATGATAGAATCTTTCTAAGGGAAAAGGTGTTTGATGTTAACGATAACGTTTTTATTCAACTATAACCATGGAAGAGTGTCGTGTTCATTGTAATGAAATGGAATATTTTACAAAGTTTGATTGTACCCTTTTGGATCCTTGATCTTATAGGTGAAGTGGACAATGATCATGAACATCCATGACGTATGGTTTAAGTTCATGTTCTGTTCTACGTAAGACTCATGGGGATTTATATAGTAGATCCCTCACATATACTGAATATAGATGTTGTTTGACTTGATAATGATCTCTCATATAAATTCGGAGAATATCCTAAACCATAGAGATGATGTTCATTATAATAAGTCAAATCACCCTTTAATAGTTTTGTAGAGGAACCTCATGTTTGAAGATGCGACATGGGAACCAAAGTAAATAATGAATCAATATTACCATATTATATTCTACACTAATAATACAAGTTGAAATTTCTGGGATATAATTTCTAAATCGGGGAATAATGTAATGAATGGATTTTTATTATTAATATATATTGTTGTAAAAAATCTATATTTTATTATATTATCGAATATTATAAAAATTCCAAATATAGGGAAACTAATAAACAAATTATTAAAGAATACAGATACATTAATCATCAATATATCTAATTAGAATTCCAAACAATAAAATTTTAAAAAATATAAAATAGAAAAGATAAAGTGGGAAAATATGGATTTCCCAAATGGACTTGATTTTCTCTACCACTTCCAACACTATAGAAATGTGATAAATTTTTTGTAAACTATTATACATTATATAAAATAGTGATATAGAACCATCAAGGGAAATGACTTGGATTTCGAAGAAAATAATCATGTGGTATATATAGAAGGTAATTTGGCCATTTCAACAGTAATGTGGATATTGGAATAGTAACTTGACCATTGGGAATAGTTACCTAACCATTACAAATAGTAAAAAAATCATTAGAATAGTAATTTTAACTAAAAATAATAAAATGTGATATAATTAATATATAGCATAATTAATTTATGTAAATAAAATTTTATAATTACAAAAAATAAATATCATGGTTGAAAAAATATAATGAAAATAAAAGCACATTTTTTTAAATTATATTTTATCATATTATGTAAAAATCAGTATTTTCATATTAGAAATAAAAATTTTATATTTTATAAAAAAATTTATAAAATTAATTTAAATTTTAAAATCATCACATCTAAATTGTTCAAGGGGGATGTTTTGGTAAAATTTTTAAATACATCGATTTGTAGGTGAATAGTAAAAATACAGTTTTTCACATAACCAGTGTATCTCAAATTAGATAATTCACGATGTAATTATGAGATAATCATTTATAAAACATGATGTTTAACCAATATGTATATAATTTGATAAATTAGTAATTATATAAATAAAAATAAATTTGAAACCTAAAAACAACTATTCAAAACCTAATGTCAAAATTAATTCCTCAAAATAATTTTTTTATTTCTTTCCACTCTCAATTTTAATAAATAAATGAATTAATAATATAAAATTTACCAATGTATTAAAATAACTTTATTTCATTTTAACATTGTTTTATAATGTTAATAAAATCACTTCTACATGATTTATTTGGGATATAAAATTTTATTCAATATTTCATTCTAAAAATATCTATATCCAAAAATTTAAATAGCCCCTCTCCCTTCACTTAGAAAATTACTCGTACAACCAATTTAAAAATCCATGATCTACCCAAAAACACCATTTCATGCCACATTTAATACTTATGGTCATTTTGGATATATCAAACTCCAATCAACAAGGGAGTAATAGTGCCCTATTTGAGAAGCTACACCAATGAGTGATTGTGTCTCTATTCACTCTTTTATCTTTTCTTATTATCTATATTATTTTTCTATATTCTATTCAAAACAATATACTATATGATTGTTAATTTTTTAATGTAATGTTATATTAATGCTGTCAACTATGCGTAATTATCAAATTTATGACAAATATAAATTTTTGACTTAGCTTTCCTAAACTTTTGACAACATCCCATAAATGTTTGGTCAACCACTGATAGAGAAATTTTAAATAAAATTCATATAACTACCATAATGGATCAATAAAAATAATTATATATTCCACACATATATGTATTTTCCAAAATTATATCCTCATGTATTTAATCATACAAATTTATAAACGTTTTTGAACCAAAATAGAGAAATCAATGTGAAAAAATAAATTTCTATGAGAAACTTGATATCAAAACACTTCAATTTAATCAAAGAAAAGAATGAAATATAATAAAATAAATATAATTTATATAATGATTTATAAATTTATATAATTAACTTCTTGATCATTTTTTAATAAATAAAACTTTATTACTCAGGGGAGAAAAAGTGATGAAATAAAAATGGAATTAAGGTTTGGTGATTTTCAAGCATTACTCATTTTCTGTGGGATATCCCTGTTTCAAAAAACTTTTTGAATGTATAATAATACAATTTCTATAAATATTATTTAATAATTCATACCATTACTTTTCAAGTATATACATGTTTTAATATGTATTTTATAACAAAAACTATGATATTCCAAATTAACTATTCTTTACAGAATAAATCATTGACTCCTATTGAGTAGTTTCTTCTTCACACATGAATGGTTATTGAAATAAAAAATATGTTTTTACATTTTTAAATTTTGTTCCCCCTTGATTGTTCCTAAAACCATGATTAATTAAATCCTTATATAACCCATACATTTCTATGGGATAATTAATGAATATGATTGTAATAAGATATATTTGGCACACATGATTATAAAAATATTATGATGTGATTCACGATATTGGAATTATATATCCGTATAATGCTTTGGGTAATGTGATTTTTTTGATGAGATAACGTGTATTATGAATGAACCAAATTATATATTTGTTCACAAAGACAATGTTCTGATCATAAAGATATGTTATGTTTTAAAATGACTATATATTTTTTAAACTATTTGTTGTATTTGAAAAATATTATATGATGTTTCATTTTTTAAAATGTGTACATTCCATGCCTTGACCACATGTTTCCCTCGTTATAATGATGATGATCTTAGGTTTATGATATTATGGTCACTATTTTTCTCATCTATGGTATATTGATTGTTGTCCCTTATTAATCATATTACTAGGATATGAGGATATCTCACTATTTTATGTATACTATCAGGAGATTACTTATACTAAGAAGAATGTGGGGTTTATAGATAAAGATGATGGCTTTAAATAAATGTTTTAGTTTTATTATATACATGTTATGTATGAACCTATATCTTCCTAGACACTAATCTATTGCATCTTTTAATTTTAACACTATTATATTGTTTAGAATTAATATGAAACACAAGTAATGTATGAATAATTAGGTTCACTATAGTGAGTGCCCATTTATAGTTGGGGAGGAGTGACATTTTTGTAAATAATCAAAATTATTCAGAATTAGGGGTCCAACCATACCTAAAATTTTCCTTAAATTAATAATTAAATATGTGGACACATTATATGATCGTTCCATGCCTCCACCACACATTTATACAAATGCATTAACCATTTGGTTCCTTAACTATTATGTTTCCTAATATTACATCTCTTCGTTATGTTAACTAGTTTTCTTACTCAAGAAATTTATTCAATAAGACTAGGATAGAGTGATCCTGATTATATATATAAAAATAAATAATTTTAAATATTAATCCTAATTTATAAATTATAAATCCTATGTGTGATGAGGATTATCATTAATACAAGCACACCCAACGTGGCAAAAAAAAACACTTTAACCATAATTGTGTGATCTTATTTTTTTATTCAATGGAAAATATATAAAATATAATAGTACAATTGGCCCATGACTAGAACATAATTCGTTTTTATTAATATTTAAAAATTCCTTTATTGGAGATATTATTTTTATTAATATTGAATAGATTAATTAAATTCATTTCTTGTAAAATAGAATTAATTTCAATTTTGACATTATTCATTTCACTAAATAAAAAAGACTATCAAGATAATGATGGAATTAAAATATGTTATTTTTAAAAGAAAAATCCTATGGAATATTCATTTAAAAAATAATGTAACATAATAATTCATTAAGTCTACTTCACTTTTATTGTTTTTAATATCATTTGATTTATTTAATTATTAACTGCATAATTTTTATGTTGGGGTTCTAAGATATTAATGTTATTATAATATATAAATAATATTAAAATAAATTATCATAGTAAAAATAGTGATCTATATTCAAATATAACATTTATAACTAAAAATACATATATTTGATCCCAATTCCCAATATTTATGGAAATTAATAGGAGGAAAGGTAATTGTTTTTTCTTTTTTTACATCACATATTATATGTGTAAATTTCCAATAAAATTTTCCCAAAACTCGTAAAATTAGAGAATATGGTTATTAATTTCCAAATATGTCAATCAAATGTGTTTTGGACGAGTAGGTAGGTCATTTTATAAAATATATTATCTGCATAACAACTAAATAAACCCTTTTTTACATTAATCATTGCAAATAATTTTAATCATTTTGACTAATCACTCTGGTAAAAAGTTTTGTTGAACTTATTATAAATTAGAAATTAAGATGATTTTAAATATGGTATCCATTTTTAGATATCCAATTCAATATGTGGAGAAAAAAATATTAAGAACAATCCCACATTCACCGTGAGAAATTAGGGTTTTAATGTAAAGATGTATTGACGTGCAAAACATTTTATATCCAATTTTAACATGAAATTCAATAAAATATACTAAATATAATTAATAGAATATGATATTACTATATTTACAATAAAAAAATTAAAAATATTTTTTATCATCATAAATATTTTAAACGAAAATGTGGGTTTTAATTAAAATTCAATATTTATCCCTATTCACCAACAAATTTATCTTATTGAAAAAATATATAATATTCACACCAAGCTAAATTTGATATTCATTTTCAAATGTTGAAGTTTATTATTTCAAATAAATTATCTACATTTGGTTAAATATAATATTTCATTGAGTGTGCAGAGCATAAATAAAATTCCTTTTATAAAAGATTTTGTTTTTTAAAATCATTAATTTTTATTTTAAATGATTATTAATTTTTATAATCAATGGATTACTAATGATAATGTGAAATATATATTTTTATAGTAAATTATTTAATCCTTTTCTTTCCCTCCCAATCAATTTCTAGGCGATACTAATTATATTAAATAATAATATTAATAGCATATTGTAGTTCGGTGAAACATGACATTGAATATAATGCATTACCAACTTACTATTGCATTCACCATAAGATAATATTATTTTTTATTGTATCAAAACCCTTGAATGGTTTTGTGCAAAAATAAATCTAATGTTGGTGTCGATCACAACATAATATAGTATATAATTTATTCAAATTGAAAAAAATATTAATACAAATTCAAGTTTTTACACCTATGGTGTACATGAATGAGTAGTTAGTTTATGCATAGATTCCCTAGATAAATAATTTTGAGATCTTATGTGGTATTTGAGTAATAAATTCACTCAGAGTTAGTTATCTAATGAATAGTGTTGGAAGGATGTATGGTTTATAATTCCTTTCATGCTAATCATTTTCCCAGTTTCCATTTTGGGTGTTCATGGCCTTATATATGGTATTTTTTACTCACCCCAACATTGGAATTTGGGACACCCACAATGTGTCTGTAAAATTTTTGTAAATATTAGAGGCCTTTTTAACATGGTAATATGGATATGATGTTTTCGAGTCTATAATAATTGAGTTGATGAAAATGTTTAGAGTATTGAGGAAACCAAATTATGGCTCCATTATCATAATCTCTTGAATGATACACATTCATATTTTCACATTAAACTTATAATTTTATATCTTTATTGGTTATTGGTTATCTTATTATTTTAGTGATTTTATGAACTATGTGATGTTTATGATAAGAATCCCCTTATTTTTGTAAGGATTTATTGGGGATCATCTCCATCCCATGGCCTATTGTGGGTGATCATGGGGTTGCAGATTGGGACTATCACCATTGAGATGGTGTAATGTTGGGTCGGTTAATGTTGTCCTTCATTGATCACATGATCAACTCCTATATTTTTATCCACTTATTCATAAAAAGGATCTAAATAAAGCAGAATGTTGATAACATAAAAAATCTAACAATGTAAATCACACGAATAATTGTTTAATAATTTTAAATACCAATCATTGGGTCTCGAAACTTTGTCTATGTGGATGAGTTAATATTATAGTTATTCATTCGTTGAAAATATTCACATATACAGTAAAAAATAAATTTAATCATTTTTATATATATAACATTCCAAAAATGTTGATATAATATTTTAGATGTATATCATGTATAAAAATCAATTCTAAAAATAAGTTTCACGTATATAATTACTGAAATCAATCCTTTTAAAATGAATGAACACCAATTTTTTTTCCAAAATTTGGAAATTAATTACAATAAATATAATCTACAATCAAATATCTTATAATAGATCTTTCCAATAACATGCCCTATATTATCTAACTCATCATTAAATTATTCCTATATAGAATTTAACTATTCATATTTAATGGTGCCTTATTTTTCATAACCCCAAAATATATATACTTATGATTATCCTTGTATTAGATATATGAAATCCCAATTTAAAACTATTTTTTGGAAGTCAATGAACATGGATCCCAAATCTGACATCATGAATTCGATGTGAACATGGAAAGTGGCATATTCTCAAATTTCTATATGATGAAAAATTTTACCAAGCAATAAAAAATCCATGGGCAATGATTTTCATCCAATAAAATATGAAACTACATAAACGATGAATTAATATTTAATTTCGAATATAACTGAAAATTTAAAATTCCATATAATTAAAATCATCTAAACAGAGTTTAAATATAAGTTAAATAGAATCATTTCCACATAAGACATGATAAACTAGTATATAGAACCTTTCTAATGTGAATTATATGAATCCTACATAATAATATATCCAATGGCTATTAACATTAACAATATAACTCAAATTATTTATTACCGAATTACATTAGAGACTTCCCCTATATTCTTTATGAAAAACTAGACTTTCATTAATAACAGGTTATACTGGTTGTGGTAATTATAAAAAATTATGTATAAATTCCCCAAATATATGTCATATAATCCTCAAATTAAATATTTATAACAATATTACAAATTCAATTTTAAAAATTTCAGGACTTATAAAAAAAATCCTTTTCAAATTTATAATTAAAAACAATGCTATTGATGAAAATATTAAAAAAATATTTTTCCCTAAATACTGTAAAACATCGTGGTTATATCCCAATATAAAGTCAATAAATATCCAATATAACCAAAATATAAATGATCAATGAATTTTTTATAATATTAACTAAAACAAATAATCACTGTATAAAAATATTGTGGATCATCACCTGAATAAGTGGCTCTCGATTTTTACAAAAAGTATTTTCTAGGTTTAAAAAAATTACAAAAAATCACATCCATAGGAAATAACTATCCCTTCAATCCATTATCATCACATCATATTATACTCACATACTAAACACTATCATTAAACCAAATTAGTTTTGATTCTTGAGAAAATAATTCCTAAATAGCCCATTAAAAATATTAAATCAGTTTGACTCAATACATCAAAAATACATTTCCCTGAACATATTTAATAGTTCACCAATAATTATCATACTTACCCTTGGAAGATTATAAGAATATGATTCATGTGCCATTTGGTGGTCAAAAAACATCATTTGATTCCATGGGATGTCTTTCAATAGAGATGAGACCACCCATGAATTTTGAATGTGAAGAAACACATCTGATTCCATTATTGCTAAGATATTTCAATGAACAATGACTAGAGCGGTGGATCCTCAAATAAGGAAATGTTTCTCCAGCATCCCTGCCACCCATATTTGACCTCGATGGTCCAATAGGGTTTATGGAAAAACTATTGTGGATCTTTTTTACGAGGAGAACAATGAGGTGTCACATTACCATGATCAGTTGCTGGTAGTGTGTTTCAGCGATGATAAACCCTCTCTTGATTTTCATGGATGTTATTGAACTCGCAGGGTATCCAAAATCCAATGAAAATTTATACACTTTGACAATTTTATTTCTACATTAATTTGATTAACATAGAAGATTTTGTAAAGGCTTGGTCCAATGAGGAATAATGTCATAGAACATGAAATTTTATAGAGTCTCATTAGTCTTGGGCGGTTCACACTGGAAAGGAATCGAGTATGGATATAATGTGCATCCTATTAATTGGTATCTATTTACCCCTTGATAATCCCATAATAAAGAAATTAGTTGGAAATGTGTTGGAACGTTTCCATTATTGAAAGATGATACACATTGTCATTAATCTTTGTTGAGCCATCACATTTTTTTGAAAAAGATCAGGTGGTGAAGAACTAATCTCATGTTCCAATTATATATGCATCTATATTTTCGTGGGGATTGTATGTTGTTATCAAGGCCCCCCATGTGTTTTTAGAGTGATGTTTCTATCATCATTCACTACTGTAGATATGGTTCATAAATTTGCGCAAAAGGACATTTACATCACTAAAAAAGATAGATAATTGAAGCACTATTAATAGTTGGCCACATTTATCATTGCTAATAAAATCTATGATAGAGGAACCTTTTATTAGTGCTAGAAAAAGTTTTTATAAATTCCTAAAAATAAAATTTCAATACAAATATGAAAATTAAAAAGGTGGACCAACCCCACATTTATCAGCGCCCAACCCCCCTTTATAGCGCATGCATAGCTAACCCCCCCATATTAACACCACTAGGAATCCTACCACACCTTAAACAGTGCTAAACATTTGCCTTAACCATGTGCACACACCCCTGCCTTTAGTGGGGTTTGAACCTGAGACCCCCCTCTCATAATCTTCTAACTTTCTCTCTCTCTTATATTGGTTTTTTCTTTATATATATATATATTAAATTAATTTTTTATAAAAATATATATAATATATTTAGCGTGTGTATGTATTTATAAATACATTCCAACATACATACATACATATATATATTTATATATATGTGTGCATCTACAATTATAAATATTTTTGTTTTTATTTATTTTCATATATTATACATTAATATTTTTATACATATTTTAGAATTTGTTCATAAATACATATTTTCATCAATACACATATAAATATATTAATATATACATTGAAACATTAGTTTATTATGTTTATAAATATTTATTCATTTGTATTTTAAATAAAATGGATATTAATTTTTATTTAGATAAAGTTTTTATAGAGAACAATATAAACTGTGTATAAATAACTTTAAGTAATTATCTATTAAATTAATATTATATGTTTGAAAATATAAAAAAATATAAAGAAATTATTATATATTTTATTATAAATAATATTATATTATGAAAATTGATAACATTTAAAAACTATAATATCTATTTGAATGAAATACCATGAAATTAATTTAGTCCCCACTGAAAAAGGTCCAAAATACCCCCTAAAACACGATGAAATTCCATTTAATATTGTAAAATAGGTATACCCCAACTAAAAACATCGTTTTGAAGGACTTATGGGACTTTTTTTCCTTTAAAATTATTATAGATGGTTAACCTTTATTGCTAGTGTGTAGGGTCATCACAAGATTCAAATTGATATGTGGTGGAGCTCAAAAGGACACATGAATCAAATGTTATTTTATTTTGATGTTCAAGTCATTTTTTGAAATTATATTTGATCTTTTATAATTTTTTTGAGTTTTTATCTTCAAATTGTTATTAAATGTCTATTACTCAATAATAATTAAAAAATTACCAATTGATAATATTTTCTAATTATTTTATATTCCTTTTTAACTAAATGTATTGTAAATTTTATTTAAATGAATATTTAGAATTATCTATAACATATTTAATATATATATATATATATATTATTTATTTCAATATATGTATATTTATATACTTATATATTATTTATAACAATTTTTTTAATATATCGTTTATCAGCACTAGTTAAAAAAAGGGATAAAGGCCCCCTGTAATGAGGGTTAAAAAAAGTGGTGATAAAGGGGAACTTTTATTAGTGTTTATAAAATGATGATAATGGTGTACTTTTAAAATTTTTTATAACTATTTAAAGAAACTATTATCAGAACATTTTTAGTGCTAATAAGGGTACCCCATTTATACTTGTTTTTAGTGATGATGCCTAAATTTGTTTCTGTGGTTGTAAAATTCCGTAGAAGAATTTATGAAATGAAGAATTTGTTTCATAGTTCACAAACCAATGGTAGTTTCCTTCACTAGTTACCCTCAATACAATTCATTGTGGACCATTGATGTTGGATTTGAAGTGATAATATTAATGGAGGTCATTATGGTGACCACCATCACTTCTTTGGGAAGTCGTTGCGAGGCACTGGTGGGATTTTAAAATTTGGAGGTAGAACCTCACACGATAGTAAACTCTCTAGAATAGTCACTATTGAGTTGTTTGCATCCCCTATTACCTCCGCTGATCCATCTTTTATTGTCCTGGTGAATCATAATGATATTTATCATAGAAATACCACATCATTTCCACCTTTTCTTCATTAATATCTGTAATTTTACAATTCTATGTTCGCAACGAGGACTAATGTATCTTGTCTTCCATGGAGGGAATTTACTCAATTATTGTAGTGATGGAGGGAAGCTGGAGGTGATTTAGGAATATAATAACTCATCAAAAATTGAATTTTTATTGTATCAATATTCATTGAGGGGGTTTCATCTGTGATCTTTAGTCTGTTTCCTAGGTTTTTCAATAGGTCCTTAGTGCTGGGGGAATCGGGTTACACAGTGAACAGTCACACTTTTTGTCACGACCCGTCCTCAAGACCCGTGTCGTGACTACCCCAAGATCTCCTTCCATAGGCCAGGGGATGGTGACTAGCACCAAAGGCATAAATCTCTATGCTGGGAAGGCATTGTTTTTATAAAAGTAAACACACATAGCAGAGTACACAACTAGAAGCGAAACACTAAGAAGAAACTATATAAAAAAGAGGTGCTCGAAAGTAAAAGGGGCCATAAATACAAGCCCAACGGTAAAGTACAAGGAAAAGACAAAACATGTAAAACTATAAGACAATTAGCTGGAAGGTGTCTAGAAGCTCCTGGATGATCCACCATGGAACCTACCTAGAGGGTAGGCACAGATAGCCTCCTCAGCGCTCCACGTTTATCCGTCTCCTCTGGGCACTGACTCATCGTAAGGCCCACGCCCGGGTACCGTCTTGTCCCCGTACACTCCGCCTCAGTCAGTGTTGTTTGTCGTCTGCATCCAACACAATGAGGTGCGGGCAAAGATCGGGCAGGGGTGTGTATAAAGATACTCATTAGGGACCTTGAGACCCTCAGGGTATCACAAAATCCAACAAGGATAAACAACAAAGTTCGAAACAACTGATACCCATTACTTAGGTATATGTCCGTACATATACCTAAGTATTCTAGTAACCAATATAAATCATGAGGAAAAAAAGGCCATTGAATTAGCTCAAAACTGGACTTTTCATTATTGAAACCACGAGTGCTAGAGAACTCGGCTTCTATAGAGAAGAGTGGGCATGTTGCGACACCAACGAACTTCTCACTAACCTTAGACTACTGAGGTACTCCTCCTGCCGCGTACCACGGGTATGCTGCCAACTACTAGGCGAAACTCCACTGTGGGTCTGCCACCAAATATCAGGCAGTCACCCTAATAGCCTACATAGGTACTCCTCCTGTCGAGTACTGCGGGTCTGCCGAAACCTACCTGGAGCTACTCCGCCATGGGTCTGCCACCAAGTACCAGGTGCTCCCCACTAGGCTAGTCGAATCCCCCCAAGTCAAATCGGTCAAGCAGTCATCTGGTCTGTCAGCTATTAGATCTCCACACTATGCATGCTCGTCAATGGAAGGATCTGTTGGAAGAGCTATTGGGAAATACTCCAACTCTCGCGAAGTTCCATGAAAAAGTATCTCAATGGTACACCACATCATAGGGGTATCAACACAATAGACAGAGAGTCAATCAGATGCCCGGTCTATGAGTTATTATCCTTTTAGTCCCGAGGGACCAGTTGGTTTCGTGTACAAACAAACCTAACTGTATATCAACTATACCCTAAACTCTCATGGGGTATACTCAAAGGGACAATCTCTAATCGATATTTCCTGTTCTGCTGACGGTTTGTCGATCAGACATCCTTAGCCCAAGATATGGGCGCAAATGTGTAATCAGGCAATAGTGGGTCTGGGTCAGGTCCGACCCAGTCAGAGTGACGAGGCCCGACCCGGTTCGAACTGGGGTCCGACCCGGTCTGAGGAAATCGGCCAGGCCCGAAGGGGTGGCCCGGTCCGAAGGCGGCCCGACCCGAAGGCGGCCCGACAGAGGGAGGCCCTGCTGGTTAGCCTGCTTGGCCCGGCTGGCCACATCTTGGGGGGGGGGGGGGAGGGGGTGCATCTCCCCCTGGTTTCTGATGGAACCAGTGCTAGGAGCAGATTCTGTGAACCGAGGGACCCGTGGGGTCCTTCCTATAGTGTGCTTCGGCGGCCGGCTCGGCCGGCCTCCCTGGTTCCTCCACAGCGGCGCGATAGTGCTGCGGTCCTGGTGGCCTCTATGCGGCGCGCCAGAGCCACGCCTCCCCTGCCGCAGCCCATCCTGGCTACAACCTCCCACTCCTCCATGCGGCTTGACTGCGCTGCACTCGTCGCCCAACCGCTGTGACCCTCTGGCACCGCCACGGCCCGCCGGGCCGCGACTCGATTCACTACGCAGCATTACGGTGCCCCACCCTTGTGGAGACCCGACGGCCTTGCACCGTCGGCTTCATCACGGCCGGTCTCCGTGTGTACCACCTCCACCATCTTTAAACAAGAACAAACAAAAGTTGAGGTCTGGGCCATGTTCGTGTGGTCCGAGCCCTCCTCATCATGGATAACCATAATGCAGAAATTTGAATGAAGAAAAATGTAAGTTTATACTCATATATAAATTAACTAAAATCCCCCTACCTCGAGTTCGGTGATTTTGACGGAGTTGCGGGAAGGCGGTGTCATTCTATCAATGTTGGATGAGGAAGAGGGTACTCGTCTTTGGTGGATGAGCATTCCAAGGAGATGAAGTTGAAGACGACATCATCATTCTTTGTGGGTGTTGCTTCCCTTTCTTGCTCCGGTTGAAGAAGGAATAAGATGGCGTCGTTCTTCGTTGGAGAGATAAGGATCTTCTCTAGCTCTCCCCTTTCTCTATTCAACCCAAGAATAATTCCCAACAAAATGAAATAATAAGTTTACCTATTATTTTATTGTTGGATTGATTTTGAGAAGTTTTAAAATTAATTAAGTTACCTCAAAAATTTAATGGGTGAAGTTGGATTAATTAATTGGGGGAGGAAGGTGATGAATTTCAATGTTTTCCCCCACTTTATGGAGAGGTAAAATGGGGTTACAGATCGTGTATGCCCCACCCCTTTGATTGCAAGAGAGGTTAAAACTTCAGGTGGGACCCTCCAAATAATATTCTCCCAAGAGAGGTTATGTGTGGGTGGGCGCCACCTATAACTTCCCTGTAGAGATTTTAACTACCTCAATTAAAAATAAGTACACCATATTTTTATTTAATTTAATTAAAAACCCCCAAAAACTATTTTCCATTCTCGTTAGAATGAAACTATGGTGAAGGTCTCACTAAGAATCACCGACGCTGTGAGCTCAACGATGCCCTTGGATATCAATTCTGAGCACCGGTTCATATGTCATAAAACACCGCTCGCACATTTACTAAGAGTACCCTAAATAATGTTCAGAAAATTATTACAGTCACCCTCGACCCGTGCCGGTCGAGGTTAGGCTCTGCCTAGGTGAAACATGCCCCAACGAACACAAAGGCACTCTCAGATTTTCAATCCGAGTTACTTCTTAGATGTTATTAATTTTACAATAAAATAATTTTGACATAATTTTTTTATTTGCGACCAAAAACTAACTTTCTATGGTGGCCCGCGCCGGACAACGTTAGTGTCTTATTAAAGAAAACATACACTCATAGGTTCAACGGTGGTCTCAGATTTTTAATCTGAGTTACTGTTTGTGAGTTATAAGTATTTGAAAAATAAAATAATTTATTTAGTTATTTTATTTACAATTATTCCATTTTTGGGTTTCCTCACCGGAGGCCCACGCCGACTAATATTTTGTCTCACCAAGGGTAAACCCTCCATCCTGAGTGCAAAGGTGACATCAGATTTCTGGTCTGAGTTACCGTTTAAGAGTTATTCCATTTATTTTCTGGAAAACTGCTTACACGTGTTAACTTAAGCGTAACAAAAACTTCGGCGGATCATTTCGGGCACTCCGGGCCACAGAATCGCGGGCCGTCAGATTTCACAGACCTGTAGAATTCCCATTTAAATATGAAAAATTTCATGGAAATTCTGGTTCTTTAAATTCTCCCCACCTCAGGGCTCTACATTCCCATAAGCCACAACTCACAACCAAGGGAACATGTGGGTGTATTGAGCAAGCATCTAAGCCTCCCTCTCCCTGGTGCTCTCCTGGAGGTTCCCGTGCTGCTAGAAAATGAGCACCAGAGGTATAAACCATCCATGAAGGACCCACATCTATGGATCCTCAATCTCTACTAAAAGAACCTTAAAAGTTTCCTCATCGTCAATGTCCAGCTCGCCATGTTCGATGATCTAGGAATTGTCGTGCATGTATCTCCTTAGCTGGGATACGTGGAAGACTTCATGCATCTGGTGCAACTGACATGGAAGATCTAAGCGTTATGCCACCTCGCCTACTCTATTGGGGACCTAAAAAGGTCTGATGAATCTTAGATATAACTTTCCACCTCATCCAAATCTCCGTAGACCTCGTCGGGGTGAGACCCGTAGAAGGATGTGGTCGCCATCCTCAAACTACAGAGGTCTCTATCCCCTATCAGCATATGACTTCTGTCTGCTCTATACAGTCTTCATTCGCTCTTGGATGACCTGAACCTTCTCCGTGGTAACTTGTACCATCTCTGTTCAGTAGGGAGTGGGCCAACATGGTGAGTCAGTCAATGATAACCCAAATAGAGTCAAGACCCCTAGATGTACCACTACAGGGGAAGTGTGGAATTCCATAATCACTTCCTCCAGAAGTGAAACTGGTACCATAGTACGTCATCTGAAGCAGATGACATGCTCCCCACCTTCATAAAATCCATCAGGTGCATGCCCTGTGGATATCTGAGCACATCGCTTCTCACAGTTAGCGTCTCCACGCAGCGCCTCTCCGACTCGCTGAAGAAGAGGAGGTGTTACTATAAGAGACTAAAGATAGGCTTCTCCATCCCTATCCACAAAGGATATCTGTAAGGAAGCTAGATGCTCTGTTTCCTCTCCTAGTGTATGAATTCCTGATCTTCTACTGAGATCATCCACAACAACATTCCCTTTCCCAGGAGTATAGACTATCTCAAAGTCGTAGTCCTGGATAAACTCAAGCCAATGCTGATGTCTCAGGTCTAGGTCCTTTTGAGAGAAGATATACTTGAGACTCTTTTGAACAGAGTACACGGTAAAATGTTCTCCCATCAGATAGTTCCACCACATATTCTAGGCGAAGACCAATGCTGCTAACTCCAGGTAATGGGTAGCATAGTTCTGCATGTGCTGTCTCATCTGAAGAGAACCATATGCGATCAATGATCGCTCCTACATCAGGAAACACCCAATTCCGGTCCCTGATGCATTGTAGTAAACTACATACCATAAACCCTCCATTGGATGCCTTAAAATGGGGGCACTAGTCAGCCTCGACCTCATCTCCTGAAAACACTACTGGCATCTCTCCAACCACACGAAGGGCTTCCCATTATTTTTCATGGCTGATAGTGGTGCTACAATTCTGGAGAAGTGAGGAACGAACTTTCAGTAGTATCTAACTAAAGCAGATGTCCCTCCCCCCTTAGGGGGGGGGGGAATACTGGAAACATCATTTGAAAATATGTCCCCATGTTCTGTTACTCTTTTTTGGAATTGAAAACTCAGAACTCCTGCTGCCATGAGGTTAAGGTTGGCCAATTTATGAGTGATCGGCTGCACCCACCTATGCATGAGTTTAACATGTGCTGCCTGGGCTTACTTTTTTTCCGACCAAGGAAAACCCTATTCCAATGTTCTAGATAAACCACAAACTTTTTTCCTAATACAATCAATCTATGTATGAACTGTGGTTGCCTAGTCCATACCAAAACTAACGTCATAAGGCCTCGAGGCTGCCACCAAGAGGTTCCAATCAAAACTATCACCTCGAGGGTCAGATCACACCATCGACATAAGTTTGATTATCGAGTCTCCTCCCACAAGTATCTCTAGATGTGAGGTTTATGTCAACAGTTTAATCGGAAACTCTAGGTCTTGGACATGGTTCATGGAAGGCAAGAATGATTAGTATATATGTCTATTGATAATGATGCTAATAGTAGACACATACCATACCTCGAATCATTCTTAGATCCCTTGGGTCACACTCCTTGAACGCGTGCAGCTACTTTCTTACCTGGCCCTCCAACTCCTTGAGCCAGGCAGGGACTACAGAGGCAGGTGGTTGTAACATGTCGAAATGTACACCACCTCATGCTGCTCACCTAACTCTGCTTCCACATCTATTGCCCTGCAGATTTATCTGTCCATGTCACATCCTCTTCCCAAAACTTCTTTCACACCTAAGTCTCTGAGACTGGAATCAGTTTCATTCTTTCCCACTTCTAATATTCACTGGTTGTATCCGATCATCCAAAGAACATTCAACCAATAAGGTTCACTCTAGCACCCTAAAATGAGTAGGAAGGCATAGAAGAAAAGTTATGGCTCTACTGTTCTTAAACACACCTTGCTCAGAAGTCTGAGCCCTGAAGCACTGTTTTCATCGTATACATCGAGTAAGAGGAATGGTCGGTACGCCTTGAGGAATACTCAACTACCAACATGCTGTCCTGCCAAAACTGAAGAAGCTGAAGGGAACTCTCAGCCACCTCCTCAAGAAAGTCCTCAGCTCCCTGTGAGTCAGGCTCTCCTTTGAACATGAGGGGTATCTGATGCTGAAACACATGTAAGTAACTAAGCCTAAAAGTGTCCTCTACCGGTACTGCATGTAGTGTCTACTGACCAACGTGCAATGATATAGTTGTCACACTACCCGAAGGTACTATCTCGGAAAACATTCTATGTACCAAAACCTAATCACTCTGTGGATCATCCTCAAGGTCAGTCACTGAAAAAGACTAGTAGATAAGATCAACATCTGCTCTACTAGTGTCTCAAGTAGGTGGAACACTCTAGTAATTGCTTCCATCCAGTCCTATGCTACTTGGGAATCTGTCTCGCCTCGTTACCTCAGAGGCCTCTCTCGCTGGACCTCATGTAATGTGCTCAGTCGGTCTGCATTTTCCTCTTATGCGGATGGTGGAATCTGCTAAACAACGAGTGGTGGGGCCAATGTTATACCACCCTAAGGTGCCAACATAGTAAGAGGACCCTACACCGGAGCCTCGTCACTCGATGGGCTGTCATCGAGTACTATCTCGGGAACCCTAACTGGCTGTCTATGTGGAGACATCCTAATAAGGAATAGGTGTGCCATGGTAAAAAGTTTATACCTGGTGAGATGACCTGGTTGAGCTGATTTAAAGAATAAATTTTGAAAACACTCTTACAATCAGTGTTTTCATGCACTAAGTCGGAAATCATTTGTCAGGGTCCTGGTGTATGGATACGTTGGTCACCGCACCAACAATGGACTCCCTAAACTGAAAACCACACATAGTACCCTTAACAATATTTCTTTATATAAAAGAATGATCAGTGTCCTATGTTATGCTATAGAACTAACGCTGGTGATACCAATTTGTCATGACCCGTCCTCAGGACCCGTGCCATGACTACACCAAGCCTGCCTTCCATAGGCCTGGGGCAGGTGACTAGAACCAAAGGAATAAATCCCAAAGTTGGGAAGGAATTGACTTTATAAAAGTAATCACACAAATTAGGGTACACAAATGGAAGAAAAACACTAAGAAGATAATGTATACAAAATATGTAATGGAATGTAAAAGGGGCCGGAAATACAAGCCCAACAGTAAAGTACATGGAAAATAAAAAACATGTATTACTAAAAGACAATCAGTTGGAAGAAGTATAGAATATATTAGATAATCCACCACAGATCCTACTTGGAGGGTAGGTACAGATGGCCTCCTCAGTGATCCACATATGTCCGTCTCCTATGGGTACCAACTCGTCATGAGGTCCACCTTCGGGTACCTTCTAGTCCTCGTACACTCCGCCTCAGTCAACAATATCTGTTGTCTGCATCCAACACAACAAGGTGCGGGAAAATCCCATGCAGGGGTGAGTATAAAGATACTCCGTTGGGACCCCGAGACTCTATAGGTCTCAAAAAATCTAACAAGGATAGACTAAAAAGTATGTGACAATGTAGAACCATTACATAGGTATATTACCATACATATACCTAAGTTTTCTAGTAACCCATCTCAATCATCATGAAAATAAAAAGGTCATTGACTCAGCTCAAACCAGGATTTTTCATTATCGAAACCACGACTGCTGGAGAACTCCTCCTCTGTCGAGAACAGTGAGCCTGTCGTGACACCAAGTCACTTCTCACTAACCTTGGATTACTGAGGTACTCCTCCTGTCGATTACCACGGGTTTTCTGCCAACTACCAGGTGCAACTTCATTGTGGGTCTGCCGCCAAATACGAGGTGCTCCCCTAATAATCTGTAGAGGTACTCATCCTGTCGAGTACCGCAGGTCTGCCGCCTAATACTAGGCGCTACACTGTGATGGGTCTGCCTCCATGTACCCGGCGCACCCCATTGGGGTAGTCGAATCACTCTGAGTCGAATCGGTCAACCAATCGTTAGGTCTGTTAGCTACTAGGTCTCCACACTCTGCCTGCTTGTCATTGGAAGGATCCACTCCATGAGCTACATGTAAATACTCTAACTGTCATGAAGTTCCATGAATAAGTATCTCAAACGTCTACCCCGTCATAGGGGTATCAACGCAACAGACGCCACGTCAATCGGACGCCCGGTCTGTGAGTTATTATCCTTTTAGTCCCGAGGGCACGGTTGGTTTCGTGTACAATCAAACCAGACTGTATCTCAACTATACCCCGAACATCTATGGGGTATAATCAATGGGACCGTCTCTCATCGTGATTTCCAGCGCAGCTGACAGTTTGTCGATCGGACACCCATAGCCCAAGATATGGGTGAAAAGGAGTAATCGGGCCATAGCGGGTCCGGGTCCAGTTCGACCCCGTTGGACCATCCCGGCCTGAACCAGTCCGAACCGGGGTCTGACCTAGTCTGTGGGTCCGACCCGGTCTGTGGCAGTGGCCAACCCTGAAGGCGGCCCGACCAAGGGCAGGCCGGCTCGAGGGCGGCCCGGCTGGCTAACCCATTTGGCCCGGCTTGGCACGTTGCAGGGGGGGTGTGGTGCCCCTGGTTTCCGAATAAACCAGCGCTAGACACCTCTTTGTTGAACCGCGAGACCCATGGGGTCCCACCTATAGCGTGCACAGGTGGCCATCTTAGCCGGCCTCCCGAGTTCCTCCACCATGGCATGACAACGCCATAGTCCTCCTGGCCTCTACGCAGCATGACAGTGCTACGCCTCCTCCACCGTGGCCTGACTTGGCAGTGGCCTCCCGCTCCTCTGCACAGCGCGACGGTGCTAGGCTCGTCATCTGACCGTAATATCCCTTCTGGACGCGGATCTTCCTTTCGGTGCGGTGCGATGGCGTCACGCCCCTCCGACACCACCGTGGCTCGGTTCACTATGCGGCATGGCAGTGCCACACCTTTGTGGTGACTCGGGGGCCTTGCGCCACCTGCTTTGTCGCGGCCAGCTCATTGTCGGTCTCCATGTGTACCACCTCTATCATCATAAAACAATAACAATCAAAAGGGGAGGGTTGGGCCATGTTCATGTGGTCCGAGCCCTCCCCATCATGGAGAACCATAATCCAGAAATTTGAACGATGAAGAACGGAGGTTTATACTCATATATAAATTAACTCAAATCCCTCTACATCGAGTTCAGTGGTGTTGACGGAGTTATGGGATGGTGACGTCATTCCGTCAATGTTGGAGGTGGAATAGGGTACTCATTGTTGGCGGATGAGCGTTTAATGGTGATGAAGTCAAAGATGACGATGATCTTCTTTGTGGTTTTTGCTTCCCTTTCTTTACACGATTGAAGAAGGAAGAAGATGGAATCATTCTTCGTTGGAGAGAAAAGGCTCCTCCCAAGTTCTCCCATTTCTCTATTCCACCCAGGAATAATGCCCAACAAAATGAAAAAACAGGTTTGCCTATTATTTTATTGATGGCATGAATTTGAAAAGGTTTAAAATTAATTAAGCTACCTCACTAATTTAATAAATGAAGTTGGCCTAATTAATTGGGGGAGGAAGGTGATTAATTTCAATGATTTCCCACACTTTATGGAGAGTAACAAGGGGGTGAATGATCGTGTGGGCCCCAGCCCTTTGATTGAAAGAGTGGTTAAAACATAAGGTGGGACCCACTAAATAATATTCTCCCAAGGGAGGTTATGTGTGGTTGGGACCCACCTCTTACCTCCATTTGGGGGTTTTAACCACCTCAAATAAATATAAGTACACCTTATATTTATTTTATTTAATTAAAAACCCCACAAAACTATCTTCCATTCTTGTTAGAACTCAACTACGTTGAAGGTCTCACTATGCAATCACTGACACTGCAAGCTCAACGAAGACCTCGTATTTCAATTCTGATCACCAGTTCGAATGTTATAAAACACCGCACGCACATTGACTGAACGTACCCGAAATAATTTCAGAAAATTATTATGAGTCACCCTCGACCTGCACCGGTCGAGGATATGACATGACTTGGTGAAATACGCCCCAAATAACCCAAAGGTACTCTCAGATTTGAAATTCGAGTTTCCGTTTAGAAGTTATGAATTTTACAATAAAAATAATAGTCACTTAATTATTTTATTTGCAGCCAAAAACTAACTTTCTCTGGTGGCCCGCGCCAACCAAAGTAAGTATCTTTTTAAAAAAAACATACACTCACGAGTTAAGTGGTGGTCTCCAATTTTTAATCAGAGTTACCTTTTGTGAGTTATAAGAATTTGAAAAATAAAATAATTTATTTAATTATTTTATTTACTATTATGCCATTTTTGTGTTTCCTCACAGGAGGCCCGTACCGACTAATCTTAAGTCATGCCAAGGGTGAAACTGCCATCCTGAGCGCAACAGTGCCCTTGGATTTCAGATCCAAATTACTGTTTAAGAGTTGTTCAATTTTTTTCAAGAAAACTGCTTACAAGGGTTAATTTAATATTAACAAAATCTTGGACGGATCATTCCTGTCACTCTGGGCCTTGGAATCACGCTCCATCAGATTTTGCGGAACAGTAAAATTCTTATTTGAATAAAAAAATTACATGGAAATTCTAGGCCATTACACTTTTAGGGTTAGGGTTGATGGGATTGGTGATATTGTTTTCTTATAGTAAAGGTAAAATACCCAAGACCTAATATCTGGTTAGGTAGGTTTCTTTCATATTCTAAACATCAGATTCAAGTACACTATGCCGCAAAAATATTTATCCAATTTTTTAATGATCCATATTATTATCTGGAATGCTAAGGGCTTGGGTTAGCATGAGAAGTGTGGCATAATATTTTTTGAGTCAATGTTTCACTACTCTTCTATTTTGGATATTTTGGAACCTAAATAGGGGTTTTATAATATCTCATACATTTTGAAGAGTATGTTTTTTAAATAAATTTCTAAAAATAAACACAACATGATCATGTGGGTATTCATTAAACAATATATATCGTTAGGGTATATGGATTTATAATCATTCTTAATTACTAAAAATTTAAATTCATTTTATTGAGATATATTCTTATCATTCATTAATGCAAATTGTGAGTCTTTATAATGAATGGTAATATGGTAGAAGTTATCAATGTTTAGCTAGGAAACCTATGGTGTTTCATTTGGGGTTATTTAATACAATTATATAATTTTATGAGAAGATATGAGGAGTTATCTATTCTAATACCTTAATGCAAGACATGAAAAAATTCATGGCCTATAAGGCCATTATTGATATGTTTTTTCCATTTGTTAGCATATATGGTGCAATATTCAGAATGGTTCGAGTATAATATTGATTATTAATGATTAGAACCATTCATATATACATTTATTGAAATCATTTTCTTATGAATAGAATACACATATTACATGTTTTTTATGACCAAGATCCACTGTTTTTAGTTTTAAATAAGAAGTATTGAAAGAAAAAATGGTTTTTACTCTATCAATTTGCACCAATCATATCGATTTTTAAGATGATAAAAGACTCACTGGAGAATGAATAGAGGTGCACTACATGGGTTGGAATTTTGATGTGCCTTAAGTCACTAAAAAGGGACATAATTGAGGGGATATATAATTTGACCTACGATGTTATTATTTAGTAGGTATTAATAAAATATATTGGAAGTCTATATGATATTATGAAATATATATTGGATGACGATTGGATTATCTCAAAAACAAAAAAGAAATACATTTTGGCTAAGAAGATCTTGGATACTGAGTGGATTTAAAGACACAAAATCAAGAGCCTTATGGCTTAACAAGGGGGATATAAATACCAAATATTTTTAGGTGTTTCTAAAAGAGAAGACTGTTAATAAAAGAATCAAATTAATTATAGTACATGGATCATTCACAATGGATGTCATTATGGCTAGTAAGAGGATGTTAGAATATTTAGGCTATCTTATAGTCAGACCGAGTATCTTCAATGATGAAGAACTAAGTATACCTAGTGGGGAGGAAGAGTTTATGAAAAAAATACTAATGATTGTTGTTAGTAGGGAGAATGTACTTTCTTGAAGAATGTTTGGTGGAATAATATATTAAGGAGACCATCATCAGTTTAAAGCAAGAGAGTTCAACAAGAGTAGATGGATTTACAAGTGCTTTATTTTTTGCTTATTTGGATATTGGAATGGTACAAGTGGGGGGAAGTTGTGCATGATTTTTTAGTGGTGGTTTACTAAAAATTTAGGTTTTCACCTCTAAATTAATTATTATACCAACTGTAAAAGAACCTACATGACTTGAACCATATTGAACAATTTTATTGTAGAATATTTCCTATAAAGGTTTTAATTATCTCATCAATTGGAGACTTATTAGTATTATCCCATGATTAATATCAGAATCAAATCATGGGTTTTTCATTGGAAATGTATAAAGGGGGGAATTGGAATTGATAATGTAATTGTGGATGATTTAAATAAAATTAAAATTTGATCCAATAATATAATAAATGTCGACTAAGAAATATAATACAATATGATTTAAAGATGTATTATTATATGATTTATGAGGAGGTTTGGATACTAAGAATGGTTCTATGACTTGTGTTTCATGTTTTACGAAAATATTTTCCTTATAATATCTTTATTTAGAAGGGGATTTAGATATTTCAAAAACATATGTGCTGTACAGTAAGGAAGACCATTTGTATCCCAACCACTTAATATTGGTAGAGGAGGAACATGAATGTAATATATATAAAACTTTGGAGGATGGGAGTATTTATCCATTTAAAAACAGCTATAGGGGTAAACATGAATCAAAATATTATTTTCTGACAATATGCTATTTTTTATTAATGGATGGAAATGTTTAAGAAACAAATTCAAGAAACTAATTTCAAAATATGGTAAGAAAAGAGTAAATTGTGTCAACTAAAGGACATTTTTTGTTTTTAAATGCAATAAAACTTCTGAAAGTCACAATAGGCTAATAAAAGATAAATTGGGCTTGTAGAGGAAGCATGTCCCAATAATTTGTCATAGAGATCCCATAATGAATGTAAGTGTAAAAATATCCATAGTAGATGATATAATTAATAGGATAGTGATAAGTATTTGAAAATTTAAAAATATGTTTCTTTCAATCATATGATGGAATATATTGATCAAAAGCGTGTATACCAATATTAAAATTAATGTTTTATCCATAATTAGGTCGTCAATGGGGATAACTAGCAATATAAAAAAAGTCATGAAAAAATTTATATGGGACGTAAATCAATTTATACTATATAATTTGACATCATAGAAATTAATGGAATGGAATATTGTGGATGGTGACATTAGTCTACATAGTGTTTCAGAAACCATGGACTCTATCAAAGCGTGGTAAGTGTGGGATTATATTAAAGTAAATTCATTATGGGATATATATATAAGGGATATAAATGGGAAGGAATTTAGGTATTTTGAATGCTGATAAAGGAGTATTTTGAATTTTTTGCAGTACACGATGGATCCTATGGAAGAGATTCAACACAATGCCTACTAAATTATGGTATGTGATGATACTGATCCCTGGATAATGAGCTTGGATATAGAAATTCTATTTTTCCATGGTTCCCAATATTAGTTTTTTTAAATATTTGAGAATGTTTCTAGGAATTTTGATGACATCCTCAATCAAGATACGAAATGGTTTTACGAGATCTTCATGTTAGTTTAAGAACCAGAATGATGCATCATTCCAGGATCATTTGCAGGTAGTTTTAATGCTTGATAAAACAAAAATGTATTTCATTCAATTAGTAGGAAATATGTGTTCGAAATAGAACTACAATGTATGTAGAAACCAAAAATGATGAATTTTTTTGCATGGTGATTGAGGAATCATGTCCATAAAATGGATGAAAATGTTTCGAAGAAGGTGTGGTCTTGTATTCGTGATGATTGTCTTATGTAAGGGTGAAATATGAATCAATCTAGAAATTATTTTTTTAGGGATACCGAGAAAAACATATATTGAGTTTCATGGGACAATGTATGAATATTAACATCATAGAGGATTCAACGAGGGATGTTCTTTAAGCATGGTCATAGGGATTTAGAATAAATAGTATGGAGGTTGAGATATGAGGTGTGCATTTTATAATAATGTGTTGGATCCTTGAGGAAGATGGAACAATAATATTTATGAAAAATGGTATCCTCCATATTGTATAAGGTTTTGGGTAAAGGTGCATTAGGAATATTGTGGGAATATTATCAACGTTGAATGAACTATAGACTACTTAAAATAGTTCCTCCATGGCCTTTAATGAATACTTATGTTGGATGACGTAATCAATGTAGATGGGTCAGATTGAACCCTCCCACTATGTGGATGAAATTGAATATAGATGGCTTGGGTTTTATTAGAGAGATGAGAGGGGAATGTTGGTGTGAAATAACACCAGATTGGCAATTATGGTGTTTAGTTCCTTTTATGGAATATGTAATTACATTATAGTGTTGGTAAGATTAATGTCCATCAGTCTTAATACATAAAGGATTTACAAGATATATATTTATTAATTTCGATTGGACTTACTATTGTTAGTCCTATTAGTTAAAATTAAAAATTATTCACTATGGGATTTAGGTTACATTATCACAAACTACAAAACAATGTTGTGACAGGTTATTCATGTTGGGTGTATCTAGTGGGAATGAAATTTTTCAGAAAATTTATTATCCATGAAGGGGAGTTCAATTTAGAGCTTGATTTCATGCACTAGTTTGGGATCCTGACCTCATGAATATAATCAAATTTTTAAGGGTTCTTCCTGGGGACCCAACTATATATATGAACAACGAGTCAAGGTGAATAATATATTATGTATGTATTATTTTTAAACAAATGGGTTTTTCCGTCATTCATTTAGAAAAACATTTTATTATAAAAAATCATGGTAATTATTGAATAAAAAACTAAACATTATTTTCAAATTTTAGAACCATTATTTACTAAATCATTTAAAAAAATACATAATAAATTATCCACACATGAAAATGACTAAAAACCCCACTAATCATACAATGAATCATAATCCATTAATGAGTGTATCAAATCCAAGTACATTTGATTCCTATCATAAAAGATTCATAGAAACCAAGATTTCATGTCATTTATTATGACATAATCCTAAAAATTATAGATACATGCACATGAGATGATAAATATTATCATTTATATAAATGTGGTTAAATTATCGATCCCAGTTAAAGAGGTACATTAATAAATAGGTTATTAAATAATCAAGGGTAGATGTTATAAATCAACTAGCATTGAAATCATAGATATCAAACCCCAAATAAATTATAGTTTTGACCAATCTAATAAATTAAAACATTTATTGATGAAGAAAATCCATATATTTTCTTCCACAGTACCATAGAAATTTACTATGTTGGATCAGTGTGTTTAATGAGGATTTTAGGAGTTAATCTTGTTTTAAAGTCAACTCACATAACGTGACCCCAAAAGAATTTTCATGATACATAGATAGCGGCGTCCATGATTCAACCACCAGGGAGTCTTCTTTTCATCACCCAGTGTTTTATTTTCACCATACACGACCTCCTAGGGAACTTCACATCCCTTGAACTAATGTCTAACTCACCTATGTGATCTACACAATCCTAAGGCATAATCACTAGTATCAAAATCAGAGACAATATAATAATAAAAAAATTCCAAACAATTACAAGGGATAAAAATAATTAAAAATAAAATATTTGAATACATAGAAAACAACAAAAATCACAATCAGAGGATGGATATTGGTAGAATTCATAACAAAAGAAAAACAATCATTGCATAATTAGTCACATTATTCAATGATAGATTTCTTAGTTTTGATTCCCATTTTCAAGAAATTGTTCTTAAATATTGTTTTCACTATTTCTTATTGTGGAATATTCATTGTGACGTGTTTTTTAAAAAAATTGACAAGGGTTTATAATTCTTCATAATGTGATATATAGACGTATTTTAGGGTTGGGACTAGTCAAAATATTATGAATATTTGTCTATGGTTTCATGGAAAATACTTCATGATTATTTATCATTTCACGAAGTTAATTACCATTAAAGTGTGATTTATTATATGTGTAATGTATTTTATGAAGAAAATAATTATTATGTTTTATGATATAGTAGGTTAAACCATGAATATAGTGTTGAAACATAGTGGCAGTGTATTATATTGTAGTAGTATAAATTATGCTATACTTCTTATTATATTACTGCTATTAATTTATTAGTTCATACATGATAATTGGAGAGATAATGGAGACCAACATTTTATTTATAAATTTCAATTTGATTAATAGAAATTCTTTCATTATGATACATGCTAAATATTGATATTTTTAGTACCCATTTTAATTTTAAAATTAATTTGTTTCTAATTTATTTATTATTTTCTCCGTTTATGTCATGACTATTTGAAATATTATGAGTTTTACAAAAGGAATGGTGTTACAATATATCTACATATCAATTTACCATTTTTTATTTTCAAATCCACATGAATAATATTTTATTGATATATTATTGATTAATTTTTTTTAATATTCATGAGTATTTATTCACATGGTTTTTATAGGATTGAAATTGATATTTATGAGCCATATATATTTTCATGGGAATCTTCATGATTATGTTGAAAGTTAATTATCAAATACTTCATTTTTATGATAATATAATTAGTTTTCATTATTCTTGTCAATGATTTTCATATTATTGTTTGTTTACTAAACATATTATTTTATTTTTAAGAATTAATTATCCTCCAGAAAATCATTGGAATATTGATTATATATATATTGAATTAAGTCATTGGATGGAAGAAAATAATTTCTAGTAAATTTTATTTCAGTTTTAATTTATTCCATGATTTGTATATATTTTATAGAATTCTGTAATTACAGTAATCGAATGAGGATGGTGTGGTGGTATTGTATATCAAATAGTCTTTCATATATGTGATTATGTAGTGTGCTATTAATGAACTAATTTAATAGTGAGTTTAACATGGAAAAAATTGAATAGTTTTTTAATTTCTGGGATATTTATATTGTTTTTGACTGAATGAATCAAGAATGTGTGGCTTAATCTGATATATGATTATATATGATATAAATAAATGAAATGTTGAAGAAATTAATTCATGTTTTAATTACATCAGGTAATAATCGACAAATAATCATAAAATTGGAATAATTATATTGTTAATAGTTAACAAGTTCCAATAAATAATGAATAATGTTTTTATTGGGTTACATGTGGTTTTAGTTTTTTTGTGGATGTGAATGAAAATGTTGGTTTAGTAGTGAAATTGATAGGGTGTGACCCCTAGGATAATTATATATTTTATTATATAATATGATTTGATTTTTTAAACACTTCCATAGGATCTAGACAGAAAAATTGTGATCCATATGTTGTTTTGGGGATATGGTAAACCCCCAAAATCCAAGATTGAGGTGAGATAGATTGTTGAAAACTCCCTTACACCACATTTCATTCTAGGCAATGTTGTGGAAGTTGTAGTGGTTATGGAACATGAAATAAATTGTTTTGGTATGTTAATATTGAATGATGTTCTAATATTATGTTATTGTATGTGTTACTTGTACGATAATATGATCTATAATTTTGGTATGTTGATATGGGTACATATTGTAGTGCAATGACATATTTAGTTAAGATGTATGAGGGAAAATGTTTTTGAGGAAGGATATTCAATTGAATCAATTGAAGTATTTTTTAATTGTTATATTCACATATTATGTGAAGATATAGATATTGAGTATATAGTGTGATGGGATTGTAACCGACATGGGATGGGATTTGAGACATTTTATTTATTTATTCACTAATTCTTAATTATTATTATTATTTGGAATTAAAAAGAGATGTAATGTATACTATTCTATAGATTAATCATGAATTACACTTCTAATGTTATGTAATATATATTTTTTGATTTACAGAATGGTTTAAAATAAGAAATTGGACCACAATATTTTTTGAACCTAGTAATTAGTTGATGTTAAATGAGTTGTTCGGTTAATATAGGTTTAATTTTATTTATTATTTCAGTTTAGAATTGTTTTTTAAATTTGAAACAAATAAATATTTTCATTATTATTGGAATATTATGTTTGTTTAATATGTGTCAGTTTTTTAGTTCGAGGTTCTATTTACTTTCATGGGGATAATTAGTAACATTCATAAAACATTGAATGTTATATACCCTTGGTGAATGTTAAAAAATAGTTTCCCATTGGAGGATATATTGGGGGGTCTATCCCACCATTACAAAAAACATAATAACTATTCTAATGGATCTAGCTGTCATGTTTGTTGTGATATATATATATTATTTCTTTTTATGGTATAGTTTGGAGTGATCACTAAATAGGATTTCAATGTTATTTTAATGAAACTACATCATTTTACAATAATATAAAATATACAATATGGTGATTAGATATGAGATATAGGAACTAAATGAACTATTTAGAGAACCATATAGTCTTTTGAACATAGTGAATTATATGTCTGTTGATAGTTGTGTGGTGACAAAGCTATGTCAGATGCATAATCCACGGTAGTGATGTTTTTTTATTTTTGTAATTTTTATGGGTAAACATATTTTTAATAATAATTTTATATTACATAATTTTTATCTGGGTTTTTATATTTATTGGATTGGAAGATAGATAAATAAAACATTTGGTTTTTGGTGGAAATTTTTTGTGGGATATTATAGCTGATTTTGAATTTACTTTCTATGGAGAGGTTGATTCATAAAGGCTAACCAATAATGGGATTAATTGATAGCATCCACTAAGGTAAAAATTACCCATATTATACTAGTGGAAATACTATTTGATGGAGTAACTTGATAATATAAATTGATACATAAATGATTTTAAATATCATTTTATCCCATTTTTAGTTATTTGTTTTATAGGGTTACCTAGAATCTGGCTGATGTATATTCTTTTCCATCATAAAAAATATGGGGTCAATCCAGAGATGTTCAGGATACATTTTTAGGTAGTGTATATTTCTTTAATACTAAAAGTATCATGTTAATAAGATACACATTCAATTTTATAGGAGATATCATTTTTTTGAATCTCTATTGAAATCCTAAATCCCACAATGATATTCCCCATATTGGTTATCATCTAATGAGGTTAGGGGGTGAATATTTTCTGAGGAACTTTGAACATCGATTAAATTATACACCACCCATTTCACAAGTATGATATCTAAAGAGGGTCCCATGATAAACAATGTGACATAAAATTCATTGTTAAGGATTTATTTATATTAGGTTTGTAGTTATAAGATCATATTGATTATTCTAGTTTTATTTTGGATCACTCAGTATCATGGTATATTGAGGTTCTAACCTATGAGGATCCATCATTATACTTAATTTTGGAATTTCTATTGATCTATTACTTACGAAAAATATATTAGGATAACTGGAAGGGTGTATTATTTCTATGGTAGTCAAGGTCATAAAAATTCCTTATGTAACAAATTTCATATTTGTCATCATAGATACAATTTTTTTGGGGGTTGGTGCCCCAATTATTTATACAACCTCAAACCAATTACCTATTCTACTATATCAAAAGTTTCTCAGTTATATATTATTTGAACAACAAATTTAATATGGTCTTAATATAGGATAGATAAATGGAGTCACACTCCCTCATAGTCTGTGAGAAAATCATCGATGAGGTAGTGAAATGCTTCAAGGTAGGAATGGTAAATTACTTGGATACAAACAATTACATGCTATGGAGTTTTTAGTCCCAAATGGAAAAAATATTATTATATTAACAATATAATTATACTCAATGAAATATTTTTTTATTAATGGAAATTTTGGATTAATAATATATTATTTCATTTTCATTAGTTAGATCAATGTGCATTAAAGATGATATGCTTCAAATTCACATAATGTTATATAAATAAGTCATAATCTATTATAGTTTTATGTTGGTGCATCCGGGGTGGTAGATATATAATATGAATATCTCCAATGAAATTAAATAAATTAAATTTTTGGTCATTTATTTCATTTCCATATTTTATAATAATTTTTTAGTAATCTCAGTATTCTAGATTAAAAATGTATTATTAAATTTCATAGGGAACATAAATTAGATCATAAAATCACACAAACCAATGCCATTCCTCCATTTCATAATCATTAATCACATGTATTATTATTCATTATTATTTAGGAAAATATGGACTAAAAATAAAGTGGTGAGATTAAAATTCTAGTAGGGTTTAATATATAGTGAAGGCAAACATAAATTTTAAATGTAAGATATAATATGGATTGTAAAAAATAAAGAAATAAATCAATAAAATGAAGGGTAAAAATACTATATCCAATGAAATTAAAATAGATTATGAAATTTATAGAAATAAATATCTTCTAGTTATGAAATGAATTATGTTAAGGAACATAAATTTACCATGAAATAATAATGCATTCAATAATGTATAAAATGGTAAGAATACACCAAATACAATAATGATGTTTATATCATGAGACAAACTAATCCATCGAGCAATGTTAAAATATTTATGTCGGCCTTTCACATAATATATTCAATGAATATTTAAATTTTAATTCAGTTTTTTGAGAAAAATTATTAACAATAATGTTCTATGAGGGACCAGTTACATAAATATGAATATGTAATCAGTAAATTTTTATAGGGAAATAAAGGGTATGCATATTATCAATATTTCCTTAGTAGATTAATGATAACGGGTTATTGTTAGAAACCCTTCATTGTAATTTATGTAATACAGGATGTTTTCTCCCTATATTATAATGTATATATTATTATGTCAATATTGAAATATAAGGAATTTTAATAGTTGAAATTATATAGAATATATATAAGATATTCAATAACAATGTTATGAACTTGATTTTTTTCAACATAGAGATGTTGTTTGATGGAGAACATAAGGAGAAGAATGAAAGGGAATTGAAAAATCGTATATGATAAAAATAGTTTATTAACTATTGATAAATAAATTTTCAAATGATACCATAATTTATAAATAAATTAATTCATAATAGAAATTTGTACATTTATGATTCTAGATATCAATCATATAAAACAATATATGGAATAATGTGAAAATAACTAAAACAAATGATTATTTATAATGAAACCCAAAACATCAGTCCTTGTGTGTTTTAGATTCCCATATAACATCCAAATTATTTAAATATTATTTATTAAGAATTATAATATGAACATTTTTAATTATTATTTCACTATTATTTGTTATTTTAATTAATGTGTTATCATATATAATATATTTATTAGTCTATTTTAGATTTTATATGTTATTTTGGGGTTGTTTAGATAATTGGTCCAAACCAGCATTGATTTTAGGGTAACTATAAAAACACACAACCTAAAGGTTACAAAATCTCAAAATCTAAAATTATATAGAGAAAATATAATTATGTAATTAAGAGTGTTTAATAGTTTATCCAAAATATAAAATTAAGAGGAATCAATATCGATATGATTATATTTAGAAATCTATTATCGTTAAATAATATATAGTTAATATAATAATGATTGTATCATTCCGAAATCATGATTATGATTGTATTTTATTATTAATGTCATATTAAATAGTTATAATTTTTTTAAAATAATTATAAAATATAAATACCAATATAAAGAATCATATTTCATTTTAATTTTATAATATCTACATGGTGAATTATATTTTCTTTCAAAATAAGGGAAAAATAATAATTTTTTTAAATTTTATAAGAACATTATCATATCATAAATATAATTTTAAAACATGTTTGGTTATATTTTTTATTATAGCGTATTAATATGATAATGAAAAGTATAATATATAAATTAAGAAAATGTATTTTGATAAAGGATCAAACCATGTAAAATAGTCAAATTAGATGGAATGAGTGATGTATCATCAATAATGTTTTTTACATATGAGAATAAAAAGTAATAAATTTGAAATAAATATAAAAATAAAAACTATAAAAACTTATTTTAAGAGATGTTTCGTAAAAAAATGGTGGAAGGTTTAAAATCCTTACATGTCTTCCAATTACACCTCTACTGGATTATATCTAAGGCTATGAGTAAAGGTTCACTTGGATAAAAAATTACATAGTCAAATGGATTTGAGAACACAATGAGTCACTTCTGTAGAATAGTTTTTCATGTTAATGTATATATGATTTTTCATATAGACACATGGGAGGAGTACAATTGAATAAATTATTTATTCATATTTTTAGTTGAATATTCTACTAATAGTGTCGATTACAATGAATTTTACTTTTATTGGATTTAAAAAAGTCAGTATTTTTTAAAAATTGAAACACAAAAAACTAAAAAACCTATTTGGGATATTTTATAAAATTTAATGAATGAAATATATTTTAATAGTTGAATTAAAATAATCAGAAGATTGATAATTTTTGTATAATTTTATTTATGATCAAATTAAATTTAGAGGTTTATTTTTACATTGATTTGAAGTTTATTTTGAGATAAAGGATTTATAACATTATAATACATTTTAATAATTTTATGATTTCCAAAAAACATATCTTACTCATGAAAACAATATTTTTTACTATTTAATAAAAAATAAACCATATCAAAAAAATATAATACAATAACTATAATATAATTAGAATATTATTGTTATAAAATATATGGACAGTTTTTTGTATTTAAATTTCAATTTTTATAAATTTCACCTATTAAATAATACTAATTAATTAACATAAAAATAATTTCAACTTTAATAAATAATATTTCATTTCTATGAATAAATAAATTTCAACATTTTAATTATTTTTTAACAATAATATTTATATATTTTTCTAATATATATATATATGTCATAAAATACAAAATATAATTAATATGAATGATTATTTTACAAATATACATAAAAACAATTGTTTATTTTGATAGAGTTTATACAAAATGATAAAAATTTAGTGTTAATTACTCATTTATCTTTATATTATATTCAATTTAATAAATGAAAAATTTATTTTGATAATAAGAAACTATATGTATTATAATTTAAAAATAAAAAAACACTTCATAAGGTTATTTTTATTATGAAACATGAAATTCAACATTTTTAAGGAAAATATTGAGTAATAAAATAGGCCCATAGATAATTATTACAATCATTTGAAAAATAAATTGAATTTATAAATTTAATAATACCTTATAAAATATTATTTTAGTGTACTAATATTAATTAATAATGTATTATTGTCATCTAATTTGTAATAAATTTCATATGACATTAAAATTATTCCATTTCATACAAATGTTATATTTTATAATTATATAATAATGAAAACATTTATTATAATTTTGTAATAATTATTATTTAATGAATAAATTAGTCTTTAAAAGAAAAATGATAATAATATTATTAGTAATGGAGTTTAATTATAATATAAAACTATATGTGTTACAACCCATTATTTTATAGTGAATCTCCATTTATATAAATATTTTGTAAAATAGTTTTTTTTAATTAAAATAATAATCTAAAACCCAACATAAATTTTAATGATATAAAATATTACAATGCACAATAAAATTTAATAAATAATGAGAATAAAATATGAAGCAAGATAATGAAATCCACATGAATAATAAATTAACATCTAAATAAAAATACTGTGACAATGAATTCAAAATCCTCAATGTTTTTCATGAAGATTACACAATCTACTATAAATTATATTTTAATGAGTTGAGGAGGGTATGATCAAAATACCGTCATCCACTATCCATTATGTTTCTCATTCAATATAGTTCCCTATAAAAAATAAAATCTTAATAAATCATGAAATTGGTATTTTTGAAAATTACACAAAAAAATCACCAATAAAAGTACTCCTCCTTTATCCATCCAAAAAACAAAACACTCTATTTCTAATGTTTTCTAGTCTATCAATCCCAATTATTCAACTTTTAAATACAACATAGAGTTTATTATCCACTATTTACTTAAAGGATTCATAATTAATTTTTTTTTAAAAGATATTATTTCTAGAAACACATAATTAATCAATGTGTCTAATAAAATAACATGGAATTTGAGTGTAAATATATGGGATTATTTTCTAGTCTCACATTAAAATAATTATCATTTATATTTAAAACTAAATTTTTATTGTTTTTAAGATCATTCTCTAAAAATTCTTCATCTATTTAATGTCCACTAGTTATTTATGGGTCTTATATGGATTATTACCCATTAAACAAATATTTGATCACTATTCTACCAATAGTTTATTTTTAGTAGAGATGATATTTTCTCTTCTCTATTGGGTTGAATATATGATTATATATTTTTATAAATATCCAGATATATAATTATTTTAATGAATATGGTCATTTAATATTGGCCTCAATATTATTTTCTTATTAATAAAAGGAATATATATTGAATTTTTTTCATACATTTCATTTTCTCTCATATTTGAATTTATATTTAAAAGATTATAAGGAAATATTTTTCTATAATTTGTAGATAAACTCATTTTTTCACCATCTTCATTTATTTAACATGTTAATATTCCTTTCAAGGTTATCATGGTTTTTAAATATAGTTTATATTCCCCTTTTTATAATTATTTTTTTAAGAAAATTTTAATGAAAATACAAATCATATTTATTATTATTTATCATTGTAGTTAACATTTATATTAAAAAGTTATTCTATTTTATGTAAATATCATTTAATTTATGATATAATTATAATGGATATGGTCAAATTATACCATCAAACTTATATACTTGAATTTCCTATGATCAATATATGTTGAATCATTATGAAACAAATATATCACTGATGATCTAACTGTGATGTCATTGAATTATGATTTTGTTTATAATTATTGAAGATGTATTTATGGTTTATCCATAAGGGATAGGGGTGTATAATTTTTTATTATCATTTATTTGGTAATTTTTTATGTCTCATGAGTTATATATAGGGAATATGTGGTTTTCCCATGTACAATAATGCTATACAACAAACTTTGTTAGAGAAAGTATATAAACATTATAAGTAAAGGGTGGAATCCGAGACCCAAAATTGAAGGATGATATTTTTGTTATCCTATTTCTTGAAAGGTGGTATAATATAATTAGTTATCCTATTCCCAAAATTTAAATAGGACACATGTGTTTATCCCATGTTTTATATATTACGGGAAGGCGGGTTTCACTAAATATTAGTGTATGAAGTTATTATTGTTTTAAACAGGCACATGATAAAATATATATGATAATTATCATTCTGTATTATTAGGTTACACGTAAATATTATGTTAGTTTCACTTATCTCATGATTATTGACTCATGTTTTTACACAAGTAATACTTATATCTTATGTCATTCTAAAAGCCTTGTGTATAGAGACCCATCCCATAAACACATATTATTTAATAATTTGTCACATAGATTCAAAACTATTTTGAAATAATGATTTGTTGGTATAGTGTATTTGAGATATTAGGCACATAAATACATCATCAAAAATTGTTACAAAAAACATCAATATTTAAAAGTCCCCCAATTCTTTTAGATCCCATAGATCATATTAAAATTTCCAACATTCCATGGGGAAAAATAAATATAGAAGATGGGTAGCTAGAAAGACGTGTGTGGAAATAAACATGGAAATAAATTATCACATGAGAGTCAAGATGCATATTATGATATCATAAATATTTTGATCATATTTATGGAATCATGGAATAAAAAAATTGAATCATATGATCATGGAATTAAACTATATTTGTAATAAACATATGATGTGTTCCCTCAACTTATTTTTATTAATTTTTTATTATGACAATATTAGGAATAGTGAGAATAAGAAATTGAAATCATCTATAAATAGTATCATAATCATAAGAAAAGACAAATATATGAAATAGATAGTATCTGGTCTTAGGGTTGTCATCAATATTTCTGTTCTATATTTTTTGGGTTATGATTATTATTCATCTTTATAGAATGGTGTAGGGAAGGATAACTGAATTGGTCCAATCTTGAAGGGACATTGAGTCTTGTTTATTCACCTTCACAATGAGATCTTAGGATATTGGGTTTGGTATGACATGAATTGCTAAATGAGTAGGATCATGTCCATTAATCATTGTTTACTATAAGACTCTAGAGTTTAATTAATTCAGAAAAAATAAATGTTGTTTAAAAAGTTCATCTGTATCATAAATAACTATCTAGTGGACCTCAGGTATCCATTTTCCTTTTTAGGTGATCCTTCATGGGTCTTAGATGCAATTTTTTTCCATAAAGATCTATTATTACTTGGCATGGGATGACAAGATTATAGTTTTTGAGGATTATATTTATTATTAGGTATCAATAGGAAATACCATGATTTATAGAGAAACTACCACCATCTACCCCTACCCATTATATTGTAATACATAGATACATGTAGACTGGCATGGAATGGTGTAATCTAGGTATACTTCCCTTCTTTATTCTCAGATTCATAAGGACTCCTATATTTCTCAAATAAAATCCTATCTGGTTCTACTCATTAAAATGATGTCGGTTATGAATCCACCAAAAATGTCTATATATCTTCCATTATTCACTGAAAATTATCAAAACAATTCTCGTACCCAACATTAATCCACCCACCACCATTCATGGGAATGTTGTGGATATTACAAAATAAGGAAAACTACTTCTACAGAGGTAAGGAAACCCATGCATACTTATTAAAGCTATCATACCTAACCTCACTATGGGAATAATGAAGGCTAGATAGATTTCGTACCTATACATTTGGAGGATTTATAATCCCTAATAGAATATTCACATGGTAATATACGACTTCATGATTCACCGCATTAACAAATGAAATAAAAAACCCTTTAGTAGGATACCTCATACATTGGTTTGAGTATTAGATTGGGATTTTGAATATTGGAATCCATTATGTGGTTATAATCTACATCGTTGGATTCTCAAATATATTTTTTAGTTACAAGAATCAGACATGAAACACAATGATCTCTAATTTGATGGGATGAAATGTGGGCTAGAGGAATGTTGATGATGGTAATGGTAATTATTACTCCATAATTAATTGTAACAAAACTTTTGAGATATCAATAATTAAATAATAATTATTAGGTAATATAATTAAAATCCAACCCATTACATAGGAAATCATAAATATGCATGCCTATTTAGGAATATAAACTATATCTATACTATAAACCAAATCAGATACATTAAAAAGAAGTAGATGTCATTATTTTGATTTAATGAGAAACATAAGGAAAGATAATAAGGAGTCCCAAGTAAAGAATGATTTTTTAATTTTCATATTTAAAATAAGTACATTTTCATAGATTATATAGTTCTATTTTTTAAAATTAATTATAAGTATTTGGTTATGAATGAATTAAAATGAACCAATTGGGTAAAATATAGTGTAATAACTGAAGGATACTAAGATGAAGGAAATAACTTATTATTTTCAATAAATTCAGAATTGAAAAAAGAGTTTTACCTATTAAATAATTATTGGTTTCAAAACATATTAACAATTAAAAACATTTAATTTGGTGATAATTGATATAAAATTTATAATATAAAACATCCATTAAATTTTCTTTACATAAAAGTGAAAATTTCAAAGGGAAATAAAAACATGTATAAATATGTAAATGAAGATAATACTAAAGTATGTATAAACTTATTGTATATATTTTCAATAATATAACATGATCATGAGTAAAGAAATGTTTAAAAGTGAATAAGGAAAGAGAACATGTAACTGAAATGAATTAAATGTATTACAAAAGATCCCTAAACTCGTGTCTAAATTTGATCTCAGTTTACATTTAAAATCATGTAAAATTAAAATAATCTTAATAAATTGATAACCAATAACAATATTCATATATATTTTATTTCATATTATAAATAAAATATATATTTTCAATTATTAAAATAGTTTTTTCTTATGTCATCTACTCGAGTTGTTTTGGATACCTTACCGGTAATAGTTCAAGTTTATTAACCAAATACAATTTTATCTTAAAAGAACATCATGATATATATAAATGTGTAGGTTTATATAATTTCTTATAATGTCTAAATATAACATATAAATCACTAAACATATATCCCAAAGTATATAAAAAATGATGAAAGGTTCATTGTTATGTCTACCTTATATGGTTAATGTTATAATGAAAATATCTTGTTAAAAACAACAATATAATGCCCAAAATTATCCCTATAGAATATTAATAGTGTAAAAAATATCATCATTAAACAATTAATTTTTTTAATACATCCTTATTATGTGTTCATGGAAAATAAAACTTGGTGTTTCATAGATGCGACAATCTGCATGTATGCATGACAATAAGATAATATTCACCCCGATTTTAGAGAATGAAAAAAAGTAAAAATTCTTAAAGTAAAATAACATTTTAGAATAGATATAATTATCTGGTTAAAATAATACAATGATAGGGGGACTTTATTAGTGAATAATAATAAAATTAATATAAATATCGGGCTTATATTATAACCTCTCCCTTAGATGTTCACACTTTGTTACCTCTTAAAGGTTCCATGGAATATTATTTTGGTGAGACCAAGGATTCAAGGGAAGGGGGCTAGGAGATAATATGGTATAATATATTTTTATAATGATTTGTATAATACCTGGAGAAATGGGGATGGCATGAGAAAAATTTTTATGTAAAGTGAGTGGTGTTTTTTGTAAATTTTCTTTACTTAAAAAATAGTTATTTGATTATTTGAGGAAAATTTCTCCATAATGTAAACACAATATTATGGCTCAATAGATATTTTTTATTTTCCTTACACCATCTATAATAATAAAATCCATCACATTTTTATTTATTTTACACAATGCTTAATGAATTTTAACCTAAGTTTATATTACAATGATATATCCAATTCCACCCTTTGTAATAAATATTATTCTATTAAATTAAAAATATAATTATAAATTTTTTTGAACATGGTGATTTCATATTTTAAAATGATAATTTTGATTTTTTTTATATTTATAGAAATTATACTTTATTATTAGAGAAAATAACTTGTAAAAATTATTTCTTATAAAAAGATCGTTTTGAGCATTAAAATTAAACGTGTGATATGATTATCAATGTTTTTTAATTTATGTATATAAATTGTATTATTAAAAAAATAAATTTAACATGTCTTTCAAATCATGAAAAAACATTATTTTACAAATTTAAGTTCAATTAAATGAAATAGCAAAACATAATTTTTATTAGAATAAGAATATTATTTTTTATTGTTATATAATGATGTTATTAATATTTTGAATTATATTAAATTATAAAAAAAAAATTACGAACATACATATTAGATCAGATAGTAGGATTTATAAAATCTTAAAATTTTCATAAATATTAATAATAAAAAAATGGCCATTTTGGAAAAAATGAAATCTTCCGGCATTCATATAAAAATCATTATTTTTAAAAAAATCATAGAAATAAAATATAATATGCTTCTCAAAGAAGAATCCAAAATGGGACCAATATTATTATATTCATCACATATATGTAATATTTTTTTTATATAATATCTTGAAAGGAAATAAATAAATTTTTTATGAGATAGAAATATAAAGAACAATAATATACATATTAATTTAATATCTAACATGTAAGACTATTATGTGAAATGTGATATTGTAAAAATATTATGTTTCTAATTAATGATAGTGAAATGTGAGTTATTATCATATTCTTCACCTTATATGAATCGCAAACATACATTGAACCTGTATTTTAATTCTCATATATATTCTAATTCATTACACTATGTTATGATTCATGATTCATGATGTTAGTTTATTTGGTTATGTTTTCTAAATTTATTTCCATGTATCTTGATTATTTTATCATCACATATACTCATATTATCATAATATAGTATATTCAATTGTTATCTCTCATGGTAAAAAAAACTAAGCATATGAGATTATCACATAATTTTTCCTATTCCCCATGATTTGAATTATATTATTATGTATTCTATATCTATACGGGAATCATGTATGATGTAATTTTATTGGAATTAAATAATTTTTTAGATACCTATATTTTGTAACTATTTTCCAATAAAAAAAATATATAGGTTTTTCCTTGTGATTTATTGTGATATAAAAATATTATTCAAATTAAATGATGTTATATATATGTATGTTACTATTATATCACCTCAGTTACTACTAGATTAGAAATAAGTTAAATTTCTTTTATTATATTTTGAACCATAATGGGATAAAACATAAATCAACCCTTGTTGAAAAAATTGTTATATATTAAAAATGAAAAATATAATAGGATAAAATGTTTCTTTCATAATTTAATACATATTAAGATATATTTTAGTTATTAATTTATTTAATAATGTGGTTATTATATATTAATATACACAGATACATTTTTTGTTTAAATAAATTGAAGGAACTATGAGGAACCATAAAAATAATGTCTATGATGGAAAATTTCTTTATTTTTCTACAGATAATTCAATAATTTCAGATTTATAGATAATTATATTATGTATTTTTTTCATCAACCTTAATATATGAATAATAAAATAATTCACTATAAACTCCCAAAAATACCACAAAATGAATAACTCTTGATTGATTCCTTCATATAGAAATACTTACCTTCTGTTTATTGGTACTATATTAAAAATATTTGTGACTAGTGGAAAAATATAATAGAAATGATATTTTAAATTATCTGGTGTTCATTGATTGAAAATTTTGATTTATATCTTTGTCATTTGGAAAGGTAATATGATAAATTGAATACTCACATTGAGAATGATTTATAGAATGATAAAATTAACCCCATGGAATGAGAGGTGTTTAATAGGGTCATTTTTACTAATGAATGTACCATAATATATTTCACTAAACTGGAGTGAAAATAAATTATGGACAAAATAAATTGGTCATTAAATCAAAATATCCTTTCATGAAAACATCAAAAATGCATGAATGGTATGTTATTAGTTGATGATTTAACCTTAACACGAATAGAATTTTTTAATAATTGGATTAAAACCATGTATTAAAAATGATTTATATATAATGAAATATAATATGTAATAAGTGATTTATCAATGTTATATAAAGGTGGAAATGTAAATTGAAGACTCCCATAATTCTTGTTGTATAGTAGAAATTAGTGAAAAATAATTTTTTTTAAAAAAATATTACTATTAAAAACCATGAATTCAATATTATATATTATTAATGGATAAAAAATTCAGATTGTTTATTGGGATAAATATATGTAAATAAATATAAAAAATACAATTATATAAGAGAAGTCCCTTATGGTAATGAATGAAAAAGAGATCTAATGACACTAATTAAGGAAATCGAGTGTGGGAAAACTCAACTTAATATTCCACTAAAAATCCAATTATTATTTTTGTAAGTATTATGGGAATTTCACCATAATATTAAGAAACCTAAGGCTAATTTATGAAAATAATGATTAGAAACATCCATATCCAAGGTATAATGGTAAATCATACATGATCTCAAATATTGATGTTTTCTATTAAAATAAAATTGTGAAATGAAAATATATCATCTACTCAAGAACACTAAATTTCATATTTTATTCTATTTATTTGGAAATAAGTATATATAAAATTACTTAAATGAACATAAAACATCCAACCACATAATTAGATATTTGTTTCTCTATGAAAACTCTTAGTGGTGTAGTTATTTCATCCAAATTCTACCACTAGTTTATGATCAATGTTTATGGAAATATAACTTCTAAAAATAATATTCTTGATCATTTAAAAAAAATTTAAATAATTATTTGGAACTTATTCATTCAAAACACATAAAAACTATATTAATTTTTGTTTTTGGTATGTAACACTTAAAATAGAAAATAAACCCATGATATTCTATCATTTAATGTAGGACAATGTAATACCTATGATATTTTTCCATAATATTAATTATAATAAAAAATAATGATGGTTGTTATACACAAAGTATTTGGGATAATATCAATATATATAGGAAATTAGTAGTTTATAAATATATAGATGTATTTTTGAATGTGTGTTTCGGGATCTCCCAGATAATTATGATGTGTTTTCTATGGCACTCATTCATGGTGCAATTACAGTATTTAATATCTTATATATAATAGAAAAAACGAGATGTAGAAATTAATTAATAAAGACAATGATAAGTTAAATGTATTATTATATACCCAAGTGCCTCACCATGGTGTGAAACAATAAAATTTATTAAGAAGAATGATGGATGAATTCATCTCTGAAAATATTTTTATGAACAAAAGATGATCCTGAACTTGAGGACATATCCTTTACCCCTTATTTATTACACATTAGATCAACTATGAAGGGATAAAAAATTCCATTGATTTTTTTTCAAAAAATATATCATCACTTGTGGTCAAAAGGTGAGATATATCTATGAAATTTTTTTATACATTATTTATAATTTGAATTTATAGTGACTTTATCCAGACATAAAAATTCATCCACCATCTTCACATGTATATTTAATAAACTCTTTAGATATTTCCATGATTATGTTTATGAAAAAGAAGTATAATCATGTTCAAATATAATTTAAAAATAGGGAAGATCATGAAAATAATAGTATTATTCATATATAGTCTTTTAGAAAGGAGAAATTGAATTAAAATATTATAAATTATGAATTATATCTATAATAAGTATTATTTTTTGGGTAATTAATAAAATCCATTGGTATATCTATAGATTATTCAATAAAAGAGTCAATTATTTATTAGTAAATAAAAAGCAATATAATAGAAAAAGAATTAATGGTATTGTAAGGATACTGTTGATTATTTGGATGAAATTATTTATGAATATAAAATACACTAACCAAGTCAATATAGAAGGGTTTCAAGTAACTATATAGACACAAATATGAATAAATTTCAGTGTGTTAATAAACATTATGTCACTACACATGTTCTCAATTTAACAATATATAAATAAGTATTATTTTTATCTAGTTATTCATATAAGACGTTATTTTTGTATTTTATTACATTAATTGACAAGGTCATAGATTATGGATGAAATCCATTAAAGGTTCAGTAGAAAAATTAACTAGTCAATGATTTGGATGTATCCAAGGTATTATATTCGTTATTTCTATGTATTAATTATATTATTAGTATAAATCGGGTATTATTTACAGATAAAGAGGTCCTAAATTATATATTCACTCATTTATAGCAGAAAATGTTGAAAATTAGATAGTTGGAGTTAATAAGTGACAACGACTAATTACTGCACTACCATAATAGGAAAGAGAACGAGGGGATTAATGATCTAAACATGATTTATATCTAAGAAATATATTTCAAGGGGATGGAATGAGAAAAAAATTATTATTTTTCAATGGATTGATACCAAAATCAAAATTCAATACTAGAAATTACATCTTATAAAATTTATTGTTCAACCATTAATCCATGTGATTATAAATGATATATAGAAAGGGGATATGGTGTTATACAAGATTGAATATAAATTTTCTCAGTTAAAAATTGGTAGTTTTGAAATTATAAGAATTAGTAAATGAATATACATCACATTGAAAATTTGATTAAAGAAACAAATATTTTATGATGCACACAACTCACCATTCTATATACAGCATGGATGCACCAAGAAGTGTAGAGATCTAAAGGAGCATTTTTAATTACTTAACAAAAGAGGGTAATTTCATAATAACTTTTATTATTCTTGGTATTACACTAGGATATGGTATAATAATATATAATAAAGGGATAATGAATTAAATATCAATAAAAATATATAAATTCTATAGAATTAACATGAATTTCATCACTAGTCTTCATAGGAACACTAAATACATAATGAAATTTTTTAGTTGAACACATTATGATGTTAGATCATTTAATATTTATTTTATAAGATTTCTTCTTTGATAAAGTTTATTTGATACATATAATGGAAGTCATTAGGCTTCCTCAGGTAATATATTCAATCGAAATAGACCAACATCTGGGGACTACCTCAATGATTTTTAAAATCTTTAACAAAGATTAGATATATATATATATACGATTAAAAAAATGATTATCATTCATAGGTTGATGTTTAATCTTATTGTAAAATTAAAAAATCTGAGGATATTATAAGACAATATATAATATTTTAAAATTGATGATCCAATCATCTACTTACACAAGAAGAGTTCTCATAATACAAATTAATTCATTCAATCTCTCAAATGAAACCATAAACAACATTTCATAGGTAGTGGTCTATGAATTTAGATAGAGATATTATTATATTAATAAAATATATATATTAGTAGTATGATTGAAAATATTCATGAAATATAATGGATTATTTAAACTACAAAAAGTCGATATAAGAGTAATAATAAATATCATCTTTGATATTATGTGTATGAATCTAGAGACAATGTATTCTATTGAGTATCACTATTAGAGTGGTTTATGTGGTTTGGGAAGAAGGATAATATGGCCCCTTGATACATTTTTCATTTTAAATCCTTAAATATGTGTGGAAAAAGCTAATAATCAAGCACTTCCACCAAACCTATACCTAGCAAATTATCTATTCCATGAATTGGTTTCAAAGTTGTATATACCGGATCAATCACAAACTCTAAATATAAAATTGGTCCAATTGGAATGCTTAATCTATCATGAGAAATATCCTATAGAAATACTTAATAATATAGACAAAAGACTATTAAATAAATCCACTCACATGATTATTGTTATAATTAAGAATCATATGTTTTATGTAGAAATTTTGTGACTGAAATATTTAATGATACAAAATTTAACACATTTTTTTATTATAGTAATATTTTTTTGGAGGCATTATTTAAAGGTGGAACAATGTAACAACCCAAGATTTTTGTATATACTTCCATAAAAATAAAAAAAAAATTGATGAAATTTTTTAATGGGAACCAAATAACTAAAAAACATGGATACATTTTAATGTTTTTAAATATTATTATAAAATATAATGGTAAATTAATTACTACAATTCAATGTGATATATCATTATTAAAAATATAATAGGAATAAATCCATATGTTGATAAAAATACCATTAATATGAAATCATTATCCCCATGGATTTATATAAATATCATACACCTAATTATAGATCTTGAAATATAGTAAAATATTATAAATAAAACAGATATATTGAGAGATTAGTGAATTAATAGGATGCATGATTTTTTTATTTCATCATTATTTTACATAAGAATGAAATTTTATTATTGTCTAAAAGTTTAATGGAAATATGATCGTCATATCTATGTTCCTCAATTATGAATGTGTGAAATAAGTTTTTAAGGGTTTTGAAATTGAAAATAATATAATTTGATTGTCATAAGGAAATTTAAAATTAATAGAGGTAATGTTTAATGAAAGTATTATCTAATATTTTTTTTAATTATATAAATAATAATATTAATAAAAAACATTTATTTTAATATCTAATAAAATTCAAAACAAATATTTGGATTTAAATGGATTTAAAATATTTAATCCATAAATGAAAAATAATTTACGATTTAGAAATATATATCTTTCAATAAAAAATATATTTTAGTATAGTGAAATTTTATCTTAATATATATATTTTCATAAATATTAAATTAAAATTCTAATAATGGGATTCATTAATGAAAAAATAAAATAAATTATATTTAAATGGTAATTGTCCTAAGAATATAATAAGAGCACATACTTTTAAAAAATACATTTTCTAATTATTTATTAATTTATATTATGAGTTTACATCAAATATAAATTTATATTATTTATAAATTTAATTTTATTAAACAGAGTTTTATTTTTTCATCCGCAAAAATGAATTAATTTTTTTTGAAATTTTCTTTTTTGTCCCAAAAATACGTTTTTACATAAATTTTGAATTACCTAGTTACGGAAACAAAATTATATTATATGGTAAATAATGAAAATATTAAAAAATTACTTTAATTATAGGTTTAGGAAAATCATATCATATCCTCATTATTTATCCATTTATTTTTTACTTTAAATATTCTGTACTTTTAAATTGATAGATTTGTAACATGAAGAATTGTTATTTGTAGAAATACCACTTATAACTCCCCAAAAAAAATACCATACTCTCCCAATATTAAACAACTCAATGAATTATATTTTACCAAATATCATATCCCATTTTGCATATCCTAAATTATTGTTCTATTTTTGTAGGGTTTGGTCCTAATAATGAAGCCTAAATAATTAATTATTATGAACACTTTTCGAGGCGATAACCCTTCAAGGGGGCTAAAGTGCTTCTATAGATGTCAAGAGAAAATATAAATGTTTATTTTATAATCACATATTAAAAAATTAAAATTTATGTCAAAATAATTATTAATATATATTTTTTATTTTTTTTCACTAAAAGGACACATTTTTTTCAACTCTAATATTTATTTTTTTTCCTGTATTTTTACTATTTTTCCAACATTTTATTCAAAATTGTTCTGCATATATGTTTTTAAGTGGATTCAATATTATCATATATTTTTTGGATTGTAAGATTTCTTATCCATGTTCATGCACATTATTTTTTATAAATTAATTAATTTTATCTTATTTATTTTATTGAAGTTATTTTTATTGGCACAGACCATCATTATAAATGAATGAAATTAAAATATTTTTACAATTTTTTACGTATTTCATTTCCCATTATCATTTAATTTCATTATAAAATTATGAATGAATTTTTTTTTTATATTCTAGAAGAATATATTTTCCCACCATCCAAGTGAAGTATTTTATAAATCATTAATTATTTATTTACATGGGTTTCCAAAGAAATTTATTTTCCATTTCTTTTCATAATATATTTTATTTAAAAAAAGGTATAAAAATGTAATGTTAATTTATTATTATTTATATATTTAATTAATAATGTTCCTAAAAAATATTTCTTGTCAATGCTAATTTCCATTATTTTTCACCACTATGTATATACTACTATAATACCTTCTACCTCACACGATGGATGGATTTTAGTTATATTTTCTAGAAAACTACATTAACCATGTTTATATCTCATAATATTACAATGTTTTGATGGTTTTGTGAATGTTTTATTATTTATATAGCACAAAAAATATATGGTTTATCTTTATGTAGGGGATGTATCAGATATTACCCTCCAATTTATTTGGTATGATTTTATATCCAATTATATTAGGATAATATATGGATGTTTTGGCCAATTTTAAAAAATGTTATAGGACATGGGTGGTTAGACTATTTAAAAAAAGTATTTTAGGAAGTGGGTTGTTTTTTTATTTCCAACACATTATATATAATGTTTTCTGATAACCATTATTAAACAATATTTCTAGTTGTTGGTAAGGTTAATCCCTGAGAGTTTATAAAAAATGTGTGTTTAGTTCAGGTCTTATAATGTCATATGATATATTTGGTTGGCCTAAATAATACATCATATGGGTTGGTGGAGAGCGTGGTCTATAATGTTATGAATATCTTGGTTCTTAACCATGAAACATGTTTTAGTTTTCATGTTTATATTCATACCATATTCTTATGTTATCCATTTTCTAATGCGATGTTCAAATATTTCAATATTATTGAATCCATTTTACTCACTTCTATAAAGCACACCACATCTAATTACCAAAGCCTTATATCATGATTCATTGTTTTTAATCCTTTTTTATTTGCAAATAATTTCCAAATTAGATATTCATGTATTATGATAATGTATTAATTCCCCTATGTTTATATTATAATCACATATGATATTTTTTTATAATCAATTAGGTTTATACTTAGAATTTGATCACTCAATTTATAATGATTAAATTAATTATGTTTAAAGAGTAATATTATGTATTTTATGAATATAAGGGTATCAGGTGTGACAAGTGTATATGGTAGATATTGATGCATGGTTTAAAAAATATGATGGTTGTGTATATAATCATCAACATTAGCAACCCTATATGTTATATGGTGTGATTATTGTGATATGAAAATATATTTTAGTGAAATGATATAATATATGGGTATGTTATTATCTACTCGACTTGATATGCCCTGAAATTATGATGAATTTATATATATATATATATATATATATATATATTTAAGACCATTTTTCAAAATAATTATTTTCCATAATATTTGGTTATGATTATTTAATTTAAAATATGTTGTTATTACAAATTCAATACAATATAAGTAATGTATTTAAATAGACACCTTTTTAACATTATAAAATTAATATAAAAACATAATAATTAAGTTATATCATCAATATTTTTTGATAATAGATATATGATTTATTATAATATTATATAATGTCTTTTTGATTTCCTATATTATATATTAAAATTTTATGTTCACACCAATGTAATAAGAGAAAATAATATATTTAATATATATATATATATATATATATTATGTTAAAATTTTACGAAAATAGTCAAATAATTTCCCAGAAGTTACAACAAGCCATCATTAATCAAAATATATAGTATTCTAATTATTGATGAAATAAAATTATTTTCTCCATAAAATGTATTGGTTGTATTTTATGAAAGATATCAACTTCCCCATTATATGTTAATAATCCTCTCTAAGATTAGCAATCAATTTGATTTTTATTCAAGTGACAGTGACCATAAATTGGATTAAATATGTTCATAAAATATTTTATATTAATATCATAATATATTATTTAACTGACCAGTTATTTTCAGGAATTAATTTATAATATTAATGCGTGAAATAATATAGATTTTTCCTGAATTTTTTATGACACTACTCCCTCATCAATAAATAGTTTTCTAGATAAAATTGAATCTTGGATATTCTATTATTTCCAGGGCCCATTATATGGTATACACATAGAAAACTTGTAGTTATGGAATTTGATTTATAATATGGTGAATAAAGGATTCTTTTGAGAATACATGTCTCTTTGAGATTATTTTGAGACTTTTATGAGGAATTTATATGATGGTTTAGTATTTGTATATAATATTGATTGTTGAACATGGTGATTTATGGAACCATTATCATATCTCAAGGACTTGTGAATTATTTTATTAATTAGAGGGATTTATGTTATTATTATTGATTAATATACAGTATAGATAAAATAAGATTTTTAGGATGAAGTATTCTCTTTAGAAGAAATGTTTTAGGTGAACCATTGTGTATTTCTAGTTCAATTTGTTTTGCATTGGTGTAATGAGTATATCAAAAGTTTTAATGAAAGTGTTGAATATTGTTTTTCATGAGATTTTAGACTATTTATATATTTTTTAGTACTCAAATATTTGTATATTCAAGGATCAGGGGGGGGGGGTATGTTATTTATTTATAGACTATCATTGATAACCTTATTTTACATCATTTAAACAAAAATAAATCAAAGTAATATTTATAAACAAATAATCAGTATTTCATTTGGAATATAATTTTCTAGAATGGTGTAGATGTGTGATGCCGAATAATTATTTGTTAATTTCAGTGACTAAAAACTAGAACATTAATAGAGTGTATATCATTATTTTTAATATTTTATATTATAGGGGTTATGGTATTATTATTTTTAGATTGGTAAACCCATGATTACTTTAATGTTAAGGATAAAATATTTGTTTTGATGGACTGATTTTATGTGGTTATGGGGAATCTGATGTATAAGGGGATTAGTGAAAATATTCATATCTTTATATAATAAGTAATTATGTTTGAAATTAATTAATTTAATAACCATTTTTATTGGATGTTGTATTATATTTAGGTTTCCATTAAAAGTTATTTATGTATGAAATAAAAAATTCAAGATCATAAACATGTCACTCAGGACCTTGATTTATGTTATAGATGAATTATTTTATTTAACTATGTTTTTTCCTTAAATTATTTCATGATAAATTGTTTAAAATTTTATCAATACTAATTTAACATTCAATATTGGATATCCATATATTACTTATAAGATTATGACATCGATACCACGTAAAATTAAATGTAGTATAATGTAGTAGATGACTAAGTAAGAATACATATTAAAATATTCTTTTTAGAGGTGTATGACAGTGGGGGGATATGGAGGAGTTGGTTACCCAGAATTTATACATGTAGGAGATTAGTAGATAAGTTTACCTATATAAGATAAAGAAGTACACAACTTTTATTATTCACGTGGAGGAATCTCGTCTTGGATGTGTAAAGGTAAAATTGTGATGATATTATATTTTTAATAGATATTATAAGAATTTACAGATAGAGAGTTGTTATAATCCACATTTATATTTGTATAGGATGTTTTTTAATAAAAAAATTATACAAAATGATCTATATGAGTTTCATAGATGATCTATGAATGTAAAATTTAGTAAGTCTATGATGTATCCAGATGTTAACTTGTACTATAGGTCTCCCACTATAGTGGAGTTAGTTTTGGGGTTTGGGACTGAAAATGTTTTCTATGAATGGATTAAATACTAGTGGTGAGTTATAACTAATATGTTGAAACCATTGTGTTTCCCCCATTGAAGGTGAGTTTATATCTAAATCGATATTGTGATGGGATATCCTTCATCAATTTAAGGATATAATTCAGTTTACATTACTATGGGTTAACTAATGAAATCTTATAACTTATGGGAGTATTAAAAATTAGGTGTTATAGATGAATTTTTATACTTTATGTGGAGGATATGGTGATATTTTATAGGTTTTCATGTATTTCAAAATATTATTGAGTTCCTCATTAATATTCATTGAAATAAATTATTTTTTTGTCATTAATTAATCTAAATTTTATGCCATAGGATAAAATTTAATCTTTATGTGGATAAGAAAATGGATAACACTATTCGTATATCAAAGGATATGTTTCATGCATAGGATCCTAATTATTTATTTTTTGGTGTAACAATTTTTATATTGGTTGTGGAATACAATATTAATGATACATCATTAATTCATTGAAATATAACTATTTGAGTTCTTATACAAGAAACGATATAGATAACCATTGTTACAGAATAAACATGGGGAGTTTTCAATCATTATAATCCAATTGATATGGAGTGTGATGCATAATGTCCATTTGAATAGATAATGAATAACAAATTCATAGGATAATCAAATGGATTATATTAATTAAAGTAAGATACATTTTTTAATTTTAGGTTTGTGAAGATGTGTTCTATAGTGTTTCTTCTTTTCATAGGAATGTGTAGTTTGATAGAGGAAGAAATACATCAATGTTTTTTTAACTTTAAATGATATAGGACAAGATTGGATATGTATCATACATATACAAGAATACACTCCAAATAGATCAGATTCATGATGTTTTCCCCAATCATAGCTGTAGATATATCCTCATTACGACTCCCAAATCATTTATTACTATGATATGGATATAATAATGGATTATATAGTCATTAAGTGACATATGAAGAACAATGATTGAAAATAGATGTTTATGGGTGGATGTGTCAATTTGTTTCAAAATTTATTTACAAGTCTTGGTCATTTAGAGGAATATATTTGAAATCAAGAATGATATATTTATTTTTGATACAAAAATATAACTTAAGTATAGTTTTTTATGTGATATTGAATTTTTATTTTGAGATTAAATAGTCGATATATTCATTCATTTATTTTGTATGACTGAGTCTTTTCAAAAAAATAATTCGACATTGAGTGGTTTATTCAATATGATTTAGTGTTTTGCAGTTTACATTATTCTCATGTTTGTATTTATTTTCGTTCTTAACAAAAACAATCATTTATGAGATATAAAATTTAACACCTTGAGTTTTTATGGACATTATTCTCTTGAATAAAATAAATTTTCCTTGACATCTAGAATTTAACTAAGTAAAACATTACCTTCACATAAAAAAATTACATTCCATATGTTACAAGAAACACCTACTCGGTGTTTGCAACATCTAACATCGACTTGGTGAACATTACACACAAAACTATGTTTCCAAGAAAAATATATTTTTTATAATTATTTAAATGAGATAAGTAAAACCTAGAATGTAAACATTGTAATATTAATATTAATAACTTTAGTTGAAATAATTTTTTATAATGGTTTTATATAAATCAAATATATTTATAATAATAGATATAATTTTTTTCAAAGTCCTTAAATGTTTAAAAATACTGTTTGTTCAAATGAACTAATTTTAATGCACTTTAGTGAAAAAATAAAAAAAATTAATTGTAAAAAAATTTATAAATTTTATTTTATTAAATAATATTATTTAATAAAATTAGATTTTATAAATTATCTTAGGTCGAATTATGGTTATTTATCTGAGAAACATCATTTTTGGATGAATAACGAAAAATTCATAATTGTAATTCAAAATGGAAATTTCATATAATATATTTATAAGGATAAATTATATTTTAAATTTGTTTCAATGTTTAATTAGATAATATTTTTTTCAATTAATCCAATTAATCTCATTGGAGTCTATTTACTATAATAAATGGGTATAATAACATTTCAAAATAATGGATATTTTTACGTAAAAAACCTACATTGTCATCCCATATACATGATTAAATTTAAATTACATTATACTGCTTATATAATTTGAATTTAAAATAATGGATTACATATTTTATATCATAATAATTTATAATTAATATTATTTTCAATGTAATTTTTATAAAAAAATATTTGTGAATGTTATTAAAATCAATTACAATGATTAAGAGAAAAAATAGGTTGACAAAATACTAAACCTTAAATTTATAACCACAAACTACCAATAAACATATACAAGATCCAATGGATGAAAGTATTTAGACCATATAATAACTTCTATACAATATATATCATTATTGGATATATGTGGGATGGGAAAAGTGTTGATGGAATTTCTTTTCCCAAAATTTATAAGATTGCCAGTACCCCTCCACTCTAGAAAAGCCTCATCAACTCCCACTTCCTCACACCTCTCATGCCAAATTGAATCAAAAAATACAATGAAAAATAACATCTCAAATTACATCATATAAAAATATAATCCTCACCTATTTAATAAATCAATCTAATTATTCCCATTGGTGAAAACCAACAAGAGTTTCTTACAGAATTGGTAAAATCTATCTTGAAGCTCCTTTAGTTTATTTTATTTATCCACCCTAAAAAATATATTTATTACATGATTATATAATAGCACCAGTATCCTAAATATACTAATACAGAATTATATAATTATTATTATATACAATTACACAAACTACCATTTAATGGGTGACAAACATACAGTTTAAGTTTATTGCGAACAACCACCTACAAAACAATGATTATTCATATTTTCCATTACATACATTCAGGTTTCAGAATAATGATGTAAATAATATTTATATACAATATATAATATATATTATTTATTTATTTTTCTCTAATAATTTTATAACACTCTCCTTTCAAATTTATATTTTTTGTTAAAATGATTATTGTACTTGAGGTAGTATAGACTACCGCCCCGTAAAAGCGATTTGATTCATTCACACAATACAGAGAATATACAAAGGATATGTTTAGTGAACATATATGATATATATGTTATAATAATTCTATTATAATGATATTATATACATATATATACATATATTTCATTTCCATTCTTTCAATACGACAATAAAATGAAATCAGTGTTCATGCGTTTATACGACATACCTTCTCCATGAACTACATATTCCATTTTATAAATCAACATTATATGGATTATTATACATAAAAAATAATTAATATCCTTAATATTTATATAATGGTTAAAATTATGTATGTAATTATATTACTATAAATACAAAATATATAAAAAATTAAGACACATGATAAGAAAAAAGAGGATATTACCTGAAGTGAATCCTTAATAATGAATTGTTAACTAGAGGCTAATATAAAGTTAGAAACAATATATGTGGTATTAGACATTATAATATGGTTTTTAAGATATATAATAATTTAATATTTATTATACAATATTTTCTTACTAATATGATGAGAATCAATTCACAAAGTAAGGGAATTTCATCTCACTTTTTATATATGTGAGATACATGCCCTGTTCACTAGAATTTTATTTTGCATGGTTTATATAATAACAATAAATGTATACGATGATTAATATTGTTAATATTATGCATTTTACATATCCACTTTATGATCTTTCTTTCATGGGGTTTATGTTTCTAGAGTTACCAAATTGGAATGATTGTTTGGTCTCAATATGCCTTCTTTGAGACACATGTTTTGATATGCACGAAAATTTTATTTTAGGTGTACATACATCCATTTTTTATTTTACATATCAAATATAATTTTTCTCACAAAACATTATGCTTCATGTAAATTAATTGTTACAGAGAGTGAATAATTCCATGTTACCATGTTGTAAAATATTATTGAAACAATCTCATCACTTATCAAGATTCATTATGATTATGATCTAATTGATGAAATATTATGAAGCATATCTAAAGAAAAATCATTATTTTTATTCTCCTATGTTTATTCAAGATATATATACATATTAGTTTCATTTTTAGACACTTTAGTACTTAATATTACTATAAAAATGTTTTTAAGAAAAAAATTGACCGTATTTATCTCTTCGATCGGAAATCTATTTTTTTTTTCAAAACCCATGATTTAAAAAATGAATTAAAAAATTATTTTCAAGAAAATAGAATTTTAAAAATGTTTTATGGTTTTCAGATCTTCCTTTAAGAATTTTCAATTTTCTGAGTTTAAAAAAATATATTCATAAATGTATTTTGTTTTAAAAAGTGTTTTTTATGTATAAAGGATACCTTTAGCTGGAAATGATTTTAATTATCTTTAAAAATTATTTCCAATATAAGATGACATCCAATGGTGTAATTCATTAAATTATGTAGAAATTATTTAATTTTTTGCATTCATATTATGTCCAAGAATGTTTTATGATTTTATTGAATGTTGTTTATGAAACCATTTTCACATTAATGGTTTATATGTCATGGAAACCTGTTTCTTTTCATGGGATATGTTTTGATGAAACGATCATGAAACCTATATCTTTTTACATTGGTTATGATATGATTACATAGTTTTAATACCCATTTCATTTCATAAGTTATGATATTATTTTTAATGATCTCTTGGTAAGTGTATGAATGAGTTCATTAGGAGATGGGTGGGACCAATATCTCCCTAAAATGAATTGGGTAATGATTTATATCTCATAAGATATAATATGATGGTCCTAAGAGTTAAACTTGACCACTATGATGGAAATGGGAGTGAACCATGACTACCCAGGTGGTATAAAGAGTAAATATATGCCTCTAAGATGGCAATGGCTGTGAACCGTGACTACCAAGATGGTATAGGGAGTGAACGCATACTACCAAGATAGCCTTGGATGCGATTCCTTGACTAATATGGATATTAATATTATATGATAATGTGTTTTCAAAAATTCATTGTTTTTTTCCTAAGTTATTATTTCATGGATTATGATATTTATTTTATTATGATTCATGTCTTTGGATGTTAAAATCCTTATTCTTGGGCTCATTTATTTGATCTTTGATATATAGGGTACGATATTCTATTTTCATGATCATGTTCTCATACCCTTATGTTAATGATAATACTTACATGTATCCTTTGTACCATTATTGATCAACTGACCTCACCAGTGTTTATGTTTTCTTCCCTGGTAATGATGGTATCTATTAAATAAGTTTTGTCTAAATATGGTGATATTCATGAAGAACCTAGTGGGAGTTAATGTAGTTAACTTATTTACTAGTGTTTAGTTTCCAATGTTTCAAAAAGAAAATATAATAATATGGTCATTTTATGTCTATTTGTATAATGTTTATAGTATTCAAAAATGTTATGTAATGATAATGTATGAAAGATAAGGGTCACTAACATGTGTCATAACAGACTCTGCAAATTGTAGTACATGATAAAGGGCCATTTTCACTACTGGGTTGACACTCCAAAATGATATGATTTATTCTTTCATGAACTCATCACAAACTACCATGAAGGATTAAAATGAATTTTTTCAGCATATAACCATGGTTAAACATTATTTTTCATATTTAATGAAGCTTTTATAATATATACATAATCAAATTTACATTTCATTATTATGCGGTACTATATTATGATCAATATTTCTTACTATATACATTTTTGTTTTACTCAATGATTGAAGCTCGAACAAACTGTGTTAATGGTGATTGAAATGGATTGTGAAAAAATTCCCCTCCTGACCAAACAATGGATATGGGATCAAGAACACAAAATATTATTAATAGCCTCACCCAAATCATTCAATCTGTGAATCATAGTGGAATTCCAAATGACTAAAGAGGGAACAATATTCTATTGAGACCATTATGTAGAAATATCCACTTTCTTGTAGTGGGTATTCGAATTGAGATTTTGCAAAATATTGGATCACTACTTATGAAATGATATTCTTTATTTTCCAATTTTATATGAATTAGAACGTTATTCATGCTGTTTATCAGTTAGAATGTGATGAAAACCAATGATGGATTCTAACCAAGAATATAGGGAATAATGATGATATCTAATCTAGAAATTGTGAAGTGTTCTGGAACATTTTTTCAATATGTATATTCCTTAGATTCTTCATACCAATGAGGAAAAATAGTAAATTGAGTTAAAGAAAATGGATTCTAAATCTGTTGGTACCTATGAGTATTATTTCAAAAGGCATGCAAATAACATTGAAGTAATATTTAAAAAAAAAGTAAAAATGATCGGTTATATAGTGGATAAAATCCAATTATCAGAATGATACAGTCTATAATAAAATTTATTAGATATAAAGAGACCATGAATTGGGAAATCAGGGATAAATTACTGGTTGTAGAAATGTATCGATCTCATGGGTGTAAAAACAAAATGAAATGGACTTTGAAGGATAATATATAAAAACTATGAATAATAAAATACAATCATTACATTATGACCTAATTGTGGGAATAAGAATGGAATAAATTTCCATAAAGAGTGTAATAAATATTTTAATTATGGAATAAATGGACATATGGAATTTGTTTTCTGAATTGATGGGAAAATGTTATCTCGAGGTGTGTGTTGAGAAAAGGTGGCACACAATGATCTTCCCATGATCTAGTGAAACAAGTGTATATAGAATAGGATTTAGGATAACCACTTCCCAAACCTAATGGCTGATGATGATGAATAACATCAACAACCTCTTAAAATAAAGATTAAGAGAAAATATCATTTAATAACTATCATAAAAAAGGTGGTGAGAAAATGATGTTGTGAAAGATATACTTTATGTCCATTCTAGAACTACTACTGCATTATTTGATTCGGGATCAACCCGGTCCTTCTTATCTAATTAATTTTCTAAGGGTTTTATGATTGCACCAAAACAATTAGTTGTGGAATTATATGTGAAATCCCTTAATGGTAAGATGATTTCAAACCAAGTCTACAATTTCCTCCTAGTGGATATTTTTGGGAATATGATTCCTAAAAATATTGTAATAATTTTTTTTGAATGAATTTTATTTCATCGGAGTCATGTATTAGATTTCTCTGCATAATTCCAATATCAATTTTCATGGAAATGAATATACATTTGATATTTTAAACCCTCATATGATCATCCATCAATGTGATTATAAAAATGGTCATCCTTTGGATATTATATCCAATGTATGGTTATTAAGTCCCATTCAAAATGGGGTTTTATCTAAAATATTTGTGGATAAATGTGACATCGATGATATTCTTACTGTTCTATAATTTTAGATGTATATATAAAATGTTTTCATACAAATACACTAAAATGAGTATTTTAGTTCTAAATAGAACTCATTCCTAGTTACACACCAATCACAAAGAATAATTATAAAATAGACCTGATTGAGTAGCTATAATTGAAATGAAACTCCAATAAAACCATGATAAGGGATTCATTCAACCAAGTGTGTCTCCTTATGGTGAACTTGCAATTTTGTTAAAAAGAAAGGTGGGTCGATGCAATCAATCATTGATTATCAGAATTTGAACAGGATCATAATCAAGATCAGGTACTCTCTCCACTATATTGATGACATGTTTGATCAACTACACAAAGAACAATACATTATAATATTGAATTTTTTGGACATCATTAGTTTTGTGTCAAAAATTTGGATATCCCTAATACAGTATTTCAGATGAGGTATTGGGACTATGAATTTATTATGATGCCTTTTTTCATTTCTAATACCCCTACTATCTTCATGTATTTTATAAATATAGTCCTTAGAGATCACCTCGACCAGTTTATGGTCATATATATAGATGATTTTTAACTATATTGAAAGACTATGGAATAACATTAATATAACCTTTTAATTTAACTAATGTACATAAGGAAGGATAAAAAATATGAAAATTTTAAAAAGATTGAATTCTGGCTACAAAATGATTAATTTCCGGATAAAATTATCTAATGATATGGTATATCAGTAGATCCATCATAGGCTGAGAGTTTTTAATGATGGCCTAGACATGCTATGATGTTTGAGATATGTTTCTTTCTTGGTATAGTTGGAAATTATTGATGTTTTTTGGATCATTTCTCATAACTATCTAATACCCTGCCCAATCTAACATAGAAGTGTGAAAAGTTTTTCTAGATAGATGAATGTGTGGAAAACTTTAAGAACTTAAAAGACATTTTGTCCACCCATCTATTCATACATTACCCTATAGTGGAGAATGGTTTGTAATATGTAGTGATCCATCCAATAAGGGATTGTGATGTGTTCTTATACATAATAACATGGTTATCACTATTTACTTTCATCAATTTAGGATTCATGATTTTTTTCTAAACAGATGATTTAAAGTTAGAAGTGGAAATATAATATTAAATATAAAGAGGAACTATCTTTATGGTTAAAATTTTGATATATAGATACCGATCATAAAATATTAAAATATATATTCAAACATAATGTATTGGGCATGCTCTAGATAAGGTGGTTAGAGTTGATAATGGATTATGACTTCTGAATACATTACCACCCTAAGAAACAGAACAATGTGGCCAATTATTTTAGTCAAAAGGATCCAGATTTCTTATCCATGATTGGGATCACAAAATATACATTATTTCTATATTTGAAAAGGACGGAGCTGAAAATCCTAAATGAGGTGTAAAAATATTATCATTCTCAAATAAATGTTTATCCATCTATCTAAGATAACTATAAGGTGACACATAAGGAAGACTTGGAGATGTAAAATAATGTCATAAATGTTCTTTAGTATAACCTTGATCAAGGTGGAATGATAATATTCATGAACCATGTATGTGTTCTTTCTATACCATACAAAAATATGGATTAGTGAGAGGAAGAATTTAGTTCATCATTCTCTATTCATCCTTGAAGTAAAAATATTTATATGGAATTGAAGGAATACTTATAGTGGGATGGAATGAAGAGAGATATCATATAGTTTGAATCTCAGGTCTATGTATTCTAATAATTTATTGATGAAAAACTACGGTCAAATGGGATCTGGCATCTATTTCCCATACCAGAATGGAAATGGGAGGAAATAATAATAAATTTTTTCATTGAAATACCTAACAACACTATGGGGTTTATTGTTATATGGGTTCTAGTTTATCACCTTACAATGGAAGCGCATTTACTTGTTAATAGATAAGAAATGTATTTGGATGATCCTGCTAGGATATACATTAATAAAATTGTAAGGATTCATGAATTACCACATTCTATTGTATCAAATTGGGATTTGATTTTTTCCTCTATGTTCTAGATAAGTATTCAGAAAGAACATGATACTAAATTGAGTTTCAATACTACTTATGATACTCATAATGATGGTCAATCTGAAATAATAATTCAAACCCTATTGGATATATTGATATATAGTTATCTAGATTTCAAAGGTGGCTGGGTTCAACACCTTCATCTAATTTAATTTTTGAACAATAATATATTTCTCTCGGGAATTTGGTTATAAAAGTATGATTCATATATGGGATGAATTATAGAACCCCAATATATTAGGATGTAGTTACAGAAATACATCTATTGGGACATGATATTTCTTATGAAATTACATATAAGGTTAGATCAATTCAATGAAATATCAATGAAACTAAATGTTAGTAGATGTGGTATGAAGATAACAGACACTATGATTTGTAATTTGATGTTATAAAAATTTATTTTTATCGATGTCTCGCTGGAAGAGGGTTATGAGGTTTCCAAATAAAGGGAATATATGCCCTATGTATATTGGTCCCTTTTAGATTCAAGATTGAGTTTTTACGGTGGAAAAATGCTTGGAAATTCTTCCAAATATCACTATTGTCCATGATGTATTCCGTGTATATATCTTGAGGATGTAAATAAATAATCCTTCAAATGTAATGAATATAGAGGTGGTATTGTTCAAGCAGGATCATTCCTACGAGAAACAATAAAATGGATCTCTAGACCATATAGAGAAATTTATAAGAAACAAGACTACACACATGGTCATTGTTTGATAGAGAAATCAATAGTTATAGTATGATACATGGGAACTTGAGAATATGACGAAACATAGTATCGTCATTTTTTACTTGAATAGTGAATTTCAAGGGAGAAATTCACATTAAGGGTGTTACAATGTAACACCGCAAGTTTTTTATAGATATTTTTTATAAAAAAAAATTAAAATTTCATTGATATATTTCATTTAATTATGTCCAAAATTCATTTCACATACAACACTAACATATTGTACACTACACACAATACCGACCTAGTGCCCATTACACTCAACAAAGACATGACTTACGATTCAAAAAACATTAAGTTTCGATAAAATATAATATTTTATTATAATTGTATAAATAAGATACTTATAAACTCAATGTTAAACATAGTAATATCAGTATTATTAACTATTTTATAATTTTTTAATGTTGATATAAAAATAATACATATTGATAATAGAAGGTATAATTTTTGGTAATGTATTTATATGTTTTTAAACAATATTTTCATAAATGAGCTACCTATTATGTCATTCCTTGAAAAAAAATTAATTTTTGACAGTTTCAGAATTTTAATTTTATAAAATAATATTATATTTAATAAATTATAACATTGTGGTCAGATTAGAGAGAATTGTTTGGATATCTCTAAGAAACATCATTTTTAGATGTATAGTAAAATATACCAAGTTTTAATTCAAAACTGCATTTTATTAAAATTTATTTATAATGAAAATTTTGATTTTATATTATTTTAAAAGTTAAATTAGGTCATTTTTTTATAAATTAATCCAATTTTGTTCATTGTAATCATTTTAAATTTTTAATTGTGTATAAAAATATTACTACCTTCTCGATGATCTCTCTTTAAAAACCCACACTATCATCCTATCTGAAGTATTAAATTTAAATTTATTTCTATAAATTATGCTATTGGAATTTTAAAAAAGGGATTAAATATTTTTAATTAGATAATTTTATAATTTAAATAATGGTACACTTGGTTTTTACCAAAATTATTAGTTAAAGTGATTAAAATTAATAACAATAAGTATAATCAATTAGGTTAACAAAGTACTAAATTAAATATTTAAGACCCATAATTAACTAAATACTTGTATAATTGACATTGGCTAGAGATATTTAGACGTTATCCTCTCATGGATGTGTTCATTTTCATTATTGGATCCACATGACATTGGAATAACATGGCTTGAATTCTTTTTCTCAAAATTTACTTGAGTTATACTCCACCAATATAAAAGGGCATCCTCTCCTTTCAAATACACCCTACTCTTAATATACTTTGGATCAAAATATATAAGAAATAATATATCCTAAAAATCCCTATATTCATATAAGAATCCCATTTTTGGTATATGTAAATCCACAGATGCACTTTGGTGCAAACAAATAGGAGTTACCTAAAGCAGTGGTAACATCCTTCCTCAAGGTCCTTTATTTTATTTTTTTATCCACCACCTCAATGATCCTTATTCCATTAATATAGTATAAAAATATTCCTTAAATATGCATATATTTAAGTATAGAAATTAATCTAAATAAACATACACATAATTCAATCTAATGGGTCATGAACATAGTGTTTACATGTTTAATGAACTACCACATCATGAAACGATGATTGTTCATTTATCCTTTTCCTTCTTTCACAGTTGGAAATTATGGTGTAAAAACTATTTTTATATGATATATATATTATATTTAATATTTATTCATTCTTATTTAATTAATTTATGACACATACCTTTATAATTTAGTTTTTTGTAAATACGATAATTTTATTAGTGGAAGTGTGGACTACCTCCCTGTAAAAGTGATTTGTATCATTCACACACAACACGAAATGTATTTAGGATGTGTTTAGTGAATTTATATGATATACATGACAAAAAAATATAATATATTTTTAATATATACATATATACATATATAGAATCTTTATTATATCTATCAATAGGATAATGAAATGGAAACAATGCTCATACATACGTACGACCTACCATCTCCATAAATATTTAATTAAATTTATTTCTTTCAATTAGATGGAATGTTAAAATAAAAATATTATGAATATATTTGAAATTTATTCCATGTTATTTATTTGGGATATCATGATATGTGAATAAGGACTGAATATAAAACAATTTAAGACCCATGTAAAGAGAAAATCAGAAATTACTCGAAGTGAAACCTTAACAATGTATTGTTAACATGTAAGTAACATAATGTCAAAATGAAACCACATATGGTATTGGAAATAACAACATTATTGTTTAATAGATGTAAAAAATCAAATATTTATTATTCATGATGTTTTTATGAGTAGGATAAGAGTTGGGACCCAAATTAAGGGAATTTCATCTCACTCTTTTTATATGTAAGATACATTCTATATTCACCAATATATATTTTCTTTTTCTATATATAATGAACATGAATGTGTGAAAATATTCTTATTATTAAATTTATGGGTGTTTACACATCCATTCAATGATATTTATTTCTGGTGGTTTATGTTTCAAGAGTTACCAAATCAGGTAGATAGTTTTCTCTCACTTTTTCTTCATTGAGACAGTTGTTTTGTTATGCACATAATTTTTTTGAGGTTTAAATAATTAAAAAGTTCATCATTTATCATGAATATTATTATTAAAATGATAATATAAAATTCATTTAATTTAAGTTTCTTTCATGGTGTATATTATTATAGGTGTCCATGTGGTGAGACTTTATTGAGACAATCTCATTGTTTATTCAGATTGTGTTTTATGATGTTAAAATTAATGAAATATTATTTTCAATTTATTAAGATAACTCTTGGGTTTTATTTTCATATTTTTATTCAATATGTATCTATATATTAGTATCATTTTCCAAATTTTTGGTTTAAAAGAGGATTGATAAAATGTTTTAGAAAAAATAAGACTGAATTTATCTATTAATTAAGAAATATTCATTATTTCATAACACATTCTTTCCAAATTGTTTAAAAAATAATATCATAGAAAATGGATTATAAAAATGTTTCATAATTTTCTAAACATAATATATATTTTTTAATTTTATTTCCAAGGAAATATAAATTCAAAAATATACTTTGGAGTAAAAATATTTTTAAATTATAAATGGTTATTTCCAACAAGAAATGATTTAAAAGATATTTCAAAATTATGTCCCACCTAACATGAAATCCATTAGTGTTACTCATGCCTTTCTGGGGAAATGATTCATCATTTCCATTCATTTTCTTTATCTGAATGGATTATGTTATGATGGAATATTGTTTATGAAACTTTTTCCTCTTTCTTGGGTTATGTGATATTGAAACCCATTTATTTTCACTAGTTATGTTTTGATGAAAGGATTATGAAAACTATATATTTTTATACAAGTTATGACATGATTAAATGTTTAGAATACCTATTTTAATTAATGGGTTATGATACAATTTTTATAGATATTTTCGTACATTTTTTCTTGATTTCATTATGAGATTAGTGGGACATATATCTCATTACAATGCATTGGGTAAAGATTTATATCTTATTTTATAGGCTATGATGGTCATGGTAGTGAACCTTGACTACTACGTTATCTATTGGAGTGAAACATCACAATCAAGATGGTATGAGGAGTGAACTAATGCTATTAAAATTTCCATAAAAGTGAACAATGACTACCAAGATGGTATAAGAAGTGAACCCATATTACCAATAATTCCATGGAATTGATGACTTGGATAATATTGAAATAATATTATTTTCTTAATGGTTTTCAGAAATACTATTTTTATTCCTATATAATCCTTTCATGTCTTGTGATCATTATTTCCTTATAATTCATGTCCTATGAAATGCTAAACCCGATTCAATGATTCAAGTATATGATCTTTGATATGAAGGGTATGATCATTTATTTTCATGATCATGTTATCATACCCTTATTCCCATGATTATGCTTACATGTCTACCTTATAGCCTTAACGAACATCTAAAATCACCTCTTTTTAATTTTTCCTTCCCGAGATTATAAAGATATGTATTATGTAATATGTTTCTTAAAAGGGTTTTATTAATGATAAACCTAGTGGGAGATAATATAGATCACTTTTTTACTTGTGTTTATGATTACAAGATTCTAAAGGCACAAGACTAATATGGTCTTTGGGAATCTGTTTGTCTAAACATTTATGTATTCTGCAAAAGTTATGTATTGTAAATGTATGAAATATGAGTTTCACTATATCCAAAGTGAGGAGTAGAATTTTTTTTCATACCATATTTTAAGGATTATATATTTTGAGTCATCACTAATGAAAAATAGAGACTTAGATATTATTATCATGCAAAATTTAAAAAAATGATAAAATCATATCTCACAAGGTTTATTTGATTTGATTAAATATTTGATGTTTTCTCTTATGTTATAATGTTAATTTTTGGTTTCCCTATTAGACATTATGGCCTCACTGGATTAAATATATTTTTCAACATTGACAACATGGATTCAGTTTATTCTAATCTAATGAAAAATTAATAGGTGAAAAAATATGTGTGTCAGCTTACACATAAACTGAAACTAATATATATTTATATTGAGTTTATGGTGTTAGTTTTCGGATAAGCTGACACCATTAATTAAAATAGATTACGGAATAAATTTTCTTAAAAATTGAATATGTAAACCCAAAAATATATATTTCATCAACTATTTTCACAAAAACACACAATAAAAACTAAAAAATATATATTTTGAATCAGTTTATGTAATAACTAACGGATTTTTTTCTAAAAAAATAGGATTGTGTAACTATTATTTTTTGGATCTATAAAGTGTTATTTATGACTCGTGATGACCTTGATGGTGACCTAAAATATCTCAATGGCCATTATTGTGGGGTTTCTTCCATTTTTATAATCATTTCATGATCTGGGGTCTATATTATTCATCCTCTATCAATGATTAATCATTTAATGAATTATTCATCTTTGGAATCCATTTTCTAACCAAATATCATCTATGGTTTGATTTTATTTTTTATATTCATGTTTATTATTAATTTATACAAATACTTTTGTTAGATCTTGTAGTGTTTGTTCTTTCAAGGAATTCATGGGAACAATTTCAGAGTAAGGGTCTATTTTACATGTCAAAATCTAAATTTTTATGTCTGTTTTTAATTTTTAAGTTAAATTATTTATCATTTCATTATATTTTATATTTATAGTTTCAATTATTTTTATTTAGTTGATTGTTTATCAAAATTGTTGCTGTTGGTGTTTTTTTTATTTTGATAAATTTTCTATTTTAGGAAATTATGAATTAACAATGATATGTGGTGTCATCATTCCTCAATATAGTGTACATCAAATGTAATGACTCCATATTTTTCAAATGTTAAAATAATACAATCCTCAACACACTTTGATGCACACGACACCTAAAAAATGTAACAACTGTATAAAATGAGATAATACATGTTAGATGATTGAAAATAATTAAATTATAATATAAATAAACAACACATAAATAATATTAAAATAAAATAATTACTACTTTTATATTTAGAAGATATATATTTTATACTATAATAGGATTATTTTTATAAAAAATATTTTAAAATTTTGTGTAATTGACCTTAAAAAATTAAACCGACAACCTTTAAATGATTAAACAATATTTTATATTTCTTTATATAATAAAATATATTAAAATTAATTTTTTTTAATATTCTATTGAAATAATATTTTAAAAAAATTTAATATTCAAATTTTAATACTTTAATAAAAAAAGGTTTTACATTGTATATAATAATGTATTTAAAAAATAAGTTTGTAAATTTAAAAATCTAAAATGAAGATCAATTTTTATTTATATTATAAATATCATCACAGTGTAATTTTTTGGATTTTTTTTAAGAAAAATATTATTTTTTTCGTAAATAATGATTAATATTTTTTTCACTAAAAATAGTTTTTAGATAATAGTGTAGGTGTAATGAATTACCATGTCTCTACTGTATCACATATATTATAATAAAAATTAGTTAAATAAGTAATAATTTTTCATACACAACGACAAAAATTAGTTTATTAAATTAAATAAGTATCAAAATATTATACTACGAGTTGTGGAAAAAAATATAGTGACAAAAACAATGATTTTATACTTGGAATATCACATATATATATATATATAATAAGAAATATATTTAAAACAAAATAATATATTAGTTTTAAAAATCATGATTTTCTAATAGAAATTTCTATATGAGTCCTTACATGTGATATCCATTAGATCATGATGACACCGATTAGGTAAAATAAGTACCTTAAGTAGTTTAGTTTTTGTTTTATTCCAAATCATCATTGATGTTCCCTATTTTATTAACAATATTTTTTATTTAATTTTATTTTTTAATTTATCTACTTATATAAATATATATTTATATGTTTATATGCATTCAAATATTCATAGATCATATTACAAATTTAGGTATTGAATGCATCGTATTTGGATAAATTGACAAAGAACCAATAGTTAATAAGAAGAAGGAGTTGATGAATTATTGGAATTTTCTAAACAGAATATGAAAAACAGAGATTTAATATTCTATCCATGTGTGAAGTGTTTGAATATAAGAGAAGTATGTTCAATAAAAATCATGTATCGTCTCTTTTTCAATGATTTTATCCTTAATTATACACGTTGGATTTGGAAAGGTGAAAGAATTGAAAATTAAACATCTAATATTGATGATAATATTCATAATGAGGTAGTGGATCATATTAAATAATTAATTCTTTATTTAGGGGTTGAAAACATAAAAATAATTTTAACTATTTAATGATTTTATAGAGATTCTAGGGAACTATTATACCCATGATGCAGTAAATATATATATTTATCAAAGTTTTTTAGATAAGTTAACTAGAAATTAAGAAATGGGTGGAGTGATAACAGTTTCGGTAGCTTACATTAGCTTTTAAAAGAGCTTCATCCCTAAGGCAATGTGCTTCTAGATTTAATTATAAGTTGAAAAAATATTATTCCCAATGGGATTGGGATATTAAAAGATATTCTCTTACCCGAATGATTGTGTTTTGTATAGGAAATAATATGAATATTTATCAATGTGTCCTATATATAGGATATCACAATATACCATGGATTAAAAAGTCAAATCATTTTCATTATTAGGTACTGACATCTAACCTCATGAAAAATAAAATTTTCTCTTTCTAATGATATCATCTAATAACTCATTCCTAAAATTATAATAATTCAATAATGATTATTTTTTATGTACCATAATTAAAGCTCACACTAAAAAAATTTATTACCTTCCAATAATTGTTCTTTTGAAGTGTCTATTTGCAAAATGAAATGATGAAATAATGTTATGATTATATCTATATTAGAATATGTCTCATTATAACATACATCACCCTACGGATTCACCACAATGGATGAGATTTGATAAAAAATTTAATGATTTTTTAAGTAATGATAAAAATATTCTAGTGGGATTGTGTGTTATTATAATGAATCTTTTTCGGGGCCTATGTTTCTACCATATTTCATTGCTTACTTTGTTGTTAGTTTATATCTTTTTCCCACATATGTGTTTGAAGAAGAAATATGTTAAGATGGAATTGATGATTTATAGACATAAAATGTTGGGAAAAGATATTTATGTCTATCTTTAACCATTGATTGATGATTTAACACTGATGTGGGAGACTTGTGTCAATGTTTTCAGTGTATACAGTAAAACGTTTTTTTAATGCTATGATAATGTTCACTATAAACAAATATCTTGAATATAGAAACTTATCTGGATATTTTATGGAGTTACATAAATCATTGTCCAATTTGTGAAGATGATGCTTCATATTATCAATTGAAGAATTGATGAAAGAAAATTTCTGTGGGAAATTGAATGATTTTGTGAATTGATCATCCTTATTGTAGATTGAAAAAAAATCATTTAATGGTTTACAGGAACACAATATTCCCCTATGACCATTTTTATTTGAATAATATTGTGACCTTGTAAAAAGTGTTTATTTGAAATTTGGAATGAATAAATGTTATAGACTTAAACAAATAGCTGGAAGTAACTACAGATGTTTTTTCAAACTAAATTTTTGGAGAATTATAGAGATAAAATACACATGAATGTTATGCACACTGAGAAAATCATGTGTGACACTTTGATTGGAACTCTGTTAGATATTAAAGTAATGGATAAAGATGTATTGTAGGCCAGATTAGACTTGATATCAATGGGAATACATTTTAAGATAACTCTCACTATGAAAGGAAATAGATCATATTTACCTCTAACTTGTCGCACTTTAAGAACGATTGAGAAGATGAATTTTTTTCATTGTATTCATGGAATTAAAGAAACCATTGTTTAATCTTAAAAATTGAATAATTTAGTGTCCTTGATGTATTTTAAATTAATCATCATTAAATCTCATGATTTTTAAGTATTGATGCTATATATTTTACCAGTCGTAGTGTGTGGTATGTTGCAGATGGCTACTTGAATGACTATCACCAGGTTATGAAATTATTTAAAATCTATTTGTAGAAAAGTCATTAATCCCAATCTATTATATGTGTTGGAGAATGAGTCTTATCTTATTTTATTCAACTAGAAATGTATTCCCATCTATATTTTTTGATATAATTATTCATCTAGTGATTTATTTGGTGCAATAGATTAGAATATGTGGACCTGCATATTTATTAAGGATGTATCATTTTAAAAGATATATGAAATTTTGAATGTATATATTAAAAATATTTATCGACCATAGGACTCTATTGTTAAAAAATATGTATCAGAACGGATGATTGATTTATGTACTGATTATTTTTATGAAGTGGAGGATATTGTTCACCCTATATATCAACATATGACATATGATAGCAAAGGTAGAGGGGTTCGAGGGCTATAGGTAAAGTTCATCCCATACAATGATGTAATGTAGGCAGAATTATAAATTTCAGAAAACAAAAATGAGGATTAATCATAAATATCATCACATATTGAATAATTAATGTTATACTATCCAAAAACAAATGAAATGTGGTTGAGGATTGAGCATAAAAAAGTCATTTTATTCATTGTTTATAATAAAAGTCAACATAAATATATCTGCATCGGAATCATTGAAATGGTTAGATGGGGGACAACATGTTGATCTGATCACATTGTCTTGTTTTTATATTAATGGGTATAAATTTTAAACAATGAATCTGGATGAATAGAGTTCCATTCAAAATAGTGGTGTAATGGTTATCGCTAAAGTTCTGCATTTTTCAAGTGAAAATGATAACAACCCAATTTTTACATCAATTCAATATTTTAGAGTTCGTGAAGACCAATGGGAAATTTATAATATTAAATTTCACATCACTTTTTTATGTGTAATTGTGTTTCAAGTAATAAAATTGTGAAAAATGATGAATATGCGTTTAAACAAGTTGATTTTAAAAGATTTTGTTGCAATTAGGAACCATTTATCATAGCCACACATGAAAAGAAAATATTTTTTGTCATCAATCAATCAAATAACTAGTAGTCGATCATTTCTCAAGAGAAAAGAATTCATTTGGATGATGGGGATGATGATGGTGAAATTGATTTACATGAGGCTTCTTTGTAAATTACACGAATTACCAATCACTATTACTATAACTCAGACATGTTTCATGAAATATGAAATTTTTATCCTCAAGGGATATGGGAAAACACAAAATTAATCTCCTAATTAATCTGTTAATTATTTACAATATTTTCCTTTTTTAAAATTTACAATTGTAAAAACAATATTATTTAGTATCTACTGGATATTTAATTTTATATATTTGTTTATTTATTTAATTTTTTGTGTTAAATTTTGATATTTCAAAAATACGGTTAAACATTTTTCCTGTGAAATACCAAATGAATATTATTATATTTTGGTTTAATTTTGTCATATTAGAACACATTTTCAAATTTTGATCCTTAAATTTTTTAATGTACATATCTTAATAGAGTAATATTTATATTTAATATTTTACCTTGTTTATATATTTTTGTTAATAATCATATCATCATTAATTTTTTTAAACTTCATCTTGTGTACAAATTTTTGTACATACATATTTATGTTTTCCTATTTTCTAATTGTTCACGTATCTAATTATATTTAGGTATACAAGAGTTTCATTACGTTTTCCTATTAAAATTATTAATACAAATACATTGATATAAGAACATATACCAAGGTGTTTGTCATTTATCATATTATTTTATATCCATAAATATAATGATTTAATTAATAAAAACAATTTATATACTAAAAATAATTACAGTATTACTGATCAGTCTTTAATGGGGGAGTATTTTTCTTATAATATTCAGAAATGAAATTCTTGAGTTGGTAAATATATAATTAAATATTTACCAAAACTATCACATTCCCATGAAGATGAGTGATTAGATATTATTTTTAATGATAATAATTTTGATAATGGATCAAATATAATGCAGTTTATCAAATATATCATTATGAAGATCCATTACAGGAATAAAATTTTATATCCCAATTCAATATCTGTCGACAATTTGGATACAGATCATTTTTGGGAGGTCATAAAAGTAAAATATCTCAATTGATTTTTAATATAATTTTTTTGAATATGATATATTTTAATTAACTAAAATTTATGTTATGGGATTATAGATGACAATCAATTTTTAAAAAAAAAATTGTAGTTATGAAAAGGTGTATTAATTTAGTAGTGGTTTGATGGAGTAATCTCAAAACAATGATGGAAATAATTATTATTTTGGATGGAGAAAAATAAAATCACATGCATAAAGTATATATTTTAAATGAAGATAATGGAAGAAATTTGTTTCCACCTAACATGATGAAGCATTTCATGTAAGATAATTATATTATATTATATTGTAAAATTTATTATATATATTCCGAATTACATATTGTTTTACTTATTATATAATATTCCTTTTGGAAATCCCATCAAGATATCCAATTATAGAATTTATACCCTAATTCTTTAGTACGTAGTGGGTATCATTTATTTGAGGAAAAAATGGTTGTGGAAACGTTTGAAACACTCTGATATCACTCCACTAGTGATTCTAATAAGGTCCACATTATTATTCTATATTAACACTCCCGCCATGAGGAATATACATGATTGAGAATAAAAAAAATGATAAGTATATTATAGAGAAATCTAAGGATGTATGTGAATGAATTGTAAGTAAAATATAATTATATTTTATAAATTGTTGTAATTAATAAATTAACATCAATAATATACCTTTTTTGTTTTTTCATTATGGGATGAACATTATAAGAAATCAACAAAGGGAAAATATATAACTGAGGGTGGAATGGAAATCCAAATCACTATTTAGTATAGCGAGAAAAACATGGAATCATAATTAGATATGGGGTTGGTGTTAGTATTAAGAGAGATTTTGGTATTCAAAGTAATATATCAAGAGACCTAGAAATTGAATCTTTAAAAACATAGATGAAATATATGAATAATTCCATAGGAGTTCAAATCAATGAAGTTATAAAGTTGGCTATATTAGAACAATTGATGATAAATTCATAGTCTATACAGCCTTGTTGTCCTACCATGCCTGCCTAATCATAATCTCTACCTCCTTGCACAAACCCAACCTTAAATTGTGAGTTGTATATAAGAGATACTGATATAAAAATTATAATGTTTAGAGTTGTGGATTGTTTTGGGGGATTCCACACATCACGAGCATAATAAGATAAGTCGGGTTTCAGTGTTGGTAAATTATATAATTGATCCTACTTCTCTTCTTCCATTCCCTACCATGGAGGTTACAAGAGTTGGGTATTTTATAGGTCATTTTTTACTTTTTACATCTATCCTTCTTTATCATATTTCATATGAGGTCTATGTTTTTTAATATTAATTAAGTTTCATTTAATATTACTTATAATTTTTTCTAAGATTTAACTTATATAATAGTATCTAAAATCAAAATAAATTGCTCCAATGAAATACATTGTTAAGAAAGAAATCACTATTGATACTTCAAGTATTTTTTTATGGGATTTAAATATTATCTCAGGTTATTCTTCCTTAGATAATATATATGTGTTACAGATGTCATTTGACATATTTGGAACAAAATATACAATTATAATATTAAACAAAATCATGGATCTGATTATTTTTGAAGGTCTTAGAGTTCCTGTGTGGAATTTTTGTACATGAACGTAAATTGGTGTTGCAGTTTTTTTTTAAAATGGTTTAAATTGAATATATATTACTTTTTTTACAAGTCATCTACACATGTTGATTGTTCAAAATGACACCACATGTGTTTATGGTTTTATAGATCCATAATTCATTTCAATGTCTATGCTCTATGTTTCAACGTAAAATAGTGTTGCATGTATATATGAGAGGTTATTAATTATGAATATTTAGTGAATTATTTGTCAATATCTTCATGGGTAGGAAATTAACATAAATATTCACTAAATATCATTAAATTTTCATTAAATTTTAGCTTCTTTTATTTTTGGGGGCATTGTAAGTTATGCGTATTCTTCCCAATTGAAGACACATTATATTGGTTCTTATCTTTTTTAGGTGGTGTTCATTGAAACATAACCACAATTTTAGAAAAGTAAGTTTATATGTTTTTTAAAAGATCATTATTTTTATTATTCAGTATCTATACATGTATTATCAGTTGATATTTATAAAAATAAAGTCCATGGATAAAATTTAACCAAGATCTATTTTCAATAAGGAATCCAAATAAAATCAACTTTGTGAAAGTAAAAGTAATTATTTTTTTATATACTATTTTTATTTTTGAAATAGATATATATGTGTTGGTTTTCATAATATAGGTAATGTTTTATTAAATTTAGTCTCATCATCAAAAAGGCCATTTAAAATGTGCTTATTATGTTATATGATTCATGTAAGAGATAATCACACCTCGGGTGATGACTAATTTTTATCATGTTATTCATACTAACAATTTTATATATTCTATCATATTATTCTATTTTTAACCATATTTCCTTAAAAAAAATTATGTGTTCAATGATGCCAATTCGAACATGAAAGATTAAATTGACCATCTTCGATCATTTTTTCCTAAATATTTACTATATGTGATTACCATTTAATGTATGTATATTTAAATGTTTTTTATTAGAAATAAATTATCCTAATAACAAGTGTTCAAAAATAAATTATTTTTTATAAAGTGTGTTTGAAAATAGTGATATAAAATGAATCCTTCAATAATAATCAACAACTATCATGTTCTAAATTTCTGATATACTTTATAATACAAAGTCACTAATAATTGTATGATTAACTTGTTAAATGTATGTATGTTTTATAGATTTTCGGTCACTAATAAGTGTAGATTTATGGATTTATATTTCATTTTTATTATAGGGATTTTAAATTTTATATGGTATAATATTTATAATATAATAAGAAACTTTCATCATTGGTTTTCATAAAAACCAACGCTGAATAATTTAAAAAATTGAATAGTTTTTGGTGTCAGTTATTATGAAAATCGACGCTGATAACAAGACCGGTTTAAATGTTCAACATCAGTCACTTAGATAACCCGATGATGAAAACGTTAACCATAGTTAATTTGAGCATCTGTTTATTAGATAAACTGACGTCGTAAATGAATATCCTTCAAATTTTCAGCAGTAGATTTTTAAAACCCAATGTCGAAAACCTTTTTTATTATATCACCCTTAAAAACATTGGTTAAAAAATGATGTTAACATTGAAAGAAACCAATGTTAAATTGTTTTTAAATTATTTTTATTCATTTCAACTTAGTTTATAAAAGTGTGTATTGAAAATTTAAATATAAATTGTATGTCATGTGTGGAAATATTTTTCATGTCACAATAGGTCATTATGTTTTGAATATTTCGATATCTCTTCAATTCATACTTTTAAGGGATATTTTCCATTATGTTTTAATTACCCATTCAATGTTATTATTTTTTGTTTCATGAAAAACTATAAAATGAAATAAATTATTTATTTCTATGATATAATATATTTCACTATAAAAAATCATGATAACCTATTGGGATATTGGATTAAGACTTAATTTTATAAAATACACAATAATTATAATTGATGACATAAATTCTTAATATTTATGGGTTATGTTATTTTTGGGGGGAAAATGGATATTTCATTATAACATTTATATTTATGATAAATAGACATAGATTTATGAGTAATAATAATCTAACATTATATTTTTTGTTATATTGAGTGAATTAAAATATTTAGTATTTATTTCCATCCACCTTTTATTATTATTATTATCATATGTTGGAAATAAGTTCCCATTATTCCCTAGAGTTCTCAATTATCTAGCTTCGAATATCTAAATTTATGTTAATGAATAAATATGAGTAAATGTAAATAATATTTTATCCTTCATTCTTCTTCATTTTATACGATATTATATGTTTTGTAAGGATTGTTGGGGAGACATTGACATGGGTATTCATAGTCTATAGTATTCACATTGGATTATCCATGATAACATATACTTTTGAAAATAAAATTTAATAGTTTAATTATGTAAAGATTTAATATTTTTTTAGGTGGATTAAAAATTATTCATCTTTTAAATTTTCAATATGGATTTTAGATTTATTAGTTATACTTTTTTTGATTGAATTAATTGGTCAATATTTATTTATTAAAACTAATTAAAGGATTAATGTGATTGTTTCACATTTAATAATATTTATTGTGTAACATATTAAATTAATTATTATATTATAGTATAATATTTTAAACATCATGATATGATGAGCATTGTGTTATGGTTACCTATATTTTATTGTTTGTAATATATGTATTTATATAGTGAAATATTGATCGTGTGTTTGAATGGTGAGGTTTATATGGATACAATTTCAAGGATAGTTATATCCTAGTTATTAGTAATATTATTAAATAAATAAATTAAATTATTTGAAATAGATATGATATATAATAATTATTGAAACGAATGTTAGGAATTATACACTAATTGACTCTTGTGACTAAAAATATATCTTCTAATTTATCAATCATAATGAATGAGAATAATTATGTGTTAGATAGTAAACTATTTTATGTAATTAATGTTTCCAATATTTTTTTGGATAATGGTATACTTGGTAGTTTTTTTCCTGTGGAGGTGAGTTTATTGGGTGTTTCTATATGAAATTTGTTTATATTATGATCCCTATTATGATATTATATATTATTGTATAAAATTAAATGATTTATATGTTAATACAAAAAATATAATTCGAGTAAAAAAATATGATTAAGAACCATATGGGGTTCAATGTATTAATAAACCACCAAAATCTTGGAATTGGATGAAATAATTTGTTGAATACCCCCCACCCATTAACATGTCCTTCCATTGTTGTAAGTTTTAGTGGTAGTTGAACATGGTGTAATTTCATAGAGTACATGGTTTCTTGAATGAATGAATGAAAATTTTCTAAACTATAACAAATTATATATGTAAATAGTACTCTAAAAAAATAATTCATATGAGAATAATTTTCAAATTTCCTGAAAATATAAATTAAATTACATATATTAATTTCAAAATTGGTATAAAAAAATATGTCATCAAATAGATTCAATTTGTGTTATGAATTTAATGATGTTCATTATAAAATTGAAAAACATATTTCTCTAAAAGTAATTAAATGAAAACAATCATGGAAAAAATTATTAGAATAGATTTTAATAGTGGAAAATTTATGAATATTTAATTTGTGTTCTTTAAGAACTAACCACATATTAATTAGATAAGTAATGTTTAAAAAAATTATGAAAATTTAATTTTTGTATTAAAATTATCCCAATACGTCATCCTTGACTAGTAACCTTACATTTCTGGATGTTAATAGAGTGGTGACCCATATCACCAACCAATAATCAGACACTTGAAAAAAAATAGTGACCTTATTTTCCCAAATATAAAATGAATTTCATACTTTATATAATCAAATAAGAGGGATAAGATCCACCAATAAAGTACATTTATATATAATGTAAACAATTTAACACTCATAATTAAAAACTAAAACTATATTGGAATGATGGGTATAATACGATCATCTAATAATCATGTGAAATAAAAGAAAACACAAAAACATTGGACATTTTTCTTCAAAAAATGAAAAAATTATACTATAAAAGAGCATGCATTGAATTCATGGTCAATATGAGTTTTTTCCTTCTATAGTGTGTGTTTAATGAAGTTCATGAGTAGTAAAAAAATCACCTTGCCTCTCAGATAGTATGTTATATAATTTATTCAATATGTTTTCATGTGGATACCCGATATTTAAAGTGGTTATAACACATTCTAAAATTATTAAAATATAGTTTCCAGAAAAAGCGTTATTGTGAGTGGATCATACACATCATAGACCACATAAAAAAGACAAATAGGAGAGGATCCAATCCAGTTATAAAGCCAAATCCTAAGTAACCTTCTATCCATGATGATACATATTCATTTCTATCTATTTAGGAATGATTCATTGATATTTTTCAATGAAATTAATTAAAACACATTATAAAATTCATATTTATTGGTAACTAATGAATTAATAATTCTATGGAAACTATATATATAATATTATATTTCATATATATACCACATTGACCATATGCATTTGTACATGAATCTCATCCATTTATATTTTATTTCACATCCAACAATATCCCACAAACACTAAAATCTCATAGAGACTACGTAATACATTATGAGTCTTTTGGAATCCATCTAATCGAGTGGATAAAATTCATTATCTAACATATAAACACCCATTAATTTCATTGATAAATATTAAATATTAAATATTTTTATTTAATTAATCTCAAAATTACATTCTTAAGGACTATAAATTATTACAGTATTTGGAGACTATATTTTGAATATTTATATCTAAATGAAATGTATTCAATATCTCCAACAAATATCTCCCAATTTGGTACTCCTAATAAAAATACCATACTTAAATTATTTCATTTTAACTTGTGGAAATGAAACATAAGAAATGGTGAGATTAGTTTCCCAGTAATGGTAAACATGTGGGATAAAAATCAGTGATCATATTAAAGTAGAATATAAGAATAAGGTCATGATATCATGAATATAATTTCAAATATCCATACTAAATATTCTAAATATAATAATAATGAGTCATGGAATAAAGAATTAACATTTACAAGGGAATGAATCCGAAGAGTGATAAATCAAAGTATCTATATGAAGAAACATATGTTAATTTCATAAAAATATATAACCTTCAAGTATATAGAAATAATTAAATATCTTTTGGTATACTACGGATATCATAAAATCATAGTAGATTAGTCAAAAACACTAGTTTTCTTTAGTGGATCAATAAAATAGACTTGTTTCTAATATTCATACCATGATATATAAATTTTTACCCAAATCTTCAGAGGGACATATAATTCTACTCCCACTCATAACATAATTGGAATCATACAAATGTGTTCCATAATATAAAAAATATTCATCAAATCATAATATCATAACTCGTGAAAATAAAAAAAATGATTCTTAAAAATTTCATCAATCTAATGTAGTAAAAAAACATGGGAAATAAATGGGTTTCATAAATATCTAATCATTATTATCATAAAATATCTACAGAAAAAATAAAGAAGGAACCATTAAATTAAAGAACTATTAAAACAGATTTAGCACCAATATTTTGTGTTTTTAATTAATAATAATATTGTAATAAAATAATTAAATACATTCATTAGTAATATACCCATTCCAAGTTGAAATAAATTATTTAAATTTTAATGATTTCCAAAGTATTGTGAAAATTGTTATCTCAAAAAACAATTATGGATTATCATTAAGGGTGCATCAAATTATTTTTTGGTCTTGATAGTGATAGATTCCACTCATTTAATACACATTAAAAAAATTCCTTTAACATTTTTTGGTAAATATTAAAATGTTTATCAAATGGAAAATTTAAAGAAGTTACCTTTTAAACCATTTTTAAAAAGAAAAACATGGGTAAAAATGAATTTAATAACTTATTTTAGTCCAGTAATAATAATTTTGATAACATTTCTAGAAAATATAGAAAAGCGATAAAATGGAATTTTGATTGACGAAAAAAATGATCATTTTATATAAAAATATTTTTGGTCAATTTAGTTAATGAATAGAGTAAAATTAAATGAAAAAATAGTAATCTCTAGATATAACTAGAGGAGAATAGAAATTAATGTTTTTTTTCATATAATCATCTTATTACATCTTCAATGGGAAAGCAAGGATAAATTATACAAATAAAAAATAGTATTGAAACATTAATACCTTATCATTTTGTTATGTTCATAATAATAAGACCCAATAATGAACAAATTTAAAAAATTTAGACACAATGAAAATGAATAAATTCATGATATTTGATGCCAATGGGGTTGTATATTCGTGTCATAACAAAAGAAAAGTATAAAAAATTAGATTTTGTGATGGAAATTCCCTACACCATGTCTTAAAATTCTTCACACACACATTCAAACATCCATTATAATATAAAAATAACGATAACAGATAAATTAAATAACCATAAACATATATATAATACCATATATGATTTATATATAACATTTTTTTCCCAATTTATGAAGTAATCATTATTAAAATCACTATTCCGAGTTGTAAGTGTTTTGTTTTTCATGTATGTTTTACTTCAGTAGTTTGGGTTCTTGTAACTTGATAATGGGTTTATAAACACTCGAATATTAATTATTTTTCAATATAATATATATTAATTATATTTAAGACTATATTCTACTATAAAAGTTTAATATAGAAAAATGAATTTCACCATTATTGGAGAAGGTAGGCAATACATATGCATGAATGAATTATCATCATTAAATTGATGAAATAAATAAATGAAATTTTTTATTTAAAATTTAATTATGAAAATTATATCATATATATCATATATATTCAAAAAATCAAGTATAAATATAATAAATGTGATGTTGAAATGAAAAACTAGTAACATCAATTCATGGAGGTGGTTCTACATAATTATACATGAGCGATACAATCGTTATAAAATTTATTTGAATATAAGAAGGTTGATGTGATAATATATTTGAATATGTATACTATTTTAAGTAATTTATTATTTATAAATTAAATCTATCAACATATTCATCTATGAGAGATGGTGATGGAAAATAAATGACCTTATTTCGTGAGATGGATTTAAACCGTACAAATGATCGATGATTTAGGTTTCATTCAATGGAAAATTAGATTTATAAAGGTTATTACATTAACATAATAAAATATTATTATATTTGACATACTAATATCATTATATAGTCATATTTTAATAATTTTTTAATTAATTTAAATATGAAATAAAATGAAAATGCTTGGCTATGAACTATCACTTCTTCAGAAAACCTATTTTTGGTTATACCTAAACCTTTCCAAAGATGGTATTATGAATATTCCACATACAATAGAAAATTTTATGGTATTTTAATAATGGTTTTTAGAGATTGGTCTCAACCAAAATTCTCTTGATTTATGATGATGATAAGGGAGGTGGTGCCTTTTTATAATTTAGGTGAGTGATTCACTTTTTAATTTTTCAATGTTTTTCAATAATGTCATGTCACATTCAAGGTGAAATTTACCAATAAGAAATAATATGTTATATAGGGTATAAATATGGAATGAATATATAATTTAGACATGTTTTTAGGTCATTTGGACTATTTTGTTTTTATTTTAACCACCTATAATTGTTTGTAACCTTAACCGCAGTATAAAGTTTATAATTTTTTTTAAATGTAATTAGAAAAGTATAGAAACTTTTAATTTTTAGATAAATTTAATTATTATTATTAAATATAATTTAAATTTTTAATCAAATATAAATAATACAGGTGGAAAAAATGAATTTAAAATTCAACCCAAATTCGCAATGAAAAAGTCGATTTGTTATGAATTTTGTTACACGTATATGACATTTTGTATCAAAAAATAAAGATATAATTAATTAATATGATCTATATTTAATAAATGAAAAAATTATCGAAATTTTTTATCTTTTATTTCATTTTTTCAAATGGAACATTATAAATTTTGTAAACAATATTTTTTTTGTAAAAATTAATATTTTTCACTATTTATTGAAAAATTAATATTTTAAAAAAACTATAAAAAACCTAAAATTATGATTATTTTTAAATAGTATTACAAAAATAATATTAATTTTTGAAATTTGGTTTTGTAAAAATGTATTGAAAGTTTATAATAAGTGCACAAAAAATAAAGAATATATTTTCTGGAAAAGGCATTTTTAAGAACAAAACTAGATTTATTTGTATATCATTCCTTAAAAAACATATTCGGTGGAAGTTAATGAATTATATGGAATATATAATATTTTAATTTCAATATAATTATTCAATAATTGTTTATAATTTAGTTTTTAAAGATAATATAAATTATTTCACATAAAATTAGTTTATCAGAAAAATATTTCTTTTATCATCAAAATATTTTTATTTTAGTTTTAAATAATTTTTTAAAAAATGAATTAATTTAATACAAATGTAAGACATATTTTTTATTATTTTTTTAGTAAAATTAAGTACCCCTTCTTAATGATTGTATGTTAGTTTTCATGTTCAGAATTTTTATTTTAATATTATATCATGGTTCATTTAAAATCAGTGATTCATTAAAAAAGATATTGAAAAAATTTAATTGATTTGTAAAAATAATTTTCTAAAATCATTGTGTGTTACAAAAAAAACATTATTTTTTAAATAAATTGTATAATATTTGATTCATATGCATGGTTATAACAGTGGTACCCTACACGAAATTCAATCATTGGAAATAACTATGAAACCAATATTTTGATGATGTAAGCAATAATAAGGATTTAGAGAAAGAATTAGCGCTACTCACGATACTATGCACTTTTGTGTGATCTCCAAAAAACAAAATCATATGTATATAAAAACATTTACACAATTTTATATATCATATTAATATTATATATATACCTATATAATCAATTTTATCCATGAAATAAAATGAATAGTAGACATGGAAAATGCCCATCATATATTTCCAACACATCTATTCATGATTCTCAGAAAAAGATAGACCATGATCATTAGTGCATATAATTTCATTCATTAATCTAATATGTAAATCCCATGACAATTTTCCAGGAAGTTTAATAAATTATATTTGAAACCACTAATCGAGGAAAGAAATTTTCTTAGTCTAATTCAATCAATGGTTGTACTCAATATTTATAAAAGTAGATAAATACCATATTTGATGAACTCAAACTGATGAAATGGTTATCAATATACACAACCATAGTAATATTATATAAGGTCATATGATGAAGTTCTTAAGCAGGGCATAAATTTATGAATGTTCTAACACAATGTGTCTCTCCAACATTAGGTAAAATTGATTGGTAATCGATATACACGATTAATTATATATATGAATGTATAACATTCCATGAGTTTAAATTTTGTTGACCAGTTAAAGTAAAAAGTATATAGTTATTAGCTCATGTAATTATTCTTCATATCTCATATAAAATAATTTTATATTGATACATGAATATATTTTTGATAATTATTCCATATCAACTCAATCAATTATAATTAATGATGATCATCTATTGGGGAAAACACTGTATAATAATTTAAGGGGAAATTTTAAATTTCACCATTAATGGAATATAATATTGATAGTAAAATTAATGAATAATAAATAGAGGTTTAAATTACTTTAATTATATTAATAACCAATATAACCAACCCCATTAGGGATTTTACATTGAATTCATATTATTTCTTCAAAAGTTCTTTTTTCCATTACAATAATATGTAATTATAGTTTCATCCATATGTGACCATCATATAAAATACTCCCACTAAATCCTTTGTGATAAACACTTATAATGAAGTCCATATTTGTTAATAGTGAGAATTAAGAACCATATTTCAAATATTAAACTCATCAAAAATATTTAGATCATTTGAGTTCATCATATAAATTTTTTATAAATTTATGTTATATTTTGATTATATAAAACACTTTCTGAAAATATAAATTTCATAAATGGATCCCCTTCCATAAACTGTTTTCCTTGTAAAATTATCTAAATAATGTTACTATTTACATTTACATTTACATTTCACTTTCACATCTTAAACTATTCTACAATTAAGTGAAATACATACTTATATAGTAAAAAATATAACTACGCACATTTTTATTTACAAGTATTATTTAAACACTATTTGGATTGCAATTGATTATTTTGTTTTATTGGTTGTTATAAACAATTATTGTATAGCGAGGTTCACTTGTTATAGTAACTTAATATTACACTTTAAAATGTTTACTATCACACACCATAATGTTCATTTAGATATTAATTGATTAATAACTATAATCTTCATATTGTATAATAAATTAGTTTATTTTGATATTGACATTGCACCGAATCCAACCCTAGAAGACTGGATCCCATTCTTACTACTAATACATTGGCATGACATGAAAGGGAAAATATCACGCATTTCCAAATAGTTTATTAGTCTTGTTAAAATAAAAACACAATTGAGTCCTGAACTATAATTGAATATAAAATAGATGGCATAATTTTTTTAAAGAAATAAAATTATTCCATCAATAATATTCTTCAATGTCAAAAACTGTATTTTTTATTGAAACCTGGGGAATGAAAACAAAATTAGGGTGAACTGAAATGCTCATAAAGGGTAAAGAAATTTGGAAGCTATCAAAAATAAATAAGAACAATCGATATATAAATTTAAATAAATGAAAATAAATTTCATTTAAATAACATGAATGCTTGAATTGACATAACATCATCAATATAGAATGTTAAATAACTGAAAGCACATTCAATTTAATCAATAATTGATAATGATACAACTTAAGAGATATTGTCATAATGAAAATATACTGGATAATAATAACTAAAATAATGAATGAAATTAATGATTAATAATCAAAATCCATATTTTTTATGTATGTGAAAACTCTACAGTCAATACCTTTCATAAGATAGTTTATAACATACTACTGTCAATTCCTCTCATAAGACACTTTACCCTACTTAGTTACGCATGTGAAAGGGTATTTTTAAATAGATTTGGTCTATTTAGACTACATATAAATTGTAGAGATTTATACAAAAGGTCCCCATCCCATGTATTATAAGTTTACAAAATTAACCACACATCGAATAATTGATTAAATTAAAAAATCATGTTTCTTATCATCAATTATCCATATTTTGTAATGGATACTGTAACAGCCCGAGATTTTATGAAAAATATTCTTTTTAATTTTATTAATGTCTTGTGTTGTACGCTACACCAAAAGGATCTTGCACAACACGCATCCTTGACTTGCCTTGCATTACACGCAATCGCGACCTTCCTCGATAGCGTGTGTAGTATGTAATACTGAGTTTCACTAAACAACGATGTGCTATTAAAATATTATTAAAACTAGCCGTTATGAATAGTAATAACCACTTTTTAAAATTCTGTAAATCTTATTTTTCAAAATGAACTTCATTCTTTGATTTGGAGTATCGAATTTAGCCTAAGGTGAAATTTTGGTACTTTTCGGATAACTTTCATATTCTGATGAATAGTGATAATTACTAAATTATAATTAAAAACAACTTTTTTAATCGAAATAATTAATAGTGATAAATCATTAATTTGAGTGGTTTTAAAGTATATTTAGAATATATTTTTACAATTTAATACAATGTTGGTCATTGGATGTAATTTCACATTTAAACTAGACATAAACAAGTGTCAATCTTTTGATAGATATTGTTTCTTAAAAACAGGCTATTTGTTTTAACAGCGGGATTTAATTATAAAATTAATTAATTCAACTTTTATGTTATGAATTTGGTAAAATAGACTTCATTTTTGAATTCGGAATATGAAATATAGCTTGGGATGAAATTTTGGCATTGTTCTGAAAAACATCAATTTTTGATGAATAGTGAAACCACTACGTGGTAGGTTAAAAACTGAATTTTGCATAAAACTTAATTTTACCACTTCTGTGAATGGAATTTCGAAAATCCGAGAGACACGGTTAATATCAAGGACTAAAATGTGGTTCAATGAGATGAAAATAATTTTTGGTGAATAGTAACTTTTTACTTTTTTTTACCACGGTTAAAGGTAAATAGGGTAATTAAGGGTAAAAATGATATTAATATTACCCTAACACATGTCCTAATCCTATTGGACAAGTGTATTTCGACCAAAAACAAACTTAGGAATAAAATATGACCATTTAGACCCACTTGGGTTAGATTAGGACATTTATTATTAATTTATTTAAAGAAGGGTTAAAAGAGTTAAAATCAAAGTTTATTTACTAAAAAATTTTTAATATGGTTTTATACATACGATAAATTTGACTATAAATATTCATTAGAAAGCTAAAAGGATTTCCTACATGATGGTATTTTATTTGTAATTTTTAGACATCAAATAAGTTAATTTATTTATGACACAAAGATGATGCAGTAATTATCTTATTAATGAAATATTGACATAATTGATGTTATAAACACCAAACTAAATATAATTTGAGACTTTTTATGAATTACACTAATTTTCTAGGTTACTATGATATATTAGTGTTGATTTAATCAACTTTTTTCGAACATATAATTCTGTTATGACTTTCACAAAAATCATGTATCAAATAGTGTCAAAATTGACACAAAATAGTTTTTAAATCAAATATTATATTATTAATTGTTATTTTATTCCTAAAAATCTAAGGTTCGGCCAAATGACTTAGATAAGGATATATATATTAATAATAAACAATTTGGGGTTCTTTTGGCATGTTATAGTAAGTTTATTAACCATATAGTGAAAGAAAACAAAAAGACATGGTAAAAGTTAAATTATTTAACTTAGAGTTAAATTTAATTGATAAGGTTAAAATAATATCCTAAACTTGTCTAAATTCTATTGGTTGATAGGCGTTCGACCCATCCCCACTTTAGCTTCGAAATAAGACCCTTTGGAACCATTATAAACCGATTTTGACTTTAATATAAAATAATATTTTGAGATATTCCTAAGGTGCCCCTCTCCTCCCTTATAAAAGGACACCTCCTCCCCCTCCTCCTCACACCAATTTGAGCACTCAAGCTCGGCCAACCCCTGCCGAAATTCCTTCTACACTTCCCTAGCAACATCCTAGAGGTTCTGGTCTTCCTCAAAGACCAATTCTAGTGCCCTAAGAGGAGGTCTCAAAGAGGCACTTCAAAGAAGAGGTAATTACCGTTACCAATTCTTTCATCTTTATTTCTTCTTCCACTTCTTCTTATTAGGTTGTTTCATTATGAAGTAATAACATAAGTATCACTCATATACTGATATTTTATTATAAGTATGAAACAACCCTATTTCACCATCTATCCATCCTACGGAAAAAGAAATCACCGCGCGTGCGTACGTACGGAATACCGTCTCCACGCCGTGGTGTAACCTATTTTCCACCACCACCTTACATGGATGGGTATAATGGTGTAAAGAATAACTATACATAGTTATTAAAACATCATATTGATTCTGATATATTGTATAATCCACTCCAATTCAATTCAATATTTATAGAAATGATATCATCGCTCGTGCGTACGTACGGACTACCGTCTCCACAACGCGATGAGATTCATTCTCCATGTTAACCATTTAAGAATGATTATAATGTATATATAAGAAATAATAATGAAATATATGACATTATAAAGCTACTGTATTTATGTATATATATACATATGTCATCTACTTACTTCCATTTCAAGACAATAAGGAAAGAAAAACAGCGTTCATGCGTACGTACGGACTACCGTCTCCATGAACGATGTTTTTCATTTTATTTATCTATCTATTATATATATATATATACTGAATATATATGATATATAAACCATATTTTATATTCTGGAAGTAAGTAAATCATGATATAAGTAATAATGATGTCAAGAACAACAAGTCAAAACACCTACGATAAATGAAACGATTTTACCCAAAACGCTTCTTTAACATGGAATTTACAAAAGAACGGGTAATATAATGTCATAAGTGAACCATATATGATATCATAACAATGAATATGATTCTGTAATAAGTCAATGACATTATTTAAATCATTATACAGGAGGTTCGGACACATACGAAGCAAATTGGACCTAAGGTAAGGGAAATATCACAATCTCATTTTTATCCGAGATTGTTTATTCGTAAGTATTTACTGGGGTGCATTTTATCATCCACATCCATGTTCCTTCAATATGTAATATTGTTTCCATCCACTTACAATAGTTTAAATCCAATTTTACTCTTCGGTGAGTTTTTAGTAAAGAATATGAAAGGAATCTTTTGTCGCTTTTTCATACGAGGTACTTTTTGACTTTTCCGACAAAAGTACGAAGAATGTTTTTTTTAACTTAAACGGCATGAACGGATTTTTACGGTTTTATAAAGCCTTATTTTCATGAAGCTTCCTCCAAAAGATTTCATGACTATTTTTAATAAAATCTCTTTCTTTTAAAATTGCATGTTGTTTTGTGAAAAGAAATTGATTTTGAAGAAGAAAGGATATTTTCCTCAAGAATTCATTTCAAGTGTTTTATCAAAATTATTTTCCATCTAAGATAATAAAGGGTTCTGTTTCTATCCATATTTTTACATTTATTTGACTATGTTGTGATGGAATTATGTTTATGAATTCCTTTATCTTATATGAATGGTTTTATGATGTCATGTTGTTTTAAGAATCCCATTTTTATTACATGGGTTATGAAATGATGTATGATTTATGATTTTGTGGCACACATAAGAATGGTATCATTATGAGATGGGTGGGACCTATATCTCCCTCCAATGCATTGGGTAATGATTTTATATCTCATGAGATAGACATGGCTGGAATGGTAGGTTATACCGGTTCAGTGAAACAGGACTGAAACGAGGGTTACTCGATTCAGAAAGGGACTTTGTCCACTAAGATAGTCTTGGCAATGAGTCTTGACTAACAAGAAATGATTCTCTATGATTATGTGTGAATGCCACAAAGTTTCATGTTTTAAGTTATGATTATTGTGATTACATTTCCCTGCCATGATTTACCCCATGTTATGAAATTATGATCTCTTTTGCAGGTTAAGATTTCCAAAAGCTATGTTCTTATGTATATGATGTGATTGATATTTCTTTTGTTTACCCTTACTGAGCATTTGAGCTCACCCTTTTATGTTTTCTTTTCCCCAGGTCAGGAAGATGGATATTAAGTAGAATATGCTAAAAGGGACCCTAGATATGATGAAATAAATGGGAGACACTGTAGAAGATTTATGAACCAGTTGTTTATGTTTCCCAGTTTCTAAAGACACTATACCTATACGGTCCTTTGTGGTTTTGTCATATGTTGTAATAAGTGTGCTTCAATTTTGAAGTATTAACAATGTATGTAAAGTGTGGGTCGTTACAGTTGGTATCAGAGGAAAGGTTTAGTCAACCTTTGGAAACGTGGATGCGAAAACGTTAGTGAGATCCCTAGAGATATTTCTAAGGTATGTCTAGGGATGTCCCTAAGGATAAGTATACGTATAGGTTATAGTAATAGAATTACGCTAACGATCATAGAATTAAACCTAAGATGTTGGATATTGAAGGTACTCCCCCTTTATTATGTTATTTTCCCTAGCATGATTTTTGCCTCTCACACTATTCTTTTTGGGTTTTAGACGATGGCTGGAACCCGAAGGAACCGTGTTGATCAATGCAATGGACAATGCAATGATTTCCCTCCTGAACAAACAAATGTTATGGGAGATGGAGTGCAAAATCTTATTGCTATACTTACACAAGCTATGAATCATTCTGGACTTCCAAATGAGCAGAGAAGGGAACAATATTCTATTGAGTCCTTCATGAGGCAACGTCCACCTTCTTTCAGTGGGTCTTCTGATCCACTTGTGGCTGAACAATGGATCTGTACTACTGAAAAGATATTTTCAGTTCTTCAATGTTCTGCTCATGATAAAGTCATCCTAGCAGTATATCGTTTGGAAGGTGAAGCTGATCAATGGTGGAATCTTATCAAGAATACGAGGCCAAGAGATGAAATTGAGTCCATGGAATGGGACGAGTTCAAGAACTTGTTTTTCAGTAAGTACTTCCCTCGTATTCTTCGAACAAAGATGGAGAAAGAGTTTCTTGAACTGAAGCAAAGGGACGATGAATCTGTTGGTACCTATGAAGAAAATTTTACAAGACTTGCAAGGTATGCTTCTGGAATTATCATTCAACCTGAAAGTAAAGTTGATCGATTTTTCAGTGGCTTAAAACCAAGTCTTCGAAGGGCATTAGCTATAAGAGACTTCAGTAGCTATGAAGAAATTGTGCGTTGTGCTATCAAGGTAGAAATGGAAGTTGGTGTTACATATCCATCTCATGGTTTTGACAAGAAACGAAAGATGGAGTTCAAGGAGAAATCTCAGAATAATGATGAAAAGAAGATGAATGTTTCCTTATGCACAAAGTGTGGGAAGAAGCATGGTGGAGATTGTCTTAAAGGGACTAGAAAATGTTTCAAGTGTGGAAAAGAAGGTCATCGAGCAGCTGAGTGTCGAAGTAATGGAAAAAGGGTTTCTAATGATGTGAATAAAGCAAACACTGCAGAGAACGCACCGCCAACACTTCAATGCTTCAAGTGCAAGGAAATGGGGCATTATGCTAATAATTGCCCTAATCCAAGGGTTAGTGATGATCAACATGAGCAACCACTGAAGGCAAAGGACAAAGGGAAATCACATGCGATCACTATTGGCAATGTTGAATATGACAACGATGTGGTGGAATGATTAAGTGTTTATGTAATGGGATTCCAAAATAATGTTGTATCATTGAGTATTGCAATATTTATTGATGTGGTATTCAAAGTGATTGAGATATTTTTTGGAAATAAGATGATATGCGAGAAAATGAAATGTTTAATAGTATTCATGAGCTCATGATTAATATAAGGACTAAGTGATATCATGGTTTGAGTATATAGAATTTTGAGGATTTTGGTATGTGGAAAGTGTTAACTTTTAACTGCACTCATGTTTTCACTAAGGTATTCAAGAGAATACACGATTAAGGACTTTGAGTGTTTGGAATGTGACCAACAAGACATATCTTATGATATGTGGGGATCAACGACAGTATTAAATCTCTGGTAATCGTTGTCACTATATTATGAGAGTGGACTGCAGTATTATGTATAAGCCTAAAGATTAGACTGGATTATGTTGGACATAAGTTAGTATTGTTTAAGGATAGAAGATTTTCGATATTATTGATGGGATGTTATAGTAACGTAGTTTTAGAAAAAGGGACAACCTGCAGGACGGGCGACAACCCATCGCTTCGGACAAGGCTGTAGGAATCGAACCCACAACCGAAGTGCGACTGGCCTTTATCGCCTACCACTGACCTACAGGAAGTCCCTGTTTAGTAGAAACTAGTTTTATTATATTATGCAGTATGATATATGAAGTATAAGTCCATTTTAGGAACCATATATGATTAATCTCACTATAGATCGATTTATGCATATAATTTTTGCTAACCTTTTGTTTGAGACAGATGGAATGACCCGTCATTCTATCACATGATCTGCTAACACTTCACGAATAACAAATTCAACTTCATTTATTTAAGAGATGAAGTGGAAATTGTTCAAGGCACGAACAACAGTGAGATTGTACCAAAATAAAGTAAGTATTTATTCTAATTCAAATTTTCAACTTTAGGGAAATGATCTTGAAAACCAAAAATGTTGTCCTAGTTCTCTTATACCTGATGAATCAGATGGTACCTTAGATCGTCACAAATTTATGGATTTGTGATTACTGGATTTTCCATAGCCATGTTCTCTACCACTCTCCATCAGAACATGATGGTTAGATTTCTCTTCCATATCCATATTTTCACCTATGTGGAAACCCAGTGATTAGTTTATTTGGGTAACCGTTACGTTTCATACTTTTGTTTTTAAAGATTGGTTTTGGTATTCCTTTTTACGATGTGGGTTCCTATTAAAGAAACGTTCGAATAGTAAACCATTTATAACCCCGACGAATTTCGAGGGCGAAATTCATTTTAAGGGGGGTAGAATGTAACAGCCCGAGATTTTATGAAAAATATTCTTTTTAATTTTATTAATGTCTTGTGTTGTACGCTACACCAAAAGGAGCTTGCACAACACGCATCCTTGACTTGCCTTGCATTACACGCAATCGCGACCTTCCTCGATAGCGTGTGTAGTATGTAATACTGAGTTTCACTAAACAACGATGTGCTATTAAAATATTATTAAAACTAGCCGTTATGAATAGTAATAACCACTTTTTAAAATTCTGTAAATCTTATTTTTCAAAATGAACTTCATTCTTTGATTTGGAGTATCGAATTTAGCCTAAGGTGAAATTTTGGTACTTTTCGGATAACTTTCATATTCTGATGAATAGTGATAATTACTAAATTATAATTAAAAACAACTTTTTTAATCGAAATAATTAATAGTGATAAATCATTAATTTGAGTGGTTTTAAAGTATATTTAGAATATATTTTTACAATTTAATACAATGTTGGTCATTGGATGTAATTTCACATTTAAACTAGACATAAACAAGTGTCAATCTTTTGATAGATATTGTTTCTTAAAAACAGGCTATTTGTTTTAACAGCGGGATTTAATTATAAAATTAATTAATTCAACTTTTATGTTATGAATTTGGTAAAATAGACTTCATTTTTGAATTCGGAATATGAAATATAGCTTGTGATGAAATTTTGGCATTGTTCTGAAAAACATCAATTTTTGATGAATAGTGAAACCACTAAGTGGTAGGTTAAAAACTGAATTTTGCATAAAACTTAATTTTACCACTTCTGTGAATGGAATTTCGAAAATCCGAGAGACACGGTTAATATCAAGGACTAAAATGTGGTTCAATGAGATGAAAATAATTTTTGGTGAATAGTAACTTTTTACTTTTTTTTACCACGGTTAAAGGTAAATAGGGTAATTAAGGGTAAAAATGATATTAATATTACCCTAACACATGTCCTAATCCTATTGGACAAGTGTATTTCGACCAAAAACAAACTTAGGAATAAAATATGACCATTTAGACCCACTTGGGTTAGATTAGGACATTTATTATTAATTTATTTAAAGAAGGGTTAAAAGAGTTAAAATCAAAGTTTATTTACTAAAAAAATTTTAATATGGTTTTATACATACGATAAATTTGACTATAAATATTCATTAGAAAGCTAAAACGATTTCCTACATGATGGTATTTTATTTGTAATTTTTAGACATCAAATAAGTTAATTTATTTATGACACAAAGATGATGCAGTAATTATCTTATTAATGAAATATTGACATAATTGATGTTATAAACACCAAACTAAATATAATTTGAGACTTTTTATGAATTACACTAATTTTCTAGGTTACTATGATATATTAGTGTTGATATAATCAACTTTGTTCGAACATATAATTCTGTTATGACTTTCACAAAAATCATGTATCAAATAGTGTCAAAATTGACACAAAATAGTTTTTAAATCAAATATTATATTATTAATTGTTATTTTATTCCTAAAAATCTAAGGTTCGGCCAAATGACTTAGATAAGGATATATATATTAATAATAAACAATTTGGGGTTCGTTTGTCATGTTATAGTAAGTTTATTAACCATATAGTGAAAGAAAACAAAAAGACATGGTAAAAGTTAAATTATTTAACTTAGAGTTAAATTTAATTGATAAGGTTAAAATAATATCCTAAACTTGTCTAAATTCTATTGGTTGATAGGAGTTCGACCCATCCCCACTTTAGCTTCGAAATAAGACCCTTTGGAACCATTATAAACCGATTTTGACTTTAATATAAAATAATATTTTGAGATATTCCTAAGGTGCCCCTCTCCTCCCTTATAAAAGGACACCTCCTCCCCCTCCTCCTCACACCAATTTGAGCACTCAAGCTCGGCCAACCCCTGCCGAAATTCCTTCTCCACTTCCCTAGCAACATCCTAGAGGTTCTGGTCTTCCTCAAAGACCAATTCTAGTGCCCTAAGAGGAGGTCTCAAAGAGGCACTTCAAAGAAGAGGTAATTACCGTTACCAATTCTTTCATCTTTATTTCTTCTTCCACTTCTTCTTATTAGGTTGTTTCATTATGAAGTAATAACATAAGTATCACTCATATACTGATATGTTATTATAAGTATGAAACAACCCTATTTCACCATCTATCCATCCTACGGAAAAAGAAATCACCGCGCGTGCGTACGTACGGAATACCGTCTCCACGCCGTGGTGTAACCTATTTTCCACCACCACCTTACATGGATGGGTATAATGGTGTAAAGAATAACTATACATAGTTATTAAAACATCATATTGATTCTGATATATTGTATAATCCACTCCAATTCAATTCAATATTTATAGAAATGATATCATCGCTCGTGCGTACGTACGGACTACCGTCTCCACAACGCGATGAGATTCATTCTCCATGTTAACCATTTAAGAATGATTATAATGTATATATAAGAAATAATAATGAAATATATGACATTATAAAGCTACTGGATTTATGTATATATATACATATGTCATCTACTTACTTCCATTTCAAGACAATAAGGAAAGAAAAACAGCGTTCATGCGTACGTACGGACTACCGTCTCCATGAACGGTGTTTTTCATTTTATTTATCTATCTATTATATATATATATATACTGAATATATATGATATATAAACCATATTTTATATTCTGGAAGTAAGTAAATCATGATATAAGTAATAATGATGTCAAGAACAACAAGTCAAAACACCTACGATAAATGAAACGATTTTACCCAAAACGCTTCTTTAACATGGAATTTACAAAAGAACGGGTAATATAATGTCATAAGTGAACCATATATGATATCATAACAATGAATATGATTCTGTAATAAGTCAATGACATTATTTAAATCATTATACAGGAGGTTCGGACACATACAAAGCAAATTGGACCTAAGGTAAGGGAAATATCACAATCTCATTTTTATCCGAGATTGTTTATTCGTAAGTATTTACTGGGGTGCATTTTATCATCCACATCCATGTTCCTTCAATATGTAATATTGTTTCCATCCACTTACAATAGCTTAAATCCAATTTTACTCTTCGGTGAGTTTTTAGTAAAGAATATGAAAGGAATCTTTTGTCGCTTTTTCATACGAGGTACTTTTTGACTTTTCCGACAAAAGTACGAAGAATGTTTTTTTTTAACTTAAACGGCATGAACGGATTTTTACGGTTTTATAAAGCCTTATTTTCATGAAGCTTCCTCCAAAAGATTTCATGACTATTTTTAATAAAATCTCTTTCTTTTAAAATTGCATGTTGTTTTGTGAAAAGAAATTGATTTTGAAGAAGAAAGGATATTTTCCTCAAGAATTCATTTCAAGTGTTTTATCAAAATTATTTTCCATCTAAGATAATAAAGGGTTCTGTTTCTATCCATATTTTTACATTTATTTTACTATGTTGTGATGGAATTATGTTTATGAATTCCTTTATCTTATATGAATGGTTTTATGATGTCATGTTGTTTTAAGAATCCCATTTTTATTACATGGGTTATGAAATGATGTATGATTTATGATTTTGTGGCACACATAAGAATGGTATCATTATGAGATGGGTGGGACCTATATCTCCCTCCAATGCATTGGGTAATGATTTTATATCTCATGAGATAGACATGGCTGGAATGGTAGGTTATACCGGTTCAGTGAAACAGGACTGAAACGAGGGTTACTCGATTCAGAAAGGGACTTTGTCCACTAAGATAGTCTTGGCAATGAGTCTTGACTAACAAGAAATGATTCTCTATGATTATGTGTGAATGCCACAAAGTTTCATGTTTTAAGTTATGATTATTGTGATTACATTTCCCTGCCATGATTTACCCCATGTTATGAAATTATGATCTCTTTTGCAGGTTAAGATTTCCAAAAGCTATGTTCTTATGTATATGATGTGATTGATATTTCTTTTGTTTACCCTTACTGAGCATTTGAGCTCACCCTTTTATGTTTTCTTTTCCCCAGGTCAGGAAGATGGATATTAAGTAGAATATGCTAAAAGGGACCCTAGATATGATGAAATAAATGGGAGACACTGTAGAAGATTTATGAACCAGTTGTTTATGTTTCCCAGTTTCTAAAGACACTATACCTATACGGTCCTTTGTGGTTTTGTCATATGTTGTAATAAGTGTGCTTCAATTTTGAAGTATTAACAATGTATGTAAAGTGTGGGTCGTTACAGTTGGTATCAGAGGAAAGGTTTAGTCAACCTTTGGAAACGTGGATGCGAAAACGTTAGTGAGATCCCTAGAGATATTTCTAAGGTATGTCTAGGGATGTCCCTAGGGATAAGTATACGTATAGGTTATAGTAATAGAATTACGCTAACGATCATAGAATTAAACCTAAGATGTTGGATATTGAAGGTACTCCCCCTTTATTATGTTATTTTCCCTAGCATGATTTTTGCCTCTCACACTATTCTTTTTGGGTTTTAGACGATGGCTGGAACCCGAAGGAACCGTGTTGATCAATGCAATGGACAATGCAATGATTGCCCTCCTGAACAAACAAATGTTATGGGAGATGGAGTGCAAAATCTTATTGCTATACTTACACAAGCTATGAATCATTCTGGACTTCCAAATGAGCAGAGAAGGGAACAATATTCTATTGAGTCCTTCATGAGGCAACGTCCACCTTCTTTCAGTGGGTCTTCTGATCCACTTGTGGCTGAACAATGGATCTGTACTACTGAAAAGATATTTTCAGTTCTTCAATGTTCTGCTCATGATAAAGTCATCCTAGCAGTATATCGTTTGGAAGGTGAAGCTGATCAATGGTGGAATCTTATCAAGAATACGAGGCCAAGAGATGAAATTGAGTCCATGGAATGGGACGAGTTCAAGAACTTGTTTTTCAGTAAGTACTTCCCTCATATTCTTCGAACAAAGATGGAGAAAGAGTTTCTTGAACTGAAGCAAAGGGACGATGAATCTGTTGGTACCTATGAAGAAAATTTTACAAGACTTGCAAGGTATGCTTCTGGAATTATCATTCAACCTGAAAGTAAAGTTGATCGATTTTTCAGTGGCTTAAAACCAAGTCTTCGAAGGGCATTAGCTATAAGAGACTTCTGTAGCTATGAAGAAATTGTGCGTTGTGCTATCAAGGTAGAAATGGAAGTTGGTGTTACATATCCATCTCATGGTTTTGACAAGAAACGAAAGATGGAGTTCAAGGAGAAATCTCAGAATAATGATGAAAAGAAGATGAATGTTTCCTTATGCACAAAGTGTGGGAAGAAGCATGGTGGAGATTGTCTTAAAGGGACTAGAAAATGTTTTAAGTGTGGAAAAGAAGGTCATCGAGCAGCTGAGTGTCGAAGTAATGGAAAAAGGGTTTCTAATGATGTGAATAAAGCAAACACTACAGAGAACGCACCGCCAACACTTCAATGCTTCAAGTGCAAGGAAATGGTGCATTATGCTAATAATTGCCCTAATCCAAGGGTTAGTGATGATCAACATGAGCAACCACTGAAGGCAAAGGACAAAGGGAAATCACATGCGATCACTATTGGCAATGTTGAATATGACAACGATGTGGTGGAATGATTAAGTGTTTATGTAATGGGATTCCAAAATAATGTTGTATCATTGAGTATTGCAATATTTATTGATGTGGTATTCAAAGTGATTGAGATATTTTTTGGAAATAAGATGATATGCGAGAAAATGAAATGTTTAATAGTATTCATGAGCTCATGATTAATATAAGGACTAAGTGATATCATGGTTTGAGTATATAGAATTTTGAGGATTTTGGTATGTGGAAAGTGTTAACTTTTAACTGCACTCATGTTTTCACTAAGGTATTCAAGAGAATACACGATTAAGGACTTTGAGTGTTTGGAATGTGACCAACAAGACATATCTTATGATATGTGGGGATCAACGACAATATTAAATCTCTGGTAATCGTTGTCACTATATTATGAGAGTGGACTGCAGTATTATGTATAAGCCTAAAGATTAGACTGGATTATGTTGGACATAAGTTAGTATTGTTTAAGGATAGAAGATTTTCGATATTATTGATGGGATGTTATAGTAACGTAGTTTTAGAAAAAGGGACAACCTGCAGGACGGGCGACAACCCATCGCTTCGGACAAGGCTGTAGGAATCGAACCCACAACCGAAGTGCGACTGGCCTTTATCGCCTACCACTGACCTACAGGAAGTCCCTGTTTAGTAGAAACTAGTTTTATTATATTAAGCAGTATGATATATGAAGTATAAGTCCATTTTAGGAACCATATATGATTAATCTCACTATAGATCGATTTATGCATATAATTTTTGCTAACCTTTTGTTTGAGACAGATGGAATGACCCGTCATTCTATCACATGATCTGCTAACACTTCACGAATAACAAATTCAACTTCATTTATTTAAGAGATGAAGTGGAAATTGTTCAAGGCACGAACAACAGTGAGATTGTACCAAAATAAAGTAAGTATTTATTCTAATTCAAATTTTCAACTTTAGGGAAATGATCTTGAAAACCAAAAATGTTGTCCTAGTTCTCTTATACCTGATGAATCAGATGGTACCTTAGATCGTCACAAATTTATGGATTTGTGATTACTGGCTTTTCCATAGCCATGTTCTCTACCACTCTCCATCAGAACATGATGGTTAGATTTCTCTTCCATATCCATATTTTCACCTATGTGGAAACCCAGTGATTAGTTTATTTGGGTAACTGTTACGTTTCATACTTTTGTTTTTAAAGATTGGTTTTGGTATTCCTTTTTACGATGTGGGTTCCTATTAAAGAAACGTTCGAATAGTAAACCATTTATAACCCCGACGAATTTCGAGGGCGAAATTCATTTTAAGGGGGGTAGAATGTAACAGCCCGAGATTTTATGAAAAATATTCTTTTTAATTTTATTAATGTCTTGTGTTGTACGCTACACCAAAAGGAGCTTACACAACACGCATCCTTGACTTGCCTTGCATTACACGCAATCGCGACCTTCCTCGATAGCGTGTGTAGTATGTAATACTGAGTTTCACTAAACAACGATGTGCTATTAAAATATTATTAAAACTAGCCGTTATGAATAGTAATAACCACTTTTTAAAATTCTGTAAATCTTATTTTTCAAAATGAACTTCATTCTTTGATTTGGAGTATCGAATTTAGCCTAAGGTGAAATTTTGGTACTTTTCGGATAACTTTCATATTCTGATGAATAGTGATAATTACTAAATTATAATTAAAAACAACTTTTTTAATCGAAATAATTAATAGTGATAAATCATTAATTTGAGTGGTTTTAAAGTATATTTAGAATATATTTTTACAATTTAATACAATGTTGGTCATTGGATGTAATTTCACATTTAAACTAGACATAAACAAGTGTCAATCTTTTGATAGATATTGTTTCTTAAAAACAGGCTATTTTTTTAACAGCGGGATTTAATTATAAAATTAATTAATTCAACTTTTATGTTATGAATTTGGTAAAATAGACTTCATTTTTGAATTCGGAATATGAAATATAGCTTGGGATGAAATTTTGGCATTGTTCTGAAAAACATCAATTTTTGATGAATAGTGAAACCACTAAGTGGTAGGTTAAAAACTGAATTTTGCATAAAACTTAATTTTACCACTTCTGTGAATGGAATTTCGAAAATCCGAGAGACACGGTTAATATCAAGGACTAAAATGTGGTTCAATGAGATGAAAATAATTTTTGGTGAATAGTAACTTTTTACTTTTTTTTACCACGGTTAAAGGTAAATAGGGTAATTAAGGGTAAAAATGATATTAATATTACCCTAACACATGTCCTAATCCTATTGGACAAGTGTATTTCGACCAAAAACAAACTTAGGAATACAATATGACCATTTAGACCCACTTGGGTTAGATTAGGACATTTATTATTAATTTATTTAAAGAAGGGTTAAAAGAGTTAAAATCAAAGTTTATTTACTAAAAAATTTTTAATATGGTTTTATACATACGATAAATTTGACTATAATTATTCATTATAAAGCTAAAAAGATTTCCTACATGATGGTATTTTATTTGTAATTTTTAGACATCAAATAAGTTAATTTATTTATGACACAAAGATGATGCAGTAATTATCTTATTAATGAAATATTGACATAATTGATGTTATAAACACCAAACTAAATATAATTTGAGACTTTTTATGAATTACACTAATTTTCTAGGTTACTATGATATATTAGTGTTGATTTAATCAACTTTTTTCGAACATATAATTCTGTTATGACTTTCACAAAAATCATGTATCAAATAGTGTCAAAATTGACACAAAATAGTTTTTAAATCAAATATTATATTATTAATTGTTATTTTATTCCTAAAAATCTAAGGTTCGGCCAAATGACTTAGATAAGGATATATATATTAATAATAAACAATTTGGGGTTCGTTTGTCATGTTATAGTAAGTTTATTAACCATATAGTGAAAGAAAACAAAAAGACATGGTAAAAGTTAAATTATTTAACTTAGAGTTAAATTTAATTTATAAGGTTAAAATAATATCCTAAACTTGTCTAAATTCTATTGGTTGATAGGAGTTCGACCCATCCCCACTTTAGCTTCGAAATAAGACCCTTTGGAACCATTATAAACCGATTTTGACTTTAATATAAAATAATATTTTGAGATATTCCTAAGGTGCCCCTCTCCTCCCTTATAAAAGGACACCTCCTCCCCCTCCTCCTCACACCAATTTGAGCACTCAAGCTCGGCCAACCCCTGCCAAAATTCCTTCTCCACTTCCCTAGCAACATCCTAGAGGTTCTGGTCTTCCTCAAAGACCAATTCTAGTGCCCTAAGAGGAGGTCTCAAAGAGGCACTTCAAAGAAGAGGTAATTACCGTTACCAATTCTTTCATCTTTATTTCTTCTTCCACTTCTTCTTATTAGGTTGTTTCATTATGAAGTAATAACATAAGTATCACTCATATACTGATATGTTATTATAAGTATGAAACAACCCTATTTCACCATCTATCCATCCTACGGAAAAAGAAATCACCGCGCGTGCGTACGTACGGAATACCGTCTCCACGCCGTGGTGTAACCTATTTTCCACCACCACCTTACATGGATGGGTATAATGGTGTAAAGAATAACTATACATAGTTATTAAAACATCATATTGATTCTGATATATTGTATAATCCACTCCAATTCAATTCAATATTTATAGAAATGATATCATCGCTCGTGCGTACGTACGGACTACCGTCTCCACAACGCGATGAGATTCATTCTCCATGTTAACCATTTAAGAATGATTATAATGTATATATAAGAAATAATAATGAAATATATGACATTATAAAGCTAATGGATTTATGTATATATATACATATGTCATCTACTTACTTCCATTTCAAGACAATAAGGAAAGAAAAACAGCGTTCATGCGTACGTACGGACTACCGTCTCCATGAACGGTGTTTTTCATTTTATTTATCTATCTATTATATATATATATACTGAATATATATGATATATAAACCATATTTTATATTCTGGAAGTAAGTAAATCATGATATAAGTAATAATGATGTCAAGAACAACAAGTCAAAACACCTACGATAAATGAAACGATTTTACCCAAAACGCTTCTTTAACATGGAATTTACAAAAGAACGGGTAATATAATGTCATAAGTGAACCATATATGATATCATAACAATGAATATGATTCTGTAATAAGTCAATGACATTATTTAAATCATTATACAGGAGGTTCGGACACATACGAAGCAAATTGGACCTAAGGTAAGGGAAATATCACAATCTCATTTTTATCCGAGATTGTTTATTCGTAAGTATTTACTAGGGTGCATTTTATCATCCACATCCATGTTCCTTCAATATGTAATATTGTTTCCATCCACTTACAATAGTTTAAATCCAATTTTACTCTTCGGTGAGTTTTTAGTAAAGAATATGAAAGGAATCTTTTGTCGCTTTTTCATACGAGGTACTTTTTGACTTTTCCGACAAAAGTACGAAGAATGTTTTTTTTAACTTAAACGGCATGAACGGATTTTTACGGTTTTATAAAGCCTTATTTTCATGAAGCTTCCTCCAAAAGATTTCATGACTATTTTTAATAAAATCTCTTTCTTTTAAAATTGCATGTTGTTTTGTGAAAAGAAATTGATTTTGAAGAAGAAAGGATATTTTCCTCAAGAATTCATTTCAAGTGTTTTATCAAAATTATTTTCCATCTAAGATAATAAAGGGTTCTGTTTCTATCCATATTTTTACATTTATTTGACTATGTTGTGATGGAATTATGTTTATGAATTCCTTTATCTTATATGAATGGTTTTATGATGTCATGTTGTTTTAAGAATCCCATTTTTATTACATGGGTTATGAAATGATGTATGATTTATGATTTTGTGGCACACATAAGAATGGTATCATTATGAGATGGGTGGGACCTATATCTCCCTCCAATGCATTGGGTAATGATTTTATATCTCATGAGATAGACATGGCTGGAATGGTAGGTTATACCGGTTCAGTGAAACAGGACTGAAACGAGGGTTACTCGATTCAGAAAGGGACTTTGTCCACTAAGATAGTCTTGGCAATGAGTCTTGACTAACAAGAAATGATTCTCTATGATTATGTGTGAATGCCACAAAGTTTCATGTTTTAAGTTATGATTATTGTGATTACATTTCCCTGCCATGATTTACCCCATGTTATGAAATTATGATCTCTTTTGCAGGTTAAGATTTCCAAAAGCTATGTTCTTATGTATATGATGTGATTGATATTTCTTTTGTTTACCCTTACTGAGCATTTGAGCTCACCCTTTTATGTTTTCTTTTCCCCAGGATATAAAGAAAGGTTTTTAGGTAAAAAAAAAGGGAAGATCTTTATGGGAGATATTGAAGATCTTTCACCACGATTAGAAGATTACGTTCCGAGTTTCCAAAGACACTAAACTATTACGATCCTTGTGTGTGTGTTTTTGTTATGTACTAAGTATTCCGCAAAAGTAATGTAATGTCCATGTACGATAAGCTTCAGGTCTCTACAGATACAGATATGTAAATATTTCCCTAGTCATTCATATAAATTTAAAAGTAACCACATTATGTAAAAATGGTATAATTTTCAATAAATAAATTAATCAATGTTAAAAAAATTAATAAGAGAAATTTAATTTCCAGAGGAATGTGAATAATTCATGTTAAGGTCATTAATGAAAGAATGATTCAAGGATGTCAATTTCAATAATTTCTATAGTCAAGGTGACCATATACCATTGGAAATATTATTATAGAATATATCAATAAAATATATACCCATTGTTTTCATAATTAAGGGTTATTTTAGATGAATCATATAAATACAATAACAATTGTTTATTGAAACAGTTGAGGAATATCATATTTTCAGTTTTAAAAACATTTGGAAAATTTTTATCATTAAAAATTACTATTATAAATTAAAATAGAATAATATTTTTTTTATTTTTTCATTTAATATGTCCTTTTAAACCTATAAAATAATCATTAAAAATTTTGAGGGGTTATGAGGGCTGGAAATTATGTTCATGTTATAAATTTTAAATAATGTTTTCCATTTAATTTTCTGTAAAATCCAAATGGAAATTGTTTAGATAAGAACATAAAATTATAATGAAATAAATATTTAAATAAACAATATTGGTGTAAGTTGCATTTAAATTATCATTTTAAAAAGTTCAAATCAATTTTGAAAACAATCTTATAAAATATTGTTTAGGAAGAAAACATATTTTTGACCGAATAGGGAATGGAGACATGTTCTATTAAATAGTATTTCTAAAACAATTAATATACCAATGAGTGGGAAAATAGTAAAATTAATTGGAATATAAAAATAGGAAAAATATTATAAGAAAATTAATGTATTTATTAACTAATGATCAAATAATTTTCTTTAATTCAAAAACAAGGGTACCCAATCTTGATTTGAATGAAATTGTGTAATAAACCCTTAAAATGACAATAATGTTGTATTGGGAATTAATACATGAATAGATTATTTTATCTAACAATATATACACATAAAAAAGTTTATATAAAATATAAGGTAATAAGGATTCTATATACACATAATCATTTAATGAAATAGTATATGAATTAGAAGACAACCCCAAGGAATTGAAATTGTGATACGAAATCCATTACCATACACATCATTTTGATTGTATGTTTTGTAAAATCTTATATAGTTAATTTAAAAATAATATTAAAATATAATATATATATATATTATCATCTTGGATATAATATATGATCCTTTTATAACATATTCTTGTCCATTCATCAATAATCGTTCATTATTTTTTATTGGTTTGGGTGTTAATTGCAATGTTATCCCATGCATGTATTGTAATAATTGTTTTTGTTATTTAATATATTATCTAGTTCCATAAAATATAGAATAATATTCATGAAATAATTATCATATTTCCAGATAAATTATAATTAAAAAATAAATCATGAATTACAGTTATGAATAATGAATTATGTCAGAATCATGGAAATGGTATGTCGTATGTATGCATGGGTAACATTGTTCATTTTTATTGATCACTACAAAAATGTGATATGTAATATTTTACCTTACCATTATAATAATAAAATTATTAATAAATTATTACACACACATAGATATATATATATATATAATTTATTTGGATTTTTGATGAAAAAGTGTCATATTGCTTTGTGAAAGCGGTATTGGACCCAAACAAGAATGATGTTATAATATTTAATTGAGTGTAATGTATAAAAAATGATATATTATCTTTAAATACAGATAAATATTTCACTATTATCTTAAATATATGAATTATATTATTATATTCCATAAAATAATATTTATCATTATCCATATTATGCGTTAGTGAAATACGAATCAAAAAGCATCATGAGGCGGTAGTCCACTGCTCACTTGGGAGACAGTCATATCTGCCATAGAATGGAAGATTACAATATATATTATCTAAGGAATATTTTTTCATAATTTTTTTTATTAATTTCATATATATAATATATAAACAATCACTCTACCATTATTCCCATCCATTAAATGTGGTAATGTAAAAACGAATGACATCAGTTTGTGAGGTGGTGGTGAATCGTACACACAAATGATGATTTTGTAACCCATTTTATGGATGTGTAGGATATTTTTGGACATAACCTCAACATATAAATATCTTTGTATATGGGATATTATTAATTTTTTATATACTACTGTTTTAACAAGAATTAAATGAGGGGGAGAAAGAAATAATATAAAGATTCTTGTTGTAGAAAGTTAGATCTTTTTTTGTATATTATATTAGATTGCACTAAAACCATAAAATGATGTATTGATGCCCAAATTAATCCATCTATGATGAGGTTATGGAAGTAAGAGAGTATATTTGGAAGGGTTTTGATGGTCTAAATGGCCTTATAGGCGTCGATAAATGTTGAGAGTGAGTTCATGATTATAGTTAAAGAGGAGTAGAAATATTCTAAATAATCATAATTATTTACAATTTGGAGACCTAACATACCTATTATGTCTAAAATTTTAAATAATAATATATCGTAGGTTTTATATGGTATATCAATACTTCCACTAAAAAATTAAAAGCATTTGTATCCCTTTGTTCATTAACTTCTAACATTCCCTATTTTTACAATTTTGTGTTTTTGATACGGTAAAAAAATTAGAACATTTGTATATTATCCATTTGGAATATATTATAGTAATAAAAATTATAATTTTAGTTACCATTTATTCTATATATGATATCTCATTTATGAATTAACATATCTGAGGTGTGATACAATTCAATATTAATAGAGGAAGATGTAATATGAAAAACAACCTTTAACCTTAACCTTGATATCAAACTTTTTACTATTTATTGGTTAATAAGTTCATTGTAAAATATAAATCGGTCCACTGATGGAAAATATTTGATATTTAATAAATGTTTAAAATCACTAGGAATGATAACCTATTTTTCGTAATTTTATATTAGTTTACAAAACATTATTTATTATAAAAAACATTATTATAAATTTTAACAATATTTATTTAATTTAAATTTAAAATATCCAAAAGTGATCAATTTAATATATATATACTACTAAAAACTATGAAACATGATATATGTTTATATTAAATATTTAAATATATAAATTAATTCAATTTAAATGGATTTTAATAATTTTACTATCATTTCTTTTAGTTAATTGTCAACTTGATAATTATTGCATTATTTTTTCATAATCATTTTATGTACATAATTTCTCTCTAAAAAATAATTCAAAATTATTATGATAAAAAAATCTATATTTCAAAATAATATATATTCTATAAAATAATTTTTCTCTATCTCAAAGCATTATAGATATTAAAGGCAATGAAGGTTCAATTGTTTTGTCTTTTTTTCCAAATAATATATTATGTGGGTAACTTCTATGGAATAGTATTAAAATAACTAATGAAAATAATTAATATGGTGTTAAGGGTCAATATATTTCTATAAATAGAGTTTTTTAATGTTTTTTGGTAATTTTACACCTTATATACTTAGTTTGAACACTAGGTAAACTCATTTTTACCTTAATAAATATAATAAGTCATAGCTACTTTCACAAATAATTACGGTAAAAAATTATGTTCACCTTATTATATAATATAAATTATTTATATCCCAATTATATAATAAATTTGGAAAATTTAAAAACATATATGTGGATGAATTTAATTTAAAATTAATCCCACATTTGTGACGACATATTAGGTTTTTAAAGAGAAAATGTTTGAACGGTTACAATTTTTTTCAATGTAAATTTAATATAAAAAATATTACAATAACATAAATTTTATTGGTTTACCTAAAATTGAACTAATGATACTTTAAATTTAATTCAATTTTAAATTTAAATTACAAATAATGGAAATAAATATATAGTGATCAATTAGTATTAAATATTTTTCACTATTTATAAAAACAATTCATAGAAAAATCCCAAAAATCCACCCTATAAAATTTTTAGTAATCCATATTAAAAAAATGATTTTTTTTCCAATAAGTGTAAAATTATAAATTTATATTGTTTTCATCATGAACGACTAAACTGTATTTTATGAAAAGCACAGTTTTCATTAAACAATTCGTTGTATTTTAAATGGATATTATTTTATATCTAACAAATAGATAACTAAATAAAAATGAAAACTATATATTATCATAAGTAAGTTAATCCTATTAATTAATTTTATTTAATCGGCAAGGTCATAACTATCAATATTAAATAATATTATTAACGTTATATTTGGGTTCAGTAAAATGAGGTTTTTGTACAATACAAGATATTGAAGGAAGTAATTGATGTGTGAAATTTAAGAAAAATCAATATTTCATGAAAAAAAAGAAATAAAAAATCTATATAATGAAATATAACTCATTATTCAAAGTAACTCATGACATTGATTAAAATTTTATTATTTTATAATGTTTTTATCACATTTTCCATACCATAAATAAATTTGGTCGTAGAAAGTTAAAATTCATATCGGTAATCAATGGTTTGACATTTGAAAATTCTATAATTGAGAAACTCAAATCATAAGACATAATAAAATATGTTATTAATGTGATTAGAAGGTACTATTATGTTCTTATTGAATAATCACTTAACTAGGTTTTTGAGTAGGATAACATATGTTGGAAATGAAAACATATACATATAAGAGAAAACCTGGACAAAAAAATAGATACTGATTTGGGAAATTGATCAAAAAAAGTTTAATGTTAAATGGAATGGTGAGGGGAAAAATCTCAAATATTTTACTAATTCAAAGACCAACTACTTTATTTGGTATTATTTTAATAGGATTTTATTTTATATTATTGATAATTTTCATAATGTTGAGGAATTATTTATCTCTATAAGAATAAAATTATATATACTTACTTGATACATTTATGTTTGGTATATAAAATTTCAACTATTTTTTATTAATCTTTCAATTTACAATTCATAAATTACTCCATGAAATGAATATCTAATAATGGATGTTTATTCCAGAGGTAGTAAAATTTCCCTTTAACAAATCTTATGAACACTAAATTTATAAAAAATATTCCACTAATCATTAATAAAACCAAAATGGTTTTGAAGCATATTCCCCTAACACCTAAAGTAAAATTTATTCATATAATAAATAGTTAGCCATAAATATTTTACAAAATATATATGCGAAAATTTAGAGTCAATGTTATTAAATAAATATTATATTCCCCCAAAAAGTGTCTATAAATGATAACATACAACACATGTGAATACATTGATCTTTTATTCTCTTAAAACATGAAAAAATCCATAATTTCTATAATTTTTTTTTGAAAATATTAATTAATCCTTACCCCTTATTTAAAAAAAAATTATGGGATGTATTTTTTTAAAAAAAAATGGTAAATAATTCACCAATGATAATGTAAACCACTGTAGTAGTAGTAGTGGCTGGTACTGGCTGGTACTATAGCAGGTGGGTTATGTAGAATTAATATTCATAGAATTGGCCTTGGGAAAAAAATTTGGGCCTACGGGACATATAATGGGATAAATTCCCTTTGGGACTTTGGGCTATGTAATAGGTCTCCCTTTACCCAGTTAAAGAGGTCATTACTTTTCTTTAATAATAAATGAGGCATCAAGCCCAATGATTTAAAAAAAATAAATCATTAATCATATATGAGGTAATACATGATATCCAATTTACTTAATCTATATAAATCATCTCTTTATCATATCATCATTTTCTAAATATTTGGAATATATTAAGGGTAATATTTTTTAAAATCATGTTTTTTACAAAATGTTTAACATTCCACTAAATAAAATTTCTGGGTAATCATTAATGTTTACATACACATTCAAATCTGTATTAAAAAAATGCTTCAGTACTTCCTTATACATTTATTAATTATTATAATGATTACATCTTTGATAAAATAATGAAATGAAAAAAATTCTAGGATCCAAATAAGATATAATTAATAATTTCTTTTTGTCATTAGAAATAGAATAAGCTTGACATTTATCCCTTAGATTTTTCTCAATTATATTCTCTTGATCCTTGGGGATTTTAATTTCATTATTCCTCGTATATTTATTTTTGAAGCATTTTAGGTTAGAAATTTTGTTCTGAAGCATGTAATATAAATATTGGGTTCTTTCTCTTCACCCCTATAGAAAACTCCATGTTATTTTAAACAAGTAAATGGGTGTTTGTTTCCAAAAGTTTCATACATTAAAAAAACCATCCCATATTCCCTTATTCTATTTTTTCAAGAAATTGGATTCATCTTATGCTTTCTTTAGTATCCATAATACTTAGATACCACATTTCTTATCTTTTTAGAACATGAATCTAGGTCTACATATAATGAAACATTTTCGGATACTAGTTCTCTGTGAAATATTGGATTAATCCCATTAAAGAAACAGCAATTCTTACACTTGGGATTATGTAGATTGGTGAGGTTCACATTCCTCAAGAAAGGTGCCATTTTAAAATTACTAGATGAACTAGATTATATCATATCATTATGAAAAATAATTTTTAATCCCAAAACTAGTGAAATACATAACAAATATTAAACAAACAATGCCTATCTAATCTCATAATCATACAAATGGTTTCTTTAGTATTTTTTCCTATTCTTATACTTAAGTTATATACCTTTTTTTATATTTGATTATTTATGTTCTCCTAACTCTTGTTTCAAAGGAATTTAGAAAACATACCTTTTATAACAATTTTAGTTACCCTAACCCTATATGCCGATACCCAATTTCTACTACCATTACCTTTGCATAAGATACAAGGAGACACATTCGGAAGGACCAATTTTTTTAGTAGTCATAGTAAAAATGATACATAAATCATAATTGAATTATCATTGAATAAAAAACTATTTCCTATTTTTTTTTTCAAAACTAACTTCATTCCATTTATAAAATCCGTGCATAGAAAAAATATTATTTTTAATGGAATCCTAAGCAATGAAAACAATATAAGTCTGTGAAAAATGATCTGTGAGGGTAATGTAATAAGTAACCTGTCATGAATAAATAATAATAATAAATAAGGTAAAGTAAAAAAGTAAAAACACCTAACACAAAAATTTATTTCATGAATATATGATTCATAATCAATACGGTAAGGTAAAAAACAAAAAACACAATCCATCTAATCAATAACTAATGACAAAATGAATCAATAAATAATTTCCTTCTGAAAATATCTATGATTTTAATAATTAAAATATTGAATGAAGGAAGTAATTATTTATTGTATTCCATGTTTCAATTTCGTTTTAATCCTTAATAGATAATACCTTTCAAAATATTGTTATAAACATAACATCATAAGGACCTTACATAAGATAGTTTAAATTTATTTTTACAAGCCTGAAGGGTATGTTTTAATTTGATTTGTTATACTATGATTATTGATTCATATAGGGGATAACCATAAGTGATCCAAATCCCATGTAATAAATATTTAAATAATTCATCATATATTTGATAATAAATATAATTCATTGACAAATGTGCCTTATCATCATATCAGTGTTTATTAAGGGATACCGTTTTATCAATACCTTCAAATTTAATCAAATAGATTTCAAAGAAAGATTTTATGTAAAAATTACATATGGATTAAAAAATAAGTCTATATATGACATTAATATAGAAATTTAGTAAAAATCTAATGTCCAATAAAAAAGTGAATAATTAATGTTGGTGTTAGTGATGAAGAAAAAATAATGGAAGTTAATGTGAATACTATTCCTGATCAAATTGATTATAAAAAACCTATTGGACGACTCACGAATGTGTAAATACAATATAAACCAATTGGAGTAATAATAATGGTTGTTTCTCATTAGTGAAAAGAAACACAAAAGAAATATCATTCGAAACATTTTTGAGAAAAATATCATTCTCATTAGGAATATAAATTATTTTTAAAAATATAATTTAAGAAATTAAATTTCATAAAAAATTATAATAAAAATTTTAATTTAATGTTACCATATAATGTTATAAAATATTATTTAAAACAATTATAGATGATGGTAGTAATAAATCTCACTCATTCCATACATGTAAAAATACTTATGTATTCACTATTTTTGGTAAATTCCATACATTTATTGTTTTAAAAGAGAAATAATTTTCCATAAAAAGGATAATGTAATGTGATTTTTTTAAAAAATTAAATTTATAAATCTGTTTATAATGTTAAATAAAATATTGAAATCTGTTTTAGATTACATGGTTTCATAAGAAAACATATATCCAATCAAAGAGTGAAATTATATCTGATTTTCATGAAAAACAATTTCTAAATGACTTTATGTAGAATATTGTGTAAAATGGTACTAATACAAGAAAAATTTCATTAATAACTAGAGGATAATATAGGTAATGTTTTTATAAAACTAGGATCAATTAATTTCATTTAATTAAAATTTATGGGTGACCAATCTCGATAAGAATGAGATTCTGAAATTAAATCTTAAACTACCCATACAATTGACGTGAAAATGAATAATTAAATAGATAATGTCTATAAAATAAAAAAAATGTATAATGAGAAAATAAAAACTAAGTGAGTAAAAAATTCATTAGACACATAATCGTAGAATGACATAATCAGTGTATTAGAATATTAAACCAATAAATATAGATTGAATTATGAAAACCATTATCAAACAATCCCTCTAAATTGTATGTTATTTAAAATCAATAATATTTGTTTTAGATATGATATTAACTTTGAAAAGAACCATAATAATTTTTATGATATCATATATGACCCTTTTAAAAAAACTCTTCACCTTTTGTAAATAATCATTCATTTTCATTATTTTTTCAGGTGTCAATTGACATGTTTTTTCTTTATTGTATCTTTAGAAACGTTCATGTACTAGTATATATTATATAATTACATAACCTCTAAAATAATAATAATTAATTAATATCATATTTAGATATAAATTATAGTATTAAATCCACTCATTAATGATCGTTATGGAAAATGAAGTATGTCACGATCAGGGAGATAGTAGGTCGTATGTATGAATCAGTGATGTTTTCAATTCTTCAATGATCATTATAAAAAGGAGGTATGTAATGTATTACCATTAAAAAATGATAAAAATACAATTTATAACACATTATACACTTATATACAATAATAATGTTGTGTGGCAATGAATATCGAATCACATCACGTTTTGATGGTTGTAGTAAATATATAAATGATGGATATTATCATATTTTATTAAGTGGAAAGTTATGAAAATAATGAGATATATTATCTTTATAAAATTATTTAAACTTCATTAATATAATAATTTTTTCACTTATATAATATGTAAATAAAAAAATTATCTTTATTAACTTCCATGTGAAGCATTCGTTAAAGCTGAATCATGTCACTTCATGCGGTGATAGTCTATCATACACACGAGTGACATTTTTGTATCTCTTAAAAACTGGAATATGACAATATATATTTTATAAAATTAATAATGAGGTATAAAAATCTTGTAAATGTCATATATATTATATATAAACTATAAATCCATTATTATTCACAACATTGAAAATTTGTAATGTAAAAATGAATGACATTTGTTCCCAAGGAAGTAGTCTTACATACACATGAATGATGATTTCATAATAAATTTTACAGAGGTGTGTTTGGTTATAAAGAGTAATATTAACTTAAATAAATTTTAATATTATTAATTGATTTATTTTATTTTATAATAATGGTATAATTAAATTTGAGTTAGGTGGAGAAAGAAATATGATAATGACGCTTATTGAAGAATAATATCTCTTCTTCAGGTATCATCCTTTGGGTTTTACTAATCCATTACTAAGTTTGATTTTTTATAAATGTAAGTACTTAATTAATGATGGAATTTTGTGGGTTATTTCAGAAAAATTTGGATGATAAAAATTGATTGAGTTGTTTGGACATGTGGGGAGTGTGAGTGTCCTTGTATGTTTGAGGAGGAGTGGCATTTTTGTGAATTCTAAAAAGTAATTACTATTGGGAGGTCTCCAATACCTTTCAATTATCCTAAATTTAAAAATAATGGAGTTTAGTATTTATGTGGTGTATAGACACTTCCAACAAAAAATAAATAAATTCATCTTTACCATTTTACTCATTAACTTCTATGTTTCCTTATTTGTACTATTTATCATTTTCATTATGGTTTTTAATTTTCTACCATTGTTTATTTATAAATTATTATTAAATTCAATTAAATAATAATATTAAACACATTAACAAAAATTATTAATATGATATCTTATTTAGAAATTAAAAAATAAATTTTTTGATTCAAATTAATTTTAACAGAAGAACAAGGAACGTGACAAAACACTGCTTTAACCACAATGGTGCAACAAAAGTATTTCTTATTTAGGGATGAAAATTTTATTTATAAAATATAAATTGGTAAATAAATTGACTATATTTTTTTGTTATTGACATATAAAAATAAGTTTGAGTACGTTATGATTTTTTTTAAATTTAAATATTTTAATAAAATATCATTTATTGTAAAATAATAATATTTTTAATTTTGACATTATATATCTAATTTAAACATATTATATAAGTAAAATAATGTAACAAAAATATATTATTTTTACACCTGTTAAAAATTAAATATTCATCAAAATAATTATTGGAATAAATAATTTACTACATTTAGTTCACTTTCAATATTTTTATTATCATTTGTTTTACTAAATAAGAATTATGTATACATTTATAAATAATTTAATGTAATTAATTCAAACATAAAAAATAATATATTATAATGATACAAATAATTAATGAATATTTCAAGATTTTTCATATAACCGAACCTAACATGTTTTTTATATCCTTAATCATTATAGATATTAAAGGAAAGGAAGGTAACTTTCTTTAATAATTTAATACATAACATACTATATAGTAAAACTACATGGAATAATATTCCGCTAACTCCTAAAGTTATATCCACGTGTGTTATGGCTATAAATATTTCTAAAAAGTTGGTTATGTACATATTTTAATGAAACTTTACACCATGTATTATAAGTTTTACCACTAAGTAAATTCATTTTCTCATTATGCACTGTAAATAATTTTAGCAGTTTCCACTAATAATTATTAAAAAAAATTAATTTCAAAAAATTAGATAAAATATATTATCATGATTATAAATATGGAATCTATTTGTCCTACTTCAATTTATATATTTTTCACAATTTAATTAAATATTAATCTCGTAAACATGAAGATAATGTGGGTTTCTATAGCGAAAATGTTCCAAATTTTACAATATTTTTAAATCTAAATTCAATATATAAATTATTAAAATATCCATAATTATATTAATGGATTTAATATTTAACAAATTGTACTTTAAGAACAATGAAAAACATAATTTACTATTATAAATAATTTATTAAAAAAATAAATTTTCTAATAAAAATTCCCTATTCATCAAAAAACAAATACTCACATGAAAATAAAAACACCCAATTTTTAGTTTTAGTATTTTAAAAAATAAAATTTAGGTTTTGAAATATAATTAAAAATGGGTTGAAATTTAATTTTATATTATGAGTGCCCAGAATGATTATACAGTCTTTAAGAAAACAAACACTTTATAGTAAATATTTCTTCATATTTTAAATGAAAATTATTTTGTTTATAAATAATATATATCTAATTAACCTGTAAAAAAATATTCTTTTGATAAGTTAGTTAGTCTAATAATTTTCCTCCATTTCAATTAATGAAATAAAACTATTATATTAATTAATAATATTAATAGTATATTATTGTTTGATAAAACACATTCTTGCATGTAATGCATTCTATTGAAGGAACATATGGTAGAGTATCTCACAAATAAAATAAATGTGTTGTATAACATGAGATAAAATTACTAATTCCTATAACACAACATAACTTTTTATTTCCTATAACATACTATATTTAATATAAATTATTGTTTTAGAATTTTTAGGGTGAAATATAATTTCTCACATTAACTAAATTTATCTATTAGAATTTTTCTTTTATCCTAAATTTTTTAAATCATTATGATATTATATAAAGAATAAACTAAATTTAAATTAGAAAATCATTTATTCGTTATTATTGAAATTTTCCATGTTAAAACATAAACCCACTAGCATCATAGAAAAAAATACACTTTAGAGTGTCATTGTATGAAATCAGAAAAAAATATTGTTTATTAAGGAATAACACTTATTTATTTTTAATTATTATATATAATATATAAATTATTGTTTACATTTATCTTATAATATTCTATATAGTTCAAGTATTGATGAGAAACACATTATCTTGTATAAAATTTTTTTATCCATATTTTCTACATAGTATATGTTATAATTCCCAATGCATCTTAAACCATGTTCATCGTATTTCAAGTACCATGATGTTCATATAAAAGTATTTTAAACACCTTTTATTATAAATGATAAGTTAGATAAAGATAAATTACAATTAATTATATTTTTCAATGTGTTATAAACATTATTAAATTAAAATATCTAATGTATAAACTATTTACAACATCACACGACTGAAGACTATAAGATTTTTTAGATACATTTTTGACATTCAAAGCCTTCAAATTTAAAATATTTTAATAACATACACCTGGTATAAGATACCGTATAGAATCGAGTAACAAAAATCAATAACATTAATACGTAACATGAAAATTCATTGAAATTTTAATAATTGTTCAATTATTTTAGAAAATAGAATCATTTGGTATCCTTATATTTCATAACAATTTTTTATGGTTTTAAATATAATTACTATATTTTTAAGGAAGTACTATATTATTATAAAATTACCCTAAAATATTTTTTATTTTTTACCTACTTTTATTATTATTAATGTCCTTAGACATCATATTTTATGTTCATCTCTTTTATACACATTAAAAATATCAAATATCAACTTCATGATTTCATCGGTCTTTCTAGAACACCGCAATTTATTATCATAGAATGAATTAAAAATACTAAATAATTTTATTTCAATTTTTTTACTCTTTAATGATATTCAACATTATTAACATACCTAATATAATTTTTTATAATATAGTAAATTACATAGGATAATTATCATATCATGCCTTTGAATCCTTAAAAGAGTCATTCTATAATTCTATAAAAATCATGATTTCTGGTGGTGATGTGAAGGTGCATAATATGAGAACATTAGCCCAAGAAAACCAGGTAGGTCATGAAATTCCTAGACCTGGCATGTGTTTGAAAGGGGCCTAAATAAGAAAATGGAGGAAAGGAAAAGTCCAGGCCTACTTGGAAGGGAAGGAGGGACCTTGGACAAGGTGCAAGGCCCAAACAAATTGAGGGTCCTCTACTGGAACACTCAAGGGCTGAGAAACACCCCTACGTCCACAACCCCTAAACATTATATTCTGGACAATAAACCATTACTTGTTGGAATTGTTGAACCAAAATCCACATTTGATAACTAGAATGAATTTAAGTGGGTCTCTCTTGGTTACAAATTTGATTTGAGTAACTCTCACACATCTATAGTGGACCACTTGGGGGTCCATAGTCATGATTCAATTCAGTTCATCTCTTGTGAGCAAGGGAAACAAAGTATTTTCATTTCCTGCAACATTTTTGGTCATGTTTTGTCAGCATATTTTGTGTATGCTGCCACCTCATACATTCGGAGAAGGGACCTTTGGGAGGAATTGAAAGCATCCCCTAGGATGATCAGTCCAAAATATATTATCATTGGTGATTTCAACACTGTACTGAGAGCTGAGGAAACAATAGGAGGTAATTTCAACAGGGTTTTTGCTTCTGATTTTAATGAAATCATTGATGAATTCCACTTGGTTAATGTCCCAGTTGTTGGGGATGATTTCACATGGAGTAGGTACACCTATCATGGGATGGAAGCTAGTAAACTTGACATATGCTTTGTCCAAATTGACGATCTTAGTGCTGTCCATGGGGTCTCTGGTTTCACATTGCCCAAGAACCACTCTGATAGTAACCATATGGTTGTGGATGCCAACATGTAGCAGGAAAGGTCAGCCCCTCTACTTTTTAGATTTAAAAATGGATGTCTCGTGATTCCAGGACATAGAAAAATTGTTCTCGAGGCTCGAAAAATTAACCCTATTGGGAGCCCATTGAAAAAGTTGGTTATGAATCTTTATCATCTAGGGGATACATAGAGAGTGGAGAAAGAAATATTTTTTAAAAATTGATGATGACATCAAGTCTTCGGAGGAGGAAATTTCTCAAATACAGATTTGAAATGTGCACCAGCCCACCATTTCGAGGGAGGAAATCATGGCTCATAAAAAGCTGGATGACCTTTTAATTATCAAGGAAAGGATACATAAAAACCATAAAAATGTGAGAAGTCCAAATGATGAATATAATAACTCAAAATTAGTCCATATATTGCATAAGGAGAATAAGGCACATGTAGGAGACAAAGTCATCAGCATAAATGGGCACTTGTACACCACTAAAAATGATATTGCAGAGGTTATTGTTGAGAAATTCAAATGAATATACACTGATTATGGGCAAGATAATACCCATATGATAGTAGAAAATATTAATCCTTGCATTGATGCATGTATAAACCAGTTACCAACTTCCTCTCCATACAAGGATTAAATTAGGGCTGCCCTCCTATACCATAATTTGGAGAGTTCCCCAAGCCTATATGGGTTCACAATCAAAATTTTCAGGCTCTATTGGGATATTTTGAAGGATGAAATCATTCAATAAATTAAGGATTTACTCTCACACCCTTATTTTCCACATGGCATGAACTGTTGTTTCCTCTCTCTCATAACTATGAAGGAAAATTCCCTTGAGATCACTGACTTTAGGCTGATTGCTCTTGGGAATACTATTCCCACACTTATCAGTAAAATTCTGGTGAATTGGATGAGAGGAATGGTGGGTGATATGACCATTGCGAATCAATTTGGTTTTGTACATGGGAGAAGCATTCAAAAGTGACTCTTCATGGCCTCTAAAAGTGAACCCTAATGAGGAAGAATGTAAATGAATGAAATTTTTCTCTCAAAATTGACATCTCCTAGGTGTTTGATAGTCCTAGATGAAGCTTTTTACTTGATTTTCATAGATGATATGGTTTCTCTCAAGCCTTAATCAACATTATCATCACCATTCTTGAATCATAATGTCAATCAATTCTCATCAATGGTGTTCTTAGAAGATTCTTTCCTTGTACGAGGGGTGTGATTCAGGGAGATCCGCTTTCTGGCATTCTTTTTCCCATAGAGGAGGAATATCTAAGTAGATGCATTAATGACCTTTCTCACATGGACCTCTACAAGTGAATTAAGGCTGGAATAAATTTTCATTCTATATCTCACCATTTGTATGAAGATGATATCCTGCTATTTGGTCAAGCATGCAAGAGGACTATATTAGCAATTAAAGCCTTATTCAATCACTACGAGGAGGTGGAGGTACATGCAATCATCTCGGATAAATCTTTCACGGTATTTGGTAATGGAGTTATGGAAAGGAAGATAAATAGGATCATAAATTATCTTGGGATAAAGTAGGGCTCCTTACTATTTCAATACCATGGTGTCACCTTTTTCTCGAGAAACAATAGGCAATAACTGCAGAATATATATGTGGGAATCACCAGTCAACTTGGTAGTTAGAAAGGAAAGGACATGTCTATGGCCGACAGGTTATGCATGGTCAACTCTATGATCACCTATAAATTTTTCTACTCCTTCTCTTTGTAGAGATGGCCTATAGGCCTCATTAAAGAAAATAAAAGAATGATTCGTAACTTCATCTTGACAGGGTCAATTCATGAGATTAAATTGGTCACTGTTGCATGGAATGAGTGCATCAAGACAGTTGAACAGAGAGGATTTTGTGTCAAAGAACTCATACCCTTCAATGATGGCATGATTGAGAAATTTACAAGGAGTTTGTTATCCGAGGATTGATCAGATGAATTCCTTGTACATAGATTTGCAAGAATACAACGTGATGGGTACAAATACCACCTTGATTCATTAGACTAGTAGGCCCTTAAAAATGATTTCACAAATATAATTCATGAAAAAAATGGTTGCTTTGTAGAACCTCCACCCATAATTGCTGAAATAAGAACTAGCTTGAACATCCACATCAAGACCTTGCTGTGACACCCGATATTGCAAGACTCTCCATTTCAAAGATCCTCTTTCTTTTTCAATCTGCTGAAATTATAATTCCCTCCCAAGAATAAAATGAAATTTTGTCCCACAACTTCGTGGATTGTGATACATTAATATCGAAACACATCAAAACTGTGATTTTCAACTGTCGTGACTATTACTGGCTTGAATGTAGGGGTTCCTCCCACCCCCCTTCCTGGGTGATGAGGTTCAGAACACATTGTATCTGACCTTCCAGATTCATACTACTATTGAAAATCTAGAAAGGTCGGCTCCCACTCCCGGCATAGCTCCAGCAAGCTGGCCTCTAACTGGCATTGGCATGCCCTTTCTGCTTATGTCCCGAGGAGAAAATGCAACACATATTTCAGAAATGTGACGAAGCCTAATGGCTTTGGGAATACAATAGCTACTCGTTTGGATTTAATATAAGCCGGTATATATCTGTTATTGAGTTTCTGGATGTTCTTCATATGGTGTACTGCTGTGAGAAAGACCAGAAACTCATGCTTCTATCTATTGCCACAATATTTGCAGCTCTATGGAATGCCTGAAACTTGACCCTCTTTGACAGGGCATACAATGTTTTGTAGTGAAGAATGGAAGCCATACAAAGGGATGTTTATGAATCTAATCTTGTCCAGGAAGGTACGATGTTCAATGATGTTTCTGACCTACAAATTCTTAGATAACTGGGTGTTTCTGGGCGGCCGCGAATGCCCCAGATGCTCATGTTTATCCGATGGATACCTCCAATTGCACCACACATCAATGTGAACATTGACAGAGTTGCCTCAAGCACACCAGGTCCATCAGGATGCGGGGGAGTCTTCCGCACATGCCACATCTTTGTGAAAGGATGCTTATTCCATTATGTTGGGGTCAATAATTCTTATGAAGAAGAATTATAGGCGATCATTCATGATATAAGGAATGAAATACAATACAATTAGAGAAGAATTTGGCTGGAATCTGACTCAGAAATAGAAGTGCATGCGCTAAAATTTAGAACAAGTTGTGTGCCCGGAAAAGTGCTACCTCAATGGGTTGATTCTCTTGATAAAGCTGCTCAAATTTATATGGTTGTTTCACACTCCTACAGGGTTTCTAACTAGCTAGCAGATGCCCTGGCGAGATATGAGGTCATTGACATGGGAGAAAGGTGGTCTTTCGTTATGCCAAACTACTATGAATAATTTGTTGAGGCTGATAGATGTGGTGAGATATAATCCCACTATTGAATGAATCCCATATTTTCCTAACCTCTTTATACCTTTTTATCTAGTAAATTTGCACGGCCAAATTCCACTGGATCCTAGGCTTTTGGGGTGATGAATACTGATTCTCATGATTAATAATTTTATCTAGTGGTTACCTAGTTACGTTTGGTTGAAACACATAAAATATATCTAAATATCCAGACCGTTTTATAATCTACAACTCATAATAGTTTTCTACAATAAGCCTCTAACTTATGTATTAATTTCAATGATTAGGTCAACAACGATGATACATTTCTCTACAATATTACTCTTTATTAAATTAATATCATTTCATGTATCTATTCATTAAGGTATTTTAATAATATTTCTCAAACTATAACGGGTAATATAATATATAATACCCATTTTCAGAGACAAGATCCTCATATCACTAGTTTATGAGTATTCATTAGTGTTTCTCTAACCAAATAGTTAATTTGGTAGATATTCATCTAAATAAAAAACAAGTACCTGTTTGATATTTGAGAGGATAAATCTTTATCAAATCCATAATATTCATTCAGAAAACCATATTCATCAATTATATTAACTATTATGGCTACAAAAATTCTTTAAGAGAAGGAAATAACCAAATAAATTATACCCAAAGTCAATATAGTGGATCCAGAATTTATAATGAAACAATCTAATCGTACAATCCATAGTTACATAATATTTAATTTCCTTAAGCAAGATCATCAACATTGTCTTAAATATTGAACCAAACTAACCAATTGGATGATGGTTGTATATAAATTATTCTCATTTCTATTAATACCATACAAAGTATTTGAGGGTTTTTAATACCTATCAAATTTAATAAGGGTCTTTTTAATATTAATAACACAATTTTTTCATCTTATATAATAATTATCTATACATGTTTTATTCCCTTTGGTGTTGGCATGATTTTAATTATTTTTTATTTTAATCTATATCCCAAAAACTAAATAAATTTCATTTCAACACATTAATGGGTTTCTTATTATATAACCCGTAATATTGTATTTATAACTAAAAAATTGAAGTCATGTATTTTCATGTATATCTAAATTCTTCATACGAGTAAAGTACATGAATGATTCATATAAATGACATATTTATAAGAGATTGAAAACTCCATGAGGGTAATCTTAAAGCTACAGATATCCAACCACATTCATATTCCATGCCATAAAAGGCCTCTAGGAAAGTAGGTGGTCTGACCCCAAGTCCCTCAACCTATAGAGATATTAATCAAGATGGAATTCAATTCATGAAAACTCTAACACCTCATATGCACAAACACTTACAGACAAATATTATCATGTTCATATCTAATAATACCAACCATGGTAAAGGTAACTTTAATGAAAATTATATAATATTAAACCAATCATGATATTAATGTCTCAATCCTAGAATAAATTTATCATTTTAATGACCATAAACAATATTCATATTTTCTAAAAACAATACAAAAATTAATATTAATGAAATATAATAGATAAATAATAATTAAATTTATTTTCCAAATCAATATCCATTTACAAAAAAAATATCAAATAATGGTAATTATAATAATTGTATAATTATTCATGATTTTAAACATTATGTATTGATTTCTATAAGAACATTTGATATTTTATATAAAACAAAATTTATATGATATGTAATGAATTATAATCTTTTTATAATTAATTATATAGTATATAAAAATTTAATAAGATATTAACATCATATGTATTGAAATTTATACACATAAAAAACATCTCTTATATTTTTTAAACATACAATTAATTTCTAGATCATATGGCTTGTGATTTAATTGGAAAAATGTTATTCCAGAATTTCAACCTTCAATACTTGGGAATACTATTTCATAACTTTTTAATAAGTTCTTTAAAAAAATTATAATTAAATAATAATTTTAAAAAACATTATATGTAAAACATTCCCAATATACATTTTTTTAATTTTTATATAAATTTTATAAGCATAATAAAATAATAATAGAAAAAAAATTAACATATTTTATTATTATCCTTATACTAATCCCCTAATATCTATAATGGTATCCTCCCAATTTCCATTACATATATTCTACGTGTAATGGTTTAACACTATATAAAGGTAATATAATGGATACATTTAAAAAAATTAATATACAAAATGCTAGGTAAACATAATATACAGATTACCATTATGTATCTCCCTCATGTAAAGTTATTACATTTATACAATTCCATTCTATAAGGGTAATTTGAATACATCTGACATTATATAAATTTATACAACACAGAACTTTATTAAACAACTATAATACCTTTATGAATAAGGTTAATTATCCAATTACACTAATATAAGCTACTTTTTGAAGGGGTACCCCTTTATAAAACACTTCCATATAGGGTTACAAATTTTCAAAACTCCATTTTTCTATTGAAAATAATGATGATACCGTTATAAAAAATCATTTAAAGGGAATAATGTAAGGCTATAATTTAACATCATATCCATTAAGTATCCATCCTACATTAGGTTAATCATATTTACATTTATTTATCATTCATATGGGCCTTCAAAACATGTTTTACAATTTAAAAAACATTTTTTCATTTTTTTGAAATCTAGTTATCAAAACATTTATAAATCCCAAGGAAAACACTTTTGATACAAATCATTGTTTTCATATGATCATCTAATAATAATTTGAAGAGGAAGAAAAACCCAAACAAAGTTGATCCATATTAGAGAAGTTAACATGTAAATAATACTATAATATGGAATAAATAGAATTCTTTATTTGATATTGTTTCAATCCTCACTATGGGGATAGTTTTTATAGACATCCATGTGATTCTTTGAGCAAAGAAACCATAACTTTGATAGAGTAACCGTTCCAATGTTTCCACGGACCAGTCATGAGGATACCTTATATATAATGGTGTTCTAACTCATTCTCAAATGAGATAAATAAATATTCGACAGTAAAAGAGTTCATAATATCCTAATACACACCACATAGAACACACACATCCCACATAAGAAAGTATATATTCCACTTATATATCAAAATAAGGAGACACATCCCATCAACAATTCATTGTATGTGTTGCTGAATATTATAGTGTAATTAATTATTAATTATCTATGAATTAAATTCAATGCCTTTAAACCATCTATAATGATTTATAAATCATGAACAAACCATATAAAATAAATAAATAATATATGTATATATATATATATATATCATTACTTCATCCCATGAAATTAGAAAAATTAACTATATGTGTTATATCATGTCCACTATGTCTATAATATCATACAATAGAAATATACTAATTGTATCACATGCTTGTGTATATGAATCTCATGCATGTACATTTAAGTGAACATAAAATAGATACAACACAAAAATACCCTTGAAAATAAAATATTTTAACACCTACAATTCTTAACTAATAATATTGTACTAAATAGCATATTCAACACACAACACCAATCATAAAAAATACAATGAAATATATTAATTTAAATTTAATGAAATTGAAAACTTTACCAACATGAAAACTTAAGTCTAAATGATCAGTAATTGTGTATACCATTATAACCATGATTTTAAATTTAGGTGTATAAATAGTTCTAAAACTGCTATGAAAACTATTTGTATCAATTTATTAAAAATAAAATATTAAACATTAAAAAAATGAGATGTTTTTTTGAAAAAAAATATGTTTCTTTATGAAAGATTTGTCTTTCTTTAAGAGCATCATTTTAAATTAATTTATATAAATTTATAAAAATATTTTCAAAAAATATAATAATATTTAAAAGTAGTCGTATAAATATTTTACAAAGGTGAATTATTCATATTTATATAAAAAATTTTAATTTTGGATAAATATTTAAAGATTGGAAATTTTAATTGAAGACATTATTTTTTAAAATTATTTATAAAGGTAAATTAAAAATTAAATTAATTTAAATTTAAATTTGATTCATTTATTTATGAATTAATCTATATTAGGTTTTTGGAATCATTTTCATATTGAATTCTGATAAAAGCATTGTAATCTTTTAATCATTTCATGTTCAAAAAACCACTTTCTCGTCATGCATGTAGTATAAATGTTAAATTTATTCTTCCCCGTATTTGAATTATATTTGGAATAAACATAAATATTTAAAAAAATTATAATATATATTATCTAACTGGTTAAAATTATTTTTTTTCCAAAATGAAAAATAAAAATAAGAAATAATATTTATTAGGGTAAAGTTAAAAATTAATTTACAAAGGGATTAAACAAAAATGATAATATTAAAAATGACATAATAAATTTTATAAAATTTACATAATGGATTTATTTTTACCAAATCATGAATAATTATTGTGGATAATCCATTTTTTATAATTTTATAATATGGAAAATATGGTTACACCTTTTTCGTTTTAAATTTTACAAGTGTGCTTCTCACCTCACTTATAAATGGAAAACTAATCACATTTCATAACAAATATGAAACAAATTTTATTAAAGTCAATATGGGAAAAAATAAAATTCCTAATATCATACCCTCATATTATAAGCCTAATTTTTGGAATAAATATGACCTAATAAAGATTTTTTTGAAAACCTAAGGAGGAAACCATAACAAGAGGTAACACTCTTCGACGAGTATTTATAATGTCTTCTTACACCTCATTAAAATCATATTAATTTATAATATTATAATAATTATAATATCTACCATATAATACTATGTTATTAATTTATTTCCATGACCTAAATCTATCCCCACTTCCATCAAATGTTTGATGAAATCATCACTCATTTGTACGGAGGGCTACCATCTCACGAACCAATGTCATTCATTTTTCGATTACCTTTTATCATGGATGGGCATGATAATGAATAAAAATTCAAAATAATATATATTTATCATTATTATTCCTATAAATTACATATATTATAAATACCTCTTTTACATCCAGGTTTGTAAGAGATACAATAGCATCGTTCGCGTGTGTGATAGACAACCACCTCACAATGTGATGTGATTGTTCTCAGTAACTATTTATAAAGAATATAATAAGGATAACATTAATAAATATATGATATGTACATGAAATTATTATGATATTAATTATATATTTATCATTCAAAAAGGATATTCTATCATAATATTTCTTACACATAAATGTGATATCATTGTTTTTGTATGTGTGTGCTACCACCTTCATGATGTGAGGTGACTCAATTTTCCTCACCATACCACATGGGTGACATATATAAGTATATATAAATAAATAATATGGTATTTATGAAATTATGATAATTTTTTAAGATAAAATATTACTTACTTCTCTTCTATAAGGATCATTTAATAATATAAGTGTTACTCATGCATATGTCCGGTCTACTGTCTCAATGATTATAATATACTTTATTTATCAAATAAAATGTTTATGATTTTTATTAAACTTTTAATTGATAAATAAATATGATAATTAATCTATGATTACAATTCAAAATATTATGTAATTATATATTTTAAAGAAGAACCATAACTTTCAAGAAAATTCAAAAATGATGAAACAAGGAAATTAACATGTGAAACAATCGGAATAATAAATGATTAATAACAAAAACAAGATAAGTTATTTTAAAAGAATCACATATGTTATTAAAAAAAATATTTATTATTTATTAATAATATATTTAAAACCTAAATACATAATTATAAATCACATTCAACCAAAAGGAAGACTGAGGTAAGGGACTTTGTCTCAATTTCCTTTCATTATGGAATATTATATTGATTTGAACCAAGTTCTGTTTTTATAGTGTACATAATTCCCAAAAAACAATTAATGTAGTGATTCTATAATAATTTATTTTATTTTAGGTTTTAACATTAATTACTTAATACATGTGTATTTGACATAAAATTTATCATAATTGTAATGAATTTCCTAGCTCAACTTATTTTCATTGGGTTATATTGCTTCCACATCATCATTGATATTCCATGATTATGTATGTATTGAATATTTTTCATAGATGACATATTTAAACATGTTTTAATTTGATTTACATTATATATGCATAATCATTTGAATGATTAATTTTCGCTTTAATGATACGATATGTGTGGGGGTTAATTTCACAATCTCCTTTTAATCGAGATTGTTTATTCTTGAATTTCCATTGAAGGAAATTATTTTATAATTGTATAATAAATATAATTAGTTTAATATACACTATTTATCTAATATTTTTTCAAGTAATATTACAATTTTACCAAAAATGTTTCCTTAAATTATTAATAATATGTTTTTATGAAAATCCATCATCATTTCCCTCTTCAGTCGGAAATCTAATTTCTTCCAGATGATTTTTCCAAAAATGTTTACAATTTTTTAGAAATTTAAAAATGAATTATAATAGATAGTTTTATCAATTTTATAATTTATACATGATTTTTTTTGGAATCTTCATGTATTACAAAAAAAATTCACATTTAGATATTAATGATGAAGTCAAAGGGGTCATTTTGTTAAATTGTACAAATTGAAAAAAATTTACACCTATCATAGACACTCAAATAATATGAAAATTAATTTATATGTTTCAAGAGTTAATTTTAAATAATAAAATTTTGAATTTTTTGTGAACATTTAGTACTAATAACTTTTTCAAAGTGAAATTTTTATGTTCTGGTATAATGTTTTGAATGAACATTTTGTGGAATTTAATTCCATTATTGATATAAAATATTAATTCTTACTTGAATGATTATATGTATTTTGATATCAAACAAATTATTCTGATGAGTTTTTTGTGATTAATTTTAAGATATAATTTAATCAAATTCATTTCTTTTATTCATTTTTATTATTGTCATATTTCCCTTGAATCATTCAATTTCCTATGGAATTTAAATTTCCCTTGATTTATATATTTATTTATCAACTATATATTCATTTCATAAACCATATATCATTAATACATTTTGTTTCTACATCGAATTTAATTTTTTCTATAGAAATTTAGATAAATACATATTATTCACTAAATATGGATATTTAATTATTAGGAACATTGTTCGGGAATTAAAAATATTATTCAATATATGAGGACTTCTTTGGAAATATAGTGATAGATAAAGCCTATTATTATTTTTACCCTGAATGAATCAGAATGTCTCATGGGAATAATTAATAAGAGAATATAAACAAGTTTCTAACTGTATTTTTATGCCATCTTTTAAATGGTATTGACGGTATATGTATCATTATTCGTAAGATCATATCTTTTAAAAATTATGAATTTTCTTCATTAAAAATTCATTTAATAATAATAATAATAATAATAGTGTAATTCCATTATATATAGATGCATTTAATTAATATATCAAATTGAAATGTATTTATTTTCAATTATTTAAATTTATATATTAATTATTCCTTATAATGTTTTTGTACATATGTTATTGGTTAAATGGAATGTGTTTTAGTTAGTTACAATTCCATATTGAACAGTATCCATGATATTCTCAGAGTGGTGTTATATATAGATGTAATTATTTAAAATTTTATGGATTACATTGTATATGTGTGCTATTATTTACCATACCACATTGAATATTCTTAATGGATTATGATTCCTTCAACTATACTCAACCCTTAATTAGAATTCGATCTCACCATTATTTTTTCCATTATAGGGAAACCATAAATTTTACAATTATTAATATTAAATGATATTCTAGGGTAATCATGTTATTATTGAAAGATAATTTTCTATAATTTTTATAATTAAATTATATATGGGACTCAGGTATGTATCAAGTTTACTATGACCACTAAATGGTCCTATCCTTCATGATGTGATTCTATGTATCTTTTTGCAATGTAATAAATATGAAACTATATCTAGGATACTGGGGATGGGTTCTATAATATTGGTATCACAACATGTTTGGAATATATCCTGGTAACTATATCATGGAAAACAAATATTATGGACCACAACCCTATGATAGACATTGAGGATAAGTATATAATAACGTTCTAATGTTTCTATAAGGTAAAGAGTATGTGGTTTTCTTGTAATTAATATCATTCTGGATAATATAAGTAGACATGGTATTTGAATGTATTCACATCAGTCTAACAACTCTATAATTCCCATATTGTCCTTCACCTGATCAATACCGTATTCATGATAATATGCCTTTCGACACCCATAGTTTGACACTAATAGGGTAAATGATTTGGATAATTTACATTTATTAATAAATAATTTTGATTGATTTGATTATATGATGAAAAGAATAAAAATATTTTAATTTATTTATTCTTATATTAAATAGAATGTGTATTAATGGAACATGATTAATTTTTATATGACAAAAATAAGGGCATAACACATTTAATTGCATAAGAAAAATTAACTGTGTGATAGAAGAATGTAAATTCCTTCTTACAGATCCATTTATAGTTTATTTTCATAAATATGTTGAGCCTAGGATTTATCCTTGTCAATTACATCATATAATGTTTTACTCCTTGATTAAGTTTGGACGTATGTATAAATAAAACAAATAGTTAACTGTTTATTGGGATTCTAGAATTAAATTAATGAATTATTTTACCAATGTTATTTTTTTTATATAAATTTTAAATAATCAAAGTATTATTTTGAATATTTGTGTCATTTTTGATTTTATAAATTTATGATATATGGATACCATAATGTTTTTGGGAGATTTTAATTTATTATTACATCAATGTTATAAACACAATATTTTGGGTTTCTTATGTTGTGTGTCTACCATGTTTAAGGAAATTTTGGGAAAACTTTATGTCAGGAATAAATTTGAGTAGATAATATATTTGAGGATTAATTAATTTATATTTTATCTGCATATGTTTAATATAATTGAAATCAATGAGAGTAAATAAGATAAATAATGAAATTTTAATAATAGTCAAATAAGATTATATAAAGTTGGAAAAATTTTATTTTAATAATACATTAGAAAACAATTTACATATTGATTAATTTCATTTCATGTACATTCATAATATATTTTTTGATATTTTATAGGAATTACTTTGATATAGTTTAGAAAATAAAAATCATTAATTATGAGTGAAGACATATCATGACTAGTAGGTTCACATGGTTTAAAACCATGACCAAAGGATGATAAACATTAATTTCCCTGAACTAGATAGATGATTTCAGGGTTAATGTGTCATTTCCTTTTGATAAATGAATTTGAAATTTATTATTAATGATGAACTGGTTGTGTTAAATTTGAGTTTTATAGATTAATCATTTATATTGGATGACTTGTGCTAACCATATTGGTTTTGGAAAATTGTATAAACATGGGTTTTCACTCTGGTATGGATATTTTTTTAAATTTTTTCTCATTATATATTTTGGACCGAATACGATTACATTTTGGGTTCTTGAGTGTTTTCGTGGTGTCTTATGCTTGTTTGGATATTGTAAACACAGTCACTAGGAAAAAATAATCTCAGATCATGGTTAGTTGAAACTGTGAGAACTTGGCTACGTGGTCCTCTTTAACTGTGCAAGGTTGGACAATGGGGTGTTATTGGGCCCATGGTATTTCCTAATAGTGTACCAGGGTCTGTACTCCCATAAATAGTAGTGGATATGTTTCAAATGCGATTTTCATGGTTGGATAATTATATCTCTAATAGTGTGGATAAACCATGTAAATTTACCCTCCCTGCATAAAAGGGATCATGTTTGGGACACAATAGAGACAACCATGTAGCCAAACCATGTGATGCTTGTTTTTTGGTGAAAAGGTAAAAATTCCCTTAAAATGATATAATTTTAAAACATTAAACATATTTTTTCCACTAGATGTGGAAATATTATCCTTTCTATTGAACTATTTGTATATATAACTTAGTAATTGAAATAAATATTCTATATGTAGTCTGAAAAAGTGACTTTAAATTAGTTGGATGTGTATCTATAATATCTTGATTCTATCTTACTTGTTTGTCATTTTTAATCTCCTCAAAGTCACAATTTACATGGAGCCTTATAATCACTATTTTATGTGAATTGATCTATTGTGTATATCTCATTTAATTCAGGGTAATCAAGATTATTATACTGGATGAGGAGGTTCGTATGAGTATAAGGTAAGTGGTCTATAAATCATCCCATATGTTTTTTCGTTTTATAATATGTTTTATGTACATGTTTATTTCACTAGGAATGTCATTTTTATGTAGTGTTCCTTACTTATAGTCATTAGATCCATATTCTATAACACTTAAAAAAATATTCTATCCATCATTGGAGGTTGGGACCTTACTGACGACCACCCCATATTATGCGATTTCCATATTTGTATTTTTAATTATTGGACATGTTTGTTTGAGCCACCATTCTGTTCTACAATGATTGCCCCTGGAAAGGGTAATCCGTACATGATTAAATTGAATTGAATTTTTTATGGATATCCCTTGATTGTGTTAGTGACGTGTGATCTTCTACGGTACGTGTTCTACTAAATTAATAAATGATAAATGGTTAAATTAAAAATTATTTTACTTATATGAAGGGAAATATTAAATTTAACTAAAGAACATGGTTTCACATTTGTGTCACACATTTTCAGGTTTATGGAAGGTAGTGGAGTGAACCTAATGACTTTAATATGAATTATATGAATTCAATTAAAGGGATTCATTCCCATTAGCATTATCACACTAAAGAAAGGAAAGAGATTGAACCCAATATCTTATTAAATGGAAATAGTTTACATGAATAATTAATTAAATGGATTGATTATATAGTTTTTATAACATTTTGGACCTACAATTTTAAAAATTAGTGGATAGACTCATTCCAGAGGTGGAATCCCGATGGAGATCCTTTAGCACTTGTGGATGCTATTCTGATTCAAGGATGACAGTTGCAAGGGTGTGACCAACCCTAGAACCTAATATTCTCATATCAATGGATGTAAAATATAACATTGAAAGATCAATACATTATTATTATTATAGGATTCATTGAACATACCCCTAGGTCTAGTGTAACTTATATATATATATTATGGGCCTTTGATACAACCATGGTCCAAATCATTGATTATCTTGTTTTTTCCTTGGACGATTCTATGGACTCATTTTGTATAAATACAATATAATTACATGGAAGACACTCCTTGGATTATAATATTACTCCTATTGCAAATATATAGTTACTACCTATGTTTTCTCAACCCTAGAGGTCATGGTTACATTGGTTGTCCCATAAGAACCTCTTCATTAAAAATATAATCATGGATTCCTTGTTACATATTTGATCAACTATTGTTAATATCATAAAAGGGTTTTCATTTTGTGGTTCTACCATAATTGACACTATTATATAAACTCTAAATAATTAATTAATGAAATGGTAACATTTTCTAACACCAGCTAAGGCTTAAGTATGTACTTTGGTATCTACTTAATTGAACTTCATATTTTTATATTAGAATGATTTAACACTATTTCGGTTTATATTACACGAAGATGGTCTTACAGATACCATTAGTGTTTGGTAACTAAGATTTATCTCACACCCTATATGAGATGTCATTGTTACCTAGGCACAATACATGTAAGTACGTGTTGACAATTTGAAGTGTAGTGCATCAGAAACATGATTGCTCATTTTTTATGATGGATCTAGTAGAAAATGATCGAGATGAAGTTTATGATCCTTAGAACGTTTTGGGATTCCTTTTTGTTACTTTTTTATAGAATTTATTGTCTTGTATCCATCTTTTCAATCATTATAGATACATTACATATATCGTCCTCATATATTGTATAATGTTATTATTTGTTTAATTTATCATTAATCCTTTATGATTCTCATGTTTATTCAATCTAAATGTATTAATTCTGTTATGTACATGTTATAACATTTATCCAATTTTCTATACAATGGTTATGAGGTCATATTATCCATATGGAAAGACCTTAGGCCCCCACTATTAGTCAGAAATGTCTGGTGTTTAGGAAGATGTTCTTGAGGCCATATGGTCAACAAATATCGGAGAAACATTGTGTGGATTTGTGGTCCTAGATTTCAAAAGGTGGTATCATAACTGTTCAATTCATTCATTACTATTTAAAGACAAGATCCTGGAGATTTGGAATTCATTGTAACATATATATATTGGGCATGGGTATATCTAACTGATGATTCGGGTTATCACTGAGTTTCCATTATTATTAAATTTTTTTATTTTTTTTATTATAGTGTATATTATTTTACAAATGGTTGATGAACATTCTATGGGGTGGTTATTTTTGTTATTTTGATTATAAATTTCGTTCAACACTATCCTAATGATTGAGGTCAAAGAGAATTGTTGTATTTATCACATATAAGTCATATACATTCATATTGCATGGCCATATTGGTGTATTTCAAATCACAAATTTCTTGATTTGACTGTAATTATTGGGTGATGATAATGCTGTAATATTATACCTCTGATATTTTCTATCCACGATGTAGTGATCCCAGTTTCAATTCATTATGTGTATGAGCCCTCATGGGTTGTAATGATTAACTTAACAAGTCCATCTATTTATATGAAATTAAATGTGAGTCCATTTAAGTTGAATGGTGTATGGTATATGATTCATTGGGAATGACAATACATTTTAAATGAACCTTCATATATAAAATTAAGAAAATGATAACTATAAAAAGTAAAACACAACATATAAAAAATATTTCTAGTAAATTATGAGGAAATTAATTTTTGACCCTTAATCTATATGAACACTTGTAATTGAAAAAAACATTAAACAATACATGTACTAATATTCATGAAGTTGGGGTAGTATACCATTGGTAGTGAGACCTTTCAATTCCTTCAACTTTCACTGGTATTATTATCAATCCAGTTAAATCTTTTTCTGGGGAGTGAGATTAGAATTTTTAGAAAAATTCATCCATGACGACCTCAAGTCATGTGGCGTGATATTAGAGAATTCCATAATCTACATCTTGTGTCACATGATCCACCATTCTTATCTCTAAAAGTACCACATGATGCATAACTTATCGCAGCTGATCTAGAATCCTAGGCTTATCTTCCTGATAGTTTCATATATATTATTCAATCAATCGAAGGTGTTTTATGGCCATCACCTATGTTGGATGATGTGACCTTTGCGTTCTAGTAGCATCATACTCCAACCTTCTTAGGGGATGGTGAGAAAAAACAATTATTCTTCGATAGACTCCACCCATTCAATAATTTAATATTAAGCTATTCCTCCCTAGTATAGGGTAAAGATTTCTATATAAATTTTGTGGGATTTTTCCACATACTAGTGGGATGAAACTACCCAAGATTGTCGACATCAAGGCATGGTATGTGTTGATTCTAAAATGTATTCTATGATTTCTTCTTTTCACATAAGCTAATGGATGACAAAGTTTTAGAGATCATGAATCTAGGGAAGGATTCTATTACAGCCACATAATACATAGTTTGATTCACTATGTTATTATGATTTTGACCACTTCTATATGGTGACGAGACATTGCTTGATAGATGCTTCAAGGATGGGGTCCTATATGCCAGGCATACTCTGGTGAATGTATTTATCCTACCTATTATTATCTCATATAGTCAATTAGGATCTTATCACTGAGTATAAACTAAGGGAAATTTATACTACAAGGAAAAAAGGACCATTTCCTCAACCAGATGGTAGCTCTTTGCATTGTAGAGTGTGATCCATCCAGGTTTGTCGTCAGGTCAATGGCATCCAGAGTACCCTCACTGGTAGCTTTATTGTTCTCTATTAGTGTGTAAAATAAGAAGTTCTAAATCCTTAGTGTGATAGTGTCCCTATAGAGTGTCAGGACTAAGGCTTTAGGAGAGAACATATGGAGATTCTCTAAGACCATTCCAATACATATTAGGGGAAGAGGATCTCGTCAAATTCTTTATTTAGGGATAGTTATTTCATTCCCCATCTGGAGGGGAGATGGATTAGCATTGATAGGACTAAATTAGGAGGAGTTCACGATTATAGTAGCCAAAAATCAAATTATTTTCAATGCCACCAGAGTGGTCATGAATGTTTTAGTCTAGCTATTGCATAGGGTCGTGGATCAGGACAGTTGGATGCTTTATAGACAATACCCAAATATTAGGTTGCATGATCTCCTATGGTACGATATACTATTCTAGTAACCAGCACTATAGTATCTTCTAGATTTGTGAAATCTGATTCCCCTTACATTCTCTCTTTATCCATCGTGGAAGGTAATGGGGTGGAAAACCAATATTTGATTGCTATAATGGCAATAGATACATAATTATGAGTAAGATTAGATGGAATATACCAAAGTGGGCACTATACCTGTGAGGAAGGAATTTAACCTTTCATATGGTACCTATTTTATTATGATATTTTATGTTTCTATTTCATTATCTTCATGGATTTATTTGTATCATATCACATCATTTTGGGAAAATATCACTCCAGGTTGTCATTTACATCACCAGATTACATTATTTATCTAGATAATGGTGTGATGAATATCCATGATAGTAGATCTGGACCTGAGAATCATGGGATATGTAGAGTGAATAGTAATATTTATAATCTTATCATGGAGGATTAATGTATACATTAGGCTGAATTCCATACAGTAGTAGATCATTTCAAATATGTCCATCCTGACCTTTTTTATATCTTACTTATAGAGAGAGTGGTGGAGTTTATGATTTATCTTATTCTAAGAGAATCTAATGTGTCCATAACTCCATAAAGGATGTCACCTACTAATATCTAGTAACTAAAGTAGATATTATATGATCTATAGAAAAATTATATTATATTTCCACATATTTTCTCTTGGGGTTCACCATTGATTTTTTCAAAGAAATGGGAGGATACCCACAATCTATTGGTGGATTATAAATGGTTGAACCCATTTGCGTTTATTAATATTTATCCACATTCCCAAAGAGATTATTTACATTCTAGCCCTAAGGAGAAAGGTTGTTCACAATGATCAACCTAAGATTAGGTTACCATTAGATGTCAGTCAGGCCATCAAATATAACTCTTACAACATTCCAATGAAGTTATGGTCTACATGGGGACCTTATTATACTATTTGGTATCATGAATGCTCATACAATTTTAATAGATCTGATTAATAGTGTTTTCATCCCTATATGGATTGTTTTGTCATGGTATTTGTCGATGACATCTTGGTGTATTCTTAAACTTATTGCGACCATCGAAATAGAATTGAGATCTTTCTAAGTACACTAATAGAGTATCATATTTATGCATATATTTTTCATTTACACTTATCATTCTAAAAATTTCACATAGTATACAATATTATCTCAAAATCGGGATTCATTGTTAACCAATGTAAGGTTACTGTTGTGGTTTCTTCATAGGATCCAAAGAAATCATTTAATATACAGATATTATAGTAGATGTATTCATAGTACAATAATTTCATATTTGACTTTCCATGAATATCTATGCCTCTTCATGGTATTATAATGAATGTTGTTATGTTCCTGTGGCCAGAATAGTGTGAGAAAGACTTTCCAGAGATGAAATTTATTATTTTCTTTGCACCAATACAAATTATACTACATCATGGATGATAATATAAAGAGTTTTGTGATACATCTTCCATTTGGATATGTGTAGTTAAAATATAAGAAGATAGAGTCATTCCATAATGATCTCAATAGTTGAGGCCTCATGAGATAAATTAATCAACACATGACCTCGTACATGTATTAGTTATAGATGAAATTTTTTTCGAGATACACTATCATATGATTATACACTTTATAGTGTCTATGGAATATAAGAGACTCAAATATATAATTAAATAGAATTTATTTAATAATAAATAGTGAATACAAGTCTAATATCATCAATACATCAATTTGGAGTTTTCCAATATGCATGGAAAAGAAAATTCCATAGAGGATGTGTTGAGTTTGAAAACTTAGGCACATTCCATATGTGAAACTAGTGATGAATGAAAATTTATGGCCTTCTTTTCTAAGACAAATATTTATTTTCAAGATATTCATAAGAAACCTTACCTCTCATAAATAATAGTTACATCTTCCCTCTATTAGAAGATAAAGAAGTGGCAATTTTCAGATCCCAAGGTGTTGGTTCTTCATGAGAGTATTTCAATAGAGAACCCACCATTAAAATGGTCTGTGGATAGAGGTATCATAAAATGTATACTTATGAATATCTGAGTTTATAAAAATATGAGAGAGGAATTGATTCAGGTGTCCCATAATTCTTGTGCAGCTGTTTATCTAGTCATCAGCAAGATTCATAAAGATATGAGATATCTATATTGTTTTCTAGGGAATAAGTGTCATATAGTAGGTCTTATTACAATGTCATCCACCAATCACTATGTGATGGTGGAGAAGAAGCAGTCTGTTGGCATGTTAGATCATCTTCTAATCCCATAATGAAAATGGGTATATTTTTCAAGGACTTTGTATTTGGTTTAACAAGTATTCCTAGAGGTAGAGATATTATATGTGTTGTCATTGAAATACTGAAAAAATTATACCTCTTCCTTACAATCCAAGAGACTTTCTCATTTGATTATATGGGAAGATTTTAGGTTCATGAGATCATCGTACTATACTAGTCCACACACACTATCACTTCGGATAGGGACAATCACTTCATGTCATGCTTATGAAATGGGTTCTAGAATAATATGGGTGAATATGTACTTATGATCAAAACATTTAACCCTCAGGTTGATGGATAGTTTGAGTGGATGATATAGGTTTTATAGACATGATTCATGCATGTTTCATTGATTTCAAATATCTTGGGAGAAGCATATCCCTCTAATTGAGTTCTCTGGTAATAATAGCTTCTAATTGATAGATCAAAAGGATCCTTTTGGGGCCTTAAAAGATGGTCCATTTCATTCAACCCCATTCCACCATATAGACAAGAGAGGCATCCCTTTTAGGTCCTCATCTTGTGAAGGAGACTTTATAGTGGGTTTGGATTATTAGGATGAATATATTTACTGTTCAGTCTACAGTTAAATCTTATAAGGATATTAATAAATGACCTATTGAGTTTGAGTAAAAAAATATTGTATTACTACTGGTATCACATAGGCTCAAGAATAGTTGTATATGGAGGAAAAATTTGTTTCCCTCATTAGGTAGGGTTGTTTGATATTATCAAGAGATTCAGTCCAGTATCCTTCTTTTTTCTACAACCTCATAGGTATCGTTCCATGCACAATGTCTTCCATGATTCATAGCTTCACTGATATCATGCCAAACTGTATCAAACTTTTGAACCCAAGGAAGTTGAACTGGATTTTGATTCATCATTTAATGATTATACAACATGCATCGTTTATTAGAGATCAATGTCTTCCCAATGATTTATATCTCTCTAGTATGGGTACTATGGAATCACGACTCTATATAAGAAACGTATTAGGAGAATGAGACTAATTAATGTTTCTAATAGAAAGTGTTTTTCTTATTTATTGTTTCAACTAACTTGGAAGGTGAACTCAGGGATGAGTTACTACAAGAGGGAATACTATAAGAACCTGTTTTTTTCTCTCAAGTGTGAACATTTATTTTTAATATATGGACAAATAATTTATTTTTCACATTATATGTAATCCTTATGACATCATTAGACTTGGGACGTTCGTTATTTTTTAGAGATCAAGACCCTAGACAATGATAAAAATTGGTTGGTCACATGATTAGTAGAAACCGTGCGATTCAGGACACACACACTGCCCTAATAGCGACAATAGTGTGGTATTGGGCACACAATTTTCCATAAGCATTCCCCAGGGGAAGCAAGCCCCTTAAAATATACTACAAAAATAATGTAGTGATGTTTTTCAATGTTGGCCCATGGTTTATCCAACTGTGTGGCCTAACCATGTGAAATTCCCCTACCAATAGATAATGGAACATGGTTTGGGAAACTGTGTGACCAAAACAGGTAATGATTTTTTTTGTCAATGAAAAAAATTCTATTTAAAATGATAAAATTTTAACCCCTTTCCTCAAATTATTTTTCATATATCCATGGAAATTTTCTACTCTCTTAGAGATATCTATTTTGATCTAATCATGAAATTGAGATAACTCATCCATATGGAGTCTGATCTAAGAGGCCTTCAACTAATTGGATGTTTATGGTTAAGATATAAAATCCAATTTAGCTATTTTTTATTCTTCCTACCCTCAACATCACTATTTATTTATAGGATTATATTCCCTATTTTCAGGGTGTTGATGCGTTTTTTAGATCTCTTACATTCTAGGCTATCCTTGAGGTACAAACTGAATGAGTAGAGTGGTATGAGTATAAGGTAGGTGTTCTATATCACATCCCTTTATTTTTATAGTTTTATAAATTCTCGAGAGTACATTCCAGTTTCATCAGGCGTGGGCAATTTAATTAGTGTTCATTTATTATAATCAATATATATTTACTATAAAACTATCATTAAATATTATATACATCATTGGTGGTTGGAAATTCAATGATGACCCGCCCATGTAGTTAGTATATATATTTTGGTTTCTAGTGGGTTGGCATGTTTTTCTGAGCCACAATCATGATTTCCTAGTGTTGACCCTACTAATGGCAATATTTCCTTGATTAAATGACTATTGAATTTTTTATGACTATCCCTTGATTATTATAGTGCCACATGACCTTATAATTTAAGTGTTCTACTTAATTAAAAAATCATAAATGGTTAAATTGTAAACTATACATTGTATACTACATGACATAATTAAATGTAACTGAAGAAACTATTTTAATGTCCATATCAAAACATTTCCTATTTATGGAAGGCAACAATGTGATCCTATTGCATTAAATTTGACTTATATGAAATTAATAAAATGGTTTCATTCCCTTTATCCTTTTCACAATAATGAATGACAATCCATTGAACCCAATGGATAATTAAAAAAAATGAGTTTTACATGGCCTAATTAATTAAATGGATGTATTATATAGAGACTATATAATATGAACATATTAATAATAATAATAGTGGTCATACTCGAACAAGGATTTGTTTCTTGAGATAATTCCATGTGAACTCATCGACTCTATTAAGATTAAAGTATGTTGATTGACATGTGTGAGACCCTTCTTGGAACCCAGACCACATCTATATTTGAAGTCCTAGTATCACCCTGTATGATCCCACCAACATTATTATAGGATGTCTTGGATACACTCTTTGGACTCATCCTAACTTCTACAAACATGAGAACCCCTTGATACTTCTTTTTTCTTAGTCACTACTTATCCCTTTTTAACATGGATTATTCCATAGACTCGGTTTGATTCATTATTGTGGAATGTCTTAGACAACAATCAGAGAGTTCAATATTAACCATTATTCCAAGGATATGGTTACTTCTTGATTTTTATAATCGCTTAATGTCATGTTTTCCTTGGTTATCTCCTTGTAACCTCTTTATTATTAATATAATCTTTGATTCCTTGTTACAACATGGAATGAAATGGTTTCGTATTCAAAATCTATCTGATGTTGAAGAAAATATATGGGTATTTATGTTACTATAGTAGTTACTATCATATATTCATGATTTCACACTGCTTAAATTTATATTATATGGAAAATATGTTAAAGACATCATTGGTTGTAGAGTACTAAGATTTATCTCACATTGTATATGGTCCACCATTGTTACCCATGATGAATATATTATTGAAGCAACTGAGAGAACCATATGGATTCAGACACTTGATTGATTACATTCATATGTTGGAACATGTATTATTTGACCAAGTTAGATATCAAGATGCTTGGAATGTTTTTGGATTATTTTTTTCTATTTTTTATAGCATGTATTTTCTTATTCATTTTATCTATGCTTTCCAACTTTATAGATAAATGATATAATTCATCACTATCTTTTTTATGCCATTAATTGTTTTTCAGTAGTTTGTTATTCATTTGTACTTATATTGATATACCAAAATACTTATATTAATTATAATATTTAGCTATCATTACATTTATCCATTTTAATAAACTCTGTTAACGAGGTATGTGTCTCCCTACGGACAAACCCTATGCCATTTATTCTAGGTGGAATCCTCTTGAATCATGGTGATGTTCTTGAGGCCATGTGGCCTACAGGGATTGGGGAACCTCTCAGCAGAATCCAAGTTTGGGATGTCACAGAAATATTGAGAGATATAAGTAAACAATATTCACATATTTATGTATATTTGGAACTTGGAAAATATAATTTTATTTCTTTTGTCAAGAATAAATAAATTTTTGGATTTTCATATTTCGAGAAGGGGAAGAATTCAAAATTTATTGAAGCACAATCAATAAATAAATACATTCTTATAAATTATTAAAAGTGAAATGTATGTATATTTCAATAAAATCATAGACATAAAAATAATTCCTCAAATTTAATATAAGGATCTTAAAAAATATTAATCCTATTAAATTAATTTTTAATGAAATATATTTTATTTTAAACGATTAAAGAATTTTGGTAAAAAGTCCTTAAAATTCCATTGACCATTTAATTACTTCCGATCAATGACATTAGTCATTATTTATAAAAATTAATGATTTTATCCAATATCCATATATTCTCCTTCATCTAATGTTCATAATCATTGAATCATAGTTTTCAAAAATGTACACATCAACTTTACTCTTATTTAAAATATGTTTTATTATCTCTTTTATGATGTGAGTTAGTCAATAAAGTAGTTTTATATTATAAAACCCATGAATTATAATATCAAGTTTAAATTTAAAGGATAGAATTTATTTATGGTGGGTAGAATATAAAACCATGAAATTATAAAATATTGACATTGTATTCAGTATCATTTTCTACACAAAACAACAACCTTAAATAACCCAAAAAATATATTTCTTTAAATTTACTATCTTGGTTAGCTTGATGAACATATAATCCTAAGCCTTAATGAACTAAAATATAGTATAATATAATATCCTAACCCATAAATTTGTGGATATGAATACTACGAACAATACAATGGAAATTAATTTTACCTATTAACTACAAATAAAATAATTGTCATTTAAATGTGAAAAAATGTATTTAGAAAATCCAATTTTTTTTAAAATACTGATTAGTTTCACATCACACACCATATTTAAAATTAAAATTCACAATTTCTAGAATTTTTTTTTATAAAAAATTAATCTCCATTTTTCCAACATATATAAACTATTAAATTGTAAATTTTTCAGATTATTCTAAAAAATTTTATTTTACAATGAAGAGTGAATAATATTGGATTTTAACTCGAAACAATCATTTCATTTAAATTATATAAAAGTTATATTAAAATTTTAATTGATTTTGAATTTACATTAATTGAATTATATATCAATAAATCCAATTTATTTTATTGTAATAATTTCAATATTTAATTTTGATATAAAATCATTTTGAACTTGTAAACATTTTCCCTCTCAAAACCCGCTTTCCCATCATATCTGTGAGATTAATGTTAAATTCTATTTCCACTTCTATGATTGGGATTGGAAATAATATATTAAAAATTTATAATCACACTATTTTATTTTTTAAAATAATTTAATCCTATTTTTTTACCAAAATGAATAGGAAATTTTTTGTGAAATTAAATACCATGGTTAATGAAAAATTGGATTTAAAGGGTTATAAAATAAAATTATTCAGAACAAAATGACATAAAATATGAATATTTTTTTAATATTTGGAACTAAATTTTGGACCCTATTTCCTTGTGAAGAACATAATTAAAACTTTTTATATTAAAAATTGTGACGTTTGAACCTCCACCAACTTACAAAAGGATGCCCACTATACTCTCTTTTTCAGACCTTCAAACCCTTTTTGTGGGGAAACTACCTAACTAGTTAATTAAAAAAATCATCCAATCTTTCTATAGGTGTAATTTTTTTGTATAATGGAATCCTAGGAATATAGTTTGGTCAATCTTATGTAGTATACACGATGGATATGTAACATTTTCAGTAAATGTTTTTATTTTACGTATTCATTCAACTCCTTCAAATAATATATATTCTTTATTATAAAATAACACTATTATATTACATATATATATATTTTATATTTTTATATGAATTAAAAAATGATATCCAATTTATCAAATGGCTTATAGTACTATCTTCCATGCATACAGTGAACTACTACCTCACAAGCCAATGTCATTAAACATTCCATTACCAGATCTCAATGTTCGGTATTGTAATTTATCTAATATATAATTTTAATTTTTAAAAAGTAATAATATCTCTAGAATCATTATATGTTATATAAATTTTTTTAATCCCATTTTATAGGAGATATTATAATTCCGCACGTGTGTATGGTGGACTACCACCTCATGAAACAATGTGATTCGTTTTCCATAACACTTTATGTGGAAGGAAATAAGGAAAAGAATAATGAATATTTGAGATATTAATGAATCAATTAGAATATTATTGATATATATATATATATATATTATTATTTAATTATAATATATCATTTAATTTCCTTCATTGAAAAATGAAAAAATGTTTCTGTTTTTTTGACTACTGCCTTCATGAAGTGATATGACTCTTTTTTCACTACCACGTCACAAAAATAATATATATATAATATTCATTAAATTAATAATAATGTATTTATGATATTATAGAACTTTTAATATGTCAAAATACTTATTATATTCTTTTTAATATGATCATTGAATAATTTAAGTGTTACTGTTGCATATGTACGACCCACCATCTCCATGATCTTAATATACAATATTTTAAAAATAAATATACCATTATTTATAATAAATGTACAATTGAAGAATAAATATGATAATTATTTCATTATTATTAGTTTTTATGTGATTTCACTATTGAATATTCTCAATAACTATAATGTTTATGAAATTTTTTGAATGATAATATAATGCAACATACAGTCAAACCATTAGGAATAATGAATGCTTATTAGTGCAAGAGTGATAAGATGGTATAAAATGATAAGATTACCTTTATTAAATATTAATATGGTTATTTTATAAATTAATATAATTTTTAAAACATCTATAAAACTATTTAAAAAATATTAAGGAAAAATGAGGCATGAAGTAAGGACATTTTCTCAATTTCCCTTCATCAGGGCATATTTTATTGTTTGTAACGATATTTATTTTATATGGTGTAAATACTCACCCATTTTATCTGATAACATTATTTTATAATAGTTATTGTTTTTTTATGATTCAATGTTAATTACATTGTTAATTATTATTTTACATAAATGTTTCCAAGTGGTAATGGTTTTCGCAAGTGAAATTATTTTTATTGGATTTTATTACTTCTTCCTTGTCCTTACAAGTCTAAAAGTATGTTTGTAATGTATTTTGATTATATTTTGTTTTATTTCCATAATTTTTATATGTATTTATACTTAATACACATAATAGTTTTATTTTTTAATCCTCAGTAAAATGATGGGATATTTGTGATGGTTTCTTTCAAAATATTATATTAATTTTGTTTTTTATTTCATGAATTTCAATTAAAGAAATTTATTTGATAATTATGTATTAACAAATCTTATTTTTATTATCCTCTGGTTATTCATAATTTTTTCATGTATTATTACTATATTCCCATTACATGTGAAATCAAATGCATGAGAAAATGATTTTTAAGAAAATTGAACATCATTTCTCTCTTTAGTTAGATAAATGTTTTCCTCTAAAATAAAGTTTTTAAAAAAATGTTTTTAACCATTAAAAGATAATTTATTAAATTAATTTGTACATAATAATAATTTTCACAAATTTTGTTGAATGGAATATTTTTTTTTGGTTTTCAAAATAATTCACATCTGTATTTTACATAAAAAATTAGTGGAATTGTTGTTTTAACATGTACAAAAGAAACATTATTTCCGACCACCACGACCACTAAAATGGTTTAAATCCTCCAATATATGTTTCAATAAATATTTTCAAATGAAACTATTTTTAAAATTAATTGTAAAATTATAGTCTGAGAATTTTATATTCAAAATGAAAAGGATATTTTCTTCATGAATAATTTTATTGATATTTTTATGGTATTTATATTCATCAATGACATCCAAATATTAATATTACTCTAATGGATATATTTTTTGTGAATTCGATCTTGGTGAGTCCCATAGATCATTTATAATTATATTTACCAAGTAATGTATTAACATTAACTTCACCGATTCAATTTTATTTTCATTAACCTTAGAATGAATAATAAAATTTGATATGGACAATAAATTTCCCACAAATATAAATATTGTTTATCATGGATAATTTTATTACATAAATCATATATCATTCTGACAAATGGTTTTTTGCATTTAAATATATTTTATTATCTAGGGGATTTCTGATAAAACTGTATTATTTTTTAAATACAGATACTTAATGATAAGTCACATTATTCATGAATAAAAACAACTATTTGATATATGATGAATAATTTAGACCCACAACGATTGGTAGAACATGGTATTATATAGGCCGTTGATAAATTTTTTAGGTCTCATGAGACAAATCCAGATGAAATAATTAAATATGTTCTTATTTGTAATTTAAAACGTCATAAGAAATTTCATACCAATATAGGTATCATGATGGATTATATCATGTTATCTAATAATGAGGCATTTCCAACGTTATGAAATAAGATATTATTATCTATGATATTTCCATAATGATATTATATCTTGATCCATCCCATTCATAGTTATTGAATAAATTTCACGTTTTTTCAGTATTTTCCTTTTAATATTTATTATTCCTTTTCCAGTTATTATAGTATTGATGTTGATTAAGTTTATTATGGTTTAAATTATTTTTTATTCTTTACTAATTATTTTATATCATATTTTATCATTAATATTATATGTGGAGGCATTTTCTACTCAATTTATAGAATGACATGTTTGTTTACTTATTTACCAACATATATTGATTATTTTTATTTATTCATGTCACCATCTATTTTACATAACCCTCACTATACATTTGATCTAACTATTATTGTGTTTCATTTATATAGAGTAAATTATGTTTATTCTAATTGATATAAATAGATACGATATAGGCCGTAATGTTATTCTCAATTTTTTTAAAATTTTTATATTCATAAGTAATATGGGAACAAAGAACATAGAGATTTTACAAAGAGTACTTAAGTATTTTGTCCTCTAGGATGTATCTAATTGTATTTATTGTATATGTTATAAAAAATACACAATCTCTAATCAACATTGGTCAGGGTTTTTGTAATGATTGTGCTCTTTGCTTCTCTCCGGAAACCAAAAAAATGGCATCATAGTTCATTGATATGATATATTTAAAATAAAATCATGACACATATTTGAATGTAAATAAAATATGAGTACTCATTTGTATTATATTTCATAAGTAAACAAAATCCATAGGCACTCAATGTTCTATGAAAGATAAATGTGACACAACTGGTGAATTCTTATTTGGAAAAAATATTTATTATAATAAAACATATCTAATGGTAAATGCATGAAAAATTAATTTTTCATAACTTATATATTTCATTTCACCAAATTTTTTAACATCACTAAAAAAAGCACACCTCCTAGAAAACTATAATTGAAAGAAATATTTTCTAAATCTTGAAACACTATATATTTAAAATTTTATAATATTCCATGAATCCAACATATTTTTAAAAACCATGTCCACCAATTACCAAGGTAAATAACAAAAATATATAATATAAAAGGAATATATGATCCTACAATATTACCACATCAATTACCTATCATTTTTGAAGTCCTATTATCACATATTTATATTTCATTCATGTTTGAAATGTTTAATTATTCACCATTTTTATTGTATATATTTTCCTATAATTTTTTGATTTTATAGTTCTTGAAGGATATTAAGTTATTATTTGGAGGTGTTTAATTAAATGAAATGATAGATCAAGAATTAAAAATATACGGGAAGTTGTTCATTGTCTCAAGGTGGGTAACATGAATTCTAAATGTTATATCCTAGATAAGAGTCCACTTTTTTGGATTTTTATTAATATATCTAAAATTATTCATATTCCGAATGTTGTTTCACATCATGAACCTATTATACCATGATTTTAAAACATGTCTTTCTATTTAATCTTTAATGTGACATATCCAAAATATTATCTCATTTATTCTAATATCAAACCAAGAATATTATCTATTTCCAAACCTCTCCTCTATTTACCTCATTGTTTTCATTGACTGAGAGTTTTACATAGATCATCAAGGAATGTAATAGTAAATAGATATTCTTATCTTCCTTTGTTATTTTTCATTCTATCTTTATTTTTTTATTCAATGTGATGCTATGAAATCTTAGGGGACAGTTTTATATGGAATTCATGGGAATGATTTTATATCTATGTTTTGATATTTCCACCATTGAGCCTCATCTTACATGACATTGTGGATCATTTTTCGGACTATTTATCTTTGAAGTGTTTGATGTTGGTGGTTTAATAAAATGGAATTATCATACAAATATTTCATTCATGCTTGTTTTTAAAAGTATAGTTATGTTGTTTAAAGAATTGGTTTTTATTTCCATAAATATATTTTGATAATTTAAATTTAATTGAATATTAATTTGTTTTTATTTTATGACTATACATTCTAATGGGGAGATTTTGTTTTTTGGATAGAGATGAATTTTTATTAATTAAATTTTCATTTGAAATGGATTTTAATTGTAAAAATAGTACATGTTATTGAGGGGTGAAACCAAAAGGTTCTTTAGAAGGTGGTGGCTCACATTTATAAATAATATGTACATGATTTATCCTCCAAAACTTTTGATAAATTAGATCTTTGATAAATAAAACAATGGTAGTATAGGGGAGCCACTTTTTGGGAAATTCTAGCTCCAGGCTTGAGTTTTAAATATGTGAGTAAATGCCTAATTATTTTATGATTCATTTATGGTGATGAGATTTGTGTTTTCATTGACCAAATGTAACATATGACACTATAAAAAGGTTTAAAATTGGATAATTATCTGTATACTATACAGATTTAGGATTTTCAAATTCTTTTTATATATTATTTTTCTAGACTACTATTGAGTGGTTTAGTTTCATGTATTTTTAAACTATAAGAATATATTGTGATAAATTTCATTTTATCTATTTGAAAACATACTATTCAAGAAATTTTATGAGTTATTATAAATAAATAAAAAATTAATATATTATTTCATTAAAAATGAGAATAATTGAAATAAATATTAAAGGCAATTTTTGGAAGAAGTGGTTGGACACTACTGAGCTACTGAGTCCACACCTTGCATACACCCAACATGTGTATATTGACTTTTACATGTTTGATAATATAAATTTAAACAAACTAATTATGGGTTATGGTTATTCATGCTTGTTTGATTCGATTAATGGAGGTGACATTATTGTTTATATACAACATGTTATACGAGGATTTTCGATGTCATCTATTTAATTTTATTTATCAACGGATAAAAACATGTAATTATTTGAAGACAACTACTTCATTTTTTTTATCTTCATCATTAATTACATTATTTTTCCAGGTTTATAATATTACCTTTTTATGATATTAGTTTTTATGTTTTTTATAACTCTTCCTCTTTAGTGATCCCATTTTTATTTCATTCATTGAGAAATAATTTATATATGAGATTATAAAATTCCATTGAACATGTATTCTACCAAAATCTAGAATTTCTATATAGATGTGCAATAATAAATCTCATGTGTATTGTTTTTTTGATAAACTTTGTTAGTTCATGAAATTTTTAATCAAATAAGATTTGTGTTTTGGTCTGTGTTGTAGCACTCCAAAAATTCTATGGTATGTTTCTCTTACATACATTCGACTCAAAACCTATATTCCATAAAGCACTAATTGCTGGGATAAAACACTTGTTTATTTAAGAGATATTCATATCCTAGCCATTGAACTTAAATTTTCCACCTGCATGTTTTGAATTTTTAAAATCTAACATACACGGGTGTATTTAGGATGATATTTAGAGTCTGATAGAATCAAATTATTATTTTATAAATACCAACATACCCATATGAATAGTAAAATACCGTTATGAATAGTAACAGCCCCTTATGAATAATAATCTGACTCTTATGAATTTTATCTACATCCATGAATTTATAAATAAATTTAGGCACCTTATAAATGAAGATGAATAATTTATGTGTTTATATTTTTTAATTAATTAATGAATTTAATTTATTATTAAAATAATCATATTTATAAAATTATTTTTGAAAAATGGACTTCAATTTTTGATTCTTCCCATCGAAAAATGGTTAGGGTGATGTTTTTGGATTTTTCTAAAATACTTGAATTTTTGATGAATAATAAAATGTGATAATTTACGATAAATGCTAAATAAAAGATTTATTGAGTCATTGATGATGATATGCTGATGTAAGCCCAATTGTATCAAATTCACAAGAATTTATTGTAGTATTATATCATGTAAGACTTTCTATTCATAGTCTTGTGAAGAAATAATAAATGAATGATTAAAACAATTATAAAAACCCTCCTCCCCTCCACTATAACCCCGACCCCTCTTCTCTTCACTCATCTCAAGCCTTGTGCCTTTCCAATATTCTACCCAAATCTCTCCCCAAGCTCCTCCCCCAGGTCCAAATATCCCAAGCCTTTTATAAATACCAAAAACTCTCCACTTAAGTAGTTCTCGAAGGAGGATGTTTCAAGAGATAAATTCCTCTTTCCAATTGCTTCTTTTGTTTTATGTTTTGTCTTTTTGTTTCATTTGTCAGCTCCCTTCACCCAACTAGTATGATAACTCTAATAAAATAGATGTACTATTAATTTTTTATGCTAATGAGATATTTCAATATCTTCTCTTCTTTCTCCACCATTTATTTTAATGAAATGAATGCACCATTTGAGATGTGACAATTTAACACATTCATGGACATCAATTTATCAATTTCTATTATTATAATTAATTATGGTCATGAAAACATTTGTTTTATGGTAGAAACAAGTTATTATATATATAATATATCCTATTTTGGGTTCGGTAATCCGTTTGTACAAATGGTATTAAGTTATAAAGCAAAACATATTCTTTATAATCAAACCCACCGATTAACAAAAATGGTTATCACTATGGTTTTATATAATAATTTGACTTCCCTCCAAGTAACCAAATTAAAATTTAAACCATGTAATATAATGTATGTTCAATTATAGAATGTAACTTAAATTTTTTACAACCACTTTCATCATAAATGTTTACCCAAACTTGAATATAAGCGAACTGGTCATTAAAAGAAAGTAATCAAACGATCTCGAACAATGAAATTGAACCTCATAACCAATCAAAGTGGTTATAAAAGAACATAAAATGATTATACTAAACTAATTAAATATAGAAGTGGTTCTGGAATTATTAATTAATAAACCTAATTTTTTTATTCCAGTCATTAATCACATGTGGAGAATACCAACAGATTTAAGGTAAGTGATCCTCTCTCACACTTTTTTTCATGAATCTCCCCTATGTTGTGATATTTTATTTTTTACCTAATGATGAGGTATGTTTTCAAACCATCCCTATACTTCCCTTATGATATAAAAATAATGGGATACCCCTTTACCTCTCATTAAGCCCTCACAAGAACACTCATCACCGTGTCGAAATGTTTTTAAGGGGTTTTCTCATCTCAATTTTAATTCTATGGGATTTCCATTATTCCCATCTTATTTATTATATGCGGTATAGGTGTAATACCAATTTTATATATATTATCATGATTATTTTTATATTCTGGGTTATATGTGATTCATTTGGTGGTTATTAACTTTTGGTCAAATGACTCAGTTGATTACAACATGGTAATGAGCTTTATCTCAATTTCACTTCATTTTGAATTGCTTAGTATTGTGATCCTACTCTTTCTTATGTGGTTTGCCAACTTCCCATTTGAGATCAATTTTAAATTTAAATTATATTCCATTTAAATTTTAATATTCTCATTTCATGGATAATATTATTGTCTAATCCATATACCATTTACATACGGTATTTATTTTGAATGTTGTTTTGAATGTGGAAAAATTATTGAATATATATCTTATATTCTATATAGATAATGTAAAGGAATATTTATCTAGTGTTGAATATATGTATAAAGAATAATTTTTACAAGATGAAGTGGTTGGGTCCCTCTACATCCCCTAGATGCATCAGTAGGTTCCATTTGACAAATCAGTTAGCGACAAACCCTTCAAGTTTATTTCAAAAAATCCGATGCGTTTCTACACACAGAACTAAAACAATTTTACGGTATAATGGTATCATGTTCCAGAGTCATAATTCCCAATTAATAAGTATTATTTTTATTCATTATAATTTTTAACTATCCATGTGGTTTTCATTATGAAAAAATATACCGATGGTGTTTCATTCTTAGTTAATTAATGGCTTCAGTTTTTCATTTATTCACAATACAATATGGATTATGTCAAATTGTTTACAATTCAGTTATTATTGATTCATGATTTTGCTATTTTTAACCCTTACTAAGCATTTAAGCTCACCCCTTTCATTTTTTACCTTCAACATGTGATTCATATGAAATCATTTATTAAGTTCATGTGGTTGCAATTTTTAGTTTTTGTTATGTATTTTATTTTGTAAACTTTTCCAATGTAATTTGAGTTAAATTTATGTATCTAGATTCTTCAAGACTAATAAACATATCATTCCTTTAGAATGTAATTCATTCTAAACATTCCAATATAACAAGTAATGCACTGGCTCTGATCTAGAGGGGTCGAGTTGATACAGTTGGTATCAGAAAGAAGTTTAGTACGAAACATGGAAACTAAATAAAAAACACAGATTATAGAACAAAGCCCCAAGGTAGTATTTGAGGGAAAACATAAAAGAATTTCCCAATATTTTGGTATGAAAAAACCTATTTGGATCTTTCAAGCAATAAATCCATGTCTAGATATGAGCAGGTACAGGGGGCTCGGGCACAGATGTACCTAGGATTGAAAGCTCCGATAACGATTTTCGGGCATGACCTGGGGTATCCTAGTACACAACCACAGGCCTTGCTGCACTCTTGGTTACGACACTCCTGGGGAATATACTTAGGATAATTCATATTTTCTTTACAAGCCATTATGAAGGATTGAAATGCAAATTAAGCCTTAATGAAACAAATTTTCTGATTATTGGAGCAGAAATGTATAGGATCCCAATTTATGATAAGTAATTTCTTAAGTTAAGAATATAAATTATGATTCATACCCTAATCCAGTGTCTTCCATTTTTTAGAAATAGAATCTAATAGAATTAGGGGAATTGATATATGTGGGAAATGTAGGGATCTCCCCACTGAGAAAGTCAACAAACTCAATGTTGGAGTAGATCAAATCATGAACATTTTAAGAAAACATAATCAAAAAATAACAAATAACCATTCTATAGATTGGTTGGATTGTTTCACGTTGCAGAAGCCACCATAATTTAGTGGGACTACTAGTATAGTGGTAGTTGAGCAATGGTTCAATTCCATTGAAGATATATTTATGGAATTAAGATGAAATTAAAATGAAAAATTTGTTCTAGTAGTATGTTGTCTCAAGGGAGATGCTGAACAATGGTTGTCCGTGACATAAAATACCACAGAGGAAGAAGAAATAGATGATATAGAATGGAGGACTTTTAAGGAAATATTTTTCAAAATAATATTTCCCTCATGAGAAATGAACCGAAATGAGGAGGAAATTCCTTGGCTTAATGAAGACAAAATAAGATAGTGTTGCAGAGTATGAGGCTACCATCGCAAGGATATCCAGGTATTCTATATATTATGTATGTGTATTAGTAGAAAAGATTGAAAATCTATTTGAAGGTATTAATCCAAGTATTCAAAGAGAACTGGATACTCAAACATTTTCACACTATGATGAAATTGTATCATGTACCATCAAAATAGATAAGGAATATCCTAGATCAAATTTGTTGAAGGGAAACCAAGATAAAAAGTGGTACTCTGGTAACCAAGGGAAAGGTGAAGAATTGAAGACAAACTAGGGAATGAAGAAATTCCCATTATGTGAGAACTATGGAATGAATCATCATGGGAAATTCTTAAAAGTCATGGGATTCTATTATATGTCTGGGAAAAAGGGTCGTCTGTCTAATTGATGAAAGGGGAAGAAAAAATTTGATAATGTTCAATGATAGAATTGTATATATATGGGACACTATGAAAATTAGTTTCCTTAGTGCCATGGAAACTTACCTTAGAAAAGGCCAAGAGAGCAAGGGATAGCTTATGCGATTACAACCACATATGTCAAAGATCATAAGGATGTGGTGGAAGGTACATTAATTGTTTCCTCAAAATTAGCCAACACTTTATTTTATTACGGATCATCACATTAATTTATATCTTCCCAGTTTTCCAAGATAATTAGACATTCCCAATATGTTTTAATAAATGAGTTATCAGTCAATACTTCTAGGGGATGAATCATTTCAACAATGGAAGGTCAACTAGTCCCCCATTGTGACACGTAAACATGATTTTGTTTCTAAAATAATCTTTATACCAATGACGTAATTTGATATAATTATTGGTATGAATTGGCTATCAAATTATGATGTGAAGATTTATTTCAAGAAGAAGGAAGTTATAGTTTATGAAAATGGTTTGGAATATATTATATTTAGAGCAGAAACATCTCCATCTGATTCATATCTAGATCCACCCCTTGTAGCTCTACTGAATTCAATTCATGGAGAGGAAGAGAACTTAATTTCTATGGGTGAGTAAAGAAATATTCAAATTGATGATGTGCATATACTACAAGAGAACATTGATTTATTTCTAGAGGATTTACCTGTAAATCCTCAAAGAGAGATGTTGTGTTATCTATTGATTTAATTCTTAGTGAAAGACCCATATCAATGACTTCCTATAGAATGGCCACATTAGAGTTAGTGTAGATGAAGAAACAACAAGAGGAATTTAGTGATAAAGTATTTATTCGACTTAGTGGTTCTCCATGTGGATCCCCTGTCATCTTCGTCAATAAAAATGATTGATCCATTAGCATATGCATTGATTACATAAAAATACATGATATTAAAATAAATAATAAGTATCATCTTTCTCGGATTAATGATTTATTTTTTCAACTTCATGGAGGTCAATACTTTTCGATGACTGACCTTCGATCTGGATATCATCAGCTACGTGTGATGAAGGATGATATTCCTAAGACAACATTTCAAACCAGGTAAGGGAATTAAGATTTTACAGTGATGCCTTTTGGAATAACTGATGCACCCTATATTTTCATGGATTTAATGAATATAGTTTTCAAGGAATATTTTGAAAAAAATTTTGTGGTATTCATCGATGATATCCTAGTGTACTCAAAATGCTATGAAGACCATGAGGATCACATATAGATTATTCTGAAAACTATTTGAAGAAATAAATTATACGGGAAGTTTAGCATGTGCGAATTATGGAATCAATCAGTTTACTTTCTCGGATAAGGATAGAAACCATGTTGATAATACAATAAAAAGCAAATCGAATATTTTCCCACACCAACAAATATAACTGAGGTACACCATTTGATTGGCTTAGCAGGTTACTATCGGCATTTCATTCAAGAATTTTTCCCGACTGGTTAAACCATGAACCAAGATCACATGTAATAGAGTTAGGTTTGTGTGGATGAAAGAATGTATAGAATGCTGAAAAAAATTGAAAATAAGACTGCTCAATGATCCAATTTTTAAACTTCCATTTGGAAATGTGGGATTTATGATATACAATGATTCATCAATTAATGGACTGAGTTGCGTCCTTATGAAAAATGATAATGTTATTTCTTATGAATAAAGATAGTTGATGACTCGTGAGAAATATTATCAAACTAAGGATATTGAGTAAGAATCCGTAATCTTTTCCCTGATAATATAGATATATTTTCTCTATAGAGAAATATGTGAGATTTATATGGACCACAAGAGTTTGAAATACATTTTCTCACTAAAATAACTCAACATGAGGCAAAATATATGGCTCAGGATACTCTATGATTACGATCGTTCAATACATCTCCACCCAGGAAAGGAAAACAAAGTGGAAGATGAATTAATTTGGAAAGTTTATGGACTCTTGACCCAAATGGGGATTGAAAGATTTTATATATACATGGATCTACTGAATATGGGTATGGAAATTGTTATACAAGTGGATACATCTTTCCTCTTTCAAAGGATTACTAAACCATCTTTATTAGAGATGATAAAAAGATATCAATATGATGATGAGAATCTGCAAAATAAAATTAATGGTGTCAAGGATGGGAGACTAGAAGACTACGTGTATGAAGAAGGAGATCTGAAATTTGGGAAGAGTTTATGTGTTCCATCAGTACCAAATCTAAAATGGGAACAGTTAGATGATGCACATAGCTCAAATGTCCCTATACACTTGTGTATCACAAAGTTGTATAGTAAACTAAAGGAATATTTTTGGTCGGATAATATGAAGCGGGAAATTTACGACTACGTGTCAAGGTGTCCAATTTGTCAACAAGTGAAGGAAGATAGACAACATCCTAGAGAAGTGATGCAAACTCAACCGATTCCTATATGTAATTGATATAATAATATGATCAATTTTCTCACCGGACAACCGAGGAAACCTAGAAGAAGTGATGAAATATGGGTAATTGTTGACCGTCTCACAAAATCCACACATTTCATTTATATAAGAGAGTATTTACCACTTGAGCACCTAGAAAGACATTATATTATCGAATTTGTAACCCTTAGTGGTGATTCTATATTGATTGTGTCCGATTGAGATTCCTAGTTTGCATCAAAATTCTATAAAAGTCTCTAGAAGGATTTTAATACTGAGCATCCTATGAGTAATTCCGATCACCCCCAAACAGATGGATAATCTGAAAGGACCATTAAAAATATTGAAGACATGGAGAGATCATTCTCCCTTGACTTACAAGGTATGTGGGATCAATATATACCATTGGTGGAATTTACATACAAAAGTAGTCTCCATTCTACTATTCGAATGGCTCCATATGAAGCATTATATGGAAAGAGATGACGAACACCAACTTGTTGGGACAAAGATAGTTAGTGGACACTTATAGGCCCAAAACATATTGAAGAGACCAAAAAAAGGTGAAGAGAATACAATCCCATATTAGTGCATCCCAAAGTATGCAGTAGAGTTATGTTGACAAACAGAGAAAGGATTTGTAATTCCAAGTGGGAGATCATGTCATTCGGAAAGTATCTTCATGGAAGGGTGTCTTACGTTTCGGTAAGAAATGGAAACTGAGCCCCAGGTACGTCAGACTGTTTGGAATTCAGGAAGGAATAGGAGATGTAGATTTCTTTTTAGAAATGACTCAAAGTCTCTCTAAAGTTCATGATGTCTTCCATGTGTCATTGTGGAAGAAATACATGCTATACCCAATGCACTTACTCATCTATGGATAAATAGAACTCGAACATGATTTGTTATACTGTGTAGAGCCTTTCGAGATCCTTGACACAAGGGAGTTTGTATAGAGAAATCGAAAGACTCATCTGGTAATGGTTCTTTGGAAAACCCATAATATAGATGAATAAACATGGGAACCTAAGGATGTTATTCAGAAGAACCACCCACTTATTTTTGGAGGGCTTTATTAAGGAAATATTTCGGGGACTAAATTTCTGAGGGAAGGAATAATGTAGCACCCCAAACAATTTATGGTATGTTTCTCTTAAATAAATTGGAGCCATAGACTATATTTCATAAAACACAGAGTTCCTTTGAAACAACACTTGTTTATTTATGATATAGTCATATCCTAGTCATTGAACTTAATTTTTCCACTTGTGTGTTTATAATTTTGAATATCTGACATACACGGTTGTGTTTAGCATGATATTTAGTGTCTAATATAATTAAACTAATTTTTAGGGAATATTAATATACCATTATGAATAAATACCAACCAATATAAATTGTTACTTACCAATATGAATAGTAAAATGACTCTTATAAATGGTATCCACACCTATGAATGTATAAATAAATTTAGGCCCCTTAAAAATGAAGATGAATAATTTAAGTGTTAATATTTTTTGATTAAATAATGATTTCAAATAAATATTAAAATAATAATATTTTCAAAATTATTTATGAAAAATGGACTTCATTTTTGGATTCTACACATCAATAAATGGTTAGGGTGAATTTTTGGGATTTTTCTGAAATACATGAATTTTTATGAATATTCAAATCCGATAATTTATGATAAATGCTAAATAAGGGATTTATTGAGTAATTGATGATGATATACTGATGTAAGCCCAACTGGTTTGAAGTCACATTCATTTAAGACTATTATTGGTTATGTAATACTTAATATTCCATGTCTTTTGAGGAAATAATAATCAAATGATTAAAAAATTATGAAAACCCTCCTCTCCTCCATTGTAACCCTCCCCCTCACTCCCTCTTATCTTCACTCATCTCAAGCCTCATTACATGCCAATATTCTTCCCTAATCTCTCCCCTAGCTCCTCTACCACGTCCAAAAGTCCGTATCCTTTTCAAAATACCAAAACTTCTCACCATAAAAGGTTCTCAAAGGAGGATGTCTCAGGAGGTAAATTCCACTTTCCAACTACTTCTTTTATTTTAAGTTCCTGTCTTTTATTCCTCACCTCCCATCACCAAAATAGTATGATAACTCCAGTAACATTCATGTACTAGATTTTTTTTTATTCTAATGGGATATTTCATTATCTTGTCTACTTTTTCCACCTTTTATTTGAAAGAAATGAAAGCACTGTTTGAGATGTGCCAATTTTGCACGTTCAGGGACAACCGTTTATCAATTTCTATTATTATCTTTAATTATGGTCATAAAACTATTTATGTTATGGTGGAACTAGATTATTATATATGTATAATATCCTACTAGTGGTTCTGTTATCCTTCTGTACAAATGACATTATGTTATAAATAAAAACACGTTCTTTTAATCAAACACACCGATTAACAAAAATGGATGTCAATATGTTTTTATATAATAATTAGACTCCACTCCAAGTAAACAAATTAAATTTGAACCCATGTAATCTCATGAAAGTTCACTAATATAATATATCATCAATTTTCGAAAACCACTTTCAGCTTACATGTTTATCCAAACATGAATATAAGCTAACCTGTCATTAAAACCAAATAACAAAACGCGCTCAAGCAATGAAATTGAACATCACAACCAATCAAAATGGTTATAAAATAACATAAAATAATTATAATAAACCAATTTAATATTTAAGAGGTTTCAGAATTAATAATTAATAAACCTCATTTTTTTATTCAGGTCTTTAATAACAAGTGGAGAACACCAATAGATTTAAGGTAAGGGATTCTCTCTCTCACTTTTGTTCAAGAATCTCACCTACGTTGTGCTCTTTTATTTTTTACCTATTGACAGGGTATGTTTTCACACCTCCCCATACTTCTCTTATGATATATAAAAAATCGGATACCCCTTTACCTCTCATTAAACCCTCAAAAGAAAACAAGTTACCAGGATGAAATGTTTGTAATGGGTTTTCTCATCTCACATTCAATTCTGTGGTATTTTCATTGTTCACCTCTTATTTCTTATAAGTTGTATAGTTTTAATTCCATTGGATATATATTATCATGATTCTATTTATAATCATGGTATTCTATGATTCATTTGGTTGTAATTAACTTTTTCTCAAATGACTCATTTGATTACAATATAGTAACGATCATTATCTCAATTTTCACTTCATTGTGACTTGCTTAGTATTGTGAACCTACTATTTCATATGTGGTGTACCTACTGTCCATTTGACATCACATTTAAATTTATATTATATTCCATTTAAATTTCTATATTCTCCTATCATGGACAATATTATTGTCTAATCCATATACTATTTAACATATGGTATTTATTATGAATGATGTTTTCACTGTGGAAAACTTTATGAATCTGAATCCTCTATTATATACGATGAATGTAAAGACATATTTTTCTTGTGTTGAATCTATTTATAAAGAATTATTTAGACAGGAAGTAGTGGGTGGGGCCCGCTATATCCCCTTGATGAATCAGTAGGTTTAATGAAACAAATCAGTTGGTGACAAACCCTTCGAATATGTTTCAATAAATCATATAGGTTTCTACCCATAGAAGTAAACTAATTTTATGGTATTATGGTATCATGTTCCAGATACATGAATTCCAATTAATAATAATTATCTTTATTAATTATCAGTTCTTAATATCCATGAGGTTTTCACTATGCAAAAAATATATGGATACACTTTCTTTCTCAGTTTATTAATGGCATGAGTTTTTCATTTTTTTCACTATGTCATATTGATTATGTAAAATTGTTTACAATTCAGTTACTAATGATTCATTATTCTTCTATTTTTAACCCTTATTGAGCATTTGAGCTAACCCCATTAATTGTTTACCATCAACAGGTGATGAATAAGAGATCATTTATTGAGTTCATGTGGTTTCAGTTTTTAGTTTTTGTTATGTACTGTATTTTATATCCTTTTCAAATATAATTTGAGTTACATTAATGTATCTAGTTTCTTCAAGTATACTAAAAGGATCATTCCATTAGGATTTCATTCCATCTAGCCATGCCAATATAACAAGTAACTCACCAGCTCTGGTCAAGAGGGGCCAGGGTGTTACATATGTGTTTTGGAATATAATGTTTGATATAATTTAGGACTATAAAAGTGTAGCTTGAAAGTGAGTATCAAGAAATCTATAGTTTTTTAGGGATCTATATATCCATGTAATTTTTGGGAATATTTGTTCAAAAGGTATGTTTTAATTCTATTTCATATTTTATTGATAATTATTTTCCATTTGAAGATTATATCCCATTCTTCTAGTATTTTATAGTATCTTATCTACTATAAGACTACTAGTGAATCCTCATGAGGGTAATTCATATAATGATCCATAGAAAAATCCTAAAATTCATTGGGAATATATAGAGGTTAGATTTTGTGAGGAATTTAATATGGATCGTGTAGAAAAATTAGTCATTGTGTATGCTGAAGGACTGAATCCTAATTAGGTTTCAATAAGGGATCAATACTTAGTGATTCTCTATAAGAAACTTCCCACCATAGATTGGATGAATGATCCTCGATAAATAATGGAATTTATTTATATGTTATTAAACATCATATATAATTTTTTTTCTATTATGGTGAATTTTTTTAAATAAATCATTAAGGCCCTAGTCAAATGTTGATTAATTCAATGGTTCTTGAATGTAAGTATAATGGATTAAGTACAAGTTAAATAAAAAAATCCTTACCCAATACATTTATGAATAAATTATTGTTTTATGAAAATAAATTAGGTAACTCTTCAAATATATTAATACATTATTTGGATTATTCCAGTAATGTTTTTGGGTTCTCCCATTTTGAACTAATTTTGTATAACATACAAGTGAAAAGTCTTAATGGTTTTGAAGTGATTTTGACCAAATATCTATTATTTGGTATTCCTTATGAAACATCTGAACAATGTTGATTTTTGGGATATGATGATAATTGTTGAAATTTACATGGAAATTGATTCAGGATTGGTTGAAATTCATCTTATAACTTGAGGTACTTATAATAGTCCTTATAGAAGGAATATCAAGGATACATGAGTCCAAAAATCAAATAAATGTAGAACTTAGTAGCTGAATCATTACATTTTCAATACTGTATCCAATAGTGTTCATTTGAAATTCTATCAGTGTAGAAATATAAGTAAAAAAATACCTGTACTCACAATCTATAGATGATTCGCACAAATGTGGATTTATTGGTTATGTAAATTGTTTCTATCAGGGTTTCTATTTATAGTTATGTGGTTCTAGCACTTAAGAACCCCAATGGTCAATGTGGTAGTAATATAAGTCAATATTGTTAGTTTTTCATCCAAATATCTATGGTTCCAACACTAAATCATCTTATTGGGCAATGAAGTTATATGTAGTGAATTGGGTTCTATTATAAATTGGTGTAAGATATGTCATTATTACACTCACTATTCTCAATAATTCATTTTTATAAACTGTAATATTTGATACAGTATTCCCTCACTCATTTATATCCACTAAATTCATGAATCATTTGTAATATAAAAAATAATTTCATTCTATATTTATATAGTTATCAATGAATCTCATAAATTAAAGGAAGTATAGTTTGAGATGACACTAATATACATACTATATGTCTAAATCTGATTTAGATTTGGATTTTTTTGTTCTATATATTGACCTATGTTTTTGATGGAGTGGATGGTTTGGAATAGATAATCGATTAATAATTATCAACATCTTTTATATTTTAGTACACTCTATAGGAAATGTCATTTTCTATAAGGATAAAAAGATTTGATATCTAGATACCAAGGAAATTTTATAATAGGGAATATATTTTTGAAGACATCCTCTATAGTTATGCTTCATTAAGGAATATTGGTATTTTAACATCCTCAAATTTTTTATTATTTATCTACAATGTTTCTAATAAAATTCATTGGCCTTCTAACAAGGGGAGATGTATAGATTTCTATAAACATTGTTTCATGGAACGATATGATATCTATACATTCATACCATTTAGGATTGATATAATTGAAATAGTTGAAATTTATATTTGATTACATGGAATCAAAATGATTTTTCCATCTAAGTGAATCGTTGTGTGATACTATATTTTTCTTTTCCAAGATGGATGATATGACTCTATTTTTTCATCGATTATCAAAATATCTATCTTGTGCTGATTAAAAATATAACCCCTTTTACCCATATTGATGATTTTTTTAATTAATTAATTTAATTAATTCTTTTTATAGAAGATAAATATTCGGTAAGGATATAAAAACGTATTAAGGAGTCATATATTCCATGTAATTCCTTCTAGAGATGGTATTGTTACTTTATGTATCTTATGATTGCATTTATCCTAACTAACGTGTCTATAATTATTATGAAAATGATGAACTAGATAATTAACTATTACCAAGATCACTTCACGTTGGTATTAATTAGTGAAATCTTTTTTTATTAAAGGACTATCTATGATTATTAAATTAACCAAAATACTATTTTCAATACTTGGAGAGATCCCTACATTTATGAAAAGTCACTAAAGTGAAACATATAGATTAAAGAAGTAAAATTCATAGGGGATGTGGAATTAGAATATGACATATAAATTCATCTTGTGATATTTAATGGTGTAATGTCATTGTTGGTGTTGATAAAGGACATCATAATTTATAGTTTCTTGCAATGAGTATGTTATTTCCCGATGTTTTTTATTTTTCGTCATCAGGATTATTGAGAAATCATCATGGGGTTTAGGATTTTATTATTTATTAAATTAATTGAAATTGAATTTTATCTATATTCATATTCATAATACTCCAGTTGTTGGGTTGGGATACATCTTGTATTGTGATGAATTTGGAATTTGTTCAGTATGCGTTTATATTCAAGGTGATCACGTGGTGGCATGTGAATCCTGTTAGATTCGACTGCACGAGGAGACCAACCCCACCCATGATATATATATTTCTATGTTCATGAAAAAACTTATTTGTTGGAAATATTACATTTGAGGTAAGGATTAATATCCTTTCATGACCATAAAATTTTAGGATATGTAATCTCATGGAAGGACCCAAACCATAAACAGAGTTTATGGGTGGACTATTGGTAGAAATTTGATTTCAAAATCTCATATACCCTGTGAATGGTGAATGTGGTTTATTATTACCTTAGTAGGATGTTTACCTTTTAGAACATGATAGTGTTAATGTATCATTGGATTTATACAAGCCTCTTCGATTATATCCACCAACCTGAAAATAAAGATGTTAATATTGTCGCTTTAGTGATACTTAAATTTAAGCATTATCTTCTTAACATATTTTCCCATGATATTTAAAGGGATGGTGAATTAAGTTGTATATTAGATTCAAAATAAGGTGGGGTTAAAATCATTGGCTGGTCACTCTCTAGAGTGGGTGTTCATCACTGCAACATCCATTTCATTTTCCTTACATTACCAAGATTTGTTTTGATATAATATTATCATTATACTCAATTGGGGGTTTACCTATGAAATACTAATATTTATTACTATATAGATAATTAGTTGAAATGGATTATTTATATTGGTACATATCTGATTTCATGTCTCTTTATTATGCATTCTATCTAATTATGCCTAATAACTAAATATATATTAATTTCTTCAACTGATTTGTGTAATGATACTGAAACATAATGATGTCTCTTATATTTTAATCATTATAGTATCATTTAATCCACAAGGGAATAACTCTATATTGGTGGTGATTTATTAAATAACCATGTCACCACATTTTACCTAGATATATGATTTCACTATTGTTGAAGACTTGGTAATGGTGTACACATAGAATGATATTAAGATTCATATTGTTTTATCAGTAATAATCTCTTATAAAGACCCCTAATTTAACTGTTGGTTTTGAAATGGACTATAGGAGGTGACTCTATTTCATGTTAGAATGAGGATATAATTCCATCCTCATCTATAGGGTAAACTAGAATGATTTAGTCATATTCTAGGGGATAATATTTATATATTCCACCTACACATTCGATTTGATGTAGATTATCATTTTTGACATGTCGAACATTCATACAAAATTAGATATAGGTCATCTATTTGACCGGATCCGTTCTAAATTACAAATGGTTTAACATTTAGACCAATCATTTTTATTATGATGTGGTTGAATTTTATTTTTTTTGGTGATGTATTTTTTCAGTGATAACATATAAGATCATAAATATATGTTGTTAGTTTGTAATTTCTTATATTGGGAATCAATATTTTTTGGATCATCAACATTATCCTTTAGAGTCTCTAGGGGTTGTTATTAGGTGATTAAAATCATTCACATTGTTTGTTTCAATAAAACATTCAAATAATGGGATTTTTTTTGAGAGACATGGGTCATTTTGGGATCATGGAGTTCATTGGAATGGTGGAAAATCATTTGGTGTTTCCATATCAGTATATTTTGATCCAAAATGCATTTCAGGTATCCTAGATCATGAAATATAATCCAAGACCTGCTCAAATTTTTATTGTTTTGGAATAAATTTTGAGTCCTAATGTCTTCATAGTCATGAAACAGGTCTGTCATGTTTATTCACATGAATGTATTCTATGTGGGTGATCTATTTCATTGGTCGTGTCTATTAAAGAATATATCTAATTCTTAAGATATATTGGAGTGACAATTCTGTAATAGATTCTCTTGTCCTGACTTTTTTTGTTCAACCATATTCATATTGATTTTCTTTTGAAAAAATAATTATTTTGGAGGATTATATAATCCCTATATTTCTATTTGTTTTGGAAATTTTTATAATTTTCATTCCATTTATTTTTTGTTTTTATTATCACCATGGAGAGCTTTGTGTTTTCTTAGATTATATATGTAATGATTTTTCATTAGTTTTAAAATAAATATTAATTTTTATAACAAATATAGTGAAAAAAACCCATAAAATAGAATGAAATTAATAAGGTATTCGGTTGTAAGACAAGAAAAATTCACTTTAACATTGAAAAAATATTTTTATAAGCAGTTTATTATAAAATAAATGGATCCAAAACATTGATTGGGTTTTACAAATAATATTACTATGATAGTCCACGTAGTGCCAACAAGTATTCCATTTTTCTCCACGGGATAAAAGGTCTTCATGTCCTACATGAACTCTTTTACAGTTATACAAGGGTGTAAAAATAATAATACATAAAAACAAGGGTCTAGAACTATCCCATTTATTATATTAGAGTGTGTTTAAATAAAAACATAGAAAACAACAAAACTCTAAATAATATATTAATTTTAAAGAGAAAGATATGAGAGAAGGTAAAATTAGTTGGACCATAATTCTACCATTATCAATTATTAATATGTATTTTAATTTTCCCATTGGAATGATTTAACAAATTTTTTAACTAATGTGTTAGAAAATAATGTTTTATAAAATTTTCTATGTGGGTTCTCATTGTAATGATGGTGAATGCGTATTTTCTAATATTTTAGTTTGTTAGTTCCAATATCTTCTCTTCCTCACATTTCATGGTATGCACAATTGATTTTTTTCGGTTCAGTACACATGTGTTCACATGAACATCAATTCATGTTTAGTAGTAGAATTTATAATAATTAGTTCATGATTGGTATTTTGATCATATGGTAATTATATCATAGTCGCATGAGCTACACAGTCAGTGGTTTGACTTCATATGAAAGGTATGTAGAGTATGTTCAAGATTTTGAAATTTTATTATATTTGTACATAAATAAGAGTTCACTAAAATATAAAGAACATCAATAAGAAAACTATAAAAATGTTACTGGATTATTTATATAAAAAGGTTATTGTCTTATCAAAACAATCTACCACTTTTTGATGTCAAAAAATAATGACAAATATGATAAATGAAATTAATAACAGATATACAAATTGAAATATTTATATCCCAGGAATTGTCACATTTATTCATAACTATATTTTTTTGAACCGTTCATATAAATAATATATCTTATTATTACCTCATTTTTGAAAATCCAAAAATAAATTAGGGTGAAATCTTATCAGATAACATATAATCATAAATGAGAATAAAGATAAATATTTCAAAAAAATATAAGATATTATAAAAAGAGGGTCAAGAATTATATAAAAGGAACTATACATATAATCAAAATCAATGATTCATATCTAATGGATGTATATTATCACTTTATATGCAAGATGATGTAGCTATTGACGATATAGTCACTAGGATAGATGTGGATGCATGGTCACCAATGAAATCAAAAATGATTGTATGTAATAAATGGTCAAGTGATATTCTAACAAATCTATTCTCATATTTCTCACTATATATTTTATGAGTATAACAAAAATAAAATTCAAGTTTTTTTACAAATAATGGTATCAAATGATATAACTCAATAAATTATTGAGAATCTACTTCAAAAATTAGAGGTCACTCTAGAACCCTTTGAGGAGAAGCGATGGAAGGTACACCAGGTCTTGGTTTACATAACCATTATCATCAACATCATCAGTCTCTTGATAGTACAATCCTAAAACACCATGTATTTTTGAATTATTAACCTTATAAGGTGTTCTATTATAGGCTATCTAGGTGTATTTCCTATCATAGGTGATCTATCTATGATATTTTTATCTTCATTAGAGTCAACATATGCATCCCATTATAGCAGAAAAAATGTATTGATACTTTAGTATCATCATGGTCTTCATATTTATGATCTTCATAATGTGATGGTAATGGTAATGGAGAGTTAGGTGGTCTAAAATACATAAAAAATAGGGTATCCTATCATCATCATGGGATTCCTGAGCTTCTTCATTAATATCATCTATTTCATCATCTTTGTATTATCATCACTCTTTCTAAACAATCTCAACATTAAGATAATTCTCTACCAATACGAAAACATCATTATATTAGACAACAACATATTCTTGTTCAAGACCAAGATCCACTAGATCCTTTTTTTATGGCATGATATTTTTCTGGTTTAAATTTCTTAAACACCTTCTCTGAATAATCCACCCTATATTTAATATAGTTATTTTAGATAAAATTAATATCCCTAAACTTTATATGATATATGAATAATATTTATTTATATATAATTTTATCAATAACTTTGATATTAAACCATTATAATCTCTGTTGGATTATATAATCATTGGTTATGGAATAAAACATAACATTGAAGAAGGCTTACCTACCTCACTCATATAACTCATTATAAATCTTCCCAAATTTATATGTATTCCATTTTTCATAAAAATGATAAATTTTCCAAAATAATACAAATTTATCCACCTCTTGGATTGATCAAAATGGGTCTAAACAATCCTAAATCCAACATTCATCATTTATTAGTTCAACTATTGATCTTCTAGAAGTTCCCTTCCTAGTCTTCACCAAAATTTCACTTTTAATCTATAAATGAGCATGGTTGATTGAATAAAATATTTAATAATCATAATTCCAATAGTTTTATGTTTTATTGAAACTTATATCCCAATAATAAGATGAAAATTTAAGAACATCGCCATTTATCATTATTTTTATGATATTTTTTTACTCTATAGGATGAAATTCCATAAATGAAAAAATTTCCATTATGATAATCAGTTAAAAAGTATTAATATTCCCCTTAAAACAATCATCATGTAACACACCATCCCTAGATGCCCATAGTTGGTGAATTATTATATTATATTTTCACGATCACAATTTATCAAATCTCAAGGGATTGGAAAATTATATACCCTTGAAAAAACTAGATACAAATATATGTATTTCATTACATCATGAAATGAAAATTAACATAGTATTTACATCTAAAAAAACTCAAATATCATTGAAAATATCTATAGGTCAGTCATAATATACCTCCTCGCATACTAGGGAAAATTTATTATAAGAATGCGTGGAGCTCAGATGCTTAGTAATGATGAAAAATACAGAGGAAAATATCCTAAATAAGAAAAAAATAAACTAAAGGATTAAAATTGAATGAAAGTCATTTTAGAAATATATTGGAACATAATCAAGGAATAATTAATAAAATAATTCAATGTAAGAATTTACATCAATACTCTACTATCAAAATAATCACATTAAATATCAATAAATATCTCATAAAGATGGAATTCATAAAACTGGACATCATAACCATACCGTTGAGGCCTCATTCCACGACCATACAAAAATGGGTAAACCCCAAACTAACTTGTTTAATGAGACCTACTGATGAATTGAGGAGCTATATCGGGTTGTTCCTATCACTGACTAAATAAAATTCATTCCTTCTATAGAAGGGGGAAATATAACCCACATTCAAATTTGTATTAAAACTACGATAAAAAAATTTAATACATTATCTATAAACTATCAATTGTATTAATAGAGAACATCTAATGTTAAACTATTCATAAAACCATTAATATAATATGATAGGATTTATCATTTGAAATTAACCACAATTAAACATAGTACCCAATAATATATGTTTATGAGGATGAATATGTTTTAATAAATTCCATAGAAAGTTCTTTATAGAAATACCCATTTTATTGAAAATAGTTATTTAAAATGATATATAATTTAGAAAATATTGTCATTGAAAATAATATTGTAATCATGTAATATTATCATAGAAAATGGTAAGGCATTACAATGGTTGATAAATCCTCTCCCATTATATAAGATATAAAACATTAATCTCAAACATTTTTGAAAAAGTAAAATAAAGTACCTCATAAAGAAAAAAAGTTTCCTCTTTACAAAATCCAGCATGGGTAAAAATTTCTTTAAAATATTATAACAGAATTGTATGAATGTTTTGAAATATATTATTCAGAAACATGTACATGGATGATAAATATGTATCTTTAAATTATTATGTAAAATAAATCCCAGATAACAAATTTATTTCAATATTAACCCTTACCTCGTAATATTCTTTAGTTGACGGTGTGATAACATACAATAAAATGGTTAAATAATGTTATTAAATTATCCCAAAATTATATCTATTATATATGATATCATAAATAATACTCTTATATCATTTTATTAATAATCGTTTATTTGTATCATTATTTCAGGCCTAAACTGGTTCATATACTTATGTTTATTTTGTTGTGTATGTCTTGTTTATCATGCATTGGATATATCACCTTCATATTAAGAATGAATAATTTTTAAAACTATTATATTCATCCATTATATACATTTTCTTAATCATTTATAATGGTTTATAGTAGAGGATGAATCTCAACATGTTGTGGAGAGGATATATCATACGTACGCATGAGTGATGGTATCATTACATAATGGAAAATGGTAAGGATTTGGATGGAATATGAAATATATATTGAACTTATCATGTCATTTTTAATATTTAAATAAATTATTTTCTAATTTATTCAAATCATAATATATTTTTGATGAATAATAGGTTACACCATGATTTGGAGATCGTAAGCCTTACAAATGGACAAATGATGATATAATTTCCTATATGATGAGAGAAATGAAGAATATGGTTGTTCCATAATCAAAAAAATATCTCAAAATATATTATATTTTAGATTTATTACTTTTATTATGGAATCAACTTTTGAAAACAAAATATAAGAAGAAAAAAACATTGAAGTAGTTAGTAAAACAATTACTTCTTCATTGAGTGTCTCATTTGGATTAGTACCAATAGACTTTATAGGTTTTATTTCTACCAATGTATGGCCTCTAAGAATATTTTTTAAGTTTTGAAGGTGAAATGGGAAGGGTTTGGCTGAGCTAAATAGATTTAGAGTTTCGAGGAATATATATTGATACGTTTAACTTTAAAAGATATGGGAGGGGCACTTTTGGAAACTACAAAACCATTAATTAAATTTAAATTTATATTAGATTTAAAATATATGAAAAGTGATTTATTTCGATGCTATGATGGGAATAGGTCAAAATCCTCTCAACCAATTAAATTTTTACATGTTTGGATTTTATTTTTAACATTATCGTTTTAGATTATAATTAATTAATATATTAAATTTTAATTATGGTAATATTATTCTAAATATTAAAAGGTTACAAATATTTTCTTATATAGGGTTATTTTCCCATAAATGGACACATTATGATATATTTTCAACTTTATAATTATATTTTTTCTATTTTTAAATATTTTTATTATATTTAAATATTTTATGAAAATGTTATTTTTATAAAATATAAATAGTGTATATTTGGACACTACTAATTACTTTAACATAAATTAAAAAGAAAATATAAGTATAACATCAAACAAAAATATTTTAATTACTCATAATGAGTGATTGTCACCTATAAAATTCATCGATCACCTTAATTAATTGAAATTTTATTTCTTTTAATACTTTTAAAACAAATATTTGATAATTCAATTAATAAAATAATTTCTCTGTCACATTGCTTCATCATTAATGGTTATTATTTAATATCTAAGAATTATAAATAAATTAACATGATGAATTTAACTGTCTTTTTTTTCATATACATTCTACTATCGATGTTATCTATTTTTTATCTCTATTTTAAAATTAACATACTTATATTATATGAGAGTGTGACATTTTGTCACAATTATTTATTTTTATAATGTATATGTCATATTCATGGAAATGCATCCATTTTATTATTGAATTTCTATTCATAGGGAGTTGGGGTCTAGTTTAGTCATCGAATAATATTTTTAATGATGTTAGGGTAATTTTATAATATTATTTTTACCTTTAGTTATCTGATTCACCCTTAGATGTGTTAAATAAATTGATATATACTGATGTTACCATTCAAAGAAACAATTATGTTCATCCTATTAGATTATATTTTCATAAAAACTAAAAACATATATGTCTGTTTATAAAAATTCCATTCAATGAAATTGGAAAATTGTATTTAATGTTAATCGTGCATATGTGGTGGGAAAGCATGTAGAAAGATTTTCAAAAGGTCAATAAATATTTTAATCTACTTTTATTTTAAAAATGATTGTAAATAATTAAATTGGATTTATATTAATATTATTTATCTATTGTGACATTATGATCACTTGAAAGTAAAATAATTATTCAGATATAAAATTTGGTTTTTAACTATAATGCAGTATTTTTCACAATTAATCAAAAATTGAAAATTTTCAAAAAAAATACAAAAATTTCATGATAAACTTATTTTGATATTATGAATTAAAAAAAAATTTCTATTTTTAATTTTTTTTATCAATTTCATAATATTTTTAATACTATTCATAGTAGTTTTACAAACAACTTGTTTAATAGTTCATGGCGTGTTCTAAATTGGTGTTCTGTAGAGTGAAAGTTATTGGATCATTTAAAACGAAATGTACCATAGAAGCATATGGTATTAAATTCTTCCCTCCTTCAAAATTTCTTCCCTGAAATTCCCATAATATCACTTCAGAAAACGGATTGGTGGTTCTTTATTATACCTTCCTTAGATTCCCACTTCGCGTCTTTAATTTTATTGTTTCTCTAGAAAACCTTTACCGGTTGTGTCATCGGATTCCTCAACACTTTTTCGCCAGTGTCAAGAATCTTGATTGGATCTTCAGAGTAAGACCGATCGGGTTCTAGTTATACTTCATCATTGGTGAGTACATATGTTTGGTCTAGCTTGTATTTCGTTCACAGTGAATCGTGGAAAATATCATGACGTTTGGAGATCATTGTAGAAATATTAAAGGGTAAGGTATAACTCCAATTGTTTATATAATTTCTAAAGGTTTGATGTAATTTGGGAATAAATTACCCATTTTACTGAATATTGTAAAACCCTTCCATGGAAATACCTTTATGAAATCATGATTATCCACTTGAAAATATAAACCCTTCATTTGGTTATCAACATAGCTCTTTTTCCTACATTATTCTACGTTGATAGGGTTTTGAGTAATCTTCACCATTTACATTGCTTCCTCTAAATGTTCTGGTAGTTGATTATTATTTCACCAACATTATCCCAACAAGTAGTTGTATGTCATCTCTTTATATATAACCCTCCATATGGTGCTATCTACATAGTTGACTAGAAGCTATTGTTATTGTAATATTCTACTAGAGGTAAATATTGATCCCACATAACATGAAATTTATGGGATAAAGAAGAAAAAATATATTATAATGTTTTAATATTCTTTTCTGATTGTCCATTAGTTTGGGGGTGGTATTCAATGCTCAAATGAGGATTAGTATCTAGGTCCTTCTGAAGACTTTTCCAATCAAAATGTTAAATGATGATCACCTTCATTAAAATTTTATATAGGTACACAATCATGTAATACATCATCATTAATTTAGATTTTATAATCTTTGAATTTGTAGATATTTATTATATTAAAAAATGTTCTTATTTGGTAAGACGATCAACAATAACTCATATCACATCATTTACTATAGGATTATTTTGTAGTCCCATGAGAATTTCGTTGCAATATCATCCAATTTCAACATTGGTATTAGCAGAATCTATATGACTTCACTAGGATGTTGTCTTCCATATATGACCTGTTGGCAAACCAAACAACTTAACACATAATTATCATTCTTTCTCTACTTGTTTTCCCACAAAAAATGTTCCTTGATATATATATATATATACATATATATCGTAGTGATACCAAGGTGTAAATAGAAATTGGATTTATGCACATCATCGAATTATTCCATTTTTATCTCAACTATAGAGGGATCACAAATCCTCTTCTCAAATGAGAAAATATTATCTTCAAATATGAATTCATTCAATATCCCTTCATTCATACTTATTAATTTCATTGGAAGATCCTCATCATCATATTGAGAACTTTTTAGCTTTTTTAGTAATGATGGTGTGGAAACCATTTTACAAAGTTGTGATATTTCAACATCCATGGTATTCACGTATCCATTTTTACTAGATACCTAAAAATATTATCACATTCAACTATAATGTTGTTTATAAATCCATTTTATTTTCTTATAAATGAATCAGTACCATATTTTCAATCCATGTACGACAGTGTGTTGTGAAATCATAATCCTCGAGTAGATCAAGCCATCTCAATTGTCTCATGTTTGGATATTTCTATGATAAAAAATATTTCAAACCCTTATGATTAGTATATATACCACATCATTCACCATATAGATAGTGCCTCAAAATCATTAGATAAAATATTACTACAGACATTTAAAGATCTTAAGATGGGTTGTTTTATTCTTGAAATATTAATTTCATATATACATAAGAAATAACTCTATAATTATACATAAGAACAAAACCTTGTAGTTTCCATGATACATCACGATAAATTACAAAATCATCATTTATAGATGGTAATTTATAGATAAGAGTGATGATTAATATTCTATTCAATTCAACAAAACATTCTTCAAAATCATTTTTTCAAACAAATTTATCTCCTTTAAGATTGATCTTGGTAAGCGGGTTAGATAACCGGGATTCCGTCTGGATGAAATGTTAATATTAACCTACAAAACCAATAAAACTACATACCTCAGTTATGATCATCATTGGTATCCATTGTTGGATTTCATTTTATTTGATGGATCAAGATAGATTACAAATTTTGAGACAATATGGAAAAGAAAAGAAATTTCTTGAAACCAGAATTCACACATAGAAAATTTCCCATTTATACCATTTATTCTACGATTCATCAGAATATTCCGCATATTGTTTTCATGTTTACAATACCATTAGAAGTATATCTAGATGTCATCAATAAATAATATGAAAAAATAAACATAGTATTACTTGAACAATTTATTCATTAGATCAATAAAGACAAATGGTTCCTTAGTCTATCCTAACAACAACAGTGGAATCACATAATTTTTATACTTGGTTCATAATACTATCTTTGTAATATATTCCTTCCTTACATACAATTGATGATATCCATAAGGAAGTTATGTCATTAAACAATAATGATCTCCATGAATTCGATCAAACAAAGAACAAATTTCTGGCAGATGATACTTGTTCTTTATTGTAATAGAAATGATTTATCTATAGTCAATGAAAAACCTCATTGATTCGTCTTTCTAGTTATAAAAAATAAATAGGGATCCCCATGGATAATAACTACAGTGAATAAATCCCTTATTACTCAACTTGACTCTTTTATTTTTCATCTCTACTAATTCCATACAATAGCCCGGAGGCTTTCATTATTTATTGATTTTTGATAATCCACCTTTCAAGGGGAAATGTGGAACCCTTACAAGGCCTGTAGGTGTAAGTATTACATCGACCGTAGGGTCTAGAGGAATTCACTACTCATAGGCTACAGACATTACATACAACCCCGACTAACTACTTGGAACTTCTCCTCCCCTAGCATCTTCATTGTGAAATCAGATCTCCACCTTTGTATGGATATTTGATAGGCTTTCCCATGAATGCATAGGCATGCCCCAATGGCTGGTGCCAAACACTCTCATTCTTGCATCTGTTTATCTTCTCCACTAGTGAAAGATCCTTTATCCTCCTCTTCATGAAACTCATTCCTTGTAAGTTGTTTGGTTTGAATCTTCACTTTATGGTGGCCCAATGGCCTTAAGGTGGCCTGAAGGACTTACTGACCCCATGTTTTTAGTGGCCCAAAGTCCTTAAAGGACATAGGGACCAAATAGATGGCTCTAAGGCCCAAATGGGGGAATATTCCCTGCATCTATCATGCCAAATAGTACCTACTACTGTATTTCTATAGTACTTCAACAGAACCGCAGAAATTATTCTCCACCTGGATTTGATCCCAGGTCATCTAGATACACTTAAGGAGTCCTCACCAACTGGGCGGAGGCTCATGTGCACCACTACAAATTCAATACTCACTTTTCTATAAGGATTCATTGATATTGTTCTTTCATTTGAGATTAAGTCAATTCAAAACTGAAATTCCCACTCTAGAAGATATATAGGTATGTCCTCTGGAAATACATCAATGTATTCTTGTAAAATAGGAACATCCAAAAAATTTAGATTAGTAGGGTTTTTCTTCTCTTTATCCCCAAGAATTTCATTTTGACCGGTTACATGATGTGGATATAGATATGAATCAAATGATGATGTTTATTCAATAAAGATAATGGAATCTGCATATTACATAGAAATAGTAACCTCTTTTTTATTGCACAAAATTTCATGAACTATTTTGATATCTAGTGTATATATAGGATGAAATCACTGTCAATCATAGGTATGATGATAAATTTTGTTGATAATTCACATTTATATGCCATAAAGGGAACAACCTGACACAAATTTATTACAATGAAGCTTCCCTTAGTGGTTTGGACTGATAACTCCATTGCTAATATTAATTGGAAATATATAATATTTTATCAAAATTGGGAAGATATAATTGAACATGATCGTCTAAAATCAAATAAACCATTATCTAAATTTGAAGAGATAATTAATGTACATTAAACCATATCATTAGGAACAGAAACCTCATTAGTTTTGATTACCAAAGCATTGTCTTGTTCCATTGGCCTTTTATAGGGAATTGTTTATCATTACATATGTTAATCATTTAGATAGTTTCTCATATCTTTACATATGTCTCATTGAACATTGGTTTATTCATTATTTACCTTGAAATTCTAGGCATAGTGGCCCTTTTCTCCACACTTGTAACAAACTATCATACCGAACAGGCATGTTACAGGATGTTTATTTCAACATTTATTACTAAATTGAAGTTTTATTCTTCGATTATTTCTCCTATACTTATTTTCCATTCCATAATGTTTACCTTCCTTCTTCATTTCTTTTTTTCCTATAAAGTCATATGATATAGAGAATTTCTTTTTTGTCTTCATAGCACATGAGACTATATCATCGTACGATGAAGAGGATTGTGAGATCAGTTCCCATAAGAGTAATGTTTTTATCCCATTAATGAATCGATCAATATTACTTTTTTGGATAAGTATGTAATATGCATCATTCCATTGTATCCTTGTCATGTTAACTTTATACTTTTTTATATTTTCATCATTCTTTTGCCTTAGACATAGAAATTTCCACTCCATATCCACTTACTGATCAGGAGGAAGTTATTTTCCTACACTAATGAGAATTTCAGATTTACCAATGGTTTAAAACTGGTGGAAAAGGCTGGATAACCATTGGAAAAAACTATACCAATGGTTGTCCAAACCTTTGGTTCTTGAGTCGTATGGATAGACATATCCCAATGGATCAATGAAATCGATTGGGATATGTTTGATAAAATGAGTATATACCAGTGATTTACTGAAATCATTAGTATAAATGTTTACCAATGGTTTAAAACTGTTAGTAATGTCAAAAATCATCTATATACCAATGGCTTTTAGAAAACCATTAGGAAATATGAAGTTAACATATCTAGGCCAACGGTTTAAAAACAATTGGCATATAATTTTACAATCATTTTACATAAAACAGTTGGTAAAAGTTCTGCTTTTACATAGATGCCAATGGTTTTGAACCATTGGCATAGCCTTCAAATACCTCCAACAGCAAGCCAACTTGCTGGCCTCCACCTATTCACCTGTAGTAATTCCACCTACTTCCACCAGAAGGCATGAAGAATTCATACCGGGGGTTGGGGGTATTCCATATGAATTCATACAGAATTCATACACCATGTATACCCATACAACAAGTATACATATACACCATTAACATATATTTCATATGTTAATTAAATACATAAAAAATTAAATTCAAAATTTAGGAGGTTAGGGGATGTTCAAGGGGCTGGAGTGGCTATCCAAGGGGGTAGGGGTGTCTGGGGGTGGGGGTGTCTGGGGGGGATGAAGGTGTCTAGGGGGTCTGTTCAGGTTGGCAGGGGGTGTCCATGGGGATGTATAGGGGGTGGGGTGGTGTCCAGGGGTGGGGTGGTGTCCATGGGGTGGAAGGGGGGGGGGGATTTCGAGGGGTGGGGGTGTCCAGGGGTGGGGGTGTCTAGTGTTTGGGGGTTTCAGAGGGGGTGGATGAGGTCCAAGGGTTGCGGGGGCTGTCCAAGGTGGGCGGGGTTGTGTCTAGGGAGGTGGGGGCTGTCCATGGGGGGTGGGATGTCTAGGGGGATGAGGGTGTCCAGTTGGTGGGGGTGACTAATAGGGGTGGGGGTGTCTAGGGGGACCATGGATGTCTAGGGGGTAGGGGGTTTTCCATGTTGGTGGGGGTGTCCTGGGGTTTTGGGGTGGTCTAGAGGTCGGGGTTGTGCAAGGGCGGTGTGGTGGTGTCTAGGGGGTGGGGTGGTGTTCAGGGGGGGCTGTCTACAGGGGTGGGGGATATACAAGGGGAAGGGGGGGCTTTCAACAGGGGTGGAAGGGCTATCTAGGTGGAAGGGGGTGTCCAGGGGGTGGGGAGGTAATGGTTTTAATGTAATGAATTCCATCTATTTAAAATCAATGGTATTTTTAAAATGGTTTTGGATTAATGTTTATTTCAACAGTATGACTTTTTTTTAAAAAATGAACGTTATTGGTGTGTATGGTAGGAAGGGGGGTTTGGTTATTAAGAAATGGATTACATTTTTATTTTGGGAAAAAAATTCTATATGATTTTTGAAATGGAACCATAAAAGGGTTTTTTATAATCCATTTGGGAGTTTTAAATAGAAAAATGTCTCTATTATGTGATTTTGAAATGGTTTTATAAAGAATTATTTATGATATATCTTTATAGGATTTGTTATTTTGTGTCACTTTTTTAGAACATCAGATTATTTTACTGAAGGTTTGGTTTTTGATAATTTTTTATAATGTTACCACTATAAATGAATTAAAAATTCAATAAGCGGATATCTCAGGTTGTCATTCATGTGATCCATCTATTGTCTTCCTTGTATTTGTCTCTACTCAAAATATTTTTGATGTGGAATAACCATGTTTTTCTCAGATCATTGATTATGAATGTCAGTTTCTAAAATTGCATCCACTATTTTTTTATTGGTGATCAAGGATCCCAAGAGGCAACATTTTGGGTAGCTATGATTAATTGGATCTTCGAGTTATTAGAAACCCTATAATCCAGTGGGTGGGGGGATGTCCAGGGGGTACGGGGAGTCCATGGGTTGGGAGGGCTATCCACAGGGGTAGCAGAGCTAACCAGGGGGTAGGGGTGTCCAAGGGGTGGGCGGGCAGTCCACGGGGGGGGGGGGGGGGGGGGAGGGAGGGGGAGGGGGGAGGGGTGTACAGGGGGGTGGGAAGGCATTCCACGGGGTGGTAGGGTTGTCATGGTGGGTAGAGGGTGTCCAAGGGGTCGGCAGGCTGTCTACAGGGGTGGACAGGCTGTCCACATGGGTGGGGGTGGGGGGGGGGGGCTATCCAGCGGGTACGAGTTGTTTAGGGGGTGGGTGGGCTGTCCACGAGGGTGGAGGGGCTGTCCAGGGGGTACGGGTTGTCCAAGGGGGTGGGAGGCTGTCCATGGGGGTGGGTGGGCTGTCCACATGAGTGTGGGTGGTCCGGCGGGTACGGGGTGTCTGGGGGGTGGGCGGGGCTGTCCAGGGGGTACGAGGTGTCCAGGGGGTGGGCGGGTAGTCCATGGGGGTGGTGGGGCTGTCCAAGGTGTTAGGGGGTGTCCAAGGGGGTGGGTGAGCTATCCACGGGGGAAGGGGGAGTCCATGGGTTGCAGATTTTCCATGGGGGTTTCTGTGCTTTCAAGGGGGGTAGGGGGTGTCCAGGGGGTGGGCGGGCTGTCTACAGGGGTGGGAATACTATCCATGGGGGTGTCTAGGGGGTACAGGGTGTCCCGGGGGGGGGGGGGGATTTCTACGAGGGTGGCGTGGATTTCCAGGGGGTATGAGGTGTTAAAGGGGGTGGGTGGGCTGTCCATATGGGTGGGGGTGTTGTCTAGGTGGTATGGGGTGTCCAATGGGATGGGTGGGGCTATCTAGGGGGTAAGGTGTGACCAGGGGGTGGGAAGGCTATCCACAGGGGTGGTTGGACTATCTAGGGGGTATGGGGTGTCCATGGGGCTGCCCATGGGGGTGGGGTTGTACAAGAGGGGAGGGGTGTTCAGGGGGTGGGTGGGATATTCATGGGGGTGGTGGGGCTATCGAGGTAGGTTGGGGGTGTCCATGGGATGGGAAAGCTGTCCACGGGGGTGGGTGGGCTGTCAGTAGGGGTGCGGGGGGGGGGGGGGGGGGGTACAGGGTGTCCAAGGGGTGAAAGGTTTGTCAACATGGGTGGGGGATATCTAGGGGTACGGGGTTAAAAAGTTGGGGGGGTGGAGCTGTCTAGGTGGGTAAGAGTTATCCAGCAGGTGTGCGGGCTATCCTTGGGGGTGGTGGGGCTATCTAGGGGGGTAGGGGGTATTCAGGGGGTGGTCGGTCTCCCTAAGGGGCTGGGAGGGGGGGAGCCCAAGTGGGTCTGTGATTTCTAGGGGTGGGGGTTTCTAGGTGGTCAGGGGGCTATCCAGTGGGTACACGGTGTCCATGATGTGGGTGGGATATCTACGAGGGTGGGCATGCTGTCCCTGGGGGTGGGGTGGGTGGGGGGGGGGTGTCTAGGGGGTACGGGGTGTCTAGGGTGTGGGTCGGCTATGCACGAGGGTGGTAGGGATGTCCAGGGGGTATGAGGTGTCCAAGGGGGTGGGCGGGCTGTCCACACTGGTGGGTGCGATGTCCGTGTGTGGGGGGGGGGGTGTCCAGTGGGATGGATGGGGCTATCCAGGGGGGTTAGGGGTGTCCAGGGGGTGAGAAGTCTGTCCACAGGGGTTGCTGGATTGCCCAGGGGCAGGGGTGTCCATGGGGCTATCTATGGGGGTTGGGGCTGTCCACGAGGAGAGGGGGTGTTGAAGGGGGTGGGATGGATATTCATGGGGGTGGAAGGGCTATCAAGGTGGGGTTGGGGTGTCCAGGGGCTGTCCATAGGGGTGGGTGGGGGGGGGGGAGTGCTGTCAAAGGGGGTACGAGGTGTCCAAGGGGTGAGAGGGCTGTCAATGTTGGTGGGGGGATATTAAGGGGGTACAGGGTGTTCAGGTGGGTGGGTGGAGCTGTCTAGGGGGGGTAAGAGTTGTACAAGGTGTGGGTGGGCTGTCCTTGAGGGTGGTGAGGCGGTATAGGGGGTATGGGTTTCTAGGGGGTGGTCGGGCTCCCCATGGGGGTAGGGGGCTGTCCACTGGGGGAGGGTCTGTCCAGGGTGTTGGGGGGGGATGGCTGTCCATAGGGGTGGGGGGTAGTCCAAGTGGGTCTGGTCTTTCTAGGGGTGGGGGATTTCTAGGGTTGAGGGGGCTGTCAATGGGGTACATGGTGTCCATGGGGTGGGTAGGCTGTCCAGGGGGTGGGTGGGGCTATGCATGAAGTAAGAGGATTCCAAAGGGGTTGGTGGGATTTCCATGGTTGTGGCGGTGCTTTATATAAAGGTAGGGGTTGTCCGGGGGGGGGGGGTTTCCTGGGGGGTGGGGCAATCCAGGGGGTATGAGGTGTCCATGGGGTTGGGCGGGCTATCCACGAGGGTGGCAGGGGTTGTCTAGGGGGTAAGGGGTGTCCGGTGGGTTGTGGACATGCTCTCCATGGGGGGGGGGTGGCAGCTAACCATGGGGGAGGGGTGTACAGGGGGTGGGTGAGCTGTCCACGGGGGTGGAGGGGTTGTTGAGGTGGGTAAGGGGTGTCCAGAGGGTGGGAGGGTTGTCCACAAGGGTGGGTGGGCTGTCCACAAGGGTGGGATGTCAATGGTGGTGCGGGGTGTCCAGGGTGGTGGGTAAGCTATCCACAAGGGTGGTGGGGCTGTCCAGGGGGTACGATGTGTCCACGGGGATGGGTGGGCTTTCAACAGGTGTGGACGGGATTTCCGCAATGGTGGGGGGCTGTCTAGGGGGGTATGAGGTGTCTAGGGGGTGGGTGTGGCTTTCCAATGTGGTACAGGGTGTTCAGGGGCTGGGTGGGATGTCCATAGGGGTGGCAAGGCTATCTAGGGGGTAGGGGTTTCTTGGGGGGGGGGGTCAGGATCTCCACTGAGGTGGGGGGGGGGGGGGGGGTTATCTACAAGGTAGGGGTGTCCGAGGGGGTGAGCGGGAAGTCCATGAGGGTGGGTGGGGGAATCTATGGGGGAGGGGTGGTCGAGAGGGGGGTGGGAGGGCTGTCCATGGGGGTTGCGGAGGTGTCCAGGTTGGTGGGTGGGCTATCCACGAGGGTCGGAGCTGTCCGGGGGGTATGTGGTGTCTGGATGGAGGGTAGGGTTTTCCAGGGGTACGAGGTGTCCAGGGTGATTGGCTGGCTATCCACGGGGGTGACAGGGCTTTCAAGGGGGTACGAGGTGTCCAGGGGGTGGGATATCCATGGGGGTGGTAGGGATATCTAGGGTGTATGGTTGTCCAGGGGTGGGTGGGCAGGTTGTCCATGGGGGTGGAGGTCTCTCCACAGGGGTAGGGGTGTCCAGGGGGTGGGAGGGCTATCCACGAGGGTGGGGTATGTCCACAGGGGGAGGGTCTATCCAGGGGGTTGGGTGGGCTGTCCTTGACCATAGAGGGGCTATCTAAGGGGGATGCGATGTCCATGGGGTGGAGGGGATCTCTTGGGGATGGGTGAATCAATCACAGAAAATCATCGAGTCCTATATTATTATTTATAGATAAAAAATAAATAAAATGTGACCTACCTAATCAAACATATATTCATACACAACAAATCAATAAATATCAAATGTTAGTAATATCTGTAAAAAAATATAATGGATCAATTTGTCCCTCATCACCATCAATGTCATCACCGTCATAATCACCCTCAAACTCATCCTCATCGTTGTACCCATCATCATCCCCGCCCTCCTCAACACTCTCTTCCTTTCTCTCATACTCAGCCTCAACCACCTCATCGCCCTCCTCATCGCCTTTCTCCCCCGCCTTGACCTCCTCCTTAGTCTCCTCATCCTCCTCAGCCTCCTCCACGCCATCATCTACACCACCACAAAAACTTCCAACTTGTTCACCATATATAGAAATCATTTATGACATATATTCACCACAAGATGTGAGGGCTTAGGGTGGAAGCGTTGGACGTAAAACATCCATCAGTTTTATAAATGCAGTGTTTGACCTAACAGACTGTTATGCCATCTCTGTGGCCCTTTAGTAATCCTGTTGTGCTTGTTCCCAACACACTGGCAATACAACTCATACCTGAGAAGGTCCAATACCTTGTCGTAACTATACTCTTCCTAGGCTAGCAACGTACTCTACTAGGGTATTCATCTCCCAACACCTGATGCAAGTGATCATTTGGAACAAGATTTTCATTTCATGGGCATCAAGGGATTCTAATGAATCCTATTTTAAATATAAATAGATTATTGAGTTACAAAATAGAGATTAAAATTTTAAATATACATTGTGAAACATACAATCTGCTTCAAAGCCGGTTTATTAACAACACTTCCATCTTTCTTCCTTCTACTCATGCAGAACAGTTTTTCTCAATGTTCAAATCCATATATATTCAATCTGTTCCTCTAGAATGACATTTAATATAGGAAACCATAATTAAAAATAGGATACTGATAATTTATTGCAGAACTAAAATTATATAACAACTTTAGAAATTTAATAAATTATGGAAGAAGCAATAGAAAGTGCAAGTCATAATGAATGATTATAAATAGTTATACCTATTTCCTCTCATGATCTGTCATTGTAGTACGTCCCAATGTGTGGAGGTATGGTTTATCATCATGTTTTTTTTATTTATTCTGGATGATTCCTAAAAAAAATTCAATAATTAGTATTAATAAAATAAACATGAAAAATTTCATTTTAATACCCCTTGTGTAAGTAATTCCTTAAACTGGTCAGTCATACATTAAGTAATCATTGGTCGATACTATTCTAATGTAAAATCATCCATGATATTGACCTCTTCAAACTCGATGCCAACTCTATCACACCAGCCAATATACAATTAATTCTTATAATATCTCCAAATATCACCTAAATCATTTAGACGTGCAGGTCGTGCACCCTCACCATCGGGGAAATTAAACTAAAGCTTACAACGAAATATTAATTCATATAAATACAAAAAATAATATATTGCATTAAATAAATTTGTTTTCCTGGTATCTCTACCCAAGCTTTATCCTTGACTTCATTTTGCAACTATATCTATGAATGTGGGCTGACAAGAATGATGTCATAATATTTGGCAAGCATCACTAAAAAACATCAACATTTCTGCTATTATTTTCCCATCATTTCACAATCTTTATTGTAGACCACGATTAACTGCATGAAGTGGTCCCACACCGCACACATGTGTGTACACCCCACCCTTTCCTTTTATTAGTAGATGAATCTGTTATGAATAAAATACAAATATATTATCAATACATGCAATAATGAAAATAAATAATTGTGTAAAATTTTTTTATGGTTGTATAAGTATACATGTAGTAGTATGATCAAATGGAGCTTCTAGATCAACAGAAACTGAAGGAACACCTTGTACAGGTGGAGTGGGTCCCAGTGTATACTCCATAGAAATAGAATCTGTCAGAGCATGAGTCGATGAAAATGGAATATAAACACCAGGATAGAAGGAAGCAGAAGAAAAAGAAGATGACATTGTTAGTTCGCCAAATGTTGGATGGGGAGTGGGAATAATTATCTAATATGGTACAGATGGGTGAGGCGGCTCAGATGTAAATGTTGGTGAAAAAATTAGAGGCCTAAATATCTTGTGTGTCCCTAATGACACACTAGTATTAGAATGTCAGATGGATGGTATGTTAGTGGGAGGGGCAGGGTATAATCTAGTACACAGACCAGATAGTCTAGATCTCTTACCACCCCACTCGTATGAACCCCCTAAGTTCTGGGACCATGATTAGGTTGCTCATCAAATAACTATCTCCTAATAGATTGATCCTGCAAAAATATTTTAAATAAAATTAATCAAATGACATTATATGTTATGTTAATATATATATGTGAAATAAAATACTTACTACAGGAACTAGTGGTGGAATTCCAATCTCAGTGATGCGATGATTTTTGTCCATAATATATTTTCTCCGCTGCTCTTAAATTGGTTTCATTTCATGAATTTGAATAAAAATATGAGAGTAAATAGAAAAGGATAACTAATGTGTAACTCAAATAACAATACACTCAACTGTAAACCCGACACCCAATTGTAAACCATTGATATCATACATATAAATCAAAATAAAACGAATTTTAAACACACCACCAAATATCAAACGTGGATCAGATTTTATGAGCCATCTTCTGATGGGACACAACTCAGGGGTGTATGAGCTTTTCTATATATTTAGGTGATATAGATTTTTACGAATGTTAAATTTGTGTGAGATCAATATGGATAGTGGATAAGAACCAGAGTGAGATTTCTATGTAGAGATAACTTCTTCTTAGAAGGGTAAGAGTGAGTTTTGGTATGGAACTTAAATAAGCCTTGACATGTGAATGAAATTATACATCGGTTAAATGTGATTCCTATTTTTTGGTAGAGTATCGTAGTAAAAAACCCAACCCACCCCCTCCATACACTACCCCCCCCCCCCCCAACACCCCTCCAGCCCACACACACCCGTGCAGCCCCACCACCCCCGCAGCCCCCACCCCACTCAGATAGCCACCACCCCACAAGGACACCCCTACCACACCTGGACAGCCCCCCCCCCCAACTGGACAACCCACACCCCCACCTCTCCCCCACCCAGATAACCCACCCCTGGATAACCCACACCCCTTGATAGTCCACACCCCACCACCACTGGGATAGCCCACCCACCACCACCCCAGGACAACCCACGCCCTCCCTAGAAAGCACACACCCCCTTCCCCTGCATCCCCCTACCCCCCTACAACCCCTGAACATCCCACACTCCCACCCCCAATAGGAAAACTCACTCCCCCCACCCCAACTAGACTGCCACCCCCTCCTTGGACACCCCATACCCTATCCCCCACCTAGATAGCCCACCCACCCACCCCCTGGACATCCCACCCCCTCCATTGATAGCCCACACCAGCCTCCCCTACAGCTCGCCCCCTACCCCTGGATATCCCCGCCCCCTCACCCCCACCCCCACCTAGATAGCCCCCACCCCCAACTGGACAACCCATCCCACACCCTAGACCCCCCAACCTGAACACCCCCACCCCCTGGACAACCCATCCCCCTAGCATAGCCCCCACCCTGACCCACCTGGACAACCCACACCCCTCTTTGGTATCCCATACCCTCCTCCCCCACACCCCTGTCTTCCCCTACACCCCTGCATCCCCCTACCCCCTGGATAAGCCACCCCCACCCGGACAACCCCCACACCTAGAAAGCCCCCCTACATCTCCTGCAGCCCCCCTTAGGGAATTTTTTTTAAATTATTTTTATTTATTAACAAAGGAAAACCAGCATGCATTAGACATCTCATTCCAAACAACCCATCCAATTTATAAAAACATGACAAATTAATTTAATCAGGACATGAAAAATTTAATTTATAAGGCTCTATGGGTCACAAAATAAATGTCATGGGAAAGGGAAAATAAACTACATTGTTAATTACAATTTAAAAATCGTGCCATACACTTAATAAGTGTGGTGGTGTCTAGGAGGTGTAGTGGTGTCCATGTGGGTTGTTTAATGGGGGTGGGGGTGTCCAAGGGGGTGGAGGGTATCTCAAGGGTGGGGTTTCTAGGGGGGCTATCTAGGGGGATGGGGTGTCTAGTGGGTGGGAGGGGCTGTCCCTGGGGGGTGAGGGTTGTCCCGGGAGGGTGGGGGTGGGGGTGTCTAGGGGGTGGGGGGAGGAGGTTTTCCAAAAGGTGGTGGGTCAAATGGGGTGGGGGTCTCCATGGGGGGGGCTATCCATGGGGGTGAGGGTGTCTAGGGAGGGTGGGGGTGTCTATGTGGGTGGGTGTCTAGGGGGAGGGGGCAGTGGTTGTCCACGGGGTGGGAGTGTCCAGGGGTGTGGTGTAGGGGTGGGTGGTTGTCCAGGGGGTGGTGGAGGGGTTGTCCAGGGGGTGGTAGGTGTCTAGTGGGAGGGGGTGGGGGTTTCAGGGGGTGGGAGATATCCTACGATGGTGTTAAGGGGGGTGTGGGGGACTGCCCAGGGGGTGGGAGGTGTCCAGGTGGTGGGGGTGGGGGTGGGGGGGGGGGGTTCAGGGGTGCCAATTCTTCCTCAATATCAATACCCTTCACATTATTCGTTGAACAAAAAAATATAAATACAAAATCAGAATTCATTTTTCAACTAATCTAAAGTCCATAAAAAGTATCAAATCACCCCACTAAACAAACCCTTTTCCATGTTTGAAGTGTAGAACATAAAATAGAAAAATAGTCAAAGGGTCTGGTATGCCATAGACTACTGGAACTCAAATTTAGCCCAAATCAAAATAGAACATAAAAAATAGAGGGAGAACACTAAAACTAAGGTAAAAATTACTAAATTTATGTGTAGAAATAAAAAATTGATTAATTTATGATGGATCTTGGACTTGAAGGATTTTTGAGGCTGAGAAAACATCGGGAGGAGCTTTGGATTAAGGTTTGTAGGGTCTGAAATTGGGCCGAGGGGTTGGGTGTATTTGGGGAAACCTTTCCCAATAATTTTTAATAATCATTGGGAAAGGCTCTTTTTACCAATGGCTTATTAAAACCGTTGGTATATCATAGTGGAAATAATTATTTTTGTATGATTTTGGAAAAATGTTGGGAAGTATTCACTACATCAACACATTTCCAATGGTTTTAGAAAACCGTTGGCAAATGTTGTATATTTTTACAGTATACCAACATTTTGAAGAAACTGTTGGTATTTATCTGTTGGGAAAACCTCCATTTCCATTTGTGCTATGAGGGGTTATTTAAATTCCTAAAATTCCATGTTTTATACTTGTTTATCCTCCTCCATGATTTGAATTAATGACAACAATTGATCCGCATCTCTTGAGAGACGATATACTTCCATGAAATTGTTTTTGAATTTCGTTACTCCCCAAAGCATGAAATATTTTATCAAACTAACCTATACATTGACGAGCTATAAATATATTTTTAGTCCCATTGAATGTTGGGGGGTGTTGTCTCATCAATTGGTCTAACATTGATCCTTCACATTGTAGATCAGGAAACTTCATATGGGTAGGGTTATTTTTATAGCCTATGTCAGTTGTCCCAGTATAGTTATATGTTTTTCATCATTAGTTTCATCTCCAGATCCAAAATCATTACATTTTATATGAGGGAAATACCTATAAGGATTGTGTGTGTTGATACGATATCATTTTCTTCAACTGAGTTCTATTTCTAAAAAATGGTATTCACTATATTAGGTTATGAATCATAATGCGTAATTTCGAAATACATGACATAAATTGGAAATTTTATTCATATAAATTTTTTAATCATAAATATTGTTTCATTTGGTACAAATTAACTTATAAATCCTTCATAATGTTTTGAAAATAAAATGTGAATTATTATAAGTATATCCCCCATGTTTGTCAAAATATATTCACAATAAGTCTCGTTGTTGTGTACCCGGTTACCCAGAGTTAATCTTTGAACAACTTCTCAGATTTATTACTCTTAGGTGCATATTTTCCAGAACCACATCCACATATATTATCTAGAAATGGATGTACATTATATGAATTCCCACATAATATCTACATTACCAAAATTTTAGGATGTTCGTCTATAATTATCCTCAAATTCTATTTAAAGGCAGTGTTACCTAATTAATTTTTTCATATATATAGTTTCCATGCATAATACTAAACTTCATTTGATACCAATTGTAATGACCTAAACCAAGATTCCCAAATCCAATGCATTATTTTAATAAATTGGAATGATCCCAAGAAATATAATCTCAATGGACCGATTAGTTTAGTAGACTTGTAAAAACATGATATAAACATATGATTAAAATTACATCATGAAATGAAAAGTAACCTAGTATTTATATTGAAAAAACTCGTATCTCTTAGTCAATCAATGTAATTAAGTTATCATATAGCTCTTCACATCCTGTGGAAAATGAATTAATAGAAAGTTTTGAGATCAGAATATAGCTAAAGCAATCATAAAAAAGCATAAAATTTTAAGGCAAGGTATAAAATCAAAACCAAATCCTTTTAATAATACCCATGAGAATATTATATCATGAATAAATAAAATAATACAATTTAAACATTCACATGGATATTCTACTCGATAAATAATCAAAATAATTATCTACCACTAATCTCATAATGAGAGAATTCATAATGTCAGACATCATAACCTTACCGTCAAGGCCTCATGAAAAGAATATACAAAATGGGTAAAAAACAAGCTTGTATCATGAGACCTGTAGATGCATCGAAGGGACATAATGGTCTGTGTTGAACCCTGACTAAGTCTAGTACCTTCATATTATGAAAGGTCTGAAACATAACCAACATAAACATTTATAACAAAACTACGACCCAAAATGTTAATACATTATCAATAAACCACAAATGATATAAAAGCAGCACACCAAAATTCACAGTATTCATAAACCAATCAATAAAATATGATAGTTTGTAACATATGAAATAAACCTCCACTAAACATAAGATATATTGATGGATTTTGGCATAGATGTAATTTTTTTAATAAAATCATTAGAAAATTCTTTAAGGAAATACCCCTTTTATTAAAAATACTAATTTTCAATTCAATATAATATAAATATAAAATATTATAATTAAAAATAATCTTGATAGATTTTAAACGATTCTAAAATTTTTTAAGGAATCATGATATTGGAAAAAGATTATCGGACTGTATAATTTAAATATCAATCATCTCGTGATTTGTAGAAAAAGTCAAACAATGTACCTCATAACGAAAATGAAAAAAATATTCAATATATAAAATCAAACACGTGAACAAATTTCTTTAGTTTTTTTTAAAAAATATAATATATTTTTGAAATACATTCTTGAGAATCATGGGCATGGATGATAAATAAGTCCCAGTAAATACATACATAAAAGAAATCCTGGATAATAAAGAAATTTCAAAATTAACCCTTTACATGTAGACTCATTTAGTTGAAGGTGTGTCAACCTCTTATATAATTGGTAAATAATTTTATTACGTTATACCAAAACTATTTCAATTATTTATGATCCTCTAATATATATTGTTGTAATAATATTTAATTTTTATTATTATTTTTTGAGGGAACTATTTTATTTTTTATGTTAATTTCATCACATAATAATTGTTTCTTATAAATAAGATATATCTTATTCATATAAAAAGTAATATTTAGTAAATTGATTTTATATTCTTTCATTATATAGATTTTAATAATCATTAAAAAATGGTTGTAGTGGAAAATGAATCTCATCACGTCGTTGAGATGGTAGGTCGCATGTATGCACATGCGATAATATTATTCTACATTGGTAAAGGGTAAGGATTTGTATGGAATATGAATTATATAGTAAAAATATTATTCCATATTTAATATTTTAATTATTATATTTGTCATTATACCCATTTAAATAAAATATATATGAAAAAATTTTAATCAGGGCATCGAGATGGAAATACCTACGTACACATGTATAGTGATATTGTTTTTCATAGGATGTGTAAATGAGGAATATTATTTTACCATACTTATAAATACATATAAAAATATATTTTTTAAGGAGATATTACTTTGTTATGGAAAAACTTTGTAAAATGAAATAGAAGAAGAAATGACCTTTGAATGACTTGGTAAAACAACACCCTCTTCTTCGAGGGTCTTCTTGTGATTTGCATAAAATGAATCTGTATGGTGGATTTTATCCAATGGTATGACCTATAAGATGATGTGAGGGAATATTGGAGGATAAATGGGAATGGTTTATCCAATAAAAAGTGATTTAAAGTTGTGAATAATATGGAAGGAGATGTTTCCTTTTAAAAGATAGGGTATGTGCACTTTGAGAATCTTCAAAACTATCAATATAATATAATTTTTTTTTTCATATTGAAATATATGCGAAGTGATTTATTTCATGGATAATATGAGAAGGTTGGAAAAAATCTCTTCTAAAAAAATTATAACTTCTTGGATTTTATTATAACATTATCATTTTTATTTATCATTTTTATTTATCATTAATTAATCAATTAAATTTTTATATTAGTAATAATATTTTAATTTTTCAATAGATTTAAATATTTACATATTTAGTGTAATTATTCAATTAATTTATATTTTATGATATTTTATACCTTATAATTATAAATTATTTTTTTAATAATTTTTCAAATAATTTAATAAAATGTTATTTTTATAAAATATCAATAGTGTAAATTTTGACACTATTCATTAATTTGATTTCAAATAAATTTACACCATAAATACAACATTAATAAAAAAACATTTAATATAATCCAAAAATTTCATGGTAACAAATATAATTACTTTCACCCTTTTATTATTTCAAATTATATTCATTTTAATATTTTTAAAACCATATATTTTATATTTCTATTAATAAAATAATTTCACGATCACTATTATGTCAAAAATACAAGTAATTTTTTAATCTATATAAATTATAAATAAATTACTATGATGTAGGTATTTATTTATTCTCTATAAATACTATTTAAAATTGAGGTTATCAATTGGTTATCCCTATATAAATATTTATATACTTATATAAAATGAGTTTGTGACATTTTGCCACATTCATGGACTTTTATAATATATATGTCAAATTACTAGACAAGTGTCAATTAAATGATTAAACTTATAAAAATGTGTTATATGGTTCCCATTTAGTCATGTAATTGGTTTTTAAAATGGGATAGGGTAATTTTATAATATTATTTTTACCTTATTTACCCAATATACCCTTAACCATGGTAAATAAATTAAATATTACAAATGTTACTATTCACAAAAAAATTTATGTTTATCCTCTTAGATAAAATATTTCACACTAATTTAAACCATGTATGTATAATTTATTAATTTAAATTCATATTAATGGGAAAATATATTTTAATGTTAATCATGTAGATGTGGAGGGAAAGCAGGTAAAAATATATTCAAAGGAAGAACTTTTTATATCTAATTCTATTATAAAAATATATCATAATGATAGAAATTGTATTAAAATAAATATCATTTATCTATTGTGGCTTTAAGATCAATTTAATTTAAAATAAATTTTTAAATGAAATGTTTTTTCATTAACTATAATAAAGTTCACTATTCATCAAAATTGAAATTATTTAGGAAAATACCAAAATTTCACTCCTATCTAATTTTGATATTATGAATTCAAAAATGAAGTCAATTTTGAGAAATAAATATTATACATTTTTTAGTGTGGATAATACTAATCATAACCACATTTTAACAGTTTATTTTGATATATCATGGTGCACTCGAACTCAGTGTTGCATTTAATGAGAGAAAATTAATTATTTTAAAAGAAAAGTACATTGAAATCTTGGTTTTTTACAAATACCATACATGAAAAAGAAAATAATTATAGATTATTTATTTCATCAACAATATTAAATTATCAAAAAATTCAATATCGACAGAATCAAGATGATAAACTAGTTATAGATTCCTCAACAAAGGTATAATACCCGATTTAGTCATTCTTCTCCTTACATTCATTATACGAGGTGACTCCATTGAAGGTGAAACATCATTATTAGGATCCATCCATAGAATATTAATTTTTTTATTTATACATTAAAATTTTAGATTAACACCAGTGGCATGAGAATAAATTGTTTATATTGATGTGAAATCTAGTAAAAATTGGATTAGGTTGTTGGTGAAGAATCAAAAGGAAGGAACATATTATTAGGGGAATAAGATGAGCATAGATAAACCATTTAATACAAATTCAGAAAAAACTATTATTTAGGGAATAAAATATTAATAAGAATAAATAAAATCCTAAAAATAAAAGTTTCTAAAAAATATGTGTATTGAATACACACTATTTTTACACTAACTATGTACTTGATGAAGGATGGGTATGGTAGGTCTAATTCCAATCGAATCATATTATGTATACAGACCCTGCAATTTTTATTTCACTATAAGATATCTTTTGATAATCTAATTCAAGTTTGTTTTTTTGTATAGTAACCTTGTTAGTATGTTATCATGGTAATTACACAAAACTCATGACTAAATAATCAAGGTAGGAGCACTAAATATATAATTGAATATTTTTTGGTCAGTCTGTTAAATTTGTGGATGATATTTCATATATTATTCAATAAAATTATTGCTAAAAAGGTTATACTCTTTTAAAATAAGAATCTAATTAACAATAATGGTTATCTCTCTATCAAAATATATATATAGATTTTATCATGCATAATTCAGGATTTTTAGATTTTCTTCACTTAATGATAAAAGGATCATTAAATATATCATCATAATGATGTTCAATAAAAAATAATTCAATAGTTATATCCCCTTATTATAAATATTCAACATAATATTGAGGTCCTATATAAATATTCTTATCCCATGAATGCGATACACGATTCATAGATATATTTTATTACTCTTATAACATCATAGAGTATTGGAAATTTTTTAAATGCATATCCATGGCCTTGTAATGTTTGTTCCATGATTATAATATGTGTTAAATGTAACATGAAGTTATTTAGTCTGCATCACTAGTAAATAATTCATCTGAGTTACTATTTTTAACTACACTATGAAAAAATATACATTCCAAAAATTGACATGTTCTAGTGTTGATTCATCTATCCAATTTATAACCATATAAATTAGTATTTAATTAAATCTATAAATCAAATGATTATCCTCAATATTAATGTAGTCCAAAATTGGATTAATTTTTGATTTATTAAAAATTTAATTTTATAACAACTGAAAGTGATTCTTTTTGTTTGGATTAAAAATGAGAAACAAGATACCAACTAATATAATATATTATATTATCGAGTTATTATTCTTGGTAAGCATCATATAATACCTCTGTAAATAGTTTTATGAACTTATTTCCAAGTTTCATATTGGTCTAGTTAACATCATTCACCCAAGAGAGTTTTACTACCTTTAATAATATACATACAACAAAGTATTAGAATATCATTATTATAGTTGGTTTTATTTAAAATAATTCCATCATTTTTTAATGATATTAAATATACAAACAAAATTATGACCCATAAAAAATATTTTAGATAAATTAATCATCATTTGATATAAAAATATATTAGATATTGAGTTATTAGATGAGGAAAAATTAATATCATAAAAAAATATTTTTACAACTAAAGGATCATTTAAAATTAATTTAATTAATAATAATGAGTCAACTATTCCATTTAAAACCCCTATAAAATTTAAAAAATAAAATAATACGATCATACGAAAATGTAATATATTTTATCAAAATATGTATTGAAAATTTTAATTTAAATACATTATATGGATAGTTGGCTTTTTGAAATCTAGTGAGTTGTTTGACAATCACATCATTAATTATTTAATTATTTATGAAATCAATCTTACTATCCATGTGAAATAATTATGAACTCTACATCATCATCAATGTAATGAATCAATATGATAGAATCATGTCTAGATATTTTTGAAAAGTATTCTTTATTATTAGTACTTTTTTCTTAATTATATAAATATTAAACACTTATTTCGTTATTTTTAATTATTGATGTAACACCGTGAGATTTCAAAAGGGGAATATCATGTTTGATACCATTTTTAAGAGGGAAATAATAATTTTGGATGTGAATATAACACATTGATAAATTATGATATATTTATTCTAAAATTAATTAAATATCTTCAATTGATTTCAATGTACACACCATCATTATTGAATGAAACACAATACATTATTAAAATATAATTATTTTTACATGACCAATATTAGCAATCCTCTAAGATTGTCAGTACGAAAATTAATAAGTAAATTAAGAAAAACTTATATTCTACAGGAATAAAATAATTCCATTGTAAGATATTGATTTAAGGTAAATTAAGAACACATTTTATGTAAATTACATGTTATCTAAAAAATTAATTTTTCTGAATGGATGGTTGGTCATAAATTGTGAACATAATTTAAATACACTTTTTACAATTTTTTAGGATTCATTTTAGAAAATAGACAACATTTTTGAAAAATCCATATCAAAAATTCCATAGGTTATATTTTTTGGTTGTTTTTAAAATTATCATTTTTTGAGTAGTACTTTAAAATACCTAATATTAATTTAAATCTCCCATTTATTTAAATTTTTTCAGAAATATTTTTTTATGTTATTACAAAATAATTAGTTCAGTTATAAATCTACCAATCCAATTTGTGTAATTTAAATCATTATTATATTATATTTTGATATAAAAAATATGCAATCATTTATATTTTTTTCTAATAACCAAATGTATCATCGCATCTATGTTGTTAATTTAAAATTTATCTTTTCTAATTTTATTATCGTAATTTATAAAAACAGATTCCCTATTTTGAATCAAAATAATATATTTTACCTATTAATTTAAAACCCTTTTTTGTTTATATAATAAATTATTTAATAACTTCTAGAAACCCATCCTCTCATATTATGACCCTTATTTTTTTGTATATGAACAACATTGGAAGGGTTTTTGTTAAAACTTAAGAAGGATACATAGAGAAGATGTAACTATCTTCAATGATCAGTTTTATTTTATTTATTCCTCCACATACATCAATTATTATTAAACCATGCTGATATAATATACTTATTATATTACATATAGTAGTATTTTTATGTCATTAGGTAATTAAATACAACCATATCCTCATTAATCAAATTGGTTATGAAATCTTCATTTTTATGTACTTCAAACTGACTCCTCATGAATTGATGTAACGAGATTTCCTCCAAAACCAAAACAATTGGGTATGATGATGGATATAGAATAAATATATGAAATTTATAACATATTTAATCCCATTTATTAATTATATAATACATAACTGTTTTACTTTTCATTCCGTAGGGGATACGGTAATGTTACTTGTGTGTACAGTGGACTACAGCCACACGAAGCAATGTGATTATTTTCTGACTGATTCTCTAAATATAAGGTTTCATAGATAATGTTAATGATTATGTGAGATATTAATGAAATTATTATTAAATTCAGGAAATATTTTTCAATATGAAAATAAAATATAAAATATTATTTTTTACCCTGAAAACTGATAATGTCGTTTGTGTATGCGTGAAAAACCACATTCATGAAGCAACGCGAATCCCATTCATGAACCCAGAATATGTGTGATATATATAAGTATATTTAATGAAATATTTTGTTATATGTGATATTTAGATCAATATATGACAATAAAATATAACTTAATTTATGTTTATAATAATCATTGAATAATGGAAATGTTTCTTTGGTTTCTTATGACCTATTGTATCAATGAACACAAGGTAGTTCATTTTTCAAAACCGTATATTGTAATTTTTTAATGTATAATTTATTTATAAATATAATAATTATTTTATGAGTATTATATTTACTATTTCAAAATAATGAAATATTTAACCATAGATAGCCTACTAAAGTGGTTTTAGACGTATAAGTCAGATGTTGTTGAACTATCTGACGTGAACTTAATTGATTATATAATCATATATAATAATGTAATAAATATAAATAATAGGAATAATAAATATTAAATAGGTTATTGATATAGAAATTAATAAAAATATTTCTATTATCCTATATGATTAGTAAAAGACATGGTGATACAAACTTGAGGTAAGGCTATCTTGTCTCACTTTTACTTTTATGACACATGACCCATTTTCAGAAATTATTTCTTTTTTTGTTGGGTATATAATTATTGTATTGAATTTTATATTATTAATTTTTTTATATTAATGGATAGTTAGGTTTCTTTTATTGTTATTTCAGTCATGGTCCTTATGATACTAATGTTTCAAATGAGGTAAGCGTTTATTTAACAATATCATCATTCATTAACATTATATATGTTTAAGTATATCATATAGAATTGTTTCAAATTTTTATCATAAATAAATATATTTTATAATAACGTAGTTGTTAATAATATTTTTCATGAAATAGTAGCATTTCCCCCACATTGGTAAATAAAATTATTTATTAAATGTTTTTAACAAATTCCGACTTTATTTATCTCCTTATATGAAAAGACATTTTTTTCAAAATCATTATTTCAAAATAATTTTTCAATTTTTTTTTTAAATTACAAGAATAATTTATTTATTACATTTCCAAACATGTTTTACTTTTCAAAAACTCGTTTGAATGTAACATTCATGTCATTTTCTGAACAAGGTACTTATATTATTTTTCAAGTGAAAGAGGAATGTTGTTTTTAACTTATACAACATGTAAAAAATTACAAACTGTCTGGACATAAATTTATATAAATATGCATTATAAATTATAAATTATTATTTTTATATAATTATTTCCCTCAATTTTTTTGAAAATAATTTTTTTTGAAAGTGATTTTCAATAATGATGATTTTTAATCCATTTTTTTAATTTTATAGTTTTAAAAAAAAATCAGGTAATTTTCAATGAATAGTTATCTTCCATAAAAAATGTCCCATATAATATTTTGAAATAATTTTTCATATAATAGAAAAAAAATTATTCTATTTATTCTATAATGGGGATATACTCTAATGATTCAATACTTATTATGTATTTGGATAGTATAAAATCAATTTTACTAGTGATGTAATATGTTGATACCATTCACATTACTCAGGATGGTCTATGATTATGTATATTCAGTGGGGAAAATATTTTAATTTCATATTCTATATTAAATATGAATATTTATGTGAATCATATTTCAAACCATTGATATGAATCCTGTCTTGGAAATAGTAAGTGAAGGGAAGATCCACATATAGCCTCTCTATGATTTATTAGGACTCATGATATAACAAGTGGAAGTAGTTATAGCACCGATGTACATAGTGGTAATAACATTGAAATGAGTACATTGGCTTAACCCAATCAGAACATTTTTCATGAAAATGTGACTTACTGTGCACATAATTTAACACACCCAGGGTATATTATTATGATAAATCACATTTTATTTAAAAATCATAATGATTAAGTTGAAAAAAAGATACCCCCTTAGAAACCTGGATTAGGATTATGGGATTATCTTTGAATAAATTTTCTATTATACATTACATGTTTCAATTTTGGGGGATTATACATTATCATTCATAATTATCTAATCTAATATGGTGTATTCTATTATTTTTAAATGGAATCTAATAGATAAAACTTTAACCATGTAAATTAATATACTCTATTTATGGATTTAATTCCTTTCCATGATAATATATTTGGAGATGGAAATGTAGCTAGAACTATTAAAATCATAACTATATTATGGAATATTACTCAGGTTTTGAGTAATAACTATAGTTTTATGGAGTAGCCTACTGATCCACCACTTGGTGTCACAATGTTAAAACTCTTCGTGCATTAGAAACCATTGTCATTTAATTTCACTATAAATCCATTTTTCGATGACAAAGGGATATGTTTCTAGGAGAAGATATCTATCACATTGGGAATTAGTGAAATATAGAACAATTTCATGTAATATTATCTTTTATAATGACATGTTGATCAATAGGTAACATTATTTCAAAAAAGAAATGACGAAGAAGAAATAAAAAGCATTGAATAGAATGATTTCATATTACTATCCTTGGCAAAAAAATTCCTCATTAGAAATAAAGGCTATGGAAATACCATTAATGAGTTTAAGGTGATGAAAATAAAAATATGTTTCAATGTTTAAATTAAACATTTTATGTTTTTTAAGGAATGAAATGGGAAATATATGTAATCAAATGAAAAATATTTACCATTTCGTTTATGGTATTAATCCAATCAATTGAAGGGTAGTAGTATCCCAATAATTGTCATCATAAGATGAAATAATATCATATGACATTAAGAAATTTAAATAATTAACCAAGTATTATGGATTATATTGGAATACAAGAATAATTGGATGACTAAGAAAAATTAAGATAAATGGAATTTGGTAATGAATGATTTTCTTTTATGTGATACCTATTAGAGAAAACACCTTGGTATATTAATAATTGGTAAACGAGTTTTATTTTTTCCATGTAGAAGAATACCACCAGTTTCCTGATTAAATGGGAAATAACGAATCTTTAAATTTTTTATTCTTCCATATTTAGAATATGGGGAACTATAGAAATGAATTCCCTACGATTCATGGAAATTTGACAAAAAATAATCTAAATGATAAGGGTCAATATAATTTTATTACAATTGATATATTGGAATGTTTTATATATAAGTGTTCAAATAAATAATTTACATATAAGACTATTTAAAAAATGTTATTATTGTCATATAAATTATGAAATGTATACAGAATGTACAACATTAGTATTTATGTAAGGATTTGAATTCATTTGTTCAATGGTACCCAGAAAGTTATTTCATTGTCAGGTTTAACATATTATAAAATACATTATTACTTTATTATAAAATATATTATATGAGCAATGTTGTGATAATAATGAAATATAGGTTTTTATAAACGTATTGGTAACCTTTATGGTTTATCCTACCTTTGATTTTGAGGTAATTATATGTATTATAATTTGGAAACATTGTAAGAAGTATATTAATATGATTTTAGAAAATGGAAAACTATATGGAGGTTATCAACTGTTGATTTCCTTGTCATAAGGTTCGTAAGTTTTATATTTATAAGATAATGATATAGCATAGTAGATTAACTCAGGGTCTCTCTCAGAGAAGCAGTTTCAAATGTACAAGTGGTATTTCCAAAAATCATTCATTATTTTTTATATTTTGACAACAACATACTAAAACAAAAAAACAATGTTGAAAATAATAAATAGAGTGATTAAACTGTAAATAAAATAGATGACCAAAAATTAAGAAGAAAAAATGTTAAATTATTGAAGTTACAATAAAAAAAGAAAACAATCACAATGGACAAGAAAAATGACGAAAATACACAGAAGAAATGTAACTGAGAAGTAGGCCGGAATCATGCCAATTCACCCATGACTCTGTATCCCCAATAAAAATATGAAACGAATCAAAAAATCTAAACCTCACTCATTTAATGTATTATGAATTGGATAATATAGATCTATCGCCTAAAAAGTGAACACATGAACATATAATATATCAGTGTTCAAGAATCTCTCCTAATGTTAATAAATCCCGCAACTGACTAATTTTGGCTAGGATTCCACGAGTCAGAATGATCCAGTTGAGTTCACTAGATTTCACAACCCAACTCCATTTTCTCATTGAAGACATTGAGATGTGAAGGGGATAGAAAATTAAGAAAACATGTAAAAATCATTCTAGTTTAAGATTGTTCTTGGGAACACAAAAATTCGTTTTTATGGTTTTTTAAGGTGAAAGAAAAAAATTGTGATCATGATGATACTCAAATCTCTTGGTCGCATTTGGCTTCATATAGTGGATCTATCCTATAAATTAGTTCCCAATTTTAGGATATTTTAGATCATGAAACAAAAACTGTGGAGGAACAAACCATAAACACAAACATCATAATTCATTTACAAAAACGTAGTAGTGCACAACTATAATTACAGATTGAAAATAAAAATCAAAATAACATTGAAAAATGAATAAGAATAAAGAAGTGAAAGATGGATGGAGCTGTAGGATGGGGGATGCTTGTATCTACTGTTTAAGATGGTTCTCGAGTCTAGGTTGAAGTGTTATGACATGAATCATAGAGTGTTACTCCCTCCATTAAATAAGAGTTGGTAAGGGATCCTCTTTCTTAATAAAAAATTGAAAAAACACAACTTAATATAGTAGGTTTAATATACATGGAATGAATTTGACTGTGTGTCCATATTTTCAATGAACTATAGGTGAACATAGACAACTAATTACAATGACATCACCACCAACACAATCATTCCATGACCCTGCGATGATTAACTAATTACCCTATTAAATAAAATGTGATAAAAATAAAATATGTAAAATAGTAGTTACATACATAAAATAACAATAAATAAAAAAATGACTTAATTAAATTAAATAACTATGAATCATTCATATATATATATAATTACATATGATGTTTATCCTATAAGATAATTATAAACTTTTGATAGTCAAAACATATATATTATTGAAAAATAATTATTCTTAATAAAAATAAATAACATTAAAAATGAAATACTAATTATATTATATAACTAACAGTAACTATTATAAGAAAATTTTATTAATATATTAAATATACATAATATTATATACCTTTAATTTTTTTAAAAAACTTATAAAATATAATATTTTATTATTATATTATATTAATTATGTTGGTTATTATTATATATGTTATATTATATATTTTTATGAGTATTATATTATATAGAATAAAAAATAAAAAAATTAAACATAGATGTGGTGAGGGGAAACAGGTTTATAAGAGGGGGAAATGGGTCGCTCCGGTTTATGAATAATAGGGGAGTCGCAGTGGCTAGTGATGAGGAAAATAGGTGGTGGATAGAGAACCTTATCATAGAGGATAACTCAAATTATCTAGAAAAGGATCTAGAGGGCTTTTAAAGGTTTGATCGGCGTAGCTCAAGGATGTATTGGGGGTGATGTGGGTCCAGCGGTCACAGTGGAGTAGTGAACAGATATATCATGAAACGTTTTGGATATATTTATTGGGGAAGGGTAGGCCGATGCGGTTGGGTGGAAGATTCATGGTGGAGTTTGAGCGGATAGAAGAGGTCGTCTCATCCACTGTGAGGTTATTTAGTTTAGATCTTGTGATTATTTGTGGAAATAAAGGTCCAATTTAATTTTGTTATCCAGTTTTAATGAGATTCTATTTTGCAGTTGAATTTGTTTCTATAGATTCTTCTTTGGTTTCTAATTTGGATTCGTTATTCTACTACATTGCTGGACAGATTTGTCATCGATGGAGGAGTGATGGTAGGGTGGAAGAGTCGAAACATGGGTCAAATTCAGTAATGACTCATATGAGTCACTATTTCTATGGGAATGGATCGAGGGGGAATAATGGGATGAGAACAGTGAATTTGTGTCACCATTCTATGAGTGGTTGTGACTCGGAATGGATTGAGTAGTGGTAATAATGGAAAAGGGGTGGAATAGTAGCTCAAATAGTCACTATTGAATGATATTGGCTAGAACTCAGTTAGTCACCATTAGGAGGATGTGGTGGTGAATTAGTGAGTCAACAATGTGTTGCTTCTGGTGGCAATCTCACCTTCAGTACAAGTAAAAATATAGTAAATTAAATTAATAAATAACCAAATTAAATTAATAAAATAAACAATCAACTAAAATTGAAAAATAATTAAAATTTAAAGTTATTATTTTAAAAGTATTAAGAAAAATTTTAAAAATATTCAATATACAATTATGTAAATTTATAATGTGTCAAAAAAAATTTCTTATTTAAAACAATAATAATTAAATTGGTTTGGTTGAATTAACTTACACATTATTAAATAAATAAATTAATGCGATTAAAGAATTAAATTAAAATAAAACAACTTATTACTATATTCAAAGAATAAAATTGAAATGTTTTGATTATAAAAAGTTTGAAAGAAAAAATTCAAAAATAATTTATTTATTGAAGAAATAATCAAATTATAGAATTAACTAAAATTATTTATTGAAAAAAATTTAATAAAATTATCAATCAATAAAAATGATGAAAAATAATTTCTTAAATAAAAACAAAAGAAAAACATTTAAAGAAAAATTAAATATTCTATTTTAAAACTATTCAAAACCCCAAACAAATCACTAAATAAATGATTTTTACACCAGAAACATATATTTCAGAATTTGAAAAAAATACAAAAATGGATAATTATTACACAAAATATAATTCTTAATAACAAGAAGTGAAGGAAAAGTGAAACTTTATGTGCCAAATGGTAATGAGAAACAGTCACATCAATCTCCCTACACTAAAATCATTTTTCCCTCAAAGAAATGAATTTAATTGGAATTTTTTAAATAGAATGATTAATTTTTGACATTCAATTCAAAAAGGTCATGAAAAAACATTAAAAAATAGTGTCGTAGAACTTGAATGGAATTTTCAAATAATTCTCAAGAGAATATTAACCAAACCAATATTGAAAACAATCTATAAATCAAAGGAAACATTGATTCATCATCTTTAAAAGATTACAACCCTCCTGTGTGAAATGACATACTATTCTACATCAATTCTAGTTCATATTACACTTCAAAAAGTGATTACATTTAGATAAAAGTGGAATTGAATCCTTAACCCAAAGAACATTCATGTTTCAATTTCTCTTTATTTTTAAAAATTATTTTGAGTCATGTCACTAATAAAATTGAAATTAACATTTTTTAATTCAATTGTTCCATCCTTAATTTGGGTTAAAAATTCACCTCACCCAAATGAGTTTATTATTTATAGGATAATTTATTTTAATGATTCCTGTGAATATTTTATGGTCATGAAACTGTGCATAGAACGTATAGAAAGTGTGATTGGATTTTATTTATTATTAGAGATGCACCCAGTGCACTTGTCTCAAGGACTAAACATGGGATCCAATTATCCTATTATACACCGGTTATGAAGGAAAAAAATAATTATCATTTGAGTAGTTACAATTAGGTTATTTTTTAATAAAATAATGAGACCTCAAATATTTATATAAAATTTCCATTTCATAATTTCATGATCCTATTTTCACAAAAATAAATCATATATCACTATATTTCTAACCTCCTAAATAGAAAATACATAGGGGTAATGTGATACTTCATTCAACATTTATATATACTCTAAAACTTATGACTCAACACAACCCTTATCTTCTAATATATTGGATACCACTGGGCATGTCATAATTTATGTTTAATTTGAATCTAGATGATCTTAAAATTGAGAATTAACTTTGAAATGCCCAGATCAGTGTGAATCACTGAGAGGGGGAGGGGGTGAATCAGTGATCCCTTAAAACTTTTTACTAATTGATTTTTATCAATTAAACCTCTATGGCTGGTTAAAGCCTCGATCCACTCTTCTTGTATCTCTCAACCTTTCCCGAATGATGCAGTAATGAAAAGGCACAGGACACAAGGATTTACAAGGTTCGGCACCAAAGGCCTACATCCTTGCCATGCTCTCCCAGCATGGATTCTCCATTATAACCTGTTAGAATTACAATGGTCGATACAGAGTCCCACTGTATCTCTCCTGAGTCCCACAGGAGGGTCTTTATACTGCTTCACACAGTGTTACCAGAGTCCCACTGGCCTGCTCCAGAATCCCACTGAAGACTTCTTCTCCCTGAGTCCCACAGGGTCTTCTCCTGGCTCCTCGATTCGCACGAGTAGCTCTTCTTCACTTTAAGTTCTTCAAGTAACTTCAGCAGCCTGGGATAAAGGCTGCTGGCCTTGCTCTTCTTCTGATCACTTGTGGTGAACAGGTCTTCTCATCTTGCTCGGGCTTTATCACCTTCTTCTAAGGATGCCCCGGCTTCTCTCCAATTACTGAATGCTCAGACAAATAATATCTTTATCTTCGGTCTGGTCCAGTCTCAGTTCACTTCAACCTCATGCACTGATAGCATGGACTTCTCAATTCTTCAAGAACCTCCTGGTCTTGGTCAACTCAAATGCACACCACTGATTTAGCACTGTTCCCGTGTGCACGTGCATGCATGCATACATGCACTCTCCTCTTTCTCTTCTTGGTGCAGTAAACCCTCAGAGGGTGTAATTCTTTTCAGCACACACCTACTTCTCAAACTTCACACTCTTTATGCAATTTGTTCACACACTTAGAAGTGTGTTTTACTTTAGTGTGGAACTTCTTCTTCTTCTTCTAATGTGTATACACTTTTTAGTGCACACACTAGGTTCGGCCACTTCTTTAATTTGCACACAATTGTTTCACTTTAGCACACACATGAGTTGGCCTTCACTTCTTCTTGCACATACTTGGGCCGTAGGTGGTTCTTCAAGTTTGCACACACACACAAATGTGTGGTCTTCACTTCACCCACTTGCATACACTTGGCCTCGACTTATTTCTTCACTATCTTACACACACACAATGGTGTGGTCTCGCCCTCCCACTTCTTGTGCACACACTTAGCCAAAGGCACTTCCACTTGTCTTGCACACACAAATAATATTCTATAATTTGTTCTTCAATGTGTGCACCCACATAAGGGCTACGACCTCCTTCTTTAAATGCACACACAAAGTGCAAGCTTTGCCTTTCTCCTCTTTGCAACCACACAAGGCTACTGCCTTTTCTTCAAATGCACACACAGTAGGGCCACGGCCTTCTCTTGATCACTTTTCACACAAGGCACAAAGGCCTCGGCCTTCCTTCTTCACCTCACACCACACACAAAGTGTGGTTCTTCACTTGGCACTTGTGCAAACACTGCCCGAACTCCAGGAGGCGCGCAAGAGGGTGCAGCCTTCTCTACTCCAACACTGCCTGCCGCGCAAGGTTCAAGCCACAAGGGCCGCGCAAGCCACGGGTGCAAGGCAGATCGCGCAAGTGCCAAGGTGCAAGGGGCAGCTGCGCAATGTAACCTCCTGCCACGCAAGTCCACGGTCAGAGAGGAGGTGCACAAGTGATGCGCGGCCCAACCTTCTTCCTGCCGCGCAGAGTGCGCGCAAGGGACCTCACCGTGCAAGTGTGCGCGGGGCTTTGTCTTCGCGAGGCACAAGGTGCACTCACGGTTCTCCAGATCTTCAACAAAGAATCAGCGCATCAGCGAGCTTCTCCAGCGCCTCGGGTCTTCTTTTTATAGGCGAGGAGAGCCTCGGTCCATCCGCGTGTGATATCTTCAAATTCCCGAAGATTTCGGATCTTTAAGATTTTCTCCAAATCTTGTTTTCTCTTTTTATTTCACGCGGGTTCCTTCACCTTCGGTTTCCTCCACATGCATGCGATTTATAATGCATGCACGGCCTTCGTTAAACCCTATCCATGCAAAGGCACGAACACTGAATGGCCTCGCACCTCCGGTTGCTTCGGCCTCGCTCGAAATCCTCCTTTCATCGCATGCATTCTTATTTTATTGCATGGTTATGTTCAGTAGGCACAGACGATCACAATGGACACTTCGGTTTGATCGGAGGTGGCCGGATACTCAAATTCTGTCGTCGGGAGGCACTGGTTCAGCGGCGGCTTCGCGGGAGGCTTCGGTCGAGCTCGAGGTAGAAGATGGACTCAGCACCGTTGGATGCGGTGATCAAAAAGCCTTCGACGGCTTGGATCAGATCGGGGACGCGGCAGATTAATCGTGCAGCGGAAATAAGACGCGCGATGAGATGTGCGGCTCAGATTCAATTCCGGTGAATTTTCCGCGTCCCACATCGAAACGGGGCGCGGTTTTCTCGCGCTTTATTACCCTGGAGCTGCCGCAACCCGCCAGTTGAAACTCCTCCCTCCACGGTGCCGCCCTGCACCGTGTTCTCCCTGCGGGCGCGCTCTGCGCCCACTCTCTGCTCCTGCGGGCGCGCTCCTAGCGCCCACTATGCTCCTCCGGCGCGCGGGTTTCACCACCGCGTGCCCTCGGGGGCTTACACACGGCCCCCTGCGCTCCTCCGGGCGTGCCCCAGCGCCTCTGTGGTGTCTGCGGGTGCGCCCCTGCCGCCCTGAGCTCGCCCCACGGGTTCCCCCTTGGGCGTGGCGCCTTAGGCCCACATGAGCCTTGGGGTTGAACCCACAAGGTGCTCACGGGCTGGCCATATTTTTTGGCTAAGGACTTTGTTAAAAAACAAAGTCCTCCCAATATAAAATGCCAAATGCCAAGTGCCACTTCAAGCCTTCTTCCTCATTTATCCTTCTTCCTTTCTTCTTCTTCATTTTGAAATTCCTCCATTATCTTCAACATGTATTCATCACTTATGAATGGAATTTCAAGCGGTTTCTTCTTAATCTTCTTCATCTCCTCTTCCATATGTGTTCAATACTTAGGAGGGACTTCTTGAAGGTTTTTCATCTTCAACCGAACTCCTGAATCAAATAACTTCTTCAATTCTCTTTGTTGATTTAATCAGAGATCAAATTGGAACTTCTTCAAATTCTCATGCACTAAGTGATAGTGCATGGACTTTATTAATCCACTTCATCCACTTAGAAGTTGTGGATGGATCTCTTCAACTCCTCATGCATTGTCAGTACAATGCATGGTCTTATAATCATGTTGTGACTTTGTATCCAGTTGATACAAGTTCTATGAACTTAAAGAACAGCTCCACAATCGTCTGATTTCCATGGAGAATGTTTCAACCATATTCTCCAATGTCACTTAGTGAATCTCCTAAGTGACATGCATCTTAGTACTATGGCCATTCTCCTTCACCACCAACACCATCACTACCTTTGTCATTCACATCTTGACATTCCCTGACTTCCATTCATTCCAAGACAACTTCACGCCTCATTGACAACAAATGCAACACAATGCACTTCAATCTCCCCCTTTGTATTTGTTGTCAATACACTCCTTTAGCACATATGAATGGGTCAATATGTGTGCCAATATTTTCTCCCCCTTATTGGCAATCAAATGCAAAGGTGTGGTGTGGTACTCTTTCAAAGATCTCTTCCTCCCTTGTAAAAAGTATCTTCTTGAAAAACACTAGGAGAGGGATGATGTCACATGTTCTTCTTTAGCAAAGAACCTTTAGCTAGTCAACTCTAAGTCTACTTGGGCTAACCCGGTGTAGAAAACAAGAGTGATGTAACCAAGGAACTCAATGCTGTCCACAATTCTCTACACATGTGAGATCATGCTTAGGGGCTTGAAATTTTTCAGATATAACAATGAATTGCTAAATCCTGCACATACTTCACAAAACTCATTAGAAAGTTCAGGTGCAAAGATAAAGCTCCCCCTTTCATCTACTTGTCTTCAATCCATACTCCCCCTTAATTGACAAGATAAACTCAATTAAGAAACAAGGGATGAAAGTATGATTAGAATACCTACACTTTTCTCAAGATGGTATTAATCTAAGAATGCCATCTTCTTCAGATTGGCTCCCCCTCAAGGGGTGCACTCCATTTTGTCCAAACCATTCTCCAGCTGAGAAATGATCATCATCTTCAATTCCCTGCAATGTTAGCACATGTAAATACCAATGTATAAGGGAATAAGATGGAACCTCCTTGGTTCATCAATGTGAACAACAAGGTTGAGAAGATTCTCTCAACCGAGATGTCCCATTTTCACCAGTCTTCACACTTGCACATTTGATCTTCATTGATGATTGTGCTGGTGTGGATCTCAATACATCTTCATGTGAAATTTTCTTCTTCCCTTTTGCCTTAGCAATTGCCAGAACTTCATCTTCAGCTCTCTGTAGAACTTTGGCAAGTTGCAACTGATTTGGCCATATGACAAACATGTCATTTGGAAGTGAGGCCTCAGTTTTGGAAATTCCACATGGTTCTTTTGATACTGTCAAGCTACCTCTCTTAGGAAACTTGTTTTCAATCAATCCCTTCTGCTTCTTCTGGATTGATTGTCTGTTTGAGTTCAGTCTGCCTCTATTGAATTTCATGGCTTCTTTACAAAGATCCATGATATGCCCTTTCTTTCCACAGTAGAAGCATTTCTTGGTGGTCCTACTGGATGCATCACCCTTCTTGGACTCAGACTCCAAGGACTTCTCTTTATTTCTCAAGCACTTCTTGGGAGAATTCTCTACTTTCTTCTTGCTTCCCAAGGAATCTTTTTGAGCCAGGTTCTGTGATCTTTTCTTCTTTTGAGCTCTGGATACAGTTGGAGATTGACATGTATCTTTTTGACCACTTTTGCAATCATCCCAGATGTTGTCAAGTAATCCAAATCTATTTGCAGTAAACAGATGTCTCTGGACCTGTGGATGCTGCTTCTTTCCTTCTGGCTTGCTCTCCCTTGGCATGGGCTTCCTCTGTGCTTTGGCATTCAGTGGATTGTACCAACAGTCCTTTGCACAATGCCCATACCTGTTACAACACAAACACTGACCCACAAATCTTGACCTCTTCAGTCCTTCTGATTGTTGGGTTCTTGTCTTGAATTGTTGTGCTGCTTCAGGAGAGCTCTGCTTCTTCATTTTCTTCATCCATACTTGTTTGGAATCATTCTTCCATCCTGCACTCTTAGTAGAAACACTTTTAGAAGTATGAGTACAAGATGGTATGGATGGTACCTTCTTTTTAGAAGTTGTTGCACTTTCACTAGAGGATGTCTTTCTTTTAGAATCATCCTGCTCAATGCATACTTGAGTAGCAACATTTCTCCTTTCAGCTGTCTGGGAGGCTTGGGCTTTGGGTGATTGCTGATTTTTCAATATCACCTCCAGTTCTAAGCATTTCATATTGAGGGAGTTTTTCTCATCCTCAATAGTTCTTAGCCTTCCTTCCCATTTCTCTTCCAGCTGCTTTATCTGGTCTTCATGCACCTTTTTCATTTCAAGCAATGAGTTGTCAAGCTCCTTCACCCTTTTGACTTTTTCTTCAAGTTGAGCATCTCTGACAACCATTGAAACTCTGTGTCTCTTTTCCAGTGCATGGAAAACATCTTTGATCATTATCAAAAATATTTCTTTCTCAGAAGAGCTCCTTTGCAATTCTTCACAGGTATCTTCATATCTTTCATTGCAAAGGGAAACAGTTTCATCCTTGGCATTCACCAGCTTTCTGAGAGTGTTGGTTATGCCAACCCTTTTTGCCAGTTGATCTTCCATTGCATTGGCTTCTTCTTCTAACTGTGATTTTTCTTCATGAAGATCATGGATGCCTGTAGCTATACACTTTGCCACTTCCATGGGAACTGTCTTCTGAAGATATTTGAGTGCACTCTGAAGATCATTCATTGTTTCGACATCATCACAGCTAGGACAGGCTTTCTTCATCTTCTTGGCCTGTTTCTTCTTTCTATTTTTCTGAGTCTTGGCAGATATCTCCATTTGAGGCTGGTCGCTCATTTCCTCAAATCTGGACTCCATATAGACTCCCTTGGATCTTTTAGAGGTAACCTCGCTCTGATACCAATTGAAATGCCCAGATCAGTGTGAATCACTGAGAGGGGGAGGGGGTGAATCAGTGATCCCTTAAAACTTTTTACTAATTGATTCTTATCAATTAAACCTCTATGGCTGGTTAAAGCCTCGATCCACTCTTCTTGTATCTCTCAACCTTTCCCGAATGATGCAGTAATGAAAAGGCACAAGACACAAGGATTTACAAGGTTCGGCACCAAAGTCCTACATCCTTGCCATGCTCTCCCAGCATGGATTCTCCATTATAACCTGTTAGAATTACAATGGTCGATACAGAGTCCCACTGTATCTCTCCTGAGTCCCACAGGAGGGTCTTTATACTGCTTCACACAGTGTTACCAGAGTCCCACTGGCCTGCTCCAGAATCCCACTGAAGACTTCTTCTCCCTGAGTCCCACAGGGTCTTCTCCTGGCTCCTCGAGTCGCACGAGTAGCTCTTCTTCACTTTAAGTTCTTCAAGTAACTTCAGCAGCCTGGGATAAAGGCTGCTGGCCTTGCTCTTCTTCTGATCACTTGTGGTGAACAGGTCTTCTCATCTTGCTCGGGCTTTATCACCTTATTCTAAGGATGCCCCGGCTTCTCTCCAATTACTGAATGCTCAGACAAATAATATCTTTATCTTCGGTCTGGTCCAGTCTCAGTTCACTTCAACCTCATGCACTGATAGCATGGACTTCTCAATTCTTCAAGAACCTCCTGGTCTTGGTCAACTCAAATGCACACCACTGATTTAGCACTGTTCCCGTGTGCACGTGCATGCATGCATACATGCACTCTCCTCTTTCTCTTCTTGGTGCAGTAAACCCTCAGAGGGTGTAATTCTTTTCAGCACACACCTACTTCTCAAACTTCACACTCTTTATGCAATTTGTTCACACACTTAGAAGTGTGTTTTACTTTAGTGTGGAACTTCTTCTTCTTCTTCTAATGTGTATACAATTTTTAGTGCACACACTAGGTTCGGCCACTTCTTTAATTTGCACACAATTGTTTCACTTTAGCACACACATGAGTTGGCCTTCACTTCTTCTTGCACATACTTGGGCCGTAGGTGGTTCTTCAAGTTTGCACACACACACAAATGTGTGGTCTTCACTTCACCCACTTGCATACACTTGGCCTCGACTTATTTCTTCACTATCTTACACACACACAATGGTGTGGTCTCGCCCTCCCACTTCTTGTGCACACACTTAGCCAAAGGCACTTCCACTTGTCTTGCACACACAAATAATATTCTATAATTTGTTCTTCAATGTGTGCACCCACATAAGGGCTACGACCTCCTTCTTTAAATGCACACACAAAGTGCAAGCTTTGCCTTTCTCCTCTTTGCAACCACACAAGGCTACTGCCTTTTCTTCAAATGCACACACAGTAGGGCCACGGCCTTCTCTTGATCACTTTGCACACAAGGCACAAAGGCCTCGGCCTTCCTTCTTCACCTCACACCACACACAAAGTGTGGTTCTTCACTTGGCACTTGTGCACACACTGCCCGAACTCCAGGAGGCGCGCAAGAGGGTGCAACCTTCTCTACTCCAACACTGCCTTCCGCGCAAGGTTCAAGCCACAAGGGCCGCGCAAGCCACGGGTGCAAGGCAGATCGCGCAAGTGCCAAGGTGCAAGGGGCAGCCGCGCAATGTAACCTCCTGCCACGCAAGTCCACGGTCAGAGAGGAGGTGCACAAGTGATGCGCGGCCCAACCTTCTTCCTGCCGCGCAGAGTGCGCGCAAGGGACCTCACCGCGCAAGTGTGCGCGGGGCTTTGTCTTTGCGAGGCACAAGGTGCACTCACGGTTCTCCAGATCTTCAACAAAGAATCAGCGCATCAGCGAGCTTCTCCAGTGCCTCGGGTCTTCTTTTTATAGGCGAGGAGAGCCTCAGTCCATCCGCGTGTGATATCTTCAAATTCCCGAAGATTTCGGATCTTTAAGATTTTCTCCAAATCTTGTTTTCTCTTTTTATTTCACGCGGGTTCCTTCACCTTCGGTTTCCTCCACATGCATGCGATTTATAACGCATGCACGGCCTTCGTTAAACCCTATCCATGCAAAGGCACGAACACCGAATGGCCTCGCACCTCCGGTTGCTTCGGCCTCGCTCGAAATCCTCCTTTCATCGCATGCATGCTTATTTTATTGCATGGTTATGTTCAGTAGGCACAGACGATCACAATGGACACTTCGGTTTGATCAGAGGTGGCCGGATACTCAAATTCTGTCGTCGGGAGGCACTGGTTCAGCGGCGGCTTCGCGGGAGGCTTCGGTCGAGCTCGAGGTAGAAGATGGACTCAGCACCGTTGGATGCGGTGATCAAAAAGCCTTCGACGGCTTGGATCAGATCGGGGACGCGGCAGATTAATCGTGCGGCGGAAATAAGACGCGCGATGAGATGTGCGGCTCAGATTCAATTCCGGTGAATTTTCCGCGTCCCACATCGAAACGGGGCGCGGTTTTCTCGCGCTTTATTACCCTGGAGCTGCCGCAACCCGCCAGTTGAAACTCCTCCCTCCACGGTGCCGCCCCGCACCGTGTTCTCCCTGCGGGCGCGCTCTGCGCCCACTCTCTGCTCCTGCGGGCGCGCTCCTAGCGCCCACTATGCTCCTCCGGCGCGCGGGTTTCACCACCGCGTGCCCTCGGGGGCTTACACACGGCCCCCTGCGCTCCTCCGGGCGTGCCCCAGCGCCTCTGTGGTGTCTGCGGGTGCGCCCCTGCCGCCCTGAGCTCGCCCCACGGGTTCCCCCTTGGGCGTGGCACCTTAGGCCCACATGAGCCTTGGGGTTGAACCCACAAGGTGCTCACGGGCTGGCCATATTTTTTGGCTAAGGACTTTGTTAAAAAACAAAGTCCTCCCAATATAAAATGCCAAATGCCAAGTGCCACTTCAAGCCTTCTTCCTCATTTATCCTTCTTCCTTTCTTCTTCTTCATTTTGAAATTCCTCCATTATCTTCAACATGTATTCATCACTTATGAATGGAATTTCAAACGGTTTCTTCTTAATCTTCTTCATCTCCTCTTCCATATGTGTTCAATACTTAGGAGGGACTTCTTGAAGGTTTTTCATCTTCAACCGAACTCCTGAATCAAATAACTTCTTCAATTCTCTTTGTTCATTTAATCAGAGATCAAATTGGAACTTCTTCAAATTCTCATGCACTAAGTGATAGTGCATGGACTTTATTAATCCACTTCATCCACTTAGAAGTTGTGGATGGATCTCTTCAACTCCTCATGCATTGTCAGTACAATGCATGGTCTTCTAATCATGTTGTGACTTTGTATCCAGTTGATACAAGTTCTATGAACTTAAAGAACAGCTCCACAATCGTCTGATTTCCATGGAGAATGTTTCAACCATATTCTCCAATGTCACTTAGTGAATCTCCTAAGTGACATGCATCTTAGTACTATGGCCATTCTCCTTCACCACCAACACCATCACTACCTTTGTCATTCACATCTTGACATTCCCTGAATTCCATTCACTCCAAGACAACTTCATGCCTCATTGAAAACAAATGCAACACAATGCACTTCAAACTTGAATCCTTTTAATGATTTTGAAACAATTTTAACCAAATTTACCATTTTGTAACAATACCCAATGGGGGAATTTAATGTGATAAAATAACCCCTCTCCCCCACAATTAAATGTCAACATTGTCCCAAATAATGAATCTTAAGGTCGAAGATAGATTAGTTCGAAATAGATGGTTAATTTAGTATCAAAGTAATGTGAATGTGTAAAATTGAAGTTCAAATGTTGTTTTCTACACAAAAATAAAAAGAGATGAAAGAAAAATATATATGAAAATTGATCATAGATTTCATTTATAGAAACTTGAATAGTTCTATATTTGAAGGTTTCGTGCATATTTGTTTTACAAATAGACAAATTATTTTTCTATTAAATTCAAATAGTGTCTGGATAACCCATTATATACACCCGAATTATAATGTAGGTGAAAAAGGCCGCATGTAGGTTTTATAATGAAACTAAAAAATATATAAACTCAATAGATTATTTGAGCTGAAAACCCACGAAAGAAAAAAAAATTCTCATTTTTCACAAAACCAGGGAGAACCCCCCACACCTAATTCTAAGTAGTATGTAATATGAATTCATAGTAAAAAAAAATCCATAATTGAAAATAGTACTTCCTTGTGGTAGAAGTTATTGATTTTTTTGATGTGTTCCAATGTTTTCATGGAGCATGAAATTATACATCTCTAATTGAAGTACCAATTAGACTAAAAAATATACATTATTATTAAGTGGATTATGTTCAATATATGTTCTACCACGTTGAATTAGGGAGTGAAATATAGTGATCTCAAATTAGATTGTCCCTTTGATAATGATTGACTACCAGATAAGATGACATCATGTTTATTACCTACTATGAGAGAAAAATAATATTAAAACATGGTTAAAAATCCATTGTGACATGAAATTAAAAATGATAATCATGGGATCACCCCCATGGGGTGCTCTATTTTTACTTTTCTTAGTTTTATAATAGTTGCATCAACCAAATTCTGTTGGGGGATGAAACTACTCACTCATGAACCAATAGATGTGGTTCTTTTCTATATTATAGACTAGTAGTTGGTGGATATCATCCTTTTCAGCTTCATCTAATTCCCTATCATTGGAATTGAATTACTTAATGTTTAATATTGTAGGGGAAAAGAAGAAATAGTGATACTTCACTCTTTCTACTACTTGATGTTGTTTTTTCAAATGTTTTATGAAATTTAATCTAGTACGATACTTATCATAGGGTTCATCCCAAATAATAAATTTATCTTTGAAAACAAATAATGTTTCATCATCCACTTCTATAACTATGCAGATCCCAAACACATCCTATTTTGCGGAAATTCCCAAATTGGAAAATTCATCCTGACTTGTGTATTTCACTATGTCCTCAACAAGTAAAGCTTAAATTTCCTCACACTCTATGAAATCACAAAATTGAATAGTAAATTCAATATCATCGATGGGTGAGACACAATTGAAATCAATTTCAATGTAATTTATGTTAAATAAAAAAACATATTCCATAAAAGATTAAACTTTATTAAATAATTTATCTTGTTCTTATAGTGATCATGGAAGCGTGGTTTGATCAATAGTGATGTTGTCAACCTCTTCCAACCATTCTTCAAAAGACAACACCGTATTTTTCAATTCAGCCCCAGAAAAATATATAATTTATTATGCCAGAGAAACCATTTGAATCAGTGAAAAATCATTAGATAAGTATATACAATAAAAATCATATTTGTTGAAATCAGTGAAATAATTATCATCGAATTTTTTTCAAGTATCATGAATTTGAGAAAATCCCATCTTCATGTGATCCCTTGTAAATATCCTTATAAAGTTTTTATGAAATTTCCAGCCTTGACTGTAGGGAAAAATCCATATCAATGATTGGAAAATCTAATTTATTCATTATTCTATTTTTATTCACATGTTTTATCAATTACTTTACAAAAATATTTACATCAATTGGTGGTTGTTATACTATCATATCTTCTTGATTACCTTTGATCCTATCCACAACATCCTCCATTATAAATATGATCTAATGACAATAAGTGGCCTCATAATCAGAAAGGTCTAGATGATTCCTTTATTGCATCCAATATTGAAATTTATCAATATCCACCTCATGTTTTCAAGACGTATCAAATTGTGAAAATGAATCAAATTCATTATAGTTCATCATTTTTTGTGGTGTGTGATTTTTTTAAAAAAATTACTTTTTGTGGAAGAAATGAAAAACTATAAAATCACTCTAGAAAACATTTCTTCCCCAAAAACTAATCCAAAATTTGAGGATATTTTTGTCACAAGGATGGTCATATTTACATTTAGAGGACCCAAGATATTGGATAAGACATATCCTTAGGTTATATCTCATAGAAGGTGTGTTTAATGTCCTTGTGGTATTTAAGTACGTATTTTTTGTTCTTTATATTTTGATAATAGAAAAATAAATCAAACGAAAACATTATTGAACATCATATAGAAGTTGAAGAAATAGTAATGAAAATAGATGACCTACCAGGACGAACAAAAAAAAATTTAAATGAAGGATGCAAGAAAAACCCAAAGGATAATTTCATAAGGATGAAGAAATATGATAGAAGGATTCAAAGGAAAAGTCAGTGAGAACTGGTCAAGATCGAATACAATTCACCATTGCCTCCCAGTCCCTGATAAACATATGAAATGAATCAAAAACCCTCAAACTCACTCAATTCATGTATGATGTCTCGGATAATACACTTTAATTGCTTAAAATGATAATAGTTGAACGTAATATTTCTTTTGTAGATAAGCATCCCTCTAGATTTCAAACGAATCCCCACAACGACACATTCTTGCAAGGATGTCACAATATTGAATGATCTTGTTGAGTTCACCTGTTTACACAATCAAACTCCATTTTCATAGATTGAGAATTTAAGAGGTGAAGTGTTGAAGACATGATTTGAGAATGTTGAAATCAATTCATCCCATGAATGAACTTGTGCACACCCTAATTCTATTTCACCATTTACTAAAGAAAAGAATGAAATAGTGATAATTATGATTGGTCATGTGAAGTTTTATAACCTTGAGCTAAACCAAAAATTAGTTCCCTTTTTAAGATATTTTAGATCATTAAACGAAACTATCTTAGAAGAAATAAACATCACAATTCAATTAAAAAAATGTAGCACCTCATAACTGAATTTCCAGATAGAAAATAAAAACACAAAATATAGAAAATGAAGATGAAGAAAGAAGCATATTATGGATGAAGATGGAGGATCAGGGTTGCCATCTTCAATGTCGAAGATGGTTCCCATGTCAATGGTGAAGTGGTGCATCCTAAATCATGGAGTTTCTCCCCTCTTTTGAATGAAAGATGACAAATGTTCCTCTTATTCAAAAATGAAAATAGAAACAATGCAACTAACAGTATCTACTTCAATTCAAATTCCATGTCTTTGAGTGTGTGTTCAGAGCATTTTAGTGAACTCTAGGATAACTTATCCATCCTCTCACAATGAACGCACCTTCAACCCAATTATCCAACGATACCAAGAAAATTAACTACCAACCCTGTAAGAAAAATTGAGAGAAATATAAAAGACGTCAAACAATAGTTATGTACAGAAAATAAAAAAAATGACACAATTAAATTAAATAACTATTAATATAAACACACATATATACAATTTTTATATACTATTATAAAATTATTACATTATGTAATTTAAAACATATATATTATTTAAGAATAATTATTGTTAATAAAGATAGAGAGAGTTATAAATAAAAACTAATTATATTAATTAAAAAAAATTAACTATTACCTAAAAAATTTAATAATATATTATATATACATAATATTATAAAAAACTAATAAAATATATATTTTTTATTTTTATATGATATTAATTATTTAATTATTATTATATCCGTTATATTATATGTTTTTATATATATAATAATATATATATTGTAAAAAATATTAAAAAATAGATAATAGCAGTGGGGGGGATTTGGTTCGACGTGAGGGGGAATGGGGTCGCATGCGTTGAGGGAGAAGAGGGGAGTCACAGTGGAAGGAGGTTGGGAAATAAGTGGAAACTCAGGAGGTTTATCGTAAAGGCTGTCGGGGATTCTCTAACAAGGGGTTGAAATGGTTTGCATAAGCATGAGTGGAGTGTCTAGAGATTTATAGGAGGGAGAGGTGGGTATAATGGTCATGGTGTAGTTGAGAACAGAGAGGTGGCTCAATGGTAAAGATATTCAAATATTAGAAGGGCATGTCTGTGTTGATTTGTGGATTCTTTGTGGCGGTGGTTGAGTAAAGAAAGGAAGTCAGATCATCCGTGGTGTGTTTATTCAGTTTAGATTTGGGGAATATTTTAGGAAATAAATTTCTAATTTTATTTTATTATTCTCTTCTAATGAGATTTTTTTGTTCTATTGAATTTTCTATCGTTGATTCTGCTTGTGTTTCTATTGTCTATTGGTTTTTCTGGTGTGTTCTGGAGCGAGTCATTGTTTATGGAGGGGTGATGGTGGGTGGAAGATCTAAAACAAATGATAGGGGCAGAGGTGGGACGAATGCTGGAGTGACACATATGAGTCACCATTGCAATTGGGCTAGATGGAAGAGTAATAGTGTAACGGGAATGTTGACCCGAAGACACTGTTCTGTGAGTGGTGGGGACTTGGAATGGAGAAAATAGTGGGAAGATGGAAAGGGATGGAATGATGACACAATGAGTCACTATTGTAGGATACTAGTGATGAAATAGTGAGTCACCACTGTGAGTTTTTAGTAGTGAATCAACGAGTCACCATTGTATTACTTCTGGCAGCAACCATATCTACAATAAAAGTTAAATAAATAATCAATTGAATTAATGATAACTAAAATAATAAAATTAATTAAATAAAAAAAATTCTAGAATTATAATATACGAATAATGAAATATATTATTTTAATATTGTTATAAAAAAATAATATTAATAAAATAATATTTAATAAATAATTATTCAAAATTATAAATAGTTAGAAAACAATTTAATTGAAAACAATAGTAATTATATATTTTGGGTTGAATTATTTAACACATGAGTAAACAAATGAATTAATGAAATTAATTAATTAATGAAATTAAAGATTTAAATATAAAAAACAATGTTTTAAAATATTTAAATAATAGAATAAAATTGTTTTAATTAGTTAATGTCTCAAATGCTAAAATAATAAATTATTTATTTTCCAAAAAATTAATTGAAATAAATAATTAACGTAAATAATATATTTTATTAAAAATAGAAATGAAATTTTGAAATAATAAAAATAATTAAAAAGATATAATTTAAATAAAATAAAAAGAAAATAAAGAAAATAAAAAAATTGATTTATTATATTTTAAATCTATTAAAAAAAATAGAAGTAATCACCATAATATATGATTTTAACTGAAAAAAAATATATTTTTAACAATTTGATAAATAATATACAACAATGGTTTATTATTACCCAAAATAAATTACTATAATAATAAAAATAGATGAAAATGTTAAAATTGATGTTGAAAAAAGTAATAAAGACCAACAACATCAATAAACTATCAGAAAAATGAAGGCCACATGGATGGAACCCAGAAAACAAGAATTATATGGGTTTTTTATAAATCATTTACCTGCCTTTTTTTCTAGTAAATATTTTAGTCCAATAGAGAGATGAATTGAAAGATAAATATTAATGTTGAACTTGTTGTTTTACAATTGTTGTTTAAAGATAATGTGTTACATTTGAAATATTTTGATAATTGTATATGTTATGGAAAATATTTATAAACAAAAAATAGTGTTCACTTTATTATGGATCTTAATATCCATTAAAAGATAATTCGAGTGCATCATGATAAAAAACCTCATCTTGTATAATCATGTCAAATAGTATGAAATGATGTGGAAAATGATCGAAGAACAACCAAAATAAAATATTAAGATTATTAAATAGAGATATATAATGCAAATTTTATTATCACATATTCTCATTATATATGGTAATGGAATTCTTAATCTCTTGAAATTTGATGAATTCTATCTTTTTATCATTAATATATAGTAGTTACCAGATCATTGTGAGTGAAAGTGATGGAGAACAATGGAGTCACTCCTTATAATGATATTACAATATATCGAAAGGGATCCAAAACTATTATAAATTATGATGACCTCTAAAAGGTTACCATTTATTGTAAAAACATGTTATCCAATGACTCCTTCACTCTACGTGTGACCAACCTCGAAACCCTTATCATTTAATATAATATGCTTTTAGATTAATTACACAAACTCTACTAGAGAACTGTTTATCCCCTGAAAATACCAACCACCAATTTAGAATCTAAAATCTTCGTTTATGTTGAACAAATAGTATTCTAAATAATTGTATATATATGGTTTTTAGGTCCATAAATATCCATTTTACATTAACATTATTGTGATCAATAACCTCTAACATGCTTTATAATTATTTGAACTGTTCATCTATTTTTATTACTTCACCTTGCACTACTGTTCTCCCATAAAGAAACATAGTTATTTTATATTAAAAATAACCATTTTACTGACCTTCCTAAAACATTAATATATTTTTATGAACCGTTTTTATGATGTAGGTTTGCAAATAAGGTATTTTCAAATATCAGACCCTTGATTATCGAGAGATGATTAAATTATAGGAATGTAATTTATTTAAGGGGGGAATAATGTTACACCATATGATATTAAAATTGTAAAATCATGTTCAATAGAAAGTATGAAACAAAAAATAAATATTACATTATAATATAAAACTATGAGACTTAAATATATATATATATACTTTTAAATAATCTTATTTTATTTAAAATATTTTCCTGAATTAAATACCAGGATTGAATGAAACATGCTACTGTATTAGAATATTATCATTAAAAACACATTATAAACCTATATTTAAGATGGGGAATATGAATAATAAAATATTATGAAATTATTTTGTTTTAATTATTTAGAAAATAAATTTAATGGTTATTTTTTTTATTTTAATAAAAAAAATAATATTGGAAGGAGAAATAAATGTTTATTGGAAAACTATTATTTATGGTATGATATATTAGTCATTCATTGTACACATAATTTAAAATTAATTTTCATCAATTTTTGAATCTATTATTGAAAATATAATCAATATTTTTTGAGATCATAATATAAAAATTATCTTAGGGGTAAAATTTTCCATTTTTTTTAAAAATTATCATATTTGATGAATAATGAAAAATTAAGAATTTTAATTGAAAAATAAAATTTTTATATTATTTTAATAGATAATTTAATTTAATTTTTATTAAAATTTAATATAGTAAATTTATATATCAGTTAATTAAATTTAGTTAATTGGAATTATTTTCATATTAAATATTTATATATATACTACAATCATTTGAATATATTTCTCATTCAAAACTACTTTCGCATCTCATATATGATATTAATTTGAAATTAAATTTTTCCTCCTCATTGAATGGAATATGGAAACTTTGTTTCTAAAATATTAATAATAATAATTTATAATACCTCATGAGGTTTCACTAATTTTTACCAAAATTAACATTTAAAAAAAATTAAATATTGATGAATAAAGAAAAAATGGGTTTACCGAGAGATCAAACTAAAAGGATAAGGGTAAAAAGGGAATATATTTTTGATAAAATATATTTTATTGAATGATTTTTACCATATATAGTTTAGTTTCTATAATACTTCGTTTTCAGTTTGAGGCATGTGATAAATGGGGAAACCACGTTTGCTTTTAAAAAATGACAATTGTGTCACTCTCCTAACCTACATAAGGCCACCACCAACCCTCTATAAAGCACACACTAAAATCTTTTTCCCAAAACATAAATATGAATGAAATTGAAAAAATTCACTAAAATATTCCTAGAAGCTTTATTCTGGGAGTAAATATTTTCTAGGTAAGATTTTCTTCTAATAATATAGAGGTTACTTAAAGTTAAGGTAGCATTATTCAATGAAATGTTTTTGGTTTTATTTATTTCTCCACATCTTTAAATTCATATTAAACAATAATTATATATTAACATAAAATAATAAAAGTTAATTATATTATATTAAATTAATTTAATGACCTATCAGCATATCCAATATCATCAAATGGGTTACAAAATCATCCTTCATCTATAATATGGACTACTGCCTCACAAAGTGAAGTGATACGTTTTACATAAAAACCTCAAATGGTAGTGTATAATGAAAAATTTAATATATATATATATATTATTTATAATAGTATTATACATATTTAGTAACTATATCATATATATATTTTTTTCATTTTATTTCAATGGTGATACGATAACAATGCATATAACTAAGATAAACTACTTCCACATGGAGTGATGTGACTATTTTTTAAATAATGTTTTAAATTAATTATAATAAGTGAAATTTTAAGGAAAATATGAGAGATAAAATAAATCATTATGACATCGATGAAATATTTATCATTATTAAATTTTTGTATATAATTTTATTCCTTACACATGTAAAAGATAACATCTTTGGTGTATGTGTGGATAATGACCTTCATGAAGCGATGTGAATCTATTTTCATCACCACACCAAAAGGATGATATAGATATGTATTCATAATTAAATAATATGATATTTTTTATTATCACCATTCAAAAATAAATTATAACCTATCTTCTATCAATAATGATTATTTTACAATTGAAATGTTACTCACACGTAGGTATGACCTACCATCATCGTGATTGTAACATAGGTCATTTTTTATAACCATTTTTCAAGATTGGTTATAAAGGTATAATTTTTGTATAAATAATTTAATTTATTCTTTAATATTAATTTACATATTCTTAAATAGTTGATCCATTGACCATATTCAACCTACCAATATCATTTTTGACAAATATGCTCAATATAATCAAAACATGTGATATAAATTAAATTAATTAAGTAATCCTTGATAACATGGTAATAAGTGAAATAAAACAATAAAATTATGAAAATGTTGCATATTAATTTAAATTATTAACCTGTTATTATTATTCACGATGATAAATAACATAATTGAAAAGAAATATTAATGGTATAGGTTTCTCGTCTCACTTTTACATCAGTGAGAGATGCACCATAATAAAAACATATTTCTTTTTTTCAATCTATATAATGAATATTTTGTTTTCAAATACTTAATTCATTTATCATTATAATAATAAATAAATATTTCTTTTATTTTATGAATGAGGATTATTGTTCAAATGTTACCAATGCGGTAACAGTTTATTTTAGAATGTCATAATTATTCCCAAATATTTTTTATTAAGTGAGTCTCAAGCTAATTATATGGTATTCTAATCAATAAATAAATCTCTTTAATTCTATTACAATTATTAAAGAAAGATTTTAATTTATTGAACCATTTAATCCCCTTTCTTTATTAAAATGATTTATTTAATTTTATAATAAAAATAAATCATTATTTCCTTCTTTGATAAAAAATCATTTTTTGTTAAAAAAGATGTTTTCCAAATTTTTTTTCCGACATGTTTTAACATTATCAAATTTATTTAAGAAAAAATAATTATGCATGTTTTAATCTTTATAAAAGGGTTTTCAAGGAATATTCAATTCATTTTTTGTAGAAGGTACCTTTTAATATTTTTGCATTGCAAAGGTAACGTTTTTTTAACATATACAACATGTACAAAATTACCCTCTACTAGGAACATATTTAAGTTGAATATTTCATTAAATTTATTATAAATTTACATTTTAAAAAATTCTTCCTATTATGTTTGAAAATCATATTTTTTTTAAAATGATTTGGAATGAAAAGGATTTTCATATTTTTTCTGAATTTTTTACTTATAAAATTAATAGGGAGGCATTCAAAGAAAGGTTATTTTAAACACTGGATGTGGAAATAGATATTTAGATATCATTTTACATCAAATAAGACATAATATTATTTGACTTATTATCAAATTGGTATATACTCTAGTGATACCATCCTCATTATTTTTCTATACAATTTATAACAAGTTTAAGGGGGGGGGGTATAATATATTGGTATGATTCACTTTACTATAAATTATTAAAGATTATGTATCTTAATTGGGTAAAATATTTATATTTCATATTCTACTTTAATGATATATTCTTATTTTCATTATTTGACAAACCTTTATAATAAATAATGAATTATACATAGTAAGTGATCAGCAGGGCCAAATATACCCTCTAATGCAATGATATGTCTCATGAGACCAAATAGATTGGGTTTTGGAATTGGAATTACAAATTTATAAATATTTATTGGAAAAATTCCTTGAAGATATTAGATTTCACGGCATACGACCTCGATGGTATGTTTTATATATCTCTCATTATGCATTCCATAATTTTGAATTAAGTAATTTATATTCCATGTGATTATTTGATTAGTGAGAATGTACATTCTTATGTTTAAATCTCATGTGATTATTTATATTGAATTATTTGATGATTATAAATTATATCTATAATATAAAAATGTTATTGATTAATTGGAACATGATTTAGTTATTTTATTTCTCATACTTAATATGAAATATTTATTCATAGATAATGCTGTAAACATAGCCTCCCTTAGAATTTTTTCTCACTGATTTATTTTGATTTATTTTCCTTCTCATATGAGGATGTGATTTGAGATTTATATGAAGGAATACGCCTTTCAGAATATTTTAATTTTAAATGATTTTTTTGTATTTTTTTCTTAAAATTTATTACTAATTTAAATAATGTTTCTTGATTAACAATAATACTAAAAAATTCTATCATTCATGATGATATTACATTTATCATTTTCCAATGTAATGAAGAAATCACAATCTATAGGGTACTAGGGTCGGGGTTTCTACAATAGTTACAAACTCACCTTTTTTATTCAAAAAACGCAACATAACTCCAATGGTTAGGTAGCCCTTAGAACTTTTAATTAGTTCCTAGAGTTTTTTACTATGGAAATTATTAATCACATCCAATATTTAAATTACTCAGAATTCGTCATTTTTTAATTCTTCAATGTTAATAGCTTTTAGATATAAAAAATTGTCTTAATGTTCAACCTGATTAAGAAGATATAATATTGTTAGAATAAACTTATATAGGTCTTATAGAACAACATATAATGGGTTTTCCAATTATGTAAATGTATTTATAGGGAGATTAGTTTTTGGTACAAAAATCTATTCATCAATTTCATGTTCATATAGTTCCTAAAAACTGGATTTTTTATAAAACAATTACATTATTATCAATAGGATTTTCAATGATATCATTCTCATAACGGTAAAGTAGAAGGTTTTATAATGGATTATTAGGTTCATGTTGATATTATTTATGAATTTTACATATACATATTCTGATTCATTTTTGTCCCTTTTACTAAAAACAATGTATGGATTAATTGATTTTGATTATACAAGATTAATTCATTTACCTCTTTCGGAGGAAGAAATAACTAAATTCTATATAGTATTTATTACAAACACATTACACCAAAAAATATAATGTAAATAACAATATGTTTTCTACACATCCACAACTCATATGGGGTTTCTTTAAAAGTACTTTTACTAGATTATAATTATTAATATAGAATGATATGCCAATTAGATTTGTTAAAAAAATAAATATGTAATCACAGTCATTGAGAATGGCCGAAGAAAGTTCTTAAGAGGTTCTTGTTCTTCTTTCTACAAAAAGAATCTTCCATGTAGTCCTGAGAGAAGAAACATTGTTATTATGGATGTGTTACGAGAATTATGGTTAAAATTCATGATTTCAAACTCAAAACCATGATAACATTAGAGTGTTTTAATTATATTTTCACTATTATTGTACACAAATTTTTTATACCTCAATAAATAATAACAAGACTCAATTTTATGAACAATAATGAACACCAATTGTTTTCTAGAAAAGTAAACAAAAAATATAAGTATGTAGTTTCTAATTTAAAATAGAAACTCTATCAGTTACAACCTTGTCAATGTGAAACAAATCCATGTTTTGAGACCGTTAAAATCCATTATTTTTTAAATGATATCCTACTCTCTATACCTATTTAACACTGGTTATTTACATTTCCGTTTAAGAATTATAATTTTGGTATATCCTTGAGTAACCTATTCTTAATTAGCTTCATAATTGAGGGAAAATTATAGGGACATAATATCCTATTCCAAATCTATAACTCTTTATAAAAGGAAAATAACGAAGAAATATTTCTAGAAAATAATGAATTCATATCAACTACATCAACATTATAATTATACAAGGAAATAAATACTAAAACATGATTGTAATAATAAATTTTATAATATTTATTCTCATCCAAAATATGAGATCCATCACCACATAATATTGATATTCTACGAATATTATATTACAATATTTTCGTAAAAAATCTAAAATAAAAAAGTTCTAGAGTTACTGATTTGGCTCGGTGCTATTATCCTTCCACTGGAATTATCATCAAAAGTGACATGACCACTATATATAATGATAATGTTCTTAAATTTATTGTAGTACCTAGTACATTTTATGGAAAATATTGTCAAATTAATCCATCATTTATTACTGGTACTCTTAAATGAGGTTTCATACTGTAAAATAAAAAATAATAATTTTGGTATCAATCTTTTTTGGGGTCTAGAAATATTGTTAATAAGATCCATATAAATAATTTTTTTACTAGTATCTCATAATGTCGTTCTTTAACTATCAAAATGAAAAAATTATAAGTTCTATAAAAATATAAGGTGATTACAGAAATTAATGAACAAGAAATAGGAACTAATTTATCTTTATAATTATTCCTTTATTGATGATACTACCAATCCCTATTTGTATATTTAAGAGGGGTTTGTTTAACATGAAATTGAGTTATATTTTTTCTACCATTCATATATTTTGTATATCTATGTTTAATTTCACAATAGTAAACATAGTATCATTTTTTTATTTTAATAGATTTGTGTTATTTTATTTTTATATAGAAAAATTGGATTTAAAATGAATAATTAAAAGATGCTACTACTTTTGTTTTTTTTGTATTTATCTATCATCCAATTAATTATTTACTCTAGTATATTTCAATATTATACTAAATTGTCACTAGATATATTATCTTTATTATTTTCATTCTCATAATGTTTAAATAAAATTATGATACACCAGAATATTATAATTACCCCATATGTTATTGTAATGGAACACATATTAGATCTAACATTGTTTCATTCCAGATCAAGTGGGAATCACTTGAGTACTATATTTGGAGAGATGTATGAGAATTTCATTAATTTTTTATACAATTTTTTTTGAATAAATATTTTTTATTTCCCATCCTAGGAAAATCGTATTTTATGTGTCCTTTCCTCTTATAGTTATATAGTATCACTATATTAGTTGAATAATAATTTTCAACTATGTCATCTAATTTTATCATTTGAAATACTCAATACTCTAACTTAATTTCTTGATGAATTTCTTATTTCTAAGTAAATTACTAATTTTTATTCCAAGATAAGACATTTCCTTATCACTATTTAATGGTGATTAACCATAAATAGAGTTTTTATCTATGATCATTCCATTTATCTTTTAGTAGTCATTTTCGATGTCTATTAACTTCTAATTTGGTTCATCTTCTTTCATTATTCGTTACTTGAAATTCAGCCACATACATAATAATATTTTCAATATGATCTTTTAATGTTAATTTGATTATGTTATATGATTCCCTATGAGAAAAAATGGTTCATATCTAAAAATTAGGTTGAAATAATATTAGTCACATCACCTGATATTTTTTCATAATTTTTCCCATTTTCACGCATGGTGTTGATGATTTAAATAAAGATGAGTAACATGTTAGAAATTGATTATTCATGCATAATTGTCAATGTATTATTTTTAATTATACTATAATTTAATCAAATTTCATTGAAATTTGATATTCCATAATGACATATATCCAGAGTATCCTAAATATCAAACATAGTAGAACAATCAAAAGTTCTATAAAATTTGGATTATCCAAAGACATAAGATAGTCCATTAATTTTTTTACAATTACAGTAATATAAATAACCAGTTTATTCACTCCCCCAAATCTATTAGATTTGGTGTTTTCATATTTTTCCTTAATATCTTTCAAAATATCAAACCACATGCTCTCAATCAAAAATTTTCATCTTAATCATCCCTTATGTATTGTTAGTTTCGTTAAAATGAGGAGGATGATTAGTGAATTTTCATTGATTCATATTAATACCTATAATGAATTATATTTATATATATATGAATTTTAATATCATTTTATAATAAATTATCATAACATAAAATATTTTTAGATGTTCTCTAATACCAAATAGTAGTCCTAATGGAAAACTCAAGAGTGATGAATTGTGTTTCCAATAAAATAAAATTTTAATACAATTTAAAACTAAATAGAAAATTTAATAAAATATACCTAGTAACTAAATCTATTGAATTAAATAATTTTACATTTGGAGGATTTAATTAAAATATTGACGGAATTTCCATCAAAACAATTTACTAAATACATTATCACATGGACCATGTTAACACGAATCAATCAACTGAAAAATATTAATTAATGAAAAATTGAAATGTGATGTTTAATCATATCTTTTAAAATATATATTATTTTGTTTAATAATACAAAAATAATGAAAATTAAAACAAAGTGAAATTAATAAGGGGTTAAGTCTTAATATAGGATTTAACCCCTTCCACATGGAAATCACATAATTTTAGGAATTTAATTAAACAATAAACTGATCTAAAACTTGGATTAGGTATAAAATAAAATATACTAACATATTATAGGAAATACACAGTACTCGTCAATAAATTTTCATGGGATAAATGTTTTTGAGTCCCAAATTAACTCTTCAAAATTTATAAATAGGATTACTAAATAAAATATTAAAATAAGTGTGCCTATCACTCTTTAGTTCAATACAATAATCCATGTTTACTGATGACAAGTGTAAATAAAAAAACTAAAATGACCTGAGTTGATTAATTTATCATCTATATCATTCCGATAAAGGCATGATAATAAAACACATCACTCAATGATTGGTAATTGGTGACCAAAATAACAATACCCAACATTCCACTCTTCTATATGGCCTACATGTTAATAGAAAAATTGTAATTTCCTATACCCAAGTTGCCCAGAGCCATTGAAAAAATATACTGTGTTATTTTTTAAATAAATGATATTGAAAATTACAAAAAATAATTACATAAAATAATATATTTATTGGTATTGGTTTTGGAGAATTATAAAAAACCCTAACATTTCCAATAAACTGAACAAATTAAACATCAATGCACTGCCTCCTCATAGAAAAACACAATGCAGATTAATCTACTAAACCTATAAAATGAAATTAAAATGTAATGCAAGTGGTTAAAATTCCCAGTAAGGGTTTTTTCAAAACAATTAATAAACAGTTAAAATCATTTACATAAAAGAAAATAAACCCTTTAAAATCATTTCCTAAAAAAATTCTTTCCATATTTCATTTAATCATCATTTCAGAAGAGTTACTAAAAACATGTTTAGGAGAAACTCATGCCCAATGATTTCTATATTTATTTAAAAGAAAAAAATATAATGTATCCTGAAAAAATGTACACACTTGAAGATAATAAGGTGTAATTCAACTTAGATCCATATAATTCTCACACATTATTTATGCATACCATACTAGTGGATCAGATACAAATTTTCACTAAAATAATACTTGTTCAGAATATGTACATAAGACAAAAGTTCTTAACCAGGGGTATTCTACTATACAATTATCCTCATTAACAATAGATACTAGTAACATATTGAGGTCATACATAATACAAAACATTTTGAAATATACCGTCATGGCCATAGGAAAGACATCTAATGATTAAGGCCTCAACCAAAACCATATTTGAAAATGGTAAAGGCCTTAGCCACGTCTATATCTATTTTTCCCATTAGACATACCAATGCATCAAGAGGCTATATTAGGCCTCACTAGTCACATAATAAGTATATCACACTCCTAATATGTATAGTAAAAATGTTCCTTTAATTAAAAGTCTTCCATACCACATTTATTTATTTGAATCTTAATCAAAAATGAAAATAAATTATTTGATAAATTATCGAGGTACATAATATTAAAACAATAAAAATTGTCTAATAACACTATAAAATGAATAATTCAAAATACATATAATATCATAATAAGGTTAGTCCCACACATGAAATAAATTTCTCTATTTGTAAGGCACAGATAAAAAGTATAATTAAATAAATAAATAAAATCATGAAAATTCATGAAATGTCATTTATAAATTAGACGTTGGACATAAAATGACATACCATGGGGGGATAATCTAGTTCAACATATCAAATGATAGCTTTCACATATAAGATTATAAATATATGTCTTAAAAAATAATTTTATTTCTTGGAGCAATCCATGTGCTTGCTAATCCCAGAAAATATATTTGAAACAATGAGTTTATTATGAATGAATGATGTGTAGATGATACACTTGAAACATGACCATGACTGTATGTAGATCTGACATCATTAATTTTATTATAACATGATGACATGTCATTTGCATTTTTATAAAAAAAAACTCAACGATAAAAACTATATCGTGTCAATAAACAAGTTATTCTTTGTGTGTGTGTGTGTATATATACCAATAATTTAATTTCTAAAATAAATGATCATATTGTTCCGATAAGTATATATATATATCACATGGGATATATAATACTCGAATTCGTGGGATAAATTTATATTAAATGAGAACATTCATGAAAATATCCAAATTTAATAAGAGATAAAACATAGATTGATACCCCTAAAAATAACCATTCTCAAAAGAACATTATTGACTTCAAGTATATATATATATATATATATATATATAAAATATTTGTAGATGCAATTATACTTATATATAAATGCATAATCATTGAAAATTATGAAAACTCACTTATTCACAACTATGTTTTTTGACACATACGCTTTTCATAATAATGTGGAATACTAATTTGTCATCCCTATATTTAAACATTTCATTCATAACCCATATAAATATATTTGAAGGTAGTTTCGATATATGTAAAATATATCTAAAGCAAAAGATTATATGAATATAATATGATTTTAGTATCACAAATCGTGTACCTTTTAAACATAATTATAACTAAAAAATTTCGCTTTTAGAATTCCCAAAAATAATTGATGACGTTTAAATATAAAACAATCATAGACTTAAAATTATATAATAATATACTCTTGAATTAAAATTTCCAATAATAATAAGAATTACCATAATAGTCAAATATATATATATATAAGAATATATATATATATCCTCATTTATTTTAATATAATTTTATCAAATGTTTATACATGATTTTATTTTCTCATGAAAAACATATAAAAAATATAATATTTTTACGTATATATAAATATATAGTTGTGTGTGTGTGTGATATTGAATTTAAAAAATTCATTATCATAGAAAAAAAACCCTTCTTTGAGAAAAACTTTGATAAGTGAGATTATTCATTGGCAGAACTAATTTAATGTCAAATTACAAACATTGACATTAACATCTATTACAACATGATTAAATAAACATCAATTTTTAACATCATTGATTCATTTAAAGAAAAGTATAAAATCATAGACAATAATTAAGTTATATCGAAATTAAAACATGTATTATTAATTAAAATGAATTCGTTGTGATTATAATCTGAATACGATAAATACATAATCTCTCTTTCATTTATATGTTCTAAAAATTATTTTATACTAGATATATATGAATTTATATATATATATATATACATATATATATGTTTTTGTGTGTGTGTGTATAAACCCTTGAAAATAAAACAAAACATATATATCATTCTAATAAAATAAATTGAACAAAATCTATATAATAAAATATATAATCCCCCGTACATTACATTTTAATAAACATAATTGAGATTTATAATTAAAATGATCACTTAGTGAATTAAGAATATATATATATATATAAATATGTATGATGTATATAAATTTGAATCAAACGGAACAATAAATTATACTCTAACACAATGAATTACAAAATCTATATTTTAAAAAAAGGACTGATAATATTATATATGTTACATTAGATTATTTGAAGGGGAGACACATGAATTCGCTCTTATTTCTATCACAGACGATGTGTTGAGGCAAAGTTGAAAGCAAAATATGGATATAAGTGATGAAGAATGAATACCCCCCCATGTTCTTCAAATTGAATGTTTTTATAATGATTTATATAAGCCTTCCTGGAAAGCTGTGTACAAGGGTTAAAAGTCTAACTACACCAGTTCAAAAAAATTATAAATAATATATAAAATAACAATAATAAGGATATATATGGACCAAAATAGTATATTAAATGAACAAACAATGATTCTAATTAACACAAAAAAACATGATTGATCATCATCCGATGAAGAAAACCAAAGAACCTGTTTTTCATATTGTAAATAGGATAGAAAAATAACTCAATGAAAATTATTGATAAACGAATTGAGAGAGAAAACCAATATTAATAAATTCAGACCTAAAATAGAGAAAATCTCCCTTGAACTAGATTAGAGAAATGAGACCTAACAACGATGAAACAGTAAACATCACACAGACCTTCTCCTTATGTGGCCTGACTATGATAGACCACATACCTCTACCTCAAATCAAACCATCCTGAAACCCTCAATAGCAGAAGAACCGCACCAGTCCAATCATCTTGGATTCAAATACTTCATGCATGACTTCACCTTGGCTATGAATCCCCCCAGATCAACCTTCTTCTGTGTGAACCCGGGACCAAGGTCATGGCATTATTGTCCCATGAAAAACCATAGTCTGTCACCCCCAAGAAACACTAGGCGTAGACCAAATTTCCTCATTTGATTCTTTGCATTTTTTTATCATTGGGGGGGGGGGTTGGGGTTGACATTTTTGTTCACCCCATTACCTATTTTTACTTTTTGGTTTTTTTACCAAAGACATCACACAACATTTTCCCCTCCCAAATTCATTACTCGATTTTTTAAATTCAATCTATGTTTCAAAGTATAAATTTACATTATATTTTTTTTAAAACAATATATTTACAATTCAATTAATATTTATATGTAAATAAATTCATTTTTTATATATAATCATGTATATTTTAAAAAAGTTTTATATAGTTTCTTATATGTATAACTTCTTTTTTAATATAAATATCATATTAGCATATATATATATATATATTTATATACCGCATTTTTTTTTACAAATGAAATTTTACAAAATAAATTTTACAAAAACATACTATATATAATTTCAACATTTTTTTTATAATATACAATCATAGTATTATAATACAAAAAATATAATCGTTAATATTTAATAATATATTCATTATTAATTCAAAACTGATTTTTACTATACAAACATATATATATATATATATATATCGTTTTTCTTTAATATAAATGGTCCAAATAACACATTTTATATCATATATACATAATGTGTGTTTTTTGATAATAAAATTATAAATTATAAAATTTATTAAACAAAAACACAATATATTTTCATTTTTTAGGATATATTATCATAAGAGTAAATTTAATAATTTTCTAAAAGGTTTTACCTTTAATTAATATTTTTATCTTTTAAATAATCTGTTATATAAAATTGCTGATAAAAATGATATCTATTTTAGAAATAATGAAATAATTATTTTTATTCTTAAATATTATTTTCAACAAAGAAAAATCATATTTTTCGTTAAAATAAATTTGGAAACTATAAATAATATGTATAATTAATAATAAAAATTATAATTAACTTGTAATTAAATTGATTAAAAACACTCAATTTCAATTTTTATTTTAAATAAAATCATATCACTTATATCATTACATTGTTTTAATTATAAATTGATAAATTTAATAATAAATTTATATAATAAAAATAAAACATGGATATCTTAGGATGTTAGATTATCCCCCCCATCAACAGAATTACATTATAACAATTTGTTTTGTCAGACTAAATCAAATTATTAATTTTCCTCTTCAAAAGTATAATACTCTAATACTAATAAACTCCTACACTCGACAACATCTAATATTGAAATATTTCTAGTCCGTTCCATTGATACCAACTATAAATCCCTAGACCCTAGTATCCTGGAGTTAATGCAAAAATATGCTGTGTAATTTTTTTCAAAAAAATTTAGAAAAGTACCCAACCCATTACATAACACAAGATATTTAATGGTCTATATTTTAAAAAAATATATTAAATCATAAAATTTCCACAAAACTGAATAAATAAACTTCATTGCACAACCTCTTCATATAAAAACACAATTTTGATAAATCTACTATACAAATAACATGATATTAAAACTTGGGGTGGTCATTTAAATTTCTCAGTAGTGGGTTTTCTGAAAAATTAATAATTTCTATAAAAGCATTTACAGAAATAAAATAGAACCTATAAAATCAATTTCTTAAAATAAAATACCTTTCTCATGACATGTCATCATAATTTCTTGAGGGTAACTAAAAATGTTTTAGGAGAAACTCGTGCTCAATGATGACCATATTTATTTAAAAGATAAAATTATAATGTATCATAAAAATATACACCCACTTGGAGGAAAATACATATAATTCCTCATAGAGCTAAATAATTTCCTCACATTAGTTATCCATAACATACTATTGGTTCATATACAAAATTTCACATGAAATTATACATGTTCATAGTTTTTATAGTAGATAAAGGGTCTTAACCATTGGTATTCAACTAGTCAAATAACCACATCAAATACAAGTTACAGGTTCCATATGGAGGGAATGCATAATACCAAACATTTGGAAACATAACATCAAGGCATCAACCAAGATATCTAATGATTAATACTTCCTTCAAAACCATATCTGAAATAGGAAATTACTCAGCCAAGTCCATATCTATATGACTCATTAGATGTAGAGACCCGAAGCTTGACTTACATGGACTTTACATTACTTTTGCAGAATACTTAGTACATAACAAAAAAAACAAACACACAAGGATCGTAATAGTTAAGTGTCTTTGGAAACTCGGAACGTAATATTCTAATCGTGGTGAAAGATCTTCAAAATATCCCATAAAGATCTTCCTTTTTTTATACCTAAAACCTTTCTTTATATCCTGGGGAAAAGAAAACATAAAAGGGTGAGCTCAAATGCTCAGTAAGGGTAAACAAAAGAAATATCAATCACATCATATACATAAGAACATAGATTATGGAAATCTTAACCTGCAAAAGAGCCCATAATATCATAACATGGGGTAAATCATAGAAGTGAAATGTAAGCCCAATAATCATAACTTAAAACATGAAACTTTGTGGCATACACATATAATCATAGAGAATCATTTATTGTTAGTCAAGACTCATTGCCAAGATTATCTTAGTGGACAAAGTCCCTTTCTGAATCGAGTAACCCTCGTTCCAGTCTTGTTTCACTGAACCGGTATAACCTACCGTTCCAGCCATGTCTATCTCATGAGATATAAAATCTTTACCCAATGCATTGGAGGGAGATATAGGTTCCACCCATCTTATAATGAATCATTTCTTATGTGTGCCACATAATCATAAACCATACATCATAGCGTAACCCATGTAATAAAAATGGGATTCTTAAACAACATGACATCATAAAACAATTCAAATAAGATAAAGGAATTCATAAAAATATTTCCATCACATCATAATCAAACCAATGTAATAATAGGGATAAAAACAGAACCCTTTTATTATCTTAGATGGAAAATAATTTTGATAAAATACTTGAACTCCATTTTTGAGGAAAATATCCTTTCTACTTAAAAAACATTTTTCCTTTCATAACATGTCATACGACTTTAAAATAAAAGAAGTTGATTAAAAATAAACTTGAAAACTTGTAAAGGAATCTTCTTGGAAATAATGTTTTAAAAATCCATTCATGCCGTATAAGTTAAAAAAAACATTCTTCGTACTTTTGACGGAAAAGTCAAAAAGTACCTCGTACGAAAAAACTACAAATGATTCCTTTCATATTCTTTACTAAAAACTCACCGAAGGGTAAAATTGGATTTAAAATATTGTAAGTGGATGTAAACAATGTTACATATTGAGGGAACATGTATGTGGATGATAAAATACACCCCAGTAAATACTTACGAATAAACAATCTCGGATAAAAATGAGATTGTGATATTTCCCTTACCTTAGGTCTGATTTTCTTCGTAAGTGTCCGAACATCCTGTATAATGATTTAAATAATGTCATTTAATTATTACAGAATCATATTCATTGTTATTATATCATATATGGTTCACTTATGACTTTATATTACCCGTTCTTTTGTAAATTCCATGTTAAAGAGCGTTTTGGGTAAAATTGTTTCATTTGTCGTCCGTGTTTTGACTTGTAATTATTCATATGATTACTTAGATCATGATTACTTAATTCCAGAACATAAAACATGATTTATATATATATATATATTCAGGATATACATATATATAAAAAATCAGTAAATGGAAAGAAATACACCGTTCATGGAGACGGTAGTCTGTACGTACGCATGAACGCTGTTTTCGTTTCCTTATTGAATTGAATGGAATTAAGTAGATGACCTACATATAAATATAAATAAATCCAGTATCATTATTATGTCATATATTTCATTATTACTTATTATATATACTTTATAATCATTCATGAATGGTTAATCATTGAGAATGAATCTCATCGCGTCGTGGAGACGGTAGTCCGTACGTACGCACGAGCGATGATATCGTTCCCATGGTCGTGGAATTGTGTTTAAGTGTATTTATACTATTTCAATATCAATATCAATTTATAATAATCATATATAGTTACTCATTACACCATTATACCCATCCAATTAAGGTGGTGGCAGAAAATAGATTACACCACGGCGTGGAGACGGTATTCTGTACGTACGCACGCGCTGTGATTTCCTTTTTCCGTAGGATGGATAGAAGGTTAATTAGAGTTGTTTCATATTTATAATAACATATCAGTATATAAGAAATACTGATGTTATTACTTTATCTTTAAACAACTAAATAAGAAGAAGTTTAAGAAGAAAGAAGTTGAAAAGATCGGTAATGGATATTACCTCTTCTTTGGAACGCCTCTTTGAATCCTCCACTTAGGAAACTAAGATTGGTCTTTGAAGAATACCAGGACCTCTAGTATTATTCTAGGGAAGTTGAGAAGGGATTTTGGCAGGTTTTGGACGAGCTTGAGTGCTCAAATCGGTGTGAGGAGGAGGGGAAGGAGGTGCCCTTTTATAAGGGAGGATAGGGGCACCTTAGGAATATCTCAAAATATTATTTTATATTAAAATCAAAATCGGTTTATAATGGTTCCAAAGGGTCTTATTTCGAAGCTAAAGTGGGGATGGGTCGAAATCCTATCAACAAATAGGATTTAGACAAGTTTAGGGTATTATTTTAACCTTATCAATTAGATTTAACTCTAAGTTAAATAATTTAACTTTTACCGTGTCTTTTTGTTTTCTTTCACTATATGGTTAATAAACTTACTATAACATGACAAAAAAACCACAAATTGTTTATTATTAATATATAAATCCTTATCTAAGTCATTTGCCCGAATATTAGATTTTTAGGAATAAACTAACAATTAATAATATAATATTTGATTTAACAACTATTTTGTGTCAATTTTGACACTATTTGATATATGATTTTTGTGAAAGTCATAACAGAATTATATGTTCGAACAAAGTTGATTAAATCAACAATAATATATCATAGTAACCTAGAAAATTAGTGGGATTCATAAAAAGTCTCAAAATACATTTAGTTTTGTGTTTATAACATCAATTATGTCAATATTTCATTAATAAGATAATTACTGCATCATCATTGTGTCATAAATAAATTAAATTATTTAATTTTTAAAAATTATAAATAAAATACCATTATGTAGGAAATCCTTTTAGATTTCTAATTAATATTTATAGTCGAATTTATCTTATGTATAACCCCATATTAAAAATGATTTACTTATTAAACTTTGATTTTAACTATTTTAACCCTTCTTTAAATAACTTAATAACAAATGTCCTAATCTAATAAAAGTGGGCCTAAATGATAATATTTTACACTTAAGGTTGTTTTTGGTCGAGATACACTTGTCCAATATAATTAGGACATGTGTTAGGGTAATATTAATATCATTCTTACCCTTAATTACCCTATTTACTTTTAACCGTGGTAAATAAAAGTAAAAAGTTACTATTCCCCAAAAATTATTTTTATCTCATTGAACCACATTTTACTTACTGACATCAACCGTGTCTCTCGGATTTTTGAAATTCCATTCACAGAAGCGGTAAAATTATGTTTTATGAAAAATTCAGTTTTTTTTAACTACCACTTAGTAGTTTCACTATTCATCAAAAATTGATGTTTTTCAGAACAATGCCAAAATTTCATCCTAAGCTATATTTCATATTCCAAATTCAAAAATGAAGTCTTTTTTACCAAATTCATAACATATAAGTTGCATTAATTAATTTTATAATTAAATCCCGCTGTTAAAACAAATAGCGTGTTTTTAAGAAACAATATCTATCAGAAGATTGACACTTGTTTATGTCTGGTTTAAATGTGAAATTACATCCAATGACCAACATTGTATTAAATTGTAAAAATATATTCTAAATATACTTTAAAACCACTGAAATTAATAATTTATCACTATTAATTATTTTGATTAAAAAAGTTGTTTTTAATTATAATTTAGTAATTTTCACTATTCATCAGAATATGAAAGTTATCCGAAAAGTACCAAAATTTCACTTTAGGCTTAATTCGATACTCCGAATCCAAAAATGAATTCCATTTTGAGAGCTAAAATTTCTAAAATTTTAAAAGGTGGTTATTACTATTTATAACGGCTAGTTATAATAATATTATAATAGCATATCGTTGTTTAGTGAAACTCGGTATTGCGTAATACACACGCTATCGAGGAAGGTCGTGATTGCGTGTAATGCAAAGCAAGTCAAGGATGTGTGTTGTGCAAGCTCCTTTTGGTTTAGCGTACAACACAAGACATTAATGAAATTAAAAAGAATATTTTTCATAAAATTTCGGGGTGTTACATTCTATCCCCCTTAAAATGAATTTCGCCCTCGAAATTCATCGGGGTTATAAATGGTTTACTATTCAAAAGTTTCTTTAATAGAAACCCACATCGTAAAAAGGAAAACCAAAACCAATCATTAAAAACAAAAGTATGAAACGTAATGGTTACCCAAATAAACTAATCATTGGGTTTCCACATAGGTGAAAATATGGATATGGAAGAGAAATCTAACCATCATGTTCTGATGGAGAGTGGTAGAGAACATGGCTATGGAAAATCCAGAAATCACAAAGCCATAAATTTGTGATGATCTAGGGTACCATCTGATTCATCGGATATAAGGGCACTAGGGAAACATTTTTGGTTTTCAAGATCGTTTCCCTAAAGTTGAAGAGTTTGAATTAGAATAAATACTTCCTTTATTTTGGTACAATATCACTGTTGTTCGTGCCTTGAACAATTTCTACTTCATCTCTTAAATAAATGAAGTTGAATTTGTTATTCGTGAAGTGTTAGCAGATCATGTGATAGAATGACGGGTCATTCCATCTGTCTCAAAAGGTTAGAAAAATTTATAAGCATAAGTCGATCTATAGTGAGATTAATCATATATGGTTCCTAAAATGGACTTATACTTCATATATCATACTGCTTAATATAATAAAACTAGTTTCTACTAAACAGGGACTTCCTGTAGGCCAGTGGTAGGCGATAAAGGCCAGTCGCACTTCGGTTGTGGGTTCGATTCCCACAGCCTTGTCCGAAGTGATGGGTTGTCGCCCGTCCTGCAGGTTGTCCTTTTTCTAAAACTACATTACTGTAACATCCCATCAATAATATCGTAAAAAAACTTCTATCCTTAAACAATACTCACTTATGTCCAACATAATCCATTTCAATCTTTATGCTTATCCATAATACTGTAGTCCACTCTCATAACATAGTGAAAACGATTACCAGAGATTTAATACCATCGTTGATCCCCATATATCATAGGATATGTTTTGTTGGTCACATTCCAAACATTCAAAGGCCTTAATCATGTATTCTCTTGAATACCCATCGAACCTTAGTGAAAACATGAATGCAGTTAAAAGTTAACACTTTCCACATACCAAAATCCTCAAAATTCTATATACTCAAACCATGATATCACTTAGTCCTTATATCAATCATGAGCTCATGAATACTGTTAAACATTTCATTTTCTCGTTTTCCCTTCATTATGCGCATATCATCTTATTTCCAAAAATATTTCAATCACTTTGAATACCACATTATACCAACACATAAATATTCCAATATTCCACGATACTATATACAACACTATTTTGGAATCCCATTACATAAACACTTAATCATTCCACCACATTGTTGTCATATTCAACATCGCCAATAGTGATCACATGTGACTTCCCTTTGTCCTTTGCCTTAAGTGGTTGCTCATGTTGATCATCACTAACCCTTGGATTAGGGAATTTATTGGCATAATGTCCCATCTCCTTGCACTTGAAACATTGAAGTGTTGGTGGTGTGTTCTCTACAGTGTTTTCTTTGTTCACATCATTAGAAACCCTTTTTCCATTACTTCGACACTCAGCTGCTCGATGACCTTCTTTTCCACACTTAAAACATTTTCTAGTCCCTTTAAGACAATCTCCACCATGCTTCTTTCCACACTTTGTGCATGAGGAAACATTCATCTTCTTTTCACCATTATTCTGAGATTTCTCCTTGAACTCCATATTTCGTTTCTTGTCAAAACCATGAGATGGATATGTAACACACTACTGGAAATTCGGGCTATAGCCACGGTTCTAAACCGTGGCTATAGGCCCTCAAACCGTGGCTATAGGTAATAGCCACGGTTTGGCGAACCGTGGCCAAGTTTGGCGTGGCTATAGGCCTAGACCTAGAGCCACGGTTTGGAATCGTGGCTTTAACTCTATAGCCACAGTCCAAACCGTGGATATAGGTTTAGAGCCACGGTTTAAACCGTGGTTGTATACCTAATGCCACGGTTTCAACCGTGGCTATACTAAAGGCCGGACAAAATCTATAGCCACGGTTTTAAACCGTGGCATTATGTCTATAGCCACAGTTTTAAACCGTGGCAATAAATCAATAGCCACGGTTTAAAACCGTGGCTATAGGGTGTCCAAATCCATAAAAAAAAACCCCTGGACACACCCTGGACACCCCCCTGCCACCCCCGGCCAGTCCCCCCCTGCCAGTACCCCCTGCCAGTCCCCCCTGCCAGTCCCCTCTGCCACCCTCCTGCTAGTCCCCCCTGCCAGCCCCCCTACCACTGCTTGTCCCCCTGCCAGCCCCCCCTGCTTGTCCCCCTGCCAGCCCACCCCTGCCCCCTGCTTGTCCCCCTGCCAGCCCCCCCTGCCCCCTGCTTGTCCCCCTGCCAGCCCCCCTGCTTGTCCCCCCCTGCCAGCGCCCCCTGCTAGTCCCCCCTGCCAGCCCCCCCTGCCCCCTGCTTGTCCCCCTGCCAGCCCCCCTGCCACCTGCTTGTCCCCCTGCCAGCCCCCCCAGCCCCCTGCTTGTCTCCCTGCCAGCCCCCCCTGCTTGTCCCCCCTGCCAGCCCCCCTGCTAGTCCCCCCCTTCCAGCCCCCCCCTGCCCACTGCTTGTCCCCCTGCCAGCCCCCTGCTTGTCCCCCTGCCAGCCCCCCCTGCTTGTCCCCCTGCCAGCCCCCCCTCCCCCTGGCAGCCCCCCCTGCCCCCTGCTTGCCCCCTGCCAGCCCCCCCTGCCCTCTGCTTGCCCCCTGCCAGCCCCCCCTGCTTGTCCCCCCCAGCCCCCCTGCCCCCTGCTTGCCCCCCCAGCCCCACCTGCCCCCTGCCAGCCCCCTGCCCCCTGCCAGCCCCCCTGCCACCTGCTTGCCCCCCCGCCCCTTGCCAGCCCCCCCTGCCCCCTGCTTGACCCCCCCCCCCCCAGCCCCCCTGCCCCCTGCCAGCCCCCCCCCCCCACCCTGCCCCCCTGCCCCCTGCTTGTCCCCCTGCCAGCCCCCCCTGCCCCCTGCTTGTCCACCTGCCAGCCCCCCCCCCCCCCTGCTAGGCCCCCTGTCAGTCCCCTGCTAGGCCCCCTGTCAGTCCCCTGCTAGTCCCCCTGCCCCCCCCTGATCTGATAACCAAGTTTATCTGATCTGATAACCACAAAATCTTCAGCACTGCCAGATTCAGGTTTAACAGGTACCAATTCACCAATTCTGACATGTTTAGCAACATGAGATAAGACAGGAACAGACTGAACTACATCAGATTTACAGACCATGTTTAGCACCCCTTCCCCCTGCTGGACACCCCCCTGCTGGACACCCCCTCCCTCTGCTGGACAACCCCCCCTGCTGGACACCCCCCCTGTCGGTCAGCATTGCTACAGTAGTCAGCATTTCTACAGTTGCGGGCCACAAGCATTCGGCCCAACCGGATCGGGCAACACCAATCCAACAAAATCCTCCTCTGCGACAGTTGCAGGCTACAAGCCTTCAGTAGGGATTAATGGAAGAAATAACCATGAATAAAACGACAAATATGTTCCTTTGAGGAACAGATTTCAGGGGCTACATGTAGAAAACTCCTATGCTGAGAGTAATGTAAAAAAAATCCAAGACTAGTTCTAAAGCACAAACCTCCTGGAATGACACAAAAAGGGCTTGGAAGCATGAGAAGAACTCACATGATCCTAAAACTAGAAGGATTCATGTGAAAGGGGTGCCCCAAGGCAAGGTATGTACTAAAAATTCTTGCAGGGACAGTCCAAGCAGCAAGGTGATTTGGAGAAAGAAAAATCAACCTATAGTGAAAAGAAAAATCCTTGGTGGTAAAGCTGTCCAAGGAAAAACAGGTTGTGTTTTGGGTTGTGAAGAAGAGAACAAACCTAAAGAAGTGGAGATACAATCCATGGGGTAAGTGTTCTCACAAAGCATATATTTTAGAGCAGAAAACAGATCTCGTTTAGAGCTGGAAGTTGCATGCAGCAATGGTATCAATTCATGCTAAAAGTGGACACCCCAGGACAGACCCCCCCAAACCCAGACCCCCCAGGACAGACCCCCCCCCCAGACCCTGGACACCCCTGGACAAACGCCCCCCCCCCCCTCACTGGACCCCCTAGACACCCCATGGACAGACCCCCCCCAAACCCAAACCCACTCCCCACCCTTGACACCCCCCTGCACCCCCAGTACCACCTACACCCAGCCCCCCCCCCCCCCAGGATATTATTTGACATTACATCTACAATTGGCATTCCCATCAAAATGGATAGAGCAAATGAGGAGGCACATTATGGGTATTTTGCTAGAATAATGTGAATTTTGCTAGAGTTCTTCTAGAAGTGGACCTTAATTCCACCCTCATTGATCGGGTTGTGTTATCCACAAATGAAGATGACTTCTTTTTGAAAATTGAGTATGAACAACTACCTCCCCCCCTGCCCCCTGCTAGCGCCCCCTGCCCCCTGCCAGCCCCCCCCCCCCTGTCCCCCCGCCAGCCCCCCTGCCCCCCCCCCCCCCCAGCCCCCCTGCCCCCCGCCAGCCCCCCCCCCCGCCAGCCCCCCCTACCCCCTACCAGTCCCCCCTGCCTGGACACCCCCCCTGCCCCGTGCTAGCCCCCCCTGCCCCCTACTAGCCCCCCCTTCCAGCCCCCCATGTCCCCCTTCCAGCACCCCCCCTGTCCCCCTGCCAGCCCCCCCTGCCAGCCCACCCCCCTGCCCCCTGCTTGTCCCCATGCCAGCCCCCCCTGCCCCCTGCTAGTCCCCCCGCCAGCCCCCCCTGCCCCCTACCAGTCCCCCCTGCTTGGACACCCCTCCCCCTGCTTGTCCCCCCTTGCCAGCCCCTGCTAGTCCCCCCTACCCCCTGCTGGTCCCCCCCTGCCCCCTGCTAGTCCCCCCCTGCCACCCCCTGCTTGTCTCCCTGCCAGCCCCCCCTGCCAGCCCCTGCTTGTCCTCCGGCCAGCCCCCCTGCCCCTGCCAGCCCCCCCTGCCCCCGGCTTGCCCCCCCTGCCAGCCCCCACCCCCTGGCCCCCTGCTTGTCCCCCTGCCAGCCCCCCCCCCCCCCCCCCATGCCCCCTGCTTGTCCCCCTGCCAGCCCCCCTGCCCCCTGCTTGTCCCCCTGCCAGAGTTCTTCTTTATTGGTTCATTTCTTGAAGCATTCTTAATTGAGTTTGTAATGTTCATGTTATATAGCATCAACGAAATGGTATTTTGGTTAGATAACAGGGATACAGGCTGTTCATAATAGTTCATATTATCTACAGATTTAGCACCAACAAAAGTTAAATTAATAGAATGAAGAGTAGGTGTACCTGGGTCCTTTGAATCATCTATATTCTTCATCTTGATAGCGTCCAGATCTAATGGAAGGGGCCTCTGCCCGATGGGTTCAAAATGTGCCTGCATTAGCGTGGGGTCTTGTACAGAGGTTGTGCTTCCTTTTGTATGTTTTATAGGTTCTAGTGTCAAGGTACCTTGTTTATCAATGTTAGTGTGTTTTGTTTGGGCCTTAGCCTAAAGATACTTTAGACTAATATGAGGATTCCTACTTTTTATAGGACAACCAGTGGTATGAATGACGTTTAGATTAGTGGAGAGTTTTCTGGTTTTTATAGCAGTGCCAGTGGCATCCAGAGTTTTAGAGTCATAGGTGTAGTGAGCAGAGGAAAAAGAACCTAAACCATTTGTCTGATTGTTTGACTCATTTATTATCTATTGGTTTGGTGTGAAATTCAGTCAAAAGCAGACATTGAATTTCTATCACAACAGGATGATCCGGTTCAGACGACATGTACAGTGGATGAGGATGATCTGGTTCGGACAACATGTGAAGAGGATGAAGAAAAAGAAGAATTACCAAACAAATATTATGTGATAGATGTACAATAAAATATGTCACACAATTCCAAACCAATGTTTTCAGTTGAATTGAGCCTTTGTACCACCTGCTATGCACGTTTTGTGGAAAGATGGATGAGAGGCAGCGTTGAGAAGAGATATAGTTTAGGAATGAGGAAATACGAAAAATTAGAGCTAACCATTCAATGTTTCTCTAAGGAGGAGTAACCGCCGCAGGGTGTCGTCCTGGAGCAGGGCCAATTCACGGCGTGACCGTAGCGTGACCACAACGTGTTGGCCCGGTCCGCCGCAGGGTGTCGTCCGCTCCTTCATCATGGCCTCCTTCGTGGACGAGGGCACCGACGGGCACGACCTTCTTAGCTGTGAGAACAGAAAACAAATCTATGTACTTGTCTTCTATTTCCTTTGAACTGTTGATCAGAATGATTTGCGTCGAGCGTTCAATGGTAGAGAGGAAACGTTTTACAGAATCATCAATATCGTGATGGGACGCGGGGTTTTTGGACTTCCAGGATGGAGGGGCAACCCCTCCTAATACTGTGATCAGGATTTCAGTTATGGTGTCAATGATAGGAGTAACGTGAGTCTGGATCGTGCAATGTCTAATGAGAGCAGCCAGAAAATGGTGGAGGTGCAGGGGGCCACGAGAGTGCCCTGGACACTGCCCACTCAGCCAATGGTTGCTGCATTTTTTGAGAGGCTAAAAACAGACTTGAATGTTGGGAGTTATTTAGAGGTTGAAGTGGTGGATGCATGTGGTTTGAGTATGATTTCGACTGGGAATTTTTGTGGAACGGAAGCTGCTAATGCTGAGGTGGTGAGATCGGATGAAGCGGTGGATCTGGTTGGCAGCAGTGAGCAGGATGGAAGCAGTGAGCTAAAAGGGAGGGGGAAAAGGAGTAGGGGATGACTGCTGATCAGGGAGGCATGGCTAGGCCTGGGCATAAGGAGAGCCCCCCTGAAGCAGTCCCTGGTAGGCGTTATAGTGGCATGGAGTAAGGGCAGTGGGCATGCCAACAGTATCTAGAGGCCAGATATGATTGATGTTGCTCTGAACAATAGGTTTGAGGCTTTGGCTTTGAGGGAGTTAGTTGGAGATGATGCTATGCAGGTGGGGGGATGTCCGTGCATGTGGAGGTGGTTGGGAAAGAGGAGACTGATTGGACCTCACAAGAGATGATCTTGGTTGGACAGCCTCTAAAATTAACCATGTCTAGGAGAATCATTACAGACCTCACCATATAGGTTACACATGACATATACTAATAGGGCTGCCACATTTTACTCTACCTGATGTTACACCTATTCATGCTCGTTCTCAGCTAGACATTCCTCAAGGACAGCCCCTCCCCCTCTGCTGGACAGCCCCTCCCCCTGCCTGGACGCCCCTCCCCCTGCCTGGACAGCCCTCCCCCTGCTGGACAGCCCCTCCCCCTGCCTGGACACCCCTCCCCCCTGCTGGACAGCCCCTCCCCCCTACCTGGACACCCTTCCCCCCTGCCTGGACACCCCTCCCCCCTGCTGGACAGCCCTCCCCCCTGCTGGACAGCCCTCCCCCCGTGCTGGACAGCCCTCCCCCCGTGCTGGACAGCCCTCCCCCCCTGCGGGACAGCCCTCCCCCCCCTGCCGGACAGCCCTCCCCCATGCTGGACACCCCTCCCCCATGCCGGACACCCCGCCCCCTGAATGTTTCTCTGAGGAGGAGTAACCGCCGCAGGGTGTGTTGTACCCCACACTCTTTGATTTTCATGATCACAATCACTTTCATATGTGTTTAACATTGTGTTTTAAGTGTTTGTGTTGATAGGCATTTGATTGCCAAGAAGTTGACCAAGGAAGAGGCAGAAATGGACTGAAATTCAGTCCACAGGCCGACCGGTGGCTTCACCACCGGCCAGCCGGTGGCATCCAGACCAAACAGTGGAAGCTACTGCCTTCCCACCGGTCGACCGGTGGCTCTGCCACCGGTCGACCTGTGGCACCCAGCACAAATAGTGAGACCTACTGTCTTTCCACCGGCCAGCCGGTGGCTCCTCACCGGTCGACCGGTGGAGCCTGGATCAAGACTCTTCTTCTCTATCAAGGCACCGGCCAGCCGGTGGAGATGTACCGGTCAGCCGGTGGCCCCTGGACAAGAATCCTATGCCTTTTTGCACACACCGGCCAGCCGGTGGGACTGTACCGGCCAGCCGGTGGACACAGTCAAACTAGCCGTTGGGCTGTTGACCAGCCTGTCCACTTGACTCCCAACGGCTCCGAAGACCTCTCCAACGGCTCCGAAGCCTCCCCAAGGGTTCCTAGCCTATAAATAAAGGCTGAGGAAGCCCTGGACAATTACCGGAACACTTGTGAAGCCAACGGACATATTTTGGATCAATTGGCCAACCTCCGGCGACTTCCTTCAAAGGAACCCCAAGAGCTCCAACAACTTCCACATCCAAGGAGCTCCACTCAAGAAGCTTGGGAGAGCACGCCCATCAACTCCATCATCCATTGGCGCCCGAGTCTTCCCAATTACGGGTTTTATTGCATTTATTTATTTTGAGCTTAAAATTGGGTTTGTGCCTACAAACCCCAACCCTTTTCTCTTCCCCCCTTCTTTTGGGTTTCACACCACCACTAAGGTGTGAAGAGGTTGTCAAGCCTTACCTTGTAAAAGGCTTGAGATCGGTGAGCTAGCCTTCACCCGTAAAAAGGCTAGTGGGTTATTGCTTAACCATCAAAAGCATTGGGTTCTTGCTTAACCACTAAAAGCAAGCTGTAATAGGTCCTAGTGCTACCTCAAAGCCTAGTGGGTTTCTTGCTAAAACCATTGAAAAGCAAGCGGTAGGAATCTCTCAACGGTTGAGTTGGGAGCGGAGACGTAGGCCGGGTTTTGGCCGAACTCCGTTATCAATTTCGTGTGTCTTGCCTTCTTTATTTCCGCTGCATTATTCAACTTTGATTTTTAAATTGTTAATCATTTTTTAAAAGGCAATTCACCCCCCTCTTGCCATCATTCCCTCCTTGGGTGTTTTCTCCGACCCAACAATTGGTATCAGAGGGATCTTTGAATAAATCCCTAACCCGGTTTCAAATTTAAGATCCATTTAGATGGCATCAACCTCTTTCGCCCCCGAGGGCTACTCTTTGGGTCGGGCTCCATTTTTTGATGGGACCGACTATAATTATTGGAAAACCCGCATGACTACCTTTCTTAGAAGCATAGGATATCCCATATTTAAAATTGTCATGCAAGGTTACACTTTGTCTACCCCCGACGAATCCAAATGGACCCAAGCCGACATTAGAAATTTTGAGCTTGATGGCAAAGCCATGAATGCTCTTCATTGCGGGTTAGATAGAAATGTTTTTGATTGTATTTCTTCTTGCACTACTTCTTACGATCTTTGGAAGTTTTTAGAACTTACCTATGAAGGTACTAGCGAGGCTCCAAAGCAAGAACCCGCTCAAAAGCTAGAACCCGACAACAAGCAAGAACCCGATGCAAAATCCGTGCCCAATTGCCCACTCCACAAGAAAAGGGCCAAGAAAAAGGAGAAGAAGAAGGCTTCAAAGGCAACATGGAGTGATAGCTCCACCTCTTCATTCTCCTCCTTCTCCTCGAGCGACCAAGGTAAAAAATGCCTAATGGCAAAACATGAGGTATCTTCCTCCTCTTCCTCCTCCTCCTCTTCTAGTTCTTCAAATTCTTTCAATCATTTGTCATATGAAGAACTCCAACATGTGCGAGACCAATTAGAGAATGGTTTTCACGAACTCTCTTCAAAATTTGTTGCTTTAAAAAAGTCTTTCAAAAAACTCTCCTCCGAAAAAGAACAACTTCTCAAAGAGAAGGAGGAGTTGACCCTAAAAATCCAAAACCTCCCCGATGTTGATTCCTTGGAATCAACCATTAAAGACCTTAGGGAATCTCTTGCTAAATTCACCAAAGGGGAACAAAATTTGAACAATATACTTGGTTCCCAAAGGGTTTCTAGAACCACCAATGGACTTGGCTATACCAACCGAGCCTCCTCCTCCCATGCTCAAACTGTTTTTGTAAGGGGGAGCTCCGATTATAAATTTTGTAATTATTGCAAGAAAACCGGGCATCTCATTTATGAGTGTAATTGTAAAAACGCCCGGTACGGCCAACCCAAATCGATTTTTTATTCAGATGAATTTTATAGGAGAAGACCCGCTATGAGACAAGTATGGATTGAAAAATCCCTTCTCGCAAGTCTCTCCGGGCCTAAAATTGTTTCTTTTCAAAATCCCTCTCCCCGGTGACTTATTGCTTTATTTAGGGGGAGTTAGGAGCTTTTAAGCTTTTTGTGTATTCAATTTTTTTTTATTTCAAACTCAACTCTTGGTTTCAATTCTTTCAATTCAAAATTTTCTATTAAAATTTCATTTCTAAATTTCCAACAGTTGGTATTTATTTTTGATTCAAAACTTTCAATTCATTTTTCAAAAATTTCAATTGGTTTAAAATCTCTCATTTCCCTCAATCAAGTTTTATGCCCCACGCTATTTTGATAATCACAAAGGGGGAGAAATTTCTTGATTGATTGGGGGAGAATCTTTTCTCTCATGCTTAGTATTTATTTTCAATTTATCATTTAGGCATGCCTTTCATTTAAGTTTTTACATTGCTTTGATAAGTGATTGTGATCATCAAAATAGGGGGAGATTGTTGTACCCCACACTCTTTGATTTTCATGATCACAATCACTTTCATATGTGTTTAACATTGTGTTTTAAGTGTTTGTGTTGATAGGCATTTGATTGCCAAGAAGTTGACCAAGGAAGAGGCAGAAATGGACTGAAATTCAGTCCACCGGCCGACCGGTGGCTTCACCACCGGCCAGCCGGTGGCATCCAGACCAAACAGTGGAAGCTACTGCCTTCCCACCGGTCGACCGGTGGCTCTGCCACCGGTCGACCTGTGGCACCCAGCACAAATAGTGAGACCTACTGTCTTTCCACCGGCCAGCCGGTGGCTCCTCACCGGTCGACCGGTGGAGCCTGGATCAAGACTCTTCTTCTCTATCAAGGCACCGGCCAGCCGGTGGAGATGTACCGGTCAGCCGGTGGCCCCTGGACAAGAATCCTATGCCTTTTTGCACACACCGGCCAGCCGGTGGGACTGTACCGGCCAGCCGGTGGACACAGTCAAACTAGCCGTTGGGCTGTTGACCAGCCTGTCCACTTGACTCCCAACGGCTCCGAAGACCTCCCCAACGGCTCCGAAGCCTCCCCAAGGGTTCCTAGCCTATAAATAAAGGCTGAGGAAGCCCTGGACAATTACCGGAACACTTGTGAAGCCAACGGACATATTTTGGATCAATTGGCCAACCTCCGGCGACTTCCTTCAAAGGAACCCCAAGAGCTCCAACAACTTCCACATCCAAGGAGCTCCACTCAAGAAGCTTGGGAGAGCACGCCCATCAACTCCATCATCCATTGGCGCCCGAGTCTTCCCAATTACGGGTTTTATTGCATTTATTTATTTTGAGCTTAAAATTGGGTTTGTGCCTACAAACCCCAACCCTTTTCTCTTCCCCCCTTCTTTTGGGTTTCACACCACCACTAAGGTGTGAAGAGGTTGTCAAGCCTTACCTTGTAAAAGGCTTGAGATCGGTGAGCTAGCCTTCACCCGTAAAAAGGCTAGTGGGTTATTGCTTAACCATCAAAAGCATTGGGTTCTTGCTTAACCACTAAAAGCAAGCTGTAATAGGTCCTAGTGCTACCTCAAAGCCTAGTGGGTTTCTTGCTAAAACCATTGAAAAGCAAGCGGTAGGAATCTCTCAACGGTTGAGTTGGGAGCGGAGACGTAGGCCGGGTTTTGGCCGAACTCCGTTATCAATTTCGTGTGTCTTGCCTTCTTTATTTCCGCTGCATTATTCAACTTTGATTTTTAAATTGTTAATCATTTTTTAAAAGGCAATTCACCCCCCTCTTGCCATCATTCCCTCCTTGGGTGTTTTCTCCGACCCAACAGGGTGTTGTCGTGGAGCAGGGCCAAATCACGGCGTGACCGCGGCGTGACCGCGGCGTGACCGCAGCGTGACCCCTGCCTGACCGCAGCGTGACCGCAACGTGTTGGCCCGGTCCAGCGACATCCGCGGGGCAACATCTTCCACTTAGATTCAAATAGGATGATATGGATGGCATGAGAGGATGTTTTCTCAGAAGATTTAAAGAAATGAATGCTAATCTGTGATGACTAGAGGATTGGATGACCCCTGATATACCTAATTCGGTGAGGTTTGGAGATCTAGAAATGTGTAGGAATACCTAGAGGAATAAAATATGTCAGACAATTCCAAACCAATGTTTTCAGTTGAATTGAGCCTTTGTACCACCTGCTATGCACGTTTTGTGGAAAGATGGATGAGAGGCAGCGCTGAGAGGAGATATAGTTTAGGAATGAGGAAATATGAAAAATTATAGAGCTAACCATTCAATGTTTCTCTAAGGAGGAGTAACCGCCGCAGGGTGTCGTCCTGGAGCAGGGCCAAATCACGGCGTGACCGCGGCGTGACCGCGGCGTGACCGCGGCGTGACCGCGGCGTGACCGCAGCGTGACCGCAACGTGTTGGCCCGGTCCAGCGACATCCGCGGGGCAACATCTTCCACTTAGTTTCAAATAGGATGATATGGATGGCATGAAAGGATGTTTTCTCAGAATATTTAAAGAAATGAATGCTAATCTGTGATGAATAGAGGATTGGATGACCCCTGATATACCTAATTCGGTGAGGTTTGGAGATCTAGAAATGTGTAGGAATACCTAGAGGAATAAAATATGCCAGACAATTCCAAACCAATGTTTTCAGTTGAATTGAGATTTTGTACCACCTGCTATGCACGTTTTGTGGAAAGATGGATGAGAGGCAGCGCTGAGAGGAGATATAGTTTAGGAATGAGGAAATACGAAAAATTATAGAGCTAACCATTCAATGTTTCTCTAAGGAGGAGTAACCGCCGCAGGGTGTCGTCCTGGAGCAGGGCCAAATCACGGCGTGACCGCGGCGTGACCGTGGCGTGACCGCGGAGTGACCGCGGCGTGACTGCGGCGTGACCGCGGCATGACCGCGGCGTGACCGCGGCGTGACCGCAGCGTGACCGCAGCGTGTTGGCCCGGTCCAGCGACATCCGCGGGGCAACATCTTCCACTTAGTTTCAAATAGGATGATATGGATGGCATGAGAGGATGTTTTCTCAGAATATTTAAAGAAATGAATGCTAATCTGTGATGAATAGAGGATTGGATGACCCCTGATATACCTAATTCGGTGAGGTTTGGAGATCTAGAAATGTGTAGAAATACCTAGAGGAATAAAATATGCCAGACAATTCCAAACCAATGTTTTCAGTTGAATTGAGCTTTTGTACCACCTGCTATGCACGTTTTGTGGAAAGATGGATGAGAGGCAGCGCTGAGAGGAGATATAGTTTTAGGAATGAGGAAATACGAAAAATTATAGAGGTAACCATTCAATGTTTCTCTAAGGAGGAGTAACCGCCGCAGGGTGTCGTCCTGGAGCAGGGCCAAATAACGGTGTGACCGCGGCGTGACCGCGGCGTGACCGCGGCGTGACCGCGGCGTGACCGCGGCGTGACCGCGGCGTGACCGCGGCGTGACCGCGGCGTGACCGCAGCGTGACCGCGGCGTGTTGGCCCGATCCAACATCATCCGCGGGGCAACATCTTCCACTTAGTTTCAAATAGGATGATATGGATGGCATGAGAGGATGTTTTCTCAGAAGATTTAAAGAAATGAATGTTAATCTGTGATGAATAGAGGATTGGATGACCCCTGATATACCTAATTCGGCGAGGTTTGGAGATCTAGAAATGTGTAGGAATACCTAGAGGAATAAAATATGCCAGACAATTCCAAACCAATGTTTTCAGTTGAATTGAGCTTTTGTACCACCTGCTATGCACGTTTTGTGGAAAGATGGATGAGAGGCAGTGCTGATAGGAGATATAGTTTAGGAATGAGGAAATACGAAAAATTATAGAGCTAACCATTCAATGTTTCTCTAAGGAGGAGTAACCGCCGCAGGGTGTCGTCCTGGAGCAGGGCCAAATCACGGCGTGACCGCGGCGTGACCGCGGCGTGACCGCGGCGTGACCGCGGCCTGACCGCTGCGTGACCGCAGCGTGACCTCAGCGTGTTGGCCCGGTCGAGCGACATCCGCGGGGCAACATCTTCCACTTAGTTTTAAATAGGATGATATGGATGGCATGAGAGGATGTTTTCTCAGAAGATTTAAAGAAATGAATTATAATCTGTGAATTATATGTGGACATGTATATAATGAATGTGGACATGTATATAATGATTATAGAAGAAGTAGTCTTAACTATCTAGATGAATGTATAGACTTTATGATCCAATACGAAAGGAAACCATAGTTCTACATGAATTATATGTTTTTTCCATCATTCTCCAGAATGTAATAGGACAAGGAGTGTTCTTTTTACAATATGAAGGGGAATGATGTCTCTAACTACGAAGTTGGAACGGTAAGATGAATATTTAAATCTATGACTTGGAGAGAAAATACACTACTGTCCCTTATAATGTGGATAAGATAGGGGGTTATATCAGTGTAGAAGGATACTGGGAAAACTACAGACTTAATCACTTCAACATCACCTTAGGATGGTCCTTCTAATGAAAAAAACATGGATTATTCTCAGTGTGTTGTATTTACTCTAGAGGGCCCACCCCCGGGAAAATCCTTGAATGAGGACAATGTACCCCTTCCTGATATAGAGATAAACATTGGATAGAACATCCAGTTCGAGGGGCATGTATTTTGGGGGCACCTTTCCCTAATTAAATTTTTATTTTATGTTTGTAAAACTACATGGGAACAAAATAATATGTTAATATCACTCTAATCAAAACCAATAACTGAGAAGTGAAGTTCACATAGATGCCCATTACCAAGAATGGATGTTCCCTCTTGCTTGTCGGTTGCATGCCACGTGCCCGCATTTGAACCAACACCAACAACCTCGTCCTATGGTAGAAATGATTAATTAGATATATTCATCAATTTGTAACAATAAAGAATTTTTTATCTAATTACAAACAAAGCATATAACTAATATATTAAAAACAAAGAAATGAAGAACATAGAGTTCAAAAAATCACACAAATGCATGAATGATACCCACTAGTTACTATATTAACAACTTCAACACATATTCATGGATTTTAATGTAGATGCATGTTAACATTTGAAGTTCAAAAATGATTTTTAGTAAAACATTAAAATAAGCATACACACCAGAATTTCAATACAAAAAGGTAGTAAAAAAGGAAGCAACAACCAACAGATTTAACAAGATGATTTCAGCATACATAATTTATTAAAAGGAAACTTCCAACCATTTATTTCAACTAAAAAAAAGAAGTGAATTTTCAAGTTTAAGTAGAAAAATCACAGAATTTAAACTATTACTCCCATGGTGTAGATGCTCTATTCATTTGAGATCATTGGAAAAAATTTCCCTTCTTTTCTTGTTGAATAAATACCTTTGGTTTCCAAAATTTCATCTCCTATAAGTGTAAACATATACATTAATTTATAAAATTTAAAGTTCAAAACAGAACAAAACTAGAGTAAAAACTAAGGTAGATTGGTTCAAAGTTACTATGAAATATAACTTCTCTAGATCTATAAAAATCGTTGAATCTATACTTCAATAGGATGTGAAATTATGCTCACAGCTGCACCCCTCCCCCCTCCCCCCATGCCCCCTGCCCCCCCTCCAACCTACCCCCCTGCCCCCCTGCAACGTGCCCCCTGCCCCCCCTACAACCTGCCCCCCTGCCCCTGCCCCCCTGCCCCCCTCCAACCTGCCCCCCTGCCCCCCTGCAACCTGCCCCCCTGCCCCCCTCCAACCTGCCCCCCTGCAACGTGCCCCCTGCCCCCTGCAACCTGCCCCATGCCCCCTGCCCCATGCCCCCTGCCCCCCCTCCAACCTGCCCCCCTGCCCCCCTGCAACCTGCCCCTGCCCCCCTCCAACCTGCCCCCTGCCCCCCCTCCAACCTGCCCCCTTCCCCCCTCCAACCTGCCCCCTGCCCCCCTGAAACTTCCCCCTGCCCCCCTGCCCCCTACAACCTGCCTCCTTCCCCCCTGTAACCTGCCCCCTGCCCCCCTCCAACCTACCCCCTGCCCCCCTGCCCCCCTCCAACCTGCCCTCCTGCCCCCTGCAACCTGCCCCCCTGAAACTACTTATTTTGTTATGCGATGACATCTAAGGCATGGACGCACCATGCTGAAATTTTTATGGAATTCTGCTACTTGTTGAATAATATTTATTTAGGAAAATTATTCTCATAGAGCATAATTTGATGTCTCGACAATTGTTGTTAGCTCGAAGGGATTGAGAATGACCCTCAAGCCTTTCCACAGGCCGACTTGGGTGCTCAGATCAGGGGTAATCCAATTTAGTTTGTGGAAAATGGTGTTTATAAATTATGTTTGGTAAAATTAAAACTTCGAGGGTGGAATGGATGTTCAAGTTTTAAAAGTTCCAAAATACCCTCCTCTTCTTCCTCAACCCCCACATATTCTTCTTACCAACCCCATGTCCCAAAGCTTGACAGCACCCCTCACCATAGATGAACCAGTTTCTAATCCTAGTTCTATGAGCATACCGTAATTTGAGACCCTGGTGAGCTTCATTGCAAGGATGGCGATGGCCTAAAAAACACATCCTGTATAAAATTGATCTCCATCCTTCATCACTTTGGAGCAACCTGAACATTAACACTCTCAATTAGTTATCAAGAACAAATCATTAGAACATTATTGCTCAAAAATATGAGGTGCATTGAAGGATGTTAAATTACCAATGGTTTAATTATTACCAACTGAAAAAATCAGGAAACAATATAAATTCATCACCCACATCTAATAATTTTATTATTAAATGAATTTAGTTGTGGTACTCTACCTCAATAACATGCACTACTATGATATCTCTAACCTATGGATTGTACCTATAACCAGTTTATTCACCTATATAAACTGATTTAATGTGAATCTAGTTTGATAGTGTAAGATCCTCTAGTGTCCAATGAATAAAGTACCTATTAAAAAATTGGATGAGGAGTTCCATATCGATTATTGATAACATTAAGCATTATCTTTTACAACTGTCAGTTTTGCTTTCTTCCATTTTAGGAAAGACATTGTTCATTTATGGGACTTCCTTGGAATGATCCCTTGTAACCCATCTAATCCAAAAAAACATAGGTAATAGAAAATTGTTTATAATATCATAGTCGGATGCTCCTCGATATATAAAATAGATACTCCCCTATAGATAAGAGTTTCCTCGCAATAGTTTTTACAGTGTAGAAGTTGTGATATTATATATAGAATCATGATACTCCCCTGAATGTTGATTTCCCAAATGAGGCTACCCTCTTAGTGGATCATGTCAAAGAGTATTAGAAAACATATTTTGATGGTGATTTTCAAATATCGACTGAAATAATGCTTAATAATTCCAATCTTAATTGAGTAGGCCAGGTGGTTGTCTTTATCACACCAACACAAGACGTCCAATCATACTTTTTCCTATTTTTATAAGGTTTCACTGATGATGAGGCAAATTATTAGGCTCTCATTACTGGTCATAAGTTATCAGATGATATTTATTTCCCCCAAATGGATATGAAGGGAGAATCCAAGTTAGCCCTCAAATATATTAATGGTGACCGTGGCGTGACCGCGGCGTGACCGCGGCATGACAGCCCCCCCAAACCCCGGACACCCCTGCCAGTCCCCCCCAGACCCTGGACACCCCTCCCCCCTGGCTGGACAGCCCCTCCCCCTGTTGGACACCCCTCCCCCTGCTGGACACCCCTCCCCCTGCTGGACACCCCTGCCCCCTGCCCCCTGCCCCCTGCCCCCTGTCTGGTTTAAGGAATCCACTATGATAGAACCTCAAGAAGATCACAAATGAATTCCTTCAAAATTAATGGAACTAACAGATGGGGGGAGGGGTCTCTCATAGTGGATTCCTTAAACCAAACAGGTTCTAAGAGATCATAAATCAATTCTTTGAAAATTGATGGAACTGATTGAGAGAGAGGTAGCGATTCTCTCATAGTGGATTCCTTGAACCAAAGAGGGTCTAAGATATCACAAATGATTTTCTTGAAAATTAATGGAACTGGAAGGGGGGAGAGAGTTACCAAACACCGGGTAAATGAGAGGTCTTTTCACGTATCTCCACACTTATTTCTTGAAGGTCGAAAAGAGTCCTCCCACAAGACGGGCACGAAACATACTCCTGCCACAGTAGTAAAATTCCACACATCAAAATTATCAAAACTACATGATCAACCCAATCATCTTATTATCTAAAACCACATCACGTACCGTCTTTGTATTTCGCATCCTGCAACCTTGAAGTAAGTTGAATGATGTATCCCTCATGAAATCAATGTTCTGATCCAGCGCTTAAATTAGAATCCCGTCCCCGAGCCCATCCACAAGAAGTGCCCCGACATTAGTGCCAGCTTCGATCACCAACTCATCCCTGAAACCAAGCTACTTGACTCACACCCAATTGAAGAAACCCAGATGAGTTGCAGGTCATGGTATTGTTCTGTAATTACCTATGGATCCTGTTGGGGAATTGAAGATGATGGATTGAAGCGAAGTTCAGAGCATTGCCTTCCAAAAATTCAAAAACACCAGCATGAAAAGAGGGTATATGGTTATTGAAAACCAACTCATTCCTTGATTTCCAAATAAATGATAACAAGCTAACAGAAGAAGACATCATAAGAGAACGAACCTGTTCACTGCACTGGAATCGGAAAATGGAGAGAAGCAGTGCCTCAATTCCCTACAGGTCCAGACAGCAGCAGAAAACCATCTGTACATACTCCCATAGTCTGATTGTGAAGGTGAAATGCACGAAAAGATGAGATAGGGATTCATCATCATGAAGGCAGAAAAAGAAAAATGGAGGAATGGAACGTGATAATAAAATTAGAGAAGATGATTTACCTCAAATGGGTAGATTTGAATCTTCCCCCTATAAACATTAGGAACCCAACATTTCAATTTGTAATGGAATAGGAAAACTGTAGAAACATTTGATTCATTTCGTCTCTCATTATGACACCAAGATGGGGAAACCTAAAAAATAGGTTGCAGTGAAACTGAAGTGATAAAAAATGGAATGATAAAGATACCGGCAATGAGGTCGTCGGGAGGAGGAGAGTTCGTCGGAGGAGGAGATTCCGTCGGGAGTAGGGGAGTTGCGGTCGTCCGGAGGAGGGGAGTCCGTCGGGGGAGGAGGGGAGTCCGTCGGGGGAGGCGCGGTCGTCCGGGGAGGAGAGGTCGTCGGGAGGAGGAGAGTGCGTCGGGGGAGGAGGGGAGTCTGTCGGCGTCGGGGGAGGCGCTGTCGTCCGGGGAGGGGTGAGGCGCGGTCGTCCGGGGAGGGGAGTGCGTCGGGGGAGGGGAGTGAGTCGGGGAGGGTTCTGTAGGAGTGAGTCCGGGGAGGGGGGAGGCGCGGTGAGGAGGGCGCGGTGGCAAGGAGGGCGCGGCGTGGAGGAGGTGTCGTCCTGGAGGCGTCGGGGAGGGGGAGGGCGCGGTGAGGAATCGCGAGGGGGAGGAGAAGAGCCCGATGGGTTTGGAAAAAAAAACGGAGCAGCTGGATATAGCCACGGATAGAATATTAACCGTGGCAGTATAAAAGATATAGCCACAGACCTATAAAACCGTGGCTATAGGTCCGTGGCTATAGCTCAGATTTGTATTAGTGACACCAACTTCCATTTCTACCTTGATAGCACAACGCATAATTTCTTCATAGCTACTGAAGTCTCTTATAGCTAATGCCCTTTGAAGACTTGGTTTTAAGCCACTGAAAAATTGATCAACTTTACTTTCAGGTTGGATGATAATGCCAAATGCATACCTTGCATGTCTTGTAAAATTAGCTTCGTATATACCAACAGATTCATCATCCTTCTGCTTCAGCTCAAGAAACTCCTTTTCCATATTTTGTCGAAGAATACGAGGGAAGTACTTACTGAAAAACAAGTTCTTGAACTCGTCCCATTCCATGGACTCAATTTCATCTCTTGGCCTCGTATTCTTGATAAGATTCCACCATTGATCAGCTTCACCTTCCAAACGATATACTGCTAAGATGAATTTATCATGTTCAGAACATTGAAGAACTGAAAATATCATTTCAGTGGTACTGATCCATTGTTCAGCAACAAGTGGATCAGAAGACCCACTGAAAGAAGGTGGACGTTGCCTCATGAAGGACTCAATAGAATATTGTTCCCTTCTCTGCTCATATGGAAGTCCAGAATGATTCATAGCTTGTGTAAGTATAGCAATAAGATTTTGCACTCCATCTCTCATAACATTTGTTTGTTCAGGAGGACAATCATCGCATTTTCCATTGCATTGATCAACACGGTTCCTTCGGGTTCCACCCATCGTCTAAAACCCAAAAAGAATAGTGTGAGAGACAAAAATCTTGCTAGGGAAAACAACATAATAAAGGGGGAGTATCCTCAATATCTAACATCTTAGGTTAAATTCTATGATCGTTACCGTAGTTCTAGGACTGTATCTTATACGTATACTTATCCTTAGAGACATCCATAGACATACCTTAGAAATATCTCTAGGTATCTCACTAAAAGTTTCGCATCCTAGTTTCCAAAGGTTGACTAAAACTTTCCTATGTTACCAACTGTAGCGGTCTAGAATTACTTTCAGTGGACTACAATTGATACCTATCAGGGCACTCCATGGGCGGCTACACCCCCTGGGCGGGACACACCACCATCCCCAGTGGCAGCCATTTCCTCATGAAGCCCTTGGGCGGAGAGCCATGCTTCGTCCAACGCTCACATGTGAGAGTTCCCAAGGATCGGATACATTCCTACCTCCTTTGCCTCTAATACCAACTGTAGAGACCTGAAGCTTGACTTACATGGACATTACATTACTTTTGCGGAATACTTAGTAGATAACAAAAAAAACAAACACACAAGGATCGTAATAGTTTAGTGTCTTTGGAAACTCGGAACGTAATATTCTAATCGTGGTGAAAGATCTTCAACATCTCCCATAAAGATCTTCCTTTTTTTATACCTAAAACCTTTCTTTATATCCTGGGGAAAAGAAAACATAAAAGGGTGAGCTCAAATTCTCCGTAAGGGTAAACAAAAGAAATATCAATCACATCATATACATAAGAACATAGCTTTTGGAAATCTTAACCTGCAAAAGAGATCATAATATCATAACATGGGGTAAATCATAGAAGTGAAATGTAATCCCAATAATCATAACATAAAACATGAAACTTTGTGGAATACACACATAATCATAGAGAATCATTTCTTGTTAGTCAAGACTCATTTCCAAGACTATCTTAGTGGACGAAGTCCCTTTCTGAATCGAGTAACCCTCGTTCCAGTCCTGTTTCACTGAACCGGTATAACCTACCGTTCCAGCCAAGTCTATCTCATGAGATATAAAATCTTTACCCAATGCATTGGAGGTATATATAGGTCCCACCCATCTTATAATGAATCCTTTATTATGTGTGCCACATAATCATAAACCATACATCATAGCGTAACCCATGTAATAAAAATGGGATTCTTAAATAACATGACATCATAAAACAATTCATATAAGATAAAGGAATTCATAAAAATATTTCTATAACAACATAATCAATCCAATGTAATAATAGGGATAAAAACATAACCATTTTATTATCTTAGATGGAAAATAATTTTGATAAAATACTTGAACTCCATTCTTGAGGAAAATATCCTTTCTACTTCAAAAACATTTTTCCATTCATAACATGTCATACGACTTTAAAATAAAAGAAGTTGATTAAAAATAAACTTGAAAACTTGTAAAGGAAGCTTCTTGGAAATAATGTTTTAAAAATCCATTCATGTCGTATAAGTTAAAAAAACATTCTTCGTACTTTTGTCGTAAAAGTCAAAAAGTACCTCGTATGAAAAAATGACAAAAGATTCCTTTCATATTCTTTACTAAAAACTCACCGAAGGGTAAAATTGGATTTAAACTATTGTAAGTGGATGGAAACAATGTTACATATTGAGGGAACATGGATGTGGATGATAAAATACACCCCAGTAAATACTTACGAATAAACAATCTCGGATAAAAATGAGATTGTGATATTTCTCTTACCTTAGGTCCGATTTGCTTCGTAAGTGTCCGAACCTCCTGTATAATGATTTAAATAATGTAATTTACTTATTACAGAATCATATTCATTGTTATGATATCATATATGGTTCACTTATGACTTTATATTACCCATTCTTTTGTAAATTCCATGTTAAAGAGCATTTTGGGTAAAATTGTTTCATTTGTCGTCCGTGTTTTGACATGTAATTATTCATATGATTACTTAGATCATGATTAATTAATTCCAGAACATAAAACATGATTTATATATTTATATATATTCAGGATATACAAATATATAATAAATCAGTAAATGGAAAGAAATACACCGTTCATGGAGACGGTAGTCCGTACGTACGCATGAACGCTGTTTTCGTTTCCTTATTGAATTGAATAGAATTAAGTAGATGACCTACATAAAAATATAAATAAATACAGTATCATTATTATGTCATATATTTCATTAGTACTTATTATATATACTTTATAATCATTCATGAATGGTTAATCATTGAGAATGAATCTCATCGCGTCGTGGAGACGGTAGTCCGTACGTACGCACGAGCGATGATATCGTTCCCATGGTCGTGGAATTGTGTTTAAGTGTATGTATACTATTTCAGTATCAATATCACTTTATAATAATCATATATAGTTACTCATTACACCATTATACCCATCCAATTAAGGTGGTGGCGGAAAATAGATTACACCACGGCGTGGAGACGGTATTCCGTACGTACGCACGCGCGGTGATTTTCTTTTTCCGTAGGATGGATAGAAGGTTAATTAGAGTAGTTTCATATTTATAATAACATATCAGTATATAAGAAATAATGATGTTATTACTTTATCATGAAACAACTAAAGAAGAAGAAGTTGAAGAAGAAAGAAGTTGAAAAGATCGGTAATGGATATTACCTCTTCTTTGGAACGCCTCTTTGAATCCTCCACTTAGGAAACTAAGATTGGTCTTTGAAGAAGACCAGGACCTCTAGTATTATTCTAGGGAAGTGGAGAAGGGATTTTGGCAGGGTTTGGACGAGCTTGAGTGCTCAAATTGGTGTGAGGAGGAGGGGAAGGAGGTGCCCTTTTATAAGGGAGGAGAGGGGCACCTTAGGAATATCTCAAAATATTATTTTATATTAAAGTCAAAATCGGTTTATAATGGTTTCAAAGGGTCTTATTTCGAAGCTAAAGCGTGGATGGGTCGAAATCCTATGAACCAATACGATTTAGAAAAGTTTAGGGTATTATTTTAACCTTATCAATTAGATTTAACTCTAAGTTAAATAATTTAACTTTTACCATGTCTTTTTGTTTTCTTTCACTATATGGTTAATACACTTACTATAACATGCCAAAAGAACCCCAAATTGTTTATTATTAATATAAATATCCTTATATAAGTCATTTGGCCCAATATTAGATTTTTAAGAATAAAATAACAATTAATAATATAATATTTGATTTAAAAACTATTTTGTGTCAATGTTGACACTATTTGATATATGATTTTTGTGAAAGTCATAACAGAATTATATGTTCGAACCAAGATGATTAAATCAACACTAATATATCATAGTAACCTAGAAAATTAGTGGGATTCATAAAAAGTCTCAAATTACATTTATTTTGGTGTTTATAACATCAATTATGTCAATATTTCATTAATAAGATAATTACTGCATCATCATTGTGTCATAAATAAATTAACTTATTTAATGTCTAAAAATTATAAATAAAATACCATTATGTAGGAAATAATTTTACCTTTCTAATGAATATTTATAGTCTAATTTATCGTATGTATAACCCCATATTAAAAATGATTTACTTATTAATCTTTGATTTTAACTATTTTAACCCTTCTTTAAATAAATTAATAACAAATGTCCTAATCTAATCCAAGTGGGCCTAAATGATAATATTTTACAATTAAGGTTGTTTTTGGTCGCGATACACTTGTCCAATAGAATTAGGACATGTGTTAGGGTAATATTAATATCATTCTTACCCTTAATTACCCTATTTACTTTTAACCGTGGTAAATAAAAGTAAAAAGTTACTATTCACCAAAAATTATTTTTATCTCATTGAACCAAATTTTACTTACTGACATCAACCGTGTCTCTCGGATTTTTGAAATTCCATTCACAGATGCGTTAAAATTAAGTTTTATGAAAAATTTAGTTTTTTTTAACTACCACTTAGTAGTTTCACTATTCATCAAAAATTGATGTTTTTCAGAACAATGCCAAAATTTCATCCTAAGCTATATTTCATATTCCAAATTCAAAAATGAAGTCTATTTTACCAAATTCATAACATAGATGTTTCATTAATTAATTTTATAATTAAATCCCACTGTTAAAACAAATAGCGTGTTTTTAAGAAACAATATCTATCAAAAGATTGACACTTGTTTATGTCTGGTTTAAATGTGAAATTACATCTAATGACCAACATTGTATTAAATTGTAAAAATATATTCTAAATATACTTTAAAACCACTCAAATTAATAATTTATCATTATTAATTATTTTTATTAAAAAAGTTGTTTTTAATTATAATTTAGTAATTTTCACTATTCATCAGAATATGAAAGTTATCCGAAAAGTACCAAAATTTCACTTTAGGCTAAATTCGATACTCCGAATCCAAAAATGAAGTCCATTTTGAGAGCTAAAATTTCTAAAATTTTAAAAGGTGGTTATTACTATTTATAACGGCTAGTTATAATAATATTATAATAGCATATCGTTGTTTAGTGAAACTCGGTATTGCGTACTACACACGCTATCGAGGAAGGTCGTGATTGCATGTAATGCAAGGCAAGTCAAGGATGTGTGTTGTGCAAGCTCCTTTTGGTGTAGCGTACAACACAAGACATTAATGAAATTAAAAAGAATATTTTTCATAAAATTTCGGGGTGTTCCATTAGACCTACTGATGCATCATAAATTACCGTTGAGGCCATGACCAAGACATATGAAAATGATTATGGTCCAATCCAAAAGCATATCTAAAAATAGGCAAGTCCTTATAAAAGTCCATAACTATTTTGTCTCATAAGACCAGATCATGAATTGAGAGGTAGTAGTAGGCCTCACCCATCACATAATAAGTCCAATGCATTCCTCATATTTATAGTAAATATTTGACTTTAAATTAAAGTTTAAAACCCCCCATTTATTTATTATAATCTTAATAAAGATGAAAATAAAATCATTGATAAATTATTGCGGTACATAATTATTAAACAATTAAAAGTATCCCATTACACTTTTAAAAGATTAATTTGTAATCCATATAATTTAATAACTAGGTAAATCCCATACATGAAATAAATGCATCTATTTTAATGCAAAAATAAGTAGTATAATGAAATAAACATAAACAAAATCATTAAAATGCATGAAATGTCATTTATAAATTCAATTTTGGCTATAAAATGACATACCATGTAGGGAGAATGAATATCCACATTTGAAATGATACCTATCACACATAATATTATAAATAAGAATCTTATATAAAACATTTTAATTTTGGGAGTAATCCATGTGCTTGATGACGTTGTAAAATTGTTTTGAAACCATGAGTTTATTATGATTTAACATTTTACTTATGTTTTTATAGACATGTGACCATGACTATATGCAGATGTGAAATCCTTAATTTTAATATAACATGATCGCATGACAAGAAAAATGTTTCTAAAAATGCATCGATAAGAATATTTTTCCACTGAAACTCTATCATTGGAGTTGATTGACTCTCAAAACCCAGAAATGAACCCTCTTTAGAAGGTGGATGCATTGGATGTGGTGTTATCATGTATTTTAGAGGTTACATTGATGAATAACAAATAAGGAGTTTCCCAGGTGTCTCCTATGAAGCATGGTCTCCATGTTGAAACTTTCCAAGAAGAGAATGAAACTCAAAGAAGTGAACAAGAGCCTACACTAGTGTAGAAATCAAAGAGCATTGCACATATGTCTCCTAATAAGAATGATCTTCATACATGAAATCTCCAGGTAGGATATTAGCATCTTGATAGTGGGTAACCCATCATTAAAGTTCCATCCAGTAAATCATTAAAGAGGAAGGACAATGGGGTTAATACTACTGTATCATAACAACCCATTAATAGGTTCGGTCCTCTTGGTGGAATACTATGGGGTTATAATTCTGAGTCACCCCATTTCTCGGAACACTATATTCTTGAAGAAGTTTCATTTGAACATGATGATCTGAAATGAAAAAAATAAAAATTGAAGAAAAAATAAAGATCCAAAAAATGTAAAAATTATAGTACATGGGGGTCCAAAACTAGAGAAAGAACCAAACTTCATTAATGAATACTATCTTTTGGAACAACCCAGGGAAGGGGTACTCCCCCATGGTCACATCCCTTAGGAATCTTATTTTGATGAAAAACCTATATTGATTGGTCTCACTGAACCAATGGTGAAATTTTAATATTGGAGGGATTTTAAAAGGTCCTCTATTGGGTACACCCTTGTTTCACACAACCTTCAAGAAATGGTGCAGAGAGACTTTGGGTTGTTAAGCATGACAACCTCAATTTGATTTCTTAAACTTCGTTCCAGCATGTTGTTAGAGTTTTGGTTGAGTTATAGAATTCCTCTATTATAATGTCGACAATTTATTATTCATACTCGTTTATCAATAGAAGAGAATTGTGGGAATACTATTTAATTATTTCAACACAGATGTCTCATAATTCAGTCATTCTAGGTAATTAAAACAATGTAATCAGGACCGAGTAAAAAATGGGATCTCATTTTAACCAGATAGAAGCTAAGGATTTTTCTCAATTCATTGAAAATTGTAGACTAACTGAAGTAATTTTTTTTGGAATTGACATTACAAAGTATAGATACGTCTTAAATTGATGGAAATTCAACATGTTTGATGTATATTCCCTATCCATGATGATGATAAAGATGTAGATCTCACTGACTCTAGTCTCATCCTTCCTAACATTCATTCTAATCGCAAACCTCTGTGGATTCATTTTCTATATAGTAAAAAAAGACATCTCATTTACTTTTAAATTCAATAATTCCAAGATAGTTAATCCTAGATGTAGTGATACTATCATGAATGCTTTGAAAATTTAGTGTTGTAGAAACTCCCTTCACAAATTAGCTTCCAAACTAAATAAAACAAAGATAATGTTGAAATAATAGAGCAAGATAGCTTTCCTGAAGCATGATAATAACATCACGGATGCATAAATAAATCATATGAATTTCCAACAAAAAAATGAGTTCCAAAGCATGCCCTCGATGGATGAGATACATGAACATTTTAGACCAGATGATTTATCAATCATAAAGAGAATTTGACTAAATCCCAATTTAATGTGTGATGGATAAAAAAGGTGATCTGAAACTCAATGTACATGAATTTCTTGCATAATGAAAATAAGATAAGAAGAGGGGTCACTTACCTCAACATTAATGAATACTTGGTCACTTTTTAAAATGAGATCCCTAATTCCACAGTCAGATACATTAAAGACATGTACTCTGAGAAGGGAGGTGGTAACAATCGCATGGTAATTGATAAAATTACCCCCACAGTTTATTCCCTAGCCAACATGATGCTTATTAAGACTCCTTGATCGACGGAAATCAAGTTGGCACGATTACCTTTAACCATGGATCGTATGGAGGTTCCAGAGGTCTATACCAAGAAATTCCTTATGTTCAATAGGTGTATTTTACTGGATGATGTCACTAATGAAGTGAATGAATTTTTTAACCATTCTTAGATGCATTATAAAATCAATTTAGTCTTCATTGCACTCATCCCAATAAAATGATGATCACATTAGGGTTTTCAGACTTCTTTTTATTGCAATAACTGTACCAAAAATCATCAGCATGATTATTTCCACAAGGGTGAAGACTATAGAAAAGGAAATCATAACAATGAATCAATTTGGGTTTGTTTATGTATGGAATATGAAAAACTATATCATCATGACATTTCAATGTGTTAATGTCCTAAATAATAAGGTGAGGGATGAGAATCTTTCACCGAATTCTGAAATCTATAAGGATATTTATAACATAAAATGGACTTTTCTTCCCCTGATTATCAAATACATCGATTTTCCTATAAATTCCCAAATTTTATTCATATCATTCTCAAAAGTGATAGGTTATCAATCCAAGTTAATGGAACTCCAAGGTTTGTTTTCAAATGCTCCAGTGGTGTCAAGGAAGGGTTCATTCCCTATGGACTTATATTTTCTCTTTCTGAAGATTATTTGAGTTTATACCTTAGTGATATGGTCTAAGAAAGATTATATAAACAAATCAACGTTAAGAGAGGCTATTTTTCTTCATCACATATATCATATGATGATGATATTCTCTAATTTGGTCAGTCTGCTAATGGGTTAATGTATTCTATTAATTCCCTCATCATACACTATAAAGAGGTGGTGGGACAAGTTATCATTTGGAATAAAACCATGGTGGCCTTCAGGGATGGCGTGTCTATCAATAAGAAAAACATAATTTCCATATCTCTTGGGGTGAGAAGATTTTATCTTCCCTTAATATACTTGGTGGTTCCACATTTTTAGTGGATGGTTTAAAGTTATCACTTGGTAAGTATTTAGACCAAAATTATTGCTCAATTGGCATCTTAGAAGGGGGATGAAATGTCTCAAGAAGTTATAATTTTCCTTGTTAACTCTATAATCACCTCCATCATGGTGTATGACTTCTCAGTATATAGTTGGATCAAGGCACTCATCAAATAACTAGAGAGTATGGTCATAAATTTTATATAGACTGGGTCCGTTTATGAGAGGATGCTTCTTATTGTTTCTTAGAGTGAATGCATCCAGCCAATTGATATGAGAGTGCTATGTATTATGGATTGAAAATGGTTACTAAATCCCTTCATAGTAAATTCACTTGGAATCTTATTCCATTGGATTATAGTTCTATGAAAATTATTTCAAGAATATATATTTCCATGATGCATTCTACTCAATTCTCCAACTTATCATTTTCTATTTATACTTTAATCAAGGCTACATATAATCATATCATGAAATGTTTGAAATGAATGGTTCACAGGTGTTCTGACTAGAATTCTTTGATGACACCCAAGCTGACCAAACCTCTTTATGAGATTATGGATGTTCCATAGAGGATAAAGTATTTTTCCATCTATGATATCCAACTAATAACACTAATCCATATGGAATTATTCCCACTCATGTGATGAAGGAAATAAATAGGAACAAGCATATTGATAGAGAAAAAATTATTTGGAAACCAAATGCCATAAGTCGCATCAGTACCATAGAATGGTAATGGAAGGGGTGAGAGAGTAATAACACTGAAAATCAATAGATTAGGCATTTTAGAAGTGTTGGAATTCATCATTAATCATTCCTTCTATTGTGGACAGTTTAGATGAAAAGAAATATCATTCATATCAGGATTCAAAAAATTGGATTACTTGTTTCCTCGACCATATTTTTCTATGCAAATGCTGAGGAAAGAATTGATCACATATTTTTCACTTGCTTATTTACGTGCAGATTCAAGAAGTACATGCATGAGATGTTGGGATACATGTTGAATGTGGACTGTACAAAAGGGCTTAAGGATTCCATTAAGGTTTCTGGAAGTAGTGACTAGGTCCAGAGAATGTTGTATGTTGCAGCTGTTACCACTGTACAACATGATTGGAAGGAATGTAATGATTTAATTTTTGAAAACAGCTCATCCAATTTTCATACATGGATACATGTTATTCATAGGTCTCTCTCTACTACTTTAGTAATTCAATCATGTATCATGGGGAATGACATGCATGATTTTATTATTCTAAAATATTTTTGGGGTTCCAAGTAGTACCAAATAACTATTGTGGATGAAAATGACCAGATGGATCCCTCCCATTTCTAGTTGGATAAATATTAATGTTTATAGAGTGGACTTTGGTACACTAGGACCCTCAAGTTGTGGCACTGTCTTCCATACCCATCAAGGCATCATCCAATTCGGTCTATGTCACTTCAATGGAAATGGTCACACCATTGATGCCGAATTATGGGCCATGATTATGTTCATCCAATATACTGTCCATTTTGGATGGAATATTATTTGGATGATGTCTGAATCTATCATAGAAGTTGAAATTATGAAAAATAGGTCTAAGGATATTCCACAGAAAATCATGGAACCCTTGATAGAGTGTCTTTATAAGATCATTAAATTTTTAGTTGATGTGACACATGTCTATATAGAAGAAAACCAAGTTGTAGTTGAACTATCTAAAAGATCCGATACAGAAACAACTTCAAGATGGTCCTTTATTACACCGAACATCTACTTGCAATTTTTTGTGGAGGATTTATGGGGTGAATGTCGTACTCACCTTTGTAAACCCCCTTGCAATGTCTTGAATCTCTCACTCTTTCTTTCTCCGCCCTCTCTCTCTTTTAAATAAAATATGGTACGAGTAGGTTCTACTGACTCTTGGACTTGTTGACAATATATACCACCAATTTAATTTCTAAAATAAAATATGTTATTGTTTCGTATATGTTAATATATATATATAAACATTTATATCACATGGTATTTATAATATTGTAATTCACGAGAATAATTTATATATAATGATAACTTCGAAAAAAATATCTGTATTTAATATGTGTTAAAACATAGCTCGATACACATAAATTTTACCATTCTCAAAATAACACAAATGAAATCAAGTATATATTTATATATATAAACAAAAAATAATAGTGTATGCACATATACTTATATATAAATGTATAACATTGACCATCAGGAAAATTCACTTATTCACAACTAATATCCTTAACAAATTCTCTTTTCATAATTACGTGAAATAATAATTTTTCATCAATATATATAAAAATTTCATTCATAACCTATACACATCTATTTGAAGGTAGTTTCTATTGATGTAAAATTTATCGAATGAACATGCTTATATGCATTTATCCTTATTTCTGTTTCGTGAACCTTTTAATTTCGAAACAAAATTATAACTTAAACATGCCTTTTGCACAATTCACCGAAATAATTGATGATTTTTAAATATGAAACAGTAATAGAAAAAACATTAGTCAATTATATACTATTGAAATCAAATTTCTTATAACGACTTGAATTCCTATAATAGTTTAATATATATATATATATATACATATTCATATACATATATATATATATATATCGTCATGTATTTTAAAATACATTTATCGCATGTTTATATTTTATTCATTGCTCATTCAAAACATTAAATAAATTAATATGTCGATGTATATATATATATGTGTGTGTGTGTGAAATTGAATTTAGAATGTTCATCATCATAGAATTTATGAACACATGTTTGAGAATGAAATAGATAAAAGATAATTTTCTGGAAGAACTAATTTAATATCAAATTATAGACATTGACATTAACATATATTGCAATATATTTACTAAAACATAAATTTTAACATAATGAATTCATTTAATGTAAAGTATCAAGTCATAGAAAATAATTATGATCTCAACACATTAAAACATTAATTAATAATTTAAATGAGTTCTTTGTGTTTATAATCTGAATACCATAAATACTTTATCTCTCTTTAATTTATATGATTAAAAAATTAATCTAATCTAGATGAAATAAATTTATAAATATACATTTATAAGTGTGTTTATATATACACCCTTGAAAAGAATACATATTTTTTTATTTTATAAATAAATAAATTGATGAAAATATTCAGTATAAAATATATAATCCCCAATAGATTTTAATAAACCTATATTGGATAAGTAAGTCAAATGATCCCTTGATGATTTGAAAATATATATATATATATATATATATAATTGACTCAATATAATCTATAAAGTAAACCCTAACACAATAAATTCCATAATCAAGATTAAAAAAATGAAAGATCATATTATCTACCATACATAAGATTATTTTCAAGAGATGAGGATGACATTACTCTAATTTCAATTACAAAATATGTGTTAAGGAAAAGTGGAAATCATAATATGGACACAATTGATACAGAATGACCCCTCCCCCCAATTCTTAAATTTTGCAGTTTATATAGTGATGTATATAAGCTTTCTCAGCATGCTGGGTACATGAGTTGATACTGTAACTACACTAGTGCCCAAAACTGATAAAAATTATATAAAATAATGATAAAGGGGATATCTACAAACCAAAATATTAATGTCCCTGAAAAAACTATTTAAATTAACCTAAACAACATGAACAGTCATCACCTATAGACCAGAACCAAATACCCTAGAATTCATAAAGTAAATAGGTTAGAAAAATGATGCAATGATAAAATTGATAAACAGATTGAGGAATAAAACTAATCTGAAGAGATTCAGACATAAAAATGAGAATATCTACAGTGATGTATGTTTGTGATACAATACCAATCAATAGAGAACGATTCAAATCGCTTGGACCTCCACCTTGTGTGGCGTGACCATGACTGGCTACAAACCTCTACCTCAAATCAAACCAGACCGACCTCCTCTGTTGATGAAAAATACCACCACTTAGATATAATCAGTATTGAAGAGCTCATGCAGGACTCAACCTCAGTCGTGACTCCCCCTGAATCGTACTCTTACATCATAACCCTAAGTCCCAGGTCACGACGCTCTCGACCTGTGAAAAACTAGTGTCCATCGCCCCACTATCAAACCGAAGGCACATACCACATTACCCCATTTGATTTGGGGGGGGTGTTACATTTTCCAAACCCCTTACCTTTTATTCTTTTTGGTTTCCTTCCCAAAGTCATCACACCACATTTTTCCCATTCCCAAACAATGCACACCATTTTATTAAATCAATCTATGTTTCAAATTATATTTTCATTTTATCATTTATCTATAAAAATTCATTTTACAATTCAATTAATATTTATATATAAATACATTCATATTTTAATATAATAATATATATTAAAAATAAACATGTATATAGGTTTTTTATAAGATTAAATTTTATTTTTAATATAAATATAATTCTAGCGGTAATATATAGATATAATTCATTTCTTTTCTCGCATATAAAATTTTATATAATCAAACTATATATAATATCAAAATTTCATTATAATATGCGATCATTGTTTTATAATATAAAACTTATAATAACAATAATTTTATAATATATTGATTTTTAATTCAACAATAATATTTCATATAAAAATATATATATATATATATATAATTCATTTTTAATATAAATTATTCAAATGAAACATTGTTTATCATATATATATAATATGAACCTTATGATAAAAAAGATATAATTTATAAAATTTATAAAACAAAAACATAATATTTATTCTATTTTTATAGAATATATTATCTTAAGTGTAATAGTGATAATTGTTTTAAACATTTTACCCTTAATTAATATTATTATCGATAAAATATTCTATAAAATAATCTTTTGGATAAAAATGAACTATATTTTTAAAATAATAAATAAATAAAGTTATCATAAAAAATTATTTTAAACAAATTAAAATCATATTTGTATTTAAAATAAATCAGAAAACTATAAATAATAAGGATAATTAATTATAATTTTATAATTATCTTATAATTAAATTAATTAAAAAGAATCAAATTGAAATGATATTTATTAAGAAAATAATATCAAATATATCATTACATTGTTATAATTTGGAAATAATAAATTTGATAATACATTTACATAATAAAAATAAAACATGGATATCATGGGATGTTATAAAAACAATATCAATATCATCTAACAGTAAACATTTTGAATCACATTATAATCACACTATTCGAAGCACCTTACGTAGCCATGATATTTTAGATAAACACTATACCCAAGAAACTATCCCAATCACATCCTCTATAACTGTAAAACAGACTATTATCCCATAAAATCTAATATCTCGGTATTTTCAATATAATGATCGAAGAAATTGACCACCTCATACATAAATCATTGCAAAGAAAAAAAAACTTTATTTCATAATGAAGTCTTTATATTTTTGAATTAAGGCCATTACATAGTGAGAAAAAAATATAAATCAATATCAATGAATATGAAATATCGACGAGGAAGTTTATACCCTTTCTAGTGGTCATAGTTCTCTGCAATATTTTATTACTATTTAAATATTTAAAGGAATATTATGTTAATTCAAAGAAACAAAAACAATCCATTAATGTAATGAATTACCATATTTATTTTATATATCAATAATGTAGTTAATCAATATATCAATTTTTCATAATTCCTTCAAAAAAATTATGATGTTCCAAGAATGGTTCTAATTACTAATTAATAATAAAAAATCAATTTTTGGAAAAATAAATTAACACTTCAATTTATGAATCATTTTTATTATTAGAGAAGAAACTCACACCCTTATACAATGATGGATCTAACAGAAACCCCAATACAAAACTCATTTATAACCCAAACAAGGACATTAACTATAACTCTATAAGATAACATGTCATGTTAATTACTAAAAACCCACCTACCATCAACCTCAAAACCACCTCATATCTAGAACCTTAATTAAAAAAACTGCATACCTACAAATCCCTATTTTATTCTAAGATGATACATATCCTAAATTACTAGTTTTTTAATCAATGAAATAAAAAATACATACCCTATATTATGGACCTCTATAATCCCATTTTATTACCCAATGTTCATGGTATCATTATATTGAATGGGGATCTAACAAGGTATAAACTGTAATAAAGGTTTCTTTTGGATTCACTTTCCATCATATCAATACATTTCAACCAGTACAGACTATCCTATTAACACTAGTGGGAAGGAATAAACATATCTTCCCAAAATTTTCATAAGGAATATCAATATAAATGGTGATTAAAAAATGAAAAAATATCAATGAAACCCCCGCATTAAATAAATTTATTTAATATCAATTCATATTAATTCATATTCACCCCATTTATTTATAGTAAAAAATTACAATTCTATGCTTATTTTCATTATATTGACTCAAATATCATATATTTCATTTTATTAATGTCTCATATCTATGGAACATTATTTATAATTAATTAAATTGTAGGACATCATTCTCATCCAACAAAAATTCCACTTTCATTATAAAATAATCATATTCATATTATTGAATTTATATTATAAAATAAATAAATTAATTATAATTCAATAATCATAGATTTCAAGGAATATAGATGGGAAAAATAGCATCTTTCACTTTTTGTATATAATTCATATAATTCCACTTATTTATTAACATTAGTTATAGATATATAACAATATAATAAATAAAAAATAGTGAAAATTATAAATAAATAAGATATGAATCACATTAAAGAAATTTATAGTTCATCTGATGTAAATTGAATAGAAAGAGTATGCATCACCAAATCCTATGATAAAACCCAAGACATAGATCATTTGTGATGAGATATAATTATAGAATCAATGGAAGCAATCAAATACACTTCCCATAGTACAATAAATGTACATGGAGGAGAGTGAGAAAACAATACAAAAAATAAACCACTACCCCTACCCTTAGAGAAATACATCTCTACAAATCCCTAGGGGAGTGAAATAGCCAACCTTACTGAACATAATTTTTAGGATTGGGGTGGTTATAAATGTATATAGTGGTACAAGAGAAAAATCATTATAATTAAAAACTAATGGGCTTCAATGAGAGATATTGATAGAAACTCAATGAATTCATAGGTTGGGTATCAAAATAAAATAATATTGATGATAATGGTAGTGATTAAATTCTATTATATTATATAATATAACATCCATGTTAAATAGGATAAAATAAAATTTTTAGAGAATTATTTTGATATATAACATCATAAGAAAGTAATAATATAAAAAAACTTATCACATTGAATCCTTGAAATATAACATTATGAAAAATTATGATGATGACCAATAAATACTATTGAATATTGCTTCTATATGTACCATCACATTCATCATAAAACATTAAAATTTAAATACTATATTTAAGAACATATATTACATTGATTATTTAATAAAAAAATCAAAATGATCAATAAGAATAGAGTAAGAAAAAACCACAAAATCAAATAGGATTTCATACAATGGATAATAATGTTAAATAAAATATAAAGATAAAAAAATTCCCTATTTAAGACCCTATGTTTTGAAAGGGATTATGAGAAATGTATCTCATCAAACTAGGGATATTGGGTTAACAAAATTTACAGGGAAACTAAACCAATCTAAAACACGTAATTAATACACTAGAAGTGTTTTTATTGGAATCAGTCAAAAGGAGACCAATGATTCTACAATCCAAGGACCACTGACTCCACATTAATATAATATAAATTTCACCGATTTAAAATCGGGTTGGACACCACTATAGGAAACACAATCAAATAGATAGAATTCTATCACTGATTAATACCACTATATATAAGACAAAAATATGGTCACTCTTGGGTCATTGTTTTTTTGATATTCACACAAAATCAGACTCCCTCTATAGATTGATGCACCAAAACATTAACTAGAGCCACATAGAAATCCCAATTTTCAAAACGTATATTCTAAAAACTCATCCATCCTCCATTCGTAATAATGTTTATTCATTTATTGGGTGGTCAACATCACTCATCTCTAACAAATTCATACTTAAAAATTTTAAAACAGGATGATATAAACACACATGTATTATAAATTATGGAGAATCTTTGAGAGACCATCGATTCCAAAATTCAATACACTTTTAAAATTTACCCTCTTTTAGATTACCATGAAAACAATTCTCTCCCACAATGATTTATTCAACAATCATCTTTTTTATCTGAAAGGGAACTCAATAAAAATTCCCTTAACAATTGGTATTTCTAACTCTATGTTTTCATTAATATTAAATTTTTCATGATCCAAAAATTATTAATTCAAAATGAACACCCCCATTCCCAATTCTTCAAAAGAGTCATTGTTAGTCCTACCAAAATGTCATGGTTGGTGTTACAATATATAAATCATTAATCACACCATAAAATACCCTGATACTCCCTCCCAATACTTCCAAGATATGGAAAACACCATTGAATGAGGTTTTAAAAAATACATGTTCCTATATCATATATCTTTTGAAAAATTATTTTCGTAATTAATTAAAATAGAAACATGTGAAAACAAATTATAACATCAAAATTATGAATAATTAAACATGTACCCTTATATAAAATTCAACTATACAATCCAAATTTACAGTATATAATGTAATATATGGTAGAGGAATCCTATAACAGAATGTCCATGACGGGGTATGTATCAAACTATATATATGCATGACCAATGAAACCATAGTACATGGATCACCCTGAAAAACATAAAAAAGTATCTACCAAATACTATGAATTACAGTGAATTCCACTATGAATAAATTATCTACTTCCCACTAAAATATATAGGAAAAATGATCAAAACTCCCATGAAAGGGAACCTTTATATACTCAACACTCTGTATGAATATGTGCATTATATTAAGAATACCACCTTTATCTCCTATTTTAGTGAACATATTACCCCCTAATCAGATCATTTAACTCATCATATATCAAAACCTGAGAAGTGTATATACTAAATCCTATTCCCAGAGAAAGGATTCACATTGTTCTGTTATTGCAATCATTAACAATTTTTAAATTTAAAAACAATAATCCATAATAAATCCACAAATATCAATCCTCATGGAATACACAAAAAAATCACATTCAACCTATTCCACTATCAATGAAATATTGATACTATCATACAATGTTCATAAAATTATTTCCATAGTCATTCAAATTATTTCAATCTACCAAAACACTTTAGGGTATTTAATAAAACTAATCATATATATAAAAGAGATAGAATCCCCATAGATCATTTTAAATAAATTGTTCTCAAAACATACCATACTGGATTCAAAAAACAATCCTCAACTATCATTGATCATCCTTATCAAACTATAAAACAACATCAAAAAATAAAAATTGATCAATTTTCCTCAGCAACACATCAGAAAAATCTAATTCATAAAATACTCTTTACCCTTATGGTTAACTTATTTGCCGAAGAACATCAAAAACTCATATTATTTAAAATGAATACTCCCAAAGAATCATCTTTTTTACATTCTTCTAACAACATTTCCATGATTTTTTTACTTATTATCTTATATTTTTCATAAAACCGCTATTATAGAACATATCATATGAATCAGAAAACTGAAAAAGCTAAAAATAATTAAAACAAGAACACGTATCCACTGGCATAATATATAAATGTAAAACATAGCCATTATGAAAATACATCCATTCCACATCCTCAATTGTTATGAATAATGGAAAATTTATTCACAAGTCATTCTTAATGGGGTTTTACCTATCAATTTTATGTACAATCTGTCACATCCCACCATGATCACGTCCATGGAATACCATCAAATCAAATAACAATATAGAGATCAAATACACTATCACTTGAATTCATTCGGTATAAATTTATATATGTGTAATTAATCAATAGCTATTTTCCATGTGCATAACATAGTGACCAAAACCTTCAACACATGACTAGTGAATTAATGATGAAAAATTCCATACATAATGTTTAAAATGAATTTAGACATCATTCTATGGGTAACACCTGACAGAAATATGTTTATATCTAAAAGGGAATAATATAACATGCATCATATTAATATTTATATCATTTATAAAATCATAACATCATAACATCAATACTAGATAACTATAAAGTAATTTTATACCCTGGTTCACAATTAATTTAATATTTTTAATATATAAAAAAATAATATTTTAAATATATATAAGAAAAATATTCATTACATGAATAAAAAAAATAAAATTTTCATAAATAATTATTTTATATAATAAAAATTTACTTATTAAAATTATCAACAATCATTATACTATTTAAAAATATACATTAAATTTAAAATTTAACAATACATCATCAATTAATCATTAGGGAAAAATGTAATAGTATTCTATCAAAAAATTTCAATAATAAAATATGTCTAATATAAAGGGTTAAATTAATCTATACTTTTTTCCATGATTAAAAACATTTCTAGAATAGTCAACAGTACAATCAGAAACATCTGATAACTAATAGTGTCCCATAAGTATATTCTTTTTTATCACGAATATACCCATATACATAGAATTAAATCAATTACAATAACATGGTTACTCCTAACATTAATTAATCTCAAAAAACACAATTTCTTATTAGGAATTTTAAAACTAAAACATAGTTACAAAATATTTATATTAAAAATTGACATCATTTTTAATAATTATAATTCATTACTATTGTCGAAAAATAATAATTTTAATTCACTGAATGCTTCTGTAGGTTCATATATTTACATACATGAATCATTTATTTATATGTAAATAGAAAATGGTAAATAAAATATATATCATATAATCTAATCATCTTCAATGAATTTTTTTAAACATTATAACGAACTGGGAAATAAAATACATAAAAATTTAATATAATAATTATATCATATGAAAAAAAGTTTTTATAAAAAAAATAGTTAGGATACTCATAAAACAGGAACCATACATATAATTAAATATCATAAAATGATTCATTCTCCCTTAATAAATTTCTTCCATGTAATTTTTTTATTTCTACGTAAAAATATTTAATTGGTTAATATTATAATTTCATTGGAAAAAAAGGTACCAATGATGTTTTGTTCTAACTAGTCTTATCTTTGTATATCACATGCTCTGCATAAATGAAAATATTACCCAACCTAACCAATAATAACACCAATTACGAATACCATATAATACCATCCTATCTATCATATATCATTTCAGATACCATTGTTTCATTACACCCTCCACTGGTACACCTCCTTAGTTAGTATTGAATATAGGGATTACCCCTTAAAAAATTCACCAATATTCCATAGATTAGCAACTAGCACTGATGTTATTTTAAAAAATATGTGTCGGATTTACCTCTTAATATTATACAATATAAGAGATATTATCCACTAATATACACTATTTATATATAATATAAATTGTATTATTTTGTTATCCCGACTAAAATGAGATGTAGAAATATATTGTGGCAAAACATAATATAAGAATAAGATTCTATATCCTCCCCTAGTACTTGAACACAAGTATCATATTCGTCCATAATCCATCATAAAAAATTTCATAAGACAAAAAAAATGGATGAGCACTTATGAATATGGAGTAGGGTATGATTTTATATATAAATAAAAATCTCAATAAAAATTTTTATATGTTAATAATATATAGAAAAACTATTTAAGTTAATATAAAAATAAGAAAATGGATAATCAATTATTATTAATTGAAATAAATTGAATATTTCTAATCACCTATATTTATCATTTCACCAAAATGTTCCATATCATAAAAAAAGTTAAAAAACCCAGACCACCATGATCTGTGGATGGATTTACTATTTCTCAAAAAATATAATTTATAATTTTTTTTAAATTCCAAGAATTTTTTTCCTAACAACAAAATTCTATGAAATATGAAGGAAAATTTTATTAGTATTTAATTAGATAATAAAATTGGACCCTATAACATTTCATTCATTCTAAATTATCATCTTGGAGATCATCCTAATTAATACTTGTAAAGAGTTGATTGGTGGAACTCTTAGTAAAAATTAGTTAGGATGGGAATAAAATACAAATCCTTCAACTATTCCTGATAACCACCATTTTTACAAACTAATGAATTCATTATCATCATAACCCACATCATATGCATCTCAAAACAATCACCTCACCCCATTTACCCTATAAGACTTCCCCAACCTAAAAAGACCCAATACCCACCAAATTCACCACAATTTTTCCATTTTCCTTGAACAAACTAACATATTACACATAATTACTCATTTTGTATGCGTTTTCTCATAATATACATATCATGAATCCTATTTCCCAAAAGATTATTGGAAATGTTATATCCACTTTAGGAATAATAACTAGAATGTTTCTTTGCTTGGATTTCAAGGTTATGCAAATCTAGGCATATACTTTAGAGAGGCTTGTAGGTACCCACAAAAAAGTCGTGGCCTTAGACAAAGAAAACCTTGTGAATTTTGATCTCACTAAAATGATATCTACAACAAACTAATGCTTTTTTACGGACTCATTCTCAAGTATCTTCTCAATGATAGATTTTTAAAGGGAAACGTCTTTTATTGATTACCAGAACCATTAAAATGAGATTAAATGTTTCCAAATGATAGAAAAGGAATATACATTTCTTACATGTTAAATATGAAACCATGTATTCGCTACTGACCATATACATAAAATATTTCATATCCCCACTATTAGTATGTACTCATGTTGAATGAAAAACTGGGAGGAGAGTCTACTATATCTCATTTTCAAAGTCTATTAGGAGAATGTTAAAAATGATTCTTTTTAGTTTTCTCATCATTCCCCTCTAATGAGATCCTCGATGTTCCATATTTAAAAATAAGTTGGATGAACGAGAACATGTATAGAACCTTGATGTGTGATTTGAATTCATGTTCCTGAAGGGTTTGATCCACACCCTCTTTTATGGTGTACGATTCTTAGTGGATGTATCCCTCACGGACTTCACCATTATTCTAGAAAAATCAAACACTAATTTCCAATTTCCCTATTACACCGATGTTGTGAGAAATCTAGAGATTTTCTGGGATCGCAAAATTAATTAACCCATATGTGATCCCATACTCACATATTTATAAATCAAAACCAGTGTTAATTAAGTCATTTCAATCAAAGAACAAATCTGTTTGATCAAATCATGGAAAACCTTGGTGACAGACACACTGGTTTGACCTCACCATTTCTGTCAAAGAACACTCTGGTTTGACTGAAATGACACAACTCTTGGTGATGGACATAGAGGATAAATTAAAAAAATAATTCTTATTTTAATAACAATTTTGAGTAAAATTATAGAAATAAACTATTTTTAATAAAAGTATGAAAATCTAACAATTTTATTCATAAATATTAATTGTCCAGATCGAAAGAGATTCACTAAACATAATAAAGGTATATTTAAATTAAAAACATTCAATATTATCAATATATCAATGTTTATTAGATTTATATGTTTTTGAAACATTAAACGTATTAAGAATTACGAAAATCTATAGATATCATACATAAAATGTATCGTACATCCAATATATTATTTGGTTATTCTTTAATGGGAATGTTTTTATGACCTATTCATAAACTCTCTACGATATAAACCCATTAACTTCTGTAAGAAGTGGAATAAATTATAATTTCATATTGGAAAAAAATTATAATGTTCTCTCTTTATTAGTGCACATAACTCATTAAGTCTGTATATTTTTTAAGAGTATCATAACTCAACCCCTAATCATAACAAATAATATTCCCACTAAAAAATTGGGAATATAATTATCAATATGAACAATCATATTCGAAAGTAAATTTGACCCATGTAATATATTTATTAGGATTTACCTAACGAAAGTGTTCGATTTCCTTTACTGAAATGATTCATTCAACTGGTTCTAACTCCAAACCTTTATTAGTTACATGAAGAATATATCTCAATGGAGATTTTGTTAAAATAACCTCAATGTTTTGACACGATCTCACATAAAAAATTGTTTTGGTACCATCTTGTAATAATTGTCTCACAAAACCGTGTCTTAAACATATATGAAAGGATAGTCCATTGTAAAAGAAACTATATTCCCTTGATAATGTTGTTTCACTATAAAAACTAATAGATATATGAGTTATCATACTAGTATATAATCTAATATCCAATAATATATTTCTTATCCATTCATATTCATTCCCACATGCTCCTAATGCGATAAACTCAAACTCCATGGCAGAATGAAAAATACATGTTTTTTTATTGCTCTCCAAAAAAAAGAACAACCTCTAAGAGTAAACCACCATCCAGAAGTGGATTATTTAACACCAATATATGTAATCCATCTTGCATCAGTGAGCACTTCTAATTCAATAGGATAATCATTATAGCATAAACATAAATAATTGATATTTATTATGTCTCAAAAAATTCTCATTATATATATCCAATGATCCACACTAGGATTACTAGTATATAGAGTCATTTTACATATCGAAAATGAAACATCGGTTATACTGAAGTTCATAACATACATTAAATAACCAATTACACTAGAATACTAAATTTGTGTTACTTCTCTACTGGTAGTTATGAAAAAATTAACACTAGAATCAAATGAAGTATTTGAATCATTGAAACAAAGATAACAAAATTTAAATGACATTTTTTTATGTAATGAGACTGACATAAAGAATGACCCTCACTATGTTTTCTAATCTTAATCATTAAAATAGTATCAACTATTCCAAGGTCCGTAATTTTAAACATATAAGATAAGTAATTATTTATCTCAATTACACCAATCATATTTGTTAAAAAATTGACATATTATCCACATATAGACACACAATAACTCCATAATATTGTGTAAAAATTGAATAAACACATTTATCTGCTTTATAATGAGAAAATATATTAGATAAAATAATAGATTTCAATTTCTCAATCCATTCTTTCAGATATTGTTTAAGATAATAAATATAATTAACTAGTTTCATACTTTTTTTTCATTACCCAGTAAAACAAACCCTTTTAATTATTCAATGTAAATATCATCATTTAAATACCTATTTAAAAAAAAGTTTTCACATACATTTTATACACATACAAATGATTACATATTGATTAATATAATAATAAACTTATTAATGTAATTCGAGGTACAATGGAATATGTATCGAAATAATCAATCCATTATTTTTTTAGAAAACCTATAGAAACCAATCTGTCATTAAAATATTGAATGTTACCATTGGAATCATATTTATTTCCAAACCCCCATTTACTTCCAATATGTTTTGAACCTTAAATCCATACTGACCCATGTACTATTCTACATAATAGAATCTATTTTTTTATTAATTTCTTCTTTCCAGAAATCACAATATCATGAAGTTATATCAACTTTATAAGTATTTGGGTCATCATGTATAGTAAATACCATAGGATTCATATTCAGAAGATGATTATTTTAATCTCCTTAAACATGGAAAATTATGGAATTAAGTGAAATAAAATATGGATATAGATATTTCTATATCATGATTCTTGTACTCCATTTAGTTTCATCTCAAGAATCAACCTTATTTATTACTATGGTATTTGAACTATATAGATTACATGAGTTAGGGGTATGAAGAATGAGTTCCTCCATATCTTTTTTACAGTACTTATTTTCAAAAAACACTACATCCCTTGATTCAATAATTATATTAGCCCCCAAATCCAGAATTCAATTTTCTTACATATTTTATGCATATCCTTGAAAAACACCATTAACTGCTCTAGGACCAAATTGAGGTCAATAAGGATAAATAAATCTATAATAGGATAAACACCTACATACTTTTAAATAGGATTGTCTAAGTCATCAACCTCTGCAAATTTCATAAGGGGATAACATAGTTTTATTAGAGGCAATCCTATAATGAATATGAAATTATGTAAATAAACCTATTCCATATAAATTTATTGGTAATTTACATTTATTAATCATGAAATATATCATTTCTACTAAAGTGTGAATTTTCAATTCTGCTAATCTATTTTTCTGAGCTCTGTAAGGAGATAATCTTTGGATAATTAGACCATTTTCTTCATAGAATTCATTAATATTGTTCAGGAAGTATTCACAACCACAATATGAGCATAATACATTAATATTTTTGTTTAATTGGATTTTGAATTCTACTTTATACTTCTCATAAATAGTAATGTCTTCATCCTTTTTTAAGAAGATAAACATGTCAATTTATACTATATTAATGAACAAAAGTAATAAAATATATATTTTCCTCTTTGAGAAAAAAATCCATTTAATTGAAAAATATCAGAATGCACTCAATATTATATATCTATATTTCATTGAAAAGTATGAAATTGATTGTAACTATTTTTTATTCTACCCATGTTTTTCATTTATCAAAATGCTTTCCAAATTTAATCTATATTTACCTCTTCACTATTTTTAATGAATTATAATTAACATGCGCTAAATGGTAATTCCACAAATTTGATGATTAAATAATGTCAGATGATGATTTAGTCATATTATTAATATGATGTTGACATAAGACATCATTAGAGTACCCTTTTCCAACAAACATGCCTCCCTCCAACAAGATAACCTTGTTGGATTAAAATAGAACATGAAATCCATTCTTACAAAGAAGATCAACATCAACTAAGTTCATTCAAATTTTCAGGACATACTACACATTTATGATATGTAAACATCATCCTATAATCAATTTTTTTAACATTGAACAATCCTTGAACACATTCACCATTTCCCCAGAAACTAGACATCATCCCATCTTCATAGAAGTCATATTGACTTCAAATGTCATTACAACTAGATTTTATCTAGTTACCATATTTGTAGTGGGTTTTTAAACTTTAGTTTGATAGGGACATTCCCTTGAAAAATTCTATGTTTATCCAAAGACACTGAATTCTCATTTTTTCTAGGAAGGGCTTCCTTTCATCATTATTTGTTGAATTTTCATATTTACATATAATAAAGATTTTTGTTGTGTTCTTAGCTCAATGATATTGACCATGCTATCAAATTGTGAAGCCATACCCATATATCTATTCATTGACTATTCTTCAATATGTATAATCTTTTTCAATATCAATAAGGAAATATCATCACTCTTTTTTGGGGGATTTACCAAAATCACTCCCCATAGGTAGTAATTTATCAATAATTGCACCTATATAAAAAATTTCTGACATATTAATTTTAAGGGAAAGAGATCTATTTATAAATATGTGAATCTTGTTAAATTGATCTAAAAATAGCTTATTATCAACTAACTTGTATTTTATATACTTTTAAATAATAATCATATTGGTACTATAATCCTCCGCATTGTATTTGAATTCGTGTGCATCCCAAATATCCTGAGAGGACTTCATTTGTAGAATATAGTCATAAAGATGAATTCATAATGTGTTAAGGATATGTACTCGATAAAAAAAATTATCATATTCTCATTACATCCACATTTCTTGAATCTTCTTGACTTGAATCAAGTCAACAGGTATGTCATTGTATGTTGAAGTGGGCTCCTCGTGAATGAGAGCAAGATTTTCTTCCAAGAAGTATGAAATATTCAATACCCTAAGAAGAAAATTATTCTTTTCCTTCCACTGGGAGAATTTCCTTCCATCGAAATGATCATGTTTCACCATGTCATAGTTAAATACATTAAGAGATTAAAATTCCATCTCTTAGGTTCTAACTTTATTATTAAACCATTTTGATTGATTGAAAATAAGTAGGCAGATTAAGAAGATGGATAAAACCATGATGTGAGAAATAAATTCACCACCCAAAAGGTATTGATCCACCCCCACATTGATGGTGTAGGATTCTAAATAGATGTATCCCTTATGGATTTCACCAAATATTTGGTAAAATCAAACACTAATTATTCATTGTCTTGATTCACCGATGTTGGTAGAACTCAGGAAAATGTATTATGTTGAAAAACTAATTTATCTATAACAAATCTCACTATCTCTTATTTATAAATCATAATCAGTTCGAATTACACATGTTTGGTCTAAGAATACACTGGTTTGACTAAAAGAAGTCAACTCTTGGTGAGAGGCACAACAGTTCAATCTCACTATTTTAGTCAAGGAATACATTTGTTTATCTGGAATGACACAAATCTTAGTGAGGAACACATAATTTTAAATTTTAGAAAACCCAATATTTTTAATAAAAATTTTGAATAAAATTATAAGAATAAAATAGTTTGAATAAAACTATAACATTCCCATATCGGAATGGTGTTTTTATAGAATGGGTGATGCAAGTCCTAAAAATATAGCTCAAGTGATTATTCTTAATGCTTCATATGGGAGTATATGGAAAAGAATAAATAAAACACTCCATGTGGAGGATTATGAATTCATAATGTATCATAAAATAATAAATAAGATCCTACTTATCAACATGGTTATATTCATGAAAAACAATACGATGATTTTACCCTGAGTCCACTTTAGATAAACATCCCTCCTGATCAAGATATGCAAATCACTCCCCAAGGCTTATGGGCCTAATGGTGTCTTCCTCCTATAGTTCTCAAGCTAAATGAAGACTGATCTTGTAACCATGTAATGTTTATGGGATGGGGATGTGTGCAACCCCATGTGATATATCATCTTTGCCTTTTCAGTACACATTGATTTTAGAGATTCTCCATAGGCTAAGGCCAGGGCAATGAACACATGTATATTCTTATGCAACCAAATTATTTTCATAGTAATTATAATGGAATTATATTATATTATTTTTTAAACCCTCACTACATGATGAATGTACCATCCCATGATCGATCTTTTACATTTTTAGAATTATCAAGATCATAATAAACAAAAATATCCATCTACTAGTCACCTGGTGCGAGGGTAAAATCGTAGTAAAGCCTCTCATATATATAGAATTCCATGAATAAGATTCCATTTTATAACCAACTAAAAATATATTATTTGATGATCGAGTCAATCTGTTACGAGGGGATTCCCTTATCCTTCACTATTTGAGGCCTCCTAAATGTTTTTATTCTGCTTATTCATTATAGACTTTTTCATTCCATTGTTAAAATAAATTATTTAGGTGAGTTGATATGGGAATATTAGTAATTAATAGATGAATTTATATAGAAGGATAAAATTACCTCCTCATTTATCACATATAATTAAATAGTGAAATAATTTAATAATTTACATTCATGTCCATTGATTGTATAAAGATGCCAACTCATACCATTAGAATTTTTTTTCTCACTGCAACCCCAACATATCAACAGTGGGATAACCTCATACAATGCCAATAACAAAAATACTATAATCCCTCCCAATAAATGAATTAATAATTATAAGATCCCACTCATAACATTGAACAAGTTCATTCAAAATATATTATTTAACAAAATAATAGGCCAACATATCCCTCTCTTATTCTAGTAGCTTAATAACACTGCCATTCATGTAGAGTTATCTAAGAAGGTGAAAATAAACAAGCTCTCAAAATAATGACATGGTACTCACACATGAACTAGGGTTCAAGGAATCATTTTTAGTATATAAAATAATTTTCCATAAATTTAAATGACTTAAATAAAATATTTCACTACATCACAAATCCAAAATAGTTTAGGATTATAGTTTTCAATAATTATGATAAAAAATAATCTAAAAACATTCTTTTTCAAGATTCCTGCATATTTTTAATTTTAAAATCAAATAATTAATCCATATAAAGTCATAAAAATACACCACATATTTAATACACAAGATAATATTCAAAACATATAAAAAGTATTAGAAGTGATCATTATTAGAGTATTAGTGTCAAAAGAATGGGTTATCTCAAACACATAGTATGGCGAAGCATACTTGATAGCAATATGAGATAAAATTTTATAATAACATATACATATTTTAATTGGAATTTATTTATGTAAAATAAATATGTAATACTTAATTTACTCCCCAGAATTCATAGGTCATAATCAACAAACAATTGCATTTTATTTTAGAATAAAGAGACTAATATTAGTAGTTATAGCAATTAAAAAGTTATGAACACTATATAATGCAAGATTTTTATTCATAAAGAAAGGATAACATCTACCAATTTCATAGTGGATAATGTCATATAGTGGATTAAGATCACTATATAATCCCATACAAAACATCGTATGTGATATCAATCATTACCCAATTCATTAAAGAGATATATAATTACAGACCCATAGAGAAAATCAAATCATGTTCCTGAATATTTTTTATCCATTGAAAAAACATTCATAATGTCATTAATGAAATAATAACCAAATAAAATAATAGATTTCATGATTATTTCCATTAAAATAATAATTATAAATTCATGGAAAGAATCTGGATGGTTTCTTTAAAACATATAATAAGAATGATAAGGGGATTTTGAAATAGATGAAAAAACCATTATTATTATATATCACGAATTGTTCAACAAATGAATATGTTATCTTTTTTATTTTAATGATTTTACAATTTTGGTTTACCAAATGGAAAATAGTGAAATTTTTATTTGTGATTTAATAATGAATCATAAATCAAATTAGGGTAAATAATATTTAATATTAAAAAGTAAATCAAAAATAATAAATTCAATATTTTGTTGAAATAATTTAAAACATTATCATAAGAATAAAAATTATGAGTTTGTTTAAAAATAGTTTTTTAAAAGGTTAATTTTATGATTTTGAAAAATTCTTTTTGAATGGAAGTGATGATATTACTCCTCAAAAAAAATTATTATTTTAGATTTTGGAAGCGTGGATTGGAAGTTTAAATATTTTTTTATTAAAATTGAGGAACCCCATTTTAATATTATTAAAAATATATTTCTTGTAAACCCATATCAAAAGAACAAATATGAATTACATTTTAGAAAATTGTTAATGATGTGTATTAATGTGATAAAAAAAAATAAAATTCTATGTATTTCTAATATTATATGAAATATAGAAAGGGGTATGAAAACATGAACAAGGATGATAAGTCATCTTTTAAGAGGATATGAATTACTCCATAGATTAAAAGGAATATAATTCAAGAATACGGATGAACTGAATTGATAATTATTTCCCAATATTAAATTGGAAATAAAATATTAAATAAAAAAAAATCTCATGGATAACATTTTTACCAATTAATGAAGGATGGGTTAAAACCCATTATATTTTAAAGAACATATCAATCATAGTACAAGGAATGGAAGACCATAAATGTAATATAATTTTATAATATAAAAAAATAAGATATTAGATTTCAAGGAGAGGTTGACGTACCATTGAAAATAATATTGGTTCAAAATATCAAAACATGCCTCAATGAATTATTATTGAGATGGATACCCATATCAGTTGACTACTATTTTTATAAAAACCCATTTAAAATTTGTTATCCATTGAATTGATAGAATGTTAAATTAGGTACATGATATTTCTCTAAACCCACATAAAATGGTTAATTTCATTCATTAGGTAGTATTCACGCCATATTACTGGTATTATAGTTTAAATTTGGAAATACATACGATAAAAAAAATTAATGAAAAAACACTTACCACTACCCTAACACTTTATTCAAGGGATGTATAAGAAAAATAACATGATTTGAGTAATTATATTCCACTAATTATAACTAAATAATGTATAAAATACGAATTATATGTTCATTAAAAAAACCAAAAAAAACCAAAAAAATTATTAAATTTTATCATTTTTTTTAAGAATTAGAACTGAGACAAAGAAAACTCTTACTTTTATCCCAACATTGTCAAATACACTGAATTTTCATATATAAAAAACTATATTAATAACATATTTCTGAAATATACTATTAAAATAAATTTTTATACCCTAATGTTTTATTCATTCATTGTATGTGATTTAATAAGTTATTACTCATTTTAAATATCTGGTGTTAGTAAATGTTATCGTTTTTAACTAGTTTCATAATTATGGTGTTAATGTTTATTCATATTCTAAATATCATAATTGAAAGATCATTGAGGATAATTTAAAGTTGAAAAATAAATATTTATTAACAAAATATTTTAATTTACAAGTCTATTATTAGTCATCTTTGATGATAAGATAGACAATTAGAAGATTTCAAGGAATTTTATATCCAATGATGGGTGATTTCATAAATAATGAACTTTTTAATGAAATAGGAATTAAAATTAATAATCATTATATATATATATATATTAAAAATATACTAATCATGTTCCCATATATATCCACATATAAATTCTTATCATTGTCCAAGTAGGTGATTATACAAACCTAAAAATGAACATACCATCAATAATGGATGGTTGTGTTGTGGTTTGTCGACTTGATATTATACTAGTAGCATATTAATATATCATAGTACATATATATGTGGGATATATAATTTTTTATGATTTTAATGTAAAATATAATTAATATAAAAACATTAGTTATAATAAAAATATCATTTTTTTAATTGTGTATCTATATTTAGACCAGTAATTTTATAACTATTATATTTTTTTCATATCCTTAACTAGATTTTGATTTTATTTCCGACAATAACCTTAATAATTACATAAAAAAGCTATCAATTCATTATAACCATTCATAAATCAGTCCATTCATTAATTTAATGAATAATGGAACTCACATTGTTGTGGATGTGGTAGTATGGAGACACACTTGAATGATTATTTTATTTTCTATAAAACTGGAGGGATGTGTAATTTGATATATAATTTTGTAATGTTAAATTATTTATTATTATAATAGTTAAATACTATGTTATATGGTAAAATTATCCATGTTATGAGGTGTGTTAATGTGTACATGTTAATTTTAGGAGGTTGTAGTAAGCAGAATGTACAAAGGAGAGATTCATTTTTCATCAATGAAAAGGGAAATGTTGTTAATATTTCAGAAATCATTATAATAAAATAAAATTATAATATTGATAATAATGGTATAATTTTATTATGTTATAATTCAATTTGACTTATTATAAATTAAAATAAATTAATATAATGATAAATGGGTAGTTAGATATGTATACCTCACTTTGAATATCTATATTATAAAGTGTACTAATTCACTAAGGGGTCTAATTTTTAGATGTATTAAAACCATTAATGTTGTCTAGTAATTTTTAGAAGGGTATTGGGATAACTGTGACATGAAATATATCATTTTTGGTGTGAGAATAATTAAGGAGAGGATAAAACATATTATGTGTGAAAAGGGATGTATATTTTTTAAATACAAAAAATGATTAATAATGCAAAGTCACTCTCGATTAAAGTGACTATATAACATAGACTTAATATTGTGGGTAAGATATAACGTTTATATATCACTCAAATACCCATTCCAATTATTTATTAATTTTTTTTAATCCATCATTGTTTTATTTTCAACATTTAAAATTTTTTATTTTACCATTGCAAGTAGTTTTTACCTTCGACAACTTATAAATTGTTATGAAAAATAAAATGGCCCATATTTTGTAATTTTTACATACTAGTGTTAAATTTTGAACCCATTAAATTTCATTCAATTTATTAAAGTTATATAAATTAATTTTAAAATTATAAATGTATAGTGAATTAAAAACATCTTTTATTAAACTGTTGTTAACATTATAAAATGTAAGCTGTTGGATTTTAAACCCAATTAATTTTTTTAAATTTATAATTTCAGTTATAAAATACAAATTTCTTAATGAAAATTGTTTTCATATATCTCATAATTATACATATATACTAATAATTCTTTTGAAGGAATAGTATTTTTGGAAATGGTATATTTCACTATTCAACATTTAATCAGAATTTTTATAAAAATAAAAAATAACAATCTATCAAAATATTGATTTTAGAAATAAAAAAAATTGAGTATAATTTTTATATGTTATTTTTTTTAAATATATAATGATATATTTTAGATAAAATTAGAATTCATAGTGTGTAACTATTTATAAGGAAGAATAATTTATTAAAACTTATGTTTTTTAATTCTTGATTTATTTAAAATAGTAATAAATATTGAATTGTTCATGAAATATAATTTTTTTATTAATTTTATCATTTAATAATGATATACATTATTTCCTTTTATAAAATTTTTAGCATGTAAAATGAATGATTATTAAACACAATAATGAATTATGTAAACATGTGTAAAATAACATATATATATTAATATATATTTTTTATTAGGCCACTTCTATTAAAAATGAAAAAATTTGAATGGAAATTTTTTAACATTCTTATTGTATAATGATTAATTATTAGATTGGTGTTACATGAGGAGAAATCAATCAAACTCAATTTTTATATTCAGAAAACATGTATTGAAATTCCATGACTTTAATTTATCCCCCACTAAATAAATTACATCCTAGAAATTTTACTTATTATACATTACTGAAAGAATGTGTGGGTGTTCATCATTCAGATAATAAAATATAATATGAAAACATCCATACTCAATTGGCCTACATTATAATACATATATTTATTTAAACATTATTATTCATTCATAAAATTATATATCAATATATATATATACCATAATCTTATATTATCCATTACATACTTTTCCAAAAATCATTTCAATCAGTAATACATTAAACCATAGTGTAATTGTATTTTCTTTAGGAAGATATCATAATCTGTAAACATAATATGAAATAAAATCACACTAGAAAATGTACAAGTAAAATATAGAAAATGACATGAACCTCTCAAAAAATATCATAAAATAAATATCAATCTAGGAGATAAGAATATCATTTAACAATATTTTTCCAAACCAATATATCCTTTATCCAATGATTTATCATTCTCTTGATCATGTGTTCTCCAATATTTATCCCCAAAATATAAAATTGTAACAAAATAACATTTAAATATTATTAATATCATATATTATATGTTTTTAGTGAAATGTTTTCAGAGAACCGCACGATAGATGTTTCATATATTTTTTACAACTTTTATTCTATACAATAATATAATAAATAGTTTATAATTTTTTTAGATAAATAAAATTATCATGATTTAATTTTTATTAATATAGCTTCCTCACTACCTTATGTTAGACTAAGACAATACATTTTTCTATCATAATAAAAATATACTGAGATTATAAATCATTTAATTATGATACATAATTCACTTATAAGACATTGTATTCCTGATATACATACCGTTCTCAAATTCATTTTTATTATATTTTTTCAATGATATATTAAATCCAAAAATAATTGGCCAATATTCAGTATAATCTGAGTAAATATTTATATGGTTATGAAAATTCAATCATCCTTTATAACGCATTCATTTAATACTTTAATAATTTCATTTCAATCTATATAATTTTACATTGGGTTTTATTTTACATCTTAACCAAATCCCCTAAAAAATTAAATATCCATTATAATTGTTTATAAAGAGAATGTGATTGAAAAAATCATTCCCACCATGAGTGTGAAATATATTATGTAGTTAATTCTATATTTCATGAACTAGATAAGGATTGAGTTAATACCCAATTTTCCATTATCATGGTTTCTACCCCATGGTACATGTATTTGAGAAAATACATCCTCATTTACTATACCAAAAATGTTGCGTTTTCTTGGAAATACACTGAATATCTATTTTAGAAAAAATTTAGGTTGTTATCCTATACTATGAATTATCCCTTAGAATAATTAGATGAAATTTTACTAATAATGACATATTATAATTCCTAGAATATTACCTTAACAAATAATAATGATTTTATAAACTTGTGACATTACATTAAACTAGAACATATTATACTTTAATGAAAGTATGATCTCCCAATTAATCCTCAATCGATATCATAATAATCTATAAAGATATCTAAAACCTTCTCTGATACTAATTGTAGCATCCCAAAGACATGACTTCTAAATTATCATATTCAAATAAAATATTTCTTTAAAATATATACCCAATATGATATATGATTATATTTAAATAGTACTAGGATAAAAAATAACCAACAAAACCAATGTATTTTTATGTAAAATTCTTATTTCATGTTATAATATCAAGATTCAATTTTAATCCCATCTCAAGGGGATTCCATCCAACCCCGCATCCAAGATAAATAGTTCTGATCACTAATCTGTCCAGAAGACTGAAAAGATGAGTGTAATGTTGTCCAACCTTAATCAACAAGCCTAATTCATGTTTGAGACCCTTCATCCTCACCTGATTAAGACCAACAAGATCCTGAACCACTACTAGATCTTTATTCCAAGACCTCCATATCGTCCAGATAATCACTAATACAACGATACTACAAACCATGGATTCTGTTCCATGGGGTTCTAAACCCGCCATCCATACTTTGTGGAAGACCTGTAAGGATGTTCATGAACTGTTGAAGATACCCAATCTATCCATGATAGACCAATGGCCCATAGCCGAATCACTCTTGAGAAGCAAGGGAACCACCGATCCCAACTGATAATTAGAGAAAAAGAAGTAGCACAAAGCCAACTGAATTCTATTCATCAAATATTATCATCCATATTATGGTTAATGTTACTCTCTCTCTAGACCAAAAATCTCGTATTCGTGGGGACCTCGATACACCAAAAATTGGAACCCAAAACATCATGATCCCCTCTCGTCCGAATCAAACTACTACAATCTCAACCACTGAAATACCCTGAACGAGACATAGTGAAACAACATAGATCATCTTCCTCGGAAAATACAACTTCATTGAAATGATTGACCTTCTCCAAGATCATAATGGCTTTAAAAAACATGGGTTGATGGCTACCCACTCTTACAGATAAATCTAGACCTTGACAGTTCTGTAAAACTAGTTTCTCCCCAGCCCAATTGTCACTCCATATGTTGATATCCCCACATCGAACCACCCCCAGAGAAGACTCCTATAAGTCCTCAAGATGGACCACCATGGATATACCTAGCCTAGATAATTTCTTGTTATCCCAGTCCTCCCAGTTATTTCCATATTTAATTCTTGTAGTCTTGGCCCACTTGGATTTCCCAACCATATAATCCCATGCAAGAATGTCTTCATGGACTGCATGGAAACTGAGATTTCCCTAAGGCCAACACCAACTTCCTCCACCAGTTTCTCTATCTGATACTAAGATGCCCAATGGGCTCTTCCTGTAATGGTTGAGTACCATAGAAACTTATTCATTATCATCTCAATTTGGACAATGTCCACTTTAGGTGTGGTGATAATAGAAATGAAATTCAACATAATAGAATAAATATCACTATTACATAGAGCCAAGCATCCCAAAAAGGATAGAAACCTATTTTCCTAGTTGAGGATCCATCTAATCATTCTGGTCATTATATCCTCAAATAGGATCTCTTTTTCCCAAACGTTAGAGTTTGGTGCGCTGAGATAGATCATTGGAAATTGTTTCCGTTGCATCCCTAGAATATCTTGTATGGAACAAATCCTTCTCCTTGGACATTTATTTGAGAAATAAACATCGCACTTCCTGGAGTTCATTCATTGACCACTTAGGGTGCCATATACTAAGATATGTCACATAAATTTGACAAGGGATGACCAATTTCCATTCAAACAGATGAGATTGTCATTAGTGAAAATAAGGTGAGAGACATAGCAATCTGAAGAACAAGAAGGATAAAGAAGGATCCACCAGCCCCCTTTTATATGTGACAGTTTTTTAATAAATCCACTTAAGCCATAATAATCATGATTGAGAGAAGGTGTCCCCATGTCAGACACCCCAAACATTTTCGAAACCCATGTAGTTACGGTTCTAATAAATATATTAGGGATACATTTAACATCACTTTCAGAATAGTGCTAATAAAGAACACTTTTAACATGGCTAAATTGATAAGATGTTATAAAAGGGATATTTATCAGTGATAAAAATTCTCTAATAATTATTGGGCATTATCACTGCTATAAATTCAATGATAAAAGACGTCATTATCAACACCTAATATAATGTTCTGAATAAGGGTGAACTTTTAGGCGTTCTAAAATTATGAACTCATATGGTTCAGAATTTATCATCACTAAAAAAAGAGATGATAAAGGATTCCATTTGTCAAAACATTTTTTAGCGCTAATAAAGGGATCTCTTTATCAGCGTTTATTTTTTCACTGATAAAGATGGACATTATCTAAGAAATTTTTTTGAACACGTAAATTCAAGTACTATTAAAGGTGTGTTTTTAGTAGTGACTAGAGAACATTAAATACTTAAGTAGTTAGTGAGTTATTTGCGGTGACACATTATGACATATAACATACAAAAACAACTGATAGCCACATCACATCCCTTAGGTGATGGTGATGATTCCTATTTTTCCTTTGTCTGAAGGTGGCATATGTATATTTTTATCCTTTCATAGTGTTGAGTCTCTATAGCCAAGAACTATCATACCTATTTGGCGTATGACTAATTTTCTCAATTATTTATATTTCAAATGATTGTATACCATTTTTGTAAAAATGTTTACATGTATTTTGGTTCAATTTAAACTATTTTTTAAACTTTTTATTTATTCGATTAGTCAAAATATCGATTGTTTTATAAATATTTCCATTAATTTGAAAGATAATAATTTTCTTAAAGTATTTCCATAATTTGAATTTTAAAGCATGAATTGTTTTAATTATGCCTCTAAAATTAAAAACATATTTGTTATAATTTGAAATAATTTTATTTGGTTAATTTAATATTGGAATTTTAAATGTAATCCTAATGTGGAACCTATTTATGACTTCATGTGTTTGTATATTATCATATTCTATGATTGAGAACAGGAAAAGTATCACCTGGAGGTTGTTCAATATGTTGATATATAGTCTTGGTGAGCTGCCTTTGAGTTCATACATGGGACATTTTCCATATTCTCCAGGACTTGGTAGTTGTACTAGGTTTTTTATACATATTTTAATTCATGTACATTAGTCCTAGTGAAGTTTATTTTAAATACATATTAATTTTTAATCATTAGTTCACAAAATGTTTTGAAAATTCATTCCCACCTTATTGGTGTATGAATCCAGGTTATAGTCACCAACCCATGGGGATATGGAATACCTTTTGAAAATTTAAATGTAATTTTGGGAGTGAGGTTACTAGGTTAATTTATCCAGTTCATGAAAAACTAGTATTAGAGGAAGGTTGAGTATTTTTCTTAAAGTCAATGCACATTTAGGAAATCTTTTTGGATCATTGGTGGTAGTTGCACATGTGTGGATAACCATCTCTCAGAAAAATGAACATTAAATCACAATGTGTAGTTAGGGAAAGTTTTCTTATGGGGTAGTTAGGTAATTTTCAATATATTTATTTGGATTTATTGAAATAAAAATCTTATTTATTCTATTTGTTATATAAATTTCCAATGTTTCTTAGTTTTATTATAACATGATGTCTTTCCTGTTGTATTATAATGTTGAGTAGCATTATGCCTCCGAGAAGACGTTTGAATCATATTATGTGGGAACTGATATTGAAAATTAGTAAGAGAATCCTATTGTAGATCTGAATATGGTTAATCTAATTGTGCATATTATCCATGATCAAGTACCTGGACAACCTCTAATTCTGATTTAGGTTGTAGATGTGGAACTTCAAAGGAATTTTATAATGAATTTTTCTCAATAATCCATTAACTAGAATCCAGAACCATTCAAAGGATCAAATGATTCTAACTAGAATAGAGAGTTGTTACAATGACGGAGTGTTTTTTGGGCTATAGTACACTCCCAATTAAATCAATGTGAAGTGCCCCACATCATGATGGAAGGACCATGGAGATGATGATGAGGCATTATGGAAACAATGATGAAGAATGAGAGTTTATAGTGGAAAGTCTTAAATTTTAATTTCACTGACCATTTCAATATAGATTTAATGTTTTTGGCCAAAAATATAGTCTTTTTCAAATTTGAGTAGCCTGGAAAGACTGTAACAATGTATGCTAGCCCTTTTACCTAGCTCATTCATTTTCAACTGATATTATATTGAATTAGAATAAAAAGGCTTGAAGGATCATGTTGGGACAATTTTAGGATAATAATTCCAATTTTTTATTATTGAATATTCATTTTCATGATGATAAGTTTGATAGATCACTAATGGTTGAAATGGACATGGCCTGATATTAGGGTTATTTTGGGGTTCTATGTATCCCAATGGAAGAGTGATTTCCTTCAAGGTAAAATGTTAGAATGATGGTTGTCACAAAATTTCCTGACAAATGTTTCATGGTATAAATCATTTATTATCGATAATAGGACCATTTACATGATACAAGTGTGTCAATTCGAGGAATTCAGAGTGTTTTCACTAAGGCACCCAAAAATGGAGGCTCGTACGGATTCCCGAGGCACATTGATTGATTATTAAATATTACTCCACTATATATAGTAGAATAGGGACATCATATCCTCTTTAAAATGCAGAGATATCATATGATTGTTGTATAAAAAGATTCTAGCCATAGGCATCCTTAATGAAGCTACATCACACAATGGAAGAGTCTCTAGAGGAAGCAGATACAAGTCCATTGACCGTGATAGGTACCATTAATATATCTTTTTTCATTAGTGGCTACAGTAATTAATAATGTTGAAACTACTACATTTAATTAAACTAGTATTGTTAATGTTATTAATCATTATATAGAGATTTTATCTTGTGAAATGGATATTACTACACCCCATACTATGAAGATGGAGAAGGGTATTCATAGTCCTTCTTATGTTATCTCTCTATCTAATTTTGATATTCCTTAGAGTATTATTATTCTTTACATAAAACCATTTAACATCATATTTGGTAGGGAGAAAATTCTTTTATATAAAATCTAGATGTATTTCTATCGTAGATGGGCTTCCTTTATTATTCCATGTGACGTGTCATATAGATTTCACAGGGAATGGAACCCCAGGTCGAGAAAATTTATACCTAATTATCTAGTGTTAGGGAAGTGATATATATGGTTTCATTTCATATACAGATACGATCATCGAGTTGTGATATCCCTATAGTTTTTTTCGAGTTCCATGATGTCTTTAATTTAGAATAATTGGATTTTCCACCAATATACTGGGATGAGTTTTCTATTGACCAAATGTTTTGTACTCGACCAATTTATATTCCCTAATTCTTCCTGGAATGAGTTTAAAAGAATGAGATGAATTCCCACATGGATTATCTTCATGAGAAAGTCTTCATATGCATTAGTGTGTCACTTTGGTATGTACCATTTCTCTTTTTTACGAAAGATTATGGTTCATTTGGACTATGTGTTGATTACCGGATGCTCAATCTATTACTTCAAAAGAACATATCTATTTTTACACTTATTGATGATCTATTTGAACATTTGAAGGGGGTTATGTGGTTCCCAAAGATTGATATTAACTCTTGTTACCACCAGTTAAGGATAAATGAATATAAAATTTATAAAACCACATTCTATAGATTGTTCTAATATTATGAGTATCTTTTCATTTCCATTGGTCTAACCAATGGTCATGATATATTAATGGAATTTTTTAAAATAATTATATATGAGTATATAAATTCATATGTGAAAGGATTTTTGGATGGAAACCTATTTTATTTTATATATAAGGAGGATCATGTGCATCATCTAAGAATAATTCTGAGATTATATAGAAATCAATAATTTTATGACATTCATTTGTTGCTCAATTTCTGGATTCTATATTTGAAATTCATGGGATATGTGGTGTCAGAAAATGTGATATCAGTTGATCTTGAGAAGGTGAAGGCAATTATGACAAGGAAACAACCACGGAATATCTTCTAGGTTGGGAGATTTTTTGGTTTAGTTGGTTATTATCTCTGATTTGTAAAGGACATATAATGTTGGATTCTCTGATGTCTTCCCTAACTCTGAAGGGATTCATTTTTTATTATAGTGATAAATTTCAGAGTTTTTTTGTTAGTATAATGATTTTATAAACAACTGCTTCATATTTGACTCTCTTAATGACCTGGCAGGGATATGTGGCCTTCTATAATGCATTGGGTTCAGGATTGGATTTGGTTCTTATACATGGTGATCATGTCGTTTCTTATGGATCTCATCAGCTTATGCCACATGGGACGAATTATCAAACACATGACCTTGAACTTGCAACTATGATACATGCATGTTTACAATTAGAGGAATTTTCTTTTAAGTGTAAATTTATAATGTGTATTCAGAATAAAATAGCATGAGTTATATCTTATTTAAAAATGATTTAAATCTCCCCCAGAGGCCTTAGGTTGAATACATGCATTTTTTCATTTTTTCATCACCTATACCATGTGTAAAGAGAAGGTATTTTTAGGTTTTTTGAGAAGGAAAATAATGAACCATGTAGGGAAAGAATATATGTAATAATGGAATTTAATTTATCTCTTTTCATAGTAAAATTTGGGAGTTCTGGGGAAAGGGGACAAGGTTTTCATAGTTGTCATTTAGTTTAGATCTTCTCATCTTGAATTCATTCTTCATGATTAAAAACTTGATGATGAGTTCTATATATTAATAATCTCTATAAATGTTGTGGATACATAGTTTGATTTGTTGTTCTATAAAGAGTGAATTCTATACTTTCATAGTTTTATTGTGTTACCATTTTCAGTATGAAATGTAGTGAATTATGAATTATATAGTTTACAGTAGCCAGTGAACATCTGAACCATGATGATGTTCTATGATATGAGGGACTAGTTCTGGTGGATAGGTATGAGTTATAAAATTACTATATATAATTATCATTGAAATACATGAAATATGGTTAAGGAAGAGAACCCTAAACCTTTGGGATTGCATTAGCCACTACCAGTACCAATGTGGAAGTGGGATGATATTTTTATGGAATTTGTCTTGGGATTCAAAAAACCTATATAAAGAATAATGGGGTAATGTTTTTGATAGATAGGTTGAAAAAATATTCTCACGTTTTACAAATTTATGATTCATTCAAAGATGAGGAGTTGGGAAATATCCACATGAAAGATATTATTCATTTAAACAGAGTACCATTTGTTGTAGTCGAAGGGATCCTCAGATAACTCCCCATTTTTTGAGATTTCTTTGGGAGGAGGTAAGATATCACATCTTTTTGAGTACATCATACCATAAAAAATTTAATTAATAGATAGAAAGAGCTATATAGATTCTTGTGGTTATTATTTTGGTCTTTTATTATAAACTTTTTTATTCTTGGGATGATAATTTGGGGATGTTTGAGTTTCTTATAATTATTGTTTCTAACTTGTGATTAGGATGGTCCTTTTGAGGACATTTATAGGTGGCTAATAAATATCTGTTCTTTTGGTCTGAGATTGGTGAATGCTCCTTGGTATGACCATTTTTGGTTCAAGAGATAGCAACAATTATTTAGTTGATTCATCATAGAAATTTTATTTCCTAGAGATGATATTAGTCTTATACTGATCATTTCTAGAGAGAATTACAATTATCAATAAATGTCTTGGTGTTCATTAATGTTTCACCATGGTTGTGTCATTTAGGGATTGAGAAGAATTGGAATCTTGAACTTATTTTTTTGGGGAATTTTGAGTCCATTGGGAAGGTGGATAATATTTTTTTACCATTTATAACATAGAACACATCTGAAGATGATACATTACATGATCCATATATATCATCTATAAAATTTTCGATTTGATCCATCTCTTATTCTATGCTAGTATGATCATAAAGGGAAAATATATTTATCAGTGAATGAATGGATAGTCAAGATAATCGATTCTGAAACCAAGGTACTAATTGGGAATATGATACCTATAATTCTTGTTCTATGACAATTCAGTTCAGATAATCATTATATGTGGAGAGGGAGGCATTAATAAGAGACTAGTGGCCTCAACTTTTTGGAATGGAAACCTCTTTGTAGGAATTATGTGGAAAATGTTTGTACAGTGGGGAGGTTGTAATGTCCCATAGAAATCTTTAGGTATTCCTATACACATTTATTTTACCATGATATGGTTTGGATTAATTTAGGGTATCCTTAGGTTAATTATAAAAAATGTATAATTTATGGGCTAGTTCATGGTTGGTGCATGATTTTCCAAAATAGTGCACGCTATTAGAGAATACAGTGGAACTTAAGTTAGTGGGGGTTTTAATGGTTGGCACATAGTTAGTCAGGACATGAACCCTATTAGGAGAAAAATTATGTCAATTTATAAATAGAACTTTTATTATAGAGTAGTTATCGAAACCATGTGCCTTTTCTATGGAAAACATGTAGACATGATTTTATATATTCCAAAATTTTATTAAAATTTATCAAACACATCTTTTAGGTATCCAATAAACTAGTATGACTCCACTCTGGTTTCTCACAACTATAGACTTCCTAGGAGGGATTTTTGGCCCCTATGATCTCACGCTGAAGAGACTTTAAGGATGATGAAGTCCCTTTGACCCTCTCACGGTTAGTTTCCTCATTCTTGTCTCCTTATATCTTGACATATCATCTTATCTCAATCCTTTGATGGATCCCAGTACTGATATATAGATCTAATAACCTGTTTTTTGTAGTTATAAACCTAGGTTTCATCCTCAGTTCCCATGATTAATTTTTTATCATTCTTCCTCAGAAAAGATTTATTTAGGTTTAATGCTTCAATATATATCAACTCAGAGGTTGTTGAATCCATTAAAATACCCAATTAAAATTAACACTAAATTTATTTGTATAATTTAAGTTTTTTTATTATAATAAAATAAATTGTATTGATTAAATTTCATTCAATTTATTTTTGGAAAAACCAATTCTGTTGAATTCGTATTTTTAAGAATATCGGGCTTTGGAATGAAATTTGAAACCCCCCCAATTCCCTTAAATTGGGGAGAGCTTATGAAAATTTTTGAAATTTAAATCGGTCAATTTTAAATGATTATTTCTTGAAAATTGATATAATTAATCAGTTTAATTTAATTATTCAAATGGATTTTATGGATAATTTTGAAAAACCCAAATTCAATTGAATTAGGGGCTTTGACATAATTGACGTAATTATATAAAATAGAAATTTAAGAATTTAATTCTGATATTGATTAGAATATAACTATGATATTGACTGAAAAATTTATTGAGATGGTTTCAAATCTATATTTGGGGAAAATTGATTAATAATTATTTCATAGAAACATTAGGGTTCCATCATTGTGAAAATTAATATTTTTGAATAAAAGACTATTATGGGGTTTAATGGGAAAATTTTCATATTTTAAATGGAGAATGGGAATAATTTCATTTTAAGCATTAATGAAATAAATTTAAATAATATTTGTAAAGTATTTATATATTCTTCAATACAATGCATTCATAGTTTTAATTATTCTTGTTAAATGAAAAAAATATAATTTTTAAAAATTTAATGAATTTTTTTAATTTAATATTGGTATCTGTTATTGAATGATTTTTGAGACCCTACTAGGGATGTTATTTTAAATTCTAGTTATAACTTTAGGTGTCTATATATTATCTTCTTTCTGTATCGAGCATTTGAAATAGATCACATGGAGGTGGTTTTAGCTATTGATTAGTAGTCATGGTAATTTTAATTTGATTTGGTACATTGATAGTTTTTCCACTTTTTTGGTACATAGTTGCATTTCATTGGGTTGTTATTCCTATTTTACTTATTATAACTTAAACCAAGTTGAGTTTATTTTTATGCATAATGATTAGTAATTTTTTTCTCTATCGTTGGTGAAAAATTTGTTCCCACATTCTTTGTATATGATTCCAGTTGCATGTTAGTGACCCATCAGGATGAGGAACACCCATCAAGCTCTTTCAGTGATGTTGTGAGATTCATGTTACCAGTGTAGTCATGTATTTTTATGAAAGGCTAAGTGGTTAAATTGATAATATAGGATAAATAAACCAACACCATTCCCTAATAGACTGTATCATCTACATCGATTCCAAGGGGACTGTCATCAATGACAATATCTTATGAAAATTTTGGGAGTATGGTTAATTTCAAAGAATTTATTCCTATAATGAAAAGGTGTTATATATTGATATGTGTGGTTCTTCATTAATGGGAATATTAGAAACTAAAAAAATTATGCTTTGGAGCTGATAATAAAATGCATAATAGAGACAACAAAATTCATCTAATTCATTAGGATACAATGTGACATGTTCTAGGATCAATGGGGTAATAAAAACTCTTAATATCATATCAAGAAACAAATAAAATCAGGATATATATGTAAAACAAATACCTATTCTCAATGATTCTATAAAATTGTACACCAATTGAACTGATCTTGATGAACAAAAATCCCACCAGATTAGTCCATGAATCTATTACATAAAAAAATCAAAAAAAAACATAAAATATAATCCTCCAGTTTCATGTAAAAATATTAGTACCATTATTCATTACTAAATGATAAATAAGAAGGAATATGAGGGAATACGGAATGATAGTCAATTTGAAGAAGATATACACTATGTGTTAGATTATTAAATACTAATATATATTAGTAAACACTCATATTAAAGGCCATTGCATTGTCAAACAATTGCGAGAAAGGAACGAGGTTGAAGAAAGAAGAAAGGCATGAATCCATTTAATGGGAAACTAAACCAAACACCACCATAGGAGACATTTAAAAAAGTCATATCAACCTTATTCGAAAAATACATATTAGATCCAATAATTCAGTACAAAAATATCCAAACCTCACTTTGTTATAACTTTAATTTATTTAAAATGGAAAAGACCACTGACATGAAAAAGACCATGATGTAGAGATAATTAACTCACATTTTTGTCCCAGCACTCCCAAGACCATGGTGTGGTAACACATGGATCTCCATTTTCTAGTTTCCATACATAAACTCATTTTCTCACCGTGTTGCTACACCATGGAATTTAGAACAACCATTTTGAAATCCATGTCTACACGTTGTGTGACATGCCAAATAGGACCATCACCCTTACCATCTAAAATAGATACCTTTATATAAAATTTTCATTTAATTTATTCTATAGAAAGACTATAGAGGCCACTCCCAATAGTATGCGTGAATGAGTCACCAATTTTACTTAGGGATGTGTGCCAATAAACAATTTTTTTGAAAATGATATCATATAAAGAGTCATTTCTTCCTACAGATTCATGATACTTCCACACTCTACAACTTGGGTGGAATAATATTACATGTTTCTTATAGGGAAGTCCACCCATGAGAAACACTATAAACCATGGCATATTTAGTCCCAATGGTGTGTAATATTTTCAATATAACTACAGATATTGATAAATCCTTCAAATTATTACCCCCTATGAAAACCGATTCAAATTTCTCTCTGTTATTACTACCAATAATATATCGGGGACCATAGACTTAATATAATAATACACTCAAAAATGATAGATCACCAGATTAGTTATCAACATTCCCATACCCTAGAAATCAAAATGTAAGGGTGGTTCAGAAAAACATAGTTCAATAATGAATACTTTTTTCCAAATAAATCTATATTAAATGGTAACAACTAATGAAGAAAATTCAATTATCTATGAGATTTATTAAAAAAATTATATTTTAACTTTTAATCTATACAATAAAACCAAGAAAATTAGAATATATTTTTATAAAATAAATTTAAAAATAAGAATTTATGTATCATTTACCATTAAAATGGAATTCACTAAATTATAGTGTTATTATAATTTGAAAATACCAAATGGGAATTTTAAAAATTAGAAAAAAAATTAAATTCAATAGAAATTGGAAATCATGAATGTAGGTATAATAAGAATGGACTGCAAAAAAATTTAGAAAATATTTTCACAGATGTGGTGACAATTATGATTGAATCATAAATCCTATAGAAATCAGATAAAAGAATAATGATTAATAGAAATTTTTTAAATATGGTCTATTTGTTATTTAATATTACTCAATAAATGATTAAAATTAAGAAATAATCCCATAATGTGAGTAAAATATTTTAAAATTTACCACCAATTACATTTTAAAAATAGTAATAAATTAAAGGAATATTAAAAATTTCATATTGACTGAATGATCAAAAGTAAATATTATAAATTATAACTCCAATTTTATACTAAAACATGTATGGAATGATTTATATTAAGAAAAAATATTGAGAATATGGAACATAAATTTCCAATAATTATATTATTTTTTGATATTTTGAATCCAGTTGTATATAAATATGACCTATGATGTAGATGAAATGATCCAATATATATATTTTAATATTAAAAACATTTATAAGTTTGAAAGATACTAAAAAATATCCAATTTGAGAAAAAAAGAACATAAGGTCAAGAAAATTTAAAATAAAATATCTTTAATTACATCATGAATAGAATTAAAAAAGTCATTCTATGATATGTTATTATAATAATGATTAAATATTAATTTTTAAAAATGAAAACTATTGTTATTTTGAAAATATATTTCCAATAGAAAATACTAATAATCAATATATGAATTTTGGGAATATATTTTAATGTAATTTTTAATTATGTTGTGCTGTGTAAGAATTAGGAAATCATAATAAAAAAAATTATTTGATTCTATTAGTAAGATGTGAAATTTTAAATTATTACTAATTTCTTATATTCAAAACATGTGTAAAATGATTAAAATTATGAAAATAACCTTATAAAGTGATGTAAATTTAGTATAATGATTATTAATTGGATTTAACCTATTAGGAGAAAAATACCATAAACCTAAAAAACTATGTAACAATAATGCTACAGAATATAGATTTATAGATTTTAATATTTTCTAGCTTTTAAAAGAATGTAAACTGAGTAAAACATTGAAAATGTGCTTGAAATATTATTACAATGTAATTTGATGTTTTTTATTAAAATATGGAATGTAGAAATGAAATTTATTTCAATTCAATGGTGATATGTTTTAAATGATAAAAATCACATTTATTACTAATAAGAAAAATTTAAGATCTAAAAGTTTTTAGAACAATCAAAATATAGTAAATGTATTTCGACATTTAAAAATATCATTTTAAATAAAATGAAATTAAATATTATCCTTTATGATTAAATCACACATCCATATGTGATGTAATTTTTTTTAAAAAAAATCAATGTATTCTTGAAAAATGATAACACTTTTTAAAAATATATTAGGATCAAAATGATCGAATATAATAATAATGAGAATGAAATATCTTACAAAATTTAACAAATTATTAGTTTATTTATAACATATATTTAGAAACCTCAAATAAGAATGATATATGATGTACATAGAATTGTTAAAAGTTACATTAAAAAATGTAATACAATTTCAATTTCAAAAAACATATTTAATATTAGTTTTTAACCAAAGTGATAAAAATTTATTACAATTTAAGAAAACTGAAAACATTAAATTTAACACAAATTAGATCAAAATAATTCCAATATGGTATCTAATGTGTTCAAACTAATCAAAAATATTTTTTTAAAAAAATATAAGTTTATTAATGACTAAATGATCCTTAAATAATATAAAATAAAAAATTAATTTCTATTTTCGGAATAATTAAAAAATTATAGTATATTGGATTATTACATATTGTAGTTAAATTGAAATGGATAATATGTCTGATGTGGAGAAAATTATACAAAATAATATTTCAAAAAAATTAAAATTTCAAATACCAAACGTGTTTATATTATTAATCTTGAAAAATTCAATTTTAATTTTTTGTTTGTCATTATAATAAATATTATTATTTGAAAAATAAATTTTTAATGTTATTGTTCTCAAAATGAAAAATGATTACTATATATAATGTTAAAATATATATGGCCATTTATTTATATAATTGTGAAAGTTGTTATATAGTCATTTTTAGATATTGATAGTATTTGAAAACATTTATATTTAATATTTACTAAATAAATTCATGTAATTTTCTATTTTGGGTTAAAAATGGAATTATATGAAAATATTAAATGAATATCATTAGTTAGGAATTCTAGATTATGTATCCATGTCAATGTAACAAACTGGCCTGGGTTAACCTAAAAACTAGCACCAGAACCGATCGGTCACATACATGAAGGGCATTCTTGATCCCCATGGGATGACATCAAGAACTCAACCATTTGTTAATAATCAATATTGATTGAAATCATACAACATGTACAAACATAAGGCATGTATATACAAACACATAAAATAGAACGATATAACAAATGGATAATAAATATATTCCATATCTGTGGGAAGAATGTGGAAATAACCTAAAGTAAAAGTGGATATAATTAGAAAATAAATGTAAAACTATAAACAAACAAGATGCAATATCTACTCCATGTGATTGATTAATCGAAAACCCACCATTTTTTCACTGGCTACCCATCCTAGCCGACATGAAACCTCACTACTACACTATTTCTCATCTCCCTTCCCTAAAATGTAAGACATAGAATTGTCTATATACCATAGAAGAGGTGTGCATTGTGTGAGCTAAGTGGCTCAGTAAGATCCCACCCTGTTGTTCCTTAACTCCTATCTGTACAAAAATTCATGAATATAAATTTTAAATATAATAAATATTGATATCTAGTAAAAATGATATATTCAAATCATGGTAAACATTTCACATTTATTAGGGTTATATACAAAAAGATGGTATATCAATTTTAAGAGAATATTTTCATATCATCATTAAAATCCATGAATATTTATATCATGGCTAAAACAGTACAAATCCATGAAATATAGAACCAATACTAACATCACATGAATCAAAATGCAAAAGAAATAAAACTTAAGGAATCAAAATACTTGTTCCCATTAATCAAAGAACATTGCATTGTGGTTATTGAAGCCAATGATCATCAATCTAGAACTTGGGAGACACCCTAGAAAGAGAAACCCCAACATCATTTATTTTCCTAGAGAAAATAACTTATACTCTCAGAATATAAGAACACCGAAGAAAGTGAATGCCAAAAATAGATGATGGAATGAAGAAATAACTTCCAACTAGTTCCCAAGATAACACTTGTGATGATTTTCACAATCATTTGAAAACCATATCAAAAAACCATTATCAATGATGTGAAAATAAAATTTTTGTTCTATTTATCATTTATCGTGGAGGAACATTTTATTTTGAAAACTATTTTCAACACACACAATTCAATATAGCTAATTACTTGTATAAATTAGTATATAAATAATGAAGAATAAGGTTTATCATCATACTCTAGATACAGAACCACCTAACTCCAAACTGTAGTTACACATTCCAGCAATTAGATCCACAAACAACAAAACCCAATGTTTTTAACAGATAACCAAGAATCCAATCCACACTTCTTAGAATTGATGAAATTTAGAATTTGGGTTGGAAGATAAGAGAAAACACTACATGACTCCATAATTAATGTGCACCTCACCTCAACCAATAATGAAATGTCATGTAGAATTATATTAGACAAGATATCTAGAATAAGAGAGGATAAAAAATAGACAAAGACTGAGGGATCCAATAACGCAACCCAATGGTGCTACCACGATCATGGACAACAAAGAAGAGGAATGATCACTAACCCGGAGACATTCACCATAACAACAATAAAGATCCAACGTCAAATAGAATGATCAGTAAGGATTCGAGTTTCCCAAAATCACTGGATTAGTGCCTTGGATTGAGAGAACTGGAAATGTAGATGCTGAATGGTTAATAATAACCTGAATGAAACCCCAAAAAATTACTTCATAGGGAATTACATGGCATGTAATTTTATTACATTTCTTAAAGTTCACGGTGTTAAAATACACTATGAAATCCATGTCCCCAGATAAAAAATCCATTACGTAAAACATTAATGATGTGAATCATCTCTTCACATCCATGTAACCATTTACTACATAATGAATTTCATGACTTGCATCTAGTAAATCTTAAACGACATATAACCTAGATACATAGTGTGAAAATTTCTTTCATTCGGTATAAAATGTCTATTGAATCGTAGAGTCTAAAAAATCTCTAACATCACCATTATAGGTATCCTATCAACTCCATAACCTCCCTATATAGAAAATGAGAGAAAAAAACCCCAAAGATATTAAAAATATACCTGAGAGATCAGTAAATGTATGTTACAAACATTGTATGATAAATAAAATTTTTATAGTGAACCAGACATAAAATACATGGATATTACATCATTTAGATGTATATTTAGTACCCTGGAAAAATAGATGCATGAAGACAATAATTGTTTATTGACTTTGGAATCATGGGAAAAAATCTTTTATTCTATTGAATGATTGTCAACATCTCCCATAATGATCATCAATTTTAGAACTTCTACCGAAAACATTCTTCAACCTAGAGAAAGGAAACATAAGAATGGGGTGAGCTTAAATGATCATTAAGGGAATAAAAATTAAATGTGAAAGATGAAAATGAACAAATAGGGTATGAAACTTGATAATACCATTTTAAGACCATACCCTGCATATTCGAGACCATAATAAAGATTAGTAGTTTATAAGTGATAGATCATAATAGAATTTAGAGCATAAGTCATGAAAGACTAACAATGGGGTATGACATGATATTTGTGAAATGCACATTGGTTTATAATGTTTTAAAAAATTATAAGTAGAGACATGGTCAATCATTTAGTTTTTTATTATATATCAATCTCCATCATCAACTGGTGGACATGTAACCAGGTCTATGTGAAACATAATGATCATATAATCAAGTTCACACATAACCTTATTTTAACATTCCTAGTAAATAAAGAATATGGAATTTTCATATTTATTAATATTTGTAAATTTAATATTAAATTTATTTTAAAAAAGATGCTATGTTCCATGGAGTACCTGATTTACGAAAATGGGTTTTTTTGAAATCTTACATTGCACACAATGTTGAGTTGTACTGAAAAATAATATAATATTATTATTATTTTAAATGGAAGATAACACATAGTCATTGTAATGGAGATAATTAATAGAACTAAGTAAAAAACTATTATACATGATTGTAAAATATTTTTACCTTTATCCAATAAATTTTAGAGGCTTAAAATAATAAAGAATTTGATTTTAAGCATAAATACTCTAATATTTTTTAAAATGTCGATTAACCACCTTTTGATGGAGAACCATATTTAAATATAGTTTTGGTCACTTTTATATATTATATTTGGAAAAATAAAATTTTATTTTGAATCAAATCATTGATATTTATGTTGGGGAATTTTTTTGTATTTTTCTGATAAAATTCAATTTTTAATGAATAGTGAAAAATACTGTATTTTAATTCCAATATGCCATTTAATAAAATTCATTTATGTGGATAGATTTTATTTTTAATTAGATTTAATGTGTAACTAGATTTTATTTTTATCATTTAATCCAATCTTTGTCATTGTAATAAATTTCATTTTGAAATTGGGCATAAACAAGTGTTAATCTTTTGATAGTTATTATTTCTGAAAAACACGGTTTTTGTTTTTACAAAGAGAATTAATTTTAAATTAATTAATTCAAATTTATTGTTTTGAAGATGGTAAAATAGACATAATTTATTAATTTGGAATATAAAATATAGCTTAGGCTGAATTTTTTGTATTTTTCTGTTAAACATCTATTTTTAATAAACAGTGAAACCACTTAGTTGCAATTAAAAATTAGACTTTTTCATTTAAATGAAATCATTCAACTTCTGTATTTTTTTTTGAAATTTCAGAATACATGGTTTTCATTAGAATGTAAAATTTGGTTCAATAAGATGAAAATAATTTTTGGTGAATAGTTACTTTTGACTTTTATTTACCGCGATTAAAGTTAATAGGTTAATTCATGGTAAAAATATTATTATAATAATACAAAATTACCTTAACACTTGTCATAAACTTATTGGATCTATCATGGCCGACCATGGATATCATTTAGTCAATTTTGGGACCCCATTGAGAAAATTTAGAGTGATAATGACACTTTATTTTAATTAACATAATGTGAAGGGAAAAATGACAAAAAAAATATCTTTTAGTAAATAAAGTTTTACAAGGGGTTATATTAGTTATCTTTTTTACTATAAAAACTATTTGGAAATATAAAACTATTTCATACATCATGGTATTATTATTATTATTATTTTTCATCAAATAAATGATATTAGTTATGACATAATAATGATGGAGTGTTTACCTCATTATTAAATGATTTAAATAAATTAGATTATAAAGATTAAACAAATAACCCAAACAGGTCCAAATATTATTGGATGATTTTATTTCCACCATGAGTCATATTTTATTAGACTTTAATCAGTTTTGGATCTTTAGAAACCGAAAATAATTATAGAATAAAATAGTATTTCCACACATTCCTAAATAGCCCCTCTTCCCCCTTATGAAAGGATACCACTTCTAACCCATTCCTCCCTCCTCTCAAGCCCAATCGCTTGTCCAAACCCTTCCCAAATAAGCTCTATAAATCCCTCTCTTCCACTTAGATGCCTTACCTTAGGAAGAAGACTCATCAAGTAAACATTTTGGTTCAATCTAAACGGAGATACCCAATTTTAAGGTAACATCTTCTCTTAAGTCATTTTGTTTTATTTTACGTCTCCATCACCCAAAACACTTATAATCCTTTATTTTATAACAAACCCATTATAATAAATATACTCGTTTGTTGTTTTGAGATTTATTCGAACTACACTTACACACACCTCCATCTAATGGGTAAAGAATATACTGTTTCTGTGGACAACGAACTACTACCACACAAAACGATGATTGTTCAAATATCTCATACTACCTCTCATGGTGGCCATTATGATGGTAATATATTTATATATGATATATATATATATATATATTAGGTTTAGTTTTTCATTATTCCTTGTATTTTTTAATTTATATTATATGTTTATGATTTCTGTTAGGGGTAAATGTGATAATTTTATTTGACGAAGTGCAGACTACCTCCCCTCAAAGTTGTATGACTCATTCTTTCCATATGTGGGAAAATGAAGGATGGAGTTAATGAAATTAAATATTATATTATACTTTAATTATAATATACATATGTATAATTATGTTTTCATTTCGTTAAATATGAATTAAAATGAAAGTAGCGTTCATGCATACGTACGACTGATCGTCTCAATGAACGGTGCATTTCACTTCATTCCTCTACATGTTATAAAATATTATAAATACACACACACACACATATATATATAATAGATATATATGATATATATGATATATAAATCAGGAATATCATTTTCTATATAATAGACTCTTTACCACATGGACAACTTATAATTATAAGGTTCATTTTTGACTCAAGTACCAAATATCGAAAGAACGACCATAATTAACATAAATGATTACATAATTTTATAACATGGTAATAAGTGATATAAAAGGAATAATAACATTGAAAATGGTTCTTAATCAAGTAAAAATTAACTTATGTTTATTATTCAGGAAGAACAAGGAACAAACAAGTCAAGTCGGACACGAGGTAAGGGGCTCTTTATCTCACATTAAATTCCGTGACATTTCAATTGGTCACCACTAATTAATTTCATGTGGTGTATTGTGTACTTACATTTGATATATATTATCATGATTTCATTTATATTCATTTCATTGTATGAATAATCTTGTGGTTATAAACTTTTGGTCATACGACTCAATTGATTACAATGTGGAAAGGGATTTTCATCTCACTTATTATTCCCATGAGATTCATGCTATATTTGCCACTATTTAGTTTTTTTGTGGTGTATGTTTTCCCATGATTGTATTATTTCTATAATATAAATAAATTAATTGGTATTTACCATTTCATTTTATGATCCATATTTCATGGAGTGTATATTTTGTATGTTACCAAATTATTAAGGGAACCTTTCACTCTCTTCTGTTTAAAAGACTTCTTTTTGTTTTGTATTTCAATTTACATATTCTTCTATTGGGATATGTCCTTATATATATTTATTTCTGTAAATGTTATGTCCAAGTGATGAGATACCCTTTTCTATCTCATCAACTCATTTTATGAATTTTAATGTGACGTCATTAAGCTGTCGAATATCTGTATAGGAACTTCTTCACCAAATTTCAATTCCTTGGGTTAAACTTCTACTTCTTGATTATGTCTTTCTACGAATATGTGTGAATAACCTATTATTTTTTTTACACTTAATATCCACTTATATAGGGTGTTTTTATATTTTTCACACATAAATATTTCATTTATTTATCCTTAATATAAGTATACCATTTTTATAAGGGATTTCGTCACAATTTACATTCCATTGAGACTACATTGTTGTTATGCACCAATTCACTCTTATATAGTGTATATACAATTATTTGGCATATTATATCATAAATAAATTTTTTCTCATGATATTATAATAATATTATTAAATTTTATTCCTCAATTATTTGTATTCATGTCTCTCTCATTTTGATAAAAATGTTTACCTAAAATATCTTTTTAAATGTATTAATGATTTATTCTTCTAAATATTTATCATTAATGTCCATGTTTTAAAAATGGTTCTGAAGATATATTCATATGGAAATTAATGTTTTCATATTAAGATTTATTTGAAAGTTTCAAATTGGTATGGGACACTTTGATTCCAAAATATCATTATTAAATGTTTTAAATGGCATTGAAATTCATTTGAAAAAGTATTGATTATATCTATATCTTGAAATAATAGGTCGTGATTTCAATTTAGAAATGTTATATTTCCTTTATTATTGTTTTAAGTGTAATGAATATATTATGGTTTTGGGTAATTATTTACATATACATTTTGTTCCATGATAAACCTAGGACGGGTGAGCCCAAGATAGCTCTCCAATGTAGTGGGTAATATGACAGAGGTAATTGTTAATATTTCTCATAAGAGATTTAGGGAATATATTATGATGGTTATTCCAACGTACATCCCTACATAGCTACAACATATACAATGTAAGTATTTTATATATTCTATATGTTACCTTTATGATATTTTATTTATGTGCGTTATTCATAAATATTATGATTTCATCAGGTATGTTATAATTGAGAAGCATGGTTTCACTGTTTTGTATTTATTGATGGATAATGTTTTCATTCCATATTTTATATCCCTTACTAAGATTTTTTATGATCATCCAATGTTTTTGAAATTTTTTACAAAGGAATTAGAGAGGAATATGTTTCATATATAAGATCAAGGAAAATTAATGCTTTTTAAAACATGAAACTAGACATGATTTTTTCATTTTTGGAAAAAAATGATACTGCATAGTAGTGTCAACTTGTAATATTCAAGTTGATATATAATATTTATTTCTTAATTCTCTAAAAATATAACCCTGAAAAAATCCTCAATGTGAATTATCCATTTATTTAAATATTATGTAATGTTTTAAGGTCAGGTCATTATAGTTGGTATCATAGGCTAGTTTATATAACTTTAGCGGTTAGGGTGTTCATTTAGCATAAGTGACATTACCAAAATGGTTAGGAATTTAGAAAGAATCATAGTCATTTTGGATAAAGTGAATGAGTTTAAGATAACATGAATAAGCATATCTTGGTATTTACCCTCCTCATAAGATATTATACTATGATTTATCTTATATACTCACACATACATTTTTGGTTTTTGTAAATGGTTGGATCTAGCAAGAACTATGGTAACAATGGATGTGAGGAAAACTATAATTGTTTTTTGAGTAAGAAACTCAGTGAAATGGGAGCTTCAATGAGAACTATTTTGATTATTCTCAACCAACTATCTAGAGTCAGGATTGAACACCTGAACATTGGTGATTTATATAAGGCATCGTATATGTGAGAAAAAAATCCCCACAGAAGTTTTAGTAATAATCATAAAGGTAAGTATATTCCAAAACTTATGTATCATGTATGTGGAAGGAAACACATAGGAAAATTTTTCAAATGGACTAGAATATGCTATAGATATGGATGTGAAGGTCATAACGTAAGAACCTACCATGAAAAAAGGAAGAATCCACATGATTCTAGTAGAGTAAGAGATGTTCTTTCTGAGGGATCAATTGAATGTTTTAAATGTGGTGAGAATTTTCATTATAAAAATTGATATCCTACGAAGAAGGTTCGGGGATTGGATCACCAGGATCATAAAAATATATGTTTACCAATACCTAACTCCATTTCAGTTGAGTATGAGGAAAATAACAATGACCAATCAATGATATAGATTATTTTTTAACTAATGTTTAGACATTATTGAATCATAGGATATCATTTATTATTTTTTCTGTAGGAAATAAGTATTTTAGAATACGTTGCAAGGGAATAGTTAATGGATAATGAATGACGTTGAATGACTAAGATGTCAACAGATATGGGATTCAAGTGTTATGGTAGATTTTAGGATGGTGAAATACATAAAAGTATGAAGGCTCATTTGAGGATGAGAATACATTAAAAGAATTTTTATTGTATGTGTAACCCTGAAGTTTGATATATGAAAATTTTATTCCATGAATAATTATCTTTTCATTTGTGGATATAGTTTTAAAGAACCATTTGGGATTATATGACCCTTGAATTTGAGGCAATTATAGGTTAATACATTTTGGGATGAAAAATGAAAGTTATTAGATAACCATTGTGGTTAAAATATGTTATGGTTATTTTTGATGAATTTAACTCTTTTTTGGAATGTTATAAAATTTAAAGCTTTTGAAAAAGGAAAACATGTAGACTACGTGACAACCCATCACATTAGACAAAGATGTGGGAATCGAACTGACAACCAAAGTGTGACTGGGATTTATCGCCTACCACATGACTACATGAAGTCCCAAATTAGTATGACTAATTTATTATAGATAGATGATTTTATGAATCAAGACTAAGTTTATTTTGGGTTATCTCTGTAAATGATTAACCTATCATGTAGAATACGTTATAAGGTTAATTTCTTTTCAATATGATTTTTAAGAGTAACTGATGTTATTTGGAGATAAATGATAAGATTTATCATTGAAGTCAATGTGATTAAATCTTGTTGAGATTTGGGTTTCTATCTTAATTACAATTTTTTATATTTTGTATTCAAAATTCGATTTATAGAATAGGAAAATTTTATATTAATGATAATCTCGCGGACGTGGCGAGACAGTGGGATTCTGAAGTAAAACATTTGAAAGTTTATAACGTTTTTATATTCAATTTAAAAGGGAAATTGAATATTATGACTTAAATATTATTTATAGAGTTATTATTCATCTATTTTTAACTGAAAAAAATTATAATATAATTGAACATTTAAATATATTTAAATGAAAATGATGGTTTTAACTAAAAAGTAGTATTTTTCAGCAGTCATCAAAATATAAAGTTTCTTATATGAAAATCAACCTAACATAATTTAATAATTATAAATTCAAAAATTAAATTTATTTTATCAAATTAAATTTCTTAATTTATTTAAAAGCAATTTTAATTTTTTATATACGGACATGAAGTGTAGTTCATTTAACAAAATAGAATTTTTAAACATATATGTACTTTACTAAAAATGATTACATTCATCATTAATATGATTTGTTTTTAAAAAACCATTATAAAAAATATTTGAATATTTATTATTACAATTCCTACTAATATGTTTAATTGCTAGTTTATAATTACATCGATTAAATAATTTTAACTATAAGATAATGTTTTGTACAAAACATCAGGTTTGTGTCTAACAATAGCCATGTAGGTGTGTGGGTAGTGAGATCTAGTTAGGTATTACATGTAACATAAGTCAGTATAGGATGTAGCCCAATCAATGTTGGTATTAATTTTAGCTCAATCCAATTCAGTATTTCGTTTAGGGAATCCCAACTCAGTATTATGTGTAGCACAAGCCAAGTCATTATTGTTTGTGAAAGAAATGTTTGAATGCATGTTTTTAATATATATATTTATAAGAACTATTTATAGTGTCATATAAAATTATAATAATCAAAAATATAAATTAATTCTTACAAAATATTTCAAATAACTTATGGTGTTGCATTATACACCCTTTAAAATTATTTTCTATTTCAAAATTGTTATCAGTTTTCAACAAATTAATACTTGGAAGTTTATTCATAGAAACACAAAATAGAAAATTAAATAATATAACCATCCAAAAATGGTTTATTTTAAACCATAATGGCTACCCAAAGTAACATTTGACCAGGTTTCGTCATAGGAGAACATTGGTTGGGAGTGTAGATTGGAAATAGAGGGAATATAAATATTTATAATGAGTGCTTGAGGTCCTCAGTCACAAACATGTAAATGATCAAAAACAAGTTCATAACCTCAATTTCATAAATCTGTGATGATTTACAATGAATTTGGTTCAACATAAATTAATGTATTTAGACAACAACATTTATATCAGTTTCATATCTTTGAGTATTTTTTTATAGAACAATAATATTAAAAATATATACTTCGTTTTATTTCCATTCATATACACAACACAACATTTTTTCATTACATTATTGATTTCCACTTCATCTCTTTACCTATGAAAGGAATGAAAATTCTTTTTTTATTCTTGATGTTCTATCTGATCATGATATACACGATAATAAAACCCATCTACATTTAGATACCATCAACACAACATGGTTGGAACATGATATAAAATATGAATAAATCCTCATATTTAGAGATAATAATTTAATATTATTGAAATAATTTGATGGTTAACATAAAAATTCAAAAAATGGTTAATCTTATAATCCATCTGAAATATTAAAATTCAATGATTAGGAAATAGTTTCATGTAATCAGCTTAATATAGATCCCCCATTTATAAAAAATTACCACTTCATTTTCACATCCCAAACATGTGGATATACAAATCATATATTCCCTTGAAACAAGGTAACAACCTTAATAAAAAAATCCATATGGAAAAAATTCAGGCTTCATCAATCCAGTAGTTTCCAAATATATTCCATAAATCAAAGAAATTTCAAACATAATCCATGATATCATGACCACTTTTACATCCAATAAATAATAATATCTAGGGTAATCAGTGCTATCTAATTTAATTTATTCAAATAAAAAATCTCTTATTCCTTGTAAAACACAATTCTCTCAACATCTTGATCAAAATAAGGGAAACCTTCCCATAAAAAATATCACATTTCTAATAATTAATAACCATTAAAAAATATCATTTTAAATAAATAAATGAAAATTATTCTGAAAATAATTATATATTTCATGATTCATATAACATAATACTTTAATTCCAAAACATATGTACATAATTCATCCAACTTTTATTCTTAAATCATTACTCATTCTTTATTAACTTATTTCTTAAATCATATTTCCTATAATATGAAATATAAATCATGTAATAAGGTTCTTCAACCTCAATATAATTACTCTTCTTATGAAAATGGTAATCAGTACATGTATAAACATAACTTACCATTGAAATTTTATTTTTTGTCTCTTTATCTCCAGATGTAAAAACAATACTTATACCACCTTCGTGGTTCTCGTTAATATATTTCAATTTTGGAAATAAATATTAATAATTACCATACATTCCAAATATTAAAAATTCAATTTTAACCATGTTTTTATAGATCTATCTAATTAATAAAACTCGAAATTACAGGGCGAGAAATATATATCGTAGAAGTAAACTACATAGTAACTAAAAATTACTTATACGATGACTAAATCATAAAATTTCCCTATAAAAGATGAAAGGTTAAGAAAAAAAATGCATTCATAAAAATACATTTAAATCCTTCTTGATTGTTCATGAATGTTCTGTAAATTCCCAAAGCATATCCCTAGTGAATGTCAAACCAGGTGTGCAACAAGTCCCATTGTCATGTACCAGATTACCCCGAGTTAAGACTAGAACATCTTTTTAAGGTGTTAACCCCAAGGTAAATATCATCCATAGACACATATATTTTTAGTAACTAGAAATTGGTGTATTTATAGGAAACCACGCAATCTATAATATACCCAAATTTCAGGGAATTTTCACAAAAGTTAACTCTTCCTTATACTCATTCTAAGAGATAAACATAGACATATCCTTATTAATATACCTTGGTATCTGACTAATGTTTTATCATCATAGTTTCAAACAGATGACTAATCCTTTCCTTTTGTACCCACTATAGTGACTAAAAATATCATACATGGATAATACTTCATTTTAGATTAATATTAATTAACATCGTTAAATCAATCTTGAGGACCATAGTTTTAATGATTCTTTGGAAACATGGAAAAAATTATTTTATTCTGGTGAAAGATCATAAACACATACCATAAATATCTACACCATTATTAATTCTACCTAATACATTTACTCATTATCTTGAGAAAGAAAAAATATGAAATTGGTGATCTTAGATGCTAAGTAAGGGTAAATAAAGAAACCATGTAAGCATAACATGAAAGAATAAGGTATGGAACTTGAGAATGACAATATAAGATCATACCCATCATATTTGAGATCAAAATAAATATTTGTAGTTTATAACCCATTGAACATAAGTGAATAAAAACAACAAGACATGAAATAATAACATTGGAATATGAAATGGAATTTGTAGCATGCCGAATGCTTTATAACATTGTGAACATGTACAAGTCGAAACTGGTTTACTCGTTATATTATGGAAATGAAATCAGGCCCTAAAACAATGTGTGTACATGAAACCATGTCCATTAAAAACATTGTGAACATGTAATAAAGATCACACATATACATATGGAAATGAAACCATGTCTTTTCATGATATTGTGGACATGTAATCAAGATCATTCATAACATTGTGAAAATTTAATCTGGTTCCCACATATTCTTAGGGACATAAAACTAGGTCCAGGCATAACATTGTGTACATGTAATCAGTTTCATGCATAATAATATGAACTTGTAATCAAGATCACACATAAGCATATGGAAATTAATTGAGGTCAATTGATAGTATTGTTAACATGTATTATGGTTCACTCATAACAATGTAAACATGTAATTAGGTTCATACATAAACTTATGGACAATTAACCCGGTCAATGTGTAACATTTTGAATGTGCAATTTGGTTCACACATAAAATTTTACTCATGAATCATAAATCATTACCTCATTCATTTGAGGGATATATAGGTTCTATCCATCTCATTATAATATAATTCATACATATGACACATGGTATTTAAAACATTCATCATATCATGACCCAAAAAGTGATACAGGTTTTATAAACATCAAATCATAACCCACAAACATAAATGGGAATCAATAACATTTCATCACATCATAACATATGAAAAAGAAATAGGAAATGACAATAATTTCATACAATAATAACCCCTAAAAGGAATTGGGATTCAAAATCATATAACCCATTGAATAGAAATAGATTTCCTAAATGTATAACTAGTGAAAATAATCGGGTTTCATATAGATGATGACCTTAAGTATAACCCATTCATTAAAAATATATGAATGGGAAATTTATATTATTTCTTATAAAGGCATGGGTAATATCAATTTATGTCATCATAGAGGGAAAATAATTTCAAAATATATTTTAGAAACATTTAATGAGTAAAATAGCCCTTCTTCTTAGATGAAGGATTTTTTATACATAAAACCATTTAAAAATTATTTTCAATGAAAGTAACTTAAAAACGTATAAATACAAATTGGAATCATTTTGAAAACCACTTTCCACAAAAAAATATAAAATAAAATTCATAAAACATTGAAAAAAAAATCATTGAGAACACTTTCAATAATTATAAATAAGGCCAAATATATTTTAAAAACCATTTCCTTTAATATACTATGAAAAAATATAAAAAAATTGGAAAAATTTTTGAAAACAATTTTCATTGAATACTTATAAAAAAGGTTAATAAATTTTCAAAAAAACATTTCCATGAAATTTAAATTTTAAAAACATTCTCTTAAAATCAATATTTCTATAAATAAAAACAAATCATCAAATATATAATAGTTTATAAATCCTCACATGTCAGATAAGGTAAAAAACATAGCTTTTTCATTGTAAAAAGGATATAATAATGAATTTTTTTAGAATATGATAATATTCCATTTAATTTATTTGTAAAAGAATAAAAGTGTAAAATGGATTTAATAGATTATAGAATAATTGTATAATATTCTGGCTAGCCATTTTTAGAAAACCTGGTTTGAACCAACATTGATTTTTTACCTAATAAAGGGTAATGTAAGGCTTTCTTATAAATACAATTAATTACTATATTGCGTACCAAAGTGTATAAATATGGTACCAATACATTATTGTATAATGAATAAATATACAATACGAAAATTCATGATTTTCATTGATATATGGATCATAATATTACATCAAATGAAGCATAAAAAGAAACAATCTGGAAAAGAGATGGGATTATCTCATTAAATTCATATAACATGGTAAATTTAGATCATATTTTCTATGTAAGTAATGAAATTACATTAAGACTATAATATCATGAAAATATTTACAATCATGATCTTACATGTATAATTTATGTATATTCACCTTGAAGAAAGAGGTTAGGTGCTTAACAAAACATAAGTATCAAAGAATGAAAATTGAGACAAAACTATTTAACATATTTGGCATTTTTTTGTGACATAGACCCCATGAAGGAATGATGCTAAATTGGAAAATTGAATCTCCATAAATATAAGTATAATATATTTATAATAGAATCCTGGTTTCTCACTTTTTCCTCAAAAATGATTTCAAATAAAAATTAATTTTCAATCAGTATATTATATTAATATATAGAATTAATAATTACAAAATGAAATAATCTTTTCTTAGAGAAGGTAATCTATACGTTTACATGAACATTGTTTCCATTTTAATTATCGTATAGAAAAAAATTAAATAAATATTCAGTTGTATATGAATATAATATAAATAACGTATAATTACATATATATATATATATGCAACATACCAAGTAAATAAAGAATTCTACATTTTCATATTTGTTAATATTTGTGAATAAAATATTAATATTACATTAATGGGGATTCTATGTTATATGGCATACCCAATACACAACAACGAGTTTCTTTGAAATCTTATGTTGCACAGTAATAATATAATAATATTATTTTAAATGGTAGATAACATCTAGCCGTTAGAATAGAGGGAATGAAAATAACTAACTAAAATATTATTATATATGTTTTTTAAATGTTTTTAAATTATTCAATAAATTTTAGAGGCTTAAAATGCAAATGAATCCGATTTTAAGAATAAACATTCTAATATTCTTCTAAAGGTCGATAAAATGCCTTTTGATGAAGAACTTTTTTTTAAATCTAATTTTTGTCAATTTTATATGTCATATTTGAAAAAATATGAAATCCTTCTTTATAATCAGGACATCAAAATTTACTTTGTGTAAATTTTTGGTATTTTTCCGATAAAGTTCATTTTTAATGAATAGTGTAAAATGTTGTATTTTAATTCAAATCCTCGTTTTAATCTAATTTATTTTTATGGTTAGATTATATATTTAATTGGGTTTAAAGTTAATTAATATATATTTTTACCAATTAATCCAATGGTGGTCATTTTTATTAATTTATCTTTGAAATTGGACATAAACAAGTGTCAATCTTTTAATAGATATTGTTTCTTAAAAACATGCAATTCGTTTTGACAGCGGGAATTGTTTATAAAATTAATTAATGCAACTTATATGTTTTGAATTTGGTAAAATTGATATTATTTTTTAATTTTTAATATCAAATATATCTTAGGGTGAATGTTTGGTATTTTTCTGACAATTGCTCATTTTTAATTAATAGTGACAATACTGCATTTTAATTCAAAACCGCCTTTTCATCAAAATTATTTATATAGTTAAATTTTCATTTTAATTGTTTTTAAGGTGTAATTTAATTATTTTTTTATCATTTAATACAATTTTGGTCAATGGATGTAATTTCACTTTTAAATTGGATTTAAAAAACAAATCAATCTTTTGATAGATTTTACTTCTTAAAAACCCGTCTTTGGTTTTGACAACGAGAAGTATTTTAAATTAATTACTACAATTTATGTATTTGTAATTTGATAAAATTTATTCCATATTTGTAATCAGAAGGTCCAAATTATTTAATTAAAACTCTTTTGTTTTTGGACATTATGAATAGTAACGACGATAATTGTCTTAAGTTATCATGTTTAATTAGTAACCGGGTAGTTATGGGTAATAAAATAATGTCATAAAAATATTAAATGACCCGAATATGTGTCCTAATACAACTGTTGGTGTTATGGACAACCATGGGATTCCTTTTTCCCACCATGGGACCCCATGGAATCACTTTAGTGTGATAGTGACCTTTTATCATATATTTTTTAAAGAAAGGAAAATGTAACCAAATAATGTAACACCTAAGTAAAACGATTTTAATTTTTTCTAAATAAGCGATATATTAGACTATAAATATTCATTTTAATGATAAAAATATTTCCTACATCAATGTATTTATTTATAATTTTTAGACATTAAATAAATTAATTTATTTATGACACCATGAGGATGCAATGATTACCTCATTAATGAACGATTTAAATAAAATGAGAAGATAATGTAAAATCTAAGTCTTACATTTGTCAAAAACCTATTGTATTGGTGGATTTAGAACCCTTATCACCTTATCTTCTAAATATATAATTTTGGTACCATTGATATCCGAAAATCATTTTATAATAAATTAACTTTTCATGACTTTCCAAGAGTGCCCCTCCTCCCTATTATAAAAGGCCTCCACCTCTACCTCCTTACCCACACCTCTCAAGTCATTGTCTTAGCCAAAATCTTCTTGTTTTATCTCTCCAAATCCCTCTATTCATCATATAAGCCTTTCCGTAGGCCTAAATATCTTCAAGAATCCCTTTTGATTCAAACCAAGGGGAGTTACCCGATTTAAAGGTAAAGTCTTCTCTAATGTTCTTTTGTTTTATTTTTCTTTTCCAACCCACTATAATCTTTTTATTCCTTTATTTTGTAACAAAAATAGTATATTAGATATACTAGGATGTTTGTATGAGAATTATTAAAGCTAAATTTAACAAAACTCTATCTAATTGTTAAATAACATACTGTTTCCGTGGATGGTGAATTACTGCCTCCCGAAATGATGATTGTTCTATCTTCTCCTACCGCCTCTCATGGTGGCCATTATGATGGAACTATATTTATTTATGATATATATTATATTTATTTACTCTTAATTCTTCTATGTTTTACATTTAAAACATACCTTTATGCTTTGCATTTTGTGAAAATGCGATAATTTCATTTTAGGAACTATAGACTACCACCCCTCAGGTGATGTGACTTGTTCATGAAAATACATGGAATGTATAAATAATGAAATTAATGATATAATGTTACCTATATAACATATATATTATAATATAATTATAATATATATATATATATATCTCTCTCATTTGGTTTTAATTCAATTAATGTGACAAAGAAATGAAAGTAGCGTTCATGCGTAGGTACAGTCTACCGTCTCCATGAACGGTGCATTTCATTTTTTATCTCCAAATATTTTGGAATAATATAAAATGAATATATACTGGATATATATGATATTTAAATGATTAATAATATTCTGGAGTTGGTTTAATTGTAACTACATGGACAGTTCTTTTCAAACAAGTTCATTTTTGACTCATGTACCGAACATCGACAAAAACGTATGATTTGAAATAACACAATTAACTAATTATAATAACATTATAATATGTGATATGAATTTAATAATCAACATTAAATGATGTCTTTATTAAATTATTAATTGACCAAAGTTTATTATTCAGGAATATAAAGAAACGAACAAGATAAGTCGGACTTGAGGTAAGGGATCCAACCTCTCTCTTTCTTTTTAAGTACTCTCTTTTATGTCATTTCTTTTAAGATCATATTTATTATGTTTGGGAATGTTATTTTATATTCCTCATTCTTTATTTTTCTATGTTCATATTATGAGATAGCCTTTTTGATCTCATAAATCAATTTTTCCATGTTTTAAGTTGCGTTGTTAAGCTTCCGAGTTTTCATAAGGGATTTTTCATCTCTCTTTTATTCCCGTGGGATTTATGCTACAATTGCCACTATTTCCTTTGAGTGGTGTATGTACTGCCCATTATTCTACTATTTGTGTAATTTACTTTAGTTTAAGTGTATTTACATCAATGTTGTATAGTCCTTCATTCGTGGGGTGTATGTTTCGAGAGTTACCCAAGTCGGTAAGGGAACCTTTCACCCTCATATTTTTAAAAGATTTCTTTTTTGTTTTGTCTTTTAAATTACATATTCTTATGTTTGAATATGTTATTACATATTCTTATTATAGTAAATTTTATGTCCAAGTGATGAGATACCCTTTATCTCTCCCAACAAATATTTTTCTAAAATTTGATGTGATGCCGTTAGGCTATCTAATTTTTGCAAGGGAACTTCTTAACCCAATTCCAATTCTTTGGGATAAACCTCTGCTTCTTGATTGTGTCATGATAATCATATGTGTGGATGAAATATGATTGTTTTACAATAAATATACACTTATATTTATTTTATTTATATTATTTACACATAATTATGTCATTTCATTATCCTTCCTCTAATTGTGTGATCCTTGAATGGGAATACATCCCAATTTCTTCTCATTGAGACATTTCATAATGATATGCACTTTTATTCTTTTATAATTTGTATATACATCCCCTTTGACTTTCAATATCCATATTATGTATATACTAAATTCATTTAAATGTTTTTAAAATGGTATTCTTTCATGTGGATTATAATTTAAATATCCAAAATGGAAAAGGACCCTTTTATTAAAAAATTGTTTTAAATAGTTTTAAAGATTTATTATTTTAAACATTTATCATCCATGACCATGTTTTAATTTTTTTAAGGATTTATTTATATGGAAATTAATGTTTTATAACCCTTTCAAAAGTTTTGAAGTGGTATGGGACTTCATCTCAATCTCTTTTCATTGAGGCATATTTTGTTTTATACACAACTTTCTTTTATACGATGTATAAACCACTTTGACTTTTACTTTTATTCAAAAGGAATATTTTTTATACGAAGTGTTTTTCTAAACGACATAAGGGAATGTTTTTGTTGTACGTATGTAGAGACAACGAATTCTCCTCCATCATGATCATTATTTGAGTTTCAGCTTCCTCTACAAGCCATAACCTTTTCTAAAATGAAAAATAAATACCATTTTTTCATTTTCTCTTATTTTGGTATTGAAAATGGTTTTGATAATGTTTTTTATATCAATGTGTTATTTATATCTTTTAATTGAAATGTGGAAATTATATGTTTCGTTTATGCATGTTTTATGGGATACGATTATGTTATGGTTCTTGGGAATTGTTTATGAAGATGAGAGGTTCTGTGATAAACTAAGGGTGTGTGAGCCCGATATAGCTCTCCAATGCATTTGGTAACATGAAGGAGTTAAATGCAATGGTTTCTCTGAAGAGATTTAGGGAATATGCTATGATGGGTATTCCAAACGTAACCATGAGGGTTACTCCCTACATTAGAATGTTATGAATGCATCAAGTTACCTTTATGTCATATGATTTCTATGAGTTATTCAAAAATCTTATGATTTAATGAGGTATTTGTAAGTGCTTATGTTTTATGGGTGAATTATGATTTCATTGATTCTTATATATACATGGACTAATGTTTTCATTCTGTATTTTTATATCCCTTATTGAGCTTTTTATGCTCATCCCATGTTTTTGAAATGTTTTCCACATGACATAAAGGTGAATAGGGTAAAGGATTGAATCATGTAAAGACATGTTATCTAAAACATGGAAGTAGATATGTTTCTTTTTAAGAGTTTTTATTTTATGAAAAAAATGGAAACTGAGTAGAAGTGTCTACTTTGTAATCTTGCGAGATGTAATAGTTATGTCCTAATTCTCTAAAACTCTAATCCTGAAAAGATCCTCAATGTGAATTATTCATTTAATTTAAGATTATGATATGTTTTAAGGCTAGGTCCCTATAGTTGGTATCAATGTTCGGTTTAGATAACTTTAGATGTTAGGGTATTCTTTAAGCATATGTGACATTACCATAATGGTTAGGATTTCAGAAAGAGTCATAGTTTTTAGATAAAGTGAATGAGTAAGTATATCTTAGTTTTTATCTTACTCATTAGTACATGATGATTTTGTTGGTATACTCAATCTGACATTCTTGGTTTAGTAAATGGATAGATCTAACAGGCACCAAAGTGACAACTGGTTTGAAAGAAAACTTTGGTGGTTCTCTGATTAAGAGACTGGATGAAATTGGGGATTCAATGGGAAATCATGTGGTTATTCTAAACCGACCATCAGGAGTCATGATCAACCTCTTGAATCTTGGTAAGTTCTCAAATGCATCATATATGAGAGAACCAACTCAATGTGGAAGTTCATGTAATAATTATAAAGGTAACCATTAGGGTTTATATAATCCTTACGTTTGAGGTAATAATGGGTTACTATATGTTATGATAGAAAATGAAAGGCATGAGATAAACATGAGGTTAAATAATGTTATAGTTATTTTTGATGATTTTATATCTTTTTGGGGAATGTTTTGAGAATTATATTGTTTTGGAAAAAGGACAACACACAGACCGTGTGACAACCCGTCACATCGGATGAAGCTGTGGGAATCGAACCCACAACCAAAGTGAGAATGGCATTTATCACCTACCACTGGACTAAATAAAGTCCCTGGTTAGTATGACTAATTATTTTTAGTTAGATGATCTTATTAATCAAGAATAAGATTATTTTGGGTTATCTATGGAAATTATTAACCTATCATGGAGGATATGTGATTAGGTTAATTACTTTTCAGTATGAGACTTTAAGGATAACTGATGTTTTTTGGAGATAAATGTTAAGATATACCTTGGAAGACTATGTGATTAAATCCTTCAGAGATTTTGGTTTCAATCATAGTTTGGCTTATTTTTGATGAATTTTAAGGGAATGATTGTATTGAATGGTCTTTGTTGATCTTTTAGTTGTTTGAAAATTTTTGGAGATTAAGAGAAGTTTTTATTTTTGTAAAAGATTATGTTTTTTTTGGATTATCTGATCTTATACTAACAATTTTGTTTTTGGTTTTGGTTATGGGCGAAAGTCATGGGAAATATATAGTTCTATTTTGTGGATTAGGTTATTCTCATGAAGTTGATTATAGAACTCTTAATGTGAACAAGTCATCCTAAATACTCATCTATTGAAGAAAATATGAGTTTGTGTAAGAAATATAGTATGAGATGAATGTCTACATGACAAGTAAGTATTTTTCATTATATCTTAGTTAAGATCATAAATAAATTCTTCAATGAAAAGTAACTTAAATAAAAAACATTGTCTGTTAAAGTTTCATATTGGGGAATCAAATACCGTTTAACCCATCAAAAGTTTGTGATTTTCTGGTGGTTAACTTTCTCCTAGAAGTATTTTCTATTACTCTCCATCAGAAATTGACCCTTTTTTCTTCCATATCCATGTTTCCCTACATGGAATACTAGTATGGGTTAATTCTAGTGACCTTTGTACTTCTCTTTATTTCTTTTAAAGTAATAGTTTTGCTGACTTTTTTTCCGATGTAGGGATTTCAATAATGTTTTCGAGCCCAATTTGAAAATTGAGAGGATGTAATTCCCAAAAGGGGGGAAGGATGTATCATCCCATGTAAATAAAGAATACAGAATTATCACATTTATTAATATTTGTGATTAAAATATTAACATTACTTTAATGGGGATTCTATGTTCCATGGTGTACCCAATAATCCACAACGACTTTCTTTGAAATCTTACGTTGCACACTAATAATATAATAAAATTCTTTTAAATAGAAGATAACGTCTAGCCGTTGGAATAGAGGGAATGAATAGAACTAAATAAAATATGATTATATATTTTTGTTAATTTTTTTATATTATTGAATAAATTTAAGAGGCTTAAAATGAAAATGAATCCAATTTTAAGAATAAATATTCTAATATTCTTTAAAAGGTCGATTAACCACCTTTTGAGGACGAACATTTTTTTAAATCTACTTTTTGTCACTTTTATATTTTATATTTTACAAAATCAAATCCTTCTTTAGAATAGTTACATGAAAATTTACTTTGTGTAAATTTTTGGTATTTTTCCGATAAAGTTCATTTTTAATGAATAGTGTAAAATGTTGTATTTTAATTAAAAACCTCATTATAATATAATTTATTTATATGGTTAGATTATGTTTTTAATTGGTTTTAAAGTGTGATTAAAATATATTTTTACCATTTAATCCAATGGTGGTCATTTTAATTAAATTCACTTTGATATTGGACACAAACAAGTGTCAATCTTTTAATAGATATTGTTTCTTAAAAAATGATATTTGTTTTGACAATGGGAATTGATTATAAATTTAATTAATGCAACTTCTATGTTTTGAATTTGGTAAAATTGATATCAATTTTGAATTTGGAATATAAAATATATCTTATGGTGAATTTTTGGTTTTTTTCTGACAAATGTTCATTTTTAATGAATAGTGAAAAATACTACATTTTAATTCAAAACTGCATTTTCATCCAAATTATTTATATAGTAAGATTGTAATTTTAATTGGTTTTAATGATTAATTTAATTATGTTTTTATAATTTAATAAAATATTTTTCATTGGTTGTAATTTCACTTTTAAATTGGATGTAAAAACAAATCAATCTTTTGATAGATTTTACTTCTTAAAAACCCGTCTTTGGTTTTGACAACAGGAATTATTTAAAAGTAATTACAACAATTTTTGTGTTTCAAATTTGATAAAATGGATTCCATATTTGTAATTTTAAGGTCCAGATTATGTAATTAATACTCTTTTGTTTTTTGACATTATGAATAGTAACGACGGTAATTATCTTTAATTATTGTGTTTAATTAGAAACCGGGTAGTTAAGGGTAATAAAATAATATCATAAAAATATAAAATGACCCCAAAATGTGTCCTAATGCTACTGGTGGTGTCATGGATGACCATGGGATGCCTTGTTCCAACCTTGGTACCCCATGGAATAACCTTATTGTGATAGTGACCTTTTATCATATTTTGTTTAAAGAAAAGAAAATGTAACCAAAGTATGTTACACCTAAGTAAAACGATTTAAATTTTGTCTACAGAGACGATCTCTTAGACTATAAATATTAATTTTAATGATAAAAATATTTCATACATCATAGTATTTTTCATAGATCTTTTATACATTAAATAAATTAATTTATTTATAACACCATGATGATGCAGTGATTACCTCATTAATGAACGATTTAAATAAAATGGAAAGATAATGTAAATTCTAAGACATACACTTTTCAGAAACCTATTGTATTGGTGGATTTAGAACCCTTATCACCTTATCCTCGAAATATTTAATTTTGGGAGATTTGATATTCGAAAATCATTTTATAATAAAGAAACTTATCAAGACATTCCAAGAGTGCCCATCCTCTCTCTTGTAGAAGGCCCCCGCTTCTAACTGCATACCCACACATCTCAAGCCATTGGATCAGAAAAACTCTACTCATTTTATCTATAAACATCCCACTCTTCATCATATATGCCATACCTTAGGCAGAAATCTCATTCAAGAAACCCTTTCGATTGAAACCAAGGGGAGTTACCCGATTTAAAGGTAAAGTCTTCTCCAATGTTCTTTCATTTTATTATTCTTCTCCAACCCCCTAAACAATATTTATTCCTTTATTTTGTAAACACAACAGTATCTTCAATATACTAGGATGTTTCTATGAGAATTATTGGAACTAAACTTACACACACCTCTGTCTAAGGGTTAAAGAACATACAATTTCCGTGGATGGAGAATTACTACCTCACGAAACGATGATTGTTCTATCTTCTCCTACCACCTCTAATAGTGGCCATTATTATGGAACTATTTTTATTAATGATATATATAATATATATATCTTATATATGATTCTGTTTTTTTCATTTAAAACATACCTTTATGATTTTCATGTTGTGAAAATGTGATAATTTCATTTGAGGAAGTGTGGACTACCGCCCCATCAGGTAATGGGACTCATTCATGCAATACATGGAATGTATAAAGAATGAAATTAATGAGATAATGTGATCTATATAACATATATATTATACTATAATATATATATATATATCTCATTTAGTTTTAATTCTATTAATTTGACAAAGAAATGAAAGTAGCATTCATGCGTACGTACGGCATACCGTCTCCATGAACGGTGCATTTCTTTTTTTATCTCCAAATATTATGGATTACTATAAAATTAATATATACTGGATATATATGATATTTAAATAATTAATAATATTATGTATTTTGATTAATTATAAATACATGGACAATTCTTTTCAAACAAGTTCATTTTTTACTCATGTACCGAATATCAACAAAAACGTCTGATATGAACTCACATAATTAACTAATTATTATAACATTATAATATGTGATATGAATTTAATAATAAACATTAATGGATTTCCATAAGTAATTTGTAATTTACCAATGTTTATTATTCAGTACTATAAAGAAACAAACAAGACAAGTCGGACTTGAGGTAAGGGATCCTACCTCTCTCTTTCTTTTTAAGTACTCTCTTTTATGTCATTTCTTTTAAGCTCATATTTCTTATGTTTGGGGATGTTATTTTATATTCATAATTCTTTACTTTTTATGTTCATATTATGAGAGACCATATTTGATTTCATAAATCCAATTTTGGAAGTTTTAAGTGGCGTTGTTAGGCTGCCAAGTTTTCGTAAGGGATTTTTCATCTCACTTTTATTCCTGTGGGATTTATTCTACAATTTCCACCATTTCATTTGAGTGGTGTATGTACTTCCCTATATTCTACTATTTGTGTAATATAATTTCGTTTATGATTATTTACATCAATGTTTTAATGTACTTCTTTGTTGGGGTGTATGTTTCGAAAGTTTCCCAAGTCGGTAAGGGAACCTTTCACCCTCTTATTTTTAAAAGACTTCTTTTTGTTTTGTGTTTCAAATTACATCTTCTTATGTTGGGATATGTTCTTATATATCCTTATTGTAGTAAATTTTATGTCCAAGTTATGATATACCCTTTATCTCTCCCATCAACTCTTTTTCTAAAATTCGATGTGACGCCGTTAGGCTTTCGAATTTTCGCAAGGGAACTTCTTAACTCAATTCCAATTCATTGGGTTAAAACTGTACTTAATGATTATGTCATGCTATGAATATGTGTGGATGAGATATGATTTTTTTACACTGATTATCCACTTATATTTAGTGTATTTATATTATTTACACATAACTATGTCATTTCATTATCCATGCTCTAATGGCATGATCCTTGAATGGGATTACATCTCAATTTCTTATCATTGAGACATTTCTTAATGATATGCACTTTTATTCTTTTATAAAGTGTATATACAACCCCTTTAACTTTCCATATCTATATTATGTCTATACTAAAGTCATTTAAATGTTTTGAAAATGGTCTACTTTCACATGGCTTATAATTTAAATGATCAAAATAAAAAAGGACTCTTTTATTGACTTTTTGTTTATTGTTGTAAAGAATCTGAAATAATTAATTTAATTGAAAAAAATTCACAAAATATCAAGGTGTGAAATTATACAAACAATAAAATTTATTTCTCCCTTGAAATTTTTCTTAATCATTAAATGTATCGCATTTGAAAATTCATTGATAGAACCCCATATCGTAAAAATGAATGATAAAACATCCAATAAAAGTAAATATTGTAAAAATAATGGTTATCCAAGGAAAGTAAAAAAACTAGGTTACCACATCCTCTAATATATGTGGTAATTGATGATATCTAAATGGAAGAAAACATAAATAATTGTAGTGACTGGTAACGATAATTGATCACAATATGGTGAGTGATCCATAGAGTGCTTAAAACCAAAAAATGTATCCCAATAAACAAATTCCCGAAAAAATTCCTGACCAAATTTTTATGTTTATCATATAAATATAATGATTATTTTGGCATATTAAATTTATATAATTGCAATAAATTGGATTTAAAATTTGTTTTATATAAAAAGGTTTCAAAACTACCATCCTAAAAAATATAGAATTTTATTTATAGATTTTTTTTCTTATGTGTATCTAATTTATTGAACAAATAACCAAATGTTTTCATATAATACAGAAAATATATATTAAATTAACATTACTCACTAATTAATTTTATTAATTATGGTAATTAAACATTATAACCAAAAAATAAATATATTTTTCCTTATATTCTATCGATTTTCATTTTCATTTATAATTAATGGTTACATATGAATTCGTCTTATTTTTTTGTAAGCCACGTATTTTTTAATTTTTTTGATAATTTTAAAAATATATAATTTAAATTATTTGTTATATCTTATTACATTAATATATAATATTTTAATAATATATTATTGTTTGGTAAAACTCGATCATGTGTGTTGAGAAAGACATCAAGGAAAGGAATTCTTATGTGAAACGCAAGCTAGACTTAGTGTTTTTTTCAAGAGAAATCTAAAATTTATGTTCTGTTTAGTTCATGATTGAATTGGTGTTTCATGTAACACAATCCAGAATAATATTATTTAATGTATAATAATCAATTTTCAGTGTTATGTGAATATAAAAATATCACAAAGGCTAAAATAATTCGAAACAAAAATTCAAAACATCTCTAGGTGTTATAGATTCTAGGAAATATATTATATTTTTCATGAATTTTTATCATTATGAATGAATTTAATAAGATATATATAATTTTATTGATAATATATTTATCCTAAACATCTAAATCATATTATTCTTATATCACATAAAAATAATATACATCCCTTATTTGTTCAATAAGATTTACATAATGCTATCAAAATGGTAAAGGGGATATCTAAAACATTACTAAATTTTTTAATGTAAATTACATTATAATATCATATTATATAAACATATATATTATCATCCAATAAAAGGCGTTTATGATATTCCAAATATGATATATTTGGTTAAAACTAATTTATATTTCTCTTCATAATATTCATAAAAATATTTAAGTACTATTGTTTTTTAAAATAAATGATTAATAATAACAATAAAAAATACCCTTTTGATATATATATATATATATTAATCCTCATCCGTCTTAATTTACTTAAATTTACTCTTATAAACATATAGCATAGAGTCACTATCATATTATGATTCCTCCATTGAAACTTCTTAAATATTTCCCATATATATTTGTATGTTTCAATACATATTACATTCATGTAATATAACTATGATTCGGAAAATGAAAATATCATTTTGTTTCACTCCATTGATTGGTATATCCCTTTGATCTTCTTAATTAAATGAGTATATTCAAAATTGGGATGAAATCACATAATAATAGATTCTCTAACCTCTAGGTCGAGTGAAAGGAGGTAGGGATGTATCATAATTATCTGTCTATTTTATACATACAATTTAGGTAATCCTTGTATAGTCATAGATTTTATATTATCTATATAGTATTTATTTAGAGACCACCATATTTCATAAAAAAATATTGTCCATGATTAATTAAAATCAAAGAGAGGGGTGGGGTGAATCAATTAACAATTTCCTTTTATATGTTGATCCCCTTGAACTCAACCTCTTAAAAAATGATGATTATATATCCACATTATATAAATTCAACACATTCAAATATTATGAAATATAAATTTACCCATCATAATTAAAATAGTTATCTAATAATGACAACTCTTTTCAATGATGTTATGTCCCACCATCATTGAATATCATAATTTTTTTAAAGAAATAGCGCAACATATAATATTATATGTTCACTCATCATCATGATTCTACCAAGAAATTAAACTATTCAACAAATATGATAATTCAATGAATGATCTTCATTCCAACATTAATTTCTATATCACTGCATGGAAATTCAATCTTCCACTATATCAAGATGGATTAATAGATCCACACATGTACCATTATTTATAGTTCTAAATAGATTTGATTATAAATCTTATTTTCTATGAAACTCATTCTAGAACATTTGTAATATATATTATCCCATGTCTTCTAATACATCAATTGATCTCATTTATAGACTCATATATTTAGATCAAAAGTTTCACTCATAGATATATGGGTAGTAGGATCACTTTATTCTTTGTCACAATAAATGAAAGATCAATAATTATTTCCTAATCATATATTAGGTCTCAATTTTCTTATATCAAATAAAGAAATAATATCCAATTAAATTAGATAACATTCAATTCATTCTAGGTCTTCAATAACAACCCTTAAATACTACACTAAATTCCCAAACCTATATCATTATATTTTAACCCTTACTTCATATTTGATCTATATTTAATCCAACACATCATCAATTATTTCTATTTAATTAATATTAATTAAAACATCCCGACACATCATTACAATATATGAATTGTGGACAAAAAGATTACCCCATGATCATTTAATCATTCAATAACCATTAACGTAACATTTGAATCAAATCCTACTATTCTTTTTCATTTCATCCAACCCCCCCATAACAGCTTACTTATGGAAAAGGAATTAGTGGTCATTATATCATTATGATAACAAAACTGACTCCATGTATTGTTGGCTATTTTTATATTTTATGCAGTGATAAGAAACAACACCTCAAAATTTCAGAGAAAATAATATCACCATAGGAAACACCACACATAGTTTTATTAGTGATTTGTTTAGGTAGATCATAAACTCTACATGCTTAGTCCATTAATGTAGTGAAACAACCTTGAAAATTTTAAAAATAACAATAGTATATACACTGGCATGGTCCTCTATTTCTAGTCATGTAGATATTCTTAATATTTTATACAGTTTATGACATCCCCACACCAACATGATGAACATTTTAGCTATCCCCATGGTATGTGTAGAATATCTTTAAGAACCATGACTTGAGAAATATTGTTTTTTAATGGTTTGGGATGAAACATCTTTTATTATTTAAAGAAAATACCTATTTCAAACTGGGTATAGGGAGACACATTACACAGGCCAAAGGCCCTAGACCATGTGGTTAGAATACAAGGCCCAAATGCCCATTTTTGGCCCAAAGGGCCCTTTTGTGAATATTACTACTACGGTAACCAGGCTGCTACAACACCTGCTACATATGCATATAGGAGAATTCATTTTTTACAATTAAATTCTCTTTAAACATATGTGATGTGACTGATAAGTATCTTTTTTGAGTTAATTGATCATTGCATAGTAGTATTCAGTGATGAATTTACTATTTATGGTGACTAGTTTTAATCCATTATCCATTCAATATATATTGTCCTTCGAAAGTGTGTATAAATTAACATTTTTCATAATTTTGAAACCTTCCACTTCATAGTAAATAATTTTACTTTTATAAGGTAGATAATTTTAGAAGAGGGTATAAAAATCAATCCTATAAAATTGAGGTGATTTAGTTTTTTCTTGAACCCACATCACATCAAGAAATATATTCCTTCATTTTTCATGATGGTTTCTATCGTTGATTAATATAGAACATTAGTAGGATGCCCCACTCAATCATATACTACAAAATTATGTTTCATTCCATTTTAATGAGTCTTGTAAGAGAGCCTTCATTGACCTCAAATATATTCTTACAACTGCCTTAATAATCCAACACCTAGATTGGTTCTTACCATTTAAATTGAAATGCGATTATTCATATTGTGCCAATGGGGGCGTTCTATGTCAATGAAAATGAAAATTTCAATATTTACACTATTATGTCAAAAAACATTTGATGAAACTCAATCTAACAAAACTACGATTGAAAATTAACTTTTAGTTCTGGTTTTTTTATGTGGAAAATTTTCTCCCCTATCTCGTAGCTTTGAAAATTATTATTTTTAAAGATCACTCATCTAAAAAGTTTTTAATTAATAAAATTGATTCCAAATTGAAGCTTATAATATGGATCTAAATTATCCAAGATAAAGTAATTATGACTATTGATAAACCGTGATATTAAAACCATGAGGCTGATCACATATTTATTATTTCTCATTCATAACATTTTTTAAATAATTGATCATAAATTTTGAACCAAATACCTTTCATCAATCTTTATAAATATACCAGGATAGGAGCCAATTTTTTATAACATTTTTTTAGTGTTTTTCTAGAATATTTATCAGAAGAACAAAAATTGAAGCTTCAATGTGATTTAATATTCTATTTTTGTGATGATAATAATCATTGTAAAACTATTGATGATATGGTAATTAAGAAGATAACTAGATAAAGTTGAACAATACTCTATATTATAATTATGTCACTCAATTCTGGGTGGTGGCCACATTATTCCAAAAATTACCTCATTAAAGGCCCTTGACACATGATTCTTTTGGCCTTCCAAATTAAAGGCTCACATGAGTTCTATCAATAATGTAACATTTTCCCGTATTTTCGCACAATTTTAATGTTTAATGAAATGAACAAAAGACCTTATTATTTTCTAATATATTTTCTATTTAAATAATAAATTTCATTAGACTAATTCCCCCTAATAATAGATTGTCATATATTGTTTTGTTCATTGACTATGTTTCAATGTAGGTCAAGGCCAAAGTCACTAGGGAAGATGATGAACATATTGATATTGAGTTCTTAAAATCCCAAGTATTCCATCAATTTGGAACTCTTCATCCCTTAGTAAGTGATAAAGATATTATTTCTATAATTGGACCATGAAATATCTCTTGAAAATTAATGGGGTGGTACAGAAAATAAAATATATATATCCCCAACCTTAGTAGATGGAATGCATGAATATTAAAAATAGAGAAATGAAAATTATTATTAAGAGAATTTTTAATCCCATATGAGAAAAATGGTCTAAAATATTGGTGAAGCACTTCGGTTTAATCAGACTACCTATAATGAATAGACCCAGTTTTTTCTATTTAAGCCTTAGGAATGGTTATAAATATATTTCCAAAGAAAGGTGATGATATGACATGTGATTCTAATTCCGAATTTGCCAGGAATAAATTATAAAGTAATATTATTTATATTTTACAATATTCATAGAGATTAAATTATATATCTTTCAAATTGTAACTCAGATCATAAATATGAGGGAAAAGTTGAATCCAGAGCATAGCGTTAACCCTAGGCGGGCCATAACCTTTTTCTGCATCTGCCTTCTCTAAACAATTCCATAGAAGAAGTAATATTAAATAAAATAATTTAAAAAAATATTTTATCTCAGATCTTACATCGAATGACATCTGAATGGGTACTCAAATTGGAAATCTGAGATAACTGTTGAGTTCGTAATGGGGTGTTTTCACTAGGTGAAACATAAAATAAGTTGGTGAGAGATGCTTATATCATTTGACCATTTGTAGGATTCATATTAATTGTCTATAAATTGGTTATTATGGGGGTTTTAGTGGTATACCACATCATTATCCCATTAGAAATGAATACATACACCTCTCCCCATAGGGAAATTGAACTTCAAATCCTGGATAGATTTTTTCAGCACTACATCTCTGAGAAGATTGAAGTGTAGAAAATGAAATGATTGTTGATTGGCGTGTTCATCGAAGAGGAGTAGATCCCAATTTGAGTTAGGACCTTTGATTTCATGATTCCCCTTCCACCCCTTGTTTTGTGCATCAGGATTTCATTTATTAAGGGTATGAATTTATCACATATACCATAGTTTGATGGTGACACATAAAATTGTTAATTTTTTTTATCCTTTTTAATAATTGCGCAGTTAAACTCTTCATATTTTATTTTGTGAAAAATATCATTGAATGGATAAAATATGTTTTTAGTTCACATGTTCTCTGTCACATTAATGTATATATATATATATACATTTATATATTTTTTTGAATCATTCCTTTCATTCGATGCCAATTCTGGGATAGAAAAATTATTTCATCAAGGTGGTGCACTACTGGATGAAGGGAACAACAGTGCTGCATCGACGGTGCAATTCCATACGAGCTCGGGGATGGGTGATGCATCATTGATCATGTCTGTGGAAGGGATGTGCGGCTTTGTTAAGCATGTGAGAGGATGATGGGGGTTTGGTAAGAATAGTTGAGGAAGAACGGAGCTGAAGCGAGATCTGCAGAAGACCTACATTGTGATAGGAGATCTGGGGTTTATAATGTGATATCCAGATGTGATGTGAGGATAAGATTCTTGGAAGGAGGATCTGATTATGGGTGTGTGCCCTTACAGTTTACAAATGTTTTGGGAAAAAGAAGGTATAGGTGAAAGAAACAATAAAAAAGAATATAAAGAAATTGAAATGTTAGGATGGGGGTGTGACCCACTTGGAGGAAAAAACTAGGGGCACATGCACACCCTCATTGAATTATTGTTAAAAAATATTAAATAATACTATTATTATTTTTTAGTCAAATATTATTTTTTTAGTCATAACATTCCCATAAAACATATAATTGAAACATCGTTAGTAGGGACATGACCCACTCATTGAGATGGTAATTTTAATAACGATGTGGTATATATTATTTGGAATCCTACCTTCGGTCAGTGAAACACCCAATAATAATAAAATTATAAATGCATGATTTTATATCTAACCTATATCACTCATAAAGTGATAAAAGATTAGCCTTCAGTGGTGTCTCTACCATGAAATTGAGGAATATTTTTCAAGAACAATTTTGGGTACATAATTTGAGATCAAGGCGTGATCCCCAAGAAGCTTGGTTCGGGTGTGTTGCGATGAAATTTGACTTTTTCACCAGCTATCCAATTTAGAAAAATTAATAGTTAGTCCTGTGCATTTTTTTTTGAGGATCGCAATAGTGGGAGAAATATATTTTAATTCAGGATTAAGACATGGGTCCCATAAAGAGTTATTCATGTGCAATGATGTAAAATGTAGCTCCTTCACCAGATGTCTGATTCAGGTTACTGAATTTTCAATCTTACGTGATATTCCATAAGGAAAACAAATGTGTGATCCATTTGGTTATCTGACGCCTATGAAGAGGCATTCCAAAAAAAGAATATAATTTCCCTTTAGGGAAATGATGATCATCATGCGCCCGTCAGTGTTTTGGGCTATGTGTTCCTTGTACTCTTGGAGTAAACTGGTACACATAGGGGTAATTGTTCACAATTTATTACCAAGTAATGGAAATTTATGCAGATATTCAATGAAATGGGGACACACATCATGTGGACCCCATATGATTCATGTGTGACCAAATAAATATTTTTTATCTTGTATCACTTTTTTTAGACTCGGAAGCTGTAATGCGAGTAGCCTATTTAGAGTGTTTTTATAAATAGAACAATATGGTTCCATCCATTGTGGCTTTTGAGATATGATCCACTATGCTCCTTCTGTTATGCATATCCAGGGTGACACTTGATGACAAATCTAATCTTAAAGTATCATCATCATATCCTAGGATTACTAACTAGTAGGTAAGGAAACGGTAGTTCCTTGATTCTTTCCAAGAGTTACCATCCTACAAGGATGGCCATAGAAGTTCAGGGATTACACTATAACTGGGATGGGAAATGGGTTTATTGACAGTAATTCTAGTCTTACCCTTCATATAGGTTGGTTAGTGTGTTCCTCAATGGTGGTTCCAAGTACCCTCGAGGGTACTACCCTTCAGTAAGGCTGGGAAGTGGGTCCCATCGATGACTCTTGTCGGGAAGTACCCCCAGTAGATTTCCCTTCAGCAGGGTTGGGAATTGGGTTCTCGTCGATATCCTGGTGATAATTCCTCATAAATATACTAGGGTGTGGATACCCGAGGACATTAGAGTGGAACTCTTCAACCAGGTTGGGTATGGGTCTTAATCCATCAAATACAACATCTTATTTTGAGACATAATGATGAGACATTCTTTCCTGTACCCTTGGATTCTCAATAATTATGGATGGTTTACCCATCATGACATTTCTATGTTATGATACGGAAAACCATTAGGTTGTGAAAATGATGCCCAAAGTAGAGAGTATCAGGGTTTGGTTATTGTGTCACTTATACATGCTCGTTTATGTATGATCTGCGGGATACTAGGAATTATTAGGGTTTTCTTCTGGGCCAATCAATGAATCATTTCTCAGGATTATATATGAGATGGAGATCCCCTTACACAATTGATTAGGATTATTTGACTAAGAATATATATATATATATATATATCCTATTTTAGTACCCACTCCTTGGGTTTTGGTAACTCTTCATCCAAGAGAGGTGAATATTCCTGGGGTATTCCATGTTCTTTCTATGTCTATATTATTATGGTTGGATGAGTTTACTCTCCTTCTATAGGTAGTGAAAACATTAAGATTTGTTATTCTTCTCACCATGTTGAGATCCTAGTGTTAGGATGAGATTTTGATCACAAAATTATGGGGTTGAGATGTATCATTTTACCAGAACCTTTTCTATTTACTACATTCATCATCAGTTGTATCTCTTACTACTCCCTATTTTACTTTTCAGGGTATCCTACTGTGTATTTTTATACTCATCTCTACGTGGGATCTGTCCACACATATCGTGACTTATGAAGATGACAAATAGGTTGATCATTACATTATATAAGCATATGGATACGGGTTCTTGGACCACGTACGGTGGTTGTAGATTAGGATCTAGGAGAGGGTCTCTTTTAACTATTTTAATTTTCTGTTACTGCTAGGTTGTGAAACTTTTCTATTATGGAATTTATTTTTTCCCTTTCCCTTTATGTTTACATTTTTGTACGTATTCTTATTAGAGGTTGATGTGTGATTGGTTTCCTTATATAGTGGTGTTATATCTTTTTTTTCCATTTTCCTCTACACTATTAATTGAGTTTGATATAGGTATGTTCTCAGGTTCTTAGGAAAGGAATCCATATGTTTTTTGTGACTTCAGTGCTTGTCACCAACCTTGGACTATGGAGATGGGCTTATTGTAGTTGCGGCTCGAGCCTGACATGGTCCGTGTCATTAAAAAGTGGTATTAGAGGAGGTTCTATCCTTGGGATATTGTTTGTACATTTCTCTAAAACACCCTTGTTTGATTTTAGGGAAACTATTACAACATTTCTTGAGGGAAACTCTCATGCTAGGGAGTCCAGTTATAAGGTGCTGGAAGACATATCCCTTCACTAGGACCCTGATTACCCACTTCTCAACTCAGTATACTGAGACATTTTTTGTCATGAAAATTTGTAGACGCATCATATAGGATAGAGTCATTGACTATCCTTCATGATTCATCTCCCCATTGTTGTTGATATTTTCATATACCACCAATGTTTTGATTACACCTTCATCCAGATTGACTTGAACCTAAGATGGTGACACTGGTTGGAAATTACTATAGGATTATGACTTTTAGATATTCTTTTCTATGGGAAAGTGACAGGTTGTAGGAGATTCAGTTAGAAGGATGTACTAGGATTGCCTGGTGTGGGATGTTTCAGGGCATTTAGCTTCCCCATATCTGGCCCTGGTGGAGCAAGATGGTACACTACTTCTTCAGTCGATGGTGTTAACTCCTTCACTTCACAACCATCTAAGATTCAATAGATTGTGATACATAGATTATGAAATCATGGGTGACTAGATATCCTTAGGTGTTTCACCATATGGATATTTTGTTGGAGGGAATCATGAGACCTTGTTCTTGGAAAAATAATAATTATTGTTGTGATGTGGGATCTAGAGGTTTGGAAGTGGAGTTAACCATTCCACCAAGTTACATCGAGACATTCATGATCATGGAGAGGGATGGATAGGTTTCAAACTACCTAATACTAACCCCAATAGCTGGAGTAGGGACACGACATCTCCCATGTGTCATAGATGAAAAGATATGTGGGCGACCATACACACTTCTTTGACGAAGTCGAGAAGGGAAAAAAATTTAGAGCCACTTTTGTAGAGATCCCAATGTTGATCTAATATCGAGAGGAGAAGACCATTCATGGAAAAACCATCCTTTAGGTTCATATGTTGTTGTAGAATGGAATCATGGTAGGGATTTCCTAGGAAATTGGGCAATTGGTGTGAGCTCAGTATCCCGTGTTTTTTCCCTTGTTTTTCATTTAGGGGATAAAAATATTGAAGGGTGGAATTATTTAGAGACCATTTTATTAACTTTTATGACACATGAATATATCTACATATATTTCATGAAATAGGTGCATTGATAGTCTTTGACTCTAAGGCACAGTGTTCCCGAAATAAATTATACATAAATATTAATGATATTTTATACAATGTACAAAAAGTGAATGGGATATAATTAAAATAGTATCTCATATCTGAATTTTGTGGTTATGTTTGAGTCTAGAGTGTGGCTTTTACCCTAGGTTGAACATAATTTTTTCGATAAGAGCCATCTTAAGAAAATTCCATGGAGAACAAAACCATAAATAAAATAATTAAATAAAATTATTGTATCTTAGACATTAATTCAAATAACATCATACTGGGTACTCAGATTTGAAATATGAAAATATATTTGAGTTCATAATATGATTTTTTTACCATGGCGTGACATAATATATGAGGGAGCGATATGTTCATATCCTTTGATAATCGATAGATGGCCTATTAATTTTCTATTAATTGGTGATGATGAGGATTTTCTAGGTTTTCCTCAAAATCATCCCATCCATAGTGAATCCATAATCTTCTCCTCCCATGGGAAATTCAGCATTTAATCATTGATAGGTCATGACCGTGATAAATATTTTATTAGATCATGGAATGTTAAATGCAACAAATGTGGATGTTCAAGTTTGTCAATGAATAATGAATCTGAATTCAAGGTGGGCCCTTTGATTTTTTGATTTTCCTTACCCACACCCCTAGTTTCATTCTTCATGAATTCACAGATTAAGATTAAGACTTCATTGCATATCTCTGAGTTTGTCTTTGATACATAAAATCTTTAAATTATTTTCTCCTTTGATATAATATAATCGTTTAACACTTCCTATTATTTTTTTCCCAAATTATCTTTGAATTGATAATCGATCTCTTCGGTTCATTGTTTCTCCATCCATTTCTCATATATATATATATATATGATTATATTTTAGGTACATTATTCCTTTGAGGTGATACCAAATCTGGGATGGAAAACGAATTTCATCAAGGTGGTGCACTGCCATATTTTCCCAGGGAATGACAGTGTAGTGCTGGTCGAGCCTGAGGATGGGTGGTGCTAAATCTGATGAGCTTGGGGAAGGGAGGTGTTTCATCAGTAAGCTTGAGAGAGGATTATTTGGATTTGGTAAGATTCAATGAGGTATTTATGTTGTGGTGTGAAATCCACTAGAGATATTCTATGAAATGTGAGATCTAAGGTAAAAGTGAGATATTGGGTTTTTTAGTGGGGAGAAGTCATGTGGATGGAGGAGCTTCTTGGGGGAGGGGTGTTCCATTAGGGATTATAGTGTTGAAGGTCTGGGGAAGAATAAATAATTGGATAGATGAAATAATAAAAATAATAAAAATAACTAGAGAAGTGTGGTTGGGGGTGCGACCCATGTGGAGGAAAAAAGGGGGAACACATGCATGCCCTTAGTGAATGATTGCAACAATAATTATTATTATAATAATAATCCAAACTATTAATTTTATTTTGTAGTCGAATATTATTTTATATCATAAATTCTTGGTGCGATGTTCAATTTACTCACTATCATCAAAAACATGACCGTATCACCGAGGCCATCATTTTAATTCTGATGGTGGATAACTTTTTCAGAATTCTTCATTGAGACAAAGAGACACCCAATAATAAGAAAATTATTATTATTGTAGGATATTGTATCAATCCTATCTTTATCATATGGAGCTGGAATAATGAACCATATGTGGCATCGTGACCCTGAAATTAATGTAGATGTTTTAAATCCAATTCTGGGGTTGTAACATTAGATTGGGGTGTCGACCCCACGAAACCCGATTTTGGTGTGTTTGGTGAAATGTGACTTTTTCACCGGGTGTCTGATTTGGAAAAATAAATAGTCTAACCTAATCATTTTTTCATGAGGATAAAAATACTTCAATTAGTATATTTAATTTGAGATTGAGATGTCCACCCAATGTGGCACTATTCTAGCACAATGAAATGAAATGTATCATCTTTACCTGGTGTTCGATTTAGTCAAATGAATAGTCAATCTTGTCTGATTTTCTAGAAGCATAACATTGGTATGATATGATTTGTTATTTGGGGAATTTGAAGAGTCATTCTATTAAAATTAAAATTTCCCCATCTGTTCAATAATGATCATTTTGTGCTGATCAGCTTTTAGGGATAGATGTACCATGTACTTTGGGATTACATTGGAATGACTGGGGTTACTTGATCAATGTTTAGTACCTTCAATTGGCTAGGTACATGGACAAGATTGGAGGAGGGTTCACATATTTGTTTGGACCCCATACACATTGTGTACCACTTAATAAATATTTTATCTCTTGTATGTTAGTCTTTTGAACTCATATTTCAGAATATGAGAATCTTATCATGAGTGTTTTTTCTTGTTGAAAATGATGGTTCCCTCCTTTGTGTCTTAAGATATATGATGCATGATTTTATGGGTGTGACACATTTCTTGAGTGACACTGCTGATATCAATAATCTTATAATATAATCAGAGTATCTTGATCTTACAATCAAGTAGGGATGGCCATTGTATTTCCTAAATTCTTTCTAAGGGGTACCATCTTGTTGGGATCTTCATAGCCATTTTGGGTTTACCATTCAACTAGACTGGGTGTTGGTTCTCTAACAACAGTTCTAGGTTTACTATTAGGCTAAGCTATATTGTGGGTTCACCGATGGATGTTCCAGGGACCCTCTACTGTACTTCCGTTCAATCGGGTTGGGCAGTGGGTCCCATTGATGATGGTTGTTGGGAAGCACCCTCCAGCGTATTTCCCTTTAGTGTGGCTAGGCAGTATGTCCCCACCGAATTTTGGTGGATGATTCCCCCTGACGTACTAGGGAGCAGATACCTAATCATAATAGAGTGGAACCCTCTTGCCGGGAACATCATGGGTCATCAACAATGTGACATGACCTATTGATTATGCGACATAGTGATGAGACATTTTGTTATTTACCCTCAGACACTCAAGAATAAGGGATGCTTTCCCCGCCAAGGTGCATCCATATGACAAGACCTTAAACCGTGTGGGTGAGACTATGCTAGACAATGTGGACTGTATCAAGATGTATAGATTAAGTCCCATGGACCTGTGTGTTCAGGTCAAATGTGTGGTGTTGTGGGTATTGTTGGTGGTTACTTGTGGAACTGTTGGTGTCTCTTTTCTTGGGTCGATATGTTAGATAGAGATCCCCTACTCTCTCATTTGGTATTCTTTGACTGTGCACACACACACTCATATATTTAATCCTATTGAAATTATCATTCTTTGGTTTGTGGTTACTCTCCTTCCAGTAGATGTGAACACGCATGGGGTATGCCACATGCTTTCTGCGTCTAGCTTCTAAAGGTTGAAGAAGTCGACTCTCCTACTATAGGAAGAAAATATTCCATGAGAAGTTTATCTTATTACCATGTTGAGAACCTTGTTCTTGGATGAGCATTATCTCACTATATTGTTGGGTAGAGATATACTCTTTTACCCTTCCATTTCTATCTACTTATTTCCACTTCATTGAAATCTATTACTTCTCACTAATATCCTTTATGAGGTATCATACTGAGTATTATTACCTTCAACCATGTTTGGGATTTTCCTACACGTATCATGAGTTATGAAGGTGATAAACAGATTGATCATGACTTCATAGGATCTTAGGGATATATGTGATTGTACTGCATATGGTGGTGGTATCGTGGGATCTAGTAGTTTGTGCCTCTCATCTATTTTAATATTTATTAACCTCCATGTTCTGACACTTTTCATGTTAGTTTTTTATTTTTCATTTTTTCCTTTCATTTTACATTATTATACTTTTACTACTTAGATGTAGATTCCTGTTTGTTTCATTATATAGTAGTGTTGAATCTTTTTTTAATTATCCTCTACACTTTTTCATTGTTTTTGATTTATTTGTGTGTATAGGTTCTTAGGAAATTGCCTCCCTGAGTTTTTTGTGTCGTTGGTTCTTGTCACCACCCCCTAGACTATGGTGGTGGGCTTGGGGTAATTCTGTATCGAGCCACAGCAAGGGTCAGATCATGAAATATAAAATAACCATTGGGGTGTCGACATTTAGGATAGTTTTGTAAATTTGTGTCATTTTTCAGTTGAAAGAAAACATAAGTCATTTTAGACTATGAAAACATGAAATTTTGACTGAAAAATCTGATGAAGATATATTATTTCATTTTAGTGAACTGGAGGATATTCATGTTGATTTTTACAACAATTACAATATCAATAATTAAATGGATAAGATACTGCAAAAAAATATATAATATTAAATGAAATACATGGTTAAAGGATAATTATATTTAACTCGAAATTTTAGCATCACCCAGGTAAGTTTAATCATCTTTACGATGTTCCATTTATTAATATTAATGTTTAACAATTTGGTTTAGTGAAATTCGAAGACCACTCTTCCGAATGGAAATACTATATTAATGTAAATTAGCTAAATCATTACCACTAGAGGACACACATACTATAGATCATATTGACCACCACCAGATCCCCAAATACTATAGTAGACACACCACTGGATGGAATTGACATCCCACCATATCTAATCGAAGGGAATCTCTTTCCCTTAAATCTCTCTCCCCACTTCTTCAACCTCATGTTTCTCTTTCTCCCTATGTTTCTCACATTATTATTATTCCCCTCTCATTCTATTTTCTTACCACATTCTTCATCATGAATTTATTCTTTCTTTCTATTTTTTATTAGTGCATGTTTAATAAAATAGGAAAACTAATAAAACTAAATAAATAGAACAAACTCAAAAAGGATTCACTATTACTCACCATTAAATTTTAATATTTTTCTTTTATTTTGGGTATTTTGATGTCTAAATTTTACCTCTCCCATGTCTCATATTCATAATTAAATTTGATAAATAGTTTTCTGTCATGAATAATAAATTTTTAATAGCTAATTTTTATTTGGAAAATTATTTTTCCCAATCCTTGAGAAAAAATAGTTGATTTTATTCTATTTTCACCTATATATATGTTTTTTTATTGTGTGGTTATCAACCCAGATTGTGAGTAAGTATTGTTTGTACCATAGAGTTAAATCTCCTAATTTAGCATACCTTAAAATGATAGAGTAATTTTATGAACAACATGAGAGTCAAAATAGGCAAATAAGCTCACAATAGAGTTATATTGATCTATATGTTGAAATCACCTAAGAGACATTGAGAACCATTTAATGATAGCCAAATTTCATGAAAAAAATCCTTGTCTCCACCTATATATCCATATATTTACATGGTATTATTTTTAAAATCCAAATTTTGGTGGAATGGATTCGATTTTGTGTACAATTTCCTAGATTTTCAATGTGTTTTTATATATTTGAGTGAATGTATATATTTAACTATAGGAGATATGTTTTCATTTATTGTGTTTTGGTACTGTATATATGTTTTTTACATATTTTAAAATTTATATTGATGTCTATTAAAAAAATATATAGAAAAAAACAAAAAACAATAACAAATAAAAAAATGAAAATAATGGGTTCTGTCTTGGGTGGGTCAAAAATAACTCTTCATTAAACTTTTATCTTCTTATATCTATTTAAATTATTGTTAGGAGGAGAACAGACATAAATTGGGTGATGGATATAATATTTCATTCAATTTCAACATTTTAAAATGTAGATATAAATAAAATAAAAATTTCATCATATTATAATGTTTCATTGGGCTATTTTTTTAGATTTTTAACCTATTTCATCATTTCAACATCTTCAAAATTCCTCTATATTTTTCTTCCTCCAAAAATTATGGCCCTTTTACATATTTGATTCCGTTTAATTCATTGATTCATTTCAAAAAATCATTTGAATTTTATTTTCCATTCATTGGTTTTAGCCATCCTTTACACTCTTTTGAAAAATATATTCCTACCATACCAGAACCACAATAAACCTCTAAGAATTCCTTGATTCATGTGATCATTAGAACTGGGAATAGAAACTTAGAGCTCTTACAAATTCTATGATTTACACATTTTTTTGGAAAATTAGTCATCCTTCTTAAAATGTATTATCATCTAGGAATGTGTGAGTTATGAGTTCAAAAATATTCCAATTTTTATGTTGTGCATAGAAAATAACGTTTGTTTAACGAATTGTTTCAAGAATAATTTATGTTTTATACATCATGGATGAGTGATATAATAAATATCTTCTGATTAGAGAAACAAATCATTAATTATTAGTGAGTAAAATTAATTTTGTAATGTTCTCATATTTGTTGAATATGAGGACATTCACAATACTATGTTTGGGATAATTGATGTTATTAGTTTATTAATATCATCTATTTAACTACAAATTTTTTTGAGTAAAATTTAATAAATGGTGTGAAATACCCATGTTTTAATACTAAATATATATTTTTTGTATTATTCGAGTTAATCCAGATACGAAACATTTTACTATTTTAATTATAAACTCACCAACAAATCCTAAATGGTTTATTTTTCCTTTTTAATAATTTCTAATTCAATATAATATAAATAATCCCAATGTTTATAGGGCTAATTCATCCATATAAAGGGTCATCTGGAGCACACAAGAAGACCCGTCAAATTTCTGATGAAAAATGGACCATCCATGAGGATAGAATATATAGTATCAATCCAGAAGTACAAATTAATTTGTTCTCAACTAGTATTAAAGGTATGAAAAATATAAACTTTGATAAAATTCTCATGTCCCAACTCAAAAAATAATTTACCCAATTGATCTTCGAATGTCGATCCTACCTTTCTATTCTAGAATTTAAAAAACCCACCTTTCATGACATTACTCCCAATATAATCAACCAAATGATATTAAATTTTGTTTTCTGAAAGACACGATATTATAGTTAGACATTAAGGAATAATTTTTTCTATTATAGTGGAATCTTACTCAACTGAAATGATTTAAAATTCACATTAGGGAAAACATTGATAAAATACTGGATACAAGCACATGGTTTATTGAAATAGACATAAAATTAGATAAAAAATAATATTTGATTCAAAATATGGAGGTATCACATTCCACATTTATTTATAGATCATTTAGAAGGAATATATCATGAAATTATACTCTCTAACTAGTCAAAGTGGTGAGGTAATATGAGGTGTAGTTTTGAAATTCAAATAGTCCACCAAATACATGCCCTTATTCTCCATGAAATGGGTTGGAATTTCCGAGAATATTAGTATAGGTTTAAACAACCAAATAATAAATAAACTCCTTTAATGAACTTCTAAACTCATGATTTAACTTTGGATACCATTCCTATATTCTTTCATTTCATGCATTTTTTGTGTTTTCAATCGTAGTCATTTAAGTTTGTTTTCATTTCAATTAATTATTAAATAATGTTTCTTCAAAATAAGTTTTAATTATCATACACACTATTTTTTTAATATTAAATGTCTTATTTTGATTAAAATAATGTTTTATATCATTCCATTCATTTTCTTCCTAATTCAATTGAATTTCCCCTTTTTAATTTTGTTCACCGTTTGTCTGTGTGTTTGGCACACTACTGTGATCATCATCTATTATTTTTCTCCCCATTTACAACTCATCACCCTAAAAAACATAAAAAATATTAATGAAAATCTCAATGGATTAATATATCTACTATATAATTGATTCATAATTTTTGGATGTTAAGTGACTGAGAGATTTTTCTCATTTAATATTTTTTTAGGTTAAAATTGTGAATGTTAAACATACAATTTCATTGATAAAGGACTTGATTTATTTAATGTGTGGATTAAATTGATTAATAGAACTATAAATTCACTACCATAGAAAATGTTAATTGATATTAGATCCATAGTTATGTTAATTATTTTATTAATGCCACAACACTTGGGGTTTTACATCCAAATCATCTTGTGAGTTGTGTGATAATTTAATGAAATATGAAGAAAATCTCAAGGATATCGTGAACATAAATGACAAATAATGAACTAAAACAAATAATTATCATGTTTTCAAAATCAATAATCCTATATAAACCAATTTAATTAATTTCTACAACCCCCCCCCCTCAATAGAAAAAATTAAAAAAATTGACACAAAAAATTATACAATCATCGATGATTTGAATCAAGTGATGATATAAACATTATAGATGTGAACTAAATCATTGAATGGAAAATAAAAACCCATGAACCATGATTTAGAAGATCCATTTTGAGATAATATTCTCCATGATTGTTATTATTTTCATTTTTATCCTTCATATAATCTTTAAATACCACTGAAGAAAAAATAAATTCATTCATAGATAAACATTTTACATGGGTTGATTGATTTCTAAATATGGATATTCCATTCTAAATAGATGTTAATACTGAAGGTAAATATAAATATTTATCTAACTGTGATATTTCATCTCCCAAAAAAGAATCTTTATTAACAGTTTATCTCAATGTCCAATTAATTAGAGTGATAGTTCCATCTTCAAACATTTTGAAAGTATAAAACCTTAAAATTACATAACATTGCCTTAATTGACTGATATTTTCATATAATTCATTGTAACCCAAAATATTATTCAATATCTCATTTTTATTGTAACATTGAGAAAAAAGTTAAATTTAGTAGTCCCTAGACCATTGAAAATAATAATAATTACTTTTAATTGAGATCATATTCCTTTTCATGCTTTTCATCCAATTTTTTAAACTACATTTTAGGAATATCATAATATATGAAAACAATTAAATAATTTTTAATCCTGATATTTTTCAAATAAATAATTTTGAGATATTTCCAACATCTATAATAATCACCATTAATGTATGGAAAAAATATCATCAACAAAAGTTATTAAAAATAATACATATTTAGATTTTCCATTATCTAGATATTTAAATTCCTATTATTGATGTGGATTATAAACAATGATATAACCTATTATGTCAGAATATATATAAAGAAGATAAATACATAAGAGGATGTGAATTGTTTTCCAGTAACATTGATAAAATCAAAACATATCTCTAATAATGTTGTGAATATTCCCTTGTCTCTTTATGATGAGTGAAAAAACATAAATGAATAAGGTGTAGTAAACATTGACGTGTTGTTTTTTGGGGAAAAGTCCATTATTATACTGAACCAACACTATACTACATCAGCAAGGTGAATTTAAATAGTAAGTCCTATTATCCATAGGTAACTTAATATATAATTAATTTTAGTTGAAAAATTATAGGTAATTTATATAGAACTCCTATTCTTTTATAATTCACCAAAATTCCATAACATAGTAAAACAATATGACACTTAACCAGAACCACAAATGAGTATGAGAAGTTGAAACTAAAATAATTAAATAATTTTTTATTTGAATAAGAACACATATTTTTCTTCATAGTTTTAGTAGAAACTAATATATGAATTTAGATCTTCAATAATTCATAGAAGTAAATAGATCATCTAGAGTCCACAAGATTTAATTACATAGTGATATAGAAAACACTAGAAATATTTTTCACCATTTATATCTCCAATGTGTATGTTTAAAAATTTATTCAGTAAAAATTTAACAGAAGACGAGACTATAAGATGCATTATAAAGAACATTAGTGAGTTAATAAGATTGATCAATACATGTATTTATCGAAGGTGCATCTCTAATGAAAACAAATCACTTATTGATTAAAAACAAAACGCTTCCATTTTTATGTATATATCTATTGTGTATATATTTTCATTTCTGGTGAATATTGTCATTTTATTAATACACTATATTTAACACACCCAGGTCAAAACCAGATACATAAATGTTACCCAGTAAGTCTCAAATATTTAAATTCAAAATCATCAAAGATAGTCAGAATTTCAATATGAAAAGAAACAATTTACTCCATTGAATTCGAGACTTTGAATCAATCATTAAATATATTTTTAAAAAATATTTACATATAATGAAATGATTTAAGAAAAAATAGATAATATCAAGAATTTAAACTATATTTTTTAATTTTCAAACATGTGATTCCATCACATAACAATAAAATAGAGACATAGGGTAGATAATGTTTGGTTATTGAGAAGAATAGTGTTTATATAATAATTTTTTTTATAAATGTCTGTTTGATAGAAAATAATTTCTGTTATTCAAATTTTTTGGTCCATCCAATTATAGGGTATATAATCCATACGTTTTCATCCAAACATCGGGTCTCCAAAATATATTTTAGGCTTACTAATGTAGGGTATGTACTATTTTTGAAGAATACATTAAAAAATCATCTAGTATACTTTATTAAATGTTTCATATAAATCGGTGGACTGAATATATATAAATATAAATATTTTAGAGAATATTATATTTCTTAAAATAACTTAAAAAGATACATCATTTGTAAAATAAATATCAGGGATTGTGATATTGAAAAAAAAGTAACAAAAAATTAACCAATGCATTTTCAACACTATATATGTATGAATGATTATTTTAATTTCATTACATATTTTTTATAGGATTATATTTATATGAAATGTAATACAATGTTAATGGTGTTAAAGATAATTTGGAAAAATATGACCCTAACACCATATATCATATCCATTTTACATCGACTAATAAAATGAGGAAAACATTGGATGACTCGATATATATAGATTTATTGGATCATTTTATTGATAATCATTTGGTAAATTTTATTCTTTCATTTGATGATAAATGTACAAATGAAAATAATGAGAAGTGGAGGATGGGATGATGTATTATAAAACCAAATACATATTGAAGTGTGTGGGGAAGTGAATTGATATTTAATTAGTGTTTATATGAATCTTGTAAAATTTTATAATGATTTTAAGGATATTTTTCTATTTATTAAATGAAACAGGTAGTAATCAAGTGAAAATTACTATGTTTTCAATAAAAAGATATATAATCAACTATAAAAAAATTTAGCTTTTATAATCATATATGGTTAGTTAATACAATTTAATGCCATTTATTCATCATTAGATATATATTTAAATTATTTCATATATCACAATTACATGAACACATAAAGAAAATTATATGTTTATGATAGAGAATCATATCACATTATAAATATTTTGATAAATATTGCATATTTGTGACATTATTATTTCATATAAGGTTTTATCAAGATATTCTCAATCTATTTTATTATTATTCTGTCTAAATCAGTAATTATGAAACTATATTATATATGAATTGGGAAGAGTCATAGTTTCCACATTATGAGATGTGGGGTTACAAATTATATATACTACATTTTATTATAACAAAACATTAACCTATAATTGAGATGTTTTTATTCATTTATTATCTAAATGAAAATAAGGGATATTAGACTTAAATTATATCTAATTCATAATGATAGTAGTAAAATTTTATATATTCTAAATGAAAAAACATATACATATAAATTAACAAGGGATGAAACATTATCATTGGGTATTTTAAAAGAAATAATCAATTAATGAATCCTGATATTTGATTAGGGATAAATTTATTAGTGGTAATTGAAATCAAAATGGCTCATTCGAGAGATAAATATTATAGGCCATATTCAATTATTCTATAACATTTGATAAATGTATCTTATGGAGAAACATTTTACAATTTTTTAAAAATTTTGGTTAAACATATTTCATATAGATATTTCATTATGATATAGATTCTAAAGAATTATTACATCAATAAGATCTGAGAAAATACCTACATACAATAAATATGATTGGATCATAATGAATTATACTCAAGCGATGAGAATAAAAATAATCAAGTGGGATTAATATAACAACACCATCATAGAAAATAGATTTTCTACCTATAAGTAACTATTAAATTAAAATTTTTATAGAAATTAATGTTATGGAATATAAAATGACAACTTCATCAGTTCATATTTTCATTTCCATTTGGATATTATATGATAAAGATGATAAAAATATTTTAAATATTTTAAAATGTTGTCAAAGATTACTTCCATGGAATGATATAAATTACACATATATAAAAACAATATATAACATAATGGGATTACATATTTATGGCCTTTTAATATATAATTATGTTTTTTATGTAATTTGTTTTTCAATCTATTTTCCAGAATTACTAGAGGTTTACAATGTAATGTCTAAATAGATTTAAATATTTTTGAGATGATCAAAATGTGGGGGTGGTGTTTGGATGATTTTTTTGTGGGTTTTCAAATACATATAAAATTTTCAAAGACCATATTAATTCTTCTAAATATTGCATGACATACAAATAAGTATAAAATATAACATCATGTGTAAATTTTACTTCTTCTTTGGGTGTAGGACTTCAGTGATATTGGTTTTCATCAAAATTCATTGATACAGATTATATGAATTCATTTTCTTAAGCCTTGGAGTAGTTAATATGTCATTTTATAGATTGTGTAAGACTTCAATATCTAATGTATATTTTTAATTTGTTTCTATAAGACTATATTAATTGTAATTATTTGTGGATTTTAGCATTTCATGTCTCAGAATAATTCTTGTCCATGGAATGTAAGAATTTGAGTATTAGCCTTTAGTGTAGTCCATGTATGTTAGTGGGAAAAATAATTTGATGGGGCTAACATAAGTACCATAGATAATGTATTCCATTCATATTATTCTTCTGTTATGTGTTTACTTTTTGAATTTTCTATATAATAATTTATTGATATTTAAAAAATATCTACTTTGTGAGAAATTCAGTTTCCCAAATTCAAATATTAGGACTAAACAAAATAAGAAAATTGCAACGTTTTTATTAAATTATATTATCATCACAAATAGATTGTGATTCTTGAAACATGATGTGTCCATGATGATTGAATCTTGAACTGTATGAAATATGTAAATGAAAAAATGATTCAATGATATAATATTATCTTCAATAATAATTCATATGAATAAATGGTGTCATTATATACTTATATTATGATCCAAAATTACATTATAATTAACCAATGGATCTTGATGTGTGTCTAAATAAACATGAAAATTAATGCCTAGTTTTAAAATTCATTGTTACACAAGGGTATGAATGACATCCAAAAATGAAAAAATATACAATGTGATATGATCATGAAAACCTTTGTGTTAAATATTTTTAAGGCATTATGATTTAAATAGACCCATTTAATTGATCTTTTACTGAACTAAATGACAATATGCGTTAGAGGACAATGTTTATGAAATTTATTGTACTTTTAAGAGAGCATGGGGAATCTAAAAAATTTTATAGTTATTAACAATTATTATAAGGGAATATCATATAATATAGCATTGTCCAATACTCATGTACCTTAAATTTTTAAAAGAACCGTTTATTTTAAACATGTTTAATATGTAATAATTGAATGGGAATTAAAATTGATATGTATATATGGAAAATATTCATCGAATAAATATAATATTTGTTTATAAAAATTAACTATTAACATTATAGAAATGTGTTGAAATGTATGTGATGTGAAAAAGGTGATTGATTTGAAAAATAATTATGACATAGTGAACTAGATAGACTTATATATCTATGTTGGTAAGCATCTAATGAAATATCTGTAGTTTCCCATTTAGTAATGATCTTATAAGAATAAGATGAAGAAAAAATGGGTGTTTTGTGTATATTGCAAGTAAGACACAAATTACATATTATTTCTTACAATTAGTAGTTTTATTTCATATTTAATGTTATCATATTCATTTTATCTAGTTTATTGATTCATGGGGAATATATTCTAATTTTTTTGAGGCGTCATAATGTTTCCCATGAAATTTATAATCATTTATTACTTATTATAACCAATATAATGATACTATGTCTAGTGTGTGACTGCGTAATTGTATAACAGGGAAGATGTTAAATTTTAGATGATGGGTGATTCCTCCACACACACAATATATTGGAGAATGAATGTTATTGGAAATTCAATAAACAAGATAATGACTATATATATCATGGAGTCTTATTACATTATATCATTGGACATTGAATTTTTTTTTATATTTTTCTCTTTATTTTAATTATTTTGACAATGTTATGAGAGATAAATAGAAACAATATATATTGAGATATTAACAGGTCTAATCGGTTAATTTTGTGTACAATAAAGAATTTTAAATACAATTATACACTAAATCAAACCCACTCAATGTATTTATATAATACATTTGAAAATTCAATGGGTATTAACGGAGAGATTACCCATGTTTTACTCTACTTAAATATTTAATAATGGATTTGATAAAAATATGTTAACAATATAGGTGTTATAATGTTCACCGGAAGAAATTTGAATTGATGAAAAATTTGATACTCACTTATTTTTTTGACTTGGGAATGAGGTTCTTAATGCCACATATTAAAAAAGGTCACCATATGACCTTCATAAATAAGAAAAATATACGAGTAAATAGACAGGTAATTAATTCAATTATTATGTATTTGTTTGAGAACACTTTATTCTTATTGATGGGTTTAGTAAGATCTTATAAGGTACTAGATAACATATAAATCGTCTATGATTATAATTCCAATGTCAAAGGGGAAAATTAAAAATCAATGAGATGTATGTTAGAATATATATGGATGAATGGGTTAGTATACATTCATGACTAACTCAATATATTTAATGAGATTATGTTTAACATCTAAATATTTTGCAGATATCATTTTGATTAATTCATTTTGAGGAAACTAATGTGGAAAGTCATGTAAACAATTAATAAAAAATTTATTTCTGCAAGTGATAGAGGTGAAATAAGTCATGATGAAATCTTAACATCCTTATTTCCTATGAAATGATAAATACACATTTTTTAGAATAAATTTAATGATGATTTGAATTTTGATGAAAAGTGAAAATTTAAACTAAATAATGAAGATCATAAACCTTCAGGTGAATTAAATGAAATAGATGAGATAGAAATATATATAATGGGAATCATGTTTTTCATTATAAATGTTTTATAAAATGTAACTGAAATTAGATGATTAAATTTCAATGAAAATGATTTAACAATGATGGATTTCCACATTTGGATTTATCATTAATAGAGAAAATGTACCTTTGATGATTGTATAAGTACAATGATTAAAATAAAAATAATAATATTTTGTGGAAAACACTTAGTAAAAAATTAAATCTTGTGGGTTCAAGGAGATGTTATCAGGAATAAAAAATATATTAATATTAAATAAAGAGTAATAGGACATACATCTGACTGTCAATCCAAACAATAGTTGGAATGTAATGTCCATAAAATCATTGTTATATATGGATCAGTAAGAAAACTCTTCAATACGTCATGATGATGGTTATAATGAATCACATATGAAGAAAATGTTCTTATTAGAAATATAATCTTTCAATGAGGTAAAAAGGATCAAAATGGATTTTCAATCTCTAAATAAGGATGATGGTAAAAGGTTCAAATTATCCTAAGGGTTTCTATATAAAGATAATTAATTACTGACTAAATAAATTATTAAAAGGTAAATGTGGACAAGAATTAAATTACGTTAAAATATATTGATGTAAAATCTATTTATATGGTAGATAAATAGATCAAGATGAAATAAAAATACCTTTCAACCTAAAAAGGATTTGAAAATATTATAACTAGACTTCATCAAATTAGTTGAACTCAACATAGTGGTACTTATCTTAGATATAAATTCCAATATATCTACTCATGTAACATTATTACATGAAATAAATCCTAATGTTTAATAATTTATACCTAACCATGTTGTCCAAAATTAAAAATAATAATAATTTTGAGTATTAATTATGGTTGATAAGTAATATTAATCATTAACGTATTAATGTAGAATGTGGTTAAAATATATATCCTCAAAATATAAAAATGAATAATGTACATATATATATAGAAATTAAAGAATCATGGAATATAATATTTTAATATACATATAGTTATAAAAGGAAGGATTATATTTAATGGGTACAATTTGAATTAATGGGAATTTTGTTAAAATAACTACATATTTTTGTCTTATATTTTTGTACCTTAAATAATCCATTAAAAAACTCTATATAAAAATAAATAAAATCCCTAAAAATTAAAAAAATTGATTTTCTAACATCAAATCTCTCAACATATAAAAGTATTAAAATATTTAATGACATATATAGTACATTTTAGAACCCAACGTATTTTGTTAAAAAAATATGTGAAACAAATTCTTGGAGAAATATTTAACTTGTAAAAGGGAAAATGATTATATTATCAAAATAATATCAAATGTCATTATTTTTAAAGTATTTCCTAATTTAAGAAATGAATAGAATATCTTGAATACCATTTTGTGCATCCACTTCACAAATGACATGAAACACTTATATTTGTTAGACAATCTATCAATATGTAGGGGTATAGTAACAAATTTCAATATCATTTGTGTAAATATTTAAGGTATTGGTAATATTTTTATTGATACTATAACTCATGTGAATATATGAATTTATTTTTTAGGTGTTGAAATAAAACATGGTAAGTGTCTTCAAATAATTTGAAGGAGGAAATTTTTTTTATTAAAAAATTACTCATCTGTTGTAAATAATTATAGCAATGGAGGAATCACAATAGGATTTGAAGTAAAATGTAGAAAATTTTATTATTTTGGTGAAACCCCAATATATGTTACATGATTACCAAATATGGAAATTTGGAATATAAAAGGATGCATAACAACATATGCCATGAATATTTTAGAAAGATATATAAATATGATGTAATGAGAAACCTCCGGGAGATCAAGAGGGAAATGAATGTTTTTTGGTGATGTATGTGATATGGGAAAGATGAAACAACAGAGACAAAAGAAAATAGATATAAAATCCATATCCCTAAAATTTTTAGATGTTTTTGGTCAAATATTTTAAATAAAAAATGAATATAAGATGAACATTTCATAATGTATTTGAATTTCCAATTTCTATAAAATTTAAAATTTTAATCTAACATTAAGTTGGGAATTAAAACAGTTAAGAAGAATAAAAGTTATTTAATTAAACAATAAATTCTTAACATAATACTTATAGGTTTTTTTGTTGAGCTATTATTGATTAGATTTACGTTCTTGGAGTTTCTAAGGTTTCATTCGATGTTGTAGAGTTCATGATGCATATCCAATGAGAAATATTTCATCACCATTATTATTTTGGAAAATAAAATTAAATTTTAAATGATAAATATTATGTTTCATGGGTTAAAAAAATTATGGAAAAACCACAAATAACACTATGAAAACCAATGTGTTAGGATTTTTCAATGAAAATATTTTATTATTATGTTGTGTTATAATATTGGTGTCTTTCCTTTTTATTATCCAAATAGATAAGGTAGTGATTTCTATATGATCATAAAATGTATATTTTAGTGCAATGAGTATAAAAGAAATTCCCAGAGAATAATTTAAAATCTAGAATAGTTCATTTATAGTCAATCTTAATATTGGATGAAATGTTATTTAAAAACAGTCATTTGGGACAAGCTGTCATGGTGTGAAGCACCAAAAGATGGTTAATGAATAAGGATACAAGGTTGTCATGCTTCATGGTAGATTTCATATGTATTAATTATCATCATGTTTTTTTAGGAATCTGATTGTTATAATATCCCATGATTTTTGAGAACTATGGTCTTTGGGTGGTGCTTTAGATGATCATTTGGAATTCAGTGGTAAAAGGAATCCATTTGAGGATAGTTTCACAATAAAGGTAGTTCTAATTTACCCTAAATATTATAAAGGAGGATAATTAATTTTGTGGTATGGTTTTAAGATCTTGTGAGTATATAATTAAAAAAATTCTTATGGAAAATGAATTTTAATTTATAGGATGGGTCAATTTTTTTGGGATATTTACAATAGATTTCCAGTATCCAAAATGCTTCAAAGTAATTTTTTTAGATGGGGAATAATGATCAGAAGCTATCTTAGGTTCTCGGGTGATCATTGTGTCCATTGAGTTATTTTTATTACTTTTGATGGTTTTTGTGAAGGTTTCATTGTTTGGTATTTACAACCATGGAGAAATTGTGTACCACCTAGAATCATTTTGGATTTCACATCAACTTTTAGAAGATAAAAATTAAGATGAATGAGATGTGTATGGTTATGGAATATACATTTGGTGATCTTATAAAACATGCATCATATGTAGATACTATGTGGTTCATTGTTGGTTGGTTCATAGTTTACAGATGGTTACAGACAAACTGTGTGAGGAATTTTAAGTGGTAGATAATTCATGTGACATAGTTGTTGTATGATTTAGATAACTGTGTATCCTAAAAATTAAATTTGTTTTATTATTCCTAGGGAAGAAAAAAAATATGAAACACTATTTGAAAAACCATATGGATGCACCATGTATATTCATTATTATTTATTATAATAGAGTATTAAATTCCCCCCAAACATTAACCAGATATGTCCTTTTCACATCCACTCATGGACATACACTTGATGATAAATCTCAAAATCCATATTGTAATCAATACCAAACAAGTTTAAATTTTTATGGGTGTTCTCCAATAATTTTTATTTAGGATCTCCCATCCTCTAGTATCAAAAAATTACACTATACTCTTTTTATTATTACATTCTTATATTAGGGATTTAATTAAAATACAACCATATAATTGGGGAATCAGCTAAGAAAATAGGGTAATTTTCTCTAACATAGAGGTGGACATATCAAGAGGGAAACCACACTTCACTACATATTTTTTGTTCATGTTTTTATCCTTCTTTAATTTTGATATGTTTTTCAAAATCAAATAGATTAACATAATTTTTTGTAATTATGTTGAATATTATTAAATTACCCAATAATTGTTTTGGGTCACCATTGTAGAACACTAGTGAAGGATCCATTGATTTTTTGGAAAGAAGTTAGTGTTTTGGGAAATTGGAGACATTTAGTATAATTTAAATTTAAATCATTAAAATTAATAAATATTTAAGTTATGAATTTTTATTTCATGAAATAAGGTTAGTGAACATGTGGACGAGGATAGTTACTTTGGAAGCTAATGAGAATGGCGAAGTTCGAAAGGGTCCTCAAGGATCAATCGAACCTTTAGAATATTTAATATGAATATTTCTAGGTAAGGTGGCCTAATTGATATTTCCTATAATATTGATAAATTACTTGTGTATATAGTTTGTACGATAGTACAAATGTCATGTGAGTATTCATCCTTGGTTTATGAAAATATATTATTTCATTATAGTTATCCCATATATAATTTATGGATACTTTAATATCATTGAATTATAATGAGATCATTCTTAGGACCTTCTATAGGGTTTGTTGATTTTTTGAAATCTAAAAGATGTATTATAAGTACTAATATTGTAGAACTATGATTATAACTTGGTTAGTCTAGTTTTTAGGCTTGATATAATGGATAATAAGAACTCGGTATTACATAAGTATAAATTTTTTATAACATTTTATAAAGTTGAAATGTAATTGTGTACATTATAATATTTTTTAAAATGAATGAGAGGCATCTGAAATGATTTTATTGATGGGTGTGGGATTATGATCTAGGACTAGTTTTCAATGAATGAAAACCATTTTTTAAATTTTATTTTTATTGTATTTTTATATTGAAAACATTTTATTTTCGAAGGGGTTGTTAAAAAAATTTCATATATTTACTTTCTATAATAGTTTAGATTCACATTTTCTAAAAATTCCACAATGTCTATTTTAATGATTTTGATGGAAATGATAGTCGTTGTTTTTATTATTGAGTTGAAAAATGAAGATCCCTATTTTTGGGTGGGAATGAGATGTTGTAAATGAGTGTGGGACATTAACTAATATACGTAGAGTGTTTTGATGGGTGATTTATGAAATGTGAAAGGGACATGGATTTGGGGCATTGTTATAGTGTTAAAGGCGTATTGAGTCATTGTTAAATGATATATTGGTTTGAGATTCTATAATGATACTCTAAATCATATGTTAGGTGTTCGACTAGTGTTCAGGGGACATATTTATTTATATAAGCTTTGGGTGTTGTATTGAATCTCTACAGGCTTGTTCAGGTGAATGATAGATGTTATAGGCCTAAATTGTATTTATACATCATTTGGTTCTAGATTGACATTCTGGGAAGTTTATTAGGATGATTTCCCTGGGGAACACACCTGTCTATGAGGTCGCACTGATTGTTTCCCTAAATTTCCACTTTCTAATGGTTGGCGGTACTCATAACTTATTTAGCGAGGCTTTCTCCATGATCAAAATGGGATTACGGGATGTCAGTCTCTCAATCCATGGGTTCCTCCACAGTATTGGTTTCTTACCCTGACACACCGATAATAATTAAGGTGTTGTTCATTAAACTCTTCCATCTTTAATATCATTGTGGATGATATTAAATTACACTTCTTTTGTCAGGACAACCGAAGGGGTCATGTTTGGAACAGTTTCCTTCGGTTAGGGGGGTAGTCACGTTGACCATCGCTGGCATATCTAGGCACTGAAACACGGGTACACCTAGATATTTTCTTATAATAGAGCTTCTTGAGGGTGAGTAAGACCGATTCATCCAACATCAAATGTGGGGAATTTTATTTCAGAGGCACGTCTCTACGGTTTTCCTCACCTTAGCAAATTTACATGGGGTATTTCATGAGATTAACGTCTAGTGGGGAGGGATCGTACTAATTAAAACACTAAGGATATTATATTATATGGGTACATCTTGAGGATGGATCACCTATAAATTTTATCATATTGATGGGTCACAACGCCGCTAAAAAAGCAGACATAGGGTGGTGTGTCCCAAAAAAGGAAGATGTCACATCTCGAGGGTAGATCAAGACACCACTGAGGGAGGATCTGGATATTGGACCCCATATATGGGAATACTAAGGTTTTCCTTTGGATATAATTTAACTATAGAGATGCTTCTAACATATCTTTTATAGAATTCAGGGATCAACCCCGCATTGTAGAAGTGGATGAAGCATTAAATTAGGGAGTGAACAATGTGAAATGACCTAGAGATATGTTGGGAATTACCCATGTTTATCATCCTGAGTGTCAAAAAGGATAATGATATGAATGGGGGTTACACATGGTTAGCTACTCATTTAGATCACAAGATTTCACTGTGATGTGGCAGCCCATGAAAAATCAGGACGAATATTGATGAAGAGTTTAATGGTGGAATGTATAGGGATGAGACTGAGAATCGGTGTGAAGGTGGTTTTTTTGGGCATGAACCTTATGGAGTTTTCCTTCAAATCCCTATGGTGTGAAATAAAAGTCTATATAGTTATGGAATTGGGCGATGAGTATCCTAAGTAGGCGGCTCGTGAGTATTGACGCATGAATGAGACCTGAATGAAATGGAACTGAATGGTTAAAGAATGATATTCCTAAGGCCCAAAGGCTCAAGGGAGGGACCAAGATGGGATATACGAGATGGGAATAGACCTTAGAGATCCTTATTATATACCTTTATTGAAATGGAAAAATATCAAAAACCACATAATTCATGAACGGGGTATAGAATTAGGGTGTACACAAAGAACATCTACCAGAGAGCATGTTAGCGATTACGTGGGGTTAGTAACCCATCGCAAGATGGAGACACACTATTGGAAGAGTATAGTTTTATTAAGGGGAATACACATGGATAGCTTCTTGGGAACAAGACTTACACCACGAAGGGATGGACCAAGGATGTGGATCACCACAAATGGGACCCCAATGATTACCCGTGTTTGGGGTGGAAACATAGGGAGGATTCTTATATACACTATCTAGGTGACATAAATCAAAACCCGTGATGTTAAAAAGCATATATTTTAGAGTTATACAAGATGAAGGGTGTGAATAGAGTTTAACATCATGTAGGATGAGGTTCAATCAACTTGAATTTGTTGAGACTGATAGGTGATGGGATTGAGCCTCAAATATTCTTTCTGCATACCTTGATTGAAGGGGGGGGGGGTAAGGATCAAAGTACATGTAGTTCGATTAAGAGGGGAATGGGGCTTAAACATTAAGGTGGATCAAAGTGGATTTTAGGGTTGATTATTACTCTAAGCCCACGTGATTCGTGCTGACGATGAGAAACAAGAGACATCAACATACTTGACGGTCGCATCTCTAAAGGTGCATATGCGATGGATGGTGTGGTTCTTATGCATGGATTGTGGATTGAAGAGGATAAAAGGGATTACTCAGGGATGGACACTCAAGTAGATGTCTAGATTTTTGAGTAGGATGGGCCCACTATACATGGAGCAACCTATCAGGCATGTCAGGTCATATGAAAGGGCTGCCTGAGGTGGACATGCAAACAAAGTTTTGCGAGATAGGCTCAGTGAGAGGGTATTGGTGCCCATTTCCTTCATGGTCCTCTCGAGGATTGTGACATATGTAGTGATCTCTGTTTAACATATTGTGTCGAGGATGTGGGATTTCATTATAGTTTAACTTCATATAGATCACAAGATAAGGATTCACTCCTCACCCCTAGGACTTACAAAACTGGCACACTTTAACCCTGGTAGAAGGGAAGGAGATAATAATTCCATTAGTCAATGGGGTTTTGGAGTGATCCATTAAGATGTTCACATTAGTTTCATAATGGTAAGTAGTAATAAACATTTGTGCACCAAGGTGAAGAAGCAATAGTAAAGGAATCACAACACAGAACACCACTCAAGGGACAAGGAAATCCCGACATGCAATACTGGAAGGCCGCATGAGGAAAGAGTGAGCAAGATAAGTGTGTTTCATGCAATAGGGTAACATATATGGTTTTCTAGGGTATGTATTACACATAGAGCGTATTGTAAGTGATCCCCAAAAGTTTAAATGGTTGAGTTCATGATGAAGGCAGTGCCCAAGATGGATGCATGCGTGTAAGATTTGGTACTGTGATAAAGATATGCGACTTTCATGCAAGACGAATGGTTTAGGGAAAAGAGGCTCTAAATGTAGGAAAATATTCCTCACAAGAAGGATTCATACCATGAATGTTTCTTGGAGTAAAATTAAATGTGTGAGGATCTATCCCTAGTGGGCCCACCCAAACGAGGATCCATGGGATACTTGTCACACAAGATCTAGTAGCTTGAGGAAAAATCCTTCATGCGGTCACATAAGGGTTCATCTTTCACAAGTAGGGGTGATTGTTCTTATTTAGTACCTTTAACCAAGAATTAATGGGTTCATTTCTATTTATAGAGAAAAAAATTCGTGATGGAGAGAAAGTTGGCATGCATGAAAGAGGCATTTGACGTCGCATTGGGTGTGGAAAATCTTTTGTGTGGTCCTTCTTCATACATTCCAGCCAATTTTTTTTATAACATACAACTAGTATAGTTTTCAAAAGGTTAATTTGGAATAATAAATTTTTCATCACATTAGGCATGAAATATCTCGTGCGCAATTTCCTATTTTTTGTGTCAGCCTAGGATCTTGTATGTGCCTCCATTGGGTGTCTTGAGATTATTCACAGATTCATAATATGCATTTGGTTTGTTAAATATTATCCATTCACATATATAACCATAACATGGTGCCAATGAATCCCCCCCTTAGAATTTGAGCTAAAAGGGGACCAGAAGGTCGCATTCTAATGGAATTTACAAAATGTAGAGTGCCTGATAGTCTGTGCAAGAAAAAATTCCCATTCCTCATTCAAACAAAAGATTGCACATCTGAAAGGGTGGTTCATTCCCTATAAATATGTGGTAGGGGATAGGCTCCATACATTGACTTTATTGTGTGATAAGAAACTTTTATCTCATGTGTGAAATACCCTACATTCTGCATGAAAGATCCATAATTTGGTCAGAATCTTGCGTGAGGCCTCAGATTCATTCGTAACCCTTCTAAATAATTCATGCATGTGACATGGAAGAATTTTCCATGGTTAATACCCATATTATACATAATCATCTATCTTATGATAAATATCCCTATTCTTATAGGTAATATACCTTTTCAATTCTGAGGTTCGACGGAAATGGTAGCTCAAAAGAACAACACAGAGGGAGAAGCTACTACTTCTTTAAGGAAGACATAGATGACCATAAACACTCAGATTCGTAATGTGAGAAGGGTCATTAATGATAATTAGATGCTTTTAACCATGCTAGCACAAGATCAATAAGATTACGTTCAAAGTGATAGTATACTAATATGGAATATTGTTATTCTGGAAGAGTTTCCACAGCTAGGTTTTGAGACTGACACACCACTATCATGGGTAACACGTGAGGAAATTCTTCTATAGTATCACATCATGAGAAATAGACACCCTACCAAGGAAACACAAAACATGGTTATTTACCTCTTAAATCCAAATATAATGGCTATTGTGAGGAGTGATGATTCTCCCGAGGAATCTCTAGAAAACTATGTGAGCACCTTCAATAGAAGAATTATCAATGAGACAAAAGGTTATTAGGAATGGGACTTCCAGTTTGGAGGAAACATTACAAGGGAATGGTCATAGGTGTACTGGGTATGCCAGATATGCAAGGAGTTCAGTGAAAATCTATTCTCTATCGGGCTGTTTGAAACTATATGGACATAATATTTCCATTTCTACAATTTTCAAGACATGGTACCAGATCTGTTCAGTAGTTGGGACCCTAAAAATTACCCTTCATGTCCACTATGGGGAGGTCGACATCTGTATTCGGTACATATATTACATTGGGGGAATTCCCCTATAAGGGTTCCTATACAACGAGTTCCTTACAACATAGAATGATTGGAGGGAATGATTTAGAGCCTCATTATTACATGGAATCTATTGGTGGTGGCCAAATAGAAACTGAAAAAGAAGTACACCCTAAAGGATATATCATAATCTGGATGGTTTGGTCTATTATTGATGAAGGAAAAGGAAATGAAATTTTCATATTGAGGGAAGCAGTGCCCAAATATATAGAATAGGGGATATGAATGATCCTACTAGATGGCCCTAGAAGCATACCATTACAGATCATATTTCTTCTAAATAAAAAACATTTGGGACCCAAATGTATGATATTATAGGATTCTAGCTACATTTCTGAGTATGTAACTACTGTATGTGGGGTATACGAGGATGGGGGTTCATCCAGAGATACTCGTGATGTCCAAAATCATGGTGGAGAATAACATAGTCAATCAGTGGGTTCCTATATTGGCTAGGTTGTACAAATTATAGGGACCATCTCAATAGGAAGTATGCCTAGGAGAATATGCATATCGTTCCATATTTTTCATGGTTGGGTTTTAGATCATTATGGTGGGTATGAATTCCCAAATTCTATCTTCCATCTAGGTGATGTTCTACGACCATCCATTTTAAATTTTTATGTAATTTTTCCCTTGAAACCCAATGAGGAGGGGATCAATCACAAGATAAACAACCATGAAAACTTCAAAATTCACCCATTTTGGACCACAGTTTTCCATATGATAGATGACTTTATAGGTACGTTGGATTATAGGTAATATCTATAAAGCATCCGTAGTAGTGTAATGGTAGCCTTGATCACTAGAAAAAAAAATTCAAACCCTATATGCCCAAAGGTATTCTAGTAAATTCAGGTGCATGAAGAGGATGCCAATGAAAGTGTATACATGGGTTCAGGAAAAGCAGAATCCCTATATACATCACCAACTGTGGACCATGTTAATGACTACAGGTTTTGGTAAAGTCAAAATTAATCCCCCTACGGATGTTAATGCCTTCATATAGATGGAGTACACCGACCATTAGATAGCAGCATACCCTAATATGATTATACAGAAACACATTTATAAAATCAAGTCATCCTGTAGGGAGTCTGAAGAAAGAAGAAGCAGATGACTTACTACTGGGGAGGTGAGACTATAAATAAGCTAGACAGTTGGAACAACATGGGTAGATCATTGTTGGAAGGAGCATCGAAAGGTGATAATGTGCCTCCGCCTTCTTGCATAGAGGTGGTCTCGTGGGTGGCCTCATGGGCCTTCTAGGGAACTTTCTAAGATGAAACAATTACATAATCTCAAACTGACCACAGACACCATCTTCTCATCTATATGGTCTTCCTACAGTAATTTGTGACAATATTTGTCCACTGAATAGCTATAATAGAGAATGGTTTGCACCAGGCTTTGCCTACCAGATGTAGGGAACATTCAGGTGGTTGAGAGGGTAGACATTAATTTTAAACATGAATTCCTTACTGACATGGATATTTATTCATGCTAATGATAGACTTATGAAGAACCACATCGTCATGTGAATGCGATGCTTGGAGATTAGCATGACCTAGAAAAACTGACATTCAGGGATGATGATGATGGAAAAGAAGAAAAATAATGGGGGGAAGATAAGGAAGAGGATGAATAGGAAGAAGAATAAGAGTAAGAGGGATAATAAGAAGCTATAGTTGAGGGACCTCAGGGAAAATGGCTCACCAGGGAAGCCCACATAATAGTGAAAAAATTCTGATCTCTGTTACGAGATTAGATCAACAACTCATGGTGAGTCTCGACTCTTACCTCCAAAGGTCTTTCTCTTTTCATAATTCATAACCATTAACCATATCATTCTCTATTCTGAAACACATCGATTACGATAGAAAAGAATTTATCTTTATTGGGTACGAGAATTTACCTATGGGTGTTGAAATACATCCACAAAAATTTGCATCTAGGATCGAGGGGGGCAAAGGACTGAACACAATTGTAGTGGGTGAATGGATATTCATAGTTGAAGTGGTCAACCACAAGGTAGGTGAAGGGACTGAAATTATGACCTCAGAGTCTCAGCCTATTACCACCATTTAGAAGGTGCAATGGATGATCATTGAATTAACAACTGCTATGGGATATCATGTGGTGTCAACTCCTATCGTGAATAAGGAATTGTATACCATTATTCATGGTACTTATATGTATCTACATTTTTGGGCACAAATATTTTATTCAAGAACTCAACTGACCCAGATATCAATCCCCAATACAGTGATCGCAAGACTGGAGGCCTGGAAAACTGTTGAGTCTAGAACATCCTCAAGATCTCTACTAGTGATTACACCAGTTTTCATAGAACCAATCGATCATACTCATCCTGCCCTAGGAACCAGTGAGCAATGAGTTTCAATCTTGGGTGATGCGATGACAAAGGTTGAGCACCAGTATAGTGGGGTGATGCCATTGAAGAAGAAATGATGACAAATGAAGACCCTACCAGTGAACTCCAAAAATTGTTTTTTCTGAGTAAAGGCCTCCAGATCCTAAGGAGATCCATGAAAATGATCCTGACATGGACAAGGTGGGTCACATGATGTGACACAAGGCATGGATGTGCATCAAATTATTCTTCAGTCAATCATAGGATGAATGGTTGAGTTCGATGGGGTCACATCACACATTGATACACTTTCTCTACCCAAAAGTGTGGATAGCCACCATCTTCATATAAAAATATTTAATTATATGTCTTAGATGATGAAAGAGAGTATCCCACTCTTCAATATTTTCTAGTTCCAGGAGTAATTTGATAATATACTGAATATTCATGAGGTTGATCAGGAAGTATAATGCCTGGATGACCAGGAATGTGAATGATTTGTATTTCTTGCAATGCAATTTACTCCCATTGAAGGGCTGAAAGCCTACCTAGAGGATGTCAATGATAAATCAATGCAAGAAATCTGTCCAATGAATAATATCCCACCTAAGAAAGATTTAATGAAAACTATGGATAATGGGATTATCTCTATGGTGACTTGTGAAGAAAGGGATTTCAGGGAGCAAGAATCATTTTTGGAGGATACTGGTTGGAAATACTAGATTAGTCCATTAAAGGGGATGATCTATAAGGGCCATGTTTTGGCCAGACACGTGAAAACATTTCTTAATTTTTTACCAATATTGTACTATGTGTATTGATATATATATATTTTTCTTTTGTTATTTAATTAGTGTATCTCGTTCATGAATGTGTAGTGTGTAGAGATTGATCCATTAGTTCATGTGGGTGATAGCTACAGATAGAAAGAAGGGAGGACTACAAAATAATCAACATCTTTTTATGAAAGTGCCATCTAAACATCGAATAATCAGGTTCTATTGTTGTAAACTGACAAATCATTGTATTTGGGTGGAGGGAGGTCGTGGATAGAGGTCAGGGTTCTAGATAAGTCAAATTTTCATTCTCAATGCACTCTAGTTCATGAGAGGGATGATGTAAAGGGCATAGAGATCAATCAAAATAATGTAGAACAAATAATATGTATAGAAATACCCAAATGTTGGAACAAAATTAGGGTGACATGACTATAGAGGGATAGTGTTGGCTATATTAGAAATACATCATCAATATCATGTTAGTCTGGAATGGAGACAAACAGATAAGGTCCAACCGGTGACCGTATTCGAAAATAGGAGACCTAACCCAAAATTTCGGATGATGCCTTATGGAATGTTGGTCCAAGATGATAGGTGAGCCAAAAATCAATGGGACCAAACTGTAAGAGGGTTACCTTAAACATGAAATAATATGAGGATCCAAATAATGGGTATGACTAGAAATTCTTTTTTTTTATTTTTCAAATAAGTCACTTTTTGGGTTATTGCGAACTGAACAAGCAAATGGAAGAAAAAGCAAAGGGAACCATAAGCGGGTTAGACTTAGAACCATGCCAAAGTCTAGACCTAATAAATAGAGAAACAATTCAAAAAAACCATATTCACTCTGACACAAAGTGGTAACCAGGGAAAACGGCCGGCCAGACTGACCTTCCAAACTATCACAGACGCAACACTATAGACCAAACCCGCTGAACTGCACTATTGAATCGTCTACCCAACGCCACCATGCCAAAACAACTCCCCAAAAGATCCAACATCACCAAAGGCAACAAACATGATCCAAAAGGTCATGAAATACATCACACCCAACCAAGATGGGGTTATGCGTGAATTGGGATGTGGAAATGGAAGAGGAAACCAAGGATAAGCATGGCCATCCGGGAAAAACAAAATGAAGGACCATAGAACAAACCTGAAGGGACGGAGAATCCAACTGGAGAGGACAAGAACCACTAACATAGATCACTCCTGCATCCACCATCCACGTCTATATACTGGACCAATAGTCGAATATGACCTTTCCATGTTCCTACTCACACGAAACCCAAATGTCTACACTATACGAAGCCTCAGGAATACCATAGAGGATAAGGAAAAGCTAGTTCCATGAACTAATCCTAGGTTGAACCATCATAATCTGTGTCTGAGTCTGCGAGTGTTCCACATCGCAGCTACCCACATACTTCTAGGCGACGATCCTATGAATTCCCTAGGATGCCGAATCGCCTGTGCACAAAACAAAACATCCCCAAAAATTTTAAATCTAGATTTAATCCCATGAGATCAAGAATAGATACCATCACATCGCCTCTGATTACTGAATCGACCTACATCCCTCGACACTGATGCTGAATCGGAGATGCAGTCCGGTGAAACAGAAATCTACATAAGAGCATGCGAAGCACGGATCATGGAGGAGAGATGACGGTGGTCATTAACGCCATCCAAAGAGTGATGATCTGTTTGAATGGATTCCAACAGTCCAGAAACCATAACACTATGATGAAATCTCATTGGTTGAGTGTATCATTCTAAATCATGTTCAAACCTATTTAGAGATAGCATCTATCCAGTGAGGGACTAGAATACATTGAATTTTTATTTCATGAAAATGCGAAAGAGAATGTATTATATTAAACGTCATAGATTTTGGACCCTTCTATGAATAGACTTAGTGGTAAAGTATCGTGGTGTCACTATGAATCTTAAATTATTGAGAATCAAGACACACATAATTTCTAAACGTGGCATGGTAGTGGTCGAAAGCCAATGGGTGAATGTATTCTTGAAAAATAGAATTATGTGACAGGGTAGTTTAACAACCCAGAGATGGGATGTAGAAGGCATAGATTAACATATGGAATTATGGAAATAAAAGATCTTGGTTCATTGTTGTAGAGATCGAACCAAATGGGGATGATTCCCGAATTGTAAACATGTGATGCAGTGCCACAAAACTACCCAACATTAATGTTCCATGGTATTCTGCATCGAATTAATAATTTAAAATAGAACACACATAGTTTAATGTCAGGATTCCTTGACTAGGGGATCGAAGCACCAATTTTAATGTCATAGATTTTGGACCAAAAGTATGTATGACTCTTCCATGAAGGAACAAACCATACAGAAATTACTAAGTTCATGTGGGTTGTGCCTGTTGTGGGAAACAAGGGTAGAGAATATATTTGTAATGCATATAAGAACATGGTAGGGAACAAATGTACAGAGTCAAGGGTGACCTCATAATAATGGTTTTTCATCTCAATGTGAAAAGGAGGATGAAGGGATAACACCAAGGCTGTCAATGTTCAGTCTAAACATGATAAGATGGAATGGGATTTGAATCAGGTGAAAAATATTTTTGGGAACAATGGGGTCTACATAACAATTGAAGATATCTATTGAAAATATTCGAAGCATGTCATCCATATCATATGAAACGAAATGGAAATTAACACATGAGGGTCGACCGCTGACCTTATTCAAAACACAGAACATATCTCATAATATTGTTTGAAATGCTCTAGTATGTTGACAGAAAATGGTATGGGATCCCTAATGATGAGAATCTATACTATTTTGGGGTCTTTTGGTTGTGAAAGCTGATGGAAACCCAAATTAAGGGGGAAATGAAGCATGGAATGGGATGAAAGAATGTCCATAAAGAAACCAACACTCTAGATCATAAATCATTTTGAATCTGAGCATGCTGTTGACCCATAATAGAATTAGAGAAGTTCAAACAAGAACATATGATCTGAGGATATGAGCAGATGAGTTGGACAAAATTGGATTGATGGGATGTACCCACAAACAAAATATACATGAATTCATCCATATCCCATATCGATGGGAATTAAGAAACATGTATTTCTGATATTCCATATAGTTTAATATTATGTGGTAAGGACAATGTTGAAAGGGGAGGTATTTTGAAGACAGGAACATGGTTCACCTATTATAAATATGACATGAATGAGGACCATAGAAGTCCACATCGAGCCACATGCTACCAATACTTATCTCAGTGTAGCATACAACACAATAAATCAAGTAAATTATTGAAAATATATCACCTAAAATCTCGGGGTGTTACATTCTACCCCCTTTAAAATTAGTTTCTCCCTCAAAAATTTTTAGGGTTATAAATGGTTTACTACTTGAATGTTTTATTAATAAAACCCCAAATTGTAAAAAATAATACAAAAAATTCATTTTAAAAAGGAATTTTAGAAATATAATGGTTACCCAATATATGTCATCACTAGATTTCCACATAGTAGAACATATATGGTAAGTCAAAACATGGATTTTGAAGACAAATCTTACTATCAAGTTCTGATGTATAAGGATTGATAATAGAGTTTGGAGAAATTTTACAATAAGAAATCCATAAATCTATGTTGATTTTCATGCACCATCTGAGTCATCATATTAGAAGGTACTAGGATAATTTTTTTGGTTTGTATGATCCTTTTCCTAAAGTTGAAGAAATTTTCATGAGAATAAATACTGACATGAGTTTGGTAGAATCTCACAATTGTTCATGCCTTAGATAGTTTCCACATGATATATTATTTAATGAAATGAAGTCAAAATAATCATTCTTAACGTGTTAGAAAATAATTCTATAGAATGATATCTCATTCCATCTGTCAATATCACAGAAAGTTTATCACAATTTATCAAATATACATAAGTCCATTTATGGTGGGATTATATGTATATGGGTAAAAAAATGGACTTATAATTCATCTATCATACCTCTTGAATAAAATAAAACTAATTTACACCAACCAGGGTCTTCCTGTAGGCCAGTGGTAGCCGATAATGGCAGGTCACACTTCGGTTGTCGGTTGGATTCATGCATCCTTGTCTAACACGACAGGTTGTCTTTCGTCCCGTGGGCTGTCCTTTTTCTATAACTATACTATTATAACAAAAACATAGTTTTATCCTTAAAAAATATTATATTATTTACATCATGATCCATTCAAAACATTAGGCTTATCCAAAATAGTTTTATCCAAACTAAAATGACAAAAACATTAAAAGAAATGCCATATATCTGGCATGTGAATAGATTCATTTAACCCCCATAAATCATAAGTTATATCTTGTTGGTTATAGTTAAAACATTTGAATGAATTCATCATGAATTATATAAGATCATTGTAATAACCATATAAACTTATTGAAAACATTCATGTTTACATATTCCAAAATTTGTTGTATATATTCCTTACATCCCAAAAATTAGTATTATTCATCCATGATAGCATAAACAAATTATTGATAACTCCATAATTAGTTCCCAAGAAACAATCATCATCCAATTTAATTATTAAAATCAAACATATCGTTATCCCATCATCATTAACTTAACATAAGGGTCATATTAAGGGTTATATTCCCCTTAGTCATGTGTCATCCAAATATCTCACCTTACCATTAAGTCACTTTTTTTCACCATATAACTATTAAAAATATCCATTCCAATCCTTAATTAAATATTTATACTAAAATGCGTTATCTATTTCATGATTCATGTAACATAATATTTTAAATCTGAAAAATATACACATTAATCATCTAACTTTATTCTTAAACAATTACCCAAGATCCATTGTCATAGCCATTCCTAAAAAAGGTAACAGGTTTTATGGTTTCTGAAACTCAAACTTCTTAGGTTTAATGTAATCAATACATTAAAAACATAACATACATTTCACAAATCATTTACAATATCATTATATTCAATATTATAACCAATACTAGTACCATCATCATGATTCTCCTTGTGATATTTCCTCATAGGAAATCTATCTTCATAATTCTCATAACTACTACATTTAAAACATTCATTGGTTAACTATGTTCTATGTAGTTCTAGCTATTGAATACGATCAGAATGAATCATGTGAGAAATACATATCATATATTTGAATCAAATATGAAATGAAAATTACTTATGATATTTCAATCAATGATATCTTTAATTTAAATGTAGGTTTTTCATGATTATCACAATAAACCTAGGTTTGTAACCTACACATTATATATCCTTAATACATCCCTAGACATATCCTTATAAAAATCTATAGGGACCTCAATTAAGTTTTCACTTCTTAGTTCCCAAAGGTTGACTAATCCTTTGATATTATACCAACTATAGAGTCCCATGCTTGATGTACATGGAAATTAAATTAATATTATGTAATACATAAAACATGACGGAAAAATATTCCCAAAGACCATATTAGTTTATTGTTTCTGTAACATTAGAACACAATTTTCCAACATGGTGAAAGATCTTCAACATCTCCCATAACATTCTTCCCCTTTAGTCTACTAACTAAATCCATTCTTTATATCATAGGGAAATGAAAATATAAAACGGTGAGATAAAATTATCTGTAAGGGTAAACATGAATAACATCATATAAAATAAAAATATTAGAATGCAAAAACTTGAACATAAATTTTGAATATAAAAATATTGAGTTATGGAATAAATCTGGGAATTTTGTACGACATAGATCAGAAGTGGACATGACTATAATAACCTATAATTAACATAAAACATGGAATTTTGGAAGTCATATAAACACATAATATTATATCTATTGTATCCAAGGAATTAATTCAAAGACCATCATAGTGGACAATGTCCTTTTTGAATAGGATTTACATGTCGTTCCAGCCATGTATTACTGAACCACATTTAGTGTCATTTTAGCCCTATATTACTATACCCGTTTTACATTCTATTATAATAATGTTCATATCATGAGATATAAATATTTACCCAATTTATTGGAGTGAGATATAAGTCCCACCCATATTATAATGAAATAATTCTTACATTTGCCACAAAAATATAAATCATTCACCATATAATAACCCATGAAATAAAATGGTTTTATTATACATAATTATATCCTATATAATCCATATAAATTATCATTTCAACATTAACAAGATTAATTCATAATAATAATAGGGAAAAAACATATCCTTATTTAATGTATTTTATCTCTAATGGAAAATAATTTTCATAAAACACTTGAACATAATTCCTGTGGAAAATATACTTTCTTTTTCAAAACTTTTTTCTATTCTAAAAATACATGAAATTAAAATAGAAAAAAATTTATATTTAAAAATATTTGAATCATGTTTAGAAAACGTCATATAAATATGGTGTCATGAAACCATAAAAATACATTCATGTCGTATATAATAAAAAAGCATTCCCCTCCAACATTTTTAGGAAAATTCAAAAAGTACCTCTTATGGAAAACAAAAGAGAGATTCCATAAATTTCATATAGTAAAAGAAAAAAGGGAAAAAAGGAATTTAAGCATTGATAAAGAAATAGTAAAAATTTTATGAAAACATTTTTAGAAAACATGGGCATGGATGATAAATATATCCCTAGTAAATACATATATATAAGAAATCTCTGATAAAAAATGAGATTGAAAAATTATCCCTTGCCTTAAGTTTTTTATGCTTCCTAGGTGTCCAAACCTCTGATATAATTAAATATATAATTTTATTAACTTGTTCCTAAATCGTGGTCATCATATATGTTCATATTATATTTATTTTGATTATAATAATTAATTGTTACTCGTTATCTGATTTTTAACTACTTTATGATCGTATACATGTTATTTTGAATATGACAAGGTTCGATTTCTTTGGATATATTTATATGATAAAAATGATATTTACATCATAAATACATTATTTATTCATTATTTATATTTATATAAGCCTGCTTGAGTGGTTATCTAGAAGAACGAATCCCATCGTGTTGTGGATACTGTAGGTTGTACACATGCACAAGCGGTGATATCATTCCCATAATTTTTGAATGGTATTGATTTTCATGGTCTAATATATTTGAGAATCATTATAATTTTATAACAATCATATATAGTTAGTAAATTAGTTTTTATACCAATCCAAGTAAGGTTGTGGTGAAAACCAGAGTACACCATAGAGTGGAGATAATAATCCTTACGTACACATACATGGTGATTTTGTCATTCATATGATGGATATAAAGTTAAATATGGGTGTTTCATAATTATAATAAAATATCAGTATATATTTTATACTGTAGTTATTATTATATATTTAAAAAACACATGAATTTGAAGTAGAAGTAGAAAAAATATGAAAGAATCAGTAGAGGAGATTACCTCTTATTTGACGTGCTCCTTTTAGATCACCTCTTAATGGAAATACACTTGTTTTTAGGAGAATTTCACCACCTCTAAAATGTTACTGTGGATGTCTATAAGAATAATGGGCATGGTATAGATGATCATTAATGCTTAATTAGTTCTGAAGAAAGAGGGAGGAGGTTTCCTTTTATAATTTGGGTAAGTTACACTTTTACAATATCTGAAACTATTAATTTATAATAATTTAAAAGCTACTCCAACTACCTCTAAAATGATATATATTCCAATATATGATATGATATGATTTAAACTCATCAACCAATCTAATTTAAAGATGTTTTTATGTTAATTTAAATATTAACCTTTTAATTAAGTAATTGTTATTCTATTTACGTTTAATTAAGATAATAAATGATTCAATATTAAAATGGTGGAATATTTATATATTTGATTTCAATTATACCATTAATGAACGATTTAGAAAATTATAAACAATATCAATGTTATTAAAAAAATTTATAACTCTTTTATGATTAATTTTTTTTATAAATCATTATTTTAATAAAATACCACTCATGTCAATCTTGAAATAATTCATTTCATGGATTTGTAGAAATATAATGATAAAGGGTGATCTACAATAAATATATTTTAATAAATATCTATGGGGTCAAGGGAATCTATAAAATTCATTAGAAAAATTAATTATCCCAAATTATATTTATTTTAATATTTTTAATCACATTTATTTGATATTTCGCTTAATAAAATAATTACTACACCAATAATTTTGAATTATTTAATATACTTATTTTATAAAGAAAAACTTATAATAAAATAATATTATGAAAATAAATTTACTATATTTCATAATAATATATTTACTAAAATTTATCTACTTAAGAACCCAACATTATATATTTTATACTTATTAAAGTATGAATGTGACAATTTTAACATTACATTAAATAATATAATATAATGATCATAATCCATTCTATAAGGCTCCAAATCGCCACTAGATTATCCTTTAGATGATTATAGTGGAGATATACTCTACCAATATGTCTTGGTCATGTGTTTGGATTTTTATTTGGTAATTAGTATTTAAATGAAAATTGTTTCATTGATTTATAATCAATTAATAAATTTTTACATCATCAAATAATAATCTTTTAAGGTTATTTTTTTATTTCATAAAATATAGAAATAAATTATCATGATGTATTTCAATCTTTTATCATTACAAGGTATATTGTTTATTGAATCTATCACCTGGATATCCCTATATTATAATTATTATACTCATAAGAAGTGTGAGTTTTAAATTTTTTTACTTTCATTGGTTTTATTGATATCTATGTCATTTTCATTTTCAAGTGAACATTAAATGAATTTTTTTAAAAAAATATGTGAAGGGTATAATTATATTTATCTAATTGGATTTTTTTCTAGGTTTAGAATAATTTTAATGTCCTCATTATATTATTAGTTACCCTAATTTAGTAGTTTTACCTTTAACTGTGGCAAAAATAAATTATTGTAGTTACTATTCATAATATCCAAAAATAAAAGTAACCTATTAACATAATTTGGACTCACTAATTCAAAATACGGAATCCATTTTTCATTTTTCAAAGCACCTAATTGGAATAAATAAATTTAAGATTAATCTCCTTGTAAAAACCAAAATAGGGTTTTTAAGAAGAATAAAATTATCAAATGATTGGAAAGTTTTTATATCAAATATAAAAGTGAAATTACTTAAAAATGACCAATATTGGATTGAAATATAAAAATATATTACATTTACAATTTAAAATATTTAAATAATATGATTTAACCATATACATTATTTTGATTGAAAAAGTTGTTTTCAATTAAAATGTAGTGTATTTTTACTGTTCATCATAACATGATAATTATCATTAAAATATCAAAAATTCATCCAAATTAAATTTTGATGTCCCAATTATAAAAATGGAGTTTTTTTTTCATTTATGACATATAAAGGTGTCAAAATATAAATTTTAAAAGGTTATTCCATCAAAAGGTGTCAAAACTATATTTTTTATTGAAAAATACTTCTTCTCTATAAAAAATTGAATTTGTTCTTATATCATGTCTAGAAAATAAATAAGAAATTTTTTAATGTTATATAAAATTCAAATTTTGGATAATAATATAAATAAATTCATTTTTATATCCAATTAAATAATTTTTTCGTAATATATTGTTGTTTTGTGAAACTTAGTATCGCGTACCACACAAGCTATCTAGGAAGGTTTCTCTTACGTGTAACTCAATCCATGTTAGTTTAACATGTAGTGAAATATTCCTTTTATGTTGTGTATAAAATAATAATAACATATTTAATTTATACATTGAATAAAACTATACTCAGTGTTGTGTTAAATGAATTATATTAACATAACTCGAAATTGTGTGTAACACAAGACAAGAAGCTTGTTGCGTATACCTCAAAATAATACAGTGTTGTGTATAACACAATATAATCTTGGTGTAGTGTACAACACAATACATCATTGAAATTAAAGAAAAATATGTCTCATAATATATTTGGGAGGAATATTCCAGACATTTATACTCATTATTAAAGAGTTTGGACAACAAAAATTTAATTATTCAATCAGTGATGTGTTTGTCTATCAAGGTGTATAACATTGAGTAGAAATGGGGAAGAGTATTCATCACCCATTTTTTCACATGAAACATTAAAGTTATAAATTCACCCATATAACTGTGATCAATAAAGTTTCACAGATGGTATTTATTATAGTGAAAACAAGTATCTCATCACCTGTTAGTAATAAGGATGGTGGGAGGGATGTATAAGAACATATCCTCAAATAATAAATTTGAATTTGAATTCCATAATAATAATAACGTTCTTGAATGATGAAGATAAGGATAGGATACCTTACCATGGGTTGACACATCTAAAATCTTGTGAGGATCTCCATTAGAGATTAGGGGAACTATGGGAGGGATCAATATATGGAACGATAGAGTGATATTTTGATCCTAATGTTTTTAGGGAATCAGAATTAAAGGTATAGATTGATTTTATTGAAAGAAGGAGTGTTATTTATTAATTTCCATCTATTTAGTTTTATCATTACATGATAAGGTAATCAAAACCATAATCCTTATCATGGATTTTCTAATATTATCTACAAATGAGGATTGGTTTTTTTCTTCAATAAAGACTAATGAAAAATTAATCAAGGCAATATCCTTGGTGATGTAGAAGTGAGTATTTGTTTTTGTGAAAATTGAATTTAAATGCATAAAATACAATATAGGTTGTGGAGGATTCATTAAATCATTATTAAAATAATAAATTTAAAAAAAATTATTTTAAGGGGGTGACATAATTATTTTGTTTTATTCTTATTATTATATTTATTACATCACATTTTCCCTTTTATGATGTCATAATAGACAAAGTATATATTTTTTAACCAAAATATTGATTGTCTATTAACATTAATAAATATTATCAATTGTATAATTTATATATGATTATCTAAAAACACAAATAATTCTATAAATATGACAATTGAATATTCCCAATAAAGAATTCTCATTAGTAAAAAAATTATAGTTTTTTAAATAAAAAAATATCTTACCCTTAAAAAAATCTCTCTTCATAAAATTATTTTTTATTTATAATTAATAAATATTGTTGAATAACAATATATGAATAAAATACAAATTTGTATGATTTATTGAATTATTCAAAAAAAATGTATCGATTGAAACTAAATATTTAGAAATAATACAACTTGAACCTCATCAATTCAAAATATATTCTTTATCAAACTTAATATTAAATAATTACTAAGTAATGGATTATAAATATTATAGAAATTTAATTATAATATAATATAATATAATCTAATATAATCTAATATAATCTAATATTTTGGGTCTAAATATATAACACAATATTAATACAAAAAATTCATAATGGTATGGTGTGTGATGGTGACATTTTCATGCAGTTAAATTATTGTAGTGTTATCACACTTAAAATATATTACCAAAAGTATTTATTTTCTATCATCCAATTGGTTGAGTCCATAAATTATTTTTTGTGTCATTTGGATTTATCATATACCATAGTACATTCTAATCACAATTATCATTGTGAAATACCTATAATAAAAATTATTATATTAATTAACTATCATTTAAATTGCATATACCATATACTGGTAAAATATAAAAGAAGTAGTTCATGTGTTTTTAATAATTTCATTTCATAATAAAGAATTTATTCATTAAAAAGGGAATTTCACTTATAAATGTTATAATTTTTACAATTGGTCATCAAATCGATTGTCGTAGGTGCAAGATGAGTCAACATGGCACTACACACCTAGGGAGTAGGTCTTAAAAGATTGTATTTATTTAATTCAAATTTTCATTATGAACCATTATGATGAATGAGATGATACATCCTATGATAACATATGATATTCCAATATGATATGAGAGAAAAATAATATATAAAGTTCAGATATTTATTAGGTATTTGATACATTTAAATTCATAGACACTCATTTTTATGTGATTAGAGTTTAAGATAATTAAATATACTTTGGGAGACATTTATATGAATAAAAAAATTTGTTTCAGTATGTGTTTTATTAAAAAGGATATTTTATGGAAATATATTTTATATTTTTTTATATATGTTGATTGGAATTGAAAATGATTATTATTAATATGTTCATTTATTTTAATATTTATAATATTGAAAGTATGATTATGATCATTTAGTAACATATTTTTTATAAAATATATTACAATGTGATTAAAATGATATAAGGTGATTAAGTTGTCAATTTTTTTTAAGAAGTAGACATTATTGGGATTATTAAATTATAAAGAGAAACATAACTTGATAAATAATGAGTGCATTAATTTATTGAATAATATTTTAATTTATTCATGTTTTGTAGATATTTTTTTAATTTTGGAAAGTAATAACATTATTTAGAAGAATACGTGATACTGTTATTCAAGTACATGTTATGACACTTTTGGAGCTAATTTTTTTGGTTTGGGGACAAATTTTATATATTCATTTTGAAAAAATAATAAGTTGTAATTTTCCCAATTTTTTTATTTTTAATTTAGGCTGACATATTTTATATGATTATTATGGTTGACTTTTTATGGAGTTTTTTGTCAATAATTTTACATTAATATAGGGTCTTTATATGTTAATTTAATATTTCATTTATATTTAATAATATCTAAACATGTGATTACATTTTTCATTTTTTGAAGGATATTAAAAATATGATTATATAAATTAATAGATATTATATTTAATTAAATGCCAATTTTAGTTCATCAAGCATGATGTATTTATCTAGAATTCTAATTTAAATGATTAATTGGTGATAGAAAAGTGTACTTTAAATGATGCATTTCCAAAGGATGAAATTGATATTATGTAGTGTAAATGAATCTAGTAATTATATATTCATACCTTAAATATCATTGTTGTTGTATAATACCTCAAAACATGGAATATATTTTTAAATGAAAATTTTATCTTAGTGCCTTAATTTCTAATGAATTAATGGTTCCCTTCATCACATAATAATTTATGGTTTTATTGAAATTATATTTCTCATTTCAATGTTATTCATAAATCAATGTTGATCATTAGAAATTATCTATCCTCAAAATGTAAATTTTCCTCATACTTATCTTGTTACACTCAACTGGGAATAATATTTTGTGTTATTTTAGGTAACCTTTATATTTCCTACTATCCCTTCTCATGGGATTTTTTATTATCCCTATGTTCAATATCTTTTTTCCAAAAATATCATTTCAAATATCAAATAATTTACAACTAATATAATAATTTAGAGGTTAGAATTTATTTTTGGGAGGGGCGAGGAGAATATACCACTTAAAAAATATATAAAAAGAATATTTTTCATTTTATCTTTCCTAAAACACAACAAAAAACAATAATTTAACTATGAAACAGAATAAAAATATTATTATTTTAACATCATAATTACAATAGAGTGATTAAATTAAAAAATTTCAATATTAATTAAAATATTAAGAAACATATGTATAATCATATCAAATAATGAAAACATATTTATTAACTCCAAATTAATATGTACTCAATTTTCAGTAAAGTCATTTTATACTTCAGAAACATGATTTCATCAGAAATGATTTATAATACAATGTCTATGTGGATATTATAAATAATGTATTCAAATTTTTTGTAAGTATTTGAATAAATTAATACTAATTTTTAAATTATCATTTCAATATTATCTTAAGTGATTTTAAGGATTTTTCTAAAAATAATTATTTTTGATTCATTAGTGGATAATAGATTTTTTTAGAATTCCCATTTAATTTTCATAAATTATATAATTTAGATTACTCATTTTTATTTTGGAATTGGGTTGAAATAATATATGATCCAGATTAATTATAATGATCTTATTAATTCAATATTAATATATATTATATTTAATTTCTGTATATGTTTATTTTGATGAATAAAAATATAGATTTTAAAATTTATGTGTTGTTACATTTTACTCATTTTATGTAATATAGAAGTTACCCACTTCTATAAATTAAATACTAAATAATTGATTACAATTTTTTAATTTGGATTGTCAATTTTTTTAAATTTGTTGATTTTTGTTTTGTTTAATATGAGTACTATCGATGAGAAATGTTTTTTTATCTAATTAATGTTTAGAGCTGGTGATTAAGAATACAAATAATGTGATGTTGATTTGAATATATTACCAACCATATAAATTATTTATCGATTTTAAAGGAATTTTAACATATACCTCATTACATATTATATACTAACTTCTGGGGCCATTTTCTTTTGATAATTAAATTTATATTATTTTATGAAAAAGGATATATTCAAAATCATACTATTTTGTCATTTATTTCTCTAATAAGTCATCATTGGAAAAAAATGATGTCATTAAGGGATTTCTCTTTTTAAATGAATAATGAATTTTTTATGATAGTAATTTATCATAATTTTTTGTTATAACATAATTTCCTTAAATGCATACACATCACCAACATAGTGCTTTTAAATGTTATAGAAAAATCAAATAAATGATTTTAAAAATAATAAATGTAATATAAAGCATGATTATAATGGAGTTCAACTGGATTTTTAAATAAATACATATTATTACTTATTTTTAGATATTTTTGGTTCAAAATATGTTATTTTCTAGATATATAGTTTTAATCTGAATTGCGTAAATATTAATAAATATATATTTAATAATATATTATGTTAAAAATATATTATTAAATGATTTCAACATCATAAAAATATTATAATTGGTTAATGCAATGGGATTTGGAAAATCATATCTAAAACTTTCCTATAATGGGAAGATTTTCATCTTGTATTTATCTTATTTATCCTTAATGTGTATAAACCTTATCCTCAAATTAATTAGTAAATATGTCTATCCTCAGGTTAAAAATAATAAATAATTGTTAAACCATCACATAAAGATACATAAATTTAATTAGTTGAGTTGATTCATAATTATATAAATTCTACCATATAAATATATCAATTTGGTTCAATGATAAAAATAATATTAATTTATATTATTCTATAAAGTTAGGTAATTCAAAGGTTGTCCCTGCCCCTCCTTATGAATGAAAAACACCCCTCCCCTATTGGATGCACACAATGATCAATTTTTAAAAAACATGATCATTATTAATATAATCCCAAAATCATACCTATGAATTTGGGGCTCTAGACTCACCAATAAACCATCCTAGAATTACTACAATGTAATCATAATTATTTTTTCTACATAAGAGGAATGAATCATATCAATTTGTTTTAATTTTTTCTTATTTTCCACCTCTTTAAAAATTTCTATAACCATTATCCACTAATTGACAATTAAATTTTAATTTAAAATATCATAATATATTTGCTTAACATCCCTTATTAATTTCGTTTAATTCATCTTGAAATAGAAACCATTTATCATGTGTTTCTATGACCTACTATCTCTACGTAGTAATGTAAATTAATTTTCCCAAGAATATTACATGGATTCATTGAAAGAAAAAAATAATGAATTTATATGATTATCATGAAATAATTATGATTTATAAAATAAAATATGCGACTTATGTTTTTACCCTTCCACCCATTATATTTTGATAAGTCCACTTGGGCATATGTGTGGTCTATCATCTTCATGTGGTGACGTGATTCAATATTCGGGTCTATAATTTACGGCTGAATATAAAATTGTTTATCATGTTTAAAAATTAAAATCAGGTTATTTTTTATATTATATAGATGGTGCAATGATTACATCTTTCTGAATGGGACACTTACTGATGGTGTGTTACGTTTTGTGAACTGAACATCCTCAAAAAATCTGATAGAAACTTATGTGATTTAATAAATATAATTGTAATGGTAAAAAAATAAATAAAGATTTTAATAATAAGATACTAATACAAAATAATGATACGAATATTTAAAAAATTAATATAATTTTAATATATACGAAATAAAGTACATATGTTGCGAGTTGGACTCTTCATAAGAGGTTACAAAACTCAACTTCATTGCATTGGGTAATATTACATATTTATTTTATATTTTATGTAATAATTATATATATATCAACTTATGATTATAATATTTTTAATATCCACTCAATTTATGTGGATATAAATTTTCTAAAAATAGTCACTTTATTGAAAAATTATCCATTTAATGTTATGATATTTTTTATGATATATCATCTTAGTTTCTTCTTTATTGTAACATATTTTTTATTATTAATCTCTACTCATTTTGTGGTATATATAATAAAATTTTAATGTATATAAGATGAATATATTTTTATTCATGGAAAATAATGTTTGAATTAATGTAAATAAATAAATGCTTCAAAAATTATATGTAAAAAGGTTCGTCAATATTTTACCATCAAATTTTATGAAGTTCTTATATATTTCTAAAGGAATCATTTAATATATCCTTTTTAAAAACATTATATGTTCTTATATGAAATATATTTAGATATGTTTTCATTTTTCTAAAAAACTATTCCACTCTTTGGCTATATAATCATGAAAATAAATGTGTAATAAAAATTGGTATTTTTTCACTTTTTGATAATGTTTATTTTTCTTTGATGACCTATTTTTTTTTAAAAACTCCATTTTATTTACTTAAATTTCAAATATTAAATATAGTATGATTTACATTCAATTAAAAATTTATTTGAGTGGGATAATTCAAATGTTTATTTTCGACATAGGTAACAGAAATTCAAAATGAAATGTAATTTATAATGTATGTAAATATAATTTATTTTCCCACAACCATAACGTTTTTACTCTATTTATCTCATTGAAAATGAATTCAATGGGGTTATAATGATACTTATTAAATGTTACTTAATTTTACAATTTTCAGCCAATATATTATTTTCTTCAAAAGAATAGATTTTTCTATAAAATCAAAATTCCTAATGAAGTGATAACCATTTGTCCTGACATTACAGAATTATTAGTGAGTATCTTTTTCTTGAAGCATTAAACTTCTTTTTATAATATTTTATCATAAATTAAATGTCACATCAATATCCATAATCATTGTATAATGGGTATGATTGTTGGTTAAAACATAAAATATTTTGATATTCAGTTTTTTACTAGAAACCTTATTTTATTGGTTGATAAAATCAGTATATTCCATTCTTTTTACTTAATACAAATATATTTTGATAATTCATATAGTCTATGAATTAACATGACTATTCTTTATGTTGAGAATTCATTGGCCATGCGAGTTACTAGTAAGGAACAACTTTATAAATCCCCTCAATACATTAGCTTATAATCTATGAAATGAAAATTAATTAGTCATATTAAATCAGTTTCGATGAATAACTATCAACCTTATAAAACATATTAGAAAATGGTCTTAATCAAGATATTCCTAATTATACATTTACTTCATTTAGTTTTTTTTATTAATTTCCATTAAATTCCTACACTGGAATTACACATTGATATACTCTTTGTTCATGGTATTGATTATATTTCATGAGTTTTTTTGATATCTACCTTCCCAAATCAAATATTACATATTTTCAAATTGTATATTCCATTGTAAGAAACCCTTACTGCTATTTTTACGTCACACTTATATTCATTTCCCTTCCCTAGGATATGAAAATGGATTCCATGAATTATATTAAGAGATGAAGATAATTTATTACAATACCTTTTATATTTTAATTCCAATGAAAAATGGAATTCAATTGTGTATTTGGTTCTTTAGGGATAATTATCCAATCAATCCTTGGTGTTGTGATTTCTTGTATATTATACTAACGTAGTTGTGTAGAAAATGTGTTAGGTTTACAAGTTTTTTTTGATAAAATGGATAAAAATAAGTTCATTGGAATTATGTTATCTTATAATATAATCAAAATGAGAATGTCGACGTCACATGAAATATAGTATAATTTTTTTTAAATGTTACACTCTAATACATATATAGGAAATGGATGAAATGATTCCCCAAATTTTTTTAGGTCCATATTGATGGTTATAAAGTGGTTATGCTGAAAAGAAATGGGACTTTAAGTGTTTTTAGAATGTTTTGATTTAATAATTTGGTTCATTATTTTTATTTTTGAATCTCACAAACACCCATGGTTACATTGATAATGATGTTTTATTTAATAGAATAACATGATGATAATATTATTTAGAATATTTTTTCATATAATAAATAAATTTCTTTGACCATTTGGAAATATTTTCTTATGTATTATGGAAATGTTTTAATATTATTTTAGAAACAATAATTATACCCAACATTTGCATGTGTAATGTAAGGTTTGGAAACCATGTGTTTGGATGAAATTTTATGATTCATATATCGAATGTTTCAAAGAAACCCTTGGTTTGAGAAAGGGAAATTATTTCTTGTGATCCCTAAATTTGTAAACAACTATATGTTATCAAAATTATGTTTTTGAAAAACCATACATTGTCAAGAATATGAATATATATTATCTTTACGTGAAGGAAGACTACAATTGTTTAATGAATGATATATTTTTCAATTCAAAATAATATCTATTATTTCTAAAATTGATTTTCAAGAAGTAAACATATATTCAAATATATTTGATGATAGGTTCAAAGGACTAATTTCAATGGAATATATCATATATATTCCCACACGAAAATATAATTCTCTTGAATATTTTTGAATTCAATTATTCATGATTGATTATGGGATTTTTCTAGGGCTGGTTGAAAAAGAACTATTTTATCTATTGTATAATTATTAGTATAGACATCATTAAAAATAGGAGACAAGATACACAAATAATATATAAATAGAAAAAGAAGATATATTTTTTGATAACAAAATGTATGTTGCTACCTTTATAGTAAGATATTGGATACATACATGTTTCGATATATATAATTGACACATTGCTTTTAATTATATTGAATATTATTGTTACATATTATTTTTCAAGATCAATTTATAATTTTCTTAATGTGATCATTGGAGATATATATAAATATATATATGTATGGTGTATTCTCTATCCCTATATAATAAAATCATGTGTGATGTTGAATTTCTATTTTATGTTTTAAATTAATAATGTTAAAAATAATTATATCTATTTTTGTTGAAACTATGATGAAAATAATGTGATATCATCTATATTAATCTGTATTAATTTAATATAGTTTCATATTCTCAAGTTCAGTTATGGTTATTGTGGTGTTTCGTCTTCTTGGGATGAGCTATGGATTTTGGGATCCTTGTAAATTAACTAAAATACCATATAAGATCCTGGTATGTTTTCAACTTCTTGCATTCTGTTGTTAAGTGGGCTCAAGATACTAAGTCATACTAGTTAAAATACTATGACATTCGGTTAAAGCATTTGTGAAGTTTACCGGGGGATATCTTTTCCTTAACCATTATATGTCATAGTGATCAATTAATTATTTATATTAGCTAATTAGTAATTGATATGATAGAAGGAATGATTCAATGCATAAAAATAAAGATTTTCAATGACTATCAATGTTTTTAAAACATCAATTAACTACTATTGTTTCTTTATATTCATGTTTTCCCCTTTAGAAAAATAATCGGAATCAAAGGATGGGATCTACTAGAATGTTATCTTATTTCATGTCCTGAAATAATTTTTCCAATTTGGATAAACAAAAATATTATCAATGGGTGGTAATTTATCTTTATACATGATACCTAAAATATATATTAAAATATGTTCCTTATTGTGTAAAAAAATTAATCTTTTTATAATGTTCTATATCAAAATTACAAACAATCTTGAGGTAAAGATTTGTACAAAGTCAAATATAAAAATGGATTATCATAAAGAATATATGTCAATGATCTGTGATGCATGCATTTATAGTGAAAATAATGTATTCTTGAATGTGGGGTTTTTATTTATCTAAAAATTCATTGACTAATAGTTTATTTAATGTTTTACTAGACTTATGATATTTATAATGCTTTTCTTGAAAAAATGGGATGATGATCAGGAAAAATAATAGGATCTTAATTCAAAATAAATAAATTCAATCATCCATGGTTTATGAATTTACGAGTTTAATTCTGCTTCTCAATGTGATACAACATATGATATATGGTCGAATATTTATGATTCAAATAAAAAACTGATAATATCAGTAAATTAAGTTATAGTATCATAATGTTAAAATTTGATACATTTAGAATGCATTAAGAAGAAACTACCACTCAAATGAATATGAGATTTAATTAAATTTTCAAAAATGGTTCTTCTTTGGGTGACTAATTTAACAATCACATTGAATGTTAACTATATTAATTGTACTAAAATCTCATTTGAATGGAATAAGTTCAGCTAAACATCAATCTATACAAGTACAAATTTTTTTGTGAATGTATTTATTGGGTATTTAATGATGTCTGGAGTTGAGATGCAGGCTAGAGCTGAAAATCACATCTAAAATAAAGAATATACTCTCAAAACATCAATGGGTGAATCATATGATTCACGTATTCCATATGTAGATAAATATTTTTCTACTATTGTTGAATGATATGAATAAATCTACATTCATCAAATGAAAGGGATTGAATAAAAAAATTTGTGAATGAAATAAAAGAGTTTATACATTTGTCATCTATCCATTACATAAATATCATGGGAAATTTTGTTGTTAGAGAAAATAAAATAAAATATAGATAAGTTATTGAAGTAAAAAATATTGTTCGTAGGATTAATATTCTATAGATGTTGATACTAAGCGTAAAAAACATATAGTAAATCTTATTGCTCATCCATATAAGGTAAAATCGTTGTAGTCTCTAAACTATAATTGTGAAAGACATTCTTATGATAAATTAAATAAAAATTAATATATTATATAAGATTGAAATCTATCCTTAAAATATATCTGATAGATCTCATATTTTTGTTTTTTTACATATGTTTTTAAATTATTATTCCCTTCCCAATAATAAATTTGATCTTATTTACATCATTTTATGACTTTTGGTGAGTTTGGGGAATAAGTGTGAAAATTGGTTAATTCTGGATATTTAACAGTGGTATGTTTCCTTTGTATTTCAATCATAACTCCCAAAATATTCATCTACTACAGTGATTTATTTTTTAGAATTAAATGGATCATTTTAGACATAATTCTTTAGGACCCAAATCCAATTATAATTCCAACAATTTAAAAAAAATCGGTCAATGTGAACACTTATTCTGCCCTACAGAATAGACTCTATATCATTCAATGATTCATATATCAGGCTACCGACCACCGAGTGGGGTGGCTCTCACTGGGTTTGAAACACAACTGGATGGGGCAAATGAAAATTAAATTTCATTCAGAAATGATGTGATTATATCCGCCTTTAAACCAGTCAAAGTCAGGTCGTTTTAATAGTGATTGTTGGCCATAAAAATTTGGGTATAATAATTTGTTTATAATTCATTCAACACGACTCTAAATTCGTTGAAACATAATGGGTAGATGGTCACTCTATTACTCACCTCCTATTAGAAGGTACCTCGATGGGATTCTATGAGCTGGTATGAGAATCGATGCTATCTTTCTGGTGGATAAATTGAAGAGGAGAAAAATTCTGTTTTTTCTGTTCTTTCTTTTGTACTTATTAGTTTTATAATGCCTTATTATTCCCCATAATTCTCAGTTATACTTACTACGGTTTGGTAAATATTCTGATGGATTGGGTAAGGTAAGGTTTTAACTTTTTTAATGATTGTGTTCTGGCATTTTATTGAATAAAAACTCTTTCACTTCTACGGTGTTGGTTTCAAATTCTAATAAAGGGGTTTATTATCTTATGTGATTCTATTTTATTTAATATTCTACAGTAATTATTAATTTGGTAAATGTTGATAATCTCCATACACTACGCTCTGGTCAATATACTATGAAATTGATTAGTGCTCTGGGGTGAATTACTCGACAATTTTCAGTACGTGTGGTAGGACTATTGAATATTCTTAATTTTTTGGGATAAACAATACCCGATCAGGAATTTCCTAACTTAATTGAGGTTATTTGCTACATTTTTTATAAGATATTAAAGATATTATACTGATATGAGATATTATTATGGTTTACTCTCACTATCACTATTTACTAGGGGAGTGATAGGAAGCTATTGTGAAATATCTCGTAAACCAACATAGAAAAAAAGGATTGAAAAAAATTAGAACTATGATAACATTACAATTGAAAAACCAACCCCAACCAGATCACCTAATTATTATCTTTATATTTGATTTCATTTTTTTTCAATTTTCATTAAATCTTCTACTTTATTCATTTCTTTAGTTTCATTTCTTGGTTTTCATAACCAACAGTTTCAAAAAAAACCCCACTTCGTTATCAAATTTAAAGTGACATAATTGATTGTTTAGCGCTGCTCTCTGGAAACTTCCACGGTTAACCACTATACGATATTTTAACTTAGTAAATAATTTTTTTTACACACATCACTATAGAAACATTTCAAAACATGGAGCCATTTCCGGGGAACCAGTTCCAAAATATAATTATTATTATTTAACATTTTTCAATTTAAAAACATTAAAAAATAATTTTCCATGATGTTTTTAAATGATAATATCATTAATTAAGGTAAAAACTACACACATTTGGAATAAGTCTATGAGGGTGGTTATGATATAGTTCAGATGAAAGAACATTGAAATTACATAGCCAAACTAGAGAAAAAAGTGGAACATGCATTTGAATATGTACGTGCAATGATGGAAAAACCATAACCTATGAATAAACTAGAGGATGACAAGAAGGAAGAATTACCTACTGAGCTTCATTTGGGAGATAAAAAAGATCTATATGGATTTAGGAATGAGTGTGAATAACTACTTGATCAACATATTCCTTAAAAAGTAGAAGATCTATTACCATTTAAGGAAGACTCCACCAAAGCGGTGGAATTTGAAGATTGGACGGAGGAGCCTGACTTCCTACCTGTATCTTATGAAATTAAACTACAAGAGAACCTCATACTGAAGAAGCAATTGAATTCAAGCCACTTAAGGGAGATAATATTTTTTATTAACCCTTTTAATTATGATTATGTTGAATCCAAATTTATTATCACCTCCCCTAGCATGAAATTTTCTGATTCAGCCAACACATCTGTTGCTTTGGTGGATGAAGAAAAAGAAGAAGATACACCTGAAGAGGAACACCTGCAGCTCCCCAAACATGTTGGTCATTAATTAGAAGGAGTTAAAGATGAGATACTAGTGGACTTTCATGAGTAAATAGAGTCCCATGATGCTTCCATTGAATGAGAAGAATTTTATTTTGGTTCCTCATTCTTTAATTTTATTCAAATTGAATGACTCTTTAATTTTCCAATTGACTATTATTAAGATGCAGCATTCCATGAAAAACAACTGGAGAATGAAGAGGAGGTTGTGAATGTGGAAGCCAAGAAAAAAGAGGACTCATTCTTTATCCTACCCCCATCATACAATATGAATATAATTTTCATGGGGGGGATCTGGTGTATTATATCCTTAGAGTACTCATAAAAAGGACTATGTACAAATTGGAAAGAAGAAGTGTTGGTGGTTCATATCAATGAAACTGAAACCACCATCAGATTGAAGATAACCAACTAAAACTGGCCATCTCGAGGAAGTCCAAACCCAGGTCCCACTTGGGGGATTAAACCAAGATCTATACGTCTTTTATTACTCTAGTTCTACTTTATTTTCTTTTAATACATTTATTATGTCTTATTTTCTTCCTTTTGTTATAGGTTATCAGTGTGAAATACTTTGGAACCTTACTCAATAATGCACTACCAACAAGTCAGATTGTATCTATACTTAAAACATTCATTCCTATTGTGATTCAATTTAAAATATAATTAAATGTTAAATCAACTTGAATGCATTGCAGACAATTCATAATCTAAGTGTTGGGAAGGGATCCATTATAGTTTAGTATTTTCAATTGTTTTTTTATATTTTTCAAAACAAAATTCATGTTTCTCAACTTTTTGAGTTTTTTATACTTTTGAGCTGAAATCATTATCATCACAATTTTTGAATATCACATCAATGAGTGAATCAATTTATCCCAGGAAACAAATCTAAAATGAATACTAAAATTTATGTTGAATAATGTTCAAATCATTATGAATTTCATGAAAAGTACTCTGATTTTTGAATCTCATGCCACAATTCAATGTCATTATATATAAAATCACATTCATTTAAGGCTTCGAAAACTAATTTTTATAGTCATTTATTTCATGTCACTTCTTGGGAGAACCATTCCGTGCAAGATTTATCCAGAATTTGTTTTATTCCAATCAAAACATGAGAGTTTTAGGTACGTGTGTTTTAAATGATTGAGGTTTTTCTTTAGTATTAAATCTCCTATTTCATATGAATCTTTTTTTATAATATCCCTTATTGAACATTTAATCCATGGAGCTCATATAATTCATGAAAAAACTTTTAGGTTAGCCACATCATAACCCAATATTCCATATCCAACTTACACTTTAAGTGAAATTGCATAATCTAGTTGAACTTAAGTGTGGGCAAGTTTTCTTGTGTTGTGGTACCTCATTAGGAGATAATTTGTGTGGAAAATAAACTGTTGTAGAAATTTTCTTGTTACTGAAAAAAATCCATAATTTTGAATTTTTTCTATTTATGAAGTATTCATGTAAAAGAATCTATGCCTTTTTGGAGCTTCCAATGAAAAAAACATAGTTATGCATGTCTAAATCTTTCACGAAAAATCTTGTTTGAGAAGACTTATAAATTTTTTGGGAAAAATTATAAATGGTTTGAAATTAAACTTATTTTTCATGTTTATAGATCTGATTTACTACTAAGGGGAGTGAGGAGGATACCGTACTTGAGTAAAAATTAGAATAATGAAATTTTTATTCAAAAAGATCCAAGCGGTCTTCATTTAGTCTCCGATTTTTTCACATCTATATCCTAACAACGTGAAGCCACAAAAAAAGCCTTTAAAGTAAACATGATAAACATGTGTCATTAAATCACATTGACTGGAGATGTATGAATTTACCAAGCCTATGGAGACCCTTATATGAGTATTGGATGAGAAAGACATTGTTGAAAATTTATATTAGTGCAATGAGAGAAAATGAAAGTCAGGTAAGTGTTTTTTGTGAATGGAAGAATAAATGAAGAGGAAATATATTTAATGAAATTAATTGAGAACTTGTAATAATGGTTGTTGATGAGGCATGATATCTTTTATTTCATGGTGTTAAATGGTTAGATCTCATGGATATAATTTTTAAATTTTCTATGATTTGATATCGATGTTAACTTGTCTAGGAGTACAAGTGCTATGTGTGGGGGAATTGATAGAGATCATATTTTCATATTTATAAATATGTTTTTGAATGATTTAATCCCTTCCCATTAATCAATTTTATTTTATTTTCATCAATTTATGACTTTTGGTGAGTTTTGAGGTTAAGTGTGAAAACTAGTTAATTCTGGACATTTAAAAGTTTTATGATGCCTATGTATTTCGAGCATACCTCCCAAAATATTCATCCAATAAACTTGATTACATTTTCCTGGATTAAAGGGTTCATTGTTCTACATATATGTCTTCATGACACAAAAAAAATTCAAACTCTTACAAGCCAAACAATATCGGTCAATGTGAACAGTTATTCTGGATGGCAGAATAGATATTACTTAATTCAATGATACCTATATGAGGATACCAACCACAAAAGGGGTGATCATAGATGGGTTTGAAATATAAATAGACTAGGAAAATGAATATTTAAATTTATGGGTAATGTATGTGATTAAGGCTAACTTTCAACCAGTCAAAGTAGGGTTGGTGGAATAGTGAATGGAAGCCCGAAAAAATCAGGTCTACTAATTCATCCATAACTTGTTCAACATGGCTCCAAATATCTTGAAACATTTTGCGTAGATGGAAAAAATCATTCCTTACCTCTAATAAAAAGGTAAATCTAATTGATTCTATGAGATGGTGTGATAATTGATGTTATTATTCTGGTGGATAGATTCTAGAGGAGGAAAATTCTATTCTTTCCATTCTTTTCTTCTTCTTAGTTTTATAATGAATTATTCTTCCCACTTCTTCTCAATTACCATTACCATAGTGGGGAACATATTATTTGATATTGTTTATGTTTAGGATATATGTTTTTAATGTTTTAGTTCTTTCATTTTGTTGAAAAAAGACTCGTTTTCTTTAGCGGTGTAGGATTCAAATTCTAATAAATGATTTTATTATCTTATACAATTGTATTTTATTTAATTATCCATTGTTATTACTGATTTTGTAAATGTTCATAATCTCCCTCCACTAGGTTATGGTCTGTATAATATGAATATATCTGGGATTAGTGGTTATGTACTCACTGATCATCAGTACATGTGGCAGGGGTATTGAATATTCTTAATTGTTTGGGATAAATAAGACCCGATCGAAAATTACCAAACACAATTGAGGTTATTCTATAAATATATTTATAACAGAGTAATTATAGTATACTGAGATGATATTTTTTTTTCACTCACCATCACCATTTATGAAGGTAGTGATAGGAATCAATCTTGAAATATCACTTAAATCAACTTAACAGAAAAGGATTGAATAAAACTGGAACTATAATAACATTTTAATTTAAAAACAAACCTCAACATGACACCCAATTATTACCACTATATTTAATTTTAATTATTTTTCAATTTGTTTTAAATCTTTTACTTAAATTCTTTCTTTAGTTTCGTTTCTTTGTTTTCATAACCGACATTATCAAAAACAACCCCACTACATTACCAAATATATTGTGACATAAGTGATTGTTGAGTGATCCTCTCTAGAGACAACATAGGTTAAAGACTATACTATATTTTAATATAGTAAATAATTGTTTTTTCCACAACCCACGATAGGCATGTTTCAATATCATTGATTTTTTTTTTAATTTTTATGATGTTGTTTTAGTAGATGAATATCGTTTTCCAAAATAGATTAAAAACATAAAATTTATATTTTCTATATTTGCATGTGATTTGCATGAAACAAAAACTAAATTGTTATTTTTTAAAATAGATATATTAAAACAACCTTTAGTTTATTAATAAAAAAGAAAAAATTATTTAAATCCATTACTTAGAAAAGATAAAATTCATATGTAAATTCATGAAATAATAATTAGTGGTGAGTGACCAAAATTTAATATGAAATATTTTGTTATTGGAAAAAATAGAAAAAACAATCAAACTATTATATTTTTTATCGTGGATTTAATATACAATATAAAAATTGATTTTTAATTAGAAATCCATAAATATCATGTAAAAAATGTTTATGGGTAAAAATTATTTTTTTACATTAATATTAGAATCTCTAATAAAAATAAATAATATTTTTCTCAAAAAATTTAATTCCTAGCACTGTTATACACAATAAATTATGTGTAATGAAAGGAACATGTATTTTTTTTTGTAGGAATACACCACAGATCTAAATTGTAAAATGATGAAGTGTTTTTATGTTTAGAATGTGTAACTATCTACCCTATAAAATTATTGATGAAATAATAAATAGTTAATTAAAAAGATAAAAAAACATAGAGAAGAAATCTATAATCCTAAATTATTTTACTACTATTTCACATATATAATTTTATTAAATTAAGTGTTTCTTTATTAGGAGAGAGGACTGTTCTTACTCACTAAATAATGTTTTGAAAAAGTTTTATGATAATCATAAATGAAAAATAATAAAAATATCTTTTATCTTGGTTGGATGTATTATTTATTCATGTACAAATGGTTTTTTAGAAATGTTTATTTTATAAAAATGTATTTTCAAATATTAAAATGATTATTGATAATTTAGAATTTTAAAACATGATAATATTAATTTTCATCTACAATATTTCTGAATATAATGTATTATTTTCTTTTTAAACCCAATAATATTTTTCCTAAATCCTTTTTGTTTCTATCTTTTTTGAAAAATCTTGTCCAAAGAATTCTGAAAACCATTCACATTAAGTATAAGCAGTCAATAAATACAATTTTTGATGAAAGTACTTCATATAAAAGAACATAAAGCAATCCATATGCTTTATTAGAACATCTAACGGTTTTGTATGTTAAGGATTCATTTAAAAAATATTTGAAAATAAATAAGAGAGCTCATGTTTTGGAAGAACTTGATGTATCTTTATATGAAACAACTTATGGAAATATTCTTTTCCAATTCATTACCATGACTGAAGAAATTGTGATGTTAGAAGATGATCTGAATATATATCAAAAGTAATCTGAAGAACAAAAAAGGAAATATCAGATGATGAATGAAAGTATCATTTGAAAAGGATACATTTTTTTCACATTCTATATCAGATGAAGATACTCAGAAGATATGTTTTTAATATGTTTGATCTTAATTAGCTGAATTTGTTCTTGGTTGAATTCTTTTTGTCTTCGTTTCCATTTCTGATATCATTTTTTTCATATTAGAATAAAATAACATTCGGGAGGTTTAGTTTCCATAAGTGAAAAATATATATTTTTTTGGATGTTCATATAAACCACTAAATCCTTGAAATATAATTAATTTTATTTTTTGTTGATTAATTAATGTCAATGATATATATATATATATATCGTTTTTTAATTTTTTTCTTAGATAAAATAGGTGGAAAACTATGTTGCATAATTTATATTAAATGATTTATAATTTTATTTGTTATCAATAGTAATCATGTAATCGATATTTTTTATTATCTCATTACATGTAATAAATTATAATTATACAATTTGTAATAAATAATTTTTTTCCAAGTTTGACATGTGAATAAACAAAAATCAATTTTTTTTTATTTTTTTGAATATCCTATATGCAATGATGTGATGGGAGTAATTAAGATGTATATATATATATATATATATCCAAGAGGTGTGTATTTTATAATAATATGTTCATTTTAAAATAATTTTATTCAATGAAAAACGAGTTTGTATGCTCATTGATTACATTTTTTTGAATTCATGAATATAGGGGGGTTATGTTACTACATTTTCCTCTCATATTTTTATGTCACAAAATAGGGGATAATTTTATATATGGAGAAACTTATTTGTTTTAAATATTCGAGATATGTGGAGAAATTTACAATAGAACATTTGAGAAATGTTGGAGAAATACTAAAGGGGTAAGAAATGTGATTTTAATTTATTAATGGTTATGGAAATTTATTATTCTAAATTCTTTAAATTGATAATTTCATGAATTGTTTATGTTTTTTGTGACCATAAAAATATGGGATATTTTTTATCATGTTTTGATTCAAAAATTTCATTAATTTATTTATTGTTTTTATGATATCAAGAACTAACATTTATTATGATAATGAATTATATTTTTAGTTATTCATAGGTAGATGATATTCTTTTGGATATCTATTCTGAAAATATATTTAATTTATTGATCCATGATAGATGATTTTTATAGGATTATGGAAATGTATTGAAATTTTTTTGGATGAATTGTTTGTACCATACTTTTGTAAGAGTAATGTAAGGTTTTTATACCCTACATTTGGAAGAAAGTATATAGATCATATACACGACATTTGTATAAAACCCTACACTTTAGAAAATGAATGTATTTATAATAATAATAGATTTTTAGAAATCATTACATTATCTACCCATCATTTGTGAACAACCATAACATGTTAACCCAAGATATGTATTTTTTTCATGATGTGTAGGAAACCTAAGTTGGACTATTCAATGATGCTGCATTACATTCGATATATTATCCATTATTTCTAAAATGTATTTTCCCAAATTAAATATCTATTAAAATATGTTTAATGGTCATGTATAACAATGAATTTCAATACAATAAATCATTTATATTCTTACATAAATTTTTTACTCCCTTGAATTATTTTGAATTAAATAATTCATTATTTATTGTATGATGTTTTTATAGATTTGATTCCTTAGATCTTTTCAATATATAGTATCAATATTGATAAGATATTCATAGAAACATTGAGATGATATCGAATCTTGATACAGTCTTATAAATTTATGATATGTGTTCTAAATATAACATGTCATTTGGTTCCTTCAGAGATAAATATTAGATATATATATATGTGTGTGTTTTGATCTATATGGTTGAATTACTACTATCAATGTTACTCTATATTATTATTATATATTAGTATATAAGATCAATGAATCATTTTTAATAAATACACATTCGATACATTAAAGCTTATACATCAATATGGTTATTTTACTATCACTATTTTAGGAATTTATCTATAATATTATATCTCTATTTGATGTTGTGAATTATTAAATATATAAATACATTTATCCATTTCATCTACTAACATGAATTAAAACATGTTCTCAAATAAAAAATTTCTCTATGGATGAATTGTTGTTTCATATGATCGATCTCAACTGTGGTAGTGGTGGTGTGTCAGCATATCAGACTAAGATGTGGAATTTTTATCCCTGTAAAATAACTATAAGGTTCTGTAAATGCCATGAAATGTTTAAGCTTATATCAAATCCTTATTAAGTGGACTTTGGATAAATTTTCATACTAGTGGAAATCACCATGCTAAGGGAGAATGGAGGTGGTGGAGCAGAATTGGGAATGACTGTTCCAAGAAGCATTATACTATGTAATGTTCTTTTCCTTATTTATTTTTTAAGCACACTATTCTTTAAAATAGAATTAATTTTTTGGAGCATAAAAATTGTGGTGTTCTGAATAAATCATCATTTTAAAATGACACAATTAAAATTACCTTATATGTATTTATATTTATTATATCTACTCTCAAACAAATTATTTTAAGTGAGAAAATCATTTATTAATAGTTAGTTTGTAGAGTGGTTTTCCATTAAACAACCTAATGGTATTTTACTTATTAAAGATTGGAGTATTGTAGAAAATCTCAATAATAAATTTTAGGAATTATAGAAGGACCCATAATCATAGTACTCCAAACATAATGGATACTTGAAATTATATATTTTTTCAATGGAAGTAGTTCATAGTCATCATCATGTAATGGAGTTATTAAAAAGTAATCTCACAGTTTTATAATATGATATTGATGAACTCTTTATTGGATCAAAAGTATCTCCATATGGGTAATTTATTTCTGATATGAGAATATATTTTAGAATTCCCATATTATGTGGGATATATTATTTTATTGGGTTATATTTGAATTAGGAATTTGAAAAAATTCAACAATATCATAAAAAATAATTTAGGTATTTTTAGTGGTTTTTTTGAATTTATAAATTTAAAGGGATATTTGCTACTAAGACTATTAGATCCAAATTGCCTAAGTATGTGACTATTACTTGTGTAAATTAATGAGTTGATAGAAATTTTATTTCAAGTCTCCCCTATCAAACATGTTCAAGGATAGAAAATATAGTTTTTGTTAAATTTTGTTAGTGATTTAATATTGAATACAAATATCCCCATATTCTGGAAGATTTGTGAATAATTCTATAAGGCCCCATCCTTAAACCTTACTTAATATTGAATTAAATGAATAATTCACATTGTGGATCTTTTCAGGTTTAGAGTTTTAGATAATTAGGACATGACTATTACATCTCAAAAGATTACAATGTAGAAACTTCTACTAAGTTTCCATAAAATAAAAACTCTTAAAAAGAAACATGTATAATTCCATGTTTTAGGTAGCATGACATTCCGATGATCCCATCCATGACCCTATTCCGTGTTAAGTCCTGTGAAAAACATTTTAATAACTTGGGATGAGCATAAAAAAGCTCAGTAAGGGATACACAAAGAATGAAAACTGTTATTTTTTCAAAACAACAAGTAAACCATGTATACGTTATCAAAGTAATACCTTTCACCTTTTTGAAGTAGTTAAAAAAACTCTTCAATTAATAAAAGATCATTACTTACCCTTTTGTAACTAAAGGATTACCATAAAACCCATATAAAGAACACATAACATAAAAAGGTAACTTGGGACATAAACATACTTAAATGGAATAACCATACGGTCGACTTCCACACATACTTAATGGAATATCCATAAGGCCGAATTCCACACATACTTATTGGAATAGCCATACGGCCGACTTCCATACCCAATGCATTGGAGGTTATAATGTAACCACCCGTCCTGGTATTCACGGCACCACCCGTCATATGGTTTATCACGTAACCACCCGTAAAATGTCCAAGTACCATCATTACACATAAAATATTGAAAATATAAAAATTTCAAAAACAACATTTCATTTTAAATCACAATAAGTAATTCTAAGATATTGAATTAAGCAATCCATTTTCAAAAACCTTTTAAAATTGATTTTTGAATCAAAGTGTCCCATACCACTTTGAAGCTTTTAATGAAATTATAATTTTAAACCATTAATGTCGATATAAAGAAATACTGAAAACCATTTTGAAAACATGGACATTAAAGATAATGATTTAGAAAAATGAATCTCTAAAACATTTAAAACGATATTTTTGTTAAAGAGTTTTTAACAAAATGAGAGACTCTTGAATACAAATAATTGCGGAATAAAATTTAATCAGAGCCTCATAATATCATGAGAATAAAGGGATTCATGATATAATATCTCAAAGGACAGTATACACACCATATAAGAGTGAATTGGTTCATAACAACAATGAAGTCTCAATGGAAATGTAAATTGAGATGAAATCCATTATAAAGATGGTATCCATAAATTAAGGACAAATCTATCACATAATTATGTGTGAAAAATATAAATGCACCCAATATAATTGGATATTATGTGTGAAACAATCAGATGTCATTCACACATAATCTTGGAAAAACAAATCCAATGACATAGATATTTAACTCAATGAAATGAGATTGAGTTATGATTTCCCATACAAGTTCGTAAGAATTTATCAATGAGATGATTATGTGTAGAAATACCGTATCCAAAAAAATGTTTGTGGAAATTAAAAAATAGATATTACACACATAATCTTGGCATAATAAAATCAAGAAGTAGAGGTTTAACCCAAATAATTGAATGTGGGTTAAGAAGTTCCCTTACAGAAATCTGACAGCCTAACAACGTCACTTTAAAAATCAGAAAATGAGTTGATGAGAGAGAAAATGGTATCTCATCACTTGGACATAAAATTTACATAAATAATGATATATAATAACATATCCCAACATAATAGTATGTGAATTAAAAGACATAACAAAAGAAGTCTTTTAAAAAGAAGAGGGTGAAAGGTCCCCTTACCGAGTTGGGTAACTTTCGAAAAGTACACCCCATGGAAGGAGGGTCATACAATGAAGATGTAAATACCCATAAATGAAATTATACTACAAAAAGTGTATAATTATTGGAAGTACATAAACCACTCAATGGAAATAGTGGAAAATTTAGCTTAAATGTCACGGGAATAAAAGTGAGATGAAAAATCCCTTACAAAAACTCGACAGCCTAACGGCGCCACATAAAGCTTCCAAAAATGGATTTATGAGATCAAATAGGGTCTCTCATAATATGAACATAAAAAGTAAAGTATGATTAATATAAAAGAAAATCCCCCATCATAACAAAGAGGAGCTTAAAAGAAGTTACATAAAGGAGAGTACTTAAAAAGAAAGAGAGAGGTTAGATCTCTTACGAAACTTCGGTAGCCTAACGACGCCACTCAAAACATCCAAAACGGATTGATGAGAGAAAATAGGGTCTCTCACCATATGAACATAAAACTTACAGTAGTATTAATATAAAAGAACATCTCAATCATAATAAATATGATCTTAAAAGGAATGATATAAAAGAGTGTACTTAAAAAGAAAGAGAGGGGTAGGATCCCTTACCTCGTGTCCGACATGACTCGATCGTTCTTTAATCACCTGAATAATAAAATTTGGTCAATTTATAATTGATTAAGTACCTCCTCTAAATATTATTATTCTGTTCATATCACATATTATAATGTTATAACAATTGGATAATAAAGTGCGTTCATATCAGACGTTTTTGTCGATGTTCAGTACATGAGTAAAAATTGACCTTGTTGGAAAATAATTTTCCATGTAGTTATAGGTACATCATCTCCAAAAAATTATTTATGATTTAAATATCATATATATCCAGTATATATTCATTTTATACTATTCCATATCATTTGGAGATAAAAACTTAAATGCACAGTTCATGGAGACGGTAGGCCGTACGTACGCATGAACGCTTCTTTCATTTTTCTCCATATTAATGGAATTAAAACAAAATGATAGATATATATATTATAATTCCAGAATGATACCCATAATTTGGATTTAATATATTACATATATATATACATTATATATCTGATGTTATAATTGTACATAACATTTGGAGATAAGAAATGAAATGTATCGTTCATGGAGACGGTAAGCCGTACGTACGCATGAACGCTACTTTCATTTCTTTTTTTTATTAAATGGAATGAAATAATAAATATATAAAGGTATATTATAATTCCAGTAGTATAAAATTTTTAATACCATTAATTCCATCCTTTATACTTCCCACATATGGCATTAACAAATCAAATCACTTTGAGGGGGCGGTAGTCCGCACTTCCTAAAATAAAGATATCGCGTTTACCCATAATAGAAACCATAAAGGTATTCCATAAATGAAAAATACAGAAGCTTAAGGAAAAAATAAACATATTTTATATCATATATAAATATAGTGACATCTTAATGGCCACCTTTTAAAGTGTTAAAATAATATTGAACAATCATCGTTTCGTGAGGCAGTAATTCGCCATCCACAGAAATAGTATGTTCTTTAACCATTAGATGAAGGTGTGTGTAAGTGTAGCTCAAATCCTTCACATAAAAACATCCTAGTATATTGATAATACTTTTTTTGTTACAAAAGAAAATAATAAAAATGGTTTATGGGGTTGTATAAGAAAAATAATACAAAAGAACACAAGGGAAGACATTACCTTTAAATCGGGTATCTTCCTTTGTTTTGAGCTCAAAGGCTTCCTTGTAAAGGATTATGCCCAAAGTGAGGCATAAATGATGAAGAGAGGGATGTGGATAGATGAAATGGGCAGGGGTTGGCCGATCCAAAGGCTTGAGAGGTGTGTGTAAGGTGGTAGAGGTGGGGGCCTTTTATAAGAGGAGAGAAGGGGCACTCTTGGAAAGTTACAAAATGTTACTTTAATTTCTAATGATTTTCGGATTTTAAAGGTCCCACATTGATGTATTTAAAGGATTAGGTGATAAGGTTTTTAAATCCAACCATCCAATAGGATTGTGACAAGTGTAGGTCTTAGATGTTACATTATCTTTTCATTTTATTTAAATAGTTAAATAATGAGGTAATCGCTGCATCATAATGGTGTCATAAATAATTTAATTTATTTAGTGTCTAAAAATTATAAAAAAAATATCATGATGTAGGAAATCGTTTTATCTTTCTAATTAATATTTATAGTAAAAAATAGGACTTGTATAACCCAATATAAAAATTGTTTATTAAAATAACACATGTTTGTGACATTTTAATTTGAACATTAAATAAAAAGGTATTAATGTCATTTTCCAACCGAAGTGACTCCATGGGATCCCCAAGATGACCCATGGATTGTATTGGTCGGCCATGACACATCAAAAGAGGTCAGGACATGTGTCTAGGTCATTTCATATTATTAAAACATTATTTTTACCTTAAATTACACTAATTACCTCTAATCGCGATTAATAAACTTAAAAGTTACTATTCACCAATAAATTATTTTAATCCCATCTAACCACATTTTAATTCTTAATGACAACCATGTATGTTTGATTTTTGAAATTCAAATCACAGAAGTGGTAAAGTTTCATTTAAACGAAAAATCAGTTTCTTTAACTACCACTTAGTGGTTTCACTATTCATCAAAAATTGAAGTTTTTCAGAAACTTACCAAAAATTCACCCTAGGATATATTTGATATTCCGAATTCAAAAATGATTTCTATTTTACAAAATTCAAAACATATATGTTACATTAATTAATTTAATAATTAATTTCCACTGTCAGAGCAAATAGCGTGTTTTTATGAAACATTAAGTATCAAAAGATTGACACTACTTTAAGTCCGATTTCAAAGTGAAATTAATTCCAATGACCACTATTGGATTAAATGGTAAAAAGATATTCTAATTTCACTTTAAAACCAATTCAAAAGATAATATAATCATATAAATAAATCATATTAAAACGAGGTTTTTAATTAAAATACAACATTTTTCACTCTTCATTAAAAATTGAACCTTTTCGGAAAAATAACAAAAATTTACACAAAGTAAATTTTGTTGTCCCGATTCTAAAGAAGAATTTTATTTTGTCAAATATAACACATAAAATTGTCAAAAAGTGGATTTAAAGGAGGTTCCCCATCAAAAGGCGGTTAATCGACCTTTTAATGAATATTAGAATGTTTAAGCTTAAAATTGGATTGATTCGCATTTTTAATATTCTAACATTTATTGTAAAAAGTAAACATATTTGACAAACATATACAATCATTTTGTATTTAGTTCTATTCATTCCCACCATCACAACAACTAGGCGTTAACTACCTTTTAATATAATATTATTTTATTATTAGAGTGCAACGTATGATTCCCAAGAAACTAGTTGTTGTGTATTGGGTACGCCATCGAGCATATCATCCCCTTCAAAGTAATATTAATATTTTATGCACAAATATGGATAAATATAAAAATATCATATTCTTTATTTACCTGGGGTGTTACATCCTTCCCCCCTTTTGGAAATTGCGTCCTCGCAGTTTTAAAATTGAGCTTGGAAACATCCTTGAAAGTCCCACATCGGAACAAGAGTCGGTAAAACAATCACTTTAAATTAAAGAAAGATAATTACAGAGGTCACCCAAGTTAACCCATACTAAGATTCCAAGTATGAAAATATGGACATGGAGGAAAAAACAAAGGGTCATGTTCTGATGGAGAGTGATAGAAAACGTGTTTAGGAGAATGTTAACCACAAGAAAATCACAAACTTGTGATGGGTTAAACGGTATTCGATTCCCCAGTAGGAAAAGTTAATAGTCAACATTTTTTAAGTTACTTTTTAAAGAGGACTTTATCCAAAAGGAAACATAATCACTTATCATGTTGACTTTCAACTTTTATTAGATTCCTTACACAAACTCTTATTTTCTCCAAAAGACGAGTATTTAGGAAGACTTGTTCACATTAAGAGTAATATAATCAACTTCTAGAGAATCACCTAATCCAAAAAAGAGAACTATATACATCCCATGTCTTTAGACTTTATCCAAAACCAAAACCAAAAAGGTTAGTACAAGATCAGATAATCCAGAAAAGGATAACCCTTTATAAAAAGAAAATCTATTCTTAATCTCCAAAATTTGTCTAACAAAACCCAAAGTTCAACGAGGACCATTCGATAAACAAGTTGTCCATAAAATTATTCAAAGTAAATGAAACGAAGATTGAAACCCAAATATTTTAAGGATTTAGTCACATAGTCTTCCAAGTTAAATCGAAACATTTATCTCCAAACAACATCAGTTGCTCTTAATGTCTCACAATGAAAAGTAATTAACCTAATCACAAATCCTCCATGATAGGTTAATAAATTTCCATAGGTAACCCAAAATCAACTTACTCTTAATTCATACAACCATCTAACTAAAAAGAATCAGTCAAACTAACCAGGGACTTCACGTACTCTAGTGGTAGGCGATAAATACCAGTTGCACTTTGGTTGTGGGTTCGATTCCCGCAGCTTTGTCCAACGTGACGGGTTGTCACACGGTCTGCGTGTTGTCCTTTTTCCAAAACTATATAATTCTCAAATAATTCCCAAAGAGAGATAAAATCATCAAAAATAACCATAACATAATTTAACCTCAATTTTATCTCATGCCATTCACTTCCATCATAACATATAGTAAGGATCATATAAACCCTAATGGTTACCTTTATAATTATTACATGAACTTCTACATCAATTGGTCATCTCGTACATGATGCGTTACAAAACATACCAAGGTTCAAGTGGTCGATCATGACTCCTTGATAGTTGGTTTAGAACAACCACGAGTTTCCTCATTGAATCCCCCATTTCATCAGTATCTTAATAAGAGAACCACCACAGTTTCTTTCAAACCTATTGTCACTTTGGTGCCTGCTAGATCCATCTATTCACTAAAAATAGAATTGTATGTGTGTGTATATCAACAAAAACATCATTTACTGATGAGGAAGATAAACACTAAGATATACTTACTCATTCACTTTATCTAAAACTAGGAATCTTTCTAAAATCTTAACCATTATGGTAATGTCACTTATGCTTAAAGAATACCCTAACCTCTAAAGTTATCTAAACCGACCTCTGATACCAACTATAAGGCCCCAGCCTTAAACCTTACTTAATATTGAAATAAATGAATAATTCACATTGAGGATCTTTTCAGGTTTAGAGTTTTAGATAATTAGGACATGACTATTACATCTCAAAAGATTACAAAGTAGAAACTTCTATTAAGTTTCCATAAAATAAAAACTCTTAAAAAGAAACATGTATAGTTCCATGTTTTAGGTAGAATGACTTTCCATTGATCCCAACCTTGACCCTATTCCGCGTTAAGTCCTGTGAAAAACATTTCAAAAACTATGGATGAGCATAAAAAAGCTCAGTAAGGGATACACAAAGAATGAAAACTATTAGTTTTTTAAAACAACAAGTAAACCATGTATACTTTATCAAAGTAATACCTTTCACCTTTAAGAAGTAGTAAAAAAAATCTTCAATGAATAAAATATCATTAATTACCCTTTTGTAACCAAAAGATTACCATAAAACCCATATAGAGAACACATAACATAAAAAGGTAACATGGAACATAAACATACTTAAATGGAATAACCATACGGCCGACTTCCACACATACTTAATGGAAAAGCCATATGGCCGACTTCCACACATACTTAATGGAATAGCCATACGACCGACTTCCATACCCAATGCATTGGAGGTTATAATGTAACCACCTGGCCTGGTATTCACGGCACCACCCGTCATATGGTTTATCACGTAACCACCCGTAAAATGTCCATGTACCATCATTACACACAAAATATTGAAAATATAAACATTTCAATAACAACATTTCATTTTCAATCACAATATGTAATTCCAAGATATTGAATTAAGCAATCCATTTTCAAAAACCATTTAAAAGAGATTTTTGAATCAAAGTGTCCCATACCACTTTGAAGCTATTAATGGAATTATAATTTTAAAACATTAATGTCCATATAAATAAATACTGAAAACCATTTTGAAAACATGGACATTAAAGATAAAGATTTAGAATAATGAATCTCTAAAACATTTAAAAGGATATTTTTGTTAAAGAGTTTTTAACAAAATGAGAGACTCTTAAATACAAATAATTGCAGAATAACATGTAATCCGAGCTTCATAATATCATGAGAATAAAGGGATTCATGATATAATATGTCAAAGGACAGTATACACACCATATAATAGTGAATTGGTGCATAACAACAATGAAGTCTCAATGGAAATGTAAATTGAGATGAAATCCATTATAAAGATGGTATCCTTAAATTAAGGAAAAATCTATCACATAATTATGTGTGAGAAATATAAATACACACAATATAAGTGGATATTAAGTGTGAAACAATTAGAGGTCATTCACACATAATCTTGGAAAAACAAAACCAATGACATTTATATTTAACTCAATGAAATGTGATTGAGTTATGATTTCCCATACAAGTTCGTAAGAATTTATCAATGAGATTATTATGTGTAGAAATAACATATCCACAAAAGGGTTTGTGGAAATTAAAAAAATAGGGATTCCACACATAATCATGGAATAATAAAATCAAGAAGTAGAGGTTTAACCCAAAGAATTGAAAGTGGGTTAAGAAGTTCCCTTGCAGAAATCTGACAGCCTAACAACGTCACTTTAAAATTCAAAAATTGAGTTGATGAGAGAGAAAATGGTATCTCATCACTTGGACATAAAATTTACATAAATAACGATATAGAAGAACATATCCCAACATAATAGTATGTGAATTAAAAAACATAACAAAATATGTCTTTTAAAAAGAGGAGGGTGAAAGGTCCCCTTACCGAGTTGGGTAACTTTCGAAAAGTACACCCCATGGAAGAAGGGTCATACAATGAAAATGTAAATACCCATAAATGAAATTATACTACAAAAAGTGTATAATAATGGGAAGTACATAAAACACTCAATGGAAATAGTGGAAGATGTAGCATAAATGTCACGGGAATAAAAGTGAGATGAAAAATCCCTTATGAAAACTCAGCAGCCTAACGACACAACTTAAAGCTTCCAAAAATGGATTTATGAGAGCAAATAGGGTCTCTCATAATATGAACATAAAAAGTAAAGTATGAGGAATATAAAAGAAAATCCCCCGTCATAACAAAGAGGAGCATAAAAGAAGTTACATAAAGGAGAGTACTTAAAAAGTAAGAGAGAGGTTAGATCTCTTACGAAAATTCGGCATCCTAACGGCGCCACTCAAAACTTCCAAAATGGATTGATGAAAGAAAATAGGGTCTCTCCCCATATGAACATAAAACTTACAGTAGGAGTAATATAAAAGTACATCCCAATCATAATAAATATGACCTTAAAAGGAATGACATAAAAGAGTGTACATGAAAAGAAAGAGAGTGGTAGGATCCCTTACCTCGTGTCCGACATGACTCGATCATTATTTAATCTCCTAAATAATAAAATTTGGTCAATTTATAATTGCTTAAGTAACTCCTTTAAATATTATTATTCATTTAATATCACATATTATAATGTTCTAATAATTGGATAATAAAGTGAGTTCATATCAGAAGTTTTTGTTGATGTTTAGTACATGAGTAAAAATTGAACTTGTTGGAAAAGAATTTTCCATGTAGTTATAGGTACATCATCTCCAGAATAGTATTTATGTTTTAAATATCATATATATCCAGTATATATTCATTTTATACTATTCCATATCATTTGGAGATAAAAAATTAAAAGCACCGTTCATGGAGACGGTAGGCCGTACGTACGCATGAACGCTACTTTCATTTTTTTTCCATATTAATGGAATTAAAACAAAATAAGAGATATATATATTATAATTCCAGAATGATACACATCATTTAGATGTAATATATTACATATATATCCATTATATATATGAACTTATAATATTACATAACATTTGGAGATAAGAAATGAAATGTACCGTTCATGGAGATATAAGTCGTACGTACGCATGAACGCTACTTTCATTTCTTTTTTTTGTATTCAATCGAATTAAATAATAAATATATATAGTTATATAATAATTCCAGTAGTATAACATATATAATCCCATTAATTCCATCCTTTATACTTCCCACATATGGCATTAACGAATCAAAACACTTTGAAGGGGCGGTAGTCCGCACTTCCTAAAATGAAGATATCGCGTTTACCCATAATGGAAACCATAAAGGTATGACATAAATGAAAAATACAGAAGCTTAAGGAGTAAATAAACATATTATATATCATATATAAATATAGTGACATCTTAATGTCCACCTTTGAAGTTGTTAAAATAATATTGAACAATCATCGTTTCGTGAAGTAGTAATTCGCCATCCACAGAAATAGTATGTTCTCTAACCATTAGACGAAGGTGTGTGTAAGTGTAGCTTGAATCCTTCACAAAAAAACATCCAAGTATATTGAGGATACTATTTTTGTTAAAAAAGAAAATAATAAAAAGGGTTTAGGGGGTTGGATAAAAAAAATAAAACAAAAGAACACAAGGGAAGACATTACCTTTAAATCGGGTAACTTCCTTTGATTTGAGCTCAAAGGCTTCCTTGGAAAGGGTTCTTCCCAAAGTGAGGCTTCAATGATGAAGATAGGGAAGTGGATAGATGAAATGGGTAGGGTTTGGCCGAGCCAAAGGATTGAGAGGTGTGTGTAAGGTGGTAAAGGTGGGGGCCTTTTATAAGAGGAGAGAAGGGGCACTCTTGGAATGTTACAAAATCTTACTTTATTTTCAAATGATTTTCGTATTTTAAACATACCACATTGATGTATTTCTAGGATAAGGTGATAAGGTTTCAAAATCCACCCATACAATAGGTTTGTGACAAGTGTAGGTCTTATATTGTACATTATCTTTTCATTTTATTTAAATCGTTAAATAATGAGGTAATCGCTGCATCATCATGGTGTCATAAATAATTTAATTTATTTAGTGTCTAAAAATTATAACACAAATATCATGATGTAGGAAATATTTTTATCTTTCTAATGAATTTTTATAGTAAAAAATATTACTTGTATAACCCCATGTAAAAACTGTTTTAGTAAAATAACACATGTTTGTGACATTTTAATTTTAACATTAAATAAAAAGGCATTAATGTAATTTTCCAACCAAAGTGGCTCCATGGGGTCCCCAATTTTACCCATGGATTGTCTTGGTCGGCCAGGACACATCCAATGAGGGTAGGACATGTGTCTAGGTCATTCCATATTATTAAAACATTATTTTTACCTTAAATTACATTAATTACCTCTAATCACAATTAATAAACTTAAAATTTACTATTCACCAAAAAATCATTTTAATCCCATCGAACCAAATTTTACTTCTTAATGACAACCATGAATGTCAGATTTTTTGAAATTAAAATCACATAAGTGGTAAAGTTTCATTTAAACGAAAAATCAGTTTCTTTAACTACCACTTAGTGGTTTCACTATTCATCAAAAATTGAAGTTTTTCAGAAAATTACAAAAAATTCACCCTAGGATATATTTGATATTCCGAATTCGAAAATGATTTATATTTTAAAAAATTCAAAAAATATAAGTTACATTAATTAATTTAATAATTAATTCCCGCTGTCAGAGCAAATAGCGTGTTTTTATAAAACAATAAGTATCAAAAGATTGACAGTAGTTTAAGTCTGATTTCAAAGTGAAATTAATTCCAATGACCACTATTGGATCAAATGGTAAAAATATATTCTAATTTCACTTTAAAACCAATTCAGAAGATAATATAATCATATAAATAAATCATATTATAAAGTGGTTTTGAATTAAAATACAACATTTTTCACTATTCATTAAAAATTGAACCTTTTCGGAAAAATACCAAAAATTTATAGAAAGTAAATTTTGACGTCTTGATTCTAAAGAAGAATTTTATTTTTTCAAAGATAACACATACAATTGTCAAAAAGTGGATTTAAAGGAGGTTCACCATCAAAAGGCGGTTAATCAACCTTTTAAATAATATTAGAATGTTTACGCTTAAAATTGGATTCATTCGCATTTTTAATCCTCTAACATTTATTGTAAAAAGTAAAAATATTTGACAAACATATATAATAATTTTGTAGTTAGTTCTATTCATTCCCTCCATCACAATAACTAGTCGTTAACTACCATTTAAAATAATATTATTTTATTATTAGAGTGTAACGTAAGATTCCCAAGAAACTCGTTGTTGTGTATTGGGTACGCCATCGAACATAGCATCCCCATCAAAGTAATATTAATATTTTATTAAAAATATAGATAAATATAAAAATGTCCTATTCTTTGTTTACCTGGGGTGTTAAAAATTCAATACATAAAAAGTACATTGATTTTCAAAAAATTATATTTATCAAGAGAATAAATGACCATGAATGTTTTTAATGGAATTGATTGGTTTAATGATAGTATTTATAGGAAATACCCCTATTGTGGAAAATTTATTACCCATATATAGATTTATGGCACATAAGTGTAAAAACATGCGTTAATTGTAATTAGATATAATATAATAGGAGTTAATTTCTTCCATAAATTACTCTTTACATATTATTTGGTTGTAGTTTTAGTGAACATATTTTATAGTTAAAGATTGCAGAACATTCTATATGTTAATAAAAATAACTGAGTTGTAGATCATTTTAATAATATGGTGTAGTATTTGATATAAAGAGAAATTCATATAAGGTATCAATTTATTAAAGAAATATTAAACAATATTTATTAAATGACTGATTTTATTGTTACAAAAAACATGTGCGAGTAATTTTTATTAAAAAGAAGACATAGAAATAGTATAATTTCAGAAGGAATAAACACCATGTATATCATTTCCTTTTAATATAAGATTATTTCATAGAACCCCATCCATTAATACTTTGATTATATTTTCAAAAAATGATATAAATATTGATACCACTCCTGATTGAAGGGATTGAAATTTATTAAATAAAATGAGTTTGTTGTTTGAGGAGGAGTTCATTTATACAGTTGGGGTAGACTTTCACATATTTTTGGGATGAATGTATATCAAACTAAATACCATGTATTTTATTTCTGTTCAATAAATATATCAAATGTGTTATTTTAGGACATGATTAATCATATGATATTATGTGTATGAGTCAAATGTTATGACCAAAAAAATCGAAAAGAGCTAGCGTAGTGACCCCAACCACAACAACCAAGTGTCTGTGATTAGTTTATTACATTAGAATAAGATACAAGGAATCAAATATCACATGAACAAATAGTTGATTATTTTTTATTTAATAAATTAATAATTGAAATTAATATCAAAATTTATAATATAAAATACACAATGTATTTTTATTTAGAGCAACATTATTTCCTATAGAGTACCCATGCGTATCATTTAAAAAAAATCATGGTAACCTAAGTGAAGTAAAACATAATAAATGAGTGATCTCATATGTTTAGTTAAGGTATCATTATAAAATAATATACAAATAAATAATGAATAATGAATATGGAAAAGTAAATAATAATAAAAACCAATTCAATCATTATATTTGTCATAATATGGCATGAATAAATTCTGATCAAACAATTCCATATAAATAATAAAATTATCTTGATCAAATTATAGTGGAGTGTACATATAATTGAATAATCATATGAAATGTCAAAATATAAATTCATAATGGTTGAATAAAGAGTGAGAGACATCAGAATGATTCCATTGAAAACTTCTGCTAAGACATAAATAAATGGGCAATGCCTCCTCCAAAACCCGATCTGGTTTTTTATCATTAGTACAACCAAAGATTCGAGCATCTATTTTTTTCCCCACCCTTATATACTAATTCTAATTAATTCATCAAGTTAATGGGGTGAAATATAATAATCATTAAATATTCAATTTATAAACTAATGTACATAATGTTATTATTTGTCCTAATAAAATGATATAATTAGAAACTATCCAGAGTAAAATAGTTAATGGTGAAGAAATGTTACATACCGATTTAAATTGATCATATAGAATATAGAGAAATAATGAGGATAGTATTAACAAAACATATTTAGTGTTGACCTAAATTAAAATACAATTTTTCATTGATTAATAGAAATATTGTTATGAGATCCCTAAAAAATTATAAAAGAAAATCAATATCATTTAGAAAATAAAATTTCTAATTAATTTCACCAAATTTTTTAAAATTACTTGTCATATAAAATAACCTTATAAATGTGTAATCTAATTATTATAAAATTTATTTTTCAGGAAGGTTGAAACATCATTTTATATTGTACCTATTAAAGAAACTATTACTTTCTTATTTTCATTAAAAATGAGAATTTTTTTAAAATAACATGAAGTTTAATTTAAAATTATATTTAAAAATAAAAAATGTGTAATAATTTTCAGAGTGAAAATTAATATAATTTTTTTTAAAAAAAAATTGAAAACATTTTTAGAAAAACATGGTTTTTGATGAAAATGGATTTTCAACTAACAGGAGGAAAAATTAATGATCTTTATAAAAATAATTTTTTCAATAATTTTTTATACACTATGGAATACTAAAAATATTAAATAAAAGTTTTAATGAATGTAAATATATGAAAAAAAATATTTATTTTGAGATAGAAATATCAAATAATTCCCCCAAGGGAGATGTAAAGGTAAACATTCTAGAATAATGATGACATTGTGAAATAAACACTTACAACTTTGGTTTCTTTTGAATTGTAAACCCCATAATATAAATTAAATTATAATAACCACTAAATAAAATTAATATAAAAATATTCATAATAAATTAATTCATTGGATTAATATTTATTTTACGGAAATAAATTATGTATTGAATTTTTCATATGTCTCAGAGAAGTAAAAGTGACATAAGAAGCCCTTACCTTGTGTAAATTTTCATTCGTATGAGTCCTTACCTCGATATAACATTTTTAAAAAATATTTAAAATGATTAAAATCCTTAATATATTATTCTCTTATAACATTTTACAAAATTTTGAATTATAATATTAAATAATTTTCATTATTACAGGTGTTAGTTTCCTTGTTTTCTCATGCACATTTTTCATGGAAGTTATGATTCTTTTAAATAGGATATATATATAGATTAATTATATTTTTATAAATATCATATTTAATCACTATATGAATTTTTATTAAAATTTAGAAAAATAATTTACATGGAAATGAATCTCAACGCTTCGTGGACATGAGAGGTTGTACCTATGCACAATCGATGATATTATTTGCTTAACGCGTATAAAAGAAGGGAAATTCATGATATATTAATTTTTAAGCATCAATATAATCACATATATATCACATATATTTATTATTTTTATAATTATTACATTTCATGTAAATTTTATGTGAAAAAGAAATAACATCGCTTCGCAATGAGGTAGTCCACAATACAAAAAATTGACATTTTCATATTTGAAACATAATAGAATATAAAATTTTTATAGCGGATAATAAAATTCAGGAAGTATAATAATTAAAAATCTAAAATCTAAATCTGTTAGTATAATATTATATCAATCCTCAATTGGTTGGGAAGGAAAAAACTACTTCGGTTTGGGAGGAAATATTCCACCATACTCACGGTCAATGATTTCATTTTCCATTTAATTGAAGTGGAGATGGGTAAAAATTGTACCATAAACATTATTACATAAAATTATAAGATCTATGTTGGTGTAACTATATATTATATTTTTGGAAAAAAAATTCATCTCGTTAAAAGTATAATGAAAATGAAATACTTTTGTTAAGATAGTTACCTTCTCTAAGAGAAATTTCCATTGGATATCCTATTGAGGACCCTAGTGATGGTATTTATAGAGGAAAATAATATTTATAATATGTATAATGATTTAGGGTATATATTTTGAAGGTTTTGTTCTATAAAATCGGTTTTAGGGGTGTGAATAAGTATGGTGAGTGAGTTCTCATTTATATTCTACGAAAAGAACCCTCTTGGAAATTATTAGGAAAATTCATCATTTAATTGAGATTGATAAAATCATTCACATTCCCAATGATTAATTTAACTAATGGATATAGTTTGGGATATGTTAAGGTGGTTATAGGGCCATCAAACCAGAGTATTAGAAGTTTTAATGTCATTATAAGCCTTATATACATTGTTAAACCCCACGATAAACCCCTCTTTACCATAACCATTATAATAAATTTTTAAAATTTTCACTATTAATTTTTCTAATTATTTTTGTGACAGATTATATAATATGAGTTTTTATGAAATAATATTTTAAATCAATTTTTCCATTCTTCATTCACAAAATTTGTAGACTTATATTAAAAATTATTGTTATATATGTGATGAATTAGATTCTTTTTTGAAGAGAAGATTCTCGTAACTTTGGAGGGATATAATATTAAAATTCATTATGAAATTGATTCTAATGACCTAAATATGAAATTATGAAATATAATTTAATATTTTTTATTAAAAAAATTATATAATATAATATAATTTTTAAATAATATAAAATAAAAGATTTTTTTTAAAAAAATAAACATTGTATACTATTCATGACAAGTAAAAAAAATCATAAAAATCAAAAATAGATCACCATAAGATATTTATTTATTATATTTTAAAATAAAATGATTTTTTTTATATTTTTTACATTATAAAATGATAAATTTTAATTACAAATAATGTTTTCAGCACGTAAGGAAACCACCTATTGAAAAAATAGAGGTTTTCAAAAAACTTTTCTTTTTTTGTTAAAATGCTTATATAGGATTTTAAGTCAAAAGATATACATTGAATATATCTAATATGAGTGTAAAACCTAAAATGTTCATAATTAATTTCTTACGATTTATACCTTCTAACTCAAAAACTAAGTCATAATTTTAATTTTTTAATAAATATATTTTAATTGAGTATCATGTTTCATTTAAACCCATTATTCTGTGAAATGTAAGATATCAACGATATAATGTTTACTTAAATATAAAATTTTCAAGTCTAAGGATTTTATATTATCTACTATACTTGGTTTTTTCTACTATATATGATATCCAAATATATATTCATATTGAAAAAATTGGGTGTTACATCCCCCCCTAAATAAATTACATCCTCAAAATTTAATATTGATGTCGATAATCGATTGTTTGATAACATAAACTACTATTTATGAGAACCCATGTCATAAAATGGGTAGATAAATCATCCTCCTTACATGGGATAAGGGTAATTACTAAGGCCATCAAGAATAATACATTTCTAGGATTCCATTAAAGTCAACATTAGGGGGAAAATAATTTATGGACATGGAAGAGAATACTAATTCTCACGTATTAGTATAAAGTGAGTGAGTTCATTAATAATAAGAAATTGGGTGACCCATAGATAGTGGATGACCATAAAACCATTAATATATGATGATATAAGGGAAAATTTATTCTTCCAATATAAATGTAATATGATATTTTTTAAATATCCCTTTCTTAGAGTTGGGGGATTATTATTCAATTATGATAGAGAAAACCAAAAAATGTATGTACAGTTGAATCTCTTTGTTATGATATGAAATAATTTAACTTCATTTCTATCTGTATGAAATTGTTATCAAATATTTTATTCCCATCCTAGAACTGTTAAAAATAACATTTAATGAATCATAATATCTATAAAAAGTAACCTTATATTCCTCAAGTCTTAATAAAAAAATGGTCAGAAAAAGTTGTCAAATATAATACTTTAATCCCTAATAAGACAATAATGACTAAAAAAATCAACATCATCCATTTCATAAATGATTAACCTTATGACTCATCCCAAAAAATTATAACCAATTCAATGCCCAAAAGTTTTTTTAGAGGGTTACTAAATTAAAATTAAATTCCCCAAAAAGTTTAATATTTATTTTAATGTCATATTAAAAATATGTGAATACATTAATATTCATAAAACCATAATGAAAACATGAATACGTGAAAAAAAATATTGTACTATCCAATACAATCAAAAAATCCAAAAATTGTAGTAATTTCCAACAATGATAATATAATTCAATAAATGGTCATCCAATTTTTGGGACACAAACATCGCATTATTATGTCAAAAATATGGAAATATTTAGGGTTATCCTTAGTTATGAGTTTTTTTAATCGAGTTTCTATTTCACCCGAATCAATTTTCTATGTCATCAATACCATTCCACATATGCTCTTAAATCCCAATAGAAATAGTACTAATGTACAATACTTATACATTTATTGATTTTGAAAATAGAAATATAATTGAAAAAAGACACTTATAACACATTCATTGGATCCAAATATCATGAACATTAATCATTAAAAATCAGATGTGTTGATAGCATAATCTCAATCTTTATCCATCATCTTTTTCTAAGGTAGATTACCTTGATGACTGGAAAATTAATTTTTATATTTATTCATATCCTTACCATTGATGTGTTGATCTTTTGAAATTTATTTCATTCCATTAAAATCATGATAATTTTGGAATTTCATTATACACATTTATAGGACTAAAATTTAAATTATAAAATTATAAGGGTGTTTCCATCCACAATAATAACATTTGGAAAAATCATTCACTCAATTATTTCCATTATCCATTTTTTTATTTTCTCTCCTCTTCATCTCTGGGTTATCTTCAAAGACATCATACACAGATGATTGTTTTTATATCATGAAATTTAATGATATAATGCATTTTTATGATGAGATTTTTTGGGAGAGTAGTTCCCATTGAAATATTTCTATAATCCAAAAACATTATCGATCATTTATAATCAATGTATTATATTAATTTATACAGTTTTCATTCCTCTTACTAGTTGTTCTCTATAAATTATATAATACAATATATATGATCTTTAAAATAGGAAAAATGATTTATAATCCCAAAACATTTGAAACACATAACATAAAAAGAATTTTTTATTCAGAAAAAATATCAAAATTATCAACATGGTTTTACAAGAGATATCATTACAGTTAAATAAATTATAATTTTTTGTAATGAAATTGGGAATTATAATAAATTTATCCCGTGGGGAGTGATATAATAGTTATTTTGTATGGACCATTATTAAAAGATCATCAAATTTTCTAGATATGTGTCCAACATAGTTATATGTAATCTTTAGGTTTTTTATAATATATTCAGTTTTGTATTACCTTGTTATTTTTGTGTGTGTAAAAGCTGAATATTTTAAAAGGAAGAGGGGAAATGCATGGATGGAACACCGTTTCTAAAACCATGTGATTGGCCCAGTAAACCCTGGATCCCAGATAAAGTGGATTGACATGGATGGAACATAGTTTTTAAATTGTGTACCCTTATTGGAGTAATCATGTAACCCATAGAGGAGGTGCATAGTTAAATAAAATAGTTTGGAAAATAATCTGCCTCAACAAATAAAAACTTCAGTACAGTTATTAAAAATAAGAACCTCTCTAAAATCACCATAACTCGGCCTAAATCAATCGTAAACCTTTAATCTTAATTTTAGAGGCTCCCAAAAAGATTACAAGGCCTTCAAACTTATATTATTAGAGATTTGAATCCTAGATTTAAGATCATCAAACATATTGGTAAGATATTCTCACCCCTAGTTTTTCACATCTCTTATTATCCTATATTTATCTTATCTTTTGAAGGGATATTTTCAATGGTCTATTATGAACCTTTTTCTAGGTTCGTAGTATCTTCTTTCATTTGAACATAGATATAGTTTTTGGATCTATATTTCATTAATCATTGTGATCATGGCTGTTCCTATTTCAATTAAGGTTTCCATTGGCGGGCGTCATAAAACATTTTGAGGCATGTGGTATAACATCAATTCTTATATTCATGAATTCTAATCCGGTTTATATATTATAGAATTTACAATAAATATATGAATATTTGAATAATGATTTCAAAAAATTAATTTATGCCTTAATTTATGGAATCATTGAATGTATTCACATTATGTTCCATGTCTTGAGAAATTTGGTTGAATTTTGGGCCTATATGAATTTGGTTAAATTGGATAAATTAATTGGGGGAATTAATTAATGGTATATTTGGATTAAAAAATTAGACTAATTAATTATTGAAATAATTAATTGAAATTTTTTTGTGTGTAATTACATTAATTAATTATAGAATAAATTAATGGATTAAAAGTTTATATTATGATAAATTTATTAATGGAAACTTTTGAAATTATTACATGTGATTAAATTGAAGAACCCTATTATTGTGATAAATTTTAAAGGTATGCCATGATGTGAAATGTGATAAGGTATTAATGTTGGTTAACCATGATTATTGTGATATATGTGATGTTGAGGTTTAGGATAGGGAACGGGGCTCCAAATACACATATGTGATGTTGATGTTTAGGACGTAGACTGAAATTCTAAATAACAATATGTGAATAATGAGTCTGGGACATGGAATGAGGATCCAAATACCCATATTTCACATTGAGGTGGGCAATAGGGACATAGATTCTTAATATCCACTAGTTGTTGGATACAAACATTCTATACCTATGATTTTGGCCTTGGACTATGGTTCCAATTGGTGAGGGAATGAGCATTAAATGAAGGAAAAATGAAGATCATGGTATTGAGATATATGATATCACTTGTATATAGTTCAGACTATTGAAAGGGACAAACCTATTATTTAGCGATATTGTGTCCATTGGAACCTGGGGGCGTATGTGGTGAATTTGAAGAATAATATATTTGATAAATGATTACATATGCATTTTTCTTCATTCTTTATACAATTATAAATAATGTTACTAACTAAATATTATTTTGAAAAAAATGGTATATTGTTACATGGTTTTACTCACACCCCACTCATGATGAATGATTTTTACCAAAATAAACATAATGTTATTTTTGTAGGATAATAGAAAGATTCATATGTTAGATGGTTTGATAACGATAGAGCATGCATGAGAGAACTAGATCAATGTTGGGACATTCTCGGGACTTTCAGTGTTTCTTGATTTTGGATTTCTATTTGACACATTGAATTAATTTTTCATGGAACATATACTAATTTAGATTTGGATATTGTACTCATTTTCTATTATCATGTGACAATGATCATGTTTTATTATTGGTTACGGCGTTTGGTTATTCTCATTTACTTTCACTATTGTTCTACTTTGATAAAGAGGGTATAATATCCCAGTAATTTCTATTAGAACCTCACTACAAGTTGGAACCCTCTAGTATATGAGAAGGCATGACTAATTTCATGTGATTGACTGGATTGGGTCACTGATGTGCGGAACTGTAATATGGATGTTACAAATTCGTATCAAAATAGGATTTCTTTTCCATTACTTTGTCTTACAGTTTGGGGAAGGTATAAATGAGCATAGGATGAGCCATTTCTTGCTTAAGAGATAATGTATGGGAGTAGCTAACTCATTTCAAGGGTAAAATCTTTGTACAAAGGGTGATATTGTATTTATATAGGTTTTGTATTGTTTATTCCAGTTCACCTTGAGTGATGCACTTGTTTTGTGATTTGGTTACCGTTTATAATATTTTATATAATTTTACATTTCCCTAGAATGGAATGAGTTTTGTGTATGCATTAATCATTCTAGGAACATATAATAATTTTGTGATGTGCATCAATTTAAGCATGTATTGGAAAATTGGTATTGGTTATTTTTTCGAAATTGAAATGATTTTACATACTTGTGTATGTTTGTCATAAAATGGTGCCAAATATGAATTTAAATTAATAAATTTATTAAATATTTGAATTAATTTATCTCTAATTATGAAATTTGATATGATAATTTTTACCCTTTCTTTACCATTTCATAGATGAATGATCACTAAGGGTAGTGAAAACACCTCAGTTTTGACCATGTGGTGGGATTTGAGGGATGAAATGCTATGGATTACTGTAAGAACCTCATGTCAAATGCATTATTATTTTGTAATGTATCTTAAGATGTGTGTTTGTAATTGTATGCATATTCCTCTATGAGGAAGCTTGATGATAGGAAGATATAAAGATTTGGCTGGGAATGATCCCTAATAGTAGAGCATGATGCACTTATAGTGATGGGTGAAGGAGTTAAAGAGAATTTATATCAAAATATTTATGGATTCATACAGTTCATGGAGAGAGTCCAAGAGTGGGTTTTTTAATGTTTTTCTTCAATGAAATGGAGTTTCAGTTACATCACCTGATGAAATTCACTATAGATGGAGTAAATGGGAAATATGAGTTCTTGATTGAGTCTATCCAGACTTTACGTGACTATTCAGAGGCTCATTCTATAAAAAGGGATCGTTGGGTTCTTAATTGATATGTCTATCATTGAATCACTGGGTAGATTTTTTAAAATAATTGGTCACATAGACCCAACTAATCACTACATTTCATTAAAATATCATATATTAAATTATTTATACTTGTTTTATTCTTACAATTTTAGTGTAGAATTTTAAGCTTCCTCTATTTAATGGTAATGTCCATATATTAATAATCATATCAATAAGTTATAGAACATACCTGGCTATAATGAGAATAATGAGATATCATGACATTAATCGTAAAAATGGTCTTATGGTCTAGATGCATCATACTAAATGGACATAGTTTATTTTAATCTATCAGGTGAAGGTGGATGAAAATAATTAAGATTTCCACTCATGATGTTTTCACTTCTTAACCTATAGTAGTGAGATAATTAGGACTACCCTGCCAATAAGAAAATCACATGTTTTGAGTATCATTGTTTCTTCATATATACAGACTTGTGTAATGTTATCCTAACTTGTGATCAATGAAAATGTGTTCTATTTCAACACATACATTGAAGAAAGCAGAAAACCTTGATGATAAAATTATGGGGAGGTAGTTTGTGTTGGGTGTGTCATTGGTTGAATGACATTGTGTGAATGGTCAATAAAAGATTTATCACTTCCTGGTTTAGGAAGTTATATATCTCAGGCCATGTTGATCAGGATGGTGGTACCTTTATAAATCCATTTCCTTTGGATTTTAAGGTAAATTAGTCAACTTATATCAACATATAATAAATAAATAAACGGGGAATTAAATTTGTGTGCATATTACATTATGAGATATTGTAGTAAAAGTGATTATATAACAAATTATGTGTTCATAGGTTGGTTGTCGCTACTATGACGATCATTTTCCCTTTAGGGGCCATGACGAGTTGCTAAATCGAACACTTGTTCAATGAATAGAATTCTGTGACATTTAAATATGGTTTTAGAGGGTAACACAAAATAACATATTAAAAAATAATCTATATTTAGTTGAATTAGAGTTATGGACACGGTGGTCCGAACCAATGTTGTTCAGGTTTTGTCCAAAGAGATATGATCACCATATAAATAAATAAATTCATACTATTCTGGTAAAGAATAATTTGAATTTAATTTATTTATTAAATGTTCTTAAATGTTTTTGAGTAAATATACTAAAATTAAAAATTAAACTAATATTATTATGCAAGGGTCATTTAATATTTGTGGGAACATCAAGTCAAGTGAAGGAATAAATATTTGTCATGTAATATATTTATTATATTGTAGGAAAAATGATGATAATCATAAATTAAATTTATGAATTAGTTTAGTAGTTAATTTATTTTATATAATGTGTGAGTTATTCGGAGGTTGGGAATGAATTATCAGAGATTTTCATATGACCCTATAAATTGAAAAAAGGGGAATTCACTTGTGACAATTCATGGGATTTCTCCCTCATCTTCTCTCTGACATGTTCTTGGGATAGTGCCTCTAGAACATTACATTATATAAAGATACCTATCTTTAATTTCATGCAATGAGATAGGTGATCTTAGAAGTATCAAAGGTTTCATCTAATTTATGTGCAATCACATGTATTTCAATGATCAACGCTCTCACAAATTTTTGAAGGGCGTGTGGATGATCTAGAGGAAATCAGCTTTATATTCATGAAGCATTGATCACCAATGATGAGATAATGTTGAGTGGGGTTCAAATATAAACTAGTAATTTTGTGGTTTTCATTTTGTGTTGAATATACTTCATGTGAGATCCTCAACATTATCCATTCTGTAATTTCCCGACGTCGACAAGTTTAAGTCGCCCATCGGTGAAAAATATTAAATTCCAAATTCTGGGGATTCTGGTGCATTATCTATACATTAAATTGATATCAGAGAGATGTGTTATGATTTTTAGCAAAATAAATATTAAACTTTCATTAGTTTTAAAAAAAATTGTTGATCAGTCCCAATTGCTATTGACGGTTTCAGAATCATAAATAGTATGGAATGTCTGCAGCCATATAGTGTTTTGATTTTAAATTGTATTCATTTTGTGAGTATACAATAAATATATGTGTATTGATTTTACCCGAAGGTGTCGTAAAAAGATGTTTCCGAGAAAATTGCTTTTCGTTCATGGTTCAAGATGACGAAAACAACCCTAGCTGGGTCAGCTGATCTTAGAATCGGAGTTGGAAGGAATAACCGACCCAAAATTCCCTTGCACAGGGTCTTCATAGCCTAGAGTGGGCCTGCACATATTCAGCCCAACCCACATATGTCCTTTATGGGATAATAGGGCCTGATTTATTTATAAATAATAAAATCAACATTAAATTATTTAGTTTTACTAAATATTAATTTTGGGTTAAAAATTTAAATTTCTTAATTTGGAGTTGAATTAATTTAATTTTGTGTTAAAAAATACCTAATTTAATTTAATTTTTTGTTGTAAAATTAAATTAATTAATGGTGAAATATTATATGATAATTAAATTAAAAATATGAATGAAATTTTTAATTCAATAAAATTCCATTGATTCTATTTTCATGAATGTTTTATTTAATTTATAATTATATTTTTAATATGTAAGTCAAAATTATATTATATTGGTGATGATTCATATTCTGACAAGTGCATTTATGGTGTTTTATTTATTTATTTATTTATTGAAATGATTATTTTTAATAATGAGTTAAATAAAATATGATATGTGTGTTGTTTCAATGTCATTATATGTATAAGGGAATGAATTTTCATTTTAGAGTTTTATTTTATACTCCCTAGTTCCATCAGATATGAGTTTGTATTATTTTATAACGATGAGATTGGTAGTGTTGCATATGAGGCCAGGTTATGGAAACACAACATACAATAGCTTGATGCATTGGATGAGAGGTGTTGAAACTCGATTCACATGAAATGTGACCTATGGTATATTCATAGGGTCTAGGTTGACCCACAATTTACTAATGGAGTGACCATTAGAATTGGATCCTAATAATTTCATCATTTTATGCTTGCATGGTATATTATTTAGTAAAAGCGTGGTTTAAGCAGGATCACATAGAATAAAAAACATGGATGGATAGATAATATGATCATGCGATTCGATGAATTTTATATATATAAGCATGATATGTTGTGATTATCATAACATAGAATGTCATAAGAATATAGAAAATGATATCTTTTTCTACATTAATAACACAAAAACCCCCAATAAAATATTATGTCTAAACTACCTTCCATCATTTGAATTTGAAAAAACGTGGTGTTTGGGGTGTTGTTCATGCCATAGTAGAGGTTAACCCTTACTAATGGAGGGTTCTTATGAGATTGGTGGGTTTAATTAACTAATTTGGAAGTAAGGATAATCCATAGATAACATGATTTAATTTTAGATGATTTCATTGAGTAAATCGATTAGTGATTTTTTATGTTGGGACATCACTCAACAAATCAAGGAAACATGAGTTAATACGTTTGGCTAGTCAAAATCCTACCTTGATCCCTCCATGTAGTTATGTAGCCAGAACATTTAAATTATGTGGATAGGATTATGGATCATTTCTAATAGAATACTCATGAAATATAGTATTAGGATGCTATCATAGAGGGTTCCTTGGATTCGATAAAATAGTTGGAGATATTTAATTAATTAATAAACATTTATAAAATGTAATTTAGATAAAAAATTTATTGTTTTAAAATATAATTTTTAGAAAAATATATGTTATACCATAAAAAAACTTGTGATAATTAATTGAAAAACTAAAAGATCTTATCAGAATGAGTATCCAATAATAGATTGATTTCATTCACATAGTACTATGATATATGAAACTCAATGTGTTAGTGTCCCCGGCACCTGTTATGTCACCTAAATAAGGGTTATTGAGAAATTTCATACATGAGACTCATGTATAGTGAATATTATAGTTATATCATTACGCTATCAACAACATCTGATGCTAGTTTTTGTCTCTACATTAAGAAATGTATGTTACGACTAGTAGTCTAATCACTAAGAGGTTATAAATGAGAAAGTAAATCAAGATATGAATAACATGACGATTAAACCATCTTGTGTATATTTAATGATAGATCTTAATATTTTAATGGATCTCTTTATCATATTAATGTCATCTATTTACTCATGTTTCATTTTACATTTCAAAATGACATATATAGATTAAACACATTATTACCTATTTAGTTAAGAATCTCCTAGTAAATAACAATATAAAAGAAAGTTTTTTCATTAATTTTTATAGAGGTCATATTTAATTAAAGAGAAAAATATCCAATTGAAAGTAATTATAGAGTAAAATAATAAAATTCATTAAATTAATGAGAAATTAAAAGAGTTTATTTTTTTCAACATAAAAAATGAGTGAAATGGATGTTTAGAGGAAATTTAATAAATTAAATATGTATGATACTACTTTTTCATCAGTTTTATTCATAAACTTAAAATTTTATGTTTCATTTTATACTTCTGAGGTATTTAATACTATATGACTATCACATATATTTATTAAACCATTGTAACCATGAGTATATATGAACATTACTAGAAGTTAGGTGTATTCTCCAAGTAGCTGAGAAAGGGAGATTACGATGTCCATGGTGAGAAGTACACGATATAAAATTTTGAGGATAATGATTCAAGTTGAACTTTCATTGAGAATCAGAGAAACATTTATCTCATGTGTATTTTGGTTATTATGAGACATTAGTCAAGGTTCATGAATAAATATTGTTTTTGGTGAGGAATAATCAAGTAATTGTTTTTTTTGATGAATATAATCAGACATCTTGATGAATATAAAATGTAATCATTTATTTAATGATTTGTGGAAAGATAAATATTTTTCATGAAAAACACAATGTATATGTCAAGGATAAGTCTGTTTTGGTATTTAGGCCTGGTGTGTCTTAACAACTTTTGTATTATCAATATATGTACAAAATTTTGGGAAATAAACCAATAAAAATAATGTTAATACCTAAAGTATTAAGAATATTTTTAGAAAGAGAGTGTGAACTATTCTAAGGGTATTATATTGGTAAATACACGTAATTATATAACTTTATGTCCTTATGTAATATAAAAATGAAGTATAACATATTCATACTTATATGAATTGTGTTACTTTAGGCTGACATGTCAATGAATATGTTGACCCATAAATCAATAATCATGATATGTATCATGGAGAATTTCTTAAATGATAATTACCTTATATTTTTCCTAGAAATGATTTTAATAAGGGGGATCTATGAGGAAGTTTTACATGTTAAAATTAATCAAATAATTTAGTTTTGAGTAATTATTAAATGCACATTTTATACCTCAGAGTTATGATGTAATTATTTTCGATGTTGAAACATGTAGAAACATCCATTAGATTTTAGTATTTTATTTGAAAATAACGGTGATTTCCCATAATCATATGCCAAAAAAATGAAGAATTGATATCTTTTGAGTTATAGTATTATGGAAATCCAATATATCATAAAAACATTTATCTCAATACAATGTTTTCGTTAGGATATGAACAAACTTTTATCATGTACAAACACATTATTCATCTATTGTAATTTTTATAATAGTTCCATAGGAAAGTACATTAATCCAAAATATAGAAAATTAATTATTAAGTGATTGAAATCATTTCGATAGGAGAGAAAAATCATTATATATAGTGGGAGCCTAATTGACATTTTTTTAGTCAATGTTAGAGATGCACATGTAGTTGTCATAGGAACTAGATTCATGAGTGAATGTGGAACACAGTATATTCCAAATACAGATATTGTTTAGGATTTATAAAACAATGGTGATGGTTTTTGTATTCATTATTGTTGGAGATCCATTATTCATTTTGAATAATATTACCTACATGTAATATGTGGATGGAAATTTTCAAAGATTGAAATTACTATTTAAAATTCCATAATGGTTTCCATGTATCAATGTGAAAGGGGGATTATTATTTTCAATACTACAGTGGGTATTCCAGTGTGTTGTTACATTAGTGGTACATGTGTAGTACCAATAAGTTTTAATTAGTAATACGAGATAGTTATTCCTAAATCTATTAGAATTTTACTTATCCTTACCACCATCTATGTTAATAATGAATTGAGAATTAGATTTTATGACCAATAAATAATGAAGGTGTATAAATGATGCAACAAAAAATGGTAGGGTCACATCATAAAATTATTATATTGGTTTAATGTTACTAATATCAAGTTTAGGATTGAATTACGAAACATGATCATAGAATATACATTATCAATAAATGTTATCCATGTGTCCGCTAGAGTATTGTGTGATCACTAAGGTTTTCCATGTAAAATATGTTTAGTATCATATGGAAAATATATTGGTCTTCAAGATAGTGATGACATGATGAAATTTATTATCCAATTGATTGACTTGATGTTTCAAACACTTTTATAGGGATCAATATCTATTGTTGTGGATCTAATGGTTGCTTGGACCTGGTCAATAATACTTATAGTGACATCGTATTGAAAAATACAAGTTCGAACAATTCATGAGAGGAATTTTTACCAATGTCACATGACATATATCTACCCATGTTGACATGTCCATGACATGTGAGGACATAAATAATGTTTTTTTAAATTCATATTCTCTAGAGATGAATCCATCACATATTCCATGATAATACACAAACTAAAATTTCCAGGATATACTTAATATTAGAAAAATATATGTTACATCCAAGAGAACTGGATTTCATGAAGTCAGAACTATCTAATTATACTTTTGAATGTACATAATATATGTACCTTGTAATTGGAGGAGAAAGTACAATATTTTAGAAGGGACACAAACAATTCTTTCTTATATCCAAGTGATCTAGTATCACAATAAGGCTAATATGATGTGCATGACAAGCTCATATAATCTAGTGGTTTCCATAACTAAGAAATAACAAGTATGTTTAATATTCCATTATAGCTAAGAAGAAGTCAAATGCAAAAATTCCTTTCCAATGTTTTGAATCAGTCCTAGTAATAAGAGGATTATCATACTATAAATTAAGATATGCTTACTAGCCAATATTTTATGTTATGAATGTGGAAAAAATATATATACTCTAGGATACCATCTCTTGAGATGTTTTACTCATGGAGATGAGATCCCAAATAGAATAATAGCCTTGCAGCAAAGATGTGGTTGACCTATTCGATAAATATGAGACTCAACAGAAACATGATCTTAATAAAATGAGTTTTAACTAGTATGGTTAAAAAGTTGGATATCATGAAGGTGGGAGTTCTTAAATAGTGGGGACCCAAAATATAACTTTTTAGTTGATTTGATTACTATATAATTTCTATAGTTAGATACACATGATGTATTCTTTCCATTATTGTATCATGTTTTATGAATACACTATTTAATGGTTATTTCTATATATTATTTTTTATATCAAAAGGTTATAGTAGATCACAGGTCATAATGAGAACGTTGAGATACCATGACATTAACCTGAAGTAATGTTCTTATGGTCTTGATGCATCGTACTGACTTGACATAGTAGATTTTTGACTATCAAGTGTTGGGGGATCATAACCATTGAGACATATTCTAATGAAGTTCACACTTGGTGCTATCTATTAGTGGAATCATTATGAATGACCACCCTATAGGTACAACACATATTTTTGGTTTCATTGGGGTTTCCCCTCTATGGACATGCATAATTGTCACCTAACTTATGATCATCTCCAATGTTTGTCATTTTATCATGTACTTTAATGCAAGGTGAAACCAATGATAATGAAATTGTGGTGAGCTAGATTGTGTTGGGAGCTTCATTAGTGGCAAGACATATGTTGTAAGGTCTGGAATGTATTTTTAGATTCGTTTTTAAGGAACTAGTGTAGCATAGGCCTTGTTAATCAAGATGTTAGTACCTTGATAAATCCATGACCAATGTAGTCCAAGGTAAATTCATATAGTTAGATAAAAATTTAATAAAGAAAGAAAATGGTAATGATATGGGTGCACATCCTATATTATGCTATATAAAAGAAAGAGATATTATATTACAGAGTATGTGTTCCTATTTTGGTTGTCATTGCAGTGACAATCCTTATGGCTTTAGTGGCCAGGATGAGTTGTTAGATATCACTTTTAGTCAATGAATAGTATTAACTACAATCAAAATAATGAACTAGAGGGCCAGATAGAATAGTTTACTTAAAAATCATCCATATTTAGTTGAATTGGAGTTTTAGATATGATGGGCCCCACCATTGGGGTCTAGATTTTGTTGAATGAGGTATGATCACCAATGTAATAGAAAAATTTATATTATTCATGTTAACAATAAATGATATTATATTTATTTATTAAATATATTTACATTTTTTTGAATAAATAGAAGAAAATTATTAATTGAATGAATATTAGTATTCATGGATCTTTTAATATCTAAGGCGAACAACTAGTGGATTTAATGAAATAATTATTACCATGTAATATATTTATTGTATTATACGAATACGATAATGAAAATAAATGATATTAATGAATTATTTTAGTAGTCAAAATATTGTTTATATTGAGTTTTAATTATTAATTGGCTAGGAAGGCATTGCCATGTATTTCACTAACACATTATAATTAGAATAAGAGAGGAATTAACATCTAATTTTTCATTGGATTTATATACTTTTAGCCCTCTCACACGTTCTAGAGAGAGAGGCTCAGGATCCAGGATTTTGGATCGATATCCCTCTCCTTCATCTAATGAAATGCGATGTAGTGAATTTTGAAGCATCAAAGGCATTGTCAAATTATCATGGTAACCACAGAATATAGATGATCAGCAGTCCCAATTTTTTTTTCAATTGAGTGTTGATCATCTTGAAGAATTCGTCAATATATTATTCAGGAAGGGGTCTCCATTGATGGGAAGACTTATAGAACATCTTTAGATGTAAACCATATATTTTCTGGCTGTGCGATCAACATTATTCATTTCAGATCCTTATAAAAAACAAGGTAACAATTCAACGATGATGATATGTTTATGTCATTTGTTAGTGAATGTTTTTAAAATCACAATTTTGAGGCTTCCATTATGTGTTTGGTACCTTCAAGATGTTCATATACATATATGATAGATATATAGAATGATAAAAAAGATCTTTTTTGAGAATATCCTAGCGAACTTTTATCCTGATACCCAAAAAACTAGAGAGGGAAACTGAGTTCATTTGGTTAAATGAAGGGATTATTTTTGTGACGGAAAATATTGGTTCCTTAACTAACTTGAAGTGCATTTCATCAGTTGTAGTAGGATATTTGATGGGTAAGGAAAAAAATTTCTAGAACTTACAAAAATATGAGATGAAGCCTCAAGATAACTTATTTTGGTTAAATAGGTTTTCTAAGGTGGATGATGAGGCCCCCATTATTGAGGATAACCTAAATGAGGCTTTCTTTTGAAGATAGTTTTTTTTCTGTGGGATGATCAAAAGGAATTTATTATGATATTAGTATGTTTCTCTATAATAATGCTGATAAGATAATGGGAAAGATTGGTGGAAAATGGGAAAGATCAGTTTCTCAATATCCTACAATTGTGTTTTCCACTAGTGCAGTAGGATGAGTGATGCATGAGAATTTTTCATGAAGCCCTAGTAAATATTTAATTTATCTAAGCATTCTATACAGTGAAAGCCAAGATTTGGTATCAAATATAATGTAAATATTGAAGTTTATAAAGACTAATGCTGTTAAAATAGAATGGGTTCACAAAAAATAATGTTAAATAGAAAAGAGATCCTCCCAAGGGAACAACCATCATGAACCTTCATAATCTCTTTATAGGTTTCAAATTTTATTTATAATAAAACTCTATATTATGCTTAAATATCATTTTATACCTATTTTTTTGAATATATATCAAGAAAAATAATTTTTGGTTTGCCAAAAATCCACCTCCTCGATTGATATAAAATATTCCCGAAGAGAAATTTATGCCTAAGGCCGCAATTGAAGACACAAATTCATTGTACCCACTATGATCCCCTTCAATCTGACATTAAGAAATAAGAAATAATGAAAATTAAAGTGAAATGTCTTGGGTTAAACAATATATTTATCCCCCATAAAATTCCTCAGGTAAGTTACATAAGATCCTGAGTGATGGAGATCATAGTAGAGATGAATGAGGTGGAATGAGAAAAAAATTAGAAGAAAAAATGATAAAAATAAGGGGTGTGTGTTAAAGAAGAAAAAAATAAATACCATTAATGAAATATTTTATATTTAAAATAAAAAAATTTAAAATCTCATTTAAAATAAACCAAATGTGATGAAAAAAAGAAAAACAAAATAAGAAATGAAGCGGGTGAAGTATCTTCCCCTCTAGAATCTGTCTTTTCAAATCATGCTCATGTTTAACCCAAAATAAGATTAAATAATTAAAATGTAATTTATTATAGGATTCTCTAAATAGAATTTCATATAATACCTAAAAAATATAACATTAATGGGAAATATATCAGTGATATTATTTAATTTATAATGATTATGACTTTTTCTGGTTGAGAATTATTGAACTCTTCATTTAAAAAACACCCTTAAATGACCGCATTAATGAAAACATAACTCAATGAAACATTATTTTTAAATCAACCCATGATTACTCATTAAATTCCAAGAGGAAGAACCTTAATTAGAGGTGTATATCCCGTGTTATTCTTCAGTTACATGAGTGGGTCCAAGATGTCTGCCCGAAAGATTTTCCAAAATAATGGATTTTTTTCAGGACTATTGGTTTTTGAATTAGATTTTTCCAAGAATCCAAATATTTTGTCCATAAATTAATTATTCATAAAATAATAACTAAAAATGGTATTTTAATGGATCATATCAAAATAACCTTGCAAATAAAATATGACAAAATTATAGACTTAATAAATTTTCTTATTTTATCACGAAACACATTAGTAATCTAAAATTGTTGTAAATAACCTCAAATTGAAATATTTTATGGGTTTATATAATTTAAATTAATATATAAAATGAATAAAAGATAAACTATAGAAAATCCATTAAAAATAAATCATACTTTTCCTCAAGTATAAAATCTCAACATTGATAATTAGAGAAAACCCATGTTACCAATATTTAAATTCCATTGATATAAAATTAAAAAATTATTAATTTAAAATAATATTTTCATGTTCCGCATATAATGTCAACTAAATTTCCCATTATTTTATATAAAGTATAAATTGAAGTATTTTACTTTTCCCCTTTGAATAATGGTTGAACATCTTCATTAATTTATTGAAACTACTAAATTAAATATTATTAAACATACCATGTCATGATTTAACACATGGGAATATTTTCTCTCATCTCTCATGATTCAAATCAAGTGGAGATATTCTCATATGGTGAGAACATTATCCTTATCCATATACATGTGAAATAACTACGTTATATACATTGAAAAGATAAAAAAGAAGATAAAATCATGAAGACTAGTAATAAATGTTCAAATGAATCTGTGTCTAATGTATGATTGGATTGGATACATTAAAAATTAAGGCTCAAGTAGGAAATTTTTCTCATAATTAAAATGCATGATATCAAAAATAAATTTTTAATGAAATTTTACTCTTCAAATTAGTAACTCCCACTTTCCCAAAAACTCAATGAAAAGTCATGATCAATGTAATGAATAATAAATGAATTTTTAACCCTCTTGAATTTTTTAAAATTTTAATTATTTTTGAAATAACATTTACATTTTTTCTTTTTCTTTGAATGTTAGGATTAAAATTAATATAACATTCACCACATAACACATATGATAAAAATAATAGGTCCCTTAATGTGGATTTGTTTCCCAAACCAAAAAAAAATTCCCATTTTTTGATTATTTATGTCGTATTCAAATTTTTATATTTATGAGGTGAAAAAATATTGAGTACAATGAATGCATGAAAAAACTTTTTTAGTTACAACAATAAGTACACCAATAATTCTTCTATAAAATGTAAATCATTCCATTTACCATGATTCTATTCAACCTCATTCTTAAACATTAAAATATCATCCAAATACCAGGAGTTGGGTGCAAATGGTTAAAAATGGATTGAAACGTATCATCCATATAGAGTATATTCTTGGTCTCCATGGATAATGAAGAGTTGACATAATGGTGATATGTTAAATATAATTAGATTATAAATATATTCCCAAATAATTTTAAATATGTTTTTGCACTATCATAGATTTAACAAGTTCAAATGAATGTTTTTGTCTCTTTCATGTCCCTATATAACTTTATAAATATGTTTAAGAACATTATGAAGTACTTGGTCTATAAATCCTTTCAGAATAGTAAATATGATACCAGTAAATCTCTTAAAAAATTAATAATGATCACAAGTCAATGCACATTAATTTCACAAATTCAAAGCATTAAATGCGTTAGGGAATTTTTATTTATATGATTGATTTAATAAAATAAAATAATGAGTGTATATTTTAAAATCCATGATTCAAATTAATAATTAAAACCAAAGTTTCACTCATTCAATATCATTTAACATTTAAATCCAAAAAATAGAATCACAAGATTCCTATAAAAATCATGTTTCATAGATATGTAAAGTAAAGAATAATTCAATCCTGGGAATGAACCTTCCAGTTTAATATTCAAATCAAAATCTCAGACAAAATTTATGGAGATTTAAAAGATAAATAATAAAATTGAACACCAATTTGAATTTAATATTTTGTTCTCCTCCTCTAGTTTTATAGGGTTTCATTATGCCGCTATGAAACAAAATAATTTTCTCAATTAAAAACATGGATCATTTCATTAACACTCAAAATGATAATAGAAAGTTTTATGAAATATAGAATAATCCAAAAAACTAAATTAAAATCAAAATTTCTATGATTGAAATAGAAAGTACTAGAAAAAAGGTAATGGATAAATGTTGGTACAATCCCCCATGTGACAACTAAATTTTTACATTCACTATAGGGGATTACAATATGTTATCTATAACATATCTATGGGTGGAGATACTTGGACTTGAAACACCACATGTTTTTCTTTCCAGCATATATTTCTCCTATATTGTTTTTTTTACAATTCTATTTATACAGTTATGCAGATATTATCCCTTCTTAATGTTTTATTATATTCATGGTAGGGGTAGGAAAAAACAATGAAATATCCACCTCATTGGTTGTTACTTTTCAATCATCTTCTAAACTGTATAGTGGTTGGTCAACGTGTATTGCATAAAAAAATAGTCAAAGGGGATTTTAGAGTTTAATTCTATTTGAATAAAATTATAACATGATGTATCAATTTTAAATTGTTTCCATAAATGTATGTATATTTTGGTCAGGTATCTTTAGAAAAATACACAAGGATATTCTAATGATAATCCTCTATCAAATATTCAACTGTCTAGAGAACTCCATATATTCCTTATCATGTGCATATCCAGTTTCATCATCATCATCTAAGGAAAAGTGAGGATTGGAAAAATATAAATATAGAAAATTATAATGAGTGATACTCAAATATGATTGAATTTAATAAGAGAAGATAGAGATTATGAGAGGATAAAATCTCTAATTTGGTTCTAGTTTAATCCCTTATTCAATTATAAGTTATTATTTAAGGTGGATATCATTTTTTAGAGGTTGATAGTATTGATCCTACTTTCATCAAATTACACCACATGGGTGGTGTCTTCCTCTTCCATGGATACAGTGACATGAAATGGTAATATCTCCACTAATTTTTAGGGTTAGAGGAGATCATTTTATACCTAAAAATCATTCAATAAGTCATCTAGGAAATGTTGATCTCACACATGTATCTCAGTAGGGATTTCTTCCTTATCATCAATCTACTCCATATCATCATTGTCATCATGGATTTGAATTTCAAAATGAGAAGTCTATTGATGGTCTATGAGTTAGACTTCAACCTCTTAGATGTGTTTAGAAAATGAGGGATGGTTAATGGAGAATATTCTAGGATTATGGCTACATGATAAAATTTTGGAACGTAATCAGGGATCTCCATTACCTCTTAGGCCATCGCTTAAAATATTTTGTTTCTTCATGCCCTCCCTCAGGATAGATATGATTTCATTGAAATCATTCTCCCCATTATTTTATTTACCTTTTATCTTCACCAATATAACAATAATATGAAACAAAATCCTCTATATACAAGGGTGAGTTATAATTATTTCATGTACAATTGGGTATCTATTCCAAGAATTACTGAAATTATCATTTAGTAACATCATAGAAATTTATTATTATAAAAAAATTTGAATTTTATATCTGTTTTCAACGAAAAATGTTGTGTGAAAGTGTTGTGAATCCCTGAAAATGAATCCAAACATATGTGTGGGGATGTTTCCCGAATCTACTTCCATTATTTTGTTTTCATATTCATTAAATATAGTTCCCACTAAGAGTCGGTCTCATGGAGGTAGTTTAAAAAACAATGAATTTTAATTTTATCTATTTATATTTTAAATAATATAATAATTATAATATAATTAATTGGGTATTAATGAAATAATAAATACAATAATATAAAATTATTAATTTGATGTAAATATAATGGAATCACAGAATATAGTTAAATATAAATGAGATCTTCCAAGGAGACCACATAGTGGGAACACCCACCATCTCTTTATTAGATTCAAATTTACATAATAAACATGATCCACCATTTGCGTGAATATAATCTTATACCTCTGGTTTGGAATATATATATCTCTCTCAATAATCACTGGGAGACCACATATCCACATCCTTGATCGAGGGAAAATATTTCAGAAGATAATTTAAATCCGTGGGTGGAATCTTGAGACACAAAGGTACCTTAACAACTAACATCCCACGTTAAACTAACTCTATGAAAAATGAAAAAAAATAAAAAATAGCATTAAATGACATGAGATAAGCACTGTATTGATCCCCTCAGGTCTTTCTCAGGTTAGTTACTCATTATTATGATTATTAGAGATAATAGTTGAGAAGAACGAGGTGGAAGAAGAAATAAAGAGAAGAATAGAAAAGTTGAAAAGAAGGTGTCTGTGTGTGGAAGAAGAAAAAAAATAAAAACCGTGAATGAATTATATTTAATTTAAAATAATCAATATTGAAAATATATTCAAAATAAATATGATGTGGATGTAATTAAAATAAAAACAATAGAAGAAAAGAAACTTGTGTGGAAGCTTCACCTAAATTACATATCTTATGAATTATGGATCATGATTAGTTTAACATTTATTCGAATCAACCCAAATTCCATTCTGATGGTATTATATAATTTTTAATTCCTTTCATCAATTAATGTATTAGATTAATTGGAAAGTATTAGATGATGTTATTGAATTTATAATAAGTATATCTTTTTCAGTCTGAGAATTACAGGAATCTTTCTTCAATGTAAATCATTCAATAGCCACATTAATGATTCCATAACTCAATGATATTTCCTATTTAAATGAACCTAGGAGTCCTTGTCTATGGTCATTTGTAATCACATCAACGAATGTTTTTTATCCCATGTTCTGCATCTGTTATGAAGGTGGGTTCCACCATATCTTCCTAGAAGTTGTTCCAACTACAATGATTTTTTGGGCCTCTACATGTACAAATAAGATCTTTTCCAAGAAGAAAATTATTTATATCCTAAATCAAATAACCCTATAAAATTAAACACTAAAATTGGAATAATATTTTAAAATTTATACCCAAAATTCCATTTCCATTAAAAAATGTTAAATTTCAAAATTAAGTAATTTTCCAATATTATCCCAAAACAAACCAAAAATAAAAAAGTTTTCAAAATAAAATGAAATTGATAAATTGGGAGGGTTAAAATAATTTAAATGGAAATATATAATGAGGAAAATATTTATTCTATAAATAATCTACTTATGTTGGAATTTTACACATCCACTGGTAGAGTGATGAGCTTGCAGCATGATGGGACATTTATAGAGGTTCTACAAGATCCCACGATTGATGTGTAGTGATGGAGTAACTAGATAACACATCAGTTTGAATATAAAATGTTATAAATTATATTAGTTGGAAATGTTTTATAATACTGTTTGTTGTTATCAATGGTGTGGACAAGGTTCTTCTAAGAAAGAGATCTCATATCAGCATAGTGGTGCATCTCTAGGAACTCAGACTACATCATAATTAATATGGGGATGAGAATTTCATTTTTTTCATCCTACACCACATGACAGTGATATTGTACCATTGAAAATTTTAGTTTCTATTATTCTAGATTCTATGATATCTAGTTCCTTATTTAATACATGGGCCTATCATTATTTTATATCTACACAACATGATAAATGGTTAAACATGGAATTAGAGTTCGTGACCAAGGTTATGAAGAAAGTATAATATTTTAGAGTATGGTCGAGAGATGCCTATTGGTAAAGAGGTATTCTATCAGAGTTAGGGAGCATTTTTTCAGTTTCTATCTTTATGTCCTTGATATGTCATGCATTGACCTAATTATGCGTATAGACTAGTTATTATAATATAGTTCTCACATAGATTTATAATTTAAGGGAGTAAATTTTATGCATCTTTAGGGTGGAAAATACATTCATTATGGTGACTGGGATTTCCCGGTAGGCCTAATAGGGTAAATTCATAAAAATCTAGTGGAGATCCTATCCTAGAAATCTAGTTTGTTAATGTAAGATGTGTATGTTATGCATTATGTCCTTCCAACCATATTTGAAATATTTTAGAATTTTTATCATGAGGAAATCTTAGTGTAGTTACCTTAGATTGAACTGGAATTTATAATTGAACACATTCTAAGTAATGAGATGATTTACATTCCACTATAGATAATGGGAACAATAGAGATTAATGATCTATTGAAACAGTTAGTAGAGTTGATGGATAATGGTTTTATCCATCTATGTAAATCACCAAGGGATTCTCCAGTCTTATTATCTATAACGGTAGATAGAACTATATGTATTATTGATGGTTACTCAAATATGTATCAGATGAATTTTAATACACTATATCTTTTTCTATTATCAAATATTTAATTGACCATTTGAGAAAATATTTTGCCTTCTAAAAAATATAATTGAGATCAGTGTATAATCAGTTTTGAGTAAGACCTTCAGATATACATAGGAAATCTTTCAGAAATAGGTATGGCCTTTATGACTTTTTAATCATGTCGTCTGGGTTGACGAATAGACTAGTAGTGTTTCGAGCCTTCATTACTTGAATCACACACTAGTACCTGGATTTTTTTCAGGTAGTATTTTTGTACAAAATCTTCCTTTAATCCAAGACACATGAATATCATTCCCAAAATATTTAATTTTTCAGGAGTTAGGTTTCAGTGAATTAGATATGTGCAATGATTTATATATTCAAGTTTATGATCGATCCGGTACACATATTGGGTCAGATAATATCAGATGAAAGAGTGACAGTGGACACAAAGAATGTTTTGAAAACGGTTTCTTGGTCACTGGACAATAATATTTTTGATAACTATAGATTTATGGGATTACTAGGATATAATGAAAGGTTCATCCCAGACATTCCCTATTTAGAATCACCTCATTAGAAATTTTCCAATAAGGGGATAATTATTTAATGGATGGAAGAACATGAGAATTATTTTCATAAGTTTATGTAGATATTGAAAATAGTTATAATCATTTTTATACCAATTTGAGTTCATGATAATATGGTGTGTTTTGATTCTATTGTTATATGACTCAATGAATATTTTTTCAGGGAGACAAAGTTGTTGTGTATGGGTCTTAGTAGTTGATGAAATATGCACAAAACACCCCCACGAAAGATATTGAGTTGGATGTTGTTGTTTATTCAGTTAGGTGTTAGAAGATTATTCATTTGAGAGATATTTTTACCACCTATACCAATCAAAATATATTAACATAAATATTTCTTCAATGATATATGAATATCCAACAAAAGATATGGGTTGAGTATATAGAGTAATTTTAATTTTATCTTGAATATATGTCATGTAACGTAACTATTATTTTTAATCATTTTGTAGAAAATCTTATAATATGTAATTTCAAGAGTCTATTGTAGAGTGTAAAATGATGACTTTTATGGATGCAATGCATGTTGTAGATCAGGGGGGTTATGATTATGTTACTCTCATATCTGTTTCAATAGAGTAAAATGTTTTGTTTAAGATTATAAATAAATAGTATGAGGATCCAAAATGTTGTTCATTTATGTAAATCCATGATGGTGTTGAGTAACCTTATGGTTGGATCACAGATAATGATATGATCCTCAATGAGAAAAATTGTGTTTTTTACTATGAGCATCTAGGAGTATTTGATCCTTGATTTTCAAGCCTCGATGTTGGTGGTACAACTGGGTGTGGCCAATGTGAACAATGACCTATGATGAGTGGTTTTTTGGCCAATAATGAAAAAGGATTTTTCATGGTTTCTAACATGATGAAAAACCTATCAACATGTAAAGTTCGAGCATTAGTGACCTGGTGGTTTACTATCGTCATTTTCTATTATAAAATAGAAGTGGAATGATTTTACTATTTAATTTGTTTTGTGTATCTCTATGATTACTCATAATAATGAAACTATTTGGGTGATTATAGATAGGTGTATTATTGTATTTCTTTTCTTTCATATTAATTAGACATTCTAAGGGAATCATTTGGGATATTTTTACATTCCATAGATATTCTAGTTTCATAGAGCACCATAAATTATTGTTTTAAAACACTAATCAAATTTTTCATTGTAATTATAGAATTGTTTCATAAATATATTTTTAGAAAGGTATTATTGAGTATAGATTTCTACCCACAGATAGAAGATAATTCTGAACATAATATATATGTTCTTGAGGATATTCTTTGAGTGTGTGTCCTAGAGTTTGGTGTGTCTTGGGGAAAACTCCATGATTCAGTGGAGTTATCCCATGAAAATAGTTATCATGTACCTATTGAACCAATTCCATATGAGTAACATTATGGTTGAAAATTTAGTCCTCCACTATGGTGGATAGAGGTAGGATAGTAAAATGTGTCAGTACAGAGTCTCGTATAAGAGACATTATAGTATTTAAATTTTTCTAAAAAATGTGTCTTTATAGATCTGAGTAAGAATAATTCATATGTTGATATATTTTGATGATCCCACGATTTTACTGAGGATTATCTTGTATTCCTTCATCTATTTCCTAAGTGGGGTCACAGTAGGAAAAAGAGACATGGGAAGAGGATTCCTAGGATTGTTGTACCATTTGTGGTTTTGGTTGGATTCATGGTGGTGGTATACCTATTAGATCTTCTATAGTGGTAAAATTTCATTCATGGAGTTTTTCATGTCTCCCAACATTAGTAGTATTTCCCAGATCCTTCTAATGTCATATATGTGGATGATATTGAGCTTGAGATAGATGCACCCTTCAAGGAGAACCCAATATTTTTTTATAGATCATAGCGATAATGTGTTGTGGGGAATGAACATGATGATAATACATATACTACAAAAGAATATAAATTTTTGGGGGAGACATGGGAGACATGAGAGTTTATAAAAGATTATAGGCCTAATCTGTTTACATCCAAGTCATAGAGAGACTTGGGAGTACAGATCGAGTATAATCTGTTCTAATGTTAGAGGGTTTTATGATCCAAACCATTTCTAAATATTTATAGAGCGCGGTTAAAAGTACTAAATTGGATTTTTTTTTATTTAATCATGGATGGTATAAACCCTGGGGTGTTTTTTGGAATAAATATTAGTGAATTTTGGAAGGGACAGGGGTAGTGAATAGTTAGTTAATGGTTTGGGAAAATAATGTGAACAACCTAGAAAACACGTGAACCCAACCAAATAGGATTAACATGGTTCATTCCTCGTTTTTCAAACCATATTAACTGTTATAAGTAAATATGAACAGCCTAAAAGAGGCACGTGATCTTGAAAATCAATTTCCCCTTCCTTGGAAACATTGTCCATGGTTTGTATTATTTTGAAAATATGATTTTAAAATTGTTAACCTAATCAACTTCACCATAAATCAACGTAAATCAACCATAAAAATTTTCAATCATTTTTAGGCTTCTAGAGTTATTCTAGGGCCTTCAAAACTCTTTTTTCTGATGATTCAAAGCCCAGATTGAATATATGTACAACTCCTGGTAAGAGATTCTTTTATTAGAGGGTTTTCTCTGCCTCCCCTTTAATTTTCACATCCATGGAATGAATTTTATCATCTAATTGGGATTAATCTAGAATGTGATTTATTGCATCATGATACATTTATCCTGGATATTTTCTATACATCATGATCTCATTTTTTTCATGATCTTGGTTATGAATCATTATATAAGGTATTTCTACTACTAAGATTCATCAAAATTCTTGTGGTAGATAGTCTAAATTAAATAACCATATTATTTGTTTTCAATTACACGTACATGTTGTATAATTTCAGTTGGCATGTATGAAAATTGATTCATGTATGGAATATATTAATTTATTAATTAATTTATGGAATCATTGAATTCATTTGATTTTATTTCCATGTGATGATGAATTTGGATACATTATTGGGAAACTGGAAATTGGGGAAATTAGAATAATTAATTGGTGAAATAATTAACAAGATATATGGATGTGAAATTGGATTAATTAATTGTATACTTAATTAATGACTTATATGGTTAAATGAAGATAAATGGATTAATGGAGATTTTTATATACTATTAAATGTGAATAAATTTAAGAATGGTGTATTTTTTGTAATATGTTATTGCATAACCTGATGTGAAATGGGATAAGGGTTACTGTTGATTAACTATGAGTGATGTGGTATATGTGATGTTGAGGTTTAGAATATTGTATGAGGGTTAAAATACCTGTATGTGATTTTGACGTTTGAAATAGGTAATGATGATCCAAATACCCATTTTTGATTAACAAGTTTTGGGTAGGTAATGAGAGTCCAAATACACTTATGTGACATTGAGGTGTGGTATAGAGACCCAAGTCTTTTCACATAACATTACATGATTTCAATAATTATTATATATCCATGTAAAACCCATGGATCATAAAGTCTAGCCTCTTTGAAGGCTAGGTACATATGTCCGAAAACACTGTACTAATAAAACTTCATTAAATAATATCCATACAGAGATCATAACTTCCTTTGAGCCCTTACATCTTCATAGGGTAACCTAGGGATCACATGAACAAAGGTATGAGCGAAAAATCCTAGCAATGGATTAACCATAAGAACAAAGCATTAGAAACTAGAATAGAAGGAATTGAATGATAATATAAAAAGAATGTAACATATTGAACCATAAAATGTAAACATATAATCATATAAACATGGAGTCATTGAAATGTGTAAGAAACATAAATAATTCCTTTAGTATGAGTCCAGGAAATTAGCCAAGATTGTTTCACGTAGTAGCACAAGCCAAGGTTAAATGCCAAGACCGTCGCACATAACATCTCATGAAACATAAAATTACCCAAACCATTAGAGCACTATCTGATCACACCCATCAAAACATTTCATGAATATTTTTTCCAAATAATTAATCATACATAATCAATCTTATATAAACACAAGGGTTACCTATGGAAAGAATTGTGTATCATAATCATGTCATAAAGCATAAAAATGGTTGTATAAAAAAGGAGTATAAAAAAGAATGGAAACAAATATACATGTTAATTAATAATGTAAAGTATTAATGTATCATTATAAGTGATGCCATGTATAAGTGACCATGTGTAATAAAAGTATTGAAGATATTTTAACATGAAAACATGTTTGAGCGGTTTTAAGGAAAATATTATAGAGAGGTTAAAATATGAAAGGGTAAATCTATTATAAAAAACAAGAATTGAAATAAGAATTATTTAATAATAAAAATACATATTTTACAAATACAAAGGTTGATTGAAAATGATGATATTGTGCATTTGAAATCATGTAAAAATTCCGGATGTTCCCTCAAAACTAGTTTGCTTCCAGGAAGTATTGAGGAGGGAATCACTTAAAAGCATGTATATCCCCGAAAGATAATTTTGAAAGGGTATAGATATGTGGATTTGGTAATTTAAAAAAAAAATATAATATTTAGATAAAAACTTAAAATAACTTCATTTTGGTAAAAGAAAGATATGGAAATCCCAAGGAACAAAGGAGGTTCGGGTGGAATCCATTACGGATTATTGGCATAGTATCAATTATAATTAAGAGGGATTAATGAAAAATAAAGGGGGTAATAATACCGTACAAATAATGAGGTATTTATTGAGGAGGTGATAAATCATACCCCATCATTAGGGACTACCCATAAAATGGCACAACAAATAGTACATTCTAGAATAATAGTGAATTAGAGATGATCCCTTCCCTTATTTCTAATTGTCTTATCTACATGATATTAATGACCTGAATAATCAAATTAGGATCATTAACTAAAAATTAAATAATATCTTATATATTTAAAATATATTTCAAAACATTTTTTTGTTCATTCATGAACTGTTTGACAAGTTATGTAGTTCAATTTCATTGTTTGATTCAGTTTGTTTTCTTGGTTTTTGATCAGTTTACATAATTTCATAAATGTGTAAACATGTAAGATGAATGTGGTCATCCCAGATTGAATTTATCTATAAATATTGATCATAAATGAGTTTAAATGGTTATAAAATTCATTTGGACCTTTATAGTGAAGGTGAATCATTATATAAAACAGTAATGATAAATGCTTGAATTAATTTTAGCGGTTTTTCTCACCATTACAATATTTTTTATTATTATTTTAATTCATTTTTAGAAAATGTATTAAATAACATCACATAAGATAAAATAAATATCTAAAAGTCTATTTCAACAATATAAGTGGTTAAATGACCCAAATTGAACATGATAATAGAAATTGATAACCTGATATCCTTGAATGTGCTAGAATTAACACTTCTCAAATAGTGTTTTCATTTCTTTATAATAATCAGTGGGGAATGGATATATTATAATGAATTATACCATTACCACAAACAATATATAGTACATGTAAGTTAATTTAGTTTTCATGTCATTTGGAGGAGAATTTAGGGAATGTTAATGGCTTGAGAGGAGTGAAGAGAAGAGGTAAAGAGGGGTGGTATTTATAGTGGAGGAGAGGAGAGTTTTCATAATATTTAATTACTTTGTTTATTAATTTCACTCAAGACCATAAATAGATATTATTAAAAGAAAAAAATTACAATTATAAGCATGTTAATCGAACCAATTGGTCTTACATCATCATAAAAACATCAAGGACTCAGTAAATCAATTATATAGCATTTATAAAAAATTATCGTATTTTACTATTCATTAAAAAATTCAAGTATTTTAAAAAATCCAAAAAATTCACCCAAACCATTTATTGAGATTTAGAATCCTAAAATGAAATCAGTTTTTGAAAAATAAAATAAATGTACTATTAATTTAATATTTAATTAAAATCATTATTTTTTCTAAAAAACCAGTTTTTAAAAATATATTTACTTATTCCAAAATTTCGGTACAACATACATTAAATTAAATATTATTTATATGCAATAATATATATTGTTACTATTAATTAGCGTATATCACTATTAATAAGGGTAACATTATTATTAATAAGGTTATGTTACTATTCACCAAAAATTATGTATTTCTTATCAGACTCCAAAAATCTTGCCGATCGCAACTGTGAATGTCGGTTTTTCAAAATTGAAAACAATGAAGTGTAAAAAATATGATTAAAGGTAACATAGTACTAAGTAGATAATTTAGTTGTGATTTCATGTTATTATATGAAATAATCATAAGAAGGAAATTTCCATTTGAAAACATTGGGTCATTACATTCTTCCCCCATTAAGAAATTTTACCCTCTAAATTTTATTATACATTCTACGCTATAAATTAGTGTGAGTATTTTTCCTTCATTTCTTCCTCCAGTTCCCATGTTTCGTATTCATACTTATTGTTCCCCCATAGTACGTTGACCAAGTGATTGGTATTTTTGCATTGATCATTATCTCTACGATCCTAGATCTTGATTGGATGCTCCTTGATTGAATGATCATCCATTAACTGTACCACCTCTAAAGAGAGTACATGTGAAGGTTCTGCTATGTACATTTTAAAGATGGGTTCATGGAAGAAATCATGTAATTTAGACATGGAAGGTGGATGTTTCAGTCGATTGGTGGTTTCTCTGAATCGATCAAGGATCTTGAAGGGGTTGAGGTACCAAGGACTTATATTTCCTTTCTTCCCAAACCTCATGACCTTCATCGATTGGGATCTTCATATAAATACCATGTATCCAACATTGATCTCATGGTCTCTTTGACAATTGTCCTAATTACTATTCTTTCATCATTGGGTTGCCTTGTTTTTTTGCTGAATGGTTTTCACATTCTCTGTGATTTCTTTAAAAATTTATGTTCCAAGAACAATTTTCTCACTAACTTCATCCAAACATGCCGGTGATCTAGACCTTTTCCCATATAGAGCTTCATACAGTGCCATTTGGATGCTCGAGTGGAAACTGTTGTTGTATAAGAATTCAACTAGTGTAAGATATTGATCTCATCTTCCTTTTATGATTATAGAACATGTTCTCAACATAAATTCTAGTTTCTAAATAGTTCAGTCATTTTAGACACCATTTTAAGGCCAATAGGTCGTACTGAAGATTAGCTCAGTGCTTAGATCATGTTGTAGACTTTTCCAGAACATCGAGGTGATTCTCATATCACGATCGGATACAATAGATTGTGGTACTCCATGCATCCTTCCAACTTCCTTGATGTATATCTATGCATGTCTATAAAATGATAATTCCACTCAAATTGTGATAAAGTGTGTTGTCTTTGTAATACGATACACAATGAAACATAAATCATTGTTTCCTTTGGATGTCTTTAGAAGTCTAGTGACAAAGTTGATGGTAATTTTTCGCCTCTTACATGTTGGTATGGGTAGTGTTTGAAACGTTCCATTAGGAATAAGTCATTCCTCCTTCACTTGTTGAAAAACTAGACACTTTGATGTAAATTTAGTATTATCCATTTTTCATATTCTCCATCCAAATGTTCTCTCAAAGATCATGATACATCATTATTCTCCCTAGGTGGATAGATAAGGTCGAGCTATGTGCATCATTAAAAAGCTCCTTCTTTATATCAAGATATATTGGTGTAGATAATTGTGACCCAAACCCTATATCTCCATCATAGTCAACCATGAACTTAGAGGAATTTACATTTCAAATAGTTTCCACCCTTTTCAGAATATCCACATCTTTTCTTTGAGAACCCTATATTTTCTCCATGAGAGATTATTTAGAAATTATATGAGAAAGGATTTATGATGTTCCTCCATTAATGATTCCCATTTCAATACTCCGAAAATCTATGATGATCGGATCCTTTTCAATTATCATCATTGATAATGATATTTGATCCTTTCTACTTAGAGCATCTCCCACCATATTTTACATTCTGGGATGGTAGTAGAGTGAGCGGTCATAATATATTATGAGATCTATGAATAATTTCTGGTGGATATTAAGCTCTTTTTGTGTGTTAATATATACTCTAGACTATTGTGTTTAGTATATTTCTCAAACTTCTCTCCATAGAGATAATGCAGCATGATTTTTAATTCATATACCACTGCCACCGACTCCATATCATGCGTAAGATAGTTTTTCTATTTTATTTTCAGTTTTCTTTAGTCATAGGATATTACATTATCATTTTTAATCATCACACATCTTACTCCATACTTTAATGCATCATTGTACACCAAAATGTGTTCCCCACTTGTTAGGAGTGTGAGTATTGGTGTAGTGATAAGCCTCTTTTTCAAGTCCTTGAAACTAACCTCATATTCTTGAGTCTAAACTAACATTACTAACTTCTTTTTCATCTTTGTCATTGGGTTTGAAAATTGTGAAATGTTCTTCACAATTCATTGATAATACCAAGATATGCCCCAAAATCTACGGATCTCTGTTATAAATGTTGGCCTTGGAAACTCTTCAGTCACCATTCTCTTGGAAGGGTCTACCAAAATCTCTTTGATGGTGATAAAATTCCCCAAGAATGATACTTCCTCCATCCAGAACTGATATTTAATATACATTACATACAAATTCTACCTTCATAATTCCTTGAGAAAACTATTCAAATGCTCATTATGTTCCTAATTTCTAATGAAGTATATTATAATATTGTCAATAAACACTGCCATCAATTTTATAAGATAATATATGAAGAAACTATTCATTAAATCCATGCAAATTTCTAGAGAATTAGTGAGTAAGAAGGGTATCACTATGAACTCATAAGGTCCATATCACCCTCGAGAGGTTTTCATGGGAATATCAATCTTTCTCACCATTAATTGGTGATATAATGATCGAAGGTCCACCATAGAGAAATAACTGGCCCGACAAAGCTGATCGAACAATTAATCTATCCAAGGTAGGGGATACATGATTATTATCATGATTTTATTAAGCTCACGATAATCAATGTAGGGGTTCATTGATCCATCTTTATTTTTGACGATGAGGAATGGTGGACCCCACGAGGAAGCACTCGGGAATATAAAACCCTTGTCAATATTGTCTAATAACATATTACATAGTTCCTCTCTCTATACTGTCACCATTATATAAGGTGTCTTTGATATAGGAAAAGTTACAGTAATACATTTATTTGAGAACTCAACCTCTCGATCTAGAGAGAGTCCAGTTAAATATTTAGGGAATTCATCAGTGTAATCCGTCATAATGGGCATGTACTCAAGAATGATTCTCTCCTTTATATCAACCATTTTATGTATAAATTATTTCTACTAAAGAATTAATATCCACACATAAGACACTGGTTTTAAAATAGATTCATCTTCCTCCTTACACTTGTAAAGATTTGGAGGATGCTTCAGTATGTGAAGAGTGATATCCCTTACCCGAAAGTTGATTTTTTATTTTTATATAGATAATCAATCCATGCCCATGATAAATCATAATCTACTAAATGAAGAATGGATAAACGTTTTGGGAGGTTCAATCCAAAAAATTTCTCGGGAGGTGTTAAAAACCTTATAAGCAATAATTACCCCATATTTTGTTCCTAGAGATAACATACCCTCCAAATTTTGAGGTTGTATTTCAAGATTTATAAGAAACATGCAAGATATGAAATAATGAGTATAACTAGAATCAAATAGCATGTTTTATATTCATGACTGAATAACTAGAATTCCTATCACCACATAATTTTCTGGATCCACCTCAACATTAGTGATACCATAATCCCTACCATGTCACCTTGAATGTTGTTGTTAATTTCCTATGACAACCCTTCTTATTGGGAAATTATTCACATAATTCCATGGATCCTTGTAGTTGTAACACTTCACTAAAGGATGAGTGTTAATTTAAATCATTATTTCTTCTTCCACATTTGTGGGATTCTTTATATCCCTTTGGTGGTACTTGGATAGATGTATCATTCTTCCACATTTGATTTAATTCTTGGTTCCCTTTAGATAGCTCCCAAGATGCTTCCTCCCAAAAAATTTACATGTGGAACAAACATGATTCATTCCATCATGGAATTTTTTTTGTTGAAACACCCATGATGTTCTCCATTTTACACTTCGTTTCAATCGGTCCACGAAGCCATTGAAATTCTCAAATATCCATTTCAACCATTAGGGCACAACAGACAATCTCATCATCACTATCAATGTCATGAATCACCAATTCTTTTCATAGACATGACATTATTCCATTAATGATGTGATCCACCTTACATTCAGGGTTCCTGACAATGCCAGAGGTGTACCTTGCAATCACTGTAAAGTTTGCTTCATACCCAATGATGGACTCATAATCCTTCTATATGAGACCAAGGAACTCTTTTTTAATCATTATATAGAGGGTTCGGGGAAAATATTTATTGAAAATCATCCACTTGATTTCCTCCTAATCCCTAGAATCAATTTCCACCTAGGGAATTATATTATAGATAAGTGTCCACCATTGATCCGCTTCCCCATCAAAAACATTGACCACCATTATAACATTCTCTTCCTCCCCACACTAGAGGATGTCAAATATATTTTCAATGTAGTTAATACACTGTTATATGAGTAGGGGTTCAGAAGATCTACTAAATATGGGAGTCCATTTTCACATGAAGGATTCAATGACAACATGATCATTCCTTTTTTGAGGAGGGTGTTCCACATTATTGAAGTTATTATTCAAAACTTCATCCAACTGAGAATGCACTATCACGAATTTTTTAGCACTCTTTACCATCATATCATGCATATAATTAGCGAAATCATCACATTCCATGTCAAATTGGTTGTTGGAAAGTGTTCTTCTATTTCCCACCGTTGAAAAAAAATTAAGAACAATTATAGGGCTTCAATACATAACAACTGATTATAAAAAGGAAACTTTAAACAGAAGATGATAAAAATGTAAAGAAGAAGTATATCCTAACATGTGATTAACTATGTATTAATCTATCTTATCCTTGATATATTTATTGACTTATATTTTTATGGTATCTTTTTTAATTACCTTAATAATGGTTTCTACTAAGCTCATGAATTTTCCAAAGAAAATCCCCTAGGGGTATCAAACCCAGAGTTCAGCAAGCCTCATTATAGTGTACCAGGATAACATGGGTCAAGCTTAAAACTCTTTTTCAGATTTTTCACTCATAGGTACATCTTTGTCAGAGCCGCCTCTACCTGGTTTTATTTATACATTGATGTATTAACATTAAAACGAACTTAATCTAAACGTACCAAAATCTAGGGGGCGTTTTCTTATAATTAGTGTAACCCCTAAGGTTTTACTAAAGTGATCTATTCCTAATCTCAAAAAATAACAATACCAATATATGATACCAAATATTGTAATCCTATCCTTTTACAAGTAACACTAAATAATATTAAGCATAATTATACATGAGATTACAAGGCATGGATCCTGATGTCTAGTGTCTTTGAAGAAACATTACATATATCATAAAACATGGGTCTATAAAACATGTTTAATTAATATCCATAAGTGCTCATAACTTCCTTTTATCCCTTAAATATGCATAGGGTACCCTTGGGATCACATAAAAATGGATGAACTAAAAATCCCATTATGAAAATAACCATAATAACAAAGAATTAGCATAATGAATAGAAGTCATGACATGATGATATAAAAAGACATGTAAAATATGTAACCTTAACATATAAACATGGGATCATATTAACATAGTCATATTAACATGGAGTTATTGAAATGTGTAAGAAACATAAATCGTGACTTTACTATGAGTCATGGTGAACCGCTAATATCATTTCACAGAGTAGCACAAGCCACGACTAACATCTATGACTGTTGCACATAATATCTCTTGAGACATAACTTTAACCAATGCATTGTTTCCCTATCTGGGTGGACCCATATTTAAATTTCATTAATATTTTTCCACATAAAAAATCATTCATAATACATTTTACATATACAAAAAGATTACCCATGGATATTATTGGTTACCAAAATAATGTCATAAAGCCTAAAAAATGGTCGTATCACAAAAGTGTACCCCAAAGAGAGGAATTAAAATATATATGGACATTCATAATGGAAAATAGGCATGTATCATGGAATGTGATTTCAAGTAGAAGTGACCACATGAATGAAATGTATTCAAGAAATCTTACAATAATTTTTATTTTAGAAATTTGAAGGAAAATACTATAGAGCCTTCAAAATAGAAAATGGAAAAATTCCTTTATATAAAACTATAAGTAAACCAAGAACGTGTTCATTATATAAAGACATATTTTATAAAGATAGTGGTTTCTTAAAAAAGATTATAGATTTTAATTTAAATCAGTTAACAATTTTGGAAGTTCCCTCAACCTAGGATTTCTTATCCGGATGTATTGAGGAGGGAATCACTTAAATGAATGTACATCACCAAAATAGAATGATGAAAGTGTCTTGATAATTGGATTTGGTAAATGTAAACATAATTTAGAATATGAACATAAAAATAAAAGATAACTTCATTTTGGTATTTTAAAAATAAGGAAACCCATATGAGAAAAGGAGGTTTAGGTGGAATCTGTTATAAGTTATCAGCATAGTAACAGGTGTATATAAGAGTGCTTAATGAATGATAAAACGGTTTCTCATACATTAAAAATCATGAGTGATGTATAGGGGTAGTGATAAATAATTACCAATAAAATTAGGTTCACTAATTAAAACATTAATGGACCTATTATATATTTAAATTATTTATTATAACCATTTTAAGTACGTTAAATTTCTTTTGATTAGTTATATAGTTTAATTTCATTGTTCGGGTCTGTTTGTTTTGTTGGTTTTTATGACTAGTTTTCATATTTTTTTGAATAGATAAATATGTACAAATAAAGAGGATGTCCAAGATTTAAGTTATATGAAATTATTTAAAATCCATGAGATTACATGGTTCTAAAATTCATTTGGTTATTTGGAGTGATGGTGATTGTTTTTATAAATCATTAAGGATAAACAATTGAATTAATTTTAGCAATTTTTCTCAGAATTAACATGTTTTGTATTATTATTTTACATCATTTGAGAAAAAAGGATTACAAAACATCACATAAGATAAAATAAATATTTAATAGTCTTACCATAAAAATGGTTTATTAACAATAATTGAAGATAGTAGTTGAAATTTATTACCCATTGTCCTTGAATGGGTGAAATTAACACATCTCAAACAGTGTTTTCATTTCATTAAAATAAAAGGTAGGGAAAGGATAGAGGACAATGAATTGTCCCATTTTAATAAAAAATTCGAGTATATTTATGTTACTAGAGTTTTCATATCATTAATATGAGTATAGGTTAGGAATCAAAAGACAACAAAGGAAAAAAAATGAAAGAACATAAAAGTGGAATTTTACATCTTCAATCGACCTTCCTTGAGAGCCTCTTAAATGAAAAGGATTTGATCATTTAAAGAGAATAAGGGTTGTTTAATGTGGGGAGGGAGCATGGGGAAATATTTGGGAATAATATAGGGAAGGAAAAATGCCTGAGAATAGTGAAGATATGAGTTAAGGAGTGGTTGTATTTATTGGGGAGGAGAGGAGGGTTATCATAATATTTAATTCCTTAGTTTATTATTTTCCCACAAGACCAGTAATAATGATGATTAAAGGACCTGAAATAGTAATATATTCATGTTAGTTTGGACCAGTTTGGATTACATTATCATAACATCATCAATTACTCAATAAATCAAATTTTTATCATTTATCATATATTATCATATTTTACTATTCATCAAAGAATCAAGTATTTTAGAAAAATACAATAAATTTACTCAAACAATTTTTTGAATTGAATAATACAAAAATGAATTCAAATTTTCAAAAATACTTTTCTCAATGTGATTAATATAATATTTAAAAAAAATCATAATTTATTCAAAATAAACCAGTTTTTAAACGATTATTTTATCATTCCAAAATATAGGTACATCATACATTCACTTAATTTATAATTATATAAAATCATTGGTAAGGATAATTTTCAATAGGGTATATCAGTATTCATAATGTTGACATTAATATTCAAAAGGTTATGTTACTATTCACCAAAAATTATGTTTGATTTATCGAACTCTAAACAACATACTGATCGCAACCGTGAATGTCATATTTTCGAAATTCAAAATAAAGAAGTGTCAAAATTATGTTTAAAGGTCACATGGAACTTTTTAGTTAATATTTTTGTGATTTCATGTGAATATATGACATAATCATAAGAAGCAAACATCCACTGAAAAACATTGTGACATTATATGTGGGATAGGGGAAAAGGCTCCAAATACCCGTAGGCTGTATGACATGGTGTTCTATTCTAATGAGTTTGGAATTATAAAATATTTCCAATTGTTCATGGAAGGAGTGAAAATGTAATAATAAATTTTAATCAATGTTTTGAGATATGTGATATCCCTTGGATTATGTTTATTCTCTAGAATAGGCCAAATTAGTCTTTTAGGGTTCAGGTATCCTCAAAAAAATGGTCATTTATAAGGATAAATCAAAGAATAATAAATGTGATAACTATTTTCATAATGAATTTTCATTATTCTAAAAAAAATTAATACATTATTATTAGTTATATACTGTATTAAATTCAATTTAATTAGCTTGCTTATTTGTAGTCATACCTCACCTTGGTTATCTGATCGATACCCGAATAGACATCATGTTTTCAGTGAATGTTAAGGGAATGAGTCATATGTTAGATGTATCTGTTGGGTTGGAGAATAGATGAAGGAACTATAATGGTTTCAGGACACTATCAGGAGTGTTTTTATGTCCGTATATTGGTCTTTCATTCTAAACATGACACACATTGGGCAGGACATATCTAATTATTTTGTTTTCGATATTATAATCCTTTTTTATTATCATGTGTTACTAGTTCCATTTTGTAATTATTTATACCATTTGGATATTATGATTAACATATGCTATCGGGATGCTTTTACAAAGAGCGTATAGTCTCTCCATGTTTGATACTTGACCCTTAAAGCTAGTCGACATCCTCTGTGGTCTTAGTAGGAACACCAATGGTATTATAACTAACATATTTGGGGAACTATTGTGTGGAACAGATTTCATGAAATTCTATATATCATGACTAGGTGATTGTCAGTTATTGTAAAATAATCCCTTCTCTAATTTATTCCCCTGAGGTACATCTTATCCTTAACCATGTCCATATGTGGTAACCAGAAATAGAGGTATTTTCTAGAAAAAAACATATCCTCTTATTTAAAAAATAATTTGGTTGTATTTATATAAATATAATCAAATCATATCATAGTGTTTTAATCCCTAATCTACGGTTTCCTCTATATAGTTACCATGTATTCTAATAAACATCTGTTAATACCAACTATAATGACCACGACAACAAAAGCCTAGATCTAATTTCTACTTTATTAAAATGGAATATGATACATATAATAACATCTCTATGAACCAAATCATATATTAGTCCTAATAAAATAAATTAATAAATTAAATTCCAATTATAATCTAAATCATAATATATACAAAGCATTAAAATTGAAAATTTTATTATTCCAATTATTGTGTATTGCATACTAATCACCAAACAGTTCCTTGTGCAATGAGGAAAACGAGTCATAAGAAATTTTCAATGTAAAATTATAATTAAGGGTAATTAAAAAATGGATTAGTTAACAAATAATGTATAATAAATATGGAATGAAAATTAATTTAAGCACATTCCATTTAACCAATAACATGATGATATTACTAAAGGTCGAAATGACGATTAAATAATGTAATACATTTAATCACATGATCTTGAAAAAATTAGATATTCCAATTATTTTAATAATCCCAATAAATAACAGTACATGAATTTATAATAATTTAAATCAAAATGTTTGAAATATAATACATTTATCGTCGATTTATTCCATGGAATCTAATTAAATGGTTAAGGCCTCATTCAAAACACATGCTAGTTTTTCTTTTGAGACCTATCAATTTATATTTTGGAAATAGAGGGCCACACTTATCAAATAATAAGACCAAAGAATTAAAAAACTAAATTGGCTGAAACATAATTGTCTGACACATTCATATTTAAAAAATTACATTTGAAATATTAACACTTACCCCAATCCATAATCATATTCATACACCATCGAGAGTAAAACAGTGAATGATAATAAAATTTAACATCCCCATTAAAAATGACTATGAATCATCAATATATATAATTTTAATTGTAACAATACAACATATCCTCACTTTATATTATGTTAAATAAATGGTTGATGTCATTTATGAATATAAATTCCATTAAATTATACATAATAATTTTTTGTTCAGAAAAATAACCTTTGCATTTTAAAAATGACATTTTAGTAAAAAAAAATATCACATTTTATTTAGAAAATAAATTTAATTGAATAATACCATATAAAATATATAAATAATGATTATATCATTTTTTTCAGGATGATTGAAACTTCCATTCATATAGTACATGCTAAATAAATGATTTATTCCCATTTTTGATAAAACTGAAATGGATTATTTGTTGAAAACAACATGATTATGAATAGAAAATATATTTTTGAAATGAAAAAATATTAATTTTCTTTTGAAAAAAAATATTTTTGAAAATGATCAAATAATTTTAATTTTTTTTTGCAAAAAATGTTTTTTGATGAAAATGGGTTTATGACTGAAGAGGGAAATAATGTCAGATATTCTTAACAAACGATTCTAAATCATTTTATGTACTAAAGAGTGATAAAATTGTATTATAACATGAATATTTTAATTACTATAAATATGTAAATAAAATATATTGATTTTATAATAGAAATATCAAATAATTCCCCTAGGGAGTCATAAACATAAGCAATCCTGAATAATTATGGTATTGTAAAATAAACCCATTCCACATTTATAACTTATGAATAATTATACCCCTAAAATAAATGTCATAAAAAGAATATAAAATCATAAATGAAAAAACATGTCAAAATGGTATTGTATACACTAGACCATGTAAATAAGTGGTGAATGAAGAGCATATCTCACATAAGTAAAAGTGACCTGAGAAACCCTTACACTAGGTCTGATTTCCGTTGAACATGTCTATAAATCATATATAGATATTTTAAATCAAGTTAATAATTAAAAAATAACCCTAATAATTTATAAAATTTAATATATAATAATCATATAAAAATTTACAACACTTTTTTAAATAATATTTCATTATTTTCATTGTTTCAATGTTAATTTTTCTTGTTTTCTCATGTGTGTTATTTTAGGAATGTTTCTTATCATATAAATACTATATATATATATATCATCCCAATAATTTTAATTTCATTATAAATATCACATTTACTATTTATGTACATTTTAAGACCATTGAAAAATGATATACATGAAAAATGAATCGCTTCACTTTGAGGAGAAAGTAGGTCATACATAAACCCATGTGATTATATCATTCCATTAATGAGTTAATGTGTAAGAATATTTTTGATTTATTAATTATAAATAATTAATATTACCTCACATATGTTACATATATTCATTAATTTTATCCTTCTTACAAGTAATGGAAATTATATTGGAAAAATGTATCACATCGCTTCGCAAGGTATTAATCTATCATTTACATGAGAAACATTGTCATATTTGAAATGGAATGGAAAAAATGGATATGTGATATAAAAATTAATATTGTTTAGAAATATCAAAAATAAAATAAAAACTAATTTAATCCAAAACAATATATATCCTTTAATTTTTGGGACTAAAAACAAACTATATCGGGTTGTGAGGTGGTAGTCTTCCGTACACATGATCAATGATTCCATTTCAAATTTTATGGAAGTGGAGATCGATTAATATTATTTCATAATCATAATATCTTATAATTTTATTGTACATAGAAGTTTTATAATATTCTACATTTTAGTGAAATAATATATGGTTGAAAAACAATAAAAAAATGAAAGAGAGTTGTTAAAATAACTACATTCCTGAAGATAATCTTCCTGTGGATATCTTCTTATGACCCCTATGGATGGTATTTTGGGATAAATATGGTCTACATAATATTATTAGGTATTTTTTGGAGAACTTTATATAGTTTTCTTGATATAAATGGCTTGAGGGGTGTAAAATAATTTTGGGAGGAAGTGTAATTCTATAAGTGGAGAAATGGATCCAATATTGAAATTACAAGAAAATTTCCAACAATATCCCAAAATGATAAATTTTTAAACTTGAAATAACCTTGAAAATTATCTCAGGAAATATTTTGAGATATGATAAACTATAAATATGGTCCTAAAATAATATGTTTTCATGTTTTTGCCTTATTATTACACTTATCTTTTTAGTTTGACACTATGATAAGCACATTTTTACAGTAACTATAGAAATTAATTTTTAAAATTTCTTTATTATATTATGTAAAAAAAATTGGATCAAATTTTATAACAAAAATTATTCTAATTATAAATATTAATTACTTTTTAAGAAAAAACAAATTCAAAAAAATGTGTATAATTAAAATTAAAAATCAGTAGATGTAACAAATTATAATGGTTTTAAAGAGACAAATCTCACTTGTATAAAAGTTTTTTATATAAAAACTAAATATTAAATATATTAAATTGAAAAAAATAGATCGATATTAACATAATAAAAATAAATTGAATATAAAACAAACAATAATAAAATTTAACTTTTTACATGATTTAGATGAATATGATGGTTTAAGAACAAATCAATATTTTTAACTATTCATTAAAAAATAAAACATTTTAGAAGAGTACCAGAGTTTCAATCTATGTTAAGTTTGTTAATATGATTTTAAAAATGTGTTTTTATTAAAATATATTTTTTTAATGGGGAATAAATCAAATAATTTTTTTAAAAGTGTGACTAAGACACCTTTTAGAAAAATAAATAAATTTTTCTATAAACATATAATATATATTCAATTGGATATTAATTTATTAGAAATAAATAGATAATCATGGAATTTATTTTATATATTTTTAAATAATATATTTTTTATAATTTATTTATCACTATTCATACTCAATAATTAACATCTATGTTATAATATTAATATTTAAATAATAGCATTTTAATATGGGGTCATATTTCATTTAAAACCAGTATTATGTGCATCATAAGATATCAAATTTATTGAATTTATTTTAAAAACATGTATTGAAATGTCCCGAGATGTTTTTTTCTCTTTTATACGTATCTATTTTAGGTCATACGCACTGTTGAAAATGGTGTTCCTATTTTAAAAATCATGAGGTGTTATAAAATGATTATTATGGACATATATATCAGATGAATTTATTGAAGGGTTTATTTTTTACCATCCATGGTTGAGAATCATTGTATTTTGTAGAGATTTTGTTTGAGTTGATCAGAATAGTTTTGAGATGGATTGAAAGGGATTTTGTTATTTGGAATAAGTTTCGTGATAGTTGAATGGCATTTATAATTTCATAATACCAGCATCGTACATAACTACATCTTATAACTTCTGGATAAATCAAAAAAAAAAGGATTCATACATATAACTTTTGAATTAGGATTATGACTTCATTAGCATTAGAATCATTAATCTGTTCTTGAAATAGATAATATAACATAATCATTACATGTATTTTGATGGAATATATGTCATTTTAGAGCCTATATATTCATATGAGAAGAATTATATGGGATTTAGTTTTTATCGTAAGACATCATCCAATGAAAAAAATTACAAATAATAATACCTCACTTTTATCCTAATAAATTTCATATTGGAATATTTCATTGAGTATTTGCATTTGATCTAAAGAATATATGTCCATGACTATAATAATTTGAATTATTAAATGAAAATTATTGAGGTAGCATAAACCATTTAACTTATGTCCTCCCAACGTGTATGATATTTAAATTCATAGAGTTAAACTTCATATAGATAAATATTTATAGTTTCTAATGGAATAAAATTAATGGTTAATGAAATGGAATATTATGTTGAAACTAAAAATGTTGATGGTAATATTTTAACTATGTTTTTAAAAAGTCACATATAATTCATATTTAAATAAATATTAAGAGAACATAATTAAAATTTCATTGATAATAGTAAAAATTTAAATTATAATGATATTTGAATATTTATATGATTTAGAAGAATAATATAGATTGTTAATTGGGATTATTTTTTGAATCTATTAAAATATTATTCATATACGAATATATTTTATAATGCATTTTTAATATATTAAATGACGGGACTATTTTTCTATGGTGCATATTTTAAATAAGTGTTACATTCATATGTAATTTAAATTATTTATGGTTAAATATGATTTAACGATACTTGGGATAGCTAATACACATGTTAAAAATGGTTGGGTATTACTTATATGCTCACATATGTTTTGGTGATCATTTTTGTGATATGGTAGTGTTCATATTATACGAAAGAAGGTATGGTATATTTAGGTATTTTTATAGGAATGTGGGAGAGACATATCACATTATAGTAATTAATTATTCATGGAATATATGACAAATGATTAAGAAAAGGCTAATACACATGATAATTTAGTTTTTTGATATTGAGATATCTTGTTTTATTCAACAATATGTATATGAGAATTGTGTGAGAATTAAAATGTTCATTTTCATAAGAAAAATGTTTCCTAAAAAAATATATTTGATTAAAAAGATAATATTTAATATATATATATGGATGTATTGAATCATATGTCATTAAAAATAGAGTGATGTAACGAATAATAATTGGTATTAATATTTAATGTTTTCTATTTTCCTTAATATATTAATGTGACGATTTGTTTTAATACCTTATCTTAACATCAATGATTATGAAAACAAGTGTATGTAAAATAAAATGATTTCATTTCCTGTATTTAGATGTAAATGATTCAAATATTCTTTTGTAAAACCATTTTTTATTTCAGGAAGGGGGACAACATCATGAGTTTTTTCTTTGAAGTTTTGATCGGTGGAAGATCATATTTAGTTTCTAGAATACCATTGTTTAATGATTACTTTATCACAAATTATGACTCATTATAACTCATGGGTTTTTTATTCTGAGCATCTAGAATCTATATACATGTAGCATTAGTATTCTATGAAACTATATGTGAATGGTGATTTATCCCAAAACAAGGTAGTCATTTATTTACTTATAGTATAAAATTCTATATAGGGAAATAACTATCTATAGTTAGGCGTATTCTCTCACACTATGTATGAACATTGTAAAAAATAGTAGTTTTCAATAATATTTAAATATTATATATTTTCATAAATGGTTAAAACCCCCAATATTCATTAACAACTTTGATGGGTGAGGATGTGAATTTGTGATATTTCTTTTTCATACAATCTCCCTTTGAGTTATTATTCTAATGAATTTAGATCTCTTAATCCAAAAAAATCACCCATTAGTCTCACATTGTATGTAATTTTAAAATAGAGATAATGGAACACCATATTTCTAATGTTACTTATAAAACTTTATTCCATGACATGTTAGTTATACATGACAACAATATTCTGTACTCAATGTAAAATTGATAAAATAAAAAATAGTTATAGATCAGAATCAAATAATGTTAGTAGGTTTTTAAACACCTAAATTATAATTTTATGTCTATTTTTTATACAACCTAGTAAAAAAGTCCTTCTGTTATGTCTGTGGTTGAAAAAAATTGGTTAAATCTATGTATTTTTGTAAAAACAAATATATCAATTTTCCATCATCTGTAATTAGGATGGATCAAAATTTCTTATCATGCATTGTGATTATGAACATCAGTAGTAATGATAGACTCTACTCAATTCACCATATCTTTGGTATCTTATAATAATTTCTTTATTCTCTCTCCTCCATACAGATATTTTTTCACCTATCATCAATTAATCAATTTTTGTTATATTTTTTATAAAAAAATATTCTATAATATCAAAATACCTTCTTTTAGTTCCTTTACGCTATATATAATCGTCCTATATATGATGTTTACCTCATCTTGAAACCTGTAGCAAAAATTTTATAAATATTTGAATTTCAATCATAAAAGACTCAGATGAGGCATCGTTTGATTTAATCATTGTAACTGTATATAATTATAAGGGCATAATTAGAAATATGGATCCATATGTATCTCAAAAATTAATTTATCATTTAGATAATCTTTTAATCCTCTTAAAGGCTCAATATTCAATAATTTATGTTATTTATTAATATCCTCATCTTCAAGAACTCATTAAATCTCACGATTATTTTAAAACTTGTTGTACTCACGAATTTATGTCTAGATATCCATATAGTATTAAAAAGTAAGAACATTAATCTCTAAAAATATTTCTATTACAAAATAATATCAGTTATCCATGTGAAAGGAACCATTCATCTCTTGATTGTGGGCCTTTAATTTTTTCATTATTTTGGATTATTAAAATCTCACATAGTACATAAGGATATAATATCTTATATCATTCCAAAACAAAAACCCCAAATCAATATATGAAATGAATTAGTCTTTGTGGATAATTTTTAAAATGAATAATTATGTCCCTATATAGATTACATAAGTTATGTAGTAGTACTTGAAAACATCATAAAATTTCCCTAAATTGGACGAAACAATTATATATGTACTTGATCCATATGCGAGATAATAGTAGGATACAATGATTCAACTATGATGGAAATTTTGTTATACTATATATTTTTCTATGTGAATTTTTATCTAATTTTGAAGTCCATTATGTGAATCTAAATAATTATCTTTTTCACACAAATAGACTTAACTCCTCGTTATCTATCATTACGGATTTATCAGACACTTCAATAATTATTTAAATTATCATAAATTTTTAAAATAAACTTGTATTATAAAATAGATTTATATTTAATAGGATTGATAGATTTGAAAAATTTTCAATAACCTAAAATCAATCCTGCAATAAATATGAAACCATTATTAAAATAAAATATTATAAATAATGATAAATATTAATAAATTATAGGGGTCCAATAGGACACTACATGAAGAAATGTATATGTTATGTAATATTATGTTTATATAGAAAGAACATAACCATGTATTCTTTTTCTTCAAATTCCACTATTGAGATAGTGTACCCAACTACAAATATTGAATCAAATCAGGTAATTATTTAAAAATTAGCATATAGAGATATATGTAAAAGAATAAATTTTGGTGAATCAGGTAATGCTATATGTTGGTGTTTGTATGACAATTATAATTATAGTGGTATGGAACAAAGCCACTGTAAATATATATATCCACTATATATATATATATATATTTGTTATATTTGAAACCAATAATGTGGAAAGGATGAAAATTCCTTTTCAATGAAAAATACATATTTTCAATAAAATAATATTAAAGTGTTCCATATATATTTATATTGACAGATTAAATTGAAAACTATTTATAAAATATTATATTTAAATAAATTCAATATGTATTGATTTTATGTAATTAATATTCTATTAAAGATTTTTACGAGGAAAGTAATGAAAAAATGTCATTTTACATTCAATAAATACATTTTGATAATAATATTTTTTATTGTAGTTTTTCTATGAATATAAAAATAAAATAATAGGAAATTTAAAAAATTATTTTTTAAAATAATAATAAAGTCTATAATAATTATAACAAATTTACATGGGGTGAAATTTTTAGTTTTTTCTAAAATGATTGACTTATGAGTAAATACTATAAAATAATGATATTATAGAAAAATATCATTTTCACCTCAATTCAAAAACAAAATTAAAAGAAATATTTAAATTTAATTTTTTCCTCTTCATTGAAAATAATCTAATTTATATTAATTTAATTGACATTATTCTTTTTTCATATATAATTTTTAATATATAAATTTGTATGTTTTAAAAAAAAATCATTCTGTTTTGTGTGATTATTTAAATTTCATTTTATGCCATTATAGATAATGATTTTTTAATATGGATTCCACGTTTAGAATTACAATATCTATGTTTTTAAAAAAATCACTTATATATTTTTTCATAAAGAATAAAAAATTGGTAAATTATATTTATGCTCACAGTAAAGGTTAAATTGATTAATTAGGGTTGAAGATACCATTAAATGTCTTTAAAATCATTCATACATGTAACTATAATTAAATTAAGGTGTTTAATTTTATCACCCCTTATATCATGTAATCTATTTTATATAGGTTCCATTTGACATTGATAATGACTATTTCATTACTTTAATGTAGTAAAAATTCCTAAATGGAAATTTCTTACCTTAAATATCTAAAATATTTGTGAAAATGATAAAAACATTTTATAATAGCAAATCATTTATTATGTTAATAAGATATAATTTCAATTATGGTGGTAATTTATTTAATTTCTATTTTTAAAATATTTATGTAAAATTACACATAACACTTAAAAGGTTATTGTGAAAATACATGAAAAATCTATTAAATTATTTAAAAAATAGTAAAAGTTAATTTATTATAGATTTTTTTGTTCAACGAATTTTTTAGATAAATATAATGTACAATTAAAATATTAAAATCATATAATTAAATTAAGGTTTTCTCTCCTAATTTTATATAATTTTAAAAAAAAAATTGTTTTAAAAGCGACACAAATGGTTTTGAATGTTGTATAATATTTTTAAAACTTTTTTATCGTCCATTAAAATATTATATTTATAAACGGATATGATATTGTAAATATTATCCACCATAGTAGATTTATTATTCTCTAATATTTTATAGTAACTTTTTTTAACCCTAATCTTTTGAAATAATTTATATCATGTTATTTATAAATGTTTTATTGGGGGCAGGTTAAAACCAAGAGACAAGGGGTGAAACATAACATCACCATGACTAAATATTATTTTATGAAGTAATTTTTAAATATATCCAACCATATTATAAATATATCACAATTTTCTATATGAACCTGAAAAATTATTTTGTTAATTTAATAATTTATGTAATTCAAAAACTTCCCCTCCCTTAGTTATAAAATGATACCATCTCCCCTATCTTACTCACATATAATAAGCCACATAAGATTACCAAACAATTTCTATAACAAATAACATATATATTTTATATTTTATATAGTTTTTGTTATTATTAAAAATAATATTGATTTTTTTAGGAGAAATCCAAATGTGGTTCTTAAATGGGGATGTAATCATCACAAATGTGAGTTTTCATTTTATTTCATCTTATATATCCTTAAATAATATCAAAACCATTTTAATATTATTATATCATTATGTACTATATAGTTTTATGCTAATATGTAATTTTATTAACCATGTTGTTATCCTTGTCATGTCATTTGGGAAATGAACTCTTCATTCATGAAAACGTAATGAATCATGCCTCACAAATGGAAGTATTTTGTTTCCTATGTAACCAATGGAAGCCCAAAAAGGGTGTGAGTAAAAAACCTTGTAGGCCACCACCAACAGTGAGTAAAAAATATCCAATCCAATAAATAGTGCGTGAAAGTACAAAATATATGGTCAGATAAACAAAAAATACAACTCATATTCCATTAGATAACCAAATACACTTACACCATTTTTATTTCTATTTCCACATTCATCATTCATGTTGTCTTTACTACATAATCCCTTTTTATCATGTGTCCCATTTTTTGGGATCATATATCTTTTACACATGGGTGTGATGCAAAAAAAATATGAATAAGGGAATAAATCAAGTTTGTATCCCACTAGGTAATAAAATTTCTCAAACATTAAACCACGGATACCTTGGAGCCTCTGTCCAGCTATTTTTATCTAATGAAACCAATGGGTCATTAAACATACTCTAACATCGTCACTATAATTCATAATGGTCACTACCTAGCGCACAAGGAGCCTCAGTCCAAGTGTCCGACTGGGATCTATTACACCATGTGCGACCATCCCAACCATTAGGTCATAATTCAGAAAACTTAGAACATCAGTGCATGAATCAATAGGGATTCGGTACATTATGTCTGACCATCCATTTTTCGAAATGGAACGCCTTGTCCGTACCATTGGATTCATGAACCTCAATCATTCCCATGAAAACCATGGTGCACTAGGGAGTGGATCATTATTTCAACAACCCAAATCCCTTCATCACACACATCGATACCACAACGAAACAAAAAAAAATAGGAATCACATTCCATAATTTTCAATAAGAGAACTACCAATTTTCTATAACCTATCATGTATATTCAAAAGTCTCATTCATTTTACAATATTCTTCAATTACCATACATTATCCCATTTAACATTTCATAAGAATTTTCCAACATATACATTTCATGTACTATTCATATATCATATATCATTACAAGTACATTTCATTCAACCCTATAGGAATAACCAAATAATTACAATTTCTTATCCTATTTGACGTATTAATCAATTCCATTCCATTACCCATTTAAATGTTCTACTATTTGAGATTCACTAATCCTATTATGCAACTCTATCAAAATTAATTATGTATTCAACAAAATCTCAACTAACCTATTTTACCAATTTTCATGTCATTAAAAACAACAACATTGTCCCCTTATCACCATAGAAACAACTATCATTGTCCCATTTTCAACTAAAAACCACATTAGATCATGTCTTCAAGGCTCCAAATTATCACGCAATAGCCCTTAACATAACAATACCACTCTCTATTTCTGGGAATTTCAGCACACCCCAAAGGTGACCCTAAAATGTTCATATGGTCCACAACGCATCCCCTAGGGATCGTGAGGGTTTCAATTGGTCACATAGGCAACCCCTTTTACAAAAATCACTAACAAGACCAAGAAAACAATTATGGGAAATAAAAATACATCCTTCTCCACACAAATCTAAAATAATAGTATGGGATTCTATATATAGACCACCAACTTCAAATCCAATGATGAAAACACAGTTAATAATGGTATTGGATCTGTATTGAAACACCCCTTGAAGATCCAACCTTGGTTTCACCGATAAAGGAGGGTTTTAGGGATTTTGAATAAGATTGAAGAAACTAGAAACTATAATCCAGAAAAGTGAGGAAAGAGAAGTGTTAGACATAATCTGGGCTTTGATTCCCAACAAAAGGCGCTAAAAGTGGTCAATAATCAAAGGGGAATAGCATTTGAGAAGATTCAGAGATCCATTTTTTCACTAGGTTTGTAAGATATGAAATAGAGGAGAATCCCATATTGGGGTTTAAAATCCCGTAATGGAATTTTTTTTTAATGTTTTCCAACATTTCTGGGCATCACATTTTACCCAAATTGTTTAAAAAACCATGCGTAAACCATGCGAGATAAGTTATCCCAAAATCCATATTAAACCTAATTTACCCACTTGATTTTCCAAACTATGAGAAAGCTATGTGAGAGATTTTATCTAAAAATCATCCCCTTATACAATTTCCTAGAATACTCTGCATGGTTATCACTATCACTATGCAAACCATACAACATCCCAAAAAACTCATTTTACTTTTTTTCATGTGATAAACCCCTATAACACCCATCATGCCTTCTTATGGACATCGAGAAACACTCATTTAACCAAAATACGATACTTAAATTTAAACATAAACAAACAAACTCCTTTCAACAATCTAAGATCTTACAACTTCCCCACCTTATAACGGCTTGTCCTCAAGCCTCTTTTCCTGATCATCACTGGGCTTCGATAAAAATAGATCTTGCCCCTTGGACCATATATCTGTTCCTAATTCCCCATTTTTCACATTAAACACTACAATCCTATAACATAAATTGAACAATGTAATAGTCTTGACCTGCATGACTTCCTCACCACAACCCAATACATGAAATAGATGATCCTTAAAGGACGCATCAATATCAATCATACATCAACCACTAAAAAACAATTGGAATAACACATTCCATAGTTCCTAATTCACAATAGATAATAGAATAATACACAAAATCAAATCCTTATGGGGGAACCATTCTACACCCCAATGGTTTGTTTCTCTTCATAACTAATGTCCCAAATCACATCATGATATTTTACCTATGTTTTCCAAACTATATTTGTGAAAAAAAATCTTTATCACCTAGAGAAAAACACATGATCCTTCAAACAACATTTCTTGATTGTTCCAATCCACATATATAAATCCATAAGCAACCAAAACTCTTAAGTACATGACCAATTTAACCTTTTCCCAATCATGCTACAAGGGAAAACTCACTAGAAAGGTTACCACTCAAGTCCTCCCAACCGAAACTATTATCACATCATAAACCAACCATTTATCCTCTATGGTTCACTTCACCATATTCGGTTACATGGTACCTCAGATACGGACAAAAGTATACCAAAATCTCAACTCATCATTCACATCACACCTAAAACACACACTGAGGTCATTCCCAAACCTTCAGTAGAATCCCTTCATCCGAGAACCACTACCTTCCAACTATTAGTTGGCTCCACTATTCCAACCATCATTCTCAATAGCAGATACCCTATATTTCATACTCTATAGTAATAAGGATATGTTCCCACTATGGAAAATTCCAAACTTTGAGATGCACTTCCCACCCCAAGGAATCCACCAAACGTGATTTACCACCATCCAGATTTATCCATTTCTCAGAGTCGATTCGAGTTTAATTGGTCGACTCATCCGGGAATGTTTAGATTTTCCATTTTCATCACTCTACATTCCATGTATATTGTTTCTTCGAACTCCAAGGTGTTCCAATATCATGGAAGGACACCTACGTGTGTCGACTCCAAAAATTTGTTGGAGTATAGAACAAAACTTCTCTTTTTGTTCCTTGACTGTTGCCACACCTGTCCACCTTCATCAACATCTTAACAAAAGACTATAGAATTCAATTGGAACTACCTTGGTACCAATGATACTTCATGTATCACTAATCCATCATAATCACTACCTATCTGTCCTTCCTAAGAGGACCAATGGGCACCCCTCATGTACCTAATCGACATCACAATTCCACTACACAAATTCAACACTCTACTCTCTACATCCAGGATGGATTTGTCACTCCCCGCCGTATGATTGTCATTATTGTCACTCTCCAAAATGGATTCCAACCACCATGGATCATCCTCGATCACAAGCTAAACCCAAAAACATAGAATTGACTGTCTAGATTTTTCTAGAATCAGATATTTAACATCACCTAATGCCTATTCTATTCAAACTTGAATGGAACCCACTACATTATTCAACATTCGGTCCATCCTTATAACCTCACCCAAGAACAATTGTGGGTGTACATCTCATCATCAAGTTAAATATATACTAATCTCATGATTTTAAACTCCATGATTTACCTCAACCAACCAAAACAACTTGATGTCTCTTTACATAATGACAAATATTCGCAACAAACATGCGACAGTGTCAAGATGTTGGGCATGGTATTCACTATCGGAGGTATACAAAGAAGTATTCAAGGAAGACCACATAGAGGATATACATTACTGATGTAACTTCCCATTATGGGACACTATGGAATTCCTAGATCTCATTCTCCACTACCGAAATTAATTTATGACATACCAACAACACCTAAACATCACCACTCAGGTGGGGTTTCCGAACAAGATATTCCACCGATCCATGAAAATATTTCATACTGTTGTGAATCAACTTTCATATGATGCTAGTACCACCAGGAAACATGATCTCTTACAAAATGACACTCAGGAGCATCAACCAACATAATGATAGACCAAACCAATCAATCCAATGGTCTCTCTCACGACCATGGTTCCTGATTTTGTTTCATAAAAAATGAATGATTCATATCTTATCCAAAATAACATATTACACATGCAGGCCTACAACTGATTCTATTAGATCCCTTAATGATTCACACCTCCCTTCTACAATTCTCATACCGTTCTTATTTTATACAAGCCAGCCACCACCTGGTCATATCCATACACCATCTTACACACGAAATCGTGCCATTTTTTTAGTTAGCCTTATGGTTCTCAAGGATTTCCCAACATCTCACCCATCAACCAAACCATTTATTCAAATAGTTGAACCATGTGACCACACTCACCATGGGTGTCAACATTCAATAGGAGTATATGACTGATCTTCAGACATCTATGTCCATTTTTTCTATAAACAACATCAATGTTTCCATTAACTATAATACAAACTAAGGGTTCAGGAATCCACCTAATCCCACTTACCAATGATCAATTCTAATGGTATGCCTTGATTTTCTATTGAAAATTTACCCATGCCTCCTATTCCAATGAAACAACATCAATAGTATAGAATTCCATGTAGTCACCCATGATCTCCCTAAAACTATCAACGCATCACCATAACTCAAGTCACATAACCAAATCATCGACCATCCCACTTAGCCCTCTTTTCTAAACATCACTAGATGATATCTTCCCCATACCAGTGTTGATTTCCAGCATGTAATTCCCTGACCCCAGTTACATAGAGTCGGTTCATTATTACATAATATTTACATGATCACAAAATATCAAGTCTCGAAAGACCGATTAGATTTGTAGCCTTGAAAACAGTAGATATATTCATAAGTCTTACATTACATCATCAAGTGAAAAAAAACTACAACAACATCATGTCTTCATATCCCCTCATACATTCCATAGAGGTTATTTATAAAATACTTCTTCACATCCTCGGAAAAATTAAAACATTGAAAGAGATGAGCTTAGATGCTCAGTAAAGATAACAATATAGCAGAAACATTCATAAATAAACATAAACATTTTAGGAAATATATAACTAAAAAACCCCTCTTAAACGTGAACTTCATCATAATATAGAATAGTTAAAATGATATAATTTCATTTAATTATTCACATGGATATTATACTAGTTGAATAATCACATGCAATATCAATAACTACTTTAATAATGATGGAATGCAAAATGCCATACTATCATAACCACATAGTCAAGGACTTATGCCAAGACTACAAATAATATTTTTTCAAGGCCGTGTGCCAAGATACTAGTTTGTATCATGAGACATACCGATGCTTCGAGGAGATATATCCGGCTAAACCCATCACTTATTAAGTCTAATGCATTTCCCATATGAACAAGTTTAAACATAACATAAACATTCGTATTAAAAATAGCATACAAAAAGTCAATAATATCTCCATAAACCATGAATATTATAAAAATAAAAAATCCACAGTTAAACATATCACAAAACCTTCAATAATATATGGAATTTTTGTATCATAATAAATCAACTACAAATAAGCTTAAAATATATCAAAGGATGTTGACATAGATGAAATAAAAAATAATTGAGATAAATATATATTTTTTTGAAATCATTTAAAATTAAAATAATTATAAAATAAAACATTTTCTTTCAAAATATTCTTATAATCTTGTAATGTATGTTTAGATGACTTTATAACAACAGAAAATAGCTGCACCTGCCGTATAAGTTAAAAAATGACATTTTTATCTTAATTCTATCGAAAAGGTTAAAAAGGACCTTGTTTGGAAAACGACGGAGATATTCCATTATAAACATCTTATAAAAAGTCAAAAAAGGGTATAAATTAATTTAACCCACATTCTGTAAAATAGTAAGAATGATTTAAAATACATTTTTAAGAAACATGGATGTGGATGATAAAGATGTCACAATAGATAATTACGTATAAACAGCCTCAGATAATGATGAGATTGTGAAATAAACCCATATCTTGTAGTTTTCCTTTGTATAGGGTAGTTTAAGCTCATGTATAATAGTTAAATAGTTGTCATTAAATTAAACATGAATCATTTAAATTAATATGATATCATATATGATCTTTTAATATTTCTTTGATAATATTATCTTAGTATTATCGTTGTTTCGGGTGTTAACATACTCTATTTCTTTTATATGATTTGATACATAAGTTGTGTTCGTTATGGATAGGTTTTATCATATAAAAAATGATATCAAGTCCTTAAACATTATTTTTAATCATTAAATAATACTAGACTTGAATGGATACGATGGGGAAGGAATCTCATCACACTCATGGAGACGGTAGTCTGTACGTACACATGAATGACAATATCATTATTTTGATATTAAAATTGTATATAATTGGATGGTATATCATATATAAAAAATAGTTATGATGTTATATTTATTATTTACATCAATTAAAAATCATTATCATACCCATCCATATAATAATTTTTTGAATAACAATTACACCATGACGTAGAGACGGTAAGTCGTACGTACGCAAGTATGGTGACTGCCATTCAATGCATCGATAGAATACTGAATATGGTTGTACAATATTTATAATAACATAAATTTATATAGAAGATACTGGAGTTATTATTTTATAATGGAAATAACAAAGAAAGAAGATGTTGAAAAAGAAAGGATCTTGAAAGAGGATGGTGAAATCATTACATCTTCTTCAGGTTCTTCATTTTGATTTGATCAAAAGGTATCCTTAGGTTGGATCTATGATCAAACTAGGGACTCTAGGTTGATTTTAGGGAAGTTTGGAGGATATTTGGTAGGGGTTGGCCTAGCCAAATGAATTTTATGGCATGAAATAGATAGAAGGGGGAGTTCCCTTTTATAAGAGGGGTGAGGGGCACCTTTGGGAAATCTAGAAATATTATTTTATAATTAATTCATATTCAGTTTCTAATGGATTAAAACTGATTTATTTAGAGGATAATGTGGGGATGGGTCAAAAACAACTCAACCAATAGATTTTATATAGGTTTGGGTCACTTTATTAACCTTATCTTTTAGTTTTAACTCATAGTTAATTAGTTTTACATTTACCATGTCTCTTTGTATTTTTATATTATATGGTTAATATACCTACTATAAACGTCCAGGAGATCCCCAAGTAGTCCATTAATGATAAAATATCATTATATAAGTCTCTTTGCTGAAAAATATATTTTTAGGAATTGAATATAAATTAATAATATAATATTTGTTTTAAAAACCCTTTTATGTCAATTTTGACACTATTGGGTATTTTTTTTATGATAAATTCATAAAATAATTATTAATTCAAAATCATTTCATATAACCAGTACTAATATATCATAATAACCTATAAAATTAGTGGAAATCATAAAAAGTTTCAAATTACATTTATTTGGATATTTATAATATCAATTATTTTAATATTTCATTAATTCGATATTTACTACATCATCATTGTGTCATAAATAAATTAAATTATTTAATGTCTAAAGAGTATAAATAAAATTCCAATGTGTCGGCAATCATTTTATATTTCTAATTAATATTTATAGTCAAATTTATGTTATCTATAACCCTATATTAAAAATGTTTTAGTAATGAAACATTGATTTTAACTCTTTTAACTCTTCTTTGAATTAAATAATAATTAATGTTATAATCAAAAAAAGTGGACCTAAATGATAATATTTTATTCCTAAGGTTGTTTTTGGTCGAGATACAGCAGTTAAATAGAATTAGGACATGTTTTTGGGTAATATTAATATCATTTTTACCCTTCATTACCCTATTTACTTTTAACTATGGTAAATAAAAATAAAAAGTTACCATTCACCAAAAATTATTAGTAGCCTATTAAACCATATTTTAATCCTTGATCTTAACTGTGTCTCTTGGATTTTAGAAATTCCAATCACAGAAGTGGTAAAATCATGTTTTATGTGAATCTGCAAATTCTCCTATGAGATGGGTAAAAGATTGTGAAAAGTTCAATAAAATTTTTATATATCTAAATTTATTATAAATTGAATCTAATGAATTACATTGAACTTATATAGGTATTATGTGTTTATTTTGAACGTACATAAATTTAAATAAAATAAATAATTATTCAAATAAAAATTCGGTTTTAAACTATAACTCAGTGTTTTTACTATTCATCAAAAATTGAAAGTTTTCAGAAAAACACCAAAAATTCACCCTAGACTAAATTCGATATTCCGAATCCAAAAATGAAGTCCATTTTGAATGATAAAAGTTTTAAAATTTCAAAAAGTGTGTATTACTATTCATAACTGCACGTTTGATTGGTTGTGGTGTGTGTTATACCTCTAAGTTGCATATAACACACACTACTGTATTATTCAAAGGTAAGAGTACCGTGGAATCTTGGGGTGTTACATTGACCCTTCCTTCAAATAATTTTGTCCTCGAAACATCTAGATTACTACTGCATAAAAGGAATTGGGTGGTTCTTTATCATATGTTCCTCGGGTTCCCACGTTGCCTCTTTTGTCTTGTGGTTTCTCTATAGAACTTTTACCAGACGAGTCGTCTGGTTTCTCAACACTTATTCTCAGCTATCAAGAATCATGACAGGCACTTCGCAATAAGACAGATCTGGTTCTAGTTCTAGTTCCTCATCAGAGAGTACATGTGGTGGGTCAGGCATGTACTTTCTCATTAGTGATACATGGAACACATCGTGAACATTGGATAGACTTGGAGGCATTGCAAAAAAAGGTAATCTATAGCCCCAATTCATTCTAGAATTTCGAAAGGTCTGATTTACCTGGGGCTCAGGTTACCCTTATTTCCGAAACGTATAACACCCTTCCCTGGAGATACTTTCATGAAAACATGATCTCCTACCTGAAATTCCAAATCCTTTATTCGGTTGTCAACATTTCTCTTCTTCCTACTTTTAGCTTCTTTGATGTGGTTATGGATTACCTTCACCTTTTCCATAATTTCTTCCACCGGTTCTAGGCCTACAATCATTCATTCATAAATGTCATCCCAACAGGTAGGTGTGGGACATCTCTTTCTATATAACGCTTCATATGGTGCCATTTGAATTCTCGAATGGAATCTATTGTTATAGGAAAATTCTACTAGAGGTAAATATTGATCCCACATACCCTAAAAGTCATGTGAGCATGATATAAACATGTCTTCTAATGTTTGAATAGTAGTTCGAATAGTATGTCCAGATTGTCCATCTGTTTGAGGGTGGTAAGGAGTGCTTAAACGTAGTTTAGTATCCAAGGGCTTTTGAAGACACTTCTAGATTCTTGATGTAAAATATTGATGATGATCAGAAACAATTAATAGGGGTACACCATGAAGTCTCAAAAATTAATTAATATATACCTTTTCTAGACTTTCAAGTTGTAGATCTTCACTAATAGCAAGAAAATGTGCTGATTTGGTAAGAAGATCAACAATGACCGATATTGCATCGTTCCATCTAGGAGTCATTGGTTTTCCCATGACAATGACCATTGTGATATTATATAATTTCCACTAAGGTATGGGAAGAGGTTTCATGACTCCTCCAGTCCGTTGCCTTCCATATTTTACTGGTTGAAAAACCATACATCTTGACACAAAATCATCAATCTCCCTCTTCATGTTGTCCCACCAAAAATGTTCCTTCAAATCTAAAAACATTTTGGTGCTCCCAGGGTGTATAGAGAAATTGGAACTATGAGAATTGTTCAACAATTCCCTTTTTAGATCAGGTATATCGGGAACACAAAGTCTCTTACCAAATTTCAAAATTCCATCTTCATACAAAAAGTCACTCAATCTCCCATCATTCATATATTTCATCTTCTTTTGAACCTCTTCATCATCACTATGAGAGCTCTTTATCCTTTCTAGTAAAGATGGTTTGGTAACCATTTGAAAAAGTATTGATGTTTCACCTTCCATGGTGATTACCATATACATCTTTACTAGATCCATGAAACTAGGATCCCTATCAACTATCATCTTGTTCAAACCCCCATGATCTTTTCTACTCAAAGCATCTGTAACCATATTTGTCTTCCCCGGGTGGAAGTGTATAGAGAAATCATAAAACATGAGTAGTTCAAGCCATCTCCTTTGCCTCATGTTGAGTTCTTTCTATGAGAAAATATATTTCAAACTCTTGTGATTAGTATAAATCTCACGTTTCTCACCATGGAGATATTGTCTCCATATATTCGAAGTAAAGATTACAACAACTAACTCGAGATCATGAGTAGGATAGTTCTTCTAATGAATTTTTAGATGTCGTGATGCATATGCAATAACCCTATCATTCTGCATAAGGAAACAACCAAGTCATTTCTTCGATGCATCACTATAAATAACAAAACCTAACATTCCCCAATGGTAGATTCAATATATGAGAAATGACTAATCTTATCTTCAGTTCATCGAAAAATTCATCACACTCTTTTGTCCATAAAAATTTACCTCCTTTATGTGTAAGCATTGTTAATGGGTTAGCAAAATGGGAAAAATTCTGGACGAAACATCGATAATAACCGGCTAAACCAATAACACTGTATCCCTCAGTTATACTTGTTGGTTCTGGCCATTCCTGGATTGCTCTTGTCTTAGAAGGATCAACAAAGATTCCATCTTTAGAGACAATATGGCCAATAAAAGAAATCTCCTGAATCCAGAATTCACACTTTCTAAACTTCTCATATAATTCATGTCTTCTAAGAGTCTTCAAGATAATTCGCAAGTGATTTTCATGATCTTCGTAGCTTTTGGAGTATACTAAGATATCATCAATAAATAGCACCAAAAAATCATCGAGATATTACTTGAGAACTCTATTAATTAAATCCATGAATACAGAGGGTGCATTAGTTAATCCAAAATGAATTACTGTAAACTCTTAATGCCCATACCTGGTTCAAAATTTTGTCTTCGGAATGTATTCCTTCTCCACACACAAATGAAGGTATCCAGATCGAAGGTCAATATTTAAATATTATTGAGCTCCATGCAGTTGGTCAAATAAATCATCAATGCGAGGTAGGGGATAATTGTTCTTTATTGTTATATCATTGATCTCTATATAGTCGATACATAACCTCATAGATACATCTTTCTTCTTAACAAAAAGGAAAGGGGATCCCCATGGAGAACCACTAGGGCGAATAAATCCCTTTTTACTCAATTACTATAGTTGTTTCTTTGGTTCCACTAATTCAACAATGGCCATTCTATAAGGGGTCTCCGATATGGGCCTTGATCCAGGAATTAAATCAATGGAAAACTCATTTTCTCATTCTGGAGGATATCTAGGTAAATCTTCTAGAAACACATTAACATATTCGTTTAGAATAGGTACATCCTCTATTTTAACATTTCCTTCCTCACCCTCAGTCATTCCATTCTCTTCCTCCCCAAAAATTGTATTTAGTTGATCTACTGGGGGTGGATCTAGATAAGAATTAGTTGGGGATGATTCTTCTCTAATGATAAGGTGTTCCTTATCATCATCATCAAAAATAGTAACCTCCTTCTTCTTACAATAAATCTTCACATCATGGTCTGAAATCCAATCCATACCGAGGATTATATCAAACTCAATCATGGGTATAATGATGAGATGAGCAGATAAAGAACATTTATGTGCTCTAATGGGGACTGATTCAAAAATCTTTGTTGCAATGATACTTGCCTTAGGAGTTTTAACTGACAACTCCCTTGTTAAATCAAATTGGGAATATTTAATTTTCGTAGAAAACCGGGAAGAAATGAGACAATGCGATGATCCAGAATCAAATAATGCATTTTATAAACTTGAGGAAACCATTAAATTACATGCCACCACGTCTTTCAGAGCTTTTACCTTAGTAGTAGTGATAGCATAAGATTTTTTTTTATCTCTAGGCCTTTTTTGAGGTAAGTTTCATTGATTGTTGGAACATTAATTTTCATAATGTCCCATCTCCATGTACTTTTAGCATTGAACATCGGTAGCTTCTTTATTCCCCTAGAAATCAGGAGCTTGGTGGCCTTTTTCACCACACTTGTAACAGACTACCATTCCTTTCAAGCAAGTACCAGGGTGTTTCTTCCCACATTTACTGCAGGATGGGTGTTCAAATTTTCTCTTCTTCCCCTTATTTCCATTCCCAGAGTTATCGACATATCTCTTCTTCTCTTTCTTTGCTTTAATGTCATAAGACTTAGAGAATTCTTTTTCTATCTTGATAGAGCATCGGAAAATATCTTTGTGCAACGAGAAGGTTTGTGAGAATAATTCTCGATGGACAAATGGTTTTAACCTATCAATGAAATGATCAATATTACATCTTGGGTTATGTATATAATCTATTACATACCTCTCTAACCTTGTAAAGTTATCCTTATACTTTGAGACATTCTAATTCTCATTTTTCCTCAGACTCAGAAATTTCCTTTCCATATATGCTTGATGGTCACGAGTAGAGTATTTTTCTAAGAAAAAATCTTTGAACTCCCTACATTCCATATCTGATACTTCATCATCTTCCTTCATGTTTTGAATCAATGACAACCATTGATCAGCATCTCCAGTGAGGTGGTAAACTGCCATGATAACTTTTTCCCTTTTACTACTCCCCAAGGTATGGAATATTTTCTCTAAGGAATTTATCCATTTCTGAGCTACTAAGGTATTTTTACTCCCATTGAATTTTTATTTTTGTTTCCTCATGAGGCGATCTATCCTTGATCCTCCACGCCGTGGATCTGGGTGCTCCATACGAGTAAGGTTATTATTCAGAACCTGAGTGAGTTGTCCCAGTATAGTGATTAGCTGATCAACATCAGTTTCATCGCCAGCTCCACTATAATTATTTTGAGTAAGAGGGAAATCCCTACATGGAGTGTGTGCATTGATACGGTTTCCATTCCTTCCACTAGGAACCATTTCTAAATAAAGTCATAAATTAGATCAGTTTATGAATCAAAATACATAATTCCATTCTTGTAAAACACTTAACATAAATTGAACTATTTATGGATATAATCCATAATCATAAAAATGTTTAATTTGAGGAATTATATACACATAAACCCTTCATAATGATTTGTAAATAAAATGAGAATTATCTTAATCATATCCTCCAGCAGTGTCGTAACCAAGAGTGTAGAAAATCCAGTTGTTGTGCACCAGTTCCCGTTCGAGTCTAGCTCAAAGCGGCATTTTCAGATTTTACCTCTAGGTACGTCTGTTCCAGAACCCCCTCTACCTTCTCGTATCCAAAAAAGGATGTATTTCTCGGAAAACTCACAAAATCTCTACAATACCAAAATTCTAGGAAGTTATTCTATACTAATCATCAAAGTCCTTCTTAGGTATACGTGCTCTAATCCGAGTTTATCTAAATCTATCCCCCACGGTCTGTACTAAACATTCTTCGATACCAATAGTAACGCCCCGACCCTAGTTACCCAGAGTCAGTGCATTATTACATAATATTGGCATGATCACAAAAGATCATGTCTTGATTGAACGATTAGTTTAGTAGCATTGGAAACACTATATATATTCATAGGTCTTACATGACATCATAAAGTTAAAAAAAACTATGACTAAATATTGTCTTCATATCCCCTCATACATTCCCTGCAGTTTATTCATAAAATACTTCTTCACATCCTGGGAAAAACTAAAAAATTGAAAGGGGTGAGCTCAGATGCTCTGTAAGGATAACAATATAGCGGAAAATTTCATAAATAAACATAAACATTTAAGACAATTTATAATTATAACAAAATCCATTTAAACTTTAAATTAAGCATAATATGGAAAATATAAAAGGAAATAATTCCATTTACTTATTCACATGGATATTCTACTAGTCGAATAATCACATCGAATATCAATAACCACTTTCATAATGATGGAATACTTAATTCCAGACTATCATAACCACATAGTCAAGGCCTTGTGCCAAGATTACAAATAATATTTTGGCATGGCCTTGTGCCAAGACACTATTTTGTCTCATGAGACCTGCCGATGCATCGAGGAGCTATAGCGGGCTCCACCCGTCACTTATTATGTCCAATTTATTCTTCATATGAACAGGTTTAAACATAACATAAACATTCGTATTAAAACTAGCATACGAAATGTCAATACATTCTCCATAAACCATGAATGGTATAAAAAATAAGACATCCACATTTAAACATATCACAAAACCTTCAATAATATATTGATGTTTTGTATCATAGTAAATCAACTTCAAATATTCTTAAAATCTATCAAAGGAAGTTGACATAGATGAAATAAAAACTATTTGATATAAATATCCATTTTTTGAAATAATTTAAAAGTTTATTAATTATAAAATAAAAAAATTAGGTTCAAAATATTTTTATAATCTTGTAAAGGAAGCTTCGACAATTTTATAATGGTATAAAATAGCCGCACCTGCTGAATAAGTTAAAAAAAAGGCATTCTTACCTTAATTCTGTCGAAAAGGATAAAAAGGACATTGTTTGGAAAATGATGGAAAGATTCCTTTATAAACATCTTATAAAAAGTCAAACAACGCTATAAATGACAATAACCCATAGTCTATAGAATAGTAAGAAATATTTGAAATACATTTTTAAGAAACATGTATGTGGATGATAATGAGGTCCCAATATATAATTACGTATAAACAACCTCGGATAATGAAGAGATTGTGAAATAAACCCTTACCTTGTACTTTTCCATGGCCGAGGGTAGGTTATCCTCTTGTATAATAGTTAAATCATTTTTATTAAATTATACAAGAATCATTTAAATTAATCTGATATCATATATGATCTTTGGACATTGCTTTGTTAATAATGTCTTAGTATTATCGTTGTTTCTGGTGTTAACTTACTCGTTTTCTTTTATATGTTTTGTTACATAAGTTGTGTTTGTTATTTATAAGTTGTATCATATCCAGAATGATATCAAGTCCTTAAGAATTATTTTTAATCTTTAAATGAGAGTTATAGTTGAATGGATAAGATGTAGAATTAATCCCATCACGTTCGTGGAGACGGTAGTCCGTACGCACGCACGAGTGACAATATCATTTTTTTGATATTAAAATCATATATAATTGGATGGTATATCATATATAATAGATCATTATAATGTTATATTTATTATTTACTTAAATTACACATCATTATCCTACCCATCCATATAATAATGTTTTGAATAACAATTACACCATGACGTGGCGACAGTAAGCCTTACGTATGCACATATGGTGACATGTCATTCAAAGGATGGATAGAATACTTAATATTGTTGTACAATATTTATAATAACATCACTGTATATAGAAGATACTAGAGTTATTATTTTAAAATGGATGTAACTAAGAATTAAGAAGTTGAAGAAGAATGGAACTTGAATGAGGGTGGTGAAAACATTACATCGTCTTCGGGTTGTTCCTTTTGATTTGATCAAAAGGGATCCTTAGGTTAGATTTATGATCAAACTAAGGCCTCTAGGATGAATTGAGGGAATTTGGGAGGATATTTGGGTAGGGTTTGGCCGAGCCATATGGCTTTGAAGGTATGAATTAGAGATAAGGGTGAGTGCCTTTTTATATGAGGGGTGAGGGGCACCTTTGGAAAATCTTGAAATATAATTTTTTAATAAATTTATATTCGGTTTCTAATGGCTGCAAAGTGATTTATTTAGAGGACAAGGTGAGGATGGGTCAAAAACAACACAATAAATTGGTTTTATACAGGTTTGGTTAACTTTATTAACCTTATCTTTTAGTTTTATCTCATAGTTAATTAGTTTGGCATTTACCATGTCTCTCTGTATTTTTATATAATATGGTTAATAAACTTCTATAAACATCCACACGACCCTCAAGTGGTAAATTAATGATACACCTATCATTATATAAGTCTATTGGAAAAGCCTTAGATTTTTATGAATTGAATATAAATTAATAATATAATATTTGTTTTAATAACACTTTTATGTCAATTTTGACACTATTGGGTATTTTCTTTTTGATAAATTCATAACAACATTACTACTTAGAAAAAATACATATAACCAGTCCTAATATGTCATATTAACCAAGAAAATTAGTTTAATTCATAAAAAGTTGCAAATTACATTTATTGGGATATTTATAATATAAATTATTTTAATATTTCATTAATTAGGTAATTACTGCATCACCATTGTGTCATGATTAAATTAAATTATTAAACGACTAAAAATTATAAATAATATAAAATTATGTATTAAATCGTTTTATATTTCTACTGAATATTTATAATCGAATTTATCTTATGTATAACCCTATATTAAAAATGTTTTAGTAATTATACTTTGATTTTAACTCTTTTAACTCTTCTTTGAATTAAGTAATAATAATTGTTCTAATCTAATCCAAGTGGTCCTAAATGGAAATATTTTATTCCTAAAGGTGTTTTTGGTCAAGATAAACTTGTCCAATAGAATTAGGATGTGTGTTACGGTAATATTAATATCATTTTTACCCTTAATTGCCCTATTTACTTTTAATCGTGGTAAATAAATGTAAATAGACACTATTCAAAAAAATTTATTTTTATCCTATTGAACCATATTTTACTCCTTAATAATAACTGTGTCTCTTGGATTTTCAAAATTCCACTCATAGAAGCAGTAAAATTATGTTTTATGTCAATTCTCAAATTCTCCAAGGAGATGGGTAAAAGACGGTGAAAAGTTCAATAAATTTTTTATATATCTAAAATTATTATAAATTGAATCTAATGAATTACATTGAAATTATATAGGTATTATGTGTCTATTTTGACCTTAATTAAATTTAAATAAAATAAATAATTATTTAAATAAAAATTCGGTTTTGAACTATAACTCAGTGTTAATTTCAATATTCATCAAAAATTGAATATTTTCAAAAAAATACCAAAAATTCACCCTAAGCTAATTTCTATATTCCAAATCTAAAAATGAAGTCCATTTTGAAATATAAAATTATAAAAATTTAGAAAATTGGGTATTACTATTCATAACAACTAGTTTTATTGGTTATGGTGTGTGTTAGAACTCGAAGTTGCGTAGAACACATGCTACTGTATTATTCAAAGAGAAGTGTACCATGGAAGCTTGGGGTGTTACACAGCATCTGCCCATATAGAAGACACCCTGGAGCACTAGGAACCCCATATTAACTCTCTCATAGGTCACCTTAAACATCAAGGGAGACTGATTCTCTAAACATAATCCATGATGGAAAGAAGTCATCGATCCGAACACACATCAATTTAAAAATGAATCAATGTTTGTGATCGGTACTCTCTCCCTCATTCTGATACACACTACTCCTAGAACACCAATGACCATTTATTTTATTATTAATTTCAAAGGAAATTGTAAACATACATCATCACCATGAGCGAAAAACACAACTCTATGTTGAAAGATACAACTCACAAGGCCTGAACACAAATGGGTCACCACACCCAAAATAACACCCATATCTAATGAAATTAAAACCAACACACTAACTCTATTGTTCATAATTCAACCCACTCAATTAATACTGAAAAGGATTACTAATATCACATTATCAAACAACACCTTAAGACTTCAAGGCCACCACCTATCAAAATACACAATGAGGAGCACCCAAAGGGTCATGCTAAATAACATAATACATCCCCAAATTTCTCAAATACCCAATTACCCGAATTCATATTCCCAAGAATTTTCATCAAAAAAATATCTCAGGGATGTCCAGTCTTTATAGACCAAAATAATAGAATGGACTACCTCCAATTCCTAACCCACTTAACATACAATGTTTCAACATATGTGTTCACATCTGTACCTCTACCCTCAACCCCTCTTATAATGGGTCATGATCCACATGGGGTAAACCAAATTACCTTATCACAAACCATTCATCAAACATACCTTTAAACCATTTCATCATTTTCACATGAATCGTTTACCTTAATCACATTTTTCATCTCCAAACATCTTATAACCATTATTTTAACTCTTTTAACATTTTCATTATGTAAAATTATTTATCCACTTCACCATAAATTAAGAAAATATATCTCTTTTAGACACCATTCAATCAATACAGGTTACTATAACCCAGAATTATAACCTATCATGTCATTTCATTACACACAATATTCATTTTTGATCAATTTAAATTCTATTCATTTTTCACTTACATTACCATTATTAGACACCATTTTCATTCATATTTGTAAAGGAAGTAAAATGCATCCTACCCTAACTGCACCGCACACCCAGTATGAAGGTTATTATCATGATTCATCCAACCTATATCTATAGGTGCCTAAAATAATGCATTAATGCACAACCTCATGTGATTTGGTCCATGGGAAAATTTCATAAATCAGTCAAATCAGATGACATTTTCATCACACAATGATGAAATATCATTCGATTGTTACAACACATATTAAGAACAATAGTTCCCACCCAGTTTGACATGGGGTTTACCTCATACGTGGGTAAGATACACTCAAGAAAAATCTCATTTCCATGTCCTGTCACTATCCTAATCTCCTTCATACCTTCCCAAAATAAAAAGAAAGAGAAAAGAACACATGCTCTATTAGATAACTGAAATAGATAGTGCATGCATGTTCAAAATATTTTGTAAGATAAATAGAATTTAAAACACATGTTCGATTCGATAAATGATCTTATTCATTTATTAACAACCTTTTTTATACTCTCTTTAGTAAATTTCATGAAAAAAATTCATAATTGGTGTGAGATACAATTGTTTTAATACTAAATATAATTTTTGAGAATTATTTTAAGTAGTATAATTGATTTAGTATGATATTTTAATCATAACTCTCACTATTCTTATCCAATTTTTATTGTTTTTATTTTTTAATATTCATTATTAAATTTACAACAAATAATTTTAAGGATTCATTGTCTAATTCTTCCATTTCAAGGGTCATATGAAACACAGAAGATGTCCTAGGAAATATTTGAAGAATATGGACCAACCATTAAGATTGAATTACAAGGCTCATTACAGAAGTCCAGAATCATTGATTCTACACCCAAAGTCAGGGGGAAACAACTTTACTATATTCTAAAAATTTCATGGCCCAAATACAAGAAAAAATTTCCCAATTGATGGATTTTAAATCCAATCCACCATTCTATCTTTGAATTAAAGTAAGCACACCAATTTTAAAATTTCTCCTAATAGAGATATACATTCAGGATGAGATGTTTCAGTGTGACAGATGCATTATTGGTGGTAGTGTTTTTTGATGAATGTGTTCATATTTGAGGATATATTTATATTCAAAAACCCATTCACATTTTGGACTAGAAAAGTTTGGATTGAAATGGACAAATTAAAATTGTTAAATCAAACAACCATAACATGGGCTCATCAAGTTCAATAGAGGCCAAATTTTCAAAATAGGCAGAGAGGATCTGTGTCTACAAATTTTAATAAAATTATATCAATAGATATGACTTTATAATTTATCAAAATGGTGATACTAGTGGAAGGGCATATTTCGAATGAAAATACCCCCTTCTTGGGATATAAATACAACCCCCTATTCTCCATGAAATGGGTTGGAATTTCAGTAGATAAGAGAATACATTGGCATGACCAAATACATTCCAAAGGCTTGGTATTATCCTATAAAATCATGTTTTCCCTTGAGATACCCTTCCTACTCCCATTATTTTCATTTACTTTTGTTTTCTTTTCATTTGTAATCACATAAGTTATTTTCAATTTTGTTTCGATTTTAATGCATATCTCTTATTCGTATTCTATTTTAGTCATCCACCCTCTATTCATAAATAATAATGATCTTAAAAAATTTAAAATCATGTTGAATCCCATTCCCTTATTTTTCTTTCCCATTCAATCTAACGTTCTTTTATAATTCTCATTACCATTCGTGTGTGTGTGTGTTCGATACAGAACTCATTATTCTTATCCCGTTATTTTTTGTTATATTTATAATTAGTCACTATATAAACATATTACCTGAATAATAACCATCTTGATAGTTGTTTAAAACTACCATTGCGGTGCGTCATTATTTGGGGATGATTTGTTATTGAGATATTTTGCTCGATTAATATTCTTTAAATTAACAATGTGTACGTTAATCTTAAAATGGCATGGATTAATGACATGTTTTGTTTGACGTGTGGTTTCCTTGTATTATTGGAACCATAAATACAGTACTATAAAAAAGCATTGATTAATATTGGAACCCTATGTTATGTTAAGAATTCGATTAAGGTATTAACAATTGTGAATTCCAATCAATGCCATATTATAAAGTGGGAGAAATTTTAATAGAATATAAAACAAAGATCCATGATATCACGAGCTTAAATCCATTATAATTAAATCACCCTAGTATTTATCAAATTGTTAAATCAAAAATCAATCATCAATTACTTCCATTAATCTCTACAAACAAATTCCTTAATAAAAATACAACAAAATAAAAACAATTGAATATTAAAATTATCATCGTTGATGATTCGACTGGAGTGCTGCTATACACATTATTAGAGAACCCGAACCATTAATAATCGATAAAGGACAATCAAACATGGTTCAAATGGTGTTTCTTCTAGGTATTGTTCATTAAGTAGTTATTAGTTTTTGGTTACTATAAAAGAACAACAAAAAATTAAATAAAATTAAAAAAACAGAAAGAAAACCCCATCTTCTCATTAAAAGCATAAATGAAAAAAGAAAAAGAAAAACATGTCTTCCAATTTGTTAAGAAATATATCTAAATTATCTTTAGTCTCTCAAAAAATACCTCTGATTGTTTATCCTAAAATTGTTCAGACTCTTCTACAACATATGAGGAACATTACAGATAATCATATAATACAAGAACTAGTCCTTATACATCCAATTGAATTACATATCAAAAATCCTAGGGAATAAACACATAAAGAACTTGTTGCCCCTAATATTAATTACCAACCCCTTTGTATTCAATATCCAAATATAGTAGTGGAATTTTAACTCAAATCGGGATTGATTCATCTACTTCCTCATTTCCATGGTATTGCTGTTGGGTATCTACTTCTTCATATTAAAGTCTTCCATGTGGTGTTCTCTACCATTAATCCTCAAGGGGTTTCTGAGAAAAAAATCAAACTCTAAGAATTCTCGTTTATCCTTAGATGACATTTTCACGTCATGGCTCAACTACCTACAAACTATTTCAATAACCACATGGGATGACATGAAGTGACTTTTCATATAAAAATTATATTTTGCTTCCCATACTATTTCAATCCGAAAAAAATTAAGTGATATTTGTAAATTTCAAAATGAATCACTCCATGAGTATTGGCAGATGATCAAAAATCTAGTGGATACCTATCTACACTATCAAATCCCTAACCAATTCTTGATCCAACACTTCTATGATGAGTTGTTGGCTATGGAGAGAACTCTCATTGATGTGAAAAGTGTTGGTGCTCTTGTTGATAAAACTCTCGCATCTGGAAGAGATATCATAAAGAAGCATGGCTGCAAACACTAAACAATTTCATTCTCAAGAACATTCTAATGTCAAAAAATCAGATGATAGTCAATAGATAGAGTCGAAAAAGATGAAAAGGTTGATGAGTGATCTTACAGGTTTTGTGCATCAACTAGATGTGGGTGCCAAAGCCCCGACATCATCATCTCCACAATCTCTTTTCACTGGACCTATCAAGAACTGTGGATTCTGAAACTCCCCATCTCTTCCAACTGACTCATGTCTATAAATTCAAGAGGATCCATCTGATTAATTAGACACAATGGAGTTCAATGTAGAATATGATCAGAGGAACACCAACCCCCAAAAATTAGTTCAGTTCATTAGATACTTTAACCAACCCCAAGCCAAGACCTTCAATTGTACCATTAACCAAGGGTTGAGGTTTGGTAATCCCATTTCACATCCACCTTAGTTCCCTCCTCAAAACCCAATCCAATTTTAATATGGTCATTTTTTTCATAACTTCCCACAACATTACCCTTCTGTTTATTTTCACATCAATCAACCTCTTTATTTTCCAAGATTACCCTATCCTAATGATTATTCTCAATTCCCAAACCAATACCATGGCTTTCCCAAGTACAAAATTCATGGAAATCCTAGTTAGGGACAACCCACTTCTATCGAGAAACCATGGGAATGTAGTGGAAGTTCGTGCCTCCTTCACTCATTCTAGCAATAGAAATATTAAATCCCAAATTGATCAACATGTATCCAACCTGATCCAGCTACAAAAATAAAATTCTTCCCAAATCATATCTCAAGAATCACCCTACCACAAATGTAATGTATGTGAAATTGCACTAAGATCAGGAAAAAAAATTTATATGCCTCATGATGAGTCATACATCTCCCCATTAAATGTTGACCTAAAAAATGAAAGTAAAAATGAAATTAAAAGAGGAACCTAAATTAGTCCCCTCAACTCATTCCATTCCACATAGGAAACAAATTAATTTTCCTCATGTTATTTAAATCCAAGGAAGTCCTTTGATACCCATCCAGAAATGCTCGACATGTTTAGACATGTTGAAGTCAACATTGACCGCATTGATGCCATAAACGAAATCCCTATGTACGCATTGTATCTTTGGGAATTGTACGCCCATAAGAGGAAACTTAGGATCTTAGTAAATGTTCCAACCTAACAACCTATTCCCGTAATGTGAAATTATCTAGGGACCTTTACAGGTCCATGAAAAATTAGAAGTTCCAAATTCAATGATGCACTCATAGACCTAAGAGACTCAATTAATGTCATTCCCAAATCAATATTCTCCAACATTTGTCTAGGACTCTTACATCCAATGGGTTTTGTTATTAAATTGTCCAATAGATAAACTTCCAATCCAGATGGAATAATCGAGGATGTACTAGTTTGTGTCAATGATATTATATTCCCAGCAGACTTATATTTCCTTAACATGGACGGTGAGACGAACTCTTCATTATATCCCCTAATTCTAGGAAGACCATTCTTAATGTCAATGATAAAAATTATTGATGTATTTTCAAGAATCATATCCATGGAATTTTTTGACCTACCGGCCGAGTTCATCAATTTCAATGTCATGTGATACTCATCTGAGGATCACTCTGCATTTTCAATCCATGATTTTGAGGAGTCATTTGATAGTAAACTAAACCACATCAAATCATTTTCATCATGTTATAATTTGAAATAATCTAGTGAAATAATCATCCATGATTAACCATGTTATAAATGGTTAAGTTGATGTGGAACTCTCATTAATAGACTCTATAATTCTAGAGGATCATGATAACTCTCTTGAATCCCACATCATCTCTGATCTCTATTATTCCACCATGGACAATATTATGGAAAATGAAGAAAAAAATGGATATCTCTTCCTCTATTATTGAGTTTTCTAACCCACCAATGAATGAAGAGAATAATCTAGAAACTCTTCCGGAACACCACAAATATGTATTCCTTTTCCATGATCACTCTTGTCCAATCATTATCTATACTTCACATACTGAAACTAAGGAGTCCAAACATGTTCAGGTGTTAGAGGAACACAAAAAGGCTTTATGTTGGAACAAAAATTACATACCAAGAATCATCCCGGCTCTTTTTATGCATCATATCCATCTATAGAAATCATCCAAACCAAGTAGATAATAACAAAAAAGACTCAATACACTCATAATTGTGATAGTTAAGGAATATATCACTAAGCTTCATCAAGAATGTATTATCTACCTAATATTTGATAGTGAATGGGTTTGTAAAATTAATGTTGTTCCTAAGAATGGTTGGATAACTGCTTTCACAAATGAACATAGGGAGTTAGTCACAACTCGAGTGAAGAAAAAATGGAATGTATGCATCAACTATAAGAAATTGAATATTGAAACAAGAAATGATCACTACCATCTTCCATTTCAAAATCAAATTCCAGAACTATTATATGTAAAGTTGAACTATTGCTTTCCTAGTAGATACATTAGCTACATCCAAATCCCAATCGCACCTCAGCTGTAACGCCCCGACCCCAGTTACCTAGAGTCGGTGCATTATTACATAACATTGGCATGATCACAAGAAAGATCAAATCTCGAAAGACCGATTGGTTTAGTAGCCTTGGAAACACTTGATATATTCATAAAGTTTTACATTACATAATAAAGTGAAATACTACTACAACAACATATTGTCTCCATAGTCAACACTACTATCCCCTCATAATATCCCTACAGGCCATTCATAATTTACTTCTTAACATCCGGGGAAAAATAAAACATAGAAAAGGGGTGAGCTCAAATGCCCAGTAAGGATAACAATATAGCAGAAACTTTCATAAATAAGAATAAACATTTAAGGCAGTGTATAACTAAAACAAAAGCCTTTTAAACTTGAACTTCAACATAGTATGACAAAAATAAAATTAAATAATTCCATTTACTTATTAACATGGATATTCTACTAATCAAATAATCACATGCAATATCAATAACCAATTTCATAATGATGGAATGCATAATTCCAGACTATCATAAACACATAGCCAAGGCCTCGTTCCAAGACTACAAAAAATATTTTGTCAAGGCCTTGTGCCAAGACACTAGTTTTTTTCAGGAGACCTACCGATGCATTGTGGAGCTATGGCAGGCTCCACCCGTCACATATTATGTCCAATGCATTCCCATATGAAAAGGTTTAATCATAACATAAACATTTGTATTAAAACTAGCATACGAAATGTAAATACTTCATCCATAAACCATGAATGGTATAAAAATAACACATCCATCGTCAAACATATCACAAAACCATCAATACAATATAGAAGTTTTGTATCATAATAAATCAACTTTAAATAAGCGTAAAATCCATCAAAGTATGTTGACATAGATGAAATCAAACTCTTTTTAGAGAAATATCTCTTTCTATTCTGAAATAATATATTTATAAAATAAAAACTTTTATTTGAAAATATTCTTATAAGCTTGTAAGGGAAGATTCTAAGATTTTAGAATGGTAGAAAATAGCCACACCCGCCGTATAAGTTAAAAAAACATTCTTACCTTAATTCTGTCGAAAAAGTTAAAAGGGACCTTGTTTGGAAAACGACGGAAAGATTCCTTTATAAACCACTTATAAAAGTCAACAAGGGTATAAATGAATTTATACCATAGACTATAAAATATAAAGAATTATTTGAAATACATTTTTAAGAAACATGGATGTGGATGATAAATAGGTCTCAGTAGATAATCACATATAAACAACCTCGGATAATGAAGAGATTGCGAAATAAAGCCTTACGTTGTACTATTCCTTGGTTGGGGGTAGGTTAACCTCCTGTATAATGTTAAAATAATTGTTATTAAATTATAAAATAATCATATACATTAGTATTATATCATATATGATATTTTAACATTGATTTGATAATAATATCATCGTATTATCGTTGTTTCAGGTATTAACTTACTCATTTTCTTTTATATGTTTGGTTACATAAGTCATGTTTATCATGGAAAGGTTGTATATTAATCATATCCAGAATTATATCAGGTCCTTAGATTCTATTATTAATCATAAAATGAGAATTAGACTTGAATGGATATGATAGAGAATGAATCTCATCGCGTTAATGGAGACGGTAGTCCGTTCGTACGCACGAGCGACAATATCATTCTTTTGATAATAAAATAATTTGTAATTGGATGTTATATCATATATACAGAATCATTATCATGTTATATTTATTATTTACATGAATTAAACATCATTATTATACCCATCCAATTAATAATTTATTGAATAACAATTACACCACGACGTGGAGAATGTAAGCCATACATACGCACATATGGTGACATGTTATTCAAAGGATGGATAGAATACTGAAATATGGTTTTAAAATATTTATAATAACATCAAAGTATATATAATATACTGGAGTTATTATTTTATAATGGTAATAACAAAGAAAGAAGATGTGGAAGTAGAAAGGAACTTGAAAAAGGGTGGTGAAATCATTACCTCTTCTTTCGGGTTCTTCCTTTTGATTTGATCAAAAGGGCTCCATAAGTTGGAATTCTGACTAAACGAAGGCCTCTAGGATGAAGTTAGAGATGTTAAGAGAGTATTTGGGCAGAGGTTGGCCGAACCAAAAGTCTTTGAAGGTGTGAGTTAATGGGAAGGTAGAGTGCTCTTTTATAAGAGGGGTGAGGGGCACCTTTGGAAAAGCTAGAAATATTATTTTATAATAAATTCATATTCGGTTTCTAATGGCTCCAAAGTGGATTATTTAACGTTTAAGGTGGGTATGGGTCTCAAACCACTCAAAAAATATAATTTAGACAGGTTTGGGTTACTATATTAACCATATCTTTAAGTATTAACTCTTAGTTAATTAGTTTGACCTTTACAATGTCTTTTGTATTTTTATATTATATGGTTAATAAACCTACTATATACATCCAAACTACCCCCAAGTGGTCCATTAATGATAAAAATATCATGATATAAGTCTCTTGTCCGATCCTTATATTTTTAGGAATTTAATATCAATTAATAATATAATATTTGTTTTAAAAACTCTTTTATGTCAATTTTGACACTATTCAATAATTGATTTTTGTAAAAATCATAACAGAATTATTACTTCGAAAAAATATAATTAAATAATTCATAACATGTCATATTAACCTAGAAAATTATTGTAATTCATAAAAAGTCTCAAATTATATTTATTTGGGTATCTACAATATCAATCATTTTATTTTTTCACTATTATGGTAATTACTGTATCACCATTGTGTCATAAATTAATTAAATTATATAATGTCTACCAATTATAAATAAAATACCATTAGGTAGTAAATCATGTTATCTTTCTAATGAATATTTATAGTTGAAAATCCAACATATATAACCTTATGTAAAAATTGTTTTTCTAAAAGATATATGCTTGTGTCATTTTTGTATTAATTTTAACTTAATTAAAATAAAGTGTCCCTATCACTTAAAAGTGGCACCATGGGGTCCCAAAAACGACCCAAATATTCCCATGGTTGGAAATGTATCGACCAATAAGGTTAGGAAACCTTTTAGGGTAATTTATTATTATTATAATATTATTTGTTAACCCTTATTTACTAGATTTTTTCTTTAACCATGGTAAATAAAATATTTACCGAAGTAATTATTCAAAATGTCTAAAAATAAAAGATACCTATTTACAAAATTTGAACATCCTGATTCCAAATATGGAATCCATTTCTCAAAATTCAAAATAGAAAAGTGGCAGAAATTAATTTAAAATTATTTCCCGCTGTCAAAACAAAAAGCGTGTTTTTAAGATATAATAACTATCAAAAGATTGATATTTTTTTATGTTCGGTTTAATTGTGAAATTATGTCCAATGACCAAAATTTTATGATATGGTAAAAATATATTCTAAATATACTTTAAAACCACTCAATTTCATAATTTATCACTATTAATTATTTTGATTAAAGAAATTTGTTCTTAATTAAAATTTAGTAATTTTCACTATTCATCATAATATTAAAGTTATCCGAAAAGTACCAAAATTTCACCTTAGGCTAAATTCAATACTCCAAATCCAAAAATGAAGTCCATTTTGAGAGATAAAATTTATAAAATTTCAAAAAGTAGGTATTACTATTCATAATGGCTAGTTTGATTGGTTGTGGTGTGTGTTAGAACTCGATGTTGTGTACAACACACACTATTTCATTATTCAAAGAGAAGCGTACCGTAGAAGCTTGGGGTGTTACACTCTCCCCTCCTTCAAATAATTTCAACCTTTAAATTTCTAGAATACTACCACATTAAAATACTCGGGTTTTTCTTCATCATAAGTTCCTCGGGTTCCCACATTGCATCTTCCATCTTATGGTTTCTCCACAAAACTTTTACCAGACACGTCGTCCGGTTTCACAGTACTTGTTCTCTTATATCAATAATCATGACGGGTTCTTCGCAATATGACAGATCGGGTTCCAGTTCAAATTCTTCATAGGTCAGTACATGCATCGGGTTAGATATGTATTTCCTCAATAGAGATACGTGGAACACATCGTGAACTTTGGAGAGACTTGGCGGCATTTCCAATCGGTAAGCTACAGCCCCAATTCGTTCTAGAATTTCGAAAGGTACGATGTACCTGGGACTCAATTTACTTTTCTTACCAAAATGTATGACTCCCTTCCATGGATATACCTTCAGGAAAACATGATCACCGACGTGAAATTACAAATCCTTCCTTCGATTATCAGCATAGCTCTTCTTCCTACTTAGAGCTGCTTCGATGTGATTTTGGATTACCTTAACCTTTTCCATTGTTTCCTCCACCAGTTCTGGGCCTACAAGTTTTCTTTCACCAACGTCATCCCAACAGGTTGGTGTACGACATCTCTTTCTATATAACACTTCATATGGTGCCATATGAATACTCGAATGTAAGGTATTGTTATAGGAAAAATGTTCCAGAGGTAAATATTGATCCAACGTACCCAGAAAGTCAAGTGAGCATGATCTCAACATGTATTCTAAGGTTTGAGTAGTTCGTTCTGATTGTCCATCTGTTTGAGGGTGGTACGCAGTGCTCAAATAAAGTTTAGTATCCAAGGATTTCTGAAGAATTTTCCTGAATCTTGAAGTAAAATGGGGATCACGATCAGAAACAATCGATACGGGTTCTCCATGAAGTCTCACAGTATCATCAATATATAGTCTTGCTAGACGTTCAAGTGGTAGATCTTCTCTTATAGAAAGAAAATGTGTTGACTTGGTAAGACGATCAACAATGACCCATATTGCATCATTCATTCTATGAGTCTTTGGTAGCCCCATGACAAAGTCCATCGTAATAATGTCCCATTTTCACTCCTTTATGGGAAGAGGTTGCATGACTCCTCTAGGCTGTTGCCTTCCAGCTTTCACTTATTGAAAAACCATACATCTTGACACAAAATCAGCAATCTCCCTCTTCATGTTGTCCCACCAAAAATGTTCCCACAAATCTCTATACATTTTGGTGCTCCCAGGGTGTATAGAGAAATTGGAACTATGAGTATCATCCCGTAATTCCCTTTTTAGATCAGGTATATCGTGTACACAAAGTCTCTTCCCGAATTTCAAAATTCCATCTTCATACACAAATTCTCTCAATCTCCCATCATTCAAAGCTTTAATCTTCTTTTGAAATTCTTCATCATCGGTCTGAGAACTCTTAATCCTTTATAGTGAAGATGGTTTGGAAACCATTCGAAAAAGAATTGATGTTTCACCATCCCTGGTTATGCCCATGTCCATATTCACTAGATCTATGAAAATTGGATCCCTTTCAATTCTCATATTGTTCAAAACTCCATGGTCTTTTCTGCTCAAAGCATTTGCCACCTTGTTTTCCTTCCCCGGGTGGTAGTGTATCGTGTAATCATAATCCTTGAGTAATTCAAGCCATCTCCTTTGCCTCATGTAGAGTTATTTTTGTGAGAAAATATACTTCAAACACTTTTGATCAGTATAATTCTTACATTTTTCACCATAGAGGTTGTGCCTCCATATCTTCAAATCAAATATCACAGCTGCTAACTCAAGATCATGAGTAGGATAGTTTTGTTCATGAGTTTTCAACTGTCGTGATGCATAGGTAATAACCCTATCATTCTGCATAAGGACACAACCAAGTACTTTCTTTGATGCATCACTATAAATAGCAAACCCATCATTCTCCGATGGTAGAGTCAATATGGGAGAATTGACTAATCTTCTCTTCAATTCCTCGAAACATTCTTCACACACTTTTTTCCAAACAAATTTAACCCCTTTACGTGTGAACTTCATTAATGGGTTAGCCAATCGGGCAAAATTCTGGACGAAACGTTGATAATAACCTTTCAAACCCATAAAACTACATACCTCAGTTATATTTGTAGGTGCTGGCCATTTTTGGATTGCCTTGGTCATAGAAGGATCAACAAAGATTCCATATTTAGAGACAATATGGCCAAGAAAAGAAATCTCCTAAAGCCAGAATTCACACTTGCTAAACTTACCATATAATTCATCTCTTCTCAGAGTCTTCAGGATAATGCACAAGTGATTTTCATGGTCTTCGTAGCTTTTGGGGTATACCAAGATATCATCAATAAATACCACCACAAATTCATCGAGATATTCCTTGAAAACTCTATTCATCATATCCTTGAATATAGAGGGTGAATTAGTCCATCCAAAAGGCATTACAGTAAACTCGTAATGCTCATACCTGGTTCGAAATGCTGTCTTTGGAATGTCTTCCTTTTTTACACACAACTGATGGTATCCAAATCGAAGTTTAATCTTTGAAAAGTATTGAGCTCCATTCATTTGGTCAAATAAATCATCAATGCGAGGTAGGGGATACTTGTTCTTTATTGTTATATCATTGATCTCCCTATAGTCGATACATAACCTCATAGATCCATCTTTCTTTTTAACAAAATTAACAGGGGATTCCCATGGAGAAACACTGGGGAGAATAAATCCCTTAATACTCAATTCCTCTAGTTGTTTCTTTAGTTCGACTAATTTTACAGTGGCCTTTCTATAAGGGGTCTTCGATATAGGTCTTGATCTAGGAATTAAATCAATGGAAAACTCAACTTTTCGTTCTGGAGGATGTCCAGGTAAATCATCTGGAAATACATCTACATATTCATTCACAATAGGTACATCCTCTATTTGAACATTCCTTTCCTCAGCCACAGTCATTTCATTCTCTTTATCCCCAATAATTGAATTTAGTTGAGCTACTGGGGTGGATCTAGATAAGAATTAGGTGGTGACGATTCTGCACTATAGATAAGGTGTTCTTTATCATCATCATCAAAAATCATAACCTCCTTCTTCTTACAATAAATATTCGCATCATAATCCAAATTCCAATCCATACCGAGGATTATATCAAATTCAATCATAGGTATGACGATTATATCAGTGGATAAAGAACATTTATGTTCTCTAATGAGGACTGATTCAAAAAACATTGTTGCAATGATACGTCCCTTAGGAGTTTTAACTGATAACTCCCTTGTTAAATCAAATTGGAAATATCAAATTTTCTTAGCAAACTGGCAAGATATGAAACAATGTGATGATCCAAAATACAATAATGCATTTGCTAAACTTGAGGAAACCATTAAATTAACTGCCACCACGCCTTTTGGAGTTTCTACCTCAGCAGTAGTGATAGAAAAATCTTGGCCTTGATCCCTTGGCCTTTTCTGAGGTAAGTTCCCCTGACGATTAGGAAATTCATTTGCATAATGTCCCATCTCCCTGCAATTGTAGCATTGAACATTGGTAGCTTCCTTCTTCCCTTTGTAATCACGATCTTGGTGGTCTTTTTCACCACATTTGTAACAGACGCCCATTCCCTTCAAGCAAGTACCCGGGTGTTTCTTCCCACATTAACCACATGATGGATATTCAACATTTCTCTTATTCCCCTTATTTCCATTCCTAGATTGATCAGTAGATCTCTTATATTCTTGCTTTGATTTAAAGACATAAGACTTATAGAATTCCTTTTCTGTCTTGATAGCACATGAGACAATGTCTTCGTAAGACGAGAAGGATTGTGAGACAAAAGCTCGATGGATAAATGGTTTTAACCCATTAAAGAAACAATAAATCTTACTTCTTGTGTTACGTATATAATCTCTAGAATACCTTTCTAACCTTGTAAAGTTAGCCTCATACTTAGCGACATTCTCATCCTCCTTTTGTCTCAGACTCAGAAATTGCCCTTCTATATCTGCTCGATGGTCACAAGGAAAGTATTTTTCTAAAAATAGATCTTTGAACTCCCCCATTCCATATTTGATACTTCATCATCCTCCATAGTGTTTTGAATCAATGAAAACCATTGATCAACATCTCCAGTGAGGCGGTAAAATTCCATGATAACTTTTTCCCTTTCACTACTCCCCAAATCTTGTAATATTTTCTCTAGGGAATTTATCCATTGCTCAGATACTAAGGGATTTTTACTCCCATTGAACATTTGTGGTTGTTGCCTCATGAATCGATCTATCATTGATCCTCCATGATGTAGATCAGGGTGCTCCATACGGGTAAGGTTATTATTCATAACCTAAGTGAGTTGTCCCAGCATGGTGATTAGTTGATCGGCACCAGTTTAATCACCAACTACAGTATAATTATCTTGAGTAGGAGGGAAATCCCTAAATGGAGTGCGTGCATCTATACAGTTTCCAATTATTCCACTAGGCGCCCTTTCTAAACAATGGCATAAACTAGATCAGTTTATGAATCAATATACATAATTATATTCTTATAAAACACTTAACATAAATTGAACTATTAATGGATATAATCAATAATCATAAAAATGTTTTCTTTGCGGATGTATATACTCATAAACCCTTCATAATTATTTGTAAAGAAAGTGAGAGTTATCCTAAGAATATCCCCCGGGAGTGTCGTAACCAAGAATGCAGCAAGACCCGTTGTCGTGCACCAGTTCCCGTTCGAGTCTAGCTCAAAGCAGTGTTTTCAGGTTTTACCCCTAGATACATCTGTGCCAGAGCCGCCTCTACCTGCTCGTATCCAGAAAGTGATTTATTGCTCAGAAAACTCACAAAATCTCTACAATACCAAAATTCTAGGAAGTTCTTCTATACTAATCCTCAAAGACCATCTTAGGTCTATGTTCTCTAATCAGAGTTTATCTAAATCTAGCTTCCAAGGTTTGTACTAAACTTCCTCTGATACCAACTGTAACGCCCCGAACCCAGTTACCTAGAGTTGGTGCATTATTACATAACATTGGCATGATCACAAGAAAGACCAAATCTCGAAAGACCGATTGGTTAAGTAGCCTTAGAAACACTAGATATATTTATAACGTTTTACTTTACATAATAAAGTGAAGAACTACTAAAACAACATATTTTCTCCATAGTCCATAGTATTATCCCCTCATAATATCCCTGCATGTCATTCATAATTTACTTCTTCACATCTTGGGAAAAATAAAAATAGAAAAGGGGTGAGATCAAATGCCTAGAAAGTATAACAATATAGCAGAAACTCTCATAAATAAGAATAAATATTTAAGTCAGTGTATAACTAAAACAAAAGCCTTTTAAACTTGAACTTCCACATAGTATGGAAAAAATAAAATGAAATAATGCCATTTACTTATTCACATGGATATTCTACTAATCGAATATTCACATGCAATATCAATAACCACTTTCATAAAGATGGAATGCATAATGCCAGACTATCATAACCACATAGCCAAGGCCTCGTGCCAAAACTACAAATAAGATTTTGTCAAGGCCTTCTTCCAAGACACTATTTTGTCTCATGAGACCTACCGATGCATCGAGGAGATATATCGGGCTCAACCCGTCTCATATAAAGTCCAATGCATTCCCATATGAAAAGGTTTAAACATAGCATAAACATTCGTATTATAACTAGCATATGAAATGTAAATACTTCATCCATAAACCATGAATGGTATAAAAATAACACATCTATAGTCAAACATATCAAAAAACCTTCAATACAATATAGAAGTTTTGTATCATAATAAATCAACTTCAAATAAGCGTAAAATCCATCAAAGGATGTTGACAAAGATGAAATCAAACTCTTTTTAGAGAAATATCTCTTTCTATTTTGAAATCATATATTTATAAAATAAAAAATTTTCTTTGAAAATATTCTTATAAGCTTGTAAGGGAAGCTTCGAAGATTTTATAACGGCGGAAAATAGCCACACCAGTAGTATAAGTTAAAAAACATTCTTACCTTAATTCTGTCAAAAAGGTTAAAAAGGACCTTGTTTTGAAAATGACGGAAAGATTCCCTTTATAAACCACTTATAAAAGTCAACAAGGATAAAAATTAATTTATACCATAGTCTCTAAAATAGAAATAATGATTTGAAATACATTTTTAAGAAATATGGTTTTGGATGATAAAGAGGTCCCAGTAGATAATCACGTATAAACAACCTCGGATAATGAAGAGATTGCAAAATAAACCCTTACCTTGTACTTTTCCTTGGTTGACGGTAGGTTAACCTCCTGTATAATTCTGAAATAATTGTTATTAAATTATACAAGAATCATATACATTAATATGATATCATATATGATCTTTTAACATTGATTTGTTAATAATATCTTAGTATTATCGTTGTTTCGGGTGTTAACTTACTCATTTTCATTTATATGTTTGATTACGTAAGTCGTGTTTGTGATGGATAGGTTGTATCTTAATCATATCCAAAATGATATCAATACCTTAGATACTATTATTAATCATAAAATGAGAATTAGACTTGAATGGATACGATGGAGAATGAATCTCATCACGTTCGTGGAGACGGTAGTCCGTACGTACGCACGAGCGACAATATCATTCTTTTGCTAATAAAATAATATGTAATTGGATGTTATATAATATATAAAGAATCATTATCATGTTATATTTATTATTTACATGAATTAAATATCATTATTATACACATCCGAATACTAATTTATTGAATAACAATTACACCACGACAAGGAGACGGTAATCCGTACATACACACATATGGTGACATGTTATTAAAAGGATGGATAGAATACTGAAATGTGTTTTTAAAATGTTTATAATAACATCAAAGTATATATAATATACTGTAGTTATTATTTTATAATGGTAATAACAAATAAAGAAGAAGTGGAAGAAGAAAGGAACTTGAAAAAGGGTGGTGAAATCATTACCTCTTCTTCGGGTTCTTCCTTTTGATTTGATCAAAAGGGATCCATAAGTTGGATTTCTGACTAAAGGAAGGCCTCTAGGATGAATTTAGGGAAGTTTAGAGAGTATTTTGGAAGAGGTTGTACGAACCAAAAGGCTTCGAAGGTGTGAGTTAATGGGATGGTAGAGTGCCCTTTATAAGAGGGGTGAGGGGAACCTTTGGAAAAGCTATAAATATTATTTTATAATAAATTAATATTCGGTTTCTAATGGCTCCAAAGTGGATTGTTTAAAGTTTAAGGTGGGTATATATCTAAAACCAATCAACAAATAGAATTTAGATAGGTTTGGGTTACTATATTAACCTTATCATTAAGTATTAACTCTTAGTTAATTTGTTTCACTTCTACAATGTCTCTTTGTATTTTTATATTATATGGTTAATAAACATACTATATACATACAAGAAACCATAAAGTGGTCCATTAATGATAAAACTATCATTATTTAAGTCTATTGGCCGAAACTTAGATTCTTAGGAATTTAATATCAATTAATAATATAATATTTGTTTTAAAAACTCTTTTATGTCAATTTTGACACTATTCAATAATTGATTTTTGTAAAAATCCTAACAGAATGATTACTTCGAACAAAGTTAATTAAAGAACTCATAAAATTTCATATTAACCTAGAAACTTAGTTTAATTCATAAGAAGTCTCAAATTATATTTATTTGGATATCTACAATATCAATCATTTTAATTTTTCACTTTTATGGTAATTACTTCATCACCATTGTGTCATAAATTAACTTATTTAATGTAGAAAAATTATAAATAAACTACCATTATGTAGGAAAGCTTGTTATCTTTCTAATTAATATTTATATTCAAAAATGCAACATATATAACCCCATGTAAAAAATTTTCTCCTAAAAGATATTCGCTTGTGTCATTTTTGTATTCATTTTAACATAATTAAAATAAAGTGTCCCTATCACTTACAAGTGGCACCATGGGGTCCCAAAATAGACCCAAAGATTCCCATGGTTGGAAATGTATCAACCCATAATGTTAGGACACGTTTTAGGGTAATTTAGTTTAATTGTAATATTATTTTTTAACCCTTATTTACCGGATTTACCCTTTAACCATGGTAAATAAAATATTTACCGATGTAATTATTCAAAATGTCTAAAAATAAAAGATACCTATTTACAAAATTTGAACATCCTTATTCCAAATATGGAATACATTTTTCCAAATTAAAAACATAGATGTGGCAGAAATTAATTTAAAATTAATTCCTGCTGTCAAAACAAAAAAGCGTGTTTTTAAGATATACTAACTATCAAAAGATTGATACTTGTTTATGTTCGGTTTAATTGTGAAATTATGTCCAATGAACAACATTGTATTAAATGGTAAAAATATATTCTAAATATACTTTAAAACCACTCAAATTCATAATTTATCACTATTAATTATTTTGATTAAAAGTAGTTGTTCTTAATTAAAATTTAGTAATTTTCACTATTCATCAAAATATTAAATTTATTCGAAAAGTACCAAAAATTCACCTTATGCTAAATTCGATACTCCGAATCCAAAAATGAAGTCCATTTTGAGATATAAAATTTATAAAATTTCAAAAAGTAGGTATTACTATTCATAACGGCTAGTTTGATCGGTTGTGGTGTGTGTTAGAACTCGATGTTGCGTACAACACACGCTATTGCATTATTCAAAGAGAAGCATATTGTAGAAGCTTGGGGTGTCACATTCTCCCCTCATTCAAATAATTTCATCCTCAAAATTTCTAGAATACTACCTCATGAAATGACTTGGGTGGTTCTTCATCATAAGTTCCTCGGGTTCCCACGTTTCCTCTTCCATCTTATGGTTTCTCCACAAGACTTTTACCGAACGCGTCATCTGGTTTCTCAGTACTTGTTCTCTCGTATCAATAATCTTGACGGGTTCTTCACAATAAGACAGATCGGGTTCTAGTTCTAATTCCTCATAGGTGAGTACATGCATTGGGTCAGGCATGTATTTCCTCAACAGAGATTCGTGGAACACATCTTGAACTTTGGAGAGACTTGGCGGCATTGCCAATCGGTAAGCTACAGCCCCAATTCGTTCTAGAATTTCGAAAGGTCCGATGTACCTGGGACACAGTTTACGTTTCTTACCAAAACGTATGACTCCCTTCCATGGAGATACCTTCTGGAAAACATGATCACTGACTTGAAATTCCAAATCCTTCATTCGATTGTCAGCATAACTCTTCTGCCTACTTTGAGCTGCTTTGTTGTGATTTTGGATTACCTCCACCATTTCCATCATTTCCTCCACCAGTTCTGGGCCTATAAATTTTCTTTCACCAATGTCATCCCAACAGATTGGTGTACGATATCTCTTTTCGTATAACGCTTCATATGGTGCCATCTGAATACTCGAATGCAAGCTATTGTTATAGGAAAATTCTACCAGAGGTAAATATTAGTCCCACATACCCTGAAAGTCAAGTGAGCAGGATCTCAACATGTCTTCTAAGGTTTGAATAATTTGTTCTGATTGTCCATCTATTTGAGGGTGGTAGGCAGTGCTCAAATGAAGTTCAGTATCCAAGGCTTTCTGAAAACTTTTCCAGAATCTTGAAGTAAAATGGGGATCACGATCAGAAACAATCGATAGGGGTACTCCATGAAGTCTCACAACATCTTAAATATATAGTCTTGCTAGACGTTCCAGTGGTAGATCTTCTCTTATAGGATGAAAATGTGCTGACTTGGTAAGACGATCAACAATGACCCATATTGCATCATTCCTTCTAGGAGTCTTTAGTATCCCCATGAAAAATACATCGTAATATTGTCCCATTTCCACTCCGGTATGGGAAGAGGTTGCATGACTCTTCCAGGCTATTGCCTTCCAGCTTTCACTTATTGACAAACCATACATCTTGACACAAAATCAGCAATCTCCCTCTTCATATTGTCCCACCAAAAATGTTTCTTCAAATATCTATACATTTTGGTTCTCCCAGGGTTTATAGAGAAATTGGAACTATGAGAATCATCCAACAATTCCCTTTTTAGATCAGGTATATCGGGAACACAAATTCTCTTCCCGAATTTCAAAATTCCATCTTCATAAACAAAGTCTCTCAATCTCCCATCATTCACATCTTTAATCTTATTTTGAAATTTTTCATCATCATTCTGAGAACTCTTATTACTTTATAGTAAAGATTTTTTTGAAACCATTTGAAAAAGAATTGATGTTTCACCTTCCCTGGTTATTCCCATGTCCATCTTCACTAGATCCATGAAAATTGGATCCCTTTCAATTCTCATATTGTTCAAAACTCCATGGTCTTTTCTGCTCAAAGCATATGCCACCTTATTTGCCTTCCCCTGGTGGTAGTGTATCATGCAATCATAATCCTTGAGTAATTCAAGACATCTCTTTTTCCTCATGTTGAGTTATTTTTGTGAAAAATATACTTCAAACTCTTGTGATAAGTATAAATCTAACATTTTTCACAATAGAGGTAGTGCCTCCATATATTCAATGCAAAGATCACAGCTGCTAAATCAAGATCATGAGTAGGATAGTTTTGTTCATGAGTTTTCAACTGTCGTGATGCATAGGCAATAACCCTATCATTCTGCATAAGGACACAACCAAGTCTTTTCTTTGATGCATCACTATAAATAACGAAGCCATCATTCCCCGATGGTAGAGTCAATATGGGAGCATTGACTAATCTACTCTTCAGATCTTCGAAACATTCTTCACACTCTTTTGTCCAAACAAATTAAACCCCTTTACGTGTGAGCTTCGTTAATGGGTTATCCAATCGGGCAACATTCTGGATGAAACGTCGATAATAACCTGCTAAACCAATAAAACTACATACCTCAGTTATATTTGTTTGTGTTGTCCATTCTTGGACTGCCTTGGTATTATAAGGATCAACATAGATTCTATCATTAGAGACAATATGGCTAAGAAAAGAAATATCATGAAGCCGGAATTCACACTTTCTAAACTTCCCATATAATTCATGTCTTCTCAGAGTCTTCAGAATAATGCCCAAGTGATTTTCATGATCTTCGTAGCTTTTGGAGTATACCAAGATATCATCAATAAATACCACCAAAAATTCATTGAGATATTCCTTGAAAACTCTATTCATCAGATCCATGAATATAGAGGGTGCATTAGTCAATCCAAAAGGCATTACATTAAACTCGTAATGCCTGTACCTGGTTAGAAATGATTTCTTCGGAATGTCTTCCTTCATTACACACAACTGATGGTATCCAGATCGAAGGTCAATCTTTGAAAAGTATTGATCTCCATGCAGTTGGTCAAATAAATTATCAATGTGAGGTAGGGGATACTTGTTCATTATTGTTATAGCATTGATCTCCCTATAGTCGATACATAACCTCATAGATCCATCTTTTATTTTAACAAAAAGAACAGGGGATACCCCTAGAGAACAACTAGTGCGAATAAATCCCTTATTACTCCATTCCTCTAGTTGTTTCTTTAGTTCGACTAATTCTACAGTGTCCATTCTATAAGGGTTCTTCGATATAGGCCTTGATCCAGGAATTAAATCAATGGAAAACTCAACTTCTCGTTCTAGAGGATGTCTAGGTAAATCTTCCGGAAATACATCTACATATTCTTTCACAACAGGTACATCCTCTATTTGAGCATTCCTTTCCTCACCCATAGTCATTTCATTCTCTTCGCCCCTAATAATTGAATTTAGTTGATCTACTGGGTGTGGATCTAGATAAGAATTAGGTGGTGATGATTCTTCTCTAAATATAATGTGTTCCTTATCATCATCATCAAAAATTGTAACCTCCCTCTTCTTACAATAAATTTTCGCATCATAATCCGAATGTCAATACATACCAAGGATTATATCAAATTCAATCATAGGTATGACGATGAGATCAGCGGATAAAGAACATTTATGTGCTCTAATGGGGACTGACTCACAAAACGTTGTTGCAATGATACTTCCCTTAGGAGATTTGACTGAAAACTCCCTTGTTAAATAAAATTTGAAATATCTAATTTTCTTAGAAAACTGGGAAGATATGAAACAATGTGACGATCCAGAATCAAATAATGCATTTTCCAAACTTGAGGAAACCATTAAATTGCCTGCCACCACGTCTTTTAGAGCTTCTACCTCAATAGTAGTGATAGCAAAAGCTTGGCCTTGATCCCTTGGCCTTTTCTGAGGTAAGTTCCTCTGACGATTAGGAAATTTAGTTTTCATAATCTCCCATCTCCCTGCAATTGTAGCACTGAACTTTGGTAGCTTCCTTCTTCCCTTTGTAATCACGATCTTGGTGGCCTTATTCACCACATTTGTAATAGACACCCATTCCCTTAAAGAAAGTACCGAGGTGTTTCTTCCCACATTTACCACAGGATGGATATTCAACCATTCCCTTCTTCCCCTTATTTTCATTCCCAGATTGATCAGAAGATCTCTTCTTATCTTGCTTTGCTTTAAAGTTATAAGACATAGAGAATTTTTTTTCTGTCTTGATAGCACATGAGACAATGTTTTCGTAGGACGAGAATTATTGTGAGACTAATGCTCGACGGAGAAATGGTTTTAACCCATCAAAGAAACGATAAATCTTACTTCTTGGTTTATGTATATAATCTCCAAAATACCTTGCTAACCTTGTAAATTTAGCCTCATACTTTGCGACATTCTCATCCTTTTGATACTTCATCATCTTCCTTCATGTTTTGAATTAATGGACACCATTGATCAGCATCTCCAGTGAGGCGGTAAACTGCCATGATAACTTTTTCCCTTTCACTACTCCCTAAAGCCTGAAATATTTTCTCTAGAGAATTTTCCCATTGCTCAGTTACTAAGGGATTTGTAATTCCATTGAACATTTGTGGTTGTTGCCTCATTAATCGATCTAACATTGATCATCCATGCTGCGGATCAGGGTGCTCCATACGGGTATGGTTATTATTCATAACCTGAGTGAGTTGTCCCGGTATGGTGATTAGTTGTTCGGCACCAGTTGCATCACCAGCTCCACTATAATTATCTTTAGCAGGAGGGAAATACTTACATGGAGTGCATGCATTGATACAGTTTCCATTTCTTCTACTAGGTTCCATTTCTAAACAATTGCATAAACTAGATCAGTTTATGAATCAAAATACATAATTTCATACTTATAGAACACTTAACATACATTGAACTATTTTTGGATATAATCCATAATCATAAAAAAAATTCTTTGAGGAAGTATATGCTCATAAACCCTTCATAATTATTCGTAAATAAAATTAGAGTTATCCTAAGAATATCCCTTGGGAGTGTCGTAACCAAGAGTGCAGCAAGGCCTGTTGTCGTGCACGAGTTCCCGTTCGAGTCTTGCTCAAAGCGGTGTTTTCTGGTTTTACCCCTAGGTACATCTGTGCCAGAGCCGCCTCTACCTGCTCCTATCCAGATAGGGATGTATTTCTTGGAAAACTCACAAAATCTCTACGATACCAAAATTCTAGGAAGTTATTCTATACTAATCCTCAAAGTCCATCTTAGGTCTATGTGCTCTAATCAGAGTTTATCTAAATATAGCTTCCAAGGTTTGTACTAAACTTCCTCTGATACCAACTATAACGCCCCGACCCTAGTTACCTGGAGTCAGTGAATTATTACATAACATTGGCATGATCACATGAATGATCAAATCTCGAAAGACCAATTGGTTTAGTAGCCTTTGAAACACTAGATATATTCCTAATGTTTTACATTACATCATAAAGTGAAAAACTACTACAATAACATATTGTCTCCATAGTGCACACTTTTATCCCCTTATAATATCCCTGCAGGTCATTCATAATTTACTTCTTCACATCCTAGGAAAAATAAAACATTGAAAAGGAGTGAGCTCAATTTCCCAGTAAGGATAACAATATAGCAGAAACTTTCATAAATAAGAATTAACATTTAAGGCAGTGTATAACTGAAACAAAAGCCTTTTAAAATTGAACTTTAACATAGTATGACAAAAATAAAATGAAATAATCCCATTTACTTATTCACATGGATATTATACTAATCGAATAATCACACACAATATCAATAACCACTTTCATAATAATGGAATGCATAATTCCATACTATCATAACCACATATCCAAGGCCTCATGCCAAGAATACAAATAATATTTTGTCAAGGCCTTGTGCGAAGACATTAATTTGTCTCATGAGACCTACCGATGCATCGAGGAGCTATAGCGGGCTCCACTCGTCACATATTAAGTCAAATCCATTCCCATATGAAAAGGTTTAAACATAACATAAACATTCATATTAACACTAGCATACGAAATGTAAATACTTCATCCATGAACCGTGAATGGTATAAAAATAACACATCCACATTCAAACATATCACAAAACCTCCAATACAATATAGAAGTTTTGTATCATAATAAATCAACTTCAAATAAGTGTAAAATCCATCAATGGATGTTGACATAGATGAAATCAATCTCTTTTTAGAGAAATATCTCTTTCTATTTTGAAATCATATATTTATAAAATAAAACATTTTCTTTGAAAATATTCTTATAAGATTGTATGGGAAGCTTTGAATATTTTATAACGGAGGAAAATAGCCGCACCCACTGTATAAGTTAAAAAAAATTCTTAACTTTATTATGTCGAAAAGGATAAAAAGGACCATGTTTGGAAAACGACGGAAAGATTCTTTTATAAACCAATTATAAAAGTCAACAAGGGTATAAATGAATTTATACCATAGTCTCTAAAATAGAAAGAATGATTTGAAATACATTTTTAAGAAACATGGACGTGGATGATAAAGATGTCCCATTAGATAATAACGTATAAACAACCTCGGATAATGAAGAGATTGAGAAATAAACCCTTACCTTGTACTTTTCCATTGTTGGGGGTAGGTTAACCTCCTGTATAATGGTGAAATAATTGTTATTAAATTATACAAGAATCATATAAATTAATATGATATCATATAAATTAATATGATATCATATATGATCTTTTAACATTGATTTGTTAATAATATCTTAGTATTACCGTTGTTTCGGGTATTAACTCACTCATTTTCTTTTATATGATTGGTTATGTAAGTCGTGTTTATAATGGATAGGTTGTATATTAATCATATCCAGAATGATATAAAGTCCTTAGATATTATTATTAATCATCAAATGAGAATTAGACTTGAATGGATACAATGGAGAATGAATCTCATCGCGTTCGTGGAGACTGTAGTCCGTACGTACGCACGAGCGACAATATCAATCTTTTGATAATAAAATAATATGTAATTGGATTGTATATCATATATACAGAATAATTATCAGGTTATATTTATTATATACATGAATTACACATCATTATTATACCCATACAAATAACAATTTATTGAATAACAATTACACCACGACGTGGAGAAGGTAAGCCGTACGTACGCACATATGGTGACATGTTATTCAAAGGATGGATAGAATACTTAAATATGGTTGTAAATTTTTTAAAATAACATAAAAGTATATATAATATACTGTAGTTATTATTTTATAATGGTAATAACAATGAAAGAAGAAGTGGAAGAAGAAAGGAACTTGAAAAAGGGTGGTGAAATCATTACCTCTTCTTCGGGTTCTTCCTTTTGATTTGATCAAAAGGGATCCATAAGTTGGCTTTATAACTAAAGGAAGGCCTATAGGATGAATTTAGGTATGTTGAGAGAGTATTTGGGAAAAGGTTGGTTGAACCAAAAGGCTTTGAAGGTGTGTGTTAATGGGAATGTAGAGTGCCCTTTTATAAGAGGGGTGAGGGGCACCTTTTGAAAAGCTAGAAATATTATTTTATAATAAATTCATATTCGGTTTTTAATGGCTCCAAAGTGGACTATTTAAAGGTTAATGTGGGTATGGGTCTAAAACCACTCATCCAATAGAATTTAGACTGGTTTGGGTTACTATATTAACCTTATCTTTAAGTGTTAACTCTTAGTTAATTAGTTTCACTTTTACAATGTCTCTTTGTATTTTTATATTATATGGTTAATAAACATACGATATGCATCCAAGAGACCCACAAGTTGTCCATTAATGATACACCTATCATGATACAAGTCTCTTGGTCAAATCTTAGATTTTTAGGAATTTAATATCAATTAATAATATATATTTGTTTTAAAAACACTTTTATGTCAATTTTGACACTATTCAATATTTGATTTTTATAAAACTCATAAAAAAATTATTACTTCTAAAAAAGTTAATTAATGCATTCCTAACATGTAATATTAACCTATAAAATTAGTTTAATTCATAAAAAGTCTCAAATTATATTTATTTGGGTATCTACAACATCGATCATTTTAATTTTTCACTATTATGGAAATTACTGCATCAACATTGTGTCATAAATAAATTAACTTATTTAATGTTTAAAAATTATAAATAAAATATCATTATGTAGGAAATCGTGTTAGATTTCTAATTAATTTTTATAGTCGAAAATCCTACATATATAACCCCATGTAAAAATTGTTTTTCTAAAAGATATATGCTTGTCTAATTTTTGTATTCATTTTAACTTAATTAAAATAAAGTGTCCCTATCACTTACAAGGGCACCATGGGGTCCCAAGATCGACCCAAAGATGCCCATGGTTGGACATGTATCAACCCATAAAGATATGACATGTTTTAGGGTAATTTGTTATTATATTATTTTTTAACCCTTCTTTACCGGATTTACCCTTCAACCATGGTTAATAAAATATTTACCGAAGTAATTATTCAAAATGTATAAAAATAAAAGTTAACTATTTACACAATTTGACCATCCTAATTCCAAATATGGAATCCATTTTTCCAAATTCAAAACCCATAAGTGGCAGAAATTAATTTAAAATTAATTCCCGCTGTCAAAACAAAAAGCGTGTTTTTAAGATATAATAACTATCAAAAGATTGATACTTGTTTATGTTCGATTTAATTGTGAATCTTTGTCCAATGAACAAAATTGTATTAAATGGTAAAAATATATACTAAATATACTTTAAAACCACTCAAATTCAAAATTTATCACTATTAATTATTTTGATTAAAAAAATTTGTTTTTAATTAAAATTTAGTAATTTTTACTATTCATCAAAATATTAAAGTTATCCGAAAAGTACCAAAATTTCAATTTAGGCTAAATTTGATACTCCGAATCCAAAAATGAAGTCCATTTTGAGAGATAAAATTTATAAAATTTCAAAATGTAGGTATTACTATTCATAACGGCTTGTTTGATCGGCTGTGGTGTGTGTTAGAACTCTATGTTGCGTACAACACATGCTATTTCATTATTCAAAGAGAAGCATACCGTAGAAGCTTGGGGTGTTACATAAGGACTAAGAAACGACAAAATTCACTTTCCCATTTGAAACATATTCATATAAGAGAATTCCTTTGGTCCATTTCAATTATCCTATAACATTCCAATGATGTATGATTAGTATAGTTTCTAAATTCATTAAACACTACAAAGAATTATACATGGATGACTTTACCATTTATGGTGAGTCAATTTAATCATACTTGAATTCACTCTCTCTAGTCCCTTAATAGTGTGTCATGTGTAACCATGTGTTAAATTTTTAAAAATGCCACTATATGGTTTCAAATTGGATTGTTATAGGGAACATAGTTTCAAAAGCGGGTATTGAAGTTGATCATGCCAAAATCATTGTTATCCAATCACTTCAGAAACCCAAATCTATTTGAGACATTCATTAATTCGTTGTTCATGCATGTTTCTATCGGCAATTCATCCATAACATATATAAAATTTCTCTACCACTCAATTAGTTACTCCAAAATGATGTTTAATTTTATTTAGTTAAGTCTTGAAGGAGAGCTTTAATTTAACTCAAAACTGATCTTACAACTGCCCCAATAATCTAACCCTCAGATTGTTATTTACCCTTTTATTTCATGTGTGATGATTCTGAAAGAGTTTTTGGGGCTGTTTTTGGTCATAGAAGAGAAAAAATTCTTCATTTCTTCTATTATGACTCAAAAACATTGGATGAAAATCAATCACACTAAAATATGACTAAAGAAAACTTTTGTTAGTGTTATTTCCATTGATAAATTTCATTACTATCACATATATGCCAAAATAATCATCTTCACATACCATTCTGCTACAAAGTTCTTACTGAATAAATTTGATTCCATACCTAGCCTAATATGATGTATTATACTGCTCCAAGACTTTTACCTTGAAATCAATGAATAACCGAGAAAAGAAAACACTTTGGCTGATCACCTGAGTAGAATTTGTAATTCTTCTCATTCATAAATCATTGATCCTAAATTCCCCATTGAGCACCTTTCATCGCTCACTCCAAAGTCATCAGGGTATTTACCAATTGAAAAATAAATGGTTTTTGATGTTTTTACTATAAAGCATTCAAAAGAGTAAAAAATGAATTAGAAAACTGATTCAAAATTGTTTTTTTTATGGATGAAAATAATCTTCAAAAAAATGGGATTGACATTTTAATTAAAAGATGTGTCAATGAAGATGAACATTCCTCTATCTTGGAATTTTGTCAATCAATTCCATTTAGTGGATACTTTGGGACATAAAGTGTTGGATCTGAATCTACAGATTATACATAAGAGGGGGGTGAATTGTGTCATTTGCAGTTTTTATAACTCTTTTCTTGAACGAGTTCTATCCTTTATACTTTATCAGATTTGATTGTGCAGTGGAATAAGTAAAATGATGAACACAAATATGTATAGTGGTTCGGGAACAGAAGGCCCCTTGTCCACTCCACCAACTCTCAACTCCACGAGCTTGGTGATTTTCACTATCTGGTCCTCTTTTCCACAGACCGATTCACAACTGAGTACAGGCAGTAGAAAAATTTACAATCCATGGAAGAACAAAGACTTCTGGTTCAAATAAAAACCTACACATCTTAGAACGAGAAAATAGTTACTCAAGAATAAAAAGAATTTTAGAAAGAAATTTTCCAGTTGATCTTCACAATTGCAACAAAATGCAATTGACAGCAGATGGATCGAAGTCTCTTGAAATATGGATCTTCAAGAAGAAACAGTCCTGAGTTCATCCACTTGCAGTAGATATAGAGATAAAGTTCACAACTTCAGCAGTATTAGATCCACAGTAGATATTCGAAGTAGAACAGGTGAATCTTCTATCGAGTTCCTTCTTCTTGAACAAACAGAGCTTTGACGCTCCTTCTGAATCAGCAAATCAGCTTGAATAGTTGCAATCTCTGTTTTACACCTTTTTCAACAATAGATCGATGACCATACATATGTACCTGGTGTTTTAGAGAGAACATATATAATAAATCATATCTCCTGCACATTTAGATCCATAAAAGCCGCCTTCGGATTCACGATATTCAAAAATTTGAATTTACAGAGAAGGCGTAACTTCCCTTAAGACTCGGCATAAAAATCTCCTTTTTATTCGATCTTAAATACATTAATAAAATGACTTTGAATCAGTCAAATTCATACTATAAAAATGACTTTAAATCTGGCTTGAAATTCTCCCAAAAATCAGCTTACTGATCACTGCACATAAATATCGTCTGTCAAAATATCCGACGCCAAACGTAAGGTTGATGACGTGGCCTCAAAACATAGGGTTAATAACATAGTCTTCAAATGTATGGTTAACAATGTATGGTTGAACACAAACGTACGGTAAAAGATCCATACTTTTCCAAGAATGTATGGTTGTTTACAAAAGTAAGGTTGATGAACCATACTTTTGAGAAACAAACGTAAAGCTTAGAATTTACGTACGGTTCTCCTTCCATACTTTACGGATAACCAAAACGTAAGGTTCCTTTCTAATGTAAGGTTATCCGTTAATACTTTGCTGAAAACTTATGGTTTTTTAACCATACTTTTCTCTTATCTCAAAAAGTATACACTCTTTTTATCCTTACGCTACGTTTATCCACGTTGGGTATGAACAATGATTCCAGAACGCGCTAAAGTAGATTCCGCGCTATATTTATCTATGTAAGGTATGAACAGTTATTCCAGAATGCACTAAAGTAGATTCAGAATAAGTAATAAATCCTCGTTATTTCAAGAGTAAAAAAATTAAAAAATTCCAGCCAAATATTAAATAAAATAATTAGAAAATAACTAAGGGTATTTGTGATCAACAAAATTATCAGAAAGAGGCAAAGTATTATTTTCAATATTCTCCCCCATTAAATAACATTAACATGTATTGTTGAAAATAATACATTTCTCAACAATCTCCCCCTTTTTGATGATCACAAACCCATAAAATAATTAAAATTATTTAAACAAAATTAACATTCTAAATTGGTTATAATTTTTTAAATAAAAACTTCTCCACCAAAAAGATAATTATAAATCCAAATTTCTCATTAAATTCTCCCCCTAAATAAAATTTTGAGGTTTTGATGTTGTGTTTATCCAAATTCTCCCCCTTTTTGTGATATCAAAAAGAATGAAAAACCATGGATTTTAACACTTTTAATATTGCAATGAACTATTAGTAAAAGCTATTAGGAACTGTTTATCAATAATTAAATTTGGAGTACTGGCATATCAAAAACATAAAGTCATTATAAAAAATATAGAAAGAAACAAATAAATAATGAAGAAAATTTTCATTCAAAAATAGCTATATATACATGAAAATGATATACACAGTAATCAAGGTTTGGGTAAGATAGGCAACAGGTTTTATCTCCTCTGAATTGCAGACTTGATTTCTGTAAACTGTTCTCGAAGTCTCTTCAGCATCCCATCTCTAGGATTGATAATGTGCTCTCTGTTATCTCAAGTCATATGAATATCGTCAATTAAATTGACTCTAAAAAATTCATGCATCCTTTCCTCTTTTTCAACAAATACTGACAGCTTCTCTGACAACTGATTTAACAGAATTCTGATTGATGGATCACTAGATGTCAGTTGATCCACTAAGAAATTATGATTATCCAACAACACTGACAAAGGTGCACTATTACATTGAAGATCTTGTATCCTGTCATTCATGTTTCTCTTCGCAGCTGTGATAGCCAGAAACCTTCTGATTAAATCAGGTGAAGTACCTGATCCACTAACAACATTATTTGCAACTGATGGAAATTGGTTCTCTATAAAAAAATTCAGATCTGATAAATCTAACTTCATAACAATTTCAGATTTCAATTTTGTAACAGAAGTCAGCATATCCACTTTAAAAATTTCAACTTCTTGCCTTCAAAATGTACACTCTTTCAACTTTTGAAACTTCGAATGTTCTAAGTCTAAAGAATTTCTTAGAGAAACATTCTCAGATTCCAACTGAGATACCTTTCTTTACAGTTCTTTAACTTCTTCTTCCCTTGAATCAGATGCACCCTGTTCAGGATTCACAGTCTCAGGTTGATGCAGCACTACCAAAGGCAATGATTCAGCATCAGATTTTTCTTTTTCCTTATCTTGAGAAGGTTGGTCCACATATTTTTCCTTTGAGTTTTCAAACTCTTCTATATAAAAATCATCCTGATTTACCTCTGTTGGAGCTTTAGAAGCATGCTCATCACATTCATCTACATCATTGTCTTCCACTGAAATTTCAAGAACAATATTTTTATTACTTTCATGAGGTATGACCACTTCTTCACCAGACACTGCCTCCATCTCTTTTTCCTGTTGAAGTGCAACTTCAACATCGCCTACAATTTGTTCCTAATTCTCCCTTTGAGCTTCTTCTGGAACTCCTGATCCCTCAACTGGTGTTGTTATTTTAGTAAAATCTTCCATGGCCTTATCAACAACAGCTTCCCTTACAAAATAATTAGAAAATAAAGCTTCTGTGGTTGTTTCCAAAGCAGGGGAAGTGACTTCCTCATTTTCTGGCCTCTTTCTTTTTGATTGATGCCCCTCCTGACTTCTGTCTTCCTCAACATCTTCCACTTTAAAGAGAATCCTTCTAGCTACGTTTTTGACTATGGATTCAGTTTCTCCCTCCTTGGACTTAGTAGGTTGATCCTCAGCACTCTCTGAGTCTTCCTCAGATCTTACTTGGAAAAGTTTTCCTTTAATTGTGCTCTAGAAATATCCAACTTTCCTCAAAGTTCCAACATTAAACGTATTACTGTGATGACAATTAACTATAGCATCCACTAATCTCACCATGTCTTTCTTAAACAACAGTTTAGAAATAAATCAACCAAAAGGGTAGAAATTCATCTGTGCCTCGCTTTGACAGTAGTAACTGAGATATCTTATCATCTATCTTGGAAAGATTAACTTAATATCGCTTAACAAAAGAAACATTATATACATATCTGGGTACAAAATCATTTCCATTTCTACCATCCGTGGAGCTATTCCAGTATGAATAAATTTGACCAAAATCTTCTGATCAGGCTCCAAATCCTTGACAAACATTTTATTTAATGTCTTAGTACCAAAAGAAAAGACATGATGTAATCGAATTTATGCATAGAAGCTCCAATATTTTTCAAATCAAAATGAAAAAATCCATGACGAGGGCAGTTGAGAATCTGACTAATCTCTACTGAAGAGATTGAGAAATCCCTATCATCTATCTTAGCCAATATACTATCCTTGGTATCTCCTAGAATAAACTATACAGATTTGAACAAGTATCTATATTCTATTTCATACAGAAATTCTGTATTTTCACTATTGAACATTTGTTCAAGATTCTGAAACAACAATGCTTTCTTCATCAACAGATTTGTCTGAAATAACCTTTCGAGATCGATTACCTTGCCCTGTAATATTCTTCATCCCTCAGTGCATTGTCTCTTGACATTACATGGCTCGGCTTCACTGGCTCTTTTGGTCATTACCATTTCTGCGAGAGTCTCTAATGGTTTTAAGGTTAGGGTTTCAGAAGTTTGAAGGATAGGGTTTAGGAGAGGAAGTGCGATTTTCCGATTTTGAAAGGGTTTCGATAGAAGTAAAAGGGTTTAGAAGTCGAAAAGGCTCTGACAGCCTTGATTCCCATGTAATCACTAATCATTACATATATTTAAAACAAATAAAATTTTCATATGGTGAATGAAATAAAATCATAAACAGTATTAAATAAACAAAATAAAATTTACATAAATAATTAAAAATAAAAATTATTTAATATTAAATAAACCTAGCTCCCCCTTAATAAAATCAAACTTTGCAGTGGGAAGTGGTTTAGTAAAAATATCTGCTAATTGAATTTCAGTATTTATAAATTCTAATGATATATCTTTTTTAATAACATGATCTCTTAAAAAGTGATGCCTTATATCAATGTGCTTAGTTCTAGAATGACTAATAGGATTTTTTTGAAATATTAATTGCACTTGTATTATCACATAAAATAGGCGTATTATTAAAATTCAATCCATAGTCCATAAGAGTGTTTTTCATCCACAAAACTTGTGCACAGAAACTTCCAGTAGAAACATATTCTGCCTCAACTATTGACAAGGCAACTGAATATTGTTTCTTACTAGACCATGATACTAAAGACTTTCCTAAGAAGTGACATGTACTTGATGTACTTTTTCTATCTAATCTACAACTTCCAAAGTCAGCATATGAATATGAAATCAAATTGAAATCAGAATTTTTTGGAGAAAGAAGAGATTGAAAAATAGTTCCTTTTAAATATAGAAAAATTCATTTAACAGCAGTTAGATGGTATTATTTAGGATTTGATTGAAATCTAGCACAAAGACATACTGAACACATTATATCTGGCCTGCTAGTAGTAAGATATAACAAACTACCAATCATACCTCTATATAACTTGTTTTCAACTGATTTCCCAGTTTCATCCAAATCATGTTTTATATTAGTACACATAGGAGTTGTAAATGGCTTGTTGTTTTCAAGTCCAAATTTCTTAAGTAAATCAGTAATGTATTTTCTTTTATTTAAAACATTTTCAAAATATTTTTGAAATATTTGAAGACCCAAAAAGAAATTTAAATCTCCCATCATACTCATTTCAAATTATTCTTGCAATAATTTTGAAAATTTGTGACAAAGAGTTTTATTAGTTGATCCAAAGATTACATCATCAACATAAATTTGACCCAATAAAACATTATTTTTCACAGTTTTCATAAAGAGTGTTCGGTTGCCATTCCAACAGTAAAATCATTTTTCAAAAGAAAAGAACTTAATCTTTCATACCAAGCTCTAGGATATTGATTAATGCCATAAAGAGCTTTAGTATGTTTAAAAATAGAATCAGGTTTCTGAGAGTTTTCAAAACCAGGAGTTTTCTCAACATAATCTTCCTCCATTAAATAACCATTTAAAAAGGCATATTTGACGTCCATCTGAAATAATTTAAAATTCATATAAGATTTATAGGCTAAAAGGATTATAATAGCTTCTAACCTAGATATATGTTCAAAAGTCACATCATAATCTATTCCTTATTCTTGATTATATCATTTAGCTACTAATCTTTCTTTATTTATAGTTATTGTGACTTGGTCATCCTGTTTATTTCTAAACACCCATTTGGTTCCTAATATAGGATAATTCTCAGGTCTATCCACTAATTCCCAACCTTCATTTCTTTTAAACTGGTTTAATTCATCTTGCATTGCTATTACCCAATTTTCATCATCTAAAGCTTCTTCTATAGTCTTGGATTCTTGTTGAGATAGGAAGGCAGAGAATTCCACTAGGTTTCCTAAGATTCTTCTAGTTTGAACACTAGTTTCTAGGTTACCTATTATAGTTTCTAAAGGGTGATTCTTTAGGGTTTTAGATTGTCTAGGTAATATATTTAATGGTTATTCAGTATCATGTTCTACTGAACTGGACTGAATTTATTTTATATCATTTTCAAAATCATTCTTTAAATTCTCAAGTCTCAAGTTATCATTGGAGACTTGTTCATCCATTTGTTATGTCCTTTTCTAAAAGGGATCAAATTCATCAAATTTCACATGAACTGATTCTTCAACAATCCTTGACATCTTATTATAAACTCTATAATCTTTATAGGTAGTAGAATATCCTAAGAAAATACCTTTATCAGATTTTGGATCGAACATACCAAGATTATCCTTGGTGTTTAAGAAGTAAACCTTGCATCCAAAAACATTAAAGTAATTTACTTTATGTTTTCTGTTATTCCATAGTTCATAGTGTGTCTTTTTCAAAATAGGTCTAATCAAAACTCTATTAACTATATAACAAGCTGTATTCACAGCTTCTACCCAGAAATATATAGGTATCATATATTCATTTATCATAGTTCTAGCCATTTCTTGAATAGTTCTATTTCTTCTTTCTACAATCCCATTTTTTTGAGGTGTTCTTGGTGGAGAGAAGGTGTGTTTAATACCCATGTTTTAGGAAAATAATTAAATTCCATATTCTCAAATTCTCCACCATGATCACTTCTCAATGAGATAATATTGAACCCTTTTTCATTTTTAACAGATTTGCAGAAACTTTCAAATAAAGTAAAAGCTTCATTTTTAAATTTCAAAAAAAAACAATCCATGTAAATCTTGAATAGTCATCAACTAAAACGTATACATATAATTTACCATCTAAGCTTGATAATCTTGAATATCCAAACAAATCCATATGAATAAGTTCTAGTGGTTTAGATGTAGCAACCTTATTAACAGATTTGAAAGATGATTTGTGTTGCTTGCCAAGTTGACATGCATCACAAAATTTGTCACATTCAAATTTGAGACTTGGTAAATCAGAAACTAAATGTTTCTTAGATAACTTATGTAAAACATATACATTGCAATGACCAATTCTTCTATACCAGATCCAGGATTCAATTACTTTAGCAGTCAAGCAGTTTACTTGTTATTTACATAAGGAATTTAAATCCAAAGTATATACATTTTCAGTTCTTGGTGCTTTAAATTGAAACAGTTTATATTTAGAAACAGTACAGAAATTGTTAGTAAAATCAACATTATATCAATCATCACAAAGTTGAGAGATACTTATCAGATTGTGTTTTTGTCCGTGTACATAACGTACTTTTTTGATTGATACTATTTTTGGATCTCCAATAGTTCCAATGCCAATGATTTTTCATTTGGCATTGCCACCAAATGTGACAAGTCCTCCTTCCTTTTGAGTGAGTGAAGAAAAATTCAATGATTTTCCACTCATATGACTTGAGTAGCCACTGTCCATGTACCATATATCTTTTCTTCTCTAGTGTCCTGCTACCTGAAAATACATTCAATCAATTTTCTTTGGTACCCATATTTTGTTGGGTCCAGGGGTGTTAGCTATCACTGATCTGGGTATCCAAATTTGTGTTGTTCTTTTAAAATTAGCTGAATCATATAATCTTCTGTAACATAGGCTTTCTTAATTCCAAAAATTTGATGTTGTCTTAAGAAACAGTTTTAAACTACATGTCCCTTTGCCCCACAAAAATTACAATTCACCTTTTTATAGATAGGAACAAAATAATTTTTATATAGCTTTGGTTTTTCTCCAGTACTACCAATTACAAAGCTCTCCTTTTTAATGACAGTTTTTCTAAGAATTTCATTTAATGAATTCTATTCTTTTGTAAAAACCAATGCAGCCTATTTGTAAGATTCTACTTCATCCTGTAGTGTTTTTATTATTGATTAAAAATTAATATACTTAGTGTTAATCGAATTGTATTTATAAGTTAATTCCTTATGTTGTTTTAGCATTGTATCTCTTTCATCAGAAACGGATTTATGTATATTTTTTAGTGAATTATGTCTCTTAAATAGTGAGTCATATCTTTCTTCAAGCATATTACAGTAGCCTGCATGTTTTTAATTTGTGTAGCTTGATTCAGAATTTAATTTAGAGGAGTAATATGAGTGTACCTCATCCATTTCTGCCATAAAACACATGTTTTCTTTTATATTGACTTCTTCTTTCTCTGATCATGATTCAGTAGAGCTACTAGAGTTTTCAGATACACTCCAAGTGGCTTTCATAGCATTCTTTTCTTTCTGCTCAAAGTCATTTCTTTTGAAAAATTGATTCTTCTTCTTTACATCCTTCAATTGTGGGAAATCTATTCAGATATGCCCCATATTTTTGCATTCATAACTTCTTAATTCCTTATTATCTCCCTTAAAGGATTTTTTGAAGCCTCTTTTCTTGCTGTAGAATTTCTAAATTTTCTGGCTAGCTGAGCCAGTTCTTCATCTAAGTTGGATGAGTCAGAGATTTCTGATTTAGCTTTGACTTCATTGTTCTTCATCTTTCTATTCTTTTGCTGTGATGTTACCTTCAAGGTAGTATCTTATCTTTTGATAAGAACTTTATGTTCATTAGACTCATCTTGCATTTCAGCTTCAAACATCATCAGTGTACCAATCAGCTCTCTCATAGTTATATCTTTGACATGTGTTGATTGTCAGATTATAGCAGAGATACCATTCCATCGAGTAGGAAGTACTATCAGTACTTTTAATGATTGATCAGCCTGCTTGATAGGTTCTCCTAGAGCAGTTATGTTATTGACAATTTCTGTCAATCTCCCATTAATTTGGGTAATGATCTCACCTTCAACCATTCTGAATGTATAAAATTTCAATTTGGTAGTTCCATATCTCATTTGCCTCACATTGTCTATTCCTTCATATGCCACAGCTATTGTTTTCCACATCTCATATACTGGCGGGCACTAAGATACTCTGTTAAATTCTTCTAGTCCTTGACAATAGTTTATTGCATTCATAGCCTTTGATTGAATATCGTACACTGCCTCTATAGAAGCACTCCATGTCTCAGAATCTTCCGGAATTTCATAAGGAGTCAGAATCTCTGAATAGACTCTATATCTGATGTTTTTCAGATATATTATCAAGTGCGATTTCCAACGACCATAGTTGTCTCCATTAAAATATGGTGCCCTGACCATCGACATCCCTTCTCTTGTATCAGTCATGATGCTCTGTTGTATAATCCTTAAATGGTTCTAGCTTGCTCAGGCTCTATCAGAAGCTCCACCTCTGAAACCAATTGTTGGATATGAATCTACACATTATACACAAGAGGGGGGTGAATTGTGTATTTTTCAATTTTTCGATGACTCTTTCCTTGAACGAGTTCCATCTTTTATACTTTATTAGATTTGATCATGCAGCAGAATAAGTAAAATCAAGAACACAAAGATGTATAGTTGTTCGGGAAACAGAAGGCCCCTAGTCCACTCCACCAACGCTCAACTCCACGAGCTTGGTGATTTTAACTATCTGGTCCTCTTTTTCACAGACCAATTCACAACTGAGTACAGGCAGTTGACAACATTACAGTCCAAGGAAAAACAAATCCTTCTGGTTCAAACACAAACCTACACAGCTTTAAACGAGAAGCCGGTTACTCAAAAATAAAAATAATTTCAGAAATAAATTTTCCAGTTGATCTTTACAATTGCAACAGAATGCAATTGGCAACAGATGGATCGAAGTCTATAGAAATATTGATCTTCAAGACAAAGCAATTATGAGTTGATCCTGTTGCAGTAGATATAGAGATATAGTTCACAACCTCACCAGTAGTATATCCACATTAGATATTAGATGTAGAACAGGTGAATCTTCTATTGAGTTCCTTCTTCTTGAACAAACAGAGCTTTGGCGCTCCTTTTGAATTAGCAGATAAACGTGAATAGTTTCAATCTCTGTTTCCCACCTTTTTCAAATATAGATAGATAACCATACATATATACCAGGTGTTTCAGAGAGAACATATATAATAAAGCATATCTCTTGCACATTTAGATCTATGAAAGTCACCTTCTGATTCACGATATTCAAGAATTTGAATTTACAGAGAAGTCGTAACTTCCCTTAAGACTCGGCATAAAATCTCCTTTTAATTCGATCATAAATCCATTAATAAAAAGGATTTGAATCAGTCAAAGTTTTATTTTATAAAGGACTTTAATTCCAGCTTGAAATCTGCCAAGAAATTAGCATACTGATCGCTGCACATAAATATCGTCTGTCAAAATTTCTGACGCCAAACGTATGGTCGATGACGTGGCCTCAAAACCTAGGGTTAATAACATTGTCTTCAAACGTAAGGTTAAAAACTTAAGGTTGAACACAAACATATGGTAAAATATCCATACTTTTACTTGATCCATACTTTTCCAAGAACGTATGGTTGTTTACAAAAGTAAGGTTGATGACCATACTTTTCAGAAACAAACGTAACACTTAGAATTTACGTACGGTTCTCCTTCCATACATTGCTAATAACCAAAATGTAAGGTTCCTTTATAACGTAAGGTTCTCCTTCTATACTTTGCTGCAAAATTATGGTTGTTTAACCATAATTTTCTCCTATCTTTAAAAGTATACACGCTTTTCATCCTTATGCTATGTTTATCCACATAGGGTATGAACAGTGATTCCAGAATGCGCTAAAGCAGATTCCACACTATATTTATCTACGTAAGGTATGAATAGTGATTCCAGAACATGCTAAACCATATTCCGAATAAGTAATAAATTCTAGATATTTCAAGAGTAAAATAAATTAATAAATTCTTGCAAAATAGTAAATAAAATCATTAGTAAATAAATAAGGGTATTTGTGAGCATCAAAATTATAATAAAGAGATAGAGTATTATTTTCAATAATCTCCCCCTTTAAATAACATTAACATGTATTGTTGAAAACAATACTTTTCTCAACATAAAGTTCATCTTGAAAGGTCATAGACTCATGATTTATTTGTACATCACTCACTAAGGACTCACATTAGGTCAATAAATCATTCACCAAATTCGAAAATATTGACACAATTTCTAAAAGAAATGAAATTCCCAAAAGCCCCGAATATTCCATGAGATCTTCGATGATCAGGGCATCAATTTCATGGGACAATTCCCCCTTCTAATGGATTCACATACAGTCATCTTGTTTTAGATTATGTTTCAAGTTGGTTTGAGGACAAATCCACATGAATGGATGATTCAAATACTTTTAGAGTGTTCTTAAAAATGCATATCTTCATAAGATTTGAAACTCTTTGTTTCTTGATTACTGAGATAAAAACACATTTTTTGTAATAGAACCATATAATCTCTTTTGAAAAAGAATGGGTTTATATATAAAAAACTACTACATATCACTCCCAAACAAATGGAATGTTTGAAATTTCAAATATAGAAGTGAAAAGAGTTCATGAGAGAATTATTAATCCCAACAAAAAACACTTTCCTCAGAGAATTGGTGATGCACTTTGGGCTTATCAAACTGCCTATAAAACATCCATTGGTATGTATTTTATAGGATAGTTTTTAGTAAAGCGTGACATTATCCAGTTGAAATCCAACATATTTCCTTTAGGGACATGAAATTTTTTAATTTTGACTGTGAAAAATTAGGTGAAGAAATATTGTTACAGTTGACTAAATTATAGGTGGTTTGACTTAATTCATATGAGAATTACAATCTATAAAAAAAATTCTAAGGTACTCTATGAAAAACACATACTAATAAAGTTATTCCATGGAACTAAAAACGTATTTCTCTATAGATATCAATTTAGTCTTCACCCAGGCAAGCGTACTTCTTATTAATAAGGTCCTTTTATTTTTTCTGATGTTTACCCATTTGGTTCGATGAAAGTCCAAGACCCATGTTACAAAAGGAAATTCATGTTCAACAGGCATCAGGTAAGGCATCCCCATGAGTGGTAACACAACCCAAGAACCACCTCTACATTCTTCAGATGCAAAACTTCCAATGACCCCCACCACATGTAGATGGAGACCCACCAAATCCAAACCAGGGGGTACCTATTTCTTTTTAACTCCCTCTTTCTCTATTATTCTTCCTTATATCCCTGCCTTTTTCTTCTTGTCCTACCTTTTTTTACCAATTTCATCATCAAACTATTTTTTCATACTCTCTTTATATTTTGTGTGGTTGTTTATTTAAAAAAAACTAAAAAATGAAAAAAAAACACTAAACTGAAAAACAAAAAAAACTAATATTCATAATTACTCACCATCCAATTTTTTAATTCTGTCAAACTATTTTGGGGAGTCAAAAAGACTTGTTTTCACCGCAATTTTTTTTCTTTTCATTATGAGTTTGGATAAATAATCATGTTTCAAAACCATAAAATTTTTAATTCTTAGTTTTTAGATTTAGAAAATGATTTCCCCGACTGTGAGGAACAACATTACCTTTCATGCCAAGGCCACCTTTGGCCATATTTTCTAAATGTGTGCTTTTACCCCTGATTGTGTGTCTTGAGTTTGTGGACCAACGAGTTGAATTTTTTACCTTTTTGTGAATTAATATGATAGAGGATGTATCTTAACCTCATGATGATTAAAATAACTAAATAGCCTCCCATTTCCCTTAAATTAATCATTATTTTTAAATCCCCTCTAAGCCTGTGAAAACTGTTTCACTGATAGACACATTAAAAGACCATTAACTTATCCCACTAAACATTTAAATGTAATTACACTGTATTATTTATTAAATTTTATGTGTGGGGGAGATGGATTTCAATTTTGGGTGTCCATTTATTTATTTTTCAATATTTTATAATATCAGGGTGGTCAAGAATCAATTTTAGTGTAGGGGAGAGTTTATCATTTAGTGTGTTTTGTGGAATTTCATTTATTTATACAATTTTTCAAATGTTATTGACAAGTGATAAAAAAACAAAAAAAAAACAAAAAAGGGGTTGTGTCTTGGGAAGGTCAACAATCAATCTTTCTAAACCTTTGATCATGATATAAATTCTAAAATTACTGTCAGGAGGAGATCAATAAAGGGTAGTGAGATGAGTGTGAGATTTGTTACAAGTTCATATTTTGAAATAATGAATGAAAAAAGAAAAAAAAAGAAAAAAATAATGATTATTTCATTGGGAAAAGGTTTTTGATTTTTAAATATGTAATCTTCTCATACCCTTCAGTTTTTTCCTCCTTTGTGTATTTCTTCAGACAATCGAGGCTTTCTAAATATGTTTTTCCATTTTCTTACATGTTTCTTTTCAAAAATAGTTTGCATCCTTTAACTCAGGTAGATGTTTTACCCCTATTATCCTCTCTCTTGGACATTAAATTCCTACCATCACATCACTACAATAAGACCCTTTTAAAAGGCCTATTGATTCTTGTGTAATTTTGGATATGTAATGGAAGCTACGAAATCTTTCTAACTCTAATATTTTAACTTTTTGTTGGTGAATGAGTGAACCTAAAAAAATATTTTTTTCATCTTGAAAGGTAAGAGTTTTGAGTGTCCACATTTTCGATTTATAAATTTAAGAATGAATGATGAATTGTATTCTGATCGTTTTTATTTAAATAGTTGGGGGTGGAGTTCAATATGGATGAGATAAATGGTCCAAACCTTCCCTGATTGGTGGAAACAAAATATTAATATCAGTTGGTCAATTAGAATGATTTAGTAATGTTTTTTTCACATTATAACATTCACAAGACTAAGTGTGGGTGATTTGATGTTATTCATTTATTAATATCTTTTTGGTATACTCCCTTTAAAAATTTCTTGTAAAAATTCATAATTGGTGTTGGATACTCATGTTTTAATAAAAATCATAATTTTTGAACAATATTTGAAATATTCTAATTGAGTGAGATTAATATTTTTATTATAATACTGACTATACTTATCTAAATTGCATGTTTCATGTTTCTTAGGATTCCATATTCAATTTCAAACATATCATTAGAAAGAACCACTATCCAATTCTACCATTTGAAGTGTCATATGGACCATGCAAGAAGACCCATAGAATATTTTATGAAATAAATCATCCATGAACATTGAATTTTTGGTCTAAATAAAGAAGTACAAAATATTTGATTCTCCACCAAAATTATTGATCGAATACCATTAATATTTGTCAAAAAATGTTAGTCCCAACTTCACTACAATGGGGCCCAATTGAGGAATTTAAATTCATCCCACCATTCTATCCTAGAATTAGATAACCACACTAATATTAGTATTTATCATTCTAGAGTCATCCATTGAAGCAGATATTTTTCAGTATAAATGACGAGATATTTCATTCCGATTTTGATGAAGAAAGTGTTCAGATTTGAGTGAATTTTCACATTTAAAAACCAGTAAAAATTTTGGAAATGAAAATTTATGGATTGAATTTGAATGATTAAAATTTTCTTATTAGACCTCCCTAACATTGGATCCTTAAGTCAAATTTCCAAAATATTTTCTATGTATATAGATGAGATCTATATCTAGAAATTTTATGAAGATCATCTATCAAGATTCATAATTAAAATATATCAAATAGGTGATGTAATTGGATGTGCATATTTGGAATGAAAATAGACCACCTCCTTGGGATATAAATATAAATTACTTTTATCCTTTCAAGGGGCTGGAATTTTAGAAAATAGAATCATACATTGGAATGACCAAATCATTGAAATATGATTGGAGAATCTTACATATTCATGATTTCTATTGAGATACCTTTCCATATATCTTTGTTTTCATTTACTTTTGATTCCATTTTGTTTGTAATCACATAAGATGTTTTCAATTATGTTTCAATTTTAATACAAATTTGATTTTCATATTCTTATTTAATCATCCACACTATGTTATTAAATATTAATTCTTTTAAAATGTTTCACATAATGTTTAAAACACCTCCCTTATTTCAGTTTCTCCTTCAATATAAGGTACATTTTTAATTCTCATCACTCATCGTGTGTGCGTGTATGTGTTCGACAGACAACTCATGTTGTTATCCTGTTATTTATTTATATTTATAATTAATAACTATAAAGACATATTACCAAATTAATAACCATCTTAATGGATGAGTAATTATGTGGGGACATTAAGTGATTGAGATCCTTTTCTCGATGAATATTTTTTAAATTAATATTTAGTATGTTAAACATAAAATTTCATGAATTAATGACATTATTTGTTTGACGTGTGGTTTCAATGGATTACTGAAACCATTAATACACTACCACAAATAAGAATTTATTAATAATAGAACCATTAGCTAAGTTAAATCTTGGATTAAAGCCTAAATACTGAGGAATTCCAATCCAAGTCATCTTGTGAAGTGGTTGTTAACTTAATGCAATATAAAGTAAATCACCACGTAATCACAATCTTAACCCCCAAATAATAAACTCATCAAAATATTTATCAATTTTTTAAATCAAACATTGATTGTCAATTAATTCCTTTCGGCTTTGAAAAAAAAATTCCCCAATCAAAATACATTCCATTAAATATAATTTACAATAAAAAGTTTTATGTTAGAGGATTTGACCCGAGTGTTGCTTTACACATTAGCCTAGCACCAGAACCTTGAATGGTTGATAGGTGACAATTGGGAACACTAAAATTACCAAATACACATACAAAATTTTTATCTTTATTAACACTTTCATTAGTCATACTGTCTTCATAACTTAATCCATTTTTATCATGTGTTCCATTGTTTGGGTGCATACTTGTAATGATCCGTATTTCCCTGGGCCATTACATTTTGAAAATATAGTGTTTAGGGTGTTCTGGGAGGCAATTGTATCTCATTATAGACTTTTCCAAAATTCATGTTTTTGTAATGGTAGGTCATAGAGTCAGTAGGTCATGGTGTTAGTAGGTCAGGGCATCAGTAGGTCTGGGCATTAGTAGAGCATGGTGTCGATAGGTCGAGGCGTCTGTGAGTCAAGAGAATCAGTGTTATTGTGTTTGGGTCATCATTATAGGAGATTCATGGGTGTAGACATCAGTGAGTAAGGGGTGTTGGCCTCAATGACTAAGGTGTGTTAGCATTGGTATGTTAGTGCATATATGAGTCGTTGTGTTAGTGGCTCAAAATCGGGATCTCATCGCCAGTAGGTTGGTTTAGTAGCCCACTCATTGGTGGCTCAACGTCGGTGAGTCACCCATAAGTGACTCATTTCTAGTTTTTCCTAGTATTTTAGTTTAATCTCTCTTACAACTTATTGGATGTAAATATATTTTATATTCTTTTTGGGTGTTTTAAATGGAATTTCAGTTGATATTAACTATATCATTAATAATCTAATGTTTTAGGGGATTTGGGATTCTTAAACCACCTAATCATTACCACAATACCACGATTTATGTATTTTGAACCATTCTTTATTTAATATAGGATATTTATCTTCAAAGCCTGTATCTTCATTCCAAGTGTGTTTTCCATTCCCTCTTGATATGCCTAATGTGTTCCTATCAAGACAGGTCATGAATTAGTGTATAAACCATCATTGGTTTTTCGAGAAGTTGTTTCCCGATGCTTGTGTTATCCACAATTCCTGGCACAAATAAGAGTTATCATCACCTATTTCTCCATGTAGGGATTTATTCTATAGCTATATAATTGTGAATCCTAATGGATGGGTGTATTAATTATTCTTTGTAAATAATGGGTGAATACTTTTCTTAAAACAATCAATAAATAATAAGATAATAAGATCAAAATATAAATGGATTAATGAAATAATTGGATGGGAGTGGGCTGATGATGGATTTCATTTTTTATTTTGATTATCCTACTTCCTGTTATCGGTTTTTCTTGATCTAAAGCTTTCTAAAAATCATGGATATTTGTGGTCCTTTATTGAGGACTTCTGGTACTCTTTTTATTTTCTTATGATGTTTGATAATTTATCATTGCATGAAATCTATATAAACACATATACTCAGTTAAACAAATGAATTACACATGATCAAACACATTTTGTGATCACCCAGGTTACTCAATGTGGAATTAAATTACACATGTTGGTTACATATGAATACCATTGGATTAATTGTGTGGCTCTGTTTTGTGATTTTTATGGTTTCCTAGACATTTGTATGTAGTGGAGACAGGGGTGGACATGGGAGATGGTTATGTGAGAAGGGTGTAGTATGTGTGTGAAGAGAGGTTATTTTTTATGGGTAGTTTTTTGTAGGATTTGTGTGTCGGGTGGTAAAAGGGGTTTTTTTGGTATCGTAGTTTGAGAGACCGATTGAATATGGAATGGATGGATGTGTAGGAAGTGGGACTACCTTTGGTCATGTTGTGGCCATCAAGAAACATTGGGAAGTGGGACTGCAGTGTGGTTGTGAACATGTTAGGAAGTGGGACAACATCTAGGAATAGTATGGTTAGGGGGGTTGTAGGTTTGGGTTGTATGGGGAATATTGTGTTGTACAACATTGAATAATGAATGTTGGTAGTGGTTGAAATAGTGTTTGGGAAAAATATGGGTGTGTAGTGGAACTACAAGGTGTTTGTTCACTATTATTTTTTACGAATGGTTATTAAAATGGAAAATGCTTGTTCTTGGTTGTTTCCTTGGATAGTCCTGGAACAATTGATGTGAATCCTTAAAATAATAAATGGGAAAAAGTTCAATTAAAAATGGTATGGTTTTACAATTTGGCAGTGGTAGTTTTTTAGTTTTTCATATAGGGGTAGTAGCATAAGTGGTTCTGGTGGAATATTTGTTTGTTTGGGACATTTATGTTGGTCTTAATGTTTGATCACATATATATATAAATTGCAGTTGTTTGTGATTTCTATATTTACCCCACCTTTATTGATCACCATGTTCCGAACACACCAATTTCATGGGGGGTGTATTTCACAACATCATATTGGGAGGATGGATGATAGATTGCTGAATTTCTTCATCACACCATATTTGGGGTTCTTAAATCTTGAGTATATTCAGGTAGGTTATAATGGATCGAGACTTACTAGAGTCGAAGATCCTTCCGGAAGGTAATTTGTGGAAGAGGGGCCAAGGTGTGTTCGGGCCAAGATTATTTTCCCCCGTGAATTTGGAATGAGGCCCAGGTGTTTTGGTGCAAGAGGGGTGGTTGTTTGTCACCCAATTGTCTACGAGCAAGATGTGTGGTGTGGTTGAGGCCCAAGTGTGTATAGGAAGATTGAGGAAGTGGGACTATGATTTGAAAGAGTGTTAGTGTCATGAAATTATCCATTTGGAATGAGTAGTTAACCAGAGGAAAAGATGTTTTCCGTACCTTAATGTCATTATTATCATAATAATACATTACAGAAATTACATTATTTGGTGATTGGGCCTTGTTGAAGATGGGATGGTTAGTATTCCTTGGTAGTTGATTTTATGTACTACTATTTTATCAAAGGGGAATTACTATATTCCCCAACACGTGCACATGTGGATTTAGTTTTCCTTGTGTGTATACTTATATAATAATCCTACGTCTGTAAAACATTATTTTGGTTTCCAAAAGGACATTGAGGACCGTTTTACACTTTACTAGCCCCAAGTGTCAGAATATCTGATGTTCTGATGCTTCGCTTCATTCTTTTTGTACTTTCATTACTACTTTAGTTGTGACATGGTTGCATTGCACACTTAGGTCATGCATGGGGTGAATTTTTTGTTCCTTTATATAAATTTCTGGAGTTGTTTGGGATTTTATAGTCTTATCTTCCTATCACTTTTTCATTAAAAAGGGTAATGCATTCCATTTTTTGTGAGATTCTATTGCCTTGGTTCTATTCTCCACTCCTGGCCCTATTGAAGGAACCAAATAGGGGTCACTATCTCTCCTTCATCTTAAAGAAAGATGGGTGTAGAACCCTTATGCCCCTTCCCTCATCTTGAGAGCAGAGGTTCGTGATAAAATGGTAATAGAGAATGTTGAGGGATAGGATGATGTTCAGAGGTAGCCACAATGAAAATTACACCGGATAGTAGGAAATAGTGTTAGGATTTCATGGAGAATGCAACAGGCTTGGGACGACCAGTTAGGACATAATATTTCTCCCCCCCCCTTTGATATGATGCATGGACTCTACACCTAGTAAATGACCATGTGATGCTACCTTGAATGTAGGGTAGAGACCATAGGAAAGGTAAATGAATCATAATAATTTGTTTTTTTGTGTGTATTTAGAATTTTGGGAATTTAAATTTTAATAGTTAAAATAAATCGTAAAATAGAAATTTTAATACTACCTAAGCTTATGAGTTCCTTGTTTAATTTTTTAGCTATGATACCCGAATGTCACAAACATGTGGTATGAGTAGTTGAATCTCATGAGGTTGACATTTTTGATAATTAAATTTCTTATTGATATGAGGAATATGACTTGTGGTAGAAGACCTTTCATTCTTTCCTAAGGCAGACTCTGAGAACGTACAAGCATAGAATCTCAGACATGGAGATTGAGAGTTGGATCGAGAAGTTGGTGCTCACTTTCTTCTTGTTCTAGGATCTAGAAAATTTTTGGGTTATTATAGAAATGTGCAAGATGATGGTATCTACACGTCAGTGGATGAAGCTTAACCTTAGGGAGATGAAGGCGAATGATGTCTCTTTGGCTGACTTTGGAAATGAGTTCTGGGAAGAATTCCTTTCTTCCATGATGAAGGCCGATAAAGGGTAGGGTCTACTCAACCTCCATTACAGTAGAATGTTGTTAAGGGATCTGGGGATCACGTTCCAGGACATCCTATGATTCACACCAGGTATACATCCATATGAGGAGTCATGATAGATATCTTGGAGGAGGCACTCCGACCTTCTCATTAGTATTATGTCACTCTCATTACTCTGCTGACGTACTTAGAAGTTCAAGAAGAAGGAAAACATAGTGGAAAGGATGCACTATTATTAATTTTTACTGTGATAGGGGACCTAGATGAGTTTTTAAAAAGGGATAGACTTCACCATCATGTCTATGACATCATGGACTACTAGGTTTTGGCAAGACGGATGTAGGCCTCACCAATTCCATTTCTGATATCCTTTTCCTAAACTATTCCCCATGGGCTCGGGACAAAGGTGAATTGTCTGTGGAGGACATAGGAATATTCAGAACCAGTGCCCAATTTGAGTGTAGTATGATGGGGGTGGGCCGGTTCACCTCCCACATCAGTAGTATGAGTTACCGGTTAGGCCCTCCCAGCAGTAGGGGTATCAAGATCCTTCTCCACCGAGGATGGATAATGTTTTCAGAGGCCAACCTTTGGGTGAACCTCATGGACATTGACCTGGGAGTGGTTGGAGGGGGGTCAATAGAAGAGGGTTATAGGAGCTAGGTGTGTGCAGTTTCATGCCATTGGGGAAGTAGTTTTAGCATGACTGGAAGTTATTTGAGGTATGATCGCTCTATTCAGTACTATTATGTTTGGTTTGTTTGATTCAGGAGCTTCACACTCGTTTTTCGCACCCATTTTGGCAATTTATCTATGTCTAGATGTCGAGAGTCTTACCATTACCCTTGTGTTGATTACGTTAGTTGGAGGTCATGCCTATTTCTTTGATGTTTTCTGGGGATGTAGACTTGTTTTGGGGTGGCATCTGTCATGTGGGAAACTTCTTTTGCTACAGATGCTGTCATCCTATGTCATCCTATGCATCGACTAGTTGTTTTTTTTCATGTTGTTATTGAATGCATCTATAAGAGAATCAGGTTTCAGGATTGGATTACCATCTTGCAGTTTTCATTAGTGATTATAACTGTAATGTGGGAAGTCAGTTTGTGGAGACACTTTTCTCCATGACGGTTGAGTTTTCCAATGGATCAGTGGATGCAGATATGGTGGAGGTTCTGTGGTTTATCAGACAGTTCTGGGATGTCTTCTGGGAGGAGGTTGTGACCTTACCCCCTTGACATAAATTTGAGTTCAGAATAGACTTGCAACCCGGTGCCCATTTGATTTTCGAGGATCCTGATTGGATGGAGCCTTCTGAGCTGCGGGAGATTCAAATTCAATTTGACGACTTGATGAGGAATGGATTTATCCCGCATGGTGTGTCCCTGTTGGGTGGTGTTCTCTTATTCTCTATGAATGAAAATTGTGTTATAAGACAGTGTATAGACTAGAAGAGACTAAATCAGGTGATGATCAAGAACCACTACCCCCTTTAGTGGATAAATGATCTTTTTGGCAAGTTAATGAGAGAAATCTGGTACTCTATGATCTATTTTCACTCTTGATAGCAGGAGTTGAGGGTGAAGGAGGGCGGCATACTTATGACTGATTTTAGGTGTTGGTATTGGGACTTTGAGTTCATGGTCATCCCCTTTGGTATTACAAATGCACCAGCTATATTCCTGGGGATATTGAACTCTGTCTTCTGCATGCTCCTGGACATGTTTCTTATTATGTTCATCGACAATATCATAATCTATTCAGGTCAAAGGAGGAGCATTCCAGGCATTTGAATACTCTCTTGGAGGTCCTCTAACTCCACCATCTCTTTTAGAAGTTTTCAATAGTAATGTTCTAGAATCAAGAGGTGCAATTCCTTGGTCATGTAGTTTCTCCACAAGGGATAGCAGTGGACCCTTCAAAGGTAGAGGTAGTTGTTTCTTGGGAAACACCCAAGAACATGGAAGTGGTTCTCAGATTCTTTGGTCTAGTATTACATTATCAGAGCATTGTACCCAACTAATCTCAAGTTGAGGCTCTATTGATGAATTTGACCCGAAAAGGCCATTCCTACATGTGGAGTGAGTAGTGTTAGCTAGCATTTAGCTATATGATGTGGAAAATTGTTAGTGCACCAGTGCAAATGTTTCCAGTAGAAGGAGTGATGTTTGAGGTGTTCTGTTACCCTTCCAGCCTAGTCATGGGATTTGGGCTAATATAGACATGAATAGTAATCTCATATGGTTTTATGTAGTTACGTCAAAATGAATGTAACTATGACACCCACGATCAATTGCATGTAGAGATCATCTTCGCAGAAATGTTGTGGTGACAATACCTCATCACGGGATGATTTTTGTTCTTCATGGATCACCACAGCATGAGGTATAACTTCTCCTAAAAAGATCATAACTTGTGATTGTAAAGGTGGATGTAGTTTTTCTACGACTGATTTTGATATCTCTAACACCATAGGAAATGGAAATGTGGGGATCAATTCCTTAATCAGAAAGTCACAGAAGGTTGTAGTTTGGTAATCTATGGATGCTTGGAAGGAAATAGAAGAGTTTTCCACATTGCACAAGGATTCGAGTGTGGGGGAGGTAGGGTCTATCTATTTTATATGATAGACTAGTCTTCCCTAGTACAGATGGTCGAGGATTATTTGTTGGGAGACTCAGAGACTGATGGTATGCATGATCACATTGTCTTGGGTGATGCTCTGATGGGATGGTCAGAGGATAGTTGTAATCAGATGATGTTCTATGGGATGGAATTTTTCCTAGTGGCAACACACAAGGTATTTCTCCCTGAGTTCTTTATCTCACCCCTTGAGAAGCATCTAGGAGTCTATAAAATGTACCATAGATTGAGGGAACAGTTTTGTGGACTAGTTGATGTAGGAACTGGCAGGTATTGTGCCATGGTTCTCAGTTTTTCAATAGATTATGGATGACTGCCATGTTCCCAGTTGTCTATTGCAGCCCTTAGTTGTTGTTTATTGGAGGTCAGAAGACATCTCGATGGATTTTTTCACAGTATTACCTTGGAAGTAGGGATTATGTCATGTTATTGGGATTTTAGTGGATCTATTGAAAAAATAGGCTCACTTTTTTGTGATCAATGGGTCGAGTGAAATTGATGCATTTGAGTAGAGTATTGTGGATGAGGTTGTGCGACTGCATGGAGTACCGAGATACATTATCTCGAATCTGGATATAATTTTAACAATGAAAATCTAGAGAGGATTACAGCATGCCTTGGGCACCTAGTTACACCTCAGTACTGCTTTCCACCCTCGGACGGATGGACAAACAGAGATAACCATCTAGACATTAGAGGATATGTTACATGCATGTCTTCTGGACTTCATTGGGTATTGGGTGATTCAACTTACCTTGATAGAGTTTTCTTACAAAAATATTTATCAGTATTCCATTGGTATGGATCTATTCAAATATCTATAAGGGAGGCTATTTCATTCACACTTGTGTTTTAAAAAAGTTGTAGAATTAGTTTTTCATGGTCCGATCAGGGTATAGAGTAAGACAGAGAAGTTGAAACTTTTTGGTTAGCGGATTAAGGCCACACAGAACTAACAGAAGTCACATTCCAATCATAGAAGGAGACCCTTGGAATTCAAGGATAAGGACCATTTCTTCTTGAAGGATTTTCCTCGATGTGAACAGGTGAGGTTTGATAGAGTGATAAATCTTTCTCCCAGGTTCATCAAACCCTTTGACGTCTTGGGAATTTTCATAGACGTGGCATATTAGATGAGATTTCATCTTCGATTTCCGAGGATCCACAATTTCTTCCATGTCTCTTAACTTATTTGATATCTACATGATTACTCCCACGTCATGGACTGGGGAGAGATAAACATCGAGGAAGAAAAAACATTCCTATATTGTCTAATATGAATTGAGGATTTTGAAGGCATGGTGCTTCATGGATGGACCATTATTTTAGTTTGTGTGTTATGGAGGAATGGTGTCCTTGAAGAGATTATTTGGGAGTGGGAGGCAAAGATTCATTACCTATACCTAGAGTTGTTATAAGTTTTATTTATGTTTTTTACTTTTGGGTTCCTTTTTTGATGTAACGCTTGACTGTGTTCATTATAAAATGAGTTGTTTTCATGTCCCCTAAATGTGTGTGAGATGTACTAATTTTGGGGAGGGGAGGACCTGATCCCTAATCAAGACACATTAATGTGGATTCCCTTAAACTCGTCCAGGCATGTCAGTGCCACCAAATGAGGAATGTATCATGACATGAATGTAGGACCTCCCTAATAAATGATTCGGGATGGTTTTACATTGTTGGTTGTGTGTTTCTTTGGGGTAGTGGGGCCTTAGAGTTTCAAAATATCATTCAGAGATAGATTTCAAGGAGGTGTCCCTAGGTTTTGAGGTATTCACTCCAGCTTTTGAACAAAGCAAGGATTTTTTATTATTGAGATGCATCTTAATGATTGATTTTTTAGACTTCTCATTCCATGGGTTTTTTTTAAGTTATCACGGATGAGAATAGTTAGATAGGTATCTGCTGTAATGACTATGATATTTCCAGCACATTCCTTAGAGAAAATCTATTGATTAGGGTGTTCTGGAATGAAACAATAGCTTGTTCTATATATTTATAAAATTAATTTTTTTTTCCAAATTTAGGCTAGGGTGTTAGTAGGTCAGTTTTTCAGAAGTTCAGAGCGTTGCTTGGATAGGGTGTCTATAGGTCCAGGTGTTAGTGAGTTAGAGGAGTTAGCATTGGTGATTCAGAGGAATCAACATTGGTGTGTAAGGGGCATCATTATCGGTAGGTCTGGGCATCAGTGAGTTATTGTGTTGGTGTCTCAATGTCATTTGGTTGCTTTTCTATATTACTCATTAGTGGATCATCGTCAGTGACCCACCTGTTGGTGACTAATTTCCATTTTTTTCAGTAGTACAATTTCATCCCTCTTACAACTTATTTGATGTAAACCATGATTAAATCCTTTCTGTAAATTTTTATTGTTGTACCAGAAGATATTAAATATATCTATAATATCCTTTCATTCTTGGAGATTTGAGATACTCAAACCATGTAATCATAACAAAGATCCAATGATTTATGGCTATTGAAACTGTTCTTCCTTTAATATAGGATATGGCTCTTTAAAGATGGGATCTTCCATTCTCTTTGTGTTTTATGTTCCCTCTTTGTGTACCTAAAGTGGTCCTATATAGAGAGGTCATGAATATGTGTGGAATTCATTGTAGGTTTTCTTAGGGATTCCTTTCCTTAATCTTGCGTGACCACCTATTCTTTGGGAAATGATGATTTTTTCTCGTATGTTGTTTCAAGTAGAGATTTATTCTACCTAAATTTAATTGTGCATCATGATGGGTGGGTGTACTAATTATTCCTTGTGAATAATGAGTGAATACTTTTAATGAAAAATTTAATAAATAAAAAGAGAATGTGATTAAAATATAATGGGGTCAATGGAATAATTGGTTGGGAGTGAGCTGTTATTGTATTGCCTCTTTTATTTTGAATATCCATGTTTCTATAATGGTTTTTGGTTGCTATAAGTCCTTCTTAAAATAATGTCTATTGTTGGTATTATTTTTCACACTGGTGGTATTTGTTTATGATGATTGACAATTATCTGTAATGTGAAATATGATTAATCATGTATAGTTTGTTAATTAAATAAATACCTCATGATCCAACATGTTCTCTAATCAACCTAGTTATTTAAAGTGGAATTAAAGTACCCTTGTTGGATAAATTTGAATACCCATGGCATGATAGTGTTCTCATGTGCTGTTTGTTTTATGGTGTCCTAGCCTTTTGTAGGTTGTGGTTATAGGGGTGGAGTGGGTAGTTGGTTTTGTAAAAATGATGTGTTATGTGTGTACAGTGAGTATGTAGTTCAATTGTAGTTGTTGTGGGCATTGTGTGTGGGATGGTACAAGCAGTGTGAAGGTAACCTAGTTTGAGAGACTAATTTATTGCGGAATGGATGGACTTGTATGTATTGGGACTACCTACGATTTTGTTGTGGTCATCAAGGGACATTGTAAATTGGGACTTTGGTGATGTTGTGGGCTAGTTATGTAGTGGGACTGTATACAAGAATTGTTTGGGACGTGGGGTTGTATATTTGGGTTGTAATTGGAGTATTCTGCAGTATGACATTGAAGAATGACCATTGGCAGTGGTTGAATGGGTGTTTGGGGAAAATGGGGGGGGGTAGTGGAATTATAGGTTTTTGTTAATTTTTGTTTTTTGTGAATGGTTGTCAAAATGAAAATATTTTTTCTTTGTTGTTTCCTCAGTTAGTGCATGAAAAATTAACGTGAACCCATTAATAAATAAAGGGCATATGGTTGAATTAGAAGGGGTTAGGTTATTATATGGTAGTGAATGTTTTTGTGGTTGTGCATATAGGTGTAGCAATAGAAGTGGATTTGGTTGGATGCATATTTATTTTGGGACCCATAGGTTTTGATGAGTGTTTTATTACCAATACATATAAAATGTAGTTCCTTGGTATTTCTAGATGCACCCCACCCTTATTAAGAACCATGTTTTGAACTCCCCCATTTCATGGGGGAGGATGTCTTTCACAACATCCCAATGGGAGTATGGATGGATGGATTAGGACTATATTCCTCTATCCCTCTTTTGGGATCTTACCACACTAGTGTAACTGGGTAGGATGTAATGTCTTGAGGATTACCATTTTCCACCATCCTTAATGAAGGATTTTTGTGTACGAGTGGCCTAAATGTTTGTGGTCCAAGTATTTTTTTCACAATAGAATTCATGATGAGGTTCTGGTGTCTTCGGGCGAGAGGGGTGGCTAGTGTAGACCATGTGTCTATGGTAAATATCTATAGCGTGGTTGAGGCCTAGGTGTGATTTGGAGGGTCGTGGTAGTGAGACTACATTTTGGAAGAGTGTTGGCTTCAAGACGATAGCCATTAGTAATGAGTAGTTTACCAGCAGAAAAGTGGGAAGGGTACCCAAAAGTTTTTGGGCTTATACAAATAACTTTATTTAATTGTGTTATTTGGCGTGTGTTCCTTGGTGAGTATGCATTGGATAGTTTTCATTGGTAGTTGGTTTGAGGTTCTACTCTTTTCTTACAAGGGAATTATTATGTTCACCCACTTTTGTAGGGATGGAATTTGTTTTCCTACTTGATATATAAATATACTAACCCTACATATTTAAAAATATATTCAAGTTTCAAAAAGGGATTTTAGGATCCTTCTAGACTTTAAAACCTTGGTTGTTAGGAATGTTGAATTTCTACAACATATTTTATTTATTTTGGTAAAATCATTAGTACTTTGGTTATACCTTAATTGCAGTTTACATTGAATACATTCGTGGGATATATTTTTGGTTTCTTTATATACATGTTTGTTGTAGACTTGGATTTTACAGTCTTATCTCCCGATATTATTTTCATTAGAATGGGTAATGCATTCGATTTTTTGAGATTTTATACCCTTGGTGCTAGTCACCATTACAGGGCTTATAGAAGTCGGGACACAGGGGGTCATTATCTCTCCTTCATCTTTAATAATGTAGGACGTGGCACATTTCATCCATTTCCCTCATATCGAGGAAGGTGGGTCATGACCATACATCTTCTACACATGGGTCTAAGGAAAACAAACTCTATGCATAAGGGAATAAATCAAGTCCCCATATGATAGGGGAATAAAACATCACACTCAATAAATCACATTTAATATGCAGCCTTGTTCCATATAGTTTCATCAAATGAAACAATAGGGGGATAAAAAATTAGTATGAAATCTTCACTATAATGGACTATAGTCACTGGTCGACACAGAAGGATGCTCCGTCCAAGTGTCTAATTAGGACTTAGTATTCCATGCCCGACCATCGCAACCACTATTTCATAAGCTATCCAACATGTAGATTTTTTCCATCAATGAAACTAGGATTCAGAATGCAGTGTTCGCCCATCAGACCCATGAAATGGAATTCCATTTCCATACCCTTGGCATTTGGAGAGTATTTATTTCCCCCAAAAACCATGATGCAATGAGGAGTGGAGAAATTATCCAACCTCCCAAAGTCATTCATCACACATAACCATATCAAAACTGAACACAATCAATACAGATAAGAATCACATTCCATATCCATCAATAATGGGTCATTCACATTACCATAAACCATAATGTTTATTCAGAAGTCCAATTCTTTATCCAGTATTCATAAATTACCCTAAATTTTCCCATTTATCCAATTTATCATTCCACATACATTTTCCCACTTATGTATTTCATGTACGATTCTTATATCATATATCACAACAATTTTATTTCATTCCACCCTATAGGCATACCATATTATGGCCATGAATTATCCAATTTGAAATATTCATTTTTTCCATAAAATTACCCATTTAAAAGTTTTACCATTTCATATTCATTAAAAGTCATATAATATTCTAAAAAAATTAATTAATAAATCCACATAATCTCAAGTAACCCATTTTACCAGTTTTCATTTCATTCGAAACAATCACTTTATGCCCTTTTCCCCATAGTCCCTACTACCATCATCCCATTTTAAACTAAATTAACCATTAAATCATGTCATAAATTATTCCCATTATCACGTGGTAACCCATTACATAACCCTACCACTATCTAGGTTCGGGAATATCGGAACACCACAACGGTGGCCCCAAAAATAGTGAATTTTTCTCCAAGAATCCCATGAGGATCGTTAGGTTTTCAATTTGTCATATAGATAACCCCTATAACCAAGACCTATAACAGAACCAAGAAAAAATTTAGGAAGAAAAAAAAATGATTCCATGAAAATATAAAATCAAACTATGGGATAATACATGTAGATGACCAACCTCATATTTGTTGATTAAAACACACTTAATCATGGCCATTGATATAGATTCAAACACCCCTTTAAGGATAGGTATAAATGAAAAATGATGGTTTTAGGGATTTAGATGAATATGGATGAAACTATATTCCTTAATCAACAAAATAGAAGAATGTGGAGCCTTTTAATTACTTAGGTATTTGATCTGCAGCCAATGATGCACTAACTGCTCAAGAATCTAATGAGAATGGCCCTCAGGAAGACTGGTATATAGAAACTCATCACTAGGGTTCGTATAGCTTAAATGTATTAGAATCCCAAGATTGTGATTAAAATACTATATAATGGAATTTTTTTAAATGGTTTCAACTTTTATGGATGCATGGTTTACTCGCACAGTTTTCCAAACCATGTGAAAACCATGTGAGATTCACTATCCCAAAATGCCCCTTATGAAAGGTTTATCAACACGGTATTCTGAACCTTACACTAACTATGCATGAGATACTATCAGAAAATCATCATCTCACATAGTTTATTGGGATACTCTACATGGTTTTCACTAACTAATCCCAAAACAAACAATATTCCATATAAACTTCTTTTACTCCTTTTGTGTTTCTAAATCCTCGAGAACACCCATTAGGCCTTCTAATGAACATAGGAAAACACTCATTTATACATAACAAGATAATTAATCTGAAACATAAACATGAACAGTCTTTACAAGATTTTTGAGATCTTAAAAATACTCATTATTCAGTACATTTAATCTATTATATATGAGTTCCTTATGTTATGAGCATTTTATCATGCCCTAATGGTCACATATGTTCATCGATTGTTATCACATATGTTTACCATATTTGAAAATTTTATGTTTTCATTATTATGTTTTACATTTACCAAGGTGATGTTAGTTTATTTTAGACAATTATAACTAGAATGATTTTGTGATTGATGAATTTTATTAGAGAATTTGAAAACTTATTTTTATATAAGAAAATAATGTTATGGAAGGATTGATATTCCATTTAATTCAAGGGTTATATTTTTTAATTGGTTTTCTAAATTCTACAAAACCATAAACCTAAAAGGCCATTTCTTATTTAAGGGATCTAATACTTAAATTTGTTGTTTTGTGTAAGGGGTGGCCAAAATTTATTCTTATCATTTGGAATAAAATATAGAAATGAAAAGAATGATTTATTAGAAATAGATCACGTTGAAAGAGTCTTGATATATTAAAATTGTTATAATAAAATAGTTTATTTAAAATCTTAGGATATCATGATATCAAATGTTGATATTTTTTGGATTAAGGATACTATTATGCATTGATTATATTAAATAAGGCAATGATTTTAAATAATAAATTATCTATTTGTGGTTTTATGTAATGGTATTTGAGGATACTAATAATATAATATGATATTTTTGTGTGGTTTAATGGATCCATAATAAATATATAACTCTACCTAATAACATGTGATTAATTTTTATATTATTCATGAGTAATGTTAATTGGACCATTATATGATTATGGTATTGAGAAAATTATGTTTAATAAGTGAATTGTTTTTGGAGGAATTACTATTTAGTAATCATTAGTAATCATATATAGTTTTATTATAACATTATGGTGAATAAAGTTGTTTTGGATGTGATTTGATGATTTGTTAAAATTCAATTCTTTGTTATATATATTTATAGGATGTGTAGATATTATTGATAAATTTTTTGTTAGGAAAAAGGTTATTTTTCTCCTAGAGAAATACAATATTTATTATTTATTTTGGATTTTATTCAGTTCATAAATATTATAATGAGTTATATGGTTAGTTATTTATATAAGACACTTGTTTTAAATTGTGTGCTATTTTTTGTGCTTTGATGAATAGTTTATTTCATAAAAAAACAAGGATTATTTATATTCAGTATTATCATAGCTTTTGAAAAGAATTTTTTAATAAATTTATATTCTCTTGAATAATAACATTATATTCATTTATAGATCATATTAATGTTTATGTTTATAACGTAAAGAATGAAAAATTAATCAGGGTAATTTAACTTTAAATAGTGGTAAAAATCTTTCTAAAAAAATTGAAGCATGAAATTGTGTTCAATATATTATTAAATATGAAACATATAAATACAAATGAATTGTGATTCATTTATTGAAAAAAATAGTATAGGGAATGAAAAACACTAATACATAATAAGGATTAAATATAAAAAAATGTGGAAATCTAAAAGTGGAGTAAATTCTCATACATAAAAACATACATATAGATATATAATAGAAATAAATATTTAACCCTATTTTTTCTCTATAAACATTGTTAACTTTAAAGACCCAGAAATTTCAATGAAAAATTGTTTTCGTAAATACTTGGGAATTTTAAGAGTCTGCAGTTTTTGACGGCACTTGATTCTGAGGTCCGGTGTGCCTAAAATCAATTTCTGTTGTTTTTTTCGGGTTTGTTTAGTAAATGTACATGCATGTTTTTCTATCTTTTGAACCGGTGCTCGAAATTGAAAACTGAGGACACTGATGAATTGGCAGCGCCAATATTTGCTTATGGGGACTTTTACCGCAGGTGAGTTTTATGAGGGTTGAGAGATACTATTTTGGGATTTATAATAAAATAAATAATAATTCTAGAACACAATTTTATTTATAGATGGTGGTTATTTCCTCCCTAGGGGAGTTAGGGTTGGGTCCCACACCCACATAATCTCCCATGAAAAGAATTAGTGTGGGGGGGGGGCACACGAGCTCTAAAATTTCATCTCCACATAACTCCACTCAACTCCCTTAAACACTCATTTAATTAATATTTTAACTCCTCTATTTTTAATTTAAACTTTCCACCATCCTCTCATTATTTTTTCCAACTCAATTAATTAATATCCTTATTAATTAATTGGTATATTATTTTTGAATTATTATAAATTGGTTGGAAAATCTTTTAAAATTGGGAGAATCCTTTCTTTAATAGTTTATTGGAAAATATTTTGGTAGAAACTTTGGAATTAGAAGAGAGATTCATACTTCCATGAAGAACGACGCTCTCTCCATGAATGACTTCATTCTTTCTAATTCCTCCACGGCAAGGGAGATGACGTCATCCGTGAGGAACGTTGACTACGCTTCCTCCCCGAATGCACCCGACGTCGCCTTCGAATCCTCATTCCGCGGCTCGATGACGTGCCAGGTCAATTACAAGGATGGGGTGTGTTTTTATTAGATCAATGTTGAATCTTCTTTCCTTCTTGTTTTGTTTCTCTTTAACCGCATACTACCGAAATAATGCAGAGAGTCTGGGAATAACTAACACGAACCGAATCCTCCGCCATTGTTGTGATTGTTGGTGGTTCTTTCTGTTCTTCATGGGTGATGAACAACAGATCATTGCAGGTTCATTATGCGACAAAACGATCAAAAAATTGAAGACTCAATATCACGATGACCTAGTGGAGGTGCGACGATGATAGAGGGAGACGATTCAGACTAGAACGGGATGGACTGTTCCTCGACTGTTCTTCAAGGGGGAATTCAAAACGTGATTTCTGAGCCGATCGGAAGCCCGAAAACACCGGAATCGACTTTGGGGAAATGGGGCGACCTCCAGTCTGATGTTCCGTGACAAACGAACCGTCAGAATGAAGAACAATCATCAAGGGAGATGCACAATCCAGAGGCGTCGCTTCAAGAAAATTCCAGATTACACGGCGTGTACTCTTGGAGAACACGCCGTGTAGTGCAGGCATCATGAGGCAAGGGTTTCAGATGTCAGACAGAAAACACATGGCGTGTGACCTATGTCACATGGCGTGTACTCTCCACAGAAGAAGGAGGTGGCGGCTATGTGAGAATTGAAGGGTATTTTGGGAAATACATGGACATAGACAAAAATACACAACCAAGAGGCATGATGTGTACTCTCTACAAAGAATGGAAGAAACAGCTTCTCGATACTCAACATGTATCCCGGGGAAACACAGTCACGGTGTGGATTACACTGGCATGTACTCTACCACACAACCGGACAAGGCCAGTGGTACGGGCTAACCTGTGTACTAATTACAGGGGTTGGAGAACATGGGTTGAGGTTGTGTACGGGTACATGGCCAGCGTACACGGAGCCAATCCTAGATGTTTGGACATGGCGTGTAATCATACCACACATCGTGTAATTACTTTTCTACACGGCCAGCCCTTCGACATGGGCCTTTCAACATGGGTGGTACCTGAGGTCTGACTACACGGCGTGTACCTTATACCAACACGCTGTGTACGTTTTGGAAAAAGGCTTGGTCATCTTGTGCATAGTATCTTGGATCCGTTTTGATTGGGTTTCCCCCTATGACATAGGGGACCTTCGGAATAAATCAACTTGAGACTTCGTGGTAGTTGATGTATCGATCCCCAGGATTGAGGAGTAGACCATCCTGAAATCAAGCATGCTAAGTGCGGGAACCATAGAGCTGGCTGCGAATGCGAAGAAAACTGTACTAGAATCCTCCATGGGTTCGGCAATGATGAAGACTGTACTGGAATCCTCTGTGGGTTCGGCAGCGATGAAAACTGTACTGGAATCCTTCGTGGGTTCAGCAGAAAGGATAACTGTACTGTAATCCTCCATGGGTTCGACAACAATGAAAACTGTAATGGAATCCTCCATGGGTTCGACATCGACGACAAATGTACTCGAATCCTCTGTGGGTTCGACAACGACAATGAATCAGTGACTACATTTTATCGTTTATATCTCTATAAAAAATATGTATACCAGTGTGAGTTGAGTCTTGAAGTACAATCATTACCATCAGTGTGATTAAGTTCTTTCCTGTGTGTAATGGGTTGTGCTTTGGCTCGAGAGTTTCAGCTGAACTGAAATTTATGACATTGGTATATGTATGGGAATATACTTAAGTAGAGTTGGTTGATACATCACGATTATATCTATTCTTTATATTTTATCCTTTGTGGATTATGGGAGACCTTCAGCGGTCTCGGGGTCCCTACTGAGTATCGTTATACTCACCCCTGCACGGGCAATGCCTGCACGACATTTTGTTGGATGCAGACGACGGAAAGCACTTATCGTGTTAGAGACTTGAAGAGCTAGACGGTACCCGGAGGTTGACCACATGGAAAGACGTACATGGAGCGGACTGACGGATCTGAGGTGCCTTGGAGACCATCTGTACCCACACATCAAGTGTGATTCTCGGAGGATGACTCAGTGGTTGTTTCTTTACTTTACTTTTGTTGTACTAGACATTCAGTTGTATTGTTCTTACTGTTGGGCTTGTATTCCGGCCCCTTTCTTTCATCACTTACTTTTGTATACAGTTTTACTTTATTATTACTACATTTTCCTACTCTGTTGTGTTTGTTTACTATGTAAATGCAATGTCTTCCCTTTTATTAGGATGTACGCCTTTGGTGCTAGTCGCCAGCCCCAGGCCTATGGAAGGCGGGCTTGGGGCAGTCTTGTCATGGGCCCCAAGGGTGGGTCGTGAAAAATTGGTATCAGAGGAGTCATTTCTACCATAGAACATAGGATGTTGATCAATATTTTCTGTGAAGTAATAGTTTTAAGAGTATTGACTGTGATTTTCAGTCCATGGAGTCCAGTGTTGGTGCGGTGGATGACGTATCCATACACCAAGACCCTGTCCTTTGATTTCCGACTCGGTGCACAAACAAACTGATTGCATGTGTGTTTCTAAAATTTTCATTGTGATTACTTTGTGTCAGATAACTAGGTATACTCTTTGACTATGGCACACCTGTTTCATTTCAGGATGGCCATGCAAAGGTAGCCAGCTAGGGTTCCAAGTAACATACTGGATGGTAACCCACCGAGCGATGTGGCCTCGGTGGAGTGTCTGATCACAGAGGAGGCACCAACAGTACCACTACCCACTAAGCCATTGATACTACTAGCCCCAGCATCAGAGAGTGCATGCCACCTGAGTGTGTTGCACGAGTTTTAGCGACAGAGGACACCCCAATTCTGGAGAGAGACAGACCCACAGGTAGCCGAGGATTGGCTGGAGGCTGTTGTCAGAGTATTCATATTAGTAGGGACACCAGCTGATCTTATGGTGATCCTTGTGGCGAGTCTCTTGCACGTAGAAGTAGGTAGATGGTAGAGTTTGATGCTTAAGGTGCACGATGAGGCATCTCTACATTTGAAAGACTTAGAGAATCTCTTCCACTCAGAGTTTGTTCTCGCCACCCTTCGGGCGGTGTGGATCTAGGAGTTACTTCATCTGCAGTAGGGCAGCATGACAATAGCTCAGTACTCAGTGAGGATTACTGACCTCACATGCTACTCCACAGATATGATGCGGGGCCCATTCTTCAGGGCCTGGACCTTTGAGCAGGGTCTGAGGCATGAGAACAGAGGCTCGACGATTCCCCTCAGCATTCGGACACAGGAGGGGGTGCTGGAGTGAGTATTCTAGTGGAAATGTTTCTCGCTGAGCAGTCACCAGCAGCGAGACCCTCCACAGGGCAACATGTAGCAGATTCTTCAACAGATGGAAGTAGATAGATTTCTCATAGGTCTAAGAGGACCAGTCCATCAGGTGTGCGACCTCAGTATACAGGTTCGATTGTGCAGGGCACCCGAAATAGAGCCAGCAATACGTGGAACAGGAAGTTCTATGCATGCGGCAGGCAGGGTCACCTGGCTTGAGACTGCCCGACCAGTCATGTAGACGAGCAGTAGATAGTAGAAGGACCTCCCAGGAAAAGGAAGAGGTTCGACCGTGGTGGTCCGCAGGGAGATGGCAGACGAGGCAGAGTAGCTGGCCGAGCGGCGGGTGGTGGACAACGTTTCGAGCCACTACCACCACCACCACTAGGAGGACCACCCCGACCTTAGGGAGCTGGCAGACATGGGCATGCTCAGCTCCAGGAAATTGAGGCCTATGACCACGGAACACCTGAGATTATTCGAGGAACTATATGTGTCTACTCAACCCCTACTATAGTTCTTATAGACACAAACACGAGTCATTCTTTTATTGTAGTTGCCCTTGTTCGAAGATTGATGATTCCTATGTAGTCGTTGGATCGATCCTTATGGCTAGATAATCCTACGAGAGCAGACTCGATGATTACACACTGGTGCCGGTAGTGTGAGATTACTCTAGGATGTGAGAGCTTTGGCTGGGATCTTCTTGTATCGGTGTCGAGGCCTTACGACATCATCTTGTCTTTGGACTGGTTGTCTATATTGCATGCTCAGATCGACTGTATTAGGAGAAATGTGCGGTGTGTCTGCACGGATGGGAGTAGGTTCACTTTCACAAGTTAGAAGGTAGCCTTTGTAGTGCAGGATGGACTTATGCAGAGGAGAGGACATCTGATGACACAAAAGTTGGCTAGTCTCATCCTTAGGGCAGTTTGTGTGCGGAGTCCGTGATTTCCTGTTGTGGTGGATCAGTATTTGGATGTTTTTCCTGACGATGTTCCAGGACTACCTCCTTGCAGAAAGGTAGACCTATACATGGAACTGTACCCCAGTACAGCACCGATATATACTCTAGCATATTAGATGGCTCCCACTGAGCTTCATGAGATGCAGGTATAGCTGGAGTACTTTCAGGGGGACGGATTCATCTGACCCAGTGTTTCATCCTAGGCTTCTATGATTTTGTTTGCCAAGAAGGCGGATGGGAGATTGCGACTGTGTGTCAACTACCATCACCTGAATTAGCTGACCGTGAAGAACAAGTACCCACTCTCAAGGATTGACGACCTCTTTGATAAGCTCAAGGGAGCACGGTGGTTCTTGAAGATAGTCCTTGGGTCAGGCTATCACCAGCTTAGAGTTCTAGATGAGGATGTGCAGAAGACGGCCTTCAGGTGTCGGTATGGCAACTATGAGTTCTTATTTATGATCTTTGACGTAACCAATGCTCCAACAATGTTCATGAGTCTCATTAACAGGATCTTCCAACCTTACCACGATCGATTTGTCCTGGTTTTCATCAATGACTTATTGATTTACTCGACCACTGAGGAGGAGAACGCCTACCACTTTCAGGTAGTACTTGATACACTCTGAGAGCAGTATATTTATGGTAATCTCTCAAAGTGACAGTTATGGATTCGAGAGATTCACTTATTGGGACACATCATCCCAGAAACTAGAGTTGCAGTGGATCCAGCAAAGATCGAGGCAATAATATAATGGGACCCACCTAGGAGCGTGATGGAGGTGAGGAGTTTCTTGGGTCTGGCTGGATACTATCAGAGATTTTTGACAGACTTCTCCAGAGTTGCAGCACCACTTTCAACATTGATGAAGAATGGGAAACTCTTCGTTTGGTCAGAGAGATTCCAGCAAAGCTTTCAGAAGCTAAGGTAGTGATTGACCAGTGATCCCATCATGAGGCTACCGGAGGAGGGTGTTGGGTGCGTAGTGTAATACGATGCATCAGGGACCGGAATCAGGTGTGTCTTGATGTAGGAGTGAGCAGTGATCGGGTATGGTTCAAGGAAGTTGACACAACACGAGCAAGACTACACTACCCATGACTTGGAGTAAGCAGTAGTGGTCTTCACCTTGAAGATGTGGCGACACTATCTTACGGGAGAGCGATTTACAGTCTACTCTGACCACCAGAGTCTCAGGTACATCTTTTCATAGAAGGACCTAAACATGAGACAATGGTGATGGCTCGAGTTCCTCTAGTACTATTACTTTGAGATAGTCTATACTCCTACGAAGGGGAATGTTGTAGCTGATTCTCTCTGCAGGAGATCGGGCATTCATCTGTTAGGGGAGGGGACGAAGCAGCTAGTCGCGTTGAATTTATCCTTTGTGGATAGAGATGAAGCAGCCTTTCTATAGTCTCTCATAGTCACTCCTCTACTAATTCAGCAGGTCAGGGAGGCACAGTGTGGGGACGTTGACTATGAGACACGACGTAATCATATATCTATAGGGCAAGCGCATGTTTGATTTTCTGAAGGATGTGAGTACGACATCCTCTTCAGGGGAAATACTATGGTACCAATTGAACTGCCGGAGAAAGTGCTGAGGGAGATTCACACTTCCCCTCAAGCGGTACATCCAGGAGTGGAAAATATGTACAAGGACCTCAGATGACAACACTGGTGGCCAAGTATGAAGAAGGTTATAGCAGAGTTCGTTTCACGATGCCTCTTTTGTTAGCAAGTGAAGGCAGAGCACTAGGTACCAGCATGCTTGGTACTGCCCTTAGAAGTCATAGAGTGGAAGTGGGATGGGATATCCATGGATTTCGTGACGGGGATTCCACATACATCTAGAGGGAATGAATCTATCTGGGTGATCGTAGACAGACACACCAAGTCGTCCCACTTCCTACCGATCAGAGAGCAGGGCTCGATATAGAGCTTGTGACTTCTCTATATTCTGTAAATCATACGACATCATGGTGTTCCATAATATTTCATTTCCTATTCAGATGCTTGATTCATTTCATGGATATGGAAGGGATTGCTGGAGGCTTTTGGGACACAGCTTCACTTGAGCACCACCTTTCATCCTCAGACGGATGGCCAGACTAAGAGGACCATTCAGACTCTTGAGGACATGCTATGTGTATGTGTCCTTGACATTGGTCGTAGCTGGGAGGATCATATACCCTTGGTGGAGCTTGCGTACAACAACAACTACCACTCCACCAACGGGATGGAACCTTAAGAGGTATTGTACGACCAACCATGCAGATCACCTCTATGCTGGACTGACCCAGGGGAGTCAGCACTTGTAGGACCAGAGATGGTTCAGGATACGAAGAAGAAGGTTCATATCATCTAGGAAGACTACATAGAGAATACGTAAGTCCTATGCTGATAGGAGATGGAGACCACTAGAGTTTGAGGATAGTGACCATGTTTTCTTACGAGTCTCACCTCGACAAGGTCTAAATAGAATTTTCCGGGGAGGCAAGTTATCTCTGAGTTTTTTCTATCCTTTCCAGGTCATCAGTATAGTAGGTGAGGTGGCATACCGCCTGCCCCTTCCACCTCAGTTGCACAAGGTGCATGACGTCTTCCCCGTATCTCAGCTGAGGAGATACGTGCATGTCCTGACCCATATCATCGACCACGGGGGGCTGGACATCGATGATGGGGAGACATTCATGGAGGTTCTGATGGAGATAGAGGATCGACAGGAGCAGGTCCTATGTGGATGGTCTATTCTTCTAGTGTGCATTCGCTGAAAGCACGAGAACCTCCAGGAGAGCATATGGGAGTGGGAGGCTCAGATGCATGTACAATACCCCCATTTGTTTCCCTAGTGTGTGTTTTAGGTTATGGGGACTTAAATCCCTGAGGTGGAAATAATGTAAAGACCCAGATATTTCATGGAAAATTATTTCTTAAATACATTGGAATTTTACGAGTCTGCGGTTTCTAACGACACTTGATTCTAAGGCCCGGTGTGCCCGGAATAAATTTCTGATGTTTTGTTCTGGTACGTTCAAAAATCGTACGTGCAGGTTTTTCTGTCATTTGAACCAGTAGTGATCGGAAATGAAAATTGAAGACACCAATGAACTCGTAGCACTGGTATTCACTTAAGGGGACCTTTATCGCAATTGCGTTTTATGAGGGTTGAGAGTTAATATTTGGGAATTTAGAATAAAATAAATAAAATTTTTAGAACATAATTTTTTTTATGGATGGGGGTTATTTCCTCCCAAGGTGAGTTAGGGGTGGGTCCCACAGCCACATAACCTCCACTAAGTGGAATTAGTGTTGTGGGGCCCACAAAAGCCCAAACCTTTTATCTCCCCATAACTCCCCTCCACTCCCTTAAACCATCCCTTAATTAATTTGATAGCTCCTCTATTTTAAAATTAAACTCTCCACCTTCCACTCATTAATATTTCCACCTCAATTATTTAATATCCTTATTAATTAATTGCTACATTCTTTTTGAATTATTTTGAATTGGTAGGAAAATATTTTAAAATTGGGAGAAGCTATACTTTAATATTTTTTTGGAAAATATTTTGGGGGAACCTTTGGAATTAGAAGAGATATTAATCCTTCCATGAAGAATAGTGTTCTCTCTATGAAGGACTTCATCCTTTCTTCTTCCTCCACGACAAGGGAGAAGACATCGTTCGTGAGGAACGTCGACTACGGTTCCTCCACAGACTCACCCGACGTCTTCTTCGAATCCTCTTTCCACGGCTCGACGACATGTGACGTCAATTATGAGGTATAGGTTTGTTTTTATTGGATCAATGTTGAATCTTATTTCTTTCTTGTTTTGATTCTATTTAACCGCCTGTTACCGAACTAATGTGGAGAGACCAGGCCTAACTAACACGGTCCAAATACTCCGCCGTTATTGTGATTGTTGGTGGTTCTTCATGTTCTTCATGGGTGATGAAAAATAGATCATTATGGGTTATTTATGTGACACAATGATCCCAAAATTGAAGAATCAACATCATGGTGACCTAGCGGAGGTGCGACGATGATTGCGGGCGACGGTTCGGACCAGAACAGGATGGACCATTCCTCGACCGTTCTTCGAGCGGGAATTCAAAACGTGTTTTCGGAGCCGATCAGAAGCCCGAAAAACTGGAATCAACTTCGGGACATTGAGGCGACATAGATTCTAATGTTTTGTGATGAACGAACCATTGGAATGAAGAACAGTCATCAAGGGACACACGCTGGCCAGTGGCGTCGTTTCTGGAAAATCCAAGACTACACGGCCTGTACACCTGGAGAACACGCCGTGTAGTGCGGGCATCCTATGGCTAGGGGTTCGAATGTCAGACAGCTAAAACATGACGTGTGACCTCTATAACATGGAATGTACTCGCCACACATCAAGGAGGTGGTTGCTATGCGAGAATCGGTGTGTATTTTTGGAAATACATGGACACAGACAGAAATACACGGCCAAGAGGCACGACGTGTACTCTCTATGTAGAATGGAAGAAACTGTATCGCAAGACACGCCGTGTATCCCAGGGATACACGAACAGGGTGTGGAGTACACGGGCAGGTAATCTACTACACAGCTAGACAAGGCTAGTGGTACGGGATAACCCATGTACCAATTACACGGGTTGGAGAACACGAGTTGAGGCAGTGTACAGGCACATGGCCAGCGTACATGGAGCCGACCCTTGATGTTTAGACACAGTGTGTAACCATTCCACACGCCGTGTACTTACTTTTTTGCACGACCAACCCTTCGAAATGGGTCATTAAACATGGGCAGTACCCGAGGTCCGACTACACGACATGTAACTTATACCAACATGCCGTGTACATTTTGGTAAAATTCTTGGTCATCTTGTGCACAGTATCTTGGATACGTTTTGTTTATATTAGACCACTATGACATGGATGAACTTTAGAATACATCAACCTGAGACTTCATGGTAGTTGATGTATCAATCCCCTAGCTCGAGGAGCAGAACCTCCTTGAATTGAGTGTGCTGAGTGTGGGAACCCTAGAGCTGGTTGTGACTACGACGAAAACTATACTGGAATCCTCCATGGGTTCGGAAGCGATGACCACTATACTAGAATCCACCATGGGTTCGGCAGTGATGAAAACTATACTGGAATCTTATGTGGGTTTCACAGCGAGGAAAACTGTACTGGAATCCTCTATGGGTTTGGTAGTGATGACAACTATACTGGAATCCTCTGTGGGTTCAGTAGTGACGACAACTGTACTGAAATCCTCCGTGGGTTCAACAACGACAATGAATCAGTGACTACATCTAATCATCTCTATTTTTATACGAAAGATGTTTACCTGTTTGAGCTAGGTCATGACTTAAAATCATTACCATCAGTGTGATTGACTTCTTTCTTGTGTGGACTTGGTTGTGCTTGGGCTCAAGAGTTAGAGCCGAATTGGAATTTATGACTTTGGTATATGTATGGGCATATACCTAATTAGAGTTGGTTGATACTTCATGATTGTATCTTTTCATTTTAGTTTATCCTTCATGGATTCTGAGAGACCTTTAGGGGTCTTAGGGTCCCTACTGAGTATTGTTTTACTCACCCCTTCACGGAAAATGGCTGCACTACATTTTTTTGGATGTAGACGATGGACGTCATTGATCATGGTAGAGACATGTAAAGCTAGATGGTACCCGGAGGTGGACCACTTGGCGGGATGCACACGGAGTGGACGGATGTATCCGAGGTGCCGAGGTGACCATATGTACCCAACCATTAGGTGGTATTCTTGAAGAATGACTCAGTGGTTGCTACTTAGCTTTACTGCTGTTGTACTAGACTTTCAGTAATAATGTTCTTACTGTTGAGCTTGTATTACGGCCTCCTTCTTTCAGCACTTACTTTTGTATACTGTTTTACATTGTTCTTACTATTGTTGCATACTCTAGTGTGTTTGGTTACTATATAAAGGCAATTCCTTCCCTTTTATTAGGATTTACACCTTTGGTGCTAGTTGCCAGCCCCTGGCCTATGGAAGGTGGTCTTGGGGTAGTCATGACACGGGCCCTGAGGACGGTTCATGACATTTACCCGCATACCCTTATTTAAAAAATGTAATGAATTAATAATACAATAAATCTGATGATACATATATAAATGAATAAATAATAATGATACTCATAATTATATATATATATATTTTATATAACTATCATAATTAATGATAATGTAAAAAATATACATTTTGTACATACATACAATAGATTTATTATCATTTTGTATATTTTATTTCATATTTCTAGAAATGAAGAAAAAATATTTTGAAGAAAAAATTTATGATTACAATAAAAACATTTTTTTGTCATGAAATATTGTTATATATAGAGATTAAATAATTCAATACATATTTTTTATTATAATTAAGTAATAAGATTATAAAATAATAAGATAATATATTAAATATAAATAATAGAGGATCAGTAAATTTTTTTTATTATGAAACAATATGAGTAATGATATTTTATGTTTATAAAAATAAATTATCTTTATAATTGTTTAACTTTTATTTTCTTCTTATATTATATTTAATATATAACAATATAAAAATATATATTCAATAAAACATATATTATTTATTAACAATCATATAAAGAATAACTTAGGGTGATAATTATGATTTTTCTAGGAATATTGATTTATAAGTGTATATCGGAAAATGGATTCTATATAAACTAATAAATTTATTTTGTTATTTAAAATTTCTAATTTTTTATTCCATTAAAATCTGTTTTTATTTGTGAAATAAGGTACTACAAGGACAAAAAACAGATGTCCAATTTTTATATAATTATATCTAAATGAAAAATCATCCGTTTTTATTATACAGAATCCATTTTATCCCATTGAAATCAATATATTTCATAATTTATGTATAATAATTATTTCATTCGTAAAATTAATTTTGATTTAGAAACAATTTTCATTTCCCTTCGTAGTATTATTTTAAAATTAATTTATTCCATTTATAAATATTGTAAAAGATAAAATGTATTTCTAATTCTAAAAAATTAGTTAAACATTGGGTAAAATGTTATATTTTTTCTTGAGAAAAATAATATGGATGATAGTAAAAATATTTATCACTATAGTAAATTGATAATTGTGTCAATTAGAGGTAAAAAATTGGTAAAAAGTTTTTAAAATCATCAACTAAAATGAAATAATTTCATTTTATGAGATTATTATGAAAAAAACATCATATAATATAAGATACGTTATTTTGGTTTCTTTTTTCTATAATAAATACCATTATATTATATTATGTACTGTCAAATTTTTAAATGCTTCTTTCATGATTTACATATCTATAAATGTTAGTGATAGGTATAAAAACATGTAATGAAAAACTCTAAAGTTTTAGTTTTAATATGAATTATTTTTTGTTATGGGGATTTATTTTAAAAAAGTTTCTAAATAATTACAAAAAAATTATTATGAAAACGTTGACATTGTGCATATGCATGTAGTAAAATGTTGAAGTAAATGATAAAAAAATATAAAAATTAACTTTTTTTACTTTTATTGTGTTATAAATATTTATAAATAAATATAATCCCTTTTAGATATTTTTAATTCTAGTATTTGAATTAAATTACTATCATTAAATTTATTAATGTCAAATTATGTGAATTCATCCGAAAATTACATTAAGGGTATTTTTTATTAAACTACAATTTATTAAATTTTTTAAAATTTATAAAAATATTTTATTGACCAATGTTAATAAAATGTGGCTGAATATATCATACATTTTATAATTATGATATAATTATCCTTAAATATAGTATTTATGATCCTCTATCTGTAATACAACTAATCTTATGCTGATAGGCAATTGTGTCATAAATGAGTTAAAACATATATATATACTATAAAACAAGACCTAATAATGTATAAATTTAATTATATTATTTTATTTAAAAATGTATTTATAATTTCTTCAATATTTATCCATTTTGTTCCACATTAAAATGAAATTTAATTTTTATAATTATAATATTTAAAGTAATTAAAAAAGATTCCCTCCCCTCACAAATAAAAGGATAAAATATCCCCCCTTCCTAAAACATAATGAGACATATATCTTAACAAAACATGAAAAGATACACATCATATCATTTTTAGAAAGAGTATTGAATTTTTTGTTTTAAAATACCATCCATAGTGTCCTGAATGGTATATCTTAATGAGGTACATATGAGATGAGGTAATCATCCCAACCAAGTGTATTATTTTAATTTATTTTTCTTTTAAATCTATAAATTATATCTTAAACATTAACATATAAAAATATTTGTGTCTACCATATACTTATATGCTATTCTGTTAATTTTAAATATCTTATTCATCTATTTTTCCCATAAAATGGGTAACAAAACATCTATTTATGTGAATTTTTCGACAACTTCCATGCATAATAATGTAATTTTTCCTCATAATATCCTTTAACTATTTGCTTTTATGTCTTATTTTATATTTATATATCATATTAATGGAGTAATTAAAATTTTAAAATTATTATATTTTATCTACCTTCAAACCTACTCCTCTATTTGAAAATGATAATGTACCTCATTTTTTCTTGTGGACTACCACCTACAGAAGGTAATGTGAATAGTTTTTTTCTTAAAATTGATGGTAATAAAGATAAATTTAATAAATATATATGATATATTGTATATAATTATTTTTCAAATGATGAATTTTTGTTTATAATTCTATCTTTCCATCCATCGTAAGGTTGAAGATTCACTCGTGTGTATGTATGGAATATCATCTCTAAAAAGTGGTAAAACCTATTTTTCCTAAAAAATATAGATTTAATTTTAATAATTTATATATATATATTAAATATGATACTACATAAATGATTAAAATTTATTATTACATTAAACCATGATTATGTTACAAGAATAGAAACTGTTAAACCAATACATTCCTAAAAAAAAGATACCACCATGAATATAGATTTTTATAAATGGTTGTTAGTAATTGTGTGAATAGATATTAAAGTAAATAATATGTTTTATTATATTTACATTTATTATAAATTATATTTTAAAAAATCTACCTTTATTATATAGGAGGGTTGAGTTCTTATGAGTAAAGAAGGACTTTATATATGCATTCACCATGTATATTTTATTTTCATGAGACATTTGAGATATTGAATGTTTATTAATTTCACGTGTTGTATTTAATGAACATTAGATATGTTATATCATGAATTAATTTATATCCATTTAATTTATCATTTCATTAGTTGTTATTTATTTATGAATCTTATTATTGATATGATACCAAATGGGTAATGGGTTACGTTATAATATTGTTTCAGTAATGGATTTTCTACAGTAAATTTACATTAATGTAATTAAAATTTTTATTAAATTTTAAGAACATTTTTTAATTCCACATTAGTTATTAATGGATTTTTCCTATAATAGTACATTTTTATTCTAATTATTACTCAAAATGACCTTGAAAATGTATTGAATGAATACTAATCATATTACCTATTTGGTAAATATAACTGTTCTTCTAAGAATATATCATCAATAATAGGTTTTCATGAATGATTTTAATATAATACATTAATTTATCAAATCATTCTTACCAATATTTATCATTATTTATTGAGTTTACAATCATATTCTTGTCATTTTTTAAATGAGGTATTTTTTGAAAAAGGTGTAAATGAAATCATTATTTTATCATATATTAAATGAATGTATTTTTCCACCATCATTAATAATATATTTTTTAATATTCATTCATAAAAATCCATAGTGATTTCAAATTAACATTTTTTCTGTAATGTTTTTTTAAATTTTTATATTTTATATAGTTATTTAAAAATTGAATGAGTATTTTAATGAATTTTTTTCCAATAAAGGTATTTTATTCAATGATACCATTCATTAATGTAAAATATTCTATAATGGGGATGTGATCCATTGTAACCATCATTAAATATTCTATACATGGATTAATATTATGATTCTTATATATTGATAAAATATTTTCTTGTTCATGTCCTGAGAGAAGAAGAACAGATAAATTATTTTATAATATTACATCATACATGTTAATTGATTATGTGATGGGTGGGATAGTTTTATCCATCCAATTAATTATGTAATGATGTATAAATCCATAGGAAAATATGTCAAGTTTAAATCCCAAATTTTATTATGATAAAAAATCATGGACCTAGTTCATTCACATAATTTTACGTGTGGACCATGTTTAATGTCCTTAATTTTTAAGTATAGACATGATTTCAATTTCATAACTTAATTAGTTGAAATATTACGGTGCATACAAGTTTAAAAAGTTATATAAACATTACATTCTGATATTATTATGTTTTAAATATTATCTCAAGTATCATTATTTACTATTGATGATTCATCACTTTAATGAATTTCATTTTTTTATTAAAATGAATTTTTCCATGAATCATTAATAATAATGTTTAATTTATTGGTTATAATATTAATATGTTTTGAAACATTTATCATACCATAATTATAATTAATGAACATTGATTTATATCTCCTATATTTTCACTTAGTGAGGGTTTAACCACACAATTATTATGTTTTATATTTCCAAATATTATGAATAATTTTGTACAATTAATTATTTATTGACTGGATTAATGTGTTAGATTATTATTGGTGAAAATGAATTATAATTCAGTGGCATGAAAATATTGTTATAATAGGGAAAATGAAAACTTGAATACAAGTGAATTTTTCTATATTCATGTTCTCTAATTATATGAAACATTAAACATAAATGATCCATGTGTGTTAATGGCTTCTTGATTTTTTATTTCGTATATTTTATATGGATTACAATGGGTCATGTTCACCAAAAATAAATTACAAAATGTGAAGATTATTTTTTAAGAACCACATCCAGGTGTATATGTCTGATGTTATGATAACCGTTATCATTCATCTATAATCACTTGTCATCGAATATTTTTATGAACTTCCCAACAATCACTGGGATTTGTTAATTCCTATTTGTATTGAACTTTTAAACTTGTGGCCTTCAAGATATATTCATTTCTTTACATTTCTATATATCATTGTGTTACCTCGATCTTATTATAGACATACATAGATCTTATAAATATCATGATATCCAATTGCATCAAAATAATACATAAATAGCATTCAAGAATATTCATAACCACACAAAAACAGTTTGACCATTGAAAACATATGTAATAATAACATATCTACAATAAAAGGATGAGAGTTCAATATTCACTATATAATATAAATTATGGATTTCTAAATTGGATTAATTTTTTATATAAGAATAAATTGAAAAACAATGTTTGCACTAATTCACACCCACATAGTGTATTTGCCTATCCCATTGGAGCCTACATAAAAATCCAATAAATTTTGATATAGTATAAATGTTTATATTTACATTTAATATATTAATGAAATCTTTTCAATGTTGAAAAAATTTACAAAAAATTTAATAAAATAGCTAATTGTAATTAAAACATAAAATATTATTCTATGTAAAATAATGTTTGGGGAAGTTTTATTGATATTTATATTGTTTTATATTGATGATGTACAATTAAATACACACTAATTACCTATTCTAAATTATATAAAAATATATTTAGTAAGGTGATTCTATTTGATTTATAAGGTTATTTAATTATATACAGTGTTTCATTATTTATAGTCATTTTTCAAAATTATTGTTTTAAACTATGGTGAAACATATATTTTGGAAACTTACTAAGAAGGTTTACAATTCTGAACCCTAGTAAGTAGTCTCGTCTAATCTTTTATTGAATAAAATTATAATGATTCTTTGTTATTCCAATGGATTTTAAATGAGAAAATGTTATATGATTATTTATGCATAACCCATGGAATTTTTTATTTTTCTATGTTATGTACTCATCCAGATATAACATAAAAATTTAGTTTTACATGTATATAAAAATAAATAACATGTTATTTTTTGTGAAATATTTTAATTAATATCCATATAATGGCCCTGACCTCTCTGGTCCATTCTTTTGTGAAAATGTGGTGTTGGAGGTGTTCTGGAAGGTCAAGGTGGCTCAGGGTTCATTTGGGTGGAATTTTAAGGAGATCTAAATGGTTATGCCCTTCGCACGTGAAGCGTACAGTTTTCCTAAACAGTTCGGCCAAACCGTGCAAGGTTGGTCCTAGAGACAGTGGCTAACGCACGATTAGCGCACGGTTTTTCTAACCATGCAGACTAACCGTGCATGGAGTGATTGTCGAGGCAGAAGCTAATAAACGGTTAGCACACAGTTTGTTAAACCGTGCATCCTACCGTGTATGCAGTTAACATTAGATCCTAAAATTGTGGATCTAACATGTTTATCCTTTAATCATCTCGTTTAATCCCCTAATTGGGCATAAGTCGGGATTACCCTTCCTTGGAGGTGGAAGAAACTCTCCCAAGCGTTTTGGAGGAGATCTGGAGGCTTCTCCTCGTGAATCAAAGTGGGGTTCTTGAGGTATGTGGTCGTTCTTCTTCGTTCTTGTTTGGTTTCATAGATCTGTGTAGATCTAATCCTCCTCTTCTCTCGTCTTCTCAGATCTATACATGTTATTGGTAGATCTAGGTATGTTGATGTATTTTGTGATAAGCTTTGGTATTGGTTGTGTTAGGAGAGGATATCTAAGGATGATTCATGGAGAATCGACCCGGTTTCTTGGGCGTTCATCGACCGTTGTGGATTTCCTCGAAAACTGTTAAGGTATGGGATTTTTGGCTTCTCTAATTGTTTTGAGAAATTGTAGTGTTAACATGATTTAGCCCTTTAGATCACAATATAATTGACCTAATTATATATTTGAACCGGATTAAAAAATTGCATTGAACGTATGTTGTTGCCTCATGTTTTCTAGATAGTGTGATATCTATGCCTTGCGTGTTAGCATGTTATTATTAATGAATGGATAAATGATGTAATGCCAAAATTAATTGATAATTAACTGGCTAAAAATAAACTGCCATGAAAGAGAATCTGGTTCTTGTGGTAATTTGATGTTGATTAAGTTGGCATAGTAAGCATGTTTAATCCATGTGATAGATTACTGTTTTGGTTCAGGATGTTGGAACAAACGAATTGAATCTGTTAATTCAAGATGGTTAAAATAAATTGTTTGAGTTCCCTGAAGGGTTTTGAGTTACCCCTTTATTATGAAGTAGGGATAAAATCCCATTTGATGTGATTTTTGGTGTTTGTTGTTTGAAGGCCGGATGTCTTGTTACAGGGCCAAGATCTCATTTGTTGTAATGATTTTTTTCCTGGTACATGTGCTATGTTGTGACCCTGGAATGGGTGCTGCGATATCTTGTGTTGTGATGTGACCGTGGAGGGGTCTTATGATATGTGGAGGTAGGGAGACCTTCTGGTTGTGGTAGCGGATGATGCCTAGAGTGGCGAGATGCATCAGTTTATGCATGTGGGTGTCAGGGAGGACACCGGGGATGATGGAATGGGATGGTTGTGATTGTTGGATGTTTGTTGATTCTTTGTTGTTTATCTACATTCCTTTTCCCCACTACTCAAGGCGTCTGGTCTTTTTTACCCTCATTCCGAAAGGGGCGATGACACGTGGGGTATGTCACGTGCTTTCCATGTTTAGTCTCTCGAGGGAGAATGGGCCTACGCTCTTATTATAGGCTGCAAAGACTCGACGAGTATTATATCTCCTCACCGTGTTGATCCCCCTTGTGTTGAGTAGCATATGATTCTTTTCTAAAATTCATGGGAATATGGGAAAGTAATTCTAAAATCAAATTTTGATTAAACGGTGAGAATCTAAGGGGATGGAGATGCTAGTATTTAATGGTGATGTTGTAACTTTAACGGAACAGTTAAATTTGAATGTGTTGCCATGAAAGTTAATGTGGGCCTTTCATGGTTAATTAATTATGGAAGACTTAATTAACATATAGTGGAATTGATGAAAAAGTGAATGATTTAACCTAATGAAGTACTTTAATTGGTTGTATGCTTATTGGATAACTAGTCTTAGAAATATCATCCCAGAGTCCGAGAGATGTTAGCTGCAGTTGAGAATAAGACTAGGTTATGCCCATGGTGTGGTTGTGAGTTATATATATTATGTAACTTCTATTTTTCTATATGCTAATCCACCCTATAAGTAAGGGAAACTGACACCCTAGGGATTCTGAGCCCTGGGGAATGTTTTTCCCAACATTCTGCTGGGATGATGAATGGATGACTACCTCCTTTGACCCTGCTCTCTTCTCTTGGTAGATACTAGTTCCATGAGGCACATCGGTTAGTTTTCACAATATATGTGTGTAGAGGGCTTTAATGGCTTCTGTACTTTTCACACACATATATTTTGGATATAGTATCCTATTGACTACTATGGGTGTAACATGTATAGGCTGTGATGGCTTGAGGATCCTTACTTGGTGTATGGGCTATAATGGCTTGAGGAATAATACCCGACGTATGATACATGTTATGCGGGATGTGGTGGCTCCCAGAACCTACCTGATTACTTTTGGTTGTGAGGATGGTGTGAAGCTTAGACCAGGTGTACGCAGGCAAGCCATTGTGGTGTATGTGGTGTAGATTGTGAAGCTTAGCCCATGTTTATACAGGCTAGCCTTTACAGAGAGATGCACATGACGTATGTCATTGGGGAAAAGAGGCAAACCAGTGGTGAAGTAGTAAGAGGGTACCCTTGATATTCATTATTATATGATATATTCTTGTATGTGTTACTTGGTGAGAGTAGCCATGGTGAGGTTGGGAACTTAGTATACCTATTTAGGTAATGAGTTAGTATCATTTGCTGTTCACTGTACTTTAACATGCTCCCTTTACATTTTCACGAGAGGCTTCAGGGAGGACCCTACTGAGTACACTATTATACTCACCCTATGTATATATAAAAAAAATTCAGTTCACTTGGAGCAGGTTGGGGATCAAGCAGGTTTTTACTAGCGTGGGGTTGCAGGAGATGCCGGGCTTGTGGTCGCTGCTGTATTTACTTTCTTTTGGGAACTTTTAGTTTCCCCTATCAGTTTTTTGTACTTTTTTCATGACATTACATATATTCACTTGGGTTTTCTTTTACATTTCAGTTCTGAGTTGGAGTTGGTTGGTGTATGTCTTATCTCTCTCTTCCGCATGTGTTCTCTAAGAGGGTAATGCCTCCCATTTTTGTGTTTACTATACACTCGGTGCTAGTTGGAAACTCGGGGCCTACTAGAGGTGGGACTCGGGGGGGTCATTATCTCCCTTCTCAGATTGCCGGCCCAGGAGGGGTACACTTTGTGGGGAGGGGGTCGTGACAGAGTGGTATCAGAGGTCTGGTTGAGGGATAGGATGGAGTTTGGAGCTAGGCACTTGTGAGGATGCATGGGTTGGTAGGGAAACGATGTCATTTATGTTTAGAGTGTGGGGTAAACGCTGGATACCTATAGAGACATAGGTGTTTAGGGCCCCCTATGATCTGTCACATGGACCTTTATGTTTAGAGTTGCTACTAAACAAGGTGATACTGGTTACAGGGTAGAGACCTAGGAAAGGATCATTAATCATTATTCTTTGTGTTCGTGTTTGAATGTGTAGACCTTGGGATGGGTTAACCTAAAATGAATGAAAGAAAAAATAAATTAATTAATGTCGAGTCTTTCATTTTCCAGGATTAGGAGCTCTAACAGTTTGTTATTTTATAGGTATGGCTCCAGGTCGATGTCCTAATCAGGTTTGCATAGAAGATGTCTAGCAGGCTGTCCCAGCAGATTGTCATAGGGTGGAGGTCAACGACGACGACACTTGGAGTAAGACACTCCAAGAGTTTCAGCTCCAGAGTCTGCAATAGTATTAGGACTCTGTTTCAGATGCAGTCACAGAAGACTGGTTAGAGGAGGTCGAGATAGGATTCATTTTGATCCATGCTCAGATGGAGAACTAGGTGTCCTTGGTTGTGACGATGTTGCGTGGAGCAGCGAGGCAGTGGTGGATCTTGTTCCTCGATGATCATAAGGAGTCATCGATCTCATTGGAGGAGTTCCGAGATAAGTGAAGAGTCGAGTTCCTTTCCTCGATTGCAAATGCATCCAGTTTCTAGGAGCTTCATACCCTTCAATAGGGATCTCCAATGTTCGGGAGTTTGGAATCTATTTCAGGAACCTTCTACGATATGCTTCGGACTGGTTACCAGATGAGGAGGCCAGTGCAAGGCATTTTGAAGAGGCTTTGCGTCCAGAGATCCCGTTCCAGGTCACCCCATTTATGATAAATACATACCTTTAGGTGCTGGTGAGGGAGAAGGTTGTTGAGAGAACTTTGGCCAGGACCGGATCATCATGAGAGGGGAATTAGAATGATTCCTCATGAATCAGAGCTGTGGTTTAGTGTTCTCGGTTTTCAGGGAAGAAGAGTTTTCGTTCAGCCAGGGGTTGGTCCTAGCCCTTCATGTCTCGTTTCTCCAGAGGCAGCAACTCTCATGCATATGCCAAGGGATTAGGCGCTTGTTTTTATTGTAGTGGTCATGGTCATCAGTAGAGGGAGTGCACGACATTTCAAGGCGGTCATCGTGCACCAGCCTCTCCAGTCCAGGTTCCTCAGTTGAGACAGTTCCAATCGAGGCAGCAGTAGCCAGTTGGACCAGCTTTCGATCAGCAGAGGGTAGTTGGGGCAGGCACAGGACATCCCCATGACGCTTCTCGTACTCAGAGAGTAGAGTGCATCCATGGTGGTGGTCGTCATTAGGGTCAGAGAGTCCATAGAGGAGGTCATGGTCAACTTCAGGCCCTAGCATTACCATCTCAAGACGATCCAGATGTCATTCAATGTACCTTTTTCTTGTTTTCTACCTTGATGTATGCCTTGTTTTAATCAGGACTGAAACAATCCTTCATATCACCTACAATTGTCCATACCTTGGTACATGAGGTAGAGAGGCTTCTAGTTCCCTTGGCGTTGACTACGCCAGTTGAAGGTCGAGCTATATTGTTTGAAGTATGTAGAGATTGTGAACTATTGTTAGGGCATTACCGCTCTTTTGGAAATTTCCTATGTTTACGGATACAACCATATGATGTCATCCTCGTCATGGATTGGTTGTATTCGGTGTAGTCTATCATTTATTGCTTTAGTAAGAAGGTCATATTCTTTGGTGCTGATGGAGAGCTGGTGGTGTTTTTTGGTGAGATATATCCTCAGATGGGTCATAGGTGTGTTCCATACTTATCATCCATGATGACCGAGTTGATGTTGGGTTCTTCATAGGTTCAACATTTGGTGTTTCCTAGGGTCGTGGAGGAGTACCCTAATGTTTTTCTAGAACAGGTTGTAGCCTTACCCCCTCGACGAGAGATCGATTTTGGGATCGATCGACATCTAGGAGTGTCTCCTATATCTATGTCTATGTATAGGATGGCCCCTTATGAGTTACGAGAGCTACGTATATATCTTGATGGTATGTTGTAGTGCGGTTTTGTTCGGCCAAGTGTGTCACCATGGGGTGCACCAGTCTTGTTCGTGAAGAAGGCTGATGGCAGTTTGCGGTTGTGTGTCGATTATCGTCGCTTAAACAAAGTGACAATAAAGAATCGATATCCTCTTACGTGGATTGATGACTTATTCGATCAACTGAAGTGTGCAAGATGGTTCTCAAAGATCGACATGCGGTCAGGATATCATCATATGCGTGTGAAGGATGAGGATATTCTGAAGACTGCTTTCTGTTGTCATCATGGGCATTATGAGTTTGTCATAATGTCGTTCGGCATGACGAATGCTCTAGTTGTGTTCATGGGATTGATGAATGCTATGTTCCGTGAGTTATTAGACAAGTTCATGGTAGTCTTCATCGATGACATCCTTATGTACTCCATGTCTGAAGAAGAGCATGCTGAGCATCTAAGAGCCGTTTTGGGAGTTCTCCGCCAACATCAGTTGTTTGGAAAGTTGTTTAAGTGTGAGTTTTGGTCTCGAGAAGTCCATTTCAAGGGGAATGTGGTGTCCCAATAGGGAGTTGTTGTGGATCCATCGAAGATATAAGTAGTTGGGTCTTGGGCATCCCCCAAGACAGTGTTAGAGGTGCAAAGTTTCCATGGGATCACAAGATATTACCGGAGGTTCGTATCCAATTTCTAACGAGTTTTGACTCCTATAACAACTTTGACCAGGAAGGATAAAGAATTCATATGAACTGATCAGTCTCAGGAAGCTTTCTATTATCTAAGAGAGAAGTTAGTAAGTGATCCAGTTCTTTGTCTCCTAGCTGAGGGAGTTCAGTTTTATGTTTTCTGCGACGCTTCGCATCTGGGGCTAGGTTGTGTTCTCATGGAACAAAGGTTAGTTGTTTCTTATGGTTCTCGACAGTTGTGTCCCCATGAATGAAACTATTCCACTCATGACATTGAGTTGTCAGTCGTTGTGTTTTCTTTGAAGTTTTGGATACATTATCTCATTGGTGAATGCTTTTTGGTTTTCACTGATCATAAGAGTTTGAGGTATGTTTTATCCCAACATGACTTAAACTTGCAACAATGTTGGTGTATGGAGTTCATCCAGGAAGACAACTTCAAAATATCGTATAAACCTGGAGTAGGGAATGTTGTGGTTGATGCACTGAGCTGAAAGTCACGTAATGATTCTCTGCGTGAATCTGGTGATTCCTGGAGAGTAATTGAGAAACTTTCATCTTTGCATCTTGACATGGGAAAAGCTGGGGGTAGAGGTTGTCTTTTCCAGATGATGGTGCAGTCATCCCTGATGCAGAGGGTGGAAGAGTCCTTGTTGGGGGATCTTGAGGTGGAGGTCTGGAGAGACCGAGTTGCTTATAGTGAGGCCCCTGATGGTTGGTCTGAGGATGAACAACACTGAGTGTTGTATCAAGGAAGGATTTTTGTTCCTTGGACGATGAAGGATCCGGTTCTCAGTGGGTTCCATAGTTCACCTCTAGCAGTACATCCTAGCGTGACCAAGATGTACTGAGCTTTGAGGAGCCAGTTTTGATGGCCTAGGATGAAGCATGTGGTTGCTGAGTTTGTGTCTCGATGTTTAGTCTTTCATATGGTGAAGTCCGAACACCGTGTTCCTGGTGGAATTCTCTAGCCATTAGATATTCCTCAGTGGAAGAGGGAGGACATATCAATGAACTTTGTTACAGGGTTACCTAGAGCTTCGGGAAGATATAATGCTATTTTGGTGGTAGTGGATCATTTAAATAAATCATCCAACTTCATAGCGATCATGGAGTCAAGCTCAGTGGATGTTTTGTCGAGGCAGTATCTGGAGGAGGTGGTGAGACTTCATGGAGTCCCTAGGAAAATCATTTCTGATCGAGATCCTCATTTTACCTCCAGGGTGTGGAAAGGTCTCTAACATGATTTCTGTTCTCACCTATGTCTTAGCACTGCTTTTCATCCTCAAACTGATGGTCAGACGGAGCGAACCATCCAGACTCTTGAAGAAATGTTATGATCTTGTGTTCCTGATTTTGGAGGCTCATGGGTGAGGCACTTAACGTTGGTGGAGTTCACTTACAATAATAGTTTTCACTCCACCATCGGTATGGCGTCGTTTGAAGCCTTGTATGGCCAACCTTACCATTCTCCGTTATGCTGGAATGGGGTTAGAGAGTCATAAATTCTCAGAACAGAACTAGTATAGAATAGAACAGAGATGGTTCAGGTGATTCGTGAGAGGATGAAGATAGTACATGATCATTAGAAATCATATGTCGATCAAAGACGGAGACCCTTAGAGTTTGATGTTGGGGATCATGTTTTTCTGAAGGTGACTCCCCATTGTGGGAAGCAAAGGTTTGGTCATAGGAGTAAGCGTTCTCCCCGCTTTGTTGGGCCTTTCGAGGTGTTAGCTCATGTTGGAGCTTTGGAGTATCAAGTATCACTTCCCCCATATATGAGTCGTATACATGATGTTTTCCATGTATCACAGCTATGTCATTATCTTCATAACGACTCTCACGTCATCAATTGGGGGGAGATTGATGTTGATGATGATGCCACCAATGAGGAGTGACCTGTGGAGATCGAAGACCACAAGGAGAAGGTATTGCGCGGGCGTTCCATCCCCTTAGTTCGTATCTTGTGGCTACACGGTGACATGGAGGAGAGTACATGGGAAAATGAGTCACAGATACATGCTCAGTACCCAGAGTTGTTTGATGTTTAACTCTTATCACGTATCATTGTAACTTATGCAGTTTTGAAACCATCATGTTTATGAGATGTCTCCCTTTGTTACTTTGGTGTCATGATCTCTTTTGAGAGGTATCTCGGTGGGTGGTTGTTTAGACCTTGTTCGTTTTTCTCATTAGGTGGGTTTTGGATTCTTGAGGACAAGAATGTTTTGAGAGGTATCTGATGTAATGGTCTGGACCTCTCCGGTCTATTAATTTGTGAGAATGTGGCATTGGAGGTGTTCTGGAAGGTCAAGGTTTCTTGGGGTATGTTTGGGAGGACTTTTAAGGAAATCTAAATGGTTATGGCCTTTGCACAGGAAGTGCACGGTTTGCCTAAACTGTGCAGCCAAACTGGGCATGGCTAGTCTTAGAGGCAGTGGCTAACACACGGTTAGAGCACAGTTTTTCTAACTGTGTAGACTAACCATGCGATGAGTGATTGTTGAGGAAGAAGCTAACACTCAGTTAGCGCACAGTTTGTTATACCATGTGGACTAACCATGCGAGCACTTAAAGTTAGACCCTAAAATTGTGGATATAACTAGTTTTGCCTTTAATCACCTCATTTAAGCCCATAATCGGCCATAACTTGGGTTTACCCTTATATGGAGGTGGAAGAACCTCTCTTAAGTGTTTTGGAGGTGATCTGGAGCCTTCTCTTTATGAATCAAAGCCAGTTTCTTAAGGTATGCGGTCATTCTTCCTCGTTCTTGTTTGGTTTCTTAGATCTGCTTAGATCTACCCCTCCTATTCTCTTGTCTTCTTAGATCTATGCCTGTTATGGGTAGATCTAGGTATGTGGATGTTGTTTGTGATGAATTTGGTCTTAGTTCTATTAGGAGAGAATATCTAAAGAGGATTCATGGAGAATCGACCTGGTTTCTTGGGCGTTCATCGACCATTGTGGCTTTCCTCAAAAACTGCTGAGGTGGGGGATTTGTGGATTCTCTAATTGTTATGTGCAGTCGTAGAGTTATCATGATTTGGCCATTTAGATCACAATCGAATTGAACTAATTACATATTTTTAACCGGATTAAGAAATTACATTGAACGTATTTTGTTGCCTAATGTTTGCTAGATAGTGTGATATCTGTGCCTTTCTTGTTAGCATGTTTTCCTTGATTAATTGATAAAGAACGTAAAACCAGAATTAATTGATAATTACGTGGCTAAAAATAACGAGGCATGAAACAGAATCCGGTTTTTGTGGTAATTTGATGTTGATTATGTTTTCACAGTAAGCATGTTTAATCCTTGTGATAGTTTACTGTTTTGGTTTTTGATTTTGGAACAAACGAATTGAATTTATTAATTCCAGATGGGTTAAATAACTTGTTTGAGTTCTCTGAAGGGTTCTGAGTTACCCTCTTGTTGTGAAGTAGGGATAAAATCCCATTTTATGTGATTGTTGGTGTTTGTTGTTTGAATGACAGATGCCTTGTTATAGGGCCAAGAGCCCATTTTTTGAAATGATTGTTTTCTTGTAGCTTGTGTTGTTCTGTGACCTTGGAAGGGGTGTTGTGATATCTTGTGTTGTGATGTGACCCTAGAAGGGTCTTGTGGTATATGGAGGAAGGGAGGCCAGGTGTTTGTGGTAGCGGATGACGCCTAGAGTGGCGAGATGCATGAGTTATTGCATGTGGGTGTTAGGGAGGACACTGGGGAGATGGAATGGGAAGGTTGTGATTGTTGGATATTTGTTGATTCTTGGTTGGTTATCTGCTTTACTTTTCCCCAATTCTCAAGGAAGCTGGTCTTGCTTACCCTTCTTCCGAAAGGGGCGAATTCTCATGGGGTATGCCACGTGCTTTCCGTGTTTAGCCTCTCGAGGGATAATGAGACTACGCTCTTTCTATAGGCGGTAAGGACTCGACGAGTAGTATATCTACTCACCGTGTTGAGCCCCCTTCTATTGAGTAGCATAGGATGCTTTTATAGAATTCATGGGAATATGGGAAAGTAATTGTAAAATGAATGATTGATTAAATGGTGATAATCCATGAGGATGGAGATGATGGTATTTAATGGCGATTTTGTAACTTTAATGGAACAATAAATTTTGAATGTGATTCCAAGAAATTTAATGTGGGTTGTTCATGGTTAATTAATGATGGAAGACTTAATTAAATTATAGTGGAATTGATGAAAAAGGGAATGAAGTAACCCAATGAAGTTATTTAATTGGTTTTGTTCTTATAGGATACCTTGTATTAGAAATAGCAGCCCGAAGCCCAGGAGACATTAGCTGTAATTGAGGTTAAGACTAGGTTATTCCCATAGTGTGGTTGTGAGTTATATATATTCTATAATTTCTGTGCTTCTATACTCTATTCCACCCTATCAGTAAGGAAAACTGACACCCTTGGGATTCTGAGCCCTGGGGGGGGGGGGGGGGTTCCCCAACATTCCGATGGGAGGATGAATGGCTGACTACCCCCTTTGACTCCGCTCTCTTCTCTTGGTAGATACTAGTTCCATGAGGCATAACGGTTAGTTTTCCCCATATAAGTGTGTAGAGGGTTGTAATGGCTTGTGGGATTTTCACACACATATATTCTGGATATAGTTTCCTATTGACTACTATAGGTGTAACATGTATAGTCTGTGATGGCTTGAGGATCCTTACTCAGTGGTTGGGGTATAATGGCTTGAGGCATAATACCCGGCGTATGATACACGTTATGCGGGCTGTGGTGGATCCGAGAACCTACCTGATTACTTTTGGTTGTGAGAATGGTGTGGATATTAGCCCAGGTGTCTGTGGGCAAGCCTTTGAGGTGCATGTGGTGCAGGTTGTGGAGGTTAGCCCAGTTCATACGGGCAAGCCTTTAGAAGAGATGCACAAGACGTATGTCGTTGGGGAAAAGCTGCAAACCGGTGGTGAAGTAGTAGCAAGGTACCCTTTATATTCTTTATTATATGATATATTCTTGTATGCATTACTTGGTGAGAGTAGTCATGGTGAGGTTGGGAACTTAGTATACCTGTTTAGAAGACAAGTTAGTTTCACTTGTTGGTCACTGTTCTTTAGCATGCTCTCTTTACATTTGCATGAGAGGATTCGAGGAGGATCCTACTGAGTATACTGTTATACTCACCCTACATATATATAAACTATTTTTCAGGTCACATTGAGCAGTTTGGAGATCAAGCTAGTTTTTACTAGCTTGGGCTGGTAGGAGCTGTTGGGTTTGTGGTCACTGTTGTTTTTACTTTATTTTGGTTACTTGTAGTTTCCCCTTTCAGTTTTTGTACATTTTTCATGACATTACATATATTCACTTGGGTTTTCTTTTACATTTCAGTTCTCAGTTGGAGTTGGTTGGTGTATGTCTTATCTTTCTCTTCCGCATGTGTTCTCTAAGAGGGTAATGCCCCCCATTTGTGTGTTTACTATACCATCGATGTTATTTTCCAACCTGTGGCCTACTGGATGCTAGACTCGGGGGGTTATTATCTCCCTTCTCACATTGCTGGCCCAGGAGGGGTACACTTTGTGGGGAGGGGGTCGTGACAGAGTGGTATCGGAGGTCTGGTTGAGGGATATGATGGAGTTTGGAGCTAGGCACATGTGAGGATGCATGGGTTGGTAGGGAAATGGTGTAATTCATGTTTAGCAAGTGGGTTAAACACTTGATAATGGCAGAGACATAGGAGTTTAGGGCCCCCTATGACCTGTTTCACAGACCGTTAAGTTTACATTGGATACTAAACAAGGTGATATTGTTTGCAGGGTAGAGCCCTAGGAAAGGGTCATGAATCATTCTTCTTTGTGCCTTTTTTTTGAATGGGTAGACCTTGGGATTGGTTAACCTAAAATGAATGAAGGAAAATAATAATAATTAATGTTTAGTCTTTATATTCCAGGATTAGGAGATCTAAAGGTTTGTTATTTTAGAGTTTTGGCTCCAGGTCGACATCCTCATGAGGTTTGTGTTGAAGATGACAAGCATGTTGTCCCAGCAGATCGCCGCAGTGTGGAGGTCGACGACGACGACACTTGGAGGAAGACACTCCGAGAGTTTTAGCTCCAGAGTTTTTAGATGTATGAGGGCTCAGTTTCAGATGTATTCATGTAATACTGGTTAGAGGAGGTCGAGATAGGCTTCAGTTCAATCCGTTCTTGGAAAGAGCACTGGGTTCCCTTGGTTGTGACGATGACGCATGGAGCCGCGAGGCAGTGGTGGCTCTTGTTCCTCTAGGATCGTGAGGAGTCATCGATCTCACGGGAGGAGTTCCGAGATAAGATCAGAGTCGAGTTCCTTTCCTCAACTACAAATCCATCCAGTAGCCTGGAGCTTTTTACCCTTAGACAGGGGAGCTCCACTATTCGAGAGATTGGAATCCATTTCAAGAACCTTCAACGATATGCTTCGGACCGGTTACCAGATGAGGAGGTCAAGGCAAGGCATTTTGAGGAGCCTTTGCGTCCCAAGATCTAGTGACATCTCACCCCATTTATTCTAAAGACATATCTTGAGGTGCTGGTGAGGGTAGAGGTTGTTGAGAGGACTTTGGCCAGTACCAGATCATCATGAGAGGGGAATCATAATGATTCCTCACGAAGTAGAGATGTGGTCTTGGGTTCCCGGTTTTCAGGGCATATGAGTTTTTGTTCAGTCGAGGGTAGGTCCCAGTCCTTCACATCTCATATCTCCAGAGGCAGAAACTCTCAAGCCTATGCCAAGGGATCAGGCGCTTTTTTTTCTTGTGGTGGTCGTGGTCATCAGTAGCAGGAGTGCCCGACCTTTTAGGGTGGTCATCATGAACCGGGCGCTCCATAATTTATTTTGTGTTGTCAATGTATATGTGTCATTGGTTTATAATATTTTAAAGAGCCAATTATTATTCACTCACGTCAATATTATATTTATCATCAACAATTTAATGAAACAACAACTCAATGAATGATTTTATGTAATCACTATTTGTTGAGCACCCTAGATTACTATGGTTGGTAATTATATATTAAGATTAGTGGGAGTTAAAAATTGTGTATAACACATATTAGAACTAAGAGATAATAGCTTTAGATATGGTAACTATATTGATCATAAATATTATACTGCATTGATGACATATAATCATTGTAATAAAATAAATTGAATTATTTATTTAAATCTTATTTACTAAAGGTTCAAAATTCACTTACTTGATAAAATAATATCTTGATACTACTATTATATAAGGTATATGTTCAAGGTAAGCTAGATGTGGTTGGGTATGTTATTTATTATATAATAATTTTATTATAACTAAGATAAGATTTATCCTCTGATAAGAAATGTATTTCATATTGTCCCCATAATAAAATATAATGAATAATTTTAGAGGAATTTTTTAAATAGTTAATTTATATATAGATTTTTGGAAAATAAATGTTGATTGTAATTGATGAAATATTTTTTAGATAAATAATATTGTTATATGCTTTATTTTTTAAACTAATTCCTTTATTTATTATCTTTAACGATGAGTTATACATGAATAGTAAATGGGAAATTAGAAAAGTACTTGGGGAGAGTGAAAAAAATAATGGATCCAAAAAAGTACAACATGATAAATTTTCCAACCATCCTCAAATATCTACATCCATGTTAGAAAACAACTTATAATTAAGAGGATGGATAATGGAAATTCCATTCACATGACGTTATATAGAATATCATAATTTAGGTGGAATTTACTAATGCACTATGTAGGGAAATGTGATGTCATACCTAGTAGGTGTTGAATATATGTTATATAAAAAATAATAGAATGATCTTAGATTATAAACAGTGTATCCATGAAAAAATAATCATATTAGGGTTCATTGAAAAAGCGAGTATTTTTAATAAATTATATTAATGGGTATAGTGGAAACACATGATAAATAATTTTTTCATATTCTACCTCAACATATCAATTTGGAGTTATTTTTTTAATGGTTTCATGTAATAAAAAACAAGGCATTGAACCACTCTATTGTCTATTATAAATCTCTTGACCACATGAGGGGACTCAAGGAACATTAAATTTCATCAATTTCACACAAACATTCAATACCTCATAGTGGATGATGCATGTTTTTCGTTGATGGTAAAGCCAGTAATATTGTGATACAAGGTAGTTCCAAAAACTTTGTTTCTTTTTTACATAGTGAATTACGAGTCATTTTGGATTATTATTAATTTTATAAATTTTAGACATTAATAAATGAACATGTTTGGATGTGTATATTGATTCAATATTAAAAATGAGGTATTATATTGAGGGGTGTTATAAATGAATGGTAGACCATAACCCTAATCAAATATAATGTTTTTTGTTGATAAATCCAAATTAAAATCATTATGTAAAGAATATATTAATTGATAAAGATACTAATAAACTAATAGATTATATTTTGAAAAAAATATTATGTTCGATTGCACAAACAACCCAAAACATCGGCTAAATCGATCCATATAAAATTAATATTTAAATATTACCATTAAAACACATCCTTTAAAATAAATGATTATTATATGAATAAATACATATTGATATATATAGAAATTACACACTTATGAAAAAATTATTTATTAAGTAGAAGGACATAAGTACTCAATTTGTAGAAAATTTATTTTATTCATTATAAATACTTTTTTTCATAAAGAACTATTGTTATTGGATTCTCTATGAAAATAATTTAAATAAATATTTCCACATATTGATAATTTTTTTTACTAAATAATTGTTTTTTAAAATAATTATTTCAAAATTATAATGGGGTTAATTATTTTGTTTTTTCTAAATAGATTAATTTTCTAGTGAAAAGTGAAAAATAATTTTATTTCTTGTAAACTACATATTAGATTCAAGACTGAGAAATATTTAAATAATTTTTTATAATGGTTAAAAAATTAACTATATATCAATGAAATTATAAAAATCCTAATTGTGTTCATTGGATTACATGTTATGGTTAAAATTTTTAAGGATTCATTTTTCATTCTTCAAAATATTGTTTTCTGAAAAAATATTATTTATTAGTTGAGGTTTATACTAAAAACATTTTTCTTACATATCGGTATTGAATCTAAAAAATTATTCAATATATAAAATTTGGATTTCCATATTTTCTTAATAATCCCTCGTAATTTATTTATTCTGTATAATAATTATGGTAAATTATTATCTCGATATTAAGTGTAAATCAACTAATTAATTTTGAAAATAATATGATTAGGACCAAAAAATGACCCTAACAGTTTCGTTAATTTTAATCCATGTATAAATTTATCCATATTCATCCTATATATGAATATATGATATTTATTTCATTTGTATATAATTTCTACCTTTATTTAATTTTATTGAAATAAAATTAAGTAATGACATTATATTTGTATTATTTTCATCCAAATTTTTACATGAGGATATAAATACATTATATTTGGTTCTAATTTATTATATAAAATATTATTAATTTCCCTATAGAATTAAAATTTATATTTAATTTTTAGTGTTGATAAAGTTACCTTAAATTCTTATTCAACAAAGAGTGAGAAAGAAAATTATTATATAAAAAAATGATTTTTAAAATATTTAATGTGATATAATGTGATTTAGTATGTATTACCAATGGATTTTATATACCTTTATGATATAATAGGGATGATTGAAACAATATATTTTAATTACCTTCCGGAATTTATTTATATATATTTTAATTAATTAAATAATATCAAAAATTACATAATGTATACTTTATACTAAATAGAATTTTATTAAATCATTTAAAATAAAAAAAAATATTATTTGGAATAATGTATGTGTTGTGGTTTAAATTTTTTTTATATTTATGGATGACTATGAATTTCATAGAAAAATTATAAACACATAAATGGTAGTGAATATTAATATTTAAGTAATTGTCAAATGTTATACTGGGGTTTAGAAATAAATAATAATAGCAAAAGAACGTAAAACAAATATCAATTTTTTTGGGTGATATTATATCGAAATAAAATTATTGTAGATTCAAATTATATCAATTAATATTTTTTTTAATTAAAATTTTTTAGATCTATTTAATACTATATAAAATTCAAATAATCCTCCTCCATTTAATTTAAAAAATATTCCTATGATTTACCTAATTTACACAACCTTGAGCCATGTAGCACAACAAAAACCATCCATTTTTAATATATGTAATTGTATTCATGTTTTATAGTTCTTTTATCAATTGTAAATTACTATCTATTTCTCCCCCATGAAGAGATTCATAGGATCTCTATTGAAGTATTGGTAATAGTATTGATCTACTATTTCATTTTTATTTCTTCTTCTTAAATATATTTCTATTTTAAAACCACATTATAGTAATATATAGAGAATAAAAATTATTCAAATACATAATTTTATTATTTTACAACTATGTTCTATAAATTTTCATTCCAATTCCATGAGAAAACAACACTGATATGTACTTATGACATACCATCTCTATAATGTGGGGTAATTATTTTTTGATCACCACTTTAGATAGATGGTTATAAATATTTATCTACTGTGTATATATTATATTCATGAAATAAATGTTTTATAGATATATGAAATCATATATACCATTTTACAGTCAAATCAATTTTTAAAAAATAAATATTGCTTATGTCTAGGTGTGGAATACCACTTCCCCCAAGTGATGTGGCCCATTTTTTATTTATGATATATGTGAATGGTATAAATAATTTATTTAATTTCTAAAAATTATATATATGTATTATATAATAATGATTATAGAAATATTAATTATTAGTCAACTATGTTCCCATACATCTTAAAGATAAGACACAATTCAACCATATACGAGGCTTACGGTTTCCATGAATAGGGTAATTTAGTTTTCTATCTATATATTTTACAAATGAATATAAATAAAAAAATAAATATTGAATATATATATATATATGATATTTATACAATTAAAATTATTCTTATGAATATGGGTCCATAATTAATGTACATGGAACTGAACGGTTGAATCAAAACATACTAAAATGAAAAGTTACTAGGAATAAAATAATGTTATTAATAAAAGGATAATAGAATTTGGATTTAAAATTTTATAATCTTATCATATTATAAATTATATATACTTATATGGTTTAGTAATTTAATTATAATAAATATTCGTTGATTGTACAAGAGGTTATATCACGTTCAACTACATGAAATGATAAATTAAAGGGTTTTATAACTCCATATCCATAGATTTTGGGATAGATCTATATCATTGAATATGTAATATTGTGATGATGTTTGGAATGAATTATTTTTTTTATGAATTTTCCTCTTATTTTTGTGTGTATTGAAATTTTTTCCATATAATCAATTGATTGATTAATTCTCATTTACTCGGAATGATATTTTTACGGATTAATTTTTAATTTCTACTACATTGATGATTATTTGGTAATATTATCCAATTAAATTTAATTTGGTCCATATACCACCCATTGGAATTCAGAGGATGTATTTCTATGAGACATATCCCATTATTAAAACCGGTTTCAATCATGTTGTGTATAAAGTAATCCTATTTTATGATATATATTGATTCAATTTATATTTATGATATATAATGATTCATTTGAAATTATATCTTTTTTAAGGTATCTGATTGAAATTTTACATAATCTATAATGGTTTTTTCTAATAATGTCATTTCTTTTCAATATTATCTAACAATAAATTTCAATTGAGTTAAATTATCTGGTTCATATCATTTAAACCACACATTTTTAATTCTTCTCAATTTTCATGTAATTTTATTTTAACTATACCATTTTAATCACTTTGGCCATCAATACGACCTAGGATGTGTATTCATGGTAAATCAACATGGTTTTATCTATTGAAAAAAACATTTCATTCATTTTTCATATCTTATTTGAAATATATTTAATTCTTTTATTAGATTAATTTTTTTAAAAAATTATTTAATTTTCAAAATTATAAACAATATTCAATAAATTTTTTAATAATGTTCTTTTTTCCAATGTTGGGGATATAACATTTTTAGAATATACCAAATGAATGTAATTTCACAACATCTATCGTACTATTTTCTTTGAATGAACATTTTCAATTTTCCATGATTCTTAAAAAAATATTTTTTTAATATTCTAAAAGTTTATAGATTTCACTATTTGATTTGAAAATAAAATAGATATATTACTCAATAAATTTTCTAGTATTAGTTTAAATTTATATTTATCAAGGAAACATATAATGATGTTATTTATTATGCACTAGTAATAGGATACAGAAAACCCATATTTATTATTTAAATTTATTTATTATCATTATTATGATCATATATGTATTGACCACGATACTTATAAAATAATTCTTCTCATTCTGGAATTGAATAGTGTCATTTTTATAAATTTATAATGAAATAAGTTATATTTATAAAAATTATTAAATCTTTAATAATCAAATAGTAATATTTCCAATTAATGTAAAAATATAGTTTAAGTACCTTATATGTGAATAAATGATGTATTTATTTCCTAGAATTTGTAAAAAATGAAAATAAACAATTAAGTGTTGGTATTTTTTTAACCATAGTTATTTACTTACAACTTTATAGTTGATATTCTAAATTAAAATAATATTTATTTTCCAAAACAATATTCATAATTTTTTTTTAATTTTTATTAAATGATAATTTTATGAGTCATTATATAACTCTCTAAAGAGTCAAAAATCATTTATAATTTTGAAATTGATATTTTTTTAAATAAATGTTTATTATAATAATACAATAATATTCTCATATTCAAAAACTTATTTTCATACTATGGAGTTCTTTTTTGAGTTATAAACATTGATAAATAGTAAGTGTTAATTTTATTGTTTTTTATACTAAACTTGAATTTTTGTTGAATAGTAAAATACAATATTTTATGTTAAAAAAATAACTGAATTATGGATTCATAGATGTTGTATTGCTGATGTAAGCCCAAAATATTGAACTATCCTTAATTATATTATTTTTTTTGGTTATAATTATCAAATATTAATAGATATAAAGAAAAATAATAAACTAATGGGTATGATAATGAAACAAAACCCTTACCTCTACAGTACATACAACCCCCACCACATATTCTCCTCACACATTCTATGCATGTAACCTTGTCAAAATTATTCTAAAATCACTTCCAAATCCCATTACCCATGTCAAGGAGTTTATTTTCTCTTCCAAAGACCTAACCAAGGTTCCATAAAGAGGTTCTCAAATAGAAAAATTCAACATGATGATTGAACATGATTAGAGAAATATGAACCTGATGTAATGGAGTCTTCTACTAAAACAATGTTTAAAATACTGTAATAATTTATTCATCTAAATAATTCTATTTCATTACCATGTACTAACAATTTATTTTATTAATATATTTATATAAAAATTAATATTATAAAATTTAAATTTTCAAAACACTCTCAGTTGATTTCAAATATAGAAATTATATCTCATTTTATATTAGAGGATTTTCATTAAAAATCCCGTTTTAAATGTCAATTTTTACAAAATTAAAAATGAATGTTTTCATGGTGAAAGTATACATGTTTTATGATTTTTTTCATGTTCCTGGTCATTGTTTATGTTGAATGGTGGGACATATATCTCCATACAAAACATTACATAAATCTTTGCAGCAGGTCGACCGTATGGTTACTTCAGTTGTTACTACAATGCTTACACCATATTGTAGCAATGCAGGATGCATCATAAGGTAGCCATGAGGGTTAAATTATAAGGTATCAATTAGGGATACAAATCATATGGTATCCATTACGGTTATAAATCAAAAATATTAAATTCCATAAGATTACATTATGATTTTATTTATGTTTTATATGTTTTATGAAAATCTATTTTCATTAAAAAGTGATTATATGATATTTTATGGGTGGGAAGTATGTCTTTGTGAAATTTATTTCATGTTTATAAAATTATTAATTGAAATATTGTTTATTAATTTATTTTTTATGTCCATTTCAAATATTTTGGTGGACATCTCTATTTTTTAATTGTTTGTCACAAGGATTAAGGAGGGGTAAAGAAAAAGAAAAATCCACAATGAATGTTGTGAAGATATATCATGAAAAGAAATTATGATTAACTTACAGTCATTTATTTTATTGGGAAACAAATATAGAGTATATGATTCTTTTTGTTTGGATTACCATGTAATAATTATTCCAAATCCACAAAAACTATGTACCTAAATGAGCATTAGGAAAAAGTAAAATAATTATAATTTAATGTTACTAGTCTATAAGATGATTAAGGTTTGTTCGTTATATTTTATTTCATAGAAGGGTTTAGATAAATTTATAGGATTGGATGTTATTTTAGAATTAGGTTGAAATCAATTATAATGGAAAGGTTATTAATAAATTGAAATTTTGGAGGTTTATGGTAATTTATGTAGAATGGATAAAAACTGAAATCAAAAGAGATATAATGGGATTTATAGGTTAGATTAAGATAAATTTTTGATGTTCTTATCAGTTCTGTATATTTTATTTTATTTAAATAATTCATTTCTTGTTTAAGTTATTTACTTTTTAACAGAATAATGATGTTTTTTTAATATTGAAGGAATTTGCTATTGAAAATCCTGTATATTCGTCCACAATGATTTTACAGTCACTATTATTGAAAAATGTTGTTAAAATTATTTTTGAAGCTTCTAGAGTATTCAAATAAAATGAAATAAATTTTTGTTATATCCAATACATACTAGCATATTCACAAAAATTATGGGTAACTGTATCTTTTTCATATGAGTTCAAGATCTAAACTCTTTACACACTATCTAAATGTAAAATACTACATTCAGTGATAAAATTTTATTTTTTAATGATTTAAATCATGTCAAAAGATAAAAGGCACATCAAGATGATACATACATTTGAAGTCTATGAATGAATTATTTTCTTATCTACAATATATTAAACATGATCGTATTGATATTTATTAATAATGATGATATCATTTATATCATTGATTTTCAGGAATGAGGTTTTAAGATATAATATGGAAATACATAGTTTATTGATAATGAATAGTGTCGAAGTATTAAGATGTCTACATTTAATGGATTCTAGAGTAATGTTATATTTAAGGATTATGAAATGATTAAATGTACTTGAACACTTTGGATGATATGATTCCTTTTGGAAAAATTTTCTAAGTTTGAGTAATATGAAATCCTTATGTTTTCATCTGAAAATAATTATTAAATAAGGGAAAAAATAATCTTTTAGTGGACATAATTTTAATGTGATAATAAATTTATGGTTTATATTATCTCATATTTTAATGACACTATGGGTTGCTATAATTGGGGAATATATGTTTTATGAAAACATTATTTTGTAAGAAATGTAATCCTAGAAGAAGACCATTACAATTTTTGAAAGCATTACAAGAAAATCATAAACAAAATTCCATGTGATTTTATTTTTGGAATAAATGTTAATGAGTAAAATATTATTTTATTATATAATTTTAGTGATTTACAAAATAAATGGTATATCTTGGAGATTATTTGATTTAGGCATATACATTATAGAGTGAGATGTTGTGTTTCATTAATGTTATTTGATGATAATTGTTAATACTATCATTGAAGTAATTTAAATTAAATGTTTCTATTTTTTGGGTTTTAATTTTAGATTTAAAATTTTGAGGAATTTGTAATGATAGTTATTAGTGGAATGTTATATTTTTAACATTTGGTATTTCTGTTGAATTTTGAGAAAAAATAGTTTTCCACTATATAATGGTTTTTTATTTTTGAATATATATATTATAATATTTTTTGGGATTTTGTTATTAGATGGGATGATAAGATATATTATTGTTTTGTATTATGTGATTATATAGATGTTTATTTTAGTGATTATTGAAATAAAAAAAACCCATACACATCATCTGAAAAAAATAAGTTTTTGTTGGAGATTAATAAAATGATTCAAATATAATTTTAAATTAAATATATTTAGTTATGATTTTATTAAAAATAGTAAATTAATTCCTAAAATATAGGAAAATTAACATTAAATAAAAATTAAATGTGTTTAATTTTGACACCGATAAATCCATGTCTTTGTAACCAACAAAATATTTACATTTTTTGGGTGGTTAACCTTCTCATTTTTGTGTTCTCTATCACTCTATATTAGTCATTGATAGATATCTTTCTCTTCAATGTCCATGATTTCCTTTGTGGTAACCTAATATGTGCTACCTAATATGATCTTTATGAATTATTTTTACCCGTATCAAGTAGATGTTTTATTAAATTTTTACAATGTTGGATATCAATAAATGATTTTTGGAAAGTAGAACCATAGTTACAAAACCCAATTTAAAAAATCTAGAACACATTATCTATAAAGATGGGAGAATGTAAAGACCCAAGAACATATAAAATAATTATTTTTTCATTCATGAATTAAATGAATAAATTTTTTATTAATTTATATTGAAATAAGTGATATTTATTTAAGTTAACGAAACATTATGAATATAACAGTATACATAACTATGAATGTATAAACTAATTTTATTTATCTTGTTACCTAAAATATTATGTACGTACTTCATTGAATAAGTAAAAAACATTTTAAGAATGAAAAATTTATTATTTTTATTTTTTAGACCATAATTATTTAACGACAATTGAATGATTAATTTAGAAATATAGAAGAAAATTTGTTTCATAATATATTTTCATACATTATTTTTTTTCTCATATGATTATAAGATAATTTTATTGGAATGTAATTAAATTTTAAAACTATTATAAAATCAACTATGTTTTTAAAATTGGTATTTTTGAATAAATGATGATTTTAATTAAAAATTAAATTTATCATATTTATAAAATTATTTTCAAAAAAAATAGTTTATTTTTAAATTGCACATGTTTAGAAATTGATAGGGTTAATTTTTGGAATTTTTTAAATAGTAAAATATAATAATATATAATAAAATCCAAATAAATGAATTATGGTGTCATAGATGATGTATAGATGATGTATGCCCAAAATATAGAACTATCCTTATAATTCCCAAACCCTCAATGCCTGGAACCGATGCATTATTTTATTACACTTGTTCGCATTCTAGGGAACATGAAACATAAGAAATGGGTGAGCTATGATGCATAGTAAGGATGAAAAATAAATCAGAAGCTATCATAAATAACCAATTACTTTTCAAGAAATGTATCAAACTAAGACACAAGCCTTTTAAACATAATATTCATTATAATATATTGTGAATAAATCAAATAATTCCATTTAATCATTCACACATATAGTCTACTAGTTTATTAATAACATGTTATATCAGTTAAAATTCTCATAATGAGGGGATCCATAATGTCGGACAACATAACTATACTATCAAGTACTCATTCCATGACCATAGAGAAATCAGTGAAAACACATACTAATTTGTATCATGATACCTACTGATGAAATAAAGAGCTATAGAGGTCCCCAACCATTACTGACTATGTCCAATGCATTCATCACATGATAAGTGTGAAACAAAACAATCATAAACTGTAGTAATAAACCTAGCATATGAAATTTTAACACATTTATCATAAAACATGAATGCTATCAAAATAAAACATACACATTCAAAAAAATTATAAAAAATTCCATAAAATATGATAGGTTTTATCATTAGAAATCATCCTCAAATAATCATAATATCCAAAACATGATATTGAAATATATAAAAATATTTTTAATGAAGTAATTATAATATATTTACAGAAACACAACTATTTATTGAATTTTTTTAAAAATCAATACAATTTAAAAATATAATATTTTCATTGACAATAATCATATAATAATATAGATGAACCTTCAAAATGTTAAGGTTTCATGGAAATGAAATATGTCGTCTACACTGTGTATGTTAATAAACCATTCTTCTCGTTATTTGTTGAAATGTCAAACAAAGTATCTCATAAGTAATATGATAAAAGATTACCTTTTTTAAATATGAAATTGGGTTTGAATTTCATTTAACATTTTAAAAATAATAATAATAATTTTTAAATAAATTTGTATGAAACATGGACATTTATGATAAATATATCCCAATAAATATATAAATATATATATATATATAAACAACATTAGATAGTATTGATATTGGAAAATTAACTATGAACATGTAAAGTTCTTAAGTCGAGGGTTCGTAACCTCTTATATAATGGTTAAATAATAATATTAAATTATAACATGTCCATATAAATATTTCTTATATCATATATGATCCACTTATATCATTTTGTTAATAAAATATTTGTATAACAATTGTTTTAGTTGTTAAAATCTTTTTTTTCTAAAGCATAATTTTATTATGTAGGTGATGTTTTTAATTAATAGAATATATTTTATTCATATCTTAAATGATATTATGTTCATTAATATTATATTTACTCATATTATAAATTTTACAATCATACATTACTGGTTATAATGGTGAATAAATCTAATCACATCATTGTGACTGTAGGTTGTATGTACGCACTAGCAAAGGTATCATTCCCATAATTATTAAATGGTATGTAATTTGATGGTATATTAATTATAATGAATAATAATAATTTTATTTCCATTATTTTTATCCATTGTAATCATCATTATACCTATCCAAATAATTTAGTGTTGGATAAAAATATTCACCACAATGTGGAGATGGCAAGTCATAGATATATAGTCATAGAGATATTGATATTTGTGGGATGGATAAAAAGAGAAAAATGGTTATTAGATAACCATAATAACATCTTAGAATGAATATTATACTCTGTTTTTTAAATTTTATTGAAACAATATTTTTATAGGAAGTAGAAGAAGCAAAGTGTTTGAAATGAAATGGTAAAATAATTACGCATTCTTCGAGTATCTACTTTTGATTTGCACAAAATATTTCATTAGATTGGATTTTTTCCATTGTATTAATTGTATGATGATGTTAGGGAATACAGTTGGATAAGTGGTAATAATTTGATCATTCCAACAGGATTTAGTGGTCTGATTAAAAGATAATGATATGTACCATTTTATAAGAGAGGGTATGGGTTATTCTTGAAACTCCAAAACTACTAATTTAAAGTAAATTTAATTCGATTTAAATACCTCAAACTGATTTATTTATAGAATTATATGAGTATGGGTTTAAAACTATCACCAAATAAAATTTAGACATATCTATGTCACAATTTTAATATTATCCTTTGGATTTAACCCTGAGTTATGTAGTTTAACTCATACTGTGTCTACCTGACTTTTAATACTATATGGTTAATAAATTTACTATAAAATTACAAAAGAACTCCAATTAGATAATTTATAACATATTTAACTCCATCCATTTTATTTTTATGGATATTGTTTTTATGACTTTTATATCATTAAATAAAATAGAATTTATTTTCAAATCGCATTTATGTCAATTTTGACACATTTGGATTCATAGTTTTTGTTAAATTCATAAAAACTCTCCTCCATAAGATAAACTACATTAAATCATCCCTAAAATTTTAATTTAAACTAACTAATTATTATATGGAATTAAATAGTTAATTTTTTTAATATTTTTAATATTATTATTTTTATTTTTTATTGTAATAACTAAATTACTCCATCATAATCATGTCACCATTTAATTTAATTATTTATTTATTAAAATAATAAATAAATTAAAATTATGTCTATAATAATTTAATATTCATAAATACTATTTATATTTTAGCACATAACTTATATATTCTTATATGAAAAATGATATAGTTATTAAAATTTGAATATGACATTTTTAGCTCTTTATTAAATAAAATATAAAAAATGTCCAATTCAGACACAAGTGTATTAAAAAGGATCCCATATTCAAAACAATATTGATTTTCATCTAAATACACTGATCCAATTAAATTTGTACATGTTTTGGGGTATCAATATAATAATATTATATTATTAATGTTCATTTAACAACCTAATTTACCCATAAATGTGGTAGATAGATAAAAAATTAATAAATTTACTATTCACTAAAAAAATTAAGTTTACCCTATTAGATAAAAATATCATACTAATAACAACCATTTATAACTGTTTTCTAAATTTCAATTGACATTAGTTTTAAAATTATGATTAATGTTAATCCTACACAAGTGGTTAAAAGGTGGGTAAAAGAGTCGTTCAAAAGTTCAATGAATTTTAATACAAAATTATATTGTAAAAATTATTCTTATTAACTTATATGAGAAAATATAAGTATTTTGTACCAATTCTGAATTTAAAATAAATTTAATGTATAATAATTTTCTCAATGAAAATTTCAGGTTTTAGACATCATTGTAGTATTTTTTACTATTAATCAAAAATTGAAACATTTAATAAAATTACCCTAAACACTCCTGAAACTAATTTTGATATTATGAATTCTGAAATTAAATATAATTTAAAAAATAAAATTTATAAATTTCATAATGTGGTTAATATGATTCATAACCTCTTTTAAAATGACATGTTTGATAGGTCATTGTGCGCTCTTACACGGTTGTTCGTGTAGTGAAAGATAATGAATTATTTAAAAAGAAACATACAATGGAAGCTTTTGGTTTTACATTCATTCATCTATATAATAATTTAATACTAATAATTTCTAGAATATCCACTCATAAAAATATATGGGTGGTTCTACATCATAAGTACTTTGGGTTCCCACGTCGCTTCTTCCATTCATCCATCATTACCATTTTTATTCAAAAAATATTTAGACAGAGTTAGAGATGACAAGTTTCTTGGAGGACATGAAATAATGGAGACCAAGGGAATCACCCTAGATCAAGTTCACCCCCTCAGGGTTTAAATGAGATATTTTAGTGGTAGAAATGGCCATGATACCAGGGGTCACCATAGAGGCCAATTAATCTGCCACCTAGTTTCCCTCCCTCCACCTGTGAGTTAATCTAGTGCAACCCTCCAAGAGAGATTTGAATTTATTAATTATGTATATAATAGAATAGTTGATGATACCTTTACCATACAAGGCATCGTGGATAACAATAGAGTCTGTCCCTAATAGGGAGATGTAATGTGCCTGCTGCATACAAATACTAAAACTTATAAGAACAGTCTTTGCCTCTGCCTACATAGAATTTCGATAACTATAATGCGCCCAAGAACATTAAATTCACACTGCCCCTAGAGTCCCAGACCATGCCCCCACCACTTATTTCAACTAGCACGCAAGAACAGTGAGTATCCAGTTTGAATCCAACTTTAGGAGGACTCCACCGAACCCAATTCCCATGTTCCCTAGTAGATGAACACTAAGCCACGTTTTTTGCACATACAACTTGCGAAGGAAAGATATCTTATACCAATCATTATCCATGACACAAAAATCAACCATGATACATCATACTCTAATGGTAATGGATCTTCCTGTATATGTGATCCCCTCGAACCAGGCCTAGTTCCATGCTTACCATAAACACTAACAACCCACATTGAAGATGATGGATCTCTCCCAAATTTAATTACTGGAACTGTCCACCCCCAGAAACCAACACTATATGAAGGAGTAAAAGCTCGATGCATTGGGGGTGTACCATATAGATTCACTGAAGACTCCCCGTACCTGGCGGGCCCAATCACACTCGATGAAGATATGGGATATCCACTCTTCACTCTTTTGGATGGGACAATGGCTGAACAAAGCCATGAAAATTCCGCGCCTCATAAGGTTATCATCAGCTGGTAAGTCTCAGTTCTGGATCCCCCATGTTAGGAAATTAATTTTTTAGGGATCCTCTTACACATATCCAGACCGTACCCACTTCTTTATTGGCCCTGCGGTAGGCTTAACATGTACTAATCTTTCTCCTAGAACCTTCCCTAGGTGGTGGGGTGAAGACACATAAGTCCATATCTACACTCATAACAATAGTGTAAAAAACTACCTGGTAATCTAAATCATGAATAGTTTTGCAGAAATGTGGGTACTGACTTTCCTCCTTATATGTGATTGTAGGGACCCGGCACCCACGATAGCCAATCATCCTTCCCGAACTGTTGTGGTACTAGAACTATATGTTAACCTCCCCAATAATCCATTGCGAGCATTGGAGTATGGATGAAATAATAATTCTAAAAGTGGAATTTAGTGGAGATCCCCTAAACACAATAGAATTAGTGTTATCCCAGTATCTATTCGACATCATCTTACCCCCATAATGTTCTATCTTTAATTACCTCCCATGCTAACTTCCCATGCATGTAGTTTATAGTATTTTCATGGCTTTTACCATTGATCCCTCCCCTTGAAATTGGATGGTCCATAGTCCCCTAAAAACCCAATGTCTATTCCCCTCCAAACATGCATCCCATATGAAACGAGACAGATGTCTATCAATGGACCGGATAACCACCTTTTCCACATTGGTGGATGAAAGAGAATGTACCAGAATGTCCAATAGGATATTGTTCACAAGAGTAATACAACCTCCAAAGGATAAAAAATTGTTTTTCCATTTGAAAATGTTCCCCATAATCTTTCTCACCACGAGGTCAAAATCACGAATGTGCATTCTTCCTGTAGACATGGGGGTGAAAAGATACTCCATGGTAAATGAACCACAACTCATACCCAGATATAACTCATATTTGTCACTCTAGTCGAAATATATACCTGGGTCAAATAAAAACCTCTCTTCTCCACCCATGTTCTCTAGTGTCAACATTATAGATAAGATCATCAAAGTGAGAAATATAAAGTTCCAATGTTACTTATTCATAGGTAAAGACATGTGTTGGTTCTGGAATGTATTTCCTTAACAATGGTAAGTGGAAAATAGCATGAACTTTAGAGAGACATGGTGGCATTGTAAAACAGTATGCTATAACTCTAATTCCTTACATTATTTCAAAATGTGAAATCTACTTGGATGTAACATTCCCTTCGTACCTTATCTTATGAAACCATTATGTGTAGAAACCTTCAAGAAAACACGACATCCCACTTGAAATTACAAATACTTCCTTTTGTTATTGAAATTTAACTTTTTTCTTACATTGAGATGCATTGATATGGGTTTGATTAATATTCATATTTTCAATTGTTTCCTATCCAATTTATGGGCCCATTATATTATATTCACTATCATCATCCCAAAATGTATGTGTTCAACATATCGGTCCATATAACACTTCATATGGTTCCATTTGAATACTTGAATGGAAGACATTCATATTGGAATTGTTTACTAGAGGTAATACGTATCCCACATACCTTGGAAGTCAAGTGATCCTGATCTCAAAATGTCATCTGTTATTTTATATTTCCTTTTTTATTTTCAATTAGTTTGAGGGTGGTAGATATTACATAAACAATGCTTATTATCTAGAACCTTATGATTACTTTTCTATAATAATTTTGTAATAAAGGGATCATGATAAAAAAAAAATTGATAGGGGTACACCATGAAGTCTTAAATCTAAATCCACGTAATGTATTTTAAATCAACCTTATTTTAAATATTCTCTTATAGGAATAAAATGTTCATATTTGGTATGTTGTTCAGTAATGACTTATATAAAATGATGTATTCATGGAGTATTTGGTATCCCCAAGACAATTTACATCATAATATCATCCCATTTCCAAATTGGTATTGGAAGAGGATGCATGAGTCCTTTAGGGTGTTGTGTTCTAGACATTACCTCATGACAAAAAAAACATCTTGACTCATAATCCACAATCTCACTCTTCATTTTGTCCCATCAAAAATGTTCCTTCTAGAATATATATGTCTAATCACTTCAAGGTTGTATAGAGAAATTTGAGTTATGAGCATCATCAAACAATTCAATTTGTAGCTCGGGTATAGAGGAAACACAAATCCACTTCCCAATTTTAAAAATACCAACTTCATATATGAAGTTAATAAATCTCACATCATTCATTGAAATAATTTTCTTTTTTACAATCCCCATCATTATAATGAGAATATTTTATATTTTCTAGTAAATATGTTTTGAAAATAATTTGAATAAGTAGTTATTTTTCACTTATAATAGTAATTCCCATATCAATTTTTACTATATCCATGAACATATAATCCCATTAAACACTCATTTTGTTAAGAACACCATTGTCTTTCCAACTTAATAAAATCTTCCCCCATGTTTTCCATCACTAGTTGGTAATGTATTATGAAATCATTATCTTAAAGAAGAAAAATCAATATCATTTTTCCCATGTTGAATTATATCCATGATAAAATATATTTCAAACTCCTATGATTAGTATATTACATACATCATTCACTATAGACACAATTTCTCTATATCATCATAGAAATATTTCTATAGCTAACTCAAGATCATGATATGGGTAGTTTTGTTTGCGAATTTGTCATTTCATTTATGCATAAGAAACAAATTTGACATTATGTATAAGAACACAACCAAGTCCTTTCCATGATGTATCACTATAAATCAAAAACCCAACCTTCAAAGATATTAATTTCAAGACAGGATAATTAACTTATCATATCTTTAATTCTTCAAGAAATCATTCATAGTGTTTTGTCTAAACTAATTTAAATCATTTACATGTGATCTGGGTAAATCGGTTATCCAATATAGAAAAAGACTAAACAAATTGCTGATAGTAACCTACAAAACAAATAAATCTACATATGTCATATAGGCTCATATGTTCTGGCTATTATTGGATTTCCTTTTTCCATATAAGATCAATATAGATACCATCATTCAAGAAATTATTCTATGAAAGGAATTGTTTTGAAACTATAATTCACACATGCTAAATTGCTCATATAGCTCTTATATTTTATGATTTGTTAGAACATTTTGAAAGTTGTTCTCATATTTTTTTTGGAGTATACCAAGTTATCATCAATAAATAAAATAAAAAATCCTTATGTGATTATGTGAACACTCAATTCATTCGATCCATGAAGACATTGAGTTGATAATTTGGTCCAAATGGAATTACTGTAAACTCGTAATGCCCACACCTAGTTTAAAATGTTTTCATTGGAATACCTTCCTTCATTAGTCAAAATTTATTATATGCAGAACTAATGTCAATCATTTAAAAATATAGATCTTTAGAAGTTGATCAAACAAATCAAGAATTTGAGGAAAATGATAAGTTTTCTTTATTGTAATAGCATTTAATTCTCAATAGTTAATAAAGAACCTCATTGATCCATCTATCTTCTTGATAAAACTATTGGGATCCCAATAGAGAGACACTAGGGAGAATAAATTCATTATTAATTAAATCCTATATTTTTTTCTCCAGCTCTTATAACTCTATAGTGTCCTTTATATAAGGATTCTTTGATATTGTTCTTCTATTAGGGATTAAGTCAATATAAAAAACAACTTAACATACTAATGGATATCTTTGTAAGTCCTCTAGATATAAATCAATGTATTCCTATAAAATATGGACATCCTCAAATTGATGATTCATTGGTTTTGTCATTAAATTTTTCCAAATATTTTCAATTACATGAGCTATAGGTGGTGGATCTTGATTATATTCAGATGATAAAGTTTCTTCTCTAAAGATAATGGATTCTACATAATACTCAAAATTCATAACATTATTCTTCTTTCAATAAATTTCCTCATAGTATTTTGATATCCTATAAATTTTATGTATTATATCATGTTTTACAATAGGTATGATGATAATTTTAGATGATAAAGAACATTTAAATTAAAAAATTAGAACTTCCTAACACGTCTTGGTTGCAATGAGACCTCAGTTTTGAGATTTCACTTACAAATCTGTTATCCATTTTAATTAGAAATATATAATATTTTAATCTAATTTGTATTATATAAATGAATTTGATGATAGAGAATCAAATAATTCATTTACCAAAATTGGATGAGATAATTATTGAACCTTCTACCACATAATCTGGAACTCCCACCCCTATACTTGTTATTGCAAAATCATGGCCTTTATCGTTTGTCTTTTTTGGAGTCATGTTTTATTGAATATTAGATAAATAAGATGCATAATGTCTCATATCATTACTCTTTATCATTGAAAATTGTTATCTTATTTCATTCACTTGAAATCACATTCTTGGTAGAGTTTTCCTCCACAATTGTAACAATATCCAATCCCCTTTATGCAAGTATTGCGGTGTTTCATCCCATAATTACTATATATTAGAATGTCATATTTTCTCATCTTCCCATCAGTTCCTTTTCCAATTTGTTCAGTAGAATTCTTCTTCTCATTCATTACATTAATTTCTTATGAAGTAGAATGTTATTTTTCTATCTTGATAGAACATGACATAATATCTTCATACGATGAGAACCATTGTGAGACAAGTACCTGTTAGGGTAATTGTTTTAAACTATAAAATAATCGATCAATATTACATTTTGGGTTATGTTTGTAGTATGCATCATGCCTTTCCAGCCTTGTGATGTAAACTTCATACATTCCCATATTCTCATCATCCTTATGACTTATTTTTATAAAATTACTCTCCATATCATCTCAATGATCATAAGGAAAGTATTTTTCTATGAATAGGTCATTAAATTCCAAAAATATTCTATTTTCGAATTCATCACCATCCTTTGTGTTTTGGATTAATGAATACCATTGATCCCCATATCCTATGAGTTGATAAACACCCATGATTTTTTTTATTTTGTTACTCTCTAAAAAAAGAAATATTTTTTCCATTCTGTTCTATATTAGTATGGCTGTTATTCATATTCAGATTACTTTTCCTAGTATAGTTATATATTTTCCAGCACTAGTTTCATATCCTAATCTGATTTCCATATCTTTCATAGGAAGAAAATCTTTACATGGATTACGTACGTTGATACAATTTCTATTTCTTCAACTAGGCTCCATTTTCTAAATAATTTCATTCACTATATTGGGTTATGAATAATAATTCATAATTTCAATATACACAAAATAAATTAATTTTTTTATGAATATCTAATCTCATTATCACAAACATGGTTTCATTGGGTCCATATTAACTTTTAAATATTTTATAATAGTTCATAATGAAAATGCGAATTATCCTAAGCAGATCCCCTAGGAGTGTTAAATCAAGTGCATAGTAAGGCTCTTTTATTGGTTGTATGTTAACTAGAGTGAGGCCTGAAATACCTTTTCATAGTTATTAATCCAAGGTATATGAGTTCCGTAACCATATAAAATTGATGTTTCGAGACAAAGATTTTTTTTTATGAATACCCACATAATATCTACATTACCAAAATTCTTGGATATTCTTATATACATTTCCTCTAAGTCTATCTTTGGGTATTGTATAACTGATCAATGTTTTTTGAAATATAGATTCCAAGGATTGTACAAAACATCTTTTTTTACCAACTATAACAGCACAACCGCAGATTCCCAGAGGTAGTGCATTATTTTATTACATAGGCATGATTAGAAGAAATAAAATATTGATGGATAGATCAGTTTAGTCGACTGAGAAAAACAAGATACCAAATTTGTTTTTCATCACATCATGAAATGAAATATAACATAGTTTTTCCATTGAATAAACCCATATCTATTATACTATCCCAGCATGTTGGTCATAACACACTTCTTCACATCCTTTGAAAAAATTAAACATTAGAAAGGGCTTATATAAAATTTTCAATAAGGACAAACAACATATAGGAAGCTATAATAAATAGTAATAAACTATAGAGGTAAGTTTTAAAAGTGAAACAAATGCCTTTAAAACAAAATATTCAGCATAATATGGTAGGAATAAATAAAATAACTATATTTAAAATTTCAAATAGATATCATAATAGTAAACTTGTCACATATAATATGAATATCTAATCTTATAATTATGGATTACATAATATCAAACATCATAAACAAATCGTTAATCCCTCATGCCATGACCATAAAAAAATTGGCAAAAATACAAACTAGTATGTCTCATTAGACCTACCACTGTATCGAGGTTATATAGTGGAACCCTCCCTTCACATAATATGATCATTGAATTCCTCATATTAAATGGGTGAAACTTAAAAAACATAAACATTCATATTAAAAGTAGCAGATAAAATGTCAATACATTAACCAAAAACCATGAATGGTATCAAAATAACACATACAATGTCAAACATATCATAAACCCTTCAAAAAAATACAATATCTCGTATCTTAAGAAATCAACATCAAATAGAAATAAGATCAAATCAATGTTTCGGACATATATGAAAATGATCATAATAAAATAATAATAAACTTTTAAGAGAAATACCTCTTAATTGAAAATAGTTATTTTAAATTAAATTTAATTTATAATGAAAATAAATTAAGTGATTATAATATTCTAATAATATAAAGGAAGCTTCCAAACATTAAGGCGTCATGACACTGGAAAAATTCACTCATGCGGTATAAGTTAAACAATCATTCTTCTCATACTTCTTCAAAAATTCTAACAATGTATATTTTATTGGAAACGATAAAATATTCCCTTTAATAAAATTGACCTTTGGTAATAATTTATTTAAACAATTGCAAAAGTTTAGTAATAATTTTTAAAAATACATTTTCAAGAAATGTGACATGGATGATAAATATTTCTCATTAAATACTTATGTATAAACAACATTAGATAGTAATGAGATTGCGAAATTAACCCATATATAGTACATTACATTTTTAGAGGGTGATTTAACAACCTTTATAATGGTTAAAAAATCGATTAAATTATAATTGAACCATATCCATATTTATGATATCATATATGATCGCTTTATATAATTTTTCGATTATATTTTAGTATTACCATTGTTTTGGGTGTTAACTACTTCATTTCCCTATGCGTGTTTTCTTGTGTATGTCAAGTTTCATAAGCACTGGATATATTTATTAAAAAATTGAATTATATGAAATTCATAAATATTATATTTACAAATAATATAAATTTTAAAATCATTCATGAGTGGTTATCTTGGATAATGAATCTCATCATGTCAGGGAGACGGTTGGTCGTACGTACGCACTGGCGACAGTATCATTCCCTTAATGGAAAAAGGGTATGGAATTTGATGGTATAATAATTATAAAGTATCATAATAATGTAATATTAAATAATTATATCCATTATACTCATCAAAATACCCATCCAAATAACATATTACCGAATAATAAATTACAGCACAGTAGGGAGACGGTAAGTCATGTGCTCACACACATAGTGATATTATTATTAATATGATGGACAAAAGGAAGACTGTGGTTGTACGATAGTAATAATAAAATCTCAAAATATATATTAAATTTTATTTATTAAATTATAATGGAAGAAACATAGGAAAATTATGTTTAAGAAGAAAATAAATTGAATTGAATTAGTAAAACAATTACCACTTTTTATTATATCATTTTGATTTGCACAAAAGGACTCCATAGAGTGGATTTATTCAAAAATCAAGGAACCTAGGATAAAAATAGAGAATTTGGGAGAATTATTTTTCATTTCTATGTGAGCCAAATGGATTTAGAGGTGTGAATAAAATAGTTTAAGCATTGTCTTTTGATAAGAGAGGGGAGCGGAATTTTGGAAAAATTAAAAACTATAAATTTACTATAAATTTATTTCGATTTAAAATAGATCGAATGTGATTTATATAGATCCTAAAATGAGAATGGGTCTAAATAATATCAACCAATGATTTTGAGTAATGTTTCAGTTATAATAATTAACCATAACTTTTGTATTTAACCATTAGTTAAATAGTTTAACACTTACTATGTCTACTTGTATGTTTATACTATATGGTTAATATATTTATAATAAATTGAAAGAAAACCTAATTTTGATAATTACTAAAATAATTAACATAATAAATGTTGTTTTTATGAATATTATATATCTATGACTTTTATATAATATAATATAATATTATTTATTTAAAAATCTCATTTATGTCAATTTTGACCCTGTTTAATTCATGATTTTTGTTATATTAATAAAAAATATGATTCCTTCAAAAAATTACCTAAATTGGAAGTTAATTGGAAAATTTCATCCAAAATAGTATTCTAAGGAATCAAATATTTCAAATTATAGTGGTTTAAAATAAGATATATCATATAATTGATTCTTCTTTAAAAAACTAAATTACTGCATCATCATTATGTCACCTCTTAACTTAAATATTTATTCCGTAATATGATACATAAATTACCATTATGTAGATAAAATTTTTAACTTCTTAAATAATATTTACAATCGTCCATTTTACTTATATAACCTTATATTGAAGATGATATATTTATTAAATTTTGAATATTTCATATATACATCCTCTTAATATAAAATATATTAAATTTCCTCATCAAAATAAAGTTACAAAAAAAGGATAATATTTTAAAACTAAGGATTAATTATTTGGAAAAAACATATCTAGTGAAATTATGTCATGATTTAGGGTACCATTATAAAAATATTATAGTATAATTTTAACGTTAATTACCTAATTTTCCCTTAACTTTTGTAAAAAAATTAATGTTTTTTAATGATACCATTCAGAAAGAAAATTAATTTGATCCTATTAGATCAAAACATTCCTTATAATTAATTCCATATATTTAAATTTTCAAAATTTATATAAAAAAAATTACAATTTTGTTTTTTATAATCCTGCAAATGTGTTTAGAAGGTGAGTAAAAGAGATGTTCAAAAGTACCATAAATTTATATTTATATTTATATTAGAAAAATGATTACAATTACCTAAATAAAACTAATATATGTATTATTTATAAATTTTTATGATGAAAATAAATTTTATGTAAAAGAGTTATTTAAATGAGAAATTCTCTTTTTAAACAACAATGAAAATATTTTTCAATATTCCGTAAAAATTGAATCTTTTCAGAAGAATACCAAACATTCACCCTAATAAAATTTTGATATCACAATTTAAACAATGAAGTATATTTTCATAAACAATATTTATAAATTTCATATTGTGGTTAATACTATTCATAACCACCATTTAAATGACTAGTTTGATAGGCCATGGTGCTCTCAAACTTGGTGTTGCTTATACTACAAACTATTGAATTATTTAAAATAAAACATATCATTGAAGCATGGGGTGTTAAAATCCAAAAAATGTTTTAATAAATTTGGTTATAATTACATAAATATTAATAGTATTTGCACCAAATAATAATCAAATGAGAAAAATAATGAGAAAACACCCCTATCCTCTATAATAATTACCACACCTAACCACATCCTTTTTTTACACCTTACAATCATTGAGATTTGTCCAAATGCTACTCAAAAATCATCCCAATACCATTCCACATATCTAGGATAGTATTCTCATAGAAAAATATAAAATCTAGGTTACCTAATGAGGTTCTTAATGGAGATAATTCAAGAGTATGATTGAACACGTTTGAACTAAGATGAACCCGATATAGGGGAATCATTGACTAAAACATTGATTAAAATGTTTTAATAATTTTTTATTATAAATATTTTTAATTCATGAAAATGTATTCAAAATGTTTTTTTGAATGTATATATATGCAGATGAATTTAAAAATTGGATTTTGAATTTAATCTCAATATTTTCTTCAAAAATTGATATTTTCATGTTTTATATAAGGTTATTTTCTTTAAACATACATTATTCAATTTAAAATTTAAAAAAATTCATATTGAATGATTTTATGATGGAAGTATTCATGTTTATTTATTATGTTCTCATTATTGATTATTTTTTATAACGAAGTGTAGAACCTATATCTATCTCCAATTAATTGGGTATATGTATGTGGGAGGTCGACAGTATGGTTACTCTATGTGTGGCTATGATGGTTACCCCAAAATTTATCCATGATAGTTACATCAAAAGTTATCCTTTATGGATACATAATAATACAACCACAAGGGTTACAAATCGTATGGTATCCATGAGTGCTACCAATATTAAGTAAATAATTCCCCATATTACATTTATTTTTTTATTAATATTTTCTATGTTTTATGGAAATATATTTTCTTTTTCAAAAAGTAAGAATATGATAATTAATGGGTGAGAAGTATGTATTTGGGAAAATGATTTCATTTAAAAAAAAATTCATGGAACAAAGGATTATTTTTTATGTCCCTTACTGATATTTTTTGTGCTCATACCATGATTGTATTTTTTGTCACAATTTTTAATTATATGTAAGGGAAAAGAATAATCTATGACGAATTCTATGAAGATCTATATTGAAAAGAAATCATATCTATTTTAAAAACCTTTTTTGGGAAAATGGATACTGAGTATAAATTCTGTAATACCCTAAGATTTTATGATAAATAATTTTTTTAATGTCTTATGTTATACGAAACACTAAGGAAATATTTCACTACACACAACAATTACTTGGCTTGCGTTACACGCAAGAGAAACCATCTCGATAGCTTGCGTTGTACGCAATACCAAGTTTCACTAAACAATGATATATTATTATAATATTATGAACTAGCTATTATGGATAGTATTAACCAGATTTTGAATTTTATAACATTATAATTCATATTAAACATTTTCTAGAATGATATATGAAAACAAAATCAATGTGTCGGATAAAATAAGTATTTTTCAAAAAATACAGTTTTACCGCCTTTTGATGGCGCACCCATTTTAAATATAATTTTTGACATGTTTATAAGTTCAATTTTACGACATAAACTTATTATTTTGAATCATTATATAAAAATTTACATTGTATTTTTTTATACTTTTCTTATTACTTTGTTATTTTGAAGAATATTAAAATACAATAATTTATTCTTAAAAAAACATTTTTCTTCAAGATAATTTTTGTGGTTAAATGATAAAATTAATGGTTTTAAAGTATAAATAGAATATATTTTTACCATTTAATATAATTTATTTCATTACCATTAATATTTTATTTACGTTATAGGTAAAAACATTTCAATCTATGACAATGTTTTAACTTTTGAAACCAATTTTCATAACAACGAGATTAATTTTAAATTCATTACTGCAACTTCTGTGTTTTGAATTTTGAAAAAATGGATTTTATATTTTCATTTAGTGGGTCGAAATTATGTTAAAAGGTTAATTTTATTTGTTTGACAGTATGAATAGTAACTATGGTAATTTTTATTTACTACAATTAAAGGTAAATCAGGTAATTAATGGTAAAAATAATATTATAAAATTATCTTACCACCTACCAAATCTCTATTGGATGAATAAAAGTCAACCCATATCACCTAAGGGTCGTAATAGATTCATTTCATGGACTATTGAACATGAAAATGATATAATTATAATTAAAACCACTGAAAGTGACAACATGTAACTCTCTTATATCTTAAGTGTAATAATTTTAATTTAGTTATAAACTTCATAAAACATCGAATATAAATATTCTCTAGAAAGATAATGAAATTATATACATCATGATAATTTATTTATAATTTTTATAGATTAAATAATTATCATTAATGATGACACAATAGTGATGTAGAAGTTCATTTATTGATTAAAATATCAATTAAATGGTTTTAAAAATATTAAAACAAAATACTATATGAACTAATTAATGTTCTACACAAATTTTATATATGAATATGAAATATTATTAATCTATTTAATATTTTTCTTAGAATATATTCTCTTTGTGGATTTTATTTAAATTCAAATAAATAAATACGGTCAAAATTGACACTATTGTTAATTAATAAAAATAACATATTATAAAATTGTTTAAAAATCTCATAAATATTTAAAAATCATAAATTGAAATTTATATGGTTTAAAATTTCATAAATGATCCAATTATAGAAAATTAAAAATACATAAGGAATTATTTATAACAATTTTAAATTTAGAATATTATTACCAGAAATAAAATTAAAAAGATTAAATAAGGATAAGTCAATCTGAAAATGTTTAAAATAAATTTCCAACATGTCTAAATTTAATTGGTTTATGGTATTAAAAACCTATCTCATCTCATTTTCTAATTGAGTCATTATTTATGTTTTTAAGTGGGGTTTGAATTTATTATAAATTACTATTTCTTATCTTTCCAAAGGTGCCCCTCTCCTCCCTTATAAAAGGGCCCTTCCTCCCTCTCCTCTTCACAATATTTTTAGCCACCATGATCGGCCAAAACTTTTACATTTATCTTCTACACTTACCTATAAACGTACTATAGGTCATGGTCTTCTTCAAAGACCATCTTTAGTTCCCTAACAGGAGGATTCGAAGAGGCGCGCCGAAGAAGAGGTAAAATCCTTTACCGATCCTTTAAAATTTATTTCTTCTTCTACATTTTATTATTTATTTTTTTCATTATAAAGTAATAACATCAGTATCAATCATATACTGATAAGTCATTATAAATATGAAAATAACCTATTTCACCTTCTATCCATCGTACAGAAAATGAAATCAACACGCGTGCGTACGTTTAGAATACCGTCTCCACGCCGTGGTGTAATCTGTTTTCCACCACCACCATACATGTATGGGTATAATGGTGTAAAGAAAAATATATATTATTATTATTACATGATACTAATTCTGAGATATTGTATCATCCACTCCAAGACCATTCAATAATTATGGGAACGATATCGTCACTCGTGCGTACGTATGACTTACCGTCTCCACGATGCGATGTGAATCATTCTACATGATCTTCAATGAAATATTATTATATAAACGAATTGAATGAATAAATCTGACATTTATTATACTACTACCATTCTATAAATGAAGTATCTATAACCTAAAAATAGAAATAAAAATTTATTCGACAAAACAGGCATAAGAACATAAAGCAATGAACACCCGAATAAGAAGTAGCAATGAAATATTACTAATAAGTAGATAATAATATGACCATATAAGATATCATAACAATGATTATGATTCTGGAATAAGTCAATGACATTATCTAAATCATTATACAGGAGGTTCAGATATGTACAAAGCATATCGAACCTATGGTAAGGGAAAATCTTGCAATCTAATTTTTATCCGAGATTGTTTATACTTCAGAATTTAATGGGGGCATATTTATCATCCACATCCTTGTTTCCTAAATATGTAATATTTTTTCTATCCACACACAATTTTTTAAATCCAATTTTACCTATTGGTGAAATTTTAGTAAATGCTATGAAATGCATCTTTAGTCATTTTCAGTACGAGATACTTTTTTCCAAATTACGAGAAGAATGTTTTTTTAATTTATATGGAATGAATAGAATTTTATGATTTCATGGAACATTATTTCAATGAATCTTCCTTTAAAAGATTTCAACTTTAATTTCAATTAACTTCTATTAGTTCAAAATTTTATGACTTGTTGAGAAAGGAAAAATGTTTTTGATGTAGAGAGGATATTTTCCTCTAGATTGGAGTTCAAGTGTTTTATCAAAATTATTTACCATCAAAGAAAATATAGGGTTATGTTTCTATCCCTATTATTACATTGATTTGATTGTGTTATGATGAAATTATTTTTATGAAGTCCTTTTTTTCTTACATGGATTATGATATGATGGAATGATGCTTAAGAATCCCATTTTTATTACTTGGGTTATCCTATGATGTATGATTTATGAATTTGTGGCACACATAAGAATGGATTCATTATGAGATGGGTGGGACATATATCTCCCTCCAAGGCTTTGGGTAATGATTTATATCTCACGAGATAAACATGGTTGGAATGACAAGTTAGTCTAGTTCAGTGATACCGGACTGGAACGAGTAGTGAACTCAGTTCAGTAATGGAATGTGTCCGCTATGATGGACTTGGCAATGAGTCTTGACTAATATGAAATGATTTTCTGTGATTATCTGTGTATTCCAAAAAGATTCATGTTTTATGTTATTATTATTGAGATTATATTTCACTACTATTACTTATCCCATGTCATGATATTATGATCTTTTTTGTAGGTTAAGATTTCAAATTGTTATGTTTTTATGAATATGATATGATTTATATTTCCTTTGTTTTCCCTTAATGAGTATTTGAGCTCACCCTTTTGTTTCTATTCTTTCCCCTAGGTCAGGAATAAGGGTATTAAGTAGGATATAACCAAAGAGGCTCTAGATATGATGAAATAAGTGGTAGACAATTTAGATGATTTATGAACCAATTGTTTATGTTTTCTAGTTTATAAAGACAATATACCTATACGATTATATCATTGTTTTGTTATGTTTTTTAATAAGTATACTTAAATTCTGAAGTAATAACAATTTTTCTGAAGTATGTGTCATTATAGTTGGTATCAAATGGAGGGTATAGTCAACCTTTGGAAGCATGGATGTGAAATCCTTAGTAATAACCCTAAGGATATATCTAAGAATAGAACCCAATATTAGTGTTTTAGAAATGGCCATTAATAACCTATGATAAGACCTAAAGTTTGAAATTTTTATTATTGATTATGTGGTTTTCCTGTTTTGATTACTGTTTCTCACACTATGCTTCTTGGTTTTAGTTAATGGTTGGAACCCAAAGGAACCATGTTAATGCTGAATGCGAAGGGAAATTTAATGATTTTCCCCCATGAGAAACCAAACATTATTGGATCTGGAATGCAAAATCTTGTTTCCATGCTCACACAAATCTCTCAAGATATGAATCATGAAGGACTTCCAAACGATCTAAAGAAGTAGCAACATTCTGTTGAATCCTTCATGAGGTAGCATCCAACTTCATTCAGTGGTTCATCTGATCCATTAATGGCATAACAATGGATTAGTACCACTAATAAAAAATTATCAGTTCTACAATGATTTGAACATGATAAAGTCATCTTAGTAGTATATTGTTTGGAAGGTGAAGCTGATAAATGGTGTAATATTATCAAGAATATGAGGCAAAGAGACGAAATTGAGTCCATGGAATGGGTTGAGTTCAAGAAATTAATTTTCAATAAGTACTTCCCTCGTATTCTTTGAACGAATATGGATAAAGAGTTTCTTGAACTGAAGCAAAAGGATGATAAATATGTTGTTTCCTATGAAAAAAAATTTACAGGGCCTGCAAGGTACGCTTCTAGGAATATTATGCATCCTGAGAGTATGATCAATCAATTATTTAGTGGCTCAAAACGAATTATCCTAAGGGAATTAGCAATAATGTACTTCAATAGCTACGATGAAATTGTTCGATGTGCTCTCAAAGTTGAGATGGAGATTAGAGTAAACCATCAGTCATATGGGTTTGATAAGAAGATGAAAGAAGAATTTGAAGTTAAATATAATTACCACGCATAATAGAAGATGCGTTTTCACATATTCTCAAGGTGTGGAACGAAAAATGGAGTGAATTGTATTAAAGGGACAAGTAAATGTTTTATGTGTGGAAAATATGGTGATCGGGATATTTAATGCCGTAGTGATGGGAAAATGATGTCTAATAATTAGAATAAAGAAAAGGCTACACAGAATGAACCTCCTACACTTCAATGTTACAAGTGTAAGGAAATAGGTAATTATGCCAATCAATGCCCTAATCCAATGGTTGATGATGATAATCGACGTCAACAAACTCTTAAGGCCAAAGACAAAATAAATTCACATGAAATTTCTATCGGCGATGTGGAGTACGATAATGATGTGGTGAAAGGTACACTTACCATCCAATCTAAAGTAGAAAATGTTTTATTAGATTATGGATCAACCCACTCTTTTATTTCTGTAGAGTTTTCTACGGGTATCATCGTACTACCCCATCAATTAGCTGTTGAGTTAGTTGTGAAAACTCCTAATGGCACAATAGTTGTATGAAAGGTTTAAAATTCTTTTCTGATTGATGTTTGTGGGAAAGTGCATCATTAAAATATTGAAATCATTCCTATAGTGAAATTTTGATGTGATTCTTGGCATGGATTGGCTTTCTTTATATGGATCTCATATCAATTTCCAAAGAAGAGAAGTCACATTTCATATTCCTGATCAATCTATGATCATCTATTGATGAAAGGATGATCATAACCTTCTAATGTAAATTTCATCCATCTTATGGGTCCTGATTCAAATAAATGAAGGTTATTTATCTCAAATGGTTGGAGATAAACTCACGATTAATAATATACCCATTTTACGAGAGTTTGATGATGTCTTACTAGAGGAATTGATAGGTTATCCAACAAATTGTGAAGTCGTGTTTTTAATAGAACTCATACTAGGTGTTATGCCTATTTGAAAGAAACCTTATAGAATGGCCCCAATTGAGTTGTAGGAATATAAGAAGCAACTCCAAGAGAATCATGATAAGGGATTAATACGCCCTATTTTATCACCTTGGGAAGAACATGTTCTCTTTGTTAAGAAGAAATATGGGACAATGAGACTCAGTATTGACTATCGATAACTTAACAAGATCACTATCAAGAACCAATATCCTCTCCCACGCATTGATGACTTATTTGACCAACTACGTGGAGCTCAATACTTTTCCATGATTGATATTTGTTCAGGGTATCATCAATTAAGGGTCAAAAGGGAGGATATACCAAAGATAGGTTTCCATACAAGGTATGGACACTATCAAATTATATAGATGCCATTTGGTCTTAGTAATTCCACTACTATCTTCATGGATCTAATAAATAATATCTTTAGAGACTATCTTTATTAGTTTTATTTAGTCTTTATAGACGATATTCATGTCTATTCAAAGAGAAAGTAAGATCATGAAGATCACTTGAGAATTTTATTAAAGACCCTGACAAAGGAGAAGCAGTATGCCAACTTTACCAAGTGTGAATTTTGGCTTCAGAAAGTTTCATTTTTGGGTCACATAATCTCAAAAGAGGGGATATCTATGTATCCAGTAAAAACAGAGGTTATCGAAAGATGGTCGATACCAACAACAGTAACTGAGATGTGACGTTTTCTTGGTTTGGTTGATGATATCGACATTTTGTGAATGATTATTCATGATTATCTAATCCACTCACCAAGTTGACTCGAAAAGGATTTATGTTCATTTGGATTGAGGAGTGTGAAGAGAGTTTGAAGAGGTTAAAATGAAGGTTATCCAGTGCACCTATACTCACATTGCCTTGTAGTGGAGAAAGGTTTGTGATCTATAGATACACATCCAAGAAGGGATTGGGGTGTGTTCTCATGAAAAATTATATGGTGATATCTTATGCCTCACGACAATTGAAAATCCAAGAGTAAGATTACCCAACTCATGATTTGGAGTTTGCTATGGTAATCTTAGCTTTAAAAATTTGGAGGAATTATCTTTATGGTGAAATGTGTGATATTTATACTGATCCTAAAATTTTAATGTATATTTTCACACAAAAAGAGCTGAATATGAACCAAAGAAGATGGTTGGAGTTGATTAAGGATTATGACTGCTCAATTCATTATCCCCCTGGGAAAGCAAACAAGGTGGAATATGCATTAAGTCAACAAGACCATGCTAGCTTATCCATGATGAGGATCTCAAAAGATGCAATATTTATGGATTTACAAAGGATAGATCTTGGAATTATAAGGAAGGGGAACAATAATTTCTTTCTCAAATGAATTTTCAACCATCTAAACATGTGAATATTATAGAGGGACGAAAAGAAGATGAAGATTTACAAAAGAATATGAGAAATGTTATTGAATTCCACATTAATTGTGATGAAATTATAAGGTTCAGGAACTGGGTTTCTGTTCCTCCCATCCTATAATTAAAGAAGTAAATATTGGATGTGGCTCATAGTTCTTCATTATCTATTCACCCTGGAAGCATGAAGATGTATAGGGACCTGAAAGAGTACTTCTGGTGGGATGGCATGAAAAGAGATGTTGCTAAATATGTCTCTCGATGCTTGGTTTTTCAGTATTTTAAAGCTAAGAGATAGAAGTCTAAGGGGATGTTAAAACCATTACCCATACCAGAATGGAAATGGGAAAACAATACTATGGACATCGTCACCTGACTTCCTAAAACATCCAAATGAAATAATTCTATCTGGGTTATAGTTGATCATCATATAAAGTCGGCACACTTCATTGCTATTAGAGAGGTTTTCTCTCTTCATCAGCTTTCCAGGATATATGTAATAGAAGTGGTAAGATTTCATAGATAACCACTTTACATTATATCTGATCGGGATCCGAGGGTTACCTCGATGTTTTGGCGAAGTCTTTAGCAAACTCTAGATAGAGAATTGAGTTTCAGAACTGCTTGTCATCCTCATAAAGACGATCATTCTAAGAGGAAAATTCAAACATTGGATGTCATGTTGAGAGCTTTCTCTATGGATTTCAATGGTGGTAGGGATAAACACCTACCTTTGGTGGAATTTTTTTAAAATAATAGATTTCAGTCTAGTATTCAGATGGCTCCTTTTGAATCTCTTTATGGAAATTAGTGTAGAACACCAACATGTTAGGATGAAGTAGGGGAAATAAAGCTATTAGGACCTGATCTTGTTGATGAGATGGTAGAAAAGGTCTGATCAATTCAACAACACATAAGAGTATCTCAGATTCGACAAAAATGTTATGCTGACAACCGAAGAAAAGACCTATAGTTTGGAGTGGGTGATAAAGTGTTCTTATGAATATCTCATTGGAAGAGAGTTATGAGATTTAGAAAGAAGGGAAAGCTGAGCCCTAGGTATATTAGTCCTTTTGAAATAATGGATTGTGTTGTAAAGGTAGCTTACCGATTGGAACTTCCACTAATTCTCACTCAATTTCATGATGTGTTCCATGTATCTCTCCTGAGAATGTACGTACCTGATCCTTCACATGTACTAAGCTCAGATGTAGTACCACTAGAGCAAAATCTTTCTTATGAAGAACAGCCAAAAAAGATTCTAGATCATAGAAAAAAAGTTCTACGAAATAAGAATACTCATTTGGTTAATGTTTTATGGAGGAACCACCATTTAGAAGCAACTACAAGGGAACTTGAAGATATGATGAATAAGATGTATCCACATATGTTTGTTACGAAGTGGCGAATTTCGATGGAGAAATTCATTTTAAGTGGGGTAGAATGTTACACCCTGATATTTTATAAGAAATATATTTTTTAATGTCTTACGTTATACGCTACACCAAGGGAATATTTCACTACACATAACACTGGCTTGCCTTGCGTTATACGCAAGTACAACATTCCTCGATTTCTTACGTTATACGCAATACCGAGTTTCACTGATCAATGATATATTATTATAATATTATGAACTAGATTTTATGAATATTATTAACCTAATTTTTTATTTTATAACATTATAATTCATCTTTAAAATTTTCTATAATGAGATATGAAAACAAAATCAATTTTTCAGATAAAGGAAGTGTTTTCAAAACATGCAGTTTTACCGCCTTTTGATGGCGCAACCATTTTAAATATAAATTTTCACATGTTTATAAGTTCAATTTTATAAAATAAACTTCCTATTTTGAATCATGATATAAAAATTTACATTGGATAAATTTTTGATGCTTTTTTGATAACTTTAATATTTTGATGAATAGTAAAAATATGCAAAAGTTTTCTTAAAAACAAAATTTTTCATCAAGATAATCTTTATGGTAAAATGATAAAATGTAATTATTTTAAATTATAAATAGAATATATATTTTAAAATTGAATATAATTTATTTCATTACCATTAATTTTACATTGAATTAGTAGCTAAAAACATTTATACCTCTAACAATGTTTTAACTATAAAACTCGTTTTCTTAACAGAGGGATTAATTTTAAATCAATTACAATAACTTATGTGATTTGAATTTTGAAAATTGGATTCCATATTTGGATTCAGTGGGTCCAAATTATATTAATAGGTTACTTTAATTTTTTGGACAATATGAATAGTACCTATGGTAATTTTTTTACTATAGTTAAATGTAAATCTGTTAATTAAGGGTAAAATAAGATTATAAAATTACCTACCACCTGCCAAAACTCTATTGGATGAATAAAAGTAAACAAATATCACCTCAGGGTCGGAATATATTCTTTTCATGAACTATTGACCATGAAAATGATATAATTATAATTAAAACCAAAGAAAGCGACAACAAGTCACTCTCTTTTCTCTTATAAGTGTAATAATTTTAATTTAGTGATAAAATTGATATAACCTTGAATATAAATATTATATAAAAATCTACTAAAATTATCTACATCATGTGAAATTATTTCTAATTTTTATGGAGTAAATATATATCATTAGTGATGACTTAATAGTGATGTAGAAGTAATTTTATTGATTGAAATATCAAATAAATTGTTTTAAAAATACTAAAATAAATATTATATGAACTATTTAATGTTCTAAAAACATTTCAAGATGAATATGACATTTTAAGAATCTATTAAATATTTTGGATTGAATATATTCTATGTGTCTATTTCATTAAAATGAAAATAAAAGAAAGTGTCATAATTGACACTATTGTTATTTTATAAAAATAACATATTATAAAATTACTTAAAAATCAAAACAAAATTTAAAAATTATAAATATAAATTTATATGGTCGGAAATGTCATTAATTATTCAATTATGGACAATTAGAAACACATAAGGAATTATTTTTAACAATTAAAAATTTAGAATATTTTTACCACAAATAAAATTAAATAGATTAAATAAGGATAAATCAATTTGATGATGTTTAAAATAAATTCCCAACATGGCTAAATATTATTGGATTTATGGGATTAAAACCCTATCCCATATCATCTTCGAATTGAGTCATTTTTTGTGGTTTTTAAGAAGTTATTGATTTTATTATAAATTAATATTTCTTATGTTTCCAAAGGTTCCCCTCTCCTCCCTTATAAAAGGGAACCTCCTACTTCTCCTCCTCACAACATTTTGAGCCTTCCAGCTCGGCCAAACCCTATCCATTTCTCTTCTCCAATTCCCTATAAACATACTAGTGGTCTTGGTTATCTTCAAATACAATCTTTAGTGCCCTAAGAGGTGGTTTAGAAGAGGCGCATCAAAGAAGAGGTAATATCCTTTACCGATCCTTTCAAATATAATTATTAATCTACATTTTCTTCTCTATTTGTTTCATTATAAAGTAATAACATCAGTATCACTAATATACATATAGGTTATTATAAATATTAAACAACCCTATTTGACTTTATATCCATCCTTCGGAAAATGAAATCACTGCACGTTCGTACGTACAAAATACTGTCTCCACGTCGTGGTGTAATTTTTTTTCCACAACCACCATACTTGGATGGGTATAATGGTGGAAAGAATAACTATATATGATTATTATAACATGATACTAATTCTGAGATATTCTACCATTCAATCCAAGACCATTCAATAATTATGGGAATGATATCATCGCCCGTGCGTACATACAGCTTACCATCTTCACGATGCGATGTGACTCATTCTACATGATCTAAAATAAACCATGATTATATAAAAGAATTTAATGAATTAATCAGATATATATTATACTACTATCATTATGTAAATTATGTATCTATAACCGATAAATTGGAATATGAATTTATTTGACAAAACATGCATAAGAACATAAAGCAATGGACACCCGAATAACAACTAGTAATGAAATATCACTAATAAAAAGATAAGAATATGCTGATATATGATATAATAACAATGATTATGATTCTATAATAATTCAATGAAATTTATTACATCATTATACATATGGTTTGGATATGAAAAAAGCATATCAGACAAAAGGTAATGGAAAATGTCGCAATCTCAATTTTATCTGAGATTGTTTATACTTCAGAATTTACTAGGGCATATTTGTCATCCACATCCATGTTTCCTCAATATGTAATATTATTTATATCATCATAGATTTTTTTTAAATCCAATTTTACCTATTGGTGAATTTATAGTAAAATATATAAAATGAATCTTTTTTCATTTTCAGCACGAGATACTTTTTGACTTTTCTGACCAAAGTACGAGAATAATGATTTTTTAAATACATGAAATGAATGGATTTTTATGATTTCATAAAGAATTATTTCCATGAAGCTTATTTTACATGTTTTAATGTTTATTTTCAATTAACTTCTATTAATTTTAAAATTTATGACCTATTGAGATAGGAAAAATGTTTTTGTAGTGGAAAGGATATTTTCATCAAGATTGGAGTTCAAGTGTTTTATCAAAATTATTTTCCATCTAAGATAATATAGGGTTCTGTTTCTATCCATATTATTACATTGATTTGATTTTTATATGATGAAATTATTTCTATGAAACTTTTTTTTCTTACATGGATTATGTTATGATGGCATGATGATTAAGAATCCCATTTTTATCACATGGGTTATGCTAAGATGTATGATTTATGATTTTGTGGCACAAATAAGAATGGTTTCATTATGATATTGGTGGGACCTATACCTCCCTACAATGAATTGGGTAAATATTTATATCTCATGAGATATACATGGCTGGAACGACATGTTAATCCGATTTAGTGATACATGAATCGAACGAGTAGTGAACTCGGTTCAGTAATGGACTTTGTTTGCTATGATGGTCTTGGGAATGAGTATTGACTAATATGATTTTTGTCTATGATTATTTGTGTATTCCACAAATTTTCATGTTTCATGTTATGATTATTGGGATTAAATTTCACTATTATGATTTTCCCATGTCATGATCTTATGATCTCTTTTGTAAGATAAGATTTTCAAAATGATAGGTTCTTATGAGAATGATATGATTGATATTTCCTTTTTTTACCATTACTGAGCAGTTGAGATCACCCTTTGTTATGGTTTCTTTTCCCAAGGTCAGGAAAAATGGTATTAAGTAGGATATGACAAAAGAGAATCTAGATGTGATAAAATAAGCGGGAGATAATGTAGATGATTTATGAACCAGTTGTTTATTTATCTCAGTTTCTAAAGATACTATACCTATACAGTCCTATCATTTTTTTGTTATATGTAGTAATAATTTTGATTCATTTCTGAAGTAATAACAATGTATGTAAATAATGGGTCATTAAAAATTCCATTATAAAATGTATTAGATTATCATGTAATAATTAGTTCCAATCCACTAGAACTCTAAACCTAAATGATCATTGGGGTCAAATGTAAAATAATTATATTATAATATCACTAGATTGTGAAACATTAGGGTAAGATATTTAATATATATTAATGAAAACCACTTTATTTTCCATTTAATATGTTATGATGACATCTAAAAAGTTTTCTTGAACATGTGGAATACATATAAATGTAATATGTGATGGTTGGTTCCCTTGTAAACATCACATGTATTTGGTATATGTGGATAACCCATTATATAGCTATGTTATGTTTTAATTTTGATTTAATTTTTTAATTTAATGTGTGGACCTTGTTTCATGTATTTTCAGTTATACATGGACTTAATTTTATATCATGATGTTTTTGTGAAAACAATATTATCAGTCTTTAACATAATGAGTAAATGTGTTATATTTTATACATGTTAAAAATGTTATTAGATAATGGTTCTCACCACTCATATGTTTATTATATGATCCCATGGATAATGATTTATTATTTACAGTTTCACACTCTAATGGAATTTTTATTTTTTTATGATAATGACTTATATCCTACCTATGATTAAATATATTTAATTTTTTGTGTATGAGTTTATTTTTATATAATCATCATCACATTAACTTGTGGTAAAATAAGTTCATTTATTTTTTAAACCATTATATATACCATTACTGAGAGTTTTATCTCACGTTCTTATTTTTTACATTTACCTTGTTTATGAATTATTATTTTCAATTATTTATATCAAGAAATGTTTTATGTGTGATTAATTTAATTACAGATGTTGAATACATATTTTGATATTATAAAATCCTTATAGAGTAGGGATATAACACAGATACATGTGTATTATTATGAATGATATTGTCAAAATTCTTAAAAATCCTAAACCTAAATGGACATTTGTTATGTAAGTGATCAAATATATCAATTTGTTATTTGTGTTTTGTATTACCAAATTTGGTTGAATTATTTGGTATCAAATTCTGAAATCTAAATATTACATTGAGAGAAATACATCACATTACATGGGTCATGGAAATATATAATTTGTATCATAAAATGGAATAAAAAACAACATATTTCAAAATGTTGAAAGATTATTATTAAGAATAACATTATTTTTAGATATGTTTGAAGATGATAATAGTTTTATGTACACAATTTCCCTTTAGAGGTTTTATGTTCTGGGATTTAAGGGGTCCAATAACATATGTTTATATATTACTTTTAGTTTAACAAATCAAAGATATATATGTGATCCTAAGGTAAATAATATGATTTATTTTTATATTATTCAAAAAAAATTAATGGGAACATTATCTGATTATGGTGATGAATAAATTATGTCTAGTATGTGTTATTTTATAGTAATTATTAGATAATAGTCATTTATTATCATATATAATTTTATTGTATCATTACTGTGATTCAATTTGTTTTTGGAAGTGATATATTCATTTAGGAAAATATATGATTAAGATATATATATTTACAGTATGAATAGATATGAGTTATAATTGTTATTTTGGGATAAATTTTATGTTTCTCATAGAAACATATATGATCAATTCTTTTTGGTTTATTTGGATTTTATTCTTGTCATCAATATTATAATGAGTTCTATGCCTAGTTATTTATGGATGGACATAGGTTTGACATTGTGTAATATTGTAGATGTTTTAAAGAATAGTGTATTATATCTTTAAAAGACGGATTATTATTTTAATGTATTAACAATCATTTTCAAAACAATTTATGATTATGAAAATGTATAGATACAATAATATTAATTTTCAACACTTATACAAATCATATTAAATGTTGTGTTTGTCACTTCAATCTTTAGAAATTAATAATATTAATTTATCATTCAAAAAAGTTTTATATATGATCGACACACATTTGATGATTGAAATTGTGACAGAAATAATTTATATTTTATATATTTCCTGATCCCAGTTGTAAATTAAATCCATAACTTCGACCAAGTGGAAATATATTTATTATTTCCTATGTGGAAAATAATTCTTATCTACCAACGTATACTTTATGTAATATATTCCCAATTAGGAGTTTAGTAATGTATACATATTTTTTAGAAATATTTATAAAAATATATTTTTCTTTGTGTTGACATAGAAATTAATGTACTTATCAAATGTAAATGTGATATATATATATATTTATTTATTTATGTTATTTAAAAAAACATATGTATATTTTTCTTCCACTACTTTTTATTTGTTCAAAAAAAATTTAAATCTCATTTTTATCACACATGCGAAAAATATATGGGAGTGTAATTTTTTTTAAGTTTAATAATATAACAATATATAAATTTAAAATATAATTATACATAAAATATACGTTATGAATGAAATATTTTAATAGCTGAAATAATGAAATATAATGAAACGTGATTAATATATTGAAATTAAATGATATACACTAATAAAAAATGAGAATTCAACAAAAAATTGATGAAAATTAATATATATTTCTTAGATATATACATATATGAAAATATAAGAAACATAAAATAATTATTCTATCTGTTGTATATATATATTTTTAAACCACTTAATTTTATGTAAATAAGGAAATGAAATGAGAATACAATATATATGATGAGAGCGAATAAAATGAATAATTTTTAATGAAACATGTAATTATCTATATTGGAATGTAATACGACCATTAAAAATATGAATTTTGGAAAAATATCCAATATATATATATATCCAATACATATATAGTCATTAGGTATATTTTAAGTTATTTTGATGGAAAAAAAGATAATTTCATATGAATAAAAAAGGTAAATTTTCAATTAAATGGTTTTTAAGCATACAAAATGTTATTATATTAACAGAATAAATTTATTATTTATTTCTAAAAAATTATAGTAAAATAATATGATCTTATATTAAATATAATGAAGAGAAATTCGTTAAATTATGATTATTTGGAATAACTGTTAATAAGTTTAATTTATGTTTTTAGAAAAATATATTATTATTTAAATAATTTAAATAGGAATTTTTTTGAGGATATTATATAGAATTTATAACAATATTATTAATTATATTAAATATAAGGGTTATTATTTTTTTAAATAATCATATTCAAATTAACATAGGGTGAAAATTTCTGGTATTTATTTTAAATATCATTTTACCAATTAAAAATGAATATTGCTGAATTTAAAAAACCTATAATTTGATTTCAAGTATTTATAATTTAACATTTCTTGGGGAAGTAGATTTAAAATAATGTCTGATTTATTTTATTATACATAATCTATTAAATACCATTAGAATCATTAGTTTTCTTTATTTTCATATAAAAACAATTTCATACATAAAAATTGAATTTTTTGGAAAAATATTCCAGGTTAATGTGAAAAGTAGTTTCTATCTCATAGAAGAATTAAAATTGTTAAAATTGATTCCATATTTTTTATAATTATATATAATTTTGTAAAATAGATATACATTATTTCAAAAAAACAAGAGGAACCATGGAAATATTATTTTTTACCATACTAAATGGAAAATTAAGTTGATTAAAGGTAAAATATATGTGAAAATACTTTAAAATCAACAATAGATATGAAATTATTTCATTAGATAAGTTTAATACTACTAACACCATAATATATTTAAAAATATTAATTTTTTATTAAATTTTCTTTTAAAAAATAACATTATATTTTTTTGTATTATTATATTCTAAAATTTTACATTCATGATTTATATATCCATAAGATTCATTGATAGTCACAAGAAAAGTGATTCATAGTTATAAATTGTTTTTTGATTATAAATAAAAAAATTAAATGATGATTTATTTTTTAAAATATTTATTATTAAATAATTGCAAAAAATATTTATGACAGTGTTGATATTGTGCTTGTGCCAGAAGTATAACATTCAAGTAATTGATCTGATAAAGTATTAAATATAATATTTTTTGGTGAAAAAAAATATACTCAAAAATAGTTCCCATTATATGTTTTGAATTATTATATTTCAATTGAATTACTATCTTGGTGTTTCTTATAATTAAATTATAAGTATGATTGTTTCGAACGCTTTTACGCCGGGGCACGCGTGCGTGTCCGTCACGCATGGGAGGACGCGCGACTTGCTGCCCCGCATTCCCACATTCCAAAGGCGGGCAGCATCCGTTCCTTATTCAGAGACATCTATTCCTTGGTTGAAACAGGGATGATGGGATGTCGGTTCTTCCTTCTGTGGATTCCTCCTCGGAGCTCGTCACCTAGTCCCGGACTCCCTCATATGTTTAAGACGGGTTCGTGAAGCTCGTTCTCGGTGCCATATCTGTATGGACGCTAGTTAATTACGCTGCTTCTGTCGAGACGCTCCAAGGGGTCTTGTCGGGGCAGCAACCTTCGGTGAGGAGAATGGTCATGTTGGGGTGTCGTTGGCATGTCTTGATGCTGGGGATTGGCATGTCTGTCTTCTGTTCCTTATCATAGGGATTCTCGAGGACAGGGAAGCCTGAGGGATCCAACATCGAATGCGGGGATTGTGTACTATCTGTGGTTTTCCTCAGCTTCCCATGCTTAAGACAGGGTATGCCGCGAGTTTAATGTCTTTCGGAGATGGATCGGACGAATCGGAACACTGATAGTGGATCACATTGAAGGACCCCCTAGGGGGAACACCGATGTTGGGGCCAACACTTGGGCGGCTTCCCAGATACCATGGAGTGTGATGGGTTGGCATGATCTCACTGGGATGTGGCGGCCCGGGTAAGGATTAGGATGGATGATGGAGTGACAGGCTTGAACCTCGTGGAGGCTTCCTATGTATCCCCATGACAGGGAATCAAAGTCCGCGTAGTTCGGTGGTATGGTGGGACACTGGAAGAGGCGACCCGTGAGAATGAACACATGGATTTGAGTCTGGAGGAAGTAAGATCTCCAGTCTAGGTCATGAGCTTTCCAAGGAACGTGGGCTCGAGGGGGAAGTCGGGATGAGACGTGGGTGTGAGATATGGGGCTTACGCTCTGAGACGGCCCAAGAGGGGGAATATGGGACTTACGCACTGGAACGGCCCATAATGGTGTTGGTGAACCGATGCGAAGGGGTCGGAACAACTGAGCGATGGGCTTGAACCTCATGGAGGCTTCCTACATATCATGTGTTAGCACGGATCAATGTCCATGTAGTTCAGGGCATACAGTTTAACATCATGCGGGACGAGGGCATTTGGGGCTTACACTCTGAGGTGGCCCAGAGTAGATATGGGGCTTACGCTCTGAGGTGGCCCATGGTGGTCGTGGAACCGACGTGGAGAGGTCAGAACGATCGGGTGGTGGGCTTGAACCTCATGGAGGCTTCCTACGTACAATGAGTTAGCACGGATCAAAGTCCACGTAGTTCTCTGGGATGGGGATTATGCTCTGAGGCAGCCCATAAAGGATGTCATGGTCGATGCGCGCTCTAAGCCCACGTGAGTCATGCTCGGTGCGAGAAACAATATGCAGCAGGGACCAGACATCACGTCGCAAAGGGTGCGTCCGTGAGAAGCAGAAATGGGATTATGCGTTGAGCGGCCCAAAGAGGAAACAGGGGCTTACACGTGGTTAGCGGCCCTTGGTGCCGGGGCTTACTCTAGGATGGAGGCCCGTGGTGTGACAAAGCGCAGTGGGAAAGGGACTCCACTGGGCTTGGCAGGGGGGAAGTATGGAGGTGCATGGGTGCAACCTTCCGCAAGAGAGGCAAGGGGCTTACGCTCTGAGGCAGCCCTTCCCCCATGGACGAACGCCACTCCGATAAAGAGGATCTCATTCCATGCGAGGAAGAATCCATTCTCATGGAGATGAGTGGGCATAAAGAATGTCCGAGTAGGGGGGACCCTGCGTGTGAAGCATGGGGTCGGACCACAGTTTAACGTCATGTGTTAAGGACGAGGTTCTTAGCAGTTTAACATCCTGCAGCTTGAATGAGGTGGGATCGCTCCACACCCCTAGGGTTTACATGCCCAATTCCCTCTACCCATTGTAGGAGAGAAGGCATCGGCAAGGCCATAGTGAAGGGGGGCCGCAGGGCGAACCATCGGGGGGTCCACATTACCGTGGCTATGTGAAGAAACAATAGCCGTTAGCGTGCCTATGAGGAGAAGCCTGAGGCAAATCAACGCAACAGGAAACACCGCCCAAGGGACCCTTAGGTTACTTCATACAAGCCTGGAAGGCCGTACGGGAAAACAATGCATGCCGCGCTTGCCCGGCAGGGAAGACATCAGGTGCCGGCACGGAGAGGAAGCCAAGGGGTGTCAAGGTAAAGGGTCATGGGTGTTGCACACAATGAGAGGGTTTGATCGGAAAACACCAGGATGGCGAGAAATAGGACCAGAGGATTGCGCAAACAGAAGGGGATTGCGCACACGGGGCAAGGATTGGACGCAAGAGAAGAACCCAGAGGAGTGGGCCAATTCACTTAAGCCAGTGGAATTGTGCACAAAGGTGAACCCCGGGGCAAGGTTGCGCGAAAAGAGGAATTACCGTGAAGTCACCTTGCGCCCGGGGTAGTCCGAATTGCGCGAACGGGAGCCGTTCCGAATTCCGAAACCCCAATTCGTTTGGGGTTTCCTTTTATTTATAGGCATCGGCCAACATGGAATCCAGGCGGCGTGCAAAATCTTTTGCGCCTGGAACCATCAGCACGCAAAGCATCACCGTGAGGAACTGGGGCGCACAAAATTGCGCACCTCACCGGCTCGATTACGTGCATCCCGGGGATGCTTCGCGTGCACGGCTTTATTTCGTGCAAGGCAACCTTTATTTCATGCACCACTTCCCGGGCCTCCAGACCAGGCCTCTGATTCCGAATATGACTTTGCTTTGTCATTTTGAAACTTCCACTGGGAGTTATGGATTTTTTTGGCATCAACAATGATGTTGAAAATTACATAAATGGTATTTAATTTTGTAAAATAATTTTTTAAATTGTTTAAAATTAGTTTAAAAAATTATATTGAGATATGTAAATGAAATATGGTTTTTAATATTAATCAATTTATTTTTTTGGTCCACTAATTATTATATAGTTACTTTTAACATCCCGTAAGAATAAACAACTATAATATCATGGAAATAGTCAATTTTTTCAACAAGGAGTTAAAAGTACAAGTATAGAATACAACATCACCTAAAATCAATATATTTTATTATATAATATGATTTAGATTTATCTCCATAATAACATAAATATAAATCAATTTTATAACAGATTATCATGAAAAATAATTTTTATTATTTTAATAGTTTATATACATTGAAGAGTGCCCCTGTGTTAACACATAAAGGGACACAATATGAACACCTTTTTTGAAACATCATGATCTACATATCATCAAGAAACCTGACTAAAAATAGTTAAAGATCTTTTATATAAATTAAAGATAATATATTCTTTTAAAATACCATTCCTTGTTTCCTCGAGGGTAGATATAGTTGAGGATCATCAAAGAGAATGAAATTAGTTCAAATAGGAAACAAAACCATTTTACATTTGAATGTGTGGAAAACCAGCCCACAAAAAAATGTATTTAATTTATGATCACATCCAATCGTTTTCTGTTTTTATGATTTAATTTAATTTAATATATGGAATTTATGATGTAATTTTTCTTTTGGAATTAGTATATATTATCTTCTTTTAGCCCATTTTTCTATTTGAAACTGTTAATGTCCATCACGTGTATAAGTGGACTACCCCCACCAAAAGGTGATTAGATTAAATTATTATTATTTATTTAAATAGATGGTAAAAAACAATATTTTATGAATATACATTTATTTTAGTATATAATAATTATTTTTTTGTTGAATTATTATTAATGGTTTTTTCTTTCTATCAACTGAAACGTTGAAACATCACTCATCCGTATGTATGGAATATCTTATCCACAAAGTGATATAATTAATTTTACATAACATCTATATATGCATGAATATAAAAATTCATATATTGAATACATAGGATAATAAATACATAATTAAAATTCATGATATGATGAAACCAAGATCAATGTAAAAGAACCAAAACATATGAAAAGAAACGTGCATGATATTTGAAACAGTTTCCACTAAGAATAACAATTTTATTAATGAGTTTTCAATAAATGATTGAAATTGTAGAATAATAAAATAAAGTGTTTTATTATATTAATATATTTTTAAAATATATGTGTAAAAAATCTCTTTATTATATACGAGGTTCGTATTCTTATGAATCCATATGGAATTGAGGTATGATATTCTAATGTCACTTTTGTTTACATGAGAAATATTCCATATTCTATGATAATTTATTTCAAATGGTGTATATAATGAATATTTTATATGATACATCATGAATCTGTTTATATCCATTTTAGTCAATGTTTCATTATTTCTTAATAATTTCATGAGGGTTATTATTGAAATATTACCAAAGGAATAAGAGTTTATGTTATGATATAATTTAATTTATATATTGTCTATTAGCTTTTTCCATTGAGGAAATTTACATGGTTCTTCTCCATTTAAATTTCTATTTTATTCTCCATTGGTTATGGATGAAATTTTAAAGTAATTTTACCATTATCCGCTCAATGGTACTTTAAATGACCATGAAATGTTTTTCAAGAAAACTAATTATTATTTTTTCATTTAGATGATGATATTTTTATATATGACCAGATCATCAATAAATATATTGAATACAGATTTTATTATTATAGAATTGTTTATTAATTCCATTGATATACATGTTTATCATAATTTTCAAGGATTATAAAAATATTCTTATCTTTTTTTGAATGAGGTACTTTTTACCAAAGATGTGGATGAAATAATTTGTTTAGAATGTAATACATGAATGGATATTCCCCCAATCATTATTACACAATTATTTCAAGGTTACATTACAATATATGAAGGTGATTTTCGATTAATATATTTTCCTTCATAATTTATATTTTTCAAGATTTTACATAGAAATTTAGAATTTGAAATGCTATTCTCCTGAAAAAAAATTATATGGATCATTTGATGTTATTTTCATCTTTGAAATTGTCCACTCATGATACATTTTTTAGAGAGGTATATGTTCCATTGAATTCATCATTAAAAATTATATATGTGTATTACTAATAATATTATAATATATAGTTGAAGCATGTTTTCTTTTCCATGACATAAGGAATGGTGTAATGATAAGTGTTTTCATGAACATGTGTAATTAATGTTAATAGATTGTGTTACATTTGGGTCCATTATATATGTCCAATGAATTATGTAATGATATATAACTCACGAGGATATCATTTTAGGATTAAATCTGACTTCATATTGAGGTCCTTCTGTATAGAGTAGGTTTTTACCCATAATTTAATGAATAGACCTTATTCGATGTCGTTATGTTTTTGTGTGGGACTAATTTCATGTCATTAACATAATGAGTGAAACTATTATGGAGTATACATGGTCACCATGTTATAAGATAATTTATTTCCCAAGTTCCTATTTATTTTATTCTCTATCAAATATCATGATTTATTATTGATGATTCGTCACTCTTATAAATATTTTCAATTTTTTGGATAATATTTATTATATGAATCATGATTAATGATATTATGTTTATTGGGTAAAAGTTTCTTATGTTATGATAATTTTCTTCGACCCTTATCTTGTTGAATGATCATTAATTTATATATCCTATATTTATACTAGTTGAGTGTTTAGGAACACCCTTATTATGTTTTCTACTTCATGAGGTTATGAATAATGTTTTTAAATGAATTAGGTATAGAAAAGAGTCATATGTGAAGTATGTTATAGGTGAAAATAATGTATAATTGTGAATCATGAAATTTTTTGAATAGTATAAAACATGACATGAATGATTTTTTATTATTATGTATGTTTTTTCCGAGTTGTCAGAAACATTAAACATAAAAGTTATATGGGTGCGTAGATGATATGATATTTTTTTTTATTTTTTATATTTTATATGGGTTACATTGTATCAGTATTATAAATATAAAATATTGAAATTTACAGTAATAGTTATTTGCAGTAGATTGAGGTGTATGGGTCTTAGGTTATTATGATAGATTCCTTCCATATATTAACACATTCCTCCAATTAATTTAGATACTAGACTGAAAATAGTTATGATATATTAATTGAATTATGTGTATATCTTTTCCACTTGAGTTTTATATGATATAGACCTTATATTCAATTTCTATACATCATAGTATTTCCTCAATCCTTTTCAAAATATTCGTTAATATTATATCAATCATGATCTCCAATTCCATCTATGGAATTATTCAAAATAGTCTATGAATAATCATTACCACAATAAAAAATTATTTAAAAATTATAAACAAATGTAATAACCACATAAAAAAACATAACTATGAAATTTCAATAATCAAATGATAAATACTATTCATAACATCTAACACAGTTTATATATTTATATAAGATGAAATGTAAAATAAAATTTCTACACTAATTCACCCACCCTCTTATATTATTTTTATGATCCATTGGAACATATATAAGCATACAATATATTTTATTATAGTATTATTATTGATATTTCCGATTAATGATTAATGAAGTATTATCAATGTAGAAACAAATGAGCTTATTATATAATAAAATAATTATATTTAATTGAATCATAACGAATTTTCTATGAAAAAGAAGTTTTGGGGAGTTTTATTGGGTATAGAGTTTTATGCTAATTAAGTTAACTCAATAGAAAATTGTATAACAATATTAAATTACAAAAACATATGTCTAGGAAAGTGAATCTCAGTGATTGCTATCATTAATTAATTCTATATATAATGATTCAATATTTATTTTAATCATTCTAAATTTATTTTTTATACTGTGGTTCCACACATATGTTAGAAAGGTACTAATGTGGTTTACGATTGTGGACCCTCAGAAGGGATCTATACTTAAATGTTATTTGATTATGCTTATAATGATTAAATGTTGTTCTAATGGGTTTGAAATTAGAAAATTTTCTATGATTACTTTTTCAAAATCTATTATATCATTCATTTTTCTATGTTATGTAATCATACTTATATCTCTTATACATTGAGTTTATAAAGTGTATAAGAATACATTTCTTATTACTAACCATTACATACAATGAAGAATATCCATAAATAAATTCCAATAATAAAGGATATATTTCTAGTAGATATCAGTGAGAAGAGATCATTATAGTGTGTACTGGTATTATTATTCCCAAAAGAGTTGTTGATGATATGATATATCAATTTGATATTGTTTTTTTATATAATGGTGGATGTGTCAATTTTTATAGTATTAATGAAGTAATGAAAGTATGAATATAAATTTAGTGTACAATTCAACATCATATTTTTTTAGGTAACCTGTTGGAATTAAGAAGAACAAAAATAAACGTATGGTGTCCCTATAATTTTAGGATAAATTTAAATTTATTTTATGGAAAATATACATTTCTCAACACTTCTAACCCTCTACTCAAAAAATATATAATAATTCTAATTAAAAATTTCATCTTGATGTTGAAATAGCTGTTAGGGATAATGTAATGATTAATTAGTGTCCAAGGGGATTAATGTAAGAGATAGATTTTGAAATCTAATAATATATTATAAATGAGATGCTCGAGATATATAATTTAAATTCTGTTTTAAATGTAAATGTATCATTTTTCTATAATATTTGAAATACCCAAATATAAATCATTCACGAGTATATTTTATTTACCACTAAATAATCAATAAAAAACACCTCAATGTATGAATTTGATCCATCCCAGTTTTTAATCATCCTAGAGTATTATGGTCAGTAATTATATATTCATTATTGTATAAGAATGGAATGGTGTATAATATATAGTATAATAAAGTGATAATATTGTTTATTATCTATATGAATCTCAAAAATTATATTACATTGATGTCATAAGGACAATGATATGCCTATAATTTAATTCATTATTTAATTCTTATTTAACAGATATTATATATATACTTATTATGTAACCAAAAGTTTATTGATACATTTATTGTGTTATGAATAAATTTATGCTAATATAGGGGTGTTTGGGAGTATTATATATTATACTATAATTTCAGAATAACTGTGATTAGATTTATCCTTATATATGAAAGCTAGGTCATTTAGTCTACAAAATTATTAGAAAAATTAATTTTAGGGTTATTACTGAATTATTGAGTTTATTTATCAATTTTTTTTATAATCAATTCTGAGATTCATTGTTGATGTATTTGATAGATACATAATTTGTCTGATCATTTATTTGATTCATTCAATTACATAATTGAATTTTATTTGAGATGATTATTATTTGAATAGTTAATGGGGAATTAGATATGTATTTGGTTAAAATATTTACAAAAAAGGGATATAACCATGTAAATAAGTCTTAATGTTACCATAAATCATTAAATAGTAGTATTCAATCATGGAAAGTACTTATATAAATGTGGTAGAATAGTGGTAGGTCCATTCACATGAAATTATATTGAATTTAGTGTCTTATATGGAATTTATAGAATCACCATGTATGGATATGCTGTTCCCTACATAGTGGAAATTGAACATAAGTTCATATAAACCTATAATGAGATGATATTGACATATAAATGTTGCATACACAAAAAAAATTCAAATTTTGGGTTATTTAAAATGTGGTTATTTTTAATACTTAAAAACTAATGGGCTTAGTGGCTCAAAATGAAACAAAATGTTTTAATATTGAACTTGACCATATGAGTTAGGGTTTTATCTTGTCAATGGTTTGACATTACCCTAGTTTTCATGAAATAGAACCACTCAACTATGTGTTATGAGGATCATTGCCACATGATGGTCCTTTAACCCCATGAAATTTCATTCAAGTCATGTACAAGTGAAATATCTCATAATTAAAGATCCATTTTCTCTATAATGGGGAATCGAGATAGTTTGTGTAATAGGGAATCCCCAAAAGCTAAGGTAATGCATTCATCCTGAATTATGTAACATTTTCAATAATTATTAATTTTATTTTTTTACTGAAATTAATAAATTTTACGGTGTGGACAAGTTGATTGCATGAGTATTGAAAATGAGTGGCAATGTTGTGTAGTTATAGAAAAGGCTGGTGGATCACATATCTCAAAAAACTAAGGGGATTTTTGTTTATAAATCCTAGGTAAACTAATTATATAAATAATATAGTTATTAATAATGATTTTGATAATGTAACACCTTGATAATTTAAAATAATACAATGCTTGATATCATTTAAAACACAAAGAATCGACCTTAAGTGAACAATGAAAAATTATTAGTTAGATAAGACCATCATAACCTAACAGTTAAATTAGATTATATGAATTATAATAAACACTTGTTTAAATATATATAATATAAATACTAAACATAAATTTATTGATTAATTATTTGTAAATAAGAACTCATTTTTAGAAAAGTTTTTTCATTCTTCATGAATACATTTTATAACAAATTATTTTAATTATATTCTATAAGACAATAATACAAATAATCATTACCAAATTAATAAAATTAATTTCATTAAATGAAAATTTGTTTTTAAATAATCATACAAAATTATATTATTGTGAATTTTTTTGATTTTTCAAAAATGATTAATATTCTTGTGAGTAGTGAAAATTGTTATATTTATTGAAAACTATATTTATATTTATTCTTATAAAAGAGTTCCATTTTATTTTAAAATGGTTTTATTAGAAAAAATAGATCACTTACTTTATTAATATCCCAATTAAGTTAATATTTTAAAAAAAATTAGTTGAATTTGTTATAAAAATTTATTTATACTTAAAGAAATTAGTCTAGATAACAAATTCATTGTGTTGTGTTTTTATCGTAAATATAATTTTCTCATAAATAGGTATTTAATTTAGAAAAAATTATTACATATACACAAAATTAATGTCCAAAATTTTAAATAAGTCACTTTTATTCAATAATTTCTAATAATAACCATAGTAAACAATTACCACCACATTATGTTTAAATCAATTAATAAAAGTTAAAAAGTAATTTGATATTAACTATAAAATTTCCATAACTATTGATATAATTTCATTTTTAAATCCATTTCATCTATAATAATCCTATATATGAATATATGTTCTCTTTTTCTTTTGAATGTGATTTTTATCGTTATATTAGTTTTTAATGAAAAGTGAAGTTTCCATTCTATTTGTTTTTTTCTTTTAATTTCTAACATGATAATATAATGAGATTTAAATTAGTTCCAATTATTTATTTGAATGATAAATAATTTTTATTTATCATGGTAATATATTTATAATTTTTATTGATGTAATAAGTATATTAAATTCATATGAAACATGAACAACTATTTAATACAAAACAAAATTGTAAAATAATAGATGAATTTGAATATATTTATTATTTTACAATTTGAATTGTTTAATTTTTCAAAGCATTTTATATATCTATATGAAATTTTATATATTTTAATAATTGATTATATTTAAATTTATTTTATTTGATGGTTGTATTTAGTGTAAAATTAAATTAATATTGTCAAAAATTACATACATTATATTTTACAATGAATAGTATTTTATTAAATGATTTAAAATTAAAAAAATATTATCAAGTAATAATTGATGGGATATGGATTAAAAAAACTAATTTGGTATATTAATGGATTATATTTTATTTTATAGAAACATCATTCACCCTTAAACAATAGGAAATTTTAATATTATCATAATTGTAAAATGTCATATAGAGGGTTAAAACTAATTGATAAGAGTGAAAATGTACTGATAACATGTCAAGAATTTTCTAGATATGATTATATATAATTATACACATATTATATTCAAATTATGTCAATTTAGAGAAAATTTATTCTTAAAACGAAAATTATTTTAATTTAATAACTTATAGACTCCATGCAATCCGCTCTCATTAATTATAAAAGGAAACCTATGTATTATCTTAATTACACCACTATGATCATTATATCTCAAAAAATACATCCAAAATATTCATATATAAAACCTTATTTGATTTAATAAGATTTTCTGCAATTCTAGATGACCATGTCATGGTCCATTATTAATAGATATAAAGTATGTCTACCAAAGAAAAGGTAATATTTTTTACATAATATTTCATGTTTATATATCATTATACTTCCTATGAATTTTGTGTTCCAATAATAAAATAATAAATATATTATTAACATCATAATATTATTTTATTTTAATTATATTACACCCATGTTCAATCTTTTTTTCATTATAAAAAATGAGAAAACATCCCTTATGTGTATGTTCGAGATACCGTATCCACATTGTGGTGTAATTCATTTTGATCCACATATTACCTAGATGGTTTTAAATATTCATATATTGTTATATATATTATATTTATTACAAAAATATGATTATATAACTATGAAATCTTATATATCATCTAACAATTATATCTTGTAAAAAACAATAAGGTAGTTTGTGCGTAGGTGTCGACTACCACCAAAATTTTTTTATGTGGGAAGTATTTAATTATAATTTAATTGGACCATAATAATAATGGATTAGAAAAATGATATATATGATATAATATTAATTCTATTAATATTAATTATATTCTCCTTCTTTTGTTCTGTCCATCTAAAATGAAAACATTTTTTTCCAAACATACATCATATCATCTCAATGTTTGCTATAATTAGTTTTTATATCTATATATATTATGAAAAAATATAAAAATATAAATTTATATATTGAATATTATATATATATATAATTAATAAAATTATGGAGATTTTGTTTCCTTAAAATATATACAACGGCCTAAACTACTGAATAAAAACATACATGATAAACAAATTAACTATAACATGAAATAATGATAATAAGAACAAAATTATTTAAAAAGTGCAGATAAAATTTTAAAATTTTATCTTATATTATTATATATATATGTGTGTGTGGTTCTAGAATTTATTTATAAAAATCTTAATTCATTATTAATGAGGTTTAATAATATCCATATATTTTGAAATGCCATGTAAGGGGTTTCTTAACTCACTTTCTAATCATTAGGTTATATATCAAAATCATTTAGTATGTTATATCATTATTATGTTTGAAATGACATATGATGTTATTTTTCTAAATTTCCACTTTTTTGTGAATGAATATTTGGTTCCCTATAAGGACTCGGCCATAAAACATTACATAATCTTAAATTAAATGAATAATTCACATTGAGGATATTTTCAGGTTTAGAGTTTTAGAGAGTTATGCTATAACTATTACATTTCAAAATAATAAAATGTAGACACTTCTACACAGTTTCCATTTTCTTATAAATGAATAACTCTTGAAAAAAAGAGTCAGGTATAGTTACATGTTTAAGATAGCATGAATTTTCCATGACCCCATCCATGACCCTATTCCACATTATGTCCTGTGAAAAAAATTTCAAAAACTTTGGATGAGCATAAAAAGCTCAGTAAGGGATACACAAAGAAGGAAAATAGTTAGTTTTTCAAAACAACAAGTAAACCATGAATTCTTTAACATAAGTAATACTTTTCTCCATTATGAAGTTGTAAACACTCTTTACATAATTAAAAGTTCATTACTTACACTTTTGTAACCAAAATATTACCATAAAACCCATATAAAGAACACATAACATATAAAGGTAACTTGGGACATAAACATACATAAATGAAATAACCATACAGTCAACTTCCACACATATCACTAAATGGAATAGCCATACGGCCAACTTCCATACCCAATGCATTGGAGGTTATAACATTACCACCCGTCTTGGTATTCAAGACACCACCAATCATTTTTTTATCACGTAACCACCTGTTAAATGTCCAAGTACCATTATAAAATCATATGAATGAAAACAAAAATAAAGGAAAGAAAACATTTCCACATTTCAATCAAAATATATCACTTAAATATATTGACATAAAAAACGCATAATCAAAACCATCTTCAATACCAAAATACATAAAAGAGTATATGATATTTATTTTCTTTTAAAAACATTACGGCTTGTTGAGGAAGCCAATGATCAAATAATACTCACAGTGGCGGAAAGGATGTTGTCACCGCTTACGTTAAAAGGAACATTATTTTTGTCAATTAGTAAAATTCTTCATAGAAAAATATTCCTTTTGAATAATAGTAAATGTCAAATGGGTTTATACAGCGTATAAAATAATGTTGTGTATAAATGAAAATATGCCTCAATGAAAGGATATTGAGATGAAGTCCCTTACCTCATGTTCGACATGACTCGATCATTCTTTAATCTCATTAATAATAAAGTAATGTTAATTTCTACTTGATTAGGAACCTTTTTCAAGTTTATTATTCCTTTAATATCACTTATTACCATGTTATAAATATTATTTAATCATTGAAGTTAATAATGTTCGTTTTGTCGATATTTGGTACTTCAGTAAAAAATGAAAACCTTATATTAATAGTTGTCCATTTGGTCAATAGTCCATTATATCCAAAATTATATTCATTATTTAGATATCATATATATATTATATATCCATTATATACCTATATTTATAATAGTACAAAACATATATAGTTAAGAAATGAAATACACCGTTCTTGGAGACGGTAAACCTTACATACACATTAACGCTACTTTAATTTATAGTTTGTATTTAATGGAATTAAAAAATGAAGATACATAGTTCTATCATAATTCCAGTATAGTATCATATATTATATCATTAACTCTATCCTTTTTACGTACCGCATATGGTATTAATGAATCACATCACTTTTAGGGGGCTATAGTCCGCACTTCCTCAAATGAGATTATCGTATTTACCTACTATGGAAACCATAAAGTCTTGATATAATTGGGAATTGTATAAGAATAAGGAAATAATAAACATAATATATATCAAATATAAATATATTTCCATTATAATTTCCACCATGGGAGGCGGTTGTAGAAAATCGAACAATCATCTTTTGGTGAGGTGTTAGTTTGCCATCCAGAGAAACATTATGTTCTTCATCCATTAAAAGGAGGTGTGTAATTGTAGTTCAAATATTTCTCATAAAAATATCCTAGTATATTGAGGATTCTGGTTTTGTTACAAAATAAAGTAATAAAAAGAGATTAGGGGTTGGATATGTAAAATAAATGAAAAAAATTTAAGAGAAATAGTTACCTATAATTTTGGTAACTCCATTTGGTTTGAAACAAAGGACTTCTTAAAGTGCCTTCTGCCTGAGGTAAGGCTTCTAGGAGGAGGAGAGGAATGTAGAGAGCTTAATTGGGTAGATTTTGGATGACCCAAATGTCTTAGGAGGTGTGAGGAATTGGTTAGAAATGGTCTCTTTTTATATTGGAGAGGAGGGGCTCTTTAGGAAAGTGTGAAAATATTATTTTATAATATAATGATATTTAGTTTGTAAAGGTCCAAAAATCATTACAGTTGAAAATAAGATGTATTGGTAGAAATATAATCATACAATAGGAATTGTACAGGTTTTAGATAATAATATAACCATTATAATCTTATTAATTTAAGTCATTTTTTAATGAGGTAAAAACTACATCATTATTGTGTCATAAATAATTTAATTTATTTAATGTCAAAAAATTAGAAATAAAATACTATAATGTAGGAAGTATTTTTAGATTTTCAACGAATATTAATAGGCAAAAAGATAATTTATATAAGTCCTTCTAAAAATTAATTTACTAAATATATTTTCTTTTGTTATTTTTTCCTTTACATTAAGTTAATTAATCTAAATTGTCATTATCAGTCACAAGTTGCTCAATGGGGTCCCATAATCAACCCAAATATTCCCATGTTCATTAATGACTCAACCAATAAGGTGTGGACAAGTGTTAAGGTAATTTGGAATTATTATTATATTCTTTTTACCTTCAATTACCTTATTTACCGTTAACCGTGACAAATAAATGTCAAGAGCTACTATTCACCAAAATTAATTTTCATCTTATTGAACCAAATTTTAGTTTTTTTAACAACGATGTTTTCCGGAGTTTTGAAATTCATTTCACATATGTGGTAAAATTTCATTTAAATGAAAAAGTCAGTTTTTTTAACTACCACTATGTGGTTTCACTATTTCTCAAAAATTGATGTTTTTCAGAAAAATACCAATAATTCAGCCTCAGAATATTTGATATTCCGAATTCTAAAAAATTATATATTTTTCCAAATTAAAAACATAGAAGTAGAATTAATTGATTTTAAAATTAATTCCTGTTATCAAAACAAATAGCGTGTTTTTAAGAAACAATAACTATAAAACGATTGATACTTGTTTATGTCCAATTTCAAAGTGAAATTAATTATAATGACCATCATTGGATTAAATGGTGAAAATATATATTAATTTCACATTAAAAACAACAAAAAATATAATTTAACCATATATAAAAATTATATTAAAAGACCATTTTAAATTAAGATAATATATTATTCATTATTTATTAAAAATGAACATTATCGGAAAAATCGCAAAAAAATTACCTAATGTAAAATTAAACGCCCCCATTCTAAAGAAGGATTATATTTACTCAATTAGAACATATAAAAATGACCAAAACCATATTTAAAGTGGATTCGCCATTAAAAGGCGGTAAATCGGCCTTTAAATGTAAATTATGCTTAAAATTAGATTCATTCATATTTTCAGACTCTAAATTTCTTTTGGATAAATGAAAATACATTTAATAAAAATGTATAATAATATATTAGTTAGTTATGTTCATTACCGCCAATACAACGGCTACGAGTTAACTACCATTTAAAATAATAATATTATTTTATTAGTGTGCAACGTAAGATTTCAAAGAAACCTGTTGTTGCGTATCGGGTACGCTATCGAACATAGAAACCCCTTTAAAGTAAAATTAATATTTAATTCACAAATATTAATAAATATGAAATATGTCTTATTCTTCATTTACTTGGGATGTTACATCCTTACCCCCTTTTGGAAATCACGTCCTCACAATTTTTATTCACTTATCAAATTAAGTGGTGGTATTTATCCCTCATAGAATTTTCAGATTCCCATGTTGCTACTTCAGACATGTGGTTTTTCCATAAAACATATACCTAGTGAATTACCTTATTCCACAACAATTGCTCTCTACGTTCAAGAATCTGGACTTTTTGTTCTTCATAAGAGATATTATCTTCCAACTGAACTAGCTCTAGGCTCAAAACATGAGATGGATCTGGCATATACATTCTCAACATCGAAACATGAAAAACATTGTGTACCTGGTATAAAATTGGAGGTAAAGCCCTTTTGTACGCAACTAATCCATCTTTATCTCGAATTTCATAAGTTCCAATGAACCATGGAATCTACTTTCCCTTCTTTCCAAAACACATCACATTTTTCCATGGATAAGCATTGAGAAAAACATGATCACCTACCTCAAAAGATAGATCCTTCCTCCGGTTATCCTCAAAACTTTTCTGCCTACTCTGAGTTGTTCTCATGTGCTTCTAAATCAACCAATTGTTTTCGGCCATCTCTTCTACCAATTTTGGCCCCATCAGCTTCCTTTCACCTACTTCTTCCCAAAAAGCAGGAGTTCGACAATGCTTTCCATATAATGCATCAAATGGAGCCATCTGTATACTAGAATGAAAAATGTTATTATATGAAAATTCATCTAAAGATAGGTGTTGGTCTCAGATTCCCTTGAAATACATTGAACAAGCATGTATAATATATTCCAATTTTTGAATTTTTCGTTCAAATTTCCCATCTTATTAGGGGTTAAAAGTTGTACTAAAATTTAATTCAGTACCTAATGACTTCTGAAAGCCTTTCCAAAAGTTAGGAGTAAACCTGGGATCATGATCTGATACAATAGAGAGGGGAACTCCATGCAACCTGACTGTCTATTTAACATACAACTGAGATATTTGATCTAGAGATAAACTATCTCGAATAGGATGGAAATGAGCATATTTTATCAAACAATCAAAAATAACACAGATTTCATTATTACCTCGTGATGTCTTCGGTAATCCCACAAATAAGTCCATGGATATATTTTACCATTTCAACTGTAGAACCAGTAAAGGTTGAAGCATTCCTTTCAGTAACTGTCACTCTACTTTATCCAACCGACAAGTCAAACACTTCATAGTAAAATCAGCAATATCACTTTTCATTCCATCGCACCAGTAATAGTCCTGATGGTGTTTGTACATCTTAGTACAACCATGATGAACTGAAAATGGGGAACTATGATCTTCACATAACAAATCATTCTTCAACTGTTAATCACAAGGCACACATAATATCTTTCCAAACCTGAAAACATAATCATTATCAATGTTAAATTTAGGAAACTTACCCTTCTAAACCAACTCTACCATTTTTTGTGACTCACTATATTCTTTCTGCACTTGCTTTATTCTATTTGATAAAGATTATTTCACTGAAACCTGATACAAAACAAAAGAATTTACTACACCAACAACTTCTATTCCATAGTTCATCAAATCAAAAACCAAATAATCTTGTTCCAAATCTATCATAGTAAATGAAGCATTAATTTTTCAAGTCAAAGCATCAACCATTTTATTTTATTTTCCCAGATGATAATAGATCGTGCAATCATAATCCTTGATTAATTTAAACCACATAATCTTTCTTATGATCGATTCTATTTGAGTAAATATAAACTTTAAACTTTTTTGATCAGTATATATTTCACATTTTACTCTATACAAATGATGCCTCCAAATGTTTTTTAAAAAATAATAGCAGCTAATTCCAAATCATTAGTAAGGTAATTTAACTCATGTGGTTTCAATTGACATGAATCATAAGAAATTAACTAATAATTTTTCATTAGGACACAACCCCATATTTTCAACGAAGCATCATTGTACATAACAAATTCCCCATTTCTGGAAGGCAGTTACAAAACATGAGTATTCCCCAATATCCATTTCAATTCCTGAAAACAAGCACCACATTATTTTGTCCAGATGAACTTAACACCTTTTCGAGTTAACTTAGTCATTGGACTAGATAACTGTGCATAATTTTATACAAACCTACAGTAATAACCTTCCAAACCATGAAAACTACAGATCACGGTTATATTTGTGGTTCTTGGACATTATTCAACAACTTCTGTTTTATCAAGATCAACAGTTATGACATTTTTTCAAACAATGTGACCAAGGAAACATATTTGTTGTAACCAAAACTCACACTAGCTTAATTTAAAATAAAGATTCTTTTCTATTAATGATTACAACCCAACCCTTAATTGAATTTAATGTTCCTATTTACTTTTGGAATAAACTAAAATATAATCAATGAACACAACCATAAACTTATCCATGAACTCACGAAAAATTCTATTCATATGATCCATGAATACATCAGGTGCATTGGTTAAAACAAAAGGCATAACTACAAAATCATAATGGCCATATCTAGTATGAAATGCGGTCTTCGGAATGTCTTCTTCCATTACTTTCAACGGATGGTACCCTGACCTCATATCAATCATCAAAAAATACTGAGCTCCCTGGAGCTGATCAAACAAATCATTGATATGAGGCAAAGGATACTATTTCTTAATAGTGACATAATTTAATGCTCTATAATCAATGCAATGTCTCATTGAACCATCTTTCTTTTTAACAAACAAGACTGGATCACCCCATGGTGATGTGCTATTTTTAATTAAACCTTTATCTAATAACTCCTATAATTGCTTCTTTTACTCTTAAAGATCATTTCGAGCCATTCGATATGGGGGTTTTGAAATTTCCTTAGCTTCCGGAACTATGTCAATAGTAAATTCAACTTCTTGATCATGTATTATACCAGGAAAATCATCAGGAAAAACATAAAGGTACACATTTACCACATGCACATCATTAATCTGAATAGTCCCTTTGTTTTCAACAATATGTGGAAGGTAAACTTAATTTTTATTTTTTTCTAGTTTCTCTGCTTCTTGATTTGTTATCAAAAGCATGGGTTCATTGTTGTACACAAACTGTTAATTTATCTGAATAGAAACCTGTTTATCTCTGCATTCAATCTTAGCATGATAAATATAAAGCCAATCTATGCCCAAAATAACATCAAACACTAGGAGGGGTAAAACAATAAGGTTTGAAGGTAGATTCTTTCGACACACAAGGACATGAATGTTCTTATGTTTTCTTTTTCTCTCAAAATTTCCTCCAGGTGTTTTTACCATAAGTTCTGTATTCATATCGTGAGACGGAATTCCCCATTTTCTAGAAAACCTCTCAGAAGTGAAAGAGTGTGTATACCCTGAATCAAACAACACATTGGCATAATCTGAACAAACAAACAGTGTACCTGATACTACATCATTTGATAGCACAATATTTTCTGAAGTAGTTTCGAAGGATTTCACCACCACTTTATGCTTTAGTCTGACTGATTTCCATCATTTGAGTTCCTTGGTGGACACTCATTTGCATAATGACCCATTTCATTACACATAAAACATCTTACTGATGTCTTTTCATTCCATTCTTGATCAACTTCCTTATAGTTACGAGCAATATGACCAGACTTACAATAGTAGAAGCACTTTACAGACTTTGATAAACATTCTCTGGGATGCTTTTTACCACACTTCTCACCAGACGGATATTTATTTTTCTTATCTCCAAGCTTCATTGATTAATTATTCCACTTATTCTGCCTACTGGACCTCTTATTCTGTTGTTTTTCAAAGAACACTTGATCATCGGCAAACTCTATTTCCACATTCTCTACACATCGAACAAGTTTTTCATAACTTTTGAACTCACGAGAGGCTAACGGTCTTCGATATCGTGGCTTCATTACTGAGTAAAGTCGATTTATCTTAATATCAGGATCTCGGATGAAATTTTTTGCATAGCTCGATAGTCGAGTGAACTTTTCTTCATAAGCAGCCACTAAGTCATACACCTACCTCAATTCTAGGAATTGTTTTCCTATCCATGGACGAACCACCTTAGGAAAATATTTCTCAAGAATCATACCATTGAATTCATCCCAATCAAGAGCATCAATCTCCTCACTATCCTTTATAATTTTCACCATCGACCCCCACTGATCAGCATCACCATCAAAACAGTAAACAACAAGACTAACATTTTCAGGTTCTGAACAACACATGACATCAAAAATCTTTTCCAGTGCTTTAATCCACCCTTATGCTAGCACCGGATCAGATGATCCTCTGAATGATGTGGGAAGTTGCCTTATGACATGCTCTACTACTAACATGTTCCTTTGCTGTTGATTTGGAAGATCTCGTGAATGAATACCACCACGATTGATAGTGTGAGTCAACTTTTCCATCACTGCAAATAACTATTCTGTTCTGATTCCGACCATCTTAGGTTGCTGATTTGGAAGGATTCCTTCCTCCGGATGTCATCACAACATAGTTTCCCTATTTACATTAAGAAAAACCATTCTAAACATTGAAATATATTAGGCGAAGGAACATGGTAATCAGTAAATGCTATATGATTTCAATATTAACCTAAATTCAATTATGGACATTTATTTAACAATACCCTAACTCCAAAAGTTGACTAAACTGACCTATGATACCAACTATAAGGACCCGACATTAAAAAATTACATAATTAGGAATTAAATGAATAATTCAAATTGAGGATATTTTCAGGTTTAGAGTTTTAGAGAGATATTCCATAACTATTAAATTTCAAAATTTTACAAAGTAGACACTTCTACACGGTTTCCATTCTTTTCATAAAATAATAACTCTTAAAAAAAGAGTCATGACTTCTTCCATATTTAAGATTCCATGAATTTTCGTTGATCCAATCCTTGACCATATTCCACATTATGAACTATGAAAAACATTTCAAAAACATGGGATGAGCATAAAAAGATCAGTAAGGGATACACAAAGAAGGAAAACAGTTAGTTTTTCAAACCAACAAGTAACCCATGAATACTTTAACATATGTAATACTTTTTACCTTTATGAAGTTGTAAATAATCTTCACTAATTAAAAGATAATTACTTACCCTTTTGTAAACAAAATATTACCATAAAACCCATATAAAGAACACATAACATATAAAGGAAACTTGGGACATAAACATACATAAATGGAATAACCATACAGTCAACTTCCACACTTATCTCTAAATGTAATAGCCATACGGATGAATTCCATAACCAATGCATTGGATTTTATAACGTAACCAATAATCATGGTATTCATGGCACCACCCCTCATTTGGTTTATCATGTAACCACCCGTCAAATGTCCAAGTACCATAATAAAATCATAAGAATGAAAACAAATATAATGGAAAGAAACAATTTCTACATTTCAATCACAATATATCACTAAAATATATTGACATAACAAATCAATTATCAAAACCATCTTCAATACCAATATACATAAAAGAATATTTGGTATTTATTTTCTTTTAAAAAAATACGGCTTGCTGAGGAAGCCAAGGATCAAATAATACTTGTGGTGGTGGAAAGGTCGTTATCACCGCTTACTTTAAAAGGAACATTATATTTGTCATTTAGTAAAACGCTTCATAGAAAAATATTCCTTTTGAATTAATGTAAAATTCAAAGGGATTTATACACCGTATAAAAGAATGTTCTATATAAATGAAAATATGCCTCAATGAAAGAAGATTGAGATGAAGTCCCTTACCTCATGTCAGAATTGACTCGATCATTCTTTATTCTCATGAATAATAAACTAAAGTTAAATTCTACATGTATAAGATCTTTTTTGAAGATTATTATTCCTTTTATATCAATTATTACCATGTTATAAATATTATGTAATCATTTAAGTTATTAATGTTCGTTTGGTTGATATTTGGTACTTTTGTCAAAAATGAACATCTTATATACAAGTTGTACATGTGGTCAATATACCATTATATCCAGAATGATATTCATTATTTAGATATCATATATATCATATATATCCAGTATATACATGTATTTTTAATAGTACATAACATTTAGATATACGAAATGAAATGCACCGTTCATGGAGGCAGTAAGCCGTTTGTACGCATGAACGCTACATTCATTTATAGTTCATTTTTAATGGAATTAAAACATGAAGATAAATAGTTATATCATAATTCCAGTATAGAATCATATATTATATCATCAACTCTATCCTTTATATGTACCATATATGGTATTAACGAATCACATCACTTTTAGGGGGTGGTAGTCCGCACATCCTCAAATGATATTATCGTATTTACCCACTATGGAAACTATACAGGAATGATATAATTGGGAAGTATAGAAGCATAAGGAAATAATAAAAATAATATATTTCATATAAAAATACAGTTCCATCATAATTTCTACCATGAGAGGCGGTAGGAGAAAATCTAACAATCATCGTTTGGTGAGGCGTTTGTTTTCTATCCACAGAAACATTATGTTCTTCATCTATTAGATGGAGTTTCGTGTAAGTGTAGTTCGAATACTTCTCATGAAAACACCCTAGTATATTTAGGATACTATTGTTTTTACAAAAGAAATGAATAAAAAGAGTTTAGGGGTTGGAGATGTAAAATAATAGAAAAATATTTAAGGGAAACTATTACCTTTAATTTGGGGAACTTCCTTTGGTTTGAACCAAAGGACTTCTTGAATTGCCCTCTTCATAATTTAAGGCTTCTAGAAAAAGGATAAGGTTTTTGGGAGATTAATTGGTCAGAGTTTAGATGAGCCAAATGGCTTGAGATGTGTGAGTAATTGGTTATAAGTGGTCTCCTTTTATAAGCGAGAGGAGGGGCTCTTAAGGAAAGTGTGAAAATAATATTTTATAATATAATTATATTCTATTTATAATGGTCCAAAAATCATTATAGTATAACATAATATGACTCATGGTAGAAATATAATCATCCAATAATTATTGGACCGGTTTTGGATAATATTTTAATCATTATAATCTTATTTATTTAAATCATTTATTAATGAGGAAAATACTGCATCATTATTGTGTCATAAATAATTTAATATATATGAGGTCTAAAAATTATAAAAAAACACTATCCTATAGGAAGCCTTTTTATATTTCCAATTAATATTTATAGGGAAAAAGTTAATTTTTATAACCCCTTATAAAAATTCATTTACTAAAAGATATTTTCTTTTGTCATTTTTGCTTTTACTTTAAATTATTTAATCTAAATTATCATTATCACTCCCAAGTTGCTCAATGGGTCCCAAAATCGACCCAAAGATGCTCATGGTCATTAATGACTCAAACAACAAGGTTTGGACATGTGTTAAGGTAATTTTTAATTATTATAATAATCTTTTGACCTTGAATTACCTTATTTATCATTAACCGCGGTAAATAAATGTCAATAGTTACTATTCACCAAAAATAATTTTCATCTTATTGAACCACATTTTACTTCTTGATAACAACCATTTATGCTAGATTTTCAGAATTCAATTTACAGAAGTGGCAAAATTTCAATTAAATGAAAAAGTCAGTTTTTCTAACTATCACTAAGTGATTTCACTATTCATCAAAAATTGAAGTTTTCCAGAAAAATACCAAAGATTCAGCCTAAGGAATATTTGATATTTTGAATTCAAAAATGATGTCTATTTTTCAAAATTCAAAACATAGAAGTTGGAATAATTAATTTTAAAATTAATTCCCATTATCAAAACAAATAGCGTGTTTTTAAGAAATAATAACTATCAATAGAATGATACTTTTTTATATCCGATTTCAAATTGAAATTAATTCCAATGACCAAAATATGATTAAATGGTAAAAATATATTTTAATTTAAATTTAAAACCAACTAAAAAGATAATCTAACCATATAAATAAATTATATTAAAAGGCACTTTTGAATTAAAATACAATATTATTCACTATTCATTAAAAAAATGAACATTATCGAAAAAATCCCAAAAAATTACCCAAAGTAAAACATGATCTCCCCATTCTAAAGAAGGATTTAATTTGGTAAATTGGAACATATAAAAATTTACAAAACTATATTTAAGTAGGATTCTCCATAAAGAGGTGGTAAATCAACATTTTAATGTAAATTATGCTTAAAATTTGATTCATTCATATTTTAAGCCTCTAACATTTTATTGGATAAATGTAAATACATTTAACAAACATATATAATCATATTTCAGTTAGTTTTGTTCATTCTTGCCAATACAACATCTAGGAGTTTACTACCATTTAAAATGATAATATTATATTATTAATGTGCACATAAGATTTCAATGAATCTTGTTGTTGCGTATCTGGTACGCTATCGAACATAGCAAGACATTTAAAGTAAAATTAATATTTAATTCACAAATATTAATAAATATGAAATATTTCTTATTCTTCATTTTCATGGTATGTTACATTCCCATAATCACTTGACAGATTAATTCTCACACCGATGTCATGAACTTTATAAGGGATTCATCTAAACATCCAGTACATTGAATTTTATTTGGTAATGTGAACATATTAAATATTATGCAGGGGTACATAATTTCCCTCTGAGTTTTCCAAAATCAATATAAATTTATTCATGATGACTATACATTCAGATCATGTTACTCATCATGAGGAATGTTTACAAGAAAATCTCATTTACTTTCACTTTATGATCATGTATTTTTTATCAACATATATATTTCTACAAAAGATAATGTAAAAATAATTTTTATTTAAATATTTGATTTATAAATTATATTTATGGTTATCTTTCACAATATACAATGCATTAATGTATTCAGTTATATGTCGTCCCAAAAGGACCCATTTTCACATTTATTTACTAAGTGTCAATAGGATTGTTTTTTAACATATACAGTGTTAACCGACCTCCACCACATTAATCATTGTACACTTCTTATCTAATATTATAATGTTTAATTGGTTTAAGAAACTATATCCCTTTTTAGAAGGTTTATTTCATATTTCTTTCACTATTACTTCATTCATCAAATTTCATGTATTTATTTCAAATTATTTCTTTTATATGTATTGATGACTATATTTTATCATTTATTAATTGTTTAAATAAATTTATCTTAAAATATTCAATTGTTATTGATGAATGAACACTATATATCCCATTAATAAAAATATTTATTATATTATGAATATTATTATTTCTTAATGTATATAACATATCTAAATATCATTTTTTTCCATTGAATGTTTTTTGATTGAATTAAGAAATATTGTTATTTTATATTGGTTACAAATTATTGATATTTTTTGTAAAGGGTATTGATAGGAAATTAAATTAATAATTGTAAATATACGGAATGTGTTAGACATGTAGTCAAGGGTTGTTCTTGGAATTAAATAACCCAACAATGAATAAAAAAGATTCATGAGGCGAATTAGTTAAAAAGTTTATATGGGTTTCATATGAATGTATACTCATCGATTAAAATATATTAGCCTAAAGCCATGATGTCATAAATATCATGAGGACATATATTATGAAATCTAATTTTATGTCGTACATTTAATTATAAATTAGTTACTACTGTCTATGAGATTAATATATCAATTTTATCCATGTTTTCATTTTTCATAAATTTATATCTTAAAGGGAATGTGTTTTTCGTATTTTAACAGTCCAAATTGATTATTCATTTCTAAGTTAATATAGCTTCCAATGTATGTAATAATCATGGGGAATAGGTTCTCACACCTCTATTTTTCTTTCCTTGATTATGAAGAAAGATATTATGAATTATATTGAGAATGCGTGAAATATTTTTATGTTATGTATTTTATATTGTAAGTATAATTGGGGAATTATGAATATATTTTCATCCTCAAGAATAATAAAATATTTGATACACAATGATATGATTAAATATATCTAGTGCTAATGTAATAATGATGGAACCATCTATATGTTATTGGATTTTGGGTTTCTACTATTAGAATAAAAAAAGACAATAAAATACATTGAGAAATTGATTTTAAAAGTACATAAAAAATGATAACATTGAGAATATACTATTGTATTAGAGAAATTTTACCATTATTGGGATTTTACATCATGGATTTCTATTTAATATGATATTAAGGTAACTCTTTGTGTAGAATTATTCATTCATAGTGAGTAATTGACGTAATGGAATCAATACCTGTTGAAAATAAATATATTAACCTACTAAGAATGCCAATACAGTTGGTATTTAAACCGAGTCGATAATGTCAATAATTGGGTTTCCAAATCAAATTATGAAAAATAAAAAGTAATGTTTTTCAGATACATTTTTTTCAGAAAAACCATTATCCTTTTTTAGATCAATTCATGTTTGAAAATCCTTCATATTTTAGGGTAAATACTAATAATTTTTTATGTGAGAAATGGATCAAATATCTCAGAAACATTTTTAAATATAATGGATATAATGAATATATAAGGGATATTCAGGTTGTTTATTGTCGAAAAGGATATATCATTCAATATTAGTAGTTGTTCCAAAACACTAATGTTGTTAAATAAATAAAATAGATTCAATGGACCATATTTAAACTTATTGTGATAGAGAAATAAATTAATGAGAATATGGTGATGTAATAATGATTAATATCCTTACGTTAATGTAGATGGAAGATTAATTTGTGGTGGATAATGGGGATATCATTACTAGAATATCCTAAAATATTTCAACATATATATATATTTTCTAATGAATGATATACTATTTCATTTATTTGATTAATCATATTCAAAAAGGGAGATAATTTATAAAAAAATTCTTCATGTAATGATATAGTATAATATTCTCTTAAAAATACATTGATGTCTCCTAATCATATATCTTAAATAAAAATCATAAGATAGAAGGGTTTATAGAGAAATATGAAAAAGGGAACACATAAAATAATGGAATTGCGAAATTTCAATCATGAAAAAAATACAAAATTAGAAATCTTATAATGTGATTAATGATTCGGGGAGTTTGTTAAAAGTGTGGAGATAACATTTATATAGATAATTAATGTAATTAAAATAAATCCACCACTACTGTCTAGTTCTACTATTCTAATGACATGGGGCCTCAATCAAAAAAGTTACAAAAGCATCATGGGAACATACCAAAGAATTTTCCAAGGGTAGGAGGCCATGATTATACAATTACAAATACTATAGTAGAATGATTAAACTGATTTTTTTATTTTATATAAATGAATTAAATTGAATTAATGTTTCATAGATATTTTTTATTGGAATCATAAATAATATGTGGGTAGTCCTATATTATATTTTCTTAAGGATATTAAAGTATGTGTTCAATTGTCCAGTATCCATGAAAATTGATTTAGAGAAAAAGTGATTTTTTTGGAAGGGAAATATTTCCCCCATTATGTTCATGATTTTGAATTAATAATGTTTATTAGGGAAAATTGGAAGATAGAAATAAATGATATAAATCTGACGGTATTGGCATGGTTAAAAATGATTAACGATTTGATGAAAATGTAATATATATTTGAATTTAATAAATATTTTGATGAATTGAATATATGTGATTTTGTTAGGTCCACTAGGCTGGATACCCTGAGAGGGGGGGTGAATCAGGGTATGGCTAATTAAAAATTAATGCCCGTTCTGATCTTGTTTCGCTGTTAAGAAAAACAGTCTTCTCTCTTTTTCCTGCTACACGATATAAACAGAAATTAAAGCAAGAACAGGACACAACAATTTTACGTGGTCCACCGCTAAGGGCTACGTCTAAGGAGCATACGCTGACAGGATGCCGGTCGTACCAAATTCCACTAATCTTCACTACCTGTGGATTACAAGGTTCGGGCTAGATCACTTCTATGCCTAGGCTCACTGCCTTTACAATGTTTATGGTCAGCTCACTGCTTTCCCAAGGGTCACTCCCTGTCTCTCTCTCTGGCTCACTGCCGGTGGAGAGGATCACCTTCTTCCTCTTCCTAAGCTCACTGATCTTGGAAGGAATCCACTCACAGTTTATAGACCTGTAGGTCTCTTCATTTTCATGATGGAATGCATCTTCCTCTGTATGTAGATGCTCTGTTGATGTCCAACATTCACCCGCAGATGAATCTCACTTTTCACTGGATGTACCGGGAAACCTCATTTTTTACGCGCAACCCTTATGGTGTGTTGCGTGCAATTTCTATGATTTGTGCGAAATACCTTTTTCGCGCAACCTCCAAATTTTACGCGCAGCCTGGAAACTACCTTGCGCGCAATTCACTGCTTTTGCACGATATCCACTTTTCGTGCAACCTCCACATATTACGCGCCAATACCAACTTTCTGCGCAGCCTTAGCTTTTCGCGCCACAGGTAACTTTACGCGCAAACTTTAAGTTTACGCGCAACACCCTTTCGAACTTCAATTTCGCGCACCAGAGCTCGGGTATTTTCTATGTCTTGAACTCTGTAGAATGGAGGAGAGTCACTTCATATTTATAGGCAAAATCGACCCCGCACGAAAAACCCTCCTTGAGCGCGTAATCTGCTTTGATCGTGAAAGACAAATATTCCGCGCACAACCATTTTCCGCGCACTGCTCCATAATTTCGCGCACCTCATGCCTTTGCCATTTTCCGAGCTTCGGACCTCGAAACACCTCTTGCGTGAAAAACTTCATCCCTTAATTTCACGCAATCCGCACGAATTTCACGCACCGCGTAATTATTTCGCGCAGGTCTCCAAAATTGCGCGCGCCTAATGCCTTTGCCGATTTTCAAGCTTCCGGCCTTGAAACATCTATTGCGCGAAATACAATTTCGCGCAACCCGCTGTTTTGCGCGCCACACTTCAAGATTTCGCGCAACCCGCTAATTTTGCGCACCACGCTTAATTTTTCCGCGCACCTCTTTCATTTCTCTCTCCTCAAACTTTGCCAAAAACATATCACTCCATTTTCCATTGGCGATTTTCAGGCCCATAAATTTGGCAAACACTGGAAAACGGCACCACCTTGTATCTGCTCTTTTTGTACCGCCTCCAGATCATCCATTCCTTTGTCAAGGTTCTTCAATCAATCATGGATTGTTGAAAGCATCCCATAAACCCGACAAATCACCATTTAAACCCCCTTTGTCAACACAATCATTCACCATGGTTTTCTTTGTCAACAAACACAACATAGATTTCTGCTTTGTCAACAAACACAATCACCTCAGAAAAGCTTCAATGATACCTTGAGGGATTTTTTCCCAACAATCTCCCCCTTTGGGTTTGTTGACAACTCTTCTATGGAAAGATACATCATTAATTCTTCATCCACCATTCACCTCATTGCGATTCTGATAGCGATCAAGGATTTACTCAACACATACTCTAAGCCCACATGAGCAATGCTCGTCGTGAGAAACAAGAGTAAATGAAAAGTTCATCAATGAATCACTTCATCTCTGACATCCACTGTTGACACCACACTGATACCAATTTGTACTAAACTGATACCAATTGTCGATGGACTTGTTGGAAGACCAATGTTTGGTTTGGAAGTATTCTTACCACTTTCCAACACCTCTCTTCTGCTTTTATCACGATCTTCAGCTATCGTGATATCTATTCTTTAATCGATCACTTCTAGCATCGTCAGATTTAATACACTCCCACTTTCTCATAGCTCCCCCTTTCTGGATGCTTCACCTGGAAGCTTCTCCCCGTATTAACTATGATTTATCAAATCTCCGCACTATTTTCTCCCTTGAACAATCACTATTTTCTCCTCCTTTCACAAACACTTTTCTCCCCCTTTGTCAACGAACCCAAAGGTCATTCCTTTGCAGTCTGTAACAGAGTAGAGAACACATTAGCACATTAGGGAAAACACATCATACCTCGGGGAGATGGGGGGGGGGGTGTTCCACATCCACACTATTTAAAGTGCGGGGAATCGACTGAACTCCCAGAGCCAGTCGATGCCTCTCAAAAGCTTCCTTGGGTAAGGCCTTTGTCCGAATGTCTGCAACCTGTAGCTCTGTAGGCACATACTCCAACGTCACGATTCACTGCTCAACCTTCTCCTTGATGAAATGATACTTGATCTCAATGTTCTTTTTCCTTGAGTGATGGACGGGATTTTTGCTGAGATTTATAGCACTTGAGTTATCACACTGGATTCCGATCGGAGACTTCACTTCAACTCCCATATCTTCAAGCTGCTGCTTCATCCACAATAACTGTGTGCATGCTTGAGTGGCCGAAATATACTCAGCTTCTGCGGTGCTCAATGAAATGCAATTTTGTTTCTTGCTTAACCAAGAAATACACAATCCACCAAGATAGAATGCACCACCTGGCGTTGATTTTCTATCATCTGCTGAACCGGCCCAGTCTGCATCAGTATATCCCAATAACTCTGTCTGAGATTTGTCGTTGTATGTCAAGCCGAAGTCCACCGTGCCCTTGATATACCGAAGTATTCTTTTCACTGCATGCATGTGACTTTCCTTGGGATTACATTGATATCTCGCTGCTTAGCATGTGGCGAAAACAATATCAGGCCTTGTCGCGGTCAAGTACAACAGACTTCCGATAATTTGCCTATATTCTGTGATATTAACTGCCTTTCCATCCTCATCTTTTGATAATCTCATCCGGGTAGCAACCGGAGTCTTCATCTCCTTGGAATTATCCATTCCAAACCTTCTTAGAACCTCCTTGGCATATTTGGATTGGGAAATAAAAGTGCCATTACTTCCTTGTGTCACCTGTAGACCAAGGAAAAACATTAGCTCTCCAATCATTGACATTTCAAACTCATTTTTCATGAATTCAGAAAACTGTCTGCACTGAGCTTCATCTGATCCGCCAAAAATTATGTCATCGACATACACTAGCACCATCATCCTTTGATTACTGTCATTGCTGAAATAGAGGTTGTAGTAAACTCCTCCACGCTGGAAACCAAGCTTCTTCATGTACTGATCAAGCCTTGAGTACCATGCCCTTGGTGCTTGTTTCAGCCCATACAACGCCTTCTTCAGCCTGCAAACTTTGTTCTCATCCTCATGAATGAGAAAACCATCTGGCTGCTCAATATACAACTCTTCTTCCAGAACCCCATTCAAGAATGCGGATTTGACATCCATCTGGAACACTTTGAACTTTCTTTGCACTACTATGGCCAAAAATAATCTGGTTGTCTCCAGTCATGCAACCGGTGCAAATGTCTCATCAACATCTATTCCCTCTATCTGGGAGTATCCCTTGCACACTAGTCGTGATTTGTTCCGAATCACTATTCCATCTTCATTCATCTTGTTGCGATAGACCCATTTAGTCCTGATGACATTCTTGTCTGATGGCCTCGAAACAATCTCCCATGTCTGGTTCTTCTCAATCTGATCAAGCTCTTCGTTCATGGCATGAACCCAGTTTTCATCTTTAGCTGCATCAGAAAAACATTTCCGATCCACTTGAGACAAAAACGATGCTTGCTGTGATGATTTCATTCTTCGAGTCTGAACTGGAGCTGTTTGATCACCAATGATATTCTGCCTATCAATTTCAGCTTGGCTCTTTGGCTTTCTCGCAGACACCGACTTGACACTTTCTACTTCATCATCAGTATCTTCTTCTGAGTCGGCTTCTGCCACTTCTGCTCCCCCTTGGTTGCTTACCTCATCATCACTTTCATCCAGGAACTTTTCACTGGATTGTTGAGTATTCTGCTCATTTTCAACTATAGTGACATCATTGCTTTCAATGATTTTTCCTAGCCTTTTGTTGAAACATTTATACGCTTTGCATTTCCCAGAATAGCCAAGGAATATCCCTTCATCTCCCCATGACTCAAACTTCCTATGATGTTCTTTGTTGAGAATGAAACACTTACTTCCAAAGATTCGAAAGTACTTCCACGTTGGCTTCTTTCCGTACCACGGTTCATATGGAGTCTTTCCTTGCTTCGGACATAACCGGGACCTGTTTGAAACATAGACCGATGCCAAAACTGCTTCCTTCCAAAATTTCTCTGGCAGGTCCTTATCAATAAGCATTGTTCTGGCCATGTTGTTGATGATCCGATTTCTCCTTTCAACTACTCCATTCTGTTGGGGAGTTCTTACTGATGAAACTTGATGCCTTATCCCATGTTTCTCGAGATAGTTTTCAACCTGACTGTTTGTAAATTCCGTACCGTTATCAGTATGAAACTTCAGAATTTTCTGCCCAAGCATCTTTTCTGATTCCCTCCTGTACTGCTTTATGCAACTGAACACCTCTGTCTTATGGGTTATGATGAATACCCAGGACATTCGGCTATAGTCATCAATGAAAATAACATAGTACCTTTGCCCATTTATAGCTCGTGGTGAGATAGGTCCACATACATCAGCATGCACCAATTCAAGTACTCTAGTTTATTTCTGTTCCTTTGGCCTGTATGTCTTTCTGATGATTTTCCCTTATTGACAAGAATCACACGTATGAGTGCGATCACGTGATATTTTGGGAAAGTCTCTAGCATCATCACATTTAACGAGATCCTCCATAGATGGTTGGCATAGATGACCAAGTCGCTTATGCCACAGCTGGTTTTCTTCCTCTCTGGATAAAAGACAAGTATCTTCTTTCCCACCACAAGATAGAGATTTCCCTTTGACCTTTTTCCCTGTAGAACAGCTGCTCCATCTTTTCCTTTCACAACACACATCTTATTGGTAAATTGGATAGAGTTCCCAGAGTCACATAGTTGACTGACACTGAGTAGGTTATGACTGAGACCCTCTACTACCAAGACATCAGCATGTCTCATCTCTTTTCCCCCAAACATGGCTTTCCCTGAGCCAACAATCTTCAGGCCTTCATCATTTCCAAATTTGACAACTCCTTATTTGTCATATTTGATGCCTGTAACAAGATCCTTATTACCCGTCATGTGGTATGTGCAACCACTATCAAGGATCCAAACACCAGACCGATCTGATGATTTAAGGGCAATCTCCGCCACCACAGCCTTTTCATTTTTCTTCTTCTTGGTCCATACTTTTTCTTTCACACTCGGCATGGATTGAGGCTTCTGTTCTTTCTCAGAGTATGATGGACCATCCTCATCTTGCAGAGCTGCAAATCTGTTCTAAACTTTTAACTCACTTGTTGGTTTATTGATCTGCTGCTTGCGAACATTTTGATTATGCTTTGACACATTTCTCTGAATGGTTGAAGTGCAATACCTAGCCATGTGTCCAAATCCTCCGCACCAAAAACAGTGTCCTTCAAAATGTGTTCTGAAAAACCGTTCTCTGTTTGGCTGCCATCTCTGTTCATGTTCCCTTCTGTATCTCTTGGATATGGAACACACATACTGTGAATGTCCCATTTTCCCATAGCAATAACACCTGATATAGGATGCATTCCCTCGTGATATTTCAGCACTTTGATTTCCCATTGGGGATCTCTGAATATTCTGATTCTGTTTCGTGCCCAAATCAACCTTCACTTTCGGGATGAGTGCTTGCGGTCTGACTGCAATTGTCGCAAATTTTTGTTCTTGACTAAGCCCAGAAACAACCTTAACATCTGAGCTCAATTGCTTCTTCTTCCCTACTGAACTGCTAGGCTCCGCTTTCATCTTCTCTGTCTTCTGAATAGCCTGCTTTTCAGATATCACATTGGGGGTCAAGAGTTTATCTTGATCCTTAAGTTTTTGTCGCAGAATGACCACTTCTTCTTCAAGATCTTTGATACATCTAACCTGTTCCTTTCCTATGTTAGTCAAACATTCAATTTCCTTCTTTTGTTCCTCAATTTTAAGCTTATACTCAACAATATTTTCTGAGCTCTCTGGTGTTGATGATTTTAGTCTTTCAATTTCTTCTAACAGCTCAGACTTTTCTTCATCCTGTTGTTGCATATAGAGTTTGGCATCACGAACCACTTTATTGGCTTTCTTCATTTTGGCTCTCCAAACATCTATCTCCTCAAGAGCTGCTTCCAATTCGGCTTCCATATCAATTCTCCCTTCAATTTCTTCTTCTTCTTTAGCATCAGCTTCATCTACCTTTTGAGAACTACCAACAATTGCCACCAAGGCATTTACCCCACGATCTCTGCAATTTTCTATTTCCTCAACTTCTTCGTCCTCAGACTCATCTGAACTTTCAAATTCTTGTGAAAGAAGATTCTTTTTCTTGAAGAAATTTCTCTTGAATTGTTTCTTCCCTTTTACAAAAGCTGAAGTCTTCTTTTTGGGAATTTCAACGTCATCATCATCATCATCTTCTTGAAACTTCTTGGGGCATCTTGCCGCAAGATGACCAACCTTTCCACATCTAAAGCATGATAGTGGAATTTTACCTTTAAACTTTCCTCTTCCTCTTTGTAGATTTGAAGAAAGGAATGACATCACCTCATCTGTCTCTTCTTCTTCATTAGAATCTTCAATGGTGAGCTTCTTCATGGCCTTAAATGCCACCTCTTTAGACTTCCCCTTTTCCACAGCCTCATTATCATCGTTCCTCATTTCATATGCAACCAAGGTACTGTGAAAATTGTCCAATGTCAGCTCTTTTGGATCTTTATCTTCTAGTACTGAAACTTTCGGATTGAACCGAGGTGGAAGTTTCCTCAAGATGCGCTTTACAATCTTTATGTCTTCAATGACTTCTCCAAGACCTCGCATATCTTCCACAACAATGTTTACCCTGTCAAAGAATGCGTCAACAGACTCATTCGGGTTCATTTTCAGATCTTCATAATTGTTCCACAACACCTGCGGCTTTGCCTCTCTGACTTTTGTGTCCCCTTCATATATATTCAAAAGCTTTTCCCACATGGAATGTGACGTTCTACATGACATCAACTTTGTGTAGATAGGATTGGAAAGGGCTCCCCCTAAGGCATTGATTACTTTGGAATCAGCATCCAACTCTCTATGCTCTGCTTCTGATAAAGCACCACTGTTAATATCAGCAGTGATACTATGCATAGCTGCTGAAAACACATCCATTCCCAAGGATCGGAAATAGTGTTGCATCCGATTCTTCCATATCTGAAAATTATATCCGTCAAATATCGGAATCCCATTATGATTGGTTACCTCCATTGAGAGAAGAACAACTTTCATCCTTTCCCTCTGATACCACTTGTTAGGTCCACTAGGCTGGATACCCTGAGAGGGGGGGTGAATCAGGGTATGGCTAATTAAAAATTAATGCCCGTTCTGATCTTGTTTCGCTGTTAAGAAAAACACTCTTCTCTCTTTTTCCTGCTGCACGATATAAACAGAAAGTAAAGCAAGCACAAGACATAGCAATTTTACTTAGTTCACCGCTAAGGGCTACGTCCAAGGAGCATACACCGACAGGTTACCGGTCGTACCAAATTCCACTAATATTCACTAGCTGTGGATTACAAGGTTCGGGCTAGATCACTTCTATGCCCAGGCTCACTGCCTTTACAGTGTTTAGGGTCAGCTCACTGCTTTCCCAAGGGTCACTCCCTGTCTCTCTCTCTGGCTCACTACCGGTGGAGAGGATCACCTTCTTCCTCTTCCTAAGCTCACTGCTCTTGGAAGGAATCCACTCACAGTTTATAGACCTGTAGGTCTCTTCATTTTCATGAAGGAATGCATCTTCCTTTGTATGTAGATGCTCTGTTGAAGTCCAACTTTCACCCGCTGATGAATCTCACATTGCACCGGATGTACCTGGCAACCTCAATTTTTACGCGCAACCCTTACGGTGTGTTGCGCGCAATTTCTATGATTTGCGCGAAATACCTTTTTCGCGCAACCTCCAAATTTTATGCGCAGCCTGGAAACTGCCTTGCACGCAATTCACTGCTTTTGCTCGATATCCACTTTTCGCGCAACCTCTAAATATTACGCGCCAACACCAACTTTCTGCACAGCCTTAGCTTTTTACGCCACATGTGACTTTACGCGCAAACTTTATGTTTACGCGCAACACCCTTTTGAACTTCAATTTCTCGCACCAGAGCTCGGGTATTTTCTATGTCTTGAACTTTGTAGAATGGAGGAGGGTCACTTCATATTTATAGGCAAAATCGACCCCACGCGAAAAACCCTCCTTGAGCGCGTAATCTGCTTTGATCGCGAAAGACAAATCTTCCGCGCACAACCATTTTCCGCGCACTGCTCCATAATTTCGCGCACCTCATGCCTTTGCCATTTTCCGAGCTTCGGACCTCGAAACGCCTCTTGCGTGAAAAACTTCATCCCTTTATTTCGCGCAATCCGCACGAATTTCGCGCACCGCGTAATTATTTCGCGCAGGTCTCCAAAAATGCGCGTGCCTAATGCCTTTGCCGATTTTCAAGCTTCCGGCCTTGAAACATCTTTTGTGCGAAATACAATTTCGCGCAACCCGCTGTTTTGCGCGCCACACTTCAAGATTTCGCGCAACCCGCTAATTTTGCGCGCCACGCTTAATTTTTCCGCGCACCTCTTTCATTTCTCTCTCCTCAACCTTTGCCAAAAACATATCACGCCATTTTCCATTGGCGATTTTCAGGCCCATAAATTTGGGAAACACTGGAAAACGAAGCCACCTTGTATCTTCTCTTTTTGTACCACATCCAGATCATCCATTCCTTTGTCAAGGTTCTTCAATCAATCATGGATTGTTGAAAGCATTCCTTAAACCCAAAAAATCACCATTTAAACCCCCTTTGTCAACACACTCATTCACCATGGTTTGCTTTTTCAACAAACACAACATAGATGTCTGCTTTGTCAACAAACACAATCACCTCAAAAAAGATTCAATGATACCTTGAGGGATTTTTTCCCAACAGATTTTATGGAATTTTATTTAAAAAATTAGGATAATTTATTTTGACGAAGTTATGTTTTCATTAATTTTAAATAGTGATTAATGTTATTATAATTTTTTAATAGAATATTTGATCAACGTATTTGAATGTCTTGTATGTGACACTATGATATAGTAATATTTTTGTGGAATAAAAGGTTGATCTAATTTTTTTGATTTTTTATTTCAAAAATTTTCTATATTTATTTTGAACGTGTTTTACGCTAATTATGAAATAGATAATGATTAAAATATGTAAATTATTGATAGGGTTTTAGGGAAATTTGTATTATTATATAACATTTATTAACCATTTCGGTTTTTGGAACATACCTTAAGATAAGTGTAATGGATTTTCATTAATTAATGGATCTTTTGATTAGTTACCAATTTATTTAAGTTTATTAGGATTAAATATTTCTTCATGAATACTCATTTTTTAAGAATCTATATGACTCTTGAGGATGTTGATTAATGGACGAAGTTATACTTTTCTTGTAGGTATATATAACTATTCTATTAATATATATGGTAAAATTATTTCTCAACTACATGAAAGGGATCTTAAAACATTAATGTTATCCTATTATAATAATATCCAATGAATTAACTTCCTATTAACCCACTATAGATATATAGTTTTTGGTTATTAAAATTATCATCTCCATTTTTATCATTTATTATTAGTTCATCACTATCATTGAAAACTTCTATGCCCATATTTTCACTTCCAAGTAATTTTTTTACTATTTGTAATCCTAGTTATGTATAATGCATTTTACCATCATATTTAAATTTCTTAATTTTGTAGTTATGTTTTTTTATCCCTTTTGAAAATTTTGGGTTTACTCAATGGAATTTCATATTTATAGCCCTGGATTTTGACTAAAAAATAAAAATTTTGAGTAAAAAAATTATTTAAGGGGATAATTTCGTACCTTATTATTTTAAAACCAAACTATTTTCAATCATGTATACATCAGGTAACACAGAGCATAAGAGAACTACAAAAAATTATTATTTAATTTTGATCATTATTACGTATCAGTTAAATTAGAAGGTATGAATATTAAAAAACATGTAAATATTTTTAATAATCAATTAATATTTTTAATTATTACAAGATAAGTGATCAATTATTAGTATAGTTATATTATGCTTCAAAAATGTTTGTTATAAAATATATTATTTTTCATTATGTGAAGAAATATTAAAAATAATTCATTCTATATCATGTAAAAATATTTAATTATATGAATTTAATTATTTATATAGTAATCTCAATGTTATATAAGGTTGAATTTTTAGTATTTCTTTGAATTGTTTTATTTCCCAATGTATACTGTAAATTATATCTTTTTATTGATTACTATAGTTTTTAGTAAATATTTTTTGAATTTTCAACTATTTAAAAAAATTCAAATTTATATTATATTTCTTTTATTATAAAAAAATATGTTCATTGTAATAATTTTTATGACTGAATTTGGTAAATAACATATTTTATACATAGAAAATTATTTTCATAGAAAATGATTAATCATTGTTTTATATCATAATATAATAAAGTAATATATGAAACTAGGAATTTAATCATGATATTTTTTAAAACTTTTATATAATGTGTTCTATATTTAGTAAATAGCACCATTTATTTGTTTTCAATATAAGTAGAAACTAGAGTAAATAATTTCAAACGTAGTAAGGGTAATTCATGCAATTAATTATATAAATAACATGATTTGGACTAAAAATTTCATTCATGGTGACCCAAGGGAAAAGGGTCACCGGATTCCAAAACATGAACTTCTTTATACTTGAGGTGTTGAATCGAGTTAGAGGGTTTTCTCTTGTACTCCATTTTTACATGATTCCACAATTCTATGTCTTTTTCTGTTTCTTACTTTTATATGATTCTACATTTTCAAAAAATAAATAAATGATAATGATGATGTTAAATATTATGAGGACTCGAAAATGAAATTTAACACTTGTCTTCATTTTAGTGTATTATCAAATTTCATCCTTAATCATAAAATATTTCAATTAATAATATATTTCCCATTTCCATATTATATTGTCTACAAGATTATTTAATTTAATGAAATTTTATAAATTTCGTTCACGTTTTTCCATTTTTTATTAATTTATTGTAATAAGGTTAAATAGTGGTAATGTTTACTTTTGAATATTTATATAAAATATTAAAAATTTATTATTTAATATTTATATTAATTTATAATATTTTGTGATTAGATTAATACATTATATTCTAATGAAACATTGACATGGTATTTTAAAATTAATATAATAATAAAATAAACTATTTTAGTAATATTAAATGTTATATAATTTGAATGATATAATATGTAACCAGAATTTTTTAGAACAATATGACTTGTTATGGATATTTGAAACATTTATATTTGAATTACTTTTTTATTGGTGTATTTATTGTAATATTATATGAAGTTTTTCAAAAATAAAATTAATGATATTTTATAATAAATGAATCGTCTCAATCCCATCAGGGAAGAGACCTATTTCACAAGGTTTGTTTCTTATGTAATCAATCAATAGAGATTTGTCCCAATAACTCACCAAAACCTTGGCATAAATTCACTATAGTACTATCAAATATTGTTATTGTTTTTATATTTTTTAAAAATAATTTTCATTACCTTCCTCGACTTAAAAAGTGCTAATTTTCCATTTAAACAATTACACATAATTTTTTTTATCAAAACATACATTTTTATATGATAAAAACACTATGATCTTATAAAAACACAATTAAATAAATTTTCTAAAATATAAATTCGAATTCAATTTTGGAAAAGCAATTAAATATTTTATGATAAAATATTTAAATTCCTTAATTTTTGAAATATTTCTCAAACACACACAAATTTGATTAAAGTAGAGGTTTTCCCCAATTTCATTCTAATAAAAAATTCATATTCAGACCCCCAATTAAATTTAATTTTTTATCCAATAATCCATTTTCAAAAATTTCATGTAATTGAATTTAAATTGAACTGTTTAATTAAAATTATTAAATTCAAGTAAAATCAAATTTGGCCATTATAATAGAACCTCATACATTTCTTATTGAAACAAAAAGATTGCAACCTATCCCACAAACATTAATGATAATATAGAGGATATAGGAACTCATCCTAGAAACAATTTAGAAAAGAAATTATTTTTTTATAAATAATTCCCTATATGATATATCAACCCCAAATGAGGAAAATTTCATGAGATGAGGAGGTGGGGAGAATGTATTCTTGGTGAGTCACAATACAACTGCAACAATTTTCGATCACAAATGAGAACTTCAATGAAGGATTTTATGTTTCAAAAGTGAACTCAGAATGGATCTTGGATTGAGTGAAATGAAAACTAGAGAGGTGGAAAACAATATTAATCAATTCATGTTGTTTAAAAACCACTAGGACTATAAGAATATTTTTAATTGAATTAAACATTGTATACATGATAAATCCCATGACCACTAAAAAAACCAACACTTTATGATAAATATTGATTTATTATAATGTTATAATTTACACACAATGTAACCATTTTACATGTAATGTAAATCCCAACCACTATATAGAACAAGCATGATTTTGGAGGGCATCCAAAAATTCTATGACATCACTATTATATGTATATGCTCAATTCCCACATGTCCCTATTTAGTAGATGAAAAAGGAAAAAATAGAATGATTTTAAAAATTACCTCCCAGGAAGGTAATCAGATGTTATAGACATCTTCCTTCTTAGGGGAAAACTATCTAGATCTGCATCATGAGGTGTTCTATTCCATTCGTAAACTATCTCAATGTTACATATTCTATCATAGGGACACACCCCCATGACCTGTCTCTATGGTGAATTTTGATCAGCCGAACCTTTCTCTAGAATAAAATAATCCTTTTCCTTATTCTCGCTTATCCTGGTGTTCTGATCCATCATCATACGATGAAGAAAATTTGAACTTACCTAAAACACCTACCACATAAAAAATAGGTATTCCATAGGTAAAATGGTATGGAAGGCCTACTACCTTGCATGAATTACCTCGTTATCAGTAGGGTATTCATTGGGTTCCATGAATGTGATACCTTATATTATCCCCCGAGTGGAAGATTTATAGGTGACCAATGTAGCCAATATATAATATTTCAGAATCATACCCAAAGTGACTACACTAAATAGAGAATGATGCTTTTTAACCAAGATAGAAGTTGTGTAATTAACTAGTGTCCATAAGGATATCTCCCTAAGAATTTCATCAATTCACATGGAATAATATATGAAGGAAATGTATACTATGAAATGATCCACAATGAGGAATATATAAAAGGATGGACCAATATCTTATCATCCTGTTTTGGTTAAGGAGAAGGCAATGATGTTGAATATAATGAAATACTCCAAAATTTAGAAAGTGGGAATGCTAAAAAATATTTAGACAATATACATTAATACATTGGTAGACCCCAGCGAAACAATCATTAAAAAATGGTGAACCATAAATGAAAATACACTCCTCAAAAAATGGACTATTAGAATTAGTCAATCAGTAGATTCACATTTCGGCGGACTCAAAATTTAGTGCCATGTCGCACCATGAAAATAGTGGGGTCACCATGGAACTAAACTAAGATATGGGGAATTTAGATTTGGAAAATCTCAATAATTTAGAATTTTAGTGTGGATCCATATCATCTTTACAGGATTGGATAATGTTAATAAATTTCTCATTGTTTTCCTTGTACATGTATGGACTGATGAATCCACTATCTTTATAGGAACCTATCTGTTGGAATTATGCAATGCAGTTCCTGTAGGAACTGGGGTAGGAGGGAAATTGATGAAACTGTCCGGAAATATAAAACTTTACCACATCATTAACCAAATATTCATATATCAGGACATCAATCCTTGAATCACCCTCTGATATAATCCAATATAGGGTTATTGGCACCCTCTAACACCAATTGGAGAAGTTGGGGCTCATTTCCATGAGTCACATGTCTCGCATGTACCTTATGGCATCAGTTCCTCACTAAATCCACCACCATGAGGGCCACATCAAGGGAAACAACCCCCAAATTCCCATATAAAACAACTTTGAGATTTGATCCATGTAGTGATCCCATTACTCGGTCCCCAATTCTGAGGTGTTTTCGGACGTTTGAGAAATACCATCTATGAATACCACCCATTATCTTCCAAGGACGGATCCCACTAGACCAAATCAATGCTAGTAACAACCAGTCCTTTATGCTAATGATTAGGTTTACTTCACCTCTGCCCTAATAAAACCATTATGAAGCACTTGACATGAATTTTAGAGGTATACCCATGATTATTATCACAAAGGTGAATATTCTATCGATCCAGTCACTGCTACCAGCATCGTCAGGTCCTACAAGACATAAATGGTGTATAAAAAGAGAACCATATTTTCCAGATTGGGATCATGTAGCAACTCAAGGAAAGATAACCTGGATCTGGTGTCTTCTATCCATTATATTAACATGATTTGAAGGAATGATATCCTTATGGAAAGAGATTATAACAGTCTCGATAAACCACATGCATATATGATACATGTATTAAAAAATAATTCACTATTTAAAAAGGAAATGATTATTATTTCTAAATAAAACACTTCTTGGATAACTCTAACCCCTCGAGTAAATATATCAATATCATTTATATTATAATACTTTGATTCATGTTAGAAAACATATTATAGGGATGATCAAATGCTCGTTTAGGTAAAATTATAGTGTAAGCAATAATGAATCAGTGAGAGAAAAATTAGGGACTATCAAATAATTAAACAGAAATACCATGTAATCAACAAACTGGGATAGAAGTGTATAAAAATTATGGAATGTTAATAACTAGAAATCCATTCCATTAACATAACTATATAATGGAAAATCAATATGGTAGTGTTAGAAGCTAAAATAAATTCTATCTAATTAATAAACTGAACAAAAATTTATTGATAGACATGTTCACAAAAAATCTGATGGATGAATAATAGATAAAACTAAATGAGGGAAATTCTAAATTATTGGATGCCATGTTTCATAAGAATAGGGTACCTATTCCATCAGGATATGGTTTATGATTTTACAATTTTTACAACTAATTCATCCCCTAAGACTACGAATGCATCGAGGGTCATTCATTAAAATGTCCCCAACCCATATGGCTTGCATTAAAAATTCCCTAACCCCTATATTTCATGTCCAAAACATTCTTCATAACGAATAAAAAATTTAACATATAAAATATTTATATTGAATAAATAATATGAATTTATAAATATTTAACCAAATAATAAAATAACATTCAAAGTAAGCACCATATGGAAAATGATATATAGTTTTGGAAATAATCATATCACAGAAAAATAATATGGATATTTAGGGGAAATTCAATGTCAAATGATAATAGGAAATTTAATTTTTCAAGGGAAATATATGGAATCAAGGAAGTGAATTTTTATATTATCTTTGTAAAAATAAATCAAAATCCATCTGTAGTATGATTAAGGATGGTATCTATATAACATATCCCATGTGGAATAAAATATTATGTTTTTTTCATTGATGAATGGAAAATTATAAAAGTATCTTCTAAAAACAATTATTCTAGAAAATATCCCATTATCATAAAAAAATTGGAACACATATTCATTAAAAATAAATTTAGAAAATATTTTCAAAAATAAGTAACCTTTTAAACATGCAAAGTAAGATTCAATTAAATGGAAATGGTGAAATCTATACAAATCATACATCGTAAAATTTCATTCTTATTCATGAAAAAGCATAAAAATTATTTGTCAGGAAAGGGATAAAAAGATTAATTTAAAAAACAATGGAAAAATACAAAAATGATAAAATTTCCTTACTATGTAATTATAATTTCCATCAAAAATTTCATTAAATCATGGTTTTTAAAAGAAAATAGGTTCTCTGACTAATAAAATAAATTTAGTCAGGTTTTCTAAAACTGTTTTTAAAAAAACCATGAGTAACAAAGAGTGGATGATAGTAATATTACATGAAAATGGTCATTAATAACTACATGAGAGAAAATAATCGGGTTTTTTGAATATTTTTACTATAATTTTCGCAAATTTAAATACCATTGAAATATAATTAATGATATTATTAATGAAAATAATCATCAAACATTCCAAAGCGTCCAATTCCAATTTGAAACAGTTTAATTCATAAGCCTTATGAAGGAATAAAACTAAATGAATTTTATAATATCATGAGTGTAATGATATTCATGATTTATCATGTACATGGGTAGTATATTCAATGTATAAATGAAAGTAAGTTCAAAAAAACAAATACATCTCCATAGAATAATAATTGAGATGAAATCCCTTACATTGAATTATTTTTTAGGTGAACATCTATTAAATTAATGTATAATAAAAATAAGTAAATTTTCTACTTTCTTGATTTTATTTTTGATGTATCATTAATTTTATTTATCATTTTACTATATTTATATATCTACTTAAAACTTATGTTTAAATTTCTTATTTTGACCAAATTCGGTTTTATGCTTCCAAATCAACTCTTGTTGGTCAACTATGGCAAGAGGGATCATTATATAAAATCTATTGATAAATAATCATGATATAATAATAATATTTATAATTAAATTATACTATTGAAAATAATCATTAATTATCTAAATAAAAAATTAATCAATGTTACAATCATGGAGATGGTAGGTTGTTCGTAACCATGAGTATTGTTATCATTTTCTGTGATAATTATTGAAAGAATTTAATTAACACCATACCTTTATAGAAATATCATTATATCATAAATACCATATTATATAATACTATATAATACTATATGTAATTATTCTTATGAAAAATGAATCACATCATGCCAAGAAGGCGATAGACCACACATCTTCAAATAACATTATAACTTTTAATTTTATGTGGTATATAAAATTACCCTATGAGCTATTAAACATGAATATATTTATATATATATCATCATGATTATTAATTATTCAATTCATTTTACACTTTGAAAATTTATATTTAAAATAAAATGTAATCCAGTTTCTCTTCTTCATAGGGTATATTTTTTATTAATAAACACATTCTTAAAAAATAGATTAAGAAAATTATTTTGAAATGTAGAAATGATTTATAATATATGTTTAATGTCATGCTATCATTTTTCATTTTATAAAGTCTTATTTATATGGTTTTCTTTAATGATTTGATTTTAAATATTCACCATGTTAGTCAAAAATAATGTTTGTTAACTTATATTGGGTTAATGGAACATCCCTCCTTCATAAAATTTTTACAGTCTTTAAAATATCATAAATGATATCAATGGATTTACAACGAAAACTCTATTGGGAAATTTTATTTTCATATTTCTCATCCATTTCTATTTTTTCTTAGGATGAAATGAATCTATTTAAAATACAATATATATATGATAAATTTAAGGCCTTTTAAAATATTTATTAATTATGTGGTTGTTATATTTTTTTATTACAGAAACAATTTTTTTATTATAGAAAATTATATTTCCTTTTAATATAAATATTTTTTGTATCATGGTAATTATATTTCCAAATTCATACACCATTTCTGTATAATACCATTTACTTTCAATGATGTATAATTTTATAGGAAAATATTATTATTCTTTATTTCTCACTCAATAAAGATATTTTTTATATATAAAATTGTACACAAATAAAATTGAACATTTGATATATGAGGATTGTGTTGGACATTATTTGATGGGTGGGACCTTTAATTATATAATTTTTGTGGCTAAAATCCATTCCCCTTGAGGCATAAACTATTTTACAAATAATTTAATGTAAATCAAGACTCAAAATGGTTTTCAAATCCATAATAAATATTCCAATATTGTTGGTTTCCATATACATTCTCAAATACATCCCACCTAAATGATCATGATCATCTATGATGGACCCTCGTGAGTCCAACGATTCCTAATGCCTTTTGCAGCATTACATGACATGCACAGCCCACTCCATGATGGACTCCTTAGTAATCTCTCTTTGAGACTCGATGGGGCTCAACATCTCTGTGGTGTCACCTAGTCTCCACGTCTGACTCCACGATCGTTGTTAGGAAATATACTTTGAGATTTTGATGCTACCACCTATAAATCACAGTGCTCAGAGTTTCTTTGTGGTGTTCTTTATGACAATGACTGACCTTCATTAATAATAAATAGTAGACTTCAACCCTGATTTCAATCCACAATTACTCTGAACTTTCACATTCCACACTCTCATTTCATGAAGACCATCATGAGTCAAAAAATAGATCCCTAGAGGTACATTTCCTGTATAATATGTTCCTCCTTTTTCACTTCATAGCCCCCAACTATGGTAGATATTCCCTATTTGATGTTATATTCCATTCACAATGGAGGGAGCCCGTATGTCGTTCTCAAGGATTCTTGAGGCATGAATACTTCACAAAGAGCTCCCCAAATAATGATTCATTTGAGATATTCTCCATTGATCACCTCCTTTTGTGAAGCACTGTTCCTTCATTAAGAGTCTTTCCATCATGAAATCCATCATATTTGTGAAGCACCAGATCTTTGTGAAGGCCATCATCTTCTCTAATCACCAATTATTTTCCAAACCCCTCTTCCCAAGAAATTTTACATTGCCGACCCATCTCCCAGGCGGCCTTCTAGGGTTCTACGAAGTTATTTCAAGTATCATTGAGTGGTGCTTCTTATTTTTTCCTTCCTTATGATTTATCACAAATACCCACTAACATATACTACTTATTTCCATAGACACACTAATGTGGAAATCCTAAGTAAAACTCAAAAACCATACTAATAAATGACTGTACTTTTTCCTTCCCTTCCCTATGTGTTTGTTGATACATATTATGTATGTCCTATGGGTGAGTAGTAAGTCCTTATCATCCGATATGTGGGATGTTAAGATTCTAATAACCCACATCCTTGACAAATGATGCTAAACTGTGACCACCATATGAGTGACAAGATTGATAAGATCAAGCATGGTATGGGCACCATCACCCCCTCACTTCCACTCTCCTTCTGCACATTATCACAATGTTCACCTCGAGAATCCAATTTGTGAACCTCGACACCCCTTGATATGGGTGGCCCATGTAGAGTGGTCCTATCTTCCCCTTACACTTTACCCCTACTTTTACTTCCCTCTCATAGTAAGCCCATGAATCTTCTTTAGCTACTAACCACATGGATGCCTCACACCATCCACCACAGACGCGACCTTCTCCATGGTAATATTAGGACTATTGCAGCCACTTCTTTATCACATCAATCATGACTCACATGGGTTTATATTAAGCATTACCCATGATATTATCTTGGGCCAACATAGTGTGTAATCCCCATTCCCCTTTTCAACAAACTATGTGGGCTTTGATCATTAACCCCTTTTCAATAATGGTAGGTAGGAATCCTCTTGAGGATCAAATACATCATTCATCACACCCAAACACTTCATGTTGATTTGCCCTCATCCCATATTTCATTAAACTGTATGTTAATATCATTCATCGTGATGTTAAATTGTATTATTCCAATCTATGTGGGTTTTGAACCTTCCCGTTGTTGAGAAATGTACGTAAGAAAACTCTTTGAGGTTAAACTCCAAACACTGGAAAATATTGGTGTCTGTTTTTTTGGGATCCCCATCCATTGACCTCCCCTTAGTGGTGTTTTACTATATCCAAATCCATATTAGTTCACATACCCTATACTCAATCCAAAACCATAATACCAAGAGTGTTTATCTTATTATGGGTTTCTAACCACGTATAAGTGCCATCATGTATTCTGATAGTTTCCCTTTGTGTACACACTGATTTATTCCCCATCCTTAAACTAAGTGAGATTTGATCTTTTCGATTTTTTAGCAAGGTTCATAGGAAACCTCCCTAAGGTGCATGCCCAGTTCACTCTTCATCATGGATTCTCTCTTGATTCTTTGTGTATTGGGAATATTGGGCTTTAACCTCTTGTTATTGTTTCATTCGGGTCCACATCCACACATCCATTACCACAAGTCTCCTCTCAAGGTGATTGATCTACCCATTTCATAATTATTTGGACCTTTATTTCATTCCCTCTAAGATACAAAATAAACCTTCTTGAGATTCAATCCCAATAGAGACTCCATCACATAGTTTCTCGGTTTCATTATCGTTCATTCCTTCCTTGGACACTTCATCCTAATCCATCCTGATTTTACTCGAGCTGTCACATCCGGATGAAATCATGCCATACATATGGGTAGCTAACTATGTGTAATCCCCATTCCTCTCAATACCAATTATAGAACTCTGACTACTAACCATTTGTATGTCCCAACATATCTTTGCATCTTTTTCCATTGTGTACACCCCAATTTCATGCCTCACCCCTTCGAAATATATAGATGTTGATCCATGTCATCCACATAGGGTATATTGGATGACTCTCTAAGTTCAAATACCAGCCAATAATAATCCTTGGAGTTCCCTTAATCAGGACCCATCATCCTTTGATTTTACCTTTGTGGTGTTCAGATCAGACATTGTGGTGTGAAAAAAATCCCTTTTTGGGATGCACTACACTAGATCCATCATTGTTGGACATTCATATATATCCATATAGTAATCATTCTAAGGGATACCATATAGGGACATATATATCTGGTCCACTCCCATTAATGTTCTGATCTATCTGACTTATCCCCTCTAGATGATAAATCTATGACATAACCTATGATAAACAAAGGAGGTTTAGGGAAACATTAGAGAAATTCCACTAGAATATAATTCCCATCATTTTATGTGGGATTCCTCATCTTTCTTTGCACTCGGTAATTTCTTTCATAAGGAAAATTTAGGTGTACCAGTGTATTAGCATCCAGACATTCCAACGATGAAAAACATGACTACATCCCTGACCGAAGGATTCTTCCCAGACATGACGCATGGAATTCACTGACAAAATCAGTGTTATTTAATATCTTCCACAATGATATGGAATGGGGAAGAGTTTTACATCCAATGTCATAATCGTGAGGGAGACCCATGCTAGGGAAATATTTTGAGGTAGAATCAACTGATGGAGAGACTGACACCACATTATCCCATTTCGATCATGGAGAAAACGTCCCTTCAAAGGGGATAGATGCCACCCACAATTGGAATGTGGGAACTCGGGGGTAAATGAGACCGTCATCGAGCATCCCAACATGTGCGGCATGGAAAGGTGCACCCCCGTGAAATAATTAGATACAAAACTATTAAACCCGAAGTGAATGTGTTCTCTTCAACATGGGGATTAGTAGTGCTCAGGGCATTAACGGATATGCGTGTCACTAGATATAACTATATATCTTTAGGTCCCTCGATGAAAATATTTTTCATCACGTAAAACTCACCCAGATTTAAGGCAATTCATCATTCGGATTCCTGGTCTACGTTTTTTTATGAATTAATATTTCTATTCAGCCATGGAAGATTGAATGACTATGGGGAATTGGGAGTCATTGTGCTATTATAATTACTCATGGCTATATCATCTTACATTTTAGGACCCATGCTACATCTTCATGAAACCGATCACCTACCACCGACAGATGAAAGTCTAAAGGAAATACAAATGTGGTAATCCAACTAGGATTCACCTATTCCATGACAACTCATGAGACCAAAACTACTAGGTGACCATGCCCAATCTCACACTCATTATTTATTCAAATAAGGATGATCAATACTATTTTTCCATGATAAAAATATGTGGGGGTAATCCCAACAAGGGATATGGGTCGTTAATTTTAGGTGGAATCTCTGACCCACTAACACCCACCCCTAGGGTTGTGTAGGTAAAATTTACTCCCCACATTGACCGTTATCATTTCAGGAGACCCTGCTTATAATACGCTTATTACTGACTCCCTTATGGAAATGAAGTAATAGATGTCTGAGTCTTCGTAGTTGTTATATCATCTAGGGAGCCACCAAGAAAAGATCCCATCACCCCACGTCAGCACCATCATATAGTCCTACAGACTGAGTATAAGGTGATCCATTCCAATTCACAGGTTCCATAGCTTTGCCGACCCGATGTCAACTTTAGGAGAAATATCAGGAGAATTCCCCCTAGGGGGAATCATCCTCTATGGAATTAGTGGACCGAGACACTATTGACCCATGTTATCATATCTCTATCACTATGAATTATGGGTGCCAATATGATCGATCAGGTATGTGATCCCAACCCCCCATTATGAAAGCTGAGTCAACCTTCCCAGTCATTGGTGCAAGGTGAAACCATCATTGGCCAACCCATGTTGATGATGTTCCATCTAGAGGTCATACCTGTATCACCACGAGATATAGTGGAGGTCCACCACACTCAAATTTTAGTATAGAGTTCATCCTAATAATACCATCATTAGTTTGGGATGAGTTTCTCCCCATCTTGTTGACACATGACATGAAGGTCCTACTCGTTCCAATGGTCTTAGGTATAAAGGAATCCCTATTTTTAAGGTTATCTATGTGATGTTCCTCATCACATCCTTACCATATCTGGAGGATTTTTTCCCAGTGGTGGCATAAAATAGAGCAAAGGTCCTCCTCTCCCTTTCACCCATCCCCATTATGGTCCTCCCCGTGTAATTACCAGCTATATCAGAGGCCCATCCCACTCTCATGTTCCCATCCATAGAGGTCTATCACATATTCAATTCGAGATCTTCTTAGGTTCCCCTCACACCACAAATTTTTAAAGCTGGGGTCCTCCTCATGATGAAGATCTAGAATGCTCTGAAAGACCATCCCAGGGTAAGAGATTGTGTCTCGCCTCCATAGGAAGAACTCTGAGAATCCCTAGATCACAATGATGCCCATACAATTTTTAGACTCCGAAGAGGAGTGAGATTTGATGATGGAACCTTCACCCTAATCCTCTATGTCAAATAATGGGGAATGAAGTATGCATATCAGTTTTTTTTTCCAAAAAGTTAGATACACCAGATCCTGGAATCCCTCAACAAATACTTGTAGATGTTGGTAGATTTGAATCATTTCTAGGGTCATCCTGTGAAATTTTTCCTTCTATCACCATGATCACTCTCTAACTCGACAATAGATCATGGAGAATTTTTATAGGGAAAGGTATATGATAAGAACGAGCCTGATCAAACACGAATGGAGGCAACCCCTATGTAGGAAGTAGTGGTCTGCACTGCATCATACATGGATTTGGTGACACAACCAGTCAATTCTGTGGAAGATAGCTCAATATCTAGTAGTTTTTCATCTCAATTCTTGTACTCTACCTGACCAGTCTACAACTGCAATTATACATATCAGTGTCATTACCAATCCCTCAACCACCCCCAGTTTATGAATGTGGAAATGAAGGTCCATATCCTGATTCTATGCTTAGAAGGTTTTGTGACATTTTCACAACATACCATCTCCCTGCTGCTATTCTGGAAAATTAATACAATATGCTTAAATTTTTTAGAGTCTCTCACAAAGGATGAGGATACGTGATTCCAACAATCCTTAGGGATGACTCATTTCTGACTCCTTCATCTTTAGTTATCTTACCCAAAAAGTCGAGAACACTTTTACATCATTGACCAGTAGTGCCGTCGAGTTGTGTTTTCCCCACTCCCTATTTCTTAGGACATTGTGTCAACCAGTTATTATCAGACCCTCTATTAAAGATGCATTCATTGAATTATAGTGCTCCATAGAGTTGTTATGGACGGTTCCCCTCACGTCCAGATCATTGGGAGGGGCAGTATGATGTTCTTAATTTCTGTCGTATCATGCGCCAGTCTGTTTCACCCAGTGATATTGAGGATATGCCTTCGGGCGTCGTCATATTAAACATGTTTTTTCCTGATATATTTATGAATGGGTGCATTAGAACAGGGTTAAAAGAAAAATAACAACCCACTGAGGTATCAAAACACTCGACAAACCTAGCATGTGTTCACACTCCCCAAAAAATATAGACTCTTGGCCTTCCAAACCCTTCCATGTCATTTACGCTCAGTCGAGACCCCCGAAAGGGTAAAGAGGAAGCCTGAAATATAATGTTCCTAAGCTATATTTCTCAATTCATATGAAAGACGGTGATCGTGAAATGGTTATGTTGAATCATCTTCTCAATAAATAAAAAATTATTGTTTATGAACTCCTTGCTGAACGTGCCGGAGAACGATGATCGTATTACAGTAACCTTCGACTGGTGAAATAAGGGAAATCACAAGTCCACTGCAATGAGGGTCCTCTTAGTGATCTTGAAAATATTTCTCTTCTAGATGTTGTAGAGTCCCGTTTTTATGGAAATAAATAATGATATGTATTTATGAATCCACATAAGTTGCAAGAAAATCTTGTATAGTGCCCTTTTTAGGTTCAACAGGCCGCTCCACTTAGTCTATAGATCCCTCCTCATATTCCCCCAGTGGCCCCTCGGGTCATCCCACCAGCCGACCCATGATCCACTCAGCCAACATACCATGTTCATGAACTTACTAATTCATTTGTGGTCATTGACCCTTGTCAATACTTGAATACAATCCATTATATTTCATTGGCTTCTCTAATAGCTCACCTCGAGGATCTTGAAACCTGATATGTGGCAATCCTACTTGATGGAAACCAATATTTGATATAGACGGATGATATTATAGAACCCCTGATCATTGGAATCCTACCATATCCTCTTTTAATGGGTTGGGTGATCCACTTCCGCACCTAGACCACTTTATTTCAAGGTGCGGACCCATGCGAGGAATTCTAGTATAGTAGGAGGCTGATAATATTTGTTGTCTCAGACAAACACTTGAATGACCCGTCTATTTCTAGTATAACCAGTTATAGATTGGTTCCATTACTGGTTGGGTGGATCTCTATATGTAATTTCTATACTAGTTCAATTCCACCACCTAGAATACTAGCATTTTTGAACTCTTCATGTGTATGGAAAGGCTGGATGTGGGATTTTCAGACTGTGTCACCATGTAAAAGGGCATCATGTATTCACCTGATATGCCGCTGACTTATGAATAACTAATAATGATGTTCATAGTGAATGTTGATACTGAAGTGGTTCTTTATCTCATCATTTAAAAATTTTCTAGTAGATTTTGAGATTTCTCTAACAGGGATCATCACATAGAAGAAGCCTTATAAAAATCCATGTAGTCATGCCCATTACCTCTGGAAGATCCCACAATAAGGGTCTCCAAGGACATGAAAAATATTGTTTCACCAATAGAGGCCCCTATACAGATGGGAATATTACTAGAAGAGCCACCTCCATAGCCTTGTCAGGGGCTACAGCCACATGCTCTACCTCTGAATCAGAATAACTCACCTCATATTTGTAGGGTTCCACCATGCAACGAACCACCACTATCTTAGAGAGACAAATGTGTAACACCTCCACATCAGGATGCACCAGCCCCTCATCAGGGCCAGAATCCCAATGCCCATTTCCTAGATCGAAGAAAACAGACCTACTCATTCAATGAGGCTTAGGTCCCTGGAAATTTTTGGAGTTTCTTGGATTTGGGAAACATTCGGTTTCTAGAATATAGGACTACCAAAGAGTAAGATCTCACTTATCAATATAACTAATTCCCATATAACCAGTTCCAGGGAAACACTCTAATGATTTATTATCTGTTCCAAAATTGTATTCTTGATAAAGTATATAATAACATTGTTATATTGGATCCACCCCTATAATAGGTAGAATATGTTTCTATAAAGATTTATAGTGACAGAAACCGTGAATGGTAGCCTGTTTCTAGTGATGAGTTAAAATTTATGACAACTATATATATCATAAGGTAGTCACTCAATCCCATGGTATAATCCATGCTTGTTTTAATCATCCCTAGCCATATGAAGTTTACATGGTATATTTATTTACTACGTTGGAGTAGAAAACTTTTCCTTCACCCTCTCAGGAGAGAAAGTGTCAATGCTATGAGGGAAAGAAAATCTCTCCAACAGTACCAAACCATACCGTACTCTTGGTGACTTAATTACCTCGTAGATAGGGATTTCCCCTAGAATCTTCCAGAAATAGAGAAATATTAATGTGATAATCAATAATAAGCCTCAGTGAATTTCATCGAATTGGTGGATCAATACATGGTACCCAATGATTAAGAGGACCAGACATGCCATCCTAACGTCCCCAGTCATTTCCAGTGTTGATGGAGCCATGTGTATATGAACTGAGAGCTTGTTCAGGACGGTGATACTAGACATGTCGTGCATACCACCGATACTATATAGAACTCTTGAGATAAATCTCAGTATGAATTTCCATTTCATCATATATCATCATATTAATCTCCATCACCATTCATATTGAATGATCTGGTAGATCTTCTATGACTACGCCCTTACCAACCATGATAATTTAAAGAAATACCTCATCTATCTGTCCATCGGTTGTTGGACACTCTATACGGTTCAACATACTAGAAATGGGATATCCCCAGAACCATTTAGAGGCTACTGCTCCAACCAACAACATATTTCATGCCACCAATTGTGATGAATCCTCATATCAGAAATGGGTGCACCTCAAGCAGATGTATGATGTATTTACGAAGCTTTCCATCATTCCTATAAGGATATAAATCCCTAAGGTTCTCAAAATATCTACATACATGCATAATTCCATCCTATAGGCTTTGATAAGCCCTATACAGTTAGAGATAAGGATAACAGCTCAAGAACCCTTCCATACCGAGGAAGATGAGCATTCAGAATGTTAGATCATAATTTCATTCATTGGGAAAGATAAAAGTTCCCCATATAGGGAAAATTCCTCCCATGTTACATCACTGATCAGTTATGTAGTGATTCTGTTTTCCATTGTCTTGTTGATATGGTTTCTATAATCAACCTCATACTGACCCAGATTCCCTAAAATAAGGGGTTGTCATAAATATATATGAGTCCTTCTAACCTAATGATTAAATGTTATGATAGCATTAAATAGACACTAGTTGGCATGATCCGCTTGAAGACCCAATTAGTTGGCCTAGTTTCCATCACTGAGTTCATTGTTGACTCACATGACACCACTTACAATGTATTGATGATTAGACCATGGCACCAAATGAATATTGTAGTCCCTTCCACATATCACCAATTCATTAATTACTCTCTTAATGGTCGAGTTGGTGTGCTTCAACCATATGTGTCTCCCATTGCATCTTGCAAATTCATTAACATAGATTTCATGTACTACCATAATAAGGACAATTAGGTTCATGCCAATGAGTTTAATGACACTACTTCTGTGGATGACCCATGGATCGATTTGTATGATGACCTCATTCTACCATTCCACTGGTTGGAGGACACAACCCCAGACATAGGTTACTTCTTATTCATCTCTTCTTGAAGAGAAAAGTGTATTATTAGGTATAAGGAAAATTGGAAGATCGCCTTTTTACTCTTGCATGAATAATGTTTGTGTGATTCTAGAGCCCCTAAACCCTCTAAGGTATTGGAATGTTCACCCCATAGAAATAGAAATACAAAATACCTTCTCCCCCCCCCGCATGGTTGAAATGACTCAAACTGACAGTCCACTACTACTTTGTTATTATCATGGGTGTACATTTGGGATGAATGTATGATGAATCAGATCTATAGCTTTCATTAATATGGTTTTATCATCGTATCTGTCCCCACATGAATATTCCACTACTTCTCAGGTCGGAACTGAGATTCCATTAGGCTCAACCATCCTATAAGGATTTCCCCGTCTGATGATCCACTCAATGAGGATGTTTAAGATACTTTTCATGACATTACTTCTACATTTGTGGAAGGTGTCTCCACCAGCACTACTGAGTTAGAATTGGTGAACCTCTATACCGAAACTGGTTTGAGACTAACACTGATTGAAACAACTATTCCAGTAGAGTAGAAACAAAAGTATGTGGATTTCCTGATGAAAAATCGAGATGTATTTCCCATTAGCTACATCGAGATTCTTGGAATATATCCTTAGGTCACCATCCACCAACATGGTATCCTGATAAACCATCACATGTTCAAATAGCCCCCAGAAAGATATACTCTTCTCTTGGTTCCATGGTCAAGGATGAGGTTGTTAATCTCATTAAATCCAACTTCATCAAGGAATCCCATTACCCAAAATGGATAACTAACATTATTCGCAATAGGAAGTAGAATAGAAAAATCAGAGACTACATCAGTTTCTGGGATATCAACTATCACTACCTGTAAGATGATTTACTACTTCCTACGATATAGATGTTGCTTTAAAGTACCACTAAATTCCATGATGTCTCTTTCTTGGATGAGTATTCCACATATAATTAAACCTGAATGACTTATAAGGAAAATATTATATATCTTTCAAAGAACAACAAGAACATTTTTATACCATGTAATGCCATTCAGTTGGAAGAATACTAGAGCCACCCATCAGCGTTCCATGCACCACATATTCAATGTCATGGTCAGGACATTGGTGGAATGCTCTGTAGATGATTTGGTGTTCAAATACCTATCACATCAGGACCATATCACAGATTTTAATAAACTATTTAGCTTCCTCTTCTCTCACCATCAGAAGATGAACCCCTTGGTGTGTTCCATTGGGGTTACCTATGGAAATATTCTCAGCATTGTCATTAGATATAGAGGCATTGAGATAATTCAAAAGTATATCAAGTCCATCAGTGAGATGCCTCCTACGTGAATAATTTTGGATAACTGAGGTTTTCAAGATCAAATAGCCTACATATGCCGATTCAAGGAGAATATGGCCAGCATGTGTAAGGCCTTTTCCTATCTCGGGAAAAAAGGTGTCGAATACCAGTGGGATGATGAGTGTTAGGTCTCTTTTAATTGATAAATATATAACAACTAAAACAACAAGTTCTGATGCCACCCATCTTTGTAAAGCTGCGGGTCCTTTGTGTGACCGACTGGGAACTATACCTTTGTAGCCTTATCACTCAAGAGAACCACCAGGTGATAGAGAACAATTGATATTATCTCAATCTCATGCTCCCTGATATAGAGACCAAATATTTCTCTATCATGAAGTGTTTTCTTTTTCTTGTATTCATCGTCTAGAATTAGCAAGATTACATATAGTGCCATGAGATACAACTAGTGTCTCTTATAGACAAGCTGAAGTATATTTTGAATCAACCCATTTTTACAGACTCTCTATCTTACTGGGAAGGGATCCATCAGCTATTTGACATCATGTTTATTCCAAAAAAATGGTGTCAATGGTAAGGTGCATGAGGATTTTCATGTCTCCCATCCATCCCCCACAGAGAAGTCTCCAAATCATGATTTTCTTGATGAAGAGATTCTCTCAATGGATCATGTCATTACATGTTGGAAGAATCAATTCGATGGAGGTCTGTGAAGCCCGTCTTGTAGGATACTCAATGATCCCATACATAACAAAGAGGGCCTGGTTATCATCTTCACCACACATACAAAATCTATCCAACCCAATATTTTATTTTTGTCAAAAGTATTCATAAAAAATGAGTCCCAGTATCATGCCCTCATCAATGACCTCAATCTGACCCTTGAGATTGTTGTTTTCCACCTACATGTGAGAGGGAACTCTGAACTGGTCATCAAGAAGATAAATGCAGACTACATCATCAAGAATCCAGAGATCATACCCTTTATTGAGTTCACTCACCTACTAATAAATCAGCTCCCTTCTCTTCCAGAAGTTACTAATGTCCTTTCTTTATAGAATTGTCAAGACGATTCTTTGGCCATCCATTCCAAATATATCACAGATCCTGACCGAGATGATTTGATTATCCTTGTGGTGCATCATTGTGTGATTTATCCCATCACTCTAGATGATGATGATAGTCAGTAGGTAAGTCATAATACTTTTAGAGCATCAACATCGGGACCCCGACTCCCCCTACCATAGTATTGTAAGTTTACCTTGGTGGGAAAACTACCTTTGTCATGTATCCCTAGAACAATAATCTCCTGAAAACTGAGTTTAACATGATCAAGTATGTTAGTGAACAATGATGTTCACCCTCCAAAGTTGTCCCATTATTGAGAAGATCATCCACAGACATGGGTTTGATGGTATTATCCCTCATTGCATTCAAGGAGATGATATTCCCCAGGATATCTAGTATGTTCTTGTTGGTTCCAATGAAGCTCATTTGGTAAGTCTGGAACTCACTCTTCAGATCCAATGGTTGGGATACATATTTCCCATAACATACCATGACTTTATTAAGTTCACTAAAAGGTGCAACACATGGATGATCACTCATAATTTTTTTCATCAGCTTCCAGAGCCTCCATATACTAACATATACTCTTTCCCATTTCTAGTCTAGGGAATCGATGTCATGGGACCATATCCACTAACAACAACTCTAAAAGAAATTTTCTTCCCAATGTCTATGTATTTCATTTCCAATTGGGAATATGATATTCTGCTAAAGGAATTCAACACTTGTTCAATTATTGATCTCATAATATCCAATATCATCCACCGATTTGGTGTCCCTTACACCTTCCTCTCGGATAACAGTGTTATCTTTTTGGAAACTAATATAATAAAATTGTATGCCAAGTACAATACCCGTTCTAATAATACCTCTCACTATCATGCAGAAGAAAATGGGTAGATCGAGGACTTAAAAAAACCTATCCAAAATTTTGCATAATATGGTTGGTTAGAAAAACAAGATTAGGTTGGACAAGCTTCCCAATGATCTCTAGGATTACCGTATGATGACTCATAATTTAACCCCGGTGACCCCATATTTCCTAGAGTACAAAACATAGGTCGTTTATCCCATTTAGATTTAGTTATCATCAGTCCTCCCTACCATTTATGATCAACAAACATTAGACAGGGCTGTAGAAGTCTGTCTGGATAAACAGGAACCCATGATGAGTACATTCTTCATGCCTTACAAAATCTGGCGAGGAATCATAACAATATATAATTATCATTAAATAATAAATGTCACCATTGTTCCTTCATTAAAAGTTACTCAGTAAAGGCACTAAGGATGAAAATGATACCCATCAAGAATCCACCAAAATTAGTTCCCAAATGGGAGGGAAACTATATCATTCACAGGGTATAAAGAAATGGTGCATACTCTCTAGTCACTAGGGATAGTAATCATATCACTCTTCACACCAATTCCAAATTCCTCACACAATACTTCACATGAGTAGTCACTATCATCATCTATAGAGATAAACTACATATGGTGTCAGATTAATGGCCATAAACTAAGATCGCTCTGATCTTTCATGATAATAAACTATATGTTGTGATTATAGCTTACAGACAAAGTTCTTCGAACATAAACTACGATCACCCTCATTCTGCATGACGATAAATTTCAAAAAGTAAATACACCTTATGGTATGATCATTACATCCTTAAACTACTATCTCCCTCATCCATACAACAATACATTAAACAATAAGGGTACCATCATGATTAATTATCCCATGTGTTCAGTAATTCTACATCTTTCACATCTGAAAGGACCCTCTAGTGACTCGATCTCATGAGACATTGTATCGACAACCGTTCTGGGCCAACATCCCTAAGGATCTTAAATGACAATTTGATACAAGGATCGTGTTGTGAATATGGCCAGCAGTCGATGCTCAATTATTTGTTCCCATTCTATGTCAAAAGATATGGACACTATGTTGTAAACTTAGTCAAAAATTATCCTCTATAGTTATCTCTATCCCCATGGTCTCCCAATTATTGAGAGCGATGAGTCATTTTTTTCTACCCTTATTTTCCACACAAGTGACATTAAACTAGGCGTGTACAGTCAATGATCTATGACATTAAACCCGGATTTATTACATCAATAATTAATGAAGGAAAACTAGATTAAATTTAAGAACAATGTATGGCGTGTTTCCTATACATATTGGATATGAAGGAATGCCTAGAAATTTCTCTTAGGGTACAACCTCAAGTACCAAAGATTCTTCCTTCCTTATGGCCTCTCGAACTATGTATCCCATGAACATGTGACACGATGTTGAATTTTTTCCCAATTTACATTAGGCATACAACTACCATGTCATGTGTCCCGCTTTAGGTATCTACCCTCTTGGTACTTAAAAAATAATGTTACAATACACATCGTCTAAAAAAATATGTGTGGATTTATTCCAACCCTCTTAGGATGTGAAGGAATGACTATATGTATTTTTTTTGTGTCCAGGAAAACAAATATCCACATCTCTTTGGTTTCTAACTATGGGTTTAGTCTCCTTCGAGGGCTGGATATGGTGTGATATGGAATTATTCTATCCTCAATCACATCAGGTTGCATTAGATGCACAATGTTCCCCTCCCTCTAGAACATCTCCTTTTACCTTGCATCCTTACCATATGACATTAAACTACACAGACCTCATGAATTACATATGGATTGATTTCCATACATATGGGATATTTAGGAACACCTAGACATTTGTCTCTATGTCCTTCCCCTTGTATTTCATTTTATGCATTACGACCTTATATTACCTTTGTAAGCATGTGGTGTGGTGTTCACTATATCCAAATTCACAATTGGTTTTATAATTTCCACACAATGGGCCCTCCTTATGAATATATCCCTTCCCTCTATGTCCTTACCATATGAAATTAAACTACATTTTATTATTGAACTACGTGTGGCATGATTCCTATGCTAACAGGATAAGTTGGAATTCAAAAACATTTTGTCTTTGGGTCCAGCCAAAGGACCCTAATCCTATTCGGCCCTTTCGAGCATATCATATGGTTCATGTTCTATGATCTTAAATGAATATATTACCCATCCAACATGACAATAAACTATTTTTTCCTTCTTTAAAAACATTAAACTAAAAAACATTCATATTCCTTCCAACGTGACCTTAAAATGTAAGTACCACTTGATCCCACATGATGTTAAACTCCATGAGACATTTTAAAAATTATCTTCCTCTACCCACTTTTCGGGAGTCTCCTCTAGGGAGTGTATTTTGTGGAATGAAATTCTTTTTCGGTATTCATGTTGGGATATTTTTTTATTCCATAATCATTCCCCTTTTGAGACATCCCCTTCATCTACATCCTTACTACATGACGTCAAACATAATAGAACTTTATAAATACGTTTGGATTGATTCCAACCCATATAAGATACGTAATAATGTCGAGGAATTTCACCTCAAGTCTATCCCCGGGGTCCCCGACATATGTTACCCCCTTCATCTACTCATCTCCTTATTTTTTTATCCCTGGTTGAGCCCTTCGACCTCTTCCCCTTCTTATAAACATTCTATGATGTGCAACGGATTAGGACTTAGAGTGTATTATTCTTTATGTTCATACGTTCATTACATTTCCACACATCACGCATCCCTTTTTTGGGTCTCCATCATCTCTTAGATCCATCAAGACCCTTTAAAGTATGGATTTCTAGCCTTATGGATTTCCTGCCTTTTTGGGCCAACATCTTAGAAGATCTCGAATGGCATTTAAGACAGATCTCACATCAATAATATGGTCAGTGTCTAACCCTCTATTGTTTGTTCATATCCCAGGGCACATGATATAGAAGCTATGTTTTGAATATGGTCAACACTTATCCTCCATCATAAAGAAAACCAAGTTATTCCTAAAATGTTTCTTTCATGATTCACATTCATTACCATATAATCATGTTCAACCATAATCTTCACACCCTCATTGTTATTCATCTATGCAACTTGGTGCATTTAGAAGATGAAATGACATCTTGGGGCCATCCTTGGCTCAACACCGACATTCCCTACAATGTTTTTCCCTGTGTTTGAATGATTTTCTCCACCCTTTATTCCTACATCATGTATGGATTACATGGACATAGGGATATGGGTTAGGTTTGTAGATGCATAGAAGTGCCACACATCCCCTTCGTCTGAGATTTATGACTATAAGCTATAATCTCCTACATCATTATCGTATTATGTTAAACTAATCCTATGAAATCCAGGATATATACTGATAATCTACCATCTCTATGATATCATAATTCAGGAATAAATTTTCCATTTTGCATTGGACCTCTTACATGCCACCTTTTCAGAATTATGTGTGGCTTTATTCCCCCCCTGTGAGATGCGTAGAGATGCTCATGTACTTTTACCTTGGGGTATAGCTATTGAGTCATAGACCACTTCACCCCATTATTGGTATGGGTTCTCCACATAGGAAGGGTGAGGTTTGGGGCATAATTCTTTTATCCTCATTCATGTCGGGTTTCCTCATGACGCAATACTGCAGCTCTAAGCCCCTTGCGGTCTGAACACTACGATATTTAAACTAAGAAATCCATTTTCCTAGTTCTCATGACATTAAACTGCATAATTACTATGATTATCCTCAGAAGCGATAATGTAATTCTGTTTGGTATTTTCTATCTACCATACATCCTCATGAACTATGGGTGGATTGATTCTCATTCTCATGAGATGTGTATTGAAATATAAACTCCTAATTTCAGGCTCAAACACAGCCCCTTTCATCTTTATAACATCTTTCCCCGAGCCCCCTTAAAACAATGTATGGTGTGTTTTTGACATAAGTTTTCTTCTTTTGTTATTGATTTTATGTACTGCACCACATATTTATCCCTTGGGGTGCCCATGTCCTTCAAAACATGACCCAAAACTATGGATCCATCCTGGATATGTTCAGGATTCCCCATAATAATTATGAGATGCATTAGCTTCCACGCAAGTAAGGATTACCCCCACCAGTGATGATTTCTAACCTCACTATGATTCAAGAACAACAGAAAACTTGATTATTTCCATCACAAGATAATATAGTCACATGGGTGTCCCACTTTGGTCCCAACAATGAGTTCATTAACTCTTCCACCTCTTCTCCTCTAATAAATGTAAAAATTATATGACCCTAAGTTAATAATCATGCGTCCTTGAAAAATTTAGTTAAATAGTTAACTAGTATCCTGATTTTATGAACGTTAAATATATACAATGTCCTAGTCATACAATGCTAAACTATGCATCTATGATCGCCATTTTGATGACAAAAAACTACAGGGCATGCCTTTCTCTTACCAAAAAGTTCATGTTGGAGTTATTCTGATATATGTTCAGATCGATACTCTCACCCCATGCACATTCATCATGTTGGATTAATTTCACTAGTTTTGGAGATTACTCTATCAACCCATCATTCAATCACCACACTTTCTATTCCCTCTATTTCGTATCCTCATTCCCTTTAACATTTGAAAAAACTCCCTAATAGTTAGGATGCTCAGTCTTAAGTCTCTCCTTCTGTACTAAATTAACTTCTTGAAAGACATGAGATGGTGATTTGGGTTTGGCCCCATATTTTTTAATACCGTTAGTGGTTGACCCTTATTTTTTATTCTTATTTTAGGATAATGTGATGAAGATGTAATATTTATAATTTAGAAAGTAGTTACCCTCCCTTATCATGAATCCCTCATTATGTTTCGAATGTTGGATATCAAACCTCACACCTCTCATTCCCCATAGATCAGATAATTTCCAATTCCCCTGACATATCCCACTCCTACACCAGATCATTTTAGGAATGATAGATTTGGACATTCTAAAAACACAATTCCCTAGTCCTTCCCTCCTCTCTATTCTCAAAAAAAACATGTGGTCATTCTAACATTGGGTGTCTGGTAATTTTCTAGAACTCTCATGTACAAGGTGAATGATTACGTGGTCATCCCTTGTTTCTCACACTGGGCATGGCCCATTGATCTTAGTAATTGAACTTTTGATGTTTCACAAATACAGTTGGGATGTCGTAATCAACGCAGATAATGAAACTCATGCACACAACCAAAATAAGTAATTGAGCATGAAATTATGTTTTTTTCCATGAAAATTATAACCCCTGTGTATTATCCCCTATGATGGATTTGTTTACCTCTTCAATGGAATTTCTTAACTCCAATACTCTTTTTTGTGGCCTCCAATAGATTTTGTTGTCTTCTATTCTTTCTCTCTTCATTTCCCACCATGGGTTTCACATTATTATCCCTATCTTGAGCTTAATCAATATCATTTTGGATGTTGTCCATTTCATGAGATGTTTTCCTTTTCATATATTATCCTTCTTCCAACTAAGCCCATAATTGTGATACAAGATCTTCCTGGGTGTCAATAAAGGAGCCGAACTCGTCCTTCCACAATCTTAAGTGATAGATATATGGTTTAGCCTCTTGAATATTTTGTGTGTTGATTTCCTTCCCCATATGAAATTCAACACCAAGGCCACGCTGTTTCCCACACACCTTATTATCATGGTAATCTTGAATGAGCACATGAGGTAATTGGTAATCTACTCAATTAGTTTACAGTTTGTGCACATGAGGATGATGTTTCCCATCTGGATTATCCACTTATATTGTGGGGTGTTGTCGATAGAGCATTTTATCAAAATCTATGACCTGTGGCATACAATCTTTCTAAACTCTTCATCAGAAGTGGTATCATCCTACTCTTCTAGACCAATAGACTCATATTCAAAAAATGCTTTTTGGAGCTCCATAGTAGGATCTTCCTTAGGTTGGTCTTCTTCACTGGATTTTAATTCATTGGTGTCCCATGGGCCAACTCAAGACTATGTCCTACTATTGGCATCGCTCTTTGCCATCAGTTACCCATAAGGAACTACAACTTGGTCATCTCAGGCACTCAAATCTACATGGACTAGTGTCTCTCTTTGGAGAGTATCCTTGAGTCTTATTGAAACTAGAAATAGAATAATGTGTACCATCTTGAGAATTATTTTGATATGGGGCATATTATCCATTATGATTAGGAAGACAAAAAAAGGACTCATTAGAGGTGGGGAATATACATTATTCATCGACATGATCCCACCTTAGACCTTTCATTCCAGATATTCTAGGGACTGGACTACCATAAATGGTCATGGAATATGATGGCTCCAAAGATACCACCCTTTCGTCTCCAACATTACTGGATTATGCAACTATTTTCTCATCGGTTGCAATTTCTTTTGTTTGATTCCACATTCATGTACTTGTTCCTTCATTCCATTGAATATGAGTTCTTGGATGATGACCCCAGGAAAGGATAGGTGTTAGTTGAGAGGACAAAGTAAATTAATAATTTAAATGAGCTATCAAATATGATTGATATTATACATCAATAGTTGCAATAGACTTTCTCAGAAAAGTCCCCTACAAGGCCACTATTTCTCCTTATTCTAAGACCCTCTATGAAACCACATCCTCATCACATGTCCAAAGGTCTCCCTCACCATCCTCTTCCCCCAGGAACAGTCTGAGTCATCATGTTGGGGAATGTATTCTCCTAATTTATGTGGCTACTCCATTTGGAAAATGTTCTTATTCAACAACACCCTTACCATCTCTATAAATGATTGTGGAGTATCTCTTGAATTCAGAAATGTCTATAATTCCAATACTAAATTTCCCCCCTCAAGTTCAGCCGCATTAAAACCAGCCTTCATAAGACTGAGTTCCCTTAGCTCAATTCTATGATTTTTTATATTCGGCCAAATTTCATCAGTAATGAAATAGCAGTTATAAAATTCCAAGGCCTTCTCGGAATCTATATAAAGGGAATCGAATGAAATCACTACCCAGAGAACCTAATTAACTAGAGCATGATGCACCCACCCATGGAATCACCTTGATGACCCCCTATCTCTAGGTTTCCACCAATCAGAATAGTTGGGATCATCCATGGTGCTTCATGTTCTTTACATTCTATTAGACGAGGTTCATGACCCACTGACCCTATTTTTTTTTCTCATGGACCTATAATATTTTTGTACCAACCTCGCAATTTCCCCATGTCAGCACTCTTTGAAATCAATGCATTAGGACCACTTTGTTGATAGACCAGATGGTTGGTTTCTTCAGCATCTCTCTCGGGTATCCATCTTCCCAACTTAGTTCATTCTCGTGAACCTATCAATATGTTGTGGTGGTTGTTGGAAACTCATTCCATGTCTCCCCATCCTCCTATGTGAACATCATCCATAGATGCCTCATTACTCATGGATGATTCTCAGGGTGCACCCCTAGATAAGTCTACGGGGTAAGTCCCTACATGAATCTAAATTTTACACAAACTAGTGTGGAGTGTATGACTCACATATGGGTTCAAAATCTACCTGATCCACCTAAAACCCACCTTGAAAGGATATCAGGTATGTACATTTATCAATGTTGTATATTCCATCATTTCTATATTCTCTAGTCAGAAGTGGAAATGGTTGGAAGATTTGTTGTTCTAACAACCCGAGCAAACCAAACAATGTCAATCTATCTATTTTACGTGGGTCACTACATGAGATATTAAAATTTGATGTTTGATAGTGTATCTCGGGTGGAGCGATGGGGTTGAGATATTCATATCGCCCTATATGTGTTGAAATCCATCAATATAGGAGATGGAACGGTCCACATACACAAAATAACCTCTTTCCCTCAATGTTGTCCCAATTTAGATGATATATCTTCTCCAACATCATTTTTACTAGGTTCAAATGTTCTTCACTGGAACGTACCACCGCTATAATAAATTTGCTCTGTTGTACTCCCATGTGATCATCTCTAACTGATAGCACCCACTCGCAAATCATTGCCAATATGATTGTGTCCTGACCTACTATTGCTCATAGATCACTTTTGACACTGTAACCCCATAGATTCAACAGTCTATCATCCAGTTTCTTTTAGTATTAACCAGCTTTTCCCCACTGATCACCTCTCAATCATGTGGGGGACTTATTAGTAGTGTCTCTTCCTCTAGTGGTAATTTTAGGAATTAGTAAAACCATTGCATGAAGTTTACATATCAGGTGTTCTTATTATCATTATTAGTTCCATGTACTAATTATAGTAGTGCCTTCACCATAGCCATCATATATTCTACATCCTACCAAACATTATTTGAAGGAAGGAAAAAAAATTTAATCCCTCCCAATTTCAGGATCCAAACAACTTCATGAATGTCAAAGAGGCTTAAACTAACCTCCCCATAGTGCAGATGGAATGTGTTGGTATCCAATGACCACCATATTAGAAGTTTAGGTACGAACTCTTTTAGTTTGAAAATGATAAATTGGGAAGCCTAGGATACTTCATATAGGCCTACCCATCTCATCATAGTCTCAAAGTCTTCATTGGATGCACATGACCAGTAGTCCCAGATACACTCATTAGTAATGTTTTTGCATTTTCATAGATTACAGGTTTTGATCCAACCCTTATCTGGATTTTAGTGCCAAACCATGATAATCATCCTATTTAGAATTAGATATGTCTATACCTCTGTATCCTTGACATCGATGTTATTGTTTTGGTTGTGAAGAAAATATGTGGTGACATGAGTGTGATCCTATCCAGAATGGTTGTTCATAGTCCATTATCATTGATATTGTTCTGGGGTTCTTCTAAACTAGTTACTTGGTTCATCTCTATTTTTACATAGAATGAAAACGTCGTCCTATAATCTAAATCCATACAACACCAAGAGTTTTCCCAGAAAATATTATTTATATGCCTCCACCTATAGCACCATTAATGATTTGTGTTTATAGTTTATTTGGATATATTCCTCTATTTAAATAATTTTTTCCTTGGCCACCCTTTTAGTAGTGTTGACATAGACTTCAAGAGAAACCTCTTGACCAGGCCATGGACTAAGGTTTAGAAAGCAATTTTTGTTTGGGTTGAGAAAACTGTAACAGAGGTGCTTCACATTAAAATTTCTCAACGAGATGACCCTCTATGATGAATCCATTATCTCGTACTCCCTCACAAAAGATGGTGCATATCATGATGCATCAGTTCCCTAAATCATTCAAAGACCACAATACCAAAGAACATAGTTCGTGTAGATGCGTTTGTGGGGAGGATTTCATTGCAATGAAAGAGTAGTGGTGATGTCATTCATAGAGATCCATGTACGTAAAAAATACCCATTTTTACCAATTTTTAGGTGCAGTCGGCCTGGTCCTCTTAGCATCATACAACTGGGATTCCTAGAAACTATCGCCCATAGATTGTGGTGGCCATTTGGCGAGGTCACTTTGCATTTGCTCTTTTCATTTCCTCTTTGCGATGCAGCTTTGTGATGAGGCTTTGTGCTCATCCTACGTGATCCAGTTGTGAGATATAGCTTAATGATCAATCCATTTTCGATTCTACTAGTTTTTCAGTGACTCACCCTATGAATTCTACCTTCTTTTCCACTATCTCCCATTCTAAGGGTGGTGGGGGAATTTTTGGGGCTGAAATCCATTCCCTTTGAGGTGTGAACAATGTTATAGATGGTTCAATGTAAATAAATACACAAAATGTGCTTAAAATCAATCAAAACTATACCAATGGTTCGAGTACATGAAGACCTCCATAAAGACATCCCTAAGCCATTATCATGAGAATCTATGCCAGACCCTCTAGGTGTATGAAGAATCCTGATGCCTTCAAGGTATTAGATGTTATCCACAACTCACTCTGTTATAGCCACCTCAGTGATACCCCTTTGTGACTAAATTAATAACATCATCTCCATAGCATCACTTGGTCTACATGGACAAATCCATGATCGTCCCTGGGATAGACCATTTATAGATTCAATGTCGTCACCTCCTCTTCATGGCACATAATGTTTCTCCGCGGAGAGCTCTAAAACACCAACTTACCTACGTTATCGATAAATAGTAGGCATAACCCCCTTAAAACAACTGTTACTATAAAGAATCACCATCTACACTCCTGTTTGGAAGATTCCTTGATGAAGTTGAAAAATGGATCAACAAAGGTACATGTACGATGCAAGTAGTTTATTCTTGTTGTCATTCTGGACGTCGCCTATAGCGAGGATTCCCTTTAAAAAGTCTTATGTCAATACTTCCTGAACATCACCCAAAATAAAGATTCATTTTCTATGGTGAGGCTCTACTCCATTGAAAACCTCCTTTCCACAATGTACAAGTCCTTCATGAATAGCTTGTCCTTCACAATGACCATCATCTTAACAAAGAACCTGATCATAGAAATGTCCATCCAATTTTCAAATAACCAAATATTCATGAAACCCCTCTTCTCAAGGTCTCCTACTTTGCAAACCCCTCTCTCATGCATCCATCTAGGATAGTATGAATAAATTTGAAGGATTACCAAGTGGTGTATCTTATTATGTTTCTCATAGTTGTGATTATTAAGATATTCATGCTAATGGAAACATTTTTTGGAATATAATTGCTAATGTGGACCTCTAATGGAACACTCTACAACCCCATTATTAAATGGAATTGATTGTTCCCTCCCATCCCCGTATTCGGGTTGGTACAAGTTATGTATGTCCTAGGGGTGAGGAGTATGTCCTCATCATCATGAATATAGGATTTTAAACATCCAAGAACCCATGTATTCAACTCCATACATAAAACTATGACCACCAATTGAGTGACTTGCTTGAGAAGACCAAGAAGGGAATGTGCACTATCGCCCCTCACTCTCCCTCTCCCTTTGTTCTATTTCGCCATGTGCACCTCGAGCATCCCTTCCATAACCCACAATAACCCTTGATAGGGGGATCAATGTATGGTGGTCATTTTCTTGAGACACCATAGTGTGTCAGCCCCATTCCCCTCTTCACTGAACAATGTGGTGTTTTATCATTGCCCCATATTCAAGCATGTAATGTAGGAAGACTCTTTGAGGTTCAAGACCATCACACATCGGTCCCAAACACATCACATATGTTCACCCTCATCATACATTATCTTAAACTATATGCCCATTTAGTCATGTATGACATTAAACTATATTCTATAGAACTACATGGTATTTGATCCGTCCCCTTTTTCAGAAGGTTACATAGGAATTCTCCCTGAAGATCATCCGTAAACATTGGTAAACTTCACTGTCCCTTTTTTTGGGACCCACATCCTTGGTCCGCCCCATAATGGTGTCAGAAAAGCTCTTAGCCCATCTTATTGTGAATAACCTACACTTGATCCACAGTCCTCCTACCAAGAGTGTCCCTCTACAGATGGGTTTCTATCCATGCATAAGACCCAACATTTTTTTGAGTTGTTGTCCCTTCTGTACACCCCAATTATATACACCAACCTGGAACTATATGGACTTTTATCTTTTCACTATAGTGGAAATGTACATAGGATCCCCCAACATGAAGTAAAAGCCCATCCCACTTATTATCATGTTCTCTCCCTTGGTCCTTTGTGTCTGGGGAAGATCATACCTTAACTCATTGGTTCTCTTTCCTTTGGGTCCCCATTCACACATCTAATCTCCTGTGTTTCCTCATTAAGGGACTCATCACCCCATTTTAGTGCAACATGGACTATGATTCCCTTCCCCCTAGGATATGTTGGAATCCACCACGAGGATCAATCCCAATAACGACACCTTCACATTAGTTCTCATTTCCATCCCCATTCATTGGATCCTTCAAAAAATCCGCTGTATCAATCTTGATTTTACTTGGGCCTCCACATCCCTGTAAAATCATGTCATTAATATGATAAACTAACCCTATGTAAGCCTCATTCATCTCATTTAACATTGTATCACCATGGATGATAACAATGTGAAAGAACTCACATATCTTCAGGTCGATTTCCTTTGTGTAAATACTAATTTCAGTGATCACCTCTTCAAAATACACATATATTGATCACTATATTCCACACATGGTATGTTGTAATCCTCTCTATGGTTGAATCCCAGCCAATGGTAAGCCACGGTGTCCCCTTCATTGGGACCCATCAAGCAATTACCATCCCTTTACGGTGTCCAGATCAGCCTTTGTGATTAGAAGCATTCCCTTTTTGGGACACTATACCTTGGATCCTCCTATGTAAGAGGTTCCAACATAGCCATTTGAAAACATTTTTGAGTGCCCCCTCAAAGAGACATACCCATATGGTCCACTCGCATAATTGTTACGAACAATTCAATATGTCCTCACTAGACATTAGACTCATAGCATACCCCATGTTAAACATGATAAGATAAGGAAAACCTTAGGGATATGCCACTAGAATATAATTACCCACCTTTTACATGGGATTCCTTGGGATTCCATGCTCTCAAGAAGCCCTAAAATAAAGAAATATCTAGGTGTACCAGGGTATCAGCTTCCAGACAAGCCAGCAATGCCCAACTTGACTAATCCCTTGACCGAATCGTTATTCTCCAACAGGAACCCTTGGAATGTCCTAAAAGATGTCATTTAATTAACTGTAATCCATAAATATATAGCTCCAGGGAGAGATTCAAAAAAATGCCTCAATCATAAGGGACACCCAAACAAGGTGAAAATTTTTGAGGTCGAATCCATGGAAGGAAAGGATGACATACCGTATCCCCATTTCGATCTAGGAGAAAACGTCCATCAACAGTTGACGGATGCCATCCACTATTGGATAGAGGGAATGTGGGGCGAAAAAAGTTACCATCAATGAGTGTTCTAACACACGTGGAATGATGAGGCATGCCCCGATGAATTCGTTGGAATAAAAAACTCTCAATGCATCGACAATTATTGTGCTAAAATTTATTTATATAAATTAAATGGGATTCTATTGAATTATTATCCGTTGATTAAACTATATTTGTGAAAATTCATGATATTATAGATATCAAGAAGTAAGTGGTCATGATATAAAATATTTTTAATTTCCATCATTGGGAATATAGTTATTATTATCCATGAGATTATTGTATGATATTTTCCGTTAATTCATTACATTCTCTTGTAATTGAATAAATGTAATGGTTTTTCAGTTATTTACCATCCCATATTGATTATGAATTATTTATTCATGATAGATTCCATTTTATGTAACCCATATTGAGCATCTAAATTTTTCATTTTAATTTATGTTTCATATCCTCGAATATGAAGAAGTATATTATTAAAATATCATGGATGAACTAATTTTTTTATTGTATGTATTTTGAATTTCTTCTATTATATTCAAATCATGAAATTATATTATTCTTCAAGAATAATATGCTATTAAAAACATTAGGATGGTATTACATCTAATAAGTGACATTATAACAATGAAGGACCTTGTTCAAGGTTAATTGAGTTTGAGTTTTCAAAATAAATATGATTGTGATTGAGAGGAATGTGACATATTCTCATCATTTTTCCATTGAGAGAACTATTTTTTTGTGAATGATGTGGATAAAATATATGTGTTGCAAAAATATATATTTCTAAAAATAGAAATATTATTATGTTCATGTAATGATCCATGATTTTATGTGTATAATATCTCAAATCAAGGGCATTGGTATATTCAAAAAACTACCTAAAAATATTCTGTGAAATGTTTTATAATTACATGAAGATTATGAGTTGTTTATAGTATATATTTATAGATTAAAACCGAAATATATTTGATAATTAATCTATAAATGTCATATAAATTATCAAAATTACATGAATCTAAAAAATCCATGAAGCAAGATTGAGATTATACAGTACTGAGAAGATTTTTTTGAGAAGAAAACCTATAGATGATTTGAGTATCTCTGTAGGGAATATTTATTATGGCGTTCATTTGAAAATTATGGTTATATTAAGATAGAATCCCACAATAGATGTTTCCCAAATATATATTAGAAGTATAAAAAATAATTAGTTATTTATAGATCATATCATAAGAAATATAACATAGACTAAAATTGAATATTTATTTTTATGATATGTGGTGGATAATATGTAAGATTCACATTGAAATGTATTCACATATATATTTAGAATTAAAGAAATCCTTGTTAGAAAAATTGAAGAAGTACGATCTATATTTCATGATGTAAATGAATTATTGAACCAAATGATAATTTCATTTTTTTAATTATAATTAGTTTTATAGTTAGTGTAGTTGGGGTTTCAGGGAGACAATGACTCTGCCATATACCTTGGGGAGATGATTACATCCAAATTACTAATAAGGGATGTTAGAATCATATATGATGAAAATGTTCTATTATTTTGAAATATCATGGAGATAATTTCATGTTTATAAAATATTAATTATCTTTTCAGAGCTATGTGGAATGATGAAAAGATTTCAGTGTCTGTTGTGTGATGAGTGGATAAAACCCAATCAATATAAATAAGTGTTCCTTTTAATTTAGTGACCATAAAAAACCATAGAACCAACAATATTTTAAATCATACCAGTTTTTGGAACATCAAATTATTTTATGTGTATACTCTCAGTAAATAGAACTTTTTTGTGAACCAGGTAAAATATTCATTCCCCATGCATTCTATATTATCTTTTATATGTTTATTTTTTTCATTTAATCCCACATCATGAATTATATATTAAACATTATTCCAACTATGTTTGTAACATTGTCTTTATTGAAAAACATTCATGCTAAATGTAATTTTTTTAACACCTTGATTCACCCCTATTTTGATTTTAGTTTAACATATGGGCTCATTGTAGAGTGACTTGTGACATGAGAAACTCTTTATGATAAATGAGTTATACCATACTCATTCAATATTTTTAATGAATATGGTGTTTTTTAAATATATTTGATGAAAAATTTTAGTCCAAAATGTTTCATAACTAGTGGTCACTCGATGACATGTACATAGTGTTTAGAAAGTAAATATATCATATGTTGGAATATTTATTACCAAGGGGTTAGTATTTAGTATTCATATATTATTTTTCATATGGGAATGTTAAAATCACGTTTATAGATGTTTTAGAAAATAAAAAATGGGAAATTTTGTAGATTTTCCTATAGAGGTATTGACTAATAGAATATCCTAAAAATAGAAGTATCATTCCTCAATAAATATATTGACCTGTGAAAAACATATATGGGAAATGATGGATTATGTTTATATACAAAAATTGGTTTATGAATTATAATATAGAAATGATATTATTTTTATCCGTAATTGTAATCATGTCATTATATTGGTTACATGTATTCTAATAAAATGGACACTTTAATAGAAATTATTATATAAGGGATACATAAGAGGAATAAGACATGATGATGTGAATAATCACATAATTATTTAATTTTAACATTCTGAAGTATAATTTTGAATGAGTAGTTAAACATGGTTGAATCCATTTTATTTATATAGGTGTGAAATATAATTTCTGGTGCTCAATGTATTCAATGAGAATAGAAAATAATATAGTGGTTCAACTAGATAAAAGTGAATAAAATACTTAGATTATTCCAAGGCACATTATATTTGATGGTTCTAGTAATTTTATAAGATAAATAGAACTAGGGAGTATATCATTATTTTATTTGGAATGTTTATTGTTGTCTAGATGGTATACAAAATATAGATTTAAACAAGTCCTTTCCATGATGGTTTATATTGAAGAACATTGAGTAATTTATATATTTTATTGATATATACTATAATAGATATTATGGTTATTTTTATGACTATTTTATAAAAAATTAAAGGATGATCAAAATACAAGTAATAATGAATTGTTTCTTAATAGAAATATTAATCGAAGTAAAGAAGATAAATAAAATACTCTTATTTATTGATATGTACACATTGTTTTGTGCAAACATATAATTCTTTAAATATGAAATTTGTTATATATTTTTAATTTTCATTATTAAAATTCAAAATTTTATAGATTATATAGGTTGACTAGATAATTCCATGATTTAAGGGATATTTTAAACATTTTTGGTTGAGATGATTAGTAAATTTAATAGTTTTTAAAATTTTAAATTCATGGCTTGACAGTAAATACTTGGGTTCTTCAAACCACATAACTGGATGAATATAATCACACATAAATTTTTGTTACTCATGGACTAATCTAAGAGGATTATGAAATTAGGGATTATTCGCAATAAATTAATAAAGAATTATTTTTTTCAATACATGATAAATTATCTACTATTGAATAAATTGAGAAGTAATATAATAGGATGAATGTCAATGATATATTTCTCTAATAATGATGATTTTTTCCATTAATAATTAATTTATTAATGTAATTTATTCACTGAACTAAGGCATCCAATTGTTCTATTTTAATGAATTAAATCCAATTTATTGGGAATGATGCTGGATGATAGAACAACTTATTATTTTCGTAGAAGTTGTTTAATCTTGGGGATGAATCTTCCACTGTAATTTTTAATATTTGTGCATTGATTCGAATAAAATATTAAATATTTGAAAATACCTAGAATTTTACTAATGTTGATGTAATGTATGTGACATTGTCATAAATATTATGGAGTCGTTTTAGGTAGTCATTGATGATGAAATACTCATGTTTTGAGGATAGTTGAGGAAGACATGTCCAATTCATGAAAAATCTGAGACAAAGGCCCTAATGTCCCTCTAAAGTGTTATTTCATGATGATCTAGACCTTCATGAATTCCTGGAGATCGCAAAGATATTAGGACAAGATGCTTAAACCTGAATGCATTATGTCCTGATGGTACCTCTGGACTGTTACCTTCAGGGCCTTTAATAACTTCATGAAAGGAGGAAGGACGGACAATAGATTCATTAGACTGATATACAACCTCAAAAATCCACACCCATTTGTGTTACTCACAACACTTCATGAATCCCTCTAATAAACATGAAAATAATTTTCTATAAATACCCCTATTTTCTCACATTTTAGGGATAGTGGGTAAAAATTTTATCCTTTTAAATTGATCTAATTTCATGAACCGCCTAATCCTCAAGAATGAAATAGATCATGGATAACACTAGGAATCTAGGATTCACATAACCTCTTAATTTATGTTCATGAGAGGCTCCACCACATGTGTAGAATTCATTCGTGAAGTAATAAAACATTCATAGAAGATATGGTTCATATGAGGCATTTTTGGGTTTTATCAAGAATTCAATCTTCATGAAGAACAACTTTCTAAATAAGGACAACATCTCATGGAAGGGTCAGCCTATTTGGAGAAGCATACTCCTACAAAAATCCAATTTCCTCTATGAGGACACCATGACATGAAATAAAATCCTCTGAAAACCACATATATTCATGAATCACTTCTATTGGGTCCCTCTATAGTTCTTCCCCTCTCCAAAACCCTATTTACGAAGGTCAAATGTTCATAGATCCCACACCAATATATGACCTATTCAACTACAGATCAAGTCCTTAGGTCATATATTCCACCCCTCCCATGTCCACACACTTCACTCCAAATGTGGCTTGATCCTCCCACCTCAATATTTAATTTAATATTAGATATTGTAAACCACTTTTCTTCGGAAATTTTTTTTTATAACATGGAATTCGTGATTGATAACTCATTTATGGGTGCTCCAAAATGATTCCACATCAATAGGAACATGATTTTTGGTTATATAAGTCCAGTTGTCTATGAGTGAGCCCAACCATGTCCGAGATGTGTAACAACCAACATTTTTTCAATGGAAACATCCTTCTTATATTTATGTCATAAAATAACATGAAAACACAACATAATGACCTACTAAGTGCGAAGTAGACTCTAAACCTAATTTTTTCACTTATATGTTTTGAATTTCGAAAATACGACATACACGGTTGGGTTCAAGATGTTTTTTGGAGTCTAATGAAAAAAATATTTTTTGGTGAATAGTAACCTACCCTTATGAATAGTTACATACCTTTATAAATAGTGATATTACCCTTATGAATAGTGAATCATACAATATAAGAGTAAACTTACACATGTATAATTTAATAAAAATTAGACATCTTAGAAAGTGACAATTTGACCTTAGTAATCGTTTTGGAATTTTGTAAGTCATAAATAATTAATTATAACTAATTAATTAATTTAAAGGAAAATTTGTTTTCGTAAAATGTATTCATTATTTATAAAATCAATGTCTTATAGTTTTTATATAATTTTATAAGACCCTACGTAATTTTTGAAAGCACTATAAAATCAGTTTTAATCTTAAAAATTGTTTTCTTAAGTAAATTATGATTTTAATTAAATATTAAATTAATAATGTTTAGAATTTTTTTTGAAAAATGAACATAATTTTTTGATTCTACATGTCTAAAAATGGTTGGGGTAAATATTTGGGATATTTATGAGATACCCTAATTTTTTATAAATAGTAGAATCCGATAATTTACAATAAATGCTAAATAATAGATTAATTGAGTTGTTGATGATTCTCTACTGATGTAATCCCCCTTGGTTCGGGATAAAATGATAAAAGTACTATTATTCGTCATTCAATACTCATTATTCCTTGTCTTAGGGGAAATTAATAAATTAATGAATTTTATATTAAGGAAACCCCTCTCCCCTCCACTATAAAAGCCACCCTTCACACCCAAATTTACTCACTCCTATCAAGCTCCAAGTGTAACACCCTGATATTTTATGAGAAGTATATTATTTTATGTAATATTTTATACGGAAAGGAATATTCCAATACACACAACACTAGTTTGGCTTGTGTTACACGCAATCGCGACCTTTCTCGATAAGGTGTGTAGTACGCAATACCGAGTTTCACTAAACAACGATATATTATAATATTATAAACTAGCTGTTATGAATAATATTAGCTGAATTTTTAATTTTATAACATTTTAATTCATCTTATACATTTTCTAGAATGAGGTGTGAAAGCAAAATCAGTTTTTTGGATAAAAGAAGTATTTTTTCAAAATAATGCAGTTTTACCACCTTTTGATGGTGCACCCACATTAAAAATAGTTTTTGACAAGTTTATAAGTTCAATTTGACAAAAATATAATTCTTTTTTAGAATCAGGATATAAAAATTTACTTTCGATAAAATTTTCATATTATTCTGATAACTTTCATATTTTAATGAATAGTAAAAACACGCTATATTTTAATTAAAAGAAACTTTTTTCATCATAATACATTATATGGTTAAATTATAATATTGAATGTTTTTAAAGTATAAATAGAATATATATTTTTACCATTTAATATAATGTATGTCATTATCATTAATTTTACATTGAATTCATAGATAAAAACATTTCAATCTTTTCCAATGTTTTAACTTTAAAAACCCGTTTTCTTAACAACAAGATTAATTTTAAATTAATTACTGCAACTTTTGTGTTTTGAATTTTGAAAAATTGATTCCATATTTGGAATCAGTGGGTCCAAATTATGATAATAATTTACTTTTATTTTTTTGATATTATGAATAGTAACTACTATAATTTTTATTTACAATGGTTAAAGGTAAATAGGGTAAATCAAGGATAAAAGAATATTATAATAATTTAAAATTACCCTAACACTTTTCCTAACCATATTGGATGAGTGGTTACCGACCATGGGAATCCTTGGGTCGATTTTGGGACCCCATTGAGCCACTTGGTAGTGACAATGACAATTAGGATTAGTAAATTTAATGTAAAGAAAAAATTGACATTAACAAATAACTTTTAGTAATTAATTTTTATAAGGGGTTATATAAATTATATTTTCTAATATAAATATTCATTGGAAAGATAAAACGATTTCCTACATAATGATATATTTTTTTAATAATTTTTAAACACCAAATAAATTAAATTATTTATGACACAATAATGATGAAGTATTTACCTCATTAATAAAGGATTTAAATAAATATGGTTATAATGATTATAATATTTTCCAAAACATGTCCAATTCTAATTGGATGATTTTATTTAGACCATGAGTCATCTTATCTTTATATTTAATTATTTTTTACCTTTTGAAACCGACGATAAGTTTATAATAAAATAATATTTCCACACTTTCCAAAGGTGCCCCTCTCCTCCCTTATAAAAGGCACCTCCTCCCTCTTTTCCTCACACCAATTTGAGCCTTCAATCTCGGCCAAATCCTGCCCATTTCACGTCCCCACTTCCATAGAAGCCTACTAGAGGTACTGGTATTCTCAAAAGTCCAACTCTAGTGCCGTAAGGGAATGTTTAAAAGAGGCACTTCGAGAAAGAGGTAATACCTTCTACCGTTTTCTTCAAGTTCCATTCTTCTTCTACTCCCTCTTCTTTAGTTGTATCATTATGAGGTAATAACATAAGTATCACTCATATACTGATATGTTATTATAAATATGAAACAACCCTATTTCACCTCTTATCCATCCTACGGAAAACGAAATCACTGCGCATGCGTACGTACGGAATACCGTTTCCACGCCGTGGTGTAATCGTTTTCCACCACCACCTTACTTGGATGGGTATAATGGTGAAAATAAATAACTATATATGATTACATTAATGTGTTCTGGATTATGAAATATTATACATACACTCCAATACAATTCCACGATAATGGGAACGATATCATCGCTCGTGTGTACGCACGGCCTACCGTCTCCACGATGTGATGCGACTCGTTCTATATGATCTTCATTGAATAATGATTATATAAATGAATTAAATGAATTAAATGAATTAATATGATATATATTACACTAATACCATTATGTAAATGATGTATCTATATCTTATAAATAGGAATAAGAATTTATTTGACAAAACACGCATAAGAACAAAAAGTAATAAACACACGAATAACAAGTAGTAATGAAATATTTCTAATAAGAAGCTAAGAATATGACCATATATGATATCATAACAATAATCATGATTCTGGAATAAGTCAATAACATTATTTAAATCATTATACAGGAGGTTCGGACACTTACGAAGCAAATCGGACCTAAGGTAAGGGACAATCTCGCAATCTCAATTTTTATTCGAGTTGTTTATACTTCAGAATTTATTGGGGAATATTTATCATCCACATCCATGTTTCCTCAATATGTAATATTTTTTATATCCACCTAAAATTGTTTAAATCCAATTTTACCCTTCGGTGAGTGTTTAGTAAAAGATATGAAAGGAATATTTTGTCATTTTTCATACAAGGTACTTTTTGACTTTTCCGACAAAAGTACGAGAAGAAAGTTTTTTAACTTATACGTCATGAATGGATTTTTAAAAAATTATTTCCAAGAATCTTACTTTCCAAGTTTTCACGTATATTTTTAGTCAAATTCTTTTAGTTTAAAATTATATGACAAGTTAAGAAAGGAAAAATGCTTTTGAAGTAGAGAGGATATTTTCTTCAAGAATGGAGTTCAAGTGTTTTATCAAAATTATTTTCCATCTATGATAATATAGGATTTTGTTTCTATTCCTATTATTAAATTGATTTGATTATGTTGTGATGGAAATATTTTTATGAATTCCATTATCTTATATGAATTCTTTTATGATGTCACGATGTTTAAGATTCCCATTCTTATTATATGGGTTTTGCTATGATGTATGGTTTATGATTTTGTGGCACACATAAGAATGGTATCATTATGAGATTGGTGGGTCCTATATCTCCCTCCAATGCATTGGGTAAATATTTTATATCTCATGAGATAGACATGGCTGGAACGGCAGGTTAAACCGGTTCAGTGAAACAGGACTGAAACGAGGAGTGAACTCGGTTCAGAAATGGACTTTGTCTACTAAGATAGTCTTGGAAATGAGTCTTGACTAATAAGAAATGATTCTATATGATTATGCGTGTATGCCACAAAGTTTCATGTTTTATATTATGATTATTGGGATTACATTTCACTATCATTATTTATCCCGTGTTATGAAATTATGATCTCTTTTGCAGGGTAAGATTTCCAAAAATTTATGTTCTTATGAATTTGATGTGATTGATATTTTTCTTTTGTTTACCCTTACTGAGAATTTGAGCTCAGACTTTTGTATGTTTTCTTTTCCCAATAATGGAAGAAGGTTATTAAGTAGGATATGCCAAAAGGGACTCTAGATATGATGAAATAAATAGGAGACAGTGTAGATGCTCTATGAACCAGTTGTTTATGTTTCCCAGTTTCTAAAGACACTATACATATACGTCCCTTTCATGGTTTTGTTATATGTTGTAATAAGTATGCTTCAATTTTGATTTATTAACCATGTATGTAAATTATGGGTTGCCATAGTCGGTATCAGAGGAAAGGTATAGTCAACCTTTGGAAACTAGGATGTGAAAGACTTAGTAAGAAACCCAAGGATATGTCTAAGAATAGAACACAATCTTAGTGTTTTAGAAATGGCCATGAAAAAACTATGATAAGAACTTAAGTGTAAAATTGTATTCTTGATTATGTGGTTTTCCTACTATAATTAGTGTTTCCCACACATTCTTCTTGGTTTTAGTTAATGGATGGAACCCAAAGGAACCGTGTTAATGAGGAATGCGACAGGAAATGCAATGATTGTCCCCCTAAGCAACCAAACATTATGGGAGATGGGATGAAAAATCTTGTATCCATGCTAAAACAACTTTCTCATGCTATGAATCATGCCAGACTTCCAAATGATCAAAGGAAGGAAAAACATTATGTTAAATCCTTCATGTGGCAGCGTCCACCTTCATTCAGCGGGTCTTCTGACCCATTAGTGGCTAATCAATGGATCAGTACCACTGAAAAGATATTTTCAGTTCTTCAATGATCTGAACATGATAAAGACATTTTAGCTGTGTATCGTTTGAAGGTGATGCTGATCAATGGTGGAATATTATTAAGAATATGAGGCAAAGGGATGAAATCTAGTCTATGGAATGGGACGAGTTCGAGAACATATTTTTCAATAAGTATTTCCCTCGTAATCTTCGAACAAAGATGGAGAAGGATTTTCTAGAACTGAAGAAAAAGGGTGATGAATCTGTTGGTACCTACAAAGAAAATTTTACAAGACTTGCAAAGTACACTTCCGGAATTATTATCCAACCTGAGAGTAAGATCGATCAATTCTTTAGTGGCTTAAAACCAAGTCTTCAAAGGGGGTTATCCATAAGGGACTTTAATAGCTACAAGGAAATTGTTCGATGTGCTCTCAAGGTTGATATGAAGATTGGTGTTACCCATCAATCACATGGGTTTGATAAGAAGAGGAAAATAGAAATCAAAGGAATATCTAAAGACCACACTGAAAAGAAGATTATTTTTCCCTTATGCTCAACGTTTGGAAAGAAACATGGAGGAAATTGTCTTAAGGGGATAAGAAAATGTTATAAGTGTGGAAAAGATGGTAATCGGGCAATTGAATGTCGAAGTAATGGGAAGAAGATGTCTAATGATGCAAACAAAGGAAGGGATACATAGAATGAACCTACTTCACTTCAATGTTTCAAGTGAAAGGAGATGGAGAATTATGCCAATCAATGCCCAAATCCAAGGATTGATTATGATGATAGACGTCAAAAAACTCTTAAGGCCAAAGACAAAGGAAATTCACATGCAATTACTATCGGCGATATGGAGTACGACAACGAAGTGGGGAGAGGTACACATACCATCCACTCTAAAGTAGAAAATGTTTTATTTGATTTTGGATCCACCCACTCTTTTATTCCCAAATAATTTTCTAAGGGTATCGCCGTTTTACCTCAACAATTAGATGTTGAGTTAGCTGTGACAACCACTAATGGCACAACGGTCGCATCAAAAGTTTATAATTCTTCTCTGATTGAAGTTTGTGGGAAAATGCTTCCTGCAAATCTTGTGATCCTTCCTATAGTGGAATTTGATGTGATTATTGGCATGGATTGACTTTTTTTATATGGAGCTCATACCAATTGCCAAAGAAGGAAAGTCACATTTCATATTCCAGATCAGTCTATGATCGTCTATCGATGCAAGGAAGAACATAACCTCCCAGTGGAAATTTATTTTATCTTATGGGTCTTGATTCCACTAAATAATGATTATTTATCTCAAATGGTTGGAGAGAAACTCATGATTAATAATATTCCCATTGTACAGGAATTTGATGATGTCTTTCTGGAGGAATTTCCAGGTCTTCCACCAAATCGTGAAGTTGAGTTTTCAATAGAACTCGTACCGGGTTCTTTGCCTATTTAAAAGACACCTCATAGAATGGCCCCAATTGAGTTGCATGAATTGAAGAAGCAACTCCAAGAGAATTTTGATAAAGGATTCATACGCCCTAGTGCGTCACCTTGGGGAGAACCTGTTCTGTTTGTTAAGAAGAAAGATGTGTTAATGAGACTCTGCATTGATTATCGAGAACATAACAAGATCACTATCAAGAAAAAATATCCTCTCCCATGCAATGATGACTTATTTGACCAACTACGCAGAGCCAATACTTTTCCAAAATTGATCTTCGTTCAGGGTATCATTAATTAAGGGTCAAAATGGAGGATATACCAAATATGGCTTTCCATACAAGGTATGGGCACTATGAATTTATAGTGATGCCATTTGGTCTTACTAATGCCCCTGCTTTCTTCATGGATCTGATGAATAGAGTCTTTAGAGACTATCTTGATCAGTTTGTGGTAGTCTTTATAGATGATATTCTTGTCTATTAAAAAGGAAAAGAAGAACATGAAGATCACTTGAGAATTGTATTAAAGACCCCGAGAAAGGAGAAGCTTTATTCCAAATTTACCAAGTGTGAATTTTGGCTTCAAAAAGATTCATTTTTGGGTCACATAATATCAAATACGGGGATATCTGTGGATCTAGCAAAAGCAGAGGTTATCGAAAGATGGTCGAGACCAACAACAGTAACTGAGATCCGAAGTTTTCTTGGTTTGGCTGGATATTATCAATGTTTTGTAAAGTATTTTTCATGATTATCCAATCCACTCACCAGGTTGAATCAAAAAGGAGTTAAATTCATGTGGACGGAGGAATGTGAAGAGAATTTCAAGGAGTTGAAAAGAAGGTTATCCAGTGCACCAGTGCTCACACTTCCTTGTAGTGGAGAAAGGTTTTTGATCTACAGTGATGCATCCAAGAAGGGGCTGGGGTGTGTTCTTATGCAAAACGATATGGTGATAGCTTATGCCTCACAACACTTGAAATTCAATGAGAAAAATTACCCAACTCATGATTTGGAGTTAGCTTAAGTAATCTTTGCATTAATGATTTGGAGGCATTACCTTTATGGAGAAAACTGTGACATTTATACTTATCATAAAAGTTTAAAGTATATTTTCACACAAAAGGAGCTGAATATGCACCAAAGAATATGGTTGGAGCAAATTAGGGATTATAACTGATCAATTCATTACCACCCTGGGAAAACAAACAAGGTGGAAGATGCATTAAGTTGACAAGACCATGCTAGCTTATCCATGATGATGATCACAAAAGATCCAATATTTATGGATTTACAATGGATGGATATTGGAATTATAATGAAAGGGTAAAAATCATATCTTTCTCAAATGAATGTTCAACCATCTATACATGTGAAGATTAAAGAGGCACAGAAAGAAGATGTCAAGTTACAAAAGAAGGTGAGAAATGTTCCTGAATTAAACCGTGATTGTGATGGGATAATAAAGTTCAGGAATCAGGTTTGTGTTCCTCCCATCCCAGAATTAAAGAAGGAGCTGCTGGATGAGGCTCATAGTTCTTCATTCTCTATTCATCCTAGAAGCACAAAGATGTATAGGGACCTGAAAGAGTACTTCTGGTGGGATGGCAGGAAAATAGATGTTGCTGAATATGTCTCTCGAGGATTGGTTTGTCACCAAGTTAAAGCTGAGACACAGAAGTCTAAGGGGATGTTACAACCATTACCCATACCTGAATGGAAATGGGAAAACATCACTATGGACATTGTCACTGGTCTTCCTAAAACATCCAAAGGAAATAATGCTATCTGAGGCATAGTTGATCGTCTACCAAAGTCTGCACACGTCATTCCTATTAGAGAGGATTTCTCTCTAGATCAGCTTTCCAGGATATATCTAAAGGAAGTGGTAAGATTGCATGGTGTACAACTTTCTATTATATCTGATCGGGATCCGAGGTTTACCTCAATGTTCTGGTGAAGTCATCCGCATACTCTGGATACAGAGTTGAGTTTCATCACTGCTTATCATCCTCAGACAGATGGTCCGTCTGAGAAGAAAATTTAAACTATAGAAGATATGTTGAAAGCTTGCTCTATAGACTTCAAAGGTGTTTGGGATCAACACCTACCGTTGGTGGAATTTTCTTATAATAATAGCTTTCACTCAAGTATTCAGATGGATCCTTATGAAGCTCTATATGGAAAGAAATGCAGCACTCCAACTTGCTGGGATGATGTTGGGGAAAGAAAGCTATTAGTACCTGATCTTATTGATGAAATGGAAGAAAAGGTCAGATCTATTCAACAACACATAAGATCAAATCAGAGTAAACAAAAAAGTTATGCCGACAACTGAAGAAAAGACCTAGAGTTTGAAGTTTGTGATAAAGTGTTCTTAAGAATATCTCCCTGGAAGAGGGTCATGAGATTTGGAAAGAAGAGAATGTTGAGCCCTAGATATATCAGTCCTTTTGAAATTCTGGATCGTGTTGGGAAGGTAGCTTACCGATTGGCTCTTCCACCGAATCTCTCCCAACTTCACGATGTGTTCCATGTATCTCTCCTGAGAAAGTAAATACATGATCCTTCACATGTACTCAGCTCAGATGTTGTACCGCTGGAACAAGATCATTCTTATGAAGAACAACCGATAGAGATTCTGGATCATAGCGAAAAATTCCTATGGAACAAGACCACTCGCTTGGTGAATGTTTTATGGAGGAACCACCAAATAGAAGAAGCTACATGGGAACTTGAGGATATGATGAGGGGGAGGTATCCTCATCTGTTTGTTACGAAGTGACAAATTTTGAGGGTGAAATTCATTTTAAGGGGGGTAGAATGTACCACCCTGATATTTTATGAGAAGTATATTTTTTTTATGTAATATGTTATATGGAAAGAAATCTTCCACTACACACAACACTAGCTTGGCTTGCGTTACATGCAATCACGGCCTTCCTCGATAGCGTGTGTAGTACGCAATACCGAGTATCACTAAAAAATGATATATTATAATATTATAAACAAGCCTTTATGAATATTATTATCATAATTTTGAATTTTATAACATTTTAATTCATCTTATACATTCTATATAATGTGGTATGAAAACAAAATCAGTTATTTGGATAAAAGAAGTATTTTTTTTAAAATGCAGTTTTACCACTTTTTGATGGCGCACCCATATTAAATCTAGTTTTTGACAAGTTTATTTGTTCAATTTGAAAAAATAAAATTCTTCTTTTGAATCGGGATAAAAAAATTTACTTTGGATAAATTTTTCATATTATTCTGATAACATTCATATTTTTATGAATAGTAAAAACACGCTATATTTTAATTAAAAACAACTTTTTTCATCGCAATACATTATATGGTTAAATTATAATATTTAAGGTTTTTAAAGTATAAATATAATATATTTTAACAATTTAATATAGTTTATGTAATTAGCATTAATTTTACATTGAATTCATAGGTAAAAACATTTCAATATTTGGCAATGTTTTAACCTTTAAAACCCGTTTTCTTAACAACGAGATTGATTTTAAATTAATTACTGCAACTTCTGTGTTTTGAATTTTGAAAAATGGATTCTATATTTGGAATCAGTGGGTCCAAATTATGTTAATAAGTTACTTTTATTTTTTTGATATTATGAATAGTAACTACGGTAATTTTTATTTACTACGGTTAAAGGTAAATAGGGTAATTCAAGGTTAAAAGAATATTATAATAATTCAAAATTACCTTGAAACTTGTCCTAACATTATTGGATGAGTATCGGCCGACCATGGGCATCCATGGGTAGATTTTGGAACCCCATTGAGCCACTTGGTAGTGACAATGGCAATTTGGATTAATTAATTTAATGTAAAGACAAAATTGACATTGTCAAAAATCTTTTAGTGATTAATTTTTATAAGGGGTTATATAAATTATAATTTCGACTATAAATATTCATGGGAAAGATAAAAATCTGTCCAACATAATGATATTTTTTTATAATTTTTAAACACCAAATATATTAAATTATTTATGACACAATAATGATGAAGTATTTACCTCATTAATAAATGATTTAAATAAATAAGATTATAATGATTAAAATATTTTCCAAAACATGTCCAATTATGGTTGGATGATTTCATTTCGACCATGAGTCATCTTATATTCATCTTTAATGATTTTTGGACCTTTTGAAACCGAATATAATTTTATAATAAAATAATATTTCTACACTTTCCAAAGGTGCCCCTCTCCTCTCTTATAAAAGGCACCTCCTCCCTCTCTTCCTCACTCAAATTTGACCCTTCATGCTCAGCCAAACCCTGTCCATTTCACTTCACCACTTCCTTAGAAACCTACTATAGGTACTGGTCTTCTCAAAAGACCAACTGTAGTGCCTTAAGATAAAGTTTAAAGGAGGCACTTCGAGAAATAGGTAATACCTTATACTGTTTTATTCCAGATCCATTCTTCTTCCACTACCTCTTCTTTAGTTGTTTCATTATGAGGTAATAACATCCGTATCCCTAATATCCTGATATTTTATTATACATATTAAACAACCCTATTTCATCTCTTATCCATCCTACGGAAAACGAAATCACCACGCGTGCGTACGTACGGAATACCGTCTCCATGCCGTGGTGTAATCTGTTTTCCACCACCACCTTACTTGGATGGGTATAATGGTGAAAATAAATATCTATATATGATTATTTTAAATTGTTATTTATTCTGAAATAGTATACATACACTCCAATACAATTCCATGATAATTGGAACGATATCATCGCTCGTGCGTACGTACGGCCTACCGTCTCCACGTGGTGATGCGACTCGTTCTATATGATCTTCATTGAATAATGATTGTATAAATGAATTTAATGAATTAATATTATATATATTAAACTAATACCATTCTGTAAATGTTGTATCTATATCCTATAATGATGAATAAGAATTTATTCGACAAAACACGAATAAGAACAAAAAGTAATAAACACCTGAATAACAAGTATTAATGAAATATTACTAATAATAAGCTAAGAATATGACCACATATAATATCATAAGAATAATAATGACTCTGGAATAAGTCAGTAACATTATTTAAAAAATTATACATGAGTTTCGGACACTTACAAAGAAAATCAAACCTAAGGTAAGGGACAATCTCGCAATCTAAATTTTTATCCGAGATTGTTTATACTTCAGAATTTACTAGGGAATCTTTATCAAACACATCCATGTTTCCTCAAAATGTAATATTATTTATATCCTCCAAAAATTGTTTAAATCCAATTTTACCCTTCGGCGAGTTTTTAGTAAAAGATATGAAAGGAATTTTTTGTCGTTTTTCGTACGAGGTACTTTTTGACTTTTCCGACAAAAGTACGAGAAGAATGTTTTTTAACTTATACGGCATGAAAGGATTTTTAAAACATTATTTCCAAGAATCTTCCTTTACAAGTTTTCAAGTTTATTTTTCATCAACTTCTTTTAGTTTAAAATTTTATGACATGTTAAGAAAGGAAAAAAGTTTTTGAAGTTGAAAGGATATTTTCCTCAAGAATGGAGTTCAAGTGTTTTATTAAAATTATTTTCCATCTATGATAATATAGGGTTCTGTTTCTATCCTTATTATTACATTGATTTTATTATGTTGTGATGGAAATATTTTTATGAATTCCATTTATCTTATATGAATTGTTTTATTATGTCACGATGTTTAAGATTCCCATTCTTATTACATGGGTTATGCTATGATGTATAGTTCATGATTTTGTGGCACACATAAGAATGGTATAATTATAAGATGGGTGGGACCTATATCTCCTTCCAATGCATTGGGTAAAGATTTTATATCTCATGAGATAGACATGGCTGGAACGGCAGGTTAAACTGGTTCAGTGAAACAGGACTGAAATGAGGAGTGAACTCGGTTCAGAAATGGACTTTTTCCACTAAGATAGTCTTGGCAATGAGTCTTGACTAATAAGAAATGATTCTCTATGATTATGTGTGTATGCCACAAATTTTCATGTTTTAAGTTATGATTATTGGGATTACATTTCACTACCATGATTTATCCCATGTTATGAAATTATGATCTCTTTTGTAGGGTATGATTTTCAAAATGTTATGTTCTTATGAATTTGATGTGATTGATATTTCTTTTGATTACCCTTATTGAGCGTTTGAGCTCACCCTTTTGTATGTTTTCTTTCCCCATGCCAGGAAGAAGGTTATTAAGTATGATATGCCAAAAGGTACTCTAGATATGATGAAATAAATGGGTGATAATGTAGATCATTTATGAACCAGTTGTTTATGTTTCCCAGTTTCTAAAGACACTATACCTATACAGTCCTTTCATGGTTTTGTTATATGTTGTAATAAGTATGCTTCAATTTGGAAGTATTAACCATGTATGTAAAGTATGGGTCGCTATACCAAGAATTCCCTATACTCTACCCAATCCCCTTCCCTAGTCCCTCCCCCACGTTCAAGAGCTTCTAGTCATAGAAAACGATCAATCCTAGGCCTTTAAGGAGGTTCTCAAGAGAAAGACTCACGAGGTAATTTCTCTCCCTCTTCTCTTTTAATTTCCTTTCAAGTTCAAGTTCATTTCTTGATATCCCCCCACATATCTTCATCTAAATGGTATTTCAACTCTATTATTACTAATATATTGTAATTTTATGATTCTAATGTTATATTATATCATCCAAACCCTTTACCCTCTTCCTTTTATTTTATTAATGAGATTGTTGTTCATGAGGTGTTAATTTTTCACATTCAAGAACGACAAGTTTTCTTCTTCAATTTATACCTTCATATCTGGTAATGAAACCATTTTTATGGTTTAAATAGAATATCTTATATGTTTTATGTCCAATTTAATGTTTTGGAAATAACCTATGGCCATATTACTATGTGATAAGTTAAAACAAGTTCGTTGTGATTGAAAAACTTCCCAAATTGACCCAAATAACCATCATTTAATTCTTATCTAATGATTCATCCACATGGATCTAATATAATTCATTAAAAGACCATTCAAACTTCTTTAATATCATTAATGATGTGTAATATCATTTCTGGATGTTAACCCATGTTCAACCCAAACTTCAATTCATGAATAGAAGTGAACCACCCATGAAAAACCATAAAAACAAACATCACCGAACAATGTTTTTAACAACTAGAAGTCATCCAAAAGAACATAAAACGACATAATGAAACCATAATGAACCCTATTAATGAATAAAATGTTCAGTAATTTCTAATTAATGAATATAATGCGATTATATAGGAAATTAAATAGAAGGAAGCATTCAGATACAAGGTAAGGGGAAATTCTTGAACCCAACTTTCATCCTTCAGGTTCTCCCTCTTTCACTCCACTTTTGATATGGTTACTCCTTAAAGAGGATTTATTCATCATTGTATTTAATTTTATGGGATATACATATTCTTCACCGGTTTTTATTTCAAACCAAATGTTTTCCAAAAGAACTCCACATTTAGGAACACCCCTTTTACGTTTCACTGAAAGTGGATGGTTCTTGTAACATATATGTTATTCCCTCTTTCCTTTGGGAACCCAAAGCATATGAATGTGTTATTATGAGATGAATCCCATTCATTTTCATGGATTAGTTATGTACATTTTTTATATGTGTTCTATGTGGAAAGCATGATGATGATAATGTTATGATGTGATGGGTGCGCTCAGAATTATTAAGCATAATATGAATGTTTCAATGTGATGGGTGCGCCCAGAATTATACAGCGATCCAATGAATTGGGTAAAGTGATGAATCTCATGATTAAATGTGATATTATTTGTTAACAAGATTCTAGCTTGGTTCACATGTATGTGTGTTAGTTAACAACTAATACACGATGTTTCATTTTTATGCATTGCCACATTTCAAGTCTTATATATGCTCTTTCTCATGTTATAATCTTTTACCTATGTTATGATTATGATCACCCCATGTTATATTGTTCTTATATATCCTCTTACTAGGCTTCTAGATCACCCCTTTTTATGTATATCCTCAAGAGGCTAAATGTATTATGGAGAGGACAAGTGACAATAAGAAGCTATAAAAGAAGAAATTAAATAAATGTTTATGCTTGATGTTGTAATTGTTATGTATGGTCCTAGTTTTCCCAAGACACTACACCTTTGGGTCCTTTATGTGTAATGCTATTATTTTGTTTATCGTTAAAATGATGTAATAGTAATATAAGAAAAGGCTCAGGTTTCTATAGTTGGTATCAGAGGCAAGGTTTAGTTAATTTGGGAATTAGGATTAGTGAACCCTAGAGAAAACCTCTAGTATGAGATTAATTACAAACATGCACACAAGAGTATTTACATTGGGATCCCATATGTTATTATTTTAGTATAAATTGTTGAAATGAATAATTTATGTATTCATGACATGTTTACTTATATTTTGTTATAACCTTTTATATTTTACAAAATGGTGGGAACCAAGAGACATCAGGCCACCAACTCTTGCGAGGGACAATGCAACGATTTCCCAAACAACATCCCAAATGATTTGAAAGGTGGAGTTCAATACTTCATGGCGATGCTTACCCAATTATCTCAGTTTATGAACAATAATAATAATAATGGGGAACTTCTTCCTTCACCAAAGAGGGAGCAACTAGCTATCGAATGTTTTATGCGGCAACAACCACTGACGTTTAGTGGATCTTTCGATCCACTAGTTGCGGAACAGTGGGTCAACACCATGGAAGAGATCATTTCTGTTCTTTACTGTTCTTAGATGGAGAAGGTGACCCTAGTCATTTATCCTCTAGATGGATAAGCCAATCAATGGTGTGATTTGATTAATAAAACCAAGCCAAGGGAGGAAATTGAAGAGATGGAATGTGAAGACTTTAAGATAATTTTTCTTAATAAGTACTTCCCACGAACTCTTCACATGAAGATGGAGAGAAAATTTATAGAGAATAAGATAAAAGAAGGAGAATATATCACTGCCTATGAATCTAATTTTAGAAGTCTTGCAAGGTACACTTCGGGTTTTGTTATTAATAATGATAGCAAAATTGATAGACTCTTTACTGTATTAAAACCACACCTTCGAAAGGATCTTTCAATTTAAGACTTTGGGAGTTATGAAGAAGTTTTTTGGTATGATCTCAAAGTGGATATGTAATTTGGAGAATAGTCACATGGTTATAGTGATATGAAAAAAAATATGGCATTCAAGATGGTGGATCTAATGACAAAGGTGGGAAGAAAAATACACGACCCACATGCCAAAATGTGGGAAGTTGTACCATGGGAACAACCTCAAATTGACCGGGAAATTCTTCATGTGTGGGAAAGAAGGAAACCATTCTCAAGAGTGTTGAAAAGACATGAAAATGAAGGAGAATGTAGCCAATGAAAGGAAAGAACCACTCATGGATTAATGCTACAACTGTAGGGAGCTAGGGCACTATGAAAACCAGTGCACTAAACCTCAAACTCTCGAGGGTAATAAGCGTCTACAACCACCAAAACCAATGGAACAAGGGAAGGTTTATTCCATCACTACTACGGAGGTGGATCATGATAATGAATTCATACAAGGTACACTTCTTATTCACTCAAGAATGGAAAAAATCTTATTTTATTATGGTTCTACGCATTCCTTTATATCTTGCAAGTTTGCTAGAACTATAAAATCGATTCCACGAAACCTTGAAGTAGAGATATCTATAAAAACACTGAGTGGTACAATCATTGGAGCACAAGTGTTTGACACTTATCTCATTGGTGTGTGTGGGAAGAATCTTCCATAAAATATCTTAATACTTCCCTTGGTGGAATTCGACATTATAATTGGAATGGATTGTCTCTCGTTATATAGAGCACATATCAACTATCAGAAAAAGGAAATATCTTTTCATATTCTGAACCATCCCATGCTCCTCTATAAATGCATGTAAGATCATGAATCTCTTTTGAAAAATAATGCAATGGTGTGGTTGTTTATTCCCTATGAAGAACCATACCTCGCCCAAATGGTTGAGTTGAACGAAAGTTCCAACCTTAAAGAAATTCCCATCGTGAGGGAATACAGATATGTATTTTCCGAAGAATTACATGTAATTCCCCTATATCGTGAGATAGAGTTCTCAATTGAACTCATACCTGGAGAAACTACAATCTCTAAGTGTCCCTATAGGATTTCTCCTATTGAACTGTAGGAGTTAAAGAAGAAGCTACAAGAGCATCTAGACAAAGGGTTCATATTCACTAGTGCATCACCTTGGGGTTCACCAGTTCTCATTGTGAAGATAAAGGATGGAATAATGCAGTTGTGTATCAATTATCGGGAAATCAATAAGATCACCATAATGAACATGTATCCTCTCCCAAGGATTGGTGACTTTTTTGATCAGTTAAGTGGAGCTCAATACTTCTCAAAGGTGCATCATCGTTCTGGATATCATCGGGTAAAGGTGAAGAAGGAAGATATTCAGAAGACTCCCTTGCATACAAGGTATAGGCACTGTGAGTTTTTGGTGATTCCCTTAGAACATACTAATTCCCATGAAATATTTATGGATTTAATGAATAGAGTCTTTAGAAATTACCTTGACAAATTTGTGGTAGTGTTTATCGATGATATTCTCATATACTCCTAGAGAAAGGAGGAATATGAAGAACATATAATAATTGTCTTGGCAACATTGATAAAGGATAAGTTGTGCGCCATGTTTAGCAAGTGTGACTTCTGGATGAATCAAGTCACGTTCTTGGGACATGTGATCACAAGTGAGGGAATTTATGGGATCCTTTAATGACAAAGGTGATTGAGGAATGACCCAGACCATCTAGTGTCATAGAAATCTATAGTTTTCTTGGATTAAATAGTTAAAACCGATGTTTTGTGAGAAACATCTGATGATTGTCATGCCCGCTAACTAATTTAACAAGGAAAGGGGTAAAGTATGTCTAGACAAGAAGAATGTGGGGAAATCTTCATGGATCTAAAAAGAATGTTGATCACTACACCTGTACTCACACTACCGAAAAGTGTATAATGTTTTGTGATATACTGTGATGCTTCAAAGAAAGGATTGGGTTGTGTACTCATGCAAAATGAAAATGTGATAGAATATGCCTCATAAAAGTTAAAGATCCATGAGCAGAACTACTCGACGCATGATCTAGAGCTGGTAGCTGTGATTGTTTCCTAGAAAATCTGGCGGCACTACCTTTATGGTGAGAAGTGTGACATATACACCAACCACAAGAGACTAAAGTATATATTCACAAAAAAGGATCTCATCATGAGTCAAAGATGTTGGTTAGATCTTATCATGGATTACGATTGCTCTATTCACAATCATCCTAGAAAAGAGAACAAGGTAGTTGATGCTCCAAGAAGAAAATAACTTGCTACTCTATCCATGATACAGATTGAGAAAGACTCTATCTTCATGGATATGCATAGAATGGATTTGGAAATCATAAGGGTAGGGGATACATTCTACCTTTCCAAATGATTGTGAAACCATCCATCCAGGATAAGATTAAGGAAGAAAAAAGGGATGATGTGGAGACACAAAAGAGGGTGAATGCAGTAAAGGAAGGGAAAATGCAAGAGTTCCCTATCGAGGATGATGGTGTGATTCAGTTTGGAATGTGGCTTTGTGTACCTTCATCACCCGGGATAAAGAAAGATCTATTAGATAATTCACATATCTCAACATTCTCTATCCATCATGGGAGTACCAAGATGTACCGTGATCTCCGAGAATACTTCTAGTGGGATAACCTGAAGAAGGAGATTGCAGATTATATATCAAGGTGCTTGGTATGTCAGCAAGTTAAAGCTGAGCAACAAAAGTCCAAGGGTATGATGCAGCCATTTCCTATACCCATGTGGAATTGGGAAAATGTTACTATAGAATTTTTCATGGGTCTCCGAAAGACGTCAAAGGGAAATAATGCGATATGGGTTGTGGTTGACCGACTCACCAAGACTGCCAATTTTATTGATATTCAGGAAGATCTATCGCTTGAACAACTGGAAATGATATATGTGAAGTGTTGATTCTGCATGGTGTTCCACTCTCAATTTTATCTGATCGTGATCTAAGGTTCACATCTAAATTCTGGAGGAGCTTTCAACATGCTTTGAGTACTGAATTAAATTTTAGCATGACCTATCACCCCCATGTTGATGGCCATTCTAAAAGGACTATTCAGACACTGGTAGATATGATAAGAGCCTGCTCTCTTGAATTAAAAGGTGGTTGGGATTAGCATCTCCCATTGGTTGAGTTCTCATAGAACAATAGCTTCCACTCGAGTATCCAGATGGCTCCATATGAAGCTTTGTATGAAAAGGGATGTAGAACTCCAACATGATGGGATGAAGTTGGAGAAAGAAAGCTTCTTGGACCCGATCTTGTTCAAGAGATGATAGAGAATGTTCATGTCATATAGAAGCACATCGAAGATTCTCAAAGTCGGAAAAAGAGCTATGCTGACAACCATCGATGGGACTTGGAGTTCGACGTTGGAAATAAATCCTTCTTTCGAATATCTCCATCTAAGAGAGTAATGCGATTTGGGAAGAAAGAGAAGATAAGACCAAGTTATATTGGCTTCTTTGTGATCCATGACCGCATAGGAGATGTGTCCTATCGTCTTGCACTTCAACCAAATATGGCTCATGATCATGATTTGTTTTATGTATCACTACTAATGAAGTATATACCAGACCCCTCGCATGTACGAAACTCAGAGGTGGTGCAGCTGGAAGATGATCTCTCCTATGAGGAGAAGCCAATATTGATTATGGATCAGAGAGATAACGTTCTACGAACAAGACAAACCATCTTGTCAAAGTGTTCTGGAGGAACCATCATTTTGAGGAAGAAACTTGGGAACCATAAGAGTCAATGAAGGAGAAGTACCCTCACCTGTTTGTGTAAAGTGAAATTTTTGGTGGGGGGAATTTCTTAAGGGGGGAGAATGTAACAAACCAAAGTTTTATAATGGAAATTTCCATCTTATATTTATGTCATAAAATCACATTAAAACACAACATAATGAACAACTAAGTTCTATGTGGCCTCTAAACCTATGTTTTTCACTTATATGTTTTGAATTTCTAAAATCTGACATACCCAGTTCTGTTCAAGATGTTTTGTAGAGTGTAATTAAACAAAAATAATTTTTGGTGAATAGTAACCTACCCTTATGAATAGTAACATACTCTTCTAAGTAGTAATAATACCCTTATGAATAGTGAATCATCCAACATAAGAGTGACCTTACACATGAATAATTAAATAAAATTAAATATCTTAGAATGTGATAATTTGACCTTAGTAAACGTTTCGGAATTTTTTAAGTCATAAATAATTAATTTTAACTAATTAATTAATTTAAAAAAAATGTATTTCCTTAAAATTTATTCAATATTTATCAATTCAATGTCTTATAGTTTTTAGGTAATTTTCTATGACCGTACGTAATTTTTGAAAGCACTATAAAATCAGTTTGAATCTTAAAAACTATTTTTTATGTAAATTGTTATTTTAATTAAATATTAATATAACAATGTTTAGAATTTTTTGTAAAAAAAATGAACATCATTTTTGGATTTTAAACGTCGAAAAATGTTTGGGGTAAATTTTTGGTATTTTTTTGAGATACATGAATTTTTTATGAATAGTAGAATCCTATATTTTACAATAAATGCTAAATAATGGATTAATTGAGTCATCGATGATGCTCTATTGATGTAAGCCCACTTGGTTTGGGATAAAATGATAAAATTACTATTATTGTTCATTCAAGATCCACTATTCCTAGTCTTAGGGTAAATTAATAAACTAATGAATTTTATATTAAAGAAACCCCTCTCCCCTCCACTATAAAAGCCCCCTTCACACCCTCATTTCCTCACACCACTCAAGCTCCAAGGCTTCTCTATACTCTACACAAACACCTTCCCTAGCCCCACCCCATGTCCAAGAGCTGCAGGTCTCATCAAAAGACCATGCTTAGGCCCTTATGGAGGTTCTCAAGAGAAGGATTCAAGAGGTAATTTCTCTTTGTCTTCCCCTTTAATTTCCTTTCATGTTCATGTTCATTTCTTGATCTCCACCAACCTATCTTCATCCAAATGGTATTGTAACTCTATTATTATACATATACTGTAATGTTATTATTATAATGGTATATTATATCATCCAACCCCCTTTCCCTATTCTTTATATTTTATTAAGGACAATGTTGTTCATGAGGTGTTAATTTATCACCTTCAAGAAGGACGAGTTTTCTTCTTCAATTTCTACCTTCAGATCTGGTCATGAAACCATTTTTATGGTTGAACCAGATTATTTTATATGAATTATTTCCTATTTAAGGTTCTGGAAATAACCTATAGACATATTACTAAGTGATAAGTTAAAACAAGTTCGTTGTGATCGAAAAAACCACCCAAATTGACCCAAATAACCATCATTTAATTCTTATCTAATGATTCATCCACATGGATCTAATATAATGAATTATAAGATCATTAAAACTCATGTAATATTAGTAATTACATGTAATATCATTTCTGGATGTTTACCCATGTTCTACCATAACATCAATTTATGAATACAAGTGAACCACCCAAGAAAAACCATTAAAACGAACATCCCCGAACAATGTTTTTAAACTCTATAATTTATCCAAAGGAACATAAAAGGAAATAATGAAACCAGAATGAACCCGATTAATGTATAAAAGGTTCTGGAATTCCTAATTAATGAATATAATGTCATTATACATAACATTAAAGAGAAGGAAGCATTTGGATACAAGGTAAGGGGAAATTCTCGAACCCAACTTTCATCATTCATGTTCTCCCTCTTTCACTCCATTATTGATATAGTTACACCTTAAAGAACATTTTTTCATAATTTTATTTAATATTTTTTGATATAAACGTTTTTCACCGGTTTTTATGTCAAACCAAATGTTATACAAAAGATCTCCTCTTTTAAGAACACCCCTTTTACTTCTAACTTAAAGTGGACGGTTCTTGTAACATATATGTTATTCCCTCTTTCTTTTGGGAAACGAAAGTATATGAATGTGTTATTATGAGATGAAACCCATTCCATTACATGGGTTAAATATGTACCTTTTTTATATGTTTTCTATGTGGCATTCATGATGATGATAATGTTATGATGTGACAGGTGAGACCAGAATTATATAGCCCAATATGAATCTTTCAATGTGACGAGTGTGCCCGGAATTATACAACACTCCAAAGCATTGGGTAAAGTGATGAATCACATGAGTAAATGTGAAATGATGTGTGAAAAAGATGATGGATTGGTTCACAAGTATGTGTGGTAGTTAACCACTAATACATGATATTTCATTTTTATGCATTGCCACATTTCAAGTCTTATATATGCTTCTTCTCATGTTCATGATATTTTTCCTATATTATGATTATGCTCACACTATGTTATATTGTTCTTATCTATCCTCTTACTTGGATTCTAGAACACCCCTTTTGATGTATATCCTCAGGTGCCTACATGTACTAAGGAGAGGACAATTTCTAATTAGAAACTAGAGAAGAAGAAATTTAATAAATGTTTATGCTTGATGTTTAAATTGTTATGTATGGTCCTAGTTTTCCCAAGACACTAAACCTTTGGATCCTCTATTTTTAATGATATTATGTTTTTTATCTTTAAAATGATGTAATAGTAATGTAAGAAAGGCTCGGGTTTCTATAAGACGTGTCATGTAAAACATCGTATCACCATGATATATGATTCACCAACATAAGGAAGTATCAATGTGTATACATCAAACTATCCCTCACCGACACTCCATTCAATACATGATAGTCCTTACCACATTATATTAATGTACATCAATAAGTCATATCACATGATCAGAAACAGGAGCATCAGACTATAAGTGTTATGATCCCTGGATTCCAAACATTTTTTGTAGGATTCCTCCTTGAGTTTCAATCCCAAAAATGTTAAAATAAAATGGGACATCATCCCTCCTTGTGACACACATTTAGGATCTACCTCATGAGGTGTATAGTATATTGATAAACTATCATGGTGTCAAATATTCCATCATAGGGATATATTTCATTGATCTAACTATGTTTGGCATTCTAAAAAGAAAAATATATCACCACAAGATGTTATTCACAAGCCCCGATAATTCTTAACAAGTTTTTCTAATTCATATTCATAGGATTTAAAACTTGTGACCTGACCCAAAACTCCTACCTTGTTCACAATATGTGATGATTGAGGTAACGATACATGGAAGGATTACTCCACTAATGTTATCTACCTTTTAATCAACATATGATTATATGGGTTTGGCACTAAATATTCCTTATATGAGATTTTATCCTAAGAAGTTGATTTAATGGTGACCAATGATTCCAATATCCAAAAATGCTCAGTGATTACCATCATGACTACTCTCTAAACTGTAGTATTCTAATATTTCATGAATCATAATCTACAATTAACTTCTGATACAAAAGATGTCACTCATAATTTGATCCACAAACATGAATTAATCAATGAGTGTGACCTAGAATAAGAAATGAGTCCTATGGAGAATCCCATAGAAGAACTAACCAACATCCCATTAACCCATTTCATTCATGGAGTTCCCATTTCCTATGTATGTTACTAATTCTTCCCACATATGGAATGCATGAATTTGGGAAAACCGTAATCTAGCATACATTAGAACATTTGAAGACTATGATGAAATCTTCTGAAACATAAATTTTGAATCCAACACGAAACTATTCCCCTCAAAATGGGACAAGTAGCATTTTTTCATAGGTAGGTTTACATGTCACTAGATTCAGAATTTATTTTCTGGGAAACACTATGAAAATGATGGTCACATCATGGAAATATAATAATAATTATGGCTGTTAGATTTGGAAATTCTCAATATATTACATAGTCAATGTTGTTCCATCATTGTTGTAGTGGATTCGATGACATTGGATAATTATGAATAGAATTACATGTACAAGTATGAATGGTTGAAACCACATGCCTTATAAGATAATAATAATAATGGGAAATAATCAACCCAATTCCCAATGGTGATGGGGAAGGTGGGAAATTGATATAAATATATCATATGAAACCCCTCTAACATTACTTAAACCATGAAATTCGATATTAAGAGATCATTCCCCATTTAACAATCTGAGATCATCTAGTAGAGGGTGATTGAAACACTCATTTGATGGTAGGACATGGAGGGTTTTTTTTATGAGCACTATGGATATCCAAGACATGGAGGAATCCATTCCTCATCACCACCACCTCTGTAGAGTTTTTTGTGAGGGGAAACCACCCCCATCTAGTAGAATAATTCTTTAGGATCCTATCCCCATAGTGATCCTATTACTCCCTTCCCTACACTGACAAGGTAAGGGAAATTACAGATGTTCTTACTGTAATCGTGGATCTGGAGCATCCATGTTGAAATCCAATATATAGTTGTCAATTCCAACAATGAATGGTCCTCCATGCCAAAGAACAAGTTTACATCTACCACGCTACATGAATATTAATCTGATGCACCAAACCCCAATATCAGGAGTAGGACCAAGAGACATCTTGACAAGGGAAATATTCTATGACATCAATGTAACCTTCCATAACAATTTCATACTTCCAAATCACTATTACATATAAATTTGGATTCGCCATTTCCAAATTGGGATTAAAACCACTTCCACCCTATAGGAAGGCTACAATTACTATTTCAGTCACCAGAAACACTAACATTCTTTACGGTGCAACCCATGAATATGGGAATCCATGTGGAGGTCCAATATACACTATCCTAAAAAAAATACGAGTACCACACATCTCTTTCAACAAATATCATGAAGGTCTTCCCCTTGTTCTTCCTTGCCAAATTATAGGTTCTACTGACTATAGAACTTACTCAGGTTCAGGTTATCCCTGCTTCATCAAAAAATGAGGCATAAGTCCTCACCAATATTTAATCAGTAAATAAGGTCTAAATCTCCTTGTTACATCCAAATTGGGAAGAGTTCATCATCTATCTTTTGAAAAAAGTACAGAGGTCATGGTCGAGCTCTATATTCTCAACTTGGACAACATACTATTGCCATTTCTACATAGAATAGAGGTCCTCTAAATTATCTTGTTAACCAAATTGGATGTACTCCCCATATTACATCCAACAAATACAGAAGTCATCCTTATAAATAATACATTCCCTACACTGAAGAATCGTCCAATGTAAGAATTGTGAACACTCGCCATCGAAGATGAAATCCTTGGAGAATTGATTTTTTTGTTGACCTAGCTGACCTCTCAGATTCTCTGGGAATGGAAATACCAATTATGGACCCTTCACTATGTTCATTACAGTATTGGACATGATCCCGACATCAGATGCATTCCATATTATAATCTACGATTATCTAGATCCATATATCCATAACCATGAACATGCTGGTGGAGGATGTTTTGGGAACATTCTAGGGTATCATGGTGTAACCATCACAATGACCAATGTTTTCTATCCACTATACCTCTACAAATGATGTGGGAGAGATGTAAGTGTCTAGTTTGACGCCTCTTGACTATGAATTACATTCTTAGTCATAGACAAAAATCATCTCCCTTGAAAATGAGGTAGTGTTGGACACCATGTACTACAGGGAAGTGATTATAAATTTGGTTCCACCCCTACATGATTTCCTAGTGTGCAATGAACATGATACAACATAGTGGCACCTCTATAGGCCAACTAGCCACAAAACCAATCCACATTGGTTCCACCATGCATATCATGCCCAAAACTGATCAAATCTGGGGATGATCACAAGTTGGGAATTCCTGTTGAGGGTGATAGAATTTTGGTGGTTATAGACACCGACTAGCTTTCCTTGGTGTTTATCCACTTGAAACCAAATATTTGACATCTAGGAACACCCACTGGGGGGAAACATGAGTTTCCTCTAGATTGTGTAGGTGTGATTCCACCATCCCTATGCTCATCATTCTTTCTATCTGGGAAATGAATTGATCCTAAATTCCATCAACAAGTAGTTCCAATTTTTTGGTATTATGGGACTCCCATATGCCTAATTCCATGCTTAATTGGGATAGAACTAAAATCTCAAATAGTCATTAATGAAGAAATTAATTGTTCTCCAATCAGCTAGGGATGAATCAACTCTAAATTTGTAGATCGGGGGATGGTTCTGATAAATTATTATCCATATTATCCCTATATTGTGAAAAAAATACCTAACCATTGACGATGATTGTTACCATCTGAGACCACCAAAAATGTTGTTTTTCATGAGTTTTCAAAAAACATGGGAATTAATATAGTTCTTGATAATGAAGATAATTAATAAGGGGTTTAATAGTTCAAGGTTGACCCTCTGACATGTGTCCTCGCCAACCTACAGAGATAACAAAATCACCTCTATGATCCCTCTAATGGGGAATCGTTTCTATCCCCTCTAAACACTTTCATCAGTAAAGTGATTATTGGGTCCTAAAATACATCCAATGTTATAAAAAATAAAATTTCATAAGCCATGATGTCTTCCTTTCTCAATAAGATCAATGAGTAAAAATGGATCCTCAATGATCACCTTGTTGATCAGTTCCTGGATTACACCACCACATAATGTTATCCGAATTTTTCTCTACTGAGGAAAAATCTCATCATTGTCTATTTTTCCCAAAATATATTTGTTTTCCCATGCATCAATAAAGAGATGATGTCTGAGTATATCAAAAAAAAACTGATGTAATGATCACTAAAACAGTACCCACAACACAATTTTCCTCATCGAGATCTAGGATATATATTTCAATAAGTAATTGAGCATTACTGTAAATTGGATGATCTATTCATTTCATTGTGGATTGGGGATTACTATCAAGATTGGTAACCTCAAAATTATTCCATAATATCCACTCTCACTTCTCTCCATGAGGCCATAGACACACATAATGTGATGATCCCACCTAAATAAAAAATGTACCAAACATGGGTGGATGAAACCTGAGCACCCAAGTATTTGGTAACCTAATCTGTTCTACATTATAAGGGATGATAGACACACATTACCACTTGGACTAAATCATATTAAGCGTTGGACCCATGTTGGGAACACCATAATAGTTTGAAGCTTCCATGATTCTATGATTTGTCCAAAAATATGGAAGGACCTAGATTCATCTGGTATATCTAGTTTCCCATCAAGTCCGTTAATGGTTTGAACGTACCTCATTGAAAATTACTATTATAATATAGCTCCACCATATAATATATAATTATTACAAACCTATTCATTTGAACAAAATGGGAATATGAAAAAGTTATGTACATTACTACCTAGTGGAAAAGGCCTCACATATTCAATTAACACGCCACTAATCTAAGAGCAGTTGTTGATGATGTTCATGGGGAATGTCAAGATGCAGCTGATCACTATCCTCATCACCCATAGATTTTAAGGTGGCTTCCATGATTTTTCTGATAAGGGTCAGTGCCTATAGGAATCCTTTTAGATGGATAGATAGTCGTGTCTATTCAATATTCCATCTCTCACTAGAAGGCTTGCTAGAGATGGGACTACCTCAACCATACTTGTAGAGGCCCCTGATCCCATAGAGTTTGTTTTCTATCATTCATATAAACCACTCTTATAGTAGTTCTATCAATAGTAACATCTTCTAGTGAATCCTTATCAAGCAGAGACTCATCTTTCCCAGAACAGTTTTTCTCTGACTCACCATGTGCAGCCGCCTAGACATGAGAATGTTTATTTCCTCCCTTACTAAATCTAGGATCTATGAGTTACCTTCCCATACAAAATAATCTAGAACTATTATTTCATGAATACCTTGGTTATGGGATGTTTCATCTTCAACAAGGTGGAAAGGATTATGAAACTACATGAGTGCATGAAATTATAGAAGGTGAGACTCAATGATAGCCTCATCCATTTTGCATACCAAATAACATCCTACAAGAAACAATTTAATTTTAGGTGTTCAAGTATTGGCTCTAAGACCATGTGGTTCAATACCTAGTGAAAATGGGTTATGTCTCAATTCTGGTATAAAAATATAAGTCATACTCGACAATGACAATGACCGCTAAAAGAAATAAAATATGGTTTCCAACTATCGAAGGCAAAATTATTTTTATCGGTTGGTCCACAATGTAGTTTCATGTTATCATGCTGCCATTCATGTTCACATAGGCTTGCTAGAGCCTATATTGGTTAATGTTATATCTACAGACACTACCTATTCATTGACCTCATATCCTTCTATGTCTCAAAATAGGATATGTTAACGACATAAGGGATATTAGAGTACCCCACTTATGTTGAATCAATCTCTCACCCTTGGTGATTTAATGCCTCTAGATATGGGAACTACACTCAGGTTTCAGCCTATATTAGATGAACTCACTGTTAACCTAGTAGACCCCTTTTTAGTGACAGATAGTGAGGAATATTATAAAACCTCCAATGATTCCTCGGGTAACACCACTACTATAAAGTCCAGAGATATGGGAATCATCATAATGTTTTGTCCAATAAATCCAGCCAAGAAATTCTTGATAAAGTGGTTAGGTATATGGTGCTTCACAATGCTCAGCTGGGACTGTAATCTCATCCTAAACCATGAAGAACATCTCCACATACAACTGAGCCATGACTACATCATGATTATCCATATCAAGTAAATGCCTAGACACTTCCAAATGATGGTCTTAGAATAGTGGTTTATATAAATCCATATTTTCCACTAAAATATACTTACAATACATTTCACATACTGATGGGGCATGCATCACCATATTTTGTGCCACTTATCACGGAGAGACACCATTTTGGTAACAAAATTCACCTAATGTGGTTGTTAGAAATGTTGATGTATGTCAAACACATCCACAAAAATCACTTCATCCATGAGGTCGTCAACTTGTAAAATGAAATGTGTGAGGGCCTTGAGCACACATAGAAAATCCACCCCGCCCCCCAAAAAAATTCAAATATGAGATAGATTCAATAGAAACCTACTATGATGAAATGGATGAGAAAGATGAATTCTAGTCCGTCATCTCATTATTAGAAAAAGATGATGGTTCTATCATGAAGGGGGATATGTTACCACTATACATCACAATCTAGTTCAATAGAATAATGATCTGTCACCTCATGATGGACACATGTTCTAGGATTAACGACTTCTCAATAGAGACACAACACACGTTTTGACTAACTAAATCATATTTGAATCCTTCATACTTATGTAAAAATAGTTTTCATGGAACTGAGAAGAAACAACATTTTAGGGTTTAGTTGAATTCTTATTTGATGATAGTATAACAAGTATTTAATTCATGGTAGTATCATAGGATATTGCCTATAATCATTTTCTAGGGAGGCCTTTCTTTATTTTCATGTCGAAGTCCCCTCTTTGAATCACTAATTCCCCATATACTCACTTGATGGTCATGTAGGGGTAGTCTGGGGATATATATCAACCTTTGAATCCAATGAACACATGTACCTAGAAGACATATATTAAAAAACAGCGTGGAAGAATGTTTTGAAAAATGGGATTGAGTGAACGGATGATTTGAAGAACCCCGCAGATAGTCTATGGGCACACTTGGATGATGGAAATTTTTTTATTTCAATGAATTTATTTATTTTATATTTTATTACAAGTTAGATTATGTTTTTAAATATCCAAAAGGATTTTTTTTATATTATGAGGAAAAATATTTTTATAACTTCTCAGTATATTTGTTATTACACCTGTGGTAGGGATCCAAATATTATAATTATTATTTCATATAAATGATAAAAAATTTAGGTAGATTTTATAGAAGTATGACATTGTAGATATCTTTCGTTAAAATGTTTCAATTAATAATAGAAAATGAATCATATTTTCAGTTTTTAGAAAAACATTAGGTTTAAACTACATTTTAGATTAAATCTATATTAATTTTATTTCTTTTTTCTATAATGTCTTCATTCTATGTAAACCTATAAATATAAAAATGTTTATCATTTATCATAATTTAATCAGTTAAGAAATAATATAAATTAACTCTTTTAAGTGGTGAACTGATTATCTACAGATCTTATAACAATTCTAAAAATATGGGTTTTAGAGAAATCAAAATAGTTTTTTCATTAATATATCATTAATTTATTATTAGAATCACTCAGTGTTTTTATGGAATACAAATATAAAAATATTATATTCATTTAATTAAAATAAACGAAACTCTAAAAAAGTCATTTACACACATAATAACTAGTTCGAATAATAGAAATCCATAAAATAGTGTCCAAAACATCATCTTATATTATTTTATTTATAAAACATTTAATACATATCAGAAGAAAAATTAATTTAGATTAGTTGAAAAAACATATAATTTTATAAAAATTAATCTTCTAGAACAACTTATATATAGAGGTATAAATTGATTAAAAATAATATAAATCGTATACATTCAGTTTGAACATAAAATGATGAGCTATTATTCATAAGATTCCTCCTCTATTAAATTTCTTCTATAGATGAACTCTCTTGATTACAATCCTTTTTCTAGTTTCCCTAATACCATAATATTCTTTTGTTCAAGATTTCTCCATCAGAAAAAACTCATATTGACATGTTCTATAACAACAGTGAATGAATACTTTATCTTCATTCATCATTATGTAGTTGGTCTCCTCATCCACTCATGGAGGTTCATTACTCCTAAAAAATGGTCGTTATTCCATTTCCATCTTTCTCATATAAAAATGTCAGGTGAAGCTAAAAATCCTACCAGTGGGTTATTTAATTTTCCAAAAAAATGTCTCCTTCAAACATCCTTCCAATGGTGGGTTATCTACTTTTTAAAAAATTAGCTTCTTCAAACTCCATTCCAATGGTGGGTTATTTTTATAGAAAAATATTGGATTATTTTATTACCCTTCAAATGGTTGTCTTTTTTTGTCTTTTCCATATATTGGATAACCCAATAGTAGGTTAATGTTTCCTTTTTCATATTTTGGATAACCCAATGGTGGGTCATTATTCCTTTTGTTAAAATTTTGTAAACCCAACAGTGGGTTGTCAATTTATGTCCAAAAGTGGGTAAATATATTAATGACATTAGTGGGTAAATTTAAAAATCAACGGTGATCAAAAATTTTAAAGGTGAATTAAGATCGATGTGAAGTTAAAATATATAGTGACTTAAACTCAATTGTGTCCCATTTTATCAGTGGTGACTCTTTTTATCAATGATGACTCATACTATTTGTTTCCTCTTTTCACATTTTTATGAATTAAATACTTATATTGATTATTTTATGTAATATATTTATTTAAAAATTAGTATATATTATATATTATCAATGAAAAATATTATTATAATATTTTAATGAGTATTGAAATTTAATTGATTTTTTTATTAATACATAACTTTTGCATCATGTATTATAGAATATGTATGATATTAAAATTTTAGTTAATTCATTTCATTAATTATTTTTATAATTATTCATTAATGTAGTTGAATATATTCAAACAATTTCTATTCTATTTAATTTGTTTAATTAGATTACGATCATTATTAAATTAAATTATTCCTGAAACCCATTTAAAATAGTATTATTATTTTTATGGGATTAAATTTGACTATTATTATCATTTATCTAGTAAATAAACTCTATAAGAGGAAATAATTGGTTTTAGTAAATTTTTATGTGATTTTTATGCAAAATAATTCGCCCCCTTGAATAATATAAACATTTGTGGGTTAGCACTGCATTACCAATAAAAATTCGAATATTTTATTTTACAGATAATATATAATGATTCTAGTAAACATAAAGGATTATTTTTTTTAACATCATTGATACTCCATTTTCATCAAAAAACTTGGATGAAATTTTAGCATGTTGTTCAAATCATTTCAAATTCCATACTCCATTTCCTCACCTATAAAAACTCTCATGTGCCTAATTTCTCTTACATTGAAATGTAGTTCCATGGTGAGACATTTCAATACAATCCTCAAGAAACAGTACATATGATTTAAATATTTTTCTTCTCCTTCATCTATTTTTGAGTCTGTATGACTTTTTCATATTACTCACACACACATAGCTTTTCTTTTTATGCTCTGAAATAATCTTCCCTTTTTCTTTTCCTTTAGTTTTGAATTATATATTTTAAATTTATGATCTATAGTTTGTGACACATAGTATGTACATTAAGGACTTTTTAGGAGTAAATACAACTATATAAATTCAAATTTCAAGGTTCATGTGTCCCCATAAAAAAGTAAATTTCATGGTTTTCCATCAACTAGAAAAGGATCTATAATGGGATTATGATTTATAAATAAAAAAAATAATAGTTCACACATTTATCTGTATGAGTAGTGAGGTACAAGACTAGAGTATGCCCACTTTAAACTAAACTAATATAAAAAACATCCTTTTGTAATTTGATATTTATCATTTCTAATTAACTATAATAATTAACATTAATAATCTCCCTAATTAATCAACTTATTTGTTTAAATGTATATAAATTTGGCCTTTTGACCCACCCCCTTTTATACCATCTTTCATAACCCTATCTAACCTAACAATAAGTACCAAAGGATAAAATAATTAATTATAGTGCACATCTTTCATTATCTTTCCCAATATAATTCTTTTGGGATCAAAACATGTTCCCTCATCATAACAACTCAATCCTAAGATTAATTGACATTAGATCATTTTTGTGGAGCATTTCATAAATTATTAAAACACATTCCCAAAGACCATATTAGTTTTTTTCATTAGATACTTGGAAAAATAAATAACTACTTGATAATACATCTACTTCCTCTCCAAACTATTTATTCATAACAAGAACCCTTTTTGAAATATCATACTTGATAACTTCGATAATATATTGGGGAAAAGAACATAAGAAATGGTGATATCAGATTTCCAAAAAAGTGAAAATAGGGGAGATATATAGTAATAACTTAAACATAAAGGTATTTCAACTTTGGTATAACATTTTTATATCATGAAATATGTTTTAAAGATCAAATTAATAGGTCCTGTGATTTTTTTCATAAGACATAAATCCTAAGGCTCGTTATAAAATAATTGCTTAAATCACGACATATAAATAAGAAATGGAATTATATAAGATACATAATCATAATAGAAAATTTCTACAGCATAAAATTAATGGCTACCAAGATCATATTATTTTTATGGTTTCACTCCCTATACTTTCATGGTAGTAAGGTCTCACTCCCATGAACATATATGTAATTAATGTAAACACCACTACTAGAATTGCAGCCATTAGCGACCGCCAAAAGCGGTCTCTAAAGGTATTTTGCGGCCGCTCAGCGACCGCTTATGGCGATCGCTGTTGCTTCTTCGGTGAAGCTCAACAGCGACTGCCAATGGTGGCCGCTAAAACCCCCGCATGAAAACAGCGACATTTTGTGTGGCTTGCTGTCGATTAAACACGGTGACGCGGGGGGTGGCAGGGAGGGCTGTTGAAACCTTCGGTCGCCGTCCATGGAAGATTCCGGGTGGTCGGAAAGAAGAAGGTACCTAGGCGGATGTCATGGGGAGGTCAGGTAAGGTTTCCACAGCGGTTCAAGGACCTATTAGGTACAACAACAGAGTTCGAGGTTTGTTTGGAGGTCACCCGTGGTGGCGTGGGCGACGGCAGAGGCGGTAGGAGGCGGCGACACCGTGCTGTTACAGGAAACCCGTGAAGAAGAAGACTGGAAGCGGGAAAATCCCGCCAGATTTTTTGACGAAATTAGCGGCCGCCATTGGCGGTCGCTAATACCCCCTTTAGCGACCGCCAAAAGCGGTCGCTAATGCTAGAAGGCGTAGAAGCCTGAATTTCTAGTAGTGTACAGAAGACCATCTTAGCAGAGAAATATATTTACTATGAAAAGTTCACTCCCTGTTACATATATGTATATCTAATGAGATAAAAATGACTACAAATTTTATTGGAGAGAGATATAGTTACCACCCTTTACATAATAAACACTATGCATATGTGTTCCAAAACAATATAAATAATTCATCATATTAGAACCCATAGAATGAAATGAGTTTCATAAACAACATTTCAACAAAAACATAAACCATTATTAAAAATAAAAAGAATCATAGGACAGATGAATATCCTCATTAATGTATATGTAACATGAAACAATGTTTTATTAGATAGAAAATATTTTTTTGGGATCAGTTGAAAATAATTACCGAGGAAAATATATTTTTTTCAGGGAAAATGTTTTCTTTTCAAAAAACCAAATGATATTTTAAAAATGAAAAATTTAATTGGAAGATAACCTTATTATATAGTAAGATAATATTAAAATAATTAAGGATTCATAACGATAAAAACAATTTATTCATATCGTACGAGTTAAAAAATATTATGTACTTTTTCCGGCAAAGTCAAAATATTACATATTTAGGAAAATGTCAAAATTATTCCACTCAAACTGTGTACATAAAACCCAAAACTCTATTAAAATAACATTAAAATACTTATTATAATGTTAAAAAATTATGAAACATGGACATGGATGATAAATACTCAAGAACATAGACTTAATAAGAAACAATCCCAATTAATAACGAGATTATAAAATAAATACTCATCTTATTGTAATCAATAGAATATTGTGTCCCATGAAAGAATAAAAATTATATGGATATTTAAATACCATTATCATATATATAAGTCTCATTGAATCCATTAATGGTATTTATATACACTAAATACAAGAAACACGTATTTTATAATTCATATGCCCCACATTAATAAAAGTGAGACAGAAATCCATTTAATACTTGAGTAACTTTAGAAATAGGTTCCCTATCAAAGAATAAAATTAATTAAATATTTAAATATAATGTAATAAATTAAAATAATTATATAAAATGATATATTTTAGTATATAAAACAAACAAATGTAGCGAGTGGAGAAGATGAAAGGTATCTCACAGGGAAAAAGTGAGATTAAATCCCCTTACTTTATATCCTAAATCTCTTCATAATAATGAAAACAAATGTTATAATTAATAAATGTTTATTATAAATCAATTAACTAACCATATTCTTATATATAATATTATATATTATTTACTTATGACTTTTTATTTATCTCTTACTATATGTTCTATGTTTATGTTATGTTTCAAGTATCAATGATTTTGTCTCTCAAAATAGTTTTAACGTGATATTCTTATTCATCACACATAAATTTGTTTTTATTTATATCTAAATTGAAAACCATAATAATATTAGAAAATATATAGTCATATTATATGTATTTAAAGTTATCTATAAAATCTATAAATAGAAAAGTAAGTACACCGTTCAGGGTGATTGTGGGATATACGTAAAAATTAACACTACTTTCATTTTATTGAAATATTTAAAAGAAGTAACGTATATGATATATTATACTTATAAAATAATTTATAGGTTATATAATATTTATATAATCATAATATTCATCCTTATTAATATCCACGTGAAATATTGATGAAAACATAATCACATTTCATTGCGGAGATGGTAAGGCATACATACGCACTAGCGACATTATCATTTCCAAAAATAATATATGGAAAATGGTAGATATGATATTATCATTATAAAGGAATAATTATTTCATCAATATAATATATAAAAATTAATCCCATTTTATTTCCCACTCAAAATATATGGTGATGGAAAATGTATTGTATCACTATGTGTAGATAGTAAGTCGTACATACAAACGAGCGATACATTCTTTAAGAACCCGGTTCTTCTCCTTGTGGTACAGGTTTCTTCTTTTCTATTTTCCTTAAGAGTTTTTAACAAAATATGGAAAATGGGGAAAAATCCTTAATTTTGGAACTACATGCCATGTACTTTTTCCACATGTTGTGTACTTCATGGCGTGTTGCGATGACTACATAGGGCGTGTAGCCATTTCAGCGATAAAGGGTGTAGGAACTGACTAAACGCCGTGTAGTGGCCTTTTACATGCCTTGTAGTCAATCGGCATGCCAAAATAGTATGGCGGTGGAGCATCCTCTGGCTGGGTGGCAGTACACGCCGTGTACTCAAGAGTACATGTCGTGTACTCATGTCGGCAGGCGAACGGTGCCGCGCTGGCGGGAAGCTGCCAGAGGAAAAGTTAAATGAAAGGAGTACACGTCGTGTACTTGGAAGTACATGCCGTGTACTTTGTTTTTTCATCTTAAAATAGGCAGTATCCTCATCATTTGGTAGAGGAGGCATTTGAGCCATTTTGGAGCCAAAGAAGGAGACCAGACCTTTGAAGATCCGCCGGGTGTTTGTCTGGAATCTGATTCCGCTTCGGACGATCATGTTGGAACCGCGCGGGCAAGGCCTTTCTGATCCTTAATCCGTTCATACCAATTCTTTACCGAGGGAATGTTATTTACATTTGAATGTGTTTTGTTCTTCGCCAAATCTATGCCATTCTTGGGCGTTTCTTGAGTTGGCGTTCAGGTATATCATTCGTTGGCGTATAAAGTAGGTGGATTGGTGTTTAGTTTTCCAGATGTTGTATGTTTTGTGCATTTTCATGCCACAAACCCATGTTGGGGTGTCCTGTGGCTGAGTCCGTTGATATGTTTAATGCCGAAAATTGTATAGGTGATTAAATTGTGATAATAAAAATGCCGGTTGGGATCGTTGCTTGGATCTGGAACCACCCCGGGGGTGTGTTCCACTGTTTAGCCGTTTGGCCAGGATACCTGAGGGTATGCCTTTAAAGTTGTAATTATAGAATTTCGTTGAGATTAATTTCTTGTTTACTGCTTATTTATCTATTGGGCATTTCCCGATTACCTGTTTATCCTGAGAGCGTTGTTGTGATTAGCCCCTGGGCACTGAACTGTATTAGCCTGAGGGAATGACTGTTTTAGCCTGAGGGATGCCATTATTTCACCTGAGGGCAACATTTCGTGCCTGAGGGCTTGACATATATGCCTGAGGGAGACACCTCCTACGTCTGAGGGAAAATTATGTTATGCCTGAGGGCTATACCTACGGGTTGGATTCTGCTTACCTGAGGGTAAGGTTTTGCTTGTCTGAGGACCTGGACTATTTACATAGAAATTCACTATGGTGATTTCTAATATTTAATGGATTAAATGAATAATGAAATGGAAATTTAATTTTTATGTTAGTTACTTTTCAGTACTTCTTACATTATTTCATTTTACTATTGCACGCTGTTGTTGCATGGTTACACACAGTTGGGCACAAGCCTTTGGTGGGTGACTACTGAGATATATTTCTCACACCCTATTTGGGTCATGCTTTTCAGCCCAAACAGATTACGTTGCTGTAGGTGTGGATAGGGGCAAGAGTCCCTATACTGGTACATGATTGCTTATGAGGATTAGGAGGGCATGAGACCGAGCCTAGGCTTATGATGCCACTGCCAGCAGTTTTGTTTTGTTTTGCTATACTCTGCTTTTGGTTGTACTGTATAGATTTATAACATGTTCTAGCTGTTTTTGTAGAACTTGAGACATGTAGCATCATAATTTATGTATTGTTGGTTATATCCACTATTTTTTATTTCAGTTGTGTATGATTTACTGCTTTCACTGTTCATTGTTGTATGTTTTATTTTGTATTCCGTTGCGCTACACTTTGACAAATGAGGGCATAGTTACCCCACTCCCAGACCTAGGCCCTCGCTGCTAGTCGGAATCCTCTGGCATTTGGGGAAATGCTCTTGAAGTCACGTGGCGAACCGGGTTCGGGGCACCCGTTGAGTGGCACCTGGTCAGGGACGTTACAAAGTGGTATCAGAGTGACTCTTTTATTCGACTGACTATTTGGTTCCATAGTCAGGGATAGGACTAACGGTAGTTGGTACTAAGTTGTGCCCATGCGTAACTAACCCGTGTACAGGGAAAATCCAATCTACCTCGTATTTTGAATTTCTTCTGATTTTTAAAATTTTATAGTTGATATGATTTCACCATTGGGTGACACACTTGTATTGTGCAGTTTATATGTTATCTATGGGTTATATTTAGTTGCAACCCGATGAGATGAGGGTATTCCATCTCATGCATCATTTAGGCACATGCTAGAGTCACATGCCATGTATAGTTTCCATGCCATGTAGGTGCATTAGAAAATTGCATGTTGTTGTGATAGTTGTTGTGCTAGAAAAGCATGTTGTTGTGATAGCTGCACTAATAAAATACCTGTTATTTGATAGGGTAATTTTTGTGTCAGTTGTTTATATAATGGATGCCAAACTTTGGTTTTTGGGGAGTATGGGCCCCCATTGACCAAAATTTGGTGGATCATTGACTTTTTATTAGTTATAACACAGATAAGATGTCAAACTTTGATTCGTGGGGAGTATGGGCCCTCACGGGTCAGAATTTGACACTTAGGTGTTGGTTTTCAGTATTTTCTGGGTTCCGGGGAAGTTTCTGAGGCAAACTGTCTGGAAACCCAGTATACACTCCATGTAGTATTTTAAACACATCGTGTATGGCCTTCTATTCGGGAAGAAAAATGATTTTTTATGTACACTCTGTGTACTCTGAGTACACGCCATGTCACAAACCGTGTGGGTGGAGACATGGGGTAGGGAAGAGCATGGGTAAAAACACATCATGTACCAGATATACATGCCATGTAGTTTGGACCTGGATTTCGGCCGTGTAACTAACAACAAGGGTCGGTGAACTCCTGTACAGAACACGCTGTGTCAATGATAAACACGTCATGTAGTGTGACCTGGGGACTCAGCCATGTAACTAACAACATGGGTCAGTGTCACCTCTCCTTTAACACACCGGGTACCTTTGGGGACACGCCGTGTAGTCTTGTCCGAGGACAGACCGTGCGGATTTAGCCGTATGGCGTGGAAACGGGGTTATTGACACGCCGTGTGTGGGTGTAACACGTCGTGTAGTTTCAAGACGATTAGTTGGCCGTGTCAAAGATGACATGAGCAGTTGGAAAATAACACTATACACACCGTCTAGATAATATACACGTCGTGTAGTTTTTTTTCAAACAGGTGCCGTGTGGCTTAGCCGTGCAGAAGGACCCGGGTAGGAGAAGGAAAGTCAAGTACAAGTCGTGTAGTCAGTTCACAGGCCCTGTAGTCTTGTTTTGGAAATTTTGAATGCCTTATTCCCCCTGTTCCCTTTTGGGTTTCTTCTATTTTGGTATGTGATAAATCTTTTTCAAAGGCGTGTTTATGAGCTTGTAGTGTCATGCCACCTAGATGATCGCGTGTTGTTCTCCAGGAGAGCGGAAATGAGAATACTCCAGAGACGGTGGGCCATGGGTTACCAGTTGATCCTCCAGTAGAGCCAGATGCGGTACCAGCTGCTATACCGGACACAGGCGCGGAGACACAGTTCCATGATGGATTATTTCGGTTCATTCAAACCTTTCAGGGAGCACTGCAAGCTACCACATCTATGGCTGAGCTTACACGTATCTTCCAATAGCAGTATCTGCCTACGTTCTTAGGGGATGGCGGACCATAGGCTGTGGAGTCTTGGCTTGGGTTGATGCAGACTATTTTCGAGAATCTTGAGACGCCTCGTGGTAGGAGGGTCAAGCTCGCGACTTACATGCTGCGTGATTCGACCAAGAGGTGGTGGGATGTTACCACCCAGTCAGAGAATCAGAGGTATATGGCGTGGAAAGACTTTCAGGCATCCTTTTATGACATTTTCTTCCTGGAGACACTGAGAGCAGATAGATCTCGAGAGTTCATGAATCTGCAGCAGGGCGCTCTATCAGTGATGGACTATTCTTCTCATTTTACGGAGCTTCAGCGCTTTGCACCCATGCTAGTGGGTGATGAGATGTTTAGAGCCAGATGATTTGAGGATATTCTTCGATATGACATCCATATGATGGTGAATGTCTTCAGGTTTCCTACTGTACATGCTATTGTGAACTAGGCATTGATCACAGAGAGGAACCTTCGAGAATCTAGTGGTGTGGGCCAGGGCGGTTCATCACCTGTTACTAGTACTTTTTCTATTGGTAAGAGGAAGAGAAATATAGACTTCTCTCAGGGTGGCAGTACCATCCAGACAGCTTCTTCAGGTGGCCCGATCAGGTCCTACTAGTGTGGCAGAGAGGGGCACAAGAGACCGTAGTGTCCACGAGACCCAGTGGAGTGCAGAGCTTGTCGAAATATGGGTCATCTTCAGCGCTTTTGTAGGCTGTTTCCACCGATGGCTAGTGAGAGGGGTTCTGTGCAGACTCCACATGCGGGAGCAGGACTAGTGACTTCTTACCAGTCAGAGAAATGGATTACGTCAGGGCGTGCAGGCAGAGATGGTGGTCATGGCCGTGATATCCAGACACCAAGATCTTAAAGGCAGTAGGGCGGGACAGATCAGGGTAGCTAGGTTGTGTCGCAGGGCCGCGGCACTGGGCAGGCATATGCAGTGCAATAGACCCAGCAGGAGCAGGATCCTAGACCTTCTATAGTCAGAGGTACTATCCTAGTAGCTTCTGTCTTATCTTCAGTACTTTTTGATACGGGTGCTATGCATAGTTTTATATCTGTGCCCGTTTTGGAGAGTCTTGGGTTCTATGTTTCTACTTCTTCTGATATCATGATGCTAGACACTCTATTGGGTACTAGAACAGCTGGTGTGAGTCAGTGCAGGGAGTACCCCCTTGAGGCTGGTGGGTGTCACTTCCTTTGGGACCTATATGTCCTAAAGATGACGAGCTATGAAGTCATTCTCAGGATGGAATGGTTGGATCCCTTTCAAGACTTTGTAGACCTCTATCATCACAGGGTGTTTTTCACGTCACCAGAGGGTGGAGAGTTTCTATACAAGGGCGAATGGGATGTTCAAGCGAGTCGAGCTGGACCAGAGCATTGTGGGCGAGGTGGAATCACAGCCCAGATTACGAGCTTATATCTGGATGACAAGGGGACTTGTCAGGCAGATTTCCCTCCAGTTTCTTATCTTTTTAGGGATGTCTTCCCAGACGACTTTTCAGGTCTTCCTCTGGAGCGATAGATGGATTTCTCTATTGATCATGTGCTAGGAGCAGCACCAGTGTCCATTCCTCCATATAGGATGGCTACACATGAGTTTCAAGAGATCAAGAGGTAGTGGGAGGAGTTGTAGGCAAAGGGCTTTATCCGACCCAATACTTCTCCTTGGGGTTCGCCGGTCCTTTTTGCGAAGAAGGCGGACGACACCCTTAGACTTTGCGTGGATTATCAGAAGCTGAACCTGTTGATTGTTAAGAACCAATATCCCTCACCGAGGATTGATGATCTTTTTGATCAGCTACGTGGAGCACGAGTGTTCTCGAAGATTGACACGAGATCAAGATATCATCAGCTGCACATTAGACCATTTTATATACCTCTCACAGCATTCAGGAGTTGGTATGGTCTATATGAGTATATGATTATGCCGTTCGGACTCACGAACACGCCGTCAGTTTTCATGACTATGATGAATCCTGTGTTCCATCTGTTTCTTGATTCTTTTTTGTTAGTATTTGTGGATGACATCTTGGTTTACACTCACACTCGACATGACCATGCCACCCATCTTGAGTTCGTATTGAGTACACCGAGGGAGCATCGGCTCTATGCTAAGCTCTTAAAGTGCCACTTTTGGATGTACCATATTCACTTCCTGGGACATATCATCACAGAGTCAGGAGTTTCAGTAGACCCCGAGAATGTGAGAGAGGTAGTTTCCTAAGAGTAGCCTAATAACGTGTTTGAGATATGGAGTTCCTTAGGGATAGCTGGTTACTAAAGTCGTTTCATACAGGACTTCTCCCTCTTAGCAGCACCGTTGACGGGCCTGACTAAGAAGGGTGTGAAGTTCGTTTAGTCGGAAGCTTGAGAAGAATCTTTTCAGGACCTGAAGGGAAGGTTGACATTAGCACCGATCCTGATACTCCCAGAGCAGGGGTAGAGCTATACAGTTTACTATGATGCATCAGGTATTGGGCTGGGAGCAGTGTTGATGCATGGCGACTGAGTTGTGGCATACGGGTCATGGCAGTTGAGGCCACATGAGAGGAATTACCCGACGCATGATCTCATGTTAGCTGCAGTTGTACATGCGTTGGGCTGTTTTAGACATTATCTATTGGGGGAGAATTTTGTGGTTTTCATTGACCACAAAAACCTCATGTATATCTTTACTCAGCGTGACTTGAATTTGAGGCATAAGAGGTGGATTGAATACCTATAGTCCTTTGATTTTGAGCTTTCCTATACAACAGGTAATGGTAATGCAGTAGTAGATTCACTGAGCATGAAGACTTAGATACATGACGTGAAGGAGGCCAGTGGTGAGTGGGAGATCATGGCCTTGTTCTATGAGATGCATCTGGAGGTGCACGACAGTCAGGGGCAGACTTATATTTCTTCTTTAGTTATGACTTCTACCCTCCTTGATAGAGTGAGGATGAGACAACTATCAGATTCAGAAGGCCTAGTTCTATGGGAGTTGGTGGTAAGTGAGGACCCTCCTCCTGGTTGGACGATAGACGATGATGAAGTTTCGCATTTCCATGGAAGATTATGGGTTACAGGGGATATACGTGAGGAACTGATGCAGGAATTTCATTCTTCAGCTTGGGTAGTTCATCTCGGGGTTACCAAGATGTACCGAAACTTGAGATGTCAGTACTGGTGGCCGGGTATGATGAAATATATAGCTGGTTTTTTACGAGGTGTTCCACCTATCAGTAGGTGAAGGCAGAGCTTTAGAGGCCAGCTGGGTTGTTACATCATTTACCCATTCCGGAGTGGAAATGAGATGATGTCGCGACAGATTTTGTGACAGGATTTCTGAGGTCACCTTGTGGAAATGATACCGTGTGGGTTGTTGTGGACAGACTCAAGAAGGTAGCTCACTTCTGGCAAATCAAGGAGACCTTCGGTGTTTACGAGATCAGAAGGATATATGTCCGAGAGATCGTACGTCTTCATGGGGTCCCTTGTTCTATCGTTTCTGATAGGGACACCCGCTTTACGTCTCGTTTCTGGCAGAGTTTTTAGAGGGTGGTGGGTACACATATACTTCTGAGCACAGATTACCACCCTCAAACCGATGGCCAATTAGAGCGTACAATACATGTGCTAGAGGACATGATGTGTGCATGCGTCCTAGACTTTGGGGGATCTTGGGAGAATCATATACCCTTAGTCGAGTTTGCCTATAACAATATCTTCCAGGCGACAATTGATATGGCACTATATGAGGCTTTATGTGGGAGGTCGTTCCGATCACCTTTGTGCTAGATAGAGGCAGGTGAGGAATCTTTTCTAGGGCCCCAGCTCATGCATGAGACATATGTACAGGTTCAGTTGATTCAAAAGTGGATGGCTACCGCACAGTCTTGTTAGAAGTCTTATGTTGATCGCCACAGACGACCATTGTAGTTCATGTTCGGGGATCAGGTTTTCTAGCATGTTTCGCCGAGGCTAGGACAAAAGCGGATCAGGAGATAGGTTAAAAATTCACCGCGGTATGTGGGGCTATTTGAGATTCTGGAGAGGGTCAGGCTGGTTGCTTATCGGTTGCGGTTACCACAGCGGTACCGACCCATGCACGACGTCTTCCACGTATCTCAGTTGCGTCGCTATTATTCAGACTCGTCTCACACCTTTCAGTTAGAGGAGGTTGAGTTGGAGGTAGATGCGTCCTTTGAGGAGCATCCGATTTGTGTTGTTGACAGGAGCACGATGGTTCTCCGAGGCCGGTCAGTTCCTCTCGTACGGGTGCTATGGCCGCATGGCCGAGTGCAGGATGAAACCTGGGAGCAAGAGACTGACGTACGTGCTCAGGGGACGGAGTTGTTCATGGCTATATCTTCTCCACCATTGGACGGGAAATTTGGGGACGAATTGCTATAAGAGGGGAAGTTTGTAAGAACCTGATTCTTCTCCTTGAGGTACGGGTTTCTTCTATTCTCTATTCCATATGTGTTTTCAATAAAATATGGAAAATGGGAAAAAATCCTAAATTTTGGAACTACACGCCGTGTACTTTTTCCACACACCCTGTACATCTTGCCGTGTTGGGATGAGTACACGGGGTGTGTAGCCATGTAAGTGAAAAAGGGTATAGGAACTGACTACATGCCGTGTAGTGGCCCTTTACACGCTGTGTCGTCAGTCGGCATGCCAAAATAGTAAGGCGGTGGAGAAGCCACCAGCTAGGTGGTAGTACACGCCATGTACTCAGGAATACATGCCGTGTACTCATGTCGGCAGGCGAACATTGCCATGCTGGCAGTAAGCCGCTAGAGGAACAGTTAAATGAAAAGAGTAGATGCCGTGTACTTTGTTTTTTCATCATAAACAAGGCAGTAGCCTCCTCATTTGGCAGAGGAGGCATTTGAGCTGTTTTGGAGCCAAAGGAGGAGGCCAGACCATTGATGATCTGCCGGGTGTTCGTCTGGAATTTGATTCAGCTTCGGACAATCTTCTTGGAACCGCGCGGGTAAGACCTTTCTTCTCCTTAAGTTGTTCTTACCAATTCTTTATCGAGAGAATGTTATTTATGTTTGAATGGGTTTTGTTCTTCGTCAGATCTACGCTGTTCTTGTGCGTTTCTGGAGTCGGCGTTTGGGTATATTGTTCATTGCCGTAAAGGTAGGTGGCTTGGTGTTTAGTTTTCTATCTATTGTATATTTTGTGCGTTTTTGTGCCACGAACCCATGTTATGGTGTCCTGTGGCTGAGGCTGTTGATATATTTAATGCCTAGAATTGTAAAGGTGATTAAATTTTGATAATAAAAATGCTAGTTGGGATCATTACTTGGATCCAGAACCACCCCCGGGGTGAGTTCCACTGTTTATCCATTTGGAAAGGATACCCGAGGGTATGACTTTAAAGTAGTAATTGTAGAATTTCCTTGAGAGGAATTTCATTTTTACTACTTTTTTACCTGTTGGGCATGGCCCGGTTACCTGTTTAGTCTAAGGATGTTGTTGTGATTAGCCTGTGGGCACTGTACTGTATTAGCCTGAGGGCGTGACTATTTTAGCCCGAGGGTTGTCGTTATTTTTCTTGAGGGAAGCCTTTTGTGCCTGAGGGCTTGACTTCTGTGCCTGAGGGCGAAACGTCCTATGCCTGAGGGAAAATTCTTTTATGCCTGAAGGATATACCTGCAGGTTGGATTCTGCTTACCTAAGGGTAAGGTTTTCCTTGTCTGAGGACGTGGACTATTTACATAGAAATGCATTGTGGTGATTTCTAATATTTAATGGATTAAATGAATAATAAAATTGAAATTTAATTTTTAAGTTAGTTACTTTTCAGTACTACTTACTTTATTTCATTTTACTATTTCACACTGTTGTTGCATGTATACAGACAGTTGGGAACGAGCCTTTGGTGGGTGCCTACTGAGATATATTTGTCACACCCTATTTGGGTCACACTTTTCGTCAAAAACAGATTACGTTGCGGCAGGTATGGATAGGGGAAAGAGTCCCTATACAGGTACATGATTGCTGCTGAGGATTATGAGGGCATGGGACCGAGCCTAGGCTCGCGATGCCGCTACCAGCTATTTTGCTTTGTTTTGTTGTACTTTGCTTTTGGTTGTACTGTATTGATGTATAACATGTTCTGGCTATTTTCTTAGAACTTGAGACATGTAGTATCACCATTTATGTACTGTTGGATATATCCACTGCTGTTGTTTATTTAAGTTGTGTGTGATATACTACTTCCTATGTTCTTTGTTGAATGTTTTATTTTTTATTCCACTGTGCATAGTTTCTCCAATATCAGACCTGGGCCCTTGCTGCTAGTCAGCAGCCTCTAGCATTTGGGGAAATGCTTTTGAGTCCACGTGGCGAAATAGGTTCCGGGCATCCGTTGAGTGGCACCGGTCTGGGTCGTTACACATTCAAATCTTCTTTGATAGGAAAGGTGATGAATAATTGTGTGTTAATTGTCATAGTATAATTTTAAAATATTTACGTTTATTATTTTAATAGTTCATAATATATACAACATATTTATAGAAGTTAATTAATAGTATAAAAAGTGAGTGATCCGTTAGAGCGATTACCACTTCTTCAAAACAGATCTTTTTGATCTCCTCTAAAAGACTCTTTAATTTTTCCTTTGGGAAGAACAACACCACATGAATGTTTATCGGGACATGGATAATATAATTTGGTAGATTTAGGATGACATAGGGAACTCAATGTGATGGGAATTAGTATGGGATGAGGGTCCCTTTATAATTGAGTTGAGGGGAAGTTATTGAATTTTTACCAATATTAATTTATAATAAATTAAATATCAATCAAAATACATAAAATATTCCATCAAATAGTATCTAACATGAGATAATATTACTATCTGAACATTAGATATATTCTATACATTTTAATGTTATTTTAATCTTTATCATCTTGAGAAACCCTTCATTTACCTAATTTAATTTTAACTATGGTAACAACGTTAGTAATGTTATGGCAAAAAAAAATTTATAATATTTGAATTGGAAAATAGATGGCCAAACAATGATATTTTGGGTGATATATCATCCCCTTTTAATTATTTAATATTTAAATAATTTGTAAATAATTTAAAAAATTATTACATCCATCAAATATAATTAATGTCGATTTTGATACAATTCATTATTTTTCCATTTACTAAATATCATCAAAAAATAAATGATTGAAAAAAAATTTCCAATCATCCATGACATGTGATATACATCCATCAAATTCATGGATGACGTTAATTATATCAAATAGTATTTATTCTAAAATATTCAATAACAATAATTTTGTAGTTCCATTAATTAATCAATTATTGATTCATCATTTTATAAGCCATTAAGGTGTGTATTTATTTCCTAAAAAGAAAAAACTTTAATAATAATGTAAAAAAATTTATTTTTCAAATTACTATTTATAGTATAAGTAATATTTTGTATGACCCTATATAAGAAATTAAATAGTTATTGAAAATATGATTACGCTAAATTTTACTTTTCTTTAAATAAAATATTATAAATGTATTACCCCGATTTAATTTAATTTAAATGTTTATAATTTCTTCTCACATATTATTTTGGTTAGAACCCACTTATAAAATTAAAATATGAATAGTTTTAGGGACATTATACATTATTTATGATATTATTGTCTTCACTATATTTACCAATTAAGCATTTACTTAGTAAATATATCAATGTTACTAATCACAACTCCCTACTATAAAATGAACAAATTTACATAATATTAACTCTCTGATTAAAAATATGGAATCCATTTTTAAAAATTAAAAACACATAATTTGGAGAAATTAATTTAAAATTTATCTTGTTAATTGGGAGATAAAATTACTTATTATAGTTAAAACATACAAAAGATTGAAATGTTTTTATATCAAAATTCAATGTACAGGTAATTCTAATGACCTGTATTATATTAAATAATAAAACTTTTATCACATTATACTTTTAAACTAATAAAAAACATAATTTAGCACTATATATTTCAATGAAATTTTTTTTAATTAAATATTACTAATATTTTATTAATATTCATCAAAACGTATAACTTATTATAATAATTACACTATTTAAACTAATATTAATTTTTATAATTGTATTTTAAATTTATTTTTTAAAAATAATATATATAAATATCCCAGAAATTTTCCTAAAAATGGGTTCATCATCAACAAGAGATATAATTACCCTCTTTAAAAATATTTCTTTTTTTTGAATAAGATTGTGTTGTTTATGATCTTATGTCTATTTAATCTATTATTTAAATATTAAAAAAATTATTGAATATTAATATAATATATTTCGTTAGTATCATTCAGTAATGTTAATTAATTGAGTTATTTATGACAAAAATCCTTGGGTAAAATAAAATTAAATCTATTTATTTTATAATCAATCGGTATACATTTTCATTTCTAATAAATCAGTAACTAATGACCTCATATTATAAATATTATTCTTTTATAAATTATTTAATATTATTCAGAGCTAAAAATTTAAAGACTATGTTATACCATAATATTTTAAATACTAATATTTTACTAATATTATATTTTTTTTAATACTCTAAATTAAGTGTAATACATGAAACAAAAAGGACATGAGGTTGTGAAAACAACCTAGAATATTTTTATGCATACCAAAAAATACTCTACGTGTAGAGTGAAACATAATATATAATTGGTGTTTTTTATAATAGAAGCCAAATATAGTGTTTTTCCTATAATAAATAATATATTTAGTATTGTGTGAAATTAAAAATTTCAAAAAGATTATATAATTTAAAAAAATATTCCTCAAAATATTATGGGTTTTCATTAAAAAAAACATTATAATGACTTCACCAACAAAATTCATCGGGTTATCAATGGTTTAGTTCTTCAATTATCCATATATAGAAACCATTATATAAAACTGAAAACTAAAACCTACTTTCAAAAAATGAATGTTTAAAACTTAACGGTTACATAGAGTAACTCAAAATAAGGATTAAAAATATTAGAGCATAAGTTGGAAGTGAAAACATGGACATTTAATAGAAATATAACTCTAACATTCTAGTGGATAGTTAGAGAGATTTTTTTTAGGATAAAGTTACCAATCTCAAAGCCTTAAATTTTTTATGTTTTATGGGACCATTTTATTCATCAGAAATGAAGGTACTTGGGAAAATTGTTTTGTTTTGAGATACATTCCCTAAAGTTGAATCATTTTAATGAGAATATAAACTTTATTCATAAAAATGTCAAGGTTTTTTGAGCCTTTATCAATTTCATATTCATCACTTTTTTCATGAAATAATGGTAAATGATTTATTCCCGAAACCTTATCTTAACATAGAAAATAATAATAGAGTGGTAGGTCATTCCATATGACAATAGTATAAAAAATATGATAAAAAATCATATAAAATATGAATGAATCCACCTATTGTGAGGTTATACATTAATATCACAAGCGTCATCTGATGTTTAACTTAAAATTTGTATAAATGGATAATACTATGATCCAACGAAAAGATGAAAATCTAAAACAATAGAATTAATTTCACCGAATCATCTTAAACATTACCTCTCATATAACATATGGTAGCTCTTTTTGGTCGCATACCAATTATGTGACTAAAATTTTCATGTATTCTATTGAAATGTGGTAATCACCTAAAATACCTTTTATTCTTATTGAAAACATGTATGTTCCCTTATTTTAATGTTTATTCGATATAGTTGTTAAGGATAAAAATATGTAAACTCCATCCAGGTTACCATGAACCAAATTTCAATAAATCCATAATTAGTATCATGAAAATAAATATCACATCATTTTTGTGTACATATACACCATATCCTTAACTAAATATCATTATCATGAGAACATTGGTATATTAAGTGTTATCATCCCTTTAATCATGTTCTTTACAAAAATATCCCCACAATACCTCAATAAACTTTCATGGTTATGTGTACCATTCAACATATGCTATTATATCCTTATGGAAAATCTATAATAGACCCACACATATATGATTCAAAATTCTATAATAAAAGAAACTTATTTCTAGAACATTTTTTTAATTCCATTACATAAATTTTTAATCATTTCACAATTTCTTTGTAATAATTCTCAATTCCGATAGTGATCACATTATATTTCCCTTTTCCCATAACCTTAAGAGGTTACTAATATCAGTATTCTTGTTTATTCATTAGATTTGGTAATAGGTTTGTATACTTCCCATTTCCATTTCATATGAAACACTGACTTGCGGGTGGTTCATTCATTATATATTTCTTTTAATTCTCATTATATTGGATGTAAAAATTATGATAACTTTTTTCCCCATGAAGAAAACATTTATCAACCCATTTATAACAATTTCCTCCATATTTCATTCCTTCCTTTGAGCATGAGGTTGATCAAATATTCTTATCTCTATAGTTTTTATAGTATCCATTGAATTATTTCTTTTTTTTATTTTAATAATCATGAGATATATGGTTAATATAAATCTACCTTTCTATAAGATGAATAAGGGGAATTACCTTATTCAAAAATATAACCTTAAACTCATAAAAATTTGTGGTACTACAAAATATGTCATTTGTAGATTTTTTTGAACTAATGGCAATTTGAAATGGTTTCTAATTGTTTTGAGGTGGATTATAAAAATTATATATATTGCACGATCAATAGTCATATAGTGGTGGGTCTTTTCACTGTGGTTTTTTATGATTCATTTTTGAAAAATTCCGCGACGGTTTCATGTTTATTTATTGATTGTTATTTTAAAAAAATCATGGGTAACATAAAAAAAATGAAAATAACCACCACTGAAAAGATGAGTGGCAGTTTGTTTTAGTGGTGGTTATTTTCAACCTCCACTAAATCATATTTCATTTTACTAATTTATAATAGGTAACTAAAAACTACTACGCAATCAGTTTTATTTAAAAACATTATTTAATAATAAATAGACATAAAACAAACTAAAAACTTAATATTTAATTAACCAATCATATAAACTTCATACATCCACATTAATATATAAAAACATCTACAACCTTCATAACCTAAATCTCAATGAAACAATACGTGTATGAACCAATACCTTTTTCATTAATATATACATATAAAATATGTCCAACAATAATTGATGTGATATATAAAACTACATCCTGAACTCCATTGCATCTTCTTGTATACACATATTCTCATCAACTAAATAAAACCACATAAAATCATCAACAATAACAAAAAGTAAACAAAAATTAAAAAATTAAAAAAAATAAAAAATCCAGTTGATAACTAGATGAATGTCAACAACAGGAATGGTAAACCTATTTTATACTTCTAGCATCTTCCACATTCAATTAAAATAAAAAAAACATTTATGAAAATAAATTGTAATGAAAAAAATACACATAGAAAATTTTGAATGATGGGAATAAAATTTGATATTTTTTTAAATAAAATAGATTAAATTTTAACATAAAACAAATAATATATAATGGATGACAATTTGAAAACATTATTTGAACTATATAAGATAAGTTTCAACACTTGAAATTGAAAAGGGATACATAAAGATTCTAATTTATTTATAAATCAATGTGTTTTATGCCAGAACATTAAATACGATAGAGAGTTTGATGACATTTATATCACATCATGTTCTATATAAAAAAAATAACTGATTAGTGGTTGTTTAATGATTTCACATCAATCCAAGGTCTGTTTCTATGTTTTTTTACATTCCATACATGTTTTACGGTTTTAAATCACTTAAATAGATTTACAACCATCACGAGAAAATCAAATTTCAAAATGACTTTTCATTGTTTCCACAATTTCTCAAATAAATCTGTTGTAAATATCACCTCATTTAAAGGAAATACATTTTTCTCGATGTTTTGACCCCTTAATACTTGTTATAAAATTTATTATACCTTTAATATGTTTTTACCATGTTATTATGACTATACCACTAATGAAATTCACATTTTGTCTATGAAATCATGTAAAAATAAATTCTGTAGTGGTTTTCCTGTGATTTATCAAAATTATAAGGTTTTTTCTATGGTTTTGACAATTTCAAACTTTTTTGAATATTTTAAAACACTAAAAAAATCTTTACAAAAAACTAGGGAAAACTCTATTATAGAATTACCTGAGGTTAATTTTTAAAAGCCATGATTTTATTATAGATTTTTTTACTAATGCATAAAAATAATACAAATGTTTTTTTCTAGTCGTGAGTATATAATTTTATCTTTTTCCATAAAATTGATATAAATTTTAAATAAAATGTTGGACATGTTTCTATATCGGGCACATCATATATTGGATTGTGGTGTATTTGAATCCTATAAATCAAAAATGACTTATGGTTTGTTTTCGAAATTTATTATAACAATCTAAATGTGTTTTCTCTATTTTATATTGTTCATTTTTCATTTTTACTAAAATAGATGTCAATTGTAAATGAAAAGATTCACATGGAGTCATACTTGTCACACTATTAATTGTATTTATGTGACGATGATACTCACACGTCTCAAATGACATATGTATCATTTTTCCAATGTATCAAAACAATATCAATGTGTTTTCATCGATTTGAGTACATCATATGTCTTTTTTACTAAATTGTCATTATAAACAGGAAACACACACTAGGAATCATTTTGATCACATCATGTATTAGTTTTACGTGAGATTAATTACTACACCTAAAAATGTCTTATGAATAGATTTAGTAAATTATCAATATAATATGAGTGATTTGTTTTATTTTTTAGTGACTATAACTTTTTGAAATAAAATGTCAATTTTAAATTGATAACAAACACAATTAGTCATACTAGGAACATCGTGTACCTTATTGAGTTGAGGGTTATTCATAAATTTCATAAATAAGTTATGGATCATTTTACTAAAGTATGAAAGAAATAAGAATAATGTTTTTCTATGTTTTCAATAGGTCTGTTTTCTTTTTTACTATATTGGGTGTCAATTTTAAATAAAAATATTCACATAGAGCCATATCAGGGCACATCATATATTGAATTATGGTGGGGTAAATTCCTACATTTCAAAAATGACATATGTATAGTTTTTCTAATGTAAGAAAACAATTCAAATATTTTTTATTGGTTTTGAGTTGGTCATTTGTCCTTTTTTCAAAAATTGATGTCAGTTTTAAATTAAAATATTCACATGGATTCGTACTGATCACACCATGAATTATATTAGGGTATGACTAATTATTATATGTCTAATATGACTTAGGTATAATTTTAATAATGAATAAAAACAATGTGAATTTTTTTCTTAGTTTTTCATGTAACATGTTTTTTGTAATAAATTGTTATTTTAAATTCAAAACATGCACATTGACTCATACCGATCCCATCGGGTATATATATTACATGAGATTGATTCATATATTCAAGATATGAATTAAGAATAAATTTACTACTTTAAAAATGATTATCCATGTTTGATTTCTCAGTTTTTAATGAGTGAAACATTTTAAACTAAAATGCCAAATTTAAACAGATAATGGATTAATTTTGTAATATCCAAGATATCATATATCTAATCCAGGTGACCATGATTCCTAAACATATTAAATTGAATAAAGATAATTTTAATAATTTTTCAAAACAATCGTAATTTTATTTATTAGTTTTGAGTAGGCCTGTTGTCATTTTTACTAAAATGGATGTCCATTTTAAACTAAATGACACACATGGAGCCATACCAAACACATCATGTACCAGATTGAGGTTCAATTTATTAATTCACATAAAATATAACATATATATCATTTCCATAATGAACTAAAACAATCTGAATGTATTTTCTATGTTTTAATTACGTCATTTACTTATTTACTAATATTTATGTCAATTTTATATAAACAGACACACTTAGAGTGATGAAATCACATATTTCATTGGATTGATGTGAAAGTAATTCCTACACATCGCAAATTACATATGTATAACTGTTTTAAGGTATCAAAATAATATGAATTTTTTTCCCAGTTTTGAGTACAACACTTCTCAATTTAACTAAATTGTCATTTTAAACTGGAAACACACACATGGATTCATACCCATTCCATTGTCTATCAGTTTGATTTCATAATACTTTTTACATATAAAGGTGAATTTATTAATCTATTTATTTAATTATCATGTTAATATGATCATGTTTACTCATTTTCCATTGGGTGACTCTTTTGGAATTAAAATTTATATTTCAATCTCATAACAGGTACATTAATTCATAATTGACACAACACATATCAAATTGAGGATAGAATGATTTAAAATTTTATAAAATATCTTATACATTTTTTTCTAATATATTAAAATAATAGGAAGGATTTCTCATGTTTTTTAGTAGGTACATTGTGCTTTTTAATAAAATAGATTTCAATTTTAAATAAAAATACGACCAAGGAACCATACCATCCACATCATGTATCATATTGATGTGTGATTGATTAACTCACATAAAAAGGACTTATGGATCATTTTCCTATTGTATAAAAACAATTAAAATTTCTTTTTTCAGTTTTGAGAAGGTCATTTTTCATTTTGAATAACATTGATGTCAATTTTAAATAAATATACACCCATGGAGTCATACTGGTCACACTGTGTATCTGATTGTTGTACGAATGATTCCTACATATCTCAAATGACATATGGGTCATGTTTCTACGGTATTAAAACAATACGAATGTGTTTTAAGAGATTTTGTAAATTTCATGTATTTTTTTTACAAAATTTGGATTTTTAACTAAAACACACACAGATCTCATCATATATCAGTTTCACATGAGACCAATTCTAACACATCACAATTTACATATGAATATATTTCCTATACTATCAATAAAATAAGATTTTATTTTATATTTTTTAAAATAGTGAAACGTTTTTTATTAAAATGTCTATTATAATCTGACAATTGACACATTGAGTCATACCGAGAACATCAAGTATTACAATTGGGTGAGAAATATTTTTACACATAATATATGACATATACATCACTGTTTTAAATTATCAAGACAATAGAAATATGTTTTCTCATATTTGAGTAAGTTAGTTGTCTTTTTAACAAAAATTACTTTTAATATAAAATAAAAATAATCACTTTGAGTTATATCAGTCACACTATGTGAGTTATTTCTTTAAAGATGATTTATAGATGTCCCAATGTATAAAAAAATTCTAACTGATAATGTTTCCATGATTTCAATTTTAATAATTTATCATACTACCAAAACCTCATATTTACTCATTATTAATTGAATAAAAATAGTTCTCATTGCTGAATATGAAAAGAGAAGGTGAAGCTCATGTGCCCAGTATATCACAAGAAGTTTTCACAATGGGAATACCAACTTCCCATAATATTTTAGATTTCAACAATAAAATTTTTAGGTAATAAAATTAAATAAATATACATTTCGTTTGACAAATAAATGAATAAAATAAAAATTATTGTAACATTGGAAGAACAAATCATTTTAACTCCATTTTTCTTTATTGCACACAGATGAAAGAAAAATATGACCTCCAAAAATATAGGTGAAAATAACTAAATATGTATTAGATAAAAATGATAAGTACATTAAAATTAAAATAGTAAATAAAAAGAAATAAAAAATTAATGTCTGATGTAGAAGGAATTCACCTTTCAATGACTGTTGTATGTATTCTTGATGCATTTCATTTTTGTCATTGTCTTAATTGCAGGGTTGACGTCCAACCTATCATGAGCAAGAGAACCTTTGAAAAACCCATCCCAACTCGAACCACAGAATCCACCTATATGATCGAGCAATTATTATATGAATAATACAAAAAGGAAAATAAATTTAAAATAAATATGAAACAGTAAATTTTACCACAATGGAAAATCATTAATATTCAAAAAGATATCAAATATATATTCTTCAAATATAAATTGGAATATATAGTGTCTTTCTAAATAAAGATAAAATTATTTGTTATTATTTACTTACATTTTAATTTTTATATTTTTAATGTGGTAACATGTTTTTAACTATATATATTATACTTTGGTATAAATATAATATAACCCCTAATACTAAATATTTATGTGTTCATCCATTGATTTTTTTTAATAAAATCTACCTTTATAATAATTTTTTTTAAATATTTGAAAAATATTTTGAATCGAAAAATAATATTTTTTATAATTTTTTCATATTATAATGTATTGATTACTAATAAAATATCTATTAATATAATCATATATGTTTTAAAACCTAATTATTGTTATTATTTTGAATATATCATTCTAATTTATTAAATAAACATTGTAAGATATTATTAAAATGTTCATCTATAATAAGATTTTTATCATTATCATAGTCATCAACAATAATCATATTAATTATAAATATATTCCGGAAAAATATAGAATTATTTTTAAAACGATAGATAATATTGATCTAATTTTTTATACATTGTATTTATATAATTTCAATATGTGAACAATTTATTTTAAAATTTAATCGACTAAATCAGTATTTTGATTATAATATTATATATATATGAAACATTATCTAAATGTGTTTTATAAATAAAATAATGAATATATTTTTTATTATATATAAATATATATTTAATATAAATGTGGCTCAATGAAAATTAATCCATTCATCCGTTATAGAAATTAATATACTCCCATGTAATCCAATGGGATTAGATATTATTTAGTTTTAAAAATATTGTGTTGTGTATGAATTAAAAACATTTAAATCATATATAGTAAATTTATATTGAAAATATGAGATTAAACTAAGAAATACTAAACCTAGAATGATACAATGAGATGAGTGACTGAAAAATCCACAGTGATTATATCAATAGATTTATTTTGTTAGAAAATAAAATAAAAACATATAGTATCATGCATTTAAGGTTATTAAAATTAAGTCCTTCTATAAATAATATCAATGATGAATCATAGTCATTGTTCTAAAAAGGATGTACAAATTATCTTCATCGCATTAACCATAATGACTATATATACAATTTAATATGAATGAAAAAAAACATATACCTAAACAATAGGCTCTCGGGTGGAGTAATAATAAGAATACACTAAAGGCCCCCCGAAACATGTGTTTTGTTTGAAACATTACATATACATAGAATTATAAAATATGAAATATGAAGGCATGTTTCTTTTTATACCCCATCTCTACAGAATAAACATCCTATGTCTCAGTTAAAACAATTAATATAAACAAAAATTTATTTTTTCTCAAAAATGAATTTGTAATGACTATGGTATTAACCCTTAAGTATTTGGAATATTTTGGAAAATATTTTTGAAGACGGGAGCTATTTCAGCGTGGGAAATCATGAGTCTGGGGTGCCCTCGTATGGCTATATTAAAAATATTATATATATGTTTTCTCATGCATAAATTTTCTATTAAAACCTAAAAAACAGCATTTTAGAGCCTCATATAATATTTTTGTGACAGTGGTTGAGTTTGGAACATGTTGTTTACTGTAATCATGACATAAGATCATCTTTGTAATGAGTTTCTTTTGGGGGAAATTTTAGGTTACAGGGAAATGAGAGGGGAATTGCGTGGTTAAATTGTGTTATACATAATTCCTCCCCCTCTCTCTATTCCTCATATGCACCTCACCCAACCAAAGAGGAGCACATGTCTCCTAATCTCCTTTCCTTTTAGATATGATGAATACGGTTATACATATTTCCTCCCCCTCTCTCTATTCCTCATATGCACCTCACCCCACCAAAGAGGAGCACATGTCTCCTCAACTCATTTCCTTTTGGTTATGATGAATAGTAATTGAATCATCAAGATGTGTTTCTATTGATCCCTTTTTCGATGCAAATCTTCACCAAATTTGTTTCTAAATGGATACATGAACCATTCCTCACTAAAATAATTGGAGTTTCACCAAAGTAGTAGAAATATTTGTGTTTTGGTCTCAATCACCTCATTTATGCATTGTTTTAAGGTTATAGATCCCCCATATGAATGAAATTGATCACTGTTAAGAAAATATATGAGTTATAACAGAACAATTGGATGAATTAAGTGTTTTTAAAGTAATTCCTAGAAGGAATTAACTTCTACACAACATGTAGTTTATTTTACACACAATATAGATCTTCTTATTCATGGGAGAAAATCTTCCATGACTACACACTGTGTATAGGGGTTGCATGCCAGGTAGAGCCTTAGATCGTGTGACCATGGGACATGGATTGGGTAAAATGTTTCAAGACACATAGATGTGCACTAAAACACAGATGAACTACCAAGATGTGGGATCTGATACAAGGACACAAGAAACATATAAAGGTAGTTGACCATTTGTCCGAACACGTCATGTGTTATGGGATACAAGATGTACGAGGGACATGGTCAATCAGGCCCAATAAAAGGGGAACATGAATAGGGTCGATGTGACAATGGACATTTTATGTACCTTCATTACCCCTAGTGTGCCCCCTAAATGGAATGAAAATCTTTTTAGAAATGATACACGACTTGGTGTTCAGATGGGCTCACACACCATGTGATCCCTAGTACACATATTATTCTTCTAGAAGGTCCTTCTATGATCTTACACCTTTTATATCTTCTTATCTAAGACTTTATTTTATGATTTTGAGTATTATATATTGAGATGTTTTTTAGGACATGATGGTGACCTCTATTAATTCTTATGAGATACGAGGTGGTGTAAATTGAGAATGAAGATTGTATAAAGGTACTAAACTATTTTTGGATATCATTATAGTTCGTATAGAGATATATTTTGTCTATTACTCCACTTTTGGATGAGGGTGTGGGTTTTACTAATATCTCTTCCTACGGGGATATGGAACTCCCCACGTCCTAGGAAAGGTTTCATTAAAATTGTGTAGTTTCCTCTATGGGTGTTACTCCCTTGATGAACTAGGGTGAGGGGTTCCCCATGACGTTCATTAATGATTAATATGTCCTCTCCTATTGGACCATGGGCCAAATCCTCTATCCATTAATTCAATAAACCCTTATTGGACCAGGGCATGATTCATACATTTGTGGCATATAGATAGTGTCAATACTCCTACGTAGGATAGGGTGCAGGTCCCCTATTCTAAGAGTCGGTAATCCCTTATCGTTAAAGGGCACATTTTCTCCATATATACAGTTCTAGAAGATTCATAATCCCCTTCCATTATATTTTTAGGTCTCATAGAAATGGGTTAGAACCCCCCACCATACTATTTTATGATGAGAGTATCCTATATTGAATGACTTGATAGAGTCGGTACACCACTTTCCTTCTAGGGTGTGTGTCCTCTAGATAGTGGGTTGTAATCCCCTACTGGGTATGGTGCAAACACTTGATTTATGAAGTTATATTCCCATGTAGTATCATGTAATGGCATATTCATGATTATAAATCCCTTATAGGAGAAGGGTGTGGGTCCTCACTCACATTCTAGTACTCCCCCATCTCCAAGTAGTAACTGGCCACGGGTCATCCTTTATAGTAAGATCTTCGTCGGCTATTGGATACATTTATGAGGAGCAAGTCATTTCACTTTATATGAGTGATATTTAGATATGGGTTACTACTCCATAGAGAGACTGAGTTATAGGATACTACATAATAAAGTGATAGAGGTTTCACAAATAACATTGGAGTAACATGCCCTCAATTATGGGGCAGTGGAGAGTCATGAGTCCCTCCATTATCTATGATTAGATTGTATGAACATGTTGTATATTATGGAGCACTACAACCTGAATAATGTGAAGTGGTGACGGGTGGTCCTATTCAATCACATTTCTTTTGTTTTCACTTGGTGCACCTTAGTGATGGGATTTCCATTAGTGATGGGAACTAATGTTGGAACCTGTATGATTTTCCTGATGGAGCAGGTTCTCTCGGACATGGCATTAAGAATGGTAGAGTTATTTCTAATGGAGTGAAACTCTCAGAAAGGATCCATCTAGGACGGCTTAGCATGAGAAATTTTTTCTCCTAGTTTTGTGTTCATTTAGAGCCTATTAAGAGAATCATGTTACAGGAAAAGAGGTTGGAAACTAATGAGATATAGAGTTAAAGACAATTATATATGAGTGATTTTTTATGTACTGGTGGTGTTTTCAAATATTGGGGTTGAAACTGATTTTAGATCAAGCTGACTTATTATATACAGACAAGGATCATTCAATATGGAATTTCTATTTCAATTGGTATTCCCTCTATCAAGGTTAAAATGACGATTTCCTTTCAGTTTGCACCTTTTTCATTTCAGTCTTTTGGGTTTCCTAGTTAGTAATTTCATACTCACCCATGCACGGGTTCTTCCCAGACATGTTTTGTGTCTTGTGATGATCACAAGACTCTCGATAGACACTAGAGAGTACTCTATATAGGAGGATATTTGAGTTGTAGATATATCATTGTGTTTACTAAGCTCGGATTGGGATATATCGGGCCGTTACAGTTAACAATGATCCCCAACTTCTAAGTATGTGGTATACTTTTACAGCATTCATTTGTTGGTGTTATTTTCTATTCTTTCTCTTCATAACTTCTATTAAACTTCTTTTATACTATGGTTTTGGGATATATATTTATGGATGAATTGTTATCTTTGGGTTTTTATATTTTAGTAATTTGTTATCTTGGATATGTCTGCGTGAGTATTGGAACATATACAATGCATCACATGTTATTGATCTTCTTTCTTGGTTCTAGTCACCGACACATGGACAATTACATGAAGAATTGGGGATTTGTGTCCCCTTACCCATCATGTAGGGTCATGACATATTGGTATCAGATAAGTTCAGTTCCCCATTGGGACCGTAGTGTATTGTGTTTGGTTTTGGGTGAATAGAGATAGTGTCAGTAAATATATAGTTTGGCTATTAGGCTAGAGGTACTAGTTTTGGGGCAGTAGATGATATATCAATTCCCCAGGACTCTGATAACCTACATTTAGATACAGTACATTAAGACACTAGTCGACAAGCAATAAATGGTTCATTCATAATATAGGACATGGTTTTTTATGTTTCCTATCTATATTGATTCATCTCCTTTGATATACTCATTGACTATGGTATGTCTTGATTCTATTTCAAGATGCATCCACGACTATAATAAGAGAAGATTCTATAATGTGATCGTGATGATGATACGACCCGTGATAAGCATTTAATGAGGGATAGTAATTCTTAGTAATTACCTCTAGATGGTATAACCGTGGTTCTACTACCCATAGAGAAGTTTGTTTTTACCGATATTTAGTGCGAGGACATTCCTAGGTTAATTGAGGTACATGAGTAGTAATGGTAGAGACCTATGAGGTAGTGGGGTGATCTAGATCCCCTATGTAGCAAATGAATTTTCATTTCTATCACACGAGTTTCGTCAGGTTCTGGTAACCTCCCAATAATATCGCAGTCCTGGTGGTGAGCCTTATGCAGACATCAGTAGGGAGACGATGGAGGTTGATTATTAAGACTAATGACAAGGAAACACTCACATAGGAGAAGTTTAGTGACTATTTAGGTAAGAGTTTTACCCAGAAACTTTATGATCAATGTGTATAGAGAAACATATGTAGGTAATTCAGGGAAACACATCAGTGGAAGTGTTTTCGATGAGGTTCATATACTTGTCGTTTTACTCCCTGTATATGGATCATGAATCATTATTTAGAGTACCTTCCTTTGAGTAGGGATTACGTTAGGAATTCATGATGTCATTAATACAACATTTAGTTCCCAGATATGCTTGAGTGTTGGAGCGAGCGATGGTGGTAAACAGTTTTCTAACAGAGAAACAGGTGGATGTGACCTACATAAGTGGTCCTGAGGATGAGGCATCTACATGAGTTAGTAGGCGATAGGTGATAGGATCCTAGTTTAAGAGGCATACCCATGCCCAAACATATGCACATAGTCTTATGGTGCACTAAAAGTGCTAAGGATCAGATCTTCTACATGATATGCAATGTTACACATGTGACAGCCAAGGGAATCTCACTAGAGATTTTTGGACCTACTATAATATTGAGATGGACTTGACATATGAGACACATTGGTAGATATAGTTCTTGGATAATGGATTTTCCCAAAGTGTTCGATGAAGTGATGAAGATGAATGAGAAGTAAGAGGTGGTAGAAAGATATTTGTTTTTCCCAAACCACCCCTAGGTGGTATGCGCTAGGAATAGGGATATGGGGAATGTTGGGGATGGATAGTTGCATGGGGTCAGAGCTTATGACCCTGGGGAACCATGAGTGGTTCATGGAAAAGTTTATCTCATTTATACATTATCTTTAATATTATTAGACACTTGCTCTAGTAATTATCTCCTTGCAATGAATTGTTTTCGAGAGATAGAGATTTTGATTGCACTGTAGACTTGACACTCACACATATAAACTTATACTAGAGCAGATCTGAAAATCACGCATTGGTTCTGACTATGTGACTAGACTCTTGGGGGTGAGATTTTGTGTTGGGATCTCTGGGTCATAGAATCAACCCCTTACAACGTCATTTATGGAATAAATTACTATAGTTCATGCACATATTGAAAATTTTAGGCAAAGAGTGATGTGTTTTCATCATGATGGAATGTGTTTTTCCTTATATGGTTAATAAAGAACCTAAATAACATGAAATGGACTCATTCATAGGATTTTTCAGCCGATTATTTGCGAGTTGGCTATCTAGAACCTCAGTGTAGTATATGTTATGGGTTTCCAGTTCGTAGCTATTGTGGCAGAGTTTATGGATTTCATCACTAAATAAATTTCATGATTTTCTAAAGGTGGGTTTTAGATTTCTTCTTGGGGATACACCTGAGAAGACACAAATATCTATATTGAATATTGGATGGATCCCATAGAGCTTCACGAGTTGAGTGTGCAGTTAGAGGACATGTAGACAAAGGGATTTTTGAGGCCTAGTGTGTTTCCCTATTTGGTCATAGTTTTTTTTTCAAAAACACAGATGGATATTTGCGTGTTTTGAGTGAGGTTATATAAGGATGTATTGATATAGGTTATGTCCTTTCTATTGGAGTTTTCTCCATGAATCCTTTTTTGTGGCCCATGAAGAGGGAGATCCTTGCATTGAATCATTCCATTGTGGCAGAGTTAGAATATGCAATGTTTTTGTAGTGTGGATTTGTTTCCAACCATCCAAAATCAACTGGGATGAAACTGGTGGGTGTGGTAGTGTTCATATTTTGGAGAGATGTGTTTTAGTTTGATGTTGGTGGTGGAGGGTCTTGTAAGACCTAGAGTTCAATCTTGGGAAGCCATGTTTCATTTGTAAATACCCTCACGAGTTCAACATCAACCATTAATGAATAATTTTTGAGGAGGCAGTTGTATGGTTTATCTTGGGGTGGATGTGAACAATGGGATACCATCAGTATTTTCATCAGTTTAGAGAGGGTATATACTACTATATCCCCTTACTATAGATGGACCATGTTGCTTCATTCATTCCCACTTTTCACAGATAAAACGATACATGCCAGGTGTTTTCATAATGTTATCCTGGAAGAAGATGAACATGAGAGTGGTTTGGTCATGGTGGTAACTCTGAGAGTGTACTTGTTTGTAGAGTGAGAACCCTATATAAGATTACATGAAAAGGAGTCCAATTGGGAGTGCGGATTCTTCCCTTATGTTTCAGATTTTACTTTTTAAAGATGAAAAAAGCTATGGTGCAGATAATTTAATGACAAAATTTATAACCTGTAAGGCTTTTGAATATATAAAAAAATATTTTCGGAGCTAGGCATTGAGTCAGCGCAGGATATCTGGGTCTTTGTGTGCCTCGGTGCGGTGATATTAAAAATATTAAATATATTTTTTCTCACAAGTTTAGTTTTACTTGAAATATAAATAATTTCCATTTAGGGTCCCAGAATAGATTTCTGAGACCACAGATGAGTCCGGAACATCATTTTTACCCTATGCACGACCTGAGGTCGTATATGCCAAGAGTTTCATTTGGAGGACAATTTGGGTGATGTGGCGTTTAGTGGGTAAATAAGTAGTGTAATTTTATAAAACATTATTCTATTCACCCCTATCTCTAACACTCATATGCACCAAAATCTACCAAAGAGGACCACACATCTCCTCTCCTTCTATCCCTTTGGAGATGACGAACCACTATCGAATCATCAGTATGAGGGGTTGTTGATCATTGTTTTCAATGTAGGTCATCATCAGATTGAGAACCTGAATGATTTGAGCACTATTATTTATCAAATTCATTAGTATTTTCCCAAAGAGGTAGGGGGTCCATTTTTGGTCCTCATCCCCTTGTTTATGAATTTTTTATGTTTCTAGATCACCCATATGAATAAAATGGATCCCTAATAATATTATCAATGGATTTTGGGAGAACAATTGGTTGAATTAGGTGTTTTGCGTGTAATTAATCACTAGAATTACCATCTACACGACATTTAGTTTAGTGAAACCTTCTGTTTAGCTATTCTTGTTTAGGGAAGATGATCTTTCGGGACTACACACCACGTATTGGTGTTACAACCCTGATAGAGCCTTAGACCGTGTGACCATGGGACATGTCTACGTATACCCATGTGAATACACATGGACATGCTCTAATACATGGCCCAAGAATATGATAACAGGCTCCGGTACACAGACACTTGAAACCTACATGGGCTTGTGAACATTTATCCAAACACACAATGTAGTATGATATACACGACATGTGACGAACATGGTTGGTCGGTCAATATAAAAGGGAAATAAAGCATGGGGCTGGTTGATGAGGGACACTAGATGCACCTCTATGAAACACTATATAACCCACAATATATTGAAAATACATTTAGATAGGATACATGGTTTGGTTCTCATGCGGGTTACATGTCGTCTGTGCCTCGGTGCACATCATCTACTCCTAGAAGGACCTTCAGAGATCTTCCTCATTCTGTATCTTCTTCTATAGGACATAGATTCTGGATTGCGAGTAGTCTAAAATGAGTGGTTTTCCACCTAGGACAAGACGATTTCCTTCATTATGACTTGCAAAATCTGAGGTGTGGTAAATAGAGAATGAAGATTCTAGAGTAGTAATGAAACAATATAGGAGATCAGTATGGTTCTTATAGTGGGATTCTAGGACTATAACGCCCATCATGGACTAGAGAATGATTTTTCAATATCTCTCTACTTAGGGGGAGATAAGACTCTCCATTTCATGGGAATGGTTTCATTTCCTTTTGGTAGATTCATTCGGGGGTGTTACTCCCCTTATGTACTAGAGTGTGGGTGTCCCCATGACATTTTTAAATGTAGAGTAGGTACATCACTATTGGCCTAGGGGGAATGGCGTCTATCTGTGGAGTCAGTACTCCCCTGTTGGAATCGGGAGATGGTACTATATATATGGAATATAGATTGATTCATTACTCCCCTATATGTTAGGGTGTGGATCCTCTATTATAGGAGTCAGTATGCCCCTGTCATTTCTGGATGTATGTTCTCTATAATTTTTGTTCCATCACAGTTGGTACTCCCTTACCGTGCTAAGGATAGGTTCCTCTATCCTCGAGTTGGTACACACATGGAATGTTAGGAGGTCGGTCTCCTATAGAGAACACTATGATAGAGTATGTTTCCCCAAGTATTACTAGGGTGCGGGTCCTCTAGCCAGTGAATTGTACACCACTACCAGGTAGGGTTCAAGTCCTCGATTTATTATGTGTTACTCCCATATCGAATTTGATCATAGGAACATCATGATTTGAACTCCAATGTAAGATCAGGGTGCAGTTCCATACTTACTGTGTAGTACTCATGCATTTCTGAGTACGAGTGGAGAGCGGGTCATTCAATGAAGTTGAAGATCCCTTTACTATTGGATACATTTACTAGGAGCATGCCCTTCCTCTTGATGGGAATGATACATATATAGGGGTTAGTGATCCCTTTCTGTACTGAGATGTTGGATACTCTTTAATGGAGAGATAGAGGTTTTGTAAATTATTTAGGGAAATATTCTCTCAACTGTGGGGTATTGGAGATGCATGATTCCATCCTTTATCTCTTGTTATATTAGATTCACGTGGTGTAGAGTTTGGAGCACTACTCTCTAAAATGTGTGCATTAGTGAGGGGAAATTATCATTACTATGGTTTATTTAGTTTTCTATATGTTCAAAGATGTGATGGCGTGACCTCTATTTTTGGGCACAAGAGATGGACATAGTAGGATGTTTAGAATGGAGTAGGTTCTCTTAGACGTAACATTATGAATGGTAGAGTTGTTTATGATGTAGTTATTCTCTTGGGTGGGTTCCATTTGGGGTGGTTGAGCTCATAGAGGATGTTGTACTAGTATTGTGTTATAGTTAGAGCCTACGAAGAGGATCATGTTACTGGATAAATGGTTGGATCCACATGAGACATGGATTCTAAGGTGATTATATCCGGGTAATTTCTGGGAGTACTTCTGGTTTTGTCACATGATATGGATAATATCACTTATAGAACGACCTGCCTTCTCATGTACAACCGAGTATAGTTTCAGATGGAGTTTCTCTATTGAATGGGTTTCATATGGGTAGGTTTAATAGACTATTTCAATTTAGTTTCTCCATTTTTTGGGGGGTTTTGGGGCTTCTAATGTGTATTTTTATACTCTTCCCTTCACGTAATTTTCTAACATATCATTTGTTTCTTGTGAATACCAAATTCTATTGGAAATATTCCTTAGAGGACTCGAGATTGGAATACATAGTGATCTAGATAGAATTAGGTGTTTACCAGAGTTGGGATGAGGATCTTTTTGGTAGTTATAGTTGACAGAGATCCCCACCTTCTGAATAGGTTAGACAATTTTACAACTTTCTTTCATGGGTGTTGTTTTTTACTTTATTTCAATTTAGTAATTCTATTGTATTTTTGTTGTACTGTGGTTGTGGTGTATAGATGTATGAAATAATTAATTTCATTAATTTTGTTCATGTAATTTTTTTGATATTGGATATTTTTCTATGCATACAGGTACATAGGCAATGCCTCCCATGTTAGTCATATTTCTTCTCCCACTTATTTGAAATCTCCTAGCCTATTGCAGGCAGGCATGGGGATTTGCAACTTGGGCCCTGTCGGGTCAGGCCATGAAATAATTATTCAAATCACATATAAATTTCAAAAGTAAAGATGCAATATATTAAATCATCAGATATATAGTTAGAATAATTCCAAAATTTTATTTATTAATATTTTAGATATAATTGAAAATAATGTTTTCTATAATTAATCGACATTATAATTATGGTATTTTGATGATTTCTATTACATAAAAATATTTTTATTTCTATATCAAGTAAAAATATTGTAAAATTATAAATATATTCCATTTTTGAATAGACATGTTTAAATGTTGCAAAAAACTAATAAAATTGTAAAATAATTTATCCACATCAGGATCATAGTTTAATTTTAATCATATAATTTGAAAATTAAAATCTCATTTCAATATCTACTAGAATTATAAGGTGTTAAAATAATATGTTAAACTTGTCACATTTTGATATGTCATATATAATTCAAACTCTATTATTGAAATTAAAAGTTTATTATAAACTATGTAATTTCATACTGACAAGTAGAAATAGTTATAACTACGGAACACACAACAGAAACCACATTGGTGGACCAATAATATTTTATATAGGGAATATTGAAGGTTACAAATCGTAAATTTTAATCACCAATAAGGGGTTAATAAAATATATATGGACATCAAATTATGTTTCAAGAAGGATAAATGATATTCAATTGACGAATTTGTGACATATTAAACATTATTTTCATCAAATAGGTATAATGATAATTTAGATATATTCATGAGTTTACTATATTGATTATTTTACTCTTTTATTATCATATAATGAATTTCGAGCTCAATTACAATGTGGGATAATGTCATCTATTTTTATATGAATTATTTTTTTATTTGACATGTGGACTTCATACTCTCTCTTAGAAAATCCTAATAACCTATAAATATGTGAAAAAGAGATTAAAAATATATATAGATTAGTTATAAATTTAATAATCCAAAATTAAAATACATTGTGAATACATAATAAATATATCTTATTGAAAAGTAATATAACTTAAATAAATAATCATCAAATATAACCATATTTTTTCATAATATATGAAGAAAAAATACAAATAGTTTAAGAAATATTGATAATGGGATCAAACTATAATAAATTAATCTGAAATAATTTATTATCATATGAAAATTGGTAGCTATACATTCCAATGTAAGAAATAGAGTGATTAAAAAGAAAATTATTAATTCATATATACGAAAAATTAATAAACATTCAATGAATGAATTTTAGAAATTAATTAGGTTTAATCTAATACCATGTATACTTAAAAATCATAAATATAGAGAGAATTTACAAGAAAATTAATTCATTGGGGAATAATAGATTTACGGTGATTATTCTGGGGAGGATGAAACCTATTAGGGGTGTATGCATTACCTCTGAGGAAGGTATATTAGCTAGGGAGATGGGAGGTTAGTGGTGGGGGTCTGTGTCATCGCGGAGGAGGGTAACCGATATGGGGACATGGACATCAAACGGTAGGGGATCACCATCACTAGTGAGGATGGGAACAATGAGATGAGGAATGGGGGTCAGGGGGGGTTACATCACTAATGTGGAGGGAACAATGGTCTAGGGAGATTGATATCATCAGGGGTGTCATGGGGTTTAGGTCAAAGTGGGGTTTCATAGGGGTTTGGGTCTCTACTGAATAGGTATGAGGAAAGTCAGAGTGGTGGGGGGAAGGGGGAATCAGGGTGGGGTCACCATTACGGAAATCTGAGGATGAGGTAAGGTGTTTGAGGGGGTGGAAAAGGGTCAGGGTCCCCATGAAACAACAGGGAAGTTGTATGGATTTGTGTTTTTAAAAAGAATACAGTGGAGGAATAATTAAATTTATATCTAATTGATCCAATATTAAAAAAACAAACTATTATTTTATAGATCTAAAACTATATTATAGTTTTTAATGGAATTAATTATTCATTTTTACTATAACGACTCGTAATAACCAACTTCTAAGCAGCTCATTTTTTATAGCATGAAATCATTATTATCTTGCTTCTCAGATTCATGAAACATTTCAACCACTATTTTTATTCACCTTCCATGTGATAAGTAACCAAAATAAATTTTTTATTCTCTAAAAAATGGTAAATGAAAAATATCATTTCAAAGGCACAAAACCATTTATCAGAAACTAGTATATCTGTCATTCTATGAAAATAAGGGTCCTATTTCAGTCAAAAAATATTGAAGAAAATTTTTTCCCCTCCATTGGTCATATGGCTTCATAAAATGTTTATTTTCATGATATGTTTATGCGGTTATTAAAATAATTTTCTAAATTTTATATCTAAAAAATAAAATTATTATTATGAAATCGTTACATTTCCCATCACATTGAACATTAACTTGGATTCATTTTTTTAATTCTGTTGACAAAATCTTGATATCATGCTGTAAAAAATACTTATCATTGAAGAAATACTTATTATCATGGAAAATCACTAATAGGATTTCAAAACTATGAAACCTTCGTAGGATTCCATAGGCCTGTCGATAGAGACTTCAATAGACATATCCAATGAAATATCTATAAGGAACACACTAAGGTTATATCATCTTAATTTATAAGGGATTACTAAACATTTTCTCTGATACCAACCATAATGAACCCATAATAATGTCCATTAACATTATGTCATTTTGGAATAACATTTCAAACATTAAGAAAACACACTGCCAAATATTGTATTAGATTATTGCCTTTGGAAAATACAAAACATAAAAAAAAAGTTCATAACACAAATATTTATTCTACTAACAATTTCAAAATAACTACTACCCTCTTTGACATATCATACATCTCATATCCTAATGAAAAGAAAATAAAAAAGGGTGTTATCAAATGCCCATTAAGGGTAAGCAAAGGTGGAACATAAAAATAACCTGAAAATAAGTGTGTGATTATATTATCATTATATTTGGTAATCATACACAACATATGAATGATAAAATAAATGGGATTAAAAGGATTTGTAGTTCAAAATACAAAAATAAAAAGGGGATAAATAACATAAGCCATGAAATAATAACACAAAAATAAGACATGGAATTACAGAAGACACATAAGAATATTAAATTATTTCTATAACATTCAAGGAATCACCATTAATTCCATATTAGTGGTATGGGATCACTCCCCATACCATATTGTAGTCATGGGTCACTCTTAGAAATATTTTTGTAATCATTGTTCACTCCTAAGACCATAATATAATACAAAGAAATTTATTGAACAATGTTCAATTTTTATTCCTTGCATTTATATATTTTTAAATCTTAATAATTACCCATTTAATTTAAGGGATATATATGTCCCACCCACTACATAATAATAACCATAAATATGTGTTCCATAAGAACATAAATCATTCATCATATCATAAATAATATAAATAAATGGGTTTTATAAAAAATAATCCATGATAAACCTAAAAAATTATTAGAAATAACAATAATGGAAGAATTAAAGCATAACCTTTGTAAAAATTACGTAACATAAAAAAATGTTATCATATATAGAAAATAATTTTGATAAATTAGTTGAAAACAATTTTTAAGGAATATTTCCATTATTCTTTTGAAAATATTTCTCTTCATAAAATTTTGTGAAATTTTAGAATAAATATTTTTATTTGATTATAAAATTGTAATATTGAAATGGAATCATCAATGAATTATGAATTCATGATGAAATAAAATTACATTCATGTTTTTTATGTTTAAAAAACATTCCTTAAATAGTTTTTCAGGAATATATTCAATGTTAAACATTTGAAAAAAAATGAATGATTCATTTCAACCGAGGTTATAAAAAGTCAAAATATGTAAAAGTCACATTAAAAATCCATTGGAGTGTAGTGAAATAATTTTTTTTAAAACCATGGACATTAAAGATAAATATTCCTATAAAAGTTATAAAACAAAATCATCCCAAATAATGATGATACAGTAAAATTGATACTCATAACAGTATAATCAAGAGAATCATAGATCCAATGAAATAAAGAAAATAATACCAATAATAAAATACCATAATATTTAGGATTAGACTCATAAAATACATTCATGGGCATTTTAACACCCCATAAAAGAAACAAGTTCTATATAAAGCATGTTTCCCCCCATAAATTAAACTAAGACAAAAAAAACTTTTACCACTTATGTGAATTTAAAATCATAAACACCATGAAATAATAACATAAATTTAGGATTTTAGCATCTTTATATAAATTAAAATAACAAAATAAAATTTCATTGGTTAGTATATACACAATACAAAATAATAAAGTGCTTAATATTGAATGTATGTCATGGAAATAATAAGTGAGATGAAATCCCCATAAAATATATCTAGACTCTCATTGTAATCATTAAATATATTTTATAATAAATATATGTTTATTATAATAATATTAAAAAACCATTTTCATAAAAATAATAACATTATATTACTTATGAAATTTTATTAACCTTATATAAACAATTCTAGGTTTAAGTTATTTTTCAGATAATAACTACTTTGTTTCTCATTCATGTTTTGAATTGTTATTATTGCTCCGAATAAATAGATAATGAATTCCTTATCTATAAAATGGTAAATATTATAAAAATATCATAAATATTTTCCTTATATATGTATTTACTGAAATATATAAAATAAATTAATAAAATATGAAATACATTTTACATGGATACATAGTCCATACATAGAGTTTTTCTTGACTTTAATTTTATATTCATATTAAAAGTTAAAACCTTATATGATATATTATAATTAAAATATAAGTTTTATATTATATAAATTATATATATTCATATAATTCATCGTTACTTCAATACAAGTGATATATAGATAAAAAAACGAATCGCATCATATCAGGGAGATGGTAAGTCGTATGTACGCATGAGTGACATTATCAATTCCAAAAATATTAGATTGAAAAAATGTAGATATGTTATTATCACTATATAATTATAATTATTTCATTTAGATCACAAATAAACATAAAAACTATAATAATTCTCATGCATAAATGATTGTTTTGGAAAAAGAATTATATCTCTATGTGGAGACGGTAAGGCGTACGTACGCCCGAGCGATACATTAACATCTTGTTTGATGGAAAGGGGATGTATAATGGTGAATTACTAATTATAATGAAACTTATGAATTTATTAACGGATGAATTTTCTATTTCATGGTATATATAATTGATTTAAAGTAGGTTTATTAGATTATAAAAAGAGATAAATTGGTTAAACTGTATACATATTCATTGAAATGAAAAATTTGGATATCCTTTAATGGACTATAGAGCTAGTATATTGGGATGAATAAAAACTATATAATCTGGATAGGTACGTGTAGAATATTTTTTTATAGTTTGGGTTAGACATCATACACAATGTGAAGTTAATAATTTTGGGAGGAGGTGCCCTTTTATAATTGATTGAAGGGTGTCTTTTGGAATTTAAAAAAAATAATTTATAATAAAAAAATCTCTATCCAAATACCTACCAAAATCCATGTATTTGAAGTTAATGTTATATTTTATTTTAATCTCACCATCCAATATACTTTATAATTGTATTTTTTGTTATTGTAATCTTTAACATTTTTTTAAACATTGATTAGCCTATTTTAATCTAAACAATGCTAACAATGTTTTTAGTGTTAAGAAATTTTAATTTTGACATATAAAGTGTCAATAATATAATAAATGGTAAATTTATGATATTATAAACAAAATATCACCCCCTTTTCATTATTTAATATTTTTATTATTTTTAAATAAATTAATAAAATATTACATTCATAAAATATCATTAGTTTCCATTTTGACCCTATTTATTATTAGTATGTTTATAGGAAAAAGTCATAACAACATGATATCAATGATGAAACTATACTAAATCATCCCTAACTCGTCAATTTGATCCACGAATTTCCTAGATGAAATTAATTATATAAATTTATATTTCTTTTAATATTATTAAATAATTTATTTCGTATTACCATTATTTTAAAAAATATTGCATCATCAACATAAAAGCCTTTAGACTATTTATTTATTTCTTAAAAAATCATAATAACAAAAAAGAAAAAAAAAATATTTAATATTTAATGACTTCTTAGAGTAAAATTTATTTCTTTATACCCCTATATTGAAAATTATATAGTTATTGAAAATATAAGTATGAAATCTTTATCTTTTCATTAAATAAAATATAAACAATTTCATACTCTCACTAATGTGACATAAAAGGAAATATGTTCATTAAAATTACATTTTTGGTCAAACCCCACTTATCCAATAAAATCATCACAAGTTTTATGGTAATTTTCTATTATTATTTTTATTATTTTTAACCATAATCACCCGATGTACCTTTTACAATTTTCCTAAAATATTACTAATGTTAAAAATTATAATCAAAAAAATAAAAGAAAACTATATTCATATTTTGGACCCTCTGATTCCAAATAAGAATCCATCATTCAAATTCATAACAAATAAGTTGTAGTAATGTTTTTAAAATTAGTCTCATTGATGGGGTGATAAAACAATTTATTAATGTTAAAACATGCTATAGATTGATATATATATATATATATATTCAATATAAAATTATTTCCAATTACTTATATTATATTAAATGACAAATTTTATATCTATTTATTATTTGTAACCAATGAATATATAATGTAACACTGTAAATTATTTTGATAAAACATCTGTTTTCAACAAAAATAATTAATATTTTACTATTCATCAAATCATAAATCATATCATAAAAATACCAAAAATTCTACCAAAATAAATATTATATTTATATTTAAATGAGGAATTTATTTTTGGTTAAATGGATAATATAAAATTCTAAATAAATGATTTAAAATTTGTTCACCCCCAAATAGTGATAAAATTACTCTTGTGAAGATTATATGTGGTTATACACATTATTTGTTTGGCTCTTATATTGTACTAGTAAAATCTATTAGATAAATATAAGAAATATTTTATAGAATTTTTAAATTATAATTTTAATTAATATCATTAACTAATTTCATTTTATTTTATTATTTATGACAACAATTATTTGGGAAAATAAAAATAAAATATTTTCTTTTATAATTAATTGTTATATATTTTAATTTCTAATTAAATTGTAACCAATGATTTCATATTATATAACTTATATTTTTATAATTTAGCTAATTAAATTCAAAGCCTCTAATTAAATGTCCTTATTATATCATATTATAATAAATAATATTACTTTAATAATATAGTATTGTTCATTAAAACTCTACATTGTGTAACAAAATCCTAGAATGTTGTTGTGTAAACATCATTCCAATCAATGTGTTTAATGTAGTGAAATACTAACATGGTGTTTAATATAACACAAACCAAACACATTTGATTTTGATTTATAAAATCTATAGTCATTATTGAATGAAATGAAAAATATCTAAAAGATTAAAATATTTTGAAAAAACATTATTTCGAAAAATCTATAGGTGCTAAATTATAGAATTTATCCTACCCATTTACACAATATTATTTTATATTCAATTGTGCTATCCAATTCCTTGTCCTCATGGTATACTGAAAATATCTTATAATATTTAAATATTAAACCCAAATGATTCTTGGATTCCTCATATGCCACCACAATTCGTTTGAAATGATTATGGGTACTAGAGATATCAAGAGGAATCTTACCAAAAATAGTTGATAATTCAGCACCAAAATATCTTGTTGAAATAGTAAATACCACCTGATGCTAACATATGCATAGTTACAGAAAATTATTCCTCAACATATGTTTATTATAATGTCATTAATATTTTTTATATTTCTATTAATTGAAGTTTTCATATCCATGTGTCTTTAAATAACATTAATCAAGATATTTTGGAAGATTCTATAAGTCACTCACAATATCTCTAACAAATTGATTCTAACCAAACATGGAATGATTTTTTCTGTTTACCAATACATTAATATAGGAGAAAATGAAATATTAAATAATACATTCCACTGATTCATAAGAACTATGAATTAAATGAATTCACTTGGGGAAGAACTAGAAAACTAATACCTTTTTCTAATGATTACTAAAATTATTATTGGAGAAATATCATGATAATTTGGATTCCATTTAGGAATGAATTTACTTCATATAATTCACCATAAATTAATTTATTAGATCAAAGATTAAGAATAAAATGAAGCTGAAGAACATTGCTGACTAGGAGACAAAACAAATAAAAGGTATATATTTTTAATATATGAATGAAGTTACTAATAAATCAAAGAGTTTTGATCTAAAAGATATTGAAATTGATGATACTGAATAGATTTAAAATTGGGCATACCAAATAATGAAAAAGAAAGGATTTAGGAACTGTTTTTATGAAATCCTAAAAAAATATATAATGGTTGTAAGAAAGGTTGTTAATATTATAATGCTTCCAATGTAACTTTTTATTAGTGCTGGAAGAAATGGAAGGTCGAAAATAATTTCCCAAAACTAATGAAGAATTGAAAATAACAAATTATGTACAATAATCCATTGAAAAGATAAATGAGTTGTAAAAAATAAATTTATTTTAGTGAAATATGAATAATTGAAAAAGATATGGTTAAACGATGTTTTATGGAATCACAAAATAATGTCAGTAATTCTGGTTTTAATTATGGTTTTTTATTCACACTATGATATTGAAAACATGGTTTTTTAATTAAATAAATAAATTTAATGGTTAAGAAATGTTACTTTTAATGGTTTTAATTTATATAATATGGTTATAGAAAAATAAAGAGATTCTTATTTCTAAAAAAATTAAGTATTTTACTATAAAATTAAAAATTAAGAAACACTTCTAATTCTTCTCATTACATATTTGAAGAAAATTTTATATCTTTGCATGATTTGGATGAAAAATTGATAAATTAATTTGAATGATTGAAACAATTTTTTTCCTTCCATTCAAAGTCATGAAATAGGTTATAAATAATCTATTTTAACAAATTAACTAAAAATAAATATGTTTGTGCTTATGATATTGGCTTACCTAATATTTTTAAAAATAATTTTGGTAAATGTGAAATTGGTTTTACTTCTATTATTAATTATTTTAAATGTTTCATGAACAGCCACTAAGGAAATTATTGTACTCTTAAATTTAAAAAATTATAGGGATTTATAAATACTAATATTTAAAAACATTTTTTTTTCTAATTCACCATATAATATATATATAAATTATGTATTGGTACCTCAATATAATATTATTAATACTATTAGTTTCAAATTAGTTTTGGTACCGAAATTATTGAGAGTTGTTTTATTAATGCCTTGGATGTCTCAATAATGGAATATTTTTTATGGATAGAGGATTATATTGGCACATTATTAGGGTCCCATTACTTTTAACCATATATAAATCATGTGATGGAGTCAATTTTACCTGAAGATACTATTCCAAAAGTAAATTAAATGGTTTTGGTGAAGATGGAATTTCAAATAATACCTTTATATCTACTGATTTATATGTTGAATGTTTTAAACATTATTTAATTAGTTTATATAAATTATTTGATAATGGAATGAACTTTAAAATTCAAAATGATATACTTTTAATTATTAGATATTAATATTTATTGATTTTTGTTAATCAAAAGGATAATATTTATATTGTATTTTTAATTAACTAAATACTCAACATGTTATGTTTTTGAATGTCATGAAAATTGGTATAATTATTTGGAATAGATATTTATGGAATATTACTTTAACATAGTTATATAATCTCCCAAAATGGGATAACTTGTTCAAACTACATTATTTTAAGAATGAAAAACGTCTGGTTTTTCATGCTAGCATGAAATGGAAACAATGGAAAATTCCATTTAGACTTATCAATCTATTTTGTAAAATAGACCATTATATTTAGTAAAATTTAAATAATATAGTCCGACTAAAATTTATAGTTTTTTTGGAATGAAATATACATTATTTTTTGTTGATGATTATAATATATTTACATTTTAATGTTTATTTCTCATTAAATTTATACTTAATCTTGATTTACTGATTTTTGTATTTTTTAAAAAATGAAAACATTTATATGTTTGTTTATATTTATATTGATATATGAGGTGAATGTCATAATTTATATTTAGATTTTTTTAAATAATGGTTATTTTAATAATTTTTCTTCCCCTAGAAAACAACAACAACATTTCATTATAGAATGGGAAAATATAACTCTTATTGAACTAGAATGAACATTGTTATATGAATATAGTTATCCTGGATATTTCTAGGATGAGGTAATTTGTAATGCATTTTATATTTCAAGTATAATTTTTATTATACATTTTAATGAAAACTCAATAAAAAATAAATAAAAATAAAAACCCTATGGTTGTTTACTAAAGAGATTTTTATTGCAATGCATTTAAAATAACCACAAAATATAATTTAGATATATACTTTTCTAATGTTGATGAATGTATTTTTCATAGTTATCATAATAATAATAACTATTATAGAGTTTATAATAATATATAAATATTTATTTACGAATTTATTCATGTTACATTTTTTGAGAATAATGTTAAATTATATTTTGATTGTTAAATCTTTTATGATAATTCAAGAGATTTTAATCATTATAAATAAAATTCTCATTATAATGATGATTCAATTTGGGGGAATCATTAAAATTCACAATCTAATTTAATATCATAAAAACATCATAAAGATTATTTTTTAAAAAATTAATTAATGAAAATGATGATTTTTGGGTAAACAATATAATTTTTTATTTAAATTTTAATTCCAATTTGGATTTTATTTCTAATTGTGTTCCTAAAAATATAAATAACTATTTTAATGATTATAAATAGATTTATCATGTCTGATATGATCTTAATCAACTTTTTAGAAATAATTTTTTGAAAAGAGTTGAATTCCCTAAGGATAAGCAGTTAATTTGATCCAAGATGTTAAATAGAAACTAAGAGGATAAATCTGAAAAAATTATGAAAAATGAAAGATTTTTTTTCTTAAGGATACTCTCAAGAAGAATTTATATAAATTGAAGAATAATTTTCTCTTTGTTATATTATCTGTGGTAATATAATTTTGTTAGAATTTTCTTTTTTAAGGATTAATTTTATATCAAATGACTATAAAAAGTTCATTCATCAGTGGTTTTATAATTGAAGACAATATTTTAGTCATCCTCTTAGTTAAAAAATGAAAAAAATCCATATCATGTTTTTAAATTAAATAAAGCTATGTATTGTCTCAAATAGGAACCCCATGCTTGGTATGACATGATTTACTTGTTTTCACTGAATAATTGAATCATGGAAGGTAGTGATGATTGAAAAGTTTTTAGTAAAATTACATTTAATTATATATTGATATATCTAGTAGATCTATTGATATTATAGTTTATAGTAATATACTTGGTATATTTTTATATTTAACAACATCTACAATCAATATCATGCTTATTGTATTTTTCTTTACTAGATTTCCAGTTGATCCCAAAGGAAGTCATATTAATGACATAAAAGAATAATTACATATGATAAATAAAATTTTGATTCTTGTTTATTTTATCCAAAATATAAGTGTTTTTATTTTGTATCTTGTTCTAACATTGATTTTGGTTTTTGTAGAATTGATAGAAAATGAAAAACATGTATGTGTCAATTGTTTTGGAAAACATTAAATTTCATGGAATTATAAGAAGAAACTATCAATTTCTATATATACTACAGAAGCAAAGTATATCATTACTACTATTTTTGTGGTCAATGTTTTTTTATAAAGGATTCATTACATAATTTAAGTATTTATGTAGAACAATTTCCTATTTATTTTGATTATAATTCTTCAATTTCTATATCTAAAAATCCTATAATGAATTTTAGGACAAAAATTGTTGATCTTTTATTTCATTTTATTTGAGATATTAAGAAATAAAGGTGATATTTTTCTATAACATAAACATACTGAAAATCATCTAGAAAATATATTAACTAATCATATAGATAATTTTCATTTTAAAGATAATAAATTTTAACTTACAATGATGGAAATGTAATTTTTTATTACTAACTATTTTTAATGGAGTTTTAGTTTTCTCTTTTTGTTAACTTAAACAATGGGAATAAATTTGAACCTAAATATATTTTCATTTTAATCATGAAAAGTGGAATATTATTTTAGTATTTTATTTCAAGTATTTTATTTTTTATTACATATTAGTTAATGTTTTTGAATATCCAAAACCCATTTATTATTTAATGTTATTTTTTTTAAAACCTCACAATATTTTAATTATAAATTATTTAGAGGTATCTAAACATTGTAATTACCATTTCATGTTAATGGAAAAAAAATTTATCTATATTTTATTAAAATGAAATATTGTATAAATATATAAATAGAATATTTTCATTTAATCCCAAATATGAATCACGTTTTTAGTTTCTAGAAAAAAATTTATGTTCAAACTCCTATATAGTTTTCATATCTATATCAATTATATATTTTTATATTGTAATATATATCTATATAAATATACCCCTTTTGATATATATCACATTTATCTTAATTATATTAGTTTAAATGGATGGTTATTGCCCTTTTTATGGGGTTTCATATTATACAAAAATCTTATAGAATTCAATATCTATTTTGTTTCTTTGTTATATCATTAATTTGGAATCAAAATAGATCTAGATTTATTGATATTTAGATATAAAAATATTGTATTAAATTAAATAATATTCCTGAAACTCTAAAAAAGGAATTTCCAACTGGAAATTTTGTATGAAATACTAAAATACATTATTAAGTGTTAAAGAGATGTTCTTACTTTATTTTTATCAAATATATGGTTTTCATATTGTAATGAAATTATTCTTCAGTATTTGAATATCTTGTCAAATTATCTTCCACAAAAAATCATCTTTACCAACCTCAAATTCAAATATTTATATGGATTATAAATTATCTAACATTTATGTGTTCAGTTTGAAAAAAAATTAACGTGTTACCATTCATAATATTTCTCTTCCATTCTCATTCTTATATGGATGAACTCTCAGGATTACCATCCCACTAATCATTATCCTAATCTATTCTAATTCTTCTTAGAATTAGTGATCCTTCTAGTAAAAATAATATAAATGTATTATATACCAACAGTGGATGAATACTTCTTCATACTGTAGGTCACCTCCTCTATTCAAGGTGTATCACTTCCATTCATTAATGGTGGGTATTCCTTTTCCATTTTTATCACAAACCTAATTGTGGTTGATTTTCATTAAAACAAATGATGAGTTATTTACTTTATAAAAATCTGGGTTCTTCTATCACCCATTCGAAATTGGACAATTTACATTGCCTAAAATTGGCTTCTTCCAACACAACTCCAACAGTGGGTTAGTTTTTCCTTTTCTATTTTTTATGGATTACCCGATGGTGGATTGAAATTTTCCATTCAATTTTTTGGACAACAAAACACTGGTCCATTATTACCTTTTCAAACTTTTTGTAAACCAATGATGGGTCATAAATCATTCTCTAATGGTAGGAAAGTTTATTAATGCCAATAGTGGGTAAAATACTAACTCAACAATGACTCAAAATCACAAAAGTGAATTAATCTAAAAAGTAACACAATCTCAATGGTGAAACAATTTATCAATGGTGACTATTTTCATTAAATATGAATCATGCCCTTTTTTAACTATTTCATATTTTGATGAATACATACTTATATTAATGTTTTAATTATTTTATTAACATTAAATTCTAATATATATTATATATGCTCTATGAAAAATAATTTTATAATATTTTCAAGAGTTTTAAAAAAATTATTAAATTTAATTGTAATTGGTACACAACTATTGAAACTTATATTTTGGAATTAGTATGAATTAATATTTTTAGTTAATTTATTTGATCAAATATTCTCTTAATTATTATTCAATGTGTTGAATATATTCAAACATATTTTATTCAATTTAACGTAGTATAATTATTTTATTGATTGAGTTCTATTTAATTGTTTGTAAAATATGTTTTATAAAGTCATTAAATTTTTAAGGGATTAAATTTAACTTATTATTGTAATTTATCGGGTAGTTAAAATTTGTACGATTATTTATTTAATTTTTATTCATTCATTTAATTTTTATGATTATTTTTCATAATAATTCCCCCTCTCTCTCTCTCTCTTAAATAATCTAGCCATATTTGAATTAGAATTTCTTTACCAAAAAATTGTTAACTATGTTCTATTTTTCTGATCCAATATAAATGTTCCATGAAAGTGTAGAGATGAAAGTGTTTATCATACTTGATACTATATTTTTTTAGTAACAATGGTGTGAACTATTATCCTTCCTTTGAAATCAAATCATGAATGATACTCTGTTTCATCAACTGTATGATATCTCAAGGAACAAATTTATATTACTTCGACATCTATATACATGATGAGATGTTCTAATACAATCATGAAGAACCAAAACCTATACAATAATTTAGTATATTCCCATTATAATGATTTTGATTATGTAACACTATTTATCATCTCTCATAGGCACTGATTTTTTCTATTTTTGTTTTTACATTCAAAGGCATTATTACTTCTTCTCTTCCTCAGGTTCTGAATCACATATTCCAAATATAGGATAAGAAGGCTGTTCTTCCATGTATCTAATGTCATTACTATTTGGGTATTGACTCCCACTATATAATTTCATCTTTAAAGGGTTTTGAATCCCAATTCAAAATTTATTTTCACGGTTCACAATCCACTAGTAAAAGACTATGTAATAGGGTAATGATTCCCCCATAAAAATAATTTTAGTGAGCATATATCTAACTCTTAGTAGAGAGGTATATAAGTGGACTTATATAACTTTTGACTGATCTACTATAAAAATATCATCATATATTTCACACTTCCCCATAAAATTATACATAATAATTAACATTAGTAATCAATTTACGTTTTTGAATTTCTTTTAAACTGGTCTATTCACCGCTGCTCAAAACTATATCCTATTACCTTATCGGGCATAACAATAACTTTATTCTCTTGATCCATAAGTTGGATTCTATAACCCATGTTTTGGGTGATTTCATATTATTCTTTAATCAAAAGAGTTTCAACATTCCTAAATATAATGAACATGGGTAGGCTACCTTATACTCTTACATAGGAAAGGACACTATGAAAGAATAATCCCCCTCCCCTATAAGGTACTGATTTCTCCTCTCATTGGCCACTGTTTCATGGAATTATTGTATATTCCACATATCATGTTTGAATCATTGGATGTTGACTCTATACTACTTAATTAAAATCAAGAATGATCCCCATGGTTATATTTCAGATGGAATTGTCTTCAGAGTCTGTCATAATAGTTTCAGTAGAGTAGGAACCCCTCCATGGATATTGCATGTCCACCAATGTAGGCACTAGTAGATATATAATTCTAGCATATACTTTACTAAAAGTTATTTCTTTTTATTGATCAAATCAATAAAAATAGTTTTTTTTCAATGAACTAAATCAGTCGTTACTTATTATTAATATTAATAAGTATTTTTTCATCAAAAAATTATTTAAAATAAATTATTAAATAGTCAAAAATATTATATATTATTATAAATATATATATATATATATATATATAAATTTTTTATTATTAAAGAATAATTTTATTAAAAAAATGCATATATGTAAAATTAAAATGAAAATAATTCTATAATATACAACAAATGATGATGAAAAGTATAAATTTAATATAATTGATCCAAATTATGATATTATATATCTAATTTTTAGATATATTATATTTTTCTTACATATAATGTTCTATTATTTTTATTAAATATATTATTACTCAAAAAACCCACACCACCACCCATCCCAATCCATCTTTCCCTTAGTTCTCTAATTTACATCACCTTTCTACTATATTTCCATCGCCACTCCCATAATTCATGGTCCACAAAGATTCAATCCCCAACCTTGTCCCCCAAACAAGAACCCACTTCTCCGCATTACCTCACAGTCTTGTGTCACTATCTTACCCCAACACCACTATCGTTTCCCCTAGAATTCACTGTAATCACACCCTATGAAAAATTATCGCAATTTTTTCCCTCAATCACTTCATTCCCTCCACTCATTCGACCCCAACATCACTGCCTCTATGAGATGTTACCTTCACTATCATGTCTGTATTCCCTTCCTCTATCGTCACACCATGGTAGCCAACCAATGTTATTTCCATACGTCATATTTTAAATTTTAATTTATATAATCTCTAAAATATATAATAGTTTTATATTTCCTTATTTATATCAAGAAGTAATATTTAGTTGATTTAATTTAGTATCATTAAGATAATTTATTTAATTTTAATTTTTCCCTCTTAACAACTATATTATTATTTGAAGAGGAATTTTGTGGATAATTTCAGTTTTATCATGGGAATGATTCAATTTTTTCATTCACATTAGTCCATTTTTATTTTGTTTTATTTAATTAGTTGTATTTTTTCCCCTCAATGATTCATTCTTTATATTTTTATACTATTAATTTTTAATGAGTATCATGACTTCCCATAATGATATGTTATTCAATTAGGATTCTTGTATTGATTAGCTACTCATAATAGATATTTCTACAGATGTTATCGTTTAAAACACTTTGAAATTTGTTATATAAGTATTTGTTATAATGAATAAAATATCCTAATATAGATCATATAATCATCAGTACCTAAAATCATGTTTTATATGGAAATAATTATTCCTCAACTATATTATTATAAGCCCCATCATGTGTAGTCCAATGGGTAGTGGCCCATATACCACCTATAAATATTTAGATGTGGAAACACTATTATTGGAGTAGGTAATTATGAAATGAGGCTTCTTAATATTATGTTATATTTGAGACCCAGGGTGATCCATGATGTTGTTGTACAATAGGAATACTTTTCTTCATCAACTTTTATGCCTCGATCATTCCTCAACCGAATCTATTTGAAGAAACAATCATATTTCTCAACAAATTAATTCCCTTTATTATATAATATATAATATTATATATAGTAGTTTTATTTTTTTATTAATTGACGTTAAAACAAGGACCATGTATTTAAAAAAAATTCTACCAAGAGCAGTATTATTTTACTCTTCTTTTGTCATATATTTTCCTTTAATTAATTATTATATTTCTATGGAAGACAATATCAATGTGAAGACAAATTAATTTATTGCTTTACCAAGGATCTAAAAACCATACTCACATAATTCTATTCTTGTCTCGTGAAACCATTTATTCTATCCTCATAAAATACTAATGATTATTTTAATTTTTAAATTTTTGATAGTCTTTTTTTATTTTGAGGTTCATGTATAATATATTAAAAGAATATTGTATTTTGATTATTAATTTATCAATAATGGGAATTCAAGTATTATATTAAGTTTTATTTCAAAAACTTACTAGGGAAGAAGTTCTATAATATTATGTAATTGAAAATAATGAATAAAACTTATTTTATTTATTATTATTTCTGATATTCACATCATATTGAAAGTTGATAAAGGTTTTATATATACATATCAAATATATGACATGAATTTATATTGAAAATTTAATTGAACCTGCATATGTTTCTCTGTGTTATTATTCAGAAAAGAAAAAGAATGTAATTAAATTTATTAGGATCATATAATATTGATGGATGTTGAAGAGGTTTTTATTATCAACCTAATTATTCCATACGTCTATAAGTCCTCTAGATCACTCTTTTATTGGTTCATAAAATGATAAAAAAATGTTCAATTATTGATATGCATGTATATATCACATATTTAATACAATTTAGTTACCTTTCCCATAATATTCAATACAATTTTGTTTATGTAGAACTATTATTTGTAGGATTTTTAGGTTTTATATGAAATATTGTTTGATCTCACTTATTCTAAATAATTTTTTCATTATTTATCATAAACATTGTATCACATATAATGAGTGAGGATTTGTTTCTCAATTTTTACCTTATATTTTTAATGGATTTTTAGTACTTTGATCGTGGATCTATTATTATTAATCTATGTTTGACTGTGCACTTGATGGTTGTTGTATAAATACATCTACAAATAATCGAATCTAAATATTTTTTACCACATGACTCCCTATATATATTTTCAAATCATATTGCCTTTATATGGAATTTGATATCTACAAGAGGAACCAATCAAGCATGTCCACTAATCCTAAATTAAAAAATAGACCAATTATGATATATTCATTTCCTACCAGACATTTATTTAATAGTTTGTGGTTTGTGACCATTGTTTTTTAACCTGTGGGTATGTTTTTCTGGCAGTCATTGTTCATCCTTTTTCTTATCATGCCTCATTGATACTAATTTCATGGTTTTAATTTTTTCCATGTGCCACATTACAATTTTATGGTCTTGTAGGTTGTGGTTCTATTATAGGGGTTTCTATATCTTCATGGGGTTGACCTAACCTACTCTTAGATTATCCATAGAGTATTCCTATGATAATGTTAACCTATGTTAAAGATTATTTTTTTTATTGGGTTCATGCTATGTTATCCATATTCCCTGTTGAGGATTCAGGTTGGAGTGATTTCCTAGGATTGTTTTCTTGGAGGTAGACACATTCTCTATACTTGGTGTGGGATATTTTGTAGAAGTATCCATTATATGTGTGGCCTTGTCATACTACTAGAGACGAATGTGTTCTTATTATGCTTTTTAAGTGTTACCAGTGGTTGTAATAATGGTAGGCACTTGGATTTTGACATTCTATATTTTCTCTTTATCGGTTTCATGTGATGATAGGGCTGTTGGTTTGGTCTATTGGTTGGGAAGATGTTGCGGTGATGGATCTATTATGATAGTATATTGAGGGTTCATTTGTGAGGGGTTGTTTCATTTGATTTTGTAATCATTGTATTATTCAATATTACATCATTTTTATTCTTAATTTGATATTATCAGGGTTACATAGGCACCATATGTTATTTTTATTTATATTTTAAAATTATGTTTGAAAATTGTTTTTCAAATAAATCACCAATTTTTTCATATTCATAATAGTAAATTTTATAATTATTATATGATATATATATATAATATTAATGATAAAATTATAAATTTTTATAATAATATTACCAATATTTAATTTGGATATATAATTATTTTTTCTAATACTTTTAACGAACACATATATTATCTATTAGATGTAGTTTAATTTGAATATAACAATTTTATCTCTAATAATAAAATTTTCTGAAAAAGTTTTAACCAATAATTATGTAACATGTATATATATTGATAAACCACATTACCCAAAGTAAATTTACCTTTATCAGTAAAATTTATTCCATTGAATAATATTTAATAACTTAAATTATTTTGAAGAAGATCCCCTTGAAGTGTACCTTCAAGGATACCTTTGGGAATTTAATTAGCTTCATCAAAATATATAGATGCGTCAAAATCGACACAAAGTAGATAAAATCCATTATTTATTTTCCTACAATTATCAATATGCCTTATTTGTGAGATCTACAAGGACACATTTCCTATATACGCTAATTAATTATGAATCAGATAGAAAATTCTATGTTAGTCTCGAGGCTCATGAAGAAGCGAACCAACTACTAGTGGGATGGGGAATTACAGGAATCATTTGAGGAAATGAAAAAGTATCATCTACAACCTCAGTTTCTCATGCCACCTATCACGGGGGATCTTTTGGTTTTTTAAATTACCACATGGAATGGTTTCTAACAACCCTAATAACCTAGAAGAACAATGAAGTTTGGGAAAATAGTTTATACTATATCAACGACATGCTTGTCTTCATTGAGGCTTAATTCTCCCCAAGGAAGAAGAGATTTCATGGAGTGGTATTTTTATTTTTCTCAGTTTAAATTTATCGATATCATCATGAGATAAATATGGTTTATTTAGTTGACCCACCATTGTATATCGAATATTGAACCCTATTAACAAGCTATTTGGAACACTAGACATTGATCCTCTAGAAGTTTAATATTCGGTTCATTCAATAGAAGTCTTTAAAGGGTCTTCCATTAGAAGACTATATAGTCACCCATGTGGATGCATGATGAACACCTCTTAGAGGTTGATATCCAAGATGAGGTTATCCTTTTAGTGTACCATAAAATTTCATTTTTTTTAAAATGCATTATGATTGTGCCTCCAAAATCACCACCGATAGAAATCTCCATAAAACCAAATATAATAGATTGTGTGGGAATAATATTCATCACCCATGAAAAACAAAACACATTTTTACTCATTTATGTTACCAAAAGGCTTCCTATAATATGAGTCACGATATCTGCCTCTCATTAATAATCTTGAGCTGGTCCATGAGATTGATTTTACCCTATTTCAAGTGAAGGGAGATTATGAATTCATCAAAATTTTGATCAACGATGAGGAAATCATAAAAAATATATAGTTCATGCCCTTTATTGAGAAAAAAATCTACTGATATCCTTGTTTCCTACCAATAAAGAAGTTATTCGTGTCCCTAGTAGGTAGAGTGGTCATTTTTACCCTTGAAAATCCTTAACACATCTCGCTCAGGGCCAAACCATGATAACCTATTCATTCATGTAGTTCCCAAAGGGTCATCAAAATTGCAATTTAAATGATGATAACAAGAAAAAGGTAAACCACATAGCACATGGGACTTTTATATTTGGTCACTTTGTCTCCCACATAAGAGTAGAGACTTTTGATTGAAAAACACCATTTTTTGATTATCGACAATGTGGTATTATACCCCCATATTGGTCTGAGAATGAGCTAATCCATCAGAATGAATTGTATTCTACCCTATATAATGGGGTTAACATAGAGTAGACACGGTAAAGATATGGGTTTTATAGAATTTTTCACCATTTAAACCAGATATAATAGATTCCCAATGTTTTTTATGATGTCCATGCCTAGTCCTAGGACGCCCATCATGCAGGACTGAAGCTCTCCCACTAGATTTGAAGGTTGTTATATTTCATTCCTACCATGGTCCATGATTGTACTGACTTTTAAAAAGGATTAATGTATGTTATGTCCATTTTATCATTATGAATCTTTCAATGTAACTTATCCACACCACCATGTATTCTTGGAAATTTTCTTTATAAGGAATCACTGTTGTGGGACCATACTAATGAGTGATATCTTTCCAAGGAAGGTTCATTCTGACAACAATGAATTTATTTACCTAGTGGGAATAATAAATCATCATATAAGATTTCATGGAATACTACTTGATGGAGTTCATGAACTCCCACATAATACACTGACTCTGGGTCCATCATGCTAATCTGATAAAAAATAACATCAACTTCATGTCTTACGAGATAATAAAGGCATACAACAAGTGCCACATCTTTACAATCATAATTATCACTACCATTCACATTAGAATAGATAGATATAGGTGTTTTAAAAAACCATATCCAACATACTACAAAATATTGGGGATAGACAAAAGAGGATATGGATAGAAAATATCCCAAATTCCCTCTGGGCATATCAGATGACAACTCATAATTCCAACTTGGTGACATTGAATTCCTTGTTGTATGGAACAATTGTTATGTTGAAAATAATTGAAGAATTTCTATTACTCTGAATAATAATCTGAAACCAAAATATGAAATAAAAATTTATATAATTTTTTCTAGATGGGATTTATGTCCTTTGAGAGAATATTCTCCAAGCCATGCATAATCTTGAGAGGAACTAGAACATGGTGGGGTGAGTGTTCAATAATTTGCTAACATCTACTACTTCCAACAGGTTTTCATCATACTATCTCAAAAAAAGATGATAATACATTTCTAGAAGCCATAAAATATTGATCCCAAATGGGAGAGACAAAAAATCATTAATAATGACTATTCTGATGGGGCATTCACTTTGGTTACCATCAATGGAGACTGTAACACACCTCCCACCAACACCATGTTTCTCATATAATAAATCATTTACGGGTTACCTTGTATAATCATATTTAATTTAATCTATCCAAGACTCCCCTCCCACCAACACCATGTTTCCCATTCTAGGATTTTGGAATAGATGTTTTCTTTAAAATAAGGTTATCATTTGTCCTGATTTTCTAGAAAACTCTTCTTAGGATCCATATTTTTGGAATCGTGATTTACAACATACATTCCCTTTTATTTGGGTAGAATTTAAAGCACCAAACACTACACCATTTGTAATTTATCACACCCTGAAAAGAAAATTTTGCTGTTGAGAGGGACTTTTTCTACACATATAACACCTATCAAAAAAGGCATTCCTTGAGGTAATTCAGCAGGCCCTAACGTTGAGTGCCAAATGATTTTCTAACAATATAATATGAATGAGTAATCATATGGTCATACCTTTCTTCACTTACTGAGAATCAATCACATGAGCATAGGGATTGATCATTGGATCTCTTTCAAATATGATCGATGTGGGACAATATGGAATGATTAAAGAAATATGATAAATATATTCAAGGTTTTAAATAAGAAAAAAGTTTTTTAGGGGATATTATGATTTTGGATCACCTAGTTTGAAATATTCACATAATGTTTCACCCTAGTGAACATGTACTCACTATCTACCAACTGTTGCAATGTGGACCCCAGGGCCCAAAACCACTCCTCCTAAACAACAGTCACCACATTAGAATTTTGGATAGTATATATGGACCTTATTCTTAACTAGTTTACTGGACTATCCATTCATACACCATGGTTGTGACCTATGCCACCTTGGCCTCAACTACTGCAAATTGGTCCTTTAGGTTTTCAATGATATCAAATTGATAAGTGTCCACAGACGCATGCTACAATTCCATCCTTTCTTGTTGAGAAATATTCCCTTATATTTCTTCTAGTTCCTTGATTTCCTAGGCCTTGTTCATCCATTAGAATAATTCAGGAAACTTATATTCTGAAAAAACCCATCATGGAATATATCTTCTGAGATAGATCATGATGGTTACTAGAACATACCCCATATTATCACAAGCTGTTTAACCAGTTGAAGAGAGATCCCATATGGCATGGTAGATTGGATATCTTAGTATGGATGATAATGTTTTCAAAATATGTCCATTCCTTATGTTGGGGGATTTTATTCCCCGAAGGGTCCATTTTGTTGAATACATAAAAGAAATTAGGTGGTCATAGTTCTTATAGAGGGAATATCGCAAAACCATGTTGGTCGGGTCACCAATCACCAGAACATCTGCAGGCATATCATCAGATGTTATTTGATAGAAATTCAGTACCATGACTAGGAATGTTACCTCATCAACTATTTCACTAATAATGGAAGCCTAAACAACCCCATGTTCCACTATTAAGGTGATGAAAACAATCATATCCTCTACAACCGTAACTGTATGCCCCTATTGAACATCTTTAACTCTCATGGATGCAACCAGGGGATGTTCGAGAGAAATTTCATCCAATTATGTATACACAATCACTTCATCTACAAACATAATTTACACATCGATCGTTGCTTCAGACCCAACAGCAGGGGGAAGTGGAACCTCATTGATATGATCATCCACCTAGGTTCCTTCTAGAAAATCAATAATGGTAACCCCCAAAACCCCATCAATGTATGAAATGTTCCCGACTATCCATTTAGGTATAACCTCCATGTTCGTCCAAACTACCAATGTATCCCATGATATATCTTATAGATGAGTCGTATTCTCCATTATGGTCTCAAAATTAGGTACCACCACTGAATTAGATGATAACCATGATGGTTGATCATCAAATGGGAAATGAAGAACAATAAATGTATAATTCATACAATTAATGAAAGGAATATAATGATGAGGGATATGGAAAAGGGAGAAGATGATAACATGAATTCTACAAACGATTGAGATTTCCCTTAGGGTTCATATAAAAATCACCAAGCCGGGGTGTTCCTCCCACATACCCTGCCATACACTACTAGAAAAGGGGGCATTGATGCCCCCCAGAATCGAGCGACCGCCATTGGCGGTCGCTATAGATATCTTATAGCGACCGCCAATGGCGGTCGTTGGCCTTGATAAAAAAACGAGCCTTTTTGCGCCCCCCTCTCGATCGAACCCTGCTCCCCCCCCCCCCCCCGTCGCTGCCCCCCCCCCCCCCCCGACGCCACCCTCCCCCCCTCCTCCCAGCCTCCCCCGCCACCCGGCCTCCCCCGCCGCTCCCCCCCCCCCCCCCGTCGCCGCCCCCCTGACGCCGCCCTCCCCCCCTCCCGGCCTCCCCCGCCACTCGGCCTGCCCTACTCCCACCCCCGTCGCCGCCCCCCCGTCGCCCCCCCCCCCCTCCCAGCCTCCCCCGCCGCCTGGCATCCCCCGCCGCACGCCCTCCGCCCTCCGACCTCCACCATCCGCCCTCCACCCTCCGGCCTCCGCCCCCTCAACCCTCCCCCCCACCTCGGACGGCTCCGGCACCCCGGACAGCCCGCCCCTGCACCCCGGACCGCTCCCCGCACCCCGGACGCCCACCCTAACCTCAAACATCCCCCCCGACCCCGGACAGCCCCCCCCCCCCCTCGTTGCCCGTCCCCCATCCCCTCACCGCCTCCTCTCCTCCATCTCCCCGCCGCCACCACCGCCCGTCCCCTCCCTTGCTGCACCTCCTTTGGCTCCAGCTCCCCTTCGCTTCCCCCTCTCTCTCGCTGCACCGCCTTTGGCTCCCCTATCTTTCAGGTTTGTGGCTCAATCAGGTAACATGGTCTTTTAGTTACATTATTATTTTATCAATGGTTCATCAACAAATGATTAATATTTATTTTAAATATAGTTGATTTGAAAAATGTAAATGTAATAAGTATTGTGTAAATGTTTGTTATACAGATATAATTATGGATAAGAGTTGGATTGATCTTCCAAATCGAACGTCTAGAGAATATTTCAATGGCATTATGCAGTTTATTGACTTCACGAGAGCATTTGAATGTGACTATATTAGTTGTCCATGTATAAAATGTGATAACATATATCAATTCACACGAGATATTGTGAGGGAGCACCTTTTCTTTAATGGATTTCTGAAAAATTATAAGAGTTGGACACGTCATGGAGAAGAATATGTTCGTTGTCAAAATACAGATGCAGCTCAGATGGATGTTGATGCAAGGATGACTGATCCAATGCATGAAATTCTTACTGAAATGGTACGTGGGTTTGATCCTGAAGGTATTGACATCCAGAATCTTGAGACCAGTGAGATAAATCTTTGCTCTGGTGCAGATCGTGATTTGAGGAGTTTTTATGTAGCACTTGATGATGTGCAAACATAATTATATCCTGGATGTACTTCTTACAACAAACTGTCGTTTATCGTGGAGTTGTTGCATTTGAAGACTTTGAATAATTGGTCAGACACATCATTCGACATGCTTTTGGTTTTATTGAAAAAATTTCTTCCTGTCAACGCTAAGATTCCTGAGTCATATTACTATTCTCGTAAGTTGACAGAGAACTTAGGTTTTACATATGAGACCATAGATGCATGGGCAAACAACTGTATGTTGTTTATAAAAGAAACTGACCATTTGGATATTTTTACGGTTTGTGGTGCTTCCAGGTGGAAAGAGAACATGGGAAATAATACTCATCAAAGTCAGATTGATATACAGGGGAAACCGATTGCCGTAAAGAAAATGTTTTACTTTCCCCTTAAACCGAGGTTGAAATGATTTTTTATGTCATCTAAAGTTTCTAATTTAATGAGATGGCATGCAGAAAGAGTTCATGAAAGTGATATGTTAACCCACCTGGAAGACTCTCATGCATGGAAGGATTTTGATAAGAGACATCCCGACTTTTCTAAAGATGTTTGTAATGTCCGATTGGGATTGGCAGCAGATGGTTTCAATCCATTCAAGTCTATCGTTGGTGCAACTCATAGCACATGGCCCTTGGTGTTGGTTCCATATAATCTTCCTCTGTGGCTTTGTATGAAGCAACAATTTATATTACATTCCACTCTTATTGATGGACCTAAAAGTCTGGGGGATAAGATTGATGTTTACCTTCAGCCATTGATTGATGAGTTGAATGAATTTTGGGGAGATGGTCTAATAACTTAATACTGCGAAATGAATGAAATGTTCAAACTACATGCTGATTTATTGTGGATAATCAATGACTTCCCAGCTTATGCAAATTTATCAGGCTGGAGTATGAAAGGGGAATTTTCTTTCCCTTGTTGCAATAAAAGTAAAAAATCTGTATGGCTTAAACATTCCAAAAAATGGGCATACATGGGTCACAGGTGTTTTCTCCCTCCTCGGCACAGATTCAGAAAGGACAGAGTGGCATTTGATGGTTCTAGAGAGTTCATCCCAGCACCAAAGATCATGACAGGAGTCGAAATGTTATCACAGATTGAGGAAGAAAACATACGCATGGTATATGAAATTCAGGATTTGGTGGCTCCTCCAGTACGTAATATTCGTGCTGCGGGTAGGCAGCGCAGTCACAATTGGAAAAAGAAAAGTATTTTTTATAGTCTTCCAAATTGGAAAACTAACATGTTGAGGCATAATTTGGATGTCATGCACATTGAAAAAAATGTTTGTGATAACATATTGTGTACCATTTTAGGTGTCAGTGGAAAATCAAAGGACCATGTTAAAGCACGCCACGATTTGGATGAAATGGGTTTAAGGAAAAAGTTTCATTTATAGTTATTTGAGGGAAACAAGGCATATATGCCTGCTGCACAGTATACGATGACTACAGAGGAGAAAGAGACATTTCTTTCCATTTTGAAGATGGTCAAGGTGCATGATGGTTATTCTTCTAATATTTCAATGTGTGTGAATCTGACGAGCAAGACATTGCATGGGTTGAAAAGTCCTGACAATCACATATTACTTCAGCAGTTGATTCCAATCGCAATTTGTGATTGTTTATCCCCCAATGTTGTTCAGCCCTTGATTGAGATGAGTAATTTTTTTACACAGTTTTGTTTAAGAAATCATCAAATGAGCGATTTAAAAAGTTTTCAGGACCGAATTGTACTTACGCTTTGTCACTTTGAGAAACATTTCCCCGCTCATTTTTCGATGTTATGGTCCACTTGACAGTGCACCTAACTAATGAAGTAATGGTTGTTGGTCCAGTTCAATTCAGGTGGATGTATCCTATTGAACGGTATTTGGGTACATTGAAAAGATTTGTACACAACAGAGCTCGTCCAGAGGCATCAATATCCAATGGTTATTTGATGGATGAGTTTACTACCTTTTGTGCAGAATATATTACGGATGTTGAAACAAAATTAGATAAGCCCTCTCGGATTCATGATGGTCCAGTTGGAGAAGGAACCACATTTGTTATATACAAGATCGAGTGGATACGAGCACATCAATATATCTTATTCAATACTCCATCAGTTGCACCATTAATGCAGTAAGTATCTTATCAATGTGCTTGTATAACTTTTACATGTTTTTTTTGCATAAGATGATCTTTTATACATCGCGTTATCATTTGCAGGAAACACATTAATGAGATAAAAGAAGAGATGCATCGTGCGACTGAGTTGCAAATTCAACAATCTCATTATGCGTCATTTAATAATTGGTTCAAGGATTATGTATGTATAAATTGATTTTCATTATGAGTGAAGTATTATACTAATTCTTTCTGTATATATTAGTATTGATTTTCATAAATTATGTAGGTTCGTAAGCTGAGGGAGTTAGGGGACCCCAAGCTACCTGAAGTATTTATCCAACTGGATGAGGGTCCATCTATAACGGCTAGTCGTTATAAAGCTATTGATGCTAATGGTTTTTAATTTCGCATTAAAGATGTTGACGACAAACGAGAAACACAAAACAGTAGCATTGGTTGTCCCTTTGTCGATTCTGGTTATTACTATGTTCAATTGATAGACATCATTCAAGTTGTATACACACACGGTTTGAAGTACATATTGTTAAAGTGTAATTGGGTTGATCCAGTGCGTGGATGTAAAGTCGATCAATATCAGTTTTCATTGGTGAATTTTAACTATATGTTATACAGAAATAATGAACGAGTTGAGAATGAACCTTCCATTTTGACATCACAAGCGAAACAAGTATTCTTCATTACTTTGCCTTCAGATCCAAGTTGGCAAGTTGTTGTCAAAATGTCTCGGCGAGGAGTGTTTTTATTTGAAGAAGATGAACCCGAGACTGTTTCGTTTGTTTACCAACAACTTGATCAACATACCGTAGTTCAACGTGAAGAAGATATTTATTGGGTCAGAGTGGCTGTTGAAGGAGAAATGGTCGATTTGCATGCTTAATGAAATGTATAATTTTTTCCCCACTATTCAGTAGAATGTCCTAGGATATCATAAATTATCTAATCATTTTATAAATCTTTATAAGTTTTAATCCTCACTTTTGTATGTTAATTCAATCATAAATATTTAGGTTGTTTTTACTCTTGATTTATTGATGTTATGGTCGGTGTATCATCCCTTTGAGGTATTCTTCATCTGATTCATGTGCTGCTTCAATTTTTATTAGTTCTATCTGAAATTTGGCTATGCATTGACTGGTTTTGTACATAATTTGTATATCTGTTTTGTTAACTTTCTAATTTTTTAAAATTCATTCACAACTAATTATTCAATCCATTTTTTGTTTGATTAACAGTTGTAAAAGTTTGATTTTTTAAGAACAATCCAAATTATCTTTTAAACACTTTGGACTCATTACTGATATTTTCTATGACTGCAGACATGTCAGGGGAAGAGGCAGAAGATCCACATCATCCATATGAGGCATCTACGTCTCATGGTCGAGGTATGTTTGAATGTCATTGTCTATATTTTTTATGTAATTGACATACACACACACATATATATATATAACATTTGTCAATTTATATATAATATTTTTTTCAACAGGATCAGACTCGGCTGCTTCTTCCTCTCACAGGAGAGGCCCTGGTCGTGGCATATTATCATAGAATTCCGACACGACGATAGATGTTTCATTTGATGAGGTTTTTCATCCTGTGGGACCGAATGCCCCGGCATTTATTCGTCAGCTGGGTCATATCATACGTGACCCACATCTATTTCCATTGACCACGCGTGACTGGGCTTCTATCCCTCAGGACACATTAGATCGTCTATGGAGGGAGGTTCAGGTAAGAAAATCATTTTACATTATTTTCTATGTTTAAAGAATACTAATATGTTTGATTATTTTCTTTTTAGAAAAATTTTAAATTATGCCCTGAAGAGTTTTGACCCGTGTGTATGAGAAAATGCCGTAAGATGTGGAAATATTATAAAGGCAAATTGAAGAGGGACCACTGGTTACCAAATGTGGGTGCCCTAGACATTTTTGTAAAAAGTCCCGAGAGGTGTCCTCCCGGCTCAGTGGCGTGACTAGGTTGCATATTGGTATACTGAGGGTGTTGAGGTTTGTATATTAATTATTTTGGTGTATATATATTTTCAAGAATATGTGATTTGTTTGAAATTTGAATGAATTGAATGTAGGAGGTGTCAACACGCCATTCTGAGAATCGAGCGTTGCAGGGACCACCTCACAGGCTCGGGACTTGTCACGTGTCTCAGATCCGACATGAGGTATATATTATTCATTTTATAATTTATTAATTAATATGGTTTTGTGTTTATATTCTTTTAATATACAGTTGTGAGAGAAAGGTGCAGCAACTGATAAAATGTCGGTGTGGATGAGGACTCGTGATCGCAATGATCCAGAGGTTGCAGCATTGATAGTAAGTGTCTGTACTTACCAATAATTACATAAATCTATATATTAACATATATATATTTATATATATTTAAATATTTCACAGGCTCAATTTGAAGCTGAGTTAGAACATCTGCCAGAGGACCAGCGACAGCTTCCCATGCGACGAGATGAGATCTTTCATCGCATTATCGGCCGGGACAGGAATGGCTATAGTTTGACCTATGGAGCATGGATTCCTCGTTCTGTAGTGTCACGCGCTGTGGTTTTCGGTCCTGATATTTCTCATATGACACAACAGATGTCAGATTTTGAGGCACGGCTGCATGCTTCCGAGGAGGCAAATGCGCAATTGACAGCTGAGGTTAGAGCACTGCGGGAATATGTGAGTTGAGATGATGGTACAGGTGATCATACGACGCAGGTATATACTCTATTTATTTATTTAATTTAAATTATTTTTGTTATTAAAATATTTATAATGTTTATTTGTTGTAGGCCCCTGGCCCACCATAAGGAGGTAGCAGTGATGACAACGCGTGACGCATCATATATTCACGAGATATGTTTTTTGTTTTTACTGGTGGGGTTGACATTGATGTACTGTATTTATTCATTTAATTTAAATTAGAAGGGTGTGTACTTATAATTTCTTTCATTTCTTGTTTATTATATGATAGCTAATATTATCTAAGGCGTGCATTTAAAAACTCTAACCCCCCGCACCCCCGTATAGCCCCCCCCCCCCCCCCCCCCCGCACCCCCGAACAGCCCCCCGCACAACCGTACAACCCCCCCCCCCCCCCCGCACCCCCGTACAGCCCCCGCACCCCCGGACAGCCCTCCCGCACCCCCGTACAGCCCCCCCCCACCCCCGCACCCCCATACAGCCCCACTTGCACCCCCGTACAGCCCCCCGCACCCCCGTACACCCCCCGACACCCCCGTACGCCCCCCGCACCCCCGTACAGCCCCCCCGCACCCCCGTACAGCCCCCTGCAGCCCCGTACTGCCCCCCCGTACAGCCCCCCGCACCCCCGTACAGCCCCCGGCACCCACGTACAGCCCCCCGCACCGCCGTACAGCCCCCTGGCACCCTCGTACAGCCCCCCGCACCCCCGGACAGCCCCCCTGCACCCCCGTATAGCCCCCCCGGCACCCCCGGTGCAAGCGACACGACCGAATGTGTCGTTTTTAGCAGTGCGGCGCGCGCTGAAATGCCGCGTTGGGTGGTCAAAACCACCCGAATGACGTCCGAATGCCACTAAACCATACGAAAACAGCCGGTGCGTTAATTTTGAAATGGTCGGTCAGACGGCACGTCATTCGGTGGTGCCGTTTGACCGCAGCGGCCGGAAACGCGTTTCCGGCGCCACAAAACACCAAAACGGCGTGTGGCGGTCCAATTCGGAGCAAACGTGCTCCGAACGACCTGAAACCACATGAGAACGATAGAAATATTATTCCTGAGATGCAGGAGGTGGCGGCACATCCATCGGACGTGCGGTGCGCGCGGCACGACCGAATGTGTCGTTTTCAACAGCGCGGCGCGCGCTGAAATTGCGCGTCGGGGGGTCAAAACCACACGAACAACCTCAGAATGCCACGAAACCGTACGACAACAGCCGGTGCGTGAATTGTAAAATGGTCGGCCAGACGGCACATCATTTGAAGGTGCCGTTTGACCACGGCGGCTAGAAACGCGTTTCCGACGCCAAAAAACACCAAAACGGCGTGCGGCGGTCCAATTCGAAGAAAACGTGTTCCAAACGACCTGAAACCGCACGAGAACGATAGAAATATTATTTATGAGATGCCGGAGGAGGCAGAACGTCCATCTGACGTGCGGTGTGCGCGGCGCGACCAAATGTGTCGTTTTCAGCAGCGCGACGCGCACTAAAATTGCCCGTCGTGGGGTCAAAACCACCCAAACGACCTCCGAATGCCACGAAACCATACGACAACAGCCTGTACGTGAGTTGTAAAATGGTCGGCTAGACGGAACGTCATTTGGTGGTGCAGTTTGACCACGGTGGCCAGAAATGCGTTTCTGGCGCCACAAAACACCAAAACGGCGTGTGGCGGTCCAATTCGGAGAAAACGTGCCCCGAAGGTCCTGAAACTGCACGAAAATGATATAAATATTATTCCTGAGATTCATGAGGATGCGGCACGTCCATCGGACATGCGGTGCGCGCGACACGACCGAATGTGTCGTTTTTAGCAGCACAGCGCGCGCTGAAATGCCGCGTTGGGTGGTGAAAACCACCCGAATGACGTCCGAATGCCACGAAACCGTATGATGCAGCCGATATGTGAATTGTGAAATGGTCAGTTAGACGGCACGTCATTCGGAGGTGTCGTTTGACAGCGGTGTCCGGAAACACGTTTCCAGCACCACAAAACACCAAAACGGCGTGCAGCAGTCCAATGCAGAGAAAACGTGCACCGAACGACCTAAAACTGCACGATAACGATAGAAATATTATTCTTGAGATGCAGGAGGAGGCAGCACATCCATCGGACGTGCGGTGCGAGCGGCACGACTGAATGTGTTGTTTTCAGCAGCGCGACGCGCGCTAAAATGCCGCGTTGGGTGGTCAAAACCACCCGAACGACGTCCGAATTCCACGAAACCGTACGAAAACAGCCGGTGCATGAATTCTAAAATGGTCGGCCAGAAGCCACGTCATTCGGTGGTGATGTTTGACCGCGGCGGCCGGAAACGCGTTTCCGGCGCCATAAAATACCAAAACGGCGTGCGGCGGTCCAATTCGGAGCAAACGTGCTCCGAACGACCTGAAACCGCACGAGAATGATAGAAATATTATTCCTGAGATGCAGGGGGAGGCGGAACCTCCATCGGACGTGCGGTGCGTGCAACACGTCCGAATGTGTCATTTTCAGCAGCTCAGTGCGTGCTGAAATGGCGCGTTGGGGGTTCAAAACCACCTGAACGACCTCCGAATGTAACGAAACCGCACGACAACATCCGTTGCGTGAATTGGAAAATCGTCGGGCAGACGGCACGTCAATCGGAGGTGCCGTTTGACTGCGGCGGCCGGAAACGCATTTCCGGAGTCATAAAACACCAAAACGGCTTGCGGCTGACGAATTCGGAGCAAACGTGCTCCAAACGACCTGAAACCGCACGAGAACTATAGGAATATTATTCCATAGATTTAGGAGGATGCGTCACGTCCATCGGACGTGCGGTGCGTGCGGCACGACCGAATGCGTTGTTTTCAGCAGCTCGGCGCGCGCTGAAATAGCGCGTTGGGGGGTCAAAACCACCCGAATGTCCTCCGAATGCCACGAAACCGCACGACAACATCCGTTTTGTGAAATGTGAAATGGTCGGATAGACGTCACATCAATTGGAGGTGCTCGTTGACCGCGGCGGCCGGAAACGCGTTTCCGGAGTCATAAAACACCAAAACGGCGTGCGGCGGTCGAATTCGGAACAAACGTGCTCCGAGAAACCTGAAACCACACGAGAATGATAGAATATTATTCCTGAGATGCAAGAGGAGGCATAAAGTCCATCGGACATGCAGTGCGCGCGGCACGACCGAATGCGTCGTTTTCAGCAGCTCGGCGGGCGCTGAAATTGCGCGTTGGGGGGTCAAAACCACCCGAACGACCTCCGAATGCCACGAAACCGCACGACAAAATCCGTTGCATGAATTTTGAAATGGTCAGAGAGACGTCACGTCAATCGGAGGTTCCGTTTGACCGCGGCGGCCAGAAACGCGTTTTTGGAGTCATAAAACACCAAAACGGCGTGCGACAGTTGAATTCGGAGCAAACGTGCTCCGAAAAACCTGAAATGATAGCATTTCTTAAATCGGGGGTTTTAAATTATTATAGCACAATGATTTGATATTATACATATATTTAATATTATATATATTAAAACATTTAAAATATTATATATATATATTTAAAATATTGTATTTAATAGTATATATGTGAATATTTTTTTTAATATATATATTTATTTATTTTAGTGGACATTTTTTAAAAAAAACTTCACTATAGCGACCGCCATTGGTGATCGCTATAGGCCTCTAGCGACGAGGCTAAAGCGACTGCCAATGGCGATCGCTGGGCGGCCGCTAGAGGCCTATAGCGACCGCTTTTGGCGGTCGCTATAGGAGGTTTTTTTAGTAGTGATAGTGATATGATCCACCAAGACCGATGGTTGTCTACCCTCAGATCTGTCATTAGGGAGGGGCCACACACACTTCCCTTTGAGGGATGGGTTTCATCACCTTTATCATGAGGATAATTAAAGACAACTCACTATTTTTTACTATCTACTTCATTATGCTTGTGAAAGGAGGAATTTGGAAATAAGATAAAAAGATTGAGTGATGTTCAAAAACTAATAACCAAAGGGTTTAACTGGTTGGTAGTATAATATATATATTTTTATGATCCTTTGATAGATTATGCATCCCTAGGAATCACCTGACTTCACAAGATAATGAATGACCATAGCTACTTGAACTATTAAATGTTGTGGGAGAGTGGTTAAGTTCAACGGTACCTTCACCCGGTTGTTTATAGGGCATGCAGTAACATGAGAAAATTTGAGTTACTATAGAGTCACAAGATATAACTCCTTCTAATATTAGTAAAAAAAATTCTATAATTTTTATGACCAATCCTAGTGAGATTCATTCATTTTGGTTAATATTCTTCTATATCCTGCGATCATTGGTGAATTCCATGTAGGAATCCTTCTTTCCTCATGATTTGGAAAATTTAATGAGCCAGGGTAAATCCACACAACATATGAAATTATTTGAACCTTCAAAAAAATCCTCATAAATCCCCCCAGGGGTGGCCACATTCATGTGTACACTTGTCTAGGATTGTCGAGCCTGAATCTACTACACTTCTTATGGTTCCCACCTATTCAAGAAGTGTCATGCCGAACCCAGTCTTGTGACCCTGCCCACTTGGCCATCACTACCTTCAAGGAATTCTCCAATAACCACTCATCCCTAACCCGACATTTGTGGGTTATATTCTTCACTAATGAATGCGGTATGATTCCACATCATCTTTGCAGGATTCACTCTCTCGACACTAAGTGCATATTCATGGATGTGTCCATACAGAACATTATGTGGTGGAATCTCATTTCAAATGTTCCCATCAACACAAATAAACATTCACCAAATCATTGGATGGGTAATGGGAAAATCCTTAGGTGACCTTCTTTCCCATCCCTTTATAGTGCATCCACTATAACCAACTTAGCTGGGGGAATCCTAGTGTTGTTAAAAATTTTTAGTTAAAGAATTATAGTTGTAGGGTATATGGTCTCTAGATACTCATATATAAAAGAACGATTTATCGTTACACTATTGGTATGACCCATTGAATGTAGGCTCCCACCATAGTAACTTCCCTATTAGATCCACCCCCTCATATGGATTTTGTATAGTTCATTTAATAAATACATGAATCATTCCTATAATGGAATTTCCTTCATCCTTTACTAGTTTGTTTTCATCCCATGCACAAACATTTTCCATTCCTATGAAAGACATATCCTTTTTTATGGGTACATGAATACATCCTTTTCGGGTATGAATTATTGAATCATTTAACCTAAATTGGGATCCCATCATTCTGGTAAAGATCCCATGGGATAATGACAACTTCCCCATGATTAACATGGAATGTGTTGGTCCCTTGAGACAAATTTCTTATTAGATTAGGAATGATTTTTTTATGGAAGTAAATATGAAATTGTGATTCACATGCTACTAAATATAGGACCAACTATTTGAAATTAGATTCAAATTTTATGATATATTCACATGCCGAATATGACCTATCCCATTATATGGTAATTTCTCATCTCTAGGATAGGTTCTACCGCTCATTGAATCCCTTAATTAGATAATTGTAACTATTCTTTATGATCATTTCATAGTACGTGGGGGGGGGGAGAGGATCCATGTCTTATATATTTATGACATCAATAATTTTCACTTTTTTCTTGAAAAAATATTTTATTATTTTGTCATTGTATTTCCTAAAGTGACACACATCAACACTATGAAACTGGTGAAGAATCAAAAAGACTCTAACCTTTTTGGTGGCATCATATATTCTTGTTATAGAGGAAAACACATAAACAATCAACCTGAATACATTTCTAGGAAACTACCTACACAACATGAACACATTTTAACCCTCTTTTGTGGTGAAAAGAGTTATTCATGGCCCGACACACTCTAGACAAACATCCAAATTATGATGTCCTAAGAAATTTTATCCACTGATAATTATAAATGCTTGATACTTTAATGACCATTTCACTCGATACAATGAAATGTTTTGGGTCTAGTTTACAAATATCTATTCATGGAGATCTGGTTCATTGATATCATTTCACGGAGCAAGGTTTATGATGATGGGGCTCATGGTGATCATTTTAAAAAGATCCAATTTTCATATAAGTGTTCACCATGAAATATTCATACATCGAGAATCATGGTGATGTTGATAATGGGGAGTTGCAAGGATCGAAATCACAATGTCATTGTGAATGATTTTCTCTTCATGAATAGATATTTTACGATGTACCTTATGAGAAACCCCACTGATTATCTAAAATCCCCCTCCGCTTTTATATGTATACATCTAGAACCAGGTTTTTGGTTCCTCTATGATGTGGGTCTTGAAAATTAGACTCATGAATGAGATATGAGAGTACACTTCACAAATGAGATTCACAAATGACTATTCTGAAAGGGTGTCTATCTCAAAATTTCAGAAACTCTCCTTCATAATTAGACCATTCACTTCATAGCAACTCCCATTCTGAGTGGGGGGTAATTTTTAAAATATAAAATATTCATGTTAAGAGTACGATTGAGGAAAGAAGAGATGATTCACGTTAAATAAGATCCAAACCACCCCAAAGCACTTCTAAGGGGCATGTATCGCAAAGATCACCTCATTTTCAATATCAATAAGCTCGTGAAGCACTCATGGTGAGGAGATCCTTCCCAGACACAAAAAAACATGACATTACCTATGTGTGGTAACTTTTAAAGGCATAGAGTCATTCAAGAATGCATTAAGGTTAGATAATATCTTTGTGAGAGTGAAAAATTTCATTTGAGAGTCACACCCCTTCATAATTCTCATACCTATTCCTGAATGAGAAATTATTTCCAAAATCTATTTCCTATAAATACCCCCTCTAGTCCGATATTTTATGGAATGAGGAGTGACCTTTAAACATAAAAAATCACCACATTTTCATGAAATACAATAGAATAATGAATCAAAAAGAAAATAGATAACCCATGGAATATATGAATAGTGAAACCACCCCCATGTGTTCTTTATCCTCTACCCTAAGGGGAGATTCCTTTCAAAATGGCTGACACCCTTCAGGGAAGAAAAAGGACCTTTAGGGGACTGGAGGGTTCATGAAGCAATCTTCCTTCCCAAAGCACTCCACATAATAACAAACACATCATCCTAAGACATTTTCATCATGTTTCGTGGTTTATACTCTTTAGCAAATCCCCCAACCTCTGTGATGACCCCATGTCATATATGACCCTCCACTATGAACCTCCAATACCCATGAAGTATTTCACTCTTTTATCTTTATGAAGAAACTATTCTACTAGTAAATCCTTAAAATGGTTGTGTTACCATAGCCTCCACAACAATTCAATACGTGTTTTTCTACACCTAGACTCTCTATGTGACTAGTTCCATCCTTTTTATATAAGATCACTTCACTTAAAGTGTGTATGGATCATCACACCATTAATTTCATTCTAAGAATAAGTATTATATTCCATTTTTCATCTAGAATATGTAACATAGGGAAGAAATAATGATTATATACTCAACCACAGATGTGAAAAATCCATACCCCATGCAATGGATAATATGTAATGGTAACATAATACAAAGGTGTTAGAATTGAATCTCCCCATGCATGAACCTCATAACGTAAGACATTCTATCTCAACTTCATATTCATATGATGTTAAAATATACAAAAAAATCCTAAAATCACGATATAAAACTATAGTTTTACGCATTGTAATGAACACATGAAGCCTCATGTATTATTATAATGGGAGACTACATTTTTTCACACAATAGGACATGAGTCACCAATAAAGAGAAGATTCAATTCATAATATGCATACAATCACTCAAGGAATCTCAATACATGTCACGAGTTTCGTTAGCGCATGACGTAAAAAATCATTGTTCAGTCTTGTCGCAAGACCTAAAACTACATCTTCAAATTACATGGATTTTGATCCTTTCCATCTAAATAGCTTATGTAAGATGCATCCTTTAACTTAAATACCCAAAATGGAAAACTCAGGTGTGATATATTTCGTCCCAAGAACACACCTTTAGGTCCCTTCTCACGAGGCATTCTAATCAATTGATAAACTGTCCATGTGTGACATCTCCCCTCCTAGAGATTCACCCCTTTGACCGACCTCCATTGGGAATTTTGTTCATGTGAAATAGTTCATTATGATATGTCAACCTCATTCCCCAAACTATCTAGAACACATTTTCTGATCCATCGAAAATGTACACTGAACTTGTGATCAAACCCAATAAACATACCTCATGACATTCTTGCGATTATTGATAGAAGGAAACCTTAAAAGACTTATTCCAATTGAATTAATCACCTATTGATCAACATGGGATTCCTAGGGTTTGTACCTTATATTACACATATAATATTACCTCCCAAGTGGAATATTTATTAGTAACCAATTCACCCAATGTCTAATATTTCCCAAAAATGACCAATGTGACTAATCTCAGGAAAAAAGGTTACATCGCTTCAAGGATAAAACCAGTGTAATTAAGTAGTTTTTTCAAACGGATGTCAATGAGAACAAGTTCTAAAAATGTCGAATTCATCAATGAGGGACACTATTACAATCAAGATCCATTTAGGAATCCATGGATGGATGACACAACATCACATTATCCCTCTTCCATCAAGGATTATATATCTCCAATTAATGTGATGAATGATGAAAACTATTGGAAAGTTGGAATGTGGAGAAATAAGAATCCAGTGTTCATTAAAATTAAGTTAGTGCATAATTTTTTTTAGAAATATTAGTGTATATCCGAAAATTGATATTAATTTAATATTCCTTCAAGTAAATATATTAAAAAATTACCATCATTAAATAATTTTTTTGAGGTGTAATGAATTATTTTTCCCATGGGTTACAACTAAACATTCAATAAAATTATTGAAAGGGTAATGGTCATTAGTGTAGAGTGACCAAAACCTAAACAGATTATGAACACTAAAAATTAATTAATTCAAAATTTTGGTATACAAAAACATCATTGTGCTTATTTTACTTTTATAAATATTATTATGGGTTAACCATCTATATTTTTTTATTTTTCATTTTATAAATATTTCTTTGATATTATTTGTGACCATATTTGAGGGTGTTATGAGTTTAATGTTATTAATAATAATAATAGAAAATAGATCTATGATTTGTAGGAATAAAGTAAGAGAATGATTAATTAATCAAAATCATGATTCCCATCCATCTCAAAAAAAATATAAAAACCAAGGATATAAGATGTAATATGATAATGTATGGTATATAGTATGATAGACATATCAAAATTGGATTATTTTAAAGAAATTTAGAATATCATATTTTATGATATAATGAAATCATATTTATAATACTTGATAATGTTCAATTTAATGATATAGTTGTGTTTTTTGGCCATGAATCGAATGATCAGTTATGTTTTCAATCTCATTGGCTCAAAAATCAATAATAATAGAAAAAAATTATCATCATAACTATCTACTAATTGGATGTCAGTCATCATATATTTCATAATATAAAACTTATAATAGTATTTATAACTAATAGTTTCATGAGATATAATAAAATAAATTTAACAATCTATTTGGGAAACAAGTTGTTAATTTTTTTTTGATTATGGAGGGTTCTAATAGCCTCTATAACGGAGTTTATGGATTGAATCACACAAAAATGTGAATTATCCATTATTAATCCTATTGTTGAAACTCTCTCCCTCCCAAAGCACTAATTTTTATCTATTTTGGAATCATGAGATTCAAAATAATATCTTGGCAGTTCTGATGTTCTTAAAATATTTTTTTGGCGGTTCAGGGAAAACTATAGATAGAACCTAGTGGGTTGATTTTTTATATCTTTCATAGTGATCTTCATCATTAAATATAAAATAAAAATTGGAATAGATTACTAATTTTTATGTTACTGGTTATTCATTTATAATTAAATATGATATTAGATTCAAAGGAATGGTGATCTTGGATTTTATGATTTCTAATCATTTTCTCAATATTTAATAATACATAATAATACATTATAATATATTTAGTTATATTCTAACATTCTATGTATTTTTATTAATTTGAAAAAATAATATTATATTTTTTAAATTTAAATTATAATTATATTCAACATAGATAAATAAAGTTTAGAATTTTGTTTCATTTCAATGAGTTTTGACATAAAATTTGGGATATCCAAGTCAATAAATAAATAAATAAATTATAATTCATATCATAAAACATCCAAATATTATATTTCTATATTTCAGATTGTCAAGGATTAAAGAAACATCATTTTATTTCCTCAAAGTAGTCCATATGGAAAATAAAACTGGGTTCATTCCAATGGATTCTAATACTGAAAAATATTGGTTTTTCATTAATATGAAAAAAAATTGTCTTGCATAGAAATTTCAAAGACATCTTCACACCAGTAATTATAATTTTCGATAATGTTATTAGATATAAAGTATCACTAGAATATACAACCATGTTCTTTTCTCTAGGAAATATCTATCTTATTATATGACTCCAATTATATCATCAAATATGAAGTATAGAGAATTGATTTTTCTTCATAAATTTCAATAACTATTATTTAGGAATGCATTATAGAATAATTATAAATAATAATAAAATGTAATTTTGGATATTGTTCATTTTATAAATGATTTTATAAATTAATTAGTAACAAATTTTACAAATTTTCATACTGAATGTTGCTAAATCATTTATTAATAAAAAATTATATTATTTTTTTAATATATAAATACATTATAATTTATTTGGAATCACTATTATTTTATATATAAATTTCATTCATTGAAATTTAAAATATAACCCTAAAAGGGTTTTTGATTTATGATAACAAGGAAAATATAAATTATTTTTATTTAAAATTATATATTTATTATAATGCATATTTTTAATTATTTAAATGTAAAACACATTATTTAAAAAAAACTAAATATCATAAATGAGTTTTGGTAAATAATTTGATCCCAATATTCATTAATATAAATATGGGATATTTAGATTTTGGAATAAGTATACATAATAAAAATTGATTTATAAAACGGTAAATATAACATAATATATCTCATATTTTATGTGAATTCCACATATATATATAAATAATATTTTTAATATTTTAATACATTTAAATAAATTTAATGTTCTGATATTTATTTCAGTTATTTGTTTTATAAGGTTTTATTCAATTATGAAGTCTTCATAATTGTAAAATTAGGAATTGAATATTTATTTTTATAAAATGTTTAAATATCTAATTCAAACTTATTTTAAAAAAATCAATTTTGTTATATGATTAAATTAAGAAGTTATGGATGATTTTTATGCATTTATTAATGTTTCGATAGAATTTATATATCTCTTGGGTTAGGAAAGTGATGTAGTAATTTATGTTACACATCCACAGGTCTAGAGGATTATTAATAATTGTATAAAATTTTGGGATGATTAATTGTAGAACCAGACTAACTAATTTATTGAATATGTATTCCATATAAATATAAAAATTTTATGAATTTGATTCATATATCTTTTGTGTATTGGGAATTTTGATATGTGCGGAAATATTTTTTTTATATTAATATTTTTGTCCCAAAAAACCAAGTGGGGGTGAATGAAATTATATAGTGGGGGTTGAACAACCTTCACACCAGATGAATATTTTCACATCCTTTTGGGAAAATTTCAAAAGGGATGTGTCTGTAGAACAAGAAACGCACAATAGTAAACTTATTTGAGATGTTTTACAATCCTACATTCATAATATAGGTGGCCATTGGGAATGGATAAAAAAACATAGGAACTCACATTGGTTGAGATTATGGGTTTTTGGGCTCACCAAACCATTTTTGGGGAGTTATTTAATACAATTGGACCCTATTTTATATCTTAGAAAAATTCTTGAATCAATTATTATATATGAAATATTCATCTTTTCACCCTTTCATTGAAAATCAATTCTTTAGATTAATTTCATTAGAATCATATGTATATATTTGGGGTTGTTTTTCTATGTAGATATCTATATAATTCCAAAGTTCTATATTGATGGAACATTTTGGTATACTAATTATAGATTACTATGTTGATTTTTACTAATATGTTTCTTTTATTCCACATAGTTCGTTATCTTGAATTTATCATCATGCTGGAAGATGTGAGTTATTATGATGTATGGATCGGGCCTTTGAGATGGGATTCATATATATAACTATCAGTAGAATCAAAACTACATTTCATTAATTCCATATAATATGTCTGATCATGCATTTTAGTTTAATGTGATGAGGAACAAATCATACTATTTAAATTCATGTAATAAGGACACTAATGTGGAAAGTGCCACGTTAATGTTTGGTGTGGTGATTATGTTGATCCTAGAAACGTAACATGGAATGTATGAATCTTAATAAGTCATATGTGACCCTAATGGATATATATACTAGATAAGGTTATATTTAATTTCACGTTTTGGGTTTGACCCTTAGGTTGTCACGACCCGTCCTTGGGGCCCGTGCCGTGACTACCCCAAGACCGCCTTCCATAGGCCAGGGGCTGGCGACTAGCACCAAGGCGTAAATCCCAACAAAAAGGGAAGGCATTGCCTTTGAAAAGTAAACAAGCACCACAGAGTCAGCAAGCGGAAAGTAACTACAAAGTGCAGAAAAGTAAAGGGGGCCGGAATACAAGCCCAACTGAAAGTACAACTGGAAAAGTAAAGAGAACAGCAACTGAAGAAAAGACGGCGGCCTAGTGTCGTCCACTGGAAATCCCACCTGAAGGGTGGGTACAGATAGCCTCCAGGCTCCTCGGGTCCCACGTCCGCTCCGAGCACGTCCCGCCCAGTGGTCCACCTCCAGGTACCGTCCTGCTCCACGCCCCAACCGAGATCAGCGCTGTCCGTCGTCTGCAACCAACACAACAAGGTGCGGGCATAGCCCGTGCAGGGGTGAGTATAAGCTACTCAGTAAGGACCCCGAGACCCACGAAGGTCTCCTGAAATCCACAAAGGATATAGCACAAAAGAAAGATGCAATCACGAAGTAACATCAGACTCGACTTAGGTATATGCCCATACATATACCTAAGTCCCAAATTCTAGCTCTGCTTACGAGCTCAAGAACATCTCAATCCCCGCAGGAAAGCAAGACTCAAATCCACAAGGAGAGTAAACAGTAAATCCACATAGGATAGTTCAACACATTTCCACAAAGGAGAGTAACATAAGATTCATCTCAAACCAGGATTTTCATTATCAAAAACGTAACTGCTGAAGAGCCCCATCTCTGAAGTGTACAGTGGTCCTGTCACGACTCCGAGGTACTTCTCACTAACCTAAGACTACTGAGGTACTCCTCCTGTCGAGTACCGCGGGTCTGCTGCCAACTACCGGGCGCTCCGTCCGCTGAGGGTCTGCTGCCAAATACCGGGCGCTCACCCAAATAGCCTACAGAGGTACTCCTCCAGTCGAGTACCACGGGTCTGCTGCCAACTACCAGGCGCTCCGTCCGCCGTGGGTCTGCCGCCAAATACTGGGCGCTCCGTCTACTGGGCTAGTCGACTCACTCCAAGTCGAGTCGGTCGAGCAGTCTTCAGGTCTCAGCCGGCTACACGGTCTCCGTACTTCGTATGCTCGTCTCCAGTATCGCGGGTCTGCCGCTACAACCAAGCGCACCACCTCTATCAAGTAAAACAGAAGATTCAGCTCACACAGGTATACTTCTTCGGATGACGATAAAGATGATCCCTGATCCATATAAGTCGTCGGACCCACGAAGGATCGATAGGTAACTAATCTCTGCAGTGACCCACACAGGATCGGGCCCACGCATGACCTGAAGCCCTGATCCACGTAGGATCGCTGAGTGCAGTAGTCGTCGTAGTCCGCTGAGGATCTCTGCACGGTCGTCGCCGCAGTCCACTGAGGATCTCTGCACGGTCGTCGTCGGAGTCCACGGAGGATCTCTGCACCGTCGTCGCCGCAGTCCACGGAGGATCTCTGCACAGTCGTCGCCGCAGTCCTCTGAGGATCTCTGCACGGTCATCGCTGTCGAAGTAGCAGTCGCAGCCAACCTAGGGTTCCCGCACACAGCAAGCTCGTTCGGGAGGGTCCGCTCCACGAGCCGAGAGGCTGATACATCAACTGACACGAAGTCCGAAGTTGATGTATCCAAAAGTTCCGTATCGTCAACAGGAACTCAACGTCGCAGACGGCGTGTCAATCGGACGCCCGGTCTGAGAGATATTGGCATTTTCGTCCCAGGGGCCCGGTTGGTTTTTAAGGCAAAACCAACCCGACCGCACTCCACCTGCGTCCAAACCTCGGGCGGAGTATGCCAAAAGATCTGTCTCACTTAGAGGAAGTCAACCAAGCTGACGGCACGTCAATCGGACGTCCGTAGCTCAAGATATGAGCGTTTCCGCTCCGAGGGCCCGGTTGGTTTCGTGTACGAACCAACCCGGCCGAACCCCAAGTATTCTGAAACTTGAGTGCGATAAACCGAAACGACCGTCTCGATCCAAGGATCGCGTTGCCGCTGACGGCGGGTCGTTTGGAGGCCCGAAGCTCAAGATACAGCCATTTGAACGAAGTCCTTCCGAAGACGGGGGGTCCGGGCCCGGGCCGACCCGGCCCGACCCCCCCTGGTTGGCCCGAACCGGGTCGGGTCCGACTCGGTTGGCCCGGCCCGGCCCGGCCAGGGCCGGTCCGGCTCGGCTCGGCCGAGCGGCCGAGCGGCCGACGCGGGGGAAAGCCACCGCCCCGCGTGACACCCCCGCGGCACCCGCGGGGTGTCGGCCAGACACCCGCGGGGTGCCGCGTGACAACCCCGCGGCACCCGCGGGGTGTCGCGCTGGACACCCGCGGCACCCGCGGGGTGTCGCGCTGGACACCCGCGGGGTGCCGCCGCCTCCGGCCGCCGGCGCCGCCGGAGTCGCTCCGGTGACCCGTTTTCCTTCCCGTCTGCGCCGTTGTTCCTCCCGGGTTCCGTTCTTTACTGCGGGATCATCAAACACCCGTTGCAGCACGTTCCGTCGTCGCCTGCCAAATCCGCACAAAACGAAGAACGGCGGAGGGTCGTCGGGCCGTGTTCGTTTGGCCCGCACCCTCCGCGTTAGAAATAAAAAACCGGGAGAAAAATGATCAACACATGATCCAACAATTTTAATTAAAAATAAAAATTGTTCATTGAAACCGGCTTTTTAATTTTCGAAGAACGTTCACGAAAAAAAATTAAAAAGGGGGTAATTTTCCAAAATAAATCCCTACCTTGATGATCGTCGTGCGCGGGCGTTCTTCGCGGAAGAGATCGTCGCGGAAGAGATCGATCGCCGCGTCGTCGCGGGGAGGCGTCGCGTCGTCGCGGATTCTGGCGTTGAGTCGGCGAGCTCAACGAACCAAGAACAACAGATTTAAATTATTAATATTTAAATCTGTGTTTCGTTTAAAACCAAAGAAAAGAACTTGAGAGGAAATCCGAAAGCACTCACCTCGAATGGTCGGTGATCGGAGATCGGAGATCTGAGATCGGAAGAACGTCTCGGGCGAAGGCGTCGTCGATTTCCGGGTTCGGCGTTCTTCGCGTTCTTCGCGTTCTTCGCGAGGGAGAAGAAGTTGCGAGGGTTCTCCCAAATCTTCTTAAGTGCAAATAACCAGAGGTTAAGCGTTGGTCTTATTTTATTATTACGCCAACGAATTTGAAAAACTGGTTAAGAAACGATCCATCAATTCGTTGAATTAATTCAACGAAAGAAACGACCCATTTAATTCACGAAAGAAACAGCCCATTTAATTCACGAAATAAACCGCCCAATTAAATGGTCTGTTAAGAATTTAGAAAACGCATTGGTTGACTTTCATTAAGACGGGTTTTCACGGGTGCGTTTCTTAGCGGAAAGAAACAGCGGGGCTCGTGCGGGCCCCACCTCACAAATATCCTACCAAGGGGGTAGGATATTTCCGGATAGCATCCTATCCAGTTCAACTCAGTTCAAGCCGCCTTTAAGTGGCTTCATGTGGCTTCCAAGTGGCTTAAGTGAAATAAAATAAAGTTGTCGCAAAATTATTTTATTTCTTAACTTTAAGCCCGAAAATTAAAAACCACACCCGAGCAAACGCAACTCCGGAAGAGGCGTTTCTAAGAGAATACCGGCGCTGCGATTTCATCGGTGCCCTCAGAATTCGATTCCGGGCACCGGTTCAAAAGTTAGAAAAACCCGCTCGTCCGTTCACTGAACGTACCCGAGCCAAACTTCAGAAAATGATTCCGGGCACACCCGGCCTCGGAATCAGGCACCGTCAGAAACTGCGTTCTTGTAAAATTCCAAAGAAAATTAAGAAAAAAAAATTCCTTGAAATTTACGGGTCTTTACATAGGTATGCTTCCTAAATATGATCTTCAGATAGGAATCAAAGACAACATAGTCCAGAATGGTTGTCAGTTACTGATATAGAGGTGGAATATTTAATGTTGAGAGTGAGATATATCATACATATTCTCTACAAAGATATTAATGTGATCATATTGATTTTATGATTATCAATCACATCTACACCTAGTTCATTTATACTCTATGGGGGAAACAGGAGGAGTTGGATGATCTAGTGAACCAAAAAAAATAGTATTCCTCTATTGGTGGACGAGGTCATGGAAATGTAATGTTGGTAAATTTCTCACAATAAATACAAGTGGTTTTCTCCAAAATGGATTCCCTAAGAGAAGTTGGGATAAATATAATAAAATATAATCTCACTGAAAAAAATAGCATCTTCTACTTGAAGAAAATAATAGATTCAATTGAGGGAATCATGTAGAGAAAAATGGATTTGATTTGACCATCTACACTCTTATTTTCAATTCATGGGTAATATCATTATCTTTAATGTTGATATCATCATTACCATAAGAATTTATAATGTAGATCCTTACAAGGATATGACATATTACTAGAATATATAAAATCTAGTGGAAATACGTCTTCATGGAAATATAAAAAAAAGATGATTCAAGAATTTTAGGGCTTTATTGAAAATACATGAGTGAATATTTTTTGACACATGTCAGCCTAAAACATTGGGTCACCATAAATTGGGGTCATCATGGACCACATCATGTCCCTATAAATAATAAAGTTATTCGGAAAGACTTCTTCCGCATGATTTTCCTCCCTATAATCACAAGAGATGACCAAATTTATATGTGTGACATGATTGAGACATTCAACCCATTGAGGTAGTATATGATTATTTGCATTCCTTGTATTTTTTTAAAGTGTGCACTAAAATTTTGGAGTAAGATTCAATCAATATTAATTTAAAATTATATTGTAATTTGTATCTAACTACATGCATCATCGGTCATAACCCATCTTCATAAGAAGCCCCAAGGCTAGTGTAGTGGTATAAAAACCCTTTGAAAAAAACACGAACAAGTTAAAAAGACACGCCCACAATTAGATGGTTCTGGTATTCCATAGGATTCTCCATCTTCGTTCACATTTATCAATGGGTAGATTAGAGGTATCCATCATATGCACATGAACATTTTTGGTGTTTGGGACTGGACTAACACACCCACGAGTCAATAAATTTGGAAATCATATAGGTTGTTACACCATGACCATCTACATTGTAGGACCTGGCATGGTCCGACTAGAATGTGGGTTCCATGTTATGTGGTTCCTTTCCATTTGTGTTATAAAAGAATAATCAAATGATGGATCAGATATGAGACTTCTAGGTGAGTTGAATGTGGTTCACACACGTTAGGGATGGTTGAACGGAAGATGCCATTCTGTGATGGGAAACCATGAAACAAACACTTGGGAGAGGTCATTCACTGGTTTCTATGGATATTATCTAGTGTCATTTGATGAATAACACTCATGTATAAGGTTGAATAATGGTATTTGTCCTAGTTCTCTTAGACCTAGGGGAGGAATCACTTTCTATAGTTTTATTGTGTTTAAATTTCTAGTGTAACTATTATCACACTAATCTTTTTTATTTCAACATTATTCATGTCATGGATATCTACTAGAAAAATATAGAGAAATATGGTGAAGGAATATGGTGGCTCAGGATTTGAGTATTATTATAGTCTTATAGTTTTCAGTCATCTAGTATTGTCAACAGAGTAAACTAAAGGTCCCATTTGTAGGAATTCTCAAGACATTGGCAAAGAATGATGTTTTTTAAATCCACTTTCCATGGTGAGAGCTGTAGTAGATTTTGGACACATGTTTTGGGTCATGATGTTTTGATACGTGTAAGCCTATATGTATAGTAGGGGCATACCAATTTCACATACAAACGGGATTATCATCTTATGTGATGGTTCTGGGTGATCTATTCACATAATATAATGATTTACATTATAAAAAATATTTTAATCTCCACCACTATATCTTTTTATCCATAATTCTTTTTGTGCACCATGGGAAGTAAAATTGAATCTTATAAAGTGGACTACGCACCATGAATTGTCTTATACACCCTATTATGGATTTTAATATTGAAAAAAAACTTTTTATAAGATCCATAAAATAGGATTTATTTCATTGAAACTTTATATCTAAAATTACAAAATTCATTAACCTATTAATCGCGAGTGTTTCTCACCACCATACCAACATATTGGGAAATATTTATATGGAATCTCCATCCCTCTTTATTTGATAATTCTTATAGTATTGAAATCCAATAGGATTCTTCTCCCAGCACACATATAATTTTTAACAAAATCCTGATATTTTGTTTCTAGGTTTTGATAATATCATTAGTCATATGGAAAATTAAGTTGAATGAAGTTTTCAATTCCAACAGTATCACAATATATAACTTTTATGGGACACAGATTAAAATTATTTGCACATAATGAATTAGTAGATGACATATGATATGAAACTAACTATCTTGGTAAATACATACAAATATGGTGTAACATGATATAAGGAAGACTAGATTATAATCCTCTTAATGACATGTGTTTAAAATTTCCCCGATAGAGAAAATTTTCTAGAATACAATGACCTAGGATTTTCATTAATTGGTACTATAAAATTTCATTGAATATTAAATACCTCTTATCTTTATAGGACTGAAGGCCATAAATGTTTAGTTTCATGGGAAACTAGACAGAAAATACTCTTATTTCATGAATGGTCTTCAAAATCCCCCATAACAACTTTACCATTTATAAATATATATATATATATACACTTCATAAAAACATAGTATATAACCAAGGTTAATAAAGTATAATAAATTGTGATATTAGATTCTCATTATGCGTAATTACATGATATTTCATTTGATGGTCACATGAATAAACAATAATATGATAATGGTATGAGATAATGACCATAATATAAAAAAATAAAAAAAATCTACCAAATAACATAAAAATGATTCATGGTATAATTATTTACAATTTTAAAATTAATGAATCATAAGAGAGATAAATAATCATCAATGAATAAGTAACCATACGTTCGGGTTATAAATATTTTTCCCTATCATTTTTATTTAAATATTTTCATATATCATTGTTTAATACTACTAGAATATCATAACGGATCAAGATTCATCACCAACTCCATGAGGGGATCAATCACAATGAATTGATTCATATAGTGGATCAAACAAGTCAAATGTTTTCTTAATGTTGATCAATATCATCAACATATTTCTCATATGAGATCAAGAACATCATTGTGATTTCTATATTTATATCATGAGATATAAGTCATTACACAATTAATTAGATGTATATATATAATTTTGGTCAAATAAGTCACACAATTAAAACCTTATATATGTGTTCCATAGGACAATTAAAAAATTCTCATATAATTATATCAAAAACCATGAAATGAAAAATATTTTTTAAAAATATTCACTAATATGTCCTGGCATAATGATGGGAAAATTAATTGGTTTCATAAAAATGTCATCATTATAATAATAAACCATACGGAATATGTATAATGATGTACCATTGGATCATATCTAAAATAAAATAAAATAAATCAAAAATTTTGTTTCCATTTAAAAATAAAAATACAATAAAAATAAATTAAATACATTCTTGAATAAAATAAACATTATAGTTTGGAATCAATTTTTTAAAATATATTTACTTTTTAAAATATCATCTAAATAACTCTCATTAAAATAAAAATTGTAATCATACAATGAAAGCCTCCAATAATTGATTAGTCATGTCTTCAAGAAAATAGGTGCATATTTTACACATTAAAATAATGTTTCATTCATAATTTTTATAAAAAGTATACAGTACCTTACTATGATAAATAAAGTAATATTCATTTTTACCAACTTGGTAAAAATATAATTGTGGGTAAAAATGATAGTAAAAAATCATTGGATAGTACTAATTTTATCATTGGTTATCATAAAACAAGGACATGGAAGTGAAAAAATTAATGATTAATGAAATAAGTTTTATTTTCCAAAAAAATGATATTTTAGTTGATTTCAAAAAGAGTGTAAATATAAATGGAAAAAATTTATTCTCAACAAATGGGAAGAAGAGAATAAAAATGAAAGGGATTTATCATATTAGGATCATATAGTTTCCTCAATGTATATTAAATAATTAAAAACCAAATTAAAAATAAGATTGAAAAAATGAGTTACCTATTTGTAATCATTTTAATCATAATATTGAGAAATAAAGATGATTAAATGGAACATTACATATCATAAAAATATATAAATAGTTGATATAACATGCCTATGGTTATTCAAAATCACAACCTAAATAATTATAAAAGTATAACATTACTATTTTACTAAATAATATTTTTCGCTATGAATATACATGAAAACATTTTGTGACATAACATCCCAATATTTTTAAAAGGAAACTACATTTCAATATCATATAAGATATTATACATTAAGCTTAAACCAAATATAAAATATTGTTTTTTTCTGTGATAGTTATATCATTGCCATTAGAAGAGTGGGAATGAAATAGAATAACTAAATTATGAAAATATATCTTACACATATTTCTCAGTTTAATTCATCAGTTACCAATTAATTAAATACTTATAAAATAAAATAAAATATTATGGAAGTTATTTATAAAAAATAATATTTTTATGCCCAAAATGGATTTTTATTAATAAATAAAATTAATCACTACTATTTAAATATATTAATTTAATTTTTTATATCCAAAATTTTAAATACATTAATATATCTTATTGGCCTATGATAATAATAAATCAAATTCTTACAATAAAAGCTATTTTTTCTACTAAAAAGTGATTTTCCTCCATTTAAGGGAACACATGACATAAAACTAACTATTTACAATCCTATAAATTTTAATTGTCAAAATAAAATTCTCTTTTGAAAGTAGAATATCAAAACATTCTTAGGATGAAATTTTGGTGATTTCAGAGATGTGTCTATTTTTGAATAAAAGTGGAAAATAAAAAACTGTAATTGACAAATTAATTTTCGTATAATTTATATATATTGTGAAATTATAATTTATTTGAAAATAATTCATAATTTGAATTATTAAACATTAAAAAAAATTAATTTTAGGTATTTTATTCAATTTCATATTTAAGTTGGTTCTAATAATTTTTTTAATGTTTTTTACATCTGCACTTTAAAAACAGGCTTTCATGTTGGGTCTATAGGATTAATAATAAATATAATGTCTATAATAATGTGAATTAAATTTGACTAAGGGGATAAATATTTTGAATTAAATGTCTTATATTTGTTAATAAGTTATTTTTCAATATTATTCATAAAAAGGTTCGATGGTATGAAGAATGATTTCTGTTGTTTTAGGTAAAATAATAATACATGTTAAAGTTAAATGGTAATGGATAAATATACCAAATAAATAAAAACTTTTATTGATGATTAATGAATTTATATACTCTATACAGCTTATATAACAATAATTATTATCCAAATTCATGTATTTGAACCCCACCTTAGAGTATATGTCTTTTAGTTAAAAATAATCCTTATTTAATCACTTAAATCCACCCATCCTCAAGTATAAATACCAACCTCACCCACACATTTCTCTTAAAAATTCATGAATATCCAAAACTATCTTACAAAAACTCTCATTGTAACACTACCAACATCAATTTCCATCCAATCCCACCAGAAGTCCAAATAAATAGTCCTCAATGGGTCTGTCCAGGGGTTGATATTCGAGAAGTAATTTTATCATAACATATCTCTTATTTTCCTTTCATCTTATATTATATCATCACCTACATATTCTATAAAATAATTATAAATATATAATCATGAATATATATTTTTTATATGTTTCTAAAATAATATCTCATATTAAAAACATTTTACATTTCATTTTATTCAAATACATGATAATTATTTTCAAAATTATAGTGGTTAATAGTCTCTATGAGTAATGATTTTGTTTATTTTTCACTATTTCATTAATGGATGTGAATAAAAGTATAAATATAGTTAATGAAGATATTATTATGTATATTATTTCCAATTTTATGATATTTAACTAACAAACACTCATAATATTAAATAAAATGAATGTAGTTCGTGGTGTTCAGATAGACCACCAAAATAAACTAAATTTGTATCATTAACATTATATCAAATGAATTAAACTAATAAATGAAATAACAATAATATATGAATATATATATTACTTTAATCATAGTAATAATATTTTATTCAACTTATAATATGGTAGTACATATTTATAAGTACTTCTATAATTATACTGAAATGAGCTGATCTAGAAACCATGACAATAATAAAATAATAATAGTGAATGTGTCAGAAGATGTTATAAAATAATCACATAAGGTATTATAAATATTAATATAGTAACATAAGGTGTTAAAAAATTAATTAATCCAATATAAATAAGGTTAATATATTCAAAACTAAATGGAATCAAGAGGTATAGGTTTCTCATGCCACTTTTACATTAGTAATATATATGTTTTATTAAACGATTATTTATTTTTTGAGGTGTATACATACTTCCCTCTAATAAAAATTATCACATATGTAATTATATTCATGGTATTGAACGTGTTATTTGATAAATATTAATTTTACGGTGAATATGATTTGACTGATTACAATGTTTACAAGAATTAAAATCCCAATTTCTATACACTAGGTTAAACATCTACTTCATGATTATGTCATGATAATAATTTGTGTGAAATGAATTTTGAATACCTCAATAGGGATTTAAAATTTATTTATGTGGATTTATAGTATATTCGATCAACAGAACTATTTAATTAAATTTCATTTCAATAATATGTTATTTATAAATGAATTTATTTCTAAAAAACTATTTTTAATGTTCCATTTTATAAATGAAAATTTTTTATTATAGATACAGAGTTAAAGGAATTTAACAAATTAATGTTTCCTTAATATTATTAAGAATTAATTCCATGTATATATTATAACTTTAAAATAAAATGTTTTCCATTTTACGTGCATTATTTTAAAAAATTATTTATTACAAAATGATGAGTTCATTTTCATCAGTGAGTTTTTCATGATGGAATCAGTCAGGATTTATTTTAATGTCATAGTTATTGGGAATTATTTAAAATGTTGGTTTTTATTTGATAAACCAATGAAGATTAGTTTAGTGATAATCCAATGATGGGTGGTTGTGTAATTATCCAAAGACATTAATATATTTCATAAAACAATGATAGGTGGTTCTGAGAAATTTCAAAGTGAATTAGTTATGTTAAAACCATCATTGCATTGGAAACTATGGACATAGTGGATGGAGATATTGGTTAATCTATTTTCATTACTGATATATAAAATGATGTCCCAAGTTATGTAATAATATTTTTTTCTTGCTTTCTAATGAGTTTTCATGAATATTTATTGATTTTAGAAGGGTAATATATTGATCATTTTGAAAACATGGATCATATTTTTTGAAACAAATATTTTTTTTTATGATGTACTTTTATGGGGTATTAAATGGACTAAAATATTTCCATTTTTTATTTCCCTTATTGATTTTTTCACTCATCCCATTGCTTAAAATGTTTTTATAGAACATAAGTGATGATAGTTACAAAGATGAGGTCAAGGAAAAATTGTAATTACCTTTCATGAAGTGAAAATAAGTATTATTATAATAAATATTATTTATGAAAAAATGGAGTCTGTGTATAAATATCTACATGTAACAAATGGGTTTAAAATTTAAGGATTTATCCACATTTTCTATAACTATAAACCTAAATGATATTCGATATTATAATAATATAAATTCTAATTTAAGATCACTAGAATAATGAAATGATTATTTACTTGTCCCTATAGCGAGTATCATAATATGGTTTAGAAAGAATTAGATACAAGTATAGTGTCATAAGAGTTATGAATTTAATCATATTTTTTACATTTGTTAGGATGATTGTAATCTGGATGGATTCGATACCCATTTTTTATTTATTGAGACTGATTTATTAGAGATTAATGAATTTTTTGGAAGATTGATTTAAATAGGTAATCATTTTTTATATAATTTAATTTATGTTTCATGTATTTTAGAGTATCTTTGGGTATTATAATTAAATATAGTAGTTTAATTTTGACATATATTAATTAATTTAATGTTTTAATGATGTACATTTCTATATATTAAGGATCATTTATCAATATCAATGGTGAGATATGTTTCAAAACACTATTATAACTTCTTTAATTTGATTATAAATATTATTCAAAAATCAGGTTCAAATGATTTAGATATATTTATTTGTGTTTAAATAAACTAAAATAAAGAGTTTGAATTATGAATTACTTTTCATACTGAGAAATTAATTACCATTTAGCCCAATAAAGATTTATATTATTACGATTGTGCACTTATTCATGACCATGGTTTCTATAAATATCTATCATAACATGAAAGTTAGTTTTCTCGTCTTTATTCATGTTTTCATACATTTAATCATAGTGTGTGTTATCTATTTTTACCATTCTACTTTTCATTCACTCTTTTTGAAAGAACATTTTATTGAACATTGTGTGAATGTGATATTTCAACAAAGGTATTAAGAAAAGTAATAATCCTATTTTTCAAATCCCAAATTCAAATTTTGAGGAAATAATTTTCTAATGGTGGGATCATGTAACATCCTATGAATTTTAAATGAGAACACTATGTAGAATATCATACAAGAGACACCTCATAGAGCTTAAATGGAGGACTAGATATTATTGTTTTAATTTATAATTATTAAGATGTCATTTGAATGGGAGGGAATAAATTAGATTAACTAAATTATGAAAATATATTTGAACTATGTTTATCAAATATATTATTTTGTTTCCAATTGAATATATATAAAAATAAAATCCCAATAAATATATATAATTAATTTTTCTTCAAAAATTATTTTTCTTAAAACTGGAAGTTTATGATAAGAAATTAAAATAATCACTATTAGTAAGTGATATTAATGAATTTTATATAATTCATATACAAAATTATTTTTTTATATTCATCCATTAATTGTTTTTGGTTTAATATATGAATAAAACCAATTTTAATAATAAAAAGATATATTTTAAAAAATAATAATTTTCACACCTTTCAACAAATAACCTTTCTAAAAATATATTTTAAATTATTAAAAATATTATTTTGAAAATTATAGAAATATAAATATTAAAATTATCTAATCGTTAAAATTTTCCATTATTCAAAAAATAATCATTTTTTATGAAGATTGAAAACATCATATTTTAATTGAAAACATAATTTTCATAAATTGTTTTTATATAGGAAAATTATTTTTCAAATTGTTATTAAATTATAAATAATAACATTATATATAAATAAATCCAACTTATTCTATTAGAATGAACATCTTTTTGATATTTTATTTAAAAATATTATAATATTTTTAACAATTTTCACATTCATAACATATATTCTCGCTACGTCTAGGGGATTCATATTAAATATATTATATTAAATTATATAAATTGAATTTGGAAACATTTAATCCATATTTAGAAACAATGTTTCCAAATGATTTAGTGTGGACATTTTAAATTTTATGATCAAAATATTTACCATGGTAAAAATAATGAGTTGTTGTGGTATATGTAAGATAATAAAACATATTTATTTTAAAATGGAAAGTCTTAAAATAACTAAAAAGATTAAATTTAAATTATCATTGTGTTATTTAATTTTCTTAAAATATTTAAAACATAAGTTATAAAGAAAAATTCTTCTAAATTAATGTTACCTTAATGTGGATGGATTTAAATATAAAATAATTCAGGCATAAATAGTTAAAACCAGCACTACTGATGTATAAATACCACCACCCACCACCCTATTTCTCTTAACAATTTTTATAGAACCTATAATATTTTCCAAAAAACTATCCAAGTAGCATTACCTACGTAAATTTTAATTTTTAATCACCAGAATAATGAATCCATTGACATCAAGGGCCCCCCAAAAAGGTGATATTCAAGAGGTAATTTTATCAATGTACCTCTCTTGTTTTCCTTTATTATTCTATTTTCTATCGACCTCATTCATTCATCATGGATTATAAATATAGAAAAATTATATACAAAATATTAAAGTTTATAATGGAATATATCATATAAATTTGTTTTCTTTCTTTTTCTTATTCGATGAAATGAAATCCATTTCAACATTATGACGTTCAACTCTCTCCGTCAATATTTTTGTTTTCATTTCCACCATCATGGGTGGTCATAAAATTATAATAAACATTAAATAAAAATATAATTAGTATATTATGAACTAATTCATGTTATATAACTTAAATATAATCATAATATTAATAAAAATGAATCTTATTCATGGTGTTCAGAAAAATGAAAAAAATAATTTAATCATTTATCATTAACATTGTTCAAAAGTATCATCATCATAAAAGAATATAATAAAATATGGGAAACTCATTGTATCTATAATTAAATGTACCATATTTTATTACAGTTATATTGTTTTAATCTCATTTTACATGAATATCAATAATTATATAGAAATGAACAGATCTTCAATCCAAAAAACAAACACAACATAAACACAAAATATAATGACATATTTTTAATGAATGGGTCATAAAAGGTTTTATAATCATTACATAATGTATTAAAAATACTAATATCAATATATAATGAGTTTATAACATTATTTTAACCATTATATATGAGGTTATTGTATGTATAACTATAAGGAATAGAGAAGAATGAGTTTTCATATCACTTTTAGTTTTGTGTTATATATTCCTTATTCACAGTTATTTCATGTGTGTGGTGTATATATAATGTGATTCCAAATATCATATTATTAATCTCAATATATTCATTAAATTAAATGTTTTATTTGATAATTATAATATTTATGGTTCATAATATTAGAATAATGACAATGTGTATGAGAATTGTCAAACAAATATCAATTCATTGTGTTAAAATTCAACTAATTTATTTTTTTCTTGATACGAATTTTTTAAAAAAAATTATGAATATATTAATTTCAATTTACACTTGTTTTATGTTTATTTTCATTATATTATACAAATAAATTCATTTAATTTACTCTCAAATTAATGATATAATATGTATAAACACATTTATTTATTGAAAATATTTTTTAAATGTAATTTGTCAAAAAATGATTTAATTAAATAAATGTCTTGAAACAAATTTCACTATTCAGTGTTAATTTAATATATTTTACTATACCAAAAAATTTTATATTTTGAATTTATAAACAAAATATTTGTTGTATATGCAAAATTTTTAGTAAATGAGAGATCTCAAACTGAAAGGTTTATTTTCTCCATATAGTGTTTTTAGGATGCTATCATTACTTATTTATGTTTATGTTATTATTAATGGAAATATATTATATTGATGTCTGTTTTTGTGATAAAAAATCATAGGTGGTTATGTGAAAATATAATAACTAGTGTTTATGTGAAAAAACATGAATGATCAGTACCATGATAAAATAATGATGGTGGTTCGGTGATAAACCAAGGATGTGTGGATTTCCTATAACCTCTAATGAATTGAAAACTCAGTAGTTATAGGATGGTCATAATATTTACTAAATTTTTATGAGTTCTAAGTAAAGTTATATCCGAATTTATATAATTATATTATTTATAGTCATGTTAATAATTTTTCTTGATAGTCAATTGATTTTAAAAAGTTAAGTTTATAATCCTTTTTCAAAATATGAAACTTATTTTTGATTGAAAATGGTTGTTTTTATGTGAATGTTTTCATGAATTTTAACTGGACTAATGGTTTACCTTATTTAAAGTCTCTTACTGAGATTTGTTTCTCATTACCTATTGAAAAAAATCATGGGATATAAGGGGCAATAAATACTAAGATGAGATCAAAGGAATATTGTGATCATGTTTCATTATGGTATAAATATCATAATTTTAAATACTATTGTTTGAGTGATAAAATGGTGACCTTGTATAAGAATACAATTTGAATTAATTGGTTTAATATGAAATGGTTTATTCTAATTCACTAAACTGTAATCCTAAAATCCACTATGGATTATTGAAATGTGAATTCCCACTTTAAATCACTAGAGTTTGCAAATTGTAAGGTTGGGTCCTGACACATTAATTTCCTCAAAAAAATAGAAAATAATATATCATAAATATATTCATCTTATACATAAGTTCCTGAACAATAATCATACATATAATATATTCTTTCTTTGTATCCTTTTTTCACCTTTTAATAAAAATTATTTATTAAAATAAATATTCCAGGTGATAACCATTTCAATATTCAGGTATGTCTTGGTTCATTAGATTTGGTCCCTGTACATTGATCATGGATCCATAATTTGAATAACATAAAAAATTATTTAAATATCATAAATGTAATATATTTACACATTTATCGTCATCCATATATTTAAGATATAAAAAATGTATTTAACCATTAATATTGATCGTAGTATACAAACATATGAATATTATTTTCAATTTTTGATGTATAAAAAAATATAATTTCAAATATTAGTTACAATTTAATTAATTATTTTTAAATCAAATATATCATATATATATATATTGATTAATTTTACCCTTTTTGTGATCCATTTAAGGAATAAATGTAAATTGAATCTCACCATTGAATGGAGGATGATGTTATCACATATTTACGAGCGACATTATCATTTTTTCAAAGATTTGATTTCAAGAAAGTATATGTGATATTATAATTCCAAATGAATAATTATTTCATAAATAGTTTATTTGTAAATTAATTTAATAATTATTCTCATCAGTGAAGTGTGGTGCTGGAAAAAAATCATCGATTCACAAGGAGGTAGTCTTCTATACACATGATGAAAGAATTCGATTCATATTGGATAGAGGAGAGGATTGATATAAGTTATTAAATTATAAAAATAATATAAAATTCTGTGAAATATATTTTTATGTTTTATTCCATCTTAGTTTAATTTTATTTAAAATGGGTTTAGTAAAAAATCAAATTTAAATGCATGTTAATGAACACTTTCACTTCATCAGACAGCCTTATCACATTTATATCTAAATAAAAAAAATTATAGGTTCTTAATAATAATTAGACTCTATTTTATAGGTAAGGAGTTATAGAATCTATTTTTAATGAAAATTTAATAAAAATAATTTATGAAGTATGGATTGGAGAAGATAGAGGGTTCCCTCAAATAAATGAGGTGAAAATTACACTTATAATTTTTCAATGTTGTAAAATAATTTGATGTCACTTTTTCGGACACAAGAATCTAATATAGACCATCCTAAATTCATATATGATGCACATTAAATAAATATCATGAAAATTGAAATTATACATTTTAGGCCATTATTACCGAAATCCTTTTAGTTTATCCACATTGTAAATATTTTCTAACATTAGCATGTGTTAAAAATGATTAATGTTTTTATAATTCATTATAACAAAATTATGTATACCTTCTCACCTAATATATATTAAAATAAATAAAATTATTTAATATTATTTTATTGAATTAAATTATCGTTTGTAGAATAATTTAATTTATAATTAAGCCTGATAGTGTGAAGAAATATTATTTTCCGAATGAAAAGGTTTTTGTGTATAAATAATTTTTGAATCATAATTAATCATTAAATTATTTATAATGACATAAATTAGATTAATAATAAAATAATTGAACAAATATTTAATTTATAACCATTTATAAATAGTATATATGTTTTAAAATTCATAAAATAAAAATACAGCATTAATTAAAATAATTATTTCTAAATATGCATAAAAAAATTAATTTTGTCAAAAATACCTCAAAATATCATTTTAATATATTTCATCCACGTTGAATTAAAATAAGGTGTACGTGGTTTAAATAATTTTTCATAAAATTTCAATGTCAACATTAAAATATGTTACAAAAATGTAATGAAATACCTTTTAGTAAGATACAGTTTTATGAATAAAACTCAATTTATTTTTACTCATGCCAAAATATTTATTTTATGGAAAATATAAAATATTTTTAAATATTATATATGTATATATGTAATTAAAATATTTATAAAATATTTTATTATTTATTTTTTTAAGATAAAAATATATTTCATGCATAAAATAGTTTTTTCCAAAAGTTATTCCATTAACATTATGATTTTTTTTAATTTCAATAAAATTTATAGAAAATGAATTTATTCTATTCATGTGTAAACTGCCTATTTAAAAAATAATAATGTATTCATATTTATACCTGAAAATACAATGGATATAGCCACAATACCACATTAACAATTTATAATTAAATACTTTATTTTAATTTGATTAATCTCTGTGTGTTATATAAAGAAATATTTTAAATAAATTGTCATTATTTGGAATAAATACTTCATATATATATGAGTGTGTTACCTCATACCACCCTTAAAATGGATTTATCATTTAAAATTAAATCACTCTTATCAAAACAACCAAGGATAATTATATGTTATACAATCATTAGGATCCGATGTAGTTTCAATATATTGGTCGTTTCAACAACAAAATTTGTCCAACTTTGTGGTATTGTTTCATATCAAATTATATCAATGAAAAAAATTTATAATGGATCATTATCATAAGAGAGATATTTATCTAGTTTTTCGAGATATGTATTCAAATGATATGAATATTTAGGAATGCACTTTATAAGTAGAGAATCATAGAACACATCATGAACATTAAAGAGGATCAATGGATGGTCCAAATGATATGATACAATATTCACTTTATCAATAATCTTATATCAGAGAATGTATATGGGGATGGACTTTTTGTTCTTCTAAGATCTGACAAATATTCCAATGTATAAATTAAGATAAACACAAAATAACCAACTTTAGACTCCATATCAAGATGATACTTTATAGCATAACATTTATAATAACATTATACTACCATTATGAGTTGATAAATTTTCCGTAAATTTTATTAAATTTACTCTTCTAACAAATATATAGATATATTTATTTCCCAAGAATATATTAAAAACATTGGATACTCTCACATATTTCTATATTGGGACTCATAGATATCCATCCGAATTATTGAGGAAAAACTATTATTGTTTGAAAACATGACTAGAAGAAGATATTGATCCAAAAAAACATTGAATTATATAGAAGAGGATCAAAATATACCATCTAGTGTTTTAATAGTTCTCTTAGACTATCCACGTGTTTAAGGTTGATTTTCATTGATGAAACTTTGCTCTATAATTGTATCATAAAGATCACATTCCTAAAACATGGAGATTAACCTCAAATATCCATCTGTAAAAATATAATATGTTTCTCATGTATTCATAACCTTTTATTAAGGTATATCATAGAATTTGGATAATATGATAGGTCATATATAATACCAATGAAGTGTACTAACTTCATAAGATGATCGACTGTAACCCAAATAGAATAATGGAATTTTGTTGTTTTGGGGGGTTGATAACAAAATATATGGGAATGTTTTACCACCTCCATTCGAGAAGGGGTAATGGTTGAAACATCCCTCAAGACGTCTTTTACATACCTTTAATATTTATAAACTCTAATAATAATGTTAAATTTTATAGAGTATAATTTTATATGTTCTCCTAAAAGAAATACTCATTCAAATTTCTATACATCATCATGCTTCCATGATGAATTGATAATGATGAAATTCTAGATTAATCCACAAAAAACATTCTTCAGTGTTTTAATTGAAAGGAATGTGACATGATTTTGAACAATAACACACCACCCTAATCAAGGATGAATTATTGAAAATTTTCTAAATGTCTTATACATTTAAACATATTTAGTCAATTCCACTTTAATTATTACATAGATATTTGGATGAAAATTAATTATTCAAGGACAATATGTATCACATTCCTTCATGAAGTCTATATCCATACATTGAAAATCTAAAAAATATTAGATCTTTTTTAATCCTAATCATATAAATATTATTATGACCCTTTTGGCTAAATGAATTGAAAACAATGTTCATTTTACAATGGGTGTAATGTATTGGAAAATTATTATCATTAATTAGTTCCAACAATCTTCTCTCATTAATATTGAAATCATTTAACATGAATTTATACATTATAATTCAATGTTCTATATATATCACTTTTTCATCCATAGAGTTAATTCCACCATATTATTATAGAAAATTTAATACAACAAAAACTAAATCATGTGATGCGTGGTTTTTTTATGAATGTTCAATTTTCATAAGGAATAATCTAAAACCATATCATTACACATGAAACAATACACCAATTTATTTTTTATTCATCAATATAGAAAAAAATCGATTATCCATAGTATGTTAATGTAATAAATGGTTCACTAAATTTCCATCTCTTCAGGTCCTTGAAGTTATCATCACAATAATTTCTCTAAAGGATCATATCTTCCTTATGAGTATAAAAAGTTATTGGATTATTATGCTCTGGTAAATTATCAAAAAATAATAAATAATATAACGAAATCCCCTGAAAACTATGGATGTTATTAATCGTGGATGGTCTATAAAATTTCCTATGAACTTATGTCTTTGAATGATCTAACAAAATACCCTAACATGTGATTATATATACCAAGAATGGAAATTTTTATAGGAAAAATCCAACTAGGTAAATTTTTATTTTAAATTAATATTCCTTGGGGTTATCAGTACAATAAAAATGTGGTATTTGTGAACTTAAATTGTTATTTTATATATAATATTATTAACTATAATTTCTAATCATTTAATTCCTTAAATTCATGATGATAAAAACAAATTTTTTTAATATCATATTGATTCTTTACAAATCCATATAGTTTATACCTTGTATATATGAATATTTGGGAATGTCATTAATTTTGACTTGAAAATAATAATATACAAATTAAATATCAATATTAAAAAATATTTAATAATTTCATAATTTATTAAAAAGTTATCGATATGTGGTAAATGATACAGGTTGAAGATAGTGATATAGTTAATTTATTTATATTTAATTAAGTTTATCATTGATATATCATTCGAGTGAATAAATAAACTATTGTGATGCAATTATATTAATAAATATATTATGATTATTATCCTAGTATAATGTCCCCAATTACTTAAAATTAAATAAGATTATTCTATATGGAGTACTTGATGTAGGTGTATAACAATGTATGTGTTCTATAAAAATAGGTAAATTCAGACTTGGGGAAACACCATGAAACTCTCAGAGTATGTCATATACAATCTCCAGGATAATTGTTATATCATCGATGTTGGATTTCACACCAACAATACATTATAAACTCCCACTTTAATAAGAATCAAGACACATACAATGGATGTGGTTTCCATCCAAAGGTCAATTTTTTGTTATATATATATATAAGATAATATATTTTTTAGAATAGAAAACATGACTCCTGTAACATGGTAATTTATATAGGACTTATGTATAGAATGCAATTCTATTCCAATGATAAATTCCAATTAAAATAGAAAAACAATGGTTCTAATTATTGAAATCTATGAAACAAATTAATGAAGGAATAATAATAAACATGTTCTTTTCTCAGCATAAAATTATTGGTTTTAAATGCTTATTTTATATGTAATCATTGAGGATAAGAATTTTAATCCCATGATAAATTTCCTCATCTAATATAATTTATATAAACATGCAAAAATTTGATACATCAATATTTTAGAATTACTAGTATAACCTCAACATAATCTTTTTATCATCTATACCTTGGTAAGACACAACTGGTTAGGGTTACCATAATGAATATATGACTAGTGTTGTAAATAATAAAAAATCCTTCATAGGATATATATATTTTGGCACTTTCAATTCAATATATGAAACATTAGAATTCACATTGGCCACTTTTTATTATTATTAAATGTTTAGGGAATTATCCAATTTATAAAAATAGACCAAAGGTTTTAAACTATGTCTTCTAATCCTAATATTCAGTGAATGACTAAAATTATGGTTTGATACTAAAAATAAAAACTAGGAATTTTCATATATAAATATCATACCATTTTAATGAATATTTTATAAATCACATAATTACAAGTGTGATGACTATAAAGGAAAAGTGTTTTGAATTACAATTTTCAAATATTTTTATTTTATTAATGATCATCCACATATGCTAGAAATATCATTCTATTCAATACTCTATATAGACTTACCCTAATTGAAACATTCATTTATAACATAGTTAAAATAATCATATGATGTTATTAGCACAAATAATCATTAAATGGAAACAATTGAGATATAAATAGATGACCATTTGAAAAACCAAATAAATCTACATGTATAAGATCATGAACACAATATTAAATGTTCATACCCATCATTGAAATATAAAAAAATGAGCCCATAAACAAATTTAATTTTATTAATGAACTCTTGAATTCCAATTTTGATGATCCCCATCAACATTGTTTTTTATATAGTATTAATTTTTATTTAATTCTATCCCATAGTTGATCAAGAACATATTCTATTTTACCATTTTAGATCAAGCCTATGTACTTTGTTCCCTTATAAGATAAAAATAATTTCATTTCATTACATTATTATCTCATGAGATATAAACCTTAATCTAATACAGTGGATGTATATATTATTATGATCTGATGAATAATATACTAAATAATATTTATATGTTTTCTATATATCAATTAATTAGTAGTCATTTCATTATATCATCACTATTAAAATAAAATGTGCTTCATTAACATATAATTAATACCTTAAAAAACACCATATAAAATAAATGGTTTTATAAAATTTCAAAAAATAATAAAAAAACATATAAGGAAAGAATATGTATAATATAATTGGATCCTATCCTGATTAAATCATAATCATCCACAAATTTGTTTGACATTGGTGAACATAAAAACTATAAATTTCCATTACAAACATTGATGGGAAAAAATTCAATTTACAAATAATTTCAATAATATATAATTTCTTAATAAATATTATAGAAAACAACTTCGCTGAAATGAACTATGGATGATTATAAAAGAATCATAAAATCATTATGTGTGCATTATAGAGGGAGATTTAATCAAATACAAATAAATTAAAATAATGATTCATTTAAAATATTTTGTAAATAATCAAAGGATACTAATTCAGATAATGAAAATAATATAACATTAAAACATTTCGAAAATAATATCAAACATGGGTAAAAATTACATTAAATGATAATTGGATAGTAATATAAAAATTCTATAAAAACATTATGGAAAAACTTTATTAGAGAGATATTAGACTCTCAATAAATGAAATATAGTTGATTTTAAATAAAATATTATTTTGTATTATGTAATTCATAAATGAAGGAAAATTAATGGAAATGTTTTATTATTTAGAAAAAAATAGTGGAGAATAAAAAATAATAGAATTTAATAGATAAGATTATATAATATCTTCAATAGAAATTCATGCATAAAAATATCAACTAAAAATTGGATTGAAACATATATCCCATACCGACATTGGGGAGTTTATAATTTTAAACCCAACTAAAAAATTACCTTAAATGAAAATTTATATATCCTGAAAACAAATAAATTCATTAAATGACATTTCAATGTGGTTTTATGTATACATAATTAAAACGATAGTCACATAGCATAACTTATGTCCCAATTAAAAATATTTGATATTGGAATATCTTACATTGTGTATCATGTTCCATTGTACATGCTTATATAATTAATATATGTTAATTATAAAGATAATATAGAACTATAGTAAAATATATCTTTCCATATTTATTTACATATATCATTTTACATCCCATTAATTAACAACTCAGTAGTAAAATCACAATTCATAGTGATTATTGCTTTTTTTGGTTCTGAGGTTTTGATCCTTTTAAATTTATCATGAATCCATTGTATTATTAATTTAAATAAATATATAAGTATAATATATATTCATTTTATAATCATATAGACTCATCCATAATTTTTTGAGATAGAAATATGAATTTCGTTATTCATTTAGATGGAATGTCGCACGTATATATAAATTTCAATTTCTTTTTTCCATGGATATAATGAAACAATGGTAAATATTTGTTACAATTTATATATTAATATATATTATAAAAACATTATAAATATATTCATATAACCATCCTTGAAAAGTGATAAAAGAATAATGAAATTACATCTTGTGGGTGGTGGTCCACAAAAAAATATAATGAACATCATAATTGTCCAAAAAATTGGAAGGTAAAAATGTGTTGTTTGATACTTTAATTATATAAGTATTATAATTTAATTAATATGATATATATATATATATTTAAAAGAAACCAATTTTATACCTATGATTGAAGACACATAACCAGGTATATTATAGTGAGTTCCTATAATTACTCTTTGAGAATAACTCAACATTTCTGCCATATCACTTCACTCTAAAATGTTTTCAAACCTTTAATTTAATTAAATTAAGGATGGGTGGTGGTGTAACAAAAATAATGTTTCACAATGAATTATTTCATGGGAGAATGACATAATAAACAATTTTAGTCATGAAAATAATTTAATTATAACTTCGACAAAAATATTTGGTCATCCCTTTATCTTAAACAATCAAACTCCAGATCCATAATATGTCTAATGGTTAATAATGTAAGTACCAAAAACAATAATGTACTAGATATAGTTTCCAAAGAAAATACATGGATTGGACAACATATCCAAGTCACAAAACACTAGAAGATAGATACTCCCTCATCAAACCAACCTCCAATGATGCATCACCTAATGATACCCCAAAATACACTATTTTTAATAATCATCATATTTAGTTTTTGACAATCCTTCATCAAACCTCCTATATAATCCTCTAATAATCAAATAAAATAGTGTAACATTATATTATTTTCCAAGATATTATAATTTTATAAACTATAAATTTTTTTAACCCTTTTACATTTTATTCCGTAAAATGATATATATAGAAGAATATATATTTTTCACGATAGATTGGGATATCTATATGAAGAGATAATGTATGGGTGAAACAAGTTATTTTGATGATGTTGGTACATTCACATCCAATATAACTAAAAATAATATTATTTTGGTCCTTTGAAAGTGTTGGATATAATTATAATTTCTATAGTACATAGATTTATAAGAACATTTATTGATTATATATTTACTACTTTTATCATCAATGAATAATATTGGATTTCATAATAAAGTTAAATAATTTTATTACATAACGTTCAAAGAGTATGCATTAATATGTGTAAAAAATGTTATTATATGATATAGTGTATGCCTTTTTTCTAGAATTGTTTGAAACATAGCTTGATCTCAAATCTTTGGTAGAGATTTCATATAAAAATTATAAAATTATATTACATAAATACCCTAGTAGAAGTCATATTGAGATTTAAAATGACCATGGTTTGCCACTAAAGCCTATTTCCAATAGTCCACAAAGTGGTGGCTAGTAACAAGGAGATAAAATTACAATCAAGGGAGGTGTTACCCTTTATGATTAACTAATTAAACAAAATAGTTATTAAGTCCAACAATATCAATCCAAAAACAATTGTTTATAACATTCATGGTTTGGTGAAAAACGGATCTAATACATCATATACATAATGAAATAATATCCCACAACTAATTTTTCTAATAGGTGGATCACCATGTACCTCCAGTATTTTTACCAAACCATTCATCGAAAAGGTAAAATAATACAACAAAATAACACAAAGATAAATATTTTCAGTATACTTGTATATACATACTGTTCCATATCAAACCTACCATATGTCATGTGAATTGGTAGAATATCGTCACATTGAATTGAATATATATTGTTAAAAAATTTAATGAAAAAAAATGCTAATATCTATGTTATTATATCAATATCATCCCATAAATTGCACCCCCCCTTCTTCACCAAAACTAAACCAATACAAGATAATCACGTTATTCAATAATACTATCTTTAATAAAATTTTATATATGAAGGAAAAACTGACCATTAATTTTTCTAAAAATAATATATACTATAAAAATTTACCAATAAGAAAAATAATTTAATTTTTATGAGTTAAAAACAAAAACTATAAAAACATTGGAAATAAAATGTCAATATCCATCACTATACCATGATGAAATACCACATCTTTCTAATCCAGAACATAATCATGGAATATAATAACCCTTCTGTGAAATAATTCATCAATGTACACCACATCCCTCCAATCCAAATTATCAATATCTAAACAGTATTAACACAATTACTAGAATAATATCATTATCAATAATAAAAATAGATATAATAAATTATTATATCAAAAAAATGCATTACAAAAAATTCACTGCAACCTATTTTCCAAAAAATATTTAACTAAATTAATATCCCCTGTTTTTTCATCTCATTACAACAAAAATGTTTTTCAAATATTATTGGAAAATCATCCACAAGTACAACATTGTAAAACCGATATTTATCTATAACATACTACAACCACATCTCAAAAAACCTCTTTGGGGTCACAAATTGCAATATATTATTATTAATGAATTATTACAGTCTATAAAATTATATAAAAATATTAAAAATTGCCTTGTAAAATTCCTCAAATTAATTCATCAATATAATGTTTATATAGTCATATCAATTCATATATAATAAAATTGATTCATCTGAATTTTTTAATTCATATCCTTATTTGATGTCCTAAACATTGAACTATATGTACAGTTGTTTTTTTGTACCCCAATCAACAAAATAATTTATGAAAATTAAAATTCTAAAATTGATAAATAATTCAAACATTTATGATATTTTTTAATAATATATAAGATACACTAAATTTTTCTCCCCATAATATAAACTATATTATTTGATTTTAATAAACACCCAAAAAAGATGAGATAGATTCTCAGACCTAATCAATGTTTTGGTTCCCAGATCAAAATTCATTGATGTCAATCATCCCTACACATGAATTCAAATTAATTATAAACTACAAAATGATAAATTCAAAAAAAAATTGAATCAATAATATAAACATTGATAAGAATTATTCAATAATCCAAAACAATAATCAAATCATATTTTTATTTTGACATTAATATTAAACATTATCCAATAAATTAATAAATATATCTATAATAAAATATTTATGTATTTATATCTAGGATATATATAGATAAATAATATATTTAAACCATGGTTTAACTAATAAATATAAAAAATATTCTCACTACCCAATGACATTTCATTTCATTTCTCCATGACTACCTTTATAATCATATTAATTTACTACAGTCATGAATGTTTCTCCATAACCATACTCTTATGTATCCAATTATAAAAGTATAATATAATACAATAATATTATTATCATGGGGAATGGAAAATTATTATTGGCGATTAAATAAATTTTTAGAAATAACCAAAAATAAACTATTCTAAATAATGAGATCATAAACCTTGGGGAATATATTAAGGAGAAATCTATTATAAAAAGACAATCTGATCAAAATTTAAAATCATAAAACCTGGTCGAAAAATAAAAATCATGATATTGAATAATAATAATAATAATAAAATTTCACACAATTTTTTCTTATAATCATGTAATGGAAATCAAATAATATATAATGTCATAACATAAGAAGAAGAATATTTTTGAACAATGAATATTATAATAATTTGTCCCATATTCGAAATAATGAATAGCCTAGAAAAAAATAAGTAAGGAAAACATTAGGTAAGAGAACGATAACATTGTACAGTGGGATTCATCACGTTATTTCCATGACATAGATGTGTGGGGATTTATTCAATATTCCTATATTGGAGTTGGCCTCAATACATGATTTATATTGTTTTTCATGGCTCGAAATTTGATTCCATTAGTTATTAAATATATCCTTACATGATTCCCAAATTTGTCATATAAAAAACCTTTAACATTTTATTTGAGGGTAATATTGGACCCCATTAATCATCTTCAATTCATATGACTGACATATAAAATAAAATCATTCAACATATAATAAATTACCAAATGGAAAAAAATTATATCATTACTTCTCCAAATGATATCAGAAAAGAAAAAATGATGATTTGATATATAAAATATGAAAACAGTAAAATATTATTTAAAATGTTAACATATAGGGTAATTTATCTATTACTACATAATTGTAGAATAATCTTCTATAAATGGATCATATTTAAAAAAAATATTTCTTAAAAAATTTATTAATATCACCATAAAATTTCTTGAATTTCAAATCACATTCCATAATCCTTCTTTAAAAGATAGTTGGAAAAATATCATCAAATGACATAACAATTCCAATATATATACTAGTATAATAATAGAAATTATGATAAAATATGACGTTGAAGGAAATAATATCAGTTCTTTATAAGGAAAATTATTTCTATATTTTTAAACACTATTTCAATAGTACATATCTTTAAGAGGATAAAAAATTTTGTTTTAATATTATTATTGGGGAAGTAAATTATAATTGGGAAAAAAGAAGTTGTAATTTACCTTATTATGTATGGAATGATGTGAGCATTTAAAAACTATAATATGGAATAAGCCTCTATTAAAATATCATTGGATTATACATGATAAAATTTTATTTAAGAAAATATGTACATCAAGTAAGAATACATTAGAAGAAACCATGATTTACTCAAAACATATATTTTATCAAAAAAATAAAACCATTATAGTTATATATATATATATATATCTTGAAAAAAATAGTTAATTATGTTTGATTATGCCCGCTAGAAAATAATTCTGTCATGAAAACACAATATATTAAAAAACAAATTCCACAAATTCTCTTTTATATCACTCATAAGAAAATAACTATTATAATAACATATTTCAGAACCATTTAAATATAAATAAAATTATGTGATCTTATTTTTTGAGGATTCTAGGGAATGAAATTAAATTTGTGTATTCCCCACCTAAAGATGGAAAATAAAATGATCATTTATGGAAGATTAGTTTTCAGGAAGATTATATAATTGTGTTTAATGAATGAGAATGGTAGCATTTATTTAACTCGAATAATGTTAGATAGTTAATTATTGATTATTAATTTTTTTTAACCGAATTACTTGGAAATAATATGTATTATGAAAATTTAAGTATTATAATTGACCAGTTGAGTGAGAAAATCAAGGGTTGATCTCGGTGGAATGAGAGATATAAAAAAGGTATAATGTAATATTTTTTATTTATATTGATTGTGAATTTATAATATATGTATAATATTTTTTTCATTAAATGATCAATTAAATAACATGCACCCAAAATCAAATTGTAATAAAAATTATATATTAAAAAATATGTATTCGAATCAAAAAGTATAGGAGGAAAACCCTTACCTTCTTATGTATCTTCTTAAATAATTGAATAATTCCATATTTCCATAGTAACTACTTGAGATTAATTTTATGATGGTAAGGGAAGTGAAATTTATAAAAAAAATATGATAATCAGGGTTTAGATAATGAGTGGTTTGTGAGCCTAATTTCAAGGAGAAAAACAAAGGTCCTTCAAATGGATACTAATTCTTGGTAAATGATTAGTATAGAATCACAAGTGTGATTTGTGGGTATGGTGATATTTTAGAGTTAGGATAAGAAATTGTATACAATAAATGTGGTTAAAAATTTAATATGTTGAAAGTATTAATGGATATTCATAATTACCTTTTAATTAATAAAAATTCAAGATTTTATGTAAGCCAATATTAAATATTATTATTCTTCATTAAAAATAGCTATGGTAATAATTTTATTATTAAAAATATATATAAAAAATTTGTAATAAAAATTGAACTAATATATATTAATATGGGTTCTATTTTATCTAATTGAATTTCTAATTGTAGGAAAACGTACTTTTAAATAAACATATATAATCTATATACATTCTATTTTTATTGAAAAAAGTTATTTAAATTTATATTGTTCTTAATATATTTTTCAATTAATTATAATTATTGAGTCTATTAATTTATTATTTTATAAATAAAAGATATATTCTAGTGGTAATTTAAAATATTACCTTTCAAGATGTAATATTTTCATTTTTAAAATTATTTGGAAAATAAATAAATATCTTACCGTGTTAAATGTTATTTATTGTGGAAACATAATTTTATCTCTAAAAAGAAATTTATGAGACTTCCTAATATGTTAATAATAATTAAAAAATGTAAATGATTTATAAGAATTAATAACTTATTATGGTAAAAATTATTTTTTAATATAAGTTCACATTATTTATAAATATTGTTTTTTGAAACGTATATAATCAAAGTATAAAATGACCATTGTTAGAATATACCACTTTATATAATTTTTAGATAGATAGTATCCTTTGAATGAAAAATTGAAATAAATTTATATAAAATAAAACTAAATTTAAAAAAAATTATTATGGAAATTGTTTTTTTAGTGTTTTTCTTACAAAGCTATACCTCAGAAGTTTTTAAATATGGAATAATGATTTCTGAAATAATCTGTTATGAATTTCGACCCTATTAAAAATATTTTTTTACTTAAAATTCTTATTACAATTAAAAAATTGATGTATATTTTTATTTATTAAATCCTTCGGTGTTTTATTGATTCTTGAATCATATGATTCCTCTCTAGAACTTTTAGAAACATAGTGGTCCTATTCAACAATATGTAATCTCCTCGAACTGTAATTTCTACTAGTTGTAACTTAAATAATAGATCATGTTCTAGTTGTAATTATTTTGAGTTTATATTATTTCGATGGTACTATACATACATATATAAAAGTGATAAATTCAAAATTTCATTCACTCATGAGACATCATGATATGATGGAATGTGATAAGCTACTTCCCTATTACAATCAGTAATTTTGAAATGCTTCATTTTCCTGGATATTATCATCGATATCTTCTCAACTATCATAAAAAACATTCATAGAGAGATATATATAAATACCATATATCTCACTTCAAAAATTAGATATTTTTTATTATTATCTCAATATATCTTCTATTATACATTTTTTAATTCATATTTAACATAATGGTTTGATCATTTTCAATTATTTCATGGACAATGCTGGGATGTATCAACATCCTCTCTCAAAAAACATTATTAGTATTATAGAATAAAACATATATTCTCGTATATAACCACATATAGATCAATTTGAATGATTGAATGGAAATTTTAGTAAGATGATAAATATATAAAGGGGGTGTTTATCACAACATCCTTGTAATTCCAAAAAAACATTTATCAACATAGTATATATAGTTTGGAAGGTCGTCTTATATTGATGATATTTATGGGGTTGATATATAGTGCATAAATTAAACTCTATATCCAATTAATTTTGTATAATTTTATAAAACCTCTTGGTAAACCCTTAATCTTGAAAAGATACCATGTATCATGGAACAAAATTTTGGAATACCATATCTATTATGCATAACATGTAGTGTTCATTTTGTGGGAAATTTTATTTCATTTAATATATCGTTACATTTATATGGTGACTAACTACAACACAAATGGAGTTATTAAATTTAGATGTACAATGGTGTCACAACATAATATAAATGGAATTGTTTTTCCATTTCCACACCAGAAAGGGTAATGGTTCTAATATACCCATAGTTTCTTTTATTCCGTGTTACCTTCATAAAAAAAATTCATTAAGATTTTTATTCATAAAATACCCTATTGATGTTTTCCTAATATATTTTTTTATCAATATATATATATATATATATTCATGATACTGGGATGGATATGTGTATATATATATATGACCTATGAGCATCATAAAAATATTCCCTCTTCGTTTCAAATTTTGACAAGACACAAATGTCGGTTCAAACCCCTATAAAATTACTTTTATCAAATTTGAAAATTTGAATATTCATTACCTTTTTCTATAGATATGAATCATAATTACTGGAATATTTAATATTAACATGAATTGACTATTGATAAATCAATTCCAAATGATAGGGTTTTTTCCTTTACTTTTATCTTGAAAATTAATATATATCTAATACAATAGTATTGAGTATTGTTGAATACTTATCATCGAAATGATTGAATGATCCATCATTTTCATGTAATGATCTGCCTTGTTTCCTATTAAAATACGATAGTGTATTGATTTGTCATAATTTTGTATCTAATCAAACAACCTCCATCGTAAAATATTTTTCTATTATTATTTGATTGAATACATTAATCTCATATGGTGGGTATAAATATCACAATTCTCATCATAGAGATGATCTAAAAAAATATTCATTATAATTATTTTATCTGATATTTCTGTATAATGGGATGTGTAGTTTTGATTATTATTCATTAATTGATGTTTTTAATAAGTACTTTGTGTTCAAGTTTTTTTAAATTATTTTATGTGAATCATTTCAATGTAGAATAACAATATAGTGAGAACCCTTTTTATTATAGTCTACTATTTGAATAGGTTACATAACTACACTCTAATTAATTTCCCTGAAGCATTCATTGTATTCCATTTTTTAAAATAACTACCCTCCCTTCATTTTTAAAATTTATATTGTATTATATGTCATGGGATGTTTCTCAGAATCTCTAGTTGTGTATGTATAATACCTGAAAATCTAATTTTTTTGAGAAGTTGTTATTTGATATTTATTTAGTTATATATTTTTTTTGATGTGCTTACATATCTAACCTTATCAGCAATAATATTCTATAAGAAGTATAATTTTAAAAACAAATATTCATAATTTTTAAATTTTGAAAAAATACACACTTTTATTAATTCATTATAAGCACTGTAAAATTCCCTTTATAGTTTTCCTTTTTCTTAGTAAATATGAGAATTAAAGGAATAATAATGACATTATTTTTTTATAAAAATATCAAAGAATATTATTCCTAAAATATAATATATATATATAAGACCAAATATAATCTATATGAAGTCATATTATATATCCATCGCCTAGAAATGTTTTTTAGGAATATATTTTTCCCTTCCCTCAAGAGATGAAATACATGTCAATGGAGAATATTTATGTTATATTGAGCTCCTAGGAGTTGATCAAACATATCATTTGTACTTTCTAGAGGATATATGTTCATAGTCATGATATTTTTATGTTCAAAATACTAAATAATGTTGTATATTTATCCATATTTATTATTAGTAAAATAATTGGTTCTTCCCATAGTGATTCTCTTGTGAAGTCAAAACCCTTATATTGAATCTCTTTATGGTTTCACATTAATTATTATATTTGAATGTGATCTATTTTATAAGTACTTTATGAAATATTCGTGGACCAAATAATGAGATAAATTAAAAACACAACATATCGCTTTTGTGTTATACTCATAAATTCACCCAACAATATATTAATATACCCATTATAATAGGCATGTCATCAATTTTTACTTAATCGCAATTCATTTGACCTGAGATTTAATCATTTATGGATGTTTTAATCAATATTATCTAATAATATTCTCAAGGACACAAATAATCATCATGGAATATTTAATTTAAACTAAAATGGATGGGGATATGAAATAGGATCAGTTTAACTCAATTTTTTGTTATGTGATATATGCATGGGTAGCCAATCCATAACCGAAATTACATTAAATTAATCTATGAGTATAAAAATGAGATTTACATGAAATATATTCCCATAATTGTTTAATCATAAAATCATTATATATCTTCTATTATATCATCAATTATATTGGGGATTTCAATCATACATTAAAACCATTGTTTTGAGGGGTATAATCACATCAACATAAAAAACTTTCAATATAAAAGAATGTGATAGACCAAAACAAATTACAAATTTTCCAAATATAGAGTGGTTAATGAGTGAAAATTACACCATATTATTATATGGTTACACCAAACCAGTTATTATAACATATTATCTTCATTTTATACTTAATTTGGATGCAATATGATGCATAGTTTCTTCAACGTCTCAAGGGGTAGATTAGTTATATTAGTATCTCCCAAAAACATCTAAATTGAATAATTTTTGTGCATGTGGAACATTACTCGGATCATTATTCAAACTTATTATGTTGTCATATATAATTAATTTGGTAGTATGGTGAAATAAGGCCACCATACCACACATTAAACACGATCTTCTAGTATTATGTAAACTCTCATGGTGCATCCTCTAAATTGTTTTGACATAAAGGATATTCAAGATTCCTCTCCCCAATTTCCTTATTACAAATTAATTAAATATATTAAATTTATTTATCAAACTTATATAAACACTACAACCATTTTCTTTGTAAACCATTAATGAACATCAATCTCTCTCCTTATAGATTTATGATTCGATTTTTAAAATTTCCAATAAAATTAGTAGATTCATGATGCTAAAGATATATCTAATATATTATTTTTGGATTGATATTTTACTAAGGGAATACGTCATATGTATTAAAATTTTATATTCATTTCTTTCAGTTTACTCATCATCCTTATATTTTAGCTTGAAAAATTAGTACTCCCCTATCTGATTATATTTTAATGGAATGTGTATGATGAATAGTGCATCCCTGAATTCATACCATTACATATATCCAAATTACTCATTTTATATTTTATTAATTTATAGTCAAACATTTTTCATCATATACTTATTGATGATGGAGATATAAAATTAACGTCTAATAGTCTTAGGAATGAAGAATGATAAATATCATTTCAAACACACGAACCCATTACCCAATAATATATCCATTTTATATTTAATTATTAGAGGGAAGAAATTGTCTCATTGAATAAATGATAGTTAAATAATCCTAATTTGGATCATTTTAGAGATCAACGCCATTTGTGTAATTATTCGTAGCTTCGATTATTGGGGAGATCAACATTTTGTGCAAACTCTCCCATCCCATATGATAGTTAATTTATAAATTAAAAGTGTTATCCATCATAACCACAATTAGAATAGTTCCACATTGATCCAATAGTCACTTAAAATAAAATATTTTATTATAAATTCCAAAGTAAAAAATAACAGTTTAGTATAAATAAGTTGTATATTATGTGCATGCATAAACATATGAACCTATGGGATTCAATTTATGTTTATTATAAAAATTATATTTTTATCCTCTAAACCCTAATTAGTTATCATCATACTCAAATTTTTCAATATAGGTTGAAAATATAATTTTATTGACCATGTAATATCATTTATTTAGTGTCCAAACAGGTTCTCTCTTAATCCTCTATTTAATGTACTTGATGATGATTTTGTTAATACACAATACACTGTTTTTGAGGTTATTATACATATACATAATATATGTGTGAATTATATTATATTCATATGAAATAATACAACCTATATATTTTTATCCTGGATCCTACACAATATCCACATTAAAACAATATAAGGAAGTTATCAAATACTCATACATATACAATGGTATTACAACAAATATATCTAAAATAATTCACAAAACAGCCAACCACTAATGTTGTACCGAAAATGGTGAACAACAATAAAAAACCATAAAAAATCCCATGATTCCATGGATTAATTAATACATCTCAACAAATGTCACACATCCAATTGTTTATATGTATTATTGTATTATATAATATAAAATTACATTTATTTTCAAAACACTCATGAATGGATTTCCATAAAATTTCATTTTTAGATCCTTTGTAGGAAATGTCATATTATATCATCATTCTCATAACCTAGTTAAGGGATATATACAATAGAGGAAATATTAGATGCGATGTATGTAAATCATATCAACATTTCATAACCATTTGATCATAAAATTTATAGAATAGGTGATCAGTGGAGAAGTATAGTCAAATTGACCATGCGATTATATCTGAAAATTATAAAAAATGATTGATCATTAATCATCTTTATAAAATATAACACTTTAAAAACATTATTAAAAATAATTGTTAACAACACATAATGGAAATTAAAACAAAAAATGAAATCATAACATAAGAACCAGGAATATATATAGAACACATAATATCATAATCATTCATGATATATTGAAAATAAATCATAAAATAAGAAAAAAAATGTCTAATACATGGCCATAGATAAACATAATATTTTGGAGAATTCTTCCCCAATTATTCCCATAACATGTTGGGTCAGGTGTCACAATAAGATTGTTATAGTAATTCAAGAATCATTACCTGATTCTTATTGTGGAGTGAGATTTTCTTTTTAGATTATCATATTTTTGTTATATAAAACTTTATCCAATGCACCCGATGATGATCTAAAACCCGTCATGTCAATATCCACAAATATTATTTCCACATGAAACAAAATCATTCAGCTTATTATAAAACACTAATTGAAAAAAGTGGGATTTAATAAAATAGAAAACTGTATCATTGAAACAAATCTTTCTAATTAGATACAAAAATAATTATCTCCTAAAATATATTATTTAAAAAGTTAACAGATGAGGTCATTTATGAACGATTTTATTATTAAATGATAACAGTTTTAAAATCATTATGAAATAAAAAAATGTATGTTTCATAAAAATTATATATGATTATCACACTAATTACATGATTATATTAAAATTTTAAAATGAACACATTTTTAATGATGAACATAAAACAATATAAAACATTTCTTTTAAAAAATCATAGTTATGAAATACAAACATATGTCAAAATATGATGTTAATGTGATGAAAATTTAATAATGTTATGGAAAATCCTTTTAATGAATTTGAACAGTTTTTTAAAGTAAAATATTTAAAAGGGTAATTAAACCTTGTTTTTAAGTGAATAAATAAAACAAATTCAATAGTTATATAAATTATTTTCATTTCAACTGTGGAATGTATAATATATTTTATAGTAGAAATTTTTATATGGATGAAATTCAATTAAAACTAATGTGATTAATCATTTAAAAAAAATATATTTTTTATAAAATAATATATAAATCCTAGAATAAGAATATGGTTTGATATAATATTTCATAAAAAATGGAATTTTAAATACCAAATAAAATCATACAAATTTACAATAGATAAATCATGAAAGGTATTAGTCAAAATGAATTGATTATTTCCCAAGTGAATGATTTAATGAATTAAAATCTATGATATTAATTTCAAACTTCCATTTGAGCACATCAATCTCCATTATAAAAAAGTGAAAACCTTAGTACCCAATTTTATAAAAATCATCATATCTATATTCATTTATAAACTTAATTATTATTTATACTCTTTAATAAAATTATAGTTTGGTATTCACATAATGATGATGTGAAATTGGGGAATGATTATTATAAGAATATGGGTATATAAAGGGATTTTGGAATCCGGATTAATGAGTGATAAAGATAGGAAGATGTTAATAAAAACTAATTTGTATAGTTATAGACTTATTCTGAACATGTGGAATCAAAATCTCATTAGACTAAAATGGAATATATGAAAGGAGGATCTTGAATTGAAAACATGAGGTATAGATTACTTTAGTGATATTTGAAAAATAATGAATATATAACAGGGATTATAAATTTTTTCATTGATATATAAGGGAAATATATTATCAATATAGAATAATTTTTATTGTAAATTATTGATTTTAAAACCCGGGGCCCATAATCTGATGTTACCTTAACCCTAGTAGCCCATATCTACTGCCTTACATTATTACATTATCATATATACAATATTCAAATCATATAGGTCTGATATTTTTATCATTTTTGGAATCCATATTATATAGACAATATTAATTTTAAAATAGTAATAGAAATTAAATATAATAAATAAAAAATAATGTTCTCATCAACATTGAAAACTAATTCAAATAGTTTCTCTTCATAACACAGGGAATGGAAAATAGTGTTGATTAAAAGTTCACTATAACGGATTATTATAGTGGAAGAAATAAATAATAAAAATGAATAATCAAATTAAAATTTAGAATAAATAAGCACACAACTAATTTAAATTACTATATACGGAAATTTACAATTGTCCAGGAATATAACAAAAAACTCATACCAGATAGTCAATAAACTACGAATAAAATATATCCATATATGTTTTTATAATTTAAAATATCATGGATATTAATAATTGAATATGAATGAATGAAATTATTTAATATCATATTTTAGGATTCCCATGAACATTATACCTTTACTTTTATGCCCATTCAAAATATTGTATAGAACATACTACAATTAAGATCTTGCACAAGTTAGTTTAAAACATACTAGTAATAAACATTTATGGATTTTCCAACTGATTTTATATCTTGAGATTATCATTGCATGAAGGAAATAAATTTAAATGGTCCATATATTTTGGCATCAATGTCTAAATAATTCCATGTATATCTAATAATCAACTAGTTTCATAATAATGTTCACTGTCAAATATCCCTGTTGAGTAAAAATTAAATATTTATACATATTTCCCTAGATAAATGAATGACGTTAAAAGTTAACATAGTATGTAAAAAATTTATATAGTATATGATATTAATGCATCCAAGGTAAATAATACTGATATTTATGGTAAATAAAATTTCCACAGGAATGTGAACAATTCATGTAAATGCTAATGACCACAAAAATTAATGAATTGATTGAATGTCAATATATTCCGAGCTCAAAGTGATCTTATAAAATTTAATAGAATATTATGGATACTAAAAATAAAATATATACTCAATGGGGTATGAATATTGGGGTTTTGTAAATCATAAATAGAAATATCATCCAATATATTTAAAAAAAATCTTGGGAAATATCTTATCATTTTAAAAATCATTTTAAAAATTATTTTCAATAAAAAAATACATTAAAAAAATTTGAAAAAATTTGAAAATAATTATCCCATGACAATAAATTATTAATCTTATTATAGAATATTGAAAAAATTGAATGATTCAGATTGAAAAAAATTACTTTCATGTCATAAAGATTAAAATAAATCATTCATCCACTTATTCCGTAAGAGATAATGCGAACGGTTTTAAAAATTAAAATTATAATTTTTTTTAAAAATTAACACTAATAATGTGTGAATATTTAATTTAATAAACCATCTTGATTATTTTTAAATAGTTTTGAAAATAATTTCAGAACGTATGGTGTTGGATGAAAACATGTTTCCGACCAAGAGAGAAATAAAGTTTGATACTCTAGATTTTTAAAAAAATAAGTACCAATGCATAGTAAAATGGTAATAATACAAAAATGAATTAATTAATATAAATAGGAATACAAAATTTAAGGGTTTTTTAATAAATTTTCTTTTAATTTTCATCAACTTGTATTTAAGAATAATCAATCATTATTAGAATTCCATTTTCAAATAAATTCTTAGAATGAAAATATCATTTTGTTGAGGATTGATTAATTTATATATTATATCTATCCACAATAAACACACATAAATAAAGTCTAAATATATATTAAGAAAATAAATATTCATTAAACACATAATTTTATCATGTAATATTCAACGTAGTATATGTTTATCCCATTTAGTGATAATTGATTTAAGAAAAACCTTCTCATAAGGTGCTGTTTGTTGAATTCAAATTAGCACAATTTATAGTGTTTAAAAACATGTTATTAACTTATAAAGAATACATATTAATATTTATGATTTCATATTTGATCCTATTATATCATCCTCTGAATTTTTCATTAGTTGTCATTCGTTATTTTTATAGTTTTAGGGTTAAATTGCCTTGTACTTTGAGAACATTTTAAAATGTCATTTTTTACCTCTTACATAGATCAATATTTTACAAACTCAATAAATTATAACATTATTTAAATATCGTATATATTAATTATATATATTTATAGGAAGCCATGCATTTTTTGCTAGGAAATGAAATACAGTGTTAATGCAAATAGTATGTCGTATGTACGCTTGAATGCTGTTGAAATGTTTTTACCACATTAAATGAAAGGAAATTTAATAAGAGGAAAATATATATTATAATTTAAGTATAATTATTATGATATATATATATATAATATTTTTTTAAATCAACATTAATACATTCTGTATAAATTTTGAATGAATCGCATCGCTTTGTGAGGGGGTAAACTGCAGTATATATAAATAATGTTATCATCTTTCTGTAAAATGGAATACATTCATTTAAGTGTTATATACTAACTCTTGAATGATAAAAACTTCATACATTTTATATTATTTAAATATTAATATTATTTAAATCATCATTCCCTACCTTGGAATGTATTAATAGAAAAACTCATGATATATTTTCAAGTGGTGGTAGTCTACTGTACAAATGAATAATGATTATGAATCAAATTTAGTGGTGTTTGTGAATTTTTTAGTTCTTAAAAGTAACATAAAAACATATCTAAAAAATTAATAAAATATTAATATTATATAATAATGTTATAATAAAAAAATCAGTGAGGTGGATAATGAAATAAAACAAAACCTCTTTTAGAAGAACATTACATCCTCTCCAAGTATCCTCTATATATTTCCACTAAAACTATAGAAGGATTTCATTAATCTAAAAAATAATGATTCAATAATTATGTGATGGATATTTGGGAGTGATTTGGGATATTTTTGGGGCAATATAAAAGGCTTTATTGGTATAGAGAAGGGGGAGATTGAGCTCCTTTTTATAGTTTAGCTGGGGTGGCATTCTTGTCAATACTCAATTTTTTCACTATTGGGGGACTCCCTTAAAAAACGTTTCTCAAAAATTGAATAATAATTTATGGTATAGATGATGTGTTCTATAAAATCCTCCAATATATAAATATAAATTCATTTTTATAATGTGGTTCCTTATGTTTCCCCATTTTTACCATTTTCGGTTTTCCCAAAGTTGACTAGTTTTCTATACAGAGTAATTTATGAATTAAAAATAAAATAATGTGATAATTATTATAAATTGGAAACATGGATTATAAATATTAGAAAAAATTTATAAAACAAAAATCCTTTATTTCATGACATTTGACTTTTATTGAAGCACATATAATTCAGAAAAATACTACTCCAAACCTAATTATGCTAATAATGTCAAAAACATTTAGGGGTCAATATAATCATTAAAAATGATATTTTTTTTTAATGAACCATAATTTTAATTTATTTATAATTTAAAAACATGTTTATTAATATATTATTTTTAAACTTTTAAATCATCTAATAAAATATCATTTATAGTAAAACCACATTAATGAAAATATTGATATTATTAAATCAAATTTAATTTTAAATTATTAAGAATTTTTTTAAATTGAATAATTTAAATTAACAGATGTTTAACATGAAATATTCATATAAAATACAATGAAACAATGTAATTAATTTGACTTTTTTTAAACTTTTATTATTTTTAGTATCCTTATTTTTATTTGATTATTATCTAAAATGTTATTTTTTTGGCATTTAATTATAATTTTATGTAACTAATTCATTGATAAAATTTAACGGTAAAATATTGTGTTAAAAAATAACATTATATTTTAAAATAATATATATATAACTGAACCAATGTGGTTTTTTCCTAATTCTAATTCTTTATCAATATCAATGGTAATAGATGTTCTTTTTTAATTTTTATTTACAAAACATAATTTTTAGGTAAATTTCCTGGAAGTGTTTCGCAAAAACAATAATTTAGAGGGTATTGTCATACAGGATGAAATAATTCTAGGCTATGGGTGTTGGAAAAATGGTAGTCATTTTATAATATAAATTTTATGTGTAACCATTAAGTAAAATATTTTTATTTTAATAGATTTAATTAGTTTTTACTATTTCCATTAATCATTTTGGTAAAAAATTTAATTTGACCCTATTATAAATTATAAAATATTGTGATTCCAGCTATGGAATACATTTTTTCAAATTTAGTCCACATATATGGGAAAAAATAATAAAAAATTAATCAAGCATGTGTGGTGAGAAATTTGGGTTTTAAAATGAAAATTTTAATATGGTTACAATTTTTTCCAAAATTGAATATTAAAATTACATATATTGGATCATAATATGTATAATTTAACTATTGTAAATTCAAATCCAATTAAAAATATAATTTAACATTATAAATCATTTAGATGAATTTTTTCCAATTAAAAATTGGTATTTTTTGAATATTAATAAAAAAATATAGTTCTAAAAAAATTAAAAAAAATAACCTTAATATATTTACTATAGTTTTCATTAATGAAATAAATTTCAGTTTTTCATATAAATTTTTTAGAAGTGGGAAATTCTATTTTTAAATTATTTAGTCAAAAAATGAGTAAATTGACTTTTTGAAAAGAAAAAATCTTCAAAAAAATATCTTCTTATTTGAAATGAATCTTATTTTATTTATTATAAAATGATATTTAATAAAAATTCATAAATATATTATTTTTTTAATTTTATATTAAAATTTATATCTAGAAATTTACAGATAGAAGATAACTACCATAATAATATTAATGTTATATTTATTTTCTATAAAACTTGGTTAGCTGTGAAACATAAACTCAGTTAGTATTGGATGTGATTCAAGCTATATAATATATGGATTTCAAAATTTTAATATATTTTAATGAATAAAGATTTAATATTTTATCATGTACTTGGATTTTCGTTTTATGCAAACTATCTAATATGATATTAATATTTTAAAATATCTGGGTGTTTTATTCCCCCCATGATAAAATGAATTGCATCCTCAAAATTAAAAAATGATTCTTGTAATCAAGGGGTTATGATTATAAAATACCAAGTTATAGAACCCCTCTTCATAAATGGTAAATAAAATATCATATTAATAAGACTAAAAGGGTTATACAAAGGACATATAGAATAATCATGTTGATAATTTTATAGTAGGAGAACATAGGAAGTAAATGAAATCATGGACATTGAAATGAAAACATTTCCTCAAATATTGATGTAGAGTGATAGAGAACATCGATCCCAACAAATTAAAAATTCCAGAGAGGGTTAACAACAAACAAAATATTAAAATAGATATCTATGAAAAGGATATTGATATCCTCAAATGTTATGGGAGTATGGTAATAATTTATTTTAAGATCATTTTACTTATAAAGAATGATTCATTATCATAAGATACAATTATTTTATTTTATTCCATTTTATAATCACAATATCATATTTTTGTTGTCGGTTGACCAATTCCCCATTTCATCTACTAGTCTACTAAATGAAGATGAATATGTTATACCTAATTCACTATAGAATCCAATGTTTTATTTGATTCCTTTTATCATGGGATATCGATATGAAATATAGGTTAGTATATTTTTTCCAATATAAATAAATCTCTATATAGTAAATTAGATTAACATTTAAATTCCCATACAAATATAAACGAAATACTTTTATAAAATGTTTAGTTTTAAGACCCTAAAATGGATAAGATCTATAACAATAAAAATAATGTCACTTAATTTCCAAAATAATCTTACCATTAATTAGACTGAAGGTAGTTACTAATATCCATGTTAGTTTGTTCATATCAATCTTCTATTTTTCCTGACATAAATATCATAACATTATGAACATATTTTTTCTTATATTTTCATTAGTCATGCATTTTCCATGATGTTCAACTTTCATCAGAGTCATTTTTTTCTTCCACCAGTATCGCTCAACAAATGAACTCAAATCATTTATAAAACTGTACTAGAGTTAGATATTTATATATTTCATAATTCATATGATGATTTAACATCAATTAAATAATTGTAAAACATATTTCCTGGATCCAAATACACTAAAAGGAAATCATTCCACTTCAATTGAATCAATTGAATAATCTTAACATAGATTCATTATCTTATTCAAAGGTATCATACCTTGACACTTTTGGAATTCATTAGTACAATTATCCATATCCACACATTGTAATAAAATCACATTACAATTTATTCCTTTACATTTTAATCAATGTATGGTGGCCTATTTATCCATACATATAGGAAACTCTCATTCCATTAAAACATGTTTCAGGGAGTCTCATTCGATAATCATCTCATGTGGGAAAATACAACTATATCTTCTTCCCCTTTTCCATTTATGATCACCCATCCTCTTATTATATGTCTTCCCTTCTAATCCACAACTCTAAAAAATTATTGTTTATTCTAATATAATATAAAATTATTTCATCAGACAAGGAAATATTTTGAGTGACCAGTGCCCTTTGAATACGTAGATTAATCCCTCTAATAAAATGACCAATATTTCACACCATCTTGCCTATGTAATATGTATCATATCTAGATATCCTTATAAACAAATCTTCATTATAACGTCCCTAAACAAGGCTCCACTAAATCAGTGCCCTAATCCAGGTCATCAGGTGACCTCAAGCATGCCTCCTCTTACACCAGAGGTTACCCACTATCAGTGAGGGTCTATATTAGTAATGTGGAGAGACAATACCCTATTTTATAGAGTAATATATAGTAGTAAAAAAAATTAAATAATTGATATATCATAAACTAATCAATGACAAAGATTAAATAACAATTTACTAACTACGTACAAACCACAACCTATAGCAAATATTCCATTTCATACTACAGTGCCAAGTGAACAAAACCCAACATAAGATGAAAAAAAATCAACAAACTATCATAACTCCAACTCTCTAAACTCACCCATGCATGCCCCATGTCCACCTCAACTCCCTAGAATATTTCCATTCCCTTTTTACTGACTTGAAATCATGAAAACCTTATGAGCACCCAATGACTTCCCGAGAATGGTGTCAGTACAACTCAGTAGGCCACCAACAATGGTGTCTACAAAATATCAAGTATACCCAATGGTGCATGAAATTATGAAAGAGAATATATGTATATAATATATGTTTTTGGAAACTAATTGAAAATATTTTTTTATATATAACTATCCATAGTACCGAATTTATTATAAGTGTATTCTTCATTATTTAGATCTCCATCATTATCTAATCAATGGTTTAGTTAGTCAAATAATTCATGTTTGTTTAATAGAAATTATCATTATGTATATGGGAATAATTCAATTCCATATCTCACTAGGGATAAAACATCACAATATCATAATATCCACACCTTCAATCCCCAGTCCAGGTGGAATTCAACTGTTTGGGGAATGGATCTCTTTACCCTTCTATAACCCATGCATTGTTGGTGGAGTTAGAGTGTCCACCCAATTTTAAATGTAGGAGGAGCCTGGTTTTTTTATCCAAAAACTCATGCAATGTGCACATGGTTATCCATCCATTTACCACAAAGACCATGTCCCAAGAAAACACAACCAATAAAAATAACTATCATACCATAATAGAAAAAACATAAAAAATATCAATGGAAATAACAATCCACAAAAATCAACTTTGGAATAAATACTCTTCCATAACCCATTAATACATTTTTCTTTAACATTTAAATGCCCATGTGACCTAATGACAATTCGTTTTCCTTAACCCATTAAATATTTTCATAGACTTCCAAACTATAAAAGAAATATAAAAATTACCATGTATTAACCCTGTAACGAACCAAAGTATCATTAATAGAAATCCCTCTTGATTTAATTAAATGTCTCTTTATATAAAATGTTTTTATAAAATGTTAAATTCATTGGTTTAATGTTATGAGTTTTTACCGTTGCTATTATAGTCGTTGAACAGTGATCACATGATTAGTATTAATATAGGGCTTTAACACATCCAATTTTACTTAGACAAAGGAAGAGAGGGCCTCATCCAGTAGAATTGCTCCATATGAAGCCCATTTATCAAAGCTCAGAAAGGAGGTGGCTTCCTTGGGCTTCGCTCTTGACCAATCCCAAGCTGAGCTTCCCCATGTCAAGCTCGAACGAGACCGTCTATGCGAGAAGTGGAAGTTGATAGAAATTACCACTCAAGCGATGTTATCCGAGCCACCCCAAGAGTCTTTCACCATCGCACACGTTACCCTTAGGTCTTATGAGTCTGTTTTAAGGTGTTATGTAACTAATCTATAGTAGTATGTTCATTTACATTATTTTTTTATATAATAATGAATATAATTTCTTGTAATTATTGATACCTTGTAAATAGTTTTTAAAGTAAAAATGGAGTTTTTAGTTATTATTTAATTAAGAAATATATTTTATTAAATTAAAGTGATTTTTGAATAAAATAATATTTTAATAAAATAATAATACTATTATTATTAGATTAATTTTATTATATATAAATGATCAGGTAATTTTATGAATGCAATTATAATTTTTATTATGGTTTGAAAGCCATTTTTGTCAAAACCCGTGAATGTTTTATAAATGTAGGTTTTTATTTTAAAAGTGAAAATTAACATATATAGAATATTATTTAGATAAAATAAATGTTATTTTTGGAATCGGGATGTCGAAATTATCAAACGGTGATTTTTTCATAATTTTCTGAGACATTCAAATTTTTGAGTAAAAATTAAATACCATATAAATATATTATGTGTTTTATGACATCATAATGACCCAATAGCGATGTAGTAAAATAATATAATCTTTATTTTCGGCCAATATATGTTTTACCAATAAAATAATGCGATTTTGGGTTTGTTTGGCTTACTTTTCAAAGCATTAATGGACCCCTCAAGACATATTAAACACCTTGTCTTTTTAAATTAATTTCCATGGGAGTGTGACTCCCCTCCACATAAGCAACCCTAATATTTTAAGAAGTTAGGACCTTGGCCTTATAAAATATTATCTTTCTCTTTCCTTTTCCAAATACCATGGGAAAAAACCATGGGATGTTTTGTGGTTTGGATTAATTTAATATAAGGGGTCCCAAACCTAAATAATAAAAAATTCCCTCACCTTTCCTATAAAAACCCACACAAACTCCCACTTCCTCCTCAGTAAAAGAATTTTTAGTTCATCCAACCTCTTTCATACTCTCTCTAGAATCCTCCCAAGGTGCCCCAAGATCCTAATAAGCCTCTCACAAGCCTCTCACAAGCCTTTGGAAGCACACTTCCAAGTAAGGGTGTTTTCTTCCTTTCTCAATTTTGTCCAATTGTCTTTATGTTGTTTTGCCCTTTTAATTTCAATTATGAATGTTGGGTTATGGTTTCGCACCTCCCTCATACTTCCCTATTTATTTTTTAATTATGGTAGACCCTTTCTCTCTCATTAAATACCTCCCATGTACACCCGTTACTATGATGAAATTCCGAAAAGAACTTCTCTCTTCTCTTCTACATTCAAGCAATACTTTTTATCATGAATCTAAATTCCACTAAAATTGTTGGTACATGTATCTATATGACCTCCTTACTGTCCATTACATGTAAATATTATGAGGTTCCACTTTCTATCTCATCTACCATTTTTATGAATTCTTATGTCATGCCGTTACGCTGCCGAAATCGCACCGATTCTTTAAGCCAATGTCATTGTGTAGTGAATACCATGCCCATTTCTCCATCAAGGGTATTCACCTTTATGAACATTTACTTATTGATTATAAAGTTTCATGTATGAATTCCACATTCCTTTATAGTGGAATATATTATTATGTTTTATGAATCCATGTTTTATTAACCATGTGGCACACTTATTCATGAAATGAAATGTTTAAGAAGGGTGCGCCCTTATAGCGCTCTAATGAATTGGGAAAAGTATAGTATCAGGATACATCATGTTCAATGAGTGTTGAATCATGCTAATTCAAGTGTAATGAGGGTTTACTTGTGCTTTATGTGCAATAAGTATTTACTCATGCTCCATGTGCAATGAGCCTTGGCTCATGCTAATTCCATGTTAAGTGTTGTTGCCACATTTCCATGTTATGAATATCAGGATTTATCATGCCTTTATGTTCATGTTTTTTTTATGCTCTATTGACATACCTATTTACTAACATGTATTGCACTCCTTATTTTATTCCATGTGTACTCCCTTACTGGGCTTTATATCTCACCCTTTTCTTATGCATGTCCTCAGGTTATCCCATGCAATGCTATGTACGAGAGAATGTAGTGGTCATGTAAAGGAAGTTTTCAATAAAGATGTTGTATTTCATGTTTTAAGTTTTTATGTAATGATCTTAATCCCCAAAGACACAAAAACTCTTGATCTTCATTGTTGTATCAAGTGATGTTTTATGTAATTAATCCTGTTTAAGTTGTAATAAAAAGTAGGGTTGTCATAGATGGTATCAAAGGATAGGTTGGTTTATATTTTTGATTAGGATTAGAAAACCCTAGTAAATGCATAGATTCAAGACTATGTACAATAAAAACGTCCCTATGTTTTGGTGAGTATTGAGTATGTGGGTAATTAAGAAAATTCATCGCTGTCTAGATAGGTGCAGGTAGAGGCGTCTCTAGAACAATTGTATCCTAGGGGTAAAACCCGGTAACACCGCTTTGAGCTAGACTCGAACGGGAACTGGTGCACGACAACATGCCTTGCTGCACTCTTGGTTACGAAACTCCCGTGAGATATGCTTTGGTAAATTCAGAAGCTTAGTATGAACCCTTATTATAGGAATTAACAAAAATGCCCCTCAAAATATATGTTAGAAAGTAGATCATGAAAAGCTTAGATTGAAGCCTATAAACTCATGAGTTAATGAAATGAAAGTTTATTTATAAGTCATCAACTTTTGACTTTGGATTACCCATTATGTGTTACCCCTAACTTTCCTTTTATTATAGCCAATGGCCAATAATAGGAGGACTCGGGCTAACAACCGTTGTAAAGATCATTTTGATGACTGTACTAATGTGATGCCCAATCCAATGGGAGAGGGAATCACGAACATTGTAACACTTCCCTCTCATATAACTCAAGTTTTGAATAGAAACACGGGTCAAGAGGAATGTTCAACCCCCCCCCCCCCCCCCCCTATGAAAGAACAAGTCACTATCGAGAGCTTCATGAGACAAAGGCCACCAACTTTTAGTGGATCATCTGATCCCACGATCGCTGAACAATGGATAAACTCCATTGAAAAGATCTTCTCCATCAATCAATATTCTGAACAAGAGAAGGTTCTACTAGAATCTTATCGTATGGTGGGTGATGCTGATCAATGGTGGACGTTGATCAAAAAAACAAAGCCAAAGGAGGAGATCAAGGTGTTGGAATGGAAGGATTTCCGGAAGATGTTTTTCGATAAATATTTTCCATGCACCCTCCGACATAAGATGGTAAGGGACTTCCTTTCCCTCAAGCAAAAAGATGATGAATCTGTTGGAGCATATGAGGAAAACTTCACAAGGCTTTCACGATACGCTTTCGGCTTTGTCGTTACCCCCGAATGCAAGGTTGACCACTTCTTTGGTGGGCTGAATCCTAGCATACGGAAAGCATTAGCGATCTGTGACTTCGACAGCTATGAGTAAATTGTCCGATTTTCCCTCAGGGTCGAAATGGAGATCGGAGAATCACAGGGGTATAATGGGGATAATAAACGTAAGGTGGACTTCAATGCTGGTGGACCTATGGATAAATCCAACAGTGCTAAGAAGATCCATCACCCCACTTTCCAAACGTGAGAAATAAAGCACCTTGGAAATTGCCTTAAGGGGACGAGGAAATGCTTCAGGTGTGGAAGAGAAGGGAACCTAGCTCTTAACTGTCAGCAAGAAAGACCCGTGGCTACAACAGAGGAGAGGAATGCTCCGTTCGAACCTCAACACGTTGTTCAATGCTAAAAATGCAAAGAACCGAGTCATTTTTCAAATCAGTGCCCTAATCCAATGGTATTTGGAGACAACCAACAACCTCCAAGGCAGCAAGGAAGATCTTTTTTCATCACTTCTGCTGAATTAAACCCCGACAACGAAGTGGTGATAGGAGAGCTAGTTATTCATTAAAGAATAGAGAACATACTTTTTGATTCAATTTCTACACATTCTTTTATATCTCGAAAGTTTAGTAGAACAATCCCAGCACCACCAAAAATCATGGAAGTGAAGATATTGGTGAGTACGGAAAATGGGGAAATCATTTCCTCCCATGAATATAAGTCCTCCCCTATTATAATATATGGATTGAATTTCCCAGAGAAGCTCATCATACTCCCTCTAGTGGAATTTGATGCAATTCTTGGCATGGATTGGCTTTCCTTATATAGAGGGAACATAAATTGTCGGGAGAGGGAAATCACACTCCATATGGAGAATCAACCCCCGATTCTTTAGAAGTGTAAGCAGGAAGATGAATCTCCTTTAGCTCCATCATCTCAAGCGTGGATATTACTGCCTTATTAGCACACGTATCTGGCTCCGATGATTGAGTCCAAGGAAGAAACCATCCTTGAAAAAATGCCTATTGTGAGGGAATTCGCTGAAGTGTTTCCCGAGGAACTGCCTGGTCTTCCTCCTAGAAGAGATGTTTTATTCTCACTTGAACTTATACCCGGGGCTTTACTAATATTCAAGACTACATAGAGAATGGCTGTTGTAGAGCTTGAAGAGCTGAAGAACAAACTACAGGAGAATATGGATAAAGGGTTTATACGCCCAAGTGTTTCACCATGGGGTGAACCAGTCCTCTTCGTCACGAAGAAGTATGGGTCAATGCGGCTTTGAATCGATTATCCTAAACTTAACAAAATCACGATAAAGAACAAGTATCCTCTCCCAAGAATTGATGACTTGTTCGATCAGCTGCGTGGATCACAATTCTTGTCCAAGGTAGATTTGCGGTCGGGATATTATCAAGTAAGGGTGAAGAAGGAAGATGTCCCCAAGAATGCTTTTCGTACAACATACAGGCACTATGAATTCATAGTAATGCCTTTCGAACTCACCAATGCTCCAACAATATTCATGGACTTGATGAATAGAGTATTTATAGATTACCTAGAAAAATTTGTGGTAGTCATTATAGATGATATTCTAATATACTCCAAAACCAAGGAGGATCATGAGGAGCATTTAAGAACTGTACTAGAGAATTTTTGCAAGGAGAAGCTCTATGGAATGTATAGCAAGTGTGAGTTCTGGTTGAAGGAGGTCTCATTCTTGGGCCATATCATAACAAGTAATGGGATATTTGTGCATCCCTCCAAAATAGATGCAATTGAGGGATGGTCGAGGCCAACATCGGTAACAGCTATCCGTAGCTTCTGGGGGTTATCAAGATATTATTGATGATTTGTGAGAAATTTATCACGACTATCCACCCCTCTTACTAAGCTAACTCGAAAGGGATTTATGTTTTCTTGGAGTGATGAATGTGAATAAAGCCTCAAGGAGTTGAAAATGAGGCTTATCACTGCGTCCATTCTAACTTTACCCACAAGTGGGGAGCGTTTTTTGGTATTCAGTGATGCATAGAAGAAGTGCTTTGGATATGTGCTGATGCAGAATGATAAAGTGACATCCTCTGCCTCAAGGAAGTTGAAAATCCATGAGCGAAACTATCCAATGCATGATCTGGAGTTAGCAGCGGTGATATTTTCCTTGAAAATCTGGCGGCATTATCTCTATGGAGAGAAATATGAGATATATACTGACCACAAGGGTCTTAAATATATATTCACACAGAAAGAGCTTAATATGCGCCAGAGAAGATGGATAAGTCTCGTCAAGGATTATGACTGGTCAATACATTACCAACATGGGAAAGCGAACGAGGTGGAAGATGCCCTAAGTAGAAAGGATCCAGCGATTATATCAATGATAAAAATTGAGAACGATCCAATCTTCTTAGACTTGATGAAGATGGACATGGGAATCATAGAGAAGGGAACATCATCAATCCTTTCACAAATTATTGTTCAACCTTCTCTTTTGGAAAGGGTAAAGGATGCTCAAAAGGATGATGTGGGAATTCAAGAAAAAGTGGGAGCTATCGAAAAAGGGAAATCCTCAGAGATTAATGTTAATGAAGAAGGAATTGTGAGTTTTGGGAAAAGACTATGTGTTCCATCATGTTCAGAGCTGAAGATGGAACTTTTGGAGGATGTACATAGTTCAAATTTCTCTATTCACCTAGGGAGCACAAAGATGTATTCAGATCTTCGAGAAAACTTTTTGTGGGATAATATGAAGAAGGAGATTGCTGAATATACATAAAAGTGCCTAGTGTGCCAGCAAGTGAAGGCAGAGAGGCAGAAGTCTATGGGGATGATGCAACCATTTCCCATACCAGAATGGAAATGGGAGAACATCACCATGGACATTGTCAACAATATTCCGAGGAAATACAAAGGCAACAATGCAATCTGGGTTGTTATGGATCATATTAAAAAGACTGCACACTTCATTGCTATACGGGCGTATTTCTTATTGCATCAACTGGCATGGATATATATCAGGGAAGTGGTAAGGTTTCATGGAGTACCATTATCTTTTATGTCTGACCGAGATCCAAGATTCACCTCTATGTTTTGGAAGAGTCTTCAACTTACTCTGAATATTGAACTGAACTTTAGTACGGCTTATCATCCTCAAACTGATGGAGAATCTGAGCAGACTATCCAAACACTTGAGGATATGTTGAGAGCGTGCTCGATGGACTTTAAAGGAGGATGGGATCAACATCTTCCTCTGGTTGAGTTCTCTTATAATAGAAGTTTCCACTCGAGTATCCAAATGGCACCATATGAATCCATGTATGGGAAAAGGTGCAGAACACCAACATGTTGGGATGAGGTCGGTGAACGTATGCTTCTTGGACCAGAAATAGTCAACGAAATGGTCGAGAAGGTGAAAACCATTCAGCAACATATCATGGAAGCCCGGAGTCGACAGAAGAGTTATGTAGATAATTGTCGACAAGACCTTGAGTTTAAAGTTGGATACATGGTTTTTCTATGCATATCTCCGTGGAAGATGGTCATGAGGTTTGGAAGGAAAGGAAAGTTAAGCCTAAGGTACATCGGCCCCTTTGAGATTTTCAATCATGTCGGGGTTGTGGCCTATCTACTAGCACTTCCACCTACTATGGCGGAAGTACATGATGTCTTTCATTTATCTCTCTTAAGGAAGTACATACCGGACCCTTCACATTTACTCTCTTCTGAGGTGGTACAATTGGAAGATGATCTTTATTATGAGGAGAAACCAGTGAAGATCTTATATTGTAGAGAAAAAGTTCTAAGAAATAAGACAATGCCCCTCGTCAAGGTGTTGTGGAGAAACCACACGTTTGAAGAAGCAACTTTGGAATCGGAGGAAGTGATGAAGCTGAGTTACACACAACTATTTTAGTGTGGGAAAAGGAAAATTGCGAGGGTGAAAATTATTAATGGGGGAATATTGTAATGACGCAATGATTGATTAATGGAAATCCATCTTTATTTAATTAAATGTCTCTTTATATAAAATGTTTTTATAAAATTTTAACATCATTGGTTTTATGTTAAGAATTTTGACCATTTCTATTATAGACGTTGAATAGTGATCACATGATTAGTAAAAATATAGGACTTTAACACATCCAATTTTTCTTAGACAACGGAAGTGATGGCCTCATCTAGTAGAATTACTCTATATGAAGCCCATTTATCAGATCTCGGAAAAGAGGTGGCGTCCTTGGGCTTTAGTCTTGACCAAGCCCAAGCTGAGCTTTACCATGTCAAGATCGAATGGGACCGTCTACAGGAGAAGTGGAAATTGATAGAAATTACCACTCGAGCGATGTTATCCGAGCCACCCAAAGAGTCTGTCACCATCGCACACCTTACCCTTAGGTCTTATGCGGTTGTTTTAAGTGGTTATGTAACTAATCGATAGTACGATGTTCATGTACAATATTTTTGAATATAATAATGAATATAATTTCTTGTCATTATTGATACATTACAAATAGGTTTTAAAGTACAAATGGTGTTTTTTGTTATTATATAATTAATAAATATATTTTATTAAATTAACAGATTTTTTAATTAAATAATATTTTAATAAAATATTATTATTATTATTAGATTAATTTTATTATATATAAATGATCATGTAATTGTATCAATGCAATTATAATTTTTATTAAGGTTTGAAAGCCATTTGTGTCAAAACCCGTGAATTTTTTATAAATGTCGGTTTTTATTTTAAAAGTTAAAATTAACATATTTATTAAATTATTTAGATAAAATAAATGTTATTTTTGAAATCAGTAAATCGAAATTATCCAACGGTGAATTTTTCATAATTTTCTGAGACAGTCAAATTTTTGAGTAAAAATTAAATACCGTTTAAATATATAATGTGTTTTATGACATCATAATGACCCAATAGTGATTTAATAAAATACTATAATCTATATTTTTTTCCAATATATGTTTTAACATTAAAATAATGTGATTTTGGGTTTGTCTGGCTTACTTTTCAATGCATTAATGGACCCCTCAAGACTTATTAAACACCTTGTCATTTTGAATTAATTTCAATGGGAGTGAGACTCAACTCCACATAAGAAACCCTAATATTTTAAGAAGTTCGGACCATGGCCTTATAAAATATTATTTTCCTCTTCCCTTTTCCAAAAATCATTGGAAAAACCCAAGGATGGTTTGTGGTTTGGATTAATTTAATATAAGGGGTCCCAAACCTAAAAAATAAAGAATTCCCCCAACTTTCCTATATAAACCCACCCAGGCTCCCACTTCCTCCTCACTCAAAGCCTTTTGAGTTCTTCCAAACTCTGCCCAACTCTCTCTAGAATCCTCCCAAGGTTCTCCAAGCTCCCAAGAATCCTCTCACAATCCTCTCTCTAGCCTTTGGAAGCACACTTCCAAGTAAGGGTTGTTTCTTCCTTTCTCATTTTTGTCCAATTTTCTTTATGTTGTTTTGCCCTTTTAATTTCAATTATGAATGTTGTGGTATGGTTTCGCACCTCCCTCATACTACTCTATTTATGTTTCAATGATGGTAGACCATTTCTATCTCATTAAATACCTCCCATGTACACCCGTTACTATGCAGAAATCATGAATGGAACTTCTCTCTCATCTTTTACATTCAAGAAAAAATTTTGTATCATGAATCTAAATTCCACTAAAATTGTTGGGACATGTATCTATATGACCTCTTTACTATCCATTACATGTAAATATGATGAGGAACCCCTTTTTCTCTCATCATCCATTTTTATTAATTCTTATGTCACGCCGTTACGCTGCCGAAATCGCACCGATTTTCTAAGCCAATGTCATTGTGTAGTGAATACCATGCCCTTTTCTCCATCAAGGGTATTAAACTTTATGAACATGTACTTATTTGTTGCAATGTTTCATGTATGAATTCCACATCCCTTTATCGTGTAATAAATGATTATGTTTTATGAATCCATGTTTTATGATCCATGTGGCACACTTATGCATGAAATGAAATGTTTAAGAAGGGTGTGCCCTTATAGTGCTCCAATTCATTGGGTAAAGTATAGTATCGTGATACGTCATGTGCAATGAGTGTTGACTCATGATAATTAAAGTGCAATGAGGGTTTAATCGTGCATTATGTGCCATGAGTATTTACTCATTATCCATGTGCAATGATCCTTGGCTCATGCAAATTCCATGTTAAGTGTTGTTGCCACATTTCCATGTTATAAATATCATGCTTTATCATGCCTTCATCTTCTTCTTTTTCTTATGCTCTATTGATATGACTATTTCCTAACATGTATTGTACTCCTCATGTTATTCCATGTGTACTCCCTTATTTTTCTTTATAGCTCACCCTTTTCTTATGCATGTCCTCAGGTTATCCCATGCAATGCTAAGTACGAGGGAATGTAGTGGTCATGTAAAGGATGTTTTCAATAAAGATGTTGTATTTCTTGTTTTATGTTTGTATGTAATGATCCTAATCCCCAAAGACACTAAACCTCTCGATCTTCTTTGTTTTATCAATTGAAGCATTATGTATTAAATCATGTTTAAGTTGTAATAAAAAGAAGGGTTGTCATAAACCCAATTAGACAATTTATCATCTCACATGAATTTCCCACCTATGAATTTCATGTAAAACTCTTATATTACTTAGCACAAGAACATTATCACATTCAACCCATTAGGTTTACCTAATAATTCTCATGTATTTACCCATTATTCATATTCATCAATTCCCTTATGCAAACCCATTCACATGTTCATCAATTTACAGGACATTTCAAATTTAACATGTTCATCATTCCATATATATTTATTCTTTTAGGAAACTCAGCAAAATTTATTTCCCTTTTTATAAAATCTCTACTGACCCAATTAACCCTTTACTAATTCATTCCAAAAAACGTTAATCTATTACCAACATTAATATTACTATCCAAATTCCACATCCAATTCAATGAAACATATTAATATGTTCAACAAGGTGTTTATGTTATCAAATGTCAAATTCATAGTTATCATTTAAAACTCCTAGGTATGAAAAGCTCAGTGCACCCCATGGGAGACCCTATAACGTTCAATTTGTCATCAACAAATCCCATATAGAGCATGAGGGGTCCATTAAACATTAAGAATACCAAATTACTAAATCTTACTCATGGTGACCAATACACAATAAGGAGTAGGAAATATCTCAACTGACAAGCAAAAATCCATAACATAACTAAGAAATATAACGTGTAGACCACATTCTTTGAATCTAATGATTAACACACTCTTAAATGCAGCCCTAGATCCCGATAAAAACCATAATTGAGGTTCGAACCTAATTTTCCCCTGAAAATAGGGTTTTAGAGCATCATAAGAATATGTGAAAAACCAAAAACCCTAATCCATAATACAGAGAATAGAGGTGGATTAGACTTACTGAGATCTTCAATTTTGAACTAAAATCTTCCAAAACAGCCGAGAAACGAGATTGATAAATCCTGGGATGCTCCTAGAGGTCTTGGTTTGTCACTAGGGTTGATAGAGGAATATATTTGGACAATCCAGCATTGCAGATTAAAATTCCCTTATTTAATTTTTATATCTTTCTCAACATTACTGGGATGCATGCTTTACTCACACATTTTTCCAAATCTTTCCCAAACTATGCAAGAGTTACAATCTCGAAATCAACCCATCGCACGGTTTACTTGGAACTCTGTATGTTAAGATTTACATTGTGGAAAATGTGCACAATCCTCTATCCAATGCTACACAGTTACCTGGGATTCTCCAAACAGTTTGCAGTAATCACGGTCAAACCATGTAACATTCCACAAAAACTCATTTCCACTCGATTTTATGACGTGAACACCCAGAACACCCCCGATCCTTCTCATAAACAAAGAGAGACAATTATTTAAACAAAAGTACAGACATAAACTGATGCATAAAAAAACACCCACCATACATAAATCTAGGAACATACAATGTTCCCACCTTATAACAACTCATCCACTTACCTCTCTCCGAGCATCACTGAGCTTCCAGAGTAACAGGTTATGCCACTAGGCCCATCTATCAATTCCCTTTTCCCGTGTTTCTTATTTAATATTGAAATTATACTAAAACAATTGAACCAATGCATGGTCTTGAACCACAAGACTTCATCACCACTACCCCCAACATGAACCAAATACTCCTCAAGGATGTATCCACTTCAGCTAACCTAACGTCTAAGACATAATAGAGAAAACATAGGCAAGATTTCATAACTTGAAACACATGGAACCTTTTAACACATTATTATATCATTGTAGAGAAACCAATCAGCACCCCATCATTCAAATCCACTACTCAACACATGACCTAAATAACTTTTCATCATTTTACATTATTTTACAAACTCTCTTAGTGACCACCCAATATATCCTAGATGAAAACATCTGACCCCCAACTAGATTTATCTACCTTCGTTGATCCACCACTAATGTCCTAAATATCCCATTCAAAAAGTCTATATTCAAGGAAAACACAAACACTCTAGTACATGACAAGTTTAACAAAAGAAAAATCTCTCTACCAGGGACAACTCACCCAAAATGTGTCCACTAGAGACCCCCCAACCTGAATCTATGGTCACATAATCAACAAACAATTTATCCCATATGGGTCTCTCAACCATCTTCGGTTCCATGGAACCTCCACTCTTGATGAATTGAAAAAATAATGTCAACTGCAGTTTCAAATCACACCTAACACAGCCACTCATGTCTTTCCCTCAATTCTGGTATAATCCCTTCATCAGGGATCCACTTACCTCCAATCCTATGTAAGGCTCCACAATCTCAAACAAAATTCTATATCACTATAATCCCTACAATTTTTTCACTATATAAAGATGTATATGTTCTCACTAAATCCCATTCCAAAACATGAGACAAATGTCTCCCTCCAAAGCATCAACCAAAGGTGATTTAACCCTCTCCACATTAATTATTTTCTCAGTGTTGTGTCGAGTTTCCCAGATTTACTCTTCCTGGAATGTTGAGCATCACCATTGGCATGACACTACATCATATGGAAAAGGTGTAATTGATCTTTGAGGAATTCCAAAATTACTGAAGGGAACTTACCCGATTCGACATTTGATTTCCGTTAGAGATATAGAATATGATCTCCCTTTCCAAAACCCGATGTTAAATCACAACACACTATCTAATAACTAATCACTAGGGTTATTAAATTTCAATCAGAACAACCTTGAGTCCAAGGAAAATGATTTGCTCAATCAATCACCATTCTAAAGGCCCTCCTAACCTCTCTAATACACCTAATGTGAACCTCACGTGATCATTATTATCATCCTTTACACCCCATCAACTCAGCATTATCATCCCTACATTCAGTACTGACTCATCACTCCCCACCTTGGGAGTGTCATTTCCTTGGATCTCTACATGGGATTCCAATCACAATGGATCCCACCCAATCAAAATCCAAATCCCAAAATTTAGACGAGTTTGTCTAGGCTTGCCTAGAACAAGATATTTTATGTAAACATGTACCCAATCCAATTTTCCATGGGTAATAACCATGACATAAGTAAAAAATTGGCCCATCCCAAGGACCTCTCCTAAAACTATCGATGGTGTGAATCCCACCATCCCACTTAATGAAAACCTCCCCTAAGAACGTAATCTTTATGATGTCCCTCATCCTACCAAAATACCTTCATGTGTCTAGGTGTATATATTAGGCTTTTAAATGCACCTAGGATGATGTCAAGATGTTGTGAATGATCATCTGTAGCTGAGGTGGGCTTAGAAGTTCTTGTATAACACCACCGCCATCATATTCATTTCTGAAATCACCTTCCATGATCGGACTCCGTGATCGGATGAGGATTTTAGGCATCCCTGATGGACACATCTCGTAAACATTTAACCACCACCACCCAATCTTGATTGCCTACTAGGACACACCACCACCATAATACCATCTATCATGTTGGTGTGAACCTATTTTTTCATTGGTACTACTTCCACCAAACCACTCATGTTCTTATGGTACATCCCTAACAATTAATGATCAAACACTATGGTTTCCACGCTAACAAATTCAATGGTTTCTCTCATGACCGTGATTCATGATTTGAGATCATAAGGGGCAACTAATACCAATCCCATTTGGGATTCACACCCTTCCATTGCATGATCACATGTAGACCCCTTATACCCTATAGGATTTACACTTTCCTTGGGCCAATATCATACAAACTACTGTTTCCACCATCCAACCACTATCTAGTAATAGCCTGATTCCTACTTACTCACATGACTATGCCTCTTGGATATTCATCCTCATATTCCCTAAAGAATTCTTAATATATCACCCAAAAACAAAACCATTCATAAAAAAAATCTCATCCATGTGATTCAATTTAAAAAATCATAAAGGAACTCATATACATCGATCCCCCCTTTTAATCATTTTCAATTCCTCTTATTCTAAAGCTCCCACATCCCTGGGATACTCTCCAATGAGGTTAAACATGATATCCCTAAAACTACCAATTCATCACAATAACTCATTTCACATCACCCAATAATCATCTTTACCACTTATCCCTCTCCGCTATCCTAAAATAGACGACATATTCAATGTTCCACTATCATTTTCTAACATCCTCCCATATGAAAAACACAAAAGAGCACTAAGAACCCAATCAGACCTCTCTATTTTGTCCACATTTCTGGTTGAGTTATTTTTATTCCCAAAACTCGAGTCATGATGGACTGAAGCCATTGATTCAAACACACATCAAGTTACGAAAAAATCAATGTTTTTGAATGACACTCTCACCATTGTTCCGATACACACTATTACTAGTGCACCACATGATCATTTTATCTAGTTTTTATACCAGTGGTAATCATACACATACATGGACAAAATAATCCAAAATCCACCACCATATGGTCTGAGATACAACTCACACGGCATGAACCGACATGGTTCACCACACCCACAACCAACCCATCATTAATGAAACTATAACCAAGAAACTCATTCATATCTCAATTTTCAAACCCAAGAAAAATAAAACCCACAAGGTTTAATGTTTTCCCATTAAAAAACCTCACCTTATGATCTCAATTCCACTGCCGAACTAAAGACACAATGTGGAACACCCAAAGGTTGATGCATTAGTGAATTCTACATACCAAAATTCTAAAGATACCTATATACTCGGATTCATGTCCCCCAAACATTTTTTCAAAAAATTATCTCAAATGAATTCTAATCGATTTGGACCTCAATAAGATAATTAACTACTACCCATACTTATCCCACTCCACAAACACAATTATAACAGATGTGTTCTTATCTCTACCACTATCCTCATCCCTTCTTACAATGGGTCATGGTCAACTTGGGTCAAACCAAATTACTTAACCAAAAACCATTAATCAAACATTTCTTTAATGAATTTACATATTTTACACATGAATATTTTATCTTAGGATCATTACATATCTCAAAACATGTTATAACCAACATTTCAACTCATTGACACTAAATTAGGAAAAATTAATTAATTATTTCCCCATTACATAAAAAATCATTCCCTTTTAGATTCTATTAAATATTTATAATTTACCACAACCCCAAATCATTAAACCAGAAAAAATGAATATTTATATACATTATTAATTAATTTTCCATATTATTTACCCACATTGATTACCCTTATTGGGAACCATTTTCTTGTAGAAGTTAAATACATTCTACTCTCTATGACATGCCCATCCATATTGTGTTTTCCTATCATGATGCATGCCACATATATCCTTATGATCCTAAAATGATGCATGAATGGTAAAACTCATTCCATTCTAGACTTTAGAAAAATATCATAAATCAGTCAAATCAAATGACATGTGCATCACCCGATGGTGAATTATCATTAAAATGTAACAACATAGATCATGAACAAAAATTACCACATTAAATGACTTGGGTTGTCCTTCGTATAGGGGTTATCTAATACTAATCATGTGATCATTACCAATTCCTAACACTAACCTAATATCATTAATACCATCCCCAAAAAGAAATAAATATAAAATAACTCCTCTAATCTACATTGTAACGTCTCTGTATAAGGTTCCACTAAATCAGTACCCCATGATGGGTCGTCACATGACCTCAAGCACACCTCCTTGTATTTCATAGGTTATCGACTAGTCGTAATGGTCTATATTAGTTTTTTTGGGAGACTATACCCTAATGTTCAGAGAAATCCACAAAAATAAACATATAAAATATCAGGGATAATATGATCTAATCCTTGATAATGCATAAATTACCATTTACAAGCTGAGTACAAACCACAACCAATAGTTAATATTCCATTTCATGAAACAAAGCTGAAAATAACCCAAAATTAGAAAAAAAATTGGATATCCACAAATATTTCTAACACAAGGGCTGGAACACCATCTATTTATTTCCCATGTCCAACTCAACTCCCTATAATAGGTTTATTACCCTTTTTCTTACCTGTATGAATGAAATTTAATCGAGTACCCAACGACGGTCCGATCATGGTGTGAGTACAACAAAATAGTCCACCACTAGCGATTTCTACAAAATATCATGTTTAACGTAATGTTAATCCAATTATAAAGGAAACAACATGTAGATAATTGACATTTCAGGAAACTCATTGATAGTATTGGTTTAGCTATTACTATCTATTGTACCAAATTAATTATATGTATATTCTTTATTATTTAGTTCACCATCATCATGTAATCAATGGGTTATGAAATCAAATCATTCACACAGTGTAAGTTGAAATTATCATTCTTTATAAAGAAATAAGTTAAATCTCTATCTCACTAGGAATAAAAAATCCCAACATCACAATATCCTCTCCATAAATCCTTAGTCTGAGGGTAATGAAATAATCAGGGGAATAATTATTTAGAAGAAGATGAGAGAATCAAAAAACCTTAATATGGAAAAGAGGGGTAAGAGAATGATTAGACACAACTAGATCTTCTATTCGCAACCAATAATATCCAAATGACCTGGAAATGATAATGATCAATCCTTGTAATATCTTTGAGGTCCATGTTCATCACTAGGGTTAAGAGGGGCTGTGTAATGTCTTGGACCCTAATAGACCATTACATTGAACAATTCTGGTTTTTGGGGTATCATGGGGCCCAAGAGTGACTCATTAAGGAATTTTTAGAAAAACTCGATCCCACCAGACAGTTCCAATGAAACAGTGGAATTACTTATGGTGTCTCATCGTTATAGTGGAATCATTATAGTGTCTCACCAAATGGTGTCCCACCATTATATTTTTTCCAAATTTCCAAAGTTTCTCCGGTCCCCCCTGATAACTAAAAGTTTGATGTAAAAGTGTTTTATTACCATTTTCATACCCATTTAAAGCCAGTAAAAGTTTTTTTAAACCTCCATGAGTCAGGTGACCCTTCAATTACCAAAACATGTGGCCTTTTTCCTTAGTGCCACACCCTCATCCTTGAATTCCAACATCACCCCTATTATGTGGTTTTCTCTATTTACAAGACATAGATTAATTATTCAATTTTAGCAACAAATTCTATGAGGAGAATTATTCAATAACAATAAATCCCGATGTGTGAAACTACACCACTGTGGGGTTAGACCACAATCTGACTTCTAGTACTTCAGAATCATCTCAATGATTTTAGGATTTGGAATTTTCTTAACCTGAGATCATATCTCCATGATTCATTTCTATTATCAAACTACACCATAGAGACTTACTTTGGAGGCGAATTATGTGCTCATACTGGAGCCCTTCCCATGGGGCTTTGAATCCCTCGAGTTTTCCTTTCTGGAATGTTGTGCATCCTCAGTTCTTGACACGAGGATAAAACTTTGATCCTTGATCATCTAAGTAGAGTTTTCCTACACCTCTCTTTTCTGTGTATCATGCAGGGCATGTGTAACAATGTTTCATTAGGGAGGAGGATTAAAGAAAACCTTAACAAAGATAATAAAATAAATTTAAAAACTGAATGGGTGTGTCAAATGATGATGTTTTTATATTTTTCTTTTATCTTCTTTTTTATTATTTGAATTGTATGGGTTTATTCCAACTGAAAATAGTTGATTTTGGAGGTTCATTTTTCACACTAATGATCCTACGTTATTTGGATAATCTTGTGATTGAATTCCTATAAAATGGAAATTGGATACTCACGTAAACTCAGTTGATTAAATGGATTCCAAATGAATAAAAATATTTATGTGATCACTCGGGTTAAACAAACGGAAAGGCGAAACATGAGAAATGGTGTGGCTGAATCTAAATACATACTTGCCTTGTTCAGATAATAGGCATTGTGATTTTTCTTGGTGATTGTGGGTGACATGGATGGGGTTGGGACCACCTGTTGTCTAGCTGTGTGTTTGTGGATCTTTGTTGGTATGATGGGGCCTAGTTTAGTTATAGTACTTCTAGGGATCTCAAATATCCCTTCTGTTGTTGTGACTTTACAAGAGAACCAGGTGTGAATGATTGAAGTCATTCTTGGATGTTTTCCTCTAGTTGTTGTTTGGGATTGTGGATATGTCTATTACTTTCTTGGCAGTAATGGAATATTTAAATTGAATCACCTAATCATGGTAACATGAATGGGTACAATGGGGGATTTTTTTTCAAGAAATAGATTATGTTTGGGTCAATGATGTTGTGTTTCGGTGCCTGTAGGGATAGTGACAATAGTTGTTTTTTATGGGATGGTTTCCTATATTAGAACCCTTAGGGTGGGATGACTATTTGATTACCTATATGTATAATGATTAGTTCTTGTGTTTTCATATGCACCCCACCCATGTTGAGAAAATTGTGTCAAACACCCCCACTTCATTGTGGAGGGTTTTGTTTCCATCATTATTCTATGTGGATAGTTATTATCTCCTTTATGCTCCCTCCTCATGGTATCCCATGACTTTTTAGGTAGTCTGCGATGGACTAAGGTTCAATATGGCCAATGAATAATCGACCAGGTTGTGTTGTGGTGGTTAATCCAGGTGTGTGATGGAATGTTTGTTTCCCAAGCATCATCGGGATGGCGCACATTTGTCTTCGGTTATGGAAGTGGTTGTTCTGGCCTAGGTGTCTTCAAGAGTGGAAGTGGCTGTTGTGTCTGAGGTGTTTATGGGCATTGTTATGTCAAGTTGTGGTGGCCCAGGTGAGTGTGGGTAGGATACGTGGTGATGGCCCATAAAGTTATTGTTGGGGTGGAAGTGTAACTGTAGTGAGGCATGTGGGGGAGGACTGATGCATAGGATGTCCTATATAACCTATTGGAAAGTTTTTTGGGGTACCCAAATATCGATGTTCGATTACTATAACTTTGAGTTATTTGGGGTGTGTGGCTTGGTGAGTCGTGTGAATAGTTTCATTTCTATGTGCCTTCGTTATCTATTTTTTCGTACAAGGAAATATAATTCCACCCCACTTGTGCATAATAGAATTTGGTTTTCCCTATAGATTATACTTGAATTCTGATCCTACTTATATAAAATTTCATTCAAGAAACTAGTAGTACATTGAAGACTATGCCAAACTTTACTATCTCGGGTTTCAGGAGATGTTACTTCTTTTCATTCTTTAGGAACATTTCATCCAAGTTTTCTTGTAACATTTAATATATTGTTTTGAACAAGTGTATAGGAGTGAATTTTGTGCTTTACTTTTACATTTATTTTGTGTTATTGTTTTATATTTACCGTCTAATCTTCTCATGCAATTAAATCAACTGGGTAATGTCATCTATATTATGTGTGATTCTACACCGTTGGTGTAATTCGACACTCTGAGGCCTATTTAATGTGGGACTTCGGGGTCATAATATCTCACTGATGTTTAAGATTTTTGGGTCATGAAGTTTTTTGTCCCTTTCCTTATCTTGGGGAAAGTGGGTCATGAAAAAATGTTATCAGAGGTGACGGTTGAGAGATTGGATGGAGTTAGTGGTTAAGAATAGGTAAAATTTCATGAGATGGTTGGGAAATAGTGAAAGTAAATCATGGTGTGTAAAATAGGCTATGGAACACTAGATAGGGTACATGATTTTAGACTGCCCCGTTATTTGATGCAAGGTCTCTTGGCCTACCGAGCGACAAAGTGAGGCAACAGAGATTGTTGGGTAGAGGCTCTAGAAAATGTACAAGCATCATGATGAATTCTATTCATGATTATTATGGGTGTTCTGGGGAATTTAAAATGAAAGATATGTTTAAAAAAAATTAAAAGATATCTTCTACACTACTCGGGAAAAGACATTACTTGTTTAACATGAAGCTATGAGATCCAAAATACAACCACGAGTAATGTGGGCAATAGATTCCTAGGAGGCTGATTTTTTTGATATGTGAAAGACTGATCGAGTGGAGGAGGATTCCCGGTGGTAAACCCTCAAGAAATACAAGGGCAGCATCTCAGACCTAGAGATAGAGATGTGGCTCAAGGATCTGGTGATATATTTTAGCTTTATCTGTCCTCCGTCAGAATATTAGGTCCCTCTGGATTTAATATATATGTGGGGAGCGGCATGTATATGGTTGATGATCTATCTCTGGGTGAATAATGGAGTTTATGTTTCGTGTACTAACTTTGAGACGGTGTACCGGGCGGAATTTCATTCTTCTACAACGAAGGCTGAGAAGGGAAAGTCGTTACTCTCCCTTCAGTAGGAGAGTATGTCAGTGAGGGAGCTAGGGATCAAGTTCAAGGATCACCTTTTTTCGCACCAAAACTAATCCCCTATGAGGAGTCATAGGCAAGACACATAGAGGAGGTACTTTGACCTTCCCTTCAGTATTATGCAACTTCTTTCAATCTACCGATTTACATGAAATTTCAGAAGATGGATGAAGTGGTGGAGATGATGAACATGCTGGGAGGTTTTCCATGAGAGGGGATCTAGTTGAGATCATTGAAGGGGGAATGCCATTAGCAGTAGGGCTCCATCATTAGGGCCTTGGAGTTTTCAGTCGACGGGGATCAGGCATCAATAATTCCAGTTTTGATCTCATAGTACTCACCCATTCTCTTCCAGACTAACACTGTGGTTCATTTTCTATGGTAGTCGTGGTAATCTCCAGAATCAGTGCCCAGACTGAGTTCATTACAGTAAATGTGGGTAGGTTTTGGGCCCACCTTAGTATAAGAAGTTTTCATCTATACATCTTCAGCAACAACAGGGGCAGAGAGCTCCCGCTCCATCAAGGCATGATTGTGCTGGAGGAGGCTGATCTAAGGGCGCTCCCTGGGGACCTCGATCATGGTTTGTTTGGAGAGGTGGCCAAAACAGAGGGGTAGAGGAGATGGGTTTGGATAGTTAGACTCTATGGATGATGGAATTCTAGAAGGACTGGAGGTTGTTCCATGTACGATCATCTTGTTTAGTAATATTTCATATAACATGTTTTATTCAAGATAATTGTAATCCATTGTTCCCCCTAGTCTAGCCCCTACCGTAGGCCTAGACATAGAGTGACTCTTCCAGGTCCAATTGTTGAATACACATGTTGTAGATCTGACCAACTTATATGATGTGTTTCAATGATGGTGACTAATTCTAGGGCTGCATCAGTCCAGTGGGGATCACTTTCTGCTACAGATGCAGCTATATGATGTCATTCTGGGCATAAAATGATTGTTTTCCATGATTTCTCTTATCGACTGCTTCATGATGAGGGTTTTTTCTCATATATGGGAGGAAAGTGTGTAAACTTCGTTGGTGTGCATGGTTACCAAGAGGGTAGTCATTGAGCGGATCCCCTTCTATCCTTTTGGTTTGTGATGTTAGTGGATTCAGTAGACACAATGATGGTGTAAGTCCTAGAGATTGTCAGTGAGTTCCTAGATGTCTTCCCTGGAGAGGTGGTGACTCTACCCCCAAGAAGTGATGTTGTTTTCTTAATAGACTTGAAAGTTGTTGCCCATCTGATTTCGATGAATCCCTACCAGATGAATCCTTATGAGTTCCAAGAGTTGCATAACTAGGTTGAAGACCTGATGAAGAAATGATTCATTTGACCAAGAATATCTCTAGGGGGTGCACCAGTCTTTTTTGTGAAGAAAGCAGATAGTGGTCTCAGGCCATGTCTAAACTACAGAATACTGAATCAGGTGATGGTCAAGAACTGTTACCCCCTCTTGAGGATCGATGATAGTTTGACAGGTTTAAGGGGTTATGTTGGTTCCCCAAGATTGACCTGATGTTGGGATATCGCCAGCGGAGGGTGAATAAGGGTGATATCTAGAAGACTATTTTCAGGGGAAGATAAGGGCACTTTGAGATCATGGTTATACCATTCAGTGTTGCGAACATGCCATCTATGTTCATAGGAATTGTTACTTATAGTTTCAATGGTTTTCTATACTAGTTTGTCTTCATTTTTATTGACTAAATTCCAATTTAATCAAGATCATAGGAGGATCATACCGAGCATCTGATGAATTTTTTGAAAGTCCTCTGACACCACCATCCCTATAGGATGTGGGAAAATATCATTTTATGGAAACGAGAGGTACACTTCCTTGGAAATTTGGTCTTCCACTAGGGAATAGAAGTGGACCTTTTGATTGTAGAGGTAATTATTTCACGGGAAGAACCCAGAAAAGTCATATATGTTCATAGTTTTTTGTGCCTAGTAGGTTGAAACTAGATGTTTCTTCCCAACTTCTCCCAATTTGTCGAACATTTGATAGCCTTGAACATGAAAGACCAAGAATTAATTTGTAGTGGGAACTGTCAAGTAGCCTTCAAGTATCTGATGGAAAAAATAGTCAGTGATCTGGTACTGAGGTTTCCATAGGAAGGGGTATTGTTTGAAGAGTTCTATGATTCTTCCGTCCTAGTCTTGGGGTGTGTGTTGATGAAACAGCGGGGAGTGATTTATTATGGTTCTAGGAAGTTACATCCTCACAAATGTAAATATGCCACCAATTACATAGAGATTTAAGTGGGTGTGTTTTCGCTGATGTTGTGGCGGCATTACCACATCCAGGAATGTTTAGTGGTGTTCACAGATCACAGGAGTTTGAGGTATGTCTTCTCCCAGTGAGACATGAACATACTGCAGTAGAGGTGGATGTAGTTTCTTCAGAACTACGACTTTGATATCTTTTAATCCTCAGGAAATTTGAATACCGTGGATGGTTCCTTGAGTAGGAATTCAAGGAAGGGTGTGGTTTGGGACTGAGCATAATCTTGGAATGCAATGGAGGATTTTTCTACTTTACATCTTGGCATGATAGTGGAGGATAATAGAGGTTGTCTGTTCTAGATGACACTGCATCCATCCTTGGAACCGTAGGCGGAGAAATCTCAGTGCGGGGACATAGAGGCCGAAGTGATGTGTGATCGCTTAAGACATGGAAATGCTCTGGAAGGATAGTGAAATGATGGTTAGAATCAGTTAGATTTTTATGGAAGGTTGGTTGTCTGAGAGAGGATGCATAAGGTATTTCTCAGTCAGTTCCAAAACTCCCCCTAACAATATACAAATGATTTTCCAAGATGTACTGATGACCTTGGGAATAGTTTTGGTGGCCCTGAGTGAATCTTGAAATGGAATGTATTGTGGTAATGTGCCTATTGTTCCAGTAGGCGATGGCCGATCACCATGTTCAAGGTGGTCTATTGTAGCCTTAAGATGTCCCAGAGTGAAGGTTGGATTATATCGCAATGGATTTCTTCATGGGACAAACCATGGGTAAAAGAGGCTACGATGATATTTGGGTAGTGGTAGACTGGCTGGCGAAATTAGCTAACATCCTAGAAATCAAGGATTCAAATGTGGTGGATACCTTAGCCTGGAGGTACGAGGTTGAGGTTTTGTGGTTTAATGGAATTTTGAGATCCCTTATTTCGGATCCGGATACACTCTTTACTTCCGAAGTCTGGAATGAATTACAACATGCTTTCACCACCTAGCTTTGCCTTAATAATTCATTCCACCCCCAGATGGGTGGGTAGACAAAAAGGACCCTCCAGACATTGTACGATATTTTGTGAACATGTGTTTGGGAATTTGAGGGATCTTGGGTAATATACTTTCCTCTGTTAGAGTTTTCCAATAACTATAGCTATCACTCTACCATTATCATGGCTATGCTCAATGCCTTGTATGGAAGGACATGTCGTTCACATGTGTGCTAGACCGATGTTGGGGAAGGAGGAGTTCATGGCCTAGTGGTAGTTCAAAGCCTTACGGAGATGTTTTTTCTTGTGCGTGAGAGGATCAAGGAGGCACAAGACCGGCAGAATTCATATGCCAATCATATTAGGAGACCCTTGGAGTTTGAGGTTGGGGAACACATGTTCTAAAAGGTCTCCCCTTGGAGTGGGAAGTAGAGGTTTTTTTGGGAGAGTAACTTTTTCTCAAAGGTTCTTCTGACCCATTGAGGCATGGTTGGCTCGAGGAGTGTACCTAGGAATGAGAGGCACAAATATGTACCTCATACCCAGAGCTGTTTTGTGTTTTATTTTATGGTTTTTTTTGTACGTGACTAAGATTTAATGCTTGAAATGTTTTCAATAAGATGGGATGTTTTACTTATTCTATGAATGTGCGCAATGTCCTCACAGTGAGGAGGGGGGACCTATTCCCTAAGCAAGATGCAATAAGGTGGATGAGATTTAACCTGTACTGGCAAGCCAGTGCCATCCAAAGAGAATAATATATTCACATGGAAAAATAGTCACAAGATCACATATGTTCGGGCTATGTGACATTCATACATTTGTGTGGTTACTTGGGGTAGAAGGGTGGTAGTGTATACATAGTTTTTCCGGAGATAGATTTGAGTGAGGTGTTCCTAGATGTTGAGGTTGTTCTAGAATTCGAATAAATCTAGTGTGGTTTGTACCTAAGAGGTATCTTATGATGTTGTTGTTAGAATCCCTCTATTTTCATTGGGATTACTATTTAATTCTAGAGGATGAGAATAGTTTGATAAGTTTCTGATATAATGAATCAGACCCTCATAGTCTGTTACATTTACAAATTTCTGGTGTTTGGGGTATCCTTGTGCCCATCAGTGACTCATTAAGTGGTTTTTACAATAACACATTCCCACTAAATGGTTCCAACAAAATGGTGGCACCGGTGATGGCGGCACCGTGACTGTGCCACAATTATTGTGTCTCACCAAATTGTGTCCCGCCCTTGTCTTATTTTTTCTTGTTTCCTATGTATTTGTAGTTACACCTTGATAACATTTCTTTAGACATTAAAGGGTTTTAATACCCTTTTAAAAATCAATTTAAAGCTACTAAAATATTATTTAAACCCCCAAGATTCAAAACACCCTTTGGTAACCAAAATATGTTTCCTTTTTTTCGGCGTCACACACTCCCCCATGTTTTCAATCTTACCACATATTATGTTGTTTCTATATATTTAGGCGACATCAATTAATTCACAACTATTATCTCCACCATCTTCTAAGAGAATTATTAAATAAAAACTAATTACAATGTGTGAAACAATCCAACCACATGGTTAAGCCACAATCAAACTTCAAGTACTTCAGAATCATCTCCATTGTTTTAGGATCTCACCTTTTCTTAAGCCGAGATCCTCTCTCATAATTCTTATACAATATCTATGTACTCCCAAGATACATACTCTAGATATGAATCGTGTGCCCATGATAGATCCCTTCCCACTCAGATTTGATACCCTCAATTTTCCTTCTATGAAAGAATCATATCCTCATATCATTATGTGATAATAAAACATTTATCCTTGATCATCCATGTAAGGGTTTCCTTCATCTCTCATAACTATAAATCATAAGCGGTAGGTGTAATAATGTTTCCCTCGAGATGTTAATGAAAAAATACCTCAAAAAAGATTACAAACAAACATTAAATAAATAGGTGGTGCATTTGATGATGACTGTGCTATTTGATTTCTTTTTATCTTCTATTTTATGTTTTAAATTGTATGGGTTTATGCCCATTGAAAATAGTGGTTTTTGTAATCCTTTCATACACAGTTATGAACCTCTATTCATTGTAGATAATCTAGTGATTGAATATCTATAACATTGAAAATGGGTACTCACGTTAACATGGTTGATTAAATGGATTGCAAATTATTAAGAATCCTTGTGTGATCACTATATTTAACCAAATGAAAAGAATGAACATGATAAATGGTGTGGTTAAATATAAAAATCTCATTCTATGTTTATATAATATGCATGGTTGTTCTTCTTGATGATTTTGGGGTGATGTGGATGAGGATGGGATATGTTATTGTTTAGTTGTTGGTTTGTGGATTGGTGTTAGTATATTGTTCCTGGATTGGTTCCAGTACTTCGAGGAATCCCACAGATCCCTTTTGTTATTGTGACATTAATGGAGAATAGTGTGTTAATGCTTAAATTGACATTTGTATGTTTTTATCTATTTGTTTTCCTAGATTGAGGATATTCAGGTTAGATTTTTTGTAATAAAGGAATAATTAAATGGAATCACTTGAACATGTTATCAATAATGGGTATAATGGGGGATTGGTTTTCCATAAATAGATTGTGCTATAGTTATGGCTATTGTGGGTTCGTGCATGTTGGGATACTAATGAGAGTGGTTGTGTATGGGATGGTTGTCTATTTTAGAACCCATTGGATGGGACGAGTGTTCTATTAACTGTATGTATAATGATTAGTTCTTGTGCTTTTATACAGACCCCATCTATGTTGATCAGTTTGTTCCTATCATCCCCACTTCACAGGGAGGGTGTTTTTTCTAACATTATTCTGAGTTGTTGGATATTAGCTCTTTTATGTTCCCACTTCTAGGTATACAAAGACTCACCAAGAAGGATGTGACAACCTATAGTTAATTATGGCCATAGACTCCTTCTTTTGGGAGTGTTGTGGTGGTTGGGCCAGGTGTGCTTAGGAATGGTTGTTTCCAATGTGTCTTCTGGATGAGGAACTGGTGTCTTCGGGCATGTTAGTCATTGATATGGCCCAAGTGTCTTTTGGTGTGGCTGTGGTTTTTGTGGCCTAGGTGTTTGTGGGTGTCGTTATTTGTGCTTGTGTAATCCAAAGTGTTTATGGGCAGGATGCTTAGTTATGCCCCATAAGGTTGATGTTGGGGTCGAAGTGGGACTGTGGTGAGACTTGAGGGTGAGGTCTGATGCATAGGATGTCTTATATAACTAGTGGAAATGTAGTGTAGAGTACCCAAATATTTATGTACAATTACTATTACATTAATAACATTCATTATTTGGGGTGTGTTCCTAGGTGAGGATGGGTGGATAGTTTATTTCCTATGTTCCTTGATTATCTCTTCTTTTCCCATTACGTATTAGAATGTCTACCCTCTTGGGCATAATAGATTTTGGTTTTCTATACTGAGTATATGTGTATACACACATTATGTATATAAAACTTCTTTCAAATTTTTAGATGGATGTTGAGGATTGTTCCAAACATTAGTAGCTCAGCCTTTGGGAGTTACTATTTCTTTCCATTATTTTGGTACATTTCATTAGAGTTTTATTGTACCTTCTATCAGATTATTTTGAACATGCATATGAGCGTATATATTTTTCAATACTTTTAGTTTCTGTTTTTTGGTGTTTTTTAGGATTTACAATATTATCTTATGATGCTATAAAATTAAAATGGTAATGCCTTCTATTTTATGTGTGATTATATACCCTTGGTTCTATTCGCCACTATGGGGCCTATTGATGGTAAGACTCAAGGGTCATTATCTCTATTTCAACTTGAAGAATGGAGGTTCTGGATGTTTGTTTATTTTTCCACTTCATGGTGAAGGAGTGTAAAGATAGTAATAAAGTAGGAAAATCAAGAGTTAGGGATTAATATTTTTTATTGGCATTTTTGTAAATTGTTCCACACTAAAGTGTTACACGTTTTACCCGTACAATTTTCCAAACCATACACAAACTGTGTAGGGGCCACTATCCCAAAATCACCCCTTCAAATGGTTTTCGGGGAATTATACATGGTAATCTTAATAATTATGTAATTGTGTGCAAGCCTCTATTCAAGGTTTCACGGTTACCTAGGATGAACCAAATGGGTTTCACTAACCATGTGCAAATGGTGAAACATGCCCAAAAAATTCTATTTTCGCCCCCTTTCATGCCTCAATCCCCCATAATACCCCCAATCCTTATCATAAATTTAGGGAAACATTTATTCAACTAAAATAAGTGACTCAAATTGAAACTTTAACCAACATATACCTTAAAAATATCAATGATATTAAATTTACACTCCAAACCAATCCATTAATCATTTCCCATTTTTATAAGGAACAATATCTTTATTTCATTTAGTTTTAAATGGGTGAAATTATTATCAAATAAATGTTATTTAAAATTATTCTAATATTTGAGTTCTACATCCATGTCCTCCCTTGAATTTTGGATGAAACACCAGCATTGATCATAATCACATTTGATAAAACACACTACAAGTGAATCCTTTTTAATTTTCAATGCATCTGAATTTCATAACTGTTGTCTCTATTGAAATAATCTATTTCTCAAGGACCAATAGATTATTATTCCCACTAATTGAGGGGACTTATGTCACATAATGTGGAAAAAAATTAAATAATCTTACTATAAATGATATTTCTCTATATGCGAATGACAAATTTTTGATTAAATTAATATGTTATCCTAATATATCAATATTTTTCAAAATAAAAATACTAAATGTATTATTTTACTATGTATGGGTAGTCAAAATAGTTTCCATGAGTATTTATCCCCTTCTTCATTATAGACTCATTTCCTAAATAATTGACTAAACAATATTATATCAAAATATTATGAGTTTTATATAATAATTTATAATCAAAATATGGAGTAACACATAAAATAAAATAAAAATATATGTATTATTAATCAAGTAATAATAATAATTTGTTTTATTGGTAATAATTTTACAATAATATCCTTTATATTAGTTTGTAAAGAAAATTTTTATTATGCTATGTGAATCTCCCATGAGTTTCAAACCTAGTGCACAATAAGTCCCATTTTCTGGAACTAGTTTATTCTCTAGTCAAGCCGGATGCACCCATTTCAGAGTTATTACCTCAAGGTATATATGTTCCAGAACCATGGTGTCTTGTAGTACCCTTAGAGTGATATGATACAAAGATGATACAAATAACATATTCCTTATAAAAAAACTATGGTTGTATTAAATAAAAATCATCAAATTATATCTTATGTTTATATTACTTAATCAAGTTTTTCCTACATCTTGTTCCAATGGTTTCTACTAAAAATTTGATCATACCAAATATAATGACTTGAACCACATATCTCTGATAATGTAAGTTTTTTTACATTAGAATAGATACAATATTCAACTCTCAAAGGACTAACCAGTTTAATAGTTTTGCAAACCAAATTTCATACATTATATCATTTTTAAATTGGGAATATAAAATTAAAAACACTACATAACAAAATAGAAAGTGTTGAATCCTTGAAAACTCCTTAAAAGAATTCCTCTGCATAACTTATGCAATGGAATCAAAATAAGGGTGATATAAAATGACCAGTAAGTTTTTTTTACATCACTAGATATAATGATTCAATAATAATAATCATCATGGAATGTAAAATAACTGAAAAAAATGCTACATAAATAAATGGTTAAATCAATTTCAATATATAATTTTATATATCTATAACCTCATAGTATATAATCAATAAACTAAAAATGTAATTCATCTATATATTTTTTTTCATAGTGAAAATCATATGGACATTAATAACTAAATATTAATAAAGGAAATGATTTATTATCGGATTTCATTATTTCTAAGAAACGGATACCTTTACCATCATGACCATTCACATGACATATTAGAACACACTACTGTAATGAACATTCAAAAGATAGTTTGGAACAACATAACTATAGACTTGTAGGGTTTTTCCAACGAATTTAATTTCATGAGAATATCAATGCATCAACGGTAATACATTAAATGGTTCAAATATATTGTCATACCAATCCAAAATATTCCTCATATATAAATTAATTGATGTATCTCATAAAAATTGTTCATTATCAAACATCTGCATTTAGTAAAGAATAAATATTTATCTGCTTTTCCAAAATAAATCAATAACATTAAAAGTGAACACGATCAGAAAAATGGTACAGGGTTTATGAAATGGATATTTTCATGATAAATAATATTGAGATTTAGGGTAAATTTTATGTCCATAATAATTTTCATAATTTAAGGTAAAGATAATGAAAATAAAAATTAATCAAAAAATTTTATTTAAATACTTTCCTTGGTCAAAGATAAATTAAACCCTCTATGGTAATTTTAATCTTATTATTAATAATAAATTTACTCTTTGGGGTAACAGTAAAGAGTTGGTTTAATTGAAACTTGTACAAAATTTTATTTTTTATGGGTGATTTATAACATTGATTATTTTTAACCACTGTGAATAATCCATCAATATAACCTTTTATTTTCTATTAATTAACAAACGAATCATATAAAAGAATGTTCCAGGCTTTTTTGTCAATAATTATATAACCATTTTGAAAATATTGGAATCTATATTTATCACATTTTTTATTTTATAATAGAAGTTTTAAATATTCTTTATGATGTCATATATACCTTAATATACATGATAATGAATTGATATTTTCTTTATCCCATAGGTTATTTCTTAACCTATGTGATAATTTACATTTTTCATGTTCTTTATAAAATAACTGATGGGATAAATTTGATAATATACTTTACCATGTCAGTAACTATATAATTAACATGATAGACTATTTAAAATTAATGTAATTTAATTTTTTGTTGATTCTTGTCTTATTCGATCATTGAGAAGAAAACATATCCCTCTCACACACGAAAAACCTAATCTCCTTTTGATGATCCAGTGGCATGAAGTGTTGATTTTCCTTCATTATAAATCCTCACATTTTATCAGGTGATTACCTAGATTCTCACTTGATTTTATTCATTCATAGTCAATGGTTCCCTATATCTTTTACAGTGATTATGTTTTTTTCAAATATCTTATTACTACTCAAGATTCATTGGCCTCATGTTGAATATTCAAATATTTATATACTTGTCACTAATCTCATATTACTATATTCATGATCCTTAGTTAACCATTATTTTAGTGTAATGGTGTGCATTTAATTTCCTTATAATTTTATAAGTTACATCACAAATTTCAGCATTATATTTTATTTTGATGGTGTTTCTCTATATGGAAGAATGTTTTAATAGAACAGTTTGACAAATTTTTAACGAAATTATTTGTATTTTTAAAGCACACATTCATGTAAGAAACCATGTTTCTAGTTTAGTGTAATGTAAATTAATTTTAATATCTTATGTAATTATATTAGTTTTAATTTTTAATGTGTAATTTTTAGTAATATTAAAAAATATTATTGGTTTCGTAAATTATTTTTGACTAACATGGTTGAAGATATACCCTTCTATTTATTATTTTTTATAGGTTCATAATATAATAAATGATTTTCCCCAACATATAGAATCATAGAAATGTAACGAATGATAGTGTATTATATTATGATATATGTGTCCCATAAATCATGTTACATTTGGACTAATTGAGAACATAGAACCACTTGGGGGAAAATTATAATGACTAAATTTCATACATTATATATTTAGCAGAACATTTGGTTATGTAAATTCATTTTGTATAATTACTATTATAAATGAATTTCCATGATTTATTGAATAACAACTCCTAAATTATTCATATTTCACATAAAAGCATCATTATATGTTATATATTTTTATTACAGTCACTCAAATATTTGTCTATCTTTTAACCTATAGTTTACATCCTATTTATCAATTTTATTTAAACTTTTATTCAATTATTGTATAACATTTATAATTATTCATTTCCAATATGAATATATATATATAATTTCAATGTTTTTTTGATTCATATGTTGATACCATTGATAAAAATATAAACTGGGTGTGTCTTGATTAATTCATTATCACATTTATGACCACTATATTATTTTGAGAAGATATTTTTTTATATTTGTTTTAGATAATTTTGTGTCAATGTTGGATTAAGTCACAATGAATAATTGACGAATATGATCTGGGTGTTGATTCTTTTATGGAATTTCATAAATGAAAGGTTCCAAAAAATCACATGTTTTTTCTACCATTCTTATAATGATTGAACATTAAGAATTTAAAAAGTAGAGAGGTCAAAGATAATTTTATTTCTAATTGTTTTATTCTATGTTACATCCCTTGGATTTGGAATAGTGAAATTGGTTTTAGTTTCTGATCAAATTATAATGATTCCTTTTATGATGATAAATCAAATGAAATTGGGGAAATGATTCATGATATTGAATCAGAGAAAATTGTGAAATAACTATAAATATAGCGTCTATATGGTGATGCTAAAAAACCATTATATCTGGGTTGTATAGAATTTATAGATTTTTCTTCAGTGTTTATATTGATTAACATGAAGTATAAACATGGCTGTATTTAAAAGATTTTTACTAGTTTTCAAAAATATTTGAAATATATTCTTCCTAAATATTGTGATTTTCTTGATACAAATTATATAGAGGATAAAATATTATGCCAAATGTGGTTACGGTACAATTAAATACATGGTTTCCTGAATGAATGTATCCTATATAAGAAGGAATATAATTTTTTTTCATAGTGTCTTAAATGTTGGATATCAGAAAATATTTTTAATAAAAAATCCATGGTGGATTTATAGTTTAAAAAGACCACTATTAAATAATATTTGTATCATCCTATAATTACTCATTTGAATCATTTATTTTCTAATTCAACTGATGGAAAATGGGTATGAGGGAAAGATTATCTGTGGATAAGTGATGAGTAAATACATCATCAAGCTGATTGTATACAGTGGATATAAATTGATAATTAGTTTCCTATATTCAAAAAATAATTTAGAAGTATTACATTTGGACTATACACCGATGGAATGAATCTATATCAATGACATAGTAGAAATTTTTTTCATGGCTTTGTTTATAGGTAATTTACATATTATGTATGAATTATTTCTAAATAACAACTATTTCATGTTTATTTTTCTGGGCAATGGTCCAAAACAACCAAGAAATGTTATTTACGTTTTCTTATCACCATTAATTGATGATATGAATCTCTTATTTTAGGATGGTATTAAGGTGTACGATTCATACAAATAAGAATATATTTAACTACATGAAATGATTATGTTCCCTTTAAATTTTATCCAAGGGTATGAAAATTTGCTTGGATACTCAGTTAAGGGGCATAAAGAATCTCCAATTTTCAGACAATAGACTTCTTATTAACAATGTGAAAATGGGAGAAAAATAGTATACATGGTTAATCGACACTTTTTTTTCAATTGATCAATCTTATAGAGGATTTAAAAAAGAATTCAATGAATCATAATATTTTGAAATTTATCCCAATACTTTATCCACTGGAATGAATTTTGAGAGGGTACAAACCCTTTATGTGACATTTGGTAATACACCTAAATTTGGGAATGATATAAATATTTGGAGGAAATAGTCAATATGTTTTGAGCTACCACATTCTAGAAATCATGAGGTGAAAAAAAACATTGATTCCATGCACATGGAGAAGAATATCCATGTTAACATGACAGGAACATAGTTAGATATTATTGGAACAATTAAATATGTCTTGACTGAAATATTGGGCACACATTCAATTATAATTCGTTATAAGTTATCTCCCACTCCTAATGGATGGAAAATATTTATTCACCCATCTAGTCATAAATTATGTTAGAGGATGAAAATTATATTTTTTTTCATTGTCTTCATGATACCAACGTGTCACATGGTTATTCATAAAATGTAAAAAAATTGATTCTTTACATTATTTGATGTTGAATGGTACAAAATATCATGATTTTGACATCATGATGAAGAAAATTCTACTGGTTTGATTGTGTATAAAATTTTTCATTAATGTTTAGAAGACAATCATGAACGAGTGTCATTTTTTCAATTAATTTTTTAATATTGTTATTGATATGAATTAACTGAACATTTTGGAAAAAAATAAATTTATATACATCGTCATTTGGGAATATATTTTCCTCCATTTTTTTATATAATGGTGTAGTTAACAGTTCATTTATTTTGAGATATAATTATTTGGAAACCGGTATGTGTAGAGTAGATGTATCCTTTTTAAAGGTATATGATCATAATAAAGGGTTATTTTATGTATATAAATTAACTTGAAGACTCCATTGTTGAAAATTATATTTCAAGGGAGGTTGGGATTTTTTTAAAAGCTACATATCGAAGTTAGAGCACATTGGTTTGCCTCCAACTAACAAGGAATGATTTACTTATAGCGGAAAGGGGATTCATGGATTGAAAGTCAATTATTTATCATCTGAACAGATCAATAATGTGTATTTACATATCATGAATAACATACATGATGCACTACCATATATAACAATGCATATTAATGTCTTGAACTAAAGTCATCCAATGAAGAATGATATGTGGATTTTATATAAGTGAAAAAAATATTTTATTTCATGGTTTAAAAATACCATACTTGGTAGATCATATACATTAGAAAAAATAATATGGTCATTGGGTGGTCTATGTTTAAATGTGATAAGACCGTCCTGTTTTTTAATTAATGCCTATACATTTCCTAAGAAAGAGATGGAAAATAGATGTGTAGTTCATAATAGCGGGGTATCAGTGTTCACTGCATTGTTTGAGTTCTAAAGACAAAAATCCATTTTATGCTTCAAGTTCATATTACGGAGTCATTGAAGAAACGTTGGAGTATTATTACATTAAATAATAAGTTATACTGTTTAAATGGTAATGGTTTATCGGTAACAAAAATGATAAACATGATGAATTTTGAATGACAGCTTTTAATCTGAATAGATTGGAATACACAACTGATCCATTTTAATTGACCACACATTCAAAATTAATATTCAATGTTCATAGAAAATCTGAAATAAAGTTGTTTGTTGTTTTTTAAGGAAGAAAATAATATTTTGGTGATGATCAACTTGATTAATATGATATTTTATGTTAGATCACTACTTCTATGGAATGTTTACTATATAATAATTTTGATCACATCTTACACATGGTCCTCTATAAGGAATGACCATGATGCATCAATTTGGGAAAAAATTCCATTAGTAAAATCTTAATGTAATAGGTAACATCTGTATAATCCTTATTTAGTTTTATAAATTTCATAATATATCATATATGTTAATTTTATTTTAGGTATTAAAAAACATATTAAAAAAATATGTTAAAATGTTTTATTTTGTTAGTTTAATTTTTATTAGTTTACCATTTTTACCCTTACATAAATTATCTACTTATTAATTTTGTCAAAAAATTATTTACAATTTAATATGTTAAATAAAAATAGAAATATTTTAATATATTATATTCATACAATATTATTTTTTCTATTTAAAATGATTTATTAGGTTGGTCAATTTTTAATATTCCCACACCATTTTGAATTTTTTTAATTCATTTACGTGAAATTTCATTTATCATTATTTCATTAAGGAATTTAGTTAACTATTAAAAATAAAAATAATAATGTGTTATGATTAATTTATATAATGGGTTTTATACAATTTCTTTTTTATTTATATTTATTCTAAAAGATGAATTTTTTTATTTATGTACTAATTGGTTTTTCCCTTTATTTGTGGAATAATGTCATATCAACAAACGTATCAACCACATACTTATAGAGATGATGGTACTCATACCTCAATGGAGGAGCAAGCACATGCTCTTCTTGGTGTCCCCATTCTTATTTACATGATTTATATACTAACATAGATCCATAGAATAGTTTTAGTGTAGGTAAATGTGGCAGGACATGTTTATCAATATTATTAGTTGCATATAGCCAGGACCATAGGATACTTGTAGAATTTGATAATAAGGATATACCAAGAAGACTAATGAATGAAAAATCATGATTTTATTATGAGTTTAAGGTAAATAATATTTCTTATTTTGATTAATAATTGGAGAAGTGTTGAAAAATTAAGGTTATCATAGTTGGTAGAGACCATTTTGGTAAGCTTGTTTGTTATTAATTTACTAATCTTGAAATTTTTATAGTTATATGTGTTTCCCCCTTATTATCAGATGGAATATGATATACATGATAGTGTAGGAGTAAAGAATAAATTTTAATCACTTGCTATTTGGAGAAAGAGGGATTTCAAATAAACTCTCACATATGATTTCATTTATGGGCAAATGAATTATCAAAATCCATGTGATATATATCCTTTTATATATGAAGACTTAGAGGTGAAATGTAACAAAATTAGAAGACAATATGTTGTTTTCATTTATAATGAAAACATTTAGATGTTATTTTGTATTAATGATCTTATTTATGATTTCTTATTCTTAATTTTTAAAAATTGAGAAGATCTCATTTGGAGATCCAATCTAGAAACGTATACACTCATACATTATTATGTAGAGGGTATACCTACTTTGAAGCAAAAAGGATCATACATCAACTTCAAAAATTGAGAGTTGGGTATTCAATCTATGTAGGGGTTTCCTATCTATCTTCATGGATACACATGAATACTATAAGGGGTATAGATTTGAAAAAAGGGAAATATCTTATAAAAGAGTCAGGGGTTGTAGTTGAGTGGATTATAAGATGATTGCTTTATTTTTTTTTAAATTAAATTATTTAAATATTTTTGAATTATTATAGGATTTTTCAAATAATTCATACTAGATTATCATGAGGATCAAATAACATAGGGGTATTTCTATTTGAGGGTATGAAAGGTATTTTATCTGCATCATTCAAAAAGACAGAACACTCAAGTCATGTACGAGGATACCTGGTGGGTTTATGGATGAGATAAGTGTTTCCACATTCTAATGTATCTTCAATGGAGGTAATTTATTGAAAATATAACTATTGGAGGAATACGTTTAGTATATTAATGTGATGATGGAGAATATGATCAATTAATCGTTATATTTCATGTTTTTATAAATGAAAATACAATTTCAGACTGCAGCTCTAACAACTCTACCTCCCCCAGCAGCTCCCACACCACCACCTCCACCTAAAGACACCACCTATAATCCTACTCCTACACACCTCTTCTATATATTCCTAGTTACTATGATTAATATGATCATGATCCTCAGTATCAATTTTTTTCATAAGTGATGATATATTATATTAGAGATATTATTCATCATCAAAAGATAGAGATAAAGAATCATATGGTCACTATACGATATATTATATATATACTTGCTGGATTATAGTAACCTGTAGATGAGTTTAGGAAAATTGGAAAAATAATCAACCACTTTTTAGTTTGACCATCTAGACTTCTGCGACATATTACCATATTGATATGTGTATAATTTATCTTTTATTTCATTTTTGTATTAAATTTGTTTAATCATTTTAAATTTACTATATTTATCTATTTGTTTATAACAATAAAATAAAAGGAAATAAATATTTTATATACAAAAACAAAAAAAGGGTTATGACATGAGATACAAATTCTAGTATTTTTGACATATTGTCAATATATGTAAATTTCTTATCATGTATTTATGAGATTCCAATGGAAGATAATGTATGTGGGTGTGCAATGAATATGGGTATTTTGAAAAATGATAAGATGTATCTTCTAACTAGTGATATGTTTAGCATCAATAAAATGTATGTTTTTCCATGCATTTTTTAACATAATTTATTCCATGCATGAAATGTATTAAAAATTTATACATTGGTTTTTTTGTATTAGGTATATTTATAAATTGTTTAAGGAGAATGACATGATATATTTAAAAGGATTAAAAGTCCTTTAGTTAATGTCACCTAAAGCACAATCAATGAGTGAATAAGAACACATAGTTTATAATATTGAATGATTTTAATATAATATAATTAAACATTGTTGGTTGTTTCCTTATATTGAGATATATGATACATATATCTCATAAATTGTTAGTTATCATTTATTGTAATAACCACTATCATTAATTTTTTTATATCCTTGATCATTGACGTATAGGTGTTTTTGTCCAAGATAGAATACACTTTACTGGATATGTTCTATCCATGATGATGTGTGAGGAAATTTTATGAAAGAATTTGAACAATATGTTATTATTAATTAACAGTTTATATTATAATTAATTTTCAATTTATTTTATTGAGATTATTTTTTGATAGTTAATGTAATTTCTTTAAAAATGACACAAATAAAAAGATTAACAGTATCAAATATGTAAAATTATAGATGAATTTTCATTTATAATTAGTACATTTTTTATATTCTACATGAAAATACTATTTTCAATTTACAGGACATTAAAATTGTAATTTATAAAAAACAAGGCATAAATGAATGTGGATATTATACATTATGATTTATGTATGAAATAATTACAACTGGAACAGTGAAAAATTTAAATTATGTCATATTTATTTATATATTATGACATAGTATTTTATTTTTTTTATTCATTATACAAGTTAAATACCTTCCTTTGAATTTTTATTGTTTGGACGACTCCTACCCTTATAGTAAATAGGATCCCACAAATATACAAGTGAAATGGAGAATTATTTTATAGGTTTTGATTTATTTTAGATTATTTTTAGTTAATATTTTAATTTTGAATGTATTAATTCTTAAATTTTATTTTCTTAGTATTTTGGATGAATTTTTGTTTTTTATTTTATAAGATAATTTTGAATGTCCTAATTGTAAATGTGTATTTTCTAGTTCTTATGTTGATGTTTTTATTTCTACATTTTCCCAATTGTTGTTTTGGTCTATAGTGGAGCGGGATTTTGAAATTATTTATATAAAAAAATTCATATTGTTTATTTTATAAAAAATGTGAAAACATGATTTTTGGTTTTTTACATCGATTTCTAAATAAACTACGAAAATTATTTATTGCGTCAGTTATAAAATTACCAATATAAAAAATTTCATTTATATTCTTTTTTACATTAGTTATTTAATAACCTATGTAAATAATACCTTATGGTGACTCATTTACACATCATTTATGATGAACCAATATAAAATATTTTTTTCTACATCTTTTATTCTTAGCTGAACTGAAACACCAGTTCCATTATACATTTACTATTTTCATTTTTTTAACCAATGTTGAAGACATTTTTTCTACATCACCTTCAATAATGGTAGCATATAACTGGCATAAAAATAAACAATTATGTCAGAACGTATTTATTCATTATTATGATGACTAGAAATAGTATAAAATATATTTTGGAACATTATTGAGGAAAATATTCTATCATATAGATATATATATATAAAATGATTCCTCTAAAATCACATTTGAATCTAAAATTTCAGAAAACATTTCGATAATATTATTCATTGAAAATAACCATTGGAACTTTTAAATGAATCTTGAAAAAACTATAGTGGTCATAACAGTTGGAAAATCTATTACTGTTGTACATGTTAAAATAATGGTTTCTTTCACATTTTCCATAAAATCATTACTACCAATGTTTATAAAATGTGACAAATATTAATATGAATAAATTATTTAGAGAGTGACGAGTCATGAAAATTCTAAAAATAATTATCTTTTAAAATTGTCACATTTTTTAAAATATTTTTAGAAAACAAGGGTTTTAAAGAATACTTGGGTCCAGCCAAAGAGATAATCAAAGTCATATTTTAAGGAAACCATTTTTGAAAAAATATTCACTGCCAAAGAGTTAAAAAATATTTCTATTACATTATGAAATTCATTAATGACCGTAGGGTAATAAAATGGATGTGTTTTTTAGTAAATGAAAATATATTTCCCTTCAACTGATATTCAAGAACAAACAATCTCAATTAGAATGAGATTGTTAAATAATACTAAAAATGAACTTAAAATTGAGATGACAATTAATAAATGAATATATTGTGTTTATTATATATAAATATATTAAAAAATTGTAATTTAATCCTATAATAATAGAATATCATTAAACCCAAAAACATTTCCTTACACAATCAATGAAGAGGACATTCAATCCAATGAGTGTTAATTGACTTATGAAATCCCTTACTATACACTTTTCTATGGATGAATTCAATTAAAAATCATTAATAGTGGTCCTAGAATGGGATTAATGTTTTCCAAAAACATATTAATTTTAGGAATATAATTTATTACCATTTTATAACTTCTTATGAATCATTTTTTAGTAATAATTCTTTATTTTAAAAGTTTCAGGTGTAAATTGCCTTTTTCGTGTATATTTAGACATGTTATTTTTTCATCTTAACTGGATTATGAATTCATAATATGCATATTTTTAACCATTATGTAAATATCATATATATTTATTATATATGTATTTATATTATATGCGAATATGAGGTGATTGTAAATGAAATACACCATTCATGGAGATTATAGGCTATACATACACATAAATATTATTTTCACGTTCATATCATATAGATTGAAAGAAATGTAAATTATATATATTGTCATTATTTTATAGTTTCTATTTCATATAAAACAAATTATTATGTTAAAATCACCCTAAATTAATTCCATGGAATGTGTCAATTTATTATATCACATCACAAGATGGTAATCCACCGTACACACAAATGATATTATAATATTCCCAATAAATGGAATTCATGGATGTATGTGTTTTATGATAATTACAGAAGAATAATTAAATCATTAATTTAATATACATCATATATATATATATATATTATTTAAATCATTATGTAAATCCATGAAAAGTGGTAATTTAAAAACGAATGATATTGGTTCTTGAGGCGGTAGTCCACCGTACACAAGAAAGTTGATTTCGTAACCCATTTGATGGATATGTGAAATGATTTAGGTCCTAGAATTAACATAAAAACATATAATTATATGTAATATTTTTAGTTACTATATAATAATGGTAAATTGTAATTAAAATTGGTGGAGGATAATGTAAAAAAAGGAATTCTTAGAAAATAACATCACATCTTATTCTGGTATACTCTAGAGGGTTTGACTAAAACCATAAAAAATGTCTCTCCAAATATATATTCTAGGATTATTGGAGTAAATATTTGGTGTGTTTTTTAAGAAAATTGATAAAACATTTCTTGATAGATGTGAATATGTGGGGGAGTGAGTTCCTTTGTTGTTGTGGAGGAGTGTAATTCTTGTAAATACAGAATTATTTTAACTATTAAGAGTCATATCACGCCTCATGTGGCTTATAAACATAATAATAATGGAGTGAAGGAATTATTTTTTGTTTAAATACCTCTACCACACATGAATAAGTGAGTTTTTATAATATTGTTCCATAACATATATGTTTCCCCACTTTTTCTTTTATGTTATTTCACAAAGGTAACATGTTTTCTAAATTGTTTAATTTTTCCATAAAGACAAAATAAAATTAATAATAATTAAAAAACAAATACCCATTTATTCTAAATATTATATATAATTTATAAGTGAGTAATTTTATATGTGTTGGAAATTGGCATTGACAAAACATCCTGTAATCTGAGAAAATAACGATTTTACCCCAATCAAACTAACAATGTTTTTTCTATATATGGCTCAATATATTAATTATAAAAGATAAATTTCTCCATAAATGTAAAATTTTTCTTATTGATTAATATTTTCATGTATCTTGGTATATTACATTTTTTTGAAATATTAAATCAATTAATAAAATATCATTTATAGTAAAATAACATTAATATAAATTTTATCCTGATTCATTAAATTTGAATTAAAAAATATCAGGAAATAATGGAATTAATGTTTTTTGGATAAAACATTTTTAAAATGAAAAACTCATCTAAAATTAATAGAAGTATATAATTAATTTAATTTTATTCAGCTTTTATATTTCTAGTACTGTTTTTTTATTTGATTATTAAACAAATAATTAATGCATTGGCATTCCTTAAGAATTATAAATAACTAATTAATCTCACAAAATTGAAGATAAAATATTATGATAAATAAACTATTCTATATTTCAAAAGAATATATTTTACCGAACAAATGTGATTTTTTACCTTATCCCGTAGCTTTATAAATATTATTGGCAAATGAGGCTTATTTTTTATTTTTCATTACTTAACATATTATATTGGTCAAATTCCAGGAAAAGCGACACCCAAATTCATAAAATACAATTATAATTTTATAACAGTAGAAATAACGACAAATAATCGGTGTAGTAAACATAGATATGCTATTTAACATGTTTTATTCAATGATTAACATGTAAGAAAGCATTTTTTTACATTAATCCCTCTAATTAATTTTAATTATTTTCACTCTTCATTTTTGTATAAATATTAAATTGAACATATGATAAATTCTTCATTTTTATGATTCCAAATACAGAACATAATTTTTAAAATTTTACCCACATAGGTTAAAAAATTAATTTCAAATAAATCTCATAGATGTGGCGAGAATGTAGATTTTTTATATAAAAACAGTCATATGTTTTCGTTGTTTTTATATAAAAACTCAACATTAAAATGGTTAGAATGCCCTAAATTGGAACAATATATATATATATATAATATATATATATAGACATTAAAAAAATTTAAAAATGTGAAACATCATTATTAATTATTTAGAAAAAGGAAGTTTTAAATTAAAATTCAGTATTTCTCAACATTTATCAAAACATAAAATTTATCGAAAATAAAAAAACTCTCTATGATAATTTTATTATGATGCCTAAAAAATTTATGTTTATTATTTCATATGAATTATATAAATTAATTTAATTTTAATTTTAATTTTTTCCCGCCAAACACTACTAACTCGTCTTCCTGAAAGAATACTATATGGTAGAAAAAATATTATGTATTTTAAATGATTATTATTTTATTCATTTTAATTATATAATTATTAAATCTTGTAATATATGTTGTTTTTTTATCCAATTATTAAATTCAAATTTATCAACATTGAAATTACTATCATAATAAAATAAATATTATATGTTTGTTTTGTATAACCCATTCATACATAAAATGGAAGCTATCTTAGTATTGTGTTCCTTACCATTCATAGAAAATTAATAATTAAATGTTTCAATATATTTTTATTCCTTTAGATTATATATTACTTTCAACACATAGTGATCAATGTAATACCATCTATTGAATATGATGTTCATATTTTAATTTTTTTTGTTACATAAAATTTTGGAAATCAAAATTGATTATCAAATATAATTTTATTAATCAAAAAGAGGTTGAAAACCTTACCTTGATAAATGGATTATTAATGATTTGTAGGACTACATAGAACCAAAATTTGATCATATCAGGGATTTATTGTTGTATAAGGAATATAAAAAGATGATCATGGTCCTTAGGGCAGATGGGGAGTGAGACAATTGATTGGTGTGAGCTCATATTAGAAGTTAATTAAGTGTCTTCTCAATAGAAATTAAGGTTCTGTAAATGGGGGGGGATGGAAACACATGGGTTTATAGTGTACTGTGAGAGATTGGTTAATTTTATGAATACTTATTAGGGGGTCATAAGGGTAGGAAATTAATATATAACAAGGGTTTTTAATTTTTTATGTGAACATTTAATTATTAAAATTTTAAGATTCATTATTTTTATATTTTAACACTTATCAATTTTAATTGAATGTAAACCATATTAATTATACAACTATTTATAATATATGTTAATATATTAATTTGTCTTCATAAATTGGAATTTTGTTTTTATTTATTTTAAATAAATTGAAATTTATTAAAATTTATCATTAAAATGAGAAACTATAATAATTATAAAGAAGCATTATTTTCAAAGAAATACCCTATTATTTGTTATTTATTGTTGTTGTTATATATCAATAATTATATAATAAATGGGTGTTACTTTATTTATTTTTACATTAAAAAATTATTTTATATTCCTAATTAAATATAACTATTTTAAAAAATAATAATTATGTGTACAGAATACATAAATTAATTTTATAAAATTATTAATTTTGTTCGTGTATATTAATAATATAAAAATATTTTCATAACCTTCTATCTCAAAATGTGGTAAAAAATAATTATAATATTGTTTTTCATAATGATTAAAAATATTATGAAACATATATATTCTAATAAAAAATTATCATTGTTTTATCATACTCTATATAATATTTTAATTGATACTTTAATGGAAATTATACCATCCTATTTAACAATAATAAATTAATGGTTATAATTAATAATTTTATATAGGTATGATAGTTTTATGTATTAAATCAATGTTAAATATTATGAATGACACACACATGAAATTTAATTAATTATTATTAATTACAAACATCAGGGGTACTTTGATTAAATGAACTAAAAACTATTCCTAGTTAACCAAAATAATTTCATAATGTTATCTCAAAATTTTGAAGAGTTAGAAATTAAGTATCATGTTTTTCCCAATATTTTTTGCAGGACCTACACAATATGTCATACCCCAATATCAAAATCTATATGTTTCCCCTATTTAAAAAATGATTAAATATTGAATATTTTGTAAATACAACCTTGTAAATATTAATAATATATTTAATTAATTAATTCAAAAATATTTAATCCTTATCAAAACAAATATTTTGAAGACATGTTTTTATCCATCAATACTCCCAATTACATGTCCTAAAAACATGATAGGACACCTTCCTATTATTAACCATATGAAATCCCCAACATCTTAACATAAAACACTAAAACAATGTATAAATCAAACATGGGTAGTTTTTTATGTTATTGTTTCTTATACATAAACTATATTATCTTCCATCATATAGTCAAGAATCAAGACATTTCATACCTTCTAAAGGTAAATTACTTAAATATAAGTCATGTTTCCAAATAATTTTCATTCAATAACAACATTTAACTACATCTCCTTTGAATAATAATCATTCTAAAATAATGAAGACATGTTTCTATACAAGATGACAAGGTTTCTAGTAACAAAATTAATTTTTCCTATCAAAAAACTCCTCGTAATATTATTTTTTATCTAAATTCTATTAAAGACCCAAAAACATTAATATTATTCGTCTTAATATAAGATACATTTAAAAAAAATTAATTAAAGGAAATGAAAAACCTTATAAATTCATAAATATACAAATAATGAAATCACCACATAACTCAAACTTCCACATTAAGCACCTCATAAATATTTTTTCTATAAAAAATTTTAAATTTTATTATAACATAAAATTTAATGATAACTAACTTAAAATTCAACAACAATAACATGTTACATGAAACATGTTTAATAAAAGATGATAGAATTAACTTTTATCTATGGTTCCCATTCCCTTGAATATTATTCAAGACACTAAGAATTCATTGGAAATTATCAAATAAAATTATCCATTAGTGGAATAAATTTTCAAATTGGTTAATAATTTCCACCAACTTATCATATATCTAAAAATAATTCAGACCCCTATAAATTATTTGAGATTTTTGATAAATTCACCTACAAATATGTGATATTTATAACATATACTAAATTATCTAAACTATATAAGAATTTTTAACAATTTTATTCATATATGACAAGATCGTGATCATTGAATGGTTTTATGAATCTCATTGAAATGATTTTACCTCTAAAATACATTCTCAATACAAGATTTGTTACTATATTAATATCTTTAATATAAACAATATTTTTTCCTCTAGTTATAATTATATGATTTTTAATAGACATTTCAATCTGAATGGCCTCCATGCATAGTTAGAATGTTTCCAAAATATTCTAGATGAAATTATTTTAAAAAAACACCATCTAACAAAAATTAACCCAACATAATGGGGATTAATATGGTAAATTATTAAATATTTTAAATTGTTCAATTACATTATATGTTTGATAAAAAAATTATAAGAAAAATAAATTGTAATTAGAGGCTCTAACAAGTTGAATATATATAGAATACATTCCTTAAATATTGAATCTATATTATTAGTAATGAGATTAGTTCTCCATTAATATATTGATATAATATGTTATTTTGGAACGTTCAGGTATAAATTAATTTTAGTGACCACATTCACATCCATATGGAAATTCTATGTCTATGGAATAGAAAATATCTTCCTATAACACCATAAATCATCTCTTACTCTACTAAATGGATCCTTTATAAACATCCACATATAATGATTAGTTAATCAATAATAATTTATCAACCTTCATAAACCTCTAATAATATCCATGATATCCTCATTTATTATTTATAAATGAGGTTATAAAATCACATAACTCATGGAAAATAGTATAAATATTAATATGTAATTTTCATGTTTTGTAAGAATAATTCAGAACAAGTTTCATGAAAATCAATTTACAAAACAAAGAGAATATGATATAAAACCTATCACTATAATCTTCATTTATGATATCATGAATGTATCATAAAAAATTTAATCATCATCCCATAACCCATATACATTACCAGGGCTGGCATATAAAACTCTTGAAAATCAAATCTCTCCATAGTTTTTTCGATGATAATTCATTAAAACACACACTATTATTATCATCATCTAAAATAAATTTTTTTAATAATGATGTAACCATATAATTACATCTTGTATCAAATAAATAATCTTCTATGAAATATAATCCCACCTTACAAGAGTGAATAGAATAAACATTTCTCAGATATAATATTTCTCTGACACAAATCTCATTTAAATTTGATTGATATTCCTCAAATTAATCTATTTATTATTATTTCAATCATATCTTTTGGAAAAAAATTATTATGAATATTAAAATATAATGAATCTTATTCCACATTACATTTTCATTGATTTTTTAAAATAAAACATATATAAAATGGGAGCCCCTATTTATATATATATTAATTGAAATTAAAATATCATTATGATAACATATACAATAATATCTCTAAGATAGTATTGGTGTCATAGCATTCTCCATGTAATGATTTTCTGTAAAAAATATGTAATTTTTTTAATAATGAGAAATTATTAAATTTTATCAATATTACATTATTTAGGGTATAATATCATTGATATAAAATTAATAAATTATTAAAATATTAAAAAAATGTAATTTTTTAATGCATTAAAAATGAAAAAATATAATCTATTAATTATTTAATTAAACAATAAGAGAGTTAATATGGTTCTGTTTTACACCTGAAATTTATTGATGACACTATTATTTCTAAATTATATATTGGTTCTCCTTTTTAATAGAATACAAATTTTCTATATTCATAAGGAAGTTTAATATACATCTCATAATATAAAAATTTAATTAGGTTAAATGTAAACTAGAATGATGTTCATTAACAATTAACAATAAAAAATAACTCCAATGGTAGATATATCCAGTTACTATTTTCACTAATAAACTACTTATTAGACGAAGAAGAAATATCATGACTCAAATATATTCATTTTTATTTTTATGTAAAATATAATTTGAGGGTAAAGTATAAAAACCATTAATATATATCAAAAAAGGTCCATTTATTTCCATGATTAATTAAAATATTAATTCATAAATATATATTAATGGATCATTATATATTATGGAAAAAGGATACATAAATCCCTTGAAAACATATAAATCATTATAAGTTATAAAAGTACATTAAAAATAACATAAAATTATAAAAAATTAAGTTACATTAAGAATTAAAATTGAATTTCCACTTTTATATTATTATGTTGTTATTTTGATCATATATATAAAATATTGAACCCAATATATTCAACTATTATATCATATATATCATTAATCCTCTTAAATAGATAAAAATAACTTTTTATTAATGTTATAAATCTTAGATAATATATACTAAACCTTAATTAGATAATAATGTACATTCAAAAGGAAATTAGGTAATCAAATGGATAAATAAGTTTATGAATAAAATCTATTTCTATGATTTAATAAAATAAATATCAACAAGATATTTAGATGTTTACCTGACATAAATCTATTATTAAGAGATATTTACATGTTTAAAACTAAATGCCAGAATTCATCCACATCCTTAGTCTTATACAAGTAAATTATTTATAAAATATTAAAAATAATTTTCATCCAATAGAAGTCTATTATATCAACATTAGATGATGAAATATTTAAATTATTTTATTAATACATAATTATTTAAGGGTTATAAAATCTTGAAGTATTTATATAATCAATATCACTATAAAATACAACCCAAAGTCATTTTTATTTTGAATATATTACCCCCATTAATGAAATTATATATGAATTATGTAATATAGAAATATTCATTGAAATTTATGAAACGTGTATCATTAAATATAATAAATCTATTTTACAATTTTTATTCTTACTCAAACACTATAAACTTCACCCATAAATTGCTATAGAGAATCCCAAAAATTCTCATAATAGAGTAGTAAATCAAAAACATTAAAAAATCCCCTCCATGTAAAGTTATAATATATCCAATATAAAAGTCATAATAAATAAATTTTATATGAAGAAAGGAATATTAATTAAAAGGGTTGAATGTATAGACATAATTTCTTCTACAAAATATGTATTTCTATATCATTAATTATCAGTCAATTGTGATTTCCAAGGAAAATTTGTATGACTTGATATTTTTTTAGACCACCTAATTACTATGAAATATTAATTAACTCTCAAAATAGAAAAGGAATATTGCTACATGGAATACAACCATTTAAACATTAAAATTAATATTCAATAGCATGATGATAATTTTTTAGTAAAAAATATTTATATATATACTATGGTTTATGATATAGTATATGCTATTGGTTATTTTTATTTATCACCAATTGGAAACCCTATAATGAGGGATTCATAATATGATGATTACCTATACCTTTAGATAAATAACGTACCATATTTTATTGAATGTGTAATTACAATAAACAAAGAACTCATTTATATTTCAAATAAGGCATTTATGTAATGTAACTAACTACAAATATAATAATTATTTCATTTTAAAGAATCCTTGATCCATAATATATCCTCCATCATGAAAAATCTTTTATTCAGAAAGTAATGGTTCAGATTAATTATTTAATAACTTATTTATATACTTATACCTGATAAATAGACTAACATGTTGTTGGATATTTGATTTGAGTACATTGATAATATATTTATATCATAATTTCAATTCAAATTGAAATCCTGGTAAAACCATTAACGTTTCAAAATTATAATATATTAGATTTTACTATAGTAGGTAAACACTACATCCAAAAAATATTTTATAATTCACATTCTTATATAATAAAAATATTTTTTATTAAATGTTATATTTATAAGTTATATTTAAAGATCTACATATTCAATTATAATGTTTTTTAAAATTAAATTGAATTATTATGAGTCTTCGAAAATTGATGGCCTGAGATTCTGCGACCCAGAGATCCCAGAAAAGAATTTTGAACTTTTTTAAGGTTCGTTCAATAAACATACATGCGGTGATTCCTATCATTTTGTCCGATGTTGAGAATAGAAATCTAAGGGCACCATTGAACGTGCAGCACCGAGATTCGTTTAAGGGAGGCATATCATCGATTGCAAATGGTCGGGTGAAAAATATTGTTTTGTGGACTTTTTGAATTATTAATAAAATGACATAATATGTTATTTAATTTTTCTACCACCTGTTGGGTGATGGTGGCTGGGACCAAAGATGTGGTTGGGAATTTAAATATGTACATTAAATACCCAGTTACACATAGGTGGTGTAACCCCCCTTGTATAATTAATAAGGATCATGAATTACACCAATTAATGAAACATTAAATTAATCGAGAGATAAACTATTAACGTACCCGTTAGATTGTTGAAATGGTGGGGAAAGAATATTTTAAAAATGTTGGAGATTTCTTGATGAAGAATCTAAAAATGAATATCCCATCAAATGATGAACATATGATTAAATGATTATGTTGGATGAATCAATCCAGAAATGATGAACTCTGACGACTTCAACAAAATTGGATTCTTATCCCACAATCGTGACATCTCCTATAAATAGGAGGTAGGGGTTTTTTGATTAAATTTAAGTGATTTTGTTTCAATCAATCATCCATGCAAAATGTGATGAACTCAGATTAAACAAAATAAATTAAACCATGATTATTATGATATTGATTGAGGATGTTGTTGGAGTTTTAAATGGCATTTACTCTTCTCTCGATGCTCTTTGGACTCTCACCGTTGTAATATTGTCAACGTAGAGGGAACAGGATAATCGAACAAGGCCCAAAACGTCCTTCTTTGTTTCTTTGATTGATTTCTTCATGAGAAAAGAGAAAATATATTGGAATGAATAATCTGGGAGCCACGTAGAGTTAGCAGCATCCCAGGAGGCTAGGAAGCGCAATTGGAAGGGAAAATGGACCACCGGAGCTCACCTTGTGGCTCACGGAAGACCCGCCAGTGCAACACCGGTGAGGTAGTTCCCTATGGCACCATAGAGGATTTGGACATATGCCTCGTGGATCCAGCTAAAAGAGGGGGGTGACACCATGTGGCACCGCCATTGCAATCCAAACAGACGAATGTCCGTTCGGGAAGGGGGAAAACCCTCACACGACCCGGCGGGTCACGCCCATCCAAAGTGGGATGGGCAGGTCCGCGACCCAACGGGCCGAGCCCACCACGGTCCAACACCCTCGGGCCACCCCATTTGGTTTAGGTAGGGGTGTGTCAGTTCCGTACTGGGTCGAGTCGAAATAATCTGTATTGGGTTGGCCAAGGTCGGGGCGGGTTGGCTCGGACCAGAGCCTAACCCTTTTGACCATGTTTCACATAAAAGGCCATATCTCACAAACTAGACATTCGTTTGACCAATGGTCAACGATTCTAGAATCCATGTAACAAGAAGATCATTTTGAGACACTCCACCTAATTGTTTCATAAATTTGTAGTATGGCCAGGTTGGATCAAACATGAATCCAACCAACCCCTCAGTACTAAAATGCTTATATCTTACAGATCGAGAGTCTAATTGACATGATGTCTGTCACATTAGAACCCTTATGACATGGTAGTTTTTGGGAAACTAATTTGTGGAAATTTTTGGCAGTGGGGAATGACTGTTATCTTGAAGAGAAAATTCAATGGAACTTAAGCGCACCGAGTGCGGTGAATCTTGTGGTCGGTTGTCAATTAGAGAGTGACCCAGTGTGGATCAGCATTTTAGGTACCATGTGTGGAAGAAAAACATAGAGACCATGTGTGGATTATAATTATTTAGACTATGTGTTGATCATAATCATAAAAACCCTGTGGGGATCAGCTTCTTTGCAAACCTGTGTCGATCAGTAGTGCACGACCCGATGAGGATCAACCTTAGAGAAACTCGTTGTGGATTATCGACAAAAAAACTTGTGTGGATCGAGATTTGAACAAATTATTCATGGTTAAGTAGATGAACTTCCTAATAGAATAAAATTTCATAGCTTATGTCTAATCATATTAATTCCTTATCTCTTAGTTGTATACCCGGTGTAAGCTGACTTTATTTCGTGCTTTGTGTTTGAGGTCATGCTTTGTGATTTTTCCTTTATAGAATTCTAGGAGGCCTTCGGGGGTCACTAGGTCCCTACTAGGTGTTTTTATACTAATCACTGCATAGGATACTCCGTCACCTTTTCTTTTCATGTGAAGATGATGAGCATCTTGGCTGAGACATTAGGGATTTAGGATCAGGCGGTATACAGAGTTTACTGGTTGATGTGGAGAGCTACGGAGATGAGTTGTACCTGCCCTTCAGGTATGATCCTTGGTGGATGATATCAGGATCTATTTTTTGTTATAGTTGTATCTTTTATTTGGGATTGTATTCTGTCCCCCTCTACATTCAGTACACAGTTTTTCTAATGCATTTTTACTACGTGGTTTGCATTATGTCATGTTCTTGGTTTTTGTATTTATAGGATTAAAGGAAATAGCTACCCAATTTTAGGAAAATGACTTACTGGTTCTAGTTTCCTACCCATGTCCTATGGAAGGTGGGATTAGGGTCGTCACCGCATGGACCCTGGGGGACAGTTCATGACAATGTGGTATAAATGGAGTTAGTTCTACCGAAGAACTAGGACTCGGATCTTTCCAATGTATCAATAGTGTTATGTGTTTTGGGTGTGGTTTTCAGTTTGGGGGGTCCAATGTTGGTGTGGTGGCCGATGTATCCATAAACCAAGACACTGAATTCTATTTTTTGACTCGGTGCATGAAAATAAGTATTGCATGAGTTTTGATATTGTTTTAATTTTGTTCTGTTTTGAGTCAACTCAACAAGTATAAATTATTAAGGTTGGTACACATGTTTCATTTTAGGATTCCTCCGTTCAGACAACCATCCAGGATTCCAGAGAGAGTTTTCAATGATGGCCTACTGGGGAATGCATCTTTAGTGCAGGGCCCTCTCACAATGATAGAACCTTCGGGTGATGCACCATATGTACCACTACCCATTGGGAATTAGTTTCCACAAGCCCCACAATAAGATGGTGCATGACGATAGAGCACATTTCACGAGTTCTAGCAATAGAGGAATCCATGATTTCTAGGTGAGATGGATCAACATGAAGCTGAGAAATGGATGGAGGCATTGCTAGAGTTTTCCTTCTAGTTGGGACACCAGCAGAGTAAGTGGTGATCCTGGATTCTAGACATTTCCAAGTAATAACAGGGATATGTTGGAGCCTATTGCTCCAGTTAAATGATGATGTAACCCTCACCAGGATGGACTTTGAGAGCCTCTTTGGGGAATATATCGTTGTAGTGACACTACAATCAGTGTGTATTCAAGAGTTCCTACATTTACAATAGGGCAACCTAATAGTGGATGAGTACTTGATGAGAATAATTGACATCTCTCGCAACTCCACTAACATGGAAATAGACCCTTTATTCAGGTCCCAAACCATTGAGCAAGGTCTCCGGTAGGAGATCAGATAATTAATGATATCGCTCAATATCCCGACGTAGGCTAGAGTACTCGAGTGAGAATTATTTGTGGGGAGATTCTTTGTTGAGAAGGAACCGACAGTGAGAGCCACCATCAGATGACAGGTAGCTGAGTCATCTGCAGTAGACAGTAGGCAGATGATGTAGAGGACCAAGCAAGCCCGACTATTCGAAGGACGATCCCAGGACATAGGGTTGGAGGTGCGGATCTCACGAGGTTGATAAGGCTTGTAGAGGAGAAGGTTATGCTTCACGTGCAGTGGGTTGGGCCACATGGCTCATAAATACCCAACTCTCCATACCGGTGAATAGAAGGTGGTCTAGGTACTGCCGAAGAAGAGTCATAGATTCATGTGAGGAAGTCGATAGGGCGGCGAACATGGCCGAGGAGCAGGTTGTGCAGCAGGATGTGGGTGGTGATTTGATGATCCACTGTAACCACCTCCAACTAGTCCCCCCCCCGACCTCAACAAGTAGTCATACATGGATAAGGTCAGCTTTAGTAAGCTGCAACCTACGACCTCGATGCTCTAAATATGATTCAAGTAATGATCTGTGTCTACTAAAACCAAACTAAAATACTTATAAATGAAGGTTCCAGTCACTCTTTCATTTCCATGACTCTCATTCGGATCTCGGAGATTATGGTAGAGCCATTTACTCGATCCTTATTAATGGATACTCCTATAGGAGAGGATTCAACGATTACACAGTGGCGTCAGTAGTGTGATCCTACTCTAGGAGGCGAGTGATTTTGTTGGGATCTACTAGTAGCAGCTTCAAGGCCTTATGATGTCATCATGGGTATGTACTGGTTATCAATGGTCCATGCTCATATTGACTATTTTAGGTGAAAATTGTGGTGTGTCTGTGAGTATGGGACAACGTTTTAAATCACCTATGAGATTTGAACCTTTGTAGATCAAGATGGACTTTCCCATCGGAGGGTGCAGCTAATCACACATCAGGTAGCTAGCCTTAATCTCAACGAAATTGACAATAGGATTTCAAGATATCCTATAGTGGTGGGATAGTATGATGATGTCTATCCTAAAGATATTTTGGGACTACCTCATCGCAGTGAGGTGGACTTCTACATAAAGATGTACCCTAGGGCAGTACCGATATCTATTCCAGCATATTGGATGGCTCCCATGGAGCATTAAGAGTTGCGGGTAAAACTGGATGACATGAAAACGAAGGGGTTCATAAGGCCCAGTTTTCTTCTATGACAATCCTCAATCATGTATCCAAAGAAAGAATATGGGAGTCTGAGGATTTTCTTGGGCTATCAGACCCTGAACAAGGTCACCGTGAATAATATTTATCCACTCTAGATGATTGATGATCTCTTCGACCAACTGAAGGGTGGTTGATTGTTTTCGAAGATAGACATCAGATCAGGCTATCATAATCTTAGGGTATGTGATGAGGATGCACCGAAGACGACCTTCAAATGTCGGTATGGTCACTATGAGTTCTTGGTAATGTCTTTTGGCATGACCAAAACCCTATTAGTTTTCATTAGACTCATGAACAATATCATTATTCCTTACCTCGATCTCATCACGGTGGTATTCATTGATGACATCTAGGTTTACTCAGCAACGGAGGAGGATCATGCCACTCCCCTATAGATAATTGTGGACACACATCATGATCACCATCTTTATGGTAATCTATAGATGTGCTAGTTCTGGATATGAGTGGTCCACATTTTGGGACACGTTATCTCGGAGGTAGGAGTCATAGTGGATCCAGCAAAGACAGAAGTTGTACTTTCTTGGAAACCACCCAAGAGTGTGACCAAGGTAAGAAGAATCCTGGGCTTGTTAGAGTACTACCAGTGGTTTTTACTTGTCTTTTATAGATTTGTCACACCATTTTAAGCCTTGACTAGGAAGGGAGAACCCTTCATGTTGTCAGAGAGATGCCAACAGTGTTTCCAGGTGCTGATGCAGAGACTGAAGAGTTCCCCCATATTGAGGTTACCAGAAGAGGGATTTGGGTATGTAGTCTATTGTGATGTATCAGGGACCATAATAGGATGTTTCCTGACGCTGGAGCAAGATATTATTTCATATGGATCACGTTATCTATGACAGCGTGATTAGAACTATGATACCCCTGACCTTGAGTTTTTATCAGTGGTATTCACCTTGAAGATGTGGCAACACTAATTGATGGGTGAAGAGTTTACTGTATACTATGATCACAAGTGTCTCATTTTTATCTTCTCAAAGATTGACCTAAACCAGATACAACAATTATGGCTATAGTTCCTACAAGACTACGAATTTCAAATATTCTATACTCCTAGGAAGGTTAATGTAGTGGCAGACGCAGTCAGTAGGCGGTCTGGTCTACAGTTGTTGAGTAAGGCGACAGAGAAGCTAGCCGCATTTCCATTATCCTTAGTAGAAAGTGATGGAGAAACGTACCTTTTATCTATGACGATTACTCCCCCACTCCATCAGTGAGACAGCAAGGTACAACTTGGGGACGTAGACTGTGAGGCCCCAACGGGATTAGATATCCTCAGGAAAAGCTCCTAATGTATTTTTTGAAGGTAGGTAGAATGTCAACCTCTTCGAGGATTTACCATTGTACCTGTGCCTCTATGGTAAGTGGTGTTGTGAGTGTTTCATATCCTCTTTGGCGGAACATCATAGTGTTCCAATGATGTACATGGACCTCCAACGTCAATACGGGTTTCCAGAGATGAAGAAGGAAGTGGTGGAGTTCATATCACAATGCCATGGTTGTTAGAAAGTGATAGATGAGAATCAGGTTCCAGCAATCTTAGTATAACCACTTAAGGTACCATAGTGGAAGTGGGAAGATATCTCCATGGACTTCATGATAGGGATGCCACATACGTCCAGGGGCCACAATTCCATCAGGTTCCTAACCCCTCGACAGTAGGGATCAGTAGAGGGATGGGGAAATCACTACGTACAGAAGATTGTACATATTTATGGGGTTCCATCGATGATTGCCTCAGATCACGACACTCATTTTACATCCATCTTGTGGATGGGATTATAGTAGGCATTCAGGACTCAACTACGTTTGAGCACTAGCATCCATCCTCAGATAAACTTTTAGATGGCACAGACTATACAGACACTCAAGGACATGACATGTGCTTGTGTCCTTGATTTTGGCCGTATTTGGTAGGACCACCTCCCCCTGGTGGAGTTCACATATTATAACAGTTATCACTCCACTATGGGCATGACTCTGTTTAAGGCCCTGTATAGGTGACCATGGGGATCACCTCTATGTTGGGAAGACTGGGGGGAGTCAACCCTTATGGGTCCAGAGCAAGTTCTAGCTACCATTGAGAATGTTTAGATCATCCAGGAGAGGATGTATCCTACACAGAGCCCACATAAGTCTTATGTCGACAGGAGATGGGGACCCTTGGATGCTGAGGAGGGATATCATGCCATCCTATAGGTCTCACCCCGACAAGGATTGTATAGATTTAGCTAGGTCTACAAGATCATTATTAGGTTCATCAGACCTCTCTATATCCCCACCAGTTTTGGGGATGTGTCTTACTGTCTAGATCTTCCCCCACAAATGCACCAGGTGCATAACAATTTCAATTTGTTGTGGATGAGAATGTACGTGAATGATCTATTGCATGTTATTTACGGGGTTGAGATATACATTGATGATGTGGTTACGTTCGCAGAGTTCTCAGTGGATATATAAGATCGAAAAGAGTGGTTCCTAAGTCGATTGTCGATTCCTCTGGTTCGAGTTCATGGCAGCACATGAACCTCTAGGAGAGCACATGGGAGCGGGAAGATCCGATACATTCTCAGTACCCCCATTTATTTCCATATATTATTTAGTATATTTCACGGATTAAAATAACTAATTTAGGAAGAATTTAAAGACCCTAAAATTCCATGTAATGTATTTTTAAATTACATGAAATTATTACAAGTCTACAAAAATTGACAGCACGATATTATGAAGCCTAGATATTCCAGAATAGAATTTTGACCTTTTTAAAGGTACCATCAGTAATCGTATGGTTTTGTGTTTCATATATTTTTAACGTGTTTTCATAATTGAAATATGAGGGAATAGTTGAACTTGAAACACTAGTATTTGCTTAAGGGAAGATTAACATTGAACGCAAAAGGTCGGGTGAGAACGATAGTTTTACGAGCTTTTTTAAATACTAATAAAATAACATAATATGTTATTTTATTTTTCTACCACATCATGGGAGACAGTGATAGGGACTACGTACAACACAAACCAGATGTCCATTTGAAGAACCATCTATGATGCTAGAATACATGGAATAAGAAGGTTCCTTTGAGATACTCTAACATCATTTTTGAGATTGTTGGAGTACAACTATGATGAATCTAACCCAAATCCAGCTGAGCCCTGTATACTAAAATTCTTATAACTCATAGACTGAGATTCTGATTGACATTCCATCTTTCACGTTGGAACCCTTTAAAAATAGTAGTCTATTGGGTTAGTTCTTTGTGGAACTTTGTGGAATTTGAAGAATGACTGATATCTTATGTAGAAGATTCTACATAACTCAAGCACACCAAGTGCGAGGAATCCTATGGCTAGTTGTCAGTTGGAGAGAAACCCTATGTGTATCAACATCATCATGACCCTAAATGGATCATCATCATGGTGACCCTATTTGGATCAGCATCATCGTGACCCTGTCTGGATCAAAATCATAGTGACTCTGTCTGGATTAGCATCAAAGAGACTCTATGTAGATCAACTTTCAAGAGACCCTGTGTGGATAATTAGTGTGCGACCCAATGAGGATCATCCTTAGAGAGGCCATTCATGTATTAGTGCTATACGACCCTGCGTGGATTGAAATAGAAAAAAATCTTTGGGTTCAGTTGCGGAACATCCAAATGTAATAAAATGATATATATTAAGATTAGTAATCTTTATTCCTAATCTCTAAGTTGTATACCAGATGTATGCTTCCTTTATTTCATGATTTGTGTTTGAGTTCATGTTTTATGGTTTTTCGATTGTGAATTCTGGGAGACATTTGGTAGTATAGAGGTCCCTACTGGGTATTTTTATAATAACCCCTACATGGGTTTCACCAACACCTTGTTGTGTCTTGTGTAGATGAAAAGCGGCTTGGATGAGCCTTTAGGGATCCAGGACTAGGTGGTAGATGAATGTGACTGGTTGGAGTGGAGAGCTGTAGAGAAGAGTTGTACGTACCCTTTAGGTATGATCCTGGGTGGACGATCTCAGGAGATGTTTTTTGTTGTAGTTGTACCTATCAGTTGGGATTTTATCCCATCCTCTTTACTATCATTATACACTTATACAACTATATTTTTACTACATGGTTTTCATCTTGTTGTGTTTTTTGTTGTTGTAATTATAGTCCTAAAGGCAATGCCTTCCCAATTTTAGGGAAATGGATTTCCTATGCTAGTCACCAACTCTAGGCCTATAGAAGGCGGGCTTGGGGTAGTCACATCCTGGGCCCTAGGGGACATGTCTTGACATTATATTCTAAAATTTTAAATATTTTATTTCATAAAAAAGTTATAATTGTAATATTTTATAGACAAAAATTATCATATACTAGTTTTTAATGATTTTTTAAAAAGGGTGAAATTTATTTGGATTATACATATAAAAACCATATAATATTACTCATTTTATTAAATGAATATACAAATAATTTACCATCAAATACAAACCAAGGTTATAAAACTTTTTTTAATTTGGAATACTAGGTCCTTAATTAAGAAACATGAAAATAAAATGAAACTTTTTTTATTTAAAATCAATAATTATCTCCAAACATTATTAAAGCTCAAAAACATTGATATTATATCCTTGAGAATATACAAACAAAAAGATGGACTAAAAATTCCAGTAAGAGAATATGAATGGGAATAAATCACTGTCCATGAGTTAAAATATATAACATGATGAAATAAACATGCATGTAATATTAATAAACAGCTAGAAGCATAAAATATATAACATGGGATCATGTAATCATTTAAACATAGGAATTTTGGAAAACCATTCCACATGTCATAAACACGAGTCAACAATAACTCGAAATACAATATCACATGGTGGAAAAAGGACCATAATGTATTATGATTACTCACAACTCTCATTAATGAAATCTCATAAAAAAATATGAAATTCAGTGGGGCTCCACCTTTTTTCACCAATCATAACAAGTTCATGAATATTTTTTCATCACAATGAATAAAACCAAGGGAATAAAAATATGTGTTACCCATGGAAATAAATTTATATCATTTTTGATTCATAAGGAATGACAAAAGACAATACCATAATGGATACCATGGGATAATAGAATGTAATCCTAATTGGTCACTCATAAGGGAAAATAGGGATAGGTAATGATAAATTATTTCCAAATAAAGAGAAAATTTTTAATATCAGTGTTTAAGAATGATTAGAAATGATCCACTACTGTGTAGTTTAAACTAAAATATCAATGAGTATTTAATTTGGAAAAAGTAGTAATTATTGGTATAAATATGAAAATGAAAGAAGATATTTTTCCATGACTAAATTAATGATTTTAGGTAAATAATGGTGTGTTAAAAATGAATATGGGGTGTACATGAACATGGACAAGAAATTGAGGAGTTTCCATCAATTGGGCATTGTTAATGGGAAACAATGGGACAGATTCTTCTAAAACATTTATTTCCTCAATAAATTACTGAATAATTCATCTAGATACATAAGTTTAAATATATAAACTAATAATAAAGTAATTATTTATGAATAAATAAGAAATAAAATTAGGCACTAATAGATAATGTGTATCTCGAAGGAATAATTGGTTGTTCAGAGAGATTCCATACAATAGGTCTGAAAGTGTTGTGTGTTTTAAAATAATGTACTATAAAAAATTATATTCTTTAATAATATAATGTAGAATATATAAAATATATACGTTATTTATTATCATTTTATTATGTTAATTAATGTCCATTTTTATGGGTTATAATTATTAATTTAGTTGTTCTGGTTGCGTTAATTTCACAGTTTTAGGTTTGGTTCCCTTGGGTATAATAATGGAAGTCCATATCATGTTTAAATAATTCTATATAAGTGATATTATAAGGTATATTAATTTCAATAATGTTAAATTTTCCTATATATCATTTTGGTTTTTTAACCTTTGTATTATTTATTTTGATAAAATGTTTACGATGAACGTTTAGATTATTTTAGACATTTGTCGATCATCATGACATGTTTTAGTTTTATTATTTAATGTATTATATATATTATTTATAAATCACATTAAATCAAACAATATATATGCTAAACTTTTTTTATACATTTTAATAGTTTCATGACAAGACATGAAGGCAATAATGGAAAACCAAATATCATCACTCATGAAGGTAGTGAGTCGACACCTCAAGGACATTGTTTACATGTTTTGAATAAAATGCGAGGAAAATATATATGTTGGTGAATATTCCCTAAAAAATAAAGTTATAGCATATTAATGATATTATAGTTATCATATTCATTTTTACAGTTGAGGAAAGGATGAGGTAGAATAAAGAAATAATTAAAATAAAAGTTGGAGGAATTTACATCCTGAAAAAAGTCTCATTGAGAAACTCTTTTGGGAACACTGAATTGGACATCAGGTGAGACCATCAACACATGGACTTAAGTCAATGGATTCAATGTGGAATTTGGTAAAATATTATAAAGCATAAAAAAAATAGAAGGTGTGGGGTATAGAGATAGTATGTGTCGTGTTGGTAAGGGGAGGAGTGGGGTGTTTTCAATTATTTTATTCATTAGTTTATTACATTGGATCATGTCTATCAATATTATTGATTTTTGGGACACAATATAGTATCTATTTAATGTGAGTTCAAACTAATGGTTTATTTCACCGTCCATGACTCAAAAAACATTTATTTTTCTCATGTTGTTAAATAAATTAAATTATAGTATTTCATTATTCACCAAAAATTCAACTATTTTAGGAAAGTCCTGAAAATTAAACCAAACCAATTTTTACATATAGATTTTCAAAACGGACACAATTTTATTCATATAATGTTCTTAATTATATGAAATTTATTTATTATCTGAACGATTCATTTATTAATAAAATAGATTTTAATATTGTTATCGCTTTTTTCACCCCTTGAAAAATTAATTAAGGTCTCGTAAATATGTCTAATAATATTGATAAAAAATAATATTATTTTACGAATCAATATTATGAAAATAAATTTACTTTTAAATCATTATATTATTTTCAATATTATAAATAATTATTTACGTTTTACCAAAATACCATCACATAATTTCTCATTTATGAAATATTAATTTACTTATTCCATTATATATTATTATATTATTTTATTTTATATGATCCCATGATTTATTTATACATTGATCAATGAGTTTACAATTCTAATGGCTAGATTACTATTTTTAACATTCAAATTAATATTCCAATGATCTTGTTAATATTCCAACGTTAATACATTTAACAGTCATAAGGGTTTACTAATTCCTATTAATTCATCATATCACATTCATCATTCAGATATATTTTCATTCAAGGTTATATATGATTTAATATGATTATTTTTTATTATTTTTATTAAAATAATTATTTATTTCTGTTGTTTTGTTCATTATTGCAGTCATACTAGTGGACCGAGTGGTTCCACATTTTCCCATTATTATTTTATTATTTATTATTTATAGTCATGTTTGAATATTTCAAATTTTTATTAGATTATTTTATAATTAATATATCATTCTTAATTTCTATGAATTTTTTTTATATAGGGGAATTATAATATCTATCATAAATAATAGATAGGGATTTCCATTGATAAAATTATTGGTTTTCACCTTCTCTCCCCAACAATAAATTTCACCCTCAAAATTTCATTATAAAACTAATGTGATAAAATGTATGGGTAATTTTCATTAATCACATCCTCTGGCTTCCCAAGTGAACTATTCTTTTTGTTCATCCTAAAAATTTATATTGACTAGATGTGTAGTATTTTGTAATAAAACATTATATTTATTGTCAAAGATCTTCACTAATGTTACTACGTAGGTGAGATAATTTTCCAACTCTTCACATATAAAATTAGTACATGTGGCTGATCTATTATGTAATTTCTCAAGATGGATATATGGAATACATCATGCACTTGAGACATCAGAGGTAAAATTTTTACTCAATAGGCATCTAATCTGGCACAATTATTATTCTTCAAGGGTATTATGTATATGGGACATAGTGTTCATTTCATTCCAAATTGAAAAATATATTCCATGGAGTTTTTTAATGGGATAAAATGTATCTAGTACTATATATGATGTCCTTCCAACAGTTTTATTCATGGATCTTCTGTAAAATTTTGGATACCTTGATGTGCGATGAACAATTTTCACATTTTCTAAATTTTCATACCCATTTCAAGTCCAATCATCTTATATTAATAAACATCATCTAGGCATACCATTATTATACATTTTTGCTAATAAAGATCCATATATAGATCCATTTAGTTTCTTTAGTAAAAATTACTATCATATGTGGACTAGACCTATAGAAGATGCTGGTGACATACTTCATTCAAGTCCATAAAGCAAGCTCTCAGTCATTCATCCACAATATGATAAGTCCAATCAAATTTTAAATAAAATTCAGGTTGATTAAATGTACGGAAGTTTAGTTCAGTGTTCATTTCAGGTTATAGAATTTTCTAGAACAATGAAGTAAATCTCAAATCACTATCAGAGAATTCAACTCAAATTATGATAAATTCATTTTCTAGTATAACATGGTCCATAATAACCAATAATGTATTATTTATTATTTATTTTTGTGTATGTTTTTAGACAAATTAATTTGAAATGTTCTTCTATTTATATGTAGGTATGGGACATGTTTTCATAATCCCCTTGGACTTTTATTATTTAGCCTTCACTTTATGACATACCAGACACTTTGATGTATATTCAGTAATTTATTTTTTCAAATTTTTTTCCACAAATTTTTTTCTCATATATCTCAATACGTCCTTTAGCTCCCTCGGTGAATAGATATTGTTGATAAATTTGAATCTTTTAATATCTCATTATTTATCTTAGGATCAGATGGTACATATAGTCATGACCTAAATCTTTCAACTCTTTCCTCATCAATTTTGAAAACTGAGGATTTCTGTTTTTTGATAGCTTCCAACTTATTTTATGATTCCACATAACTTTTTAGCATCCATTATATTCTCCATAGTGGATTGTTGGGAAATGATATTTGAATGAAATGATGATGTTGATTAAATTATGTTTACCATTTATATCTGTTTCAATTCTAAAAAGATTGGATCCTTCTCTTTTCTCATAATTTATATTATTTCTAGTTCGTTTATACATATAAAATCTACCACTTCATTATATTTACCATGATTTTAGTGGATTGAGATGTTATATTCATTAAATAGATGTAACCATATTCACTATTTTATATTGTTATCCTACTATTTGAAAATATGTTTGAGGCTATTATGATCACTATATATCTCAAGCTTCACCTCATGGGGATAATACCTCTAGATTTATAGAATGAAGATAACTACTATCAAAAAATGTTCATCCATTTGATAGTGTTTCTCATGAAGCTTCAATATTATTGATGTTTATGATATAACATTATCATTTTACATTTTTTACACAACATAATACCTTCTTTTATGCATTTATGTATACATAAAATAGGTCCCAACTTGTTGGTAGTATGAATACTAGTGCAGTGATATAAATCATGTTAAACTCCTCGAAGTAGTATTCACTTTCACTATTTCAGTAAAAAAATACTCCCTCCTAATTTATCCAGGTAAGAGTGGTTGATAAAAATGGGATGTTATTAAAAATAATTTGGTAATTCCTAGACAGGCATGGGAATCTATGGATCACTATTACATATGATACTTTGGGAAAAATCTCAATTTACATTATTTATATGAATAAATAGATATTTTTTCTATGGTGAGACTCATTAATTATGCATCTTTCATCCAGAAATCACATTTATTATAATCTTTATATCGTTTTTCCGTAAAAAAATGTCTTCAAAATCGTACTAAAATTATTATCATGTTGATCCTTTAACTTGAATTATATCTGAATATCATTGATAATGATTACTAAAAAATGAATTGGTGATATCTAAAGACACTATTCAATAATTCAACTAATATTGTTGATGTATTACTGAGCCTATTGAGAATCAATATGAACTCATAGTTTCCAACCATCTTCCAAAAGTCAGTGATGGGTATATTTTCCTTTTTCACCTTAAATGGGAGATATGTTGACTGAAGGCCCACAACAGAGAACTGCATATCCCTATGTAACTGACTGAACTATTCATATATTTATAGTAGAGGGTAATTATTCATTATCATCATTTCTTGAGCACATTATATTTAATTTAGAGGGGCATATGTCTATCATTTTTATTGATGAAGATGAATGGTGGATCCCATGGTGAACCACTCGGCCATATATAACCCTTATCTATATTTTCTTCAAATAGCTTACTCAGTTCCTCTATCACAATAGTGTATATTATATAAGGTATCTTGGATATGGGGATTGATCCAAGTAAAAGATAAAATTAAAACACAACATCTTATTCTTGATTTAGATAAGGAAAATATTTACGGGGCTCATTATTGTAGTCCCTAACAATGACACTGTCGTTGTGTATTTTCCTTTAATCTGTCTCAATTATTTTATGTATAGTTTTTTTTATTAAGAAAAATAATCCACAATTGATATGATAATTATGATGGATATTCAATCCCCTCCATAAACGTTTACAGAATTATAGGATGCCTTGGGATGAGAAGAGTTATTTTTGTATCTCTATATTTGATGTTAGATTTATAAACAGAATGAAAATCATTTCCCAATAAAGAATAAAACTCCACTATAGGATGTAAGATACGATTTTACAAGTGGTACAATCCAGAATAATTAATAGGGGAGGAGTTGTTCAAATTTTATACAATAATTTCTCAATACTCTATTCTCATAGATAACTTAACCTTTATATTTTGAGGTGGTGTTTGAATAGATCCACTAAAGATGCTTAATGTGAAATAATATGTTGAACTGGAATAAAAAAGTTCATTATATATTGTTGAATGAATAACCATCATACATTTACCCACATCATTACTAGGATCCACCTATAAAATAGTTGTAAACTGTTTCCTTCCTTATTACCTTAGAGGTTACTATAACAAATTATATGAAAAAAACCATAATCTCTGGTCATTAGATGAAATTGTTTCCATTTTATTTGAAGATAAATGAAAACACTATAAGAATAGATTTTATATTTACTTCCTTATGAAAATATACATTATTAGGTTTCTTCATATCACATAATTCTTAATTATATTGGTTCACATATCTTCCAAACATGAATCTCTTTATAGTTTTACTATGATAGTTTCCAGATTGATTCTTCTCACAATTTTTAAATGTTTTATGTTGTATTTTATTTCCTCCATATTATTTTTTTGTCACTACTGAGGTGAATTAAAAATTAATACTCTTCTCACATGTTCCACAATACCATTGAGAATTACTTATATTAATATCAAATATAAAGAAACAATGGAAAATCACACCATTACATTAAAATTCTTGAACTACTAAGGATTTTTATATATTCAAATTCAACACACTAAAAATAAATCCACCTTACTTCGATTGATAATGAAAATGGTATATGATTATAAGAAGGGGGTGTTCTACATGATTCAAATTTTTATTCACGACATGATATAGTTGATCTAATACTACCGTTATTTTCTGGTCTACCATTCCCATCAATCATGTAATTTAAAGGGGGAAATAAACACATTGCTATAACATTTATTGTTGGAAGTGGTTCAAATATTTAATTCCTTAACAAAATAAGAATGTAAAATTATGGGATATTGATTACATAAATAATAAGAATTTAAGAAGGATAATTGAACATATAAGGTAACATATACACTAATTTTATACCATAACATGTGATTCCCTATGTTTCAATCACTGAAATCCATGGTCATAGAATTATCACTATGGTTCATACTATAGTTATTAATTTATAATATAAAAAAATAACTATACCATTATCTAATAACATATATACAGTGATGATGTCATTTTATACATATTTTTACATAATTTTTAGTATAATTAATCATCGTATGAAAACAAAGGATCGTAATGTCTACTGTATTAGGAAGAAAAGGTAATCAATTAGACATCATGTAACTATAACAAAATATTCTATTATTTTTTATCCAAAATGAACTCATTACTATCTTTGTGAACTTATATCAACATTGGATAACATATGGAATACATGAACAAACCAATGAGATAAAAATCCTATCAAGTGAAAAACATGGTAATAATGCATGGTGCGTGTGTTACAAGAAATAAAATGATGACTTTAAATGGAATAAAACATGAATGAAAATTAGGACGCATAAAATATAAAACACGGTTTCTTTTGATCATTGAAACATAGTAATCAAGAAGCAATATAAAATATGAAATAATAAAGAATCAATACTAACTTCCTAGAATATATCAAATGGTGGAGAAAGTACAATATTGGATTAGGTTTACTCCCTAATCTGATATATGATGTCTTGTGGTACTAATAATTACCTAATGCACTGGAGTTCAATCTAGGAGAATCCATCATAATGTTTTAATGCTTATGTGTTAAATGTAATGAATCAAATATAAGGACTACACATAATGGTTACCCATGCAAACAAATGGGAACCATAATAATGATATAAGGAATTACCAAAGAGAATGTAATATTATTGTCTATGAATGATTGGATTAAAATAATATATGGGCATTAAAATGTAATATAGGAATTGAATATAATAAATTATGTTCAATTGAAGCGAAAAAGTTTATAAATATTTTTTAGAAATAGTATAAATTAGCCACAGTAGTACTGTTTAAGGGAAAATATTAATGATGAATTGTTGATGAAATGGGAACAATTTGTTATATAAAAAATGAATTAAGATTGTTATTCAGGATGAAATTAGATATTTTATAAAATTAATGGTGTCGTAAAATATATTATGTGGTGTTCATGAATATAGTAAATAAATTGGAATGTTCCCTTTATTCATGATTTTTTTCCTAGATACATTGAGCTGGAATCATTATTAAACATGTATTTACCCATAAAATAATAATGAATGGATCTGGATACATATGTATGGAAGATATAAACATTAATTTTATGAATTAAAAAATATTAAGGAAGAAATATATTTATTTAAGGATTGAGAAAGTGTATACCAAGGGAAAAATTGGAGGTTTGGTGATATCCCTTTCCTTATGTACAAAATTGTTATACATTTGTATTTAATATCTTGAATAATCAAAAAAGATTCATTAATAACATGATTAAGAATCTATTCAAAATATATTTTATGTATAAAAATTTTATTTTATTTATTGATGGATATTTAAATGGATTATAAGTTTTATATTTTATATTTTGGGGGCTTTTTGTTCATGGTTTCATGGTCGGTTAACATTTGAATAATTATGGATGTTTTTATCAACATTTATTAAATTCCCATTAGTGAAATTATATGGTATTAATTCACAAAAATATATTTATATAGTCCCATTTATAATTCTCTTTACTGAAACTGAGATTATTCATTCGATAAAATGTTTATAATGAATTTATTGATTGTTTGGGTGGTTTTTTGATTATCATGAACTAGTTTTTTTTGGTTTTCTATTATGTATATATATTAATCCATAAAAAATTCAAAATATCCATATTAAAAATGGTATTATCCATTATAATATTTTTATGAACATCCATTATGGTGGTAATGGAAAATGAAAAATAATCGTCCACAAAGTTGGGGAATCGACACCTCGTGAATGATTTTTTTTAATTTTAGAATATATGTTGAAGAAAATGGATTTGATAATGGATATTTCTGTAAAACAATATAATTAATATAATTATATGTTGCATGAGTTTTCTTGTATTATTTTATAATAGGGGATAGAAGGTGTAACAATATATAAAAAAATTAAAAAGATTACGGTGGGGGATTTTACCTTGTGAATATCATTTCCTTGAGAACCACCTTAAACACATTGAATTGGTCTTGTGGTGAGGCCAGGGAAGGTCAAGATGTAAGGATGAGACTTTTAAGTGGAATTGGGTAGAAAATTAGGAATCTATAGTGCATATAACGTGTGATGATAAGATAATGTTAGGGGTAGTATTTATAAGGGGATTAGTGGGATGTTTTGATTATTTTATTCAACAGTTTATGATTTTTATGTTGGACTATCAATTGTGTTTATATTATTGAAATTCCAATTAACTAGTGAATGTGAGTTTAAAATAATGGTTTCATACATAATTGATGAATCAAAAATACATCTAATTTGATTAAAATGTTATATAACATAAATATAATTATATCACTATTCAAAAAAATTACCTATTTATTAAAAATCATAAAATCTCACCAGAATTGTTTTACGTGTAGATATCATAAATGAAATCCACTGTTTGAAATTAATCTTATAAATATGAGAAATGTTATATATAATTATAATCATAAATTATTAGAATAATAATTATTTTAATATTATAATCTATTTTATCTTTGAATAATTTATTAATAACTCATAAATAAGTCTTATAATTATGGTACAACATAAATTTAATTTTTTAATCTATCATTTAAATCCTATTATTATTAATAATTTTTTTAAAAAAAATTTACACTAAAAAAAACATAATTTATCAATTTTGATCATTTAATTTATTACTCCATGATATAATTATATCAAATTTCTATTATAAGATACATATATTTTCTTTATACACACAAAGGCGTTGTTTCTATTTTAATGCCCTATATACTATTCATAATGGTCACATTACTGTTTCAATGGTCATGTCACTATTCCAATAGTTAAATTTGAAATAGTCATAAGTGTTTACTACTTCCTATAATTCACCCTTAATAGATTTATTAATTACGTGTATATTATTCAAGGTATAAATATTCTATCATATTTTAATATAAAATTTTATTGTTAACATTATGTTTTATTTCTATAGTTTTTTCATTGAGTGCGGTCATTCAAGTTGATTAAGTATGTCTATATTTTCTAATTATTTTAATGTTATTTTCTATTTTTTATCTGGTAATAATATTTGGAATTTTATTGGGTTATTTTCTTATTAATATATCATTATTCAATTATTAGTATAATATTTTTTGTATTATCTATGTGATTTATAATATTCAATGTATTTAAAACCACTGAATTTATTTTGATAAAATTATAAGTCGTCACATTACAAAATAATATTCTTTTAAATATTATATATATCTTGACGTAATCATAATATAATATTTTTCTGAAAATGTCTGAAATTTTTTTAAAAAAATATATTTACTGTATAATCTAATTAAGTAAAAACAATATTTTTACATTAGAAACAATACCTGAAATTTGGAAATTATAATTTATTTTATTTATCAAAAACTTTTATTGGGATATTTTTCTTCAATTAGGCTTTCTGAGGATGAAATTTGTTTTCAAAATTTATTGATTGTGATATAAGACTATATTTTAACAAGAAAATAATATATTTCAATGTAATCAATATTATACCTAATTTTTGTGTAGATTCAATTTTATACATTGAAATGATTTTAATTTGAAACATTATATTTATCCTATTATGCATTATGATATTAAAATTATTTTTTTATACCAATAAAAATAAAAAACATTAAAATTTATTTCAAATTTTGAATGAATGTATCCATATTAGGTAATAATACCAATTATGTTATCGTTCAATAAGTTATGCTACCATCACAAATTTTAGTGTGCATGATTATGGTCGAATGTCTAAAAAGCGTTAAATTAAGTGACATGGAAATAAAGTATCACTAAAACATACTATTAAATGGTTAAATAGATTATTTTTTGAACTAACACATATAAATAATAAATTATAACCTACTTGGTTCAACATAACATGAATATGACTTCCTGTTTTATATTAATAAACAATTAATTACAAAAAGGCCACTCTACTCCCTTATAAAATGACCCATTCGCCACCTCACTTCCCATACACCGAAAACATTTTATCATCAAAAAATGTTCCTAAATATCACACCATTCCCATTCCCATAATTTGAAAAGTTTTTTCATCACCATAATCCCCATCTAAGAAGTTTTATCATGCGAATTAATATATGATATCAATGGATGTGGAAACTATCATCACCATGTTTTTCAAAGTTTATTTCTTCATCCAACAAATCCTAATAATTTATGAAAATTATAATTTTTTAATAAATATATATAATATATTAGAATATAAATATTTATATATAACAACCATTATCTTCCTCCCTCATAGACACATGAAATATAAAATCGCCACCCAAGTTACATTTGGACTAATACTTTGAAAAACAACATCTGTCTTTTTTCTGACATCCCACCCCATAAGACACTTGATAGGTCCATTGTTTAGTGGGAAACATATAATTGGGAATGCCTCTGTATATTCCATTAAATTCATTTATGTAGTTATGACCATATAGTTTGTAATTGTAAATATATTCCCTTTTTATTATATTTTAGAAGATTGTAGTTTATAATTTATTTAGACAAATTCCTGATAATCATTACATCCAAGGTGTGTGAATATTAATTAATTAAATAATCACATGTGATTAATAAAATGAATGTTTCATATAAAGAATAAAAGATCATATGTAGTCAGATTATAAACATGATATTGAAACAAAAAAATTAATCTTTACACTAACATCCTATCCCCAATTGTTCCAAAGTCCATCCAAGTCCCATATTCCCCAAACCATCCTAGAATTAATATAAATAAAAAATAAATTTCCCAATGTTATCTATAAATTACCAAAAAAACCTTTAATAGTGTTTTACTTGTTACCCTTGTTCTGGGATGTTTTGGGTAGGGTGTCATCATTACTCAATAGGCCACCCACGATGACGTCCCGAAAACAATCTCTCTAATTTAGCAGTGCTTGAAAAATCAATCAATATAAATAGGTAAATATTTTTTTATGATTTATATAATTATTTAAAAAAAAAAATTCCTAAAATTCTTGATGATATATGAGGTCATTTATATAATTATTAATCATTATGTTTATCCTGATTATTAATAATACCTTATATGACTAGTATAGAGGTGTATTTGAAAACATAATGATGCCTTTTTCATACCATAAACAATCATGTAGAATCCATGGATGATATATGAATTCCCAATATCATTAAATATTATGTGGAATATGAATACTCTTCCATTACACACATAACATAGAGGATCAAGTAGGGTATAGTCCCTCTAAATGGTATTCCCCTGTCATTATTATGGAAATGTGATCGAATAACTTTTATAGGATTTCGCACACATAGATTAATATATAGAATTTAGGTTCTCATCAAAATATTTCAAAGATACATATATAATATAGAATCTAGTTTCTCATCAAAGCATTGTGAGGAATTATTTATCATTTCAGTTATTTTATTAACAAATCATTCGTTACATATAATTATAGATTTTGGACATGTCTGCAATTATCCATAATGACAATTTCATGTATTACGTTCCATTTCAAAATTCAAAATACTAATTTTCAATTTTTTAAAAAACCAATAAATTTCGTAAATATTGAATCCCAAACATAATATATAGTAGTCATTAAAATTATTAAGGAAAATTCCCATTAACTATTTGATTTACTAGATTCACTTCCCATCTTATAAATAATAAATCTAATTCACCATGGACTTTATCCAATATTAAAACAAAGTTTCAATAAACTTTTTCAGAAACTAAATCAAACATTTATATTTAAATTCATGGAAATAAATGATTGTGAGATCCCATGTAACTATCATTAATTTAAAACAAAAACTACAGTTATTAATTATATAAACAAATATACTACTTTAATAATTTTAATCCAAATGGAATATTTTTATATATATTTCACCTTGTATTTTCTTATCATTTGACTATGATAACGAATTCAATATCAATTTAAAAATATAAATAGTTATTAAATTGTATTTCATAACATACAATTTAAACTATGTATCCTATTGAACAATTTAAAAAAAAATAATTTAATTACATTGAGACACTTCATGGTCATTTCCCCCATTATGAATTCCACATGAATGTTTTAGTTCCTATAGGCATGGGTATGATAACCAAGATATTAAAGTATTTAATAAACCAAGTAAACACATTATTTAAATTAAATCTATAAATGGATATGCCATAATGAAAACACATTGAATTCACATTTAATCTAGTAAATATTAGTAGTCAAATTAATGGGACTACATACCTTATACTGACATGATTCTACTCGCAAGATAGAAACTTCAATTTCATCCTAGAATAGATAAAGTGAAAAAATAAAATAAAAATATGGAAACCCTAAAAACTATCTGTAATAAAAATAAACTAAAATAAATTATGTCACGACCCGTCCCACAGGGCTCGGACGTGACTGGCATGTGCCCGCCATCCATAGGCTAAGGGTTGGTGACTCGCACCTGATGCTTTTCTCAAATAGGGAATACATCGCCTTAGAGATATGTACACACTTCAAAAGGGTCATTTAAGTAAACAAACAACAAAATTTATGTACGACCATGAGAGTAAAGTCCAACCGCATGTACAACTGTGAACTGAAAATAGTGTGATGGGATACATGGCATAGAAACTGAAAGAATGTAAATATGCGTCGCATCTTCCCTAGATATCTACCTAGAGGGTAGTAGCTATAAGTATGAAGTCTAAGAAGAGGATCTTGACTACTCCCATTGAACCAAGCTCCACAAAGTTCCAAAACTCTAATGTCTTCCTCAGAATGCCAGTAGTCTTCACCAGAGAGAGAAGTGCGGGGTGATTATATCAATTCAGCAGGGGACCTAAAGACCCCCAAAGGTATCTCAGTAATCCACAAAATAAAACATCACATGAAATAAAAAAAAGTTAATATCACAAGAATGATCTAAATCATGAAGCATAAATAAAAGGAGATAGCTCACTCTAATAGTATAACTTCAAGGTTACTGGGATAGGGATGACTAATCATAAATATAGGTCATCATATCCAAAATAACACTATGGTTGACCCGTATAGTTCACTGAATGTTGACCCATATTGGTCACTAGATGCAGACCCGTATAGGGAACTGGTGCTGACCCGTATTGGTCACTGGTGCTGAACTTTGTTGTTCACTAGTAAAGAGGTAGGGATGATTTTTTTTTTACATCTAGATCATCTGACTTAGGAGTTTCTGATGTTGACCCGTATTGGTCGCTCTTTTTCTTCATCCCACATCCAACCACTAGATTCCTCCACAAAGCACACAAAATCTTAATAATATTCTTATCCTCAATAGAATGGTCATATTTCAGGAAATAATATGTTCCATAAAAAGTATACGCAAGGGACTGCCCTCTTATAGGGGTCCCAATGTGATATAAGGCACGTCGATCAGACGCCCTGTCTGTGAGATATGGGCGCTTTTGTAGAAAGGGCCCAATTGGATTCAAGTAAGATCCAACCTAGGTCACACATCAAACACCATCAAAACTCACCAATAATTTCTCCAAAGGACCTCCTTGTCACAAGTGTCCTTATGCCACAGTTTCCGTGTTAGTTAGAGATCTGGTCAGTTAGTTATTGACATTTTATGGTTGAGCGCCCGGTTGTATTTGGAGTCGATCCAACCCAGTCGTACTCCAACATTATGCAAACCACTTGTGGAGTACCTCAAAAAAGCCCTTATTTCTCCATGGATCACAGAGCCATAGATTATTTGTCAAACAGTTATCTGGTTCGCAGTGGGCCAGGTCCATGGTTTGCGGACTGGCCCAATCCGCTTGCTGGCCGCGACTCGACCTGCTGGTGCACCCCATGTTGGGTGCATAGGTTTCCTCTTGGATGGATCATAGAGCTGTTTATTTTATTCTAAGGTATATTCTATGTGATGACACCTTGTCACATGTGGGACCTAGAGGAGGAAAGTCCCAGACGTCTCCACCGCCATGGTTTCAAGCCCCTTCCCTTCAACGCGACACGTGCTGGCGTGCCGCCTATGACTCTCTAGCAGTCTAATTTTAGCAGCCCTTCCTACCACCACAGTGTCGAGTGGAACCGCTATTCCACCATAGCCGGAGGTTTCCGGACCCTTCCCTTGTCTATCAGTGATGGTCACTGGTGCCTGAATTTCTTCGGAAGGCCATCGAGTGAGCCCTGGTGGTCCGTTCTTCCTCCCGGATGCGCCAACGGTACTCTTGGTATGCCTCTATATTTTTATGTCCTTTAGAAAACCCTTGGAACTACATTTGTTATTCCTCCCTGAATAACTAACCTAGGACATGTTTAGTGGAGGGTCTGGGCGCAGTTGGTTTCGGCCCATGCCATCTACGTCAGCATTTTAAACATGAGCAAAATTTCTAATAAACAAGAGGAAGAATAATCCCAAAATTTGAGATCTCGCAACGACCAGTCGTATGCTTTGACAAGACGCTGATCATCCCATTAGTCGATTTTTAGGCTTTTGTTATATTTTTCAAGAACGAGCAGAGAGGGAACATCAAATAATATAATCCCCTTGCCTCAAGATCCGTTGTAGTTGTCTCTTTTGCGATGGGAGAAGCCTCCATGTTGGATGGAGTCATTGGCGTTCATCGATCCCAGATCGTTGCCACACGTGCTCTCATACCCCATCGGTGGATGTTACCGCACGACTTTTCCAGATTTTCCTCGCATGAAGAGGTTGTGCCACAACGCCACCCCGAGCACCATTTAAATAGAATGGGGAAAGGCGAGCTATTACATGAGGAATTAATGAGGTTCATTAATTGACATAATTAATTTGACTCATTAATTGACGTAAATATTGTGGCTCAATAGTTGATGTAATTAATGTCCCTCATTAATTGATGTAATTAAAGTGACTAATTAAATATGTGAGGGGTGGTTACCCAACTAATGTTTAATTTTGAAATTAACACCCAATAGGGAAAGGTCTGACCACCTCTATGGCCCCCACCCCTGCCGCTCAACTTGTGGTAGGAAAAAATAAGAAAAATAAAATAACAATTACATATTATTTTAAAATTATGTAAAAATTCCAAAATTTATCTTTTTCTCCCAACCTACTATGGTAGAAGTGAATCTTCCCTTAAGATAATCCCATTGCTACGGATTCAACAGTGCCCTCAGATTTTTAATCCGAGAACTATTTTAAATGATAAAAAATGCCACATGTCCATTTAATGAACATACCTGATAAAGGTTCCAAAATTATTTCTGTGTGCACTTGGATTCATGCACCATCAATTTTAATAGAATCATAAAAATCCCAAATAGTAAAAAAACACATGGAATTTTTAGGGTCTTTACATTTTCCCCACCATAGGGCTTTACATCCCCGAATGCCGAACCGGGCTACAAAAACACAGAGGTGTATTGGGCATGAATATTAGCCTCTCACTTTCTCTCTCATGTGCTATCCTAGAGATTCCCTTGCTTCCATAGAATGTGAAATAGTGGTATTGACCTCCCATGAAGAATCTGATCATGTCAATCCTTTATCTCCACTGGGTACATCCCAAATATTTCCCCATCATCAATCTCAAACTCTCAATGGTTGATGTTCTGATATGTCTCATGCACATATCTATTTAGATGGGATATGTGGAAGACATCGTGCACCCTCTCCAACTGTGGGGGTAGTGCTAGGCGGTACTCCACTATTCCAATACTCCAATATATCAGGAACGGTCTGAAAAAACATGGTGAGAGTTTTATACCCTATCCAAATATTTATAGTCTCAGTTGACTGGAGACTTTCAATAATACGTTTTCTCCCCTATAACATCAGTGGTCATCTTCACCTATCAGCATAGGAATTCTGTCGGCTCTATGAAGACTTTATCCACTATCAAATGACCTGCATCTTCTCAGTGGTAGCCTATACAATATCTAAGGCCATGAGTGCTGACACTCCTGGATCCATCCTTCACAAGGGAGATCTGGACGGTTGTCTGTACAATGACACAAAAGGGACCATAACAATGGTGGAGTGATAACTTTTTTTTGTATGCGAACTCCACCAAGGGTAGGTGGTCCTCCAAACTACGAGAAAAATATAGGACACATGCATGAAGCATGTCCTCCATGGTCTTGATGGTGTGCTCGGTCTGACCATTTGTCTGTGAGTGAAATGTTGTGCTCAAGAGAAGACGTGTCCCAAAAGTCATCGGCAATCCTTTCCATAACTGTGATGTGAAGCATCCATCACGGTCTGAGAATATTTTCAAAGTCACCCAGTGAATTCGCATGATCTATTGAACGTAGAGATGTCCCATTCTATCCACCAAACCCTTCACTCGAATAGGAATGAAGTGGAATGACTTGGTGAGTCGGTAAACTATCACCAAGATGGTATCGTTCTCTCTAAAATTACATGGTAACCTAGTCACAAAGAACATTGATATCCCCTCTCACTTCCACTCCGGTATCTCTAGGGGTTGGGTCAAGCCTGCTGGTACCTGATGCTTTACCATCTCTTGCTGTAATGTTAGGCATCTAAAAACAAAATCCGCCACAAATTTTGTCATCCCTATCCACCATTAATGACACTGGAGGTCCTAATACATCTTCATCATGCCAGGATGTACTGACAAGGGGGTGTATGGAACTATCTCATTACCTCCTCTTGTATAGTTACTGGTACAACTGTATATCCTGTGAAGAGGATAGTGTGATCCCCACCTTCAGAATATCTGTTAGGTGCATGGCATGAGGATATCTGAGCACGTGTATCCTTGCAGCTGTTGTCTCCGATTTGTGCCACCCTGACTCACTGATGGAGTGGAAAGGAAACCACCATCGACTAGAGCTTGACAATCTCATCTCTATCCATGTATGATATCTAAAGCAAGGATAACTTCATTTATACCTTGTTCAGTATCTGCAAACTCAATGTTCAGCTAAGGGTATCTACCACTACCTTCCCCTTCCCAGGTGTAAATACTATCTCAATGTCATTGTCATGGAGGAACTACAGCCAAATTCACTATCTCATATTCAGATCTTTCTGTGTGAAGAAATTTCTGAGACTCTTGTGGTCTGAGTAAACAACGAACCTCATGCCAATCATGTAGTGTTTCCACATCTTCAGTGTGATGTCTACTGCTATGAACTCCATGTCTTGAGTCACATAATTCTTTTCAGGTGGAATCATCTATCATGAGACATAATCAACCACTACATCATCCAACGTCTGGACACAATAGAGTATGGTCCCTAATGCATCAAATTAAACCATCTTACCAGTTCCCTCCTCTGGCAACCTCTGGATGTGAGCACTGGTCAAGATCTGCATCATCAATTGAAACCTATGCTAGAATGTCACTAATCATAAGAAGAGATTCCACTTCTTCATCAAGGTATTAATCCGTTATACTACACTTGAGATATCGAATATGAACCTCCAATATTAGCCTGATATTCCAAGGAAGATCCATACCTCAGTAACACTCATGGGTGGATCCCAAGAAAGTATTTCCTTGATCTTCTATGGATCATTTACAACTCCAGCCTCTGAGATGTCGTGTCCCTAGAATGGACCATCTGTATCCAAAACTCACACTTCGAGAGATTCCCATAAAATTGGTTCTCCCATAGTGTGATTAGAGCCATCCTAAAGTGGACAACATGATCTTCCATAGATGTTGAGTTCATGAAGAAGTCATCAGTGAAGACCAGCCCAAACTGATTGGGGTATGTCTAAATGATCCTGGTCATGAGCCCCATGAACACTGCTAGAGGGTTCGTCATGCCGAATGTCATCACCAAGGACTCATAATGGACATAATGAAATTTGAAGGCCATATTTATAGAGACCAAAACTTGACGTACATATACATTACATTACTTTTATGGAATACATAATACATAACAAAAACATACACCCAACTATTATATTAGTTTAGTGTCATTGGAAACTCCTAACATAATCTTCTAATCATGGTGAAAGATCTTCAACATCTCCCATTAAAATATTTCCCTTTTGTTTTCATACCTAAAAACATTCTTCATATCCTGGGCAAAAGAAAACATAAAAAGGGTGGGCTCAAATTCTTAGTGACGGTAAACATGGAAAACATAAAAACAATCCATAAACATTTGAACGTAAAAACATGATCATAAATTATCAAAATCATGTGCAATGACATAAATCTTGGTAATACATAATGAATAGATCATAAAGGAACATTAATCATGATAAAATAGCATGGGAAAAACATGGAATTGTGGAAGACAATTAATCACATGATATGATTTCTATTGTAGCCAAGGAATTACTTCCAAGACCATCATAGTGGACAAATTCCATTATTGAATCGAGTTTACTTGTCTTTCCATCCCTGTATTACTAAACCAGATTAACTTGTCATTCCAGACATGTCTATCTCATGAGATATAAATCATTTCCCAATGCATTGGAGGGAGATATAGGTCCTACCCATCACATAATTAAATCAGTATTTTGTGTGCCACAAAATAAACATAAATCATTCATCATAACCCAAAGAATAATATTGGTTTCATAAACGTCATCCCATCATAACATAATCCATATTAAACAAATGGATATCATCTAATCATAAAAAAATCAAACCAATTATATAATGGAGACACTATACTTGAAACATAAACATACTAAATAATTTTATCATAGAAGGAAAATAGTTTTGACAAAACACTTGAAATTAATTCTTGAGGAAAATATCTTTTCTTTTTCAAAATCATTTTCTTTCCAAAAAATGTCATGTAATTTTAAAATAAAATGATTGTGTTGAAAATAATCATGAAATCATGTAGAGAATTCTTCATGAAAATAAAGAATTATAAAACCATAAAAATCAGTTCATGTCGTTTATGTTAAAAAAACATTCTCCTCGTACTTTTGCCAGAAAAGTCAAAAAGTACCTCGTATGTTAAAAAAAGAATGATTCCTTATATATCATGTGGTAACAGTCAAAAATGGTAAAAATGAAATTAAAAATTCATGGTAGAATAGTAAACATTTTATGAAAATATTTTTATAAAACATGGACATGGATGATAAACAAAACCCTAGTAAATACTTACGAATAAACCATATCGGATAAGAACGAGATTGAAATAATTATCCCTTACCTTATGTCCAATTTATTTCTTATGTGTCCGAGACTCTTGTATAGTGGGTTTAAAAAAATAATTTACTTGTAATAGAAGCATAATAATATTTTTATATCAAATATGATTTACTTGCGACTTTATATTACCTGTTCATTTGTCAGTTCCTTATTAAAGCATTGTTTTGGGTAAAATCGTTTCATTTATCGTACATGTTTGGACTTGTTGTTCTTGATATTATTAAATATATCATGATTTACTTAAATAAATAATGTAAAAAATCATTTATATATCATATATATTCTTTATATATATAATATATAGATAAATGAAATGAAATACACTGTTCATGGAGACGGTAGGTCGTACGAATGCATGAACGATGTATTCATTTCATTACTAACTTGAATGGAAGTAAGTAGATGACATAAAAATATATATACATACTTCATGTAGTATTATTATGTCAGATATTTCACTATTATTCCTCATATATACATTATAATCATTCTTGAATGGTTAACATGGAGAATGAATCTCATCGCACCGTGGAGACGAGAATCCATAGGTACGCACGAGCGATGATATCATTCCCATAATTATTGATTGGAATTAGAGTGGGTGATATAATATCTCATAATTAGTATAATTTTATAATAATCATATATAGTTATTATTTCCACCATAATACCCATCCAAGTAAAGTGTTGTTGAATAACAGATTACACCATGGAGTGGAGATGGTAAGCGGTACCTACGCGCGCGTGGTGATTTTGATTTTTGTAGTATAGATAGAAGGTGAAATAGTGTTGTTTTATATTTATAATAACATATCATTATATTAGTGATACTATTTTTATTATTTTATAGTGAAACAAATAAATAAGATAAAGTAGAAGAAGAAATAAATTTGAAAGAATCGGTAAAGGATATTACCTCTTCTTCGACATGCCTCTTAAAAACCTCTTATTAGGTCACAAAAGATGGTTTTTGAAGAATACAGGGAACTCTAGTATGTTATTATGGAAGTTTATAAGTGAAATGGGTTTGTTTTGGCTGATATTGAAGGCTCAAAATGTTGTGAAGAGGAGAGAAGGAGGTGCCCTTTTATAAGGGAGGAGAGGGACACTTTTGGAAACCTCAAAAATATTAATTTATAATAAATTAATTACCCAATTAAAAACCTCCAAAAATGACTCAATTATAAGATATGATTATATAGGGTTGTAATGTCATAAAATAATAAAATTAAGGAATTTTGGGAATTTATTTCAAACCTTATCAACTTGATACATCCTTATTCAATCCATTTAATATTATATGTGGTAAAAACATTATACATTTTAAATTATTATAAATCACTACTTATGTGTTGTCAATTGTCCATAATTATATACATTATGATATTTTCGACCATATAAATTTAAATTTATATTTTTTAAATAATTATGTGTTTTTTTATCCATTTAATAATATGTTCTTTTTATAAAATAACAATAGTGTCAATTTTGATACTATTTATTTATTTGAATTTTAATAAACTCCAAACAGAGGATATATTAGAACCAAAATATTTAATATATTCATAACATGTCATATTTATCTAAAAAATTCGTGGAGCACATTAAATAGTTCATATAATATTTATTTTAATATTTTTAAAATAATTTATTTGATATTTCAATCAATAAAATAATTTCTACGTCACTATTGTGTCATCATTAATGAAATATTTTAAGCCCTAAAAATTCTAAATAAATTTAAATGGTGTATAAAATTTTATTTTATTTCTGGAGACTATTTATTTTCAATGTTTTATGATGTTTATCACCAAATTAAACTTATTGCACTTATAAGATATAAGAGAGTGACATGTTGTCACTTTCTTTTGTTTTAATAATAATTACATCATATTCATGGTCAAAATTCCATGAAATGAGTCTATTCTGATCCTTATATGATATGGGTGTACTTTTATTCATCTAATAAAATTTTGGTAGATGATATGGGAATTTTATAATATTATTGATACCCATAATTGCCTAATTTACCTTTAATTGTGGTAAATAAAATTTACCATAGTTACTACTCATAATGCCCAAAAATAAAAGTAGCCAATTAACATAATTTGTACATACTGATTACAAATTTGGAATCCATTTTTCCAAATTCATGACACATAAGATATAGTAATTAATTTAAAACTAATCATGTTGTCAAAAAAATGGGTATTTATTTAAAACATTGCAAAAGATTCAAATATTTTACCTATGAATTTAATGTAAAATTAATGATAATGATTTAAATTATATTAAATGGAAAAAATATATTCTATTTATATATTAAAACCATTAAATGTTATAATTTTACCATATAAATTATCTTGATGATAAAAGATGTTTTAATTAAAATTTCGCGTATTTATATTATTCATCAAAATATAAAGGTTATCAGAATAATGTAAAACATTAATCAAATGTAAATTCTAATATTTTTATTCAAATATAGAAGTTTTCTTTTTCAAATTGAAATTATAAACTTGTCAAAATTATATTTAAAATGGCTGCGCAATCAAAAGGCGGCAAAACTGCATTTTTTAAAAAATACTTATTTTACAAGAAAAATTTATTTTGTTCTCATACCATGTTCTAGAATATGTGTAATATTAATTATAATGTTCTAAAATTCAACATTTTGTTAATACTATTCATAAAATCTAGTTCATAATAAAATTATAATAATATTTCGTTTAGTGAAACTCGGTATTGCGTACAACACATGCTATCGAGGAAGGTCGCTCTTGTCTGTAATGCAAGGCAATTTAGGGTTGTGTGAAGGGAAATCTTCCTTTGGTGTTGCGTATAACATAATCAAAATATAGTTCAAAAATATGTTGATCAAAATCTACACATTGTGTTGTGTAAATTGAATTTTATTCGAAAGAACATGAAAGTTACAAGCCAGGAATAGTGTTGTGTATACTACAATCTAATACGGTGCTGTGTATAACGCATGCTAATTTTGGTGAAGCGTACAACAAAAGAAATCAAAAAAATTAAAAATAATATTTCTCATAAAATATCAGGCCGTTACATTCTACCCCACTCAATACCAAAAAACAGTTTTTCTCGGCGCCAACCTTTATCAGCGTTTTTTTAGTAGCGCTGATAAAGAGGGGCATTTATCAGCGATTTTTTTAAAAGTGCTGATAAATGGTAGACTTCAAAAAAAATTAATTAAAAATAATATATTTATATATTTATATAAAAATATATTTATATTGATATAAATATAATATATAATTTTTAAATATATTTTAGATAAGTATAAATATACATTTACACTTAATATACTTAATATATAAGATATTTAGTGAAAATGGTTTATAAAAAATTAATAATATATTTTTAATTAATTATTTTCTAATTATTATGGAGTAATAGTAATCTCATAACAATTTAAAGACCCAAAAAATAAAGAAATTAAAAAAAGACCCAAAATATGTTGAAAACGCAACTCGAATTTCAAACTGCCATAACTTTTGATCCGGGTGTCTGTTTGAACTCTACCATATATTAAATCGAATCCTGTGACATGATCTACAACCTTTGGGCATGGGGAAACCCTGGTCAAGGATTTTTGGAGGCCAGAAAAGGCTCATAAGGCCTCTAAAACTGAGTTTTTAGTCGAGATACCCCAATTTTTTAACATTTTGTAGATTTTCACCTTCATTTAAGGGGGTATTATTGGCTTTTTTTTGGTGGGGACTGAATTTATTCCATGGTATTACATTCATATTGATATTAGTTATTTGAAATTTTATCATTTTTATAAAATGAACTGCTATTTATAATCAAATATATAACAATATATACATATTTTTAATATATTCAAAAATAAAAATTTAATTATAAATATAAATAATAAAATATATTTACATATAAAATATATTATCTTTATCTAAATAATAACTAATATCCATTTTATTTAATATAAAAATATATGAATATTTATATACTTATATATTAATCTAACTATATATATATATATTAATATAACTACATCTATATATTAATATAACTATAAATATATATATTAATATCAATATAAAGATATATATTAATATAAATTTATATATTTATATATTAATATAAATATATATTACTATAAGAATAAATATAACTATATATATATATATATACATATCATGAAATGGAAAACAAATCAAAATAGAGTAGTGGTAAGGGCTTAGGCGTGCTGGGGGGAGGTCTCCAGTTCAAAACCTGGTGGTGGCAGGGGCGCACGTGCATGGGGGAATATGGGTGCTTGCACTGATAAAGGGTGTGTGGGGGTGCGTGGGGGCGATGTAGTGCGGGAAGGCGCTGATAAAGGGGGGATCAAGCACTGTAAAAAGCACCACCAAGATTTACAGGATTTTTTAAAAATAATTTTTATTTTTTTAAAACTTTTATTAGCGCTAAAAACAAGAGCTGATAAAAGGGTGTTTTATCAGTGCTAAAAATAAATCACTGATAAAGGACACCTTTATCAGCTCTTTGTTTTAACCCTGATAAAGTCCCCTTTTATCAGCTCTTTTTTAGCACTACTAAAATAGGTCTTTATCAGTGCTAAAATGAAGGGCTGATAAAGGGGACCCCCCCTTTATCTACGTCGGCTTTAACAACAGCTTTCTAGCACCGTTAAAGGCCATTTTTAGCACTGATAAAAGAGGTATTTGTAGTAGTGCCTTAAAATTAATTTTTTTCTTTAAATTCACCGGGGTTATAAATGGTTTTCAATAGAAACCCACATCGTAAAAATGAATACTAAAATATCATTTAAAAGGGAACATTAAAAATATAACAGATATCCAGAGTAACTCATCACTGGGATTCCACATAGGATAACATAGGTGAATACATTTATATGGAAGAGAAATCTAACCCTCACTTTCTGAGGGAGAGTGGTAGAGAACATGGCTATGAAAAAGCCAACAATCAAAAAGCCATAAATTTGTGGTGATCTAAGGTACCATTTGATTCATTGGATATGAGAGAACTATGACAACATTTTTTGGTTTCCAAGATAATTTCCCAAAAGTTGATGAATTTTCACATAAGGAGAACTACTTACGTGATTTTAGTGTAATATCATTATTGGTCATTCCATGAAAATTTCCACTTCATCTCTTATTTAATGAAATGAAGATGAATTTTTCATTCGTTAAGTGTTATTAGATCATGCGATAGAATGATAGGTCATTCCATCTGTCTCCATCACACAAAAAAGTTAGCACAAGTTATTAAATATATATAATTCCATAAATACTAAGATTAGTCCTATATGGTTCCAAAAATGGACTTATTCTACATCTATCATACCACTTAATAAAATAAAACTAATTTCTACAAACCTAGAACCTCATGTAGGCCACTGGTAGGTGATAAAGGACCGTCTTACTTCAGTTTTGGATTGAATTACAGCAACCTTGTCATACGTGATGGGTTGTCGCCCGTCATACATGTTGTCCTTTTTCTAAAAATATACTATTATAACATTTCAGAAATAATATCAAATGGTTCTACCCTTAAACAATACTATCTGATGTCTATCTTAATTCATTCCAATCTTTTGGCATATCCAAAATACATCCCTCTAATATAATAGTGTAAAGAAAAAGATTACTAGAGAGGTCATCTACCAATAATGTGAATACAATCATTTATCCCCCATATATCATAAGATATATCTTGTTGGTAACATTCCAAACATGCGAATATCTTAATCATGTATTCTCTTGAAACATGAATTACCATAGAACCTCAGGGAAAAAATATATGCTATCAAAAGATAACTCATTCTGCATACCAAAATCCCAAAATTTCTATATATTCAAACAATGATGTCACTTTGCCCTTATATCAGTCACGAGCTCATTAATATTATCAAACATATTATTTTCTCCTTATACCTTCATTATGTGAATATAATCTACTTTCCAAAAATATTTCAATAACTTTTCATGGTTACATGTACCATGAAATTATTGAAAACCAATACATAGATATTATAATATTCCATGATTATATAAATGAGGTTCCACAACACTATTTTGGAATCCCATTACATAAACACTTATTCATTCCACAACTTCATTGTAATATTCAACATCACCAATAGTGAGTGCATGTGACTTCCCATTTTCCTCTTCCTTACGTGGTTTTTAATGTCGATCGTCATTAACCAATGGATTAGGGCATTGTTTATCATAATTCCCCATTTCCATGAACAAGTAGCATTGAAGTGTTGGTGGTGAATTCTCTATAGAATTTTCTCTATTCACATCATTAGCTACATTTTTCCCATTACTTCGGCACTTAGCTTCTCGATGTCCGGATTTTCCACACTTAAAACATTTTCTTGTCCCATTAAGACAATCTCCACCATGCTTCATTCCACACATTGAGCATAGAGAAACATTCATCTTCTTTTCACCATGGTTTTGAGATTTTTCCTAGAACTCTATCTTTCGTTTCTTGTCAAAACCATGAGATGGAAACGTAACACCAACTTCTAGTTCAACCTTGATATCACGACACATAATTTCATCATATCTACTGAAGCCTCTTATAACTAATTCCCTTCGAAGACTTGATTTTAAGCCACTGAATAATTGATCAACTTTACATTCAGGTTGGATGATAAAGCCATATGCATACCTTGCAAGCCTTGTAAAAATCACCTCGTATATATATATGCCAGTTCATCATCACTAGTGCAGAAAAAGTTTTTAACGTCACCATTTTTTACGTCGGTTATATATAACTGATGTGAAAATCTGTGATATGTGGTTTTTACTTCGGTTATTTTATAACCGATGTAAAAAATACTGAGAGTAAATTTTTTACGTCGGTTATTAAAATAAACAACGTAAAAAATGAGGTATCGAACGAATGTTTTATGTCATTTCTAAGATAACTGTCATAAAAAAGCGGCATCTGAGGCCTTTTGGATGTCGGTTAATTGAAAAACGATGTAAAAACCCAACCCACAGAATTTTTTACGTCGGTTATACTATAACCGACGTAAAAAACCAACAAACGGTTGTTTTTACATAGGATATAAAATAACTGACGTAAAAACTGTGGTTTCTGATGTGTTTTTTACGTCGATTATAGAATAATCGACGTAAAAAACCAACATGTGGCTTTTTTACGTCGGTTATAAAATAACTGATGTAAAAAATGTGGTATCCGATACATTTATAACATCAGTTATTATAATAACTGGCATTATAAATGTAATAAAAAATAGTTTATAACATCGGGTATTAAATAACCGAAGTTATAAAATGTTTAAAAAATTTATCACCCCTCGTGGATTTTAATTTCTGATTTTTCAATCGGTAGACCTGCGACTCGTCTCTCTCACATGGAAAACCTAGAATTGACTCATAAATCTCGTTTTTTTTAAACTCGTTTTAACATCATTGTTTAACATCTTTACTCTCCTAAGATTTATCATCTCCACTCGCAACACTCAGGTAAGCCTCCAACAACTTTATTTCGTTTGTTTTTTCCCTGTATAGTATATATTTATGTTTCGCGGTTTTTTTTTGTTTAAAAAAGGTCAGATTGATTTAGAAACAACTTACCTCGTTTTCCCTCATCATGTTATTTATTATCACTAGATCTATAAGATTGTCTCACAATATTCAAGTAATCCTTACCCACTTCTATTTCGTTTTTTTGTTTCGCGGATTCCCTACATTTATTGTAATATTTGTTTTCATTGAAAACCAATGATCTCATTCACTTATATTACTGAAATTTATATCTAAACTATTGTGATACACCCATTATATGTTCTAGTGTGATTTATTTTATAAGTATTTATGGTTTATCATGGTGGAATGTTTATTTTGGATCCTTGGTTGTTTCTATTTTAGGTATCACGTTTTTTTGTTCCATAAACTATTTAAGTCCCTTATTTTTGTGGACTATTATAAGTCTTTATATGCTATGAAAACCTAATTCATTAAACAATAGATCATTTTAGACTAGTAGGAGATACAGTTCATGGTTCTCATTTTAAATAAATGGATGATACCAAAACTAGTAGCTTGAGGTTAAAATCCCTAGACATGCCAAAACTAGTATCTTGAGGTTAAAATCCCATGGTTCTGGGGGGTTGTCTTCAGGGTTGGGGGCTGTCCAGGGGGTTGCGGCTGTCCAGAGGGTATGGGGTTGTCCTGAGGGTGGGGGGCTGTCTAGGGTGTCCATGGAGGTTGGGGGGAGTCTAGAGGGTGGGGGGGGGGGGATTTCCAAGGCGGTGGGGGCCTGTCCAGAGGGTTTGGGGGGTTTTCCGGGTGTGCGGGCTATCCAGAGGGTTGGGGGGTGTCCAGGGGTTGTCCAAGTAGGGAGGGAAGGGTGTGGTGTCCAGGAGGGGTGGGGGTGTCCAAGGCGGTGGGGGTACTGTCTAGAGGGGTGGGGGATGTCTAGGGGTAGGTCTGTCCAGAGGGGTGGGGGCTGTCTAAGGGGGTGATGGTCTCCAGGGGGTGTCCAAGGGGGTAGGGGTGAAGTCCAGAGGGCTTGGGGGCGGTCCAGAGGGTTGGGGGTGTCTGGGGTGTCCATGGAGGAGGGGGGGGGGGGAATTCCAGGGGTGGGGGGGGGGGGGGTCCAAGGGTGTGGGGGTGTCTAATGGGGTGGGGGATATCCAAGGGGGTGGGGTCCTGTCCAGAGGGTTTGGGGGTTTTTTAGGGGGCTATCCAGAGGGTTGGGGTGTCCAAGGGGGTAGGAGGTGGGTGGTGGTGTCCAGGAGGGGTGGGTGTGTCCAAGAGGGGTGGGGTGTCCAATGGGGTGGGGGGGGGGGGATGTCCAGGGGTGGGGGTGGTGTCCTAAGGGGTGGGGGTGGTGTCCAGGGGTGGGTGCTATCCAAGGGGGTGGGGGGCTATCCAAAGGGGTGGTGGTGTCCAGGGGGTTTCCAATGGGGTGGGGGTGGGGGGCTGTCCAAGGGGGTGGTGGTGTCTAGGGGGTGTCCAAGGGTTGGGGGATAACTGTCAGTTGGGATTGACTATTGCATCGTGGTTTGTGAGATTATGACATGATGATTGTATTATTTCATAGATATTAGTGTTGCAATACGATTCTATTTGGTTATATATATTTTTACCAGTCATCGGCTAAGTAAAAATTATGGGTTATGGGGGAGTTCATGTCATGGTTTTCAAATATGCGTAGTTATCCTAACCCCATTGTCCCATGATTATTGGATTTACATTGTGATTTTCTCCATCCGAGTTTTTATTTTAAATTTGATTTGACTCTTAGGTTTACTCCATTTTCTCCAATTTTATATTATCCATTAGAGGCCCCATGGTTTTCTTTGATTCCATGGAATATAATATTGTTATATCTAACTATATTTTCTTTATAAAATAATATTTAAGAATATTTGTTTTAAATATGCATAAATTTGTTTTATATTTCAAAATTCTTTTACATTCAAATTTTGATTTTTTTTTCATATAATCATATATTTGTCTTATCTTAAAAATATCTATAATTTTGATATTTGTTATAATTAATAATGAGTCGATGTTGGATTACGGAACATCGAATGAGTATTGAATATGAGGAAGGTGTTGATTCCTTTTTGTAATTTGATAAACGAAATGTTCCATGTAGTGACATTTTTTTTCTATCCATGCCTGAAATGTTTGAATATGAAGAAGTTGAAAAGTAGAGAGGTAAAAGATCATCTGATTGGTCATTGATTTAATCCGGGTTACAAAACATAGATTTGGCATGGTGAAACTGGACGGAATTTCACTGATGATGATGATTTGAAAGATGGTAACTCCGATGGAATTGAAGAAATGATTCATGATATTGCAGCAGAACAAATTGAGATAGAACTGACAGCTGCACATCTATATGTTGACGCTGAAAAACCATTATATCTTGGTTGTACATATTTTATGGTTTTGTCGGTGGTGATATGATTTATTAACCTGAAGGTGAAACATGGATGGAGTGACTGATGTTTTACAGAGCTGCTACAATTGATGAAAGACATTCTTCCAAAATATAATGATCTTCCAAATTAACATTATAAGGCCAAGAAAATATTATGCCCGATGGGATTGGGATAAAAGAAAATACATGCATGTCTGAATGAATGTATGATATATAGGAAGGAATATAAATTTCTGTCAGAGTGTCCTAAATGTGGGACATCATGATATAAGTTGAATGAAAAATCACAGGCTGAGATAGAGATTACAAAGATCCCTTCAAAGGTATTTTGGTATCTTCCTATAATTCATCATTTGAAACATTTATTTGCTAATTCACATGATGAAAAAGGTTTAGATGGCATGCTGATGAGTGGTTATGTGATGGAAAAATACGTCATCCAGTTGATTGTCCACAATGTATGAAAATTGATGATCTGTATTCTACATTTGGAAATGAAATTAGATATCTCAGACTAGGGTTGTGTATAGATGGAATGAATCCATACCGAACCCTCATTAGAACACATAGTTCATGCCCTGCTTTATTGGTAATTTACAACCTCTCTCTTAAATATTGTACGAAGAGAAATAATGTCATGTTGAGTATAATGATCTCTGGTCGGAAGCCACCCGACAATGTTATTGATGTTTACTTGTCACCGTTGATTGGTGATTTGAAAATTTTATGTGTGGATAGTATTATAGTGTATGATTATTATAAAATGGAATATTTTCAACTTCATGCAGTGATTTTGATCACATTAAATGACTTCCCAGCATATGGAAATTTGTCTGGATATAGTGTTAAAGGGCATAAAGCATGTCCAATTTTCAAACAATTGACGTCAAATTTTAAGTTGCATCACGGGAGGAAAACAATGTACATGGGTCATTGAATTTTATTTCCTATGGATCACTTTTATAGAAGACTAGAAAAGGCATTCAATGGCTCACACGAATTTGCTATATCTCCAAATCCTTTATCCCTTTATTTGTATTTTGAGAGGGTGAAAAACCTTTATGTGACATTGGGAAAGACACAAAAATTTGGTAATCAAAGGCATGTTTGGAAGAAAATGTCAATTTTATTTTGAGCTACCATATTGGAGATATCATGAAGTTAAACATATTATTGATGTCATGCATGTGGAGAAGAATATTTGTGATTGTTTGATTGGAACATTGATAGATATTAAAGGAAAAACAAAATATGGGTTGAATTCAAGATTAGACTTACAATCAATGGGAATAAATTTGGAGTTATTTCCCACTCCTAATGGAAGATGAACATTTCTTCCCTTGCCTTGTCATACATTATCAAAGAGGGATAAAATTATATTTTGTCCGTGTCTTGATGATATCATTGTTCCTCGAGTTTTTTCATCAAATGTAAAAAAATTTGTCTCATTGAAGGACTTGATGTTGATAGGTATGAAATCTAATGATTGTCACCTCATGATGCAACAACTTCTACCTATTGCATTACATAGAATATTTCCCATCTGTGTCAGAATGACTATAATTAAGTTGCGTTATTTTTTTAATTCAATTTGTAATAATGAGATTGATTTAAATTCTTTGAACATTTTGGAAAATTATGCAATTTTTATACTTTTCCAATTGGTAATGTATTTTCCTCCAACTTTTTTTGATATAATGGTGCATTTAATGATTCATCTGGTTTGAGAATTAATGCTTTGTGGACCTGTATATCTTCATTGGATGTATCATTTTGAAAGATATATGAAAATATTGAAGGGGTATGTTAATAATACATATCGACCTAAAGCCTCCATTATTAAAAATTATATTTCTGTAGAGGTTTTATAGTTTTTTACGAGTTATATGGCTATGGCACAACACATAGGTTTCCCTCCATCTTGCCATGAACGAGTTAATAATGAGGGAAAGGGGATTTGTGGCTTGAAAGTCAAATCATTGTTAGCTAAACTGATGATGAAGTTAGAATCATACATCTTTAATAACATATCTAATGCTCAATAGTATATCACATTACATATTGATGAGTTGAAACAATGTCATCCAAAGAAGAAAGAAATGTGGATTTTGAATGAGCTCAACAAAACATTTTTTTCATTGTTTAAAAAGACCTTGCTGTGTAGATCAGATGTATCAGAGACATTAAAGTGGATAGTGGGTGGTCCATGTTTAAATGTGATAACATGATCCAGTTATGACATTAATGGCTATACATTTCATACGAAATCTATGGACAACATATGTCACGACCCGCCCTCGGAGTCCGTGCCGTGACTACCCCAAGCCCGCCTTCCATAGGCCAGGGGCTGGTGACTAGCACCAAGGCGTAAATCCCGATAAAAAGGGAAGGCATTGCCTTTGTATGGTAAACAAATACCACAGAGTAAACAAGCGGAAAGTAAACACTAAACAAAAGCAGAGTACAACTGAAAGTGCGGGAAAAGAAAAAGGGCCAGAATACAAACCCAAACTGAAAGTAAAGTACAACTCGAAAGGGAAAACAGCAACTGAAAAGTAAAAGCCGCTACTCCGAGCTGTCCACAGGAAATCCCACCTGAAGGGTGGGTACAGATAGCTCCTCTACTCCACGGGTCCCGCCGTCCGCTCCGAGCACGTCCCGCCCAGTGGTCCACCTCCGGGTACCGTCCCGCTCTGCAAGCCTCAGCTAAGGTCAACGCTGTCCGTCGTCTGCAACCAACACAACGTAGTGCGGGCAAAGCCCGTGCAGGGGTGAGTATAAGCTACTCAGTAGGGACCCCGAGACCCCTGAAGGTCTCTCAAAATCCACAAAGGATAAACCACGAAGAAAGGTACAATCACGAAGTAACAACCGACACTACTTAGGTATATGCCCATACATATACCTAAGTCATCAATTCAAATATGCTCCAACCTCCGAGCCCAAGTACAACTCAGTCCACAGAGGAAAGTAAACGTATTCCACACAGGAAAGCAAAACGTAATCCACACAGGATTGCACAACACAATCCACACAGGAAAGCAATAGGATTCAGCTCCCACAGGTATACTTCTTCAAAGGACGATAAAGATGATCACTGATCCATCTAAGTCGTCGGACCCACGAAGGATCGATAGGTAACTAACCCCCGCAATGACCCACACAGGATCGGGCCCACACAGGACCTGTAGGCGCTGGATCACACAGAACCGCTGAGCGCAAGGACCCACACAGGATCGGGCCCACACATGACCTGTAGCATTGATCCACGTAGGATTGCTGAGTGCTGAAGTCGTCGTCGTCGAATCCACACAGGATCTCTGTACTGTCGTCGTCGCAGTCACAGTAGCAGTAGTTGCAGTAGAACAGTCGCAGCCAGCACTAGGGTTCCCGCACACAGCAAGCTCGTTCAGAGGGTCCGCTCCACGAGCCGAGAGGCTGATACATCAACTGTCACAAAGTCCTGAGTTGATGTATCCAAAAGTTCCGTAACGTCAACAGGAACTCAACGCAACAGACGGCGCGTCGATCGGACGCCCGGTCTGAGAGTTATTGGCATTTTCGTCTCCGGGGCCCGGTTGGTTTTTAAGGAAAAACCAACCCGACCGTACTCCACCTGCGTCCAAACCTCGGGCGGAGTATGCCAAAAGATCCGTCTCACTCAGAGGAACACAACACGGCTGACGGCACGTCAATCGGACGTCCGTAGCTCAAGATATGAGCGTTTCCGCTCCGAAGGCCCGGTTGGTTTCGTGAACGAACCAACCCGGCCAAACTCAAAGTAATCCGAAACCTTGAGTGCGATATACTGAAACGACCGTCTCGATCCAAGGATCGCGTTTCCGCAGACGGTTCATCAATCAGAGGTCTGAGGCTCAAGTTATGGCCAAAAGACCGAAAAAGATTCGAAACGGGGGGGGTCCGGGTCCGGGCCGACCCGGCCCGACCCCCCCCCCCCCTGGGCGACCCGGCGCGGCGGCGGTGCGGCGGCGCGGGGGGCCGCGGCAGCTTGGCGCCGCGAGGTGGCTGCACGCAGGGGCTAAGCCCCCGCTTCCTGGGATGGCGGCGCGGCCTTTGTGCCGCGCCCTTTGCAAGAAAACGGCCCCCGCACGTGGGGCCGGCTGGAAATAAAACCGGGGGGGCTGCTGCCCCCCTCCCTTCATGTAACCGCCCCCCTCATAATGAGGGGGGTTTTGAACGTTGGCCGGGGAATTAATTTTCCCCGGTTTAACGTCATCCGGCCGGCTAGCTGGCCGGCCGTTTTTTTCCAACGGGACCGGAAATTCTGGTCCCCTCTTCGGCTTCCGACGCCGGCGGCCCGGCCGCCGGTCTTCTCATCCCGCCGCGGCCCGGAACCGGCCGCGGTCTCCTCGTCCCTCCGCGGCCCGGAACCGGCCGTGGTGTTCGTCGTCCGGCGCGGTGCGACGGCACCGCGCCCTTTCGCCGTGCCTTGTTTCCTTTCAATGCGGCGCGACGGCGTCGCGTTCTTGAAGATTCTTCCTCGGCGTGGCGCGACGGCGCCGTGTAATATAATTTCATGATTATCCGCGTGGTGCGACGGCACCACGCCACTTTGCTTCCACCCGCAAGAATAAACAACAAGAACGATGGAGGGGGGTTCGGCCGTGTTCATGCGGTCCGGCCCCCTCACGTTAAATAAATAACTCAACTTAAACATTCAAAAGCCTCATGTTTGACATGCGAGATCCACGATCAAGAAATGGAATAATTAAAGAATAAAATAACAACCCCTACCTTGGTATAAGGTTCGACGATTGTCAACGTTCCGCGGAAGTCGACGTCGCGGAGGTCGGGCGTCGCGGTAGCCGTTCGTCAAATCCGATGACGAAGGGGGTGCGTCCGAAGAGACACGTCGTTGGTGAATACTTGTACGCCGACGAAGGTTGTCCGAGGAAGAAGTGGCGTCCCCTTTCGTTGACACGGAAGACGAAGAAGAGCGGAGCGGCGTTCTTCGTCGGGACTTGAGCGTTCTTCGTCAAGTTGAGCGTTCTTCGTGATCTTCGTCAGAGATGAAGAAGAAGAAGAAAAAGCTCTCCACCTCTCAAGAAGACAAACAATTAACCAAAATAAAATAAGACAACATCTTATTTTATTATCACATAACACACTAGAATTTCAAATGTTTGAAATTCTAAAAGATTAACTCCCATAATTAAATAAGTAACTCAAGTCATTTAATGAGGCGTTAAGGGATTTGGGAGAATATGAAAGGTTTAGGGGTTCGTGTGGGTCCCACCACACTTAATCCTCCCAAGGGAGGTTAAGTGGGTGTGGGTCCCACTTCCAACCCCCTTTGGTAGGTTTTATCAAGTTATAATAAAATTTGTTCTTCACAAAATTTTATTTAACTCAAACTAAAAACCCCAAAACTAACTTTCAACCCGCAACAAACGCAACTTCTGAAAAGGTCTCTTTTAGCGAATTTCGGCGCTGCGAGTTCATCGGTGCCCTCAGATTTCAATTCCGAGCACCGGATCAAAAGTTAGGAATTCCCGCTCGTTCGTTCACTGAACGTACCCGAGTCAAACTTCAGAAATTGATTCCGGGCACTCCGGGCCTCGGAATCAGGTGCCGTCTGAAACCGCGCTCTTGTAAAATTCTAAAGAAAATTAAGAAAAAATTTCCCTTGAAATTTACGGGTCTTTACATTACTCCCACCTCAGGGCTTTACGTCCCCGTAAAGATACATCAAAAACTAGGGAAACAAATGAGGGTACTGAGCACGCATCTGAGCCTCCCGCTCCCATGTGCTCTCCTGGAGATTCCCGTGCTGCCATCTGATGCGCACAAGAGGAATCGATCGCCCATGCAGGACCCGCTCATGTCGATCCTCTACCTCCACCGGGACCTCCGTAAAAGTCGCCCCATCGTCAATGTCAAGCTCCCCATGGTCAATGATGTGCGTCGGGTCGTGCACGTATCTCCTCAGCTGGGATACGTGGAAGACGTCGTGCACCCGGTGCAACTGAGGTGGTAGAGACAGGCGATAAGCCACCTCACCAATCCTATTGAGAATCTGGAAGGGTCCGATGAAGCGCGGAGATAACTTACCGCCTCGGCCAAACCTCCGAATACCACGTCGAGGTGAGACCCGCAAGAAAACGTGGTCGCCATCCTCGAACTCCAGTGGCCTCCGCCTCCTGTCAGCGTATGACTTCTGCCGGCTCTGAGCTGTCCTCATCCGCTCCTGGATGACCTGGACCTTCTCTGTCGTGGCCTGGACCATCTCCGGTCCCACCAGTGCTGACTCCCCAGGGTCTGTCCAGCACAAAGGAGACCTACATGGTCGGTCGTACAACGCCTCGTACGGTGCCATCCCGATAGTGGAGTGGTAGCTGTTGTTGTACGCAAACTCCACTAAGGGTAGGTGGTCCTCCCAGCTACGACCAAAGTCGAGGACACATGCGCGGAGCATGTCTTCGAGAGTCTGAATGGTCCTCTCCGTCTGACCATCCGTCTGAGGGTGAAAAGCTGTGCTAAGACGTAGTTGCGTCCCGAACGCCTCCTGCAACCCCTTCCAAAGCCGGGAAGTAAGGCGAGCATCTCGATCGGATATGATAGATGATGGCACACCGTGGAGCCGCACAATCTCCTGAACGTAGAGACGTCCCAAGCTCTCCACTGAGCCATGCTCTCTGATGGGTAAGAAGTGTGCCGACTTGATGAGTCGGTCAACAATCACCCAGATGGAGTCGTGACCTCTGGAAGTGCGTGGAAGACCAGTCACGAAGTCCATAGATATGCCGTCCCACTTCCACTCCGGAACCTCCAAGGGTTGTACCAAGCCCGCTGGTACCTGATGCTCTGCCTTCACCTGCTGACAGGTGAGGCATCGAGAAACGAACTCTGCTACAGCCTTCTTCATGCCCGGACACCAGTGCTGTCATCTGAGGTCCTGGTACATCTTCGCCACTCCAGGATGTACCGCCAAAGGTGAAGTGTGAAACTCCCTCAGCACTTCCTCTCACAAAGCGACTGGTACCATGGTACGTCCTCTGAAAAGGATGTTGTGCTCTGCTCCAAGGGAGAAACCACCAGGTGCCCGTCCCGAGGATATCTGTGCACGCCGTGTCTCACAGTCAGCATCCCCACGCTGTGCCTCCCTGACTCGCTGAAGTAGTGGAGGAGTGACTGTGAGAGACTGAAGAAAGGCTGCTCCATCTCTATCCACAACGGATATCTGTAAAGAGGCTAGCTGCTCCGTCGCCTCCTCAAGTAGCTGAATGCCCGTCCTCCTGCTGAGGGCATCGGCTACTACGTTCCCCTTCCCAGGAGTATAGACTATCTCAAAGTCATAGTCCTGGAAGAACTCGATCCATCGCCGCTGTCTCAGGTTCAGGTCCTTCTGCGAGAAGATATACCTGAGACTCTGATGATCGGAAAAGACTGTAAAGCGCTCTCCCATCAGATAGTGTCGCCATGTCTTCAGAGCGAAGACCACTGCTGCTAACTCCAGGTCATGGGTAGCGTAGTTCTGCTCATGCGGCCTCAACTGACGTGATCCATAGGCGATCACGGCCCGCTCCTGCATCAGAACACATCCGAGTCCGATTCCTGATGCATCACAGTAGACTACGTACCCTACTCCCTCCTCAGGCAACCTCAAGATAGGTGCGCTAGTCAATCTCTGCCTCAGCTCCTGGAAGCTCTGCTGACATCTGTCTGACCACACAAAGGGTTTCCCCTTCTTCGTCAAAGCTGTGAGTGATGCCGCGACTCTAGAGAAGTCTGGTACGAATCTCCGATAGTATCCAGCTAGTCCCAAGAAACTCCGAACCTCAGTCACGCTCCTGGGTGGCTCCCAAGCTAACACAGCCTCAATCTTCGCGGGATCCACTGCAACTCCCGCCTCAGAGATAACGTGGCCCAAAAAGTGGACCTCACGTATCCAGAACTGGCACTTCGAGAGCTTACCATAAAGCTGGTGCTCTCGCAGTGTGTCCAGAACAACTCGCAAGTGATAGGCGTGCTCCTCCTCTGTCGTAGAGTAAATCAGAATGTCATCGATGAAGACCACGACAAACCGATCGAGGTATGGCTGAAAGATCCTGTTCATGAGAGCCATGAACACTGCTGGACCATTGGTTACACTGAAAGGCATAACCAAGAACTCATAGTGGCCATACCGACATCTGAAGGCCGTCTTCTGCACATCCTCGTCTCTGACTCTGAGCTGATGATAACCTGACCTGAGGTCTATCTTCGAGAACCACCGTGCTCCCTTGAGCTGATCAAAGAGGTCATCAATCCTCGGTAGTGGATACTTGTTCCTCACTGTCACCTGGTTCAGGCGACGATAGTCAACACAAAGTCGCAAGCTCCCGTCCGCCTTCTTGGCGAACAAAATCGGGGAAGCCCAGGGTGAAACACTTGGTCGGATGAACCCCTTGCCCTGTAAGTCCTCCAAATGTACCTGTAGCTCTCGAAGCTCGGCGGGGGCCATCCTATATGCTGGAGTGTATATCGGGGCTGTCCCGGGGTACAAGTCAATATAAAAGTCTACCTCTCTGTGAGGAGGTAGCCCTGGAACATCTTCAGGAAAAACGTCCGCAAACTGATCCACCACTGCAGGAAAACCAGGACTCCGCACGTCAACTGATCCAAGGATGAGGCTAGCCAACTGATGAGTGATGGGCTGTCCTCTCCTCCGCAGATGTCCATCCTGTGCTGCTAAGGCTCCCTTCTCGCCGGTGAAGGTGAACCTGCTCCCGTCGGTGCGTACACGTCGCACATTGCGCCTAAAACAGTCAATCTGTGCATGGACCGTAGATAGCCAATCCATGCCCAAGATGACGTCGTAAGGCCTCGACGCTGCTACAAGAAGATCCCAGCCGAAGCTCTTGCCTCCTAGAGTAAGCTCACACTGCCGACACCAGTGCGTAATCGTCGAGTCTGCTCCCGTAGGAGTCTCTAGCCGTAAGGATCGAGCCAACGGCTCTGTCGGAATCTCCGAGGTCCGAACAAGGGCAGCGGCTATGAAAGAGTGACTCGCTCCTGTGTCTATAAGAACTGCAGCAAAGGTGGAATAGACACAGATAGTACCTCGAATCATCTCGGGTGCGCCGTGGTCGTAGGCCTCTGTTGCCTGGAGCTGTGCCTGTCGCTGCCCGCCAGCTCCCTATGGTCGGGGTGGACCTCCTGGTGGTGGTGGTGGTAGAGCCTCAAAGCTTCGGCCACCACCGGCTGATCGTACAGCTCCTCTACCTCGTCCGCCTCCTCCCTGCGGACCGCCACGGTCGACCCTCTGCCTCTGCCTCGGTGGTCCCTCAACCGTCTGCTGCTCCTCGGCACGGCGGGTCGGGCAGTCACGAGCCATGTGGCCCTGCCCGCCGCACGAGAAGCACTGACTGCCTCTCGTAAGACTGCCTCCGCGCTGTGTGCCCCGCACTGCTGAGCCAGTGTCCTGAGGTCGTCTGCCCGAAGGTCTGGTCTGTCTGGACCCCTGAGTCATCCGTCGACTGCCTGCTGCAGATGACTCTGCCACGTGCCGCCCTGCGGTGGGTCGCTGTGCTGGTGTAGACTCAGCAAGGAAGCTCTCGATCAGAAGAGCCCGCTCCAGTACTCCTGTCTGAGTCGATATGCTGAGGGAGATCAGCGATGCCCTGATCTCGTGTCTCAAACCCTGCTCGAAGGTCCGGGCCCGGAAGAATGGGTCCCGTACCATGTCGGTCGAGTAGCGTGAGAGATCGATAAATCTCGCCGAGTACTGAGCGACCGTCATGCTGCCCTGCCGCAGTTGTAGAAGCTCCTGGATACGTACCGCACGAAGGGTGGCTGGGACGAACTCCGAGCGGAAGAGGCTCTCAAAGTCCGTCCAAAGTAGAGATGCCTCATCGCGCACCTGGAGCATCAAGCTCCACCATCGTCCTGCTGCTGCGTGTAGTAGGCTCGCAGCGAGGATCACCATGAGGTCTGCTGGTGTCCTCACTAGCCTAAACACTCGAACCACTGCCTCCAGCCAGTCCTCTGCTGCCTGGGGATCCGTCTCCCCGCGAAACCTGGGTGGTCGCTGGCGCTAAAACTCATGCAGTGCGCTGAGGCGACGTGCATCGTCAGCGACTGCTGCTGGAAGCATCGGGGGCTCGGCGGGTAAAGCTACCGCCGGTGCCACTACTGGCAAAGGGCCCTGTACCGAGGCCTCGTCGCTCGGTGGGCTGTCGTCTCGCTCGACTCTCGGAACCCTAGCTGGCTGCCGTCGTGGGGCCATCCTGAAAAGGAAACAGGTGCGCCACTGTTAGAACAGTATACCTGGTGAGATGATATAAGTAATCTCAAAGAAAACTTTCAAACACACACGCAATCAATGTTTTCGTGCATTAAGTTGGAAATCAGAAGTCAGGGTCCTGGTGTACGGATACGTCGGCCGCCGCACCAACACTGGACTCCCTGGACTGATAACCACACTCAATACGCTAAAAATTATTGCTTCACATAGAAAAGATCAGAGTTCACGGTAGAACCGAACTCCTCTGATACCAATTTGTCACGACCCGCCCTCGGAGTCCATGCCGTGACTACCCCAAGCCCGCCTTCCATAGGCTAGGGGCTGGCGACTAGCACCAAGGCGTAAATCCCGATAAAAAGGGAAGGCATTGCCTTTGTAAGGTAAACAAATACCACAGAGTAAACAAGCGGAAAGTAAACACTAAACAAAAGCAGAGTACAACTGAAAGTGCGGGAAAAGAAAAAGGGCCAGAATACAAACCCAAACTGAAAGTAAAGTACAACTCGAAAGGGAAAACAGCAACTGAAAAGTAAAAGCCGCTACTCCGAGCTGTCCACAGGAAATCCCACCTGAAGGGTGGGTACAGATAGCTCCTCTACTCCACGGGTCCCGCCGTCCGCTCCGAGCACGTCCCGCCCAGTGGTCCAGCTCCGGGTACCGTCCCTCTCTGCAAGCCTCAGCTAAGGTCAACGCTGTCCGTCGTCTGCAACCAACACAACGTAGTGCGGGCAAAGCCCGTGCAGGGGTGAGTATAAGCTACTCAGTAGGGACCCCGAGACCCCTGAAGGTCTCTCAAAATCCACAAAGGATAAACCACGAAGAAAGGTACAATCACGAAGTAACAACCGACACTGCTTAGGTATATGCCCATACATATACCTAAGTCATCAATTCAAATACGCTCCAACCTCCGAGCCCAAGTACAACTCAGTCCACACAGGAAAGTAAACGTATTCCACACAGGAAAGCAAAACGTAATCCACACAGGATTGCACAACACAATCCACACAGGAAAGCAATAGGATTCAGCTCACACAGGTATACTTCTTCAAAGGACGATAAAGATGATAACTGATCCATCTAAGTCGTCGGACCCACGAAGGATCGATAGGTAACTAACCCCCGCAATGACCCACACAGGATCGGGCCCACACAGGACCTGTAGGCGCTGGCTCACACAGAACCGCTGAGCGCAAGGACCCACACAGGATAGGGCCCACACAGGACATGTAGCACTGATCCACGTAGGATTGCTGAGTGCTGAAGTCGTCGTCGTCGAATCCACACAGGATCTCTGTACTGTCGTCGTCGCAGTCACAGTAGCAGTAGTAGCAGTAGAACAGTCGCAGCCAGCACTAGGGTTCCCGCACACAGCAAGCTCGTTCGGAGGGTCCGCTCCACGAGCCGAGAGGCTGATACATCAACTGTCACAAAGTCCTGAGTTGATGTATCCAAAAGTTTCGTAACGTCAACAGGAACTCAACGCAACAGACGGCGCGTCGATCGGACGCCCGGTCTGAGAGTTATTGGCATTTTCGTCTCCGGGGCCCGGTTGGTTTTTAAGGCAAAACCAACCCGACCGTACTCCACCTGCGTCCAAACCTTGGGCGGAGTATGCCAAAAGATCCGTCTCACTAAGAGGAACACAACACGGCTGACGGTACGTCAATCAGACGTCCGTAGCTCAAGATATGAGCGTTTCCGCTCCGAAGGCCCGGTTGGTTTCGTGAACGAACCAACCCGGCCGAACTCAAAGTAATCCGAAACCTTGAGTGCGATATACTGAAACGACCGTCTCGATCCAAGGATCGCGTTTCCGCAGACGGTTCGTCAATCGGAGGCCCGAGGCTCAAGTTATGGCCAAAAGACCGAAAAAGATTCGAAACGGGGGGGTCCGGGTCCGGGCCGACCCGGCCCGACCCCCCCACCTGGGCGACCCGGCCGGCCGGCAGGCCGGCGGCTGGCGGCGGTGGCCGGCGGCGGCGCGGGGGGCCGCGGCGGCTTGGCGCCGTGAGGTGGCTGCACGCGTGGGCTAAGCCCCCGCTTCCTGGGATGGCGGCGCGACCTTTGTGCCGCGCCCTTTGCAAGAAAATGGCCCCTGCACGTGGGGGCCGGCTGGAAATAAAATCGGGGGGGCTGCTGCCCCCCTCCCATCATGTAACCGCCCCCCTCATAATGAGGGGGGTTTTGAACGTTGGCCGGGGAATTAATTTTCCCTGGTTTAACGTCATCCGGCCGGCCGGTTTTCTCCAACGGGACCGGAAATTCTGGTCCCCTCTTCGGCTTCCGACGCCGGCGGCCCGGCCGCCGGTCTTCTCATCCCGCCGCGGCCCGGAACCGGCCGCGGTCTTCTCGTCCCGCCGCGGCCCGGAACCGGCCGCAGTGTTCGTCGTCCGGCGCGGTGCGACGGCACCGCGCCCTTTCGTCGTTCCTTGTTTCCTTTCAACGCGGCGCGATGGCGTCGCGTTCTTGAAGATTCTTCCTCGGCATGGCGCGACGGCGCCGCGTAAAATAATTGCACGATTATCCGCGTGGTGTGACGGCAACACGCCACTTTGCTTCCACCCGCAAGAATAAACAACAAGAACGATGGAGGGGGGTTCGGCCGTGTTCATGCGGTCCGGCCCCTCACGTTAAATAAATAACTCAACTTAAACATTCAAAAGCCTCATGTTTGACATGCGAGATCCACGATCAAGAAATGGAATAATTAAAGAATAAAATATCAACCCCTTCCTTGGTATAAGGTTCGACGATTTTCAACGTTCCGCGGAAGTCGACGTCGCGGAGGTCGGGCGTCGCGGTAGCCGTTCGTCAAATCCGATGACGAAGGGGGTGCGTCCGAAGAGACACGTCATTGGCGAATACTTGTATACCGACGAAGGTTGTCCGAGGAAGAAGTGGCGTCCCCTTTCGTTGACACGGAAGACGAAGAAGAGCGGAGCGACGTTCTTCGTCGGGACTTGAGCATTCTTCGTCAAGTTGAGCGTTCTTCGTGATCTTCGTCAGAGATGAAGAAGAAGAAGAAAAAGCTCTCCACCTCTCAAGAAGACAAACAATTAACCAAAATAAAATAAGACAACATCTTATTTTATTATCACATAACACACTAGAATTTCAAATGTTTGAAATTCAAAAGGATTAACTCCCATAATTAAATAAGTAACTCAAGTCATTTAATGAGGCGTTAAGGGAGTTGGGAGAATATGAAAGGTTTAGGGGTTCGTGTGGGTCCCACCACACTTAATCCTCCCAAGGGAGGTTAAGTGGGTGTGGGTCCCACTTCCAACCCCCTTTGGTAGGTTTTATCAAGTTATAATAAAATTTTTTCTTCGCAAAATTTTATTTAACTCAAACTAAAAACCCCAAAACTAACTTTCAACCCGCAACAAACGCAACTTCCGAAAAGGTCTCTTTTAGCGAATTTCGGCGCTGCGAGTTCATCGGTGCCCTCGGATTTCAATTCTGAGCACCGGATCAAAAGTTAGGAATTCCCACTCGTTCGTTCACTGAACGTACTCGAGCCAAACTTCGGAAATTGATTCCGGGCACTCCGGGCATCGGAATCAGGTGCCGTCTGAAACCGCGCTCTTGTAAAATTCTAAAGAAAATTAAGAAAAAATTTCCCTTGAATTTTACGGGTCTTTACAACATAAGTGTTGTTCAGAATAGTGGTGTATCAGTGTTTACAGAAGTAATACATTTTTCGAGTGATAAGGAAAAAACCCCAATTTCTGCATCATGTGCATATTATGGAGTGATTGAAGACATATGGGAGGTTTATTACTTCAAAATTAATGTTCATGTTTTTTACTGCAAATGGTTTATCAGTAAAAACAGTGTCAGACATGATGAATTGGGAATGAAACATGTTAATCTAAATAGATTGGAAGACATAACTGATTCTTTTATAATGGAAACACATGAACAAAAAAAATTCTATGTAGTAGATCAATCAGATATGTAGTGGGCTGTTTTTTTGCCTGGAAAAAACAATATGTTTGTGAGGATGAATTTGATGAAGATGCTGATTTATGTGAGATCCCTACTTCCATGGAATTATTAACATAACATAATGGTGAGCATTTTGAAGACATGTTTTGTGCCATAAATAACGATCACGATGAAGTAATATGGGAAAAAAATCCATTTTTACATTCCTAAAATTACAGGTAACATTTGTTTATTGCTTGATTAAATTAATTTTTTTTCATAAAATGTTAGATATTGTAAGTTTTTCCTTTATTAAAACATGTATTAAAACAAAATATGTATATTTTTTTTGTTTCTTTTATGTTTGTTTAGTTTACTTTATCATGTTTACTATTACATAAATTATGTATCTATTATTTTTTTCAGTGTCAATTACATTACCATGTTTACCAGGTTTACCAGGATTACCATGTTTACCATCTTGACCATCTTGACCATATTTACCATTTTTTAACATGCATACCATAATAACCATGTTTATTATTACGTGACTTAGTACGCTTTTCTATTTTCTGATTATAGTAGTATTAAAGTATTTGAATATGTATATTTGTGAACTAATGATTGTTCTTTTGATTTGAAGGATAATGAAAAATCAATCAGTTGATCAACCACATGATATTGGAGATGAGCATATTGGTCATACCACTGGGGAGAAACAATCACATGCCCCTCTTGATGTTCCCCAATCTTCCTCATGTGCTCCTATTATGAAAAAGAGTTAAAGAGTTGGTAAACATGGGTGCACACGTTTACCAAAATAATCACATGCCCGTACGTAGGATCAGAGGATACTCGTTGGGTATGATGTGGATGAAATTCCTAGAGGTCCAAATGAAAAAGATTTTTAGAGTTTGGTATCAACTCAAGGTTAGAGAAAAGTAAGAATTTTGTATGATGACTGGAGAAGTGTGGATAAAGAGATAGTCTCTCAGTTGTGGGAGGTGATTTTGTTAATACCTTTTTATATTGTTTTCCTATTCCTTAAATGATTCTAGTATATACAATATTTTTAACCTCTTCTTTATTAGATGACATTTAATATTCCACACACTGCAGGAGTCAGAAAAAAATACTTATCGGTGGCTGCCAAGATATGGAGGGATTTCAAATCAACCCTCTCATCTAATTTCATTCTTGGTCATACGATTCATGAGAATCTATATCAAATATAACCTTTTATAGATGAAGACACATGGATACAGTTTGTTGAAAGTAGAAGAATAGAGTCATTCTTGGAAAGGGAAATGTAAACTTTTATAAGATTTGTTATATAAATGATCTTATTAATGTTTTGTTAATGATTTATTATTCTCAATTTATAGAAAACAAGGAAATCTCATTAAGAGATCCAATCTAAAAATATATACCCTTATAGTTTATCTCGGGGAGGGTATGCATTTTTGGAAGAACAATTGATGTCGGAAAAATTAAAAAAACTAAGAGCTACATCTTCAAGCTCTGGAGAGGTGGCCCCTCTATGCCCTTCATCAAGACATGAAAAATGGAAGAGAGCTCGGTTGAGAAAAAAATAGAAATATATTTCAGAAAAATCCAGAATTGTAGCTAAGAGGATTGTAAGATATCTATTTTATTTATTTAAGTTAACTACTTTCTTTATATAATTTAAATCATTACAAAAAATTTAAATTAATGAATATAGGACTCTCTTGTAGAGAAGAGCTCATAAGGGGGTATTTACATCTTCTAGGAGGAAAGATATTTTATCTACAATATTCGGAAATCCCAAACATCCTGGTCGTGTACGAGGATATCTGGCATGTTTATCGGTAAGAAAATTGTTGCCAAATTCTTCACCTTCTAACATTGAGGGTGTTTATAAAAAAATATAATCCTTGGAGGCTAAAGTTAATAATATTAATTCGATGATGGAGGAAACAATTAGAGAGTCTGTATAGTCTATGTTTTCAAACATGCAAAGACAATTTAAAACTATAGCTCCCACTCCACCACCTCCCCCTGCAGACCCCATTATTTATCCTCCACCTCTGCCAGTAGATCTCACTCCCCCACCTCAGCCTGCGTACCCCATTTTTTATCCTACTCCTCCGGCATAGCGTCCTACATATTAATAATTTTATGTTGATGATCCTCAATATCATATAGTTACATATGGGTTGGTATATTGTATAAGATATAAAGTTCATCATCAACAATTAGAGGTAGAGAATCAGAGGTTCACTGTACATGATATTATAGATAGATCAGCTCAAGTACCATTACCTATAGATGAGGTGAAGACAGTTGGACATAGTATCATCCATTTTCTAATTTATCCATCCACACTTCTTCGACTCATTTCCATAAAGGTATGTATGTTATATCTTTTATTTTTTTTATTAATGTTGTTTTATCATTTGAAAACAAATATATTTTTTATTTATTTTTAAAGGAATACATCAATGGTAAAGAAATACTGTATAGACAAGAACAATGTAAAATGGCTATGACATCAGATACATATTGAAGTAGTCTTGACAGATTGTCAAGATGTTCAAATTTGTTGGTGGTTCATTATGAGTTTCCAATGGAATCTCATGTTTGTGGATGTGCAATAACTATAGGGATTGTGAAAACTGATATCATCGAGCTTGTTACTAGAGATAAGGTGGGCATCAATATGGTGAATTTTTTTTCATGTACGTCTTAACACCTTTTTCTTGTGTTATATTTATTAAAAATGTATTCTTATCTGTATTTTTTATTAGGTATCTTTATAAAATTTGTGAGAAGAATGTGCAGACAGATGTATATGGATTCATGGACCCGTAATTTATTTCCCCTAAAGCATGTCCATTGGATAAGGAACAAAGAATGCTTTTTATTGCGGAAAGACTTGAACAGAATATAGTCACGCAATGTCGGATGATACCTATTTGTGAATGGTATGAAACACATCTCCCTCAAAGATTTAATTATCTTTTAACAAAAAAATCCACTAACCTTAAATATTATTTTATCAGTGATCATTAGATGTTAGGGTTTTTTCCCAAGGGAGGAAACACATTATTGGATATGATTTTTCCATGGTGATGTGTGGGAAAGTTTTAAGAAAATTTTGGAAAAGTAAGCTTCAATTTCTCAATAGTTTTATATGTTATAATGAATTTTAAATTTACCCCATTTTTATTATTTTCTAACTGGGGATGAGTCTACATTCAAAAAAACACAAAGAAAAGGAGTGTAAAGATTAAATATGTAAATGTGAAGGTAAATATCCATTTATAATTTTTGATTTTTGATTTATTACATAAAAATAATATATTTAATTTACACTCATTCAATAGATATTTTCATGAACAACAAGGCATCATCGAATGTAGATATTATATGATAATATTTATGTATGAAATAATAACAAATGGGACAGTTGTGAACATTGACCTGGTAAGATTTACTTGTAAAATTTTCCATAATATTTCAATTTGAATTATTCATTATACACATTAACTACTATCATTTTAATTTGTAGTAATTTGATGACCCTCAGCCCTATACTGCTCAAGACATCAAACACAAACAAGTGGAATGGTCAAATTACTTTACAGGTTTGATAGAATTTTAGTTGTTTCTAGTGTAAAATGTAATTTTGAATATTTTAATTATAATTGTGTATTTTGTAGTTGTTTAGGTTGGATTTTTTTTGAAGTTTAGAGTGTATGTTTTGAATGTTATATATGGGAATGTTTAATTTTTTTTCAACTTCTTGTTTTGGTCAAATTATGATGGTTTTTCTGGTATGGATTCTGGTATAGGGGGAGAGGTCCCAAGGGTGTGGGGGGTGTTCAGTGGGGTGGGGGTGTCCAGTGGTGTTGGAGGGTTGTTCGGTGGGGGGGGGGGGGGGTCCTTGGTGTCCATGAGAGTGGGGGGGGGCAGTCCATGGGGTGGGAGTGTTTCCAAGAGGGTGAATGGGCTGTCCAGGGGAGTGGGAGGCTGTCCAGGGGGTGTTCAGGGGTGTGGGGGTGTCCTGTGGGGTGAGGGGAGTTTCCAGGGGTGTGGTAGGGCTGTCCAGTGGGGGGGGGGTGTCCATGGTGTCCATGGGGATGGGGGGGGGGGGGTGTCCAGGGGGTGGGAGAGGAGGTGCCACCATCCCTCATGGGGCTGAACACCGCTGGAAGGTACGCATCACACCCACATGTGAAACATTTTGAGATCTCAAGCTTCACAAATGTGATTGATGGGTTCCTTCTAGCGGTGTGCCCCCCGAGGTGGTGTCCAGGACGGTGTCCATATGGTTGGGGGTGTCGAGAGGGTGTCTAGGAGGGTGGGGGGGTTGTCCATGCGTTTGGGGGGCTTTCAGGGGTGGGGGCAGTCCAGGGGTGTGGTGGGGCAGTCCAGGAGGGTGTGGGGGGTGTTTCAGGGGTGTTGGGGGCTGTCCAGGGGATGGGGTAGTCCAGGGGTGTGGGGGTGTCCAGGGGCGTGGGGGCAGTCTAGGGGGTAGGGGGGGAAGTCCAGGGGTGGGGGTGTCCAGGAGGTTGGGGGGTTTCCAGGGGTGTTGAGGGCTATCCAGGGGGTTGAGGGGGGGGGGGAATTACATAGGTGTTGGGGTGTCTAGGGGTGTGGTGGGCATTGTCCAGTGGGATGAGGGGGTTCTGGCCGGTTTTTAGTAACTTTTTGATCTGTTTTAGGGGTGTTGGAGGGTTGTCCATGGGTGTGGGAGTGCTATCCTGGGGGTGTGGGTATACATGAGGTTGGGGGGATTTCTAGAGGGTGCTATTAATGTCCAGGGATGTGGGGGGTCCAAGGGTGTGGTGTGGGAAGTCCAGTGGGGTGAGGGGGTTAGGGTCTGTTTTTTGTAACGTTTTGGTCTGTTTTAGGGGTGTGGGTGGGTTGTCTAGGGGTGTGGGAGTGTTGTTCAAGGGATGACGGTATGCTGGAGGGTGGGGGTTGTCCAAGGGTGTGGGGGGCTATCCAGGGGGTGGTGGGGATGTCCATGGGTGTTTGGGGCTGTTCAGGGGGTCGGGGGGGGGGGAGTCTAGGGGTGCGGGGGGTGTCCAGGTGTGTGGAGGGGTTGTCCTGTGGGGTGAGGGGGGTGTCCAGGGGTGTGGCATGGGCTATCCAGTGGGGTGAGGGGGGTTGTCCAGTGGGTGGGGGGGCTATCCAGTGGGGTATGTTATAAATGTTATCAATGTAAATTCTTAATTTTTATCTGGTTCTTGTTTTGTTCTACTTATGTTTTTCTGGTACAAATTCTTGGTTTGGATTCTGGTTGTTTCTGGGGAGAGCAAGGGAATTCTTTCTATTTTAAAAAATAAATTTTTTTTCATATTAGTTATTTTATAACCGACGTGATAATGGAATGGGGAAGGTTTATCACTTCAGTTATTTGAATAACCAATGTGATAAACACCTGTGGATGGTTTTTTATGTCGGTTATTTAAAAACCAGTGTCATATAGGCCTAGGTAATGGTTTATCACGTCAGGAATTATATAACCGATGTGATAAACCATTTACCAGGAGTTTATCAAGTCGGTTATTTAATAACCAATGTGATAAACACCCCCTGCACTGGTTTATCCCATCGGTTATTTAATAATGGATGTGATAAACCCTTCCCCCTCTAGTTTATCAGGTTGGTTACTATATACCCGACGTGATAAACCAGTGCAGGGGGTTTTTAGCACGTTAGTTATTTAATAACTGACGTGATAAACCCCTAGGAAATGGTTTATCACCTCGGTTATTTAATAACAGATGTGATAAACACCCACGCACAGGTTTATCACATCAGTTATTAAATAAACGATCTGAGAAACACCACAATGTTATGTTTTTTACGTCAGTTTTTAAATAACCGACGTGAAAAATAGTATTTATAATGTCGTCTGTATTAACTTCGGCTAAAAATAGACGTAAAAAATGAAAAATAACCGATGTAAAAAATAATTTTTTCACTAGTACATCCTTTTTCATAAGCTCAAGGCACTCTTTTCCCATCTTTGTTCAAAGAATACGAGGGAAGTACTTATTGAAAAACATGTTCGTGAACTCGTCCCATTCCATGGATTCAATTTCATCTTGGGGCCTTGTATTCTTGACAACGAAGTACGCAAAAAATGTCATTTTCATGTTCTGGACAACGAAGTACGGAAAATATCTTTTCAATGGTAATCATCCATTATTCAGCAATAAGTGGATCAGAATACCAATTAAAATAAGGTGGTCATTGCCTCATGAAGGACTTAATATAATAATGTGCCCTTCTCTGCTCATTTGGAAGTCTAGAATGATTCATAGATTATGTAAGTATAGAAATAAATTTTTTCACTACATCTCTCATAACATTGGTTTGTTCAGGAGGACAATAATTTCATTATCCGTTACATTGATCAACACAATTCCTTCGGGATCCATCTATCATCTAAAACCCAAAAAGAATAGTGTGAGAGGCTAAAATCATGCTAAGAAAACAACATAATAAAGGGGGAGTACCTTCAATATATACCATTTTAGGTCTAATTTTATGATTGTTACCGTAATTCTAGGACTATAACCTATACTTATAGTTATCCTTAGGGACATCACTAGAATTACCCTAGAAATATCTCTAGGGATCTCGTAAACATTTACACATTCTATTTTCCAAAGGTTAAATAAACCTTCACTCCGATACCAACTGTAGAATCCAAAACATGACGTACATAGATATTACATTACTTTTTTAGAATACTTAATACATAACAAAAACAGATTCCCAAATACTGTATTAGTTTAGTGTCTTTGGAAACTCGGAACATCATCTTCTAATAATGGTGAAAGATCATCATCATCTCCCATAAATATCTTCCCCTTTTGTTTTCTTACCTTAAATCATTCTTTATATCCTAGGGAAAAGAAAACATAAAATGGGTGAGCTCATTTTTTCATTGAGGGTAAACATGGAGAACATAAAAACAATCCATAAACATTTTAACGTATAAACATGAACATAAAACATCAAAATATTGAGCAATGACATAAATCATGGCATTACATAAGGCATAGATCAAAAAGGTACATTAATAATGATAATATAACATAGGAATAAAACATGTAATTGTTTAAAACCATTAAGCACATGATATGATTTTCATAGTATCCAAGGAATTGCTGCCAAGACCATCAAGTGGACAAAGTCCATTACTGAACTAGGTTTACTTATCGTTCCAACCTTGTATTACTAAACCAGATTCACTTGTCATTCTAGAAATGTATATTTCATGAGATATAAATCATTACCAAATTCATTTGAGGGAGATATAGGTCCCACCATCTCATAATTAAATCATTCTTTCATGTGCCATAAAATAAACATACATCATTCATCAAAAACCACAGAATAATATGGGGTTCATAAACATCATTCCATCATAACATAATCCATATAAAACAATTGGATATCATTTCATCATAATAAAAATAAAACCATGTAAAAAATAGAGCCATTATACTTGAAACATAATCATACTAAATAATTTCATCTCATATGGAAATTTGTTTTGATGAAACACCTGAAATGAATTCTTGAGGTAAATATCCATTCTTTTTTAAAATCATTTTATTTTCACAAAATGTGATGTAATATAAAAATAAAATGATTTAGTTAAAAATAATCATGAAATCTTGTAGAGTAAGCTTCATGAAAATAAGGCTTTATAAAACAATAAAAATCCATTCATACCGTATAAGATAAAAAACATTCTCCTCGTAATTTTCCGGAAAAGTCAAAAATACCTCGTTTGGTAAACAAAAGAATGATTCTTTCCATATTATGTGGTAAAAGTAAAAAAGGGTAAAAATTACTTTAAAAATTCTTGTCAGAATACTAAACATGTTAAGAAATCATTTTTAGAAAACATGGACATGAATGATAAACAAAACCCTAGTAAATACTTACGAATAAATAATCTCAGAAAAGAACGTGATTGGAATAATTATCCCTACCATATGTCTAATTTCTTCCATATGTGTACGAAATTTCTATATAGTGGGTGTAAACATATTATTAATTTGTAACAGAACCATAATAATATTTATGATATCATATATGATTCACTTACGACTTTATAATACCCGTTCATTTGTCAATTAAATGTTAAAGCAGTGTTTTGTGTAAAATAGTCTCATTTATCGTACATGTTTGGAATTTTTATTCTTGATATTATTACTTATATCATGATTTATTTACATAAAAAATGTAAAAAATGATTTATATATCATATATATTCAGTATATATATATAATAAATAGATAAATGAAATGAAATACACCGTTCATCGAAACGGTAGGTCGTACGAATGCATGAATGCTGTTTTTATTTCCTTATTGATTTGAATGGAAGTAAGTACATGGAATAAATATATATGTACATAAGTCTTGTAGAATTATTAAGTTATATATTTCATTATTATTCCTTATATATACTTTATAATCATTGTTCAATGTTTAACATGGAGAATGGATCTCATCGCATCGTGGAGACGGTAATCTTTACGTATGCACGAGCGATGATATCATCCCCATAATTATTAAATGGAATTAAAGTGTGTGATATAATATCTCTGAAATAGCATCATGTTATAATAATAATATATAGTTTTTATTTCCCCCATTATACCCATCCAAGTAAGTTGGTGTTGTAAAAATAGATTACACCACGACGTGGAGATGGTAAGCCGTACGTACGCAGACACGGTGATTTCATTTTTCGTAAGATATATAGAAGGTGAAATAGATTTGTTTCATATTTATAATTACACATCAGTATATCAGTGATACTAATTTTATTAATTTATAATGAAATAAATAATGAATAGGATGTAGAAGAAGAAATAAATTTGAATGAATCGATAAATGATATTATCTCTTCTTCAATGCGCCTCTTCTAAACCTCCACTTAGGGTAGTAAAGATGGCCTTTGAAGAAGACCAAGACCTTTATTATGTTTCCAGGGAAGTGGATAGGAGAAATGGTCATGGTTTGGCTGAGAATGAAGGATCAAAATGTTGTGAAGAGGAGATGGAGGAGGTGACTATTTATAAGGGAGGAGAGGGGAACTCTTGGAACTTCAAAAATATTAATTTTTAATAAATTCAAAACCCACTTAAAAACATCAAAAAATGACCCCATTCGAATGTGATATGTGATAAGGTTGTAATCTCATTACCTCATAAAAATTATACGTGTTGGTAATTTTTTTTAAACCTTATGAGCTTGATTTATCCTTATTTAATCCATTTAATTTTATTTCTGGTAATAATATTCTAAATTTCAATTTATTATAAATAATTACTTATGTGTTGTGAATTGTCAATAATTGGATACTTTATGAAATTGTAGACCATATAATGTTCAATTTATAATTTTTAAATATTTTTGTGATTTTTTAACAATTTAATAATATGTTCTTTTTATAAAATAACAATAGTGTCAATTTTTAAACTATTCATTTAATTGAATTTAAATAAAATCCAAATCGTAGATATATTTGAACCATAATATTTAATATATTTATTAAGTAATATTTTTATATAAAATTTGTGGAGTACATTACATAGTTCATATAATATTTATTTTAATATTTTTAAAACCATTTATTTGATATTTTAATCAATAAAATAATTTTTACATCACTATTGTGTCATCATTAATCATAATTATTTAATAACTAAGAATTATAAATAAATTTACATGATGTAGATAATTTTATTGGATTTATGGAGACTATTTATTTTCGATGTTTTATGAAGTTTATCACCAAATTAAAATTATTATACTTAAAATATAAGAGAGTGACATGTTGTCACTTTCTATGGTTTTAATAATAATTACACAATTTTCAAGGTAAAAAGTCCATGAAATGAATCTATTCCGACCCTTAGGTGATATGGGTCGACTTTTATTCATCCAATAAAATTTTGGCAGGTGTTAGGGTAATTTTATAATATTATTGATGCCCTTAATTCCCTGATTTACCTTTAACTGTGGTAAATAAAATTTACTGTAGTTATTATTCATAGTGCCCAAAAATAAAATTAGTTTATTAACATAATTTGGACCTATTTCTTCCAAATATAGAATATATTTTTTCAAATTTAAGACACATAAGATGCAGAAATTAATTAAAAATTAATCCTATTGTCGCAAAAATGGGTTTCTATTTAAAACATTGCAAAAGATTGAAATGTTTTAACCACTGAATTAAATGTAAAATTAATGATAATGACTTACATAATATTAAATGGTAAAAATATATTCTATTTATACATTAAAGACATTAAATGTTATAATTTTTCAATATAAATTATCTTGATGAAAAATGTTGTTTTTAAATAAAATGTAGCTAATTTTTACTATTCATGAAAATATGAAGGATATTAGAATAATGTAAAAAATTTGTCCAACGTAATTATTTATACCCTGATTTAAAAAATAAGTTTTCCTTGTCAAATTCAACTTATAAACTTGTCAAAAATTAGATTTAAAATGGATGCGCCATCGAAAGACAACAAAACTGCATTTTTTTTAAAAATACTTATTTTACCCAAAAAAATATATTATGTTATCATACCATATTCTAGATTATTTGTAAGATTAATGATAATGTTATAAAATTCAAAATGTGGTTAATACTATTCATAAATTCTAGTTCATAATAATATTATAATAATATTTTGTTAAGTGAAACTCGGTATTGCGTACAACACATACTATCAAAGCGAGTCGCTCTTGCATGTAATGCAAGCCAAGTCAGGGTTGCATGTAAAGAAATATTCCTTCGGTGTTGTGTATAACATATTAAAAATATATTTCACATATACATTGAAAAAAATATACATGGTGTTGTAGAAAATGAATTGTATTTGAAATAACATGAAATTTACAAGCCAAGAATAGTGTTGCGTATACAACAAGCTAATACAGTGTTGCATATAGAGAAAGCTAATATTGGTGAAGCGTATAATAAAAGACATCAAAAAAATTAAAAAGAATAATTCTCATAAAATCTCGGGGAATTACAATCTTCAGTACATCCTCATCCTGTACCTAGAGCAGATGATAGCCAGATATGAGTTATATCTTCTAGAACCACTTCGCTCATTTCAAATGATAAAACAGATCATCAATCCTTGGCAGAGGATACTTGATCTTCACGGCCGATAGGTTTAGGTGCCAAAAGTCCACACATATCCCTAAACATTCATATACACTCAGGGAAAACAACTCTGGGGATGCCCATAGAGAATCACAGGGCCTTACGAATCCCTTCTTTTGTAAGTCCTCCATTTGTAACCTCAGCTCCTGAAGCTCCACTGGGGCTATCTGATATGCGGTTTTAGATATCTATGATTTTCTTGGGTACATGTCAATGAATAATTATACCTGTCTATGAGAAGGTAGTCTAGGGAAATCTTCTGGAAAGACGTCCTCATACTCTTCCACCACTGTTGGGAACTATGGACCAACCTCATCCTCCGTGGCGAAGGTCGGGAAAGCCAGCTGATATGTAATTGGTTGTTCCCTCCTAAGTTCAAGTCCATATCATGCTGCTCTATTTTCCATCTCACCAACATAGGAAAACTAGCCTCTATATCTACACCTACATTATATTGTACGTCTCACGCAGTCAATATGTGTGGGAACTACTGATAGAAATTCCATTCTGAGAATTATATCTTCGGGCTTCAACGCCACCACTAGATGATCCCATTTGAAACTCTCTCCTCAAGAGTAAGATCACAATGTCATCCCATGTGTGTGATCAAAAAATCTCCTCCCGTAGTAGTATCCAAATGCAAAGGTCGAGCTAAAACCTCAGTCAGAATCTTATAGTCTCAAACTAAGTCCATGGTAAGGAAATAATTTGTAGCACCTGTGGCAATAATAACTTCTTATAATGTAGATAAGATAGAAATCATACCTCGTATCATATCATGGACATCAGGATCGTGAGCCTATACATCCGGTAGCAGGGCTTGCCACTATCCCCCTACTCCCTGAGCTTGTGGTGGACCACTTGTAGGTGGTGGTGGTAGTTCCTAGTGACCCCGACCACCTCCCACAGCACACTATTCTCCCTATACCTCATCTTCCTCCTAGATGAAGTACATGCTCTCGCCACTACTGCTACCTCGATGGCCCCTCCACCATCTTTAAATCATCGGTGCAGGGAGTCAGACAGTCACGAGCTCTGTTACCCTGTCCCATGCTGGAAAAATAGATAATGCTACACTGGTGGCTCCATCGGCCTCTCTAGACTCTCACCTCCGACCCTGCATCCCTGGGTTTCCCACTGGATAGTCTATCCCACTTGGGATTTTGTGTTGTCTATCTTCTGCAAGATGCATATGACTCTGCTACCTGTCGCCCAATAGGGCTCTCACTATCGGTTCCTGCACGACAATGAATCTCTCTATCATAAAATCTCTTCGTAACACCCCTGCCTAATTCGGGATACTAATAGAAAATCTCTAAACTCCAATCTCTCATTAGATGACATGGTCTGAGGTACGAGCCCTAAAGTAAGGGTCTCGTACCATATGAGTGGAGTATTAGGAGAAGTCAGTAAATCTCACAGAGTACTATGCCACATTTTTGGTGTCCTACTGCATATGAAGAAACTTCTAAATATTCATAGAGCATAGTTGCATTGGCATGAACTCCGCCAGGAAAATGATCTCAATGTTTGTCTAGGTGAGGGTTATCTCCTCATGCACCTGGAGCATTAAGCTCCACGACCGTCCTGCAAAAAACTGAAGAAGTCTAGCAGCCATGATCACCATCAGCATGGAAGGTTTCTCTAATAATCGAAATACCCACAAAACCACCTCAAGACAATTCTTTTCTACATAGGGGTCCATCTATCCTCAAATCCTCAGAGTCCTATATCTCTGGAAGTCATGAAACGCACTCGGCTAGCGTTCATGGTCCACTGGTAGCATTTGATGTTCAACAGATGGTGAGGTAGCTGGTACACCACCCAAAGGTTCCATCAATGTGTGTGGTCCCTTTATTGACACCTCGTCGCTCAGTAGGCGAAATCCACGAACTATAACCATATTCAGGGATGGTTGTCTTCATTGAGGAAACCTGTTTGAAACAGATTCACCATGTTCAATAAGTTATACCTGATGAGATGACTCAATAATGATCAATAAAACTTTTCAAAACACTAGAAAACAATGTTTTCATGTATCGAGTTGGAAAAAACAATTTAGGGTCCTGGTGTTTGGATACCTCATCCATCGTACCAACACTAGACTCCCTGATATGAAAACCGAACTCAAGACACTTTACATCATTGCCTCATTAAAAGTAGACTCTTAGATGTTATTGGAGAATAGATCACCATTTGATGCAACTTTGTCATGACCCATCCCATAGGGCCTGGATGTGGCTACCCAAGCTCAGCTACCATAGGCTAGAGGTTGGTGATTATCACCCGAAGGATTTTCCCGAATAGGTGAGGCATTTACTTAGTGATCAATACACAATCAAAAAGGAAACCTGCTGTAAACAATGAAAAAAGTAAGGTACAACCACGAGAGTAAATTACAACAACAAGTACAACTGGGAACTAAAAACAGTGGGCCGGGATATTATCCCAAAAAAGCGGAATGAATGTAAACAGTTGTTGCATCTGCTCTGAAGCTATTCCTGGAGGGTAGTAGTTGTATGTCTAAAGTCGAAGAAGAGGATCTTTCCTCTCTCATCTCACTAAGCTCCACCATGTACTTATCCTTCAAATTCTTCCACAGAGCATCAGTAGTCTACACCAGACACAGACGTGCAGTTGGAGCCCAAGCAGGAGTGAGTATAAAACTCTGTAGGGGACCCCAAGACAACCAAATGTCTCTCAATAATCCACCAAATAATAAATCACAATAAATACCACATCGGTAATATCACATGAATGATCTAAATCATTAATCAAAAAGAAAAAGTGATACCTCACTATAACAGTATAACTTCAAGGTTACTCAGATAGGGATGAATAGTCATAATTCCAGATCATCATATACATAGAAACTCTACTATTGACCCATATATGTCACTATATGATAACACGTATTGGTCACTAGTTATTGACCCTTATTTTTCGCTGGTGCTGACCCGTATTGGTTGCTGGTGAAGACCCATATTGGTCACTAGTGCTGACCCGTATTGGTCATTGGTGCTGACCCATATTAGTCACTAGGACTCACCTGTATTGGTTGCTATTGCATAGGTATTTATGATTTGGCATATAACTAGATCCTCCCACTCTGGATTTTCGAATGTTGTCCCGTATTGGTCTATCTTCTTCTTCATGTCACATCTAGCCACTGGATTCCCATATGAAGCTCACCTGATCTCCAGACGATTATGCTCCTCAAGCCATCAGTCATATATTAACCAGTACTAATTCTTGCAAAAATCATACCCAAGGGCATCCCCATCATTGGGGTATCAATGTGACTGACGACGAGTCGATCAGATGATTGGTCTATGAGATATGGGACATTTTTTTGAAAGGTCCCAGTTGGATACAAGTCTGATCCACCCTAGGTAATAAATCAAACTCCATCAGAACTCACATAGAGTATATTCAAATGGATTCTGTGTCATAAGTGTACTTATGAAATAGATGACACATCGGTCAGACTCCCAGTCTGTTAGTTATTGTAATTTTAGCGAAGAGGGCCCGGTTGGATTTGGAGTCAATCCAACCATGCTATACTCCAACTTTCTCCAAAACAACCATGTAATTTCTGAAAGGTACTCTCTCGCTCCAAGGATCACCACACCATAGACTATTTTTCAAACGGATTTTGGGTTCGAATGTGATGGAACTTTAAATATTTCTTGACTCGAGAGGGGTCTCGGTCTGGTCTGACCCGGTCAGACCGACCCAGCCGGACCCCGTTCGGATTCACCGGGCCCAATTGGGCTGGGCCACGATGGGCATGGCCCATTGGTCCACAGACCATCCCAACTCTCCTTGGCTATATTGGGCCACGGTGGGCCTGGTCCACTGGGTCACAGAGCAGACATGCTTTCCGAGCGACGCAGCCCAGCTTGCTGGTGTGCCCCACGTGTGGAATGTGGTTTGCCTCCAGAAATGCTTATAGAGTAGTTCGGTTTAACATAAGGGTGGAACTAGGTGAAGCAGCCATGTCACTCTTAGGACCCGTAGGAGGCAGGTCCTAAGCTTCACCACTGCTGCAACATCATGCCACGACCCATCAATGTGGCGGGTGATGGCACTACGCCTCCACCTCCACGGAAGACTGCTGCCGGTTGCCCTTCCAACCACTGCGGCACTGAGTGGTACCACTCTTCCACCATGACTAGCAGTTTTTGGCTGCCACCGGTCACCAATTATGCACCTGTGCTTCTTTAGTGGGCCACCAAGTGAACCCTTGCGGTTTGTTCTTCCTCTCGGACGGGCCTACAGTCCCCTCATGATGCCTCTATCATTTTGAGGCCATCAGAAACACCATGCGACCATGTTATTTATTCTTCCATGAAGAACGCACCATGGACATGTTTCGCGGAGGGTTTGTGCCTTGTTGGTTTTAGAAAGTTCCCTATGCGTCATCTTTTTCAACATGAGTAAAATTAATAATATATAAAAGGAAGAATAATCCCTGAATTTAAGATCCCACAATGACCACCAGCATGATATTACGAGACACATGTCAACCTGTTAGTTGGTTGGTCTGCGTTCGTTATATTTTTCATGAACGGTAAGACTGGGAACATCAAAGAATGTAAACCCCCAACCTTGAGATCCGTTGGAGGTGTCATGGTTGCGAAAAGAGGAGCATCCATATTTGATGGAGTCGTCGACATTCGTTGATCCGGTGTCGTTTCCATCCATTCTTCTATCCTCCGTCAGTGGATGTTGCCGTAGGACTTTTCCAGAGTTTCCCTGCATTATGATTTCATGCCAAAACCCCACCTTGAGCTCCATTTAATAGAAGGGGAATGATGAGAAATGACTAGAGGAATTAATGAGGTTCATTAATTACCTAATTAATTTTCCTCATGAATTGATGAAATTAAAATATCACACTAATTTACATAATTAATGTGCATCATTAATTGACATAATTAAAGTGTATCATTAATTACGATAGGGGTGGTTACGCGACCATAGTGTAATAGTGAAATTAACAGCCCATAATTAAATGTCTGACCATCTCCGTGATCCCCACCACCATTTCTAAACAGGTTGTATGAAAATGAAAAAGAAATAAAATAACATTTACATATTATTTTACATTTTTTAAAGTCCAACATTTAACTTTTTCTCTCGACCTACTGTGGTTGAATAGAAGCTTCCCATAATCGAATCTCGATGCTGCAGATTAAATGGTTCCCTGGGATTTTAAATCCGAGCACCGGTTTAGAAGTGAGAAAATTCTGCTCGTGCATTTACTAAACATACCTAAAAAATATTCAGAAATTCATTCCGGGCACACCGGGCCTTAGAATCACATGGTGTCAATTTTCGCATACATGTTAAAATCTCTAATAATTTTACAAAATTAAATTCTGTTTTCCAAGTCATTAAAAATTGGATCACATTAGCAACTATAACTAAGAAACAATTTGACTCACTAAGGTTATTTATTAACCGTATAATGGATGTGAAATGCTCAGAATCATAGTAGATCCACTGTGGAAATGAAGAGGAGGAGTGGGGTTCTTATGTTTATTCTACCACTCTAAAAGAGGGAAAGTTTTAGTTATGATGAAATGGGTAATGGGGTGAAAATAAATTCCCTCTATTTTATACAAAAACATCCCTAAATCTATCATATATTCAATAAGTATCATATTTATGATGATATGGGGACCAAAATTTAGCTGATGAGAATAAGTAAAACTACAACCTCACTTGTAGTCCACTGGCTAACCAATGGTGATGTTGTAGATTTCTATAATCCATATTTCATCCTTAGAACCATAGTTCACTATTGTGATATTTCCTAAAAAACATTTATCATATAAAAAAGTTGTTTGAGGTCCTGAAAATCCCTCTCAATATTCCATGTCCAATTTGAATATATGACCCATTTAATATTTAAAAAACTCAAAATATACATTAATAAAATAAATGAAATATGTGTGTGAGTCATTAACAATACCCATATATTACACTTCCCATACTCAGGAAGGCCCAGTGGGTTTTCATCTACATTTTAAGACCTATTTCGATATTCAAAAACATGTTTATGTATCATTTTTTTTATGAAAATTTATGATGTGTATTGAAGAGACAACCTATAACATAAGGTACAAAAATTATAAAATACTATGACAATGTTTGTTGTAACTATAGAAGTATTGAGGTAACAATTACATGAGTCCACATATCATGAAAATTACCATGGTTATAGACCAATTAGTTATCCATTCATTGGTGTTTCCACCATTTGGAATAACTCATATTTGGACTCCCACTATCTATACAACTTATCAAAAACTAGCACAACATTCCAATGAAATGCTCTGAGGGGTATCTAACCCACTACAAAGGAATACACATGAGAACACTAGTTAATTTTAGATACCCCTCCTCATTACTAGATTTATAAATGGATTGGATTCATATATATTTTCAAATATCATGATCTAATAATTGCATCATTTCATTAAAACATCATGTTTGATTCCACAAATAAGTCATTAATCTCCAAAATAGAAAATCAGATGTTTTTTAAAAGTAACCTCACTAAAATGATGGTATGAAAATTCATCGATCTATTATCAACTGAATTTTCTCGAAATTAAATAACTCCTTCTTCCGAGGAATTTCCAATTTATCTGATTATGATGTTTATATGCATGTAGGCATCCCGATGTCCCATATATATGATATTTTTTGTGCACACAAGACTCATGTTGTGTTTCAATGGTTATATACTGTTGTATATCTGTTGATGTTATCTGGCCCTCCAGCACAATATTATCCTATCTAGATCAGTAAAACCTGGCATTGTTCTCTATTATGGATTAATGCCCACTATGGTGGTTCAATACCAATCCCACTATAATAATTCCATAAGATTGGGAAGTAATTTATGTGTATTATATTCAATGGACATTGCACTCCATTAAAAAATATTGAAAATGAATCCACGAATCACATCATGGCAGACATATTTCAAATTGTGACACATTGTAGCTCAAAACCATTGATTGCAGGACCCCCACTACATGCAATTTGGGACTCCCAAAATCAATGACTCAATTATATACCATGCAATCAATGGATGAATACCACATTTTATTCCTATTTTAATTTCTCAATTATGTCTGTAAGTCCATATATCCCAATATTTTCCAGTTTATCTCACTTCTTTATGTATTTTTTCATCATCATGGAAAGTTGAACAACAAAGGGGTGCAATTCACATACCATTATAAAATAGATTTTTGATGGGGATGGGAATTAATTGCTATTATAGTATCTTCAAATCAAACTCTATGACTCATTATTGGGCCCAAATAATAGTGTTATAGTGTGAAACCCACATGCCATGTCTTAACACTATGAATCTTTCAACATATAACCCTTGGGATTATAATGCATTCAATTCGTGTCTCTAAAAACTAGTTTAGTGTATCAAACTATCATTTTGTCCAACCACGAACCAATGGAGCTCTAATATATTCACTATTCGAGATAGTTACATTCATAAATTATACCAATGCCAATGTTCAATCTAAAATTACCACCCCATCTGATACCACATTTTGAAAGACCTGAGGAATTTGAATATACATATCATTTATTATTCAACAGTATATCAATTCCACTATGACCTTCTCATTTGTCAGTTCTACCCTAACACTATTCTTGTAGTATAATATTTTTATGATGATGATCAATATGTTACCCTCCACTCTAGGTGTATAATAATTTATTGTTCAGAAGAGAATTTCTCATCCACAACAACCTATTCTCAATTAAACTTCAATATCCATTTTTGAGTTTCCTTCATCAAAATATTAAATTATTTATAGTATAAACATTTAAATTCAACTATGATCATCATTAGATTACAACAACCACAACATTCACTAATATTTGGCCCATAATAGGGGTCTCACCCTCTAACTGGTGATAGAGAACTCCCTCTCATTCACTGTCTCTTAAAAAACTCCAAATTTTCAACCAGATTTGTTCTCGCTTAGATGAAATATACTAGAAATTTATAATCTATTCTAAACTCACCATTATACTATGGACTCCCATGTTTAATTCAAACCATATTATATGTACTAGAACTGTCTGGTCTGTCTGTGATTCAACCTCTCACTATATGGACATCTCATATATTATTTCAAGGGCCCATCACTCACTACCCACATGAATATAGTTAACTATAATCCCCATCATTTCATGAGGGTCTCATTAATAGATAGCCATGATAACCCTATAACTCACTACTAAGACGTTTTCAACTAAATATCATGGAGACACTACCATCACATCATTAATATTTCTCCTCAAAAAACTAAGACCCTTATCAAAGAAACATTAATGGTATATCATTCCAAAACAAATTTTAAATTGACATGTTAATATCTAGTGTGAATCGCCTTATTATCCCCTGAATGACATCTGTTCATACTCCTGAGATATAGGATTATCCAACAAAAATATGATCACAGAACTCTTACATGTGATAACCAACATGACCACATCAATTAACTGGGGTCTCAAGCTTCAATGTTATAATTTTTCAAATATATCTCATAATTATGTGAGCTGTGAATTATAAAATCATGGATCGAGTTCCCATTAATGTATCTCAGATTTCCTCATGGGATATCATACTCATTGATCTTTATGAATCCCTGATGTTTCAATCAAAAAGGTATTCCATCCTAATGATCTCTTCCAAAAAAAATATATAAACATACTATAGAGGTGGTTTCCCAAATATTATAATTTTTATCCCATGTGCCATTAGCCATTGAACCATCTCCCAGGGTCATCATAAATTGCCACATAAAAATAGTGTTAGAACAATACCTTCAGGCATCCATACATTATTTTCTAATCAAAATAGGCCTTAATAATGAAATAGAATTACCCTAGAAATTTATATTTTAAACAAACAAAGGATAAAATGACAATACAAAAACAACCCTAAAAATATCTCTACATCTATCTTGAAAAAGAAATTAACATCTCAAACCTCATGCATCTAAAACTATACCCCACTAGACTAATCTCTCATGTAGTCATCCTCAAAAACTGACCACACTGACTAAATAATATAATATTAATTTATTTTGAAATATCCTTAAGATTTTTCACTTATCAATTTAATTCCAACCCCACTATATCCACTACTCCTGAGTGGAATTCCTTCCCCCATTCCAGAACACCCAATATCAAGTGTGCCAAGGAAAATCTCATACTCTTGGTCCAACACCTCCATATAGACAGTATTTTAATTTAAAATTGGTGACATGAATCTTGGAATAGCTTCTTATGAATCCTAAATTGTCCGAGAACACGTGTTTTTGAACAAACAAATTAAAAAAAACCCACCACATCAATTGTATATCCCAACTAAAGGAACAACGGGTATAATCCAAAATTATAGAAAACACGAAACCATTATGGTTTCACTCCCACTAAACTATCTCTATCTCAACCTACAATAAATAGAGGGTCTAGAAAAAAATATAATGTATACGAATCACAATGATCACAAAGAGGTACAAGAGCTTCATATTTAAATAAATCAATCTTAACCTTTAAATATTATGGATTCCTAATTTTAAATATTTTCAATACCAACAATTTTAGAAATCTAATGAATTATTATGTTCTGTATACTGTGATTTTGTTAAATTGAATTACATTTATATGTTATGAGGGAAAACCCACAGATGAGCACAAAATTCATAATATTAAACCAAAACCAAATAATTAACAATTCATTAATACAAACATATTAACCAAATGTCAAATGAGGTGTTGGGAAAGTAGAATGACACCGTTCATTAGAATTTGAAATCAATATATAAAAGGTTGGAGACATACAAAATATCCAACCAATATCAATTATTTCTATCTATAAGAAGATTTAAATTTCCACATACATAATTAATGTACATTATATAATATTCTAGTAAATGTGAATCCTCTATGGCTATAAACCATATGAACCATATAGATTATATATAAATTCAATGTTCCATTAGTGATTATTGAATTCACACACCATCATGCAGTATTTATCAAGATGTAAAATCCCATATGTCTATAAAATCAAAACAAACATCACCACTGAATGGTTTTTATGTTTCATCCCATTTCTTTATGATTTATGTCTCCAAACCTTGATGTTTTATTCACCTTGTTAATTTTATTATCTATTTAATCAATTATATTATTATGGGTGTTTATTGTAGTGGCATTTATTTCCATTGACCATTGTTCTCCGATTTTCCTTCCCATTCAATGCGTGATCACTGCCAATATACATTTGAGTTAGTATTTTTCCATTGGATGGTATATTGTAAAAGGAAATGATGTATGAAATAAAATGTGTCACATTCAAGCATGGTAAGACCGTCGAAAAAAAATGTACATAATGTTGTTAAGATGTGACTAAACCTACATATGTAAGGTCCCTAGTATCATAGGTTAATTTTTGAATAGTTTATGACTTAGGATCATTAGCATGTACCAAATTTCATGGTACATGATGGAATATCCATGATTGAGTCTAGTTTTGGACCATTGAATACAGGTGTGATAGTGAGACATAGAGGATATGATGGCCTATATGGCAAAATGAACCCTCAAAACATGTGGTTGGAGAGAAAGGTGGGGGAGTGATAAATAATTACAATATTGTCATTATTATTATTATTATTATTATTCTAGTTTCTCTTCTATCATCTTCATATGATGTTGTAATAATGTTATGTCTTTGGAATTATGCTCATTTTTTCAATTATGATGATTCTAAACAAATATTAAGAGCAATATTCGAACTATTTCCTCGATAATAGTGCCTATATGTGAAGTGTGCATCATCTAATATTTGAGGAACTGTGTTTTTAGGTGTTTATAACAGTCAAATAGAATAACAGAGGTATTTTTTAAATGAATCTAATCACATAATAACTTTTTCCATTAATAATTGGTTGTGGTGACTGATTTGTTGATTTATGTTTCTCCTATAGGAATAATTATAATCCATTTGTGTTATTTATGATATTGACAGATTCAGATTTGGGTAAGAGTGTAGTCCATAATAAATAAATTCCTTCATAAAACATGATGTTGGATTATATATTTTTATAATAGATTAGACAATAGCTGGAGTGAGTGGTATTTTTTGAAATTCTCAACCCATGATAGTGACCATTTTATGTCATCAACGAGATTTCATAAGTTGGTGCATACCTATTACAACTTGGTGAGTAAACTCATACACATTATATATATAGATTCGTAACACCCTCAGTACAGAATGGGCACAGTTTCTCTGCCTATGGATTAGTACTCCCCAATCATTGGGATATAGTTGATAGAGTTTCATCCATAAGAGATAAAGAACCTAGTTCATGGAGAAAATTTTTATGGTGCATTCCCTCTATTAGATAATCATCTGTTCGAGGAAGGTACTAGGATTCATTTATGGGATATTGGATATACATGATGATTCATCATTATTAGTTGGATATGAAGAGATTGATACCCTTTCTCTCATTAATTAGTTTTAATTATGATAATATATAATATTGGGTATCTCTTACATTTTTGACCAATGGTTTATGTTTACAACTTTTAATGTATTTTTCCATCAGGTTCTCAGGGTAATCCAATTGGGTACAGATGTACTCTCCACTAAATGGTATTTCCAAAAACAAGTGTTGTATTATAAAAAAGATACAAAAATTAGCAATGAATTTCTTTGAAATTGTATTATTGGGTCATTGTATTAATTAGTGGATCTGATAGTGTTATGTTGTCAATCTATAGGATCCTGAATAGATATATACAATTAAATACCCATTTAGAGTTGTAGGATGTTTTCGTTTCCCATATAATAGTGGTTGGGTATTTATTTTACCAAATAAACTTTTTAACCCCCATTATTTCCTTTGATCTATATGCCTATATATTTTTTATTTATTTCATACTCTCTGTAAGAATCCTAATGTTATATCTCTAAAATTTTTCATTGTGTTATGTTTGTGTATGTATTTTTTATTATGGAATAAGATTTTATTTTTATTCCAACTCATCACCTACCTTCAACCCCTAGACAATTATTGGTAGGCATGATTTATCAGTAATTCCATACTCCCTTTTTAGGTAGAGGTCTCGATGGGTAGGGTATTAAGATACATGTGTTAGAACTAGGTTTTTTATTTTGAAGATATTTTAATTTTTAATAAGGTTAGGATTGGTTTGGGATCATTCTTCAACAGTTCTATACTATATCTTGTTTATCTATAGGGCTAGGGAACTCAGTGTTAGGATTTAAATAGATTTATCCATAATCCATAACTGAAATATTCTATATGTAAAATTAATATATTGAGGAATAAATTACAAGAAAAACAATTGGAAATGTATCATTTTGGATTTGATCATTTGAAATTCTTGTAATTGTTATATAATTTCCCTATATATTCTTTTTGAGCATAGTGTAATTTGATAATTTTCAAAATTATTTTATATTGATACCCTTCCAAAAATTTTATGTTAGGTTAATGCTGATGACCAGTTAGTCAATGAGGTCTCAATTTAGTGGAATATTCATGAGTTTATTTCCTAATGAGAGAATAAATATGTACTACCATCCATTGACCAAGACATGTTCCCACCACCATTCATCCAATATGTGACAAAATACACGGCATGATGACACCATCAACAATAGGATAAGATGATTCTACCTTTTGGATAAACTTGTTGTGTGTGTTCTAACAACTATGACCAATCTAGTTTTATAATGAGACATACCTTCAAGAAGTGGAAGACTTGATCATGTAAATGTCCAATTTTCTATCTTATGAAAATCGCAACTGAAATGATGGTTATCTATGAAATCATTCAACAATTGGAGATGTAGGGACCATGTTGGGTGTTTTCACGTAAATCCATAATGAGGTGATATTCTATTGGATAGGGATAACTATATCATTAATGATGAGTATGTTCTAGTGACAAGATATGTTACCGGGGATTAACAAGATTTAATTGATATGGGTTTCTACAACGCATGAGATTCTATACAGTACTATGGTGGTACTAATATCAAGAATACAATATGGAAATGCATTGAATTTCTGGATGTCAGTGTGGGAATGGACAACATATCATTGAAAATTTTATGAAGAAGAAAACATCTCCCACAAAGATGTCTTCTCTTATGATGTGACTTTATTATATTCTGGTGAGTCATTACTACCGAGTGTGGATAATTTTATAGTACAGTGGTTGATTTCTATAAATTATATATTTGGGTTACTTTTGTTTAATCTATTATGTTAGTGTAAAGAACAATTATGGCTGAATTAGTGGGTGAGGGGAAGGACATACATTGATAATAGAGGATTATGATTCGGAGGCACCGAGGATGATCTAGAGTGTGACATGTAGATAAAAATTATATTAGAAAAAACATGTTGATGAATTATTTGTGGTCACCCATTTCTTCAAATGGTGTGACTTGACTCATGTAGGATAGAGTGGTCTCTTATTAATAGCCTTGAGCCCTAATGATTTTTTTCGTGGAATGAACTACATGAATATTTTACATGTCTATTTTCTATTATTATAGAATGGTACCTATATCCCAATATGTATAATGGGATTATCATTTACAAAAAAGAGGGTGTTTCAGACTGAATAGGTTGGGTTTGTATACAATATTATACAACTTACTTCTTATTAGATGGATATGTTAATAATTGGTATGGTAGATTTATTGATATTCATGACTCAATTGTATGTGGAGGAGGATTAATGGACATCATCCAAGAGTACATGATGTTTTTACATCCCCATAAGTTTATTAATTTTATTATATTAGTTACATAGATGGACCAAAAGTATTTCATCAATAGTATTTTAGGTTCCTAAAAGAATATTTAAGAGATATGGATTTAATACTAATCCATTTTATAGAATGGTTTATCATAATAGTATACTCCCATCAGTGGTGCACATGTAGTTCATTAGAAAGGGGGGGGGGGCATTCTATGGTTTTGAAATGTTGTCATCACTTAAATAAGGTGAATAGAATGGAATACTAAATACTTCCATGTACTGACAACCCCTTTTACATTTTTAATGGTGTTATATGTTTCTTTACGTTTTCCATTGGGTTCAACTAACATTACATTGGTTTTAATGAGTATGATATTCCAAAAATGGTACACAATATTACTAAGAGAATTATATAATGCGACTTGAAATGAAATATTCATAGGTAATTATTATGAAGATTAAGATATGGATATTTGACCAATTTTCTATCAGTTCATGGTTTCATTTATCAAAAAAAATACTTTTATTCTATTTTCCAGAGTTGTAGGAAACGGTTATTTCGAAGATGGACCAATACTTACTACTAGAGAAATAATTATATATAATTCCCAAAAAAGTTTTTTATTAAATAGGTTCATTGTTATTATTTTTATTCATATTCATAGTGTATTTATTGACACCCAAATCATTGATGCGGTGCTTTCATGGAATCCATCAATGATTGTTTGAAAGGTTTGATATTTCTTTGATTTCGAATGGTACTATTGTTATTTTATGATGATCCTTTGTAAGAATGAGGCTATTGGACTACCTTGTCATGGAAAGGGAATAAATTTTAATTAAAGAGTAATTCTTGGTCCATCATCGACTTTAGGTAGAGCATCATCTGTGATCCTATGTTTAGACTTTTAGAGGTTGTAGTTGTGTTTATATTTTTTATCAGTACCTATGGATATATGATTAGAATTATATTGATGAATATATAGGTAGTGATTTATTATAGTCCAAGGGAGTTGATATCTGAAAATTACAACTACATATACAATAAAATACTTCTAATAGTGGCATTATTCACCTTAACTGTGTAGGGGTGTAATATTCTAGTGGGAAATTTCATTGTATGCTTAGCCCAACAATATTTATGAAATTTATCTACATAAAAAGAACCCAAATTGAGACATTGGTACTATTTTTGTTTCTTGTGGTGTTGTTACATTAATATAATATATAAACCATTGAGAGAAAATGTTATGGAAAATTTACATGGAAGAAAATGTCATTTTTGTTGAGTAGTGTTGAGGACAGAGTAGTTGGCCTCATTGAAACTAACCCTACTGTAGTAAATTGGTGAATCATATCTTATTTCAATGTTGATTACTCTAATACATCCTATTTTTTCATGTGGGGATTAGTTTGTAATTGTTGATTGTTAGATTTACCTAACTATATATCATAACAAGATGTTGGTTGTTGGTTCCTTGATGGTGGGGTTCACATCATATTTTTCTATGGAAGCAAGAAAATTCTTGTTGGATTACATGGGGACATTTTGATTGATTTTTTTACTAGACACTCAGTGGTATATATATGAGTGGTAAGTTGGTTTTGGAACCTATGGTTTCATGTTTTTGGGGGTTATTTGAGGAATGTTTTTCTCTGAGTTTATTTATTGATGTATCATATGACTATAGTTAAAGGGTGAACTTTCTATTCTAGTAGGCCTAAATCATCCTTTTATATTTACATAATATAATGAAAATGTGTTATCATTATACTTGTTTTATGATTTTTTGTATGACATGAGTCCATGAAACTATATAGTTGATTATTGAATGACATGGAATGTCATCTTACTTCCTTAACATCTGAGGGTGTCGCATGGTTGGGAGAGTGGGACATTTGATCCTATAAAGGATCATCCATTTTCATGGGGTATCCAATGTTATCATGTATTACCATGATTATGAGAATAAATAATGGTAATTGAGTGGTTTCATGAGGTATTTAGACCCTATAATGAATGATGAAATTATTTCATCACATGGAATATGGTCAGTCTAAGGGGAATGACTATTTTTCAAAAGAATATAGAGAACTTGTATGTTGGTGCTTGACCGGAGATTCATGAATCACATAAAATTTATGGAGAATGATTATAATAATATAAACCAGACCTCAATTGATGTCAAATAATTTTATGTATGATATAGTGGACATTGTTGGTCATAAATATGATTGTTAATGGTTCCTGAAAAATCAATTAATGGGTATAGAATTGTGAAAGTAGATAAATAGAATGGTATAGGTGATCCTTGGTCATTTTAGTATGACTATATTTCTATGAAAGAAAATTAAAAGATAATTTTTGGGATACATCTAAAACTAGTAAGGAGACCTTGTCTTCTTGAGGGAAACTAAAATATAATAATTTCATTGTTTTGTTCGAGGAAAAAAGTTATATATACTTTGCATCTAGTAATTAATATCCAACCAAGTTTTATAATGGTATAATAAAATTTCCCTTAAAATATTATATTACTAATTTTAATGATATAATCCATGTTTAATATTTTTTTAGATATATTCAGGCCCCAATACACATTATTGACCAGGTGGATTCAAATATTTAGGGTGGAATCCTCTTCACAGACAACATTGTTTTTATTTGAGATCGACAAAATAGGATCTATTGTGGGTGAATTTTTCACCTCATTTGGGTGGTTGGGATATCAAGGGAAAACCAAAATTATAATTTTTTAGAAAGAGAGATAGATATATGATCGTTAGTGAAAGTATATGACATTTCAAAATGAATGGACCAAATTCAGCCATGGAAGAATCATGGTGAAAAATCTAGGAATCACTGTGTCTCGATCGGTAGTGAAAAAATTGGCACTAATAAGGAACCTAATATACCCTACTAAAAAATGCATCATGAAATGACTTGAGACCATCGGTTTGTGGTGAATGGAATTTGTTATCATAGACCATACATGATATCATCTCGTGTTGCACTGGAGATATTCTCCATGACCAAAAGATGCAGAGGCAATGGTGTCATGAAGAATTATATTTACCCATGTGCATGATTAGTGGGAGATGTTGGGTTAGTGATAATCCATAATAATAGTATTATTAATAATAAGAACAACAATACTACTTATAGTTATATTATTATTATTATAAATCTAGTCTCTGAAAGAACTTGTTGATATGATGTTTGATTGATAATTTTATTATGTCATGATGATCATGTAAGTCAAGGGGATAATTTTAGACCAATACATGGAATTTAATTTCACCTCAAGGAATTGTCAAAAGGTATTTAAATAAATTTACATATGTATGATACTTCAGAAAATGTGATTATTATTGTGTCACCATTATGTAAATGTAAATTATCTATCCTCTTTATTTTATAGGAAGGATGTAATGGCATGGCCCATTTTTCTATACAAGTATGTTTGTGGAGAATTATTTAGGGGCATTTCTTTTAGACCATAATATTCACAATGATCCTCAAACGTTAATCCAGATATTACTACATCCTAATTTGGACAATTCAGTAGTGGATAATGATTGTATTTCTATATACAATGTCATGGTGGCCTAATATTTAAAATTAGAGATATACTGTAAGGTGAAATTATTGGAAATATATTTAATGAAGCTTAGAAGGTGGTAGTGTATTTTTTTCATCATTGGATATATTTCTGATCTTGTTAATCACCTTTAGTGCAGGAGAATAGGTCCCCATACTATTTATACATGTATATTAGGTACTCCCCCACATTCCACTAGGTGGTTTTCCTCTATATATATAGTTGTACTCCACCTTTATCGATCTTTGATGAGAAGTGGGACGTCAAAAATATATAATGATACTCATCTATGGAGAGAAGTGGTAAGGTAAATTCACACCACTATGATTCTCTTAAGATTGTTCATTGTTATTCCCAATGATGATGGGACATTTAAAATGATGGAAGTCTCATTATTCATATATAATTATGAATATGGCGTACCAATTAAACTCTTCACATGGTATTCATTATGATCATATCTAATATTATGTTCCACATAACCTATTTACTTATTGGTTGACCTTATAATTTTTATTCTTATACATCTCACTTGGTTTTCATGGAATCCCATAGGTAATGTATATATTCATCCCTATATTGGATTTTCCAATTCGTTTAATCTCGTATATAGATGATATAAATATTATTAGTGACTTGGATTGATGTTTAATCTCATGCTCATTATTGTTCATGGAGATGATGAACCTCTTTGGTTGTTGATCTCATAGATCTTGAGATGAGCTCTCACTTCTTTTCCCGCAATAAAGTTTTTAATGACTGGTTTACCACTTGTTTCTATATTTGTTCCAATATTTTTTCCATGATATTTTTTGTTATATTTATGTATTTAGAAATGTATCATATATATTGATTAATTCATTATTACTTTCCCATAGATACATATTTTTTTATAAATTCACTATTTATTGGAGTTACTTGTTTGTGTGTATATACATTAGGCTAAGGCCTCACAATTTAATGTTATTTATAATTGATCATTATAATTGGGACCTAGACAATTAGAGGTAGGCCTATTGTGTAACTGTAAACTTACTATTGGACCAATTTGGGTCCTTGTGTGGGGGGTGTTAAAAGAATATCCCCCCGTTGAATTAAAAAACAAATCTCTTAAATGATCAAAATGTTATCCCCTTTATAATTTTCAAAAATATAACATGAAAAGAAAAAATAATGAAGATATTTATATTAACAATTTAATTTCACATTAGGAAATACAATAGATGAATTCAATATTATCTCTTTGTTATTAGTTCTCCAAAACTTGAAAACTATTTTAAAATAATAAATATTATTAATAAAAAATATATAAAAGGTATAAATAAGTAATGTTCATGGAATGTATTAATGAAAAATGGAAATATTACCTCAAAATTATATTTATATTAATTTAATCTTTTGAATTATAAAATTAAAAATTATAATAAAATGCGCGATAGTGATTTTAATGATTTCAAAATGATAGAAAATATTTTTTAAAGGTTAATTTGAAAATTGGAATCAAAATTACATTAAAAATATATCGACAGTAAATTTTAAAAAAGAAAAAAATTACATTGAGAAACAGAATAAGAGAATGAAAAGATTTTTTTAAAAAAAATTAAAATTTAACATCTAATATATTAATAAGAGGAATATATTGATAATAGATAGATGAATAGATTAGAAATTGACTTTCAACAAGTAATATAAAATATAAAACAACCAAAACCTTGTTCCCGAAGAGATAAAAATTATATAATGTTATGATTTATTCTCACAAAAATTTGGGATTTTTATTTATTTGGATGATTGATTTAAATATTTAACTACTTGAGTACTTGATGATATTATAAATATTTAGTTTCTAAAATTTTTAATGGTAAATGATTTACAATGGTATATGCCTTCAAAACACAAACGTAAGTGTATTTTTGGTACCATTGTGGATTAGACGATATCCATATAAAAAAATTTATAATATTGAATTAATCAGGATTCTAAAAAAATAAATTAAGAAATATTTATGAACAAAATCATGTTTTCTGTGATATTATATATGAGATGAATGATGAATATATTTAGGTATTCAATGTATTCCATTTTTCATTCACACTAATAATTTAATTTCACATTATAATTATGAAACACATTCCATAATAATTTTTTACCAAAACTTATTTTTCATTTAAGAACACATAGTATTTGAAATTAAAAAACCATGGAAATATATTATAGGATGTTTTATTCCAATAATAATATCATGATATTGATCAATAATGGGTAATTGAGTGATATTTTATTATGTCTAATAGATATTTGTTTATAAATTCTAAGGGATTATTTATCCTTATAATTTAATCATCAAAAAAACTATTCCAATAAATAATATATAACTTTCATTAAGTTATTACATCTATTTTCCTATATCATTTTTTTTATTTTTCAATAATTTAGTGAAAATAAATCCACAAGATTGTTATTTTATTAGAAGAGGAATAAGAATTTGAATCAGATGGTTAGTGGGAAATCGGAGAACTATCCTAATTTCCTAACTTGATATGATCCATGAGGAATATAGGAAGTCATATACATTAGGTTATTTGGACAAGGGTGGATTAATTAACACTATATAATTATACATTAGTATATTTATTACAATTCATATTATTTTAAAATATTTTTAAAAATTGTTAAATATTTATTCACATGACCTATTTTTAAAATTCATTGAATGTCACATTTAGTTCGTCCATTTGATAATTGTATTTATTATGTTGGATATTTTTATTATTTTCATTCAATTTTTTCAGTTTCATGTTTATGCACTCAATTTTAGATTCATTATCATATGAATATACATTATTTATTGATTTTAATTAAATATTTTATTTTAAATAAATTGGTTTCCATTTACTATTTTTCTAGTCGATGCTTCATTTTAATTTTTTATCTAATATTATAAATAAAAAACTCTTTCACCGGTATTTTTTCATGTTTTCATTCATTAGTTTTAGTGACTTTGGTTTCCATATTTCTAGGATATAACATGTATTTCCTTTGACATTGATTTATGTAAAAAATAATTTCAAAGAGACCATCATCAATTTCATATTTCTGTAAACTATTACCAAAATACTAATAATTAATAAAATTTATTTCATCTAAAATCACAAAAAATATTTTAAATACATGTATGATCTAGAATATATTACATTTTTTGTCCCATAATTAGTTACCTCTATCGATTTAATTATTTCATGGAATTTTTTTCATAGAAATATGTGATTAAATTAATTTTTTTAAACATATAATAAAGAGAAACCATGAATTTACCATTATGATCGATTAATTTTTAATAATGAATTGTCTATTTATCTTCATGTTCATCATAGTGAATAAATTAATTCATGAACATTATCCCCAATTTGTATCATACATTGATCACCTGAGATAACACATACCAGGATTCCATGGAGGAACTATGGATATGGATGAAAAACAAACCATCATGTTCCTATCGACTGTGATAAACAACCCGATCAGGAGGAAGATTACAATAAAAAAACCAAAAACATGAGATGGGTTAAAAAGTATTTGATTTTTTATTAGGAAGATTGTTGGAAAGTTTTTTTTGAAGACCCATTTCATAATGTTGTGGAATTATTTAACTACTTATTATAAGAACAAGAGGAAATATACTTACTTGAAATATAGAGATTCATCCTTTAATGAAATTCTACCAAAAACTCGTCTTTAATTCTAAATGATTATTATTTAAGAGGAATTTTTATTGTCACATAATGAAATATAATCAACATATATACAGTCACATAATTGATTAAATATTAACTATATATTCTTCCAATATTGAAACATTAACCAAAACCAATATGGATAGGATAAGATAGAAGTATTATCAAAAGAGAATAAACCATTAGATGAAGAAAAACTACTTTTAATATCCAAAATTAAACAATATTACAAAAATTTCAACATATATCATTGAATGAATAACTATCTTAAAACTACCAGAAAATAATACAAAACACGTTTGATACCCAAAACTCATACTACATTGATTATATAATCATCCAAAACAATTTTTCACATTTATCATAAAATAATACCCCCAACTCTTAATGTCTCATACCAAAAAGTAACAAACCTATTCACATATTCCCTATCATATGTTAATAATTTCCATAAAAAACCAATTTCCCCATTATCCCATAATTAAATTCCTATATTCTTCCAAAATAAAATTCAACAATTACACATCAAATAAAATCTATTAGTAATCTATTATCCTTTTATATACAGGGTTCCCAAAATATTGAACGTGTTCCAAAATAAAATTTATCAATTAATCGCTTAATCATTTCCCAATACCAAGGATATCTATTTCATAAAACATTTGCTTCAAAAATAAACAAATTATTATTTGATTAACTATTTAACTAAAATTAAAAAGACTTACTAACCAAGGGTATCATGTAGGATAGTTGTAGGTGATAAATCTTTATTAGCCTTTAGTTGTTGGTTTGATTCAGCCGTACTAGACCGACTTGATACTTTTCACTCTACTTGTGAGCTGTTCTAATTCTAATACTATATAATTCATATTATTTTCCCAAAATGATATTAAATCATCAAAAATAACCATAAATCAATTTTATCCTAAATGGTAACCTCAGACCGTCTATTTTGCATTCCAAAATGTAATATTCCATAATTAACTCAAAACCATGATCATATAATCCCTAAAGGTTATTCATTCATTAATAATTAAGTCCACAAAAAAATATAATCCCAACATGTATATCTTTTTCACATAAGATACATTAGGGTTACACATACTAGAATAATTATTCTAATATAATCACGTCATTAAATTTGCATTTATACTTTTAAAATTTTCATCATCCATAGATCTATCATAAATATTGAATCCATTATATTTATACTTCATAACCATTCATCATTATTCATGTTCTATAAATCTCAAATTCCCATATTATTCATTTATAATTCATAACCATTCATCATTTTTCAGGTCTTCATTCTCAATTGAAATAGAATTATGTTTTTCTAAACATATATTTGTTTGTTCCTACTCATCTGATTCCCTTACCATCATTGAAGGACATCAATTTACATATTGAAAATACACTCAACATTCAAAATATTCAATTGATAACTCAAAAAAAAACTTCTTTTCATTTTCTGGACTCAACTGAGTGCTTCCTTCTTCCTTAGATGGTTATTACTTTATAACCTTCATTTACACAACAACAACATCTTCTAATCTATTTAAAATATTTTTCTAGGTGATTCATTCCACATCTATGATACATATTTCATTGAATATACATACCATTATGATTGTTATTACTTAAAATTCCTCAAGGATTCATTTCTCTAAAATATGATTCATTATAAATCACAACAAGGAACAAGTTGTTAATGTTGACTCCTAATAGTTAGTTTAGAATAACCATTATAGTTTTCATTTTAGCTCTTATTTCATTTAGTTTCCTATTTAGAGAACCACCACAATTTACATAACATCCATTGTTACATTATCACATGATGGAACCAACTATTTACTAAAACCAAAATGGTTAGTGTGAGTATATCAATAAAATATTCATATTCTATCATATGAGGAAGATAAAAACATTATTTAATTATTAATTTTTTCTCTACGTAATTCAATTTATCTAAAATACCTTTGACTCTATCTATTATTCTACCCTTTCTAGTTTTATATATCTTATAACTTATGCTTAAATATCACCCTAACCTATAAATATATCTAAACCATCACTTGATACCAACTATAAGGCCTCTTCCATTACATAATATTGAGTAAGTTTAATAATTCAGAATGAGTATCCATTTAGGTTAAGATATTTAAAGAATTAGGGCATAACTATTTCTTAACAACTCAAATATTAAAAATTGGTCATGTATACTCACTATCAATTTTTTTCTAAGAAATAGAACTCCTTAAAATAAATCCTAATTTTTCCATGGTAATATTTTTTAATTTTTAATTTCTACTATACATCCTTATAGCCTATGTAATAAATTTCAAACACATGTTATGTGCATAAAAAACAAATTTTGGTTTATAAAATAATGAATGAAACATTTATTCCATGAATATATGAAACCTGTGATTTAAAAAAAATCATTTCACCCATAAAACATAAAAACATAACATACATCAAGAAATAATAAGATTCGTGAAAAAGTTGTTAGAAATCATAATCATAAAGTATACATGTAGAATCCATATCATACTTACAATGTAGCATTCACAACTATATAGGAAGTATCATTCATGGTTATGTTTGGAATACCCATCATATGATATTTCATAACTATTTTATGATAAAACTCGTCATTGAACACTATCTCATTACCAAATTATTGATGATATATCATTGGCTCACCGTCCATTGGTTTATCACAGAACAACCCATATACATGACTAATGCTATTGAAACAAAACATAATCTCAACACATAAATAACGCATAATGTAAAATTAATATGTCGACAGTTATTTCACATGATATCATCTCAAAATATTGATATAATAAATTCATTCACAAAAAAAAATCAATAAGAATACACATTAACAATGAATATGGTATTCTTATCATTTTAAGAACATTACAGCGGGTAAAAGAAGTCAAATATCAAATAATGGTCACGGTGGTGGAAAATTAATTATTATCATATATATTAAAAAATATTAAATTTTATAATTTAGTAATAGGATTAGTATAAAAATATTAATTTCAAAAATATTTGACTGAAATTAATAATAAAATGGGTTGATTATACACTGTCTAAAATAAAGGTAGTGTATAAACTCAAAATACACCTCAATGAAATGAGATTCAGGCGAAGTCCCTTACATTGAGTCTGAATCGTCACATAAAATATTTATATTCCTATATAATGAACATAGGATATTTTCTATGGTCATGAACACAATTTTAAATTTTATTATTTCATTTATATCCCTTGATAAAAATTTATCACAATTATAAAATTATTTAATTTTCAATCATACATTTTCTTGATATTCGCTTCTTAATTTGAAATTGAACTAGGTATGATGACAATAGTTCTTGTGGTAAAAATTAAATCACATCCATAATTATATTCATGAAATAATAATCAACATTATAAATTAATAAATTTTTTAAATCAAACCATTAATTATGGTTAGGAAAATTGACTAATATTATAATCATTGCGATGGTAGGCCCTATGTTCGCATGAGTAATGTTTTTCATTTTTCATTGATCGTTATGTAGAGAAGGTAAGTATAATTTTATCATTTAAAATTTATCTTAACATAGTTAATATAAAATTAATAATTTAAATATATATGTATTTATATATTAAACAACTGACGTAGTGAATACAAATGAATCACATCACTTCGTGGATTTGATAGTTCACACGTACGAAGAAATGACATTATCATTTTTATGTGAATGGAAAGTAAGATCATAATTTATATATTATTATCTTAAAATGATTAATATTTCATGAATACCACATATGAACATTTAATTCCATCATTTGAATAAGTATATAATGATGGTGATGAAAAATGTACAATATCAATTCACAAAATGGTAGTCCGCTGCACACACGAATGAAACCTTCATTTACCATTTGATAAAATTTGAGATGTATTCATGTGATGATATTAAAATAATAACATATTAGTATATTTAGGATATAATATATATTATTTAATAATGGTGGTAGTATATTTTAAGGATGTGGAAGAACAAATAATATAAAAATATTTGAAGATAATTATACATCCTCATCGGTTGATCACCCTGGAAGAACACCTTAACAACTCTAAAAAGTTTGTTAGGCATAAAATGAGGCCTATAGAATGTGGAGAGGGATTCTTGGAAGGGGTTTTAATAAAACATGGCCGAACCAAATTGTTTTTTAATTGTGAGTAATAAAGTGGATTGAGTTCCTTTTATAGGAGTGGGGAGGGTCTCATTTGGAATTATTAAAATTATTAATTTAATATAAATTATTTTTCAATCCAAAACATGACCATAATAATTTAGGTATATTATAGGATGAACATGGGTATAAATATTATCATACAATGAAAAATATACATATTTTGTATATTTTTTAATCGTTATTTTTTCTTATAATCTCGTTTATCTCTAGCCATTTTATCAAGTAATTTAAAAATAAAGGGTATTAAAAAATTACCATATCATGGCACATGACTAATGAATGACTGATTAATTAAATTTTTAGAGATATCTCTAATTTTTTCTAAATAATTTTTTTATAAATTGTTTATAAATCAATATGATATTTTATAATTTATGTTATCCGTTATTCCAATTTCGACAATATTCATTACATGATGTTTTTATTAAAAAAATACATAATCACTTCATTCCATGTGATAAAATACCTTAACTCAGTTCTAAAATGTCATATACATCCACTAAATTCGGGCATGACATAAAATATTTTAGATTATCTTTATTTTAATAATATTAATATATGGTTTTGGTTTTTTTTCTTTAATTAATCATTTACAACATTATCATTGTGTCACTGTTTAATTTCATTACTTATTTTCTATGAATTATAAATAAACTACCATGATGTATAGAATCATTATACCTTTTTAAAGAAAATTCAGAATCAAATATAACTCTTATATAACACAGTATTATAAAAAATTAGTAAGGAGTTACATATTTATGATATATTTTCCTTCACATTAAAATTAATGTGATAAATGTCATAAACAATCCCAAGTGGAATCCAAAGGTTATAATAATTGACAAATTAAGGTAATAATTTAAAATGGCTCATAAATTAAAATTTGTATGAGTTTAATGTTATGTTTATAATTTGATAATAAAACATTTTCCATTAGTTACCCTATTTACCTTTAATTATGGTAAATAAAATACTAAAGTAATTATTCAACAATAACAATTTTGATCCTATTGGACAAAATTATGTATACTAAGTACAAAAACTTATTTATGTTTTTAAAAATTAAATTCTGAATAGTTTTCAATTATTTTTAACACTACTCCTGTTAGAGAATCATAAAAATATGTTTTTTTAGTAAAATGTTAAAAAGTTCACATTTTTTCTATTTAATTTTAATTCGAAATTACATATAATGAACTATCTTGGATTAAAACATAAAAATTTAATCTGATGATACTTTAAACCCTTTTAAAATTATAATATTACAGTGTAAATAAATTTGACTAAAAGGTAGTTATGAATTAAAATGCATTTTTTCACAATTCATTAAAAAAATGAATGTTATTAGAAAAATAGAAATAATTCCACCGAATTAAATTTTTATTTCCCAATTCCAATGATGATTTTTATATTTTCCAATAGAATATATAAAATTTATAAGAAATATACTTAAAAATTGTTCTTTATAAAATGTCTGTACAACTACCTCTAAATATTTTAAGTTTATTTTATACTTAAAATTGGTTTTATTCTAATTTTAGTCCTCAAAAATTTATTGGATGAAAGTAAAAATATTTAATTAACATATGTTAAAAAATATATAGTTTGTTATGATAATTAATACAAATTCAATGGCTTGGTGATAAATAACACTTAAAATTGGAGTATTAACTATATATTATTTTTCAGTATAACTCAATCCTTTGGGAAACATAAGATTTTGGAGAATCCCATTGTTTTCTGTAATAAATTATATAGAAGATAGAACCCCTTTTAAAATTATGTTACTATATAATTAATTAATATTAATAATTATATAATATTATCATTCTACAATTACCTGTGATGTTACAATCAATGTTGCGAAGCTTCCTTTCGAGTAGAGGCCGGTGCCCACGATCCATTATGTTCAAAAAAATGTGTAGGTGCACTAAGGAGACCATGATGATTCACCCCCTAATGGGTAGATGGACCCATATAGTTGGATAATGGTTTTCCTAACCACCTGTCCAAACCATGCTTCACATAATAATTGTGATGATCTCATTTTTTCCGCCCTATTATATTTCTTTTTCTCCCCAAATTCCACCCCCATTCAATCCCCTACATCTTGGGTGATGAACCTGTAGCCCCATACACCACCATGGGTGATTATCCTTTAATTAATATGATTTTTAGGTCCATTTAGTGTAATTAAAAGATCCAAATATGGGTTATACTCTTTTCTATCACTTTTATGGAAGATCATTGGGTTTTGATTTCCACTCCTTCAAAGCATTACAATCTTGTTCTTTTAGATGTTTCATGGATAGGTATTTTATACAATCTATGGATATGTTTAAGAGGGAGTATTTCCACAAGAATGAGGTATATTATCTTAATAATGTTTCTAATGGTATCATTATTATACATGTGTATGTGGTTTTTCCAATGTGCATACTTATTGTGTGTTAACGTCCTTAAATTTGTATTGTAATTTGGTCCAATTATTTTTTGTGTGAGTCTCATCAGTGACCCTTTTGAGTTTATTAACAATGTGAGATAGATTGTTGGTCAACCCTTAGGGTGTTCCAAACCCATGGAAATGGTGAAATTAAATGGTAAACAATGATATATTCTAATTATAGAACAGAATTGGTTGTGAATTCTATTTGGGGTATTAAGTATTGGTTAATATGATAAGCAGAATGATTCTGTTTTAGTTTTTTAGGTTTCCAAGTGGGTTTTCAAAATGTTTCGAAATGGTGTGTTTTGGTTTTTGACCTGGTTATAGTTATCAATGAATATATAAATGTTTTAAAGTGATAATTCTTTTAAATGGATGTGTTCAACACAAAAGACATGAATTTTTTTTTCGTATTAATGGATTTCAAATTATGACTTTAAAAGGGGTGAGGCCCGTTTATTGTGATAATTAATAATGATTATTTTGTATGGATGAAATAGAAATAGATGTTATGGGGTATGTTTTTATTTCTCAAAGTCCTTGGACCATATTTTAAATGGTTTCTTCAAGATGATTTCAAATGATTATTTTGAATTTTTTTATGACATGATGATTTGTTATAGGATCTTTGGGACCTTAAAAATTGATGATATTTTTCTATTAGTGGGATATAATCCTAATGATTATGGGGGGATGTTAACGTAGTTATGAAATTACGTAAATAAAAAATGATCTTAGTTGATGACATAGCATAAAGGTTGTTTAGAATGATGGTATATGTGTGAATGGGTTATTCCTTTTTACTGAGATATGTAGAATGTGTTATGTTTGAAAATGATAAATCTGTTTACTAGTTATGGTTCGTATTTGGTAAATGTGGTATGGTTAAAAAAGCATGAGCACATGGCTATATGGTAGTGTGTGGTATATGACATGGGAATATATGCCCACATTTCAAGTTATACTTAGACTCTAAACCCCACCCCTATAGTAAATGGTTTATAGAGATGGAATGGGTCTATATTCCACTAATCTATGCCTATGATGAGACTAATTTGACTGGGTTTCCATGGTGAGTGTTATATTTTTTTGACATTTCATGTCAGAAAAAGGCAGTTTTCATCCCGACATTTTGTCATGGAATGGGGTGGGATATTGGAAAGAGGCCATATTCTTCTAAAAAATATGTATTTGAAATTATTTCCTTACTAAGGATCTAGGTTATATTGATAAATTTTGATTAAGGATTTCACACTTGGGATTTATAAGTGTGTAACACTATATGCTATGTATTGGAATTCAATTGTGACCAGATATTGTTTTGTTGGTTGGTTTCCCCTATAGAAATAAACTATTGAAATTTATTTTCATTGATAATTTCTCAATTGTGACATATATAGGTATCAAAATATCTTCTGTTTCCTCTTTATTATAATGTTGTTGGTTTATTTTCCTTAACTATAGAATAGTTTTGTTATTGATTTAGATATCATTAGTGATGTGATACTAAGTTGTACTCACACCTAGCAGGGGCCTCCATAGGACATGGATACCCAAGAATTTGTTACCTATTTTCTGGTACACGTTGAGGGCATAATCCTTGTTTTTGGATCATGCATGGGTTATTTTTTAGTGCATGGGATATCCGGACCAGATAGGAACCCATGTGTGTTCATGGGATCTTTTTTTAATTTTTTTCAGAATTATATTTTTATGACTTCCTAACATATAGGTTTCTCATCATATTTTTATATCATGTGCTACTTGGATAGTTGTTGGCATTGGTCGAATGATGTCTATTTATTTACTCATGATGTTTATTATAAATATTGACATTATTTTTTCCATGGAATTATACTAAAAGTGTGTATGTTCTCCAAACAATATACCCATATAATCATTATAAAAGTTGACACCCTCAAATATATGGGTAGTCATGCTTGAGGTCAGGTAATGACTCGAGCCGTGGCATCATATATAGTGGCCAGTTGGTTAGGGATATTACAAACTGGTATCAATGCATGTCTTCTTTAGCTGCTTCTGGTATAATAGACAAGAGAGTTAGATCCTTTCGAGCCTGGTAATGAGCTCGAATATGGCTCCTTGAAGCCCCATGTATGTGAAACAAATCAATGTATCTATTCATTTGGAATGATGTTTAGTTTTTTGTTTTTATAGTTTATTTGTATGTCCACATTTATTTGTTCACATGGATATTATATGATTTATTTGTGATAATCATTCTATTGACCAAGTATGGATTGATATTTTGTACTAGTTTACATATCATTCTAGTAACATTAGACATAATGTTCATCCATATGATGAATATGATTTGTTGTTACTTGCTATTCATGTGCTTGTAGTGTACTTTTCAGCTTTTAGTTTATTCCATTAGATATTCCATTGAATGTAATTGATAAAAAAATAAATTTTTAAAACAAAAATTTGAATAAACCATATATCATTGAAATGTTCGGTTAAAATAGGGTGTTTTGGAAGGTCTAAATATTTGAGGTTTTATAAAGGAATGTTTTTAATGTAAATATTTGAGATTTAAAAGTGCTAATGTTTATTAAATAATATTGTAAAATAATGGAAACTTAAAGGGGAACTGGTCTGGGTATCCCTATCAATGTGATCCAACAAAATGTATTGGCAGTTTGGGTAGTGAGAGTTCCATCGTTTTTGACCATTTTTTATGGCTCTTTTGGCTTTGGGGATTTAATGTTTGTTAAAAAATACGTTTCTTTTGTTCCCTCAATTGAGATATAACATTGTAATATGAGATGTTTTTTTATATTTTGGGTGTGGTAACCCTTGTAGGATTTTTTTTGGAGACATAATTTTTTTCATAGGGTGTGTGTTTTTCATGTATTGTTGAAGTGTGTGTATGAGTATCCTCGGTGTAAGGCCTACAATAAATGTTTACTAGGGTGCGTTAGATATAGTGTGTATTAGAATATGGGTGGGAGTTCATGCTATGTGTAGCGTGTTGGTTGAGTTTTCATGTTTATGGATTAGATAGAGACATCAATTGAATTTATCATTATGTTACAGAAATTTAGATATATTGTAAAAATTAATCATTTATGAAGAAAAATAATGAGCACCTTCTTAGGCTTCCAGTGATTTTGGGTGTATAAGAAAAGGGAATAAGTTATGTACCATATAAGGGGCATGTATAGAGTGTCTCTTTATGCGGGTTATCCTAGAAAGATTAGTAGTAATGTTAATGGTATTGGAAATGTGAGGTGGGTTGGGGTTATGAGTTTATATTTTGGGTAAATAGAGTTTATCCTAAGCGGTGGCCATGTGTATAAGGTTACATTGGATGTGAATCACATGTAGATTATTTTAAGGTGTGTTTGCCGAATGGTTTTGTTATAGAGTGTGTTAATTATGCATTGTTATGACATAGAATCTTTATTTGAAGGTACCTGGGAACTTTTTATAGGTTGTAAATTTATTTTTGGGAAGATGAAATTTCATTATGGGCCTTTCACTATGGTGTTTATGGTGTTTTATTCATTAATTAATGTTTATATTTGGCCGAAAATACAAGGGTGAACAATGTGTGGATTGGTGTTTTGTTTTCGAGGTGACACATGGGGTGGTGATGGTCACTTGTTTTGAGACTTATTTTACTAATGGTATGTTTGGTGGGTGAGGATGTTTAGAATTCTCTAAGTCCAATGAGGCTGATAGACTAGGATGTGTGGTTAGATGAGGTAGGATATGTTGTGTCCAGATCTGGTTATGTATGACTTTGTGATATAGATTCAGGTTTAGTGTCTGGAAGCAGTAAAGTGTGATTCATTTAGCTATTCTACAAGGTCCATATGTGGGCACATTTTGGAAAGGAATGATACAATTTAGTGTGGGTGAATATGTGGCTCTTAATAAGCGGTTTTTGTAATTCTCTGTAATAATATTGGTAAAAAAGGTTATGCATGAGATGGATGGATTATGGATCGGTGTGGGGGAATTTTTTTCCATGTCTGTCAATGGTTTCATGATAAAATAACTAGTGTGGGGTAATGGTATTTGTTCAAAATAGAATGTTTGGCAGTGAGTGCTTGATAGAGGTTTGTGAACTGGTAGTGTGTTTTGGATAGAAATCCCATTTGATTTGTAACAAATGAGTGTTGATGGGAAATTATTGGGTAGGTTTTTCCAAGAATTTCATCAAGTTCAAGAGTCAGATGGTGGGAGGATACATTATAGGTATAAAGATCATGGTTTTGTTCGATGATGAATTCTTAGCTTACTCTTATCTAGTGATGATCATGTCCAATATCTGGATATCATTAAGGGTCTTCTATCATCAAAAATGTGTTTTGGTTAGAAATGGAACCTCTTGAAGATACACTCGCATATTGGTATACACAGAGCCATTTGGTGGGGATTACCCCTTAAAACATTTATAAGAGTGGTATTCAAGATTGGTCAGATATCAATGATGTCCATGATTCCTTTTCTCATAACCCAAGAATGGGTAGTTGTTATTTTTTCTATTTTTGGAAAATATGGAAAACCAAATCCATGTATTCAAGATTATCATGTGATATCACTGGGATCCCTGGTGGTTGACATGTCTTGAGGGAAGTATTGAGAATGATACCCCAAATGTGGATATTGGTATGTCAATCCTAGATGTATTGTGTATACCATGGTGTAGATGTGGTGGAATCCTGATTACATTGGGATGCTTGTAAGGTTCATGGTTGGTTTCCCTAGGGAAAGCCAAGTAGACATTGGATGAGGTGGTAGATCGATCCAAGTGATGTATTTGGGATCAGGCTAGTTTTATATGTAATCTAATTAACTGTATTGAATATGTGTCGGTGGGTGATATAAAGCATGCCAACATTTGTAGGGAAGTAGATGCTATGATAGTGAAGTGTCACTCGATGATGGGAATTTAATTTGGTAGGTTCACAAAGGTGATGGTTGTATTACTTATGTGATAATTCATAATGTATAGGTATAGGTATGACATTCCAATAGTGGACGTTCAGAGCCAATGGATTGAGTTGTCTGGGATGGATGGACACAGTTGGGAAAAATGGAACAGATGTAGTGGACTGTATGAAAACTCCAGTTAATATTGGGTTGGTATGTGTGCTCCATTAATATGAAATATTTCTTAGGAAGAACTACAGTATTTTTATTGGAGTTGTGGATGATATAATTTTAACCAATCAAGTTATTTTTTACGATAAGGAAAATAATTCAAGAGTTGGGTGGGGTTCTCATTCATGTGGGGAATAGTGAGTTCGAAAACATGTCAGGAATATTTTAAATGTGGAGTTGAGGTTATTCTAGTATATTTGTTGGTGGTTGTAGTTCCAATCACTACGTGATGATCATGGATAATTATTGTGTACATTGGGGGGCACAATTGTGGGAAATTATTCACTTAATGATGAGAGAGATAGTATGGGACATATGGGTAATATGAGATTCATCCTGTTTTTTTTTGTTTTGTTAGTAATCATTAGCTCCAACATAGACCAGTTGAGTACCATGAGGTGTAGATTCTACTTGGGTAGTACTATGAGTGTATGTAATGCCCTGACCCAAATTATCGAGAGTCATTGCATTATTACATAACATTGGCATGATTATTAGAGACAAAATCCCAAAAGACTGATCAGTCTAGTATCCTTTAAAGTACTAGATATATTCATAAGTATCACATTACATTATAAAATGAAAAACAAAAACAAAAATGTCTCCATTTACCACATTAAAATCTCGTGGAATATTCCTCAGAATATCCGTGTAGGTCAGTCATAATATACTTTTTCACATCCTGGGAAAAATAAAACAAAGAAAGGGGTGAGCTCAGACACTGAGTAAGGATAACAATATAGTGGAAACATTCATAAATATTTGTAAACATTTAAGTAAATGTATATAACTAAATCATAATCATTTTAAACATAAAAATCAACATAATATGGCCAATATAAATCATATAACTCTATTTACGTATTCACTGAGATATTCTACTAGTCAAATAACCACATGTAGTATCAATAGACAATTTTATAATGATGGAATGCATAATGCCAGACAACATAACTACTTAGTTAAAGAAATGTTCCAAGTCTAAAAAAAAATTGTCAATGCTTTGTGCCAAGACCCACGTTTGTCTAATAAGACCTGCTGATGCTGCGAGAAGATATAGCAGGCTCCACCTACCACTTACAAAGTCCAATTCTTTTCCCATATGAAATGGATAAAACATAACCAAAAAAGTCATAGTAAATCTAGAATAAGAAATGTCAATACTTTATCCATAAAACATGAATGGCGTAAAAATAACACATCCACAGTAAAAAATACCACAAAACCTTCAATAGAAGTTTGAATTTTTGATTCATAATAAATAAACATCAAACAAGATTAAAATCCATTAAAGGATGTTGACATAGATGAATTCAATACATTTTTAGAGAAATAACTCATTCTATTTTGAAATAATTTAAATGTCATATAATAAAAAAAGAAAAAATTTATTTTGAAATATTCTTATAAGCTAGTATGAGAAGCTTTGACGAGGCTACAATGGTGGAAAATAGTTGCACTCACCGTATAACATAAATAATGGAATTCTTACCTAAATTTTGTCAAAAAGGTCATAAAGTACCTTGTTTGAAAATGATAGAAAGATTCCATTCAACAAATATATGGTCAAATAATGGTATAAATGACCTTAAACCATTGTTCGGTAAATATTAACAATTTTGGAATTAAAATTTTAAGATATCACATATGTGGATGATAAAGAGGACCCGGTAGATACTTTCATATTAATATCCTCTGATAAGTAAAGAGATTGTAGAAATCACTATTACCTTGTAGTTTTCCTTAGACTATGGTATGTTAACTCATATATAATTGTTAAAACATATTAATTAAATTATAAAAGAACTATATACATATTATATGATATCATATATGATCCTCTAATATTGCATCGTTAATAATATTTCAGTAGTATCATCGTTTTGGGTGTTAACTAATCCATTTTCCTTTATATAATCTGTTAATTAATCCATGTTTTTTATGGATAGGATTTATTCTATTCATATATAGAGTGATATTATGTTCATAAAAATTATTTTTAATCAAAAGATAAAATTTAATCTTGAATATTATGATGGGGAATGAATCTCATCACGTTCATGGAGACGATAATCCTTACAGACGCATGAGCGACAATATCATTATATTGATGTTGAAATAGTATGTAATAGGATGGTAATCATATATAAGGAATCCTCTACATGTTATATTTATTATTTACATCATTTATACTCATTATTATATGCATCCAAAATAATGAAGTGTTTGAATAACAAACTACACCATGACGTGGAGACGGTAAGCCGTACGTACACATGTTTGGGGACATTGTCATTTATAGAATCTATAAAATAGCGAATAAGGTTGTACCATATTTAAAATAACAAAAGCTTATGTATAAGTTACTGGATTTATTATTTTGGTATGTAATCAATGAAAGAGGAAGTGGAAGAAAAAATGAACATGAAATAGGGTGGTGAAATAATTACCACTTTTTCGGGTGTTTCTTTTTGAGTTGATATAAAGGGCGATATATGTTGGCTTTATGATCCAAGTAAAGAATATTTGTTCATATGAGGTATGTTTTGATGATATTTGTGGAGGTTTTTGATGATTTAAATGGTTTTGGAGATATGAAATTAAGAGAAGGGGAAGTACCCTTTTATAAGAGAGGTGAGGGTCACTTTAGAAAAAGCTTGAAATATTATTTTATAATAAAATCATTTTCGGGTTCTAATGGATCCAAAATAATTTATATCAAGGATAATGTTGGTAAGGGTCGAAAAAATATCAATAAATAGGTTTTATACTAGTTTAGGCCACCATATTATCCTTTCTTTTATATTTAACTCTTAGTTAAATAGTTTGACATTTACCATGTCTCTATTTATTTTTATATTATATGTTTAATAAACATAATAAAAACATCCAAGAGAACCCCAACTGGTTCATTATTAATATATATAACCTTATCTAAGTCATTTTACCTAACACTAGGTTTTTCGGAATATTATATCAATTAATAATATAGTATTTGTTCTAAAAACTCAATTCTTTCAATTTTGACTCTATTTAGTATTTTATTTTTTTGGTTAGCCAAAAAAACTTTATCATTTAGAATAAAATTTATTTAATCAATAATAAAATTTTATATAAACCAGGAAAATTATTGGAATTCATCAGAAGTCTCAATTTACATTTATTTGGATATTTATAATTTAAATTATTTTAATATTTTATTAATAAGATAATTAATGCCTCATCATTGTGTCAGAAATAAATTAAACTATTTAATGTCTAAAAATTATAAATAATGTACCATTATATGTGAAATATTATGAGATTTATAATAAATATTTTTAGTCAATTTTAGATTTTGTATAACCCTATATAAAAAATGGTTTAGTTATTAAACAATGAATCTAACACTTTTAACTCTTCTTTAAATAAAATATATAAAAAATGTCCTAATCTAGCCCAGGTGGACCATAGAGGATAATATTTTATTACTAAGGTTTTTTGGACGAATTAAACATATTCAATAGAGTTAAGGCTTTTGTTAGGGTAATTATAATATCATTTTTACCCTTATTATTCCTATTTACTTTTAAATTTGGTAAATATAAGTCCAAAGTTATTATTCAACAAAACATATTTTCATCTTATTGATCCAAATTTTACTTACTTATGTCTACCATGTCTCTCATATTTTTTAAATTCAACTCATATAATTTGTAAAATTCTGTTTTATTCAAATTTGTAAATGCTCCTAGTAGGAGGGTAAAATACGGTAAAAAGATCAATTAAATTTTCTATCTGTAAACTTATTATAAAATGATTCCAATAAATTAATTGTAACATATATAGGTATTATGTATCTATTTTAACCTAAAATAAATTAAAATAAAATAACTAATTATTTAAATAAAATTTTGGTTTTAAACAATAATGCAATCTTTTTCACTATTCATCAAAAAATGAAAGTTCTTAAAAAAATACCAAAAAATCACCCTATGATTATTTTGATATTCTGAATCAAAAAATGATGTCTATGTAGTGAATTAAAATGGAAAAAATATTAAAAAGTGGGAATTACAATTCATAACTTCTAGTTTCTTTGGTTGTGGTGTGTTAAAACTCTATGTTGCGTACAACGCAAGCTACTACATTATTTAAAGGGAAACGTACCATGGAAGAATGGGGTGATACCATATCGACTCCTTAAAATAATTTCATCCTAGAAATTTCTAGAATATTACAGCCTAAAAATATTTGTGTGGTTCTTCATCATAATTTCCATAGGTTCCCACATTTCCTCTCGCATTTTATGGTTTATCTATAGATATTTTTTCAGAAGAGTCATCCGGTTTCTCAGCACTTGTTCTCTTATATCAAGAATTTTTACCAGCTCTTCACAATTTGACAGATAAGGTTCTAGTTCAATTTCTTCATAGGTGGGTACATTCATTGAGTCAGGCATGTATTTTCTCTACAGTGATACGTGGAACAATTTATGATATTTGGAGATACTCGGGGGAATTTCCAAATGATAAGCTACAATCCCAATTAGTTCTAGAATTTTGAAAAGTCTGATGTAAATGTGACTCAATTTACCCTTCTTAACAAAATGTGTAACTCCCTTACACAGAGTTACCTTCAAGAAAACAAGGTCTCCTATGTAAAATTCCAAATCCTTCTTTCAGTTATCTACATATCTCTTTTTCCTATTTTGGGCTGTATTCATGTGGGTTTGGATAACCTTCACCTTTTCCATTGTTTCCTGGACATGTTCTAGGCCTATGAGTTTTCATTCACCAACATCACCACAACAATTTGGTGTGCGATTCCTCTTTCCATATAACACTTCCTATTTTTCCATCTAAATACTTGAATGGAAGCTATTGTTATAGGAAAATTATACCAGAGGTAAATATTGATCCCACATACCTTGAATGTCAAGTGAGACAGATCTAAACATGTATTCTATGTTTTGAATAGTCTGTTCTGATTGTCCATTGGTTTGAGGGTGGTAGGCAGTGCTCAAATGAAGTTCAGTATCCAGGGCCCTCTGAAGACATTTCCAGAATCATGATGCAAAACGGTGATCACGATCAGAAACAAATGATATGGGTAATCCATGAAGTATTATAACGACATTAATATATATTATTTCCATAAATTAAAGTGGTAAATCTTATCTTATTGAAAAATAATATTCTGACTTGGTAAGACGATAAAAAATGACCCATATTGCATCATTCATTCTAGGAGTCTTTGGTATCCCCTTGAAAATCCCACCGTAATATTATCCCATTTCCACTCATGTATGGGAAAAGGTTGCATGACTTCTGTAGGCTATTTTACTCCAAATTTATCTTGTTTACAAACCATACATATTTACAAAAAATTTGACTTATATATATTCATGTTGTCCCACCAAATATGTTCCTTCAAATCACTAAACTTTTTGGTGCTTCTAGGGTGTATTGAGAAATTAAATCTATGAGAATCATCCAACAATTCCCTTTTTAGATCAGGTATATCCGGAACACAATGTCTCTTCCCAAATTTCAAAATTCCTTCTTCATAAAAGAAGTCACTCCACCTCCCATCATTCAAAGATTTAATCTTCTTTTGGATCTCCTCATCATTAATCAGAGAACTATTAATCCTTTTTGATATAGATGGTTTGTAAACCATTTGAAAATGCATTGATGTTTCACCTTCCATGGTTATTCCCATATGCATCGTTACTTGATCAATGTAAAAAATATCCCCTTCAAAACTCATCGTGTTCAAAACACCAGGTTCATTTCTACTCAAAGCATCTTCCACCTTATTTTCCTTCCCCTTGTGGAAGCGTATAATTCCATCATAATCCTTGAGTAGTTGAATCCAATGTCTTTGTCTCATGTTGAGTACTTTCTATGAGAAAATTTATTTCAAAATATTATGATAAATATAAATCTCACATTTTTCACCATAGATATAGTGTCGCCATATTATCAGAGAAAATGTTATAGCTGCTAACTCAAGATCATGAGAAGCATATTTTTGCTCCTGAATCTTTAACTGTTGTGATGACTAGGAAATAACTCTATCATTATGCATGAGGACATAACCAAGTCATTTCTTTAAGGCATCACTATATATATACTAAAAACATTGTTCCCTGATGATAGATTCAAGATAGGAGCATTGACTAATCTTCTCTTTATTTCATTAAAACATTCTTCACTCTCTTTGGTCCAAACTAATTTAACCCCTTTACGTGTGAGCAGGTTAAATGGGTTAGCCAACTGGGAAAAATTCTAGAAGAAATGTCTATAATAACCTGCTAAACCAATAAAACTGCGCACCACACTTATACGCATCGGTGCATTACATTCTTGGATTTCCATGGTCTTTCATGGATCAACAGAGATTCTATCGTTAGAGACTATATGGCAAAGAAAAAAATCTATTGAAGCCAGAATTCAGACGTTAAAAACATCCCATATATTTCATTTCATCTGAGGGTTTTCAGAAAAGTGTGCAAGTTATTTCCATTATCTTTTTAGATTTTTGAGTATACCAAGATATCATCAATAAATACCACTACAATGTCATCATGATATTCCTTGAAAACTATATTCCTTAGATCCATGAAGATAGAGCGTACATTAGTCAATCCAAAAGGCATTACTGTAAACTCATAATGCTCGTACATGGTTCATAATGCAGTTTTCGGAATTTCTTTCATCATCACACACATCTAATGATATCCAGATTGAAATTAAATGTTTGAAACTTATTGATCTCCATGAAGTTGGTCCAATAAATCATCAATGAGAGGTAGGGGATACTTGTTCTTTATTTTAATAGTAGTGATCTCCCATTAGTTAATACACAAACTCATAATTCCATCATTCTTCTTAACAAAAAGGACAGGGGATCCCCATGGAGAAACACTAGGGTGAATAAAAACCTTGTTACTCAATTTTTCTAGTTTTTTATTTAGTTACACTAATTCCACAGTTTCCATTCTATAAGGGGTGTTCAATATGGGCCTTAAACCAGGAATTAAATCAATGGAAAAATCAATTACTCATGTGGGGGGATATCCAAGTAAATCCTCTAGAAACACGAAAACATATTATTTAAAAATAGGTATGTCCTCTATTAGAACATTATTTTCCTCAGCCATAACTATTTCATTATCTTTCCCCCAATATTTTAATTAAAATAGATACTAGGGGTGGATCGAAATAAGAATCAGGTGGTGTTGTTTCTTCTCTATTGATAAAGTACTCCTTATCATCATCGAAAATTGTAACCTCCATTTTCATGAAATAAATTTTCAAATCATTGTCCTAAATCAAATCCATACCAAGGATTATATCAAATTCAATCATGGGTATGATGATGAGATCAGCAGATAATGAATAAATACATGCCCTAATGGGAACTGATTCACAAACCTTTTTTGCAGTGATACTTCCCTTAAATGTTTTGACTGCCAACTCCATTGTTATGTCAAATTGATAATATCTAATTTTCATAGAAAATTGGGAATATATGAAAAAATGCGATGATCTAGAATCAAATAAATAATTTTTTAAACTTCAAGAAACCAAAAATTAACTTCCACTACCACTTTTGGTGCTTCAACCTTAGTAGTAGTGATCGCATAAGCTTGACCTTGCTCCCTTAGCCTCTTCTGAGGTATGTTACCTTGGAACATAGGACATTTGTTTTCATAATTCCCCTTTTCTATACAATTGTAGAATTCAACATTGACTGCCTCTTTCTTCTCCTTGAAATCCCGAGCTTGGTGACACATTTCACCACACTTGTAACAGACTCCCATTCCCTTCATGAATGTACCAGGGTGTTTCTTCCCACATTTACCACCTGATAGACATTTTACTTTTCCTTTCACCCCCTTAAGTCCATTTCCAGTGTCTTCATCAGATCTCTTCTTCTCTTTCATTTCTTTAAAGTCATAAGACTTAAAGAATTATTTATCTTGTCTTTATAGTGCATGGGAAAATAACTTTGTAACTTAGAAGGATTGTGAGACAAATGATCGATGGATAAATAGTATTAACACATCAACGAGTCGATCAATAATATTCCTTGGATTACGTATATAATTTGTAGCATGCCTTGCTGACCGTGTAAAGTTAGCCTCATACTTTCCAACATTCTCATCCTCCTTTTTCCTCATACTCAGAAGTTTTCTTTCCATATCCACTCGATGGTCCCGAGAAAAGTATTGTTCTATGTAAATCTCTTTAAACTTCATCCATTACATATCAGATACTTCTTCATATTCTTTTGAGTTTTGAATTAATGACCTCCATTGATCTGATTCTCCAATGAGGTGATAAACTATCATGATAGGTATTTCCCTTTCTATACTACCCAAAGCATGAAATATTTTCTCTAAGGAACATATCCATTTCTCAGCTATTAATGGATTTATACTACCATTGAATGTTGGTAATTTTTTCTTCATGGGGTTGTTTAACATTGATCCTCTCCATTGGGGACCAGGGTGCGCGATATGGGTAAGGTTATTATTCATAACCTGAGTGAGTTGTCCCAGTATACTGACGAGCTGATCAGCACCAGTTGCATCCCCAACAACACTATAATTATCATGAGTAGGAGGGGAATCCTTACATGGATTACGTACGTTGAAACAGTTTTTATTCCATCCCTTGGGCGCCATTTCTAAACAATCACATATAGTAGATTATTTTATGAATCAAAATACATAATTCAAACATGTAAAACACTTAAAAACATTTAACAGTTTGTGGATATAATCCAGAATCATAAAAAATTTTTCTTTGAGGACGTATATGCTCATAAAACCATAACAATTGTTTGTAATGAAAATGTGAATTATCCTAAGCATATCCCCTTGAATTGTCGTAACCAAGAGTACAACAAGCCCCATTTTCATTCAACAGTTCCCATTCAAGTCTAGCTCAAAGCCGTGTTTTTTTGTTTTACCCCTAGGTATATCTTTTCCAGAGCTGCCTCTACCTGCTCGTATCCAGACATGGATGTATTACTTGGAAAACACACAAAATTTCTACATTACCAAAATTCTTGGATGTTTTTCTATACTAATCCTCGAAGTCTATCATAGGGTAATGTTATCCCATCAGAGTTTTTCTAATTCAAGCTTCCCAAGATTGTACTAAACATCCTATAATACCAATTGAAACGCCCCAACCCTAATTACCTAGAGTCGGTGTATTAATAAATAACATTGGAATGTTCACGAGGGATCAAATCACGAATGACCGGTCAGTTTAGTAGCCTTGTAAGTACTAGGTATATTCATATGTTTTACATTAAATTATTAAATGAAAAACAAAAACATCATTTTCTTTATTGAACACATTCATATCCCTTAGACTATCCATTATACTAGCAAATATGTCAGTCATAATATACTTCATTACATACTAGGAAAAATAAAACATATAAAGGGGTGAGCTCAGATGCTTAGTTAGGATAAAAATATAGCAAAAACATTAATAAATAAACATAAACATTTAAGGAAATGTATAAGGCCAAATCATAAGAATTTTAAACATAAACATTGGAATAATATTCCAAATATAAATAAAATAATTCATTTTACTTATTCACATGGATATTCTACAAGTCGAATAATCACATGCAATATCAACATCCAATTTCATAATGATGGAATTAATAATTCCAGACTTCATAAGCACATAGTCAACTCCCTATTCCAAGATTAAAAAAAATTTCATGGCCTTGTGCCAAGACACTACTCTGTCTCATGAGACCTACTAATGTATCGAGGAGCTATATCGGGCTCCACCCATCACAAAATATTTCGAATGCATTCCTCATCTGAAAAGTTGTAAACATAACATAAACATTCGTATTAAAACTAGAATACAAAATGTCAATACATTATTAATAAACCATAGATGGTGTAAAAATAACACATCCACAGTAAATCATTTCACAAAACCTACAATAGAATATGGATTTTTTGTATCATAATAAATCAACTTTAAACAATCTTAAAATCCATAAAAAGATGTTGAAGAAGGTTAAATCAAAATATTTTTAGAGAAATAACTATTTCTATTTTGAAATCATTTAAATGTTATATAATTATAAAATAAAACATTTATTTTTAAAATATTCTTATAAGTTTGGATTGGAAGCTTTGACGATGTTATAATGGTGGAAAATAGTCGCACCTACATTATAATTTAAAAAAAGACATTATTTCCCTAATTTTGTCAAAAATGTAATATAGTTACTTGTTTGGAAAACAACAAAAACATTTCTTTCAAAACATGGATGTCGATGATAAAGAGGTCATGGAAGATACTTATGTTTAACAACCTCATATAAGTAAAGAGATTGTAGAATTAACCATTTACTTCTACTTTTCCTTAGTCAATGGTATGTTAACCTTATGTATAATAGTTAAAACATTTTTATTAAATTATTAAACAACTATATACATAAATATGATTTCATATATGATCCTCTAATATTTCATTGTAAATAATTTTTCTGTATTTTCAACTCTTCGGTTGTTAGCCGATTCATTTTCCTTTATATGGTCAGTTACGGAAGCCATGCTTATTATGGATAGGAAGTATTTGATTCATACATAGAATGATATTATGTTAAAAAAATTATTTCTAATCATGAAATTAAATTTATTCTTGAATGATTAATATTGGGAATGAATCTAATGGTGTTCATGGAGAAGGTGATCTGTATGTACGCACAAGCGATAATATCATTATATTGATGGTGAAATCATATGTATTTGGTTGGTATATCATAAATAAAAAATCATTAACATGTTATTTTTATTATTTACATCAGTTATACTCATTATTATACCCATAAAAAATAATGATGTTTTTGAATAACAAATTACCCCACGATGTGGAAATGGTAAGTCGTACGTACGCTCGTATGGTGACTTTGTCATTTATAGTATGTATATAATAACGAATATGGTTTAACGATATTTATAATAACATAAAAGTATGGAGAATGTACTAGAGTTATTATTTTGGTATGGAATCAATGTAAAAGGATGTGGAAGAAGAAAAGAACTTGAAAGATGGTGGGGAAATTATTACCTCTTCTACAGGTGTTTCCTTTTGAGTTGATCAAAACTGCTCTATAGGTTGGCTTTCTGATCCAATTATAGACCCTAGGATGATGTGAGGGAATATCGTAGGATATTTGATTAGTGTTTGGATGAGAAAAATGGCTCTGGAGGTGTGAAAGTAAGAGAAGGGGATGTACCCTTTTATAAGAGAGGTGATGGTCAATTTAGAAAAAACATGAAATATTATATTATAATAAAATAATATTTGGTTTCTAATGGCTATAAAATGATTTATTTTGTGTCCAGGGTGGGTATGGGTCACAAAACTCTCGACCAATATTTTATAAAATGGATTAGGTCACAATATTAACCTTATCCTTTATATTTAAATCCTAGATAAATAGCTTGACATTAACCATGTCTCTTTGTGTTTCTATATTATATGGTTAATAAACATACTAAAAAACTACCAATAGAATCCAATATGGTTCATTATTAATATATATAACCTTATATAAGTCCTTCGGCCGATATTTATATTTTTTGGAAAATTAGAACAATTATTAATATAGTTTTTGTTTTAAAAACAGAATTATGTCAATTTTGACACTATTTAGTATTATATGTTTTTGAAATCCATTGAAACTTTATCACTAAGAATAAACTTTATTTTATAAATCCTAGAATATCTTATTAACCTATAAAATTATTGGAATTCATCATAAGTGTCAATTTACATTTATTTAGATATTTATAATATCAATTATTTTAATATTTCTATAATAAGGTAATTATTGCATCACCATTGATTCATAAATAACTTAAATTATTTAATGTCTAAAAATTACAAATAAAATACCAGTATGTGGGAAATATTTTTATCCTTCTAATGAATATGTATTGTCGAATTTAAATTTTGTATAACCCTATATTGAATTTTTTTTTTGTTTTTTAACATTGAATTTTACAATTTTAAATCTTATTTAAATAAAATATTTATAAATATCCTAATCTAATCCAAGTGAACCATAGAGGATAATATTTTATTCCTAAGGGTTTTATTGATTGAATTAAAATTTTCCAATAGAATTAGTACAAGTGTTAGAGTAATTATAGTATTCTTTTTACCCTTAATAACCCTATTTACTTTTAACCATGGTAAATAAAAGTAAAAAGTTACTATTCACCAAAAATTATATTCATCTTATTAAACCTAATTATAGTTACATATGTCTACCGTGTCTCTTAGAATTTTGAAATTCTACTCACAGATGCAGTAAAATTAGGTTTTATGAAAATTTGTAAATGCACCAAGAAGGTAGGTAAAAGACGGTAAAAAGTTAAATAAAATTTTGAATAACTAATCTTATTATAAAATAACTCCAATGAATTACATTGAACATACATAGGTATTATGTATCTATTTTGATCTAAAATATATTAAAATAAAATAAATAATTATATATAAAAAATCTGATTTTAAATAATAACGACGTTTTTTTAACAATTCATCAAAAATTGAATGTTCTCAGAAAAATACAAAAAATTCAACCTAAGATTATTTTGATATTTAGAATCCAAAAATTAAGTCCATATTGAAAATTAAAATTTATAAAATTATAAAAGGTGGAAATTACCATTCATAAGGGCTAGTTTTGTTGGTTGTGGTGTCTTAAAACTCCACGTTGTGTACAACGCAAGCTACTACATTATTCAAAGGGAAACATACCATGGAAGCTTGGGGTGTAATAGTGTATAGATATGGTGTGAAGCAGTTTGGACTCATGCTGTCGATCATTGAAAGTAGTGAAGTGTGGTTTGAATATGGATGTTCCTTTGGGTGACTCTAGGATTGGGTAACCAAAACAGATTTCAAAGAACATTATGAGATGGTTCCAATGGACTCGGTCCAAAAATAATGAAGAGGATCAGTCCGAGCTGTTATGGTTGCCTATCATAGAGTAATGTTATTCCTTATTGATATCCATTTATGTGGTGGTTTATTGTTGTTTCACAGTCCTCTATCATGTGTTTTATTTTGGTGTATATGACTTTGAGACATATGCTTCATTGTGGAGCATCAGGAACATCATTATGAATTATGGTGTCATAGGTTTCTCCATGGTAGGATTGGTTATGTGGTCTATTAGTTGGACGAAATGAACTATTTCAGGTGTGAAATTATGAGATGTGGTTTGGTAGGTGGACCCCCTGGACCAACATTTATGTATTTAATGTCTCAATTGGGATTGGATGTGAAACTTTACGACAAAAGGTTACAAGCTAGGGAGCTTATAATATCTCTTCCATTTTCCTATGTATATACTCATTTAAATTTTTATAAACATCTTTTCATTTTTATAATTATGTTATTCTTGGGTGTATGAGTACTTTTAGGGGAGTCTCAAGGGTTTGGGGCCTGAAAGGATAAAGAAAAGTGGCAAAAATATTGTTTAATACATTGTTTGTGAATGGTTAGTAGTATTTGTGTAACATGCTAGGGTAATCCATGAAACCTGGCCCCCACTTGGATAGAGGATTCCACACAGTTTCCTTGCAGTATTGCAATCCAAACTGGTACTCTAGGGAGACCATGCATCATGGAACCTCTTGAACACATGGAGTCATGCATTAGGTGAACATTTATCCAACTATGCAGGAAAACCATACGAACAATAATGTGGGAAATTCTCATTTCCCAATAGATATTATTTTTTCCTACCCTTAATATATCCACCATTAAACCCCATACATGTAGAGTGATAGAACAAAATCCACCTCCTCCTCCATAGATTATTCTCATTCGATTCTAATGGAATGTAGAGTGTTTTTTACTGTGAATCAATACTCTTGGTAAGTATATTACTTTTCATCATTTAATTTTATTAAAGAGTCTTGTTTTCATGTTTCCTATAGTTATGAATCCATTATACTCTCTTCTACCAAGAGATTATTAGATATTGATTTTATGGTTGATTGATTTTAAATAGGGGTACAGGGTTAAATGATCAGTTTACCAGGAGAATAAGGTAGGTTTTCTCAATACATTTTTCTATATACTCATTATAAATGTGAATCTGTTTGTCTAAATGTGTTACCATATTTTGGTATAATTAAATTGATTTTAGAATGTGATTTTTGAAATTCAATTGAGTTCTGAGACCCTTCAAAGACCATGTTGGTTTTATTGACAATGTAAAACCAAACCTAGGACTCCCATTAAGGTGTTCCAAAGCCTTGAAAAAGGTGAAATGAGTCTGTAAAAAATTATATGTGGATATTGTGGAAAATAATTGGTCTTTAATTTTTTTGAGTTATACAGGTTTGGTTAATATGATAACCCATATTGTTCCATGTTAGATTGGAATTTGCCCAAAGGGTTTTTGATATGTATTAAATGATGTGTTTTGGGTTTTGACCAAGGTATAGTTTTTATTTAATGAATTCATGTATGAATGTGAGAAATGTTTTGAAATTTGGTGTTTGACTCAAATGAGTTGAAAAGGGAATCCTATTTATGGATGTCAAATGATGATTTGAAATGGGTTGTGTCCCATTTATTGTGAAAATGCATCATAATTTTTTTTAATGGTTGGATACAGAAATAAAATCGATAGGGCATGTTTTAGGTTTTAATAGAGGATGGATCGTGTTTTAAATTTTGTCTTCAAGATGAGTTCATATGCGTATTTTGAATTTTGTATTATACAATGATGTAGTTTTCAAAGACTTTTGGGTCCATTATAGTTGATGTGAATTGTAATAAAATTGTATAGGACCCATAAAAATTGTGTGGGAATGTTAATAATGTTTTGAAATGAAAAAAATGATGAATGTTAGTAGTTGATGATATAGAAAATGGGTGTTTTGAAAAATGCTATATATGTTAATGGGTTAGGTCTTTTATGAGATATTTATATAATGAGTTGTGTTTCCAGAAGATAAATGTTCTTAATTTTCATTTTTTATGTTCCATAAATTTGTTATGGTTAAAAATATTTGAACATGGATTGATGGTTGTGTGGGGATTGTTCATTAAAATCAATTCCCATGGGTTAGGTTAGACTGATGCTCTAAACCCCCCCATGATAATGAATAGGTTAGAGAAACAGAATGAGTCTCTAGTACTGTAATAATTAAATAAGATGATGCTACCTAGAATTATGATCCATGGTTACTATTATGTATTATTTCGTTGGAATGTCATAATGAGGATCTATTCTTCCCAACATATGGTCATTGAAAGGATTGAGATGCTAGACTCAGGCTCTATTTATAACAAATATATAATAATGACATTATTTCCAGACTAAGTCTCTATGGTATGTTGAAAAATTTTTATTACTGAATAACTAATTATGCTTCGAAAGTGTCTAACCCCTTATTATATTTATGGGGTTTATTATGCTTCTATGTAAAGTTCGGTTGGTTGGTTTCCCCTATAGAACTAAATGGTTAAAATATATTTTCATTGATAGTTAATCAATACTAAAATATATAGATATCTATATTTAATTGAGTTCCATTTTAACATAATAAATTGGGTTTATCTATATGCACTATTGTATAGACTAATTAATGAATTAGACAGTATTTTTGGTGGCCAACTGAGTTGTAATGACAACCTTCATGAGCTTCCATAGAACATGGGTACTAAAAACTATGTTACTTGTTTTGTGGTACATGTTTTGGATATGGATCTAGTGGTATTTTAGGTATGGGAAATTGTTTTTTTCATGGGATGTGATGTTTGGGTTGGAACTCAAGTCCTTGATTGAGATCATTTAGTAGTTTGGTTTTTGGGATATTATTTTTATGCCTTCCAGACATATAGTGTATTTATCATATTTTTATAAAATTTGATACTTGGTCACTTGTTAAAATTCTCATACGATTTCTAGTTATTTTTTCAAGGTGGTTATTATATCCGTTAAATTATTTTATGTTATGGAATTACATTAAAAATAGGGTATTTTATTCAAAATGTTTCACCATATACTTCCTCTTATATTCAACAACCTCCATCATATGGGGATAGAGAATAGAGGGCTTGTGATGAACTTGGTTAGGGAAACTGATATAGTTGTCACCCTATTGGGGATGTTATAATTCACTTGAATTTAATGTCTGACACATAACTACATACTATATTTGTTAATTAATGAACCTAGAAACTAATTCTCTATTTCGTTTTATAGGATGAAGAATCCAACCAATAATTCATTTATTTTTTTATAGATGTTGTAATGAACTAATTGTTGAATGTATGATTGGAAGAGAAAATTTTTTATACATAAAATATGTTCCCAAAAAAGTCTCATAAGAATGAAACAATAGAAATATATAATTTATATAGATAGATAAAAACTATAAAATGAAAACCATTGTGAATAGGTTAATACTCTTTTATCTTCATAGAGGTATTTGAGGTTGATAGATAGATTCTAGAGATCCAATGTTGCTGCATTGTGCAAATCGTTTCACGATATTGATGATATTACTCAAAACAAAGTTCATCTATTTATGTAATCAAATGAAAAAATGAACCATAAATATTCCATAGTAATCATTATTCATACTCAATAAAAAATTAAGATCCATGAGGTATCTAATAAAAGATATTTCGAAAACATGTTGGAATTCAACCAGTCATCTTCAAAATTTATCATGATAGAAAGTTCGATTAAATGGATGCCATAGCTTCTAAATACTTTAACTGAATGGCTGATAGAGTCGTGATGGATGTGAGGCAACATTACACACCACTTTCTGGCTGGAGGATAACCACCATCATTCTGCTACTACTAAAATCACTAAAAACTCATCTTGATTAACCATTAAATACAACAAAAATAATTAATGATATTTGAACCATGCTTCATTGAATAAAAAAACCACATTAAGACATAAAAATATATATTCAATGAATCTTCTATAAAACAATAAATATCATATAACATCAATAAGACTATAATTCATTTCATTAAGATAATCATATTGAAACAAAAAAATTAAATTTTCATCAACTAAAAGAATCCTTTTAGACCCATTATTGAGTTTTATATCATGATAACATACTAATTGGTAAAGGTTTATAATGTAGTGGTGTATTAGGCCTCATATTATACTACTACTTTCTTAAAATTGAAAAGCAATCTTGTTATAGATAATGGGGGAAAGCTGGTAAAGTTTATTTTCAAACATTATAAAATGATTTCATGAAGAAATTTCTACTCCAATGAAGGTTCCACTTACTAGCTATGCATCCTAGGTATAACATCCACAATAATGACATTAAACTTGTACAATAGTGTATATTTATTGGGTTTCTATAGTATAGAATTTTTCAAGATTGACCAAATTCACTCCTAAGCACTTTATAAACCCCCTTCAAACATATAAAAACCCATTTTGAGATAGTGAAACCCATGATACTTCATAATAAATCTTGATTCAAAATCTATCTCAATTGTTATTTAAAAAACTCAAAATCTTCATAAATTCCAAATATCTCCTTGGACACATGGAATTACAAATACTCATCATCACATAACATAGAAGTAAGAAAAATTATTTTTCTGAATAAATTTGATTTTATTACGGATATACATTTTTAATTTTATAATGTATATACAAACATATATCTTGTTGTCAAGATACAATAATTTTATTACAAAAAATTTAGGAAAAAAATAATCTTATGGGTATCATTATTAAAAACAGTACACAAAGCCACAAATTAATTAACCCATAATTTCATAAATAATTATTGGTCATCAATAAAATTATATAGAATATTAAAAAGATTACTAATCTATTTCCACGTAATGTTAATTGTATTCGTTATACAAAATCATCCATTGAAGAGTTAAAAATTATTAAAACAGATGATAAATATTTTAAAAAATATGTAAAAAATATGTTATATATATAATTAAAAAGAATATGAATATATCTATAAAAAACATTATTGGGGAGTATTATATTATTATAGATGAAGTTATATAACATCCTAATAATCAATGGTATGAGGCATGTATTATCCATATAAATTTCCATTCCTTGAAAATTGATTCATTTTAGGGACCTGCATTCATATATATTTTGTATATAATTCGTTTTTATCATATTTTACAATCTAATTTGTCCTAGTTTGTTAATTTAATGTTTTTTTCATGTTTATTCTTTAAATGCGATATTGATTTTAAAATTCAATTTGGTGTCTCATTTTAAATCAGCTATTTAAAAAATAGAATGTACTTTATATTAATCATTTTTCTCCATGTTCAGATTAGTTATACAATTTCCAAAATATTATTCCAGTTTTTAAAAAATGTAAATTCATTCTAAATTAAATTATAACATTATAAAAAAATTTACATATCTGTCATGAATTTTTTTGTACTGGAAATTTGAAATCTCATTATTAATGTGTGAAAATAATGTATTCTAACATGAACTTTTGATCCCCTTTTCCATCACTGCATACATTCTACATTACTAATATTTCATTTATTATTTGAACATTATTTCAAAATTAATTTATATCCCCATTTTGTGAATTTTTTATTCTTTAAAAATTACTAAATAGAAGTTATATTCTAATAAGTTTTAATACTCATTTTTCATATTCTCTTTTAAATTTTTTTTCATATATGTCAACATAATTAAATTATTCTAGTGATTCAATATGGATATTACCTATTATATTTTACAACATCATTCTTTGGAAGGGTAATGGTGATGTATTAAAATATTTTTTTGGTAACCTTTATTTTTTCCTATATTAACTAATCTATTAAAGAGTTATTTTTTCATCACATTATTAGAATTATTATCTCATACATTCATTTTATAATAAATTTATCATCCCTTATACCCCCTAAATCATTTTTCAGATTTTTTTCTCTCTATATCCTCGTCTTCGTCTTGAAATTATTTTCACATCATGTCCATTTTATTTTATCTCGTGGAGATACGTTATATTACAATTAATTTTCTAAAGCAATATTGACATAACCATACCCGAATATGGTGTTTTTTTAAGGGTCCTTATATAAAAATTTGTAAAATTTAATGAATTCAGTAATATATTCATTCTATATTCATATTTTTATTATTAGTTTATTACCTATTATTTCACATTAATAATGTACTATATTTTATTATACCACTCATATGATGAATGAATTTGACTTATTTAGTAATAGGTGGGTGTTAAATTATTTATCCTCGTGATTCACCAGTTGGTTTAATGATATAAAATATAATAGATATTTTGTGTATTTATTACGCATTTGATTATATTATTATAGGACTATGATTTGACACAAGAGTAAAATTTTTTAAAATAAGCATTGCATAATAGTTAAAACATTTACCATTATCCATGTGATTATTTAGGATGTTATTTTATAAATGAATATATTCTAAAATTTTCCATTTATAAAAGGATAATGTTATTATTAAATACTCCTAGCATAAAGAACATGTCTTTATTATTTCATTATAACGTCCATTATATGATAAAACTTCTTATTTTCCTGATATGGTCACATCCATTTTATTTTCCTTTCCCCAGTGAACTAAAAATATAAAGCATAATTATTTTGTGGATATAGTATAATGAATAATGACATTCTCAATGGAATGAGATTTCATATTTTATGTTTTTTATGTGACATTAGATTCATGTAAGTTTCTAGTATTGATGAATAATAAAATTCAGAATTATTCGTGATGTGATTTCATCTATTCCATACAAATTTAATAAATAAACTACTATGTCTAAGATACTTGTGTAAGGGTTATCACTGTTTATATTAGATTATGATTGGTAGAAAATAGTGTAACTAGATTAAAATAATATAACTTAATACAACACAAATATTATGGTAATAAATTGGAATAGTTATGAAATGTTTCAAGATTATTTTAATTGTATATGAATTTAATGTTATTATTAAATATTAGAAATGTTATTTGTTAATTATTTGTATTACATTTTTTTAAATGGATCCATTAAAAAGTTATGGATATCATATAAGATCCCATAAAACATGGAGTGTTTTTCCTCCCAATCAAATTAATGATGGTCATAAGAAGGATAAATTTATAATTATTTTAGGGAATTTGACATAGTTTATGACCATTATCATTTCATATGAATATAAAACTAATGACCTAATAATGGTTTAACAATTTATTAATGCATTATTTGATAACTATTTTTATACTTGATTCCAAGCACTAATAAATTGGAAACTAATAAATATATTATGTCTATAGAGTATATACTCCTCTTTTTTTGTTATAGTAAAATTGAGATGTTGGTCATGGTTTTATCTATAAATCATCATAATGATCATTGGTGGTAAAAGATTAAAAACATTAATGAGGTGGAGTATATCATGGGTATGGAATTCAAGTCTTTTAGCATGAATTTCGTTGGAAAATATTTCCCACAAGAGAAATGAGTTGATATGAACTATAAATTCCAAAATAAGAGATAAAAAATAGTAGGACCATGTCATTAATTGTTTTTTTGACATTATGCGGTTAGAAATTGATTTTTTAGACTTCATATTTTAATATTAAATAACTACTTATTACCTGTTTGATAGGTTAAATAAAATATTTGATGAGAATATGTATCTTATGAATTTTAATCATATTAGGATATAAAATCACGACCAATTATGAGAAGGAATTTATTTTTTATTCCCCAAATTTTTAATGTGTAGAAAGAAATGCAGAATTAGTTTGATAACCCTAGAAATAGATGTGAGGAAAATGAGAGGAATGTAATGGTTGAATTTGAAACATGTAATAATTATGGAATGAATCATCCTTGAATTTTTTTAGGGGAATGTGAGATTATTTAAATTCTCTATATGAAGGCCATCATACACTTAAATGGTAAAGAATTAGAGAATAAAATAATATCCTATAGATAAGATATATGGTTATCGGTTATCAGTTTAACCAAGTTCAAAATAGTTATGTTCGTATACCATAGAATGTTCCAACGGATAAAAGCAGAGAAAATACAATTAGGATAGGTAATGTTTTTGTCTAGAATGATATATTAATAGGACACTTGATCATAATCTAAATGTTACATAATTACTATTTTTATTTCTGAACTACTTACTCATTTATATATTGAATAAATATAGATAATATTTGTCCATACACTAAAACTCTTAAGTAGGTGTTCAATCAAGGCAAATAGTTTCAATATAGGGGTAATGTGAATATATCAGATAATATCATCTGTGATTTTTAAACATTTCATTATTTCAAAAATGATTGTTGTACATATTATTGATATTTATACAACACATGTTACTTATTTCTTCTCAAATTATAATATAAGTATTTATTAACTATAAATGGAGATGACTATTTATGAAGAGTGGAATCAATCCCATAATTTAAGAGACAAACATCATTTTCTTGGTTTTTTCTAGTTCTACCACCATTATATCACCTTTGTGAAACTATTAAAGATGTGTAATAGTAAAAAAATTTATATGGATATGAATTAAAATATAATAAAAATGACGAAACAATTAATAAAGAGTACATTTTCACATTTATAAAATAATTACCTTGAAATCCCCCAAACAGTGAAGTTGAGTTTTCTTTTTAAATTATACATATTAAAAAATATATATTTATGAATATGAACTAAATTGAACTAGAGGACTTGAAGGAGTTTGAAGAAAGAAATATGTGATATATATAATAAGATATATATAAAATCTATTGTGGTACATTGGGAATCCCCTATTATATAGGTTAAAAATTAGGATTGCTCTATAAGATTGATCAATGTCTACATTAGAATAAACTATATTATGATAATATATAATTTTCATTTGTCCCACATATATTCATTATTTACTCAACTCCGTGAAGATTACTATTTTTTAATCATTTATTTTTTAACGAATATCATACGTTAAGGATAAAGAAGGATGATATACTATATATTACATTTTATATAGGGTAGGAACATTTAAAAGATATAGAATTTATATTTAGATTAGTTAATTTTCCAATTTGTTTTGTGAATATATGAATATAATATTAAATTATAATATATATGGGTTAACTGTGTTATTGATTTATGATATCATGAGAAAACAAACACTTACAAACCTCAATTTCTTTTATCAAATTACCACTGAGACTCTTATAGAAGAGGAGTTATATTGAAATTTAGTAAATATGAATTTTGATTACATGAATTTTATTAGATTAATGATATTTTCTATGAGTATTGAATATATTTTGATCTTTAGGAGGAAATAGTGGTCATTAAAGTTACCACATAAATGAATTAGTTTGTGATAAAAAGTTTCCTTTGTTTAGTAGGGTACCAATAGTGGTTTATTTAATAATTTACTTTATTGAACAACCCATTATCCATGTTTATATATAATGGGGTAAATTTATCATGGAAATATAAATGGGAATAAATTGACGATGACCAAAATGAGGATATATTAAAGTGAAATTATTAATTATACCTTTATGAATTAAAGGATTCATAAAAAGTTGTGATATATAAAATAAAAATGACAGGGTAAATCTTTATGAAGAATTATAGGGTAGTTATTTATGATTATAGGTAGTTAAATATCAATGAAAAGGATAGTCTAAATTGTGATTTGGAGTTATTTATTGTAATTAATTCATTATTGGTATATAGACAAGATATATATGGTGAAGGATGTGACATATATGCATTTCATAAAATATTGAGGTTCACATGATCAAATATAGATCTCAATATATTAGAAAAGGGATTTGAATAACTACTCAATGATATTGACTGCTCACTTAGTATCCACACTGGTAAGAAAAAAATAGAGTAGATTCTATATGTAATAAGGAATATGAACTTTTGACAATGATATGGATAAAAAAAGATCTTATAGCTAGAGATTTAATAAAGACAGATATGATACTTATAAGGGATTGAGAAACATCATTCCCTTTATAAGATATTTGAAATGAATCCTTCTAATATATGATAATTAAATCCAACTAAAAATATGAGGGACTAATAAAGTAAATTAATGACTTAAATGTTTAGAGACTAATAGAAATTATATATAAATATGTAGTATTATTTTTTTAAGAGAGGCCATATCTTAGAAAAATGCATGAATTGAATAGAGAATAACCACATTAATTTTATATCTTGAATACTATAAACAACCTTATATCACCAAGATGCATAGGTATTTGAGATATCATTTCTTTTTAGACAATAAAAAATGTGGAAATTTATTATTTTTTGTCGAGATGTTTGGTGAGATAATTGTTAGTGAAAAAGAGACATTATTTTAAGGGATTCGTGGAGCCTATCCCAATTTTTTTTGGATGTGAGATATTTTTATAATGGAATTTTTAATTAGATATATAAATACTCATATGAGGAATAATAATATATGGTTTATCGTGGATCTCCTTATTACACCCCGAGTGTTTTTGAATTATTATTTTCAAATTAATTTAATATATTTGATTTTTTCATTTAATGAAACAATGAAATTTATTTTTTATATTTTATATCTAATTTTATCTTTCTTCACAAGGATCACCGTGGTTAGCGGTTGTTATACACATGTTTGATTTTTCATGATGTCTTGAAAATCACTCAAGACTCAGTTTAACCAATCAATAACATATAATTATAATTATAATTATTTAATATAATAATATATAATGTAGAAATAAAATTGAATATTATGAAATATATTAAAAAAATAAGGAATTATATATTTTAATTCACTGTTTCCATATTATTTATAAATTCATGTAGAAACCCAATGAATATAAAGAAAATAATTTTATTAAATGATATTTTTATGTTAATAAATATATTTATTTAATTAAGATAAATTAATTACTATTTTTTAATGAGATAAATTAAATTTATATTTTATATATTTAATCATAAATTTCGACCAGCATCTAATTTATATTAAATATATTAGATGATAACATACCCAATATTACACATAAATTCTTATATGTTTCTAAATGAAGTTTCACTATCTTTTAATGGAGAACAAATTCAAAATTTAAATTTTCTAAATTTTTTTAATTTTATTTATCAAAATAAAATTAATTTGTAAATAAAAATATAGAAATTATTTTAGTGTAATTTTTTCGTATTTTTCAGGGATGTTTCTGTTTTTAATGAATATTGCAAAATAATAAACTTTAATTAAAAGCATCATTATCATCATATTTATTTATAAAGAAATATTATATTTTTAAATAGTTTAAAATTATAATTACATTAATATTATTCTATTTAGTAAAATGGTGAAATTGGAAACAATTTCACATTGTCATTCAATATAGAAACAAAAATACTTCTGAATGTTTTTTCTTTAAAAACCCACATTGTTGTTCTGTCTCTGGGATAAAATTTAAATTAATTTCTTCTACATATGTGATTTGAATTTGGAAAAATGGATTCCATATTTCTAATAATAATAATTTATAATTTAAAATAATGTATACTTGTAGTTTTACAAAATATATTAGTGAATGTAATTATAATTAATTACATCTATTAAGGTAAAATTATGTTTGAAAATGGACAAAACCATATACATACATTCCCAAAGGACCTAGAATGTTTTCCAACATCCGTTCCATAGAAACATTTTGTCCATAAAATTTTAATTATTGGATTATTGGGTTTTCATGAATTTTTATCCGAAAATATTTTTACAAATAAAATTATTATAAAAATTTCCAAGAGTTTCCACTCACCCCCTCCCCCCTATTTAATTAAACCACCTCTACCCATTCACCACATTTATAAAACAAGTAGTTTAGGAAAATATATACAAAATAAAAATCAATATATTCTTATATTTCCCATTGAATCCTTTTTTTGGCTATAAATTCAGTCAAAGAAGCCTTATGGGGAAAACCAGAAGGAGTTACCAAAGAAGAGGCAACATTCTTCCTCAAGCTCATTCCTTCTATTTTTTTCTCCACCACATCATCTATTTTTATTGCATGAATATATAATTTCCTCAGTATCATCAATATAATTATATATTTTGATGTCAATGGTTCATCCTTAACTTATAGTCACATCCATCTAATGGGTAACCAACATACTGTTCTTATGTACAGCGAAGTACAACCTCACGGAATGATGTTGTTCATTTTACTTTTCCCACCTCTTATAGATGAGAATTATTATGGAAATTTATTTTTACATGATATATATCATATTTATGTTTTATTTTCAGTTATGTATTTATTATATAATTCATTCCTTCATGATTTTAAATATTGTTAAATATGATAACTTTCTTTGTTGGATTGTGGATAATGGCATCCTCAAAGTAATGTGATTCATTCATAATTAACATGGAATTTAACAAGGATGGGTTTTTTAAAATAACAAGATATATATGAATAAAAAAATTTAAATTAATTATGTCATATAGATAATTTCAATTATTTCATTCACATTCTTTTTTCATTCTGCCTTTAAAATTAAATTTGCATTCATTCGTAGATACGGTCTACCGTCCCCGTGAACGGTGTATTACATTTCATATTTATATCATTTATAGATTATTATAAATGTTTATATAATTAATATATATATGATATATAAGTCATTATTGTAATTCTATAATTATGTCAACCAGGATTTGTGTAGGATGATCAAGAATTACATGACAAAAATGTATTATATAAAAGATGATATTACCCGAAATGTTTCTTTTTTATTAAATAGGTAGTATAATCCCCAAATAAAATATTATATGGTTATATATATGTGAAAATTTTTCTATGATAGATTTAAAAATTACTTTTTCATTCTATATTGGTTTATTTTACGTGAATAATGATAGTCATTATTAAATATGCGGAATTAAATCAAACTTTTTATTTATTTGAGACACACGTCATATTCACCAGCTGTTTATTTTATATGGTTTATATACTATCTTATGAAATTTTATATAATTAATTTATTTTAATAAATTATATTAAAATATTTTATCAATGATATTATTTCATGAGGATCATGATTCAATACTTATACATATTGTAAGGGTTTCCCCATTTCACATTATATTTCCCTGCGACCCCATCCATGTTCACCACCAATTTATTATATGTAATGTGAATACCACCTATGGATTTACTATAGAGTAACTATACTTATATTTATAGTTATTTAAATATAAATTTTATCATATTATCTTCTTGGGGGTTTTGTTTCAAATGATTCCAAATCAGTAATGTAATTATGACTCAATTTTCCTTCTTTGTGAAACAAGTCAAGTCATGCACCTATATTTGTCCATTAGGTAAATTTACATAACATTAAATGTTATACCATCAATATCTATGTTTTAATTATAATTTATGACCTATTTTATTTCATTTTCTTACATGTTTCGGATAATTATATGTCACCATGTGGTAAGTGTTTTTTTGAAACAATCTCACCATTAGTCATGATTGTTTATGAATTGGATTCCATTGATGAGATATTATAATCTATAATTCATAAAAAATCATTAAATATATTATACATGTTATACTCATGATATCATTGGGTATTGGTACTATTTCCACACTCTTTGGTACATACTATTGTAATGAAATTTTATTCAAGAATGTCTGAATTCACTCTCTCTTAGATCTGAAATTTTTGTTCCATCAATTTCATATTTAATAAAGGGTTTCCAGAAATATAATACAATTAGCCTATTTTATTTAAAATAATGTTTTATCCATGTTTTATATTCTAAAAAATGGGTTTTAAAATATTATTCTTCCTACAATTTTCTGATCTTGAAAAATTTTAATACATTTTACAATGAAAAATGTATGTTTGAAATATATGGATTTACTAGAAATTATTATCATATTTCACTTGTGGATTATTTAAAAAATTTCAAAAGTTTTTTTAATTTAATAATTATTTTCTATCTATGAATGGAATTAGTTGATGTTACTCATTCCCTTAATGAAAAATAACCAAAGGATCCATTAATATTTTTTCATGATTTGTTTCGTTTCATTATGAAATGATGCTTACGAAACCAGTTTGTCTTTCATGGGTAATTTGATTTTTCAAACCCTCTAATTTTCAAGGGTTATGCTTTAATGAAAATATTAGTAAACATATATAATTTACATAGGTTATTATGTGATGAAATGTTAATGACCCCCATTTCATTTCCCAGATTATTATTTAATGTCTAGACAAAAAAATCTATTTTAGGGGACATGATATGATGAATAAATTATTATCATCTTTAACATGTATGAATGATTCTTTTTTGAGATGGGTGGGACCTCTATATTCAACTATTACATTGTTCAATGATAACATATATAAGAAATCAATGGGTACATGGGTTGTATCTCAATTCTGAATGTAAGAGGGTGCACTGGATGATTCCCATGCCTGATAATAAGAAGGATCACGAGTTGAAGCTGAAGCCTGAAAGAATGATGTTATATGGGTTGTATCCAATTACTAAATGTAATATGGAATCTTGGTTGTAAACAAAGACTTGATGTAATGGGATACATTGGGTGTAAAACCTTCCAGAAAACTAGAAGGTACATGGGTTGTACCCCATGCCCGAAAACTAGATGGTACATGGGTTTTATCCAACAACATTAAATAAGAAGGTACAAGGGTCATAGACCAAACATAACATATTTTTAATATCTTGGTTGGTAAACTTGACATAAAATTTCATATGATTATATATATTACAAAAATTCCATTTATAATTGCTCAATTATGATTTCATGGATTATGCTCCAGATTCACTTCTGATTCATGTCTTATAAACTACAAACATTTATGCCACGATTAATGTTTTTGATCCTTGATATGATGGGATTTATCTTCAAATGTTATTTTATTATTCTTGTACCACTGTTTTCATGTTAGGCTTATTAAATTCTTTTATTTACCGTTATTGAGAATTTCATCTCGCACATTTCATATGTTTCCATTACACAGGTTTCGAATAGTGGGTTTTAAGTAGAATCATATAGGGGGAAGATCATTGTATGAAACATCTAAGATCATTCCCTGAGTCAATATATTTTTTTCCAAGTGCCCAAAGGCACTAAACTATAATGATCATTGAGCGACAATATTTTTATTATATTATATATTCGGTAATAATGATCTAATTTCATTGTATGAAATGTGAGGGTCATTATTATTGGTATCAAAGTGTATTTTTAATCAGCCTTTGGAAACAAGGATGATAAAAACTTTGTAATATCCCTTTTATATATATAAGGATATGTATAGGGATCTATCTAAGGATAAGTAAAAGGAATATATAATATTAATGAAAATTTCATGGAAAATAGTAAAGGATATAGTGAGTTGTTTCTTAGAAATAAATACCTATATAAAAACATGTAGTGGATGTTGTTCTAGAACATTTTTAACAGAGATTAAAAACTCCAACATGGTGTCTTGGGCCTGACTAATCATAAACTGCTACATGACTACAAGCCATATTGAGCTTATATTTAGACACTCTTGGGGGATATGCTATAGGAATTCAAAAAACACATTATTAACAATTATATAGGATTTAAATTGAATATTTCTATGAATAACATAGGATACACGCAAGGTGTAAAATATTAAAGAGTTATGAGTCATTATTTAAACATCATGTAGTTAATTTTTTATGATTATGTGATTTTCTACAATGATAAGTGTTTATCACCCTATGTTTTCTAGTTTTATTCAATTTGGGGGACTAGAATAAATAGGGAAAACATTGAATGATTCTATTATGGAATATATGGGCAAGAATAATATAAAAGTAATAAAATTAATGAAGTGAATCAATAAGGACCACAAGTATTTGTAATACTTGTGAAAATAAAGAGACTATAAGTGACATGTGAATAGTATGGGATGTAAATCCAAATATTATTTACAATAAATGTGAGTAGAAAGATTAGATTGAGTTTGAGGAACCCTATAGAAAAAATCATATTTTATATTCTAGGAAAGGGTTGTTATGGGATATGATCATTAGTCCTGAGTAATGGTTTGAGAATAAAAATGTATAATTAAAGTGTATATTTTTTTTGTAATTGAAGGATTATGTCATATGAGTCAAGAAATATATAATAATTTTCAGTATTTGTTTTTAATTTAGTATTTTAAAGGATATTTTGAATGGTGCTGGTGTGGTGGAAAAGCGATTTCATGGAAGTGTGGTATTTTTTAATGGAAGGTAAACATTAATTTATTCATAATTTTGAGATAATGATGTTTGGTAAAATGATATGTAAGATATGAATATATAAATTGGAAGGTAATGACTACCACATAACTGGTAATGGATTTTCTAAAAAATTATTCTAAATCACCATGAATGTAGTTGACATCTTCATTTATTAAAATTATATATCCAATAAACATTAAATTAAGGAAACATGTATGTTATCAATAAGGATTTCTGGTAATTTAGGTTATATCCATGATTCAGGAGATTATTTGATGATGGTATTCACGTGATTGGAGTTTGACAAAAAAGATCTACTTTATTGATATATGTGATCAATGTTAAGGTCATTTAGTGACATTATTTTTAATTTTTTGGATTTCCCTCACTCGGAAGGTTTATAAGGTTTAGCCTTTATAAAAAGTTATATTAAAATTTAGATGAATTTTGTGAGACTAATGTATTATCCCATCACATGATGATTTATACATACTGGAAGACATTTGAAAACCTTATTCTTTTAATAGTAGATAAATACTTATGGGATGTATTATAATGGATATCATGACCCATTAGTGCTTCAAGAATGAAAAATTCAACTTCATTTTTTGAGAAGGATGTGAAGTGGAAATTGATCATGATGTGTCCCAATGTGATATTTCTCTTATGAAACGAAATTAAATCATGTATGTATATATTATTTAAAAAAAATTATTCATCATTAGGGAATAGGTCTTGAAAAAAATGTTGTCCTATTATCATCATTTTTTATGATATCTATGACCGCTTTTATGTATATTCACATTATGATTTTGTTATTATTATCTTCTTATATATCATCAAATTTATTTTGATCAGGGGTCAATATCTATTATTGTCTATTATTTTCTTCCATGGTCAACATTTTCTTCTGACCTATGTTCTTATACATCGAAATCAAGTTATGTGATGCTTTGGGTAGCCATGATGTTTCCCAAATTCATTCTTTAAAGAATGTTTTGTATTCATTTTTAGGATGTGGTTTTCTATGAAAGCATCTTTCATGTAATAAAACATAAATAATCAAGATGTATTTTAAGTGATAAATCATTTTATGGGTTGTATAATGTTATAGAAAAAGATTTTTGTAATTGTTCTACGAATTAATTTAATATTTTTCATATTTTTAATTTCAAATGAGACTAAAAATATTTTTTTATATTAAATATCTAATTTTATCTTTTTCTAAAAGGGACATTGACATTATATTTCATTACACACAATACTAAATTTCTTTGATTTCTTTCTTAACATGCAAGAAAGTGTTTTGCCAAACTAAAAGATATTGTTAAAAATATTATTACATAATATAATAAGATATTACATAGATATTAAATTAAATATTATTAACAGGATTAAGTAAACTATAAAAATATATAGTTTAATTCATTTTTTACCTATAAATTAGAAATAAATGTAGAAACAAAATAATTATAAACGTAATAATTTTTTAAGAGACTATTAGTATGTGAAAAGTCTATTTATCATAATAAGTTAAATTAATAAATATTAGTTAATGATTTTAATTATATTTATATTTTATATATATAATCAAATATTTTTTGCATTCATCAAATATATTTGACAATCAAATGATGATAACATACCAAATATTATATATTAAAACAAAATTTTTTATAAAATCATTTTAAGTCCTTTTAATAAAACACCAATTTTAAAACTAATTTTTGGATATTTTATAAAATTTCAATATCCAAATAAAGTACATTTTTTAATATTAATATAAATATAATTCTTGGGTAATTTTTATATTTTTGTGAAGTATTATTTTTTAATGAATAAAGAAAAATAATGATATTTAATTCAAAAATGAGTTCATATATACATTTATATTAAAGATATGTTCTATATTTTAAAATATTTAATGTTTAATTAGATTAATTTTTTATTATTTATTCAAATTTATGACATTGGATACAATTTTAAAATTAAATTTAATATAAAAACATAGCTATATGTTGAACTTTTTTACTATAAAAACCCACATTGTTGTTCCGTCTATGGGATTATATTTAAATTAAATCCTGAAAATTATATGATTTTAATTTGAAAAAGCAGAATCCATTTTTGGAATTTGAAAAATATATAGTTTATAAAAATTTCAACATAGTTTTTTACCAACAATATTAGTGAATGTAATTAATATTACGTACATCTCTTATAGTAAAATTATGTTGAACAAGGGACAAAACCTTAAACATAAAGGCATATAAGACCTATAAACCTGTCTAAAACCAATTTTGTGGACCTATTTTTAACATAAATCTACTAGGATTGAGTTGTTTTGGTTTATTGTGATTTAATTTGGTAAATATTTTGTTACACTGAACATTTTTAAAAAACATTCCCTACTATATCATCTCAAACCATTATTAAATTCCACCACATCTCCATCATCTTCATACCTCTGAAACATATTAGGATTAGAAATAACTCTTCCAAATAAAATTCCCATAATCCTTAAATTATTAAATGAATCCACTTTTTGGGAATAATTACAATCATATAATCTGTTTGGTGTAAACCAATAGGAGTTACCCCAAGAAGATGAAACTTTCATCCTCATCCACCTTTACATTATTTTCATTCTTCACCACATAAATTGTTGTTAATACATTCATATTTAATATAATATGTATCATAAATATACTTATTTGTTTTTAGTTTATGGTTTACACATTCAAATACCCACACTTCTATCTAATGGGTAATGAACTTACCGTTCCTCAGTATAACGAACTACCGCCTCACACAATGATGTTTTTCATTTTAATGTCACCACATATAATGAAAGTATTTATGAGGTAAAATATATATTTATATTATAAATATGATATTTAATATTTATTTATACTTCATATTTATTATATAATTTATACAATCATGATTTCCATTTTTTAATACGATTATTATGTTATGGAAGTGTGGACTACTAGCTCCTAAAAGAAAAGTGATTCTTCGACAATTTACATTGAATGTATTAATGACGGGATTAGAATTATTATATGATATATATAAAATAATATTTTTAATTTAATGACAGTATATAAATATATACATATATTCCATTTAATTTCATTCTTTCAATACACTATAAAAATGAAAACAACTTTCACGTATACATATCACCTACTATCTCGATTATCTATGTATTGAATTTCATATAACCATCATTTATATATTATAATAAATGATTAAATAGAGAATATATATTTTATATATGTCATGTATTACATTATTTAATATATAAAAAATTATTTATGTAAGATTTTAAACAATGAAAATTCAAAACACCTAAGACAGACATGGTGGTTATAACCCATAATGTTTATTTGTTAATTAATATGTAACATATGGACATGAAAAATTATTATAAGGTAGTATATATATTAATTTTTTTTAATGATAAATTTATAATAAAAATAGGCTTATTATACAAGAGGTTTTTATGTTTTTAATTAATGACACGACCCAAGGTAGGGGAATTTCATCTCACTTTTTATTTCTATAAGATAAATTTCATATTTAGAACTCAATTATTTTGTTTGGTGTATATACTACCTTATGAAATTATTTATCATTAATTTATCTTAATTAATGTAATTTAAATCTTTAATATTTGATTTTCTTTCATGGGGATCATGATTCATATGTTACAAATATATTTTGGGGTTTCTCGTCTCACATTCATTTTTTATGAGACATAATCCATGTTCACCACATATATCTTATATGTGGTGTGTATACGACCCCTTAATGATTTATATGTTTATCATAATTAAACATATTTTTATTTTCATATACATTTTATGAATTTTCATTTCTAGGAGTTTATGTTTCAGAAGTTACCAAAATAGTATTGTAAATGTTTTCTCAGTTTTTGTTCATCGATACACATGTCATGTTACACACCAATATTTTACCCTCTGGTGTATATACTACCTTTAAAATGTTATAAAACAAATAATTTTATTTTATTTATATTTTAAGCACCATTTAATTCATTATTCATACATGTGTGATATAATTCAATGTTACCAACTGATAAGAATTCGTAGAAACAATCAAATCATCTATCAAGGTTGTTTATAAATGTTCATACACTTATGAGATATTATGATCCATCTATAAATGGAAGTTGTTATTTTTTTCATACTATATATTTCTTTGATACTTATATGTATTTGTATCAATTTCCCTCTATTTAGAACATAATATGAGGCTAAAATTGTTTTAAAGGTGCATATTAAAATTTTAGTACCTTCGTATTTTTGGTCATGTTATAAGAAACTAACCATAGATATTAACATCATGTTGATTGTTCTTCCTGGAATAAGGATCATAGTAAAAGTTTAGTGTGGGACTTTTCTCAATGTATCTTAGATAACCTGGAAGGGATATGAATTTCCAAGTCGAATTAGACACTATTGTAAATGTGGCCTAGAGAGAAAATGTTTGAATTTCTATGTTTCATTTGGAAATAATTGAGACTTCCAAAATTTCTTATTTGAATGGGAGTCAATTCCCACATAATCAAGTTTTGAACAACCACTCCATTAGATTCCCTCAAAGGATTGCCTCATGGAAGAGTAGTTTACATTGTGAGGAATAAATTTTGGTAAACTATTAAATAGTATCACATATAAAGGTTCCATGAGTGATGTTTCAGCTCATGCTGATTTGGAGGCTCATTTTGAGGAATAATCATATGTAGCATTATCATATTAAAGGAATTATTATTTCGGTTTAGTTTTTTATCACATGGCCCAATATATCTATGATATCTTCATGTGTTGTTTTTAACTCGTTTACCCAGTGTACCTCATCCATTTATCTAATCCCAACCCCAAAATAACTCATGAATCCCGAGATGAAGATAAACTCCAGAGTTCCTTACTATGTGTAATGAAAGAAATCATCTTCATAATAATTTCTAGAGAATATCTAAGAATCATATAATAGGATACCATTAATGTGGAATATTTTTTACATATAAATGTTTCCATTGATTAAAAACCTCACATATATACTTATGATTCCAAGAGGAATACATGTTGATTATTTTTTATTAATTTAAATCAATAAAACATCATAAATGGAAATAAATAAAGGATTCATGGACATATCTCAAATCTAGATGAGACACTTGGAGTATTAAATAATCTTCCCATGGGTGTGATGAGTCTGAAAACCCAACCTTTGATCCAATTTTTTTCTATATGTATCACCGGATAACCCCCCAATGATTTCCTACCTTTGGAATGAAGGTCACTATAGATATAGAACAGTTGGGTCTTTTTAGTTCCAAAAATAACCTTGTTCCAAACTATTCATAAGTAGTGGATGTGATGTGAATGATTCAACAAAATTGCATCCCCTTCAATAAATATATGGGTAACACAATTATGAGGAAAACATTATGTATCTTCATAAATTAAATATTTTCCCTATATTTTCCATGTTAATAATATTATATAATATAATATAACACACTTTTATTCTATAAAACTATATAACATAGAAAACATTATTCATTACAAAGTTAACTCATCTTGTTCTATTATTTCTTGATATGTATATATGGGTCATGAAATAGGGGATAGTTCAATGGAGAAATAAAATTCATGCATTTGTGGATGGTTTTTTAAATGTTCTCATAAAATCCATGATTTTTTTCTTTGGGTAGATCATATATTGGTTAAATATATTCCATATCCATATATCATGAATTATCATGTACTCTATTATTCTGATTTAGTGACCACATTTTCTCCACATCTCACTAAAGATGATATAACACCATGATTACTATTTCCTATTCAATATATCCCAAATCAATGATGATATTATCTATAAAAATTATCAATCTTTTGAAAGAAAATTTCATTTTAGATGAACTTATTGTTGGATTTTTTTATATTATGTTTTCTGACATTGAAACTATATTTTTTGATTAGTAGTCCACTACATGTATGAATTATTAGTTTTATTAACCTTATTTAACATCCCAAAATTGGTTCTCAAATTATTATTCTTAATTCCATCATTACTAACAATATATATGGTAATATCCTTACATTAAATATTAGTCTTCATATATTTTATATTCCCACTACTGGTCACTATCATCATAAAATGGAATACACATAAATTGGTAAAGAAAAATAATTTTAATATTAAATTATTATAATATTTTATTGAGTATTACAATAAAATATTTAGTGATTTATATATAATATCTATAATTTTTTAGGTTAAACACAAAATTGTACAAAAATATTATTCTAAACATCCTCTAAAAAATATAATACCCCAAATTCTATATATCCAAATTTGGTAGTTATATTACATTATTGGTACATAATTAAAGAGTTCCAAAAATATTTAAAAAATCCTTTTTCATGGTAGATAAGTTATATACAAACCATTTGAAATGAAAAATTCCTAAATGGAAATAATCTGATAACATGATTATCAATTCCATCATAGAAATGAAAATTAAAAACTATTATCCTTTAGGATTCTTGTGTAATGGAGAAAATTAAGTATTACCCTGGATGATTTATAAGGAGTATCATAAAACTTATGAAATAATAACTACAACGCAGAATAAATGACATGGAAGTAATAAATATTCAACCTAAAATCATAATCAACATAAATTGATAGAATTCTATATCCATGTAAATAGATTAATGATGTAATATATTGACTATTGATATAAAATTTATGGATATAATAATTCTAGATTTAAAAATAAGATCCCAAGACTTGGAAAAGAAACTACCTTGTTTTTTGATGCTGTTTTAAAAACCCCAACATGTTTGTCTCATGATATATCTTAACACATTGATGGGATATATATTCCAGGTGCTACCCCTCACCTAATTTATTCTAATGAATTTGAAATCTGGGTCATCAATTCTATTTATAGCAATCATGAAGAAACATAATCAATTAATAAAAACATTTCTATCTATATAATAATAAAATGGAAATAAAATACATTTATATTAATTAGAATAATTTTTATTTCTATTAGATAATCAAATAATCATCTCATAATCCATGGGGTATTCATAAAAATGACATGTTTTACCCATATCAAGGACATGTTATTGTGGGGGAACTGTCTAGGTATTTAGATATCTATATTTGTTACTAATTTGGATCAATATATTTTGTTGGATGGAGACCATAAGAATATATGTTAAAATTCATTGTCAACATTCGTATATGGGGTACGGAATCCCAAAACATGTCCCCAATGTTTTTCATGCTATATGTGATGTCTTATAACCATTTTTTATTCAATAAGTTAGTTATTCGTTCAATTGTAATCCAATACATTTTTAGGGTTATCACCCCTACATGAAATTATAACACTATCACATCTACATTATAGTATCCTAGAAAGGTTATTTTTCCTGAATACTACACACGCATTACATTGGAAAAGAATCTGATGGTTTTTGAACTATGAAAAATATGGAATATTTTAGTGACTTTGGAAACTCTGGAATTAAAAATAACATGTTTTCGGGAAAAAATTATAAAATTCTAAATCCCATAAATTTCATGATTATATGGAATATTTTATTTCTGGGAAATTAATCCACCAAAAATTGAAAAATGTGGTTAATATAACAAGAGTCCCCACGAATGAAAATTTTGATGGGAATACAAATTTGTGGATTGGATATAAATTCAATGATATCATATTGAAATAGAAGGTATAAAATTTATATTAAAATACTTTGAATAAATTAATTTTAGGATATTAAATCACAAAAATTTAGTATATACACAACAAATAATGAAATTATTGTTCATAGTTTTAAAAAGATATCATATAAAAGAATGTTTTTTTGGGAAACCCACAAAAATTAAAAGAGCTTCCATGAACATACATCAACCAAATTTATATCAATCTGTAGTTCTTAATAACATAATTTTGATCCATTCTTATATTAATTTTTATTTATAATATTCATAAAATTTTATTCGCAAAATATATTCTACCAATTTTCCACATCATGAGTTTTAATTTTAAAAATATACACTAATTCTATAATATCTGTGTACATATTCCTTAATCATTAATATTGAATCATTAATTTTTTATTTATGTTATTATACGATATTATTTATAATTATATATGGTGTTTTAAATTAAATTAATTAGTCTAATCATTATCCTAAATTATGACATCGATGGAAAACATGTTTCATTGAATCTTCTCAATCATAGGGTCATTTAATAATTAAATAATAAAATACTAATATTAAATTTCTAGAATAAAAAAATTCAATTATTTAAAATTTTATATTAAATTATACATGTAATTATGTTCCCATAGTCATTCAGGTTATAAAATCATAATTGTTTTTCAAATAGGTGGTCACATTGACTCCAATAGGAATCTACGACAATTAAAAAATGATTATGAGTTATTTTGTTTTATTATCATTATAGAAGAATTAAAATAAAAATATTAAAAAATTATTATTATGATATTTACTAATTTATTGGAATTTATAATAATATACAGTGGATACAAAAATATTAGAGATTTGGAATAACATTTAACCTACATATAACACTTATATAAAATAATATAATTAATAATTATAATTTGTTATCACCTAGTTAATAGGTAACCCAATCATCTATACCAAAAAATTATTTATATATTGAAAATCATATTTATCCTAAAATAAAAGCTTTATATCAATCATGACAAGGAGCTTAAGGAAAATGAACAGTGCTTTTTTGGAGGTGGTAGTCTGTATAACACTTGAATAATATTTCATTTTTCCTTACAAAAAGGGGATAGCTGTAAAGTTTAAATTTAAAAAATATAATAAAATTTAATCTAAAATGTATAAGATATTCATCATATAATATTATATATAATAAAGTACAATTAAATAATAATATGAAATTAATGTAGGAAATGATCAAAATTACATTGAGATGTTTGAGTTTCACTTTTACAATTCTTTAGAATGTAATTGTTTTAGCTAATCTATTTGAAAAAATATATATTAATAAGGAAAAATAGTATTCTTATGTAATAACACATGGATAGTTATTTGGGGGAATATTTTGTTTACAGTTTCATTGAATGTATGGTTATAGTCATCTTATTTATGTTGGGTGAATATAATCTTTTATATATTTCATCTTAATGAAAATATAGTACATTATAAACAAGTCATTTGGCCAATAAACTAAGGTATAATAGAGTGGGTAAAAATTAACATTGTAACACACCTCATTAATTCATATATAGACATGATTTTTCATTGGTTTAGACCCATTAATACATGATTTATTTCATTTACCTTTTATCATGTACCGCAACACTAGTAAATTTATAATCTTATTTAAAATATATGCTTAATTGTTTTTCAATTATTAGGTATTTTTGAAGAAATGATATAAAATTTATAATCATATTGATTGATTCTATTTCTTCAATTTTTTATAATTATTTTTAATATGAAATATATGTAATATATTACATTATTTTTGGGAGTAATATCTCATCAGTTAAAATATATCAGTCATAGGATTTTAAAGTATAATTAAAATTTTAAAATTCATAATTTTAATGATAAATTTAAAATTATTTCATGAGAATGGTTTAATATATTTAATTTTAATAAATATATAATATTTAGGGTATTAATATAGACGATATATTACATTTTTCATCTAATAATATATTTTCTTAAACATTATCTAAATAATTCATCTCAGCCTAATATCATTATGAAGAACATTAAAAAATTAATTATTTTTTGAAAATGAAATTATAACAATATAAAAATAAAATTTTAAATATACTCTTGAATAAATATTCTTTACATTTCATATTGATTGATTATAAATTATATAGTGTTTACCTACAATAATATTGTATTGGGTATTTCATGTAAAATAAGATTAACGGGGATAAGAATTATTATGATTGAATTATTTTTACATATTTATTATTTTGAGAGAATGTACTAAATTGTGTAATTGTAAAATATACTTTAAAACCTTATTCAATATACACCTAATTTGGTTTCCCATTTTGTATTCATTATCCACCTCAATTATTTCTAAGTTAATATATCCCATTTTTCATGTCGATTTATCATTCATTTACATAGAGATTATTCATTTTCATCTCATTTATTAATGATTTTTTATTCAACACATATGTCAATGTGATTTTATTTTCATTTTGGTATGTGGGTGTGAGGTAACCTAAGAATCACTTACATAAATATTACATCATTTATTATGAATATTTAATAATTATAAAAATAATAGACACCTAATAATTGTAATTGTTTAGTGCATTTTGTTAATCGATGTATAGTAATATTATTTATAAGACCCCACAAATATTCTTCACATATGTTACACTTTAATCCTTTTATCATATAATACCATTCATCATATCCTGGGAAATATAAATCATAATATGTGATGAGATTACCTGATCAGTAATGGTAGGAAGGGGAGATATTAATCTATGACTATATAAATTCATAAGACAAGAATAAAGATATAATAAAATGATCAAAAAAATATGAAAACATTACTAATAATTCATATGATATAACTTATGAATCCTATAATAATGATTTTACATAAACATTTACATGAATCCAATGTCCATACAATCATTAATTTTCAATCCTAATCATTGATTAAAAATCACATGCTCATAAATTTTTTTGATATAAACATAGTAATCAAAGTCATATTTACATTCCACAAACCATGGATTTTGAGATACATATGTCTTAGGTTAACAACCTATATTAGTTTTTAGGGATTGTATAATCACCCATATACCCTCTTCATCATTTAATAACTAAATTGTTTCCTTTTGATTGCATGAGATGAAAAAATAGCATCCAAATAATTGGGTGCAAATATTACATGAGGATCACCCTTCAAAAAATAGAAACGACACATAATTGTTCCATATGATCATAAAAATATTCATCATTTCATTATAGACTAATTAAGAAATATGAAGGAAATTATTTTCATGTAATATTATATATAATTTGTAGTAAAAAAAGTTATCAATAGAATAATGTTTTATGATATCATAGAATCGTATCACAAGTGTAGCATAAGGAACATAATAGTAATTTTACATAATTGAGAAACATATTTTTTATATTTTTTGAAAAAATTACATAGTAAAATAATATAGAATACTACATTTCTAGTTACCTAAATTTAGAAAATTGAATATTTGGGAATGAAATTTAAATATAAAAGGAAATATTGGTAGTGATTATTGATTGTAAAATAATGGTTTCACATGGAAAATGAAAAGAAGATTCTCTTCACAAAATATTTAAAAAAAATACCAGAGACAAAAAGTGTTAAATTTTCCATCATATAATTTATATAATAATAAAAAATATTAGAAAATTACATTAATAAATTTTATAATAAGATATGTTGGAATGAGTTAAATCATCCAATGTAAGTGGAATCCTAGGAGGAAAATTTGCAACTGAATAAAAGAGGAGTGGTCTGTTTTACTCACAATTTTAACATATAGTAAATTATTTTCTAATGGAAATAAAAAAGATATAGGACATGAAAACCCCCTATAATAACAGGTATACATGATAATGTTTATTATTTTAGAGATAAAGTTCACAAAATTCTTCCATGAATGGAAATTCATTGATAACAATGTTTATTTGAAAATGATAATGTAATGAAACCCTTAACCTCTTCCCCAGACTTTCATGAAAGATATGAAACATCATAGATAAGAAAATTAACATAATTATTAATTTTATCTATATTTATTTAGAAAAATTTCATTTAATTATAAAAATTCACAACACATTCATTATTTATCTCATTCATGTTTTCATAATCAGATGATAATAATTTTTGTTTTTTGGAAAACATATTTAAAGAGCGGTTTTAAAATAAATTTATTGATTCAATGTTTATAAATCAAATATAATAATATATACATATCATTTTGTTTCAATTATTTAGACATAAAAATTCTAAAATAATTGAAACTATGTGAATTGATCATGATAATGGGATAAATGATGAGCATTTGATTAGTAATTTATATATAAATATAATTTATATTCTAAATACAACTTATTTTTTGTAGTAATTGTAGAAAGATATTAATGAAATAGATTAATCATTAATATTATATATAATATTCTATTATATTTTATAACCATACATAAAAATATGGTAATAATAAATATATCATGTCATTAAATATATTCGATAATTCTACCATATAAATACACGTTGCTTTCATTTTTGTTGAAAAATGGAATGTTGAAAAATAATAATCTCATTAGAAATACAATAATTTTATAAATATAATAACTATTCCTAAAACATTGAATATAATATATCCATTTATGGTGGTTAAAAAATGGAACATCATGCTCATAAAAGAGGTAGTTGGTACTTACCACAAGCTAAGAAAATATTTTGAATATTGATTGAAGGGTGATAGATAATGGTTGTTATAATTAATATAAATTTCTTTTAATATACTAGTGATAAAAATTTCGTTTTATTATAGTTTATTTAAAAGTATTGGCAATGGTTGGGGCATAAATATATGTTGATAAATATCCCCAATGGGTGATGCTCACATTGAGAGATCAAATGAACTATTGAGAGAACATTTTAAAATAGAGGACATATGGATAATTCAATGAAGAAGGTATTTAAATATGGGTTATTTTAATCTATTATAGGTAAAATAATTATATTTTCATGAAATGATGATCTTTTATATATGACTTGAAGTGTATGGATATATGATCATGTTATAGGTGGGATATGTGGAAGTGGACTTTTTTGTTATTGTCCAATAAGGGATAATAGTAGAATCGTCTGAGAGTTAGTTGATTAATAGTTGGTGAGAACTTTGGTGTTGATTTTACAACCTATAATATTTCTTATAATGGATCTATGATTTATATAGATAGAATAAAATATTTTCCAATTATGTTATATATTTTTACCCTAATTAACACATATTAAATATTTACCTTATAATAATTACCTTTCTAAAATATAAGTTGAAACCTATAAATAAATTATTATAATATTATTATGAACTATTATTCATTTAATAATTTTAACTTAATTAAATTCATAATATTATATTTATATTAAATTATATGATTTAAAAAATATGTTTTTTATATAAAAAAATTTAAACATTAATATTCTTCATATATTTTATCAATCAATAAATATAATAGTGTTAATAAATTATTCATATCAAAAATATAATTTTTCATTAACAAAACATAATATAAATATTATTTTTAAATAAAAATATATAGTGAATAAAATTTTATTTTAGATAAGTTACAGTTTAAGAATGAAATGATATTTTATTTATTCATTTATAAAAATCATGTTCCATCAATGAATATATTATAAAAATGATCTATATTTTTATTTCTACACATATTTTATAATGTAATTTGCTTTACCTATACCATTATATTTAGTAATTATAAGAAACATTTTGGATCCTGATTTTTTAGTTAAGTGGAGTGATTGAAATAAATTATAAAAAAAATTAATTTTATTTAACAAAAATATATTATAACAACTGGATTTATTAAATTATAAAAAGATATAAAATTTTATACATCATAATTTAATTATTCTAATAGAAAATAGTGGAGTTCTTTTACCACATTTAGTCTTTATATTTTCATGTATCATTAAAAAAGTTATGGTTCCAGTATAAGACATTAATTAAATGAGTAGTCTTGTTCCATAGTACATTATCTCTACAATATAGAATCTTTTATTGTTGTTCCTATTAAGAAAAAAAATATCCAACTTTACAAACTGTGAGATTAGTACATGTGAATGTCATGTTACGAAATACCACAAAGTGATTCGTGGAATATAGTGTGAATATTGGAAAAATCTGGGGTAAGTGATAATTGATATCCTACCACATTAATATGACCATGAGTATTAAATTGATAGATATATTATTGCCTATGATTTCCATTCATTAGTAATTACATTATTTTTTTTCAAGTAGATATTCATAATAATACCACATCACTAACATCAAACAGTAAATCATACTGGTGATTTCTCACAATAATAAAAATATAGAATATGGGAATCCATGAGGTTTTGATGATTAAATTTATCATTCTCATATATTTACTCATTATGAACTAGACCCAAGGGATTAAATTGTTCAAAATCATAACTTCATCTTTGTGTTCTACACATATTTAAATAATGATATTCATTATGAGACATCATTACTTTTATGTGATTCCAAAAGATATAATAATATTTTATAAAAAGTGATAATTATCGTAGACACATTGAAAATTATATAGTATGATATCAAAACAACTTATATGGTTTTAATGTTCATCTTGAATAAACCATCTATGTATGGGTGTTAGGATGTGATAATGATGAACTATATATTAAATAATTTTTGAGGACATATAATGACCTTTGATGTTAAACTCAGATATCGAGCAAATTTAATTGAGATTTGTTCTCCCTTCATCCTTACTAGAACTTTAATTCAAATCATATATTTTTTTAATGTGAATAATAATGCATGATTCCCATGATATGTGATGAATTTATAAGATTGTTTATTATATCCCATCAATTGTTATTGACATGAAATATATTTTGGATTCCAATGATTAAATCCATTCATATATTTTCATATTTACATTAATTTAATGTAAAATGATTCATTATACCTATATAATTACTATATTATGACTTCATATTACATCAATCCAACCATTGGGATACATACATTTCAATATCAGCCTTCACGTTATCCCAAATAATATCATCTTTGATATCATTATACATCAATGTGCTGCCAATATTGATAAAGAAGAATGAGTTATATCGTTTACTAATCAACTCCTAATTTGAATAGGTTATTCAATGTACACACATCGTAAAGACCTGGGATTTCTATGTAATTGTTTCTAATTAAATGGAAATTTTACGAGTCCAAAATAATTGATGGAGCATGATTCTATGGCTCGGAGTGCCCGGAATGAATTTATGAATATTTTTCAGGTACATTCAGTTAATGTGCGAGTATGTTTTTATAACTTTTGAACTGGTGCTCGGGATTTAAATTTGAGGCACCGTTGAACTTGCAGTACTGGTATTCTCTTAAAGAGACCATTAACTCAACCGCAGTAGGTCGATGGTGGAAGTTAGTTTTTCACTTATTTGTGACAGAACAAAAATAAAACAAAATGGTGTAACAAATAATTTTTATTTTGTTTTTAAACTCCCATGTGAAAGTTTCAAAGGTGGGGACCACCTAATATAAACCTTATTTGAGAGGTTATGGTGGTGGGTACCACCCAATTATAAACCCCCTTGAACTCCCCTTTAATGTGGGAAACCCTCAAACTTCCTATTAAATGTGGGGCAGCCACTTCAACACCTCCAACAGTTATTATTCCAAATCAGTTAATTAATTATTCCATTTTGAGTTTATGAAAACAAAATAAATAGACAACATCATCTATTATGTTGGCTACTAGGCATTTTTTGTGGAATTGGGCGGAAGGAGCCTTGGAAGAAATCTCTCTAATGAAGAACTCCAACGATGAATGCCGACTTAGACTCCGACATCTTCCATGGTACATTCTATGATGAGGAACATATTCAATGTCAAAGAACTATTGATCGAGGAAACACTGATGTCACCATCATTCGTCTATTTCCAATGACATCATCTCTGTCCCCAGAGGAAATCTTCAATGAATCAAACGAATGAGATTGGGAGGGTGTTTGAATTATTTTTCCTTTACCTGATCATGATATTCTTGTTCTTGTTCAGTGCTTCTACTACTCTATCTCAGAGGGTGTGGGCCAAAAAAACATGGCATGACCCATTCATCATTCTTCTTAAATGGTGTATCCATCGCTATTAAAGAAGGGGATGTTGGTGACGGTGACCTGTGCTAGTGATTGGCACTGGTGGAACTCGAGAACTACCGATGAAGGGACGATGCCCCATTGCCCTGTGGCTTCTATACCCCACGGAGCTCCGCCGTCCTTCTACATCGCCGCCCCATGGCCACGCCACACTGCCCTGTAGCCTTGTCATGCATCCCTGATTGATCCGCCCCCTAGCACCCGCGGCCTCCACCCTCCAAGCAGAGACACCATGGCCGAGCCGCCTCGCAGCCTCTGTCCTCCCCACTAAGACGCCCTGGCGAAGCTTCCTCGTATCCTACACCCTATCAGTGGAGCCGGCCTGTGTCCTCGTACCCTCGCAGTAGCCACCATGGATGTGCCGCCCCACGCTCTCCCAACACCCCCGTGGCCGACCCGCTCCGCATCTTCGCGACACCCCCGCGGCAGAGTCACCCCGCACCCTTGCAGTATCATGGCCCTCGCGGCCTACCGGGCCAGGCCCAGCAAGCCGAGCCACCCTACGGGCTGGTCCAGTCCCAGTAGGACAGGGCAGTTCAATCTGAACATGGTCTGTCCGACCGAGTCGGACCGGACCCATACCATATACGACCCTATACTTTACATGGGCCATAACTTTGGCACCATATGTCGGATTGATGAACCATTAGTGGATCCAAAAACCTTGGAGCAAGATGGGCACTTTGGTATACCCCAGTAATGTTTTGGATAAAATTGGGGAATGGTCGGTTTGGATCGATCACGAATCCAACCGGGCCCTCGGGACAAAAAGGCTAATAACTCACTGACCGGACGTCCGAATTACACGCCATCTTTTTCCTTGAGACCCCTATGACATGGAATTACTTTGATATAATTCTTCGTGGGACTTCATGGCAGTACGATTATAGACCAGTAGATTTTTGAGTAGATCATCCCGTAGACGATCGAGCATAGTGCGGGAACCCAGTAGCTGGCCGTGGCCTGAAGAATGTAGAGCGATCCTATGTAGGTCAGCACTTAGAGCGATCCTGGGTGGGTCAGTACCGAGCGATCCTGTGTGGCTCAGCACCAAGAGTGATCCTGTGTGGGTAAACACCTAGTGATTCTGTGTGTGTCAGCACCTTGTGATACTGTATGGGTCAGCACTTAGCGATCCCGTGTGGGTCAGCACCTTGCGATCCTGTGCGGGTCACCACATAGCGATCCTGTGTGGGTCACCACAGAGTGATCCTATGGGGGTCAGCACCGATCGACCCTATGTGGTTCAGCACCCAGGGATCCTGTGTGGGTCTGTCTCTTAATAGAGTAAGATGATTAAGTAGTTATATCTATTCATCTGTACTATTGTACTTTAGATATACCTGGAATGAGCTTTGATTGTACTTATTTGGTAAATTCCTTCTTGGTAATACCTTGGTGTTATTCTTCTATATGTTGTAGTTATTTGGTACTTTCCTTTGTGGTTTTCCTTCTTTTGTGGAATAGTGGATCTTTGGGCTTTTGGGTTGGACCAAATGTTTCTTTGTGATTGATATGGGTATACATGATAACTTAGTTATATGTATGGGTATATACCTAAGTAGGGTTGATAGTTTACTTCATTCATTATGATTTATACTTTGTGGATTTTTTGAGACCTTGAGGGTCTTGGAGTCCCAACTAAATATCATTACACTCACCCATGCATTGTCAATGCCTGCACCTTGTTGTGTTCGGTGCAGACGACGAACAATGTTGATCGAGGCTGAGGATACTAGGACTGGATGGTGCTCGGTGGTGGACAATAACAGATGATGGTACATAGAGGAGACGGAAGGACTTGGAGTGATGAGGAAGTGATTTGTACTTACCCATGAGGTAGGAACCTCATAGGACGACCCAGTAGCTATTTTCCTTTTTCTTTTAGTTGTATGTCAGTTCTAGTTGTATATTTACAGTTGTGATTGTATTTCTGGCCCCGTTTACTTTAAACTCTCTTTCTGTTATATATTTTACTTGTGTTCGTATCTTAATGTGTTCATGGTTGAGTGTTTTTAGTGGATATAAAGATAATGCCTAACTAGTTATAGAGAATACGCTTTTTGGTGCTACTCACCTCCTCCAGGCCTATAGAAGGCAAGCTTTGGGTAGTCATGGCACGAGACCCAGGGGACGAGACGTGACAAATTGGTATTAGAGGAGTCATTTCTATCATAGAACATATGGCTCTAATCATTATTTTTAACATTAATATTTTTAATTTTAGTGAGTGTGGTTATCCATTTAGGGAATCCAGTGTTGGGGCAGCGGCTGACGTATCCATACAGCAGGACGCTGACCTCTACATTCCAACTTAGTGCACAAAAATACTAATTGCATGTGTGTTTTAAAGAATTTTCTTTGTGATCTCTTTCAGTCATATCACTAGGTATAACATTTTGACTATGGCGCACCTGTTTCTTTTCAGGACGCCTCGATTAAGACAATCATCTAGGGTTTCGTGAGTTGTATGCACAGATATCCCACTGAGCGACAATGCCTTGATGCAGGGCCCTCTTCGAGTAGAGCCACTAGCAGAGGCACCAGCGGTACCATTACCCATTGGGCCACCGATGGAACCATCCCCAGTAGTAGAACGTGCACGACGCATGAGCGCATTTCACGAGTTGCAGTCCCAGAGGCCACCTTTGTTTAGGGGAGATATGGACCAATAGCGACTGAGTATTGGTTGGAGGCTATAGTGAGAGTCTTTCGACTGGTTGGGACACCATATGATATCATGATGATCCTTGTCGCCAGCCTTTTCTAGGAAGAAGAAGGCATATGGTGGAGCTTGATGCTCCAAGTTCACGACGAGGTGACACTTCTCTGGGTAGACTTCAAGAGCCTGTTTTGGGCTGAGTTTTTCCCACCGACTCTTCGCGTAGTGTGCATTCAAGAGCTACATCATCTGTAGTAGGGTAGCATGACTTTGGATCCATACTCAGTGAGGTTCACTGACCTCTCACGATACTCCATAGATATGGTGTGAGACCAATTCTTCAGGGCCCATACTTTCGAGCAGGGACTCATTCGGGAGATCAGGGCTTCTATGATCTCAGATAGCATCCCAACGCAGGCGGGGTTGTTAGAGAGATCCCTTTTAGTGGAGATTTTCCTTGCTGAGAAGTCACCAGCAGTGAGACCCACTACCAGTTGTCAAGAAGCAGAGTCTTCTGCAGTTGGTAGAATAACGATGACACAACGGTCCAAGAGGACCAGACTAATAGGTGGACAACCGCATGATTCGGAGCCAGTTGTATGGGCCACCTGAGGTAGTTTCAGTCATGAAAGGAGTGGGCAATGTTATGCATGTGGAGGGCATGGCCACATGGCTTGTGACTATCAAACGCATCGTACATATGATCATCAAACAGTATAAGGACCTCCTAGGCATAGACAGAGATTTGACAGAGGAGGTCCATATGGAGCATGAAGAAGTTGCAGAGGATCTGACCTTGTAGTTGGCGATAGGTAAAAATTCGATATGTTACTGACACAACCACTGGGTTCTCCACCCCGACCACAAAGATCAGGAGTGCAGGGGCGAGCTCAGCTCCAGGTAGCTTAAGTATTAAATCACGACACACCTAAGATGATTTGAGGTACGATCTGTGTCTACTCCACCATAGTTGCAGTACTTATAGAGCAGGTAGCAGTTATTCTATTATTTCCACTTCCCTCATTCGGATATCTGAGATTCCGATGGAGTCATTGGCTCTATCCCTACAGCTAGAGACTCATACGAGAGTGGATTCGATGATTACGCACAGGTTCTGATAGTGTGAGCTTAGTATAGGAGGTGAGATCTTTTGCTGGGATCTCCTAGTAGTAGCATCAAGGCCTTACGACGTCATATTGGTTATGGACTAGTAATCTACAGTTCATGCTCAGATTGATTGTATTAGGCACAAAGTGCAGTGTTTCCACATGGATGGGACAAGGTTTACCTTCACCGCCGAGAAAGGAGCCTTTGTAGCACAATATGGACTTACTCGTATTAGGATGCAGTCGATTACACATCAGTTGGATAGCCTTACCCTAAGAGAGGTTGATTTGGAGAGTCTGAGTTATCATGCAGTGGTGGACCAGTACGTAGATTTTTTTCCCTAATGATGTTTTTGGGCCTAACTCCTTGAAAATAGGTGGACATTTACATTGACTTGTACCCCGACACGACATCGATATTTACAACAGCGTATCAGATGGCTCGTGCGGAGCTTCAAGAGATGTAGGTACAGCTAGAGGACTTACAGGGGAAGGGATTCATTCAGTCCTGTGTTTCTCCTTGGGCAGCCCTGATTTTTCTCTCCGAGAAGGAATATGAGAGTTTTAGAATTTCTTTCAACTATCGGTGCCTGAACCAAGTGACCATGAAGAACAAGTACCCACTAATGAGGATTAATGACCTCTTTGATCGTCTGAAGGGAGCACAATTGTTCTCGAAGATAGATCGCATATTATGCAATCACCATCTCAGAGTGCGAGATGAGGATGTGTAGAAGATGACTTTCTGATGTCGGTATGGCCATTACGAGTTCTTGGTTATGACATTTGGCGCGACCAATGCTGTAGCAGTGTTCATGGAACAAATGAACAGGATCTTTCTGCCATACCATGATCAATTTGAAGTAGTCTTCATCGACAACATTATGATCTACTCGGCTACTGAGGAGGAGTATTCCTATTATTTGCATGAAGTACTAGACACACTCTGAGAGCACCAGCTTTATGGTAATCTCTCGAAGTTCCAGTTTTATATCTGAGTGGTTCACATTCTAGGACATGTCATATCGGTGGCTGGAGTTGCAGTGGATCCAGCGAAGATGGAGGTAGTACTTTCTTGGGATCCACTCAGGAGTGTGATGGAAGTACGGAGTTTCCTGGGTTTGGCTGGAAACTACAGAAGGTTTATTCCAGATTTCTCAAGAGTTTCAGCACCTCTATCAGTGTTGAGAAATAAGGGGTAACCTTTCATGTGGAAAGAGAGATGCTATCAGAGTTTTCAAGATCTGAGGCAGAGGATGACTAGTGCCCCCATCCTATGATTTCTAAAGGAGGGTGTAGGGTATGTAGTCTACTGCGATGCATCGGGGACCACACTCAGATGTGTCTTGATGCATGAGTGAGTGGTGATCGCATATGGTTCTCGATAGCTGAGACATCATGAGAAGAAATACTCAACCCATGACCTGGAGTTAGCAGCAATGGTATTTTCCTTGAAGATTTGGAAACACTATCTAATGGGAAATTGCTTTACAGTGTACTCGGATAACAAGAGTCTTAGGTATATCTTCTCGCAAAAGAATATAAACATGAGACAGTGATGTCATCTTGAGTTCCTCTTGGACTATGATTTCGAGATAGTCTATAATCATAGGAAGGGAAATGTTGTAGCAGATGCACTCAGCAAGAGGACTAGTATATATCTGCTAGGTAAGGCAACAGAGCAGCTGGCCGCATTGCAGATACCCTTTATGGATAAAGACGGAGCAAATTTTCTTCAGTCTCTTACAATCACTCCCCATCTTCATCAGCGATTCAGGGAGTTGAAGTGAGAGGACACTAACTACGAGACACGATGTGATATGATATCCATATGACACACACCTGATGGATTTTATGAAGGTGGGGAGCACGTCATCTTCCTCAGAGGATATACCATAGCAATAGTGTCACTTCAGGAGGAAGTGATGAGGGAGTGCCACACATCCCTTCGAGAGGTAGATCCAGGAGTGGAAAAGAAGAACCAGGATCTCTGATGATATCACTGGCGGCCAGGAATGAAGAAAGCAGCTGCAGAGTTTGTTTCTCAGTGCCTCACTTGTCAGCAAGTGAAGGCAGAGCATCAGGTACCAGCTGCCTTGGTTCAGCCTTCACAGGTCCTAGAGTGGAAGTGTGATGGGATATCTATGGACATTCTGAGAGTAATTACATGTACATCATGAGGGAATTACTCTATTTGGTTGATCGTTGACTGAATCACCAAGTCAACCCACTTCCTACCAATCCGAGAGAATAGTTCAGTAGAGTTCTTGAAAAGCCGCTATGTTCTGAAGATTGTGTGGCTACCTGGAGTATCTTCGATGATTGCCTCAGATCTTGATGGACGTTTTACTTCATGGATATGGAAGGGGATGCAGGTTTCTTTTGGGACGCAGCTTTGTTTGAGCACTAACTTCCATCCTCAGACAGATGGCTAGACGAAGTGGACCCTTTAGACCCTCTAGGACATGCTACATTCTTATGTCCTCGACATCAGTCACATTTGGGAGGATCACTATCCTTTTGTGGAGTTTTCATATAACAATATTTATCACTCCACCATTGGGATGGAACCTTTCGAGGCATTTTACGGGAAACCTTGTAGATCACCTTTGTGTTGGACTGACCCAGGGGAGTCAGCACTAGTGGGACCAGAGATTGTATGGGCTACCATAGAGAAAGAGAAGATCATCCAGGAGTGGATTAATATTTTACAGAGTAGGAAAAAGGCTTATGCCGAAAGGAGACGAAGACCTCTAAAGTTAGTGGATGGTGGTCATGTCTTTTGACAGATCTCACCTCAATGGGGTTTAAAGAGATTTAGCCTAATCGAAAAGATATCTACAAGGTTCATCAAACCTTTTTAGGTCCTCCACAATGTTGGTGAGGTGGCTTACCGCTTATCTCTTCCACCTCAGTTGCATCGGGTGTATTGCATCTTCCACATATCCCACCTGAGGAGATACGTTCATGAACCTTCTCACATCATCTTCCATGGCGAGTTGGAGGTCGATGATGGGTTGACTTTTATGGAGGTTCTTGTAGAGATTGATGATTGACAGGAGAGGGTCCTTCGTGGACAGTCCATACCTCTTGTGCACTTTCTTTTCCAGCATAGGAACCTCCAGGAGATCACACATAAGTGGGGGGCTCAGATGCATGCTCAATGCCCCCACTTGTTCCCTTAGTTTCAGTTGTGTATTACGGAGACGTAAATCCCTGAGGTGGGGAAAATTTAAAGACCCAAAATTTCCATGGAATTTTTTTAATTAAATGTGAATTTTATGAGTCTGTGAAAATTGACGGTGCATGATTTCAAGGCCCAGAGTGCCCGAAATGAATTTACGAACTTCATTTTGGGTACTTTTAGTAAATGTGAAAGTGAGTTTTTCTAACTTTTGAACTGGTGCTCAGAATTGAAATCTGAGGGCACTGTTGAACTCGCAGCACTGGTATTTGTTTAAGGGAACCTTCCACTTGACTGCAGTAGGTTGAGGGTGGAATTTAGTTTTTCACTTATGTGTGAAAGAATAAAAATAAAATGAAATGGTGTAACACTTTATTTTTATTTTATTTTGAAACGCCCATATAGATGTTTCAAAGGTGGGGACCGCATGAACTAAACCTCCTTTGAGAGGTTATAGTGGTGGGGACCACCTGAGTATAAACCCCCCTTGAACTCCTCTTTAATGGGGGAAACCCTCAAACATCCTATTAAATGTGGGGGAGCCTCTTCAACTCCTCCAAAATTTATTATCCAAACTCTATTAATTAATTTAGCCTTTTTGAATTTATGCTAACGAACTTAATAAACAATATGAAATATTATGTTGTATACATGCCATTTTTTTTTGAATTGGGTGTATGGAGCCTTAAGAGAATGCTATCTATTGAAGAGCGCCAATGAAGAATGGCGACTTCGACTCCGACTACCTCCAAGTGTTATTTGTTGACGGGGAACATCTTCAACGACGATGAACCGATGATCGAGGAAATGATGAAATCACCAACGTCCATATATTCTGAACAACATTGTCTCATTCCCTGCAAAAAATATTCAATGAATCAAACAAATGAGGTAGGGAGAGTGTTTGAATTATTTATCCTTTACCCATTATTGATATTCATGATCTTGTTGAGTTGCTTCCTACTTCTCTAACGCAAATGGTGTGGGCCAAACAAACATGGCCCGAACCCTCTACTGTTCTTCTTAAATAGTGTATCCTTCACGATGAAAGAAGGTGACTTTGGTGATCGAGACCGGTGTCGGTTATTGGCACTGGTGGAACTCGAGAACTGCCGACGATGGCATGACACCCCGCCACCCCGTGGTCTCTACGCCCAACAGCGCTCCGCCGTTCGAGGCCATCTCCACCTCGTGGCCCCACCATGCCACCTCATGGCCTCACCACACCACCCTAGCCGAGCCACCCCATGGCACCCACGGCCTCCATCCTCCCAACCGAGCCGCCCTGGTCGGGCCGCCCTGGCTGAGCCGCCCCGCGGCCTCCGTCCTAACAGACGAGCTGCCCCGGCCGAGCCACCCGCAGCCTCTGCCCTCCCGGTTGAGCTGCCCTATGGACTCACACCCCCGCGACACCCTCCATGGCCATGCCACCCATCACCTTTTTACCACCATAGTGGCCGAGCCACCTCGCGCCCTCGTGACAGCCCTGCGGCCGAGCCGCCCTGCGCCCTCACGACACCCCCCGCGGTCGAGCGGCCCTCGTAGCCAGCCGGGCCTCCCAGCGGGCTGGGCTGGACCCAGCAGGTCTGATCCGGTCAATCTGAACCGGGTCAACCCAGGCCGGGTCAGGCCAGGTCAGTCTGACCGAGTCAGACTGGACCAAGACTAGATACGACCACTATAGTTTACTCGGGCCATAACATTGGCACCAGATGTCCGTTTGGCGAACTGTCTGTGGTTCCAGAAACCTTGGAGCGTTATGGTCGACATGGATCAAGCACAAATCCAACTGGGCCCTCGATAAAAAAGGCTAATAACTCAGATAACAGGTGTCCGAATGACACACCGTCAGTTGGGTTGAGACCCCTATAACGTGGCGGTGCTTTGAGATATATCATAGTTGGAATTCGAGGTAGTTGGAGTATCTAACAGTAGCTTGTGGAGGGGATCCTTCTAGTGTTGAGTGAGCATAGTGTGGGAACCCAGTAGATGGTTGTTACGTGAAGAATGTAGGGTGATCCTGTGTAGGTCAACACTTAGAGTGATCATGTGTGGGTCAGTACCTCGTGCGATCTTCTGTGGGTTAGCATATAGAGTGATCCTATGTGGTTCAGCACCTAGAGAACCTGTGTGGGTGATCACCTTGTGATCCTGTGTGGGTTAGCACTTAGCGATTCTGTATGGGTAAACACCTTGTGATCTTGTGTGGGTCAGCACATATCGATCCTGTGTGGGTCTGCACTGAGTGATTCTGTGTGGGTCAGCACCTGGAGATCTTGTGTGGGTATTCCTCTTAACATAGTAATATGATTCATTAGTGACATATAATCATCTCTACTATTGTACTTAAGATATACCAAGAATGATCTGATTTCATACCTGTGTGGTACTTTTTTTCATGGTAATACCTTGGTGGTATTCTTCTGTGTGGAATACCGGTGTGGTACTTGACTTTGTGGTTTTCCATCCATTGTAGTAAAGTTGAGCTTTTAGCTTTTGGATTGGACCTTCTGTTTTCTCATGATTGACATTGGTATACATGATAAATTAGGTATATTTATGGGCATATACCAAAGTAGGGTTGACAATTGACTTCATTCTTTATGATTTATCGTTTTTTGATTTTTTGAGACCTTGAGGTTCTCAGGGTCCCAACTGAGTATCGTTATACTCACCTCTGCATGGTCTATGCCCACACCTTGTTGTGTTCGGTGTAGATGACAGACAACGTTGATCGAGTCTAAGGAAACCAGGACTGGACGGTGCCCGGTGGTGGACCATACGACGTGACTGTACGTAGAGAAGACCGACAAAGGTGGAGTGCTGAATAGGTGATCTGTACCTACCCTTCAGTTAGGAACCTCAGAGGATGACCCCTTAACTACTTTTCTTATTTCATTCATTTATATTTTAGTTGTACTCATATCTTTACAGTTGGGCTTGTACTTCTATCCCCTTTTACATTCACCGCTCTTTTTGTTATATAGTTTACTTGGGTTCGTATCTTATTGTGTGATTGGTTGAGTGTGTTTATAAGATATAAAGGAAATGCCTTCCCAGTTATAGGTAATATGCCTTTCGTTTCTAGTCTCCAGCCCCTGTTATATGAAAGGCGGGTTTGGGGTAGTCACAACACATGACCCAGGGGACGGGTCTTGACACACATTAGGTTCTCTATTCTTATATTTCTATTATGTCCATGAATAATCTCTATAAAAAATATCACATTCCCTTTTAGTCCAAAATCTTCTTTCTATACATCATTAATCTCACAAGAATGGTAATTGGCCAATAATTTGTTTAATACTAAATCTCAAATGAACAATTTATTTAGTGGCCCATCCTCCAAAAATCAATAATAATTGGATATTTTTTGATACGTATTAATGAAAATCTAGTGAAAGAGCAATTTTTTAGTAAACCAAACCACTTGTTCACTATACTAGGATTGTAATACAGTAGAAATTAATAATCATTTATCAACTCCAACCATATCTTATGTAACATATATATTTCATTCTTTATTAATATATAATGAATGATTTTCTGATTATTATATATATATATATAATATGTACTCAAATAATAATGATACCATATATTTTTGTGAAAATAATTCTTCTACTAATTCCATGTAATGATTCACGTAAAATATCTCTTGAACCTTGAATTTTATTGAGATATAGACTACCACCATACTGTTTTTCATTATAACATATCTAAAGAATTTCATTAATGAATAATTAAATAAGAAAAACCCCCTAAATATTATAGGTTAGTGTATGTAAACCTTCCCAAAAAATGTTATCCTCAAATGAAACAAATTTTAGATACATTAATTTATTAATAGAGTGTTTAATCCAATCAACATGAACATTATTGTAGGATTTAAAATACATGAGAAATGTATGACAATGAATTTTTATTATCCTAGAAATCCTTGAAGAATTCAGATACCATTCACTGCGTTTGATCTATTCAATTTTTAAATTTCAACTATCATAGAATGACATATAGTTTTACCATCACTGGTGAATAAATAACTAATTAATGATGATTTATTTATTCATAATCCTATTTTTTCAATTTGGGATATACTTTGACTTTCCTCGTATTCTTTATCACACTTCTCAGATATCCTTAATTTTCTTCATTTATCATGGAGTTAGTAAGAATATTATGTACAATGAAATTGACCACCAAATCAGTGTAATCTATAAATACTTCATTCATTAGTTAGAAAATGATTTCTATGGAATTGTTATGTCCAAATAGAAATACAATATATTTTTAGTTTTCTTACCTCATATGGATGGATGTATATGTTATATTTACTATTTTTACCCATATATATTGATATACATTGACATATTCGAGCACTAAAATATATTTATCTCTTTATATTAGATGAATTAGGCCATCAATATAAGGTCATTGATACTTTTTCATGATAATGATATAGTTGTGTTCAAGGAAATCAAGGTAAATTTGCAATAATGGTAAGTATTTAATATGTAAATAAAAATTGGACACTATGGTGATTTGATATAGTGTATTAATCCTTTTTCTATATTATATTATAGTTAATTAATCAGTTCCAACAACTCCAATTGATCTATTCTATTTGGTTTTCAATGAAAAATTCTAAAACTAGATATCTATATTATTTAAAAGTAATGTCCAAAAATTAGAGTAATATTTGGGTTCTTTAAAAAAATTTATTAGCATATTTCTAAATTATTGTCGAATATTTAATGTTGTGTTTCTCCCCAAACATTTTCAGCAGTACCCTTTATGAAAATGGTATATGGACCATTCTATTTTAGATATTTTTATTTGATATTCATTAATAACATTGTATTGATTAGAAATCGATGTCTGATTTGGAATATAAAACATGAGTTTCCTTCCATTGACATTGATATGTAATTTAAAAATATAGATCCAATATCTTCCCAATATGTCATAAATTCAATTATTTTAAGAATACGAAGACTAACATGAATATTATTCCTCCAAAATTCTATCAAAGATAATTAACAGGAAATAGATTTTATCATCTTTCCATTACTATATTTAATTTATTATTCGTTATGTAATCATAGTGTTATTTATTTATTTTTCATATTAAATTATTCAAATACTAAACTATTAGTGAAAACTAAATTAATTAATAAATTTATAGATTTATAGTGTATTTTAATTTACATTTCACCACTTCATTCATATGACCCACTTTAGTAGCTTCAATCACATATGACTTTCCATTATCATTTGTGTGTGGAGTTTTTTAAAATATATTATTATAATATATTATTTTTATAGTGTTTTTTGATCATAATTAACATAATTTTTATAATATAATTATTATATTGGGGGTGGTATATTTATTTTAGCATTATTTTCACCCATATTTCCATGATATGCACATTGTTTTGACCATATATTCCACTAAAGATGAATTTACCTATTTCGTAGAGAAAATGTCCACTATGTTTATTCGAACATTATTATGAATAATGTAGAATAATTTTTTTATATATGTGTTTTATAATATGAATTAGTTTAAAACCATATATATCTCATATGATCACCAAATCAATGAGAATAATGAGACACTACACTACCAATTTAGACCTTGATCAAATATAAATTTATTTAATAATAACTCTATAATACACTTATATAGAATTGATTTATGAACAATTATCTTACACCATCAAGAAGTCATAAAATTCTAATTTTATGGTTTATGAATACAAACATTTCATGTTTGTGTGTAGAAATTTTCTACCTACGTAAAAATGGAATCAGAATACTTCAACTTCATCTCTAGGAATCTAGTTACAATTTCATCAAGAACACTGAGGAAAATACATATTTTAGAATTATGTCATACAATATTTTAATTTAATAGATTAGATTTCCTCCCACTTCATCATAATATTTATAATATTCCACCATTAATTAGCTCCAGGTTTCAAACTATTATTAATAACAATACATTCTCATTGGATAATAATAATATTATATGAAATATATTTTTATACTAGTTATAATTCTCATAGAAACATATGGATCTTATGATCCATTAAGGGAGGGTGGAAATTTTCACATTAAGGACACATAATTATGGTCTCTTTCTATGTTTCATTAAGGTAATCAAAATTGTAATCATTATTATAAACATGGGTAAACAAAGGGAAAAAATATAATGAGGTTTTTCACTATTAATTCCATGAAATTTCATTATTCAATTGGTTAATAAAAATTTTCATTTTCATAACCCCGCCTTCAAATGTTACCCCTTCGAGGAGGGCCATGAATGAATGGTGATAATGACCATAATGTCACTTCTACTCTATGCCACTCATTGGAAAATACTATCAATGGTAATATAAATTCAAAATTAGAAGGTATATCCATATTTGATAATTGGATCAAGGTTTAGAATAAAAAAACAAGAAAATATATGTGATAATATAAATAGAAATAAGAAACATCACATAATTCGTGTTTAAGGAATCCAAAAATTGGTTATTGCCTCTAATTAAATACCCAATATAAAATGTAGCACTGCAACATAACTTTTGTCAAAATGTTCCTCATAATAATGTCCAGTATGTTCTAAATTTTCCACTAAAAACCTAAAAATATGTCTTTATACATGGGGTGAACTTACATGAATACTCAATTAGAGTTTCAAAGTCACTCATGATCATGTGAAAATATTATATTAATTCACCCATTGAAGAAAAATCGAACAAAAAAACCAAAATATTCAACTAGCTAAACCCATTTTACCCAGCAATTTATAAATTAATAACACGTCATATTATAATATCACTATATTCATCTTATAAATTATAGGTTATAATGAAACACATTCCCAATAGGGTTCCACAGTCACACTCCAAATTTCTTACCTATTTTGTCCTCCATCTCTTCTGAACAATACATAATGACAATAAAACCAAATTAAACATTCTATCACATCATATACCACCTAATAAAGAATGTTTCATCACACTATATCTCTCCCTGATCCAATAATTTAGTAGTATGATATCATTAACATGAATAAAATTAACCTAATTACCTTCTCTTACAATAAAATACCCTCACTACAAACCACATCATCACCAAATCAAACTCCACTATAGTTCAATGTGACTTTAGTCCATCACAAAACATATACTTAATAGTGAGTATAAATTGAGAGATTGAAATATATGATATCCATCTATTTATCCTCAACACTGTGATATTAAGGACCCCCCCCCCAATAAATCGATGTGAGAAAATTTTACTTTAACTGGTAGGGGTGAATATTCAAAATCCCAAGGGGAATTGAAGTTATATATATACAACCACTCACAATCCCAACCAACAGGTTAATAATAAAAAATAACCAATTTAATATATCACCACCCAGTTTCATAGAACCACCTCGTTAACTACCACTAATAAATTCACAACACCATACAATTATCTAGAAGCCACATTTCACAGTTCTTCTTCTTTATTATCATAATATATTTTAAATATTTCAAATTACCTGACAATTTAATTATCTAGCCCACTAATTTCATTATTCAACCCATTTAATTATACATTAATCATTATCCATATTTAACAGCACATGCCATTTTTAATTATGTCAATATCTTATTCCACACCATTATCATAACCATCCTAAGGCTATTCAATTTAATCATTAACAATATTACCTAATTTTTTAGAAAGTAGCACATAACTACAACCCATAAATATATAATGCACCATCCTCATCATGTAAAATGTCATCACATTGAAACTATTACATCCATATCCACTTCCTCCTTGACGAAAAAAATCACAATGATATTCCATTACTACTGACCCATTTCTATAGAACATAACTCATCACATAACTAACCCACATTAACACTAAAAGTCTTCATCCCATATCATGAACACACCACACAAATTCATACACAAACACGAAAAAATACATTTCACTATGAAAATATATCATATCATATTTTAGATTTAGTTATAATTCTTTATCAATTATACATCTTTATATTTTGAAATTCTCACCCATGTCACAGATTCCATGTATAAAAATTTATTTAGTATTATTTAAGTGATTAATTGTTTTACTATATAATCATAATATGGATATTTGAGGGGATCCACCGAAAATATCCACTAACAATATACTTAATATCATAAAAACCAATATTTTGAGTGGCATAATAAAAATTTATAATATCAACTATAATAATATCAAAATACTCTAAAAACATGTCAATCATTTTCATTTCACATTAATGGAAATTAGAATTTCTGATTATAATCATTTAGATATATATGTACTACATTCCCAAAGGTAATAAATGTATACCTATTCATGTATGATACAAGATATTACAATTTAATGATACCTGACTTCTTATTATTATTTATTGTCCACTATTTATGGTTGGAAAATGATCAAGGAGGACAATAAGAACCATGGTGAAGGATTGAACCCTCACTATAAAATAACTCAAACTCCATCATCAAAATTCAAATGAGACACTATAAAAAAATATCTCAGACTTCAATTGCTCCCAATGAAGAGACATAAAGAATATTGGAGACTAAAAAAGGGGTAACTCGCCTAAATTACGAAAAATAATTTTCCATGTGCCAGAGTATAAATACACTGAATGGGGGATGAAATACCAACTTTTTAAGAACGTGGGAAACAATTCACATTATATAAATACTAAAAAGTGATTGGGTTTGAGGGAATCATAGAATATATACCCCTAATGGGAAACACGTGACCATGCTGCAACCTCCCAGACCACCAAAATTTATTTTTCAAAACTAATTGGACTATGGAAAAAGACCCCTAAAATTTTAGAATAACATCTTGTTAATGACACTTTATGATGTACATATATCTTTGGTCAATGTATCTTATAAAATGGGAGGGTAATGTAATAAAACATGAGTAGAAATATGTGGCATACTGCATGGATGACCTCACTTCCACTACAAAGCCTCTCTCTATGATTTAGGAGTGTACCGTTTTTTAATACCTTTCCAAAACACCACTCACACCACTTTGGATCATTATACTCCTCATATGTCGCAATGACCACCAATTCTATGTGACAACTAGCTTCATACACCATAGTAACTATAGTGATAAATCACATTCATTCAACAAATTAAGTATATGCCTAATGAATTCTTCAAATAGAGGAATCACATTATTTTCTCACTCTATCCAATACACAACAACCTACCATTATACGACATAAACACACCATCAAAATTTAGCCTCCATATTGATGTTTTAGAGCCTCTATCAACTATATACTCAAACTGAAACAACATTTTCTTCCAACAACACTTGAAAACCACCCCCTAGAAACCTATTCCACTAGAATTACTATAATGTAATTGGAAGAGAGGTATTAGACATCACATAAAAACCTCTAAAACTATTATCATACAATAAAATAAACAATATACGAGAAGTAATGTGAGAAAATTTACCAAACACCATCTCTCAAGATACCATTAATGGTTGTTGATAATCTAAATCAAACATCCAACCAATCCTATTGGCAAAAATAACATTCAACCAGCCATCACATTGACAATGTCCTGAAACAAAGTTACCATCCACACCACCAATAAAAAAACCAAACCATTTCAAACCAGCCTAAAAGGTTGTCCCATAAAAATAGATATACCCCCAACAACCTCAAATCCCAATAGAAGAAATCCAAAAAAACCTAAAACCACCACACATTATATCTTCAATGACACGTTTCAAGGAATAACATAATCCATTCCAAGATATTGAATGCATTGGCTGGAACTAAATTTCTTTAGGGCTTAATCAGGTCAAAGTATAATGTGCCTCAAAAATTAATTATGTATTCAATTCTCATGTGATGAGTGTTATATCACACATCACATAAACAAAAAGAGTTGCATTATATAATACATGAATACCAAAACATCACATCACAAAATATTTCAAAACAAGAAAAAATTACATAAAAATTTATATCATGGAATACATCTATATATCACACACCAAAGTAAAGATATCTTGAAGAAATCAAATATAGAGAACATATAATACAACCATGTGATGTTATGATTTTAAGTTTATGAATGAATGTATACAATGAAAATATCCTATCAACAATAGTGTTTCCCCATCATTAGTTTACATCCTCATCATATAGCAAACTATTATCCCATGTATTGCATCATCCCAAATATAAAAATAACTATTATCAAGACCTCATACACTCTAAGGGAAACCACCTCCATGGAAATTTTTAGATTAGGTCCCCTAAATATGAGGGAGATAATGAGGGTAACCTATTTCTACCCCATCAATATTTAATGTTGCATAATGAAACATCTCCAACTATAAATATGGTCTCACTTTAAGATGCATCCTATGATGAAATTAAAATGATATACCTACACAAAATTGATTTCATGTATCAAACACACACAAATAAAATTATGTTCAAGATCCCCAAAAAACATATTTTACTATATCCCATAAGATAATCATTGAATAAATGGGCCATAGAAGACTGGAAATTGTATATTATGGTCCATTCACGACTGACGAAAACATAGAAGTCAAAGAATCCTATCACATGTGGCCTAAAACTCTACTCCTTTTTGAATATTACTAGTTCTGTTATCATATTAACCCTCCATATGAGTGTCCAAACTCGATCAATTACCCATTCTTTAAAAACTCAAAATATGATATAAATTTAAAAGGAACTAATTTTTTAATGGATAGGAGGAAAAAGTGTCACTCCCTAACTCCATTCATGGGAATCAACATCCAGAAAATTATGATGGGATATGAAAATAATCCTTGAATACTATCATATGATCATTTAAAAAAAATATCCAACTAAAGGTAAGTTATCCAAATTCTATTTACAATTGTTTTGGTTGATGAAATGAATTGTAGAGTGATCTTCTTCTAAATATTGACACATGAATCGTCTGCTCCATTGAGTAACAAAGATATAAATTTAAAACCAATTTTAATGTTATTAACATTTTACTAACTTCCAATGAGGTTAGTACCCCATCTAGAGAACACATAAATCTAATGGGGATCTCAATCTCTTAAAACCAGCTCTCTCTATGGATTAGAAGCAATTCCTTTTTAATTTCTCATTTCCTTGGACTAAGAAGAACATAATGTTTTATTCCACTATTCATCCATGAAAATTGGATTAACCCATTAGAGATCAATTAGATATAAATGTAGAACCTACTCCACATAATACACCCATGGAAGTATAAAAATGGCAATAGCTATAATGGAAACAAGCATTTTCTCTGCCTAGTTGCATAAAATATTACTGAGACTTAATTATTAAATTTTATCTTCCCATAAACAAAACAACCAAATTTAAAACAACAGAAAAATTTAGTCATTATGTATATACATATCATAGTTTTCTACAATACAATCGTTTCCACCTCACTTAATCATTTGGTATTCTTAAAGTCCTTACATAAAATGACAGGGTTGGTTAAAATATCATTCCCAAGTTGTCTTCCCTAGCCTATGTCAGAGACCATGATAAGCATATATTATTTCCATACCGATCCATATAATCCTAAATGTGTATAACTAAAAACTCAATCAAATACCCAAACCATTCTTATTATACGATTCATTCATGGCCACATCCCCTTAACAAAACCCATGATAAGCCAAAAATGAGTGTTGACATACAATGACAACCATGTCCAACCTCTAGGAGACTCTAGTTGTAAAATTGAACCAAGGGTATAAAAATCCAATCAAATTGGAGGAATTACCCTATATAATAATTTGAGAAATAGATTTGATTGAATAAGAATTAGGAATAGGCATGAAAAAAAATGGAACCCAAAACCATTCCATAATGCATGTCATATATAATTAGATACTAATAAAGGTATCCAAAATAAATAGCCCAAATAAAATAAATGGAATAAATAACAAAAAATAAAATGGTAAAATGTGTTAAGGCCAGAAAAGGATAATTTTTTCCAATAAAAAAATTAAAATAGGTTGAATATACATATCTTATTCGTACAAGTATACATAGTAAGATAACAAAAGACACTCATGCACATGTGATAAGTGAATACTAATTCTCCTATGTGAAAAAATTAATGAATAACACATATTTGTGAACTAAGTAAACCAATCCTATCTATGGACCATTCACCAATTGAATATTCAACTAATTACAAAATAATACAAAACACATCAATTATATGGCACCCAGAACTACATTCCCACTATGATTCCACTCTTACACCCCCACATCGTCCATCAATGATATACAAACTCTTAAAAACATCACATCATGAAAATAAACCCATGTGATATTGGTTTTCACATAAAATATCACCTGAAGACACATGTACCATCATATTACATCTTTTTTACAAAACATACTAGATTAGTAAAGTATTTTTAACATGAATAACATCAACATTATTCCCTTTTCGTGCCACAAATAACCCACTAACAAAATAAATATCATCACTTAATCAATAATCACTAGTATACAATATTTAATTATATAAATCACTTCCAATGCGGGTAGTAATCCACTAGAAGAGCGAGTGGTAATGAATGTCTAACCATTCATCCATCATCACTACTGTGTAGTTTGGTAAGACACCCGAAACTAAAATATATGTGTTTTGATGTATAGATCATTATATGTGTGGGTTTTATATTTAAAATAAAAAGAAAGATTCATAGTATAGAAAAATATGGACACACATAAGGCTAATTTGTTAGTTAAAAAAATAATAACTAAATCAGAACATTAGTTCCCATCCTTGTAACACTACCACATTCACTCCATTAAAAAATTGGAAAAAATAAGAAACATGAAACATTTATAAGTTAATAAAATTTATCAACATAATATAATTTCAATATTTTTAATTACTTTAAATATCTATTATACATTTCATTCATTAAATTATTCAGCCCATTTAATTTCAAAATAAACATCAACCATAGTCAACCACACTTCCCATATTTAATTTTTTCTCTATCAATTTTCAACCCATTATCTAAACCATAAATTGTTATTTATAATTCAAAATTAAACAATTCTATTACTATCATGAAAATTATAAATTCATTACATAATAAAAACTCAAAAAATCATCATCCTATGTAGTCCAACTAGCTGCACATCACCACTATTAATTTTCACATCCAATTAACCTTACTAAAACAATATACCATCCAATTTCCCTATAAACCATCCCATTGAATAAAAAACATTATATAATAGACTACATTACAATTTCACATCAAATCCCCACAATACAACGATATAACAACACATATACCCCGAACACCTCAGTAGAAAATGATTCAGTCTACAAAACTAACATAACTTATTTCAGATATAACAATTGGCCATCATCAATTCACTTCTTATTTTATCGAATTATCAGACAAGGAATATATTCCATTTAAAAAAAATTATCTACCAAAATATAATTTAATAAAAATTTATTTAAGGTGGTATGAAAACAATCACACATATTTGGTTATAGAAAACATATCATCTCATCCAATAAATGTGATCCCAATGTCCATGACGTTCAATGGTACATAAATCATGAATAATATAAAAACAACAATATCATAACGCTATAATAACATAAAAATAATTCTCCATACAATAAAATATTTATTTGACCATTTAATTATGTAGATTAATCATTTGGGAAACATTTTTCCTAAATATAAACAAATATAATCACAACCCACGTGATATAGTTTATTTGAAATAAAATATCCCCTACCTAAAAAAATTATCTATGATCTTTTTCCCATGGTTATTAGAAGATCAAAGAAACCCACATGGAATCTGATAAAGAAATGAACCTTCTCCATAAATGAATAGTAAAACCCAACATTTACATACAAATGGATACCGTCAAAACCCATTAATACTTGATTGAATATCCACTATGATGAAAAAAACTAGGAGAAAAAAATGAAACTCACTAATACCACAATTGAATAATATCTAAGGTTCGATGTTGAAATACACTAATGGGGAATAAAATATCATATTTTAATTGTATGAGACTCCCAATAAATGATAGAAACATTATAAATGTGATCAGGTCCAATGGAATCTATGAATTTATAATAATAATAATAACCTAGGGCCACAACACTTCCACCAAAACCATACTATCGAATATTCTAAAACCAAAGTAATTGTGACCTTGGTTCCCTCACCCTACCACATCCCCACTGTTCATAGACCTCACAATATTTTTGACAATCCATGCATTGTGGATCCTATAAAAGGGGAGGGGCAGACTATAACATAATGTGATGACCAACACCATATACTCCTAGTACATGCTCTCCTCCTTCAAATAACTTGTCTCTAATCTAAATTAGGGTACCATTAAAAAAACAACTGAAACAAACCTTGAATAATTATAGTTCAAAATGATCCTCCTACGTTTAAAGGGTTGGGTCACCTATGACTCAATTATATTATAAATATTTAGGGAAGGGGATTTAAAAAATCTATAATGAATCATGAAAACACACACATGCATGATGTCATGGATACTCGAACCTAAAACCTCACATCACCCCATAGGACCCTTTGCCACTATAACAAGCAATTGGGGACTAGATCTTCAATTATGGTAATTGAGCAATATATATTAATAATTCAATAATTCAATTCAAAATTTTACAATATATTAAACAAAATTAATAATTTGATTAGATGGAAATAAATAATTTATATGATAATAATTTAATTATATTTTTTTATATAATTAATATATCATCCACATCCTTACCCATTCAACCTTTAATTGAATTATATTATTTCCCACGCATACCTAACCTAACTATCACTATGAAATGATGGAATTAAATTTTTCTATCAAACATTCATGAATGCTCCGAAAAATAATGATATTAAAAATTTGTGAAGATTATAGTGTTAATCCCATTATGGAGATTATGGATCTATATAATATAAAAATGTATAGAATTTTTTATGAAAAATATGTATGAAGAAGTTAAGAAGATAAAAATAGAATCAATTATAATTATAAAATATTATTTGATAATTGGTGGTAATATTTTATATGTGGAACATATAAGATATGATAAAAATAAATATGGTTGTAATTTAAATTAATAATGTTCTATGAATCCTTACTGAATAAGATTAAGAAAATTTATTAAAATGTATTTGGAGTTAAGGGGTTTCCTATCTTTTTAATCATTATTGAGTAATATTTTTTATAATGCACCTATTCAATTTTATCTATTTTATAAACTACCATTTTTATTTATTAACATGACTAAATTTATAATGATGATGACAATATTTTCAATTATTCTATATTAAAAAATGTAATTTAATTCAATTGTTTCTAAATAAGATATAATTTATTTTTCATTCTCAATTGTTTTTAGGATTTAATATATTTTCATTGAATGGTTCATATCATTTATACTTCATAATATATTATAATTTTATAATAATATATATATAAATAGGTTATATTTTATATTCCAATATTTTCCTTCTTTTGTAGTTTAATCGATAAAAGAAATTTTTAAAAGAATGATTTATTATATTTCACTTTTATGCTAATGTATTTTTTTTACATCTATGTTTTTTAAAATTGTATTACCAAAGTCCAATTATTTAGAAAAAGTATATATTAAAAAAAATATTTAATCCATGGCTTTTAAAAATTGGTTTAAAACAATATTAAATATATTTTAAAAAAGAAACATTTTCATATTTCACTAGAAATGAAAACATGAATGTTATATTAATGATTATATTTATAACAGATATCTGACCCATCAAAAAAAATTAGAAACATTATCTTATTCAACATATAAAAATTGTTTTACACAAAAAAAATTCCATAAATGGTTATTTTTATATTTCACTCCCATTCCCTTTACTCTTAAAAAGTAAATGGTTTTATTATATAACAAATATTCCCAGTAAACCTATGTTCATCACATATCTATAAATAATATTGTGGTTTTTATCTTATTTTGAAAAATTAAAATTTTTATTATATTTATACATTTAATATCCCTTAAATATCATTACTATTTATCATAAATATTCTTATTTCATAAACCATATATTATATCTATGTATATTGTATTTCTTATAATGTTATTTTATTTTCTAGAGAAATATTAATATTTCCTATTAGATGTTAAATATTTAAATTTTTAGAGAAGAAAATTTATTTATGAATCAATTCAATCATTTGATATAATATAAATGAATTAGGTGTTTAATGGTAGGTGGATCTTAGAAATAGATAGACCCTCAATGATTTAATAGTTATCACAAGATAAATCCATTATCCAAATAAAATGGATTAAAATACATATTTTTATACTATTATACCATACATTTCTGACGATATATTAATCTTGACTTCTAAGATCATGATGTCCAGTTAGATGAATTTAGTTCATTCAACATTAATTTTATATTATTATCCTATAGATTTTGCACCTAAATTGTCAAAAGATTCATTTCAGGCACATTTTATTGATCAAAATAAAATATATTCAAATATTTAACTTTCTATATCGATTTTTCACTATTTAATCTTGATAGATTTCAGTGTACGTATTCATCCTGTATCATTTGGGAAGATTATTAATATTTTATTTCCAAATGATACAAAGAATAATTGATTTAAATGAGTTTCAAGGTCATATATCTTTTTCATTTTCTATTTTTTATATTATTTTCCCAATGTAAAATAATGAATATATAAGTACCTATTTATAAAATAAAAAAAAATCTGACCGGTCCTTTCGTATTATAACAATTGTATCAATTCCAATGTAATAAACCGACCAATGTCACTAGGTTACTTGAGTTGTGGTTCTTAATGTTTCTATCAAGAAATGTTTTCTAAGACCCCACAAGATCTTGATGTAGTAAAACAATTATCAGATAATATATCTCTAAGATATAAATCGGTGATATGTATAATCATTAAAAAATATATAATTAATTTTTGTTAAGGCTGTTATTTTGTGGGTTTTCATTGAAATAAATTCCTATGAAGATACTACATGTTGATACAGAGGTGGAAATGATTTCCAAAGAGTTAATAACTCAAAAAAATAAATAATGGGCTTTGACTCGACAATCACATATAGTATGAAAATATTCTTTAATGATAACATATTTTACACACATGGGGATAAAAAAATTATAATACATAATATTGATAAAAACCCCTTATAAAAGATTTGAAAATATTTTTATGATTTAATAATTTTTGAAATGAAACCGTATTTATGATTAGATTGTTTAAGATGGATATATTTTAAAATTATTTTTAGTGTTACACAGTATTTGTAATTATATGATATAGTTTAAAATTAAGAACATCATAATCTAATATAGAAAATTACATTTTTTTAGAAATAGAGTCTGGTTGAAATAATGATATCCACAATCATTGTCAATTTAGAGACATATAAAATGAGTATGACAATACAACGGCTTTGGAACTGAGAAGAACATTCTATATTAGGATAGATGACCAAGGTTATGAATGGTGACATTTACAATATTGACATGTTTTCTCATAGAGTGATTATTCTATGTCACGTCACATTATCCAATAAACCCCACCATCATTTATTTGGACTACTAATATTGTTGTATATGAGAAATGGTTTAAGACCAAAGAAAATATAGTTATATAAATGAGAAGTTATTAATTGAAAAAATCTATAAATTTTAAATAACATCTTAAATGAGATTTTGAACAATGTTTATCGTAGATAAAGGATACTAAGGAGGATGATTAAATAGAAAACACATAATGGAGTACATTTACAGGAAAATTAACTAAATAATAATAACCTCACGTTCAATAAAATAAAATCAAATTAATATTCATCAGATTGAGAATATGAATAAATAATTTATACAGAGTTTGAGGAATCTTGTAAATGACTGTCATGGTATGCTACAAATTATATAAATAATAAAAAATTCATTTTTCAACTTTTATTTAGATTGAATTTTCTATGTATCTGATGGTTTCTTGTTTTTTAATAATTTATATTATATGACAAAATAGTTTTATAAACCATCAAAAAAATACAAGGAATATAATAAATTTTAAATATCTATATGGAATCAAGGGAATAAGAGGTCATATAATCATAAAATAAATTGAATGAGTTGAAGACGAATATGAAATTGATTTCACTACCATCATCTAAACATTATTGGAAGAAAAATACTACAAAATAGTTGAATAAAATGGGAATTTTATATATATTTAGAAATAATGGTCATTTTGATAATGAATAAATGTGGAATAATAAAATAATTGATGTCCAGTTATTCAGCAGAAGTGAAATCAGATATTATTCACACCAGTTCTCCAATTGTGAAGGGAACATATTGGTAAAGAGTCCCATTGGATAAGGCTAATATAATTTAATCACTACAACGTATGCAGAAGCTCCCAATTTTGTTTTGAATTTACATTATTCATAGAAAAAATATTTTGAATTATTTATTTGATTATGGATCATCAAACTATTCTATATCATACATGTTTTCCTATAACATTATATACTTTTATAGGGTATTTAAAATTTATTTTTTTGTCCTAATTCATAGTGGAAATATAATATCAATAAGTATTTTCCTGGTAGTCGTGATTATGAAACAAAAATATTCTATACATTATGAATTATTATTATAACAATGGTTTTCATTCATATAATCATTGTTATAGACTATAATAAAATGATAAGGGAAAAAATTCATTCAAGGAGATTAATAGTGTGATTCATTATGAATATATGGAATTATTTGTCATTATAGGAGAGACCTCATAATCTGGGTCATAACTACATCGAACCCAGAAGCTCTTCTGATGAGTGTGTTGGTGAAGTAGAGAAAACAAATTTATAAATTTGAAGGTATATATTCAAATTCATGATGTAAATATTCTACAATAATACATTTAGGTCTTTTCTATGGAATTACCTTGACATATAATGAAATATATTGTTAATTGTCCTTTATTTTAACCCATGATGCAAGATCTATATCTAAGGCTCCCTATAAAATATACATTGTTGAATTACAAGAGTTAAAAAAAACTAAAATATTTATGTGATATGTTATTTATTCATCCTATTTATTCTCCTTGGGGATCCCATTCTATCTTCCTTAATAAGTAAAATGGATCTATGTGTTTTCTCATAGATTTTTGTGAAATTAATTCTATTACCATTGAAAAGAACTATGATATGTGTAACACCTCGAGATTTTATGAAAAATGTTCTTTGTAATTTCATCGATGTCATGTGTTATACGCTACACCAAAAGGATCTTGCATTACACGCGTCCCTAACTTGGCTTGCATTCCACACAATCGTGACCTTCCTCGATAACTTGCATTGTAATCAATACCGTGTTTCACTAAACAACGACATGCTATTAAAATATTATTAAAACTAGCTGTTATGAATCGTAATAACCAATTTTTGAATTTTTTTAAGTTTTATCATTCAAAATGGACTTCATTTTTAGATTTAGAATATTGAAATTAACCTTGGGTGAATTTTTGGTATTTTTTTGAAAACTTTGAATTTTTGATGAATAATGAAAACACTGGGATACTATTTAAAACCCGAATTTTATTTAAATAATTATTTATTTTTATAAAAATTATTTTAGGTCCATATTGATACGTAATACCTATATAAGTTCAAAGTAATTAATTAGAGTCATTTTAAAATAATTTTAGATATATAAAATTTTTATTGAACTTTTCACTGTCTTTTACACACCTCCTAGAAGAGATTGAAAATTTATATAAAACATAATTTTACCACTTCTGCGAGTGTAATCTCGAAAATCTTAGAGACATGGTTTACATCAAGGAGTAGAAACTGGTTCAATAAGATTAAAATAATTTTTTGTGAATAGTAATGTTTCACTTTTATTTACCCCGGTTAAAAGTAAATAGGGTAATTAAGGGTAAAAATGGTATTATTATTCACCTAACACATGTCCTAATTCTATTGGATAATTTTAATTCGACCAAAAACAACCTTAGGGATAAAATAAAACCCTTTAGGTCCACATGGATTAGATTAGGACATTTAATATTATTTTATTTAAAGACTAGTTAAAATAGTTATAATCAATGTTTAATAACTAAAACATTTTTAATATAGGGTAATAAATAAGATAAATTTGACTATAAATATTCATTAGAAATCTGAAAATATTTCCGACATAATGGTATTTTATTTATAATTTTTAGACTTCAAATAATTTAATTTATCTATGACACAATGATGATGCAGTAATTACCTTATTAAAAAAAATATTAACAAAATTCATATTATAAATACCCAAATAAATGTAATTTGAGACTTTTCATGAATTACAATAAATTTATAGGTTAATATGACATATTATTATTGATTTAATTAACATTTTTGGAACTAATCAGACTGTTATAATTTTCACAAAAATCGATTACCAAATAGTGTCAAAATTGACATAAAATAGTTTTTTAAAAATATATTATATTTTTAATTGTAATTATATTCCTAAAATTATACGGTTCATCCAAATGACTTATATAAGGTTATATATATTAATAATGAACCACCTGGGGATCTTTTGGATTGTTATAGTATGTTTATTAACCATATTGTGTAAGAAAACAAGAAGACACGGTAAAAGTTAAATTATTTAACTTAGAGTTAAATCTAAATGATAAGGTTAAAATAGTAACCTAAAATTGTATAAAAAATATTGGTTGAGAGGTATGCGACCCATCCCCACCTTATCTTATGAATAAATCAGTTTCGAGCTATTAAAAACCGAATATTACTTGATTATAAAATAATATTTTATGTTTTTCCTAAAGTGCCCCTCTCATCCCTTACAAAAGGACACCTCCTCCCTCTCCACCTCACACCATTTTGAGCCTCCAAGCTCAGCCAAACCCTGCCAATTTCGCTTATCCACTTCCCTAGTAATATTCTAGAGGTCCTATTCTTCTTCAAAGACCAACATTAGTGCCTTAAGAGGAGGTTTCAAAGAGGCTTGTCCAAGAAGAGGTAATATCTGTTACCGATTTTTCAAATTTATTTATTCTTCTACTTACTCTTATTTAGTTGTATCAATATAAGGTAATAACATCAGTATCACTCATATACTGATATGTTATTATAAATATGAAACAACCCTATTTCGCCTTCTATCTATCCTACGGAAAACGAAATCATTGTGCTTGCGTACGTATGGAATACCGTCTCCACGCCGTGGTGTAATCTGTTTCCACCACCACCTTACTTGGATGGTTATAATGGTGTAAAGACTAAATATATATGATTATTGTAAAGTGATGTTGATTCTGAAATAGTATACATAAACTTCAATACAATTCCACGATCATGGGAATGATATCATCGCTCGTGCGTACGTACGACCGACCGTCTCCACTATGTGACGCAACTCGTTCTAAATGATCCTATATGATTAATGATTATATAAATTAATTGAATGAATAAATATGATATATATTACACTAATACCATTCTGTAAATGATGTATCTATAACCTAAAAATAAGAATAAGAATTTATTCGACAAAACACGCATAAGAACAAAAAGCAATAAACAGTCGAATAACAAGTAGCAATGAAATATTACTAATATGAAGCTAAGAATATAACCATATATGATATCATAACAATGAGTAAGATTCTGTAATAAGTCAATAAAATTATTTAAATCATTATACTGGAGGTTCGGACTCGTACGAAGAAAATTGGACCAAAGTTAAGGGAGAATCTCGCAATGTCATTTTTATCGAGATTGTTTATACTTCAGAATTTACTGGGGAATATTTATCATCTACATCCTTGTTTAATCAATATGTAATATTATTTATATCCTCCTACAGTTGTTTAAATCCAATTTTACCCATTGGTGAGTTTTTAGTAAAAGATATGAAAGGAATCTTTTTTCGTTTGTAGTACAAGGTACTTTTTGACTTTTTCGGCCAAAGTACGAGAAGAATGTTTTTTTAAATTATATGGATTAAATGGATTTATGTTATTTCATAGAACATTATGTCCATGAAGATTCCTTTATATGTTTTAATGTTTATTTTTAATCATCTTTTTTTAGTTTAAAATTTTATGACATGTTAAGAAAGGAAAAATGTTTTTGATGTAGAAAGGATATTTTCCTCAAGAATGGAGTTCAAGCATTTTATCAAAATTATTTTCCATCTAAGATAATATAGGGTTATGTTTCTATACCTAATTTCAAATTTATTTTATTATGTTATGATTGAATTCTTTTTATGAATTCTTTTTATCTTATATGATATATGTTATGATGGCATGATGTTTAAGAATCCCATTTTTATTACATGGGTTATGCTATGATGTATGATTTATAATCTTGTGCAACACATAAAAATGGTATCATTATGAGATGGGTGGTACCTATATCTCCCTCTAATTCATTGGGTAAAGATTTATATCTCATGAGATAGACATGGATGGAATGGCAGGTTAATCCGGTTCAGTGATATAGGGCTGAAACAAGGAGTGAACTCGGTTCAGAAATGGACTGTGTCCGCTAAGAGAGTCGTGGAAATGAGTCTTGACCACTAAGAATTGATTATATATGATTATGTGTGTATGACACAAATATTCATTTTATGATTATTGGGATTACATTTCACTACTATTATTTATCCCATGTTATGAAATTATGATTTCTTTTGCAGGTTAATATTTCCAAAATGTTATGTTCTTATGAATATGATGTGATTGATATTTCTTTTGTTTTCCCTAACTGATCATTTGTGCTCACCCATTTGTGTGTCTTATTTTCCCTAGGTCAAGAATAAGGGTATTAAGTAAGATATTCCCGAAGGGACTGTAGATATGATACAATAAAATGGAGACAGTGTAGATGATTTATGAACCAGTTGTTTATGTTTCCCAGTTTCTAAAGACACTGTAATTATGCGGTCCTTTCATGGTTAGTTATATTTTTAATAAGTGTGCTTCAATTTTGATGTAACAAAAATGTATGTAATGTATGGGTAGTTATATTTGGTATCAGAGGAATGTTATAGTCATCCTTTGGAAACTAGGATGTGAAAGCCTTAGTAACAACCCTAAGGATATGTCTAAGCATAGGAAAAAATATTAGTGTTTTAGAAATGTACATGAACAAACTATGATAAGACCATAAGTGTGAAATTTAATTCTTGATTATGTGGTTTTTCTATTATGATTAGTGTGTCTCACACTAATCTTATTGGTTTTAGTCAATGAATGGAACCGAAAAAAACCGTGTTAATGCTGAATGCGACATGCAATGGAATGATTGTCCCCCCAAGCAACCAAACATTATGGGAGCTAGAATGAAAAATATTATAGCCATTTTATCACAACTTTCTCATGCTATGAATCATACAGAACTTCCAAAGGAGCAAAGGAAGAAGCAAAATTATGTTTAATCCTTCATGAGGCAGCGTCCACCCCCATTCAGTGGGTCTACTGATCTATTTGTGGCTGAACGATTGATCGGTACCACTGAAATCATATATTCAGTTCTTCAATGTTCTGAACATGATAAAGTCATCTTAGCAGAATATCGTTTGGAAGGTGAATCTGAGCAATGGTGAAATATTATCAAGAATATGAGGACAAGAGATGAAACTGAGTCCATGGAATGAGACAAGTTCAAGAACATATTTTTCAATTAGTAATTCCCTCATATTCTTCGAACAAAGATGGAGAAGGAGTTTCATGAACTGAATAAAAAGGATGATGAATCTGTTGGTACCTACGAAGCAAATTTTACATGACATGCGTGGTACGCTTCTGGGATTATTATCCGACCTGAGAGTAAGATCGATTGATTCTTTAGTGGCTTAAAATCATGTATTTGAAGGGAATTATCCATAAGGTACTTCAATAGCTACGAGGAAATCGTTCGATGTGCTCTCAAGGTTGAGATGGAGATTGGAGTAACCCATCAGTCATATGCGTTTGATAAGAAGAGGAAAATGGAATTCAAAGGGAAATATAAATACCACACTAAAAAGAAGATGATTTTTCCCTTATGCTCAAAGTGTGGAAAGAAACATGGAAGGAGTTTTCTTAAAGGGACAAGTAAATGTTTCAAATGTGGAAAAGAAGGTCATTGGGCATTTGAATGCCGCAATGATGGGAAGAAGATGTCTAGTGATGCGAACAAAGAAAAGGCTACACAGAGTGCACCTCCTACACTTCAATGTTACAAGCGTAAGGAAATGGGGCATTATGCTAATCAATGCCCTAATCCAAGGGTTGTTGATGATGATAGACGTCAAGAAACTCTTAAGGATAAATATAAAGTAAAGTCACATTAAATTTCTCTCTACGATGTTGAGTACAATAATGAAGTAGTGAAACGTACACGTACCATCCACTCTAAAGTAGCAAATGTTTTATTTTATTCTGGATCCAACCACTCTTTTATTTCAGAAGAATTTTCTCAGGGTATCGCCATATTACCTCAAAAATTATATGTTGAGTTAGCTGTGACAACCCCTAATGGCACAATAGTCACATCAAATGTTTATAATTCTTTTCCGATTGATGTTTGTGGGAAAGTGCTTCCTTCAAAACTTGTGATCCTTCCTATAGTGGAATTTGATGTGAATCTTGGCATTAGATTTCTTTCTTTATATGGAGATCATATCAATTTCCAAAGAAGGTAATTCACATTTCATATTCCCGATCAATCTATGATCTTCTATCGATGCAAGGATGAACATAACCTTTTGGTGGAACTTTCATCCATCTTATGGGTCTTGATTACACTAAATGATGGTTATTAATCTCAAATTTTTTGAGAGAAAATCACAATTAAGAATATGCCCATTGTACGGGGTTTGATAATGTCTTTCAAGTGAAACTTTCATGTATTCCACCAAATCATGAAGTTGAGTTTTCAAGTGAACACATACCGGGTGCTTTACCTATTAGAAAGACACCTTATAGAGTGGCCCCAATTGAGTTGCAGGAATTGAAGAAGAAAATTCAAGTGAATCTTGATTAGGGATTCATATTCCCTAGTGCATCACCTTAGGGAGCACCTATTCTGTTTGTTAAGAAGAAAGATGGATTAATGATACTCTTCAATGATTATCGATAACTAAACAATATCACTATCAAGAAAAAATATCCTCTTCCACGCATTGATGACTTATTTGACCAACTACGCGGGGCTCAATACTTTTCCAAGATTGATCTTCGTTCAAGGTATCATAAATTAAGGGTCAAAAGGGAGGATATACCAAAGACAGCTTTCTGTACAAGGTATGGACACTATGAATTTGTAGTGATGCCATTTGGTCTTACTAATGCCTCTGCTATCTTTATGGATCTAATGAATAGAGTCTTTAGAGACTATCTTGATTAGTTTGTGGTAGTCTTTATAGATGATATTCTTGTCTATTCAAAGAGAAAGGAAGAACAAGAATATCACTTGAGAATTATATTGAAGACCCTGAGAAAGGATAAGCTTTATGAAAAATTTACCATGTGTGAATTATGACTTCAAAAAGTTTCATTTTTGGGTCACATAATCTCAAAAGAGGGGATATCTGTGGATCCAGCATAAAAAGAGGTTATTGAAAGATGGTCGAGACCAACAACAGTAATTGATATCCAATGTTTTCTTGGTTTGTCTAGATATTATCGACGTTTCTTGAAAGAGTTTTCACGATTATCTAACCCACTCACCAAATTGACTCAGAAATGAGTTAAGTTTGTTTAGAAAAAGGAATGTGAAGTGAATTTCAAGGAGTTAAAAAGAAGATTATCCAGTGCACCTGTGGTCACACTGCCTTGTAGTAGAGAACGGTTTGTGATCTATAGTGATGAATCCAAGAAGGGATTGGGGTTTTTTCTCATGATAAACAATATGGTGATAGCTTATGCCTCACAATAGTTGAAAATACATGAGAAAAATTACCCAACTCATGATTTGGATTTAGCTGCGGTAATCTTTGCATTAAATATTTGGAGGCATTACCTTTATGGTGAAAGGTTTCATATTTATACTAATAATAAAATTTTAAATTATATTTTCACACAAAAGGGGTTGTATATGTGTCAAAGAAGATGGTTGGAGATGATTAAGGATTACAACTGGAAAATTCATTACAAACATGGGAAAGAAAACAAGGTGGAAGATGCATTAAGTCGACAAAACCATTCTAGCTTATCCATGATGAGTATCACAAAAGATCCAATATTTATGGATTTACAAAGGATGGATCTTGGAATTATAATAGAAGGGGGAAAATATTATATTTCTCAAATGAATGTTTAACCATATATACATGCGTAGATTAAAGAGGCACATAAAGAAGACGTAGAGTTACCAAAAGTAGGTGAGAAATGTTCTTGAATTCAACCGTGATTGTGATGGGATAATAAGGTTCAGAAATAGGGTTTGTGTCCCTCCCATCCTAGAATTAAATAAGGAGCTACTGGATGAGGCTCATAGTTCTTCATTCTCTATTCATCCTCGAAGCACGAAGATGTATAGAGACCTGAAAGAGTACTTCTGGGGTGATGGCATGAAAGGAGATGTTGCTGAATATGTCTCTCGATGCTTGGTTTGTCAGTAAGTTAAAGTTGAGAGACATAAGTCTAAGGGGATGTTACAACCATTACCCATACCCGAATGGAAATGGGAAAACATCACTATAGTATTTGTCATAGGTCTTACTAAAACAAACAAAGTTAATAATGCTATCTGGGTCATAGTTGATCGTCTTACAATGTAGACACACTTCATTTCTATTATAGAGGATTTCTCTCTTGATCAGCTTGCCAAGATATATGTAAAATATGTGGTAAGATTTCATGGTGTACCACTGTCCATTATATCTGATTGGGATCCTAGGTTTACCTCAAGGTTTTGGAGAAGTCTTTAGCATAATCTGGATACAGAGTTGAGTTTCATCACTGCTTATCATCCTCGGACATATGGTAAGTCTGAGAGGACAAATCAAACTCTAGATGATATATTAAGAGCTTGCTCTATGGAGTTCAAAGGTGGTTGGGATCAATACCTACCTTTGGTGGAATTTTCATATAATAATAGATTTCACTCCAATATTCATATGGCTTCTTATGAAACTCTCTATGTTAATAAATGCAAAACTCCAACTTGCTAGGATGAAGATGGGGAAATAATGCTATTAGGACCTGATCTTGTTGATGAGATGGCAGAAAAGGTCTGATCTATTCAACAATGCATAAGAGCAACTTAGAGTCGACAAAAAAGTTATGTCGATAACCGAAGAAAAGACCTAGAGTTTGAAGTAGGTGATAAAGTGTTCTTACGAATATCTCCTAGGAAGAGAGTAATGAGATTTGGAAATAAGGTAAAGTTGATCCCTAGGTATATCGGTCCTTTCGAAATACTGGATCGTGTTGGCAACATAGATTACTGATTGGCGCTTCCACCAATTCTCTCTCAAGTTCACGATGTGTTCCATGTATCTCTCCTGAGAAAGTATATACCTGATACTTCACGTGTACTCAGCTAAGAAGTTGTACCGCTGGAGTAAGATCTTTCTTATGAAGAACAACCGATAGAGATTCTAGATCACAGCGAAAAAGTCCTACAGAACAAGACCACTCTCTTGGTGAACTTTTTATGCAGGAACCACCAATTAGAAGAATCTACATGGGAGCATAAGGATATGATGAGGGAGAGGTATCCTCATCTATTTGTTACAAAGTGACGATTTTCGAGAGCGAAATTCATTTTTAGGGAGGTAGAATGTAACAGCCTGAGATTTTATGAAAAATGTTATTTTTAATTTCATCGATGTCATGTGTTGTACGCTACACCAAATGTAGCTTACACTACACGCGTCCCTGACTTGTCTTCCATTCCACGCAATCACGACCTTCCTCGATAGCTTTCATTGTAAACAATATTGAGTTTCACTAAACAACGATATGCTATTAAAAAATTATTTAAACTAACCGTTATGTATAGTAATACCAAATGTTTTAAATTTTATAGATTTTATCTTTCAAAATGGACTTCATTTTTTGATTCAGAATATCGAAGTTAACCTAGGGTGAATTTTTGGTATTTTTCTGAAAATTTCTATTTTTGATGAATAATGCAAACAGTGGGTTACAATTTAAAAACCGACTTTTTATTTAAATAATTATTTATTTTATTTAAATTTATTTTAGGTAAAAATTGATACATAATACCTTTATAAGTTAAAAGTAATTCATTGGAGTCATTTTATGATAAATTAAGATATATAAAAATTTTATTGAACTTTTCACCGTCTTTTACCCACCTCCTATGAGAGTTTGGAAATTTAAATAAAACATAAATTTACCTCTTTTTTGAGTTGAATTTTTCAAATCCGAGAGACACGATTAACATCCAGGATTAAAATTTGGTTCAATAAGATAAAAATAATTTTTGTTGAATAGTAACTTTTATACTTTTATTTACCACGGTTGAAAGTAAATAGGGTTATTAAGGGTAAAAATGGTAATATTATTACCCTAACACATGACCTAATTCTATTGGATAAGTTTAATTCGACCAAAAACAACCTTAGGGATAAAATATTACCCTTTAGGTCCAAATGGATTAGATTAGGACATTTAATATTATTTTATTTAAAGAAGAGTTAAAATGGTTAAAATCAAAGCTTAATAACTAAAGAATATTTAATAGAGGGTTATAAATAAGATAAATTCGACTATAAATATTCATTAGAGAGATAATAATATTTACTACATAATGGTATTTTATTTATAATTTTTAGACTTCAAAAATGTTAATTTATTTATGACCCAATGATGATGCAGTAATTACCTTATTAAGGAAATATTAACAAAATAGATATTATAAATACCCAAATAAATTTAATTTTAGACTGATCATGAATTAACCAAATTTTGTAGGTTAATATGACATATTATTATTTATTTAATTAAATTTATTTGAACTAATCATGCTGATGAGATTTTCACAAAAATCGATTACCAAATTTTGTCAAAATTGACATAAAATAGTTTTTCAAACAAATATTATATTATTAATTGTTTTTTTATTCCTAAAATTATAAGGTTCAGCCAAAGGACATATATACAGTTATATATATTAATAATGAACCAATGGAGGTTCTTTTGGCTTGTTATAGTATGTTAATTAACCATATTGTCTAAGAAAACAAGAAGACACGGTAAAAGTTAAATTATTTAACTTAGAGGTAAATATAAATGATATGGTTAAAATAGTAACCTAAACTTTTCTAAAATATATTGGTTGAGAGGATTTTGACCCATCCCCACTTTAGATTCTAAATAAATCAGTTTGGAGCTATTAAAAAAACGAATATGACTTTATTATAAAATAATATTTTAAGTTTTTCATAAAGTGCCCCTCTCATCCCTTATAAAGGGAAACCTCCTCCCTCTCCTACTCACACCACATTGAGCCTTCAATCCTGGCCAACACCTGACAATTTCCCTTATCCACTTCTCTAGTAATATTCTAGTGGTCATGTGCTTCTTCAAAGACCAACATTAGTGCCCTGAGAGGATGTTTCAAAGAGGCTTGTCCAAGAAGAGGTAATATCCAATACCGATTCTTTCAAATTTATTTATTCTTATACTTACTCTTATTTAGTAGTTTCATTATAAATTAATAAAATCAGTATCACTCATATACATATATGTTATTATAAATATGAAACAACTCTATTTCACCTTCTATCCATCCTATGGAAAATGAAATCACCGTGCGTGCGTACGTAAGTAATACCGTCTCCACGCCGTGGTGTAATCTTTTTCCACCACCACCATACTTGGATGGGTATAATGGTGTAAATAATAACTATATATGATTATTGTAAAGTTATATTGATTCTGAAATATTATACATACACTTAAATACAATTCCAGGATCATGGGAACGATATCATCATTCGTGCGTACGTACGGCCTACCATCTCCACGATGTGATGTGACTCGTTATACATGATCATCAATGATTAATGATTATATAAATGAATTTAATTAATAAATATGATATATATTACACTAATACCATTATATAAATTAGGTATCTATAACCTAAAAATAAGAATAGGAATTTATACGACAAAACACGCATAAGAACAAAAGGCAATAAACACCTGAATAAAAAGTAGCAATGAAATATTACTAATACGAAGCTAAGAATATGAGAATATATGATATAATAACAATGAGTACAATTCCGGAATAAGTCAATAACATTATTTAAATCATAATACAGGAGGATTAGACACATACGAAGCAAATCGGACCTAACGTAAGGGAAAATATCGCAATCTCATATTTATCTGAGATTGTTTATACTTCAGAATTTATTGGGGAATATTTACCATCCACATCCATGTTTCTTCAATATGAAATATTATTTCTATCCACGTACAATTTTTTTAAATCCAATTTTACCCATTGGTGAATTTTTAGTAAAAGATGTTAATGGAATCTTTTGTAGTTTTTAGTACGAGGTTCTTATTTACTTTTCCGGCCAATGTAGGAGAAGAATGTTTTTAACTTATACGGATTGAATGGATTTTTATGATTTCATAGAACATTATTTCCATGAAGCTTAATTTATAAATTTTAATGTTTATTTTTAATCAACTTCTTTTATTTTAAAATTTTATGACATGTTAAGAAAGGAAAAATGTTTTTGAAGTAGAAAGGATATTTTCCTCAAGAATGGATTTCAAGCATTTTATCAAAATTATTTTCCATCTAAGATATTATAGGGTTTTGTTTATATCCCTATTTTTACATTTATTTGATTATTTTATGATGTAATTATTGTTATGAAGTCCTTTTATCTTAAATTATTTATGTTATGATGGAATGATGTTTAAGAGTCCTGTTTTTATTACATGGGTTATGCTATGATGTATGATTTATGATATTTTGGCACACATAAGGGTGATATAATTATGAGATGGGTGGTACCTATATATCTCTCCAATGCATTGGGAAATGATTTATATCTCATGAGATTGACATGGCTAGAACGACAGGTTATTCAGGTTCAGTGATACAGGACTAAAACGAGGAGTGAACTCGGTTCAGAAATAGACTTTGTCTGATAAGATAGTGTTGGAAATGAGTCTTCACCACTAAGAAATGATTCTATATGATTATGTGTGTATGACACAAAGTTTCATGTTATGATTTTTTGGATTATATTTCACTACTATGATTTATCCCATGTTATGAAATTATGATATTTTTTGTAGGTTAATATTTCCAAAATGTTAAGTTCTTATGAATATGATGTGATTGATATTTCATTTGTTTACCCTTACTGAGCATTTGAGATGACCCTTTTGTATGTTTTCTTTTCCCCAGATCAGGAAGAAGGGTATTAAGTAGGATATTCCAAAAGGGACTCTATATATGATAAAATAAAATGGAGACAATGTAGATGATTTATGAACCAGTTGTTTATGTTTCCCAGTTTCTAAAGACACTATACCTTTACGATACTTTCATGGTTTGTTATATGTTGTAATCAGTGTGATTAAATTTTTATGTAATAACAATGTATGTAAAGTATGGGTCGTTATACTATGACTTGAAATGATGACTTATTTGATAGACTTCTTGAAGATAATTTTTTTTCAATGATAATAATTTACTCTATGTATCATAAAAAGTGATTAATGATGGAATAAATTCTCAATACATCACTCCAAACGAGGTATGGACATTATGAGTTTATAGTAATGAAATTTGGAATGTGTAATAGACTATCAATTTCCTCAATCTAATGAAATAATTACTCAATTAACATATTTATAATTTTTCAAGATCATTGAAGATATGTTTGTTTATTCAAAATGATTTGAGCTCCATGTGAATAACTTATGGATCATTTATACAACTAAAAATGGAAATATTTTATACAAGAAAGTCATAATTATTGAATTATGCATTGATATTGTATCATTCAGGGATATGTTTTTCCTATGGATGGTTTCAATGTTGATTATATGGATTCAGAAATATTCAATGAATGGAATACACAAACAAACATAAATGAGGTATATATTATCAAGGGTTTAAAAGGATATTAATAGTTATTTGTTCAATAATTTTCAAAATTTGGATATCCCATTAACCAATTTTACTTGAAAAGGAGTAATATGTGCATGGAAAATGGAATTTGAATTTTGTTTTGAAAAATTGAATAGGGTATTGGGGGATACAACTATTTTTACTCTATGGCCAGGATATGTTGGATTTGTGATATATATTCATTCATATAAAAATGTACAAGGTTGAGACCATACGAATAATCATATAGTCATTTAATATAGATAAGTGACAAAAAAAATAATTGAAAAACTATCTTACTCATAATCTTTTATTGTAGACATATTTTATGCTTTGATGATATAGATAAATAGTCCCTATGCTAAAATAAGTGAGATATACACATACTATTGTAGAATGAAATACATATTTTCATAGGAAGAGTAAATTTCTATAAAATATATATTTCTCTAGCTATACACAAATTATGGTTCTATTAAACACTACATACCAATGATTGAAAATATAGTAGCAAATTCATTAATTAGGACTGATCATGTTGTTCTATCCCAAATGAGGATTGACATGTTTCCTATATTCATGTATGTAATAAACATTGAGATGTAAATTTTTGACCATGATTATACAAAATTCATTTAAAAAAAATTACAATGACATATTTACTAAAAAAGAATGGAATTTATCATCCTCATTTTGCATATTTGAAAAAGAAATTATTTTATTTGAATGATTAATAATAAGAATTTGTCATTTTTAAAGAAGTAATTATGAAATTTTTCATAGAATATGTATTTAATCTATACTATATATGATAAGGTACATTTTGGATATCTACCATAGCTAAAATATATCTATTGACCATGGTGTAAAAAAATGTTCATTAATTTCAAGGAATTTATTTGAAGATAACATGAATTGGGAAATAGATTATATATATCAAGATGATTATTTAATCAATAGATTAATATTGAGAAATAGATTCCTAGTGTATTCATAAAATCCCTTACCTTTTTATGTGGAAATAAGATTAAATTAATATACACTATTTCACTGGAATACCAAATACGTCAAAAAGGAATGATGTAGAATGTGTCATAGATGTTAAAATTACCCCATTATTCTAGTTCCATTATATAATATAATATTTTCCTATCGTTTTATTTTAATGAATATATATTAATGATTTATTTACAGTAACGGGAACCTCTTTGAATTTTTTCTGATGATTACCCTTGATTTACATCAAAATTATGGAAGACTCTTTATAGGGACATTGATACTAAGATTCATTTTAGAATCACCGACCACCCACAAACAAACTAAAGTTCACAATGGATTTTTATAATAGTGGACAATATTTTGATATCATTATCAAATTAAATTAACGATATTTTGGATTAGTATTTACCAATGGTATTATTTTACATTCATAATTTATTCTATTAAAGTATTCAAATGGTGTCATATAATGAATTAATTAAAAATAAGATTCATAGTCCAAAATTTGAGATGAAGATGATGAAAAGAAAATTTTAGTCCAGCTAATTGATGACGATATAGTGAAAGGGGTAAATGTTATTTGATCTAATACTAAACACTCAAAATGGTGGAAAAAGCGTTGTTCTCTTTACTAGAGGTATGATTTTTAATATCATGCGTGAAATCATGGATTCTCGAATGTATATTCATTGTATGATGTTAGATGGGTCATTAGTAAATGGAATATGATTTTCACATAAATATGACCTTATGAAATTTCTAATAGGAGTATAGTTGTGTCATACAAATTGTAAATTCTAAAAATCCTATATAATGAACAATATGTGTTCTATATAACTTTTTCAAGGTATAGTATTCCAAACCCAAAAAAAATTTCTCATCTCTGAAAAATATAATTTAAACCTGATATATCTTACCATTGTGAGACCATAAATATTCAAGACCTCATAGAGTATTTGTTAGGGAATCTAATGACTTAATTGGTAATTGTATTTTAGAGTAATTATAAAATGGATAGAAAACATGGAATCTAAAGGATGTTATGATAAATAACCGCCCTCATTTGTTTATAATATAATATCAATGAAAAATTCAAAGATGAAATTTCTATAAGTTGGATGAATGTAACACCCATGAATAAATTATTGTATGTTAACATTATATTTTTTTAATATTTAAAAAATAAATATATTAATATTTCATGGACTATAAATTATTATTTTATTGGATAAATATCTACATTGAACATACACTTTCAAAAAAATTCCATGAATGATTTTTTGATATTTCCCTATAGGAATAATATATTATGAATAATAAAAATGTTGACATAAACTATTACTCATTGTATTTAAAATAATTTTTTATTAAAATTTAATTATATAAAAATTTAATTGAAATAATTATATGATAATTTATAGGTAAAAGATTAATTATCCAGAAAACCATTTTTTCATAAGAAAACTATTTTTTTATAGGTCATTATGTCTATCAATTATTATTATTTACATAATATTTAATTATTTATTACGTAAATGAAATTTATATATTAATAATATTAGTATATGAATTTATATCCATTTAATTTTGAATACTTTTAATTTATTAAATTCATAACCATCTATAGTTGGGGTTTGGCTTAGTGGTACGAACCGTATAATCTTACCTTAATATTGGAGGTTCAAAACCCATTGGCCGTAGGTTACTATAGTAGTACTGTATAAATGGAGTCATGGTAGCAACAGAAGGTAATATAGAAGTGGAAGAGCACTGTAGAAGTGGTAGAACATTGTTGCAGTGGTGGGTACTGTGCTGAAACTATAGCAGGTGGTATTGTCGTGGTATTATTCAAAGATTGGGCATTAGGCAAAAAACATTAGGACAAAATGGCATGTAATGGGATACATTCCCACTATATCATCAGGCTATGTAATGGGTCTCCATCTACACAGTTTAAATAGGTCATTTTTTTTCTTTAATAATTAATGAGGCTTCAGCTCCCACAATTATAAAAAATCATGATCATCTTACTCTTGAAAAATACATTCTACGGAAAAGAGTTGTTTTAACACAATATTTTTGATTATTTTTAACTGTTAATCTCTAATTTATATAAAATTTGGTACATAAAATTGATTCCATATTTTGAATAAAAATATTTAATATTTTGTTATTTGATCATATTTGTCCTTGGTTATATTGAATTGCTTAAACAATAAAAACTAAATACTATGATTATTGTTAAAATGTATTTACTGGGTTATATATAAATTTATAAGGTTAAAAATTATATATAGAAATGTTGAAATCCCATTTTATCATTTCATATAGACATTATACTTGTCATATTATTATATTATACATGGTGAAACACTATATCCTATGAATTTTCATGAAATTATTCAAAACTATTGAAAAATTTCAAGTATTCTAGTCAGCTAAATTATAAAAGGGAACCATATTCCATCACATATTCACACATATCATTCTAATTTTCTAAAAACATTACTATAAAAATATCTCATGAACATATTTGTTCTCATTTTATTATGTTCCTCCAAAAACACTAACCCTAGTTCCCTTAATAAGATATTCAAAATAATTTCTTCTAAGAGAAACTAATTGTATTCACTGTGATCATTCATTTTATACTTATTTTTTACCATCATCAATGTTTTTTAAAAATAGTAATATATTAGTAGAATTATCTACTATATAATTATTTTTAAAGTGTTTATTTAAAAATATTTCTTCATATTATTATTATCAAATGGGAATTAATATAATAACTCATTTGTCTGGAGTATTATTACATTTTGAATAGATGTAATTAGTTTTCCATCACTGAATAACATGTATAGTCATAATGATTTATAAAATAATTACTTTTTAAAATTGTTAATTGATATATTTTAGGTAAAAATAATAAATCATCTAATATCTTATAGTTTCACCATTTAATAGAATGATATCATCACTTGTGCATATATACGGTCAATCATCTCCACGAAGTGATGCAATTTAATTTCCTTCTAGGATAGTCAATAATATATATAAAAGGTTACTAGATTAATAAATGTTATTTTTTGAACATTAAAAATATTTTGGATTTGATGGATCTATACCCTCTTTCCAATTAGTATAACTTCCATTTGACAACATGAATTTGAAAATGATGCATTTGAGAACCGAAATTTTTTTAATAATGATATATTATTAAAGGGTGGTGTTATAATATATGAGGATCAAATTTGACATTATAAATTAGAATATGGTTCTATTATAACATAATATAATGAATAATAAATGTATAATGGATTATATATGATATTCAACTAATGGGAAGTGTGAGGTATGATATTTCAACTTAATTTAAAAATAATTGATATCTATAAAGTATTATGAAAAAATTAATAGTGATAGTGTTTATATAATATTACATTGTTGTATGAAACATGAATACCAATTTATTCATGAATATTTATCCATAAATTAAACTATTTTCATTCATGGGGTTATAGTTAAAATGTATCCAAATTTGTAGGAATTTATTTTATATTTTGAGTTTTTCAAGAATGCTTATATTTTTAATGAATAATTCAAATCATATATCCTTCTTAAAAACCAATCATTTAATTTTATATTATAAATTTATGAATATTCTATATTTTCAGAAACTATTTTTATATTTATTACATGAATCATGAAAAGTTGTTTTTAAAAGAAAAACTTATTGCATTTGTCTTCTAATAAGATATATTTGTCTTCTATGTCATTTTTTTGAAAAATATTTTAGATTCCCTTCATAAAAATTCATTAATTAACAACAATTAATATTATCAATTACATTTAAAAATATTTTTAATGGAGAAAATATATGGTTTTATAAAATGGATTGACTAATATTTATATTAAAAATATGATGAAATGAATGTTTTTTAAAATTTACATCGATAATGTACTTATCATATTCCATAATAATTCTACACAATTTAGTTTCTTCTATACAATTTCAATTGTTTTAGAGAGTAATTGTTTTATAATAGATAATTTTAATATTTCACTTTACTCCCATTACACTTCCAAATTAAATTATTTTATTATATATGTTCCATCCTAGTGATGAATTAGTCATATCATACCTCTTATCAATTTTCTATCATTTTCATCCAATGAAACAATCACTTTCTTGTGATCATTGGGCACAAAACTTCCCTTAAATATCCATATTGATTTTCATTAATATGTTAAATTCAAAAAAGAATAATTATTTATACATATGATGTTTTATATTCAATATTATCTGATTAACAATGGAATTTTTGATATTATTAATTTATTTCAGTATTGAAATTTAACACCCATGAATATTGTTTCATGAAATAATAATAAAATTAAGTAAATTAATAATTAATTAAAAATATATTGATGTGTCGGGAACATTATTGTATATCCCATCGATGCATCATGATGTATCATTAAAAAAACATATTGGAAAAATTAAATGGATTTTTAAACAAAGTTATAAACATCCATGGTGTAAGGAAAATACGTTATAGACATAATTTTCTATTATATCATGAAATAAAATATCATGAATTTTCATTATTTATAAATTATTTATTATTATTATCCATGTTATTTAAAAATTGATATTATCCATGGATTCTTTTTTTCTAATGTTATTGATTAAATGATATATGTTTTCTTTTATATATATATACATTTTTATAATGCCTTATTTACTCAACATTGATTATAAATTATTTTTCCATTTCTATGTATTTGAACTCTCCCTTATATTGTTTCCCTTCTCTATGATAAGAAGAATAATTCTATGAATGAGATATAATGATAACAATTATTTTATTATATTTTGATTTATATTCTGCTCTCAATGTAAAATGGTTTGTTATATATGTATCTGGTTCCCCAATATTACTAATTCATTTTAGTTAGTGATATAAAACCTTGTTTATATTAAAATTTAATAATGTGACTATGAAAATAGGGATAATGGATTCAAGGTTGGTACAACAACCATAAACAAAGAACCACAAAAAACTAACTACATTGCAACCAAATAGGTGAGAAATCACCTCCATGTTGTATGCTTTTCATGCACCTCATCTATGAATTAAATGGAATTGGAATAGTATATATTCACCTGATACACTACTTCACATAATAAATCCTAAAGCCATAGAGACACCATTATTTTTATGTCACCAATTACACATAGTATAACTTCTATCGGTATATTTTTTCTACCATAAACACAGTTTTCCAAAAATCCATGTTGTACCTCCACCATAAACCTCTACCATCAAAATTACAATACTATAATGTGTTTGGTTGTATGGTCCCTTACAATTTTACATCACAACAATTCATAAGTCAATTATTATCAATTTTAATCATTGAATAATAAAAAATCATAGTGTGGGTGAGAAGAATCAATAATTTCACAAGTGAATCATATGTTAGTAAGAATAATTCATAAGATGACAAAATTTAGAATCATTCTTATCAAAACATGATATTAAATATTTCAACAAATAATATATCAAAATAACTTATAATGGATCATTATAAAGTAATAATTTACCAAATAATATCTACAATGATTGTAAAACAATGTGTATATGTAGACTTTATTATCATAAATTAAGTAAATATATAGAGAGTTCACAGTTGTACATTTTTATTCTTAATACCCCTATTTTTATCATTGACGATTCATGTATCTATTTTATTATTTGTATAGAAATATCATTTAATGGAAACTATTTTAACTCCATTTTGCATGTGGTGTGAATAAATATTAATTGTACATTATTAATTTTCAAACACTAATAATTCCCAAGGATAATTAGTGGGACTTTGCAAATCCTCTAGAAAATGCACACATATGAATAAAAGGTCCACCCCCCTGCATGGCCCTGATGGGAAGTACACCATGTGTTGAAAACATGTTATGGGAATATGCTCACAATTCCTAATAAGGAAACCTCCATCCAATATGGGACCTTGGTTGTCTATAAATTGGGATATATGGAACCTCATTTTGAAAAATTGGAAAAATATACACCCCATGATACGGTCACCTAGACCATTATCCCATCTATACAAATAAAATCTTAGGTATCACTGCCAAACTCAAGTGATGATATAATTAAAATATATAATGGGGATCAAATCCCATTATAGGTCTAAAACACGAGTCACTTGAATGAATACCTTGTTCTCCCATATATGAAGATCCACATGTTTGACCCCCCTTACATTTTAAGGGTCCTCTGAAAGAACCATCTAGGGACACCTGATGAGACATGTGGTTCCTATGATAAATAATCTCCCATGTTTTTTTCTTAGGTGGTTTATTTCAAAAGTCATGCCAACCTACACATGCCTATACACCTTACATTAATCACATATATGTTGGAATCCTCATGTATTAATCATGTTTTAATGGTAAAAAATCTAATTACTATTAGTTAATCTCATTATTATTTACAAATCTTATGCATGATCACAAATCTCCCTTATCTTATCAAACCTCTGTATTTATGTTTCATGTTCTATTTCCTTATATTGGTTAAGTGTAATTCAAATTATTAATATTATTATTTACACTAGTACAATAACCATTTTTTACGTCACCATTTTTCAAGTCGGTTTTTTAGAACGGATGTGAAAATATCTAAAAATCGATTTTTCACGTCGGTTATTATATAACCGACGTAATAATACATTTTCGCTGATTTTTCACGTCGGTTATATTAGAACCGAAGTTAAAAATCCATTATATCTGATTTTTCACGTCGGTTATTATATAACCGACGTGATAAATATATGTACATTACTTTTCCACGTCAGTTATTAAATAACCAACGTTCAAATCCTTTTCCAAGAATATATATTAAAATTTTCACTTATTTTTCATGTCATTTATTAAATAAACGACATGAAAAATCGATTTTCATGACTTTTTCACGTTGGTTATTTAATAACCAACATTAAAAGGTATTTTCACGTCGGTTATTTAATAACTGATGTAAAAAATGTTTACAAAAATGTAGTTCATTTCTCAAGGATTAATTTTACAGGTCACGGAGCTCAAACAGAGTTACGGATTTAATGTTATGGCTTTTAGAGGTTTATCATCTCTAAACGATGTATTAAGGATGTCCAACCTCTGAAGGCCATAACTTTTAATATGTAACTTCGTTTGAGCTCTATGACCTGTCAAATTAAAACTTGGAAAATGAACTACATTTTTGTAAACTTTTTTCACGCCGGTTATTAAATAACCGAGGTGAAAAAGTCATGAAAATCAATTTTTCATGTCTGTTATTTAATAAACGACGTGAAAGAGTGGCGAAGATTGATTTTTCACATCAGTTTTATAATAACCGACAAGAAAAATAAGTGAACATTTTAATATCTTTTCACGTAGGTTATCATAAAACTGATGTGAATGATATTTTTTAATATCCCGCAAACACGAAATTTCAATTTTTTTACATCGCGGCATCGAAATTTTGAATTCCCCCATAAAATTTTTAATACCATGTTTTCTCATAGAATCTCAATTATATGTTTCCATTATACACCCATCCAAATTTGATGATCATTTATTTAAACCATTATCGTTCCCCCAAATTGACTCTTTTTCTCTCAAATGTGAATCAATTAATTCTTCTTTCTACGACCTCATTAAGGTATATTTAATCATACATCCATGATTTAAGGTTATTATGATTTGTTTTCTTAATTGATATACCATTTTACGATCATTTCATTTAACCATCATCGTTCCATCGAATCAACTTGTTTTATCTTCAATTTGAATCAACAATTTCTTATTTCCGCGAACTCCTCAAGGTATTTGTAATTATTTTCCCATTATTTATATTTTCTATGAGTACATTTATTAATTGATATACCATTTACGATTTTTAATTTATTGCAATGATGTATTATTATTTATACCATGAAAAAACTACAAATCCCCTTATGTATGAAAAAATTCATTCTAATATGAATCTACGTTTGGATCATTCAATATTTCCTCGAAAAAAATATCAATCTTCTGATGGTCATAACTTTGGATCTGTTAATCCGTTTGAGCACTATGACCTGTCAAATGAAGGCTCAGAAAAGTTTCTATAAATAGTAAACATTTTTTATGTCGGTTATTTAATAACTAAAGTTAAAAATAACTTTTAGCATCGGTTATTAAATAACCGACGTAAAAATTGACTTATAACGTCGGTTTTTTCAAAAACCGACGTAAAAAATGGCTTCTTATCGTCATTTCCAGAATGTATTTCAGATCGGTTTTTTAAAAAACGACGTTAAAAACTATATTACCCCATTTTTTACGTCGATTATTAAATAACCGACGTAAAAAATCATATTTTTAACATCGCATTCAATAATGTCGTATAAAAACCGATGTAAAAAAAGTTTTTTGTAATACTGTTAAGTTTGAATACAGTTAATTGTCTATGTATCAAGACACTGTGAAGTTTGTACAGTAAGACAAACTATGTGCAAGACCCAGACACTGTGACTTGTAAGAGAGAAACAGTAAGCCTAACACTGTGACCCAGTCACCCTGAAAGACACACCGTTACCCCGACACCGTGAAGGAAACACCGTGACCCAGACACTGTGAATGACACAATGTGAGTCAGACACCGTGACTCAGACCCCGTGATCTAGACACCGTGACATAGACACACCGTGAAGCACATACCGTGAATGGGACACCAGATCAAAGAGACACTGTTTTCACAACTACTGTGACACAATTTATTAACCTTTTTTCATTATTATTTAAATAATACTAACGGCCATATTTGATGTTTTTAATGCAATTAATGTTATTTAATGATAGTTATTGGTCTGTCAGGAAACTGTACCTCATATCTATGGAAAGGAAATCATTCTTATTTTTGGAGCTCTTAGAATATAAAGAAGATTGAGCTACAGTAGAGGAAACTCTCACGCTTGACACATCTCGAAACACATACTACAATACACGCGAGCTCTATACAGAACCTAAGAACAATCCTAAGCACAAATGTGACGAACACATTGCACGATCCTCAAAAAAGTTCCATACATGAAATCCTACATTACTGAAGAACACACGAAGTACTGTGGAGTCAAGGGAACATCTTCTCTCCTGGGGAAACAAAAGTTGAACCACACCAGTCTGTTTTTCAACAGAAAAACTAGAGAAGGACTCATAATCTATTCAACTAAATCCAATAAGTCCAGAGCTGCACTGCCAATCACTATATCTTTCTAAACATTCATATAATATCTCTAAGTGATTTTTTATTTGCTATTGAGCAGTGTGTGTATCCTATTAATTTTACACACATTGTCTCCTATGCTGAACTGGAGGATATCACAATCCTCACACCAAATCTTCTTACTCGTGTTTACCCACCACAACTGTGGAAGTGATCCTTGTGTGGCCTGGTCTTTATTTTTGTTTCCCACGAAGAACAGTGGTAGAGGTCCCTGTGTGGCATGTACAGTCTTGTACTATTGTTAACCCTGATCCAGGTTGTGGATCAAATTTATTTATATATATATATTTTAGAGGACTAAGTATCGTCTTGAGACTGAACCTCTTGTTTATATATAATGTGCATTTTTATTTTAAGTTCAAAATATACAGTGTCTAATTTATATTCCACTGCTTATTACTTTGAAATAAAAATCTGTTTTAATGTTACATTGATAGTTAATCTAGCAAGTGTTTTTATATATTATAAATCATTAAGATAGTTTCATAAGCTAATTTAATCTTCTGATTAGATTAACAGAGAACTAATAAATCTTTTGAGAAACTAATTGAACCTTTACAGTTTTACAAATTCACTACAGTTTAACATGTTTTATAAATGGGGGTATTTTGATAGAAAATATTTTAACAGAAATTTTAATTGGAACTCAATTCACCACCCCTCTTGAGTGTCCACTCCGACAAACATTTGGTATCAATGGTTGTTTTTATTAATACACGTTTTAAAAACATTTTTTTTCCAACTGTGATTTTAGTTGCATCCTTAAAGATCTTAAATTTTTGTTAGTTCTAAATTTTATCTCTTTAAATTAATTTTCTAAAATCTAGTTATTGATAATATACTAGAAGGTGCTGCTACTAACCGGTCACCTTTCTTCAATGGTAAAAACTTTGCCGAGTGGAAACATAAGTTGAAAATTCATTTGGAAAGTATGGGTTTTGATAACTGGACTGCTATAGAGTCTCAATATAAAATTCCAAATACTAAAATAACTACTTAGTATGAACCTAATAAAGTATCTTACAATAATAACTGTAAATCTATTAATGCATTGTATTTTGAATTAGGAGATAAGGAATTCAATAAAATATCATCCTGTAAAATAGCTTATAAAATATGGGATACATTAGGTGTTTCTCATGAGGGAACAACTAATGTTAATGAAATGAGATTAAATAATTATACTATTAAATATGATAATTTTAAAATGAAAACTGATGAACCTATTTTTGATTGGTATCTCAGGTTCAATGGGATAGCCAATACAATGAGTTCACATGGGAAGGCTGTTCCATCAAAGGAACAAATCATGAGGATACTGAGATGTTTTCCAGATAGATGGAGAGGCTCTTCTGTTTCAATCAGAGAATCATGTGACATTGGAGCTATCCCTATTACAAAATTTATTGGTAATATTATGATGTATAAGGAAGAATTAAAGGTGAATAAGAAATAAGATGATAAACCCAAGATAAAATCCATGGCATTTATGTCTACTAATTCAAAGATCATGGACAAAGACAAAGTTCAAATACAAACTGAACATTCTATAAGTGACGATTCAGACTCTGATAGTGATGCTGAAATGGCACAGATAGCTAGGAGGTTTATGAAATTCTATCGGAAGAAGAAATTATTCATAAAAACAAACTACAAAGGTAAATATGAAAACAACGGTCAATGGAAAAAGGATTGGAAAAGTCCATATAGAGGTGATTAATTTGACTGCTATGAGTGGAAAAGGAATGGACATATAAAAGATGATTGTCCAAAATTGAAGTTCAAAAAGAAATATGACTACAAGTAAAATAAGTACAATAAATCCATGAAAGCTACATGGAGTTCATCAGAAGACCGAAAAAGTGAATCAAAAGCTACTGATTCTGAAAAGAATCGTGCCAACATGTGTTTCATAACCAACACATCTAAGGTAACCATAGATAATCCTGTTTTAAATCTCTATTATTCTGGAATTGATGTTGAATCTGATTCAAATTCTGAAGACATGACTAAAGATGAATTATCTAAATATTGTAATATACTGGTGGAAACATGCAATGAACGTAAGGACAAATATAAGTCATTAAATAAACAACATTATCTCACTACAAATTTCAAATCCAACCTTGATATATAATAATAAAAGAATTCTCAACTGTTAAAGGAAAATACAGAACTAAAAATGTCTAATGAGAAACTGAGAATGGACTTAGAAAAGTTCAAAAATGGAAAGGATACATTAACTCAAATCCTAGGATAGAAAGTGGCGCCAAAATAAACTACTAGTTTGGGATACAAAACTAGAAAGAGATAGTTTACCAAAACTAGATTTATTCCTAAATCTACACTGAATACTGTTAACTCTAGTTTTGGAAATTCATATGCTTCAGCTAGTTATTCACATGGTTATAGATCAAATAGAGTTTATCTTTCAAAATCTTTTGATTCTGTAAAATATATGGGACCCATAAGATAAATTTGGGTACCAAAATCATTGATTTTTAACCTGTCTGGACCCAAGAAGATATGGGTACCAAAATCATTCTCTATTTAATATTGTCTTATAGGAAACCTGTTTGAAGAGTTCCTACTTGAAGACATGGTATTTGGAAAGTGTATGTTCAAGAAATATGTTTGGGGATTACACATTCTTCAAGAACCTAATCAATATTTATGGAGGCCATGTCACCTTTGGTGACAATTCAAAAAGAAAGATCATCGGACTAGGATATATTGGTTACACTAACTCAGTTTAAATTTTTTATGTTTTATTTGTTTATGGATTGAAATACAATCTGTTAAGTATTTCCAAAGTATGTGATGATGGATTTAATGTTAAGTTTGAGAATGATTCTTGTAATTTTTTAATTCTAAAAATGATTTAGTATTTTATTCCTTGACAAATGAAAATGATTATGCTGTTGATTTAAATTCTTTAGCTATAAAAACATTACATGTTTAAATGATTTTCTTAAAGAGTCTTGGTTATGACATAGAATATTATAACACTGTAAAATCCATTCACATAGAAAATCAACTGGGAAGAACTTGGTTAGAGACCTACCCAAACACGAGTTTCCAAATAACAAGGTTTGTAATCCCTGTCTAATGGGAAAACAACACAAAATTTCTTTCAAACCAAAGAAAGAAGTATCAACTTCTCAAACTCTCGAGTTGGTTCACATGGACTTGTTTGGACCATCTAGAGTTTCTAGTTTAAATGGGAAGCACTATGTATATATTCTAGTAGATTACTTTTATAGATATACTTGGGTATACTTCTGGGCCCACAAAATTAAAGCTTGTTCTTACTTTATTAAATACTCCAAGTCTATAGAAAACCTTAGTCGACTTAAGATTAAAACTCCGATAAGTGATCATGGGTGTGAGTTTGAAAATCATGAATTTGAATCTTATTGCTCACACAATGGCTATAGTCACAACATTTCTACTCCTAGGAAACCTCAAAAGAATGGTGTGGTAGAAACAAGGAATCGAAACCTTCAAGAAATAGCAAGAACCATGCTTAATGAGTATGACCTGCCTATTTATTTTTGGGCTGAAGAAGTGAATACAGCTTGTTATATTATCAATAGAGTCTTAATTAGACCTGTTCTCAAAAAGACCCCTTATGAGTTTTGGAACAATAGGAAACTTAAAGTTAATTACATTAAAGTCTTTGGCTTCAAAGTATTTATTTTCAATACCAAGGATAATATGGATATGTTTGCTTCTAAGAGTGATGAAGGAATCTTTTTAAGATATTCTATAACTAGAAATGCCTATAGAGTTTTCAATAAGAGAACCAAGTGTGTGGAAGAATATGTTCACATCAAATTCGATGAAACTGATCCACATGAACCTAAGTTATCTCTTGAAACCGTGAAGAAGATTTACCTCTTATGAACCTTAATGATAAAATCAATGAACTTTCTGTAAAGACAACCTGTTCTAGAAATATTTCAGAATCTTCTCTTAATGAACCTAAACCTAGAGAAGAACCTGAAATTGCTATCCCTACCTTCACTAGATCAACTAGGATTCGAATGAATCATCCTTTATAAGATTTTGTTGGTAATCTTGATAGAGGGACATAGACTAGAGCTTCTCTAAGAAACCTGGTTAAAAATCAAGCCTTCTTGTCACAACATGAACCTAAAAACATTGATGATGCTATTAATGATGAATTTTGGGTAATTTCTATGAAAGAAGAGCTCAATCAGTTTGAAAGAAAATTTTTGAAACTTGTTGAAAGACCTAAGGACACTTTCACAATAGACACTAAATGGGTGTTTATAAATAAAGTAGATGAATATGGAAACATAGTTAGAAACAAGGCTCGATTAGTTGCACAAGGTTATAGTCAAGAGGAATGAATTGACTATGAGAAGTCTTTTTCTCTAGTATCCAGACTAGAATCCATTAGGATCTTACTTTCTTATGTTGCACATCTAAATTTATAACTATATCAAATAGATGTCAATAGTGCATTCTTAAATGGGTATATAGCTGAGGCTGTTTTTGTTGAAGAACCACCTGGATTTACAAACCCTCATTTTCCAAATCCTATTTTCAATTTATCAAAAGCTTTATATGGATTAAAACAATCTCCAAGAGCTTGGTATGATAGATTAAGTACTTTTCATATTTCTAAAGGTTTTACAAAAGGTATAGTTGATCTGACACTTTTTATAAAATGAATTTATAATGATTTTTTAGTTGTTTAAATTTATGTAGATGATATTATTTTTGGATCTTCAAAAACTTCTTTATGTAATTATTTTTCTAAAATGATGCAAAATGAATTTGAGATGAGTTTAAGGGGTGAACATAAATTATTTCTTGGATTTCAAATCATTCAAAATAATTATGGAATTATTTTCACTCTAAGTAAATATACTAGAGATCTTTTAAAACGTTTTGGATTGGATAAAAAAAAGTAGTGACACTCCCATGAGTACCACCTGTAAGTTGGATCTTGATGAAGATGGAGAATATGTTGATCAAACCACTTATAGAGGAATGATTGTAAGTCTACTCTACTTTACTTCTAGTCATCCTGATATTATGCTTAGTGTGTGTATGTGTGCTCGTTTTCAAGAAAACCCTAATGAGTAACATTTAAATGCTGTAATGCTAATTTTCAAATACCTCAAGCATACTCCCAATTTAGGATTGTTCTATCCAAAAGGACAATCATTTGAACTAGTTAGTTATTCTGATACTAACTTTGCAGGTTTTAAGTTATATAGAAAAATCACCTCTGGAACATGTCAATTTTTAGGCAAGTCACTAGTATCATGGTGTAGTAAGAAACAAATTTCTGTTGCATTATCTACTACAGAGGCTGAATACATAGCTGGTGGTAGTTGTTGTGCACAAATTTTGTTGATGAAACACACTTTACTAGACTATGGATATCAATTCAGACATGTCCTAATAAATTGTGACAACACAAGTGATATTAACATTTCAAAGAATCATGTTTCACATTCTAGGACAAAGAATATTGATGTAAGACATCACTTTTTGAGGGCTCATTATCAATAGGGTGATATCACTTTAGAATTCATTGGTACTGAATATCAACTTGCTGATATATTCACTGAAGCATTAAATTCTGAGAGATTACAATACATCATACATGATCTTGGTATGATCATTCATAAATAGATATCTTACTGGTCTTACTGTTTAACATTCTACTATATTTTACTTTACGGTTTTAGGACTCACAGTTTCTCAGTTACTGTTTCATGCTTACGGTCTCACAGTTAACACCTTGAGTTCACGGTCTGTCACCTAACTATCTCACCATGACGGATTAGTTCACTCACTATCTCACCGTGACTGCATAGAATAATCACTATCTCAACGTGACGACCACAAACTGTCTCATCATGACGACTGTTTTTCATCGCACCATAATGCCTACTCATGGTCTCAACATGAAGATTCTTTATATATTTATTTTAACCCTCATCACTGTAATTTTTATTTCACCACTGTTTACATTCCCACATTTTTTTATGACGTTTGAAATTCCCAAATGATAAAACACATAAGGGTTTTCACTTGATTCCTTACCCAAGCTCTCTCATTCCCACTCTCTCGAACCCTCTTTCCTTGAAAACCTTATCTTCTTCTCTCTCACTCGAATCTTAAGTGGATGCCCAGGATGAAGAGGAAATCTTCACCCTCATCTAAGAAGCGCCACATGAAGAAATAGAAAAGAGCACCGAAAATTAAACCAGAAGGACCTCTAAATCTGAACCTTATAAGTCGTACTATAGTTCCTGAGAAAGAGATTTTCCCTGAGTGGATGTTTTCTACAAAGTCGTTGGCTCTAAAAATATTAAGTGAACAAAGATGGATCAAATGGTTCTCTAGTCGAGATATACTGATTTATCCGAGGTTGGTATCTCAATTTTTTTAGTATGTAAAGTTTTCATTTGATGCTGTAGAACGTTTTATGGTGGCAAGATGGATCAATGGAAAAAAGTATTCATTTTCTTCGAGGCTATGGGATGCATGCCTGAGGATTCTTCATGAAGGGATCTGTGATGACTACCAGAGAGACCCTCCTCCAACAACTAACATATTTGTTCTGGAAAATGCACTAGAGATCCTGACTAGAAATGGAACTAAGAAGATGGCCATAGTAGCTGAATTGGAAGGGGGGACAGACTGCTGTTGAAATTTTCTCAGAATTAGATTAGTCCAAGAAATAGATATTTTTCTATGATGAAGTATCAAGATGTGTTCCTAATTCATCTAATGAAGAATGGCCATAAGATCAACCTATGAAAGTATGTCATTAACAAAATATGTGATCTGATTAAAGTCACTTCCAAATCCACCTCATTGTTTTAATCAAGGATGATTTCGGCCATGTTAGTTGCCAAAGGAATGGTTGGACCGAATGATGAAAATCTAGAGGTTTTTAATTTTTTTTATCCAAGCCTATCATTAGAAGGATGAAGATTAATTAGATCCCCTGGAAGAAGTAGTGGGTTGAGGATAATGATCAACATTATAATAAGTATAATCCTGTTGATTATCCAAGAAGGCCAAAGAATATAACTGATCCTGGTTTGGAACCAGATGAAGTGGCTGAGTACCCAGAAGTGGAAGAAGAAGATGAAGAGGCTGAAATACCTCAAGAGGAAGCATCTCCTGTTGAGAAAGAAAGGATTCTTGTCCCTGATGATGTTCCTACTGAAATACCTTCTAGAGAAGAAGTTTCTATTGTTTTTAGAGAAGAATATCCTGCTTCTAGAGATGATGTTGATCAGGAAATTCAGTCTGAGTCTGCAAGAGATTTGATTATCCTTGATTTAGAGCAGCAAGCCATGGAAGAGACTGGTGGTGCAGAAGACCTCCCTGTCATGGAAGAAGCTGACCTAGGATAAATCCCTGTTAGGGAAAATGTTAATCGAGAGGATCTCCATGTTGAAAAAGAAGAAAGTCTAGAAGCATAGATAGCGGAACAATCATTTCCTGAGTACATACCCTCTACTGAAGAGAGGATGGAAATTTCTTTTCAGTTGGTAAATGTAACACCCCGATATTTTATGAAAAATATTCTTTTTAATTTCATTAATGTCTTGTGTCGTACGCTAAACCAAAAGAATCTTTCACAACACGCATCCTTGATTTGCCTTGCATTACACGCAATCACGACCTTCCTCGATAGCGTGTGTAGTACGCAATAACGAGTTTCACTAAACAACAATATGCTATTAAAATATTATTAAAACTAGACGTTATGAATAGTAATAACCACCTTTTGAAATTTTGTAATATTATTTTTCAAAATGGAATTCATTTTAGGATTCATAATATCGAAATTAGCTTAGGGTGAAATTTTGGTACTTTTCGGATAACTTTTATTTTCTGATGAATAGTGAAAATTACTAAATTTTAATTAAAAACAATTTTTTTAATCAAAATAATTAATAGTGAGAAATTATTAATTTGAGTGGTTTTAAAGTATATTTAGAATATATTTTTACAATTTAATACAATGTTGGTCATTGGATATAATTTCACATTTAAACCAGACATAAACAAGTGTCAATCTTTTGATATATATTGTTTCTTAAAAACACGCTATTTGTTTTAACAGTGGGATTTAATTATTAAATTAATTAATGCAACTTTTATGTTATGAATTTGGTAAAATAGACTTCATTTTTGAATTTGGAATATGAAATATTGCTTATGATTAAATTTTGGCATTGTTCTGAAAAACATCAATTTTTGATGAATAGTGAAACTACTAAGTGGTAGTTAAAAAAAACTGAATTTTTCATAAAAATTAATTTTACCGCTTCTGTGAATGGAATTTCAAAAATCCGAGAGACACGGTTGATGTCAGTAAGTAAAATGTGGTTCAATGAGATGAAAATAATTTTTGGTGAATAGTAACTTTTTACTTTTATTTACCACGGTTAAAAGTAAATAGGGTAATTAAGGGTAAGAATGATATTAATATTACCCTAAAACATGTCCTAATTCTATTGGACAAGTGTATCTCGACCAAAAACAACCTTAAGTGTAAAATATTATCATTTATGCCCACTTGGATTAGATTATGACATTTATTATTAATTTATTTAAAGAAGGGTTAAAATAGTTAAAATAAAAGTTTAATAAGTAAATCATTTTTAATATGGGGTTATACATACGATAAATTAGACTATAAATATTCATTAGAAATATAAAATGATTTCCTACATAATGGTATTTTATTTATAATTTTTATACATTAAATAATTTAATTTATTTATGACACAATGATGATGCAGTAATTATCTTATTAATGAAATATTGACATAATTGATGTTATAATCAGCAAAATAAATGTAATTTGAGACTTTTTATGAATCCCAATAATTTTCTAGGTTACTATGCTATATTAGTGTTGATTTAATCAACTTGGTTCGAACATATAATTCTGTTATGACTTTCACAAAAATCATATATCAAATAGTGTCAAAATTGACACAAAATAGTTTTTAAATCAAATATTATATTATTAATTGTTATATTATTTTTAAAAATCTAAGGTTCGGCCACATGACTTATATACGAATATATATATTAATAATAAACAATTTGGGGTTAGTTTGGCATTTTATATTAAGTGTATTAACCATATAGTGAAAGAAAACAAAAACACACGGTAAAAGTTAAATTATTTAACTTAAAGTTAAATCTAATTGATAAGGTTAAAATAATACCATAAACTTGTCTAAATCCTATTGGTTGATAAGATTTCGACCCATACCCACTTTATCTTCGAAATAAGACCCTTTGGAACCATTATAAACCGATTTTTACTTTAATATAAAATAATATTTTGAGATATTCCTAAGGTGCCCCTCTCCTCCCTTATAAAAGGGCACCTCCTCCCCCTCCTCCTCACACCAATTTGAGAACTCAAGCTCGGCCAACCCCTGTCATTTTCTCCTCTCCACTTCCCTAGAATAATCCTAGAGGTCCTGGTCTTCTTCAAAGACCAATCTTAGTTCCCTAAGTGGAGGATTCAAAGAGGCATTCCAATGAAGAGGTAATATCCATTACCGATCTTTTCAATTTCTTTCTTCTTCAACTTCTTCTTCTTTAGTTGTTTCATGATAAAGTAATAACATCAGTATTTCTTATATACTGATATGTTATTATAAATATGAAACAACTCTAATTAACCTCTTATCCATCCTACGGAAAAAGGAAATCACCGCGCGTGCGTACGTACGGAATACCGTATCCACGCCGTGGTGTAATCTATTTTCCGTCACCACCTTAATTGGATGGGTATAATGGTGTAATGAGTAACTATATATGATTATTATAAAGTGATATTGATACTGAAATAGTATACATACACTTCAACACAATTCCACAACAATGGGAACGATATCATCGCTCGTGCGTACGTACAGACTACCGTCTCCACGACACGATGAGATTCATTCTCAATGATTAACCATTCATGAATGATTATAAAGTATATATAATAAGTACTAATGAAATATATGACATAATAATGATACTGTATTTATGTATATTTATATGTATGTCATCTACTTAATTCTATTCAATTTAATAAGGAAACGAAAACAGCGTTCATGCGTACGTACGGACTACCGTCTCAATGAATGGTGTATTTCATTCCATTTATCAATATATTATATATATGTATATACTGAATATATATGATATATAAATCATGTTTTACATTCTGGATATAAGTAATCATGATCCAAGTAATCATATTAATAATTACAAGTTAAAAACACCTACGATAAATGAAATGATTTTACCCAAAACGCTTCTTTAACATGAATTTACAAAAGAACGGGTAATATAAAATCATAAGTGGACCATATATGATATAATAACAATGAATATGATTCTGGAAGAAGTCAATAACATGATTTAAATCATTATACAGGAGGTTCATACATGTACAAAGCAAATCAGACCTAAGATAAGGGAAATATCACAATCTCATTTTTATCTGAGATTGTTTATACTTTGGAATTTACTAGGGTGTACTTTATCATCCACATCCATGTTTCTTCAATATGTAATATTTATATCCTTATACAATTGTTTATATCCAATTTTACCCTTCGTTGAGTTTTTTGTAAAAGATATGAAAGGAATCTTTTGTCGTTTTTTCATACGAGGTACTTTTTGACCTTTCCGACAAAAGTAAAAGAAGAATGTTTTTTTAACTTATACGGCAAGAATGGATTTTTAAAACATTATTTCCAAGAAGCTTCCTTTACAAGTTTTCAAGTTTATTTTTAATCTACTTCTTTTAGTATAATGTTTTATGACATGTTAAGAAAGGAAAAATGTTTTGAAGAAGAAAGGATATTTTCCTCAAGAATGGAGTTCAAGTGTTTTATCAAAATTATTTTTCCATCAAAGATAATAAAGGGTTATGTTTTCATCCCTATTATTAAATTGATTTGATTATGTTGTGATGGAATTATTTTTATGAATTCCTTTATCTTATAAGAATTGTTTTATGATGTCATGATGTTTAAGATTCCCATTTTTATTACATGGGTTATGAAATGATGTATGATTTATGATTTTGTGGCACACATAAGAATGGTATCATTATGAGATGGGTGGGACCTATATCTCCCTCCAATGCATTGGGTAAAGATTTTATATCTCATGAGATACACATGGCTGGAACAGTAGGTTATACCGGTTCAGTGAAACAAGACTGGAACGAGGGTTACTCGATTCAGAAAGGGACGTTGTCCACTAAGATAGTCTTGGCAATGAGTCTTGACTAACAAAAAATGATTCTCTATGATTATGTGTGTATGCCTAAAAGTTTCATGTTTTATGTTATGATTATTGGTATTACATTTCACTTCTATGATTTACCCCATGTTATGATATTATGAGCTCTTTTGCAGGTTAAGATTTATAAAAGCTATGTTCTTATGTATATGATGTGATTGATATTTCTTTTGTTTACCCTTACTGAGCATTTGAGCTCACCCTTTTATGTTTTCTTTTCCCTAGGATATAAAGAAAGGTTTTAGGTATTAAAAAAGGAAGATCTTTATGGGAGATGTTGAAGAACATTCACCACGATTAGAATATTACGTTCTGAGTTTCCAAAGACACTAAACTATTACGATTCTTATGTGTTTATTTTTTTGTTATGTACTAAGTATTCCGCAAAAGTAATGTAAAGTCCATGTAAGTCAAGCTTCGGGTCTCTACAGTTGGTATTAGAGGAAAGGTTTAGTCATCCTTTGGAAACTAGGATGCGAAAACGTTAGTGAGATCCCTAGAGATATTTCTAAGGTATGTCTAGGGATGTCCCTAAGGATAAGTATACATATAGGATATAGTCCTAGAACTATGGTAACGATATTAGATTAAACAAAAGATGTTAGATATTGATGTTAATCCACCTTTATTATGAATTTTTCCTCTCACACTATTCTTTTTGGGTTTTAGAAAATGGATGGAAACAAGATGATTCACGATAATGGAGGATATGATGGACAATGGAATGATATTCTTTATGAGACACCAAATGAAATGGGATTTTGAAATCCAAACATCATTATTATGCCGAATCAGCAATCTCATAATATGATCAATAAAGTAAAATTTGGTAAGTTTCCTGACTCAGCTAATAAGAGAAAGATGGAGTTTCATGATGATCATAGAGGAAAGAAAGTTCAATTTCCCCTATGTAAATCATGTGGGAAGAGGCATCAAGGAGAATGTTTCAACGGAAATGGAAGATGCTTTGGGTGTGGAAAAGAAGGACACAAAGCCAGTAAGTGAAAAGGAAAAGGTTCAGTTAACACCAGGGATGAGGATAATGGTATTGCTACGACATCAACAATGGTTAAATGTTTTAAATGTGGAATGTACGGGCATTATACAAACCAATGCCCTAAGGGAAAGTCTCATGAAGAGAATCAGTATGGTCGTATGGGTAGTATTTATGTGGATGATGATGATGAGACTACAAATGATATGTGAGATGAAAGAATTGTTGAAGCTCAGTCAATGGTTTAAGAATGTAGTGGAATGATTACATGTTTATCATGTGTAATGTTGTATAAGTAATCTCATGGTACTATGGAATAAAGAGACATCTAAGGATTGTTACACTGTTGTATTTTCTTATGTTTTGAAAGTTTATGATTAATGGTACCAGTAACCGTGAATGGTTATTCAGATATTTTTGGAAAGCAGATGATATGCGCATATTGAAGGGATAAGGAGAAAATGAAATGTTTGACAGTATTCATGAGCTCATGATTGATATAAGGACTAAGTGATATCATGGTTTGAGTATATAGAATTCTGAGGATTTTGGTATATGGAAAGTGTTAACCTTTAACTGCATTCATGTTTTCACTGAGGTTCAATGGGTATTCAAGAGAGTACATGATTAGGGCCTTTGAATGTTTGGAATGTGACCAACAAGACATATTTTATGATATATGGGGATCAACGATGGTATTAAATCTCTGGTAATCGTTTTCACTATATTATGAGAGTGGACTAAAGTATTATGGATAAGCCTAAAGATTGGAATGGATTATGTTGGAGATAAGTTAGTATTGTTTAAGGATAGATGTTTTTTTTCGCTATTATTGATGGGATGTTATGGTAATATAGTTTTAGAAAAAGGAAAACCTGCAGGACGGGCGACAGCCCATCGCGTCGGACAAGGGTGTGGGAATCGAACCCACAACCGAAGTGCGACTGGCCTTTATCGCCTACCACTGACCTACAGGAAGTCCCTGTTTAGTAGAAACTAGTTTTATTATATTACGCAATATGATATATGAAGTATATGTCCATTTTAGGAACCCTATATGATGAATCTCACTATAGATGGACTTATGTATTTTTTGATAACTTTTCCAACCTTTTGTTTGAGATAGATGGAATGACCCATCATTCTATCACATGATCTGCTAACACATCACGAATGACAAATTCAACTTCATTTCTTTAAGAGATGAAGTGGAAATTTTCCAAAGAACGACAAACGGTGAGACTATACCAAAATCACGAAAGTATTTCTTCTAATTCCAATTTCATCAACTTTAGGGAAATGATCTTGAAAACCAAAAATATTGTCCTAGTGCTCTTATATCTGATGAATCAGATGGTACCTTAGATCGTCACAAATTTATGGCTTTGTGATTGCTAGATTTTCCATAGCCATGTTCTCTACCACTCTCCATCAGAACATGATGGTTATATTTCTCTTCCATATCCATATTTTTACCTACGTGGAAACCCAACGATTAGTTTATTTGGGTAACCGTTACATTTCATACTTTTGTTTTTAAAGATTGGTTTTGGTATTCCTTTTTACAATGTGGGTTTCTGTTAATGAAACTTTCGAATAGTAAACCATTTATAACCCCCGACGAATTTCGAGGGTGAAATTCATTTTAAGGGGGGTAGAATGTAACACCCCGAGATTTTATGAAAAATATTCTTTTTAATTTCACTAATGTCTTGTGTTGTACACTACACCAAAAGGAGCTTGCACAACACACATCCTTTATTTTCCTTGCATTACACGCAATCGCGGCCTTCCTCGATAGCGTGTGTAGTACGCAATAACGAGTTTCACTAAACAACAATACACTATTAAAATATTATTAAAACTAGCCGTTATGAATAGTAATAACCACCTTTTGAAATTTTGTAATTTTATTTTTCAAAATGGAATTCATTTTAGGATTCATAATATCGAAATTAGCTTAGGGTGAAATTTTGGTACTTTTCGGATAACTTTTATTTTCTGATGAATAGTGAAAATTACTAAATTTTAATTAAAAACAAATTTTTTAATCAAAATAATTAATAGTGATAAATTATTAATTTGAGTGGTTTTAAAGTATATTTAGAATATATTTTTACAATTTAATACAATGTTGGTCATTGGATGTAATTTCACATTTTAACCAGACATAAACAAGTGTCAATCTTTTGATAGATATTGTTTCTTAAAAACACGCTATTTGTTTTAACAGCAGGATTTAATTATAAAATTAATTAATGAAACTTCTATGTTATTAATTTGGTAAAACAGACTTCATTTTTGAATTTGGAATATGAAATATAGCTTAGGATGAAATTTTGGCATTGTTCTGAAAAACATCAATTTTTGATGAATAGTGAAACTACTAAGTGGTAGTTAAAAAAAACTGAATTTTTCATAAAACTTAATTTTACCGCTTCTGTGAATGGAATTTCAAAAATCCGAGAGACACGGTTGATGTCAGTAAGTAAAATGTGGTTCAAGGAGATGAAAATAATTTTTGGTGAATAGTAACTTTTTACTTTTATTTACCACGGTTAAAAGTAAATAGGGTAATTAAGGGTAAGAATGATATTAATATTACCCTAACACATGTCCTAATTCTATTGGACAAGTGTATCTCGACCAAAAACAACCTTATGTGTAAAATATTATCATTTAGGCCCACTTGGATTAGATTAGGACATTAATTATTAATTTATTTAAAGTAGGGTTAAAATAGTTAAAATAAAAGTTTAATAAGTAAATTATTTTTAATATGGGGTTATACATAAGATAAATTCGACTATAAATATTCATTAGAAATATAAAATTATTTCCTACATAATGGTATTTTATTTATAATTTTTAGACATTAAATGATTTAATTTATTTATGACACAATGATGATGCATTAATTATCTTATTAATGAAATATTGACATAATTGATGTTATAAATACCAAAATAAATGTAATTTGAGACTTTTTATGAATACCACTAATTTTTTAGGTTACTATGATATATTATTGTTGATTTAATCAACTTGGTTTGAACATATAATTCTGTTATGACTTTCACAAAAATCATATATCAAATAGTGTCAAAATTGACACAAAATAGTTTTTAAATCAAATATTATATTATTAATTGTTATTTTATTCCTAAAAATATAAGGTTCGGAAAAGTGACTTAGATAAGGATATATATATTAATAATAAACAATTTGGGGTTCGTTTGGCATGTTATAGTATGTGTATTAACCATATAGTGAAAGAAAACAAAAAGACACGGTAAAAGTTAAATTATTTAACTTAGAGTTAAATCTAATTGATAAGGTTAAAATAAAACCCTAAACTTGTCTAAATACTATTGTATGATAGGATTTCGACCCATCCCCACTTTAGATTCGAAATAAGACCCTTTGGAACCATTATAAACCGATTTTTACATTAATATAAAATAATATTTTGAGGTATTCCTAAGGTGCCCCTCTCCTCCCTTATAAAAGGGCACCTCCTCCCCCTCCTCCTCACACCAATTTGAGAACTCAAGATCGGCCAACCCCTGCCATTTTCTCCTCTCCACTTCCCTAGAAAAATCCTAGAGGTACTGGTCTTCTTCAAAGACCAATCTTAGTTCCCTAAGTGGAGGATTCAAAGAGGCATTCCAAAGAAGAGGTAATATCCATTACCGATCTTTTCAATTTCTTTCTTCTTCAACTTCTTCTTCTTTAGTTGTTTCATGATAAAGTAATAACATAAGTATTTATTATATACTGATATGTTATTATAAATATGAAACAACTCTAATTAACCTTCTATCCATCCTACGGAAAAAGGAAATCACCGCGCGTGCGTACGTACGGAATACCGTCTCCACGCCGTGGTGTAATCTATTTTCTGTCACCACCTTAATTGGATGGGTATAATGGTGTAATGAGTAACTATATATGATTATTGTAAAGTGATATTGATACTGAAATATTATACATACACTTCAACACAATTCCACAACCATGGGAACGATATCATCGCTCGTGCGTACGTACGGACTACCGTCTCCACGATGCGATGAGATTCATTCTCAATGATTAACCATTCATGAATGATTATAAAGTATATATAATAAGTACTAATGAAATATATGACATAATAATGATACTGTATTTATGTATATTTATATGTATGTCATCTACTTAATTCTATTCAATTCAATAAGGAAACGAAAACAGCGTTCATGCGTAAGTACGGACTACCGTCTCCATGAATGGTGTATTTCATTCCATTTATCAATATATTATATATATGTATATTATGAATATATATGATATATAAATCATGTTTTAAATTCTGGATATAAGTAATCGTGATCCATGTAATCATATTAATAATTACAAGTTAAAAACACCTACGATAAATGAAATGATTTTACCCAAAACGCTTCTTTAACATGAATTTACAAAAGAACGGGTAATATAAAGTCATAAGTGGACCATATATGATATAATAACAATGAATATGATTCTGGAAGAAGTCAATAACATGATTTAAATCATTATACAGGAGGTTCGGACACGTACAAAGCAAATCGGACCTAAGGTAAGGGAAATATCACAATCTCATTTTTATCCGAGATTGTTTATACTTTGGAATTTACTAGGGTGTATTTTATCATCCACATCCACGTTTCTTCAATATGTAATATTTATATCCTTCTATAATAGTTTATATCCAATTATACCCTTCGGTGAGTTTTTTGTAAAATATATGAAAGGAATCTTTTGTCGTTTTTTCGTACGAGGTACTTTTTGACTTTTCCGGCAAAAGTACGAGAAGAATGTTTTTTTAACTTATACGGCATGAATGGATTTTTAAAACATTATTTCCAAGAAGCTTCCTTTAAAAGTTTTCAAGTTTATTTTTAATCAACTTCGTTTAGTTTAAAGTTTTATGACATGTTAAGAAAGGGAAAATGTTTTTGAAGAAGAAAGGATATTTTCCTCAAGAATGGAGTTCAAGTGTTTTATCAAAATTATTTTTCCATCAAAGATAATAAAGGGTTATGTTTTTATCCCTATTATTAAATTGATTTGATTATGTTGTGATGGAATTATTTTTATGAATTCCTTTATCTTATATGAATTGTTTTATGATTTCATGATGTTTAAGATTCCCATTTTTATTACATGGGTAATGAAATGATGTATGATTTATGATTTTGTGGCACACTTAAGAATGGTATCATTATGAGATTGGTGGGACCTATATCTCCCTCCAATGCATTCGGTAAAGATTTTATATCTCATGAGATAGACATGGCTGGAACGGTAGGTTATACCGGTTCAGTGAAACAGGACTGGAACGAGGGTTACTCGATTCAGAAAGGGACGTTGTCCACTAATATAGACTTGGAAATGAGTCTTGACTAGCAAGAAATGATTCTCTATGATTATGTGTGTATGCCACAAAGTTTCATGTTTTAAGTTATGATTATTGGGATTATATTTCACTTCTATGATTTACCCCATGTTATGATATTATGAGCTATTTTGCAGGTTAAGATTTCCAAAAGCTATGTTCTTATGTATATGATGTGATTGATATTTCTTTTGTTTACCCTTACTGAGCATTTTAGCTCACCCTTTTATGTTTTCTTTTCCCCAGGATATAAAGAAAGGTTTTAGGTATAAAAAAAGGTAGATCTTTATGGGAGATGTTGAAGATCTTTCACCACGATTAGAATATTACGTTCCGAGTTTCCAAAGACACTAAACTATTACAATCCTTGTGTGTTTGTTTTTTTGTTATGTACTAAGTATTCCGCAAAAGTAATGTAAAGTCCATGTAAGTCAATATTCGGGTCTCTACAGTAAGGAAAAAATTTGTTGAAGATATTAGAGCTGATCCTATGGATCTTAACCCAATTCCCGAGCCTAAAGAATCTGAAATGGAAGCACATTTTGAGGGGGAAGAACCTCAAAAACTTGAGATTGATGAAGCTGGATCTACTGAAACCTCTCAACCAACTGTCACATATTCTGTGTACACTCGGTATGAATTTACAAGTTTTTATTATTTGAGTGAATCACAGCAAGTGACTGCAACTAGTATAGATCTTTCTTCATTGTTTCAACTGAAGTCAGTATATCAGTCAGAACCAGAACCATAACCAGAGCCTTAACCTCAACCTCAACCTCAATCTGAATATGAAACCGAATCTAGTTTTGAACGGCAACCAGAATCTTCATTAGAACCTATACCACTAACTTCACCTACTCTCTTACTCGAGAAACAATCAAATTTAAATAAAGATGATTTTAATGTCTTTGGAGAGACTATGTTGTCTGGATTCGAGAATATTATATCCTCTCAACCTCATCCAGTGACTCAAATAAGTCAATAAGATGCCTCGATTATTTTGTAAAATATTATTCTACATATTCACCCATGGATGATACGTGAAATTTAAGAAGTCAGAGTTGAAAATAAGTTGCTTAGTGCTGATGTTGCATGTTTGAAAGGTTTGGTGGAAAACCTGCAAACAGAACTGTATTCAAGATCAGAGCCTGCTCATGTTTATGCTCCTGCACATGTTGCTACTTCTCCTGAACTAGATGTTTCCAACATTTCTAGAGAGATTGTGTCTCATGTGCATCCTTATCTGTTATCTTTTGATGATAATATTGGAACAAGACAAAATAATATGCTGAAACACATGAGATATCTTGTTGAAAATCTGAATAAGATCATAGATGAGTACACTGGATGTCTGCAAAATGTTTTGAAATATCTTAATGTTCTATCTGAAGTTTTTAAGGCTTATCCCCCCTATAATAAGACCTCCACACCATATTTGGTTGATTCTGTGCTTAGATCCATAATCAAGGAAGAAATTAAGAATTCTTTCAGTGGCTTAGTTTTGTCTCCTTTATTGGATGTTCTGAAGAACAGTGATAGAGCACTTGATCTTGTTCAGATGCATTCCAAGATTTCCAATAATGCTCAACAGGAGATCACCAAGAAATAGACTTTTATCTCACCCAGATTTTCTCTAAAAGTGAGATGTCCAATAACTTTATGAATCTTGAGGAGAATTTAAAAATCCCTCCAGTGACTCAAGCTTTTGAAGTTCATGTTCAGAAACTTATAGTGTTCACCAAATTTTTGGACATATTCATTTAGAATATGCATGATTTGGAAAATTCTATGCAATAGGGTGGAGAAATCATTACTGATTTTATCAATCTTTTGAAGCCGTATCTTCATGTGCAGAGTACTGTTATAGTTTCTCCAGCTACTTCACCCCTTAGACCTGGTTTAACTGCCCCAGCCTCAACTGCTATGTCAGTCATCCAAGCCCTTTCTCAGATCAGACCAGTCATTCTTGATCAACTAGAGACTAGATCCTCTACAGCTCTTACATGGGAACCATCCATATTTGATGCTCTACCTTTACCATCTTTGTCTACTACCTCCATTTCTTCTTCTACATAAGCTCCATCTCCTGCTGATAAAGGCATAGAGAAATCCAATCTTTGATGCAAACCAATGTTTCCTAATTATTGATGGGATTTCTTATGTTGTTTACTATTTTTATTTCTCCTGTTTGTTTTATTCTGAACCTTCATAATGACAAATTCAGTGTTTCACTCCATTATCTCTACTTTCTGATAATCCCAAAAGTGGGAGAAATAGTGAGAAGAGGTAACAGTGAGAAGTGTTATCTCTTAGTCTTTTATCTCTTCTTATTATATATGTTATTTTCTATAATGTTTCATTTCATTTATATTATAACTATACATAATTTGTGATCATAAAAAATGGGGAGATTGTTCGACTCCTCATGTATTAATCATGTTTTAATGATCACAAATCTTATTAATGTTAATTAATATCATTATTCTTTACAAATCATATGCATGATCACAAATATTCCTTATCTTATCAAACCTCGGTATTTATGTTTCAAGTTATCTTATATTATAATGGTTAAGAGTAATTGACATTATGAATATTACTTTTTATGTTTGAATATAGTTAGTTGTCTAAGTATCAAGACACCGTGAAGTTTGACACAGTAAGACAGACTGTGTGCAAGACCCAGTCATTGTGACGTGGAAGACAGACACTATAAGCCTAACACCGTGACCCAGACACCATGAAGGACACACCGTGACCCAGACACCATGAAGGACACACCGTGACCCAGACACTGTGAATGACACACCGTGATTTAGACACCACGACTTAGACACCATGAGCTAGACACTGTGACATGGACACACCATGATGCACATACCGTGAAGGAGACACCGGTTCAGAGAGACATCTTGGGCAAAAATATTATGGCACTGTTTCTTAAACTTTTTTTCAATATTATTTAAATAATACTAACAGTCATATTTGATGTTTTTAATGCAATTAATGTTATTTATTGATAGTTTTTAGTCTATCAGGAAACTGTATCTCGTCTATATGGAAAGAAAATCATTCCTATTGCCGGATCTCGTGGAATATAAAGAATATTGAGCTGTAGTAGAGGAAACTATCATGCTTGACATGTCTCGACACATGAACTACAATATACACGAGCTTTGTACTAAACCGAAGAACAATACTGAGCACAACTGTGAAGGACACATTGCACGATCCTCAAAGAAGTTCTATACATTCAATCCTACATTACTGAAGAACACACGAAGTAATCTGGAGTCAAGAGAACATCTTCTCTCCTGGAGAAACAAAATTAGAACCACGACACTTTGTTATTAAATAGAAAAACCAGATAAGGACTCCGAATCTATTCTGCTGAATCCAACGAGTCTAGATCTGCACTACCAATCACTAGATCTTTCTAAACTTTCATATAATCTCTCTAAGTGATTTATAATTTACTTTCAAGAAGTTTGTGTATCCTGTTCATTTTGTTAAACTAGAGGATAGAAAAATCCTCACCCCAAAACTCCTTACACTTGTTTACCCACGACAACTGTGGAAGAGGTCCTTATGTGGCATTGTATTTATTTTTGTTTCCCACGATGAACAGTGGTAGAGGTCCCTGTGTGGCCTAGAAAGTCTTGTACTATTGTTATCCCTAATCTAGGGTGTGGATCAAATTTATTTATATATAAATTTGAGAGAACTAAGTGTTGTCTTGAGACTGATCCTCTTGGTTATATATGTTATGAATTTTTAGTTTAAGTTCAAAATATATAGTATCTAATTTATATTCTGCTTCTTATTACTTGGAAATACAAATCTATTTTAAAGTTACATTGATTGTTAATCTAGAATGTGTTTGTATCTATTGTAAATCAGTATGTTAGTTTCAAAAGCTAATTTAATCTTCTGATTAGATTAACTGAGAACTAATCAATCTTTTGAGAATCTAAATGAACCTTTACAGTTTTAAAAATTCACTCCAGTTTAACTTTTTTTATAGATTGGGGGATTTTAATAGAAAATATTTTAACAGAAATTTTAATTGGAACACAATTCACCCCCCCCCCCCCTATTGAGTGTCCACTCTGACCAACAATATAGTTCCTCATATTCCCTACACAAGGAACCTACACCCTCTATTCGAGGACATCACTGCATCCCACTTGATGTCCTCTTCCATGACACCAATGGAAGGAATCCACTTCTTTTGGCACCAACACTCAAAATTGACCATGTTGAAACATTTACCAATACCTCCATATTTGAAATACAATGAAGATTCCCGAAAGAATGTCATCCATTTTGATATGAATTCTAATGGTTATAGGTTTCCCACACTATTTCTACCTTCTGTTTATGGTCCATGTGGATCAAGTGGTTTTTCATTCCAATGGTCATGAGGAGACCGACCTTTGGGGAATTGTCAGGAAACATTCAATTTTACACACTATGTTTTGGACCAAGTCCTATACATATCATCGCTGTGTCCTTGAGCCTCCATTTCTATGTGATTATGTTGAGGATTTCACATGTTTTTCTTTCCAACATTGAATGAGATCCTACTTCCTTTCTATGGAATCAATTTCAGGGAATCCCTCTAAGAGTAGGCCCCTAGAATTTCCTGTGGGTTCTTTCATTATTGGTTTTATTTTCCATGAGGGTCCTATTTAAATATTTAGTTGGACCAAAATATTTTAGATATGAAATAGGAGAGGGAACATGAACATTTTATATCCTCTTTCTTATCTCATACACTCATCCTCTTCCACTAGTGGAGGTGGAGGAGTTTGTGGTATTTGTGATCCTATGCTTCCTCTATTTTCTCATAATCAACCATGACTCGTTATTAATTGTGGGATTAAGGGCATATCCTTGATCATGTAATCCAGATAGTATAATGCATGTTTCAGTGAAGAAATTTTTTTGGGATCTTCCACTCACGGTCTTTCAATGATCCTCCCAAGGCTTGATTCTTCAAGGCCATGTATCTGACCATAGTAAAAAAATATTGAAGGGTTTATAATTTCTTTCACTGTATATTATTCTCACAATGATCATGGGTCATGTGGACATAGAGATTGATTGTAATCATGATATACACATGATCCCCCACCCAAATTTACCCTTAGTGCATATGCTCTGAATACTTGTACTATGATAAATATGACTCTTAATGTAATCAGGGTTCATAGGATTCCTTTCAAATTCATGATACCAATGAGAATCCTCCTTAGGTATAAGATCAAAGTAGGTATTAAAATCCCAATGAGATGAGGAATCCCTCAGTACCCCATTTTGTAGTGCATAATATTCAAGAGTAAACCAGACCATAATCAACTCAATGGGCCATAATATACAATGAGAAAAATATAATGTCATCCATAGGTGTGGTTCTTCACATTTAAACTATATGGTATTTTATTCCCTTCAAAATGGGAAATGTAAGAATCATCCGTAACTTATAAACCCAAAACCCCGAATGAACCATATTTTCTCTAGGACACACTCCCTGTTGGGTCTATTCATTATGGGATTACATATCCCTTCCAAGTATCCTGGGATGGTTTGGCATAAGCCCCACCCGAAAAACTTTTGTGTAGTTACCTTTTTCCTACACTTCCTAGACACATGATGCTAAATGACAGGACATGGTCCTAACCAAATGACTTTTAATGTTAGGATGTGCCACATTAAGTGACCCCTAACATTGTGTGTTATGATTCCTTCCACTAGGATATATGGGTATCCCATTAACAGTTCTGATCCTGAAATCAAATAAAATCTAATCACCTTGAATGAATATAATCTTCATAGTTCCCCAGTATGTGGCTAGAAATCCATCATCCTCATTATAATGGCCATGTAATCTCTAATGAGTACATAACATGATTAAATTAATGGAGAACCTCAGATACATACAAATATCTCCCTTAATGAAGACCCTCTTATGCCTATAAAAGATTTACCATTTTAAAAATGATAATAATTGATTGTTAATTCATTGGTGAGCCATATATTATATGGGATTTAATAAAGGATTCATGAACATTTCAGAAATCTAAAAGGGGTCACCAAGTAATAAAAAATTTTTACATAAAAGGGTGTGATGAGCCTGAACACACATTCTATTTACTAATTTAGGTCATTAATTATCATTTTCCAAACATCCAGTTGATATCCTTACATTATAAGAAATTTACTTATGGATACATAAGCTTTGGGGGTTTTTGATTCCATGGAAAATTCTATTGAAAATCAATCGGAAATAATGAACCTAGCATGAATGATTCCAAAAAATCCAAAACCCTTAAATAGACCATCAATAAAAAAATATCCATTTCAAACAATAAATGGGAAACATGATGTGATTGAATTCACAAATGGATATAATTCACATTATTAAAAGAATATATTTCCCAGCCCTCAGCAAGACATTTTTTTCTGACCCACACATATTTTCATTTAAAATAAAAATTAGTGAACTTGATGTTAATCCATAACCGAGAGAACATTATATCCCACCTCACATACCCCTTTCAATCTCAAAATGATAGAGTTCCAAATAATACTATCAATAATTAATGTTCTTGTTCAAATGAGATTCTCCTATGATGAGGTTTTCTTGTTCATGTTCTCAAATATTCCAACACATTCTCTCAGGAATCACATCAATCTAATGGAATCATTCCATCTGCCACTAAATAAATCCCCATATATATCATAAGATGAATCTTCATCCATCTATAAGACTCCATCATGAACAGTGTGTCTTTAACATTGGGTCTCTAATTAATTAGTCTAAGAGTACAATCAAAATAATACAATCCAAACTAGTGAGGCTTCCATAACTTCCCTCCGGTTTATGAATCCCCACCTACCTCCCAACCAGTGGTGTTCGGTTGTCCAAAATCAGAAGTCACTAACCACTGTCTTCAACCATTTTTCAATCTTATCCCTAATACTTGACAATGATTTCATCATGTATCATTGAGAGATTAATCAATATGCCACATACGACCACATCCAAAATATATAGGGTTCATTCCATTTTTCGTATTCAATACATCACCATTACCAACACTATACAATTGTAACCATTAAAGAAGAGGAGTTTTTCCACCTCGGACATCCGATCTAAGTGATGAAACATTGGGAATGATAGTAGGCATACCAAGGGAGAAAATAGTCAGTAGGGATTAGGGTCAAAACTCATTCCCATTTGCAGAATCCCACCAATTCAAATTGGTTGAAACCTATGTCTGTTAACATACAACCACCCGCCTTAAATTAGCATTCAAGTGGATGCACGTGGCATCACTCAAGGAATCCCATCATTTAAGTCAACCCAAAACCGAGATCTGGAAAATCCATCAACTCACAATAAGCAAGCATATCCACATCGTCATATTTTATATCATAGAAAATCCCACCATATATGTTTGACTACTGACTAGAATAATGCATAGACACCAACCATAATTAATTAATCCTTCCAAAATATTGAACCGACATCAACCACATAAGTCTATCAGAACATCATGATAATGAATAAGGGGCGTGAACAACTCATTACACCCCATAAAAATATTCAGTATCCATATATAGTAAAGGGATGAATTTATAAATTGAATATGCATCCTATAATTATGGTATGTTAAAATATCTTCATTCTAATCCTTGATGACACCAAGAATATCTAGAAAATTGTGAAAGGGAAGATAAAAATCCATTATCAAATTATATAGAACTATCTAGGAATCATTATGGAATAAACCATTTTTCCAGAGGTATGAAAGCATAACTTCATCCCCACTAATGTGTTAGATCATTATCCTTTTATCCCAGAGTGGCCACACACCTCTACTCTCATCTAGGAGGGTTATAGAAGAAACCCCCAATGTTTTATAGAGACAACCAGATTAGGAACAGAACCCAAATTCAACCATAAGGTTATAAGACCACCCCATTTTCTACTCCAAGTCATGAACAAACCCCTTCCATTGAAAACCACTTCCACTATCATGTGGTCCCACTCACTCAAATGAAGGAATAAAAAGGAAGCCTACACATATTAAATTTCAAAATAGAAAATGATATTTCACTCAGATAGTTTTGATTTCATCTATTTCAACATTCTTTGATGGATTTTACACTTGTTTGATGTTCATTTAATATGATACAACATTCCATATTGTATTGAAGATATTTTGATATGTTTGACTATGGATGTGTTATTTTTATACCATTTATGGTTAATGGTTAAAGTATTATTATTTTGTATGCTAGTTTTAGTAAAAATGATTATGTTATTTTTGACACTCCATCCCATCAAAGAGTCTAAAAAATGAAAATGGGAAATAACTTAAAAATAAAATGTGAAAATACATGAAAAAATCTATATTTGAAAAGGCATGAGTTTTGGGTCACCTTAGTCAGAAAAAAAGGGTGTCGTCACATAGCCTTATTGAGAACCCCATAATGTTGTGCATCCTACTAGCGCGACCAAACTATTTTCACCCAAGGTCCTATTTTTTCCCTATAAATAGACCCATGGGTCCTTCATTTGTACGGAAAAATTTCCCTAAACCATAATTGTTACTCTGGTCTCCCCAGTGCTTCTCCCAAGTCATCCTAAACATTCAATGTACCTCTTCAACACCATGAGAGGAGGATTTAAAGGATGATCATTGGACATACGTTCTTTTAGTTTTTTAAAACCATAACACATGCACACCTAAAGTTCCCAAAATACCTAAATAAAAAACAATTGTGAACCACTAATTCCTTTCATTTGAACTTTATAACCCCACTTCTGGGACAACCTATGAATACTCTTGAAGGATTGAGCCAAGTCTCACCCATGTATTACCATACTGGTTGTTCATCGCCTAAGTGAATATTAGGTTTCCATAGTCTACTTGTGCTCCAAAACTTGTTTTCCCTAGCCTACATGGGAAAACATCTCTGTTTAACTTACTCTCTTTAGTCTACAACCCATAAATCCTTTCTCAAATCCATTCATGGAAATCCTTCTTCATTATTGTCTCCATTCTATAAAAGGGATTATATTGAGACCTCCACCAAAACCACATAACTTATCAAATGTTTGGGAAAGCAATATTAGCATGTCTCTTACTTAGATTTGTATATCCACAGTTAGAGGCTTCCAAAATTTGTTTCACAATGGGGTTAGAATACATGACGTGTCTGTGGGTTTGTATATAAATAGTCACACAGAACATTCTCCGAGGAACAATGTTGGGATGTTCCCAGTTTTGAGAATAATGGTTTAGGTCTCTTCCTTTCCCTTCTCAAAGAGCTGGAAACCTCAAACTTCTGGTAGGGAAGGTATGGATCACACATACATTTCATCCTTTTGAACTAATAAGTCTCCCTCCCCTACCAGGATCAATTTTAGGGAATCCATCCTTGTGTAATCCTTTATCCTTCATCCATTTTTCCTTTCATTGTACCCTTGTCCAATTTAAATAGAACAGAGGGGGGATTTTTGCCTTACCCTCTTCTTGAGTCACCTTTCCCTCATCCTCCATCGCCACTATAGGTTCACCCTCCTCCACTAGATGAGGATGAAAATTATGTGTCATTATTCAATATTTCGCAACCTCTTGTTTCTCCCACAGAGCATGAATCATGTGGGATTAGAGATTTGTTATGATTACAACATTTTCAAAAACATCCATGGTTAAGGAACTACGAGTACTCTGACTCCTCATCAAAACAGGATATGAAGGAATCCCTTTTCAGTCCCAAGCTCACTGGATATCCTCTTCATGAATCCAACCCTAATTCCCTTAATGTGGGCATCCTACTTATGAACATGTGACAAATTAAAACCCTAAATCTTCAAGGAATACTTTTCAAGAAGTAAGCCCAAACATATTTCTCTCAAAGGACTATACTCTCCTATAAGATTCATCGAACTACATGGGATTTGATTCCCATCCACATGGGATATGTAGGAAGCCACCTTGATGTTCAAAACCAACATTTCAAATCTACTATGTTCTCTTTGAGCCGTATTCCCAACATGGTAAAATATTACTTGGAAACCAATATATCATTTCCAAGATCATCAGACTGTTTCGGCCTAAGTCCCACACTGAACATTGAAAAAGCACCATTCTCTGAAATGTCATTACATCAGGACATTAAACACTATGGTTAGGTCTTATAACATGACCATAAAAGGTATCATGTGTCCCATTAACTAGAACCTAACTACAAGGGTTCTCATTTCTTTCATAAGGATATGTAGGTAACCCATTTAATGTGTACGATCCTAATATCAAAACAAGCCTTTGTCTCCCTGGATGACAATAAATCCAAAAGTTCCCTGTTGAGTGGCTTAAAAACTAGTATCATCATAATGATGATTAAAAGAATCTTGTTATAGTATATTAGAGTATACCATGGATTGGGAACCTTGAATACATATATATATATATCTCTATTAATGAAGAACCATGAGTGCATACTGAGGATTCTAAATTTGAATCATGTTAATAAGTTATTGTAAATTATAAGGGAAACATATGTTATGCTTGGTGAATTAATAAGTATTTGTGAAAATATCCTAAATTTACAAAGAGTCTCGGGGTAGACAATAATTCCCCCAAAATGGGTGTGATGATTCTGACATCCCATCCTCTCAAAAAAAAATATTCATAAGTATCTTTAAAGTTCAAAATTTATGAATGCCTTCCTTGGGAAAGAAGATCCACTTTGGATAAAGAATTGTTGGATGTTTCTGGTTCCATGAAAAAATTAAATGGAAACTGCCTAGAAGTAGTGATTCTTAAAACTAGAACACTCGATTCAAGGAAATAAGAAAAATTTATGTATCAACCATTACATATGAGGAATGAATTAGTCTTAGTAAATGATGGTTGGAGCCTGCTGTAGTTCCTCGATGCATCAATATACCTCATGAGAAAAACCAGTGTCTTCGAACTAGGCCTTGAAAAAATATTATTTGAAGTCTAGGAACAAGGCCTTGACTATGTGTTTATGATATCTGGCATTATTCATTCCATCATTATGAAATTTTCTGTTAATATTATTTTTAATTGTTCGATTAGTAGAATATCCTTGTGAATAATTAAATGGCATTATTTGCTTTATCTTTTCAATATAATTCTTTTATTTATGTTTAAAAGACTTGTGTTTTAGTCTTATAGATTTCTATAAATGTTTATGATTATTTATGAAATATTCCACTATGTTGTTATACTTACTGGTCACATAATCTCACAAATTTCAATGTTATTGTTTTTCCAAGGATCCAAAGAATTATATTATAACTAACTTATAAGAACAGTCTAAGAGATTTAAAAGTGTTCAAAGGGGACACAATTTTGTTGTTTTTCATTTCATAATATAATGTAAAACTTATGTTTTTATCTAGTTATTCCAAGGATACTAAACTGATCGGTCATTCGGGATTTGATCCCTTGTGATCATGCCAATGTTATGAAATAATGCACTAACTCTGGGTAACTATGGTTGGAGAATTACTTTTGTTATCAGAGGAAGTTTATTACAATCATTTGAAGCTATATTTACAAACAAAAAACTCTGATTAGAGAACATTACCCTATGATAGACATTGAGGATTAGTATTGAAGAACATCAATGAATTTTGGTAATGTAGATATTTTGTATATTTACAAAGAAATACATCTCTATTTGGATGTGAGTAGGTAGAGGTGGCTCTAGAATAGATATACCATGGAGTCAAAACTCTGACAAGGAGTTTCAGGATGACCCGGGATATCCTGGTACACGACAATGGTCCTTCCTCCACTCTTGGTTACAACACTCCCGGGGGATATGATTCGGATAATTAAACTTTTCAATACAAACCATTATAATGAATTTATGAGTAAATACTACCTCAAGGATTTTTTTTTGATTTTGGATTATATGCATAATCTCTTCGATCTTTGTTTGGTATTTTACCTGTTTGGAATTATGTATTGTGATTTATAAAATAATCTAGTGAATGCCATTGTTTAGAAATTTATCTTAGCAGAAGAAATGGAAAATGTTTCAATGCATGTAATCCATGTAGGTATTTACCTACTATTTAATATAATTATAGTAGTGCTGGTGATGAAATCATTGCGTAACAACATATCACTATACTGGGACAACTCACTCAGGTTTTGAGTAATAATCTTACCTGTATGGAGCACCCTGATGCAAAACGCAGAGGATCAATGTTAGACTGATTTAGGAGGAAAAAACCACCAACATTTAATGGGACTGCAAATTCATTTTTAGCTGAGAAATGGATGAGTTCCTTTGAGAAAATATTTCATGATTCTGGGAGTAGTGAAACAGAAAAAGTTGTCCTGGCATTTTATCGCCTCAAGGGAGATGCAGATCAATGGTGGTCAATAATTGAAAAAATCAATGGAGGAGGAAGAAGTATAAAATATGGAATAGGGGGAGTTTAATTATATTTTATATAAAAAATATTTTCATTGTGACCATCAAGTGGATATGGAAAGAAACTTTCTGAGTCTAAGGAAAAAAGAGGATTAGAATGTCGGAAAGTATGATGCTTGTATTACAAGGTTATCAAGGCTTGCATCAGATTATATATTCAATTTAAGGAGTGGGATTTATCAATTATTTTGTGGTTTAAAACCATTTCCCCACCGAGAATTAGTCTCACAATCATTCTCATTACAAGAATATATTCTCTCATGTGATATCAAGATAGAAAAGGTATTATCTATGTTTTAAGACTTTAAATCAAAGCATGAGAACAATATATCTACTGAACACTTTGGAAATGGATAAAAGGGGAAGAAGGGAAAAGGTGAATATCCATCCTATAGTAAATGTAGGAAGAAACGCCCAGGTACTTTCCTGGATGAAAATGTGATTCTACTACAATTATGGTAAAAAAGTCCACCAAGATCATGAGTGTATGGGAAATAAAGAGGCCATTAATGTTTAATTCTAAAATAGTAGAGAAACGAGGAATTATGAAAATGAATGTCCTATGTTCCAAGGAAAAATACCTCAGAAAAGGACAAGGGATAATGTACAAGTTTGTGCGATCACTACCGCTGAGGTTGAATCTTTGATTAATGTGGTTTAAGGTAATTTAATGGTTTCCTAAACTTTATCCAATGATTTATTTGATTTTGGATCATCTCATTATTTTATATGATCCCATTTTTTAATAAAAATAGATATTTTTAATTTGATTTAACAATGGAGATGTCAGTCCAAACTCATATGGGAAGTATCATTGCATGAAATATTTGAGAATCTGTTCCCATTAGGTCATACAAACGTGCTTTATTTTCTAATCTAATTATCATACCCATGACTGAATTTGATATAATCATAGGTAGGGATTTTATTTTGGACCATAATGTGAAAATTTATTACAAGAATAATGAGGTTATAATTTTCAATTATGATTAGGAGTACCTTTTCTTTAGAGCAGAAACATCGCCATCTGATTTTCATTTAGATCCACCCCCAATAGAACTACAAAATCAAATTATTAGGGACGAATAGATTGAAATATCTATGGGTGAGGAAATTTATTTTCAAATATAGGATGTATCTATTGTTCAAGAATATGTTGATGTTTTATAGAGTATTTACCTGGACATCCTCTCGAATAACACAATGGGTTTTCCATTGATTTAATTCCTGGTTCAAGGCCCATATCGAATACCTCTTATAGAATGGGCACATTGTAATTAGTGGATCTAATTGAACAATTATAGGAATTTAGTAATAAATGATTTATTCCCCCTACAATTTCTCCATGGGGAGCCCCTGGTCTATTTGTTAAGATGAAAGATGGATCTATGAGGTGGTGCATTGACTACAGGGAGATCAATGCTATAACAATAATGAACAAGTATATACTAAATCACATTGATGATTTATTTGATCAACTTCTTGGAGCTAAATATTTTTCATATATTGACCTTCGATCTAGATATCATCAGTTGAGTGTGAAAAAGGAAGGAATTCTGAAAACAGAATTTTGTACCCGGTACAGGCATTTTGATTTTACATTAATGACTATTGGACTGACTAGTGCACCCTATGTTTTCATGGATCTAAGGAATAGAATTTTAAAATAATATCTTGATTACTTTGTAGTGGTATTTATTGATGATATCTTGGTTTTTCTACAAAAGATATGAAAATCATAGAAATAACTTATGCACTATTATAATACTCTTAAAAGAAATGAATTATATGGGATGTTTCACAAGTAGTAATTTTGGAAACAAGATATTTCTATTCGTATCCATATTATCTCTATGGATGGAATCTCTGTTGATATTTCTAAGAAAAGAACAATACCATAATTTCCATCACTAACAAGTTTAACTAAGGTACACAATTTTATTGGTTTATCATTTTATTATCGGTGTGTCGTCAATAATTATTTTAGATAGGCTAACCCATTATCCAAGATCACACATAATAGATTTAAATTTGTTTGGAAAAAAGAATGTGAAGAGGGTTTTAAAGAAATATAAAAAAATAGTCAATGATCTTATCTTGACTCTAGGATCGCTGAATGATGGGTTTGTTATATATAGTGATACTTCTAAAAAAGGACTTGGTTTTATCCTTATACATAATGATAGAGTTATTGCATATGCATCATGACAGTTAGAAATTCATGAGCAAAACTATCCCACTCATGATATTGAGTTAGCAGCTGTAATCCTTGCTTTGAAGATATAGAGACAATATCTCTATGGTGAAAAATGTGATATATATAACAATAATGAGAGTTTGAAGTATATTTTTTATAGAAAGAACTTAATATGAGGCAAAGATGATGGATTGAACTACTCAAGGATTATGATTGCACTATACACTACCCCTCGGGGAAGGAAAATAAGGTGGAACATGCTTTGAGTAGAAAGGATCTTGGTGTTTTGATCAATATGAGAGTTGAATGGGATCCTTTGGTCATGGATCTAGTAACAATAATAAAATCCTTAAAAATGTTACTTAATTTTTTATGAAGAATCTCATTGTCTTTGATGAAGGATTAATATTTAAAAGTGTTTATTATTTTGAAAAAAATACTATATGGTTAATATAGATTTAAATGATGTTCCAAATTTTTTTTATTCAAGAAAAGTCCTAATTTCCATTTTTCATGATTTATGTAGTTTGTTCAAAATGTTATAATAATTTTTATAGTAATTTATCTAATGGTTTGTACCCATATAAATAAAATAAATATTGGTACAGTACCCATGTCGAATTATACACTACTATAGAAACCATTATCATTTTCTACCAGAAGTATATATATATATTTAATCTATTGTTCTATATTTTTAACAAATCAATTTAGGACAATATTTATCTAATATAAACCAAAATAACATCATCACAAAGGTTGAACTATAAGTTTCTGATGTTTTCTTACAACTTAGTCACATATTATTCGACATCACATTTGAAAAAAAATTTATCAACACTATAACAATATAGTGGGTAAAATAATATATTTTCTTTATAAGGGACATTTTCTTCTATTGGGTTTCACTGTGATGAGAGAATATGACGATATGAATGTAGTGGATATCACATCCTTTGATTATATATATTTCATATACATTAATAGTATTAGGTAATTTTAATACCAATTGTATTTCCATTTATGTGTTTTTTGGGATATAATATTTTTTTTTGTAATTTGGTTATGAATATTTTCAGAAGATTCCACTCATGTTGTATTTTGTGATGATTTTTAATTAGAAATAGATGATTTATCCACTAAAAACCTTGTTTATTTTGTTTATTATATAAAAAAATCAATTAATTTAATAATACATATATTGTGTAAGGGTTATGGAATTATTGATGTGACTTGGAATAAATTACAGTATAAAATGACAAAGGATGGATTGATGGATTGCGTTTTTCCTTGGAGATGATCCGCGATGATTACATGGTTTGATAAAAATATAATGGTATTTTTTTAACAAATCCATTTTAATTAGTTGAATTTTATTTCTTTTATTAATGGGGTCTATTAAAATTATTTTTTGATGAAACTTTATGTTATATTAAACATCTGTGTGGACATTTATTCAATGAAATAGTGTTTTTATTTGTATTTAATGATCCATTGAGAATCCAATGGGGCTTACTTTGGGTTAGTTAAACCATTATGGTGTATTTTTTACCTTTAGAAAAAAAATAAACATACTTATATATAACAAATTTTTTTTACACATAGGATTTTATGAAATAAACAATAACCATTATTAATAGATGTATTTTTCATAATTCTAAATCATTATTTTTCACATGAAACTATATCTTGATGACCAAATAAACAATAATATAGACGAAATATTTAAAAAATCCACCATGAATCTCCATACTCTTTTAATGATAACTCACATATTCTAATATTTCTATATTAATCAAAAATGGATATTAAAATATATATATTTAGGTTATCAAAAAATCTATGAATTAATTTATTTAAATGGGGGTTCATTTAATATTTTTATCTTTTTCAATGATCTTTTGCAAGATTATGTTCACTAATGGTTTCCATATATTAATTATTGAATTAAATTTTTCTTTTAGGGATTATCAAATCCTTTTCTCTTAGGTGTCACTACTACCATCTCATATTTTGATTAACACCTACCTTTGGATTTGTTAATTTTATGTCAATATTTAACTATATAGTGGATATAAAGAGGAATATTTGAATATAACTTAAACTGAGATTATATTATAACAATACATTATTATAATAGTTAATATTTAGATTATTTACTATTATAAAAGTGTGATAAAAGATTGGTTAATGTTTAAAACATATTTTATACAAATATAAATGACAAATTATTTATATATTATCTAATGAGGATATTAAATGTTTATTATGTCTTTTGACAGTTCTAATATTTTTATAAATAATATAAATAAAATTTATTATTTTGTTTTTAATGGTTTATTTTTATTATAAATGTATTTTTATGATACTGGGTACATCAAAAGGGATTTCAAATGAAATTTCACATCATAAATTTTTTTGTGTTTGTGATTATATATATTATTAATGTTTTATTATATGTTTGTGTTAGTTTCATGATATTGGAATAACTTGAGATTGGTTGTAATATTTTTATTATAATAATATTATAGAATTTAAATATGATATTTTTGTTAGGTTATTATGTTATTAAGGGGAATATGAATATTATTATAGAATAATACTTAGATATTGGTTAGGGATGTTTAGGTTTTATGTGACAATATATTTTATTGAAAATTCATAGTGTGAATAGATAAAAATATATTTGTGTTATTTCAACATATACATATGTTATAAAAAAATTAAAATTCAATGTGTTTAATAATTGAATATAGAGATACATTATTTTTTATATGATTAGTATTTTTCATTGGGTTTAGATAATTCATCAAATAAAAAATCATAAAAATATATTCCATTAATTTTTCTGAAATAAGTGTCAAAAATATTAAAAAATAATTTCTTATTATCGATGAAATCAATTTATCTTTTTGTATTATAATGAATTGATATGACAATGACATGAGGTTTTCCACAAAGAGTTGTTGTATAAGTTAAATAGTGTTTCAATGTACTTTAGTAATAACCGTACTATATCTATTAAGTGTTAAAATATATGAGTTAAATAAATCATACAAAAGTACATGATATACATATGAATAATCTAGGGTACAATATTTGATAGGTGTGTTTGGAGATATCGTATAATGTTTATTTCTCACAAACTAAATATTCACCACTTATAAACAAATGTATTTCACACATTATTATGAAATGATTATTGAAGAAGAAACATAAACATTATTTGGCGACTGATATCAAAATTATGATATTAGAGGGATTAAAGGAGTATAATGGTTGTTGTTTTTCAAAATGTTTTGGTAGAATTTGAGTTTTTTATAATGATAACTATACTTATATTAAGGAATATAGCCAACGATCATGTACCCTAGTGGTATAGGCTCTTGCTTGGAATCCAAAAGACCCAAAATCAAATCTGGCCAGGAGCGAATTTCCCAGGTACTGTAGTAGTACTGTAGCAGGTACTGTTGCAGCGGCAGCACAGTAGCGGTGGAGGGACTGTAGCGGACACTGTTGCATTGGTGGTACTGTAGCAGGTACTGCAGCAGCGCAGGTACTATAGTAGTACTGTTCACCGAGGGGTCCTTTGGGCCATTCAAACGGGCTTTCAAGCCTTGTATTCAGGCCACTTGGCCATGGGCCTTCGGGCTATGTAATGGGTCTCCCTGTACCCAGTCTAAAGAGGTCTTTGCATTCAAATAATAAATTGAGGCTTCGACCCCAACCTTTTAAAAAAAATTATGAAATATACCATATTTTATATTAACACATATGGGGAATTTTTGGGGAGTTATTTTGGAGTTAAATTTTATGTTATTTGGAATCATATTATTATATTATTAATAAATACTTTTATTAATATCTACCACAATCAAGGACTTAATATAGGTGAAATTACTACACATGTTATATTATTGAACATTATAACTTTTCATTGGAATCTGGTAATAATGGAACAATCATGAAGCTATCAACCAAACCATCCTGAGGAAATTGTAATGATGGAAGGGGTTAATAGCATATTTTGAAATTCATTCACATGGGAAAAATAATTTCAAGCTACATTAGAACTGTACATACTCAAATCTAAAATAATTAGTCTCTAGCTCTATTCGTACATTATTATTCATCAAAAAATATAATAGTAAGTCTAAAATATTAGTAATACAACATTTTAATTAACTAAAACACTTGAATCATTTTTTTTCAAGATTATGTCTCTATAAAAGTATAAAATTATGATTTATTTTATAAAAAGAAAATAATAATACATGTAATATGTACACCTCCTATATAACATCCGATATTTTTGATACATGTTATTATAAATACTTTTTCATTAAATATATATTATATTTAAAATCTATAAAATGTATTCATTTTGATGATAAGAACCTATAATATATATATATATATATATACATATTTCACTGTCTGTGTGTATTTGTGTGTGTGTGCTATTTTTTATTATATAATTATTTCTCAAAAATTTATTAATGACTTGAAATCACCAAAAATAGTATTTCTAAAATAATATTTTTCCATAACTCATTTATATTCTATAGAATATGAAATATAAATAATTAGATGTTATTATAATAGAATATAAAAAATGACGCAATAATATGTTATATATGATTTATATATTAATATATTATTAAATATAATTAAATAGTATATCGTGAAGTTGGATCATTCGGCTATCATCTCTATGAACTACCACAATCGTGAAAAACATTTTTATATGGAAGTAGATGATTATAAATAAGTAATTTTATAAAAAACAAGGAACATTTTAATAAAATTACATGAATGAATAATTAAATAAATTTGTGGGATATATTGGAATTAAAATAACTAAATATCAACAATAAATGTTTGATATATCCCTTGAAAATTTTGAGGTCCAAATTATTACATAAAAATTACAATTGTAACTTTCTCTTCAATATTAAAATTAAATTTAATGATTTTGATGAGTTATACTTGTATGTTAAATTATTCATTGAATAAAATAAGTTCATATAAGAACTATACCCCAGCAAGCTTAGTAAGAGGAAGACCATTGACCATAAATTAAACAAATGAAAAGGTACAGTAAACACAGAAGAAGGACATAGGCGAACAACTTGCCCACATCAAACCTGTTCCATCCAAAAAAACAATTTCATGTCATAATAATCATACCCTTCATCATATACATAATAAGGTGTTTCATATATAGTAAATTATTCCCACTCGGAAAGAATTTCATGTCGCCTTAATATACTGGCATACTTCCTTCTATGATTCAACTTCTCCAATGATCTCTACTCCGCATAGTGTTGCACGCACGACACAAGGGTGGTCCCTCTTTTTCTTTTAGATGAAGATCTTGTAGCCACTAGCGTTGAGAACATCGAAATATCCTTCATTCCATAATAGCATACAGGAGCCCATGCAGAATCATCTCACTTCACTCACAGAAATAGGACTGAACTCATTTGCTCTTCCACAACCTTACTGCTAGTGAATGCGCCTCCCACCCGAATTCCCACCATCTCCTTAATACCAGAAGAATATATAGGAAATCATTCAAAAACATCCCGGGTCACCCCCAGTATTAGAGTTGTTGCCACCAGCTCCCCCACCACTGCACTGGCATTTAGAGGTTCTTGGATCACCCCTGCACTAGATATATTTTCACTGGCTCCTCCATAACTGCACCACCAGTTAGAGGTTCTCCCACCCGAATGTCTAGCTCAAAAGAATCTCCATGCTTGAAACAACAATTGTCCTCCTCAAGGACCATACTGACCCCAGCCTCACCCCTTCTCATTGTCAATCCAACTTTAGTGTGACCCGTTCTCAAGACCTGATCCAGACCAGTAGCATCACACCCTCTGATGTATCTCATCTTCATCACTTGTTTGATTGTACTCACCCTCCCGCTATGATAGATCGGCGCCGTATGACCAAACTATCCACAGGACACACAATAATGCATCCACAACTCAGAAACTACCTCATGCCTCTAAAGAAACTCTTGGTCATCCGTAATCAAAATGCATCGGACCGACTGGTTTGCAACATCGACCTCCATGCAAATTCTCTGACAAAAATATTGATAGTAAACTTTAGTACACCGGTCGGAGAAAAAATACCTCCCGATTATTTTTCTAACTACACATGGGATATATGTATTTTGAAACGACATAGGAAGACCCGGAAGACATACCCAGGTTGCAATCAACGAGGGGTCACACCGCATATGAAAATTGAAGCTCTAGATAAACAGGTAGAAAGATGACTCATTTCATATTTGAGGGGCCCTGGACTAGGCCCTGACCAAGTCCCCCTACAATCCAATGCGGATCATTAAATGTATCCGGTCAAGCAAACCGATGACCACGCACTCCTATAGCTCCCAAGACACAGAGATGATGTCTTCAAAAATTTCAACTAAAGGCCGCTAGAGATGGAATCAGGCCACCATGGTGATCCCGCAAAGATATGTGGCACCATTGAGCTCTGATGGAGGCAGATAATGTTGAGGTGCCCCTCGGAAGAGATCTGGGACCTTCAGTGAAAGAGGGATCCTCATGAAGGGTAAATGGGAACCGAGATCTGCGGAGGTTCTACTCTTCCCATGTGAATGAAGGCACGAGACTCCCCCCTCCGATCGGGAGTGAGGATCTGAATCTGACATCATTATACCTAGTTCATCGACACAAGAGATAATCTAGCAGCATCCAAGAGCTCCCTCCTAATATTTATCTTCATATAAGCACAATATTATAATAAAATAATCATTAATTAATGTAACTCAATGGATGAATATGTGTACAATATTAAAAATGTTTATTTTAGATCATATGTAGAATAACATAATACTTATGAAAAAATATAAATATTTCGACAACCTAATTTAGAATATTAATTTTCATATAATTGATAACATTTAAAGAATTTGTGTGTCAAAATTTACTGATAGTGGATTTTATGTAGTTTTTTAAAAAGATCATTTATTGTGATTTATATAAGTTTTTTGAAGATATAATATATTATTTATAAAGTGAATTGACTTTATAATTGAATAATAACATTGAGAATAATTTAAAATGACTGAAATTTATTTATTTACATAAATATTTTATTTAATAAAAATAAATAAAACGTTAAATCACTTTAGTCTATTTCATAGTGAAAATATAAATTTTTTTACAAACAATTAATCTTAATGAATTATTTTTTAATTCTTCATTTAGTAATTCCGTTATCCTTTTTAGGGTTTAATAATTATGTAATAAATTTAATAAAAATTTACTATTATTTATTTGAATCACTACTATTGACAATTTTCTCAAAATACCAAATAATTCTATAATTAATTCAAAAACACATCTCATTCACTATTAAATACAACCCTCACTCTCCACCATCACATTACTCACAAAAGTAACATTTTTATAGTATCTAAAAAATAAATCATAAATATTCTTATCCACAATGGGAAAGCATTGGATTATCCAAAAGATCCTAAATTGATATCTTCATTCACATAATAAATAAATATTTTAAAAGAGGATGCAATACTTGTTATTTATACATATCTTTTATCATTTCATTAAATCATTTTAATTATAATAGATTATAATTATGGCAGAAAATAAATATCTTATTTTTATTAACATGAATATAATCAACTAATAGTGAATAAAAATATTCTTAGTGTATTTTTACATTCTATATCTGGTTGCATTTTTTCCCTCCAATGTGGATGAAGCTATTAAATAACTATAAATTTCTTAACTACAACAAATATAATTATTTATTATAAAATATTTCATTAATAATTTAGTTCTTTGATTATTATGGTTTTTAATGTTAAAAATTATATCACATAAATTATATTAAGATAAATCAACATGGTTGGAAAAAAATATTATAGAATATACCTCGATAAATGTTTTTTGATGAGTTTTAGGTTTTTACATTATTAAGAAATAATGACACTGCATTACATATTAATGTTTTTGAAATTTTTACCTTGATATATTATTTTTACTTTGGACTCAATAGGGAAATAACTATAATAGATATCATAATTTGTATCATTCATTTAAAAAATAGAATAAAAATGTTAAATTGAATGATATAAAAAAATTATAGTAATTAAATAATAATAAGAAATAATAAAAATTAAATAATCATAACCAAAAACATGATTAAATAATTTATAATTGGAATTTGATTGTTTTTAATGTTATATCACCTTAGTAACAAGTAGTGACTAAAGGTAAGGGTTCACCCCTATATTGATTTTCCATGTATATTGAAATTTTTTCTCCCTCTCAAAAAAATTATTTCTTATATTTTTAATAAATATATTTATATTATAAATAATTTCAATTTCAATTATTTCTTTTTGGATTTACATATAATTGTACTATCTTAAAAATAATTTAACTTGTTTCTACCAATTTTAAGTGAGCAAGAGTAACCATTTATCATTATATATTTACATTATATTATATTATATCTTTTTTATATATATTCTTATGTGTTCTATAATATTCTAGGGAATCTATATTTAAATATTTAATTCGTTTTCGGGGATTTTCCTATCATTATTAAAATTCCACTTTTGGTATTTTTATGTTTATCGTGTTAGTATATATGTATTAGAATGAATCCCCTCTTATTTTATATGAAATTGGTTTATAATAAAATTTATAAATATTTATTTCTATTAATATATATTTTTAATTTTTTAATAAATTATCAACTTCAATTATCAAAATAATTTGTGACCTATATTATTTATATATACTCATACACCATTGAAAATAAAAAAAAATTTCTCTCCCTATTTAGGTATGTTAAAAAATAATCTATTTAAATGATATTTTAATACCACTAGTGGTCATTTTTTAAACCCACCTGATTTAATATGTTATCATTTATAAACAATTACATATTAGATAACATTATTTACACACAACCCAATGTCTGAATGAAAGATGATTTATGATATCCTATAATAATTTATCATTGGATTTGTAGAAGTAAATTGGATTAACCAAATTAATATATATATATATATATTTATATGTTATCCTTAATTGAAATATATTGATTAATTATTAATAAATAATGATTAAATTTTTATAAAATCATTTACTAAATAAGATAACTATTCTTATAAATACATGTGTTTTTATACATGTTAAGAAATTTTTTTATAAAAAAATATTTCTCTCTATTTGAAAGTAATATTTAATGAAAATTGCAGTTATGTAGTGAAATATAATTCATAAATTAGTAATTTTTTATGAATCGGCATAAAATCATCAAAAGATTGGAATTAATTATTTTTTGGGAAAACTATTTTATGGTCACATTTTATTTCATAGTAATTCAAAGAGACACTATTTATCAATTATTTCAATTATATTTATAAATTATTTATATTATATAAAATTATTAATCATGCATATAATATTTTTTTACTATGAATTGAATTAATGTTAAATTATTATTTTTTAAATGAATTTATTTAAAAAACTTTTTTTTATAATTTTATAAACATTAATTTTAATAATAATTTATATAGAATATATAATTTGAGTTTGAGAAAGTATATTCAATATTCTGAATCATATTGTTAAATATTTATTATGGCACTAGTTTCATTATTTGTCATAATGATCATTATAATATGAGTTTATATTACCATGGTTTGGGATAAAACATTTCATCCAAGGGTTAAACATAGATATGAGAGTAAAAATTCGACATTATAATTTATAAGTAATTTTTTTTAATATATTTAAACCATATATTATCTTAAATATTTTGTATTATAAATTATGTTCCACATGTCTAGGAATGTAACCAATTTGTATTTACATTACTTGGGTAATTTTAGGTGTGTTCCTACCCTCACATATCCTTGGGACCACTTCATCTACATTATTCAAAATAATTCTTCTTGTTATCTCACCAAATACCTACCCAAATACCTTTCATCTTTCTTTCACTTCATTATTGATATAATTTTATTTTCCTTTCACAATACTATGATGTCTTATGGTGCAAACCGATGGAGGTCTCCCATGTAGAAGGTAATCATCTAACACGACTCATTCAAATATTATTTCTGCATATAAATCCTATAAATATATTTTATAAATAAAACAATAATGGATCTATAAAAAATATATGTAATTATGATTATAATAATGATATTTTTCACATTTTTTACATAAAATGTAAAATGAAATTACTAATCACGTGTAACTATAGACTACCACATCCATGTAAGAATTTTATTCATTTTTTATAACATCACCACATTAATGTATATAATAATGTAATTATAAATTATATATCCTATTAATGATATATTTATCATTATAGAATAATATATTATTATTTATAAATAATTTCTTCTTTTCATTAGATAATAAAAATAATTTTTATACCCACACACATACATCTCCCTTTATTAATGATGTAATTTATTTTTATGTGTCTTACTTTTATAAAAATTTATAATTTTTTTAAATGAATATATAATATATTTATATTTAATATAATTCTTTAATGATGGAACTATTATCAATATGCAATGACCATGCCATCCAAATATATATATATATATATTAGAAATGAAGTAGTTAAAATAAGGAATGATGATGATAATGAAATATTATTAATGAATGGATGATAATAAGTATTAAGTGAAATGAAATGGTATTATAATTTAAAATATGATACTATTATGATATATTTATAAATTTATATTTATTAAATAGGTGGTTAAAATCACAAATAATGAAATTTAGACATGTGGTATGGGTTTCTCATATCCATGTTGTTTCTGTGATACATATTCCATATTTTATAATTATTTCCATCATAAGTAAAATAAACTAAAACATTTATGTGTTATTTAAATTAATCAATTTATAATAATTTTTTATAGAGATTCATTTTAAATTTTTTTCATCAGGATTATGATTCATAAGTCACGAATTTATTAATGGTTTTATGTTTTAATCCCACATATAATAAATATTAATTATATATAAAATTATTATGAATAAAGTCTATAATACAACAATGAACAATATTATTTATTTACATATAAAATAGTTATTTTTTCCTATAATACTTATTTTTCAACAATTTCACTATCTCTACATACAAATAATTCTTACTTAGAAATTTCAAGGAATCCTACCTTTCATTTTATATACTTTATGAAATATTTTTCATACATGTCTATATTTAATTTAAATGCTTTTAGCTATTAATTTAATATAATTCATTTATTTTTTAATAAAGTATTGTTAATTTATTAATATTTAAAAACATTGTTTAATGTAATCATTTTTTCATTTTCTGGATGAAGTAACTATTTTATAAAACATATATAGATTAATTACTTATGCATTTACTAAAAGAAAATATTTTTTCATAGTCATAACTACTCTTTAACTTAAATATTCCATTAATAGTATCAATGTATTTTTTAAAATAAAGTTTTTTCCATAATATTCATTATATTTTATGATAAAAATTAAATATAGAAAATGGAATGGATTTTTTCCTATGGAAATGTTCAAATGATCTTGTAAAATAATTTAACTACATAAACACATCAATTTATATTTATTATGTTTCAATAGGGATATGTTCCAGTGACAACATCCATATTCATTTTGAATAATGTTATTTATTCTTATGAAGAAATAATGATGATACCCATCGTCATTTCCATGGGTTTAGTGATATTTTAATGATAATGGTATTCTTGATTTTATGAATTACATATGAAAGGATTTTACCTATTTTAATGGTGGTTTCATTATTTACCTAAATTTCATTGGATAATATAAAAAATTTTCTATTCCAAATTGTTTAAAAAAGGTTATCACATGCCTGTAATATGGTATATTATTGTTTAAATAATGATCGATATAGGTTTCATGGGATGTTATCCCATTCACAAAGAGAAAACAGGTGTGTTAATCCCAAATCTAGAATGATATATATGTATTGGTAGATATAATTGAAATAATATATTTCTATGATTATTATTATTCAAAAAATTATTTCACTCCCTTATGAGCAGTTCTTGTGGAAACATTATATTCTCATGAATCATGATCTCTGATTATATAATCATTCAATTTATATGAAAAGAAAAAAATAACATAGAATGTTTCAGTTTTTTTATCTATGAAATATTAGGCCAAAATTGTCATAATATTCTCATGATCTCATAAGATTATGAGTATCATATTCTAACTTATCTTCAATAGATTATATCTTCCAATATTAATTTTATTTACTATATAAGAAAACTATTAACTATTTTTTGTTTCCACATGTTACAAGGAATTATTTTTTGTGTTGTATAACTGAGAAGTGTAATATGATATAAGAATTTGTGGGACATGTTGTTTTTCTTTCCCGAAATATGATTATTATGTATCATGTCACAAAAAATAACTAAACCTATATTATGTACATGTGTTTATTATTTGGAAATGTATTGGATATATAACTAATATGATGTAAAATTTTATGTACCGAATATTTGGGATCACCCAGTTGGTATTAGAGAAATTTATATATATTTTTTCTGATTAGAATAATAAAAAATTATTATGCTATGTTTATATTAGGCACTGTATGTGATATCATATTATCACAAGGTAATTAAATTACTATGATTTCATTGTATATACATAATCTTCATTACATCAACACAAGGGTGTGGTGGTGGAATAGATTCATCTTGGGGTAAAAAATATAAAAGTCGAGGGTTTTTTATTAAGTTGATCAATAATAGTTCACTATGAGTTGACCCAATATGGAACATATAGCTAGACACTCCAAGGTGACATGCTTGTGTTATTAATGAATTTCATTGTCAAACACTATGATGAATTTGAATAGACATTGACCATGGATTAACATTCTTAAACCATAGGTTGCAATGGTTAAAAGGAATGAGCCCAAATTTATAGATCATATAATGTATTTTTGTTTATTATATGATTTTTTAGTTTGATTATACATTATCATTCTTTGTTTTTTGGTTTTCAAAAATGTGTAGAACAATATGGAACTATGTAAATACTGAATATGATATAAGACTTAATAATTTCCCCTAGTAACAAAATGTTACGAGTGATAGAAATAAAAATATAATTGTTATTATTATATAATGTCTTTAATCCATGAATAACATTTTGTTGTAAATAAAAATTTTAATGAAATACAATCTATTGATCCCATTATATTCTAAAATCCTCATTTTTAGGGGGTTTTCTAATACACTAATTCACTTGAAATGTATAAAACCATTGTAAACATAATACATGTTCTAAATTTCTTAATAAATGAGAAAATAATTTTTTTGACAATTATCATTTGAATCGTGAAATAGTTTAGTTATAACATCATATCATGAATGGAGGCATCATAATGAAATTGACAATATAATTTTGTATGAAATTATGATGTTATTTTTAATAGAAAATTATCTCATACTACTTGTTTGAGAATTGATATTTAGTTCCCTATGTTAAAAAACAGGGATGATAAAACTGTTAGTACATGTAACTTATTTGTATATGGCTTTCAATGTATTATTTAGTTATAATCATCCAAATTGACAGAAATATTGATAAATTAGACAATGTCATAAATCGATGTATATAAATTAATATAGACATATGGGTCTTAAATGTATATGAATAAATCCTTCAACATGATGTCAAGGTTGAATTGGATATTAGAGTCACCAATCAACCACAATATTTTTATAGGAGAGGTTATATGTTATTTGTTGAAAATTATAATAATAAAAACTTGTGATGATTGAATTTGTTTCTTTCTTTACGATTAATTTTTGTAAACAAGAATTGATTATGTTTTCATATGAGGACTAGTATATAAATTAAATGGTGAAAGGGATATCTCTGAGCAATCAGATGTTTATGTGTTAGGATGAAGTTATTGAATTGTGTGAATAGAGATAAATCTCTATATAAGACATCACCAAAACTGTAGTGTCTTGAATGCATGTATTATTGGAACTATGCTAAATAGTCATCAAATATTCGGATTAATGGTGATGAGAGAAAAGAATATCCTCTTAATCAAAAATATTTTTGAAAATATTTTTTTATCACAATTGATTATGCGGTTTGTAAAAATGAAGTAATAAATGGTATATTTTCTATCTAATATGTAACTAATAAAATAAAATTTTATTATCAATAAAGAAATCTATTATATTTATGAATTTTCTAATTGTTTATCATTAACACTAAATGGATTAGATTTTTAATTAGACAACAAATATTTTAATAAGATGATATTCACAATTGAGGTATACTATTATTCTCTAAAAGAAATGTTTAGGAATATGAATCCTAAAAACTCCTTTTTTAAACTCATGTTAAGTAAGATGTGATTGAGGTATATTTTTGGATTTAATTATAAATTTTACAAAATAATTTCTAGTAAAGGTATTCCACATTTTATATTCTGAATTAACCTATGACTTTATATTACTTTGTAGTTTAATATGGGATTCAAATTGATGAAACATCCACATTATTAGTAAAAATTTATATTAATAATAGGAAATTGTTTTTGATGGTAGGGGATAAAATCAACATCAATGATATTTATTTTTTACTGGACATTGTTTTTCTATTCCTATATCATATTATTATTCTTCCTCTAAAATTTGAGGACTATTTTTTAATTTATCTCATTCATTTGGTTATATCTATTTCATAGACTCCATATATAATGGAAATAATTGATTTATTATAATTCAGGAATAATTTCATCGATCATGATAAGGTAATCATTCGACCATGTGTGTCATCATTTTGTAAACCAATTAACTTTGTTAAAAATAAATCATGGATCATTTTGAAACTACTCTGACTATCTTGATCATAAAAATGTCTCAATCGAGATAATGTATCATCTTCATCATATTTGTTATTTAGATGATGATCTATGTGGATATTAATTAATTTTGAATATTGATAATTATTATTGATAATATTAATTGTGTGCCATTATTGAATATATAAATAAGACTCCATCCCTATTTAGGTATATAAACTACTCATTTATTGTGATTCCGTTTGTATTTACTTATATCCCCACTATCATTTTAGATGAAACCAATACATTCCTTATAAAATAAATTCATTAATTAGTGTTATTATATATATATATATATGAAATTGTTATATACAACATGATAGTGGATAAAAATTATGATCATATGATAATTATTTTGAAGACTATGAGCAAGGATAAAATATATGAGAAATTTAGAAATTGGGAATTTTGTTTATATAATGAAAAATTATTAAGGAATGTGACAACAAGAGTGGGTATATTTGTAGATAATTCCTATATGGATTTTCATTACCATTGACACAAACTATCAACTATGACTGATACATGTATTTCTCTTATATTTCATATATACATAATAATCATTCTAATAAATCATTCAATAGTATCTAATACAGTCGTCGTACTTTGAATGATTTTATTCATGTTCCTTTGGAATAATGAATTTGAATATAATTTTGAGTATTCAAAGGGAAGGTAGGTAAGTACACCTATATGCCCAAAAAGAATTAGTTTTCATGGAATTCTGAATATAGATCCATATAATAGATTGACCACTAAGAGGGTGTTTAATTATTGAATTATAAATAAAAATTATTATTCTTTCCAATTCAACCAACTGAATATGTTATTGTACAGTATCCACAAATTATTATACATCAACCTCAACTCATGTTTAGTTGTAAAAATGGAGATAGCATTGTAGAGTATATATATAGTTTGGTAAATGAAAATTCTATACGAAACGAGTTGTTTTCCAAATTATAGATTCTTCACTATCAAAAAAGATATTACACTACTTCCAACACTAAATACAAGAATTATCTAATACTTCTATCACTAACTAAAAGCCTTATCCTACTCCCAAATCCATATAAGGGACATATTCGACTTCTATATCCATATGAATGGTTAATTGTATCACCCAAATATTCCATGGTATACTTCTCTTTGAATAGTACAGTAGCCTGTGTTGTACAAAACTTCGAGTTCTAACACACACCATAACCAATCAAATTAGCTGTTATGAATACTAATACAATATTTTTGAATTTTTTTAATTTTTATCATTCAAAATGGACTTCATTTTTGGATTTGGAATATTGAAATTAGATTACAGTGAATTTTTTGTATTTTTCTGAAAACATTCAATTTTTTGATGAATAGTGAAAAAACAATAAGTTATAGTTTAAAACCGAATTTTTATTTAAATAATTATTTATTTTATTTAAATTTAATTAAGGAAAAAATAGATACATAATACCTATATAAGTTCAATGTAATTCATTGGAGTTAGTTTAGAATAAATTTAGGTATATAAAAAAAGTTTATTGAACTTTTCACCGTCTTTTACCCACCTCTATGGAGAATTTGGAAATTCAAATAAAACATAATTTTACCCCTTCTGTGAGAGGAATTTCTAAAATACGAGAGACACTATTAATATCACGGAGTAAAATGTGGTTTAATAAGATAAAAATAATTTTTGGTGAATAATAATGTTTTACTATTATTTACCACGGTTAAAAGTAAATAGGGTAATTAAGGGTAAAAATGATATTAATATTACCCTAAAACATGTCCTAATACTATTGGACAAGTGTATATTGAACAAAAACAACCATAAGAATAAATTATTATCATTTAGGTCCACTTGGATTAGATTAGGATATTTATTATTATTTAATTCAAAGAAGAGTTAAAAGAGTTAAAATCAATGTTTAATAACTAAAACATTTTTAATATAGGGTTATACATAAGATAAATTGTATTATAAATATTCATTAGAAAGATAAAACGATTTAATACCTAATGGTATCTTAATTATAATTTTTAGACATTAAATAATTTAACTTATTCATGACACAATGGGGATGTAGTAATTACCTAATTAATTAATATTAAAATAATTGATATTATAAATATAAACAAAAATGTAATTTGGGACATTTTATGAATTCCAAAAAATTTCATGGATAATATGACATATTAGTATTGGATATATGAATATTTTTCGATGTAATAATGTTGTTATGAAATTATCAAAACCAAAATACCGAATAGTGTCAAAATTGACATAAAAGAGTTTTTAAAATAATGATTATATTATTAATTGATATTTTATACCTAAAAATCTATAGTTTGGCCAAAAAACTTATATAATTTTAGATTTATCATTAATGGACCACTTGGGTGGTCCATTGGAGGTATATATTATTTTTATTAACTACAAAATATAAAAATATAAAGAGAGATGGTAAATGTCAAACATTTTAACTAAGAGTTAAATAGAAATGATAAGGTTAATATAGTGACCCAAACCAATCTAAAATCAATTGGATGAAAGGATTTCGACCCATACCCACCTTAACCTTTGAATAATCCACTTCAGAGCCATTATAAACCAAATATGAATTATTATAAAATAATATTTCTATCCTTTCCAAAGGTGCCCCTCACCCCTCTTATAAAAGGGCACTCCCTCTTCTCACTAATTCACACCTTTATGGCCTTCGGTATCAGCCAAACCCTGACAAAATATTCCATCATCTTACCTCAATTAAACCTAGAGGCATTATTTTGATCAGAAAGCAAACTTATGAGCCCTCATGATATAATCAAAAGGAATAACCCGAAGAGGAGGTAATGTTCTCACCACCCTATTTCAAGTTCCTTTTTCTTCAACTTATTCATTCATTGTTATTCCCATTCTAAAATAATAACTACAGTATATTCTATATTCTTTGATGTTATTATAAATATGTTAAAACCATATTCAGTATTCTATCCATCCTTTGAATGAAATGTCACCACATGTGCGTACGTAAGGCTTACCGTCTCCACGTCGTGGTGTAATTTTAATTCCAAACATTATTATTTGGATGGGTATGATAGTGATGTGTAATTGATTTGAGTAATAAATATAACATGATAATGATTCTATATACATGATATAACATCCAATTATATATTATTTTAATAACAAAACAATGATATTTTCACTCGTGCGTACGTACGGATTACTGTCTCCACGAAGGTGATGAGATTCATTACCCGTCGTATCTATTCAAGATTAAATTTCATTTGATGATTAAAAATAACTTTATAGATATGATGTCATTCTGAATATGAATAATATAAATCCCATCAATTAAAAATATGGATCACATAATAAAGAATATAAAGGAAAACGAATCCATTAACACACGAAACGATGATAATACTAAGATATTATTAACAAATCAATGTTAAAAGATCATATATGATATCATATTATTGATTATGATTATTTTATAATTTAATGAAAATTATTTCATCATTATACATGAGGTTAACCTACCCTCAACCAAGAAAATTTATAAGTTAAGGGTTTATTTCACAATCTCTTCACTATCTGTGGTTGTTTATACGTAATTATCTACTGGGACCTCTTTATCATCCACATCCATGTTTCATAAAAATGTATTTCAAATCATTCTTACTATTTTATAGAATATGTGTTAAATTCATTTATACCCTTTTAGAGTTTTTATAAGATGTTTATAAAGTAATCTTTCCGTCTTTTTCCAAACAAGGTCCTTTTTAACCTTTTTGACAGAATTAAGGTAAGAATGTCTTTTTTAAATTATACGGTGGGTACAGTGATTTTCCACTGTTATAAAATCGTCAAAGCTTCCCTTGTTATATTATAAGAATATTTTCATTGTAAATTTTTTATTTTATAATTATGTGGCATTTAAACGATTTCAAAAAAAAGATATATTTCTCTCAAATAGTTTTGATTTCATATATGTCAACAAACTTTGATGGATTTTAAGCTTATTTGAATGTGATTTATTATGATACAAAACATACATATTGTATTGAAGGTTTTGTGATATGTTTCACTGTGGATGTGTTATTTTTATACCATTCTTAGTTTATGGATAAATTATTGACATTTCCTATGCTAGTTTTAATTCGAATGTTTATGTTATGTTTAAACCTGTTCATATGAGGAATTCATTGGACTTAATAAGTGACGGGTGGATCCTACTATAGCTCCTAGATGAATCAGTAGGTCTCATGAGACAAACTAGTGTCATGGAACAAGGCCTTGAAAAAATCTTATATGTAGTCTTGGCACGATGCCTTAACTATGTGATTATGATATTCTAGAATTATGCATTCCATCATTATTAAAGTGGTTATTAATATTGCATGTGATTATTCGATTAGTAGAATATCCATTTGAATAAGTAAATGGAATTATTTAATTTTTTTTCTGCCATATTATGCTTAATTTCATGTTTAAAAGGCTTTTTTTAGTTATACAATGCCTCAAATGTTTATGCTTATTTATGAATGTTTCAGCTATATTTTTATCCATACAGGGCATCTGAGCTCACCCCTTTCTATGTGTTATTTCTCCCAGGATGTGAAGAAGTATTTTATGAATGACTTGCAGGGATAGTATGAGGGGATATGAGTGTTTACTATGGTGACTATATTTTTCAAGTTTTCATTTTATGATGTAATGTAAATGTTATGAATGTATCTAGTGCTTCAAAGTCTACTAAACTAATCGATCATTCGAGAAATGGTCTTTTATGACCATTCCAATGTAATGTAATAATGCACTGAATCTCGGTAACTGGGGTTGGGGTGTTAGAGTTTGTATTAGAGGATGTTTTTTAAAAACCTTGGAATCTATATTTAGATAATCTCTGATTAGAGCACATAGAACTATGATGGACTTTAAGGATTAGTATAGAAGAACTTCCTAGAATTTTGGTACTGTAGAGATTTTGTGAGTTTTCCAAGAAATACATCCATGTCTAGATACAAGATGGTAGAGGTGGATCTGGCACAGATGTAACTAGGGGCAAAACCTGAAAAGACCACTTTGAGCTAGACTCGCATAGGAACTCGTGCACGATAACGAGCCTTACTGCACTCACGGTTACGACACTCTTGTGGGATATACTTAGGATAATTCTCATTTTCTTTACAAACCATTACGAAGGGTTTATGAGTATATACTTCCAAAAAGAAAAATTTTTTATGATTATGGATTATATCCATAAACTGTTCAATTTATGTTAAATTTTTTACAAGTTTGGAATTATGTATTTTGATTCATAAACTGATCAAGATTATCCCATTGTTCAGAAATGGTTCCTAGTGGAAGGAATGGAACCCTTATCAATGCATTCAATCCATGTTGGAATTTCCCTCCAGTTCAAGATAATTGTAGTGGAGCTGGTGATGCAACTGGTGCTGATCAGCTAATCACCATACTGGGACAACTCACTCAGGTTATGAATAATAACCTTACCCGTATGGAGGACCCTGATCTGTAGCGTGGAGGATCAATGATAGATTGATTCATGAGGAAACAACCACCATCATTCAATGGGAGTACAAATCCCTTTGTAGCTGAGAAATTGATAAATTCCTTACAGAAAATATTCCATACCTTGGGGAGTAGTGAAAGGAAAACTTTTATCTTGGAAGGTTACCGCCTCACTGGAGATGTTGATTAATGGTGGTCATTGATTCAAAACACAAAGGAAGATAATTAAATATCAAATATGGAATGGAGGGAGTTAAAAGAGGTTTTCATAGAAAAATACTTTCTTTATGACCATCGGGAAGATATGGAATGAGAATTTCTGAGTTGGAGACAAAAGGAGGATGAGAATGTCGTAAAGTATGAGGATAACATTAAAAGGATAGAAAGTTATTCTGGAGATTATATATATAACCCAAGAAGTAAGATTGATCATTTATTTGATGTGTTAAAAACATTTCTTCATCGAGAATTAGTGTCACATTCATTCTTTTCATACGAAGATATTGTCTCATGTGCTTGCAAGACAGAAAAATAATTCTCGAAGTCTTATGACTTTAAAGCAAAGAAATAGAAGAAGACATCAGGTGATCACTCTAGAAATGGAATTAAAGGGTAGAAGGGAAAAGTTGATTATCCATCCTTCAGTAAATGTGGGAATAAACACCCCAGTACATGCCTGAAAGGAATGGGAGTCTGTTACAAGTGTGGTGAAAAAAGCCACCAAGCTCATGATTGTAAGGGTAAGAAATAAGATATTGATGTTCAATGCTATAATTGTAGGGAGATGGGACATTATGAAAATGAATGTCCTAAGAGTCAGGGGAACGTACCTCAGAAACAACCAAGGGATCAAAGCCAAGCTTATTCTATCACTACTGCTAAGGTTGAATCTCTGAAAGACATGGTGGTAGGTAATTTAATGGTTTCCTCATGTTTAGAAATTGAATTATTTGATACTGGATCATCTCATTGTTTCATATCTTCCCAATTTTCTAAGAAAATTTGATATTTTCAATTTTATTTAACAAGGGATTTGTCAGTTAAAACTCCTAAGGGAAGTATCATTGCTACAAAGTTCTGTGGATCTATTCCCATTAGGGAATATAAATGTTCTTTATCTATTGATCTCATCGTCATACCTATGATTGAGTTTGATATAATCCTCAGTATGGATTGGATTTTAGACCATAATGTAGATATAAATTGTATGAAGAAGGAGGTTACAATTTTTGATGATGATGATAAAGAACACCTTATCTTTAGAGAAGAATCGTCACCACATGATTCTTATTTAGATCCACCCACAGTAGCTTAACTAAATTCAATTATTGGGGAGAAAGAGAATGAAATAAATGTCGGTGAGGAAAAGAATGTTCAAATAGAGGTTTTAACTATTGTGAGAGAATATGTTGATGTGTTTCCAGAAGATTAACCTGGTCATCCTCCAGAATGAGAAATTGAGGTTTCTATAGATTTAATTCATAGTTCAAGGCCCACATCGAAGATCCCTTATAGAATGGCCACTGTGAAATTAGTTTAACTAAAGAAAAAACAAGAGGAATTGAGTAATAAGGGATTTATTCTCCATAGTGTTTCTCCATGGGGATCCCCTATCATTTTTGTTAAGAAGAAAGAGGGATCCATGAGGTTATGTATTCACTACATGGAAATCAATGCTATAACAATAAAGAACAAGAATCCCTTACCTTGCGTTGATGATTTATTTGACCAACTGCATGGAGCTCAATAATTTTCAAAGATTTACCTTCGATCTGGACACCATCAGTTTTTTTTTATAAAGGAATATATTCCGAAGATATCATTTCGAACCATGTACGAGCATTACGAGTTTATAGTAATGCCTTTTGGGATGACTAATTAGCCCTATGTATTCATAGCTCTAATAAATAAAGTTTTCAAGAAATATCTCAATGATTTTTTGGTGGTATATATTGATTATATATTTGTATATTCCAAAATCTACTAAGATCATTAAAATCACTTGCACATTTTCCTGAAGACTCTTAGAAGACATGAGTTATATGGGATGTTTAGAAAGTCTGAATTCTGGATTCATGAGATTTCTTTTCGTGGTCATATTGTATCTAAAGATGGAATATCTGTTGATACTTCTAAGACCAACGCAATCCATGAATGTCCAGCACCGATGAGTATAACTGAGGTACACAGTTTAATTGGTTTATCAGGTTATTATCGATGTTTCGTCCAGAATGTTGTTCGATTGGATAACCCATTAACGAAGCTCAGGCATAAAGGGGTTAAATTTGTTTGGAAAAAATTGTATGAATAATGTTTTGAAGAATTGAAGAAAATATTAGTCAATTATCTTATATTGACTCTACCATCAGGGAATGATGGGTTTGTTATTTATAGTGTTGCATCGAATAATGGACTTGGTTGTGTCCTTATGTAGAATGATAAAGTTATTTCCTATGCCTCATAAAAGCTGAAAATTCATGAGAAAAACTATCTTACTCATGATCTTGAGTTAGGTACTATAATATTTTCTTTAAATATTGGGAGACATTATCTCTATGGTAAAAAATATGAGATATCTAATGATCAAAAGAGTTTGAAATATATTTTCTCACAGAAATAACTCCACATGAGGCAAAGGAGATGGCTTGAACTAATCAATGATTATGATTTCAATATAAACTACCACCCAAAAAAGGAAAATAAGGTGGTAGGTTCTTTGAGTAGAAAGGATCTGGGAGTTTTGAACAAGATGAGAGTTGAAAGGGATCATATTTTCATGGATATAGTAAATATGGATATGGTAATCACCATGGATGTTGAAACATCAATGCTTTTTCAAATGGTTTCCAAACCATCATTACTAGAAAGGATAAAGAGTTCTCAAACCGATGATGAAGAGTTTCAAAAGAAGATTAATGCTGTGAATGATGGGAGATTGAGTGACTTTGTGTATGAAGATGTAATTTTGAAATTTGGGAAGAGACCTTGTGTTCTTAATATACCTGATCTAAAAAATCAATTGTTGGAAGATACTCATAGTTACAATTTCACTATACACTCTAGGAGTACCAAAATGTATAGAGATTTGAAGGAAAAATTTTGTTGGGGAAACATGAAGAAAGAGATTGCTGATTTTGTGTCACGATGTATGGTTTGTCAACAAGTGAAAGATGGAAGGCAGCAGCCTGGAGGAGTCATGAAACCTCTTCCCATACCTGAGTGGAAATGAGATAATATCACTATAGACTTTGTCATGTGACTACCAAATACTCCTAGAAGGAACGATGAAATATGGGTCATTGTTGATTGTCTTACCAAGTAAGCACATTTTCTTGGTATAAGGGATTTTTTACCACTTGAACGTCTAGCAGGACTATATAAGCTGTGATACTTCATGGAGTAACCATATCTATTGTTTCTTATTTTGATCCACATTTTACTTCAAGATTCTGGAAAAGTCTTCAGAAATCCCTGGATACTGAACTTCATTTGAGCACTGCCTACCACCCCCAAACTGATGGACAATCATAATTGACTATTCAAACCTTAGATGATTGGTTGAGATCTTCTTCACCTGACTTTCAGGGTATGTGGAATCAATATTTACCCTTGGTGGAATTTTCCTATAACAACAGCTTCCATTATAGTATTCATATGGCACCATATGAAGCGTTATATGGAAAGAGATGTCGCACACCAACCTTCTGGGATGATGTTGGTAAAAGAAAACTCGTAGGCCCAGAACATGTGGAAGAAACGATGGAAAAGGTGAAGGTAATCCAAAACCACATAAAAACAGCTCAAAGTTGGCAGAAGATCTATGTCAATAACTAAAGGAAGGATTTGGAATTTCAGGTAAGAGATAACATTTTCTTGTAGGTATCTCCATGGAAGGGAGTTATACGTTTCGGTATGAAGGGTAAATTGAGTCCCAGGTACATCAGACCTTTTGAAATTCTATGACGAATTGGGGTTGTGGCTTACCTTTTAGAAATGCCGCCAGGTCTCTCCAAAGTTCACGATGTGTTCCACATATCACTGTTGAGAAAATAAATGCCTGACCCAATGCATGTACTCACTTACGATGAATTAGAACTGGAACCCGATTTTTCTTATTGCAAAGAGCCCGTCAGGATTCTTTATACAAGAGAACATGTGATGAGAAAACAGACGACTTGTCTAGAAAAAGTTCTATGGAGAAACCATAAGATAGAAGAGGAAACGTGGGATGCCGAGGAAATTATTATGAAGAATCACCTGAGCCTTTTCATGTGGTAGTATTCTAGACATTTTAAGGACGAAATTATTTGAAGGATGGGAGAATGTAACACCCCAAACTCTCACGGTACGCTTCTCTTGGAATAATACAGTAGCATGTGTTGTACACAACTTCGAGTTCTAACACACACCACAACCAATCAAACCAGCCACTATTAATAGTAATACCCACTTTTTGAAATTTTATAAATTTTATCATTCAAAATGTACATCATTTTTGGATTCTGAATATCAAAATTAGAATAGGGTTAATTTTTGGTATTTTTCTAAAAACATTCAATTTTTGATGATTAGTTAAAAAACACTGAGTTATAGTTTAAAACCGAATTATTATTTAAATAATTATTTATTTTATTTAAATTTAATTAAGGTCATAATAGATACATAATACCTATATAAGTTCAATGTAATTCATTGGAGTTATTTTATAATAATATCATATTTAAAAAATTTATTTCACTTTTCACTGTCTTTTACCCACCTCCTAGGAGAATTTGGAAATTCACATAAAAAATAATTTTACCGCTTCTATGAGTGTAATTTCGAAAATCCAAGAGACAAGGTTAATATCAAGTAGTTAGTTATGGTTTAATAAGATAAAAATAATTTTTGGTGAATAGTAACTTTTTTACTTTTATTTAGCACGGTTTAAAGTAAATATGGTAATTAAGGGTAAAATTGATATTAATATTACCCTAACACATATACTAATTCTATTGGACCAGTTTATCTCGACCATAAAAAACATTAGGAATAAAATATTATCATTTAGGTCCACCTGGATTAGATTAGGACATTTATTATTATTTAATTCAAAGAAGTGTTAAAAGAGTTAAAATCAATGTTTAATAACAAAAACATTTTTAATATAGGGTTATACATAAGATAAATTCAATTATAAATATTCATTACAAATATAAAATGATTTACTAAATAATGGTATTTTATATATAATTTTTAGTCATTAAATAAATTAATTTATTTATGACACAATGGTGATGCAGTAATTACCTAATTAATGAAATATTTAAATAATTGATATTATAAATATTAAAATAAATGTAATTTGAGACTTTTTATGAATTAAACTAATTTTATAGGTTAATATGACATATTATGATTGATTATATAAATTATTTTCGAAGTAATAATACTGTTATGAAATTATCAATAACAAAATACACAATAGTGTCAAAATTGACATAAAAGAGTTTTTAAAACAAATATTATATTAAAAATTGATATTATTTTCTTAAAAATCTATGGTTCTTAAAAAGTACTTATATAATGATATTTGTATCATTAATGGACCACTTGGGGGTCTCTTGGAGGTATATAGTAATTTTTTTAACTATATAATTTAAATATACAAAGAGACAATGTAAATGTCAAACTATTAAACTAAGAGTTAAATATAAATGATAAGGTTAATATAGTGACCCAGACCTGTCTAAAATCTATTGGATGAAAGGATTTAGACCCATCCCAACCTTAACCTATAAATAATCCACTTTGGAGCCATTGGAAACTGATTATGAATTTATTATGAAACAATATTTCTAGCTTTTCCAAAGGTGGCCCTTACCCCTCTTATATAAGGGAACTCCCCCTTGTCATTAATTAAAACCTTCATAGCCTTTAGTCACGGCCATCCCCTGACCAAATATTCTATAAACATCCCTAAATTCAGCCTAAAGGCCTTTGTTTTATCATAAATCCATCCTATGGAGACCTTTTGATCTAATCAAAAGGAAGAACCTGAAGAAGAGGTAATGTTTTCACCACCCTCTTTCAAGTTCGTTTCATCTTCAACTTCTTCTTTCTTTATTATTTCCATTCTAAAATAATAACTCTAGTATATTATATATTCTGTGATGTTATTATAAATATGGTACATCCATATTCAGTATTCTATCCATCCTTTGAATGACATGTCACCATATGTGCATACGTACGACTTACCGTTTCCACGTCATGGAGTAATTGTTATTCAAAACAGTATTATTTGGATGGGTATGATAATGATGTGTAATTGATGTCAATAATAAATATATCTTGGTAATGATTTTTTATATATGATATAACATCCAATTATATATTATTTTATTAATAAAATAATGCTATTTTCGCTCGTGCGTACGTACGAATTACCATCTCGACGAACGCGATGAGATTAATTCCCCATCGTATCCATTCAATACTAAATTTTATTTGATGATTAAAAATAATTTTAGAGACATGATATCATTATTTATATGAATAATATACATCACATATATAACAAATATGGCTCACATAATAATGAATATAAAGGAAAATAAATCTGTTAACACCCGAAACGATGATAATAGTAAGATATTATTAACAAATCAATGTTAAAAGATCATATATGATATCATATTAATGTATATGATTATTGTATAATTTAATAACAATTTTTTCACCATTATACAGGAATTTAACCTAACCTACCCTCAACCAATGAAAAGTACAGGGTAAGGGTTTATTTCACAATCTCTTCGTTATCCAAGGTTGTTTATACGTAATTATCTACTGGGACCTCTTTATCATTCACATCCATGTTTCTTAAAAATGTATTTCAAATCATTATAACAATTTTATAAACTTTTAATTAATGTCATTTATACCATTCTTGACGTTTTATAAGATGTTTATAAAAGAATATTTTTGTCATTTTCCAAACAAGGTCCTTTTTATCCTCTTCGACAAAATTAAGGTAAGAATGTCTTTTTTAACATATACGGTGGGTACAAATATTTTCCACCGTTATAAAATTGTCGAAGATTTACATACAAGCTTATAAGAATATTTTAAAAGTAAATGTTTTTTTAGAATTATGTGTCTTTTAAATGATTTTAAAAAAAGAGATATTTCTCTCATGTATTTTTGATTTCATTTATGTCAACATCCATTGATGGATTTTAAGATTTTTTAAATGTGATTTATTATGATAAAAAACTTCTATATTGTATTTAAGGTTTTGTGATATGTTTGAATGTGGAGGTGTTATTTTTATTCCATTCATGGTTTATGGATAAATTATTGACATTTCGTATTCTAGTTTTAATACAAATGTTTATGCTATGTTTAAACCTATACATATGAGGAATGCATTGGACTTAATAAGTGACGGGTGGAGCCCGCTATAGATCCTCGATGCATCAGTAGGTTTCATGATACAAACTAGTGTCTTGGGACAAGGCCTTGACAAAATATTATTTGTAGTCTTGGCACAAGTCATTGACTATGTGGTTATGAAAGTCTAGCATTATGCATTCCATCATTATGAAAGTGGTAATTGATATATCATGTGATTATTCGACTAGTAGAATATCCATGTGAATAAGTAAATGGAATTATTTCATTTTATTTATTCCATATTATTCTTAAGATCAAGTTTAAAAGGAATTTTTTAGATATACATTGCCTTAAATATTTATGCTTATTTATGAATGTTTCTGCTATATTGCTATACTTACTGGGCATCTGACCTCACCCCTTTCTATGTTTTATTTTTTCCCAGGATGTGAAGAAGTATTGTATGAATGAACTATAGGGATAGTATGAGGGGATATGAGTGTGGACTCTGGGGACTATGTTGTTGTAGTTTTCATTTTATGATGTAATGTAAACATTATGAATGTATCTAGTGTTTCTAAGGCTACTAAACTAATCTATCTTTCGAGACTTCATATTTTGTGATCATTCCAATGTTATGTAATAAGGAACCGACTCTGGGTAACTAGGTTTGGGGCGTTACATTATTAGTTATTCTATGTAAAACTGAGTAAATTGTCTTAAGTCTATCCGAAACAAAAATAATTGTTACATTTAATTTGGGATAAAAAAAAATAGAATGATCTTTATCATTTGGGATGAATGGCATCCACTATGAACCTGAAGTAACATGTTTTCTTGTATACATGACTTATAACATCTACAACCACTTATCATGTGTTTTTGAATTTATCAATTAATCTAGTCACTCATATATGATCAATTTCCCCATTAAAGAATTTATCATTCATTCCCTCTATCAGATATTGTTATCTTAGAATCAATTGATGGTATTTAATTATTACACCTAAAATCGAATGGATATTTCAAGAATGAATTGAATAGAATATTCAAGATATTTAACCCCAACACGCAATAAGTAATTAATTGTCTTTTTCTTTTATGCATATAAAATATTATTCAATTGAATAAAAATTGACGAATTCATTAATTTTTTATTTCCTTATTCTATTCTCTATATAGTTTTGTATCAATACATTCATGTAGTATCCTTACATGAAACATAATGAATCAAAAATGATATAAAAATATTGTATTCATGTAATGGGGTTATAAAAACTCAAATATATTTTCATAAGAGTATAAAAAAATTAATAGGTTCATCATGATAAAATTCATGTGATTGTTCCCCAATTGGGAATCATGAGGTCTATTCAAAATGATTGGATAAATTTCTTCCCATTATCCTTTCTTCATGATATAATTGAATTCAATAATTATATATTTCAACTTAATAATAGAATATATCTCATTTGATGTGTAATTAAACACTTTTTCACACGATTCCCTGAGATGTAGAGGTGTAGTTGTTGTGGATTACTTCCATAGTTCAGGTAGCATCATGGAATCTTAGAAATTGTAAGGAAAAATTATTTTTTTATTAACTAATGTACTTTTATTTTTTTAAAAAATATAATGGGAATAGAAAATCCATCATGGTAGAGGCTTTTTATATTATATTATAATCCTTCAGGTGATGGTATTTTTATCACCTGATTTTTATATGATCATATTCATATACGAATACGAATTCATGAGTAACCATTTGAAACATCATTTTTATTTGTCTAAAACTTGTTCTATGAGTTATCTCATACATGAAAAAAATATATTATTGTGATGGATGTTTTTAGACCCACTTTAAAAAATTATATCCTCATTACCATCATAGGAAGGATAGGTTTTATCATTAAATATTTGGCTATGAAATCCTTAGAATAAAAGAAAAACAAAAGAAAAGTGATTGAAGGAGATCACCCATGAGGATTAGATTGCTTAAATAAATCAAATCATATTTTTTGGTTATATCTATATCCTTCCAAAAAGTGATGAATTTTTATTTCATGGTAATTTTCCTATATAGAAAATTTATATTTTAAATATGTTATTAATCAATGAATCTACACCACTTCACCCTTGATCGGATAGTAGTTTGACACATGGAACAATCACACACAACATTATTATTCCACAATGTCATCCCTTAACATGGATTTAGAACCTCTATGAATATGCATATAAAATATAGGTTATATGATAGGATACCATGAATGACAATGCGTTCTCCCTCCCACATATCTTCATAGGCTAGGTTAACTGAAAAAATCCTGTTTATTTGACCGAATCCCAAATTTGATTTAGTTGTTTCATATATGGTTTTTGAATGGCCATAATTATTTTGAAACATATTAAATATCAACATGAAATATTCCATATAAAATAAATAATCCATACCAAAAATCTCAACATATCACCTAAATATTCGTTATGAAAAATTATAATTTTTATGCTTTCTCAATTTCTACCACTTCGTGTTTTTGTATGAAACATGTAATATAAAATAGATTTAATTTATAATAAATAAAAATAGATATGTCACAAACATTTTTATGCATAATTCATCAAGAATGAAAATAAATTATATAAACTTATTCTGTAACAATTCTCAAATAATCACCTATTCATATTAAGATTCCAATATCATATTCGGAATTCATTTATTTAAAATGAAATAGCTGGGATAAAAAATCTCCTCTATGTATTTTGTTTTTAGTATCTTTTCCAACTGAAAATGTAAATATGTGGTCTCAAAATTTATATCCACCATTTTGAAAATAAAATACCATGGATATGTGAGATCATCATATCTGATATATTTTTAATAAAAACATGTTCTCTTATGTTGAATGGTTATCTACTGAAACATTATGAGTTATCGATGATATTTAATGGTTCTCATACTTTTATAACTTTAGTTGATCATATCCACATATATTTGGGATAACCCATAGTCGAAATGAATGAGATACATCCTTGTTTATACATGTTGTTCATAAACTATCATTCTTGTGAACTCATTTATATAGTTTGGTATCTATAGTAAATTGGATTCGTTCAACATTAAATACATGATATTTCACCCACGAAATCAAATATATCAGATCATTCTGGATGAAAAACAATATCTCCATAATTATAAAATTTTCGTAACACCGAAGTACTCCACAATAATTCAAATGATTCATATATTTAAGAATAATTGATATTTTGGAGATTATTATACCTCAATATTCATGTCCTAAATTAGTCCAGAATATCCATAATCCCAAGCACTTACAAATAAGATATATTCTTCTCAATTAATATCTCAATTAATGTATTCACTCTTTTTAATCAATTAGTTGGATATATATATATACTCCATTATTTATATTATTTTCATATTATTGAGAGGTAAAATCTATAATCATCTCATTCAATACCATACATGTTATCAGAAAAAAAAAAGATAATATGAATTATTTAGGGACCTAATAGGTTTTTAGAAATATAAAACATTATTAGTTCTTCCTCTCAACCTAAACAATTATTTTCTTCAAATCTTATTATGGGATGTTTTTTGGACAATTATTTTTACTACGATTTTTATTTTTTTTTATATCTTCTTACATCAATTGAAATTATTCTTTCTATTGAATAAAATTTTCCAAAGTAGTTTTTAAATAATTAAATTATAAAATTATTTATATATTCTCATAACATTTTACCTATACATAAAAAATAAATAGCTTACCATCATTTTGAATATATTTTTAGCCTCCACAAATTGTTTAACCAATAAAAATAAAATTTTCTAATCAATTATGAAAGCTTTATTGACATTTTAAATCAACCAATCCCTTTTAATTTCTATCAATTTAAAACAAATTACCTTCATATAATAAGTAATTATCCATACATCCATTTTATGAATCCTTTGTCCTATGACCATATATGGAAAATCTATCACAAAATTATTCCAAAATATGATTTTATTATGTATATAGATGTGGTACAGTTAAAGAAATAGGTTTTTTATAAGTTTTTTTCTTTTGATTCTCATTTAAATAAACCCTTATTTTTTTCAAAAAAAACTATTAATGAATAGTTGACCCATAAAGAATGGGTTTTTTGTATATTCCTACCACAATTGTAGAAGAACCATTAAAACATTATAGTTCTATAATAGAACCAAATATATCCATATTTTTGTTGTAGTGGTAAGGATTCAAAAATATAATCACATAGCATATGGAGTATTCTACCCCTTAGAATAATTTTCCCTTCCCTTGATGTGGAAAAAATATACATAGTTTACATATCCCAAATACACTTATATTTAGATTCCATACGTGATGTAATAAAAAAACATGACCATTTTGAAATTAAACTAGTCCTTATTGAAATTGTTTATGTGAAAATTTCTTAACATTTTTCTAGGAATATTGTCCACATACGACAATAAACTAACATAAATATTTTTAATTCATTAAATAGTAATATTATAATATAATAAATATGCACTTTATATCATCCTTTTATTAATTATTTATAAAGATTTCCATTATATGATTTTTGATAACCATATTGTTCTTAGCTTCACTAAGATTGTGTTTCAGGATCACAAAAACCCAGGCTATATATATCTAGAATAGCACATATTTTTTTTAAGAAACAATTTTATTTCATATCTCCAAATTAATCTTCTCATATGTGAATAGTTATACATTTACAATGTTTAAGTCTAATTTATCTTTTATCTTTTACTCACATTTTATTCATTCTAATCTATAATCACAACTACTTTATAAATCAATCTAATTCATTAAATTAAGATAAAAACCAACATCAATATATAAATAAATACCTAATGGTGAGTATATCTTATCCATTCTCATAATATTTCCCTTCATGCTACAAAGATACTTTTTGTTCATAATACCCAATTTTTTGACACCTCAAATTTACTGATTCGGTTTCTAATATTGATTGTTTAAACATATTTGAATTAAAATTCAAGAAATATTATTATATTAACAATGCATTTTACCAATTTCATATACTTCCCATCAATATTCCTTTTATGAATACTTGTTATACAACAAAAGTAATTTTATTAATATCATCACAATCCTCATCATTATTAGAATATCAGATTCTATGAGCTCTTATACTATAACATTACCTTTCCTCATTTCAACAAAACAAATTTCATTTTTTTATCTCTTAAAAAATATACAATTTTCACCATCTAAGAAGCTATGAAAATGAATTGGAGTTCATAAGGTGATATTTATCCCCTTATTACAGTAATATGTTATATGAATCAAAATGTAGTAGAAAATACCCCCATCAATTTATTTATAATGATATAGTCATCATGATCCTCCATAAATAATTAATTAATGGGGAATATATCACTGACTCCGAGAAAATGGAAATAATTTCTTTATTCATCATTCAGTTTGATGTCCTGAAACATATATCTCTAAAAATATTGTTTGGGTTTCTTTACAATGAAATTTAATTAATTACTCCTATATATATTTTCATAGATCTCCAGGGAATTATGGAAACCCATTAATATTTTGTATTCATTCTCATATAGAAACATAATGATTGAATTTGTATCCCTATAATATATCTCTATATTTCTGTTAATGTCATTTTTTCAGGGAATCATCATTTGATATGGGGGTGTAACCCACTATTTCAGTATCACTTACATCTATTCAATTGAATAAGAATTTGGGTGACATCATATTCCTCCAACTATAAAAATTATACACATATAATGAAACGACACCATCAATATTAAATAAATAAAGAATCTATATCTATCACAATTATTCATTGATAAATATAGGGAACATTTCATTTAATAAAACGTGTGGATATGTTGGATATATTGACTATTTATGGTGGTGAATCAGCGGTTTATTTTTATAAAATACTTTTAATTACAAATAAACTAATCCATATAATGATGTAAATCAAAAAAATATATATTATCTCTCAATCTCAACTCTAGTGTAGTTATAATAATAGGGATAGTATCAAATAGTATTTATAAGGATGAAATAATTCATAAACCGAATTTCAACTTTTCTTCCACAGAGTTATAGATTTGTCACTGTTATATATTTGATAAATCATACCATAGAATTAACTACATCAATAATACACTACTTTTATCACTAACTAAAATTCTTTTCCTACTCTAGTCTTAAATAGAGAGTCATATTCCTCTGTATTGATGAGATTGAAGAAATATCCTACTCCCTAAACCAACTAAGATACTACTTCTGATTTTATATCTAAATAAATTATTAATTCTCTACATTAAGGGTTTACTAAAAAAAATATGGGTAGTAAAATTTCTGGATGATAGTAATCATATATGATTCTCTAGAATTCGTTTTTTTAATGTTTACATCATGTTACATGAATAGTAATAGATCGTATATCTCAATTTTGATAAATAAATATAACTTCCTATATTGGATCTGATTATTCAATGTATCAATGATTGATCACAACATCCTTCATATTGGGAACTCTCTCTCCCTCAATCATATGTTTTAAATTCATGCAATAAATCTCTAAAAAAAATATCATTCTTTAATTACACGGTACAATTAAAAATAAAAACACAATAAAATAATAATAATTGGATTATTATTTTATGTATTTTTTTCTAAACATTTATCATGTTATTTTGAGTTAATTAATTTATGGATGAGGTAACAACTTATGTCCATCCCCCAAATTGTTCAATATAACTTTTTCACATAGTATCGTTTCACACATAATAATCCTTCACAAATTTTAGGGACTTCATATATTCGAATAATATTTTCACATAAACCAAAATAGTATCAGGTAATGATATAATAAAAAATTTAATAGTGTCATAATTTTAATTTGTAGAAGAAAATTTTATCATGGAATTTTATCATCATGAAAAAGTGTAATTTTCAGAAGATACATTTCTAATTAAAAAAACATGATCTCTCTTTATCAAGTGGTATTCATATATATTGTCCCTGGTTCAATGATATTTATAGGTTTGGTATCACAATCATTATCCATGACTCATATTTCACCAATACATCAAGAAATATTTTGTTTGATGACCTTTTTTATTTCAATATATTCATTTAGTGTTTCTTAGTTGTATACCCGAAATAATTGTTTTTTATGATATATAATTCTTAAATGATAGTATAATTGTAGGAAAACTATTATCTCATACTCGTTTTTTATATAAATAGCCTAATTTATGAATATATATGAATCAACATCCTTAAGAAACTTTATTTTCATTTGGTGGGTGATTCCTCCAAGAAGGATTATTAGGGGGCTTTACTCTGGTTCAAGTGACATTCTCTGAAATAGAAATTCTTCATCAGAAGAATTAGGAACAATGCACTATCAACAGATGACCAGGTACAGTGTTAGGGTATTATCCTAGCCTTTAGGTTCATCTTCAATAAAAATAATTTTGGATAGTCATATAATAACATCTTTTTATAGGGGGGTTAGGAGGACATAATAATGAATTCCTTTATGGAATTCACCGATCTCCATGTTTTAGGTTCCTCTGGATGATATTTATTTGTTCTTGAATTCTTGTGTTGAAGATCAGTTTCCAAGAATAGAAATCAAGGATAATTATCTTAGTAGAGGGTTGCTAGTTCATATGGAAGGCGAGGAACAAATTTCATCACATTGAAATTAAGAGCCCGAAGCATGACCTAATTCTCAGAATTAAATGTTTGATAATTGAATAATATATACTGGAAAAGGATTTTTATGAAACCTCATATTTTAGCTTCCAAAGGGAGACCAGGTCTCCCACTCACACCTCCATAGTGGGGGAGTAGTGGGAGTCAATTTCCTATCTCTCTCATAGCTAGGGTCCCAATCTCAGCATTAATGTGTCCTAAAATATATGTATCATGTAGGAAGGGACAATTGATAGTCACTATAATGGATCAGCGATAATAATATTAACTGATTTGTTTTATGATGGTGACCCTCTTCAGGCCGAGGAATGGGAAATGTTGACTGGTCTCAATCAGTGTTGGAAAAATAATATCAATCTCGTTGATATTTAAATATAATCCATAATTATTTGTTATTCCTTATGTTGTAACACATCAATTCCTTGGTCGGTCTCTTATCTCATTAACGGTTGAAAAATCATACTCAACAATAGAATTTAATTTCATGATACATTCCTAGAGTTTAACAATGCACTTTAATTACTAACCTCTATTGCAATGCATGACATGTTGGTCACTAGTTTCTTCACCTTATGCTCTTTTCTCCCTACAAGTATGAATATATTTCTTAGTGATGCGCTTGGGATTCACTAACTTATACATCCTTGTTTTGATATTTTTTTATGAAAGTACACCCTTGTAAATAAAATAAAATATTATGATTGATTGATATATAATTCATTACCCTCAATCAAGGAACGAGGTTGACAATTGAAACAATAACCAAAGAACTCTATCACACCGCTATGCTTCCCTTCATGGTAGTTCAAGAACCCAAATACCCAATCATGTGTGCTTTTGTCAGTATCTATGTGCACCCATATTACCTAACCATGTATGTCCTCTCATGTATTCTTCAATGTTACCACTCTACTTGATTTCCTAAAAAATCACCCATGGTCTATTATGTGGTTGAGGTGGGTCATGTGCGGTCTTATAGTTGTAATTATTATTATTTTAACTATTAGATAATATCTATATGCAATATATGTTATAAAATAAAACTCCGAAACCATAAATCTCAACTTAATTGTTGATTTACCTTTATGAAAATTACATTTTCATTTTTTTCTTTTTTATTCATTATCATATTGATGTATAGAACTTCACTTCATTTACACACATTTTTGAAATTTTATATTTACACATCAATCATCAATATTTTCATATATAATTGTTCTATAATGATATCCAATTCCATAAAATTATTCCATAAAAAATTTCAACCATAAAAACCCATCTTTACTGACTAAAAACAGATTGAATCACCATTGAAAAAAAAATATTGGATCAAGACTGATCTAGAGTGATGCATCAATGAAATGAATGAGATGTTATCATATGTAAAATGTCATGTTGGTACATTATTCCTCTCACAAATAAATGATTCATGATCATAATTACCCAACACATGACTTAGTGATGTTTGAGGTAATATTCTCATTAATGATATAGAGGGTTTATCAATATGGGTAAATGTGTGACACATATATAATGCATAAAAATATAATGTATATATTCCCCCACTAATGTGAATAATATACAACAAAGATGATTTTTGTGGTTGATGAATGATTCCAATTATCAATACAATAATATAATGTGATTGTGATCAAGGTGGATGTTGTTATGAGTCAAAAGGATCATGATACCATATATATTATAGTGATAAAGAATTACAATATTTTGGATTTTCATAAGATATTCATTGAATATTGATGGAAGGGGAGATAACATATCTAGATTAAATGAGTGTTCAGCCATATATCAAGATTATGATTATAGGGGAGTATATGGAAGATGTGGAGTTTCATATGAAGTTTAGGAATGTTCATAATGTTAACCATTACTGTGATAGATTAATAAGTTTCGTGAAATGACTATGTGAACTAGTTTGAATAGAATTTAATGATTTTATGGAAGGACATCACAACTCAACCTTCTATATTCACAAAAATTGTACATATATATACTTGGATGAGAATAATTAGTTATATATCATGAAGATATATATTTTAGGGTATTTATCTCTCTTTCATTAATTCTAAAATTCTAATACTAAATGGAATATATCTAAGAGGATGTTATAACCATCAACCAAAACGATATGAAAAATAAAATCTACTCACATGGATTTCTTCATAGGACTCCCTATGAATAATGAGGGGAATAATGTGATATAATTAATTTTAAATTTCCAGAATAAATCAATATAATTAATTTCTATAAAAAAGATACATCTCTTTATCATCGTACTGTGATATACATTACAGATGTGGTATAGTTACATGGAATATAAAATTCCACTTTATTTGATTGATATTTTAGTATTTACTATATTATTTAGAATATAAATTAATAAGCTATAAATATGAAAAAAAATTCATTATTTACTATCATCCATAGATATATGGTAACTCATTGTGTACCATTAAATACATGGAGATTAATATATGATCATGTTAAATAGATTATGTTCGATTTTTAGAGCTACACTTTTCGCTTATTAAATTATATTATAGTAATACCAATCACTTGAGAATTCCAATGGAATCATATAAGTCCCTTTTAGTGAATTAATTCAATATTTTGACATATTATGATAATTATAGAAAATGAATTCTTTTTGGGAATGAGATCACTGATGAAATGGGAGATATTTTTGATGAATATAACATCATATCAAGAATCACATTTATTTATTCTATTATTATTCATGTCTTACAAAATTCCACTACAAATTCTGATACATACTTTTATGATATATGATATTCTCGGTACGACATTCAAATCATAATTTAATGCTATCGTACCCTTATGTTCACAATATTCTTATGTGATCATTGAAATATCCCTGGTTTAACATTATATATTATCTGAGCACACATTTATTATGTATTATTTCCCTGAGATATGAATGATGATATTATTTATGATATGATTAAGAGGGATACTATTTATGGAGAACATAATGAGGGATGTTTCATCACATTTATAGATTTATAGTTCATGTGTCCACATTTCCAATGGAACCATACCAAACCTTTTTACTCATGGATTTATATGTTATATAATATGTAATCATATACTGTGGTGTATTTTGTTTATCCTATTTTTTATATTTACAGTTGATATTAGATAATTATTTAGTAAAATTTTGGAATGTAGGAAAATAAAACATTATTAAGAGCACTATCAATATTTATATGTCATGAACGTAGCTGGTATTCCATCTTAACCGACACCCAACCCTATGCAAGAAAATGCTCGAGAGGCATTCCCATTCTACCTAGGTGTGACACTATAACAATGCATTAGTTGATAAATAAAATGGCAATGACTTTATTTCCCAAACATCGAGGATCAGATTACAAAATAGTATACATAAGAAAACCAACAATAACTAAACAGAAATAAATATAAAAAACTAATCCAATAACAATAATGGAACCATTTAGAGACTCAATAAAAATATAAAATAAAACCACACTAACACAATCTCGACATGACCAATTGGTCACCACAAACCACATGACCTACCTACTATTATAGAAAATTGATCATGAAACCTGAACCTAAAAATAATTGGGTTCTACTAGATGATATTGAAACAAGTATATTGTGACCATACAACAACGCAGTAGGAAATCACCTTAGATTCCATGAATATACTTTCCGAATACAATCCAAAAAAATTATATTGAAATAAATTTATAAATTTGGATTTTAATAATTTCATGAAACCAAACACATATTTCCACATGTTCCAATTTTAAAACAGCACACATTGATTTCATTTTTAAGAATATTTTCACCTTACAAACTCCAATTCAAAACACCAATCAATGATTATAGATACAGGACAACTGTTAAAATGGTCTGTCAAAAATAAAAAAAACTAGACATAGAATTGTAGTGATAATATCCACAATGAAATATAAGTAGACATATCATATATAATGTCAATCATAACAATATCCTACATCTATCCTATTAAAATAACTGGATGTATTGATATTTGACTCACATACCAGTGTATGTCATAACATCATTGTCAATAACTAGCATGCTACCCAAAAAATAAATCATGTTGTACATCCCACATGGCCTCATAAACTCCAAGGGGTATCAAGAAATTTTATCAGGGATGACAACCAACATTCTCTCAAACATCTAAATAATGTCAATGGATAGTATTATAATAGTATAAATTTAATTAGGTTGTCCTCACATGACTGGATCAAGAAAAACCCACTACCATAATGTTTTCATAGCCTAAACACCAACACCACCAATGTGATCATCCTCGCCTCGTGAGATCAACAATAGAGATTCTTGTATCGCATAAATATATATAAAAGTTCTAATCGTGCATTTGTATCATGTAAACTATCAAACTATTTCAAAAACCATTATAAAATACCAACTTATCTATTAAAATTTCAAATTTGAATCCCCTTTCACTGATGTTCTAAAAAATATGTAAAAAACATACTACCATAAAAAAATTGTGAATCATGCCTCTACACACTTTGGTTTCCAAAACAAATCTCAAACATTCACATATGAAATTTGTATGATAACACATTTGAAATATCATTTAAATTCACTAATGGACCTATTCAAAATTTAGTACTCAAGGATGTATTTTAAAAAAGAGAGTAACTTGAATGAACCATATAAGGAAAGGAATATTTAATCAAAAAATAATGAGGACCATTATAGTGATTCCAATGAAAAATCAGGGTTTTGGGGAAAGTCATTCTCAAGGAGAGTTATCATATGTTTTTTAATCTATATTTAAACCTTATGCACATATAAAATGTCCATCATCTAATCACACTATTCATTTATTCATGAAAGCATAGTTTTTTTAGAGGAACACTATTTTCCTTTCCACCAAAAAAAAGTCATACATAATTGTCAAACCATAAATGCCACCAATTCCCCCACATATCACCCAATTCACAACAAAATAGAATTACCAAGGCATTAGGAAAAGATAATAAATATCCATAAAAAATCCATCTTTAATAAACAATTTACATTTTATCAAAAGCATTGTAATCATTTTTATATGTGTATGTTAGAAGAATCCCATTGAATCCAATTTCCGCCAAGTTATTCTATCATAAAAACAACATAATAACCAAAAAAACATAACAAGAATGTCAAATAAATTTATACATTATTTAGAATCACATTGAAATCATATAGATTGTCTCAAAATGGAAGGGTCATGTAACACAAACCCTAACGACATGTTAATGTGAACAAACTTAAAGTGAAGGAATAATTAAGCTATAGGGACGATCCTCACACCCTAATAGAAAATAAATCGATCCAAACTTCAACAATGACCCATTTCATGGATCAGGGCATAACCTCAGAAATATAAATCCATAACTCTAGAGAGATGAAGAAAAAGTTTAGTAAATTGACCAAAAACCATGAAGAACTTACCATAGATCATTTATGAAGCATTCATTGAAGAAGGAGGGCCAATTGAAGAAATATTTTTTATTCACATTATTTTCATTGGTTGAACAAGGGAGGAAGTACTAAATTGGGTTTAAAACATGAGAGTAGAAATATTATAATTCCATACTTTTTTGATATGGAATACATGCATGGTTTCAAACCATGGATTGAAAAACGGTGTGATAATGATGCACAACATAGTAGAGAAAAGGGGTACTAGACACAGTTTTAATATTGTATTTGAGAAATTATGTGCCGACCATAAATTAAAAACTATAAAATCATAGTGTCTCTCTACACGATTTCCACATTATCTCTTCTAGAAGTACACAAGCAGTGTGCCATTCCCTAGATACCAAAGGGGAATATGTATGGTTTCTAATATTCCATGAACATTTTTTCCCAAGAAGTTATCAAAACTAGAAATTCAAATGTGCAAGAAAAAAATTAAATGAAAACAAATTTTTACCATGATTTCACATAGTTAACATCCAAATCGTGCATACAGAACATGAATATTCCTAAAGCGAGACATAGACACTAAAAGTCAACAATTAAGACCATGTACTAATATCAAACCTCTACCAAAACATCCAATAACATAAAACGAATATAATGATGTAAATTCCTTATTTTATGTGTGAAATTTATCACAACCACAATTTTTTTTATCCCTAATAGATTCAATAAGCCATTTGATAATTAAAATATGATCCTAAACATCAATGAAGCCGAACAAAATCATGATCTGTGGGGTGAACAATCACTATACATGTCACACCCAAAAAACTCTAAGAGATACATCAACAAGAAGAAGAATATTGAAAATTGGAGGGTTATCTCTATCACTAGTATAAAATAAAAACTCCAAAAGTTTTACTCAAAATACCAATACACATACATGGGAAACCTAACATAGACTAACCAAAACATCTCTAGAGAATCAAGAAAACACCTCCAACAGAACCAATATCTACACATCCAAACTAAAAACAAAAACATAACCTCAATACAAATTGAAAACCTTCATTACCTCACTATATTAATATATTAATCCAAAAAACATCCATAAACAATAATTGACCCACAAAAGGATCACCAAACATGATTATAAAAAATTTGAATATCCATAAAAAGTTAGAAGAATAGTACAACCTATCCTTTGATAATGTCATGTGAAAATAACAATTAGCACAAAAACTACGAAAGGAAACTTTAAACATTTCCACTCTAATAGTGGAGAAAAAATATGGATCATGGATTCCCACAACATCGTTAGATCCTGATATCTTAAAGATTTTGAATCTAAGACCTATAGTTTGATCCCTATTGTCTTTAAGCATATGATTCCCCATATTCAAGACCTAAAATAATCCAAATAAGAATTCATATTCTAAAATTTAGACCAATATAACTTTTCTAAGTGACACAAATGGATAAATCTCCTACATGTACTACGGATATTTAAAAAAACCCATGTTTCAAATGAATAGGATGACAACACTAAAATCAAATGAGAGAATAGTCTAACAAGTGAGAATTTAGAAATTACTAAAGAGTATTCTCGAAAACATAATCATCTAACACACACTTTTAACCATGTTGTGGACCCTTGTAATAACTAATCACCATCAACTACACCCTAAGAACCAACCCATCTAATAAAACATAATCTACCAAATAATCAAAATGAAATTCAATATATGACATTTTCCCCTACTTGATATCTCATGAGAGGTCCCAAACAGAGATGAGATCTTGAAACTAATTTTATTGTTCTATATATGAAGATAAATAATCAAAATTCTAATACTAGTCAATACAGGTATTCAAAGTCTTCCGACCTTGTTGAAAACCAAAAATATCCATCACATTCTTCTCCTTCACCTCCTCTAGTATGGACCATTGGAAATAAGTGATCTTAAAAACTTCCAAATTAATCCTAAATTAAAATGACACGAGGATGATTACCATCCACCAGCCCAATGACGGACATTCAAATAGGCCCATAACATCCCAATCTCAAATATATTTGGGAGTTCCCAATGATCTAATGTCACTCCTAACTTTAAAAATCCATCCCATTTTCAAAAAGAGACCTCAATCACCAGGTAATCCAAGAATAACCAAAGAGGAAATAGAAACAAGATGACACCCAATAGAAATTTGGCAGGTATTTCGAGGTATGATATTCTAAACAACATGAAACAGTAAACCAAATTAAATATCAAATTAAAACTATCCCAAAATACCATCCACCCTGAAACAAATTCCATATAAGTGGAATAATTTTTTTAACTGAAATCCTCTTTCAATAAAGAATATTATCAATTAAAATTTCCAATACTTCCTTATTCCAAGGCCACTATCCAAATTCTAGAAGCCACATTTTCTGAAGCAGAAATCTAGTTTTCAAAACACTAGTCCTAACATAAAAAATAAATTTTCCAAACACACAAACAACCATCATTTTAATTAAAACCAAAATAATGAAAGCATTTTCCATTTTAAAATTTCTTTTTAATAAAAACCATTTTATCCCTTTTTGAAAATTGTATCACACTAATAAAAACAGAACCAACATGCAACTCACCTCTATCTCCAATAATTATTAAATAGTTGTCAGGAATAACCCTATGAAATGGTTAGTAGTCCATTCCCCAAGAGGTAACCAAAAACTAAGTGGAACATTACCTCTACACTCAAACTCGACATGGGTCACTACTCCTTGAGTGTAACAACCTATGTTTAAAAGTAAGTTTTGTGTTTTGTCAATATTCCAAAAATGAAATAAAATACATGAACTTATTAACGTGGAAATATACATAGTAAGAAAATTATTTATAAAAAAACATAATACATCCATGACACAGAAGAAGTAACCCATTAAAACCAACACTGTCAATAATAATAAAATTAGAAGACCGCTGAGAAACACAACGATGCCAATAGGGTAGATCTCATCTTTTGGATTTGATAGAATCCAAAAATTTGTAGAAAGAACAATAACAATGAAACTATGAATAAGAGGAACATATAAAAGCATTTTCAAAAGTAGTGGTGTGAGTGTAACAGAATTATTCACCTGTGTTTTTAAATGGCCCTTTAGATATTGATATTTATTAATTTTTTTATCCATCCATTTTAAAAATAGTCCCATTTAAGAATAAAAATAAAATTGAAAAATCACATATGATAACCACTAATATAAAATAAATAAATAAACACATATTTGAAATATATTGGTTTTAATTTTATTATGAAATAAATAGTGTTTCTAAAAAAATATTTATTATATTATTCTAAGAATAAAACAAATATAATGTTTTAAATATTAAATTACTTATATTACTATTACATATCTTATTAAGATATAAATAGGAGGATTATATATATATAATGATGAGAAAATATATATATATATATATATATAATAAATATAAAAATAATGAATCAGGATTAAATGGGTTTTTTTCATGTCTAGTGCATGGGTAGGGTTTCCGGTTATCAATTAAGGGTAAACTGTTGGTTTCAGTTTTGTGGGAATCTAGAGTTCATATTTTGGGTGGGTTTGTCATAAAGAAGAGGATCTGAGCATGGATTTGAGCCGATATGGTGGTTCATATTTGCTGAGTGGCAATACGAGTGTCGTCCTTCTTTGATCCAAAGGCTTCAGTGAAGTCGAAGCCCACTGTGGTCGTGAGGAGTCAAGGTCGAAATCTGAATGGAATGCTTAAGATCGATGTTTTGGTCAACATATCTAGATCATGTCCAATTATATCGTGATCAAGGTCAATTTACAGTACAAAAATTAGGTTGTCTTTTTTTATATCCAGATCTTATACCAGATTTATTCATAAATGCATGGTATCTTATTTATCCTTTGGTGTATTTTTTGTTTATGGTTTATCTAATTCTTCTTAAATTGAATTGATCCCACTTTTTCCCCATCTATTTAGAGTTTCAGATATTTTTCTTACCATTCAAAAACGATGAGATTCAATTTTTGAATGCACTACAACTATCCATATTATATACCCAAAAAATGATATTGTTATCAAATTAAAAATACAGATTCCTTCACATCGAACATGTTTTTCAATTATGTGTAATCCATTTAGATTTCTTTTGGTTCCCTAAATTTTGTTTGGGTCAGATTCTAAATAATTATTTATGCATCTGGGGTACATAGAGATCAATTTCATCACCAATATTATAGTCAATCATTTAAATAAATATATGTGTATTCAAACAAACAACTTGTTATAAAATATATTTTATAAACAAATTTATATAAATTATATTTTATTGTTTTTAAGAGAGTCTATTTAAAAAATAACTTTTCTGAATGTCAGGAAGGGGATACTTGGAGTTTTCATACCCAGCTTGGGTAGTCCTTGCTTGTGTATTTGACTTCGTGGGTCAATTATCCATTCTAGTTCTATTATAGGTAAGGGTTTATTATTTTTCAAATACATTCTGGAAAATTTCTATTTATATTTTCATAAGAGCGATTATATAGATTTTAATCATTTTCAATATTTTGATTTAGGTTTGTAAAATGAATTTTATGAAGCAAAATTAAATTTCTTTTAATTCTAACTTTAAAAAATTATATTAGAATTTTGTTTTAAAATTCTACAGCCTTATGTTAATAAATTCTAATTTGGAATGAGAAATTATGTTTTTATGTCATTTGAGTTTCTTGATGACAAACCTTTTTTTGAATAACTTTATGTGATGTTCTAAATTATTTTTGAAAGGAACTTTAGTTTAAAAAAAGTGTTTATATATGTAATTCATTGGTTTATTATCAATGTACATGTATGAAATATTTTTCATACCTCATAATATATTTCAATGCCATATAAGAATTATTTTTATGGCTTATGATATACCAACATGCACATGTAAGTATATTTATCCAAAAAAGTATAAACAAAATCGTAACAATTAATGTATGAGTTTGTATGTATTTAATCCATGATTTAATTTGATTTCATAAATAATTTTGTAAAAGAATATTTGTTTCATTTATCGATGTTTTTCTCAACCATGTATTTAAATTTTAATTAATGAGTGATATATATTCCATGTCAATATGCATACATAAATATATACATATATGTATATGTTTATATATATGGATGAAATGGGGATTTTATGGTCAAATTATTATCATGTTTAAAAAATGCACCTAGAACATCATAACATTCTATTAATCGCATATGCACATATATATGGCCATTTGTTATGCATTACATAGACACCTGTTTCATTCATAATAAGTTCATGTTTTAATTTAACTTTTTAATAATTTTGTACCGAAATTAATAAAGACATGGATAGCATAGAAATTATTTTAAATTTTTTCCTATATAATTTTATATAGGGAAATTTGTTAATTATTATGGTGAAGTTAATGAATCTGAACTTCTCATATGAGAATAAAAGGTGATTTTTGAAAGAAATAATAATTATATATAAATTCTAGTTGATAAATGTTTTGGTATTAACGAAACATGTAAATGATGAAATATAAATTTTACATATATATATATATATATATTTATATCTATATACATATATAAGTATGGATGTAAATTTTAATACATTGATGTGTTTAAAAGTAAAACTTCCAGTGAAAAATACTAATATGTATATATATATATATGTAAAGTAACCATTATATGTTTTTGAAAAAACCCGGTGCTTGTTTTTTGTAAAATTAGATGGTCATTGGGGAGTGAACTCATCCTTCGCTAAGTGGGTAGGCTCAAGACAACCTTCAAGGAATTTAGTTGACTCAAAATAATTTTTTTTTTTCATGAGAGTTTGCTTGATATTTTCAAAAGGAATTCACTTGATTATTTTTAAAGCGATTTCAAAGTATGACTATTTTCAAAATGAAGATATTTTTTATGTTAGTATTTTAACATTATTTTCATGTGAGTTCTAAAAAATAATTTCAATGTTATTTAACAAGATGTTATTTTCAAAAGATTGATTTCTTAAAAGGCAAGTAAATGTTTTTTTAAAACCCCATTTTGGGCAATTAGATGATCACCCTTTGATTTAAAATGAATTTCCCCAGGTATCTGAGAAGTTCAATTACAGATGTCATAGTTATAAGAGTTAGCGCATCAGAAGTGTAGTGAATTTTTTTTCTTTCAAATCTGATAAATAGGAAATGTACTCTAATTTCTCCAGAACCTAGACGGGTAAAAGGTCCTCGCTTGTATAAATTATTATGTAATGGATAAGTTTCTTTAAAAAAACTACATTTCAATTTTCAAGAACCAAGTCTGGAAGAGTGGGCTCAAGGAGTTATAATTAGTATTAAAGGCACGTTCTAGATAAACATGGAATATTAGAACCCTTCGATAGATTGAGTATCTTTTCTTAGTCAAAATTCTTCTTTGTAATTTTCAGAAGGATGGAAGGAGAACTCAAACAAGTCTCTTAGGACTTTCGGATGAATTACATGAAATAATCATGGAAAAATAATGCAAATAATAATCTCATACCTTTGAATCCATGTGGCTTTCCTATAAAAACTTTTCAATATATAAGGCTCGGCTGATATACTTCGTTTTAATAGTGGTTCGGGTTTTGTCTTTGAAAACATTAAACAGATTCATCATCGCTTTTATAGATTCCATGGAGCATATTATGAAGGTATTTTTAGGTGCTTTACCATGTTTGAGTAGCCAGAATCAATTTCAGCCTTTTATAGCGCAGTTGAAGAATGAAATCATCAAGCAACCATTATGTGTCAAATTTTATGATTTTTCTTCAAAGGAAGAATTTATGATTATTTTGAAACATTTGATGAAAAATCCAATAGACTATATTATATGAATCAAATTCAAGACCACCTTCTCAGATACTATATTGATTATCATTCCATGAGGAATGTCCTCTGATGATTACATCCACACCACCCTTCTATCTCAAGTTGTGTTTGTGCAAAGGAGGTGGAGGATATCGAAGCCAATTTGAACAATAATCTCATAGGAAGAAATGATAACCACAGAGGACAACTATACAGACCATGGAGACATCATGATAGTCTCAGAATAGATTTAAATTAGAAGCGATAAGTGTAAATGAATTTCGAGGGTGAATTCAATTAAGTGGGGGAGAATGTAACTACCTAGGTTTAAAATTAAGTTTTATGTTTTATCAATATTTCAAAAATGAAATAAGTTACAAAAATTCTTAATGCAAAAAATATATGTAGTAAGAACATTATTTATACAAAAACACCATAATACATCCTTGACACAGAATATCTAACCCATTAATCCCACTACAATTGATAATAAAACAACTGGAAGACCACCAAGAAACACAAATTTTTCGATCTGGTAGTTCTCTTATTTTGGATCTGATTGAAGAAAAAAAGATATAGAATGAACAATATAAACTAAACTATGAATAAGAGGAAGATATAAAACCATTTCCGAAATTATTGGTGTGAGGGTCACAAATTTATTCCCCTATTTGTTTAAATGTCCCTTAGACATTGATATTTATATATTTTATTTATCTGATCGTTATAAAAACTATTCATTATATGTTTTAAATTAAAATTGAGAAATGACATATGATAACCGCCGATATAAAATAAAAAATACACATATTAAACAATATTTATTTGTACATTATTATCCAATAAAAATGTTTAATAAAAGTATTTAATAAATTATTCTAAGAGTAAAACAAATATAATGTTTTAAATATTATAATACTGGTATTACTATTACATATCTTATTAAGATATTAATTGGAGGATTATATATATATAACAATGAGAATGATATATATATATATAAAAAACAAAAAAAGAAAGAATCAGGATTAAAGGATGTTCGTTCATTTCTAGCATAGGGGTAGGGTTTCTGGATTTCAATTTAGGGTAAACCGTGGGTTTTAGTTTCCTAGGAATCTGGAGGTCAGAATTTAGGAGAGTTCGTCGCAAAAAAAAAGGTTCTGTGCTCGGATTCAAGCCTATAGGGGGGGTTCATCTTCGGTGAGTGTCAAGGCGAGCATCATCCTACATTGATCCAATGGCTTTGGTGAAGTTGATGTCAGTTGTGGCCGCGAGGAGTCAAGGACGAAATCTGAACGGCATGCTTCATATCAATATTTTGGTTGACATCGTCGGATCCTATCAAATTAGATCACTATCGAGGTCGATTTCCAGTACATTAAGTAGCTTTCCTTTTTTTTATCCAGATATTATACAATATTTATTCATAAATGTTCAGTGTCCTATTTCCTCTTTGGTGTATTTTTTAGTTATGGTTAATTGAATTTTTCTTAAATTGATTTGAACCCACTTTTGTCCCCATCTATTTAGAGTTGTAGATATTTTTTGTCATGCGACAACGATGAGATTCAGAATCCAATTTTTGAATGCACTACAATCATCCCTGTAATATACCCAAAATAAATGATATTGGTATCAAATAAAATATACATATGCCTTCACATAGAACGTTTTTTCCAAACGCTATGTAATCCGTTTAGATTTCGTTGGTTCCCTAAATTTTGTTTGGGTCTAATTCTAAATACTTATTTATGCATCTGGGGTATATATAGGTCTATTTCATCATGAATATTACGGTCAATAATTTAAATAAATATATGGGTATCCAAATAGAAAACTCATTAGAAAATATATTTTATAAACAACATGATATAAAATATATTTTATTGTTTTTAAGAGAGTATATTTAAACAACATATTTTCTGAATCCATGGAAGGGGATAAATGAAGAATGCATACCCACCATGGGTATCCCTTGCTTGTTTATTGCACTGCTTGGGTCAATTATCCATTCTAATTCTATTATAGGTAAGGGTTTATTATTTTTCAAATACATTGTGTATAATTTCAATTTATGTTTTAGTAAGACAGATTATATAGATTTTAAATATTTTCATGATTTTGATTTATGTTTGTGAAAGATATTTTATGAATCAAAATTATATTTCTTATAATTATTAATTTAAAAAATATATATTTGAATTTTTTTTAAAATTATTCTTCCTTATGTTCATAAATTCTTATTTGGTAGGGGAATTTATGATTTTATGTTATTTGCATTTCTTGATGGCAAAACTATTTTTTAATAACATATTTTGATGTTATAAATTATTTTAAAAGTAAATTTAATTAAAAAATGTATATATATATATGTAATTCATTAGTTTATCTTCATTATACATGTATGAAAAAATTTTCATACCTCATAATTTATTTCAATGTCATGAAAGAATTATTTTTATTTTTTATGATATACCAACATGCATATGTATGTATGTTTATACAACCAAGTATAAACAAATTCATAATAATCAATGTATGAGGGTGTATGTATATAATCCATTATTTAATCCAATCTCATAGTTATTTTTGTAAATGACTATTTTCCTCATTTATCGATTTTTTCTCAACCATGTATTTATATTTTAATTAACGAGTGATGAATGTTCAATGTCCATATGCATACATAAATATATACATACATGTATATCTATATATAGATGGATGAAATGGTGATTTTATGTTCAATTTATTATCATGTTTAAAAAAATGCACCTACCACATCATAACATTCTATTAATCACATATGCACATAAACATTTCCATGTTTTATGCATTACATAGACCATCGTTTCATTTATAAAAATTTCATGTTTTAATTTAAAATTTTTAAGGCTTTGTCTCAAAATTAATAATGACATGGATATCATAAAAATTGTTTTAAATTTTATCCCTTATAATTTTATATAGAGTAGTTTAATAATTATTATGATTATGTTAAAGAAATTTAACTTCTCCTATGAACATGAAAGGAGATTCGTGAATGAAATAATAATTGTATATAAATTATAGTTAATAAATGTTTTGGTAATAAACAGACTTGTAAATAATGAAATGGAAATTATACATATATATATCTATATACATATATAAGTATATATATGTATTTTAATACATTGACATGTTTAAAAGAAAAAACTTCAGTTAAAAATACTAATATATATATATGTGTGTGTGTGTGTGTAAAGAAAACACTAAACATTTTCGAAAAGTCATGGCCCTTGTTCATTGTAAAAATAGAAGGTCATTGGGGAGTGAACACATCCTTCGCTAAGTGGGTAGTCCCATGATATCCATCAATGAATTATGTTTCCTCAAAATATTGTTTTCTTTTCATGGGATATTGCTTGATATTTTCCCAAAAAAGTCACTGGATTTATTTTAAAGAGATTTGAAGGTATGACTATTTTCAAAACGAATATATTTTTATATGTTAGTATTTTAACAATATTTTCATATGAGTTATCAAAAAAAATTTCAATGTTATTTAACTAGAAGTTAATTTCATAAGATTTATTTCATTAATGGTAATTCAATGTTTTTTAACCCCTTATTGGGCAATTAGATACTCACTTATTGATTTAATATGATTTTTCACAGGTATCTTAGAAGTTCAATTAGATATGTCATCGCTATCGGTGTTAGCGCATCAGAAGTGTAGTTGAAATTTGTTTTCATTCTACTTTATAAATAGGAAATGTACTCTAATTTCTACAGAACCTAGATCAATAAAAGGTCCTCTCTTGTATAAATTATTGTGTAATTGTTAAGTTTCTTTACAAAAATAAGATAGAAATTTTCATGCACCGAGTCTCGTAGAGCGGGATCGGGTGTTATATTGAGAGATCACATCCTGACACTTTCTCTCCCCCTATATCATTCCACATCTACAAAAAAATTAAAACAAAGATTAATGTCTCAGTCTACACCTAGAAACACAAGGATTATAACAATAAGGGCCCATGAAATCCTTCTCATACCTACTTCTCGAGTAACAATAGTCATAGTCTCCAACTAATGGACACCAAAAATGACATTAAACAACCCTCTAATACCAATTTGTCATGAACCAAGTCATTATTCCATCTTACCAGTCACATGAATCAATCCAAGATATGAAAAAAATGCATTCTTGATCCTCCCTCTATGAAGACTAGTTCCATGAATAAAAGTATAAATAAAATAAGAATGATTTCATGCCAAAAACCAGTATCAGAAAACAAAATAAAGAACTATGGAAAATAAATAACAATGGGACTTTGATAAATATTTAAAACATATCCAGATATAACAACTTATGTACAAATCCTAAAATGAATACAAAACTGAAACTGAACAAAACTAACATGATCTTCATGTGACCTCTTAGTCACTACAAACTAGATGACTAGCGCACTCTATATGAAAAAAAACAACCTAATACTAAAAAGATTCTAAGATCTACCAACATTGAATAAACCAAGTATGATCTGATCATTCAATAGCTCATAAGGAAATCACCATTGATTCCATGCATTTTTATTCCAGAAATTTCCCTCAAACATTATTTTCATGTACATTTTAATTTATGATTTCAATAATTTCATGTAACTAAACATATTTTCCCAATACATACATTTCTAAATTAGCACAGAAAACATTACTTTTTAAGAAAATTCATATCTCAATACATTATTCAAAACCCAAAACAGAAATAAAAAATATATACAATAAGGTAAAATGGTAGATGTTGAAAATAGTTGGAAAAATTAGGAATAAACTAGTAGGGGTAATATAAAATGTTTAGAAAAAGTTAAAAAATAATACAGAAATCTAATCATGGTAATTTTGTAAAGATCTCTAGATACAATCACTGAATGTACAAAGATCAAAATCTCTGGGTGACGTATAGTATATCATCATAGTCAATAACAAACTAGATTATCTAAACTAGTGAATCTAATTCATGTCTCAAAAATTCACATTATATCCAGTGGTACCAAACCATCTAGTAGGGTTTGAAAAACAATCATCACTATATCCCTTATATGACACCATTTAATTCCATGATAATTCTATAAGGTGAATGGGGATGCCCTTACAAATGTGGAACAAATGTTACCCACCTCTACCATTTTTTCCTATCCCAAACACTGACACTGCCTATGTGCAGAGCCCCACCTTAGAAGATCCACTATAATGGTTCAGACTTCATTTCATTCCATAAAAAGGTTCCAAAAGTTCCTTCACATCATATAATCTCTCAACTCATTTCCCAAATCATTAAGAAAAAAACAACAGGGCCTCTAACATTTTAAATTAAAATCCACTTCCAAAAAAGTTCCAAAAGCATGGTAAATAAATACAACCATATAAAAAGTGATAACCATGCCTTTACACACATTGGATACCAAAACACATCTCAAAGTGAAAAATCATCTTATTTGTAGAAAAAATATTTGTAAAAACATTTAAATTCCCATAAAGAACTAAGTCACAATTTATATGTCAAGAATATTTTTAAGAAACAGAGAATTATTAATAGACCATTTGAGATAAAGAGTATAGAATATAAAAAGATAGAGGGGAAAATTATTGAATCCTGGCAAAACCTAGGTTTTCTGCAGATCATCAGACTAAAGGGACATTACCATTTTTGTTTGAATCCCTATGTGCAATACATGGTAATATAGATGTCCCAAAATCCAAAATCAATCTTCAAGTATCAATGAAGGCACCAAAAATCAATTTTTTAGTGACATCTATTTCCTTACCCCCAAACACATAAAGTCACACATAAGCATACAACCATAAAAGTAACAAACTCATACACATAAAACCTAACTCACAACCCAATCGAATTAACGATTCTATAAGATATAAAAAACACCATCTTGAGAACCTATATACTTTTTTAATGACTAATGGGAAATATATTAAACAACTTATATGAATTAATATAGAGGAACTGTTAAATTTGGCCTTTGGAAACCATTTCCATCCCATTTATCCATCGTGAAGATTTTATAATAATCCAATAATGCATCAAATTAATGTGAAATAAATTTAAAAATTACATATAATGACACATGAATCAAATGGAATGGTATGAAATAAAAATTAGATTGAATCAACTATTTCAATTATGTGAGAAAACTAATAAAATATTTAATGATGAACTATGCATAAGGGACGATACACACTCTCTAAAATCAAAGAAATTAGACCACACATCAACCCCAAACATTATGTTCTAGAAAAGAGAAAAACACAAAAAATGAAAAATTAGAACTCAATATTGAAGGATAAGAAGATTATAGAATTAAAAAAACCATGAATATGACACCATTGAGCCTTTAAGATGTATCTATTATGGAATTAGGGCCAATGTATGGAATATTGCGACTTCTCATGATGTGCCTATGTCGAACAAGGGAAGAAAATAGCGAATTGGGGTTATTACATGAGAGGGGAAAGATTTTAATTTAATATTTTTATTAATCTAGAAAACAATAAGGGTATGGATGGAAAATTTGGGAAATAGTGTAACAACCTTGTAAACCTTACTGGAGAGAATGTTATTAAGGTAGGGTTTGGCCACATGGCTTTAGAAACCATTATCCAACAATCAATCATTCCACTATTAAATTGATGATCAACCCCACATGATTTCTATATGGTTTCCTCAAAAGTTTCCCAATCTGGGTTCCATGCACAAGACTGCCAATGAGAAGTCACTCTATTCCTCCCAGTCCTCTCATGATATAGGATAGGCATTGCTCAAACAGTAAAATCCATAATGTGTAAGAAGAAAATGAATTGAAAAAACCTTCTTCCTTACCCAGACACACCTATAACCTCCATTCTATGATTAAAAACCACACATATGATATAAGTAAAAATTAAACTCAAAAAACATAAAAATTTAAATGATTTTATAAACATGAACCTCAAATAAAATATAAAATGACAATAAAGGAGTATAATAAATTAAATTATCCGTCATTGGGTATTTAAATAATTATCATGAATGAATTAGTTTAAGTCTACAGATTCATAGATTGAAAATAATGTGTCATTATTTTGACTTCTTATATATTATTTTTCATTATTTTGTGGTTTTCTAGTATTATTGTTACTTCAAACACTATTAAATTTGGGGTTAGTAAATATATGTAAAAATTATGAACATAGATCTTCATTTAATTTGCAAGAAATGTTCAATTGTGAATTCAAATGTGATAATTACTGGTTTGAAGGATATTGTGATCATTCCAAATAACTTATCAAGGCATGTGATTGAAAATATACACCTAAACCACATCCCAAACTCACCAATGGAGATGATTATAGTGTATTATGTGATCTTGGATGGTAGAGACTATGGTATAAAGAAGATTTGATTTCCTATATGTTGAGAATGTTGGAAGAATAACTTAATCAAATGTCTCCAAAGAACATGAATATGGTTTGACTACGGAATGGATTAGAAAAATAGATGTAAATTCTATATAAACATAAAAATTAAATTTAGGGAATTTCTTGAGGAATTTTTTTACCAAATTTATCATCGATAGTTGAATGTTTTAAATGTAATAAATATGGGAATTAAGTAAATCGATATCTAAGTGGGAAGTCTCATAAACATAATCTTAAATGTGGTACGCGTAATGAATATTATTTTTTTGGTGAACACAACATGAAAAACATATGAATGGTATTGGATGTTATAAGAGTATTTTTATTAGAAATCTGATTATAATGACTAAAATTGGGTTGATTATTGTTAATGCATCATTCATATTTTATTTTCTAAAAAATAGCTACTCTAGAAAATTTTATGAAACACAATAATATATTTAAAATGAAGTTGAATTACAGAAGTGTTTGTGTATTGGTGTAACACCCCGGGTAAATAAAGAATATGAATTTTTTATATTTATCTATATTTGTGAATAAAATATTAATATTACTTTAAAGGGAACACTATGCTTGATGGCTTACCCAATACGCAACAACGAGTTCCTTTGAAATCTTACGTTGCGCTCTAATACAAAAATAAATTTATTTTAAATTGTAGTTAACACCTAGACCTTGTAATAATGGGAATGAACAGAACTAACTAAAAAATGATTGTATATGTTTTTCAAATATTTGTACTTTTTACAATAAATGTTAGAGGATTAAAAATGCAAATGAATCCAATTTTAAGAATAAATCTTCTAATATTCTTTAAAAGGTCAATTAACCGCCTTTTGATAGAGAACCCTTTTTAAATATACTTTTGACTATTTTATATGTTTTATTTGACAAAATAAAATTATTTTTTAGAATCGGGGCATCAAAATTTACTTTGTGAAATTTTTTGGTATTTTTCCGTTAATGTTCAATTTTAATGAATAGTGAAAAATGTTGTATTTTAATTCATAACCTCTTTTTAATCAAATTTATTTAAATGATTATATTATCTTTTGAATTGGTTTTAAAGTGAAATTATAATATATTTTTAACATTTAATCCAATAGTGGTCATTGAAATTAAGTTTACTTTGAAATTGGACTAAAACTAGTGTCAATCTTTTGATATATATTGTTTCATAAAAACATGCTATTGGTTCTGACAGCGGGAATTAATTATTAAATTAATTAATCTAACTTATATGTTTTGAATTTTGTAAAATATACAACATTTTTGAATTTGGAATATCAAATATATCTTAGGGTGAATTTTTGGTATTTTTCTGAAAAAACTTCAATTTTTTGATGAATAGTGAAACCACTAAGTGGTACATAAAAAAACTGATTTGTCGTTTAAATGAAATTTTACCATTTATGTATTTTGAATTTCCAAAATCCGATATACATGGTTTTCATTATGAATTAAAATGTGGTTCAATGTGATTAAAATAATTTTTCGGTGAATAGTAACTAATAAGTTTTTAATCGCGATTAGAGGTAATTAATGTAATTTAAAGTAAAAATAATGTTTTAATAATATGAAATGACTTTTAAAAATTTCCTACCCTTATTGGATGTGTCATGGCTGACCATGACAATCCATGGGTTGTCACGACCCTTCCTCGGGACCCGTGCTGTGACTACCCCAAGCCCGCCTTCAATAGGCCAGAGGCTGGCGACTAGCACCAAGGCGTAAATCCCGGTAAAAGGGAATGCATTGCCTTTGAAAGTAAACAAACACCACAGAGTAAAAATAAAGTAGAAGTAAAAACTAAGTAAAATACATAGTACAATAGTATGTGCGGAAAGTAAGTGGGCTAGTATACAAACCCAAACTGAAAGTAAAGTAAACTCGAAAGGGAAAACATCAACTGAAAGGTAAAGCCGCAACGACGAGCTATCCACTGGGAATTCCACCGGAAGGGTGGGTACAGAAAGCCTCCACTTCTCCTTGGGTCCAGCCTACCGCTCCGAGTACCTGTCGCCCAGTGATCCACCTCCAGGTACCGTCCTGCTCCGCAAGCCTCCACCACGATCAGCGCTGTCCGTCGTCTGCAACCAACACAACGTAGTGCGGGCATAGCCCGTGCAGGGGTGAGTATAAGATACTCAGTAGGGAACCCGAGACCCCCGAAGGTCTCCCAAAATCCACAAAGGATAAAACACAAAGGAAAAATACAATCACGAAGTAAAAATTGACACTGCCTAGGTATATTCCCATACATATACCTAAGACATCAATTCCAATACGCTCCAACTTTCGAGCCCAAGTACAACCCAGTCCACACAGGAAAGCATATGTATTCCACATAGGAAAGCAAAACGTAATCCACATAGGATAGCACAACACAATCCACATAGGAAAGAAAACAGGATTCAACTCACACAGGTATACTTCTTCGAATGACGATGGAGATGATCACTGATCCATCTAAGTCGCCGGACCCACAATGGATCGATAGGTACTAACCCCCGCAATGACCCACACAGGATCGGACCCACATAGGATCTGTAGGCGCTGGCTCACATAGAACTGCTGAGTGCTGACCCACACGGGATCGGACCCACACAGGATCGATAGCACTGATCCACAAAGGATCGCTGAGTGTTGTAGTCGTCGTCGTCGAATCCACTGAGGATCTCTACACAGTCGTCGTCGTAGTCACAGTATTAGTCGCAGCCAGTACTAGGGTTCCCACACACAGCAAGATTGTTTGGGAGGGTCTGCTCCACAAGCGGAGAGACTGATACATCAACTGACACATAGTCCAGAGTTTATGTATCCAAAAGTTCTGTATCGTCAACAGGAACTCAACATTGCAGACGGCGCGTCAATCGGACGCCCGGTCTGAGAGTTATTGGCTTTTTCGTCCCAGGGGCCCGGTTGGTTTTTGAGGCCAAACCAACCCGACCGTACTCCACCTGCGTCCAAACCTCAGGCGGAGTAAGCCAAAAGATCTATCTCACTAAGAGGAAACCAACAAAGTCGACGACACGTCATTCAGACATCCGGAGCTTATGATATGAGTGTTTCCGCTCCGAGGGCCCGGTTGGTTTCGTGTACGAACCAACCCGGCCGAACTCAAAGTATTCCGAAACCTTGAGTGTGATATACTGAAACGACCATCTCGATTCAAGGATCGCATCGCAACTTACGGTGCGTCGAACGGAGGTCCGTAGCCCATATTATGGGAAAAAGACCGAAGACGGTCTGAAAACGGGGGTTTCGGGGCCGGACCGACCCGGCCCGAGACCCCCCGGTCGGCCCGAATCGGGTCGACCCACCCCGAGTCCGGTTCGACCCAGCCCGGCCTGGGCACAGCGCGCCAGCGCGCTGGCCAGCTTGGCCTTTGGCCGAGCCATTGGCGAAAGGGGGGGGGGCACATGCCCCCCGGTTTAACCGCGGCCCCCCAATTAAGGGGGCCGTTTTATAAAGCCGGCTAAGGGAATTAATTCCCCCGGCTCCCCTTTGTCCGGCCGACCCGCACCGGCTGACTAGTTCTGCCGACAAGGACCGGTGATGGCCGGTCCTTCCTCCATCGCCGACACCGGCGGTACGGAACCGGCCTCCGGTCACCCTGCTTCACCGCGGCCCGGAACCGGTCGCGACTTGGTTCATCCGGCGCGGTGCGATGACACCGCACCCCACCGCCGCAGCCCCGCTCCGGCCATGGCATCTTCGGTTTTCTTTGACGCGGCGCAACTGCGTCACGTCCTTGTTTATCTTCTCGGTGTGGCGCGACGGCATCACGTATTACTTGACGTGCGATTCCCGCGTGGTGCGACGGCACCGCGCCATTCCGTCCAAACCACAAGGTATCGAACAAGGATTAAGAGGAGGGTCAGCCATGTTTTTGCGGTCCAACCCCCACTCGTTAAATGATAACATTTATTCGTATATCCACGAAAAACGAAAAACTATAATTATGATCGGAAATAATTAAATAAAATAAATCTCCTACCTTGATAAAAGAGATGACGAACGTCGGCGTCGTGAAGCATGGATTCGAAGACCTTGACGGAGATTTCGTCGGAAAACCGTCACGGAAGAGACGTCGCGGAAGAAGAACATCATGGAAGAAGACGTTGCCTCGCGGGTCGGTGTCGCGGAAGGCGGTCTCCGAGGACATGGCGCTCCACGTTGGAGATCGTTGGTTCTTCACGTTCTTCGTCAAAGGGAATGAAGAACTCAAGACTTCCTTAGCTTTTTCTCCAAAATATCTCAAAAAAATAAACACCAACCCAAATAAAATAAGTTCTCAACTTATTTTATTAACACACCAAGGATTTTGAAATTCAAGAGTTTGAATTTCAAAAATATACATTTAACTCACCACTTTATATCCACATGTTAATAATCTTAAGTTATCAAAATTTAAATTGGAGTTGAGGGGGGTTTAGAGGATATGAAGGGGTGGGGTTCCTGTGGGCTCCACCACCCTCATAACCTCCCAAGGGAGGTTGGGTAGTTACCCAACTTCCATCCAATGGATTAATGACTAAGAGTAAAATAAAAATTGTAGAATAATTATAAATTAAACTTCCACAATTTTTATCATCAACTCTCATGAAAACGCAACTCTGGAACAAGTGTTACTAAGCAATTACCGGCGCTACGGTTCCATCAGTGGCCTCAGAATTCGATTCCGAGCACCGGTTCAAAAGATAGGAATTCCCGCTCATTCGTTCACTGAACGTACCCGAGCTAAACTTCAGATAGATAATCCGGGCACGCCGGGCCTCGGAATCAAGTGCCGTCTGAAACTACGTTCTTGTAAAATCCCAAAGAAAATTTAGGAAAAAGTTTCCTTGAATTTTACGGGTCTTTACATTACTCCCACCTCAGGGCTTTACGTCCCCGTAAAGATACATCGAAAACTAGGGAAACAAATGAGGGTACTGAGCACACACCTGAGACTCCCGCTCCCAAGTGATCTCCTGGAGGTTCTCATGCTTCCATCTGATGCGCATTAGAGTAATTGATCATCCACGTAGTACCCACTCCTGTCGATCCTCAATCTCCACTGGGACCTCCAAAAAATTCACCCCATCATCAACGTCAAGCTCCCCATGGTCAATGATATGCATCGGGTCGTGCACGTATCTCCTCAGCTGAGATATGTGGAAGACGTCGTGCACCCGGTGCAACTGAGTTGGTAGAGCCAGATGATAAGCCACCTCTCCAATCCTGCCGAGGACCTGGAACGGTCCGATGAAGCGTGGAGACAACTTGCCTCCTCGGCCAAATCTCCGTAATCCACATCGAGGTGAGACACGCAAGAAGACGTGGTCACCATCCTCGAACTATAGTGGCCTCAGCCTCCTGTCAGCATAAGACTTCTGCCGGCTCTGAGCTATCCTCATCCGCTCCTGGATGACCTAGACCTTCTCTGTCGTGGCCTGGACCATCTCTGGTCCCACCAGTGCTGACTACCTAGGGTCTGTCCAGCACAAAGGAGATCTACAAGGTCATCCGTACAACGCCTCGTATGGTGCAATCCCGATGGTGTAGTGGTAGCTGTTGTTGTACGTGAACTCCACCAAGGGTAGGTGGTCCAACCAGCTGCGACCAAAGTCGAGGACACATGCGTGGGGCTTGTCCTTGAGAGTCTGAATGGTCCTCTCCGTCTGACCATCCGTTTGAGGGTGAAAGGCTGTACTCAGACATAGCTGCGTCCCGAATGCCTCCTGCAACCCCTTCCAAAACCGGGAAGTAAAGCGAGAATCTCAATCGGAGACGATAGATGATGGCACACCATGAAGCCGTACAATCTCCAGAACGTAGAGACGTCCCAAGCTCTCTATCGAGCCCTGCTCTCTAATGGGTAAGAAGTGTGCCGACTTGGTGAGTCGGTCAACAATCACCCAGATGGAGTCGTGACCTCTGGAAGTGTGTGGAAGTCCAGTCACGAAGTCCATAGATATCACATCCCACTTCCACTCCGGGACCTCTAAGGGATGTACCAAGCCTGCTGGTACCTGGTGCTCAGACTTCACCTGCTGGCTGGTGAGGCATCGAGAAACAAACTCTGCCACAACCTTCTTAATGCCCGGCCACCAGTGCTGTCGTCTGAGATCCTGGTACATCTTTGCCACTCCAGGATGTACCGCCAAAGGAGAAGTGTGAAACTCTCTCAGCACATCCTCCCGTAAAGCAACCGGTACCAAGGTACGTCCTCTAAAAAGGACGTCGTGCTCTGCTCCAAAGGAGAAACCATCAGGTGCCTGTCTTGAGGATATCTTTGCATGTTGCGTCTCACAGTCAGCGTCCCCACACTGTGCCTCTCTGACCCGGTGCAGTAGTGGAGGAGTGACTGTGAGAGACTGGAGGAAGGTTGTTCCATCTCTATCCATGAAGGATATCTCCAAAGAGGCCAGCTGCTCTGTTGCCTCCTCAAGTAGCTGAATGCCCGTCCTCCTACTGGGAGCATCAGATACCACGTTCCCCTTCCCAGGAGTATAGACTATCTCAAAGTCATAGTCCTGGAGTAACTCGAGCCATCGCCGCTGTCTCAGATTCAAATCCTTCTGAGAGAAGATGTATCTGAGACTCTGATGGTCAGAAAAGACTGTAAAGCGCTCGCCCGTCAGATAGTGTCACCATGTCTTCAAAGAGAAGACCACTGCTGCTAACTCCAGGTCATGGGTAGCGTAGTTATGCTCATGGGGCCTCAACTGACGTGATCCATAGGCGATCACTGACCGCTCCTGCATCAGGACACATCTGAGTCTGGTCCCTAATGCATCGCAGTAGACTACGTACCCTAATCCCTCCTCAGGCAACCTCAAGATAGGTGCGCTGGTCAATCTCTGTCTCAGCTCCTGGAAGATCTACTGACATCTGTCTGACCACACGAAGGGTTTCCCCTTCTTCGTCAAAGTTGAGAGTGGTGCCGCAACTCTGGAGAAGTCTAGCAGAAATCTCCGGTAGTATCCAGCAAGACCCAAGAAACTCCGCACCTCTGTCATTCTCCTGGGTGGCTCCCAAGATAGCACTGTCTCGATCTTCACATGATCCACTGCAACTCCCACCTCAGAGATGATGTGTCCCAAGAAGTGGACCGCATGTATCCAGAACTAACACTTCAAGAGCTTACCATAAAGTTGGTGCTCTCGGAGTGTGTCTAGTACAACCCTTAAGTGGTAGAAGTGCTCCTCCTCAGTCGTTGAGTAAATCAAAATGTCGTCGATGAACACCACGACAAATCGATCAAGGTATGGCTGAATGATCCTGTTCATGAGGGCCATGAACACTACTGGAGCATTGGTTACGCCGAAAGGCATAACCAAGAACTCATAGTGGCCACACCGACATCTGAAGGCCGTCTTCTGCACGTCCTCGTCTCGAACTCTGAGATGATGATAGCCTGACCTGAGGTCTATCTTTGAGAACCATCGCGATACCTTGATCTGATCGAAGAGGTCATCAATCCTCGGTAGCAGATACTTGTTCCTCACAGTCACCTGGTTCAGGCGACGATAGTCAAAATAAAGTCGCAAACTCCCGTCTGCCTTCTTGGTGAACAATATCGGGGAAGCCCAGGGTGAAACACTGGGTCAGATGAACCCCTTGCCATGCAAGTCCTCCAACTGTACCCGCAGCTCTCGATGCAAGGCGTGGGCCATCCGATATGCTGGAGTCGATATCGGGGCTGTCCCGGGGTACATGTCAATATAAAAGTCTATCTCTCTGCGAGGAGGTAGCCCTGGAACGTCTTCGGGAAGGACGTCCACATACTGATCCACCACTACAGGAAAACCAGGTCTCCGCACGTCAACTACTCCTAGGATGAGGCTAGCCAACTGATGAGTGATGGGATATCCTCTCCTCTTCGGATTTCCATCCTGTGCTGCGAAGGCTCCATTCTCGTCGGTGAAGGTGAACCTGCTCCCGTCGGTGCGAACACATCGCACCTTGAGCCTAATACAGTCAATATATGCATGGAATGTAGACAACGAATCCATGACCATGATGACGTTGTAAGGCCTCGAAGCTGCTACAAGAAGATCCCAGCCGAAGCTCTCACCTCCTATAGTAAGCTCACACTGCCGGCACCAGTGCGTAATCGTCGAGTCTGCTCCCGTAGAAGTCTCTAGCCGTAAGGATCGATCCAACGGCTCTGTCGGAATCTTCGAGCTCCGAAAAAGGGCAGCGGCTATGAAAGAGTGACTCGCTCCTGTGTCTTTAAGAACTGCATCAAGGGTGGAATAGACACAGATAGTACCTCGAATCATCTCGGGAGTGCCATGGTCGTAGGCCTCTGCTGCCTGGAGCTGTGCCTGTCTCTGCCCGCCAGCTCCCTATGGTCGGGGTGGACCTCCTGGTGGTGATGGTGGTAGAGCCTAAAAGCGTCGCCCACCACCTGATGCACGGCAAGCTCCTCTACCTCATCTTCCTCCTCCCTGCGGACCGCCACGGTCGACCCTCTGCCTCTACCTCGGTGGTCCCTCAGCCGTCTGCTGCTACTCATCACGGCGGGTCGGGAAAATCACGAGCCATGTGGCCCTGCCCGCCGCATGAGTAGCACTATCTGCCTCTCGAAAGACTGGCTCCATGCTGTGTGCCCCGCACTGCTGAGCCAGTGTCCTGAGGTCGTCTGCCTGAGGGTCTGGTCTTCCTGGACCCAAGAGTCATCTGTTGACTGCCTGCTGCAGAAGACTCTGATACGTGCCGCCCTACGGTGGGTCTCGGCGCTGGTGTAGAATCCACAAGAAAACTCTCGATCAAAAGGGCTCGCTCTAGTACTCATGTCTGAGTCGGAATGCTGAGGGAGATCAGTGATGCCCTGATCTCGTGTCTCAATCCCTGCTCAATGGTCTTGGCCCGGAAGAATGGGTCTCGTACCATGTCTGTATAGTAGCGCGAGAGATTGGTAAATCTCGCCGAATACTGGGCGACCATCATGCTGCCCTGCCGCAGCTGAAGATGCTCCTGAATGCGCACCGCACGGAGGGTGGCCGGGACGAACTCTGAGCGGAAGAGGCCCCCAAAGTCTGTCCAGATGAGAGATGCCTCATCGTGCACCTGGAGCATCAGGCTCCACCATCTGCCTGCTGCTGCGTGCAGTAGGCTCGCTGCGAGGATCACCATGAGGTCTACTGCTTTCCTCACTAACCTGAAAACTCTCACCACTGCATCCAGCCAGTCCTCGGCTGCCTGGGGGTCCATCTCCCCACGGAACCTGGGCGGTCACTGGCACTTGAATGCAGTGCACGGAGGCAACGTGCATGGTCAGCGGCTGGTGCTGGAAGCATCGGTGGCTCGGCGGGTAGAGCTACCGTTGGTTCCACTACTGACAAAGGGCCATGCACCGAGGCCTTGTTGCTCGGTGGGCTATCGTCATGCTCGACTCTCGGAACCCTATCTGGCTGCCATCGTGGGGCCATCCTAAAAAGGAAACAGGTGCACCATGGTCAGAATAGTATACCTGGTGAGCCGATACAAACTAATCACAATGAAAACATGAAACACACATGCAATCAATGTTTTCGTGCATTAAGTCGGAAATCAGAAGTCAGGGTCCTAGTGTACGGATACGTCGGCCGCCGCACCAACACTGGACTCCCTGGACTGATAACCACACCCAATACTCTAAACACTATTGCTTCACATAGAAAAGATCAGAGTTCGTGGTAGAACCGAACTCCTCTGATACTAATTTGTCAGGACCCGTCCTCAAGACCCATGCCGTGACTAACCCAAGCCCGCCTTCCATAGGCCAGGGGCTAGAGACTAGCACCAAGGCGTAAATCCCGGTAAAAGGGAAGGCATTTCCTTTGAAAGTAAATAAACACCACAGAGTAAACAAACAGAAGAAGTAAACACTAAGTAAAATACAAAGTACAACAGTAAGTGCGAAAAGTAAGTGGGCCAGTATAAAAACCCAAACTAAAAGTAAAGTACAACTCGAAAGGGAAAACAACAACTGAAAGGTAAAGTCGCAACGACGAGCTGTCCACTGGGAATTCCAATTTAAGGGTGGGTACAGAAACCCTCCACTGCTCCTCAGCTCCAGCCTACCACTCCGAGTACGTCTCGCCCAGTGATCCACCTCCAGGTACTGTCCTGCTCCGCAAGACTCCACCACGATCAGCGTTGTTCGTCGTCTGAAACCAACACAACGTAGTGCGGGCATAGCCCGTGCAGGGGTGAGTATAAGCTACTTAGTAGGGACCCCGAGACCCCCGAAGGTCTCCAAAAATCCACAAAGTATAAACCACAAAGGAAAAATACAATCACAAAGTAACAACCGACACTGCTTAGGTATATGCCCATACATATACCTAAGTCATCAATTCCAATATGCTCCAACCTCCGAGCCCAAGTACAACCCAGTCCACAAAGGAAAGCATACGTATTCCACCCAGGAAAGAAAAACGTAATCCACATAGGATAGCACAACACAATCCACATAGGAAAACAAATAGGATTCATCTCACACAGGTATACTTCTTCGAATGACGATAGAGATGATCACTGATCCATCTAAGTCGTTGGACCCACAAAGGATCGATAGCTACTAACCCCAGCAATGACCCACACATGATCTGTAGGTGCTGGCTCACACAGAATCGTTGAGGGCTGACCCACACAAGATCGGACCCACACAAGATCGATAGCAATGATCCACACAGGATCGCTGAGTGTTGTAGTCGTCATCGTCGAATCCACTGAGGATCTCTGAACAGTCATCGTCGCAGTCACAGTAGCAGTCGCAGCCAGCACTAGGGTTCCCGCACACAGCAAGCTCGTTCGTGAGGGTCTGCTCAACGAGCCGAGAGGGTGATCCATCAACTGACACATAGTCCAGAGTTTAAGTATCCAAAAGTTCTGTATCATCAACAAGAACTCAACATCACAGACGGCACGTCAATCGGACGCCCGGTCTGAGAGTTATTGGCATTTTCGTCCCAGGGGCCCGGTTGGGTTTTAAGGCAAAACCAACCCGACCGTACTCCACCTACGTCCAACCCTCTAGCGGAGTAATCCAAAAAAATCAATCTCACAAAGATAAAACCAACAAAGTTGACGGCACGTCATTCGGACGTCCGGAGCTTATGATATGAGCGTTTCCGCTCCGAGGGCCCGGTTAGTTTCGTGTACGAACCAACCCGGCCAAACTCAAAGTATTTCGAAACCTTGAGTGCGATATACCGAAACAACCGTCTCGATACAAGGATCTCATCGCAACAGATGGTGCATCTAACGGAGGTCCTTAGCCTAGGTTATGGGCAAAAGACCGAAGACAGTCCGAAAACGGGGGTTTCGGGCCCGGACCGACCCGGCCCAAGACCCCCCGGTCGGCCCGGCCCGGCGTGGCCCGGCCGGGCCGGGCCGGCCTGGGCATAGTGCACCAGCGCACTGGCCAGCTCGGCCTTTGGCCGCTCCGTTGGCAAAGGGGGGGGGGGGCTGCCCCCTGGTGTAACCGCGGCCCCCCAATTAAGGGGGTCGTTTTGTAAAGCCGGTCGGGGGAATTAATTCCTCCGGATCCCCTTTGTCCGGCCAGCCGGTTCTGCCGACAAGGACTGGCGACGGCCAGTCCTTCCTCCATCGCTGACACCGGCGGCCCGGAACCGATCGCCGGTCACCCTGCTTCGCCGCGGCCCGGAACCGGCCGCGACATGGTTTGTCTGGCGCGGTGCGACGGCACCGAACCCCACCACCGCGGGCCTGCTCCGGCCGCGGCATCTTCGGTTTTCTTTGACGCGGTGCAATGGCGTCGCATCCTTGTTCATCTTCACGGCGCTGAGCGACGGCGTCGCGTATTACTTGTCGTGCGATTCCCGCGTGGTGCAACGACACCACGCCATTCCTTCCAAACCACAAAGTATCGAACAAGGATTAAGAGGAGGGTCGGCCGTGTTTGTGAGGTCTGGCCCCCTCTCATTAAACGATAACATTTAGTCGTATATCCACGAAGAACGACAAACTAGAATCATGAATGGAAATAATTAAATAAAATAAACCCCCTACCTTGATAAAAGAGATGACGAAGGTCGGCGTCGCGAAGCGAGGATTCGAAGACGTTGATGGAGATTTCATCGCGGAAAACCGTCACGGAAGAGACATCGCAGAAGTAGAACGTCGTGGAAGAAGACGTCGCGTCGCGGGTCGGGGTCGCGGAAGACGGTCTCCGAGGGCTCGGCGCTCCATGTCGGAGATCGTTCGTTCTTCGCGTTCTTCGTCAAAGGGAATGAAGAACTCAAGACTTCCTTAACTTTTTCTCCAAAAGCACTCAAACAACTAAACACCAACCCAAATAAAATATGTTCTCAACTTATTTTATTAACACAACAAGGCTTTTGAAATTCAAGAGTATGAATTTCAAAAACATACATTTAACTCACCACATTAAATCCACAAGTTTATAATCTTAAGTTATCAAAATTTAAATGGGAGTTGAGGGGGGTTTAGAGGATAGGAAGGGGTGGGGTTCATGTGGGCCCCACCACCCTCATAACCTCCCCATGGAGGTTGGGTAGTTACCCAACTTACATCCAAAGGATTAATCACTTAGACTAAAATAAAAATTGTAGAATAATTATAAATTAAACTTCCAAAATTTTTATCATCAACTCTCGTGAAAACGCAACTCCGGAACATGTATTCCTAAGAAATTACCAGCGATGAGGTTCCATCGGTGCCCTCGGAATTAGATTCCGAGCACTGGTTCAAAAGATAAGAATTCCAGCTCGTTCGTTCACTGAACGTAACCGAGCTAAACTTCAGATAGATAATCCTGGCACATCGGGCCTCAGAATCAAGTGTCGTCTGAAACTGAGTTCTTGTAAAATCCCAAAGAAAATTAAGAAAAAATGTTCCTTGAATGTTATGGGTCTTTACATGGGTCAACTTGGGGACACCATGGAGCCACTTTTGTAGGAAAATGACAATAAAAACTTTTTATTTAATGTTAAAATAAAAATGTTACAAACATTTGTTTGTTTACTAAACCAATTTTTAAATGGGGTTATACAAGTCATATTTTTGACTATAAATATTCATTAGAAATATAAATTGATTTCCTACATCATGATATATTTTTTTTTTATTTTTATACATTAAATAAATTAAATTATTTATGAAACCATGATGATGCAGTGATTACCTCATTATTTAACGATTTAAATAAAATGAAAAGATAATGTAAAATATAAGACCCACACGTGTTAAAAACCTATTGGATGGATGGATTTAGAACTCTTATCACCTTAGCCTTGAAATATTCAATTTTGGGACCTATAATATCCAAAAATCATTTTATAATAAAGTAAACGTTTATAACTTTCCAAGAGTTCCTCTCCTCTCCTCTTATAAAAGGCCCCCACCTCTACCACCATACCCACACCTCTAAAGCCTTTGTCTCGGCCAACCCCTACCCATATCTTCTCTCCATATCCCTATCTTCATCATTGAAGCGTCACCTTTGTTCTGAATCCTTTCCAAGGAAGCCTTTGAGGTCAAATCAAAAAGAGTTTCCCGATTTAAAGGAAATGTATTCCATTGTGTTCTTTTGTTTTATTTTGCTTCTCCAACACTCTAAAAAAATTTATTCCTTTATTTTGTAACAACACCAGGATCATCAATATACTAGGATGTTTTTATGTGATGTATTAGAGCTACAGTTACACACACCTTCGTCTAATGGTTAAAGAACATATTGTTTTTGTGGCTGGAGAATTTCTGCCTCACAAAACAATGATTATTCAATCTTCTCTTAACACATTTCATGGTGGCCATCATGATGTCACTATATTTTATATATGATATATATGCTATTTATTTTTCTATATTCTTCTAAATTATATATTTAAAACATTTCATTAAGCTTTTCATGTTGTGCAAATGCGATAATTTCATACGAAGAAATGTGGACTACCGCCCCCTAAAGTGATGTGACACGTTCATGCAATACATAGAATGTATAAAGAATGAAATTAATGATAATATGTGACCTATAAAAAATATATATTATACTGGAATTATAATTTATATATCTCTCAATTATTTTTAATTCCATTAATATGACAAAGAAATGAAAGTAGTGTTCTTGCGTACGTACGGCCTACCGTCTCCATGAACGGTGCATTTCATTTCTTTTCATCTCCAAATGTTATAGAGTATTATAAAATGAATAAGTACTGGATATATATTATATTTAAATAATTAATTCTATTATGGAGATGATTTACTTATAACTACATGGAAAATCATTTTCAAACAAGTTCATTTTTGACTCATGTACCAAACATCGACAAAAACGTCTGATCTGAACTCAAATTATTAACCAATTATTATAACATTATAATATGTGATATTAACTGAATAATAATATTTAAAAGAGGTCCTTAATCAATTATAAATTGACCAATGTTTATTATTCTGGAATATAAAGAAACGAACAAGACAAGTCAGACTTGAGGGAAGGGATCCTACCCCTCTCTTCCTTTTTAAGTACACTCTATTATGTCATTCCTTTTTAAGCTCATATTTCTTATGATTGGGATTTTATTTTATATTACTGTTACAGTAATTTTTACGTTCATATGATGAGAGACCCTATTTTCTCTCATCAATCCATTTTGGAAGTTTTGAGTGGCGTCGTTAGGCTGTCGAATTTTCGTAAGGGATTCAACCTCTCTCGTTCTTTTTAAGTACTCTCTTTTTTGTCATTTCTTATAAGATCATCATTCTTATGTTTTTGGATGTTATTTTATATTCATCATACTGTAATTTTTTTTTCATATTTTGAGAGACCCTATTTGATCTCATAAATCCATTTTTGGAAGTTTTAAGTGGCACCGTTAGGCTGCCAAGTTTTCATAAGGGATTTTTCATCTCACTTTTATTCCTGTGATATTTAAACTACATTTTCCACAATTTTACTTTGAGTGGTGTATTTACTGCCCATTATTCTACTCTTTGTGTAATATACTTTCATTTATGGGTATTTACATCAATTGTTTATAGTCCTTCCTTCATGGGGTGTACGTTTCGGAAGTTACCCAATTCAGTAAGGGAACCTTCCACCTTCCTAATTTTAAAAGACTTCTTTTTAGGTCTTTAAATCTTATTATGTTGGGATATGTTCTTATATATCCATATTGCTATAAATTGTATTTCCTAGTGATGAGATACCCCTTTTTATCTCTCATCAACTCATTTTTTGAATTTTGAATGATGCCGTTAGGCTGTCAAATTTTTGCAAGGGAACTTCTTAACCCAATTTTGATTTTTTGGGATAAACTTGTACTCGTTGAATATGTCATTCTATGAATATGTGTGAATAACATCTGATTGTTTAACACCAAATATCCACTTATATTTTTTGTATTCTTTTGTCACACATAATTATGTAATTGATTTATCCTTAATCCAAGGATACCGCCTTTGTAAGGGACTTCATCTCGATCTACTTTCATTAAGGCATATTTTAGTTCTAATACAAGGATATCTCTTATACAGTGTATAAACCCCTTTGAATTATACTTTTATTCAAAAAGAATATTTTCTATACGAAGCATTTTACTAAACGAAAAAAAGTATGTTTCTTTGTAACATACGCGGTGACAATGACCTTTCTGCCGTCGTGAGTATTATTTGATCTTTGGCTTCCTAAAAAAGCCATTATATTTTTAAATGTAAATAAATACCATATACTCTTTTTTCGGTATTGAATTTTTTTTTGATAATGGATTTTTCATTTCAATATATTTAAGTGATATATTGTGCTTGAAATATGGAAGTGGTTTCTTTCCAATATAATTGTTTTATGTGTTATGATTTTATAATGGTACTTGGACATTTGACGGGTGGTTACATGATAAACCATATGACGGGTGGGGCCGTGAATACCAGGATGGGTGGTTATGTTATAACCTGCAATGCATTGGGTATGGAAGTCGGCCATATGGCTATTACATTAAGTATGTATGGATGTCGACCATATGGTTATTCCATTTAAGTATGTTTGTGTCCCAAGTTACCTTTATATGTTATGTGTTCTTTATATGGGTTTTATGGTAATATTTTGGTTAAAAAGGGTAAGTAATGGTCTTTTATTAGATGAAGAGTTTTTACTACTTCATAATGGTGAAAAGTATTACTTTGGAAAAGTACTCATGGTTTACATGTTGTTTTGAAAAACTAACAGTTTTCCTTCTTTGTGTATCCTTTACTGGGATTTTTATGCTCATCCCAAGTTTTTGAAATGTTTTCCACATGACATAAAGATGAATAGGGTCAAGGATGGGATCAAGGAAAGACATTCTAATTAAAACATGGAACTAGACCTGTTTATTTTTAAGTGTTTTTTTTATTTTATGGAAACTTAGTAGAAGTGTCTACAATGTAATCTTTTGAGATGTATTATTTATGACTAAATTCTCTAAATCTCTAAACCTGAAAAGATCCTCTATGTCAATTATTCATTTAATTCATGATTAAGTAATGTTTAAGGCCAGGGACTTATAGTTGGTATAAGAGGTCTGTTTAGATAACATTAGATGTTAGGGTATTCTCTAAGCATAAGTGACATTACCATAATGGTTATGATTTTGGAAAGAGTCCTAGTTTTAGATAAAGTGAATGAGTAAGTATATGTTAGTGTTTATCTTCCTCGTTAGTACTTGATGGTTTTGTTGATATACTCACACTGACATTTTTGTTTTTAATAAATGGTTGGATCTCTAAGGCACCAAATTAATAGTGGATGTGAAGGAAACTGTGACAGTTTTCTGAGCAAGCAACTGAATGATATGGTAGCTGCAATGAAAACTCTTGTGTTTATCCTCAACCAACTATCTGGAGTCATGATTGACCACCTAAACCTTGGTGATTTCTATAAGGCATCATATATGTGAGAAACAAATCCCTACAGAACTACAGGTAATAATCATAAAGGTAAGTGTGTTCAAAAACTTATGTGGAAAAGATGTGGAAAGAAACACCTAGGAAAATGTTTCAAAGGGACAGAAATATGCTATAGATGAGGAAATGAAGGTCATAAAGCAAGAACCTTCCATGGAAAAAGGAAGCATCCAGTTGACTCGTGGAAAGGGAAAGAAGTTCATTCAGAGTGATCAATTGAATGTTTTAAATGTGGTGTGCATGGTCATTATGCAAACACATGTCCTATGAAGAAGTTTCAAGAATGGGACCACAAAGATTGAAAAAATATTCGTTTACCAATACCTAATGCCATTCCGATTGAGGATGAAGAAACTAACAATTTCCAATCAAAGTTATAGATTATTTCTTAACATTTGTTTTCCTATTTTGGAATCTTAGGATATGATTCATGATTTTTTTGTAGGAACGAAGTATTTCAGAATAATTTGGAAAGGAATGGTTAATGGATCATGAAGAATGTTGAATGTGTAAGAAGTCAACATATAAGGGCATCAAGAGTTATGGTGAAATTATTAAGAGTATTAAGTCTCTATTGATGATGGGGTTACATTAGAAGACTTTTTATAGTAGGTTTAACCCTGATGTTTGATATATGAAAATTTTATTCAAGGAATAGTTATCTGTTCTTTTGTGGACATAGTTATAAAGAACCATTTGGGTTTATATGATCCTTACTATTGAGGTAATTATGTGTTACTATATGTTATGATGGAAATTGAAAGGCATGGGATAAAATTGAGGTTAAATTATGTTATGGTTATTTTTGATGATTTTATCTCTTTTTGGGGAATGATTTGAGAATTATATAGTTTGGAAAAAGGACAACACGCAGACCGTTTGACAACCCGTCGCGTCAGAAAAAACAGCGGGAATCAAACCCACAACCAAAGTGCGACTGGTATTTATCACCTACCACTGGACTACGTGAAGTCCCTTGTTAGTTTGACTAATTATTTTTAGTTATATGATTTTATGAATTAAGAGTATGTTGATTTTGGTTTATCTATGGAAATTATTAACCTATCATAGAGGATATGTGATTAGGTTAATTACTTTTCAATACGAGACTTTAAGAATGACTGGTGTTGTTTGGAGATAAATGTTACGATTTAACATGGAAGACTATGTGATTAAATCCTTAAAATATTTGGGTTTCAATCTTATTTTGGTTTACTTTTGGTATTCGTTGAACTTTGGGTCTTGTTGTAAAAATTTTGGAGATTAAGAATAGATTTCCTTTTTATAAAGGATTATCCTTTTTGGGTATTATCTGTCTCATACTAACCATTTTGGTTTTAGTTTTGGTTAAGGTCTAAAGACATGGGAAGTATATAGTTCTATTTTGTGGATTAGGTGATTCTGTAGAAGTTTATTATAGCTCTCATAATGTAAACAAGTCATCCTAAATACTCATCTTTTGGAGAAAATATGAGTTCGTGTAAGAAATCTAGTAAAAGTTGAAATTCAACATGACAAGATAGTATGTTTCCTTATGTTTTAGTTAGGCTCAAAATTAAATTCCTCAATGAAAATTAACTAAAAAATGTTCTCCATTAACTTTTCCTACTGGGGAATCCAATACCATTTAACCCATCATAAGTTTTTGATTTTCTGGTGGTTAACTTTCTCCTAAACATGTTTTCTATCACACTCCCTCAGAACATGGCCCTTTGTTTATTATTCCATATCCATTTTTTCATACATGGAATCCTGTATGGTTTAACTCGAGTGACCTTTGTACTTCCCTTTCATTCTTTTAATGTGATAGTTTAATTTACTCCTTTTCCAAAGAGGGGATTTCAATGAAGTTTCTGAGCCCCATTTTAAAATTGCGAGGACGCAATTCCCAAATGGGGGAAGGATGTAACACCCAGGGTAAATAATGAATATGACATTTTTATATTTATCCATATTTGTGAATAAAATATTAATATTACTTTAAATGGAACGCTATGCTTGATGGCATACCCAATACGCAACAATGAGTTCCTTTGAAATCTTACGTTGCACTCTAATAAAATAATAATTTTACTTTAAATGGTAGTTATCACCTGGCCGTTGTAATGACAGGAATGAACAGAACTAACTAAAAAATGATTATACATGTTTGTCAAATATTTATACATTTTACAATAAATGTTAGAGGATTAAAAATGCAAATGAATCCAATTTTAACCATAAATCGTCTAATATTCTTTAAAAGGTCAATTAACCGCCTTTTGATAGAGAACCCTTTTTAAATATACCTTTGAAAATTATATATTCTTTATTTGACAAAATAAAATTCTTCTTTAGAATCCGGAAATCAAAATTTACATTGTGTAAATTTTTGGTATTTTTCGGATAAAGTTCATTTTTAATGAATAGTGAAAAATGTTGTATTTTAATTCATAACCTCTTTTTAATCTAATTTATTTATATTATTAGATTATTTTTTTAATTGGTTTTAAAGTGAACTTAGAATATATTTTTACCATTTAATCAAATAGTGGTCATTGGATTTAATTTCACTTTGAAATTGGAGTTAAACTACTGTCAATCTTTTGATGTATATTGTTTCATAAAAACACGCTATTTGTTCTGACAGCGGGAATTAATTATTAAATTAATTAATGTAACATCTATGTTTTTAATTTTTTAAAATATAAATCATTTTTGAATTTGTAATATCAAATATAGCTTAGGGTGAATGTTTGGTATTTTTCTGAAAACATCAATTTTTGATGAATAGTGAAACCACTAAGTGGTACTTAAAAAAACTGATTTTTCGTTTAAATGAAATTTTACCACCTCTGTGTTTTGAATTTCAAAAATCTGACATACATGGTTTTCATTAGGAAGTAAAATTTGGTTCAATGGGATTGAAATAATTGTTTGGTGAATAGTAACTTTTATGTTTTTAATCGTGATTAGAGGTAATTAGTGTAATTTAAAGTAAAATTAAGGTTTTAATAATATTAAATGACCTTGACACATGTCCTAACCTTATTGGATGTGTCATGTCCGACCAAGACAATCCATGGGTCAAGTTGGGGACCCCATGGAGCCACTTTGGTAGGAAAATGACAATAAAAACTTTTTATTTAATGTTAAAATATAAATGTCACAAACATGTGTTGTTTTACTAAAACAATTTTTAAATGGGGTTATAAAAGTCATATTTTTGACTATAAATATTCATTGGAAATCTAAAATGATTTCCTACATCATGATATTTTTGTTATTATTTTTAGACATTAAATAAATTAAATTATTTATGACACCATGATTATGCAGTGATTACCTCATTATTTAACGATTTAAATAAACTGAAAAGATAATGTAAAATCTAAGACTAAACTTGTCAAAAACCTATTGGATGGATGTATTTAGAACTATTATCACCTTATCCAGGAAATATATAATTTTGGGACCTTTAAAATCCTAAAAGCATTTTATAATAAAGTAAAGTTTGATAACTTTCCAAGAGTGCCCCTCCTCTCCTCTTATAAAAGACCCCCACCTCTACCACCTTACCCACACCTATCAATCCATTGGCTCGGAAAAACCCTTCTCACTTATTCTCTCCACATCCATCTATTAATTATTGATTCCTAAACTTTGGGCAGAATCCTTTTCAAGGAAGCCTTTGTGCACAAATCAAAAAGAGTTACCCGATTTAAAGGTAATGTCTTCCCTTGCGTTGTTTTGTTTTATTTTGCTTCTCCAACCCTCTAAACTATTTTTATTCCATTATTTTGTGACAACACCAGTTTCTTTAATATATTAGTATGTTTTTATGTAAATTATTATAGCTACACTTACAGAAACCTTCGTTTAATGGTTAAAGAACATATTGTTTCTATGGATAGCGAATTTCTGCCTCACGAAACGATGATTGTTCAATCTTCACTTGACACCTTTCCTGGTGGCCATTATGATGTCACTATATTTTATATATGATATATATGGTATTTATGTTTTCTATATGATTTTTAATTTTAGATGTAAAACATGCATTTATGGTTTTCTTGTTGTCCAAATACGATAATTTCATACGAGGAAGTGTGGACTACCGCCCCCTCAAGTGATGTGACTCGCTCATGTAATACATGGTATGTATAAAGAATTAAATTAATGAACATATTTGACCTATATAAAATATATATTATACTGGAATTATAATTTATATATCTCTCAATTATTTTTAATTCCATTAATTTGACAAAGAAATGAAAGTAGCGTTCATGCGTACGTACGACCTACCGTCTCCATGAACGGTGCATTTCATTTGTTTTTATCTCCAAATGTCATGGATTAGTATAAAATGAATATTTACTGGATATATATGATATTTAAATCATTAATACTATTCTGGATATGATTTACTTATAACTACATGGACAATCATTTTCAAACAAGTTCATTTTTGACTCATGTACCAAACATCAACAAAAACGTCTGATATGAACTCACATTATAAACCAATTATTATAAAATTATAATATGTGATATTAACTGAATAATAATATTTAAAATCGGTCCTTAAGAAATTATAAATTGACCAAACTTTATTATTCAAGAATACAATGAAACGAACAAGACAAATTAGACGTGAGGTAAGGGATCCTACCCCTCTCTCTCTTTTTAATTACACTCTTTTATGTCATTCCTTTTAAGACAATATTTCTTATTATTGGGATGTTATTTTATATTAATATTACTATAATTATTACTTTCATATGATGAGAGACCCTATTTTCTCTCATAAATCCATTTTGGATGTTTTGAGAGGCACCGATAGGCTACAGAATTTTCGTAAGGAATTCAACCTCTCTCGTTCTTTTTAAGTACTCTCTTTTATGTCATTTCTTATAAGCTCATCATTCTTATGTTTGGGAATGTTCTTATATATTCACAATACTGTAATATTTTTTGTTCATATTATGAGAGACCCTATTTGATCTCATAAATCCATTTTTGGATGTTTTAAGTGGTGCTGTTAGGCTGCCGAGTTTTCATAAAGGATTTTTCATCTCACTTTTATTCCTGTGAGATTTATGCTACATTTTCTACCATTTTCCTTTTATTGGTGTATTTACTTCCCATTATTCTACTCTTGGTGTAATATAATTTCGTTTATGGGTATTTACACCAATTTTGTATAGTACTTCTTTCATGGGGTGTACGTTTCGGAAGTTACCCAATTCGGTAAGGTAGCCTTTCACCCTCCTTGTTTTAAAAGACTTATTTTTAAGGTCTTTTAATATTATTATGATGGGTTATGTTCTTATATATCCTTATTGCTATAAATTTTATGTAAAAGTGATGAGATACCTCTTTTTATCTATCATCAACTCATTTTTTAAATTTTGAAGTGATGTCGTTAGGCTGTCAAATTTTTTGCAAAGGAACTTTTTAACCCAATTTTGATTCTTTAAGATAAACTTATACACCTTGAATATGTCATTCTATGAATATGTTTGAATAAACTCTGATTGTTTTATACTTCATATCTATTTATATTTGGTGTATTCATTTGTCACACATAATTATGTAATTGATTTATACTTAATCCAAGGATACCGTCTTTGTAAGGGACTTCGACTCGATCTCCTTTCATTAAGACATATTTTTGTTCTAATACAAGGCTTTCTTTTATACGGTGTATAAACCCCTTTGAATTATACTTTTATTCGAAAGGAATCTCTTCTATACGAAGTGTTTTACTAAACGAAAAAATGTATGTTTCTTTTTAACTTACGCGGTGACTGTGACCTTTCCGTCGATGCGAGTATTGTTTGATCTTTGGCTTCCTCAACAAGCCATTATATTTTTAAAAGTAAATAAATTCAATATACTCTTATTTGGTATTGAAAATGGTTTTGATAATGGATTTGTTTTGTCAATATATTTATGTGTTATATTTTTCTTGAAATGTTGAAATGTTTTTTTCCATTATAATTGTTTTATGTGTTATGATTTTATAATTGTACTTGGACATTTTACGGGTGGTTACGTGATAAACCATATGACGGGTGGTGTCGTGTATACCAGGATAGGTTGTTACGTTATAACCTCCAATGCATTGGGTATGGAAGTCGGCCATATGGCTATTCCATTAAGTATGTGTGGAAGTCGACCGTATGGTTATCCCATTTAAGTATGTTTATGTCCCAAGTTACCTTTATATGTTATGTGTTCTTTATCTAGATTTTATGGTAATATTTTGGTTACAAAAGGGTACGTAATGGTCTTTTATTCAATGAAGAGTTTTTACTACATCATAAAGGTGAAAAGTATTACTTTGGCAAAGTACAAATGGTTTACTTGTTGTTTTGTAAAACTAATTTTTTTCCTTCTTTGTGTATCCTTTACTAGGATTTTTATGCTCATCCCATGTTTTTGAAATGTTTTCAACAGGACATAAAGATGAATAGGGTCAAGGATGGGATCAAGGAAAGACATTCTATCTAAAACATGGAACTATACATGTATCTTTTTAATTGTTTTATTTTATTTTAGGGAAACGTAGTAGAAGTGTCTACTATGTAATATATTGAGATGTAATAGTTATGACCTAATTCTCTAAAACTCTAAACCTGAAAAAATCATTTAGGTGAATTATTTATTTTATTCATGATTATGTAATGTTTAAGGTCGGGGCCTTATAATTGGAACACCTAAATTATGTTATATGGATAATTGAATATATAAGGATTATAATTTATATGTTTTATACAAAGGATTTGAAATAATATGTTTAATATTTCATATGAACAGGTAATTTTATTTAATGGAATGATTATTTATTGTTGAAAATAAATAATTATGGGAATGGAATCGTTAATATGTTATTTATGTCAAGATAATTTTACTTTGTTCTGATATAGATATTATAGACGTTAAGAAAGTAAATTTGGTAGTATTTATGACCTAATAATAGATAAATAAATTTTTATAATGTTTTTTATGGTATCATTGATGGGGTTTATCACATTTTTTTATTTAATGATTTTATCCAATAATTTGTTTTATATGTCTCGAATCAGAAAGATATAAGTTTTTTATCAAATTTTAGGGTAGTTAAAGTTATTAACATGTTTCAATAGAATATATGTTGAATGTATTCACATATTTGGTATTTATAAATTATTAAATACTTAATGTTTTTTGGGTGATTATGATATATTTATTTTTCAAATTTATTGACCTTCTTTCAAATGTTTTGGAATTAAATATTTTGTAATTGTAATAATTTAAATCCATTATGAGTGGGTTTATATTGAAAATTAGACTAGGATTTATATATTTATTTATTACTTTGATATATGATGATTTATTTATATTGTATTACCTTTTCTATGAATGTTTTGTCTAGATAAATTGATATAGAAGGAAATACATACCATTATATTATGGATATTATGATTAGATATTAATTTAAAAATAATAAATTAATAGTAATTACATATATTTAGTGACAGAGTGTAAATTGGCCATGTCATAACCCATGAATGATATTGATCTTATTAAATAGAATAATATTTTGTACGTATATATTCTCATGAAACAAAATCAAATTTTGGAAAAGGAAGATCAAAAAATGGTCACATATTACCATAATTTATAATGATATCAAAGAAATTTTAATAGCTATTTATAATGGTATTTTGGTTTTCGATCATCCCATGACCATTGACATTATTTTAACCAATGATCTGTATCACATTACATAATTATTTTTACATTACAATTTGATTTTCAAAATAATTGCATCCCACCTATGTTTTCATATTTGGAAACCAATAATGTGTTATTCCAGATGTCCTTCACATATTAATTTCTCTATTTTACCTGATTTTTATTAACCTTTTTTATTATTTTGTTTTACCAAAAATGGATTTTCAAATGTTATACCATTATTTACCTAAAAAATATATATTTTCAAGGGAAAAACTTATCAGGGGGTCTAATATAATAACTTTAGATTTTGTGAAATATTTGTTTTCTAAGAAATTCATTATTATTTATATTTTTCATTTCATAAAATATCATTTTTATAATGAATTAAATGTTATACTATGTTTTTGTTTTATTACACATGACACTGTGAAAATTTTCAATTATTTCCAGGGTGATTGTCCCGAGGGGCGTTCGGTCATGGAAATTTCAAGAACTAACAACCAGGCTGGCAGAATTGTGGGGCTTCAGTGACCGGAAGATGACGAAAATGGGGAAAGGTTTCTACCACATTGTCTTCCTGACTGACGAATGAAAACGGAGAGCTTGGAGCATGGGATATGTTTCCCTTAATCCTGGTTTTCTTCGCATTCAAGAGTGGGATCTCAATTTTGATCCTGGTTCTTTCAGGAACACCTTTGCACAAGTATGGATCCACATACAGAAACATAGCTGGCTTTATTGGCATCCCCAGATCCTTCAGGATATTACCTCGTCTATAGTTAATCCCATTAGACTTGACAAAAATACTACCAACCCGAACATTTGGCATTATGCCAGAGTTCTGGATAATGTTTACATGGCTAGCACTCTAGTGGAGAAAGTAGTCTTTACTACAATAGATGATAGTATTAATATTGATATTGGTTATAAGAGGAAGCCAAGATTCTGCTCAAATTGCCACATCTTTGGGAACATTTTTTCTAAATATAATAAGAACAAATTTTGTAAATCCTGTAATATGAATGGCCATGATGACCTGAACTGTCGAAGGAAAAGGAAAACCGAGGATCAGCCTGTGGCTACTATGGTGGGTGTGAAGAAATATGTGCTAGAAAAGACTCTGACAATCAATGTGGAGGTAGTTGATGGTGCTCAACTTGTGCATGATAATCCTGATCCTAACTATAGGCATGATGAGGAAGGGAAAAAGACTGATGCTGGGGAAAATGCACAAAAGGATGAGGTGCCTAAGCAGATGGCACTTGATCCACAACAGACTCTGGAGATGTAGGTTTCCACCAAACCCACTGCTATGAATGTGTCTATGAAGGATGTGCAGGGGAGCACCACCCAAGGCACCATGCATGAAAAGGTGGCACCTGTCACACAACAGACACAACATGACCAATTTAGTAATCAAAACCCTGTACTGAATGATGGTCCGGATATGGCACCTGTCTCACAGAATACTCAACAGGATCTGATTAGCACTCAAACCCCTATGCTAATTGATATTCCGGAGGCTGAGGAGGTGTAGGTGAGTCCCAAAAATGAAGGATAGGATGGTGATGAGCATGGTAACTTCTCCAAAGTTCAGTCCCCAAATGTTGCAAGGAGGAAACAACTTTCCACCTTGATAGGTATTATCACCTTGGATAACAAATATGCATCTCTTTATGATGATAACACAAATGAGCCTAAAGGAGCCTCACCAAAGTAAGGAGAGGTTAAGACATACACATACACTAAATATGTTGGCCCCTGCACCAGGAACCGTGCCTCTCATCAATTAAAGTCTTTTTCTGGAATTGTCAGGGCCTAGGGAATTTTCCCACGGTCAAGGCCCGGAACCACATCATCTTTACCAACAAGACATTGATGATTGGAATTGCTGAACCTAGAATGCAGTTTGTAAATTGGATGGACTTCAAATGGGCTACTCTAGGATAATCCTTTGTTTCAGAGAATCTATCTGATAATGTAACATAAACTCTTTGGGTTTTAATACACATCTATGTGACTATTGAAACCCAGAAAAGTGACTATCGATCTGTGTCCTTAACATGCTTGTTTACGTCAAGTATCTTTTGTGTTACATGTGTTCATGCTTTCAATCAGTACATTAGAAGAATGAGCTTATGGAGTAATGAACTGTGCATTTTTGGAAGCATGGATACAAAATAGATCATCATAGGTGACTTCAATACTCTTTTGAGACCTGAGGAGAAAACTGGGAATAACTTCTATCGAGCATCTTCTATGGAGTTATCCAACTGTATTGATCAATGTAGAATGGTTGAGGTTCCAATTATAGGGGCTGATTTTACATGGCATAGGTACACTCATAATGCAAAGCACGCAAGCAAACTTGACAGATGCTTGGTTCAGATAGATGATCAAAGGGAGGAGCTGGAGGTGTCTGGTATAACTTGGTCCAGATTGCACTCGGACCATCATCCAATCCAAATTGTCATTTGTATCAATATAATAATGTCATCCCCTTTACCTTTAAAATTTAATAATGCCTTGCTGATGGTTCCAGGGTTTAGAGAGACTATTCTGGATGCATGGAAGGGGGTTGTTCATGGCATTGCCCTTCACATTCTTATTAGAAAACTGAATATTGTTAAATCCAAATTAATGTACTAGAGAAAAAGGTCCTTTTCCAGAATTTATAATGACATTAGAGAGGATAACTCTTTTCTTTCTGAGTGCCAACATGGTAGTATGAGGCAAGACCTCCCATCTCAAGAAGAGACACACACAACATCAAAGCTTGACAACCTTTTGTCTCTCAAGGAGAATCTGGACCGAAATCTGCTCAATTTAAGGTGGTTGAAGTAAGGTGATAGGAACTCACGGTTCTTCCACTACTTGCATAGAGAAAAAAATGTGAGAAAAACCCTCAAGGCTCTCAGAATTGATGAGGACATGTTCACATCTGGAAATGATATTGTTAACTCTGTGACTCGCTACTTTGAAAACCTTTACTCGGAATCTAGGGAGGATAATTCTGACAGGATTATAAGTTGTATTGAGTCTAGTTAGAATGACGTTCAAAAAAACTCATTGATATCCCCACTACAAACGAAATACACAATGATTTATTCTCTATGAATATTGACAGCACGCCTGGGCTAGATGGTTTCTCTAACAAGTTCATTATGTTCTACTGGGATATAATGCATAAGGAGGTGACTGAAGCTGTAAGGGAGTTTGTTTATCATTCCTTTACGCCTTTTGGAATGAACTAAAATTTCATTTCCATGATTCCCAAGAAGATGAATGCAATTGACATCAAGGAATTTCGACTTGTTGCCATTGGTAACTCCATCCCCAATGTCATTATCAAGATTCTGGTTGTTCGTCTTGGTGAGGCTGCAAGGTCTCTCATTTCCTTTAATCAATTTTGTTTTGTTCATGGTAGGAACATTCAGAACTGCCTTGCCACAACCTCAGAATGTGTCAATATTATGAGGAATAAGGGCAAGTATGGAAATATGGCACTAAAATTTGATATCTCAAAAGCCTTTGACACCATTAGATGGGATTTCATCTTCAAGATCTTGAGTATGCATGGATTCTTAGGCAAGTCTATTGGTATGATTAGAGCTGTCCTTGTAAGTGCTAGAATATCTATATTGATAAATGGGTCTCTAAGGGGTTTCTTTAAATGATGAAGGGGTGTAAGACAGGGAGACCCCCTATTTGGATTGATGTTCTCTCTGGCTGAGGATTATTTGAGCATTTTCATCCATGATCTTGTTAACTCTGGGATTTATCAAAGGATCTCATTTGGGTGGAACTGCTTCACCCCTTCCCATATCTTCTATGCCGTTGATATACTACTCTTCTCAAAGGCTGATAGGAAAACTATCTCCAATATTATGTCTATCTTCATACATTATGAGGATGTTGCAGGGAAAGCAATCAGTTAGAGAAAATCGTTTATTGTCTTTGGGGAAGGAGTTCCAGCTAGCAAGAAAAATAGAGTTGCTACTAGGCTTGGTTTCAAAAGGGGTACACTACCGTTTAACTATCTTGGGATACCTATGTTCTGGGGAAGAGTGAAAAGATCTTACCTGGAAGGTAATTTTTTTAAAATTATCAACCAGTTGGCTAATTGGAAGGGGAAGACAATGTCCCAAGCTGGGAGGATATGTCTTGTGAATTCTGTAATCACCTCAATGTTTGTTTACTCTTTTTCACATTACTAGTGGCATGTTTCTCTTCTAAAAGAACTATTTAGCATGATCAGGAACTTCATCTAGACTGGCTCAGTACATCAGAGGAAACATGTCACTGTAAAGTGGATGGACTGCATCAGGCCTATCTCAATGGGAGGACTGGGAATCAATGTTTCTAGGGTCTTCAATGATACTCTTCTCCAAAACTTTACATGGATATTAATCTTTGGGAGTGATTTCTCTATTGAATTTTTATATAATAGGATTTTTAATAGACTGTTAAACAGGCATAATACATATCTGAAGTCTTCAATTTGGACATCTATTCGGAACATCTACTCTCAACTCCTGAGGCACTCTAAATGGATAATAAGCGCCAATTCCCAGATGAATTGCTCGCATAAAAAAATAGTTGTCCTTCCCCATCTCTCATGCTGTTAACATCTCTCTGCCGATAAGGAATACCTCTTTCTCTAGTCTGCAGGGAAATTCTCAGGCTTATGATATCATTCTTTTCAATCTGCAACATGAGATTGTTGTATATGAATTTCTGGATCAGGACACTCTGATTTCGCCACTGACATTGACTGGTTCTTTCTCCATGCGATTGTCTTATAACATTCTGTGTTGAAGTGCACCCGACCCTCCTGATTGGGTGATGGGAGTCAGGGGGAACTACATTTTCCCATCTGATGCCCTACTCATCTGGAGAATTTGGAAGTAGAGGATGCCCATCCAATCTGCCTTGCAGAAAACAGGTATGTGCATTGCCCAAGTCTGCTTCCTCTGTTTGAATGTGGATGAAACTATTGATCATCTCTTCATTTATTGTTCATTTTCTGTCCGGTTTTGGCGCTACCTTCAGTCGATTTTCCACTGCTATTTTGATTTCAATTATGTTAGTGCACTGCAGGTTTCTGTCATGCATTTTGAAGGCAGTGAGCAGGTCCATTCACTGCACATTGTCGCTGCTATCTCCATGATTGCATATATTTGGAAATATCATAACATTATTGCTATCCATAGTGGCAGGCCATCTATCAAGGAGGGTTTGATGATAATCCACTGGAACATGAAGCTTGCCTCAGTGAAGAAATCAGGTTCTATGAATAATGATATTTTTGACTTTTTTCTTTTACGAACCCTTGGGGTAAGTGGAAAGGAGAGGAAGCCTAGGATGATAAAGCATGTTAGGTGGATTCCTCCAATCACTGATTGTCTTAAAGTCAATGTAGACGGGGCAGCTTCGTGTGCGCCATGATCTGCTGGATGTGGTGGTGTATTTAGGACGTACCAAGGCTTCTTGAAGGGATGCTTCTTCCAATATATTGGTAATTGTCATGCTATTGAGATAGAGTTATGGGAAATAATAAAGGCAATAAGGAATGCGGTTTGATATGGCTTGATGAAGCTTTGGCTTGAATCAGACTCTTTGGTTGCAGTGCAGATTTTTAAAGAACGATCCAGGAATGTACCATGGAGGATGCTCCCAGCTTGGATTGATTCTATAAAGCATGTTGAACTTCTCTCCTTGGATGTCTCTCATGTATACAGGGAAGAAAACCAAGTTGTTGATGCTCTCTCAAAAAGAGCTATCATGGAGTTAATCTCTAACTAGTCCTCTGTCCTACCTGAGTTTTGAAATGACTTAGTCCATAATGATAGAGTTGGCACTGTGTACACAAGGTTATGTAAGGCTCCCCCTCCCTGAGTCATCTGTACTATTTAAATTTTTATATTAATATATGGGAGCAGGTTTCTCCTAGCTCTCGGACTTTCTGGAAAATATTCAATAAAAAATTTAATCACTCATCTAATGTATTTTAATGATTAGGAATAGAAATATATCCATTTTATGTCTAAAAAATTTATATTTATAAAAATATATTTTATAACATATTGCACACATATTTTATATAAAAAATATTATAGAATTAGAAAAATATTTTAAAATTTTAATTTAATTTTTAAATAATATTTAAAAAAAATTATATTGTGTAATTGTTGACTTTTTTTCTAGGAATATGAATTTTTTCATGAATTATTGAAAATACATGTTTTTATTTAGAATTTTCTTAATTATTTTATTATTTAAAAATATCAGAAATATTTATCATTGAATTAAATTATTATTATTTAATTTATAATTTTTTTACAATATATAATTCATGTTAATAAATATCATATTGAATTTTGATAAAAAAAATTCAATTTTTGGACAATTTTCTTGTTTGAAAACTGTATTCTTGTAACATTATTTGGATTAATTTTAAATTAATTTTTTTATTTATATATAAATATTATGAAAAAATTTAATCTTTATTTATAAATATAATAATTTATATTATGTGACATGTGAAAATTAAATTTTCACCCAAATGAATATTAAAAATAATAAAAATTAATTAAAGTGATTTAGGTGAAACATTGTTTTATAGGGGGTTAAACTAAAAGGAGATGATGTAAGATGAACTAGAAAAATACAAAAACCAATTTTATATGCATATTTAGAACATATATGATCTAATGTATGATGGAGGAAAATTATGGAGCCTTTTTTTGGTAGATGATGTTGGAACACCTTTTTATTTTCATAACATTCATGTTTGCTACTCACATAACATAAAAATGTTCAGCCACTCTCCCCTCCAATTCTTACATTATAAAACCACAATTTTATACACTAACTACAAAAGTAACATACATACAATTCACCACATATCTCTAAGGACATAATTTATCTAGAAACCCATCTTATGATTCTATTTGGTTGAAACCGAATGAAGGTTTTCAAAGAAGAGGTGTTGTCCTTAACTTTGTTTTTTATTTTATTTCATCTTCCATGACATTAAATTATTAAAAACAATGATAATATAAAAATTAAATTATAATAATTATAATTAATTTTTTTGTTAATGTGATAACTCAAATCCTTCTTCTCAACTATCAAATGGGTTACAAAATCATCATTCATGTGTACGGGGGACAAATACCTCTTGAACCAAGGTAATATGTTTCCATAACAAAATATCTTAGATGGATAAAATTATATATTTTTATTTATAGATTCAAATTATATGATAATATTATTCTAATATATTCATGATATCACATATTTTTTCTATCCTTACATTTTGGGGGAATATGAAAATGTTGTTCATGTGTATGTTGGACTAATGCATCGTAAAGTGACGTGATTCGTTATTCACATATATATTTAATGGAATAAAATAAGGGTAGTTTTATATAAAGAAATTATTTATATATGGAATATAGATCAATATTTAAATTTAATATATTATATACATTTATATAATTCAATTTTTCAAGAAAACGACATCAATGTTCATGTGTACATATGGAACACCATCTCCATGAATGTTATATTTCATTTTATATATCATAAATTTATGGATTTATATAAATACATATATATTGAGAATATAATATATTTATATCACTAATAACATCTTTTTTTGTTTTGAAACTTGATCAACATAATATAACAAATAATAAAAAGTGAAAACATAAATGAAAAATAATGTATCTAATGACCAAATTCTAATTTTATTATTAAATTATTTATAAATGGGTAATTAAATTATAAAATTAAATCATATATTTATTTCATATATAATATTTGGTCGTTTAAAATATTATTAATTAAATATTATTTATTATAACTGAATATAGAATGTCCGTGACATAATTCAAGAGAATATGTAATGGTTTTCTAGTATCTCATTTATTTATAAGAGACATGTGCCATAAAAATTACTCATTTAAGTTCTGTACTATATATAATTCACCATTGAGATATATATTATGCATATAATTGTTTATATTATATTTTATATTTATTATCCTTAACTATTTAGTGGATCATATGAATAAAAAATAACTAATGGGGTAATTTATTTCTCCCTAAAATTTTCACCTTTCTAACATATGTCATGTTATGAAAAAATCATCATTTATATGGTGTATATACAAACCCATTTACTTGTAATGTCATAAAATTATTAATTATAATTATTTATTAAGTATAATTTATTTAAATTAATTTATGGTCATTACGATTTACTATTTACATTTTGGAAATTTTGTATGGTACAATCTTGTTATATATTTGAATTGTTATTATATTCTCTTTAGATGGTGGGATTTTATGATAGTTCTATCAGGGAACTAATTAATTTTATTATCATCAATTAATTTCATTAAAATAAATGTTTTATCTTTATTTTTCTTTCATTATGTACTCATGATTCAAAAATATGTAAATTTAAATTTACCTTATCTGTATGTTCAGTTCAAAAAAAATTGTCATCCATATCGATGTTTCCAAAACATGGTTTCAATAAATGTTTCCTCATTCATCAAAATATTTATTATAATAATTATTCACCATTAATTAACTATTTTTATTGTTTTCATAAAGTTCCATCATGTTTCTTATTGGAATGTTGATTAGTTTTTATTTTAAAAAAATATATAATAAATCATGATTGTTGCATCTATGATATGAATGATATTGACATAATTATGACCATTATTTACACGAAGATTATGTTTTAAATTCCAAAATATTATTTTTAAGGAAAAGTATTTTTGAATATTTATAGTTTTTTTATTTTCAATATGGAAAGGATGTTTTCTGAAACAAAATTCTTAAATACATTTTTAAGATATCAGTATATGCTTCAACTATTATATTCAATTTATAAGATATCCAAGTTGGATCACGAATTTTTCGGTTTTATTAATATATATTTTCAAATTTGGAATGTCCATATTACTTAATAAATTATCCCAGTTTTCTTTGAGGATCATTTTACATCTTATTTGACATCATTTTTTGCTGCATTGATTTACTAGGGATATGATAAAATGATACAATTTTAATTAATTTCATATATGGTTTATGTTTTTATAGAAAATTTGATTGTGAAAATGTTTTCTCCTAAATGTGTTGTAGATTAATATAATTATTATAAATCCTTCACTCTCTGCAACATGTTATTATCTGATAAAATTTTTATGAAACCCATTCCATTTTATGTGTTATTATATTATGACTATTTGGTGATCTGATGGAATATAATGAATCAATTTTTTTATGTGATGGTGTTCTCGTTATATCTATGGACCAGGTTTATATTGTAACCATGGACGGTGGTTTTGTAATAACTATAATAGTGTGACCATTATATCCAACAAATACATTCGGTAAATATTGGTAACTTATTAGATATATTGGATTTTAATAGGGGAGAATCTAGTTCAAAATGAGTTATTATCCTGTATTGTTGTCTTTAGAGTAATCCATGATTATTATGATAGTCTCAGAGGTAAACCCATTCTACTATGATAGTTTGGAAACTATCTATAAGTAAAAAATATATTAGTTTATTTCAAATGTGTATGAAAAAAAATCAATTTCTTTTTTGAATGTTATTTTCTCATGGATCTTGTTAATTAATTGTATTGTGTTTTAGGTCTTATTAATTTCCATGATTTATTCAATGATTCATGTCTATGATCCATGATATACATTGTATTGTTTTTAAATAATAATGATTTGTTTCTCATACCACTATTCTAATGATATTAATATGTGATCATTGATATATCTATTGTTTACCCTTTCTAATCATTTGCTATCTCTCTTTATTAAATTCCATTTCATCATGATATAATATATATATATATATGAAATTAATATGATGTTTTTGGATATGATGATCATTGTGGGGATGGTGTATCTCACTTATCTACTAGTAGTTAATGTGTGGAATTTTGTATACCTAAATGAATATTATGGGGAGAATTATGTTACATAATAAATATTTAGTTATTGATATGTATTTTTTTTGTAAACTTTTGTTCTGTATTTATGTTGGAGTTTATGAAAAATTGATATCAATTTAATGATTAGAGACTAGTAATCACATTATTATTATGGCCACCTGTGATCTAATGCATTAACATATATGATTACTACACGTGGTTAGAAATATATTTTTTCATGAATTATATGGACCTAGGAGAGGATAAAACATCATGATATTTCCACTATTATGTATTAATTCTAGTAAATATAGGTAAATGTTTTAATATGGATTAATAAATTAATGAATTAAACATAAATATTTACTTTTCTCAGGATTAAGAGTACTGATGATTTTAATTTTTTAGATATTGAAATTAGTTTAATTCCCCCCCCCCACAATATTTTGTATTACTTGTTTGGTATGGTGTTCTAGGATATTAAAGACGAGTAGTTGTCATTTAAGATGAAATTAGTGGTGGGCACTCAAATATTTTCATCATTATGGTATGTATACATTTTAATTCCCTATTTTAGGTCTAGATACAGATAATTGTATGGTTGATTTGGATATACCTACATTTTTGTCTAATACAAATAAGTATCACATGGTTTTATTAGTGATGAATAATTTTTCAGGATTATCATACAAGTTGTGGATAATTTTGTTCATGAATCATGATACATCAGTCATTTCTTGGGGAAATTATAATGATCAATTTGATACTGATTACTTATCATCAACTAATAAATTGGATTTCTAGCATTATATTCATAATAAATGATTGATATGTTCTATGTTCATCAGTTGAAAATCTAAAAAATAACCTTTAAAATTATGCATCAAAATTTCTAACATATGATGTGTCTATGGATTGGCCTTTAAAGGTCGTTTTAGATCATGTGTCATGCATTAGGGAACTCTATTTCTATTTTTTGATATAATGTTTTATAAAGTGAATACATCATTAAATTATGTTTTCTAGGTCTAGATCATTGTAATATAGGAGATTCTGTGTCCTTTAAAAGAGGATAGCTATGATGAAGGGTTCTAAATATTCAATCAAGAAGAATATATTTCTGTATGAAATGAGAATAAATCTACCAATTTTAACACATTTCACTAGAGATTAAGATTAATATACCCCTAAAAATGGGTCATTTATAGAATTTTTTTTGTTGAGTTTTTCTCCATTAAAGGATAAATTGTTCCACCTTCCTCATCTAGAAAGAATCTTGGGTAGACAGATCCATTAAAATCCATTAAAAAATTTAATTAATAGAGAATCAATAATAGTGACGAAGTTTAATTTTTCATTAGTAGATATGTGATTTTGTAACATGAGGAAAAAACAAAGCCATCCCTCACCATTAGTGAAATTGAGTACATAATGAAAATGTATATGCTCAAAATCATGAGTGGAGAGGACGTGGAGATCATTGTGCTAAAAATTATTTCTTTGTACTGTCAGCACCAAGTAAGACAAACATAACATAAGTTTCTATATCACTGTCTTTAAATTAATCCATGCATTAATATTTTGTAGGTTTTATCTCCTTCACATATATTATTGTAATTCATACTCTTTTACAGTAGGTGGAGATGAATATAGTTCCCTAGTTGTTGAGTATGATTTTTTGAGGTTAGGATATCATATCTGATTTATAAGAAATATGAGTTATTCCTCATCTAGAACAACTAATTTGAATATTTAATAAATATATATAAATTCAGAAAATATCATCCTACCCATGGATTGGATGTATTAGGTATAGGGTATCAAATATTTCATCACAAAGAATATCATATTCTATGACATTAATATATCCTAGGAGATGTTTGTTATTCCATGAGGCCATTAGATGGGTCAAAATTGAGCGTAGAATCTATAAAACATTTTATATAATTTGGTTACATGAATAATGGATTGTAAGATGGATGTTTTTACCATGTTTTGGTGAACTATAAAACGTGTTATTTCTTGATTATGTTATGGTTCAACCACCTTGATGGGTGATCATGTTTGGGATAGAGTTATTTCTATCTTCCACCCTTATATCGATCTCACCATATTGTATTTCCCCTGACTAAGCATAGGTTTTTTATATCCTTTTAAATGATATATTTTATAGATTATTAATTTAACCGAATTTTATTTCTTATGGGTATACATTTAATTTTTTATGGAACACAGAGTATATCTTTCTATTAGCTATTGATTACTATCTTTTGAATCTTTTAACGGTGATGAACTACAATCTTATCCCAAATATTGATAATCTATTCCATCAATACAAGGAATAATTCTATATCATGAAGATGTAAATTCATTCCTTGTATTATAATATGAGAGTAAAAGATTGTGTGAAACCAAATACTATATTCATATGTCATTACGGCTATCATGAGTTTGTTTTGAGGTTGTTCTTTACAACTAATGTTGCAACCATATTCATGGGATTAGTTAATACAGTGCCCCATGAATTTTTGAATATGTTGGTGATGATAATAATGTTATCATCATAATTTTCTAATAGAAATATTTGTAGAATAAAAATCTTCTATAAGACATGGTTAGAGTTATTCAGTCTAAACAACAAATTGAGAAGTTTTTTATATGTGAGGTCAAGCTTTGTGATGTTTGTTTCATTAGGTATTTCATGTATCACGGTTGAAAATTCATTTAATAATAAATAGTTAACATGTAAGTAACTTGGATAGCACCCATGAATCATGAATATATGGGGTGTATCAATTATTTCAATGTATGTTATAGTATAATTTCCCTAAATTTTCCATTATTGTAATTCCTATGAAATAATTTACAAAAAGGGATCTGAAATTCATATATGTTGTTGAGTTTAACGATACCCATGAGTATATACAATAGAATGTAGTTAGTTTATTGTTTTATTTTTTGGTTAATGAAGGATTTATATTTGATGTGTTCTATGATTCTTCGTTTCTATGTTTTGGAAGAGTATTAATATAAAATTTAGTTGTTATATCTTATGTGTCTTGGTAGAAATGTCCTTATCAATACAATTAAAACTCCCATTGTTTTTATATTTATAATATCCTATTTACTCTATATTTTTGGGAAATTATTTTTTTATGAATTATTTATATTCAAACAGCTAAAAAATTCTTAATGTATATTTTCCCAAGGAATTACATGAATACGAAGTTTCAATAATTGAGGGAGTAGGTTTTCTGGAAGAGGTCATGCGTATGATATAATGAGGTCATGATGTGTATATTTCTATTTACTCTATGATGTTGATATATGATTTATCATAATATTTCTTCGATATTCGTTATGTTTATGTTATAGGTTTTATGTAAAACTTGATAGTCAACTCATCTTTAGTAACACTAAATGATGAGTACCTATTAATATATTTTGTGGTTGTTATTTGTCATTAATGAGTTTTCTATAATGATTATTCTGAGGGGAGATACTGGTATTGGAAACAACATGTTCTATTTTAGAGAATCCTCTACTTTCATTCTACGATATTGGATGTGGGTATCCATGTGTTACATAGTTCCCCATTATAAATTAAAATTATAATGGAAATGATGGATCATGCTATTAGGGTTCAATATTTTTGGCCTTATTCAAGCTCACAGTTTCAAATTTTTTCTATCAGTGATTAGACTACATTAAGGTAATGGAGGAACATCTTATTCTTTGTTGTTTTCTTCCATTTTATGATATTACCCTATGTATATGGGTAGATTTTTTTTGAACATCATCACTATATTTAGCATATGTCATTTTGGAATTCAATCTAAATGAGTGATCATCGATATAGTGAAAAATTAAACTAACATCATTGAAATCAATGAATAGATATTTGTAGAAGTGTATTCATGGAATTATATATATAAGGTACTGAAGCATAATGGGGTTATAAATATGTTCATATATTATTGTGATCACAATTTTACATATAGGGTGTGCAGAGGTGTCAAATATTTCTCTAGTTTGCAGTTAATCTTTATCAGCAAAATTAATTTTTAGGTAGATGACTATAAATATAGAACAAAAAAATATATAGATATAATGTTTTATATCTTCATTTAAGATTTTGGAGTGGTGCGTGTGAAGAAAATAATATTAATGGAGTTTTCTTACACCAATTAACATAACTCAAAAATTGGTATGTCATATTTTAAAAAACATTATTGGTTACCTTATAGATCATCATTGGGAGAGACATAGTATATATAGATTGTTTTCTATGGAATAAAAGTGGATTGAATATTGATAGCATAGATATTTGTTATCTATGATGTAAATATGTATGAAAAATCTCATCTCATGTCCTATATAGAACATGGGACAAGTTATTTGGAGTCTAATGTGGTAAATAATGTGTTCTTGAAGTTTGACTTCTAAACATGGGAAAATGTTTATTTTAGGTTGTATAATTTCTCCCAATATTGTTATACATTACAATGTTTTTAATATTGTAAAAGAAATGGATTATTTTTTTATCCCTACCCACATATATGACTCTTATCTATAAATAAATCAAATTTTATATCCTTTATTGGGATATTTATGTTTATTATCACGTCATCAACTGCACAAATATAGATTTTTTATATTGTGAGGCGAACATGGGATAACCATTCCCATTCTAATATTATATAGAGATGGTACTGTGAGGGAATGATATAACATTCATTTTTGCCCTATATTTTCAAAATTATTTGTAATAGAACCCATGTGAGTGAGAGTCGTAGATTTACATTGAACACTCTATGTAACACCATTTCCATCATTATTTTCACTTATGTCCATATAAAATTTTTTATATTTTTTTATATAATGTTTTTATATATATAGTATGGTGATGTTTCAATTTTATGATCTATTCTATTGTGTTGTATTAGTAGATCTCATTTTTAGTTAGATACATAATTTTTATCACATTGGATTGTTGTTTATATCCCTGGTTCTCATTATTTATGTACTGTGTTAAATTTCTTACTTTGATAATACATTGGGAAGTATCTAATGTAATCTATTCAAATAAATTTGTTAATTAATTTTCATTTTTCATGCCAAGAAATTCTTAATGAGGGAGTTTGAAGTTTTTAATTAAGTGATAATAGATATGTTCTCCATTTAAAGGGTCATAATTTCATTAAGGTGGGAATTTCATTCAATATTTTTTTTATTTTTTTATTATATTGTTATATTAGATCTATTTTCCCTGTGGTGTAGGTTGTGTTTCCTTAGAGAATCAGATGTTAGAAATAGAAAAGGATTAAATGTTATGAGAATCAATTTTGAAGTCAGCATGGTGCTCATTGATCCATTGATTATGAAAATGATGTGTGAATCTCAATACGCCATATTATTCAGATTTTTTATATTTTTACTTATTATTTTATGAAATAAAATCATTATAATGGTCTCTATATCTGTAAAAAATCAATTATTTTTTAGAATTGAAAGATCCATATCTACAAATCTCCTTGGAAACAGGGTATTATAGTTTCCATGATCCACATAACTGTAGGGGGAGTTTAACACACTATAGTGGAATCTTAATGGGTTCCATTAAAAATGGAAGTCCTAGGTTATCTAGGATCAAATGTTTAGTCCCTCTCACAAGCCATATATATACTCTACAAACATCATCTACCTAAAATAGTGTCTCCATCTATGTCAAACTAATTGGTTTATCTGATCTAAATCATCATGTAATATTGTCTTCAATTTCTCCCCTTCTATTTATTTTGAAATACTTATCCTTAAGGGAAATTTTTTCAATTTTTCATCCCCGCTATTTGGGACATGTATAGTGTTATTATTAATGGTGGTTTCTATTCTTAATATATGGCAGTTCATCTATTGTTTTTTAATTTATTACCATTAGTGGTAGTTGATTTGAATTTATTTATTCCTACATGAAGAACCTTTATCTTCACATTATGGTAGGATATTTGAAAATTATATTTTTCATTAGTGTGAAAGTTAAAAATTTCCATTCTTTAGTATCATGTAAAAATTTATGAAATTGAATATAAATAAATAATAAATATTAAAAGGAATATCAAATTCAATGGAAACTAAACCAATGTAAAATTGTAAAGAGAAGAACTATTTTGAATGTCATTTTTCAGTTTACTAATTCAAATAAGTCACTACAAATAGTAAAGAGTGAATCTATTTTATGTTTAGAAATAAAAAAATATAATATAATCCTAAATTTTTTTTTCTGATTTTTATCATACAATGACTTTTTTTAAAATTAAAGAATTGATGGATATAAATGTTAGTTTACAAATATTCAATGTAACATATCTTTACATTCATTAATGTATTATATATTCTATTTTCTTGTTTCCCTATAAAACAATGTGTGTCTTGGGAGCCCTGAAGATGGGAATAATTTTCTATGAAAATTAACCTAAACTCAGAGTTTTTATTTTTGTATTTATGAATATATTCTGGGGGTAAATTTTTAATTGTATTTAAGGGGTTCTTCCCCATTTTATAGAACATTTGAGATATCATACGGTTTCTGTAATGAATTTAGTGTTTTTTAGACTCCTAGAGAATTACACACTATATATTTGGAGTAAACGATGTAGAAATTATATATGGAATATGAATACATGATGTGTAATGATAAATGATAGGTTTGAAATAATATAGTGAAGAGTATTTTAGGATATGTGAGCCCCAAAGTATACATAGTGGGTAACTGTAATGGTATTGGTTTTTAGGATTTTGAAGGGATAAGGTTCCATCATTCATCTTCATACATCATGCCTCTTAACTAGGTGACCTCTTCCATGGACTCTAGGATCCACTATTTAATCTGGACAGATTCATTATGTGATTAATAACTATATGAGTGGGATTATCAATCCCTATGTGAGTAATAATTTTCCCTTCATCATTTCATTGATAATGGTATCACTTTTTCATTTTGATATCTAATTTTTTGAACACTGAGGATGTACCTACATGATTTTATCAAGATCCAATGGGTGATATTATTTTAATGGTTGTCACCAATGTTTTTATGGTGTATAGTGTGTTGGTTTGTGAGGTAAGTGATTTCTTCTAATATCAACCAATTATTTTTCTATATTTAATTAAATTGATGATGTGAGGATTGTTCTTAGAGCCTCTTTTTTTTAGGGTTTGTCTGTGTGGTGGGTTACATTTTAGGCATGTCCACCATGTGTTTTGATATAGGTTGTTTTAACTCTATCCTGTGTGGGTGAAGTGAATTTCATCTATTTTTGATAAAATTTAATTTTAAATGAATATAAATGATATAATAATTTTTTTTGGGCGAGGAACTGGTTTTCTAATAAAATATAGGTTTACCCTTATTTTTGTAACATGAATGAGATTTTCAAAGAATTGTGAAATGGATTTGAGAAATGGTCACTGATGCATGAAATGATGAATTTTTTTGATGAAATAGTTTGTAAGATATGGGACATTTAAAATAATGGGTTATTAGGTAGATGGTGTACTAATAGGTCTTATCCATTGATGGGGGTTTGTTCATGGGGAATATATGAGCCACAAGAACATGATTTTCTTGGGATTTTTTAGTCCTGTTAGGGGTTTAGTTTTTTGTTTGTGATTTTTATCTGTAGGCTCGATGCATATATCTAGTTAATTAATGAATAAATTAATATATATTGTTTATGATTATACTAGATCTCCTAACATTGTGTGATCAATTCTGTGATGTTAAAGTTTCTTCCTATTTTGGATTATACTATTTTCACTGTACTTCCATGGATTTGACATGATATGTGATGCAATATTTGTTTTTAAATGATATATATGGTATTATATATGAATATTTAATGAATTGAAACTGATTTACTTGACTTAGTTTTAAATTTTGAAAAAGGGTAAATTAAATTATATTTCCAGGATTTTGGTATAAAATTGATAACAATTTATCATGCCTTGTTCATTTAATGTGAATAATTATCTGATTTAATGTATTAATATTTGATATGGAACACTCGTGTGTAACCCTACTCATCCTGGTAGCTCACACCATGCAGACCCATTCTTAAGTGTGTAAAATGGGTTTTAGTCAAGAAAAGAAATGGAATGGAAACATAGTGAGGTAGAAAGGTTTTTGTCATTTGGTTTGGGTAACATGTGGTTCTATTGAATGAGTTTTCCCATGTTATCAAATAGATATATTTGAGTAGTTAATTAGTTTTTTTCTATTATAGTGGTACATATCTATCTAATACTATTTTATACCATTTTTATTTTTATTTGTACCATTTTCCTTTTTTTGAAACATAGTTTATCCTCAAATTTTTTATCTATTATTCTCATTTGTGATGTTGTCGGTTCATGATTAGAGAAATTTATACATATGTTTCTTGTGTGATGCATGGTTGCTACTTGATAGCCAATAAGGATTAGGAGAACCCTTCATATATATGGAAGATCGATTTAGGTACAAATTTTCTATGGTATTAAGGTAGGTTTTTTTACAAAGTGGTATCTGAGTATGTTTTTCATCAAGAGGCATTGTCTTGGGACATTCGATATTCTTTAGATATCACCCACAATTCATCTGTATTATCCAATATACCAAATGAAATTATATATATTTATAACCTTTTATAGTCTAGAAAATTTTCCAATTACATCCCTCATTTATTGATCGACCAATATAGCCTCGCATTACAATATATTACTCATTAGCGTATCATTTTTAGAAACAAAAGCCCACATGTAAAATTGTCCATTCTTCATCTTCGCTAATGTATCATTAGGAATATTTTCAAGTGATCGTCTAATTTTTCCTACCACAATTAATATATATGTATTTCATCTATATAGGCTACCAATCAATGATCAAGGTTATATCCAAATACCATGTTTATTAAATACATGAATATTGAAGGTTTATTATGATGTTGAAATGGAATAACTAGAAATATATTATGTGTATACATTATTGATTAAGATGAATTTGGAATATCATTTTTCATTACCCTCAAATGATGTTATCCTCAATGAATCACAATTTCATAAAAATATTCATATAGACATAATTTATCAAACAACTCATTGTTAGATGGTAGATGATACAAGTTTTTTATAGATCTCCTTTTTTTATAATCAATGCATTGAGTAATTTTAAAATATTTCCTATTATGAAAAATATCATGTAAACCCCATCGATACTCACTAGGGAATATGATTCACATATCAACATCTTATAAGGTTGATTACTAAATTCCTTTATCTTAATTGGGGGAATTCTATATAGTTCATTTGAAATTGGTATAACACTTGGATTACCTTTTACTGAAAACTCGACATCATGATATAGAATAAAAATATGTCAATCATATTGAAAGGTATCAAAAAACTCTTATAAAAAATTCTTATCCCAATTATTGATTTTCTCACTGACCATATTATAGAAATAGTGTTAATATATTGGAATTGAAAACTGTGAGACAAATGTGACATTAATCAGATGGTTTTATTTACCCTTCCACTAATAAAATATTTTTTGTTCATTAAGAATGTGAAATGTTACGACTCTTCCTCACAAAATGATATTGGTCAAAATTTGGATTTTAAATCCATGTCTACTATAATATTCAATTTAATTAAAATGTGAGTCAAAATATTTAAATAAAGCACAATCCCAAAAACATAAATAAGAGAGTAACTATATACTTGTGATGTGATCGTAATACAATTATGAATTTTCACCTCATACTATACATATAATTGGGTACCATAAGAATGAAAACTCACTCAGTATTTTCCAAAGATATATTAATTCAGATAAATAAGAAAAAATATTGAACATTATTATATCACCGGACCTTTTAAAACATGAACACAAACAATCTATCTTCATTCCCACATTAATCCGAAATGTTTTCTTATTGCCATGAAGCATCATTAATTATAGTGGCAGATTATTTAATCCAAAAAAATCATTCATAGGATTTCCACGTCGTGAAAACTTCTTATAAATCTATAGATACTTATATTTACCAATATTATACATTATCATTTCCATAAATAGTCAAATATTGTCCTATTCATTGAATTATACCATGTGTTTAAAAACTAATCTAAACCCAATTCCCAAATACTAATTAGAAAATACTCTAATCCCACCGATAAAAATAAAAAAATTACATAATAAATATTACATTTTCTTAGATTAATATTCAATACTTAATATTATGATATAAAAAAATTAATGTTTTATTTTCATTGGATACTAGGTAAAAATATTATTTAATGAATGAAGATAAACATATCCCACCAGGATCATCCCTTATAATATGCCTCTTTTAAATAAAATATGTAATTAATTTCATCAAATCCCATATAATGAATACATAAGAAATAGTGATATCAGATTCTTAGTAATGGTAATTATGGGATATATCACAAAGATATAAAATAAAACAATAATATACACATACGGGTATTAGCTCTTGCAAAAATCTAAAATTTTCATTCCCAATGTATCATATATCAAAAATAATAATATTTTAATAAAACAGTAGAATTTTAAAAAAAAATTACTCATAATAGTAAGAAATAATCATAATAAAATATTTAAATATGAGTTTAATTCGTAAGAATGAAAGCATGTCATAAGTGTGTCGCACCATAATGGGTATAAAAAGATTTAGATATGTCAATGTTAACTAAAAAAACCATCAAATCATAATGGATCAAAAATAAAAACATATTTCCAATATTATAAAGCCCCATGCATCATCACCTGATTCATATAGTGTAGCATGCAAACCACATTGTTTCCTGTAGTGCATAAAAACATCAACTTACTTCCCCTCATAAATAAAACACAATGGATTATTTTCCATAGATATATCATGAGATATAAATCAATACCCTATTAATTAGAGATAAATATTATTCTTGGGAAACTCATCATATAATAAAAATCATACATATTTTTCTACAATATCTGTAAACATTCATCTTAACATTATATCATAAACAAAGAAAATGAAATTGTTTTATTAAAAGATCATCATCAAATAAATAAACTGACAAAAATAATAATAATGGCATCACATGATCATATAGCTAGTAAAGAACAATTAATATAAAAGGATATTATCATACCAGAAAATTCAATTAAAATATTAGTATGTTTTTTTTAAAAATAAATTTCATTGTGTAATAACATCCTTAAAAAAATAAAATTTTACCATAAAATTTGGAAAACATATTATATGGAAATTAATAAGTAAAATTTTATAATAATAATTTAATTATATTTTCATCATGATGGTGAGAGATTATTTTTATGCAGTACATGTTAAAAATAATGCACCTCTTCACAATTTTTTGGAATATAGGAAAAAAGTATCACATTCAGAAAATGATAATAACATTTATTTTAAACCATTTCTAATGAAATTATATCATGGTTATAAAATAATTCAAAAATAATTTGATAACGATAACAGTAATTATGGATTTTTTTAGATAACATAGACATTGTAGAAGAATAATTCATGTCGAATAAAAACATTTTTATTTATCCTTCACAATATTTTTTAGTCAATTGAGTAGTCAAACTATTGAAAAAGAAAGAATAAATGAGTATCAAATAGACATTAATATATACTAAAAATATTTCAAGAGAAATATAGGATATATATTATATAATTTCCACACTCAATGTTTTTTTATTATTCCCCTAGTGATATATTGGTCGCTCTTAGTTGGATTTCCCACTTAGATAAATCTTATGTGCTGGGGATGATGTGTAGTTTGTTTTATATGTTAGGGTGTGTGTTTTGTTTCTCAGGCATAGATCTCCATTCTCGTGATGTTTCTTCGCTTTCACACTCCTTTGAAGCAGGTGTTTCTAATTTTTCATTTCTAGTTCATTCAATTTGACACTTGGGGATTTTAAAATAATATCTTAATATGTTTAACATTCTTGTGGGGTTTCTTCATAGCTCAATATGGTGTTTTTATAATGAATTTATTTGTTTAAGTGGAAATAATGGGGTTTATTTGATCAGGCTAAAAAATCATTCACACAACAATTTTGTTAAAATATCAACTGATTCATTAAAATGAATTTATTTTTGAGTAGTGTTAATAAATAATTATGTTATGACATTTTTGTTGGATATAAAAAATGATGTTTTTGTGGATATTGGTGACTTTTATGTGTAATTATTTCATATGTTTTTTTTAATGGTTAGAAAACATGTGATATACCTTTAAAGGTAGAATTTGGGTGAATTCATGTCATACAAGACGTTTTCCATTGGATATAGGCACATACATGGGTGTGTTGGGTACACAAATAAATGGGAACAAAAATAAGAATTATCTTAGATAAAACATCTCAATATAAAAACATGTATTTAAAAACACTTATCTATTACCATTCATCCATTCTTCAAACTCTTGATGATTTACTAATGGTGTATTTTTTCCCCAAATGACATGAAAATAGTTTTTAATTATATTTGTCTGTTAGAAATGATTACTGTATTTAATGATGGTTGGTTTCCAAATGGTATGACTGCTAGTTTGGTATCATTTGGTATTTTTTTATTTATGTCTTGGTTTTAAAGAGGTATTGGATCAGGAAAAATAATGAACATTTAGTACTTTTCATATTAAACTGGTGTTTGATTTAGATCGATCATGGTTTGGAAACATTTCTATGATGTACTAGAATTGATAACGCATATGTCATGTTTGGAATTGAATATTGTTTTGGAAATAAACTGTGGTTTTGGAAGTAAAAATTCCTGGTAGTAATGTTAAAATGTTTTAGATAAATTTTTTACAATATAATGTAGTGTGATGGTTTAGTTGGTACATTTGAATTACATGCAACAATATGGGTACCCCAAAGTAGGATTTCTTTAGTGTGGGTTATCACATAGGTGGCGTCAGTGATTGGGGTAGGAATGTGTAGTGGTGGAAGTTAATGTGAGTCACACATGCAAGAGCCTCCTTCTTTGAACATGTACTATTACCATGTGTTTCCTGAGTGCCTTTATAAGGTTTGTATATTGTTTCTTGTATAAAATAATTAGATGGGTTGATACCCCCTGTGAATTTATAGGGCTTGGTGGGATGTGCCATTGGAATGGAAGTAAGAATGTTTATATGGTTATAGACTATGATGTTGCATCATAGGCTGGCTGGTGAGTCCTGCCCGAGTATGTCCATCGATCACTCTAGGGATTTTTTTGATGCACATGTGGTTAGTATTTATATTTTCTTTTATATATATATATATATATATATTGTTTCACTTGGTTTTTATTTTGTGCTTAAGGTTTATTTTCAGCATTTTGTTTTGTCTATTTGTTTTGATTTTGGTTTTGGTTTTAGTTATTTAATGGTATTCCATTTTGATAATAGTGAGGTGGTGTGTGTTGTTTTATTACAAGGAAGGATATTTTTTATTAAAATAAGAAAAACTCTTTTTATATATGTATTAAAATCTATTGTCTTATACTTTCTCGTGAAAGGAATGAATGGATTCTATGATGGTAACATAATGAGATGTTAATCTCAAACCCTAATTTTCTTGTTCTGTGTCTGTAGACCCATTCTATTTTATAGGTTCAACTTCACGTTTTGAATTCTCGTTATTGGAGCATATTGGTCTACATCTTGGAGCTTACTAAGAGGTCACATTGAGATAATGTTACCCTGGATTATTTTGAGTTTTATATTTTGTATTTCATTTGAATAGAAGTTTTATTTCTTACATATTATATATTTATTATTATTCAGTTGTTTTACATATTTTTTATTTATTTTTTTATTTGATCTAGTTTTTTCTTGGGTAAAAAATAATTTTCATGGTGATTACATTGATTCCTAGTACTAGTTGGAAGCCCATGGGGATTAGGAACGCACATCAGACAATTCCCCAGACTGGGTCAAGTGTCTGCTATGTTGTAATCTTGGCGTAGTTCATGCAACATGGTATTATTGTGTCCCTTTTATTAATTGGAATCTCAGTTATATTGGTGATTAGTATTATCTTGACTCGGTATGAAGGTATGAAAAGAACATCAAGAAGTCAAGATCGTTTTATACTTCTAGTTTCTTGGGGTAGTTTAGGTTTTGAGTCATATATTTTGGTATTGGATGGTTTTTGTTGAGGAATTATAATGTAGGTGACCAAAAGTTATTGCAGGAACTCATATGGAATGTGAAATCAAAGTACATTGTTGATTATCTTCCTAGTTGTTATTGTTTACATGGGGATTGGCCCACTAATAATGTTTCCATGATTGATGTGACGACTAGTTCCATACTATTGTTGTTTGGTGTGAGTTATATTTTTTTATTAGTTTGTGGGAGTAATGTATTAAAATGAAATATTTATTAAATTGAAGGGGCAAAATTCAATGGGTTTTTAGATTGTAAATAGTGGATTTTAAATGAGTGTGCAAAGGATTATAAATTTAGTAATTCATTGTATTTGACGATTTGATGAAATGTGTGACCCTTGTAACTACTCATAAGAGTTCACATATGTGTGGATATGTATAGAAAGTACATGTTGGAACTTTTTTGTGGAAGAAACCATGTGTAAGGATTCATAGGATTCCATGGGTATGTGTTTGGAATTAAAGGGTTTTTCTACTTTTCAAGGTTGTATTTTGAAAGGGAAAATAATTTGGTAACATATTTTTTTAATGTTTCCCTAATTTGGATAAAGTGGGTTATTGTTTTGGGAATATTGATTCAATTTTTTGGAATGTGACCATAGAAAAAGGTAGTTTTGATTTGGAAATTTGATGGTTGTTTTTTGGAATATGACTCTGATATGTTTTTAGTGCTTGTCTTTTGAGCCTATTTTGTGGAGTGATATGTTCCTTTTAAATGGTTTCTGGGTCGATTATGATTCTAGTTTCATTCCCCTCATGTTGATCATATTATTCGATCTTGAAATTTCCCCAATGTTTCCTGTGGGACCTAACATGTTTCTTTTTATTCAAGGACATTTCTCTTTTTTTGGTGATTGTCGCTCCGATGCTTTCGTCGGGGCGCTCACATCCGTCTTTTGGGGGGACGTGCTGCTTGTTACCCCGCATTCTTGCTTTCCAAAGGCAGGCATCATCCATTCCTTGTTCAAGGAAGTCTGCTCCTTGATCGAAACCGGGACGATGGGATGTTGGTTCTTCCTTCCGTGGATTCCTCCTCGGAGCTCATCACCTAGTCCGGGTCTCCCTCGTAGATTAAGCCATGCTTGTGAATCTCATTCCCGGTTCCATATCTACATGGATGCCAGTTAATTACACTACATCCGTCAAGATGATCCAAGGGGTCTTGTCGGTGTAGCAACCTTTGGTGAGGAGAATGGTCACGTTGGGGCGTCGTTGGCATGTTTGTCTTTGGTCCCTCATCATAGGGCTTCTCGAGGGCGTGGAAGCCCGAGGCATCCCACATCAAACATGGGGAATATGTACCATCGGATGTTTTCCTTAGCTTCCCATGTTTAACACGGGGTATGTCGCGATTTTAACGTCTTGTGGAGACGGATTGGGTTGAAGGACCCCTAGGGGGAACACCGATGTTGGGGCCAGCACGTGGGCGGCTTCCCAGATGTCATAGAGTGGGATGGGGTGGCATGATCTCACCGGGATGTGGCGGCCCAGGTAAGGATCAGTATGGATGGTGGAGTGATGGGCTTGAACCTCGTGGAGGCTTCCTACGTATCCTGTGGATGGGAATCAAAGTCGACGTAGTTCGGGATGGATTGGGGCTTACGCAAAGGTGCTGCCCAAGTGCCGCTAGGGAGCGGTAATGGTGGATGGGGATTATGCTCTGAGGCGGCCCACCATGGTGGATGGGGCTTAAGCTCTGAGGCGGCCCAAAGAAGTATGGGGCTTAAGCTCTAAGGTGGCCCATGAGGGGGGATACAGTTTAACATCATGCGGGACGAAATACAGTTTAACGTCATGAAGGACGAGGAATTTGGGGCTTACACTCTATGGAGGCCCATGGTGGGTATGAGGCTTAAGCTCTGAGGCGGCCCATGGTGGGTATGGCGCTTAAGCTCTTAGGCGGCCCATGGTGGGTATGGGGCTTATGCTCTGAGGCGGCCCATGGTGGGTATGGGGATTAAGCTCTGAGGCAGCCCATGGTGGGTCGTGAACTGACGTGAAGAGGTCGGAACAACCGGGTGGTGGGCTTGAACCTCGTGGAGGCTTCCTACGTACCATGTGTTAGCACGGATCAAAGTCCACGTAGTTCGATAGGATGGGGATTACGCTCTGAGGCGGCCCATGGTGGTGCCATGGTCGATGCGCTCTCTAAGACCACATGAGTCATGCTCGGTGTGAGAAACAAGAGGCAGTAGGGACCAAACAATCACGTCACGAAGGGTGCGTCCATGAGAAGCGGAATGGGGCTTACGCGTTGAGCGGCCCAAAGAGAATATAGGGGCTTATGCGTGGTTAGCGGCCCTTGGTGCTGGGGATTACTCCAGGGTGGAGGCCCGTGGTGAAAAAAAGCACATTGGGAAAGGGACTCCACTGGCCTCGGCAGGGGGGAAGTACGGAGATGCATGGGTGCAGTCATCCGTAAGAGAGGCTAGGGGCTTATGCTCTGAGGCGGCCCTTCCCAGGCGGACAAACGCTGCTCCGACAAGTAGGATCTCATTCCATTTGAGGAAGAGTCTATTCTCGTTGAGAGGAGTGGCGTAAAAAATGTCCGAGCTGGGGGGGACCATGCGTGCGAAGCACGGGGTCGGACCACAGTTTAACGTCATGTGTTAAGGACGAGGTGCTTAGCAGTTTAACGTCCTGCAGCTTGGAAAAGGAGGGTTCATTCCACACCCCTAGGGCTTACATGTCGAACACCCTCTACCCCTTGTGAGAGGGAAGGCATCGGCAAGGCCATGGCGAAGGGGGGCCGCAGGGCGAACCACTGGGGGGGGGGGTCCACGTTAGTGTGGCTATGCGAAGAAGAAATAGTCGTTAGTGTGCCTATGCGGAGAAGCATAAGGCAAAGCAACGCAATGGGAAACATGGACCAAGGGACCTTGAGGTTACTTCGCACGAGCCTGGAAGGTCGTACCGGAAAACAATGCATGGCGCGCATGCCCGGCAGGGGAGACATCAGGTGCCAGTGTAGAGGGGAAGCCAAGGGGCGTCAAGGTGAAGGGTCCTAGGCTTTGTGTGCAAAAAAGAAGGTTTGACCGCAAAACACCGGGACGAAGCACAATTGGAGCAAGGGAATTATGTGCGGAGAGTGAATTACGCGTAGGGATTTGTGCGCACGGCAAGGTATTGCGCGCACGAGACATGGATTGCGCACAAGGCTGGAACCCGGGGAAGGGGAAAAATGCACTAAAGCCGGTAGAGTTGCGCGCAAAGGTGAACTCTGAGGCAAGGTTGCGGGAAATGAGGGATTACCTAGAAGTCATCCTATGCGTGGAAGGAGCCGAATTGCGTGCACGGGAGTCGCTTCGAATTCCGCAACCCCCAAACCGCTCGGGGTCACCTTTTATTTATAGGCGACGTCCGGCGCAGAATGCAGGCGGCGCGCGAAATCTTCCGCGCCGAGAGCCGCTGGCGCGCAAAAACTCGCCGTACAGAACCGGGGTGCGCAAATATTGCGCGCCTCATCGGCTCGATTCCGCGAAACCTGGGGATATTACGCGCGCAGAACATTTTTTCGCGCGGATCCTCTTTTATTTCGCGCACCACATCCTGGGCCTCCGGATCGGGCCTTTGATTCCGAATATGACTTCGCTTCATCATTTCGAAACTTCCTCCGAGTGTTACAGACTTTTTTTGGAGTCAACAAATGCCCCCCCTTGGAGTTGGATTAGCGATAGGTCGCAATGATCGTATTCCAAGGGAAATGCCGAAATGCCAAAGTGCTGAGTCTCCTGGACAAGTTGCGCGCAAAATTCTAATGGGGCGCGCAAAACTACGGGCGCGTGCGGATTCCTTTTTCTGCGCGGCACGGAACCCTGGCCTTTCCTATAAAAAGGGGCACTAGGTCACAAATCTATACTTCCTATTTTTCCACGTGATAAGCTCATCGCTCTCGTGCATGAAATCGCTTCTGCGGCTGCACATAGAAATGCTCTGGCAGCGCAGAATTCTCTCCGAAATTCGGCCGTGATTCCGCGACTGTTCGGGATCGTCTGCGCTTCGCGTGCCGATTGCGCGCTCATCTCCAGGATTTCGCGCAACTCCTTCAGATTTCACGAAAAACACTTCGATTCCGCGCACTGCATCCTGATTTCACCCAACTCTTGAAAAATTTGAGATGGCTGCAAATCGAGTTGATGAGGGGGAAGCCGCTGCCCGTAGGACAGAAATGGCAGTGAACGATGAGGTTTCTGGCACCAAGGTGATTGTATCCAAAAATCTGACCTTGTTCAATCTGCTGACTCCATCCCAGAAGACGTTTCCCTTGTCTGACAACCACTCACTCTGGAATTTTGGCATCCTAGAGGAGGTGCCACTGCCAGGATTCGAGGTGGAAACGCCACGGTCTTGGGTGACTCGGGAGGACGAACATTCTCGCTACAACATCACCAACAATGGCCATCCTGTGAGGGAAACCATACATATGGACGTATATGTCCTGAACCCGAGGACTAGGACCATTACCGGGGATGAGCCTGTGGCAGAGAATTCTCCGGCCCTCTACGCGATCACGTTCCGTCAGAGCATCACGGACGACATGAAGGGATGGATGAAGGATTGGGACTTGCGGTCCTGGGGAAAATTCACCAGAAAATGGGCCTGGGCGTTCTGGGTTCGCCATACCTGTGACCAGTTCGGGGACGCACTACGGTATATCGGCCTGTTCAAGGTGGTATGGACATCGCAGTTCCACATCCACCGCCATCCTGAACTCGGACCAGAGATATTCACCCGGTGGTCTCCTGACACCAACACATTCCATCTTCATCATGGGGATGTTGGCATCAGTCTCTGTGACGTTCACTGCATTGGAGGTATCCCGCTTGAGGGTTACCAATAAGATCAGTTCCATCCTCCAAATAACACCTGGGGAGACAGGTCGCGGATGCCTATGTTGACGTGGCACCTGTTGGAGATGGCCAAAGAGAGGCTGGGGGTCAAGGACCTCCTGAAGGACATTTCCTTCAAGGGCTGGTTCAGCCTGTTCCTTGAGAAGGATCCGGCTGTCAAGATGTCGGGACGGGGCAAACGGTTCCCAACCGCAGCTCAGAGGAGCAGGGACGGGTCATACTGGAGGACCTTGGAGGCGGGGCAATACCAATCATGGGGTTACCCCATCATTGAGGCCCAGGACCCGAATGTCCAGTATGCCGGGTTCCTTGCCTCCTTCCTAAGCGGGTGGCTCCTACCGGTGCGGGACGCGAGGATGGGCGTCCATCTAGCAAGACTGGTGATGGCGGGCTCCATGTCCGGCATCAAATGGTTCAACTTGGGCGTCCCCGTACTGGCCAAGCTGTATGCCATCCTGGGGCGCATCTCATGAGGGGGTCGCCTCAGAGAGTATGTGGTCCCTTCCAGATTTTCCATGGCTGGGTGGTGACTCATCTCGACGGGTACACCTTCTCAAACATCATCCATCCTCTGGGCAACGGTTTGCGACCGTCCTTGCTAAACATCGCAAGGGTGGCTCCGATGACGCTCAATGAGGAGGGCGTGAGGATCCGCATTGGAAACCATGGCAACTTCATCTTCAGCCCGTTCCCCACCCCAGTTGTCCAGATGGTGGACAACGGGCGAGACTCTCTGGAACAGCAGGAATATTCTAGAGCATTCGGGGCAGGGTGCTCGTGCCTCGGATCGACGGGAAGTTGAACTGTGATCCTTACGTGCCATACCAATTCATCAGGCAGTTTGGGTGCCTCCAAGGAATGTCGAAGAAGGTACTCACGGCTGTCTGGCAGGAGAAGAATACATGCGTCCTGCGCCAGATGTGGTTGATGTTTTCCACTTTCGGCTCTGGCGATGTCATTACTCTTCCTCCCACTGGGTTCGATGCTGGCCTAGAAACCGAATACACTGAATACTGGACCATTGCGTACCCTGAAGGGCTATTACGCAAGCGCGTCTGGCAACTCGAGGTCACTCGCGCAGAAACCGGGCGACGGGAAAGAAGGCACAGTGCCGTCGGAAGGGGAGAACCAAGGGCGTGTCAGGCAGTGAGGCCTGTGCAGGCTGGGACTTCGGCAGCGGGAACATCACATGGTGCTGCCACGTCCTCGTTACCCACAGTGGGGTCACATGAGGTGGCCAGGGAACTGCCCGGGAAGCAGATAAGATATCTGCTTGAACCTTCCCAAGATGCAATTCTCCCAGCACTGTGGTCGGCCTCGATGACCCTGCGGCAATCGCTGAGCATCGAAGCCATCTGGCAGAAGATAATACAGAACGAGATCCAACTGCCAGAGGTCGGGCTCATTCGAATTACCGAACGAGTAAACTTCCATCGGCGGCATGATTATCTGATGGCCATGGATGCATACGCACACCAAAGGGGGAGGCGTGCGGAGCCACCTTTCTTAGTGAAATTGATGCTTGTCCATGAGCATGATCCGAAATCGATGCCGCCGGGAGAAGGTGACAGTGACGAGGAGCCAGAGGGGGAGGAGGAAACCAGAGAGGATGAAGGCGACGGAGAAGATGAAGGAGAAGAGCTCGAAGGTGTGGTGTCACAAGGGGTGACCTACCAAGGGAGTCTCCGAGAGAGCGGCAAGATTGCCATCTCTGATCTCGACATAACTGAGATACTCGAGGTATGTTTCTAACTCCATTCATTTCCCTTATTCATCCATTCTTCTTTCCAACTTCTAACCCACATCCCCATCCTACTCATGAGAAGTTGAGCGTTAGACGGTCGTCCCCACCAGAGGAGGAAGGAGAGGAACCGGTGGGACATGATGGGGATCCGACACCCATCATTGAATTAACAAGCACGGAGGGGTCTCTTCTTACGGCGGCTCCTGCAGCGGCTGAAACACTAGGGACTGACGCTATGGACTCCTGTAAGTCTCACGCTTCACTACTGGCTCTTGGTGTCAAAAGATCCCAACTAACCAGCGTATTCCTTCCACAGTGATCTCAACACTGGAGGTACGTCAGGCTGCAGAGCCCGGGCCATCCGCGAGTGGACCAGTGGCGGACATGCCACCTCGTTCATAACATGCTCCGTGCACTAAGTCGGCCACAAAAATTAATGAACAGGGGATGGCAGACATCAGTGGTGTGGTTCCTGAGATGAGGTCGGAAGCTGATGGAGGCATCATTACTGTTGGGGTGAGAGAAGATGGTCGCTCGGACGTGGAGGATCATATTCCTCACGAAGGCGTCCCTGTGGCGGATGCTGCTGCCGATCTGCTGGATGCCTTCCCCATATACCGACCCGATGACCCTAAAGAGATAGATGACTCAGACTCAGAGGTAGCGAATGAGAGACGGATGACATGGCGCAATGGGTGGATGTGTATCCAGTGCTTCCTCAGACAGCCCCCATCGGATTGGCTGAGATGGATGGGATCACTTCAGACCTGGCTACGCTTCCTGTGCACCAGAGGGGCTGACACTCAGCGTCTTCATCTGACAGTCCGTGATTACATGGCCGAGAAGATACGCGTGAGCAGCCGGCGCACCGACATTGCCCAGTGACGGGAAGGATCAGCGAGCGCTCAAGCGCTGTAGAGGGTGGAGCAAGAAGTCTGGGACCTCGAAGGGCAGGCGGCAGAGAAGGAGGCCTTAATCGAAACATGCTCCGAGCTTGTGGAGCAACTGATGGCCCAGCTGGCTGACGCGCAGGAACAACTGGTGGAGGCGAGTCACCAGATGACCGTAATTCAAACTGAGCGGGCGTAGGCACAAGCTAGGGCTGGTGAGCTGCGCTCTGTGGTGGCTTATGAGGAGAGAGTCTTCAATGAGAGAGAAGCGCTCCTGGAGGCTACCAGCCAAAGGGTAGCAGCGCTGGAAAGATCGCTTCGGCATGCTGATCCCTAAGAGATTTGTTTTGGCCATCTCATGAACTTCTTACTTGTACTGCCCATCATCTCAATCCAATACATGGCCAAATCCATTAATTCGTACCCTTGGTTTAATATGCTCAACCATAGTTTCTAAACGAATAACAAGTCATCCCTAGGCTCCTGTGGGTCGCGCTCAACGCAAGAAGCAAAGGATGCTCGTGCCATCATTTCGTCCAACTGTGGGGCATTGACCAAGCTTCAGGCATCTGAAATTGGGACTGGATTTCTGAGGAGACCTCGGGCCGATCGATGTGTCTACTTCTCAATGTGCTCTAACACACGAGTGGGGCGATACCTGGGGCATTGAAATCCATCCGATCATAGGGGGATGAAGAGGAAGGGTGAATCACGCTGCCCAAATTCAGAACACAATGGGGCGCAATGATGGAGGATAACTATCAACTGTGGTGGAAACACATCATCCATATCATGTTCGCCTGGAATGGGGACAATAAATGAGGGCTGACCACTGACCATGTTTGAATCACGGGGCCTAACTCAAATATTGTCGGTCAATTTTCCGGAACGTTGGCCCAGGACAATAGGCAGACCATAGGTCGAGCATCCATACTATTAGGGGGTCCCGTCAAACATGACCAGTCCTCCGGAACGTTGGCCCAGGACAGTAGGCGGACCATAGGTCGAGCATCCATACTGTTAGGGGGTCCTGTCAAACATGAAAGGAAATGAGGATCTGAATAAAGGGGCACGCAAAGTGTGGAAGGTGGAGTGGTGTTTTGTTCGAACAGAGTCCAACACTCCCAAAACCGCGCCATCGTGGCATAGGCGCATCAGGCAGACGTACCAACCTGGTCACGGGTCATCCCAATTTCCAGGTAGGACCTCTTTGGAGAGAGAACTGCCGCTTCCCATTATTAGCGTGGGTCATCCCAAACCTGCTCGGGGTAGATGTCCCGATTACACCACTTCCCATGAAGTCGGGCTGAGGGGCCGACAATAAAGAAGGACGGGGTTCATTAATCCCTGGGGATGGACCCAAAACGAAATGTTCGGGTGGTCCTACGTATCTCATTAGGATGAGAATCAAGCCACACGAAGTTCTTGAAACATAGTTTAATGTCATTTTGGAAGAAATACAGTTTAACGACATGCAGGATGGGGAACAGAACTCATCTGGGGATAAGCACGACACGGCGAGTAACCTGACGTAAATGAGGAAATAATCCCGCACCACATCGTGAATTCCCACAAGAGAGAGCGAGTCGTAGAAAGGCAAAGAAATGATCTTAGTTTTAGGTCTTAGAACTCGGACCCAAGGTCGGAAGGAAACATAAGAGGCACATGGTGGAGTAACTCAAACACCTGGCTTGAATGGGAATAGGGGGTGTGTACAGTGCGGTGAACAACCCAACATGAATGAGTACATAATCCCATATCACACCGCACAACCCCATTGGGAAAGGTTTTAGGTCAAGGGACCGAAAACGAAAGTAGGCTGGGCCCACGGGGAAGTGCCTGGGCTCTCCTACGTATCTCATAAGGATGAGAATCAAGCCATACGTAGTTCTTGAAAGCGTCTTAGTTTAAGGTCATTGATCTTGGACCATGAATGGGTGAGGGGAGAAAGGGACACATGGCAAGGCGGTTACAAAACCCGATGTGAATGAGGACCTAAGCCCTACATACCATGTGCTCTCTGGGAAATGCTCGAGTCGAGGGACCGAACACAAAGGTGAGGCTAGTCCTACAGGGAAGTGCTTGGGTGCTTCTACGTATCTCATAAGGATAAGAATCAAGCCATACGTAGTTCTTGAGTGGTAGCATCCTATCGGCGTGTAGCCGGGACGATACCATCACAGTTTAAGGTCATAAGTTTTGGACCAACAACACAATCTATGGCCATATGGTTTGGACCAACAGCACAGTTTATGGTCATATAGTTTGGACCAACAGCACAGTTTAAGGTCATATGGTTTGGGCCAACACCACAGTTTAAGGTCATATGGTTTGGACCAACAGCATAGTTTAAGATCATATGGTTTGGACCAAGGGAAACACGCACAATGTGATACCATCACTGTGCGCAATTCCGAGAGAGGAACCCTGGGCCAAGGGGCTGGCGAGGGTCCATCCATCAGGAGGGGGACAAGAGATGTTAGCTCCGAGCTGTGCTGGGCCCAAAACGCAACATCTGGGAGACTCCTCGTTTCCCATGGGGATGAGGGTCAAGCTGCACATAACCTGTAAAGAAGAAACCCAAGCACATACTCTAGCGCTCAGACTGTGGGAGCCCCGAGAGACACTGTTATGCAGCTTGGTCTGACTGATTTGAGGGGGTGTACTGATGGTTAGTACAAGGAGTGTCAAGATTCCACCTTGACACCGTGGGTTGGAACATGACATGAACCATGCCACCAACTTTCAGGGCCCGTGGGAAACCCGGCGTGACGACTGAGGATTACCACTGACCATGTTCGCAACATAGCATCCTGTCATGTTAGCCATGGGGACGAACAAATGAGCATCAACCCTTGACCATGATCGCAACGTGGGATTTGTATCAATTTTTTGTCTGAAACCTTGGGGGCGTTGGCTCGTGATGGTAGGAGAGCCATTGGGAATTGTATCCAGGACGTTCTTTGGGGGTCCCTCCAGGTGTGAAGGATGACGGGGGCCTGAATGAAGGGGAACACGAAGCTTGGAAAGTGGATGGAACTTGCCTAAGTAGAATCTGGCACTCCAAGTCCTAGACCAGAGTACCCTGAGCACATTAGCAGACCACTGGAAAGGGTGAGAGGGTTCTATCCGAGAGCAGCCAAAAGACGGCGGATCCCCGGGAAAAAGAGGGGCGCAATGCCAAACACCCTGGTAACCGGGAGTTCGTGGGATCTCCTAAGAGATAGGGATGGACCTGACATCTATGTGTTCAGGCAGTCCTACGTATCCCATAAGTATGGGAATCAAGCCATACATAGTTCTAGATGGCGCCTTTAAATGCCTTGGGGAACATGACATAGGAGGGACAATCCTAGAGATAGGGTGCGCGTGGTGTAGCTATTGTAAACCCGACGTGAATGAAGACATAATCCCATACCAAGCCACGCAATCCTGTGGTCAAGGTCCCAAAGGTGGGACAAACGTGATAGCAGACCTCAAGATGGACCCAGAGACGAAAGGTCTTGGCGTTCCTACATATCTCATTAGAATGGGAATCAAGCTAGACGTAGTTCTTGAAGTACAGTTTAACGTCATGTAGGATGAAATATGGATCTTAGTTTTAGGTCGTAGAACTCGGACCATAGGAAAGGGCGGAGTTTGGTAACTCCCGGGGCTGGACCCGAAACGAAACGTCTGGGCATTCCTACGTATCACATCAGGACGAGAATCAAGTTGCACGTAGTTCTGGTGATAAAGTTTAACGTCATGTTGGACGAAATACGGATCTTAGTTTTAAGTCTTAGAACTCGGACCATGAAAATGGGAGAAAAAAAAGGATCTTAGTTTTAGGTCTTAGAGCTCGGACCATGTGCAGTTTAAGGTCATGCAAGACCACAAAGTTTAAGGTCATGCAGAACCATGTGCAGTTTAAGGTCTTGCGGGACCATGTGCAGTTTAAGGTCTTGCGGGACCCCGTGATTTAGGCAAAGTACTTCTTTAGGAACCTGGCGTTGGTGGGAGGAGTGATACGCTCACCATCCATAGTCACCAGGGAATACGCGCCATTGGGATAGACCTTATGGACAATAAAAGGTCCCTCCCACCTGGGCTCCAACTTGGGTGGTTTCCTACCGCGAATCATTGGCACTCTAAGAGAAAGCACCAGGTCACCATGCAGGAAAGAGCGAAGGCAAACCATCTTATAAAAAGCTTGATAAATCCTGCTCTGATGCCTTTCCAAGTTATGTAAAGCGCAAAGCCTACTTCCATCCAGCGCTTCCAATTTGGCTAGGCTAATCTCAGCAACTCTATCCAGCGCTTGGTGGTCGTAGACCTCCGTGTGTAATGAGGGCAGCTGGATCTTGATGGGCAGGATGGCCTCAGATCCATATACCAGGTAATACGGAGTCACCTGGGTGGAGTTACGAGTCATCGTCCTATATTCCCAGAGGGCATTGGGGAGCTTGTCCGGCCAACTTTTCATTTTCTGACCAACCATTTTTTGCAGAATGTTAGAGAGGGTTTTGTTAAACGCCTCAATCTGTCCATTCGCCTGCGCATGATAGAGGGAGGTGTGGTTAGACCGAATGTTGTACTTGGCATACAATTTCTTCAACTCGGCCGCTCGGAAGTTGGTTTCGTTATCCGTGAGGATAGCGTGAGGTATTCCAAACCAGTAGATGATATTGGAGCTCACGAAGTCGGCAATAGAACAAGCCTTGACTTCCCTGAGCGGGATTGCCTTTGCCCACATTGAGAAGAAATCCATAGAGGTTAAGATGAACCGACACTCGCAGGCCGTCGCCGGTGGGTAAGGTCCTACAATATCCAACCCCCAGACTGTAAAGGGCTAAGAATACTTAGTGGTATGGAGAGGCTCTGGTGGCTGATGCACGAAGTTAGCATGAACATGGTATGCATGAGACCTCTTGGCATACTCGTTGCAGTTGTGGATCATGGAGGGCCAGAAGTATCCCAGCCTCCGAATCTGGTGGGACAACGTCGACTTGGCCTGGTGGGCGCCATAGGAACCAACGTGCACCTATTGCATGACTTGTGGGATCTCGACTCCTTGAAGACAACGGAGGAGAACACCATCAAACCCACGCCTGTAAAGGAGCTGCTCACGGCTGGGACCATTTTAAAGGGTGAACTGCGGCGCGCGGCGCCAGATTCTTTCCCGCTCTGCTCGGTCCATTGGAAGATTGTTGTGCCGGAGATATTCAACCAAGGGCGTCCTCTAGTCAGGGACTGTCTCGATCACCGCACATGAAGCCTCAGAGGGTCCTCACGTAGGGGCACAAGTGGTGAGATGGTTCACTCATGGGAAACGATTTCCCTCTGGGATAACAGGAGCAATGACTCTCTGGTGCGCCATGTGGATGATTAGGTCATCTTGTTTGGGCTCCACAAGTGATGCAGCCAGGCTGGCCAAAGCATCTACTCGACTTTTCATTGACCGGGGAATGTGAACGAAATCTAGTCGGGAGGGGAACTTAGCCATTAGATGGATGGTGAACTCCAGAAACGGCATGAGTTATGGCTTCCTAACAGCATAGTCACCATTAACCTACTTGATGACTAGCTCGGAGTCCCCTTTCACACACAGATGGGGTTCGTTAACCTCCAGAGCCAACTCGAGGCCAGTGTTGAGGGCATTATATTCTGCCTCATTGTTGGTGCAGCCTTCTGACAACAAGAATGAATATGGAAGAACGGCTTGCTCCGGGGTGATGAAGACGATACCTAGGCCCACTCTGTTAAGCCTAGGATCGTTGAGCCTTCTACTAGTAGGGATTCGGTAGGCACCGTCCAGGTGCATCTGCCAGCATGGGGTGGCATGATCGACTGAGAGGAACGCCTCATCAGGAAAGCCCAAATCTAGTGGCTGGTCCGCAGAGGTTGGGTGGGCAGGTAAGAAGTCTGCCAACGTCTGTCCTTTGACGGCCTTCTGAGGTACGAACCTAATGTCGAACTGTTGGAGGATCACTGCCCAGCGTGCCAATCGGCCAATCAACATAGGTCGGTTCAGGATGTATTTCAACGGTTCTACTCGAGACACCAGCTGTACCTCGTGGTGCTGCAAGTAGTGCCGCAATTTCTGTATGGCGAATACGAGCACCAGGCAGCTCTTCTTGATGAAAGAGTATCTAATTTCCGCGTCGAGGAGCATGCGGCTGAGGTAGTAGAGGCTATTATATGTTCCCTAGTTGTTCTTATGGGCGGGAAAGGCGCCGAGGGATCGTTCGAGGGCGGTCACATAAAGGACCAGTGACCATCCGGGAACGGGTCGCATCGGACTGGAGGTTGAAGGAGATACTGCTTGATTTCCTCAAAAGCGATCTGATACTCTTCATCCCACCCATAGGCGGCACCTTTCTTCATGAGCCGAGAAAAGGGCTTACACTTGCCGGCCAGATTCACAATGAATCGGCGTATATAGGGTAAGTGGCCTTAGAGGCCTCGAAGCTCCCGAATATTATTCGGGGGAGGCATCTAACCGATGGACTTGATCTTCTCGGGGTCGATCTAGATACCTCAATACTTAATAATGAAGCCAAGAAACATTTCGGAGGTGACCCCAAAGGCACACTTCAACAGGTTCATCTTCAAGTGGCAAGAACATAGGAAACCGAACACTTTCTCAAGGTCTTTGAGATGGTTCTGGCACTGAGGAGATTTAACCAGCAGTTCATCTACGTAGAACTCCACCAGTGTCCCGAGTATCGGCTTGAATATGCGGTGCATAACCCATTGATAGGCGACACCCGCATTCTTCAGGCCGAAGGGCATAACCCAGTAGCAGAAGGTACCCTGGGGGCCCTGAAGGCAGTGAACTCTTCATCCTTAGGGGCCATCGGGATCTGGTTGTACCCGAAGTACCCACCCATGAATGAGAGGGCTTGGAACCCGGCTGTTGCATCGATCAATAGCTCTGTCACATGAAGGGGAAATTCATCCTTCAGATAGTGGCGATTGAGATCGTGAATGTCAAGGCAGACCCCGATCTGTCCGTTCTTCTTCCTGACGGGCACAATGTTGGCTATCCACCTGGGGTACTAGACTTTCTTGAAAACGATTGCCTTGATAATCTTATCAAATTTAGCCTCAAACATGGCAACATGATAGGGGTGTATCTTCCTGGGAGGCTTCTTGAACCCGCGATGGTTTGTTGGGAGGCCAAGGCGGTGGATGGCTACCTGGGGATTTAGTTCCGGAATCATGGTGCTCTCTGAGGAAGTATATGTACTATTTTCGTTCCTCGGGGGGTATTGCGGCACTGACCAATGCGGGTCTCGGGTCCGCCTCGCTACCGAGATTCACCTACACCAACTCATCGACCATGGTTGAGATTCCCTCCTCAAAGGCAAGAGGATCATCTTCCATGTCTTCTCCTTCGCTTGTGGAAGGATCATCCATGGGGGGAGCTGTTTGGGGGCTGCTCGACCCTGATGGGGAGCTGGCGCCGGCTTGGGCGATAGAGGTTATCACGACGGGAGACTCATGCACCACAAAGACCATGGCGACGAAGGTGGTTGATCCAATCCCATCTGGGCTTTGGCCCAAGGGGCCATGCTTTAGGACATCAAAGCAATGGTGACGTGTTGGCTTGAGCCGGTCGATTCTGGCCTGGAGAAATAGACAAGTATGGCGTACTGTCGTTGCCATGTGCCCAATGTCCCGATATCATACAGGGGTAGGATGCTCGGGGAACACCTTATCCTGGTTGGTGTAAGAGTACGAGGTGATTTCCCGCCATCTCTTAGACCCGAAAATATGCCTTCCTCTAGTACCCGAGACAACAAAGAAATCTCCCATATCGGGAGTTGTGGCCTCCAACCGATTGATTGGGAAGACATATGTGTCATCCAAACCTGCCCAGGGATCACTCGTGATAGCGGCGGGCTCAACCTCACCTTCCAGGATTTGCCTGTCCTTGATCTAGTAATAGTCAGCATCCAGGTAACGAGCTTCACAAGAGGCAAACAGAGACGCATCTCCTTGGAGCACGCCCACTCAACCCTTAAAGGAGTATTTGAGGCACTGATGGTACGATGAGGGAACCGCCGCGTGAAGGTGGAGCCACTGCCTTCCCATTAACGCATTGTAGACTGTGTCCTGAGAGACAACCATGCATTCGGTATCGGAAATTAAGGCGCCGAACTAGGTCTTCAGACGAATCTTGCCGAGTGGAATTTTCTCGGTCCTGTCATACCCCTAGATTCTGAGGTTGGAGGGAGTTAAATCATCCTCGGACAACCCCAGTTTTCAAAGTGTCCGAGTTAGGATCAAGTTAATCCCGGAACCCGTGTCGACAAGATAGTGACGGACTTCCACGCCATTGAACTGGCCAGTGATGTACAACGGGCGGATGTGCCCATGTATGGGAATGTCCTCATCTTCACCGGAAAACGAGATAACCTCCTGACATTCAGCGTCCTCAATCACCTCGGTGTGGAAGGCTTCTACGGCCGCTACCTCCATTTAAAACTGGAGGGGGCTCCTTAGAGCCTCGGCGAGAACCTCACGCATTTCAGATGACAAGAGAAGGGCCTTAAGGATGGAAACCCTTGCTGGAATGCCTGCCTGATGCTTTAGGACATTATACTTTCATGCCAAATGCGAGCTTATGCTTACAAGAGGTTGTTCTGCGATTGGGGGCATGACGAGCCCTGCTGGTGAGACCAGTGACTGAATGGTACCAGTCACGTCCCACTGTTCACTAGCTGAAGCCAGGGAGGTGGCTGTCGTTCTCGGACTGGAAGGCCGTAGTCGTCCAGTGGCAGGGCAGGGCTGGTTGCGACGCGGGAAAGGCGGTTCTGCCCGATACAGCAACACAAACGGTGGTGGAAGCGAACCTGTTGTCACCGGGTGATGGAGCCGCGAGTGCTGCTCTCTGTACCGGGCTTGCTGCCTGGTCTCGGTAGCGTGCACGGCCTGACTGGAGGTGATGACTCCCGTGCCTCGGCGATTCACGTAGCCACGGCTCCGTCGACGTTGGCGACTGCTGGGGACATTGGGGAGGTCCACCTGGCGCTCCTCATCGTTGGGAGTCAAAAAGGGATTTACCAACTCTACGGTGTTAACCGACGCGTACCCTTGACCTTCACTCAAGGAGTCATCCCCTACCAGACGAGGTCTCGGAGGGATCCCTATTTCCGGGGGCATGAAATCGCCAAGCGTGCGAGATGATGATGGCAATGGCAGGGCGTGTTCTTCCTTCTTGCGCCGCCGCCTGCTCTTCCGGGAAGATGTAGGCTGGGACGACGATGCCAAAGCGGCGCTCGCAGACTCTGAGGGATCTGGCTGACTCAGGTGGGCACAGATGATGCCGTGGGCATGGGAAACCATCCTGCGGGCCATCCAGTCATTATATTTCTGGGACCCACGGTTGGAAACCTATTCCCACTCATCCTCATTGTCACTACTTCCATCCGATCTCACGAAGACACCTTCCACCTGTGCCGAGGCTGGGCCCAACCTAACTATGATGTTGTCAATATGGTCTTGAAGCCAGTCCTTGAACACATAGAACTGCTGGATGGTGTGTCCTAGGATCCGGTGATAAGGGAATTAGTTAGGGTGATCAGTGAGAGACGCATCTTATGGCTTCCGGCACTCAGGCAGCCACACGATCCTCTACTCCAAGGCGCTACGGAAATAACCGGGGACCTGGGCCTCACCAAATGAGTAAGTCTGATATCTTCTATCTAGAAAGGGGGATCTTGGGGGCTGACCATGACTAGGGGTCAGAGGAGCAGGCCGGGGAGGGGGAGCCGGATTACCTCGCCTAGGTGGTGGCAGTGTGTTACGTGGAGGCGCCTTCCAATTTTGAGGCGGTCGCTGCTGGGCCGGAGGCTATTCCCATGGGGGTGGACCCCTATGAGCTTGTTGATCTGGCCTTACTAGCATCAACTCTATCTATCTGGGTGCCTCTATCTGTGCTACAGCAGCGGGCTTGGCTCTGGTGGCTCTCCTTGCAGAGATTACAGGAGGTAACAGGCGTGCTTGACCGGCCTGTTGTAGGGCTTCTTCGAGGCGCTGAGACTTGTCCGAGATGTCCCGGAACCCTCCTAGTTAATTTCTTCATGATCATAGAAGGAACCAACTCCGCCTTGACGTTCCCTACACATATCATCAGTAATTTCTCCCGAGTCAGTGGCTTGTCAAGGGAGTACGTGAGCCCCTTCCACCGGGAGATGAAGTCCGCGACTCGCTCGTCGGGCCTTTGCTTGCACCTGAAGAGGTTTGCAATGTTTGTCTTCCGGGTTATGGAACTTAACTTGTTGAGGAACTACCAGAGAAGGTCCTCCCAGCTAGTCATAGATCCAACAGGGAGCTGGCAGTACCAGATGAATGCTGGTTCTTCCAGTGTCTGAACAAAGCACCGGAGCTTGGCAGCCTCATGCTGCGCCGGAGTCCCTAACATAGGCCCTCACCTCGAGTTGAAGTGGGCCAAGTGTTGTGGCGGGTATCCGGTCCCGTTAAAGGGGGGGGGGGGGAAAGTGGGGTTCCAAAATCCCAGCGAAGTCGGCATGTTATCCACCCATGCTGGGTTTGGATTGCCATCCGGTGGGATTGCCACCTGCCGAGTTTCCAGTCCCTCTAAGAGAGCGATGAGTACCTCCATCAAGTCATCCGGATGCGGATTTCTATCCTGATAGGGATCTCTAACCACAAGCGCATTTCCAGGCTCTTCGATACGGTAGTCATGCTCAGCGGCTCGCGGGGCAGCTGGCGGAGCGACTCTCGGGGTGGCGGGAGGAAACCGAGAAGGGTCCCCTAGGTGGTCCTGCCGCTCGGGAGGGTTCGACGAAACATATCGCGCCCTCTTGCCATGGGTTCCAGTGTCTCCCCTGTCGGCGAACACGACACGGCCACAGTCACGGTTTCCTGGGGGAATCTCAGCCAGGGGTGGATGCTTCTGACCCTGCTGTCCTTGTCTAGGGTCACCGTAGTCAGGCCGCTGCTCTGCAATGCGTTCGGCCAAGAGCTCATCAACCAGACTCTTTTTCTCAGCTAGCTGTTGGCGCAGCGTGGCCTTCTCGGGATCTTCCTCTACCTTATGCACCGAGGAAGATGGGTCGGCGAGTTTGACAGACCTGACGGGCTCTTTACCCTTGCCGATGTTTCAGACCAGTGTCAGTGCCTCCGTGGGTAGAGGGAGACCTAGGAGGCTCCTCTGTTGGCAAGTAATTCTCCCACATGGGTCCAGCAGCGGCATGTCCTCAGGGGGTGAGTCCCCGTCGAGGGGATCCACACTGTTTCCCTCATCTGAAAGGCCAGCCATGTTGACTGCCACTGCCCTTGGCGACGTTCCCTTAGGGCCGCCCAGTGAATTGGGCTATCGGAGGATCTCACAGAATAGAAGAGCGGCGTACTGCCCCCATCCGCGGACGTGCGCGTGGGGGATGTCTTCCACAATAACTCTGCGGAGTACTTGAAAAATCTGGATGCATTGTTGCTGGAGGGCCTCGTGGTGACCCAACGACTCGGGGTGCTGAACTGCGGGGAGTGCTGCTAGGTCGACCCGACGACATTGCTCACCGATAACCTCGAGATGCGCTTGTCTCTCCGGATAAGGCACTAGCTGATAGCGAACACGGGAGTGGGTCACCCGGAGGGTCTGGCGGAAGCATTCAAACTCTCCCGGGGTGAGTGACTCTGGCACATCAAAATCTGATTCTGCGACCGGCCAAAACTTCTCAAGGAAGTGGCCCACTGCAAGAATGGTCCAGAAGCTCCATGAATCCGGTTTGGGGCCCAGACCATGCTGCCTCTGCTCATCCACCGAGGATAGTCGGGGAATTGGCAATGGCGCCGAGGAAGGCCGGTGGGCTGGTCGGCGGGGAATACGGCGAACAGGCCGATTAGCCGTCGATCCCTAGGTTATCCTCCAGGGGTTGCAGTGCCCTGGCTGCCACGTCGCGATAGGATGGGTCGGCGAATGGGCCTCCTGTCACAGCGTCAGTGCTCGCCGAGGGTGTGTCACCTCGCGACTCTTCTTTCGGTCTCCAGAAAAGTTCCCCACCCTTCCTGATAGGGGCGGGAGGTGCTTCCGAGGAGGACAGTGGAAACTGCAGGTTTGACCCCTGGGGGTACGCCAAGTCCTCTCCCTCCTAGATATACCTTTGAAGGGAGGAGGGAATCATATGGATCTCGCATTCAGGGAGTACGAGACTGACGCGCCGCGTCCCCATCCCTGCCATCAACTCGAAGGGTTGGGGGGAAGGTTCCATCGTCGAGTCTTACTCCGCTTCAGAATCCGAGAAACGGACTGTTCTAATTTCAATCCAGACTCCCCTGACATTACTCCTACGGCAACGATGCCTAGCCTTCCTGCCCCTAGGGGGCTCCTCAGGGTAAGGATGATTCTGTCAAGGGGTCCCCTGGCCGCAATAGATCTGGGACAGAGGGGACTGAAGACCGGGGTGCGAGAAGCACCGGGACAGATGTCGAAAGGGACATGGGGAGGACCTCAATGTGAGTGAGCGACTACATACGTAATGGTCCAATATTCGGGGCCGACAGTAGGGGGAGTGACCTCATACCTATGCAGTGGGTGCTGGAAAGATTCAGACCCGGAGCATAGCCGTCGCGACGAAGCTTTCGGCTTTCCAGATCAATAACACGGAATGAGCCTTCATGGTGGGTAACACTACTGTGCATTGGTCCGCAGTGGCCATTGCCGGTGCCCGAGACCAGGAGATTTGACCCAACTTGCGTGCAGGGTGATCGGGGTTTTGATCCCAGTCAGGCACGTGGCTGACCCTGCTCAACGTGTGTGGGGATCTGGTAACAGGAGTTAGTAATGGCTCGGGCCACAGTGGTTGCTGATGTTGATGCCCCAGGACGGGCATTCTCTCCCGCTCACGCCCGATGCTGGCGTCGAGTCCGATGGGTCGAAGCCGGTGGTGTGGGCATGAAGATTGCCTGCTCCTCAGCTCGGGGAGTCAGGCGGCGGTGTCGACGCAGCCTGGCGGGGGTTCCTGCCATTAACCCCTGGGATGGTTTTCCGATTAGGTGGACCCGGACATCCACCTCCTCATTGGCGTAGGAGAGGGGGGTTTCAAGGCGCTCCGTGGATAGGCTCCCGAAGCGGTTGAACATCGGAGTGGGGAGTGAAAGCTCCCTTCACGGCCCTTGAGGACGGTGATGGTGGTGAGGCGCAACCGCCTCTAGATCCAAATGTCCCATGCCCTTGGTGGGGATGATCCCTTCCTTGTCATACCTACGAACCAGGTCACTGATCACCCTCCGCTTGAAGATTTCTGATGGGGAGAGGGGGCGTGAGAGCCCGGCTGCTATGGCGGTCGAAGTCGGAGAGACTGTGGAATAGGTGGGACCGCGCGGGGTAGTTGTGTCGGTACTTCCCCTGCCCCTACACTGGTGTGCAGGTGGCGATTGAGCTCCGAGTGAAGTGATCTGATTCCTGGAAGAATGGAGATGAACCCATTAGCATCAAAAGGAAAAGAGATCAACAACCAAGGCCCAGCGTCATTCCATATTCCATAGTAGGTGAGAGGGATCCATGCTGATGACGTCGCAGAACGGAGTGGTCAACGTCCTGACGGCCTCGACCCCTGGCGGGTTCACATCCCAGTGAGGGTTACCCGGACCTGGTGACATGCTAATATTCTGATGCCCCGACCGCTACCATTCTCCATATTGAGGAGAAGAGTTTCACGTCAAGTTCACCATTTTTGTTGCTCTGATGCTTTCACCGGGGCGCGCACATCCTTCTGTTGGAAGGACGCGCTGCTTGTTACCCCACATTCCCACTTTCTAAAGGCGGGCAGCATCCATTCCTTGTTCAGGGACGTCTGCTCCATGATCGAAACCGGGATGATGGGATGTTGGTTCTTCCTTCCGTGGATTCCTCCTCGGAGCTCATCACCTAGTCCGGGTCTCCCTCATAGATTTAAGACGTGCTCGTGAATCTCATGCCCAGTGCCATATATACATGGATGCCAGTTAATTACACTGCTTCCGTCGAGATGCTCCAAGGGGTCTTGTCGGGGCAGCAACCTTCGATGAGTAGAATGGTCACGTTGGGGCGTCGTTGGCCTGTCTGTCTTTGGTCCCTAATCACAGGGCTTCTCGAGGGCACAAAAGCCCGAGGCAAACCACATCAAACGCGGGGAATATGTACCATCTGAGGTTTTCCTTAGCATCCAATGTTTAACATGGGGTATGTCACGAGTTTAACGTCTTGCAGAGACTGATCGGGTTGAAGGACCCCTAGGGGGAACACCGATGTTGGGGCCAGCACGTGGGCGGCTTCCCTGATGTCATGGAGAGGGATGGGGTGGGATGATCTCACCAGGATGTGGCGGCCTGGGAAAGGATCAGGATGGATGGTGGAGTGATGGGCTTGAACCTCGTGGAGGCTTCCAATATATCTCATGGCAGGGAATCAAAGTCGACGTAGTTCGGGATAGATTTGGGCTTACGAAAAGGTGCTGCCCAAGTGCCGCTAGGGAGCGGAAATGGTGGATAGGGCTTAGGCTCTGAGGCGGCCCACCATGGTGGATGGGGCATAAGCTCTGAGGCAGCCCAAAGCAGTATGGGGCTTTAGCTCTTAGGCAGACCATGAGGGGGGATATAGTTTAACGTCATGCGGGACGAAATACTGTTTAATGTCATGCGGGACGAGGAATTTGGGGATTACGCTCTGAGGCGGCCCATGGTGGGTATGGGGCTTCAACTCTGAGGCGGCCCATGGTGGGTATGTGGCTTAAGCTCTGAGGCGGCCCATGGTGGGTATGGGGCTTAAGCTCTGAGGCGGCCCATGGTGGGTACGGGGCTTAAGCTCTAAGGCGGCCCATGGTGGGTACGGGGCTTAAGCTCTGAGGTGGCCCATGGTGGGTAGTGAACCAACGTGAAGAGGTCGGAACAACCGTGTGGTGGGCTTGAACCTCATGGAGGCTTCCCACGTATCATGTGTTAGCACAGATCAAAGTCCACGTAGTTCGCTGGGATGGGGCATAGGCTCTGAGGCGGCCCATGGTGGTGCCATGGTCGATGTGCTCTCTAAGCCCATGTGAGTCATGCTCGGTGTGAGAAACAAGAGGCAGTAGGGACCAGACGATCAAGTCACGAAGGGTGCGTCTGTGAGATGCAGAATGGGGCTTACGCGTTGAGCGGCCCAAAGTGGAAACAGGGGATTACGCGTGGTTAGTGTCCCTTGGTGCTGGGGATCACTCCAGGGTGGAGGCCCATGGTGCATCAGAGCACAGTGGGAAAGGGACTCCACTGGGCTCGACAGGGGGGAAGTACGGAGATGCATGAGTGCAGTCATCCGTAAGAGAGGATAGGGGCTTACGCTCTAAGGCGGTCCTTCCCCCATGGACAAACGCCGCTCCAACAAGGAGGATCTCATTCCATGTTAGGAAGAGTCCATTTCTGTGGAGACGAGTGGCATAAAAAATGTCCGAGCAGGGGGGATCCCGTGTGCGAAGAACGGGGTCGGACCATAGTTTAACGTCATGTGTTAAGGACGAGGTGCTTAGATGTTTAACATCCTATAGCTTGGACGAGGTGGGTTCGCTCCACACCCCTAGGGCTTATATGCCCAATGCCCTCGACCCCTTGTGGGAGGGAAGGAATCGGCAAGGCCATAGAAAAGGGGGGCCGCAACGCGAACCATCGGGGGGTCCACGTTAGCGTGGCTTTGCGAAGAAGCAATGGTCGTTAGTGTGCCTATGTGGAGAAGCATAAGGAAATGCAACGCAACGGTAATCATGGCCCAAGGGACCTTGAGGTTACTTCGCACGAGCCTGGAAGGCCGTACGGGAAAACAACGCATGGCGTGCATGCCTGGAAGGGGAGACATCAGGTTCCGGTGTAGAGGGGCAGCCAAGGGGCGTCAAGGTGAAGGGTCCTAGGCTTTGCTCACAAAAAAGAAGGTTTGCGCACAAAACACCAGGACGGAACACAATTGGAGAAAGGGAATTGCGCGTAGAGAGGGAATTACGCGCAGGGTTTTGCATGAACGGTAGGGTATTGCGCACACGAGACACGGATTGCGCGCAAGGCTGGAACCTAGGGAAGGGGGAAAATGCACTTAAGCCGGTGGAGTTTCACGCAAAGGAAATCTCTAGGGCAAGGTTACGTGAAATGAGGGATTACCTGGAAGTCATCTTGCGCGCGGAAGGAGCCAAATTGCGCGCATGGGAGTCGCTTCAAATTCCACAACCCCCAAACCGCTCGGGGTCACCTTCTATTTATAGGCGATGTCCGGTGCGGAATGCAGGTGGAACACAAAATCTTCCGCGCCAAGAGCCGTTGGCGCGCAAAAACTCGCCGCACAGAACCGGGGAGCGCAAAGATTGCGCACCTCATCGGCTCGATTCCGCGAAACCTGGGGATACTACGTGCGTAGACCATTTTTTCACGCGGATCCTCTTTTATTTCGCGCACCACATCCCGGGCCTCTGGATCGGGCCTTTGATTTCAAATATGACTTCACTTCGTCATTTCGAAACTTCCTCTGAGAGTTACGGACTTTTTTCGGCGTCAACAGTGATCGAGTTCCATTGGAGGTAGTCAAATTTATTTTGAATGTTGATTCTAACTTCATATCATTGGAAATTCATAATGATATTATGAATTTTTTGTCCCCAGTTTTTTTGGATGATCTATCCTTATATCAGTGGAATACATTTTTCTTTCATCATTGTATTTTTTAATGACTTAAGAAACCATTAAGTCTCGCTTTTTTCAAACATTAATAACATAGTAGTTGAAGATGATTTTAGTGGAAGAGCTATGGGATATTTTGAAGGTCTAGTGGTTAGTGAAATCAGATGAATACAACTTCAAAGAGTTGGTTTTCTACTCTCTACAGGTTGAATCTGTTGATCAGTTGAAATCTCCTCTGTTTGTTTGGGGTCTTTATCTAGAGGTCACAAAAGATGTTCTATTGTATGGTGAAGTATGTTTTGAGAAGTGGTTGGATGAGTTTTTTTTCTGATTTGGATCCAAGGATTCAGTCATTAGAGGTAGACTCTCATGAAGGTTCTCCAACTATTGAGGGGTATATTCCAGGTAAAAATATTCTATAGGAGCCTCTATTGTTTTTTTGAATTATAGATGGTTGGACTGTTCTTTTGTGTGACACATGTGTAGATGGATTGGGCATTAAAATAAGAGTTGTCATGATAATCCAAACACACTAAATTGTTTTGGTTGTCTGTGAAATCTATATATGATTAATAGGAAGTGTATAATGAATAATAATTCTTGATCAGTGGATGTTTGTTCCTAACTGTGAGGTAGCAGATTCTTCATCCATCTAGGCTCTTGCTGTAAGAACGTAGCCTTAAACATAAATTATTATAGATTTTTTGAAGTAGAATTCACATTTGAGGATATTTTTAGTTTATATATTTATATAAATACTGAAAATTCTTACAATTTTTACCCATACATTAAATTTTTACACTTATACATTGTATCTATTTTTCTACAAAATAAAACCCATTTAAAATAAAACATGATTTCTTTTTGATCCGTATCTTCAATTATTTCATCAGGAAATATTAATTTCCCATAGAATCCTTATTACATATGAAAAATACTTAAAACATTGGATGAGAACAAAATATTTGTAAGGGACATAGTGAAAGATAACCATTAGTCTAGTAAAACTCATAAAACGTTTATTTAAAAAACACATCTTCTTACACTGAAAAAAAGACCATCATTTAAGAAATATCATTATGATACCTTTTGAAATCTAATTATATTCATAAAATCAAAAATGAAATAATATAATATATTAGTAGGTAACTTGGGAAATAAATATTTTAAAATGTAATAACCACACAGTCGAATTTTATATATTCCAGTCATGAAAATATGATAGATATGCAGTCGAGTTCTATTAAATTGACTCTTATAAAAGGGAAAACCATATGATAGAATTACATACTCAATGCAGTGGAGGTTATAACATAAATACCCATATTTGGTTTATCATGGAACCTCACATCAAATTTACATGTACCATTAAAACTTCATAACCAATAATATACTACAATATTCATTGTTTCACGTATAAAAATTCTTTTACAATCACAAGATTTAATTTCATGTTATGAAATAATCATTCCATACTGAAAACCATATTCAATTTCAAATTACATAGAAATGGGAAAAACTATTTCTTTTCCCTTTATAAAAATCAATACATATAGATAAATAAAAATATCAAATAATTTTCATTGTGGTGTAAAATTCATTCGGGCCATATATGCTAAAAAATATCTATTTTGACATCTGTAAAGAAACTCAACCACTATATAATAAAAATATTCCCTTTCCAAAACCATAGAATATAATTAAAAAGTAAAGGTGTGGTTGTTTCCGACGCTTTTGCCGGGGTGCGCGCGCATCCGTCCGTCACGCGGAGGAGGACGCGCGGCTCTGTTGCCCCGCATTCCCGCTTTCCAAAGGCGGGCGACATTCGTTCCTTGTTCAGGTACGTCTGCTCCTTGATCGAAACACGATGATGGTATGTCGGTTCTTCCTTCTTGGGATTCCTCCTCAGAACTTGTCACCTAGTCCGGGTCTCCCTCATAGATTTCATACGTAGTTCGTGAAACTATTCCCAGTGCCATGTTTCCATGGACGCCGGTTTATTACACTGCTTCTTTCGGGACATTACAAAGGGTCCGGTCAGGGCAGCAACCTTCAGTCGGGGGAGTAGTCACGTTGAGGCATCAGTAGCATGTCTGCATGCTGGGGGCCTGGCATGTCTGGCTGTTATCCCTAGTCACAGGGATTCTCAAGGGCGTGGAAGCCTGAGGCATCCCACATCGAGTGCAGGGAATTATGTGTCATAGACACATATATGAGGTTTTCCTCAGCTTCCCGTGTTTAACACAGGGTACGCCGCGAGTTTAACGTCCAGCGGAGATGGATCAACCCAACCAGAGAATTATCTAGGATAGATCAGATTGAGGGATTTCCCTTGAAGGGATGCCGATACCGGGGCCATCCCATGGGCGACTGCGAAGAAGAGCATACCGACATGGTCTCACCGAGACATGAGGTCCGGGAGAGAATCAGGATGGGTGATAGGGGGATGAATGGATTGGAGGGGGAATGAAATTGGACCATCGCAGGGGGGCGAAAGTGAAGTTGGGCTTGTGCCTTGAAGGGACTTCCTACGTATCCCCGTGGCAGGGAATCAAAGTCCGCGTAGTTCAAGAGGCGCCGGCGAACCAACGTGAAGGTGGACCTTGGTCCAATGGACATCATCAGCGTACCGACGTGAAAGTAGACCCGTGGGTCCACTAGTGGTGGGCTTGAACCATGGGAAGGTTTCCTAAATATCATGCCTTGACATGGATCAAAGTCCTCATAGTTCGGAGAATTGTGGAATATAGTTTAACGTCTTGCGGGACGGTAGTGAACCCTGACGTGGATAAGCGACGGGCGATGGGTGTCGGCGAACCGACGTAAATGAGGTCGGAACGACTGGATGGTGGGTGGACTTGAACCTCGTGGAGGCTTCCGACGTACCATGCCTTGACATGGATCAAAGACCTCATAGTTCAAATGGGGATTTGTCAGTGAACTGACGTGATAGTGGACCTTGGTCTAATGAGTGGTGGGCTTGAACCTCTGGAAGGCTTCCTACGTACCATGCCTTGACATGGATCAAAGACCTCGTAGTTCAGTTGGGGCTTTGGGTGTGTATTTTAATGTCATGCGGGACAAAGGGAGGGGCATACAGTTTAACATCATGCTAGATGAGGGTGAAACTCGACGTGAATGAACGACCGAGAAAAGTGGCTTGAACCTCATGGAGGATTCCTACGTACCATGCCTTGACATGGATCAAAGTCCGTGTAGTTCAGGTGGAAATGGATCGCAACGGCTTACCACTGGACCAGAATGCAGTTTAACGTTGTGCTGGACGTAGGTAGAACTCGACGTGAATTGGAGGATGGGTGGGCTTGAACCTCGTGGAGGCTTCCAACGTTCCATGCCATGACATGGATCAAAGTCCTCGTAGTTCGGACGGGTTCGTCGGTGAACCGACGAGAAAGTAGACCCGAGGGTCCACTATTGGTGGGCTTGAACCTCGTGAAGGCTTCCTACGTACCATGCCTTGACATGGATCAAAGTCCTCGTAGTTCAGGTAGAATGTGCAGTTTAACATCATGATGGACAGGGATGAGACCCGGTGTGGATAAATGATGGGTGGGCTTGAACCTCATGGAGGCTTCCTACGTACCATGTCTTGACATGGATCAAAGTCCTCATAGTTCAAAAGATTGAGGGGTCAGGGTCGGTGCTCACTCTAAGCCCACGTGAGTCATGCTCGGTGTGAGAAACAAGAGGTTGCAAGGACCTGACGATTACGTCACGAAGGGTGCGTCCGTGAGAAGCGAAAAGGGGCTTACGCGTTAGGCGGCCCATGGTGTTGGGACTTACTCTAGGATGGAGGCCCAGAGCGCGACAAAGGGCAGAGAAAGAGGGATTTGGGACCAATGGTGGGAGGTGCCTCGTTCCCTATCACGCCCTCCACTGACCTTGGTAGTGGGGAAGTACGGAGATGCAGAGGTTCAGTCATCCGTTGGGGAACTAGGGTTTCCCTTCTCCCATGAACATACACCACTCCAATAAGGAGGATATCACCCCTTGTGGATGGGTGATTCCATTCCCATGGAGATGAGTGGTGTAAAAAATGTTCGACCTGGGGGGACCCTTCGTGAGGGAGACAAGGTCGGGTCACAGTTTAACGTCATGTGTTGAGGACGTGGTGCTTGGCAGTTTAACGTCCTGCAGATCAGACGAGGCGGGTTCACTCCGCACCCTTAGGGCTTACATAACCGGTACCCTCTAGTCCTTGGGGAAGGAAAGGTACCAGTAAGGCCATGGTCATGGGGGGATGTGGAACGAACCATCAAGGGGTCCACGTTAGCATGGCTATGCGAAGAAGCAATATCCGTTAGCGTGCCTATGCGAAGAAGCATTAGGCGAAGCAATGCTACGAGTGGTATTGTCCATTGGACTTTGAAATCACATCGTGCAAACCTGGATGGTCACACAGGAAGAGGAATCACTAAGAAAAGGAGTGTGCTTCGCGAAGTGGAGTGCCTTGGCCTTGGCATGGGGCATGGGTGTGAGTGGAAGGTGCTTCAGGAAGTGGAACAGTGTTCGCCGAGAACTGCCTCACGAAGAAGGGGTGTCTCGCGAAGCAGGGTCCTGCGAAGCAGTGTGCTTCGTGATGTGAAGTGATCCTGCCTAAGCATAGGGATCACTAATATGGGTTGGGTGTTTCGCGAAGCATAAGTGCTCCGCGACTGCTCGGGTTCCCTTGGGAATCCCCTTCCTTCGCGAATTCCCTTGAGCCTCGCGAAGGGCATCCCTCTCGGAAGAGGGGCTCAAAACGAGACAAAACAGAGGCGTCTCGCGAAGTAGAAATATCTCGCGGAGCTCATGATTCCCAGGGCAAAGAGTGCTTCGCGATTCGGGAGAGGAGAAGCCGAAAGGTCGGATCGTCCGTCCTCGGGACTCAGGGGGAGTTCGGTATTTATAGGGAAGGGGTTCCGCGAAGCAGAACTCGCGTGCCGCCTCCGGGGCTTCGCGGCGCGCTCGAGAACGTCAAATGCATTTGTGGGGCATCACCGCCTATGGAGCTTCGCGGCGGCTCGCGAACGTCAAATGCGTTCGCGGAGCATCACCACCTCTGGTGCTTCGCGGCGGCTCGTGAACGTCAAATGCGTTCGCGGAGCATCACCGCCTCTGGAGCTTCGCGGCGGCTCGTGAACGTCAAATGCGTTCGCAGAGCATCACTGCCTCTGGTGCTTCGCGGTGGCTCGTGAACGTCAAATGCATTCGCAGAGCGTCACCGTCTCTGGAGCTTCGCGAGGCCACGAGGGTCAGGGCGCTTCGCGGCGGGGCTTCGCGTCGGTGCTTCGCGTCGGTGCTTCGCGAGGCAGCGCGCCAGCCATCCTTTTCGTTCCTTTCTTTTGGGCCATATTTTGGCGCCAACAAATGCTCCCCCTCAGACATGGAGCCGCGGAGGGCGAAGGGTCGAAGTCTGAGGGAAAATCGCCAAAATTGACGGTGTTTCGCGATGCAGCTACGCGAAGGGGACCCACGGTGCTCACCGGGGCCACCGGTCCGGGCGCGCCGCGATGCTCCACGCAGGTGAGTCATGCCTTGATGCTCCGGGGTCGCTGCCTATAAATAGGGGGGGTCGACCTCTTTTGTCTTCACGTGCCTTCCTTGCCTTTTTGTGCTCTCGACTTCGCGAAGCTCCGCGTACTCCGCGATAGCCCTCCGCGAATCGAGCTTTGTGGTGAACCGCAGGTCTTCGGCTCCGCGTCCGCGCCAAGAGAATCCTCTACTTGTCGGCCTTGGCCAGACTTCTCGGCTTGGTCTTGCGACTGATCTTCGCGAGCCTTCTTCGCGATTCAGCTTTGCGGTTGAGCTTCACGGTCGATCTTCACGATCCAGCCGAAAAAATTCTTTTCTGAGGGCCAGAGTTAAAATGGCCCATCAAGAGTCTGTATTGGGGGTGCTTGCAGATGATGCTCATCGAGATGAGATGGCCAACCATCTAGGCCTGGGGGAAATGGTCCGAAGCCACTCAGACCACACTTCTTTGACAGATCTGCTATCGGAGGGTCAGAAGGATTATCTGCAATGCAAGAAATTGCCATTGGATGGCTTCAGGATGAGGGATGATGTCTTTATCCCGGAGACGATTAGGGATGAACCAGCTTGCTGGTTCAGGAGCACACCGTGCCAGCACCAATGGTTCAGGGCAGCCGATGGTCATGCACGAGAGGACTTCACACCCGTCACCACTTATTGTCTCTACAACCATGTGAACGATATTGATGGGAGGCCATTGCAACCGGAGACGTCCCCTCCTCTCTACTGTACCATGCTGAAGGCGGCCTTGTAGGATTCGAAGAAGGGATGGTCTGATGAGTGGGACCTGCGCCAGGGCGGCAACATTACTGATGACTGGGCCTGGGCCTACTGGGTAGGCGCCTCATGCGAGGAGTTCGGGGCCAAGCTGAAGAGAGTGGGGTTGTATGAGGCGGCGTGGGCCTCCCAATTCCACATTTACCAACCCAAGCAACTGATGCCGAAGTTGCTGAGCAGATGGTCGTTTTGGACCAACACTTTTCACCTGCATCACGGGGAGGTGGGCATCAGCCTGTGGGATGTCCACCAGATTTATAGGGTTCCGATCTTGGGGGCCATGTATGATGAATTCCTCCCCGTCATCAGCGCGTGGGAGGATACAGAGAAAATGTCGCGACTGGCATCAGCGCGGATGGCACTCATCCCTGGAGAGGACAAGGAGGCAGTGAGGGATTCCCATTTTAGGAGATGGTTCAAATGATTCCTGAATTTCCCAGAGGATCGAGAGTTCCCTCTAAGGCCTCGAACTTGTCTGAGGGCGGCCCAACAGGGCAAGCGGCACTCGTATTGGCGGGACTTGGAGGACAGCCAATGGAAGACTTGGGGTTTCAGTGTCAGCACTGAACAACAGCCGATAGTCAGGATGGCGGCATTCATCGAAGCTCTCATCTGTGGATGGATCCTACCGGTGAGAGATACAAGCATGGGGGTGCGGCCCAGCTCGTTTATCATGGTGTCGATGTTGGCCATGGGGCAGCAAATCAATATGGGGATTCCGATGCTCACCAAATTGTACAGAATGTTGCGCCATGTTAGCGAGGGCAAGAAGCCACCAAGGATATGCGGGCCCTTCCACCTCCTGTATGGGTGGATTTCAGCGCATATCAGGGGGATTTATGAGTATCCGAACCCCATTTCGCCACCGGGATCGAACTTCCGCCCCTCCATCGTGAACGCGGTCGGGAGCTTCCTGTTCAAACTGGCCGTTCCGATGGTACTGAATCGGGTGTGGAGGGCGGACGAGTTTAATTTCCACCCCTTCCCCTTGCCGATGGGGATACTTACTAATGATGGGTGGGGAACGGAAGAACATCGGGCTTACCTCCTGGCCTTTCGAGGTGGAGTTTTGGTGGCACAGGTAGATCGTGAGCCACACTGCGAACCGTACACCCCACATCGGTTTGCGAGGCAGTTCCGGTGCCTCCAGCGGCTGACCCCGTAGGTCTATTGGGAGGTGCCTCACGAGGAGCACCCGTGTTTGATGAGGAAGCTGTGGCACATGTTCACACGAGAATATGTGAAGATGAGGATTTCATTGCCTCCATCCCCCGCCGCTTTCGTATTGGTGAAGGAGTACGCCCTCAGTTGGGAGGCTGCTTACCCAGGGGAGATGCTGAAGCAATCAACTATCCGTGTCGACGATGGTGGGCCTCCTCTATCTCAAGGTTGGGGTCGGAGGGCAGCTAGGGACGCTCGCGGTAGCGGGGCTTCCATGGCGGCGAGGCCCGCACCGGCCGAGGGTATGGCAACAGCACTGGATCCGGTGATTCCGGAAGAGCATGGTCATCCAGAGGGGCGGCCACCGAGGGGATTTCATAGGATATCCACTCAGGCTCCGGGGAAGCGTCTACGTCATATTGACATGGCAGAGGATGCCGTATTCACGGAAGCTTGGGACATTTGGGATGTCAACGGGCAATTCCTCTGCCCACCAGAGATATGGGCCCACCTGAATCGCCTCAGGATGGAATTACCGGTCATAGGCCCAATTCGGGCTGGATTCATGGCATCTCCGGCTGAGACAGAACAGTACCTGGACGAGCTGGAGGATTACGTCCACTCTAGTGGTTTCCTTCTCCCAATGACAGACCGGGTGAGGGTACTGTTGAATCAGACGGTCTCCCCATAGTTATCGACTGCCGATCTGAGGGAGCGCTTCCCCATGCCGGAGGAATCAGAGGACTCCTCTCGGGAGGATGAGGCTGGGGGAGGGAACCCGTTGGAGGAGGGTGAGGTCGGAGACCTAGGCTCAGAATTCGACGACTTTGCGGAGGCTCTCGAGGTAGCATTCCGAACTTCTCTCCTTGCAATCTGTTCTTGGGTCTCTATAGACTTCTCACCAATGATTGAGCCATGTAGGAGGAACTTGTTCGCAGGCCTCGTTCTCGCTCCTTGGCGGGTGGTGATGCGGGACCTTCAGAAACCGCACCTATGGCTACGTCCAGTTCCGCTTCTGGTGGGACCAGGGCGCCCAAGGTGGCTCCTCCGGAATCTTCAGACCTTCCCACAGTATACGGAGGGCCTCGTCTCGGGTTCCCATTAACATAGGCTCAAGGTCAGCGCCAAGAGGTCGATCTTTTTAAGTCCCCTCTACCGGTCTCCTTGTCGTCACATGTAGGCCATGCCAATTAATGTTTATGTCCCTCTGTCGTACAGTTCTTCGACTGGCGTGGGCTGCTGGGGCAAGACTGGTCGGGATGTCTGGTGGCGCCCCACCTAGGGGCATGCCGGTAATGGTGGCGATAGTCCCCCCATCTCCTCAGGCTGCGACGCACACCATCACTGGAGGGAGGGCCGTTCCCGAAGTCATTGAGGTGGACTCCGAGGAAGAGGATCAACCGGTCGGTCCCAGTCCTATCGCACCTGCTTCGGCGCTAGGTGTCGTACCAGATTCAACACCAGATGTAGATCCTGCCGAGGATTTCCTGCGGGTGTACCCCACGTACGAGCCTGCCAATCGCGCAGACTGGGATGAAACAGCCTTCGACGAAGAAGACAGTAGCATAGTCTACCACCGGTCATGGAAGCTGGTCACAGGCTTTATCAAGGACACCCCCCAAGCGCAATGGATGGCTGAAATGGATAGAATCTGCTCGCGATTGCGTGAACTGTGTGCTGGGGGAGTGGGTGCCCAACGCCCTCACGCACTCATCTGAGATCTTATGGCTGAGAAGATCCGGGAGTATGATCGTGGTCTCAGCGTGGGCTGGCAGCGGAGGAAGGCAACCAGCATTAAGAAGCTCCAGGAGGCTGAAGGCGAGGTCCAACAGATGCAGACCTGGGCAGACGAGCTTTCAGCCTCTATTGATGTACAATCTAAGCTGGTCTCCCGGTTGAAGGCCCAGCTGGCAGAGGCAAAAGAGCACGTGAGGCAGACCTCTGAAAAGATGGCTGCCGTTCAAGATGACGTGGAGAGGGCCAAAGCCAGAACTGATGAACTGCGCCCCGCCGCTGCTGAGGAGGAGCGGGAGCTGACTCCGCGGTAGCAAGCCTTGGATGCCACAAGTCAATGGGTGGCAGAGCTGCAACGCTCTTTTGACGGGGTCAACCTTTCCATGGGGGGAGTCGACCCCCGAGTATTGTAACAAACCCCCAAAAAAACTTTTATTGGTACTTTCGTGCTTCAAATTCTTTCCTTTGTTTTGAATGTCGTAGCGTGCACGATTTCCACTGTTTTAATTGCCTTGTTACATCCCTACAATGTTTGCGGGACGTTCGGTGACAATTCCCCAAGCCAGTCCAGATTCCCGAAAGATGGGGGAGGCCTGATCGGAGGAGGAACTTCCAGGATAGCCGAATTACCGCTTCTTCAGCATGCTCTTATGCACGAACGGGGCAACGCCAGGGGCACTAAAATCGATCCATACAGACGAAAATGGGATGTGTGAATCACGATACCCAAAACCCGGAACTACGTGGGGATAGAGTGACAATAAGGGACAACCGTTAACCTTAGAGGAGAAGCGGTACCCTTACTACGTTAGCCTATAATGGGGACAACAAATGAGGGTCGACCGTTGACCATGTTCGAAACACGGGACCTGTCACAAATGTTGTTGATCAATCCTTCGGGACGTTGGCCCAAGACAGTTGGCGGACCATTGGTCAGACATCCATACTGTTAGGGGGTACTTCCAGATATGACCCGTCTTCCAGAACGTTGGCCCAGGACGGTAGGTGAGCCGATGCGGTATGAGACCAGGCCGTTAGGGGGTTCCTTCAGACATGAAAGGGGACGAGGGTCCGAATAAGGGGTACGCAAAGCGTGGAATATGGAGTGATGGTTTGTCCGAACAGAATCCAACACTTAGGTAGTTACACCACCATGGTGGGAGCACACCAGATGGGCGCATCGGTCTGATCATGGATCATTCCTTCTTTGGGATAGGGCCTCTCTGACGAGGGGATCTATCACTTCCCAGTGGGATCTTGGGGCATCCTGAAATTGTTCAGGGTAGAACCGCAATTTAGTGTCATGCGTTGAGGACACATATACTCCTGTAGTTTAACGTCATACGATAGGACATGGAGCAAAAGGAAAGACCTCAGGGAATGTGTGGCGTGGTAGATATGAAACCGAAATGAATGAGGACTTGGAGTCCAAATCATACCACATACCCCCGGAGGAAACTCTTCAGGTCGAGGGACCAAGAGTAAAGATTGGGCTGGGCCCGAAGCAGAGTGGTCGAGCATTCCTATGTACCCCATGAGGATGGGAATCGAGCCATAAGTAGTTCTGGAAGCACAGTTTAACGTCATGTGGGACGATAAAAAGCCCATCCGTGTTGGCACACATCCTGCCAAAACTACTAAGCCCACTTCAGTCGTGCTCGGTGTCGGAAACAAGCAGTCGTGGTGGGGATTTCCCGACACAAAAAGGGGAAGGCTAGGGAAAAGGGATGCTCGGTGAATACCGGCCCAATGACACTAACACAATCATTTAGCGCACCTAGATGCGCGAAGAGAAAGATCTGAGTATGATGGAATTCCACTTGAACATGAGGAAGTGGAAATGTGTGAATCATATTGCTCACGATTCGGACCACTATGATGGCGGCGTGACGATGGAGGATAACTGCTGACCATGTTCGCAACATAGCATCCTGTCGCGTTAGCCTTGAATGGGACAAACAAATGAAGGTTGACCGTTGACCATGTTCGAAACACGGGACCATGTCACAAATGTTGTCAAATATCTGTAGGGACGTTGGCCCGAAATGATTGGAGGGCCCTTAGGTCCATCATTCATGGAGAGACCTTCAGCCTAGTATCCATGTCGTCCGAGGTTCCTTTTGGATGTGGAGGAATAAGAGGATCCAAATAGCGAGCTCACGAAGTTTGGTCATGGGACGAGGGGAATGTCCCCATGAAAATCCCACACTTCGGGCTCTTTGTCAAAACACATCTGAATACGACAACGAGATGTATTAGAGAGAGGGAGCGGATTACTTTCCCATAGGGAGATCTCAGTTTAGGGTCGTAGAATTTGGACCATGGATGGGTAAGGGGGGCAGGGGATACATGGCAAGGTGGTTACAAAACCCGACGTGAATGAGGACCTAAGCCCTACTTACCATGAATTCTCTGGGGAAATGCTCGAGTCGAGTCGAGGGACCGAACACAAAGGTTAGGTTGGGCCCGCGGGGAAGTCCCCAAGTACTCCTAGGTATCCCATAAAGATGAGAATCAAGCCATACATAGTTCTGAAGGGTGGCACGGTAGGGTGCCAGTGCCAGGGGAAAAGGGGAGTGCGGGCGTGGCCCTTGCACTAAAAGGAGTGGAATTTGATGAATCTTGTTTGTTCATTAAGGTGAATGGTTTTTTTTTGTGAAGCGACAGACCTAGAATAGTAGGCCGTGATGTCGCCACAAGGATCAAGCCGTGATAGGCGTTGACAAATGGCATGGCACGTGACCAATACCCAACGTGATTTCCTCTACAACGAGGTCATCACAATGCAGTGTCGTTTTTCGTCGTGCGGCCAGGACGATAATGTCACAGTTTAGGGTCGTATGATAGGACCATGCATGAATTTTATCATCATGCAGCGCAGACGTAGCAGAGGCGATTCTAGGCGGGAAATGTGCGTAGTGTTATAACACACAATTGACGGAGACATGATCCCACATCAAATTGTACGCCACTCCAAGAGGGAGATCTCAGGATGAGGGGCCTATATAAAGGTAAGAGGTGAAATAGGGGGGAATATTGGTTACCCAAGTGGGTTGTACCCAATGACACGGCGTCCGGGTGGTCCTACGTATCCCATGAAGATGGGAATCAAGCCACATGTAGTTCTAAAGGGTGCCTTTTAATGTCGTGCTGGGCAAGGAATAAGAGGGCTAACTCTCAGAATGGGGGTGTGCGTGGTGCAGCCTTTGCAGACCTGACGTGAATGAGGACATAATCCTGCACTACGCCATGCGGTCCCGTAGTGGGTGTCTTGAAGGCAGGACCAGAGAGATGAATTTTTTGAACTCAAGCTGGGCCCGGAGACAAGGGGTCTGGGCATTCCTACGTATCCTATCGAGACAGGAATCAAGCTGAACGTAGTTCGAGATGAGAATCTTAGTTTATGGTCTTAGATCTCAGACCATGGATGGTGATAACTTCCCGAGTAAGCACAGATGTCAACCCGATTCCTAAGCCCACGTGAGTTAAACTCGGTGTGGGAAACAAGTGGGGTATCCTCATCGCAATACTTGGGGGGAGTCAAACATGAGTTGGTAGAGAGCCCCGAAGGACACCTTCGACATGGCTTGTTCCCCAAACATGCAGACGTGCATGGAGGAAAAGTACCAAGAGTTTCAAAACCCTACTTGGACACGATGAAGTGATGAAGGGCGTGAATTGTGCACCCGACATTTTGGGCCTAATGGGTTGGCGTGGAAAGAGAGGAAAACTGTTAACCATGGTGGAAACGCAGCGTCCATATCGTGTTAGCCTGATATGGGAACAACAAACAAGCATCGACCGTTGACCATATTCGCAACGCGGGATTTTATCGATTTGATGTCCAAAACCCTCAGGGGCGTTGGCCCGTAACGGTAGTAGCGCCCTTTGGCGTAGTATCCAGGCCATTCTTGGGGGTCCCTCCGGGTGTGAAAGATGTTGAAAGCCCTAATGATGGGATACAAAAAGCCTGGAAAGTGGGTGCGGACGTGTCCTAGTAAAGTTTAGCATTTCCAGGTAATAAACCAGAGTACTCTTAGGCACATCGGTGGACTGCCGGAAAGGGATCGACGAAACAGCTCAGTAGAGAGAGGTACATGGCAGTCATTACGAGACCGACGCGAATGAGGACATAATCCCACACCGCACCATATATTCCACTCATGAAGGAAGGGTAGGCCAATGGGCCAAGATGGGATGAAGATTCCCGAGGGATGGGGCTGGACCCGAATCCAAGACATTCGGGTGGTCCTACGTATCCCATTAGGATGGGAATCATTCCACACGTAGTTCTCCAAATGTATTTTAACGTCATACGGGACGAGTAGAGGAGTAATATACCACTAAACAAGGGAGGTGTATGGTATGGAGAAGAAGCCGACATGAATGAGGATGTAGTCCTATGTCATACCATACGATCCTATAAGGTAGGACCTGGGCCGTGGCCCGGAAAGGCCAAGGGGCCTGAGGCTGAGCCTCGGTCAGGAAGGCCTAACTGGCTTGCAGCTTAACGTATTGCAAAGAGGACGAGGGGCCAGGGGCCTAAGGAGGCCAAGGGGCCTGAGGCCGGGCCTCGTAAAGGGGGGGGGGGGGGGGGCGTACGACATTATACATGATCTCGACATAAATGAGGACATAGCCCTACACCGCACCGTACACTCCGGGTAAGAGGTGACCTGGGCCGGGGGGCCCGAGAAGGCATTGGGGCCTAAGGTCAGGCATCAGTCAGGAAGGCCTGACTGGTTTGCAGTTTAACGTCTTTCATGAGGATGGGAATCAGGGGCCCAAGGAGGCCAAGGGGCCTGAGGTTGGGCCTCGTAAGAGGAGGCGTACGGCATGGTACATGATCTTGACGTTAATGAGGACGTAGTCCTACACCACACCGTACACCCCTATGGGGAATCGGGGCCATGGGCCCGATCGCTAGCACCACCCAGGAAGAAATTTGTTAATTCGGGATAGGGTAGAATGAATCACTGCACTCGATGTCTGGGATATCTGCGAGTGGACCCGAGGATCCAGGACACTGTTGACCATGTTCGAAACATAGCATTCCTATGATGACCTGATATGGGAGCACCAAATGTGTGTCGACCGCTGACCAAATTCGCAACGCAGGACTTGTATCAGCTTGTTGCTTGAAAACCCTCGGGGGCATTGACCCGTATCGGTAGGAGAGCCCTTGGGCGTAGTATCCAGGCCGTTCTTGGGGATCCCTATGGGTATGCAAAAATGAAGGAATCCCAGTAAAAGAGTGGGTGAAGCATAGCTGTATCCATCCATGAAAGAGGCAAACATCTCCAGGGGGGATGTGCAGTCGGGTCGAGGCTTGCTCGATGTGAGTTGGGGAAAAAGAGTGCTCCCTGCCATGTCTTGACCAGCAGGGAAGATTTTGGCTTTTGGGCTGGGCCAATGGACAAAATGTCCGGGCGTTCCTACATATCTCATGAGGATGAGAATCAAGCCATACATAGTTCTTGAAGGCCATGCAGTTTAGCGTCGTGCGGTGAGGACATGGGAGGATAGAATAACCGGAGTGGGCACATGGTGTGACCCTTACAATCCTTGTGCGAGCGAGGTTTTATGAGAGGGGCTAAGAAATCCTACTCCCTGATACACAAATATCCTCCAAGGAAACTACCCCCAGGGGGATAGTTGAAGAGAAAAGCTTGGGGCTGGGCTCAAGACGAGGCATCCGAGCGTTCCTACGTATCCCACGAAGATGGGAATCAAGCCATATGTAGTTCTTGACATGCAGTTTAACGTCATGCAGGACGAGGGGCATCTCATTCGGGGATGTGTACGGTGCGGCAAGTAATCCGACGTGAATGAGGACGTAGTCCTACAACACACCGTACGATTCCGTAAGAGGGTAAGTCGGGGAAAAAACCAAGGGGGCCTGGGGCCAGACTGCGGTCAGGGAGACCTGACCAGTTTGCGGTTTAACGTCTCGCGATGAAGACGGGGGGCCAGGGGCCCAAAGAGTCCAAGGGACCTGAGGCTGGGCCTCGGTCAGGAAGGCCTGACTGGCTTGCAGTTTAACGCCTTGCAGAGAGGACGAGGGGCCAGGGGCCCAAGGAGGCCAAGGGGCCTAAGGCTGAGCCTTGGTCAGGAAGGCCTAACTGGCTTGCAGTTTAACGTCTTGCAGTAAGGACGGAGATGCAGTTTAAGGTCGTGCGGGACCAACTCGCATTTTAAGGTCGCGCAAGACCCTTTCGCAGTTTAGGGTCGTGCAGGACCATTTTTCCATAGGCAAAGTATCGCTTGAGGAATTTGGCATTGGTGGGAGGGGTTATACTCTCTCTATCTATGGTCACCAAGGAGTATGCTCCATTGGGATAAACCTTGGGGATGATATAAGGACCTTCCCACTTAGGTTATAATTTGGGCAGTTTCCTATCGGGAATCATTGGCTCTCAAAGGGAAAGTACCAGGTCTCCCTGCAGAAAAGAGCGGAGACGAACCTTCTTGTCGAAGGCCCTCGCTATCTTGTCCTAATGCCTTTCCAGATTGTGCAGGGCATGAAGCCGGTTCTCGTCCAATGGTTCCAATTCACCTTGATGGATCTCGGCTACCTCATCTAATGTCTGGTGATCATAAACTGCAGTGCATAGCGACGGCAGCTGGATCACAATGGGTAGGACGGCCTCAGCTCCATACACCACGGAATATGGGGTCACATGGGTGGAGTTACGAGTCGTCGTCCAGTAATCCCATAGGGCGTTGGGGAGCTTGTCTGGCCAACATTTCATGTTCTGAGAAACCATCTTCTGCAGAATGATAGAGAGGGTCTTATTGAATGCCTCAATCTGTCCATTCGCCTGCACATGGTAGCGTGAAGTATGATTCGACCGGATGTCGTACTTGGCGTACAATTTCATTAATTCAGCTGTTCGGAAGTTGGTGCCGTTATCGGTGAGGACGGTGTGAGGTACCCAAAATCGGTGGATAATGTTGGAGCTCACAAAGTCAATGATGGAACGGGCCTTGACCTCTTTGAGCAGAACTGTCTATGCCCACTTGGAGAAGAAATCTGTAGCAGTCAGGATGAACCTACACTGGCAGGATGTTGCTGGTGGATACGGTCCCACTACATCAAGCCCCCATACCGCAAATTTCCAAGAGTACTTGGTGGGGTGGAGGGGCTCAGGCAGCCGATGCAGGAAGATGGCGTGAACCTGGCACGCGTGGCATCTCTTGGCATACCCAATACAATCGTGGATCATAGAGGGCCAAAAGTACCCTAACCTCTGAATTTGATGGGACGACTTCGACCAAGCTTGATGGGTGCCACAGGAACCGGTGTGAACCTCTTGCATAACTTGAGGTATCTCTACTCCTTGGATGAAACTGAGGAGAACACCATCAAAGCTCCGCTTATAAAGGATCTGTTCAGGACTGGGGCCGCTCTGGAGGGTAAATTGCAGCGTGCGGCGTCGGATTCGCTCGCGCTCGGCCCGATCGTCCGGGCGGCGACCATTTTGGAGATACTCGACAAAAGGTGCCCTCCAGTCGGGAGTGTCTTCAATCACTGCGTCTGGCGAACCCAGGACCCTTGACGTAGAGGGTCCAGTAGTGAGATGACTTCCCCGCAGGTCATCTTTGTCCTCTTGGGTGACGGGGGAAATGACTCTCCGGTGTGCCACATGTATGATCAAATCATCTGGCTCGGGTTCTGCGAGCGACGCGGCAAAACCATCCAGGGCGTATTCTTGGCCGTTCTGCGACCGTTGGACATGGGTAACCTCTGGTCGAGAAGAGAATTAGGCCATTAGGAGGAGGGTGTACTCCAGCAACGGTGCAAGCTCTGGCTTCCTGACGATGTAGTCGCCATTAACATGTTTGATTACCAGCTCGGAATCTCGCTTCACATGTAGATGGGGAACATGGATCTCAAGGGCCAACTCGAGGCCAGTGATGAGAGCGTGGTACTCTGCCACGTTGTTCGTATAGCCTTATGAAAACAGGAACGACTATGGCAGGACGGCCTGTGCTGGGGTAATGAAGACAATACCCAGGCCCACTCTGTTGAGCTTGGGATCGTTGAGCCTCCTACCGGTGGGGCTCCGGGAGGCGCCATCAAAATGCATTTTCCAACACGGGACAGCATGATCGACTGAGAGGATCGTCTCATTAGGGAAATACAGGTCCAAGGATTGATACACCGAGGTTGGATGGGCACCTAAAAAGTATACCAATGCCTGCCCCTTAATGGATTTTTGAGGTACAAACCTGATATCAAACTACTGGAGAATCACTGCCCACCGTGCTAGTCGGCCAGTCAGCATGGGGCGGTTCAGGATGTACTTCAGTGGGTCCACCCGGGAGACCAATTGCACCTCATGGTGCTGCAGGTAATGTCTCAACTTCTGCATGGAGAATATGAGCGCAAGGCAGCTCTTTTCAATGGGGGGTTATCTGACCTCCGTATCGAGAAGCATGCGGCTGAGATTGTAGAGACTGTTCTCAGTACCCTCGTTATTCTTCTGGGCGAGCAGTGCACCAAGGGATCTCTCCAGGGCGGTCACATAAAGGACCAGCGGCTTTCTGGAGATGGGTGGAATCAAGACCGGAGGTTGGAGCAGATACTGCTTCATTTCATCGAAGGCGGTCCGACACTCCTCATCCCATTCGTAGGCGGTGCCCTTCTTCATGAGCCGGGAAAAGGGCTTACACTTGTCGGCCAGATTCGCGATGAATTGACGTATATAGGCTAAGTGGCCTTGAAGGCCTCAAAGCTCCCGAATGTTGCACAGGGGAGGCATTTGGCTGATGGCCTTGATCTTCTCCGAGTCGATCTCGATACCTCGATATCTGACAACAAAGCCCAGAAACTTCCCGGAGATGACCCCGAAGGCACACTTCAACGGGTTCATCATCAGGTGACGGGAACGGAGGAAACTGAACACTTTCTCAAGGTCTTTGAGATGGTCCTGGAGCTGACATGATTTGACTACGAGGTCATCCACGTAGAATTCCACCAATGTCCCGAGGATCGGTTTGAATATGCGATGCATGGCCCTCTGATAAGTGGCACATGCATTTTTCAAACCGAATGGCATAACATGGTAGAAAAAGGTACCTTGGGGGGACCTGAAGGCAGTGGACTCCTCGTCTTCGGGTGCCATCCGGATTTGGTTGTACCTGGAGTATCCATCCATGAAAGAGAGGGCTTGGAACCCGGCCGTGGCATCAATCAATAACTCCGTCACCGGGAGTGGGAAGTCATCCTTTGGGCAGTGGAGATTAAGATCGTGGATGTCGATGCAGACTCTGATCTGCCCATTCTTCTTCCTGACTGGCACAATGTTGGCAAGGCTCTTTGGGTACTGGACCTCTTTAACGAAGTTGGCTTTGATTAGCTTATCAACGTCGGCCTCAACCATAGCACCATGAGAAAGGTGCATCTTCCTGGGAGGCTGCGTAAACCCACGATGTTTTGCCGGGAGGCCTAGACGGTGGACGGCCACCTGGGGATCCAGCCCTGGCATCTCATCGTAACTCCAGGAAAACACATCACGATGCTGTTTGAGGAAGTCTACATACTGCTGCCGCTCCTCGTGGGACATGTCTGCACTGATCAATGTGGGTCTCGGATCTTCCTCGCTTCCAAGGTTCACCTGTACCAGTTCATCAACCGTGGTAGATACGCCTTCTTCAAAGGTGGGGGGAGCATCCACCAGGTCTTCCTCCCCACCCATGGGGGGACTTCCTGCGACGGAAGGTACTTCTGGGCTATCAAGATCAGCGGGGCAGCTGGTGCTGGCTCGGGCAGCAGCGGTCATCACATCGGGAGACTCACTTGACATCGAGACCGCAGCAATGAAGGCAGTCGACCCTATCCCATCTGGCCTTCGCCCTAAGGGGCCCCGTTTGATGATATCAAAGCAGTGGTGGCGTTTCGGCCTGAGTCGGTTAATTCCAGCTCGGTGGAAGAGACACGTATGGTGCACCGCCGTTGTCATCAGCTTGACGTCCCGGTACCGTACAGGGGTAGGAGATTCTGGGATCACCTGAGCCTGGTTGATGTAGGAGTACGAGGTGATTTTCCACCGTTGCTTAGACATGGGAACATGCCTTCCTTGCGTACCAGAAACAACAAAAAAATTCCCCATGTCGGGGGTCATGGCCTCCAACCGGTGGATCGGGAGGATGTAGGCATCATCCATGCTTGCCCAGGGATCACTTGTGACTGGGGCAGGTTCATCCTCTCTTACTAGGATCTGTTTATCCTTACTTTTGTAATAACCCGCATCCAGTTAGCGGGCCTCACAAGAAGCGAAAGGGGACGCGTCTCCTTGGAGCATGCCTACTCGACCGTTGAGTGAGTACTTGAGGCACTGGTGATATGACGAAGGGACCACCGCGTGCAGATGGAGCCATGGCCAACCCATCAATGCGTTGTAGGCGGTGTCCTGAGAGACGACCATGAACTCGGTGCTGGAAATTAAGCCACCGAACTGATTCTTCAGGCGGATCATGCCGACTGGGGTTTTCTCGGTCCTGTCGTACCCCTGGATCCTGAGGTCAGAGGGAGTTAAATCACCTTCAGACAGACCTAGATTTCGCAACGTCCGGGTCAGAATTAAATTGATTCCGGAACCCGTGTCCACGAGGCAGCGGCGGATTTCCACGCCATTGAAGTGGCCAATGATTTAGAGTGGGCGAATATGACCCTGTATAGGAGGTTCCTCATCTTCACCAGAGAACGAGATAACCGTTTGACATTCGGCGTTTTCAATCGCCTCGGTATGGAAGGCTTCTGTAGCTGCCACCTCCGTCTGAAACTGGAGGGGGCTCCTTAGGGCCTCAGCAAGTGCCTCGCGCATTTCGGATGACAGGTGAAGAGCCTCAAGGATGGAGAGCCTCGCCGGAATGCCAGCCAGGTGCTTCAGGACATCATACTTTTGTGCCAAATGCGAACCTCTGCTTACAGGAGGTCGCTCGGCACTTGGAAGCACAGCGGGTCCTGCCGGTTGAACCGACGATCGGCTAGTAATGGGCATATCTTGCTGCCTACTAGTAGAAGCCTGGAGAGTAGTCACCAAACTAGGACTAGACAGTGGAGGCTGGCCTGTAGCCGGGAAAGACTGACTGTGATACGAACGAGGCATCTCTCCCCGATCTAGTAGCACGAACGGCGGTGGAGTTAGAGCTGAGGGCGTCAGATGGGGTTGCGCATGCTGAGCTCTGCGCTGAGCATGCTGCCTGGTCTCGGTAGAGTGCACGGCTTGGCCAAAAGTGCCTGCTGACGTATCTCGATGACCAGCGCGGTTGCGATTCCGCTGATGTTGACATCGGCTGGGAACGTTGGGGAGGTCTGCCTGGCGTTCCCCCTCATCGGGGGTCATATAGGGCTTCACCAACTCCACGGTGTTAATCGAAGCGTTCCCTTGGCTGTCGCTCGAGGAGTCATCCACCGCTGGGCAGATTCTGGGAGGAATCCCCATTTCAGGGGGCATAAAATTTCCGAGAGTGCGGGATGACGACGACACCGGCAGTGCGCATTGCTTCTTCTTGCATCGTCGATGCTTGCCCTTTTGGGAAGAGGTCGACTGTGAAGATGATGCGGAGGCACCGGCTACTTTTTCTGAAGGTTCCAACTGCTTCAGGCACACCTTGATGATACCTTGGGCGCAGACAACGGTTTTTCGAGCCATCCAGTCATCGTATTTCTGGGATTCGCGGCTGGGGACCTTCTGCCACTCGCATTCGCTGTCGCTGCCGATCTCTGATCCTACAAAGACACCCGCCACTTGCGCTGGTGCCGGGCCCAACTTTACTATGTTTTTATTGACCTGGTCTTGAAGCCAGTCTTTAAACACATAGAATTTCTTGAGGTTGTGCCCCAGAATCCGATAGTAAGGGCAGTAGTTGGGGTGATCAGTGAGATTTTCCTCTTCCAGCCTTCTCCACTTGGGCAAACTCACGATCCCTTGCTCTAGAGCACTTCAGATATAGCCATGGACCTAATTTTCGTTAAAAGAATAAGTCTGGTGCCTTATTTCCGGATATGGGGCCCTGGGGGCCTGGCCCTAACGAGGGGCCGGAGGGGCCTGCCGAGGAGGCGGCACCTGATTGTCTCGCCTAGGTGGCGGTGGCGCGTTGCGCGGGGGAACCTGTCAGTTCTGAGGTGGTCGCTGCTGGGCAGGAACCTGTGCTTGAGGCGGAGGACCTCTGCGGGGTTGCGGGGGTTGTGTCGCCGGTAGTAGCTCCAGCTGCCTGGGGGCTTCTATTTGGGCCACCGTGGCGGGTTCAGCCCTGGCGGCCCTCCTGGCCGGGATCATAGGGGCCAACAAACGCGCCTGACTGGCCTGTTGTAGGGCTTCCTCGACATGGTGAACCTTATCTGAGAAATCTCTGAACCCTCCAGGGTAGTTCTGGGTGATCAGGGAGGGTACCAGCTCTGTCTTGACGTTCCCCCCACACATCGTCAGCAATTGCTCCTGAGTCAGTGGCATATCGAGAGAATACGTAAGTCCCTTCCACCGGGCGATGAAATCTGCGACTCGCTCATCAGGCCTCTGCTTACACTTGAAGAGGTCTGCAATGGTGGTCTTCCGCGTGGTGGAGCTGAACTGGTACAAGAACTACCGGCGAAGATCCTCCCAACCGGTCACCGAACCTATAGGGAGCTGGATGTACCAGACGAATGCCGGACCTTCCAATGTCTGTACAAAACATCGGAGTTTGGCGGATTCTTGCCGGGCCGGGGTCCCCAGCATGGGGCCACGCCTGGAAGAGAATTGAGCCAAGTGCTGGGGCGGGTCCCATGTCCCGTTGACCGGCTTGAAAGTGGGGTTCCCAAAACCCGGAGGCGCGGGAATATCATCCACCCACGCGGGATAAGGCATGCCATCCGGTGGGACCGCCACCTGCCGCGTCTCTAACGCTTCAAGGCGGGCTGTGAGTGCCGCAATAAGATCATCCGGGAGGGGGTCCCTGTCTTGACGGGGATCCCTAACCACAAGTGCATTTCCAGGTTCTTCAACACGGTATATGACTTCGTCCGCTCGTGGGTCAACTGGCTAGACGACCTACGGGGCGACTGGGGGAACCCGGACTGGATTCTTCAGATTGCCCCATCGCTCGGGGGGATTCGGCGAGACGTATCGCGCCCTCTTTCCATACATTCCGGCATCCACCCTCTCTATGACAGTATCATGATCAGGTTTTCCTGGAGGCATCTCACAGGGGGGGAATTGTTCCTGCCCCTGCTGCCCCGGCCTGGGATCACCATAGTCGGCTCGCCGCTCTGCGGCACGCTCAGCCAAGAGTTCGTCAACCAGCCTCTTCTGCTCAGCAAGTTGTTGGCGTAACGTGGCCTTCTCATGATCCTAGTCTGTTTTCTGCACATAGGCGGACGGGTCGGAGTGCTTGACAGTTCCGACCTGCTCCTTACCCTTGCGGGTGTTTTGACCGAGCACCAATGATTCAGTGGTTACGGGGAGGCACAGCTGGTTCCTCTGCTGACGGGTAACTCTCCCTGATGGGTCCAGTAGTGGTGGTACACCCTCATACGGTAAGTCTACATCAAGGAATTCAAGCTTGTCCTCCTTGTCCATGACGTCGGCCATGTGGACCGAGACTCCTCTTGAGGGAATGTCCTCGATATCACATAATGAATCGGGCTGACGCCGGATAGGGTCGAAGAGGAGAGCGGCATAGTGTCCCCAACCACAGATTTGCACATGGGGGGTGGCTTCCCTGAGGATCCTGCGGAGTTCTTTAAAACTCTGAACGCATTTTCGTTGAAGGGCGCTCTGGCAGCCTGGCGACTCAGGGTGCTGGGCCACAAGGAGTGCGGCCGCATTGATCAAGCGGCACTGCTCGCCAATTTCATCGATGTGCTCTCGACTTCTGGGGTACACCACCCATTAGTAATGGCGGCGGAAGTGTGTTGCCCATAGGGTTCGACCAAAGCACCCCACTTCTTCAGGGGTAAGAGACTCCGGTACGCGAAAATTCAGTGCTGTCGTCGACCGGAACTTCTCCGGGAAGTAATCCGCTGTAAGAATACTCTAGAAGCTCATGGGCTCGGACTCAGGATCTGGCCCTGTGTTGCCCCACTCGTCAACCGGGGGCGGCTGAGGGACCGGTAGCGGTATAGAGGCGGACCTCTGGAATAGCAAACTCGACGGTGGAGAATACGGCAAACGAGCTGACTGGATGCCGAATTCCGGGCCATCCTCCGAAGAACAAGCTGACCTGTCCACGATGTCACGGTACGATGGGCTTATATCCACAGCTTCCGGCACAGGAGTCGCAGCTACCGGTGACCGGTCATGTCATCGTTCTACTGTCGTTGGCCCACAAAACAGCCCTCCGTGATCTCTGGCAGAGGTAGAGGGTGATGTTGGTGACGATGGCGATGATTGCGCGGTCGAGACCTGCGGAATTCCCAAGATTTATTCCTCCTGGATGTACCTGCAGAGAGAGATGGGAATTTTGTGGACCTCATATTCTGGGAGAATGAGGCTAATGCGTCTGCTTCCTGCACCAGTCCTTGATACGGAGGAGCGGGGAGAAGGTTCCATCGCTGAATCGCATTCCGCTTCAGAGTCCGAGAAGCGGGCGGGTTTGATCTCCACCCGGGCTTTCCCAGGACTCTTCTTATGGCGGCGATGACCTGCTCTCCTGCCCCGGGGTGGCTCTTCAAGACAGGGCTGATCCCTATCATGGAGTCTCGGGGCGACACTGGCACCGTGGCGGAGAGGGCCCCCACTCGAGATGGCCGAGGTGCGAGGGGCACCGGGGCAAATGTCGAAGGGTACATGGGGAGGACCTCCATGAACAGCACCCATGCAGGCGGGGCCTCTGTTGGAATTGGCAGGAGCATGGGGAGGACCTCCATGGTCGCTGCGGGTGGAGCGAGGCTGACCTTCACTCCTCGAGTTGCTGGGGCGAGGAGGACCTTCGCCGGTTACAAAGAGGACATAGGTAGGCCCCCCACGTTGGAGAAGGACCGGAGGGACGGCTCCTTCAGATCGGCGGTCAGGGGCAGGAGGGTGGACTCCACACCCTGTATAATGGGCACATGAAAGATTTCTGCACTGAGCGTCACTGCCATGGGGAAGGTCTTCGTTCGGGATGGGGGTAGCATGAGGCATGCCTCCATGACGAAATTCGGAGCGGGGAAGGCCTGCGCTCTGTGGAGTAGTGGTAAGGGGAGGACCTCCGTACGGGATGACATTACCGCGGGTTAGTTCGCGGCGATCACCACTTGGGCCTGCAACCCGGAGAGTCAACCTAGCCTTCCCGTGGGGCGGTTCGGGTCTCGGTCCTGGTTGGGTGAAGGAGTGCCCTTGCTCAGTGTATGCAGGGGCTTCACGATGCACGTCGGCGGTGGCTCGGGCCACTGTAGCTGTCGACGTTGATGTGCCTAGGCAAGCGTCCTCAGCCAGGGCCCGGCGCTGACGTCGGGTCAGGCGAGCTGGTGCAGGTGGTGTAGGGACGTAGTCTGCCTGCTCTTCCTGCGGGGCCGGACGGCGGCGCTGACGCAGCTGAGCGGGAGCTCTCGCCTGGAGCCCTTGGGTCGGGACCCTGAGCGGGCTGAGCCGGACGACGCCCACCTTATCAGCGTAAGGAGAGGAGTCATCAAGGAATTCCGGAGACAGGCTCTCGAAACGGTTGAACGTTGGGGAGGGGAGTAGGGGCTCCTTGCGCGGCTTGTTAGGGCGGCGTTGACGGTGGGACCTGGACGCCTCCAGGTCTAGGCGGGCCAATATCACTGGTTGGGATGACCCCTTCCTCCTCGTACCTGCGCACGAGGTTGTTGATCACCCATCGCTGGATGACCTCTAATGGGGAAAGGGGGCGTGGGCGCCCCGTATTCCGCAATGTGGTGGCCGTCGTGGCGGTAGCGGCGCCATGTGGGGTGGTTGTGGCAACGTTGCCCCTACCCCTGCGTAGGCTAGTGGGCGGTGATCGCGTCTTTGTAACAGCGACCTGGTTACTGAGAAACTAAGGGATCAACTCATCAGCACTGACTGGGAAAAGGACTGACAACCAGTGACCCAACATCCTTCCATTCTCCATGTCGGTAAGAAGGATCCACGCCAACACGCTGCAGAACGGAGTGCCTCACGTTATACTGCCCCGAATTTCGGTGAGTTTCACGACAGGCCCGCTTATTTGCTTTGCGGGACCAGGTGCCAGATATCTGGATCCGGTGACACGTCAATCTACTGGTGTCTCGAATGCTACTAATCTCCATATTGAGGAGAAGAATTTCATGTCGGGGTCACCATTTCTTTTTCCGACGCTTTCGCCGGGGCGCGCGCGCATCTGTCCGTCACACGGAGGAGGACGCGCGGCTCTGTTGCCCCGCATTCCCGCTTTCCAAAGGCGGGCGGCATTCATTCCTTGTTCAGGTACGTCTGCTCCTTGATCGAAATGGGATGATGGGATGTCGGTTCTTCCTTCTTGGGATTCCTCCTCAGAACTCGTCACCTAGTCCGGGTCTACCTCATAGATTTCATACGTAGTTTGTGAAACTCTTCCCAGTGCCATGTTTCCATGGACACCAGTTAATTACATTGCTTCTGTCGGGACATTCCAAAGGGTCCGGTCAGGGCAGCAACCTTCAGCCGGGGGAGTAGTCACGTTGAGGCATCAGTAGCGTGTATGGATGCTGGGGGCCTGGCATGTCTGGCTGTTATCCCTGGTCACAGGGCTTCTCGAGGGCGTGGAAGCCAGAGTCATCCAACATCGAGCGCGGGGAATTATGTGTTATAGACACATATATGAGTATTTCCTCAGCTTTCCGTGTTTAACATAGGGTACGCCGTGAGTTTAACGTCCAGCAGAGACGGATCAACCCAACCAGTGCATTAGGTAGGATAGATCGGATTGAGGGATTTCCCTTGAAGGGATGCTGATACCGGGGCCAGCCCATGGGCAGCTGCGACGAAGAGCATACCGACATGGTATCACCGAGATATGAGGTCCAGGAGAGAATCAGTATGGGTGATAGGTGGATTAATGGAGTGGAGGGGGAATGAAATGGGACCATCACAGGGGGGAGACAGTGAAGTTGGGCTTGATCCTTGAAGGGGATTCCTACGTATCCCCGTGGCAGGGAATCAATGTCCGCGTAGTTCAGGAGGCGCCGGCGAACCAACGTGAAGGTGGACCTTGGTCCAATGGACATCATCATTGTACCGACGTGAAAGTAGACTCGTGGGTCCACTAGTTGTGGGCTTGAACCTTGGGAAGGTTTCCTACATACCATAACTTGACATGGATCAAAGTCCTTGTAGTTCGGAGAATTGTGGAATATAGTTTAACATCCTGCGGGACGGTAGTGAACCCTGACGTGGATAAGCGACAGGCGATGGGTGTCGGCGAACCGACGTAAATGAGGTCGGAACGACCAGATGGTGGGTGGATTTGAACCTCGTGGAGGCTTCCGACGTACCATGCCTTAAAATGGATCAAAGTCCTCGTAGTTCAAATGGGGCTTTGTCGGCGAACCGACGTGATAGTGGACCTTGGTCCAATGAGTGGTGGGCTTGAACCTCTGGAAGGCTTCCTACGTACCATGCCTTGACATGGATCAAAGACCTTGTAGTTCAGGTGGGGCTTTGTTTGTGTAGTTTAATGTAATGCGGGACAAAGGGAGGGGCTTACAGTTTAACATCATGATGGATGAGGGCGAAACTCGATGTGAATGAACGACCGAGCAAAGTGTCTTGAACCTCGTGGAGGATTCCTACGTACCATGCCTTGACATGGATCAAAGTCCTCGTAGTTCAGGTGGAAATGGATAGCAATGGCTTACCACTAGACCAGAATGCTGTTTAACTTCATGCTGGATGTAGGTAGAACTCGACGTGAATTGGATGATGGGTGGGCTTGAACCTCGTGGAGGCTTCCTACGTACCATGCCTTGACATGGCTCAAAGTCCTCGTAGTTCGGATGGGTTCGTCGGTGAACCGAAATGAAAGTAGACCCGGGGGTCCACTATTAGTGGGCTTGAACCTCGTGAAGGCTTCCTACGTATCATGCCTTGACATGGATCAAAGTCCTCGTAGTTCGGGTAGAATGTGCAGGTTAACGTCATGCTGGACGGGGATGAGACTCGACGTGGATAAATGACAGGTGGGCTTGAACCTCATGGAGGCTTCCTACGTACCATGCCTTGACATGGATCAAAGTCCTCGTAGTTCTAAATATTGAGGGGTCAGGGTCGGTGCTCACTCTAAGCCCACGTGAGTCATGCTCGGTTTGAGAATCATGAGGTTGCAAGGACCTGACGATCACGTCGCGAAGGGTGCGTCTGTGAGAAGCGAAAAGGGGCTTACGCGTTAGGCGGCCCATAGTGTTGGGACTTACTCTAGGATGGAGGCCCAGAGCGCGACAAAGTGCAGCGAAAGAGGGATTTGGGACCAATGGTGGTAGGTGCCTCATTCCCTATCACGCCCTCCACTGACCTTGGTAGTGGGGAAGTACGGAGATGCAGAGGTGCAGTTATCCGTTGGGGAACTAGGGTTTCCCTTCTCCCATGAACATATGCCACTCCAATAAGCAGGATATCACCCCTTGTGGATGGGTGATTCCATTCCCGTGGAGACAAGTGGTGTAAAAAATGTTCGACCTGGGGGGACCCTTCGTGAGGGAGATGAGGTCGGGTCACAGTTTAACGTCATGTGTTGAGGACGTGGTGCTTGGAAGTTTAATGTCCTGCAGCTCGGACGAGGCGGGTTCACTCCGCACCCCTAGGGCTTACATAACCAGTACCCTCTGGTCCTTGGGGAAGGGAAGGTACCAGTAAGGCCATGGTCATGGGGGGCTGTGGAACGAACCATCAAGGGGTCCACGTTAGCGTGGATATGTGAAGAAGCAATAGCCGTTAGCGAGCCTATGCGAAGAAGCATTAGGAGAAGCAACGCTACGAGTGGTATTGTCCATGGGACTTTGAAATCACATCGTGCAAACCTTGATGGTCGCACGGGAAGAGGAATCACTAAGCAAAGGAGTGTGCTTCGCGAAGTGGAGTGCCTTGGCCTTGGCATGGGGCATGGGTGTGAGTGGAAGGTGCTTCGCGAAGTGGAACAGTGTTCGCAGAGCACTGCCTCGCGAAGAAGGGGTGTCTCGCGAAGCAGGGTCCTGCAAAGCAGTGTGCTTCGCGATGTGAAGTGTTCCTGCCTCAGCACAGGGATCACTAATATGGGTTGGCTGTTTTGCGAAGCATAAGTGCTCCGCGGCTGCCCGGGTTCCCTTGGGAATCCCCTTCCTTCGCGAATACCCTTGAGCTTCGCGAAGGGAATCCCTCTCGGAAGAGGGGATCAAAACGAGACAAAACAGAGGCGTCTCGCGAAGTAGAAATACCTCACAGAGCTCATGATTCTCGGGGAAAATAGTGCTTTGCGATTCGGGAGAGGAGAAGCCGAAAGGTCGGATCGTCCGTCCTCAGGACTCAGGGGGAGTCCGGTATTTAAAAGGAAGGGGCACCGCGAAGCAGAACTCGCGCGCCGCCTCCGGTGCTTCGCAGCGCGCTCGCGAACGTCAAATGCGTTCGCGGAGCATCACCGCCTCTGGAGCTTCGCGGCGGCTCGCGAAAGTCAAATGCGTTCGCGGAGCATCACCGCCTCTGGAGCTTCGCGGTGGCTCGCGAACGTCAAATGCGTTCGCGGAGCATCACCGCCTCTGGAGCTTCACGGCGGCTCGCGAACGTCAAATGCGTTCGCGGAGCATCACCACCTCTGGTGCTTCGCGGCGGCTCGCGAACGTCAAATGCGTTCGCGGAGCATCACCGCCTCTAGAGCATCGTGAGGCCGCGAGGGTCGGGGCGCTTCGCGGCGGGGCTACGTGTCGGTGCTTCGCGTCGGTGCTTCGCGAGGCAGCGCGCCAGCCGTCCTTTTCGTTCCTTTATTTCAGGCCATATTTTGGCGCCAATAGTGGTTTATACAACATATTGAATAATGTGGTGTATAACATCAAAATATTATTCAATGAAATGGGATTGAGATGATGTACCTTATGTCTTGGTGATTCGACAAGTTTGTTCTTTAACTTCCTCTATTTGGGACGATCACCTTTGATTATCCCATGATCACATATAAAGAGGATGTTCTACCAAAGCTACGACAATAATAATGTGGGGTCGGATTTAATGAATTTATTTTAGCACTGACGTTTCCAAAAAAAATGGTTTTGTTGTGTTATGAAGTTATAAGAAGTACTGGCCTTTTATAAAGGAGGGGTGGGGCACTATTTGAATTCATCAAAATATTAAATTAACATAAAATAATTTTATATTCAAAGTGGGTCCAAAGAAATATAGTTATAATATTCGACGATGATGGGTCAAAATCTAATCATCCAATGTAAATAAGATATATTTAGAATAATTTTTTAATCTTTATCATTTTGTTTTAACCCAATTACCTATTACGATTTTATCGTGTTATTTACACATTGAGGGTCAAAATAATTACATAACATAAGAAACAACAAATAAAAGAGTAATTTATTACATTTTAGGACATATCACAACTATTTATGGAATCATTTATTTATATATATTTTATATCATTTAATAAAATATTTTTTTTAAATACCATTATTTTCAATTTTGACACTACTCATTTATTAGCTTTTTCAAATATGATAATTTTTTGATATAGTTGAACGAATGATTTTAAAACATCAATGACATGTGATATCCAAACATAAAATTATCCTATAAAATAAACTACATCAAATTATATTTATTATAATATTTTTAATATCACTTATTTGATTATTAAATTAATAAATCAATTGATGCACCATCATTGCGTCAGAACATATATTAAAAATGTTTTTCGTAAAATCTAAAAACAAATTTACATGATGTCGGTAATTTTATTTTTTTAAAGACTATTTATATTTCAAAGAACCCCTACATGAACAAAAATTAAAAATTATATTCCTATTAAAAACAAGAGTGTAAAAAAATTGATTTTTCATTAAAAATAATTTCAAAATGCATTAAATTCAGCCATGTGGTTCCAGTTTGTCCTAAAATAATTCCAAGGATTCTATTGCTTGGAAAAATCTAATCACATTAAATTAGGACAAGTTTTTGGGTAGTTTTGTATTTTCATAATATAAATTTATTCTTTTAATTAACCTATTTATCTTTATTCGTGGTAATAAAAATAAATATTAATGTCACTATTCTTAAATGTTAGATATAAGGAAATAATTTACATAATTTGAACCCTATGATTCCAATAATTGAATCCATTTTTTCAGAAAAAAAAATTTAAACCTCATTATAGTTAAATAAAAAGTAATTCCATTTACAGAATATGAATATGAGGTTCAGATGTAAAAATGTTTAAAAGATCACCATGTTATTATATACAATTTTAATGTAAATATGATTCCAATTAACTAAATTGGATTAACAGATTAAAATTTTATATTATTATATAGTAAAACCATATAAAATAATATTTAACACTATAAATAATTTTGATGAAAAAAGGTTTTCTATTGAACGTCATTATTTATTAATATTGATCAAAAAATGAATCTTATCAGAAAAATTAGACAATATTAACCATAATAAATTGGGACATCACTTTTGAGATATGAAATTTATTTTTCTAAAATAAAATTATAAAAAGATAAATAAATGAGATTTAAAACATTTGCACTATAAAAATGTAGAAAAAACAACACTTTTAAAAAATATTTAATATATTTGTAAAAATGGATTGGTTCATATATAAAATCAATAAAAAACATATGACTAATATTAATAATTATATTGAATATATATTTCATAAATATAATCCAATAATGCTGATTTTACTATTTATAAAACAAACAATTTCACATTTAAATAGTTTTTAAAAAAAAACATTTCCTTTTATTTTAAAATATTTTTACATTCATTCATAATATATTTTTCACAATAGAGTAAGTTATTTATAAATTTTGTAACCATGTTTTAAAATTTAAGTTAATAATTTTCATCCCATTCATTCTAATGTCCATTTTTTAATGGTATCACATATATAGTATTTAGTTGTTCACTTACGCTTGAAGTGGTGTATCATATATTATATTTTTTATAGTTTAATCATTTATAAACTATGTATGTCGCATTCTATCACCCGACTCAAAAACTGAATATTGAAAATTTTAACTTGTGATTGAAAAATAATTTTTGAATTAAGTATTTACATCTATTGAAATCAAACATCGTAATTAAGTGTTAATAAAAAATCCACTTAAAATGAAATAAAGGGTTGTATGACTGTCACCTGAGAAAAAAATAAAATGTTTACATGTATGAAACATAGAAATGTAAGATAATAATAACCATCATTTCCATTTAGATATTAATATTAAAAATTTTTCTGATAAAATTAACAATCAATGAACCATATTTTTTTTTGTTAAAAGGCCAATGATTCCTTAATAGAAAAAATAAACATTTAACATTATTGTAATATCCTTTTAATTGGGTTATGTGATTCATTTAAGATACTCACAATGAAAATAAAGAAACAAACTTACATTAAAAGATATTTTTTGAACATTAGTCACATTCGACCATAAAATCATTTTTACCTAAACTATGTGTCTTTATGATTAAAATTTTCATGCTTTATGCTATACAATCATATTCTAGATAACTTATAATCCACAAAACATTAACTATCTATTTCTCATATATTTAGACATAGGTAAAAATCAAGATGATTAAGTTAACAATAGGCAATTCACCACAAATAATAAACCGTTATATTTTGAAAAAGTACATGGTTTTCCAAAATTCAATAGTTTTTCCCCAAGTTAAACATAAACCTTTTATCAACTAACTGTCTTTAAAATTCCACAAAATAATTATAACTAACATTAAAACAAAAAAATCATGAAGATTTGATCACATAATCATCCAACATAAGTTCATATATTTATCTCCAAATAGCACCAATTACTTATTATGTCTCATACAAAAAAATCAATTATCTGAATCACATATTCTCCATGATAGGTTAGCCATTTACATAAATAACTCAAATCACTATAAGTAAATAATATAAAAATATATTATTTAAAAATAAAATTCAACCAATATTTCTCAAATAAAATACCACAGGTGTTCGGTTTACCTTAATCTTATATTGTTCCCAAAATAACAAATCTCTTCCAAAAACACATCAGTAACTTAATCATCAAATAATTTGTTCTTTCCAAGGATATATATTTGATAAAAAATTCATTCCCAAAATCAAATTTTTATTTATACATAAACACATTTTGCTAAAATAAATAAATCTTACTATACTAGGACTTCATGTAAGACATTTCTTCGTGATGCACCCATGTCACCCTTCAGTTGAGGGTTTGATTCCTCCATCCTTGTCAGACATGATGATTTATCAACCATCCTATTCACTATCCTTTTTATGAGACTATATAATTGAGAATTTATGAAAAATTCTTCAAAAATAACCACAACATGTTTCAACCCAATTTTTATCTTTTATATTTAATTTTTATACCAAAATTTGTCACCAATAATTACCACAAAGGAGAATGTATCCATAAATACATTTATTCTCTTTAATATTTTATAACATAATGTTTCCAAATGGTTTGTAAGACTTTAAAGTTATAATAATATATAATTTTATAAAAAATGGTTATATTGTTATCTCTTTATAAAATCTCATAATATCAAATGTTTTATAAACAAACCATTCATTAAAAATATATGTACCCAACCATAAAGGTATATTATTCTAGTGTTTTTGAACTAGAATTATCATTTGAGGATTTTTTATCTTTATAGTTTTGGAGAATCTAATGAAATTAAAAAATTATATCGATATATTACATGTGGACACATATACAGAGTATCCTTTTTTTCCACCGAAGGAAACCCATTTAAAATAAAACATGATTTATTTTTTTGAGATATCTTTAATTATTTCATCGGGACATATCCATTGTCCTTACCATGATTAAGGCATGTGAAAACATTTACAAATAAGGTATGAGCCCAAAATATCAATGATGGACAAAAATGAAGGAAACCGCTAGTCCAATGAAAACCCATAAAACATTTCCATAAAATAAAGTTTTTTACATGAAAAGGATATCAACATTTAAAAAATTCATTATCTTACTTTTTGAAAATCATTTATTTTCATGAGAACTCATAAAAAACAAAAACTAAAAAATTATGTAACGTGGTATATAATTAAATAGAAATGGAATAACCATATTGTCGAGTTCTGTACATTTCAATCTTAAAAATGTAATAGTCATATGACCGATATCCATACATTACCCTGTTAAAAATAAAATATCCATATGGATGAATTACATAACCAATGAATTTGAGAGTATAACAAAACCACCGATATTATTTTTATCATGTAACCAATCATAAAATTTACAAGTACCGTTACCTTATCATAACATATAAATGACTGAAAATTTCACCATTTCACTTATAAAATTTCTTTTTCAATCACAGGAAATCCTTTCAAAACATTTAAATAAACATTCCATTTTAAAAACAATTTAAAAACCCATAAAAGAAAAATATTGTGTTTGTTCCATTTTAAAACCTGAATTATTGTAATGAAATCCAAATCTAAAATAATGGCCTTAGCGGAATGGAATTACTTTTCTCTGTATATGGTAAAAACATTTTTTTGTTCGTAATTAAAATTATAAACTATGTATAGAAAGAATAAAAGAATAATTTTTTATAAAAATTGAATAGAAAAAAAAATTCTTGGGTCTTTATACACCTCTTCAAATATGGTGGAGTATAGAATCAAAATATCCCTCAATGAAAGGTGATTGAGATGGATTCATTTACATTGATTCTGATTCATCAAGTATGTTCTTTAACAACCTTTTATTTGGATGATCACCTTTGATTAACTCCGTGAAATATTAGAAGAGGTTTCTATGCATAAAATAAGTTTGAAATAATGTGTTGAGGTATTCTAGGATTGTATTACAGTAATGATTTTACAAACCAAAATAATTTGGATTTCTAAAACTAATGATAGGATGTAGTGCCCTTTTATAAGGTATGGGAGGGGCACTCTTAGAGTTATTCAAAATATTAAATTAATATAAATTATTTTTCCATTCCAAATGGATCTAGAGTTATTTATTTCAATTTTAGAAATATAATGGGCCAAAATATTATCATCCATCAAAAATTTGAATGGTTGTAAATATTTTTTTAATCATTATCTTTTTGTTTTATGCCTTTTGTCACTTACCATTTTTTTATGTAATTTACACATTGAGGGTGAAAATAGTTAACATAACATGAAAAAACCCAATAAAATAGTCATTTATTACATTTTAGGACTTATCCCTACTCGTTGAAATAATATTTCATTTTATATCTTTTATATCATTTAATAAAATAATTTAAATTTTAAATTTTATATTATGTTTATTTTGAAACAATTCATTTCTTGACTTTTAATAAAGATTATAAATTCAAAATGTAGTAGAAAAACTATTGAAAAACTTCTTTAAATGTCAAATTAATAAATATTAATCTTGTATGATATAAATTATACCAAATTATATTTATTATATTATTTTTCATATCATTTATTTGATTCCCCCATTAAAAAGGAAATTACCACATCCTCATTATATCACACAATAATTAAATTATATATGTCCAAAAAAGTATAAATAAATTACCATGATTTAGTTAATATTTTTTTATTATAAAATACTACTTATATTTTAAGATATCTTTTGTATAATGCTTCATTAAAAATATATTACTTGTTAAAAACAAAAGAGTACGAAAAATGAATTTATATTGAATATAATATTATAAATGTATAAAAGGCATCCACGTGGCTCCAATTAGACAAAAAATAGTCCTAATGATTATATCATTTAGAAAAAAACTATCCATTTAAATTTGGAAAAGTTTTAGGGTAACTGTATGTTTTTATAATATATTTTTTACCTTTAATTACACGATTTACCCTTGATCATGGAAATAAAACATATTACTGATGTTATTATTCATAAAATCCGACAATAAAAGCTAATATTATATGTTATTTGGACCTTATTATTATAATTATATAATGCGTATTTTCAAAATCAAAACTCAGATTCTTAAAAATTGATTAAAAATTAATCCCATTTATGAAATAAGAAAATTAATTTTTATGGTCAAACTGTTCAAACTTTCATCATGTTTGTATATCCAATTTAAAATTGATATTGATTAAAATGACCTAAATTGTATTATATGATAAAAATTTGATCTAAATATTCATTTAAACTACTCATAAATATTATGTATCATTATATATAAATATGATTAAAATTTATTTTTCAATTAAAATCCATTATTTTTTTCACTATCCATAAAAAATAAATCTTATTAGAAAAACACCAAAACATTAACCAAAGTAAATTTTTGTGTCTCAAATCAAGAAATGAAGTTTATATTTTTAAATATATCTTATTAGTGTGAAAAATATATATTTAAAATTGGTTTTCCATCAAAAGGCCTCAGAACATCAATTTTTTTTTAAAATAATTCTTTATTTCTGAAAGTTTTTTTTATAATAATATCAATTATCAAAAACACATAATATGAATTTTAATAATTAGATCAAATATATTAAATATTATTATTATAATTATTATCTATCAAGTGTTACATTATTATTTATAAGACACACTCTTCCACGTTTAAATTGTTTTCAAGAACAAAATTTCCATTTAATTTAAAAAGTATTTACATTTAATTATTATTATTTTTTCAGAAAATAATTAATTATATAAACATTTATAAATATAATTTTTATAATTCAGTTAATAATATCCATCCCCACTTTTTTATGGATATGTTTTAAATAAAATTAAAAAAATATTATTTATATATACTCATAAAATTGATGTGGGTAATCATGTACTTTATTGATCATAGTGTTTACTTTCAAAAACACAGGATATTACAAGGGTTCTGTTCCTTAAAGTGTAGCATGTGCATAGTCATGTAATCACTGAGGGTGCCTAAGTCCTTACCCCATTTTTATTCTCATGTGTTGTGGTGGAGATGTTTGATGTTTCATTATTTTGGTTTTTTTTCATTGAAATCTCATTTTCAATAATGAAACCATAATAAGAATGTTTAATCATAATTAGACTAGTTATGTTAATAAAATTGTTACTCTTGAGTCAATATTATTCTTGGTTAATTCTTGTCCCTTATTTAGGTTGGTCTATATTTTAGAGATGTTTGTTTGGAGATGATTGTGTTTTGTGGAATATTTTTTACTTTGGAACTGGTTCAATATTTGGTTAGAGTTCCATATGAAGTCCTCCCCTAGTATTGAGGGTTAATTTTTTATGGTAGGTTTATGATTCTACATGCAGTGTTTTCTAGAATGTGTGGTATGTTTTTGTTAGCTGTGTAAATAGTTTTGACAGTGTTTAGGGTTTTTCTTGGTTGATGTGATGAATTTTGGGTTAGCTCGTGTTTAATTTCTTGGGTCTCTTTGTGATGTTACTTAATTTATTGTGATGGAGAGAACCCAATAATGTTATTATATTATTATAGTTATGTGATATCATGTAGGTTTAGTCTGGTGTGACTGTGATGTAAAATTGGTCGCCTATATGTTTTTGTTTTGTTTCGGTTTATTACGGATTTGAAATAGATTTCTGTTTATCTTTTTTCTGGGTGACTTTATCATGGGAAAAAGTTTTTTTGGAGAGAATTATCTTACCAAAACCTATGGAAATATTTTATTTCATTCTTTTCCTATTTCTGAGACTTTTTTTTGATGAAAAAGGATGATCTTGAGATTAAATATTTTGATTTTGGAAGTTCGGGGTGAGTGTTTGTCTTGTGCAATGTTAGTGTGTAGTTTGATAAAATTGTGTGGCATTACCTAAATAACTATGTAACTAGATTGGGGTCTAGAGTTATGGTGATTATGTATTTCAAAATATTTGAAATGGTGTGGGAATGATAATTGTATTTTATTCCATTTTTATAGTGGATACCACATAGTTTGTGCATGGTTTGTAAAAATGTTTGAGATACCAAGATTCGTAAAAAATCAAAATTTAAAATTTTCATCTATATGTTATTAACACAATATCGGGTTTCCTCCCCTAATATATCCTAGTTAAACTAGGAGATTTAATTAATCACAATTCCATATTTTCTCAACCTTCATTATTTTTCTTGAAGGTTCATAATGTATGTTCTTTGTGGTTTTGGTGTATTTCCCCATCTCTTCTCAATTTAATCTTGAGATATTAGTCTCCCTTGGTGAGGTTCCCCTCTTGGCCAAACATTATGGGTTAGGTTTTATTTCTATTTCCATTTTGTAATTTTAGTGTGTGTGGTCTATGTATTTGAATTTTATCTCCCTTCCCTTGATGTTGAATCCCATCCACAATCCATTGAGGCAGGTGTTTTTGTCTGTTACCTTTATAATGCATTCCATTGGACACTTGGGTATTTTAAAATAATATCAAACCATTATTATCATTTTTCTTGTGTGTTTAATTATATTAGAATGTTATTTTTCTGTTCTAAAAAATTAGAGGATGTGGTTTTAAAGGGGTTTATTTGTTAGTCTCATGAAATTATGGACCCAATGTGTTTGTCAAAATGTCATTTTTTCCATTAAAATGAAAATATGTGTTTTTGGTAGTTTTAAAAATTTGTTATGTTTCTATATCATTTTTCTAATGGAAATTTGATTTTATTTGTGCAAATTTGTGACATTCGTCTGTAAATATTACTTGTGGTTTTTTGTGTTTGTCTGAATACATTTGAGGTTCTTTTAAAGATTGACTTTGGATGAATCAATGTAATGATTGATTTGTTCACATAGAGATGGGATCCACATTTGTGTGATGGGTGCACACATGGATGGTCACATAAATGATAATTTTATTAGATAAAATCGCTCAATATAAATAAAAAATTCAAAACACTTATCCCCCCGTAATTATTTCTTCAAACAATTGCTGATTTACTAATGCTCCATTGCTTCCCAAAATTATGTAAAATTGTTTCAAATTGTATTTAAAAGTAATTAAAATTTGGTATTTTTAAGGATGTTTGTTTTTTAAATGTTATGAATTCTCATTCAAAATATTTTTGTATTTTTCTGTTTTCATGTTGGTGTTAATGTGGTATTGGACTCAGAATGTAAAGGCTCGTATAAACTTTTTCTTATAATTTTCTTGTTTGAGGTCATTTTTAAATGGTTATGAAACCTTTTTTAATGTATTGGAATTGATAATGTGAAAATTATTGTGTTTTGTAAATAATTTTTGGGCATGGATATATAAATTATCGATCATCGTCGTAGCATGTTTTGAAAAATGTTTTAACAGATCTTGTATTGTGACAAACTGATTGGAAATTTTAAATGACATGTTATGAGATGGGAGCCCCTATGAAGTGTTTCCCAATTGTTGGTTTTCTTATATGTGGTATCATTGTTTTGTATATGAATGTGTGGTGGTAGTAGGTAAGGTGAGAAACATGTGTGAGGTCCTCCACTATTCACTATGTAGTTTTAGGATTGGTTTCTTGGGTGTGTTTAGAGGGTTGAGTGATGGTTTTCCTGTCGAAATGGTTTAAATGGGTTGATAACCCATTTTCATTAATGTGTCAAGTGATGGTTTCTTGTATATTCGACTACATCTAGGTATCGCTCTAGGGATGTTTAGAAAACACTCATGGTTGTTATATATATTTTGTTATTAATATTTTGTTTCACTTGGTTTATGTATTATGTTGTATTAATGTTTTTTGAATCATTTGGTATCTATTTGTTTTTATTTTTTATTGGGTTTTGGTTATTAAATGGAAAATCATTTTGAAAATTTTTAGGTGGTGCGTATTGTTTTGAAAATCAGATTTTTATTTAATAAAATGGGAAAATCCAATTTTCATATATTTTTTCCAATTTTCTATAGACTATCATTTGAAAGGAAAAGTATGGATTACAAAGTAGTTTCCAATTGATCTATTATGATCACACCATACTTATGAAATTCATTGTTGGTAGACCTGATCTGTTTGGCAGACTCATGTTCCTAGTTTGAGTGCTTATTGATGGACAAGGTTGTTCTTATGGTTGGAGGAGACCCAGAGGTCACATGAATATTGAGTTATTTTAGTTTGGTATGTGTTTTTATTCATTTTTTATATGTTTTTATTTGAAAATATATTATATTTTTTTAATTTTTTTATTGATAGATTTGTTTCGTATTAAGGTTGTTTATTTGTTCAAGGTTTTCCTTGTGAAAAAATCATTCCCATAATGATTACATTGATGCATGACACTAGATTCCATCTAATGGGGATCAATGAAACCCTTCAGGTTGTGCCACATCGAGGGTTGGATATCGAGTTGGATTAAATCCTAAACTGGTTCATTATATTTCATGTAATGCATAATTGGAGGTGATAATAAAATTACTTACACATTTCATGGAGATGGGGGGTCATACAGACACATTAATGTTATTTTCACATTCTGAATGTTGGAATCAAGTCATGTTATAAAAATAACCTATACGGTACATTTTCTATATCATATATATAATACATTCTTTAAATAGATCATTATTATAGTCTTTGTAAATCATAGATTGAAAAAAAAAACTAATCACATTGAGGTGGTTTTAATACACAAGCATGCATGAGTGGTGTTATCATTTTTTAAAATATGGAAAAAGGAATGATAACAGATTATATGTTTTCCTAATCACAATAAAAAAATATTTTATATACTGAATTAATTATTTTAATATAGATACGAAAGGGTTAATGGAGGTTTAATAATAAGTAAACATAAAAATTTCCTGTTAATAGTTATACCTCTTTATGGAGAAATGTCATTGGGCTTACACCAGAAGAACTAAATGATAGTCTATTGGAAATACCATGAGATATATGATGCGGGTAAAGATTCCAGAAAGGTAATATACTCTATATATTCTAATTTATATTGTCCCAATTTTTTTGGAATATATATAAAATGTGTCCCTTTAAAAGTGAGTAGAGGGGCACTTAGGAAATTATTTAAAGCATTCCAAAATAATAATGTAATTGTCATGAAAAATTCATCTTAATGGATATATATAAATTAAAATATATTCTATCATGTGGAAAAAGAATATTTTTCAGCAATATTTGAATATATATGTCATTTTAAAAAATATATCATTTAGTTAGAACACTTATTTGACTTATTTAATCCTTAACCATTATAACAGCTTTCGAACACTAAAATGGAAATAATTTTATAGATATATTAATATTTTGTTTATAAAAGGAAATGGGATGATAATTTTATTAAATTAATATTTTTTCATATTTCATTATTTTTATAGTTTTTAAACAATATAAAAAATTATTATTTTTCATAATCAGTCCCTAATGAAATTTTTTTCAATTATTTACATAACCCAAATTTGTAGACGTCCTGAAACTAATTGTAATAGAATAAAAAAATTAACAAATAAATAATATGATATACTCATCCAAAAAATTTATGTAACATTGTAATAAATCGAAACTGTACTATACTAGATAACTTTAATATTATTTAATTTACTCTTTTATTAATTTAGTGAATATGGTATCAAAGTTGTGTATGCTTTAATAGAAATAATTAAATCACAAATATTTGAAGTAAATTACAACTATAAAACAGTAATTAATATTTTATATTAATATTTATAATAGTGCATATCCACTATTTATCTTTCCTATTAAGATTACATATAGTAATGTCAACAGAGTGAAATTTCATATCAATTCTTTGATAAAATAAATGTATGATATATAATCAATGAAAATTTACAAAACATGGACACATAACTGAGACATGGATTTATATAACATAAATCGACTCATAAAATATGAATAATCCTGGTGAAAGAGAATATTTAATTCCTTAATGTAATTTTTTCCCCTTAACTTACTCGTTTACCCTTTTAGAAGTGAAACATATTTAACAATTATAATATTCATTAGGACCAAAAATACTAATGGGTATTCACAAATATTATAAAACACCTTAATAAAGTTCAAGAATATGTTTTTTCTTAATAAATTAATATAATTTTAAGAAATTATTTTATTATAAAATAAAAAAACCTAAGGATTTCTTATATAGAATTACTATTATAATTGTAATTTGATTTTCAAACCGAATTCTACCCTAAATTAGATTATAATGAATATAATTTTGTCATTTATAATATTAAATAAAGAATTTAACAATAACCAATTTTTATACAAACATTACATTGTAATTTCATGAAAAAAAATGTTCTTAATTAAAATTTATATTTTCACCATTCATTTGAAATGAATTCTTTTCAGAAAAATACAAAACATTTACTCTATGATAATTTATAAATGATGACTTGAACAATATAGATTTTTTTCTTAATACATATTCTAAAATATCCCCAAATATATTTCCTCATAGAAACTATTAAAATAATTTTTGTTGACTTTGGTAATTATTAAATAATATAACTACTATACTAAAAATTAACTCTTCATATAATATTATTATCTAAGACATTTACACATAAATTTCAAGAATAATACTCCTAATAAATCCATTTAAATGAAATATTTTGTATAATTGTATAATATAATACTTTCCATTTAGACGTAGGTTTGTTTGTATACAAATATTTCAATAAAAAAGAAATTAAATATAAATATATCATAAAATCTCGAGGTGTTTCAGTTTTTACATCAACCAAGATAGAGTAGTAATTGATGGATGACCATTACCTTTATACTTCTATTACACTTCCCATAGATTTGATGTAATACGTGGATCCATATAGATTTTGTGATACTGTGTCTACACATGTATTATAATTTATTTTGTTATAATTCACACAAGTAGGTTTTAGTTGCATTTTTTAATATAACTGGTTGTTACATAGATATGTTTATGATAATATACAAGGTTTTTCATGATGCAACAATGACTATTATAAAATTTCATGAGGTGGAAGATCATATTTATTTGATATGAGAAAATGACTTATTTTATGGTTGAGGGAGAAAAAAACCCATATACATCTATAAATTGGAGACCATACATTCATATCATATTTTATAATATAAAGGATTAATTATATGATTCATTTAGTTAGTAATACATATATAAGATGGAAATCCATTTTAATATTATAGGCAAAAAAGTGAGTTTAATTTTGTAGTCACTATGATGTACTTATATTCCTTTATATTTTTCATGATATGATGTAGGGAGGATCCTTATACGTATACATGTCATGTTTTCCCAATTTACATATACACTATTTTAGGTAAGAATAAATATTTTTGAAATCAAGAATGATTATAATTGATCAAAGTTTCAGTTATCTATCTTATAATGGTTGATATTGTTCATGGTCACTAGATGTTATTTCATTTTGTACATACCTTTTCCATTTATATTTCGTAATTATATTACATATATGGTATTTTCTTTTTTTTATTCATTTTGGTGATTTGTGGTATAGTTTTACTAATTATATTTTTTCCATTATGTCCACAATGGGTAGTGTTTTATTTAAATACCATCATTGATAGTATCCAACTTATGGACTATTGAAGGAAGTCATTGGGTGTCATTTTTTTACACCTCCACCCTATTTATTTTTATATGAGGTATTGTAGCATTCTAGGTATGGGGTCACAATACAGGTGGAGTATAGTATGGGGATAAGATTTCTAGATACTAATATATAGATATATTATGTGAATATTTTATATTCCTGAATGTATTCTACAATTTACATTTTAGTATTTATTTGAATAAAAATTTTAATTTTGTGTGATTAATATCGATTTTGGACATCTATTTTTGATATTATCCCTGAATGAATTTTATAATTTTTATTTTATAAATTATTTTTATGAGAAATTTTAAGTATTATATTTAACTAATTACAATTTATTAATAATTTTTTTTATAATAATTATAATTATACATTAACTGAGTATCAATTAGATAGAAATATTTAGATGATAATTTTTAGTGAGAAGAGATATTTTTCAGAATATTATTTTTTGGGGAATAATAAAGTTCAATTTTATTATATTACAATTTTATCTATTAATTATTGAATTAAATGAAATATATATAATATATATCTAAATAAATGATTGTTGGTCTATGTAATCATCTTTTTTAGTCATATATATATTGTAAGATAATATTACACTCGAAATTTATATTTCTTAAAAATCCATTTTTTAATCACATTGTGCTGGTTTATTTAATATATAATTTCTACAACTAATATGAATACGATTTGATGAAATTGTTTCATTTATTTGTTATAATTTTATAATACATTATTGATGAAGCCTTCATATTATCATTCGATGAATACATAAAATTGTAAAAAATTCACATAATGGTTAACATTAAATTCATCCAATATGGTTAAAAATAAATGGATAAGGCATCTATATAACCCAAGAAACTCATTCATAAATCTAATTTGAAGGAAATAATTCAACCATTCAAATAATAACCTTATATAAGTGTCATTTTGGATATATTTGGAATGAGTAGAACAATAATATATTTTAATTTAAAAAAAAATTTAAATTGCGTCGTCACCCACACTAAGAAAATAACCCCCACCCCCCACCACCACCAAACATAGTCACACCACATTATGAATTAAACTACACACAACCATGATATATTTTATAGATTATCATCCATATTAACATTCTAGAGGTGATGGTATTCCTATAAGACGAATCCTAGGGTTCATAAGCGATGATTTTATGGGGTGCTTTGAGGTAATATGTAATCATCTCAATCGAACACTTTTATTTTTTTCTTCCTTGACAAGAAAAATAATTTTATAAAATTTAAAATTTAATAACACCAGTATATATAATATATTGGGTTGTTATTATGTTAATATATAAATATTTATCAACCACATTCCGATTAGAATAGGGAAAAAATACATCACTAATATATATAGTTCAACTCTACTATGCATAACGATTTAATTTTTTTCATCACCTATTGACATGGATTGTTTATATAGGTTTATTCAAGGAGAAAATTATATTAATGATATAATTTTAATAGTTACAAAGGGTTAACATACATTCATAATACATCTATTTGTAATAATATTCATTATATCACACAAACACATGCTTCGAGACCATAATCGTTTAGTTTCATTGAAAACATAAAAAATCATCATCTATAAATGTAAAAGATAGTAACTAATTCTCAAAAATACCATCATCATTATATATTATACATTAAATAATACTTCATAACCAGGGGAAAATAATCTTAATAAAGGGTGAGAACATATTATTTTTTAATTGTAAATGCTGGAGATACATTATAATAGCATGAACATAAGGATTCATGAACATGAGAATAACATTTGAATAATTGATTCTTCATATCAATGATCATACACATGTGTCATGAAATAATGATTGTATATCATAAATAATAATAATAAATTAATCAAGATAATAATTTGTGTGATAGAAACATTGGAATAAGACATGAAATTGTATAATAAACATAAATATATTAAATGACTTATATATTAATATACGATCAATAACAATGATATATTAATAGAGTGGGATCACTTTCTAAACCATCATAGTACTCAGGGTTCACTACCGGGTACATCATAGTTTACAGGATTATCACATAAAACCATCACATTCGTCAAAGTCCTCTACCAAGGAAATATTAGTAGTTTACTTTAATGGCCATCATAGGGAAAAAGGTCCCTTAAAAACCCATGTACACTCATGTTTTCATACATGGACATCTCTAGAGATATAAATCGTTTCTAAATTAACTGAAGGGATATATCGGTGTCAAATTTAAACTATAAAATCACACATATTTTTTCCACAATATAATTAGACATTCAACATATCACGACCCATAAAATGTGATTAGTTTTTAAAAAATCCCATCATAACACCTTAAATGAAATAGGTATCATAAAAATTTCATCTTATCATAAGTTTTGTAAAAGAGATAGGTTCCACAATCATTTAACTATATAATAACATGTGAAATTAAGCAGGTTTCAAATGCATTTTATCATGGTAAAACCTATGGAATAGAAATAGATTGCATAAAAATTAATTCCTCATAAAAATAATTCCTTTAATTAAAAACTATGATCATTTTCATTGGATTATATCCTCAATAAATCATATAATAAGTAAACCGATATCATCTTTTTTGGCGAATTATTTTCAAATATCACATGGAGCAATTATTAAGGAAATTAATCATTATTTTATAATTATTTAATAATACAAAATATATATTAAAAATAATTTTCATAAAAAAACACATTGAAAATACATGAAGTGTGCATTAAATGTAATTTCAGATCTTTTTGGGGAATGTATCCTTTCCTCAATTATAAAAACATTTAAAAACATATGAAATTTTGGAGACCTTTTTCAATTAATATAACCTTGATGACACATGATGTGATAATTTAAACCAAATTTAAAAAAAAATTATAACATATAATGTTATCAAAATTATGTTCATTGAAAAAAAATTTACAAGAAAAACCATTCAAAAATGATTTATGGAAAACATTAATTTGAATTTTTTGTTAAAACCTATAATAGAATCTTTAATTAATGGTGGCAGATAACTCTATACATGAAGTATATTTAAACAATTTCTTCCTTCCACATTGTTGGGGAAATTAAAAATATCATTTATCAGAATATTATGAGAGGATTCCTTTTATTTTTTTTGTAAAAAGGTAAATCTTTCGTAAATTATTTTAGAAATCAAAACAGTATTTTCTAACATTTGTTAAAACCTTTTTATAATGCATGGTTTTGATAGAAAATTGTTTTTCGAATAAAGGGATAAATTAGGACAAATATTCATCAAAACATATTCATAATTATCTTAGTTTCCAATGAGTTAAAAAATGATAGAATTATTGGAATAAATCATGAATAATAATATAATAATATAATTCAGGATAATTCCAAAGATATCAATCATAATATTTCATCGATTGAATTAATTTCAAAAAAAAATTCAGTAAACATTGAGATTGTAGCAATAAATTCATACCACATTGGTAACGTTGAATTAAAATATCCAAGAAAAAAATACCATTTCATGAAACAAAAAATTTCATGAATATAATTATAATCATTATAAAATATTTCCATGGGGTTTTATATAAGAATCATAAATAATATATGTGCATAACATAATATTTTCCTCAAAGAAGAAAAATTAATTCCAAATTATCGTATTAGTATTATATATATGAAAATAAAAATCTATGAAATAAAGAAAAAAAATTTATTTTTAAATAAAAAAAATTAGTTATAATAGTAAAAATGTACATTCATGTGTATTATATACATCACATTGAGGAAAGAGGTGGTGAATAATGAATGTGGCTCACAAAAGTAAAAAGTTATATGTAAATCCCTTCACATGAGTCCTGAATCTCATCGTAGTTGATCAAAACTCTTATGTTATAAATATTACTTTACTATAAATCTGTCATAGAAACATATTCATGTATATAATATGATAATATAATATCTATTCTATTTATATTATGTGTTTAATAAAAATTTTATGTAAAAGATATATTTCGGATACAAGCTGCTTTGTTTTTTGTACATGTATTAACATGTTATTCAGGGACATAATAATTTGATCAAGATATTATCGTCTAAAAAATTACTAAAATTACATAAAATATTATATATCCATTAAATATGTTTTATATAAATCAATTAAAGATAGATATAGGAAATGAAATAAAGAATTTCGGGAGATGGTAGGTCATATGTATGCAGGAATGCTATTTCAATTTTATTTTTACATTGAACTAAATGATATAAAATGATATATAATGATTAAATAATCATATTTTTTCTTATATATTATATGTTTTTAAACCCATCCATAATATATTCCATGTAAAGGGTGAACAAATCACATTAGTTAGCGAGGAGGTTGTCTTTTATAATAAAGAATGATGATGTCATAGCTTATTTCATATATGTGTATTTCAATATTGTTTTTAACCATAAAATAACAAAATTTAATATATTTATGTTACATATGTTATTATATTACCATGATTTAAAAATTATTTAAGGTCTCTTATAAAGAATGAAAACAAAACATTCATTGATGAATTTTACAAATTCATTGGGTGTCACCTTTTGGTTACAACCTAATGAATTATTTCATTGAAATTATTCCAAAATTGTGGATTCTAAAATAAATGTTGGGAGGTAGATAAGAAATTTGGGTAGGTTCTGGCTGACCCAAATGGCTTTGGGTGTGTAATGATTGGTGAGAGTGGGTTTCTTATTATCAAATAAGAGGACTAAAATTCACAGAAGTACTCAAAATAACTTATTATGTGGAGGCCATGATTACCTACTGATTATCAATAACTAAGAAATATGGTTTTTTATAGATTCTATGTTATAATAACACCTTAGTCACACCTTTATACACATGTTTTAGACATTCGTTTCATTAACTCGTATCATTCTTTATTTTAATTTTTTTTCAAAATTTTAACTAGTTTTATAAACTAATTAATTTATAATTAAATAATATTTTTGACTAAACCTTATAAAATATTTCTCACAAATTCAATAAAAATATTATACATAATTGACTATTTCAAAACCCTAATTTTTGGATGAATACTTTAACAAAAGATGATGTAATTCTCAAAACACTACCTTAACCGTAACCATGTTTACCGAGTTTCATCAATTTTAGGGTAAATATATTCATTATAATAGAAACATATATACATTAGTGGACCATAGTGTATATTTATTAGTATGAGGAAATTCAATTACAAGGTATTGGTTTTTATTAATATTATACCAATTAATAAAACATAAATTGTTATAGAATGTCATTGATGTAATTTTTGACATTATTCTTTTAATTTTAATTAAATAAAAATTAATTAAATAATTGGAAATGAGTTCATTATTTTTATGATTATGTAACATGGTATATTTATATCATAACAATTTAATAAAATAATCAATTAAATTTACATCACATTTAATTATTTTAGTATCATTTGATACATTTAATTATTAACTACATATTTATGGTGTACGCATTTCATAAAGATTTAACATAAATTTATCGTGCCTATTAATTTAAAATAAATTAACATGATAAAAAAATTATTTATCTAATATATTTATATTTATAATAGACCACATGTAGTTTTATTCCACTTCCAAATCATTATATAAGTAAAAAATAAATTATGGTGCATTATTTGAATATTTATATGGAAGCCTTATTGTATGGTTTATATTCATATAAATGTGACCTAAAAACTCATAAACATATATCCTAAGGTCAAAATCTTCTATATAGTTCATAAAATTGGATATTGGACAAGTATTGCGTCATTATCACACATTATATTCTATATTAAATCAATAAGGAATCGTCCTTTTACCTATATCATTATAATTATTTTTAATTGAATTCCCTAATAATAGTGAGAAAAAATTATGTTTGACTTTTTATTCATTATTAATATATCTGATTAAAAATTTGGTATTTATTTTTTTCCAAATTCAATTCAAATAAATGTTATTATTTAATTTAAAATTAATATCACTGTTATAAGTATAATGAATGTTTTTAAAATGAAACACATAATAAAAATTATTTAATTTTATATATTATATTTGGAAATGAAATTGATTCCAATGAACATAATTGGTTAAATAAATGCATTGTTGAAATATTTTGACTTATAAAACAACAGAAAATATAGGTTTACAATATAATTTCTTAAATTTAAAAATCAATTTTCAGTTAGAATTTTGTATATTCACTATTCCAAGTTAAATGAATAATCTCATGAAAATAAAAATAAATAAACCTAATATTATATAGATATTACTATTTCAAAAATGATGATTATGTTTTCAAAAAAATTAAAATGGTTTTTAAATTTATATTTAAATTTTGTGTGCAAAACACGATTAACCAAATTTTAGATATGATATTATTTTATAGAAAATGTGCATTTTTATTTTAAATTATTTTTTTTTGACACATGAAAGAACTAATATTCATGTGAAGATTTTATATTTTCATATAATAGTTAAGTCATTTCATTCCTAGCATTCCCATATCTCGGTGATGAAAATCATGTTAAATAATAATATTAATTGTATATTGTAGTTTTGTAAATATTGGTCATGCATGTGGTGTAAGATATCAGAGAATTATGGTATTCTGTATAACATAAGAACGATATATTGTTTTTGGTACTGGATATAAAAACAATGACTCATGTTGGAAAATATTAACTTTTTGTTACATATAAATAATGATGAACATTTTGTAGCATGCAATGCAATCCTCTAGGGAACTTTTTTTTTATTCAAAAACAATTCATAAAAACATGTGATGATACATTCCACCACTAATTAAACTAATTTTTCAATCAAAATTATTTTGGGTCATCAGAGGATAAGTACTTGAATGTTAATTTTATAGAAACCCATATCATAAAAATGAATACGAAAAACATCCTTTTAAAATAAAAGGGTTGAAAACATAATGGTTACAAAAAGAAACATATAACTACGTTTCTATATAGAATAACATAGGTAGGATGTTAAATCATTGACAAAGAAGTGAAAAATAAGTCCCAAATACTAATGGAGAGTGATATAAAACATATCTAATATAATTTTAATAATAAAAAATCCATAAAACAAATAGGCTTTGAAAGTAATAATAATATCTTCAAAAAGTACGATAACAATACAACATTATATTTCAAGAACTATCACGATCTGTCCCCCAGGGCTCGTGGCGGGACTACCCCAAGCCCACCTTCTATAGGCTAGTGGCAAGGGACTAGAACCAAAGGCCTTATTCTCTAAAATTGGGAAGTTATTGCCTTTATGACCTGTAATACACACAAGAAAGAAAAAAATAGGACGAATCACCAAGAAAACTATATAAAAAAAGAGCTCTAAATGTAAAATGGGCTAGAATACAATCCCAATAAGAAAGTACAAGTTGAACTGAAATTCAATACAACTGAAGAAAAATAAATGACATCTAATGGATCACCTTCTGAGGTTCCTACCGGAAGGTTAGGTATAGATCATCTCCTCAGCACTCCATGTTCGTCCGTCTCCTATGTGTACCGACAAGCCGTATGGTCCACCTCATTGTACCGTCTAGTCCTGGTACTCTCAGCCTCAGTCAGTGTTGTCCGTCATCTGCATCCAACTTGACAAGGTGCAGGAATAGCCTGTGTAGGGGTGATTATAATGATACTCAGATGGAACCCTGAGACCCTCATGGTCTTAGAAAATCCAAAAAGTATAAAACACAATGTATTAAATCAATAGATTACCCTACTTAGGTATATTCCCATACATATACCTAAGTTATTAATTAATCCATCTCAACCATGAGGAAAACACAAAACCAATGTCTCAGCTCAACCAAGATTTTATTTTAAGGAAATTATGAAGTAACATCCCCAGTCACATTATTGAACACTCATAAGCTGGAGAAATCCTGCTCAATCAAGTGCAGTGGGCCTACCATGACACCAAGAGTGCTTCCCAATATCCTAGTACTGATGAGGTACTCCTCCTATCGAGTATTGTGGGTCTACCGCATCACACAAAGACCCTCTATGAAAAACCTGATCTTTTATTACACAATTAAACATAATTTATTACATAAACGTCAGTTGATATAATATCGAATGTCGAGTGTTCTAGTGTCTTTGGGTCTTAGGATCATTACATAACATCTTAAAACTCCAAATACAACATCTTTATTGAAAACATACATTACATGACCACTACATTCCCTCGTACTTAGCATTGCATGGGATAACCTGAGGACATGCATACGAAAATGGTGATCTATAAAGCCCTGTAATGGAATAATAATGTAATAACATGAGGAATAAAATACATGTTAGAAAATAGGCATATCAATAGATCAAAAGAGAATAATAAACATAAATTCATGATAAATCATGAAAATCATAACATGGAAATATGGCAATAAGACCTAACATGGAATTAGCATGAGCCAAGGCACATTAGACATGGAGCATGAGTAAATCCTCATTGCACATGAAGCATGAGTAAATCCTCATTGCACATGAAGCAAGAGTAAACCCTCATTACACATGAATTAGCATTAGTAAACACCTATTTCACATGATTTATCATGATACTATACTTTACACAATTCATTAGAGCGTATAAGGGCACACCCTTCTTAAACATTTCATTTCATGCATAAGTGTGCCACATGAATTATATAACATGGATTCATAAATTAGAATAATTTATTCATTGATAAATGAATTTTGACTTAATAAATGGAACATTATAATCAATAATTAAATTTCCATAAAGTTGAATACCCTTTATTGAAAAATGGGCATGGTATTCTCTACACAATGACATTGGCTTAGAAAATCGGTGCAATTTTGGCAGTGTAATGGCGTGATGTAAGAATTTATAAAAATGGTTTATGAGAGAGAAATGTGTGTCTAAAAATATTTACACGAAATGGATAGTAAGGGGGTCATATAGATACAAGTCCCAACAATTTTAATGGAATTTATAGTCATGAAAAAATGAATTTCTTGAATATAAAATAGGAGAGAGAAATTTCTTTCAGAATTTCATCATGGTAATGGGTGTACATGGGAGTAATTTAATGAGAGATAAAGGGGTCTCCCATCATTAACAAATAAAGAGGGATGTATGGGTGAGGTTAGAAATAATACCCCAACATTTATAATTGAAATTAAAAGGTCATAACAATTTAAATAATATTTGACAAAAACGAGAAAGGAAGAAAACCCATTACTTTGAAGTGTGCTTCCAAAGGCCTGAGAGAGGCTTGAGAGAGGTTTAGTTGGAGCCTAAAGCATATTAAGATGATTATAGAAAGATGATGACATAGTTTGAACAAAATCCAAAGGCTCTGAGTGAGGAGGAAGTGGGAACAAGGGTGGGTTTATATAGGTAAGGTGAGGGAATTCTTTATTATTTAGGTTTGGGAGACCTCACATTAAACAAATACAAACCACAAACCAACCCATGGTCTTTGCCCTTGGTTTTTCGGAAAATGAATTGGAAAACAATATTTTATATGGCCAATGTACGAACATCTTAAAATAATCAGGTTGCTTTTGTGGAGGTGAGTTACACTACCAAGGAACACAATTTAAAAAGAAAATATGATTAATAAGTCTGGAAGGGTCCATTAATGCTTTGTAAAATAAATCAAACAAAATCAAAATTACATTATTTTAATTTTAAAACATATATCGGTTGAACATAAGGCTTATAGGTTTTTATTACATCACTATTAGGTCATTATTTTGTCATAAAACACATTATATATTTAAACGGTATTTAATTTTTACCCAAAATTTTTGAATGACTCAGAAAATTATGAAAAATTCACCATTTGATAATTTTGATGTCCTGATTCCAGAAATAATATTTATTTTATCTAAATTATTTTTGTAAATATGTTAATTTTCACTTTTAAAATACAAACCATCATTTATCAAAAATTCACGCGGTTTGACAAAAATAGCTTTCAAACCTTAATAAAAATTACAATTTCATTCAAAAAATTATACGATAATTTATATTTAATAAAAAATTATTTTAATAATAATAATAATTTTTTATTAAAATATTATTTATTTACAAAAACTAATTAATTCGAAAAAATATATTTCTTAGTTGAATATTAACTAAAAATATTATTTGTGCTTTAAAATCTATTTACATGGTAACAATAACAAAATTAAAGTATATTCATTATTATATACAAAAATAATGTACATAACCATAGTGATAAGTTCATGTTACATAACCCCTTATAACACTTGCATAAGACCAAAGATTAAGGTGTGAAATGGTGAAAGACTCTTGGAGTGGCTCAGATAACATTTCTCGGGTGGTAATCTCTATCAACTTCCTTTTCTCTTGTAGGTGGTCCTGCTCGAGCATAACATATTCAAGCTCAGCTTGGGATTGGTCATGAGAGAATCCCAATGATGCCACCTCCTTTCCAAGCTGTGACAAATGGGCTTCGTATGGGGTACGTCTACTGGATAAGGCCATCACTTCCATTGTCTAAGTAAATTGGATTTGTTAAAGCCCTATATTTATACTAATCATGTGATAACTTTTCAACGGTTATATTAGAAACGGTCACAATTATTAACATAAAACTAATGAAGTTTCCATTTTATGTAAACAATTTATATAAAGATACATTTAATTAGATTAATATGGAGTTCCATTAAGGAAATTTTGGGTTGTTACAATCTTCCCCCCTTCAAGAATTTCGCTGTCAAATTTTTTTTTCCCGCACTAAAATTGATGTGGGTAACTCTGTCTAATCATTTCCAATAATTCCCATGTTGCTTCTTCAAACTTGTTATTCCACCACAAAAACATGACGAGGAGAATTGTCTTATTTCATATAACATTTTCTCTACGATCTAATATCTTAACCGGTTCCTCCTCATAAGAAAGATCATACTCTAACTGTACCACCTCTAAAGAAAGTACATGTGAAGGGTTTGGTATGTGATTCCATAAGAGGGATGCATTAAGGAAATCAGGTATATTGGCCATGGTTGGTGGAGGGGCTTTTCGATAGGCCACAACCCCGACATGATCAAGAATCTCGAAGGGGCCGATGTACATTGTACTTAACATACCTTTCTTTCCAAATCTCATGACCTACTTTCACGAAGATATGCATAGAAATACCATGTCTCCAACAATAAACTCAATGTCTCATCTACGGTTATCTTCATAACTCTTCTATTGACTCTGGTCTGCCTTGATATGTTTCTTAATGGTTTTCACCTTCTCCACCACTTCATCGACCATCTATGGTCCAAGCAGCTTACGCTCGCCGACATCATCCCAACATGTCGCTGCTCTAAACATTTTCACATGAAGGGCTTCATATAGTTCCATTTTGATGCTCAAGTGGAAACTGTTATTATATGAGACCTCAACCAGTGGAAGATGTTGATCGCATCCCCCTTTAATGTCCATTGAGCACTCTCTCAACATGTCCTCATGTGTTTGGATTGTCTGCTCAGATTTTCCATCAGTTTGAGAAGGATAGGTCGTACAGACGTTCAGTTTAGTATTCAGAGCATGCTGATGAATCTTCAAAAACATAGAGGTGAATCTTGTATCTCGGTCATACATAATAGATATTGGTACTTCATGCAACCATACCACTTCCCTGATATATATCCGTGCCTTTTTATCCAATGAGAATTCTTCCCTAATAGAAATGAATTGTGCAGCCTCTGTAAGACGATCCACAACATCCCATATTGCATTGTTGCCATTGGATGTCTTTGGATGTCTGGTGACAATTTCCATGGTGATGTTCTCCAATTTCTATTCTGGTATAGGCATTGGTTGCATCATCCCCTTGGACTTCTGTCTCTCTTCCATCACTTACTGACACACCAGGCACTTTGATTATATTCAGCGATCTCCTTCATCATATTATTCCACCAACAATTATCTCAGAGATCTCGATACATATTTGTGTTTCCTTGGTGAATAGAGAAATTTGAACTATGTTCATCATCCAAAATTTCCTTCTTCATTTATAGACATGAGGGAACACGTAGTCTTTTCCCAAATCTCACCAGTCCTTCTTCATTAACATTAAACTCCAAGGATTTCCCTTTTCCAATAGCTTCCAATTTTTCTTGAATTCCCAAATCATCCTTTTGTGCATCTTTTATATAAAGCCCCAGCCTTAAACCTTACTTAATCTAGAGTTATTACAAGATTACACATTGAGGACCTTTTCAGGATTAGAGTTTTAGAGAATTAGATCATAAAACATGCATTACATTCCACATTTCGACAAAGTGGTTACATAAAAGATAGTATTCATTTTTTTCCCATCAACAGAAACATATTTAAAAATAAAACATGGATTCTTTCTTGACACATCCTTGACACTATCATCATATCATGTACCTTTCCCTTGACCTGTGAAAAACATTTCAAAAAAAACTTGGGATGTGCATAAAAAGATCAGTAAGGGTTTTAAAAATATGGAATGGAAACATGAGTTCATATATACATAAGAATGAAATCATACTTTACCCATAAAACATAGGCACATTATCATACCTCATAAAATCATGAATAAATCATAGAAATCATAAGACATAAAAGGTAACTTGAGGAATTCATAACATTCTTACGTAGGGAGTAACCCTCTTGGTTACGTTTGGAATACCCACCAAAGTATATTCCCTAAATCTCTTCAGAGAAACCTTAACGTTTCACTCCTTCGCGTTACCCAATGCATTGGAGAGCTATATTGGGCTCACCCGCCCTTGGTTTATCACGGAACCACCCGTCTTCATAATAACTCCCAAGAACCATAACATAATCTTATCACATAAAACATGCATAAAGGAAACATAACATTTCCACCTTTCAATAATAAGAAATCAATGCAACACATATAAAGAGATTATGAAAACCGTTTTCAATACCAAAATAAAAGAAGTGTAAAACATGGTATTTATTTTTCCTTTAAAAATATTGTATGGCTTGTAGAGGAAGCCGAAACTCAAATAATGGTCACGGCGGCGGAGAAGTCGTTGTCGCCACATACGTACGACAAAAACATTCCCTTTTTTCGTTTAGTAAACGCTTCGTATAAAAAATATTCCTTTTGAATAAACGTAAAAGTAAAAGGGGTTTATACACTATATAAAAGAATGTTGTGTATAAAACAAAATATTCCTCAATGAAAGGATATTGAGATAAAGTCCCATACAAAGACGGTATCTTTGGATTAAGGATAAATCAATTACATAATTATGTGTGAAAAATAAATACAACAAATATATGTGGATATTAAGTGTAAAAATATCACAGTTTATTCACACATATTCATAGAAAGACATATTCATGGAGTACAAGTTTATCCCAAAGAATCAAATTTGGGTTAAGAAGTTCCCTTGAAAAAATTTGACAGCCTAACAGCGTCACTACAAAATTCAGAAAATGAGTTGATGAGAGATAAAAAGGGTATCTCATCACTTGGACATAAAATTTACATCAATAAGGATATATGAGAACATATCCCAACATAACAATATGTAAATTAAAAGACCCAACAAGAGAAGTATTTTAAAAAGAGGAGGGTGAATGGTTCCCTTACCGACATGGGTATCTTTCGAGACATGCACCCCGTGAAAGAAGGACAATACAACATTGATGTAAATACTCATAAATGAAATTATTATAAACAATGAGTAAAATAATGGGCAGTACATACACCACTCAATGGAAATTGTGGCAAATGTAGCATAAATCTCACGGGAATAAAAGTGAGAGGAATAATCCCTTATGAAAACTCAGCAGCCTAACGACGCCACTTAAGATTTCCAAAATGGATTGATGAGAGGAAATAGGGTCCCTCATCATATTAACATAAATTTTATAGAAAGAGGAATATAATAGAACATCCCCCAACATAACAAAGAGGATCTTAAAATAAGTGACATAAAGGAGAGTACTTAAAAAGAAAGAGAGTGGTTGGATCTCTTACGAAAATGCGGCAGCCTAACGGCGCCACTCAAAACTTCCAAAATGGATTGATGAGAGAGAATAGGTTCTCTCATTATATGAACATAAAACGTACAGTAAGAGTAATATAAAATAATATCCCAATAACAAGAAAGACGAGCTTTAAAAGGAATCACATAAAAGAGTGTACTTTAAAAGAAAGAGAGGAGTCGGATCCCTTACCTCAAGTCCAACTTGTCTTGTTCGTTTCATTATATTCCTGAATAATAAACTTTGGTCAATTAATAATTTCTTAAGGACCTCCCATAATGATTATTATTCAGTTCATATCACATATTTTAATGTTATAATAATTGGTTAATACTATGAGTTCATATCAGACGTTTTTGTCGATGTTTGGTACATGAGTCAAAAATTGAACTTGTTGGAAAATAATTTTCCATGTAGTTATAGGTACATCATATCCAGAATAGTATTGATGTTTTACATATCATATATATCCATTATATATTCATTATATACTATTACATAGCATTTGGAGATAAAAATTAAAAGCACCGTTCATGGAGACGGTAGGCCGTACGTACGCATGAATGCTACATTCATTTTTTGTCATATTAATGGAATTAAAACAAAATGAGATATATATATATATATGTTATAATTCCAGAATTATATCCATAATTTAGATTTAATATATTCCAGAATTACAGCCGTACGTACGCATGAACGCAACTTCCATTTCTATTTCATATTTAATGGAATTAAAACATAATGATACATAATAGTATTTTAATTACAGTAAGTTATAATATATAATATCATTAAATATATCCTTTACACGTACCACATATGGTATTAACGAATCAAATCACTTTGAGGGGGCGGTAGTCCGCACTTCCTTAAATGAAGATATCGCGTTTACCCATAATGGAAACCTTAAAGGTATGCCATAAATGAAAAATACATAATCTTAAGTAAAACATAAACATATTATATATCATATATAAGTATAGTGTCATCTTAATGGCCACCTTTGAATGTGTTAGAAGAATTTTGAACAATCATCGTCTCGTGAGGTAGAAATTCGCCATCCATAGAAACAACATGTTCATTAACCATTAGATGTAGGTGTGTGTAAGTGTAGCTCAAATACTTCTTATAACAACATTCTAGAATATTGAAGATACTTTAATTGTTACAAAATAAATAAATAAAAATAGTTTTGGGGGTTGGAGAAGCAAAATAAAACAAAAGGACACAAGTGAAGACATTACCTTAAAATCGGGTAACTCCCTTTGGTTTGAGCTCAAAGGCTTTCTTGGGAAGACTTCTGCCCAAAGTGAGGCTTCAAGGAGTTAGAGAGGGATGTGGAGAGACACAATGGGCAGGGTTTGGCCGAGTCAATGTCTTTGGAATTGTGGGTAAGGAGGTAGAGGTGGGGGCCTTTTATAAGAGGAGAGGAGGGACCCTCTTGGAAAGTAAAGAAATGTTACATTATTTTAGAACGAGTTTCGGATTTTAATGGTCCCAAATTGATGTGTTTCAAGTATAAGTTGATAATGGTTCGAACTAAACCCATGCAAAAGGTTTTGGACATGTTTAGGTCTTATATTTTACATTATGTTTCCATTTTATTTAAATCGTTAAATAATGAGGTCATCGCTGCGTCATCATGATGTCATAAATAATTTAATTTATTTAATGTCTAAAAATTATAAAAAAATACTATGATGTATCAAATATTTTTATCTTTCCAATTATTATTTATAGTTAAAACTCTGACTTGTATAACCCCATGTAAAAATTGTTTTAGTAAAACATTTCATCTTTGTGTTATTTTTACTTTAAAATTAAATAAAATGTTATTTATGTCATTTCCCAACCAAAGTGGCTCCATGGGGTCCCCAAGTTGACCCATGGATTTTCTTGGCCAGACATGACTCATCCAATGAGGTTAGTACATTTGTCTAGGTCATTTAATTTTATTAAAACATTATTCTTACCTTAAACTACACTAAATACCTCTAATCGCGATTAAAAACTTAATAACTTACTATTCACCAAAAATTATTTTAATCCCATTGAACCAAATTTTACATCTTAATGACAACCATATATGACTGATTTTTTGAAATTTAAAACACAAAGATGGAAAAATTTCATTTAAATGGAAATCGGGTTTTATAAGTACCACTTAGTGGTTTCACTATTCATCAAAAATTGATATTTTTCATAAAATTACCAAAAATTCACCATAAGCTATATTTGATATTCCGAATTCAAAAATGATGTCTATTTTACAAAATTAATAACATATAAGTTACATTAATTAATTTAATAATTAATTCCCGCTGTCAAAACAAATAGCGTGTTTTTAAGAAACAATATCTATTAAAAGATTGACACTAGTTTAAATCCAATTTCAAAGTGAAATTAATTCCAATGACCACCATTGGATTTAATGGTAAAAATATATTCTAATTTCAATTTAAAACCAATTTATAAGATTATATAATCATATAAATAAATTAGAATAAAAAGAGGTTTTGAATTAAAATACAATATTTTTCACTATTCATTAAAAAATGTACTTTATCGGAAAAATACCAAACATTTACACAAAGTAAATTTTGATGTCCCAATTCTAAAGAAGGATTTTATTTTGTCAAATATAACACATAAAATTGTCAAAAAGTGGATTTAAAAGAGGTTCTCCATCAAAAGGCGGTTAATCGACAATTTAAAAAAATATTAGAATGTTTACGCTTAAAATTGTATTCATTCGCATTTTTAAGCCTCTAACATTTATTGAAAAAGGTAAAAATATTTGACAAACATATATAATAATTTTGTAGTTAGTTCTATTCATTATCACCATCACAACAGCTATGCGTTAACTACCATTTAAAATAATATTATTTTATTATTAGAGTGCAACGTAAGATTCCCAAAAACTCGTTGTTGCGTGTTGGGTACGCCATCGAGCATAGAGTCCCCTTTAAAGTTATATTAATATATTATTCACAAATATGGATAAATTTGAAATTTTCATTCTCTTTATTTACCTGGGGTGTTACATCCTTCCCCCATTTTGGGAATTACATCCTCACAATTTTAAAATTGGGCTTGGAAACATCATTGAAAATCCCACATCGGAACAAGAGTCAGTAAAAAAATCACTTTAAAATAAAGAAAGATAAGTACAAAGGTCACCCGAGTTAACCCATACTAGGATTCCATGTATGAAAATATGGACATGGAGGAAAAAAAATGGTCATGTTCTGATTGAGAGTGATAGTAAACATGTTTAGGAGAAAGTTAACCACAAGAAAATCAAAAACTCGTGATGCGTTAAACTGTATTCGATTCCCTAGTAGGAAAAGTTAATAGACAACATTTTTGTTTTTTTTATTGAGGAATTTATTCATAAGGAAACATAATTACTTATCATGTTGACTTTCAACTTTTATAAGATTTCTTACACAAACTCATATTATCTCCAAAAGACGAGCATTTAAGAAGACTTGTTCACTATAATCAACTTCTAGAGAATCACCTAATCCACAAAAGAGAACTATATACTTCCCATGTCTTTAGACTTTACCAAAACCAAAACCAAAATGGTTTGTACACGATCAGATAATCCAGAAAAGGATAACCCTTTATAAAAAGAAAATCTATTCTTAATCTCCAAAATTTGTCCAACAAACCCCAAATATCAACAAGGACTATTTGATAAACAATTTTTCCATAAAATTATTCAAATTAAACCAAACTAATATTGAAACCCAAATATTTGAAGGATTTAGTCACATAGTCTTCCAAGGTACAAATTAACTTTTATCTCCAAATAACATCAGTTGCTCTTAAATTCTCATATTGAAAAGTAAATAACCTAATCACATATCCTCGATGATAGGTTAATAATTGCCATAGATAATCCAAAATAAACTTACTCTTGATTACTAAAATCATATAACTAAAAAGAATTAGTCAAACTAACCAGGGACTTCACATAATCCAGTGGTAGGTGATAAATATCAGTCGCACATTGGTTATGGGTTCGATTCCCGCAGCTTTGTCAGACGCGACGGGTTGTCACATGGTCTATGTGTTGTCCTTTTTCCAAAACTATATAATTCTTAAAACATTCCCCAAAATGAGATAAAATCTTCAAAAATGATCATAACATATTTTAACCTCACGTTTATCTCATGCCTTTCATTTTCCATCATAACATATAATAACCCATAATTAACTCAAAAGTAAGGATCATATAAACTCTAATGGTTACCTTTAAAATTATTACCTCAACTTCCACATAGATTGGTCATCTCGTATATGATGCATTATAGATCATACCAAGGTTCAAGTGGTTGATCATGACTCCTTGATAGTTGGTTTAGAACAACCACGAGTTTCCTCATTGAATCCCCCATTTTATCTAGTATCTTAATCAGAGAACCACCACAGTTTCCTTCAAACCTGTTGTCTCTTCGGTGCCTGCGAGATCCATCCATTCACTAAAAACAGAAATGTCAGTGTGAGTATATCAACAAAACCATCATGTACTAATGAGGAAGGTAAACACTAAGATATACTTACTCATTCACTTTATCTAAAACTAGGACTCTTTCTAAAATCCTAAACATTATGGTAATGTCACTTGTGCTTAGAGACTACCCTAACCCCTAAAGATATCTTAACCAACCTCTAATACCAACTATAAGGCCCCAGCCTTAAACCTTACTTAATCTTGAGTTATTACAAGATTACACATTGAAGATCTTTTCAGGTTTAGAGTTTTAGAGAATTAGATCATAAAACTTGCATTACATTCCACATTTAACCAAAGTGGTTACATAAAAGATTGTATTCATTTTTTCCCATCAACGGAAAAATATTTAAAAAATAAAACATCGATTCTTTCTTGACAATTCCTTGACACTATCATCATATCATGTACATTTCCCTTGACCTGTGAAAATTATTTCAAGAAAAACATGGGATGAGCCTAAAAAGCTCAGTAAGGGTTATAAAAATATGGAAAGGAAACATGAGTTCATATATACATAAGAATGAAATATTACATTACCCATAAAACATATGTACTTTATCATACCTCATAAAATCATGAATAAATCATAGAAATCGTAAGACATAAAAAGTAACTTGAGGCATTTATAACATTCTTATGTAGGGAGTAACCCTCTTGGTTACGTTTGGAATACCCACCACAGTATATTCCCTAAATCTCTTTGGAGAAACCTTAACATTTCACTCCTTCGCGTTACCCAATGCATTGGAGCGCTATATCGGGCTCACCCTCCCTTACGTTATCACAGACCCACTAGTCTTCATAACAATTCTCAAGAACCATAACATAATCTTATCACATAAAACATGCATAAAGGAAACATAACATTTACACCTTTCAATAACAAGATATCGATACAACACATATAAAAACATTATGAAAACCATTTTCAATACCAAAATAAAAGAGGTGTAAAACATGGTATTTATTTTTCTTTTAAAAAGAAGGTATGGCCTATAGAGGAAGCCAAAACTCAAATAATGGCCACGGTGGCGAAGAAGTCGTTGTCGCCGCATACGTACGACAAGAACATTCCGTTTTGTCGTTTAGTAAATGCTTCATATAAAAAGAGTCCTTTTGAATAAACGTAAAAGTTAAAGGGGCTTATACACCGTATAAAATAAGGTTGTGTATAAAACAAAATATGCCTCAATGAAAGGAGATTGAGACAATGTCCCATACAAAGACGGTATCCTTGGATTAAGGATAAATCAATTACATAATTATGTGTTAAAAATGAATACACGGAATATAAGTGGATATTAAGTGTAAAACAATCAGAGGTTATTCACACATATTCATAGAATGAAATATTCAAGGATTACAAGTTTATCCCAAAGAATAAAATTTGGGTTAAGAAGTTCCCTTGCAAACATTTGACTGCCTAACGACGTCACTACAAAATTTAGAAAATGAGTTGATGAGAGATAAAAAGGGTATCTCATCACTTGGACATAAAATTTATATCAATAAGGATATATGATAACATATCCCAACATAAAAATATGTAAATTAAAAGACCCAACAAAAGATGTCTTTTAAAAAGAGGAGGGTGAAAGGTTCCCCTACCGACATGGGTATCTTTCGAGACATGCACCCCGTGAAAGAAGGACAATACAACATTGATGTAAATACTCATAAATGAAAGTATTATACACAATGAGTAAAATAATGGTCAGTATATACACCACTCAATGGAAATTGTTGAAAATTTAGCATAAATCTCACTGGAATAAAAGTGAGATGAAAAATCCATTACGAAAACTCGGCAGCCTAACGACGCCACTTAAGACTTCCAAAATGGATTGATGAGAGGAAATAGGGTCTCTCATCATATTAACATAAAGTTTACAGAAAGATGAATATAAAAGAACATCCCCCAACATAACAAAGAGGATCTTAAAAGATGTGACATAAAGGATAGTACTTAAAAAGAAAGAGAGAGGTTGGATCTCTTACGAAAATTCGGCAGCCTAACGGCGCCACTCAAAACTCCCCAAATGGATTGATGAGAGAGAACAGGGTCTCTCATCATATGAACATAAAATTTACAGTAATAGTAATATAAAAGAATATCCCAATAACAAGAAAAATTATCTTTAAAAGGAATGACATAAAAGAGTGTACTTTAAAAGAAAGAGAGGAGTCGGATCCCTTACCTCAAGTCCAACTTGTCTTGTTCGTTTCTTTATATTCCTGAATAATAAACTTTGGTCAATTTATAATTTCTTAAGGACCTCCTATAAAGATTATTATACAGTTTATATCACATATTTTAATGTTATAATAATTGGTTAATAATATGAGTTCATATCAGACGTTTTTGTCGATGTTTGGTACATGAGTCAAAAATTTAACTTGTTGGAAAATAATTTTCCATGTAGTTATAGGTACATCATATCCAGAATAGTATTGATGTTTTAAATATCATATATATCCATTATATATTCATTTATACTATTCCATATCATTTGGAGATAAAAAGTAAAAGCACCGTTTATGGAGACGGTAGGTCGTACGTACGCATGAACGCTACTTTCATTTTTTTGTCATATTAATGGAATTAAAACAAAATGAGAGAGATATATATATGTTATAATTCCAGAATGATATCCATAATTTAGATGTAATATATTACATATATATCCATTATATATATGTACTTATAATAGTACATAACATTTTGAGATAAGAAATGAAATGTACCGTTCATGGAGACTGTAAGCCGTACGTACGCATGAACGCTACTTCCATTTCTATTTCATATTTAATGGAATTAAAACATAATGATACATAATAGTAATTTAATTCCAGTATGGTATCATATATAATATCATTAAATATATCCTTTATATGTACCACATATGGTATTAATGAATCAAATCACTTTGAGGGGGCGGTAGTCCGCACTTCCTTAAATGAAGATATGACGTTTACCCATAATGGAAACCATAAATGTATGCCATAAATGAAAAATACATAAGCTTATGTAAAACACAATCATATTATATATAATATATAAGTATAGTGTCATCTTAATGGCCACCTTTGAAGGTGTTAGAAGAATGTTGAACAATAATTGTTTCGTGAGGCAGAAATTCATCATCCACAGAAACAGTATGTTCTTTAACCATTAAATGTAGGTGTGTGTAAGTGTAGCTCGATTAAATCTTATAAGAAAATCCTAGTATATTGAATATACTGGATTGTTTACAAAATAAATGAATAAAAATAGTTTAGGGGGTTGGAGAAGCAAAATAAAACAAAAGGACACAAGTGAAGACATTACCTTAAAATCGGGTAACTCCCTTTGGTTTGAGCTCAAAGGCTTCCTTGGGAAGACTTCTGCCCAATGTGAGGCTAGAAGGAGTTATAGTGGGATTTTGAGAGACACAATGGGCAGGGGTTGGCTGAGCCAAAGGCTTTGGAAGTGTGGGTAAGGAGGTAGAGGTGGGGGCCTTTTATAAGAGGAGAGGAGTGGCACTCATGGAAAGTAAAGAAATGTTACTTTATTTTAGAATGAGTTTCGGATTTTAATGGTCCCACATTGATGAGTTTCAAGTATAAGTTGATAATGGTTCGAAATACACCCATCAAATAGGTTTTGTACATGTTTAGGTCTTATATTTTATATTATCTTTCAATTTTATTTAAATCGTTAAATAATGAGGTCATCGCTGCATCATCATGATGTCAAAAATAATTTAATTTATTTAATGTCTAAAAATTATAAAAAAATACTATGATGTAAGAAATATTTTTATCTTTTCAATTATTAGTTACAGTCAAAACTCTGACTTGTATAACCCCATGTAAAATTTTTTTTAGTAAAACATTTCATGTTTGTTTCATTTTTACTTTAAAATTAAATAAAATGTTATTTATGTCATTTCCCTACCAAAGTGGCTCCATGGGGTCCCCAAGTTGACCCATGAATGTTCTTGGTTGGACATGACTCATCCAATGAGGGTAGGACATTTTTCTAGGTCATTTCATTTTATTAAAACATTATTCTTACCTTAAACTACACTAAATACCTCTAATCGCGATTAAAAACTTAATAAGTTACTATTCACCAAAAATTATTTTAATCCCATTGACCCACATTTTACATCTTAATGACAACCATGTATGTAGGATTTTTTAAAATTCAAAACACAAAGATGGAAAAATTTCATTTAAACGGAAATCAGTTTTTATAAGTACCACTTAGTAGTTTCACTATTCATAAAAAATTGACGTTTTTCAGAAAATTACCAAATATTCACCCTAAGCTATATTTGGTATTCTGAATTCAAAAATGATGTCTATATTAAAAAATTCATAACATATAAGTTACATTAATTAATTTAATAATTAATTCCCGCTGTCAAAACAAATAGCGTGTTTTTAAGAAACAATATCTATGAAAAGATTGACACTAGTTTAAGTCCAATTTCAAAGTGAAATTAATTCCAATGACCACCATTGGATTTATGGTAAAAATATATTCTAATTTAACTTTAAAAGCAATTTAAAGGTAATTTAATAATATAAATAAATTAGAATAAAAAGTGGTTTTGAATTAAAATACAATATTTTTCACTATTCATTAAAAAATGTACTTTATCGAAAAAATACCAAAAAATTTACACAAAGTAAATTTTGATGCCCCAATTCTAAAGAAGAATTCTATTTTGTCAAATATAACACATAAAATTGTCAAAAAGTCGATTTAAAAGATGTTCGCCATCAAAATGCGGTTCATCGACATTTTGAAGAATATTAAAATGTTTACGCTTAAAATTGTATTCATTCGCATTTTTAATCCTCTAAAATTAATTGTAAAATGTAAAAATATTTTACAAACATATAAGAATCATTTTTTAGTAAGTTCTATTAATTCCATTGATCACAAAAGCTAGGCGTTAACTACCATTTAAAATAATAATATTTTATTATTAGAGTGCAACGTCAGATTCCCAAGAAACTCGTTGTTGCGTGTTGGGTATGCCATCGAGCATAGAGTCCCCTTTAAAGTTATATTAATATTTTATTCACAAATATGGATAAATTTGAAAAATTCATACTCTTAATTTACCTGGGGTGTTACATCCTTCCACCCTTTTGGGAATTGCGTCCTCGCAATTTTAAAATTAGGCTTGGAAAATTAATTGAAAATCCCACATCGGAACAAGAGTCAGTAAAACAGTCACTTTAAAATAAAGAATGATAAGTACAAAGGCCAACCGAGTTAACCCATACTAGGATTCCAAGTATGAAAATATGGACATGGAGGAAAAAAATGGTCATGTTCTGATGGAGAGTGATAATAAACATGTTTAGGAGAAAGTTAACAACAAGAAAATCACAAACTTGTGATGGGTTAAATGGTATTCGATTTCCCAATAGGAAAAGTTAATAGACAACATTTGTTTTGTGTAATTTATTCATAAGGAAACAAAATTAATTATCATGTTGACTTTCAAATTTTATTAGATTTCTTACACAAACTCATATTATCTCCAAAAGACGAGCATTTAGGAAGACTTGTTCACTATAATCAACTTCCAAAGAATCACCTAATCCACAAAATAGAACTATATACTTCCCATGTCTTTAGACTTTACCGAAACAAAAACCAAAATGGTTAGTACAAGATCAGATAATCCAGAAAAGGATAACCCTTTATAAAAATAAAATCTTTTCTTAATCTCCAAAATTTTTCCAACAAAACCCAAAGTTTAACGAGGACCATTTGATAAACAATTTTTCCATAAAATTCATCAAAGTAAACCAAACTAAGATTGAAACCCAAATATTTGAAGGATTTAGTCACATAGTCTTCCAAGTTACAAATTAACTTTTATCTCCAAATAACATCAGTTGCTCTTAAATTCTCATATTGAAAAGTAAATAACCTGATCACATATCATCGATGATAGGTTAATCATTTCCATAGATAACCCAAAATAAACTTACTCTTGATTCCTAAAATCATCTAACTAAAAAGAATTAGTCAAACTAAACAGGGACTTCACTTAGTCCAGTGGTAGGCGATAAATAACAGTCTCACTTTGTTTGTGGGTTCGATTCCCACAGCTTTGTCCGACGTGACTGCTTGTCACACGGTCTGCGTGTTGTCCTTTTTCCAAAACTATATAATTCTTAAAACATTCCCCAAAACGAGATAAAATCTTCAAAAATTATCATAACATATTTTAACCTCAATTTTATCTCATGCCTTTCATTTTCCATCATAACATATAATAACCCATAATTACCTCAAAATTAAGGATCATATAAACTCTAATGTTTACCTTTATAATTATTACCTGAAATTCCACATAGATTGGTCATCTCATACATGATGCATTACAGATCATACCAAGGTTCAAGTGGTTGATCATGACTCCTTGATAGTTGGTTTGGAACAACCATGATTTTCCTCATTGAATCCGCCATTTTATCTAGTATCTTAATCAGAGAACCACCACAGTTTCCTTCAAACCTATTGTCTCTTTGGTGCCTGCTAGATCCATCCATTCAGTAAAATCAGAAATGTCAGTGTGAGTATATCAACAAAACCATCATGTACTAATGAGGAAGGTAAACACTAATATATACTTACTCATTCACTTTATCTAAAACAAGAACTCTTTCTGAAATCCTAACCATTATGGTAATTTCACTTGTGCTTAGAGAATACCCTAACCTCTAAAGTTATCTAAACAGACCTCTGATACCAACTATAAGGCCCCAGCCTTAAAACATACTTCATCTTGAGTTATTACAAAATTACACATTGAGGATCTTTTCAGGTTTAGAGTTTTAGAGAACTAGATCATAAAACTTGAATTACATTCCACGTTTAAACAAAGTGGTTACATAAAAGATAGTATTCATTTTTTTCCCATCAATGGAAACATATTTAAAAAAAACATGGATTCTTTATTGAAACTTCCTTGACACTATCATCATATCATGTACCTTTCCCTTGACCTGTGAAAAACATTTCAAAAAAAACATGGGATGAGAATAACAAGCTCAGTAAAGGTTATAAAAATATGGAAAGAAAACATGAGTTCATATATACATAAGAATGAAATCATACTTTTCCAATAAAACATAGGAACATTATCATGCCTCATAAAATCATGAATAAATCATAGAAATCATAAGACATAAAAGGTAACTTGAGGCATTCATAACATTCTTACGTAGGGAGTAACCCTCTTGGTTACGTTTGGAATACCCACCACAGTATATTCCCTAAATCTCTTCGGAGAAACCTTAACGTTTCACTCCTTCGCGTTACCCAATGCATCAGAGAGCTATATCGGGCTCACCCGCCCTTAGTTTATCACAGAACCACCCATCTTCATAACAATGCCCAAGAACCATAACATAATCTTATCACATAAAACATGCAAAAAAGAAACATAACATTGCCACCTTTCAATAACAAGATATCAATACAACACATATAAAAACATTATGAAAACCATTTTCAATACCAAAATAAAAGAAGTGTAAAACAAGGTATTTATTTTTCTTTTAAAAAGATGGTATGGCTTGTAGAGGAAGCCGAAACTCAAATAATGGTCACGACGGCGGAGAAGTCGTTGTCACCACATATGTACGACAAAAACATTTCCTTTTGTTGTTTAGTAAATGATTTGTATAAAAAATATTCCTTTTGAATAAACGTAAAAGACAAAGGGGTTTATACACCGTATATAAGAAGGTTGTGTATAAAACAAAATATTCCTCAATGAAAGGAGCTTGAGACGAAGTCCCATACAAAGATGGTATCCTTGGATTATGGATAAATCAATTACATAATTATGTGTGAAAAATGAATACACGAAATATAAGTGGATATTAAGTTTAGAAAAATTAGAGGTTATTCACACATATTCATAGAATGACATATTCAAGGAGTATAAGTTTATCCCAAAGAATCAAATTTGGGTTAAGAAGTTCCCTTGCACAAATTTGACAGCCTAATGGCATCACTACAAAATTCAGAAAATGAGTTGATGAGAGATAAAAAGGGTATCTCATCACTTGGACATAAAATATACATCAATAAGGATATATGAGAACATATCCCAACATAAAAATATGTAAATTAATAGACCCAACAAAAGAAGTCTTTTAAAAAGAGGAGGGTGAAAGGTTCCCTTACGGACATGGGTATCTTTCGAGACATGCACCCCGTGAAAGAAGGACAATACAACATTGATGTAAATACTCATAAATGAATGTATTATACACAATGAGTAAAATAATGGGCAGTACATACACCACTAAATGGAAATTGTGGCAAATGTTGCATAAATCTCACGGGAATAAAAGTGAGATGAATAATCTCTAACGAAAACTCGGCAGTCTAACAACGCCACTTAAGACTAACAAAATGGATTGATGAGAGGAAATAGGGTCTCTCATCATATTAAAATAAAGTTTACAGAAAGAGGAATATAAAATAATATCCCCCAACATAACAAAGAGGATCTTAAAGGAAGTGACATAAAGGAGAGTACTTAAAAATAAAGAGAGAGGTTGGATCTCTTAGGAAAATTCGGCAGCCTAACGGCGCCACTCAAAACATCCAAAATGGATTGATGAGAGAGAATAGGGTCTCTCATAATATGAACATAAAAATTACAGTAATAGTAATATAAAATAACATCCCAATAACCAGAATGATTTGCTTTAAAATGAAGGACATAAAAGAGTGTACTTTAAAATAAAGAGAGGAGTCGGATCCCTTACCTTAAGTCCAACTCGTCTTGTTCGTTTCTTTATATTCCTGAATAATGAACTTTGGTCAATTTATAATTTCTTAAGGACCTCCTATAAAGATTATTATTCAGTTCATATCACAAATTTTAATGTTATAATAATTGGTTAATAATATGAGTTCATATCAGACATTTTTGTCGATGTTTGGTACATGAGTCAAAAATTGAACTTATTGGAAAATAATTTTACATGTAGTTATAGGTACATCATATCCAGAATAGTATTGATATTTTACATATCATATATATCCATTATATATTCATTTTATACTATTCCATATCATCTGGAGATAAAAATTAAAAGCACCGTTCATGGAGACGGTAGGCCTTACGTACGCATGAACGCTACTTTCATTTTTTGTCATATTAATGTAATTAAAACAAAATGAGAGAGATATATATATGTTATAATTCCAGAATGATATCCATAATTTAGATGTAATATATTACATATATATAGATTATATATATGTACTTATAATAGTGCATAACATTTTGAGATAAGAAATGAAATGTACCGTTCATGGAGACGGTAAGCTGTACGTACGCATGAACGCTACATCCATTTATATTTCATATTTAATGGAATTAAAACATAATGATACATAATAGTATTTTAATTCCAGTATGTTATCATATATTATATAATTAAATATATGCTTTATACATACCACATATGGTATTAAAAAATCAAATCACTTTGAGGGGGTGGTAGTCCGCAATTCCTTAAATGAAGATATCACGTTTACCCAAAATGGAAACCGTAAAGGTATGCCATAAATGAAAAATACATAAGCTTATGTAAAACATAAACATATTATATATCATATATAAGTATAGTGTCATCTTAATGGCCACCTTTGAAGGTGTTATAATGTAACTCCCCAACCCCAGCTACCCAGTGTCGGTGCATTACTTCGTCACATTGGCATGATCACAAAATATCAAGTCTCGAAAGACCGATTAGTTTAGTAGCCTTGGAAACACTAGATACATTCATAAGTCTTACATTACTTCATAAGGTGAAAAACTAAAATAACAAAGTCTCCATAGTCCACACTCATATCCTCTTCTGACAATCCCTGCAGGTCATTCATAAAATACTTCTTCACATCCTGGAAAATATTAAAACATTGAAAGGGGTGAGCTCAGATGCTCATTAAGGATAACAATATTGCGGAAGCTTTCATAAATAATCATTAACATTTAAGGCAATGTATAACTAAAACAAAAGCCTTTTTAAACTTTAACATTAGCATAATATGGCAAAAATAAAATTCAATAATGCCATTTACTTACTCACATGGATATTCTACTAATCGAATAATCCCATGCAACATAAATAACCACTTTCATAATGATGGAATGCATAATGCCAGACATTCTGAAACATTTTGTCAAGGCCTCGGCCAAGACGTCTAAAATAATTAAGGCCTCGACCAAAACCATAAATCAAATTGGGAAAGGGCCTCGGCCAATTCCACGTCTAGTTGTCTCATGAGACCTACCGATGCATCGAGGAGCTATAGTGGGCTCCACCCGTCACATGTTAAGTCCAATGCATTCCTCATATGAATAGGTTTAAACATATCATAAACCGTAACATAATCATATCAAATAAACCATGCATAAAGGAAACATAACATTTCCACATTTCAATCACAAGATATCCATACAACACATTGATATAATAAAAACGCTTTCAAAACCATTTTCAATACCAAAATAAAAGAAAGTTAAAACTTTGTATTTATTTTACATTAAAAAATGATGGCTTGTAGAGGAAGCCGAAACTCAAATAATGGTCACGGCGACGGAGAAGTCGTTGTCGCCGCATAAGTACATAAAGAAAAACATTCCCTTTTTGTCGTTTAGTAAAACGCTTCGTATAAAAAAGATTTCTTTTGAATAAACGTAAAAGTCAAAGGGGTTTATACACCATATAAAAGAAAGTTGTGTATAAAACCAAATATGCCTCAATGAAAGGAGATTGAGACGAAGTCCTTAAAAAGATCATTTTTAAAATAAAATAGATCTATTATGTGTATTCACTATAGGTACACATAAAGAAAGTAAAAATACAAAATAATACATAATAATATCATGACATAATTGAATGTAGGAGATTAACCCAAAGAATGGAAGTTGGGTTAAGAAATTCCCTTACCTTGTGTCCGACTTGATTCGACCGTTCTTTAACCTCCTGAATAATAAAATAGAGTTAATATCTACCATTTTTAATTTCATTATCCTTTTTATATCACTTATTACAATGTTATGAACATTATGTAATTATTTATGTTAATAACGGTCGTTTTGTCGATTTTTGGTACTTAAGTCAACAATAAACATCTTATAATTACAAGTTGTTTATGTGGTAGAATATCCATTATCTCCATAATTATATTCATTATTTGGATGTCATATATATCCAGTATATACATTCATTTATAATATTACGTAACATTTAGAGGTAAAAATGAAATGCACCGTTCATGGAGACGGTAAGCCGTACGTACGCATGAACGCTACTTTCATTTCTATTTCATATTTAATGGAATGAAATCATAATTATATAAAGTTATAATATAGTTCCAGTATAATATCATATATAATATCATTTACTCTATCCTTTATACATCCCACAAATGGCATTAACGATTCACATCACTTTGAGGGGGCGGTAGTCCGCACTTCCTAAAATGAAATTATCGCTTTTTCCCATAATGGAAATCATAAAGTATGCCATAAATGAGAAATACAGAAGCATAAGTTCAACATAAACATATTATATATCATATATAAATATAGTGACATATTAATGGCCACCTTTGAAGGTGTTATATGAGTGTTGAACAATGATCGTTTCGTGAGGCAGAAATTCGCCATCCACAGAAACCGTATGTTCTTTAACCATTAGATGTAGGTGTGTGTAATTGTAGCTCGAATCCTTCTTATAACAACATACTAGTATATTGAGTATACTTGTGTTGTTACAAAAGAAATGAATAAAAAGAGTTTAGGGGGTTGGAGAAGAAAAATAAAACAAAACAACATTAGAGAAGACATTACCTCAAAATCGGGTAACTCTTTTTGATTTGAGCCAAAGGATTACTTGGGAAGAGTTATACCCAAAGTGAGGCTTCTAGGTGTAAGAGGGGGAAGTTGGGAGAGTATTTGGGTAGAGGCTGGCCGAGTCAAATGGCTTGAAAGTGTGAATGAGGTGGTTGAGGTGGGGGCCTTTTATAAGAGGAGAGGAGGGGCACTCTTGGAAAGTAAGGAAATTTTACATTATTAAACAATGATTTTCGGATTATAAAGGTCCCACACTTATATAAATAGTTTCTAAGGTGATAAGGGTTCTAAATATACCCATCCAATAGTCTTTGGACAAGTGTAATCCTTGTATTGTACATTATCCTTTCATTTTATTAAAATCGTTAAATAATGAGGTCATCGCTGCCTCATAATGATGTCATAAATAATTTAATTTATTTAATGTCTAAAAATTATAAAACAAATACTATGATTTAGGAAATCTTTTTATCTTTCCAATGACTATTTATAGTCAAAAATATGACTTGTATAACCCCTTGTAAAAATTGTTTTAGTAAAACATTTCATGTTTGTGTCATTTTTTACTTTAACATTAAATAAAAGGTATTTATGTCATTTTCCAACTAAATTGGCTCCATGGGGTCCCCAAGTTGACCCATGGATTTTTTTGGTCGGCCATGGCACATCCAATGAGGGTAGGACATGTTTCAAGCTCATCTCATATTATTAAAACATTATTTTTACCTTAAACTACACTAATTACCTCTAATCGCGATTAAGAACTTAAAAGTTACTATTCACAAAAAATTATTTTAATCTCATTGATCCACATTTTACTTCTTAATGACAACCATGTATGTCAGATTTTTGAAAATCAAATCACATAAGTGGTAATATTTCATTTAAACGAAAAATCAATTATTTAACTACCACTTAATGGTTTCACTATTCATCAAAAATTGAAGTTTTTCAGAACAATGCCAAAATTTCACCCTAAGATATAATTGATATTACAAATTAAAAAATGAAGTCTATTTTACAAAATTCCAAACATATAAGTTGTATTAATTAATTTTATATTTAATTCCCGCTGTCACAACAAATAGGGTGTTTTTAAGAAACACTTTATATCAAAAGATTGACAATTGTTTATGGCCAATTTCAATGTTAAATTAATTCTAATGACCACCATTGGATAAAATTGTAAAAATATATTCTAATTATACTTTAAAACCACGAAATAGTATAATTTATCACTATAAATTATTTTGATTAAAAAAGTTATTTTTAAGAAGTTTTCACTATTCATAAAAAATTAGAAGTTCTCAGAAAAATACCAAAAATTCAACATAGGATAATTTCGATATTCCGAATCCAAAAATGAAGTCCATTTTGAAATATAAAATTTCTATATTTTTAAAAAGTGGTTATTACTATTCATAATGGCTAATTTGATTAGTCGCGGTGTTTTAGAACTCGAAGTTGCGTACAATGCAAGCTATTGCATTATTGAATGAGAAGCGTATCATGGAAGCTAGGGGTGTTACATTCTACCCTCCTTCAATAAATTACATCCTCACAATTTGAAAATTTTCTTTGAAAATAAAAGGTTAAAAAGAGAAAATACCTTTGTGGAAAACACACATCAGAAATAAGATTAATAAAATTTAGCCTTAATAAGAGGGAAAGGGAAATGAGAAAGTCACCACCCAATTATGATCTCGATTAGGAGATAATTGGTGGCAATTAAAGACATATAATTGGAGGAAAAACGTAAATATTTGTAGGGAGTGATTGAGATCATCAATCACAATCAACTGTCAAATTGAGGGCCTCAAAGACTTCAATCTATGTTGATTTAAAATATCATCAGTTCAACAAGACATAAGGTATTAGAATAACACATTTTTTTGTTTTAATATCCCTTTACTAAAGTTTAAGAATTAATTTATTCATTGAATAAGAGATAGGTATATATATATTTATGCTTGACAATTAGAGTTTCAACCTTCAACTCATCTTTCACTCAAAAAAATAATAGAACTCAAAAATATTATACTTATCCTAATTGTATAAGGTTCCAAATGCTAACACATACCATTTAGATTAGTAAAATTATTTTGTAATAACCAGGGACTTCCTATAGGCTAGTGGTAGGAAATAAAGGCATGTCGCACTATGATTGTGGGTTCGATTCCTACAGCTTTGTCCGACGCGATGGATTATGCCCCACCCTGCAGGTTGTCCTTTTCCTAAAACTATAGTATTATTATATTCCAAAAATAATCTTCATAAATTTTTTAACCTTAAAAAATTCAATCCAAAGATCAACTTAATCCACTCCAACCTTTATAGTTATCCAAAATACCTCTGTCCAGACTTTCTCTAAAAGGTCTCTTAATTCCAAAATCAATTTATCAGATTCCCCAAACAAAGTAAAGTTTCTCTTATTGTCACATACTAAAAATATGATTACCTTCATCATATTAAAACCTTACTGAAACAACAAGTACTACAGTACAATCCTTATATATATATATCACATTATTCTAATAACCAGAATATAATCCATGAGTCCAAAAGCACCAATACATTAATTATTCCGCTCCAACTGTAGTAACAACATAAGATTGTCCTTGATCCCTTGGCCTTTTCTGAGGTAAGTTTCCCTGACGCTTAGGACATTCATTTTCATAATGCCCCATTTCCCTACAATTGTAGCATTCAACATTGATATCCTCTTTCTTTCCCTTGCAATCACGCGCCTGGTGACCTTTTTCTCCACATTTATAACAAACACCCATTGCTTTTAGGCAATTACCAGGGTGATTCTTCCCACAATTATCACATAATGGAAAATCCTTCTTTCCCTTTTTCCCTTTATCTGTCTCTTGTTCCACCGTTCCTTTCTTCTCTTGCTTTACTTTGTTGTCAAAAGACTTAGAGAATTCCTTTTCTGTCTTGATAGCACATGAGACAATATCTTTGTATGTTGGGAACAATTGTGATACTAAAACTTGACGGAGAAATGGTTTTAACCCATCAAAGAAACGATCAATCTTAACTCTTGGGTTACGTATATAATCTTCAGCATACCTCGCTAACCTTGTAAAGTTGGCCTCATACTTTGTGACATTCTCATCCTCCTTTTGTTTCAAACTTAGAAATTGCCTTTCCATATCTGCTCTATGGTCATGAGGAAAGTATTTTTCTAAGAAAATATCATTGAACTCCCTCCATTCCATATTCGATATTTTATCATCTTCCTTTGTGTTTTGAATCAGCGACCACCACTGATCAACATCTCCAGTGAGGCGGTAGACTGTCATGACAACCTTCTCCCTTTCACTACTCCCCAAGGTGTGGAATATTTTCTCTAAGGAGTTTATCCATTGCTCAGCTACTAATGGATTTGTACCCCCGTTAAATGTTGGCGGTTGTTGCCTCATGAAGCGGTCTAACATTGATCCTCCATGTTGCGGATCAGGGTGCTCCATACGAGTAAGGTTATTATTCATAACCTGAGTGACTTGTTCCAGAATGGTAATAATTTGATCAGCACCAGTTGTATCTCCAGCTCCACAATAATTGTCTTGAGCAGGAGGGAAATCCCTACATGGAGTGCGTGCATTGATACAGTTTCCATTCCTTCCACTAGGCGCCATTTCTATACAATGGCATAAACTAGACTACTTTATGAATCAAAATACCTAATTCCATACTTATAAAATACTTAACATAAATTAAACTATTTATGGATATAATCCATAATCATAAAAAGGTTTTCTTTGAGGAAGTATATACTCATAACCGTTCATAGTGGTTTGTAAATAAAACGAGAATTATCTTAAGCATATCCCCCAGGAGTGTCATAACCAAGAGTGCATCAAGGCCCGTTGTCGTGCACCAATTTCCGTTCGAGTCTAGCTCAAAGCGGTGTTTTCGGGTTTTACCACTAGGTACATCTGTGCCAGAGCCGCCTCTACCTGCTCGTATCCAGACAGGGATGTATTTCTCGGAAAACTCACAACATCTCTACAATACCAAAATTCTAGGAAGTTCTTCTATACTAATCCTCAAAGTCTATCTTTGGGCTATGTTCTCTAATCAGAGTTTATCTAAATCTAGCTTCCAAGGTTAGTACTAAACTGCCTCTGATACCAACTGTAACGCCCCAACCCCAGATACCCAGAGTCGGTGCATTACTTCGTAACATTTTCATGATCACAAAAGATCAAGTCTCGAAAGACCGATTAGTTTAGTAGCCTTGGAAACACTAGATACATTCATAAGTCTTACATTACATCATAAGGTGAAAAACTACAATAACAAAGTCTCCATTGTCCACACTCATATCCTCTTCTGACTATCCCTGCAGGTCATTCATAAAATACTTCTTCACATCCTGGAAAATATTAAAACATTGAAAGGGGTGAGCACATATGCTCAGTAAGGATAACAATATTGCGGAAGCTTTCATAAATAATCATTAAAATTTAAGGCAATGTATAACTAAAAAAAAGCCTTTTTAAACTTGAACTTTAGCATAATATGGAAAAAATAAAATTCAATAATGCCATTTACTTACTCACATGGATATTCTACCAATCGAATAATCCCATGCAACATCAATAACCACTTTCATAATGATGGAATGCATAATGCCAGACATTCTGAAACATTTTTTCAAGGCCTCGGCCAAGACGTCTAAAATGATTAAGGCCTCGGCCAAAACCATAAATCAAATTGGGAAAGGGCCTCGGCCAATTCCACGTATAGTTGTCTCATGAGACCTACCGATGCATCGAGGAGCTATAGCGGGCTCCACCCGTCACATGTTATGTCGAATGCATTCCTCATATGAATAGGTTTAAACATATCATAAACCATAACATAATCGTATCACATAAAACATGCATAAAGGAAACATAAAATTTCCACATTTCAATCACAAGATATCAATACAACACATTGATATAATAAAAACGCTTTCAAAACCATTTTCAATACCAAAATAAAAGAAAGTTAAAACATTGTATTTATTTTTCATTAAAAAAATGATGGCTTGTAGTGGAAGCCGAAACTCAAATAATGGTCACGGCGGCAGAGAAGTCGTTGTCGCCTCATAAGTACGGAAATAAAAACATTCCCTTTTTTTCGTTTAGTAAAACGCTTCATATAAAAAAGATTCCTTTTGAATAATCGTAAAAGTCAAAGGGGTTTATACACCGTATAAAAGAATGTTGTGTATAAAACCAAATATGCCTCAATGAAAGGAGATTGAGACGAAGTCCATAAAAAGATCATTTTTAAAATAAAATAGATCTATTATGTGTATTCACTATAGGTACACATAAAGAAAGTAAAAATACAAAATAATACATAATAATATCCTGACATAATTTGAAAGTAGGAGATTAACCCAAAGAATGGAAGTTGGTTTAAGAAATTCCCTTACCTTGTGTCCGACTTGATTCGACCGTTCTTTAACCTCCTGAATAATAAAATAGAGTTAATATCTACCATTTTCAATTTCATTATCCTTTTTATATCACTTATTACAATGTTATGAACATTATGTAATTATTTAAGTTAATAACCGTCGTTTTGTCGATTTTTGGTACTTGAGTCAACAATAAACTTCTTATAATTACAAGTTGTTTATGTGGTAGAATAGCCATTATCTCTAGAATTATATTCATGATTTAGATTTCATATATATCATATATATCCAGTATATACATTCATTAATAATATTACGTAACATTTAGAGGTAAAAATGAAATGCACCGTTCATGGAGACGGTAAGCCGTACGTACGCATGAACGCTACTTTCATTTCTATTTCATATTTAATGGAATGAAATCATAATTATATAAAGGTATAATATAGTTCCAGTATAATATCATATATAATATCATTTACTCCATCCTTTATACATCCCACATATGGCATTAACGATTCACATCACTTTGAGGGGGCGGTAGTCCGCACTTCCTAAAATGAAATTATCACGTTTACCCATAATGAAATCATAAAGTATTCCATAAATGAGAAATACAGAAGAATAAGTAAAACATAAACATATTATATATCATATATAAATATAGTGACATCTTAATGGACACCTTTGAAGGTGTTATATGAGTGTTGAACAATCATCGTTTCGTGAGGCAGAAATTCGTCATCCACAGAAACCGTATGTTATTTCACCATTAGATGTAGGTGTGTGTAATTTTAGCTCGAATACTTCTTATAACAACATCCTAATATATTTAGGATACTGGTGTTTTTACAAAATAAATGAATAAAAAGAGTTTAGGGGGTTGGAGAAGAAAAATAAAACAAAACAACATTAGAGAAGACATTACATCAAAATCGGGTAACTCTTTTTGATTTGAGCCAAAGGCTTATTTGGGAAGAGTTATGCACAAAGTGATGCTTCTAGGTGTAAGAGGGGGAAGTTGGGAGAGTATTTGGGCAGAGGTTGGCCGAGCCAAATGGCTTGAAAGTGTGAATGAGGTGGTAGAGGTGGGGGCCTTTTATAAGAGGAGAGGAGGGGCACTCTTAGAAAGTAAGGAAATTTTACATTATTATACAATGATTTTCAGATTATAAAGGTCCCACACTTATATAATTAGTTGCTAAGGTAATAAGGGTTATAAATATACCCATCCAATAGTCTTTTCACAAGTGTAAGCCTTGTATTGTACATTATCTTTTCATTTTATTAAAATCTTTAAATAATGAAGTCATCGCTGCATCATGATGATGTCATAAATAATTTAATTTATTTAATGTCTAAAAATTATAACAAAAATACTATGATGTGGGAAATCTTTTGATCTTTCCAATGACTATTTATAGTAAAAAATATGACTTGTATAACCCCATGTAAAAATTGTTTTAGTAAAACATTTCATGTTTGTGTCATTTTTTACTTTAACACTAAATAAAAGGTATTTATGTCATTTTCCATATTAAGTGGCTCCATGGGGTCCCCAAGTTGACCCATGGATTGTCTTGGTCGGCCATGGCACATCCAAAGAGGGTAGGACATGTGTAAAGCTCATCTCATATTATTAAAACATTATTTTTACCTTAAACTACACTAATTACCTCTAATCGCGATTAAGAACTTAAAAGTTACTATTCACAAAAAATTATTTTAATCTCATTGAACCACATTTTACTTCTTAATGACAACCATGTATGTAGGATTTTTGAAAATCAAATCACAGAAGTGGTAATATTTCATTTAAACGAAAAATCAGTTATTTAACTACCACTTAGTGGTTTCACTATTCATCAAAAATTGAAGTTTTTCAGAACAATACCAAAATTTCATCCTAAGCTATAATTGATATTCCGAATTAAAAAATGATTTCTATTTTACAAAATTCCAAACATATAAGTTGAATTAATTAATTTTATAAATAATTCCCGCTGTCACAACAAATAGCGTGTTTTTAAGAAACAATTTATATCAAAAGATTGGCAATTGTTTATGTCCAATTTTAATGTTAAATTAATTCTAATGACCACTATTGGATAAAATTGTAAAAATATATTCTAATTATACTTTAAAACCACTAAATAGTATAATTTATCACTATAAATAATTTATATTAAAAAATTTGTTTTTATGTATTTTTCACTATTCATAAAAAATTAGAAGTTCTCCGAAAAATACCAAAAATTCAACATAGGATAATTTCGATATTCCAAATCCAAAAATGAAGTCCATTTTGAAATATAAAATTTCTATAATTTTAAAAAGTGGTTATTACTATTCATACCGGCTAATTTGATTAGTCGCGGTGTTTTAGAACTCGAAGTTGCGTACAATGCAAGCTATTGCATTATTGAATGAGAAGCGTATCATGGAAGTTCGGGGTGTTACATAGAAGAATGTTGAACAATCATCGTTTCGTGAGGCAGAAATTTTCCATCCACAGAAACAGTATGTTCTTTAACCATTATATGTAGGTGTGTGTAAGTGTAGCTCGAATAATTCTTATAACAACATCCTAGTATATTCAAGATACTGGATTTGTTACAAAATAAATGAATAAATAGAGTTTAGGGGGTTGGAGAAGCAAAATAAACAAAAGGACACAAGTGAAGACATTAGCAAAAAATCGGGTAAATCCCTTTGGTTTGAGCTCAAATGCTTCATTGGGAAGACTTCTGCCCAATGTGAGGTTTCAAGGAGTTATAGAGGGATGTGTAGAGACACAATGGGCAGGAGTTGGACAAGCCAAAGGCTTTAAAAGTGTGGGTAAGGAGGTAGATGTGGGGGACTTTTATAAGAGGAGAGGAGGGGAACTCTTGGAAAGTAAAGAAATGTTACTTTATTTTAGAATTAGTTTCGGATTTTAATGGTCCCACATTGATGTGTTTCGCGGAAAAGGTGATATGGGTTCTAAATCCACCCATCCAATAGGTTTTGGACATGTTTAGGTCTTAGAGTTTACATTATCTTTCCATTTTATTTAAATCGTTAAATAATGAGGTCATCGGTGCATCATCATGATGTCATAAATAATTTAATTTATTTAATGTCTAAAAATTATAAAAAAATACTATGATGTAAGAAATCTTTTCAGCTTTCTAATGACTATTTATAGTCAGAACTCTGACCTGTATAACCCCATGTAAAAATTGTTTTTGTAAAACATTTCATGTTTGTGTCATTTTTACTTTAACATTAAATAAAATGTTATTTATTTCATATCCCAACGAAAGTGGCTCCATGGGGTCCCCAAGTTTCCCATTTATTTTCTTGGTTGGACATGACTCATACAATGAGGGTAGGAAATTTTTCTAGGTCATTTCATTTTATTAAAACATTATTCTTACTTTAAACTACACTAATTACCTCTAATCGCGATTAAAAACTTAATAAGTTACTATTCACAAAAAATTATTTTACTCACATTGAACCACATTTTACTTCTTAATGACAACCATGTATGTCATATTTTTTGATATTAAAAACACAAAGATGACAAAATTTCATTTAAATGGAAAATCAGTTTTTATAAGTACCACTTAGTGGTTTCACTATTCATCAAAATTTGAAGGTTTTCATAAAATTACCAAATATTCACCCTAATCTATATTTGATATTCCAAATTCAAAAATGATGTCTATTTTAAAAAATTCATAACATATAAGTTACATTAATTAATTGAATAATTAATTCCCGCTGTCAAAATAAATAGCATGCTTTTAAGAAACAATATTTATTAAAAGATTGACACTAGTTTAAGTCCAATTTGAAAGTGAAATTAATTCCAATGACCACCATTGGATTTAATGGTAAAAATATATTATAATTTCACTTTAAAACCAATTTAAAATACAATCTAATCATATAAATAAATTAGAATAAAAAGAGGCTTTGAATTAAAATACAATATTTTTCACTATTCATTAAAAAATGTACTTTATCGGAAAAATACCAAGAAATTTCACAAAGTAAATTTTGATGTCCTGATTCTAAAGAAGAATTTTATTTTGTCAAATATAACAAATAAAATTGTCAAAAAGTGGACTTAAAAGAGGTTCTCCATTAAAAGGCGGTTAATCGACCTTTTAAAGAATATTAGATTGTTTACGCTTAAAATTGTATTCATTCGCATTTTTAATCATCTAACATTTATTGTAAAAGGTAAAAATATTTGACAAACATATATATTCATTTTGTAGTATGTTCTATTCATTCCCGCCATCACAACAACTAGGCGTTAACTACCATTTAAAATAATATTATTTTATTATTAGAGTGCAACGTAAGATTCCAAAGAAACTCGTTGTTGCATGTTTGGTACGCCATCGAGCATAGAGTCCCCTTTAAAGTTATATTAATATTTTATTCACAAATATGGATAAATTTGAAAATTTCATACTCTTTATTTACCTAGGGTGTTACATTTTATCCTTTAAAAAACTTATTTTTGAGAAATCATTTGTGAAAGGATGGATAATGTTCCCTTCTTTATTATTCCCATGTCCATCTTCATCAAATCTACAAAGATTTTATCCTTTTAAATTCTCATCAATGAAAGAATCACTGGGTCCTTTCTACTTAGGGCATCCTCCACCTTGTTGGCTTTCCCAGGGTGGTAATTGATTGAGTTTTCATAGTCTTTGATCGTCTCTAACCATCTTCATTGGTGCATGTTCAACTCTTTCTGTGTAAATATATACTTGAGGCTTTTATGGTTCGTATATATATCACACTTTTCCCCAAAATGATAATTCCACAAAATTTTCAAACCAAATATCACTACAACCAACTCGAGGTCATGTTTTGGATAGTTCCATTCATTAACATTCAATCTCCTTGAATCATAGTCAATAACTTTGTCATTTTTCATCAACACACATCCTAGAACCTTCTTCAAAGCATCACTAAATACCACAAAAAGTTCTCCACTTGTGGGTAAAGTGATCATGGTTGTAGTGATAAGCCTCCTTTTCAACTCCATGAAGATTTATTCACATTCATCACACCAATAAATCCTTACTCCCTTCCGAGTTATCTAGGTAAGAGGGTAGGACAATTGTGAGAAATTTCTCACAAATCGTCAATAATATCCAGCTAACCACAAGAAGCTATGGATATCTATTAATAATTTTAGCATCATCCATCCCTCAATTGCATCTAGTTAAGAGGGATCCAGATACATCCCATTACTTGTGATGATATGGACCAAGAATGATACCTCCTTCAACTAGAACTCACACTTGTTGTACATTACATAGAGCTTCTCCGTTCGCAAAGTCTCTAGTACAGTTCTTAGATGCTTCTAATGATCCTCCTTCGTTTTGGAGTATATCATAATATCATCTATAAAGACTACCACAAATTTGTCGAGCTAATCTCTAAATACTCTATTCAACAATTCCATGATGATTGATGGAGTAGTAGTGAGTCTGAAAGTCATTACTATAAATTCATAGTACCAGTATCTTGTATGAAAAGAACTCTTGGGATATCTTCCTTCTTCACCCTTAATTGATAATATCCCGACCGAAAATCCACCGTAGAAATGTATTGTGCTCCATGCAGCTGATCAAACAAGTCATCAATTCATGGTAGAGGATACATGTTCTTTATCATGTTTTTTCTAAGATCGTGATAATCGATGCAAAGGCTCATTGAACCATCTTTCTTCTTGACGAAGAGGACTGGTGCACCCCATGGTGAAGCACTTAGGACTATAAACCCTTTATCCTGATTCTCTTGTAGTTGTTTCTTTAGCTCTTCAAGCTCCATAACAACTATTATATATGGAGTTTTGGGTATTGGAAATTCCCTAGGTATAAGGTCATTTTAGAATTCAACATCTCTTCTAGGAGGAAGACCAGACAATTCCTCGGGAAACACTTTAGTGAATTCCCTCACAATCGGCATGTCATCTTGGACGGTTGTCTCCTTGGACTCAATAATCTAAGCTATATATGCATGCTCATAGGGTAGTAATATCCAAACTTGAGATGATGGAGCTAAAGAAGATTCATCTTCTTCCTTGCTCTTGTAATGAATCGGGGGTCTATTCTCCACATGGAAAGTGATTTACCTCTCACGGAAATTTATGTTGGTTCTATATAAGGAAAGCCAAAACATGCCAAAAATTTCCTTAAATTCTACTATAGAGAGTATGAAAAGGTTCATCGGGATGTTTAATCCAGAAATTATGATAGGTGAGGAGTTATATTCATGGGATGAAATGATCTCCCCATTTTCCATACTCAATAAAATCTTCCCTTCCATGATTTTTGGTGGTTCTGACATTGTTCTACTAAAGTTTCGGGACATAAAAGAATGCGTAGATCCTAAATCATAATGTATGTTCACTATTCTTGAATTAATAACTAGCATACCTGTCACCACTTCATTGTCGATGTTCACTTTGACATTAGTGATGGAAAAAGCTCACCCTTGATGCCTTAGAGGTTATTGGTTGCCTCCAAAAACCCTTGTCTTATGGCACTGATTTGAAAAGTGCCCTAGTTTTTTGCAGTTGTAGAAATGAACAACGTGTTGAGAGTTAAAAGGTTTGTTACTCTCCACTGTTGCAACCACAGTTTTTTCTTGCCAACAATTAGAAACCTGGTTCCCTTCTCTTCCACACCTAAATCATTTTCTTGTACCCTTTAGGGACTTTCTAGGGTGCTTCTTTCTGCACCTTTGGAAAGTGGGGTGCAGGATCTTCATAGCACTGTTGGATTTATCCATTGGACCACCAACATTGAATTCCACCATATGCTTCTTATCTCCATGATACACCTAAGATTCTCTGATCTCCATATCGACCTTGAGAGTACATTGGACAATTTCCTCATAGTTTTCGAAGTCACGGAATGCCAACACTTTCCGTAGGCTGGGTTTCAGCCCACCAAAGAAGTGGAACACCTTGAATTCGGGCGTAACGACAAAGCTGGAAGCATATCGTGAAATCCTTGTGAAGTTTTTCTCAAATTCTCCAACAGATTCATCTCCTTTTTTCTTGAGGGCAAGGAAGTCCCTTTCTATCATAAGCTGTAGGGTGTGTGGAAAATATTTATCGAAAAACATCTTCTACAAATCCATTCATTCAAACACCTAGATCTCTTCATCAAGATTTGTACTTTTTATCAATTTCCACCATTGATTAGCTTCACCCTCCATACGATATGCATCCAAGAGAACCTTCTAGTGTTCAGAACATTGAAGGATGGAGATGATAGTTTCAATGGATTTGATCCATTGTTCAGCAATTGAGGGATCAGATGATCCATAAAATAAAAAGGACTTTGTCTCATGATGCTTTCGATAGAGACTTGTTTTTTCTTAGGTGGGGTTGAACATTCCTCCTCACCCATGCTTCTATTAAATTCTTGAGTTAGATGAGATATAAGTGTGAAAAAGTTTGCGATTCCCATACCCATTGAATTGGCCATCTCATTAGTACAGTCATCACATTGATCACTACATGAGTTGTTAGCCCGTGTCCTCCTATTAATGGCCATTGGCAGGAATAAAAGGAATGTTATGGTTTACACAAAAAGGGTAATTCAAGAACAAAACTGATGACTTATATGTTACTCTTATTTCCTTACCATATAAATCTATTGGCTTCAGTCTATGTTATCCATGATCTACTTTCTAACATATATTCTTTGGTCATTTTTTTGTCCCTTAATAATAGTTAATACTAATATTGTGAATTTACCAATTCATATCTCCGGGGAGTGTCGTAAACAATAGTGTAGCAAGGCCTATTTTCGTTCCCCAGTTCCCATTCAAGTCTAGCTCAAATCGGTGTTTTCAGGTTTTACCCCTACGATACATATGTGCCAGAGCAACCTCTACCAGCTCGTATCCAGACAGGTATGTATTTGCATGATATACCACTTACTCAATACTCGCAAAAACATAGGTAGGTTTTTATTATACACAGTCTTGACTCTAAGGCTTTACTAGGGTTTTCTAATCCTAATCCTAAAAATTACTAAACTTATCCTCTAATACCAACTATGAAAACCCTGATCTTTTATTACACAATTAAAAATAATTTATTACATAAACTTCACTTGATACAATATAGAATATTGAGAGGTCTAGTGTCTTTGGGGCTTACGATCATTACATATCAACATAAAAAATGAAATACAACATTATTATTGAAAACTTCCTTTACATGACCACTACCTTCCCTCACACATAACATTTCATGGGATAACCTGATGACATGCATAAGAAAAGGGTGAGCTATAAAGGCCAGTAAGGGAATAATCATGGAATAACATGATGAATACAATACATGTTAAAAAATAAGAATATCAATACAGCCCAAGAGAAGAATAAACATAGAGGCATGATAAATCATGATAATAACAACATGGAAATGTGGCAACAACACTAAACATGGATTTAGCATGAGCCAAGGCTCATTGCACATAGAGCATGAGTAAATCCTCATTGAACATGAAGAACGAGTAAAACATCATTGCACTTGAATTAGAATGAGTAAACACCCATTTCACATGATGCATCATGATACTGTACTTTACCCAATGCATTGGAGTGCTATAAGAGCACACCCTTAAACATTTCATTTCATTCATAAGTGTGCCACATGGATCATATAACATGGATTCATAAAACATAATCATTTATTCGATGATAAAGGAATGTGGAATTCCTAAATAGAAATTTATAATCAATAAGTAAATGTTCATAAAGGTGAATACCCTTGATAGAAAAATGGGCATTGTATTCACTACACAATGACATAGCTTAGAAAATCGGTGCAATTTCGGCAGCATAATAGCGTGCCATAAGAATTTATAAAAGTGGGTGATTAGAGATACATGGGAGTGTCATAATATATAAATGAAATGGAAATTTAGGGGTTTATATAGATACATTTCCAAAAAATTGTAATGGAATTTAGTGTCATGATACAGAAGAATTGCTTGAATGTAAAAAAGGAGAGAGAAATTCATTTATGAATTTTGGCATAGGAATAGGTGTAAATGGGAGGAATTTAATGAGAGAGAAAGGGGTCTACCATCATTAAAACAGAAATAGGGAATTACGTTGGAGGTGTGAAACCATACCAAAACATTAATAATTGAAATTAAAAGTGAATAACAATTTAAATAATATTTGACAAAAATGAGAAAGGATGAAAAAACCTTACTTGGAAGTGTGTTTCAAAAGGCTTGAGAGAGGCTTGAGAGTGGCTTATTTGGAGCTTGGGGCACCTTGGGAGGATTCTATAGAGATGAGGGTATAGGTTGGACGAACAAAAAAGGCTCTGACTGAGGAGTATGTGGGATCTTGGGTGGGTTTATATTGGAAAGGTGAGGGAATTCCTTGTTATTTAGGTTTGAGACACCTCACATTAAACAAATCCAAACCACAAACCTGCCCATGGTTTTTGCCCATCCAAGTTGGAAAAGGGATGTGGGAAAAAATTAAAAATCCAAAGTCCGATCTTCTTAAATTAATAAGATTTCGTATGTGGAGGTGAGTCATAGTACCAAGGAAAATAATTTAAAAAGAAAATATATTTAATAAGTCTTGAAAGGTCCATTAATGATTTTTAAAATAAATAAAACAAACCCAAAATCGCATTATTTTAATGGTAAAACATATATTTTCCGAACATAAGGATTATAGTATTTTATTACATCAATATTGGTTGATTAGGATGCCACAAAACACATTATATATTTATACGGTATTTAATTTTTACCCAAAAATTTGAATGTCTCAGAAAATTATGGAAATTTAAACATTTGATAATTTCGATTTCCCGATTCCAAAAATAATATTTAATTTATATAATGTTTTTTATAAATATGTTAAATTTCTCTTTTAAAATAAAAACCAACATTTAACAGAAATTCCTAGGTTTTGACAAAAATGACTTTCAAACCTTAATAATAATTATAATTGCATTCATAAATTTATACCATCATTTATATTTAATAAAAACACAATTTAATAATTATAATAATATTTTCTTAAAATAATATTTAATTAAAAAATCTATTAATTCGTCAAAATATATTTCTTAGTTGAATCTTAACTAAAAATGTTATTTGTCCTTTAAAAACTATTTACAAGGTAACAGTAACAAAATGAAAGTATATTCATTATTATGTACAAAAATAATGTACATAACCATAGTTCTAAGGTCTTGTTACATAACCCCTTATTACACCCACATAAGACCGAAGACTAAGGAGTGTGATGGTGACAGACTCTTGGGGTGGCTCGGATAACATAGCCTGGGTGTAATCTCTATCAATTTTCATTTCTATCATAGGTCATCCCACTCGAGATTAACATTTTCCATCTCATCATGGGATTGGTCAAGAGCGAAGCCCAATGACACCACCTCCTTTCCACACTCTGAAAAATGGGCTATGTGTGGGGCACGTATACTGGATGAGGCCATCACTTCATTTGTCCGAGTAAATTTTATTTGTAAAAGCCCTATATTTATACTAATCATGTGATCATTGTTTAATGACTATATTAGAAATGGTCACAATTTCTAACATAAAACCAAAGTAGTTGAAATTTTATATATACATTTTACAGAAAATATACATTTAATTAGATTAAGAAGAATTTCCATTAATGAACGTTTGGGTCGTTACATGCTCCCCACCTTGTGTTTGTCATGTCACCAAGCATGCTCCCCCTCGTAGCCTACATAGGTACTCCTTCTATCGAGTACCATGGGTCTACCGTGTCACCAAGAAATCTCCTCCACTGTGGGTCTACTGTGACACCATGGTGCTCCCCAGTGGGCTAGTAGAGTCACTCGGAGTCAAACGGTGTGCAGTCATCAGGTCTCATCCAGCTACAAGGTCTATGTACTATGCTCGCTTGTCTCCAAGAGGATCTTCTCCACGAGCTACTGGTCAATACTCCAACTATCATGAAGTCCCCTAAATAATATTCTCAACGGTTTTCAACATCATAGGGGTGTCAACATAACAAACGGCGTGTCAATCGGACGCCCGGTCTATTAGTTATTATCCTTTTAGTCCCGGGGGCCCGGTTGGATCAGTGCACGATCCAACCTGACCGTAACTCAAATATACCCCAAACTCTAGTGGGGTATACTCAAAGGGACCAGAACGCTCCATGAATTCCAGCGTCTCTGACGGTTCGTCAAACAGACGTTCATTGACAAAGATATCGCTGAAGGAGCCTAAATGGGTCATTGTGGGCCCGAGTCCAATCCGACCCGGTCGGCCCGACCTGGCCCGACCCAGTTTGGGTCAACTCGGATGGACCCATTGGCTCTACCCTTGCCAATTAGGTGGGCCAGCCCATTGGGTTTGGCTTGGCCCACTAGGCCCTGCCAAGCAGGTCACTAGAGGCCGCGGAGAGACGTCAGGGCGCGGACCGGCCGTGAGTCAGTGTGAGGGCAATTTGGCCCAAAGGGCACCGCATGGGTGGTTCGTCCTGGAGGTCACGACGTGGGAAAATCATCCCGAATGGCACCACGAGTGTTGCTCTGCCCGAGGCACGGTGCCAGTTCGACAAAGAGTGTCCAGGCAATGGAGGCTCTGCCCGGAGGCCGGGATGGCGGACTGGGGCCAGTTCAGCCAGCAGGGGGCACAACCTTGGACGATTCATCTGGGAGGATGGTAGGCCGAGATGGATCGACAGGCGGATGGCCCAGCTAGGGGGCTCAGACAAGGTAGATCGGATGGGAGGTCATGGTGGTCGGGAGCCGGTTCGTCCAGGAGGACACGGTGTTCGGGGCTGGTTCGTCCGGCGGACGACACGGTCAAGGTGGCTCGGCCCGGCCCGGGGTGGCTCGACCAGAAGGGAATAGTGGGAAGGGCCGGTTCGGCCGGGTCGTTGTGATGGGGCGCGAGGATGGTTCGGCTAGCAGCGGTGTGGGACACCACGGTGACTGCACGGGTTGCCGAGGCCGCGGGTGGGAGTGCCATTTCCTTCATCACCTTCATCTCCTTCGTCACCTACTTATGTCTCGATGTACTCCAAAAATCAACACAAGGGTTATGGAGAGGATGTGGCATGATAGTTTGGAACACACTCTCTACATTAGAGCGGTAGCAAGTGGTTCACTAGAATGGAGAACATCAAACCATTCTGCAATGGTTAATCCCAAAACCCACAAAAGGAAACATACGTGAATCAAATAGTTATAAAGTTGATCTGTGATCTTTGTTCTAGAAAGGATGAATATGGGTATATAAAATCATTCATAAAAATCCCCTACCTTGATCGTTGTTGGTTGACATTTGGGTGAGAAGGCGGGCGTTGATTCTTTGTAGATGAACATGTCCGACATTGGAGGAAATTTTGAGAAAGAAAGTCAATGTCGAGGACGTTCTTCATATTTGAAGGTGTTCCTTGTCGGTGGAGCGTTCTGTGTTGGGAGCCTTCTCCAATGTTCCTCCGCTCCCCAATTCCACCCAAGTGAATTTGTAGCCAAAATAATATATGGAAATATCTATTAATTCATTGGCATAATAATCAAAAAGGATTAAATAATTAATTGATGTGTTGGCTCAATTAATTAATGGAGAGGATTTGGCATAATAAATTATGCGCATTGGCATAATTAAATTGTGGAAGTGTTGAAGAGGATCCCCCAACATTTATTGGGAGTTTATGGTGTCTCTCAATTAAAGGGGGATTTCATGGGGGTTAAATCTCTGGTGGTCCCTGGCACCATAACCTCTCATGGGAGGTTATGGTTTGGGTGGTCCCCACTTCCAACTTCTACATGAAGGTTTAGTTCTGGTGGACCCCACCTGAAATATCCACATGGAAGCTCACAACAAAAAAATGTAGTTTATTTTATTTTATTATTTCCACGAAAAACCCAAAAAATAACGTTCTCCCTCCTCCATCTGTCGTCAAGGTGAAAGTCTCCTTAAGAGAAAACTAGGACTACGAGTTCAACGGTGCCCTCATATTTCAATTCCAAGAACCGGTTCAAAATTTATAAAAACGCACTCGTACGTTTACTGAACAAACCCAAAAAAACATCGGATATAGATTCCAGGAACACCTTGCCTCATAATCACACGCCATCAATTCTCTAAGACTTTTAAAATTATCATATATTTATGGAAAATTACATGGAAATTCTGAGACTTTACATTCTCCCCACCTCAGGCTTTACACCCCCATGTACCACAACTCAAACTAGGTAAACAAATGTGATTATTGAGCATGCATCTGAGCCTCCTGCTCCCATGTGCTCTCCTGGTGGTTCTCGTGCTGCCAGCAAATGCGTACCAGAGGTATCGACCAACCACGAAGGACCTGCTTCTGTAGATCCTCAATCTCTACTGTAACCTCTATAAAAGTCACCCCTTCGTCGACATACAACTCTCCATGGTCGATGATGTGATAAGGGTCGTGCACGTATCTCCTCAGCTGGGATATGTGGAAGATGTCGTGCAACCGGTGCAACTGATGTGGAAGAGATAAGCGGTATGCCTTCTCGCCAACTCTGCGGAGGACCTGAAATGGGCCAATGATCCTCGGAGATAAATTTCCTCCTCAACTAAATCATTGTAGGCCTCTTTTGGGTGAGAACTGTAGAAATACAAGGATGCCATTCTCGAACTCTAGAGGTCTCTCTCTTCTATCATAATATGACTTTTTCCTACTCGGTACAGTCTTCATCTGCTCCTGGATAATCTGCACCTTCTTTCTGGTAGCCCGTTCCATCTCTGGTCCCACAAGTGCTGACTCCCCTGGTTCAGTCCAACACAAAGATGATCCGAAAGGTCGCCTATAAAATGCCTCAAAAGGTGTCATCCCAATGTTGGAATGATAGCTGTTGTTGTATGAAAACTCCACAAATGACAATTTATCCTCCCAATTGCGACCGAAGTCGAGGACACAAGCAGATAGCATGTCATTGAGGGTCTAAAAGGTCATCCTAGTCTGGCCATCCGTCTGAGGATAGAAGGTGGTTCTCAAATGAAACAGCATCCTAAAATCCTACTGCAACCCCTTCCATAGAAGGGAAGTAAAACATGTGTCACGATCAGAGTCAATCGTCTAAGTTACTCCAAGTAGCCACACAAAATCATGCACATAGAGGCGTCCCAAGATCTCTACGGAACACTGCTCTCTGATCATTTGGAAGTGGGCCGACATGTTGAGTCAGTTGACGATCACCCAGATAGAGTCATGACCCCTGGATGTACTTGGAAGCTCTGTCACAAAGTCCATGGTTATCTCATCCCACTTCCACTCTGGGACCTCTAAAGGCTGAACCAAGCTTGTTGGTGCATGCTGCTCCACCTTCCCTTGCTGACATGTGAGGCACCGAGAGAAAAAATCTGCAACTGCTTTCTTCATTCCATTGCACTAGTGCTGTTGTTGAAGTTCATGGTACATCTTCTCCACTCCGGGATGTACCATTGGAGGGGATGTGTGGAACTCCCTCAACACTTCCTCCTGATGTGACAATGGCAACATAGTACATCCTCTGAAGTGGATGATTGTCTCCCCGCCTTCAGAATGTTTATCAAGTGCTTATCCTGTGGACATCTAAGCACGTCATATATTGTAGTCAGCATCCCCATGTTGCGCCTCCATGACTCGCTAAAGAAGTCAGGGAGTGACTGTAAAAGACCGATGAAAAGATACTCCATCTATATTCACAATGATATCAGAAAAGCAGCTAGCTACTCTATCGCTTCACATATTAGTTGTATACAAGATCATATCGTGAGTGCATCTTCAACAACATTCCCCTCCACAGGAGTATAGAATATATCAAAGTCATAGTCCTGGAGGAACAAAAGCCAACTTCTCTGTCTCATGTTCAAGTACTTCTGAGAGAATGTATACCTGAGACTCTTGTGAATAGAGTACACTGTAAAACACTCGCTCATCAGATAGTGTCTCCACATCTTCAAGGCGAAGGCCACTGCTTCTAACTCCAGGTAATGGGTAGCATATTTCTTCTCATGTTTTCTCAGATGCTAAAAGTCATATGTGATCACTACTCGCTCCTACATCAGGAGAATTCCGAGTCCGGTCCCAGATGCATCACAGTAGACAATGTACCCTACACCTTCCTCTATAAGCCTCAAGATGGTGGCACTAGTCAGCCTCTGCCTCTTCTCTAGAAACCACTGATGGAATCTCTCCGACCACACAAAGGGTTTTTCCTTCTTCATCAAGGCTGATAGTGGTGCAACAACTCTAAAGAAATCTAGCACAAATATCTGGTATTATCCAGCCAACCCCAAGAAACTTCGTACCTCTGTCACACTACTGGGTGGCTCCCAAGAACGTACCGCCTCATTCTTTGCTGGATATACAGCATCTCCATCCTCTGATATGACATGTCCTAGGAAGTGAACCTCTTAGATCCAAAATTGGCACTTCGAGAGGTTACCATAATGCGGGTCCTCTTAGAGTGTGTCCAGTACTACTGGCAAATGATAGGCATGCTCATCCTCAGTGGACGAGTAGATCAGAATTTCATCGATGAAGACTACTACAATGTGATCAAGGTATTTCTGAAAGACCCTCTTTATGAGTCCAATGAAAACTATTGGAGCGTTGGTTACATCAAAATTCATAACCAAAAACTCGTAATGGTCGTACTGACATATGAAATTTGACTTCTCCACATCCTCGTCTCAAACTCTGAGCTGGTGATAGCCTGATCGGAGGTCTATATTCGAGAACCACCAGGATCCCTTCAGCTGATCAAAGAGGTATTCAATCCTCAGATGTGAGTACTTTTTATTCACGGTCACCTAGTTCAGGCGACGGTAGTCCACACAAAGTCTTAAGCTCCCATCAGCCATTTCGGTGAATAGAATCGGGGCTGCCCATGGTGAAACACTCGACCAGATGAATCACTTCTCCTGCAAGTCCTCTATATGTACCCACCACTTGTGAAGCTCCACTGGAGCCATCCGATTTGTTGGTGTAGATATAGACTTCGTCTCGAGGTACATGTCAATGTAAAATTCCACATCTCTATAAGGAGGTAGACCTGGGACATCATTAGAGAAAAAATCCATGTACTGGTCCACCACTATAGTATAACTCGAACTCTCCACATCAACAGCTCTGAGGGTATGGCTTACCAACTGATGAGTGATCAGATGGACTCTCCTCCGGGAAATTCCATCCTATAATGAAAAGGCTCCCTTCTTGCCAGTGAGGGTAAACTAGGTCCCAACTGTGCGGACACACCAGACTTGTCGCCAAATATAGTCAATCTAACTATGGACTATAGATAACCAGTCCACACCGTTGATAATGTCGTAAGGACTCGACACCACTACTAGGAGATCCCAGTTAGAAGCTCTCTCCTACTAGAGTAAGATCACACTACCGACACCAGTGTGTAAACGTCAAATCCACTCTTTTAGGAGTCTCTATCCATAAGGATCGAGCCAACGACTCCATTGGAATCTCCAGGCTCCGAATGAGGGCACTAAAAATAAAAGAATGACTGAAACCTGTGTCTATAAGTACAACATCTATGGTTTAGTAGACATAGATTGTACCTTTAATCATCTCCGGAGCGCCGTAGTTGTAAGCCTCAGCTACCTGGAGTTGTGCTCTCCCTTGTCCACCTGCTCCTAGTGGACGGGGTGGACCTCCTAGTGGTGGTGGTGGTAATATCTCAAATTGTTTCCCACCACCAGCTGCACAACTAGCACCTTTTCTACGTCCGCCTACTCCCTATGTTCCACCTCAATCAAACCTCTGTCTATCCTAGGGCGATCCTTTGACTATTTTCTGATCATCCGAATGGAAGGTCGGTCAGTCATGAGCCATGTGACCCTACCTGCGCACGCATAACACTGGCCTCTCCTGGCATGTTTGGATCTATCTTCAGTGCCACGAACAACCGATCCTATGTCATACAGTCATACACCTATAGGTCTGGACCTCTTGGAACTCTGTGACATCTGTCCGATACCAGCTGCAGAAGAATCCGATGTGTGATGACCAGTAGTGGATCTCACTATTGGTGACTACTCACCAAGTAAACTCTCCACCAAGAGGGGTTTCTCTCACACCTCTTCTTGCATCAGGATGATGGGTGAGATCATTGAAGCCCTGATCTCTAGCTTGATCCCCTAATCAAAGGTCTGATCCCTAAAGAATGGGTCTCACACCATATATGTGGAGTAGCGTGTAAAGTCAGTGATCCTCACTGAGTACTGATCTATAGTCATACCTCCCTACTACAGATGAATTAGCTATGGAATTAGCACTATGCGAAGAGTCACTAGAACAAAATCTACCGAAACAGGATCTCAAAGTCTGTCGTGAGAAGCGTCACCTCGTCATGAACCTGAAGCATCAAGCTCTACCATCTGCCTAATACTTCTTATAGTAGGCCGGAAGAAAGGATCGCCATGAGGTCTGCTGGTGTCCCTACCAGTTTTAAAACTCTCACCATAACCTCAATCGATCCTCATCCGCCTATAGGTTTGTCTCTCCCCTGAACATGGGTGGCCTCTGGCGCTGGAAATCGTGAAATGCGCTCAAGCGGCATGCATTTTATGCTACTGGGGATAGTGGCATCGGTGGCCCAATGGGGAAATGTACCGCTAGTGCCTCCACTCGTGCCTCTACTGGGAATGGGCCCTACGCCAGGGCATCGTCGCTCGGTGGGATATCAGTGCATACCACTCTTGGAACTCTAGCTGGATGTCTCCGTGGAGGCATCCTGAAAGGAAATAGGTGCGCTATGGTTAAAATTTATACCTGATGAGCTGACCTGGTTGAGCTGACTTAATTTTTTTTTTGAAAACACACACACAATCAGTGTTTTGGTGTACTGAGTCAGAAATCAAAATTCAGGGTCCTGATGTATGGATAAGTCGGTCTCTACACCAAAACTAGACTCCATGAACCTATAACCACACTCACTTCTCATAAAAATATTTCATCATAGAAAATAAAGATCAGAGTCCTATGTTCTGCGGTAGAAGTGACTCCTCTAATACCAATTTGTCATGACCCGTCCTTCGGGGCCTGTGTCATGACTACCACAATCCCTCCTTCTATAGGACAGGTGTTGGTGACTAGCACCAAAGGCATAATTCCCAAAAACAGGGAAGGCATTGGCTTTGTAACTTGTAACACGCATACAAGAAAGAACACAACTAGAGGAAACACCAAGAAAACTATATAACAAAAGAGTGAAGAAAGTAAAAGGGGCCAAAATACAAGCCCAATTGGAAAGTAAAAGTACAACTGAAATGAAATACAACTAAAGAAAAAGAAAAGACAACTACTCGATTGTCCTCCAAGGTTCCTACCTGAAGGGTAGGTACATATCGTCTCCTCAGCACTCCACTTCTGTCCATCTCCTCCATGTACCGACAAGCCGTATGGTTCACCTCCGGGTACCATCCAGTCTTGGTACTCTCAGCATCAGTCTGTGTTGTCCATTGTCTGCATCCAACACAACAAGGTGTAGGCAGAGCCCATGTAGGGGAGAGTATAACGATACTCTTTAGGGACCTAGAGACCCTCAAGGTCTCAAAAAATTCAAAAAGGATGAACCAAAAAGTATGAAATCATCAGATAACCCTACTTAGTTATATTCCCATACATATACCTAAGTTATTAAGTAATCCATATCAATCATGAGAAAACACAAATGTATTGATCCAGCTCAACCAGGAATTTATTTTAGGTATAGAATTAGGTAAAAACTCCTATCACATTATTGAAACCTCATCTACGGGAGAAATCCTGCTCAATCGAGTACGGTGGGTCTACCGTGACACCAAGCGCACGTCCTAGTAACCTTGTAATATTGTGGTAATCCTCCCATCTAAACCCATGGGTCGTCCATGTCACACAGAGGCACTCCGCACCGTGGGTATGCCACGTCACCATGTGCGCTCCCCCTTGTAGTCTGCAAATGTACTCCTCTTGTTTAGTACCTTGGGTCTGCGTCGTCACTAAGTGAGCTCCTCCAACGTGGGTCTGCCGCGACACAAAGGCAATCCCCACAAACCTAGTAGAGTCACTCTGATTCAAACGATCATTAGTCGTCAGGTCTTAGCCAGCAACTAGGTTTCCACACTACACTCGCTCGTCTTCAGGAGGATCTGATCCATGAGCTACTGCTCAATACTCCAACTGTCATGAAGTCCCATGAAGAAGTATCTCAATGGTCCTCCATGTCATAGGGGTCTCAATGTAATAGAAATCACATCAATCAGACACGAGGTCTGTTAGTTATTAGCCTTTTAGTCCTGGGGGCCCGGTTGGATTCGTGAACGATCCAACCTGACCATATCTCAATTATACCCCAAACTCTAGTGGGGTATACTCAAAGGGACAGAAACGCTCCATGATTTCTAGCACCACTAACGGTTCGTCAAATGGACGTACGGTGCCAATGATATGGTCGAAAGAGCTTAAATGGGTTGTAGTGGGCCTGGGTCCTGTCCGACCTGGTCAGAATGACCCGGTTCGGGTCGACCCAGCCTGACCCATTGGTTCTCGCATGGCCCATTGGGCGGGCCAGCTCGTTTGGTTTAGCTCGGCCCACTAGGCCCATCGCTGCAGGCCACGAGGGGCCTCAGAGTGCCGTGAGGGAGCATACCGGCCGCAAGAGTGCGGACTGGACATGAGTCGGTGCGAGGGTGGTTCGGCTCGGAGGGTGCCACATGGGCAGCTCGGCCTGGAGGGCACCACATGGATGGCTTAGTTCGGATTTCCCCATGAGGGAAGCTCGGCCTGGGGCGCAGGGCTGGTTCAGCTCAGATGGTCTCGGTGGGGGCGGCTCGGCCCAGAGGCCGGGTTGGAACAACCAGAACCTCTTCGGCTAGCGAGTGGCGCAACCGGGGCCGGTTAGTTAGGAATTTCATTCGGCTGGGATGGCATGGAAGGCAGATGGTGCAGCCAGGGTGGCTCTGCCTGGAGGCTAGGGCTGTCATGATCCGGTTCGGCCGGGATGCCAGGGTGGCCGGGGCCAGTTCGGCCTGCGGATGGTGTGACCAAGGATGCTCGACCCGAAGGGCCGAGACCATAAGGGTAGTTCAACCAGGGCATTGTGAGAGGGCGCGACTAGTTCTGCCAGGGCACCACGAGGGGGAGCAGGGCCGGTTCGGCCGGTTGTGGTGAGGGACGCCGCGGGAGTGGCGCGGGTTGCAGAGGTCGTGGTTGGTGGTGTCATTGCCTTCGTCACCTTCATCGCCTTCCTTCGTCTCAAAGAACGCTGCAAATCAACACAAGGGTTACGAAGAGAACTAGCCAAGTTAGTTTCGCCCGCACTCTCCGCATTAGAGCAGTAACAAGTGGTTCAATAGAATGAATAACATCAAACTCTCACGCGATGATTAATTCAAAAACCCACAAAGGGAAACGTATATTGAACAACTAGTTAGAATGTTTATCAGCATTCCTTGTTCTTGAAGGGAAGAATATGGGTATATAAAATCATTAACAAAAATCCCCGACCTTGTTCATTGTTGGTTTACGTTAGCACGATAATGTGGATGTCGATTCATTGTAGACGAACACATCCTACATCGGAGGATGTTTTGAGAAAGAAAGTCGAAATCGAGGTCATTCATCGTAGTAGAAGGCATTCCTCATCGGTAGAGTGATCTTCGTTGTGAGCTTTCTCCCAAGTTCTTCCTCTCCCCAATTCTACCCATGTGAATTCATAGCAAAAATAATAGATTAAAATGACTATTAAGTCGTTGGAATAATATTAAAAAAGGATTAAATAATTATTTGATGTGTTGGCTCAATTAATTAATAGGGAGGATTTGGCATTATAAATTATGTGCATTGGACCAATTAAATTTTGGAGGTGTTGAAGAGGCTCCCACACATTTTTAAGGGAGTTTAGGGTTTCTCCCAATTAAATAAGGGTTTCAAGGGGGATTAATCTTGGTTGGTCCCTAGCACCATAACATCTCATGGGAGGTTATGGTTCGGGTTGTCCCCACCACTATATCCTCTAATGGGAGTTTAAGGTCTCGTGGTCCCCACTTCCAACTTCAACATGGAGGTTTAGTTCCGGTGCACCCCACCTGAAATATCAACATGGAATCTCACAATAAAATAAATTGAATTATATTATATTTTATTACTTCCACGAAAACCCCAAAAACTATCTTTTTCACTCGTCTATCTATCATCGAGGTGAAATTATCCTTAAGTGAAAACTGGCGCTACAAGTTCAACTATGCACTCAGATTTCAATTTTGAGCACTAGTTCAAAATTTATAAAAACGTACTCATACATTTACTGAATTTACCCAAAAAAACATTATATATTGATTCCGGGCACACAGGGCCTCAGAATCACATTCCATCAATTTTCATGGATTGGTAATATTCCCACATATTTAAAAAAATTACATGTATATTTCGGGTCACTAAAATAACCTTTTTCTATTGATGGAAAATATTTAAAAGAATATATACTAATGTTATTTTCTTCCATTTAACAGTCAAAATCTCATCCATCGGTTGTTTCATGATAACGTTTTTTCATCATCAGATAATACATGAAATAAATGTGATTTTGATGTGTCTAAATCAAAAATGGATCATACGATTTAGAAACAGAATCATAAGTCATTTAATCTTACACGACCCATCCCCACAATGTGTACCCCTCATAGTCTAACACTATGAAAAGAGAGACAATGTCACCTGAGGCCCGCCTCTAGTAGGCCTCGAGTTAGAAAGTATCATCGATGGTGTATTAAAGAAAAAAATGGAAGGCATTACACTCTAAAATATCACATGTGAAAGAGAGATGTAAGACATTCAACAACCAACTACAACTTATACTAAAATATAAAATAATCCAATGTATATGTATGTAATCACATGAAAAAACTAAAAAAAATTAAATGGAAAACTCTAAGTACCAAAGGAAAGTTAAACAACATCAACCACAAAGACTGAAAAGCTCTTATAAACCCCATGATAGTAGTTACCAGCATGATTTCCATCCTTCTCCATGTGACTAAAAAATTATTTTATATAACATAGGGAGAGTATAATAGTATACTAATTAAGATCCTCCATAGAGTCTCTCATGATAAACTAAAGGAAGCATGCTAAAGCATTGTGAACAACATGTAAAACTAACTGATCACCTAAAAATGTATACTAAGTTCCCAACATCACCAAGGCTACACTAACCAATTATAGCATACATGAGTATATAATATACAAAAGAATATTAAGGGAACCCCATTAACACATCCCCACAAGTTTTCCACTTTTCTCCGACATCAAACGTCCTAAAAATATCTCTCCAAAAATGGGATAGTCTGAGGATCCCTTGGGGAGCACCAAAACCCAAAACTCGTACAACACAAGGCTTTCCTGTAGACACCTAGTTGAAGCACCATTCTATCAACACAACCATAAGTAAACAGGTTTTTTTCAAAAGCCACCACATCCAGTATAACTTGTATCCTTCATATGGTATTATGCCTCAAGTAACTATATCCAATACAACAAGTAAGGATCCTCATGTCGTCACAACTTATACACATTGTACCTATAATTTTTTTAGGAAACATTATCCATAATATATGTATTCGAAATAACCATATTCCATTATATCCTTCTACACACATATTTGAGGGAAATTAACAATTCTTCATACCTTCACATGTAACTACCATGATAAGAGAGAAGGGCCAGTAAGGGGATGTTAGTTATCCATCCTCCCACCGGGATTTTATGGAAAAGACCCTTAGGGATTAGAATCCCCGAGTTGTTAGTTTCCCTAACCGATAGGGTGGGGTACCATATGTAAAAAATAATACATTATATAATATCTCTCAAATTCACAGAATGAGATAAACATCATCTTAGACATAACTACAGCTAATGTCTCTTGACCTCCATATTGCTACTATGAAGACTAGATATCTTAGAAGCACACAAACATTTAAATAGATTTAATAAATCATATTTTATATTTTAATATGTTTCAATTTACATTAATTATTTCTTTAACCATTAATTATATATTAAAAATTTATACATTAAATTACATTACCATACCAACAAAGTCTGATTCCCTCCATGAATTACCACATAATGTCCAGGGATCGTCTCATGTAACGACAATATTGCATCCTAAGAAGATCAAATCCCATGGGTTCCAAATTATGCATTAAATAATTTATTAATATAATTTTCATTTTCCATAATTCTGTATATTATAGATAATTCATTATATGCTTCAAAACACAAGGGGATCAACAAGTATAGAAGATGAACAACCTCTTAAGTATTTTCTACCAATAGCTAGAGTGTCGGCCCATCCATCCTTGAGAAGATAATCATAAAAAATCATGTGGAATATCCCACACAAAATTTCCCCATTTGGAAGGAGGGTATGATATATCATCATCCTCAAGAACTGAGGAATGTAAATAAGATAAACAAACAAAAAGATTCAATAAGAATCCAACATTCTCATAAAACCTTTTTCATCATCTCGGATGTCCTCCCGGACACCCAGATGCATAAACTAATGTATCCCACCACTCTAGGTGTTAAATGATACAAATAAAATGGTCCACAAATTCCTTCATACCATAATATACTTTTGGGCTCACATCACAACACAATCACAAAGAAAAAAAGAAGAAACTCGACTCTTGGGCCCAAACGAGACATTCAACCTTCACCCACAATGAAGACTCACGATTTCAAACTATAAGGATATTAGCCATTACAAGAAAGAGGTTAACTCAGAACACGACTAGGAATTATCCTTTTTCAATAATAAATTCTTTAATCCATCATGAATTAACTGATTCATTATTAGTATGTTCCAGATATGGGTAACCTAACAATCAATCTACCATAACTATCAAAAAGTAATTAAAAATTCCTAATACATCAATTAGATTATCATATAATTACAATGACTAGATTAATTTAGAATACAATTTATCATTGGGAAATTAATTTACAAATAATTCCATATTTATGTTCCTCACCAATTTCCATCAAGAACAACATGCTAAACAAGAAGAGAATAGATATCACACAATCTATTAAATCAAGAGGCAACAATATATGATCGAAAAAATTAATTAAAACTATTCAAATATTCATTATTTCAATTCCATTATTATCCAGTGGATAAATCATGCTAACTATATATATTCACTTGAAACTAATAGAGAATCTATTAGTCCCCTACTTCAAATGGTTTCAAACATTCTTTTCACAAGAATGAGCTAACACAACAGATCACGATCTCCTCTCCAACAATAGCTACATCAACTAATGACAACATGGAACAACGTAATAAAATAACATGCATGAAGTATCCATTAGAAACATTGAGATCACATGCCATTACATTGGAAAGTGAAGCATGAGGAAACTGATTAAATAACCCTAAAGAATGAGGTAGAAAATAATTAATATCACAAACCGATCAACACATCCTGGTTGCACCAAAATAGGGGGTGCACATGTAGTAAGAAGAATCATAAAGGGGAAATGATCTAAGGATTAAAGTTTTATTACAGGACACCTATGGGAACAAAAGGTCCAATTTTATCTTGTTGAGGGAAAAAAGAATGAAGAACTAGGTGAATGTTATATCAGCTTCAAATAAATCTAAATAGTGCAACTATTTTGATAAATTTTAGGTTTTACTTTAAAAGATGATCACATTAAACATCACAATTATACCAACTAAAACCTTCCTATTTTCTAGAAAATCAATTTTATAATTTATTACCCTTGAAATGGATTTGAACCCACATTAATATGAAATTCAAATCACTTTACATCAATGAATGACAACAAAAGGGAGAAACTGGGAAATCTAGAAAACTATAGAGATTTGTAAAATGGTTCAAAATGTCTCTCTATTCAGAAAACACTAATCATGAATCCGTTCTAGAAATTTGGATAAGGAAATGATGCATCATTCAAGAATCATAGTTAATGACACTGTTAGATGTCTCAACATTCTGGAAACACTTTTTATGAAACTGTTCCAATAATATGGAAATAGAATTTATTATCCATTTTGGTAAAAACATTCATGAAAATGTTATATGTGCCGCCATTCTAGAAACATTGTTCATGAAAACCTTTTAGAAAATTTTCAAAGGAAAAATCTCATCGTTGTGGAAAAACTATTCAAGACACCATTCTGAAAAATTTGAAATGTAAATGAATCACCATTCTAGAAACTCCATTCTTGACAATGTTTGATGTATCAATATTTTTTAAAAAGTATTCATGAAACTGTTCCTGAAATTTGGATTAGGAAATTTCTAACCATTCTTGAAACACTATTCCTGACAGCATTCTAGAAAATTTGGAAATGGAAATGTCTCATCGTTCTGGAAACACTGTTCATAGAACTAGAAATTTCCCAATGTGCTGGTGATATGTCACCTGGATCACTTAAAACACCTTAAAAACCAAATTTATGAATTATAATGGGGCAGATAGGTAAACCCCATTACATTACATATCTCTCCGAAAATTTTCACCCCGAAGAATTCAAAACCAACCCAGATAGGAAATAGAAAAATGTATTAGAGCAAACCACCCTTCGAGAAATATCTCACGATTCATGCCACCAAAAGAGCTCAACTACCTCAAAAAAATGTGAAACCGAATAACCACAAAAAAATATCCTAGACACTCCCATGGGAGATAAATCTCAAAAAAGTGAAATACATAACACGTAAAAAAGGTTATCCATTTCATAAATGGGAAATCTCTACAATTGAAAAATGAACATCATTGTAAGAAAATAGATAAACATCAAACAACTTATGTTACTATAAATGCATCGGTGACTCATGTTCTCTTGTACTCTCCTCCACTCAACCATTCCTTCAAAAGACAACAACCAATGGGATTGAATGCCCTTATAACACATTATACTTACATCCCTCGATCATTATAGGCCACTCCTCATAGCTCGCATCATCAATAACATCGATCTTGCCCCAATAGATGACATGTGAGATTTGATGAAGATGAAGAGGCACCTGAGACACATGAAAAACATTGTGTATTCAACTCATATTTTGTGGTTGTTCTACTTGATACGCCATGGTTCCATCTTGATCCAACACCTCAAATGACCCATCAAACTTGGTAGAAATCATAGTCCCCTAAAAAACATGTGATTCCCATGACGGGGAGTCACCTACAGAAAATAGATGATCCCCAATGTCAAACTCGATTGGTCTCCACCTATGTTCAAATATTACTTATTACAATCATTATCTATATTCATACTCTCATGAATCACTTGAACAATCTCTATCATATTCTGTTCCATTTCTGACACAAGAATTGTTGAGTCTCCAACCCCAGTCCGGCACAATGGAAAATGACAAGTCCACCATATAAGTATCAAATGGAACCGTACCTATGGTGGAGTGGAATATATTATTGTAAGAAAACTCTACCAAGGGATGTTTCCTCATTCATGAACATCCACAATCCAGGGCACAAGAGCACTACATAACTTCATGAGTCTTGATGGTCCACTTTGTATGACCACATGACTAGAGATGAAAAGCGGTACTAAGGCATAGTTGAGAAACGAAAACAAGATAGAGACCTCTCAAAACCTTGTAGGTATAATGAGAATATTCATCTAAAATAATTATCTTCCAATCTACTTCTAGTCTCACCACATCCTCCATATACTGCCTCAAAAAAACCACTATGGAACATGACTCTTTGAACACTATGAAGTGGGAATATTTCATCAAACAATCCACTACCACCCATATAACATCAAATCATCCTTGGGTATGAGGAAAAATGATAACAAAGTCCATCGAGATGTCCTCTCACCTAGATTTAGGATCAACTAATGGCTGGGAAAATCCACTGGGAACACGGTGGTGGTCCTTCACCTTCAACTAGACCAAACCTCCTGACACAAACTCTGAAACTGGACACCTAAACCTAGGAAACCAAAAATGGAACCAAAAATATTGGTACATCGTTGTCCCACTAGGATATACAACTAGAGGCTGTACATTTATATTCCTGAGAACCATCTCTTTCATCTCCAAAGAAATGAAATGCCTTCCCTAATATAACATTGGATGTTGTTCATCCTCAGACCAACCTTTAGGGGCCTAGCCATAAACAACTCAGTCTCCCCAAGACTCTACCACAAAATCTCCCTACATGGAATCATTCACCTACAACCCCAAAAATTACTTCACTATCATCTATAATAGGGTAACTCTACCTCAACCTCTCTCATTTTCCAACTTAATACTGATGTTTCTTCCATCACCATCCAGGAATGACTGGATTCACGCACTACATCACTACATGACATCTTGCTCAGTGCCTCGCCTACAAAATTCCCATTACAAAGTGTATATGATATTTCAATGTTGTCATCCTATAAGAATTCCATCCACTGATGTTGTATCAAGGGGAAGTCACATTGGGATAAAATATTCCTCAAGCTCTTACAATCGGGGAAAAGAAAAAAACACTTACTAATGAGATAATTCATTAAGAAAATCAGATCAAACACTTCTTCTACTAACTTAAGATTATGGATGTCATAGTTTTTTTAATGGAGATGAATGTATTGAAAAACATAAGAAATATCATATCAATGATTTATCATAATGTAGCCCAACCCCAGACATGAATAATCACATAAAACCTAGAATTGAACTCGTTGTGCTCAAAGAAAAAGAACTAGAGAACTGACCAAATTTGCTTTTAGATAATTGGATTCTAACAATAATTGATCATTACAGATGAATAACTAATCCATTCTATTAAAAATTGTAAGGGAGTCACAACCCAAGAGAAATTGGCCAAAAAACACCCATAATAATATGTGAGACCTTGAAAACATTACAATTATTCCATTATCTTGGAGATTCCCAATAAACTACTACATCAATAGTAGACTAATCAATTACTAATACCTACTAGGATACAACATAACCTATTAATAAGCCTTTTATATCCCAAGAAAACATTTTGACAACTTCCCAAATAGCTGATGTCGAAAATGAACTCCCAAAATGTCAATTAGATGCTCGGTATGCTCCTACTCAGACACAGAGAACATAAGGATTTCATCGAGGAACATAATCTCGAACATATCTAGGAACATAGGGACACATAGTACATTAGTACCATGAGCTCTTCCAGAGCATTTTTCACATCGACGGACATCACTAACAACTCATAAGGCCCATGATAAAAATAGAAAGTAGTCTTCAAATAATCCTCATCCTTCAAATTAATTTGATGATACCCTGACCAAAAAATTATCATTGATAACTAACTTTAAACTATTATGAAATATGATAGTGGTTCTTCACTTTCACATTTTTCAAGTGACGATAATCAACACACAACCAGCAACTGCAATCAGATTTCTTCACAAACCAAACTAGTGTTCCATACAATAACACACATAGCTGATTCAATTTCACTGAAATAGACCATTGATTTGTACACACAACTTTAAAAACTCATAAGGGTTCATCCTATATGAATCCATCATTATATGAGACACACCATTCTATAGCATGATTTCATACTCAATCCCACATTGAGGGGTACCAATACATTATCTTTTAGAAAGACATTAGGGTTATATTCATTCACTCTAGAAACAAAATCAACTGATAAACCTCTGACAAACATTACATCTGATCAACACTCAAGTATGCCAAAGAAGGAACACACATCTGACCCATCTGATGGTATTTCTCGACAACAAACAGTACTGTCTCTACAACAGAATCGAAGAATAGAACTTTCCTCTAGAATCATTACAAGATAGTCTACACCTAATACTGCCAATTCATTCCTATGATGACATCATATGATTGTATTTATAAACATAGGAAATCTCTGAAAGAGCGGTTCTACCCCGGCACTAGTTCATAGTCTATACATACTTCTAACAAGTCATCTCGACCACAAATTGGAATATTCAACGTCAATGGAACTATAAACCACTATAACTTATGTACCAAATCATGGAAAAGGGTAGGTGATATGAATCAGTGTGTCGCTGTTGAATCAAACAAGGAATAACCCATGTAGAAAAACTGAAGAGGGTACCTCAAAGGACATATGTCTTTCCTGGAGCTGGGAATGCTAATGCATGAAGCTGACTGTGGCCTACTTCATGACCAATTTAATCCTAATGATGGCCACCACCATGGTTGTGCTATAATCTATGAGAATGGGGATTTTCCCAGGGCTATCCTATACCCGACCCATCTTTTCTCTACTAATCCAAAGATAGTGCAACCAACTTCTATTGCCTTATTTGGTACTTCCTCAATGGAGGATCCTGGAGAAAAAACCCTAACGCATGCTGACTAATCGGATAGGTCAGGCACTCTCACCACTAGTGAACTCATCCTCCACAAAAAATACAAGTGAATGTTCCCTTCGAATAAGGATGAGAACCATCACCCCCATAGAAATGATATGTTGAGGTATGGGATCTACCCGTAGAAAAATGGAGACACTTTTTACCTAAAAACTGGGAACCCAAGAAAATATCTCTACTTCATGAGGAATCCTGATGCCTACCCTATCATGAAGATCCTTTTCTTACCAATGTTCTCTCAATATCATATTCCATCTCCGTCACCTCTAGATATGTTTTCACCATAAATGGGTGACTTGAATTTGGATCTTTAGATGCAATACCTCCTCAAAATTCCTCACCCTGGCCTCCTCATCTTGAAACATGTCCAAATAATATCTCATAATGTTCTTTAATGAGATCCCAATCTCTCATACACTGGAGCTTCCCTACAGAAGGGTATAATGCACCATGGGACTTTCCTCCTTTGCGGTCAAAGAAATAAACCTTGCTCAAAAATCCTCTAGAAACGACTCCCACAAGATCACTGAATCCTTGGGATTCTTGAGGAACATAGACCACCACTACCTCACTTCCCCACAAAACATCATCACAATTAATGACACCCAGTGCTCCTACTGAGAAAAGATCAAATTAAGGCTATATCAACCTCCTCCAACTTGTGTTTTTTGATAGCTTCTTAAAATGTATCCCTCATAATTTTGAAGACGCTGACACTGAAACACTAAGAGTTTCATCCTCCAAATTTTTCCACCTTTAACATCTACTCTACAGTGGTCTGCTAGGGAATACTTCTAGAAAACATTAGTATGAACATTATGAGGATGTAGACTTGTAGCCATACCTGTACAGAAAAAAGTTGTTATAATTCATTAACATAAAATATTGATGAATTATAGATTAATAATTTTTTTCATTTATTCATTTTATATTAACATATCCCAAGGTATACCCATTCAATCACATGGGGATATAAGAATAATGCATGATCTATTCAAATGTATCTATCCTAAAACTAGTATCAATCCATTTAATAGCCACTATAAACATATTGGATTTTGCATTAAATCACATGGGGAATTAAAAACTAATGTCTCAGCCTATCTGCAGAGTTTACAACACATGCTAGTCTTAGTTAACACGGGTTTTCTAACATCCCATGCAACATAACCTATTAAAAACTCCACACTCAATCCTATCCCTCATACTCACTCTGATACCACTCATTCATGACCCCATCCCTTCAAAGTGTACCCCTCATGGGTTGGAAATGTGAGAATATAGATAATGACACTCGATTCCCACCTCGAGTAGTCCACAAGTTGGAAAATAACACGAAGCATATAATTAACACAAAAATGTGAGGCATTTCCCCCTAAGAGAATACATACAAAAGAGAGAGATAAGACAAAAACCAACCAAATAAAACTCAAAAATAAATATAATAGACTCCCTATTACGTTGATGCAATGACATGAAAAAACTACTACAACTGAAAGGGGAAACAAAAAGTACCAAAAGAATGTAAAACACTAGTTACCACAAAGCTCAAAAATCTACTATAAACCTTAATCTAATATTAACCATACTGATCCCAATCATTATTAAAATGAATTGAAAATAAGTATATATAAAATAGGGTGACTATAATATTTTACCCAGTATGATCCTCCAAAATATTTCTAGCGCAAATGAAATGGAAGAATGATAAAGTATAGTGAACAATAAGTGAAACTAACTCATCACCTTATCATGTATACTATGTTAATGACATCACTATGGATACTATAAATAATTATTGCATACAATAATATATAATATATTAATGAATATTAGGGGTAACCCACTACCACTTCCCCACTGTTTTTTCACATCGCCCCAACATCACATGTCTTAATCATCTATCTCTAAAAAGGGATGGAATGAAGAAACCTAGGTGAGAACCACAACCTTCACCTCGAGCTACAAAATCATTTCTCATAGACACATGGGTGATGTAACATACCATCCACACAAGAAGAAGAAACCAGATAGTTTCCAAGAGTCCCCACATCACGCAAAATGTGTATCATCAAACAGGTTATTCACCTTAATCCAATATATACCATACATCGAGAAAGGATCCTCAGTCCATCATAACCAACACACATTAAACCAATATTAGTCTATATGAAATGATATTCAGAATATATGTGTATGAAATAACCAAAATCCATTATAGACATTTCCATGTATATATGGGGTAAACAAACCACAGTGAATACTAGCACAAATAACTATCATGAGAAGAAAGTGATACCAAAATTAGGAAACTATCCATCCATCCTCCCACTAAGATGTTCGGGAAAACACCCCTAGAGCATAAACTCGCGAGGTTGTTAGTTTTCCTAAATGAATGTGTGGGGTATCATATAGAAACTCAAAAAAATACTTGATATAATACACCCCACAACAACACTATGAAAAAAATCTTTTCTTAGACAAAACTACTATTAATGTCCCTCAGACTCCGGACTGTAATGATTAAGACTAGATATCCTATTATCACATAACCATTTAATGATATGTATTAAATCATCTTGTCCATTTTAATCATTTTCAATTAATATTAATTAATCATGATCAATTAATTATCAATTACAAAATTTTACATTACATTATATTATCATTCCAAAAAATGTCACATGCCCTCCAGGCATAACCACACCATGTCCAAAGATCCTCATAAGTAACCACAACATTTCATCCCAACCGGGTCCAACCCCATTGGACAAATATCATTATTAAATCATATATTAATATCATTATAACAATTCCATAAATCAATGTATTCTATAAAATTCAATTAATGTTTCAAAAGGGGATAATAATGATGATTAGATGAACTTCTCATCAATCCTTTTACACCTATAACTTGAGCGCAAGCCCATACATCATCGAGATGTGGAATAACCATTGCATCGACACCACTTCGTGATGGAGGCTAAGAAAGACCATGTCCCTAAAGCAGTGGGGAGTGTAAATAGGAATTAAACAACAAGATTCAACAAGAATCCAACATTCAAATCCATCCTTTTTCATTACCTCTAGTGTTCTCCTTGACACCCATATTCATTAACCGATTCCTCTCACCACTCTATGAGTCAATTTCTACCACAAACACTTGGCCTCCCTACCCCAACTACCCAAATAGCCTTCTAGTATCACATCACATCATAAGATGCATGAACAAAAAACCAACTTGTCACATGGTCTAATAAAGGTATTCAACCTTCACCCATAATAAGCACTCATAGCACTATAACATATGTATGTTTACCTTTATAAGAAATAATGTAACTCAAAACCCTTTCAAGATTTATACATTATCGAAAAATGGTTCATTAATCCATATTGAATAAATAAATTAATTATTAGCAGTTTCTAACTATTAAAAATCTAACTTGCGAGCTACCACTACTATCATTTTATGTCAATGGAAGCCATCAAAATGGAAAACTAGAAAAACTGGAAAAATCAGGAAATTTGATAAGTTTTTACAGATGTTTCAAAATTTTGTAACCAAGGTTAATGACAACATTCTATAAATTTGGTATAAGAAATAACTCAATGTTATATAAACACTGCTCATGACACCGTTGGATGTCTTACGGATATGGAAAGACTATTCTAGCAATCTGGAAAAAGGAAATTACTCACTGATCTCCAAGCACTATTCATGATACAACTAGATGTCTCACCCTTCTAAAAACACTATTCAAAACACTATTTGAAAAATTTTACAATTGAAATGTCTCTCCATTCTAGAGACATTGTTAATGAGAACATTCCAAAAGAATTTCTTTTTAAATGAATCACATTTTTGAAAACTGATTTCATGACATTGTGGGATGTATAACCATTCTAGAAACACTATTTATAAAACTATTATAGAAATTTGAAAAATGAAATGCCTCATTGTTCTTGAAACACTCTTCACAGAATAATAATTTTAGAAAATTGTTGGGGATAAGTCTCATTAACCTCCACAATGACCACAAACACCATATATCAGCAAAGGAATAAACCAGATAGGTCTGGGCCATTATAACATCCATATTATTAAACAACAATGAAAATAGAAAGATGAGGTTATTCAGTACGCACAAATATTTATATAGTGAAACAAAAATATATAAAATTAATTCAGTGTTCAATAAAACACCTTTCAATAATGTTTATACTATATATCCATAAGAATGATGAAAATAAAAATCATTGTAAAGAAATAAATTTAATTTCATAGAAATGTTTTAACATTGGTCCCCCATATATCATAATGTAGCTCTTATTTTTAACATACCAAATACAAAACTTCCTTCATCATTTATTCCCTTGAATCATTTTAATATCCTGAATTACCATAAAATAATTTTGAAAAAATACATGAATATCCATTCCTTACATTAAAAATAAATTAATTGATATACTTCTTAAATCTAAAAATATTGTAAATCCCATCCATCATAACATAAACAACTTTTTAAAAAAAAACATCTATCATTTTTTTGGGTCAGGAATACTATCAAATTTTCTTAAAACATATCAATAATATTATTATCCAAACTAAATAGTATTTCCTAATCCTGATGATCATATTGAGTTTTACCATACCTTAATCATCAGTTTTTTTGTAAATATAATCATACCTTTGAATCGTGTTTGTACATAATCAATACATGTTCAAATTTTCATTCAAATTATTAAAGATAATCTTATACAAAAAACTGAATATATTTCATAGATAATAATTAATAGTCATTGAAATCTAGTATAAAAATAATTTATTCATCCCACTTCATTCTCAAACAAATTACTATATTTTTTCCTTCTTCTGTAACACTTAATTCAAAAAAATATTTCATATGTAGTCTCTTCACCTTCTGCAGTATAATAACCATTAATCATACCGTAAATCTTATTATATTCATAATCATTCCCATTAGGAAATCAATTTTCTTAATTCAAATACTATAAACATTAAAATCATTCAACAGAAGAGGATATCATAGGGTGCATGGTATTCTCATCCATTGCTTTAAATGGAATTTTTATATTCCCTTTTAAGTTATTTTATTTTTTCCTGCAATTCCAATGTGATAAAATATTGTTGTTCCTCTAAGTCATCCACTTGAGTTTTTATTCCAACATTGATTCCACAAAATAAAATGAACAACCTTTCTTATTTTTCCTTCATTATCAAATATAATTACCCCTAAATTTCATACATCGTTATTAAATAATTTTAGATGAATATTCATTGCATTTGAAAAACACATGCCCAAGGAAAGTAAAAGTTTAGTTCCATTGGATACATGAAATACATTACTAAAATTTCTTTACAAATCTTCAACATCTTCTATATTGATCTTCACCATTGGTAAAGAAACGTAAAACCATTATTTACAACATGGGGAATGAAAACATAATAAAGGGTGATCTGAGATGCTGAGTAATGTTAAACATGGTAGATTTATAGGCATAACATTAACAATAGTGAATGAAAACATGTGAATAAAATTTAATGATCATACCACACATATCAAAGGGCATATACATGTGTCATGTATTATTAACTTACATAAAATAAGACATAAATAATAATATTATCAATGAAAAAGAGCCACGATAGTATAATAATTTCAAAATAAATCTAAATTGGGGAAAACACATAAGCATTGAATATCATATGTCAATGATTCCAACCACGACATTAAAATTCTATTATGCTTCTTTTATTCACCCATATATAAACTTTAGTCTTGGGATGGCCTCTTTGTACTTTATATTTTTGTGCTTAGTATGAACGCCCATGTTCCCACTTGTTTTTGTCTAAGGATGTCCTCTAGTGTACCCTCTTGTTGTAGCATTTGGATAACCTCTAATTAACCCTCTTTTTTGCGGGATAACGATGACCTCCCAGGTACCCTTTGAGCTCATAGAACATTTATCATCACCCAGTTAATTAGAGGGATATATATGTACCAGCCCTTAAATAATGAAAATCATACATATGTTTGTAACAGAAATATAACTCATTATTAATATCATAACCTATGGAATGAAATTGGTTTCATAAACATCATAAAATCATAACACTACCCTGGAAAAGAAATTGGGTTCAAAAATACAATTCGTAATAAAAATAAACCATTTTTAGATAGAATATGAATAGTAAAATAAAATTTTATACCTTTTGAAACATATTTATCTTCAAATAATGATATATTATATGGAAAATAATATTTATATATCACTTGAAAATAATTGTTTGGGAAAATATAATATTTTTGATTACAAAGATAATTTTTTATGAAAATAAAGAACAATTTTAAAGAAAAATTTTTATTTTAAAACAACACTATATTTATGTAATAGTGACATCAATGGTTTGTGGCATCATGAAAGCATATAATTCCTTTTATTAAATATAGTTTTAAAAATATTCATTTTGTTATTTTTTTAAAAAATGTTACAAGGTACATCATTTGGAAAATAATAAACAATTCATTTCATACCAGTTAGTCAAAATTTAAAAATATATAAAAATGTATTTAATGATTCTTATAATAATAGAAAAAAATAATATTTAGAATCAAATTTATAAATCAGGGGAATGTAATATAAATCTTTCCCAATAAAGATTTGAAACAAATAAATCCCAAATAATGATGAGATTTTGAAATAAATACTCATCAACATACAATAAGTAAAATAGTATTACCCATGAAAGAAAAAAACTATATGGGAATGAAAATAAATTAATATTCTATATAATTCTAAAAAAATCCATTCATGGAAAATATATACACCATTAAGAATAATCAATTAGTTTATAAACATTGTGTCCCACAGAAATAAATGTGAGACATAAATTACTTACATTAATTATTGACATCCCTCAAATTCATTAAAAACTCATATATAATAAATATAATAAATTATATATCTACCATATAATAATAATTATATATAGGATACCATTTTATATTTACTTATAACTATGTGTTACTTTCTTATTGAATACTCTATGTTAATTTTATGTTTCTAGTAATAACAACATTGTTTTCCATTCTTATATTGGAATATCATCCTTAGTAGTCTTACATAGACTGCTATTTCATCATATACAAATTAATAATTATTATATAAATCTCATATATATATATATTAGTTATATATATATTCATGTCCATTCTATAAATTAGGAAAAATAAAGTAAAATACATCACTCATGGAGACATTAGGTTTTTTGTAGGCACGAACGATGTTCTCATTTTTTTTAAATTAAAAACAAAAGAAATTATATGATATTTTATAATTTAGAAATAATATTTATGTTATTTGAATCATATATATTCATTAAATTCATCCTTATTTCTTTATATGTGATGTATATATGAAAAACAAACTGCATCACATCATGATGTAGGTAAGCCATAAATATGCACGAGTGATATTATCATTTCAAATATGATTAGTTCATCATAATTCCCAGCCATATAAGAATGTGGGGGAAAATTCATTATATTGCTACGTTGACTTGATAAGTTGTACATTTGCAAAATCAAAACATTCACATCTTCTTCGATAGGAAAATCCTTATATTAATATGGGTTCATATTCTAAATAAAATTTCCAAATATTTAGGTTAATGTAGTTTTTATTTTATGATATGTAACATATAATTATAGAAGGTATATAAGGATAGAAATTTGAGGAATTGTTTAGTGTGATTACATCTTCCATGAAACAACTCTTTTATAAATCCTCTAAATCTATATAGAGTTGGTCTATCTGGAATAGAATAACTAATGGACCCTAGACCACCTTGAGAGGTGGGGTGAATCATTGTGTCAAATATATCTCTTCTTTACATGATCTTGTTCTAATGTTTTTTGGAACATTATTAAACCTATATGATGGATATGTGGAATAATTAAAACAATCACATGTATAAGGATATCAAATCACTTTATCATTGTTAACCATTAAGGGATATATATAAGTAGCACACACCGAAAGGTTTTCGTTCATACCTAATTCCAATAATCTTCACAAGATGTGTATTACAATGGTTTGAGAATAATCACTCTATCCCAGGAACACTTTCTAAAGGTTTAGGGATAGTTCACTACATCCCTCAGATAACTTCCATGGATTCCCCATGACCCAATGCCTTGGGGAAGCTCCCACTCAGTTTATTGACGTGATTGTATCTTCATAAAATAGGCATGTAAGTCTTTGTCTCTTGTTTATTAGGAAACTTTTCATGCATTGAACACTAAAATTGGTTCTCTTCTATATTCAATATTCTTATTTAGTGTAAAATCCAAATACAATAAATCATAATATTTTCTTTGGCCATAATAAGAAGCACCTATGTGATTGTTCAAGCAATTTGGGTCAGCTTACGTGGCATCCTCAGAATCAATTCTATTATAATATTTTCATTCATGCATTGGATAATTTATGTGGAAATTATGTTGAATTCTTCCCTTGATTTATAATTATTATTTACACACGTTCACTCACAATATTGATTATTTTCTTTAAATTTTCACATGCATTAATTTTCATGCGAGAGGGAATGCACTGCCCTATTTTTCATTCTTGTGTGAAAACACTAATAAATATACCAATTTCTACACACACACGACCTATTCTCTTATTACCTTTTTTTCTACAAACTTATTTTAGGTTTATTAAGGTTTTATATTTTTGTTACCTCAAACCTGAATGTGTGAAACCCACGGTTCACATTATTTTAGGAACATGTGAATGGATGATGTCTTTTGTAAACCCACCTCCCTTTCCCATCTCACTTAATAATCCTTACGTAAATATAGTTCCCCTTACCATGTGATTATATCTTCATTGCACAACCTCACAAGTCCTAGGTCTCTATAAACATTTTACATGTGTGAATTCATGTACACACAACCCTTCTTTATGCAATCTTCCTCAAAAAGGACAACCCCTGCAAACAGAGGTGTGTTTCTTCATCACAAGACACATTTAGAGTTCTTATATATTTTTGATGGTCTTTCGGACACCTTCTTCACAGATCAGAAGGCTCGCAGTTTTTATCTTTATCAACCCATTGTGGAAGCTCGTATAGATGCTTTTTTTAACACACGAGCCCTTGAATGCTTGGGAGCAGCAGCATCTTATCGGCTTAGTGCCTCTTCTTTTATAGGAAATATCCACTTATGATTACCACATTCAAAAACCTTGAATCATACAAGATCTTATCTCTGATTGTACGAGATAATTGGTTTTTAAAACATTCAAACCCATTGATGAGATACGTAGATATCCTCAGTGTTATTACTTTTCAATGTATATTTTTCTTCATCCCTGATTCTAGAACACGTGCATACATTAGGAATGTAATTCACATTGTTTTAAATCCTCGCACGATTCCATGTAACCTCAACAAATATGTTTTCCTTGACCGAAACTTCTTCTTCGAGGTATTCACATATACGAATAATGAAAGATTCATGAATGGATTCCAAATACACCAGGGGTCTTCAAGATACCAAAATTATCTTACATGGTGATCAGATCATAGTTCTTCACCATCTCTCTTGAGATGAAGAGAGCTAAAAAGCACTGGTAGAGGAGGATGATGGCTCCTGCTTTTTTGACCATCGTGGGAGGATTTGATAGCTCAGTTTCCTACTCACACGATAAGGGATAAATGAGTGACCATGATTATATCCATCTGCCATGAGTGATCGAACAGTCAACCGAGTGGTGATATTAGATGAATGGGTGAGATCATATCTGATTTTTCTGTAAAACTCATCCCTCATCAAATAAAAATCGCTAGAAGAGGACAGTTTAAGTATCAATCTACTCTAATCAATTACAAGATTACTTCTCCCCCCTATATGGTACCAACCAGTATCTTGTTCTGCAGGCACGCTCTTCTCCACCCTATGCCTCCTTTGTCCCCTACTCCATGTACACGCTTTGTGCCCACTCCACCTCTCTTGGGATGGCTTTACTCGACTTCCCAATAGTTGTGGTCGACCCCTGTGGTATCTTATATTTCTCTTGTTGAGGTTGGGTTGCTGTCTCATGGACTGAGTTAATTTGTATGTATGCCATAAAAAAGTTTTCATAAAAATGTTAACATGATATAATATGCATGGGCACCACGTATTCAAAATTCCATGCCTGAAAACCCCTAGAACACAAAGCCTCTTCTTATTTATCCTTTTCTTTTTGGATTATAAATTCCAAAGAACATTTATTCACCACCCTTCTTTTTTGTGGTAGAAAATATATCAAATGTGATACATGTTCATTGAACTTTGAGATAAGAGAACTAATCATCTAATTTGACCATTCTCTATTAATATTGGCCATATGAGATCTCTATCTTAATATTGATCGTCATTAACAAATATGACTTCAAATAGAACTCAATTCACTAATATGGTCCCAACATTTTCCTCCTTTCTGTTTTTTGTCAATATCTTAAAATTTTCATTCAACTAAATTTGTTAATGTCAAAAATGAGATTCTTCTCTCACCCCTTAATTTTAATTCCCTCCATATTTAATTTAACATCCCCCCCTTATTGATAATAAATACAATGTTCATGGTAGAGAGCGTATCATTCCATAAATAAGAAGTGTGTCATCAATCATTTCAATCTACATCTACTAGAACAACGCTCAGAATAGAAAACAAGATGATTTGATTTAGAAATAAAAGATTTCTATTATCTATAGAGCTTGAAACCTAATGAGATGAGAAATCATGTGATTGTCTACAGGGGTCTTCCACATTCATTCTAGGTTGAGGATAATAAGTATGATATTAAATTATCAACTTGAAACATATGCACTCACTCTAAAAAATGGATAAAAAATTCATGTTCAATAGGTAGGATATGTGACCTTGGGGAACATCAAATTTTCTTATGTCACAGATTGAATTAGTTACACCGTTTATAAGAAGAATTTTATTTTGAATAAAAAAGGATGATAGAATGAAAGATCTTAAACCTTTTACAATGACATGATCATTAAACAATCTTCAGAGTTATTTAATTTTATACAAACTGAAGTTGATACTAGATGAAATCATTATTCTAGAAAACTTTTCATATGTATCCCCCTCATGAGAAAACCTCTCACCACCAATTCTCAGGTTTTCTCCCTAAAATATTTCCTCATCATCAATTCCCTATATGATAAGAACAAAAAAAATACACAAAAATTTAATTCAATAAGGTGGATCTTCCTTGATTCATCAATGTGAGCATGAAGGATGGGATTATTTTCTCAACCAAGATGCTCCATTTTTTACACTCCTCACACTTAAACATTTGATCTTAAATTCTAGATGTGGTTTTATGGATCTCAATATTTCTTATACCTCTTTATTTGTGATTCTTATTTATTAATGTGATTTCAAAGAACTATAATCTCTTGGTGAAAATTTCAACGTCTTGTGGAATTCTTCTTGATCTGGAATAAATGAAATATGATTACCAATAGTGGGACTAGTCATTTTTCACCTCACACATGTGAATTCTCTACCTTTATATGGAATGTTATTATTTACTATTGCACTAGCATTAACATGTACATCTTCCTTCAATCTCATTCTTTTCAAATCTTCAGACCTGATAAATAATTAGTCATTATGGACTGAGGCATCATGATTGGATCTCCCACATGGTTTCTTCTAAGTGAAATCCTTCTTACTAGTTATTTTGGATGAACCACTCTTTTGATTTCATCCCAAGGTAGCTTTTTATTTATTAGTTGGCTTTTGTGGCCTTGTTTTCTTTTCATCTATGGATATATGTTCAGATATTCATGCACCATTCTTGTGACCAATCTCATTGTATACACCACATATTTTTTCTAGCATTCCAAAATATTTTTCTTAATATTAATTCATTTACATCCATGGATGTTGCTTCTTTTTCTCTCTATTACATCCCATGGATATATAATTTCTATGTGATTTTTCATTTAACGGATTGTTCCAACAATCCAATGCACAATACCCAAACCTATTGCAACACCAACATTTACCGACGAATAATGACTTATTGATATATCATATATATGAATTTGGGGCATTATCCTTGATTCATTGTGATCTTTATGGGGAAGCATCTTCCAGCTTCTTCTTTCTATCCAACATATACATGGTGGTAGGTATCTCATCACCTTTCTTTATCCATATTTGTTTTGAATTTTTCTTTTAGCCAAAACCTTCTGTAGGAACATCAGTTCAAGATGGTTTGGATGGTACCATTACATTCTCAGTTGATTTTGATGGGCCATTGAATGAAGACATGATATTTTTATCAAATTTCTAAGGTAACACAACCTTATAATCCTCCATTGAGAATTTTGTGTCAACAACTACTGATTCTTTCATTTGTGGAGAATCAATTTGTGTCTTCTCATGATTGGTCAACTATGTTTATAGTTCTTGACATTACATATTAGGGATGATGTTTTGATCATAAATCCAAATCATATTCTCTTAATAAGAATTATTCATTATTTAAACTTCATCTTCATGTAACATAAAATTATTTTTTTAACAATGAGTCAAGTTAATTTAATTTATTGAAGGATTCTTCCAAATATAAACTCTTGACCTCAGTGCCCTTGTTTAGGTTATATCAAAGTGCATGAATGTTTTCTTCTAGAGTCTTATTATCTCCCTCATTTTCTTCAAAGGATTTAATATGTTTGGAAGGAGTTAATAATTCATGATTTTTTCCATCCACGCTCTTTTTCACATTATCAACATCTCTTCCCAGTCGGGTGATGTCAGCCTGCATAAACTGAAAACTTCCAAAAATAGTAGAATCTATATCTTCAAGAATATCATGTAGATAGTTCTTAATTTTTCATGACCACTTGATAATGAAATATAAGTTTCTTCATATCCTCATGTAGAGTCCTGGTCCATCTTCATCTTACATTCCAAACCCAAAATATTGTTAATATCATATATTCTTAGAGAACTAGATACTACCTCTTATTTGGATAGGAGGGACTTATTTAACTACTTAATCTCTTTATTTTTCTTGTAAGTCATGTTCTAGTTGGATATAGATATCTTATCAAAGGTTTCTAAATCATCCTAAAAACTACACTTAATTGTTTTCATAGGAAATAAAACTCAAATCCCCCACAGAATAGAACTAAAATATAGATTCCAATGTACGTGAACCTTTTCCTTCTCAAACCAATTGAGAGACCCTAGACTATCATGAGAGGGGGTGAATTGGGGTTTCAAAATTTTCACTTCATTAATTGATCTTGTTCCCATGTTTTTGAGGAATTTTTATAATCCCGTATGGTAGATGTGTTTAGAAATTAAATCATTCACAAGCATAAGGAAAAAATGAAAAAATATTGGTTCACCATTAAGGGAAACGTTCAAGTAGCATAAGCCGACAGGTTGGCATTTGTACATAATTCAACTAATCTACACTAGATGTGGATTAAAAAGGTTCAATAATATACAATATGTATCAAGAACAATACATAATGGTTTAGGGATAGTTAACTGCTTCTCTCAGATAACATTCTTTGACTCCCCCTGTCTCACTACCTTGGGAGAGGTCTCAATGAGTTTATCTACTTGAAGGTCACTTCAACATATTTTAATGGATGTTTTGTTTCTGTTTTTCAGTATGATATTTTTGTTCCATTGAACTCTATAATTGATTTTCTTTTATCTTAAAACTTTATATTTAGTGAATCATTGGAATTCACTAAATCATACTCTTTTCCTTGGGAAGAATCAAAAACACCTTTGTGATTTTTTAGGCCATGAAGGTCAGCCTACTTGTAATCATCAAAATCAATTATCCTTTCTTATCTTCATGTATGCATGGGATAATTCATGTGGAAATTAGGTTGAACTATTTCCTTTAATTATTATTATTGTTTACACATGTTCACTCACAATATCAGTTCCTTTCATTAAATAGTAACATGTGACCATGTGCATGCAAGAGCATAGTCACTCTCCTCTTTTTCATTAATGTGTTAAATCCATAATGGGTATAAATATTTGTACATGCTTACACGACCTCATCTATTCTTACCTTTTTTCACTTGGTTTTGGTTTCATCAGATTATATATGTGTTTTTCTTAAAAAACGGACGGGCGAAACCCACAATTCATATAGTTTTTGGTTACTTGAATGGATGGGGTCCATTGTCCACCCACTACCCATTCCCTTCTCACTTATGTATTCATGTGTGCATACACTTCCACTTACATCATGGGTTCATTTTCCTCACAAAACCTCACAAGTGCTCAGTATCCTTATACAATACACATGTGTTCATGCATGCACACATGGAATATCTTCATTCAATCTTCCTCACAAAAAAAACTCTAGAAAAAATATGATAGATGTTTACAATAAAGAGGGTGTTCTCATATTCCTTCATAAAACAACTGTGGCCACATATCATCTTCTTCATGTAGAGGATGTGTGTCTCCCCTTTGCACCGAGTGTGAAGGACTTCATGAAGCATAGTGGGAGGCTGAGGCACATCCACAGGATCAAGGTTATATGGTCTTCTCTAAATACATTTATGGTTTTGAGGCAAATAACTCGCATGCTCGCAGTAACCCTTCTTCATATAGAGGTGTGGTTATTCATCACGATATGATTCAACAATGTTTATCACTTAATAAAGGTATGTGGGATGACTTCTTCATAGAGTAGAATGAGGGACATACTTTTCTTTATTATTGTCAAGTGGAAGCACGAAGAGATTCTCTGTTTTGAAATCATGAGCTATCAAAATCATGGGAGTAGTAGTATCCTCTCATCTTAGTGCCTCTCCTTTTATATGCTAGGGACACTTCCTTTTTCCACATTCAAATACCGTGAATCAGCCAAGATCATGTCTTTGAATGCAAGAAATATTTGACATTTGAGATATTCAAATTATGGATAAGATACATAAATATCCTCAGTGAATTTAATTTTCAATACAACTTTCTCCTATTCCAAGATTCTAGAACATGTGTATGCATTAGGAATATAATGAACCTTATTTTGAAACCTTGTACGAATCTACATGGCCTCGAAATATCAATTTCCCTCTTCTGAACCATCTTATTGTATTTATTCTCATTCATTTACAACATATGTTGCACTCATGGTTTTAGTATATTCTTGTCGTCCTCATTATATGGAAATGATCTTCCATGGTGATAATATCATGATTGTTCATTATATTCGGTGAGATGATGTGGAATAAGAGAGTACTAGGGTGGTATGATGACATCTCCCCATAGTTTTAACATTGCGATAAGATCATACAGCTTGGGTGCATACTCACATTGTGCGGGATTGCTGAGCATCCACGATTAGATCTATCTGTCACAAGTGATCGAACGGTCGAGTGAGATGCGAGATACGAAGAATGTGTGAGATCACAACCAAGTGTTTTGAACACTCCTCCCACATCTAATCAGAGATCCAAGTTGAGTAGATATTAAGTATCAAGAATATTCTCTCCATCGCCAGATTACTCGTCCTTCCTCCATCGTACCACCCCATACCATGTTCTATCAGTGCGCTCTATGCCCACCCTCTGTATTCATTGTCCCTTACTCATTGGGCATGCTATAAGGCCACTCCTCCCTTCTTGGGATACCTCTTCTCGGCATCCCTATGGGTACGATTGACCGCTATGGTCCCGCATGTTCCTCAGGTTGAGGCTGGGTAGCTATCACGTGGCCTGTACCACTTTTTATGTATTCCACAAAAAAGTGTAAACATAAATGTTAACATGATATAAGATTCCTGGCCACTTAGTATACCAAAGTCCATGCATGGTCTCCTCGAGAATACTAAACCTCTTCATAATTCTCCTTTTTTTGGATTATCAATTCCAAATAACACTTCACCATATTCCTTCATTGTTGTTGAATAAAATGTACAAACTGTGATACAAGTTAATTGATCTTTGAGATCAGGGCACCAATTTTTTGATTTGTCCATTCTCCATTAAAATTTGAATTATGAGAGATCATTATTTATATTGATCATCATTGAAAACATTCACAACAAATACATCTCAATTCACTAAAATGGTCTCAGAAAGAACCCCTATAATGTTTATAAGGATGGGTAGAATAGAATTTTTTGGAAATTGGTCGATATATAAAGCTCCATGTGGTGATATGGGATGAGGGAGGAGGTGTCCTTTCACAATAAATGTGATGGGAACCTTAAGAAAATATCAAAATATTAAATAATTATAAATTAAAAACCAATTCAAATTCCACCAAATTGTAAGAAATTTGAATATAATTTTGTATAAAATTTAATATAATCGAATAATAAATTTTAGAGAAGAGATGTTGTAAACTTCAAACCATACCTTTTTATTAACTTATTGTTAACCAATTATAATTTTATCAATGGTGATAAAATATTTAATATTAAAAAGCGGTAGTTTTTAATTATAATATTTCCGTTAAACCATAGATAGTAATATAATGTTATTCAAACTATATAATATCCACTTTTCCCTTATTTTGTAATTTTTTGATTTTTATCTAATTAAATACAATATTATTATGATAAACTATCATTACTATCGATTTTGACAATATTTTTTAAATTGACATTATGAAACTCAATATATCAAGATAATTCTAACCAATTCATTTTTTAAAACCCATAATATGTTATATTAAACTATACATTTCATGGAAAAACATATTCAATTCATATTATATTTATTTTAATATTTTTACCAAAACATTACTTGGTTTTTAGTTAATTGAATAATTATAGGTTCATCATTGTGTAATTATTTATGATAAGTATTACATCACTAAAAATAAGAAATAAACTTCCATGATTTAGATAATCATTTAATATATAATAAAAATATATATTGTCAAGAATATCTTCTATTTATCCCCAATTGAATATATCAAAATTAATAAAATTAAGAGCGTGACATTTTTTCACTCACATTGATTTTAATAATATAAAGGTCTTTTTCACAGATTATTGGCCATGAAATTATTCAATTTACACCCACATTTGGTACTGGTAAAATTTAATTCATTAAGTAAAATTTTGAAATGTGTTTGGGTAGGTTTATAATATTTATAATATTATTTTTACCCTTAATTTACGTCAATTACCATTTACCGTATTAATAAACATTACAAAAGTTACAATTTATGTTTTCTAAGAATAAATGGAGAATATTTAGTAAATATAGAATTTCTTATTCCAAATAAGGAATACATTTATTGAAATTAAAACACATATTTTTTTTAAAAATTAGATAAAAATTAATCACGTCGACGGATCTAGAAAAAATGTATTTAACGTAAATACCACCATAAGATTTAAATGAATTTATATTAGAATTTAATATAAAATTTATTAAAATGATCATCATTGGTTTAAAGGATAAAAAATTTATCTGATTATACATTTAAAACCATATAAATAAAATGTAAAAATATAAATAAATTCATTGAAAAATAATTTTTCAATTAAAATACAGTATCTCCTTCACTATTCATTAAAATGTATTTTTTCAGAAAAATACCATAAATACATCAAAAGTTAAATTTTATATTACTATATCAAAGAAGATGTTTATTTTATCAAATAGAATTCATAAATGAATCTAAAAATATATCTAAAACAAGTGTTACATCCAATGGTGGAAATTATGTTTTCTCAAAAAAATACTTTGTATTTCCATAAATTTGAATTCTAACTTCTATCATATATAGAAAACATACAATATAAATGTTAAAATTTATAATAAATATATTATTTATTTATTTATCTATATCATTAATATAATCAAACATGAATTATTTGATTAATTTTTAGATTAAAATACAGCAGTTCACATTGAAAAAGTTCTTCTGAAAAATATTTCATTTTTAAAAAAATTGAATTTATATTCATTTATACAAAATTGTTCAATTAACTATATATACATGTTTAAACCATCATTTTTTATTTTATTTAATCAAATTCATACCTAAAATTATATGTACTAGGTTATTATTTTCTTGGTTAAATAATTACAATAGTAAAATATGTTTCGAAGAAATTCATTATTGTGTGTAACATAAGCTAAAACGATATTAGGTATTGTAAAAGCTTAAAATGTTATAGAATTCAACTAAAAATATAAAAAAATAAAATTTTATATTTTATTTAATAAAAAATATGTCATGTTACATTCAAGCCCACTTAAAATTTATTTCACCATCAATATTCATAGGTGTTATAAAATGCATAATACATGAATGTTTCTTTCATAGAAACCCAAAATGTCAAATTGAATTTTAAACACCCCCACCGTAAAATGGAGTTATTGAAAGATAATGGTTACCCAATATAACTCATAACTAGGATTCCACGTATAAGAACATTGAATGAAAGGTAAAACACCGACATGGAAGAGAAATATAACTATCATGTTGTGATGGAGAGTGAAACGAAACATGGTCAAGATATTGTTAACAATTACAGGGCCATTAATCTAAAAACAACTAAGGGTTCATTTGATTCATCATAAAAAAGTTGACAGGATAATAGTTCTTTTTCAACCTCTATTCCATTGAGTTAACTAATTTTGATGTGAATAAATACTTATGTGATGTAATTAAAGGTCAAAAAAATATATCATCGTTTCATTATTCCTTGATCAATTTCAACTTCATATCATATTCGATGAAATAAATGTGAATTTTTCAGTTATAAGTAATTGGAAGATCACAATACCTACTGGATTTTAAAATATCATATCTTTCTTAATATTAAAAAAATGGTTATCATAGTATATTCAATATGCAGAATTCCTCATATGGTGATATAATTCATTATCCATTCAAACGTCACCCAATATTTAACATAAAACATTCCATATATATTTAACCTTATAAACCATCAAAAACATTATATTACAAATCTTTAGAAATATGGTTACTCAATATCTCAAAATATATTAGTTATGATCCCCTATATATCATATAGTAGCTTATGTGTGTCACATACCAGGCATTTGAGTAACCTCATCCTGTATTCTTGTAAAATAAAATTGAATATAGAAATGATTCCTCATTACTTATATTATATGTTTTCATAAAAAATAATTCTAATGATTGGGATCATCTATTACCAAAGTTATATTTTATTTTATTATTTCCATATCCTAGTAGACAATCACATGAAATTTCACTAATTGGTGAAATACAATATTTTCATCATGTTCATTCATAAAAACTCTAATATGAAATTAAAATATAATGAAGGAAGGATAATTATTAACTACTTATCATGGTTCACACTCAATAGACTGTATATTAGGGAACTTGTTAGCATAAATAAAAAACTCATTTCAATTGAAACGTTGAATTGTGTTATGTGTATTTTCATGATAATTGTCATGATTCACATAATTATCTACCTTCTTTAAATTACCTCAATATTAATATGCTTGATGAACATTCATTCCACACTTGTGACACCCTTATGTCTCATTCAAGAATTCAACATAGTGCTTCTTTGAACATTTCTGACATAAATTTACCTGAAACATATTTACACCATTTATGTTTTCAGGAGACATGATATTCATTTTACTATCAAAACCATATTAATAATTGGAATATACATTTTATATTTCTACATTGAAGTCTCACCAGACAACTTTTTCATATCCACTAAAGTATTTAATAGTCACCGTCTTTTGGAGAATTGGTTTTTCGACAACCAAATAATCCATGTATTTTTCATTCCGAGGTAATGATTATCCCATTGGTGTACCTTGAAGGTCTTTTAAAATTATCCCCATTGTTACCAATTGATTCATCATCCTCTTTCTAATTCTCAAAGAATTATATATATAGGTTTTTTATTAAAATATTGTGGATATACATGCTGACTAATATATAATTAAGGTCTTCACATTAAAAATATTTGATTTATTCTTATTATATCATTTTTATAATAAGATTCCATGATTTGATTCACCTTACGAACAATAAACAACCAATATACAATTTTCATGTTCCGAACAATGAATGAAAAATAAAATCATTTCTATTTTACCGATCAATTTTTCATAAAAAAGTAGATCAGAATACCGACTAAAAGAATGTGGGAATTTCATCATGATGGAAACAATATAAAATTATTCCCTCCTTTTTCTCATTTATAAATCCCGCATTATTCAGAACATGTGTGAGTATATCAATAATATTTTTTATCTGAATCCCACTACATTTTCTTGAAAATGAGGAAAATTATTGCATTTACATTAACATTTAACATTAACTAGACTACTTCATGTTATGTCCATTGACTACAACCAAAATAATAATGGGATAAGCGCTACCCATAATGGGAAAACCACAAATTCTTAGGGAATTACATATAAAATTTCCATCTATAACATTATAGGTTTAATACTTGGTAATTCCTGATCATTATAAAAACATAGGGAATATAATCTCTACTTAGACTAAAAATTAGTGAAATCCCTATACATATATATAGAAATATATATTGAGATATACCTAATTATTTTTCTTGCTAGTTTCAAATTATTTGATACTCTTTTTCTATAATTCCATCTATAATAAACTAGTGTTTTCATACATGGATGTTATATCATTCAAGATGACAATTCATTACAATTTAAAAAATCATTACAAAGGAATATAATAGTTTAGTTCCTTATGAAAAACTGAATGAATTATTCGAATTTGGTGAAATAACTCTGACATATTCCATAATCATCTTGATTTTTAGCAATACAAATAAAAACCATTCATTCTAACTTGATGAAATTAATCATAAGGAATAGGGAGCTAAGATGCTCAGTAAGGGTAACCATATATGATACGTAAGAATAACAAGATCATAAAGGACTAAAAAAATTAGAATCACATTTGAGTATCATACACTATATATCAAAGTTCATATACATGAGCCATGACATTAATATTGGCAGTTCATAAGACCTAAATCATAAAATAATTAAAGAACATAGGCCTTGAGATTATACAAGTGTCATAAGAAATGAAAATTGTGGCATACACATAATCTTATAATAGATAATTTTAATGATTCCTACGAAGAAATTTATATATATGATTTTCACATGAACATAAATCAATCCTCATATTAGAAACCATGTAACGAAATGGGTTTTATAACCATCATTCATTCATAACATAACCCATAGAATAAATGGGTTTCAAAAATGTAATTCCATTATAATGATATTTTTTTCATAGATGGAATAATAAATTTAACATTGAATCATATCATCCTTTAAACTAATGTTACAACAAATAATGTTATCTTATGTTGAAAATAATTTTGAGAGACCACATGAAATCAATTCATAAGGAAAAAATAATTTAATCTTTTAAAATGATTCAATTTTATATAACAGAAGGCAATTTTAAAATAATGAATTTTATTTGAAAATAAAAAATATATATTATAAATTAAACTCAAAAATATTAAGGAATCTTGATGGTGGAAAATTCCCATCATTTCGTATGAATAAATAAAAATTCATTTTGTTCCTTTTTGAGAAATGTCAACAAGAAACATGATTGGTAAACAACAAAAGATTATTTTAAAAATGTCTAGTTAAAAGTAAAAATGAGAAAAAATGTATTTATATAGTTATAGGATAATAGTAAATAAATGATTTTTTTTATAAATCTTTTACATGAAAGATAAATATTTGCCAACAGAGACATAAAAGGAAACAATCCCAAATACTGATGAGGTTTTGAAATAAATACTCACCACCGTTTAATCAGTTTAATATTATTCCCCATGAAAGAATGAAAACTATTTGTATATTATAATACAATAATATTCCTTATAAGTGTCATAAAATATAGTCATGTACAGTATATACAACACGTAGATGACGGAAATATTGTACAAGGCATGTCTCCAACAAAAAATAAAAGTGTGACATAAATCCATTATCTTAAGTCCTGACTTCCTTCATGTTCATTCAAACCACAAGTATAACAAATATTATATTATTATAAATCAATAAAGGAGTTTTTTTCATATATATATTGTTATATGTTATTTAATGGAAACATTGTATTACTCCCTTATTTACAATTCCATGTTTATGTTATATTTCGGGTACTACCCGCTTTGGTTTTCGGTCTTATTTTGACTTTTTTATCCTTGGTATTCTTACATAGATCATGATTTCATTATATAAATAATGATAATATATATATATCAGATATATATATTCATTATATATATATTCACGGATATTCATATAATTTAGGGATAAAAAATAAAATGCTCTGTTTATGGATACAGTAGGCCATACATATGAATGACCACTATTTTAATTTTATTATCAAATTAAAATAAAGGAACTTATATGATAAATTATAATACTATAATGATATTTAAAATTCATCCTTATTACAACCGATGAGAAATATTGATTAAAAATCAATGGCATCACATCGCAGAGATCGTATGTCATATATACGCATGAGCGACAATATCATTTCCCAAAAGAATAGGTGGTTAAAAGGATGATCCGATATTATCATCCAATATGTATAATTAGTTTATAATTATAATACAAAAATATTGAATCCATCATAATTCAAGATCTTAAATTATGGTTATGGAACTGTAGCAGTGGTAACACTGGAGCGACAAAGGAACTGTAGTAGGAACTGTAGCAGTGCCGGGACTATAGAAAGTATTGTGGAAACCCGGGTATTGTAGCAGTAATATTTACAGAAAGGCCCTTTGGGCCATAAAATGGGCTTTCAGGCCTTTTATTTAGACCACTTGGTCTTAGGCCTTTGGGATATGTAATGGGTCTCCATCTACCTAATTTGATAGAGGTCTTTGCATTAAATAATAAATGAGGCTTCGGTCACACCCTTAAAAAAATGACATCAATATCTTTTTCATTGATGAGTATCTATTAAATTATTCAATTTCGAAACATATGTGTTAATGTGAGAATTAAGTTTATAAAATAACATTTTAGACAGTGGTAGGGTGGTATTATAGTATTTATACCATTATTATTACCCACTCATTACCCTATTTATCCTTTATCATGGTAATAAAAATTAATAAAGACACTATTCATATTGTCCCAAAATAAAGGTGGAATATTTAATAAGTTTGGAAATTTTGATCTCAAATATGAAATCAATTTTTCAAAATTCATAATAATGATTTTTAGTATGTAGATAAATATTAATCACATTGAGGGATTAAGAAGAGATGTTTTTTATATAATAATATCTATAAGATTGCAATGTTATTATATGAAAATTCAATGTGAAATATATTTTAGTGGAAGAAATTGGATTAAATAATTAATTATTTATCTAATTAAACATAAAAAATTATTCTAAAAAATTAGCTAAAAATATAAATAAATTAAATGAAAAATAAATTATCAATTAAAATACATAATTGTTTTAAATATTTCTAAAAAATAAATCGTCTCAATGAAATAACAAATATTCCCCAAAAGTAAATTTTGATACTTTTATTTAAAAGAAGAAGTTTATTTTCCAAATATAATTCATAATTGTATCAACATCTATATTTTAAAAAAAGTTTCCTTGTCTAGTCCGTAAATATGTTTTTTAGAATAATACTTGTTTATCCATAAAGTCTGATTATTTCATATATCATGTCTAGAAAACACCTAATTTGAATGTTATCAATTTCATTGAATATTAAATATATATATATATATATATATATCATTATAATAAAAAAATAAAAGATTTCTATATTTAGTGGTATAAAACTAATGTGATCAACATTACATAATTTTTTATAAAATCACTTCAAATTATGTTTTGAAAAAGGGTATACATTAATTTATAATTAATTGGTCAAGGAAATATATATTCCTATGTTACCATAATATCATAATTTAGTAAATCATATTCATACCCTCTATTATATTTACTAAGTTATAATTTTATTGATTAAATAATTAAAATAACAAATGATGTTTCTTTGATACACTGGGATTCATGTAACAAAATATAATAAGTTTTGTGTGTAGAGAAATGGTAACATGGTGTAGCATGTAGTGGAATATATCAAGTAAATAAATTATTTAAATATCAATTTCAGAAAAACATAGTGTGTTACACCCAATGTTTCAGTGAACTTTTCAATTCTCTAAATTGGTGAGTCTAATAGTTGGTTGAGGTACACATTGTTAATCATATTTCATGAAAACTTATTAGGAATAATCAAGATTTCAATCAACCTAGTAAAAATAGTATTTAACTATTCATCATAAAATCTTCCATCACATTCCATGTAATCCATGTTTCCAATGTTTTCCACCATGGATTAAAATAAGAAAGCATCATTTCATAACAACTTATTAGACTAGAAAACCAACTAATCATGAAGATTTAATATCGAATTTCTAAATAATGACAACTACTTGAATTTTTGACACATTATGTTTATACTAGTTCATTCATATTGATAATCTATTAAATTTTATAATATTTTTCATAAAGAGTTTGTAATTTTCCAAAGAATATCCCTATGGTTTTTCAAACTAAATCTACATAATATATAGTTATCATGCACTAGAACCTGACCGAGTCTCACTCAATAATGTGTTATCATGGAATTTACCCCAAGTTAAATATGTCCCAAATCCACATGCATTATTATATCAATATTCATTACATATTTTTATATGAATATTCATTACATGAATGAAACAAATTCTTAAGGACCATAACATTTTAGTGTATTTGGAGATTTAAAACACAATCATGTAGTCTAGTAAAAAATATTCAATGTGTTCAATTTTGTAAGAACCCGGTTCTTATTGTCGAGGTACAAGTTTCTTCCTTTTCTTTTTTCTTATGTTTTATTGATAAAATAATGAATATGAGGAAAATTTCCCAAATTTGGGGGTACACGCCATGTACGTTTCCACTAGCCATGTACTTTGGTCTTGTGGGATGAGTATATAGGGCATGTAGGCCTGTCGGCGATGAAGGGTGTAAAAACTGACTACACACCATGTACTTAGTATATACACTCCATTTAATCACTCAAAGGGTGAACTATAAGGCGTTAGTAGTATCCGCCATTAGAACAGTAGTATAGGCCATGTACTCATAAATACATGTTGTGTAATCAAGTCTATAGATGAACAGTGAGGCGGTGGAAAGTGTCCCCCAGTGGAACAGTTAAAAATGGAAAGTACACACCATGTACATGAGAGTGCATGCCGTGTAGTTATGATTTTTCTCTTAAAATAGGCGGAATCCTCCTCTTTTGACAGAGGAATCATAGAACACCCGAGAGCCATGGGAGAGAAGGCTATAGCTTGGAAGAGCACCCGACCGCACACTGGGACTCCGATTCTATCGTCGTTGATCTCGTTTGAACCACACAGGTGGGTTGTACTCTATTATTGAACATATCCTTCCAATTCATTCCCTAATGGAAGTTATTTGGGTTTAAACACATGATTTTTTAACTGAGATCTACGTTGTTCTCAGTTGATTCTAGAGGCACCGTTTACATATACTGATCAGAGGAGATCGAGATAGGTGTTTTGGTGTTTATTTCCAACCGCCGAGTTGTTTTTGTGCACCGTTGTGCTATGCACCCTTGTTTAGGGTGTCACATGGCTGGCGCATTGACTGATAAAGTACTTATAATTTCATAATTAAGATAATTAATATATATAATCTTCTGTTTGGAATCGTTCTAATGATCCGGGGCCACCCCGTAGGCGCGTTTCCCTTGTTTAGTCATTTTGCCAGGATACCCATGGGCATGCCGTGTTTATAGCATGCTTTGAGTTTTATTGAGTTAATATGTATATAAACTAATTGTTTATGTGTTGGGATAGGCCAGATTACTTGTTATAATAGGGGCAGTATTTTTACCTGAGGGAAGTGTTTTGTTTAGCCTAAGGGAAACATTTCTTATGCCAGTGGGAAGTAGCTTTCGTGCCTGAGGGAAATATTCGTTAAGCATGAGGGAAATCACCTGAGGTTTTTTATTCTAATTACGCAAGGGTAAGGATTTTCATTTCTAAAGAACAATTTTTACTTTGAATATTCATTGTGGTGATTTCTTATGTTATAACTCCCAAGCTAAAGCAGAAGCCTGGTATTGTTATTACCATCTACTTGTTAGATATCCTATTGTGGTTTTTGCAGCGGCATAATATAAGAGATTATCGGGTAATGCTGAGTCTTGTGAACATATAATTCAATTATATTGAATTGGTAAATAATAATTAAAATGGAAATATAACTGGTAGGAATGTTTACTTTTGAGTACTTCCTAGTTTACACCATTTCATTACTGCACACTGTTGTTTCACATTTTCACTGACAGTTGGGAACATGCCTTTGGTGGTTACCTAATGGGATTTATTTCTCATACCCTGTTTGGGTCATCTATTGGGCCCATAAAAATTATATTGATTCTGGTGTTGATAAGGAAAATATTCCCTATACCGGTACATCATTGTTGTAGAAGAGTAGGAGAGCATGGGATCGAGCTTAGGCTTGTGATGCTACTGAGTTCCTACTGCACAATTTTGTTTTTCTTTGTTGTACTTATAACTTGTTCTTTATTGTTTTTTATTCTCGTGTATCTTGTTTTGGCTGCTTTCTTAGTATTAAGAACATACTACATCAGTATATATATTAATGTTGGTCATCTTTTATTTCAGTACCCTTATAAATTTTAGCTTGGTATTGTTATTTATTTTTCTTTTGGTATGTTTAGATTTCCCCGCTGCACTAAACATTGATGAATGAGGGCATAGTTTCCCCACTATTAGATATAGGCCCTCGCTGCTATTGGGAAACCTCTCGAATTTAGGGAAATGTGTTTGAGGTCATGTGACCAACTGGGTTCGACGCACCCGTAGTGTGACACTCAGATTCGGGATGTTTCAAAGTGGTATCAGAGGCTTTTTCTTTTCTCTAAGTTATCAGGTAATGGTTGGATTTCTTCGAATTATATTGTGATTTTCTATTTATGATTATTATAATTGATTTTATTTTCACCGTCAGGTGACACACTTGTGGTGTGCTCTTTATATTTTTATACCTGGGTTCTATTTAGTTTCAACCTAACGAGATGAGGGTATGCCATCTCATGAATCATTTAGGCACATGTTAGAATCACATTTCAGGCATAGTTTTCAGGCCAAGTAGGTTCATTAGAAATTGCATGTAGTTGTGATAGATGATATGTATGAAAATTTATGCTGTTATGATAGGTACCTTGTTAGATACACCTACTATTGATAGGGTGTTGGTAAAAGTTACAGTTTGTTTGAAGGATACTAAACTTTGTTTTTCGAGAAGTATGGGCTCTCTTGGACCAGAATTAGTGGAACATGATCCAGCCTTTTTGTTTCATTCTGTACTATAACGGGAAAGGTCGGGTTATAAACCTTGGGTCTCTAGGAGTATGGGCCCTCAAAAATCAGAATTTGGAATACCGACACTTGAAATTTAAGAAAAAGGGGATTTAGAGTAGTTTCTATGGCTTAATGTACAATAACACAGAAAACACGGTGTGTGGTTCTTTGAACACATGCCATGTACTGTTCTGTTTAGGAATAAATGAAAAAAACATGTACACTCCGTGTAGTTTCTAACTGTGTCATAGGAAATGTAGGGATAAAAACGGTGTTTGGGAAACTCTAGAGGGAACACGTTGTGTAACGGTTGTACACGTCATGTCATGTTGACCATGTGTCTATCATGTGACTAACAAAAAGGACAAATAAATATTCTCTTAAACACACCGTGTCACCTTCGAACATTCCATGTACTGTAACTTGGGAATCTGGCCTTGTAACTAATGACACAGGTCAGTTTTATCCTTTCTAGTACATTATGTGTCCATCTGGAACAGGCAGTGTAGTGTGATCCTCATATCATGCCATGTCTCTAACAAAACCTATCGGCGAAGCTCATCTAGTATACGTTGTGTACCTGTGGGACATTTCGTGTAGTCTTTAATGGTGAGAGACTGTGTGGGCTTGGCCATGTGGCTGGAGAAACATGGCGGTGTACACGACATGTTAGGGTGTAACTCGCTGTGTAGTGTTAGCCAAGTATCTAGTCGTGTCACTAACAATAGGGGAAGATGTAATCTAATCCGTACATGATGTGTCCATCTAGAACACGCCGTGTAGTGTGAGATGTGTACCTAGCTGTGTCACGAACAACACAGGTTGGTGAAGCTCATCTAGTATATGTCGTGTAGACCTTATACACACAGTGTAGTCCTGTTCTAAGGATATTTTTGTGCCTAATCCATGTTGAAGGACTAGGGTAGGTGAATAAAATACATGTACACATCATGTGTGTGGACAAAACGCCGTGTGTTTGGGGTTTTATACGACCAATTATGGCAGAAGTACACGCCCATGTGAAAGACATAAGGGAACATGCTGTGTAGTTATTATACATGCCGTTTAGTCTTGATTTATCGAACTTGAATGTTTTCTTTCTCATGTTCCCTTCTTGAGATTCCAATTATTAGTCCTTAATAATCTCAATTTAAAGAGTGTGTTAGAACTAGAAGAGTCTTGATGCCGAGACGACAACGAGTTGTTCGCTAGGAGATCCGAAACGATTATAATTTAGAGACGGTTGGCCACGAGCTACCGATGGATCCTCCAGCAGTGCCAGATGTGGCGCTGGACTTTACACCAGACACAGGTGTTGATATGCAGTTCTATGAAGGCTTCATACGGTTTATGAATACCTTCTATAGAGCACCGCCAGTTGCCACATCTATGGCAGAGCTAACACATATATTCCAGCAGCAACATCCACCAATGTTTTCAGGGGATGGAAGTCCCTAGGCTGTGGAGTCATGGATGGGTTCTATGTAGACTATCTTCAAGCATTTGGAGACGCTTCCTGGGAGGAGGGTCAAGCTCGCTACTTAAATATTTTGTGATTCCTCAATGAGATGGTGGAATGTTACCACCCGGACATAGCATCACCAAGACATGGTGTGGGAATATTTTCCGACATTCTTCTATAGATTTTTCTTTCTGGATATTCTAAGTTCAAATCGATCTTGAGAGTTCATGAATCAACAATAGAGCTCCATGTTAGTGATGGATTATTCTTCCCACTTCACCAAGCTACACCATTTTTCACCTGTTCTGGTGGGTGATGCGAGGTTGAGTTCTAGACGCTTCAAGGATGGTAATCGATATGACATCCACGCACTGGTGAATGTTTTCAGGTTTCCTACTGTGCATTCTATTGTGAACTAGGAACTGATTACTGAGAGGAACCTACGGGAAGCTAGTAGCGTAGGACAGGGCGGGTCGACTCCTTTTTCTGGTACTATTTCTTCCGGTAAGAAGAAATAGAAGATGTATTTCTCCAACGGTGGAAGTAATAGCTAGAATAATTATTCACATGGAATGGTGATGTGTTACCAGTGTGGTAAAGAGAGGAACAAGATACCATAGTGTCCACGTGACCCAGTGGAGTGCCAATATTGCAGAAAGATGGGTCGTCTTCATTGTTTCTACCAGTGACTAGTGAGAGGGGTTCTCTCTAGACTTCTCGTGTAGGAGTAGGGCTAGAAACGTCTTACCAGTCAGGGAATTTGAATATATCAGGACGTTTAGGCCGAGGTGATGGTCATGGCTGTGGTAGCCAGGCACCAGGATCTCAGAGACAGTAGGTTGGGTCAGCTCAGGGTAGCCAGGCTATGTCTCAAGACTACAACACTGGGCATGCATATGCAGTGCAACAGACCCAACAATAGTAGGATCTTGGACCATCAACTGTTAAAGGTACTATTGTAGTTTCTTCTATTTTATCTTTGGGACTTCCCAATACTGGAGCTATGCACAGCTTTATATTTGTGCCCATGTGGAGATAATTGTGTTCTATGTTTCTTATTCATATGATATCATGACGCTAGACACTCAATTGGGAACTAGAATGGTAGGTGTGTGTTAGTGCAGGGAGTGCCCCCTAGAATTTGGTGGGTGTCAATTTCTATGGGACAACTATGTCTTAGAGATGACGAGCTATGACATCATTCTCGGGATGGACTGGTTGGAACCCATTCGAGCCTTTGGGGATTACTATTGGCACATGGTGAGTTTCACATCATTAGAGGTAGAGAGTTTCTATACAAGGGCCAATGAGATGTCCAGGCAAGCCGAGCTGGACCCGATCATCATGGGCGAGGTGGTGTGACTGCCCAGATTGTGAGTTTATATATGGATGACAAGGGAACTTGTCAGACGGATTTCACTCCAGTGGTAAATCATTTCAAGGATGTATTTTTGGATGACTTTTCAGACCTACCTCTGGAACGAGATTTGGATTTCACTATTAATCTTGTGTCAGGAGTGGCACCGGTGTCCATTTCTCCTTACAGGATGGCTACAGCAGAGTTGCAGGTGCTCAAGAAACAGTTAGAGGAGTTACAAACAAAGGGTTTCATCCAGACTAGTACTTCTCTTTGGGGTTCTCCTGTCCTCTTTGTGAAGAAGGCAGATGGTACCCACATACATTGCATGGATTATCGGAAGCTGAACCAGTTGATAGTCAAGAATAGATACCCCATTCCACGGATTGATGATCTTTTTATCAACTTCGAGGAGAATGAGTGTTGTCGAAGATTAACTTGAGATATGGAATCATTAGCTTCACGATACGCCATTAGACATACCTCTTAAAGCGTTTCAGAGAATATATAGTCTATACAAGTACTTTGTCATGCCCTTCGGACTCAAGAATGTGCCAGTAGTTTTCCTGGCTCAGAAGAATCATCTATTCCACCCTTATCTAGATTATTTTGTGGTAGTCTTCAGGGATGACATATTGGTGTACACTCACTCTCAACACGAACATTCTACCCATTTTGATATCATACTGATTACACTATGAGAGCATCGTTTATATGCTATGATCTCAAAGTACCACTTTTTGATGGGCTAGATACACATCTTGGGTCATATTATCTCAGAGGCTGGAGTTGTAGTAGACCCCGAGAAGGTGAGAGTAGTAGTTTCTTGGGAGCAGTCGAAGAACGTGTTTGAAATACGTACTTTCTTGGGGATAGCTGGTTACAACATACACTTCATATAGGACTTCTACCACTTAGCAGTGTCGTTAACGGGTTTCACTAAGAAGGGTATGAAGTTCCTTTGGTAAGATACTTGTGAGACATCGTTTCATGAGGTGAAGGGAAGGTTGACTTTATCACCAGTCCTGGTACTTCCATATCAAAGGAAGAGCTATACAGTTTACTGTAATGCATCAGATATTAGGCTGGGAGTAGTGTTGATATAGGGAAATTGAGTAGTTTCATACGGGTCTCGGTAGTTGAGGCTACATGAGAGGAATCACCTGATGCATGATCTCGATTTGGCTGCAATTTTCATGTGTTGTACTGTTGGAGAAATTATCTCTTGGGATAACATTTTGTGGTGTTTAGGGACCACAAAAGTCTGAAATACATCTTTACCAAGCGTGACCAGAATTTTAGACCGCGAAGGTTGGTTGAATACCTTCATTCCTTCGACATTGAGCTTACCTATACACCTCATAAGGGTAACGCAGTAGCCGATGCACTGATTAAGAGGACTCAGATACAGGAAATGTAGGAGGCCAGTGTTGAGTGGAAGGTTATGGATTTTTTCTCTGAGATGCATTTGTAGGTGCACAATAGTCAAGGGTGAGTATATATTTCTTCTTTAGCTGTGACTTCTACCCTCCTGGATAGAGTGACGATGAGACAACTATCTTATTCATAAGGCGTAGTTCTATAGGAGTCGGTGGCAAGTGAGGACCCTCATACTAGTTGAATGATAGAAAGTGATGAGGTACTGCGTATCCATATATGAGAGTGGGTTCCATGGGATATATGTGAGGAGTTTATGTGGATGATTCATGCTTCCTCTTGGGTAGTGCATCCAGGTGTTATCAAAATGTATTGTGACTTGAGACATTAGTATTGGTGGCTGGGTGTGAGAAGAGTGGTACATAGGTTTTGTTACGAGATGTTTCACCTGTCAGCATGTGAAGTCGAAGAAACAAAGGCCATCCAGATTGTTACTACAGTTACCCATTCTGAAATGGAAATGGGATGATGTTAGGATGGATTTCATGACCGAGTTTCTAAGGTCACCTCTAGGCAGTGATGTCATATGGGTTTTTGTGGACAGACTTATGAAGGTAGATCACTTTTTACCGATCGAGGTGAACTTCAGTGTTTACTAGCTCGAGATGTTTTATATTCGGGAGGTAGTACGCCTTCATGGGGTCCCTCGTTCTATCATTTCAGATAGGGAGGTTCATTTTACATCATGTTTCTAGCAATGTTTTTAGAGGGCACTGGGTACACAGGTTCTTCTGATCACAACTTACCACTCTCGTACCAATGGCCAGTCACAACGTATGATATAGGTGCTAGAGGACATGCTTCGTGCATGTGTCATGGACAGTGGGGGCTCTTGGGAGAAGCACATACCCCTATTCGAGTTTTTATATAATAATTGTTTTCAAGAAACTATTGAGATGGCACCTTATGAAGATTTATATGGTAGGCTATGCCAATCAACCTTGTTCTTGTTGGAGGCAGGTGAGGCATCATTTCTGGGACCATGTCTCGTGCATGAGACTTCAGAGATGGTCTAGTTGATTCAAAAGCGGATGGCTACTACACAGTCTCGTCAGAAATCAAATGTTGATTGCCGAAGATGACCCTTGGAGTTCGTTGTCGGGGATCTGGTTTTCTTGCATGTTTCATTGAGGTTGGGACACATGTATATCAAGAGACATGGAAAACTGTCACCGAGGTATGTGGGGCCATTTGATATTATGGAGAGATTCGGGTCGGTTGCCAATCGGTTTCAGTTACCAAAGAGGTATCAGGCCATGCACGATGTGTTCCACATATCTCAGCTGCACCATTATCACTCAGACCTGTCTCACATTTTTTAGCCCGAGGAGGTTAAAATTCAGGTAGATGCATGCTTTGAGGAGCATCTAATTCGTTTTGTAGATAGAAGCATGATATTTCTCCGAGGCCAGTCAGTTCCTCTCGTATAGGTGCTATGGAAGCATGGATGAGTGCAAGTCAAAACAAAGGAGTGGGAGACCAATGTACTTTCTCAGTGGCTAGATTTGTTCTCAACTTTATCTTCACCACCCTTGGAAGGGAAATTAGGGGATTAATTGCTCTAATGGGGAATGTTGGTAATATCTCGGTTCTTACTCTTGAGGTATGGGTTTCTTCTTTTCCTTTTTCTTTAAGTTTTTTTGAGAAATTAAGGGAAATGGAGAAAAATCCCAAAATTTGTGGGTACACGTCGTATACTTTTCCACAGGACTTATACTTTGGTCATGTGGGTTGAGTATACTGGTTGTGTAGTCCTATCAGTGATGAAGGGTGTAAAAACTAACTACACACGGTGTACTTAGTATATACACACCATGTAATCAGTCAGCTGGTGAACAGTAAATCGGTTGGAGTAGCTTCCTGTGGAAGAGTAGTGCACACCTTTTACTCAAAAATACACGTTGTTTAATCAAGTTGATAGACAAATTTTTAGATGGCGGAATGTGGCTACAATTGGAACGATTCAAAAATGGAAAGTACACGTCGTGTACTTGAGAGTACACGACGTGTAGTTATTGTTTTCTATCAAAATAGGTAGTAGACTCCTCATTCGATAAAGGATACATAGATCTCCCGAGAGTCGTGGGAGAGAAGGTTGGATCTTTGAGGAGATCTCAACCGCACACCAGGACTCTAATTCCTTCATTTTCGATCTCGTTTTAAACGCACGGGTGAGTTTTTCTCTCTTATTGAACCTCTCATTCCAATTATTTCCCTAAGGGAAGTTATTTGTGTTTGAATGGGTGATTTTTTATCCCAGATCTATGTAATTCTCAGTTGTTTCAGGAGGTTCAGTTTATATATATCGATCAGAGAAGATAGAGGTAGGTGGTCTAGTGTTTATTTCCAACTGTCAATTTGTTTTTGTGTACCATTGTGCAATGCACCCATATTTTTCATATCGTATGGTTGATGCCTTGACTGATAAAGTACCTATAATTACATAGGTAATTTAATAAATATGTATAATCTTCTGTTTGGGATCGTTGCCTTGATCCAGGGCCACCCTGTGGGTGCGTTTCCCTTGTTTGGCCATTTGGCCAGGATACCCATGGTTATACCCTTATTATAGCTTGATTTGTGTTTTCTTGAGAGAAAATGTATATAAATTTCTTTTTTATGTGCTAGCCTCAGCCCGGTTGTTAGCCTCATGGAAGTGTTTTTTTAGCCTGAGGGAAACATTTCTTATGCCTGTGGGAAGTAGCTTCCGTGCATGAATACAATATCTCATACGCATGAGGGAAATATTCGTTATGCCTAAGGGAGATCACCCTAGGGTTTTGATTCTGATTACCTAAGGGTAAGGATTTTAATTCTTGAGAACACCGTTTACTTTGAATATTCACTATGGTGATTTATTATGTTATATCTCCCAAGCTAAAGCACAGGATTGGTATTGTTATTACCCTATACTTGTTAGATATTCTATTTCGGTTTTTTTCTACAGCACTGTATAGGATATTTTCAGCTTATGATGAGTCTCAGGAACTTATAATTAAATTATATTAAATTTATAAATAAGTATTAAAACGACAATATAACTGGTAGGAATGTTTACTTTTAAGTACATCATAGTTTACTGCGTTTCATTACTACACACTACTGTTACACATTTTCACTTACAGTTAGGCTCGGGCCTTTGGTGGTTTCCTAATGAGATTTATTTCTCACACCTTATTTGGTTCATGTCTTGGGCCCAAACAAATTATATTTTTGCAGTTGTTGACAAAGGAAAGAGTCCCTATACAGGTACTTGATTGTTTCAGAATAGTAGGAGATAATTGGACCGAGATGAGGCTTCTGATGCTGCTAAGTTCTTGCTACCCCATTTTTTTTTTCATTTTTATACTTGTACCTCATGCCATATTGTTTTAGATTACAATGTATCTTGTTTTTTCTACTTTATTTCAATTAGGAACATATTACATCATCATATATATCATTGTTGGTCATCTTTTATTACAGTGCCCTTTTCCATTTCATTTCGGTATTGTTTCTGCTTCCACTTTTGGTATGTTTATATTTCTCTACTATGCTACACATTGAAAAATGAGAGTATAGTTTTCCCACTATAATACCAAGGCCCTCACTGGTATTCGGCAACCTCTGGAGTTTGAGGAAATTCCCTTGAGGACATGTCACCAACCGGGTCCGGGTACCCGTGATGTGACACCCAGATTCGGGCTGTTACAAATATTGAAATTCAGGATAGTTTCTACTGCATAGAACATTTATTAAAAATACTGTGAAAGGAAACATAAGAAAGTGTGATATCCAATTAACGATAAGTGAAAATAAAGGATAAATATAAAGATAATTTTAACATAATGGTATTAGAACAACAACATAACATTTGATATTAATACCCTACATATCAAAGAAGATTCACAGGAGTTGTGATATAATGATTATAATAACACAAGACATGAATCTTAAGGTAATCAAGAGCAGAATCCATCAGAGAAGAACATAAGGGTAAAACATGGATTTGTGGAAGACACATAAACATATGAAATTATTATCATAGTAGTGAAGGATCACTTCAAAGGCGATTTTATTGGAATAATTTCACATTACAAACCATTACAGTGGTAAAGGATCACTCCCGTGACTATATTTTTTGTAAAGGATCATTACAATAACCATATTAGATAACAATGTTCACTCCAAAGACTATATTTTTAGTCATAGGTCAATCCTAAAACAATATTGGTAGACATTTTCCATTTAATAAATTAGGTTCAATCCCCATTATAGTCATGTCTATATCATATGATATGAATATTTTCCCAATTAATTCGAGGGAGATATAGTCCCCACCCATCACATAATGAAATAACACATACATGTTCCACATGATAATTAAAAATTCATCATATATTCACCCATAAAATGATATGGATTTCAGACACATCTTATCATAATCCATGAAATTAAATGGGTATCATAATAATTTCATCATATCATTACTTATGGGAAATAGAGAGGTTCTATAACGATTTCATCATTGAACAACCAGTTAAAGTGAACATGTTTCATAAGTATTTTATCATGGTATAACCTGTGGAAGAGAAATTGTTTTGACAAATAACTTTCTATATTAAACAAAAATCATTTAATTAAAGAATAAGAAATTTTAACTTGGATAATATGACAAGAAAATTAAAAACTATTTTAACGAATTTCATCATAGATACATAATGAATTATAAAGATGACATAAACCATTTTTGAATGAAAATAATCTTTATTTGTAAATTGATTTTAATAGGTTAATCATTTTCAAAATCATATTAATTGATAAAACAAAGAGGACACATTATGTAATCATTAATAATAATTGGAAACATAACATGGGGAAAATTTCCTTTGTTCTTAAAAAAAAGTTATTCAGAACAATAATAGGAATGCATTATTCATTGAAACTATATTTTAAAACTTATAAAGGAATCATTGTAAACAATTTTAAAAACATTTTAAGGCATACTTTTTTTTGAAAATTATATATATTGATAATAATTTTAAAAAAAATCTATAAAAAATATGTAATAAAATCTTTTATTCTTAAAATAATATTTAAAATGTATAATGCAGTATATGAATAATGACAATGGAGAATTTTATGCATGAATTCTATATAAATATAAATTATTCCTTTCACATTGTGGGTAGAGTTAAAAAGAACCTTGATTATAAAATTACCAGATGATTCCTTTTAAAACCATTATATAAAAATATAATTAATTTGAAACAATTTATTTCAAAAATAAATAGATAATAATATAAATTATTTTAAATTATTTTCAGAAAAAATGGTTTTGGGAAAATATTGTTTTCTAGCTGAAGGGGTGAATAATGTTTAATTTTATTAAAAATAAAATATTAATTATATAAGATAAACATGATTGGTACCATTATATTAATATATAATTAAAAACTAGGTGACAAAAAATTAAATGAGAATTATTGTGATATGGTTTATATGACTTCATCAATGGAATCATTTTCATAAACAATCATGATAAATGATGAGATTATAACAATAAACTCATAGCACTTTTGTAACATTGTATCAAAATACATATGATATGGAAAAATTAAATGAATTATAAAATATCATAAAAATAATATTATTATTAATATAACATGTTTTAGTGGAATTATAGACACTAAAAAAATAATATATGTTGAAAAGATATCATGTCTCATAAAAATGAAAAATGAAAAAACAATTATCCGAACGATTTGGTATCTCTATTCCTATAAAACCATGAAAGAGAGACCATCATATAGAATTTTTAACAAAAATATAAATATTTATTATAATAATAAATTAAATTCATGTAATGTGTATTCAAAATATAGAATAATTAGGTGGTGAATATAGTATCTGTCTCATGAAAGTAAAATGCGAGACACAAATCCATTACCTTAAGTATTGACTCTCATTATACTTTATCAAAACTCATATATAATAAATATATAATTATTAAAAATATAAAATAAATACTTATTAATAAATAAAATATGATATATGATTTACTTATGACACTATATGACCCATTTATTATGAATTTAATGTTAATATTATGTTCCGGGTAATAATTGCTTTGTTTTTTGTTTGTTTTTTTTCTCACCATTCATCATCATATTCCATAGATAACAATTTCATCATATCCGGAATTATAACCATGATATTAATGTATTAAATATTCTCCTTAAATTAATTTATATTAATATTAAAATGATAGATATATGAAATAGATTACACTGTTTTTTGTAGACGGTAAGCCATATATTATAAAAAAAATAATTTTTATGTATTATACATAGAATTTTGTTTATTAAAAACTTTTTCAATATATTACATGTATAACAAGAACATGTTACATCGCTTCACGAGGCAACAATCCATTGTACACACTGATGACCTTATCTTATTCCCACAAAATTGAATGAAAAACTGTTTGTGTTATATAATAATTATAGAAGAATAAAAAAATCATAAATATCATATATATAAAATAGTTAATAGTTTTCACACCATTTTTCCGAACCATGAATGATGGAAAGGGAAAAATGAATTACATTAATGCGCATTGTAGTAGTCTGATGTACACATGAATGAGGTTTTAATAGCCAATTTGATGGTAGTGAGTTTTATTATAAGTATAAATTAAAAATTTAAACATCATTTTATATTTAATGTAATAAAAATATAATATAATAATGATATAAAAATACATGTTTGGTTTTGAGGGAAAATATAAAAATTTATTTTGATTAAAGATACCACTTCATTGTATATATCCTATTGGATTACAACCAAATAATTCCATGGTTGGCATTATGAAAAAAATAAGGCTTCTATAGTTGTAGTATTGAATATGTGATGTTATTTGGGATGAAATTATTTGAGAAAATTTTTTTCAGATGTGTGAATAATTGTGGTGAGTTAGTTCCCTTTTATAGTTGAGGAAGGAATGGAATTATTGTAAATTCACAAAATTATTTACTATTTTGATGTCAATATTACCTCACGTTTCATAAATACTAATAATAAAAGGTGTTTATGTGTCATATGTACCACCAATTCCACTAATATTTATTTATATTGATGTGTCATTCATTTGGTTCCATAACCCTTCTGTTTCCATATTTTATTATTTTTGTTTTACATTATGTTATCTTGTTCCCTAAAATATTTAATTTATTCCTTATGACCATTTTATAGTGTTCCTTATTAGATAATATGGAATAAATTGTTCTTAATATTATATATTATGTATAATGAACATTTTTTGTGAAAACTATCATTAACATAAGCACATGTAACGTACAAAACACATATTTAACCATAACTGTGTTAACCATTTTTTCTCTATTTAATAAAAAATATTGTCAGTATATTTTTATATATTCTCTTTGGATGGAAAATTGATGATATTTTTTTTGGAAAACAATTTATCAAATATAGTATTTTTAGTAATAGTAAATGAATTAATAAAATATAATTTATTATAAAATGTGATTAATATCAATTTTGACGTTTTTAATTTAATTGAAATTTAAAAAAGTAATATAAACATTTAATTTGAGATAATATTTTTCAAACTAATATTAATCTAAAAAATTTATCACAATTATTCATTCAATTTACTTAAATTTCAATGTTCTTATTATAATTTTTTTATTTAATTAATAATTAAATAATTCTGGTGTTAGAGTTGCTGAAGAACATAATGTAAATATATCATAAATGAAAATATGAAATAAGTTTTTCTAAAAAAGAATATTTCAGGAAATATAATATTTATAACAAAAAATATGAAGTTTTTTTAAAATTCAGAAGTATTATATTAATAAAATTGGATAAAGATACATTTTTTTGGCATTGTAGTTACTTAATTCATCATATGGTTCAAATTAATGAAACATTATCCCAAAAACTCAAAAATGTCAAGCCTAAGGTCTTAGTGGTCTAAAAATGTTTTTATAATATTTGTTACAGGTTTTCGTTCATTCTTGATCCTTATATTCTTTGTTTTACAACTATGTAATCTTTTTTAAATTAATCTTTTCATTAATTTTAATTTATATCACTATTCACTTTTTTCAAATAAAATTAAGCTAAATTTATTAGAAATTATATATTATTGTGATTCCAAATATGATATGATTTTTTTCACAATTCAATTTAATTGAGTCTTATAAATGACTAAAAATTAGTCGTGAAATAATGATGAGAAAGAGAGTTTTTAATGGAAAAAAAGATGAAATGTTTTCAAAATTATTTATTTTCAATTTCAAATTGAAATTTATGAAAATGACTAAAATTGTATTTATAATTTTATATTTGAACTATTTTGATGTTATGTTATATTTAAATGTTTTTTATAATTATAAATTATTTAAATGAAAATAGAGTTTTCCATTAATGTTCAATTTTTTTCACTATTAATAAAAAATAAATTTTCTAGAAAAAATAAAAAAAAATATTCTTAAGATTATTCTGATATTAATGTTTAATAATTAAAGATTATTTTTAATATAAATATTATAAATATGGAAAATTTTAATCTTAATATATGTTTTCTAAAAATGATTAAATTAATATTAGAAGATATATTCTTTTGAGAAAACTGATTCTGATTTAAATGATTCTAATTTTATTTCAAATATATATAACAAATAAAAAAATTAATAATATATACTTTCCTATGTTATTTAAATATATTCATTACCACCCTTCCAATTACTTAGTGATAAATATCATATTAAATAATAATATTAATAGTAAATAATAGATTTGTAAAACTCAGAATTGTATGTAACACAGGCAATCAATGAATCATTGTACTGTCTAAAACAAAAGATATACATAGTATTGAATGTAATAGATTCTAAACATAGCTTTTCATTAAATGTATTATCAATGCGTTTTTGCATACAAGTAAAGAAAAACATTATGTATAGAGAAATGAAAGACATCAACGAATTTTAATTTATATGACAATATTGTTCCTAAAAACATTGAATGTTACAATCATAATTAATAAATAATAAAATTATTCTTTATTATTTCCAATATATATTATGAAAAATGATAACCTCGCTCTTTGGTGTAGAAAATCTACCACCATCATAAAATTATGTGAATCATTTTTCAATACCACATTACATGGATGATTTAAAAAAAATCTATTCAATAAATATTATGTTTATAACATGTATATAAATCAGTATATTATTAAACTATATAATATGAATAACAACATGGAAATCAATGATGAACCATACATGAAAAATTTAGTTGTTAACTGCTAAAATATTGACAATAATGTACTTGTGTTATAAAATGGACAAGAATATGTTATATGTGAATTATATAGGATTTTATATATTAATTTGTCTGGTTTTAGTAATTTGGTGAAATTAATATAAAATAATTACAATACATTTTAAAAAATTTAAAATATATCTATGTGTGTGGTATGAAATTTCCCCTCAATTTCCATTCCACTGATACATATTAGTTATTGTGATCATATTTGATTATGTGTTGTATATACTACATCATTTATATATATGATACAAATAACGTTTTATTAAATTCAATTAATGTTTCAATTCATGTTTACAATTTCAATGGGTTATATTTTAAATATTACAAATAATGTGATAGTTATTTTTTCTTATAAAAATATTTTAGGTATGATTGTATTTTTTAACGAAATTATATAGTATATCCTTACTAATCTCTTATTTTTACCATAGGATTGTTTAATGAGGTTCACTATTTTAATTAAAATTTCTGTAAATCTTGATTTTTATTTATTTATGAATTTTTGGAAATTAATTACAATCATATTTCAATTTATAATCAATTAAATTTTTCAATCATTATCCAACATTTTTAAAAAAAATTCTATAATGGTTATTTTTATTTTTCCCATATTTATATTTGAGGTTTTTTATGTAATCAATTTTATTTATAAAATCATTTAATCAAATATTTATATTTTGGGCTAAAGATCATTTTTTAACCAATTAAAAATTAATTTTTTTATATAGTGTAAACAAATTTCCCTGAAAACATAATAATTTACACTATTTAGATTCATCTATATTTGATAATTCATTTTAAGAAGAGAAAGATTTAGTGATACCTTATTTTAAAATTTTCTCATTTATTTTCTTCTATTATCGAAAATAAATTATTTTACATAAAATCCAAATGTTATTATGAATTTATAGTCATATCCCATCAAATGATAAATTTTTTATTATTTATATTCTTCTAAAACATTCACATTCTTATCATCACCATTTAATGATATAGATCCATATTATGTTTGTCATGGATATGATTTTTTCCCAAACCATATACTATTTCCACATGTTGTGTTTTACTATGAATGTTATTTTACTAACTAATAAAATATTGATATTCATTATTCATTACTCATTAAATATATTTGTTGATAATCGGTATTGATTTTGAATTAAAAATATAAGTTTATATATGTGGAAAGAATTCAAAAAATAATTATGGATGGGGATTAATTATAGATAAACCCTCCTTGAATAGATATTTCTAATGATAAAAATGAGTTATCCCACCATATTATATTGTTATTTGTTGAAAACATTAATATAGTTTAAATTATCATTTCATAAATCATGATCAATATGTGAAACATTAGAAGTTTTATTCATTTAAAATTTTGTTATTATTATCCATGATATTTTTATAGGGATATAATATAGATATTCATTTCATGGCCTTGTTATTGATAAAATGATATGTGGTTTTAGTTATAAATTTTTCCATGTTGAATTTTCATTATTAACACGTTATATCTTCAGACAATGTAAATTGCCAATGATCCTTTTATATAACCCATAATTTTTATTTCAATCCATTTTATATGAATATTTAATATACTAATGATAGTAAATAATGCATATTATTTAATATTAAAAAGTGTTATGTTTATTCATATAAAATTGGAGTCATGTGTGTATTCAGTTCATTAGGACTGCTAAAATAATGTATCCTTGAAGAGTTAGTTGATTATAATAATTATAATATAATAAATTACACGCCCTCCGTGGGTTCCAAATGTTGGGATTGTTTGACTTTATTTAAAAGGATTTTCAAATGAATCTATTGTTACATGATTTAAAAATAAAATATTTTAGACAACATAAAAATGACATATATTTAGAATAACTATAACTCTATAATATTACCATAATATTTTCATATAGTCTATTGTGTTGATTTCTTAAGAATAAATATATTTCTAGATGCTAAATGTTTACATTGTTTTATAATAGATGCATATTGTTGTAATGACCCAAAAAATAGCTAGTCAAGTTTATCTGAGTCATAATTCTTGTCAATGAAGTGTGATCCCTTACTATACACCTTTTTTGACACAAAATGAGGATATTATTTGGTTTATTCACATAATAATTACAAACCATTATGAATTTGTTAAAACAAATTAGGATATTCCCATATAAAAGAATATTATGATCCTATGTTTATCTATGAAAAATATCAACATAGTATTTAGTTTTAAATAAATTAAATATTATGATTTAAAATTAAGATGTTTAGTTTATATTTTAGATTATGAGTATAGTGATACTATATATATAATACATTGATATTATATCTTATTAAATAAATATTCATTTCATATTTCAAATACGCACTGCAGGAGCATAATGGTATAGTGTTTTTAGAAACATGGTTACATTAAAAACTAGTTCATATCTAAACTACATCAACACCCTCTATGTACTATATAATTAGAACACTTCTTAGGAATATCATACCTATATTATTTCTTGATAACATAGGGAAATGAATCCAAAGAAAGGGAGATCATAGATTATCTGCAAGGGTTATCATCAAATATTTATATGATCAAATAAGCTTAATAGGGGAATAAGGCATTGAAAATATCATCATACCATTTGTCAACCATACCAAACATATAAAAGATCAAAAGATTTAATTAACGCAAAATGAATCATATTTCTTAATATACGATTTACAATTTATTCAAAGAGTATATTAAATTAGAGAATAATATGGTAAAGAGACATAGATTTGTGGAATAAAAATATTCATAGAAAATAATTCCTTTAGTAATCAATTCATGTACTCCATAACTATTATAGTAGTTTTTTGTCATTATAAAGACCATCATAGTAGTCACAGATCACTCATAATAATAAAATAGTGGATTGGAATTACTCATAGAACCATAAAAAGTAATGCTAAATTCCCATGAGTATAATAGTTTATTCGGTTTGCTCTTGAAGTCATTGTTATGGCAATTGTTCACTCTAATGACTATCCTATTATATTAATTCTCTTACTTAACTATATTCTCTCTTGATTCTATTTTTTTATTTAATGAGGCATCAATCCTTTCCCAATTAATTGGATGCATATATAGGCATAAAAATATATATAATTAAAATCATACATTTAGTTTCTATAGGATGATAAAATATTCATCATATTGGAACTATTGAAAATAAATGGGTTTCATAAATATTTCAATGAGGGATAATCCTTGTTAATGAAATGGTTTTTGTAAATATTTTTTCAATTAATTATATCATTAATTGTCTGAATGGAATTTTTTTCATAGATGTATTATCCTCATAATTAAAAATTTAAAATATCCAGAGAAAACATAATGATGTCACCATTGGATCATATCCCTAGAAAAACGTATTCAACAACAAATTTTATTTTATTAATTAATATAATATCTATAAAATGTTCCTAAAAATAATCATAAGGAAAATATATTTTTCAATTTGAAAACAATTTTTTATAATATATAAATTATCAAATATGAAGAATGTTTTTCCTTTTAAAACAAACTTGAATAATTCGGAAGGAAGATTAAAATAATTGAGTGTTCATGGTGGTGTAAAAATAGTATCATGTTATATATGTTAAAAAAATAATTCATTAATATTACTAATATAATTCAAAACAAGATCTTTTAGAAAATAACCAGAATAAATATTTTAATTTTTTTAAATATAAATAATTATGAAATTTTAATTAAATTGAATATTAAAATATTAAAAAAATCAATTAATCCTTTTTAAAAATCATGGGTCTGGGAAGAAATGTTTTTTATAGAAGATAGAAGGTATCATTTCTTTAAAAAAATAGTTTTTACACCTTAGTTGTTGAATATATTAAAATGAAACATAGACATGAATTATTTCTAAATAAAATTACTATTATAAAATATATATGTTTTTTAGAGTTAGATCATACAATTTCTTCTTCAGAGAAATATTTTTAAATCATCCTCATAAATAATGAGATTGTAATATGAAACCTTCTACACATTGGGAACATTTGTATCCAAATCCTAATAAAATTAGGAAACATATTTATATACGTATATACAATTATTTTCAATAAATTAATAATAAATTAAATTCATATGATTTTTATATATACACCGTAGAAATTAATCAAGTATTGTATATAGAATGTGTCTCACAGAAATAAAAGTGGGACATAATTCCATTACATCACATCTTGAATTTCTTCATACATTTTCAAAACACATCTATAATGAAATTATATTTATTATAAATATATCTAATATAAATACTCATATATATAATAGCATATATTATTTACCTTTTACATTTCTACTTGTTTGTTGAAAATTTCTTGTCAAAATCAGGTTTTGGGTAATGAAATCTTAATTTTTCTTACATATATTGACTTATTATTTTTAATTTATTTGCTTTTATCATGGTTCAATAACTTCCATGATGTTTAATAATATATAAATATGATTTATATTAATTATTTTTGTGTTTATAATAATCCATAAAACTAAGTGGCTTAAAATTATTTTAGTCGTTCATAGAAATGGAAGGTCATACATATGAATGGACATGATCTCAATTTTATTTACTAATGAAATAAAAGTAATGTAAATAATATATCACCATTATATAAATCCTTATAGGTGATAAATATCATATATATTCATTAAGTATTTCATTAATACAATACCTTTCAAAATAAAATAAAAAATGCATTACATATCTTTGTGGAGGAGGTAGACCACATGTATGAATGACCAAGCTTATCATTTTATAACAGATTAGAATTTTGTAATGAATATGTGAAATTATAATAAAATATGCTTTAATATTAATAAATATCTCATAAATTATTTATATATATAATTAAATCTACATGTGAGAGGTGTGATGGAAAACAAATTATATTAGTTTAAAAGGTAGTAGTCTATTATACACAAGATCAATGGTTTTGTTTTCATGTTTCTGGTAGTCTATATGGGTATATGTTATTATATAAACACAATTAAGTATCCTTAAAATTTTTAAACTGGTGTTTTTATATTGTAATTATTATGACATTATTGAAGTTGTTAAGATAATAAGTGAAAAAAATGAGATTAGTGAAGAAAATTATCTTCGCTTAGAAAAACCTCTTTTATATGACTCATTATGGACACTAGGTATGGTATGATTATAAATAAATAATAAATAATATGTAGATAATGATTTTTGGGAGATATTTTGGTAGTTTTTGGTCAATCAAAATTAATTTACTGAGGTGAACTATTGAGGGGAGGTAGTCCCCATTTATAAATAATAGAGTCATGATTTGATATGGTATATCAGAACTAAAACAAAAAAAATTATACATTCTATTCCTCTGTCGTATATGTTCAATCATTTTTACCATTTTTTCTTTCACTATAGATACTAATACATTCTAATTTACAATGCTAATTTATAATTTTAGAATAAAAAATTGTTCGATATTAGTAAATATGGATCTAATTATTATATATTTTATTTCAAATTTATTAAATACTGATCTAATTAATGTTTAATGTTAATTTTAATACATGGTTAACTAAAAAACAAAATAATATTTCAATCTCAACACGAGTAATTGATATTTATCATTTTTTCTAATAATTATGAAACAAAACTAATAAAGACCTATTATAATATATAAGATAAATTAATTATAATTTTCAAAGATAGTTTATTAAATCCTAATCATTTTAGTGGTATAATTAAATATTGGATAAAACCAAATACATAGGGAAAAATCAAGTACCCAATGTAAACTTTTCCATAATTAAAAAACTTTTTTATTTCCAAATAGCGAACATTATTTAATATAATAACCTATATTGGATTAATGATAACATAAATAAACTACTGTAACATTTAAAATCACATTAATGAATTTCAAATCTTATAAATCATTTAATTGAAAAGGCATATTTTAATAAAATCATTATTTATTTATTCGTTGAAAAATATTGTTTTTTAAATATATTATAAATTCACACTATGATAAACATCAAATTTTTATTGATAAATATTATCATTAATTTTTCTAATAAATGTTTCAAAATTGGAATAAAACTATTTTCTCATAAAAATTAAAAAAAATCAGAAAAAGTGTTTTCTTAATATTATAAAGTCCTTAACAAATGTTATCTTATTATATATATGAAGGATATCATTATAAAAAAACATCATATTTTTTTATAAAATGTGGGTTTTCTTATTCATAACATTTATTTATTATAAAAATTAAAAATGTATTGTTTACAAAATGTTAGTAATAATATAGAGTGGTTTATTGAAACTCAGTGTTATGTGTAATAGAAGCTATTAAACAAATAATATTTATAAAAGAAAATTATGTAATAAAATATAATCATGTTACATTATACCACAAATAAAATGAAAATATTCATATATTTTGTTTACTTTGATATAAATAATATACTGTAAATCTTCCTCAACATTTCTTTGGGTTCCCATGTTGCTTCATGATGCTAGTGGGTTTTACACAAAATAATGAACGAGTGAGTTTAATTGTTTCGTAGAACTTTTTCCCTATAATCTAAAATATCAAAAAAAATTCATTTGAAATATCATGATCCCATAGTATGACCACTATGGTTTCTAAATTTTAATTTGCAGGTGTATACTTCCGGATGATAGATACATGGAACACATCAAGGAATAAAGAGTGGTTTGGTGTAAGCACCTAAATATTAGAAACCATCCCTTATTGATCGAGAATATCAAAAGGAACAATATACATAGTTCCCTAATTTCCTACATTTTGGAATATAATAACATTTTTCTATGTATAAATTCATAGAAATACTTTATCGCTATTTCCGAACACTATATGACATTAACGATTGTTGACATGACTTTTGAATTGATTTTTTTATAGATTTCTCTTTTTTTGGAATGGATATAACCTTCATTAACATATTATAATCTATTATTGGATCCAAAAACATCCATTTAACAAATAAATCCCAACATGTTAGATTTTAGTAACTATTTATATAGAGGGAATCATACAGATCCATCTTAATGTTTTATTAGAAAAAATTATTTTAAGAAAACATGACTAGAGTATGGTGTTTGACCCAACAAACATTGAAATCCCAAGAAATAGATTTCAAAATATTCTCTTGGTTTTTAATTATTCTTATAGAATTATTGTCTATATAAGAATGATACTTTGTGATAAAACTCACTTATTTATTAAGAAAATTTTAAAGGATATTTGAGAAATTCAGGATAACCATCATATCCCACTCTTAAATAATAAAATTTGGTACTCTTTTATACCTTATGATTTCTTATATGTATATCATGGAATGATAATCTAGGGACAAATATTATTTGATAACTATGATCTATGTTTCATTTTTTCAAATATTATCATCAAATAAAATATAATTATTCAATTTAGATATGTTGGGAGTATCATTACAAAATACATAGTTATAATTTCCCATTTTCATTCTGGTAGGGGAAATATTGTGACATATAATTTTATTTTATTATCTCACCTCTAACAGGCTGACACAACATGCACTAAGATAAAATCTCTAAAATATATATCTCTATCTTATCCCACTAAAAATATTCAATGAAATAAATATACATCATTTTATATATGGTATAAATAGATAATTATGAACTATGTGATTCTAATAAAAATAACCTTTTCAAAATTTGAATGACCAAGACAGAAAATAGTTTACGAAACTTATAATACAAGCATATCCAATGATAACCACAAGAAAATTTCCAAAATCTTGTTTAGCTCTACAACTATCTTCTACACCACCTTATTCCTTAAATGGATTTATGGTTTATAAATTATTTAATCAATATCATGTTTTCTCTCTTCCATAATGATTTGAAAATAAATACATTTAAAAGATACCAAAATTAGATATTCTTTTCTTATTATAGATAATATATTTTAAACTTTTTGATAAGGCCCAAAACAAAATCATTAAAATTTACTGATTTTATGTCATGAATTATACATTCATTCACTTTTAGGATCTCTTTATGTCTAGTATTTTATAAATTTATTCCATAAAAAATATATAACAAAAATTATGAAATTCAATGATTACACCTTCAATCAGTATCCCTTATTCTCATAATAAAATATATTTAAAGTAAAGAATTATTTATCTTCCTTGAAAATATCTATGAAATTCATCTTAACTTCGATTTTTCCCTTAAAAATCCATAAATCATGAAAAATCATTAAAAAATGTGGTGACCACAAAAATATCAGTAAGGGATACAAAATAAAAAAATTATAAGTTCACTGATCTACTTAGATCTTTTATAATGTATAAAATGATATTAAAAAAATGTGAAATTAATAAAAACACATAATGAAAAAAATATAATAAAAAAAGAACATAAAATTCATTAATGTGAGTTAGAGCCTCAAATAAATACAACTATTTAAAAACACTTTGAATCCCATTTCAGTTAAAATAACTATAATGCCTAATTAAAATATATTATTCACCCAATGTATTTGAGACATATAATAGACTCGACCACTTTCATCTAGGCCGCTCCATTAGGTAATGTATAATGGGCTCACCCATACCTATAAAGGCCACCCATCGTGAATGTTGTAAAGTTGTCACCCAACTATATCTAGGTCCCCCCATTGAATAAGGTGTAATAAACTCTCTCCGTGTTATATCAGCCACCAAATTAGAGAATTCTCAATTTCCACATCATAAATAATACATATTAATTGTGAAACCCCTTTAAAAACTATTTTATGCTAATAATAAAAAACATTCAGATGAAAATTCCATTTTTTTTAAAAACCATATTCCAAAAAAATACCAAACAAATGGAAATAGGGGGTTTAATTTAAGAAATCATAAATGTTTTTAAAGGAAGCAAGACATAAAAAATAGTTTCAATGTTAGAAAATTATTTTTCATCATGTACATTTAAGGTACATGATATTAATAGATAAAGAGTGATAGAAAACATGGTCAAGAGGAATTCAATGATGAAAAAATCAAAAACCAAATATGTGTGTAATATGTCATGATATTAGCAGATAATACGGTCATATGATGTCATTTTATTTCTAGATCCCTTTTCTAGATATGAAGGATTCCTTCATCATTGACACTAAGAGAATATAGAAATACACATAAATGATGCATATAGATTCATACATTAATCAATAACTTCTGTATACATATCTCAGGATATAATCAATGAGTATCATAATGAAATTTCATGAATGAATCACTAAGAATAAACATATATAGGGTCAAAAATTACTCAAAATGGATAACACGATATTCCCCATATCATTAGATATAACAAAAAACCAAAATAGTCTGGGAAAAGAATTAAAATTAAAACATCTATATGATTAGATAATACATTAATAGCTATGTGTCAATAGAAATACCCAATGTTAAAACTACAAAATTCCATAGATATATATCCATAATGTTCACCAATAACATTAGACATACATCCAAAAACAAGTATTGAAATTATTCCTGAAATAAACATCCATAAAATACCTCATAAATAAATAGAAATTAATTAATTTTTTCTCTTAAGGTATTTATAATACTAAAACTGTTGTTTCTAATACATTGGGCATAAGAACATCCTTAGAAAAATATTTTGATGTCATTTTATATCACCACATCACTGGATGGTATAACATCAACTAAAAAATAGAAAATGATTTTTTCACGCCTTTATTTTTATAATCATGGTAATTTCCCCATTAATTAATTATATTTAGACCCAAGTTATAATAATTTCCCATCATATTATATCTAATATATCTTATTGTTTATTAGATATATTTTATAAAATAGTGGGATTGGTTAAGAATCCTTCACATGTAGTCATGAATCGTATGCCGAATATTTTCTCACTAATATAACTTTCCAAATCTTAAAATATGTTCGCCTAAATGTATATTAATACACTAGGACATGTTTTACACTTACATCCATAATTACTAGATAGTTTATTCTACATTTCATTCCATGAAGATAGTTTCATATTCTTCTCATCTCAATGAATGCATGTGTCAGAAAACTCCATTAAATATTTTCTATCATAATGAACCACATTCTCATAACTATTATATTATCACTTGGAAAAATATATTTGTATTATTTGTTTTAAACCTGAGTAAAATCTATTAACATTACTATAAATTTAAATAAAAAAATATGATATGTACCGCTGAATCCTTGTAATATTGTCTTAATGTGTATAGAATGAATCTTTATCCTTTTTAAAAAATTCCAAGAGTAGCTTCTCTAATATAATCTCACAAAATATAATGGAATATTTCTCAAAGAATATATTGTTAAATGTATCTCACTCAATAAATATCATCTCTCTATGTTTTCTTCACATGTAAAGTCCACCATTGATCTCATTAACCGTCATAATGACAAATGGAAATAGTTACATTTTAGAATTTTGAAAAACACATGACTTCAAATATCATCTCTAGGGAATTGACCCATATTTTAGATACCACTTTTTTGGATGATCTATTTAATGATGGGGGTAGTTTTTACCAAAATAATCCACTATATATATGTTTATTTGTGTTATATCAGCTTACTCACTAACATGGATACCACCACCATTTATATCTAGTGTTAACTAATCCATCACTACAATAAATTGTAATGTTCCAATTCATAAAATATCAGGATTATGATTTGGAAATTTGTTTTTATTTTTCTTCATTCCCATTACGGATTTCATGTTTATGTTATGGAAAATAATTCTTTAAAATAATTCATTAGATGATATAACATGGAAATCATGAAATTCTATGGAATTTTATCTTAACCATAATGTAACATATTTTAAGGGAACACCATTAACACTATCCTCACATATAAGGATGTCTAAAAATATTTTCTTTACAAAAATGAGTCCTATAGTTAATCACAATATATTATTTTTCATATGTCAATAATATAAATTTCATTTTTTTATAGGATATTTTTTTGGTATATAATTTTAGATAACTATTCTATATATCATAAATAGAAACATTATGATATAAAAAGTGGGTATATCTGATATAAAACCATTTTCCCCATAATATAAAACCTTTAAAATAAAACATGGCTCTATTTCAATGGAAATATCCATTAAAATAATCATTAATTATTAAATTCCCTTAACTGTCCTTAGATCCTAAGAAAATCATTTTAAAATATCAGATGAGCACAAAAATCTATTTAAGGGATACAAACGATGGAAAATCATTATGTAAAAAAATAAAAGAATAATAATATAAAACTTACCTCGATCATGAAATAAAGAATATTCACATGAATAAACACATAAAAAATCATTAAAACACATTGTAATCAATTAAAACACCTTTAGGTGTCATAGAGAATAAAAAACATGGAACATATTCAATCCCATTTGAAGACCCTTTTAATTGGAATTACCATAAAAAATAACTACAATATAATCAATAACCTGGGTATTATAGAGGTAAAACTAAATAACGTAGTTTTATCTAGGACTCCCCATCATATATGATATAATAGGCTTTCCCCATCTTATCAGGGCTTCACCATCATATAAGATGTAATGGGCTCACTTTGTTCTATATGGGCCTCCCCATTTTGTATGATGTAACATGATCACCTTACATAATCTGGTAGACCCCATCATTTATGGTGTAACGGTCTCACATAGTGAAATCCTGGAAACATCATCTTGTAATAATATAGCAACACATCAGTAATAAAACCGTTTGATAATGAAACAATTTGAAAAATTATTTTGAACTCATATGAAAACACAATCGGATAAAAATACCGTTATCTCTTAAAAAAAATTTAAAATCAAAATAACCAAAAAGAATAAAGATGCTTTTCCTTTTATGAAAACATGTATGATAATAAAGGAATATATAAACCAATTTATTGTAAGGATGGCGTAAATGTAATTGTCTTCAGTTATGTTAATTCTAGAACACACATTTTATCCTTTTTCCAAAAATTCAATATTAAACACATTATAGAGATACCTTTTGAGAAAAATTAAATAAAATAAAAAATATAAATGAAATATCAATCATAATCATTTTATATCCATATAATAAAAAATATTTAATATTATAGATAATTGGGGAAGTGATATTTTAATTAAATCATTATAAATTTAAATATATTTATTTAAATCAAAATATCCCCTATAACATTGAAATATTTGAATAATTTTCCACATGAAGAAATAAAATTTGACAAAAAATAATTAACATGTTAATAGATATATTAACTGTATTATTTTTCAGAAGGTGATGTATATACACCTCCTAATAGAAGAAGGGTTTATAAAAACATAATATGCCTCAGTGAAACGAGATTGAGACCAACTCATGAACTTTATGTATGACTTCTCATGTATGTATTTATCATTTATCATATTAAAAATATGTTTATTATTTACTTAATTTATAGAATTTTTTATATTTCTAAATAATATTATTTCACTTATTATAAATTTTGATACTATGTTTTAAATAATTAATTTTTCATCAAGAGTTTTGACCATATTTAATTAATGGGTTTGAAATGACTTTGGTAGGTTGACCAAGGTCAGAGATTTCATTATTAAAATATCTCAATTATAATAATAAAGAAATGATTATCATATTTAAAAATAAATTATAATTTCATGACCAAAAACGAATGGTGGATATGAAAAATGTATTAATTCTACAATCATAAACATCATAGGTCATATGTCTGCACGAGTAAGATTTTAATTTTTCAATCCACATGTCCGTGAAAGACGTTATAATATTTTTAGTGTTTGAAAATGAAATAAATAAAATGATATATTATAGTTCTATATCTGTAATTAGGAATTTAAAATAATATATATTTCATTTATATCACATATATTTATTAGAAATATTATTATTACATTCCATTTAAGGATTGAATGTATCAGATCCTTTTGAGGATGTAGTACTCCTTACATCCACAAATGATGTTATCGTATTCCCATAAAATCAAAATAAAAAATGTTTGTTTCAAATAATAATTAGAAAACATTGAAAACATTAAAAATATCATATATACCTTATAAAAAATCAATTTCCATAACAATTCCAAACCATAATTAGTGGTAATGAAAAAATGAATGATATCGTTTCATGATATGATAGTCTATCGTACACATGAATGACTAATTACATACCCATTTGATGGAACTATGAAAATGTGTAGATAAAACGCATAAAATAAATAAAATTTAGTATATTTATGATACTAGGATATTATAAATTCATGGAATAAGAAAAATATAATTGGTGGATAATGATAATGAACAAAAATACTCATGGAAGAATGTTACCTTTTCTTTGGGTAGATTTTTATTGTTTCCACCAAAGTACAACCTCTACTTTTGTAATTTCCAATGTGCAGGATCTAGTATGAGAGGAAGGTTGATGTAACCTTATTTGGGAATAGATAGGATGTACCAATAGGATTTCATGGTGTGATTAATGGGTGAGAGTGAGTTCATTTTATAATTGAGGGGGAGTGACATTATCATAAATGTAAAAAAGAAAAACACTATTAAGAGGTATATATTACATCATATGCCTCCACTAATGAATGTAACTAATTTATAGTTGGTATATGGTCTAAATATATAACTAATTTTTTTAAATGTTTTTTGGTTGTTTTTTGTCCTAAATATTAATCTTTTACCACCATGTAAATTCATACTACATTAATCTCTGTATTTTATTTTATTATTATTCTTTAAATTTTTTGAAAAATAAATAATTTGGAATTATAAGACATTATAACATATTCTAATTCAAAATATTTAATAATCATTTTCAAATTAAAATATCTTAGATGGGAGATTATATTATACAATTACCCCAACATAGGAATTCAGATAGAAGTTTTTTAAAGTATTGAAGTTGAAAAAATATTCAATTTTTTTATAATAAATATCAATGTGAAATTGAAAAAAAATGAACTAAAAATGAATAAATGATTTAGAATATAATTATACTTAAATATTAAAGAAAAAATATAATTTATCACTATAATTTAATATTATGAACACACTGCTTCCAATTATAATCCAGTATTTTTCACTATTGATCAAAACAAGATTATTATCAGAAAAATACCAAAAATTCACCAAAAATAAATTTTTGTAAAGACAAAGATTTTACATGTAATTTTTTTAACTATATGTAATTATAATGAGTTTGAGAAAATTGAAGGCTTGTGATTCCGAGTCCCGGTGTGCCCGAAATAAATTTCTGAGCTTTTTTATGGTACGTTCAGTAAAAGAATGGGCTGCGTTTTCTATCTTTGAATAGGTGCTCGGATTAAACCTCTTAGGGAACCGTTGAATCCAACACACTAGGATTCTCTTAAGGGAAGCTTCACAATGACTGTAGTAGGTTGGGTGAAAAAGTAAATTTGGCGGACTATTGAAATTTTAAAAAAATAACATGTTATGTTATTTTATTTATTTTATTATTCTCCATAACATGAGTGGCGGTAGCGGGACCATTGACACATCAAGACATTAATTGGATGGACACACCTTTATTCTTGTAACCACACCATTGGAATTTGTAAGGATCCTTCATTAAATTAACTCCATTACGTCCGCGTGCCTTACTCACCCTCCCCCTCTCTTATTTATATAGAGCTCGGGGTGGAGTGTTGGCATGGCGTCACCAAGAGATGAATCTTTGGTAAATTACCATGGTTCCAACCACATGGAAGACAAGACCAGTTTCAGCAAGTGGTGAAGAGCACCACCGAATCACAAACCAATGACAACGACTAAGGATTATTCATCAATATCCATCAATGAACGTCTCTTCTAAATAGGGGGGTTTATTTTGAAGTTGTATTTGTCAAATTTAATCCTCTATTTATTGTGATCACATAAGCATTGAGCGTGCGGGCCAATTGAACAAGGCTGAGACCAGCCACCGCTTCTCCCAATCTCTATTTATCGGGGATGGTTTCCTCAGATTGATGGCATCACGAAATAGCGGGTCATGATACGACAATAGAAACGCGGGAGACCTGTAGGCAGAAATATCACCACGAACGGACACTAGAGCCTGTCTGATGACCTGTAGAAGATACAGTTCTGGGTGTTATGTCAGCGGAGGATGGTGGGGGCTAGAGGATACCCACTCCAATCGACCGCGGGTGGTGGAAGATGGGGCACGATGGTGTGTCGCGATTGCTGATGGTCACTGGCCCATGCTGGCCGCATAGGACAAGGGTGTCTCCCACAGGCGCCGCCAGTGGCAGTGGCCATGGACAGTAGGTGGTGGCTGGAAGTCGTGGCGTGGCCCACTCCATGCGGCGTTGGTGATACCCGGTCGACCAAACAGCAGACCATTTAATGCAGTGGGGCAGTTCCCCACCGACTGGGTGAAATGAAACCTCATCCTCTAAGCCAGCAGTAGAAAAATATCCACATTTTGGCAGATGCAGGATGGACACGGGCAGGACGAGTGGACCGGATCCACCCAGTGGGTCGTACCGGGCCTATATCCTATTGGGATGGACCTTCCTGGAGGGTCGGACCCACAACCAAACTGGCAAGTGCGGGTGGGCTGAGCCCTGCCCGACGGGCCGGTCCAACCATGACCTAGGCCCACAAACCAATGGTCCGGCCCCGACAGGATAGACCTAGTGAATCAGGCTGAACATTAATTGGATGGACACTAGCGGGGTCATGTAGACCCCGAGAACTATTGTGTCGGGTCTGTCAAACCGAGTCGCACCGAGACCAGACCCAACCGTCCCCAGAATGAATAAACTCGAGTTACTGAAGACCCTGATGTCTGTTCGACACGCAGTCAGTGGCATTGGGATACATTTTGGGAATTGGTCCCTTTGGCCTATTTTGGTGGGCCCAATTGATTCAGGACAAACCGAGGTGCGATCACCCCCTTTTAACAGAAACAGTTGTAACTAACTGACCGAGTGTTCAACTGAGGCATCGTCTATGAAAAAAGGACCGTTGTGACATGGAGGTCCTTTAGGGATCCTCTAAGTGAGTTTTGACATAGTTTGACATGCAACATTGGTTGGATCTGACTTAAATCCAACCAGGCCCTTTTTACCCAAGTGCTCGTATCTCAGAGACTGGGCGTCCGAACGACGCTCCATCTATCACGTTGGGACCCCTAGGATGGGGTGGTCCCTTGGGTATACTTTTTGTGGGACTTTTTACTGGTTGAAATACGACAGATGGTGTGAGGAGAGTTTCTCCCAAAATCAAGTACGTTATGAGTGATATTTCAGTGGAAAGTAGTGACATGAAGATGAATAGCGACCAATATGGGTCTTTATCAAAAACACCAGAGTGGGATGATCTAGTTGTATGACTAATCATCGTTATCTATGTACTAGAGACACTATGTGTATCAGCATCTAGAGACTCTGTGTGGATCTGCATCTAGAGACCCTATGTGGATTAGCATAATAGCGACCCTATGGCGATCAGCATCATAGCGACCCTTTGTGGATCAGCATCATAGAAATCCTATGTGGATCAGCATCACTGTGACCTGATAAGGACCATCCTTAGAGTAGCCCATCATGGATCAACTTCATTTAGACCCTCTGTGGATCAGCATCATAGTGACTCTATGTGGATCATCTTTTTAGATACCATGTGTGGATCATCATCATACAGACCATGTGTGGATGAACATCATAGCGACCTGATGAGGACCCGACTTAAAGAGGCCCATCGTGGATAAGATACACAATGACCCTATGTGAATCAGCATCTTAATTACGATTTCACTAAGTTGTATACCTGGTTTGAGCTGAGCCTATTACTGCATACTTTTTGATTGAGGTCATGCATGTGGTTTTTTCCATTGTGAATTCTAAGAGACCTTTGGGGGTCTCGGGGTCCCTACTGAGTATTTTTATAGTGACCCCAACACGAGCTTGCACACACCATGTTATGTCTTGTGTATATGAGGAACATCTGGGTTAAGACTTGAGTTATCCAGGACAAGGCGGTACACGGAGGAGGCGGGCTGCCGTGGAGTACTGTTGAGATGATCATTATCTACCCTTCGGGTATGATCCTCGATGGATGATCTAGGGGCTGTTTTCTCTTATCAGTTGTACTTGTACATTTATGTTGGGCCTGTATTCTGGACCCTTTATTTTTGTACACTTTTTACTACATCATTTTACTCTGTGGTTGATTCTTGTTGTGTTCTTGGATTGTGTGTTTGAAAAGGATTAATGGGAATTCCATCCCATTATAGGGGAATGCCTTTTCCATTCTAGTCACCAACCCCTGGCCTACAGAAGAAGGGCATGGGGTAGTAACGACTGGGGCCTGGGGGGACGGGTTGTGACCATGTGGTATCAGAGGATCAGTTCTTTCAAAGAACTAATACTTTGATCTATTAATAGAGAAATAGTTTTAAGTGTTTTGAGTGTCATTTTCAGTTCAGGGAGTCCAATGTTATTGTAGTGGACGAAGTATACATACACCAAAATCTTGAATCCTGATTTCTTACTCAGTGCACAAAAACAATGTTTTCATGTGTTTTGGGATTGTTTTATTTTTTATCTCTTTTTTAAGCTCATGAAGTATATCTTATTGCCATTGGCACACCAAATTCCTTTCAGAATGCCTCCACGTAGACAGCCAGCTGAGACTTTTGAGAGAGTACACGACGACGGCCCACCGAGTAATGAGGCTTCGGTACAGAGCCCTCTTACGGGGATAGTACCATTGGGTGGTGTACCAGTAGAACCACTACCCATGGGGTAGCTGTTGAAGCTAGACCCACCAGAATATGGTGCATGCCGACTGAGCATGTTGCACAAGTTTCAAAGGAAGTGGCCTATGAAGATCAAATGAGAGATGGATCTGATGGCAGTTGGAGACTGGTTGGAGGCTATAGCCAGATATTTTCACCAGGTTGGGACACCAGCCGACCAGATAGTGATCCTAGCTAGTAGACTTTTCTAGGGAATAATAGGGATATGGTGGAGCCTGACGGTCCAGATACACGACAATACGACCCTCAGCTAAGCAGAATTAGAGGACCCCTTATGGGAAGAGTTCATTCTAGTGATACTATGCTCTGTGCATATACAGGGGCTGTAACAGTTACTGAATGAAATCCTGACTATGGCTCACTACTAATCGAGTTTCACCGACCTCTCATGCTTCTCTACTGACATGGTGTGTGACCCTTTTTTAGGGCCCAACCCTTTGAGTGGGGTCTCTTATGGGATATTAGTTCATCAATGTTATCTCTCAACATTTTGATTCATACTGGGGTTCTAGAGAGATAACTCTAGAGGGAGATATTCCTTGCAGAGCAGACAACAACAGTAGGACCCACCACCATGTAACACGTATCAGAGTCCACTGCGGCTAGTAGTAGGAATATGACATAGGGTTCCAAGCGGAACAGAACATCTAGTGGATGACCCCGATATGTAAGGTCAAAGGTGACTGTCACACAAGGCAATGCTGCCAAGAAGAGGAGCATAAAATGCTTCATGTGCGGTGGGCAAGGTCACATGGATCAAGATTGCCCGATCAGCCACACTGACGACCATGAAGTGATCAAGGGACCTTTGAGGCAGTGTAAGAGATTTTATTGAGGAGGTCTGTAGGGTGGTAGTCGTTGCAGAGGAGTAGGTCATGTAGTAGGTGGGGGATGATGGTTTGAGGTTTACCGCCACCACATATAGGTGGTCCACCCTGACCACAGAGAGTAGGTGGAACAGGAAGAGCTCAGCTCCTTGTAGTTGAGGTATACAACAACTATGCTCTAGATATGATTCTAGGTTCAATTTTTGTCTACTTTACCTTAGCTATAGTACTTATTGACACTGGTTCTAGTCACTCGTTTATTTCCACAACTCTCGTTCAGAGCATGTTGATTCTGGTGGACCTTTTGGCTCAATCCTTATTATTAGAGACTCTCAATGAATAAGATTAGATGATTAAAAATGGGTGTCGGAAGTGTAAGCTTACTCTAGGAGGTGAGATATTCCACTAGGATCTTTTAGTAGTCGTGTCGAGGCCTTACGACGTCATCATGAGTATGGACTTATTATCCCCAGTCCATGCTCATACTGATTGTATAAGGCAAAAAGTGAGGTGTGTCTGTGAGAATGGGACCTTGTTTTTCTTCACCAGTGAGAATGGAACCTTTGAAGCATAGGATGGACTTACCCAGAAGAGGGTGCAGCTGATCACACATCAGTTGGCCAGCCTTACCCTTGGAGTTGTTGATATTGAGAGTCTGAGCTACCTTGTAGTGGTGGAACAATATATTGATATCTTCCCTGATGTTGTTTTGGGAATTTCTCCTCATATAGAGGTGTACTTCTACCTTGACATGTACCACGTGATGACATCGATATCAATACCATAATATCTTATGTCCCCCATGAAGCTTTTTGAGTTACAGGTACAAGGGGAGTGTATGGAGAGGAAGGGATTAATAAGGCCCATTGTTTCTCCATGAGAAGCCCTGATTTTGTTCACCATGAAGGTAGATGGGAGTTTCAAGATCTACATGGATTATCGGCACTTGAACTAGGTGACCCTGAAGAACAAGTTTCCACATCCGAGGATTGCATATCTTTTCGATCATCTAAAGAGAGCTTGTTGGTTTTCAAAGATAAACCTCAGATTCAGTTATCATCATATCAGCATTTGAGATGAGGATGTGAATATGGAGACCTTCAGATGTCTGTATGGTCACTATGTGTTCTTGGTTATGCCATTCATCATGACCAATTCCCCTGCAGTGTTCATGGGGATCATGATTAGGATATTACAACCATACCTCGATCTCATTTTGGTGGTATTCATCTACGACATCTTGGTGTACTCTACGACAGAGGAGGAACATTCCTATCATATGTAGATAGTTCTAGATACACTCAGAGAGCACCAGATTTAGGGTAAATTTTTGAACTGAAATTTTGGATAAGGGAAGTCCATTTTCTAGGACATGTTATCTCAGAGGCTAGAGTTGCAGTGGATCTGGTGAAGATAGAGTTTGTGATTTCTTGTGATCCACCAAGGAGTGTGACTAATTTGAGAAGTTTCCTAGGGTTGGTTGGGTACTGCCGATGATTCACACATTACTTTTCCAGATTTTTGGCACCCTTTTCAGCCTTTATGAAGAAGGGATAGCCCTTCGTGTGGATGGAGAGATGCCAACAGAGTCTTTAGGAGATGAGGCAGAGACTGACGAGTGCCCTCCATCATGAGTCTACCAAAAGATAGCGTTGGGTATGTAGTCTACTGTGACATGTTAGGGACAAGACATGGATGTGTCCTAGTGTAGGCGCGAGCAGTGATCACTTATTGTTCACAACAACTAAGAAAACATGAGAACAACTATGTAACCCATTACCTAGAGTTATTAGAAGTGGTATTTTCCTTGAAGATTTTGCGAGAGTCCTTTATGGGTGAACAATTTACTATTTACTCTGATCAGAAGAGTCATAGGTATATCTTCTCACAGAAGAACCCGAATATGAGAAAGTTATGTAGGATAGAGTTTCTACAGGACTATATATTTGAGATAATATACTATCATGGGATGGGGAACGTGGTATCAGACACACTCAGCAGGAGTTCTGGTCTACAGTTGTTGAGTGAGGTGACCGAGAAGCTATCCGTGTTACAGATATCCTTTTTTGATGGAGATGGAGCGGCTTACATCCAGTCTATGAATGTCACTCCCCCCACATCTTCAACAAGTTTGGGAGTCACATCTTGGGGACATTTAATGAGAGGGTATATGTGCTCTGATATCCATAGGATAGGAACAATATGTATTTTCTAAAGGCAGAGAGCACGTCATCCTCTTCAGAGGATTCACTATAGTCCCGATGGCACTACAGGAGGAGGTGTTGAGGTAGTTCCATACGTCCAATCTGGTAGTACATCCTGGTGTGGAAAAAATGTACCAGGACCTCTGGTGTTAGCACTAGTGCCCAGGGATGAAGAAGGTAGTAGTAGAGTATGATTCACGATGCCTCACTTGTTAGAAAGTGAAGGGAAAGAATCAGGTTCCAGCTAGCTTCACATAGCCACTGGAGGTACCGAAGTGGAAGTAGGATGATATATAAATGGAATTGATGATGGTTCTACAAAAAAATTCTAGGGTACATGATTCCATCTGGGGGATCATTAACCGACTCACCATGTCATCCCACTTCATACCCATCTGAGAGAAGGGATCAGTTGAGAGCTAGGGACGCCTCTACGTATAATAAATTGTAGAGCTTCATAAGTTGACATCGAAGATCATAACTAAATGTGACACACATTTTACATCCTAGTTTTGGATGTTATTACAGGAGGTGTTTGAGACTCATCTATGTTTGAGCACTGCCTTTCATCCATAGACAGATTGTCAGATGGAGCGGACCATTTAGATACTGGAGGACATGCTTTGTGCATGCATCATAGATTTGTTTCGTGGTTGGGAGGATCGATTTCTTCATCGGAGCTCACATACAACAAAATCTATCACTCCACCATAGGTATGAAACCATTTGAGGCCTTGTATGGTCGACCATGCAAATCACCTCTTTGCTGGAAAGACCCATGAGAGTCAGCACTTATGGGTCCAGAGTTGGTATGGGCTACCACTGAGAATATGTAGATCATCCAAGAGTAGAAAAAGACTTCATAGAGAAGACTAAAGTATAATGTTGATAGGAGAGAGGAACCTTTGGAGTAAGACGAGGTATACCATGTCATCCTATGAGTCTCACCTCTACAGGTTTTGTGGAGATTTGGCTGGGGAAGTATGCTATCTTTGAGTTTCATCGGACTATTAAAGGTTATTAGAAGAGTTGGTGAGGTGGAGTATCACCTAGCCCTTTTTCCAGAGATGCATCAGTTGCATGATGTTTTCCATGTGTCATAAATGAGAAATACGTGAATGATCGATCACACATTATTGACTGGGGAGAGGTGGACATTGGTGATGAGATTAATTTTACAGAGGTTGTAGTTGAGATTGAAGATTGATAAGAGCAGATCCTTTATGGATGATCGATACCTCTAGTGCGCATTGTTTTGCAGCACAGGGACCTCCACGAGATCTCATGGGAGCAGGAGGCTCAAGTTTGTACTCACTACCCCCATTTGTTTCATTAGTCTATGTTGTGGATTTCATGAATGAAAATCCCTAATGTGGGGAGAATGTAAAGACCAAGATTTTCCATGAATATGTTTTTATTATATAGAATTATTATGAGTTTGTGAAAATTTACGCCGTCTGATTCCGAGGCCCGGTGTTCCCATAATTAATTTCTGAATTTTTTATTATACGTTCAATAAACGCATGGGTGGCATTTTCTATCTTCTGAACCAGTGATCAAATTAAAAATATGAGGGAATTTTTGAATCCGTAGATCTAGGATTTTCATAAGGGAGGCTTCATTTCGACTGCAGATGGTCGAGTGAAAATGTTTATTTTGTGGACATTTGAATGATTAATAAAATTACATGTTATGTTATGTTATTTTATTTTTCTCCAGTGGATGAGCGATGGGGGTGTGACCAATGACACATAAATCCATTAAATGTCTTGACTCCCCTTTATTCATGGAACTGCAGCATTGGAATTTGTAAGCATCCTTACTTATATGAACCCCATTAATTCCACGTGTGTTACACACCCTTCTCCACTCTTATTTATATGGATCTTGGGTTGGAGTGCTGGATAAACATCACCAAGTGATGGAGCACTGGAAAAGTACCTAGACGCCAACCACATGAAAGATGAGACCAGTTTCAGTGAGTGGTGAGGAGTGCCACTAGAATCACTAACCGATGACAATGATGAAGGAGGTTCCATCGATCATTGTTAGCGAACGTATCTTCTAGGTGGGGGTGGGGGGTTATTTTGATGTTGTATATGATTAATTAAATAATATCTAACATGCTATCACATTTATGAGGAGGGAACATGCTAAACAAACAAGCCCCAAACCCTCCATGGCTTCGCTCTTTATCCATTCTTCTGGGATAGTTTCCTCATATTGTTAGCAATGTGAAATAGCGGGTCACGTTATGATAGCGGCAGCACGAGAGAGCTGTAGGTGCAGACAAAACTCTAAAAGGACACCAGAGCAAGTTCGGAGACCCGCGGAAGTAACCATCGGCATGAAATGTTGGCGGTGGCCTGCGGTGGCTGGAGGAGACCCGTGGAAACCGACTGCGGATGGTGGAGGGTGGCGCACAACAGCATGCCACAGTGGCCAAAGGTGAACGACACGAGCCAGATGTGCAGGACAAGGGTGACTCCCACAGGCTCCATAAGCGCCAATGATGGAAGTAGCCGCGGCTAGCAGGCTCTGACAGGAGGGTACGACATGGGCCACATCGTACCGCATTGGTGAAACCCGGTCTGCTAAATGGCCAACCGTTTAATTCTATGAGGCAGCACCCCACCAGCTAGGAGATAGAGCCCCACAAACGCGGGGCCAGTGGAAGGAAATGGTACACCTTCTCACGGACTAGGCTGGACGTGGTCCAAATGAGAGGATTTGACCAGTCTAGTGAGTCAGGCCCGACCCGCGGCCCAGCAGACCAGTGTGTGAGGGCTGAACACACCCGGCGGGCAGTGCCAACCCTAGCACAGGCCTGTGAACCAATGGGCCGACCCCAATGGTCCGAATCTAGTGAAATGGGTAGAACCATAATGGGATGTTCTCAGGAAGGGTCATGTAGACCCTAGGAACCATTGCATCGGCCCAGGCAGACCGAGTCATACTTTTCCCAAACCAAACCGTCCCTCAAATGACCTAGGTGTCTGTTCGACATGAATTGAGTGGCGTTGTGATTCATTTTGGGAAGCGGTCCCGGAATATTCTAGCATACCCGACCAAGCTAGGTCGGTCTAAGATGTGATCAACCCAGTTACACATAAAGGGTTGTAACTAACAGATCGAGCATCTGATTGACGCGCTGTCTGTAGCATAAAGACAATTGAGACAAGGCGGCCCTTTAGAGATACTCAAAGTGAGTTTTTAATGGAGTTTGATGTGCGTCCTGGGTTGGATCAGACCTGAATCCAACCGGTCCCTTTTTACAAAAGTGAACATATCTCACAGACTGGGCATCGAAACGACGAATCGTCTGTCACGTTGTGACCCCTACGACTGGGCGGTCCTGGAGTATACATATTTTGGGACTTCATAATGGTTTAAATAAAACTATTGGATTGAGGAGTGGTTCTACTTGAATAATTCATTTTATTATAGGGAATCAAGTGGCTGGCTGTGATAAGAAGGGGAAGAGCGACAAATGTGGGCCTGCATCATAAACTATAGAGCGGGATGATCTAACTGTACGACAAATCATCTCTACCTATGAACTAGTTACCCTGTGTGGATCAAAATCTAGCGACCCTGTGTGGATTAGCATCATAGAGACCCTATGTGGATCATTATCATAGTGACCCTGTTTGGATGAGATTCATAGCGACCCTGTGTAGATCATTGTCATATTGACCGGACGAGGACGAGCCTTTGAGTGGCCCACTATGGATCAGCTTTATAGTGACCCTATGTGGATCTACATCATAGAAACCATGTCTGGATCAACATAATAGTGGCCCTGTGTGGATCAGAATCATAGCGACCTAACGAGTACCTACCTTAAAGAGGCCCATCGTGGAACAACTACATAGCGACCCTGTGTGGATCAACATATTATTTCCTATTTCACTAAGTGGTATACCTGGTTTGATTTGAGTCCATTACTTCATCCTTTTTGATTTGTGTATTTCTTTTGGATTTTTATTTGTATATTTCTGAGAGACATTCGAGGGTCTTGGGGTCCCTACAGAGTATTGTTATACTCACCCCTAATTGGGATTCGCCTGCACCTTGTTGTTCCTTGTGTAGACGAAGAGAAGTTGGGCTGAGACATGAGGGAGCTAGGAAAGGACGGTACATGGAGGAGACATGCTAACGTGGAATGATGTGGAGACAATTTTTACCTACCCTTCAGGTAATATCATCATTGGATGATCCATGATCCATTTTCTCATTTCAGTTGCACTTGTAATTTTCAGTTGGGCTTGTGTTCTAGCCCCATTATATTCAGTACACTTCATACTACATCATTTTACATCATGGGTGATTGTTGTTCTGTTCATGGTTTGTCTGTTTGTATATGTTTAAAGGTAATACCTTCCCATTATAGGGATACACCTTTTTGGTGCTAGTCTCCAACCCCTAGACTATAAATGTTGGGATTGGGGTAGTCATGACACGGGCCCCAAGGGATGGGTCCTGACAATGGTGATATTAAACATTAACAAAACTGTTAGTATTATTGAAAAAAGAATTTATAAAATGTTGACAATTTAAATTAAATAAATATTTTCCATTAATTGGTGGTCAAACTACATATTAAAAATATACATCCTTTAATTCTTAAAATTGATTTATTCTTGTCTGAATCCTATCAAACTTATTTGATGAATTTCAAAAAAAATCAATATATTAGATTAAAAATAATTAATTTAATTTAGGAGTTGCGATTAATTTAATTTATTAATATAAAATTATATTCATTTTATAAATTAGTTTTAAAAAAAATACACAACATTTATATTAAATTAGTATTTATTTTCATTTTTAATTATTTATAAACAATTGAATTCATTTTATAAACATGTGTAGAATATAATATCATAACTTACTTATTCTCATTCATTCCCAACATTCCAATTTTCAGGTGATAAACATCATATCAAAATAATAATAATAATAATTTTTCATTGTTCAATAAGATGTGGGATTATGCATATCAAAAGTAATAAAAGCAACTCAATGTGGCCTATAAAAGTATATTAAAAACTCTTGCATGTGATGAATGAAAAAAATGTGTATTTCATGAAATTTTAATATATTAAATAATTTAAATTAATTTAAAATAATACATTTCATTAAATCATTGGATTTTACACTTATAAATCAATGGGTCACCTACCTTGTATTCTATTCTAGTGGTAATATATCGATTTTTAATTACCATTAATAATTTCAATACAACATATCTCTTACATAATTATATAATTATATGTTAATATATAAATAAATCATTTTAATTGGTATATATATCTCTCCATTATAAAAATTTATAATTCCAATATATCAATAATTCATAAATTACCACATCAAACTCTAAATAGTTTATTGGGTAATTTTTCCCATGAACAACAAAATTATGTATGGCCAAAGCTATCACTACACCATTCTCCAAGAGGACCCATCCCAAATCATTAGGTGATAAATTAATATTGATTTCAAACCCTTATTTAATATAGGGATATTTAATCAAAGGAGATATGACAAACATTGTCATTAGTTCTTCAGAATATGTTTAACATTAATTTTTGAAAAAGAACTTGTAACCCTTCCGTGAAAACATGGTATTTTTATTGGATTTATCTTATTAATTTACAACAAAAAGAATCTATAATATCCAACCAAATCAATTAAAATATATATACCATTCACCATAGTTATTCTTTACTTTAGTTAAAAATCTTATGTCTTTGATTGGCCCACTAATATACCCTCACTATAGATTATATTCTCCTAAAAAGATACTTCATATAGCCAAAACTCACTATTGGTAAATTTTTCATACATTTTGTACATCTAAGGGACATTAGAATAATTCTTAAATGATAGGAAATATATTCATTTATCATTGAATATATAATAATATCATATATAAATACTACCTCAAACTGACCGTGGTAATATATATAAACTAAATTTATTAGATCCATTAATATATTAGGTGAATTAGTAAGAATAATGTAATCACTATACACAATTTGTTTATATAAATTTTATGGATTGTTGTCTTTGATATATCCTCATTATTTTATAGCAGTTTATGATATCCAATGTGATATAAAATCTTATTTATGTATTGAATACCTTGTTGATGATCAAATAACTCATCGTTATGGGGTCGATGATAATTTTTATGATTATAATATTTGTCAACTTTTAATAATGGTAACAGAGTTTCATAATCCATAATTTGTCTTAAAAAATAATAGTTTTACACAATGGTGGCAAACTTTTAAAAATTAATTACTATTAAATATTGTAATATATTTTTTCATAAAATATTTCCACTCAATAAGGTCCATTATTTATAGAGTCTTTAAAATAACTGTAGTACCTTGTTTAAGATATTTTGGGAACTAAATATAACGATTCAGCATAATATTAGGAATATACACTATAAATTAATAAAAAATTACTACATAATAGGGATATCATGTATTCAAACATTCTTACCGACAAGTAGATATAAAAACCTTTTTGTATTGGGAATTAAAACCTATATAAAAAATTTCATCTACCTGAGATGTTCATATTTATCGTCATACTTATTGATGATCATTGGGTGATTTGGAATATCAAACATGACATCCATTTCTCAGTAGTTTATTGGGGGATTTATGTAAAAAAGGACAATCCATGAAGAAAATACATCAATCTAAACCAAATGGAAAATCACTCGGATAATAGGAAGCACATTCTGGTAAACATCAATCAAATAAGAATCATACACCAAGGATGTGATCTTCGTGCAACTAGTGGTTCTCACTTCTAATTAACAATCTCATTATTGAGGATTTGAATAAATATTCCATGAAAATTTTTATTCACCAATGCAATTTATAAAACTAACCTCCCATAATATAATAAATTATTTATGAATAGTCGTAACCACCCAACATATTTTTTCTATCATCAATTCCATAGTAAAACTGAAATTGTCTGCAAGACTGTTAGAAAACATTGATATTACTAATCAACAATTTATAGTATATATAAATCTTGATAGCTTATTTTCAATTTTTGAATCCTAATTATAAACCTACTTAATCTAAGGTCATAATATATTCAAATATAAAATTATTTTTAATAAAGGGTTGTGAATTTATAAATTATTTCTTGATGGATTGTAAAACTCGGTGTAAATAAATGGAATTTTTAGTTCACCTTGTGATAATTAATTAACATAAAAAATGTCCATTTTATATGTAATTATCCATATGTATAAATTTTGTAATCCCCCATCCAATTGTAGTATCATGAGAGGGATTTATGTTAATATAATCTAGCCTCTCTATCTATCACAAAAAAGTCTCGGATAATTTATTATACACAGAATTAACCTTAGACATATCCCTATGTTTAAATATTGTTTTATCGTCCACCATTTCAATTTTTATCTAGTCATGTACTCTAAATACATATATCAAACCATATACTAGACCAACATTAAAATAAAATCATATTAGATGAACATTCTTTTCAGTTTACAAATAAATGCTTGCGCATCATCATAGTATACTGTCTTTGGAAGAATTGATACAAAAACCCATGATTAATTTGTGAATGAAATCATCTCCCGCAATTTTATTTATAACTATAACACTTTATATACATATCAAAAAAATAAACATTCTTCTTATCCATTGGAATGGAATCAAAATATTTTTTGATATTATATTCCAATGTGGCATAAACTAAGAGTAAATTAATGACCATATATTAACAACCTTAGCATAAGTGTGTGAGAACATGATCTTACCTATAGTCAACCATACCGTGGATATAAAATATAATAATATTGATTCACATAATAAATTTATGATTTTTATATGATATAAATCATTATATATTCAATGAAAAAAATCCATGATAATATAACATTTGAAATAGATAGAGATATCTTCCATAGATATATTAATATAAACTTTTTCCCATGTAGTCAATGATTAACTTCTTAAACTATCATAGTCTATTGGGAAAAATCCAAAATCTATTGATATAGTATATGATAACTATTAATTCTATCATAGTGTGTTTGGATTACACCTAAACCATCTTAATATTCAAGGTTTACTCTGAGAACTTTCACAATAGATTGGTTTAACTACCCAAACCAAAAAGGTAGTCCTTGTTTCATCTCATTAATACCATAGTAGATTGATTCCCTTAATAAACTATGTTTAATCCCCAATCCAATCATATTAACCTCATGAGACATCAATATTTAATAAATGAATTTGATATAGATATTGGTCCCATACATAAAAAATACAAATAATACATATTCATTCCACGATATCATATTAAATCCATCATATCTGTTACCATGAGATGAATTGTGCTTTATAAACATTTCATAATGGTATAAAGCACGAAATAAACAAGTTTAAAGAAAATTTAATCTATTAATTATATCATAATCCATAAAAATGGACAAGGTTTATAAACATCATATCTACACAAACATAAACATCACAAAGAGAATAAAATATTGAGCATGTTAATATTTAGTCATTGAACAAATAAAATAATGGAAAAAAATGGTTATTGTCATTGAGGAATATAAATTCCACCAAAGGATAATTAATACAACATTGGGTAAATTACCAATTAAATTATTATTGAAAATTTTTTAAATATAAAAATTTAAAACAATTCATGGAAAAAATATCATTAAAAAGAACCATGGAAACATGTAAAGTTGGATTTACATAATTTAGGGGTAGACATGTTGTAAAATATTTTTTATTCCAAACATGTAAAAACAATGATTTATTTACATTCTTAGTAAATTTCAAATCTACCTCATCCAAAAAATAACATGACTATTTTTTAAAATTCAATTTTTTTTAAAAAAAATGGTGGATAAATATTTATTTGAAAAATAATTATACATTTTTAATAAAATATTTTAAAACATTATTATAAATTATAGATATTGATGGAAGATAATTTTTGACTGAATGAATAATTATATCCTTTTTCTAATTACTTTTTTGGTCTACTTAGATCATAAATATTGGAAAAATATATTATAACTTAAATTTTGACTATTTTCTATAGAATTAGAATATAAATAATATTTATTAATATTAGAACATAACATTTCATCATTATCAACCTAATCATAAAAATTCCTGATAAATAATAATATTGTGACATAAAAAAATTACTACATTAAAATAATTTTATTATAAGTCCGACCAAAAAAAGAAACAGATGTGGTTTTATATCCCATGATATTAATTTCAATAATATTTTTATAAATTTATGGGATATATATATATATATATAATTATAAAATTAGTGTTTTTATCATGTGTCCTTGAGAAATAATGTGTGATAATATCCTTACCTCAAGACTAAATTTCCTTAATACAGACTGTAAATTTTTTTATAATAAATATTTATTTATTATAAATATATTTTATAACAATAATCATGAATATAATATATTATATTATTTACTTGTTACTTTTTATTTATCATTTGTTAAAAATTCATTGTTAAAATCATGTTTTGGTTAATATATATATCGTTTTTCATGTGTGTTTTAGTCTAGTATTTTAATCCCTTCTAAATTTATAAATATTAAATAATCAGGTTAATTTCAAAAATGATATAAAAATGATATATATTTAAAATATTTTTAATCATACTAATCAATAATATTTTGTGATTGAAAATAAATTACACCATTCTTGGAGACGGTTGGTTGAAAGTATGCTTGAATAATGTTTTAGTGTTCTCAATAGATGAAATAAAAGAAAGGTAAATAATGTATCTCATTTTAAAAATATTTTTTTCATAATATATAACATATATAATAAATAAATCGATCTTAAATAACATTTTTTTCAAAATAAAATGGAAAAAGTACCGTGTCGCTTTATAGAGGCAGTCATCAACACGTTTGAATGAGGAACATTAAATTGTTTAAATGTATTACATGCTAAAAGGGTAAATTTTATATTATATATTCAAAAGTATAATTATTCCTCATATTTTATGTATATTTACATTAAATTCATCATTATATCCACATGTGAGAGTTGGTGATTGAAAACGAATTGTTTCGGTTTGTGAGCATGTAGTCTGTCATACCCATATTCTATAGGTTCCTAGATCTTTTTGAAAAAATTATTATGGATATAAATTAAAAAAAATATATTTTAAAATATAAATATATATACTATAATTGAGTAATTATTCATTAATTATTAAGACATTAATGCATGTGGTATGAAAAGAGTTTAAATCAAATAGATTAATGAGGAAATTACATTTTCAAAGAAAAAACTCCCTTTCATATCATATTAAGGAGACTAGGGTATATATCTTAGGAATAATCTAATGTTTCTAATGTTTCTAAGTATTATGGGTAGATATTATTAAATTGTTTGGTTAATCCAAATGGCATAATAGTTGTGACCATGTGAGGGGATGTTGTCCCCTTTTATAATTGGGGAAGATTATCATTCTTGATTATACACAAAACTCTTCATTAATGGGTACTCAATCTCTAGAAATGTTTCTAAAATATTGATAACTAATTTATTAGATGTATTATATGGTATACCCATGAATCCAAAACAACAAATGTTTGAAACATTTTATTCTCTTAGACTCCAATATTACTATAATTTACCATTTTCATTTTCAACATGGTAATTATTCTTATTTTATCTACATATGAAATTTATCTATTAATACTTAACATAAAAAGGGTTTTACTAGTTAATTTTAGAAAAATTATTGAAAATATTAAATAAATTTACTAAATAAGAATATATATTTGTTTAAAAGTAATATTAATACATGAAAATGTATTGTGTAAAAAACTATTTTAACGATATTAAAAATAATTAATTTTTACTTATTATAATATCCATTATAACTATAATTTTTTTATATTAATATATAATAAATTTAATATAATTATAAATATTTAGTAAAATGCGTGAGACATAATTTCTAGAATTGGATGATTTTGTTTTTACATTTAACTAGACTACATGATTAGAATGAGGGTTTTCAAAGATAAATATTTCCTAAGTATAAATTGTAGTTATCTCATAATTAAAATAAAATTATATATAATAAAATATTTTTTTATACTAATTACATTATTTAATGAATACTAATTTTAAAATAAACATAAAATAAAATTTATCTTGTAAATTTTTCAATGAAAATGGCATTTTGATTTAAAAAATTATTTCCACTTCTCTTCCAAAAAATAATCTATAAATGAAAATTTAAAATGTAATTGTAAAATAATTTCTACATCTTTTCCAATATTAATGTTTCAATTTTCAAATTAAAATTTTTTATATTGTCAAAAATAATTTTTTTAAATTTTTCGGCAAAGAGAAGTACTTTTTTGTGTAATATAATGTCTTTACTAAAAATTATGTAATTATTTATAAATATATTTTAATTTAAAATATACTTATAAATTAATTTTTTTAATTTTTATTATAATTCATATAGAAATGTTTAACTGCTATGTTATAAGGAAGATCCATAGATAATCGTATAAAAAGTATATCATGTCTCATTAAAACATAGTATTGAATATGGTGCTTCCTATCAATGAAATAATATATATTTGAAAAAAATAATATTTAATAAAATATCATCTTATTATAATGATTGTTTTCAAGAATTGTTTCATGGATGAATTATTATATTCAATACTTGGGATTACTGTTCATATTTACCTACTAATCATGTCTATATAACCGGTATTATATATGAGTAGATCATTTCTTGTTTAGGGTAGGTATATCAATATAAGACTAATTACTATAGAACTATTGATATCAGTGATGATACATATGGTGATAAAACTAAAATGGATTCATTCATTTCATATATTTCTCTAGTTTTTCATTGACTTAATAATCTAGCAGTTGGTGGATAATAGATTATGTTCCTTGAAAATATATTTCTCATATGGGGATGTAAAGAAAGGTTAAACATTATATTTACAGTGTCTTTAATTAAAGGTAATAATGAAAATGGTGGTCACTAGTCCATAAAATTATTGTGGTAGAAAAAATATAAAATATTTAATCGATAACTTTTCATGTTACATTCATCAATAAAAATTTCCTTCAGGATGAATGATCTGAAATTGTGAAGAATGATCCTCGAGAAAAGTAAATATGAACATGATAGTGTTGTATATTATGTGGTATCCTTTTTAATACTATTTATATTTTCGAAATATTACATACGTAATCAAAAAATGAAAATTGATTATTTTTAGTGGGACTAATCTAGTCATTAAAAGCTATTATTTTCTCATACATTTTCTTCAAATGATGATAAACTATTATATGTCGTCAAAATATAGAAATTTTTTTTGGATCTTATATCTCATAGGAGTTTAATGTAATTAAGAGTGTATTAGAACACTCTTATGATTTGAATATATCAAAGATTTATGGAATAAATCAATATCTATCATGTTACAATTGTGGAAAGAATCAACCTTCCAAATACTTAAATGTGTTGAAAATTTATTAAATATGATAATATTATAGTAATATAGATAATTAATAAATGGGAAATAATGAAACTATTGTTAATTAGATACTTAACTATAGATAAACATGTAATTATTTAAATATATGACCCATTCATTAAAGTAACATATCAATGAAGAGGCTAAGAGGATAAGGATAAAATTATGTGAACAGTATAGCTAAGGATAATGTTCCTAAATATGGAGAGGTATGTAATTTAATAAGAGTTTCTAATTTACCCAATTTTGTTATTATATTTTAGATCTTCACATGATTTAATATCTATCATTTTTTATAATAGAATAAATTATTTATAATGACCATAATTATGTAGTTTTTAGTCAAGACTCTTGTTAAAACATAACCCCCCCTAAATATGGGTTATTTAGTTCCCTTTATGACACATTTACATAGCCTATTTGTATTCTTTATTTTTATAATTATGACAAATTTTCATATAATCCATAGTTTGTATTTTGTTTAAAACTATAATATGAAAATATAATACCATGATAGTAAGTTAAGATTCAGAATACAGAAGTGGACATCCTTGTAAATAATAATTAGACTTCATAATATTGATCATTTCAGGATACACTAGAAGTAGATCCCAAAAAATGATTCTTGGGGACTAATAAAAGATGAACAATACACATGGAAATAGTTATATCCAAATTGAAGATACACCTACAAAAAATAATATATTGATAATGTCTCATAGAATTACATGGACATCCACCAGAGCGTGATATTGATTTTTACATTAAATTAATCTCGGATCCAAGACCTATATCCATGAATCCCAATAGACGGGAAAGAGTGAATTTAGTGTCTTTGAGTCAATAAATATTTTAATTTATTAATAAACGATTTTGACACCACAATTTTCCTCCACGAGGAGCCCCTATTATTTTCATTTAGAAGACATAATTATCTATGAAGATATGTATTAATTATAGGATAATAAATTTTAATGCTATAATGAATATATATCCTTTAGGATACATTGGTTAATTGATCATGAAACATCAAGGTGATAAATATTTTTCCATTACTAGACTTCATTCTGTGTATCATCTATTATAAGCAATTAATGGAGATATTATAATGACATGGTTTTTTATCATGTCTATATATTCCTAGTTTAAATTAATTCCATTTATATTGAATGATTCACCCTATATTTTTATGTATTTATTAAACATTTTATTTAAAGAATATATTTTATATTTTATGGTAATATTAATTGATGTTATTTTTTCGTACTCTAAGAGATATTAATAATATATGAATCAGTTTTCAATAATTCCTAATGAACCTAATAATAGTGGATCATATGTGAAATATAGGAATATATAATTAAGGATTCTAAATTTTCCTTATCCGGTTAAAATTTTATCTAAGTATAGAATATCAATTGATTATTTTAAGTTAATTATAGTTTGATAATGTAATATTCTAATTCACATAACCAAGGATTGTAGAGTCCTTATATTTTTTTATATCTATCGGTGGTATGTTAATAATATTTCATTACTGGATAAACTATTTACTAATAAAAAATGTAAAGGAGATATGTATATGTTGATAAATTAATAATATCAATGGTAAGAATAATATAACAAGATATTTGTCTATCAAATAATATTCACTCAACCATTTTTATGGGATAAATTTTCTAATATATAGTGATAAATCAATTAGAGTACTTGGTTATGTCTATAGAAAGAATTATAAAGTTAGTGTCTAATTCATAACATAATAAATGACTATAGAATAAAACAATCCAGAAAATGAGCTTTCATTATATATATTAATAATTATTTTGAATATACATAAAAATTATCTCTATAGTGAATGATCAGTGATATACACATATCATAAGCTTCTAAAATACATCTATTGATAAATCTTTTTTAATATTATGAAAATTTTATGGCTTAATGGTTATGATTTCACAAGATACAACCATCCATGGAAGGAAAATATATTACAATATTCATTGAGTAGGAAATATCATAGAGTGTTGTCTAAAATCATGATTGGTAGGGATCATATCATCTTATTTTTGTAAATATAGATATGTGAATTACTAATGAAGGGGAAGTTCACAACATATTTAAATGATTGAAATACCCATAATTATTGGAAAACATAGAAATATCATTTCCTGGGGTAGATATTTTTTTGATGTTTAATAATAGAAGTCAATAATTGGAAATTTTTTGAATTCCTCAATGAAGATGTGTTTTGAAATTTTGAAAGAAGAAATGTGTTCCCACTATAACTAAGATTAAAATGAATTTGTTAAATTAATCTCAAAGATCACTTTTTACAATAATCCATTTTACCAAAAATATACACATTCTTTGGTTCATTTTGGGTTACATAATATATTGTACGAAATTAATGAATATTTATCAAGAGGAATTATTTGAAAATAGGTTAATGTAGATAAAAATTATCATAGAGGATTCATCCATTCATTTATTATAAGAATTTTATGTGGGATGATATCAGAGTATACACTTTCACTAATCTACTAAAGGCTCCTTGAATGAATGATTCTATATGGTTTACTTTTTTAAAAAACTTATAAATCCAATAATTGCCTCACTATATAATAATATTTACCACATGATCACCTAGATTTAATTATTAATAACTATGTCATAATATTTCATGGTGAAATTAAATAATTGTGTCTGAATGTAAAATACTATTAGCATCAATGTTATAAAAACATCATAATAAGGACCTATAAATCTATCATAATTTTAGAACCAGATACAATCCATTGTCTTCTGGAAAATATAGAAGGATTATTTATGAATTAGAAAACATGTTGAGTTTATGCTCAGTTAAATTTCTTGTTATCTGGGATGAATATTTTCATCATGTATAGTTTTACTCTAAAAATATCAGCCATTCCAGAATAAAATTATTCCTTATGTTTCATTATATGTCATAAAATAACAAACTTAGAAATTTATAGATGATGTTTGAGAAATAAATCATATAGGACAAGAACATATTCAGAAGATAGCAAGAATGGTACTGACTATTGAGACTCATATTAAAGAATGTCATTAGAGGAAATATGGTAATATTTATTGATGAAGGAATGCTTTATAATTTTATGTGGTTGATCACATTTTCCAAAATTTATCTCCATGGAATAGTGTTATAAAGTTCAATAAGAAATGTAAATTGAGCCCCAATACACCAGACATTAGGAAAATCATGAAATATTAGAACCTATGTATTTTCATTTTGAAATTACTCTAATCCATTATAATGACATGATCTATAACAAATAATATTTTCATTTAGTTTATTCTATACCTAATTCATGTTCTTGAAATAAAAAATATAATACAAACATTATCTTTTATACTATAATTATCTTATCTAGATTCAAGACACTTTAAAACTATTTTCATGAAATCATATAATTTGAAAATTATTTATAATTTTAATTATTCATAAAATTCAGTAAAAAAAATTAGCTCCATTACATGTTATAAGGATGAATCACCCTCTTTTTCCAAGAAAATAATCCCCCTGAAAATTTCAAGGATATAGTATTTGAATGAGGGATGAATGTATCACTTGGGTATCAATTATTCTAGATGATTAGTATTTTCAATTTTTTTAATTTACAATTTATTATTTGATGTCACCAATATAATATTGTGATTACATGTATATCGATTTTAATAATACTATTTCAAATAATCGTAGAATGAATTTTTGAAAACATCCTGCGTAAATATTTTTTTATTAATTATTTAAAATGTATTCCTAAAATAATCCTCCATATGTTTATAAAAATTTCATAAATTATGTTTAAATATTCATTTATTTATTATAATTTAATATAAATAGTGAAATTATAATTTACTTCTCAAAATGGATATTTTCATAAAACAAAATTTAAGTGCATAATTTTTTCCCTAATAATTAATTAAAATAATATATAATGATAAATGATTTAAAGACATTTTATAGATAATATATTTCAATATATGAATATAAATACCTATAATTATGTTTAAAATTCATATATTAAATTTATGATCATCTGATGCTTAAAAAATTCATTTTCCTAAAAAATATTTTTCATCAGTTTTATCAGGTCTATTATCAAATTATATTTTAGCTCATATATGAAATTAGTTGAATAATTTTTGAATAATTTTTGTAATAAACCCTTCAATATTTTATAATTATGTCATTTTAAATATTTTCTATTATGAATAGAATATTTTATTAAAATTGGTTACCATAGATAAGGGTACAATGTTTAAATGTTGTAAAAAAAGATATATGTTAGAATCAAAATATAAATCAATTTATTAGACCTCATTTGTTAGATTATATTGACCAAAACCATACCATATTCATATTTTATAATTTATGGAACCATTTGGGTTGATTCAGTCATTAATATATTTTAATCATTTGAACAATTTCAATTGTGTCAAACCCTTCACATATAAATAGGAACCTACTCCCCCATAACATTTCACTAATGGAGACATTAATGTCATGAAAAAAACGAAAAAATAAATATCCATCATCTTTATCCTTATTATAGTGATATATTTTCCCAAAAACAATCACTATAGTCATCAAGAAGATATCTAAAGGATGATTTGTAAAGAAAATGTAATCATTATAAATAATAACTTTCAGGTTTCTTCATCTTTTACCATAATTAATTATGTCATATATCATCAAATATTATATGAAATATATATCAAATATATTTAAAAGTTAATATGTTTATGAAATAATATTTTCCCATAGACATTCATTTCAAATTGGAAACATATCATAGCTTGTGTGTGTAGAGGACTACCTGCATATTAATTGATATAATTTGATTTCATTAATCCCCTCACATGGATGGTTATTATTGGTGGATTTAATGTTTTAAAATTGTATTTACAATATATTTTTAATTTTAAATTATAAAACATACTAACCATATTTCCCACAAATCTATTGGAAAATGATAATATCTCTCATGAGTTTGTGTGAACTACCACATCCACAAAGAATTATGATTATATTTTCATTACCACGTTATATGAATAATTTTCTAATTTTATCTAAAGAATAAATTTTATTTTCAAAACATGAATATAATTTTTTAAATTATTCAGCAACATATTTTGAAAATTAACTAGAATATATATGATGAAACATATATGAATGAAGATGTCGTGAACATCCGAAATCATAATAATATTGAATGACTAATAAGGTACTATATGTTAATAATAGATGTTGTTATATATATTTATATGGTTCTAGTATTTATATCCTATAAATATATATATAATATATATGATGTTAAATAATATTCTAGTAACTTGAAGAGTGAGGTAATGTGTTTCATCAAAATTTCAAATGCATTGATACAAATTTGTTACTAAGAATCTATATTAATTTTTTTTATAATTTCCATTTTTCATGTAAAACCTAAATATATATTCATTCTGGGTAATTTAATTTTCAATTTTTTTTACTCATCCATACAATTATAATAATACAGTTACTAAAAAGGAAATGATTTATAATACTATAACAATTTTGATGGGATTGATTATATTTTCATTGATGTAATATTATAATATATCATTCATAAAATATTTATATTTTAATATCCAATTCAAATAAATTGAATTTTCTAGTTTTCCATTATTTTTCTAACTGCTTTTCACTTCAATCTTGTAAATAAATTATTATTTAAACCTTAATATTAATTTTTCATTAAATGGGTATATGTTGATCTGATGTCCATATTTATTTCAAAATTATTTTACAGAATTCCTTTTCTTATTCAAAAATTATTTATCATGTAAATATTATGTTATCCATAAATTCATAAAAAATGCAGGGAAAAATATATAATTTGTTGATAATGGTTCATTGAAGATATTATTTACACAATTTTAAAATTAATTTACCTTTTTAATGTATATGATGTGTCACGACCTGTCCCCTGGGGCCCGTATCATGACTACCCCAAGCCCTCCTTCCACTGTCCAGGGGCCGGCAACTAGCACTAAAAGCATAAATCCATAAAATAGAATGGCATTGCATTAAAAAACTACAAACACACATAATCAGAGTACAGAAATGGAATCAAACACTATGAAATACTCTATACAGGAGAAATTATTGAAAGTAAAAGGGGCTAGAAATACAATCCCAACAATAAAGTACAGGTACAAATGAACACAAGTGCAACTGTAAGAAAGTAAAGCAGCTACTGGGTTATCCTTCGGGGTTCCTACCGGAAGGGTAGGTACAGATGGCCTCCTCAGCACGCCTCATCTGTCCGCCTTCTCTATGTATAATCATGCCGAGTATCCCACCTCCAGGTACCATCGAGTCCTGCTACTCTATCTGCCTCAATCAGCGCTGTCCGTCATCTCCAACCAAGACAACCTGGTGAAAGCATAGCTTCTTGTAGGGGTGAGTATAAAGATACTCAGTAAGGACCCCAAGACCCTCAAGGTCTCACAATATCCAACAAGGATAAACCACAGTGTAAATAATCAACGGATAACCCATACATAGGCATATTCCATACATATAACTAAGTTATCTAGTATCCCATCTCAATCATGGGGAGACACAAAATTCATTGACTCAGCTCAAACTAGGATTTTTATTATCGAAACCATGGTTGGTGAAGTATAGAAGTACAGATGATTAGTTGCAATTCTATATCATCTTATTCTGTCAAGAGGCACTGATTCTGACCATATAGAGTCTGATCTACACATGATTGATAGGTACTAACCCCCACAATGACCCACTCATGATTGATAGGAACTAACCCCTGCAATGAACTACATAGGATCAGTATGTGCTAACCCACACAGGATCATTGAGCAATGACCCACAAAGGATCGGTATGCGCTGACCCACACAGGATCACTGAGCGCTGACCCACACAAGATCTGACCCACATAGGATCAGTGCTGACCCACACAGGATCGCTCGGTACTAACCTCTGTATGATCTTTCATCACCCTACGCCCCACTGCCAGCTACTAAGTCTTCGTTCTCTGTACGCTCGTCTCCTATAGGATTCCCTCCACGAGAAATAGGTCGATACTCAAACTATTCCGTAGTTTCATGTAGAAATATCCCAAAATGTCTGCCTCATCATAGGGGACTCAACGCAAGAGACGACACATCAATTGGATGCTTGGTCTGTGAGTTATTAGCCTTTTAGTCCCAGGGGCCCAGTTGGTGTCGTGTACGAACCAACCTGACCGTATCTCAAATACAACCTGAACTCCCGTGGGGTATACTAAAAGGGACCATCTCTCAATGTGATTTACAACGCCGTTGATGGTTTGTCTATCAGACACCCATAGCCCAAGATACAGTAAAAAAGGATTATTCGGCTCAAACGGGTCCATTTCCAGTCCGACCTATTTGGACCGACCCGACTCGATCGGGGACTAGACCAGGCTCCAAACCGGTCCGTGGGTCCGACCAAGCCCGAGGCTTCGTCCCAGTTCGAGGTGGTGGCCCAGCCTGGCTGGCCGCTGTAGCCCGGCTAGCCGGCCGACGCGTGGCCTAGCTAGCCACGCCATGGGGGGAGTAGTGCCCCTGTCTTCCGAAAGAACCCGCTCTAGGCGCCGGTTCGGGAAACCGTGGGACCCGAGGGGTCCTATATATAGCGCGCACCAGCGGTAGACTCAACCGGCCACCCCTGGATCCTCCACTGTGATGCAACGACGCCATGATTCAGTTGGCCTCCACACGGCGTGACGACGTCGTGCCCCCTCCGCCATGGACCGGCCTGGCCACGACCTCCATCTTCTCCGCGTTGCATGACGGTGCCGCGCTCATCGTCTGTCTAACGTGGCCATCTTGGCCGCGGCCCCCTTATTCAGGCACGGTGCAATGACACCATTCCCCTACAGCACCACCGCGGCCCGCCTGGCTGCGGCTCGGTTCCCTACACGGCATGATGATGTCGCACAATTGTGGAAATCTGGTGTCCTTGCGCCGCCGGCTTCATCGCGGTCTGCCTCTGTCATCAACAAATAAGAAAAACCAAAGGTGGGGGGTTGGGGCGTGTTTGCGCGGGCCGATCCCTCCTCATCTTGGAGATAACATTTGGCATACCATAATCCAGAAATATGAACGTTGAAGAAAGGAGGTTTATACTAATATATAAAATTACTCAAATCCCCCTACCTCAATTGTTGATGATCATTGACGAAGTCATAGAAAGGCGGATATCATTCCATTATCGTCATAAGAAGACAAAGAAGTTGACATCGTCCGCGTTCTTTAAGGACGGCGGTGTTTCCTCTTCTTTACCTGGTTGAAGAGGGAGAGAGATATTTCCATCGCTCTTTGTTGGAGATGGGATTTCTTTGTTGGGTGAATAAAGTTCTACAAGGGTTCTCCAGAGCTACCCCAAAAAGAAATTCCCATCCAAAATAACGGGTTAAGCTAACCCATTATTAAATTGTTGGCCAAAAGAATTCAAATGATTTCAAATTAATTAATTAATGACATTAATTAATTTGGGGTTTGGCACAATTATGAGGGAAGGTGGAAAGTAACAATTAAATGAAGAGAGGAATGGCTTCATTAACTCAAGGGATGTTTGGGGGTTTCATCCCACATAAATGGGGGGTTAAGGGGGTTTGGATCTTGTGTAGGCCCTACCTAATAATATCCTCCCAGGGGAGGTTATGTGCGGTTGGGCCCCACCACTAACCTCCTCTTTAAGGATTTAACCACCAAGGAATAAAAATATGTTTGCACTTATTTTTATTTTACATAATTAAAATCCCCCAAAATCTAACTTCCACTCTCGTTAGAACGCAACTGTGGTGAAGGTCTCACTAAGCAATCACTGATGTTGCGAGTTCAATGGTGCCCTCAGATTTCAGTTTTGAGCACTAGTTCAAAAGTTATAAAACACCACTAACACATTTACAGATCATACCCGAAAAAAGATTGGAAAATTATTATCAGTCACCCTCGACCCGAACTGGTCGAGGATAGGCTCTGCCAAGGTAAAACACACCCCCAACGAACACAGTAGTACTCTCATATTTTCAATCTGTGCTACCTTTTAGAAGTTATGAATATTAAAATAAAATAATTTTCACTTAAATATTTTATTTGTAGCCAAAAAATAACATTCTCTGGTCGCCCGCACCGGCCAAAGCTAGTATCTGCTTAAAGAAAGAATAATTTCACGAGTTCATCGGTGGTCTCAGATTTTTAATCTGAGTTACCATTTGTGAGTTATAAGAATTTGAAAAATAAAATAATTTATTTAATTATTTTATTTACGATAATTCCATTTTGGATTTCCTCACAGGAGGTCCGCACCGACTAATCTTATGTCGCGCCAAGGGTAAACCTACCATCCTGAGCGCAACTGTGCCCTCAGATTTCTAATCCGAGTTACCGTTTAAGAGTAATTATATGATTTCAGAAAAACTTATGAAGCACGATAACTTAAGCTTAAAAAAACACTGAAGGATCATTCTGGGCACTCCAGGCCTCAAGATCGAGCACCATCAGATTTCACCGACGTGTAAAATTCACATTTAAATAAAAAAAATTACATGGAAATACTGGGTATTTACATTATCCCCACCTTAGGTCTCTACATGACTGTAAGCCACAACTCACAACTAAGGGAACAAGTGGAGGTACTGAGCACGCATCTGAACCTCTTGCTGCAATGTGCTCTCCTAGAGGTTCTCATGCTGCCATGAAATGAACAACAAAGGATTCAACTGTCCACAAAGTATACACCTCTGTCGATCTTCAATCTCGAATGGAACGTTTGTAAAAGATGCACCATCATCAACATCCAACTTTCCATGGTTGATGATGTGTGATGGGTCGTGCACATATCTCCTCAGTTGGGATACATAGAAGACGTCGTGCACCCAGTGCAACTGAGGAGGAAGAGCTAAGTGGTAAGCCACCTCGCCAACTCTGTTTCGGACCTGAAAAGGTCTGATGAATGTCAGAGATAACATTCCGCCTTTGCCAAATCTCTATAGACCTCGTCTAGGTGATACCCATAAAAAGACATGGTCACCGTCCTCGAACTCTAGAGGTCCTTGTCCCCTATCAGCATACGACTTTTATCTGCTCTATATAGTCTTTGTCTGCTCCTGGATGACCTAAAACTTCTCTGTGGTAGCTTGTACCATCTCTGGTCAGTAGGAAGAGGGACGACATGGTGAGTCAGTCTACGATCACCCAAATCGAGTCATGACCCCTAGATTTATGTGGAAGACCCGTCATGAAGTCCATGGATATCCCATCCCACTTCCACTCTAGGACCTCTAATGGTTGTACCAATCCTGCTGGTACCTGGTGCTATGCCTTCACTTCCTGACAAGTGAGGCATATTGAGACAAACTCACCTACATCCTTCTTCAATCCTGGCCACCAGTGCTATCGTCGAAGGTCCTAGTACATATTCACCACTCCTAGATGTACCTCTAGAGGGGATGCTTGAAACTAACTCAAAAATTCCTCCTAAAGTGGAACAATCACTATAGTACGTCCTCTGAATAGGTTGACATGCTCCCCACCTTCAGAAAATCCATCAGGTGCCTGCCCCGTGGATATATGAGCACGTCTTGTCTCGCAGTCAGTGTCTCCATGTTGTGCCTCCCTGACTCGCTGAAGAAGTGGAGGAATGACTATGAGAGACATTAGAAAGGCATCTCCATATCTATACACAATGGATAACTGCAACGCGGCCAGCTACTCTGTCACCTCTCCTAGCAGCTGAATACCAGCCCTCTTGCTGAGTGCATCCACAACATCTTTCCCCTTCCCAAAAGTATAGACTATCTCGAAGTCATAGTCCTTGGGGAACTCAAGCCATCACCACTGTCTCAGTTTTAGGTTATTCTGAGAGAAGATATACCTGAGACTCTTGTGATTAGAGTACATCATAAAATGTTCGCCAATCAGATAGTGCCGCAACATCTTCATGGTGAAGACCACTGCTGCTAACTCCAGGTCATGGATAGCGTAGTTCTGGTCATGTTGTCTCAACAGCCGTGAACCATACATGATCATAGCTCTCTCTTGCATTAGGACACACTTCAGTCCGGTCCCTGATGCATCATGGTAAACTACTTACCCTATGCCCTCCTCTGGAAGCCTCATGATGGGGGCACTAGTCAGCCTCTGCCTCAGCTCATGAAATCTCTTCTGTTTTGGCACACTTATGAGGGAAGGTGGAAAGATACAATTAAATGAACAAAGGGTTGGCTTCATTAACTCAAGGTAAGTTTAAGGGTTTCATCCCACATAAATGGGGGTTTTAGGGGGTTTGAAGCTTGTGTGGGCCACACCTAATAATATCCTCCCAAGGGAGGTTATGTGCGGGTGGGCCCCACCACTAACCTCTTCTTTGAGGTTTTAACCACCATGGAATAAAAAATAGTTAACCCTTATTTTTATTTAACTTAATTAAAAACCCCCAAAATATAACTTCCACTGTCATTAGAACACAAATGCAGTGATTCTCTCACTAAGCAATCACCATCCCTGCATGTTCAACGGTGCCCTCATATTTCAGATCTGGGCCCCCATTCAAATGTTATAAAACACCGCTCGCACATTTACTGATCGTACCCGAAAAAACGTTCGGAAAATTATTATCGGTCACCCTCAACCTGTGTCGGTCGAGGTTAGGCCTGTATAGGTGAAACATGACCCAATGAACCCAAGGTTACTCTCTGATTTTCATTTCATGTTACCGTTTTGATTTTATTAATTTTACAATAAAATAATGGTCGCTTAATTTTTTATTTGCGGCCAAAAACTAACATTCTCTGGTGGCTCGTGCCGGCCAAAGTTAGTATATGCTTAAAGAAAGCATACACTCATGAGTTTAGTGGTGGTCTCAGATTTTTAATCCGAGTTACCGTTTCCGAGTTATAAGAATTTGAAAAATAAATATATTTTTTAATTATTTTATTTACGATTATGCAATTTTTGGGATTCCTCATAGGAGGCCGGAGGTGACTAATCTTAAGTCGCGCCAATGGTAAACCCGCCATCCTAAGAAAAATGGTTCCCTTTGATTTTTAATTTGAGCTACTGTTTAAGAGTTATTCCACTTCTTCATGAAAACTGATTACGTGCATTAACTTAAGCTTAACAAAAACTTCGACGGATCATTCCGGGTAGTCTGGGCCTCGGAATCACGCGCCGTTAGAATTGACGGACCTATAAAATGTCAATTTAAATGAAAAAAAATTAACATGGAAATTTCGCGTCATTACAGGATGTTCACACATTTTTCCACAACAATAATCATTATATGCTACTTATATTTGAATATAATGTCTGATTTTTTAGAAAAAATTAAAAATAGAAAATTTATTTTAAAATTTTCTCTTCCACATTCTTTTAATCACCAATATTCATTATATTACAATAAAATCCACATTCTTATGAATTTAGGGGAATCTCTTAACCCGTGAAAAATTTTATGATCATTAATATTGCATTGAAATATTCACATTATTATGATCAACCTTAATAAATCATATCAGCATTATCTAAGTGTTGGATATTCATTTTTATTAAATAATATACTAGTTCAACATAAAATTCATTATAATGAATATTATAAAAATGATTAAGCAGATGTTTGTCTTCTTTATTCATTACTCAATATACATATTTGTGGATAAGGAATGCTATTTATAAATTAATGTTATCATTAAATATATATGGTATGAATTTTCCATATTGATATTTTTCATGCTCGATTATAAATATACCCCTTTTCATTGACTTGACTCATGAGAAAATATTTTGGGATAACCATAAAAAATGTTTTTTTGGGTGTAAAATTGAAATAATTGAAATTATCATGGGATATGTTCATGATCATGAAGACATAAATTTTTATTTAATATTTTGAGAATTCAGTTTTTATTATTAAATAATATGTTACATTTATATGATCCATGGATGATTCTCATTCCCACATCATTGATTAAATGAATTTTTTTTTATATATTTACCTAGACATATAGTTTAGGTGTTCTTTATTCTTAGTAGTTTCCACCTTAACAATCAATAAAGAGAATTTTGGATCACCCTTATTTTTCTTTTCATTCCCTAGGATATGATGAAAGAATATATGAATGATTTTCAAGGTGAATAATTTTTACGTAAAAAAAAATTATTTTATATTCAATGTAAAATGGGAATAATTTATGCATCTTGTTTTTATAGGTGTGGTGGCTAATAAGTCCTTTTATAAGTGTGTGGGCTGTATTTCATCCCAATGATGATAACATCATATTTACGAAATGGAAGAATAAAATGATTATTTCCCAAAAACAAGTAATATTGGATAGATGTAATTTATGGTCAATAATTCTTTTGACCACATTGTTATTGATATTTTTTTATGTTTTTAGGCATCATAAACATTGATTTAACTATTTTAAATTTTTTCACATTTACCATTAAAACTATTTTTATCATAAGTAATTTATTTATATGATGAAAAATAAAATGGACCTTATTAAAAAAAATATATCATATTATAAAAAATAAAAGAATAATTGTTTTTGAAAACTATTTATAAGTGTTAAAAATTAATTCTAAAATAATACCTATAAAAATAATTCAAACAATTTTAGAAGAATAACATACTATAAGTTCTAAAATGTAATATATACTTTTATAATTTATTAATAAAAAAATTTATTTTATAAGAATAATTAAAATATAAATATTTACCTATCAAAAACGATTCATAAATGTTATGTTATCTCTATATGCTAATGATAAAAATCATAGTATTTGTAAAAATCATAATTTAGAGTATTAATCTAAAAATAAAGTTTTCTATAATCTCTTATAAATTAATCATGAAGTAATATTTCTATATTCAATATAAAAATTTTATTTACATAACAATATTATAATTCTAAAATATATAAATATCTATTTTAAATTAAAAAATAATATTTAATAAAAAAATTATTTAGTAAAATGAATTTTTAAAATATTATATTTTCTTATCCTTAGTACATGCCAATTGATAATTAAATGAGTAATTATATTTTTTATATGTTAAAAAAGAAACTTGGATTCATTATTTGTAATACATAAATTAAATTAATATAGATAATAATTACACAATAGTTTGGAGAAAATTTCATTTAAAATTAAACCTATTTCAATAATCATGGTAATTATCTTTTGTCTCCATAAATTATTTTTATTCCTAAAAATGAAATTTTCATTTTCAGTAATTTGGAATTTATAATTTAAAATTTGAAATAATTTTTACGGATTCAATTTCAAAAATTGATGAAAGTTAATTTTAATGTAACCATGAGTAACACATTTTGTATTAGGGAAACAATAACTTCTTTGAATAAAAATTATTTTTTACACTTTTCAAAATCACAATTCGTTTATTGTTACAATATTTTATAATATATATTTGTAATAAAATAAATTTAAATTAAAATGTGAGTATAATGTCATTAATTTAATAGATTATAAAAAATTAATTTTTGGTAAATAAGATTGTTAGGGATAAAATGATTTTTCATTCTTTAACATCAATAATAAAAGATTATGCTTTAATTAGAATGAATAATTACACAAAATGTTTAGATTTATACATTGTCATAGTTTTATCTCTATTAATACACTCTAACATTCCAGCTACATTATTATTGTTATATTAACCACTTATAAATTATTATTAAATAATATACAATTTTTTTGCATAATGTCATAGGTGAAACAAGCTATTTGATATAGTTTTTATATAATGGGAAAAAATATAAAAAAAGATTGATGTTCTATACAGAGTGGTTTTTTACCTATTTTCTTACCCATGCATTTAGATTCTCCTCTACCAGATCTCATTCAATCTAAATCCACATACATTATTTTTATTCCTATATTAGGTACCCATGTTCGAGTCATGCCATACAATGAATGGGTTACATCCATCTTCATGGAATAGGGGGCAATGAGAATCCATTTAAAAATTATTCTAGTAAAATTAATAAGTCTATTTGGTGTTATATGTGTCTATTTCATCAATTGTCATGGTATCCCAACTATCCAACGATGGATATACATGTTATCTTTCCTATAAAATGTTTTATTTATATTATTTTATCATACATTAACTCATTTGGTTTATTGTTTCATATAGAAGAGTACTCTTAATTCTTGTACAATAGAGTTTTATGGTAATATTACACACTCAAACCATAGTGAAAGCAGAAACATTATTATTTATAAACTGGATAGAAAACTAGATTTGTAATTTTGGTTAAGACAATGTTTCTTAAATGGTGATGTGAGAGAATTTCATGATGTGGATCAGGGTTTTATAATAGTGTACCCTAACTTATTTTTTAATCCTTCTATTATAACATTATATGATCATTCTCATAGGAGATCCCATATAATGTATATTATGTATGAAATTTGATGAGTCGATTATATTGATTCATATCATGTATATTTTTTGGTGGTTATATATACTAAATAATTCCATTTTATACATTGATATCATTTAATAGATGATTTTAATATTATTAATTTTTTACACCATTCATATGATTGATGTTATAACAACATTTACATATATGGGGAGATTTCGAATCCCATTAGTTGAGTTTAATTTATTATTTTATCCACTAATCACAGTAATCACAATTTATTACCATAACTTATTTCATTCCAATATTATCATTGACTTGTAATTATTTATATATTTAAATTCATTCGTAAATTTTTTTTCATTGTAATAATATAAATTTGAAATAAAAATTAAATAAAAAATTAAAAAAATCGATTTATAATCTCAAGGTACAATTGAAAAAATGACATTTATTGTCACGACCCATCCCTCGAGGCCCATGTCGTGACTACCCCAAGCCTTCCTTCCATAGGCCAGGGGCTGGAGACCAGCACCAAAGGCATAAATCCCTAAAACAGGGAAGACATTGCCTTTATAAACTAAGGACACACATAAAAAACAGTACGAGATGAATCTAAACGCTAAGTAAAGATGTATACAAAAGAGTGTTGAAAACTCAAGGGGAAATAAATACAATCCCAACTGGAAACTGCATGTAAAACTGAAAAACAAGTACAACTGAAAAAGAAAAGAATCTACTGGGTCACCCTCAGGGGTTCTTAAATGAAGGGTAGGTACATATGTTCTCCTCAGCACTCCACGTCTATCAGTCTCCTCTGTGTACCAACTCTTCGTATGGTCCTCCTCTAGGTAACATCCAGTCTTGATACTCAGACTCAGTCAGCGTTGTCCGTCGTCTGCATCCAACACAACAAGTACCAAGCATATCCTGTCCAAGGGTCAGTAAAACGTTACTTAGTAGGGACCCTGAGACCCTCAAGGTCTCATTGAATCCAACAAGGATAAACCACAAAGTATGAAATCAAAAGATAACCCCACTTAGGTATATTCCCATAAATAAACCTAAGTTATCTAGTAATCCATTTCAATCATGATGAAAAAACAAGTTACTAACTCCTATCACACATGTATACAACTTTTGTAGAGGGATAGAGATGATCAGATGTATCCACTGAATCATCTAAGCTGTCAGACCCACACAAGATCCAGGACTAGTGGTTAGAACTGTCGAACACGCACAGGATCCAGGAACAGTAGTCAGAGCTGTATGACCAACACATGACCCATAAACAGCTATTTTGTAGGACCAAAACATGTTACAGGAACATAAGTCAGAACTGTTGGACCAACACATGATCCAGGAACAGTCATCAGAACTGTTGGACCAACACGTGATCCAGGAACAGTCAACAGTGCACAACCAGCCTCAAGGTTTCCACTAGCATGCTTCATTCTGATGTACCTGATGTTTCATCTCATCAAAATATACACAACGCAACAGACAGTGCGTCAATCAGACACCCGATATGAGAGTTATTGGAATTTATATTCCGAGTGCCCAATTGGATTTAGGATCAATCCAACCCCACATTACCCTAACAATGACCAAACCTCAAGTGGGTTATCCTAAAAGAACCATCTCGTTCTAAGATTTCGGTCCCCATAGATGGTTCGTCAATGGGACACCCATAGCCAATGTTATGGGAGAAAAGGTGGAAACATGCCAAAATGGGTCCGGGTCTGGTCTCGCCCAGTCAGACCGACCCGGACCGACCCGGGTACGGACTGGAGTCCAACCTGCTCAGCGGGTCCGAACTGGCATGTGGGTCCGACTCGGTCTATAGGGGCGGCCTGGTCTCTAAGGCTGCCCAACCCGTGCTTGTCCCGACCAGCGCTGGGTCCGGCCCAGCAGCCCACGGGGGGTCTTCCCTTGCCGCGTCCAGTGGGGAGGCCATGCCCACTAGTTCCTGAATTTCTTAGTCGTTCAGGTTGGTGGAACCGGCGCCAAGAAGGCACCATTGTGTCACGTGGGACCCACTAGTCCCACACCTCCCGGATGACCAAGCGTCCAGTCGCCTCCTCCCGTGTGGCGCCGATTTTGCCACACCACCTCCGGGGACCCAGCAACTCAGGCCTCCGGTATTCATCATGGCAGGGCACAAGCTGGCTGTTGCTTCACCACCGCAGCCAGGGACCGCGGTGCTTCGGTCCACTACGTAGCACCGGTTGCGCGACGCCTTCTTGGGTGTACTTGTGGCTCAGGCGGCCGAATTCCTTTGTAGCTGGTGTTGTAACGACAGCCACTGCACCACTGAGGTCCATCTGTTGCGGTTCAATCCTCCGGCGGTGCGGTTTTTCCGCCACCGCCCCGCGGTGACATTTGTTTCCACCTCCGTCGTCGACTTTTCCACGGGTCACGGACGAGTTCTGGTTGCCTGATTCTTGTTCCGAAAGAACTCGCACATTCCTCGGGTCATCTCCTTGGATCCACAACCATTTTTTACTAGTAATGCTCAACCTGGACTCATGCCACATTGACCATCAAAATCCACTATGAACACGGATGGGTCGGGCCGTGTTTGTTCGGCCCACGCCCTCTGTGTTAGGGTGATATGATGAAGCTAATATTTTCACATATTTTATACTGTAATTTAATGTTTATAAACCCACAATAGTGTTATTTATTGGGCAATTGTTACATATTTTGGTTTTGGTGTTATTTTGAGCCTAAATGCAGAAATGGCCTAATTCTGTATTTCTAACCGATTTTTATCACAGGGGTATTTTGGTCATTACTTATAAAATATATTTCCAAATTTTGTGATTAGAATTTTTTTGAACCCATATTTTATTTACTTCAACTCTGTCTTCATGACCAGGGGCTGAATCGGTATTCTAGAGGCCGTAAACAATCAATGAATTGAAAGCTTTTGTCGGGCGGACTGCTTGGACCCCACTTTCGTAATAGAACCATAATTCAGCCTAAACACCTCCGAATGATGATAGCTTACATGGATATGACATAGGAATCCCAAAAGCGTCTCCACAATTAATTTCATGCCGTTTGGAATCGTTTATGATGGTCGTTGAGTGATGGACGTTTGAAGGAAACTTCCAGGAAGCTTCATCCAGAGAAAGCGATGTTCAATAGCAAAATCATAACTCCTTCAATACGTGACCAATTAATCTGAAATTTGAAGAGTGGATGGAAACCTCATTTATGAACAATATTTATGAAGTGGTCCACGCGTGAATTGGAAAATTAATGGGTCCAAAACGCGACAACGTTATGATGGTGAAATATGTCTCTAAAAGGAGAGGGGCTCCTACCTCTCAAAATTTTCCATTCATCACCTCACCATCCATAACAAAGGGGGTTGGATTGAGAGAGAAATAGGATAGGATTATTCCATGATGTAATCTATTCATGAAGGGCTACCTCCAAGTGGTGGTGGGAAATGGAGATCTGAAGACATTTCCCCTTTTGAGTTTGTGCTTTCATTTTAAAATATTTTCTTTTAAACTATCCTAGAACTTGTTTGCATGAATGAAGGAGGTTTTTTTTCTCTCATGTTTTCAATTTATTATAAATTATTATAGATTTCTTATATTCTAATTAATTTATTGTGTTTTTACTCATGGTTTAAATTTCTTTGGTGAGGTCTCACTTTTGAGCACGATGAGTTCATGCTGTTTTGGTTACTCGGAGGTTTTCGGGAAATTTGAACACTTTCACTAGAAGATCGGCACCCATGTATGAGGTTTAAATATGGTATCTAGATAATTTAGGTGTATACCTTGAGTTCTTAAGGTATACATTGGATAATTTAATTAAAATATATTCCTAAACAATGATAAAGGGAGTGTCCAACGATCAACATTTGTCCACCGCTGCTACCTTTAACATGTTCATTCTAGATTGATTTTCTTTGGTATTTTAATTGATAATATTTATTTAATATTTCATTTTTATTTAATTTTCTTAATCAAAATCCCCCATATATATTATATATGTTAGTTTTATATTATTTAAATTAAAATGTGATAATTGAAAATACAGTGCGTATAAGCGGCCTCCTTGTGATTGACCCTAGGGTGTACCACTATGGTGCATTCATAGGATAACAAGAATTTAATTTAAAAGGGTAAAGCGACTTAAATCCCCTAAATCAATTTGGCACTGTTTTCGGGGAGGCCATGTGCTTACACAAACTATTTTTCAAATAAAAAAACAAAAAAAAGCCTTGTTGCATATCATTCATTTCATCAGCCAATATGGATTTTTATGGAAATTATTATAATTATTGGAATGTGGATTGCTTTTATGATGAGCCAAGTAGGTAAGATACATTGAATATTCAAATTCATGAAAATTCCCAACAATCGAAAGAAAATGCCTTGATAATTCTAGAGAATTGCAGAAAGAGGGAAAAAGAAAGCAAGATGATATCATCGCTGGCCGCCCAAGTTGAAGATTTTAAAGTCTTATGGATGGAACGAAAAAAAGAAATGTTGAGGAGAATGAAATAATTAGTCCACCTACATTTAATGAAGATATTGATGAGGTTGACGAAAAACTTGAGGACCCACTTCCCTCGCCAACAAATGAGTTCCCAGCTGCCTTTCTTGACGAAAAGGGTTCTAAAGCTGAAATTATTGAGGGAGTTTTAAATTATGAGCATTCATTTCATTCAAATTTCATTAATTATGATTTTCAATCTAATATCCCGTGTTTTGAATTTGTAGATTCAGCATCACTAATACAGGATCTGGATGAAGAAGAAGACGAAGGTCCTCTTGTTGAGGAGAGAATGGAGGTGCCTGTTGAGTTATGCATTTGTGCATTTGAGGATGATGGCACAAAAGAAGAAATAATTGAAGAACCAATTCAAGAACTTGAACCAGAAGAGAAGCCACTTCCTATTCTTCTATTTTCAACACTAGTGGACACCACTCCTCCGGATTACAAAAACAGGGAGCACCCCTACATCCTTTTCCCTCCCCCTCTTAATCTCAAATTCTATTTTCCCTCTCTTATAGGGGTTGGGGATATTTTTATTTTCTTTGGGTGTTCTCACTTCGGGCATCCACATAAGGATATCGGGAGAAATAATTTGTGGTGGTTTCTATGCAAGAAACCCCATACACCTTCGGATTTGGGTTAACCTGCTGCAACTACCTGACTAGGGGAAGTAAAAACCTAGCACCCGCTTGGGGGTCAAACCATGAATTATCCCTTCCCTTTCCCCTTTCTATTTTTTTTCTAATTCATTTATTCATTTATTTCTTTATAAGAATAAGTGGTGCCAACAAGGATCTTAACTCAATGGTACTGCTAGAAAAATAATGGCAGGTTGTATCTTTCCTTCTATTTAGTTTTTTCTTCCCTTATTAATATTTTTTCAAGACAAAATGAAGGGTTGTGAAATTTAAGTGTGTGGGGAGTGTCGACCTGCTTAATTGTTTTTGTGTTCTTTCATTTATTTTTCATTTTTTAGGAACCTTGATCTTTATTGATAATTCTGATCACATTTCACACAATAATTGATCTTGATAAAATTTAAATGATTTTTGAAAAAAAAGGATCTTAAATGATGGTTGATGTTATTTTTTTCCCTTAAATTGGATTTTCAATCATTTTTATGAGTTTAACTGATTTTTGAAATCCATGGCCCTGAAACACTAACTCAAAATATTTTTCTCAACATGTGAGGTATTATAAAACACTTTTACATATTCTTTATAATACCCACACTTTCTTGAGGGAAACTTGGATTTTTTTGAGAACCAAAATTTGTGATTTTTCTCTTTCGATGCTTTGGATTTCATTGAATGTTTTTAATATGATTGAGGAACTACTTTGGCAAGCCACATATTATCCTGAGACCTACCTTTACATTTATCCTTCGTCAGCCCTTAGATTCCATGAATTGCCTTATAGGTTTAAGCAACAATACAAGCTAATTTATCCTTACCTACCCATTCTCTTGGTATTGTTGCATGTATATTTCAAGTTTCAGTGTGGGGGAAGGGACTTTCATGTGCGTTCATTGGTATTTGTTTCATTTATGCGTATTGTGAGATATGTGTCAACATTTTGGGAAATGAAATAATTGGTAATGAGTCATAATCTCATTATTCTTCATTAGTTTCATTCAGTTCTCCTTCAGAAAAAAATTAAAGCTGTGACTTTCTGGAGCTTAAAAAAATATATAAAAAAAGGAAAATAAAGGTGTGACTTTCTAGATATTAAAAAAAGGGGGATAAAATGGATGATATAATACCTTGAAATCATTTATTGGCTCATGTAACATGTAAAATAAATTGGGGTGGTGTTTTTTTCACATTCTCAAGGTGGATTGAGTGAGGAATTTTCTGGGTTTTCACTTGATTATTCATGCATTGTAGCTAAGAGTCAAACCTTCTCTTTCTAGCCTTGAAATTTTAAATCATTTAACCACCAACCAAAATCCACAGAGTCATTTGAACCTTTGATGAACACCCTCATGATTGAATTCATTTTTATGTTTCACGCTATGGAGAAATGAGAATTATCAAAAGCCTATGGTGATACATGCAATTTCCAAGTATGAGCATAACTCCAGAATTTATTTCTCTTGAGTGAAGAGTGACATAAAATTCAATGTGAGGTAGGTTGTGATTGATCCATGGATGGATTTATGAGATTGAACAAATTTAAATTTTTGGAATGAAAATAAAAGGAAATTGTTTTTCATAGAAGAGACATGAAGAAATTCAGTTTTTGATAAGATCATGGATGTTTTCTCATTTTTGATTGTTGTGTGAATTTTGATTTGAATATATGATAATTGATCATGAGTTAAATGCTTAAGTGTGGAGGATTTATGAAGCTAATATTTTCATATATTTTATACTGTAATTTAATGTTTATAAACCCACAATAGTGTTATTTAGTGGGCAATTTTTACATATTTAGGTTTTGGTGTTATTTTGTGCCTAAATGCATAAATGGCCTAATTCTGTATTTTGAACAGATTTTTATCACATGGGTATTTTGGTCATTCTTTATAAAATATATTTCCAAATTTTTTGATTCTAATTTTTTTGAACATTTATTTTATTTACTTCAACATTGTCTTCAGGACTAGGGGCTGAATCGATATTCTATAGGCCTTAAAAATCAATGAAGTGAAAGAGTTTGTCGGGCGGATTGCGTGGACACAACTTTAGTAATAGAACCATAATTCGGACTAAACACCTCTGAATGATGGGATTCTAAATGTATATGACTTAGGACTCCCACACGCATCCACAAAATGAATTTTAAGCCGTTTGGAATCCTTTATGATGGTTGTTGAGTGATAGAATGTTGAAGGAAACTTCCAGGAAGCTTCATCCAGAGAAAGCAATGTTCAATAGAAAAAACATAACTTCTTTAATACGTGTCCAAGTAATCTTAAATGTGGAGAGTGGAAGGAAACCTCATTTATGAACAATATTTATGAAGAGGTCCATGTCTGAATCGGCCAATTAATGGGTCTGAAATGTCCCATCATTCTAATGATGAAATATGCCTATAAAAGGAGAGGGGATCCTACCTCTCAAGATATTCCATTCATCACCTCACCATCCATCACAAAGGGGGTTGGATTGAGATAGAAATAGGATAGGATTATTCGATTTTTTAATCAATCCAAGAAGGGATAACTCCATGTGGTGGTGGGAAACGGAGATCCAAAGACATTTCCCCTTTTGAGTTTGTGCTTTCATTGTTAAATATTTTCTTTTAAACTATCCTAGAACTTGTTTGCATGAATGAAGGAGGTTTGTTTCTCTCATGTTTTCAATTTCTTATAAATTATTCAATATTTCTTATATTATAATGAATATAAAGTGGTTTTACTCATGGTTTAAATTTCTTGGGCGAGGTCTCGCTTTTGAGCACGATGAGTTCATCCTGTTTTGGTTACTCGGTGGTTTTCGTTTAATTAGAACACTTTCATTAGAAGATCGGCACCCATGTATGAGGTTTCAATATGGTATCTAGATAATTTATATGTATACCTTGAGGTATTAAGATATACATTGGATAATTTAATTAAAATATATTCGTAAACAATGATAAAGGGAGTGTCCAACGATCAATGTTTGTCCACCGCTGCTACCTTTAACTTGTTCTTTCTAGCTCGATTTTCATTAGTATTTTAATTGATAATGTAGATTTAATATTTCATTTTGATTTCATTTTCATAATAAAAATCCCCCATATATATTATATATTTTAGTTTTATGTTAGTTAAATTTAAAAGTTACAATTGAAAATACAGTGTGTATAAGTGGCCTCCTTGTGATCGACCCCAGGGTGTAGCACTATGGTGCATTCATCGGATAATAAGAATTTAATTTAATAGGGTAAAGAGACTTAAATCCCCTAGATCATGGTATCAAGCGGCTTCAAATTCTAAACCACGATGGAAGATGAATAACATGCAATAATTAGAACGATTGAACCCCTACCTCAGGTTCGTTGTCCGTTGACGATGTCACAGAAAGGTGTACATTGATCATTGACATCGGGAAAGAAGATGAAAAAGTTGAGGACGATGTCGTCAGCATTCTTCAAGGACGACGCTTCCCCCCTTGCCCCGGTTGAATATCGTTCTTCATTGGCGGAAGAAGTGTTCTTCGTTGGAGTGTTCTTCTCCTCCCAAGATCCAACAAAAAGACAAATTCCCAATAAAACAATAGATTATGACATCTTATTAAATTGTTGGCATAGAAATCAAATGGTAAAAATTAATTAATGTAATGTGGTCAATTAATTAATTGATAGTGTTGGCACCATATGTGGTGAGTTCAATGGGGTTTCTCTCCACTTAATGGGGGTCCAAGAGGTTATTACCTTTGGTGATCCCCACCAAATTAATTAAGAAGAGGTGTTTAGACCTCGAGTGGGCCCACCACCATAACCTCTCATGGGAGGATAAGGTGTGGTGGTCCCCAAACCCAACTCCCAACTGGAGGTTTTGACCAATTAAAATTAAAAATAAAGCTACTACTTTATTTTTATTAAATTTATTCTTTAAAACCCTAAAATTATCCTTTATTCTTGACCAAATGTCATTGAGGTGGAAGTATTTTAAGAGAATAACGACATTATGAGTTCAACAGTGCCCTCATATTTCAATTCCAAGAACCAGTTAAAAAGTTATAAAAACTCTCTACTATGTTTTCTAAATGGACCAAAAAACAACAAAAATTGATTCAGGGCACACTGGGCCTCGGAATAAAGTACCGTAAATTTTCGTGGACTCCTAAAATTCCCATATATTTTAGAAAAAAATTTCCACAAAAATTTCAGGTCTTTACATTCTCCCCGCATCAGGGATTTATATCATCGTAAGCTACAATTCGAACTATGGGAACAAATGGGGGTTCTAAGCTCGCAACTGAGCCTCCCACTCCCATATACTCTCCTGGAGTTTCCCATGCTTCTAGTGAACGTGCACTAGAGGTATCAACTGTCCACGTAGGACCCTCTCTTGTCGATCCTCAATCTCTAGTCGAACCTCTATAAAAGTCTCCACATCATCGACATCCAGCTCTCTATGTTTAATGATGTGGGAGTGGTCATGCATGTATCTCCTCAGCTGAGATACATGGAAGACGTTGTGCATCCAGTGCAACTGAGGTGGAAGAGATAAGCAGTAAGCCACCTATCCTACTCTGTCGAGTACCTAGAAAGGCCCGATGAATCACGGATATAACTTTCCACCTCGGCCAAATCTCTATAGGCCTCGTCGAGGTGAGACCCATAGAAAGATGTGGTCTCTATCATCTAACTCTAGAGGCCTCCATCTCTTGTCAGCATATGACTTCATCCTGCTCTATGCAGTCTTCATATGCTCTTGGATGATCTGTAACATCCCCATGGTAGCTCATACCATCTTTGTTCCCACCAGTGCTAAGTCCCTAGGGTCTTTCCAGCACAAGGTTGATCTCTAAGGTCACCCGTACAACACCTCTAAAGGATTCATCCCTATGGTGGAGTGATACTTGTTTTTGTAGGAAAACTCCACCGATGGTAAGTGATCTGCCCAGTTGTGACCGAAGTCTAGGACACAAGCACGCAGCATGTCCTCGAGGCTCTGAATGGTCCGCTCGGTTTGACCATCTTTCTGAGGATGTAAGGTAGTGCTCAAATGAAGTTGTGTCCTGAAAGCCTCATGAAACCCCTTCCGTAGCCGGGATGTAAACCATGTGTTGCAATCAGAGACAATAGAATAAGGTACTCCATGTAGCCACACAATCTCCTGCACATAAAGGCTTCCTATGATCTCAACTGAGCCCTTCTCTATGATCGGTAGGAAGTGGTCCGACTTGGTGAGTTGGTCAGCGATCACCAAAATCGAGTCATGTCCTCGGGATGTACATGGAATACCCATCATGAAGTCCATTGATATCTCGTCCCACTTATACTCTGGGACCTCTAAAGGCTAAACCAAGCCTGTTGGTACCTGGTGCTCCGACTTAACTTGCTGACAAGGGAGGCATCGATAGACAAACTCTGCTATGGATTTCCTCATACCTGGCCACCAGTGATGTCGTGGAAGGTCATTGTACATCTTCGCCACTCCTGGATATACCACTAGAGGGGATGTGTGAAAATCCCAAAACACTTCCTCCTGAAGTGACACTAGCACCATAGTACGTCCTCTGATGAGGATGACGTGCTCCCTACCTTTAGAAAATATATCAGGTACCAGCCCTATGAATATCTGAATACATCGTGTCTCACAGTCATTGCCCCATGATGTGATTCCCTAACTCACTAGAGAAGTGGGGGAGTGACTATAAGAAACTATAGAAAGGATTCTCCATCTCTATCCACAAAGGATATATTTAAGGCAGTCACCTGCTCTATCGTCTCGCCTACCAGTTGTATACCAGATCTCCTTCTAAGTCCATCTGCAATAATGTTTCCCTTACTAGGATTATAGACTATATTGAAGTCATAGACCTAGAGGAACTCAAGCCAACGTCGTTGTCTCAGGTTCAGGTCCTTCTGAGATAAGATATACCTGAGACTCCTGTGATCAGAGTACACGGTAAGACACTATCCCATCAGATAGCATCGCAACATCTTCTACACGAAGATCACTGCTGCTAACTCCAGGCCATGGGTAGCGTGGTTATTCTCAAGCTATCTCGACAACTGAGAACCATACCTGATAATTGATCTCTCCTCCATCAAGACAGGCCTGAGTCCGGTCCCTGATCCATCGTAGTAGACTACGTACCCTACACCTTCCGCTGGAAGCCTCAAGATGGGGGAACTAGTTAGCCTCTACCTCATCTCCTGAAATATCTGTTATCATCTCTCCGACCATTCAAATGGTTTCCCTTTCTTCATCAAGGCTGATAGTGGTTCTACAACTCTGGAGAAGTATGGAACGAACCTCTGGTAGTACCCAGCCAAACCTAGATAACATCGTACCTCCATCACACTGCTGGGTGGCTCCCAAGAAAGTAACGCCCAAATCTTCACTGGATCCACTGCAAATCCAGCCTCTGAGATGACATGTTTGTCAAAATGAACCTCTAAGATCAAGAATTGACACTTCGAGAGGTTACCATAAATCGGGTGCTCTCGTAATGTTTCCAGCACTGCCCATAAATGGTAGGCATGCTTCTCCTCAATAGTTGAGTAGATCAGGATGTCTTCGATGAAGACTACCACATATTGATTGAGGTAAGGATGGAAGATCATGTTCATGAGTCCCATGAACATTGCTTGAGCATTGGTTACGCCGAAGGGCATAACCAAGAACTCTTAGTGGCCATACCAACATCTAAAGGGTATATTCATCACATCCTCATCTCAAAATTTGAGCTTGTGATAGCCAGATCTGAGGTCTATCTTCGAGAACCACCGCTCTCCCTTCAGCTGATCAATGAGGTTATCAATCCTCAATAGTGGGTACTTGTTCTTCATGATCACCTAGTTTTGGAGAAGTTAGTTGAAAAAAATCCTCCAGATCCCATCTGCCTTCTTGGAGAATAGAATTGGGGCTGCCCTGGGAGATACATTGGGCCAGATGAATCCCTTCACCTGAAATTCCTCTAGCTGAACCCACAGCTCGTGAAGCTCCGTGGGAGCCATCTGATACACTGGAGTAGATATCGGCATCGTCCCGGGGTACTGGTCAAAGAATATTTCAACCTTTCTATGAGGATGTAGTTTTGGAAAATATTCGTTGAAAACATATGCATACTGTTCCACCACTACAAAAAAGCTCTCACTCTCTACATCAACTACTCCGAGGGAAAGGCAGGCCAACTGATGAGTGATTGGCTACACCCTCCTATGAGTAAGTCCGTCCTGTGCTGCAAAGGTTCTCTTCTCACCGGTGAAGGTAAAAATGGTCCCATCCATGTAGACACACCAAAAATTGTTCTTAATACAGTCTATCTGAGCATGGAATGTAGATAACCAGTCCATACCCAAGATTACACCAACAGGCCTCAACGCCTCTACTAGGAGATCCTAGCCGAAGATCTCACCTCCTAGAGTAAGATCGCACTACAGGCACCAGTGCGTAATAATCGAATCATCTTCTGTAAGAGTCTCTAGCTGTATGAATCAAACTAACAACGCCTTCGGAATCTCCGAGCTCTGAATGTGGGATGTGGAAATGAATGAGTGACTAGAAGTTGTGTCTATAAGAACTGCAGCTAAGGTGGAGTAGACACAGATCGCACATCGAATCATCTCCGGAGTGCCATGGTAGTATGCCTCAACTGCCTGGAGCTGATCTCTCCCTGGTCCAACTACTCCTAGTGGTCGGGGTGGACCTCCTGGTGGTGGTGGTGGTAACACCTCGAAACATCGTCTACTACTAGATACATGTCTAGATCCTCTGCCACGTCCGCCTCCTCCATACGGACTGCCTCTATCAAGCCTCTGCATCTTCCTAGGAGGACCCTCAACTATCTGCTGATCGTCATTATGTCGCGTGGGGCAGTCAAGACCCATGTGAACCTACCTGCTATAAGAGTAACATTGCATGTTCCAGGTAGGACTGGCACTATCTTATGTGCTCCGCACAACTGAACCTGTATCCTAAGGTCATCCACTAGATGGCCTTGTCCGCTTGGACCTCTACGACATCATTATACTACCAACTATAGAAGACTGTTTTTCATGTAGAAAAATGATTGGTATCACTGCTAGTGACTGCTCTACAAGGAAACTCTCCACTATGAGGGATCTCTCTAACACCCCCACCCGCGTCGGGATGCTGAGGGAGATCATCGAAGCTCCGATCCCTCGCCTGAGACCCTTCTCTAAGGTCTGGGCCTTATAGAATGTTTCCCACACCATATCTATGGAGTAGGGCAAAAGGTCGGTGAACCTCACAGGGTACTTTACCCCGGTGATGCTACCATGTTGTAGATGTAGTAACTCTTGAATCTGCACTGCACGTAGGGTGTATTGGACAAACATTACCTGAAATAGGCTATCAAAGTCAGCCCAGAGTAGCGTCACCTCATCATGAACCTGCAGAAGTAGGCTCCACAATCTGCTTGCTACTTCCTAAAAAAGATTGAGGGTAAGGATCACCATGAGGTCGGATGGTGTCCCTACTAGTTTGAAGACTCTCACCACATCCTCCAGCCAATCCTCATCTACCTGTGGGTCCATATCTCCCATGAAACTAGGCATCCTCTGGCACTGGAACTCATGCAATGCGCTCAAGCGATTTTCACCCTCTGATACTGGGGCTGGTGGTATTAGTGGCCCAATGAGTAGTGGTACTGCTGGTGCCTCCGCTATGATGGGGTCCTGCACCGAGGCATCATCGCTCGGTGGGCTGCCATATCGTACATCTCTCGGAACCCTGGAAGGCTGTCTGTGTGGAGGCATCCTGAAAAGAAACATGTGCGCCACAGTCAAAAATTTATTTCCGGTGAGCTGACTCAAAGAGATCACAAAGAAAACTATTGAAACAAACACATAATCAGTATTTTCGTGCACTAAGTTGGAAATCAGAAGTTAGGGTCTTGGTTTATGGATACATTGGCTACCGCACCAACACTGGACTCCCTAGACCTAAAACCACACTCAATACTCTGAACACTATTGCTTCACATAAAAAAAGTACAAAGTCCAAAGTTCTATTGTAGAACCGAAACCTCTGATACCAATTTGTCACAACCCTCCCCTGGGTCTCGTACCGTGACTACCCCAAGCCCATATTCCATAGGCCAGGGGATGGAGACTAGCACCAAAGGCATAAATCCCTAAATATTGGAAGGAATTTCCTTTATAAAATGAAATAACACAGACAATAGAGTATGAGATTAAAATAAACGCTAAATAAAGCTGTATAAAAAGGTGTCCTGAAAAGTAAAGGGGCCAGAAATACAAGCCCAACTGGAAAGTGCAAGTACATCTGAAAAACAAGTACAACTGAAAAAGAAACGTAGCTACTGGGTCAGCCTCTGGGGTTTCTTACTGAAGGGTAGGTACAGATGGCCTCGTCATCACTCCACATCTATCAGTCTTCTCCGTGTACTGACTCATCGTAAGGTCCACCTCTGGGTACCGTCCAGTCCGGCTACTCAGAATCAGTCAGCGCTGTCTGTCATCTGCATCCAACACAACGAGGTGCAGTCATAGCCCGCGCAGGTTTGAGTATAACCATACTCATTAAGGACCTTGAGAACCTAAAGGTCTCACAAATTCAATGAAGGATAAACCAAAAATTATGAAATCAATAGGTAACCCCACATATTTATATGCCCATACATATACCTAAGTTATCTAGTAATTAATCTCAATTATGAGGAAAATACAAGTTACTAAATCAGCTCACACAGATATACAACTTTTGTTGATAGATAGAGATTATCAGATGTAGCCACTGAATCATCAAAGCCGTCAGACCCACATAGTATCCAGGACAAACGATTAGAACTGTCAGACCCACACATGATCTAGGAATAATAGTTAAAGCTGTCGAACCAACACATGATCCATGACTAGCTATTCTGTCGGACCAACACATGATCCAAGAACAGAAGTTAGAACTGTTAGACAAAAACATGATCCAGGAACAATCATCTGAACTATTGGACCAACACATGATCCAGGAACAGTAAAAAAATGCACAACCAGCCTCAGGGATTCCACTAGCATGCTTTTTTCTGAGAGGGTCTGCTCCTCAATCCAATAGTTGATACATCAGCTGCCATGTCATCCCATGTTGATTTCTCCCAATGTTTTGTCTCGTCAAAAGAAACACAATGCGACAGACAGTGCGTCAATCAGAGGCACTGTCTGAGAATTATTGGCATTTCTGTTCTGAGGGCCAGGTTGGATTCAATTTCAATCCAACCCTACCGTATCCCAACTATGTCCAAAACTCAAGTGGGGTATTCCAAAATAACAGTCTCATTCAAACCTTTCTATCGCCGCAGATGTTTCGTCAATCGAACACACGTAGCCAATGTTATGAGTGAAACGGTAGAAACATGCCAAAACAAGTCCGGGTCCGATTTGGCCCAGTCGGACCGAAATGGCCCGCGGGGGCGGCCCGACCCGTGGTGGGTCTGGCTCGCATTGGGTCCGGCCCATGCTGCATCCATCACGCACTAGGTCCGGCCTGGCGGCCCGATTGACCATTGGGGTCTACCCTAACCGCCTATAGGGGGAGGCTAGGCCCCCTGGTTCCTGAACAACTTAGTCGTTTGGTAGGTTTTCACTAGTGCCAGCCTAGTGCTGGTTTTTCATACGGGACCCGCTAATCATGCACCTCCAATCTGGCCAAGCGGCTGGCCACCTCCTACCGCATGGCGTCGGTTGCACCGCACCGCCTCCGACGATCTCACAGCTCGGGCCGCCGATCTTCATCGCGGTCGGGCTCGAGCCAGCAGCTGCTTCACCATCGCGGCCAGGGGCTGCAACCCTCCTTTAGTCCACCACACGACGCTGGTTGCACCACACCTTCTCCAATGTCCCAGCAGCTCGGGCCGCCAGCTTCTTTCGCGGTCGGCCTTGCTCCAGCCACCAATGTACTTCCGCGGTCCATCGGTCGCGAGACAGTCCTCCTGTGGTGCAGTTGCGCCGCCACCGCCCGACGGTGACGTTCGTTGCTCCATCCGTCTGAGAGTTTTCCACGGGTCATCAGACAAGTTCCAGTGGCCCAATTCTCATTCCACATGAATTCGCGCATTCCTTGGGACATCTCCTTCTATCTGCAACCATTGTTGATTAGTAACACTAAACCCTAACTCATATCATGTTGAGCGTCAAAATCCACAAAGAATGTGGAGGGGTCGGGCCGTGTTTGTTCACCACGCGCCCTCCGCATTAGGGGGATATCAAGCGGCTTCGAATTCTAAACCACGGTCTAAGACAAAGAACACTCAACAATTAGCAATCTTGAACCCCTACCTAGGGTTCGTATTTCGTTATCATTATCATGGAAAAGCAGACATCAATTCATTGGAATCAAAATAAGATGAAGAAGTCGAGGATGACATCATCGAAATTCTTCAAGGATGATGCTTTCCCCCTTTTCCCCGGTTGAAGATCGCTCTTCATTGGTGGATGAAGTGTTGTTCGTTGGAGAGTTCTTCTCTTCCCATGCTCCACCAAAATGACAAATGCCCAACAAAATAATAGATTATGACATCTTATTAAATTGTTGGAATAGAATTCAAAAGGTTTAATTTAATTAATTGAATGTGTTCAATTAGTTAATTGGGAGGGTTGCCACCATAAGTGGGAAGTTCAAAGGGGTTTCTCCCCACTTAATGGGGGGTCCAAGAGGTTATTAACTCGGGTGGTCCCCACCAAATTTATCAAGAAGAGGCGTTTAGACCTCAGGGGTCCCCCACCACCATAACCTCTTATGGGAGGTTACGGTGTGGTGGTCCCTACCCCCAACTCCAAGGTGATGGTTTTAACATACTAAAAATAAAAATAAAGCTACTACTTTTTTTAATTTAATTTATTCTTTAAAACCCAAAAACTATCCTTTTTTCTCAACAAACTACCATCTAGGTGAAAGTCTTCTTAAGTTAATATCGACGCTATGAGTTCAACGGTGCCCTAGGATTTCAATTCCGAGCACCAGTTTAAACGTTATAAAAACCTTCTCGGGCGTTTACCGAACTTACCCGAAAAAACATCAGAAATTGATTCTGGGCACACCGAGCCTCAGAATGAAGCACCATAAATTTTTGAGGACTCGTAAAATTCCCATGTATTTAAGAAAAAATATTCCCCAGATATTCCTGGTCATTACATATATATTAATAAAAATAAATAAAAATTAATGAAATGTTACTAATAAAATGCCTATACATATAATAAAATAAATTTGTTCGTGGGAGTGACATAAAATATTAAAAAGGTGGTTTTAATGTAATGAATGAAATAAATTATACTATTATATATACATACAAAACATTATTTGATGATATTTTTATGATGATTTCCAAATTTAGAATTTAATAGAATCTCAACATGTAATTCACTTATCTCATTATTTTGTTTAATTGAAAATTATAGTATTTCCCATCTATATGATCAGTACAACATATGAGACCATATATGATTTGTAACATTAATTTATAAGAATGTAAAATGTTGATTTATTCTATATGTGAACATTTATTTTGATAAATTCCTTCTAATAAACTCATAAAAAATTTCAATCATATCATAATGAATTGGAAATATACGACTTGTTATATAAAATATTTTCATGTTCAGTGTATGATAATAATTATTACGTTATTAGAGAATAAAATTACCTAATAATTTATTATGTGTAGAGGTACATGTAAAAAAATTATTATGACCATATATGTATAGGAAAAAAATACCATTGTTTCTGGATTAAAAATTATGATTTAATAGATTAAAATAAATATAGATGGTTATATATTTTGAAATCATAATCATTATAATTGATAAAATTATATAAGGGTGATAAATAATTCTATGAAAATGAAAATATACTTCACAATAAATTCATTTCAAAAAATATAGATATGTTTTATAATAGATTATGTGGAATAATATTAAATATTTCTAAAAATATTTGAATATTATATCCAAATACATTTCACATTATATTACATAAATTTATGATTATATTTTGATTACCAATCATTAATTAAAGATGGAGTGTAATGTGTATATTCCTTAAATTCTTCAAATAAAAAACATTATATTTGGATCATTATGTAGTTTGATACACATAATGATATTGTACAACATTTTATGATTGTATGTAAATGAAATATATAAGACAAATCTTATTAATAGTATCTCAAGTTTCCTATATAATTTTATGAAACTTAAAAATTAATATATGACATGTTATAATGATTTTAAATGATTTTAATTATTATTACTTAATTTCAACTATAAAAAATACTGTTAAGAGGTATGTTATAGAATACATAATTCAAATCCAGTGAATTAATTGGATATGAAATTTTGGAAAAAATTATTATTTAGAGCCTAGTGGTTTTAATGAAATATGTTTACATAAATATTATTAATGACTATTGAAACATGATATGTGTATGTGTAAAAATTCATTTACAAAGTTCTATACTTCATCGTTTATAAATTTTTTTCAAAGTACTATTACCTCATGAATATCATGGTAATTTATTCTATTTCGGTCCTTGATCAATATAAGATGTTAAATTTCTATTGACGTATAATTATTCAATATATTTTTTATACATCATCACAAAATATATTTAAAATCTATATATGATCCATAACGTGTGGGTACAAAATAAATTTTTTGATGATAGATTGTTCTTTTACTTATCCCTTTAAATATTAGGGTTTTTTGAATTTTTTTCCTATTATATGTAGTCATTATAGAGTCTCTGATATCCTTTATAAAAAATAGTATATTATCTATTTTGAGTTTATAATGATGAATTACACTAACTAAATTCCCCTAATAAAATTAACTCATCATAAAAACACAACATAATATATCAAAACACTTGTAAAGTGAATAAAATTTCAATAAAGGCCATATAGTTGATTATCCTCAGATTTTGAACATTGGAGATACCTATAAAATTTCTTCAAAAATGTATCATTAGGTGAAAATATATAATTAAAGAAGTAAAAATTTGGGTGAGTGATCCTAAATAAAAAACTATTTATTTTATATATAAATCACATTTATAAAAAATAACTAATATACATTTTATATACATAAAATATTTTTGGGATTTAATTATACATTTAATACACATTGATAAAACATAAAATTATCAAAACATAGTAATATATAATCATAAAAATTTAGGATTTAGGTATCTCAATTGTAATTTTTTTTAATTTTAATATTAAATAACATACCATATTCATGAGATCACAATTTTGTATTAATATACATATATATAATGATAGAAATAACATAATTCCAAGATCCTTCTCTCAATAGATTAATTGTTATTGACAAATGATCAAAACATTAATTTATAGATATTATACTCTATGATTATAAATATTGATGTACTGAATCCCATAAATAAATAAATAAATAAATATATATATATATTAGTAAATGAGATTCTATAATGTTTTATATAATTATTTGATGCCAAAATATTATATAATATCAACAAAACATGTACACTATTAGAAAAAAAATCAATCAACATGCTTCAGTTCCTATTAACTGAATCGTATGATTCACCTTCATGAATATCTCATAAACATATAATATAAAATTTAAAATTAACATATAAATATATTTGAATAATATAAAATAATTAAATTTATCATTAAAAATTTCTTTAATGTTTTGAGTCTCGAAAAAATGGACAAATAATTACTTAAACCCATAAAATATGATAAAATAATATTTTACATGAATATTAAAAAATATATAATTTAATTTATTAAAAAATGGAATTTCCATATACATGAAATCAATATGATCTTTTTACACTTATAAAATTCATATTGTGTAATGAAAACTGATGAATTTAGAACTACACAACATTTCTATATTAAAAAGTCATTTTTAATGGAAAAAATATAATTTTATACTGTATATTTTTTTGAAAAATAAAATGTTTTGTATCAACATTGAATCCTTTATTTATTTTAAAAAATATTCTTATGTCAACGTGATGTCATTAATATATTCAAAACTATGATTCTGTGATCACACTGGGGAATGATTTTGGGATAGGGGACACATATTAACTACACATTATAATTTACTTAAATATTTTTATAATATTAAATACTTGAGATCAATTAAATTAAAAAATTAACTATGAATTTGTGAACTATCCAAAATTTCATTTTTTTAAAACAACCAATAATTTATAAATAATAAACTATTTTTATTTAGTTTTACAAATTTATTGAAATTATTGTTTAATTTCAATATTATATGTTCTTTTTGATTTATATGTTATGACTATTTTATTTTCCTAAAAACACAATTCGTAACTATGGAAAATGTTTTGTATAATGACATTATGTTAAAAAATATGAAAACCTTACATCATATCTATTTTATTAAAATTAATTATAATTAATATATATTTCATGACATGAGCCTCCAGGTATGAGACGAGTTCAAATTCTAACATATCCAATTTATATATAGTGTGACATGCTAAAAACATAATTATTTACGAATTAATTGAATATTTTCACCACAAAACATTTAATGATATAAAAAATGTTATTTTGAAATAATAAATTTTATAAATATATTTTAATAAGATACTTGAGTTAATATTATATGATAAAAATTTCCACCAATAAAAAATAAAATATATTTAATATCATATGACGCTTTAATTCCATATTAAAATAAAACCAAATTAAAACTATTTCCCAAAATTTATCAATCTAGAATAATAAAAACAATTTATAGAGTTACTGTAATATATCAGATTCTATAATAAGAAACCATATATATAATATATTAATTGAAATGTAAATATAAAAACTATTTATTGTTTGATAATAATTTTTTTAAAACCAAATGAAACCAATGAAAAATGTTTTCTATTTTCCTCTAATAAGATTATTTTTACTGTGTACAATTGAAATAATCATGAACTATATGGATGAAATTTAAAAAATGCATATAAAATAGTTGTATTGATTCATATAAATAATAAATCCCTAAAATTTATAATTTTCATTAATTAACCAATCCAAAACCACAATTATGTGGTTAGTTATAGTTTCAGTTATCATTGAAGCCTTCTCCGAATAAATAATTATTGGATTCTTACACCAATGATATAATAATTTCATCATGGAAGAAATTACCAATTAAAGTCTTTTAAGTAATGATTCTACTATTATACAACAACTTATGATAATTAATAAATCCAAATATGAAAATTTTTAATAACAATGCATATAGTGTTTTCAAATCCCAAATAGATATACCAACTAAAGTAGACATTTCTAAATAACCAAAAAACCCCTTATAGCATATAATGAGTGACTAATCTAACATCATTTAATATTCACTATCATGAATATTTAATGCTTATCCAGATCTTAAATAACATCCTAGAAATATGAATATTTATTAATCTACATAATGTCGAGTAAAATGCATACTCTAGTTTTTTCTTTAGTATGAACTCTTGTAGAAATGAGTTAGTTTCATATTTTGGATAATATGAAACAAAATAGAAACTAATACATTATACATTTAGGTATTACATCTCTGAAACTATTACATATAATCACACCCTATGAAATATAATGAAAATGTATATGTATAGTAATTTTATGATAATATTGGATCATGTTTCCCCACACCAACTTCCCCATAGATATACACACCATAATACCCAAGAATCATATATCTTGGTGCTCATATCCTATACCAGTCCCATATTTCACAACTAATATACCACAAATTCCTAAAAAAAAATTCACATCTAATTATTCATTATAAACTAACAAAAATGGAATGACCATTATAAATGCTAGAACATGTGATAGGATATATTGAACCATTTTCTCTCTATTATACTTTATTTTGGGGATTCATTTGGAACATGAATCCACATGGTCATCCATAAAGCTATCAAACATTGTTTATGGTTAATACATGTGATGATGAAACAAACATTATTGAATAAAATAAATATACAATGATTTCAGAACCCCATTTCTTCATACTAGTCTTTTAAACATATTAAATTCATTTAAACTAATTAATTAATATATGTAATCATTTTAAAAAAATTAAATATTTAGGAATTAAAAATGAAAAATGAAAAAAATAAACAATTTTATTTTAACATGATTCACATGATTATTTGACATCAAAATCAAATACTAGACCACCTATTATGTTCTTTATCAAGATAAATATTTATCTTTAGTAGACATTAACCCATATCATGAAATATATAATTCTTATTTGATAATTTTTAAATCATCTATTCCCTCAATACTGGGGAAATTTCAAACCACATAAATCTATCATTAAATTATCACCAAGTATTTAAGATTATATTAAATGATATACCACTTCCACAACTTAATATAATAATAATTATGTGATACAATCCTAAAAAATAAATCAAATTAGAAAATATATTTTATAATAAAACAATAAATATAAATTATAATTAACTTCATACATTTTAAAATTTTAAAATTTATTAATAAATAATCCTAAATATTTATAATAACAAATTTTAAAAAAAAATTAATTTATCAGATCACTAATGTCAATCCAATGCTTAAGTATATACATCACCATATAGTGAATTCTAATAATAATTTTTATATATTCATGGTGCTTCCCAATAAATATATAATTATCTCAGTTATATTGAATCCCTTACTTCTATAATTGGTTATCTAATTTAATCAAGACCCCAAAAAGGATGAATATTGATATGGGAATGAATAATAAAGGATAAGGTTCTTCTCCCTTATAGATTTGGGCTGCAAAAAGTGATATAATCAAAACCATTCAAAATAGCACAAAAAATATAACTAATTTTTTTATTGTGTTTTCTAGTGTCTCCATATAATAATAAAATATATAGATCAAAACCCCCAAATTGATGACCAACACTAAGGATACTAAATCATATGAAATGGGATGTATTACCTTTATAATAAGATTGGGTTGTGATATTGGATGATTCAAAAAATAAGAAAATCCATGACATAATATTAAATAGAATAAAAAGACACCAAACTATTATTGTATAAATAAAATTAAAGTAGACAAATGTACATTGAAGTAATACACTAAATAAAACAAAAGGATAGAAACAAAAAAAATTAGATTGTATAGGAAGGTAATTTCTTGGATGTATGGGTATTCCTATTAGAATTATAGAAATTATTTTATATACATAAGTTGAGAATAAAAGCTTAATCATCAGGAAAATAGATGTATCTTGTGAACATGTGAAGGAATAGTACTAATTCACCGGTGAAAAAATAGAAGAACCAACAACACATGAATATATCAACTATCTAACGCAAAAATCACTACTGAATAACTATAGTGAGAAATAACTATAAAAAATATTAAATAATTTATTATGAATATTACAATCATTACAAAATCTCACGCATGAGGGTCATAATAGTTTAGCACATTTTGAAATGTTAAAACATAACCAACTGGTATATAGGTAGACTATGTTTTCTCCCACTATGTTAGTCATAAATAGAACCATTATTATACATTTGACATATAAAAACATCTTTATAACCAGATGGAAGAAAATATAAGAAAGGGTGATAAAATATTATGTTTAATGTTAAATATGGGAGATAGATAATATTAAAATGAACACAATTGTATAAGGAAACAAGAAAAAAAATTCAAAACCATACCCTGTATATCATAGTGTTGAGTCGAAAGTCATACATTCTACATTTCCTTTTCATAGTTTTGGAAATCAAAAAAATATTATTAAATAATGAAATTTATTATGTTATATTTTCAATGTGTCTTAATTTTTTTGTGAAGAACATCTTTTTATACCAAACATATCAATGGTTCTTATTTAAAATTAATATGAACTATTATTATTTCGTCTGATCCGCCAGAATGGTGGGGACTAATTTAAATCATGAAAACTAGGGTTTTATTCCAATATTTAGATAAGTTTTATCCCTATCACATTAGACAAGGTTATATCAATTTTACTGTAATCTCTTCATATCAATCGGATTGGTCATATTGAAGTTCATCGTATTGAAAAACAATAACATATTCCATCAGACTATCCATTCATTATAATGAAAGTATTTTGTACTATCTGTATCAGACATACACGTTTTATGGAATTGTGATGGTGATAAATAAGTATGTTATACATTGAAATAATTCCCTTGTTTAGAAATCAATCTTAATATCTACATTATTATAATATGTGAAATTGAAATCTATCAGGTTGTATTGAAATCTAAACATAAAAATAAAAGTTTATAAATTTCTAATAAATAAGATATCATTTAGATATTTTGGATTTAAGTATTTTTCAACCCAAAACATATTAATACATCTATTCATGATAATATTATTCATGTGATTTATAAAATTTAAGATAGATTTTGTTCTATATAATCAGTATGAAGACTGTAAATTACATTGAATGTTAGACTTTCATATGCACATTGTTCGATCCATACTTGATCAATGGATTATGGATACAAGAAGAATTTTGAATCCAATCCACTATATCAAGGATTTATTTGGATGTGAAGATAGGTATACCGATCAATATATTGAGGTATTTCTAGATTATAAAAGACTATTCTGATTCCAACTTTTTATATCAAGGGAATATAGATTTTTGGAAGTTGGAGACTTCCTGATCATCGTATTGAGGGTATTCTCATTATGGAAATACAGACCTTTGTAATAGGTATTGAAACTATGGATATCTTAATTTATTATTTTTAACATCCATAACTCTTGTGGTTAATTTGTACAATTACTATTTATAAATCTTACAATTCATTGATACAATTGTTATCTTTTTATTGGTTTTTATATTTTAATATTATACATTGAATTAAATTAGATGTTTAGTCTGTTACACAAAATTATAATAAACTATTTTAATGATATGTCTATGTTACAAAAATGAAATTTGTTATATCTAATTATTTCTGGATCTAATTATAACTCTATGATCATCATACAAATTATGAGTCTGATGTTTTTTAACATATGTGTTTTTTTCCATATTTGTTGAAAATATTAAAATTCGATTCACCCACTCTTAAAAAATCATAATAATAAACAATCCAACAATTAATATTATGTTAGATTATAAAATTGTAATTTCTAAAAATTTTCTTTTGTTATATAATTTATTTTTTTATTATTAGATTCATGTTTAATTTTATTTTCACTAACAATTTTTCTAGAAAAATATAAATTTTTATTATATGGTGGGTTTTAATATTGATATAATTAATAATCTAAATCCAATAATACCTCTTAAATTTTATGTGACTAATTGTTAAGACTAGAGAGATGGAGGAAAAACATTATTAATCAATAATCATGTGGATAAATTTTTGGGGTTAACTACAATTAATTTTACTCTTGATATTGAAGTTACATATTTTTTTAATCATGATAAATATGAACGTAAATTTATTTATAAATTAATAAATACACCATTTTTTTGTGATAAATTGTATCAATATCAAAATTTTATCTTATAAAATTGCTATCAAAATAGGGAAAATTATAGAGGCTACTCAATATGCAACATCTAAATTTTTTGAAACATGAAAAGCTATATTCAGAGATAACTATAAATCATTTTTCTTCATATCTTGATAGATATTAGCTAATATAAATAGATGATTCATTTCTATTGTTAATTGTCTAAATTCCCATGGATAGTATGATTTAATATATTAAATTCTTGTTGAGACAATTATTCATATTATTCTAAAAATAAGAAAATCTAAATGTTCAACATTGGAAAACATGATTATATTTAAAAATATTACATTAGAAGATCTTATCATTTATCTTATTCAATATGATGGTATAATGAAAATTTATTGAAAGAATATGATAATGAAAAATATAGGAGTTCTCCCTACAAAAATATTTATTTATTTATTAAAGATCAATCAACAGAAAACATTATTCAATATTAGAAAAGAAATAAATATATCAATGAATCATATATTTTTCATTAAAAAATTCTAATGAAGAATAGGAAAATCATATAAGAAAAATGATAAAGTATATGGGAAAAATTAGTTTCGACACATATAAAATATGATTCAAGAAGATAATGGTGACAAGAAAAAATCTTAAATGGTAATATTCTATAAGTGTAACAAAATAGGACATATTATACCATATTTTCATAAACTAGAAATGAAGTATAAGAAATAAATGAATTTTAATTGGAATTATAAAAAGTACTACAAAAAAAGAGAAATATGTTTATGAAAGAATCTATCACTTATTCAAAGTGAAGGAGATAGTTATTGTAAAAATTATATGTATTACCAATCCATAAAACAATAAAATATTAGTTTCATGGTAGAAACTAGAATTTTGAATAAATATATCATGCATGACGTAATAATTACTAAATCAATTAATAATGTTACATTAAATAAATATTAACCAAATAAAAATTAATTGAATAATTCAATATATATTTGATAAATAATCCTCCTCCTCTAAATATGACAACACATTAATTGTTATGGATAAGATTCTTCATTTTCTATGTAGCTTAATAATGAAAACAGAAATGTTTCTGAAAAACCAGAAATTATATAACGTATACTTGTTATAAAAAATATGGAAATTAAAACACATTGTAATGAGATATCAAAATATTAAAAAGATTTTAATATAAATAATTATGAAATATATATTCATTCTAAAAATAAATTGAAATCTATTTCTAAGACAAATAGTTTACACTTTTTTTAAAACCAAGTTCCAATAATAATAACACTAAGGATTATAATGTTGTTGAAATACTAAAAACCAAATTTCTAGATAGAAAAATATTTTTATATGATTAAATATAGATACGTAAACATAGATAAAATTCAATAAAATTTATATGCAATAATAATGTTTATAGAATACATTTTACAAACATGGAAATGTGTTTATAGTAATACTTATTTTGTTTCAAAACTGCCCCATGATTTACAAAATTCAAATGTGGTTGAAATTAAAATAAAAAATTTTATGTTTATAATGTTTAGTATGTGAGTTACCATAAATACTACTTATAAAAATAAATTAAATTTTCTCCTAATAATGATATTGATGAAATATCAATACCTATAATTTTATTTTTGGATAATACTCGACATAATAAGGTATATGTTTCAAAATACTAATATATTTTTTCTTGAAAATAAGTAATTTTCCAAAAATATGAATATTTTATACAAGGATAATGGTTTTTTCTAACATATTACATACACTCTATATTTTTTAGTGAAAATTATAATTTTAAAATATGTAAAAATAACTTTCATTGATAATTATCAAGGATAAATTATCGGTATTAGTAAAATTGTTTATCGTGGAAAAGCCTTAATTTTAAAAAGTTCCATTTTATATTTCGTATATGATCAACGATAATTTAATAATATAAATATTGAGATTATTTTTTTATTTTAAACATAATGAATGGTGGTTATACTATTCATTTTTCAAAATATGTGTTTATAATTTCTGTTAATCATTATTAGAATGCTTATAATTTAAACATGGAATACCATAAAACCCAATATAAACTTTATTTAACTGAAATGGAAGGAAAATACTGGCGATATTATTGAATATTATGAAATTTTAATCATTGATCTTTAGAAAATCTATCTAATAACGGACTAGTGAAGGACCTAGCAGAATGTTGGTTTTGAACTTCTAATGTCTGATATCCTTTACAATATAGTAAGAAAATAATATAAGCATTAAATTTATAAGTGAAGTCTCATTTTTTGATTCAATAATGTCTATTCACATCCAATTTTTTTATTACAAAAATATGAAATTAATGTGTAAAATACTATGTATATATTTTATTTGATTATTATACTAGATATATTGAGGTCTGTTTTCTAAAAAAAATATAATGTCCATCGTTGTTTTATAATTTTAGTAGCTAGAGTTAAAAAAGATAAAAACCTTATCGTTATTACAATCCATATTGGTAAAGGTAAATAATGTAAAAATTATTATATTAAATCATTTCTATTAAAAAGGTTATTATACATAACTCTTCACAACCTAGATATCTGTAAAAAATGGTGAATTTGAGAGAATAAATTGATTACTTTAAGGGATTACTATAACCTTGAGTAGATAATACCTTGTTGCTAATTTTTTTGGGAATAATATATTAGTACTTCCTATTAGTTTACAAATTGAGTAAAAATTTGACTATTTACTAATATAATAACTTTTGAGATATTTTCATGATGAAAACCAAAAAATTCTTATATCAATGTTTTGGGAAGAAATGTATTCATTTTATACTAATGATATCATATATAGATTTACTCCAAAATATTTGAAGGGAATATTTTTATGTTATTTCAAAATAATTAAGTCTTATAATTCCTTAATAAAAAATCATGTGATGTTTGGGACCGATTACATAGTATGTCTGATGAAATCAATCAATTTTAAATCAAAAAACCTCAACCTACATATTCAAATGTTATATATAAATGTGATTTTCATCCATTATTGGAATGTTCCTCTCATTATATAACAACTAATGAATATATTTCTAAACTTATTCCTCGAAAATATTTTTTAAAATATTTTATAAGAAAATTATTTTCAAAATCCAAGAAATATGTCATTCTTTATTAATCATACTTGTGATAATATTATTGGTGACATAGATCAACTAGTATGGAATAAACGTTTATTCAGAATATAAACTAAATATCTATCATTTTTTTCTAAATTCCAACATTATTCTCATAAGGGGTCTTTATAAGATAAAGAACAGATAAAATAAATTCATGATAAAATAAATTAATTTTTTGGAACAAAATATATTCTTTAGTTCAAATAACTAAAGATACATCTATAATTAGATATAAACATTTATTTTAGTAAAAATGATACCAAAATAGAATAATATTTAAAAATATATATAAACTTGTTTCAAAGTGTTATAATCAATAGTATGTCATATATTATGATGATACCCATGATTTACTATCTAGACACGTGGTTATTCATAAAATTTTATCTTGTACAACATTTTTAAATTTCAAGCACAATTGAATTGACATAAAGAGAGATATCATTAATGAATATGGTCTAGATGATATTTATATATAAAAAACTAGTTTAAAATTTAAAAAAACATCTAGAGTTTTTTAAACATTCAAAGTCACTCTATGGATTTTAAATATTTTAAAGAACCTGGTATGATAGGTCACTTATATTATTGTTACAAAATAATTATGTAAAGGGAGATATGGATCGATTTTTTTTAAAAAAAATGTGTTTATAATGATAATATGTATTTACAAATTTCTGTTTATGGAATTACATTTTATTCAAATCAATTTTATTTAATATATTATTTTATAGTTCTTATGAAATATGAGTTTGAATTGGGTATGATGGGTGAGCTAAAATACATTCTAGGTTATAAACTTTCATAAAAACCCTAAGGAAACTTTATATAGAAACATAATTACATAAAATATATTCTTATGAAATGAAGGTATAAAAACAATGAAATTATTAGTACTCCAATTATAACCTAATATTCTATAAATATTGATGAACTAGGGAAAATTGTTGATAAATATACATATATATGTATGATAAGATGGATAATTTATGTAAAAAAATGTCACAGATATTTAATATTTTAATTATTATTATTCTTTAAATATCATGCCAATACAATAGAGTCACATATTAATGGTGTTAAATGAATTATTTCTTACCTTATGTTGAACTGTGATTTTAGTTTTGTTTTACTCTTCTAGAAAATATTTTGATTTAAAATGATTTTGAGATTATAGTAATGGTTTATGTTTAATGTATATGAAATGTAAATCATGAAAATCTAATTTTTTATCATAGTATTTATTTTAATTATTTTTTATGAAACAATATTCAGTAGTAGATTCTCCTATTGATGGTGAATATATAGTATATAGAAGTTGTTACAGTCAAGGGTTTAGATGAAATACAAACTCAATTAATATGGAATTATTTCTACTAAAAATAAAATATTTTGTGATGAACTAAGTAAAATATCATTATTATGAACCAAGAACATATTTCATGTTATAATAACATAGAATCAATAAATAATTTCTTTCAGGATCACACATAAAAAAAGAGATATCAATTTTTTAATTCATCATAACATAACAACAAATTTAGGATATTTTTACTATACCTATTAGTTCTAATAGATTTTAATACATTAAATTGAATCATGGAATGATCAATATAAAATTATTATTCATATCGGCTCTATTTTTAACACCATCCTTAAATTAATGAACAAGTTCACAAAGTTAGAGTGCATTTGTTTACATTTTTTAAATTAAATACATTTACAGAAAAAAAAATTATAAAAAAAAACTAATAATTTAAAAATTATTTTTTATACATTTAACATTTGTAATAATATTAATTTTGATAAAAAGTTTTGAAATATAATTTTTTCGTTAAATAATTTTTATGATAAACTAAAAAAATAATCTATTTTTAATGTTTTATAGAAATAAATATTTAAACCAAAATTTTCCGTAATAATAAATATAATTTCGCGCTGTAAAAATTTGATAAAATAATTTTTTAGAAATTATGGTTGCTATAAAATATATAAAACCGTTTTTCTATAACAAATAATCATGAGGAATAAGTTACTCTTGTCGAAGAAATATTTATACTCCAAATGATAATATTATTTTATTTTTCGTCTTAATAATTACTTTAGTTTGTCCAAGTTGGTTAGATATAAAATTTTTTATAAACAAATAATTGTAAGCCTCATAAATTTTATCATAAATTTAATCACAATTAACTCCGATAAGAAAAATCATAAAGAAAAAAGTTATAGTTTATATGTAATTTCTACTCATTTACGAATTAATCTCCGTAGTCAGATCAGAAAATAATTTATAATATTAAGAGATGAAATTTAAAGAGTTTTAACTAATGACTATATTGCATATATATGGGTGGTCACCCAATGGACCACATCATTTTTAAGATAATGTTACCCTGACTCTCTCCAACTATGTTACTACTCATCCGATTTATTTAGATTCATCCGATCAGAATCTAATGTCCGACAATTAGAACCTATTTTAGTATGATGGAAAATGTAAAATATTTTACCCAAATAGATTTCATTAGAGAAATAGTAATTCAAATGTTTTTTTATGAAATTTATTATTCCCATCTAACAAATTAGTACTTTTCATGGATTGGAAAATAATTTTGTTGAAAAAAAATATTGATTTTGATAATGATAACCATAAGATAGTAGGAGAGGGGTTTCTGATTTAGTACAATTTCTCTCATAAGAGGATTAGGATAAAATTTGCATTTAAATTTTTATTTAATAATTAATAATTACTTATCAAAATATAGTAGTTATAATGGATTTCTATTTGGACAAAAAATTTATTATCCTTATCATAAGACATTGGAAAATCATGGATGTTTTATGAGGTTTATAGCTGAAACATATTTATTTTTATATTTTTGGAATGTAACAAAGGATTCGAATCTTACACTTGATGCAAGGGTTATAAAATTGTAGATGCTACGTTATTTGATATGAATGAAGGGTTACAAATATACCCTCAGTGTAAATGACCTCATTAATTTATACATTTTGTTGATAATGGACATAACTTTTATTTCATGTTTTTGCATCTCAGTAGAATCTATTAAGAAAGATTATGTACTATAGAATACCCTTACGTCTCAGTATAATATAAATAAAATGAATTTTAATTTAATGGAAAATTTCTAGATTAAAAATTACACCTATGTTATATGGTTAAGTGTATATCTTATTAGAGAAGATAATATATAGTAGATGAAATATTTTTTTTATTCAGAGCTAATGATTTATGTCAATATAATGGAGAAGGATGTTTCACATTCGCTACCAATAATGGTGAAATAAATATTGAAAGATAAAAATAAGGTTGAATCATAACCTATGAAAGTTTAAAACAAATTGGATGTCAGGTTAGATGATGAATTCATGAAACGTATGGCACATAAGGAAAAAAATAAACTTGGTGATCCATATTTTTTAAAAGATAAGCATTTTGAACAATCTATTAAAATTCAGAAAGCATCTAAATTGAGGGTTTATTAGAATGGATTGGAAATGATTTTATTATAATAGGAATGGGTAATATATATTTATCTAATGGTATTTTATTAAGAATCGGCAAATCATCCAACTTAAATTTATCCCTTCTATCTTTTAAAACAACCTAAAGGGTCAGAAATAATTCAAGTTAATGAAGAAAGTATTCATGATGATGGTTTAGATACTGTTGAGACCTTAGTCATTCCTTTAGTAATTTTAGTTTCTAGTGATATAAGAAAATTGAAACTATGTTCTAGTTGATTATCAAGAAGAAACTCAAATTTATAGCCAACTCATGAAGTAGTTATAAAAATTATTAAGAAAGGTGAATGGAGATATTAATAGTAGTGAGAAAAAAATTACAAGAAGTAGTATAAGAATAAAAAAGAGGAATTGAAGAATATATAATAGTAAAACATAGTTTCATCTAATTTATCTTCAACATATACATCATTTCCTTATTAATATGAAAATAATATGATTTTTTATGTTTTGGTGGAATTGAAATAATCATATAAAGTGGATGTGGATACTCACGATTCATACCTGATTTATTATACATGGTTATAATAATAATTATTTAAATATTTTTAATGGTCGATAAGTGATTATAATAGAATAAAAATAAACTTTAGATTTATGACCATCTGGACCTCAAGATTTAGATGTTCAATTTGATTCATCAAATTCTTTTCCACAACAACAAAAAATATTGTAGATTTCATTTTATAAAATCTAACTTGATTGTGTGATTTAATAGAATACCTTCTAAATAAGAATTAAATATGTAAAACATTTCCTAATTTAGTGAATTAAATATAAAAATCATTTCATAGACAAGTTGATAATGACATGAACTATAACGATGATCATTTTTTTATATTAAGAAACTATCTATTGAGTGTGCATATTCTATTGAAAAGTTATAATATGATTATTTAAATAGAGTAATGAATATGGGGTAGTTCAAAAACATGACTAAATATCAGGATGGACTAAGTGTCATGAAAAGGATTAATAAGATGTCAATAGATGTAATCTTTTAAAGATGATTTGTTTATATTCATGGAATAATATAATAAGATAAGTAAGGAATAATATATATTTTTAAAAGTGAATCAGATACTATTAGACATGGAATATAGGATATTAGTAATTTAACCAAAAACTTCTGAACATAATAAGTGACATCCATATGTAATGAAATTAATGTAAATTTTCAAAATTCATTATATGAAATAATTAAATTTATTATCTCAACCCATGATGTTATGATAACATTAGAATGATTTTTTTTAATTTATTTTTCTACAATGATATTTTGTTTGAATTTATTCTAACTTCTATTAGATAAATTTTGTTATATTTTCTTTGAAAAAAACATATTCAAATCACTATTATATCTTATTTTATGATTTTCTAACATTTTTTGTGGTTATATAATTTCCTTATTTCATAATGTAACTCAAGGAGTAGAGAATATTGAAGGAGATGTTTGGGGGAAAATGAGAATATTTTAAAAAGGCAGAGGGATTTCATTTAAATGCAAGGAATAGTTTTCGAAGAAGAAATATTTTAAAGAAATATTTTTCAGAGGGGGTTATTCCCATGTATTACTTTCTATTGGACCATCGAGCATTCATAAACACATAGGGAGTTAATATAATAAAATTCATTTAACAATGAAGTATTGTTTTTATGTTCGTATATATAGAATGTGGAGTAATTATTTCAATGTTAATATAATTTTATGTTATGTTTTGTGTTTATTTCATTCTATAATGTGGATTTTTATAAGATAAATGTCATTAGTTTTTACTTTTACACTACATAGTTTTTTAAATCACAACAACATTATTAAAACCTTACATTACCATATTTATTTTTCCTATTTATTATTGTAATAAATCATATAAAAACTATTTTTATTAAAAACATATAAATAGATCATATTTAAAATGAATATAAAAAGTTATTAATCAATTTGATTCATTAACCTATTTATATGTCTGATACATCAGAACAAATATGTATTTTAGTGGTAAGATAAGTTAACATTCTATCAGACTAACCAAATTCAATAACATCATACTAATAATAGCTCTAATTAATATTTTTGAACATTGTTATGTTCAATTGACTGAAAAACAATAACAAAGTCCATAATACTACCCAATGTTTATAATATATGTATTAAGAACTAAATCTATTAGGAGGAAATATTATATTGAATAATAATGTTTCTAAGTTTTGTTTTACAATTAAAAAATTTCATTCTAAGATTCCAAGATCTATATGTAGATTAATGTGACATTTAAATGGGAATGCTACCTAAGGATACTGCAACTGGCATAGAAATATGACCATTGAGAAATTAGTTTAAATAGGTCATCATTTATAAATCTTGGAGTTGATTTTCAAGAAGCTCAACAAATCATAAGATAAATATTCATGAACATCTCATTCCAAAGGTACTTAATTTCTTAAATATATGTAATTATAAGAAATCCTTTTAAGGATTGTAAATTCCTTGGAAGTATTTTCTTTTATATACTTTGTATATGATTGAGGAAGGATTGTGGGATTTCAAATATTTTAGGACAGTCTAATCTTGTCCATAAGATTGAATGATTATGGAGATTATAATTATGAGATACCAATCATTATATTAAGGGATTTATTAGTTCAGAAATATAGAGTTGATTTGAATTTTTCATATTGAGGGATATTAGAGTTTTTGAAGATGGATACATTTTTATCTTTAGATCGGGGGTTTTCTTAGTAAGGAAAGATATACCTTTACAGTAGTTATTGATACCATGGATATTATAAGACTTGATTTTTTACTTCCTTAACTATTAAGGCTAAATAGTTTAATTATCATTTGTAAATCCTATCAGTCAACCTTACCATTATAATCATTTGATTTACTTGATTGTACAAGTATAATATTCCCATAGAAATATAAATTAGAATGTTAGTCATTTACTTATCATTATAATGATCTTTTTTATGTGTTTCTTGGATAAAAATAATAAATATGATATATCAGGTGATATCTAGATTTGATTATGATACTTTGACAATCAAAAGAATTATGTGTCCAATATTTATGATAATAATTTTTCTGTTTTATTTTATTTGAAAATTTGAAACTGTAATTCACACTTCTCTTGTATCCATCATAAACAATTATGATCCGACAAAAGGATCATAATCATGATACTTGGAATAATCATTTGAAGTTAATAAGAAATTAATCATAATGTAAAAAACGAACATAACCCAAGAGAGAACAACAATGTAATAATACAGTGATATATGAAATACACATAAGTGTATAAAATTTTTCCACATTAGACTAGGAAAATTGAAAATTCTATCCTATACGAATTTTTTCACTCCCCAAACCATTATAGTAGTTTAGGATCACTAAAAAAACTAATAGTGATCAATTTCCATTAATAAAACGAGTTTAATACATATTATCATCTATTTTATATCATGATATATTAATAATTTCCCAATGTATTGGAAGTAGATATATTGGTCCCATTCATTTCATGAAGAGAACTATATTAATGTGTTTTAGAATATCATAAATATTCAATATATCACAACCCATGAAATTAAATGGATTTGATTAAAATTTCATCATTTCATATGCAGTAGAAAAAATATAGTTTTTATGATCATTTCATCATGTCATCATATCATAACCCTTAAAAATAGGTAATATTGAAAATCCTTTTTGAATTTTATAACCGATGGAAGATAAAAAGTATTGACAAAAAAATTATTTGCATTTACAAAACACATTTATAGAAGAAGTAAGAATTGTAAACATAGATAATATCCCCAGTTATCTTTATGTGACATCAATGGGATTTATCATATATTTATAATGATTTTGAGTGATTATTTTAAATATTTATTGATGAAAATATCATTCCACTATGAAAAAACATTTTTTACAAATTTCAAATTAATTTTTTCACATAGAAATAGTTTATTTAAATTTTTCAAAAAAAATTATATATTAAGAAAAAAATAATTGACTATAAAATTAAAAACATATAAGGGGTTATTGAAATCATCGACTAGTCCTAGTAGCGAGATATAATATTCATTTCATGCATGTTGAATATATAGATTCTATTCAATTTTTCAGTAGAATCTCAATATTAATTATTAGAAAATGAAATAACGATTCCTTTCTAAAAACCTAAAAAAATTATATAGATGTAAAAATATCCTTATTAATTTATTTTTTGAATGATAAATGATCATGAAAATATTTTTTGATGTTAAGGATTTGGAATAAAAAGGGTTTTTCACTTATGATTTTTGATAAAAATTCATTTTGATCTTTAGAGAATAGAAGGGGAGGAAAATGAATATAAAACATATTTTTATATTAATAAACATAGGTGAGTAAAATAAGTTAGTATTAGTATATATCAATCGAAATATTATTTCATTGGAAACATAATCATACAAAATATCAATAAACAATGTGATTTTAATATAAAATCATTATCATTTGGTAACTTTGAACCATAATCCCCATGATTAAATAACATATAATAAAACATATTATATCCTAATGAATAATAAATATATGATATTACTTGGTATTGGGGATATATATACATTGTGACTAAATTATGGTTTATAACATAACATATGTCTCAATAAAGGAAAATTGAGAAAATTCTATTTCATTAACCCGTTACTTCATCATACACATTCCAAACTCCAATATAATCTATAATATTTTTAAAAAAAACTATTAATGAATTATATTTATATATTTCATGCCATATATGATTTTAGTTTGACCTTTTCTTAACGATTTATTTATAAATCTCTATTAAATTTATGTTTTGGGTAAAACCCATAATGAATTTCTTATATGCTCTGTTTTATTATATTTTTCATCATTTTAAATAATTTTTGGTTCCACATTATCCATATTGTTAACCATTATAAAAATATAATATTAACCCATTGTATATTTAGTTATTGTAATCAATAAAATTTACTGATGGAAAATGATATATATTATTCATGGAGACAATAGGGTGTAAAAAAGCATGAAAATTTTCTCTAATTTTTTGAGGGATTTAAATAAAAATAAAAATAGTATATTATTATAAAATAATTATTTTTCTTTCATGTGTATCACATATTTGAAGAAATCCCAGACATAATACCATCCTTCTAAATCGTGAATGAGTCACATCGCTTTATGAGGTGGTAGCCTGACACACTCATGTGTAGTGTTATCATATCCCTAAAAATGTAAATAATTAATGTATGCTTGATAAAATAGATCCATAATAATACTAATATCATAAATATCATATGTAGAAAATAAATCTATAATTTTATCCAATCATGACCGGTGGTAATTGAAAAATAAACGATATCTATTCATGAGGTGATAGACTACCATAAACATGAACCATGATTTTATAAACTATTTAGTAGAAGAGTAAATGGTTATACTAAAATCCAATAAGATAACAAAATAAAAACAATATGCCATATACCAATGTTATTATATCTTCATTGTAAATTAATAAATGAAGGATTTGGTAGAATAAATAATAAAAATCATGCGTTGATGAATGTTACAATTATTTTTGAAATATTTATTTGGATTATAAAAAAATAATTCCTTGGTTGGATTTATGTGAAAAATATTATAACACCCCTAGCTTCCACAGTTTGTTTACCTTTGAATAATTTAGTAGCTTGCGTTGTACGCAACATGAAGTTTTAACACACCACGACCTATGAAACAAGCCGTTAAGAATTGTAATATACACTTTTTTAAATTTAATAAATTATAATTTTTAAAATGGACTTCATTTTTGAATTTCGAATATCAATATTAGATTAGGGTGAAGTTTTTGAATTTTTCTGAGAACATTCAATTCTGAATAAATAGTGAAAAAATATTACGTTATTGTTTAAAATCAACTTTTTATTTAAAAAATTATTTATTTTATTTCAATTTATTTTAGGCCAAAATAGATAAATAATACCTATATATGTTCAGGGGAACTAATTAGAGTCATTTTATAATAAATTTAGATATATAAAATTTTATTGAACTATTTACCATCTTTTACCCACCTTGTAGGAGCATTTACAAATTTGTATAAAACATAATTTTACCACTTCTGTGAGTTTAATTTCAAAAATCCAAGAAAAATGATTTATATCAGTATGTAAAATGTGTTTTAATAAGATAGAAATAATTTTTCATGAATAGTAACTTTTGACTTTTATTTACCACAGTTTAAAGTAAATATGGTATTTAAGGGTAAAAAGGATATTATAATTATCATAAAACATGTCCTAATTCTATTTTAAAGTGTAATTCAGCCCAAAACAACCTTAGGAAAAAAATATGATCCTTTTGGGCCCTAGGGGTTAGATTAGGACATTTATTATTATTTTATTTAAAGATGAGTTAATAGTGTTAAATTGAATGTTTAAAAACTAAAAGATTTTTTTGTAGTGATACACAAAATATAAATTAGATTATAAATATTATTCAGAAAGTTAAAAAGATTTGATACATTATGGTATTTTATTTATAATTTTTAGACCCTAAATAATTTACTTTATTTATGACACAATGATGATGCAGTAATTACCTTATTAATAAAATATTAAAATAATTTATATTATAAATATCCAAATATATGTAAATTGTGACTTCTGATGAATTACTCTAACTTTATAGTTTAACACAAAAATATTTTGTTGAGTAAATATTTTTTTTCGAAGTAATCATGCTGTTATGATTTTCACAAAAACCAAATACTAAATAGTGTCAAAATTGACATAATTGAGTTTTTAAAATAAATAATATATTATTAATTGATATAATATTCATAAAACTCTATGATTTGGCCAAAGAAATTATATAAGGTTATATGTATTAATAATAAACAAATTGGGGTTCTCTTAACCGTTTATTGTAGGTTTATTAACCATATAATATAAAAACACAAAGAGATGTGGTAAATGTCAAAATATTTAACTAAGAGATAAATATAAAAGATAAGGTTAATATATTGAACAAAACCAATCTAAAAATTATTAGTTTGGATTCTATCAACCCATACCCACCTTATCCTTGAAATAAATCATTTTTTAGACATTATTAATTGAAAATTATTTTATTATAATATAATATTTCAAGCTTTTCCTAAAGTGACCCTCACCTCTCTTATAAAAGGGTACTTCGCCTTCTCTTAATTTCACACCTACAAAGCCTTTGTACTCAGTCTTACCCTACCAAAAAATCCTCACAACTTTCCTCCCTTCATCCTAGAGTCCATCCATTGGTCATAAATCCTACCTAAGGATCCCTTTTGATCAAATCCAAAGAAAGAACCTTGAAGAAGAGGTAAATATTTCATCACCTCTTTCAAGTTCATTTCATCTTCCACTACCTCTTTATTTGTTGTTTCCATTCTAAAATAATAAACACAGTATTTCTATATATTTTGATTTTATTATAAAAATGGTAGAACCATATTCATTACTCTATCAATCATATGAATGGCAAAGTCTCCAAACGACCGTACGTACGACTAACCGCCTCCCCATCGTGGTGTAGTATGTTATTCAAAAACTTCATTATTTGGATGTATATAATTATGAGTATAACTGATGTAAATAATAAAAATAACAATTTAATGATTCTTTATATATGATATACCATCCAATTACATGTGATTTCACCTCAATATAATGATATTGTCACTCGTGCTTACGTATGGATTACTGTCTCCATGAATGTGATGAGATTCGTTCCCCATCGTAATAATTCAAGAAATTTTTTTATTTAATGATTTAAAAAATGTTTAAGAACCTAATATCATTCATTATATGAATAAAATATTTCCTATCCATAATAAACATCACTTATGTAACCAAACATATAAAGGAAAGTGATCAGTTAACACCCGAAACGATGATACTAATAAAATATTATTTACAAAGCAATATTAGAGGATCACATATGATATCATATTTATTAATATAGTTAGTTTATTAATTAATAACAATTATTTAACAATTATACATGAGGTTAGTATACCCTTGACCAATTAAAAGTACAAGGTAAGGGTTAATTCAATAATCTCTTTACTTATCTTAGGTTGTAAATACATAAGTATCTATTGGGACCTATTTATCATCCACATCTGTGTTTTCTTAAAAATTAAATTCAAAACATTTTTACTATTTACTATACTATGATTTAAAGTCATTTATACCCTAATTTAACCATATATGTTTTGAAAGGAATCTTTCCATTATTTTCCAAAGAATGTAATTTAAGTCATTTTCGACCAAATTAAGGTAATAATGTCTTCTTTGATCTTATAAGATGGGTGAGGCTATTTTCTGCAGTTATATCATCATCAAAGATTACCATTCAAGATTATAAGAAAATTTTCAAAATAAATGTTTTCTTTTATGATTATATAACATTGAAATGATTTCAAAATAGAAAGAGATATTTCTCTCAAAAAATGTTTGATTTCATCTATGTCAACATACTTTGATGGATTTTAATCTTGTTTGAAGTTGATATATTATGATAAAAAACATCCAAATTGTACTAATGGTTTTGTGATATGGTTGATTATGGAAGTGTTATTTTTACACCCTTCATGTTTTATGGATAAATAATTCACATTTCCTGTGCAAGTTTTAATATGAATGTTTATGGTATGTTTAAACCTTCTCATATGAGGAGTGCATTGGACATAGTAAGTGACGGGTGGAGCCGGATATAGATCCTCGATGAATCAATAGGTCTCATGAGACAAGATACTATATTGGCACAAGGCAGTGATGAAATTTTATTTCAAATCCTGGCACAAGGCCTTGACTATGTGGTTATGAATCCTGACATTATGAATTCCATAATTATAAAAGTGGATATTGATATTTCATGTTATTATTCGACTAGTAGAATATCCATGTGAATATGGAAATGGAATTATTTTATTTTATCATTACCAAATTTTTTTGATGATTCAGTTTAAAAGGCATTATTTTTAGTTTTATACATTGCCTTAAATGATTATTGTTATTTATAAAAGTTTCTGATGTATTGTTATCCTTACTGGTCATCTGAGCTCACCCCTTTCTATGTTTTATTTTTCATATAATGTGAATAAGTATTTAATTGTTGAACTACAGAGATAGTAAAAAGATATATGTGTGTTCAAAAGAGTACCAAATTTTGTTGATGTTTTTATTTCATGATGTCATGTAAAACATAAGAATTTATCTAGTACTTCCAAATCCACATAACTAATCGGTCCTTCGGGACATGATTCCTTATATCATGTCAATATTATGTAATAATGCACTACATCTGGGTAATTGGGGTTGGGGCATTACAGTTGGTATCAGAGGAAGTTTAGTACAAATCTTGGAAACTGGATTTAGGAAAACTTTGATCAGAGCACACTACCCTAAGATAGACTTTGAGGATTAGTTTAGAAGTACTTCCTAGAATTTTGGTACTGTAGATATTTTATGAGTTTTTAATTCAATAAATCCCTTTCTTGATACGAGCAGGTAGAGCCGGCTCTGGCACAAACATACCTAGGGGTAAAACTCAAAAACACCACTTTGACCTAGACACAAATGGGAACTGGTGAACAATAACGGGCCTTACTGCACTCTTGGTTATTACTCTCCCTGGGGATATGTTTAAAATAATTATCATTTTCTAAACAAACCATTATTAAGGGATTATGAGTATATACTTCCTTAAATAAAACATTATTATGAGTATGGATCATATCCATAAACTGATCAATTTATATTAACTGTTTTACATGTTTGGAATTATGTATTTTGATTCATAAAAAAAATCTACTGTATGACATTGTTTAGAAATGGTGCCTAGTGGAAGGAATGGAAACAGTGTCAACCCATGCAATCCATATAAGGATTTCCCTACTACTCATGAAAATTATAGTGGAGCAGGTGATGCAATTGGTGTTGATTATCTTATCACCATACATGGACAACTCACTCGGGTTATGAATAATAACCTTACCCGTATGGAGAACCCTGATCCACAATGTGGAGGATCAATGTTAGAATTCTTCATGAGGAAACAACCACCAACATTCAACAAGAGTACTAATACATTAGTAGTTAAGAAATGGATAAATTCCTTATAGAAAATATTTCATGCTTTGGGGTGTAGGGAAACATAAAAAGTTATCATGGATGTTTATCACCTCACTGGGGATGAAAATCAATTATGGTCATTAATCCAAAACACAAAGGAATATGAAGAAATATTGATCATGGAATGGATGGGGTTTAAAGAGAGTTTCTTAGAAAAATACTTTCCTTGTGACCATCGAGGGGATATAGAATGGTAATTTATTAGTATGAGGCAAAATAAGGATGAGAATTTCGTAAGTTAGAAGGATAACATTACAAGGTTAGCAAGGCATGAAACAGATTATATACACAAACCAAGGAGTAATATTATTAAATTCATTGATTGGTTAAAACTATTTCTCCATCAAGGATTTATCTCACAGTCTTTCTCATCGTACAAAGATATTGTATCATCTGTTATAATGATGGAGAAATAATTCTCTATCTCTTATGACTTCAAAGAAAATCAAGATAGGAAGATATCTGTTGAACACTCTCGAAATAAAAACAAGTTGAAGAAGGGAAAAGGTGAATATTCATCATGTGGAAAATGTGGGAGGAAACACACAGGTACTTTCCTGAAGGGAATGGGAGTCAATTACAAGTGTGGTGAAAAAGGACACCAATATCATCATTATAAGGGGAATAAAAAGGGTTTCAATGTTGAATGATACAATTGTATAGAAAAGGGTTATTATGAAAACTAATGTCCTAATATCTAAGGAAACATACCCCTAAAAGGCCAAGAGAGAAAGGCTAAGCTTATGTGATCAATACTACTGAGGTTGAAGTTCTGAAAGGCGTGGTGGAATGTAATGTAATGGTTTCCATAAGTTTAGACAATTATTTATATAATATTGGATCATCACATTGTTTCATATCTTCCCATTTTACTAGGAAAATTAGATACTTTCTATATGAATTATGAATGGGGTTGTCAGTTAGAAAACCTATGGGAAGTATCATCGCAACATTGTTTTGGGAATCAATTCCCATTTGGGAATATAAATGTTCTTTATCTTCTAATCTCATTGTCATACTCATGATTTAATTTCATATAATCCTTTGAATGGAGTGGCATTCTTACCCTGATAAAAAAAATTATTGTAAGAATAAGGAGGTTATAATTTTTTATGATGATAAGGAGTACCTTATCATTAGAGCAGAAATGTCACCACCTAATGTTTATCTAGATATATCCCCAGTAGCTCTACTAAATAAAATTATTGCTGAAGAAGAGAATGAAATAACTATGAGTGAGGAAAATAATGTTAAAATATATGGTATACCTATTTTGCAAGAATATGTTGATGCATTTCAAACGGATTGACCTAGACATCCACCAGAATGAGAAATTGAGTTTCCCATTGTTTTAATTCATGGTTCAAGGCCCATATAAAAGAAACATTATAGAATTTCCACTTTGGAATTAGTGAAACTAAAGAAACAACTATATGAATTGAGTAATAAGTGATTTATTCACCCTAGTGTTTCTCCATGGGGAGCCCCTGTTATTTCTGTTTAGAAGAAAGATAGAACTTTGAGGTTATTGATTGAATACAGGGAGATCGATGCTATAACAATAAAGAGAAAGTATCCCCTACCTCACATTGATAATTTATTAGACCAACTTTATCAAGCTCAATATTTTTCAAAGATTTACCTACAATTAGGATTTCATCATTTTTGTGTGAAGATTGAAGACATTCTGAAAACAACATTTCCAACCAGGTACGAGCATTATGATTTTACAGTAATTCCTTTTGGGATAACTAATGAACCCCTTATTTTCATTGATATATTGAATAGAGTTTCCAAGGAATATCTTGATGAATTTTTAGTGGTATTTATTGATGATATCTTGGAATACTCTAAAAGCTATGAAGATCGTGAAAATCACTTGTTCATTATCCTAAGGACTCTTAGAAGAAATTAATTATATGGGAATTTTAGAATGTGTGAATTATGAATTTAGGATATTTATTTTAATGGACATATTGTATATAATGATAGAATATCTATTGATCCTTCAAAGCCCAAGGAAATCCTAGAATGGCCAGCACTGATGAGTATAACTGAGGTACACAGTTTTATTGGTATAGCTGTTTATTAGAGGTGTTTTTTTAGAATTTTGCCTGAATGAAAAAACCATTAACCAAGCTCACACATAATGGAGTTAAATTTGGTTTTAAAAAGTGGGTGAATAATGTTTTGAAGAACTGATGAGAATAATAGTTAATGCTCCTATCTTGACTCTTCCATCGAGGAATTATGGGTTTGTTATTCATAGTGATACTTAAATAAAAGGAATTGGTTTTTTCCTTATGCAGAATGATAGGGTTATTGCATATGCATCATGGTAGCTAAAAATTAATGAACAAAACTATCTCACTCGTGATCTTGAGTTAGAATCTGTACTCATTTCTATGAAAATATAGAGATACTATCTCTATGGTGAAAAATGTAATATTTATACTAATCAAAAGAGTTTTAAGTATATTTTCTCAGAAAAAGAACTCAACATGAGGAAAATGTGATAGATTGAACTACTCAAGGATTATGATTTAACTATACACTACCACCTAGGGAATCCAAAACAGTGGTGGATTCATGGAGTAGAAAGGATCCTTGAGTTTTGGACAAGATGAGAGTTAAAAGGGATCCTATTTTCATGGAAATAATAAATATGGATACGGGAATACCATGGAAGGTGAAACATGAATAATTTTCAAATGGATTCAAAACCATATTTACTAGAAAGGATAAAGGTTTCTCATATGGATTATGAGGAGTTTCAATAGATGATTAAAGATGTGAATGATATGAGTTTGAGTGACTTCATATATGAAGATGGAATTTTGAAATTTGGGAAGATGCTTTGTGTTCCTAACAATCCTGATCTAAAAATGGAATTTTTCGATTAATCTTATAGCTCGAATTTCCCTATAAACCCAGGGAGCACCAAGATGTTTAGATATTGGATGGAACATTTTTGGTGGGACAACATAAATAGGGAGATTGCTGATTTTGTGTCAAGGTGTATGGTTTACTGACAAGTTAAAGCTAGAAGAAAACATCCTAGAGGCATTATGCAACCTCTTCCCATACCTGAGTGGAAATGGTATGATATTATGATGGAAGTTGTCATGGGACAAGCAAAGAATCCATGAATAAATGATGCAATATGGGTCTTTATTGATCATCTTACCAAGTCATCACATTTTCATGTCATACGAGAAGATTTACCATTTGAACATTTAGAAAGACTATATATTAATGTTTTTATAATATTTCAAGGAGTACCCTATTGATTGTTTCTAATTTTTATACCCATTTTATATCATGATTCAAGAAAATTCTCAGAAGGACCTTGATATTGAACTTCATTTGAGCACTTCCTACTACCCTCAAAGCGATGGACAATCAGAATGTACTATTCAAACCTTAGAAGACATGTTGAGATCCTGCTCACGTGACATACAAGGTATGTGGGAGCAATATTTACCTTTGGTAGAATTTTCCTTTAACAATAGCTTCCATTCATGTATTTAGATGGCACCATATGAAGCATTATACAAAAAGAGATATTGCACACCAACATGTTGGGATGATGTTGGAGAAAGAAAACTCATAGGCCCAGAACTTGTTGAGGAAACAATGGAAAAGGTGATGGTTATCCAAACACACATCAAAGAAGACCAAAGATCATGATGTGTTCCACGTATCACTATTGAGAAAATACATGCCTGATCCAATGATTGTACTCACCAATCAGAAAATTGAATTGGAACCTGATCTATCTTATTGTGATGAGCCTGTAAAAATTATTGATATAAGAGAAAAAGTGTTGAGAAACCAGACAAATCATCTGGTAAAAGTTTAATGGAGAAACCATAAGATGGAAGAGGCAACATGGAATTATGAGGAACATATGATAAAGAGACAGCTGAATCTTTTGATGCTGTAATATTCCATAAATTTCGGGGAAAAATTATTTAAAAGTGGGGATAATGTAACACCCCAAGCATTCAGGGTACGGTACCCTTCGAATAATGCAGTAGCTTGCGTTGTATGCAACATGGAGTTTGAACACACCAAAACCAATGAAACTAGTCTTTATGAATATTAATACCCACTTTTTGAAATATTATAGATGTTAATTTTCAAAATGGATTTCAATTTTGGATTCAGAAGATCAAAATTAGCTTAGGGTTAATTTTTGTTATATTTCTGAGAACTATAAATTTTTAATTAATAGTGAAAGACACGACGTTATTGTTTAAAATTGACTTTTTATATAAATAGTTAGTTAATTTATTTTAATTTATTTTATCTCAAAATATATACATAAAACCTATATATATTAAATATAATTAATTGGAGTCATTTTAAAATAAGTATATATATATATATATATTTATTGAACTTTTTAACGTCTTTTATCCACCCTCTAAGAGCATTTACAAATTTCCATAAAACATAACTTTATCACTTCTGTGATTTGAATTACAAAAATTAGAGAGACACAGTTGACATTAATAAGTAGAATGAGGTTTAATAAGACGAAAATAATTTTTGGTGAATAGTAACAATCGACTTTTATTTACAACAGTTAAAAGTAAATTGGGTAATTGAGGGTAAAAATGATATTATAATTATCCTAACACATGTCCTAATTCTATTGGATATGTAAAATTAGAACAAAAACAACCATATGAAAAAAATATTGTCCTTTTGGTCCACTTGGAATAGATAAAGACATTTATTATTATTTTATTTAAAGGGTAGTTAAAAGTGTTAAATTCAATGTTTAAAAACCAAACCATTTTTCATATAGGGTTACACAAAATATGAAATAGAATTAAAATATTAATTAAAAAGATAAAAATATATCCTAGATAATGTTATTTTATTTATAATTTATAAGGAAATTAATTTATTTATGACACGTTGATGATGCAGTAATTACCTTATTAAAGAAATATTTAAATAATTGATATTATAAATATCCAAATAAATATAAATTGAGACTTCTGATGAATTCCACTAATTTTATAGGTTAATATGATAGGTTACAGTTGAATAAATAATTTTTTTCGAAGTAATCATGCTATTATGAATTAAAAAAAACAAAATACTAAATAGTGTCCAAATTGACATAATTGTGTTTTAAAAACAAATACTATATTATTAATTGAAATAATATTCATGAAAATATATGGATTGGACAAAGGAATTAGATAAGGTTATATATGTTAATAATGAACCACTTGGGGGTCGCTTGGTAATTTATCATAAGTTTATTAACAATATAATATAATAATACAGGGACATGGTAAATGTCAAACTATTTTTACTAAGAGTTAAATCTAAAAGATAAGGTTAATATATTGACCTAGACCTATATAAAAAATATTGGTTGAGAGGGTTTCTTCTGATAACAATCTTATCCTAGAAATAAATCATTTTAGATCCATTAAAACTGATAATTATTTAATTATAAAATAATATTTCATGTTTTTTTCTAAAGTGACCCTGACCTCTCAAATTAAAGGGTAGTTCCCCTTCTCATTAATTCACACCTCCAAAGCAATTTGGATCATCCAAACCCTAACAAAATATCCTCCAAACTATCATACCTTCATCTTTGAGGCATTCCTTTGGGTAGAAAGAAAAACTATGGAGACCTTTTGATCAAATCAAAATGAAGAATGTGAAGAAGAGGTAAATATTTCATCACCTCTCTCAAGTTCTTTTCTTCTTCCACATACTCTTTCATTGTTTTTTCCATTATAAATTAATAACTCCATTATCTTCAATATACTATGATGTTATTATAAAAATGGAAAAACCATAATCTTTATTCTATCCATCAAATGAATGATAATGTCACCATACATGAGTATGTACGGATTACCATCTCCACTTCATGGTGTAGTTGGTTATTCAAACACGTCATTATTTGGATGAGAATAATAATGAGTATAATTGATGTAAATAATAATTATAACACATTAATGATTCTTTATATATGATATACCATCCAATTACATACAATTTCCCCATCAATATAAAGATATTGTTTCTCATCCGTATGTACGGATTACCGTCTCCACAAACCTGATGTGATTCATTCCCCATATTTATCATTGAAGAATAATTTTCATTTTATGATGAAAAATAATGTCTAATAACTTAATATAATTCTGTATATGAATAATATACATCATATCCATACAAAAAATGGCATACATAACCCATTTTATAAAGGAAAACGAATCAGTTAAAACCTGAAATGATGATACTACTCAAATGTTATTAACAAATTAATATTACAGAATAATATATGATATCTTCTTTATGTATATAGTAATTTTATTATTTAATATCAAGTATTTGACTATTATAATGGATTTTAATGTACCATGGACCAATGAAAAGTACAAAGTTTTGGTTAATTCTACATTCTCCTTACTTATATGAGGTTGTTAATATGTAAGTATTTATTAGGATCTCTTTATCATCCACATCTGTGTTTTCATAATAATGTAATTCAAAACCTTTTTTCTCTTTACAATTCTATGGGTTAAATTCATTTATACCCTTATTTGATCATATTTTTTTTGAAAGGAATATTTCCATCATTTTCCAAACAAGGTACTTTATGACCGTTTCGACAAAATTAAGGTAAGAATGTACTTTTTAACTTATATGGTGGGTGTCGATATTTTAGGTCATTATAACATCATTGAAGCTTCACATAAAATCATATAAGAAAATTTTCTAAATAAATTTTTTCTTTTTTAATTATATAACTTTTAAATGATTTCAAAATAGATAGAGATACTTCTCTATAAAAAGTTTTGATTTCATCTATGTCAACATCCTTTGTTTTATTTTAAGCTTGTTTGAAGTTGATTTATTATGATACAAAACATCTATATTTTATTAAAGGTTTTGTGATATGTTGGAATTTAGTTGTGTTATTTTTACACCATTCATGTTTTATGGATAAATTATTGACATTTTGTATGCATGTTTTAATATGAATGTTTATGTTTTGTCTAGATAATTCCATATGAGGAATTCATTGGACTTAGTTAGTGATGGGTGGAGCCCGCTATAGATCCTCCATGCATTAGTAGGTGTCATGAGACAATTTTGTGTCTTCCAATAAAGCCTTGAAAAAATCTTATTTTTAGTCTTGGCATAAGTCCCTGACTGTCCGGTTATGAATTCTGGCATTATGCATTCTATCATTCTGAATGTGGATATTGATATTGCATTTGATTATTCGACTTGTAGAATACCCATGTTAATAAGTCAATGGAATTATTTGGTTTTATCTTTTACATATTATGCAGATGTTTAAGTTTAAAAGTCTTTTTTTAGTCATATACATTGCCTTAAATGTATATTCTTATTTATGAAAGTTTCGGCTATATTGTTATCCTTACTAAGCATCCTAGAACACCCCTTTCTATGTTTTATTTTTTTCTAGGATGTGAAGATGTATTTTATGGTTGACCTGTAGGGATAGGATATGGATATAAGTATGTTCAAAAGGGGATAAAATGTTGTTGATGTTTTTATTTCAAGATGTAATGTAAAACTTATCAATGTATCTAGTCCATCCAGGGCTATTAAACTAATTGATAATTCAGGACATGATTCCTAGTATCATGCCAATGTTATGTAATAATGCACTGAATATGGGTAAATGGGATTGGGGCATTAAAATTTGGAATTTCTAATGATATGAGGTAATTTGGGATTTTATTTTCCTACTTAATTTCTTAACTGAAAGGGTTTATTATTTTGCATATGACTAGAGAATATGTGTCCTTTTATATGTGAGGTGATTCAAAAAGTTATAATGTTTTTGAATGGGATAATTATTCTGCATTTTTCATGTATCAAGGCACTCATAATTTTGATATATCGATAATATAATTTAAATGGATGAATAATGGACATAGAATTGTTTATTAAATGTTTTCTGTTATATTTAACCTAAATAATTTAAATTTAACCCCCTATAAAACCATTGATTACATTTACCATGGTAAATAAGATTGAATACTTTAACTATTCAGTTCGGCGAAATACTATGTTTACCATAATAGAGAATATAAATTATTATTATACCATATATGGAACAATTATTTTAAAAAAAAATTAATATAATCAGAAAATTTTAATTTAAAATAAATCCCTCTATAGAAATGATTAAAAAAGGTTTTTGAAAAGAAAATGTGCATCAAATTTCAATGTTTTCATATAAGAGTTCATTATGAAATTAATTAAAATGAAATAAATTTGACTAATGGATGTATTATTGATCTGATAATACTTTAATACAAATTAAAAAAATAATTTATCATAATAAATAAATTTTATTAAAAGTATAATTTCTATTAATATTTAGTATTTCTCACTATTCATCACATAATGAATCATTTTAGAAATATCCAAGAATATCACCATAAGATAATGTAGATGTTTTTATTTTAAAAATAAATGTTTTTAAATAAAATTAATTTTCAAGAAGTATGATAAAGTATTTGTTCATTGTTTCACTAATAATAAACGTACCATATATTTTTAGAAAATAATATTTCTATGAACATAATAATATTACAAAAAAATATTTATTTCACTGTCAATATGATTTATTTATTTAAAACCTTGATAACCAATATTTTTAAGGTGTTTATTACAATTAATTTCACAATGTTCAATGGATAGGATATAATAGTTTCTCTTATAAAACTATATTAAATATATATAATTTGGGTTTTAAAATACCCAGTTACATGTGATCCAATGTAATCTTGGTGTTGATAATATATAAATAATGACATGGTGATGGTTGTAAATAAATAGATGCATGATCTTTCCTTGGAAGGAAAAATATTGAAAAAATTAATTTATATAGTAAAATTTCATAATCTATTTGTGTTATAATCTACCCCATGTTAAATGAATATCACCCTCAAAATTCATCCATATTATATAATAAACTAAGGATACTTATGCAACATAAGATCCTCATATTCCAACATTTATTCCTAAAAAACATTTTTTTTTCTAAAAAACACTCACTAGGTGAGTGGATTTTTTTTAGAGGAAAATCTCTGTATGATCCAAAAACACTACTAGATGATTCACAAAAGAGATATCATGCTCCAATGGTATGAACTCTGAGTGCATTGTATTTCAAGGGTTTATTATATACATACACTTGAATGATAAATGTACAACATAATTCACTTGATAGGTGGTTGGTAGAAGTTCCAAAAGTTAGGATATTGTCATGATATGATCAAGAATATCATGAGAACCATTATTCCAATGGATTAGTTTCCCATTCTTCATGAATCCATTTACTATATTATGTGGAGAAATTATATGAAATGAATTTTACAAAACATAAAATTCTAGATCATTCATGTTATTGTGAAAATAATTTTTCAATTGAATATAAGTTTGAATTATATGTTTTTGATTGTCTCTAACATTCTTGTCCATTTGGTCAGAAATCTATTACCCCAAAAGATTTCTTTATCCAGTTTCATTCCCATATATAGGATCACTACACTTATATCCATAAAGGCCTTCATAAATAACTATATAAATGATTTACTGAAAGATGTTATTGTATGAAAAATCATCTAGAGAGAGGTGATTATCCCAAAACCCATTGGGATACCTATTAAAATATGTCAAAATATCTTTTATGGTTTTAAATATTTACTCAGACTAACTATATATTTGTGGATGACCTATATTTGTGAAAATCAACTCTATATGTTAATATTTCTAAAGACTTCCCCATAAAATTAAGGTAAACCAAAAGTTCCTATAAGACACAACATAATATGTGTAGTGCCCCCAGTTTGAGGTATGTAGCCTTTATTTATGCATTTTTATGTATTTTAAGTGCATGGAATGAGTTGGGAAGAGGTTGGGAGTGTTTGGAATTGTTTTGGACGGGTTTGGAGGCTTTTAATGGGGTGCACGGTTTGGGCACAGTTAGTGGAAACCATACGAATTCCGTAGGAAACCGTGCAGACACTTGATCTTGAGACAGTAGGCCACGCACAGCCTGTGCACGGTTTACCAAACCGTGCGAGGAAACCATGCGGACTCTGGCTCTCGAGTCAGTGTCGTGCGCATGGTTAGCTCACGGGTTTCCAAACTATGTGGGCTAACCGTGAGGCCACTTAAAGTTAGGTTTTTAAATCCCAGGCTCACTCGGGATAGCCTTATTTCACTCCTCTCTTCCTCCCACTCGAGCCTCAGTCAGGATTTTTGGTTCTCAAGGGCTAGAGGGGCTCTCCCATATGTTTTGGAAGCGATTCGAAGGGGTTTCAAGGTGTATTCAAGGTGATTTATCCTGGGTAAGTCTCTCCTCTTATTTCTCTTGTGTTTTCCTCTAGATCTACTTCCCTCTCTTTCGTGGTTTTCTAGATCTACAATTTTTGTGTGTAGATCTAGGGTTGGGGTTTCCTTGGATATTAATATTAAGCCTTGTGGATGTTATGGAATGTGATCTAGAGAGGTGTCGGTGGTGCATTTTCCGGATTTGAGGCGCTGTTGTTCGTGGGTCGATTTCTCAGGAGCCCTAAAGGTGGGTGGATTCTCTCTCGACTCCACTTGGTTACAACTAGTGGTTCCTTGTTACAATTAATTTCTTGTGCTTGAAATTAATTGTGTTTTGATGTGTTAAATTGGAAGAAAATACCGTGGGTGACGGTTTGGGGATTTTTGGGAAAAAGAGGGTTATGTGGTGAAATGCTTTTGTTTTGGATTTTAAAATGGAGGTTTTAAAATGGGATGCTATGGTTGATTAGTGAAAATGGTTGATAGAAAAGTTTTTAAATAAAAAGTTAGTTTTATTGAAATAGGGTTTGGCATGGAAATTGGTTTTCAATAAATGGGTGATTTATTGAAGTGAATTGATATGTAATGGAATTGTTTGGTTACATGGTGTTGTTGTTGTGACCGTGACAGATTATACGATTGGTTGTGATCGGTAAAATTGTTGTGAGGAAGTGGGCGGGAAGTACCACTATAATGAAGGGGGTGGATAGTGGATGGAAGGTCCACCATCAAAGTATAAGTGGACGAGGAGTGCCACTAATTGTGAATGGGTGAACGGGTTGGACAGAAGCACCACCGTTTCATTGTTTTGGTTGTTGTTGTGCATTGTTTTGCAAGATGGAATTGTTGTGCTAATATGTGATTAAGATAATAGATTATGGAATTCTTGTTTTTCATTCCCTTGGTGGTTTGGCTTGGGTAGAATGGATTGGTATGGATGTGGTTGGCTTATAGTAATGGTTGCACTTGTGATTATTTTATATAAATTGTTTTATTTAAATGTGCTTACGGTTTTATCCTAGTGGCGTTTGTAGGGAAGTCATTTGTGGAAAACCAACTGAGTTTTAGTACTCACCCCATGCTTTGGAACATTGGTGTCTTTACAGATGTTGCATACCATGACGTGGGAAAAGGTAAGGCATCAACCACCGTTAGTGGTGCGTTGTCATGTCTTGGTGGAACATGGAGCTTGGAGCTTGGTGTGAAGCTGTGGTGGTGTTAAGAATTGTGGTGTTCTTGTTGAGTCTTCCACATTGTACACTGATGTTGTATTGGGTTGTGTTGACATGTGAGATGATGGATTATCTGGTTGTCTTTGTTAATGTTTGAGTTTGGTTTTGTTGACATGCATCATTTAGTTGTGGTTGTTTGGTTGGTTTTGTCTCTTGGGAAAATTAATCCCCAATTGTTCTCGAAGCCCCCATCATTTATTGATAGACTTTAGCGCCTTGGGAATGTCACTTAAGGCCATGTAACCCACACTTCCTCCTCAAGCCAATGAGGTAGGTGCGGGGTGTTACAAGTGGTATTAGTTTGTTCGGTCCTTTGGAGTTGATCCTTGGATTTGGTGTTGACATTTGTTGTGGTACATACCATGAGTCGGGATGGTAGCAAGGCGTAGGAATGTCAGAACACGGAATGTATAGCATAAAAGGGCGTATATAACCCTTTTATGCTGAAATTAATGTTACCAGGGAGTTGGGAACATATGTGTTTTGAAGACACTTGTAGGCATTGGATATCTCATTGTCGTGGGTGTAGCCAATGAGATGAGCATGACATGCATTTTAGAAATGACTTCCCTCGAGGATGCATATTTAATTGGGGTATAATGATTTATGATGTGATAAGAATATGTTAAATTTTAATGTGAATAAATTGTTATTTTGAAAATGGTTTGGTTTTCAAAATGGAGAAACTTGGCACATGTGAATAAATGTGAACTGGTGGAAAGCCTTGTTGTGATAGTGTTGTGTAATATGATTTGAAATTGGATTTCGTGATGTCTACGGAAGTGAGACTCATGGTTTTTTGTTTTCTATTTATAAAAATGGCTTTGGGTAGGTGTCGTAGAGACCAACCAGAGGAGGCAGCTGAGAATGTGGTTGCACCTGAGCCTCAGGTGAACCAGCAGTTAGTGAAAAACATAGTGCAAGATTTCCAAGATGTGGAAAGTGGAAACAGAGTGGATGAACCAAGGCATGTGGATCATGTGGTTCAGTTTCAAAAGAAAAATCCACCCATCTTTAAGGGTTATTTAGAGCCGGAGAGGGTAGAATCATGGTTGAATAGAATGAACAAGATATTTGAGTTCTTGGGAATGCCAGTAGAGCTGAAAGTGAAGTTGACCACATATGTGTTGGAAGATCTTGCCCTTCAGTGGGGGGATTTGGTAATGCAATCTGGGATGGACCAGGGTATGACGTGGGAAGGCTTTGAGGAATTGTTTAAAAAATAATTATACCCACATACATTTAGAATTCAGTGTACGACTTATTTCATCATTTTGAAGCAAGAGCTGATGTCAGTGACAGAGTATGCAGCTATGTTTACGAACCTAGTGCGGTTTTCACCCGAGGTGGCCGGTAGCAATTCGTTGAAGGAAAGGATCATTGAAGCGGGATTAAGGCAATAAATCCATTCAACGATAGCGGTGCTATGTGTAGATGATTACACGGAGATGGTGAATAGAGCCTCGGTGGATGAGCAGGATCTATTGGGAGCTCCGGGTGGGGGAAGCATGGTGGTACCAATGGAGAATAGTGGTAACTCTAATGCTGGGTTCAAGCGGAAGAGAGACACATATTCTCAGGGCAGGAATATGACATATACTATGACGGAAGGATTGGTGAATCTTCCTGTGAAGCCCGAGAGCAACCTGGGATGTTTTCAGTGTGGTTGTACAGGCCACATCAAGTGGGATTGTACGACACAACCTCGATCATGTCATAATTGTAAGAAGATGTGCCATCTGCAGCATTATTGTTGGAATGATCCAAGGTTGAGTGCCTGTGGAAATTCTCAGGGATCGCAGACGTCGTATGCTTCTATGGGACAAGGGAAGCAACATACCCCTCGACAGTATAGTATAGTCGGTGATGGTTAATCATGGAATACCACGACGCCTCACCATGGAAAAAAAACAGAGTGTGGCAAGAAAACAAGTGTTTGGAGCTGAGAACGTTGTGGAGGATGATCATTCTGGACCATCCATGGTGCGAGGTACTATTCTTTTAAATTCTACCTTAACGGAAGTTTTGTTTGATACGGGGGATTTGAACTCTTCTATTATTGCATGTGTGGTTGATTTGCTGGGTTTAAGGGTAGAAATGATGCCCTCGGTTTTAAAACTTCAAACTCCTCTAGGTTGAAGAGAGTGTCGAGCCTTTTTGTGTAGAGAATGTTGTGTCGTTGTGGGAAAGGTTGAGATAATGTGGAATTCCTCAATGCTTGAGATGGATGGGTATGATGTAATCCTGGGAATGGATTGGATGGTGGATTTTAAGGCCCGCATCGACTGTAATTCATGGAAAGTGGATTTTATAGCACATGATGGTGTTAGACATCTCTTTAGAGGAGAGAGGTATGAAAGACAGGGTGCAACGAGTTTGTTGGCACCAGCAATGGGTACATTATCGTATCAGTTGGCGGTGTTGTTGTTGGAATCGGTAGAGGGTGTTGAGCAGAGTGTTCCTCCAACTCCGGTGGATCAGTTCATAGATTTTTTTCCTGATGAATTCTATGGGTTACCTCCCATAAGATAAGTGGAGTTTACGATTGATCTCATTCCAGGGACCAGTCCTATATCACTTCCGTCTTATCGAATGGAACCACCTGAATTTCAGGAATTGAAAATCCAGTTGGAAGAGTTAGAAAACAAAGGGTTCATCCGGCCTAGCACGTCTCCGTGGGCAGCACCAGTTTTGTTTGTGAAAAATGAGGATGGAACCTTGAGTCTCTGATAAAACACTATTTTATTGAATATTTTATTGATAATAAATGATATAATTTCCTCACATTGTGTTAAATATGTTTATTTATAAAATATTTGGGATTTGATCATTCATTTGAAAATTTGGTGAAAATTCCAGTTTTACCCTTAATAGTGCACTGTATTATTTCGAAGATAAATATTTTTATATTTATTATTTGAATTTGAAATTTTGTAAAAGTGTTCCTACCATCATTATATACAACTTTTATTCAGGACACTAAAGCTAAAGAGTTAATTTGGTTGTTGAAATTGGGCCATGAAGTCAAAGTTGGGCTGGGCTCGCCAGAATGTAGAAGGTTCTGTATTTGGGCCATATCCTCTACATACGGTCTTGGCTTTAGCCCAACGTTTGAGGAAAGCTCGGGGACGTGATGTGGCACAAATCATCCTTCTCGAAGGCCGGTCAATTCACGCGTTTTGGAGGTCAAATGGGCGGTCCAAGTTTCATTAAAATATTTGGCCGAGATTTTGCATTCACACTTGAAACCACTTTAAACCTATCCTCCCCTCCACTCTATAAATTAGTGATTTTCTCATTTGGAGAGGCTGGTTCGTGCATTGGGAGATTGGAGGCAGAGGAGAATTGGTTTCAACCAAATTCTCCAACCATTGTAAGAGAGGTAGCTCTTGAAGCAAGGATCCTCTCATCGAAACCTCCTTCTCTCCTTCATGTTGTAATTGTTTTGTTTGTGTAATAAACTTCTTTGTTCTTCTTTTATTTCTTCTATTTTCCTCTGTTTTATTTAAATTTATTCTTCTCTTAATCTTCCTCTTGGGGCTGGAATTCTTGAGTAGAAGCGATATTGGGTTATACCCATTATAAACCTTTGCACATGCAAAACGCTTCTACGATGATTACGCCACCCATGGAAGAGTAATTTTTAGTGATCGATCTATCTTCTACCCTCTTAATTTAATTATTTTGAATCATTGAGCCTACTGTAATTCACTTAATATTATCCATGAATTATGTTTTTAAATTTTAAGAAACTAAGCATGCAATTGAACAATTAATACAAAAACACGCGAGGTCGAGATTTTGTGTAAATTGTGAGAGTGCGAGCTTAATCGGTAATACAAGACCACTTGGGATAAATTTTTAGAGTTCAAATATAATCCCTAAACACAACTCATCCTCATTTCCAGAATGGATTTGTGCTCTAAGTAACCACTGACCATAAGCTAACCTTAGAACAACAATCAAAGCAGGGTTCTGCGATTGCATGTTCCGAAGCTAGCCTAGGGTTTAAGTAATTCCATCTTTGTGGTTAAGTTAACTCTTGTAGGGTTCGAGGGTTAACAAATTAGAGGATCATAATTAAGTGGATATTCATTTAAATGATAATGATTAATATGTAAATGAAGAGGTAGAGTTAGATCGATTACGCCTTTTAAAATATTTTCTAAAAAAAACATCTTCTTGTTGTGTTATTTTAATCGGAATTCATTTCAAAACTAAAAACAAAAAAAAAATACAATCTTCTTCCAGCAAACTTCTTCTAGATTCATAAACTATAAACAACCCCCATCCTTTTCTAGTAGTGTTTTTATTCTCTTTTATTTTATTTTTAGAATACCTCTAATAAGATGTTTTAATTCCCTTCCTCCTTTGAGAGACGACCTTGGTTAGCCCCCTATGCTACACCAAGTAAACTAAACATTAGCTTCATAGAGTGTTGTGCTTGGAGTTTTATCCAACGTAACTCACTTTTGAAGTTCTTTTGAGAGCGCGTGCGACAACGCTCTTTCAAATTGGCACCGTTGCCGGGGAGGCAAGTAATTATTTCAACCAACTAGAGGTATTTATTTTATTTTACATTTTATTATTTTCCTCTCTTCTTTCTTCCTTCTTTACCCAATCTGATTTTTCATCCTCTTCTTTTATTTTCTCCTACTTCTTTGTGGACCATCAACTCAAACTTCTCATTTTTATTTTACTATGGTCCACCTTCTTTCTTTTCATTTTTATTTGATCTATGACACGAACTAATCCCGAAGATCTCTTAGATCTTGACCCTGAGATTGAACGTAGCCTTAGGGCACGAATCGGACATTCTCAGTCTACGGGAAGTTTCAACATTCAACCTGTTGGAGAATTACTCCAATATCAGAACATTGAAATTGGAAGCAATTTAAATTCAAACATAAAAGAGGAACCAATGGCTGATAATAATGGAAATGAACTTAATAGAACCATTCGAGAATTGGCCGCACCTGATATTAACTATCAACCAAATTGTATTGCATACCCAAATCTCGAATCGGACTTTGAACTAAAATCAGGGTTAATTCACTTACTTCCAAAGTTTCATGGCCTCTCTGGTGAGGATCTGAATAAACATTTGAAAGAATTTAATGTGGTTTGCTCAACCCTAAAACCTAAAAATGTCTCTGAAGATCAAATCAAACTAAGAGCATTCCCATTCTCACTTGATGGAGCTGCAAAAGATTGGATGCATTATTTACAACCTGAAGATGTAACTTGTTGGAACGATTTGAAACTACTTTTCTTGCAGAGATTTTTTCCAGAATCGAGGACCACTTCCATTCGTAAGGAGATCTCAGGGATCAAGCAAGCACAAGGGGAGTCCATGTATGAGTATTGGGAGGGATTCAAGAAGTTGTGTGCAAGCTGTCCACATCACCAAATCAGTGAGCAACTCCTCATTCAGTACTTCTATGAAGGACTCACAGCTATGGAGAGAAGCATGGTGGATGCCGCAGCTGGAGGGGCATTGGTGGACAAGACACCAATAGCCGCACGTGCATTGATTGACAAGATGGCCCAAAACTCCCAACAATTTGGCGATAGAGGTACACTACATGTCAGGGGAGTACATCAGGTCAGTCCTTCTTCTCTTGAGAGTCATTTGATTGATACCAAGTTAGAAGAATTGAAAACTATGGTAAGGCAGATTGCTTTGGCACAAAAGACATCTTTACCTCCTCCTTCAAGGCCTTGTGGTATTTGCACTGAGACAAGCCACCCAACTGACTGTTGCCCACAACTCCAAGAAACAGAAGATTGTGCAGCAGTGTTCCCTGGGAGACCATATCAGCAGCAGCAGCAACAACCATATCCCCAGAAGAAGTTCGATCCAACATTCAACCAAGGGTGGAAAGATCATCTGGACATGAGGTATGGCTCTGGACAACAACAAAGGCCCCCCTTTCAACAAAACTTCCAGTAGCCTCCACCTTACCAACAGGGTTTCCAACAACCCCAAAGGAGATTTGAAGCTCAAACATCAACAAGTCAGCAACAAGGGAATCTCCAACCCAAGGTAGACTCTAACACTGATGATCTTTTGAAACAAATTGTTCTTAATCAACAGAATGAGCTGAAAAGTCAAGGTTCGGAGCTGAGGGAGTTGAAGACTCAAATGAGCCAGATTGCCACCGCCCTCCATGAACTTGTATGTAAGAATTCTGGAAATCTACCTTCCCAACCCACTCCAAATCCAAAGGGGAATGTTAGTGCCATAACATTGAGAAGTGGGAAGCAAATGAACGATACAGCTGTACCTACCATTCCACCGGGATTCACCTCAACTTCAGAGAAGCCACATTCCATACCAACTGATGAACAATCCAAGGAGAAAGATAAAGGTAAGAAAAAGATTGATGATGTTCCTCCTAAACCACTTCCTTTTCCAAACAGGGTTGTTCAAACCAAGAAGATGGCTGAAGAAGCAATGCAAAAGGAGGTTTTGGACACATTCAGGCGTGTGGAGATCAACATTCCTCTACTCGAAGCCATTAAGCAAATCCCAAGGTATGCCAAATTCTTAAAAGAACTTTGTACCAATCGAAGAGGTCTCAAGGGAAATGAGAGGATCAACCTTGGAAGGAATGTCTCAGCACTCATTACACCAACTCTAGCAATGCCAACAAAGTGCAAGGATCCCGGGACATTCACCATCCCATGCACCATAGGGGAGTTTCACTTCTCTGATGCTCTTTGTGATTTAGGAGCTTCAATAAATGTGATGCCTCACTCTGTTTTCTCTTCATTGCAGATTGGTGAGCTCAAGCCTACAAGGGTAGTGGTGTAGCTAGCGAATAGAGCTACATCATATCCGGCTGGTGTCCTTGAAGATGTGTTGGTAAAGGTAAAGGACATGATCTTCCCTACTGATTTCTATGTACTAAACATGGAAGATGATCAGGTAAGTTCTCATGCCCCTATCATTCTTGGTAGACCCTTCCTCAAAACTACTAAGACCATTATCAATGTTCATGAGGGTACTCTTTCCATGGAATTCGGGGATGAAATCGTGAGGTTTAAAATCCTGGATTATATGAAGTACCCACCAGAGGAACACTCAGCATTCTTTCTCTCTCATTCTGAGTCTCCATGTGATAGTCCCTCTATTTTTGATTCCCAATCTCTTGGGGACTATTCACTTCTTAATGAAATAATGAGTATTGGGTCCAACTTGATGTCTCATTCTACTTCATCCCCTTTAATTCATGATCTTTCTGATCTTGGGATTGGTTCATTTGTCCAATCATATTCGAATTCTGAGCATGTCTACTCTGATTATGATATGGCTGCTAATTTTTCTGATGGATTTGATGCATTGTTCTCTCATTCAGATGATATGTATGATTGTGCACAGATGTCTACGCCACTCATGCTTCCATCCATTCAGCAGCCACCATCACGGGAACTAAAGCCATTGCCACCAAATCTCAAATACTCATACTTGTTAAGTGGTGAAAAATTACCTGTTATCATTGCTAATAATCTATCTTTTGAACATGAAGAAAAACTTTTGAATCTTTTGAGGGAGAACATCAGGGCAATCGGGTGGACCTTGGCTGACATATCAGGTATTAGCCCCTCCATTTGCATGCATAGGATTCTTTTAGAAGATGGAGCTAAACCGGTGAGGCAACCACAAAGGAGACTCAATCCAACCCTTCTGGAGGTTGTTAAAAAAGAGGTTGAAAAATTGCTCGAGGCAGGTATAATCTATCCCATTTCAGATTCTCAGTGGGTAAGTCCTATTCAGGTTGTGCCTAAGAAAAGTGGTGTTACTGTTGTTAAAAATGATAATGATGAGTTAGTTCCAATGAGGGTACAAAACAGTTGGCGCGTGTGTATTGATTATAGGAAACTAAATCATTCCACTCGCAAAGATCATTTCCCCCTCCCATTTATTGATCAGATGCTTGAGAGACTAGCTGGGAAGACACACTATTGTTTCTTGGATGGATTTTCTGGATATTTTCAGGTTCCTATAGCTCCGGAGGATCAGGAGAAGACTACATTCACCTGTCCCTTTGGGACATTTGCCTATCGGAGGATGCCATTTGGACTTTGCAATGCCCCAGGTACCTTCCAGAGATGCATGGCGAGTATTTTTTCTGATTTTATTGAGACCTGCATGGAGGTATTTATGGATGATTTTACAGTGTATGGATCTTCATTTGATGAATGTCTAAGTAGTTTGGAAAATGTGTTGAATTGTTGTATTGAGAAGAATCTAGTCCTGAACTTTGAAAAGTGTCATTTCATGGTAGAGCATGGCATTGTCTTAGGGCATGTAGTGTCAAAACATGGGATAGAGGTTGATAGATCTAAGGTAGACATCATTTCATCCTTACCCTACCCTTCATGTGTGCGTGATGTTCGATCATTCCTTGGACATGCTGGATTTTATCGACGCTTCATCAGAGATTTTAGTAAGATCGCTCTACCCTTATCTCGATTGCTTCAAAAAGATATTGACTTCAATTTTGATGATTCATGCAGGGTATCATTTGATGAGCTAAAGAAGTGTCTGACCACTCCACCGATCATACATCCCCCACGGTGGGAGATTCCTTTTGAGCTTATGTGTGACGCCTCCAACTTCGCGGTTGGAGCTGTCTTATCTCAGAGGGTGGAGGGACGTTCACATGTGATCGCCTATGCATCGAGGACACTAGATTCAGCTCAATCAAACTCCACCACAACAGAAAAGGAGTTTCTTGCTGTTATATTTGCTTTAGATAAATTTCGTTCATATTTATTGGGCTCTAAAGTAGTTGTTTTTTCTGACCATGCAGCTTTGAGGTACCTCCTAAAGAAGCCAGATGCAAAGCCACGACTTATCCGTTGGATGCTACTTCTTCAAGAGTTTGACCTTGAGATAAAGGACAAGAAGGGGTCAGAGAATTTGGTGGCAGACCACATGAGTAGGCTTACTCACACACTAGAGGGTGACACCTTGGACCAGGTACCACTTCGGGACACTTTCCCCGATGAGCATCTCTATACCATCTCAGGTAAGCATCCTTGGTATGATGATTTAGTTAATTACATTGTTGGCTCTGAAATCCCAGTAAATTTGAAGAAGCATCAAGTCCAAAAATTAAAAAGTGAGTCTAGGTATTATGTGTGGGATGATCCATACCTCTGGCGCATGTGTAGTGACCAAGTCATTAGGAGGTGTGTTCCCGATCATGATTTTGAGTCTGTTTTGCATTTCTGTCATACACTTGCTTGTGGTGGACACTTTGGACCCCAACGGACAGCTAGGAAGGTTTTAGACTCAGGATTATATTGGCCTAGTTTATTCCATGATTCCCATGTATTTTGTAAGTCATGCTCTCGTTGCCAACACACTGGAAACATTTCAAGAAGACACGAGATGCCCCAACAACCCATTTTATTCTATGAGATTTTTGACGTTTGGGGAATTGATTTTATGGGACCTTTTCCTAGTTCATTTGGTTTCTTGTATATCCTTGTTGCTGTCGATTATGTGAGTAAATGGGTGGAGGCCAAGGCCACCAAGACTGACGATTCTCATGTTGTTGTGGATTTTATCAAAGCACAGATTTTTTTGCAGGTTTGGAGTACCAAAGGCCATCATCAGTGACCAAGGGACACACTTTTGCAATAGGAATTTTGCTTCCCTCCTTCGGAAGTATGGGGTGACACACAAAACATCAACACCATACCACCCCCAAAACAAATGGCCAGGCTGAGGTTTCAAATCGTGAGTTGAAACAAATCTTGGAGAAAACCGTGCAGCCAAATAGGAAGGATTAGAGCAAGCGCTTGGATGATGCATTGTGGGCTTATAGGACAGCATACAAGACCCCCATTGGTATGTCCCCATTTCGGATTGTTTTTGGGAAAGCGTGTCATCTCCCCGTGGAAGTCGAGCATCGGGCATATTGGGCTATAAAGAAATGTAACATGGATTTGGCCCAAGCTGAAATTCAAAGGAAGTTGCAAATTCAAGAGCTTGAGGAGATTCGCCTGTCATCATATGAGAACTCAAGGCTCTACAAGGAAAGATCAAAAGCAGCTCATGACAAAATGATCCAACAAAGGGAGTTTCATATTGGAGAGAAAGTCCTTCTCTATAGTTCACGACTGAAGTTGATGCCTGGTAAGTTGCGTTCCAGATGGTTAGGTCCTTATATTGTGTCTAATGTTTTTCCTTATGGTGCAGTGGAGATCACACAAGAGGACACTGGAAGGAGCTTTACAGTCAATGGGCAACGTTTGAAGAGATACATTGAGGGACATCCTACTGATGCAGTGGATTTTATCACACTGCATGACCCCATCATCACTTGATCACATCAGGATGTTCCTAACCCTTTCACTTTTATATTATTTGTCCTATTTAAAAATTCTGCATTTCATGTGCATATATCATCTCACGGGTTCACATTGAGGACAATTCAATATTTTAAGTGTGGGGGAGGGAACCTTTTAGTTTAGTAATTTCAATTGTTTTCCTGTTAAAAAAAACCAAAAAACAAAAATTGTGTGTTTTTCAAAATTTGTGTGTTTATTTTACAATTTTCTGTGTGTTTTTGAAACTTTTGAGCTGAAATGATTCTCATCACCATTTTTAAATCCATATCAATAAGTGAAACAATTTACCCCTTGAAACTAAGCTTAAATGAATGCTGAAATGACTTTGTTTCAAGTTCAAATATTTAGTAATTTCATGCAAAGTACGCTGAATTTTGAATCCCATGCCAATCTCCCTGTCTTTATATTTGAAATCACTTTCCTGTGAGGCTTCTAAACCATTATTTTCATATTCTTTACATTCACCTCACTTCTTGAGAGAGCCAAACCATACTTGATTTAACCAGAATTTGATCTATTCCTGTCAAAACTTGAGGGTTTGAGGCACTTGTGTTTAAATGATTGAGGCATTTGTTTGGTATTAAAACCCCAATTTCAAATAATCATTTTTTATAATGGCCTACCTTGAATATTTAATCCTTGTAGCCCTTAGAAGCCATGCACAGCCTGTTAGGTTAAGCCACATTACAAGCCAATTTTCCCTATCCAACCAACTCTTGAAGTGAAATTGCATAATCTAGTTGAGCTTAAGTGTGGGGGAAGCTGTCTTGTGTTGTGCCACCACATTATGTGATACTTTGGGTGGAAAATTAAATTCTGAAGAGATGTCTTTGCTTCTAAAGAAAGTCATTATATTGAAAGCTGTGCCTTTTCTGGAGCTTTCATGACAAGTGAAGTTGTGCCTTTTCTGGAGCTTCTAATTGAGGTGGAAAGCTGTGCCCATCTGGAGCTTTCAAGAAAATCATGTTTTAGAAGATTGACATTTTTTATGCTGAAATGATGAATGGTGTAAACCTTTCATGACTTTTCATGATGATGGAGCTGAATTGATACTATGGGGATTGAAGAGAAGACCATATTTAAGTGAAAATTAGATTAATGCAATTTTGCTTTAAAAGAGTCAAGCCCTCCTCATTCAGCCACAGAGTTTTTCACATCTTAATCCTACCAACCGAAAGCCACAGAACAACCCTGAAAAGTCCTCATGATAAACATATGTCCTTGACTCACATCGGGTAGCGATGTAGGAATCTATCAAGCCTATGGTGACCCTTGTATGAGTTTGGATGAGAAAGACATTGCAAAAAAATTGATATTTGAGTGATGAGAGAAAATTCAAGCGAGGTAAGTGTTTTGTGCATGGGTGGATAAATGAAGTGGAAATATATTGAATGATATAAATGGAGAACCTGAAATAAGGTTTTTTATGAGGCATGATATCTTTTTTATTCTTGGTGTGAAATTGATTGATCTTAAAGATATGTTTTTTAAAATTGGTTTTGATTTGATATTGATGTTTACTTGATATGAGGTTTTGCCCAGGTGTGCAAAAGGGTAAGTGTGGGGGAGTTGATAAAACACTATTTTATTGAATATTTTATTGATAATAAATGATATAATTTCCTCACATTGTGTTAAATATGTTTATTTATAAAATATTTGGGATTTGATCATTCATTTGAAAATTTGGTGAAATTTCCAGTTTTACCCTTAATAGTGCACTGTATTATTTCGAAGATAGATATTTTTATATTTATTATTTGAATTTGTAATTTTGTAACAGTGTTCCTAGCTTCATTATCTACAACTTTTATTCAGGACACTAAAGCTAAAGAGTTAATTTGGTTGTTGAAATTGGGCCATGAAGTCAAAGTTGGGCTGGGCTCGCCAGAATGGAGAAGGTTCTGTATTTGGGCCATATCCTCTACATACGGGATTGGATTGAGCCCCAATTTTGCGGAACGCTCGGGGACATGATGTGGCACAAATCATCCTTCTGGAAGGCCGGTCAATTCACGTGTTTTGGAGGTCAAATTGGCGGTGCAAATTTCATTAAAATATTTGGCCAAGATTTTGCATTCACACTTGAAACCACTTTAAACCTAGCCTCCCCTCCACTCTATAAATTAGTGATTTTCTCATTTGGAGAGGCTGGTTCGTGCATTGGGAGATTGGAGGCAGAGGATAATTGGTTTCAACCAAATTCTCCAACCATTGTAAGAGAGGTAGCTCTTGAAGCAAGGATCCTCTCATCGAAGCCTCCTTCTCTCCTTCATGTTGTAATTGTTTTGTTTGTGTAATAAACTTCTTTGTTCTTCTTTTATTTCTTCTCTTTTCCCCTTTTTTATTTAAATTTATTCTTCTCTTAATCTTCCTCTTGGGGCTGGAATTCTTGAGTAGAAGCGATATTGGGTTATACCCATTATAAACCTTTGCACATGCAAAACGCTTCTACGATGATTACGCCACCCATGGAAGAGTAATTTTTAGTGATCGATCTATCTTCTACCCTCTTCATTTAATTATTTTGAATAATTGAGCCTACTGTAATTCACTTAATATGATCCATGAATTATGTTTTTAAATTTTAAGAAACTAAGCAAGCAATTGAACAATTAATACAAAAACACGCGAGGTTGAGATTTTGTGTAAATTGTGAGAGTGCGAGCTTAATCGGTAATACAAGACCACTTGGGATAAATTTGTAGAGTTCAAATATAATCCCTAAACACAACTCATCCTCATTTCCAGAATGGATTTGTGCTCTAATTAACCACTGACCATAAGCTAACCTTAGAACAACAATCAAAGCAGGGTTCTACGATTGCATGTTCCGAAGCTAGCCTAGGGTTTAAGTAATTCCATCTTTGTGGTTAAGTTAACTCTTGTAGGGTTCGAGGTTTAACAAATTAGAGGATCATAATTAAGTGGATATTCATTTAAATGATAATGATTAATATGTAAATGAAGAGGTAGAGTTAGATCGATTATGCCTTTTAAAATATTTTCTAAAAAAACATCTTCTTGTTGTGTTATTTTAATCGGAATTCATTTCAAAACTAAAAACAAAAAAAATACAATCTTCTTCCAGCAAACTTCTTCTAGATTCATAAACTATAAACAACCCCCATCCTTTTCTAGTAGTGTTTTTATTCTCTTTTATTTTATTTTTAGAATACCTCTAATAAGATGTTTTAATTCACTTCCTCCTTTGAGAGACGACCTTGGTTAGCCCCCTATGTTACACCAAGTAAACTAAACATTAGCTTCATAGAGTGTTGTGCTTGGAGTTTTATCCAACGTAACTCACTTTTGAAGTTCTTTTGAGAGCGCGTGCGACAACGCTCTTTCAGTCTCTCTGTTGATTATCGTAGACTTAACCAAGTTACGATAATGAATTGATATCCACTTCCACGAATTGATGATTTGTTTGACCAGTTGAGGGGAGCCCAGTGGTTCTCAAAGATCGACCTGAGGCCGGGATATCGTCCATTGCTGGTGAAGAAGGAGGATATTCTTAAAACAGCTTTCAGAAGTAGATATGGCCATTATGAATATGAGGTTATGCCCTTTGTTCTAACAAATTTCCCAATGGTGTTTATGAAATTGATGAATCGGAAAATTCAGAGAGATTTGGATTCATTTGTAGTGGTGTTTGTTGACGATATTTTGGTGTATTCAATGAAAAGGTTTGGGCATGAGCAGCACTTTGAGACAGTTCTGGGGATCTTGAGGGATCATCAGTTGTATGCCAAATTGTCAAAGATTGACTTTTGGATACAGGAAGTTTGTTTTCTTGGACATATGATTTCAGAAAGGGGTGTTTCAGTGAATCTAGAAAATATAGAGGCTATTGTCTCGTGGCAACCACCAAAGAATGTGTTTGAGATACGGAGTTTCCTTGGTCTAGCTGGGTATTATTGATGTCTTGTTCTTGATTTTTCACGTTTGGCTTCACCAATGACAGCTTTGAGAATGAAGAATGGTCCATTTCAGTGGAATGAGCAGTGTTAGTAGTGTTTTAAAGAGCTAAAGGGGTGTCTTACATCAATACCAATCTTGGTTTTTCCAGAACAGATAAAAGGGTGTGTGGTGTATTGCGATGCATCAGGATTAGGGTTGCGGTGCGTTCTCATGAAAGGGAATCATGTGGTTGTGTATGGCTCATGGAAGTTGAGAGTGCTTTAGAAGAAATACCCAAATCATGATTTTGATTTGGTATTAGTGGTCCATGCTTTGAAAGTATGGTACCATTATCTCTTTAGTGATAAATTCATGGTATATACAGATCATAAGAGCTTAAAACATAGTTTCTCACAAAGGGATTTGAACTTGAGGAAAAAGAGATGGATGGAATATCTCCAGATGTTTGATTTTGACTTAATGTCCACACCGGGTAATGAAAATTCGGTGTCAGATGCATTAAGTAGAAAATCATATCTCAGGTGGTAAAACAGACATCAGACTAGTGGAATTTGTTGTCAGTTATAGCTGATATGAGGTCGGAATGTGAGGACCAGGGCAATAGAGCAGTATTCTTTCCAGTTTCGTTGGTTCCTGACTTGGTTGGCCTAGTTAAGGGCACATATATCTGATTCTGAGTGTGTGATAGTGGGGTCGAGACTCAATGGTGGGGAGACCATTGAGGGTTGGCAACTGAATAGATATTCAGTTTTGTGTTTTAGGAATTGGATGGTTGTACCTTTTGCTTGTTAGGAAGATCTTCTCAGGGCATATCATCATTCCTGGTGGGCTATTCATCCTGGAATTCAGAAAATGTATAATGCCTTAAATGTACAGTTATGGTGGGATTGTATGAAAAGAAGTGTGGATGAGTTTGTTTCGAGATGCTTGACTTGTCCTCAGGTCAAGACAGAGCATCAGAGGCCGGAAGGAATGTTGCAGTATTTACCAATCCTTGTTTGGAAGTGGGAGCAGATAGTAATTGATTTTGTCACAGCTCTCCCAGGAACGGTCAAGAAGCACGATTCCATTTTGGTGATAGTGCATCGGCTAACGAAGTCGACACATTTCATCCCGATTCGTGAATCTCATAAGTTGGAGGATCTTTCCAAAATCTATATCAAGAGGTGGTAAAGAGGCATGGTATTCCAGTTTCGATTGTATCAAATAGAGATCCAAGATTTACATCTCGTTTCTGGAAATCCTTACAGTAAGCCCTTGGGATGAAATTGATGATGAGCACGGCGTATCACCCTTAGAAGGATGGTCAATCCGAGAGGACAATAAAAACTCGGGAGGATATGTTGCGGGCTTGTGTCATGGATTTTGGTGTCTCGTGGGAGGATCAATTGTCGTTGGTGGAGATATCATACAATAACAGTTATCAGGCATTCATACAGATGGCTCCGTTTGAATCATTGTATGGGTGGCCGTGTCATTCTCCACTATGTTGGGTGGAAACGGGCGAGTCTTTGATGGTTGTAGTGATTGTTGTCCTGGAGACTATGGAGAAGATCAAGTTTATCAGGAAGAGAATGGTGACGGCTCAGAGTCGTCAGAAATCATATGCGGATCCTCGTCGATGACCGTTGTCGTTCGAGGTGAGTGATCATGTGTTCTTGAGGATCTCTCCTAGCTTGGGACATCGTCGGTCTGGGAAGGAGGAAAAGTTATCTCCAAGGTATATTGGGAGTTTTGAGATCCTTGAGTGGATGGTGAGGTGGATTATCATTTTTCATTTCCACCTAGGTTCAGTGCAGTGAAAAATGTGTTTCATGAGTCCTAGTTGAAACGGTATCAGCCAGATCATGACCATGTGATTCGATGGGATCATGTTGAGCTAGAACCAGATGCTTTGTTAGTTCACATTCAAGTGTGGGTTTTGGATAGGAAAGATAAAGTCTTGCGTATTAAAATCATTGGTTTAGTTCGGGTTTTTTTGGCAACATGTTCAGATTCAAGAGTAGACTTTGGAGCGGGAGAAAGAGATGATCGGGCAGTGGCCCAAGCTCTTTCAACAAAGGGCGGGTTCACTACTTTCTAGGGACAAAATGTCCAGTGGTGGGGAGAATTTAGAACCCCCATATTGAGTTATGTAGCATTTTTTATGCATTTTTATTTATTTAAAGTACATGGAATGTGTTGGGAAGAGTTTGGGAGAGTTTGGAATGGTTTTGGATGGGTTTGGAGCTTTTAAATGGGGTTCACGGTTTGCTCACGGTTAGTGGAAACTATGTGGGTTCCCAAAGAAACTATGCAGACCTTTGTTCTTGATACAGTAGGCCTTGCATAGCCTGCGCACAATTTTCCAAACCGTGTGAGGAAACCGTGCGAGGAAACAGTGCGGACTCTGGTTCTCGCGGTAGTGGCGTGTGCACGGTTAGTGCACGATTTTCCAAGCTGTACGGGCTAACCGTGCGACCACTTTAAGATAGGGTTTCAAAACCTAGGCTCACTCGAGATTGCCTCATTTCACTCCTCTCTTCCTCCCACGTGATCCTCACTCATGATTTGCGGTTCTCAAGGGTTGGAGGGGCTCTCCAAAACGTTTTTGAAGTGATTTGAATGGATTTCAGGGTGGATTTAAGGTGATTTCTCTCGGGTAAGTCTCTCCTCTTGTTTCTCATGTGTTTTCCTCTAGATCTACTTCCCTCTTTTTTGTGGTTTTCTAGATCTACACTTTTTGTGTGTAGATCTAGGTTTGGGGTTTCCTTGGATGATAATATTAAGGCTTTTGGATGTTAGGGAAAGTGATCTAGAGAGGTTCCGGTGGTGCGTTTGCTGGATTTGAGGCGCGGTTGTTCGTGGGTCGATTTCTCAGGAACCCTAAAGGTAGGTGGCTTCTCTCTCGACTCAACTTGGTTAGAACTAGTGGTTCATTTTTAAAATTAATTTGTTGTGCTTGAAATTAATTGTGTTTTGATGTGTGGAATTGGTGGAAAATCCCTTGGGTGATGGTTTGGGGATTTTTGGGGAAAATAGGGTTTTGTGGTGAAATGATTTTATTGTGGATTTTAAAATAGAGATTTTAAATTGGGAAGCTATGGTTGATTTTTGAAAAGGGTTTATAGAAACAGTTTTCAATAAAAAATGTTGTTTTATTGAAATAGGGTTTCGCATGGAAAATGGTTTTCAATAAATGTGTTATTTATTGAAGTGAATTGACATGTAATGGAATTGGTTGATTACATGATATTGTTGTTGTGACCGTGATGGATTATATTATTGGTTGTGATTGGTTAAATTGTTGTCTGGAAGTGGGCAGGAATTACCACTATAATGAAGGGGATGTATAGTGGACAGAAGGGCCACCATCAATGTATAAGTGTACGGGAAGTGCCACTAATTGTGAATGGGTGAACGGGTTGGACAGAAGCTCCAACGTGTGGTAGTTTTGGTTGTTGTTGTGCATTTTTTTGCAAGTTGGAATTGTTGTGCTAATATGTGAGTAAGAGAATGGATTATGGAACGTTTTTTTGGATTTCCCTTGGTCGTTTGGTTTGGGTGGAATGGATTGGTAATGCTGTGGTTAAATTATGGTAATGGTTACACTTGGGATTATTTTATATAAATTGTTTTATTTAAATTTGCTAATGGTTTTATCCTAGTGGTGTGTGTAGGGATGTCATTTGGGGAAAACCTAATGAGTTTTAGTAGTCACCCCCTACTTTGGCACGTTTGTGTCTTTGTAGATGTTGTGTACCATGATGTGGGAAAAGGTAATGCATGAACCTTCTTTAGTGGTGAGCTGTGATGTCTTGGTGGAACTTGGAGCTTGGTGTGGAGATGTGGTGGTTTCATGGCTCGTGGTGTTCTTATTGAGTCTTCAGCATTGTACTCTGATGTTGTATTGGGTTGTGTTGACATGTGAGATGATGGATTATCTGGTTCTGTATGGTAATGTATGAGTTTGGTTTTGTTGACATGCATCATTTAGCTGTGGTTGTTTGGTTTGTTTTGTCTCAAGGGAAAATCATTACCCAATTGTTCTTAGAGCCCTCAACATATTTTTCCGGCCTTCATCACCTTCGGAACGTCGCTTAAGGCCATGTAACCCTCACCGTCTCCTCAATCCCATGATGTAGGGGCGGGGTGTTACAATATGGTACTCAATACAACCTTACCACTTCTATTATGCATATCCTAAAAAGCTGATCTAAAGAGAGTTATTATATAATACATTTTATGTACACTATCTTTGTAGTGATATCAACTATAATTGAGATAAAATTATTCTATTTAGAAATTTTGGAAGTTTAAAAGAAATATCCCTAGGGAGTTTTCCCCATTTCCATTTTGGTATGTATAACTGAGGTAACATCCCCTTATTCATTTGTCTCTAGAATTATCATTATGATATACTTAGAACCTATATATAAACTCTTCTATATCTATATTTATTCCATAGGAAAATAAAAACAATTTAACTTATCTTTAAAACTATTTAATTTTGATGTTAATATAGAATTAATAAATTTGATATTCCTCTAACTAATCATTCTATAACTATTGTCGAGAATGAACAAATATACATCCCATCAAATTTATAATCTAAATAAGATGAAGGATAAAATATTTATCATTTATAACCTTCTTCTATAGCTCTAAAGCTTCTTTTATATCCTCTTTAATTTGTGCTATTATAGGTCGTTGAACATTCAATTGATCATTTTAACATTTCTCCACTTCCTTCATTATTTCTAGACCCATCCTTTTCAAATCGATAAATATAGGATCCTTTTTAATTCTTTTCTTGGATGGATAACATGATCATTTTGACTCAAATATTTGTCCATCGTGTTCTCATTCAAAGGGTATTAAACTATTTCACATTCATAGTATATAGTCATCTATAGTAATGATATTTGGAACATATTCAAATACTTCTATGTGAAAATATATATTAGTCTGTTAGGATTGGAATATGTATCACAATTTTCTTCATAAAAAATATCACCATATCATTAATGAAAAAATTACATAATCAATCTTTATATTATGATATGGGTAATTTTTCTCCTGTGTTATAAATTACCATGAAGCATAAGTTATAACCATTTCATTTTTCAAAAAAACACATCCTAATCACTTCATCAATGCATCACTGTAGATATAAAACCCTTATCCACTATAAGGTAATGTAAAACTTTGTTCATTGACAATTTTTTTCATCTGTTCCTTGGAATTTCTATGAAATTCATCTTTCTAGAAGAACATGTCTCAAATTTGAGTTATATTTGTGAGTGGATTATGTAATCATGAAAAATTATTTGCAAAACATCAATAATATGAAACCAATCCAAGGATATAATCAATCTCATTCACCAATGATGATTTCAGAAAACATTTAACTTTCTCTTTCCTTGATGTAACTACTATTATATAATCTCATGAAATTATATAAGCCTAAAATGGAAAATTTTGCAAAAAAAAATTCAAAGGTTAAAAATTCTAACGATATTTTTCTCATTCTTTAATCTATTTAATAACTAAATAATATCTTCATTAAATTCATGAATATTGAAGGGTAATTCGTACGAACGAATGAAATTACCATATATTAATAGTTTCTATAACTTGTATGAAATCTATTATTTGTTATATCCTCCTTAATGTCCCATAATTAATTATTCCTATAATAATAGTATTCCGTGAAATATTGTTGACCTTCTAGTAGAAAATTGAATTAGATATCATTATGTGGTATATGATATTTGTTCTTTATCATGATCTTTTCAACTCCCAATATACAATTCATGGTCACATTGATCCATTGATCATTTTTACTAATAGAATTAGTACACACCACGGTGATACAAATAGACAGTTCAATACCATATAAAGGTTCTCTAGGATTTGCATCTTTAGTTCTGGCAGCTCAATCAGGGACACTGTATATGGAGTATTTTAAATTGGTGTTTCACTCTTTACGAATTTTTTTGAGATCAAACTTCATGTTTTTGTGGAAATCTAGGAAAATATTTTGGAAACACATCAATATTTTCCAAGTAGTAGGAATATCATTAGTGTTGAGTTAATTTAAACCATATTTGATAAAAACCAATTATTAATGCGAATTAAGTCCCATAATATAGATGTGATCTCCATCGTTCATTCATACATATCATCACATTGATAGAAGATCATAGGTTTCTAGGAATAAAAAATATAGCTTGATTTCCTATTAAATTAATAAAGGATTTTTTAATTTAAATACAATGAATTAATAAGATAAAATCATAATCATCTATGTAATAAATGATAATATTTCTTAAAAGTACTTTCCCTCTTATATCAACAATTGTGGAATCATTGATTTTTATGGGATTGTCTTAAAATTATTGGATATCAATATTAATTTAAATAATTTTTGTGAAATCATTGTATAAATAAAAAAATAATCATAAATGAAATAATGGTTAAATATGTAATATAAGAAGACATTTTCATATCTATAGTGGATTCTATGTGGACCATTTACCATGTTGTTATCACTCCTTTCATCAGAAATAATGAATGAATGAAATTTTAATTTTCATCTACCCCTGAGTGGATATTGATGTCATCCATCATCATTATCAAAAGTATTTTCCCACTGGTTTTCATAATAGATATATGAATAGAATTTGAATTGATGGATTATTGGTGGTTTATTCTGTGAAGCATTCTCTTGATACACATAATTAATAAACTTCTTCCTAGGAATTTTGATATCAATTTTCTTAGGATATTACCTTCCTCAATAATTATATTTACTAGTCCCCTTATGAGGACTTCCATAAATTTTTTTCCTTAAATTAAGAATAATTGAAATATCATATTATTAATTCTATTAATTTTTTATTCTATATTGATATCCATCATTTATTTCATGCCAAAATTATGATCTTGATATCTAAGTCCAACTTCCATTTACACATTGATAGCACATAGAACAATATGTTCATATCTACTAATATATTTTATTGTTATTTCCTTTGAATGGCATGGATTTTATGAAAATAAGAATCAACCAACCTTACATTTACATTGGATGATAATACCACATGTGTAAATGTAATTTCATTTCTAATTTTACTCATAACAATGCAACCATCCTATTTTTAATAATATTAATGATCTTCTTATCCATATTGGTGTGGAGAAAACATGGAATTTAATTATTGAAAAAAATGTTATTGAACTCATCAAAGTCAATGAAGTCACTTCCATCATGTTACCTCATATTATTTATATGATTTAATAAATTATCTGAATCTCATTACAAAAAGTATTCAACTAAAATAAAATTTTCATCATTAGATCATTAGGGATTGGAAAAAAATATTTTTTTGTGGTTTTGATTCTTTTCAGTGTTGACATGATTAGAAGAACCAATAAAATAATGTGTAAATTTCCTTATGAAAGGCTCAATATATTTTTGTTACCCACCATTACTCAAATGGATGTCCATACTGATTCTTATATTGAAAATTTTGTGTGATAATAGTGCCAATATTTTACATACATTCTCTAATAAGGTTTTCATGGTTGTGAATAAAATCATTTGATTGTCTATTGTGATCAACAATAAACTGGTTTCATTGAGTTGTAGACACTGACTAAGACAAAACATTATTCTACGAAAATGAATATTCATGTTAGTGAACCACATACTATTGAAACATGACTTATAGGGTTCCTAAAATGATTATTTCTTTACTATATGACACAATAGATTTATCCTTAGACATTTAGAGCCATCATCTCTATAAATCCTTCAGTACAACTCAAAAATAATTTTAGAATCTCAATATAATATCATTTGGGAGTATCAAAATTGAATTGCAACAAGGATCATTTTTTTAGTCAAGTGATGTTTGAGTTTTGATAAATTCATTCTTTTTATATTTAATACCCCTAGGTAACTATATTCCAGACCCAAATATACTTTAAATATCCATCGAGGGATGTAATATTATGGACCACATACTCTATCCTCTAAAAAAATATATGAAATTTTCGTATATTTTTAATCATCCTTAGACTTATCCTTATACATGTCATTAGGAAGTATCATATGGTTCATCATCCAAGTTACCTAATATTAAAGAATACATTTATCTAATACCATCTATAGAGTTCTAAATGTTTTAAACAATATTATTATATCATTTTTTATAAATATTCATTAACTTATACAAAACAACACCTATGTACAATAATAGTTTTTCAAATTGAAAACATAGAAAAAACTTGTACATAGGTATAATATTTCATCCCTCACTATATTTCTTATAATGATCATATTTCTCAGAAATATTATACATAATTCATTTCATCATTACCAGGGTATAGAAAACATAAAAAGGGGTGTGATCAGAAGCTCATTAATGGTAAAATATAGAGATATGTAATAATAACATGACCATAAAGGCATGATGACAAGATAAAAAAAATTTAAAAATGTACCCTTATTTCAAAAGATCATAATGTTAGATTATTTCATATATATTCGAAGTTCAAACGACATGAATCATAAGAAAATCAATGATTATGATCGATAAGAGAATAAAATTGACATAAGACATGGATTTTTTGAAATACAAATACGTATAGAAAATAATTTTCATCTGAGTGAAGGATAATTGAAATGTATGTTATAGTAGAATGGGTTCACCACCAAAATAATCATGGTAATCATTTGTCACTGCTAAGAACATCATAGTGGATAAAGTACCTTATTTAACCAATATCACTTTGCATTTCAGTCCTCTATCTTCCAAGAGATATAAATCCTTAACCAATTTATTTTAGAAATATGTAGGTCCCATATTTTCAAAAATAATACAAGATCTATTTTCCCACAAGATCATAAACATTAAATATATTAAAATCCATTAAATAACATGGGTTTCTTAAACATTTCATCATACCATGACCTGTGGAAAAGTGAAAGGTTTCATACTAATTTTATTATTTCATAATTGAGTAACCTTTGAATATGTGTTGATTTATAATAATTTCATCATGGTATAACTCATAGACTTAAAAAAAGTTTCGTAAAAACATTTCATATTAAACATAATTCATTTAAAAAAAGAAAACGAAATGTAACCTTAGAACATATATATTGTAAGGGATAAATAAAATATAATATAATAATCAAAGTTTTAATTTTTATTATTAATGAATTGATGAATTTATTTAATAATATATACCTCCAACATGGGAAATACGTTTTCCAATATTTTCTAAATCCTTTTTTTAATTTAAAATAAGTTATTTTCAATTTAAAAATTTCCATAATATTAAGGAATTTTTATTCATTAAGAGAAAAATATAAAATATTTAATGTTATACTGAAATATTTTAATGGTCATAACAATAATAAATAACATCATTTTCATCCATATTAAGAATAAATATTATTTTCACATTTACTTTAATAGAAAAAATGACATTATTTAATAATGACATGAAAATTCCGTTACACAAATATGTAAAAATTCAGAAATGTGAACAAATTTATTTTATTAATATTTATAATAATAGATAAAAAATTATTCAAAGTGTTTTTTGAAAACATGTTTTTGGAGTAAAAATGTTATTTTGATTGAAAATAATATTGTTGAATTTTTTTTCTAAAATCAAGAGTTCATAAAATAATGAAAATGAAACAAAAAAAATCTATTCTATTTGTATAAAAAAATAATATAAATTACATGTGTTTCAATAAAGATTTATCGTAAGACTAAATCATTTAACACACAATCATAAACAATCTCGATAATCAATGATATTGAAAAACAAATCATTACCACATTGGTATCATCGAATCATTTCCCCTATTATGGAATAAAAAAATTTATTATAAAGTAACATGAGTTTAAATAAATTAATTATAATACATGAAAAAGGTCCTTTTTATAAACATTATTAATTACTATAGTTACATAATATATCATATGTCTCAAAGAAGGTAAATTCAAATAGCAGTCCCACACCATAAGTCCTAACATCCATCATAAAAATTTAATCCTACTCTATTACCAATATAATTTTGTTATACATATACTATAAAAATATTTTTTTATTTAATTCCATATCATTTTTACTTATGACCTTATTTTTAATGTTCATACAAATTTTAATTATAATGTTATTTCTCGAGTGGAAACTGGTTTTCAATCTATTTTTTCTTTTTTTATTGTTTGCGCCTCTTAATTGGATCATGGATATATCAAATGCAAAATTATTACCTAGATATAAAATTAATATATATTCATTATATGTTTATTTATAATAATCCATTAAATCTTGTGATAGCAAAATGAAAGACATGATTCATGAAGATGGTATGCCATCTTTACACATGAACAATGTTTCCATTTTTTCAGATTTAATTAAGGAAAATTAAATGATATATTACCATTAAAATATAATATTTATGTCATATAAATTACATATTTTCATTAAAACTTCATAAATAATTTTTATTAAATGTTTTAATGAATCAAATTGTTTTGTGAGGCTGTAATCTTCCATACACACATGTGTCGTTATCATATTCCCAAATAATAGAATTACTGAAAGTATATTTGATATAATAATTTTAGAAGATTAATATTATCATAAATATCATATATAAAAAGTAAAAAAATCATTTTTCATCCTTGAGATGTGGTAATCAAAACATGAGAGACAATAGTTTGTGAGGTGGTAGTCTATCATGAAAACAAACGATGAGTTCATTGCCCATTTGATTGAAATAGTGATGTTATTTGGTAGTTTACATAACATTAAAACATCATCATATATGAATTATATTATTTATATAATATCATCATCTTATAATAATAATATAATGAGGTTGGTGGGGAAATGAAATATAATATCTATTTTATAAACGTTACCTAATATTTTGGAATCCTACATCTTGTTTCAATAAAATTCTCCCGTTTGTGGATTTGTACCAAAATTATGGATCCATAGTTGAGAGAATAAAATTAGGGAAGTGATTTGAAGTGTTATTTAGGATGAATAAATGTTTTTATATATGAATAATAAATTTGAGCTAGTGGAATTATTATTGTTAATATAGTGGCACATAAGTAATTTTTTTAAAGAGGGTATCCACCCACATTATACAAATGTATAAAAGACCCAATAGTGAAAAAATTTCAATACTAGAACATATATGGTAAATAGACATCCATAAAATTGATTTTACACTTTTTTTGGTTCATTTTTTGACATATATCATTTTTGTTTAACCCCTGGTAGTATCATTTATACCTTAACCACCTTATATAATTTTTACTTATTTTACTATTCATTATGATGAAAAATTACATTACCATTATTATAAAAACATTTATGTTGATTCAAAATAATATATCTATTATTTAAAATTCCATTCAAAAAATAAGAATGATTTAAATCAATGTTGATCATTTAGATGTGACAGGAACGAGTGTTTGTAAAGAGAAAAAGAAGAAAAGGTTATAATGTTTTCATTATAATATTAAATAAGAAATTTATTAGAATGACATAAATTTTATTATTGGATTTATTGCTGAAATAATTTTGCATTAAACCCAATAAAATATTTAATTAGTATTTATAAATAAAATAAATAAAAAGTAGATATTTAATTAAAATTCAGTATTTTTAAATATTAATCAAAAAATGATGTTTATTTTATCACATAGATGTTCTAAGGGTATTAATTATTTATTTTATTAATATTAACGAAAAAAATAATTATCAAAAGAATTAGAATTTTAAAAACATATAAATAATTTATAAAAAAATTATTTCATGGTCAACATGATTCACATTATAATAACATTATTATTAATCTATGAATTTTGTTATGAATATTAATATTTCCATGTTCAATGTCCTGGATATAATGGTCATGTTTAAATAAATATATTAGCAATATATCATTCTTTTACTGAAGCTCATTGTTGCGTATAATACATGTTATAGATAATGGTGCATGAATCGAAAGAATAAAATAGTGTTTTGTGTAATTTTTAATAATGTAGATATAGTCTATAAATAAAAACGTAGATAAAAAGTTATATTTATTTGGAATAAATTAAAAACATTCAGTGTTACAATGATCACAAAATAAAATAATCTATATAAAATAACATATTAAGAAATATATCGAAAAAATTTACCCCAAACCACATCCCCGCTAAATTTATACTCTCAACCACAATGTCATAGTTATTTATGATTATATCACTTATTAAAATAGATAAAATGACCCCACAGCCTGACCACATCACATCCCACATGACTTAACATCTACCACCACCCAACATAATTGTGATATATCATTTTTTCTGACTAGAACTGGTCCAACACATCACAATAATAAATAGAGTAGTTGGGTATTGTGAAAAATAATAAATTCAACATCATTCCTTCCTCATACCATGGAATACACACACCATAATATTCCTCGTTTCATGGTCATATCAAATCATTCCATACGACACCTAAGCCACCTCCCCATTAAATAATTACATGAAATCTCACCTGAGGACATGTGGCATATCTCATCATGAACTATCAAAAAACTAGAAATCATATCATGTACATATATACTTTCTAGAATGAGAGATCATGAAAGAGTGTTTATCCATCCATCCATCCTCATTATGGAGATGCTTGGAAAGGTTCCCCTGTATAAATATACGAGTGTTGGAACATGTTTCTCATCACGAATCTGTTATGTAAAGAAATAGAAAAAATATAATGTATACACACACACACATATATATATATATACCCAAACAATAGTTTTATAATAATTCCTAAAAAACCTGATTAAATCTCCACTTTCCGAGCCACCAATAAATATAGAATTCCCAAAAAACAAAAAAAAGGCATAATACAATTCCAAATTTTAAATACAAACCTCACCAATTTCATTTAAACATATCATTTATTCCAGTATATTTCTACCCCTACATTTAACCACACAACCCATTTTATTTTATCATTGTGAATTTCCATCCAATTAACCAAACCTATCCAATCTATTTATTTTCAATATTTAATTATTTCAATTTCTACCCGATAAAAATTATAAACTAAATCATTATTACATCATTCTACACCTAATATAACTACACATCATTATCCTTCATCTCAACCACAAATCGCTTCCCTAAAACATGACCTCTTATACCCATCACATCACCACCACAATACATGGCCCCAAATATCCTTCAAATTACCTTCCCATAATATGGACTGAAAATTCAATTTCATATCCACCCCCATAGCTCTACCTCACAAGCAGACGGTATCATTTTCACATATAAAGACTTTATAAATACATCACATCACCTCTTCACAACATGACCTAAAAAACACATCACCCACATACTCTACACCAGCATATCAGTACCACACAATATGTCCACACATCAAAACACATAATCCTTTTTAAATAATTAGAAATAAATTTTTAAAAATCATAAACTTTACCACTAATTAATTCTCACACATGCCATAGATTATGAGTTAACCATTTAAAAAAATAAAAAAATTTATATTTTTGTGGGAAATCACAACAAACCCATAATAAGACCTCCAAAAAACATATGAATGTATTCCAACAAAACCTTCCAACAACTAAAATTCTAAATTGGGGATCAATCTTATAAAATCATAATATACTAATAATATCTAGGATTTAAATTTTTTTTATTCCAACAACTATAGTCTTCAATTTAAAAAAATATATATTCATTATCATCATTAACTTGTAAAAAAATTATACCATAATGTATAAAAAGTAATCCTTTCAAATATTATACCCAATAGAGAGAAACAATGGATTACCTACCTCAAAATTATTTATGCCAACTCACTGCACACCCCTGGGTGAATATCAAATACATGAAAAAAAACCATGGAAAAGAAACCCACATATCAACTATAGATTTATAATTAGAATCTAGTAGAACCCAAGGATTGATAAAGAACAAGGAGTTCTATATGATCTTTCAAAATCAAAAAGTGTTTTCTATAAAACGAGAATAAGAGTAAATAGTTGATTGGAAAGATAATAATTCAAAACAAACCAATTTAAAATCATGAACTCTCCCAACAGACATCACAAAAACACTCATAATGTATAAAATCCATGAATCTAAATAACTCACATCCTATATCCAACTATTAGGTTAGAAATCCTATTTCTAACGAAATCATTTAGTTTCATCCATGATTTAACAAATGGTATAAATAATTTACGGTGTAAAAACTTTTTAAGACAAGCCCCGTTCCAAAAACTATTTATAATCCAACAACCCAAACTAGACTTAAACCTATATATTATACTAAAAATCCCAATTTTAAAACGTATAATGTCTGCTATTTTTTTTGATGCTTTGTATCTTGTAAAACTCATCTACCTACCACCAAATAGAATCTTACACATTATAATAGAAATTTAATAGGCTAGGAAGGCATGATCCTTTACTTATCATACATCTAAAATCATTATAACCGGTAAAAATTAAAAAACATAAATTATATAATGGTGTCTACATTACCTCTATTTGATATTCCTATCAAGGTTTTCATCACAACTAAACTTCTACCACCATCCAAACTCACTATGGAAAACACCAAAAAACACCCCACAAAATGACTATACACCCCCACTCACATGGAACAACATGAAACAAGTAGAAATTTCCAAAAACCACCACATCTTTCATAAACATATAACTACAAAACCGTCTATCCTTTATAGAGATGAAGATGACAAACATTATAACCAACACAAAAAATTACACTAATCGATCATATAAATTATGGAATCTCAATGTTTATGTACAGACATTATCTTCTTAATATTGGACAAACTCAATAACATTTTTTCAATCATGCCAATGAAAAATATGTTTTGATTATGAACATGATCATCAATATTATATACTGGAAACATTATCATATATATGATCTCATGAACAAATTCCATCTTTCAAGAAGAGAACAATGCCAAAATTATTTCATAAAATCGAGAAACAATAGAAAAACTAAAAAAGATTGGTTATAGGGAATTAATCTTCACCTAAAACACATTATTACTCACATTATGACCAACAAATGCTTCTTCCCCAACCTCAATCCAATAAAATAGAAATGGCATGTCCTCAAGTACAAAGAATAAAATTAGGATATTTAAATGGATGATAGATAGATTTTCTTATAAAAAAATATAATAATGATATGTGTCAATCACATAATATGTTTAGGTATATGATTCACACCAGCAATATATCACCTAGTGTATGGATAGTCCTCCCTTTCATCTCATCCTTATGTGGTTATAATGTATTCATAGGGTGTGAATAAGTTCTGAATTACTGTTATAACTCATTCATTAATCAGAAGGTAAAACATGTGTCCTGATAATTGACAAAAGGCCTTTGAACTCCATGAAACAAAAGAAAATCATCCATATACCTCATGTAAAATGCACCATGAAACCCATAATTTAAAATCAATTTGGAGGGGATGAATTTTTCAAAAAAAAATCCCTAATTTCCCATATATCATCACATCATCACTGATAATTTTGTAACCATATAAATAAAACCCTTGAGATGAATTCCCATTTCCATTCATGTGTATAAAAAGGCTGTAAAATACATTTTCATTCATGATTCTCATCCTTTACCTGATTGTAATCCAAGAACAACACCTAAAAATATCCCACTTCCATTTCAGCAATGGCCACCAAAACATTATACTCAGGTCTCAACACATCATTGAAACTGAATGGTGTTCCCTATTTAGATGTGATTATATGAATCTTATTAAAATTTAATAGATTAAGTCTCCAAAATTGAGTTATTGGGGTTGGGGTATATTCATTTAGTATTATTGAATGTTTATTAGAAACCTTGGGAACTAGATTTTGGAAAACATAGATTAGAGATAATAACACATTGACGAAATTTTATAATATTATTAAATAATTTAGAAATAGTATAAAATATTATTCATGACTATAACTCTATTATTAGTGTTTATAACAATTTTATTTGGGTTTTTATCAATGTTTATAATCATCAAGGTTATACAAGTAGTTGTTATACTACTAATAATAAAGAGACTATAAAAGGGAAATGAAATCAATGATGCATCAAGGAATAAACTGTAAAACATATAGAATGGTTTAATATTTAATTATAATAATTAATGTTCATGCTTATTTGGATTAACTAATTATTTCATCAGTGGTTCTCTGTTTTTAGGAGTTTCAAGATGTATAAGGAATCTACTATACTACTTATTCTTTTAGGATTTGGATACATGGTGGGTTTCATTATGATATTTGAGGTGAAAAATATTTACTGTGTGATAATAAGATATGTATTATGTTATTTTGAAAACTAATGATACTTAACTTTTTAAAATTTAGTGGTTTTACCATTAAAATTCTAGAAACTGAATTTGGATTTAATTATATTGAATGATTATTAAGGTAACTACTTATGTAATGAATTATGCTTAAATTGAAATATTATTTATTGTGGTTAAATTATAATTTTTAATATTAGGTAAATGGTGAAAATAATTTTATTTTTTATAGTATTTAATATGAAATTTAATGAATTATAAATCATTTTATAGAGGTTCTTCCAGAATAAAATTCATCTTTAACATTCTTCTCTTGGTTTAAAAAATGAAGTGGAGATAGATCAAAAAACAACTAAAGGATGATTTAATGAATTTAAAAAAAATAAATTATGAATTTTTAGTGATTAATCAAGATAGTAAAACAATACCTCAACACTATTAAATTAATTATGGAACTAAAAAGATTTCAGTTTACATTTTATTATGAAATCAGTGTTCTTTTAACTAATAACAAAATTATAGTTTTATGAATGTTAATTTTCTAGTTACCAAGTTATCTATCACTATTCATCCTAAATTGAAAGTGATATTTATATTAGATTTACATATTTTCACCAAAAAATAATTTTTTCCTATTGGAAATCCCAATTTTGCTATTTCATTCACATTTTCCTTTACCACTTATTAAGGGGATTATTATAATCCATATTTTAGATGTAGCTTTCCCATAATGGAATTATTAAGTAACAATGTGACACTGAATGATTTTATGAGATATATTTATTTATTTTTTTTCATTTAGTGTCTTTTACACTACACCAGGATTATCTTTCTCTATATCAAACACCATATTATCTTTTAGTATATGAAATAATATTCTTGTATTGGGTTGCACACAATTTCAAGTTCATTTGATAGAATTAATTTCACACAATAGTGAGTATATATTTTGTTCAATGTTACAATGAACTATTTATTTATGATGTTATAATAAACACCAAAGGAATATTTCATTACATGCAACACTGACTAGGCTTATGTTACACGCAAGAGCAACCTTCCTCGATTGCTTGCATCGTGTGCAATAATGAGTTTCACAAAACAATTATATATATTAAAAATAATATTATTTAATTGGATATAAACGAGAAATTATGAATTTTATTGACCCCATTTTTAATTTAATATGACATTATCATTCAAATTACACATTTTATAGACCATTATATGTGAACAAAATCAATTTTTCAGATAAATGATGTATTTTTCAAAAAAATGCAATTTTACATACTTTTTGATAGATAACTTTTTTGAATATATATATTTATACCTTTATATGTTTTGTTTTTCATAATAAACATCTTCATTATAATATAAACATCAAAATTTATTTTCGATAATTTTTTGGTAATTCTCTGATAATGTCCATTTTTAATGAATAGTAAAAATTCCGCATTTTAAGTTAAAACTGTTTTTTCATCTAATTTATTTATATTTTTAGATTTTACGTTTAATTGGTTTTAAAATTTAATTGGGTTTTATATTTGTAATTTAATCTATTTTGGTTCATTGGATGTAATTTGACTTTTATATTGGACATAAAAACATGTTAATATTTTGATAGTTATAACATCTTAAAACCCCGCTTTTTAGTTATGACAACGAGAATTAATTTTAAATTACAAACTCCAAATTATGTGTTTTTAATTTGGAAAAATTAATTCTATACTTTGAATCATATGGTATATATTTTTTGAATATTAATTTTTAGTTTGGGACATTTTGAATAGTAAATTCCATAATTATTCTTATTTACCATGGTTAAAGGATAATTTGGTTAAATAATGGTAAAAAAATAACATAACAATATAAAACTACATTAAAATGTGTCATAATACTACTTTAAAATATATTTCTGACCATTTTATCTTTTTGTCAATTTAGGGACCCTAGGGATCCACATGGATGTGAAAATTCCATTTTTTAAGGAATAATTTAAGTAAAAATATTTATAACATAAAAATATATCTGTTAATAAATTGATTATATTATACGGTTGTATAATTTATATATATTTCTATATAAATTAATTAAAATTATAATAATATTTACTACATCATGTAATTTTATTTATATTTCTTACAAATTAGATAAATATATTTACTTATGACACTATTATGATGTAGTGATTACCTAATTATTGAAATATTCAAATAAATGAAATTATAAATATTAAAATAGATGTAATTTAATTTTTTAGATTCCATACAAATATTTATGGATTAAAATGGTATATTAATGATGATTTAATATATTTGGTTTTAATGAATCAATGTGTTGTTATTTTACAAAAATCAATTACTAAATAGTTTCAAAAATTACATTAATGATATTTTAAAATAAATAAATTTTTTTTAAATGATATAAAAATAAAAAAACATTGTGATGAAAAATAACATTTATAGTGATAAAAATGTAATAAATGATCCAATTTATGTTCTGTTGGCATTTTGTAGTAAGTATATTAACCATTTAGTAAAAATATACAAGAGGACCTGGTAAGAGTTAACTTATATTACAAATTGATAAATCTAAAAGAAAAGGTTACCTTTATGACCAAAATATGTTTAAAACATATTTTTTGAGATTATTTCGACCAATCCTCTTGTTATATTCAAAATAAATTAATTTGGACCTATTATAATCCGAAACTCAATATATAAAAAAACAGTATTTCAAGATTTTCCTAAAGTTCCCCTCACATCTCCTATAAAAGGTCACCTCCCTTTCTCATTAAAAAATAGCTCTAAAAAATTTTGGTTCGAAACAACCCAAACAATGTCTCCTCCAAACCTCCATCACTTCATCCAAGAGGCCTAAAGTTGGTAAGAGGTCCATACCATGTTCCCTTTTTTCAAATCAAAAGAAAACACCCGAAGAAGAGGTAATTGTTTTATCTATTCATTCAATGTTCGTTTCATCTTGCACTTCCTATTTCAATATAATTTACAAAATAAAGTAATAAATCCAATATATTATACATTATGAAATTTTAATATAATTATGGTAAAACCTTATACCTCATTTCATCCTTCCTATGAAGAACAATATCACCATGTGTGTGTACACACGACTTACCGTCCCCACACAGTGATGAAATTTGTTATTTAGAAATAATTTATTATGATTGGTATAAGTAGGAGTATAATGGGTTTAAACAATTAATATAGCTTGATAATGATTAATAATAATAAATATAACATCTTATTACATACCATTTCACAATTAAGAGAATTATATTGTTGCTCATGCGTACGTACGACCTACCGTCTCCACGACCTAGTGAGATTTGTTCTCTGTGATAACATTTCAAAAATGATTATAAAAATTATATGACTAGTTAATATAATAAATATACACATTATGTCATGAATTAAATAAATCATATTCATAATAACCATGGCTTACATGGAAAAATATCAATGGGATGACAAAGTAGTAAACACCAGAAATAATGTTATTATTGAAATACAGTCATCTAAATGATATAATATGATCATATATGATATGATAAATATGAACATAGTCCTAGTGTAATTTAATAACATGATTTAACCATTATAAAGGACATCACCACAACCTTGAATAACGAAACGTACAATGTAAGGGATTATTTTTCCTCACATTCATTTCGAGGGGACAGATGCCATATACCCCATTGAATGGTTTTGTGTAATTTTTATGTTAACCATGAATGTTTTTATTATTCTTATTATAAACGTTTTTAAATTTATATATTCATATAATTATATTTATTTTATGAGGCATACGATTCAAATGATTATTAAATGGTAAGGGATAATTTTTCAATCTAATTTTCATTTGGGATTTTTATACATAATTGTTTACAAGTGATTTATTTCTCATCCATGTCCTTGTTTTCAAAATAAAATTATCATAAAATTGTTTCTATTTTCCTCTATATTTTTAATGTATTTTGTCCATTTTTTTACTTTTACTAAATGGTATATAAGGAATCTTCCTTTTTTTCCATACGAGTTCCTTTTTGTCTTTTCTAGAAAAAGTATTAGGAGACTGTTATTTCAACTTATATGGCTTAAATGGATTTTATGGTTTCCAAACGAATTATTTATATAAATATTCCTCAAAAATATTTCAAATTTATTTTCATCAATATTATTTTGTTTTTAAATTGTTGGTCACTTTGAGAAAAGAAAATGTTTTTGAAGAAGAAATGATCACTTTCTTTAATAATTATGTTCAAATGTATTGTAAAAATTAATTTCTATCTAAGGTGAAACTCTTTGAATAAGGTTATGTTTCAATCCCTATTGTTTCTATGATTTTATTTTTCCAATTATGGATTTATGTTTAAGAAACCCATTTTATTTCTTGGGTTATGCTATGATGAATGATTAATGTTTTTGTTGAACATGTAAGAATGATTTCACTATGATATGGGTGGGACTTATATCACCCTCCAATGCATTGGGTAATGATTTATATCTCATTAGATTAGAATGACAAGAATGGAATGTAAATCTATATGTGTAATACATTGTTGGAACGAAAAGTAATTCGGATTCGGTAATGGAATTTTTCCACTAAGATGGTTTTTGCAGTAATGCCTTAGCTAATATGAAATTCATATTATGTGCATATTATTTTTCCACAATTAAATGTTTTATGCCAATAGTATTCTATCAAGGTTAATTTTCTTTTATGATGCATGCATTATGTACTTCCGGGATTTATTTCATGACTCAAGATTTTGATTTTTAATCTTTATTTTCATGTTTTATTCGTTCAAATTTTTATGGTTTGTATTATGTTATCCATGTTTACCCTTAATGAGAATTTTAGCTAACTCTTTTTATGGTTTCTTTTCCCCATGAAATTAAGAAATGTTTTAAGTAGGAAATCTAAATGAGAATATATTTAAGGGGGATGTTGAAGATATTTTACCAATTTAGAAGATTATGTTATGAGTTTCCAAAGACACAACAATAATATGGTCTCTGGGCATATATTTGTGTAATGTATTATGTATTTTGAAAAAGTAATGTATTTTCCATGTATGTCATGATTGGGTAGTTATAATTGGTAATGGAGAAAATATTTAGTTAACCATTCATAACTAGGATGCAAAATGTTTAGTGAGATCCCTAGAGATATTTCTAAGGGGTTTATAAGTATGTCTCTAGGGGTAATTCTAACTATAGGCTATAGTACTAGAATTATGAAATGCACATGAATGACCTAGGATTAAACAAAATATGTTAGAGAATGAAACTAATCCCCATTTATTATGTTTATTTCATCTTTTATATGTGTTTCCCACCCCATGCTTTTCGGGTTTATTTAACTCAGGATATTAGAAAGAATTGTCTTAAAATTGAGTCTGATGGACAATCTAGTGATTATGAGCAATGTAATTGTATAATAACAGGAGAAACAAATATTGTGATTATGCTAACTCTACTATCATAGAAATTTATTAACAATGTGAACTTTGGAGACATTCCTAACACATAGAATAAAAGTAATATTATCTTTTTGAAGCATAGAGTAAGGTAGATTCCATATCCTTCAAGTCATGATGAAGGGAAGAAGAACCTTGAGGAAAACCTAAAATATTGGGGAAGATGTTATAACTATGGGAAAATAACCATAGAGTGACAAATTGATATGGATTTCAATGTCTCATTAGTGGAAAAATAGTTCATTCCCCATATTAATTCCCAAACATAAGAATCTACTTCTACGTAAAGAAAGCATATATTTCATGCCTACCATTAAAGTGGAAGGATTAAATTAATTTTGTATTTTAATCCAATAATGATGAATGGTGAATTATATAAGGATTATCAGATATATTTTTTGCTAATTATTTTCAAGAATATTTTTAATAGTTATAAAGGATATAAAAAGTGATTTAATGAAAACGAGAATTTCATAAGAAACACAAGATTAAGGGAAGGATATCCCATAATATGATAATGATATTGAGATAATTATATTGAGATAATGATGTGTAGAAAAATATAAGTTTGATATGAATAAGTAAATTTTATGATATTATGTATCATGGAATTGGTTAAAGATATTTTGAGACGTGGGTTATGTTGTCACAGATGATGTATACAACATTTCAAGACTTAAGGAACATATCCAATAAGTCATGGAATAGGCAATCATGCATGTTTTCTATAAGGATATCTGGTAATTTAGTTTATTTCCATGAATCAAGAGAATAAATTATAATGTCATTAAATTTTTTGGAATGTGACCAACAAGATATAAATTTTGATAAATGGGGGATAAATGATGGTATTAACATGCTTGTTATATCACCTTTCTTGTAATAGTTTTTTTGTTCTGTGAGTTTGGACAAAAGAATTTTGGATAAGACTAAATGTTGTAATGGATAATGTTGTACATTGGTTATTATACTTTTAAAGCTAAAACCATTTTTTAAATGTATAGTTATAAAAAACTACAACCCATAGTATGTGCAACAACCTGTCGTGTCATAAAGGATGGTGGAAATCGAACCCATCACTAAAGTGCGACAAGGCTTTATCACCACCTGTAACACCCCAATCATTTCACGGTATTATTCAATTAAATATATTATATTCATAGACTATATTTCATAAAAAAAAAATTTACTTTGAAAAAACACTTTTTAATTTAAGAGATAGTTATAACCTTTCCATTAAATAGAAAGTGTTCACTTCTATGTTTTCAATATCGAAAAACGGTCATCTAGACTTGTGACCAGTTTTTCATTTGGAGTATAATAGAACCAACATGATTTCTGATGAATGGTAACACACCCTTATGAATAGTAATATTATTAGCAATATGATATTTATGAATATTAAATAATTATAATGTATTATTTTTATAAATTAATAAGATAATAAGATCGTAATTAACTTTACAATGTGACATAAATCTAATTATACCATCAAAATTTTAATTTTTGAATAAAGAATTATTTTATTATAAAAATAACTTAATAATTTTTAGAAAATTATTTTCAAAAAATAGAGAACATTTTTAAATTATACACATTAAAAAATAATTATGGTGAATTTTTGGGTTTTTTCTAAAATACATGATTTTTTTGTGAAGAGTAAAAAATATAGTTGTGAGTTTTTGGAAGTCTAATGACATCATAATGATGTAAAAATTATATATAAAATGTTGGTCGACCTGTGTACAATAATATATGACATGAGGTGTCTCATGTGGCTAAAACCATGGCCAAATAACATGGGCAAGCCCTTGGTTTTGCAATAACCACTAATTTGGTGTCCCTTTGAATTTATAAAAAATTCCCTCTTAATTACTATAAATACCAACTCAAACCATCAGTTACCATCATTAAAAATCCATACTAATCGATGATCTAGAAGTTAAACCTCCATATAAATCCTCCCAAGGTGTCCTCATGCCCCAAGTTCCCAAAAACATGTTTTGGGAAATACTCTTCAAGGTAAGAGAATCTACCACCCTTCTCTTTTATTAATGATTTCATTTTATGTTTCCTATTTTATTTTCAATTTGATTATGTTGGGATATGTCTTCCATATTCCATATTATATCCATATCATGTAAGAGTGATGAGATACCCTATTTATCTCATCAAACTATTTTATGAAATTTAATGGGACACAGTTAAGCTGCCGAATTTTGATGAGATATTTCTCAATTTTCATCTATTTTGAGTTCCTTTATTTTATTCTTATTTCATCATATTCCCTCTTCCTAAACATATGACAATTATAGTACCATAAATGATCTGGAATTTTATTATACTAATGGAATATTTCATCATCATCCCCCTTTCCACCTCCTCTTATACTAAAAATGAATACATTGTCCAAGATGTGGCAATTTATCACATTCAGGGACGACAGGTTCTCAATTTTTATTAACATATTCAATTCTGAGCATGAAAACATTTTTATGGTTGAACTGTATCATAATATAATTATTTCATCTCATTAATGTTTTTTAATCCTTATACACTCATAATATAAAATAATAACAAAAAACAAGTTCATTATGATCAAATCCACCAAGTTAATCAAAACATTTATAATTAAATTTCAACTAATGAATCATATTCAGGGTATATAACCCAAAATAATTATAAGATAATTTATATATCTTTAATTTAACTAATAATATAAAATAAAAATAATGGTTATTTATCCATATTTCAAACAATCTTCCATTAATGAATACAAGTTAACGGATCATGAAAACCAAGGAAAAATGCTTCCTAAAAAATAAAATTGAACCTATTAAACCCCTAAAAATGACCATTAACGAACCTAATAAGGTTATAACATAATAATTAAAATTTTATTAGGTTATGGTATTATTAATTTTTGAATCAATTTTTTTCTGGTCATTAAAAAAATTAAGAACACACACGAGCCTAAGGTAAGGGGTTTCTCATCTCACTTTCATTTTTATGAGATTTCCATTGTTCGCCACTTATTTCTTGTATGTGATGTATTTTCACTTAAATTTGAAATATAATAACATTATTTTAATTACATTCTTGTTATTATGTGTTTAATTTGGTTATTATTTTCTTTTGTTCATATGGTTCGTTTTATTACAATATGGTAAGGGTATTTGTCTAAATTTACATTTCATTGAGACCTTTTGGTATTGTGCACGTAATATTTATTATGTGGTGTATCTACTACCCTTTTGAGATAATTTTTAATTTTTAATTTTAAATATTTTATATATCCTTATCATGGTTTCATGGATATGAGTATTTTCTTAAGTTGTATACCGTTTTATATACGGTGATTATTTGGAAAGTTATTTTGAAAATGGAAATATTGATGAATATGTATTCTCAACTCTATATGGATATTTAGAAGGAATATTTTACTCGTATTAAATCTATGTATATTAAATTATTTGTTCTTGATGTGTCAGGTGGGGGATTTTATATCCCCTCGATGCATCGACATGTCTCTTGAGTCAAATTTGTAGGTGACAAACCCTTTGAGTTTGTTTCAAAAAATAAGACAGGTTTCTACCCACAAAAATAATTTTTTTAATGGTTTTATGGTATAATTTACCAATATTTGATGTCAAATTAATAATAATTCTCATTATTCATTATTAGTTATTACTATTCATGAGGTTATCAATATGAAAAAATCTATGGATGAAACTTTATCCTCAGTTTGTTAATGGTGTGAGTTTTCCATTAATTAACTATGCCATATTGATTATGTAAAATTGTTTATTATTAACATATTATTGAATTCATGCTTCTGAAATTTTTAACCCTTATTAATAATTTGATCTCACCTCATTCATTTGTTTACCTTCAACAGGTCATGAAGAGGAGATCATTTATTGATTTTTTGTGGATGCAGTTTTTATTTTTTGTTATGCATTGTATTTTGTAACCTTTACCAATGTAATTTGAGTAAATATATGTATTTTTGTCTTCAAGACTACTAAAATGATCATTAAATTATGATTTCATTCCTTCTAAACATTCCAATGGAAAGAGTAGTTTACCATCTCCATCCTATAGGAGTCGGTGTGTTACAGTTGGTATCAAAGGTAGTTTATTTGCAAACATGAAAACAACATTAGAAAATACGTATTAGGGAAGAAAGCACTAAGATAGTATTTGGGGACAAATGTAAAATAACATCCTGGAATTTTGGTAAGGAATAGATTATGTGGATAATTCTAGAAAATAAATCCCTATCTAGATACAAACAAGTAGAGGTGGCTTTGGCACAGATGTACCTAGGAGTGAAAACTCTAACATCGAGTTTCAGGATTGACTCGGGGTATTTTGTTACACGACAATGGGCCTTGCTCTAATCTTGGTATTGACACTACCAGGGTATATGACTAAGATAATTCACATTTTATTTATTATCCATTATTAAGGATTTTAATCTAATTTTTCTTCAAGGAATACATGTTTATTAGATTAGTTATGCAAAAAAATTCAATCTATGTTCAGTTTTTCTCTATTTGAGAATCATAACCTAATATAGTGTATTCCGTTATTTAGAAATGATGATTAATGGATGAGGGGAATAAATTCTCATGGGAAATTTAGGGATCTCCCCACTAAGCATGTCAACACAGTCAATGTTGGATCAGATCAGTTCATGACCATATTGGGAAAACATACTCAGGATTTGAAGAATAACCATACCACACATGTGTTGGATCATTTCATGCAGAGAGGCCCCCATATTATAGTGGGACTTGATGTTATTAATATTTTAATTACTTATTTTATAATCCCTTGACTAATTTTATATGAAATGTGCCTAATTTGTGTGAAATATTAATGTTTTAATACCAAGTAGAATTTTTGAGCAATTTTAGAAGTAGTCCAATTGAGTCAGTTTCATATTTTATTTATCACTATCCCCATACTGATCCGAATTGTGTGGTTATTAGTTTTTAGTATGCCTAATTTAATATGAAACATTTCTTTAGAAGGGATAATGGGCCAATTCTTCTATTTGAAGGCTCATATGGACCACACAATAGGGCCTACGAAATTTGTGAAGAAACTGGACCAGCCATGAAGATTGAATTACTGGGATCAATATAGAATTTAATATTTCTTTGTTCTCCTAAATGTTTATGGAGACAATGTAAGGAGACTTGGATAAAAATTTCGAGGCCCAAATACAAATATAAGGGGCCCAACTGAATCATTTAAACCCAGCCCATCATTTTGTTCGGGAATTTAAATTAGTACAGTATTCATGACATGTGTCATGTTATACTCATGAAATCAAGATGATATTTTTCAGTGTAAACTATGAGATATGGTTGGTCGACTTTTTTGAAGAAATAATTTGTATTTAAAGTCATATTCCTATTCCAAATCTCATTCACATTTTGGCCATCGAAAAAGAATGGATTGAAATTGGCAGTTAAATTTTTTTTAATCAATCGGCCATAACATTGGCTCCTTAAGTCCAATGGCTGCCAAATATTCAGAGTAGATAGAGGTGATATTTATCTACAACTTCTATGAAGATATTATCTTAATATGTGGCTGTCTAATATATTTAATTGCTGATGAAAAAGGAGGGGCCGTTTTGGAATGAAAAAAACCCACAACATTGGGCTATAAATTCATCCCCCTCCTCTCCTTGCAAAGGGTTAACATTTCATAAGATAAGAGCACATATTTTCCCGACCAAAGCCCTTCCAAGAGCTTGGGAGGACCTTCCATACTCATTTTTTCACATGATATCGCTTTCCACTACTCATTATTTTCATTTACTTTTGCGTTCTTCATTTTTGTATTCTTGTAAGTCTCTTTCTTTGTAATCCTATTTTAATGCATGTTTCTTCTTTAATATCTTTTATTCTCATCGACCTTAAATATTTTTATATTAATTTTCATAAATTAGTTTAAATATATTTTATCCCCCTTCCCTTATTTTCCTTTATGATTCAATCTAAAGTTCTTTTTTAATTCTCATCATTGTCTGTGTCTGTGTTCGATGCAAAACTATTTTCTTATCCCTTTATTTTTTTATCTTCTTAATTTATCATCATAATAATTATAACCATATTACTAATAATTTCAATGGCTGAGTGAATCTATCTTTGGGTGAGTTATAATTTAGTTATGTTAAGTGATTGAGATCTTTTTCTTGATTAATATTCTTCAAATTAACATTGTGCATGTTGAACATAGCATGTCATGGATCAATGTCTTGTTTTGTTTAACATATGGATTCCATGGATTACTGGAGCCATAAATCCACTACCAAAATCAAGTACTGATTAAGGTTAGAATCCTAGTTCTGTTAATGCTTGTATTAATGTTTTAACACTTAGGAATTCCAATCAATGTCTACTTGTGACATGGGTGTTAATTTCATGCAATATAAAGCAAAGCTCAAGGATATCACAAGCTTAACTACCTAATGATGAACTCAACCCAATATTTATCAATTTGATAAATCAAACATCATCCATAAATTATTTCATAAGTTCTGCAAAAAACCCCCCAAACAGAATACAATTAACTAAAAACAATCGACTATAAAAAAGTATCATCGACGAGGATTCGACCCGAGTGTTGTTATACACATTAACAGGGAAATAGAACATTGACCGGTTGATTGGCAATAATCAGATGAGCATTTAAAATGGTTCCATTTCTGGGGATGGTTCTCAAAGTATTCATTAGTTTCTTGTTGTTGTAAAAAAAGAAAAATAAATTAAAAAAAATTAAAAAAACACAAAGAAAAACCCACCTTCTCATAAAAATAAAAAATTGAATAAAAACACAAAGAAAACCCACCATTTACTTTCTTACAAAAGATATCTGAATTCCCCGTAGCCTCCCAAACAATCCCTCGGATTAGTTTTACTGTGAAATTGAGCGAACACTTTTCCAACATAGGATGAACATAAGCGATAATCCAAAAATTCAAGAACCAATCCTTGTCCAACCAGTTGAATTTGAAATGGAGAATCCTAAGGAACAAACACATAAATAACTTTTTCCCCTGATTTTAATTACCGACCTATTGGTATTCAATATCCAAACATAGATGCCGATTTTTCTCACAAATCATGTTTTATTCATCTTCTTCCTCATTTCCATGGGCTAGCCGATGCGGATCCACATCTCCACCTTAAAGAGTTCCAACTGGTGTTCTCAACCATGAAGCCTCATGGGGTCTCTGAGGAACAAATAAAACATCCAGAAATCCCATTCTCCCTAGCTGAATCCGCCATGTAATGGATTTACTACCTCCCTCCTGGTTCAAAAACCACATGGAATGACATGAAGCGACTATTTTTAGGGAAATTATTTCTTTCTTCTCGTATTGATTCTATCCAAAATTAAATAACTAATATTCGTGAATTCCCAAATGAATCAATCCATGAGTACTGGGAGAGGTTCAAAAATCATGTTTCAACCTTCCACACAACGAAATCCCTGACAAAATCTTGATCCAATACTTCTATTGGGGTTATTGTCTATGGATAGAACCCTCATTGATGTCGCAATGGCAGGGCTCTTGTTGATAAAACTCCTACAGCTGCAAAAGATCTAATCAGAAACATGGATGCAAACACACAACAATTCCATACTTGAGCACACGATCAAGTAAAAAAACCCAAGATATTCATTCGATAGAGCTGAACATGATGATAAAATGGCTTAGTGAACTTACAGGTCTTGTGTGACAACTAGATGTGGCTACCAAATCCCAACTTCATCTTCTCCAAAATCAATGTTTCCTGGGCCTGTCAAAAACTATGGAATCTGCAACACTCCATCTCATCCAGTTGACACATGTCCATAAATTTAAGAGGATTAATACGATTCATTTGGACCAATGGATCTTAATGTAACATAGGCCCAGAGGAACACATACCCTCAACAATTAGGTTAGTTAATTTGAAACTTCAACCAACCTCACTTTGAGCCCTTCTCTTCTTCCCATAACGTAGGCCTGAGGTATGGTAATTCTTTCTCTCATCCACCTCAATTACATCATCAAAACCCAAACCAATTCCAATATGGTCAAGGAGTTGGTAACTTCCAAAAACCTTATCATTTTGTTCCTCAACCTCAAAATAACAATCCTCTTCCTGGATTCCAATATCCTAGTGAGCCTTCCCAATTCAAAAACCAATACAATATATTTCCCTAGAACCAAAATCTAGGTAATCCCAATTCGGGACAAGATTCTTCTTCCAAGAAACCATGGGAAAGTGTAGTGGAAGATCATGCCTCCTTCACCCATTCCAGCCTGAAGAACATTGAGACCCGAATTGGTCAAGTTGCATCCCACCTTAGTCAGAAATAACCATCCAATTCTTCCCAACATCCACCTCCACCATTACCCAACCCCCAGGGTAATGTAAGTGAAATTGCACTTATATTTGGAAAAAGAAAATTGATATGCCTCAATATCAGTCCTCTAACACTCATTTGAATGTTGACCATGAAAATAAAAAGAAAACGAAATATAATATGGATCCTGAATCCATTACCACACCTCACTCTATTTCACTTAAGAATACGATTCCTTTTCCTCAAGCCATTTGTAAGGCAAACAACTCCTTTGTACCCGATCCTGAAATGCTCGACATGTTTAGACGTGTTAAATTCAACAAACCCCTATTAGATTCCATAAAACAAATTACAAATTATGCCATGTTTCTTAAGGAATTGTGCACCCACAAGAGGCAACTTAGGACCTTTGAAAATGTTTCCACCCAATAGTCAATTCCTATAAAGTGAAAAGATCCAGGGACCGTTACGGTTCTATTCCAAATTGGAAGATCCAACATTGATGATGCACTCATAGACCTAGGAACCTCAATTAATGTAATGGCCAAATCTGTCTTATCCAACCTTTGTCTAGGTCCCTTTCATCCAATGGGTGTTTCCATTCCATTATACAATCGAAGAACTAAAAGTTTTGAGAGTATAATCGAGGATGTCTGTGTTCGTGTAAAGGATCTTATCTTCCCTGCTGATTTCTATGTCCTTGACATGGAAGGTGAGACAAACTATTCTCGATCTCCCCTAATTCTTGGAATGCCATTCCTCATGACTTCTAGAATAAAAATTTATGTACATTCTTGCATCTTATCCCTATAATTTGGGGACCAACTGCTCAAGTTCAAAATTTTCCAAGCCATGCGATACCCATCCGAGGATCACTCTGCATTCTCAATCCATGCTTCTGAGGATACTTCTGAGAGTCAATTAAACCCCATTCCATCATGTTCATCATGTTCTAATGGGAAAGGATCTTGTGAAATTTGCACCATTATAGACCAATTCATAAATAGTGAAGTTGATGTTGACCTCTTATTCATAGACTCCATTAATCTTGAGGAACATGAAAACTCACTTGAATCCCACATCAAATCTGATCTCTAATTCTCATACATGAATAGTATTAAGGAGAATGAATCTGAAGCAATTGAAGTCCCTTCCTCCATTCCTGAGTTTTATAACCCACACATGAAAGATGAGACTGATCTGAAACCTCTTTCTGAACACTTGAAATATGCATTCCTTTTCCATGATCACTCTTATCCTATCATTATCTATTCTTCAATTATAGAAACTGAGGAGTCCAAACATATTCAAGAGTTATAGGAAAGAAAAATGTACTTAGGGTGGACCCTAGATGACACACCAAGAATCAACCCATCCCTTTGAATGCATCACATCCATCTTGTTGAATCATAAAAACCAATTACACAACCACAAAGAAGACTCAATCCACACATCCTTGAGGCAATTAGGGAAGATATTACTAAGCTTCTTCTAGCTAGTATTATATACCCAATATCTCATAGTGAATGGGTAAGTCCAATTCAAGTTGTACCTAATAAAGGTGGGATAACTGTTGTCACAAATGAACATGGGGGGGTAGTCACACATCGAGTTAAGAACAAATGGAGTGTGTGAATCGTCTATAGGAAATTGAATATTGAAATAAGAAGAGATCAGACCCATCTTCCATTACATGATCAGATTCTAGAATGATTAGCTGGAAATTCACACTATTTATTTCTTGATGGATACACCAGCTACATCTAAATCCTAATTGCACCATAGGACCATGAAAAGACTACATTCACATTCCCCTTTAGAACATATTCATATAAGATAATTCATTTTGGCCTTTTCAACACTCCTTTAACATTCCAAAGGTGTATGATGAGTATCGTTTTAGAATTAATTGTACATTTCATGTAGTTCTTCATGGATGACTTTACCATTTATGGTGAGTCATTTGAATCTTGCTTGAATTCACTCTCTAGTCCTTTAACTGTGTGTCATGTGTAACCTTGTGTCAAATTTTGAAAAATTTCACTTCATAGTTGTAAAATGGATTTTTCTAGGGCACGTAGTTTCAAAAGATGGTATTGAAGTTGATCCTTCCTAAATTGAAGTGATCTGATCACTTCATAAACCCACTTCTGTTCGAGACATCCATTCATTTCTCAGTCATGTATGTTTCTATCCGCGATTCATCCATAACATCATTAAAATTTCCCTCCTACTCACTTGATTGTTCCAAAATGATATCAATTTCTATTTCAATGTGGTTTTCATGAGATCCTTCATCGAACTCAAAACTGCTTTACATTTGCCCCAATAATCCAACCACTAGATTGGTCCTTACCCATTGACATGATGTGTGATGCTTTTGATAGAGCCGTTGGGGATGTTCATGGTCAATGAAGAGAAAAAATTCATCATGTCATATATTATGCCTCAAAAATGTTGGATGAAACTAAATCTCACTACACTATCACTAAAAAATAACTTTTAGCAGTTTTTATTTTCCATAGATAAATTCCAGCCTATCTCTTTGGTGCCAAAATCATTATCTTCAAAGACTATTCTTCTATAAGGTTCTTACTCAAGAATAGTGATTCCATACCAAGGATAAGAAGTTGGATCCTAATGCTCCATGATTTTCACCTTGAAATCAATGATAGACCAGGAAACGAAAACCTTGTGGCTGATCACTTGAGTAGAATTTCTAATTCGTCTCATTCTGAAATCATCAATCCTGAATTCCCCACTAATCACATTCCATCTCTCACTCCAAAAATACCATGTTATGCCCCAATTTTAAATTACTTGGGTGTTTTTATGGAAATTCTTTCAAAAGAACAAAAAATGAAGTTTAGAGGTGATTCAAAATACTATTTTTGGGAAGAAAATAAACATGTGAAAACTCGGGCTAACTTGGTAATAAAAAGATGTGTTGATGAAAAAGGGAATTCTTCCATCGTAGAATTCTTTCACTCAATGCCTTGCGGTGGCCACTTTAGACCACAATGGACCTCCCGAATGGACCTAGACTTTGGATTCTTCTAGCCTTCACTCTTCAAGGACTCACATGAGCTCTTTCAATAATTTCCCACTTGCCAAAATATTCGCACAATTTCAATGAGAAATAAAATTCCCAAAAAGCCATTAATTTTCTGTGAGATCTTTGATGTTTGGGGAATTGATTTCCTGGGACCATTTCCTCCTTCCAATGGATTCTCATACATCATTCTTGCGATCGATTATTTGTCAAGGTGGGTCGAGGACAAACCCACTATATATAATGATTCACATACTGTTAGTGAGTTCCTAGAGTCGCACATCTTCCATAGATTTGGCACACCACATGCCTTGATCAATGACTTAGTAACAAAATTATATAATAGAACCATGGAATATTTTTTGAAAAATAATGGGGTTGTACATCAAACATCAACATCATATCACCCCCAAACAAATGTATTTAATGAAATTTCTAATAGAGAATTGAAAAGAGTTCTTGAGATAATTGTAAAACCCACCAGAAAATATTGGCCTAAAAGACTTGGTGATTCACTTTGGGCTTATCGAACTTCCTATAAAACACCCATTGGGATGTCTCCTTTTTGTCTAGATTTTGGAAAAGAATTTCATCTACCATTTGAAATCCAAGGTATGTTTTTTGGGCTTTTAAAACCTATAATTTTGATTGTGAAAAATCTGGTAAAGAATGATTGTTGCAATTGAATGAACTGGAGGAACTTTGACTTGATTCTTAAAAGAATTCAAACATCTACAATGAAAAATCCAAGGCACTCCATGAAAAAAACATCCTGAGAAATGTATTACATGAAGGTGAAAATGTAATTCTCATCAATTATCAATTTCGGCTTCACCTAGGTAATCATATTTCTTGGTGGGATGGTCCTTTTGTTTTTACTAATGTTTACCCGTTTAGTGTAGTAAAAGTCCAAGACCACTATTCCAAAAGGACATTCAATGTTAATGGACATCGGTTAAAGCATTACTATGATAGGAACAATAATCCTGGAACCCTATCAACTACCATTGGATCAAAAAATTCTGCAGTCAACCCACCACTAGATAGGGATAACAACCACCAAATCCAATCTAGGGGGAACCTCTTTCCCTTTAACTCTCTCTGTCTCTTTTCCTCCCTCTACCTCTTTGTTCATCATCCTCCCTCTTTCATTTTCTGACACCATTCTTTATCAAATCCTTTCATTTTCTATTTCTCTTTTGTGTGGGGGATTTTTATTAAAAACAAAAAACAAACCTAAACAAAAAAACAAAAAAAACATCATAACAAAAAAATATAACAAAAAAATAAAGATTCATGCTTACTCATCATCGAGTATTGAAAAATTGTCCAACCTTTTTTGTAAGTCAACAAACATGTTTTCTTATCAAAATAAAAACCAACAAATTTATAATTCGCATTTATTGATTTGGAAATTGATTTCCCCCCATCATGAAAACCAAAATTAGCTTTCATTCCAATTCCACCTTTGGCCATATTTTTAAAATGAGTTTTGCCCTAATTTTCAACCTTGAGTTTAGGGACCTTCGATCTGAATTTCCTACTTTAGTGTGCATTAGTATGATAGAGGCATTTTCTGAACAACATGAGAATCACAATTTCCAAATAGCCTCCAATTTCCATTATATTAATCCTGATTTATAAAGCCCCTTTGAGACTATGAAAACCTTGTCTTTGATAGCCACATTATAATCCCAATACCTTCTCCCTCCCAATATCAATATGGATTTTCATTGAATGATTTTTTTGAAATTTATGTGTGTGTGGGGGGGGGGTGGATTTCATTTTGGATACCCTTTTTTTATTTCACCATGTTATCATATGCTTGAGGTAAAGCATCCATTTTAGTGTGGTGGAGAGGTTTTACTTCAGTGGGGTTTGGTAATGTATATATTTTTATATTGTATAATTGAAAAGTGTACAAAAAAACCAAAAAAAACAAATAAAAAAATGAAAATAAGAATGGGTTGTGTCTTGGGTCAGTCAAAAATCACTATTTCTCAGCCTTTGATCTTGATATAACTATTATAATTAGTTTCATGAGGAGATCAATCATGGGTTGGGATATGAGTGTAGGATCTGTTTCATGTTCAACATTAGAAAAAAATAAAGATAAAAGAAACAATGGAATAATAGAATTATATTCTTATGTCATTGGGAGAAGTTTTTTGTTTTGTAAATATTCCATATTCTCATTCCCTTGATATTTCCTTCCACTTTTTTGTCTTATTTCACATTTTAATTTCCTCGTAAAGATGTGTTTTCATTTCTTTCCATGTCTCATTTAAAAAGAATGTCTGTTGTTTTTTCCATGTTGGTGTTTTACTCCATTTTTTCTATCTTTTGGATACCATCTTCCTACCATCCCATAGACACAAAAAAACCCCTAAAATACCACTTTATTATTTAGAACTTTAGTGTAGGTGTGTAAGCTAAGAGCTCTTACAAACTCTATTATTTTCACTTTTTGTTGGTGAATGAGTAAAGCTCCATAAATTAATTTTTTCATCTTGAGAGGATGATTAAGTTTTCTGTGCCACCATTATTCATTTCTAAATTTGAGCATGAAAAAATGAATACTTTTTGGATCATTATTTCTATAAGAACTTTTAATGTAATTCAAAATGGATGTGTGAAATGTTCTAAACCTCCCTTGATTGGGGAAAACAAAATTTTAATATTTGTTGGTGAGTGAAAATGATTTTGTCATGATTTTATAATTGTTGCAAACGAGGACATGCACAAGACTAAGTGTGGGGGAAGTTGATGTTATTAAAATTTTAACAACTTATTATATACTCCCTTTACTGATTTTATATGAAATGTTCATAATTTGTGTGGAATATTAATGTTTTAATACTAAGTATAATTTAATAGCATTTTTAGAAGTAGTCCAATTGATTCAGTTTACTATTTTATTGCTAACACTCCCAATAATGATCCAAATTGTGTTTTTCCTGTATTTTAGGATTTATAATTCAATATAAAACATTTCTTTATAAGGGATCATGGCCCAATACTGCCATTTGAAGGCTCATATGGACCACACAAAAGGGTCTATAGAATCTGTGAAGAAACTGAACAAGCCGTTAAGATTGAATTAATGGGCTCAATCTAGAAGTTAAAATTCCTTCATTCTCCTCAACGGTATGGGGAACAATGTAAGGAGACTTGGATAAAAATTTCAAGGGCCAAATCCAAATACAAGGGAATAAATCGATTCATTTATACTCGTCCCACCATTCTGGACGGGAATTAAAATCAGTACAGTTATCATGACATGTATCCTGATCTATTTATCAAATAATGATGAGATTTTTCTATGTGAAAGAGTAGATATATTTGGAATACTTTTTTCAATAAATTATTCATATTTTAAGGCATCTTCCTATTCCAAAATCCATTCGAATTTTGGCCACCAAAAAAGCACGGATTGAAATGGTCAGTTAAACTTTGTTTAATAAATGGGACATACCATTATCTACTTAAGTCCAATGGTAGCCAATGTTTCCAGGTAGACATAGGCCATATTTATATACAACTTTTAAGAATATCATATCTCTAGATTCTACTATCTAATATATCAAATTGGTGATGCAAGTAGAGGGGAGGTTTTGGAATGCAAACAGCCCATAACATTGGGATATTAAGACACCCCCTCATCTCATTGCAAAGGGTTGGAATTTAAGAAGATAGAGAACATATAGTCATGACCAAAGCCTTTCCAAGGTCTTTGGAGGAAATGTCATACTCACATTTTTACTTGATAGACCTTTCATTCTCTCTTTGTTTTCATTTAATTTTGTGTTCTTCATTTTCATAATCTTGTAAGTCTCTCTCTTTGTAATTCTGTTTGAATGAAAATTTATTATTTAATATCTCTTATTCTCATCCATCTTTTGTAGTTTAATATTAATGTTCTTAAAGTAGTTTTATTATAGTTTAACCACCTTCCCTTCTTTTTCTTTCTCATTTAATCTAATGTTCGTTTTTAATTCTCATCATCGTTCGTGTGTGTGTTCGACGCAAAACTCCTTTCTTATCCCTTTATTTTTTATTATCTTATTAATTTATCATCATAATTGATATAAATATATTAATATTCATTTCAATGGATGAGTACATCTCTCTTTGGGGTGAGTTTAATTTAGGTATGGTAAGTGATTGAGTACTTTCGGTTGATGAATATTTTTCAAATTAACATTGTGTATGTTGAACTTAGCATGTTAGGGATTAATGACATGTTTTGTTTAACATATGGATTCCATGTATTATTGGAACCATAAATACACAACCAAAATCATGTATTTATTGAGGATAGATGCCATGTTAATTTAAGGCATGGATTAAATCATTAACATTTAGTAATTCCAATCAACGTCAACTTGTGACATGGGTGTTAATCAAATGAAATATAAAGAAAAGGTGAAGGATATCCCAAGATTAACTACATAATGATGAACTCGCCCAAATATTTATCAATTTTTTAAATCAAACATCATCTATAAATTTTTTCATAATCTCTATAAACAAACACCCGAATCAGAATACCATTAATTAAAATCAACCGACTATAAAAAATTATCATCGCCGATGATTCAAGTCGAGTGCTTCTATACACATTAGCAAAGCATCGGAACTTTTACCGGTCGATTGGCGATAATCAGCTGAGTGTTTTAGGGCTATTAATCCTGTAATTACTAATAAGTGGACATGTTCCTTGAAAATATTTTCATGTCATTAATATGCATTGAGAATGGAAAGGTAGTGATACTTGTATATTGTCTAAAGGGTGACACTGATCAATCGTAGTCCTTGATCCAAAACACCACTGAGGAAGAAGAAATATATTATATAGAATGGAGTCTTTTTAGGGAAAGTTTATATGAAAAATATTTCCCTCTTGAGAAACAAACCATAATGAAGAATAAAATTGCATAGCTTAAAGAAAACAAAAGAATATAGTGTTGTAGTGTATAAAGATACCTTAACAAGACTATCCAGTTTTCCCATAGATTATGTACGAGACTCAGAAGACATGATTAGTAATTTCTATGAAGTTCTTAAGCCATGAATTCAAAGGGAACTAGCTTATCAATCATTTTTCATCATATGATGAAATTTTATAAAGTTCCATAAAAACAGAGAAGGAAATTACAAGAACGAGTTTGTTCAAGGGAAACCAAGTTAAGAAGTGGTACATTGATAACTATGGAAAAGGTGAAGCATCAAATAAGAACAAGAGAACAAAGAAATTACCATTATGTAATAATGGTGGAATGAATCATATCATGAAATGCTTGAATGGCATCAGAGTCTTCTATAATTGTGGACAAAGTTTCAACGATCTAATGAATGAAAGAGGAAGAATTTGATGATATTCAATGATACAATTGTAGAGATATGGTACACTACGTAAATGAGTGTCCTAAAAACTAAGTAAATGTTCCTCATAAAAGGAAAATAGGGAAATGGAAAGCTTATATGATTACAACCACAGAGGTTGAATTTCCTAATGTCTTGGTGGTAGGTACCTTAATTATTTCCTCAAACTTGTCCAATGCATTATTTGATTCTAGATCTTTTCATTCATTAATATCTTTGCAATTTTGAAAGAGAATTAGACATTCCCAATTTTATTTAATAAAGGTGTTGTCAGTAAAAAATACTAGGGGATGTATCCTTGTAAAAAATTTGGGTCGATCAGTCCCCATAATGACAAATAAACATGCTTTAGTTGCTAACCTTATCATCATAACAATGACTCACTTTGTTATATTTCTCAGTATGAATTGGCTATCAAATTTTAAAGTGAATATATATTGTAAGAAAGAAGAAGTTACAATTTATTAAATTGGAGTATAATTGCATATATTTAGAGAAGAAACCACGCCAATTGATTCTAATCTAAATCCACCCCAATAGCTATGCTGAGTAAAATACTTGGAGAGGAAGATAAACCAATATATAAGGGTGAGGTAAGAAATATTCAAATTGAAGATGTGTATATAGTGCATGAATACATTGATCTATTTCCAGAGGATTTACCTGGACATCCTCTATAAAGGAAAGTTGAGTTCTCTATTTATTTAATTCATGTTAAAAGACCTCTTACAATGAATCCAAATAGAAGTCCCACTATGGAATTAATGTAGCTAAAGAAACAACTAGTGGAAATGGAGTGAAGAAAAAATTATTCAACCAAGTGTTTCTTCATGGGACCCCTAGTCCACTTTTTCATGAAGAAATATGGATCTATGAGGCTATGCATTGATTATAAGGAAATAAATTCTATTACAATAAAGAATAAGTATCCGCTGCCACTAATTGAGGATTTATTTGAAGAGCTTCAGGGATACCAATATTTTTAGAAGACTGAACTTTGATCTATCTATCATCAGTTGTGTGTGAGGAATGAATATATTGCTAAGAGTGAATTTTGAATTAGGTATGGGAATTATGAGTTTATAATGATACCGTTTGGGATGACTAATTCTCCCTCTATTTTCATGGATTTAATTAATAGTGTTTCAAGGAATATCTTGATAAATTTTTTGTGGTATTTATCAATGATATCTTGGTATACTCTAAAAGCAATAAAGACCATGAGAATCACTTGAAGATTATTCTGAAAACACTTAAATGAAATGAATTGTATGGGATGTTTGGAAAGTGTTTTTTCTGGCTCCAATCAATTTCTTTTCTTAGCCAAATTGTCTTTAAATATGGAATATAAGTTGATCCTGAAAAGATAAAGGCAATCAAAGAATGACCCACACCAACAAACATATCTAAGCTATGTAGTTTTATTGGTTTAGTAGGTTACTATTGGAGTTTCATTTAGAATTTCTCACTACTAGATATTGCTAACCAAGGTCACATGAAAAGGGGTTAAGTTTTTATAGACAAAATAATGTACTGATATCATTGAATAATTGATGTGAAGATTGGTCAATTCACCAATTATGACTGTTCTATCTTGAAATAATGGATTTGTGATAAACAATGATTCATAAAAAAATCAGCTAAGTTGCATCATTATGCAAAATGATAGTGTTATTGATTATACATAAATGTTGTATACGAATCATGACAAAAATTTTACACCTCATGTTTTTGAGTTATCATCCATAATATTTATCTCTGAAATTATTGATGCATTATATCTACAGTCAAATATGACTGAGATACATGGATCAAAAGAGTTTGAAATACATTTTTACACACAAAAAACTCAAGATGATGCAATGGAGATGGATTGAGTTACTCAAAGATTATGATTGTTTAATACAATACAACCATAGAAAGGAAAACACGGTTGCGTATGCTTTATGTATAAAAGACCAAAAAAATCTAAAAAAAATATGAGAGTTGAAATGGATCCTATGATCATGGATCTAGTAAATCTAGATTTAGAAATTATCATGGAAGTTAAAAGTTCACTTCTATTATAACTCGTTTCTAACCCTTCTTTACTGGAAAGGATTAAAAGATCGTAGATTGATGATGAGGAGTTTCAAAAGAAAATTAAAGTTGTAAATGATGGGACGTTGTTGACTTCTTATATAAAGGTGGTATTTTGAAATTTGGAAAGAGGCTTTGTGTTCCCACTATTAATAATGTAAATAGAGAACTATCGGATGATTCTCACAGCTCTAATTTCTATATACACCCTACAACATAAATATATATAGAGATCTAAAGAAACAATTTTGGTGGGACAACTTGAAGAGGGAGATTGCTGATTATGTGTCGACATGATTGGTTTGTCAACAGGTGAAGACTAGAAGACAAAATCCTAGAGGAGTCATGCAGCCTCTTCCTATACCTATGAGAAAATGGGATGATATTATGATGGACTATGTCATGAGTCTAACAAGGACTCCATGATGGAATGATGCGATATTGTTTCTTGCTGACCATCTACAAAATCAGCACATTTTATTACTATAAGACATGATTTACCAATTGAATGTTTAACAAGACTATATATTAATAATATTGGCAGTCTTCATGGTGTATCCTTATCAATTATGTCATATCATGATCCCTTTTTACATCAAAATTATAGAAAAGTATCCAAAAGACTCTAAATACTAAGCTACATATGAGTACTACTTATCACCCCAAACCAACAGACATTCTGAATGGGATATTCAAACTCTAGAAGACATGCTGAGATCATTCTATCTTGAAATTCAAAGTGTATGGGATCAATACATGTGTTTGGTGGAATTTTCCTACAAAAATAGTTCTCATTCTAGTATTCAAGTGGATCCATATGAATCATTATATGGAATGAGATGTCAAACTCGAACATGTTGGGGAAAAGTTGGTGAGGGGAAACACATATGACCATAAATTCTTTAAGAGACCATGAAAGTGGGGAAGACAATCCAATCCCATATTAATGTATCCCAAATTCGGTAGAAGAGTTATGCTGACAACCGAAGAAAGGGTCTTGAATTCCATGAGGGAGATCTCATCTCTGTAAAAGTATCTCCATGGAATGGTTTCTTATGGTTCTGTAAGAAAGGGAAACTACAACTTAGGAACATCTTTCCATTTTGAAATTCTAGAAAGAATCAGAGCTATAGAATACTCTTTAGAAATTTCACCAAGTCTCTCCAAAGTTCATGATGTGTTACATTTTTCATTGTTGATGAAATACATTCCATACCTAATGCATGTACTCACCTATGAAGAAATATAACTGGAACCTGATTTTTCAAACTCTGAAGAGCCTATCAGGATTCTGGACCCAGTGGAGTAGTTATTGAGAAATCATAAAACTCGTAAAGTAAAGTTTCATTGGAGAAACCATAATATGGAGGAAGAAACATGGGAACCTGAGGATTTTATAAAGAAGAACTGGCCACATCTTTTTGGAGGTATTCAAACATAAAATTTCGGGGATGAAATTTCTGAAGGTGGGAATAATGTAACAAATCAGACATTTTATTGTATGCTTCTCTTAAATATATTATATTCCAATCTGATATTTTATAAACCATTGTGTTGCTATGAAACAACACTTGGACATTTAAGAGATAGTCTTGGACTATCCATTAAACATAAATGTTTCACTTCTAGGTTTTGAATTTCAAAAAATGGTCATCTAGAGTTGTGACCAGTATGTAATTTAGAGTCTGATAGAACCATCATGATTTTGGATGAATAGTAACAAAACCTTATGAATAGAAATATTACCCTTATGAAGAGTAAATAATGATAATTTTTTATTTTCTTATGGTAATAAGATTATAAGACCTTAATTAATTTTTAAAAGTGATATAGAAAAAATTATACCATTAAAATTGCTATTTTTGAATAAATTATGCATTATTTTAATAATTAAATTAATAATATTTAGAAACTTATTTTTAAAACAATAAATTAATTTTTGAATTCTACACATTTAAAACTGGTTAGGGTGGATTTTTGATGGTTTTCTAAAATACTTGAATGCTTCCTCAATAGTTAAAATACAGTTTTGAGTTTTTGGTAGTTTAATGACATCATAATGATGTAATAATAAAATCCAAAATAATATTCAACTTGTTTAAAGTAACATATTACATGAGGTGTCCCAAGTGTCTAATAAAATGGAGAATACCATGGGAAATACTATGGTTTTGGGAAAACCACTAATGAGGTGTCTCTTTTAATTATTAAAAAACTCCCTATTAATTATGTAACACCCCGAGCTTCCACAATACGCTTCTCATTCAATAATGCAATAGCTTGCATTGTACGCAACTTCGAGTTCTGAAACACCGTGACTAATCAAAGTAGTCGTTATGAATAGTAATTACCACTTTTAAAAATTATAGAAATTTTATATTTCAAAATGGACTTCATTTTTGGATTCAGAATATCGAAATTAGCCTATGTTGAATTTTTGGTATTTTTTTGAGAACATCTAATTTTTTATGAATAGTGAAAAATACATAAAAACAATTTTTTTAATCAAAATAATTTATAGGGATAAATTATACTATTTAGTGGTTTTAAAGTATAATTATAATATATTTTTACCATTTTATCCAATGGTGGTCATTAGAATTAATTTAACATTGAAATTGGACATAAACAATTGCCAATCTTTTGATATAAATTGTTTCTTAAAAACACGCTAATTGTTGTGACAGCGGGAATTAATTATAAAATTAATTAATGCAACTTATATGTTTGGAATTTTGTAAAATATACATCATTTTTGAATTCGGAATATCAATTATAGCTTAGGGTGAAATTTTGGCATTGTTCTGAAAAACATCAATTTATGATGAATAGTTAAACCACTAAGTGGTAGTTAAATAACTGAATTTTCATTTAAATGAAATATTACCACTTCTGTGATTTGATTTTCAAAAATTCAACATACATGGTTTTCATTAAGAATTAAAATGTGGTTCAATGAGATTAAAATAATTTTTGGTGAATAGTAACTTTTATGTTCTTAATCGCGATAAGAGGTAATTAGTGTAGTTTAAGGTAAAAATAATTTTTTTAATAATATGAGATGAGCTTGACACATGTCGTACCATCCTTGTATGTTCCATGGCCGACCAAGACAATCCATGGGTCAACTTTGGGACCCCATGGAGCCACATTAGTTGGAAAATGATATAAATACCTTTTATTTAATGTTAAAGTAAAAAAATGACACAAACATGAAATGTTTTACTAAAACAATTTTTACATGGGGTTATACAAGTCATATTTTTTACTCTAAATAGTCATTGGAAATCTAAAAAGATTTCCTACATCATAGTATTTTTTTATATTTTTTAGACATTAAATAAATTAAATTATTTATGACATCATGATGATGCAGCAATGACCTCATTATTTAACGATTTAAATAAAATAAAGAGTTAATGTAAAATCCAATGCTTAAACATGTCAAAAACCTATTGGATTAGTATATTTAGAACCCTTATCACCTTAGCCTTGAATTATATAAGTGTGGGACCTCTAAAATCTGAAACTCATTTTATAATAAAGTGACTTTTCTTTACTTTCCAATAGTGCCCCTCCTCTCCACTTATAAAAGGCCCCCACCTCTACCACCTCATTCACATTTTCAAGCAATTTGGCTCTGCCAACCTCTTCCCAAATACCCTCCCAACTTCCCTAACTTACTCCTCGAAGCCTCACTTTGGGCAAAATGCTTCCCAAGGAAGCCTTTGGCTCAAATCAAAAAGAGTTACCCAATTTTAAGGTAATGTCTTCTCTTAGGTTATTTTGTTTTATTTTGCTTATACAAACCCCTAAACTATTTTTATTCCTTTCTTTTGTAACAACACCAGTATCCTCAATATACTAGTATGTTGTTATAATGATTATGCGAGCTACACGTACACACACCTACATCTAATGGTTAAAGAATATATGGTTTCTATGGATGTCGAATTTCTGCCTCATGAAATGATGATTGTTCAACACTCATAAAACACCTTCAAAGGTGGCCATTAAGATGTCACTCTATTTATAACTGATATATAATATGTTTATGTTTTACTTAAGGTTCTGTGTTTTTCATTTATGGCATACCTTTATTGTTTCCATTATGGGTAAACGCCATATTTTCATTTTAGGAAGTGCGGACTACCGCCCCCTCAAAGTGATTTGAATCGTTAATGCCATATGTGGGATGTATAAAGGATGGAGTAAATGATATTATATATTATGTTATACTGGAATTATAATATACCTTTATATCATTATTATTTCATTAAATATGAAATAGAAATGAAAGTAGCGTTCATTCGTATGTACGGCTTACCGTCTCCATGAACGGTGCATTTCATTTCTTACCTCTAAACATTATGGAATATAATAAATGAATGTATATAATGGATATATATGAGATATATGATATCTATATCATGAATATAATTCTGGATATAATGGATATATCACCATATGAACAACTTGTAATTATAAGAATGTTATTTTTGACTCAAGTACCTAAGATCGACAAAATGACCGTTATAAACTTAAATAATTACATAATGTTCATAACATGGTAATAAGGGATATAAAAGGAATAATGAAAATGAAAAAGGTTCTTAAGTAAATAGGAATTAACTCTAGTCTATTATTCAGGAGGTTAAATAACGGTCGAGTCAGGACAGGACGTAAGGTAAGGGAACATCTTAACCCGATTTCCATTCTTTGGCTTAATCTTCTACATTCAAATTATGTCATGATATTATTATGTCCTATCTTGTATTTGTACTTTATTTATGTGTACTTATAGTGAATACACATAATAGATCTATTTTATTTTAAAAATGATCTTTTTAAGGACTTTGTCTCAATCTCCTTTCATTGAGGCATATTTGGTTTTATACACAACTTTCTTTTATACGGTGTATAAACCCCTTTGACTTTTACATTTATTCAAAAGGAATATTTTTTATACGAAGCATTTTACTAAATGACAAAAAGGGAATGTTTTTTTCCGTACTTATGCGGCTACAATGACTTGTCCGTCGCCGTGACCATTATTTGAGTTTCGGCTTCCTCTACAAGCCATCAATTTTTTTTAATGAAAAATAAATACAAAGTTTTAACTTTCTATTATTTTGGTATTGAAAACGGTTTTGAAGGCGTTTTTATTATATCAATGTGTTGTATTGATATCTTGTGATTGAAATTTGGAAATGTTATGTTTTCTTTATGCATGTTTTATGTGATACGATTATGTTATGGTTTATGATATGTTTAAACCTATTCATATGAGGAATGCATTGGACTTAATAAGTGACGGGTGGAGCCCGCTATAGCTCCTCGATGCATCGACAGGTCTCATGAGACAAACTAGTGTCTTGGCACGAGGCCTTGACAAAATCTTATTTGTGGTCTTGGCACGAGGCCTTGGCTACGTGGTTATGATAGTCTGGCATTATCCATTCCATCATTATGAAAGTGGTTTTTGATATTGCATGTGATTATTCTACCAGTAGAATATCCATGTGAAGAAGTGAATGGCATTATCTCATTTTACTTTTACCATATTATGTTTACGTTCATGTTTAAAAGTCTTTTGTTTTAGTTATATATTGCCTTAAATGTTTATGTTTATTGATGAAAGCTTCCGCTATATTGTTATCCTTACTGAGCATCTGAGCTCACCCCTTTCAATGTTTTAATTTTTCCTGGATGTGAAGAAGTATATTATGAATGACCTGCAGGGATACTCAGAAGAGGATATGAGTGTGGAATATGGAGACTTTGTTATTGTAGTTTTTCACCTTCTGATGTAATGTAACATTTATGAATGTATCTAGTGTTTCCAAGGCTACTAAACTAATCGGTCATTCGAGACTTGATCTTTTGTGATCATGCCAATGTTACGAAGTAATGCACCGACTCTGGGTAGCTGGGGTCGGGGCGTTACAGTTGGTATCAGAGGCAGTTTTGTACTAACCATGGAAGCTAGATTTAGATAAACCTTGATTAGAGAACATAGCCCGAAGATAGACTTCAAGGATTAGTATAGAATAACTTCCTAGAATTTTGGTATTATAGAGATTTTGTGAGTTTTCTGAGCAATACATCCCTGTCTGGATACGAGTAGGTAGAGGTGGCTCTGGCACAGATGTACCTAGTGGTAAAACCTGAAAACACCGCTTTGAGCTAGACTCGAATGGGAACTGGTGCACGACAATGGGCCTTGCTGTACTCTTGGTTACGACACTCCCGGGGGATATGCTTAGGATAATTCTCATTTTCTTTACAAACCACTATGAAGGGTTATGAGTATATACTTCCGCAAAGAAAACATTCCTTTTTATGATTATGGATTATATCCATAAATAGTTCAATTATTGTAAAGTGTTTTACAAATATGGAATTATGTATTTTAATTCATAAACTAATCTAGTTTATGCCATTGTTTATAAATGGCGCCTAGTGGAAGGAATGAAATCTGTATCAATGCACGAAATCCGTTTAGGGATTTCCCTCCTGCTCAAGATAATTATTGTGGATCTGGAGATACAACTGGTGCTGATCAACTTATTACCATACTGGGACAACTCACTCAGGTTATGAATAATAACCTTACTCGTATGGAGCTCCCTGATCCGCAACGTGGAGGATCAATGTTAGACCGCTTCATGAGGTAACAACCACCAACATTTAATGGGGGTACAAATCCATTAGTAGCTGAGCAATGGATAAACTCCTTAGAGAAAATATTCCATGCCTTGGGGAGTATCGAAAGGGAGAAGGTTGTCATGGCAGTTTACCGCCTCACTAGAGATGCCTATCAATGGTGGTCATTTATTCAAAATACAAAGGAAGATGATGACGTATAGAATATGGAATGGAGGGAGTTCAAAGAGAATTTCTTAGAAAAATACTTTCCTCATGACCATCAAGCAGATATGGAAAGGCAATTTCTGAGTTTGAGACAAAAGGAGGATGAGAATGTCGCAATGTATGAGGCCAGCTTTACAAGGTTGGCGAGGTATGCTGCAGATTATATAAATAACCCAAGAGGTAAGATTGATCGTTTCTTTGATGGGTTAAAACCATTTCTCCATAGAGCGTTAGTGTCACAATCTTTCTCAACATATGAAGATATTGTCTCGTGTGCAATCAAGACGGAAAAGGAATTCTCTAAGTCTCATGACTTTAAAGCAAAGCAGGAAAACAAGAGAACGGTGGAACAAGAGATGGATAAAGGGAAAAAGGGAAAGAAGTATTTTCCATTATGCGATAATTTTGGGAAGAATCACCCTGGTACTTGCCTAAAGGGAATGGGAGTTTGTTACAAATGTGGAGAAAGAGGTCACCAGGCTCGTGATTGCAAGGGAAAGAAAAAGGCTATCATTGTTGAATGTTTCAATTGTAGGGAAATGGGGAATTATGCAAATGAATGTCCTAAGCGTCAGGAAAACATACCTCAGCAAAGGCCAAGGGATCAAGGCCAAGTTTATGTTGTTACTACAGTTGAAGTTGAATAATTAATGTATTGGTGCTTTTGGACTCATGGATTATATTCTTGTTACTAGAATAATGTGATATATATATAATGATTGTACTGAAGTACTTATTGTTTCAGCAAGGTTTTAATATGTTGAAGGTAATGATATTTTTAGTATGTGACAATAAGAGAAACATTACTTTGTTTGGGGAATCTGATAAATTGATTTTGGAATTAAGAGACCTTTTAGAGAAAGTCTGGACAGAGGTATTTTGGATAACTATAAAGGTTGGAGTGGATTAAGTTGATCTTTGGATAGTATTGTTTAAGGTTAAAAAATTTATGAAGATTATTTTTGGAATATTATAATACTATAGTTTTAGGAAAAGGACAACCTGCAGGGTGGGGCATAACTCGTCACGTCGGACAAAGCTACAGGAATCGAACCCACAACCATAGTGTGACAGGCCTTTATTTCCTACCACTAGCCTACAGGAAGTCCCTGGTTATTACAAAATAATTTGACTAATCTAAATGGTATGTGTTATCATTTGGAACCTTATACAATTAGGATAAGTATAATATTTTTGAGTTCTATTATATTTTTGAGTGAAAGATGAGTTGAAGGTTAAAGATCTAATTGTCAAGCATAAATATATATATACATATCTCTTATTCAATGAATAAATTAATTCTTAAACTTTAGTAAAGGTATATTAAAACAAAAAAAATGTGTTATCCTAATACCTTATGTCTTGTTGAACTGATGATATTTTAAATCAACATAGATTGAAGGCTTTGAGGCCCTCAATTTGACAGTTGATTATGATTGATTACCTCAATCACTCCCTACAAATATTTACATTTTTCCTCCAATTATATGTCTCTAATTTCCACCAATGTTCTCCTAATCGAGATCCTAATTAGGTGGTGACTTTTTCATTTCCCTTTCCCTCTTATTAAGGCTAAATTTTATTAATCTTATTTCCGATGTGGGTTTTCCACAAAGGTATTTTCTATTTTCAACCTTTTATTTTCCAAGAAAAATTTCAAATTGCGAGGACGCAATTTATTGAAGGATGGGAGAATGTAACACCCCGAGCTTCCACAATACGCTTCTCATTCAATAATGCAATAGCTCGCATTGTACGCAACTTCGAGTTCTAAAACACCGCGACTAGTCAAAGTAGCCGTTATGAATAGTAATAACCACTTTTTAAAATTATAGAAATTTTATATTTCAAAATGGACTTCATTTTTGGATTTAGAATATCGAAATTAGCCTATTTTTAATTTTTGGTATTTTTCTGATAACTTCAAATTTTTTATAAATAGTGAAAAATACTTAAAAACAATTTTTTTAATCAAAATAATTTATAGTGATAAATTATACTATTTAGTGGTTTTAAAGTATAATTAGAATATATTTTTACCATTTTATCCAATGGTGGTCATTAGAATTAATTTAACATTGAAATTGGACATAAACAATTGCTAATATTTTGATATAAATTGTTTCTTAAAAACACGCTATTTGTTGTGACAGCGGGAATTAATTATAAAATTAATTAATGCAAATTATATGTTTGGAATTTTTTAAAATAGAAATCATTTTTGAATTCGGAATATCAATTATATCTTAGGGTGAAATTTTGGCATTGTTCTGAAAAACATCAATATTTGATGAATAGTGAAACCACTAAGTGGTAGTTAAATAACTGATTTTTCTTTTAAATGAAATATTACCACTTCTGTGATTTGATTTTCAAAAATCTGACATACATGGTTGTAATTATGAATTAAAATGTGGTTCAAAGTGATTAAAATAATTTTTGGTGAATAGTAACTTTTAAGTTCTTAATCGCGATTAGAGGTAATTAGTGTAGTTTAAGGTAAAAATAATGTTTTAATAATATGAGATGAGCTTGAAACATGTCCTACCCTCATTGGATGTTTCATGGGCGACAAAGACAATCCATGGGTAAACTTGGGGACCTCATGGAGCCACGTTAGTTGGAAAATGACATAAATACCTTTTATTTAATGTTAAAGTAAAAACTGACACAAACATGAAATGCTTTACTAAAACAATTTTTACATGGGGTTATACAAGTCATATTTTTTACTATAAATAGTCATTGGAAAGCTGAAAATATTTCCTACATTATAGTGTTTATTTTATAATTTTTAGACCTTATATAAATTAAATTATTTATGACATCATGATGATGCAGTGATGACCTCATTATTTAACGATTTAAATAAAATAAATACATAATGTAAAATCCAAGGATTACACTTATCAAAAACCTATTGTATGATTAGATTTAGAACCCTTATCACCTTAGCCTCGAATTATATAAGTGTGGGACCTCTAAAATCCGAAACTCATTTTATAATAAAGTGACTTTTCTTTACTTTCCAAGAGTGCCCCTCCTCTCCACTTATAAAAGGCCCCCACCTCTACCACCTCATTCACACTTTCAAGCAATTTGGCTCGGACAAACTCTGCCCAAATACCCTCCCAACTTCCCTCCCTTACTCCTAGAAGCCTCACTTTGGGCAGAATTCTTCCCAAGGAAGCCTTTGTCTAAAATCAAAGAGAGTTACCCAATTTTAAGGTAATGTCTTCTCTTATGTTATTTTGTTTTATTTTTCTTATCCAAACCCCTAAACTCTTTTTATTCCTTTCTATTGTAACAAAAACAATATCCTCAATATACTAGGATGTTTTTATAATGATTATTCGAGCTACACTTACACACACCTACATCTAATGGTTAAAGAACATACGGTTTCTGTGGATGACGAATTTCTGCCTCACGAAATGATGATTGTTCAACACTCATAAAACACCTTCAAAGGTGTCCATTAAGATTTCACTATACTTATAACTGATATATAATATGTTTATGTTTTAATTAAGTTTCTGTATTTTTCATTTATGGCATTCCTTTATTGTTTCCATTATGGGTAAACGCGATATTTTCATTTTAGGAAGTGCGGACTACCGCCCCCTCAAAGTGATTTGAATCGTTAATGCCATATGTGGGATGTATAAAGGATAGAGTAAATGATATTATATATGATGCTATACTGGAATTATAATATACCTTTATATCATTATGATTTCATTAAATATTAAATAGAAATGAAAGTAGAGTTCATGCGTACGTACGGCTTACCGTCTCCATGAACGGTGCATTTCATTTCTTACCTCTAAAAGTTATGGAATATTATAAATGCATGTATATACTAGATATATATGAGATATATGATATCTATATCATGAATATAATTCTGTATATAATGGATATATCACCAGATGAACAACATGTAATTATAAGAATGTTATTTTTGACTCAAGTACCTAAGATCGACAAAATGACCGTTATAAACTTAAATAATTACATAATGTTCATAACATTGTAATAAGGGATATAAAAGGAATAATGAACATGTAAAAGGTTCTTAAGTAAATAGGAATTAAATCTAGTTTATTATTCAGGAGGTTAAAGAACGGTCGAGTCAGGAAAGGACGCAAGGTAAGGGATCTTCTTTACCAAATTTCTATTCTTTGGGTTAATCTCCTACTTTTAAATTATGTCATGATATTATTATGTCCTATCTTGTATTTGTAATTTATTTATGTGTACTTATAGTGAATACACATAATAGATCTATTTTGTTTTAAAAATGATCTTTTTAAGGACTTTGTCTCAATCTCCTTTCATTGAGGCATATTTGGTTTTATACACAACTTTCTTTTATACGGTGTATAAACCCCTTTGACTTTTACGTTTATTCAAAAGGAATATTTTTTATACGAATCATTTTACTAAACGAAAAAAGGGAATGTTTTTTCCGTACTTATACGGCGAAAATGACGTCTCCGCCGCCGTGACCTTTATTTGAGTTTCGGATTCCTCTACAAGCCATCACTTTTTTTAATGAAAAATAAATACAAAGTTTTTACTTTGTTTTATTTTGGTATTGAAAATGGTTTTGAAAGCGTTTTTATTATATCAATGTGTTGTATTGATATCTTGTGATTGAAATGTGGAAATGTTATGTTTCCTTTCTGCATGTTTTATGTGATACGATTATGTTATGGTTTATGATATGTTTAAACCTATTCATATGAGGAATGCATTGGACTTAATATGTGACGGGTGGTGCCTGCTATATCTCCTCGATGCATCGGAAGGTCTCATGAGACAAACTAGTGTCTTGGCACGAGGCCTTAACAAAATCTTATTTGTGGTCTTGGAACGAGGCCTTGGCTACATGGTTATGATAGTCTGGAATTATGAATTCCATCATTATGAAAGTGGTTATTGATATTGCATGTGATTATTCGACCAGTAGAATATCCATGTGAAGAAGTGAATGGCATTATCTCATTTTACTTTTGCCATTTTATGTTGATGTTCATGTTTAAAAGGCTTTTTTTTAGTTATACATTGCCTTAAATGTTTATGTTTATTGATGAAAGGTTCTGCTATATTGTTATCCTTACGGAGCATCTGAGCTCACCCCTTTCAATGTTTTAATTTTTCCAGTATGTGAAGAAGTATATTATGAATGACCAGCAGGGATAGTCAGAAGAGGATATGAGTGTGGACTATGGAGACTTTGTTATTGTAGTTTTTCACCTTCTGATGTAATGTAACATTTATGAATATATCTAGTGTTTCCAAGGCTACTAAACTAATCGGTCTTTCGAGACTTGATCTTTTGTGATCATGCCAATGTTACAATGTAATGCACCGACTCTGGGTAGCTGGGGTTGGGGTGTTACAAATTACTATAAATACCCCCTCATTCCTTCGTTTTCCTTCATTAAAAATTCATTTTCCTCAATGATCTAGTATTTTTACCTCTCTATGACTCCTACAAATGTGTCCTCAAGCACCCAAGATCACAACCATCATGTTTTGGGAATTATTGTTCAAGTAAAGGGAATCTACCACCCTTCTCTTTTATTAAAGCATTCCTTTTATGTTTTCTATTTTATTTTCAATTGGATTATATTGGGATATATAATTCCATATTCCCAATTTTTTCTATATTATTTATGATTGATGATATACTACATTTCCCTCATTAAACTATTTTATGAAATTTTAGGTGACGTTGTTGGGCTGCCGAATGTTTATAAGAGATTTCTCAATTTTCTTGTATTTTGAGTTTCTTATTTTATACTTCTTTCCTCGTATTAACTCATCCAAATTATATGATAATTCCAATACCATAACTGAAATTGAATTCTGTTTTTATAATTGAATATTTCATCATCATATCCTTTTTCCTCTCCTGTTATACTAAAAATGAAAACACCATCTGAGATGTGTTAATTTATCACATTCAAGGATAACGTGTTTTGAATTATCATTAACATCATCAATTCTGGCCATGTAACCATTATTGTAGTTTAATGGATCATAATATAGGTATTTAGTCTCATTAATGTTATGAAATATTTACAAAATCATAATATAAAATAATAATAAATATATTATTTATTATGAACAGAACCGCCAAGTTAATCCAAACATTTATAATTAACTTTTAACTAATGAATCATAATCATGGTATATAACCCAAAATAATTATACGAAAATAAATTTCTTCATAATTTCATTAATAAGATATATTAACAATTTTAAATGTTTATCCTCATTTCAAAAGAACATATATTCATGAATACAAGTAAACAGATCATGGAAACCATGGAAGAAAATGCTTCCAAAACAAAAAAAATGAAACTCTTAAACCCATCAAAAAACCATTAATGAAACTATTAAGGATATAAAATATAAATTAAATAATTATGAGGTTATGGAATTATTAATTAATGATGCTAAATTTTATTATTCAGGTCATGAATACAAATGAAGAACACATTCGAGCATAAGGTTAGGGGTTTCTCATCACACTTTCATTTCTAAGAGATTTCCATTTTTCGCATCTTTTTTATTGTATGTCATACATGTGTAAATAAGTTTCATATATAATAAAATTATTTTATTTATATTCATGGTATTATGTGATTAATTTGGTGATTACTTACTTTCAGTCATATGATTCAATTTATTACAATATGGTAGGGGTCTTTGTCTTAATTTCCATTTCATCATGACCTTTTTGGTATTGTTCACATAATATTTCTTATGAGGTGTATCTACAAACCAATTTAGATCATTTTTTCATTTTAAATTTGAAATATAATATATATCCATATTCTAGTTTCATGGAGGTTATTATTATCTTAATTCGTATACCCTTTTATATACGGTGTTTATTTGGAACATTATTTTAACTATGGAAATATTGATGAATCTGTATTCTCTACTCTAAATGGATATTTTGAAGAAATATTTTACATGAATTAAATCTATTTATAAAGAATTCATTGGACTTTCTATGGCAGTTTGTCCCCGCTATAGTCCCTTGATGTGTCGAGAAGTCTCATTAGAAAAATTAGTTGGCGACAAGAACTTTGAGTTTGTTTCCAAAAATCACATGGGTTTCTATCCACATAACTAAACTACTTTAATGGTATTATTGTATCATGTTCCATATACATGACATCCAATTTATAATAATTCTCTTTATTCATTATCATTATTTATTATCCATGAGGTTTTCACTATGAAAAAATCTATAGATGCAGTTTCATTCTCAGTTTGTTAATGGCGTGAGTTTTTCATTTATTCACTTTTACATATTGATTATGCCAAATTGTTTATGATTCACTTATTATGGAATTCATTCTTTTTCTATTTTTAACCCTTACTAAGAATTTTATCTCACCCCATTCATTTTTTTACCTTTAATCTATTATATAGAGGAGATTATTTATTGATTTTATGTGGATGTAGTTTTTAGTCTTTGTTATGTATTGTATTTTGTAACCTTTACCAATGTAATTTGAGTTACGTCTATGTGTCTAGTTTCTTCAAGACTAATACACTAAACATTACATCAAGATTTCATTCCTTCTAACCATGTCAATGTAAAAAGTAATGCACTGGCTCCAGTCTAGAGGATCTGGGGTGTTACACTACCACAAGCCTACGTAATGTCCCTAGTTAGTATAAATCAATTTTACTTTATTTAATCGGTATGATAGATGTAGTGTAACTCCATTTTTAGAACCATACATGATTAATCTCACTGTAGATGGAATTATGTTTATTTGATAACTTGTGCTAACCTTTTAGTGATATAGATAGTTGGAATGACATATCATTCTATAGCATGATCTACTAACACTTCCAGAATGAAAATTTTGACTTCATTTCATTAAATAAGAGATGGTGTGTAAATTGTTCATCGCACGAACAATGATAAGATTGTACCACAATCATGCACATATTTATTCTCATAAAAAATTATTCAATTGAAGGGAAATGATATTGAAAACAAATATCGGAGTACCCTCTAACCTGTTGAATAAAATGGACCCATAAATCATAACATATTTATGGCTTTCTAGTATTTAACATTCTCCAAACCTTATTATCTATTGATATCCATCAAAACGTTGTGTTTATATTTATCTTACATATACATGTTTTAACTTCCATCATATGGTCTTCTATATGGAATATTAGTGATGTTTTACTTTGGGTAACACTTATGTTTATAACATTCTATTTTAAAATAAGGTTTTAGTATTCCTTTTTACGATGCGGGTTAACATGGATGAATCTTTCAAGTAGTAAACCATTTATAACCACGATGAGTGTTTATGGTGAAATTCATTTTCAAAGTGGTATAATGTAACAAACATAGATTTTATGAGATATATTATTTTAGTTTCATTTATATCATATGTTGTACACTACACCAATATTATCTTGAATTATTTGAGACACTGTATTATCTTATATTTTAAACAACAGTATTCTTGTATTGTGTTTCACACAATTTCAAGTTCTTTTGATAGAATTAATTTAACACAACCCTGATTATTGGTTTTGTTCATTGTATAAAAGAACTATATTTGGATTATGTTATACAAAACACGAAATGATTCTTTAACTACACACAACCCTGACTAGGCTTGGGTTACATGCTAGAGAGACTTTCCTCGATAGCTTGTGTTGTACGCGATATTGAGTTTCACTAAACAATGATATATTATTGAAATAATATCATCTAGTGGTAATAAACAAGAAATTTTGAATATTATTATCCATATTTCAAATTTTATATAACATTACCATTCATCATAAATATTCTCTATAACATCATATGAGAACAAAATCAATTTTTTCAGATAGAATAAATATTTTCCAAAAAACGTAGTTTTATAACCATTTGATGGAGAAACCTTTTTAAATCAACATATTTATACCTTGATATATTCTATTTGAAAAAATAATCTTCTTCATTATAAGAGTAACATAATAAATTACTTTTTAGGATATTTTGGTAATTTTCTTATAATGTTCATTTTTAATGAATACTGAAAAATATAACATTTTACGTCAAAAATGCATTTTCATCTAATTTATTTATATAGTTAGATTATATTTTTAATTGGTTTAAAGTGAAATTGTATTATATTTTTATCATTTAATTCATTTTGGGTCATTGGAAGTAAATTTAATTTTAAATTGAACATAATCAAAAGTCAACATGTTGAAAGTTATTAAATTGAAAAAATCAACTTTTTGGTTTTAAAAATAGGAATTAATTTTAAATTGATTACTGAAAATTCCATGTTTTTAATTTGTAAAAATTTATTCCATATTTGGAAACATATTTTCCAAATTTTTTGAATATGTACCTTTTATTTTTTTTCATTATGAAGAGTAACTTCAGAAATTATTATTTTTTTCCATGGTTAAAGGGTTAATCTGGTAAATAAGGTTAAAAAATTAATAATTTAATAATAAAAAACTACCATGAAACATGTCATAATACTATTGGATGAAATATTTCAAAACAATATAATCATTGGGTCTATTTTAGGGACTCCATCGATACACTTGGATGTGAAAGTGACATTTTATAATAATTAATTTAAAATAAAAATAATTATATCATGAACATATACCTATTACTAAATTGATTTTAATATAATCTTATATAACATATCTATATGTATATAAATATTATTTTTAAATATAATAAGATTTATTATATCAGGGTATTTGAGTTATAATTTGTAGTCGTTAGAGAAATATATTTATTTATAGCACCATTATGATGTATTGATTACCCCATTAAGGAAATATTCAAATAAATGAATTTATAAATATAATAATAAAAGTAATTTGAAAATTTTGAAGCCACACAAAAATTTTCTATATTAAATTGACCTATTATGGATGTGTTAATTCCTTTGTAACTGAGGAATCATGTTTTTATGACTTTAAAAAATCATTTACAAAATACTATCAAAATTGAAATTAATAAGATTTTAAAGTAAAGAATATTTTATTAAATGATATAAAAGTTCAAAATATCTAATGTTTGGGAAAAAATTGAATATTGATACAAATTTCAGAAATGATCAACAATAGGTTCTCTTTTAAATCTATTTTAATGATATATACCATGTATTATAAACATACAAGAAGATATGGTAATAGTTAAATTATTTTACAAAGGGTTAAATCAAAATGATAAGATTTCATTTATGATATAAATAGGTCTAAAACCTATTGGTTTAGTGGATTTCGACCTATTATCATCTTCTACTCGAAATAAATTAATTTTTATGTATTATAATTAAAATTTATTTTTATAATAAATTATTATTTCATGATTTTCCAAAAGTTCCCCTTGCATCTCTTATAAAAGGGATCATCCCTTTCTCTTTATCTTACACCTATAAAGCTGTTTGGTTCAGTGATACCCTTAAATTTCTTCACCCATCCACTCTAACTTCTTCCAAGAGGCCTAACATTGATAGAGATCCATCTTAAGCATCCCTTTTGTTCAAATCGAAAGAAAACATCCCAAAGAATTGGTAATAACATCATCATATTGTTCAATGTTATTTTCATCTTATAATTCCAATTTCTATGTTAATTCCCTAATAAATAAATTAATATAGTATATTATACAATCTGAGATGTTATTTTAATTATGGTAAAACTTTATACCTCCTTTGATACGCCTTATGAAAAACAAGATCACTATGCATGTGAACGTATGACTTACTATCTCCACACCGTTGTGAAATTTTTTATTCAAAAATAATTTATTAGGATGGGTATAATTGTGCATATAGTATGTTTGAACAATGAATATAACATGATAATCATTCTGTATAATTAATATACCATTTAACCATCAATATAATGATATTGTCGCTTGTGGGTACGAACAACCTACCATCTCCACGATGCGGTGAGATTTGTTCTCCAAGTTAACAATTCCTGAACTATTGTAAAATTTATATGATGACTGAAAATAATAAATATGTAACATATATCCTATTAAAAACAAACATGGCTTACATGAAAAAACAGGAATGGGAAAACGAAGAAATTAACACCCAAAATAATGGTGATATTGAAATACTATTGAGAAAATGATATAATAGGATCTTATATGATTTCATAAATATGAATATGGTTATAGAATAATTTAATAAAATGATTTAACAATTATAGAGGATTTGATCATACCCTCGACTAATGAAAAGTACATGGTTAGGGATTATTTTGTCTCACATTTATTTCAGTGGGACATATGCCGTACACACCATCGAATTCTTTTGTGTGGTGTTTCCGTTACCCATGAATGTTATTATTGTTATTATTATAATTATTATTAAGTTTATTATATTTAAATATAAATTTAATTCTATTTATTTTATTTATCTTGTGATTCTACAGATTATAAATTGTAAAGGGGTAAAGTTGGAATCTCATTTTTTTCATTGATTGTTTTTACATAAGTGTTTACTTGGGGTATATTTATCGCACTGGACCATGTTATCTAAAAATGTTTTCATAAAATGTTTAATATTATTTTATGTATGTTTCATGTAATTTTTACCCCTTTTGAATTTTACTTCGTGGTATGGAAAGAATATTTATATTGTTTACCATATAAGAAACTTTAGGAAATTTCAAACACAAGTATGAGGACAATTTTTTTTAAAATACATGAAATGAGTGGCTTTTTAAGGATTCATTATGCCTTGATTCTATTATTTTTTCTCTATAATATTTCCAGTTTATTTTCAAATTAATTTTTTCATTAAAATTATGCATCATTTTGATAATAGAAATCATTTTTGAAGAAGAAATGATATTTTCCTCAAGAATTATTTCAACTGTTTTATCAAAAGTATATTCAATCTAATATGGATATCATTAAATAGTTTTATGTGTATATCCCTATTTTTAATGTTATTTCGTCATTTTAATGATGGAATGATGTTTAAGAAACCCATTTTATTTAATGGGTAATGATATAATGAATGATTTATGTTTTCATGTCACATGTAAGAATTATTTCACTATGAGAAGGTTGGGACCTATATCTCCCTCCAATGCATTTGGGTAAAGATTTATATTTCATGAGATATATGTGACTAGACCGAAAAGTAAATCTAGTTTATAATATATGGTTGGAATGGCATACAAATACAGTTTAGTAATGGACTTTTTCCACTATGATGGTCATGGAAGAAATGTCTTGGATGCAATGGAAATCATATTACATGCTTATTAGTTTTCCACAATTACATATTTTATGCCAAAGATATTCTATCATGTTTAATGTTCCTTTATGATACATGACATATATACCCCCATGATTTATTTCAAAACTCATGATTTTGATGTTTAAATGTTATGTCCATGTTTTTAACATCAAATTTTTATGGTTTGTTTTATGTTTCTTATGTTTACCCTTACTAATCATTTTGGAATTAGCACCCTTGTTTTGAGGTATGTAGCTTTTTTATGACTTTTTATGTTTTCAACATTGTATAGATGAGTTGGAATGTGGTTGGGAGATTTTGGAATGATTTTGAATAAGTTTGGAGGCTTTTCTATGGGAGCAAGGTTTGAGCACTGTTAGGAAAAACCATGTGGGTTCTCCACGAAATAGTGAAAGGGAAGAGAGTGGGATTCACATGGCCTATGAATGTTTTTACAAAATGTGGGAGGAAAAAGTGTGGGCCCATTCTCTCCAGACCATGGCATGCGCACAGTTAGCGCATTGTTTGAAAAACCGTGTGGGCTAACCGTGTGACCCCTAAAAAATGGGTTTTTTAAATACAGGCTCCCTCAGGGTTTCTTATTTTCATTCAAAACAACTTCCCACATGATCTTCACTCGGGATTTTGTATTTTCCTAGGATTTAGGTGCTCTCCCACCCAATTTGGAAGGAAATAGAAGGGGTTTCTTGGTGGATTAAAGTTGGTTCTTCTTTGGTAAGTCTTCTCTCGTGTATCTTTGCGGTTTCCTCTAGATCCTTGTCTCCCTCATTCTCTGTTTTATATATCTACACCATTTTGTGTATATATGGGGTTGTGGTTGCCTGGGGTTTTGATTTTAAGACTTGTGGAATATAGGGAAGAAGATCTAGAGTGATTTTTGTGGAGCTTTTTCTCGAATTTGGGTGAGGTTGCTTATGGGTTTAATTCATTGGAACCCTAAAGGTATGTGCATTATCTTCAACTAAACTAGGATACAATTATTGGACTTTGTTGAAATTATTTTTTTCCTTCAAATTAATTTTAATAATGATGTGTGAATCTTTTTAAAAACAAATTTTGTGGTGATTTCGGGATTTTGGAAAAAATGTATTATTATTGCAAAAAGGTGCTTTGTTTTGTGATTTTAAAATATCGATTTTGGAATCATTAATAAATTATTTATATTTTTTTGTGAGTTATGTTTTTTAATAAAGATTTTATTTATTGAAATTTTGTTTTCCATGTAAAATCGTTTAAAATTTGTTTTTAATAAATATGATATTTATTGAAGTGAATCGGCGTGTGATGGGAATGATGGTGTGCTTTTGTCAAGCCTTAGTTCTTAGTGCATGTTTGTTGATAATGTGTTGTGGCCTGTGTGGATTGTGTGTATGGGGGATGGATATACCACTATAAAAGTTTATTTATAGTGGATGGATGGTCCACCATCAAAGGATAAGTGGGAAGGAAATACCACTAGTTTGAAATGTTGTGAACGTGTTGGATGAAAGTTCCACCGTTTTTTCCCTTGCTGTGTTTTTCTTGAATGATGGAATTTTTTGTGCTAATGTGAAATAGATAGATTTATTATGGTACGGTTGTTTGGATACCCTGTGTGTTTTGAGAATTTGGGTGGAATTGGCTTGGTGAAAGAGTTCTTTCCTTGTTTAAAGTTGTTTCACTGTGGAATGTTTTATATAAACTTTTTTATATAAATAATTTAATGGTTTCTTCCTAGTGGTGTTTGTAGGGAGGTCATTTGTGGAAATCATACTGAGTATCTTTACTCACCCCCTTCTTTTGAACTTTGGTGATTTTGCAGATGTTGAATTTTGGTACAAATGTATGAGTAAGGCATCTCATTTTTCTAGCGATTCGGCATGATGCTTTGGTTATATACTGGTGCTTGGAGAATTGAGCTTGGTCTGGAGCTATGGATAGTGTCCTAGTTCTTTGGGGTATTCTTGTGTAGTCTTCCACTTGGTACTCTAGTATTTGGCTTGGTTTTATTTACCATTTGGGATAGATATGAATTAATTGGTTTCCTTTTCTTAAGGTATGGGTTTGGTTGTTTTGTCGAAATTCATCATAGAGTTGTTGACAGTGTATTTTTTTGAATGGTTGAATTGTATGGGAAAATCATTCCCCATTTTATTCTCAAAGACCTCAGCATTTATTTACATCCTTTGGGACCTTTTTAAAGTCACTTAAGGTCTTATTGCATTTCTGCACCCTCTCAAGCCAATGAGATGGGGTAGGATGTTACAATTGGTATCAGTTTGCTCAGTTCTTGGATTTCAATTGAGAAAATTTGTTTGGTCCGTGTTATTGATCATTAGTTTTGGTGTAGAATTATGTACAAGGCCTATTCCTTGAGTCAAGATGGTAACAAGATGTAAAATTTTCAGAACATAGAAGGTATAGCATCAAATGATGTAGTTAACCCTTATATGCTAATCTGCAAATAACAAGGGTGATGGGTACATAATTGTTTAAAGACACATAAGGACATCGGAATTCTCATTTTCATATGTGTAGACAATGAGATGTGCATGGAAATCAAGGTATAAATGACTTCCAATTATGATGCATATTTCATTGGGGTATAATGATCAATGCAGTGGTATGAATGTGTGGATTTTAAAAATCTGTATTGGGTTTCAAAATTGAAGGGTTTGAAACATGGAAACTAATGGTATTTTGAAATTGGATTGATATTCAAAACATGGTGGAATTTTCAGAAGAGGACAACATGGGAAATGTGAACTTGTTGAATTCCTAGTGGTGATAGTTGTTATGTAATTTATTTTGAAAATGGTATACCCTTTATTGATATGGTAGGGGTACTTATGGTTGTTTTTGTGTTGATATAAATAGAACTAGATTCGCATCATAGTGACCAACTAGAAGTAGCTGCTGAAAATGTGGTTTCACCTAAACCCATGGTGAACCAGCAGCTAGTCCCGAGTATAGTGAAATATTTCCAAGATGTGGAAATTGGGGAACAAAGAAAATGAACCAAGGCATGTGGATCATGCAGCTTAGTCTCAAAGGCTGAATCCACCCCATGTTTGTGGATGATTCTAAGCAAGAAAGGGGATTATGCGTGGCTAGACAGAATGAATAGGATATATGACTGCTTGGGAAGACCAATAGATCTGAAAGTGAAACTAGCCACATATATGTTTGAATGTAATTCCCATCAGTGGTAGGAGATGGTGGTCGGGTGCATGTGACACTCCTCAGGGGTTGCAAGGGCGTTAAACTCGACATGATCGGGGAAACAACATACCCCTCGGTAGTAGGGTAAAGTGGGTCATGATGATTTTGAGAATTCGACAATGCCTCAGCAGGGTAATAAATAGTGTAGTCTGGAATGCAAGAAGTTATTTGGAGCTGAGCAGTTTGTGGTGGATGATCAGTCGATACCATCCATGGTGCGAGGTACAGTTCATTTAAATTAAACATTGATGAAATCTTTGTTTGATACAAGTTCTTTTCATTCTTTTATTTTTTTAGGAATCATTGATTTGTAGGGTTTTCATGTGGATATAATGCATTCTATTTTAAAACTACATACTATTCGATGTCAAAGAAAATGTCAATCATTCCTTTGTGGAGTGTGTTACTTTGTGGTGGACGACAGTGAATTGATGTGGGATTTCACAGTTCTTGAGAAGGATTCTTATAAAATAATCATGGGAATTTATTGGTTGGTAATGTTTAAGACCCACATCAATTGATATGAATGGATGGTTATTTTTATGACAAAGGATGGGGTTCACCTTTTCATTAGGGGGGAGAAGAGTGAGAAGTAGGATGAAATAGATTTATTGGAACTAGTTGTTGGCATGATTTCATATTAGTTAGAGACTTTTTTATTTTCATCAGTGGAAGCTCTTGAGGACAGTGTTCTTCCATATGTTTTGGATCAGTTTATGGATGTATTTCCCTAAGAATTATCAGTTTTTTCACCTGTGAGAGAAGTGGAGTTTATGATTGATCTCATTCCGGGGGTCCTATCTCACATCCATCTTACGAAATAGCCCTAGAAAAATTGAAGTAATTAAAGGAGAATTTGGAAGAGTTAGAAAACTGAGGGATCATATGACCTAGCACGGTTTTGTGGGGAGTGCCGATTTTTTGTTAAAAAATCATATGGAACCATGTGGCTCTATATTGATTATCATAGACTTCTCAAGTTAAAATAATAAACCGATATGCACTTCCAAGAAGAGATGAATTTATTGAAAAGTAAAGGGGTGTTTAGTGGTTCTCCAAAATTGACTTGAGGTTAGGGTATCAAAAATTGTTCTTGAGGATGATTGATATCAAAAAAACATCATTCACAGGTAGATATGGCCATTACAAGTATGTGGTTATGCCTTTTGGTCTAAAGAATACTCCAACGGTGTTTAGGGAATTGATGAATCAAATATTTCAGATACATTTGGATTTTTTTATTGTATTTGGGGATGAAATAATGGTGTATTTGAGGACTAGGGTAGATCATGAACTACACTTGGTGATTGTTTTCTGAATCATGAGGGATCATCAGTTGTATACAAAATTTTCAAAGTGTGACCTTTGGATATAGGAGGTTCATTTCTTTGGGCTTGTTTTTTTTAGAGGGATGTATTATTTGATTCAAAAAATATAATATTTATCATGAAGAGGATGGATATGGCTCAATGATGTCAAAAATCATATGCAGACCATCATCAACGACCTTTGTCATTCGAGGTGGGTGATCACGTGTTCTAAAGAATGTCTCCTAGATTGGGACATCATCGGTTTGGGAAGTATGGTAAATTATATCCAAGGTATATTGGGCCTTTTGAGATACATGATTGAATTGGAGAGGGGTCTTATCGTTTGTCTTTTCCATAATTGTTTTGTGTGGTTCAAAATGTGTTTCTTGTGTCATTGTGGATAAAGTATCATTTGGATCATGACCATGTGATTCGTTGTGATCTTATTGAGCTGGATCCAGATACTTCCATAGTGAATGTTCCAATACAGATTGTGGATATACAAGATAATGTATTTTGTGGTAAAATAATTGATTTGGTTTTATTTCTGTGGAAGCATTTTCAAATTCAAGAGAATACTTGGGAGCGGGAGAAAGAGATGATCGAGCAACGGCCCAAGATATTTTGGAAAAGTGATAGTTCCCTACTTTCTTAGGACATAATTTATAATGGTGGGGAGAATGTACCACCCCCCATAATTTGAGGTATATTTCTTTTTTATTCATTTTTAGGTGTTTATAGTTCTTCAGATGAGTTGGGAAGAGTTTGGGTGAGTATGAAATGGTTTTGAATATTTTTGAAAGCTATTCTAATGGTGCATGGTTTGAGAACGGTTAGGGAAAACTTTGCGGGATCTCCAAAAAAACCATGTAGGGGTAGATAGTGGGATTTGTATGGCCTACACACAGTTTTCCAAACTGTGCAAGGAAAACATGCAGACCCCTTCTCTTGAGACAGTGGCATGTTAATGGATAGCGCACATTTTGAAAAATCTTGCGGGCCAATGGTATGACCACTTAAAATGTGGTTTTTAAATCTTTGATCCATCAGGATTTCCTCATATCATTCCAAACATCCTCCCACTCGAGCCACAAAAGGAATTTTGGGTTTTCAAATGTTGAAGGTTCTCTCCCATGCGTTTAGGAATAAATTGAAGGGGATTAATGGTGGATTAAAAGAGATTCTTCTCGGGTATGTCTCCTATAGTGGTTCTATGTGGTTTTCTCTAGATCTACATCTCCATCCTTAAAGGTTTTCTAGATCTAAACATATTGTGTGTAGATCTAGGGTTCCAGTTTCCTCAAGTGTTCATTTTATTTCTTGTTTATGATAGGAATGGAGATCTAGAGTGGTTTTCATGGAGCTTTTTCCCAGATTCTGGTGCAATTTCTTGTGGGTCAAATTAGTCAGAACTCTAATGTTAAGTGCCTTATATGTCAACTCTACTTGTTTATAATTAGTGTCATTGGTTTCAATAAAAAAAATTTCCTTCAAAAAAATAGTTATAATGATTTGTTAATTTTCTGGAAAAACCATTGGGTGGTGATTTGGTGGGTTTTTTGGGAAATCAGTAATTATTGCAAAAATGGGCTTTGTTGTGTGATTTAAAATTGTTAATTTTAAAATCATAAGTGGTTGATTATGAAACTTTTTTTGTGAAATAAGGTTTTAAATAAATATTTTGTTTATTAAAATATGGTTGAGCATAAAAATTTTTTTATAAGGGTTTTTTCAATAAATGGGTGATTTATTGAAGAGAATTGGCATGTGATGGGAATTATGTTGTAATTTGGTGTGGCTTTGGTGCTTAGTGCATGTTGGTTGATTTAGTGTTTTGGCTTATATTGACAGTTTTGAAGTGGGTGGGAAGTACCCCAATAATAGTTAAGGGATAGTGGATGCAAGGGCCACCATCAAAGGATAAGTGGGTGGGAAGTAACACTATTTATAAATATAGTGAATGTGTTGGATGAAATATCCACCTTTTTGGTTTTCTTGTTGTGAGTTTCTTGCAAGATGGATTTTTTTGTGAAAATGTTAAATGGTGAAATGGATTCTGGTATGTTTATTTTTATTTCATGCTTATTTTGAGAATTTGAGTGGAAATGTCTTAGTAATAGAGTGTTTGGCTTGTTGTAAGTAGTTTCACTATTGAATGTTTTATATAAACTATTTTCTATTAATGTGATAATCGTTTTATCTTAGTAGGGTGTGAAGGGAAATAAATTGGGAAAAACATATTGAGTATTTTTACTCACCCCATGCTTTGGAACATTTCTTCTTTTGGAGATATTTTATACCAGGAAACAGGTTAGTGTAAGACATCTCATTTTGCTAGTAGTTCTGTATCATGATTTGGTGATGTTGTGGTGCGTCATGCATAGAGCATGGTGTGGAACAGTGGATTGTTTCATAGTTCCTTGGGGTGTTATTTTATATTGTTCTTCTTGGTAATATTGAATTTGGAATGGTTGTATTTGGAATGTGGGATTGTCATGGACTAGTTAGTTAGATTTTGGTAATGTATGGGTTTTGTTTTTTTCTTGACATTCATCATATAGTTATTGATAGTGGATTGTTTGTTTGGATGGTTGAATCTTTGGGGAAAATCATTCCCCGATTTATTCTTAAATCCCTTGACATTTATTGGCATGCTTTGGCACCTGGGGTATGTCTCTTAACTCAATGCAACATCCCCCCCACTCAAGCCAGTTAGATGGGTCGGGATGCAACATGAGCTCACCCTTTTTATGTCTTCTTTTCTCTAGGATATGAAGAGAAGCTTTAGGTGGGAAAATTATGGGATGATATTTAGGAGATATGATGAAGATATTTCACCAAGTTAGAATATTATGTTTCGAGTTTCCAAATACTCTAAACCAATACGGTCTTTGGGCATATATTTGTGTAATGTATTAAGTATTTTCCAAAAGAAATGTAATGTACATGTGTGTAATTCTTGGTTCGTTAGAATTAACCTATTATTTATGAATATAAATATTAAATTCAATTGAAAAAAATATTGATTTTAGGGAGAATGTAACACAACATGACTTTATGTTATGTTAGTTTTTAATTCTAATCTTTTTGATTTCATAGGATTCATTCACCAAATAGCTTAAAAAAATATTGAAATATTATATTAAACTAGCTGTTAATTAGGAATAATATTAACCAAATTATGATATTTAAATATTTTATATTAAATATTGTTGATGCCAAAAAATTTGGAAGATGAAGAAAAGGAGGTATGCCTTCCATTCTTCCCCGTGGAGCCCTTTCACAGAGCCCAATGGCCCCACACCCTACGTGGAGCATGGAGGCGGTAAGGCTCTGTGAGCCATTTTGATGTTCGCGACCCACCATGGATCAAGGAGGAGGTAACGCTCCATGATCCATTTTGATGTTCGTGATCCGCCGCACAGCAAGGATGTGGTAACACTCCGCTACAGCATTTGAAATTCGTGATCCACCGCGGTGCTAACTCCATGTTCGCGCCAAGTGAGCTCTACTTGACGCCACCTCTAGCCTATAAATACGGGGCTCCCATCGAGCCAAAAGGATGGTGCATCCAACCTTTCACCTTATGAGGTCTCAAATCACAAATAACTTCTTTCTCTGCGAAAAATGAGTTCATCGAGGTACTTTTTATTTGTGTAGTGCCTCCCCCATTGCCTTAATTGGTCCCCTCTTATGAGAGGGATTCCTTTCACGAAGCCCTTGGTCCTTCAAAGATGAAGGAGATCCCCACGGGGACTTGGGTTGCTGCGAAGCATTTATGCTTCCCGAAACACCAACCCCACCCACATGACCTCTATGATAAGGCAGGGTCACTGTGCTTCACGAACCACTATTCTTCACGACACCCTACTTCGCGAGGCACACCTACTTCGTTTGGCATGGCTTCACGAACACCATTCCACTTTGAGAAGCTCCTAAAATATGAACCTATTCCCAATGCCTAGCCTAGGAAACTTCAATTCTCAATGCACATCCCTGCATGAAGACCCTCCACTTCATGGAGCACTAGAGCTTCACAAGGCTTCTACTTTTGGCCCCTTTCACTCTACAACTCCTTTTCCAATGCAGCCGTTCAGGTTCACACGAAGCAACTTCAATGTCCCTTGGAAGATACCGCCCGTTGAGTTACTTCACCTCATGCTTCATTGTATCGGCAAGTGAACGACTATTTCTTATTTTCATAGACATGTTAACGTGGACCCCCCAATGGTTCGCTCCATACCACCCCATCACCATGGTGTTTCCTATCCCTTCTCTTACCCAAGGTGTAGAGGGTGCCGATTATGTAAGTCCTAGGGGTGCGGAGTAACCAACTTCGTCTGAGCTGTCGGATGTTAAACCTTCCAAGAACCATTTTCCTCAACACATGACATTAAACTGTGACCACACCCAGTGCATCAGATGTAGGTGGGGAAAGGGAGACCACCCTAGTGTAAGCCATGATCTTTTCTCAAAGGTGGTTGCATCCCTATTCATATCTTCCTATGTGCCAAGTCCATCTCCTGTTATGCTTTGTCACTATTCGGGCCTCCATCTTGGAGTAAGTACCAATCTTCATCACCTCGGGCTGCCAACCATGTGTAAGCCCCAGTTTCCTCTTTGGGCTAGTAACTACGTGTAATACCCACACCACTTCCCACAGATGCACCTTTCATGACATGATCGTCAGGTCTTTGTTTTCTCTTGTTTATCACTCCATGCATGAATCACATGGGCATAGAGAAATCACGGACCCTAACATCCTCCCTAGGCACACTAGATTGTAAGACCTAAACACCAACATGACCTACTTGGTCATTGATTCTTGCCCAGGCGAGGTACACAGGAAGCCTCCCAGGGGTTTAATCCCAACAATCAGTCATTCTGACCCCACTTCATGTCAGTTCCCACACCACTTGAACTAGAGGTATTTGATCTTTTCCAAGGTATGGTACGTTGGAAGCCTCCACGAGATTCATGCCCACCACCCCTGTCGTTCCGACCCCCTTCACGTCGGTTCACCAAACCCAACAGGAACTATGATGTTTTTGATCCTTTCCATGGTAGGGTACGTAGGAAGCCTAGATGAGGTTCAAGACCACCACCCCAGTTGTTCCGACCCCCTTCACGTCGGTTCACCAACCCCAACCTAAACTATGAGGAATTTTATCTTTTCCAAGGCATGGTACGTAGGAAGCCTCCTTGAGGTTCAATCCCACCACCCATTGGTTCCAACCCCCTTCACGTCAGTTCACCCCCATACAACATGATGATAAACTGTGAACCTCAATTAGTGGTAAGACTCTATCTCCCCCAATCAATGATAACTGTTGTTTCCCACAGTCAGCGGTAAGCCATTACACCCATACCCGAACTATGTGGACTTTGATCCTTTCCAGGGTAGGGTACAATGGACACCTCCCTGAGGCGTGAGGCTAACCACCATTGAACCATAGGTCCTCCTCCACATCGATTTACCGACCCCCATCCCACATTAAATACATGGGTTTGATCCCTTTCTCCTTGATAAGGTATGTAGGAAGTGTTACCGAGGTTAGACCCCATCCAACGGTAAGGCGTTGCGACTCCATTCGCCGATAAGCCATTCTCAACCCCATCCAGCGGTAAGCCATTTCGACTCCATTCTGTGGTACGCCGTTGTCAACCCCATCCATCATTAAGCCATTGAAACTCCATTAAGAGGTAATCTGTTGTCATCCCCATCTTGCGGTAAGCCGTTGTGACTCATTACAGCGGTAAGCCGTTGTTACCCCATTCAGCGGTAAGACATCGAAATCCCCATCAATTAGTAATCCGTATATATCCCCAATTGGTAGTAAGCTGTCATCAGATGAACTCTGAGGACTTTGATTCCATGCCACAAGGATACGTAGGAAGCCTCATTGAGGCTCATGCCCAAATTCATCATCATCCTCATGGTGGTTCCATCCCATTCACCATCCACATCATTCAAACACTCAATCATCCATCTTGATTTTTAACTGGGTCACCACATCCTGATGAGGTCATGAAAACTCACCCCCACCTCCCCCCCCCCATATTAGCGTTCCATCAAGGGGTTTCACCCATCTGATCCACATTAATCAGTGTTCTGATCCATCCGATCCATCTCCTCCGGATGTTAAACCTACGACATACGTTGTGTTAAATATGGAAAGTTGAGGAAAACCTTAGATACATGCCTATGGAATTTGATTCCCCACATTTTATGTGGGATGCCTCGGGCTCCTCACCTTCCAAAAGCCCTATAATAAGGAGATGAAACCCATACGCTCCAGTGATCCCGCATCTAGGCATTCCAGTGAGGTCCAACGTGACTACTCCCCTAACCAAAATTTATAGCCCTAACCAGACCCTTTGGAATGTCTTGACATAAGCAGTGTAATTAACTGGTGTCAATGAAGATATGGCACTAGGATGAGTTTCACGAAAAATGTCTTAAATCTATAACAGATACCTGGGCAAGGTGACGAGTTCCAAGGAGGAATCCATGGAAGGAAGAACTAACATCCCACAATCCCATTTCTATCAAGGGGAAGACGTCCTTGACCATGGAACAGATGTAGCCCTCCATTAGAATGCAGGAAAGTGGGGAAACAAAATCATGCCTTTCGTACTCAAGAAAATTAACGTGAGTGCCCCAACAAATGTGCTGGAAAAACAAATGGTGAACCCGACGTCAATCACTTCTCCAAAATATGGTGTAGTGTAGCGTTCAAGACATAAATGGATTAGTGTGTCCCAGATCCAGTTATCAGGTGATGGGTCCTGCTAAGAAAATAGCGGGTCTGGCATAAAACTCACTAGATGTTGGGGTAGTAGAACATTGGACCTCCCGATCTGCGACATTGTCAGTGTGGATCCATCTTACCATCCATGGAAGATGGATTGGCGCTGGGACACTGGTCGTTGATTTCCTTTTTCTTTCATCACTATTGATTTAGTCTCCCTACTTTCAAAAACCATGCTGCTACACTCGGAACTCGGTCACCGCCTGCCCACCAATGCAAAGGCAGGGGAAGTTCCAACCTGTCAGTTGTGTGTGGCTCTACCTCATCCTCAATGGCCTATACACACAAAACCATGGGGTACCCATGCCCAATCTCCCCATCCTAGGTCATCCGACGAAGGGTGATCAATGACCGCGTACGTCTGTATAAGGAGGAGGGAATTATTCTGAATCAGGATATGCCTACCTAGATTTAGATGTGTCTGTGCGACGTCCACAACGCCACCCCCGAGGTCCGCGCAGGGATCCACTGCTCCCTACACCAACATATAACTGTTTCGGGGCACTATCCTCGGAATGCTTCGACCGCTCCTTGCCTACACCGTTGAGCATGGGGATGTCCGGGCTAGCCGGGTTTGAGTCCCATTCCAGGGGCTCCAAGTGAGGGCTCCCACCCGGGGGCATCAATGCTGCCGCCTAGTCTTATTGGAACAGTGGTAGGTAAGCCAAGAACCAACACCACCAGCTCCGGTCCAGCTAACCCGATGCCAGTGTCGGGTTGAAGCTGAAGATAATGCCCACCAAGGAGCGTATGGTCAGTGGATATTGTGGCCCAAGCCACCGCTGACGCATACCACAAACTGCCTGTGTATGATGAACATGGTCATTCCAAAGCCCGACTTGGATCGAGGCCCCAACCACCACACCGGCAGGCTTGGTCATCACTCTTGATCGCTGGCATAGGCAGTGGCCACCGCTGACTAACTTGTGGAAACGACACCTAGTATGGAGGTCCTCCCCATACCACTACAATCGAGAATGCTTACCATCCCAACATCCATTCTCAGCATGGTGGTCCACTCCATTCCACCTTCAATATAAATGAGGGTCCTCACCACGACAGTTACACTCAGTATTGATGTCTCTACAATTCCCATTGAAATTGATATGGAGTCATTCCTCACGCCACAGACTGTTGATATGGTGACGTTGCACAACTGGTCCCTCTAAAACACGGGGACCCTTACCGTGTCCTAATAGCGGCTGTAGAATGTCCTCATCGCCTCAGCAATAATAGGAGTGAGGGCCGAATTTACCTCACCAGCGCCTAGCACTAAGGTCCTACCCATGTTCAGATTGATAGTATGAGGGCCCTCCACATACTGATTTCATTAGAGTGAACAAGCATAGGGGTCCCACCTATGATCCAATGTTCTTAAGAAGAGATCCTACCTTCTACATCACTTCCCGTAGAGTTCCTCCCCATATCCATTATGATATCTGCCACAGTGCTCCTCAGACCCCATCTATCTCGAGAGGAAGTCCTCCCCACCCCAGCTCCAGTATGGCCAAATGACCTCCTCATGTCATAAATCCACCTTATCCAGAAGAGCCATCTAGGAGCAGGAATGCGGCTCATCACCGCCATAAGAAGGATTTGGGGAAGGTCCGGACAGAGATCAGACATGTCCGCTTCCCAAACTCCGATGTAGAGTACGACTCTGTGTATGAACTCTCCCCTCACTCCTCCGAGCCAAGGGTTAGGAAAGGAATGAGGCGCATTAGCCTAGTACTCCTTGAATGTGAGGTCCATCAGATTCCTGCCTCCTTCCACAGGAATATTGAGGTGGATGAACATTTGGAAACCTCGTAGGTTACAGTCGTGCAATCACCACAATCATCAACAGAAGCACTATCTACCTCGACTAGAGATCACGAAGAGCTATTTTGGGGACAAATGGTGGGAGATCAACATCACATCCTATCGCCATTAGCCCTAGCCTCTGTGCCAGGAACTGTGGCTGTTAGCCCATCTTATTGCGATGTAGTGGCCAGGTAACTACACTCTTCAGAAAACAGCCTGAGATTCGATGGCCAGTAAGCCATTTGCCGTATTCCCCACTAGCCACCCTGCCGTTCCAGTGGTCCCCCTCAATACCATTGCCAGTTTCTTAGCCACCCCGAGTTCACAAATGGTGAAATAAATGGATAGACCCTGAATCCATGCAGAGGAGCTTATGGAATATTCTATTAGAGGACCACTTCCCCGATATGTTCTGGCCAGTGGCAGCACCAAATTCTTGCGCACCAAAATCCCTCACCCAAGAGAAATTTGACTGTTTCTGTCATACACTTTGGGTGATTCACTTCTTCCATCATCATCAGCGAGCGGTTTACCCTAGGATTAAAGTGCGTTTCGAGTACATTGGCATGCAACATCATCTAGTCGACCTGGCTACACTCCCTCTAGCCTAGCGCCATGAGTCACTAGGACACAGTAAGACCCTCCAACATCAATGCATTTAGAGTTTCAAGGTACTCCACTAGATTGGAAAGGAGGATCCCCCATGTGTAAATCTATTTCATGGTGTAGTATACTTCCCTCCTCTTCAGTTCTATCCAACGGCAGCCCAACTCCCTAGGCAATATTGAGGACATTCCCCTAGGAAGGGTCAATGGCAACATGGCTGACATATTGGACGAGGAGAACGAGATGGATCTTAATGAGGGGGAATTTCCTCCTGAGGGATTCACGCCTCTACTGGATCTATAGAGAAGAGTTACTCACCATCAGTGTAATCTACTAGGTCCCCCTGCGTCCACTGAGGCATTGGTCCTTAGCCAAAATCATTGCAAGGGTGAAGAGCTCCTCAGATCTTCCAAACACATCAACATGTCTGCCTCAATGAAGAAGAAAGTGGAGGACCCTGAGAAAGCCGCGTTGCACCAACAACATTCCGAACAGAAGAAGTTTGTCGATGAACTCATCACTGAACACGCTCCTGAGTGATGACCAGACTACAAAAATCCTAGTCCAAGGCAATAGGGGAAGGAACAACTTCCCCTAGGCGAGCTTACACTAGGTGACCCCGACCATCCTACCCCTGCAGAGAGCGTTGAGGCCGGAAGTTACAGAAAGAGGGTGTGATATGTCTCACCAAACCCTCTAGAATGGCATGGAAGACTCGGAATCCCAGCGCAGGTTCCCCCAGCTGCCCCACAGGTCACTCCACTAGCTTCTCCATGAGACGCTGAGCCAACTTACCATGTTTATGAACCTGCCATTGCACTCGTGGTTAGGGACTCCCATCAAGTTAGGGACCCTCACCTAGATGATCCAATGACGACACTCATTTTTCTCCTTGAGGTGTTGGAAATACGATAGGTGGCACTCCCACCTGATGACAATCCATATCCCGCCTGGGTGGATGATTAGCCGGCACCTCCGAGTTTGAGGAATCCCACTTTTTTCCTCTCAAATAGGACAGGGGTCCCACCATAGCCTATGGCCCACTTCACCACAAGGGGTGGACCCATGTTAGGGACTCTAGTGCTGTAGGTGATTGCCAAGCTCCGATGTTTTGTGAATACATTGGCGGGGCATGTGTTCGTCTGGTACAAACAGCTCCCCATCAGATCGGTGACTAGCTGGGAGGACCTCGACAGGGAATTACTCTAGCAGTTCAGCTCCACCACATGGACAATGCGCACCGTAGACCTCTTCAAGTGCCACCAGAGGCTTGATGACTGTGTTGCAGACATTATCACCCACTGAAAAGGGAATAAAATCATTCTTGACATACCACTGACTCATGATCAAATACTGAAGATGTGTATAGGGAATGTTAAAAAAGAACTGGTTCCCTCTCTGATTACATATAACTACCCAGGAGGATTCCAAGACCTCTCTGATAAGGCCTAAGCGGGGAAGAAGCCCTGTAACAGGCCAGCCAAGCACGTCTGTTTCCCCCTGTAATTCTTGCAAGGAGGGCTGCCAGAGCTGAGCCCACCGTAGTGGACAAAATAGAAGCCCCCAGACAGCTAGAATTATTACTAGGGGATCCACCTCCACAACCACACAGAGTCTCGCCACCATTGGCGCTACCTCTGGCCTAGCAATGTCCGCCTCAGAATCAGCAGGTGACCCCGCGCAACATTCAGCCACCACCCAGGCGGGATAACCACGCTCCTCATCTTCAATAGGCCCCTTTTTCTCCTCATCAGGGCCAAGTTCTAAGTCCCATAATTCTGTAAAGAAGAAAACAGACATACTCATTCAACAAGAATCGGGTCTTTGAATATTTCTGAAGTTCCTTGCAACAAGGGATTGTGCATTTTCTTGAGTGTAGAATGCCAGAATAGGTGAACCTTACTGCTCGTCCCAACAACTGACCATATCATAGGATCCTGGGACACACTCTCAAGTAGTGATATGTCTTCCATGATTGGATTAATGAACAAATTGAAAATAGTGTAGTCAGGTTGGTCCCGACCCTAGCCCAAGTGGCATGAGTTGTCGTAAGGCCAGACAGCAGCAGCGATAGAGAAGGTGAGTGGCGAAAGGATTCTAACCGTAGGTCTGAGAATTATAATGATTGGATGGCTCAAAAAATGGTCACCCATTCCCAAAGTATCATCCATGAATGCCTGAATCAAACAGATCCTTCAGATGTTGTGTCCACCACTTCTATATCATCATATCAGCCGACCTCTTCACATAAGAGAAAACACCGGTGGCACAAATGAAAGAAATTCACCTTGCCAATGGCATCATCGTATAATATTCTCCATGAAATCATGCCCCCAGATATGGGGATTCCCCCAGAATCCACCCAGTAGTGGATGGATCTTCCTGTGACAGTCAATGGTACTCTTCAGTTAACACCATAGAGTTCGTAAAACCCTACATGACTCCCAACGACGGGGAGCGCGAGGAGGATCTCCAAAAAGTTCCTATCTGACACCGATGTCAGTGGAGCAGCAACCATTTGGGTCATTGAGGAACATCAGTTGGAACTTCTAGCCAGGTCGTTCATGCTACTGAGATCAGATAGCAGGCCCAACGTGGAGCTCAGCACATGCAGCCTCCTCATCGGGTGTCATCATGCCTCTCTTTACTGCAGTTTGTGCTACTCGATCAGGCAGAGCCACCTCGACCATTCCGTGACCATCCACACCCTACTACAGGCTGGTCTCAGTCGTCCGGACATCATTTGGTAGCCACTCTATAGGATCTGACTAGTGAGCAGCAGGATATACCAATCACAAATCAACCGTCAGCCCAGCAGGCATGGGCCGCAATATTGCCTATCATAGAGCGACCTTTTGATAGCAGAATATCTATCCTGGCATAGAAGTATGATGTTATCAAGAACCTTTCTAGCATCCCAGCAAGTATTTCCATCCTTAAGGCCCTTCGTATATCGCCAGATATGCATTAATCCCTCGCTGGGGCTTTCAAAATCCCCCTCATGTTTGAGTCTGAGGAAGCAGCTGCATCATCCTTTCATGCGAAAGCCATATGGAATACTGAATGCCAGGCCATTATCTCATTCTCTGGAGAAGATTATGGTTCTTACATACAGGGGCACATTCACCCACTGTACATCACTAGCCAACTCGATTGCATGGAGGATCGATGCAGTCTTGTTGACACAGTCTCCGGGATTAACCTTATCTTGACATGGACACTGTGGAAGCTATAGTTATCTGAAGAAGACTTGACTCCCTCTGGCCAAAAAATATATGGATACAACTGGGCAGAATGGACCCCGGTTGGCAAGATACATTTGAAGACCCAGTTCAATGGTCTAGTTGCTAGTTCCGAGTTTATGGTTTTCTACCAAGACACCTTATACAATGCATTAATGGGAAGATAATGGCCCCACCTACAAGTGGCAATTCCATCATGGTATCACCAGTGACTTATGTACTCTCTCAGTGGTTGACTGGGCGTGCTCCAAGGTGATGTGTCTCCTTTTTCATCTTGTGAATCCCGATACATGGATGACAACTTCTACAAGATCATGGACAAGAAGATTTAGGCCAATGAGGTCAAGCATGCCGTAGTTGCAACCGGCCCCTGGGTAGGTCTAGATGATGCCTACGTCTTCCCAATCCATCAATTGGAATCCATGTCCCCCGATATGGGGAAATGTTTTATTGTATATGGAATAAGGGGAATGTATATTCTTAGGTCTAAGAAACATTGGGGGATCACATCATATTTTTATACGAATCAAGCCCCAGTGATCCCTGAGCCCCCTACTCTCATAAGGTATCAAGATGTCCCCCCCATGGAAACAACGATACATCATACATGCATGTTTTTTCAGGATAGAATCAACCAGATCAATCCAATGCACCACTATTCATGGATATCATCAAGTGTGGACCCTTGGGCCGAAGCCCAAATGGGATCAGTTCGATGGCCTTCATTGCTGTGGTTTCAGCAGTACCAGAATCTCTGATGCGGTGAACACTGAAGCATAGGTTGGTGCCTGCATCCTGTTGGAATTTGTCGACCCAGAAGAAGATCCTCTCACCGGGGATCCCTCCTCACCAAGTGAAGAAGAAGATTTGGAGGACCCTCCCCCAACCTTTGAAGGGGGAGTTTCTTCCACGGTTGATGAGTTGGTATAGGTAAACCTCAGTAGCGAGGCAGATATAAGACCTACATTAATTAGTGCTCCCATGACCCTCAAGGAGAAACATTGATACTTAGGCTTCCTAAAACAACATCGTGATCTATTCGCCTGGTGTTACGACAAGATGACAGGAATAGATCCTCATATAGCCGTCCACCACCTTAGTCTCCCTGCAAATCATCGTGGGTTCAAATAGACTCCCAAGAAGATGCACCCATCTCACGGTGCCATGGTGGAGGCGAAAGTTGATAAGCTCATCAAAAGAAATTTTTTTATGGTGTTCTAGTAACCCAAATGTTTAGCCAACATTGTACCATTCTTGAAGATGAACAGACATATTAGAGTCTACATTGACTTCCGGGATCTCAACCGTCATTTTCCAATGGATGATTTTCCCCTTCCTGTGACGGAGTTGCTGATTGACACTACAACGGGATTCCAAGACATCTTCTTCATGGATGGGTACTCCAGGTAAAACCATATTTGAATGGCCCTTGAGGAAGAGGAGTCCATAGAGTTCATGGCGCCACAAGGTTTGTTTTTTACCAAGTCATGCCTTTTGTCTTAACGAATGCAAGTTCCACCTATCCGCAGACCATGCATCACATATTCAAGCCAATCTTCGGGACATTGGTGTAATGATATATGGATGATCTGGTGGTAAAATCTCACCAACAGCAAGACCATCTCAAGAACATTGATAAAGTGTTTATCTTTCTCCATTCCCAACACCTGAAGATAATCCCATTGAAATGTGCCTTCTAGGTCACCTATGGGCAGTTCCTTCGCTTTGTTTTCAGGTACCGGGGCATCGAGATCATCCCAGAGATGATCAAGGCCATCAGCCAGATGCCTCCCCTAAACAATGTTTGGGGGCTTTGTGTTTTTCAAGTACACTTAGACTATATAGGCTGATTCATTGCGAATTTGTACGATAAGAGTAAGTCCTTTTCTTGGGACATGAAAAATGGAACCGCCTATGTGTGGGCCGAAGTGTTCCAGATCACATTTGAGGAAATCAAGCAGTATCTATTCCAGCCTCAAGTATTAATGCCACCTATATCTGGAAATCCAATTTTCCTTTATATGACCACCCTAAAATGATATCATGGCACCCATATCCCCCAGAAGAACAATGAGGGGACATAAAACAGCCTCTATTAAGTCATTATTATTCTCATCAATATGAAGACCAGATAATCCCCTATTGAAAAGAGATACCTTGCACATGTATCTGTAATACCAAAATTGTGACATTACTTGTAGCACCACGAGGTAAAGCTGGTGTCTTGGGTAGTCCCACTGAAGTAAATTCTGAACCACCCCACGATGATTGGTTGTCAAGCTTAGTGGGCAGTGATTCTTCAGCAGTTTGATATATGGGTTTTTCCCTTCGAAAGGTATTAAGGGGAATGCATTGGCAGTCTTCCTTGCTTCCCATCCATCTCTTGCTGACCAGTCCATGGATCTTGATTTTCCTGATGTGGAAATCCACTTGGTAGACCAATCCATGTCGTGCATGAATATTCACTTCGATGGTGCTTCTGGGAGTCCCACCGTAAGGAGGATCAATGACCATAGGCTCAATAGGGTTGGATTGGGTATCACCTTTATTACCCAGGACAAAATCCATTCTGTCGTACACATTCATGTTTTCAGAAGGTTGCACCAATAATGAGGTAGAGTGTTAGGCTCTTATCAATGGCCTCGAGCTAGCCCTTGAGATTGATTTTCACCATTTTCATGTGAAAGGGGATCCTGAACTAGTCATAAACCAGATCAACAATGACTATGTCATCAAAAAACTAGAGCTTGTATGGTTTTTGGAGCGCACCCTCCATCTAATGGCCCAGTTCTCATTTTTTCCAGATGTTATTCATGTCCCTCGATCTCAGAATGGTCGAGCTGACGCCCTGGCCAGCCTGACTGCATCACATGTAGTACCTGAGGAGGATGATATGATTATCCACATGGCACATCGGATAGTCATTACCCCTATCACCCTAGGTGACAATGACGGCCTTCAGGTGAGCCATCTTTCCGCTGAAGCCTCCAAGTCAGGACACCCAGATCCCTAAGATGCAGTGGTTGATGTGACTCCTGACTGGAGAGCCCCCTCTATTTAGTATCTCTTTAATGGTTACCTCTTGGATGATTGGGCCAAGCGTGAGTGAATCTGATTCAACTCACGTCAGTTTTTCCTCCAGAGTGGTCCCAGTCATGAGTAGATCCTCTAAAAGCATGGTTTTGATGGTTTCCTCCTCTGTTTCATCCATGGAGTCAATATTTCTGAGGTCATTCAGGAGGTTTTTGCCAGTTCCTAAGGGACTCGTCAGACCACACCAAAGATATCTCACCAGATCCAGAGACTATGGTACTTTTGGCCCTCTATGATCCATGATTGCATCGAGTTCGCCAAGAGATGTCATGCATGCCAAGTTCATGCCAACTTCGTGCATATTTCACCATAGCCTCTCCACACTACCATGTACTATTTTCCCTTTGCAGTCTGGGGACTGGATGTCATGGGACCATATCCGCTGGCGGAAGCTCTCCAATGCAGGTTCATCTCGACCACTACAAATTTCCTTTCCAAGTCGGTAGAGGTATTTCTGCTCAAGGAGGTCAAAGACCATTATATCGTTGAATTTGTGATCTCAAATATCATCTACCAATTTAGAGTCCCTCATGACATTCTCACTGATAATAGCACCAAATTCAATGTTGCGGAGTTGAATAAGTTGTAAGCCAAGTACAATATTGGCTCTAACCATACCTCCCACCATCATGAACATAAAAATGGGCAGATCAAGGTGTTCAACAAGACCCTCCCTAAAATTTTGCAGAAAATGGTTGGTCAGAACAAGAAGAGTTGGCCGGACAAGCTCACTAATACCCTTTGGGCTTATCGGACAATGACTTCTAATTCCACCCATATGACCCCAAATTCACTAGTATATGGATCAAAATCTGTCCTACCTATCGAGATTCAGTTTCCTTCGTTATGCACAACTATTTTTGACAAACAAGAACGAGATAAGGTACAGAGATTCATTTTGCTGAATTGGAATCACATGACGAGAATAGGCTTCATGCCATGCCAGACATGGAAAGACAATAGAACAAGATGGCCAGAGCCTTGAACAAGAAGGTCTGCCTCTACTCTTCCCTGCAAGGTTATCTAGTATTGGCCATCTGGTCACCAGTGATACCTGGAATGAAACCACCCATGTTGCATCTTAAAAGGGAAGGACCATTCGTTGTTCACATGGTTTATCCAAATGGTGTGTACTCACTAGAGACCATGGATGGTGAGCGTATAACTCCTCCCACAAATGCATAATTCCTAAAGGAATACTTTTCCTGATCTAGTTCATCTGGAATTGCTCTAAACTGTTTGGTCCAACATGACCCTAAACTTCTTGGTCCTGCATTACCCTGAACTATTTGGTCCCACACGACCATAAACTGCACAGTCCTACATGACATTAATCTATAAAACGTCCCGCATGATGTTAAATTGTATGTAATCATGTAAGATGATAAACTGCACCCATTGAATTACATATGGCTTGATTACCATCTACATGTAATACATTGGAACTCTAAGATGCTCGGCACTAAGCCCAGTCCCCAAAATCCTCCCTTTGACTATCCCTCCTAGGTATAGTTCTCTCAGTGGTTCCTTTCATAATATAGTGTATGCTCATTTGGACCCACTCATGTTAGGATTATGATGGTTTCACCATGTGCCACCTACCTTTTCTTATATCCTCCCACATCCTCACAGCACGATGATAAAATGCATGGCCTTAAAAACTACCTATGGCTTGATTCCCCTTCTAATGGGATACCTAGGAACACCCATAAATTTTATTTATTGGCACAACTCAAACTTCCAAATCTCCCCTTAGTTCAAGACATATGGAATGGTATAATATGTTTCCCCAATTCACATCGATATCATCTGAATCCCACTGCACGACCTGCTCCCTGGAGATATTTGTCACTTTCATCGCCCTGCTTGACGTCTAAATGAATGGGCACAGCTTTGCTTCACCCAATCCTCTGATTGGGAATCCTTCATCTTTCACATCCAAATGTACCCCCAACTAGTATGGATGCTTGGACTTCGGGATCTCCTACCACTTCGGGACAACACCCTTGAAGATGTTGAGGAACTAATTGATAAAGATCCCACGTTGTGAATATGGTCAGTGATCGATTCTCATTTGTTGTTCCCATTTTAGGTCACACTATAAGGATGATAGGTTTTGAACATGATCAGTAGCTATCCTTTGTCATTGTCACCACCCCTGTAGATCCCAAACAATGAGTGTGGTGGTTCATCCTTCCCACGGTATACTTGAGTATCAACTCCCTTATGGAGATACCCGCAATCATACCCTTATAAGAATGGGAACGATAAATTTGTCTCCATGTTTACCTCACCGAGCATTACTCACACGGGCTAAGGAGTTGTGATGAGGTGGTAACCGCACAAGAGGTCATATGGATATAGTTAGCTAAGACTCCCACCCTTAGGTCTGTTGACCCCTTTAGGCCCTCTCCCAAGTTCTCATTTTGGATTGTGTGGTGCGGTGTAGACTCATGTCATCATCCACATCGGGCTATTTCACATCACCAAACATATCCTATTGAGATATTTCTTCCATTATTTATTATCCATTCTATGAGCAGATGCCCTGACATGCTTGACATGAACCATCATTTGGGCTACCGTCACACTATATATCCAGAATGGCCCCCGAATGGCATGGATACTCGGCCCAAGGGATCTATTACCATTACGAGCTGGCACTCTTGAGTATTGTGACCAACTAATTTGTATAATTCCTATGATGAGAATAGGGTAAGTAGTTGATGCTCAATGGTTTTAACAGAATTCTTGTCACACAAGGGTGGATACAGTGTTGAGAACCTGGTAAATAGTTGTCCTCAATCATCATTGCTGCACTGTGGTCTTCCATAAGAATGATTATTCTCACTTTCGGTCCCACACATATGACTGTAAACTAGTCATATACGGTCAGAGTTCTATGACCCTAAACTAAGAACTCTACCATTCTCACTACAAGATGTTAAACTGTAAGCTGGACATGATGCTCTGTCCATGGCCCACCCGCAGGCTCTTGGCCTTTTCAGGCCCCTGGCCCAAGTTCTCACATAGGGTGTGGTGTGGGTTATGTCCTCATTCACACTTGGTTACTCACTGTTCCATACAACTCCTTTGTTTTAGGTGTCTTACACCTTTCTTCATCCTTACCGCAAGACGTTAAACTGCAAGCTGGTCAGGGCTTTCGTCTGAGGCCCAACCTCAAACCCCTTGGCCTTCTCGGGTCCCTATCCCAATTTCTCTCTTAGGTTTGTACAGTGTGGTGAAGGATTATGTTCTCATTGATGTCGGGTTACTCTCTGCACCGGAGACCTCCTTTGTGTGGGGTATGTTACCCATTTGCATCCTTAATGCATGATGGTAAACTACACATTACACCCTTCTAGAACTACATGTTTCTTGATTACCATCCCCAGGGGATATATAGGAACGCATGGAAATTTCATCTACTAGCCCTACCCCATCTCATAGTCGTCTCCGGGTTATCTAGGCCCCTTGGCCTACATTCTTCTATGAGAGAGATATATGTAGCGGTATGGGATTATGACTTCATTCACATCGAGTATGTAACAACCACACCATGTATCTCTTTTTCTAGAGTGTTATTCATCTCTATGTTCTATACTCAACTTTTCAAATTGGAATCTCCCATGATGTGCCCCTCAACCATCTACAGTGGTTCACAAATGTGCCCAAGAGAACTCTGGTTCAGTGTCTGATGTGTCAAATTTTACCTGGACATGCTTTCTCCCCTTTTCCAGGCATCATGTTAACCTTAATTTGGGATTCCATAATCATTCACACACAAAGGGACCCCCAAATTCCATGAATTATAGGCCTATGGGATATCCTACTATTACAGTCCAACATCCTTGAGGGTTTCGAACAAAAAATCGATACAAGTCCAAACATTGCGAATACAGTTAGCGGTTGAAGCTCATTTGTCTATCCCATTTCAGGCCACACAATATGGATGATGTGTTTTGAATAAGGTCAACAGTTATCCTCCATCATTACGCTAGCCCCTTTAATAATTGAATTTTGGTTACATGATTCTCAATATTTTCCACCCCATAATTCCCAAATGCAATTTTGAAACTCCTGGAATTATCCCTCAGTGCGCATTTTCACATTAGGAGGTCAAAAGCTGTGGTAAATGCATCATTTGGGGCTCTGCACCAATTTCCCATTGGCGTGAATTCTAGGTATTGCAAAAACCTCTTCCTCCATTGTTTCCCGCACTGAGTTTGACTCACGAGGGCTTAGAAATCAGGTTGAGGTTTTCACATACTTGGAAGGATTGATCTCTTATAGGGTCTCAAATCTATGACCATAAACTAATACCTCTTTCAGAACTACATACATCTTTATTACCATTCCCATGGGATATGTCGGAATGCCTAGACATCTTGTATTTTGGTCTTGCTCGAGTTCCACTAATTTATCTCTTATGTTCTGCTTTCAGGGCTTTAACTCCTATGGGACTATGTGTCGTGGTATGGGATTCTGTCCTCATTCATGTCAGGTTTGCATTATCCACACCACCTACACCCCTTTCTAGGAGTTATCCCCCCTACTTCCTGTCCCACTTGACATTAAACTGTATTTTTTCCCGCACGACATTAAAAGGCACCTTCAAGAACTACGTACATCTGGATTCCTATTCTCATGGGATAAATAGGAACACCTAGACGTCTCATCTTTGGGTCCATCTCAATTGGGAGCTAGTTTCTTCTACCCATTATCCTCTAATCATTCCTAGCCCTTTGGCCTAAGGTTTCCTGCTCGGAATCACACATGGTATGGTGTGGACCTCATCTTCATATGCTTTATCACACCATACACATCCCCTCTATAACCTCGTCCCTCCTGTATAAATCTGATCCATACGACATAAAACTATGATTCTTAGTCCCCCACGAAGTTAAACTATTGATTCTATCCTACATGATGTTAAAAATGCATGGTTAATCCCATCACATGACCCTGAACTGTGACATTATCAACCTGGTCGCACGACAAAAAATGGTACTCCATCATGATATACTCACTCGAGGAGGCATCATGTTTGGTATCAGTCATACAACATACCATGTTTCAATGCCTTCACATGGGTTGATTTTTGTGGCCATGTCTGGACTTTCTATCCAAAGTCCATCACAACACAAACAAAAACTCATTCATCCTAAAGGACAAATAAGGTCTATCTAATACGGCTTCCTTCGGTGCAAGGGACAAACCCGCATGACCTTTTAGAACTAAATATGGCTTGATTCCCACCCTAAAGGGATACATAGTAATGCCTGGTCACATTTCCTCAGGCCCGGACTAACTTACGTTTTTAGTCCCTCAACCAGAAACCTCCCCCAAGAAGCGCACGGTGATTCGGACCATTTCCTCATTCTCATCGGGTCATATAATTACATCGTCATGTGTCCCATATTTCCTACCATCTCTTGTCCAAGCTCTATGACCATAAACTAAGACCACTCCACGTCCTTTCTGCGAGATGTTAAACCACACGACATCTTCCAGTACTACGTATGGATTGATTTCCATCTTAATGGGTTACGTAGAAACGCCGAGTCCTTTTTTTCTCCTATCCCAGCCCTAGGAATATAAAAATCATATCCCTTATTTTCGGCCCCTCATCCTAAACCCATTTGGGAACATGTGGTGTGGCGAGTACCTATTAGTCTATCGTTCACATCTGTTTTTCAATATCCACACCATGTGGTTCCCATATCATTTCTCTGCGCAGTCTAAGCTCTATGATCCAAAAATATGATCTCTCTATGGGAACTGCACATCACGTTGTGCTATTTCGCCACCCTATGCATAGTTCATTAAATTTAGCCCCACTTAATGGTCCACCCTATGACCCTAAGTTGAAATCATGAGACCCAAGGACCCTTTTCCATGGGAAGGAACTCGTCTCCCTCTATATGATGCATCTCATTGTCATACACAGATGCGATCTGACAAAGAACCCGAAGTTTTGAATTTTCAATAGGACATTCCCCGTGTTCCATGTCCAAGTGTCATGAGCCCTTTATTTGAATCCTCATCCTCTTCCACATCCAAAGGGACCCCCATCAAGGCCTGGTCTCATGCTACCTCAACTTGCCTACCTTCCAAGGCCAATATCCTCAAGGATCTCAGACGCCATTTGTGATAGATCCCGTGTTTCGAAAAAGGTTAGCAGTCGACCCTCAGTTGTTTATCCCCATTCCAGGCTAACATGATTTGGATAATATGTTTCAAACATGGTCAAAAGCTATCACCTATCATCACGCCACCATCATTGTGGTCTAGATCTTGAGAATCATGATTCACATATTTCAACTTCCATATGTTCAAGTGGAATTACAACATACTCATCTTTACTCTTCAGCACATCTAGGTTTGTTATATAGGCGGGGCAGCATTAGTGGGATGTCATTCACCTAGTGTCCCATCGTATCTAACGTGTTCATTCATGTGAGAATAATTTCCAATCACTACTTCTTGTTTCCAACATCAAGCACGACTAATGTGGGATTAGTAGTTCTGGTAGGACATGTACTGGCGCAGCCATGCCACATGCACCTTTCATCGTCCCACATGACATTAAAATGTGCTCTCAGAACTACGTATGGCTTGATTACCATCCTCATGGGGTACATAGGAATGCTCGACCACTTTGATTCTGGCCTAGTCTAATTTTCACTTTTGGTCTCTTGACCAGAAGAGTTTCCTCCGGGGATACATGGTGTGATCTGAACTCCAAGTCCTCATTCACGTCTGGTTTATAGTTACCATACCACATTATCCCTTCTAGGGATCTTCCCTTTCAATCCATGTCATATCTAATGACGTTAAACTGCATGAGTCGATATGTCATTAACACATGGCACTAAAATGTTGTTCTACCCTAAATAAATTTAGGATTCCCTATGTTAATCCTGGGAAGAATCATTTTCCTCTCCAGAGAGGATTATCCCAATAGGTGTTGGTATCTAACCACACTGTTCCCCAAGAACCATGTTTTTCTTGATTATCATTCTCATGGGAAACGTGGGAACCCTTATACATCATGTCTCCAGGTCCAACCCTATGTATCATAATTCATGTTCCCCCTTCTTTTTATGGTCCCCTGACCTGATCCCTTTTGAGGAACCATGAAATTGCAGATTTACCCTAAACATGTTGGGGATGCCCCACGACAACATTGGGAGGTGACAAATTCTTTCTAGAGAAGTCCCGTTTCGAAGTATATTTGATCCCTGGTCTGACCGATGTACCTAGATAATGCGTTTCCACCAAAGTGGCATAATTTCATGAGTGTTCGACTCCATTTGAACAAACCCATCACTCCACTCTCCATGATTTGCGTGCCCTTTATTTGGGTACTCTCCCTCTTTCATGTCCTGAGGTACCCCCTAACAGTATGGATGCACGACCTATGGATCGTCTACTATCCTAGGCTAACGTTCTAGAAGACTAATGGATAACATTTTGAGTTAGGCCCTGTGTTTCGAACATGGTCAGCAGTTGGCCCTCATTTGATATTTTCATTTCAAGCTAATGCAATAAGGATACAGTGTTCCAAACACAGTCAATAGTCATTATTAATTGTCATGCCATCACTACAGTGTTCTGAATCTTGGTTATTTTTATTCACACCATCCATTACCCCCTGTTTGGGTTTATTCCAGGGCCCCTGGTGCCACCCCATTTGTGCAAAACATTCACTGGGAAAACGGTAATTCTACTATTCTAAGAGAATCATTCTCTAGTTAGGTCTCTCCCTTCTCCTCCCGAGAATCCATATTTGTTTTTCAGACCCCGGATACCCGAAGCTTGGTCCTCATTTTTATGTTTAGGTAGAATAACAAAACAATCATCCCTTGTTTCTCACATTGGGCTTGACCCGTGTGAGCTTATGGATTGATTAGTAGGTTTTTCCAAATATAACAGAAGTGTGTAAAATGAGTACTAATAACGAGACATAGGCATGATATGGAAACCAAATAATCAATGTATGAAAGTGAGTTTGAGGGTTTTTTTCATATTTAAAGCACCTAAGGGTCTACCCCACCCATGGACAGGTTAATCCCATCAAACGAAAGCGGAAAATTTTCCACCCTCCAGCTTTTGGCATCTAGGATTTGATGTTCCCTGTTTAGTTCTCTCTCCACCTTAACAGCGATGGGGTACAATTCATAGGCTACAATCTGATCCCACTCTACGTCGGTCCGGATGATTTTCATCTCCTCAGAGGTTCTCCTTATGCCCTCTTCGGCCTTTTCCAGCTGGGCCTTCAATCGCAGCACCAGCCCTGATTGTGGGTTAAGGGTGACTGAGTGCTCATCCACCGGGACCTGCAACCACTAAACTTTATTATCATCCTCTTGGAGTTTCATGATGTTCACTACATTCCCCCGATTCCATCCCACACCAAAGCCATTGTCATGCTCTCGAATCTTCTCCTCCATAAGATCTCAGACAAGCATTTGAGGGCTTTGGGCATCCACTCCCCCAACACATAGTTCACGTAGTCACAAGAAAAGTTTGTCCTTCTCATCTAGCCATCGTGCTTGGGGAGTGTCACCAATGAAGCACTTGATTAGCTTCCACTGTCGGCGATGAACTATTTTATTGTATTCTTCATCAAAGGTCATCTCATCCCAGTCAGCGTGGTTGGTAGGCTCATATGCATAGAACACCCTCAGGAACTCATCAGCAGGGTCCCCATTTGGCATTTGATCAGTCCCGACAGGACCTTGGCTATTTGATCGATCCTCATCATCGTATCCCACCTCAATAATCTCATGCATAGCCCCGATAGCAGTCCCACTAGCAATCAGGAGAATCGTAGTTCTGACTGTCTGGATAACCGCCTCCACGATCACCGGCATTCCACTTCGAAGGACACTACCAGAAGCGACGACCAACCTCGCCACGGAGGCCCATTCCATTTGAAGAAATGTTCACACCAAATAGTACTTGGATGTCAGTTGACATGGTAAATGGGTGAAAATAATGAATTTTGTAGAAGAGACATACAGATATTGAATTCCTTGTCTCGTTCATGGGTTGACGTCGTTGGGACCCCGAGGCGTGGCCCCCCGTATATTGTCTGAAGGTCTAAAATCTCCAGAGGGGTCAACTCAGGTGTCTAGACCCTGCTGGACATAGCATTTCATGTAGCCACAGTGGTGGATCCCGAAGTCCCCGCACCTGCATCCACTGAGGGACAAGAAAGGGTTCTTTGTATGAGACTCTCTTGCAGAGTTCACGTATTAGAAAGAAGTCCAAATCAACATGGGAGCAGACCCTGAAGAAGTGTCTTGAGATTTTACCTCATGGGAAATTGCATATTATTTGATGTAAGAGTCATGATTATCGGCTTCACCCTCCTCCAATAGGTTCCCTCTACCAGCCTCATCCCCCTAGGAGGACTCGTATGATTCTTCTAGTAGAGGGAAGCACTCTCTCAGTTCAGCGGCAGAAAGTTGCGAAGGGACCATGTGGTCCAGCAGCATCTTGAAACGGTCTATCATTGTATGAGAGGCACCCCAAGAATGCACAATGTCCTCCAGATCTGCCTTGTATTTCTCAGTCTCTTCCCAGGACACCACAAAGCTGGCCTTGATAGGGCCTATCCCCAGCAAATCCATCCTGAGACAGTACAAGTGTTGCCACATCTCAAGCGGGCTGAGGAATTCCTGGTTGACTTCCCAGATTCCCCAAGCCTCCGAGAAGACAGCATTCTATGGCATGTCTATATTGTGTAACCACTTCCCTAGAGCCTGGGTGGATATCCTACAGAACCCTCTTGGTGGTCTCCACTCAAGATGAATTTGTTTTTTTGGAACCTCCTGGTCCACTACCGCGTTTGGATCTATCTTCATTGCCTCACCCTCAACTAGTGCCGGTCTCACCACCATGGATGTACCGCCAATGCGAGATTCCCTTGTCACCATTCGGCCCTAGCCTTGGGGTTGGGGAGGCTCACAATCCCTGACCTGAATAGTTGGATGCTTCAGCATCTCCCCCGGGTAGGTCACCTCCCAGCTTTGTGAATACTATTTTACCAACACAAAGGCATCATTAGGATGATGAAACTCATTTTTCATTTTCCTATCTTCCCATATGAACATGAGCCACATCTGCCTCATCACACCCATGACTTCCTCTTAGCACACCCTAGATAAAGAATCGAGGTCAGTCGCTGCATGCACCAAATTTTTTGACAAATCATTGTTGGGTGTACGACTCACAGAGGAGCTCATGGTCCACCCATGCCACCAGGACTCCACCGTGAAAGGCCAAGAGATAAGACCAGTGCTATTTTTTTCCTCAGCCATCATCAATAAAATCACTTATTGGCAATGAAATTGGGAGAATATTAAATTCCTCAACCTTCCACATCTGGTTCAGTACCAACGTTGTGGTCAGCATGGCTGGGTATAATCCCACAACGTTTAGAATAGAAGAGAAAAAGTTCTACCCTGGAGGTGATATGGGGTCCGGGTACTCATGAAACCCCCTAACGTGTGCTGATATCCACCCATAAAGGTAGGGGAATGGCCCATATATTACTTGTGGCCTCTACCCCTTGCTGATGTGCCACAACATCTTGTATAGCTTGGTGAGCATCGAGATCTCGAGGATGACTCACCTTCCCGTCACCAACATGGAAGCCATGATAAATGTGATGGTTAACACATCCATGTTTTTATCCCTCACCAGTAGGATCCAACCGCAGATGACAGCTGTGATGAATGCCGCCAGCCAGAATATTGGCTGATGCTCAGTGTTGACGCTAAATCCATAGGTTTTCCACTGAATGTCCTCCATGATCTTTCAGTACTAGTGATCCTTACCTCATTGATCCCCCTTCAAGAAAGTATAAGGCAACACCAAAAACTACCTATCTTCTGGGAAGTTCAAAAACAGCTCGAACAACCGCCTAAAATGAACATCCCTTACTGCTTATTTGTCCTCTCCCAGTACCAACACCATCAACGCCATCACCAGCCACAGCATTTTCTCTAGATCCTCCAACACACTCAAGAAGAGAATGAATTAATCATATATCACCCCCAATATCAGGACCCCTATGATCTATTCCTTGTCCCCCATGGTGTAGGTGGAAGGTGTTTGTCCTTGATGACCACCTACTCAGTAGCTCTGGCATCAGCTGCTTTGGCTGGTAGATGTAAAACTAGGATGGACCAAGCCGCCTTATATAGGCCCACTCTCCACAGATTGGCCTCAAACACTTCACATGAGACAGCTACCCAGTAGGCCCAAGACCAATCATCTATGAAGTTACTGCCATAGCATAGGTCCCACTGCTCAGACCATCCCTTCCTCAGGATCCTCAAGGATGCCTTCAAGATTTTTTGGTACAGAGGGGATGTAGGGGGACGTCTACAACTGAAATTCCTCTCCATCCTCGTTGTTTATGTGGTTATACAGGCAGTAATAATCGACGTGCGTGGAGTCCTCTCGGGCATGGACATCAGCTGCCCTAAACCATTGGCACTGACACTACGTACTCTTGAACCAGTAAGCTGGCTCGTCCTTACTTGCTTCAGGAATGAAGACATCATCCCTCTACCCAAATTCATACAAAGAAAACTACATGCATAGTCGATAGTTCCTTTGGATCTCTGATAGAATCTCCATAAATGAAACATGGTCAGATTTGCTTCGTATTAACTCTCCTAGGCCCAAGATGTTTTCCATCTCTTCCCTTCCGGCAGCATCCACGTGAACCCCGCTGGCTGCCTCCCGATGAGCCATTCAGTTTTATGTTTGAGTGTTTCCTATGTCTGGTTTGTGAAGCCCTTTCAAAGGGAAATTTTGCAAAGATCGTGAGAAAATAATTTCGTGGAGCCCTGTCCCGACCTTCTAATATAAAGTCACTAGGCACTGTCGCGGAGTCGGAGGCTCTCTATGCACCGTGAAGCAACAACTCAGATTCGTGGAGAGAAAGCATGGATTATGCAGATCATTGCGAATCAAGAGCGCAATGAGCCGAAGACGTGATAGAAAGAAAGGGAAAAAGAGGGGTCATCTCCCCTATTTATAGGCAACAACTTTCGAAGCATCACATCACATTCATGTCGCGGCGAGATTCGTGGAACATCCATGCCGCTCTAATCTTCATGGCACGTCCATGCCGCTCCAAGATTTGCGGCATGTCCATGCCATACTGAGCTTCTTTGTTCGTCCTTTCCATGCCTAGTTTTGCATTGCGCCTAGCCAGCACATTGCCTATCCGCTTCGCGAGACCTCTTCGTTGAATAGCTTCACGAACAACAATAGATTTTGGCGATTGACCCTCAGACTTTAACCCATGATTTCTCCTCATCTCCAAGTCTTAGTGGGGGTATTTACTAATGAAGAAAATTTAGGAAGATGAATAACTAGAGGGATGCATCCCAGTCTTCCTCGCGGAGCCCTTTCATTAAGCCCCATGGCTCTGCGCCTCATGCAGAGCAAGGAGGTGGTAATGCTCTGCGAGCCGTTTTGATGTTCGTAACCCGCCACAGAGCAAGGTGATGGTAACTCATAGTGACCAAATTTGATGTTCACGACCCTTCATGCTGCAAAGAGGCAGTAACGCTATGCGACCACATTTGATGTTCGCGATCCTCCATGGTGCATACTCCATATTTGCACAGAGCGAGCTCTTCTTCGTGGTGCCTCTTGCCTATAAATATATGTCTCCCCTTGAGAACAAAGGACAGAGCATCCAACCATTCATCTTATGAGAAATAAAATCATGAAGTACCTCTTACTCTGTGAACCATGAGTTATTCAATGTACTTATTCTTTGCGAAGTGCCTCCACCTTGGCCTTAATTGAGCCCCTCTTCTGAGAGGGATGACTTTCGTGAATCCCACAGGCTTTCATGATGGAAGGAGCTCCCCACGGGGTCTTGGGTTGTTACAAAGAATTTATGCTTCACAAAACACCCACCACACCCACATAACCTATATGCTAATTCAGGGTCACTGTGCTTCACGAAGCACATTGCTTCACGAAACCCTACTTCGTGAGGCACCCCTACTTCATAAGCCATTGCATTACAAATAACTTTCCACTTCGTGATGCTCCTCCCATATTCACCTATACCCTATGTCTACCCTAGGAAACTTCACTACACAAACCACATCCCTTCACGGAGCCCCTCCTCTTCATGGAGCACCAGAGCTTCATAAGGCTTTTTTACTTATGGACCCTTTTTCTAAACTACTACTTTTCACGTGCGGCCCTTTAGGTTCGCATGAAGCTACATAAAATTCCCTTGGACGATATCTACCATTGTGTTTCTTCAACTCATGATTCTTCTCATGGTCATGCTAATGTCTATTTCTTCTTCTCATAGCCACACTAGCATGGACCCCCCAATAGATCGCTCAATAACACCCCATCACTACAACATTGCCTATCCCTTATCTTCACCATGGTGTAGAGGGGTTCATTTATATATGTCCTAGGGGTGTAGAGTAACACACATCATCCGAGATGAATGACGTTAAACCTTCCAAGAACCATCGTACTCAACAAATGACATTTAACTGTATCCATTCCACATGAGTCAAATATGGGTAGGGAAAGAATAACCACCCTAGTGTAAGCCCCCAGGTTTCCTCAAAGGAGGTAGCATCCATGCTCCTCTCTTCTTGGGTGTTGAGTCCCTCTCTCACTGGGCTTTGTCACTATTTGGTCCTACATCTTAGATTAAGTTCCAATCTCTTTCACCATGGTATTCTAACCACACGTAATCCCATGCTTCCTATTTGGCCCGTTAACTACATGTAAGCCCCACTCTACTTCCCATGGAAGAACCATTCACGATGTGATCATCAGGTCTTAGCTGTCTCTTGTATCTTACACTGAGCATGTCTCATGTGGGGTTAGAGCAAGCACTGAGCATGAAATCCTCCCCGGGAAGCCTATTGTGTAAGCCCCAAACACCAACATGAACTATGTGGTCTTTCATCATGGAAAAGGTGAGGTACATAGGAAGCCTCTCTGGGGTTCAAGCCCAACACCCTGTTATTCCTACCCCCGTTGATGTCATTTCCCACCCCACCTGAACAATGAGATATTTGATCCTTTCCAAGGAATGGTACGTAGGAAGCCTCCACAAGGTTCAAGCCCACCACCACATTTGTTTCGACCCCCTTCACGTCAGTTCACCAAACCCTACCTGAACTATGAGGTCTTTAATCCTTGCCAAGGTAGGGTATGTAGGAAGCCTACAAAAGGTTCAAGACCACCACCCCGGTTATTCCGACCCCCTTCATGTCGGTTCACCAAACCCAACCTGATCTATGAGGTCTTTGATCCTTTCCAGGGCAAGGTATGTAAGAAGCGTCCTAGAGGTTCAAGACCACCACCCATTGGTTCCGACCCCCTTCACGTCGGTTGACCCCCATCATGAATGGAATTAAACTATGAACCACAATTACCAGTCAACTGTTATATCCTCCGATCAGTGATAAGCTGTTGTTTCCCCTAGTCAGCAGTAAGTCGTTACACGCATACCCGAACTACATGGACTTTGATCCTTTCCAGGGTAGGGTACACAGGACACCTCCTTGAGGCTCGATCCCAACAACCATTGGACCCCTGGTCCTCCGTCACGTAGTTTTACCGACCCCCATCCCACAGGAACTACGTGGGATTGATCCTTGTCTCCTAGATAAATAATTTCGGAAGCCTCCTTGAGGTTTGACCCCATCCAGCGGTAAGCCGTTGCGACTCCATTCATCGGTAGGCCATCATCAACCCCATCAAGTGGTAAGACATTGCAACTCCATTCAGCGGTAAGTCTTTATCAACCCCGTCCAGTGGTTAGATATTGCAACTCCGTCCAATGGAAACTATTGTGACCCCATTCAGTTGTAAGCCGTCGACATTACCATCTTGAGGTAAGCCATTGAAATCCCCAATCGGCGGTAAGTCATCATGAGATGAACTACAAAGACTAGGATTCCTAGCCACGAGGATACGTTGGAAGCTTCTTTAAGGCTCAAGACCAAATTTATTGTCATCCTCACGATGGTTCCATCCCATTCAACATCCACTTCATTCAAACAATCCATCATTCATCTTGATTCTTACTAGGTCCGCCACATCCCGGTGAGTTAATGACAAACTCACCCCCTATATTTGTGTTCCCTCAAGGGGTTGCACCCATCTGGTTCACATTAATCAGTATTTTGATCAGTCTGATCCATCTCTGCCAGACGTTAAACCTACGGCATACCCTATGTTAAACATGGGAAGGTGAGGAAAAACTCAGAAACATGCCTTTGGAATACTATTCTCCACGTTCGATAAGGGCTTCCTCGGGATTTTATGGCCCCGAGAAGCCCTATAATATGGGGAAGAAACCCAGAAGCGCCATTGTTTTGGGGTCCAAACATGCCAGTGATGTCTAACATGACTACTCCCCTGAACGAAGGATGCTGCCCGGACCAGAACCTTTGGAATGTCCCAACAGAAGTAGTGTAATTAAATGATGTTCATGACGATATGGCACTTGAATTAGTTTCATGAACAACGTCTTAAATTAACAAGGGAGACCCAGACTATGTGACGAGTTCTGTGGAGGAATCCACAGAAAGAAGAACTAACATCCCATCATCTCATTTCAATCAAGGAGAAAACGACCCAGAACAAGGATCAGATGTTGCCTGCCTTCAGAAAGTAGGAATGAGGGGAAATAAAATCGCACCTTTCATACTCAAGCAGATGGATGTGCGCTCCCCGAAAAAAGCTTCAGAAACAAATATAATTTTTAAAAATTATTTTCTGTGTTCTTCATTCATGATATAAAAAGAAATACACTTTTAAATATGAGAAGTTATATTTATCTAAATGAATTTTTTCCTCTTATTGATCATGAAATTTTTTTTAAAATAAAATCTTACCAATTTTAAATTTTATTTTTCAAAAACAATAATTCCTGAATAAAATATATCAATAAATATTTTGTTGTAATTTTCAGTATTTTCCTAGTACAATTCCTTTTTTTTGAATAGTAATGAAATGAAACATTTTACTTGACAAAAACATTTCATCTAAAATAATAAAAATATTATATTATATATTATATTATTTTTTAATGAAAATTAGATCAATAATACGTATATCAATTTAATTAAGGTAAATTTAATATATTTTAAGTTGAATTTTGATATAAAAACAATTCAATCTTTTAAACATTTTTAGATTAAAAACCTTCTTTCAAACCTTATCTATGGGATTATGGTAAAATTACTTTTAGCCACATATGTGTTTTGAGTTTTCAAAAATGGATTGAATATTTTGATTCATATGTTCCAAATTTAGTAGATAGCTACCTTTAATTGTTTTACACAATATGAATAATAAAGATTGTAATATTAATTATATGGATTAATGGTAAATAGGTAATTATGGGTAAAAATAATAATAATAATATTATAAAAAAAACTAAAACCTGACCTAATTATGTTGGATTTCTTATTTTTTTCCAAAATCATCCTTGTGCCAATTTGATGATTTCCTACATATAAATTAATAACTTCAATCAATTTATAGTATTACATTTTAATGAAATGTTAAAAAGGGCATACTTTTTTTTGGACAAGTAAAATATTTTAATATGGGTTTACCCAGTGAATATATTAGGCTATAAATGTTATTTTTATATATAAAATATTTATATTAATCAGATTAATTGATCAGCTATTTTTTGAAGAATTAAGAAAGACATTTAATTATTATACAGTGACGAAGAAATAATTATTTAATTAATAGAAATATCAAAAAAAAATGTTATTAAAAATGTAAAAAAATATAAATAGAGATAGTTATTTGAATAAAATTATATAATATATACCTTTGACATGATATTGATGTTTTAAAATATATTTTTAAAATATACCATGGTTTATTGATTTTTGTAAAGGTCAAAATATTGACTAGGGTCATAATTTACATAAATTTTACATTAAAAGAAATAATAGTCTTTAATTATATAATGTTTATAAAAATATAAAATTTTGAAATTCAATTAATATAAATATGAAAATATCATACATGATTCTTTATTGTCTTTATTATTTTGCAGTGACAATATTTTCCCTCAAATACTAAAATTATTGTTTGTCATGATAGGAGTTGAAGAGACTCAATAAGGGTTAAAACCAATATATAAGGGTTAAAATATTACATAAACACGTATAAAAAACATAGGATAAATAGTATTTGATCCTTATCAAACTAATATCTCATATTTGTCTATTTAATCCTTAATTTTACATGAAAATTACTTATGTATTATTTAATTCAATGATAGTTGAGAAATATCACTCGTTTTGTATTTAATTTCACTTATGAGTCTAGATAAGGAAAAAATAAAGACATGAATTGAAATAAAAATATATTTTTATCATAATGAATTTTTTTTCATTATATAAAGTTAATTTGGATATTTATTAATTATATAATTTCCATAAATTCATCAATAATGATAATAAATGTTTATTTAATTAACATAAAAATAAAATATTTATTGTAAAACTATTAATTTTGATATATATAGGGCAGTTTCATGTTACAAACTAGTTTTATAGTTATATAGGATATATTATAGTTATTAAAAAGAATTATATTCAAATTCACAATTTTTCGTGATGTATTTCATGTCAAATTAAATGAATAATATAATATTTAGCAGTAATGATATTTTACTGTATTAATATTTTATTAAATTCAATAATAATAAATTTTAAATTGTCAAAATGGGTTGACAAATGGTTGAATATATCTTCTCCAATTCATCTATCTTCCATTTGAATGTAATTAACAATAAAATGTCGTAATTATATTTTAATAATTGTATAATTTCTTCTTGTTCTTCTCCCCTCAATTATAAAAAAACACATCCTTCCTCATCAATGAACAAATATTAAGCCTTATAAATCAAGAAATTCCTTCAAATTAATCTTATTAAATTTTTTATCTATTTCATTTAGGTACCACTTCTTCAAAAATACCTACCCTAATCCCCTTAATTAAATTTTAAAAGGAATCCTTCTGAAAAAAAGGTATTTATCTATTCTAATTATTTTAGGTTTATTTATTATTATACTTACTATTCATGTGTTATTTACATTATAAAGGGATAAATCTAGAATCATATATATGATAATATATTACTCTGGTTATTTAAAAACCTTATTTTTTGTTATATCAATCCATTGAAAAACAAATCCACCATGCGTGTGTTTGTATGGATTATTATTTCCACACTATGGTATAATATGTTTTTCATCACAACATTACATAGATAAGTATAATGATGTAAATAAAGAATTTATTTAGTAAATAGTTAATGATAATGATTCAATAAAAATTAAAATACCTTAAAATTTCTTATCATTTCACTCTTTAAGGGAATTATACCATCACTCGTGCATATGTACGACGGACCATCTCCATGGTACGATGTCACACATTTTCAATATATATTAATTTAATGTTTATATAAAAACTATTTAATTATTTAATATTATATTTATAAAATTTATACCTTTTTAGATGTTTTGTCTATATCCTATGAAAATGAATTGATACATTCATGAAAAAACATCCATAGGAAAATGAAGAAGCTAAAAACTAAAACAAGGGTAATAACGAAATATTATCAACAAAATGGTGATAGTATAAAAAAAAGAAGATCATAGATGATATAATAAATATTAAAAAGGTAATGATATAATTTAATAACATGAATAAAACTATTATAAAAGAGGTTAAATAACATTTGACTATAGGGAGTACAATGTAAGGGATTTTCATCCCACTTTTATTTCTATGGATAAAGAGTTATGCACGATTTATTAATTTTTCAAGGAGTATATACAAAAAATATAATATAATTTCACAAATATCCCAATATAATTGGGTTTTAATGATTCATTTTATTTTAATGGGAAAACTATTCAAATGATTAAAAAGTGGTAAGGGATTAATTCAAAATCTCATCATTAATTGAGATTATTTCTACCTATGTCTTCATTGATAAATATTTCTCTTCCAAGTCAGTTTTTTATAATATATTTCCAAAAAACATTATATTTCACTATGACTGTTTATTGCAATATCATTAACCATGTTTTCGTTTTTAAATAAAATTAAAGAGTTTTTTTGTCATTTCCCAAATAATGTTCTTTATGACATTTTTGACAAAATATTGAAAAAAATTGGATATTTCAATGGATGAGGGATAAATTTTATTAAATTAAAAATTAAATAATGTTACATGTCATTAAAATAATATGATGAAGTAAATGACTCACACCCATAATAAAATCCCTAGTGCATGGATATCATTCTCTGTCTGCTCAACCTTCTAAGGGTATAAAGTATTTATTAGGTGTTAATATGTTCCAAAATAATTATATAATACCCTCTATAATCGAGAGGGAAATCATGTGTCCTAATATGCAATACTGGACCTTTTAACTCCATCTAATAGTACAAACTCATCCCCACAAATCAAGGACAATGCACCCTGAAATCTATACTCTATAATATCTATGGAGGGGATGATTTTTTAACCAATCCCTAATTACCCAATTATAATCTTATCATACAATTTCATTTGGAAACCATATAAACAATTCCATTCAAGTTAACTAGAATTTCCTTTCATGAGTATGAAAATACTATAAAATAATTTTTCAAACGTGATTCTCAGTCTTTACCTGATGGTATTCTAACCACCAAGATGAAAAATCTACAAATTCCATTTTATCCATGTCCAAAAAATTGGTTTCCTCAAGTCATTTCACATCAGGGAAACTCATGGGTGTACCACCATTAGTATGATATTCTAGGTATCTTATGAATATCTAATAGTGTAAGTCACCAACATTGGGTATTGGAGTTGTGGTATATTCATTTATTATTATTCATTATTTATGAGAATCCTAGTGAACTACTTGTTGGAAAACATAGATTAAGTAATATAACCCTTTGAAAGAATTTTAAAAGATGATTAAATCATTTAGACAAATAATAAAATATTCATCAATACTATAACACTATTATTAGTGTTTTTCACATAGTTATTTGGGTTTTGATGAATGGTTAGAATAAAAAAGTTATAAAAGTATTTTTTATACCGCTAATAATAAAGATTTTATGAAAGGGAAATGAATTGAATGATGCATTATGTAATAAACAGTAAATCATAGAAAATGTTTTAATATTGACTTATAATAATTAATGTTCATGTTTATTTGGATTCAATAATTATTTCATTTTTGGTTCTCTATTTGTAAGAGTTTCTAGATATATAAATATTCCAATATTGTACTTATTCTTTAGGTATTTGGATACATGATGGTTTTAATTAAGGTTTTGAAGTGAAAAATTATTTTGTGTTTGATAATAAGAGATATATTATGTTTTTGTGGAAACTAATGATATTTTTCATTGGTAAATTTAATGGGTTTACCTATAAATGTTCAGACACTGAATTTGGACATAATTATAGTGAATGAGCCTTAATATAACTAGTTTCATAATGGGTTAAGTTGAAATTAGTATACTATTTATTTTGGATAAAGTATAAATTTTCCAATTGGATAACTGGTGATAATAAATTTAGATTTGATAATATTTAATTGTTAATGGAATGACTTATGGATCATTTGTTAAAGGATATTCTTGGAAAAAAATCATCTTTAACATTGATATCTTGGTTTAAGTGATAAACTTGAGATAAATCAAAGCAAAACCAAAGGCTGATATTATGACCTGAAACGAAATAAATTATGATTTATTTAGTGATTTTTTTTGATATTAAAACTATCCCTCAACACTATGAAATTAATTGTCAAAAAAAAGTTTTCAGTTTACTATTCCTTTTTAAAAATGAATTTCCTTTAAACTGATAACAAATTTTGGGTTTTATGATAGATAAAGTTCTAGTTACCATGTTATCTATAACTATCCATCCTAAAATTAAAGTTATTTTTCTATTAAAATTCTATATTTTCACTTCCATGTAATTTTTTCCTATTATAAATCTTTATTCTGTTGTGGCATTCATATTTCACTTTACCACTTATTAGAGAAATTCTTATTTTCAATATTTCTGACATAGGTTTCCCATAAAGGATTTTTTGTGTATCATCCTTTTTTTAAGTGAAATATTAATTTCCAATGAAAACAATATTGATTCTGGGAGAATCTTACACAATATGTTTTTAAAGTATCTCACTTTTTAATTTTAATCTTTTCGAAAGCTTATGTTGCATGCAACACACAACTTAAAAGATTAATGAAATATTATTATAAACTATATATTAATTGGATTGAATGAATAAAATTAACCAAGTTATGATATTTAACAATATATCAATTTAAAATAATTTTATCTATTTTTCAGTCATGATATAAAAATAAATCCACTTTTACGCTTGAAAAGCCAAAATTTTCTAGAGGCAAATTTTCCAAATTTTGATAGTCCACTTGTTTTTAAAATAAAATTTTACAGTTTAATAAATATTTTTTGACAAAAAAATGTAAATCTTAAATGAAATATATCAATACTTATATTTTTTTAATTTTTCTTATTTTCCTGATATGATTCATTTTTAGATGAATAGTAAAAATATGGTGTATTTTACATGAAAACAAACATTTCATTTAAAAAAAATAAAATATTAAATTATATAATAAATTATATGTAATTATAAATTAGATAAATAATACATATATTAATTCAATTATAGACAATGTAATGTTTTTGTTGTTGAATTTGGATTAAAAAAATCATCCTTTGGAACATTTTAACATTAAAAACCTTCTACCAAGCCCTATATGTGGGATTATGGTTGAATTAATTTTTTCCACTTATGGGTTTTGAATTTTTAAAAATGAATTGAATATTTTGAATCATATATTACAAATTAATTAAATAACTCCATTTTATTTTTTTAAAAAATATGAATAGTAAACATCGTAAAATCAATTATGAGGATTTAGGTTAAATAGGGTAATTATGGGAAAAATGATATTATAAATACAATAAAAAAACCTAACAAATAACACAATTTTATTGTATGGGTTATTATTTACCAAAATCATCTTTTTGGTAATTTTAAGAGATCGTACATCCAAATTAATAACAATAAACTATTTATTATATTTTGATTTTATGAAATGATAAAGTTGACATGGTTTAGTTCTAGAAAATTTAAATATTTTAATATGGGCTTACCTTAGGGATTTATTAGGATATAAATATTTTATTAAATATAAAATATTTCAATTAATCAGGAAAACTTATCTCCAATTTTTCTGGAATAAATAACGACATTCAATAATTATACAATGACGAAGCAATAATTATCTATTTAATGGAAATATTAAATAACTGGTATTAAAAATTTAAAAATAAATATATATTAAGATAATAATTTAAATACACTGATTTTATATATACCGATAAAAATATAATGATTTTTAAAAATATTTTTTTTTCAAATATAGCGTTTTATTGATTTGTTGTAAAAGTCAGAATACTGACTAGTGTAAAAATTGATATAAATGGGATATTAAAATAAATAATAATATCTTCAATTATTTAAAGTTCATAAATATATAAAATTCATAATTTTTTTTAAAAATATAAAAATTCCATATATTATTCGTTAATGTTTTTTATATTGTCGTAAGGATACTGACCCCAAATAGTAAAATTCATTATTTTCACAGTAGTAGTTGAAGAGATTAAATAAGTGTTTCAACCAAAATATAAGGATAAAAATATTACCTAAACTTTCATAAAAATCATAGGATTAATGGGATTTTATCCTTATCACTATAATATCTCATGTTTTTAATTAAATAGAAATTATTACATGAAAATAAATTATATAGTATTTAAACATAATATTGTTAAAAAATGTCACTCTCTTTATACTTAATTTCACTTTTGAATGAAGATAGGGAAAAAAAGACATCAATGGAACTAAAAATCTATTTTTATCATGATGAATTTTTTTTCATTACAGGAATTTATTTTTTATTTTTATAAATTTCATAATTACAACAAATTATACTGCAGCGGTAATATAGTATTTATTTAATTGACATAGAAATAAGATATTTATTATAAATGTACTAATTTAGATATATCTAGGCTGATATAATTTTCAAAAATATTTTTATAGATTTATAGAATATATTTACATTACTAGAAATAATTATATTTTAATTCATACATTTTCATGAGGTGTTTAAAGTCAAATTAAAAGAATACTATAATATTTTTCAATAATGATATTTTATTGAATTAATATTTTATTAAATTAATTAAAAATAAATAAAATAATACATGATCACAATGGGGTAACTTATGGGCGAAACTATCTTCCCCAATTCATCTGTATGCCATTTGGAAGACTTTAACTCTAAAATTTCTTAATTATCTTTTAATATTTTGAGAATTTATTATTTTTCTCATAACCTCAATTATAAAAAAACATGTCATTCCTCATTGATGCACGACTATTAAGCCTTATAAATCAAAAAATTCATTCTAATTTCACTTCCTAAAATCCTTATATATTTTATTTAGGTTTTAATTTTTCCAAAATACCTACCCTAGGCCCCTTAATTGAATTTATAAATGAAACCCGCTAAAAATGATGTAATCATCCTTACCGATAGTTTCAAGTTAATTTATTATTATACTTATTCTTCATGTGATGTTTCCATTATAAAGTAATATATAACAAATCATATATATGATAATATATTACTTGTTTTATTTCAAAACATTTATTTTATTTAAAACCCTCATATAAAAAATGAATGCACCACATGTGTGTACGTACAGATTATTATTTCCACAACATGTTCTAATCTATTCTTCATCAACAAAATTACATGGATATGTGAAATTGTGAAAATAATGCATATATTTAATGAATATGAAATTATATTTATTCATCAGAAATTAATATACCATAAATTTTCTTATCATTTAACCCTTTCAAGGATTGATACCATAACTCGTGCGTACGAATGGATTATTGTCTCCATGATGCGATGTGACTCATTTACAATATAAAATAATTTAATGATTCTATGAAAAAAGTATTTAATTATTAATTATTAAATTTATAATATTTCTACACTTTTTTCAATTTTTGTGTAAATCCTATGAAAATGAATTAATACGTACATTATGGAACATGTATACGAAATTGAAGCAGTTAACAACTGAAAAATGGTAAAAATAAAATATTATTAAAAAATAGGTGATTATATAATATAAGATGATCATATCTGATATAATAAATTTTAATAAGTTTATGATATAATTTAATAACGTGAATAAAACAATTATAGATGAGGTTAAATAATATATAACCTAAGGGAGTGTAATGTAAGGGAATATAATCTTACATTTATTTCTATGGGATGTATGCCCTATTCACCACTTATTTATTTTTCTGGGGGTTTATAAATACAATATAATATTATTTCATGAATCTCCCAATATTTATGGTTTTTATAGATTCATTTTATATTATTGTGTAATCTATTCGAATGACTAAAAGGTTTTAAGGGTTTTATTCAAAATCTCATAATTAATCATGATTATTTATTTCCAAGTCTCCATTGAGGAATATTCCTGTTCTAATTCAGGATTTTATAAAATGATTCATAAATTTTTTAATATTTATTCAATGATTGTTTATTGTAATATATTTAACAATGTTTAATTTTTTTAAAAAAAATGAAGTGTTTCTTTTCATTTTTCAAATAATGTTTTTATGAAATTTTTGACAAAATATTGATTAAATATTTGTTAATATTATATAAAATGAAAGGATTTTCGTTAATTCATGATTATATAATATCTTTACGAATAAATTATATATTTACATGGAAATTTATAATAAAAACATTTTATTTACTAATTTTTCATATTTTAACATAAATGATTTCAATTTAAAAAATGTTATCACTATCTAGATATTTTTAAATATATTCTTAGATTTTTCATTATAAAAAATATTAGCTGAATCTTATGCATTAGTGAGATTGATCTATTATGATTGCATCTACCATTTTTGATTAAATTTTTTATTGTTATATAGGATTTTTATTGCATAATTTCATATCATTATTTATATTACTCTGGATAGATTATAATTATTAATTTGTGAATGTATTCGCATTTCACATGCTTGTCATCAAATATGAAGGTTTATGTTGTTATATATCACCCTTAACAGTTGAGTAATTCATTAGACTTATTATTTGATGTTTGTGGCATGCTATATCCCCTGGATGCATAAGTAGGTCTCATAATACAAGCTTGTTTACGTGTTGAAAGAGGCCATAATAAATTATGTATGGTGTATTGGATGAAGAATTGAAATAATGGTTATAATTTCCCACATTACTCAATATATCATTATGATATTAGTTTTTGATATTCAAATTTATTATTTGACTCTTGTAATGCCCATGGTTATGTTTCATTCTCAATTTATTATTTATAGTGGATGACTGGATCCTCATTTTTTAGACTATTTTATGATCAATAATATATTTAATGGAATTGGTTTTTTAATCACATTTCAATATTTTTATGTATTATTTAATCATAGTATCCATTGAATGGACACCCTTATTAAGAATCTGAGATCACCCATTCTTATGATTCAGCTTTTTCAAGAATATGTGGATGTGTTTTTTGATTGATATACAGGGTTACACAATTGGGGGTAATGAACTTTTAAAATAAATAATCGTTATATTTTTAGTTTTAAAGTGAAATGTAAATCTCATGTATGTATATATTTTTTTTACCAAAACTAAAAAACTATTTAATCTTTTGGGATGTGATTTCATGTATCTTATGTAAGTTTAATAAACAAAGGAATATTCTCTAGTCTACAAGGATGGGTTCATTAAAAGAGGAGTCATAATAAGGTATTACCATTAATAATTCATCTTAATTTATACAAAACTAGTGTTAAATAAGCATGGAATAGAGGAGTTATCCAAGGGGATAAAAAACAGTTTCAGTGGTCGAAATTAGGTGAAATGAATCCCCAAAATTCCAAAATTCATCCAAATAAAAAGGTTAAATTTTTAATTTTTAATCACCATGACAATACACATGTGTATTACTCATGGAATGATTAATCATGTCACAACACCGAAATTTTATCCTCTTACGATTTTTATGCCAACATTTCACTCCAAGAAATTTATTAAATATTCAAATAAAAATACACGTATACAAAAATACTAAGAAAACATCAATGATCTATTGGAAAAAATTCCATCATTCCCCTTTATGAATAAAATTCCCTCTCAATTACATTCCTCACATTTAAATCTCTTTAAATATTCATATATGGAGAAATCAAAACCTCTCTCAAAATTAATTTTACGTCTCTCTTAACTCAAGGGAAATTAAATTTTCAGTTGTGCACATACAAAGAAAATTCTTATATCACAATAAGATTATGAAAATTATAATTTTATCATTGTTTGAGGCATGAAAATATATTAAATCCTGAGGTCTTATTCCAGGATATTTGTATTGAATTGGGAGAGATATAAAAATAAATTAAAGAATTTCATACTAAAATAGTTAGGCTAGAATAATAACAACAATATCTTTAATATACATGGGAAAAAATCGATGAACCTCACTCAATTACCATATAAAATGTATAACAGAACACCAAACTCATTATGTGATATGTTTCATGATATATGAATTGATTAAAATGATTGAAATCATCAAAATTCTCCCAATATTTGATTTCCATAATGATCCTGAAAGGAACAAATCTTTTTTTTCTAGTCATCTTTTTTCACAGTTTAAGAGTGTAAAATTGATAAAAATTTATGTATAATTTTTCCAATTATTTTAGAGGGTAAAATTAGTCAGAACCGAACTCATAATGAAAAAATAAAAAAATTCTGTTTTTTATTTTTATATATATTCATTTTAGGGTTTTTCTTTTTTTTTGATGGAGAATTAGATGAGGCTAATAAATCTCAATGGATGGATGAAGCATTAAAAATTATATAATTCCTTAGTAACTAATTTTTTTAGAAAAACATTCACCAACAAAAAATGGAACAAATTCAATATAATACACATTAAATAAAAGTAAAAAACAATCAAACATTATATATAAATGAAAAAATACATAGTTTTTAGGTAGGTATGAAATATCATCTAGTAATGTGGCATAAACCAATAATGAAAATCCATGGAATATAAGGGATAATGCAGGATGTATTTAATTATAGGTATAATGTTAACAGTTTTATATACAATAAAAATTCTCAATCATAACAATATGGTTCCCTGATGTTCAATGAATTGAAAGTGAAATATCAATTGTTTTCGTTCTCACCGAAAATTCGTTTTTCTCTCAAAAAACTGTGGGCTTTAAGAAGAATATGTAAAAATATTTTAGCATACAAAACATGAATTGAAACATGTTTCGAATAAATGGTTTTCTAATGGTATTTTAAAATCAGTATAATGTATAATAATTATAAAAAATCATGTTCATGTAAAATGATTCCACATAAAAATTTAAGTAAAATCAATTTCTTCCAAATAAATGTCATCATCATCCCTATAAATTCATGTTTGAAAATTTATATTTCGATTCAATTCTTGTCAATTTTACTAAATAGATTAAAAAATAAATAATAATGATACAAAACAATATACATTGGCAAAAAATCAACATACACCTCGATTTAACTACCCTTCATCTCATCTCAACAAAAAAAGTATATTGGTATAAAAAAACTGTAAGGAATGATTGAAAATAATTTTTTTTATTAGAAATATTTAGTTATGATCCAAGATCCTACCTCTTATACATATAATGAATAAAATAATTAATGAATAATTTAAATAAATAAAAGTATTTGGAATCTAAAAAGTGGATTTATCATCGTTTAGACTACCATGTGGTTGATGGGTTTTTACTACCCATAATCTAGTAGTTTATGTGGATTAACCCCAATAAATAGGTGGATAGGACTTCAACCTCATGAACTACCAAAATATATTTCTATACGTTATATTAATCATACACGATTCATGGAGAAAACAATGCAAATAGTATATCAGTACCTCATAATTTTCAATTTGGAGGAACATAGATGATGTGGGAAAGAGAATAAACTTGTCATCTCTAATACCTACCATTATTTGTTTCATCTTAAAATAAAACTTCCATGCATTAATAATGTGATTCTATTTTATAGATATTATAAAATAGTCTGTTAGGATACAATTCAACATGAATTTTAAATAAAAAATAAACCAGCAAAAATGAAATATTCCCCTTCAATTTGGTCTGCATGAAACATCATCTCTTTAGGTAAGGACACATGTGAACATATATCATTAGGTTATTATACATCTTATTTGATAAAAGGGTACATGAATTGGGAAAATATTTATCCTTTTTAATTTATGGGAGTACTCCATACCTTCTTGGATTTAATATAATTTATCATATATTCTTCATAATCATGTTGTGCTCCAACAATTATATCAGCAATAGTTAAACCTTATAGAACCTCATCATGAAAGGGACTATGAGGGTTGATTAGATCATCATGTTGAATCTTTATGTCTCCCTCCGGTTCGTCTAAAAAAACTATGTTTAATTATCATGATATTCTTTATTTAATTTCTTTTTTCTGTTTTCTCCCACCATGGGACATAACATTCGTGACTGATGAAAGAAAGTTTGTCCAATTTATTTCTTAGTTACAATATTTTTCTATTCTTGTTTGTAATATGTTTTAGAAAACCCCATACTAAAAGAATCATCACTAGGTCAAATAAATTAAAAATCACTATGGGGATCCATCTCAACATAAAAAAATGTTATATATTCAATGAAGTTTTATTTTGTTCGACAATTTTCTTTTTTGGGGTTTTTATAGAATCAAAATGTGTAAAAACATATGCGACCTGAAGAGGGAACCAAAAACATATGTGGGGTTTTTTATAGATCCCATATCAATAGAATTATTAAATAATAAAATAATTCTACATATTAAAACACCCAAGGTTTAATCACATGGAATATTATCACAATACATTTATTTTTTATTACCCCTATTTTAAACTATCATATATAATATAAAATTAACTAATATAAATTGGTGGTTTGGAAGGAAAATGAAATATAATATATTGTATATATAAATAAATTAAATTTTAATAACATTATGATAGAACAATTAATATAATGAATTTTATGGTGGAGGTTATATTGATTGATATCATTGTTGAAAATGAATCTTAATATTCAATTCGATATAGTGATCAAGAATTATCCAACTAATCATTTGAAATGAGATTACCCCATACCAAGACCTCTGTATATTGAGAATTTTTTTTAGAATTTATATATGATACCACATTTTTGACCATGAATAGTCATTCCATCATCCACTTTCTGAAGGATTCAAATAGTGAATATAATGAAAATGATAGAACTTGAAAAGAATTCAGATAATAGAAAAACAAGGTGATTACTCACATTTAATAAATTTAACCATCACCTAAATTTTCAGTATTGAATAACTATAATAAGTTGACCTTCATAAAACTAAATCATACCACCATTTACACCATTCAAAAAAATCATAGCTAGTTCCACATTTTATGTTGCGTTTACTAGGGAATACCATTGGAGAACACCAAAAATAAATGATATTAAAGAAATATATTTAAAGAATAGATATAACATATTATAATAAAATAAATATCATAGTTATTAAAATTACAAAATATATCTGAACGTAATCAAAAATGCTTCCACCAATATTTCCAACCCATTGTGGTGATGAATAGATTCATCTTTTTGGGAGAGGGTGGCTCATTTCTAAATCATAATTTTCATTTGAAATATTTGACATGTTAGACAAATAAAATTATTTAATTTAAAATTTTGATTATCATTAATTTTTTTCAACATGAATTTCTATTGAACCATAATTATTGAAGCATTATTGGATACCATATGATCAGTTTATGTATATTTGACACTGGAATAGTATTAAACACAAGTGACTATGAATTCCACGTCTAAAAATTCTCAGGCCATTATAATCTTGATGGATGAAATATAATGCTTGACTATAGTTAATGAACGTATTTCTAATGATGTTTTATATGTCCAGGTAAAGTTTTATCACTATGTTGATATCCCTCTTTGATATATAAGATAATATTTAACTGATTCTAGATCTATTAACTGTTTTCATATCCTAAATTGTATGCTCTTTTATAGCCTCCAAATGATGGACTCGGGTTTTGTTATAGTTAGAATAAATGAACCAAAAGATGTCATAAATTTTTAAAAAATATAATATTATTATTTTATTAGGTTTCTAAAATGTTAATAATGGATTTCATAATATGGTTAAATTATCTCAAATTAACAAATATTCCATTTTTCAATTAATCTCAAATTACTAGTAAACAATAAAATTTTATAATTTCTTATATAATAAAATTATTATGGGATTATATACTTTTGACTATATTATAAATTACGTTAAAATTTTATATTCATTTCCCTGATAATTAAACAGTTGGTGCTTCTCATGAACGAACCGTGTGACAAGAACTGCATTGGCTAATTCTTCAAATTATATGAAATTTTACCCAAAGAGAGAATTAATTATTAAATACAGAATACTGAATTTAATAATAGACCAATAATATATGTGGAATTAAAATTCATCGCACTATAAAAACTTATTCATGTATAATTTTTAATGGAATTATATGATCCTGAGAATATCTGAGTGTCTATATCTATCATATAAGGAAATTAAAAGGATAAGTATTAAATAACTGAGGACACATAGTTTTGGGGACAATATTAATCATTCACAAGAAAAAATTTATTATACCACCATGTCTAAATATCTAATAAAGAAGATTCCCCAAAATACCAACGTCTTCCACAAAACATATTAACAGAAAAAGAAGGAATGACATACAAAGGAAATTGTATAATTCCAAAACATTCAAACACAAAAATAATGAACACCCAAACCTAAACAAATATCATTTATTTGAAACATACTATAACATTCCAAAATTCTATAAAATAATTCATAAAATGACCTATGATCAAAATATAACCAAGGAAAAGGCTAGGTTATTTGGTTAAAAACTATTAACTCGACATTTATGATCCACATATCTCATAAGATAAATAAGAAAGGTGAACAAAAAATAATAATAGCATTTTCAGACACAAATATGGTTTTTTGACCACCATATTATGTGTCCTTATCTAAAATAAACTAATAATGGTCAAAAAAACAATTAAACCTTGATGGAAAAAATAAATTTATAATGGATAAGTACATAACCAAAACACTACACAATAAACATTATAACTTACATATTAATTGATTCCAAAATAATCTATAAAATTGAACATCAAGAAACAAAAATAGATATAAATATACATAACACATGAAGAAATAAACATTAAAATTATGAAACATGAACACATTGTAATGTTGGATAATCCAGATCCTTTTTTGAATAGGTTGATCTAGATCAGTATTTATTATAAAAAAACCCCCTACAAAACCTTAACATATTCCTAAATAAACCCCATGAAAGGTATTTTGATTCACTGTATATGAAGACTTATTATTTTATGTGTTATCATAATTTTTAAACATTATTAATTGATTATTAAAATATGAATATTTTAGAAGGCAAAATGACTGATTTATATCATGAAAAGTGTAGAATGGTTTAGCTTTCATTACCATTTCATATGTTATGATTGGACCACTACCTAGGGGAAGGTCTGAGAGAGAAATTTATACTTATTCCACAACAATTCTAACCTAAAATTTAATTTCCTACCAAAATATATTTCTAGTGAATTTAAATTCGAAAGGAAGAAACTATTGACCGAATATCTGATGAAAAACTTATTTCAAATTCTTGTGTCCTATTAGATACATATATAACTGGATCAGGGCGATGTGGAACCAACATTAAAATGTAACATACATACACAAACACTAATCTACCTCCTTTCGTTAGACAATGTAGCCCATTTATATACATAATTATCCAAGATTTGAGGATTTTGGGATGAAATTATATCACCTTAAATAGTTCAAATGATTTTCTCATATATAGATTGGTCCAAACAAGAGAATTGTTACACCTATAACATAGAACCTATTGAATACATGTAGAAATCTTCATCTTCAAATAATTAGGAATTTAATAATAGATGAATAAATACTAACAAATCTATAAAAAGTAATAAAATTTATGATAATTGAATTTCTCCTATAAGTGAGGTAGATTCAAATACTAGAACTCTTTAGTGTAATCCTAAAATTATTCATGGGGAGGAATACTACTAGTCCTCTTGAATGAATATGACATTAAAATCATTGCTGATGAATATTGATCTAATAAAATATAATGATGGGAATGAAATCAATGATATCTTCAAAGGATACATTTGATAATGTGGGGGATAAAATCTAACATATATAACGTAATAAGAAAAATGAAAACATACATTGGCTCTAAACTCCACATCGTAGAATTTAAATTCTTCGTTAAACCTAAAAAAGAAATTAATTCAATCCTCAATCTCAAAAACCAATAAATTCAATCATAAAGCATCAATTTAATCCCAAATTACCAAAATATATTTAACACAAATTCAAATGGATTTTTAAATTCCATTATTGAAATCATTCCATTAATTCATCTGTTAGTTTGACTCACCATACCATTTATAATTAACATATTCATATATTTCAACCATTTTAAGACCTCCTTTTTGGAAAACATAAAACTAATAATTATTAAATGATCTAAAATTTAATATTTATTTATAGTATATTAATGATTGGAAAATATCGACACTAATTTCCATTCCATAAAAAACTAAATATTTCTGAAACCAATTCATTTATGTAAATATGTGTTATTTTTGTAATCCGTTCTAGATATTTTGGAAAAATATTCCAAGGGTTATATATCATATAATGAAATAATTTAATCCAATAAATAATAAAATTTCATGTATAACACCTAAAACAATATTAATAAGATTTTGATGTAGAGTAAAACATTTTTTAATAAATAGGTTAATAAAAATTATGAAATGTGTGAAATTTTAAATTATATTCATTTTGGATTCACGGTTTCAAAAAATATTAACTAACTAAGAGAAATTTCAAAATAATTAGCGAATAAAAATTATCACGGTATGTTAATGTATTTCTAGAACATTAAAAGTAACCATGAAACCATTTTGTATATAAATTATTCACTATAATCATGGAGTAACATAAATTTTACTCACATGTTTTCAATGAAAACCAAAAATTTATTAGATGAAGACAATAAATCTCAAAAATAATTGATAAATAATTTCATGAATACAAAAAATACTCCCCGTTAAATACCATGGTTTTAGAAGTATTTCACCAAGGGGTACTTATTATAAAACTACTGATTAATATCCATATGGATTTAAGGGATCACATATACCATCTTCTTAACACCAAAAGTAACAATGGGGTCACTAGTACATATTCCATCTTAATTTATAATTCTATAAAATCATTTTTTTCATAGAACAATGTGGGTGACACATAAAACAGGCTCTTGAGCCATCCCATTACATTACATGAGGCACATTCTTGATCACACAAGGATGGTGTTATTTTCTAGGCAATCATGATATATCTAATGTGAATGAAATCCCCTCAAATAGTGGAAATAATATTTATTATTTGATAACTCTTTTCATTAAAATAAGTGGTCTCAAAAAAAGATAAAAAACAAACATGATTTTCAAAAGATTAAGAGCCATTAAAAAATGGATCCAAAATAATTAAAATACATATCTAGGAAACGTAAAATAATTATCATTCATGTCATGTCATATAAATATAAGATAAAATAATAGTAACATTCTAACCAAAAGAGACCCAATTACAATGATCACATCAAGAATCCTCCCGATATCTGACACATGTCAATGAAAAACAATTCCAATTAATGATAATTTTATTATATATCTAAATATTAATTTTTTTCCATTCCATTTAAAAATAAATAGGATGATAATGTCATTCAATCCCATTTTCCTCTCATTTTCAGTGAAATAACTTTCTAATAAAAAAACATCAATACATTTCAAAAAAAATTAGCATGCAATACAATAAATGAACTAAAAATAAAATCATGATCATAATAGTATATAACATTTAAAAAAAATTATTTGGTATTATAAAATATATTATAAAAAAATAATTCCTCTTAGGATCCTAGGACATTATGGGATAATATTGGGAAATTGTGATATCACTAGCATTAAAGAAGATCATATCAAGATAAAGGAAAACATTCCATAACACCTATTATTTCCCTACTATGTCTATCCTTGGGGAGAATCGCATATTTAATGAATAAAATAAAGAAGGTTACACTAGTCATATCATGATTCTAATATAGTATTACTATTGTTCCTATATTTTTTAATTATCAACCAAAGGATTACACAGATGTATAAACGAAGGTGTGGAAATATATTCCGATATCATGAAATACAATAAAATATAAATGAAAATCCATGTAAACCAGAACATCAAATAATTCAAAAAGAAATATCATGAATTCCATCCATGAAGTATAAAAACATAGATAAGGATATAATCTGATTAAAATTTCAATATGAAGCATACATTTGTTTTGAAATAAATGTGGAATTCATAAAGGTATTTTTATTATTAGAAAAATAAACTAAATGTCTTTGAATAATATTTAGGGTAATTCATTATAAATATTTTATGAAAATATATTTGGAAAATAGAATTCTCAAATTTAATTAGTTACCCAATCATATGAGTAACATACACTCCCACAAATGGACTATGAAAACCTATATATCTTAAATTAATGATATAATATTGATTTATAAAATAATAAAATAATCTATAACAAACAGTAATTGTCAATGAGAAGAATTAAATTTTTTACAAACACATTGTGTTCATTGATTTTCAAATAGATCATCATTCATTGAAAATGTGTGAGATCCTACTCTCATTTGATGAATTTATAATAGAAAAACTGTAATATAAGAAAGCCTACTAATTTTTCTTGATTTAATATTTCAAACCCATAAAAATTATTTTAACCGAATAAAAATTCGTATTTCATTGTTTAATGAGTTATACAAAGGGAACGGTTATCTTTAATTTTCACAATGTGTGATGTTAATAAACCTAAAAAAGGACTAAATATTGAATGATATAATTCAGATAACTATATACACATGTAAACATTAACACACCTAAATTAAAATATATTAGAGAAATAATTGTAGTTTTATTTACCATTATAGAGGAGAATAATATAATAAAAAAGACAAAAATAATAGGCAATGAAGTTTTTACATTGAAATTGTGTTATCAAACATTGAAGGAACCATTATTAATAACCATTTATTAAATTATTCATCTATGTGGAGAGAAATACTTCAATATTGGATGAATATGGAAGAAATGCATCCCCCTAAGGCTAGAATAATTCCGAAGTTATAATGGTAAATTTCTATGTTTTTAAGGATATGAAAACTATACAAAAGCATGAAAATGAGTATTATTAAGAGTGAACCAACCATTACAGATATAACTAAAAATAATAGTAGTCCTACCACTTAGATAGGGTAAAATAATAAAAACTATAAACTGACCATGTAATATGTACTATATTCTCTAATTATCTAAATTTTAGGAAATTTGAATAAGAAGGAGAGATAAATAATTTAAAAAACTCTATAAATAATATATTAAATTTTCATCAAGGTTTAACATATCATTTATTCAGATAATATATTTTTGTAATAAACTATAATGAATGCGGAAATATGTAAAATATGATATGTTATCCCTGTTCCATGAGAATAATATGATGACTCTTATAGATAAATTAACACTGCAACATTAATATAATACCTTAAATAACTTCCTGGGATGCATATAATTAATAACATATATTATAATGTTTGATTTATAATTTATTTTATTTTTTTAATATTTTATTGTTTTTTTTGATTATTTTTATAATTTTTAATGATTAAGAATTGATTGATGGAAGAAAAGAATTGGGGATGTAATTTTCATTAAGAAACATACGTGTATCCATTTATAGAAACTATGTACTTAGTGAGGTTTGTTATATATTAAAAATGACATGATATTCATGGGTTAGGTTGTGGCCTATAAACTGGTTGATAGTGGGAGCACATGGTACTCAACAGTATCCACTTAGTACCTTTTGATATCTCAAGATTAATTCCAAGAATGAAATTTTAAGATAAAACATGAATCGATTTTAAATAACTATTTTTATTATTTGTTATCCCTATTTATATAATCACACTATCTTATTATGTATTCTATCCCTCCATATACTCTATATTGATCTAAATATCTCATAAAATGTTAAAATCATGTGTATTCTTTTGTGTATATCGTATATAGGTAAGACTAAAAGTATATTCAATCCAATTTAAAAGAAAATTTTTTATTTATTGGTGTATTAGTTATAATCCCAAATTTTATATGTATATAGATTTATTGATTTTAACTTACTAAAGATAAAGTATAATATTATCTTCAATAATCTAACTTCTAACATATAGAGGTTGGTGGTCCCTAATATCATTTAACATTTTATACGTGAATATCTACAATTTTATTTATATTCATCTATAATATAGAATGAAAAACCTATATGATATGATTACATGTTTAGTTATCCATGGGATATTATGTGTTACATATTTGATCTATAAAATTATATTCATATAAGACACCATAATCTAAATTATTTATAACATCAACATCTATGTGAGCCTCGGGTTGTATTAAGAGATGATACAAAAATCATTATCTTTGTACACAAAAATAATACATAGGCCTTGGATGGAATATTGACATGATATGAGGAAAATCATCATGTGATGTGATATATTTTATAATACTTTTTATGAGATTATTGTATGTTTTATGTTGTAAATTAGGTTGTTGTGGGATTATATTTAATCGTTTTCAAGAGATATATATACATAGTGTGAACAATAATCCATGGGTATATAAACATAATGAAGTGCATAGAGGGGTATGTTATAAAAGAATTGATATAGTGCCATCGAGATTATAGTGTTAGTGTGATAACCCAAGACTCATAGTCTAGGATCTAGTGACAATAATATAGACCATTCATTTTAACTAAGACACAAAAAAATTTAAACCAAATTCAACCCTTTGAGAATTATAAAATATAAAAAATATATTTTATATCTTATAAACCGAGTGGTATGTTTTTTCTACAGGTTTTGTGTATTAGGAAACTAAAGAACATGACATAGTTTTTAAAAATTGATGAAATGTTATCTTAAATTAGTCGATCAAGATTCTTCAATGAGATTATTCACAATTGATCATCTACTCATCAGGAAACATTCATAAAACATTTTATCAATTTGGGTGACCAAAAAATTTCATAGAAAATTGTTTTAAAAACAAGAGGATAAATTTATTCACTTTTAGAATACTATAAAAAATCATTCACAAAAAAATTCATTTATATCAAATATATATAATTTTAAATAATAAATAATTTTTCAAGAATTAACTATTTAAATTTTGAAAATACCAAATGAATGATTTCGAAAACATTCAATCAAATTAATAATTTATATAAAATGATATTGTATTCCAAAACATAACTTCCCTTGAAAAAACACAGATGTATTCATTGAATATTCACATAAATATCTTTAATAAATATAATGTTTTATGGAAAACAAATATACTAGGAAAACTCTATGTAACCCTTGATTAAAATATATGTATTGATGGTATAGACATTACGTTTATATAATATTTATTTTAAAGTCATTTGTTCATTCCATATTCCCCATCTTCATAATCAATACCTAATTTAAAAATTTTAAATAAAATAATTTTGTAAATATTACTTGTTCACATTATAAATCCATTAAGAAAATTCATTCAAAAAAATAATATATATATCTCTATATAATTTATATTCAAAAATTTAAATAAATACTTATCTAATAAACCTATAAATATTTAATTAAGTGACACTTTTTACACTTATAAAAATAATATGCAATGAAAACGTTCATAAGAAATAATTTTACATGATACTTGGAAGATGAATGTTTAAATTACATTTCATAAAATTAATGGAATTGAAATTATGAATATAGTAATGAAAGGTACTCAGGTTATGGAATGTGTTATTAGCTTCAGATGAACACACATACTCACAACCACACGTTCAAAATTTTATGATTGTTATGGGGGAATTGGCAACTAGTGATGACACCACATCATCAGATCATCCATTGGCTCTTGTAACCTATGGTCATGTTGCCACTTTATCCAAACTAGCTGCTACCTAGATGTCTGATGTTCTTCCTCATCCACTAGGGTCATCATTGAATAATTTTTCCCCCTTCACCCCCAATGAATCCCTATTTTCGGGAGATATATATTTAATCTTCCAACAAATGATCTTCAAATGGTACAGTAGTGTTTTTTATGGCCTCTGTGTTTGAAGACGCTTTAGATCTTCTATGGTGGACATTAGTGGATTATTTTGTGGAAGAAATACCTCCATTAAAAGTCTTCTAAAATATCGTCCAATCCCTAGTTCTCAACCATCCAGATAGAGTCTCGTATAAATATTAAAAATCATTCGACATCATGTTTGACTCCCAAGATTATTTTATTACTATGTGGGCATACCACAAAAAAAGACTGGTCGACATCTGACCCGACACCCAACTAGGTCCACAACAAGGTATGGGAGGTGTTCTCGATCACCATAGGCTATTACAAGTTCTCTGGTATCAAATATAAAATTTGTAAATTATTTCCCAAAAATAGTTAACAAAAATACAACTAAAATGATAAAAAATAAACTAAAACGGAAACAGACAAAAAAAGACCTTAAAACATTTCAGATTTAAAGGTTTATAACATGATCCAACAATACAAAAGAAATGAAAAAATAATAATTATAAAACTCTAACACAGAACTTCATGAAACAAGAGAATCCACATACCCAGGATATTGACACCAACCTGCATTAGAAGACCATCAAAAACCTGAACCACCATCTCTATGAACGATACCTCAACCTAGGATACACAGAGAACAATGTATAAATACACCCAAAGGCGTATGTAGGGTGTGAAATTAGATCCTAGTAGGATGCCTCCCATGAAACATATTCCATGCCACAACATAAAAGAGATAATTTAATATGCTTATTCAAAATCATACCGTTAAAATGCTTTTTATAGAAAATATTTGCAAGATAAAAGTCAGAATGGAATACTTAGAGATTTTTTTACAAACAATATTTTAAAGTTTAAGAGAATAATTCATAAAGTACACACATGCACCGATGTTTTTTTATTTTCCGATGAATGGAACCATGTACTAATTGTATAACACTTTGGGTAAATACCCTAAGGTACCAACCATGAGTGGGATGACAACGATATCATACATCGGTGTAAACATGGCATAAGAACAACAATGATCTATATTCTATTGCACAAGCCATTAGTAGGAAAACACATCCACAAACTAGTGGTCCCCAATCATCACAAAAATAAAGTAATTTTTTAACGTCAATCTTGCTAGAAGATACCTAGATGAACCAATTATGTATCATCTAGAGTACTAGTCGTAATCCACCCACCATGGTACCCAGTGTTTTCCCTTGTACTAAATAAAATTCCACATTCACATCTAACACACACCAGAACATTCAAAACCAATTTCAATCCTATAAGAAGTCACCAATTTATTGAAAAAAATCACTTTTCATCTTACACATGACTTAATCAATTTTCAAATACATTTTCAAATCATTTAAGATATTTTAGAAAGACGCCATAAAGGAACACAATTGAAACAAACCAATTTAATGGCCAAGATCCTTCTAAAATACATACATAAAATAATTTGGTTTTTAGATCCATTATTCCCAACATTTAAAAAAATTTAAATACATACCAAAAATACACAACAAGAAAAGAACACGAAAAACAATTCAAAACATGTTTCATTCACGTTATGCAGGCTAATAAATAATTGTTTTAACTTAGAAAAAATTAATAAATATCACAAGAAGTGATTACATGATAAACATACAAAATTAAATGTACAAAACCAATTTTCAAGCAACATTCTTAACACATTCATCCTAAAATTAGTTTCTCACAACTTGGAAAACACAACTGAGTGATGCAAAGAGGGTTTACACCAAATACATGTCTCATTACCAAATACACAAATTTCACATGACAAAAACGATTTTAAAATTAATTTCACATTCTAACCCCAGTAAAACCTCATTAAATCACTATAAGTAATTGATTGAACACTTTTAGAAACTACCACAATAGGGAAAAAAATGAAAGACATGACCATTTTAAAAAAATAAAATTTCATCGCACACACATGTCAAAATATATATAATGGGAATTTATAACCTTCCTTAAATCTCATAAAACCAAATTATTGAAACATTTAATCAAAGAAGACAAAAAAAACAAAGAAATTTCCTTTATTTAAAATTCCTTCGCAGTCAATAGGCACCCAAACCACATTAAACTACCAAACACACCACACAATCAAAACCAATAACAAATGTATAAAATTAAACAAACTTATTAAATCTATATAGAGATATTAAGGCATGGAAACACCTTCCGCAACATCAAAAACCCACAAAATAATGTTGAAATATTAAAATTCTAGTTTGAAACTACAATCACACACAATTAGAACTACAAGGAACCTAGTGCCAACCCAAATTCATGAATTTGAATAAATAAAATCAAAATAGAACCCCAAAAAACATGGAATCCCACACAGAAACCCAAAGATGAGAGGGAAAACTCACCTGGGGTGGAATGCAGTTGCAACATATGGAAAGAAGGATGACACAAAGGTTCTAGAGGCTGGTCATGCTTGTAGTGGGTCACTGGAGGTAAAATAGGTGGGCGCTAGCTGAGATTTACTAAAAAAGGAGGATGTCGGTGACCATGGGGGAGGTGAGACATTTCCATGGGGGATTCTTCATATATGGTTCATGTGAGGGAGGTAGGGCACTAGGGGTGGATTTTAGAGAGACTGCTAGATGGGCGGTAGGGTGGCAAGATAGGGCTGATAGGGGAGCAGGGGCACAATGCTAGGGGTTCAAGTGGGACGGGGTGGAGGCGGTGTATGCTGGTAAAGGGGGACGGGGGGGTAGGGGGTCACGAATGGGGGCAAGGGAGGGGAGGAGAAACCCTATGACCCCCCAAATAAAATCGTAAAGAGAGTTATAATAAATAATAATAATAATAATATCCTATAATATATTATTATTATTATTATCATTTAATAAACATTAAATTATCATCACATTTTTTCTTATTCTATTTTCTATTTTATCACTCACTTAATTTTATTTCTATATTTTTAATTCTTTATATTTAATTAGTCAAACATCAGGAAGGTTGTGCGGTGAGCCAGGAGAAGTTGTGCAATGTCCTTGGAAAAGATGCAAGACTTTGTCAGCGGTGCACAGAACATTGTCTAGGCCAAATCAAGCATTTTTATCAAACAATTCTCAAATAATTATGTCATGCTTCAACCTAATCTACTTTATGCCTAGACAATTAATAAAATAAATAATTTAAAATTGGTGGGTTCGATGGGGCATGGAGTTGTAGACTATGAAACCAACCATACAATCACTGATCTTATTGGTCTATGAAGGTCCTCCATAGGTGGGAATCTTCCATATTAGTGATGAGGTTGAAGCTCCATGTCCTTCATCTCATTTTCCAAAACCATGAGTCCTAAAAAAATATTGGTTTTCATCATTGATTTTATATATACATGGATGATCATACTCTTGGTATTCAATGTTATTCTTCTACTTTTAATCTAATCACAATTGATTAGAGATCCCCTCATTAGACATAACATCCCATATCTATTGAGGGTTTGGAGGATTGGAGGAGTTTTGTGTTTTATCCATCACTACCTAAGTTATTATTATCATTTCACCTTTATAATCATGGTTCTTTCTATTATAGAAAGTCTGAATCATATTTCTCATCATCTCTAAATTTGAATAACTTGATAAGATGAAAATACTTTCTTTCTATGGTGGGATCGTTGGACCACGTTACACCTTGAGAGGGGAGGGGTGAATCCTGGTGTAAACTTTTTCTTTTAATGTGATGGATCTTTTTACCAAGTTGGTAGGAACTAGTTAAACTTGTATGATGGATATAAGCATCAATGAATCATTTACATGCAATGAGTTGACACAACACTTTTACTTATTTCACCACCAAGGGCTACGTCCAAAAACCATATGCCAACAGGATTCCGGTCATACCTAATCTCTCTATTCTTTAATAGTTTTGGATTACAAAGTTTAGGGCATAGTCACTCTATCCGAGGCTCACTACCATTACAAAAGTTTAGAGATAGCTTAGTGCATCCCTCCGGTCACTCCCATTAAATCCCCCTGGCACACTGCCTTTTGGTGAAGTCACCCTTAGTTTATAGACATGAAGGTCTCTTTAATAGATAATAATGGAAGTCTTTGTATCTTATTCATCATGAGACAATATGTGCATCATAATCCGGGATTGATGAACTTTTGTATTCAATCTTCCACTTTAGTACAATAACCGAATGCACTAAATATCCTTCTTCTCTTCCTTTAATTCCCAATACTGACACATGAGTGTATTGGTATAATTCCCTCTTTCAGTGTAGATCCATGTTTAGATGCATGTATCATTATTTTATTTTCAATTCACAATGATTGTGTTAAACAACAGTCGTGTGTGTGTGGTACTACATCTCTTCATAAAACCAAATGGTTCATTGTTCTTATGTCCTAGCGAAACAGTTTTGAGAGTCATAAGCACCTGTCAAAGGCCTGCAGGACCACCAAATTTATCACACACCCTTCTTGCTGCCTAGCACGTAAAATTCAAGCCTTGCGTGTAAAAATACCTTTTGGCACGAAAAAGACTTTTCACACAACTATTATTTTTCGCACAGAACTTATCTTTTTCACAAAAAACATTCTTTTTCACGCAACTCTTCATCTTTTCACGCACCACTCTATCCTTAAATTTTTTAGTGAATCAGAGCTCAAGATATTTATATGTGTCGAGCGGCCCTGAATTAGAGGGTTTCACCTCGTATTTATAAGAAATTTTGACCCTATGTCAAAAACCCCTTCCTGTGCGAAAAATCACTTCCTACGCGTAAAACTGTCTCTCTGTTCATTTTATTATGAGTAGCTTCCGTTTATTCTAGTGCACAACCTGGATTTTTCGTGCACCTCATGAATATGGAATTTTTCATCATTCTAAACCTGAATCCTACTTTTCACGTAAAACATAAAATCCACAATTTTCACACAACCAACTTTTTGGGCAGAAGCATGATTTTTCATGCAGAAGGCGCTAACATCTTCAATATTTTGCACACTTTTTTCCTTTTCCGATTCTCAGTATTTTTGATCTGACACATTGCTTGCATGAAAAAATCATCCAGCTATTTTGGCACACCATTTTTCCACACCCATTCCCATTTTTAACCACACAACTTTGGATTTTTTGCGTCGCCCATTCCTCTACTATTTTTCGACGTTTTGATTCTGAAATACATATTTCGCAAAAAATCTCGCTTTTCTATTTCACACAAAACACTATTTTTTGCACCCCATACTATTTTTTGCTCACAACCCACTTATTTCACGTACCACTTCCTCTTTGCACGCACCTCTTTTTCCCACTACCCATGTCTTCATTTTCCGATTTTTAGGCCCAAAAATTTGAAAAACACTAGAAAAAATCGCAACCTTCAATATATGCTTTGGCCATAACCTTCATGCTTCTTTTATGTGATTTTCTTTCTTGAACAACTCTTCTTCTTCTTCTGTCATTCTATACTATATGAAAATCATATGATTCTACTCTTCAAGTAGGATCTTGTGTGGTTCTTAGGAAATCCTGAATAATTTCATGGTATTCATAAAATCCACATTATTCTTCGATCATCCTCAGATGGATTAGACCTTACCATTATTCACTGTTGTAAACAATGTGTCACCTTTGACACAAGTTCATTGAATTTACGATCAGTACCACAATCATATGAATTTACATTCCTTCATTTCATTGGGGGTACTTCTTGATATCTTTCATTTCAATCTTTATTTAAAACTTTTGAAAACAAATACAACCTTAAACCCAAAGTGGTCCCAACAATATCCCCCTTTGTATTTTGTTTTCAAAGCCTCAAAAATCACTAGAAATGAATACGTCGATGTCAAAATGAGAATATTATCTCTCGTTATTACTTTTCAAACATTCATTTCAATATTTCTCCCCTAATTGACATGAAATAAAATGTTCATGGTAGAGAAGGTATCAATATATACTTAAGAAATGTGTCACCAATAATTTCAATATATTTCTACACTAGCAATGCTCATTGTAGAAAATAATAGTATTTTATTTAGATAACAAGGTTGTCCATTATTTATTGGCCATGACACCACATGAGATGAGAACTCGTGTACTTTGTCTTCAAGGGTTTTCCACTTTCATATTAGGATGACTAAATTGAATGAGACTAGAAATAATCAACCTGAAACTCCTACACAAAATTCAATAAACAGGTCAAAAACATTCAAGTGAAACTGGCAGGATTAGTTTCCTTAGGGAACTTCAGTTCTTCTTATGTCAATAATCAATTCGGTTACTCCCCCTTTGTAGAATTATCATTGTTCTGAGTAACCAAGGATAAGAGATTGAGAAATTACATACCTCTTCCAATGACATGTTATTCAATAAATTTCTAGAGTAATTACATTAAATACCAACTAGAGCTGATATTTATTGAAATAATAATTTTCGAAGCTTCATTATTTTTTCCCCTTCATGGGAAACACTCCTCATCATCTTCATCAAGAGTGATCCTTCATTATCTTGGTCACTAAATATAAATTGAAGAATCTTCCAAGGATGGAAACTTCTTCAGCTTAGCTATCAAGAGTTGACAACATTCACAAATTCTCATGTTCTCCCCCTAAGATCATGCTTCAACATTAATTACATATATTTTTAGCACAGATACAATACAGAAATGATTAAGGGAAAAGGTGGTTCATCCTTTCTTCGTCAATATGAGCTACATGGTTGAGATTCTTTTCTCAACCATGATATTTCATTTACTCTAGTATTCATTGTTGAACATTTGAACATATATTCTGATCTGTGTTGATTTGGCATGACTCTCTTCACATTCTCTTCTGCTTTTTGTAGAGAATTGTTCTTCATAAATGCCATCATGAATAATACTTTTTTACTATTTTGAAGGACTACATCTTGATCTGGTATTAAGGTTAGAAACCCTTATGTCATGTGACCATATCTCATACATATCTCACACAAAACATCATTAACATATGTTTTTTTTGGTTTTTACTCTCTCATGCTTTTTATCTTCATCAAGTGAATTTTTTCCTTTTCATTTTTCACCTGCCTTGGACTTTTCATCTTCAAGTTTCCTCATTCTTTTAAAATCATCTAGCCAGATGACCAATATGTCATTTGGAACTGTTGCTTTTGGATTGGATCTTCCACATGGGTTCATCTGAGTTTCATCCCTCTTAGTGTTTCTATTGGATGAATGACCCTTAAATTTAATGTATCTAAAATCATGGGTCTTCTCAACTTCCATTCTTGAGATCTTCTTGGGGAAATGTGTATTCACAATATTCTTCAGATTTCTCCCTAGGTTACTTCCTCCATACTTAGCCGACATTGGAGTTCTTATTTTCTTATCAATAATGAAAGCATGTTGAGATGGGAATGTACCTACCTTGTGACCACTTTCGTTGTATACATCATAGATTTTATCAATAATTCCAAATATATTTTTTGTAAACATATGATTCTGGACCTGCAGATGTTGTGTCTTATTCTTTGGATTTCTTCCCTTTGATATAAGCATTTTTTGCGCTTTTTCATTTAAGGGATTGTACCAACAATCCAGTGCACAATGCCTAAATCTATTGTCAAACCAACATTGACCAACAAATCATTTCTTTTTTATATCTTCTATATGAGGTAGTAAGGACTTATTCTTAATTTTATGTGCTCTATTTGTGGAACTATCTTCATCATTTTTCATCCCATCTAACCTAGCCATAGTGGTAGGTTTCTTATCCTCCCCTTTCCCCATCCATACTTGTTTAGAATTTTTCTTCCAACCTACACTTTTTGTAGATATATATTTAGAAACAATAGTACAAGTTGTATGGATGGTACCTTCACTTTTTTAGCTGTTTTTGATAATTCAGTGAGTGAAGTCATGATCTTCTTATCACATGTTAGAGGTATTTTGATAGTATAATCCTCTACTGAGCATTGAGTACCATCGTTAAATGTTTCATTCTTTTGTGAAGTCTCAATATGTGTATTCTCAATATTTTTCAACTGGGCTTCCAGTTTTAGACTTTCAATATTGAGGATGATCTTCTGATCATCAATATTGGTCATCTTCTCTTCACAAGTCTTCTTAAATATTTCAAACTTATCTTTATGCATCTAAAAATTGTTTTTTAAAAAAGATTCATGTTCTTTGAATCGCTTGGATGTTTCTTAAAAAAAATTGTTGACTTCAGTGCTCTTCTTCAGCTCATCATCAAGCACATGGATCTTATCTTTATGAGTCTTATTGACACCATAGTTTTATTCAAATACATTAATCTATTTGGTGAGCTTTATGCATTCAAGAATTTTTCCTTCCAAGCCCTTTTCCTAATTATCAGCTTCTCTTTCCAATCAGTTGATCTCAACCTGCATGCATTGAAATATTCTAAAAACAGTAGCAACTCTTTCTTTAAAAAATATCCTGGGGATAACTTATTAATTTCGCCTGATCACTTGAGATAGAGGTTTCTTCCATTCATGTGGTATGAACTTGAGCCACCTGCTCGATACATTCCAAGCCTGATATATCTTCATTATTGGAAGGGTGTGGAGAACGAGACATTATATCTTCTTTGTACATGAGGGACTTATTCAACTGCTTCTTCTCTTTATTCTTCATATTTTTCATGGTCTTGCTGGATGTAGGATTTTACTCAGAAATGATATAATATTCATAAATACCGCACTTCATTATTGACTTTATGAAATAAACTCAAATCCTTTTCTGAATAGAATTATTTTAGAGTATCCAATATATGTGAAACTGGATCCGATACCACTTGTAGGACCCTGGGACACCATGAGAGGGGAAGGGTGAATTAGGGTGTCAAAATTTTCTTTTAATGTAATGGATCTTTTTCCCACATTGCTATGAACTAGTTAAACCTCTATTATGGATATGATCATCAATTGAACATTCAAATGCAATGAGTTGAGACAACACTTTTACTTGGTTCACCACTAAGGGATACGTCCAAGGAGCATACGCCGATAGGTTTCCGGTCGTACCTAATTTCACTATTCTTCACTAGTTTTGGATTACAATGGTTTGGGTAGATTCACTTTGTCCTGGTCTCACTTCCTTTACAAAAGTTCAGGGATAGCTCACTGCGTCCGTCAAGTCACTCCCATTGACTCCCCCTGGCTCACTGCCTTTTGGTGAAGTCACACTCAATTTATAGATGTGAAGGTATCATCAATAGATAATAATGGAAGTCTTTGTCTCTGATTCAGCATGAGACAATGCATGAATCATATTCTTGGATTGATGCACTTTTGTATTCAATATTCCACTTTAGTGCAATAACTTAATGCTCTAAATATCCTTCTTCTCTTTTATTAAATCCCAATACCGACACCTGAGTTTATCAGTATAATTCCCTCTTTCAGTGCAGATCTGAGTTTAGATGCATGAATTGTTCTTTTCTTCAAAAATCACAATGAGGGTGTTAAACACAAGTCGTGTGTGTGTGGTAATACTTCTCTTCGTAAAACCAAATGGTTCGTTGTTCATCCGTCTTCACGAAGCATCTTTGAGAGTGCTAAGCACCTGTCAAAGGCTTACGAGACCCCCAAATTTTTTTTGCACCCTTCTCGGTGCCTTGTGTGTAAAATTAAAGACTTTTGTGTAAAAATACATTTTTTCACAAAAAAGACTTTTCGCAAAAATCTTCTTTTTCACGTAGAACTTCTCTTTTTCATGAAAGACTTTCTTTTTCGCACAACCCTTATTCTTTTCGTGCACTACTCTATCCTTTAACATTTCCGTGCATCAGAGCTCATGATATGTATAAGTGTCAAGCGGCTAAGAATGAGAGGGGTTCACCTCATATTTATATTTGTTTTCAACCCTGCGCAGAAAACCCCTTCCTACGCGAAAAACCCCTTCTTGCATGTAAAACCCCTTCCTCCGCGTAAAACTATCTCTTCATTGTTTATATTACCCGCACCTTCCTTTTATTCTCATGCACCACCTGTATTTTTCATGAACCTCATGAATATAACAATTTTCATCATTCTGAACCGGAAGCCTCCTTTGCACGTAAAAAAACAAACCCATATTTTGTGCACAACCATCTTTTCATGCCCAAGTTTGATTTTCGGCACACATGGCGCAAACAACTCTGATTTTACATGCACCTCTTGCCTTTGCCGATTTTCAGTATTTCTAATTTGAGACACTTCTTCCAAGAAAAACCCACCCAGCTATTTCGTGTACAACATTTTTCCGTGTGCATTCCAATTTTTCCGTGCAGAACACTGGATTTTTCATGCAGCCCATGACTTTTCCATTTTTCGACGTTTTGATTCTGAAACACCTCGTGTGCGAAAAACATCGCTATGCTATTTCATGAACCACGCTGTTTTTCATGCACCACGCTATTTTTCACGCACAACCCACCTATTTCACATAGAACTTCCTCTTTGTGTGCACCTCCATTTTCAAACAACCCATGACTACATTTTCAGATTTTCAGGCCCAAAAATTTGGCAAACACTGGATAACAGCACCACCTTCAATATATGCTTCATCCATAACCTTCATGCTTCTTTTCTATTATTTTCCTTCTTCAAAAACTCTCCTTATTCAACCATTATTCCCTACTTCATTAAAATTATATGATTCTATTCTTCAAGTAGGTTCTTTCATGGTTCTAATAAAATCATGAAGAATTTCATGGTATTCATCAAATCCCCATTCTTCTGCAATCATCCTCAGATGGATTAAACCTCGATATTCATCACTGTTGTAAACAATGTTTCACCATTGACACATGTTCTTTGAATTTAGGATCATTAAAACAATTATCTGAATTTCCATTCTTCCATTTCATTTGGGTGCTTCTTGATCTCTTTCATTTCGATCTTCATCAATAACTATCGACAAAAAATACAACCTTATACACAAAGTGGTCCTAATATGGATTAGAGAGAAAACTCATTGTGGTGTCTATGTTGTTTGATGTAGTAACCACTTATATCCTCAAGTCCTTTCAAAACAGAAACACAAGGGCCATTCCACCATCTGGTGGTGGGCCCCTGTTGGATATCATGGGGTATACTGACTCGCTAACTGATGGTGTGATGTTTTTGATCACTAGTCTAGGTTCTTTTTCATCAGTTTCACCCTTGATTTACCCTTCCTCCCAAACACTAACCCATGTGGAGACTACTACAACTACCTATCCATGAATGGACCTCATCCCATTTCCTTAAATATCTCATATGGACCTATATTTCACAATTATGTGAATATCCCCCCTCTGTACAAGGATATTATCTAATGGGAAAGAGTATAATTTCATGGGATCTCTTACTTGATGGTATATTCAATGCAATAAGAGTTCATCTTAAAAATATTTAATGGTTCTATCGAATAGGTATTGTGTATGATACCATATGTAGAAAACCAAACATCTCATTCCTATGGTATAATAACCCTTCAAATTATCAACGTGGATACAAAGACCCCTCTAATATTCGTCTCCCCACTCCCTTCTAGAGTTTGTACAAGATCCCGATAAATACATTTATTATGAATGTTTTACTTAATTTCCATAGTTCCACATTCACTAAGGTCCATCTCTAGAAACCCTCATATTATATGTTATATGGTATGATCTATAATTCAGGGTCATGGGTTCTCAGGTAAAAAAATTTATTTCTGATGTAGTCCATCATTCTAATGTGTTTGTTGTTACGCTCCTCGATCCCATACAAGAATAGAGTATTATTTTTGTTTATTCCTATATAGTTGGATTAAAAAGAATCATGTAGTTATAACCCAAAAATAATCATATATGGATTTTCAAGAACAATTATTTCTTACTGGAAAATCAAGAAACCACAAATCAATATATGAGCACCAAGGTTTTCTATGGGAATTATAGTTTCCTTTTTTATTTTTTATTCCTAGTGTGATTCTCCATAAAAAATCATATCTAGAATAAAATGGAATCATTTTATTTGATTAAACATCCATTATTCATGGGAAGATGCTTCAACACAATCAATGATGTTTTTGAGAAGAAGGGAGTAGTCGACCCGTGGAGGGACCGCAAGGACATCATCCAAATTAGATCTTAAAGCTAGCTGAAGTATCCCAAAAATTTTGGGGATCACTTTACATTGTTGAATAAAAATAATAAAAAGTATCCCTAGGATTTGGGTATTCCGTGATTTCTCCCTTTCCAACCTCTAGGTAATTTCATTATTTTGATTTTCCTAATAAATTAAACTATTTCATGACATATTTGACTTATCCCCTATATCATCATCCTGGGTAAAAGTAATGGAGGATATTTATTATTCTCAACTAAATTATGGACCTTATAACTATAATGGCTGTCAATAAGTCTTTACTTTTGGAACAAAACCACCGAATGGGACATATGGGTAAAATTACACAGCATGAATTAACATCTCCAAGGGGACCTTCTTTTTTAGTGGGAAGTGAAGACCAATTGACTCCATTATCTTACCCCATTCAAACCAATATTGATGATATCAATTTAAATAATGAGGATTAAAGGGTTAATCACCTCCCCATATTCTTTTTCAACAAGAATGATTAACTCATTAAAGTCTTCTATTGACTATAAATATCATTGTGTGAAAGATTCAGGCTCACCTTTCTAAATAATGTACATAAGTACAATGATATCTTCCATGCTTTCCACAATGGAAATAAATATGCTATGGATATGAATATTCTAAGGGATTATGAATGTTATACATTATTTTATACGTTTATTAATAATAAATACCTTTCTATCACAATATTACTTCTTGATTAGGCGAATCTAATTAAGAAATCAAGGTACCAAAGTAAATCCACATTCCTACACGAATGAATATACGGTGTTCTTTCTAGTTGCCTCAATTAAACATTCGCTGCTCTTGTGGATGACATAGATAATTAAGAAGAAATCAGTTACCTCAACCATGAGATCTCACACTTTCTGGATGGGTTCTCAGAAGACTTAATTGTGGACTCATAGAAAATGAATAAAGTTGAGATTATTATTTTTAGCAATGTCTATTTCGATGGAGGTTTCCTTTTTGTGTGGTTTTTTCTATAACCATTTTTATCATTCCAAAATATAATAACCCATCCTATATTAATCATCTAATTTCTATCATCATGTGAAATATCAGATGAAAAATCCTTGAATGTGTCCTTAATAGGAGAGTTAGCAATTATATCGATAGATAGATTTTAGAGGAACAAAATGTGTTTATTAAATTTATATCAACAAAACACTCAATTGGATTAAATATAGACTTCATCAGTGATTTAGATAAAAAATACCATTTAAAATATAGTGATCAAGATTTATATATATTACAATTATGATATAATGAAATTGTTTCATTTCAGTGAATTTAGAGACTTCATTGGTTTATCCTAGTGGGTTATGTACCTATTCTTTAGATGAAATATTTCACAATGGATTTAGGTTTTTTTAATAGTGTTGATCCTTATTTTTGTAAATATTTATATGGTCTTAGGTAGGGTGGTCAAATTACCCCAACATTGTTTATTCTTGTCTAGGACTCAATTATTAGGATTCTAAAAATGGGAATAAACAATTTTCATATTCATCCCTATTCTTGCATAAGTTTGTTTAGTGGCATGTATCATCTCCTCTTCATGGATGAAATTATTTTATTCACCAAAAGGAATAGCTGATCTACCAAGAACATTGATAGAGGAAGTTCGAATTATTAGAAATGGAGATAGAAAATGACCAATAATGATAAACATAGTATATATATCTCTAACAATTCCCAAATCATGCATTTAGAAAATAGTGAAAATCTCTTGAAATTTCACAATATATCTTTTCACATGGATTAATTGGGATCCCCTCTATCCACGTTCATGCTTCAGATTCACAACATTGTTGGACTGGTGGGTAAAATCGGAGCCTTAGCAATAAATAGGAAAATAGAATCCAATCATTTTATTATAGGGTTACCCCGGTGAACTCCTTCTATTTCTATAGTTTTATACACGTTTTTTCTACAACTATGGTCATGAATATTGAGATGAGAAATATTGAAAGGGGAATTACCTTCTTTTTTAGGTACATGCACGATGAGGTGAAATTCTACAGGGAGTATTGAAATCATATAGTAAAACATGTGTCCTTTAATGGGAATCATGATTCACTCTATTAAAAATTTTGTGAAATTAATTCTTGATAGACATACACATTATTTCTTATATGGATGCTCCATTTGGGAAATATTCATCCTAATGAAGTTTGGTTCTGTCCTTTACCCACAGGTTGGTCAAACCTCCCACATTCAGAATTCTTTGAAGTTCCACATATCTTCCATAACTTATACTTTCACTATATAGTATTTAATGGAACTAATAGTAACTTATTCTAATGCTAGGTGGGGTATGAGATATTCTTTACTGGGTGTTGTACCTACATCATTACTTATTCCCTAGAAATAATGCACCCTACCCTTATATAGTAGACCCTCAACCCCCCTAATATGACATCATTGATATGTTCAACCACTCATAAAATTATGACTATCTCCTCTATAATTCCTTGACGTCAAGATATTTCTCATCTAAATTTCATAGGAACACCATCTAGGAATATATTAATCCCTCTCAGTGGGGCTCTCTAACCTGGTGAAATTATATCCCAACCATGTTAAATATCATTATGTGTTGAATCAATAAAAAATAAATCCATATATACAATTTAGTGGATAAGGAAGTCATTAAATTGGCCTCCCAATTCATGTATAGTAGCAGTCCAACTAAGGATTCCTCTGACTATCTCTTTATGGGGAGTAGTTGGGATGCTATCATCTAGAATGACTTAAGAAAACTCAATCACTTTAAAACTTTTGGATCATACATAGGAGAATTTCTTCCCAAATTTTTTGTGTGGTCATCATCAATAACCTTGATAATAAATCTAGATCCATTCAAATGGATATAGTTCAGTTGGTTTATTAGAGCACTGGAAGAAAGTTCTTTCATGTGGGAGAAGCCAGTATGAGGGTAGTCTTGTAGGTATGATCTATGAGCTAGGAAATTTAACACGGATACTTTATGTTCCCATGGTAGAAAAAAACTCATTGGGTATGTTATGGATAGATGTTTAGTCCCCCAACCCAAAAACAATTTATCTTTAGGGTCACGTGTTTTTGTGGATTCCTCTCACATATTCCCTTAAACAAAATTTGTAATGTTCTTGTCACCATTACTTCATAATGGGTGGGGTGTGGTTCATGAAATTCATTTACTTTCATTGGATTAATTAAACATATACTATGGTAAGGGTTATATAATTACTATAGAAGCTAATTCCCTCTTTAATTCCATGGATGTATGAAACTCTCTGAATATCTCGATGTCATTCATTGAGATGGACTCCCCCACTATTAATTCATCCAGTAATGACAAATACCCCAATACCTGGTCAATTTCATATCTTATTTGATGTTGTAAAAATATTATTCCTAATAACGATACACTCCAACATTCTTAGATGGAAGTAATAGATGTTGCTATATTTATTGCGGTAAGGGACATTTATGACAACCCATATATGGTCATTACAGGCATTGGTTACCTCCCCACCAAGTGTGTTGACCTTGTTATACCCGACTCCCTTGAACTCTAATATTTTAGACCACATTGATCCATGGTTTTTTTTATGTTATTTTCGAATTGTATTTCTATAGAACATTCTCTACAATGTGGCACTGTATAAAAAATATTTAGTATTTATGTTCAATTATTAATATAGGAAATAGTGAAAAAATACATGTGACCATTAATGATCTTTATTTAATTAAAAGATTAGTTTTACACATAAATTTATTATTTAATGGATCTACAAAATCATACTTCAAAAAAATTCCCTTATAGAATGGGTATTCAAACATTAAATTATATCATTCCCGAAGAAAATTATATCTTTTGGTTATAATTTTTTAAAATAAGTAAACAAACATTTTCAGTTGAATATTTCTCAAAAATAAAGAGCCTTTTCTAATATAAGAAAATTCCTTGAAAATTTTGACGTTAATTTATTATAAATTACTCCTTTATAAGATATGTATTTAGAAAAATGAAATTTAAAAAAATATTTTATTTCATTAATATTGCATCTTATAAGTTTTTTCCTCATTATTATTTTAATTGATCACTAGGAATCCTCTGATTTTGTTTCGATACATGGAAGATAGAATTCCCATAAACTAAATAAAACAATCCCAATATATATTCTTGATATATTAATATTTCAAACAATAATAATATATCAAATTGATGTCAAATATATGTTATCCACATTAATGAATCTACATTATAACCATGATTTTAAAATGTATTATCGTATTTTAATATTATATAATAATGAGATAAGTTTGTTTTAATTTTAACCTCAAGTAAATATATAGATTTCGTATACACATTAATATTTCATGTCTATAAGAGACAACATTAATGGATTTTCCAGAATTCATATAATTATTTTCCCTGATCCTATAATAAATTTATATATTAAATAATCCATAATTTGTAAAATGTGAATCTTCATGATCTTGGATGTTTATAACACATGATAAAAGTTTCATTTTCCCTTCTTAAGGTAAAATAAGGTTTTATAAATGAATATATTTATATATTTTTCATTTTTGATCTTCTTTTTCATCAAAAATGATTTTTATTCTATATTAAATATGTATAATATTAAATATTATTTGTACATTAGAGATTTGGAAGAAGACGCTGCTATAGAATCAAATCCAACAGTACACATTTACCATTGTGTGGATTGAATTATAAATTTATGTGAATTTTATATTAGATTAATGTATCCATTAAACCTATTTTTAACAATTTTGTATGTATTATAATACCATTATGTTGGTTTGTGAGATGAGGGGTGTACAATTACATATGGTTTTTGTCGCACTTCTTTATTTAGTTACGAGCTACCATCGAGTGAGGTTATTGTAAACTTACATGTGGATATCTAACCCTTAAATGGGTATGTTTCCCTTATATATGCCTCTTATGGTTCCATTTAAACTTTTTTTTCCCTCATTACCCTTACATGGGGTTTTCCTTAGTACTAATACCCTTACATAGAGGTCTCACACACTTATGTAACTCGGATGTCTACCCCTCATAATAATGCCCTATATTAACATTACATTATTATTACCAATACATCATATTGTACAATAATTCTTATAATAAATTACATTTACATTATTTAAGGTTATCCTTTGGAATGTGAGGCTTCTTGAGAGCTACCGTTACTTACTGAGTGATACCATTATGTGAGCATCTTTTTAACCACATCTTAGGTCAACCTAAACTTATGTTGATCCACAAACCCTATGTGTCATAAGAGATATCTATTTCACTATTTTGACTGATGTATATTCCCGCATAACTGTACAAAAGATAAACATAACATTATAATGGTTTCATAGTACATTTATGCTGAGTTTTCATATCTTATGATTCCATGATTTCTAAATAATTTTTATAAAGAATTTGATTTTAACTATTATATATTGTTAATCTCATTTTAAATCTAAAATGATAAAGTAATTTTTTATATATTAAAATCTATTATTTATAATTCTGTTTTACATTTATATTTATTGTTATAAATTTATTCCCTTAGAAATTTATTTTTTATAATGTATTCTTTATATATTTCACTTCTACATAACATACATATATTAAATAATAAATGTTTTTTATAATATAATTTATTTTATTTAATATTATCATTATATATATATATTGAGTTAATATTATTCATCTATAACTATCTATAATGAATAAATTAATTTTTCTAATAAATTATCTGTTTATATATGTATATTAACATAATTTATAATTGTATGTCTAGAAATTGTAAATAATTTATAATTAATATAATGCTAATTTGTTTGAATAATCTTGTTTCATAAAATATTTTTTATATTGTATTAAATTAATAATTAGTCATTCATTTACAAATTACACATATGTAAAAAGAAAAATTCTTTCTAATATCAAGAAAATATAATTTTGAACTATAAATTTATTTTTATGACAAATTAAATATTACATTGTGTTTTATTGAAAATAAGTCCTTATTATTTATATCTATATTTGAAAATACTTTCTTTATAATATCATCATTTAAAATTATCTTATAATATAATTATAGATCATTTGAAAACAATTTGCTATTTTTTCCTAAAATAAACCCAATTTTAAAATCTATCACATTTTTTAGGATTTTCAAACAAAATTCATAATAAAAATTTATTTAAAAATAAATTATTCTAAAATTATAGTGATATTACATTCTACCCCCATAAAAGTATTATGTTAAAAAATTCAAATTATCTATTATTGTTTTCATTTCTTAATTATTCTCAATAAAATCATCTTCAAATATCATATAAACTATAAAATTTATTAAAACCTTGATCTGTAGGTCAATCATTAACCAAAAATATTTTTAGTTTCAAAAAGTATAACCTTAAAATAAACAATAAAAACATATTCAAAAACTCGTACAATTGTTATCATAAATGTTTTTTAAACCGTTATCTGATACTAAATGAGATAACTCAAGGACCGCCATCCAATATATGATTATAATAACATTATAATTACATATCTCAACTAATAATAATAAACATATTAGAATTTCTACCCTTCGAAAAAATATAACATAAAACTGTAATGATCAATCAGTTAAATACCCGTTTATCTTTTAAGAAATTATGTTTATAGGATTTTTAAATCATAATACATAGTAGTGTTTGTACAAAATCATATTAAATATTATCTATACTCACTCAATATATTCTTTTTATTAAGACAATTCATCATAAACATCCAAGGAATTAAAAACCATTAAAATTCCTTTTTTTAATTTTTTGAGAGTAAAATTTTTTCAGTATGGTGTCTTAAAACATGAGTTGAAATTACATCCCTTTTAAAATAATATTAAATACTTTTTAAAAACATTTTATTTTTTATAAAATTAAAATAATATTTTTTAATAATAAAAATTCCATAATTATCATTTTTCTGTTTCAAAATACATAATAAATTATTTTCAACACATTTTATAAAATACATATTTATTTAAAAGATGATTATTTAAAAAATTTAGCATCCTTGGAAGAAATGCATATTACTCCTTTTAATCATCAAAAAATTACATAAAAAATATTTACTTATCTAATATAAATATTCTATTATGAAACATTGGATAACCATGTAACCCATATTAGTATTTATTATGTAAACATAAACTTTTGGGTGTAGTCCCACTATGATCATAAGTTAAATATGCACTCATAATCATAAAAATAAACTCATATTATCCATGGCTAAAATAAAATAATTTTTAAAATATTTACTTATTTATTTTAAATATATTAAATATAAAAATTAAAAACATTATGTATATCAATATTAATTATTTTCAATGAGAAAAATAATTCCCCATATAATGAATGTAATTAAAATTTCATTAAATAAAGATTAATTCAATCTTATTTTTTCCAACTCATCAATGAAAAAACAGGGAACTATTGTCTATTATTCATGGAAATTGAACATACCAAATAATTTTGAAAACATATATTCAATTTCAATGTCTAATATTAAAAATTTTAAAATAATACATGGGACCATGAATGCTATCCTTGAAATTAAAAGGACATTATTACACATTAGATTATTATTTTATAATTATTGAAAATAATAATTGAAAATATAATTTTTTATAGATAGTTTTTAAAAAGAGTAAAATATATCTTTATTGATTAAAAAGCACTTATTATTTATTAATAAAATTAAAAATAACTAAATAATTGAAAATAAAATTCAAGAGAAAAATTATCTAATAAAAATAGAATTTTTTTTTTGGAAAATAAGAAACATAATATAAAATATTAAAAAATTATTTTTAAAATTATACCCTTAAAATAATTTTTTTTTAAAGAATAAATATAACAATAATAATTTTTCTATGATTTATATCTGATTATTTGTTTTTTTAATAAATATTTGTATTATACAACCCTTGGTCTCCCCGTTTTCCATATCCCATATTCATAGATTGGCTTCAATTAATTATAAATATAATCCCATTTTAATTTTTTTTATTTTGAACAAATAACTTGAGAAATAATGATATCTCTAGGAGATCTCTAATATATATTATTCCTATATAATTCTCACAATTATAAATATGACTCAAAAAATTATATTATTTTTTTAATATAATATATATCTCAAATTATATTTTAATAAGAGTAACTAAAAAATTGTACATATGTTCCACATATATATGAATTTCAAAAGGCACTACAATACAACATGAACAATTACCTAAATTTTATCAAACTAATTCCCAATAACATTATATTATTTTTTTCCATATAATGATTCATAATTATATATATATATATATAAAGGTATATGTTCTTTCTAGATTATAGAACAAGATTGGCCTATTTGAAGGTTGCATGGAGATAAAACATGGTAAATAAATGAGGCTGTTTATACTTATGTTTTGTTTGAACATCGTTCAAAATAAAGTCAAAATGTGACAACATGCATAATATAAATCATATTTATTTTTAAATTAATGTTATTTGTTCGGAATAGTATGATGTTGTAGATTCAAATACAGAAGTAAACATTTACAATTTTGTTGATTCAATTATAAATTTACCTTGAATGATTATTACATTTATGTGTCCATTATAACGACTTTTGAAACAAATGTTAGTTGAATAATACCATTATGTATATTTTGAGATGTAGGGTTAACCCTTACACAAATATATTTTTACACAGACAATCCCTGGTGCATCCACAACCTACCTTCCTGTGAGGTTATGTAACCATTACATGGGGTTGTCTCACCCTCTTATTGTATTTTTTGTACAATTATCTTAGAATTAGGTTGTTACTTTGACACTTATTTTTTTTATTTCATTAACCTTATATTTTTTTATCAAAAATACCATTACATAGATATTCGATACCCTTACATAACCAGAGTAACTACACATGTGTATTAGTTCACAATTGTTATGTGACATTATTATAAACATTAAATTCATAGGTACCATTACAAAAGCATTAAATTAACATTCCACGATATTGGGGTTCCCTTACTTTGGTGTGTCATCGAGCAATCTAGACTTAAACTTTTATTGATAGCTTTACATGAGTTGCTTCATACCATGACACGAGCTTATCTTATTCATATGTTATCATGCATTCTATTTCATTGTGTCTAAAATATTTATGTTACCTTTATGTGAGATATACATATTTTCATGCCTTTACATATGAAAAAGTAAACATTACATTGAATTTAAACTACAGTTATGTTGGGTTTGAAAACTCCATGTTTCAAATATAAATTCAAATCTTGGGAGATTTAGATTTTGACTATTAATGCATACATTTATAATTGTAAATCATTTATAGAGACTTATGTTTAATAATATCTTAATATAGTTCCATTATAATAATTGTTTACAAGTTCATGTATTCTTATAATTATATTCTAATTGAAATTATTATATCATATTGTAATTTTCATATGTTATATAGTTATTTTATATATATACACTAAAAAATAATTTACTGATATTAGTATTCATATTATTTAAGATTACATATACATATATATGTCAAATTATTATAATATCCATATTTTTTTTATAATTAATATTTTATTTTCCATAATAAATGAAATATTTATATTTAATGTTAATACCAAAAATCATATTCTGTCTAATAATTTCAAATAACTTCTTATTAAAATTACTAATATTATTTTGAATAATATTATTTTAAAAACTATGTTTAATGTAATATTAAATAAATTTTATGTAATTAATTAACATGTTACCCATTAACCAACATTAATAATATTTTTAATTTAAGAGAAAATTAAACTGAACTACATATTTTGAAATTATAACACATTAAATAGGAAATTCAGTTTAATAGAAAATTCATATATGTATTATTTAAAAAATTTGAGTAATTTTTTTTTATAATTTGATTATTTAAAATTACATTTTTCATATATTTTTTACATAGAAAAGAATTGTTTTTTTAAAATAAACTATATTTTAAATTATATCACTTGTTTTTTAGAATTCAAAATCAATCCATCATGTAATGATTTATTTAAATGAATATTATGCTAGAATTATTTTGATATTATATTATAACCCCTTAAAAAATTGAATCATAAAAATTTTAATTTTTTTTATTAATTTTTAATTTCTTAATTACTCATAATAACCTCTACATAAAACACCAAATAAAACATAAATTTTCACAATATTAGGATCACTAGGCCTATAAATAATCTAAAATTTCATTAATCATTAAAATAATAATATAAAAATTATAATTATAAAAAATTATCCTTAACTAGAATGATCATAATAACCAATGTTCTATAAAAACTTCTCTTGTAACATACAAATAATTCAGATATATTTCTAATAACAATAAAATTAAATTTATATATTGATATGAATAAAAATGAACCATTTTTAACCCATCAAAATATATATATTGAAAATTTAATTTCTAAATAATGTGACAAATTGTATCTTAGGTCAATAAAATTTGAGGACTAGGGAATGTTAATACATACTAGAATCAATACAATATTTAATGAAATATTATCTTTCCTTACTTTGGAAATTATATTAACATATACCATTCACCACTGATCTTCAAAGCATTGTCCAATGTATGAAAATCATTTTAAAAAATGGTTTGAGAAAAAAATTAATAATACGTTATAAAACATTTGGTCAAATACATTCTCTTTTAAAAAAATTTAAACAAATTGATACACAATTATTTAATTTCATATCAAATTTAAATTTTTTGATATACAAATAATTATTCCCATAAAAATTAATGATTACAAATCAATAAAAAATAATTTAAAACAAACTTATTAATAAAAAAAATTTAAAACCAATATGTGTTCTGAACATTATATTATTTTTTTAAAAAATAAAATTTATATAATGGATCATAAAAACCTTAATTTTGAAAATCCAATATCTTTATGAAATATAATGATATAGAGAATACTATAAGAAAAACATAGTATTTTGAAGTTTTATTAAACTTCTAAACATAAAGTTTAGCACATTATACCATTGAGTATGTTGGTTTACTCCCCAATCAATATAACTATAATCAATGCCCATGTTTCAAATCATAAATTAATTATTTTCAGATATCATTCCTTAAACATTATAAATATAATGAAGTTGTCTTTTGAAATATATATATAAATCTTGGTAATTTGTTTTCAAAGAAGAAAACATTTAAATATATAATAAAAAAACCAATATTTTTGTAATTTTTAATTCCAATATTCAAAAGGATTGCATATAATAAAAAAATTAATAAAAACCCCATATAAATTAATTTATGTAATTGAAATTATCAAAAAAAATTCATAAATTTCTTAAAATTGAAATGAAAAATCTAGTTAATGATCATACATTGAATGTGATCACAATTGATATCCATGAAATTAAAATATAATTTTTACAGATATAATAATTATAATTAGATTCATCATTATTATCCATGAAAATATTATTCACTTAAATATATTTTTTAGATTATAAAAACAATTTTTATTGAAAATAAATGACTGTTAAAATTAAAAAATTGAAAAAAATAACATAAAACATTTGAAACACATTAAAAATCGAATAATTATCTAATAAAAAGAATGATTAACTTTCGAAAATAAGAAACATATGTGGAATATATAATTTTAACATATTGTTAGTTTTATTTGGTATCCATAAACCCATATTTTTATAGATAATTTTTTGGCTCTTCTTTGGGGTTAATTTCGGTAAATATTTGAAGAGATTTGAAAATTCCCCGCTATTGCAAGATTGGTGCCCGACTTTCCCAAACCTTTCACCATATTTGATAAAACCTAGATTCCCAACCAAGTGAGATTTCACAAAATTATTTAATCAATTCTCAATATCATGGATAAACATGTTTCAAATTTATAATAGTTTTATGTCTTGTGTACTTTTTTTTCAAAATCATCCACCTTTTCTAGGAATCCTTGTAGAATGGACTTCATGTTATGCATTTTTTTTTGAAAATTACCAAACCCCCTTATTCGGCACGCAATAGACTGGTATAGAAAATTGTTTCTTTCTCCCATCATTATAGATCCCATGAAGGATTATTATCCCCTTGGATACTTACATTAAGAGATATGAATCTTCATGAATTACCTCTAATCATATCTTGGTACGTTTCCCCATCCATCTCTCATTCTCCTATGATCTCTCTTCTTCTCTCTAGGGTTCTATGGATACCAATATCAATTAGTTGATATAATTCCACTATTTTTGTAATAAAAAACTACAATTGATTCAAATATAATCGTTTATATCTTTCATGCATGGGTTTTTCTATGTTCAATATTGTGATTTGAGATATGTTAATCCCAATGGTGGTAGTTCCCATACAATGACGAATTTATAATAACCATAATTTGCTTTGATTAATGTTAATTTATAGAATTAAATTAAATATCATGGATTAAAATAAATTGGTTTCAATATTTTTTTTCACAACCCAATTATAATGTATTGGGATTTTTAAGAAAAACTAGATTTTTTATGAAATTGGAAAACACCCCAATTCCATTAAATTGGGGTGTGTTTATGGGTATTTATAAATGTAAAAAACATTTATCATAAATTTTATATTTTATTGAATTTATATTAATTACATTTTTTAAATTAATTATGGAAATTGTTTTGATGGAAAAATGTAAATAAAAAATCCTAACTCCATATAATTAGTATATTGTTATGAAATTGACAGAATATGATTAAAAATTAAAATTTTCAATTTAATTATGAATTTATATTTGTGAAATTGAATGGTGAACTGATTGAAATGACTATTTGTAGAATTTTTTTAAATTTTAATTATATAAAACATAGGATTATATCTTATTGAAATGAAATATGATTTATTAAAAGATCGTTATTTGTACACGGAACATTTTCATATTTTAAATGGACAATGTAGTTAATTATATTTTAATTATTCGAAAAATAAATTTCTCATCATTTATTTCATACTCGAAAATATTCAAGCCATAGATAGTTAGTGTGTTATTTTGATGACACATTATGATTTAAAAAATTTTAAAAAATAATATATACACATCACATCCCTTAGGATATGGTGATGAGTTCCTTTTGACCTAAGTTCAAGGGACTTATTTACAGAGTGTTGTATCCTTATGTGTGGGGTCCCTCTATCCTATGATAATCATATATTATTATAAATATAACCATTTTTCTTGCATAATTTTTTTTCAAATGTATATGTTCTATTTTTGTAAATTATTTTACATTCATTGGGAATTTATATACATTATTTTATGTAAAATGATTTATTTAAGAAATTTATAAAAATGTTACATTTCGATAGATAACATTTTTTAACGGTCACTCTATCATTTAAAAATTATTTACATAATTTAAAATTTGAACCAGGAATTTATAATGTATTTCAATCTATGGAATTATATTTCATGATTTGATTAAATATTCTTTTGAAATGCATGATCTATTTATTTGAAAATTGAAAAAAAAAATTAGGTTCATTTGATATTGGAATCTTGTTATGAGATATATTTTTGAAATACTATTGGGATCAGATCACAAATCACATGGTCTATTAGTAATTTTAATATTATATCTTTATAGGTTGAGAATGGGAAAATTTTCTCTTAGAGGTCATTCTAACTATTGAACTGTGGACATGGTGTGTTACATTTGAGTTAGGACACAAGGTAGTTTTTTTTTATTTTCTAGTAATTTCTTATAGTAAATTTGGTTTTTTATTCTTGGTTATATTTTGGGTCATTACACCCAATGGATTTTTTTATAAGTATAATTTCTTTTATTAATTTCAAAATGTGGGTTGAAACATCATTCCTACTTTCAATGTGTATGATCCTTGGGGATAGTCAGCAACCCAGATGGGACTGTAATTCCCTTCGATATATGTTAGATTCAGATCAGTTAGCAGTTTACCATGGTACCTCCGATGTTTTGTGAAAATGAGGTATCAGAGTCACATTGAGCATTACAGAACAATTTAGTATGCATTTTTGAAATATTGTTGTGTAATTGTAAGTATTTTTGATTTAGTGCTAGGAAAAATCTCACCACAATGAACCTTATGTGACTAGGGTTGGTTATAGAAAGATTTATATTGAATGAGTTATATTACTTCACATAAATTGATTTGAATAAACCTAAATCAAAATATTTTTTGTTCTATTTTTTGGGATTATATTCCATATTCCACAATTTTAGTGTAAATCAGATGAATTCCATGTTGTCTCATAATGTTGTGTACTATCATTACTCTATGGAGACATGAAAATTGGATCCAAGAGGAAGTTATTGTCGACCTTAAGTTAGCTAACCCAATTATATATCCAAATCTAATTAGGTGATTGTTCTCACTTTCCAAGCTCTGGGATATGCCCCACATCTAGTAACTGTTCATTCTCCTACTATATAACATTAAAAGAATGTTTCCACAATTTATTCTCACGGATTCCATTGATATATGATATTTTCATTAAAAGGATCATAATATCCTCAAGAAGTTGAGGAATGTATAATCATTATGAATCATTTTATAACAACCCTGATCTTTTATTTCACAATTAAAAAAAATTATTACATAAAAATCATTTAATACAACCTATATGATTGAGATTTCTAGTGTCTTTGGGGATTAGGATCATTACATAACAACTTAAAACATGAAAAACAACATCTTTATTGAAAACATCCTTTTCATGACCACTAAATTCTCTCGTACATAGCATTGCATTGGATAACTTGAGGAAATGCTTATGAAAAGGGTGTGCTACAAATCCAAGGAAGGGAATAAACATGGAATAACATGAGGAATACTATAAATGTTAGAAAATTGGTATATCAATAGATTAAAATAGAAGCAAAAACATAAAGGCATGATAAATCATGATAATCATAACATGGAAATGTGGCAACAACACATTACTTGGAATTAGCATGGCCCAAGGCTCATTGCACATGAAGCATGAGTAAACCATCATTTCACATGAATCATGATTAAACCCTCATTGCACTTGAATTAGCATGATTTGACAGCCATTTCACATGACTTATCATGACACTATACTTTACCCAATGCAGTGGAGCGCTATCAGGGCGCACCCCTCTTAAACATTTCATTTCTTGTATAAGTGTGCCACAGGTATCATAAAATATTGAATCATTAAACATAGTCATTTATTCTAAGGTAAATGAATGTGAAATGCATACATGAAAATCTTTAAACAATATGAAAATGTGCATAAAGGTGAATACACTTCATAGAGAAATGTTCATGGTATTCACTAGATACTGACTTTGTCTTGGAAAAGCACGGTGCCATTTCAGTAGCATAACATTGTGACATAAGAACTCATAAAAAAGGATGATAAGAGGGAAAGGGGTGTCCCATTATATTTACATGAGATGGACAGTAAGGGGTTCATATAGATACATTTCACAATAAATGTAATGGAATTTAGATTGATGATACAAATGAACTGCTTGAATGTAAATGAGGAGAGAGAAATTATTTTTAGAATATCGGCATAGTAATAGGTGTACATGGGAGGCATTTTTTTGGTAAGAAAGGGGTATCCCATCATTTAAACAAAAATAGGGTAGTATGGGGGAGGTGAAAAACTATACCCAGCATTTATAATTGACAAAAAGGGCGTAACAATTTAAAGAATATTAGACAAAAAAGAGGAAGGAAGAAAAACCCATACATGGAAGTGTGCTTCCAAAGGCTAGAGAGAGGCTTCTTGGGAGATTTGGGCACCTTGGGAGGATTATAGAGAGAATATTTCATGGGTTGGATGGACTCAAAAGGCATTGAGTGAGGAGGAAGTGGGAGCATGGGTAGGTTTATATAAGAAATAGATGGAATTCTTTATTATTTAGGTTTGGGACACCTCTCATTAAACTAATCCAAACCACAAACCATCCCAAGGGTTTTGACCATGGTTTTTTGAAGAGGGGAGTGGAAGAAAATATTTTATAAATCCAAATTCCGAACATCTTTAAATAATGGGGTTGGTTCTGTGGAGGTGAGTCACACTCTCAAGGAAATCATTTTAAAAAGAAAAAATGTTTAATAAGTCTTTAAGGGTCCACTAAAACATTGTAAAATAAATAAATAAAACCCAAAATCACATTATATTAATCCTATAATATATATTTTCTGAACATAATTTTTATATTATTTTATTACATTACTATTGGGTCATTATGATGTCATAAAACACATTATATATCTAAACTGTATTTATTTTTTACCAAAAAATTTGACTCTCTCAGAAAATTATGAAAAATTCACCGTTGAATAATTTAATAGTCTTGATTCCATATATAATATTCATTTTATCTAAATAAGTTTATGAATTTGTTCATTTTCAATTTTAAAAAAACCGATATTTATCGAAAATTCATTAGTTTTGAAAAAAATGGCTTTCAAAACTTAACAAAAATTACAATTGAATTCATAAAATTATATGATCATTTAAATTTAATAAAAATTAATTTAATAACAATAATAATATTTTATTAAAATATTATTTAATTAAAAAATCCATTAATGCATCAAAATAGATATCTTAGTTTAATATTAACTAAAAATACTATTTTTTCTTTATAAACTATTTACAAGGTAACAATAATAAAATGAAAGTGTATTCACTATTATATACAAAAAATAATGTACATAACTTTAGTTTTATGTTATATTTACACAACCCCTTATAACACCTGCATAATACTGAAGAGTAAGGGGTAATATTGTGATAGACTCTTGGGATGGCTCAGAAAAACATTGCTCTGGTGGTAATCTCTATCAACTTTCACTTCTCTCATAGGCGGTCCTGCTCAAGCTTAACATATTCAAGCTTAGCTTGGGTTTGATCAAGAGTGAAGAAAAAAAGATTCCACCACCTTTCTAAGCTCTGACAAATGGACTTCATATGGGGCACATCTACTGGATGAGGCCATTAATTCCATTTTCTGAGTAAATTGGATTTGTTAAAGCTCTATATTTATACAAATCATGTGATTGCTCTTCAAAGGCTATATTAGCAAAGATCAAAATTCATAATATTATTTTTAAAATCCAAAAACATAAAATCCAATAAGTTGACATTTTATAAAAACATTTTACGTAATGAGACATTTAATTAGATCAAGAGGGATTTCCATTAATGAATGTTTCGGTCGTTACAATCTTCCCCTCTTAAAAAACTTTCACCCTCAAAATTTCCTTTTCCCACACTAAAACAGATGTGGGTAACTCTACTTCAACATTTCCTCCAATTCCAACATTTCATATTCAAACTTGTCATTTTGCTACAACACCTTAAAGAAGGGAATTGTCGTATTTCGTAGAAATTTTTCACTATGATATAAGATATTCACTAGTTGATCCTCATAAAAAAGATCATCCTCTAACTATAACCCCTCTAAAGAGAGTACATGTGAAGGGTCCGGTATGTACTTCCTTAAGAGTGATTCATGAAAGACATCATGTACTTTGGCAATGGTAGGTGGAAGTTCGAGTTGATAGGCCACATCCATGACATGATCAAAAATCACTAAGGGGCCGATATACCATGGACATAACATCCCTTTCTTTCCAAACCTTATGACATTCTTCCACAGAGATTTGTGTCGAAATACCATGTCTCCAACTTTTAACTCAAGGTCTCAATGACGATTATCGTCATAACTCTTCTATCGACTCTTGGCTTCCTTGATATGCTGCTGAATGGTTTTCAACTTCTCTACCATATCTTCGACGATTTATGGTCTAAGCAGCTTACGCTCACTGACCTCATCACAACACTCTAGTATTCTGCACCTTTTCCCATAAAGGGATTCATATGGATCCATTTGGATGCTCGAGTGGAAAATGTTATTATAGGAGAACTCAACTAGAGGAAGATGTTGATCCCATCCACCTTTAATGTCCATTAACCATGCTCTCAACTAGTCCTAAAGTGTTTAGATAGTCCACTCAGATTGGCCATCAGTTTGAGGATGATAGGTCGTACTGAAGTTTAGTTCAGTATTCAGAGCATGTTGAAGAGTCTTCCAAAACATAGAGTTGAATCTTGGATCTTGATCGGACACAATAGATAGTGGTACCCCATGCATCCTTACTACTTACCTAATATATATTCGGGTCATTTGATCTAATGTGAAATCCTCCGTAATAGCAATGATGTGTGCAACCATTGTTAGACAATCCACAACAACACAGATTGCATTGTTGCCATTGGATGTCTTCAGAGGTCTGGTGACAATGTCCATGGTGATTTTATCCAATTTCAATTCTAGTATAGGCAATTGTATCATCAACCCCTTATACATATGCCTCTCTGCCTTCACTTGCTGACACACTAGGCACTTTGATGTATATTCAATGATATGATTCTTCATATTATCCCACCAATAATTCTCTCAGGGATCTCAAAACATCTTTTTGTTTCATCAGTGAATAGAAAATTTTGAACTATGTGCATCATCCAAAATTTCCTTCTTCAGCTCCCGATGGGATGGAACACATAGTCTTTTCCCAAATCTCACAATACCTTCTTCATTAACATTAAACTCCTAGGATTTCCCTTTTCAGATAGCTTCCACTTTTTTTTTGAATTCCCACATAATCCTTTTGAGCATCCTTTAACCATTCCAAAAGTGAGGTTTGAGCAATAATTTGTGAAAATATCGAATTTGTTCCTATATTTATGATTCCCATGTCCATCTTCATCAAATCTATGAAGATTTGATCCTTTTCAATTCTCATCAATGATATAATCAATGTGTCCTTTCTACTTAGGTCATATTCCACCTTGTTCTCTTTCCTAGGTCGGTAATGTATTGAGCAGTCATAGCCTTTGATCAGCTCTAACCATCTTCTTTGGTTCCTGATCAACTCTTTCTGTTTGAATATATATTTGTGGCTTTTACTGCCCATATATATTTCACACTTCTCCCCAAAGAGATAATGCCGCCAAATTTTCACAGAAAAGATCACTACAGCCAACTTGAGGTCCTGTGTTGGATAGTTTTGTTCATGAAATTTCAATTACCTTGAATCACAGGCAATTACTTTTTCATTCTACATCAACACACATCCCATACCCTCCTTCAAAGCATCCCTGAATACCATAAAAAGTTCTCCACTTGTGGGTAAAGTGAGCCTGGGTGCAGTGATAAGCCTCCTTTTTAACTCCGTGAAGCTTTCTTCACATTCATCACTCCAAGAATACTTTACTCCTTTCAGAGTTATGATGGTAAGATGGTTTGAAAATCATGATAAATTTCTCACAAATCGTCGATAATATCCAGCTAACCCCAGGATGCTACAGATATCCATTATCGATGTTGGCCTCATCTGTCCCTCAATTGCATTTGGTTTGGAGGGATCCATAGACATCCCATTGCTTGTGATGATGTGGCCCAATAATGACACCTCCTTCAACCAGAACTCACACTTGTTGTACTTTTCATAGAGCATCTCCTTCTACATGGTCTCTAGTACAGTTCTTACATGCTCCTCATGATCCTCCTTGGTTTTAGAGTATATCAAAATAAAATTTATATTGAAAACCATGAATTTGTTGAGGTAATATTTAAAGACTCTATACATCATATCCATGAATATTGTTGGAGTATTTTTGAGTTCGAAAGGCATTAATATGAATTCATAGTGTATGAATCTTGTACGAAAACCAGTCTTGGGGATATCTTCCTTCTTCACCCATACTTGATAATATCCCGAATGAAAATCTACCTTGGAGAAGTATTGTGCTCCACAAAGTTGATTAAACTAGTAATCATTTCTTGCGAGAGGATACTTGTTCTTTATCATGATTTTGTTTATATCATGATAACCGATGAAAAGGTGCATTGACCCATCCTTCTTCTAGATGAAGAGGACTGGTGCTCCCCATGGTTAAGTAGTTGGGCATATAAATCCATTATCCAGATTCTCATGCAGTTGTTTCTTCTTCTTCTAAAGATCCACAACAACCATTCTATATGGATTCATGGATATTGGTAATTCCCCTAGTATAAGATCAATTGAGAATTCAACATCTCTTCTAGGAGGAAGATCCGGCAATTCCTCAGGAAACATTTTTACGAATTCCATCATAATAGGCATGTCTTCAAGGATGGTTGCCTACTTAAACTGAATCATATGATCCAGATACACATGATCATATGGCTATAATATCCACATTTGATATGATGGAGCTAAAGAAGGTTGATCTTCCTCCTTGCACTTGTAAAGAATAGGAGGTTGATTCTCCACATGGAGAGTGATTTACCTCTCATGACAATTTATTTTGGCTCAATATAAGGAAAGACAATAACTTTCATGAATTGCATAAAATTTCACCAGAGGGAGTATGATGAGGTTCTCCAGGAAGTTCAATCCACAGATTATGATAGGGGAGGAGTTATATTCATGGGACTCAATGATTTCCCCAGTTGTCGTACTCACCGACATCTTCACTTCTATGATTTGTGGTGGTGCTGGGATTGACCTACTAAACATTCGAGATAAAAAAAATGTTTAGAACCATAATCAATGAGTATGTTCTCTATTCTAGAATGAATATCTAGCATACCTATAATCACATCATTCTTGCTGTTCACTTCGGCAGTAGTGATGGAACAATCTCTCCCTTGCTGCCTTGGAGGTTGTTGGTTGCCTCCGAAAACCCATGGCTTATGGAAATGATTTGCAAGATGCCTTGCTTCTTTGCAGTTGTAGCAATGAACCATGCATTAAGGTTCAAAAGGAGTGTCCCTCTCCTCTTTCACATCCACCGGTATTTCATGCCGATAGTTAATAGATAGGTGTCCTTGTCTTCCACCCCTAAAGCATTTCTTCGTCCCCATCAGGAAATTTCCAAGGTACTTATTTACACACATTTTCCAAGTGGGGTGCTGGATCTTCTTAGCACCATTGGATTTATACATCAAACCATGAGCATTGAAGTCCACCTTACACTTCATATCCCCATGATACCCTTGATATTCTCTGATCTCTATCTTTACCTTGAGGGAATATAATATAATTTTCTCATAGCTATCGAAGTCACGGATCTCCAGTGCTTTCCGCGTGCTTCGTTTCAGCCCACCAAAGAAGCGGTCAACCTTGCATTCGGGGGTAACGACAAATCTAGAAGCGTATCGTGCAAGACTTGTGATGTTTTCCTCATACTCTCCAATAGATTTGTAGTCTTTATTCATGATGAAAAAAAATTACCTTTCCAACTTAAGACAAAGGGTGTGCATAAAATATATATCGAAAAACATATTCCGGAAATCCTTCCATTCTAATGCCTCGATCTTCTCCTCAAGCTTAAATTTTTTGATAAACATCCACCATTGATCATCTTCACCATCCATTTGATAAGTAGCCAGGATAACATTATCTTGTTTAGAACATTGAAGGATAGAGAAGATCTTTTCAATGGAGTTGATCCATTTTTCGGCGATTGAGAGATCAGATGATCCATTAAAAGTAGGAGGCCTTTTTCTCATGAAGATCTCGATAGTGAATTGTTCTTTCCTGGGGGGGGGGGGGTGTTGATCATTCCTCTGGACCCATGTTTCTATTCAAATATTTATTTATCTGAGACATAAGTATGATAAAGTTCGTGATTCCCACTCCCATTGGATTGGGCATCGTTTTAGTACAGTCATCACATTGATCTTCACATCGGTTTTTAGCTCAAGTCATCCTATTACCAGCCATAGGTGGGAATAAAAGTAACGTTAGGGGTAACAAATAAAGTGTTATACAAGGACAAAACTAATGACTTATAGATTACTTTTATTTCCTTAAGAAATGAATCTATTGGCTTCATTCTATGTTTTCCATGATCTACTTTCTATCATATATTATTAGGGAATTTTCTTAGTCCCTTAATAATAGTTCATACTAAGCTTCTGAATTATCCAAATTATATCCCCCGGGAGTGTAATAACCAAGAGTGGAAGAAAAGCTCGTTGTCATGCACCAGTTCCCATTCGATTCTAGCTCAAAGAAGTGTTTTTCGGTTTTACCCCTTGGATACATCTGCACCAGAGCCGCCTCTAGCTAGTCGTATCTAGATAGAGATGTATTTTCTTGATAAACCACTTACTGAATCCTCACCAAAACTTCGGGATTTTTTTATTATACTTAGTATTGTCTCTAAGGATTTACTAGGGTTTTCTAATCCTAATCCCAAAAATAACTAAACCTATAATCTAATACCAACTATTACAACCCAGATCCATTATTACAAAATTTAACATAATTTATTACATAAACAACATTTGATACAACATAGAAGATTAATAGGTCTAGTGTCTTTGGGGCTCAGGATCATTACATAACAACATAAAACATGAAAATTATTATCTTTATTGAAAACATCCTTTACATGACCACTACATTCCCGCGTACATAGCATTGCATGGGATAACCTGAGGACATGTATAAAAAAGGGTGAGCCATAATGCTCAGTAAGTGAATAATCATGGAATAACATGAGGAATACAATAAATGTTAAAAATTGGCATATTAAAAGACCATAAGAGAAGAATAAACACAAAGGCATGATAATGAAAGATAATCATAACATGGAAATGTGGCAAAAACACATTACATAGAATTAGCATGTGCCAAGTCTCATTGCACATGGAACATTAGTAAACCTTAATTACATATGAAGCACGAGTAAAACTTCATTGAACATGAATTTTTATTAGTAAACACCCATTACACATTACGTATCATGATACTATACTTTACCAAATACATTTGAGCGCTATCAGGGTGCACCGTTCTTAAACATTTCATTTCATGAATAAGTGTGCCACATGGATCTTAAAACATTGAGTCATTCAACATAATAATTTCTTCCACGATAAATGAATGTGGAATAAATACCAAAAAATATTAAGACAATAAGAAAATGTGCATAAATGTGAATACCCCTGATATGGAAATGGGCATGGTATTCACTACACAAAGACTGTGGCTTGGAATGGCACGGTACAATTTCTGCAGCATAACAGCATGACATAAGAACTCATAAAAATGGTTGATGGGAGAGAATGGGGTGTCTCATAATATTTAAATGTCATGGAAATTAAGGGCATCATATAGATAAATGTCACAAAAAATGTAATGGAATTTATATTTATGATACAAAAGAATTTCTTGAATGTAAATGTGGAGATAGAAATTCCATTCAGAATTTCTTCATAGTAACACGTGTACATCGGAGTCATTTAATTAGAGAGAAATGGGTATCCCATTATTCAAACATAAAGAGGGTAGTATTAGGTATGTGTGAAACTATACCCCAACATTTATAATTGAAATAAAAAGTGCATAACAATTTGAAGAAAATTGGACAAAAAAGAGAAAGGAAGAAAACCCCTTACATGGAAGTGTGCTTCCAAATGCTTGAGAAAGGCTTGAGAGAGGCATTTTGGGAGCATTGGGAACCTTGGGAGGATTTTAGAGAGAGGATGGAAGAGGTTGGATGAACTACAAAGTCTTTGAGTGAGGAGTAAGTGCGATCTAGGGTGGGATTATATAGGAATGGAGAGGGAATTCGTTATTATTTAGTTTTTGGACACCTTTCATTAAACTAATCCAAACAACAAACCAGCCCATGGTTTTTGTCCATGGATTTTGTAAAAGGGACGTGGAAAACAATATTTTTTAAGGCCAAAGTACGATCTTCTTAAAATAATGGGGTTGCATATGTGGAGTTGAGTCACACTCCCAAAGAAAACAATTTAAAAATACAAAATGTTTAATAAGTCTTGAAGGGTCCACTAACTCTTTTTAAAATAAATAAAACAAACATAAAATTACATTATTTTAAAAGTAAAACATATATTTTCTAGACATTATGTTTATAGTATTTTATTACATCACTATTGGGTCATTATGATGTCATAAAACACATTATATATTTATTAGGTATTTAATTTTTACCCAAAAATTTGACTGTCTCAAGAAAATTATGAAAAATTCACCATTAGATAATTTAGAAGTTTTTATTCATGAAATATTATTCATTTTATCTAAATAATTTTCTAGATATGTTAATTTTTACTTTTAAAATAAAAACTGATATTTATCAAAAATTTATGTGTTTTGATAAAAATGGAATTCAAACCTTAATAAAAATTACAATTGTATTCATAAAATTATATGATAATTTATATTTAATAAAAATTAATTTAATAAAAATAATAATTTTTTATTTAGAAAATTCATTTTTTCAAAAATCCATTAATTCATGAAAACACATTTCATAGTTAAACATTAAATAAAAATATTATTTGTGCTTTAAAAACTATTTAAAAGGTAAAAATAATAAAATGAAAGTATATTCATTATTATATACAAAAATAATGTGCATAAACATAGTGTTAAGCTCTTATTACATAAGTCCTTATAACACCCGCATAAGACCGAAGAGTAAGGTGTGCGATGGTTATAGACTCTTGGGGTTGCTCAGATAACATTGCTCTGGTGGTAATCTTTATCAACATCCACTTCTCTCATATGTAGTCCCACTCATGATTATAATATTCAAGCTCGTCTTGGGCTTGGTCATGAGTTAATCCCAAAGACACAACCTCTTTTCTGGGCTCTGACAAATGTGCATCATTTGGGGAATGTCTACTGGATTTGGTCATCGCTTCATTTGTCGGTGTAAATTGGAATTGTTAAAGCCCTATATTTATATTAATCATGTTATCACATTTCAACGTCTATATTAGAAATAATAAACATTCATAAAAGTATTTTTTAAAAAACATAAAATCAAAATAGTTGACATTTTATATAAAAAAATTCCATGAAGAGAAATTTAATTAGATCAAGTGGGATTTCCATTAATGAAATATTGGGTCGTTACACAATTTTTTGGGTTCTTATACACACATGATAAAATAAAATGATGTGTTCCACTATTTATCATTATGGACCAAGGATGAGGGAATTGAGTGAAAATGATTCATGGTTATTTTCCTCGTCCAGTTATATCCATAATTTATTTTTTGTCCAAGAGTATTGAGTTTTTAAAACATGAGAGTATATGAAAACCATTTTTTTGAGACCATGCATTTCTCATCTATGATTGTATCGATTAAGATGAGGAAGGGTCAAAGAATCTATTTAGGGCTTTTCATGAATATTTATTCTTAGGTTTTCTTATTGAATCTACATTTTATGCTGATGTGTTGGATAGAGTTCTTATGGTTGAAATGGGCCCAGTTGGTTTGTCATAGTTATTTTTTGTTTCTTTCTCTCCTAATGGGACCATGAGTTCCATTATGGATAACAAAATCATGATGATTCTCAAATAATTTATTGAAAGTAGGGTCATTCTAGACCTCCAGATGTTCCTAGAATACTTCCTTTGATTTTTTACCAGTAAGGTATTCCATGAAATTCAAAAAGGTATTTCACTAAGGAACCAAGGAATAATGGATCTTTTGGATTCTCGAGGAATGTACAGGTATTCTACCATATCTTTTCTACTCTATATAGTGGAATAGGATCTTCGGGTAATCCTTAAATTGTGGGGAAATTTGATACTTCATATATAAAAGGGTTCTAGGCACTAGAATTCAAAATAAAAATATACATCACATAGTGAAAGAGTTTCCAGTGGAGTTAAATATGGGTTTAGTGATAGTGAGTGGTATGATTACTATATCATCATCATTAGTGACTACTCTATTTCATTTTGACTCATCTCATTCATTTTTCAACTCGTGTTGTTAATCTGATAAATCTTCTCATAGTTATTTTGTCTTATGTTATGGATATTAGTACACCCCATGGTATGAAGAGATAGTAGGGTATCTGTAGTCCCACTTGTGTTTTATTTTTATCATACATTGACAATTCATGGTGTTTTCCAGTTCACGATATGAAACCTCTTGATGTCATATTTAGGATAGATTTGGTAGTTTCCAATAAAACCATAATTTATTGTTAGCATCAATTGGTCACATATAATAAACCTAGTAGTATGTGTTGTGTATTTCAAGGAAAATCGGACCCATGGTTGAGTAGATATGGACATTCATATCTAGGGTTGGCGAAATTAATATTTCTATTTACTTATGGTCTATGTTTGTAGAGACCCGAAGCTTGACGTACATGGACATTACATTACTTTAGCAGAATAGTTAACAAATAACAAAAACAGACACACAAGGACCATAATAGTTTAGTGTCTTTGGAAACTTGGAACGTAATCTTCTAATCGTGGTGAAAGATCTTCAACATCTCCCATAAAGATCTTCCATTTTTTTCTTACCTAAAACCTTTATTTATATCCTGGGGAAAAGAAAACATAAAAAGGGTGAGATCAAATGATCACTAAGGATATGCATGGATTAAATAAAACATACTATATACATGTGAACTTAAAAACATGAACATAATGTTTAAACATCAAAAGCTTGAGAAATGACACAAAACATGGAAGTACGTAAGGCATAGATCATAAAGAAACATTAAAAATGATAAAATATCTTGGGAATAAAACATGTAATTGTGGAAACCATTAAGCACATGATATTATTTCCATAGTAGGCAAGGCATTTCTGCCAAGACCATCTTAGTGGACAAAGTCCTTTTCTGAATCGAGTTCACTCCTCGTTCCAGTCCTGTATTTCTGAACCTGTTTAACTTGTCGTTCTAGCCATGTCTATCTCATGAGATATAAATCTTTACCCAATGCATTGGAGGGAGATATAGGTCCCACCCATCTCATAATGAAATCATTCTTACATGTGCCACAAAATAAACTTAAAACATTCATAATAACCCAAAGAATAAAATGGCTTTCATAAACATCATCCCATCATCACATAATCGATATAAAACAAATGGATAATTCATCATAAGAAAAGTGAAACCATGTAAATCATGCAGACATTATACATGAAACATACACATATGAAATAATGTCATCTTAGATGGAAAATGGTTTTGATAAAATACTTGAAATGAATTCTTGTGGAAAATATCCTTTATTCTTCAAAATCATTTTTGTTTCACAAAATTCAATGAAATTTTAAATGAAATTTTTTTTGTTGAAAATATTCATGAAATATTTTTGAGGAAGCATCTTGAAAATAAGGCTTTACAAAACCGTAAAAATCCTTTCATTCCGTATAAGTTAAAAAATAATTCTTCTCATACCTTTGTCAGAAAAGACAAAAAGTACCTTGTAGGGTAAATAAAATAAATATTCCATCCATACCATGGGGTAAAATTCAAAATGGGTAAAAAGGACATTAAACATACATGAATACACTTTTATAAAACATGGACATGGATGATAGCAATAACCCTAGTAAATACTTACGAATAAGCAATCTCAGATAAAAATGAGATTTGAAAAATTATCCCTTACCATAGGTCCGATTTGATTTGTAAGTGTCTGAACCTCCTGTATAATGATTTAAATAATGTCATTGACTTATTCCAGAATCATACTCATTGTTATGATATCATATATGGTTCACTTATGACTTTATATTACCCGTTCTTTTGTAAATTCCATGTTAAAGAGCATTTTGGGTAAAATCGTTTCATTTGTCGTCCGTGTTTTGACTTGTAATTATTCATATGATTACGTAGATCATGATTACTTAATTCCAGAATATAAAACATGATTTATATATAATATATATTCAGAATATGCATATATATAATAGATCAGTAAATGGAAAGAAATACACCGTTCATGGAGACGCTAGGTCGTACGTATGCATGAACGCTGTTGTCGTTTCCTTATTGAGTTGAATGGAATTAAGTAGACGACATACATATTTATACACATAAATACAGTATCATTATTATTTCATATATTTCATGATTACTTATTATATATACTTTATAATCATTCATGAATGGTTAATGTGGAGAATGAATCTCATCGCGTCGTGGAGACGGTAGTCCATACGTACGCACTAGCGATGATATCATTCTCATGATCGTGAAATTTTATTGGAGTGTATGTATACTATTTCAGAATAAATATCACTTTACAATAATCATATATAGTTATTATTTACACCATTATACCCATCCATGTAAGGTGGTGGTGGAAAATAGATTACACCACGACGTGGAGACGGTATTCTGTACGTACGCACGTGCGGTGATTTCATTTTCCGTAGGATGGATAGATGATGAAATAGGGTTGTTTCATACTTATAATAACATATTAGTATATGAGTGATACTGATGTTATTACTTCATAATGAAACAACCTAAGAAGAAGAAGTGGAAGAAGAAATAAAGTTGAAAGAATCGGTAACGGACATTACCTCTTCTTTGAAGCGCCTCTTTGAGTCTTCTGATTAGGGAACTAAAATTGGTCTTTAAAGAATACCAAGACCTCTAGGATGTTTCTAGGGAAGTGTAAAAGGGAATTTGGTAGGTTTTTTCCTAGATTGAAGGCTCAAAGTGGTGTGAAGAGAGGGAGGAGGTGCCCTTTTATATGGGATGGGAGGGGCACCTTTGGAATAACTAAAAATATTATTTTATTATAAAACCAAATTCGGTTTTAAATAGATAAAAATTAATTTATTTCGAAGAAAGGTAGGGATGTGTCTAAATCCTCTAATCCAATATAATTTAGACAAGTTTAGATCATTATATTAACCTTATCTTTTAGTTTTAACTCTTAGTTAATTAGATTGACATTTACCATGTCACTTTGTATTTTTATATTATATAGTTAATAAAAATACCATATCCATTAAAGCGACCCACAAGTGGTCCATTAATGATACTACTATCATGATATAAGCATCTTGGACGAATCGTAGATTTTTAGGAACAAAATAACAATCAATAATATAATATTTTTTTTAAAAACTATTTTATGCCAATTTTGACACTATTCAATAGTTGATTTTTGTGAAACTCATAAAAGAATGATTACTTCTACCAAAGTTGATTAAATCAACCCTAACATGTAATAGTAACCTATAAAATTAGTTTAATTCACAAAAAGTCTCAAATTATATTTATTTGGGTATTTATAGTATCAATTATTCTAACTTTTCACTATTATGGTAATTACTGCATCATCATTCTGTCTTAAATAAATTAACTTATTCAATGTCTACAAATTATAAATACAATATCATTATGTAGGAAATCATATTATATTTCTAATGAATATTTAAAATCGAATTTATCTTATGTATAACCCTATATTGAAAATGTTTTAGTAAATAAACTTTGATTTTAACTCTTTTAACTCTTCTTTGAATTAAATAATAATAAATATCCTCATCTAATCCAAGTGGGCCTAAATGGTAATATTTTATTTCTAATGTTGTTTTTGGTCGAATTACACTTATCCAATATAATTAAGACATGTGTTAGGGTATTAATAATATCATTTTTCTCCTTAATTACCCTATTTTTTAGCCGTGGTAAAAAAAAGCAAAAAATTACTATTGACCAAAAATTATTTAATCACATTGAACCACATTTTACTTACTAACATCAACCGTGTCTCTCTGATTTTTGAAATTCCACTCACAGAAGCGGTAAAATTATGTTTTATGAAAAATTCATTTTTTTAACTACCACTTAGTGGTTTCACTATTCACCAAAAAATGAAAGTTTCCAGAAAAATAACAAAAATTAGGATTAAGCTATATTTGATATTATTAATTCAAAAATGATGTCTATTTTACCAAATTCAAAACATATTAGTAGCATTAATTAATTTAAAAATTAAATCCCGTCGTCAAAACAAATAGCGTGTTTTTAAGAGATAATAACTATCAAAAGATTGACACTTGTTTATGTCTGGTTTAAATGTGAAATTACATCCAATGACCAACATTGTATTAAATTGTAAAAATAAATTCTAAATATATTTTAAAACCACTCAAATTAATAATTTATCATTATTAATTATTTCAATTGAAAAAGTTGTTTTTAATTACAATTTATTAATTTTCACTATTCATCAAAATATGAAAGTTATCCGAAAAGTACCAAAATTTATCCCTAATCTAATTTCGATATTAAGAATCCAAAAATGAAGTCCATTTTGAAAACTAAAATTTAAAAAAGTGGTTATTACTATTCATAACGGCTAGTTTAAATAATATTTTAATAGCATATCGTTGTTTACTGAAACTCGGTATTGCGTACTACACACGCCATCGAGGAAGGTCGCGATTGCGTGTAATGCAAGGCAAGTCAAGGATGTGTGTTGTGAAAGCTTTTTTTGGTTTAGCGTACGACACAAGACATTAATGAAATTAAAAATAATATTTTTCATAAAATCTCGAGGAGTTACATTCTACCCCCCTTAAAATGAATTCCACCCTCGAAATTCGTCGAAGTTATAAATGGTTTACTACTTGAAAGTTTCATTAATAGAAACCCACATCGTAAAAAAAGAATACCAAAACCATTCATTAAAAACAAAAGTATGAAACCTAACGGTTACCCAAATAAACTAATCACTGGGTTTCCACATAGGTGATAATATGAATATGGAAGATAAAGCTAACCATCATGTTCTGATGGAGAGTGGTAGAGAACATGACCATGGAAAAGCCATCAATCACAAAGCCATAAATTTGTGACGATCTAAGGTACCATCTGATTTATCATATACAAGATCACCAGGACTAAATTTTTGGTTTTCTAGATCATTTCCGTAAAGTTGATGAAATTGGAATTAGAATAAATACTTTCGTGATTTTGGTATAGTTTCGCTGTTAGTCGTTCTTTGGACAATTTCCACTTCATCACTTAAAGAAATGAAGTTGAATTTGTCATTCACGATGTGTTAGCAGATCATGTGATAGAATGACGGGTCATTCCATCTTTCTCAAACAAAAGGTTAGAAAAGTTATCAAAAAAAAACATAAGTCCAACTATAGTGTGATTAATCACAAATGGTTCCTAAAATGGACTTATACTTCATAAATAATACTGATTAATATAATAAAACTAGTTTCTACTAAACAGGGACTTCCTGTAGGCCAGTGATAGGAGATAAAGGCCAGTCGCACTTCGGTTGTGGGTTCGATTCCCACAGCCTTGTCCGACGCGATGGGTTGTCGCCCGTCCTGCAGATTGTCCTTTTTCTAAAACTATAAAATCCCATCAGTAATATCGAAAAAAGTTCTATCCTTAAACAATACTAGCATATGTCCAACATAATCCATTCCAATATTTAGGCTTATCTAAAATACTTCGGTCCAAGCTCATAATATAAAGAAAACGATTACTTGAAATGTCATCAACCAAGCATGTGAATACCACATTAATCCCCCATATATATTGTTGGTCACATTCCAATCATGTGAATACCTTAATCATGTATTCTCTTGAAAAAATTAATACCCATTGATCCTTAGTGAAAACATCAATGCTGTCAAAAGTTAACTCTTTCCACATACCAAAATCCAAAAATTCTATATACTCAAACCGTGATATAACCTTCTCCTAATATCAGTCTTGATTTCATGAATACTATCGAACATTTAATTTTCTCCTCATCCCTTCATTATGCGCATATCATCTACATTCCAAAAATATCTGAATAATCTTTCATGGATACTGGTACCATTAATCATACACTTTCAAAACTCAAGGAAAGACAACAGTGTAACAATCCTTAGATGTCTCTTTATTCCATAGTACCATGAGATTACTTATACAACATTACACATGATAAACATGTAATCATTCCAGTACATTCTTAAACCATTGACCGAGTTTCAATAATTCATTCATCTCACATATCATTTGTAGTATCTTCATCATCATCAACATAAATACTACCCATACGACCATACTGATTTTCTTCATGAGACTTTCCCTTAGGTCATTGGTTTGCATAATGCCCGTACATTCACCATTTAAAACATTCAACCATTGTTGATGTCGTAGAAATACCATTATCATCATCAATGGTCTTAACTGAACCTTTTCCTTTTCACTTACTGGATTTGTATCCTTCTTTTCCACACCCAAATCATCTTCTAGTTCCTTTGAAACATTCTCCTTGATGCCTCTTCCAACATGATTTACATAGGGGAAATTGATCTTTCTTTCCTCTATGATCATCATGAAACTCCATCTTTCTCTTATTAGCCGAGTCAGGAAACTTACCAAAATTTACTTTATTGATCATATTATGAGATTGCTGATTCGGCATTATAATGATGTTTAGACATCCAAATCCCATTTCATTTGGTTTCTCATGAATAATATCATTCCATTTTCCATCATATCCTCCATTATCGTGAATCATCTTGTTTCCAGCCATTTTATAAAACCCAAAAAGAATAGTGTGAGAGGAAAAAATCACGCTAGGGAAAGAAACATAGTAAAGGGGGAGTACCCTCAATATCTAACATCTTAGGTTAAATTATAATATCGTTACCATAGTTCTAGGAATATATCCTATACATATACTTATCCTTAGGTACATCCCTAGACATACCTTAGAAATATCTCTAGGGATCTGACTAACATTTTCACATCCTAGTTTCCAAAGGTTGACTAAATCTTTCCTCTGATACCACCTGTAGAGACCCGAAGCTTGACGTACATGGACATTACATTACTTTAGCGGAATACTTAATACATAACAAAAACAGACACACAAGGACCGTAATAGTTTAGTGTCTTTGGAAAGTGGAACGTAATCTACTAATCGTGGTGAAAGATCATCAACATCTACCATAAAGATCTTCCATTTTTTTCTTACCTAAAACCTTTCTTTATATCCTGGGGAAAAGAAAACATAAAAAGGGTGAGCTCAAATGCTCAGTAAGGGTAAGCATGGATAAAATAAAACATACCATATACATTTGAACATAAAAACATGATCATAATGTTTAAACATCAAAATCTTGATAAATGAAACAAAAAATGGAAGTACGTAAGGCATAGATCATAAAGAAACATTAAGAAATTTAAAATAGCATGGGAATAAAACATGTAATTGTGGAAACCATTAAGAACATGATATAATTTCCATAGTAGCCAAGGCATTGCTTCCAAGACCATTTTAGTGGACAAAGTCCCTTTCTGAATTGAGTTCACTCCTCGTTCCAGTCCTGTATTACTGAACCGGTTTAACTTTCCGTTCCAGCCATGTCTATCTCATGCGATATAAATCATTACCCAATGTATTAGAGGGAGATATAGGTCCCACCCATCTCATAATGAAATCATTCTTACTTGTGCCACAAAATAAACTTAAAACATTCATAATAACCCAAAGAATAAAATGGGTTTCATAAACATCATCCCATCATCACATAATCTATATAAAACAAATGGATAATTCATTATAAGAAAAGTGAAACCATGTAAATCAGAGATAAATTATACATGAAACATACACATATGAAATAATGTCATCTTAGATGGAAAATGGTTTTGATAAAATAATTGAAATGAATTCTAGAGGAAAATATCCTTTACTCTTCAAAATCATTTTTGTTTCAAAAAATTCAATGAAATTTTAAATGAAATGTATTTTGTTGAAAATATTCATGAAATATTATGGAGGAAGCTTCATGAAAATAAGGCTTTCTAAAATTGTGAAAATCCATTAATTCCATATATGTTAAAAAAACATTCTTCTCCTACCTTTGTCGGAAAAGTAAAAAAGTACCTTGTAGGGTAAATAAAAGAAAGATTCCTTCCATACCATGGGGTAAAAGAAAAAATGGTAAAAAAGGACATTAAACATACATGAATACAATTTTATAAAACATGGACATGGATGATAGCAATAACCCCGGTAAATACTTACGAATAATAAATCTCGGATAAAAATGAGATTTGCAAAATTTTCCCTTACCTTAGGTCTGATTTTCTTCATAAGTGTCTGAACCTCCTGTATAATGATTTAAATAATGTCATTGACTTATTCTAGAATCATACTCATTGTTATGATGTCATATATGGTTCACTTATGACTTTACATTACCCGTTCTTTTGTAAATTCCATGTTAAAGAGCATTTTGGGTAAAATCGTTTCATTTGTCGTCCGTGTTTTGACTTGTAATTATTCATATGATTACTTAGATCATGATAACTTAATTCCAGAACATAAAACATGATTTATATATAATATATATTCAGAATATACATATATATAATAGATCAGTAAATGGAATGAAATACACCGTTCATGGAGACGGTAGGCCGTACGTACGCATGAACGCTGTTTTCGTTTCCTTATTGAGTTGAATGGAATTAAGTAGACGACATAAATATTTATACACATAAATCCAGTATCATTATTATGTCATATATTTCATGATTACTTATTATATATACTTTATAATCATTGATGAATGGTTAATGTGGAGAATGAATCTCATCGCATTGTGGAGACGGTAGTCCGTACGTACGCACGAGCGATGATATTGTTCTCATGATCATGGAATTGTATTGGAGTGTATGTATACTATTTCAGAATCAATATCACTTTAAAATAATCATATATAGTTATTATTTACACCATTATACCCATCCAAGTAAGGTGGTGGTGGAAAATAGATTACACCACGGCGTGGAGACGGTATTCCGTACATACGCACACGCGGTGATTTCATTTTACGTAGGATGGATAGATGGTGAAATAGGGTTGTTTCATACTTATAATAACATATCAGTATATTAGTGATACTGATGTTATTACTTCATAATGAAAAAACCTAAGAAGAAGAAGTGGAAGAAGAAATAAAGTTGAAAGAATCGGTAACGAACATTACCTCTTCTTTGAAGCGCCTCTTTGAGTCTTCCTCTTAGGGCACTAAAATTGGTCTTTGAAGAAGACCAAGACCTGTAGGATGTTTCTAGGGAAGTGGAGAAGAGAATTTGGCAGGGTTTGGTCGAGATTGAAGGCTCAATGTGGTGTGATGAGAGGGAGGAGGTGCCCTTATATAAGGAAGGGGAGGGGCACCTTTGGAATAACTAAGAATATTATTTTATTATAAAGCCAAATTTGGTTTTAAATAGATCCAAATTGATTTATTTAGAAAATAAGGTGGGGATGGGTAGATATCCTCTCATCAAATAGAATTTAGACAAGTTTAGGTCATTATATTAACCTCATCTTTTATTTTTAACTCTTAGTTAATTAGATTGACATTTACCATGTCACTTTGTATTTTTATATTATATAGTTAATAAAAATACTATATACATGCAAGAGACCCCCCATGTGGTCCATTAATGATACACCTATCATTATATAATAATCTTGTCTAACCCTTAGATTTTTAGGAATAAAATAACAATAAATAATATAATATTTGTTTTAAAACCTATTTTATGTCAATTTTGACACTATTCAATAGTTGATTTTTGTGAATCTCATAACAGAATGATTACTTCAACCAAAGTTAATTAAATCAATACTAACATGTCATATTAACCTATAAAATTAGTTTAATTCATAAAAAGTCTCAAATTATATTTATTTTGTTATTTATAATATCAATTATTCTAACTTTTCACTATTATGGTAAAAACTGCATCATCATTGTGTCATAAATAAATTACTTTATTCAATGTCTAAAAATAATAAATAAAATTTAATTATTTATGAAATCTTATTATATTTCTAATTAATATTTACAATCGAATTTATCTTATGTATAACCCTATATTAAAAATGTTTTAGTAATTAACATCGATTTTAAATCTTTTAACTCTTCTTTGAATTAAATAATAATAAATGTCCTAATTTAATCCAATTGGGCCTAAATGGTCATATTTTATTCCTATGGTTGTTTTTGGTCGAATTAAACTTATCCAATAGAATTAGGAAATTGTTAGGGTAATAATAATATCATTTTTACCCTTAATTACCCTATTTACTTTTAACCGTGGGGAAAAAAAGTAAAAAGTTACTATTCACAAAAAATTATTTTCATCTCATTGAACCACATTTTACTTACTGACATCAACCGTGTCTCTCGGATTTTTGAAATTCCACTCACAGAAGCGGTAAAATTAAGTTTTACGAAAAATTCATTTTTTTTATCTACCACTTAGTGGCTTCACTATTCATCAAAAAACTGAAAGTTTCCAGAAAAATACCAAAAATTAGGCCTAAACTATATTTCATATTATGAATTCAAAAATGATGTTTATTTTACCAAATTAAAAACATATCAGTTGAATTAATTAATTTAAAAATTAAATCCCTTCGACAAAACAAATAGCGTGTTTTTAAGAGATAATAACTAACAAAAGATTGACACTTGTTTATGTCTGGTTTAAATGTGAAATTACATCAAATGACCAACATTGAATTAAATTGTAAAAACATATTCTAAATATATTTTAAAACCACTCAAATTAATAATTTATCACTATTAATTATTTCAATTGAAAAAGTTGTTTTTAATTACAATTTAGTAATTTTCACTATTCATCAAAATATAAAAGTTATCCGAAAAGTACCAAAATTTCTCCCTAATCTAATTTCGATATTTTATTCCAAAAATGAAGTCCATTTTGAAAAATAAAATTTAAAAAAGTGGTTATTACTATTCATAACATCTAGTTTTAATAATATTTTAATAGCATATCGTTGTTTAGTGAAACTCAGTATTGCGTACTACACACGCCATCGAGGAAGGTTGCAATTGCGTGTAATGCAAGGAAAGTCAACGATGCATGTTGTGAAAGATCCTTTTGGTGTAGCATACGACACAAGACAATAATGAAATTAAAAATAATATTTTTCATAAAATCTCGGGGTATTATAATGTTATAATCATTAAGTAAATATATCCCTTTAGTTATAATCGAAATTACTAATATGTTTCATTATAACTTATATGGTTTCTCAACAGTAATGGAAGCTTATTATTCAATTAAATTAATGCCTTGTAGTCAACCAGTTTCTATTCACACTTTCTATATGACACTATGTGAACTAATAGAGATGAGTTCCCAGTTTGATGATCTTCATGACAAAGGATTTATACACTAAGTGTCACCTTGGGATGTACTGATTCACTTTATAATGAAAAATATGGTATATTCAATTGTGGGTGGATTACTGAAATTTCAATTGACTAATGGAAAAGAACATGTAACTTTTTCCATGGATTTATGATATAATTTATTAATTTATGGGGGTGTATTGGTTCTTGATTATCTATCTTTAACCTAGTAACAATTTATTTAGGGTAAGAGAATATAACATTCAAAAAATACATTTCAGATCATATATAGACATTATTAGTATGTTTTTATACCACTGGTCTAACGAATTATCCAGTAGTCATTATATCATTAATTAATACAATTTTACATTAGTATCATTCTCCCATTGTTGTAGTATTTGTGGATAAACCCCTCGTTTACTCTTTGCATAAAGAGGGTAATGTGTATCATCTGAGAATAGTTATAATTTTTCATAGAAATCATTGACTATATTCCATGATTTCAATGTGTGATTTTTAGATTCAGGAACTGAAACTTTTTGGACATGAGGTTTCAGAATATGGGATATCAGTTGATCACGGGAAGGTGAAGGATGTTATGAAATTAGAACAAGAACAAAATGTTTTCAAGATTTCGTGATTCTTGGGTCTGCATGTGTATTATCACGAGTTTGTTAAAAAATTCACAAAGACGGCCTCTATGATGACTCTTATCACTCAAAGGGGATTAAATATTTCTCTAAATGATAAATGTTAGAGATCTTTTTCTGAGGAATAATTCTTTTATTATTATTATCCTAGTGTTCAAACTTCAAGAATCCATACAGAGCTATTTAGTCTATAGTGATGCATCAGGTTCGGGCTTGGTGTGTTTTCTTATGCAATGTGTCCATGATGATTCCTATAGATATCTTAAATGTATGCCACTAGAGATGAATTACCAAACCCATTTCATTTAACATGTATCTATGATGCATCGTCCTAAGAGTTGGGGGTGGGGGATTACAATTTATAAAATGTTTTTTCATATTTTTAGACCAAAAGAGATTGAGTTATATCTTATCTCAAAAATATAGGAATATAACTAGTGGTTTTGGGTGGAATACCAATAATATTTAGATGTTGACTTCATCTATAAACTAGGGAAGGTGAATTTCATTGTAGATTATTTGACCAGAAAACATCTAACCTAGGTCATGATAGAACCTTTAGATGAGAGGAATTTCATTGATCTCTTTTCATAGTATCATATTGGAGTCTTGGAATTATTTGATGATGTTTTTTAAATGTGCCATTGAGATATACTATTATCGAGAAGATTCATCATGAAAAATAGCATGATGATGCGTTCTGTATAATTTGAGACTTTGTATATTGTAGGGAGTCCATTGTAGAGTGGTCGTCTCCAAATATGTAATTCAATTCTATTGAAATCACAATGTTGAACAATTTCTATAAGGATAGTAGTTATCAAGAACTATCATTACACCCAGTGGTATGTGCAACTTGGAACCACAATGATGGTATAAGATAGGTGGTGTATGTTCTGGTGGCTAGGTATGAGAAAAGGAATTTCCCAGTTTTCCCTCACTTATATATGTTCTAGCAGGTGAAGTCATAGAACCCTATGTATTCAGGTTTTCTTCAAACACGTCATATCCCTGCATGGATTTGGGATGATATTAATATAGTATTTTTTTCAGTTTCTGTGTACCCATATAATGATGAATGAGGTATAGGTTGTGATCTTCTAGTTAAATAAGTCAGCTCAATGATTACCCATTTGTTATACAATAAATATTTAGGAGTTATGAAATCCATATGTGAAAGATATTCTTCATTTTTATGGACTTCCATTTACTATAGTCCCTCATAGGGATCCTCAGTTCACTTCTCAATTTTCTATAGGACCTTATGAAGCACTGGGTTTTCATGTCAATTTGATTACGGCATTCCATCCACTTTAGGATGGCCAGATGGATAGATCTATACAGATTCATGAGTTTATAATCCATGATTTTTTTCTGGAATTTTTTTGGGTATGGGATGATCAATTTGTGCTAGTTTTGTTTTTATACAACAATTGTTATAAGCCTAAAATCCGAATGGATATTTATTTTGTGTGATGTTGTGATGTTATTTTGAGGTTTGGAAAATTTTCATATCACCTAACACTTACTCCTTAGCTGATGTCAATATATGACATGTTCAATGTATCATAGTAGAGAATGTATCTATCCGATGAATCTCATGCACTGTGATGGGGTTATCTTGAATTTAATCGTGATTTATCCATTATTGAACTACGTGTTAGGATAATTGATTCTAAATCCATGTTAATTCATAGGGGGATGACACATTTTGTTATGTTCTATGGATATATGGTTCTAATGATCATGAGACAAGGGAGAGGGTGGCACTGATGAGAGAGTAGTGGCCTCAAAGTTTTGGAATTAAAGATAATTTATTAGATTTATGGGGATATAATGTTTTTATGGTGGGGGTATTGTAAAATCCTTTTACCATTTTTAGGAATTCTTAATCCCGTATTTTGGATTTGTATAAATATCATTTGGGGTTAATTAAGGTAAGTATTCTAAGAGTTTTTCAAATTCTTGTTAAGTACATGATTGGTATACGGTTTTCAAAAAATGTGTGCCCCCTCAGACAAAACTATACAACACAATGTAGTGTGGTTTCGTATGTTTTGTGCACTGTTATTCAATCCATGTATACTCTCTAGAGAAATAGTGTAGAAAATTTGTAAAAAGTTCACAACTTGCACATGGTTTGTCTAATATGTTCTCCTTTTCCCTAGAAAACAATTTAGACGGGTTTTCATGTTTTTTTGGATTAAAAATTCCCAAACCAACTTTTTATTCCCTTCACAGACTGGTATGATCCATAATTGTTTTCTCCCATTCCTAGAGCTCCCAATAAGGGGTTTTGGCCCCTCTGACCCCTTCGAGATGTGATCAGAAGTTGGAAATTCACCCTCCAATCTTCTCTTGGATGGTTTCCTCATCCCGATCTCATTCTCCCATGATATCTACTCTTCTCTCAAGGCTTCCATGGATCCCCATGTATTTTTGGATCCATTAGCTACATTCTTAGATCTAAACCTAGGATTTATTCATAGATATTTGTTGTTGAAATTCTCTGTTGGAGTTTTCCAAGCACGTCATTGTTATTGAAGAACTACTGATCCCAAGGTACGTGGTTCCGTTACAATTCCCAATATACCTTATCTATTAATCTAATGATTAAATTTAAATTGATTAAATTAAATGAAAATTATTTGTTTTGGTTAAATGTCTATAAATGTTTTTGTTGTAAAAAACCAATTCCATTGAATTAAAGGTTTTTTGAAAAATAGGTTTTTGCAATGAAGTTGGAAAACACGCAATTACATTGAATTGGGGTGTGTTTATAGAAATTTTTAAATTAAAAATGTTTAATCTAAATTATCAATATAACTAAAATTGATTGATTTAATTTTTTTAAGTTAATTATGTCAATGGTTTTGATGGAAAATGTAAAACCACCAATTCCAATTAAAAGGGGGTTTGTTGTGAAATTGATGCAATTTGTCTAAAAATAAATTTTTGAATTAAATTTTGAAATTGGATTTTTGAAATTGAATGGTGAATTGATTTCAAATCCATTTTTTTAAAAATGTATTTAAAATAGTTTATAATGAAACAATTTTGATTTATCTTGATGAAAATACATGTTTTTAACAATTAAAACTCATTTTTGGTTTTAAATTGAATATTAGCATATTTCATAAAGAGAATGAGATTTATTGAATTTTATGCATTCTAAAAATAAATAGCCAGGAATTGTTTTGTAATATATCACATGGAATACGTTGGTAGTTGGTGGGTTTTTTGGATGAATCTTTATGACTCACAATGTTATACAACCTATATTCAACACATCACATCTCTTATGTGATGGTGATGAGTCCACCTTGACATGAATTTTGGGGGCTTATGTTCATACTTCCATAACCATGACTATGGGGTCCTATAATCTGGTATTGTCATACCTAATTTAGAATGTGATCATGTTTACCACTTTTTTGTATTTATAATGTATTTTTACCGTTTTTGTAAAAAAAATTACATTCCTTGTTAATTTATATAAACTATTTTATATAGAAGTGTTTATTTAAGCCATTTATAATATGTCAAATTTGTGAAAACAATTTTTTTTTAAAGGTTGTTCCATCAGTTGAAATTTATTTCCATATTTTTAAATATAAAGCATAAATTTCAAAAAAAAATCAACACATTCAATTGTAAATAATGATTTTTTAAATATTCTTTTGAAATTGAAAACCCATTTATTTTAAAATTGAAATACTTTTTTGGTTAATTTGATATTGTAATATTATTATGGAATCCTTTTGTGAAAACCTATTGGAATTTTTCTCACTCCATACTAGTGCCTTATAGAGTTTTTAGATTATTTCATTCAAGGTTCAAGTAGGGAAAAAAGATCTGTTATTGGTCGTTCTTGTTGATGAACTGTTGACATGGTGAGTTATGTCCATGTTTGGACTGGGGTGGATTATTTTATTTTCAGGTATTTGGTTGTAGTACATGGTCTTGATTATGCCTCTTTGTTTTCTATTATATTACTCCCAATTGATTTTATTTTGATATGCATACTTTCTTATTTCATTTTCTTCCATAACATTTGATTCAAAATCGTTACTACATTCATTTTGTATGACATCAGGTGCTAGTCATCTACTGATATGGATTAGGAACACTTATAAAGCTAATTTAGTACCATCGTGTTTATTGGGTTACTAGGTTACCTAGGATGGTTTGATATAGTAACATATGGATTTTATAAATGATGCCCTTCTAATATAAGGACTTGAAAAAACTAGAAATATAATAATAAAAAATTTCATATACCATAATATCAAAGCATAAATGTTTTAATACTAAGTATTAATTTAATATAATAATAGTAATACTCCATTATTATATCCCTTTTTTATGATAGTATTAAACAAAATAGATATAAAAACACTATCTTTGGTTGTTTGCTGCTACTATAGTAAAATAAATAAGGATAACTCTAGAATAATTATTTTATATTATATTTTATGGTTAGTATCATCATTATTCCACCTATTCCAAATTATATAAATAAATTTTAATATTTAATATTAATCCAAAAGGATCTTATTTAAAATATCCTCAATTAAATAGAAATATTTTATTGACATATGATGTTTACAGGGAACTAATCTAAACGATAAAAAATTTAACCGGAACTAAAATAATTAATTCCCAAAAACTTTTTATGATATTATCCATTTAAAAATACATAACCTTTAATATTATAAATTTTGAGTCATTGATGTCTTACAGTTCAAGATAGAAAATTTAGTTTGTCATGCGGGAAAAAACATGGTTTTATAAATTTTGAGATTTATATTTTTTCCATGTTTGATTATATTATTCAGAAAATAATGTATGTTAAATAAAACTAAATATATTTATATTTGGTTTTATATGAGTGACTCAATCGAGTTAGAAGACAATATAACATATTAAATTCTTTATTTTAACAGGTTCCTTTATGTGTCTTATATTCTCCAATTATGTGTGATATATGTTTATTTTACATATATTTTTTCATTTTATATTCACCATGAAATTATTAGAATAGATTTAGGTGTAATTTCATATATAGTATTTACTCTTATGAGATATCTCATTTTGGTAGACTCTTCTCATATATCTATGAGAAACCATTACATGTGGTTAGGTTACATTTAACAGTTTTTACCATCATTAAGTAGTATTTTTATGATTATTTATGAATTTTATGTACCTTTTATGTTTATTTAATTTCCTCCATACCATTATGTGGATTTTTTTTGAAAACATACCATTATGTTGATGATGTTTACCCCAAAGTAACACATATTTCTACCCATTTATGAAATTCCATTATAATTACTATACATTGTTATTTACATTAATATCACTAGTACGCATTAAAAATTATTACATTTCTTCTACATGACACGTGTGTACCCTTACATAGGCGGCACATCAGAATTTCTACCATTATGTAGTGAGTTCTACCACAAAACTAGAATTGTATTAGCCTCATGTGATCTCGTCCTACTAATACATGAATATAGTTAAAATAACATAGAGTACGGTATGCCTATAATTTTATTACATGATATTTAAATCATGGATTAAATTTATTTGGTAAGAACTTATCCTTAACAATGTTTCAAAAAACCTTTGTGATGAAATTAAAAGTATTTTCCTCACCCTTTTAAAAATTCATTTTTTTGGAAAAATGATTTTAAGAGTTAGATGTTATAATATGAATAAAAATCACATTTTATCAATTAATTTTATTAATATACTAAAATAATTTCTTTATAATAATGATAATTATATACACATAGGAATTTTTTATTCCAAATAGGATCATGAAAAATCATGGTTGGTCCTCCAAAAATGCATTATATTGTAATGTGAAGAGTAGCAATAATGGTATTAAAAAATTATTGCTTAATTCAAAATTCATATCTGAACCCACAACCATATTTTTGGGGGTGACAAAGGAACGCATTGATATCTTTTGTAAACATTCATTTTCTTCAATAATATATTCTACCATGTTTTCCACCAATAGTCAGGCATATCATTCATAAGGTGATCTCAATAAAAATTAATAAATTCAATTCCATAATTAATAACTTTCCATAATAATCATCTTGAGTTACACATAAAATCATCCACCTCAAACATTGATACTAATTCAGTTCTATCTATCATCAAACCATGTTGAACTACATTATTAATTGATTTAATCATTTCACAAATATAAACCACATGCTCAAATACATTTACCATTAAATTATAGAATCATCCTTTCTCAAATCCCTTGTTTGTGTAAAATACTCCAACACATTCTGAAGTACTGAGTACACTTGATATGCACAATTAAAATTTAACTTTAACCCCGATGGTTGTATAGGAACCCACCGGATATGATTCAATACCTGTGGATTTTTTCACCTATGACAGACTCAAAGTACATCTAAAATAATTAAAATAATGAAATATTTTTCTATAAAAGTTTATGGATATCAGATGCCATGTGAGAATATTTATGGATGGATATAATAAAACAACAAAAGTGGTGCCTCATATTTTCATTTTTTGCTTCACTTATGGATATAAATGTATAAAAAAGGGAATTCCATCCACTATGAGTGAAAAACTGTGGAGTTATTCAGTGAGCTCTAGTGTATAGATGTTCCTCAGCATGTCCATTGTTATGAATTCTATGCAAACCTCGATGAAAAAAATTTCATGGGCATACACCCATAGATTGGACAGAAACACAGGTTTATAAAACATGTGAAAGACACATCCTTCAGCAATCAAACATAGGTGAAACGTGTAGGCTAGATTCAGTATGTATTTATTGAACATAACATTGATAGGTATCTTATTTATCCATTTTATCATAGAATATAGTTATTTCATGATGGGATTAAGGGCCTCTCAATTCATGAAAAGAAAACATGAAAATCTACGTCATGAAAACATTTTTCCAATAATAATCTTGTGTGATGAATTTCATGATAAGTTTTAACATCTTGATGATGGTTTCATTGTCCGCACCGGAGTACCTACAGATCTATATAATGATCTGTGCTGTTAGATATTCAGAAGAATAATCAATGATCATGGTTGATATCGACAATAAAACATTATTTTCTATCATTCGGTTGTATCATAACCTCACCTAGTAGCCAATTCTACCATGGATATATAATGAAATTAAAACTATAGTTGCTCAAACAGCCCACATTGTGAAGGTGAAGATGTTATGGAATGAATCTTTGATGGCCGAACAGATAGAATATGGTATATATTTTGAGTATCCATTGAAAATATTGAGTGACAATAAATCATTATGAATTTACAATTCATTATCATATTATTTAGTCAAATTATATATAAATCGTCAAGTGAGTGATTTATTGAGATTCGGTAGATTTGTGACACGTAATCAACCCATATAAATAGGTTTACTATAATATTTCTATAGCAAAGATACCATATTTCAATCATTTATGTAGACAGTGAAATAAATATTCATGATCATTTCTTATATCACTTTAGTAAGTCTATTAGGGAATTTATAATCTAAAAAACACAAACAAATAAAAAAGACATGACTGAATTTATTCGGCACACTCTTGCCTCATGGGACAAAAGTTTCCCTTTCCACTTATCAATTTGATTATGGATCATGATAGAGATGTTCTAAAATACAAAATTTCTAACCTAACCCCCCCCAATAAGGGATATTAAGACACAAAAGGGTATGGATCCCCTCTTTACATCAAGAGCTATAGAAATCATAATTTTTTTAGATACTGAAATTCCTTTACCAAAGGCCATGAAATTTTTATTCAATCTAATGAATTTACCTTAAATTTGTTCATAATGATTCAAGATAAATTTGAATTAATGTAATGTTCTTTTTTAATATTTTCTTTATAAATGAATATCCCCCATATATAGAAGGTGTAAAAGTCCATGTAAATCTCTCCATGTCATTGTCATCTTATAGAGACCAGACCGGGAATGGCCCTTGATGAATCATCTTTGATAATATTAAGAAAGAGAAAATAGGATGTCTGAAAGTGGATATCCTCTTCTGACACCAAAATTGATTTTCATAAATCCTCTTGGGGGCCATTGATAATGCCAAACATCCTGGTGATTTTCATGATGGTTGTGATCATTTGGTTGAAGTCATTAGAGGAACCATACTAGATATGGATGTTGAAGATTACAATCCACTTTATATGTTAAAAACACATTGATATTTCTTGTTTCAGGGAAGTGTAACCATGATTGTTTTCATATGTATGATTTATATGACATCAAAGGAATTTTATAGGACATTATAAATTCTACAACTAGCGAAAACCCCAAATTAAATATGGGTTATAATGTTCTGGATATGATTACCCATTATCATGGTCTTGATTTTTCTTATGATATTTTGAATTATTCCTCCAATGGTTACTGGTTAAAATTTCCTAATGTGAATTCTATTATTAATAATTAGAATTAGAGGAATAAATTTTTAGTTCATTCCATAGGGAATTGATATGTAGATGAATAATTATGTGATTCCATTTGTAATCTCTATATGTATGATGTCCAAGTTAAACTTGAATAAAATGATGATAAAACCAACTAGGCAATGTTCACTTATTATATTCAGTGAGAATATGGAATAATTGACCACATATTAAAAGGTATAAATAGTTAATGTAATGTTATGATTAAAATCAACACATGGAAAAATCAAATATATCAATTGAATATATTATCCATTTATATCATCATTATAATGATTTGTTAAAAACCCCAACTTAGTTTTTTAAGGTCTCATATATATAGGATAATGGATTGATTGCTTAAAATGGAATCAATTACTCAAATTAAACTTATCTCCTTCTGCATAGGGTTAAATAAAAATCATTTTCTATCACCGTATCTAAAACACTTCGCATTAAAATGTTTCATTTACAGCCTTTAATAAAAAAAAGTATAGTTTCTTACATGGAATAAAGAGGGGTATCCTCATAGGAAGGAAGGTGTTGTTGTAGGCTTGAACCCGATATTTGAAAATATGGATTTCATTGGCCCTAGTTCCCTCATCCAACCTAGAGAAATATTTTTTAATCCACACTCTTGAATGACCATTTATTTTATTCAGAGTAAAATCCACACTAAATAGAGGGATTTTATTTTACGTGTTAATGCATATATTGATAACAACTTCCATACATCTAGAAATCATAAACCATATATTATTCAAATTTAAATGTATTATATCTAACCTCATGGTATCCACTTGGATGTAAAAAAACGCGAATAAGGATACAAACTGAATTTGGGGAGGGTGAATATAAATATTTCAGTGGGAGAACTACTTTTAATAATATAAAATATTAATGAATTTTCTTTTCTTATATTTCATCCAAAGATAGTGAACCTACACCATGTTAATTTATCTCCAAAAATAGTATCCTTACAAAATTTCAATGATAAGTTTAGTATGATAATTAATGTTCCCCAATACAACTGAATTTTGGTCTAATCATTTCATATGGACACAAAATGTTATTTAAATATCAAAGAATTTTACCATTTTTATTCATTTCCTCATTCAATTGAGTCTATTCCCTCTAATGTTCCCTTCTAAAAATGAAGATGTAAGAGGAATATAAAATTGATATGATGATGGAAGCATCATGAAATTGAACAAAAATTGAAATTATTTAAGGAAAACACTCATTGAAAAGTACAAAAATTCAATCTTGATTCATCACCTAGAAGATTTCCATGGATGTCTCATTCATTTTTTTGATAATAGAGTGTCCAATGTTATTCCAGTTAAATGCATTCATGACCCCAAATTCATCTTTGGTTCAAACATTCCAACTAACATTAGCCATTTGGAAATAATGAAATGCATATAGTATTAGGTCATGGGAGTTTTTCCAAACTTATGGAAATTCCACTACATGATCCTCATTAAATGAATGAATATTTTTCCCCTAGTATGATGTAATTTATATTTTTTAATATTTCAATGTAAGGTTTTTGTTCCTTCCCCATTCCATTTATTCCATTCTTCTCGGGTCCACACACCAGATTCTTAGGGGGCAACAGTCTATTCCATCAAACATTATAACACCATATTTAAGGGTTTGAGTGTCATCATAGTCATCATGCTAGTATTTATTATTGAGCAAGGTAAAATTTATATTAAAAGTCACTACTCTTTTGGATGGTCCTCCACACAATTTTCGTTCAGATGAGATGTTTCAAGACACCATTGTGATTGGTTATTCTCCAAAATATGACCTCAAGATCATTTTTGGCATGATCACAAGTTCTTAAAAGACATTGGAGCCCACTACCAGATCTAACAGATCAATAATATGAATCATAGAGGTTGGATATAGTATGGAACCCATTTCTTTAGTAAAATAATCATTAATTATAAATGTGTCATCATGATAGGTTCAAAAAAATACCAGACAATGGATGTCAATAATTTCTTGTAGATGAGTAGGTGTTTCAAAAACATCATGAACAACATGGTATGAGTTTTCCATTCCTCATAAAAGTTATTAGAAGAAGATGGATCAAGAGCCCTACCCTCAATTTTTTAGATATAATCCTTAGGATTCAATTCTTAGAAAGGAGTAGCATTATTTATAGGCATTTTTGGCTGCACAATCACCTTTTTCGAAATAGGTTCCACAATTATTTTATGGTTTTTGATCCCTACGTCATATACTTTTTCATAGGGTAAATTCCTCATATCACTAGTCCTTAATTAATTGGAATGGGGTATGCTGGGTACTTCAGTAACCATATCATATCTATTAACATTGATATTCTCATTTGGGGCCATGGGTGTGTGTTTCAAATTGGAAATATCAACAACATTAATGGGGTGGGATTAGGGATCTGATGTATTAGTATCCTAGTTGGGGGCCTTGGGGCTTACAAAATTGACGTTTCCTAAAGGGGTATTTGGTGTGGAGTCTAAAGGAACCACTCCTTACCCTTTTAATGACTCTTATATCATTTTTATTATCATTCAAATGAATATAGTATGATTTCATACCATTAATTAGGCACATTTTATGAGAAGATTAATAAATATGTCTCAATTTTTATAGAATTTTTTATTTTTCATATTTATTCTCCAAGGTGATGATATCTGTTAGTTTTGTAAGAACTGTATAACTCAATAGGGTGATCTCCATGTCATCTTCAATAAGAACCCACTGATAATTCCTATATCTTAGATTTTCAGAATCTATGTCAATTATGATGGGGAAACATTCCAATTAATCAATATATGATAGGACTTGAGGATTCATGTAGTTCTTGTTGAACATGGAAATAAGGATCCATACCTTTGTGAAGTTGTTCTTTACATCAAATATATCAGGTTTTTAATCCCAGACCTAGATAAAAAAAATTAAGGGTTAACGTAGAGAGAGTTGAAACTCCTATACTTCTTTTTTTACATTCATCTAAGGGAAGCACTATAGGGTATTATTAAAATACAATATTTTCCATATTTCATTCATCAAACCCACAAATTTCTAAAATTCTCTTGTTGGTGTCACCAAACTTTAAAAGATTATCCCCTTTCAGGGTCAGAAGTATAGTGATGATTAAAATTACACATGGAATAATATTATCCCCCACTACATCTATTTTGAAAAATACTAGAATCATATGCCCATTCATGATGAATCTTCCCATATAAGGAATAATATAGTTAGATAAAGAGAGTGACACTCTTGATTTCATAGCCTCCTTGTAATTATTCCTTAGGACATCTATCACCATATTCGTATGATGATCAACCATATTCAATTTTCTAGTGGTTCGTAGTTGGGATGCACTTTTTTCTTAACAAATCATGAGGATTCATGGATGTACATGGATTATTTCGTTCTAAAAAGTCTTTGATTAGGATTCATGAAATATCACAATGGACACCTATTTTCCTACCCTTATCTCCCATCTATCTTTGAAAATCCATATATTATCTCAAAAATAATAAACATTATACAATATAATGTATTATTTATTATATACTACCCATTAATATACTAATATTCAATTCCATATTTATCTGTCAATAGTTTTTATTATCTTCAATATTATCAAAATATATATATTCTATTCCAATTAACATATATTAAAAGTATTTATTGGTAATTATTATATTTTTTCATGTATATATTTTATTTAGATGTATTGTTTCCCTTAATTTTCCATAGTCTGTCAACCTATTTGAAATAATTTATATATAATATTATTAATATTAATATTCAATTTATAATTCTAAAATAATAGGGTTCATTATTTATTAAAAATGTTTTACATAATTTACTAACATATTACCCATGTTTTAATAATAATCATCATCATTTTATTATCAATCAAAATTATGAATAAGTATAAATTTTGAAATGCTAACACAAAAAATGTGATGTTATTGTTAATAAAAAATTTATAAATATCATTTTTGAATATAGTAAACTGAATATTTTAATAATTTTAATTTTCTAAAATATATTATATACAAAATATAAGTCGTTTATATCAAATAATTTAACATAGTAAATTAATAATTATATATAAAAATATAACAATAATTTTTTTTAACTATGAAAAAAATAATATACTTTTTTTAAAGAGTATTATTCTAGGTTTATTTTCATATATTAGTAAGGATATAAGTGGGAGCGATTAATATATTTTTTCTTCGATCAAGATGAATATAGTGATCTCAAATTCATAATGGATTTCCTTCGGCGTGAGAGTAAAAATATTTATATTCCCACATACGTTTATTTATAATCATATCATAAAAATTAATTCAGCCTTAGAGGATTGGTTATATTACACCTCATATATGATTTAAATAATTCTTAATTTACATAGTGGAATTTAATTTTCTTTATCGATAACTAGGGTTATTATTTTGACCATGATTAATATGAAAATTATGATCTTCGATGGAAGGGGTAGAACCTGTGGAACTAGTGGGGTCTGGATATATATAATATTATTCTATGAATGAGAATTTTGGAAATTATCTAAAATAGGTAGGGTTGAGATTCATGGAATAATTTTCAACAAAAGGTCTGATATGTGGAGAGATAAACAACTATAACATTTCTATTGGTGGATTTCTCTTCCACGTGGAGGTAGAGGCATAATATATATACAATATCATTAGGTTATTATATATATGGATTTCTTTTATTTATAGTTCAGTAATGTTGGGTTGATTATGATACGGTAGTTTATTATGTTTATAGGGTGAACCATGGTAATGTTATACAACAATCAAGGGTGAAAAAAACCATATTGTTGTTTAGTGCAGTAGATTCATATAATTTTTTCCTTTTAAGAAAGATCCAATTACTAATATTTATAGATTGTTCTTATTTAAATCATTGTTATTAGTTTCCATTAATTTATTATATTCCGTAGATAAGTTTTTGGATATTTATTTATTTATACATGTTTATTTATATATTTAATTTCAATATTAAAGATTCCAATGTTTTTTCATTATTCTTTTGGGAAATAGGTTATACCATTTAATGATGTTTCTAGTTTGGATGGTGATAGTGAGTGTCTATTGTCACTTATAAGAATTAATTTTTCTATAAATCTCTAACACATATGTGATCATTGGAATAAACCTAGTTAAACGTTTATGGGATATAATAGATAGTTATAGGTGGGTTGTATCATTCACTTCAATTGCATGAATTTATTTATTTTTATCTATGATTAAGAAGTATTTTATGGTCATGGAGGCCCTAATATTTGATAGTTATGTTCTATTACAACTCATATTTCCTAGAATATCCTCAGAGAAATAATGAGATATTAAAACTTATCATTCTATAATAGTTGATCATTATCATGATGTATTATGAAATAATATGTCAGTTTGTTTTTATGAGAGAAATATATTTTAAATTAACCATTTATCCATTACAATGTATGATGTGAATAACGTGTTGAGTCAAAAAGTTTTCCTTATGACTTTTTAATTCCACTATGTTTTGAAAATCACAAACACTCTATCTTATGGAAAATTATATTTTCCCTATGAATTATCTTAATAAGGAAAATTTTCCATCCCCATGGAAATTTATACATACCTATGTTTTCATTGTTCATTTTATAATTTAAAATTTTTTTCGTAAAGGTAAAATTCAGTTTCATATATAAAACCTCAGAATACTATAAAAACTTGGTTATAGAGTATGCAGTTTCCAGACATTGAATTCTTGGAAATTTAGTATCCAAATTCTCTAAAATTTAGACTCCGAATTCTCTGAAATTCAAATTCCTAATTCTCTAAAATTCAAACTCCAGATTCACTTAAATTTAGATTCAGAATTCTTTGAAATTCAGAATTTGAATTTTTTGAATTTCAGACTCAAAATTCTCGGAAATTCAGACTCTAAATTCTCTGAAATTCAGATTCTGAATTCTATGAAATTTTGACTCTAAATTCTATGAAATTTAGAATCAATATTCTCTAAAATTCGAACTCTGAATTCACTAGAATTCAGACACTAAATTCCTCTGTATTCAGACTCCAAATTTCTTAGAATCAAATTAATAATTCATTAGAATTCAGACCCTGAACTCCTCAGAATTAATACTTCTAATTCTTTAGAATTCAGATTCCAAATTCATTATAATCTAGGTTCCTAATTCATTGGAAACCCAAATCCAAATATCCATGAATTATAGTCTCTAAATTAATATTTTCATCGAATTTGAAAATTATTTTTCCTTTGACTCTGAAAAATATATTTGGTTAAGAAACCTTATTTTGATTACACTTATTAAAGTCTTGAAATGATGTTGTATATTTTTAACTAATTAACCGTTGTTTGAGTGACACATGTATAGGTACCTCCGAAATTCATGGAAAAATATGACTATTTAAGGAGGGAGCCGACCATTATAGAAGTGCCTATAAATAAGAGAACATTTGAATGAGATCATAAATTGTTGATCACTCTAGAGATTGTATGTTGTTGAAGTGATTTTTAGAGAGAGAGACATCCAGGCCTTGTGTGTACTGAACATCTTGTTCAATTTCTTTTGTGCGACTCTGATTGTTATTAGATACAATCGAGGACTTCTGGGTATTTGATGATAGAGGATCCGACTATCTTAATGTTCGAGGACTTCTCTGAATATAATGATAGAGGTTCCATCTACCTTAATGTTTGAGGGATTATAGGGATAGCAAGACAGATTCAGATATTCATATCGAGGGCTTACCCTCGTGTCGGTAAGACTTGCATTCTTGAAAGTACAAATCAAGGGCCATTAATCCAAGGTTGTTAGATACCCTTCTCATTGGGTTAAATTTTTTCATACTTCTAACTTTTTTTCTTTCAAGTTTATTTGTGATGTATTTTGATAAAGTAAGAAAGTATAACATTCTGATAATTTATAGATCATTTGTATACTCTGATAAGTATGATTCTATATTCTTTATGGAATAATATTTTCTTTGTAGGATTTTCTTAAGTTTTATTTCTGAAACTACATTTTCGGAACCTATCAAGATTTTCAAATTAAAATATGTCTTGTGAATTTACCTTGTTTAACCTTGTTAAACATAGTTTTCTTCAATTCCAAAAATGGATGTTTTTTAACATAAAATTCACCCCCACCCTCTTGTAATTGAGCATATTCATTCATATTTTGATCCTACAATTGTTATCAGAGTAGGTATCTAAAATTCATATAATCAAAAATATGTTTTCTGGATCAGTTTTCATTGTTCTGAATATATTCCTTACTTAAAATTTTTATCCTTGTTTACTAAATTTTTCTATTAACATGTTTTTTGGAAAGATATTTTCTTTTAGAAGGAAGGAATGAAATTCAATTCTATTGAAAGTCTAAATCCTACTAGAACACCAATTTTTTATTTAAATTATTATGAATATTGGAGAGATCGTATGAAGACTTTTTTATTAACACTGGAGTGGACAACTTCCCTATGCTTTCTGGATATTGCAAGATTCATGATAAGGAAGTCAGAAATTTTAAAAATCAATAAAACTCAAGATATCAACTAAACTATAAGGTACGCAATACTTTGTTGTGTTCCATGACCATGAATATATATAATCAGATTTTTTTTCTAAAGATGCTAACTGTATCTGGAAGAAATTGGAGATTACACATTTTAGTACATCCAATGTTATTGAATCTTGAAGAACTATTCTTAGAGACAAATATCATGGATATATATTTCCTTATGGAGAATCAGTGTGAAAGGTACAAAAATGGTTTATGACTATTGATAATAGTATACAATCCATGGGTGAGAAAGTTTTAGATGATCAGAAACATGTGGACAAGATTATAGATATCATCCCTAGTGATTGTGAATCTAAGAGAACAGCTATTGATTAGAATATGAAAGTATATCAAATTACCCTTAATGATCCTTTTGGAACTCTTCTTCAACAGGAGACAAGAATGAAAAGTGATTATGATATGAATAAAAATAAGAATGGAAATGGAAGTGTATCCTTTACAACTACAAAATCCAAGACTCCTAGAAGGGTTACAAGATCCAAGTCATAGAAAGTCACTGTTTTATTCAAATCTAGTGAAAGTGAACATTCTGAAAATAATAAAGCTAATATTTCTAAAATGATGAACATGATAGTTGGGAAGAAAAAGTTTCAGTATATATTTAATAATAAAGAATGATAGAACCATAAAGACTCAAAAGTCACTTGTTATGAATGCAATAGAGCAGGGCATATAAGGTCGTATTGTCCTATGCTTAAGAAAAAGGATATAAAGGAAAATAATTCTGAGAGGAATAAAAGGAAGTAATACAAAAAAGCTATTAATGTTTTGAAAAACAATGATACCTACAATACTAGTGGTGGTGACTCTTTTGATGATTCCTTAGAGTATGAATCTTCTGATCAGATTAATCTTGGTATACTATCCAAACTACTTATTGAAAATTATTGTCTAATAAAAAAAGTACACAATGAATAATTTATTAAAAATCTATCCATGGATGAAAATTATACTGAAGATATATCCTATAAGTCTTCATATGAAGAATCCACTTTTAATGAATATAATATTTTACCTACTTATGAAGAAGAATCGAGGGATGTAAAACTTCTTGGGAATTAAAATTTTAAACTCATGAAAATTCTTGATAAGGAAAATTCTTGAATTTCTATTCTTACTAAAGAAGTATCAGATCTTTCTAAAGATCTTGATAAGAAAATATATGATTGTTAATGTATTTCCAAAAACCATGAAGAAGTTAATTTTGAGAAGGATATACTTTCTAATAATCTTGAATATTTAATTTGTAAGAAAATTTGTTAGAGAATAACTCTTGTTCTAAATCTAATTTCTTTTAGTATAAAAACATGGTTATTAAACTAGTGTAAGAAATATTTACCTTGAGGATGTGTTTGACAAACATTACCTCTAGTAAGGAAAACATTGACAAGATGTATTCTCAAATCTGACCTCTAATGAATAATTATAGATTTGGTAATACTCATTCACAATTGTTTTTTAGTAATAATTATTTCATTCCTCAAAGTGACCCATTTTTTACTAAAGGTTAGTGTGGTGGGAATTGAGAAAAAATTATTATTTAATCATAAATCAGTCTTTAGTTTTTCATAATGATTATTTTTCTAAGAAGATGTGGATTCCTAAAATATTTCTTTCTGAAATTTTTGGATTCATGAAAATTTTCATTTTAAATGTCTAACACTCTAATTTCTGGGAAAATAAGAAAAATACCAATTGAAACACATGGTACATGGATAGTGTATATTCTTGGAATATGACTGGTAAAAAAAAAATCTTTGAAAACATTTTCAAGCCGAATGGAATAAATGTAACATTCGATGATAATGCTCATCAAAAAATTAATGGTATAGGTAACATGGTTCTTCTTGAAAAAACCTTTATTTCAGATTTTTTTATTTTTTAATGGATGTAAGCACAACGTTATTAATAAGAGTCAAATATGTGATGAAGGATACCTTGTGAATTTTAGGAATGATAAATGCTTAGTCCATAATTCCAAGGATGAGATTATTCTTTCTACCCATAGGCAAGAGATTGTATACACACTAAACATAGAAGAACATTGGAACCAAGATCTACCTTCTCATAGTGAAATGGATGATCAATATTGGTTATTGCATAGATGGTTAGGACACTGTAAGCTTAGTAACCAATGTTAACTCTCTATGAAAAGTCTTTTTAAGGATATACCAAAGCTTAGACATGATTCTTACAAAGTCTGTGATCATTTTCAATATGGAATGAAACATAAATAAATATTTAAATCAATCGGTGAAGTCTAAACTACTAATGAATTACACTTGGTTCATATGGATCTTTTTGGTCCACCATAAACTAGAATCATTAGAGGAAAATATTATGTTTTTATACAAGTTGATGATTACACATGATTTAGGTGGGTCTATTTTCTATCAATGGAATCTGAAGCTTTTTATTATTTTAAAATCATTAGAGCCCATGTTAAAAATGAGAAAAATCTTCCATTGATATCTATTCATAGTGATAATGGGGAAGGAATTTTAAAATTATAATTTAAAAAAAAAAATTAGTAGAGAAGGCATTACTCATAACTTCTATGCACCAAGAACTCTCAATAGAATGATGCTACTGAAAGAAGAAATTTAGTTCTTCAAGAGATAACTAGAACCATGTTGAGTGAATTTTAGATAGTTAAACACTTTTGGAATGAAGCTATAATTACCTCGTCTAATACTATAAATCGAGTTTTGATTAGACCATTTCTTAATATAACCCCTTACGCATTGAGGAATGGTAGAAACCATGACTTTCCAACTTAATAGTATTTGGTTTCAAAGTATTCATTTTAAATTCAAAAATAATTCACATAAATTCACACCCAAATCTGATGAAGGAATTTTCATAGGCTACTCCACAACTTCTATGTCTTATAGAGTTTTTAATATAAATACATGTGCTGTTGAAGAAACATTACATGTTAAATATGATGAAACTAATTATTTGGTTTTTAAACAAACACAACCTAAATCATTTGATGTGTTTTAAAAAAACTGATTTTCAACCATGGATAGAAGAACCTTATGATAAGGAAAATGTTCAATAAAATGTTTCTGAATCATTTAACCTAGAATATTTCCTACCATATGTTGATTAACAGGTTTTACAAAACCCAATTCACTTGTTTCTTAAGAATAATCCCAGTGATAGTATTATTTGTGATGTAAATCAACCTGCAAGGACTACAAGTTACTTATGAAATGATGTAGAGGGTTTATCATTTCTTTCTCAATTACAACAAAAAATCATTGATTGAGATTTAGGTGATTATGATTGGATAAAATCCATGAAGGATGAGCTTAATGAATTCAAAAGGAATAAAGCATGGACCTTGGTTGACATACCTAAGGAAACATCTATTATTGGAGTATAATGGGTTTTCAGAAATAAGTGTGATGAAAATATAGTCATTGTATGAAATAAATCTACATTATTTTCTAAAGGATTTAATAAACAAGAAGGAATATACCATGAAGAAGCCTATGCTCCAGTAGCTAGACTTGAATCAATCCATGTTCTACTTGGCTTTGTAGAATTCTTTATCTTTAATCTTTTTCAAATGGATGATAAATGTTATTTCATTTAAGAATATGTTGAAGAGGAATTTTATGTTGAACAACATCATGGTTATGAAGATACAAAATATCATGAACATGATTTCAAACTAATCAAAGCTTTATAGAGACATAAACAAGCCCCTAGAGCCTAGTATGATAGAATTATTGGATTTTTTATAGAAAAAAATTCTATAAAGGGAAATGCTGATCCAAACTTATATTTAATGAAAGATAAGAAAAATGTTTTGGTTATTCCAATTTTTTCGATGACATTATATTTGGTTCAACTCAGCAATATTTAACTAATTCGTTTGTGAATTTAATGAAATTTTAGTGTGAAATGAGTATGATGGGTGAGATAACATTTTTCCTAGGTTTTCAAATCTCTAAAAAACTAGAAGGCACATATATATCTCAACATTAGTATATTAATGACATCCTCAAAAGGTATGGATATGATAATACTATGATTTTAAGTACTCCCATTGGTACATCAAATTCACTTTATCTTGATGATGCTAGGAAACTAATAGATCAAACAACATTTAGAGGTATAATAATAATTCCACTGTACATGACATCTAGTCGACTAGAATTAATGTTTTCTGTATTGTTTCGTATATGATATGAATCTAATCCTAAGGAATTGCATTTAAAAGACGTGAAAATAATTTTTATCTACATAAAGTGTACGATGGATTTAGATCTCTTTTATACATCTCGAAATTATTTTGCTTTTACATGTTTTTTGGATTAAGACTTAAGTGTAAGTAGAATGGATATGAAAATTACATCCAGAATATGTTATTTCTTAAGAGAATCATTTGTTTCTTCGTCAAGTAAAAAGCAACACTATGTATCACTTTCGACTACAGAATTTGAATATGTAGTTGCTGGAAGTTGTGTTCAAGTGTTGTGGATTCAATACACATTAACATAATATGTTATGTGTTTTTTCAGAACACAGATATTGTGTGATAATACTTGGGAAATTTCCTTAAGTAAAAAACTTTCACATCACTGTCGTATAAAACACATAGATAATAGGCATCACATTATTAGAGATCACACACATTAAGTAGATATCATTCATTAATTTATCATAAAGGTATATGATCTTGGTGATATTTTCACAAAATGTTTACCCTCTGATTGTTTTTAATATATTAAACAGAAGTTTGGAATGATAACATTAAGGTAATCATCTATATTAATTTATTAATGAAAACTGATCTCCTTACATTAATAAACACCTTTTCATAGGGGGGGGGGTACATTTACCTATTAATCAAAAAAATTTAATCAAAATTTTCATAATAAAATTTTTTTGAACTAAAGTTTTTTAGATCTAATGTTCTTTAAGTAAAATTTTCTCATAATGAATAATTTTCCCAGCATTCTGAATGGTATGTTTCCTTTCATAAATTTTTATAATAATCATTTTATATGTTGGTACTTTCATTTATTTTATTTCATTTGGATTCACATTTCCTCAAAACCGAACATTTTATCATAAAACCCTCAAACGATTGGAAGCTACCAAATTATTTCTTCGGCTATCATCTAAACCATTAGATCTGATCAAGAGTAATTCAACTGTTTATTCAATCAAGGGAGGTCAACTGTCACCTCAAACTCTTATATAGTTACCCCCTAATTTTTTCCCACATCAATAATCAAAGCTCTCATGTGCTAAATCCTGGTGGATCTACTTACGTCCATTCTGAATCTTCAGATTTTCTTTAATTCAGAATGTCGTTGCAAGCTTCTCTTCAGAAAGAAAGGTCATCTATAAAGGAAATATCATAATGGAAAATATACAGAGAGAGGTTAGTTGTTCCAAAATTATTTTCTATGTATGATTCTATAATTTCAAATAATATCAAGTTGAATGGCTAGGATATCCTATGTGTTTCAAAACATAATGAACATGATTTGATTTATCTAGTGTTGTTGATTGAATTCTATGAGTCAGTAAGTTTTTTCAAAGAAGAAGGGAGAGAAATGTTTTAATTCATGTGTTATGGAATGTCCTACTCTCTTTCCTACACTAAGGCTGCAAGTCTAATTGGAATTCCTTATGAAGGTGGTGCTGAATTTTTCACCCATAAATTACCAGATGTATCAGGTTCATTTGAGAAGGACAAGGATTTAGAATTCCTAGGTCTAATAGAAGTGAACTGTCTATTGATTTTTCAGCTATCTACAAAAATTTGGATTCTTGAATTATGTGTTCAAGGTTAAATTATTCAGAGAAAAATTGATTAGGATACACTGAAGAAAAGTGACATCTATATTTTGGATTTTCTGGTAAACCTCAGGAAGATAAATTTTGTGAGGTATATTTTTATTACAATTGATAATATCAAGAATGAAAATTTTACATCTCAAATCATCATGTATCCAACCATTATCTCCCAAAATATAGTTCTTTATTTACAATCATTCAAAATCTCTTACAATTATAAGCCATGAAATGACATGGTTATGCTACATCGTGATGATACTTTGAGAAGGATGTAGGTTATTGTCAGTTGTAAATCCATAGATTTATATGATTTGTCTAAATTAGAAATAGTATCTCTATCAAAGAAACATGAAGTGGCTGAAACATCCATGAAGTGTGGAAGGAAGAGGAAGGTGAAAGAACATGAAGAAAAAGATAAAATATATATGGCTAAAAAACTCAATCAGCAACCCCATAAATAAGTAAGAAAAAAACATACCCTAATGAAATGGTGGCTAAGTAGGGAGAAGACCAAAATAATAGGAAGGTAGGGGTGCCTAATTTTGGCTTGGACCATGCTGAGATAAAATCCTTACAGTTGAAGGTTGTTGAAGATATTATGAAGAAAGAGAAATAAAAGAACTAGAGGAAGAATATGTCTAAAGCTGTGATATTTCAATCTCTTCTTAAGGCTACTAATAAAGACTCTGAACAAATCTAGGCACCAAAATCGTTTCTGAAAAAATAACTCACTGTGACTCTAGGAAAGAAGGTAGTATTCTAGAAACAGAACAAGAAGAAGAAATAGTTCAATTAGAAGATGTTGAAGAAGTATAAGAAGATAAAGGATGTGGTGATATCGAAGACATGATTATGCAAGTAAAGGATTATACTGAGAATGATATTCCTTTTGAGAAACTATCAATCCAAAATTCTGAAGTAGAATCATCAAAAATTGAAACTCCAGGAAAAGAAGAAAAGGTTCAAGTAGAAGTCAATATACTAGATAAAGAAGACAGTAGCAATCACGACTTTATCCAACGAGAGTATATTGTGGCACGTTCTATGAATGAAAATCCTAAGGAATATAAAATTGTTCAGTTATATGATAGTGAACATGAAACAAATAATGCAGAAGAGATCATTTTGAGAGATGATAAAGTAAAGAAGGTGTTGGTCGATACAAGTAGAAAATTTGTGGTGAAAAAGAAAAATGTTGGTGCTTTGTCAAAGAGGAAAGCTGAAGAGATAGAAAAATAATCTCCACCATCCAAACACTCTGATTTGGAATCATCTTCTTTTGAACACAATTTTTTTGTTTAGTCTTTGAAGAAGTTGGTTGATACCATTATATTATTTCCAAGAATAAACTCGAGATTTTGGATGCTTTAGAACTTGTTTAATCAGATAGTAAATTCAGTCACCAAGATTGTGGATATTTTTATAGAGCTGCAGACATATTTCAAAACATTCTTCATTGAATATGAATCACATAAAGGATCATAAAATAATATTACAAGTTGTTCAAGGAATAAATTCGAAGACCTGAGAGTGTATGATGAATTTCATGAATGTGTAAAGGATGACTTTGACACCGAATATGGGAATTTTAATGATCTTTCTATGAGATTTTAGGAAAAACGTACTCTTGAGCATACATCCTGGAAGCAAGATGTCATGGACTGGAATGGGTGGTTTAGTTCAGTGGCTATGAATTTTAAGAGGTAAAGGGAACATATAATTGAGTTTGAAGGCAATATTGTTAATCAAGAAGACATTTTTAAGGTTCGTGCAGATATTCTTAAGGCTCATGAAGAAAAGATGAAATCCAAAGAGAAGAAAAATGAAGATCAGGATCAGCTTCACAAGCGTGTTGAAGAAGATCACAAAGAGATATTGAAGGTGAAATCCATTGTCAAGAAGTTTATGCTGAAAGATAAAGAAGTTCAATTCTACCCCATTCTAATCATTTTTTATATTTTATTCTTTTTACAAACTCATTCATTCATAATAGAAATTTAGTTGTTCTTCATATATATGGTTGTTTAGTACACATTTTTCTGGTACAATCTTTTTTTACATTCTCTTTATACATTTTTGAAAGTAAAAAGGGGGATAAAGGAATGGTAAAAATAATTCTAAGTAAGGAAGATATTTCCCTATGTAAGGGGGAGTTTATCTAAGGGGATGTTCATAACAAAGAAAATTTTCGTATTCAATAAAATGTAAAATCTCATTCAAGAAATCAAGAATACCACCCACTGGGATTTCAAAATCTAAGCGGGATGTTAGTCATATTCACTATGATTCATATGTAAAGGGAGATATTTTTCTTTTATGTTCATAATGAAAAATAATAAGCCCTTATATTCTTTTTTGTAAGAATGTTTTTTCTTTCCGAAAAGGGGGAGATTATTCTGTCAATAAGGTTTCGTTATGTCTTTTCCATTCCTCTATGATTTAAAAATCACAACCACTATATCTTAATGAAAATTATATTTTCACTATGAATTATATTAATATATAAAATTTTCTTTCCCCATGGAAATTTATCATTACCTATGTTTTAATTATTCAATTTATTATCTAACATTTTTAATTTTTATGTGTAAAATTCAGTTTCACATCAAAAACCATGGAATCCTATAAATCCTTAGTTATAGAGTATTCTGTTTCAGACTCTTAATTCAATGAAATTTAGACATTGACATATCTGAAATTAAAGCACCAAATTCTCTGAAATTCAGACACCGAATTATATTAAATTTAGACTACGAATTCTCTGAAATTCAGACTCCAAATTCCTTGAAATTCAGACTTCAAATTCTAGGAAATTCAGACTCTGAATTATATGAAATTTATATTATAAATTATTTGAAATACAGACTCTACATTCTCTGAAATTCAGACTCTGAATTCATTGAAATTCAAACTCTGAATTCTCTGAAAATCAAAATCCAAAATCTCTGAAATTCAAACTCTGAATTTCCTAGAATTTAGACTCTGGATTCCTCAGAATTCAAACTCATAATTGTTCAATATTTAGACACCAAATTCCTTTGAATTCAGACTCTGACCACCATATAATTCAAACTATGAATTCCATTGAATTCACATTCTGAATTCATTATAATTCAGCTTCTGAATTCATTGGAATATAGAATCCAAATATCCATGATTTATATTCTCAAAATTATTTTTTTCTTAGACATTGAACACTATTTTTTTCTTATACATTGATAAATAAATTTGGTTAAGAATCCTTGTTTTGATTACAGTTTTTATTATTTCGAAACGATGTCGTACATTCTATTTCTAATTATCTGTGGTTTGAGTGACACGTGTATAGGTCTCTCCTAAATTCAATATAAAAATATGACCGTTAGAGGAGGGAGCTGAACATTGGAAGAGTGTCTATAGATAGGATCTCATTTGAACGAGTGGATAATTTTTTGATAACTCTAGTGATTTAATGCTACTGATGTGATTTCTAGAGAGACTCTTTCATGCCTTATGTGTAATGAACATCCTGTTCCAATTTCGTCGTGTGACTCGAACTGTCGTCGTGTACAATCGAGGACTTCTGGGGATAGGAAGACCGATGTGTCGACTACCTTAATATTTGAGGAATTCAGTGAATAGAAAGACAATGGTTCTGACTACCTTAAATTTCGAGGGATTTCGGGGATAGCAAGACAAATTCTGATATTCCTATCGGGGGAATACCCAGTTTTTAGAAAGAATGACTTTCTAGAAATTATAAATCAATCGACCTTTATCCAAGATTGTTGGATACCCTTCTATTTGGGTTAAAATATTTCATACATGTTACTTTTTATTTTTCAAGATTATTTATGTTGTATTTTGATAAAGGAATAATGAATAACCTTCTTACACTATCTTTTTATTTTGTATACTCTGATATTTAAGATTATATACGCTTTAAGGTAGATTCATTTCTTAGTAAACCTTTCATATGTTTCATTTCCGGAACCACATTTCCAGAACCTAGCATGTTTGTAGAACTAAAAGAGGGCCTGCATATTTACCTTGTTTAATCTTGTCAAACATAGTATTCCTTATGATTAAATGAGACTGTTTTAAAACATACAATTCACCCCTCTTGTAATTGAGTTTCTACATTCATATTTTGATCCTACATATTAATTGCATCATATAATATGGAACCGAATAAGATGAGACTCATGGATTTTAAACTAGGAGAACTAATGGATATAGATTTAATCGAGGAAAACATATATACATGGTGTTCTATGAATTTTTTTTAAAAAATGTGTATGAGATATAGATATTGTATATGGATTACCAAAATTTATTATATATAATATGGAAGAACGTGTACCCACTTCCATATATAAACAATAAAATGATTTTAGAATATTGTTTATAAGATAATTTGTTAGATTTATGAGTTCATGGTGATGTTATTTATTTTTCAGAATGCATCGGTGGTGTTCGTAGTTCTTTCAAATAATATCTCTCACCCATAAGTTGTCTATATTATTGTAGATTTTATAAACATTATAATTTTATATTTGAAAAATCAAGATGTTACATGGAGAAATTTAGTGACATGTTTGAGTATGTTATGAGGATATAAATAGTTTTCATGATATCAATCATTCACTTTGATATTCACATGTACAATTCTAGTATAATTTGAAATCAATATCGACTGTGTTTTATGTCTATATAGAAGTTGTGGTATTTTAATATTGAATGAGGTGAAAGAAATAATTTGAGATTAGTTACTTATTTTTTATGGTTAGATTTTATAATATTATTGATCAATTTTAATCCTTATTGGAAGTTAAAATTAATACCCTTTCCATGAAACAAAAGAAATTTTCATGGAGGGAATAGGTAAATATATCATTCTAAGTTTTTGGAGGATGATTCATGTTTAGAAAAATTATGACCATACTTGTGTAGTCTAAGATAAATAAATTAAGTTTTAGTGAATTAGTGATATGGCTGGTATATAAATTGATATTAGATGATCAAATGGTTTCATATATGTCTATATTGTTATTGCAATATGAGTGGAACAACATTACCACTACAATTGAGTTGGTGTAAATAGTTAATGATATATATTTTTTGGAAGCACTGTCACATTGGATAAATTTTTGTTGTTTATATAAAATATATGATCCGAATTTATGTCATTTAATAGTGATATTTGAATATAATATTCTGGATTTGGGTAGAGAACTATTATATATTTTACATTTAAGTAGTGTATAAATTGAAAAGTGGTAACACTTTGTTGGAGGTTCTTATGAGGATGAATAATGTAGAGGTGGTGTGAATGTTGAGTGAGGGTGGTATACGACATTCTAATTATCAATAATGTGGTAGGTTATGAATGGGAAAAGGGATATTTCACTAGTTATAATATAGTTATCCACACTCATTATTATTGTGCAATGATTTATTTTACTAAAAATCTATATTTATTATTAGGTGAGATATATTATATGGTTACAGTATATCACAGTTTTGGATCCAATATGGATTCTAATTTTCATACATTATTAATGGAATGATTGTTTTAGCATGTATGAGAGCATAATTGATATATGATTCTCATTGTTATGAATAGGTGACACACCTTAGTTTTAATAAGATGTTTCATGATATTAAACAATGATTTTATTATACATAATTGAATATTGGTATTGTAAACTATATTTTTTTATTCCTCTTATATGATATACACATTGATGATTATCATAGACATACTAGTTTACTTTAAGAACATTTGAACCTTATATGGAAATATAATATGGTAATAAAAAACTAAATTATATTAATTTTAATATTTACCAAAGTAAAAAAGGAAAGATATAGATGATTATTAAAAGGATCATTATAGTTTCAAAATTCATAACTGTTATAGAAAACCAATCGATTAACAATTTTGAACAGTTATAGTTATTGATGATGGTATTACTATAACGATTTAAAAATACACAAATAAATACATTTATATATATGTTCCATATCCCAATTATTATAAGGGGTGTTGAAGTAATTGAGAAATTTTCTGAATTTTTGTAAATACTACACTTTCGTGACTAATGGGATGATATTGGTTGGAATCTAGATTTTATTGGGAATATTGTTGAAATATGTTTAATAACATAGTGTTCTATGTGAGGATATCATGGAACCTTATGGTTTCTCATTGAATAAAAATTATACTCATCAATTCATATTTCACTACATAATGATCTAGGAGATTAAGTCAGATGTTCACATAGTTAGTGTATTGAACTAAGTGTATCAGCACTAATTGGACTAAGTCTCATGTTGGAAAAATTATAGAATATATATTTTATCCATAAGTTTTTTTTAACAACTAGGATAATGTGGTTTATTTACATAGGATATGGGATATGATCACTAGATTTTATTATTGTTGATCATTTATTCTTTTTTATTATCATCATAGCTCAGACACTGTCAACTAAAGGAGTAATTGATTACAGAAATATGGGTTGTGAATGTATTCATTATTGTTGATAGGTAGAGTAATACTAAAGTGTAATTTTTTTATTTCATTATTATTTTATATGATAAATGATTTAATTTAGGTAACTCAACATTCGATATTAGAAATATACATTTCACATGTAATGGGGATTGATATCAATGATTTAGTTGAAGAAATAGTGTTTGAGAAATTGATGTCGAGTATAAATTATGATAGAAAAAAATTATTAGACGAAATATAGTTTTTTATGGGAATAATTTATGTATAAGCATATCTAAAAGGAAATATGAGAGTTATATATTTTTATGAAATACAATTGGGTGAATATATTCAATGAGGATGCATGGTTATTCCTATTGGAGATGAGAAACATTATAGTCAGTGTTTTTTTATAAAGTAATTTTGAATGATATTCATATGTATAATAAAAAATATTTATATTTCATTATTATTAATATAATATTTATTGGATTTATTATATAAAAATTATATATTTTGATTTAAAAATGTTATGTAGTCATATTATTATGTATCAAAAAACCATTATTTCTCTATGGATCTACTAGGTTCTTGGTGAGATTCTTATGGAACTAGCATTCATTTTAGATAGTCACCAGTCAATTGGCGCCCTTAAAATTAGTGGTGGTTGTTCCATTGGGAACCTCATGGTGAATGTGGGTAATTTAAAACAATGAAATTGTTTTATTTTTTAGTTTTTATTTTCTATATACCCATTCCCATTTAAAATCAATACACAACCTTCCCTGATCTTAATTAGTTTTCATGACGGCATTCATAACTTCATATTATTCGAAATATTTTATCTGATGATAAAATTTTTTAGATCATATTAATGTACCCCTTCTATATAAATGTATTTTTATTTACCATAAATTATTTATATTTATACTATAATTTGTTTCTCATCATTTTTACTCATAAATAAGATAAATTTTGTAATATTAGTTAATTTCAAAATGTAATTATGAATTAGAGTATGATAATTAATACATTTACTCAGATTTTCTATATTCAAGACATACCTTGAATGTATTTATAATTTGTATTTGATTTTGGAGAAATGTGATATTTTATCATTTGTATAATGGAGTAAGGTACCCATATAATATTATTGTGTTTTTAGATAAAGGTGTGAATATATATGTAATATATCAAAGGAATGTCAGTGGATCTATATAATGTTGTATATTTATAATGTTTTTGGAATAAAATGTGGTTCGAACCAAGGGCTATAACATATCACGGAAACCCTTATAGTTGGAAAATCATGGTTTTTTCTTTGAATGATGTTAAGTAGTCTGTTGAAGTGAGTTGATTTATGTAATCATGTGATGGAATATATATCTAAATTTTTTGATGGCATTTTTTTCTACATAAATGGATAAATATAATGTTCCTCAGATTATGGTCTTATTTTTTCCAATTAATTATTTTATTAGTATGATTGGCCATTACTTTTTTTCAAGGCATAGTGTAGTACATAATCGATTATGTGGTGCATGGTACCAGATTTTGGTAATGAATTGTGATATTTAGTTTATGTGTGGATATAATTTATAAATTTCTTCCCATGAACTAAGAAGGAAATTTGGAAGGTACCTTCATAATATATAAACTATGACATGCATATAAATATGATTAATTAGTAAAATTCATAGTTTTGTAGTGTAACACCCATAACATTACTCTTATAGAGTGATTTTAAACGTCACATTACTACCAACAATTTGAATTCATGATTAAGAGAACTTTTCTTATTTTCATGTATTAAATTTTCATGAGTGATTGAGAACTGTTTTCCTTTTACCATTACCTGAATTCAATTTACAAGATTCCAATACAATTCAATAAGGGTGTTTCTACAGTCATCGTGATCTCTTCCTTTGGATTTTAGTGTTTTTATAGAGACTATATGATCATAGATAGCTTATCCCTTTATTTTTTTATTTTTAATATTTTATCCTCAATTATATGATCAGTTTATTTCATAGAGTTATTTGTATTTAATTTTCCTTCCAGTTAGTCTTCCTTCAAACACGTCCCAATTTTTTTATATAATCTAGTCTCATTCTATTTTAATACAGTGAACTTGTTGTTTGTTGAAGTGATGATGTTCTATTTTATTATATTATTGTAAAATTGATATATCATGGGGAATTGATTTGTTTTATTAATGATCACAAACTGTAATAATAGGGGTTATTTATGGTTTCTGGTCATTGATATATATTATAATATTATTATAACTTATAATATTCCATATAGTTTAATTATTAAATTAAATGGTTCGCTGAAATATTATATTTTAAATTTTCATTTATTACTAGATTTTCATTGATTGGAGGTGGTTGTTTTATTGAATTATATATTTATATGTTTTTTTATATTTATACCTTCACCTGAAATTAGTTGGTTATTATTTCCTTTTGGGTTCCTTTGGTTCCCTCTTGTTCCCCAACTGTTGAGATCCTTTCGGTGGGTGGTAGTACCACCCACCACTACTAGAACTCAATCCCTCTCCCTCATGAATTAAATCATTATTCTAACATTTATATTCTTTGTGACTTTCTTTGATAGGATTTGTGACTCTTCTAATCCCTGGTGTCTATATGATGTTCAATATATGGTGAAAACATCATGAGGGTTGGATATGTTTGGAATTGGTGTAGATATATGGTTCATTGAGGAGTCTCAATTATAATATAATTTTTTCATTAGCATTAATAAATATAGGTGATAACATATTGATATAAACCCCTAAATGGTTATATCATTTTTTACAGTTATAGTTATTCAAAATATTTTCTCTACATTGGGGTTATGTCATCCAATGTTAGTTGTGTTCCTCATTTTTTCAGTGTACATTAAACAGTTTAGATGTAGATAAGGGGTCAGGTTGAGACCTATGATGGTCTCGTGGTCTTGGTAACATAGATGGTTATAGTGAGATTCTGTCTAAAGATTGAGGTATAAATCAAATGATAATGATGAGCCCAATGATATATAGTGGATCTGGGTCATGTATGGTTATGGTAATGTTGTGGAATTAGGCGTGATTTTTGTTTATAAATCCATGAATCATTAACATTATAGAGACCGAGGATTGCATCATTTACATGACCATGTTACATGACATCACAATTTCATGAATTTTTGTTTTATTCCTAGTAATTCTTGGGAACTAATTGTTGACTCTATTTTTTAGGATTCTTATACGAAGTGCGGTAGGTGTTCGTGACATATATCATGTTTTGTCTTAAAATAAACCCAAATAGATGATTTTATGAAACAAAAAATTATATTTTGATGGATTTTATTATTTTGGGGATCCTTTATGTTAATTTTACTTCCTCTACTATGTTGATACTTATTCAAATGTGGTATAAAAGAGTGAATAACTATGTCTAGTAGAAAAAGAACAATGTAGAATCATTTTAGATTGATAAGATCATAACTATCCATCAAGTTATTAATATAATGGGATTTACCACATAAAATATTATATAGTATATGAACAATGATATATGATGGATTATTTGAATTGTTAATTTGTTTTTGTAAAACATGGTCTCTTACTCACACCATACACATGAACCCCGATTTATTTTAGAATTCCTTATTCATGATACATATTATGGAAGGGGACATGTGTCTTGACGTCGAGCTAGTGTGGGAGGATACAAATAGGGATAAAATTTTTCAGTCAGATTCTTTTTTATATGGTTAATTTTTTAATTTAATCATACCATATATCTAAAAAATATTGTGACAGATCATTGTTTTTCATCTAGATGTATATATTAAAATTTGTATAATTTTTCTATTATGTGTTAGAATAGTGTTTATATGGTTGGATTCCCATGATATTTTATATTTAATCTTTATGTATGTTTTTCATCTTTAATTTTTTATTTTAGGCCTAGATATATAGGGAATTGTCTCCCCAACATGTAGATTATAACATTCTCAAATGTTGGTCTATTCAAGATTATAAGGGGAACACCTGAGGTCCCATGGAATCTTGACATGGTCAAAAATAGTAATCAATGGCACTATGTATCTCTTTGAGACAATATGATTTATATTCTTTAAAATAAATTCACACTCAATAATATAATGCAATGCATGTAGAATTGGGTTTAAATGAGAGATGATAACATTATATAAACATGGACATTAAAACCTAGTACTTATTTTAAAATTATAAATTGAAGAGAATAATTTATTAAAATTATGGGTTATTATTTATTATTAATAACATAATAATCATATTAATAAAAAAATGTTTTTAAATACAATAGTATTTCAATGAATTTTTTTCATCGCATCATGTGAACATATGAAAAAATAAAATATTCACATAATTATAATATTTATTTGATAAAATAAACATCATTTCTGAAAAAATCATTTTAAATTTATTCTAGGGTGAAGTATTATGATTTTTCAAAAAATATCATTTTTAAATAAATTTTCGGAAGGGTTTTAATTGAAAATGACAGTTCCTTTAAAAAAAAATTAAATACAATTATACATTAAATTTATTTTTTAGTATCATTAGTTATATTTTATAAAAATTAATATGTTTTTATCTATTTAAAAATTCTAGTTTCAATTTTCATGTTAAAACCTTCTATACATATGAGAATTTTCTCATAGGAAACTAGATTTTTCAACAACACTATGGGTATAGTTCTAAATTGGATACATCAAAATATTTGGAATAAATTTAAAAAAATGGATAAAATATTTTCATTCCACATTATATATTTTATCAAAATAATTTAACATAAATTTTGACCATTTTGAATAGTTAAAGAAGTTAAATATAATTACATTGATTAATGTCAAAAGAGACTTACTATGGGGTTAAACAAAAAAATACATTTGTTATAATGACATAACAACTTCTCTAACACTTGTTATAAATTATATATTTTGACCATATCACCTCTAAGGGTTGACAATGACCCATTTTGGAATCTTGTGACATTAAAAAATGTCAGTGTAAATGATTCATTTAAACACATTCCTGAATGTACTCTCCCTCACTAATAAAAGTTAACATACTTTCTTACCCTTTTCACACATCCATATCCAGTTGGATCTTCCAACAACTACCAAAATATAAATTAGGTGCAAACCAAAATATGTCATTTGAGGAATATTTAACGTTATTAGATGACTATTTTTATTTTAGTTCTTTTTTCACCACCATAAATTATAATTCAATATCTACAGTATAATATCAAAAGTATCTCCCTTAACATATATGATATTATATTAATTTAATAACAAATATCAGTCTCACATTCCATCAAAAGGGAAACAAAATCATTGATCGTGTGGATGATAGACTACTGCCTCATGATCCAATGTAACTTCTATTCTAGAAATATATTTTAGTGTTTGATATAATGATGAATTTGATGTATATATATTAGAATTATTATATAATTATACTTATGGAATTATAATATCACATAAATATACTCACATTAAATTTTTATTAAAATTAGATAATGTTGCTCGTGTGTATGGTGCGCTAATAGATTGTGAAGTGATCTGATTTTTTTCAATTACTCATTACATGGACGTTAATAAAAACATATTTAATGAATATATGTGATACATGTGAATTTATATAAATTCTGTATAATTAATATATCACAATATTACTTACTCATTGACACGTTAAGGGATTGATATCATCTCTCATGCTTATATACGATATACAATCCATACAAAGCGATGGAATTCATTTTCAATGCCCAATATTTAAAAATTATTCTAATAATATTTTTAATTATTAAATATTACAATTATAATACTATTTTATTTTAGGATTTTATGTGTTTATATCCATTTTACATGATCCAGAACATTCATAAAAAATAAAACTTGATGAAATAAGATAATTAAGACTTGGAACACAGAAAATAATGTTATTTTAAAAACAAAATACACAGTAAAATTATATAATATATTCATGTATTTTATTTAATATATGATAATATTTTCGGTAGAAATTTAAAAAAAATATTAAACCATTATAAAGTAGGATAATCCATGTTACACAAAATGAAAAGTTAAAGTAAGGGATTTCTTCTTAACTTCTATTTCATTGAAGAGTATTTGTTAATATACACATATTTACTTCTATGAGGAGTACAGAATCCAACATAGATATATTTGACATGAATACCTATTTATTCATGATGATTAATGATTTTTTCATGTTTATTACTCATGGAGATATAATTTAAAAGAAAATATATAGGTGAACAAGTATGATACAATATCACCATAATTTTTCAATAATTAATTTATATCGAAAAACTAACATTGTTGTGATCTATTTTGACTGTAAAATATGTTTTTATTAAATATAAATATTATTATATGATTTAGATGATTATTTTATAAGGTATATACAATTTTTGCATACATTGTCTACTTTGAATGTTATCTAATTAATGGGTAAAATATTGATAAATATGTATCCTTTACTCAATTTATATATTTGATGATAAGGTGTAACTTTCCATGATTATTTTATTGAAACAATATATTATACATCTTACGTGTTACTCCACATTGAGCATAAATGAAAAACTAAATATCATAATTTAATTGTTACCATTATAACCTAGTTGTTAGAATATAGTGTTTGAAGCATATTAAATAAATTATGAAAATATAGTATAAGCTAGTTAATAGGATGAATTAATGGGTTACCTATTAATTAGAAATGAAATAACAAAACAAATTTGATATAAAGGATTGGTTTTTACATGAAAAAATTTTAATGACCTAAATTGCATTTTATCTTAATAAATTAAATTAATAAATTTTAATGATAAATGGATGTGATTATAAAATGTTATTAATTTTATATTTTTTTAAATTCATTAAATTAATTTTAAAGGATTACAATAAGAATAAATATAATTCTAATCATAAAATGTTGTTTAAATTTAAACCGTGGTTTTATATCCTTTTAATTGTGAATTTGTATTAAAAGTAAAATATGAAACGTTTTTAAGTTTTATTTGTAAGATTAATCTTGTTATTTAAAATAGTAATATCAAAATTTAAATTGTTTTCTATTTTGTTATTTTAATGAGAAGTTTCATGTTTTCATGAATAGAGATAAATACTTGATTTTAACTGAAAATTGAATTTTCATCTAAATAATTTATAGTGATAAAATATATACATTATTTTTTTTCTAAAGATCCATAATTTCCATGTAATTTTTTTTAAAATTTAATTGGAATTTTACGAGTCCGCGAAAATTTACGATGCTTGATTCAGAGGCCCAGAGTTCTCAGAATTAATTTCTGACCTTTTGTTAGGTAAGTTCAATTAACATACGAGTGGGTTTTTATGACATTTAAAACGGTGCTTGGAATTGAAATCTGAGGGCACCGTTGAACTCGTAGTGCCGATATTCACTTAAATATACTTTCACATTGATGACATTTGGTCGAGAGTGAATGTTAGTTTTTTGGTTTTTTGTAAAAGAATAAAATAAAAATAAAATTGTGTAACAATTTATTATTATTTGAAACTCAAATGTGGAAGTTGGGAGGTGGGGACCACAAGAACCAAACCATCATTTGAACATTAAGTGGTCGGTTCCACTAGAACTAAACCTCCCTTGTGAGGTTATGGGGGTGAGGATCACCCGATCCTCAACCCCCAATTTAAATTTTAGAGGCAGGAACCACTTGACCCCATTAATGGGAGAAAAACCTCCCAACTCCACAACATTCCTCCCCCTCCCATTAAAATCAGCCACTAAATTGGGCCAATTAATTGAGCTAATTAATTTTTCCAACGCGATACATTAATTATGCCAACTTGGTTTTTCCAATGTAATTAATCTTTTAAGTTAATTATATTGGAACCTATCTCTTTTTTTGGGTGGAATATTGAGATAAGAACCCTTGGTGGATTACATTTCTCCAAAAAAGAATGTGTTCTTCCATTAAGAATCCTCCTCTGATGAAGAAAACTGACTTCGACTACTATCTCGAGACAACGTCCAACGAGGAACGTCTTTGACTACGACGTTCCAACGCACTGGACTGAGATTGGATGTGTGTAGGGGAAGAGACGAATTTCGACAACTTCAACTTCTCCTCATGCCAATGTCAACGACAATCCAAGGTCGGGGTTATCATTGAAATCTTTAATTCTCTTGATTAATTTTCCTTTTTCATGGAATGCTTGGGAGATGTGGACCAACCAAAATGAGTTGATCCATGATTCGTTTTAAATTATAGATTCTTTCGTTCATGACTCCACATTTATTTTTGTTTAGACGCTTGCTAATGCTCTAACGCGGAGGGTGCGGCTCAAACAAACATGGTCCAACCCCTCCAAAGTTCTGCTTCTTGGGTGTTCTTTGCAATGGCTGAGGGCGATGAAGGTAATGAAGGTAATGGTGCTCCGCCACCCGCGGCCTCTCTGCACCGCCTTACGGTAACCGCGGCCTCCGACTCTCCGCACCATCTGCGGCCAAGCTTCCCGAGCCTCTGCTGCGGCTTCTCCACACCGCCCTGACCGAACCGCCACTGCGGCCTCGTTGTGCTGACCCCGTCGGACCACTGTTGCGGCCTCATCGAGCCACCTCACTGGAACCGTCACCGCATCCTCGCCGCGCAGGCCTGGCCGAACCGCCATCGTGGCCCCGTCGCGCCGCCACGACCAAAACACCACGACCAAACTACCACCGTCATTGTTCGTACCACGCCGCGCCGCCCTGTCCGACCTGCCGTCGTCATCATCCAGGCCTCACCGCGCCGCCCCGGCTAAACCATAGCAGCCGCCGTCTGAGTCAAGCTGCCAAGATGAGTTGTCGCCTCCATGACGAGCCGCCACAACTGTTCGATCTACCGCCGCCACTAGGCCACGCCACCACCTGAACCGCCATCTGAGGCGCCACCGCCCTACTGGCCAAACTACCCCAGCTGAGCTGCTCAACGGCCTTACACCCTCACGGCCATTCGGTGCCATCCGTAGCCCTCATGACCTCTTGCAGACCTCTGGGATGGGCTTCCCAATGGGTCGGGCCGAACCCAGTGGGCCGTGATGCACTACGGGTCAGACCGAACTTGGTCCCACTACAACCCATTCAATTCTTTGGGCCATAACATTGGCACCAGATGTCCGTTTTCTGAACCGTTAGTGGAATTGGAAATCATGGAGTGAGACAGTCCCATTGATTATACCCCTGCTAGAGTTTTGGATAAAGATTATGAACAATCAGGTTGGATTGAGCACGAATCCCATATGGCCCCAAGATTAAAAGGCTAATAACTCACAGACTGGGTGTCTAATTGATGTTCCATCTATTGCGTTGAGGCCCCTATGATGTGGCAGAACGTTGAGAGGCTTCTTCGTGGGACTTCATGGATGTTGAAGTATTGACCTATATCTTATAGAGCATATCCTCCATGAGACGAGTGAACATAGTGAGGAAACCCAATAGCTAGATGAGACTGGAAGAATGCTTACCTTTTCGACATGGAGTGAGTTGACAAGAATAGTGGGGAGAACCTTTGTGTGACACGACAGACACACGATGGGGTGTGCCTCTATGTGACGCGGCAGAACCACAGTACATGAAAAAATGAGTACATTACCAGGATACGGTGGGGAGAACCTCTGTATGATGCGGCAGACCCACGGTACTCGATAGGAGGAGTACCTCAGGAAGTCACGAGAGGGAGCGCCTCTGTGTGATGTGGCAGTCCCATGATAAGGAGCACCATTATGTGACACCGCAGACCCATGGTACTTTACAGGAGGAGTACCTCAGCAGTCCAAGATTAGTGGGAAGCCCCTCTGTATGACATGGCAGGCCCACTATACTTGATAGAGGAGGGGTTCTCTAGCTACTGAGGTGTTCGAAAATGTGACTGGAGATGTTACTTGTTACTACCTCTAGAATAAATCCTGGTGTGAGCAGAGTCATAATCTTTGTGTTTTTCTCATGATTGAGATGGATTACTTGATAACATAGGTATATGTATGGGATATACCTAAGTAGGGTTATCTTTTGATTTCATACTTTGTGTTTTATCCTTGGTGTTTTTTTTGTGAGACCGTGTGGGGCTCGGGGTCCTTACTGAGTATCGTTATACTCCCCCTTGCATGGGCTATGCCCACACCTTGTTCTGTTGGATGCATAAGACGGACATCGCTGACTAAGGCTGAGTGTACTAGGACTGGAAGGTACCCGGAGGTGGACCATATGATGCGTCGGTACTCAGAGGAGACATGTGGACGTGGATTGCTATAGTGGTGATCAGTACCTACCCATCAGTTAGGAACCTCGAAGGATGATCATGTAGCTATATATTATTTTTCTTCAGTTGTTTTTTATTTTAGTTGTACTTTTACTATAACTATTGTGCTTGTATTCCATCACCTTTTTACTTTCAACACTCTTTTGGCAATACAGTTTACTTGTGTTCATATCTTGTTGTGTTCATGGTTCCGTTTGTTTAAATTTTAGAAAGGAAATTCCTTCCTAGTTTTGGGGAATATGACTTTTGGTGCAAGTTTCTAGCCCCTAGCCTATGGATTGTGGGCTTGGGGTAGTCATGGCATGGGCCCTGGGGGATGGTTCGTGACAAATTGGTATCATAGGAGTTGGTGCTAACACAGAACATAGGACTCTGATCTTTCTTTTATCAGAAATAATGGTAAGTGTAGTGAGTGTGGTTACCAGTTTAGGGAATCCAGTGTTGGTGCGGTGGCCAACGTATCCATACACCGGGACCCTGACTTCTAATTTCTGACTTAGTGCATGAAAACATTGATTGTTTCTATGTTTCCAAGAGTTTGCTTTGTTATCTCTTGAGTTATCTCACCAGGTATAACTTATTGACCATGGGACACCTATTCCTTTTTAGGATTTCTCAATGCAAACAGCCAGCTAGGGTTCTGAGAGTAGCACACACTAATATCCCACCGAGCGATGAGGCCTCAGTGTACAAACCTCTTCCAGTAGAGGCACCAGCAGAGGCACCGGTGGTACCATTACACGTCAGGACACCGATTCCACTATCCCAAAAAATAGAGAGTGCAAGACACTTGAGAACATTGCATGAGTTCTAGCGCCAGAGGCCACCGAGGTTCAGGGGAGAGATAGACCCACATGCAGATGAGGATTGGTTGGAGGCTGTGGTGAGAGTCTTCTGACTTGTTGGGACACCAGCCAATCTCATGGTGATCATTGCTTCCATCCTTCTATAGGAAGCAGTGGGAAGATGGTGGAGCTTGATGCTACAAGTTAATGAAGAGGTGACACTTCTCTTGTCAGACTTAGAAGCCTGTTTTGGGCAGAGTTTGTCCTAGAGACTCTTCGTGCAGTGCACCTACAAAAGATTCTTCATCTGCAGTAGGGCAACAAGACTATAGGCCAATACTCAGCAAGTCTCACTCACCTCTCACGCCACTCCCCCGATATAATGTGGGGCCCTTTATTCATGGCCCTAACCTTTGTGTAGGGTCTTAGGAAACAGATTAGGGCTCTGATGATCTCACTCATCATCCCGACGTAGACAGGGGTTTTAGAGAGATCCCTTTTGGTTAAGATTTTCCTTACCGAGCAGTCACCAACGACGAGACCCACTACCAGTCATCACGTAGCTGAGTCTTCTGCAGCTAGTAGTACGCAGATGTTGTAGAGGTCCAAGAGGACCAAACCTATAGGTGGACGACTGCATCACTCAGAATCGGTTGTGCGGGGCACCTGAGGCATAAACAGTCAGACAAAGATCATGTAGTGTTACTCATGTGGCGGGAAAGGTCACATGGCTCGTGACTGTCCGACCCATCATACAGATGATCAGAAGATGGTCGAGGGACCACCCAGGAAGAGATAGAGGTACAATCGAGGTGGTCTATAGGGAACATGAAGATGTGTAAAAGGAGATGGTCGTGCAGCTGGCAGTGCACGATATTTCAAGATGTTACCACCACCACCACCAGGAGGTCCACCTCGACCATAGAGAGCAGGTGGATAGGGGGGATCTCAGCTCCAGGAAGCTGGTGCTTACGATCATGGAACTCCATAGATGATACAAGATACAATCTATGTCCATTCCACCATAGTGGTAGTACTTATATACATAGGTTCCAGTCATTCTTTTATTTCTACTGCCCTAATTCGGTGGTCAAAGATTCTGACGGAGCCATTGGCTCGATACTCATGACTAGAGACTCATACAAAAGCTGATTCAATGATTACACACTTGTGCCGATAGTGTGAGCTTACTGTAGGAGGTGTGATCTTTAGCTGTGATCTCCTAGTATAGGCATTGAGGCCTTACGAAGTCATCTTGGGTATGGAATGGTTATCTACAGTCCATGCTCAGATTGACTGTATTTGGTGAAAAGTGTGGTGTGTCCGCACAGATGGGACAAGGTTTACCTTCACTGGTGAGATGGGAGCCATTTCAGTGCTAGATGGACTTTCCTAGAGGAGGGCACAACCGACTACCCATTAGTAGGATAGCCTTACCCTCAGAGCATTTGAAGTGGAGAGTCCGAGTTATCCTATAGTGGTTAACCTGTACAAGGATGTTTTTCCTGGTGATGATCCAGGTCAGCCTATTTGTAGAGAGGAGGGATTTTACATTGACTTGTACCCCTGGATGGCATCAATATCTACACCAGTGTATCAGATAGCTCCCACGAAGCTTTACAAGTAGTGGGTACAACTAAATGACTTGAAGGGGAAGGGATTCATCCGGCCCAGTGTTTCCTCTTGGTCAGTCCTGATTATATTCCCCATGAAGGAATATGAGAGCTTGATACATTGTTTCGACTATCGGAACCTGAACCAGGTGACCGTGAAGAACATGTACCCACTCCCGAGGATTTATGACCTCTTTGATCAGCTGAAGGGGGAACAGTGGTTCTCGAGGATAGACCATAGATCATACTATCCCCAGCTCAGAGTGTGATACAAGGACGCACAAAAGACGGACTTCAGATTTCAGTTTGGCCATTATGAGTTCTTGGTTATGCCATTCGGTGTGACCAATGCTTCAGCACTGTTTTTGGGACCCATGACCAAGATCTTTCAACCACACCATCATTGTTTTATAGTAGTCTTCATCGATGAAATTCAGATCTACTTGACTACTGAGAAGAAGAATGTCTATCATTTTCAAGTAGTATTGGACACACTCTAAGACAACCAACCTTATGGTATGCTCTCATAGTTCTAGTTCATGATTCAAGAGGTTCACATTATGGGACATGTCATATCGGAGGCTGGAGTTGCAGTGGATCTTTCAAAGAATGAGGCGGTACATTCTTAGGAGTCATCCAAGAGTGTGATATAGGTATGACGTTTTTTGGTTTTGACATGATACTACCGGAGATTTGAGACAAATTTATCCAGAGTGGCAGCACCACTGTCAGCCTTGATGAAGAAAGGGAAAACCGTTGTGTGGTCGGAGAGATACCAACATAGTTTTCAAGAGTGGAGAAAAATGCTAACTAGTACCCCCATCCTGAGGCTTCCAGGGGAGGTCATAGGGTATGTAGTCTACTGCGACAAATCAGGGTATGGACTCGGATGTGTCCTAATGCAAGAGAGAGCAATGATCGCATATGGTTCTCGATTTCTAAGACAACACGAGCAGAACTACGCTACACATGACCTCAAGTTACTAGCATTGTTCTCCTCCTTGAAGATGTTGCGACACTTTCTAATGGGAAAACGCTTTACAGTCTACTCGGATCACAAGAGTCTTAGGTATATCTCCTCTCAGAAGGACCTGAACCTGTGACAATGATGTTATCTTGAGATCTTCTAGGAATATTACTTCAAGATAGTCCATACTCCTTGGAAGTGGAACGTTGTTGCAAATGCACTTAGCCGGAGGTCTGATATACAGCTGCTAGGTGAGGCGACGAAGCAGCTGGCCACATTGTAGATATCCTTTTTGGATCGGGCAGGAGTAGATTTTCTGCAGTCTCATACAATCACTCCCCCACTTCTTCAATGAGTCAGGGAGGCGTTGCGCGGGGACACTGACTGCGAGGCTCGATGTGCTCAGATATCAACAGGGTAGGCACCTGATGGATTTTCTGAAGGTGGGGAGCACATCATCCTCTTTAGAGGACATGCAATGGTACCAGTGTCACTCTAGGAGGAAGTGTTGAGGGAGTTCCACACATCCACTCTAAAAATACATCAATGAGTGGAAAAGATGTACCACCATCTACGACGACAACACATGTGTCCAGGAATGAAGAAAGAAGTAGTGCAGTTTTTCTCTCAGTGCCTCACTTGTTTGAAAGTGAAGGCGGAGAATCAGGTACCAGCAGGAATGGTTCAGCCATTATAGGTCCCATAGTGGAAGTGGGATGGTATATCCATGGGCTTCATGACAGGACTTCCACGTACATCTAGGGGTCGTGACTCTATCTGGGTGATGGTCGACGGACTCACCAAGTCGGCCCACTTCCTACCGATCAGAGGGAAGATTTCAGTAACGAGTTTTGGATGCCTCTATGTCCAAGAGATTGTATAATACATAGAGTACCCTTGACTATTGTCTATGATCGTGATGCACGGTTTACTTCCCAGCTATAAAAGGGGTTTCAAGAGGATTTCATGATACATCTTTGTTTCAGTACCACATTCCATCCTCAAACATATGGCTAGACTGATCGGACCATTCAGACCCTCAAGGAAATGTTTTGTGACTGTGTCCTCAACTTGAGCCGCAGTAGGGAGGATCACATTCCTTTTGGGTAGTTTTCATAAAACAACATCTATCACTCCACTATAGGGATGGAACCATTTGAGGCGTTGTATAAGTGACCCTGCAGATCACCTTTCTGCTCGATTAACCTAGGGGAGTCGGCACTAGTGGGACCCGAGATGGTACATGCTACCATAGAGACGGTGAAGATCATATATGAGTGGATGAAGACTGCACAGAGTAGGCATAAGTCATATACCGATAGGAGACATAGACCTCTAGTGTTTGAGGATGGTGACCCCGTTTTTCTACAAGTCTCACCTTGATGAGGTTTGTGGAGATTTGGCTATGGCGGAAAGTTATATCTGAGGTTAATCAGACTTTTCCAGGTCCTCAGTAGAGTTTCTGAGGTGGAATACTGCTTAGCTCTTCCTCCTCAGTTGCACCAGGTGCATGATTCCATCCATGTATCCCAGTAGAGGAGATACGTGCATGACCCTTCTCACATCATCAACCATGGAGAGCTAGACGTCGATTATGGGGTGAATTTAATGGAGGTTCCATTCGAGACTGAGGATCGATAGGAGTGGGTCCTTTGTAGACGATTGATACCTCTGGTGTACGTTCGCTGGCTACACAAGAGCCTCTAGGAGAGCACATAGGAGCGGGAGGCTCCGATGCATATTCAATATCCCCATGCATTTACCTAGTTAGAGGTTATGGATTATAGGTATATAAATCCCTGTGGTGGGGAGAATTTAAAGATATGGGATTTCTATGTAAATATTTTCCAATTAAATGGGAATTTTACGAGTCCGTGAAAATTTATGGCACTTGATTCCAAGGCCCGGAGTGCCCGGAATGAATTTATGAACAATCTTCAAGTACGTTCAGTAAACGTACTAGAGGGTTTTTATAACATTTGAACTGTTGCTCAGAATTGAAATCTGAGGTCACCATTGAACTCACAGTGCCAGTATTTTCTTAAAGAGACTTTCACCTCGATGGTAGTTGGTCGAGAGAGAATGTTAGTTTTCGGGTATTTTGTAAAATATTAAGATAGAAATAAAATTTTGTAATAATGTATTTTTATTTAAAACACACATGTGGATAAAGAAGACGATGATTCGACTCTTGTGGCCCTCGTGCCCCACGACACTCTGCCGCCCAACGCCTCATCGTGACACCTCGCGGCACCCGCTACCTCCACTGCTCCGCACTATCCGCAGTCGACCGGCACGCGCCACCCCTGTGGCTTTGCCACGAGCATGCCAAACCACCCTATTCAAACCATCGGAGCAGCCTCGCCACATTTCCCGGACCGAACCGCCGCCATTGCCTTCCGAGCCTCATCACACTGCCCCAGCCGAACCGTCGTCGTCGTCATCTGGGCCTCCCCGCGCTGCCCCGGTCGAACTGCTGACGCCACCATCCGAGCCTAGTTGTTGCTGCCACGCCCAGCTTAGCCACTGACTCGATCCATTGAGATGATCCGCCACCATTATGCCGAGCCTCCACTGCCGTCCGAGCCTCTAGGCCGAGCCACTATTCGAACTGTCGTCCGAGTCGCAGCCACGCTACCTGCCGAACCGCCCCGGCTGAGCCGATCTGCGGCCTCGCCCCCTCGCAGCCATTCACGGCCATCCGCGGATCTCCACAACCTCTCACGGCTCGTCGAGCTAGACCAAACTAGTCGGGATGCCTAGAGGGTCAGTCTAAACCCAATAATCCGGGCGGCACTGCGTGCCGGGTCGATCCGACTGGGTCGGACTGGACCCATGCCCCCTAAAACCCATTTACTTCTTTTGGCCATAACTCTGGCAACAGACATCTGTTTGATGATCCATTAGTGGTGTTAGAAATATTGGGGCGAGACGATCCCTTTTAGCATACCCCCACTATAGTTTTGTATTATGATGGGGAATGGTTAGGTTGGAGCGAGCATAAATCCAACAGGGCACCTGAGACTAAATGGTTAATAACTGACAGACCAGGCGTCCGATTGACGCGTTGTCTGTAGAGTTGAGACCCCTATGATGTGGAAGACCTTTGAGATGCTTCTTTTTGGGACTTCGCGATAGTTGGAGTATCGACTAGTAGATAATAGAGAAGATCATCCAAGAGACGAGCGCGCAAAGTGCGGGAACCCAGTTGTTGGCTGATACATGACGACTGCTGACCTTTTTGAATTGGAGTGACTTGACAGGCCCAATAGGGAGTGCCTTTATCGGATGCGGTAGACCCACGGTGGGGAGAACCTCTATGTGATGCTTCAGACCCATGGTACACGACAGGAGTAGTACCTCAGTAGGCCTTGGTGGGGAGCACCTTTGTGTGCCACGACAGACCCATAATACTCGAAAGGAGGAGTACCTCAACAAGCCATGAAGGGGAGTACTTCTGTGTGACACGATAGAACCACTGTGGGGAGTGCCTCTGTGTGAAGCGGATGACCCACAACGCTCGATAGGAGGAGTACTTCAGTTGTCCAAGATTAATGGGAAGCAGCTCTATGTGACGTTGAATACCCACAATACTCGGTAGAGGAGGTGTTCTCTAGAAGCCGAGATGTTCGACAATGTTACTGGAGATTTTACTTTTTAGCACCCTTATAATAAATTCTGCTATGAGCTGAGTCAGAATCCATGTGTTTTCTTCATTATTGGGATGGATTACTTGATAACATAGGTATATTTATGGGCATATACCTATGTAGGGTTATTTGTTTTTTCATACATTGTGGTTTATCTTTGGTGGTTTTTTGTGAGACCTCGACGGTCTCGGTATCCCTTCTGATTATCATTTTAATCACCCATGCACGGGATATGCCCGCATGTTGTTCTGTTGGATACAGATGACAGAAATCCCTAACTGAGGCTGAGAGTACTAGAACTAGACGGTACCCGGAGGTGGACCATACGGTGTGTCGGTATCCAGAAGAGATGCATGGATGTGGAGTGCTAAGGTTACGATCTATACCTACCCTTCAGGTAGGAATCTCAGAGGATGATCCAGTAGCTCTCTATTCTCTTTCTTCAAATGTTTTGTATTTTAGTTGTACTTGTACAATTACTATTGTTCTTGTATTCCAGCCCCTTTTTACATTCAGAAATCCTTTTTCTATACATTTGACAGGTGTTTGTATCTTGTTGTGTGCATGGTTCTGTGTGTTTACAGGTTATAAAGGCAATTCCTTCTCAGTTTAGGGTAATACGCCTTACAGTGCTAGTCGCCAGCCCCTAGTCTATGGAAGGAAGGCTTAGGGTAGTCACGGAAGGGGACCCTGGGGATGAGTCGTGATAGTTTTAATGAATTACAAAATTAAATCACTTATTTATATTTAGGTCACTAGAATGATATTCATGTTTAAATTGCTTACACAAATATTTAAAACATTAAAACTCTTTTCCTTTAACAACATGTTTTCTCACCTCATTTGTTGGATTAATTTTAATCAAATTTTATCAAACTATGTTTCTTTAATTTTGAACATTTTATTCCATATTTGGAATCATTTGTTTCAAATTTATTGGATATCCCATTTTTATTTTTGTAATGTTTGATTTGTAAATTTTGTAATTTTATTACCATTGTTAAGGGTTTATCATATAGTTATGGATGAAAATAATATTATCAATATTAACAAATGACCCCAAATCATTCTTCATTTTGATTTTAATATTAATTTTCATTCATATGAATTAAAAGATTATTTATGAGATCATTTATGGTACTTTTGTATGAGATTATAACAATTATAATATTTTATTCATTGAAGAGTCAAATGTGTCGTACTTTTTTTAACAAATGAATTACTTTTAATATGTTGTTTTATAGGGGATATGATCAATCATAAATATGATCACAAAATATTAAATATTTATCTTTCTCATTATTTTTTTTTAATTTTTGGTGTTGGTCTAATTACCTTAAAGGCATGCACAATGATGATGCAAAAATAGTTTAATTAATGAAAATATCAAATAAGTGATTTTAAAAGTATTGAAATAAATATAATTTTAGATAAATTATATCATCCATGAATTTTCATGGATGTCTATGAAATTTTTAGGTTTTTTTAATTATAAGAGTTATCATGATATTTTAAAATGTCAATGGGATGAATAGTGTAATTATTGACAATTTTTTTTTAAATTGAAAAATATTTTATTAGACTATATAAAATTTATAAAAATATAACATTCAGTCAAAATATATTGATAATGTTTATAACTTCATAAACGATCCATTTATGATTCATTTAGAAATTTAAGTTAAATATATAAACCATCAAAGAGTCCAAATAAATGTTGTCACGGTAACAAATAAAGAGTTAAATAAGGGATAAACATAAAGATAACGGTAAATCCAATATCATAATTTTGAAAAAAATTACTGCAAGATGATTATTTCACCCTTATCACCATAGGATAGAATTTTTATTATTTAATGGTTACGTTTTCATTAATATTACTTTTTTATTATATAATTCAGTGATAGTTACAATATGTCACACTACTTGTATTAAATAACATGATGTGTTCTCATATGGAAAAAATAAATATATAAACCAAAAATAATTGTATATTTTAATATTAAATAAATTATTAAAATTAAATAAATTTGTATTTAATTTTTATAAATAATATAATTACCTCATATGGATATGCAATACTAAACTAGTATTATTTTAATTAAAAGAAAAATAAAATAATGTAAACTAAAATTTTTAATTTTGATATATTTTTTACTAGATAATGTTTATAACAAATTATATATATATGTATGATATTTTATATATATTTGAAATAATTATATTAAAATTTCCATTTTTCCTAAAGGTAATTAATTTCATAGTAATGAATAGAATAAAATTTGACAAAATTGTAATTTCAAGACGATAATATATTACTAAATTATCTAAAATTAATAAAAATATTAAATTAAAATATGGGGAAAATATATGGTCTATAATGGAATTATCTATAATTTATTTTACCATTTGGAAGTCATCGTCTCCAAAATAGTTATTTTTAATTTAATAATTTGATAAATTCCAAGTGTCCCACCCCACTCTTATGAAGGAGAACATGTTCTTATCAATATCTCACACTCTAAAACCATTTGTTTTATCCCAGGTCATAACAAATACCACTCTATATTCAATAACCTCATTGTAGTTCTCTTCTTAATTGTTTAATGGTGTTATGGAATAAAGGATTTATAAAGAGGAGGAATAATTTTTAATTAATTGTTTTTTGTATTATTTTTCCTTTCAATTCATCCAAATAGTCTTCAACCATGATAAAATAATAACTATAATATCCAAAATATACATATATGTTATTATTTTTATGAAATTACCAATATCTGTCACATTTTATTTCGAATGGGAAAATATTCATAATCCATGTGTACGTTGAACCACCATCTCAGAAAAAATGTAATTCATCTTAAATAGATTACTCTAGAGACTAGTGTTAATTTCGGAATTAATGTATATATATTTAATTCATGAGTATTTTCGATGGATATAGGGACTTCATTTGGGTGATAGAATGGATGTTTCAACTGAGAGTGATCAATACATCACTTTTATTGTTGGAAAATACATAATTGATTCCTATACATCAGGTTCAATATTTTTTTATTCAAATGATATAGGAACTGTATTAGGTAAAAATTGATGGTCCAATGGATTATTATTATTACATTAATTTTATTGAATAATACTCCTTTATTGATTTATTCACGTTGGGTAAACCATTTATTTTGTTTCCTTATAATTAATTTCTCCTTAAGATTTTATATTTCCACACAGTTTTCCACGGGTATGTTCATGGAATCATAAACACCCAACTCTTTTGTATCTGGAGGTAAGTTTTTTCCAAAGGTAGGTCCCCATTCTGTATTTTTACTAATGATTCTGAATAACTTACATTGGTTGAGAGGTTGGGAGGTCGGGCTCATCACACCCTTTGGGGGGGGGGGAATCATTACCAACTCTTGGATTCTCTTAGAGATTTAATATATGATCATGAATCATTTATTAATTCGAATGTATAATATTGTTTAACCCAATATTAGAAATCTATTTTTCGCATGTATGGATCTTCGAATCATATGTATGTATATGTGGTTCTTCTTCAATAGATATATTTGGGTGTAACTGATGTTATCCATTAATGGTATCCCATTTTGTACTACATAGATATACCTTGGTCGTTATTACATCAATGTGGGATTTCTAGACACATAGTGGGGAATAGTAGAGTTTATTTTCATCCAAGGAGACTATGCTCACTCTATCATTTATTGTCATATATGGAGATATGTTTTTTTCTATATTGGGATCAAACCCATTGATGTGCTTCCTATGTATCCCTGTGAATGGAATCAGAACCCATGTAGTTAGGTTCCTCTTAAAAGGAGACAACCTTACTTTTATGGTCATCTAATAAGGAACCAGCCCTATAGTTTATCATCGTAAGGAAAATAATTCTAGGAATAAAGAGCATCAATAATGTTATGTGTGGGAACTATGTCAAATAATCCCATGTAAATTGATAGAGATATAGATTCTGATGTGTAATTAGACAATGCTGATAGTGTGGACTATAAAGGCCCAGGGCTGATTTGATGTGTCGAGTTTGAACCTTGGAGAGGCTTCTTATATATCCTGATTGAAAGGAAATCAAATCGCACCTATATTATTCATGTATCATAGGGGATTATGGACCTTTGAGAATATTAACTATGGCTTATTCATGAAGATCATTCTATTGTAGAAGTGACCATGAATGATTTCTTAACACATAGTGGATTTGGGGCATAATTTAGGGCTTACTCTTAAGGAGAATTATTTGATTAAGTGACTTATAATTGGGACTTACTCACATGGAGGATGCCCATGGAGCTTGGTCCCCAAGTGGGAATCGTAAATATCCTTATTCATTTGTAACCAGTAATTAGAGTTCATGCAGTTCAATCCTTCATTTGGAATTTATGGGGTTCATTTTTCATTAATAACATCTTTTTCCATGTGATTCATTATTGGTGTGAGAAATAAGAGGAATATGAAGATTTGATAAACCACACTCTATTCCTTCACCGTTGGTGTAATAAGAGGAAGTGGATCATTGAGGAGATCAGGGTTACAAACATTCCATCTCTTCACATCACCCTGTAAATTAATGAAGGTAAAATATTTGGTGGTAGATAGAAGTAAGAATGCAACCCATAACATTGATTTCTTGAGGATTACTCTATGGGATGCCCTAAAATTGTTTCCGTAGTAGAATGAGTATTGGATTCCATGTAGAATATAAAATAAAACATCATTCTCAACCTCCTGATAAAAACCAGAGGTTACGGGTCATTGAGATGGGAAGGGAAGGAAAAAGTCCAAACCCTAATCCTCTAGACCAGTAACTCCTCAACACATTCCTTAGGTAAGGGTCCTTGTGACCATAGATATAAAAATCTACAGATGATCTGATGACTCAAACACTTTATTATGACAAGTTGTAATCTTATGATAGAAGAAATATAAATTAAAATTGGTTACACTCTGGTGTTCCATTTCCCAAGGTTTTGTAGGTGATGGGGTCTTGGTGGTGGTTTCATATTAATACCTTTAAAATAAGGAATCCAAGGAGAAAGGACCCCAACTATAGATTGAATTAGAAGTGGTATTAATGGGTGAATTGCATTAGTCTGGGGAACAGGTTCTCACCATAGGTATGTTACTCAAGTGGACCATGAATGGCCTTCAAAATACTAAAAGGGATTAACGTCAGGTAAAAGTGTTGTGTGAGTTTGATATTCCTTGGGAAATAGGCCTCTAGGACTATGACACACGAGTAAGGCATCATTTGAGGTATTTTGGGATTCCTCTGGTGTTCCTATAACGGTCTCACATGGATCCTTAATTCGGGATAAATACTTAATTAATGTTGTTTCTCCAAAGGGCAGGATGGTCCCAATGTTGGTGTCTTATGTTTTTAGACCCTGAAGGAACTTTGATCAATCTTATTCCTATTAATTAACTCTTCTCTCAGGTTTTGGAGAGGTACCAATGAAATATAGAGGGACCTAGGGAACGGTTATTCACCATGAGTGATTTATGGGTTCTTTCAATTTATCATTTTCTAAAATAATAACCCCATAGGTAATTTTTATTGGAACGTATGGAACACTAGTTGAGGTAGGTTGTTGTAATAGGTCCACATCGCAGGTGTACAAAACATCTATCTTTCATAAGGGAGGAAACTAATTGGGCCATATAGGCCCTTGGTGAACATTACCACTCTTGGGTACCACGTAATGGGGAGGCACATTCAAGAATACATTTTCAAGGTATGATCTATCAACTTGGAATGTAGGTTGTAGTACGTGTAGGTCCATTAGAAAAATTAAACTGGTTCTTATTAAATTTCCATGAAACATTAACATTCTTACATTGTTTTTCACAATCATTTTATCCCCCCTTTATAAAAAGGGTGTGTCAAAAAAAATACTTCCCTAATTATTGGATATGAATGAGTGAGGAGGGTCTACACTTGAGCTAAAAAAATCGGTAAAATATTATGAAGGATAAAATACGGGATCATAAATGTTATCCAGATATGATGTATGTATAGGTCATTGGTGTAGGATTTCTATTAGAGGTTTAACACATAATTATTGTGAATAAGTAGGTGGTGTAGGTGAGTTATGGATGTTGATGGTGGCTATAAATACCCCTTTTCTATTTGAATTTCGACACATTTTATGTTTACAATTTTTCTCTATCCATAAAGATCATATTTCATACCATGTCGTGTTGTGCTTACATTCTGCTACATCATGACGTTCTTTCAAGAAGGTCTCTCAATAGTTTTTTAAAGGTATAATCAGTTGAGTGATGGGGCTACACATAGTGACCTTGGTAGAAAGTACTACACAGAACAACCTCATCGAGGTTGCTTTGTTGGGACACTTCTAATGGATCCTACGTGGGTCACCTTGTCAAGGGTCATGCATGGTACACCTTATGGAGGGGCATACGTGGGGACATTCCTCTACCAAATTCATCTATTCTTGTAAGTTTAAAATTTAAACACTATTCTTTCAATATTTAAACATAATGGAAGAGTTTATTGTCTTCGTGTAGGTTTTCAAATATTTTCATTAATGAATACATTGGAGGATGCTTCTACACTTCAAACTGAAATGATCAAATCCAAAACACCTAATTATTCTGACATTTTTTAGACTAAACTTCTCAATTTGGTGAGTATTTAATTCCATATAAATAGGGGTATCATTGATGTAACTACCTTCCTCTATCTGGGAATGATATTATGAGAGATGATCATATTCAAACGTTTAATTAATTCTTCCTTGAGACTTGGTTTGTGAAACATATCTGCTATTCATGTGCTAATATCTATGTGAAGTCATTACCCATGAAGGAAGAAACAATCCATATAACATTTATTATGCATCTCATTAGTTTCACATAAGACATGAAGCCACATCTTGTAGATTTTAGGACTCATTTTTATGACTCAACCTTTATTTCTTTAAAAAAATATCAATCTCAATGTTGGATGGAAGACCAAGACATCCACTATGGAGGGGGAGTCATGTTTGGGTGGGTGTGGGCATTCTGGGTGCACTAAACTAAGACCGATATCAAAAGGAAGTTTCAATATGTTATTATTTATGAGACTGTTTGGGTAGGATAGACATGTGTTTAGAAGAATCTATATATCAGTCCTAAATTATTAAGTCAATAGCTTCTACAGAAAAATCCTATTCAATTGATGGATGGTGAATTCGGTATCAGTTTTTAGGGTGTCTACCAAATATATGGGGTCCCCATTGTTAGGGGAATTTATGATGAATTTATCCCACCAAAGACAATGTGGATGATGCAGATAGGACACCATCATTTCCCCATCATCTATTAAAAATTGAAAAGAATAAACAAAAATATAAATATCATCACCCGAGGGATGATTTTAATGTGGAAACATGTATGGGGGGTTACTTATAATCAAAAAAACGTGTGGGGTTATACATGTACATGCCCAAATATTTCCACACATTATAAAACTAGGGTGCTTTAGACAGTTTTTGGGCCACATTGGATAAGGTTGAGTAAAAATGATGGGGTATCATTGGTAACACCAAGATTAATATGAAGCTTCACATGGTTGGCTTCCATGCCATGTGGCTAAGCATTTACATTTTCCTAGTACTCAAATACAATGGTGGTGTAACTTCATATACATTTATTATTGATGAAAAATTAAGGGTGGGGTAGTGTAAAGCGTTGGTTCCCCTTTTTAGAAAGAATATATCAAATTTTTTAATGTATACAATGGGAAGGCCCTATTTCGAATTATAGGACCAAGAGAGGTGTGGTGGGGATAGATTATAGCACATTTAAGATAATATTCATTATTGAACATGGTTACGAACCCTGATAGATGATTTCTAGGATTTTTTATTAATGTATCTGAGATTTATCAACATAAAATGAAGCTCGATGAGATGTTGAAGGTGCTAAATGTATATAGAGATATTAGTTTCTTTCCATATGGTAACCCAATAACATTAAAGTTTATCGATGATGGTGAGAAATATAATTATGAGTTGAGGTCATACTTGATTACATTTTGGGATAGACTATTGGTAGACTATACTGACATTGAGATTATCATTGAGGCCTACACTCCTTATCAGTTTTCTTTCCAATCGAAATGTCTTCGACAATCAAACACATTCCCCCCTACACATGTAATAATTTAGAAGCATGCCATGGTATCCCAAAAATTATTGATCGTGATGTATTTGGAGGCATCCAAAATGCCATTTAGACATCCTCCATCAGATGAAATTGTCAATCTCGATGACAAATATGCCACAAACTAGATTTATTCATACACTATGGGGGCATTCACACAGAGAGCATATCAGCTAGAATCCATAAAAACATATGGTCTTAGCATGAATTGTAAGAAGGCCAGAACCATTGATGATGTGGAGGCTCCAATCCCTTTAAGAGTTTCTCATACAACATCCACCAAGAAGTCTTGGGTTGAAGAGATAACACTTCCACTACTAATGCTCTCTAGCTTCATTTCAAGAGGAGGTTGTTGTCTCATCCCCTTATTCTTATGAAAGAGAAAGGAATCATGAATAATATTCCTTATTGGAGAGTGTAGATTATTCACCAAATCTATCAACAACAACAGAAACTATTTGTGAGACCTTTCAATAAAATTTTGGGAGAGCATGAATCGTGATATATGGGATGCATGTGAGTTTCTATAGGATAGACTGTGAATTATGATGTTTAGTGTTATTAAGAACCCTCTGATCTTCATCCGGACAATAATTTGGATATGGTAACAGAGTATCTCAAGGTGCATGATGATTTTATATATGGAACTAATTATTGGGTCTTGGACTCAAAGTGAGAATCTGAAATTCTGCACTAATGAGTTAATGATGGCGTAACAATTCATCATGGGGAGGAATCAGAAATTTACATAAACCCGGATAATGAATTTTGATTTCCCTATTTCCATTTTCTACTCTTTAACCCACCATTATTAATCTTAAATTTATTTTATGTTTCAATTTTAAACATGATAATTGGTGGTGGCAGTAAAGGTGTCTATTTCACTGAAATGAAGGCCTATAAGAACCCTTTTTATATGGTGGATGTGTCCCTCAAGTCCCCATAACTCTCTCCAAGAGGGAGAACCCTGATGTGGGTGGTTATTTTGGGAATTACAAGGTTATTACCTTAGGTATCTATTTACTAAAATATTTGTATAGTCTATCCACTATCTCATTAGAGGAATCAAAATATAAGAAATAATGTTTGTCTAACTAATAGATTATATTGATTATTTGTGTTGTCATATCGTTTTAGAAATTTCATGACACACCTTTCTTACCATGCTTAACATTTTTTAGAACCCAAATTCCAATCCAGTTTTAGTTGATCTAGTAATGGTCCTTTAATTATCAATAAGGATACTCCATAGGAGGTATAAATTAAAGATGATTAATCTTTCACCTTGACATATGATGTGTCATGGGGTGTGGTTGTACCTTCTCCGTATGACCTTGTGATTTCCATTGAGGATCCACTTGTTACTGCAGAAGGGATGGAATGGATATTAGATAGTAAAATGAATGTTATTATAATAAACATGACTTTTTGGGGGCTAGAGACGTTATTCTTTTTGAGAAATTGGTGTATGGGATTGTTGGAGGAGATAATTTGAATTGTAAGAAACCTTAAAAAGATACCCTTACATGGGAGGATTCTCCAATGATTAACCCAATTTTTCATGACATAAGATATTTAATTAATCCAGTCATTTATATTCTGTGTTACCTTAATGGTTTTTGATATTTCTTCATGGAATTGAAAGGACACGAGATTTATCATTCTTGCATTTCACAAACAATGTTGATTTTATTTCCCCTGATGTTTCACATAAACATCCAACATGAGGAGCTTTATCTTCATAGAATGTTTCTAAGTCGCTTCAAGAACAAGGATTTAAAATCCACCATAATCCTAAAATTTAATAAATTATATTTTAGAATCTATAGGAGGGGTGTTCTACGGACAATTAATTTCATCCGTCGAGAAGTCTCTGGAGGATTCTATTGTGGGGACGTCTTGTCATTGATGGTTGAATCATGGGTAGATTGAGAAGTACGAATTCTATATGTTAATCCAATGATGGATATGTGTCATAAACCATTAATGTTTTTAAATTGCCTCTTTAGTTGTTGATATTGTGATGTTAGTGAAAGAATAAATTTTTTTTTATTGTCATCATCATCAAAAATTGGTCTTGAGGTGCGGAATTCTATACCGACTCCAACAATACTTATTGGTGGGGACAGAGATACCTTAGGGGTGTGAGACAAGAATACTAATTAAGTAAACTAATCATGGATTATGAACCTCCATTCAAACTTATTTTGGATTCTGACCATAGAGATAGGAAAAATTTCTCCCTACACAACTTCTTTTGTGACATGGTATTTGGAAGATAATCAGGGAGATGTGTCATGAAGATATTCCTTTACGAATTCTCCTACTTCAATTAAATATATTTTTTGGTATGTGGAAGGTATTATTAACGTGACATATAATGTATGGTGAAGTTAATCGTTTAATGAAGGAAGGTGCATCCAAGATTACCGCATGTTCAACCATATTAGACAGACCAGTTTTAAGAACCTAGATTTATTTTGATCCGAGTTGATGTCATCCATTCCAAAGGGTGGAGGAATTCAAGGATTTCATCTATGTGATTTTGGTCCAAATATTGTTTCTTGAAGCAGAATTACATGTGGAATGTGATGATGTATTTTGACTTCATTGGTTCCTAAAAGTGGCCTCAATATTGTGGAGAAAAGTAGTCGATTATATGATAGAAAATCAGCATAAAAATAAGATAAATATTTCGGCACAAATTGATGAGCTTTGTTAAGATGTGTAAGTTGTTTGAGGTTCAATTAAACTTATCATATATGCTATTGAGGATAAATTGAATACTTTTTCAAGGAGGATATGAAATTTTTATATTCTTATTCATTTAAAAATCAAATTATATGGATATTTTTATGAAAAATAATTTGTATATTAATATAAAATACCTTTCTAGGATTGTATCTTAACACTGATGATAATTCTCAGAACAAATCATCTTCTCTCTAGATATTTGTAACAATATGAAAAGGATGGGGGAAAATACTCTTTTTTTATGTAGGCCAATAGGCCTAGTGAGCATTAGTTAATTGTTTCTAGGGTAACATGGAAACCCCTACAATATTTATGCCTTTTTGTGTCATCACCATACTTTTTTTCTAATCTTTCTATTGAAGATACATTCCTATTGTTACATGGATTTTCCATTGACTACCCATTTTAGGTTTTCATCCTAATATGTTTTGGTCCTTTTACCATTTTATCACTCAACAGTTTTCCTTAACCATGAAAATAATAGGCCTAGCCAGTGGATACACAATTTATTTTAGAGTTCCCTTTATTTGTTTTCAATCTATGATGTATAATGTCACTTTATTAGTGCAATTTAATGTCATCCAAGTTAGACTAATAATTATATTTTTTAGGTCAAATAACATTGAAAATAATGTTTTAAATAATGTCCCAATTGAGGATTTATAGTAAAGAATGTTCTTAGAGTCTTTATTAACATGAAGGGAAATATTGATACACACTTTTGTGGTTTCCGAAAAAACAGTATTTAATAATAAAGGAGTTCTCTCATGATAATTATGTTACCACTAGTTATGAAACACTTTATGATGTATTTTTTTATGCAAGAAAAACTAGGGAACATACTACATATCCAAATAGTGTCATAATTTGGTTAGGATGTATGTTATGTGGGAAAATTGTGCAAGGCCAATTGGGGTGCATCCAAAATATTCAAGATTAATTGTTATCTCGCATTTTGACATTCAATTTCTGATGTAAAATTTATTTTTATTATTTGGATGTCTCATGAAAAACGTGGGTGGTTTTTCCAAGAAATGATATCTTAATATTAAAGGAATGTCTATGTTGGTTCATGGAAGGAATTGGAGACCACTCTTAACTGAATGTGGTTTGAAAACAAAGATACACTTTGTTAGATATACAATGGAAGGTCAGAATGCCTCTTTCAAAAAATGTATAATTGGATGGTGCAGTTTATTATCATGATACTGAGAAAATGTCTCTATAGATTAATGTAATACAAAAAGAACATTAAAATAATATTTTAAAGTAATTTAGTTGGGACATTATTATGTGTTGTTAAAATAATTTCAATACGGAAATTAGGGGGGATTTAATTTAATATATTTATCCTTGAATGAAGGATTCATGTTTCTCCAATTAATGGAAATATATCTGAAATTGTGATAAGTATAATATGTATAGAAGGGTAAAGTTGTATATTGTCACCTTGGTATATGAGGATTCAAGAAGTGGTATTAGATAAAAGAGATTATGTAGTTAGAGAATATTTCCCTAGGGAGTGAAGTTTCCACTATTTGACTAACCCATTATGGGTCTATTTTATGAAAGTCTAGATGAGGCATATAATACATAACCAATAGTTTCATCCTTTTTCAGACATAACCGTTATGGAGGGGAACTTATGCAAGTAAAACTAGGAAACATACATCATATTCAAGAAAAAGGATATCTAATTAATTATGACATTATATTGCTTATGACTGATAATTGTTATGGATGGTTTAGATCTCCCCAAGTATATATATAGTCTTGTAGAGAGAATTACATAAATATTGAAGGATTATTTCAAGTCATGGATTGTAATGAATTTTTGGAAAAGGATTTCAAAAATGGTTTGTCCCAAGCGGGAAAATTATGTTCCTTTTCGTTTTATGTAATATGACTAGGACCATAAGATTATAGACACTCTAGATGGTATGTTGTAAAATTCCCCATGATTATTGTAGTATGATTTGAACATATGATGGGCGAAAATGTAAACCATGGTCTTAGAAAAATTATAGATGGGAGAATAGATAATGGAAAAAAAATTCATAGGATGGAATCTATTTTTAAATTTCATGTGCAATCATACCATCGTCAAAGGCATGAAGGGGCAGTAGAGGGTTATCCTAGGTGAGAAATTACCAATATTTGACAACACCGTTATGTGGGTTTTTTAGAAATGGCCACCTGGGCACATAATTCATATCAATATTGTTGAATCCATTTTCTTATATTCCCATTATGGGAGATAATTATGCATTCCCAACAGGGGTACCTACTACATAGTTAGGAATAGGAGCTCTCTAGTATCAGAAATTCTTCTATCAAAAGCATATGATGTATTCGGATGATATGAAATTATTCATGTTCATGAGTATGACAAGTGAAAGGGTAATTGTTTAGTTAATAATTTTGGTTTTTTTATGTTATCCATTAGTTTAAAGTCCCATGGAAAGAGCTGACTCAAATGAAAAAGGGGAACGTCTCATATTTTCATGGCGGAATATATAAGGAGAAGACCCAAAGTAAAAAAACTTGTATATCTTTTTTATTTATACATGAGAGGGGGTATTTTCTTCTAACCCCTTGCTAGGACTAGGTTCTAAGTCCGTGTATTCATGATGTATCTCAATGGAATGAGAGTCTATACATAAAAAGTTCTCTATGTACCATGGAGTTTTAAGATATGTTAAAAGGATAATGTTCATACATTTTAATTTCATTTGGTAAAGCCAAAGGAATCTCAACATGAATAGAATTATGATAGTATGGATGAACTATGTTATAGGATCTTAGTATCACTACGTATCTGACCCGAGCAATAATCAATCAATTCATAGTTGAAACAGATATGGGTTCACATGTAATGTGAGCACTATTATTGAATTTTCTCATGTATATGTGACTAGTAAATTGTATTATAGGGTCTTATTACATGTTGTCCTACATCTATCCCTAGTATTTAATATATTGAAAACACTACACATCTTATAAAGGTGATAAAAACCCAACACATAGTTATTGAAGGACCATGAGGTTTACCATCTTATATAATGGACCTGGGAGAAATAAACATGGAATGGAATGTCTTGGATGTGATAAGATGTAGAACTGGGATGTAAATACATACCATTCATTGGCATGAAAGAGGAATTTGTTTGTTCTTAAAAAATTTTGGAGTTAATTTTCATTTGATGAGGACATGTACTGTGCCATTTAAGGTCTTATTACCATAACAATGATAACCCCAATGTAAATTTTCATACCATAATCTCACGGGTAAATCCATTACCAAACATCTAAGCACAGATGAGTTGTGATTAATGTGATAAACATGGTGTGCTGAAGGGTTATTTTACAGAGTAATGGAAACCTAAGGGAAGGATAGGGGCATGAAAATTATGTGGTGGCTGAGCCAGGATATAGGATCAATGATCACTACCTATCTGCATGGGAAGAGAATCAGTCCATATATTTTTTTCTTATGTTTACCCTTGAACGTGTAATACATACACACTGATTGGGAGAATTTTTATTATAACTGGACTCGAGTTATGAGATTCAGCTGTCACTATGTATCTCAATAAAAAGATAATCACACTATAAATAGTTCTTAGAATTACATGCTGTTTAACATCATGCAGTAATGATGATGATGAACCAACATAAAATAATGAAAACATTATGGTTGGGCCCAAGGCTGAATTTCTAGGCATCATAATGTATCTCATGAATAAAATAATAAAACTATACATATTTAGGGGAAACTTTTCCCAACAGAAATCGAGTTTTGATGTGGGGGAGCGTTACATTGATAATATCCAATCTTATGGTTGATCCAAAACAAATAAGCCCAGATATCACCATGGATATCATTATAAATATAATTAATCTGTAACATTTGTAAAGGCTACATTTTGAAACATAGTTCATTCATGGTGAAAAGGAAGGGATATTTATTTTCCATAATTTCAACATGACCCATGATTAGAGATTCTAGAATCACTACATTTCTCATTAGAATGATAATCATGTAACACATAGTTCTTTAAATGTTCCTTGTGTTGGATTGATTCATACACACATGGAGTAAATGTGTGACAACCGGGTCCCAGTCAAAGCACAACCACCCCGCCTTAACATGGCCGTCGGGTCCTGGCCCACCAGGTACCCCCAGTTTCCCCACAGACATGTGGGGCCCACCCCAGGGTCCACCCACGTGCCCAAACGGGTTATCTGACTAATGAAAGTCCCCACAGGCCAACACATGTCTTTTCCAGTGTGCTTTGTCCTCACTCACACACATCTTGGGAAACTTCCCAGAAGGTCACCCATCCTGATCACTACTCCAGGACAAGCACGATTAACTGTGGAGTTCCAATCAGACAGGCTCCCGAAAAGGAAGGTGCACCTTGTTGACATGAGTCATATCATTTAGTCATTTAACCCTTTATCAATTGGGGATTTTACATTCACCCCCCCTTTAAATCACAACGCCCTTGTTGTGGGCCCTACATCTCAACCCAGGCAGGGCACCGCGCACTTAAGGCTGGGTTCCTCCTCTGATACCAAATGTGACAACTGGGCCCCGGTGACAGCACAACCACCCCGCCTTAACATGGCCGTCAGGTCCTTGGCCCACCAGGTACCACCGGTTGCCCCGCAGACATGTGGGGCCCACCCCAGGGTCCACCCACGTGCCGAAATGGGTCATCTGACTAATGACATTCCCTACAGGCCAACACTTGTCCTTTACAGTGTGCTTTGTCCTCACTCACACACACCCTGGGAGACTTCCCAGGAGGTCACCCATCCTGATCACTACTCCAAGCCAAGCACGCTTAACTGTGGAGTTCTAATCAGACAGGCTCCAGAAAAGGAAGGTGCATCTTGTTGACATGAGTCATATAATTTAGTCATTTAACCCTTTTTATCATTTGGGGTTGTTACAATCACCCCCCCTTTAGAGCACAACGCCCTCGTTGTGGGCCCTACATCTCAACCCAAGCAGTGCACCGCACTTAAGGCTGGGTTCATGCTCTGATACCAACTATGACAACCCTGCTTTTTATTACAACTTAAACATGCTTTATTACATAAAACTCCACTTGATCCAACAAAGAAGATCGAGAGGTTTAGTGTCTTTGGGGCTTAGGATCATTACATGAAAACTTTAAACTTGAAGTACAACATCTTTATTGAAAACTTCCTTTACATGACCACTACATTCCTTCATACTTAGCATTGCATGGGATAACCTGAGGACATGCATAAGAAAAGGGTGAGCAATAAAGCCCAGTAAGGGAGTAAACAATGAATAACATGAGGAGTGAAATACATGTTAGGCAATAGGCATATCAATAGAGCATAATAGAATCATGAACATAAAGGCATGATAAAGCATGATAATCATAACATGGAAATGTGGAAACAACACTTAACATTGAATTAGCATGAGCCATGGCTCATTGCACATGGAGCATGAGTAAACCCTCATTGCACATGAAGCACGAGTAAACCCTCGTTGCACTTGAATTAGCATGAGTAAACACTCATTGCACATGACGTATCATGATACTACACTTTACCCAATGCATTGGAGCGCTATAAAGGGAGCACCCTTCGTAAACATTTCATTTCATGCATAAGTGTGCCACATGGATCATAAAACATGGATTCATAAAACATAATATTTTATTCCACGATAAAGGAATGTGGAATTCATACATGAAACTTTATAATCAATTAGTAAATGTGCATAAAGGTGAATACCCTTGATGGAGAAATGGGCATGGTATTCACTACACCAAGACATTGGCTTAGAAAATCGGTGCGATTTCGGCAGCGTAACAGCGTGACATAAGAATTCATAAAAAAGGTTGATGAGAGAGAAAGGGGTTCCTCATCATATTTACATGTAATGGACAGTAAGGATATCATATATATACATGTCCCAACAATAGAAATGGAATTTAGATTCATGATACAAAAGTATTGCTTGAATGTAAAAGAAGAGAGAGAAGTTCCTTTCGGAATTTCAGCATAGTAACGGGTGTACATGGGAGGCATTTAATGAGAGATAAAGGGGTCTCACATCATTCAAACAATAAGAGGGCAGTATGGGGGAGGTGTGAAACCATACCCCAACATTCATAATTGAAAAAAAAGGCAATATAACTTAATGAAAATTGACATAAATGAGAAAGGAAGAAAACCCCTTACTTGGAAGTGTGCTTCCAAAGGCTAGAGAGAGGCTTGTGAAAGGCTTCTTGGGAGCTTGGGGCACCTTGAGAGGATTCTAGAGAGACTAAGGCAGAGGTTGGATGAACTTCAAGGGCTTTGAGTGTGGAGGAAGTGGGAGCTTGGGTGGGTTTATATAGGAAAGGTGAGAGAATTCTTTATTATTTAGGTTTGGGACCCCTTATATTAAAATAATCCAAACCACAAACCATCCCATGGTATTTGCCCATGGTTTCTAGAAAAGGAAAGAGGAAAACAATAATTTACATGTCCAAGGTCCGAACGTATTAAATAATTAGGGTTGCTTATGTGGAGGTGAGTCACACTCCCATGGAAATTAATTTAAAAAGGCAAAGTGTTCAATAAGTCTTGAGGGCTCCATTAATGCTTTGAAAAGTAAGTCAAACAAACCCAAAACCTCATTATTTTAATGATAAAACACATATTGGCCGAACATAAGGATTATGGTATTTTATTACATCACCATTGGGTCATTATGATGTCATAAAACACATATTGGCCAAAGTTTCATTAATGGAAAACCCCTCTTGATCAAGTTAAATGTTTCTTTATGAAAAAAATGTTTTTATAAGATGTCAACTTCTTTAGTTTTAAGTTAAGATTTGTGACCGTTACTTTTATATCCGTTGAACAGTGATCATCTGAGTAGTATAAATATTAGGCTTTAACAAAACCATTTCTACTCAGACAAAGGATGTGATGGCCTCATCCAGTAGAATTGCCCCTTACGAAGCCCATTTGTCGGAGCTCGGAAAAGAGGTGGCGTCTTTGGGCTTTGCCCTTGACCAAGCCCAAGCTGAGCTTCATCAAGTCAAGCTCGAACGTGATCGTCTACGGGAAAAATGGAAGTTGATAGAGATTACCACTCGAGCGATGTTATCCGAGAAACCCCAAGAGTCTGTCACCATCGCACACCTTACCCTTAGGTCTTATGCGGCTATTTTAAGGGGTTATGTAACAAATAAGTAGCACCATGTTCATGTACATTATTTTTTGTATATAATAATGAATATAATTTTTTTGATACATTGTAATTAGTTTTTAAAGTACAAATTGTTTTTTTAGTTATTATTTAATTAAGAATTATATTTTATTAAATTAAAGGATTTTTGAATTAAATAATATTTTAATAAAATATTATTATTAATATTAAATTAATTTTTATTAAATATAAATGATATTATAATTTTATGAATGCAATTAAAATTTTTATCAAGGTTTGAAAGCCATTTTTGTCAAAACCCGTGAATTTTTTATAAATGCCGGTTTTTATTTTAAAAGTGAAAATTCACATATTTAGAAAATTATTTACATAAAATAAATATTATTTTTGGAATCATGATGTCGAAATTATCCAACGGTGAATTTTTCATAATTTTCTGAGACAGTCAAATTTTTGGGTAAAAATTAAATACCATTTAAATATATAATGTGTTTTATGACATCATAATGACCCAATGGTGATGTAATAAAATACCATAATCCTTATGTTCGGCCAATATGTGTTTTATCATTAAAATAATGAGGTTTTGGGTCTGTTTGATTTACTTTTCAAAGCATTAATGGAGCCCTCAAGACTTATTCAACACTTTGCCTTTTTAAATTAATTTCCATGGGAGTGTGACTCACCTCCACTTAAGAAACCCTAATTTTTTAATAAGATCGGACCTTGGACTTGTAAAATATTGTTTTCCTATTTCCTTTTCCAGAAACCATGGGAAAATACCATGGGATGGTTTGTGGTTTGGATTATTTTAATATAAGGGGTCCCAAACCTAAATAATAAAGAATTCTCTCACCTTTCCTATATAAACCCACCCAATCTCCCACTTCCTCCTCACTCAAATCCCTTGAAGTTCGTCCGACCTCTGACTTACTCTCTCTAGAATCCTCTCAAGGTGCCCCAAGCTCCCAAGAAGCCTCTCACAAGCCTCTCTCTAGCCTTTGGAAGCACACTTCCAAGTAAGGGGTTTTCTTCCTTTCTCATTTTTGTCAATTTTCTTTAAGTTGTATTGCCTTTTTTTTATTTCAATTATGAATGTTGGGGTATGGTTTCACACCTCCCCCATACTTCCCTCTTATTTTTTGAATGATGGGAGACCCATTTCTCTCTCATTAAATGCCTCCCATGTACACCCGTTACTATGTCGAAATTCCGAAAGGAACTTCTCTCTCTTCTTTTACATTCAAACAATACTTTTGTATCATGAATCTAAATTCCATTTCTATTGTTGGGACATGTATATATATGATCTCCTTACAGGCCATTACATGTAAATATGATTAGGATCCCCTTTCTCTCTCATCAACCTTTTTTATGAATTCTTATGTCACGCCGTTACGCTGCCGAAATCGCACCGATTTTCTAAGCCAATGTCTTTGTGTAGTGAATACCATGCCCATTTCTCCATCAAGGGTATTCACCTTTATGAAAATTTACTAATTGATTATAAAGTTTCATGTTTGAATTCCACATTCCTTTATCGTGGAATAAATTATTATGTTTTATGAATCCATATTTTATGATCCATGTGGCACACTTATGCATGAAATGAAATGTTTAAGAAGGGTGCGCCCTTTATAGCGCTCCAATGCATTGGGTAAAGTATAGTATCATGATACGTCATGTGCAATGAGTGTTTACTCATGCTAATTCAAGTGCAACGAGGGTTTACTCATGCTTCAAGTGCAATGAGGGTTTACTCATGCTCCATGTGCAATGAGCCTTGGCTAATGCTAATTCAATGTTAAGTGTTGTTGCCACATTTCCATGTTATGATTATCATGATTTATCATGCCTTTATGTAAATTTTTCTATTATTCTCTATTGATATTCCTATTGCCTAACATGTATTTCACTCCTCATGTTATTCATTGTTTACTCCCTTACTGGGCTTTATAGCTCACCCTTTTCTTATGCATGTCCTCAGGTTATCCCATGCAATGATAAGTATGAAGGAATATAGTGGTCATGTAAAGGAAGTTTTCAATAAAGATGTTGTATTTCAAGTTTAAAGTTTTCATGTAATGATACTATGCCCCAAAGACACTAAACCACTTGATCTTCTTTGTTGGATCAAGTGGAGTTTTATGTAATAAAGCATGTTTGAGTTGAAATAAAAAGAAGGGTTGTCATAGTTGGTATCAGAGGATAGGTTTAGTTATTTTTGGGATTAGGAAACCCTAGTAAAGACTTAGATATAAGACTAAGCATAATAAAAACATCCCTAAGTTTTGGTAAATACTAAGTAAGTGTTTTATCAAACAAATACATCCCTGTCTGGATACGAGCAGGTAGAGGCGGCTCTGGCACAGATGTATCCTAGGGGTAAAACCCGAAAACACCGCTTTGAGCTAGAATCGAACGGGAACTGGTGCACGACAACGGGCCTTGCTGCGCTCTTGGTTACGACACTCCCGGGGGATATGTTTTGATAAATTCACAATCTTAGTATGAACCCTTATTAAGGGAAAATGCCCCTAAGAATATATGTTAGAAGGAAGATCATGAAAATCCTGGATTGAATCCTATAGACTCATGAGTTAAAGAGATTAATGTTTATTTATAAGTCATCAACTTTTTTCTTTGGATTACCCTTTATGTGTTACCCCTAACTTTCCTTTTATTCTAGCCAATGGCCGGTAATAGGAGAACTCGGGCTAATAACCGTTGTGAAGATCACAGTGATGATTGTACTTATGAGATGCCCAATCCAATGGGAGCGGGAATCGCGAACTTTGTCACGCTTCTCTCTCAGCTAACTCAAGTTTTGAATAGAAACACGGGTCAAGAGGAACGTTCAACCCCCCCTAAGAAAGAAGAAGTTGCTATTGAAGGCTTCATGAGACAAAGGCCTCCTACTTTTTGTGGATCATCCGATCCCATGATTGCTGAACAATGGATCAACTCCATTGAAAAGATATTCTCCATCCTCCAATGCTCTGAAAAAGAGAAGGTTCTCCTGGCGGCTTATCGTATGGAGGGTGAAGCTGATCAATGGTGGACATTGATAAAAAATACGAAGCCTGAGGAGGAGATCGAGGATTTGGAATGGATGGTATTCCGGAAGATGTTTTTCGATAAATATTTTCCACGCACCCTCCGTCTTAAGATGGAAAGGGACTTCCTTTCCCTCAAACAGAAAGATGAAGAATCTGTGGGAGCGTACGAGGCAAACTTCACAAGGCTTGCACGATACGCTTCCGGCTTTGTCGTTTCCCCCGAATGCAAGGTTGACCGCTTCTTTGGTGGGCTGAAGCCTAGCTTGCGGAAAGCATTAGCGATCCGTGACTTCAACAACTATGAGGAAATTGTCTGATGTGACCTCAAGGTTGAAATGGAGATCAGAGAATCACAGGGGTATCATGGGGACAAGAAGCGTAAGGTGGACTTCAATGCTGGTGGTCCGATGGATAAATCCAACGGCGCTAAGAAATTCCAACACCCCACTTGCCAAAAGTGTGGAATGAAGCACCCTGGAAATTGCCTTAGGGGGACAAGAAAATGCTTCAAGTGTGGAAGAGAAGGGCACCTAGCTGTTAACTGTCAGCAAGAAGGACCTGCGGCTGCGACAGAGGAGAGGAACGCTCCGTTCGAACCTCAACGCATTGTTCAATGCTTCAAATGAAAAGAACCGGGTCATTTTGCGAATCAGTGCCCTAATCCAAGGGTTATCAGATGCAATCAACAACCTCCAATACAGCAAGGAAGAGATTTTGCCATCACTTATGCCGAAGTGAACCCCGACAACGAAGTGGTGACAGGTACGCTAGTTATTCATTCAAGAATAGCGAACGCACTTTTTGATTCATGTTCTACGCATTCTTTTATATCTCAAAGGTTTAGTAGAACAATCCCTGCACCACCACAAATCATGGAAGTAAAGATGTCGGTGAGTACGGAAAATTGGGCAATCATTGCATTCCATGAGTATAAGTCCTCCCCTGTTATAATATGTGGATTGAATTTCCCAGCGAACCTCGTCATACTCCCTTTGATGGAATTTGATGCAATTCCTGGCATGGATTGGCTTTCCTTATATAGATCCAACATAAATTGTCGGGAGAGGGAAATCACACTCCATATGGAGAATCGACCCTCGATTCTTTACAAGTGTCAGGAGGAAGATGAGTCTTCTTTAGCTCCATCATCTCAAGCATGGATATTAATGCCTTATGAGCACGCATATCTGGCTCAGATGATTAAGTCCAAGGAAGAAACCACCCTTGAAGAAAATGCCTATTGTGAGGGAATTCGCTGAAGTATTTCCCGAGGAACTTCCTAGTCTTCCTCCAATAAGAGATGTTGAGTTCTCAATTGAACTTGTACCTGGGGCGCTACCAATATCCAAGACTCCATATAGAATGGCTGTTGTTGAGCTCGAAGAGCTGAAGAAACAACTACAGGATAATCTGGATAATGGGTTTATACGCCCAAGTGCATCACCATGGGGTGCACCAGTCCTCTTCGTCAAGAAGAAGGATGGGTCAATGCGGCTTTGCATCGATTATCGTGAACTTAAAAAAATCACAATAAAGAACAAGTATCCTCTCCTAAGAATCGATGACTTGTTTGATCAGCTGCGTGGAGCACAATACTTCTCCAAGGTGGACTTGCGGTCGGGATATTATCAAGTAAGGGTGAAGAAGGAAGATATTCCCAAGACTGCTTTTTGTACAAGGTACGGGCACTATGAATTCATAGTAATGCCTTTTGGACTCACCAATGCTCCAGAAATATTCATGGACTTGATGAATAGAGTCTTTAGAGATTACCTAGACAAAGTTTTTGTAGTCTTTATAGATGATATTCTAATATACTCCAAAACCAAGGAGGACCATGAGGAGCATTTAAAAACTGTACTAGAGACTTTGCGCAAGGAGAAGATCTATGAAAAGTACAGAAAGTGTGAGTTTTGGTTAAAAGAAGTATCATTCTTGGGTCATATCATCACAAGCAATGGGATATCTGTGGACCCCTCCAAAACAGATGCAATTGAGGGATGGCCGAGGCCAACATCGGTAACTGATATCCGTAGCTTCTTGGGGTTAGCTGGATATTATCGATGATTTGTGAGAAATTTCTCACGATTGACCAACCCTCTTACCAAGCTAACACTAAAGGGAGTAAAGTTTTCATGGAGTGATGAATGCGAAGAAAGCTTCAAGGAGTTGAAAAGGAGGCTTATCACTGCACCCGTGCTCACTTTACCCACAAGTGGGGAGGTTTTTGTGGTATTTAGTGATGCTTCGAAGAAGGGATTAGGATGTGTGCTGATGCAGAATGATAAAGTGATATCATATGCCTCAAGGCAGTTGAAAATCCATGAGAGAAACTATCCAACGCATGATATGGAGTTGGCGGTGGTGATCTTTGCCTTACAAATCTGGCGGCATTATCTCTATGGAGAGAAATGTGAGATATATACTGACCACAAGAGTCTTAAATATATATTCACACAGAAAGAGCTTAATATGCGCCAGAGAAGATGGATAGAGCTCATCAAGGATTATGATTGTTCAATACATTACCACCCTGGGAAGGCGAACAAGGTGGCAGATGACCTAAGTAGAAAGGATCCAGCAATTCTATCAATGATGAGAATTGAGAAGGATCCAATCTTCTTAGACTCTATGAAGATGGACTTGGTAATCATAAAGAAGGGAACATCATCAATCCTTTTACAAATGATTGCTCAACCATCTATTTTGGAAAGGTTAAAGGATGCTCAAAAGGATGATGCGAGAATCCAAGAAAAAGTGGAAGCTATCAAAAAGGGAAAATCCTCAGAGTTTAATGTTAATGAAGAAGGAATTGTGCGGTTTGGGAAAAGACTATGTGTTCCATCTAGTTCGGAGCTGAAGAAGGAACTTTTGGATGATGCACATAGTTCAAATTTCTCTATTCACCCAGGGAGCACAAAGATGTATCGAGATCTCCGAGAAAACTTTTGTGGGGATAATATGAAGAAGGAGATCACTGAATATACATCAAAGTGCCTGGTGTGTCAGCAAGTGAAGGCAGAGAGGCAAAAGTCCATAGGGATGATGCAACCATTGCCCATACCAAAATGGAAATGGGAGAACATCACCATGGACTTTGTCACCGGACTCCCAAGGACATCCAAAGGCAACAATGCAATCTTGGTTGTTGCGGATCGTCTTACAAAGACTTCACACTTCATTTCTATTCGAGAGGATTTCTCTTTGGATCAACTGGCACGGATATATATCAGGGAAGTGGTACGGTTGCATGGAGTACCACTATCTATTGTGTCTGACCGAGATCCACGATTTACCTCTATGTTTTGGAAGAGTCTTCAACATGCACTGAATACTGAACTAAACTTCAGTACGGCCTATCATCCTCAAACTGATGGCCAATCCGAGCGGACTATCCAAACACTTGAGGATATGTTGAGAGCGTGCTCAATGGACATTAAAGGAGGATGGTATCAACATCTTCCTCTAGTTGAGTTCTCTTATAATAATAGTTTCCACTCGAGCATCCAAATGGCACCATATGAAGCCCTGTATGGGAAAAGGTGTAGAACACCGGCATGTTGGGATGAGGTCGGTGAACGTAAGCTGCTTGGACCAGAAATGGTCGAAGAAATGGTGGAGAAGGTGAAAACCATTCAGCAGCATATCAAGGAAGCCCAAAGTCGACAGAAGAGTTATGCAGATAATTGTCGACGAGACCTTGAGTTTAAAGTCGGAGACATGGTGTTTTTACGCATATCTCCATGGAAGAAGGTCATGAGGTTTGGAAAGAAAGGGAAGTTATGTCCAAGGTACATCGGCCCCTTCGAGATTCTTGATCGTGTTGGGGTTGTGGCCTATCGACTAGCACTTCGACCTACTATGGCCAAGGTGCATGATGTCTTCCATGTATCCCTCTTATGGAAGTACATACCAGACCCTTCACATGTACTCTCTTCCGAGGTGGTACAATTAGAAGACGATCTTTCTTATGAGGAGCAACCAGTGAAGATCTTAGATCATAGATAAAAAGTTCTACGAAATAAGACAATGCCCCTCGTCAAGGTGTTGTGGAGAAACCACAAGTTTGAAGAAGCAACTTGGGAGTCGGAGGATATGATGAAGATAAGTTACCCACATTTGTTTTAGTGTGGGAAAAGGAAAATTTCGAGGGAGAAATTTCTTAAGGGGGGAATGTTGTAACGACCCAAAGTTTCATTAATGGAAAACCCCTCTTGATCCAGTTAAATGTTTCTTTATGAAAAAAATGTTTTTATAAGATGTCAACTTTTTTAGTTTTATGTTAAGATTTGTGACAGTTACTTTTATAGCCGTTGAACAGTGATCATCTGAGTAGTATAAATATAAGGCTTTAACGAAACCATTTCTACTCAGACAAAGGAAGCGATGGCCTCATCCAGTAGAATTGCCCCTTACGAAGCCCATTTGTCAGAGCTCGGAAAAGAGGTGGCGTCTTTGGGCTTTGCCCTTGACCAATCCCAAGCTGAGCTTCATCAAGTCAAGCTGGAACGTGATCGTCTACGGGAAAAATGGAAGTTGATAGAGATTACCACTCGAGCAATGTTATCCTAGCAACCCCAAGAGTCTGTCACCATCGCACACCTTACCCTTATGTCTTATGCGGCTATTTTAAGGGCTTATGTAACAAATAAGTAGCACCATGTTCATGTACATTATTTTTTGTATATAATAATGAATATAATTTTTTTGATACATTGTATTTAGTTTTTAAAGTACAAATGGTGTTTTTAGTTATTATTTAATTAATAATTATATTTTATTAAATTAAAAGATTTTTGAATTAAACAATAGATTAATAAAATATTATTATTAATATTAAATTAATTTTTATTAAATATAAATGATCTTATAATTTTATGAATGCAATTAAAATTTTTATCAAGGTTTGAAATCCATTTCTGTCAAAACCCGTGAATTTTTTATAAATGTCGGTTTTTATTTTAAAAGTGAAAATTCACATATTTAGAAAATTATTTAGATAAAATAAATATTATTTTTTGAATCAGGACGTCGAAATTATCCAAAGGTGAATTTTTCATAGTTTTCTGAGACAGTCAAATTTTTGGGTAAAAATTAAATACCATTTAAATATATAATGTCTTTTATGACATCATAATGACCCAATGGTGATGTAATAAAATACCATAATCCTTATGTTCGGACAATATGTGTTTTATCATTAAAATAATTAGGTTTTGGGTTTGTTTGACTTACTTTTCAAAGCATTTATGGAGCCCTCAATACTTATTCAACACTTTGCCTTTTTAAATTAATTTCCATGGGAGTGTGACTCACCTCCACATAAGCAACCCTAATTTTTTAATACGTCGGGACCTTGGACATGTAAAATATTGTTTTTCTCTTTCCTTTTCCAGAAACCATGGGCAAATACCATGGGATGGTTTGTGGTTTGGATTATTTTAATATAAGGGGTCCCAAACCTAAATAATAAATAATTCTCTCACCTTTCCTATATAAACCCACCCAAGCTCCCACTTCCTCCTCACTCAAAGCCCTTGAAGTTCGTCCAAACTCTGCCTTACTCTCTCTAGAATCCTCTTAAGGTGCCCCAATCTCCCAAGAAGCCTCTCACAATCCTCTCTCTAGCCTTTGGAAGCACACTTCCAAGTAAGGGGTTTTCTTCCTTTCTCATTTTTGTCAATTTTCTTTAAGTTGAATTGCCTTTTTTTATTTCAATTATGAATGATGGGGTATGGTTTCACACCTCCCCCATACTGCCCTCTTATTGTTTGAATGATGGGAGACCCCTTTCTCTCTCATTAAATGCCTCCCATGTACACCCGTTACTATGCCGAAATTCCGAAAGGAACTTCTCTCTCTTCTTTTACATTCAAGCAATACTTTTGTATCATGAATCTAAATTCCATTTATATTGTTGGGACATGTATATATATGATCTCCTTACTGTCCATTACATGTAAATATGATGAGGAACCCCTTTCTCTCTCATCAACCTTTTTTATGAATTCTTATGTCACGCCGTTACGCTGCCGAAATCGCACCGATTTTCTAAGCCAATGTCTTTGTGTAGTGAATACCATGCCCATTTCTCCATCAAGGGTATTCAACTTTATGCACATTTACTAATTGATTATAAAGTTACATGTATGAATTCCACATTCCTTTATCGTGGAATAAATTATTATGTTTTATGAATCCATGTTTTATGATCCATGTGGCACCATCGCACACCTTACCCTTAGGTCTTATGCGGCTATTTTAAGGGGTTATGCAAAAAATAAGTAGCACCATGTTCATGTACATTATTTTTTGTATATAATAATGAATATAATTTTTTTGATACATTGTAATTAGTTTTTAATGTACAAATGGTGTTTTTAGTTATTATTTAATTAAGAATTATATTTTATTAAATTAAAGTATTTTTGAATTAAATAATATTTTAATAAAATATTATTATTAATATTAAATTAATTTTTATTAAATATAAATGATCTTATAATTTTATGAATGCAATTAAAATTTTTATTAAGGTTCGAAAGCCATTTCTGTCAAAACCCGTGAATTTTTTATAAATGTCGGTTTTTATTTTAAAAGTGAAAATTCACATATTTAGAAAATTATTTATATAAAATAAATAATTTTTTTGGAATCAGGAAGTCGAAATTATCCAACGGTGAATTTTTCATAATTTTCTGAGACAGTCAAATTTTTGGGTAAAAATTAAATACCATATAAATATATAATGTGTTTTATGACATCATAATTACCCAATGATGATGTAATAAAATACCATTATCCTTATGTTTGGCCAATATGTGTTTTATCATTAAAATAATGGGGGTTTGGGTTTGTTTGACTTACTTTTCAAAGCATTAATGGAGCCCTCAAGACTTATTCAACACTTTGCCTTTTTAAATTAATTTCCATGGGAGTGTGACCCACCTCCACATAAGCAACCCTAATTTTTTAATAAGTTCAGACCTTGGATTTTTAAAATATTGTTTTCCTCTTTATTTTTTCCAGAAACCATGGGCAAATACCATGGTATGGTTTGTGGTTTGGATTATTTTAATATAAGGGGTCCCAAACCTAAATAATAAAGAATTCTCTCACCTTTCCTATATAAACCCACCCAAGCTCCCACTTCCCCCTCACTCAAAGCCCTTGAAGTTCGTCCAAACTCTGCCCTACTCTCTCTAGAATCCTATAAAGGTGCCCCAAGCTCCCAATAATCCTCTCACAAGCCTCTCTCTAGCCTTTGGAAGCACACTTCCAAGTAAGGGGTTTTCTTCCTTTCTCATTTTTGTCAATTTTCTTTAAGTTGTATTGCCTTTTTTTATTTAAATTATGAATGTTGGGGAATGGTTTCGCACGTCCCCCATACTGCCCTCTTATTGTTTTAATGATGGGAGAACCCTTTCTCTCTCAATAAATTCCTCCCATGTACACCCGTTACTATGCCGAAATTCCAAAAAGAACTTCTCTCTCTTCTTTTACATTCAAGCAATACTTTTGTATCATGAATCTAAATTCCATTTCTATTGTTGGGAAATGTATATATATGATCTCCTTACTGTCCATTACATGTAAATATGATGAGGAACCTCTTTCTCTATCATCAACCTTTCTTATGAATTCTTATGTCACGCCGTTACGCTGCCGAAATCGCACCGATTTTCTAAGCCAATGTCTTTGTGTAGTGAATACCATGCCCATTTCTCCATCAAGGGTATTCACCTTTATGCACATTTACATATTGATTATAAATTTTCATGTATGAATTCCACATTCCTTTATCGTGGATGAAATGATTATGTTTTATGAATCCATGTTTTATGATCCATGTGGCACACTTAAGCATGAAATGAAATGTTTAAGAAGGGTGCGCCCTATATAGGGCTCCAATGCATTGGGTAAAGTATAGTATCATGATACGTCATGTGCAATGAGTTTTTACTCATGCTAATTCAAGTGCAATGATGGTTTACTCGTGCTTCAAGTGCAATGAGGGTTTTCTCATGCTCCATGTGCAATGAGCCTTGGCTCATGCTAATTCAATGTTAAGTGTTGTTGCCACATTTCCATGTAATGATTATCATTCTTTATCATGCCTTTATGTTCATGTTTCTCTTATGCTCTATTGATATTCCTATTTCCTAACATGTATTGTACTCCTCATGTTATTCATTGTGTACACCCTTACTGGACTTTATAGCTCACCCTTTTCTTATGCATGTCCTCAGCTTATCCCATGCAATGCTAAGTACGAAGGAATGTAGTGGTCATGTAAAGGATGTTTTCAATAAAGATGTTGTAATTCAAGTTTAATGTTTTTATGTAATGATCCTAAGCCCCAAAGACACTAAAACTCTCAACCTTCTTTGTTGTATCAAGTGAAGTTTTATGTAATAAAGCATGCTTAAGTTGTAATAAAAAAGCAGGGTTGTCATAGTTGGTATCAGAGGATAGGTTTAGTTATTTTTTGGATTAGGAAACCCTAGTAAAGCCTTAGATAGAAGACTAAGTATAATAAAAACATCCCTATGTTTTGGTAAATACTATGTAAGTGTTTTATCAAACAAATACATCCCTGTCTGTATACGAGCAGGTTGAGGCGGCTTTGGCACAGATGTATCCTAGGGGTAAAACCTGAAAACACCGCTTTGAGCTGGACTCGAATGGGAACTGGTGCACGACAACGGGCCTTGCTGCGATCTTGGTTACGACACTCCCGGGGGATATGTTTTGATAAATTCACAATCTTAGTATGACCACTTATTAAGGGAAAAATGCCCCTAAGAATATATGTTAGAAGGAAGATCATGAAAAGCCTGGATTGAATCCTATAGACTCATGAGTTAAAGAGATTAAAGATTATTTATAAGTCATCAACTATTGTCTTTGGATTAACCTTTATGTGTTACCCCTAACTATCCTTTTATTCCAACCAATGGCCGGTAATAGGAGAACTCGGGCTAACAATCGTTGTGAAGATCAGTGTGATGATTGTACTTATGAGATGCCCAATCCAATGGGAGCGGGAATCGCGAACTTTGTCACGCTTCTCTCTCAGCTAACTCAAGTTTTGAATAGAAACACTGGTCAAGAGGAACGTTCAACCCCCCTAAGAAAGAACAAGTTTCTATTGAAAGCTTCATGAGACAAAGGCCTCCTACTTTTGGTGGATCATCCGATCCCACGATCGCTGAACAATGGATCAACTCCATTGAAAAGATATTCTCCATCCTCCAATGCTCTGAAAAAGAGAAGGTTCTCCTGGAGGCTTATCGTATGAAGGGTGAAGCTGATCAATGGTGGACGTTGATCAAAAATACGAATCCTGAGGAGGAGATCAAGGCTGTGTAATGGAAGGAATTCCGGAAGATGTTTTTCGATAAATATTTTCCACGCACCCTCCGTCTTAAGATGGAAAGGGACTTCCTTTCCCTCAAACAGAAAGTTGAAGAATCTGTGGGATCGTACGAGGCAAACATCACAAGGCTTGCACGATACGGTTCCGGCTTTATCGTTACCCCCGAATGCAAGGTTGACCGCTTCTTTGGTGGGCTGAAACCTAGCTTGCAGAAAACATTAGCGATCCGTGACTTCGACAACTATGAGGAAATTGTCCGATGTGCCCTCATGGTTGAAATGGAGATCGGAGAATCACAGGGGTATCATGGGGACAAGAAGCGTAATGTGGACTTCAATGCTAGTGGTCCGATGGATAAATCCAATGACGCTAAGAAATTCCAGCACCCCACTTGCCAAAAGTGTGGAAAGAAGCACCCTGGAAATTGCCTTAGGGGGACAAGAAAATGCTTCAAGTGTGGAAGAGAAGGGAACCTAGCTGTTAACTGTCAGCAAGAAGGAACCGCGGCTGCGACTGAGGAGATGAACGCTCCGTTCGAACCTCAACGCGTTGTTCAATGCTTCAAATGCAAAGAACCGGGTCATTTTGCGAATCAGTGCCCTAATCCAAGGGTTATCGGAGGCAATCAACAACCTCCAAGACAACAAGGAAGAGATTTTTCCATCACTTCTGCCGAAGTGAACCCCGACAACGAAGTGGTGATAGGTACGCTAGTTATTCATTCAAGAATAGCGAACGTACTTTTTGATTCAGGTTCTACGCATTCTTTTATATCTCAAAAGTTTAGTAGAACAATCCCTGCACCACCACAAATCATGGAAGTAAAGATGTCGGTGAGTACGGAAAATGGGGAAATCATTGCATACCATGAATATAAGTCCTCCCCTGTTATAATCTGTGGATTGAATTTCCCGGAGAACCTTGTCATACTCCCTTTGGTGGAATTTGATGCAATTCTTGGCATGGATTGGCTTTCCTTATATAGAGCCAACATAAATTTTCGGGAGAGGGAAATCACACTCCATATGGAGAATTGACCCCCGATTCTTTACAAGTGTCAGGAGGAAGATGAATCTTCTTTAGCTCCATCATCTCAAGCATGGATATTACTACCTTATGAGCACGCATATCTGGCTCAGATGATTGAGTCCAAGGAAGAAACCACCCTTGAAGAAATGCCAATTGTGAGGGAATTCGCTGAAGTATTTCCCGAGGAACTTCCTGGTCTTCCTCCAAGAAGAGATGTTGAGTTCTCAATTGAACTTATACCTGGGGCGCTACCAATATCCAAGAATCCATATAGAATGGCTGTTGTTGAGCTTGAAGAGCTGAAGAAACAACTACAGGAGAATCTGGATAAAGGGTTTATACGTCCAAGTGCATCACCATGGGGTGCACCAGTCCTCTTCGTCAAGAAGAAGGATGGGTCAATGCGGCTTTGCATCGATTATCGTGAACTTAACAAAATCACGATAAAGAACAAGTATCCTCTCCCAAGAATCGATGACTTGTTTGATCAGCTGCGTGGAGCACAATACTTCTCCAAGGTCGAATTACGGTCGGGATATTATCAAGTAAGGGTGAAGAAGGAAGATATCCACAAGACTGATTTTCGTACAAGGTATGGGCACTACGAATTCATAGTAATGCCTTTCAGACTCACCAATGCTCCAGCAATATTCATGGACATGGTGAATAGAGTCTTTAGAGATTACCTAGACAAATTTGTGGTAGTCTTTATAGATGATATTATAATATACTCCAAAACCAAGGAGGACCATGAGGAGTATTTAAAAACGGTACTAGAGACTTTGCGCAAGGAGAATCTCTATGAAAAGTACAACAAGTGTGAGTTTTGGTTGAAGGAAGTCTCATTCTTGGGTCATATCATCACAAGAAATGGGATATCTGTGGACCCCTCCAAAACAGATGCAATTGAGGGAAGGCCGAGGCCAACATCGTTAACTGATATCCGTAGCTTCTTGGGGTTAGCTGGATATTATCGACGATAGTGAGAAATTTCTCACGATTGTCCAACCCTCTTACCAAGCTAACTCGAAAGGGAGTAAAGTTTGCTTGGAGTGATGAATGAAAAGAAAGCTTCATGGAGTTGAAAAGGAGGCTTATCACTGCACCTGTGCTCACTTTACCCACAAGTGGGGAGCTTTTTGTGGTATTCAGTGATGCTTCGAAGAAGGGCTTAGGATGTGTGCTGATGTAGAATGTTAAAGTGATATCCTATGCCTCAAGGCAGTTGAAAATGCATGAGTGAAACTATCCAACGCATGATCTGGAGTTGGCGGCGGTGATCTTTGCCTTGAAAATCTGGCGGCATTATCTCTATGGAGAGAAATGTGAGATATATACTGACCACAAGAGTCTTAAATATATATTCACACAGAATGAGCTTAATATGCGCCAGAGAAGATGGATAGAGATCATCAAGGATTATGACTGTTCAATACATTACCACCCTGGGAAGGCGAACAAGGTGGCGGATGCCCTAAGTAGAAAGGATCCAGCAATTCTATCAATGATGAGAATTGAGAAGGATCCAATCTTATTAGACTTGATAAAGATGGGTGTGGGAATCATAAAGAAGGGAACATCATCAATCCTTTCACAAATGATTGCTCAACCATCTCTTTTGGAAAGGTTAAAGGATGCTCAAAAGGATGATGCGGAAATCCAAGAAAAAGTTGAAGCTATCAAAAAGGGAAAATCCTCAGATTTTAATGTTAATGAAGAAGGAATTGTGCGGTTTAGGAAAAGACTATGTGTTCCATCAAGTTCGGAGCTAAAGAAGGAACTTTTGGATGATGCACATAGTTCAAATTTCTCTATTCACCCAGGGAGCACAAAGATGTATCGAGATCTTTGAGAAAACATTTGGTGGGATAATATGAAGAAGGAGATCGCTGAATATACATCAAAGTGCCTGGTGTGTTAGCAAGTGAAGGCAGAGAGGCAGAAGTCTAATGGGATGATGCAATCATTGCCCATACCAAAATGGAAATGTGAGAACATCACCATGGACTTTGTCACCGGACTTCCAAGGACATCCAAAGGCAACAATGCAATCTGGGTTGTTGTGGATCGTCTTACAAAGACTGCACACTTCATTGCTATTCGAGAGGATTTCTCTTTGGATCAACTGGCACGGATATATATCAGGGAAGTGTACGGTTTCATGGTGTACCACTATCTATTTTGTCTGACCGAGATCCAAGATTTACATCTATGTTTTGGAAGAGTCTTCAACATGCTCTGAATACTGAACTAAACTTCAGTACGGCCTATCATCCTCAAACTGATGGCCAATCTGAGTGGACTAACCAAACACTTGAGGATATGTTGAGAGCGTGCTCAATGGACTTTAAAGGAGGATGGGATCAACATCTTCCTCTGGTTGAGTTCTCTTATAATAATAGTTTCCACTCGAGCATCCAAATGGCACCATATGAAGCCCCGTATGGGAAAAGGTGTAGAACACCGGCATGTTGGGATGAGGTCAGTGAATGTAAGCTGCTTGGACCAGAAATGGTCGAAGAAATGGTGGAGAAGGTGAAAACCATTCAGCAGCATATCATGGCATCCCAAAGTCGACAGAAGAGTTATGCAGATAATCGTCGACGAGACCTTGAGTTTAAAGTCGGAGACATGGTGTTTTTACGCATATCTCCGTGGAAAAGGTCATGAGGTTTGGAAAGAAAGGGAAGTTAAGTCCAAGGTACATCGGCCCCTTCGAGATTCTTGATCGTGTTGGGGCTGTGGCCTATCGACTAGCACTTCAACCTACTATGGCCAAGGTGCATGATGTCTTCCATGTATCCCTCTTAAGGAAGTAGATACCAGACCCTTCACATGTACTCTCTTCCGAGGTGGTACAATTGGAAGATGATCTTTCTTATGAGGAGCAACCAGTGAAAATCTTAGATCATAGAGAAAAAGTTCTACGAAATAATACAATGCCCCTCGTCAAGGTGTTGTGGAGAAACCACAAGTTTGAAGAAGCATCTTGGGAGTCGTAGGGTGTGATGAAGCTAAGTTACCCACATTTGTTTTAGTGTGGGAAAAGGAAAATTTCGAGGGCGAAATTTCTTAAGGGGGGAATGTTGTAACGACCCAAAGTTTCATTAATGGAAAATCCCTCTTGATCTAGTTAAATGTTTCTTTATGAAAAAAAAATGTTTTTATAAGATGTCAACTTCTTTAGTTTTATGTTATGATTTGTGACCGTTACTTTTATAGCCGTTGAACAGTGATCATCTGAGTAGTATAAATATAAGGCTTTAACGAAACCATTTATACTCAGACAAAGGAAGCGATGGCCTCATCCAGTAGAATTTCCCCTTACAAAGCCCATTTGTCAGAGCTCGGAAAAGAGGTGGTGTCTTTGGGCTTTGCCCTTGACCAAGCCCAAGCTGAGCTTCATCAAGTCAAGCTCGAACGTGATCGTCTACGGAAAAAATGGAAGTTGATAGAGATTACCACTCGAGCGATGTTATCCGAGCAACCCCAAGAGTCTGTCACCATCGCACGCCTTACCCTTAGGTCTTATGCGGCTATTTTAAGGGGTTATGTAACAAATAAGTAGCACCATGTTCATGTACATTATTTTTTGTATATAATAATGAATATAATTTTTTTGATACATTGTAATTAGTTTTTAATGTACAAATGGTGTTTTTAGTTATTATTTAATTAAGAATTATATATTATTAAATTAAAGTATTTTTGAATTAAATAATATTTTAATAAAATATTAATATTAATATTAAATTAATTTTTATTAAATATAAATGATCTTATAATTTTATGAATGCAATTAAAATTTTTATTAAGGTTTGAAAGCCATTTCTGTCAAAACCCGTGAATTTTTTATAAATGTCGGTTTTTATTTTAAAAGTGAAAATTCACATATTTAGAAAATTATTTAGATAAAATGAATATTTTTTTTGGAATCAGGACGTCGAAATTATCCAATGGTGAATTTTTCATAATTTTCTGAGACAGTCAAATTTTTGGGTAAAAATTAAATACCATTTAAATATATAATGTGTTTTATGACATCATAATGACCCAATGGTGATGTAATAAAATACCATAATCCTTATGTTCATCCAATATGTGTTTTATCATTAAAATAATGGGGTTTTGGGTTTGTTTGACTTACTTTTCAAAGCATTAATGGAGCCCTCAAGACTTTTTCAACACTTTGCCTTTTTAAATTAATTTCCATGGGAGTGTGACTCACCTCCACATAAGCAACCCTAATTTTTTAATAAGATCGGACCTTGGACGTGTAAAATATTGTTTTCCTCTTTATTTTCTCCAGAAACCATGGGCAAATACCATGGTATGGTTTGTGGTTTGGATTATTTTAATATAAGGGGTCCCAAACCTAAATAATAAAGAATTCTATCACCTTTCCTATATAAACCCACCCAAGATCCCACTTCCTCCTCACTCAAAGCCCTTGAAGTTCGTCCAACCTCTGCCCTACTCCCTCTAGAATCCTCTGAAGGTGCCCCAAGCTCCCAAGAAGCCTCTCACAAGCCACTCTCTAGCCTTTGGAAGCACACTTCCAAGTAAGGGGTTTTCTTCCTTTCTCATTTTTGTCAATTTTCTTTAAGTTGTATTGCCTTTTTTTATTTCAATTTTGAATGTTGGGGTATGATTTCGCACCTCCCCCATACTGCCCTCTTATTGTTTGATTGATGGTAGAACCCTTTCTCTCTCAATAAATGCCTCCCATGTACACCCGTGACTATGCCGAAATTCCAAAAGGAACTTCTCTCTCTTCTTTTACATTCAAGCAATACTTTTGTATCATGAATCTAAATTCCATTTCTATTGTTGGGACATGTATATATATGATCTCCTTACTGTCCATTACATGTAAATATGATGAGGAACCTCTTTCTCTCTCATCAACCTTTCTTATGAATTCTTATGTCACGCCGTTACACTCCCGAAATCGCACCGATTTTCTAAGCCAATGTCTTTGTGTAGTGAATACCATGCCCATTTCTCCATCAAGGGTATTCACCTTTATGCACATTTACATATTGATTATAAATTTTCATGTATGAATTCCACATTCCTTTATCGTGGATGAAATGATTATGTTTTATGAATCCATGTTTTATGATCCATGTGGCTCACTTATGTATGAAATGAAATTTTTAATAAGGGGGGCCCTTTCTAGCGCTCCAATGCATTGGGTTAAGTATAGTATCATGATACGTCATGAGCAATGAGTTTTTACTCATGCTAATTCAAGTGCAACGAGGGTTTACTCGTGCTTCAAGTGCAATGAGGGTTTACTCATGCTCCATGTGCAATGAGCCTTGGATCATGCTAATTCAATGTTAAGTGTTGTTGCCACATTTCCATGTTATGATTATCATGCTTTATCATGCCTTTATGTTCATGTTTCTCTTATGCTCTATTGATATGCCTATTGCCTAACATGTATTGTACTCCTCATGTTATTCATTGTGTACTCCCTTACTGGGCTTTATAGCTCACCCTTTTCTTATACATGTCCTCAGGTTTTCCCATGCAATGCTAGGTACGAAGGAATGTAGTGGTCATGTAAAGGACGTTTTCAATAAAGATGTTGTAATTCAAGTTTAATGTTTTTATGTAATGATCCTAAGCCCCAAAGACACTAAACCTCTCGACCTTCTTTGTTGTATCAAGTGAAGTTTTATGTAATAAAGCATGCTTAAGTTGTAATAAAATGCAGGGTTGTCATAGTTGCCCAAAGTTTCATTAATGGAAAACCCCTCTTGATCCAGTTAAATGTTTCTTTATGAAAAAAATGTTTTTATAAGATGTCAACTTCTTTAGTTTTATGTTAAGATTTGTGACCGTTACTTTTATAGCCGTTGAACAGTGATCATCTGAGTAGTATAAATATAAGGATTTAACGAAACCATTTCTACTCAGACAAAGGAAGCGATGGCCTCATCCAGTAGAATTGCCCCTTACGAAGCCCATTTGTCAGAGCTCGGAAAAAAGGTGGTGTCTTTGGGCTTTTCCCTTGACCAAGCCCAAGCTGAGCTTCATCAAGTCAAGCTCGAACGTGATCGTCTACGGGAAAAATGGAAGTTGATAGAGATTACCACTCGAGCGATGTTATCCGAGCAACCCCAAGAGTCTGTCACCATCGCACACCTTATCCTTAGGTCTTATGCAGCTATTTTAAGGGGTTATGTAACAAATAAGTATCACCATGTTCATGCACATTATTTTTTGTATATAATAATGAATATAATTTTTTTTGATACATTGTAATTAGTTTTTAAAGAACAAATGGTGTTTTTAGTTATTATTTAATTAAGAATTATATTTCATTAAATAAAAGGATTTTTGAATTTAATAATATTTTAATAAAATATTATTATTAATATTAAATTAATTTTTATTAAATATAAATGATCTTATAATTTTATGAATGCAATTAAATTTTTTATCAAGGTTTGAAAGCCATTTCTGTCAAAACCCGTGAATTTTTTATAAATGTCGGTTTTTATTTTAAAAGTGAAAATTCACATATTTAGAAAATTATTTAGATAAAATAAATATTATTTTTGGAATCAGGACGTTGAAATTATCCAACGGTGAATTTTTCATAATTTTCTGAGACAGTCAAATTTTTGGGTAAAAATTAAATACCATTTAAATATATAATGTGTTTTATGACATCATAATACCGAATGGTGATGTAATAAAATACCATAATCCTTATGTTCGGCCAATATGTGTTTTATAATTAAAATAATGAGGTTTTGGGTTTGTTTGACTTACTTTTCAAAGCATTAATGGAGCCCTCAAGACTTATTCAACACTTTGCCTTTTTAAATTAATTTCCATGGGACTGTGACTCATCTCCACATAAGCAACCCTAATTTTTTATTAATTTCGGACCTTGGACTTGTAAAATATTGTTTTCCTCTTTCCTTTTCCAGAAACCATGGGCAAATACCATGGGATGGTTTGTGTTTTGGATTATTTTAATATAAGGGGTCCCAAACCTAAATAATAAAGAATTCTCTCACCTTTCCTATATAAACCCACCCAAGCTCCCACTTCCTCCTCACTCAAATCCCTTGAAATTCGTCCAACCTCTGCCATACTCTCTCTAGAATCCTCTCAAGGTGCCCCAAGCTCCCAAGAAGCCTCTCACAAGCCTCTCTCTAGCCTTTGGAAGCACACTTCCAAGTAAGGGGTTTTCTTCCTTTCTCATTTTTGTCAATTTTCTTTAAGTTGTATTGCCTTTTTTTTATTTCAATTATGAATGTTGGGTTATGGTTTCCCACCTCCCCCATACTGCCCTCTTATTGTTTGAATGATGGGAGACCCCTTTCTCTCTCATTAAATGCCTCCCATGTACACCCGTTACTATGCCGAAATTCCGAAAGGAACTTCTCTCTCTTCTTTTACATTCAAGCAATACTTTTGTATCATGAATCTAAATTCCATTTCTATTGTTGGGACATGTATATATATGATATCCTTACTGTCCATTACATGTAAATATGATGAGGAACCCCTTTCTCTCTCATCAACCTTTTTTATGAATTCTTATGTCACGCCGTTACGCTGCCGAAATCACACCGATTTTCTAAGCCAATGTCTTTGTGTAGTGAATACCATGCCCATTTCTCCATCAAGGGTATTCAACTTTATGCACATTTACTAATTTATTATAAAGTTTCATGTATGAATTCCACATTCCTTTATCGTGGAATAAATTATTATGTTTTATGAATCCATGTTTTATGATCCATGTGGCACACTTATGCATGAAATGAAATGTTTAAGAAGGGTGCGCCCTTTATAGCGCTCCAATGCATTGGGTAAAGTATAGTATCATGATACGTCATGTGCAATGGGTGTTTACTCATGCTAATTCAAGTTCAACGAGGGTTTACTCATTCTTCAAGTGCAATGAGGGTTTACTCATGCTCCATGTGCAATGAGCCTTGGCTCATGCTAATTCAATGTTAAGTGTTGTTGCCACATTTCCATGTTATGATTATCATGCTTTATCATGCCTTTATGTTCATGTTTCTATTATGCTCTATTGATCTGCCTATTGCCTAACATGTATTTCACTCCTCATGTTATTCATTGTTTACTCCCTTACTGGGCTTTATAGCTCACCCTTTTCTTATGCATGTCCTCAGGTTATCCCATGCAATGCTAAGTATGAAGGAATGTAGTGGTCATGTAAAGGATGTTTTCAATAAAGATGTTGTATTTCAAGTTTAAAGTTTTCATGTAATGATCCTAAGCCCCAAAGACACTAAACCTCTCGATCTTCTTTGTCGGATCAAGTGGAGTTTTATGTAATAAAGCATGTTTAAGTTGTAATAAAAAGCAGGGTTGTCATAGTTGGTATCAGAGGATAGGTTTAGTTATTTTTGGGATTAGGAAACCCTAGTAAAGCCTTAGATACAAGACTAAGCATAATAAAAACATCCCTAAGTTTTGGTAAATACTAAGTAAGTGGTTTATCAAACAAATACATCCCTGTCCGGATACGAGCAGGTAGAGGCGGCTCTGGCACAGATGTATCCTAGGGGTAAAACCGGAAAACACCGCTTTGAGCTAGACTCGAACGGGAACTGGAGCACGACAACGGGCCTTGCTGCACTCTTGGTTACGACACTCCCGGGGGATATGTTTTGATAAATTCACAATCTTAGTATGAACCCTTATTAAGGGAAAAATGCCCCTATGAATATATGTTAGAAGGAAGATCATGAAAAGCCTGGATTGAATCCTATAGACTCATGAGTTAAAGATATTAAAGTTTATTTATAAGTCATCAACTTTTTTCTTTGGATTACCCTTTATGTGTTACCCCTAACTTTCCTTTTATTCCAGCCAATGGCCGGTAATAGGAGAACTCGGGCTAACAACCGTTGTGAAGATCAGTGTGATGATTGTACTTATGAGATGCCAAATCCAATGGGAGCGGGAATCGCGAACTTTGTCACGCTTCTCTCTCAGATAACTCAAGTTTTGAATAGAAGCAATGGTCAAGAGGAACGTTCAACCCCCCCAAAGAAAGAACAAGTCACTATTGAAGGCTTCATGAGACAAAGGCCTCCTACTTTTAGTGGATCATCCGATCCCAAGATTGCTGAACAATGGATCAACTCCATTGAAAAGATATTCTCCATCCTCCAATGCTCTGAAAAAGAGAAGGTTCTCCAGGCAGCTTATCGTATGGAGGGTGAAGCTGATCAATGGTGGACATTGATAAAAAATACGAAGCCTGAGGAGGAGATCGAGGCTTTGGAATGGATGGTATTCTGGAAGATGTTTTTCGATAAATATTTTCCAGGCACCCTCCGTCTTAAGATGGAAAGGGACTTCCTTTCCCTCAAACAGAAAGATGAAGAATCTGTGGGAGTGTACGAGGAAAACTTCACAGGGCTTGCACGATACGCTTCCGGCTTTGTCGTTACCCCCGAATGCAAGGTTGACCGCTTCTTTGGTGGGCTGAAGCCTAGCTTGCGGAAAGTATTAGCGATCCGTGACTTCGACAGCTATGAGGAAATTGTCCGATGTGCCCTCAAGATTGAAATGGAGATCGGAGAATCACATGGGTATCATGGGTACAAGAAGCGTAATGTGGACTTCCATGCTGGTGGTCCGATGGATAAATCCAACGGCGCTAAGAAATTCCAGCACCCCACTTGCCAAAAGTGTGGAAAGAAGCACCCTGGAAATTGCCTTAGGGGGACAAGAAAATGCTTCAAGTGTGGAAGAGAAGGGCACCTAGCTGTTAACTGTCAGCAAGAAGGACCCGTGGCTGCGACAGAGGAGAGGAACGCTCCGTTCGAACCTCAACGCAATGATCAATGCTTCAAATGCAAATAACCGGGTCATTTTGCGAATCAGTGCCCTAATCCAAGGGTTATCGGAGGCAATCAACAACCTCCAAGACAGCAAGGAAGAGCTTTTGCCATCACTTCTGCCGAAGTGAACCCCGACAATGAAGTGGTGACAGGTACGCTAGTTATTCATTCAAGAATAGTGAACGTTCTTTTTGATTCAGGTTCTACGCATTCTTTTATATCTCAAAAGTTTAGTAGAACAACCCCTGCACCACCACAAATCATGGAAGTAAAGATGTCGGTGAGTACAACAAATGGGGCAATCATTGCATCCCATGAGTATATGTTCTCCCCTGTTATAATATGTGGATTGAATTTCCCAGCGAACCTCGTCATACTCCCTTTGGTGGAATTTGATGCAATTCTTGGCATGGATTGGCTTTCCTTATATAGAGCCAACATAAATTGTCAGGAGAGGGAAATCACACTCCATATGGAGAATCGACCCACGATTCTTTACAAGTGTCAGGAGGAAGATGAATCTTCTTTAGCTCCATCATCTCAAGCAAGGATATTACTGCCTTATGAGCACGCATATCTGGCTCAGATGATTAAGTCCAAGGAAGATACCACCCTTGAAGAAATGCCTATTGTGAGGGAATTCGCTGAAGTATTTCCCGAGGAACTTCCTGGTCTTCCTCCAAGAAGATATGTTGAGTTCTCAATTGAACTTGTACCTGCGGTGCTACCAATATCCAAGACTCCATATAGAATGGATTTTGTTGAGCTTGAAGAGCTGAAGAAACAACTATAGGAGAATCTGGATAAAGGGTTTATACGCCCAAGTGCATCACCATGGGGTGCACCAGTCCTCTTCGTCAAGAAGAAGGATGGGTCAATGCGTCTTTGCATCGATTATCGTGAACTTAACAAAATCACAATAAAGAACAAGTATCCTCTGCCAAGAATCGATGACTTGTTTGATCAGCTGCGTGGAGCACAATACTTCTCAAAGGTGGACTTGCGGTCGGGATATTATCAAGTAAGGGTGAAGAAGGAAGATATCCCCAAGACTACTTTTCGTACAAGGTACGAGCACTATGAATTCATAGTAATGCCTTTTGGACTCACCAATGCTCCAGCAATATTCATGTACTTGATGAATAGAGTCTTTAGAGATTACCTTGACAAATTTGTGGTAGTCTTTATAGATGATATTCTAATATACTCCAAAACCAAGGAGGACCATGAGGAGAATTTAAAAACTGTACTAGAGACTTTGCGCAAGGAGAAGCTCTATGCAAAGTACAGCAAGTGTGAGATCTGGTTGAAGGAGGTCTCATTCTTGGACCATATTATCACAAGCAATGGGATATCTGTGGACCTCTCCAAAACAGATGCAATTGAGGGATGGCCGAGGCCAACATCGATAACTGATATCCGTAGCTTCTTGGGGTTAGCTGGATATTATCGACGATTTGTGAGAAATTTCTCACGATTGTCCAACCCACTTACCAAGCTAACTCGAAATGGAGTAAAGTTTGCTTGGAGTGATGAATGCGAAGAAAACTTCAAGGAGTTGGAAAGGAGGCTTATCACTGCACCCGTGCTCACTTTACCCACAAGTGAGGAGCTTTTTGTGGTATTCAGTGATGCTTCGAAGAAGGGCTTAGGATGTGTGCTGATGTAGAATGATTAAGTGATATCCTATGCCTCAAGGCAGTTGAAAATCCATGAGCGAAACTATCCAACGCATGATCTGGAGTTGGCGGCGGTGATCTTTGCCTTAAAAATCTGGCGGTATTATCTCTATGGAGAGAAATGTGAGATATATACTGACCACAAGAGTCTTAAATATATATTCACACAGAAAGAGCTTAATGTGCACCAGAGAAGATGGATAGAGCTCATCAAGGATTATGACTGTTCAATACATTACCACCCTGGGAAGGCGAACAAGGTGGCGGATGCCCTAAGTAGAAAGGATCCAGCAATTCTATCAATGATGAGAATTGAGAAGGATCCAATCTTCTTAGACTTGATGAAGATGGACTTGGGATTCATAAAGAAGGGAACATCATCAATCCTTTCACAAATGATTGCTCAACCATCTATTTTGGAAAGGTTAAAGGATGCTCAAAAGGATGATGCGGGAATCCAAGAAAAAGTGGAAGCTATCAAAAAGGGAAAATCCTCAGAGTTTAATGTTAATGAAGAAGGAATTGTGCGGTTTGGGAAAAGACTACGTGTTCCATCAAGTTCGGAGCTGAAGAAGGAACTTTTGGATGATTCACATAGTTCAAATTTCTCTATTCACCCAGGGAGCACAAAGATGTATCGAGATCTCCGAGAAAACTTTTGGTGGGATAATATGAAAAATGAGATCGCTGAATATACATCAAAGTGCCTTTTTTGTCAGCAAGTGAAGGCAGAGAGGCAGAAGTCTAAGGGGATGATGCAACCATTTCCCATACCAGATTGGAAATGGGAGAACATCACCATGGACTTCGTCACTGGACTTCCAAGGACATCCAAAGGCAACAATGCAATCTAGGTTGTTGTGGATCGTCTTACAAAGACTACACACTTCATTTCTATTCGAGAGGATATCTCTTTGGATCAACTGGCACGGATATATATCAGGGAAGTGGTACGGTTGCATGGAGTACAACTATCTATTGTGTCTGACCGAGATCCATGATTTACCTCTAAGTTTTAGAAGAGTCTTCAACATGCTCTGAATACTGAACTAAACTTCAGTACGGCCTATCATCCTCAAACTGATGGCCAATCCGAGCGGACTATCCAAACACTTGAGGATATGTTGAGAGCGTTCTCAATGGACTTTAAAGGAGGATGGGATCAACATCTTCCTCTAGTTTAGTTCTCTTATAATAATAGTTTCCACTCGAGCATCCAAATGTCACCATATGAAGCCCTGTATGGGAAAAGGTGTAGAACACCGGCATGTTGGGATGAGGTCGGTGAACGTAAGATGCTTGGACCAGAAATGGTAGTAGAAATGGTGGAGAAGGTGAAAACCATTCAGCAACATATCAAGGCAGCCCAAAGTCGACAGAAGAGTTATGCAGATAATCGTCGACGAGACCTTGAGTTTAAAGTCGGAGACATGGTGTTTTTACGCATATCTTCATGGAAGAAGGTCATGAGGTTTGGAAAGAAAGGGAAGTTAAGTCCAAGGTACATCAGCCCCTTCGAGATTCTTGATCATGTTGGGGTTGTGGCCTATCGACTAGCACTTCCACCTACTATGGCCAAGGTGCATGATGTCTTCCATGTATCCCTCTTAAGGAAGTACATACCAGACCCTTCACATGTACTCTCTTCCGAGGTGGTACAATTAGAAGACGATCTTTCTTATGAGGAGCAACCAGTGAAGATCTTAGATCGTAGAGAAAAAGTTCTACAAAATAAGACAATGCCCATCGTCAAGGTGTTGTGGAGAAACGACAAGTTTGAAGAAGCAACTTGGGAGTCGGAGGATATGATGAAGCTAAGTTACCCACATTTGTTTTAGTGTGGGAAAAGGAAAATTTCGAGGGAGAAATTTCATAAGGGGGGAATGTTGTAACGACCCAAAGTTTCCTTAATGGAAAACCCCTCTTGATCCAGTTAAATGTTTCTTTATGAAAAAAATGTTTTTATAAGATGTCAACTTCTTTAGTTTTATGTTAAGATTTGTGACCATTACTTTTATAGTCGTTGAACAGCGATTATCTGAGTAGTATAAATATAAGGCTTTAACGAAACCATTTCTACTCAGACAAAGGAAGCGATGGCCTCATCCAGTAGAATTGCCCCTTACGAAGCCCATTTTTCGGAGCTCGGAAAAGAGGTGGCATCTTTGGTCTTTGCACTTGACCAAGCCCAAGCTGATCTTCATCAAGTCAAGCTCGAACGTGATCATCTACGGGAAAAATGGAAGTTGATAGAGATTACCACTCGAGCGATGTTATCCGAGCAACCCCAAGAGTCTGTCACCATCGCACACCTTACCCTTAGGTCTTATGCGGCTATTTTAAGGGGTTATGTAACAAATAAGTAGCACCATGTTCATGTACATTATTTTTTGTATATAATAATGAATAAGATTATTTTGATACATTGTAATTAGTTTTTAAAGTTGAAATGGTGTTTTTAGTTATTATTTAATTAAGAATTATATTTTATTAAATTAAAGGATTTTTGAATTAAATAATATTTTAACAAAATATTATTATTAATATTAAATTAGTTTTTATTAAATATAAATGATCTTATAATTTTATGAATGCAATTAAATTTTTTATCAAGGTTTGAAAGCCATTTCTGTCAAAACACGTGAATTTTTTATAAATGTCGGTTTTTATTTTAAAAGTGAAAATTCACATATTTAGAAAATTATTTAGATAAAATAAATATTATTTTTGGAATCAGGACGTCGAAATTATCCAACGGTGAATTTTTCATAATTTTCTGAGACAGTCAAATTTTTGGGTAAAAATTAAATACCATTTAAATATATAATGTGTTTTATGACATCATAATGACCCAATGGTGATGTAATAAAATACCATAATCCTTATGTTCGGCCAATATGTGTTTTATCATTAAAATAATGAGGTTTTGGGTTTGTTTGACTTACTTTTCAAAGCATTAATGGAGCCCTCAAGACTTATTCAACACTTTGCCTTTTTAAATTAATTTCCATGGGACTGTGACTCACCTCCACATAAGCAACCCTAATTTTTTATTAATTTCGGACCTTGGACTTGTAAAATATTGTTTTCCTCTTTCCTTTTCCAGAAACCATGGGCAAATACCATGGGATGGTTTTTGTTTTGGATTATTTTAATATAAGGGGTCCCAAACCTAAATAATAAAGAATTCTCTCACCTTTCCTATATAAACCCACCCAAGCTCCCACTTCCTCCTCACTCAAAGCCCTTGAAGTTCGTCCAACCTCTGCCTTACTCTTTCTAGAATCCTCTCATGGTTCCCCAAGCTCCCAAGAAGCCTCTCACAAGCCTCTCTCTAGCCTTTGGAAGCACACTTCCAAGTAAGGGGTTTTCTTCCTTTCTCATTTTTGTCAATTTTCTTTAAGTTGTATTTCATTTTTTTTATTTCAATTATGAATTCTGTGGTATGGTTTCACACCTCCCCCATACTGCACTCTTATTGTTTGAATGATGGGATACCCCTTTCTCTCTCATTAAATGCCTCCCATGTACACCCGTTACTATGCCGAAATTCAGAAAGGAACTTATCTCTCTTCTTTTACATTCAAGCAATACTTTTGTATCATGAATCTAAATTCCATTTCTATTGTTGGGACATGTATATATATGATCTCCTTACGGTCCATTACATGTAAATATGATGAGGAACCCCTTTCTCTCTCATCAACCTTTTTTATGAATTCTTATGTCACGCCGTTACGCTGCTGAAATCGCACCGATTTGCTAAGCCAATGTCTTTGTGTAGTGAATACCATGCCCATTTCTCCATCATGGGTATTCACCTTTATGCACATTTACTAATTGATTATAAATTTTCATGTATGAATTCCACATTCCTTTATCATGGAATAAATTATTATGTTTTATGAATCCATGTTTTATGATCCATGTGGCATCATCGAACACCTTACCCTTAGGTCTTATGCGGATATTTTAAGGGGTTATGTAACAAATAAGTAGCACCATGTTTATGTACATTATTTTTTGTATATAATAATGAATATAATTTTTTTGATACATTGTAATTAGTTTTTAATGTACAAATGGTGTTTTTAGTTATTATTTAATTAAGAATTATATTTTATTAAATTAAAGTATTTTTGAATTAAATAATATTTTAATAAAATATTATTATTAATATTAAATTAATTTTTATTAAATATAAATGATCTTATAATTTTATGAATTCAATTAAAATTTTTATTAAGTTTTGAAAGCCATTTCTGTCAAAACCCATGAATTTTTTATAAATGTAGGTTTTTATTTTAAAAGTGAAAATTCACATATTTAGAAAATTATTTAGATAAAATAAATATTTTTTTTTGGAATCAGGACGTCGAAATTATCCAACGGTGAATTTTTCATAATTTTCTAAGACAGTCAAATTTTTGGGTAAATAATTAAATACCATTTAAATATATAATGTGTTTTATGACATCATAATGACCCAATGGTGATGTAATAAAATACCATAATCCTTATGTTCGGCCAATATGTGTTTTATCATTAAAATAATGGGGTTTTGGGTTTGTTTGACTTACTTTTCAAAGCATTAATGGAGCCCTCAAGACTTATTGAACACTTTGCCTTTTTAAATTAATTTCAATGGGAGTGTGACTCACCTCCACATAAGCAACCCTAATTTTTTAATAAGTTCGGACCTTGGACTTGTAAAATATTGTTTTCCTCTTTATTTTTTCCAGAAACCATGGGCAAATACCATGGTATGGTTTTTGGTTTGGATTATTTTAATATAAGGGGTCCCAAACCTAAATAATAAATAATTCTCTCACCTTTCCTACATAAACCCACCCAAGCTCCCACTTCCTCCTCACTCAAAGCCCTTGAAGTTCGTCCATCCTCTGCCCTACTCTCTCTAGAATCCTCCCAAGGTGCCCCAAGCTCCCAAGAAGCCTCTCACAAGCCTCTCTCTAGCCTTTGGAAGCACACATCCATGTAAGGGGTTTTCTTCCTTTATCATTTTTGTCAATTTTCATTAAGTTGTATTGCCTTTTTTTATTTCAATTATGAATAAAAAAAGGCAATACAACTTAAATAAAATTGACAAAAATGAGAAAGGAAGAAAACCCCTTACTTGGAAGTGTGCTTCCAAAGGCTAGAGAGAGGCTTGTGAGAGGCTTCTTGGGAGCTTGGGGCACCTTGAGAGGATTATAGAGAGGGTAAGGCAGAGGTTGGACGAACTTCAAGGGCTTTGAGTGAGGAGAAAGTGGGAGCTTGGGTGGGTTTATATAGGATAGGTGAGAGAATTCTTTATTATTTAGGTTTGGGACCCCTTATATTAAAATAATCCAAACCACAAATCATCCCATGGTATTTGCCCATGGTTTCTGGAAAAGGAAAGAGGAAAACAATATTTTACAAGTCCAAGGTCCGACTTATTAAAAAATTAGGGTTGCTTATGTGGAGGTGAGTCACACTCCCATGGAAATTAATATAAAAAGGCAAAGTGTTGAATAAGTCTTGAGGGCTCCATTAATGCTTTGAAAAGTAAGTCAAACAAACCCAAAACCTCATTATTTTAATGATAAAACACATATTGGCCGAACATAAGGATTATGGTATTTTATTACATCACCATTGGGTCATTATGATGTCATAAAACACATTATATATTTAAATGGTATTTAATTTTTACCCAAAAAAATGACTGTCTCATAAAATTATGAAAAATTCACCGTAGGATAATTTCGACGTCCTGATTCCAAAAATAATATTTATTTTATATAAATAATTTTCTAAATATGTGAATTTTCACTTTTAAAATAAAAACCGACATTTATAAAAAATTCACGGGTTTTGACAGAAATGGCTTTCAAACCTCGATAAAAATTTTAATTGCATTCATAAAATTATAAGATCATTTATATTTAATAAAAATTCATTTAATATTAATAATAATATTTTATTAAAATATTATTTAATTCAAAAATCCTTTAATTTAATAAAATATAATTCTTAATTAAATAATAACTAAAAAAACAATTTGTACTTTAAAAACTAATTACAATGTATCAAAAAAATATTCATTATTATATACAAAAAATAATGTACATGAACATGGTGCTACTTATTTGTTACATAACCCCTTAAAATAGCCGCATAAGACCTAAGGGTAAGGTGTGTGATGGTGACAGACTCTTGGGGTTGCTCGGATAACATCGCTCGAGTGGTAATCTCTATCAACTTCCATTTTTCCCGTAGACGATCACGTTCGAGCTTGACTTGATGAAGCTCAGCTTGGGCTTGGTCAAGGGCAAAGCCCAAAGATGCCACCTCTTTTCTGAGCTCCGACAAATGGGCTTCGTAAGGGGCAATTCTACTAGATGAGGCCATCGCTTCCTTTGTCTGAGTAGAAATGGTTTCGTTAAAGCCTTATATTTTTACTACTCAGATGATCACTGTTCAAAGGCTATAAAAGTAACGGTCACAAATCTTAACATAAAACTAAAGAAGTTGACATCTTATAAAAACATTTTTTTCATAAAGAAACATTTAACTGGATCAAGAGGGGTTTTCCATTAATGAAACTCTGGGTCGTTACAAAATGGGGTTTAATAAAAATTTGGCTCGACCCGAGATTGGAGAACTGGGTGTCCCTACATATCTCAATTGGATGAGAATCAAGCCAAACATATTTCTTCAAAAAGGTTTCCCACAACAGATGGATTATAACATGGGAAAACGGGATTTAAGTAATTCCAAATTAATGGTTGTTCTGAAAACATGATTCATTGTAATTATAATTAAACCACACATTCTAGAAATATTTCCTACCAATATTTGGTTCGAATGGAGGGAATCAAACAATTTAAATTTTGGTCATGGCTGGACCCAATATTAAATTAAAATGTGTCACTAAATATCTAACTCTAGTGAGAATAAAACCACACATACTTCATGAAATTATAGTATATTTTACCTTAATATGATGAATACGTGAAATTGTTAGTACTTATACTTGTATGAAGGGGCCAATTTTTTAATGGTACCATGAGTTATATCTCTTATAAGAGTAAACTGGGGGTTTCATAACATCAAATGGGATGGATTTCATCAATGTAATTAAATGTAATGCATTATGTAAAATAGGTGTCTTGTAATTTATCATCTTGCGACAAGAACAGTATGTCAGTAGTTTTATGGTCATGTGATAAGGACCCACTATGTAGTTTAACATATTGCAGCATGGATGTATGGTGCTATGATGTTTATCATCATAATACTAGGAAGATAGTTGTTACACAGTTTATCATCATGAAAAAAAATAATGGTTGTCACATAGTTTAGCATCTTGAAACTATGAATATTTTCCCAATATTACACAAATTATATATTCAAGAACCTTTAATTGGTTTGGGTTTTAATGAGTTATCAATATATTCCTATCAAGGAATAATATCTATTATATTGGACATTATGTATAGAGTAAGGTCCCTCCCACTCTGGCTCATGATTTGGGGGGGGGGGGTTCTTTCATAGGATCATTGGTGTCCTAAGGAAAAAAACAACCCTACTTGGAGGAATGAATGAAGGAGTATGTTCTTGTTAAAATTAGATGAAATCTAGTTCTGATTTAACTCAATGTGATAAAAATTATTTAATATCTTTTTTTCATAAGTTCAAATTCATCCAGTTGATTCTGATATTGTTCATCTACAAATATATGGTCAAAAATGGAAATACATAGCGATGAAAATTGTTCATCATTGGTTAGGACTTCTCCTATATCGTACAACAATGAGTATATGGTTTCTAGTGTTATAGTGCGAGTTTTATTATGATAACCCATAATTCATGCAAGGGATTTTTAAGCAATGATTTATTATCTTTATCCACCATCTTATGGAGTATGTTTTAAAGGTTCTTGTAAAAACCCAATATTATTAAATTAGAAATTGCATGATAGATGGATGAGTGTTTTGATTTTATATTGTAATCTTAATATATATTATCTACATCTGTAGAATAAATATTGGTTCCAGTTTCTATCAATATGGTTTAAGGAACCCCAAATCTGGTGATGATGTTAGCAATGAAAAAGATAAAAAATACTTATGGCTCCATCTTCATTGAGGTTTATTACCTCGTCCAATTTGGAGTTGAAATCAATAATTGTTAGGATTTAAATAAAATGAATAGTTGTAGTTGGAGGCTATTGTAAAACAACATTCCTTCCCAATTTAGAAATTTTTTGGGAGTATTTGGTTGAATGCAACAACTATGAGGGTTGGTGAATGAAGGTGGCATTCACTTGACTAGAATGACATTTCATAGTGATTTCAATGAAATCCCACATCATTGATGTATATAAGTATCCAATATTTAATTTTGGATCATAAATCATATACCCTGATTGGTTGGTACCACAGGTTCATGCATTTACTTCTTACCTAACTGTGCAGTATCTTCTCATTCAACACATCTGATATGGACTTCCTCAAATCCTCATTTGTCGAGGATTTGTTTTGTTATTTGGGCTATAATAAAGTGTAAAAATGGGTTTTCACAACATGATATACTATATTCCAACTCTGTCTACTGGGAGTGTTCCTTCCTTAAGGTACTATTTGATTATCACCATCCATCCCATGGTAGGACCATAAGAATCATTAATGGGACTGATTTCATTGACATATTCTATTATAATTTGAACAAAAGGAGAGGCCATGTGATGATGGGAAATTTTGATGACTGTTTCATCATGAAATGGATCTTCCAAAGGTTTAGCCATATTTTCCAACCCATATTCTTGACAATCTAGTGACTGCATAATGTAATTCGGTGTTTTCTCTATGTGCCATTCTTTCATTGACCCTTGTAAATAATTGTACAGTTGGATTAACTCCACTTTTTCGAGGGGTAATTTCTATTGATCACCTTTATTACGAAATATGAGTCACCTTTCACCTCCTTGTGGTTTACTATTATCTGATATGACATTTATAGGCCTATAATGAGAACATGATATTCAGATTCATTATTAATACCACCCTCTGATAATTGGAAGGATTGTGGAAATACTTCCATCTCTGGATAAATGGGAATTGTCCCTAAAAATCATTTATAGGATTAGTGTCTTCCATTTTCATCCATTTTAAACTCTTAAATGCACCATCAAAATAAATTTCACATGATTGGGAAATATCTAGAATAGAGAATACCACATCATCATTCAATTCTATTTCTAATGAAATCGCTTTGGTAGATGGATACTCAATGGGAAAAGATGCCAAGGCCTCACCTTTTATGTCTTGTGGAGGAACAAACTATATATCAAACTGCTAGATAATATAATTCTATTGTTCCAGATATACCATCAACATATGACAACTATAGATAGAATTGAGAGTGTTATTGAAACAAACCATGTGAACCTGATGATGATGTATATATTTCTTCAACATATGAATGGAAATTGTTAATGCCATGTGGATCTTATTGATAGAAGATTAAAAAGTATCTGCATCATTCATAGATTGATTGAGATAATAAAATATTTTTGTCCAATTCCATCATCATTATTCTGCCCATGAATTGGGCCTAGTGATCTTTCTAGGGCCCTCACATACATAATGAGTGGGTTTATTTCAATAGGTGGCATAAATACTGGAGGGATCAATAGTTATTTCATTCGATCGTCAAATTATTCATGATAGTCAGGGGTACACTAGTATGTGAACCCCTTATTCATCAATTTGGGGAAGGGTAAACCCCTGAATTAATGATTTTCTATAATTCACCGAATGTAGTAAAATTTCATTGATGTCCTCTCAACTAATTCATGTTTCAAGCTGGTGAGATTCCAATGATTGATTTATTCTTTTTAGGATCAATTTTGATGTTGTGAAGTGATACTAAAATGTCTTTAAATTTTATTAAGCATACCCCAAAATCAAATTTCAAGGGGTTCCTTTTCAAATTATGTACTCATGGTTTGTTGAGTATGGTTTCTAGGTTATCCATGTTTTCTGTACCTTACTAGGACACGATCAATAGATCATAAATTTAACATTCAATAATTATCTCCAACAAGGTTTTGATAATCTGATGCATTGCATATTGTTATGTGGTGTTGTCATTCATTAAAAAAAGGGTCATTACTCTATAGGAAAATACACAATGATGTTATTTGAAAGCTATGGTTCCCCAGCTTCTAGGGAAATAAAACATTAGTCATACCCTGAATATCATTACATGTAGGATATGTCTTGATAACTATTCTTTTCATAAATCAATAATAATGTGGTTTTGATTGAGAAGTCATAATTGTGACAATTCTTATTGAGATCCCTAAAATAAATAAAAAATATAATTTTTATATTCTTAATTTCATTCATAGGGAAAATGTTGGATATCAATTTTGGGAATTGTATCTCTCCGAAAAAAATATTTCCTGAGTTTTCCACTTTATCCTCAATTATGGAGTCGTGAGTTAGGTGTTTTCTCCTAGATGCTTCTTTTATTCCCGATGATATTCTAAAAATACAATTATTGGCTAGCCACCTTAGTTCATGTCTTGGAATTTCTATTTAGTTGTAGTAAAACACATCTTCGTGATTATTTAGTAAGTTGGTATATATCTCATATTCTTCGGGATTCATTAATGCACTAATCATTGTGGGGTGTGGATCTTATTTTGTACCCTGATTTATCTATATGTGTTCATCCACTATATTAGATACACGTTCCTTAAATATAATAGGGGAATCAATGAGATCATTCTATTCTTATTATTCTTCAAGATGTAGTGCTTGTGATTCTTCAAATTGACGATATGATAAACAAAGTTATATGTAGTGGAGAGGGGAACCACTATTTGGATATCCAATGGATGTGAAAATCATTTTGGACCCACTCGATGACATGGATCCCTATTCGAGTCCTAAAAGGGAATCCAGAGACTAAGAATGGGTCTCTTAAATTTATCATGCCATCATAGTAGATTCTTCATGTCAAATTGATCGAGTTATATTATTTTGGATATCAAGAGAAAGAGTTAGAACTATTTCATTCAAAATTTCCCCATCACAAGGAGAGTTGATAATTTTTCCATTGACATCAGGCTCAACTAGTGTGTTTGAAATTACAGAATATGCAAAATAAAATCATGAATTCATGACCACCCTTTCATATTGATTAATATGTAGTGCGTAATCTTCAATATGATGTTTTAAAGGGTTATATGGAATCATCTCTAAGCCGTACGGGGAATCGATTCAAGTAGTAACAATAACCATGATATATTTTCCTCCCTTATGATAGAATCATAAATCAATGTATTGTGTCTCAAAGTATTTGAATGGTTAATTTAACAATAAAATGTCACCTTTTGTACATTTAATCAATATTTGAGACATTGGTGGTATGATAAAGGAATGGTTTCAAGATGATGTAACCAAGTACTTCACTACCAAACTTGGAATGATGTATCCTTCTAGAAAACCATAAATTATGAGTCATACAAGGGGTCCCTTAATTGAGTTCAGAGTGCAGTCTCTCCAAAAAAATATTCATTATCATTCCTTTAATAACCCTATAAATTCAGAGTGTATGTAGAAAAGTGGTATTCATGGAGACCTAGTCAGTGATTTGTCTTGATTAGAATGACGTTGACTCCTAAACCAATGTCAAAAAAGGCTCGTTAGATATCAATTTTTAGTGATTCTATTAGATATATACAAGGTATTGATGTGTAAATTTATGAAAATATATTTTTATTTGTCCATGAGAGTTATAATAACATGGAATTCTATGAGATCATTCTCTGCACAATTTACCTCATAGAATCCATGATTGTTAACACAGCTGAAACATGGGCAAATTGCTTCAAGACACCATATTTATGATCCATAGGTCTATGATCTACAACATTGTAATTGTTTTTGGTAGGTAGTATAGGAGACATTGTTCTTGATATGGATGGGTTGTACCTTGGGATATGATCTAGAAGTGTTATAATTATTGGAGGATTAGGTCTATTGGGTTGAACAACCTATCAAGGGGGTAGTGACTTATCCTATAACATGTCTTCCAATGTAATCATATCTGGGAAGACCCTGTCTTTTGTTGGGGAAGAACTCCCTCATTTATATTTAACTCATTAGAGATCATTCCCATGAGTTTTTTTAACATAGATAGTTCAAGTAGGGGTTTGGTAAATATACTGGATCCTTACATGACCACGTCTTCCCCTCTATCCTTAACTTTGATAACCTCTCCCCCTAATTCCCCAGTAATTCATAGGGAAATATGGTTCATAAAAAATAATTATGTGAGAGGGGATCTATTAATCGAATAAAATTAACAAAACTGAAGATCAACTCCTCTTCTAATGAATATTTTTTCTGGATGGGTAGGCACTTGTTGTACCATTTGGCTAGGTAGTGCCTACACTTTCGGGATGGTCAGCATGAAGTGGACTAAGTTAAAGGGGAATTTTATCCTCGAAAGGAGTTCATATTCTTCTATTTTATCTTCTTCCATCTATACATGTCTATTTTTTAAGGACTGGACTTCAGAGGGCTGCTATTTTGATAAAGTCGGTTATATTGTTGTAGAATGGTTCAAGGGCATATTTGGATATTTTGACTGTACTCAGAGACTATAATGAGTTTGGATAACCATTTTTATGACCATCCTGTAACTGAACTTCGGTGAACTCTTTCTTTTATCATCTTTTAATTCACCTCCATCCTCATAATTGGTTTCAAACACACATGCTACCTGGGTTGGTGAATGTTTTAATCACCATTTCCTTGAGTCAACCTTATTTTGTTGCTAGTCATTGAAAACAGATCATGTATGGGGTGCCCCAATATTTGATGAAAGGGTAAATAGTTTGGGAGATATTAATCACCTTTTTTGTGCTTCTACGTTGTTGATAAATAAAATATGATTTTTACATTGTTGAGATTAATTGACCGGGGACTTGTACATTTCAAATTTAACTGGCCATTTTTTAATCTAGTAAAAATGTTTATACTACTGATCTCCTTGACCATTCTAGCAATGTGGTGATTTTTTTATAATGTTTGGGAGGTATAGCCCTACGGTATGGTGTAGTCATTGTAGTGGGAATGAGTACATGAGCATGATTGTGTTTTATTAAAGAGTCCTCTCCTTTTACCTTTTCCATTACCTTTAATAGATGGAATTACTTAATAAATGGATTTGGTCTATATGATGGAATTCTCCACTGATTGTGAAATGTAGGCCAAGTCTATATAACCACATTCATAGTTTACAATAATCAATTATGTGAAAAACTCATCATGGTTATTTTCTACAAAGATAGGGAACAATTATTCTTGGGTATTGGTATGTTTAAAGAATATTTTATTCGTTTCCACTAGGGAATGAAATCCATGATCATTTAACTCTGAATTTGTTTTCTATTTGTATGATCAAAGGCCTTTATCTTCTAGAGTGTTAAAATAAAACAGAAAAAAATTTCTAATGTAGATCTTCCCTTATAGAAATTGACCAAGACTGCAAAATTGTGTACCACTTCAACAATTACTCTTAAATTGATTGAAAACAACACTTGTTACTCACTGCCACGTTCTAATTTGGGGTACCATACATGGGATCACAATGAGAGACGAAATGCACCTTGTGCTTCTCCTAGTCTCATGAGCTAATGAAAATTAGAAATTTAGGATTTTAATGTTTTGAGGGGGAGGTGTAGGGTCCAACAAGTTGGTTTAAGCCTTTTTTTCTAGTTCTATCGGGGAATTCAATCCTTCCATGTCTTCTAATAGAGTGGTTAATATCAATGGTGTTCAGAAGCATTAATGAAATGTTTGCCTAAGCCATGACCTATAGGAACTCGAGATTTTTTGAATAATGTTTCTCTGAATTAATATATATTTGAAAATTTTAACTTCATTAACAATGGAAATAGTTCTTAATATATATATATATATATATATATATATTAAAACACCAATTCAAACATTCAGTTCACATGGCTCTTACTTGGGTTTCAATACATGGAATAACGACATCGCATTCTCCACATGCAACACCGAATAAGTGATCATTACATGCAACACCGAGTTTAGATGATACAATATTATATATATTTTTGAAACTTATATAATTATAAGAATTCCATTAAAAAAATTAATTTTAGGTGTAATAATTAATTTTCAAATATTTTTTTTAATTTTGTATATAAATAAATCATATTGATAATGAATGATATGATTTTTGGTAAAGTCCTATTGTGTTTAAAAAATATTTCACAATTAGACCGCTAATAATAATAAAATATAATTTAGACACATTTTTAAATTCAATATGTGAAAATAAACTTTATTTTATAATTTAGTGTGTATAAATTAAGATGAAATCTTTTTTTTCCGAGAAACATCATTATTTGGTGAATAGTGGACCAATACTGCTTTTATGTTAAAAAATGCCTTTTTCTTACAATAATTATTCATTTTACATTGTAATTTATATATTTTAGGATAAAATTATATCAATTATATATATATATATATATTAATAATATTTAGGTCATTAAAATCCTTTTTACTATGAAATTGAATATGAAAACCAAATAATGTTTTGAACTTCATTCTATTTTATGGATACATAATTTCAACACATTTGTAGTAACAAAACAAATCATAATTTTTAAGATTATATGAATTTAATTTCTAAAAAACAAAATAAACGATTTTAATTTGTATAATATTTATATTCTAATGTGTTTAACAAGAATTTTTAACCCAATGATTTGTAAATGCGATAAAAATTAATCACATTGATTAAGGCCCAATTAAGTTTAATTTGGGACTAAACCTTAATATTATGGTCCAATATGACCTATCTAGTTCTACAAACCTAATGGGATAGACATAGTTCTTCCCTAAACCTTCCATTATTTATTTATGTTCTTTTGGTATGACTTTTGTTAGGTAAGAATATGTGTACACCAAACTTGTTTTCAAAAATTCCAAGTGTGTCTTTTTCCTTCCTAATTCAAGACCACCAACTCTCCATCTTCTTCAAACCTCTCAAAAATTTAAGATCATCCATGATCTACCAAATATAATTCCTAAAATCCCTCTATTCCTCTTTTAAGACTCCCTTTGGGAAGAAATTCTTCCACAGGTGCCTTTTGGATCAAACCAAACAGTGTTAACCGATTAAGAGGTAACAGCATCTCTCCAGCTACATTCATTTATTTCCTTCTACACACCCTCCAATCTATTTATTACATTATATAAAAAACAATATAATAAATTTGAATTATGTTGTTATTCTATGTATTATATCTACACTTACACACACCTCTATTTAATTGGTATTGAACATACTATTTATGTGTACGACTAACTACCGCCTCAAAAAACGATGATTGTTAAATTTATCCTTACAGCTGCTCACAATATAAATAATGATAGAAACTATATTTATATAAGTAATATATTATATTAATTATGATTTTATGATTTTTTATTACTTTTTTACAACACATATCTTTTTTCATTCCATTTTTTAATATAATAATTTCATTTGAGGAAATGTGGACTACCGCCCCCTAAAAATGATATGATTACGTCATACCCTACATGGATTGTATTAATGATGGTTTTATTGAATATATATTATATATATGATATCATAAATATAATTTAAATATATATATATATATAAATATCTATTTTTCATACAACATGATAATTAAACGGGAATATCATTCATGCATACGTACGACCTACCATCTCCATGAATAATATATTTGATTTCACACTTATGTATTATATAAACTATAATAATACACATATAATTTATATAAATGATATTTTTATCAGGGTTTATATTTTGAGAGTTGTGAGTTAAATTTCAGGTCCAATGATATGACTAATTAAGATGCATGTGAAGAATAAATCTAATATTACCCAAAGTGAAACCTTAATATAATATGGTTTACAAGAGGGAAATATAAGTTCATAATAAAATGATATGGTATTAGAAATAATAATTTTAATCTCAAAAATAATTATAATATATTTATATTAATTATAAAAGTGGTTTGAACGAGTACGATTAGAGTCAAGATACAACATAAGTGGATTTATTCACACTTTTTATTTCTTAGAGATACATACTGTTTTATCTAATCTTTCCATTTTTGTAAAGTATGTAATAAATGTGATTCATCATTGGCAGTCAATATTGCCTACTAAAATTTTAACATATATTATGTTCTTATTATTATTCATCTTTCCCAGTAGAGTATGTACTACCCATGATTATATTCCATGTATCTTATATATACATTTATGGGTATTAACATATCCATCTTATATTGCTTCTTTCATTGTGTATAACATTAAAAAGATTCCAAATCAGTGAAATTTTTTTATCTCAATTTGACTTCATTGAGACCCACGTTTTTTATGAACCCTAATTCTTTTTGAGTTTTATATAATTCCATTTTACATTTTACATCATTAATTTAAATACTTTCATGATATTTTATGCTTCAGGAAATTTCCTTTATAAATTGAGGTTGGGATCCAATGTTGCGATGTTATTAGAGTTTATTGAGTCAGTCTTATCACATTTCAATTTTTTAATGTTATTCTCCCTTTGAGAAAAATATTATGATCAATCTCTCATAATAATTCATGAATTTTCCTCTCCTTTTATTATTCATGATTTAATAATAAATCAGTACCATTTATTCAACTCTAGGTTACACAATATAGTTAATAATGTGTTTTTTAAGAAAGCCTAACTTTACCCTCTCATCGGCTGTCAATCGATCAACCTTTAAAACCATTTTCTCTAAAAAGGTTTTCCATGAATATTATAATAATATCATGTGATCATTAAATGAATTTTTTTTATCTTTGTTTCTTTTACAAATATTTCAAAATGTATCTTCTTGTCTCTTTCTGGATGACATTTTTTTATAAAATTATTACCATGATAATGTAATGTTCTTTTTACCTCGTAATACATGTACATATTAATCTTCCATCAATCCATGGAATCCTTTATTTCATATCTATATAGTATCTTTTATGAATTTTTTTACAGAAAATTCAATGGAAAATGGTATTCAAAACGTTTTTCAGATCTTTGTATAGATTTTCATGGAGAATAGTTTAAAAAATGATTAATATTTTTTATGTCATTTTAAGGAAAAAGAATTTCAATTTTTTCATGTGTTTTATAACTTTTCGTGAAAAAATTATTTCAATTTTTTTCCATCCTTGTTTATTTGTTTTTAATGTAATTTCAAATAAATGGTTTTCAAAACATTTTCATGATTTCTTTATAAGTTTTCAATTTTTTAAATATTTTTTTTATATTTCATTAATGATTATTTAATTAGTATTCATGGAAAAATGTTTTCAAAAAGATTTAAGGTATTCAATATAAGTTTTCATGGTATATTGTTAGAAAATTATTATCTAATGGTTTATATATTAAAAATTAGTTTTCAAAGAAGAAAGGATATTTTCCTTAAGTATAGTTTTTTAAATATATTGGAAAAATATTTTACATCTAAGATGATATCTATTGACGATATTAATCCCATTATAGTAAATGATATAAATGTCCAATTAATATTATTTCAAAGAATGGGTTATTCTTAATGTCATGATCATTAAGAATTCTATTTCACTTTATGGTGCTATATATTTATGCAATCGGTATTTGTTTCATGGGTTATATGTTTATGAAATCTATTTCCCTTTTCTGGGATATTATTTAGATTAAAAGGTGTTGAAACTTGTATCATTTTTCATAGGATATGATATGATTACATGTTCACAATAATTATTTCATTATATGGTTGATGATATGATTCTTTATGATTTTGTGTAACATGTATGTATAATTTCACTATAAGAAGGGTGAGACCTATATCTCCCTCTAATGATTTGGGTAAAGAATTGTATCACATCAGATAGACTAAAATGGTCTTGGTAATGAACCTTGGATACAAAGTTAACCATGAGAGTAAACCACAACTATAAAGATGTTATGAGGATTGAACACATGCAACTAAGATGTCCAAGGGAGTGAACCTTGACTACCATGATGGCATGGGGAGTAAACTTATTCTACCAAAATGGTCTTGAAATAGATGTATTGGATACTATGAAAATCATATTATATACTTATGTGTCTGCCAAAATTTATTTTTTTATTCCTATTTTTTGTTTTCAGGGATAATGTTATTTATCTTCATAAAATTTAGGAATGATGAAATATAAATTATTATGATATGAATCATGTAAATGATCTTATATGAATGGTGTGATGTTCTATTTTCATGATCTGGTTCTCATACACTTATGAAAATGAATATTCTTACATATCTCCCTTATTTACCCATATTGAGTATCTCAGCTCACGCCAGTCTAATACTTCCTTTCCCCATGTAGTAAATAAAATTTTTAGGTATAATTAATACAGGTAGAGATCATTATGAGATATTTTGAAGATATTTAACCCTGATATGAGGTTTTTTACATTTTACTGAAAACACTAAAATATTTTGGTCCTCATGCATGTATTGTTTTAAATTTACTAAATAATAATATAAAATTATGTAATATCTATGTATTTCATTCCTGGGTCAATGTATTTGGTATCAAATGAATGGTTTAGTCAATATTTGGAAACGTAAATGAGAAAATTGTAGTGAGATCCAATGTTATATTTCAAAAGATATGTCTATGGATGTCTCTAAGGGTTAGAATAAAGAAGGGTTAATGTTTTGGGAAATGTACTCAGAATTGTGTAAATGATATATTAATTTTTTTTTCTAGAAACACATACCTATCAAGATACTACATGTGGTAGTGGATCTAGAATAGATGTACCAAGGGATATCTACACTGAAATTATTTTCCATGAATATACTGGGGTAATCCAGTATAAAACCATAGGCCTTGCTGGACACATAGTTTGACACTCTCAGGGGATATTCTTTAAGAATTCAAAAACTATTTAATATCCATAATGATTGATTTAAATATATTCTAGAAATGAATAACCAAGGACGAACCATGGGTGTTGTAGACTAAGGAAGGTGACATGATTTAGACATCCTATATGTAAATATTTTCCAAACCATGTGGTTTTCTTCTTTCATAAGTAATCTTCACACTGTGCTCCTAGTTTTAGTTAACAACTTTGACCATCAGGAATTTGAGAGAGGTACAATGTCATGGAATATTTACTTCTAAGAAGGTATGTTCAATGATCAAGAAATTTAATGATTTTTTATCATGTCTCAATAGTTTTTAGGAAACATGATCAATGATGTGTAACTTAATGATCTCATGGACTCACCAAGGAAGGGAATGAAGGAGTTAGCTGGGATTACAGGTTATGGATACCACAGAGGAAATAAGATTCAGTTTCCTTTGTGTCAATAATGTGGAGGGATTCACGTAACTGAATGTCTTAGAGGAACAAGAAGATGTTTTTACGACGGAGAAGAAAGACACAAAGAAATTGATTGAAAGGGAATAATGAAGTGTGTGGTTAAAGAAATGGATTCTAATGATGGCCTCTATATGGTATCATTCAAGGATAATTGTATTATGTGTAGAGTAAGTGGTCATTATGAAACTCAAAATCCCATGATGAATGATTCTAAATGGAATAAATAGGGTAGCGTGAGTAAGGGTTAAATTACTGTTGATGAAAATACTATAGTTTAATAGTGAAAGAAGAGAGGTATTGTGTAATTGGAGGAGGTATCCTTGTTAATGGAATAATTATGAAGATGAATGATCAATTTATATATGTTTTTAGTGTGAAAAATTATGTTATAATAATGAATAAATATACCAATATTGTTTTAAAATTTTAATGAATTATTTACACATTTATATAGATTTTTCTCGATATATTAGTGAAGTGATTTAATGAAAATGTTATATTATGACTATGGGAAGGGAACCAATAATATGTTCTTTATGTTATGATAATTCTTTTTTGAATAATTAAATTAGATGGTACTAATTTCTTTGGAACTAATTAAGGAAATGTTGAAAAGTAATTCATTTTATCAGGGATGAACTGTATAACTTCTAAAATTTATTAATGATTCCCAAAAAACTAAGGAATAAGGAAGAATGCATGTTTTCCAAAATGATTTAATGTAATTTCAGTTGTTACCATGTTCTAAGAGATATTACCATGATTTTATGATGGTTGTATGATTGTGAAAAAAATGTGATAATTTGTGATATATGGGGATCAGAGTTAAGATAACTTTATCACTTTCTTTCTATGGTCCTGTATTTTAATCTTTTGGAAGGGTTATAAGGTTAATCATTTGTGAAAAGTTTCTGTTAAACTTTACAGAAAGTATTTATGAACTGATATTTTAATAAAAATAATTTCTAAGAGGATATTTAGGAATTAATCATAATTCAAGGATGCCTATATTAATTTTGAAATTATATTACTGTAGTTTTAAAAAATAAAATCATGTGTGTCGAGTGAAAACCAATCATCCCAGGAAATGTTGTGGGTCATGGACCCAAGAACGAATTAAGATAAGGGTTTCACTACTACCATAGGCATACATGATTTCATGATTAATGTATGATTATTTTTAATGAATAATTATTTATAATGAAAAAGTAATGTTAATTTTTTTGTATATATTTTAATGTATTAACAGTGTTTATTTTTATAAATAGTAAAAAATAAATTTTAATGATTTCCATTATTTCCTAGTCCTTATGATCTGATAAAATTTTATTTTATAACATCAAGTGTCAAAGTTAATTTCTAAATATTAATTATATAATGTAATGGATGAAATAGAAATTTATAAAATAATAACACATGAAATAATTTTTTTAATATAAATATTTCAAGCATATATCCATATATTCTTGGTCAATAAAAAATTATTTATCGATATGATAATGATAAAAATGTGTTGTTTATTAACCTTTATTTGATCATTCACTTGTTTGTGATTGATGACCTCAATAAATCCTTAAAAATATTTATGATTTTACTCTATGTCCAATCATTACTCCCAAACATATTTTCCCCTATGTGGAAATGTAGTAATATGTTACATTGTGTAACCATTATGTTTATGTGTTTCCCTTTTTATGTGATGTTTTAGTATTCATTTTCATAATGTGGTTCTTTGTGAATGAAACATTCATGTTTCAATCCTTTGATAACCCAACCATATTTCATGGAATAAATCATTTTAAGGTGAGAAGATTAAAACACCCTGAGATTTTGTGAATTATATTTTTTGAATAAATTTATCCTTTTGATATTTTGAATTTAATGTGACACTGTAAATAATTATAAGTGTGTATATATATACATTTTAAAACACTACTTAAAACATTCCTTTCACATGGAACTGACTTGATATTCACTATTCGCTATATCGACATGACTTGGGCTACCCACAACACCGACAATGCATACTTTACACGCAACACCATGTTTCATTGAAGCATAATTTTTTATAAATTTTTAAAAATAATCAATTATAACGATTATATTAAACATATTAATATAAATACGAATAAATAATTTTAAAATATTTTTTATAATTTTTACATATAAATGAAACATGTTTGTAAGGAATGATATGATTTTTGGTAATGTCCTTTTATTGTTAAAAATGTCAATTTATATAATGAAGCGTTGTTAATAATAAAATTAATATTAGAAAAATTTAAAAAATTTATTTGATAAAATATACTTCATTTTTTATTTAAAATTATGAAATTAGGTTAGGGTGAAATTTCTAGATTTCTATGATAAACATCATTATTTGATGAATAGTGAAAATATTGATTTTATAATAAAAACAACATTTTCATTTAAATAATCAATATAGTTAATGTATATTATAAAACATTTAATGTCCAATTAAAACAATTATAAATATATTAAAAAAAGAAATTGTAATGAATTTCATTTTGAAATTGAATATAAAATCTTAATAAAATTTTGATCTTCTTTCAACATTAAATACAGAGACTGAGGATTTACATTCAGGGATACTACATATTTTTAGATGAATTTTCAATACATAAAAAATATACATGATATAGGACCATAAAAGTTTAGCTTCCCTGAAAATAGGGAAACAAAATATTCTATCACGGTGAAAGATCATCAACATCTCCCTTAATGATCTCTATCTTTAGTACTTCTACCTGAAAACAATCTTCATAACAAGGAAAAAAGGAATGATGAGAATGTGGTGAGCTTAGATGATCAGTATGGGTAAAAATGGTAGACGTGTAAGGATAAACATGAAAATAGTTGTATGATAATGCGATCATAAGAATAGGAGATCATACCCTTTATATCAAATGTTGTAAACATGAGTTATGGGTTAATGATTTGCAGTTTATAAGACAAGAATCATAAAAAAATAAACATAATGGGCTATAAAATCATATCTAAAGAATAAGAAATATTATTTATGGCATAAATTTTAGAATATAAAAATTTATGTTAGGGATACCAACCAACAAATTTATAACATGTTAGGCTTAGGCTACGACTCTTGTACATAGTTTGAGCTTGGGCTAGAAAACAATGAACCCACATTAACTTTGGCTGAGGCTACAACACATGAAACTTATTATTTTCGATCATGGGATACAACTCTTGTACACCCATTAATTTTGTCTTGGTCTAAATCCTATACACCCTCTTTCTTTTTGGGCATGGGAAACAAACCATACACCCTCTTTGTTTTTGATCTTAGGCTACAACCCATATACCCTTTGATATCATATAAAATATATATTTACCAAATGAATAGGAGTTATATATATGTCCCACCCATCTCAAAGTAAAATAATTCTCACATGTGCCTCAAGGTAATAAAACATAAAAAGACTTAAATCATGACCCATCGTAAAACATTCATCATAATAAAACATTCATCATATCATGAACCAAATAAAGAAATAGTCTTTATAAACATCAAATAAAAACCAATAAAATTAAAATGGTAACACTAAAATTTCATCACATATGAAACTATGGAATGATTATAGGGTTCATGAACATTTCATTGAAGCATATCCCATAAATGATTAATTCATTTCATAAACATAAAACACATTAAAGAGAAATAGGTTTCATAGATACCAAGACATTATGTGTGACACATTCATAAAAAGAATATGAATGGAACCTATAGATAATTTACAAAAATAGAATGAGTAACATTAATAGATATCATATTATAAGGGAAATAGTTTTGAAATATCTTTAAAAAACATTTCTTGAGGAAAATATCCTTTCTTCTTTGAAAAGAGATTTTTAATACAAAACAAAATATTCAAAAATAATTTTCTCCAAAAAAATATCTTCAAAACATATGAAGAATACTTGAAATAATTTTGAAACCCCTTTTCCTTGATTATTAATTTTAAAACAATTTCTTAAAGAATAACCCTTTAAAAATGAAATGAAATATTCAAATGAATGACATAAGGTATATTCGTACATGTTGTACGAGGTAAAAAAGAACATTGCTTTTTTACAATAAAAACAGTTAAAGGAATAAGATGTTTGGATAGTTACAAGGTGACTCCCTTGAAGAGATTGGTAAAATAAAAAACGTATAAAAATTTATTTTAAATCATATAGTATAATGGTAAAATATTACTGGACACCAATTTTAGATTACATAGATTACCAACCGGATGGAGGGTAAAGTACGACTATTATAAAAAACATTCTTAACTAACTTATGAAAAAAATAGTATATTTTAGTAAAAATTCATTATAATATCATGAAATAAAATATGAGAATTTAACTCTTGATTATTCTTTATAGATGGATCATAATATTTTATCAAGAGAAGATTAAACCTAAACAATATTAGAAAGTGATGATATTTTCCTAATAATCTGTTATAACTCATGCACATGAGGTTATACATTCCATTAAAGAAAATAAAATTATATGAAGCTAAATATATCATGAAAATAATGGGGATCATGATATAACATGTAAACTTGATGTATATACACCTCCATGTATATTTTAGGTGCATAAGAATACATAAGTCTCAAAGAAAGACAACCGAGACAAAACTATTTTACTAATTTCATAACTTTGGAAAGATAAACCCCATGAAATAAGGATAATCAAATGGGTATGTGAATACACAAATATTTATTTATAATATAAATATAGTACAATAATGGTTAGTACATACACAACACCAATGGGAAGAGTGGTGAACATAACATGCATCTCACGAAAATTAAATGTGAGATGAATCAATTTACCTATTGCTTTGACACTCTTCGTACTCATACAAGATTCATTTATAATAAATATATGTTTATTATAAAAAATTTATATATGATTATTATTATTCATAATAACATATTTGGTTTTAGTATTAATTTATCTTACCCATCTGTTAACGATTGTACATAATTGATTCACATTGAGTGAAATTCAATTTGTTCTTCGCATTTGTTTTAATTTGTTATATATTTTTTCCATATAGTTATATCATTATTACTGAATTTAATCCATGAAATAAATATCTGTAATATAGATTATATTTTCATTATAATAATCGATATAATATAAGAGTATGAAATGGTATACACCATCCATGGATATAGTAAGTTGTATGTATGCATGAACGATGTTTCCCTCGTTCTTTTCATATTGAAATAAAGTATGTAATTAATAGATAGATATATATATTTTATTATAGTAGAACTAAAATTTCATATATATCTTATATATTCATTAAAATCATCCATAATAAATTCCATGAGTTGTGTGAATGAATCATATCGCATTGAGGGGGTGGTAGCCTACACTACCTCAAACGAGATTATCGTATTAACACAAAATGGGATGTAAAGAGATGTGTGATATTAAAGTAATAATTAAGAGTAAATAAATATAAAATATAATATATGAAATATATAAATAGAGTTTCCATAATAATGGCCTTAATGATTGGTGGTAATGGAGAAATGATCAATCATTGTTTTTTGAGTTAGTAGTTCTTCGTTCACTGAAACAATATGTTCAGCATCCATTAGATGGAGGTTTGTGTAAGTGTTGAACAGATATTTTTTGTAGAAAAATACTGGTATATGGATAATACTGATTGATTAAATCAATATTGTAATAAAAATAGATTAATGGTTGAATAATTTAAAGAAAGTAATGGAGCTTGAGAGAATTCATTGTCACTAAATCTTGTAACTCCATTTTTTCTGTGCCAAAAGGCTTCCATGAAAATCTTAATGCCCAAAGGGGGGATTCAATGTATAAGGGAAGATTTTTGGGGGATACCTAGGATGATCATGGATAAACATAAATGTTTTGAGGGGTGTGGGTAATGTTTAGAGGTGGTGGCCTTTTATAAGGAAGGAAAAAGTCTCATTTGGAATTTTTACAAACAAGTATGGTGTGCACATTTTCGTACCTAAAAAAGTAATACCAGACCAAAAAAGATAATATTGTTATTTTTATGGATTCACTTAGTACATAAAATGGGTTTTGGAATTTTGTTTTATTTTTTTGAACCCTATGTTTAAGGTTTAGTCTCTAATTAAGAATAACATGGTATTTACTGTTGTGATTTATTTTAATTATTTTTAATAATAATTTTTCTCAGAAAATTAATATGGTCTTAATAGAATCTAAATATTAAACAGAATAAAATGGTGTATTTCAAAAATTTTAAATTTAAATCACATAATCTGAAAAATTAATATTAGTGGTAATCCAGAAAATGGGACTAAATAATGGGGTTTTATCGTAATAAAAAGTCTATAATATTGTTAAGATTTTATATTTAGTTTTAAAGTAAAATTTATTTCAAATAATTACATTATATTAAAATAATTAATATTTATATATATTTAAATTAAATAATATTTATAATATCATTTATAATTAATAAATAATTAGTCATAAAGGTTGTTTTATCTAAAAGTAATTTTTTACTTTTCATCAAAAAATTAGGTTTCTCAAAAATATTACAAAAATTCACACATGTTATTTTAACATTCAGTATTCAAAATTAAATATTATTTTATCAAATTAATTATCAAAAGTGTATAAAAATAATTTTAATATTAAGTTTTGGACCATTTAAGAAAACAATATATTTAACAAAAAATGACTTCACCAAAAATCTCGTATTTCATTATAAATATGTTTTATTTATATAAAAAATTATAAAAAATATTTGAAAGGTCTTAATTTTTATTCCTTTAACTATTTATTATTGTTTAGGTTAAAATAATCTCATTTAATTAGTAATATATATATGTATTGTTGTTTTATAGAATCTTCTTATTGTCTGCATCGTAAGCTGAGTCAATGTTGTTTGTAGTCAAAGTATAGTTGCAATTTCATCTAGCGCAAGAAAAGTTGGTTTTACATGTGAAATAAATTTTGGACTTAGTTTTTTAATATATATATATATATATATAACTATTTATAGTGCCATGTGAAATGAAAAATATTGAAAATATTAGTTAATTTGAAAAATATTTTTCTCAAAATACCAGGATGTTACATTCTACCCCACATAATATGAATTTATCCATCAAAATTGGTTTGGGATACCAATGTTTTAATACTTGAATGTTTAATTCATAAAACCCCACATCGTAAAAATGGATACTAAAACTTCTCTTAAAAAGGGAAATTTGGAACTATAATGGTTACCTAAAGTATTTATAATTTGGTTTCCACATAGGAGAAAATATGTTGGGAGTGGTGATTGGACATGGAGGAAAAGTGTAAATATTTATAGGTAGTGATTGGGAACATGAATCACAAAAAGAATTGCATGGTCAAAGGAAATCCAAGGTAATCAAATTCATAAAACTGTGATGATTCTAGAAGCCATTGGTTCAACATAATTTAATGTATTAGGACAACAATTGTTGTATCACTTTTAGATCATTTAGTAATTGTTGATAAATTTCAATAAAAAATTCATTATTGAGTTGTTGTTTTGAAAATTTCTAATACATCAAATACCTCATTTAATGAATTCCAATATATTAAATCTTATGAATAAAGCACTAGAATATAATTTTAATTGATTTTAAGGCCCATAAATGAATAAAAAGTCTTACTATATGTCACTTACAAAATCAAAATTATTTTTTAAAAAAAAATAAAAAGTAACACAACTAGGTCATCTATTGGATAATAAATATCCATAAACCAGGACATCGTGTAGGCTAGTTGTAGGAGTGAAACCATTATCATCCTTGAGTCATGGGTTTAAGACCCACAGCCTTGCCCGACATTATTTTTTGTCACCCGAGATACATGATGTCTATTTTGTAAAACCACACTAATATAATATATATGATGTACATCCTTGAATTATGGTTAATCACTGATTATAATTTTAAACATTGTTTCCAAAATAAACTTAGTGATAAAATACAACCTCTGAAGCACAACACAATCTTTTTATGAATGATTAACCATATAAGTCTTATCAAAGTTGAAAATACAATACACTAGAAAGAGAGTGAAAAAAATTTCTTACCATTGATTCCCATATATAGAACAAAGTATCTCATAGTTGTCACATTCCAAAAATATGAATACCCTCATCATATATTCTCTTGAAACATGGTAATCACCTGAATTACCATAAATTCCATTGGAAAACATGTAAGCTTTCTCATTCAAATTTATATTGGATTTACTCCTAAAATCAAAAAAAATGTAGAAAACTTCATTAGTGGTAGCATGAACCACATTAAACATGTCTTCACATAGTTCCAATGTATTCAATACTATCAAATAAACCTTTATCTCTTGTAAATTTATTCATACTACATTATCTATTAATATAAAACATATTAAGGGTACATTGCATTTCCAAAACTATCATATTGTCATTAAATAACATCACATGTCCATAGAGAACATTCAATATAACCATGAAAATACTGAGTGAAAAACATAAGTAGTACAATACTTGTATTTTTCATCATTCATAACATTTGAATCCAAATACATAAAGGAAAAAATAACATCATCCTTAATCCATTAACAATAATACCACTTTCCTCTCAAATTTCATATGTTGTTTTATCATCATCAGCAATATAAACATTACTGGCACCACCATGGTGATTCTCCTTAGGAACATTCCTATTGGGACATTGGGTTTCCTAATGAGTATTTTATCCATACATAAAACACATTAACTTCGATGGTAACTTAGGGTGGCCAAAATTCCCATCCATTTCATTAATAAAACTCTTCATTTTTACCTAGCAGTCTCATGCATTGTGTGTTTCTTTTCCACAGGAAAAAAACCATCTTGTTTCTCTAAGACATTCACGTAGGTGATTCCTTCCACATTCCTGACACAATGGAATCAACGTCTTATTTCCTATACAGTCTCCATTACCTGAATATTTTGGGAACTCCTTCTTTCTCATCCTTGGCGAGTCTTATATGTGGTTATGGTAATCATTATTAATCGTGTTCTATGGAAACAAATTAGAAATAATCATGACATATTTAATTCAAGTGATCATCCAACATGACTGCAAATTAGAAAATATTTGGTCACATTCAACATAAATCTAATTACTTTTAGTTTATTCCATTTATTAAAAGAAGAAGCATAGTGTGAGCATTACATAGTAGAAAAATACATTGACATGAAAGTAATTACTTATAGGATTTTTAATCCATGACACCTTCCATAATATATGATACTTTGTTTTTATCCTATGTTATTCATAGCTATCATATATCTAATTAATTCCTGATGGGTTTTAAAGAGTTAGCGAATTCCAAAAGAATATCCTTCAAGAGTAACAAACCAGGTGTGCATTATGTCTTGTTATTGTGTACCAAATAACTATGATTCAGGCCCGTAAAATCATGTTAGAGTTCTTTCCTATATGTGGGTTTTTTTCATATCCACACCCACTTATAATATTCAAAAATCGATGTATTTCTAAGAAATCAATTACTTTATCTTTTACTAAAATTCAAGTACATTTTCATAAATGTTAAATCATCCTTGTACTTATCCTTAGAGACATCCATATATATATCATTATAAATATACAAAGGGATCTCCCTAATTATTTCTCATTATTGTTTACAAAGGTTGGAAATACCTCCCTTTGGTAACAAATATAGTGACCCAAGATTAACAAACATGTATATCACATCTTTTTAGAAGAATATTATGTACTATAAAAAAATAAAATCTAGAGGACTGTAATAGTTTAGTGTCTATGGAAACATGGATAGAAAATATTATATCATGACGAAATATATTCATCATTTCCCATAATGATATCCACCTTTAATAAATTTATGTAAAACCATTTTTCCTAACATGGAGAAATGAAACATATTAAAGGGATGAACTTAGGTTTTCAGAACGATTTTACATGAGATACATGTTATCATAAACCTGAATATAGTAATATGATAACATGATCATAATATTTGGAGATCATACCCCGAATAACAATGGTTATAAACCCTTGTTATGGGAAAATTATTGGATGTTCATAAGACATGAATAATATAGAAATAAAAATCATGAACCATGAAGTCAAAACTAAGGAATAATCATAGGATTTGTGGCCTACATGTAAGTATAGAAAATTTAATTTTTGAGCTACCTAACAGGGCATTTATAACCAATTAGGCATGGGATAAAACCTATTTACCCTATTTGGACTTTGGCTAGCAAACCACTCACCCACATTTTTTTGTCTTGGGCTTCAACCCATGTACCTTCTTGTTTTCATGATTGGGATACTACCTGTGTACACTCTTTCATTTGGTCATGGCCTATTCCCCATACACCCTTTTTCATTTCAATCATGGGCTACAACCCATACACCATATTTCCTTTTGGGTCTGATCTACAACCTCTATAACCTTGGAGCACATAAAAAACATATCATTACCTAATTCAATTTGAGGGAAATATAGATCCCACCCATATCATAGTAAAATCCTTCACACATGTTCTGCTAAATAATACAACATTCATCATATCATGAACCATAAAATGATATAGTTATTATGAACATCAAATAATAACCCAAAAATGAAATGGGTATCATCAAAATCTCATCCCATCATAAATGATAGAGAATGGATAGGTTTGATAACAATTTCATCACATTGATGCATGTGAAATAATGATGTATTTCATAAACATATAACATGTGATAGAAAAATAGGTTCCAAAAAGGCCATGAAATTAAGCGTGACCCATTCATAAAAATGATATTAATGGGAAATTTAGATAATTTTCAAAAATTAAAATATTAACATCAATATATGTCATTTTAGATGGAAAATAGTTCTGAACTATTATTTAAAAACTTCTCTTAAAGAAAATATCATTTCTTCAGTGAAAAAGGGTAAATAAAACATAAAACCATTTAAGATTCATTTTTAATGAAAATAACTTCAAAAAATATAAAGAAAATTTGAATGAAATATGTTCAATAATAATAATTTTTAAAAATAAAATGTAATCATAAAATTACTGACAATTGGTAAATTCATACATGTCGTACGAATTAAAAAAGAACACTACTTTTGTATGGTAAAAAGGTTAGAAGATATACATTTTTTAGAAATAGAAAAAATAAATCCCATGAAGAGATTGGTAGGAGAAAAAAATGGTAAAAATTTCATTAATATATTATTGGGTAACGGTATAATATTCATGGAAACTATTTATAGAAATCATAGATTTCCGACCGATGGGAAGGTAAAATCAGGCATTCCGAAACACACTTTCATAAATATATTATGAACCAAAGAGTTGAATATGGTACTAATAAATGGGTATAAAATAAAATAATATAGTATAAAGAAACTCATGAATATTCTTGAGATATGTATCATAATATATCATCAATTGAAGCATAAACATAAACAACCTCGAAAAGTGATGAGATTGTCTCAGTAAATTCTTATATATCGGTAACATGGAATTATACTCTCCATGTAAGAAATGAAAATTAAATTAAGCTTAATATATCATTTAATGATTTATATTAATGATATTACATATAAAATGTTATTATATAAACCTCTATAAAATTTTTAGGTGCATTCCAAAACATAAGTCTCAAAGAATGAAAATTGAGACAAAATTATTTTACCAAATATGTAATTTTTTAAAGATAAAACCCATAAAATAATGATCATAAAATGGACATGTGAATACCGAAAAACTTATATATAATTTAAAAATAATAAAATCATGCTCAGTAAATACACCACAATAAATGAAAGAGTGGTGATCATAACATGTTTCTCATGAAAATGAAAACTGAGAAGAAATCCCATCACCCTGTGTCTTGACTCTCTCTATACTCATACATGCATCTTGTATAATAATTATAAGTGTATTATAAATACTTTATATAAGAATATTCTTATACAATAAACCATGTATTCTTTAATTATGGCCTTATATTAACATCTTGTAAACAATATTATGTTAATGTTTCACTTTGGGTAAAATTCACTTTGTTCATCGCATGTGTCTTAATTTGTTATATCGTTGGTACATATACATATATCATGATTATAGAATTTAATACTTGATATAAATATAAGTTATATATTTATATTGGTATTATAATAATGTATATAATATAATAATATGAAAAATAATAAACTATTCATGTGTATGGTAAGACGTACGTACACATTAATGTTGTTTTTGTCATTATTATTGTATTAAAAGAAATTATGAAAATTATATATATATATATATATAATTATTATAGTATAATTAAAATATCATATATATCATGTATTTTCATTAAACTAATCCTTAATACATTCCATGTGGTGTGTGAATGAATCACTACACTTTGAGGGTGCGGTCATCCACACGTCCTCAAATGAAATTATCATATTAACACCAAATGCAAAGTAAAGAGATGTGGTTTTTTAAAGGAGTAAATAAGATTAAGGAATTTTTAAATATATTATATGAAATATATAAATATTTTTTACATCATTATAGCCACCATGATTTTTTGTAAAGGATAAATGAACCTTCATCGTTTCGTGAGGCTGTAGTTCGCTGTATGAAGTAAAAATATGTTTAACATCCATTAGATGGATGTGTCTATAAATGTAGGTCTGATAATTTCCAAAATATAATCCTTGTATATGGAATATAATGGTGTTTTCATCAAATAATAGAATAAAAACAGTCTAATGGATTGAATAATGGAAATAATGGAAAGGAGCTTGAGAGAAGATGTTACCACTAAATCGGGTAACACCGTTTTGATTGTGCGAAAAATATTACTCGAGAAGATTTCTACTGAAAAAGGAGGAATCATGGTTGAAGGGAGTATTTTTTTGAGGATATATGTGAAGATCATGGATGAACATAAATGGTTTCAGTGGAGTGAGGAATGTGTAGAGGTGGTGGCCTCTTATATGGAAGGAAAAGGACTCGCAAATAATTTCTAGAAATATGTTAGTTGTGGACATGTTATTACATAAAACAATTCATAAAAAACAAAAATAACTAATGAATTGAAGAATATTGTCCAATATATGGTAGTCTATTTGGTTTTAGACATGAATTTAGGTTATTTGGACCCTCATGTTTAATGTTAATTCATAATTAATCGTATTTTGGACTTAACTGTTGTGGTTAATTTTAATCACTTTTTCTAACCAATTTAGTGAAAAGATTATCATGGTCTTATTAAACATGAAATATTAGAATGAAGAAAAAATTATTTGCCCGATTTTTGAATTTGAATTAACGGAAGCGGAAAAAATAAGATTAGTGTTAATCTCATAAATGGGATGAAATGACGAGATTCAATCTAGGAAAAAGGTCAAAAGTTTGTTAAGATTTTATATTCAGTTTCAATGTCTAGTTGATTATAATTAATTATGTTTTATTATTATATTTAATATTTATATATTTTTACATTAAAATGTATTTATAATATCATTTATAATCAATAATTAATTTGACAAAAGGCAGTTTTTAACTAAATTCGTTATTTTTCACTATTCATCTAAAATATAAGTTTCTCAAAAAAATCCAAAACATTTCCCAAGTATAATTTTGTTGTACTGAAATCAAAAATGATGTTCATATTATCAAATTAAATTTCTAAATATGTCATAAATATATTTTATTATTAAAAAAAGACTATTTAAGAAAATAATATTTTTATCATAAAATGAATTTACAAAAATCTCATCTTTCATTATAAATATGTTTTATTTATAAAAAAAATTATAAAAAAAAATATGGAAAGTTTTTACTACTATTATATAACTATGATTAATTGTTATGTTATAATTTTCTCATTAAATTAAAATAAATAAATAAATATATATATATATAAAGATCTTCTATAGAATCTCAATGTTGTATACATATACCCCATCATAGTGTTGCTTGTTGTGCCAACCATGTTGGTATGGTTGTAGCACATTCCATGTTGGTATTTGTGTGAAAGTAACATTTGACTTATTGTTTTATTATATATATATAAATATTTATAATGTCATATGAAATTAAATATATTGAAAAGATAAATTAATTCGAAAAAAATAATTCTCAAAATATTAGGGTGTTACATTAATGCCCCATAACTTCTTCCCATATTTGAGATTAACTATAATCATAATTTTTTTACTTCTGTGTATTGGATTTTTAAAACGTAAATACATTATTGTAATCATTAAAATAATTAGAGTCTAAGAATATCAACATGATTTTTGACAAAAAATATAAGTAAAAGTGATTAAAATTATTCACAACGATTAAGTTTATTTTATGATTAATTATGGAATGTTTTTATGATAATTTTTATGAATTTTTGGGTTGTAATATGTGTACACATATGTTTTTTTAGAAAATTCCATGTGAGTCTATTTCATTCACTATAAAAGGCCATCATCTCTCCATCTTCTTTACAACTCTAAAATCACTATGGTTCATCCAAACCATGAACACTATACTTCCCACCATCCCTAGATTACATTTATAAGACTCCCTTTTTCAATAATTTCTTTAGAGGATTCCTTTTGTCACAATCAAAAAGGAGTTACCCGATTAAGTAGTAACGCCTCCCCTAAAGATCTTTATTTTATTTTCCTTATCCACATCCTCCCTTATAAATATTAAATTATTTTAAAAAATAATAGAATCATAAATATATAATTAATATTTATACTAATAAATCTACCCAAAAATATAGACACCTTTATCCAATGGGTTACAAACATACTATATATGTGTATGACAAGCTACCACCTCATAAAACGATGATTAAACAGTTTGTCCTTTCTTCCTCTCTTGGTAAAAATTATGATGTAATCCTTATTTATATGTTACATATATTATATTTATTATCTATTTAAGATTATTTATTCATTTTTACAACACAAATCTTATTAATTTTCCATTTTTTATTAATATGATAATTTCATTTGAGTCAGTGTGGACTACCACCCCCTCATAGCGATATGATTTGTTCTTAAATAATATGGATTGTATTAAAAAAAATTCGAGAATATATAATACATATATGATCTCTTAAATATAATGTAATAAAGATATATATATATATATATATATATTTCTTTTACCTTTTTTACTTTAAATAAGACAATTAAAAGGGAATAGAGTTAATTAGTATGTATAGCCTACCGTCTCCATAAATAGTGTATTCTGATTCATACTTATATATTATATATATTATTATAATAGACATGTAATTTATATAAATTATATTTATATCATGTTTTTTATTCTGAAAATCATGATATAAATATAAGGACCAATGATATAACAAATTAAGACACATTTGAAAAATAAAGAGAATAATACCAAAAGGAAAACCAAAACATATGATGGTTAACAACCATGTAATATAAGGTCATAATAAAACCATATATGGTATTATAGATATTAATATATTTATTTAAAAAATATATATATAATTTATAATTATTATACAAGTTTTCTCAATGAGTCGGACAAGAGTCGAGACCTAAGGTAAGTGGATTTTATCTCACTTTTTATTTCTGCGAGATACATGCTATGTTCGAAAATTCTTAATGTTGTGTGTTTTATTTACATCAGAGGATTTTATTCTATCTATGTTTTAGGAACATATTTTTGTATTCACATTTCCATTTTACTATACTTCTTTCATGGGTTATAAGTTTAAAAAATAACCAAATCGATGAAATATTTTTTTCTCAATTTTCCATCATTGGGACTCATGCATTGTTATGATCTTAAATACACTTCTAGGTGTATTTTATCCAATTTTACATGATATATAATGAATTTACATCTTATCATGATATTTAGTCTTCAGTGAATTAAAGTTTCCTAAATAGAATTTTTTACCCCATGTTACTAAGTTATAAAAGATTATTGCGACAATCTTATCACTTGTCATGATTTTTTTGTTTATTCTTCATTTCATGAAATAATATGATAAATATCGTAAGGAAATTCATGAGATTTATCATCCATGACTTATTTAAAATTTAATTACATATTCGTAAAATTTATTAAACTCATTGGTACATAAGATATTTAATAAAGTGTTTTTTTAATCCATATTGTACTGTCTATTTTGTCTGAAATATATTATCCTTTAAAACCATGTTTTTAAAAAAGGGTTTCTATAAATATTCTATTAATATCATGTGGTAAATAATATAAATTTTTACCCTTTTTTCTTTTACAAATATTTTAAAAGGAATCTTCTTATCTCATTCTAAACATGTCATTTTTTAACATCTTTACCATGCAAAAGGAATGTTCAATTTTACATCATATGATATGTAAATATTTATCCATTGTAAATCCCTTGAAGATTAATTTTAATGTATAAAGGATATTCTTTAAAAATTTATTTCTAAAATTTTTTTTAAGCCAAAGTGTTTTCAAAAGAATTTCACAATCCTTCTATATGATTTTATTAAAAATTTCCTTCAAAATATCTTCCATAATATTTTATAAGTTTTCAAAAAATTGATATCAAACTGTTTTCATGTTAATTATATAGTGTTAAAAGGAAAATTATTTTAAAAATGTTTTATAGATTTATTTATATGTTTTCAAAATATTTTCTGTGAAATGGTTTTCAAATATTTGTACATGATTTTTTATATGTTTCCTATATATTTTTAAACAAAACGTTTTTTAAAATGTATTGAAGAATATTTTATTGGTTATTATGTAAAATATTTTTGTAACAAATGGAAATTACATTTTTATAATTATGTCATAAAATAATATGAAAACACAACATAATGAACTACTAAGTGATTAGTGACCTTTAAACATAAGTTTTTCACTTCTGTGTTTGGAATTTTGAAAATCTAACATACACGGTTGTGTTCAAGATGATTTTTAGAGTCTAATAAAACAAAAATAATTTTTAGTGAATAGTAAACCACCCTTATGAATAGTAACATAACATTATGAATACTGATATTCACTATTTAATAGTAACCTTACCTATTATAGTATAAAAATAATATTGATGTGAAAGTATGATGTACCTATATTTTAGAATAAGTAAATGAATGTTTTAAAACTGCTTTTTAGTAATGAACCATGATTTTAATTTAATATTAAATTAATAGTACTCGAAAAATTATTTTTGAAAAATGGAATTCATTTTTGGATTCTACAGGTAGAAAAATGGTTGGGGTAAATTTTTTGGATTTTTCTGAAATACATGAATTTTTGATGAATAGTGAAATACTGTAATTTACAAAAATAAGATAAATAAGTTTATTATAGATTCATGTGTGATTTTCTACTGATGTAAGCTCACTTGGTTTGGGATCACATGATAAAATTACTATTCTTGTTCATTCAAGTATCAATATTCATTGTCTTAGAGGAAATTAATTAACTAATGAATTTTATATTAAGGAAACCCCTCTCCCCTCCACTATAAAAACCACCCTTCTCACCCTCTTTTCCTCACACCTCTCAAGATCCAATACATCCCTCAACTCTTCCCAAACATCTTACCTAGAACCTTTTCCACATCCAAGAGCTTCTGGTTTCATCAAAAGTCCAATCCAAGCATCTTTAAGGATGATCTCAAGAGGAGGATTTAAGAGGTAATTTCCCTCCCTCTTCTCCTTTAATTTCCTTTCATGTTTATGTTCATTTCTTGATCTCTTCTAACATATCTTCATCCAAATGGCATTTTAACTCCATTATTATACATTTACTGAAATTTTATGATGATAATGGGGTATTATATCATCCAATCACCTTTCCCTATTCCTTTTAGTTTATTAAAGAGAACATTGTTCGTGAGGTGTTAATTTATCACCTTCAAGAAAAAAAAGTTTTCTTATTCCATTTATATCTTCAGATCTGGTAATGAAACCTTTTTTATGGTTGAACCATATACTTTTATATGTATTATATCCTGTTTAAATTTCTAGAACTAACTTATGACCATATTTCTAGTGATAAAATAAAACAAGTTCATTATGATCGAAAAATCACTCAAATTAACCAAACAAATAATCCTTTAATTTTTATGTAATGATTCATCCACATGGATATGATATAATTCATTATAATATCATTAAAACTACTTTAATATCATCAATAACATGTAATATTTGTTTTTTATGTTTACCCATGTTCTACACAAACTACAATTTAAGAATACAAGTGAACCACTCAAGAAAACAACAAAAAACAAACATTCCTAAACAATTTTTTTTAAACTCTATAACTCATCCAAAGGCACATAAATTCCCTTAATAAAATAATAACGAACCATATTAATGTAAAAAAGGTTATTAATTTCTAATTGATGAATATAATGTCATTATACATAACATTAAGTAGAAGGATGCATTCAGATACAATGTAAGGGGAAATTCTCAAACCCAATTTTACTTCTTCGGTTTCTCCCTTTTTCACTCCATTTTTTATATGGTTACTCAATAAAAATAATTTTTTCATCATTTTATTTCCTTTTCTAGGATATAAATTTTAACCACTATTTTTTATTTCAAAAAAAAAATGTTTCCAAAATAACTCTCCTTCTAAGAACTCACCTTTTACTTCTCATTCAAGGTTGATGGTTCTTATATCAAGTATGTTATTCCATATTTCTTTTAGGAACCCAATGTTTATAATGTGTTCTTATGTGATGTAACCCATTCCTTTAAATGGGTAAGTTATGTTCACTTTTGATATATGTTCCATGTGGAAAGCATGATAATGATAATGTTATGATGTGAAGGGTGCGGCCGGAGATATATAGCGCAATATGAATGTTTGAATGTGGCGGGTGTGACCAGAATTATATAGCACTCCAATGCATTGGGTAAAGTGATGAATATCATGAGTAAATGTAAAATTATGTAGAAATGATTATATATTTTTTCAAAAGTTTGTGTGGTAGTTAACCACTAAGACATGATGTTTCATTTTTTAAGCATTTCCACATTTCAAGTCTTTTATTTATGCTCCCCTCGTGTTCATGATATTTTTCCCATGTTATGATTATGCTCACCCCATGCTATATTGATCTTATATATCCTCTTATGAGGCTTCTATATCAACCCTTTTTATGTATATCCTCAGGTCGCTACATGTACTAAGGAGAGGACAAGTGCCAATAAAAAGCTAGACAAGAAGAAATTAAATAAATGTTTATGTGTGATGTTGTAATTTTTATGTATTGTCCTAGTTTTCCCAAGACACTAAAACATTGGATCATTTATGTGTAATAATATTATCATTTTATCTTTAAAATGATGTAATAGTAATGTAAGTAATGGTTGGGTCTCTATAGTTGGTATCAGAGGAAATGTTTAGTTAATTTGGGAATTAGGATTAGTGAACACTAGAGAAAACCTATAACATTAGACTAATTACAAATATGCAAACAAGAATATTTACATAGGGGTATAATATTTTATGCTTTTATTATAGATTGTGAAAATAAATAAGTTATTTAGTCGTGAATTTTTGAATTATATTTTGTTCTAACCTTTTCTATTTTTGATAATGGTGGAAACTGGGAGAAATAGGCCAACAACTCTTGCAAGGGCCAATGCAATGATTGCCTGAATGACATCCCCAATGATTTGGGAAGTGGAGTTTAGAACATCATGGTGATGCATACCCAATTATCTCAGGTTATAAAAAATAACCATAATAATGGGGAAATTCCACCTTCACCAAAGAGGGATAAACTGGTTATCAAATGTTTTATGCTTCAATGACCACAAATGTTTAATTTATATTCTAATCCACTAGATGCGGAACATTGGGTCATCTCCATGGAGAAGATATTTCTGGTTCTTCACTATTATGAAATGGATAATGTGACCCTAGCGATTTATCATCTAGATGGAGAAGCCGATCAATGGCAGGATTTGATTAAGTACACCAAACCAAGGGAGCAAATAGAAGAGATGGAATGGGAAGGCATTATGATAATGTTTCATAACAAGTTTTTCCCACAAACTATTCATATGAATATGGAGAGAGGATTAATATAGATCAAGAAAAAAGAAGGATAATATTCCACAACATATGAATAGAATTTCACAGGGCATGCAATGTATGCTTCAGGATTTTTTATCAACAATGATAGAAAAATTGATATATACTTTAGTGGATTAAAACCACACCTTAGAAAGTCTCTTGCAATTCAAGTCTTTGAGAGTTATGAAGATTTTTTTCGATGGGCTCTCAAAGTGGAGATGGAGTTTGGAGAATGGTCCCATGGCTATGGGGATAAGATACGAAAGATGATGTTTCAATCTAGAGGATAAAATGCCAAAGGTGGGAAGAAAACTCAACGACCCACATGCCAAAAATGTGGAAAGTTGCACCATGGGAACTGCCTCAAAGGGACAGGGAAATTCTTCAAGTGTGGGAAAGAAGGACATCATGCTCAAGAGTGTCGAAATGAAATGAAAAGGAAGGAAAATATATTATATGAAAGGAGAGAACCACTCATGGTTCAATGCTACAACTTTAGGGAGCTAGGGTATTATGAAATTCAATGCACTAAACCTCGATTTCTCGAGGGTAATCATCATCAGCAACCAGCAAAGACAAAGTAAAAAAGGGAAGTCTTATGCCATTACTACTACAGAGGAGGAGCATGATAAAGAAGACGTACAAGGTACACTTTCTATTCACTCAAGAATGGAAAAATTCATATTTGATTCTGGTTCTACACATTCTTTTATATCTTTCAAGTTTTCTATAACTATAGAATCGAAGCCTTGAAACCTTGAAGTAGAGATATCTGTAAAAACCCCAAGTGGTGAAATCATTGCAACCCAAGTGTTTGACTCCTCTCATATTCACGTATATGGGAAGATTCGTCCAGTGAATTTTTTAATACATCCTTTGGTGGATTTCGACGCTGTAATGGGAATGGATTGGCTCTTGTTATATAGATCACATATCAACTATCAGGAAAAGGAAATATATTTTTATATTCCGAACCATCCCATGCTCATCTACAAATGCAAGGAAGTTCAAGAATATCCTTTGAAAAATCCATCAATGGGTTGGGTGTTGATTCCCTATGAAGAAGCATACCTCGCCAAAATGGTTGAGTCGAAGGAAAGTCCCAACATTGAGGTAATGCCCATCATGAGGGAATAGGACGATGTATTTCTTGAAGACGTACCCGGAATTCCCCCGGAAAGTGTGGTAGATTTCTCTATTGACCTCATACCCGGAGCTAACCCTATCTCGAAGTGTCCGTATAGGATGGCTCCTATCGAACTGGATGAGTTAATGAAGTAGCTGCAAGAGCATCTGGAAAAAGGGTTCATACACTCTAGTTCACCACCTTGGGGTGCGCCAGTGCTCTTTGTAAAGAATAAGGATGGAAATATGCGGCTGTGTATCGATTATCAGGAACTCAATAAGATCACCATAAAGAACAAGTATCCTCTCCCAAGGATTGATGACTTGTTTGACCAGTTAAGGGGAGCTCAATACTTCTCAAAGGTGGATCTTTGTTCTGGATATCATCAGGTAATGGTGAAGAAGGAAGACATTCAAAAGACTGCCTTCCGAACAAGGTATGGGCACTATGATTTTTTGGTGATGCCCATTGGACTTACTAATGCCCTTGAAATATTCATGTATATGATTAATAGAGTCTTTAGACAATACCTTGACAAATTTTTGGTAGTCTTTATAGATGATATTCTCATATACTCCAAGGGAAAAGAGGAACATGAAGAACATATAAGACTTGTATTGGCATCGTTGAGAAAGGGGAAGTTGTACGCCATGTTCAGCAAGTGTGACTTTTGGATGAAACAAGTCATGTTCATTGGACTTGTGATCACAAGGGAGGGAATATTTGTGGATCTTTCAAAGAAAAAGGTGATTGAAGAATGGATGAGGCCCTCTATTATCACAGAAATCCATTGTTTTCTTAGATTAGCTGGGTACTACCAATGTGTTGTGAGAAACTTCTCATTATTGTCAAGCCTGCTAACTGTGTTAACAAGGAAAGGGGTAAAGTATGTCTGGAAGGAAGAATCTGAGGGAGGATTTAAGGAGCTAAAGAGAAGGCTGATCACTGCACATGTACTCACACTACTGATATGTGGATAATGTTTTGTGATATAATGTGATGCTTCAATGAATGGTTTGGGTTGCGTACTCATGAAAAATTATAATCTGATAGCCTACGCCTCATGACAGTTGAAGATCCACGAGTAGAACTACCCGATGCATGATATAGAGCCGGAAGCCGTGATTTTTTTCCTTGAAAATCTGGTGGAACTTCCTTTATAGTGAGAAGTGTGACATATAGACCGACCACTGGAGCCTAAAGTATATATTCACACAAAAAGATCACAACATGCGTCAAAGGATATGGTTAGAGCTAACAAAGGATTACGATTTCTATATTCACTATCATCCTGGAAAGGCGAACAAGGTATATGATGCTCTAAGAAGAAAATAACCCACTACAATATCCATGTTACAGATTGAGAATGACCCTATCTTCTTAGATATGCAAAGAATGGATTTAGAAATCATAAGCAAAGGGGATACATCACACCTTGCCCAAATTATTGTGCAACCATCCATTAGGAGAAGATTAAGGAACCAAAAATGGATGATGTGGAGATACAAAAGAGGGTGAATGCAGTAAAGGAAGGGAGGCTATAAGAGTTCCATATCGACGATGATGGTGTTATTCTATTTGGAACACATCTTTGTGGGCCTTCATCACTTGGGATAAAAAGGATCTATTGGATAATGCACATTGCTCGACATTCTCTATCTATACTGGGTGTACAAAGATGTATCGTGATCTCTGAGAACACTTCTTGTAAGATTACATGAAGAAAGAGATTGCCGAATTTATATCAAGGTGCTTGGTAAGTCAGCACGATAAAGCTGAATGACAAAAGTACAAATGTATGATGTTGTCGTTGCCTATACCCATGTGGAAATAGAAAATGTTACTATGGACCTTATCACAGGTCCTCTAAAGACGTTAAAGGGAAATAATATGATATGGGTTGTGGTTGACCGACTCACCAAGACTGCCCAATTTATCACCATTTGGGAAGATAACTCTCCTGAAAAAAATGCAATGATATATGTGAAGGAAGTGGTGAGACTACACGGTGTTCCACTCTTAATTGTCTCTGACAATGATCCAAGGTTCACATCTAAATTCTGGAGGAGCCTTCCACATGCTTTGAGTACTGAATTAAATTTCATCACGGCCTATCACCCCCAAACTAGTGGCCAGTTTGAAATAACTATTCAGATTCTTGAAGATATGCTTAGAGCCTACTCTCTATAATTTAAAGGTGGATGTGATCATCATCTCTCATTGGTTGAGTTCTCATACAACAGTAGCTTCCACTTTAGTATTCAGATGTCTCCATATGATTTTTTGTATGGAACGAGATGTAGATCTCCAACCTGTTGGGATGAAGTTGGAGAAAGAATGCTGCTTGGACCCGATCTTGTTCAAGAGATGATAGAGAAGGTTCAGGTCATCCACAAACACATAAAAGATACTCAAAGTCAGAAATAGAGCTATGCTGACAACCATCGAAGGGACTTGGAGTTCGACGTTGGAGATAAAGTCTTCCTTCGAATATCTCCATGAAAGATAGTCATGTGATTAGGGAAGAAAGGGAATCTAAGCCCAAGGTATATTGGCTCTTTTGAGATCATTGAACGCATAGGAACCATAGACTATCGTCTTGCACTTCCACCGAATATGGCTCAATTTCATGATGTGTTTCATGTATCACTACTGAGGAAGTACATAACCGACTCCTCACATGTACTAAACTCATAGGTGGTGCAGTTAGAAGATGATCTCTCTTATGAGGAGCGTCCAGTAGAGATTTTGGATTAGAGAGATATGGTTCTATGCAACAATACAACTCATCCTGTCAAACTGTTGTGGAGGAACCACATGTTTGAAGATGTAACTTGGGAACCATATGAGGAAATGAAGGAGAAACACCCCCACCTGTTTGTGTAAAGTGAAATTTCGGGGGGAAATTTTCTTAAAGGGGGAAGAATGTAACGACCCAAAGTTTTTCAATGGAAATCCCCTTCTTATAATTATGTCGTAAAATAAAATGAAAACAAAACATAATGAACTACTATGTGATAAGTGACCTTTAAAAATAAGTTTGTCACTTCTGTGTTTGGAATTTTGAAAATCTGGCAAACACGGTTGTGTTCAAGATGATTTTTGGAGTCTAATAAAACAAAAATAATTTTTAGTGAATAGTAACCTCCCCTTATGAATAGTAACATACCCTTATGAATAGTGATATACCCTAATTAATATTAACCTTTAATGTGATGGTATAAAAATAATATTCAAGTGAATGTATGATGTACATATATTTGATAATAAGTAAATGAATGTTTTAAAACTATTTTTTAATAATAAACCATGATTTGAATTAAATATTAAATTAATATTATATAAAAAAATATTTTTGAAAAATGGACTTCATTTTTGGATTCTACACATTGATAAATGGTTGGGGTAAATTTTTTGGATTTTTCTAAAATACATGAATTTTTTATGAATAGTGAAATACCGTAATTTACAAAAATAATCTAAATATGCTAATTATGGAGTCATGTGTTAAGTTCTACTGATGTAAGACCACTTTTTTTGAGATAACATGATAAAAATATTATGTGTGGTCATTAAAGACTCTATATTTTTTTTCCTATGGGAAAATAAAAAACTAATGAATTTTATATTAAACAAACCCCTCTCCCCTCAACTATAAAAACCACCGTTCACACCCTCATTTCCTCACACCTATCAAGCTCAAAGACTTTTCTAAACTCTGCCCAAAAATCGTCCATATCCCCTCTCCCACGTCCATGATCTACTGGTCTCATCAAAAGACCAATCCTAGCATCCTTAAGGAGGATCTCAAGAGGAGGTTTTAAGAGGTAATTTCTCTTCCTCTTCTCATTTAATTTCATTCCATGTTCAAGTTAATTTCTTGATCTCTCCACACCTATCTTCATCCAAATGGTATTTTAACTCCATTATTATACATTTAATTTAATTTTATGATGTGAATGGGATATTATATCATCAAACCCCCTTTCCCTCTTCATTTTATTTTGTTAAAGAGAACGTTGTTTGTGAGGTGTTAATTTATCACCTTCAAGAACGACAAGTTTTCTTCTTCCATTTCTATCATTCTATCTGGTCATGAAACCATTTTTATGGTTGAACTAGAATATGTTAAATGTATTATATCCTATTTAAAGTTCTGGAACAAACTTATGACCATATTTCTAGTGATAAAATAAAACAAGTTCATTATGATCGAAAAATCGCTCAAATTAACCCAAACAATCATCTATTAATTCTTATCCAATGATTCATCCACATGGATATAATATAATTCATTATAAGATCACTGAAACTCCCTTAATATCATTAATAACATTTAATATCAGTTATTTAAGTTTACCCATGTTCTACCCGAACTTCAATTTAAGAATACAAGTGAACTACTCAAGAAAACCATAAAAAACAAACATTCCTGAGAAATATTTTTTTTAACTCTATAACTCATAAAAAATGCACCTAATACCACTTAATAAAACCATAATTAACCATATTAATATAAAGAAGTTTTTTTATTTCTCATAAATAAATATAATGTCATTATACAGGACATTAAAGAGAAGGAAGCACTCAGATACAAGGTAAGGGGAAATTGTCGAACCAAATTTTCCTTCTTCTGGTTCTCCCTCTTTCACTTCATTCTTTATATGGTTACTCCATAAAAATAATTTGTTCTTAATTTTCATTCCTTTTCTATGATATATATTTTAACCAATATTGTTTATGTCAAACAAAATGTTATCCAAAATAACTCTTCTTCTACGAACTCACCTTTAACATATCATTCACGGTTGATGGTTCATGTATCAAGTATGTTATTCCCTCTTTATTTTGGGAACCCAAAGTTTATGAATGTGTTATTATGTGATGTAACCATTTCCATTCTATGGGTTATTTATGTACACTTTTGATATATTTTCAATGGTCAAATAATGATAATGATAATGTTTAGAAGTGACGGGTGCGCCTGGAATTATACAGCCCAATATGAATGTTTGAATGTGACAGGTGCGAAGGGGATTATACAGTGCTCAAATGAATTGGGTAAAGTGATGAATCTCATGAGTAAATGTTAAATTATGTGGTCAAGATTCTATCTTTGTTCACAATTATGTGTGTTAGTTAACAACTAAGACATGATGTTTCATTTTTTATGGATTTCCACATTTCAAGTCTTTTATTTATGCTCCTCTCATGTTCATGATCTTTTTCCCATGTTATGACTATTCTCACCCAATGATATATTGTTCTTATATACCCTCTTACTAGGCTTCTATCACACCCCTTTTTATGTATATCATATGGTGGATACATGTAATAAGGAGAGGACAAGAGAAAACAAGAAGCTAGAGAAGAAGAATGTAAATAAATGTTTATGCATGATATTGTAATTGTTATGTGTGGTCCTAGTTTTCCCAAGAAACTAAACCATTGGATCCTCTATGTGTAATACTATTATGATGTTTATCTTTAAAATGACGTAATAGTAATATAAGAAAAGTTTGGGTCACTATAGTTTTCAAAATGATTTCAAGTCAATTTTATTTGTTTTCAATGTATTTTCTATAAAAATTATGTTAATACAGTTTTATGTTTTCAATTTACTTTTCAATGAAAAAATGATTTTTTCCTTGAGAAATGTTTTTTAAAGATATTTTGAAATTATTTTCCATTTAATATTACATCTGATGTTCCTCGTTCCCATCTAGGAAATTATGTAGATGTTCCATTCATATTCTTTCTATAAATGTTTTCTGCATAAGATTATGGTCATTCTGAAATCAATTTCTATTTTATGGGTTATATGTTTATGAAATACATTTTAATTTCAAGGGTTTAATGATTATGAAATTATTTTCCATATCACGGGATATTCTTTAGATGAAATTTTTATTAAACCAGTATCATATTCCACAAGATATGATATGTTTATAGGTTTATGAAATCCATTTTATTTCATTGTTCATGAAATGAGTGTATATGAATTTTTGGCACATGTATATATTATTTATCTATGATATGGGTTGAACCTATATCTCCATCCAATTAATCATGTGAATATTTATATCTCATGATATAGAAAAAAATGGTCTCAGTACTGACCATTGACTACTAAGATGGGCATGTGATTGAACCTGGAATGTCATAATGGTCTGATGAGTGAACTCATGCTACAATGATGGAAATTGGAGTGAATCATGACTACCAAGATGGTATGGGTAGTGAACCCATACTACCAAGATAGTCCTAGAAGCGATTCCTTGGATACTATTGAAATCATATAATATTTATATGGATTTTCTAGAATTCCATGTTTTATTCTTATGTTATTCATTCCTAGATTATATTCATTATTTCATTAAGATTAATTATTTATGATATTCCAATCATTTTTTCATGAGTAATGTGTATGATCCTTGATATGCATGGTGTGATATTCTAATTTAATTATCAGGTTCTCATACACTTATGATCATGATTAAGGGTACATATATACATTTATTACCTTACTAAGTATTTGAGCTCTCCCATTTCTTATGTTCTATTTCTGCAGGTTATGAAGAAAGGATATAGGTAGAAGTTATAATAATGGAGATAATTATAGGATATGTTGTGGATCTTTCACTAGGATAGATGATTTTTTCCATGATTTAAAATACACTAAACTGTTAGGGTCCTTGATAATTTATTTTCATAATGTACTAAATATTCATCAAAACTGATGTAATATCCATGTTTTTAAATAATGTGTCACAATAGGTCCGGATAATGTATGGTGGCTGGAGCCTGAGAGGGTATGGCTACCGGTAGTTCCAAAACTTGTAGTACTTGTGGTATCTATTGTGATTAACCTATACGGATAGGCCAATAATGATGTGCATGACCCAATCCTAGTGTTCAATTCAATGTAAGAAGTTCTCATTCTACTGTTGTGAGACATAAATATATTGGAGGATGATATCCCACACTGAGCACATTTTCTCTTTCATCTTTACTTCTTAAAAAAAAACTATTTCTTTAGGTATTCCAATAGGAAGTGAGATAAGAGGATCTTGTCATAGATCATACCTAGAGTAAAGGATTCACCCTAGTAACTCTATATTGAGGCATCACAACTCTATCATCTCCTCCTCTCAGTGAGAAAATATTTTCTATAGTGAAATGTATAAGATTTGGTGTCCTAGAACCCACTAGATGTACTTTTATTACATGAATATTCAATATATTTCATAATTTAACATATTATAACATATTTTTCATTGATTTGCATCACTATAGTGTAATAATGTCATGGAGTATTCATGAGATTGACAAGGTCAGAGCAGTTCCCCACTTTGATGAGAACCTTGATGCACTATGAAAATATTATTAAATATAGTTATTTGGTTGGATGATTTAATATTATGGGAAAAATAGTATACATACCATTAGGTGTGAGTACTCATAACAATATGAGACTTCCTCTCATGAAGATTGTACTTGGTAATCTTGATGAGAAGAGATTATGTGATCATACTCGATAGTAGGAATTCCACAAGTTTTTGTATCATTAGATATTCCAATATGAAAGATTATGTAATGATCTTTAGAATTTAATATTATCATTAATACGTTTCCTGAATCATGCACATTTATTTACTGAAGAAATCTATCATGCTGACAGTTAGGTGGAAGTAGGGTGTGTTGGGTGTTCCATTAGTGGCATGATATTAATGGATAAGTTGAGAAATGATTTGTCCCTTCCAATTATGGAAGTTGATATCTTGGAACTTTGATTGAAATATAACTGTCATGTAAAATTCCAGGTTAATGGTGTAATGATGACTTTATTTCAGGTTTTCAAAGAACTATGTATCAATCATAAAGGGTGATGAAACTATCATGAAATCATCTTGATGAGATATTGAGACAAAGGGATTATATTAGATAGTGAGCATTGGTTTGTGGATATCGTTTAGTGAAATTATGTTCTGTCTCTTAGGAGCTCTAACATTTTTCTAGATAGTACCCTTGGAATTTAGGAAATCCCATCGAATGAAAATGAGAATGAATCCTAGAGGGTCACACACTAATTGTTTTTGTGGTCTCAGTTAAATTATATTTAAATTTAATTGATGAAATAAATATTTTTCTCAAAATGTGGAAAAGTTTTATTCAAGTTAAAATGATCGCATAAATTAAATAAATATTTATTCACTGGATTGTGAGAAAAATATATATATTTTTTATAACATTTAATAAATATTTATATACTAGACTATAAATAAAATAAATATTTATGAAAATAAATTTTTAATTTATTTATTTTTATGTTCAAAAAAAGGATATATAGTATGAGAAGACAAATCCTGGTTCAAAAGATAAATATTTACATTCATGATGGTAAATAATTATTTAACCAGTTGGTGCCAGTTTAAATAGTAATAACTCGTGTATTATTTTTTGAATCAGAATATTATTTATAATTGTGTTTTTTTGCAATTTTGTGCACCATAAATGATGATGTGGTATTATTATTAAATGTAATGGTTTTCTCTATGTTTATTAATGTATTTCTTTTTTGTATTGTAATTAAATATTGTAACCTAATACCCATGTCAACAAATAGACACGTGTTTTTATTGTAACATGAACTGAATTTCATGACCATTCAATTGAGAATTGTTGAGATAAACTATTTCTCTCTTGAATCCTCTTCCCTAACCACTGATGAATGAAATTCATTCCTCAAGGAAGAAGAAACAGTGATCATGAATGACCAAAAAAATACACTCTCTTCATCGTGAAAGCACCCAGAGAACGAGTGGTGTCAATCGGAGGCCATAGGAGCAAGTGTATCACCACTAGAGGGAGTCTAGTTTGAATCTTCTCAAGCACAATGGGATAATATGGAAGTGTCATTCTGAACAAGCAGCATATTCAATGAAAAAATAGTGATGATCTAGGTATTCTTTTTATTATGAATTAAGTTAAATTAATTATAATAATGATGTGAAAGATCCTATCTAAAGCTTTCGGGCCACTTTCTTTTTTATCTAAATCATTGATTCCACTGTATGGATACTGGTGTTCATCTACATATTGATCCAGGAAAAATCATTGATCATCATAAAACATTAATGTTTTGTGGCAGCCCAACTGCGCTTCTGCTGTACTCGGAACCAACATGTTGTATCAGAGGGGTTAAACCATATTTTATAATTATTTAAATAATTTTTTAATGATTTAAAATTGAATAATTTTGTTTTTGAATTCATGTTTGTCATTCTACATTTCTGAATCACAATATCTGTTCTTCCTCTTTCATTTCATATTCACCTTACAAAAATGACATTTTCTTTTAATTTTGATTAATGTAAAGTAGAGGATCTCATCTGAAGGTGCCAATGGTTATTGGCCTTACCACTCCAGAATAAATGGTGTGTAGTTGGATTCACACATTTGGTATAAAGGATCAATGAATCAGGACTGGTCTGCCAAACCATGTCATGTCATTAGAGTTTTTCTATGTCTTATATACTCGGTGTGTTGTCTAGGAAAATGTGGAGTACTATTTCCGGATTACATGTTGTGTGGCCCAATGGACAAAGCATGTAGTCCCTTTGGTATTCGGGTGGAACTTGTACCACATAAACCGCTTTCCTAACTGGTGACCGTGTAATGAAAATACTACACGCCGTGTGGCCAACTTCTCATGTCGTGTACTCCGTGGATTTCAGATGTAAATATACATGTCGTAATTCTGGGAACGTACTTAGAAAGGATAGTGAATGATAGTACCTGTAGTGTACACATCCAAATAACATAGATATGTCAATATTTATTATTATATTATACAAACCCTTGAGACATGTACCATTGTGCAGGTGTAAATGTGAGACACAACACGTGATAGGTGTTGAATATATATATATATATGTGTGTGTGTGTGTGTGTGTTTAGATTAATATTCGTGGAATGTTCATTTCTCCTCATTGTATTGTTATGAACGAGAATTTATTGTGTTTCCCCAAAGGTACAAGATACATACAAAGATAAATTTAGTTTATTATTTTATTTAAAATCATGATAGATGAGAATCTAAAGGAAATTCATAAAAAGGGTTTAATATAAAAGGATTGATTAATTAGAGATGACAATTAATTGATCTGAAAATTAATTATCATAAACATGAAAGATTAAGGAAATGAATACTATTTTTATTAAATATTTATCTCATTTCATATATGAGTGAGATCGTGAGCTCGACCAATACCTTTTTATCCGGTTGGGTTCCTTTTAATTAATTTATTAAATTAATTTTTATCATGCAAGACTTCTCTCTTAATTAATGTGCAGGGCCTGTGTTCCCATGGTTTCATTTGCGTAAACAACCATTTTTACCCATAATATTTGTGTGAGTTAAAAAAAATATGTAATGAATGTAACTCCCAATTTAGTGGAGGTGGTTCCAGCTGGAGCTGAGAAGAAACCAATCCCAGGAGATATAGAGGTGGATATTTAGAATTAAATAAACACAAAACCAAAAGGACAAAAGTGTTTCTCACCTAGGTCAGGGTCAGATTATCAACCACTAGATAAATTAACCAATAGAAATGATCATAATCATGCTCTTGGATTTGTTTTATTTCTGTCAGTTTCATGGTTTATCATTATGGATGTGTTTTCATGATCACAAAATTAATGAATTAAACAAGAATGCAAGATGGAAGTAAAATGAACCTGGCTTATGTGTAAATATTATCAAGAAATGGTTAATCACTTATGTAATTCCCACATAATATTAATAAGTATGTGATAATGATAATAAGAAATTTATGCATAAGTGATAAAAATCCCTCAAAAAATATTAAGTTGGACCAAGAATTTTGTTACTTGATTAAGTAAAAAACTCAACAAAACAATCTATTTGACCAAACCTTGTGGGGACACATACATTTATATAGAAAGCTCGGATGAATGGTTTCGGGTTGGCCAAACCATATTACATCAAGTGGAATATCCATTTCTGGAGTTGGTGTAATATTGGGGGCAAGTGTTAAAGAAATCTAATGTCAGGATTTTTGGATTGGGGAGTGTACTCAACATATCAAGGAGCTACAAGCCCATAGAGGGAAAAAATATTCTTACCTAAATACCTTAAAATGGAATGAATAACCCTTTTGGGGTTATGAGAAGGGGAATATGGATCATTTACACTTGAATGTAATAGAAACTATAATTTCCGAGTGCAATGGTGAGGGCCATTGGGACTTGATAAAATAGCTAGAGAACTAATAAAAGAAGTTTATTATTTCTCTTAAATTGTAATAAAGAAAGTACTAATGATATGATCTTTTAATTATAGAATAAAATGAAAAACTATTTAACTACACTATACATATGATCAATTATAGATAAAGACTACATCCTCACCAACAGTAATTTCTAGGAATGGTTTAGACACCTTTGTGTTTTTCTACTCCATGAATGGAAGCCTTACGTGTTGGTGTCTTCGTTACCTGATCATTATTCCTAAGAGTCTAGTGACAAAGATATCTTCTTCTATGAGAAATATATGAATGAAATGGGTGATGTTCAATGTATATTTCTATAATCAATGTCTAGTGAGCGCACTAAGCCTCATGGAAACATGGATGCTTATAGCATGCTCGAGCTCCTATGTAGTTTTTACTAGGAGAGAGAAATACAAGAACGTTTTGAGATATCCATGTCACTCTATAAGAGTAAGATTAGAGATGTTTAACCAACTGGATATCATGTAGTCAATTTCATTGGATACACTGAGCGCTTTTAGGTTCCAGGGTTCAAACTCCTTGATGAACTGGGTACAGATCTCATTCATGTATCACTCCCTCATTACATCTCCATATTTTTTGTTAATTTCAATATGAACAACATTGGGAAGTATCCATATGATTATCCTATTGTCATTCTCCCTGTGGAAAGAGATATTAATCATCAAAACATTTTTGTCATTATGGTGAATTAGTGGAAATGGATGGAAATGAGGATTAATCCTAGATCTTCTTTATAGACATCCCTGAAAAAGAATATCAAAGGGGAGGTAGGGGAACATGAAGCTATTTGTTTGGCATGTGGAATGAAGGGCCACTAGATGAAGAACTGCACCAATCCCAAGAAGAAAGGATAAGCATCCGGTGCATTTGATACCAAATGTAATCTATCTGTTTCTACAAATGGTGTATTAGATACAGCTTGTTGGGATAACATATGTATCCAAACACAAGAAACATGTATATTTAGGAATTTTGAATAATGGGATGTAGATCTACGAACAACCAATACATCCAGACTCATTTTTGTAGCTATCGTGGAATACCACCTTTCGTTACCAACTGGGATGATCATGGTGTTAATGTTTTTTTATTATGTTCCATGTGTTACGAGAAACATTATTTCTATATCGAAATTAGATACAAATGTATTTTTTTTTATTTTTTTGAAATTAATGATTCATATTTTACAATGATAACATTTTTTTGGTTGGGAACATTTATAAAATGACGATTACATGTTATATTACAAAAACCAAGTAATAAGAATTGATAATAGAGATACTTCACATGACTCATACAACACCCAACTTTGGCATCACCAGATAGGTCATGTAAACGAGAAACACATGCCAAATTTACATCATGATGGATATTTAGATTCTTTCAAACTAAAACCACATGGATTATGTCATGCATGTTTACAATGATAAATGTCAAATTCCCCATTTAGTGGGAAAAGTGAAAGGGATAAAGATATTCTATAATGGGTTCATTCCAATTTGTGTGGCCCATTTCCAGTCGAAAAATGAAGAGGGTACTCATGCATTATGAATTTTACTGATTATTTTAGTAGAATTTGATATATCTACATAATGGAAAATAACCCGAATTTATTTTAGATGTTCAAAGAATACATGAATGTAGTTGACAACCATCTTGGTAATAAGATTAAGAAACTCTGCTCAAACCGAGGTCGATTATATCTAAATCAGTAATTCATTGATTACTTATGGGACTTTGCGATCATATCCCAACTCACTCCTCCTAACACACCCCATTGTAATAGTGTGAGTGAAAGGTGGAAACTCACCATGTTGAACATGGTGATATCAATGATGAGTCACGCGAGTCATCCATTTTCCATTTGTGGATATGTGTTACAAATAGTGGCACACATACTCAACCAAGTACTAACTATATTGATAAATGGTATTCCATACGAGTCCTGTAGTTGATAGAAAGGCATGTTATCGAATTTACATGTGTGGGGAAGTGATGTGTTTGTGAAGGCCTCTTCAGGTAAAAAACATACACCCCTGAGGAACAAAGTGTACCACAATAGGATACTCCAAGGAAACAAGGGGATATTACCTATACAACCCCTTATAAAAAATATTTATAGTGGAAGACATGCCATATTACGTGAGAGGGAGCACATATCCAAAAGAGATAGTGGGAGTGAGATAGACTTCGATAAAGTTGTGGCTCAACGTACCCTAGAGTTGGTACCTGAATAGATTCCACAAAGCCCGGTGGAATAAATAATTGTTCCAGAGACACATGAATAGTGTAGGAGTATACGAGAGGTTAATAAAATAGAATGGTACAATTTATCTACTTACTGAAGATGGTGACTCATTATTAGATAATAATAATGATCCTCTTGCCGAAAAGGAACTGGTAAGTGGCAAAAATGTTGCCAAGTGGAAAGAATCCATGAATTATAAAATGGATTCAAGTAACAAAGCCATGTATGGATTATGTTAGATCCTCTAATTGATGTAAAACTTGTTAGTTACAAATTGGTTTTTAAATAGAAAGTAGACATGGAAGGACTAGTCTGTACCTATAAGGCAAAACTGGTTACAAAAGGGTTCAAGTGGGATATTACCTATACAACCCATTAGAAAAAAAATTTATAGTGGAAGACATGCCATATTCCATGAGAGGGAGAACATATCCAAAAGAGATAGTGGGAGTGAGATAGACTTTGAAAAGGTTGTGGCTCAACGTACCCTAGAGATGGTACATGAATAGATTCCACAAAGCCCGGTGGAAGAAATAATTTTTCCAGAGACACATGAATAGTGTAGGAGTATAAGAGAGGTTAATAAAATAGAATGGTATAATTTATCTACTTACTGGAGATAGTGATTCATTATTAGTTAATAATATTGATCCACTTGCCTAAAAGGAACTAGTAAGTGGCACAAATGTTTCCAAGTGGCAAGAATCCATGAATTATAAAATGGATTCAAGTACCAAAGCCATGTATGGATTATGTTAGATCCTCTAATTCATGTAAAACATGTTAGTTACAAATTGGTTTTTAAATAGAAAGTAGACATGGAAGGACTAGTCAGTACCTATAAGGCACAACTGGTTACAAAAGGGTTCAAGTAGTGTTAAGGCATTGATTATGAATAAACCTTTTCACCAGTTGTAATTCTAAAATCAATTATAATTCTATTGTCCAATTTCATTTACCATGATTATGATATTCAAAAAATGGATGAAAAAATATCCTTCCTTAACAGGATCTTTTAGGAATATGTCTACATAAAACAACCTAACGAGTTTATGAAATTGAAGGATTCTAATATGGTATGCAAGTGTCAAGAATCCATTTATGTATTAAATCAAGATTCCAAGTCATGGAACATTAGTTTTGATGAAGCCATTACAAAATTCTGTTTTATTAGGAAAGAATGTGAGATTTTTGTCTACAAATGGTTTAGTGGGGGTGTAGTCATTTTTCTAATAGTATATGTTGATGAGATATTGTTCATTAGAAATGAGATACCAGTATTATAGTCTGTTATGTAATGGATGAATCAATGTTTCTCCCTTAAGGACATCGACAAGGCATCATATATTCTTATGATAAAGATCTATCATGATAGATCTAAGATATTTCTGGGCATAAGTCAATGCACATACATTTATAACATACTGAAGAGATTAAATATAGAACAATCCAAGTGGGTATTGTTTCCACCATCCCATGGCATTCATATTACCAAGAAAATGTGTCCTCGGAAACATGAGGAAATAATTTTAATGAAAAAGACTCCATACACATTAGCAATTGAGTCAGTCTTGTACGACATGCTATATACTAGGATGGATGTAACATATGCATTGATTGTTATAGGATGATATCGTGTTGACCTAGGTGACCACCATGGGATAGATGTCAAGATTATCCTAAAGTAAATGATGCATATAAAGGATATTTTACTATTTTATAGAGGAGATGATGAACTAATCATCATAGGATATACACATTCTAGTTTCTAGATTGATCAAGATGACATGAAGTCAAAAACATGATAAATCATCACATTGAATGCAGGTGCAGTGAGCTGGAAGAACTCAATGAAGAGTGTGATCAGAGAATATACACCAGATTCTGAGTATATCATAGCTTCTAAGGTGGCTAAAGAATATGATTGGATGTGAAGGTTCATCAAGGAGATATATGTGATACCTAACAGTGAAGACTCCATCACACTTTACTATGATAATATAGTAGTCGTGTCTCTCACAAAAGATCCCAGGTCACATTATAGAACAAAGCACATAATTCAGAAGTATCCTCTCTCATTGTATTTTTCTCCGAGAGCTGATGTTTCATTGAGTATTATTTCCATGGAAGACAATGTGGTGGAACCCTTGATTAAATCCTTGACTCAACATAAACATGATCATCATGTGTGGTATAACAGACTGATATTCTAGTTAGTTGCCTCTAGTCGAAGTGGGAGTTTGTAAGAGATAGTGTCCTAGAATGAACTGGGTTAATATTGTTTACATGAATATTTAATATATTAAAATATTGAACATATTGTTACATATTGTTCATTGTTCTTCATGTCTCTAGTGTAATAATTCCCTAGAGTATTTGTCTCATAGAAAAGGTCATAACAATTCCTAGCTGTGATGAGAACCTAGATGTTCAATGAAAATATTTTTAAATATAGTTTTGTTATTGGAAGACATGCTATAATGGGACACATTGTATTCATAAATTCAGGTGTCAGTACTCATAAAAAGATAAAACATCCCCTCATAATGTTTGAACATGGTAATCTCCAAGACATGATATTATGAGAACAGACCTGCTTGTAGGAATTCTGCATGATTTGGTTTCATCTAATATTCTTATCTGTGAGCATGTGTAATTTTCCCTAGACTTTAAGATTATCATTAATACATGTCATGACTCGCGCACTTTGATTTACTGATTAAAACCACCATGTAGATAGTTGGAAGGAAGTAGGGTATGTTGGATGCTTAATGAGTGATATGTTATTAATAGATAAGTCAAGTACGGATTTGTCCCTTCCATTTATGGAATTTGATATCTCAGTCCTTTGATTGAAATAAAAGTGTCACGTGAAATTCCATGGACAAGGTGTGATGACTAGTTTATTTTAGGTAGTAAAAAAAAGTATCAAGCATAAAGGTTGACGACCGTAGCATGAAATTCTCATTATGAGATATTGAGAAAAAGGGATTATATTACAAAGTTAGTTTTCATATGTTGATGTCATTAGTGAGGTATTACATTTACTCTCTTGGGTGCCTTGACCCGTTGCTAAACCGTACTCTTGGACATTTGGCAAGCCTTCCTAATGCCCATGAGAAATAATCCCAGAGGGTCGCACACTAAGTGTTTTATGTCGTCTTTGATAAATTCTTTTTGAATTTAATTGATGAAATTAATATTATTCTCAAGAGCATGGAATAATTTTATTCAAGATTAAATGATCATATAAATTATATAAATATTTACTCATCAGATTGGGAGTCAAATATATTTACTTTATTAAACATTTAATATATATATATTTTCAATTTTGTAAATAATTTTTTTATGATAATATATTATTTAATAATTTATTTTTTTGTTCAATAAATTGATGTACATTTTGATCAGACAACGGCTGATATAGTAGTGAAAAACTTATTTTCAAGATAGTAAATAATTATTTAACTAGTTAGTGCAATTTGAAGTAATAATAATGCAACTATTATTTTGTGATGCATAATTTTATTTTTAAATCCTTTATGCACAAGTGGCACACCATAAATATTTATGTTGTATTACTATTAAATTCATAGTTTTTTAAGGTTATGAATGTATTTAATTCCTATTATGATATTAAATATTATAACTGAATCCCTATTTGGATTAATAGACATGTACATCTATTATGCCATGTACCGAACTATACACTTGGTGAATTGAAAATTGTTGAGATAAAAAATTTCCCTTTTGGATAATCTTCCCACCCCTCACAAGAACGATAGATTTTTTTTCAAGGATGAAGGAAAAGTGATCAAGAAAGACCAACATAAGACACTCGCTTCACCGCGCTAGCACCTGAAGAACGAGCGGTGTCAATCGCAGGCCATTGGAGAACATGTGGACCACTATTAGAGGGATTCATGTTAGGATCCTCGCAAGTGCAATAAGATAATATGGAAGGGTCATTCTGGATGATCAACATCATCAACGATGAAAATACAAAAGATCCAGGTATTCCATTCTTTAGGAAATTAAATAAATTAATTATGAAAATGATTTTCTAGATCCTCTCTAATGGTTTTGAGCCTCTTCCTTCATTATCTAAATCGTTCATTCTATTCTCTGGGGACTGGCGTTCATCATCATATTGATCTCAGAATAATCATTGATCATGTTATAAATTAACATTTAGTACAAGCCCAACTACACTTCCACTACGCCTAGAACCTACAAAAGAGGAAGACCCTCTTTTGGGGGGGGGGAGGTGAGACATAGTATGAAAATTAATGTTTTTCTTATTAGATTCCATTAAAGTAGTTAATGGGGGATTTTCCAAGGGGTCCCAAGATATATGGTGTTCTTCTTGTCTCCTATGCACACATCACCTTCATTTGTTTCAATGTGGACCTATTTCTGAAAATCAACATCCTATTATGACTCAAATGATCTGGCCTTATGTTCCAGAATGTCTTAGATGACTACATTGATGACATTCACAGATAAAAAATACATCATAATAATTTTATCATTATATGTATGAGATCAGTTTCTTCTGCACCCTATGAGACCTTATCCCCTTCTTTTCCAATTCCCAGGGTTCTATTTTAAAGACATGATCAAGAATAAAATCTCCAAAGAGTAAAATCATACATGTTATAAATGAATGTACTGAATCCAAGGATGGAATGAACATTGAGGATTAGTTTCAGGGAATATTCCATAATAGGTAGTAAAATAACTACCCATGGATGAGGGGATTATTTAGGTCAACCCCCAGCCTTAAGGGATAGTGTTTTTCTTGTTATGCTTCTGAAAACCTTCATACATTATTGGTAGAACCCAAGGGTTGGGTTAAAAAATCACCCGAACTTGCAGGATGGGGTTCCTCCAAAATTATTGTGCATGATATTACAATACCTGCTCTTCGTATTTTCTAGATATTTTTTCAGACATGTGTTGGTTGAATTTTTTCAATCTCAATAAATCTCATGTTTCTAGAGACCATATTCCTATTTAATACATTTATTAAATATGATGGATTAACTCTTCTAAGAGGGATTCCTGCTCAATATTCTTAGAGTCATGATTCAAGAGTATCTCAATAACCTATTATCATTCGGACTGATGTTGAGGAGAGTCATCCGGAGCCTTTATTTTTTGATCATATCATTGGTAAGAAAAAAATTCCATTTTTTGTAGCTGAAATGGGGAGATGACCTTGAATGAAACTAGTTTTAGTGGGATTTACGGATTAGAGAGTGTAGTGAAATGAAACACACCATAGGAATCCCATCCTATGATATGAACACCAGATCATGCATCTGCAATTAGCTACCACAACCTCATTAATGCATTGAGGAATACATGTTTATAGAAGCCTTATTGATTATTGATATTTGGATTTTTAGAATCTAAGGGAAATTTCATGTCGATTTGGTAATTGAACCATTTTATAACAAGAACATGAGTTTGAATCTGGTCATACGGTGATACCATTAATTTTAGGTGATGAATACTTTTTCATATATTGAGGAAGATGTTGTGCATAAAATCCTCCACCAACACCTATGGAATGTTTTATTGAGGGGTGGACAAGGCCATAACATGACTATTATGTAATATTTAGCTAATTTATTCCTCATGTTTAAGTGATCTTATTCATCTTTCAGCAGAGTTTCCTCAACTTGGTCTGACCATAGTTAATGCTTCATGATTGTCTTATCACGGTCAATGGGATTAGTTGGGATTTGATCTACTATGATGGAAGGTGAATTAACCATGTTTGGTTTGTAGAATGGCCATATCTTTAGGTTTTATTCTGGTTTAGAAATTATTTCACCTGCCAATGTATTGGTATAATATATGACTATCCATGTGTTTGCATGTGCCTCTCGAAAAGAGGTCATTCTCATCACTGCATTTCCAATTGAAAAATTCTCTTGACCATGGAAATCAATATTGTCACGATAACATTTGAAGTGAATGAAAACATGTGGAGGACCACTATCATGGGTTAAATCTAGGGTAATATCCTTTATATCAACGGTATTTTGGACACATGGATGGTATTTTGGAATAAATCATGAGATAGGCTCCCAATATTGAAAAAATTTGTGTCATGAATAAAGTTATCACAATGATGTTTTCAATGAGGACCTTCATAATTACTATTACTAGTCATGAAATTTTGTAATGGGAGGGTAAGACATTGTTCTATAAAAAATAATAGTTTGAGGGATCCAATAACTCTAGTATCATGTGACGTTTTATCATAGACCAACTCTTAATTTTCTAATCATTTTATATATGACTTTTTATTAGGTTCCTTTTTATGAGTGATTTGGTCACTTGCTAGGAAATGTGATTTTCATGGGAAGGTGTTGGTCTCTTCCTTGAAATGGCCAATAGAATAGGTTGATTTCCTCATTTTGGATTGGTTTTATATTCCCAGTCTAGTTTTCTATATAATTGTGTATTTTTTCTCATGAACCACCTGGATGATAGCATAGTTGTCTGTCTTCTCTAGGGTGTTATATTGATGAGACACCCCATTTTTGGGGATATTGTTATGTGTATGTCCCTCAAGAACTATTCCATCATTGTGATGATACAATGGAATGCTTGTATTATATGAGTAGGGAATATATTCTACCCTTTCACCAGTTCCAAGATATTCTTTATGACTTCAATGTCATATATGGGGATGTATATTCATTCTATATCAGGAGTAGGGGTATGTGCCTACTCTTGCTCTCCAATTCCTACCAGTGGATACTGATAGTACTATTGTGTAGGAGGAGAGTTGAGTGTTCCCATTCTTATTTTTGCCACATTCCTACTGACACCTCTAGGTTATTCCATATGATCCTTCTAGAAGGATTGATGGGTATTAGAAGGTGCATGTACCTACTCATTGTTTTCCAACAAACATTGATTGAAGTATTCTTTTAGTGCTACTAGATGATTCTAGTGGTGGGATTAGTAGGTTAAATATGGTGTATGTTCCAGCTTTCATGATGAAACTATGTTTTGTTGGAAGTATTCATTGAATTCCACAAGAAGACTCTGCTATCTAATTGAATGAATATAGATAGGTTTATGTTCCTACTCGATGTCTTCCACAAAACTGGGTTGGGGGTTTCTCTGTTAGGTGGGAAGGGTTTTATTATGATCCATGTTGATAGTTTGGCATCCCCAGTGGGTGGTCTCAGAATTCATGATCTAAAGGACCAGGTATGGTTTTCTAATGATAACACCCCCATCATGTTGAGGGTTAACTTCCACATGACAAGGGGAACGGAAAGTTTTGTAAGGATCCCTTGAGAATGAACCACATTTCTCTTGAATGAGGTTGTCGGTAGCCTTATGATCGACCTCCCAAGAAATATGGGACGGACTAGATGTTGGGTTCTGGCTATCTTCTCTAGAGATGATTGAATATGGTGATTACTATTTTTTACTTCAGGACCACATATCATCATTGATCTGATGGTTGGTTGTTTAGTTGAGTTATAGGGAATGTCAGGCATCCTATAGGATTGGGATCATTCCATTTTGATGGTACACTCATACATATGAGTTTGAGACCCAACATGGAAGATAATGGGTTGGTGGGGACTTCCATCATGCATATGTGAATAAGACCAGAGTAATAGACTAGGCGTTCATTGGAAAAAACTTGAAGGAGGCCAAAGGATATGAGGGTCTTCTAAAAAGGATTTATTCTATATATTTTACAATCACACACAAGTAAATATATTAATGTAGTATAAAAATTGAATGAACATATTACCGATTGACTGTCTTTCGTGGCCCACCTCCCTTTTATGAGTGGGATGGTCCTACCAGATAGATGATACCATCATCTTGGTTAATGATTCATGTCGGGGTCACCATTTTTTATTTACAAATGAAAAGGGGGACTTAATTATGGAAAGCAATGGATGTTATAGTGGAGATAAGTCAATTAATTTCTCTTAATGATGCAAATTCCATAATTGAGTCCTTCACGTCTGGTTGAACATTTCATTCAAATAGAAATGGGGTCTTTATTTGGGAAACAAAATAGAAGGCCCAACTGAGACTGATCAGTACATGCCTTTTATTGAATGATGTTCTTTAATTGAGCCCCCCATTTTAGGATCTCCATTTATTTCAATGGAAATTTGGACTTCATTAGGGAAATAGAATAAATGGTCCAATAGAGACTAAAGCTTTTATCCTTTTCATTAAAGGAAGTTTCATAATTGACTCATTCACATTGGGTACACCATTTTTTCCTTTGAATTCATGCCTTGTTATTATTTTCAATTTTAAATTGGTATCAAATGGGTTTTTCATGGAATAGGAATCCACAAATGGATCATCATCTGGAGAAACCTTATTTCCAAATGTCGGTGGTCATTGGTTATTTTTTCCAAAATAAGATTATGAAATCACACTGGTCAAGAGGATGGGATTTCAGGATAATCACACTCTATTAGGGGAAATTATTTCTTACACATGGGATCTTTTATATATTTATGATATTTTGATGAATCCATCATTAATTCCAAATTATGATATGGGTCAACTAATGGTTATAAATCCATTCATATCATGTATAGATCTTTGAATCATATTTATATATCCATGCTTCTTCATCAAAGGATATATATTTGCATCTCCGAGGTACTCATCAATTTTATCCCCATATGAACTACTTAGAGATTACCTGGTCATTATTAGAACAATGATGGTTTTCTATCCACATAGTGAGGTACTCTGAAATTTATTTTCATATAGGGAGACTACTGTCACTCTAGTGTTTCTCTTAATCCAGGGAGATGGGTTGCATTATAATGATGGAATTGAACCCATAGATGGGAATCCAACATATCCTTTTATGAGTAATCAGAACCCACACAGTTCTGTGACACTTAGTTGGGAACATCAAACATTTTAAGGTATTTTGATAATGACCTACCCACAAAATTTGACATCATTTGGAAAGGATATCTAAGTGGAAGGTTCCTGGACAATGATTGGTGTGGGACATCTACAAAAAGTAGCCCGTGGAACATACGAGAGACCTGGATTATCATGATGAATTAAAACCTACTGGAAATGTGTCCCATAAAGAAATAGGTTTGATTTGTGGTGTTGGGTTATAACCTTAGATAATCTTTCTACGTATCTTGAATGGATGGGAATAATGTCCCATGTAGTTCAGGAATATATCATAAGGTACTATAGCCCTTTTGAGTAGATTATTATTGGGCTTATTCTTGAAGAGTATTCCCTTTTAAAAAATACCATGAGGGTTGTCTTAACACATGGTGTATTGGCGGTTTAACTCATGGATTAATCCTAATGAGTATGTCTGGATTACGGGGATAATTATTGGGGAATACTCATGAGGAGGATTCCCATTGGGATTGGGCCCAATGTGAAATTCTCTTATATCATGATTCTATTGTATCCCAAAATCGGACATATCATAGTTAAATTCGTCAGGTGGATTGTGTGGGTGTCATGATCATCACTAACTTCTATTCCCATGTGAGTTATTCTTGGTGTGATAAAGAAAGATGACTAATATTGGACAAAGAATGCACATTTAATCCTTCATTGGAGGAAGAGGAGGTTGGCAGTGATGGAAATGGTTGGGGTTATGAAAAATTTCTCTCTTCACTACACCCTATAAGGCAATGAATGTGATGTATGCGGTGGTAGAGAGGATATGGATTGTAACCTCTTAAATTAAGGATATGGGATTACACCAAGAGGGATGCCCTAAATTTTTTCCATAGTGGCAAAAGGATGAGATTCTATGTTGAATTGAAGTGAAAGAATAATCCTTACCCTAAAACTAGGTACCAATGGCTCTAGATCACAAAGACTTGAAGGTAAGGACATTATATAAACCCTAATTCTCTAAATCGGGAACTCCTCAATAATGTTCATAGGGTAAGGGTCCTTGAGAATTTATATATATATATTTAAACATAATCCCTAAGGATTATGACCCTATGGTACGACAAGTATGGGAATCCTCTGACAGTAGAAATAAAAATCCAAATGAGAGACACTCTAGTGTGCCTTTTCACATGGTTTTGTAGTTCAATAGGTCTCGATGTTGGTTTCATCATGGTCCTTTTTGGATAAAGTGACCAAGGATAGAGGAGCTCTACCAAAGGTAGAATTGGAAGACAGATCAACAGTGGAATCATGTAAGTCATGGGAATATGTTCTCAGTATATGTATTCTATGTAGGTGGACCACACATTGGCTATGCGAAAATGAAAGGGATTCTCATTGGAGAAAAGGGTTATGTGTGCTTGATATTCCCTAGAAAATAAGCTGTCAGGGTGAAAACACTCAGGCGAGGCTTAATCCAAGGCACCCTAGGTCTACTACAATGTTCCTAAAAGGGTATCACATTTGTCCTAGATTAGGTAGGGGAATAACATGAATGTGGTCTCTCTTTATAGAAGGATGGTCCCCAAGAAGGTGACTGATGTCTTTTAAAATTGGATGGACTGTGATCTAGATTATCCCCCATAATTTATTACTCTCTAAATTTTTTTAGAACACCATAAGAAACATCTAGGGACCCAAGAGACGGTACTGCATAATGAGGGCTCCAGGGTTTCATTTGATTTTTTATTGAAATGGGGATCCAAAATCTCTAGTTTATAGGCTTGTATGGAACCCTAGTAGAAGAAGGTTTTCAGTGTAGGTCCACAACAATGTTGTATGAAACAACTATCCCATGTAGTGGTATAATGATAACTTGGATGCAAAGGTCATTGTTGTAGATTTTGTGTATTTGTTTAACACACATGGGGGATGGGCCTTTTAGAGTCTACAGTCACGTCATACTCTATCTACATAGCATGCAGGTGGTAGTACACATAGGTCCATTAGGGAATGTATCCCTGCTCTTCTTAAGGTTCATTTACACTTTAACATTCTCATGATTCTCTTGAAAATTTTGTATACCCCATTCATTAAAAGGTTTTGTCAACAATGAGAAATATATGTCTATGAGAACAAATTTATCATTTTTGTTCTTAACTTTCCATGCAAAAAAAAGTGATAATTTCATTCAGGCATTTGTGTTAATTATTCCCTCTTTGATGTGAAGTGAATAATTTGTCATTACCACATCACATGGATAACATTTTTAAAGATATATAAATGATTAATATCCTATTAGTTATATTATATTTATTATTTGAAGATATAATTACACTTACTGTCTTTTTATAATGATCATTGAAATATGGATATGTTAAGTATGTGTATCTATATCATACTTTCTCCACAATTTTATCATACTTAATTTTTCATTACATATTTAATGGAAGGATTTACAAGTATAATTGACGTATAAGAATGATAATTTTTTCATAATTAATATTATGGAGATTATGAAAAAATGAGCACTATGACAATAACCATAATACCAATGTCATTTTAGATATATTTACCAAATATCGCCAATCCATTTGATGTAAACATATATGATTATATAATTGTTATAAAATGACAATAAGTGATATTAAACGAATAATAAATTTGTGAAAGGTTATAATGGGAGTAAATTAGTAATCCATGATTATTATTCATGAAGATAATTAATTTTCATGATTATTTGGACTCAAGGTAAAAGACTTCTTAACTAAAAACATTGTATTAAATGATTTCCAGATTTATTTTTGAAATCATTCTATATCAGTACAATGTGTTTAAATTTATTTTTCTACACCTATTTTTAAAGAATTTATGATTCAAAATTATAATTTTATAAATTATTTCAAATTTATCTATGTTATATGAGACACATTAATTTAAAAATATCTTTCCAAATGTTTAAAATGGTATTTGATAAAGGATTCATAATTTCTATAATATGAATTTTTCTATTATGAGTGAAAATGAAATTTTAAAAGTAACATATTCATAATTGAATGATTTTATGTGTTCTATTTACATAATATTTATTGATAATTTTACTGGTGGTTAGGTGATTAACTAATGACTGGTGGATCAGTCATAAACTAAAAATGTGTGGGCCAGTGAATTTCATCCAATGTATTGGGTATGAAATTCAACCTTCTGGTTATTCTATTTATAATAGCAACAATAATGGTAGCTGATATAATGGTTATTCTATTGGAGTAAAAATATGAACCATTTTATTTATTGGTATCTTAATTTATTTTTTTATGATCTTTTTTTAAATCACTCGATTTTTAAAAGGCATGGTAGTGATATTTTTAGAAAACATTACTTCATTTTTTAGGTAAAGGTAATGTTTTATAGATTTTTTTTGGGATTTCACTAGAATAATATTTTTATTTTTTAGGACCCTTACATAGATTTTTTTCTCATCCCATGTTTTAAATTATTACATGATTTAAGATGGAATATAAATGAAATGTTGTAATTCAAGGAAAATTATAAATATTTTTCATAAATATAAATCATTATTAAATTTATATACATTTCATTTATTAGAAAAATGGATTATGAGTATATTTTCCCACATTTTATGTGTGGTTTCACTTTATAAGTGTTTTTCCTAATTCTATAAAACCCATAACCTAAAATATTATTTTTAAAGGATAGTGTTTTTTATTTTTAAAATAACTAAAATATAAATTATTTATGAGTGGGTCCTTACAGTTGGTATCAGAAGATGGTTTATACTTTATTTGATATATAGATGATATCTTTAGAGTTTTAGGTAAAATCATGTGTTTACATGTTTAAGGATTATAATTCATTCAATGTATTAGGAATAAATTTTGTGGTTTAATGTAATTTATTTCTATTTGATTATTTATCGTTTTGGATTTTTTATTTAAAAAGGTAATCGATTCAAGAATAAATGATTTAATGATTACAGTATTATAGAGTTTATAAGGGTATTATCTTTAAAAGTATAATTTCCATTTTAACATCTAATAATTCATTTCATGTTTTAATGACTTCATTTCCTATGGATTAAAGAATTGTTTATCAATATAGAATGAGTGAAATGTTTCATAACATTCTTTGTACTTTTAGATGACTTTATTATCACTGTTATTTAAAAATCATGTTAAAATTATTTGGAATGTTTTCTATGTATTCAAATCGCCATAACAATTTTTATGACTTATCTAACACAATTTAATTATTCAAAAAAAACAATTATTGGTCATGGTATCTCTTCAATTTGATTTCAAAATATTAAATTTACTAGCTCTTATGAACTAGTAAATCATACAAAGATCATTACAAATTAATTTCATGATTTTGGGTCTTATGCCTATAGATAAATGGGATATCTAAATATTCATATTTTATGGATTTACTGTAAAAATTGTGAATCATATTTGGGTTGATATTGATAAATAATATTGATATAAATCATTTTTTTATTATAGGGATGATATACTAATATCAAGAGGATTAATCAACGTTAATGGTTTAAATATAATGTTGAATGAAGTATTTGTTTGTATATAAGGTTTTTAGAAATTTGATATAATAGAAAAAACAAATATTATAAGAATCGTGATTATTATATAGTAGATTCATTTTTTCAAATTTGTAGACATATTTAAAATGGAAGTGTAAAATTTGAAAAATGCCGTATTAAAAAGGTGGTAAATGTTTTAGATAAATTTATTTATTTTTCATAAATTTTTGAGGTAAATGTATCCCATAGGCTAAATGTGAATAATAATTCAATTAATTTTGTATAAATATGATTAATGGTGTCTATTAAGTTAGTCATATCATTGATTTTAATGTAATTATGTCTTATTATAATTTGGGAACATATATGTTTCAATATATCAAACCATGTGATTAAGAAAAGGTTTTGTGATTAAGTTATTATTGTTATTTCAGAAGATGTTCATAATATTTGGAACCCCATAAGATTAAGTTAAACATAATACTATACGATTTGTTTTGAAGAAAATCAGTTGGAATATATTTGGGAAAAATATATTATCTGTTTTTCAATTTTTTGTGATTATAAATATTTATTGAAATGGTTACCATATCATAGAGATTATGTGATTTAGGAAATTATATTACTCTTTATGTGATCTAAAGAGTTATAGAAATTTATTTTAAAATTATCCTTGCTAGACTATTTGAAAAATTTATATAAATATTTGGGTTTCAATCATTGTTTAGAATATTTTTTATGAATTTTATGTATATTTATTTGTTGAATGACCTATATTGAACTTTGTGTTTTACTGTTGAATGTTTTTATATTTATATATTTTATCATCATTTAATAGGTTAATTAATTTGTAAATTGTATAATATTATGCTAAAAAGTTTGGTTTTGTTTAAGGTATAATTACAGTAGGAATGGATTAATTTACATTTGTTGATTGTGTGAATCTCTTGAAGTTCATTCTAGTGCTTCAAGAATGCATCTTTCAGTTATTATACTCATCATTTAGTCAAAATGATATCATTGTGGTAAAAATTGATTAAATAATGAAACACTAATTTTAAAGTAAGTATGTTCTATAATATATTTGTCTGTGTAGTAAAATAAATCATTATCTTGATGCTAAAAATCCTAAAACAAAAATGTTATCTATTTTCTTATATTACTATGATATCAATAACCATGTAACCCGTCACAGATTTAAATCACTATGATGGTTATCTTTATAATAACCATGTTCTCTATCACTCTCCTTCATAACATAATTGTTAGTTTTTCCCTCCATTTTAATGTTTTCATACAAGGAAACCTAGTATTTGTTATCTAAGGTGACCATCATACCATCCTTTCTCTATTTTCAGATTGATATTTTGTTGAAATTTTTTTTGAGGTTGGATTTCAAAAATGGTTTATCAAAGGACAACCCTAATTACCAAGATAAATAAAAAATTGTGCGTATTAAATTTATTAATTTTTTAATAATTTAACATCATGAAATTCTATGCTAAAAATAATATGTTAGATATAATACATGATAAACCACATTAATCATTAAAAAAATTAATTAAGACATTTAAAATGAGTATTTTGTATCCTATCTATTAGAATATTGTGAATGAACTGGCTTATATAAATAATTTAAATGTGTTTGAAAATTTTTCATTGATTTAAATATTTTATTAAAAAATTAATTAAAATGAAAATAAAATATATATACAATATAAAGGATGCCTTTTATGAAAAAACAATTTGTATGAATAGAATGACGTCTTATATTAATAAATTAAATTTATCATTTTTAATGAAATGTATTAATGAAATTTATGTGTTATTAATTTAATGATATATTTTAAATTCATCCATTATGTTTATTAGGCATGTGATACAAATAATGTACACATTTAAATGTAAAAAATATGTTAATTTTTAAAGAGACAGTTTTAACATTTTTATAATGATGAACATATTTTTAAAAATAAATTTTTGATTTTTAATTATTTTTATTTGAAAAATATATTCTTCATTGAATTATATTTGTAAAAATTTACTTTGGATGAGTTAGTTGTTTTCAGAAGTTTCTTGTTTAGGTAAATAGCTAAAAATACTGGATTTTTTTTGAAAACTATTTATTCATCTTAATAATTTATAGTGTTAAATTATATTTTTAATTAAATTTAATTTTTAATTATATCTAAATTATATATTTTAATACAATTTAGGTCACTGGAAACAATTCCTCTTTGGAATTGGATATAACAACATTTCTTAATTTCGAAATATTTTTTTAAATATTTTATTTTCCCACCTTGTCTATGGGATTAATTTTAAATTAATTATTTACAATTTATTGTTATTAATTTTAAGAAATATAGTAAATATTTTTTATCATAAATTATTTTTTTAAATAGACTGATTTTATTTTTTAACAATACGAGAAATCAATTAAATAATCGTTTTACCATGGTTAATTGTAGATTACATAATTAAGGGTAAAAAGAATTAAATATATTTGAACATGACCCTAACACATGAACCATTTTTTCATATGATTATTTTTCATCAAGAATAATTATAGGATTAGTTATGTTTCCATTTTTATCATTTTCAATGATATTATGTCCTTTACTATATTTTATGTAAAGAGGTGACTAACATGGAAAACAATTGTTTTCAGTTAGTGAATTTTTAAATATGGGGTCATATATATATGATATTTTCAAATATAAATATTATTTTACCTTTTAAAATATATATATTCATTGTATTATTTATATTTAACTTTTTGTAGAGAAATAATTTCCATAGAGGCTTTCAGAATGATCAGTACATAATTTTTTAATTAATAGAAATATCAAAAAATGATATCAAAAATATAATACTAAATATTATTTGATGTTAGTAATTTCATCGAAGAATTTAATTTATGAAATTTTTTATTTTTTAAATGTATCAAAAGATTTGGCCTATATTATAATACTTATCTTTGTATTTTTAAAAGTCAAAGTAATGAATAGTGTCAAAATTGACAATATTGGTATTTTAAAATAAATAATATTTATTAAATTATAAATAATTTATAAAAACATTAAATATAGAAAAAGGACCGGTATGAGATTCAAAATATATTCCATGATCTGTTTATTGGTTGGATGGAATTTTATGGTATCTATATTAACCATCAAAGTGTAGAAACATATCTTGTCTCATTAAGTGTTTATGGGGTTAATAAGGGTTAAAAATGATAATGGTATAACAATGACCTAATAATTTCCAAAAAATATCAGAAGAATAATATTTTACCATTATCATCATAAGATTAGATTGTAGTCATTTAATGGATTATTTATCATGAATATAATTTATATAATATTTAAATCAAAGATAGTTACTAAATTTTACACTCTTTGACTTTAATATGTTGTCTGTGTCCCCATTTGGATGAAACAATATATTAATGAAACTAAATGGATAATTTCATATTAATTAATATATTCTATTTATATAAATTTTTATTTAATTTCTATAAATTTTATAATTACATGAAATTATTTTTTAATGAAAATATAATTTTTATTTAATTATTAGAAAAATAAAATAATTGATATTAAAAATATTTTTTTGATATAATTTGGGTGATTTAATGTTTCTATCATATTGTATAGATCTCTATGATATATTGTAGTTTTAAAAAATATATATTTGAATTCTAACTTTTACATTATGTATTCATTGTCATAGAAATGAATAGTCTGATATTTGATAATAATTTAATTTCAATAACATAATATTTTTTAAAATTTATTAAAAACAAAACAAATAAATAAGAATAATGGGAATATGAATTTTCATAAATTGTATTCACTATTAATTTATGTTTTATTTTTATGTACTTGGAATCAATATAGTAAATTTTTATTTTCATATTATGTCAAATTCGTAGAGTGCCCATCCCATCTCTTATAAAATTTAATCCCTTATTATCAAAATTTAAAAATTCAAAACCTTTTATATTCAGTCATGATCTACCCACATAACTTCTTATAATCCCTATGTACTTTCGGGTGATCTTATTTTACCCATAATAACACTATTAGTGGTCATAATAATTTTTTAAACGAAGGATTTTTAAAGAACATGTATCATTCTTTAAAAAGTGTTTACGTATAATTTTTTCTTCCATATATTAAAAAAACAATTAAATCAATATATGTCAATTATGATAATATTATAAATGTACAAATATTTTTTTTTTCAAATGACCCATATTCCACCATTTTTTCATCCAATGGGAAGAGAATTCATTGTCTGTTTGTACGGAGGACTACCATCTCATTAACTGATTTTTCAGCATGCCTAGTTTTAGGTATGTGCCCTTTTTTATGCGTTTTTATGTATTTAAAGTTCATGGAATGAGTTTGGAAGAGGTTGGGAGAGTTTGGAATGGTTTTGGATGAGTTTGGAGGCTTCTAAAGGGGTGCACGGTTTGAGCACGGTTAGTCGAAACCATGCGGGTTCACCAGGAAACTGTGCAGACCCATGTTCTCGACACAGTAGGCCTCACACGGCCTGCACACAGTTTTCCAAACTGTGTGAGGAAATCGTGCGGACCCTAGCTCTCGAGGCATTTGTGTGCGCACTGTTAGCGCATGTGTTTCCAAACAGTGCGGCCACATAAAATTAGGGTTATAAAACATGGGCTCACTCAGGATTGCCTAATTTTACTCCTCTCTTCCTCCCTCTCGAGCCTTAGTCAGTTTTTTCGGCTCTCAAGGGTTAGGGGTGCTCTCCCACGCATTTAGGATGTGATTTGAAGGGGTTTCAAGGTGGATTCAAGGTGGTTTCTCTCGGGTAAGTCTCTCCTCTTGTTTCTCTTGTGTTTTCCTCTAGATCTACTTCCCTCTCTTTCATTGTTTTCTAGATCTACACTTGCTGTGTGTAGATCATGGGTTGGGGTTTCCTTGGATGTTAATATTAAGTCTTTTGAATGTTAGTGAAAGGGATCTAGAGAGGTTCCAGTGGTGCGTTCTCCTATTTTGAGGCACGGTTGTTCGTGGGTCGATTTCTCAAGAACCCTAAAGGTAGGTGGCTTCTCTCTCGACACCACTTGGTTATAATTAGTGGTTACATGTTACCATTAATTTATTGTGATTGAAAGTAATTATATTCTGATGTGCGAATTTGGTTGGAAATCCATTTGGGGATTTTTGTGAAAAAGGGGTTTTGTGGTGAAATGCTCTTATTGTGGATTTTAAAATAGGGATTTTAAAATGGGTTGCTGAGTTTTATTTGTGAAAATGGTTGATGGAAATGGGTTTCAATAAAGAGGTCGTTTTATTGAAATGTGGATTTGGCATGGAAAATGATTTTTTAATAAATGGTTGATTTATTGAATGGTATTGATATGAAATAGAATTAGTTGATTGCATGATGTTGTGATCTTGGATTGGCTTGTTTGAAATTTTGTGTGGATGTGGGAGGGTAGTACCACTATAATGAAGGGGATGGATAGTTGACGGAAGGGCCACCATCAAAGAATAAGTGGACGGGAAGTGCCACTAATTGTGAATGGGTGAACGGGTTGGACGGAAGCGCCACCATTTGGTTGTTTTGGTTGTTGTTGTGCATTTTTTTGCAAGATGGAATTATTGTGCTAATATGTGAGAAATAGAATGACATAGGGCATGTTTGTTTGGCTATCCCTAGGATGCTTGGTTTGGATGTGATGGCCGAGTAAGTCCACCTTTGGCTTATGAAAATGGTTGCAATTGTGTTTTATTTTATATAAACTGTTTTATATAAATAGGCTAACGGTTTCATCCTAGTGGCATGTGTATGGAATTCATTTGGGAAAAAACTACTGTGTTTTTGTACTCACCCCCCTGCTTTGGCACTGTGGAGTCTTTGTAGATGTCGTGTACCGTGACGTGGGCCATGTTAAGGCATCTCCCTCCTTTAGTGGAGCATTGTGATGTCATGGTGGAGCCTCGAGCTTGGAGCTTGGTGTGGAGATGTGGTGGTGTCATGGATTGTTGGAGTTTGGATGTTTAGTTTCATATTTGTACTCTGATGTTGTGTGGACATGTCGGGCTATATTTGTTTGGGGTTGTATTATTGAACAAATTGGTTGTCTTTTGGGAATACATGTTTGGGTATGAAAGTGAATGCATCATTAATTGTTGGTTCGGTGGGTTTTTCTTAAGGACAAATCGTTCCCCAACGTAATAATGAAGCCCTATGAATTTATTTCTAGCCTTTGGCATTTCAGGAACGTCTCTTAAGGCCATGTAACCCTCACTGCTTCCCGAAGCCAATGAGGTAGGGGTGGGGTGTTAGAAGTTGTATCAGTTTTTTCGGTCCTTTGGAGTTGATTCTCAGATTTTTTGTTGACATTCGTTGTGGTACATTTCTTGATTCGGGATGGTAGAAAGGCGTAGGATTGTCGGAACAAGGAAGGTATATCATAAAAGGATGTAGCTAACCCTTTGATGCTAAAACTCAAGTTACTAGGGAGTTGGGTACATAAGTGTTTTGGAGACACTTATAGGCATTGGATATCTCATTGTCGTGGGTGTAGCCTATGAGATGAGCACGGCATGCATGGTAGAAATGACTTCCCTCTAGGATGCATATTTCATTGGGGTATAATGATTTTTGATGTAAAAAGAATATACGATATTGTAATGTGAATAAATTGGTATTTTGAAAATGGTTTGGTTTTCAAAATGGTGAAACATGGAACATGTGGAAAAATGTGAACTGGGGGAAAGCCTTGTTGTGATAGTATTGTGTAATGTTATTTAAAATTGGATTTTGTGATGTCTACAGATGTGAGACTCATGGTTGTTTGTTTTCTGTTTTTAGAAATTGCTCTGGGTAGGCATCGTAGAGACCAACCGGAGGAGGCTGCAGAGAATGTGTTTGCACCTAAGCCTCAGGTTATACAACAGCTAGTGCAAAGTATAGTGAAAGCTTTCCATACTATGGGATGTGGAAATAGAGTGGATGAACCAAGTCATGTGGATCAAGCGGTTTAGTTTCAAAAGAAGATTCCACCTGTCTTCAGGGGTGATTCAGAGCCGGAAAGGGAAGAAGCCTGGTTGAATAGAATAAACAAGATCTTCGAGTTCTTGGGAAAACCAGTAGAGTTAAAAGTGAAGTTGTCCACATATATGATGGATGATCTTTCCCTTCAGTGGTGGGATTTGGTAGTCCAAGAGAGGACGGACCAGGGTATGATGTGGGAAGGCTTTTAGGAATTGTCTAACAAACAATTCTACCCACATAAATTTTGAATTCTGCATACGACTAATTTCATCAGTTCTAAGGAAGAGTTGATATTGGTGACAGAGTATGCAACTATGTTTATGAACATAATGTGGTTTTCACCCAAGGTGGTGGGTAGCACGTCGTTGAAGGAAAGGATCTTTGAAGTGGTGTTGAGTCAAGAAATCTGTTCAAAGATAGCAGTGATGTGTATAGATGATTACACAAAGATAGTATATAGAGCATCAGTAGCTGACCGGGATCTATTGGGAACTCCAGGCGGGGGAAGCATGGTGGTAACCATGGGGAATAGTGGGAACTCTAACGCTGGGTTCAAGTGATGGAGGGACACTTATTCGCAGGGTGGGAATATAACATATAATCTGATGATAGGATCAGTGAATCTTCCTCCGAATCCCTAGAGAAAGCCGGGATGTTTTCAGTGTGGTTCTACAAGCCACATCAAGCGGGATTGTACAACACAACCTCGAGCATGTCCTAATTGTAAGCAAATGGGGCATCTACAGTGTTATTGTCCGAATGCTCGAAGGCCGAGTGCGCGTGACCCTCCTCAGGGATCACAGACGTCATATGCTTTGACGTGATGGGGGCAACAACATACCCCTTGAAAATAGAGTAAAATGGGTCATGGTGATTCTCGGAATACCACGACGCCTCAACAGAGCAATAAAGAGCATAGTGTAGAAAGCAAACATGTGTTCAAAGATGAGCAGGTTGTGGTGGATTATTAGTCAGTACCATCCACGGTGCGAGGTACTAATTTTTTAAATTTTACCTTGATGCAAGTTTTGTTTGATACAGTTTCTTCACACTCTTTTATTGTTGTACGTGTGGTTGATTTGTTGGGTTTAAGGGTAGAAATGATTCCTGTGGTTTTGAAACTTCAAAAATCCTCTAGATCGAAGTGAGTATCGAGTCTTCTTTTGTAGAGAATGTTGTATCATTGTGGATGAGTTTGAGATAGTGTAGAACATCTCAATGCTTGAGATGGATGGTTATAATGTAATCCTGGCAATGGATTGGATGGTGGCTTTTAAGGCCGACATCAACTATGAAGCATGGACAATGGCTTTTACAACACACAACGGTGTTAGACATATCTTTAGAGGAGAGAAGCATGAAAGGCAGGGTGCAACCGGTTTGTTGGCACCAGTAGTGGGTACGTTATCGTATCAGTTGGCAGCGTTGTCATTGCAATTAGTAAATGGTGTTGAGTAGAGTGTTATTCCAGCAGTGGTGGATCAGTTCATGGATATTTTTCTTGAATAATTCTATGGGTTACCTCCCATAAGAGAAGTGGAGTTTACGATTGGTCTCCTTCCGGGGACCAGTCCTATCTCACATTCGTCTTATCGGATGGCACCAGATGAATTGCGGTAATTGAAAGTCTAGTTAGAAGAGTTAGAAAACAAAGGTTTTATCCGGCCTAGCATATTTCCATGGGTAGCTCTAGTGTTGTTTGTGAATAAGTCAGATAGATCCTTGAGGCTATGTGTTGATTATCATAGACTTAACCAAGTTATGAAAAAAGAATAGATATACACTTCTACGAATCGTTGATTTGTTCGACCAGTTAAGGGGAGCCTAGTGGTTCTCCAAGATCGACCTGACGTCAGGATATCATCAATTGCGGGTGAGGAAGGAGGATATTCCTAAAAAAGCTTTCAGAAGCAGATATGGACATTATGAATATGTGGTTATGCCCTTTGGTCTAACGAATGTGACAACAGTGATTTTGGCATTGATGAATCAGATATTTCAGAGATATTTGGATTCATTCATGGTGGTGTTTGTGGATGATATTCTGGTGTATTCAAAGACAAGGGTGGATCATGAGCAGCACTTGGCGACAGTGCTGGGGATCTTGAGGGATCATCGATTGTATGCCAGGTTGTCAAAGTGTGACTTTTGGATATAGGCTGTTTCTTTTCTTTTCCATGTGATTTCTAAAAAGGGTGTTTTAGTGGATCCAGAAATGATAGAGGCTATTATATCGTGGCAAATTCCAAATAATGTGTTTGAGATACAGAGTTTCCTGGGACTAGATGGGTATTATCGGCATTTTGTTCATGATTTTTCATGTTTGAATTCGCTGATGACAGCATTGACAAGACAAAATGCTCAATTCCAGTGGAATGAATAGTTCCATCAGTGTTGTGAAGAGTTAAATGGTAATATTACATCAAAACCAATAATGGTTTTTCCAGAACAAGGAAAAGGGTACGTGGTGTATTGCAATGCATCGGGATCAGGTTTGTGATGAGTTCTCATGAAAGGGAATCATGTGGTTGTGTATGGCTCACGGCAGTTGAGAGTGCATGAGAAGAACTACCCAAATCATGATTTGGAGTTGGCAGTAGTGATCCATGCTTTGAAAATATGGCGTCATTAACTCTTTAGTGAAAAATTCATGGTATATAAAGATCATAAGAGTTTGAAACATATTTTCTCACAAAGGGATTTCAACTTGAGGTAAAGGAGATGGATGGAATATCTCTAGATGTTGGATTTTGACATGATGTACACACCATGTAAGGGAAGTTTTGTGGTCGATGCATTAAGTACAAAATCATATGCTCAGATGGTGAAACAGGGCTCATACTTGTGGTAGTTGATGTCAGTTATAGCTGATATGTAGTTGGAATGTGAGGACCAGGGTGATAGAGTGGTATTCATTCCAGCTTCGTCAGTTCCTGACTTGGATGTCCTAATTAGAGTGGAAAAAATATCTGATTCTGAGTATGTGACCATGGGGTCGAGACTCAATGGCGGGGAGACCATTGAGGGTTGGCAACTGAATGGAGATTCAGTTTTGTGTTTTCGGAATCAGATAGTTTTACCAGCTTCTTGTTAGGAGGATCTTCTTAGGGCATATCATCATTCTAGGTGGGTGGTTTATCCTGGAATCCAGAAAAAGTATAATGCATTGAAAGCACAGTTCTTGTGGGCTGGTATGAAAAGAAGTGTGGATGATTTTGATTCGAGATGCTTGACTTGTTAGCAGGTCAAGGCAGAGCATCAGAGGTCAGTACGAATGTTGTAGTCTTTACCAATCCCTATTTGGAAGTGGCAGTAGATAGTGATGTCTTTTGTCACAGGTCTCCTAAGAATGGTCAAGAAGCACGATACCATTTGGGTGATAGTGGATCAGATAACGAAGTCGGCCCATTTCATCCCGATTCGTGAATCTCATATGGTGGAGGATCTGTCCAAAATCTATATCCGGGAAGTGGTAAAGACGCATGGTGTTCCAGTTTCGATCATATCAGATAGAGATCCGAGATTTATGTCTTGTTTCTAGAAATCCTTGCAGCAAGCCCTTGGGACGCTGTTGACTATGAGTACGGCGTATCACCCTCAGACGGATGGTCAATCCGAGAGAATGATAAAAACTCTAGAGGATATGTTGTAGGCTTGTGTTATGGATTTTGGTGGCTCATTGGAGGATCACTTGTTTTTTTGAGTTCTCGTATAATAACAGTTATTAGGCATCCAAACTGATGGCTCCATTTTAAGCATTGTATGGGCGGTCGTGTCGTTCTCCACTATGTTGGGTGGAAACAGGTGAGTCTTCAATGGTTGGACCGAACCTTGTCTAGGAGACTAAGGAGAAGATCAGGTTGATCAGAAAATGGATGGAGAAGGCTCATAGTCATCTGAAATCGTATGCGGATCATCGTCGATGACCGTTGTCGTTTGAAGTGAGTGATCACGTTTTCTTGAGAATCTCTCCTAGGTTGGAACATCGTCGGTTCGGAAAGCAAGTAAAGTTATATGTATGGTATATTGGACCTTTTGAGATTGTTTAGCAGGTTCGTGAGGTGGATTATCATTTGGCATTGCCACCATAGTTTAGTGTGGTGCACAACGTGTTTCATGTGTCGCAAATGAAAAAGTATCAGCCGGATCAGGACTATGTGATTCGATGGGATCATGTTGAGCTAGAACCGGATGCTTCGTTGGTGCACGTGCCATTGCGGGTTTTGGATAGGCAAGTTAATGTATTTCATGGTAAAAACATCAGTTTAGTTCGTGTTTTGTGGAAACATTGTCAGATTCAAGAGGAGGCTTTGGAGCGGTAGAAAGAGATGGTCGAGCAGTGGCCCAAGGTCTTTCGGCAAAGGGCGGGTTCACTACTTTCCAAGGATGGAAATTCCAATGGTGGGGAGAATGTAGCACCACCAGTTTGAGGGATGTGGCCTTTTTTATGCGTGTTTATGTATTTAAAATACATGGACAGAGGTGGGAAGAGGTTGGGAGAGTTGGAATGGTTTTGGATGAGTTTGGAGGCTTCTAACGGGGTTCACAGCTTGAGCACGACTAGTAGAAACTGTGCGGGTTCCCCAGGAAATCGTGCAGACCCTTTTTCTCGAGACAGTAGGCCACACACAGCTTGCACACAGTTTTCCAAACCGTGCGAGGAAACCGTGTGGACCCTGGCTCTCATGGCAGTGGCGTGCGCACGGTTAGCGCACGAGTTTCCAAATCGTGCGAGCTAACCATGCGACCACTTAAAATTATGGTTATAAATCCCGAGCTCACTAAGGATTGCCTCATTTCACTACTCTCTTCCTCCCACTCAAGTCTAACTAGGGTTGTTGGGTTCTCAGGGGTTAGGTGTGCTCTCTCACTCATTTTGGAAGTGATTCGAAGGGGTTTCAAGGTGGATTTAAGGTGGTTTCTCCTGGGTAAGTCTCTCCTCTTGTTTCTCTTGTGTTTTCCTATAGACCTACTTCCCTCTATTTCTTGGTTTTCAAGATATTCACTTTTTGTGTGTAGATCTAGGGTTGGGGTTTCCTTGTATTTTAATATTAAGGATTGTGAATGTTAGGGAAAGGGATATAGAGAGGTTTCGGTGGTTCGTTCGCCGGTTTTAAGGCGCGGTTGTTCGTGGGTCGATTTCTCGGGAACCCTAAAGGTAGGTGGCTTCTCTCTCAACTTCACTTTGTTAGAACTAGTAGTTACATGTTACAGTTAATTAGTAGTGATTGAAATTAATTATATGTTGATGTACTAATTTGGTTGGAAATCCATTTGGGGGGTTTTTGGGGAAAAGGGGTTTTATGGTGAAATCCTCTTATTATGGATTTTAAAATGGATATTTTAAAATAGTTTTCTGAGATTGATTTGTGAAAATGGTTGATGGAAATGGGTTTCAATAAAGAGGTCATTTTATTGAAATTGGGATTTGGCATGAAAAATGTTTTTTCAATAAATGGTTGATTTATTGAATGGGATTGATATGAAATGGAATTGGTTGATTGCATGATGTTGTGCTATTGGCTTGGCTTGTTTGAAATGTTTTGTGGAAGTGGGTGGGAAGTACCACTATAATGAAGGGGATGGATAGTGGACGGATGGGCCACCATCAAAGTATAAGTGGATAGGAAGTTCCACTAATTGTGAATGGGTGAATAGGTTAGACAGAAGCACCACTGTTTGGTTGTTTTGGTTGTTGTTGTGCATTATTTTTCAAGATGGAATTATTGTGCTAGTATGTGAGAAATATAATGGATTATCGCATGTTTGTTTAGATTTCCCTGGGTTTCTTGGTTTGGATGTGATGGCCGGGTAAGGGCACGTTTGGCTTATGAAAATGGTTGCACATGTGTTTTATTTTATATAAATTGTTTTATATATAATGGGATAACGGTTTCATCCTAGTGGAATGGGTAGGGAAGTCATTTGTGGAAAACCTACTGAGTTTTAGTACTCACCCCCTTCTTTGGCACTGTGGTGTCTTTGAGGATATCATGTACCGTGATGTGGACAAAGGTACGACATCTCCCTCCTTTAGTGGATCATTGTTATGTCTTGGTGGAGCCTGGAGCTTGGAGCATGTTGTGGAGCTATGGTGGTGTCATGGATTGTTGGTGTTTGGATTTTTAGTTTCTTCTTTGTACTCTGATGTTTTGTGGACATTTCTGGCTCTATTGGTTTGGAGTTGTATTATGGAACAACTTGGTTGTCTTTTTGGAATACATGTTTGGGTTTGAAAGTGCAGGCATCATTAATTGTTGGTTTGGTGGGTTTTGTCTTATGGTAAAATCATTCCCCAAATTAATCTTGAAGCCCTTGGCACTTATTTCAAGCCTTTGGCATCTTGCGAATGTCTCTTAAGGCCAAGTAACCCTCACCGGCTCCTCAATCCAATGAGGTAGGGGCGGGGTGTTACAAATTTAATTTGTTTTTCCATCACCATCTATAAAGACTATATTTAATTATCGAATTCAACCTTATCTATTATTTTAATTATATATATATCATTATTGAATGATAATATATTTTTTTCCTTCATTCATTTCTATTCAAAAAAATTATTGTGTTGTCCGTGTGTACGTGTGAATTATTACCACCATGAAATAATGTGATTTTTTTCATCACCACATCACCTGGATTATATATATAAGTATATTAAAAATATTAATATAATATTAATTATATTATTATCATTTTTTAAATATAAAGTTATATTTACCTTCTTTCCATAATGATCATTAAAAGATATAAACATTATATATGTGTGCGTATAACTTATTGTATCCATAAGTTAATCATTGTTCATTTATAATATAAACATTTCATGGATGTATTTAGACATATAATTTGTGTATAAAAAATATTTATTTCATGATTATTATTTTTTCTATAATTTAATAATGACCAATTTTAATATAGAAATTATAAGAAAGTCATTTTGGAATTAGGTACATAATATTGTCAAAACCTCCGATGTAAATATAAATCATTAAGAAATTGTTATAACATGAATATAAGTTATATATAATATATAATAAAAATTAAATGGGGCTTCATTCATGTAAAAACAGAAAATCATTTTATTAAACATCATGACACTGGTTGTTAATGATGCTTTGGTTTCAAGGTATGAGACATTTTAACAAAAAAGTACTATTTTAAATGTTTTAAGGATTTATAATCTAAATAAATTTCTATCACAAAAATAAATTTAATATTTTATTTTATGAATTTATTTATATGAAAGTTGATGATTTAATATGGGAAGATTATAATTCCTTTAAAATATTTCAATGAGGCTTTACATACGTTGATTTAAAAAAATCTTCTTAAATTTTTAAAATTATTTTTGAAAATGGATTGATTGTTTCAATAAATTGAAATGATTTCTACAATTTCATATGAAATTTTCAAAGATAATAGAAATAAAATCCATTATATAAAGTGTTATGATTATATAATGGTACATATAATTTTTTTGGATGGTTACATGATAAAAAAATTACTGTTGGTTCTGTGATAAACTAATGACATGTGGGTCAGTAATACCCCACCACTGAATTAGGTTTGGAATTTGACCAAATTGTTATTCAAATTATAAGAGTTTTATTATATGGAACTATATTTAACTTTTATTCTATTTTAGGACAATTATGTCCCATGTTAATATCATATATGATTTATTTTGAGTTTATTTTTAAAATAACATGATTTCCCAATGGTAAGATATTGATCTTTTTCAATAGATTATTCATTTGTTAGGGAGAAGGTATATTTTAAATTAAATGTTTTGTTTTGTGTTTTCCCTAAGATACATATTACATACTATTTATGTCCCTCAACAATATTTCTTCCTCATTAAATGTTTTAAAAAAGTCATTGTATTTGAGAGGGAATAGAGACACTGATTAAATCAAGGGGATAATTGTGATGATTTTTTACAAAGAGAACCCATGTTTTATTTTAAAAAGGTATGATTTATTGTAAAAATTTGATAGTAAAACATTTTTCAACATTGAATGTATGGGTCTAATTTGAATGAGTTTTTCTTATTTCTCTAAAATTCTAAACCTAAAATTCAATTTTTAAATGAAAGTGATTTCCTATTTTAAAATAACTATAATACTAATATTTAAGTAAGTGTCCTTACATAAGGATTAATTATTCCTTAATAAAATTGATTATTTTATATATGTTAAATGATTTTTAAATTAACATAATGATGGGCATGGATATAGGTAGCCCCATAAATTCAACTTGAAGACTCATTTATAAAATTATATAGCAAAATCCTAAGTGTTTTTTAATGTAGTTTTAAACTATATTGTGAAAGGTCTGGAAAATATATGTACTAGGATTATTTGGATCATGATATACAATAATTCTGTACTTATTTCATTTATATTTAAAATATTATTTTTATCCAATATATTTTCTCCTTAATATTATATATAGATGCATATAATTATCATTATATTTTTTAAATTTCATGAGTGTTCAGTCAGATGACATTGCATATAGATAATGACATATTTCATAATCGACACGTTTATTAAATGAATTGTGATTTAAATTATTTACCTTTATATATTTAATGTAAATTTTTACTTGTGATACAACCAATTCTACGTAACCCATACTGAGAATTTCTGGTCACCTGTATTTTGTCTCCATTCCCCATAATATGAAGATGATTTTCCATATTGACTTCAAGGATTCTATGTTTTTTACATTACAATGCATTGAATATTATTATCCTATATAAAATTAGTATCATGTGTTTATTTTTTTCTCCAAAATTTCTAAAGTGATTATCCCTTTAGGATTTTAACACTTGAATCCATAAAAAATTAACAAGGTAGATGTCAGCACTCGATTACTAGAGTAGGGATCCTTATATATAGTATAAGGGATGGTTTGTATAAGAAGTGGGACACATATTAAGGAAAAAATAGATTAAGTATCATTATATTATGATCAAATTTGATTGAAAATATAGACTAATATCATAATGGGTAATGGGGAATATATTAAGTGGTTTTTCTAAGAAATATACACCTTTCTTGATACTATATACTGGACGTTGTTCTGGATAAGATGTAATTAGGGGTAACAAATTTGAAAATGTTGCATTGGAATTGACCCAACATTCAAATGGTGCTTCTAATATATCCTTGTTGTCCAGAGATATTGACCCTCATAGGGGTTATTTTTGTAACCTTGAACTGAGTATCTATGAGACAATGTCTATTTATTACAGTGTCACAATATATGAGGAATCACATCCTAATAAAGTGAATAGTTTAATAGTATTGGTAAAATATATGAATACTTGATGTTACTATTAAAATTGAAAATATAAAATAATAATGGTATTTTATATAAGAAACCCAATATTTATCATAATGAATCCTTATATATCAATAAAAACTATTCTAAATATCGTTGAAAAATAATCAAAGAAATGTGTGAACTTAGATGCTCATTATGGTTAAGCGTATAGTGTATTCACGAATTAATAAGGCATAATCAATATGGAAAGGTAAATAAATAAAACACTTACCATTTATTTAGTAGCATGAGTATAATAATACATAAATAAAATATTATCTATTTAATCTGTAAAAAAAATTACATGAGATTGAATTCATAACCATGAATATTCTAAATAATTAAATAATCACATGGTGTATCACTAACATAATTGAGAAGGGTGAAATTTATAATTATAGACATATGAGACCTATTGTTGTTGTGAATTTGAAGAAATTTAAAAAATGGGTATGGCCTCAAAAAAATCCAATCATGTATGTCTCATGGTACTCACTAATACATCTAGTGGATTTATCAGGCCTTTTCCATCATATAATATGTCTGATGTATTCATCATATGAATTGGTTGATACCAAATAAACAAAATCATTATTATTTATACTTGAATAAGAAATTTATTAACATTCCCCAGTCAATAATCACAATGACAACCAATCAAGAGTATAATCAATGGTACTAACAATGTGTATCCACATTCAAATAGATCAAAAGCCATCAAGGCAGATAATAAATATGGCATCATTGGATTATATCCCAATTAAATATTTTTTCACAACATAGTATCTATTCATATGTGGAAACTAGATTTTAAATGACTAATGTAATATTTCATGAAAAAATAACCTTTTATTGGAAAATAATATTTTCCATTAAAACAAGAAAATGAATAAAATTTTGTCAAAATCCATTTCATTGAAATCAATTTCAGAAACTAATAATTCCATAAATATAAAGATATTTTTCATTATTTAGAAATAATATTTCAACATTTTAATGAAATATTCATATAAATTATGGTCATGATGCTGAGTACATCTGTATAATCCATATATGCTCAAAGTAATACTCGGTTTTTACTGTGAAATGGTTCGAAAAGTGAATATTCTAGAGAATGACAAGAAGATACCATTAAAAAATTATTAATTAAATAATGGGTAAAAAAATATATATATTATTTTGTGAATGATAATAAAATTATAATAAATTATAAAATGAGATTTTATATAAAAAATATTTTCTATGGAATAGAGTAATAATATTATATTATTTGAAAAACATATTTTTATTAATTTTATTTTCCATGTAGTTGGAAGATGGTACTATAAATTGATACATTTCATTAATAACCAGAGAAGAATAATTTATATTTATATTAGGATTTGAATATACAATAATTTCACCAAGATATAGTTAAAAAACAATACATAATTATTATGGGATTTTGAAATAAAACCTTACCACATTGGCAACATTTGGATTATAATCCCCATCAATTAAAAAATCCAAATGAAAATTTAGATGCCATGAATATAAATATTTTCATGATATAGACTATAAAAATAAACTCTATATACACCACACAATGTAAATAAGTGGTGAACATAATATATGTACGATGTTAGTAAAATTAATAGAAGAAAACCATACCTTGAGTCTTACACATCTTGAATGTTTTTATATATCTAACTAGTAACCTTATGACAATTATTTTCATCCATATGAAACTTTTAAATGATTATTATTCTGATATTTTCAACATTTACCCAGTCATATACAATTACTTAATAAATTCTGTTTACATCAGGTGTGTCAATGATATCAAACTTATATATAAAAAATGTCTATGATTGGCCATATGTATGCATGCATAACAATTCCATTAGTCCACGATATTTATTAAAATATTTTATGTTTTATTTTATACTTACAGAATGATAATAAATCCATAATACCATATGAAATCATTAAATATTATTATATATATATCATCTATGTGGTGTGGTGAAAAATAGAGTAATATCGCTTCCTGAAGGTATTAATATACAAATACTGAATGATGTTATCATCATTCACTTAGTAAAAATATGATAATGAAATGAAATATTATTTTGTTCATCATCATTAATATGTCATGAATATTATTATTATTTCATTTATATCGAATTAATAATAAATATTGTCCTTATTACCTTCCATGTAAATCAAATTTTTAGTTTATCCCATATCTTCAAATGGTATTATTCAACCATACTAATATGCAACATTATCATACACCGTAAGCAATGGAATATAAAAAATACTATATTTGATATAATTATTAATAATAATTATTATTTTATAAAAAATAATATATATACTCTAGATGCATCATCATACCCAAACATGATTGGTGTTGATGAAAAACATGGCACATATGTTCATGGGGTGTTAGTCCAGTTTACCTAAAAGAAACATTCTCTTTTCCCATTTTAGAGAAGAGGATATAGATATAGATCATTACCATTATATAATAACATCCCAGTATTTTGTATATATTGTGGTTATAATTTATCATAAATTAATAATATTTGAAGGTGGTGGATGAAGAACAAAATCATACAAGTATAGTATATAATTTCCCCTCCCCTAGGACCCCCTTCTTATAATTATACCTAATATATTTTAAGATTAGATATATAACAAAAAAATGTCTTCTGGGAGGATTTTATAGATATTTGGAAGTGACTTTTTAGTTCATATTCGATCAAAAATGGATTTTATGTTTGACTAAATGAAGATAGGGATGGCCCTCTAAAAATTAGATGAGTTGCACACTTGTAATATTTGAAAATAAAAAGGTGTACCCATGTATTTCATAAGAAAAAGTACCTAAAATAGAATATTCTAGATAAAAATATATTAAAAGTGAAAAATATTTTCATACAATATGTGTTTAAATTTTTTTTATTTTTTTCACCAATATTCATAGTTTAACCCATTATAAATCCATTTTTAACTTCATCGTGATAATTATTTTTTGTTTTCCATTTTTATTTATTATGGTAAAAAAATTTGTTTAATTTTTTACATAATATATAATATTATGATTCCAAATATGGAATACATTATTACATATTTTTTTATATATTTAGACACAATTTAATTTAAAATTAATATAATAGATAAGAAAACCAAGTGAAATTTAAAATTTTAAAAGTCAAAACATTTTGATGTTTTTATTTTGAAACTATATATGATTATTTTCAAATTTTAAAAAATTTGATTAATGGATATAAATACTAACTAATTTTACTATAAAATTAATTTAAAATATGTTATATATTTATTAATAATTTAAACTAATAATTAATTTTCAATTAAAAATATTTAATTTTCACTATACATCAAAAAAAATTCTTCTGAAAATTATAAAAATTTAAACCAAATGATATTTTTAAAATGTATATTTCAAATATAAAGTAATTTTTTTAAATTAATTTTATAGAATATGTAAAAATGAATTATAATTTTGTGTATATTCCTTAATAGACCACATATTAGACAAATATAGAGTTTTATCAGAAATTTTTTTCATATTTTCAAATGATTATGGTTTTATTTCTAATCAATAAATAACCGTTGAATTTATATAAAACAAGTTTAGAGTATATAATATTCAAAATTTATTTATTTCTATTCATACCCACAAATATAATGACTAGTATATAAGGCTTATGTTCTAATTATTATATTTTAAAAGATTACCTAAATTTTTAAAAACCTAGTGATTCTTTATTACAAGATTTCAAAGATATTGAATTTATAAGAGAATAAACATTTCATAAATTCTTATGGTGTTCCAATGTCTTTAATGAATGACGTTATATGTAATTTATGCTCTGTATAATGATGGTCCCCTTCTAAATAATATGATGTCATATTATATACCCCTATATAAATTGAGTTCAACATACTGATTATTGATATTGATAATCAAGCGTTTGATATTTAAAAACACCTTTATTGAAATACAACATTGTTATAACGGTTTATAAAAAATCTTATTTATATGTGAAAAAGGAATTCATGAAGGATATATAAAATATCACATAACTGGTTTCCTATATAATGTAACATTGGTGGAAAGTGATTATAATAACATGGAATAAAAGAGTACATAATTATTGTGAATGATGGAGGAAATTGATCACAATAACATTAATGATCAATGTAAAATTATAGACATAAAAAGAACAAGAGGTAATGATTTCAATCAATATTTTTATCAAAAATTAATGTATTAGGATGAAATTCTATTTTAATATCTTTTTACTTGAGTAAAAGAATTAATTTAACATATTAACAAAGAATATAGGAATGTGTACACATAGGAAATAATTATATTCCTTCGGATTTCCTTCAATTAATTATTAATTTATTTATTACAACATGAAATGAGTATACAAAATGAATTTATATTCCCAAAGATAAATAAATATATTATTAGAATGACAACTGATTTCACTATAATGTATATATTTCATGAACCAATTTTTTTTATGATATAACAAATAACACCCAATATTTAACATACTAAATTCAATATATAGTTAAATTATTACTCATCCAAAAATAAATTAGTCCAAATTCAATATATAAATTTTTTTAATGTAGGTTATAAAATTTTTATAATATCCCCTATTAAATATAATGTTTATATTAATTTCACAATAAAAATATTTGAATACTATAACCAACATAATACAGTAATAAAAAGAATTACTGCTTCAAAATATAAACTCTTAGGTTGTCGAATATTTTTCATTAATAAAATTTAGTAATAAAATCCAAAAGAGATGACATAAAACATGAAATATCAAAAAATATTTCATTATCAAAAAAACTATAACATAAACATATAATTCTTATCTCCCCATGAGGAATATATTGACAGGTTTCCACCCATTATATTGTGTTTCTTGGAAGTTCAATGAACAACAAACTTTTTGTGGTAAAATTAATCACATGATTTCATATCATTAAATAAATACTACTGTAGTATACTCTGTATACATTTCGTGGTTTTAAAAATGATAACATAATCAATAAAATATTGTTACAACATATTTTAAATCTAGAACTACGAAGAAAAAAATTAATTCGACCTTGGATATATTAATAGATAAATCATAACCATGCCCTCATAGTTTCTACAGAGTTATGTTCCCCTAAATCGATGGTAACTAGTTAGAATAGTTCCCCATATAAAAAAATTTAATGATTTCTACATTTAGGGCTTTTCTTTTACCATTTACATTGATTATGAAGATGAGAATTTTTTCCAAACATGAATTGCATCCCTTTTTCTTTTGGGAATGTAACAAGGTGATTTTTCCCCAAGTATCACTTGTGTTAAAATCCATTTTCCCTTCATCACATTATCCATTTTTTCCTTATATCCAATTCATCTCTTTAATCCCTTCAAATCCATAAGATATAGATAATTATTTCTATATCATTATAGCATAATTTACTAAATCTTTGTATGTTGAGAAATTATTAGAGGGTAATTTAAACTGAAGGATTTTCCATACTCAATCAATGAAATGTTTAATGTTTCCCCCTTATATTATGTTTGTAGTCTCCAACATGCCTTGAAAATATTTTATTTTTGGCCTCATACTTACATACCATTTCCTCTTCATTTTTTGTTAGACTTAATAACTGTCATTCCAAATAAAGATGTTTCTCATGAAAAAAATATTATTTCAAGAATAATTTTATTAATATACATTCATTAAATGAATTCTATAACTTCATCTTATATGGTTTTTATAAATAATGACCATCATTTATCCTAATATATTTAGAGATGATAAAAATCAAGAAAAATATTATCACATTCACTTAATCTTTTAGTGTAAATATCTTCTATAAATATATTATACATTAATCAAATGAAAACATTTTTGTCTCTTTTAAAGATGGTGGTTTATGACACATGAAGTGTTATGAAAACAATGCATCCAAAAGTGGATCATTCGGTTTCTCCATATGATAATGGTTATTCATCATAACATGGGTCATATACCATGTATTATTATAATTGGTTTAGTTATTCTGCATATATAGACCCATAATCATTGTAATTATAATTATACAAATACCTATATGGATTTTATTCATTGATATAACCTCTTTTACTCATGTCAGGTTCATTTCTAGACAATAGAATTAACAATATTAGATCATTACATTATAAAACATAATGTATAATCCCAAAATTATTGAAACACATATTATATATTAATATTTTCGATATCTGATCACATAAATATCAAAATGGTTTCTCTTGGTATGTAATTATTTTCAAGCCATTCCTAATGGTTTTAATGTAAATGTAAATTATCCAAAGCATAAACACCCAGAGTATCAAAATTGTGGTGATGTAATGACCTTTTTCATACATAATGTGATGATTAGGTCATGTCCAATGAATTGATTTCACTTTAATTACCCCTATGTTCAACAGTACAAGATCCATTCCAACATGTAGTATTTAGATAATGATATATTTATAAGGTAAAAAATTATCTTCATTAAAAAAACATTATGATTTCCCTTTATTCTTATCCTCAATTTCAGTCATAGGTCTATGTTACCTAATATTTGTTTTCATAAATTTATTTACAAATTTTTCAAATAATTATCCTTTGATACTAATTTAGTAACACTGGCCCCAGTTTCACAAAACAATGTATAAATTCTTATATTGGAATAAGATACAAGAAATCATATCCTAACAGACATAATAGTATTTTAGTCATCCTAATTTATTTATGAACGTTATATTTTTAATAAAATTGAGAACATAAAATATTAACTGTACTATTTTTGGTAAATCCATTATTCCTCATAGAGTATGTTTCATAGTAATCCAAAAAAAAATTAGTTATATGTTTGGAGAAATAAAACATAACAAAGGCGTCATCTCAAGATGATCAGTTAGTGTAAGCTTACAAAAAAATCTATGAATAAATAAGTCAAAATTAATATATCAACATAAATACCTTAAACAAATTCGCCTAAATAAAAAACATGTATATAATTCATCTAGAATAAATGATGATCAATTCATTTCATATAAAAAATAATATGAGGTTGAAAAAAAACACATGGATATTATAACAAATTGATTAATAAATTTGAATATTAATAATTGAATTAATAATGATGGAATTCATAATTATAGGAATATAAAATATACCATAAAAGTCATCTTCCAATACATCTACATAAATTGTTATGGTTTCTTCAAAAACCCAATCTATTTTTTTGTATGAGACTTATTTTTGCATCTAGGGGCTATAGAGGGCCCTACATTTCACCAATTGAGTCCAATTAATTCCTCACATAAAATGGTTGAAACATAATTCACATAAAAATTTAGATTTAAAATAGAAAATTAAATTTAAATAAATTATCCAATCAATAAACATAATCATATACCATCAATAGTAAGATTTATAGTTTGAGAATAGTAAATGTTCAGTAAAAGTGTTCCTAAAGCATTTGGAATAATAATAAGGATTATATCATTAGTTTATATCCCACTTAAATAATATGTTACCCTGAATGGATTCCTCTTATATGCAAAATTATTTTGAAATATCACATGGAATATTTTTTAGTAAAATAACCCTTCCTTAAAAATTTCTAATTTTATTCGAAACATAATAAAGTCATTAAATATTTTCTAAATAATTTTCATTGAAAATAAATTTTAAAAATAAAAAAAAATTATAATATTTTTGAAAAATTATATATAAATAATAATTTAAACCTTAAAGTAAATTAATAATAAAATTTAACTCATGAAGATGGTAATTCTATACAATAACTATAAGATAAATAGATAATTTTTTTCCCTACAAGAATAATAGAAAACTACCTTCAACATAAAAAGATAAAATATTCTTTTTATAAATATTTGTAAAATCTAAAAAATGGGAACAAATGTGTTCAATAAATTGATTGGTAAAATTTAAAATATTTTTAATTTTTTAAGAAATCATGGTTTTGGAAGTAAAAGGATTTTCGAACAAATAGAGAAATAATGTACTATTTTATTAAAACCATTTTATCAAAAAATTAATGTACCAAATAGAGGAAAATGGAAATATTTCATGTAAGATTTCATTAAAAAATCATTTGAATATTGTAATTAGTGTTTTAGATAGAATAATCAAATAAGTCCCTAAAGGTGTAATTTAACCAAAATAATCCTGAATATTGTTGAGATTGGGAAATATAACATTACCACTTTGGTAAATTTAGAATCATAAACTTTATAAAAAATAACTCTTATTGTTAAATTTAATAAAAAATAATAAAAAATAAAATATCAAAAATATCAAAAGGCACAATATATATGCCACAAAATAAATTTATTTTGGGATATTATATATGCATCATGAAAGTAAATGAGGGATGGGGAACCCGTACCTGGAGTTAGACACATCACATACGATCTTAATCATTGAAAATAAGAAATTAAGGTAATAATTAAAAAATTAAAAAACATTTTTACTGTTAATTATTCATTCAATTCATTATTTACAATTTTATATTAAATTACTTAATCAGTTATGTTTACTTCAAGTGTTTTGATTATATATGACTTATGTGTCAAAAATTGAAATAGTGGAGACTATTAGTCTAATAGGACATTATATTAACAAATCTAGAGTAATTAACGTGAAATAATTATCATATTTACACATTATTTATAATTTTTAAAACAAAAATTATGGATTATTTTGGTAATTGATTTATGTTATTATCATGGATAAGGATGGATGTATAAACACACAAGTTATGTTAAAATTTTTAAACGTTCATTAGGAAAGTAATTTAGTAATATTTTATAAATACGTAATGATAATAATATCAAAAATAACATATTATTTCTCTAAATATACTTATATATATCCCAATTACTTTTGGTGATATATACTGTCACATATCATTATGAAACATATAGTGCAAACGTACACACACGCCATTTTCATCATCCAGTGAGTGAAAAAGATTAAAATTAATATTGTATTTAAGATTTTAATATTGATAAATACATTATTACTATCATTATTTGTTCCTTAATATCCCATATATTAATTAATATATACTTATCACATTACATGTAATTTATTTTTGAAAAAAAATCACATCGTTTTGAGAGGAAAAAGCCCTCTATACACATGAGTGACATTTTCATATCTCCAATAAGAAAGTATATACTATGTTATATACGTTGTAATGACACGATAAGTAAATTTATAATAAAATATCTTATATTTATTTTTTATCTATTTTCATACCCTAACACGAGAGGTGTATATGGAACATCTGTAACATCATTCCACGTGGTGGTAACATGCCAAGAACACATGGGTGTTATCATTTTCCATTTTACATAAGAGGAGATGGATTTCTTTCATTAAAATTATTTAATAAAATATGACTATATATTATTTTTTTTGGTAATTATATAAAAATAATAATTATTATTTTATGGGGGTGGAAGAAATAATAAAACAAACAAATATAGTTAATAATTTTACCTCTTCTCATACCAACTCTATATGATTATACCAAATTTATTACATGAAATGAATTAAAACCACACCAAGTAATATAGGATAAGGGGATTGATTTTATGATTTTATTTATTCAGTGATGGGATGATACAAAATGGTTTTATTAAGTAAATATGAGAAGATTTTGTGTGGCCATTTATATTTGATTTTAGTGGAACTATTGCATTTTTTAAAATAAACCGATATAGTCATGTTTTTAAGATCAAAAAGGGTAAATATTAGATTATTACCCAAGATACTCACATTATTATATAGGAATATTTACCACAAATGGGTTATGGATAGTTTTTTGGTTATTCAATACCTTAATTTTTAGTTTACCCCCTTCTTGAACATTTTTAACTTAAACGCGATAAATTAGTTTTACTATTTTTACAAATAAATGTTGTTAAAAATTAATATTTACTTATTAGATAAAATAAATAATTCATATTCCATAATACATTATATAATTTCCCAAATTCAATTCACATTGGTTGAAAATTTAATTCTACACTGTTCCTGCATATGTGATGACAAAGATGGTTTTCAATGGAACATTATTCAATCATATAACGTTTTTTATGTAAACAATAAATAAAAAACTCAACTAATGACCTAAATTGTATTTATATATGTATAATTGATACCTTTCTTCATTAAAATCAATTTATAATATAATTTGGCTTTATAAAAAACTTAAAAAAATGTATTTTCAATTAAAATTTTGTACTAATTAACTATTGTGATAAAAATATAAATCATTTAAATGTTCCTAAAAAATTACACAAATATAGTTTTTACATAAATATTTCAGAAATAAATTTCATTTTTTCATATAAATTTTCTACAGTTGTTAAAAATTGATTTTAAAATATCATGTGTAATGATGAAATAGACAACCTTTTCGAAATTATTTTATTTAAAAGACATTTAATTTTATTCAAATGATTATTCATTTTTATATAAAAAACATATAATAATTAAATTTATTTCATTCACATTAAATCCATATAATTGTAATAATTTATTTATTTTTATTTATACAAGATAACATAACAACAATGTTTTAATCATAATGATAAAATAATAATATTTTAACCGATTAATGCGTTAAATCAAACCTAGGTTTCCATTAACTAAAAAATATCAATTTGAATGATTAAATTTAAAATTAAATGTTTTTAAAACTATTTATGTGTCACAATCTCAATTAATGTAAATGTTTCTTGTTAAATATTCAATTGAATATGATGTTCTTCTTTTAAAATTGTGTGGTATAATATTTATTATTAGGATAGTTATTACTTTCATATGATAAAACAATATATAATAGTTGATAATAATGACATCCCTATAGAAACTGTGTTTAGGATTCTGAGATTAAAAAGTCAAAAAATCATTTTAATTAAGTGATACAAAATATTTTTTAATATAATTTATGATTTAAAATTAATAATATTACTAGTTAATCTTGTATATTCCATTGTTTATAAATTGTTCTAGGATAGAAGAAGAGTATAACTATAGATGTCTAATGTAGATATTTCCCTAAAGAGAAAGACAATATAAATGGTAATAAACCATATCATATTATTTCTATATTAAGTAATTTCAATTAGGTTATGACAAATATACTTTACCAGATTGATAAAAATATTCCAATAGTTAGTTCTTCAATGTTGGATCACATCATATGTTAAAATAAACCATCATTTGATGAGAATTATATTCTATTGGTTGCTAAAAATTGATTCACACTCTTGGGATGATAGTAATGGACTTGGAATAAAATGAAAAGTACAAGGATACAGTTGTTGTGTATTTTCTAAAATGATATTCTGATCAATGGTAGTCATTCATCTTAAAATTCATAGAGGAAGATGAATTAGAACACATTTAATTGAAATATTTTATGGATACATTATTCAAAAATATATCCCTCTTGATGAAAATAAAATTAATAGAATGTTTATTAAATTAAATTAAATGGATTAATTAAGTGTTGTAGATTATGAGGATAACATTTTAAGTCTATATAGGTATGATATAAATAAAATATGAAAAATAGAGTACATGATTGACTATTTAATTGAAATAAATAATCTTGTTCTTCAAAGGGTGTTAGTATCTCAAACATTTACATCGTATAATGGAATATATTTATATTCCATAAATTGAATGAGTAAATAACCAAGAAACCCTATGTTCATGGCATATAAATAAAATAAGAGTCATAATGATCACCAAGATAAAGACATATCCTCCTAGAAGAGAAGTGAATGATTCAACATTCTTCTTCTGATAATAATAGAATGAATAATCCATATAAATTCTTGAGGGGTGGGAGGTTTTTATAAGTTTGAAAATGAGGGTCCATTTTTTGATGTCTTTAAAGGGTAGAGACACAAAAAACTTGTGTTCATTATTTCAATAGAAGGTGTATGGGAAATATAAAATTGAATTCTCCATGAATCATGGGATTCTAAAAAAAGTGACCATGGGTAGAAGGATAAATTAATGATATAACTACATATGAGGTGTAAGTACCCAATGATGTGTTGGAAGGTACATAAATAATATAAATAATAATAGGGGTCTATAATTAGTTGTATTTCATTTAATATATGGTTTAAACTACGGATAAATGATTCCATGATGGGTTTTTAAAACCACCAATATGATGGTGTAATAATCTAACATGTGTCATCTTTGGTCACCTAATGGCAATTTCTGGGAAGTGTCAAAAAATTGTTTTTTGTAGCATTTATTTTTGTTTTTAGTTTATATTTTTACCATTTGAATATCTAAATAAATTGAGATGGTTTAGACCACTGGTATATATATTAATATATAATACTGGTTTAGGTCATCGGTTGTTTAAAAACAATATTGTAGAGGTTTAAAATACTTGAATTTATTTTGATAAATAAAATTAGAAAATAAATATCCTAGAGACCCATAAAACAAAATATTATCTTAAATATTCAAAAAAATTATTACAACTTTGAATGAACTGTAACATTACATCTATAAGTGGAGTTTCAATTAAAAAATTATTAAGTTCAAAATAAAACTACTAAAAAATGGATATTATTAGAATAAAAAATATATTAAATGGATATATTTAAAAGATGCATCATTAGTCACCAACATAAACACTAATGAACAAAAATGAATAAGGTCACAAAAATTTGAAAATATATGGAATCACCTAGAAAAGGTGAAACATACCAAAATTCTCTCAATAAATCCTCCTTTTAATTCCTTTAAAATCCAAGTCAAATCCTTTTTCTTTTAATTATATTATGGAATCACAAATCATATAAATATTATTAAACCACTGGATAAATAATAAGAAACATAATTTTAAAAATCCTTTTTTCATTTTGATATATCATTTTAAAACAAAATTTATATATGTCCATTTTCCCTATCAATACCACATAGAACAAATTAACCATTAAAAAGAAGTTTTTTTTAAAAGAAAAATTACGTTGATGATCATATATATCAATCCAAAAAATACCAAAAAGTGACACTTAAACCAATTCCACCATGTCCCCACCATTACAATATTTATAAATATTAGTGGTTTATGATAATTTTTAGAACAAAACAAGAATATACTGAAATTATCGGGAAAATCACATATGACATGAAATATGTAGATTGAAATAATAATCAATTTCCATGAATATAATATCACTATAATACTGATAGTTAGTTATATAATGGAAATTTTCTTTCAAATGGATTAAAATAGAACAACTAGCCGAAAATATGTACATTTAATCCTACAATATCATCTATGGCGACCCCATAGTAATAAAATGGGAAAATTATCCTCTATATATTCAGATTCAAGGAATCTAAACTATTAATATTTTCCACATAAGTACCATTATATGAATCTTTTATTAAAGATATTTAATAGTATAAAAAAGATCAAAAATATTTATATAATTAAAATTTTAACATAATACAATCACCCAAAAATATTATCATAAGGAAATATGAGCAATGAATTATGCCCTCATCATGGAGTTTCCACTTTGTGAACCAAATGAATTTAGAGGTATTGTGTTAGACACTTCTAGGAATGAGAAAGAGGGTGTGCTAGATGTTGACTAAAGAGAGATAGAGAATGTATAAATTACTAATGGGGGAGGTGGGGACAATAGAGTGTGTCCCATATGATATATGTAATGCCCCGACCCCAGTTACCCCGAGTTGGTGAATTATTACATATCATTGGCATTATATAAGTAATCATGTCCTGAAATATCGAACAGTTTAGTAGCCTTGGATGTACTATATACATTCACAACTTTTACATTACATCATGAAATAAAAACCTCAACAACATTTTGTCCCATTTTTATCACACTTATGTCCATATCCTATCCCTGCAGGCCAACCATAAACTACTTATTCACTACTAGGGAAAAATAAAACATAGAAAGGGGTGAGCTCGGATGCTTAGTAAGGATAACAATATTGAATAAACATTAATAAATAAGCATAAACATTTAAGGAAATGTATAAGACTAAACCAAAATCCATTTAAACATAAACATGAACATAATATGTAAAAGATAAAATCAAATAATTCCATTTAATTATTCACATGGATATTCTACTAGTCGAATAATCACATGCAATATCAATAGCCACATTAATAGTGATGAAATTCATAATGCCGGACTACAAAACAACATAGTCAAGGCCTTTTTGCAAGTCTAAAAATAATATTTTGTCAAGGCCTTGTGCCAAGACATTAGTTTGTCTCAAGAGACCTACCAATTCATCATGGAGCTATAGCAGGCTCCACCCGTTACATACTAAGTCCAATTAATTCCTCATATGAAAAGCTCTAAACATAACAAAAACATTTATATTAAAACTAGCATACGAAATGTCAATAATTTATCTATAAACAATGAATGGTTTAAAAAATAACACATCCACAGTCAAACATATCAAAAACCTACAACACAATATAGAGGTTTTGAATCATAATAAATCAACTACAAACAATATTGAAATCCATCAAAGGATGTTGACATTAATGAAATCATGAAAACATAGAGAAATATCTCTTTCTATTTTGAAATCATTTAAAAGTCATATAATTATAAAAGAAAACATTTATTTTGAAAATATTCTTATAAGCTTGTATGCGAAGCTTCGATGATGATATAACGGAGGAAAATAGCCACACCAATCGTAGAAGTTAAAAAAAGTCATTCTTACCTTAATTTTGTTCAAAAGGTCATAAATTACCTTGTTTGGAAAATGATGGAAATATTTATTTCAAAACATATATGGTCAAATAATGGTATAAATGACTTTAACCCATAGAATATTAAAAATTAAATTTTTTGAATTAAAAATTTATGAAAACATGGATTGGATGATAAATAGATCTCAGTAGATACTTACATATTTACAACCTTGGATAAGTAAAGAGATTGTAGAATCAACCATTTGATCACAGAGCGATTCACTATTCAAATCCACCCTTACACTACTGTTTTAAACTGGATTTGTAATGAATATTCCAAATAGAATAATAAAATTTACATTATTTTTTAATCAATTAATTAATGTTAATCACTATTAAATTGTGAAATTTTTCTTGATTCTATTATTTCAATGTAGGAGGAGATGATTTGGAGGGCTCTTGATGAAGTGGAAGAAAAATGGGCCAAAATTACATTGATCCATGAAGACATGTCCATAGTTGATCTGGGTTAGAAAATTATCTACATCCAAATAGTCTCATAATTTGTGGGCAGGTCCTATATATAATTGGAAACATTCCATATTTAAGAATTGAAGCATCATTAAGCCTCTACGATGCCCATCTGAACTGATCTGTCTGAGAAATCTAATCTGCACAATGTCAGATTTGGTGTTTTATATTTTATCAATATCTAAAGCTTTATATGTCCAAAGGGTGCCAAAAATTCGGTGGATCCAGTCAAGAGGTGGGGCTATAATTGTGTTATTTTTTCCAATGAGATATAATGCTTTCTGGAGGCCGAAACAAGTGGTACAATTGTGTTGAATAAATCTGGGTGCCTTAAACCACCTTCCCACTTTGCCTATAAATTGGCACCTTGGGCACCCCATTTGGGAGTTTGAATCAGAGGTAAGGTGATACTCTTTTGGAGTCCCAAATAGGTATTTTTATTTCACTAGAAGTTTGGGAGGATATGGGAACTGCTACTTCAACATCTTCTTTTTCCTCCCCTCCCATGGATTTCTAAAACCCTTGGGATCACCCGGGGAGGAACGTGATGTAAATCCCAAGCTTCATGTTTATAATATTTGAATGAAATTTATAATTACTGGTTTCTATATTGTTTTTAATTATCCTATAGTTTAATTTTATTTAGTTATATATTGGTATGTCATTCTCAACTCATATGATCATGTTTGGGGGTACCCATTCATGTGATATTTCACACACCGTTCACCACTTCCTTTCCCCATTTCAATTGAAGTGTTTGTGTGGTTTATATTGGTCAATTGAACTCACATAAAAACCTTAAAGGTCATGTACATTTTTTTAATGGTAACACAATGAAATAAAAAACAAACATATAAAACACATGGAGTTCTTCGTGTATTTCCTTCGTGAGTTTTGGTTATGATGTCGAACACAAATCACCCAATCCTCAGCGGTGTCCGGTGAATAATTGTGTGTCTTCAACTGAAACCTAGGAGGTATCATAGTATAAAATCAATAGCATTATAGTTCACTGTGTTACAAAACAGGGATTAATATAACAAAACCCTATATCAAGAAGCGATGAAGGATGAACATCGTGAGAGTACCCTGGGTTGATCACGTTTAATCAATCATGTTTACTTCTACTTTGTTTTATCGCTTTCATTTTCAATTGTCATATTTTTTCATCATTACCATGTATTAATAAAACCCATGTATATTTCTACTTTCATAATCAAAACCCCATTTTTAAATTAATGATCTATGGCTCCGTCGAGAGACGACCTTGGGTTTCAGCTATACAGCAGAAATTCTAGTCAAAATTAAACAACTAATTTGACGCGCTCGACAGCGCGATCACCCTTACCTTGTAATTTTCCTTGGTAGAGGGTAAATTAGACTCCTTTATAATAGTTAAATAATATTTATTAAATGATACAAGAAGATTATACAAAAATATGATATCCTATATGATCCTATAATACTGCTTTTTTAATATTATTTTAGTAGTTTCATCGTTTCGGGTGTTAACTGATATGTTTTCCTTTATAAGATCGGTTATGTAACCCATATTTGTTATGGATAGGATGTATTTTCATTATATCAAGAATTATATTAAGTTATTAAAAATTATTTTTAAAAATGAAATGAAAATTATTCTTGAATTATTACGATGGGGAATGGATCGCATCGCGTTCATGGAAACGATAATCCCTACATACATACGAGCGACAATATCTGTATATTTATGGTGAAATCATATATAATAGGATGGTTTATCATATATAAAGAATAATTAATATTTTATATCTATTATTTACATCAGTTATTACCATTGTTATACACATCCAAAAAATGAAGTGTTTGAATAACAAACTACACCACGACGTGGAGACGGTAAGTCGTACATAAGCACATATGGTGACTTTGTCATTCATACGATGGATAGAATAATTAATATGGTTGTACCATTTTTATAATAACATCAATTCATATAGAATATAATGGAGTTATTATTTGATAATTGAAAAAAATAAAGAGGAATCGGAAGAAGAAAAGAACTTGGAACAGGTGATGAAATATTTACATTTTCTTCGGGTTCTTCCTTATGATTTGATCAAAAGGGATTCTTAGGTTGTCTTTTGGCCAAAGGAAGGCCTCTAGGATTATGGGAGGAATGTTGTGAGGATATTTTGTCAGGGGTGTACCGAGACAAATAGTATGGTGGTGTGAAATTAAGAGATGGGGAAGTACCCTTTTACAATAGAGGTGAGGGTCACTTTAGGAAAAGCTGGATATATTATTTTATAACAACATTATTATAGGTTTATAATGGCTCAAAAATTATTTTTTTCAAGTATAATGTGGGTATGGGTTGAAAAATTCTCAACCAATAGGTTTTAGATAGGTTTAGGTCACCCTATTAACCTAATATTTTAGATTTAACTCTTAGTTAAATACTTTGACATTTATCATGTCTCTTTGTATTTTTATATTATATTGTTAATAAACATACTATAAACATCCATAAGAACCCCAAGTGGTTCATTATTAATATTCATATCCTTATCTATGTATTTTTTTTGATCCTTGGATATTTGGGAATGTTATATCAATTAATAATATAGTATTTTTTTTAAACTCTATTATGTCAATTTTGACACTATTTAGTATTTGATTGTTTTTGAAAGTCATAAAAACATTATCACTTAGAAAAAAATATATTTAATAAATTATAACATTTCATATTAACCAATAAAATTAGTGGAATTCATCAGAAGTCTCAATTTCAATTTATTTTGATATTTATAATATCAATTATTTTAATATTTCATTAATAAGATAATTACTGCATCAACATTGCGTTGTAAATAAATTAAAATTTTTAATGTTTACAAATTATAAATAAAATATAATTATGTAGGAAATATTATTAGATTTATAATTAATATTTATAGTAGAATTATATTTTTTGTAACCCTATATTAAAAATGGTTTTGTTATTAAACATTGAATTTAACACTTTTAACACTTCTTTAAATAAAATAATAATAAATATCCAAATCTAATCCAAGTGGACCAAAAGGAACATATTTTATTCCTGACGTTATTTTTTAACGAATTACATTTTTTCAATAGAATTAGGACACGTGTTAGGATAAATATAAAATAATTTTTACCCTTAATTACCTTGATTACTTTTAACAGTGGGAACAAAAATCAAAACATACTATTCACCAAAAATTATTTTCATCTTATTGGACCAAATTTTACATACTGATGTCAACCATGTCTCTTAGATTTGTTAAATTCAACTCATAGAAGTAATAAAATTATGTTTTATGCTAATTTGTAAATGCTCCTAGAAGGTGGGTAAAATACAGTAAAAAATTCAATAAAATTTTATATATTTAAACTTATTATAAAATGACTCTAATTAATTAAATTTAACATATATAGGTATTATGTGTCTATTTTGATCTAAAATTAATTAATCAAAAATAAATAATTATTTATATAAAATGTCGGTTTGAAAAAATAACGCAGTGTTTTTCACTATTCATCAAAATTTTAATGATTACAGAAAAATTCAAAAAATTCACCCAAATCTAATTTAGATATTCTGAATAGTAAAATGATGTCCATTTGGAAAATTAAAATTAATAAAATTTCAAAAAGTGGGTATTACTATTCATAACAGTTAGTTTCATTGGTCGTTGTGTGTTAAAACTCCAAGTTGCACCCAACACAAGCTACTATATTATTCAAATGAAAATGTACCGTGGAAGCTTGAGGTGTTACATTCTCCCCTACATAAAATAATTTCATCCTTGAAATTTCTATAATATTACCTTATAAAAAGATTTGAGTGGTTCTTAATCATATGTTTCTCAGGTTCCCACGTTGCCTCTTCCATCTTATGGTTTCTCCATATAACTTTTACCAGACGAGTTGTCCGGTTTCTCAGCACTTGTTCTCTTGTATCAAGAATTTTGATAGGCTCTTCACAATAATATAGATCAGTTTCTAGTTCAATTTCATCATAGGTGAGTATATGCATTTGGTTAGGCATGTATTTTCTCAATAGCGATACGTGGAACACATCATGAACTTTGAACAGACTTGGAGGCACTGCCAAACGATAAGCTACAACTCTAATTCATTCATGAATTTCAAAAGGTCCAATGTACCTGAGACTCAATTTACCCTTCTTACCAAAACATATAACACTTTTTCAAAAATATTCCTTCCTAAAAACATGGTCTTCTACTTTTAATTCAAAATCATTCCTTCAGTTATTGGCATATCTCTTTTTCCTAATTTGGGATACTTTGATGTGGGTTTGGATAACTTTCACCTTTTCCATTGTTTCCTCAAAAAGTTCTAGGCCTACAAGTTTTAATTCACCAATATCATCACAACAAGTTGGTGTGTGCCATCTCTTTCTATATAACGCTTCAAATGGTGCCATCTGCATACTTGAATAGAAGCTATTGTTATAAGAAAATTTTACCAGAGGTAAATATTGATCATACATACCTTGAAAGTCATGTGAGAAAAATCTCAACATGTATTCTATGGTTTGAATAGTCTATTCTAATTGTCCATCGGTTTTAGGGGGGTAGGCAGTAGTCATACGAAGTTCAGTACCCAAGGCCTTCTAAATACATTTCAAATTTCTTGATGTAAAACAAGGATCACGATCAGAAACAACTGATAGGGGTACTTCATGAAGTCTTACAACATAATTAATATATAGTCTTACCATACATTTATGTGGTAAATCTTTTCTTATATCACGAAATTGTGCTGACTTGGTATAATGATCACCAATGAACCATATTTCATCATTCCTTCTAGAATTCATTGGTAGACCAATCACAAAGTCCATCATAATATTATCCAATTTCCACTCAGATATGGGAAGAGGATGCATGAATCCTCCAGGCTCTTGACTTCTAGCTTTCACTTGTGTACAAACCATTCATCTGGACACAAAATCATTTATCTCCCTCTTCATATTGTCCCACCAAAAATGTTCCATCAAATCAGTATACATGTTGGTGCTTCTAGGGTGTGTAGAGAAATTGGAGCTATGAGCATCATCCAATAATTCCCTTTTTAGATCAGTTATGTTTGGAACACAATGCATCTTTCAAAAGTTTATAATTTCATCTTCATATATGGTGTCAGTCAATCTCCCATCCTTTAAAGAATTAATCTTCTTTTTAAAATCTTCGTCATCAGTCTAAGAAATCTTTAACAATTATAGTAAAGATGTTTTGTCCACTATTTGAAAATGTATTGATGTTTCGCCTTCCATGGTTATTCTTATGTCCATCTTTACTAGATCCATTGAAATAAGATCGCTTTCAACTATCATCTTGTTCAAAACTCCTTGATAATTTGTAATCATAGCATCTTCCACCATATTTTCCTTCCTCGGGTGGTAATGTATAGTGAAATCATAATCCTCGAGTAGTTTGAGCCATCATCATTGTCTCTTGTTGAGTTCTTTCTATGAGAAAATATACTTCAAACTCTTTTTATCAGTATAAATATAACAAATTTTACCATAGAGAAAAGGTCTCTTTGTTTTCAAAGAAAATATTAGAGATGCTAACTCATGAAAATTATTAAGATATTATTACTCATGAATTGTTATCTATCGTGATGCATAAGAAATAACTCTATCAATATGCACAATGACACAACTATGTCCTTTCTTGGAAGCATAACTATAAATAACAAACCCATCGTTCCATGATGGTAGAGTCAAGATATGATAATTGACTAATCTTCTCTTCAGTTCATCAAAACATTCTTTGCACTCTTTTTTTCAAACAAATTGGACCCCTTTATGTGTGTGCTTGGTTAATGGGTTAACCAACTGGGAAAATTATGGATGAAACATCTATAATAACCTGCTAAACCAATAAAACTTCCTACCTCAGTTATAGTCATCGGTGCTGGCCATTCTAGGATTTCCATGGTATTAGAAGGATCAATAATGATTCCATCCTTGGAGGAAATATGACCATGAAAAGAAATCTCCCAATGCCAGAATTCACACTTTCTATACATACCATATAATTCATTTCTTCTAAGAGTTGTTATAATAATGTGTATATGATTATCTTGATCTTCATAGATTTTGGATCACACCAAGATATCATCAATAAATACCACTACAAAGTCATCATGATATTCCATGAAAACTCTATTCATTTGATCTAAGAAGATATAGGGTACATTAGTCAATCCAAAAGGCATTAATGTGTACTCATAATTCTCGTTACTAGTTCAATATACTATAATTGGAATGTATTCATTCTTCACACATAATTGATGGTATCAAGATCGAAGATCATTCTTTGAAAAATATTGAGCTTTATGATGTTGATCAAATAAATCATCAACATGAGGTAGGGGAAACTTGTTATTTATTGTTATAGCATTTATCTATATGTATTCAATGCACAAACTCATAGATACATCTTTCGTCTTTACAAAAAGGGCAAGGGATCACCATAGAGAAACACTAAAGAGAATAAATTACTTATTACTCAATTCCTCTAGTTTTTTCTTTAGTTCCACTAATTAAAAAATGTCCATTCTATGAGGGATATTCAATATGGGCCTTGAATCAGGAATTAATTCAATGGAAAACTGAATTTCTAATTTTAGAGGATATTTAGGTAAATACTCTTTAAACACATCAACATAATCTTGCACAATAAGTGTGTCCTCTATTCGAACATTATTTTCCTCACTCATAGTTAATTCATTCTCTTCTTCCCCAATTATTAAATTTAATAGAGCTATTGGGGGAAGATATATACTATAATCAAGTGGTGATGTTTCTTGCCTAAAAATAAGTTACTCCTTATCAACATGGAAAATTTTAACCTCCTTCTTCTTAAAATAAATTTTTGCATCATGGTCTGAAAGCCAATCCATTCTGAGGATTATATCAAATTCAGTCATGAGTATGATGATGAGATCACCAGATAAAGAACATGTATATGCCTTAATGGGAACTGATTCACAAAATATTGTTTCAATGATACTTCCCATAATGGTTTTGGTTGACAACTCCCTTGTTAAGTCAAATTGAAAATAACTAATTTTGTTAGCAAACTGGGAAGATATGAAACAATGTGAGGATCCATAATCAAAATAATCATTGACTAATCTAGATGAAACCATTAAATTACCTACCACCACATATTCTGGAGCATCAACTATAACATCCCAAGTAAGTAATGAATAATAGATATTTTTATCTATGACTATTAATGAATTAGATAGTGTTTTAGAGGCTTAAAATGAAAATAAATCCAATCTTAAGCATGGAATACACTAATATTTTTAAAAGATTGTTATACTGCCTTTTGATGGAAAACCATTTTTAAATCTATCTTTTGGAAATTTTATAAGCTATTTTTGTCAAAATAATCTTATTCTTTATGATTGGGACATCAAAATTTACATTGTGTGAATTTTTGGTATTTTTCTGAAAATGTTCATTTTTTAATGAATAGTGAAAAATACTGCATTTTACATCAAAATTGCTTCTTAATATAATTTATTTATATTATTAGATAATCTTTTGAATTGGTCATAATATGTAATCTGAATATATTTTTACCATTTAATCCAATGGTGGTCATTGGAATCAATTTCACTTTGAAATTAGACTTAAACTGGTGTCAATCTTTTGATACTTATTGTTTTATAAAAACACGCTATTTGCTCTGACAGCGGGAATTAATTATTAAATTAACTAATGTGACTTATATGTTTTGAATTTTGTAAAATAGACTTCATTTTTGAATTCGGAATATAAAATATAGCTTAGGGTGAATTTTTGGTAATTTTCTGAAAAACTTCAATTTTTTATGAATAGTGAAACCACTAAGTGGTACATATACAAACTGATTTGCCGTTTAAATAAATTTTGCCATCATTGTGTTTTGAATTTCAAAAATCCTACATACATGGTTGTCATTAAGAAGTAAAATTTGGTTGAATGAGATTAAAATTTTTTTTTGGTGAATAGTAACTTATTATGTTTTTAATCGCGATTAGTGGTAATTAGTGTAGTTTAAGGTAAAAATAATGCTTTAATAAAATGATATGAGCTTGACACATGTCCTAAAACTATTGGTTGTGTCATGGCCGACCAAGACAACCCATGGGTCGATTTAGGGGACCCCATGGAGCCACTTGGGTGAGATAATGACTTTAATGACTTTTTTTTAAATAAAGGTGAAAATGACACTAACATAAATTGTTTTACTAAAACAATTTTTAGAAGGGGTTATACTAATCATTTTTTTGTATATAAAGACTCCTTGGAAATATAAAAAGATTTCCTACATCATAGTATTTGTTTTATAATTTTTAGACATTAAATATATTAAATTATATATGACATCATGATGATGCAGTGATGACCTCATTATTTAACGATTTAAATAAAATGGAAAGATAATGTAATATCTAAAACCTACACATGTCCAAAACCTATTGTATGGGAATATTTAGAAGCCTTATCATATTATCTTAGAAATATATCAATTTGGGACCTTAGAAATTCTAAACACTTTTGAAAATAAAATAATCGTTTCATGATTTCCAAAAGTGCCCCTCCTCTCCTCTTATAAAAGGCCCCCACCTCTACCTCATTTGACACACTCCTAAAGCCTTCGGCTCGGCCAAACCCTGCCAATTAACTCTCTCCACCTTCCTCTCCTCATCCTAGTGGATTCCCTTTGGGCAGAATCCTTTAAAAGGAAGCCTTTAGGCTCAAATCAAAAGGAGTTACACTTTTAAAGGTAACTCATTCTCTCATGTTCATTTGTTTTATTTTCCTTCTCCAACCCCCTAAACTCTTTTTATTTACTTATTTTGTAACAACACCAGTATCGTCAATATACTAGGATGTTTTTATAAGATTTATTCGAGCTACACTCTCACACAACTACATCAAATGGTTAAAGAACATACGGTTTCCGTGGATGGCGAAATTCTGCCTCCCGAAACGATGATTGTTCAATACTCATTTAACACCTTCAAAGGTGGCCATTATGATGTCAATATTTTTATATATGATATATAATATGTTTATGTTTTCCTTAAGCTTCTGTTTTTTTCATTTTGGGCATACATTTATGGTTTCCATTATGGGTAAATGCGATATCTTTATTTAAGGAAGTGCGGACTACCGCCCCCTCAAAGTGATTTGATTCGTTAAATACCATATGTGGGACGTATAAAGGATGGATCTTTGATATTATATATGATATTATACTTGAATTATAATATACTCTTATATCATTATGATTCCATTCCAGAAAATACGAAATAGAAATGGAAATAGCGTTCATGCGTACGTACGGCTTACCGTCTCCATTAACGGTGCATTTCATTTATTACCTCTAAATGATTATATAATATTATAAATGCATGCATGTACTGGATATATATGACTTATATAATATCTAAATCATTAATACCATTCTGGATATAATGGATACATGGAAAACTTGTAATTATAAAGGGCTTATTTTTTACTCAAGTACCAATGATCGTTAAAACGACCGTTATTAACATAAATAATTACATAGTGTTCATGACACGACAATAAGTGATATAAAAGGAATAATGATCATGAAAAAGGTTCATAAACAAGTAGAAATTAACTCAAGTTTATTATTCAGGACATTAAATAACGACCGAGTCAAGTCGGACCCGAGGTATGGGACTTCGTCTCAATCTCCTTTCATTGAGGCATATTTTATTTTATACACAACTTTCTTTTATTAGTGTATAAACCCCTTTGACTTTTACGTTTATTCAAAAGGAATATTTTTTATATGAAGTGTTTACTAAATGAAAAAAGGGAATGTTTTTGTCATACGTATGTGGCGACAACGACTTCTCCTCCGTCGTTACCGTTATTTGAGTTTCAGCTTCCTCTACAAGCCATACCTTCTTTTTAAAAGTAAAATAAATACCATGTTTTACTTTTCTTTTATTTTTGTATTGAAAATGGTTTTCATAATGATTTTATATCAATGTGTTGTATTGATATCTTGTGATTGAAAGGTGGAAATGTTATGTTTCCTTTATGCATGTTTTATGTGATACGATTATGTTGAGGTTCTTGGGCATTATTATGAAGACGGGTGGTTCCGTGATAAACTAAGGGCGGGTGAGCCCGATAAAGATCTCCAATGCATTGGGTAACATGAAGGAGTGAAACATTAAGGTTTCTCCGATGATATTTAGGGAATATATGTTGTGATGGGTATTCCAAACGTAACCAAGAGGGTTACTCCCTATGTAACAATGTTATGAATGCCTCAAGTTACCTTTATGTCTTATGATTTCTATGATTTATTCATTATTTGATGAGTTATGTTAAAGTGCTTATGTTTTATGGGTAAAGTATGATCTTATCCTTATGTATATATGTACCCATGTTTCCTTTCCATATTTTTATATCCCTTACTGAGCTTTTTATGCTCATCCCATGTTTTTTTGAAATGTTTTTCACAGGTCAAGGGAAATGTACATGATATGATGATAGTGTCAAGGAAGTGTCAAGAAAGAATCCATATTTATTTTAAATATGTTTCCATTGATGGGAATGAAGAATAATATCTTTATGTAACCACTTTGTTTATATGTGGTATGTAATGAAAGTTTTATGATCTAATTCTCTAAAACTCTAAACCCGAGAAGATCCTCAATGTGTAATCTTGTAATAACTCAAGATTAAGTAAGGTTTAAGGCTGGGGCCTTATGGTTGGTATCAGAGGTCGGTTTAGATAACTTTAGGAGTTTGAAAAGGGTTAAATTATAAATTAATTGAAATGATATACCATTTACAGATTACCATGTTTCTTTGCCTAAGATATTTCTGTGTTCAGAATGGTTTTTCATAGAGGAAACAGAACCGATTTTCTGGGAAGGCATACAGAGGCAAATGACCTTCCAAATCACCATACTAAAATGTTCAGAATCAAAATTGAGCAGTTTACTTCAGTGATGGCTCAGTTGAATCGGGTGATAAGTTTGTGGTTGTTTTCATCGATGATATTTTGGTGTTTTTTAAAAGTAAATAGGAGCATGAAAGTCATTTAAGGGTTGTTTTGCAAACCTTAAAAGAAAAGAAATTGTATGGGAAATTCAGAAAGTGTGAGTTTTGGTTGCAATAAATTTCGTTCCTTGGTCACATTGTTTCTAAAGATGGGATAACCGTTGATCCTGCAAAAACAAAGGTCGTTGAAGAATGGCCAAGACCCACCAATGTAACAGAGATTCGTAGTTTCCTTGGTTTGCCAGGCTATTACCGAAGGTTTGTTAGAAATTTTTCACGGTTATTTAGTCCAATGACTAAGTTAACTCGGAAGGGTGTTAAGTTTATTTGGACAAAAGAATGTGATGATTGTTTTCAGGAATTGAAAAGAAGATTGGTGAATGATCCAGTTTTGGCACTACCTTCCAGGAATGGTGGGTTTGTTATATACAATGATGCTTCATTGAACGGACTTGGTTGCATGCTAATGCAGAATGATCAGGTAATTGCTTATGCTTCACGTCAGTTGAAAACTCATGAGGTAAATTACCCTACACATGATTTGGAATTAGCTGCTGTTGTTTTTGCTTTAAAAATTTGGGGGCATCATTTGTATGGAGTAAAGTGTGAAATATATACCGATCACAAAATTTAAATTATATATTCACTCAGAAAGAATTTAACATGAGACAAAGGAGATGGCTAGAAATAATCAAGGATTATGATTGTACAATTCATTACCATCCAGGAAAAGCAAATAAAGTGGTTGATTCTTTGAGTCGAAAAAGTAATGCTTCATTAGCAATGTTGCGTTTTGAACGTGATCCTTTGGTTAAGGATTTGATGAACATTGTCATAGAAGCTTTTGGTGCAAGATGTTTTTCTGTTTTGTTTCAGGTATCAGTGAGATCATCTCTATCAGATAGAATCAAGCAAGCACAGAAGCAAGATAGTGAGTTGCAGAAAAAGGTAGAGCTGATTCAGAAAGGTAAGTTGCATGAATTCAATATTGATAATGATTGCGTTTTGAGATTTGGGAAGAGAATGTGTGTACCTTGTGATTCACAGTTGAAGAGAGAGTTGTTATGTGAAGCTCATAGTTCTCCGTTTTCAGTTCATCCTGGCAGTACTAAGATTTATAGAGATCTGCGGGAGTATTATTGGTGGGATTGAATGAAAAGAGATATTGCTGATTTTACTGTGAAGTGTTTGACTTGTCAGCAGGTTAAAGCAGAGCGGCAGTTACCGAAAGGGATGCTTTAACCTTTACCAGTACTAGAGTGGAAATGGGAGAATATATCCATGGACTTTGTTGTGGGATTACCGAAGAAATCTCGAGGTAATAATGCAATCTGGGTTATTGTTGATTGCATGACCAAATCTACTCATTTCCTTGCTATACGAGATACTTTCTCTCTTGATCAACTTTCCCGTTTGTATCTTAAAGAGATAGTCAGGTTACATGGAGTTCCTCTCTCCATTGTATTGGATCGTGATCCCAGGTGTACTTCTAACTTTTGGAAGGGCCTTCAGAAGTCGTTGGGTACTGAATTAAATTTTAGTACATCTTATCATTTTCAATCAGATGGGCAGTCAAAACAAACAATTTAGACCTTGGAGGATATGATACGAGCTTGTTCGATGGATTATCAGGGAAGTTGGGACCAACATCATTCATTGGTTGAATTTTCATATAATAACAGTTTTCATTCCAGTATACAGATGGCACCATTTCAGGCATTATATGGGAAGCGGTGTCGAAGTCCAACTTTCTGGGATGAAGTGGGTGAAAGGAAGTTGATGGGACTAGAATTGGTAGAAGAGATGGCAGAAAAGGTTCAGCTAATTCAGAAGCACATGATAACAGCTCAGACTAGGCAGAAGAGTTATGTAGACAACAGGAGGAAGGATCTATCTTGTGAGGTAGGTGATCATGTTTTTCTCAAAGTCTCAACATGGAAATGTGTGATGCGATTTGGTAAGAAAGGAAAGCTGAGTCCAAGGTTCATTGGACCATATGAAATTCTGGAGAGAGTTGGATCAGTTTCTTACCGAGTGGCTTTACCTCCGAGTTTATCTCAGGTACACAATGTTTTTCACGTTTCGATGTTGAGAAAGTATATGCCAGATCCATCTCATGTTTTGAGTCCAGAGGTAGTTCAGCTGGAAGAGAACCTTTCTTATGAGGAACAACCGGTCCAGATTCTTGACCACAGGGAGAACGTGTTACGGAATAAGGTGATTAAGCAGGTAAAGGTTTTGTGGGAAAACAACATGATGGAAGAGGCATCATGGGAATCTGAAAATGCAATGAGGGATAAGTACCCCCATTTATTTGATAAGTAAATAAATTGCGGGGACGCAATTTTCTAAAGGGGTGAAGGATGTAACATCCCAAGTAAGTAATGAATAATAGATATTTTTATCTATGCCTATTAATAAATTATATAGTGTTTTAGAGGCTAAAAATGAAAATAAATCCAATCTTAAGCATGGAATACACTAATATTTTTAAAAGATTGTTTTACTGCCTTTTGATGTTAAAGCATTTTTGAATCTATATTTTGACAATTTTATAAGCTATGTTTGTCAAAATAAACTTATTCTTTATGATTGTGACATCAAAATTAACTTTGTGTGAATTTTTGGTATTTTTCTGACAGTGTTCATTTTTTAATGAATAGTGAAAAATACGGCATTTTACATAAAAACTGCTTCTTAATCTAATTTATTTATATGATTATATTATCTTTTGAATTGGTATTAATGTGTAATCTGAATATATTTTTACCATTTAATCCAATGGTGGTCATTGGAATCAATTTCACTTTGAAATTAGACTTAAACTGGTGTCAATCTTTTGATACTTATTGTTTTATAAAAACACGCTATTTGCTCTGACAGCGGGAATTAATTATTAAATTAATTAATGTGACATATATGTTTTGAATTTTTTAAAATAGACTTCATTTTTGAATTCAGAATATCAAATATAGCTTAGGGTGAATTTTTTGTAATTTTCTGAAAAACTTCAATTTTTGATGAATAGGGAAACCACTAAGTGGTACTTATAAAAACTGATTTTCCGTTTAAATGAAATTTTTCCATCATTGTGTTTTTAATTTCAAAAATCATACATACATGGTTTTCATTAAGAAGTAAAATGTGGTTCAATGAGATTAAAATAATTTTTTGGTGAATAGTAACTTATTAAGTTTTTAATCGCGATTAGTGGTAATTAATGTAGTTTTAGGTAAAAATAATGCTTTAATAAAATGAGATGAGCTTGACACATGTCCTAACCCTATTGGTTGTGTCATGGCCGACCAGGAAAACCCATGGGTCGATTTAGGGGACCCCATGGAGCCACTTGGGTGAGATAATGACTTTAATGCCTTTTTTTAAATAAAGGTGAAAATGACACTAACATAAATTGTTTTACTAAATCAATTTTTAGAAGGGGTTATAGTAATCATATTTTTGTATATAAATACTCTTTGGAAAGATAAAAAGAGTTCATACATCATAGTAGTTTTTTTATAATTTTTAGACATTAAATATATTAAATTATTTATGACATCATGATGATGCAGCGATAACCTCATTATTTAACAATTTAAATAAAATGGAATGATAATGTAATATATAAAACCTACACATGTCCAAAACCTATTGGATGGGAATATTTCGAAGCCTTATAATCTTATCTTCCAAATATATCAATTTGGGACCTTAGAAATTCGAAACACTTTTGAAAATAAAATAATAGTTTCATGATTTCCAAAAGTGCCCCTCCTCTCCTCTTATAAAAGGCCCCCACCTCTACCTCATTTCACACACTCCTCAAGCCTTTGTCTCAGCCATCCCCTGCCCATTTACTCTCTACACATCCCTCTCCTCATCCTAGAGGATTCCCTTTGGGCAGAATCCTTTCAAAAGAATCCTTTAGGCTCAAATCAAAAGGAGTTACACTTTTAAAGGTAATTCATTCTCTCATGTTCATTTGTTTTATTTTGCTTCTCCAACCCCCTAAACTATTTTTATTTACATCTTTTGTAACAACACCATTATCCTCAATATACTAGGATGTTTTTATAAGATTTATTCGAGCTACACTGTCACACAACTACATCAAATGGATAAAGAACATACGGTTTCTGTGGAGGGCGAAATTCTGCCTCCCGAAACGATGATTGTTCAATACTCATTTAACACCTTTAAAGGTGGCCATTATGATGTCACTATTTTTATATATGATATATAATATGTTTATGTTTTCCTTACGATTATGTTTTTTTTTCATTTTGGGCATACCATTATGGTTTCCATTATGGGTAAACGCGATATCTTCATTTAAGGAAGTGCGGACTACCGCCCCCTCAAAGTGATTTGATTCGTTAAATACCATATGTGGGACGTATAAAGGATGGAACTATGATATTATATATGATATTATAATTGAATTATAATATACTCTTATATCATTATGATCCATTCCAGAAAATATGAAATAGAAATGGAAGTAGCGTTCATGCGTACGTACGGCTTACCGTCTCCATGAACGGTGCATTTCATTTCTTACTTCTAAATGATTATGTAATATTATAAATTCATGCATGTACTGGATATATATGACTTATATAATATCTACATCATGAATACCATTCTGGATATAATGGATACATGAAAAACTTGTAATTATAAAGGGCTTATTTTTGACTCAAGTACCAATGATCGTTAAAACGACCGTTATTAACTTAAATAATTACATAGTGTTCATGACATGGAAATAACTGATATAAAAGGAATAATGAACTTGAAAAAGGTTCGTAAACAAGTATAAATTAACTCAAGTTTATTATTCAGGACATTAAAGAACGACCGAGTCAAGTCAAACCCGAGGCATGGGACTTCGTCTCAATCTCCTTTCATTGAGGCATATTTTATTTTATACACAACTTTCTTTTATACGGTGTATAAACCCCTTTGACATTTACGTTTATTAAAAAGGAATATTTTTTATATGAAGCGTTTACTAAACGACAAAAGGGAATGTTTTTGTCATACGTATGCGGCGACAACGACTTCTCCACCGTCGTGACCGTTATTTGAGTTTCGGCTTCCTCTACAAGCCGTACCTTCTTTTTAAAAGAAAAATAAATACCATGTTTTAATTTTCTTTTATTTTTGTATTGAAAATGGTTTTCATAATGATTTCATATCAATGTGTTGTATTGATATCTTGTGATTGAAAGGTGTAAATTTTATGTTTCCTTTATGCATGTTTTATGTGATACGATTATGTTGAGGTTCTTGGGCATTATTATGAAGACGGGTGGTTCCGTGATAAACTAAGGGTGGGTGAGCCCGATATAGCTCTCCAATGCATTGGGTAACGCGAAGGAGTGAAACGTTAAGGTTTCTTCGAAGAGATTTATGGAATATACTGTGATGGGTATTCCAAACGTAACCAAGAGGGTTACTCCCTACGTAAGAATGTTATGAATGCCTCATGTTACCTTTATGTCTAATGATTTCTATGATTTATTCATGATTTGATGAGGTATGTTAATGTGCTTATGTTTTATGGGTAAAGTATGATCTCATCATTATGTATATATGTACCCATGTTTCCTTTCCATATTTTAATATACCTTACTGAGCTTTTTATGCTAATCCCAAGTCATTTTGAAATGTTTTTCATAGGTCAAGGGAAAGGTACATGATATGATGATAGTGTCAAGGAAGTATCAAGAAAGAATCCATCTTTATTTTAAATATGTTTCCATTGATGGGAATGAAGAATACTATCTTTATGTAACAATTTTGTTTATATGTGGAATGTAATGCAAGTTTTATGATCTAATTCTCTAAAACTCTAAACCCGAAATGATCCTCAGTGTCTAATCTTGTAGTAACTCCAGATTATGTAAGGATTAAGGCTGGGGCCTTATATCAACCTTAGCAGTAATGATTGAATATGCTTTCCATTAATCTTTTGGACTTTTATAGGGTATGTTTCCTTGGATAATTGTAAATTTATTTTCATAATTCCATTTTCTCTACAATTACACCGTTCAACATTGACATCCTATTTCTTCGCCTTACAATCACAAGCTTGATGGCCTTTTTTACCACACATGTAACAGACTCCCATTCCCTTCAGGAAAGTACCAGGGTGTTTCGTCCGACCTTTACCACAGGATGGATATTCAACTTTTCCCTTCTTCCTCTTATTTCCATTTACAGAGTGTTATGTATATCTCTTCTTCCCTTTCTTTTCATTTATGTCCTAAGAGGTAGAGAATTCATTTTTTTCTAGATAGCGCATGAGAAAATATCTTCGTATGATTAGAATAATTCTGAGACTAATTCTCGATAGAGAAATGGTTTTATCCCATAAATTAATCGATCAATATTACTCTTTGGGTTACATATATAATATGATGCATTCCTTTCTAACCTTGTAAAGTTAGCCTCATACCTTGCGACATTCTCAACCTCCTTTTGCCTCAAACTCATAAATTTTCTTTCCATATCCACTCAATGGTCACGAGGAAATTATTTTTCTAATAAAATATCTTTAAACTCCCTCCATTACATGTTAGATGCTTCTTCATATTCATTTGTCTTTTCTATTAATGACTAGCATTGATCTATATCTCCCGTGAGGCGATAAAATGCCATGGAAACTTTTTCTCTTTCCCTACTCCCCAATGCATGAAATATTTTCTCTAAGGAACATATAATTTTTTCAGCTAATAATAGATTTTTACTCCCATTAAACATTGGTGGTTTCTACCTCATGAAGAAGCCAAACATTGATCCTCTGTGTTGTGAATCCGGGTTCTCCATACGAGTAAAGATATTATGCATAACCTGATGGAGTTGTCCCAATATGGTGATAAGATGATCAACACCTGTTGTATCATGACCTCCACTATAATTATATTGAGTAAGAGGGAATCCATACATAGATTATGTGGGCTGATACACTTTACATTCCTTCCACTAGGTGCCATTTCTAAACAATGGAATCCACTAGATTGGTTTATGAATCACAATACATAATTCCAAACTTGTAAAATAGTTATCAAAAATTTAACAGTTTATGGATATAATCCATAATCATTAAAATGTTTTCTTTGAGGAAGCATATACTAATAAACCCTTTTTAATGGTTTATAAAGAAAATGAGAATTATCCTAGCCATTTCCCAAGGGAGGGTTGTAACCAAGAGTGCAGCAATGGTGGTTGTTGTGCACCCGTTCCTGTTCGAGTCTAGCTCAATGTGGTGTTTTCATGTTTTACCCCTAGGTATATCTGTTCTAGAGCCGCCTCTACCTACTCGTATCCAGACAGGAATGTGTTGCTTGGAAAAATCACAAAATCTCTATAGTACCAAAATTATAGGATTTTATTCTATACTAATCCTCAAAGTCAATCTTAGGGTAGTGTTCTCTAGTCAGAGTTTTTATAAATATAGTTTCTAATGCTTGTACTAAACTTCCTCTAATTCAAACTGTAATGCCCTGACCCCAGCTACCTAGAGTTTGTGAATTATTACATAACATTGGCATGATATAAGGAATCATGTCCCAAAATACCAATCATTTTAGTAGCCTTGGAAGTACTAGATACATTCATAAGTTTTACATTATATCATGAAATAAAAACAGCAACAAAATTGTGTCCCCTTTTGAACACACGTATATCCTTATCCTATCCTTGTAGGTCCACCATAAAATACTTCTTCACTTCCTGGGAAAAATAAAACAAAGAAAGAGGTGATATCAGATGCTCAGTAAGGATAACAATATAGAGGAAGCTTTCGTAAATAAGCATAAACATTTAAGGTTTAAACATAACATAAACATTCGTATTAAACATAACATAAACATTCGTATTAAAACTAGAATATGAAATGTCAAGGCCTTATGTCTAGACTACAAAAAAGATTTTGTCAAGGCCTTGTTCCAATACACTAGTTTGTCTCATGAGACCTACCGATGCATCGAGGAGCTGATGGGGTCCCCACCTGCCAATTACTATGTCCGATGCATTTCTCATATGAAAAGGTTTAAACATAACATAAACATTCGTATTAAAACTAGAATATGAAATGTCAATAATTTCTCCATAAACCATGAATTGTGTCAAAATAACACATCCACTATAAAACATATCACTAAACCATCAATATAATATAATATTTTTATATCATAACAAATCAACATCAAACAAGCTTAAAACCCATCAAACGATGTTGACATAGATGATATCAAAACTTTTTTTAGAGAAATATCTATTTCTATTTTTAAATCATTTAAAAGTTATATAATTAAGAAAGAAAACATTTATTTTGAAAATATTATTATAAGATTGTATTGGAATCTTCATCAATGATATAATGGTAGAAAATTTCCACCCCCACCATATAAGTTAAAAAGACATTCTTACCTTAATTTTGTAAAAAAGGTCATAATGTACCTTTTTTGGAAAATGACATAATGATTCCTTTAAGAAACATATATGGTCAAATAAGGGTATAAATGAATTTAACACATATTATATTAAATAGTAAATTTTTTTTGAATTATATATTTAAGAAAACCCAAATGTGGATGATAAAGAGGTCCCAGTAGATACTTACATATTTCATCCTCAGATAAGTAAAGAGATTATAGAATTAACCGTTACCTCATACTTTTCATTATTCGAGGGTATGTAAACCTCTTGTATAATTGTTAAATCATTTTTATGAAATTATAAAATAACTATATATATAAATATGATATCATATATGATCCTCTATTATTTCTTTGCTAATAATATTTTAGTATTATCATTGTTTCGGGTGTTAACTGATCTCTTGTTCTTAATATGATCCATTATGTAAGCCATGTTTGTTATGGAAAGGATGTATTTTATTAATATCCATAATTATATTAAGTTCATATAAATTATATTTAGTCATCAAATGAAAATTATTCTTGAATGATTATGATGGAGAATTAATCTCATTGCGTTTGTGGAGACGGTAATCCGTACATACGCATGAGAGACAATATCATTATATTGATGGTGAAATCATATTTAATTGGGTGGTATATCAATTAAAAATAATCATTAAAATGTTATATGTATTATTTAATTCATTTATACTCATTATTATACACATCCAAATAATGAAGTGTTTGAATAACAAACTACGCAATGAGATGGAGACGGTAAGTCGTACGTACGCACGTATGGTGACTTTGTCAATCATATGATGGATAGAATAATGAATATGGTTGTACCATTTTATAAAAACAACAAATTATATATAAGATACATGATTTATTATTTAATAATGGAAACAATAGAGAAAGAGGAAGTGGAAGAAGAAAATAACTTAAAATAGGTGATGAAATATTTACCACTTCTTTAGGTTCTTCCTTTTGATTTGATCAAAAGGGCTCCCTAGGTTGGCATTCTGAAAAAAGGAAGGACACTAGAAATAAGGTAGAAACGTTAGGAGGATATTCGGGTAGGTTTTGGCCAATAAAAATGGATTTGGAGTTGTGAAATTAAGATAATGTGAAGTGACCTTTTATAAGATACGTGCGGTTCACTTTAGGAAAAGCATCAAATATTATTTCATTATAAAATCATTCTCGGTTTCTAATTGAACAAAAATGAATTATTTAGTGGATATGGTGGGTATGTGTTATAAATATCTCATCCAATAGGTTTTAGATAGGTTTAGGTCACCATATAATCCTTATCTTTTAGGTATAACTCTTATTTAAATAGTTTGTCATTTACTATGTTTCTATGTATTTTTATATTATATGGTTAATAAACGTACTATAACCATTCTTGAGAACCCAAAGTGGATCATTATTAATATATATATATATATCCTTATATAATTCTTTAGGTCGTACCATATATTTTTAAGAATATTATATCAATTAATAATATAGTATTTGTTTTAAAAACACAATTATGTCAATTTTTACATTATTTAGTATTTGATTTTTTTTGAAAGTTATAAAAACATTATCACTTCAAATAATATTTATTTAATAAATACCAACATGTCATATTAACCTATACAATTATTATTATTCATCAAAAGTCTCAATTTACATTTATTTGGATATTTATAATAACAATTATTTTATTATTTCATTAATAATTTAATTACTGCATCACCATTTTGTCATAAAAAATTAAATTATTTAATGTCTAAAAATTATAAATAAAACAAAATTATGTAGGTAATCATTTTATCTTTAAATTAATATTTATAGAATAATTTATATTATGTGTAACCCTATATTAAAAATGGATTAGTTATTAAACATTGAAGTTAACATTTTTAACTCTTCTTTAAATATAATAATAATAAACGTCCTAATATAATAATAGTGGAGATAAAGTATCACATATTCTTCCTCAGGTTGTTTTTAGTCGAATTAATATTATCCAGTATAATTAAGAAAAGGTTTTAGGGTTATTATAATATCATTTTTACCCTTAATTACCCTATTTACTTTTAACGGTGGTAAATAAAAGTGAAAAAGTTTATATTCAGAAAAATTTATTTTCATCTTATTGTCCCAAATTTTACATATTGATGTCAATTTTATCACTTGGAATTTTTTAATTCAACTCACATAAGCGGTAGAATTATGTTTTATGAAAATTGGTAAATGCTCCTTGAAGGTGGGTAAAAGGCGATAAAAAGTCCAATAAAATGTTTTATATCTAAACTTATTATCAAATGAATCCAATTAATTACTTGAAAATATATAAGTATTATGTATCTATTTTTACCTAATATAAATTAATATAAAATAACTAATTATTTAAATAAAAATTTGGTTTTAAACAGTAATGTAATGTTTTTCACTATTCATCAAAAATAGAATGTTCTAAGAAAAATACCAAAAACTCACCCAAAGCTAATTTTGATATTCCAAATCCAAAAATGAATCCCAATTTGAAAATTAAAATTTATAAAATTTTATAAATTGTGTATTACTATTCAAAATGGAAACTTTCATTGGTTGTGGTGTGTTAAAACTCTATGTTGCGTACAAGGCAAGCTACTACATTATTCAAAGCGAAACATACTGGAAGCTTGGGGTGTTACAATATAGGGTGGGAGCCTGGTGGATCATTAGGTATATTTTTAGTCGATTGAATGTTAACATGGAGTCAACAATGATTAGTGGAATGAGTATTCCAACACATTCCATTCATTTATATAAAAAAATAACCCTAAAACATATATTTAAAAAAACATGGAGAAAAATAAATTGATAAATGATAATAGATTCACAGTACTGAAAAAACAATATATATTAGAATAATAAATATTGAATTCACATACTAACCAATATAATATTTACTTTTACAAAAGTAAAAAAAATTAATAATAAAAATAAAATTAAATATTATAAAAGAACAACTTTACTAAAAGTGAATAAAATATAATATTGGCAGTTGAAAAGTTAATATAAGAAAAAAAAATTAATAATTTACCCAAATCATGTCTTAATCCTTCTATATAAAAAATTAATTTAATTTATCCATGATTATAGATATAACCATTTCAATATCATGAAGTTCAATGTGTTTGGTTTCTTACTATTTATGGGATTCAATGTTAGTGGTAAAATATTTCACATCATTACCCTTATTATACAAGTCTCATTTGATCTGAACAATTACAAAACTTTATTCATCCTAGATATCTTTCACATAGTATTCTATATTCTCTTGTGATTAGAAGATATAAAAATCATGTAATTCAGGGTCGCCAACATCCATCACGAGAGACATGATCGCACAGGTAAGTTGAAAGTCATATCTTTTAATACCCATGTAAATATCGATACAATTTTATTTGAATAAAACAATATGAAGATGAAATTTGAAGATTTATTTGGTAATATAATTCAATTATCCATAGTATCCAAATTTAGGAACTATAAATATACCAATATTCATTTTTATGCCCTCTTAATGATCACTTGTATGTTATTTGGAGCCATTCACATTTTAAGAATAACAATTTATTTCATATTTTCTATGACCTCACTCTTGAAACATAAAATCATATGAAAACTCTTCCAAGTTATTGGTATTCATGATTAAAAAAATTTTATACAGTATCATATTTACAAAACACAGGAATAATCCTAATATCTATATTTGTTGAAATATTTATGAACTAACATTATTTGAAAACCATTATATGGGATATTTATTTACATAATTTGTTATATATTTCCCATTTCATGTTAAAATTATCAGATATATTTCTTTTATCATGATATCATTAATATTTCGATAAAATATTTCACTATTATGTATCCCACACATATATTCCTATAATAATTCAATTTCAATCAATGTAAAAACATTTCTCTTCCCAATTGATTGGTCAATAATAGGAATGATTTTTTATTTCTCACCTATTTTATATTGATTAGATATTTCATTAACACATTAAAATAGAATAAATATTTTTTCAAAATCATCCCATTATCCATAAAAATTTGTATAACATACATTTTAAAAATATAATTCAGGTTGAGGATCATTTTTTCACATATGATTTCTATTAACCATGGTATCTATGGAATAATAAAATAAAAAATATAATATAATTATTAAGTTATATGAAAAGTATACATTAATGAAAAATATAGAAATAAATTGCCACTCATTTGGTTATATAAAATGATAATGTGTGGGACCTCCTAATTTAATGTACTGGAGAAACTGTAGCGTAAAATTCATCACTATAGTAGAAAATGATAGATTAATCATAATATCCATTAAAAATGATTAGTATTGATCCATCCATATGGTTTTCGGGCTTAGATGGTTGTAAATGGCATCTCATAGTTTTCTAATGTACGTGAAGAATTTCAAAAAAAAACACTACAATAATCATTTTATGTAACAATGAATTCATTTCTAGTGGTACAAAATTTTATAATGAAATATTTAAACCTAGGATTTTCAATTAATGTAATACACAATCCATTAAGTGGAAAAACAATGAAATGTAACATGAATACTCATAATATACTTTCACATTTTATTATGTTTTTACAGAATTTATATTTTTTCATATTTTTTATTGAATAAAATATTTGGGCATACTTCCAATTCTTATTTATCCATAGATCACACACTGTATTAATTGTTTGTAGGTCCCTTTAAAAATTAAAAAAAATCCGTTAATTTCCCATTCTAATTATATAATTAAATGTTCAAAATATCACAAACATTATTTAAATTATTTATTACATCATCATTATAATAAAAAATATAATTCACAACAAAGAATTATTATGAATATAATTTTTTCTGACATTTCTAATTTTTAATTTAAAATTATGTTTCACTTTAGATTATTCTCATACTATCATTCAAATAATGAACCTTCCCAAATTCCTTTTCAATAGTTATTATTTTTATCAATGTTTCAGAACCTATAAATAACATTAGATATGGTATTTTGATTTATATACCCATTTAATCATAACTTGTTCAGCTTAAATCCATGAGATGAATTGTGAAATATATGATGAAAAAAAGAACTAATTTTTACTTTAATGTCATAGTTTCAACTTAAAATAAATTTTACAAACATGAAAATCCTAACTCATTTATGTGTTCGAATCATATAAGTTACCCTGTTCATGGAAATCAATAATATACCACATTAGGGAATCATTAGTTTTGAATAGTTTCTAGAAGTTTCATTCTATTTATAATCATTTTTTCCATAACTCATGTAATAATTTGGTTTTTGGTTTCAATAATAAATCAATATCATTTTTTTGAATTTTTTCCATAGAACAATCATTGAAGTTAAAAAATGTATTTTCGTAAAACATATCCAATGTGTTCTATTGAGAGGGTTTAAAAAAACTAAAATGGTGTTATAATTGATACTCAAAGTCCCAAATGTGTTGAATACATCAATATTAAATCCCAAATTCACATTACATGGATCAGATGAGAAATATAGACATATTTAATTAAATATATTCTATGAATTTTAAACTCCTGGATGTTGAATTAACCAATAATGGTTATTATATATTGAGTTCCACTTCATGTTCATGATAGTCATCAATGAAATGCATAATTTTTCAGTCATTGTTTTAGATGAAGCTAACATAAAACAATTATGAGTGTGTTATCATTCTTCTTCATTATAGTGTTTTAATCAATCAACCATCATCATACATTGACTTAAATCCACAATATATATATTTTTATCAAACATTTTTCTTTGGATCACATACTAAATAATTAATAAAATCATTTTTTAATCATATCTGCTTTTATAATTCAAAACAACAATGTGAATAACCTTTTTTAAATAATCAATATAATAAAGGATGTAGTTCCCATGGTTTCAATTAATTAACCCCAACTTTATTCTATTTATGTATTTAAAATATATGTCTGATGTTGGTGAGTGTTTTTAGAAATTGTTGAGTGTTTTTGGGGAATTTATATATGTGCATAGTTGCTGCACAGTTTGTAAAAATCGTGAATCACCAACAAGAAAAATATGCACAACGAGGTAAAGGCTAATGAGAAGGGAACAAGGATGGTATGTTTTTTACAAATTGTGTGGAATCCTAGTATAAACAGTGCTATATTTGATACAAATCATTGTCCTTGATGTTTTTCAATTTTATAATTTTTAGAGACAACCATGTAAGTTTCATGTTTGAGGATGTGTCTTGTAAACGATTAACACACAGTTTTTAAAATTGTGTTCCAATCCATTCATGGGTTAAAAATGAGATCCTAAAATTGTGGATCATATATTTTATAGTCATTAAATTTCACTTGTTTCATCCTATGTTTCCCTGACTCGAAATTATCTCTTCTCAAATGTATAAAAATATTCACCCATAAATTTGGAGGTGATCTGAAGACTTCTATCAGTGATTTGAATATTTATTATCATTGTGAATATCTTTCCTGGTTATTCATGGTGGGTTTCTATAGTTTTCCATATAATTAATTCTATATCTCTCTATGTTTTATTATCTAAAACCTATGTGGATATATCTAAAGTATTTTATACCATATAAGATTTATTTTTCCTTTTCAATGATAGAGGAAAATATTTTTGGTGTGTTTTGGATTTTCAACCCCATTCTGTGTGTGTTTTCATGTTGTTTTCATATTTTTCCAAATTTGTAGATATAGGTGGCTACTATTTACTCATATAATTCTAATATGTTGGAATGATTTCAAAATATCTAGGTTTTTGGGAAATTTATTATGAATTTTCTATATAATGATGGAAGGAACCTTTTTGGGTGACGATTTTTGGAAATTGTGCAACATAGGGTTTTGTTGGAAAGGGATTTTGGGAACATGATTTAAAAATGATTCTTTTAAAATAATTTATGGTCTTATTATGTGAAAAATTATTTTTCAACAAAAATGTATATTTTTAAATGGTTTTGGAATACTATGTGACATGATTGAGTGTCGTGTGTTCATATTCATGGGGATTTATAAAGGCATGATGTACCCCCTAAAAAGGTTATCAAGGATGTTGGTGTGAATTACCCCTATCAAAATGGTTCACTAAGTGATGGTATAGGTAAAGTAATAATCACCACTATAAATTTTGGAGTGTTCTATGTTTCATGTAATGTTGGATGTATGAATTTGTGAAACAGAATGCCTACTGCACAAATGAGTTTTATGAATGGTTTTAGATCATTACATGGTTTCATTCCTTGGAATTTGATGTTTTTTTGATGAAATCAGTTTATAATAAAATTGTTTTTGTTTTTATATTCATTTTTTAGATATTATTTTGTATAAAAGAATTTATATAAATGTGAAAACAAGTTCTTTTTTCGTTTTGTGAGTAGGGAATTCCCTTGGGGAAAACCTACGGAGTTTCATTAATCACCCTAACCTTGGTACTACATTTCATTTTCAGATGTAGTTTATTGGGAAATGGGAAAATTTATTGATACACACTTCTCTAGTGGTTATTTTTGATATATGTTCTATTTTATGTAGTGGATCATGTAGTTGGTTGCAGATTTGGAGTTATAGTTGTCTTTGAGTTTGTTAGTTTTGTAGTCTCCAACTGTGTACTTGGTTTATTTGTAGTCATTCAATGTAACACTTGGTTTTAATGGATTTTAATATCAATGGTTTAATTTGAGTTGTATGTTGTTAATATCATGCATATTCTAGTGGATTATTTAGTAATGGGATGTTTGGTTGGTTGTATGTTTTTAGGGAAACGATTCCCCAAAATTATAAAGAAGACATTGGAATTAATTTCTAGCATTTGTAACTTGGGATTGTCCCTTATGACCATGTAATTTCCTCCCTCCATATCAAGGAAATAATAGTGGATGGCACATTAAAAGTGGTATCATATTTTTTAATCCTTGGATGAAACTTGGTCACCAGTTTTAATGATCTTAGAGTAAAATTAATCCTTGCATATTCCTTGTGTTGAGTTGGTAGAAACAAGTAGGATTATCCAGACATGAATGGTATAATATAAAAAAATAACTAATATTTTTATTCAAAACAACATTTTACATTTTAATAATGTACATAAGTGTCATGGATGCACTCATAGTATTTGGAATCCCATTTTCATGGGTTTATCCAATAAAAATAGAATGAAATGCATTAGAGTAATAATTTCCCACTATGAGTGAATATTTCATTTTAATTAATGATTAAGTGCGACATCTTGAGTTATAAATTTTTTCAATTTTTTTTGAAATGTGATATTTCAAAAAATTATATTTATGAGAGTTTTAAGGTGATTTTACTATTGAAATAAAATTACATTTCTAAAGAAAAAGGTTGAATGTGGAAAAAGGATGATTCTGGAAAGTAGTGATGTAATATTGTGTTAGAATTGAATTTTAAATTATGAGACATTTTCTAATAGAGTGTGAAATATTTTGTGTTTTATATTTATATAAAATGGAACCATAAAGGAATCATTGAGACTAACCTAATGAAGCTGCTGTGAATTTGGTTGCACTTAATCTATTGGTGAACAAATAGTTGGTTTACAGTATTGGTCAACAATTTTAGGTTGTGGATAGTGTAAAAATAGAGGGATCTTCCATGGAATTTATATCATTCTATAAGAATCCAAATTTATAATCCACTTATAATTCATGGTGTTTCTGAACCTAAAAAGTAGTAGCTGCAGTTAAATTTGATGCATTTTTTCATTGATATCATTGGGACACTCGAATAGTTGAAAGTCTTACTGGAGACTTGTATGACAGATGATCATGCATGCTAGTTGTGGAATTTAGCTGTTAAAGATAAATTACACGACATACATTCATGGGTGAATTTTGAGGAATCATTTTAAAAAATTATATCCTCACATGTTATGAATTCTATGAAATATGAACTTCTTTAGCTTAAAGAATGAAAATATTTCTGTCATAGAGTATTTGGGAAAATTCCTAAATTTAGTTTTCTTTTCACCTAATATTTATGATATTGTATCATTAAAGGAACAAATCATTGAATATAGGCTAGGAAAGGGGACTAAGTGAATGATTGGTGTAATCTATATTATAGATTATACAGATATAATTAATAGATAAGTAACAGATGAATGAAAAATCAATAGAGCTATGGGAGGTGGAAGTATGTTGATACCCATAAGAAATGATGATAAATCCAATTATATGAGCAAGAGGAATAGGGAAAACAGTTTACAAGGTGGGAGTATGAATCAAAATCAAATAGTAGGATCAATAAACCTTCCTCCATGACCCAAGAGAAACTTATGATGTTTCTAATGTGCTTCTCTAGATCACATAAAGAGATATTTTATGACCTATCCTAGAGCATTCCAAAACTAAAATCGGATGGAAAATCGTCAGTGTTGTTTTCGTAGTTCTCCAATGTCAGTTGTGTGACACACATCCCATGTCTCACATGCATCAAATCATTAAACGATATGATGGAAGAGTAATTCCTCTCATCAATAGAACAAAGTTGGCCATGGTGGTTCTAGGAATTCCATTACTCATTAGAAAACTCATTATCTATAAGGAAACAAGGATACAAAGGTTGTAATAATGAAATCTTGTAGATACGGTGAGGCTATTCTATATTATCAGTATGTAATATATATGGTGTGAGGTATGATTCAATTAAATTCCACACTTATGATATCTTCGTTGGATATGACCTCAACAAATTGCTTTATTGGTTGTCATATTGTTTGTTTTCTCATTTTAAAATTTGAGATTATTCCTTCAATGATAAAATATAATACTCCTCTTCGTCAAATAGAATGTCAAGAGTATATGTGTAGAGAATGTTATATAGATCTAATAGGGTTGATTAGAAATGGTATTTCAACGTTCTTGAGATCGATATCTATAATATAATACTAGGTATAAATTGGTTGACCATGTTCAAGTCTCAGATATAATGTTATAAATAATGAGTTAGTTTTATGATTGAGGAAGGCGTCAATCATCTCTTTAAAGGAGAATGAAATATAAATTAAGGTGCAATGGGCTAGTTTCCACTATGAGTTGGAATGATCTTTGTAATGACCCAGAAATATTTTAATGAAAATTCCTCTTGATCTAGTTAAATGTGTTATTATGTATAATGGATATATAACATATGTACTAATTTGGTTTTATTAAATAGGATTCCAAAATTCCATTAAGAATTGTTTTGGTTTCTAATATAGTCATTGAATAGTGATCACATGATTAGTATAAATATCGCGCTTTAACAAATCCAATTTTCTCAGACAAAAGAAGAGATTAACTCATTTAGTAGAATGTCGTTGTATGAAGCCCATTTTTTAAAGTTCAGAAAGGTTGTGGAGTCACTAGGTTTCTGTAATGACAGAGCCCCATGCAAGCTTCAACACATTAAACTCATTCAAAACCTCCTACAGGAGATGTGGAAGTTGATTGACATTACCACCCAAGCAATGTTATCTAAGCCACCTCAAGAGTCTGTCACCATCACAAACCTTACCCTTAGGTCATATGTGGGTGTTAAAAGGGGTTATGTAACTAGTCCCTATCACTATGATTATGTGCACTTTTTTATATAGAATAAATAATATATATTAATGTTATTATTGTTACATTGTAAAAAATTTTAAAGAACAAATAGTATTTTTAGTGAATATACAATTTAAAAATCTATTTTGATGTATTAATGGATTTTTCAATTAAATAATATTTTAAAATAATATTATTACTAAATTAATTTTTATTAAATATAAATTATCTTATAATTTTTATGAATACAATTGTGATTTTTATTATGGTGTGAAAGCAGTTTTTATCAAAACCCTTTAATTTTCGATAAATGAAGGTTTTTTATTTTAAAAAGTAAAAAATCACATACTATGAAAATAATTTAGATAAAATGAAAATTATTTTTTGAATCAGGAAATCAAAATTATCCAATGGTGAATTTTTCAAAATTTTGTGATGGAGTAGAATTTTTTGGTAACAATTAAATACTGTTTAATTATTTAATGTGTTTTATGAGATCATAATGACACAATAATGTTGTAATAAAATAAATTTATAATATTTTAGGCCAATTTATGTTTTAATATTAAAATAATGTGATTTTAGGTTTGTATGATTTATTTTAAAAACATTTAGTGGACCATCCAAGACATATAAAACATTTTAACTTTTAAATTGATTTTCTATATAGAATGAATAATCTCCACATAATCAAGACTAATATTTTAATAAGTTCTATCATTGGACATATAAAACAATCATTTCCACTCCCCTTTAGAAAAACCCCTTGGAAAAAACCATGTTTTGGTTTATGGTTCTGATTAGTTTAATGTGGGGTGTCCAAAACCAAAATAATAAAGAATTACAAATCTTTTCTTATATAAACCAACCCAAGCTCCCACTTCTCTCTACTAAAAACCTTTGGATCTTGACCAACCCCTTCCCTCTTCTCTCTATATTCCTCCCAAGGAACCCCAAGCTCCCAAGAAGCATATCTCAAGCCCCTCCCAATACTTTTGGATCACAATTACATGTAAGAAATTTCTTCCTTTCTCATTTTTGTCCAAATATCATTATGTTATTATGCCCTTTGTTTTTCAATTAAAAATTTTACGGTAAGATTTCTCCCCTCCCCTATACTGACCTACCAATGATTTAATGATTAGATACCGCTTCCTCTCAACTCATTTTATTTCATGAAATTATTTTATATTAACCATATACATTCCATTACATATGTTGGTCGATGTATCTATATTACCCACCCTAATTTCCATTTCATGTAAATTTGAGGAGATAGCCCTTTTTCTCTCGCCAACCATTTTTTTGAATTCTTTTGTCACCCAGTTATGCTGCTGAAATTGCACTGCTGTTTTTCAATACAATCTCATTGTGTATTGAATACCATTCCTATAACACCCCATGCTTCCATGGTACGCTTCTCTTTCAATAATGCAATAGCCTGCATTCTACGCAAGGTCGAGATTCTAACACACTATGACCAATCAAAGTAGGCGTTATGAATCGTAATACCAACTTTTTGAAATTTTAATAATTTTATTATTCAAATTGGACTTCATTTTTGGATTTGGATTATCGAAATTATCCTAAGTTTAATTTTTCGTTTTTCTGGGAACTTCCTATTTTTATGAATAGTGTAAAATTCTAAAATTTAATTAAAAACAACGTTTTTAATCAAACTAATTTATAGTGATAAATTATATTATATTGTGGTTTTAAAGTATAATTAGAATATATTTTTACCATTTAATCCAATGGTGGTCATTATAATTAATTTCACATTGAAATTGGACATAAACAATTGTCAATCTTTTGATTGATATTGTTTCTTAAAAAAACGCTATTTGTTTTGATAACGGGAATTAATTATAAAATTAATTAATGCAACCTATATTTTTGGATTTTTTTTTAAAAGAGACATAATTTTTGAATTCATAATATCAATTATAGCTTAGTGTGAATATTTGGTACTATTATGAAAAACTTCAATTTTTGATGAATAGTGAAACCACTAAGTGGTAGTTAAAAAACTGATTTTTCGTTTAAATGAAACTTTACTGCTTCAATGAATTGAATTTCAAAAATCCTTCATACATGGTTGTCATTAGTAAGTAAAATGTGGGTCAATGGGATGAAAATAAATTTTGGTGAATAGTAACTTTTGAGTTTTATTAACCGCGATCAGAGGTAATTATAGTAATTTAAGGTAAAAATAATGTTATAATAATATGAAATTACCTTGACACATGTCCTATTATTATTGGATGACTCATTTCAGACCAATACAATCCTTGGGTCAATTTTTGGGACCCCATTGATCCACATGGGTAGGATAATGACATTAATACTTTTTATTTAATGTAAAAATAAAAATGTCACAAACATGTATTGTTTTACTAAAACATTTTTTAAAATGGGATATACAAGTAATATTTTAGACTATAAATTTCCATTGGAAATATAAAAATATTTCCTACATCATGGTAATTTTTTATAATATTTAGGAATTAGATAAATAAATTTATTTATCACACCATGGTGATGCATCGATTACCTCATTAATGAACAATTTAAATAAAATTAAAATATAAGGTAAAATATAAGACATAAACTTGTCTAAAGCATATTGGATGGGTGGATTTCTAACCCTTATCACCTTATCCTAGAAATATATCATTTTGGGGCCTTTAAAATCCAAAAATCATTTCATAATAATGTAACATTTCATGAATTTCCAAGAGTGCCCCTCCTCTCCTGTTATAAAATACCTCCACCTCTACCACCTTATTCACACCATCAAAGCCATTTGGCTCGTCCAAACTCTAACCAAATACTCTCTCAACTTTCCTCCCTTCATCCTAGAAGCCTCACTTTGGGATGAAGTCTTCCCAAGGATTCATTTGTCTCAAATCAAAAAAAGTTACCCAATTTTAAGGTAATGTCTTCTCTTATGTTCTTTTGTTTTATTTTGCTTCTCCAACCCCTTAAACCCGTTTTATTCCATTATTTTGTAATAAAACCATTATATTAAATATAATATGACGTTTTTATGAGAATAATTTTATTTACACTTACCTACACCTCTGACTAATGATTAATGAACATATTGTTTCTGTGGGTGGCGAATTACTTCCTCACGAAACGATGATTATTCAATCTTATTTTAACACCTCTCATGATAGACATTATGATGAAACTATTTCTATATATTATATATATTATTTTTATGTTTTGTTTATGATTATATATTTTTCATTTATGGTATACCTTTATGATTTCCATTTTGGGTAAACACTGTAATTTCATTTTAGGATGTGCGGACTACCGCCCCCTCAAAGTTATTTGAATCGTCAATGCCATATGTGGGGAATATAAAAGATGGATTTAATGATATTATATATTATATTATACTGTAATTATAATATAATTTTATATAATTATGATTTCATTCCATTAAATATGAAATTGAAATGAAAGTAGCGTTCATGTCTACATATGGCTTACCGTCTCCATGAACGATGCATTTCATTTCTTACCTCTAAATGTTATGTAATATTATAAATGCATGTATATAATGGTTATATATGATATATATATATATATGATATCTACATCATGAATTTAATTCTTTATTTAATTAATATTTTACCACCTGAACAACTTGTAATTATAAGAAGTTTATTTTTGACTCAAGTACCAAAGATTGACAAAATGACCCTTATTAACTAAAATAATTACATAATGTTCATAACATGGTAATAAGTGATATAAAGGGAATAATGAACATGAAAAAGGTTCTTAATCAAGTAGAAATTCACTATAGTTTATTATTCTGGATATTAAAGAACGATCGATTCAAGTTGGACACGAGGTATGGGACTTTGTCTCAATCTCCTTTCATTGATTCATATTTTGTTTCATACACAACTTTCTTTTTTATGCTGTATAAAACCCTTTCACTTTTACTTCTATTCAAAAGGAATATTGTTTTATGAAGCATTTTACTAAATGACAAAAGAGAATGTTTCTGTCTTATGTATGGGGTGACAACGACTTCTCCACCTTCATGACCATTATTTGAGTATCGACTTCCTCTACAAGCCATAACATTTTTTAAAATGAAAAATAAATACCATGTTTTACATTTATTTTATTTTGGTATCGAAAATGGTTTTATATCAATGTGTTGTATTGATATATTGTGATTGAAATGTGGAAATGTTATGTTTCCTTTATGCAAGTTTTATGTGATACGATTGTGTTATGGTTTATGATATGTTTAAACCTTTTAATATGGAATGCATTGGACTTAGTAAGTGACGGGTGGATCCGGCTATAGATTCTCAATTCATCCATAGGTCTCATGAGAAAAAATAGTGTCTTGGCACGAGGCCTTGACAAAATCTTATTTGTAGTGTTGGCACGAGGCCTTGGATATGTGTTTATGATAGTTTGACAACATGCATTCCATAATTATGAAATTATTTATTGATATTGCATGTGATTATTCGACTAGTATAATATCCATGTAAATATGTAAATGGAATTATTTAAATTTATTTTTTCCATATTATTCTAATGTTCAAGTTTAAAAGGATTTTGTTTTAGTTATAAATTTTCTTAAATGTTTATGTTTATTTATGAATGTTTCTGTTATATTGTTATCCTTACTGAGCATCTGAGCTCACCCCTTTCTATGTTTTATTTTTCCCAGGATATGAAGAAATATTTTATGACTGACCTGTAGCGATAGTCTGAAGGGGATATGAGTGTGGAATATGGAGACTATGTTATTGTAGTTTTCACATTATGATGTAATGTAACATTTATGGATGTATCTAGTGTTTACAAGGCTATAAAACTAATCGGTCTATCGAGACATGATATTTTCTGATCATGACAATGTTATGTAATAATGCACCAACTTTGGGTAACTAGGGTCGGGGCATTAAAGTTGGTATCAGAGGAAGTTTAGTACTAACCTTGGAAGCTATATTTAGATAAACTCTGATTAGAGAACATATCCCTAAGATAGTTTTTGAGGATTAGTATAGAAGAACATCCTGGAATTTTGGTAAAGCATAGATTTTGTGTATTTTCCAAAAAAAAATCCTTATCTGGATACGAGCAGCTATAGGCGGCTCTGGCACAGATTTGCCTAGGGGTAAAACCCAAAAAAATCTCTTTGAGCTATACTCGAATGGGAAATGGGGCACGACAACGTTCCTTGCTGCACTCTTGCTTACGACACTCCCGGGGGATATGCTTAGGATAATAAACAATTTCTTTACAAACCATTATGAAGGGTTTATAAGTATATACATCCTCAATGAAATCATTTTTATGATTATGGATTATATCCATAAACTGTTCAATTTATGTTAGGTGTTTTTCAAGTTTGTTATTTTGTATTTCGATTCATAAACTAATCTAGTTTATGCCATTGTTTAGAAATGGTACCTAGTGGAAGGAATGGAAACTGTATCAATGCATGCACTCCATGTAGGGATTTCCCTCCTCCTCAAGATAATTTTAATAAAGCTAGTGATAGAACTGGTGTTGATCATCTTATCACCATACTAGGACAACTCACTCAGGTTATGAATAATAACCTTACTCATATGGAGCACCTTAATCCACAACGCGGAAGATCAATGTTATATCACTTCATGAGGCAACAACCACCATCATTAAATCAGAGTAAAAAAACCTTAGTTACCGATCAATGGATAAATTCCTTAGAGAAAATATTTCAGGCTTTAGGGAGTAGTGAAAGGGAAAACATTTTCATGGTAGTTTACCGCCTCACTGGAGATGTTGATCAATGGTGGTCATTGATTCAATACACAAAGTAAGATAATGAAGTATCAAATATGGAATGGAGGGAGTTCAAAGTTATTTTGTTAGAAAAATACATCCCTCATGACCATCGAGCAAATATGGAAAGGGAATTTCTGAGTCTGAGAAAAAATGAGGATGAGAATGTCGTAAAGTATAAGGCTAACTTTACAAGGATAGCGAGGCATGCATTAGAATATATACGTAACCCAAGAAGTAATATTTATTGTTTCTTTGAGGGGTTAAAACTGTTTCTCTGTAGAGCCATAGTCTCACAATATTTCTCGTTATACGAAGATATTTTCTCATGTTCTATCAAGACAGAAAAGGAATTATATAAATCTTATGACAATAAAGTACAGCAAGAGAAGAAGAGAATAGTGGAACAAGAGATAGATAAAGGGAAAAGGAGAAAGAATGATTTTTTCCATTATGCGATAATTGTGGGAAGAATCACCCCGGTACATGCCGAAAAGGAATGAGAGTTTGTTATAAATATGGATAAAAAGGTCACCTGGCTCGTGGTCGCAAGGGAAAGAAAGAGGATATAAAGGTTGAATGCTACAATAGTAGGGAAATGGGGCATTATGAAAATAAATATCCTAAGAGTTAGTGAAATATACCTCAAAAAAGTCAATGGTATAAAGGCCAATCTTATGCTGTTACTACAGTTGAAGTGGAATAATTAATGTATTGGTGCTTTTGGACTCAAGGATTAAATTCTGGTTATAAGAATAATGTTATATATATAGGGATTGTACTGCAGTACATGTTGTTTTAATTAACATTTTAATATGATGAAGGTAATCATATTTCATTATGTGACAATAATAGAATCTTTACTTGTTTTGGGGAATCTGATGTTACAATTGATTTTGGAATTTAGAGACCTTTTAGAGAATGTCTGGACAGAGGTATTTTGGATAACTAAAAAGGTTGTAATAGATTAAGTTGAACTTTGGATAGTATTATTTAAGGCTAAAAAATTTCTGAAGATTATTTTTGTAATATTATAATACTATAGTTTTAGGAAAAGGAAAACCTGCATGTTGGGGGATAACCCATCGCGTCGGAAAAGCTGCAGGAATCCAACGAACAACCATAATGTGACATTCCTTTATTACCTACCACTAGCCTACAAGAATTCCCTCATTATTAAAAATAGTTTTCCTAATATAAATGGTATGTGTTAATGTTTGTAACCTTATAATATTAGTATAAATATAATATTTTTGAGTTCTATTATCTTTTTGAGTGAAAGATGAGTTTGTGGTAAAAATTAGTTGAAGGTTGAAAATCTACTTGTCAAGTATATATATATATACCTATCTCTTATTCTATGATTAAATTAATTCTTAAACTTTAATAATGGGATATTAAAACAAAATTTTTTTTATCCTAATACCTTATATTTTGTTGAACATATGATATTTTAAATCAACATAGATTGAAGGCTTTGAGGCCCTATATTTTACACTTGTTTGTGATTGATGACCTCAATCACTCCCTACAAATATTTATGTTTTTCATCCAATTATATGTCTCTAATTTCTACCAACGTTCTCCTAATCGAGATCATAATTGGGTGGTGACTTTTTCATTTCCCTTTCCCTCTTATTAAGGAAAAAATTTTAACCATATTTCCGATGTGGGCATTCCATAAAGGTATTTTCTATTTTCAACCTTTTATTTTCGAAGAACAATTTCAAATAGAGAGGATGATATTTATTGAAGTAGGGGATAATGTAACACCCCAAGCTTCCATGGTACGCTTCTCTTTCAATAATGCAATAGCTTGCATTGTACGAAAGATTGAGATTATAACACACCATGACCAATCAAATTAGTCGTTATGAATAATAATTACCACTCTTTGAAATTTTATAAATTTTATTACTCTAATTGTACTTCATTTTTTGGATTTAGAATATTGAAATTATCCTACGTTGAATTTTTTGTTTTTTCTGAGAACTTTCAATTTTTATGAATAATGTAAAATAGAAAAAATTAATTAAAAACAAATTTTTTTAATCCAAATAATTTATAGAGATAAATTATTATATTTAGTGGGTTTAAAGTATAATTAGAATATATTTTTACCATTTTATCCAATGGTGGTCATTAAAATTAATTTCACTTTGAAATTGGACATAAACAATTGTCAATCTTTTGATTGATATTGTTTCTTAAAAACATGATATATGTTTTGAAAATGGAAATTAATTATAAAATTAATTAATGAAAATTATATGTTTGGAATTTTGTATAATATACATCATTTTTGAATTCAGAATATCAATTATAGCTTAGGGTGATGTTTTGGTACTGATCTGAAAAATATCAATTTTTTATGAATAATAAAACCACTAAGTGGTAGTTATAAAACCGATTTTTCTTTTAAATGAAACTTTACCACATCTATGAATTGAATTTAAAAAATCCAACATACATGGTTGTCATTAGTAAGTAAAATTTGCTTCAATGGGATGAAAATATTTTTTTGGTGAATAGTAACTTTTGAGTTTTATTAACAGCCATTAGAGGTAATTAGAGTAATTTAAGGTAAAATTAATGTTATAATAATATGAAATTACCTTGAAACATGTCCTACTCTTATTGGATAACTCATGGCCAACCAAGACAATCCATGGGGCAATTTTTGGGACCCCATGGATTCACATGGGTAAGATAATGACATTAATACCTTTTATTTAAAGTAAAACAAAATGTCACAAACATGTATTGTTTTACTAAAAAAAAATTAAAAGGTGTTATACAAGTTATCTTTTCGACTATGAATATCCATTTTTAAAGATAAAAAGATTTCTTACATCATGGTAACTTGTTTATAATTTTTTGTCATTAAATAAATAAATATATTTATCACACCATGATGATGCAGTGATTACCCCATTAATGAATGATTTTAATAAAATGAAATGATAAGGTAAAATCTAAAACATAAAACTATATAAAGCCTATTGGATGGGTGGATTTCGAACCCTTATCACCATATCCTAGAATTATATCAATGTGGGACCTTTAAAATCCAAAAATCCTTTTATAATAATGTAACATTTCATGACATTCCAAGAGTGCCCCTCCTCTACTCTTATAAAAGGCCCCCAACTCTACCACTTTATTCACACCTTCAAAGCCATTTGGCTCGTCCAAACTATTCCCATAAACTCTTTAAACTTTACTACCTTCATCCTAGAATCCTCCTTTTGGGAATAAGTCTTCCCAAGGAATCCTTTGGCTCAAATAAAAAAGAGTTTCCCGATTTTAAGGTAATGTCTTATGTTCTTTTGTGTTATTTTTCTTCTCCAACACATTAAACCATATTTATTCCATTATTTTTTAACAACAACAGTATATTAAATATACTATGATGTTTTTATTAAAAGGATTTGATTTACACTTACACACACCTCCGTCTAATGGTAAAATAACATATTGTTTCTGTGGGTGGCGAATTACAACCTCATGAAATGATGATTGTTCAATATTATTTTAACACCTCTCATGGTGGTCATTATGATGACATTATTTCTATATATGATATATATTATGTTTATGTTTTCTTTATGATTCTGTATTTTTCATTTATGGAATACCTTTATGATTTCCATTATGGGTAAACAAGATAATTTCATTTTAGGATGTTCAGACTACCGCCCCCTCAAAGTGATTTGAATTGTTAATGCCACATGTGGGACATATAACAGATGGAGTTAATGATATTATATATGATATTATACTGTAATTATAATATACCTTTATATCATTATGATTTCATTCCATTAAATATGAAATAGAAATGAAATTAGCGTTCATGCTTACATACGACTTACCGTCTCCATGAACGGTGCATATCATTTCATACCTCTAAATGTTATGTAATATTATAAATTCCTATATATACTGGATATATATGATGTATATATTATATATACATCATGAATATAATTCTGTATATAATGGATATTTTACCACATGAAAAAATTGTAATTATAAGAAGTTTATTTTTGACTTAAGTACCAAAGATTGAAAAATGACCGTTATTAAGTTGAATAATTACATAATGTTCATAACATGGTAATAAGTTATATAAAGGGAATAATGAACTTGAAAAAGGTTATTAATCAAGTATAAATTAACGATAGTTTATTATTCAGAAGATTAAAGAACGATCATGTCAATTCGGACACGAGGTATGGGACTTCGTCTCAATCCCCATTCATTAAGGCATATTTTGTTTTATACAAAACGTTCTTTTATACGGTGTATAAAACCCTATGAATTTTACTTTTATTCAAAATGAATATTTTTGTACGAATCATTTTACTAAATTACAAAAGGGAATGTTTTTGTCGTACGTATGCGGCGACAATTACTTCTCCACCATAGTGACAATTATTTGAGTTCTGGCTTCCTCTACAAGCCATAAACTTTTTTAAAATGAAAAATAAATACCATGTTTTACTTTTCTTTTATTTTGGTACTGAAAATGGTTTTATATAAATGTGTTGTTTTGATATCTTGTTATTGAAATGTGGAAAGGATATGTTTCCTTTATTCATGTTTTATGTGATACGATTATGTTATGGTTTATGATATGTACAAACCTTTTCACATAAGGAATGCATTGGACATAGTAAGTGACGGGTGGAGCCCGCTATAGCTCTTTGATTCATCGGTAGGTCTCATGAGACAAACTAGTTTCTTGGAATGATTCCTTGACAAAATATTATTTGTAGTCTTGGCACGAGGCCTTGGATACGTGGTTATGATAGTCTGGCATTATGAATTCTATGATTCTGAAAGTGGTTATTGATATTTCATGTGATTATTCGACTAGTAGAATATCCATGCGAATAATTAAATGGAATTATTTCATTTCATTTTTTCCATATTATGTTGATGTACAAGTTTAAAAGACTTTTTTAGTCATACATTTCTTTAAATGTTTATATTTATTTATGAAACTTTCCGCTATATTGTTATCATTACTGAGCATCTGAGCTCACCCGTTTCTATGTTTTATTTTTCCCTGGATGTGAGGAAATATTTTATGATTGACCTGCAGGGATAGTCTGAAGGGGATATTAGTGTGGACTATGGAGACTATGTTGTTGTAGTTTTTCACTTTATGATGTAATGTAACATTTATGAATGTATCTAGTGTTTTATAGGATACAAAACTAATTGGTATTTCGAGACATGATCTTCTGTGATCATGCCAATGTTACGTAATAATGCACCGACTCTAGGTATCTGGGGCCGGGGCATTACAATTACAATTTCTTGATACAAGGTATTCACTTTTTTACAAATTTAATTATTGATTATAGAGTTTTATGTATGAATTAAGCATTCCATTATCGTGTAATAAATGATGAATTTGAATTAATCTAGGTTGTATGATTTATGTGGCACACTTATGCATGAAATGAAATGATTAAGAAGGGTGTGCCTTGATAATGCTCAATGTATTGGTTAAATATTAGTATCATGATACATCAATTGAAATGATGGATTATTCATCATAATTCATGTTCAATGATGGTTTACTCATGCTCCATGTTAAATGAGCCTTGGGTGTAACATCCCGAGATTTTATGAAAAATATTCTTTTTAATTTCACTAATATCTTGTGTTGTACGCTACACCAAAAGGAGCTTTCACAACACGCATCCTTTATTTTCCTTGCATTACATGCAATCGCGACCTTCCTCGATAGCGTGTGTAGTACGCATTAACGAGTTTCACTAAACAACAATACGCTATTAAAATATTATTAAATCTAGCCGTTATGAATAGTAACAACCACCTTTTGAAATTTTGTAATTTTATTTTTCAAAATGGAATTCATTTTTGGATTCATAATATCGAAATTAGCTTAGGGTGAAATTTTGGTACTTTTCGGATAACTTTTATTTTCTGATGAATAGTGAAAATTACTAAATTTTAATTAAAAACAACTTTTTTAATCAAAATAATTAATAGTGATAAATTATTAATTTGAGTGGTTTTAAAGTATATTTAGAATATATTTTTACAATTTAATACAACGTTGGTCATTGGATGTAATTTCACATTTAAACCAGACATAAACAAGTGTCAATCTTTTGATAGATATTGTTTCTTAAAAACACGCTATTTGTTTTAACAGCGGGATTTAATTATAAAATTAATTAATGCAACTTCTATGTTATGAATTTGGTAAAATAGGCTTCATTTTTGAATTTGGAATATGAAATATAGCTTAGGATGAAATTTTGGCATTGTTCTGAAAAACATCAATTTTTGATGAATAGTGAAACTACTAAGTGGTAGTAAAAAAAATGAATTTTTCATAAAACATAATTTTACCGCTTCTGTGAATGGAATTTCAAAAATCTGAGAGACACGGTTGATGTAAGTAAGTAAAATGTGGTTCAATGAGATGAAAATAATTTTTGGTGAATAGTAACTTTTTACTTTTATTTACAACGGTTAAAAGTAAATAGGGTAATTAAGGGTATGAATGATATTAATATTACCCTAACACATGTCCTAATTCTATTGGATAAGTGTATCTCGACCAAAAACAACCTTAAGTGTAAAATATTATCATTTAGGCCCACTTGGATTAGATTAGGACATTTATTATTAATTTATTTAAAGAAGGGTTAAAATAGTTAATATCAAAGTTTAATAAGTAAATCATTTTTAATATGGAGTTATACATAAGATAAATTCGACTATAAATATTCATTAGAAATCTAAAATGATTTCCTACATAATGGTATTTTATTTATAATTTTTAGACATTAAATAATTTAATTTATTTATGACACAATGATGATGCAGTAATTATCTTATCAATGAAATATTGACATAATTGATGTTATAAACACCAAAATAAATGTAATTTGAGACTTTTTATGAATCCCACTAATTTTCTAGTTTAATATGATATATTAGTGTTGATTTAATCAACTTGGTTCGAACATATAATTCTTTTATGACTTTCACAAAAATCATATATCAAATAGTGTCAAAATTGACACAAAATAGTTTTTAAATCAAATATTATATTATTAATTGTTATTTTATTCCTAAAAAACTAAGGATCGTCCAAATGACTTATATAAGGATATATATATTAATAATAAACAATTTTGTGTTCGTTTTCCATGTTATAGTAAGTGTATTAACCATATAGTGAAAGAAAACAAAAAGACACGGTAAAAGTTAAATTATTTAACATAGAGTTAAATCTAATTGATAAGGTTAAAATGATACCCTAAACTTGTCTAAATCCTATTGGTTGATAGGATTTCGACCCATCCCCACTTTAGATTCGAAATAAGACCCTTTGGAACCATTATAAACCGATTTTTACTTTAATATAAAATAATATTTTGAGATATTCATAAGGTGCCCCTCTCCTCCCTTATAAAAGGGCACCTCCTCCCCCTCCTCCTCACACCAATTTGAGAACTCATGCTCGGCCAACCCCTGCCATTTTCTCCTCTCCACTTCCCTAGAATAATCCTAGAGGTCTTGGTCTTCATCAAGAGATGAAGAAACAACTAGAGGAGAGACTGGATAAATTTTTTATACTCCCAAGTGCTTCCCATGGGGTGCACAAGTCCTCTTCATCCAGAAGAAGGATTCTTCAATGTGAATTTTCATTGATTATCATGAGATAAACAAAATCACAATAATGAAAAATATTCTAATTCCAAGAATTAATTACTTGTTCGATAAGCTACATCGATCAAAATAACTCAACCAGGTGGATCTACGATCGAGATATTATCATGTAAGGGTGAAGAAGGAGTATATCACCAAGACAGTTTTTCATACAAGATACGGGCACTATGAATTAATAGTAATTCCTTTCAGACTCACTAATGCTCTAGAAATAATCATGTAATTGTTGAATAGAGTATTTAGAGATTAGACTGAAATTTTTTGGTATTATTAATAGATGATATTCTAATATACTCCAAAACCAAGTATGAGAATAAGGAGCATCTAATCACAATACTAGAAACCTTGTGAGAAGGAGCAGCTCAATGAAAATTAGAAAAAGTGTGAGTTCATTTTGAAGTAGGTCTCATTCTTGGGTCATATCATCAAAAGAAATGGGATATATGTGGATCCAAAAATGATTGGTACAATTGAAGGATGGTCGAGGCCAACAACGGTGAGTAATATCTTTAGATTCTTGGGGTTAGTGGAAGATTATCACCGATTTGTGAGAAATTTCTCATGAATGTAAAACCCTATTACCAAGCTATCTCATAAGGGATTCAAGATTTCATTGAGTGATGAATGCGAATCTAGCTTCATGGAGTAGAAAATAGGTCCTATCAACACAACGGTTCTCACAGTACCCCTAATTGAAGATCTTTTTTGTTGTATTTAGTGATTCTTTGAAGGAGGGCATGGGCTGTGTGTTGATGAAAAATGAAAAAGAAATTTCCTATTATTCGAGGCAATTAAATGTTCATGAGAAATATTGTCCAAAAAATAATATGGATTTGGCTGCAGTAATATTTTCATTGAAAATTTGGATACATTACCTCCTAGGGTAGAAGAATTAAATATATATGGACCAAAAAATCCTCATTCATATATTCACATAGAAAGAGTTGAACATGTGCCAATGAATATTGTTAGAGCTGATCAAAGACTATGATTGGTCAATCCATTACCACCCTACGAAAGAAAACAAGGTGGTGGATATTATAAGTATAAAGGACCCAAATGTTCTATCATGGATGAGAATTGAAAAGGATCCAATCTTATTAGATTTGATTAATTTGGAAATGGGAATAATTATAAAGGGAACATAATCAATCCATTCACAAACGAGTGCTCAAATTTCTCCATTGGAATGGTTAATGGATTCTCAAAATGATGATATGGGAATTCAGAAGAAATTGGAAACTATGAGAAAAAGGAAATCCCCCGAGTATATTTTTAATGAAGAAGGAATTGTGAGATTTTGGACAAGACTATGTGTTCCATAATGTCTGTAGTTATATAAAGGACTTTTGGATTATTCACATAGATAGAATATCTCAATTCACCTAAGAAACACAAAGATGTATCGAGATATCTGAGAGAAAGATTGGTGGGATAACATGAATAAGGAGATCTATGAGTATACATCAGTGTGACTGGTATGTTAGAAAGTGACGGCTGAGAGGTATATGTTTAAGGGGATGGTGCAACCATTACCCATAATAGCATGGAAATGGGTGAACATCACCATGGAATTTTTCACCGGCCTTCCGAATACATCCAAAGGAAACAATGATGTGTAGGTTTTGGTAGATCGTATTACAATGATAGAATACTAAATATATATTCAAGAGGATTTTTAATTATATTAACTGAAACAGATACACATTAGAGTTATGGAAAGGTTTTATGGAGAACCACTATCGAATGTATCCAATAAATATCCATGATTCACCTCTATGTTTTGGAAGAATATTCAATATCCTCTGGATACTGAGCTGATATTTAGTACGGCTTATCATCCTCAAACATATGTCCAATCTGAGAGGAATATCCAAACACTGGATTATATGTTGATAGAAAGCTCTATGGACTTCAAATGAGGATGGGATCAACATCTCCCTCTAATTGAGTTCTCGTAAAATAACATTTTCAAGTCAAGAATCCAAATGGATCCTTAATGAATCCCTATATGGGAATAGGTGAAGAACACCAACATGTTGGGATGATGTTGGGGAGTGAAAAACCCTTGGACCAGAAATGGTTAAAGAAATGGTGGAGAAGGTAAAGACTATCCAACCCCACATTAAAGCTAATCAGAGTTGACAAAAGAGTTTTTCATAGAATCATTGATGAGATCTAGAATTTGATGTGGGAGACATGATATTCCTCCACATATCACCATCTAATAGAGTTATGTGCTTTGGGAATAAGGAAATTCATAGTCCAAGGTACATCGGCCCTTTTGAGATCCTTAATAGCATTGGAGTCATGGCCAATCTACTAGAACTCCTACGAAACGTATCTCAAGTACATGAGGTATTCCATGTATCACTAATGAATAAGTACATACCTAACCAATCTCATGTACTCAATCCATAGGTGGTCATATTGGATAATGAACTCTCTTATGAAGAGAAGCCGATGAAGTTCTTAGATCAAAGGAAAACAATTCGACAAAATTAGACAATTCCCCTCATCAAGGTGTTGTGGTGCAACCACAATTTCAAAGATACAGTGTGGGAATCAGTGGAAGTGATGAAACAGAGTTACCCTAAACTTATATTTTGTGGGAATAGAAAATATAGAGGGAAACATTTATTAAGGGGGGAAGATTTTAACGACCCAAACTTTTATTAATGAAAATTACTATTTATCTAATTAAATGAACTATTATGAAGAATGGTTATATAACATTTTCACTTTTTGGGTTTTATGATTTTGGATTTCAAAATAATGTTAATAATTTTTACCATCACTAATATAGTCATTGAACAGTGATCATATGGTTAGTATAAATATAAGGCTTTCACAAATCCATCTTACAATGAAAAATAAAGTGATGACCTCATCTAGTAGAATTTATCCATACGATGCCCATTTTTCAGATCTCAAAAAGAAGGTGGGTTCATTGGGCTTCGCTCTTGAAAATTCCCTAATGAGATTCAACATGTTAAGCTCTAATAGAACCACCTATTGTAGAAGTGTAAGTTGATAAATATTACCACTCAACCAATTTTATTCAAGCCACCCCAAGAGTCTTTCCACATCGCACTACTTACCCTTAGGTATTATGCGGGTGTTATAAGGTTGTTGGACTCCTCATGTATTAATCATGTTTTAATGATCTCAAATATAATTAATGTTAACAAATCTTCTTATTATTTTAAAATCCCTTTACTAGTTAAAAATCTTGTTACTAATAAAAAATCTCACTAATCTTATCAATCCTCTATGTTTATGTTTCAGGTTATCTTGTATACATTATATTGGTTAAGTTACAATCATCTTATGTATATTATTGTATATATCTAAATACAGATATTTTTATATGTATGAAGACACCATGAATCTTGACACAGTAAGATAGACTGTGTGCAAGATACAGTCACAGTGAAGCGGACGCTGGGAAGTCTCAGTCTCAGACACTGTGACCAATGAGACACTGTGATACCGTAAGCCAGACACTGTGACTCAGACATATTAAAGAACACACCACGACACGGAGACACCGTGACGGTCATACCGTGAAGGATATACCATGAAGGTCATACCATGAAGGTCATACCATGAAGGACACACCGTGATCCACATACTGTGAAGGTCATATTGTGAAGGACACACTGTGAAGGAGACACCTTTTCATAACTACTATGACACCATTTCTTAACCTTTTTTCAATATTATTTAAATATTTCTAATGGTCAAATTTGATGTGTTTAATGAAATTAATAATATTTAATGATAGTTTTTGGCATGTCAGGAAACTTTGCCTCGTACCTATGAAAAGGTAATCATTCCTATTGCCGTAGCTCGAAGGAATATAAGGAGGATTGAGCAGTAATATAGGGAATACACACATATACACATACTAGAACATATGTGAAGATTCAGAAAATACACGCGAGCTCTGTACTGAATAGATGAACAATCCTGATCATGAAGATGAGATTTTAAAATCTTTCAAGAACTGACATGCGTGTAATCCAACACAACTGAATATCAAACTAAGAATCAAGAGAACATATTCACTCATGTAAGACACCAAACTAAACCATGAAACTTTATTTTTCAACAGAAAACTAAAAGAAGGACTCAAGATCATTTCTGCTAAATCCAACAAGTCAGGAGTTGCACTTCCCATCACTATAGATTTTATAAACTCATTCATGCTTACTATTAGTGATTCTTTGGTTTAATTTCATGCAGTGTGTGTACCCTATTTATTTTTCACACACACTGTCTCCTGTGCTGAACTGGAGGATACTGAATCCTCATTCCAAACATTCTACACCTTCTACTGTCCCACTGAGGATATTGGTAGTGGTCAAGTAGGACCTAGACAACCTGTGAGCTGGTGTTTTTTTCCCACGAATAACATTGGTAGAGGTCTAAGTACCTAGATAGTTTGTAAAATGTTGTTAACCCCGATCTAGGGTGTGGATCAACTTTATATATAAATTTGAGAGGACTAAGTCTCATCTTGAGACTGAAACTATTGGTTATATCTTCTATGAATTTTAGTTTAAGATTAAAGTATACAATATATATCCTTTATATTCTTCTACTATTACTTTGAAATACAATCTCTTTTAAATTTACATTGATAGTTAATCTAGAAAGTGTTTATAACTATTGTAAATCAGTAGGTTAGTTTCAAAAGAAAATTTAATCTTCTGATTAGATTAAATGAGACCTAATCAGTCTTTTGTGAATCTAATTGAACCTTTACAGTTTTACAAATTCACTACAGTTTAACTTGTTTTATAAATTGGGGATTTTAATAGAAATTATTTTTAACTGAAATTTTAATTGGAACTCAATTCAACCCCCTCTTCAGTATCCACTCTGACCAAAATTTGGTATCTATTGGTGTTTTTTGTTTTTCAATTTTTTAAACTACTATATTTTTTTAAACTGTGATTTTAGTTTCATCTTTAACGATCTTAAATATCTGTTAATTCTAAATTTTATCTCTTTAAATTTACTTTATAAAATATAGTTATGGACAATAGACTATAAGGTGCTGCTACCAACATGCCACCTTTCTTTAATGGTACAAATTATTCCCAGTGGAAACTTAAGATGAAAATTCATTTAGAAAGTATGGGTTTTGATATCTGGAATGCTATAGAAACTGAATATAAAATTCCAAAAACTGAACGAACAACTTGGGATGAACCTACCAAGGTTGCTTACAATAATAATTATAAAGCTATGAATGCTTTGTATTGTTCATTAGGAGATGATGAATTTAATAGAATATCAGCTTTCCAAACTGTCTATGAAATATGGGATACTTTTTGTGTTTCTCATGAAGGAACAACTAATGTTAAGGAAATGAGATTAAACACTTATACTATTAAATATGATAATTTTAAAATGAAGACTAATGAACCTATTTCTGATATGTATCTTAGGTTCAATGATATTTTCAACATTATGAACTCCCTTGGAAAAGTAGTTCCAGCAGCAGAAAAAATCATGAGGATACTGAGATGTTTCCCTAATTGACGGAGAGGCACTTCTGTTTCAATTAGAGAATCATGTGACTTTGCTGATTTGCCTGTGAAAGAACATATTGGTAAGCTTATGATGTATGAGTAAGAACTTAAAGTGAATAAAGAGGAAGTTGATGAACCAAAAAAGAAGTCAGTGGAATTTAAGTCTACTACTTCAAAGTTCAAGGAAAAGGAGAATGTTCAAATACCTACTGATAGCTCAACAAGTGAATGTTTAGATTCTGACTCTGATGCGGAAATGGCTCAAATAGCCAGAAGGTTTAAGAAAGTATATTTGAAGAATAAATTATTCAAAAAAGCATACTACAAAGGTAAATATGACAACAAAGGACACTGGAAGGAAGATTTGAAGAAAGATGATAAGAATGATGAAGTTATAAGCTATGAATGTATGTGAAAAGGTCACATTAAAGAAGACTGCCAAAAATTGAAGTTCAAGAAAAAACAAGACTACAAGTACAGTAAGTACAAGAAATAAATGAAAGCTACTTGGAGTGATTCAGAAGACAGCACAAGTGATTCTGAAGCCTCAGACTCTGAAAAGAATCGTGCCAACATGTGTTTCGTGACCAATACTTCTGAGGTACCTATTTCCCATATGCTGAATGATTATTATTCTGGAACTAATTCTGATTCTAAATCTGAAAACATGTCTAGTGAGGAACTGTTTGAATATTTTTACATGCTAGATGAAACATGTAATGAACTTAAGGAAAAATATAAGTCATTAAAGAAACAGCATGCTCTCACTGCCAATGTTAAATCTGCCTTTGATATAAAAAAGGAAAAGAATTCTCAACTGTTGAAGGAAAATACTGATCTAAAAATGTCAAATGAGCAACTTAGAAGGGACTTATAAAAATTTAAAAAGGTAAAATATACACATACTCAAATTTTAGGTAAACAAGTTTCACCCAAGTATACTACTGGTTTGGGATACCAACCTGGACAGAGACAGTTTACCAAAACTAGATTTATTGCTAAATCCGTATAAAATTCTATTAGTTCCAGTTCTGGATATTCATATGCTTCAACTGGTTACCCACATAGTTATATGTCAAATAGAGTTTATCTGTAAAAATCTGTTGAATCTATTGATTATATGAGAATCATAACACAAATCTAGGTACCTAATGCTTTTATTTCTAACCTGTCTAGACCCATTAGAATCTGGGTAGCAAAATCATTCTCTGTTTAATACTATTTTGAAGGAAACCTGTTTAAAGAGTTCCTATAGGAAATCAAGCTACATGGACAGTGGATGTTCAAGGAACATGTCTGGAGATTATTCATTCTCTAAGAACTTAATAATGGTTTATGGAGGCTATGTTAACTTTGGAGATAATTCTAAAGGAAAGATCATTGTCCTAGGCCAAATTGGTAACACTAACTCAGTTTTAATTTCTAAAGTTTTGTTTGTTGATGGAATTAAATATAATATGTTAATTATATATCAATTATGTGATGATGGCTTTAATTTATTGTTTGAAAGTTATTCTTGTAATGCTTTTAATTCTAATAATGTTTTAGTATTTTCTGCTTTGAGAAATGAAAATGTTTATGTAGTTGATTTGAATTCTTTATCTAGAAAAACATTACTTGTTTAAATGATTTTCATAAAGAATCTTGGCTTTGGCATAGATGATTAGGAAATTTTAATATACATTCACTTAGATAACTGTCTAGGAAGAACTTCGTTAGAGACTTATCCAAACTTGAGTTTCCAAATGACAATTTTTCTAATCTCTGTCAAAAGGGAAAGAACACAAAATATCTTTCAAACCAATGAAAGAAGTGTTAACTTCTCAACCTCTCGAGTTGGTTCACATGGATTTGTTTATACCTTCTACAGTTTCTAGATTAAATGGGAAGCACTATGTCTATGTCATAGTAGATGACTTTTCTAGATATATTTGGGTATATTTCTTTGCTCAAAAACGTGAATCTTGTTATCACTTTGTTAAATTCTCCAAGTATTTAGAATACCATAATGGACTTAAGATTAAGACCCTGAGAAGTGATCCAGCCTGTGATTTTGAAAATCATGATTTCGAATCTTATTGCTCACAAAATGGCTATATTCATAACTTTTCTGCACCTAGGACACCTCGGCAGAATGGTGTAGTAGAAAGAAGAAATAGAACACTTCAAAAATTTCTAGAACTATGCTTAATGAGTATGATCTTCCTATTTACTTTTGGGATGAAGCTGTAAATACAGTTTGTTTTATCATCAATAGAGTCTTAGTCAGACCTGATATCAAAAAGTACCCTTATTAGTTGTGGAATAATAGAAATCCTAAAGTTAGTTACTTTAGAGTCTTTGGTTTCAAAGTCATTATTCGTAATACCAAGGATAATCAAGAAAAATTTTCTTCTACGAGTGATGAAGGAATATTTTTAGGATATTTAATTTCTAGCAAAGCCTATAGTGTTTTCAATAAGAGAACCAAATGTGGGGAAGAATCTGTTCACATAATATTTGTTGAAACTGGTCCACATGAACCTAAATCATCTCAAGAAAATCTTGAAGAAGATTTATCTATTCTGATCCTTAATGACAAAATAAATGACCATGTAGTAAAGACAACCTATTCTGGAAATATTTTAGAATCTGCTCCTAATGAACCCAAACATAGAGAAGAACCTGAAATTTCTAGTCCTACCTTTACTAGATCAACTAGGATTCTAAAGAATCATCCTTTAGATGTTGTTGTTGGAAACCTAGATAGAGGGACACAGACTAGAGCTTCTCTTAGAAATCAGGTTGAACATTAAGCCATCTTGTCAAAACATGAACCTAAAAACATTTATGATGCTATTAATGATGAATTTTGGGTAATTTCTATGCAAGAATAACTCAATCAGTTTGAAAGAAATAACGTTTGGAAACTTGTTGAAAGACCTAAGGACACTTTCACCATAGGCACAAAATGGGTGTTTAGGAATAAAGTACATGAATATGGAAACATATTTAGAAACAAGGCTAGGTTAGTTGCACAAGGCTATATTCTAGAAGAAGGAATTGACTATGAGGATACTTTTGCTCCAGTAGCTAGATTAGAAGCCATTAAGATCTTACATGCCTATGCTACACATCTTAATTTAAAACAATATCAAATGGATTTTCAAAGTGCATTCATAAATGGGTTTATAGCTGAGGATGTTCTTGTTGAACAACCACCTAGATTTACAAACCCTCATTTTCGAAATCAAATTTTCAAATTATCAAAAGCTTTATATGGTTTAAAACAAGCTCCAAGAGATTGGTAGGATAGATTAAGTACTTTAATTATTTACAAAGTATTTACAAAAGGTATAGATGATACTACCCTTTTTATAAAATGTATTTCAAATGATGTTTTAGTTGTTCAAATTTATGTAGACAATATTATTTTTGGATCTTCAAAAACATCATTCTGTACTGGTTTTTCTAAAATGATGCAAAATGAATTTGAAATGAGCTTAATGGTTGAAATAAAATTCTTTCTTGGATTTCAAATCATTAAAAATAATGATGGAATTATTTTAACTCAAAGTAAATATAATAGAGATCGTTTAAATTTTTTTGGATTGGATAGCACAAAAAGTAGTGACAATCCAATGAGTACCACATGTAAGTTGAATCTTGATGGAGATGGTAAATCTGTTGATCAAACCACTTATAGAGGAATGATTTTAAGTCTACTCTACTTGAGTGCTAGTCGTCCTGATATTATGTTTAGTGTGTGTATGTGTGCTCATTTTCTAGAAAATTATAAAGAATCACATTTAAATACTATAAAAAGAATTTTCAAATATCTCAAGCAGACACCCAATTTATGATTGTTCTACCCTAAAGGACAATCATTTGATTCATTTAGTTATTCTAATGCTGATTTTTCTGGCTATAAGTTAGATAGAAATAGAACCTCTAGAACATGTCACTTTTTAGGCAAGTCACTAGTATCATGGTATTGTTAGAAACAAAATTCTGTTGCATTATCTACTACAGAATCTGAATACATAGTTGCTGGAAGTTTTTGTGCACAAATTTTGTGGATGAAACACACTATACTATACTATAAATATCAATTCTAATGTATACCAATAAATTGTGACAACACAAGTGATATTAACATTTTAAAGAATCTTTTTTCACATTCTAGGACAAAACATATTGATGTAAGACATCACTTTTTGAGAGATCATTATCAAAAAGGTGATATCACTTTGGAATTCAATGGTACTGAATATCAACTTGCTGATATATTTAATAAACCATTGAATTATTAGAGATTATACTACATCATACATGATCTGGGCATGATCAATCACAAATAGATATCTTACTGGTCTTACTGTTTAATATTTTACTATATTTTTCTGTAGGGTTTCGTGCTCACTGTTTCTCAGTTACTATTTCATGGTTAAGGTCTCAAACTTAACACCTTGTGTTCATGAACTATCACTTAACTGTCTCACTGTGATGGAATAGTTCACTCACTGTCTCACTGTGACTGCACAGAATAGTCACTGTCTCACCGTGACGACCACCAACTGGCTCACCGTGACGACTGCTTTTCATCGCACCTTAACGCCTACTCACGGTCTCACCGTGAAGATTATTTATGCATTTATTTTAATCCGTATTGTGGTAATTTTTATTTCAACTCTATTTACTTTCCCGCGTTTTTGTTTTTATGATGTTTTACATTCCCAAATGATAAAACAAAAGGGTTTTCATTTGATTCCTCACCTGAGATCTCTCCTTCTCACTCTCTCGAGCCCTCTTTACCTTGAAAACCTTCTCTCCTTCTCTCTCGCCCGAATCTTCAATGAATTCCAAGAATGAAGCATCCATATTCACCCTCATCTGAGAAGCGTCGATCTAAGAAATAGGAGAGGACAATGAAGCTTTCACCCAAAGGACCTCTAAATCTGAACCTTGTAAGTCATACTGTAGTTCCTGAAAAAAATAACTTCCCTGAGTGGCTATTGATTAGAAAGTCATTATTCTTGAAATTCTTAAGAGAAAAAAGATGGATTGAATAGTTCTCTAGACAAGATAGACCTATTTACCCGAGGTTGGTTTCAAAGTTCTATCAGTATGTAATGTTTTCTTTTAATCCTGGAGAAAGCTATATGGTAACAAGCTGGATTAATGGAAAAAATGTTCATTCTCTTCGAGGTTATGTGCTGCATGCCTAAGGATTCCTCCTGAAGGGATTTGTGATGATTACCAAAGAGACCCTCATCCTACAACTAACATTTTTGACCTAGAGAATGCCTTGGAAATCCTAACTAGAAATGGAACCAAGTGAAAGGCCATAGCAGCTGAGCTGGATAGAGAGTCAATACTGCTGTTCAAATTTTTTCAGAATTTGATCAGCCCAAGGAAGGGTGATTTTGCAATGATGAAGTATCAGGATGTCTTTATGATTCTTCTGATGAAGAATGGCCATAAGGTAAATCTGTGCAAATATATCATTCACTACATGTGTGAATTGATTAAGATTACCTCCAAATCCACTTCTCTGTTTTACTCAAGGATAAATTTGGCTCTGTTAGTTACCAAGGGAGAAGTTGGACCAAATGAAGAAAAGCTTGTAGATTTTGAGTACTGTTTATCCAATCCTACCATCAGAAGGATGAAGATAAACTAGAACCCCTAGAAAAAGAAGTGGGTTAAAGGTAATGAAAAGATTTATGAAAAGTTCAATCCTATGGATTATCCTACATGGCCTAGAAACAATACTTATTCTCGTTTGGAACCAGATGAGGTGGCTGAGTATCCAAAAGAGGAAGAAGAAGAAGAAGAGGCAGCTAGAGTAACTCATAGAGAAGTGGATGAAATACCTCATGAGAAAGAATCTCCTGTTGATAAAGAAAGGACTATTGATCCTACTGAAATATCAAGAGAAGAGGTTGTTATTGAAAAAGAATGGATTGTTGGTCCTTCTGTTGTGCTTGAAGAAGAAGTTTCTCTTGCCCATGTGAATCAGGAAACCCAATCTGATGCTATAAGAGAGTTACTTGTTTCTGAATCTGGGATGCAAGCAATTGAAGAGATAGATCATGTTGAAGAAGAACTCCCTACTAAAAATAAAGCAAGTCTGGAAGATCTACCTGAGGAACAGTCGGTTCCTGAGTAAATACCCTCTACTTCAGAGAGGATGGAAATTTCCTTTCAATTGGAAGGCAGGAAATGGATGAGGAGATTTGAGATGATCATGTGAATCTTAACCTAGTTTCTGAGCCTCATGAATCTGAAATGGAAGCACATTTTGAGGGGGAGGAACCTCAAAATCTTGAGATGGATGAAGCTGAGCCAGGTGATGCATCTCCACCAACAGAGTCATACTCTCTGTATACTCGATATGAATTCCCTAGCTTCTATGATGTGAGTTAATCACAATAGGTGACTGCAACTGGGATTGATCGTTCTTCTTGATTTCAACTGAAGTCAGTCACACACCCTGAACCTCATCCTCAACCTCAACCTCAAACTGAATCAGAATCTGAAACTGAAAATGACTCATAACCGCAACTAGACACTGTACCTGCCCATAGACCACTTTCTTGAACTGAATCCTTACCTCATCAGCAATATTTTTATGTAAAAAATATTTGAATGTATTTGGAGAGATTGTCTTAGCTGGAGTGGAGAACATTATGTCCTATCAACCACGTCATGTGACTCAACTAAGTCAAGAAGATGCCTCGATTCTTTTTTAAAATATTATTCTGCATATTCAACCTAAAATGATCCATGAAATTAAAGAAGTAAAGGTGGAAAATAAGTTTCTTAATGCTAATTTTTCTATTTTTAAAGGTATGGTTGAAAACCTCCAGCAAGAACTGCATTTCATATTAGAGCATGCTCTTGCTCCTGCACCTGTTGTTGTTTCCCCTAAACCTTATGCTTCCAATATCTCTAGAGAGATTGTATCTCAAATGCATCCCTATCTGTTGTCGTTTGATGAGAATATTAGAGAAAGACACACAAAGACGCTGCAATGCATGAGATAGCTTGTATATAATCTGAATATGCTTATAGATGAATACATTGGTTGTCTTCAAAAGGTATTGAAACAGCTCAAAGCTTTAACCATAGCTATCAAGGCTTCTTCTCCCTCTGGTCAAACCTCTGCTCCTTCTTTGGATGATTATTTGATTAGATCCATAATTAAGAAATAAATTTAGAATGATTTCAATGGCTTGGATCTGTCTCCTTTTTCATAAGTAGTTATGAACAGTTATAGAGCACTTGATCTTGTTCAGATTCATTCTATGATTTCCAATGATGCTGAACAAGAGATCACCAAGAAGATAGATTTGTATCTCAATATTATTTACTCCAAATATGATATAACAAATCACATTATGTATCTTTTGGAGAATATAAAAATCCCTCCAGTGACTCAGACTATCGAAACTCAAGTTCAGAAGCTTACTGAGTTCACCAGACTGTTGGACAAATTCTTGGAGAAGAATGATGATTTTGAAAAGGCTATGAAATATGGTGGAGAAATCATTACTGATTTCATAAATTTCATGAATCCATATATTCATGTGCAGAGTAAAGCTATAGTTGCACCAGCCGCTACCCCTCTTCGACCAAGTCTTCATGCCCTAGCCTCAACTGCTATGTCAGTCAGCCAAACCCTTTCTCAAATAAGACCAATCATTCTTGACCAACCAGAGACTAGATCTTGTACTGCTCTTTATTTGGCTCCATATATTTTTGAAGGTCTACCTTTACCTTCTTTGTCTACTACCTCATTGCCTTCTTCCACATCAGCAACTCATAAATTCAAGGAAAAGGTTGATCCCTAAAGAAGTCCAGTGACTATTTTTTTTATTGGCATGTCTTTGATTTTTGTATTTCTACTGTATGATGTATTTTGAACGTTTTTAATAAAATCTGCATTGTTTCGCTATCTTCTTTTCACCTATTGATAATCCTAAAAGGGAGAGAATAAATATGAGATGTTAAATGGCGAAGAAAAATTTATATTTTATTCTATATATGTGTTATTCTATATGTTATTTTCTCTTAAAGTTCAATTCCATTCTTTTTACTTTATCTGTACATGATTTGTGATCAACAAAGAGGGGGAGATTGTTGGACTCCTCATGTATTAATCAGGTTTTAATGATCACAAATCTTGTTACTATTAAGAAATCCTCTTATTATTTACAAATCCCTTAACTAGATACAAATCTTGTTACTAATCACAAATCTCACTTATTTTATCAATCCTTTTTATTTATGTTTCAAGTTGTCTTTTATACTTTATACTGGTTAAGTTCCAATCATCTTATATATATTACTATCTAAGTCTGAATAATGATATTTGTCTATGTATAAAGACACCATGAAGCTTGACACAGTAAGACAGACGGTGTGCAAGACACATTCACAGTGAAGCAGACTCCGTAAAGTCTAAGTCTCAGAAACCATGACCAATGTGACACCGTGACACCATAAGTCAGACACCATGACTCAGACACAGTAAAGGACACACCATGACATGGAGACACCGTGAAGGTCCTACTGTGAAGGACACACCATGAGCCACATACCATGAGGGTCATACCGTGAGGGACACACCGTGAAGGAGACACCGTTTGCATAACAACTAAGACACCATTTCTTAAACTTTTGTCAATATTATTTAAATATTTCCAACGGTCATATTTGATTTGTTTAATGCAATTAATGATATTTAATGATAGTTGTTGGCATGTTAGGAAACCGTACCTCATACCGATGAAAAGGTAATAATTCCTATTGCAGGAGCTCGAGGAATATAAGGAGGATTGAGCTGCAATAGAGGGAATGCACACAGATACACATACTAAAACATACGAGAAGCTAGAGACAATACATGTGAGATCTGTACTAAACAGAAGAACAATACTGAGCATGAAGAACAGATTGAAATATCTTCCAAGAACTCAAATGTGTTCAATCCATCACAATTGAGGAACGTACGATGAATCAAGAGAACATCTTCACTCGTGAAAGACACCAAGCTAAACCACGACACTCTGTTTTTCAACAGAAAAATCAGAGAAGGACTCAGAATCATTTCTTCTTAATCCAGCAAGTCTAGAGATGCACTTCCAATCACTAGATCTTTTCTAAACACATTCAAACTTACACTTAATGATTCTTTGGTTTACTTTAGAGCAGTGTGTGTACCCTGTTTATTTTACACACACACTATCTCTTATGTTGAACTGGAGGATAATGAATCCTAATTCCAATCATTCTACACCTTCTTGTGTTCCACTAAGGATAGTGGTAGAGGTCAGGTAGGACCTGGACCGCCTGTGGGCTATTGTTTGTTTTCCCATGAATAACTGTGGTAGAGGTCTGAGTACCTGGAATGTTTTTAAATTGTTGTTAACCTCAATCCAGGGTGTGTATCAAATTTATAAATAAATTTTAGAGGACTAAGTCTCAGATTGAGACTGAACCACTTGGTTATATCTTCTGTGCATTTTAGTTTAAGTTAAATGTATACTATATATTTCTTTTATATTCTGCTACTATTACAATGAAATAAAAACTATTTTAAAGTTACTTTGATAGTTAATCCTGCTAGTGTTTGTAACTATTGTAAATCAGTAGGTTATTTTTAAAGCCAATTTAATCTTATGATTAGATTAACTGATATCTATTCAGTCTTTTTAGAATCTAATTGAACCTTTACAGTTTTACAAATTCACTACAGTTTAACATGTTTTATAAATTTGGTATTTTAATAGAATTTATTTTTAACAGAAATTTTAATTGGAAGTAAATTTACCCCCTCTTGAGTATCCACTCCCACCAACAAAGGTGTTATGTAACAAGACCCTTGGACAATGATTATGTGCATTATTTTTTTATAGAATAAAGAATATACATCCATTTTTTAATTACATTGTAAATAGTTTTTAAAGCACAAATAGTATTTTTAGTTAATATTCAATTATGTAATTTATTTTGATGTATTAATTTATTTTTATTTTAAATAATATATTAATAATATTTTAATAGTAAATTAATTTTTATTAAATATAAATTAACATAAACTTTTTAGGAATACAATTGTTATTTATATTAAGGTTTGAAAAAGTTTTTTTATCAAAACCCATGCAGTATCGATAAATGTCCATATTTATTTTAAAAGTAAAAAAATAACATATTTAGAAAATTATTCAGATAAAATGAATATTATATTTGGAATCAAGAGTTTGAAATTATCCAGTGGTAAATCTTTCATAATTTTCTAAGAGAGTCAAATTTTTAGGAAAATATTATAATCATTTATTTACATAATATTTTTTATGACATCCTAAGGACCCAATAGTGCTGTTATAAAATACTATAAAGTAATTTTTCTGAAACTATATGTTTTACCATCAAAATTAATTGATTTTAGGTTTTTCTGATTTATTTTACAATTATTTAGTGGACCCTCTAAGACTTATAAAACATTTTAACTTTTAAATTGATTTCCATGAGAGTGTGACTCACCTCCACATAAGAAATACTGATTTTTAAATAATTAAGGCCATTTTCCTTATAAAATATTATATTCCACTCCCATTTCTAAAAAACCATGGGTTTGTTTGTGTTTTTTATTAGTTTAATATTTGGTGTCAAAAACCTAAATAATAAAGAATTCCCTCTCTTTTCTGATATAAACCCACCCAAGCTACCACTTCACTTCACTCAAAACCATTGGAGCCCGAGAAACCCCTACCCACCTATCCCTAAAATCCTACCAATGCCCCAATATCCTATTAAGACTCTCTAAAGCCCCTCCCAAGCCATTGGGATCACACTTCTATGTAAGTGATTTCTTTCGTTCTCATTTGTGTCCAAATTTCAGTATATAGTTATGCCTTTTAATTTTCATTTAAAATGATGGGGTATGATTTAGGACCTCCCCTATATTTCCCTTTTTATGTTTTAATGATGATAGACCCCTTTCCCTCTCATGAATACATCCCATTTACACTTGTTACCTTGCCGAAATTCCATAAGGAATTCCCCTCACCTAATTTTCATTCATGAAAATATTATATATTATTTGTCAATGTCCAATTAAATATGATGGTACATGTATCTATATGACCCACTTACTATAAAATTCAATTACATATGATGAAATACCCATTTTCTCTCTTTAACCATTTCTATAAATTATTATGTCACACCGATATTCTACCGAAATTGCACTATGAATTTCCAAGACAATGAAATTGTTTAGTGAATACCATGCTCATTTACCTATAAAGGGTATTCAATTTTATTCACATTTAATTATTTATTATATGTTTTAATGTATGAACTCAACATTCTTTATCATGGAATTAATTGTGATGTCTAACGAATCCATATTTTATTATCTATGTGGCACACTTATGCATGAAATGAAATGATTAAGAAGGGTGCACACTGATAGTGCTCTAATGCATTAGGTAAAGATTAATTTCATTATAAGTCAAGTACAATGAGTTTTTACTAATTATAATTCAAGTTTAATGAGGGTTCAATCATGATCTATGTGCAATGATCCTTGGCTTAATCTAATATCAGTTTAAATGTTGTTGCCACATTTTCATGTAATGATAATCACTCTATATCAAGCATTAATTTACATATTTATCTTATGCACCATTGATATTCCTATTGACTAACATGTATTTTATTATTCATGTAATTCCTTGTTTACTCAATTACTAGGCTTTATATTTCACCCTTTTCTTATGCATTTTTTCCAGTTGCCCCATGAAATGCTATTTACGATGGAATCTGTGTGGTCATGTAAAAGAAGTGTTCAATAATGATTTATATTTTTATGTATTATTTTATCATGTAATGTCCTTTATTTCCCAAAACACTAGACCTCTCCATCCTCAGAGTTTTATGAAGTGAATTTTTATGTTATAAATCATGTTTAAGTGTTTAATAAAGAGCATAGTTTTTACAATCTTCTACTAGTTTATATCTTTTGTGATAGAATCGATGGAGGATATTGATAATTGCTACTTTAAAGTACTGGTCGATTTTTTTCTAGATTTATTTCCCAAATATTACTCAGGGTTCCTACACATGAGTTAAGTGGAGACTACATTGATCTTCTTTTGGAAACCTGTCTTATTTACCTTATATCACATCAGATGGAACCAAAATAATTATGTTAAGTAAAATTGATTGTGGGAGAGTTACAAATAAAAGGATTCATTCAACCGATCATTTCATTAAGGGAAGAAGTGATCTTGTTTTATTTAAAAGAAACATATAACTCCTCTTATATGGGAAGATTATCATAATCTTAACTAATATATGATTACAATTTGGTATCCACTTAGATGAATTGGATGTACATTCAATAAATTGTGTTTTTATCAACAGTTGTTTATGATTTACTTGGGATGACTATATCACCAATTCTATGTTAGGAAGGATGATATTCCATGGAATTATTTTAGTATCATATATGTACATTATCATTTTTTGGTAATCACTTTTAGTATTATGAATTAACCAACAGTATTTATGAAAAAGTTTAATTCAATATTTCCTTGATATATGGATTCTTTTATTATAGTATTTTGTGGAAGAAATATTATTGTATTCAATGACAATGTTTTTGAATGATAAACACTAGTAAAATGTGTTCAAAATCTATATAGGTCATATTATATATGAAACACTATCAAATTTTGATTTATGTATATAAGAGGTACATTTCCTTAGTCATGTAATTTCTCAAAGTGGTGACTAATTAGTTCAAAAAATGAAAGAGGCCATTATCACTTGGAAACCTCCAAAAATTGAATTTTTGATATTGTGGGGTTAATAATGATTCTTTTTTCGTCACTTATCATGATTATATTCTCAAATTATAGATTTTAGAAATTGGAATTTTCCATTACAATAGAAAGAGTAATGTCAAAATTATTTTCATGCACTTAAATTTCCAATTACTTTAATGGCCAATATTAATTTTTATGGAATAATGACAAGGGTACGTGGTGTATTGTGATGCAAAGAGATCTGGGATTGGATGTGTTTTATGTAGAAAGATCATGTTGTTTCTTAAGGGTCAATGTAGTTGTGGGTTTATTAGAATAAATATCCAACAAATGATTTATAGTTAGATTCCATAGGCTATTCATTGATGACATGGAATCATTATCTCTATGGTGAGGATGTTAATGTGTTCAATGATCATAAGAGTATAAAGAATATTATCACAATAAAGTATTTGAATATGAGACAAAAAAATATGGATGTATTATCTCCAAATGTTTGACCTCTACATGATTTATACAATGAGAAAATCCAATTCAGTAGAAGCGTCGTTAGTGGTAAATTCATATGATCTGATGCCAAGAAAACTCATTAGCTGAGTGGAAGTTAACATTCATGAATATCATATTTGTTCATGGAATGTGAAGACAGACATGAAGTTTTGGTTTTCATTCAAGTTGTATTATTTCCTGATTTAGTAAATTGAGTTAAAGAGGATCATATTTCTAATTCAGAATTTATGATAATGAGATCAAAAATAAATTGTCAGGAGACCACAGAGGGATGAAATATGGGAGGTAGTTAAGTGTTGTTACTTATAAATTGGATGGTCTTACATATTTCATTTCAATAATAAGTTCATTATGCATACTGCCATTCGATATTGGTTGTTTATCCAGGAATGCAAGAGATATATAAGGTGTTGAAATCATTATTCTAGAGGAATCTTATGAGAAGGAATGTGGATGGGTTTGTTTCAAGATGATAAACATATCAGCAGGTTAAGGAATAAAATCAACAATAAAAAAGTATTTGGCTATATTTACCAACCCCAATGTATAAATGAGAGAAGATACATGTTGACATTTTAACAGGTCTACCAATAATGTTTTGGAATCATAGTTCAATATGGGTGATAGCGGATTGGCTCACAAAGTTTTATCATATCCTTCCTATTAATGAATATCATACAATTTAGTTATTTTCAAAAATATATATGTGATAAGTGCTAAAGGGGCATGCAATTTCAGTTTCTTTCATAATAGAATAAGATCTGAGTTTTACATGTCATTTTATAAATTACTTACATACACTCCTTAGAACAAAGTTGATTATGTCTATAGTGTATCATCATTATATTGATGACCAATATGAATGTTTGATACAAACTATGGAAAACGTGTGAAGGCATGTGTAATGGATTTTTATGGAACATGGAAAGATAACATTCTATTAGTCGAGTTCTCAAATAAAATTAGTTATTAGGACTCGTTAAAAATGTCTCCATTTGAATCATTTTATGGTAATCCTTTTTGTTCTCTATTTTTTTGGGTAGAAACATATGAAACAACAATATATTGGCCATGAATTTTCTACAAAACGATGCAGAAGATTCAATTGATCTGAAATTAGATATAGATGGATTTGATTTATTAGGATTATTATACTGATCATCATGGAAAACAATTTTTATTTTAGATTAGTGATAATTTTTCTTGAGGATCTCTCTATGGCTTGGAAAACCCTATTATGGGATGCAATGAAAATGGTCTAATAGATACACTTTCCCTTTTTAGATACTGAAATGGGTTGGTGATGTTAAATATCGATTGGTATTTCGACTATGGTTTAGTGTGGTTCATAATGTGATTCATGTATCTCATTTAAAGAAGTGTCATCATAATGATGATTGTGTGGTTCGATAGGACCACAACGAACTAGATTCAGATGCTACATTAGTATATATCCTGATGCTGATTGTGGATAGGTAACAGAACGTCTTGTGTGGAAAAATCATCGGCCTAGTATGGTTTTTGGGGACTCATGGTCAGATTCCAGAAGATACTTGTGAACGAGAGACTTAAATAAAAGAGAATTATTAAGAATACTTTGAGAGATATTATATTTTTCCCCATTTCAATGAAGGAAAGACCAATGGTGGGGATAATATAGTAACACCATTTTGAAGTAAGTTACTCTTATTTAATGATTTTTATGTATATAAAGTAATTGAGTGATTTTTTTAGAGTTTGGGGAACTTTTAGAGAGTTTTGTGCAATTTCTAATTGTTCTCTATTTTTAAGAATCATGAAACACTGATAGTAAACCATACACAATGAGACAGAGGCTAAATGGAAGGTGCACGGGTGGCCCATAATTTTTCCAAATCATGCGGAATCCTTGGAGAAACCTTTCTCTAATAGAAAATGAAGTTTTTCATGGTTAGAACATAGTTTTCTAACCATATGAGCAACCTTTGTAAGGTTTATACTTGAGGTAGTGGCCATGGATCAGTTAGCGAATGGTATTCTTAACTGTGTGACTGATCATGCATGGATTAAAAGTGAGAATTAGTATTTCCAAATCTCAAATGTTATGATATTTAACAACTCTTTTCCACAAATGATCCCTAAATTAATATTATCTCTCCCTACAGACTAAGTATGATTCTCCCATCGATCTGGAGGTGATCCAAATCTTTCTATTGGTTATTTGGAGACGGATTCTTTCAGAATGAGATATTTCTTGGTTATTATTGTTTTTTTTCATTGTTTTCCATATATCTACATCTCAATATCTCTCAGTTTCTTAGATTTATTTCTGATTTAGATATATATAATGTATTTTTATGCTAAATAAGATTATATTTGTCTCTTTCAATGATATGAGAACAGATTTAATGTGGGTTTTTTGAGTTTCCACTGGATTCCTTGTATATTGTCATGCCATTTTCCATTTTGGCCAAATCCTTCAAGGTACGTGGATTCAATGGTGACTCCACTATTTAAAAATATCATGTATTTAATTCAAATTATTGTGTTTTCTTGAAATTTATTATGAGTCCATTGTGAAATGATTGATAAAAACATTCCTGAGTGATGATTAATGGAATTTAGGAAATAATTGGTTCTGTTGGAAAGGTATTTTTCCAACATGAATTTTAAAATGATGACAAAAATAATAATATATTTTTTTCTTGTATGAAAAAATATTTTTCAATAAAAATGAATTTTTATTGAAATTGTTTGGGAAAACTCGGTTTGGCATGGTTGTGTGGCATGTGTTCATATTCATTGGGATGGATACAAGTGTGAATTACCCCCATCAAAAGCTTTGTACATATATGGTCGTGATGTACCCCAGACAAAGTGGTTCACTATGTAATGGAATAGTGAAAGGATGACTCACCACTTGTATGTATAGGGATTTATAAGTTGCATGAATGGTTGGATGTGTTTATATTTGGATGAAAATTTGTTATTATGATATAGGTTTTAAGAATGGTTTTATAGAATTCTATGGTTTATTTCCTTGGAATTTTATATTTTTTGGTGAAATTATTTTTTTATGAAACTTGTTTATATAATGGGATAAACTTTTTAGAATGAGTTTTATATAAACTAGTTTATATAAATGTTCGTTTTTATACATGTATTTTGAGTAGGAATTTCATTTTTGGAAAACATAATTAGTTTCATTACTCATACCTGCAATGACACTTTGGTTATTTTAAAAAATTCATTTATCCAGAAATGAGAGAATGTAAAGATTCAAAATTCTCATGTGGTTGTTGGTGATAGTTAATCTATTTAAAGAGTGGATTATAGAGCATTATAGAATATGAAGTTATGGTAATATTTCATTTTGATGGTTTTATATTATTTTGTTGTGTACTTGGTTGTTTTCTCAATTTCTATTGTTGTATATTGTTGAAGTTGATTCTTATATCAATGATTTTTTGAGACGTCTTTCACTTATACAATTAATAATATAGTGTTTTATTTTTTTATTCAATTTTTGGTTTGTTACATTGTTTTCAAATGGAAAATTTTCACCCAACATTTAATGATGCCCTTGTAATTTTTTACTAGCCTATAGTGTCATCATGATTTCTTGTAAGGGAATGTAACATCCTTCACCTTATTAATCCAATGCAATTGGTGGGGGGGAATTTAAAATAATAATATAATAGTGAAATTTTTCAGTAAAAAAACTCAATTATTATGGAAAATATCTTATTTTGAATTATACATAGCCATTTTATATGGTAGAACTTCAGAAGAAATTAATTATCTGAATAGTTATGATAGAAACCATTCTACTAATAATTTATATCATTAACCAGATCATGGTATATGTGTTTTTACCAAATTTTGCTTCCCTATTCCATTAGAATCCTTAGAATAGATATGATGATCCTATCATTTGTTATGAAGTATATTTAGATTTTCAATATTCCCAAAAACAAAATTTATCATTTCACTATTTATAGAACCCTCAACTAGTTTTTATAATATGATTTCATGTTAATATTGATGTATTGAATTGTGTAATAAATCATTTATAATATTTTACAATTCAAATTCATTTAATAATGATGTTTTTAGATCCTTCTGGTGAATGAATTTAGTGATAAAACATTCATGAATGTTAGATTCTCTATGAAACATATGAATCTAAATTTGACAGGGGAACTTTTTCTATATTAGGTGATCATAATCTTATTTTATATTCAAAAATAATCTAAATTTAATTTTAGGGAATGTAAATAATATTGTATGATCAATAAATGTATTGTAAATATTGAAATAAAAAATCTCATACACACCCTTAGCATACTGAGCTGTGATTCGGAAAAATGGGATCTACAATATATATGTTTATATCACAATATTCATACCCAATGTTAATGAAAAATAAAACTCATAAGAATTTTAATGTAGGAATAGAGATCAATGGATGTAACATAACCAAAACCTCTTTAGTAATATGAGGCATTATATACATACTAAAAATGTTATAGTAAAAAATAAAAATAAATCATTGATAATATAATGTTAAATAATATAAATATTAAAATTATACAATAATTAAATTAAAACGTAACTCAAGGATGAACAACCCATGGGTAAATAAGCCTAGGTGTATCTATTAATTTATTTTCACCATTGTAGTGGTTTTATATTTCAACCATAACTCTATCTAGTGGGGGTCTAACAAAATACCTCAGTATTACTTCTATTGTTCAACGAAAAAATTCCAAAATTCATTTCATTCAATTTACTATATCAAACTCAATGAATAATATGAGGAAAACTTTTATTTTTAAGACATTCAATTACTTGAAAATTAACCATTCCAAAAAACTAGATTAAAATTATTAAAAAATCAATTTTTTTCCCATTCAAAAATACCAACTAGTCCTTTGTATTTCACTTAAAAAGTCTATTTGAAAATTAATTTGGAAATCTAATTTCAAAAATCAACTTAAACATAAGACACCCCATTATCGTTATTCACATTGGAATATATATATATATATATATATATACATCTCCCCATGAATATATACACATATTCTCATGTGAATATATAACTATATACATTTGAATATATACACATTTTTTCATATGAATATCACAATCAAGACAACAAAAACACTCAGTCACCAATCACAAGTGAATAACAAAAGGATAATATATAAAAACCTAATGAAATATCTCAAATGAGATAAAAAATGAAATCATCCTCTAAAACATATATTCCAATACATATAATCTCATAAATAATTTCAAAAAACAAAAAAAATGATATACTTAAATAAATAATCCACATTAATTATTGTTTATGAATTTTTATTTTTATTTATATTTATACACTAAATAAGGGAAAATATATAAAAATCACAAAGGAATCAACTATAATTTTATCGGAACCATATTCAATAAATATATTTAAACTAATTAAAAACATTAATATTTTTAATTTTAATAAAACACAATTAATGAATCTCATTCGTGAGAGGTATTTTAATAAAATTGAAATCACTGAAACACCTACCTGAAACCAAGAAGATGATGTGAAAACCATAAAACCCAAAGAGTAGGATCCTGAGAGGAGATTACACTCCATAAAAATTGAAACAATAATTTTATATTGGACCAATGGTATGTAAGCCTGGTGAAATTGAGTAAGAAAAGAGATGGGGAACTATTTAGGGTTTATGGGGTAATAGTAAGGGTGTATTGTGTTAGATAATTGATAAGGAAGTGTTGGTATTGATGTTTTGGGGTGAGGGGGAAGGTGGTGATGCCTCATGATTGGGGGACTTTTGAGAGAATGGGTTGAGGTAGGGATCATTATTGGGTGATAAAGGAGAAAAATGGGGTGGAATAATGGAATAGGGATATGGGGGTCAGTGGTGATATCTAGGGTTCAAGGGAGAAGAGAGAGAATAGGGTTAAACATCAAGGGATTAGGCTTAGGGGCCACAAAAGTAATAGGAATAGAGGATAGGGTGTGTTGGGTCCTGAGTAAAAAATTTATATTTTTAAGAAATAATAATGATTTCTTTATATTCATTTCAAAAGTACTGCTAAATTGGTTCTGATTTTTTTCTACAGTCTATGGAACCATCATTACATAATAGATTTGGTTTATTTTTGCTTCTAATTTTAAAAGTTATCTATTTGATTATAGATTATATTACAATTTTATAACTTACAATTTTTAAATTAAAAATAGGAATTTCCCTAGAACATGAATTAGTGAGTTTTCCATTAAAAATCCTTGTGGATGTATCCCAACAGTAATAGTGTGTTTGGAACTCCACATTATATAATTATTTATATACAATAATTATTATTTTACCTACGGATGACTTTGATAGAACTCTTAGAATGAATGGGATTTTAAAATATTATGAGAAAAAGTGTTTCAATAAGAGAAAAATTATGATACATGATGAAGATTTAGAATTACTTGACTTTAGTGAATTTACTATTTTATATTTTACATGTCTATATCCTCTAATAGTAGTTCCAATTATTGGTATTATTTGGTATGAATATAAAATTTCAAGGAATGAAGAAGGTAATATTAAAATTTGTTATTTACCAGTTGTAAATGAATATATTGATTCATATGAAATACATGGACATCAACTAGAGTGTGATGATGAGTTTTACATTGATTTTATCCCTAATGTGACACAAATGTCAAAATGTATCTATATAATGACCACAATAGAATTACTAGAGTTGTAGAAATGACTAGAATATTTTTGTGATAAATGATGAATTATCTTATGAGTATCACAATTGGGATCCCCTATTATTGTTGTTAAGATAAAAAATGATCCATGAGGTTATGAATTTAGTATATGGAAATAATATTTTATTTGATTGAAAAAAGAATCATCTGTGTCGTATTAATTAATTATTCGATCAACTACATGATACTAAAATATTTTCAAATATGGAACTTCATTCCATGAATCATAGATTGATTGAAAATATGAATGTTATTCTAAATACATCATTTAGAAATAAGAATTTAAATTACTATATTAATGTAATTCCATTTGTAATTACTGATTTAGAAATAAATTTGATTGATCTAATTAATATATTATTGATGCAATATCAATATGTTTTAATTTTGATATTCATTGATGATATCTTGGTGTATTCTAAAATCAAAAAAAGACTATGAAAATCACTTTTGTACATTTTTAAGGCATTTAATATGGGATAGGTACAAGGGAATTTTTTAATTCAAATTTATATTTTAAATAGGTTTCTTTCATAGTTATACATATTTGACGAATAGAATCTCAATTGACCATATTAAGTAAATGGTAGTCCATGAATTTCCCATACCGATGAACAAAACTGAGATGAACAGATTCATCAAATACTATAGGTTAATATTTGTAATATATTCATAATTTTTATAATTGTAAATCTGGTTAACCAATAATACACTTAATCGGGTAAGGTTTTTTGGGAAAAATCATGAAAATATTGTTTTTGATTGACTGGATAATAGATTTTTTATTTCCCTGATTTTGACTCTACCATATGAAAGTGACTATTTTGGGATATATAGTGATACAATAAAGAAGGGGATTGGTTGAGTCCTAATGAAAAATAATATTGTTTATGAATATTTATCAGAGAAATTTATGACACCTGAATAAAATTATCATACCCCTGATAACTATTTAGAAGATGGAATATTTTCATTGAAGATATAGATATATTGTCTCTAATATTAATGATATAAGATATACATGGTTCATAAAATGATAAAATAAAATATTTGACATATATACCTCTATAGGAGTGAAATTTTATTTCTTGAGATACTAAAATTTTATAATATCGCAATACATTATCACATAAGGAAGTAAATTAAAGCAGAAGATGCATTATGTAGGATGAACCATGGATTTCAATCCCAAATGACAATTTTTAGGGATCCTATGTTCAATGATATTATATAAATGGATATGAGAATTATTATGGAATGGGGCATATAAATCCTTCTTAAAATTTTTGTTTGATAATATTTATTTGAAATGTAAAAATTTTCTCAATCTTATTGTGAGAACATTAAGAAAAAATTAAAGTAATGAATGATAGAAAATTAATAGATATAATTTTCTATGATGGTGTCCTTAAATTTTTAAATTCATTTGTCTACCATATATAATTTAAAATTAATTAAAATTCATCAATGATTCTCATAGATCAAATTTATCTATACACCATTATAGTTCCAAGATGTATTGGGATATGATGGAACATTTTTGGTTAGATAACATAATTTGGTAAGTTAGAGAATATGTATCAATATTCATGGTATTTCAACAATACATAGTTGATATATATCATTATAAAGGATTATTGAAACCTATCCATAATCCTATATGTTAATGGTTAAACATTATAATGGTCTTTTTTAATTGGACTTCCAAAGTCTCCAAGAATGACTGATGCAACATCGGTAATTCTAGATCACCTTACCAAATCTGCACATTTCCCCAATATAATTTAAATTTATACACTTTATAACCTTGAAAATATCAATAGTTATAATATTGTATGACATCGTTAATCACATATTTATACAACTTTTTATAATGATCCCATTTCATATTTAAATTCGTCAAGTGTCTTTACACGGCTCTTTAAAGTGATCCTCATTAGGGAACTGACTACCATCCACAAACTGATGGATTATACAGATGGAACATAAAAAAAATGTACTAAATTAAGAGGTCATTATAAAATAATTATACAGTTATTTGGGATCATTATTTACATTTTTAGTGTTTTCCTAAAACAATAGTTCCAATTCTATTTTTAAAATTACACTATATGATGAATTAAATTGAATGAGATATCATTCTCAGACTTCTTTGGATGGGTTAAGTGAAAGGATAATTTTATGCACAAAACATATTTAACATACAATGATAATGGTAAGGAATATTCATCATTATATTAATGTATCATCAATTTTGGGAAAATAGTTATAGTTATAATCAAAAGAAGGATTGGTAATTCCATATAAGAGATCATGTTTTCTATACAGTCTCTCCATTGAATGGTGTCATATTGTTTTATAAGAACTTGGGTAAGTCATATCCATTTAAATCTTTAAATTGATTGGTTTTTTTGTTTATTTCTTGGAAATACCAGCTTTTCATTAAAAAGAACATGATTTGTTCCAAATATCACTATTCAAGAAGTACATGTCTGACTAAATACATTTCCTCGTCATAGTAGAATTATAATTGGAACCATATCTATATTAATATTATGACCCCAAACTGATTCATTTTTTATGGGTAAATTATTTATGAATTAAAATACTCGAATGGTAATGTTACATTAGAAAAATAATAAAATTGAGGAAGAAATGTTGGAGCCAGATGATGTTATAAAGAAGAACTAACATAATATATTTTGATGGTAATATCAAAACCAATTATAGGATTAAATTTTTGTAAAAAGATGTACTGTCACACAATTAAGAAATTAAAATTTATTTCCTTTTAAATAAATTCATTTTCTCAATAGATTTTGATGCATGAAACTATAGGTTGAAACGAAACACGATACTCAAATAAAATATTATAAAAAATGACCATTATATCACAATCGATTTGTTAGAGGTTATGAATATGAATATATAAATTACTAAAATTATTATTAGGATTTCATTATAAATGAAATTAAAATACATTGAAATTAAATGAATGTTTTTTAGAAAAACAATATTCTTTTTAAATAACAAGTTTCATCTCATCTTGTAGAATTATGATAAAATTAGTTTTTTACTATTTAAAAAATTTTATCTAATAAAAATATATTCATTACTTTGATAATAAATTCAATATAATCTTATATTGATTTTAGGGATTTTCTCAAAATATTTATTTTTTTGATGAATTGTGAAAATACAAATTTTTTTTGAAAACTGCATTTTTTATAAATTATTTATCATAATAAATAATAAATTATTTTTTTAATATATCATCAGTTAAATTATATTATAATATATTCTATTTAAATTAGTTCAATAAATTTCATATTTAATTTTTTTATTAAAACCCTCTATACTTATGAGATTACTTTCTATCAAAACCCACATTTTAGTCTTGTCTCTTGCTATACAATTAAATTGAATTATTCCAGTTCTTTGAATTGAATTTTGAATAATGGATTCCATATTTTTAATTAAAATATTATATTTTATTTTATTAATTGTCTTAATTTTTTCCATTATGAATAATAAAAGATGTAAAAATTAATTACTATGGTTAAGTAATAAATAATTTTTTGAGGGTGAAACTAAAATTAAAATGATTAAAATAATCTACCATATTTTTCAAAACCATTTATCTAGAATTATTTTTACTTAGAAATGATAATTTCTAGTACAAACCACTTTTGGATTCTTTATTCATTACATAAATTTTGATGTAATTGATCATTTTCAAAACATTATTGTGTATCTTCCACCCAACATATAAAAGGCATCCCAATATCATCCCATATTCACACATCCAAACCAATTTAGATGTACCAAACGTTTACCAAAACACATTATTACTTCTATAAAAAATCCTAGATCCATTTGATTGACCTGGAATCTAGCCTTGGAATTCATTTGGTGAAAACAAAAAGTGGTATATCGCTGAATAAGAAATATTATTAAATGACTGTTTTATTTTTTTCTTCTTTCACCAACATAAATTATTATTCAATAATAATATTTTAATAATACTATTATATAAAATTTATTAATTATTATATATTTTTGTTGAATAACCCATACAAATATTCTCATCCATAAAATTTGAAGTACAATCATTGATCTTTTTTATGAGAGAATACCACATTACGAACAGATATAAATTGTTTTCATCCACCTCCACTCATTGTTGGATACAATGATTTATTAAATGTATATATATATATAAAAATTAAATTCCTAATATATTTATAATTATATAATTATAATTCCATATATAACATTTTACTTTCATATTCTTTTGATGTATGGTGATGTTGCTCATGTGTACAGGAGACTCTTGCCTCCTGAAGTGATGGGATGCCTTTTTGAATTAATCTTTTTATGGAAGATAATAATGAAATTTTAATGAATTTATTCCCTAAATATGACATTTAATTTACTTTTTTAAATTAATATGTCATACAATTCATTACCCATTCACTTGTAAAGGTAAGGATATCGTTTCTCATGTGTATATATGACCTACCATCTCCACGTTTCAATGGAGTTCATTCTCCATAAATAAATAATATAATGTTTTATAATAATGTATATAATGAGTAAATATGATATTTAAAAAATTATAATTCTTTATATGGTGTATTCATGTCCTATTGATAAGAATATGAACAATCATGAAAAAAACAGTCACAAGAAATCATGGAATTTAACACCCTAAAACAATGAAAATATTTAATTAAATTTAGCAAACAAGATGTAAAATGTTATAAAAGATCATATATTATATAAAAAATTATGATTCTGGTTTTCTAATAAATAAATAACATGATTTATACAATTTTTCCAGGTTATATAGGATGTTCAACTAAGTGAAAGCATCTGGTAAATATTGATGTCTCAATTTTCATTTCATTGAGATAGATTTGTCAATATGGACCTATTCACTTTTATATGGCCTAAATAATTCACAATTGATGTATTAAACATTATGAAATATTTTTTATACATTATTGGTTTTTTTGAATATTCATCAATGGGATACGTTTTTTAGTTTAATAAAGAGGTAAAAATTATTGTTATACAACAACTTATTTTGTGATTGTTTAATTTATCAGAAAATAATAAAATTCTTGTAATATTTTCAAGTGGATGGTATATTTATCTTAAATATACATATTATTATATAATGGGTATGAGTATTGACTAAACTATATATCATTTTTAATATGCATTTTAATTTGAATATATTTTCATTAACTAATGAAATATTGTGAAATTGGTATCCTTTACTCAATTGGGATATTTGATGATAATGAATATCGTTTTATGAATTAAATAGATTATTTGATATATGAGAAATTATGTCTACATGCAGATATGGATTGTTCTAGGTTATAGATATCCCCTCACTTTATCCACATTTCTCAAAATACAAATTAGTTGGTAATATATGATGGATTTTATCCATTTTTTAGAACTATTTAATGAAAGGTCTTGATAGTTGAGGTATCATGATATATAATAAAATTATGTAAAATAAATTGAAATTTGATTCATTTATAATATAATTATTATTGTTATTCATTTTATTCATTTTATTCATTTTATTTTTACATTGAAATTATCTATTGATTTATATCTTTCTTTTTATTATTATTAAATATTATAGGTGTTCATCTAGTTACCCTGCAAATTGAAAATGTATTATTTCATTCATAAGTTACTGATTAAATTAAATTTGTATTCACTCATTTTACATTCCATATTTAAGGTTATTTATTTACAAAAAATTGTTTTTATAATATCTATCCCTTACTAATAATTTGATCTCACGATTATTTTGTTTCTTTTACCTAATGTAAGAAGAAGAAGAATAGGAATGAGTTTAAGGATTCCAAATACATTGAAATAAAATGTTTTTTTTATTTCCATATATAATATGGGTATCGTATATATATGTGGTTTCCAAAAACAATTATTCTAATTAGACCATCCGGATTTCACCACTTTCATCTATGCCCATATAATAAAATAGAAATATACTATATGTTACTAGAGTATATGACATTCCTTTTTTAAATAATTAATGTTTTTATAAATACAAATCATTGTAAATTTGACTAAGGGTATTTAATAAAACATTAAATTTATTTTTATTGAGATATAGAGGTTCATTGAAAACAACACCATTCTAAAAGATGTGCTTCCAATTTTTACGCTTAATGAGATTAAACGAAACTGTAAAGCTAATATATAATATTAAACATGTCTACATTTAATACACAGACACACACATATATATATATATATGTGTGTGTTTTCAGGATTCATATAATAATAACACCATATGTTTTTAAAAGTAGTTAATTTATTAAAAAATCCATTTTCAGTTATTTTTCAATATATTTTTTACACTATATCTAATGACATTGAATATGATACTCTTGAGATAATTTTTGTTTTCATTAAATAAGAAACAATTAATAGGATTCTAGGGATTAATAGGATGACATGAAAAAATTCAACAAATGGGATTTGATACTCTTTTTTGGATACCTAAAGGGGTTCATATAATAAGTTATTAAAAGGATTCAAAAGTACTCTAAATTTTACAAAGGATAATAAATAATTCAGGGTATAAAAAATATTTAAGAAAAAAACGCACATATTAGTAAATTTTGAATAAATTTTAGTAAAATTCTATAGAAACGAAATAATTTAAATTTTGAAAACATTATAATTAATCCATAAAACCCAATAAATACTTTAAGAATAAATCATTTTTATATAATTTTTTAAAACAAAGAAAAATAAGCCTTCACCATATCCAACATCTCATATATTATTTTTCAAATTGTGAGTATATAATTTAATGATTTTTTTAAAAAAAATTGAGGCATGAATTTGGTGAAGGGAAATGAAGTTCTTTAGATCATGTAATTTAGAGTTTAATTAAAATTGTATATTTTTATAAATTTAATTATAAAATATCATCATTGATGTGACCATGACACAATGATATTAATTGATAATTCTAATGTCATGAATTATTTATTTTTATAATTTTTTCTTAATTGAAAAAACTATATTTATTTACAGGATATATTATTTATAATACTAGTAATGGGTGAGGAAGTATTACGTATCCTACATGGATGAAACACATAAAATAAGAAGGAAAATACTTGGTAAAATAGATTTCTTTATATGATAATGAAATCCCACTATATTATTTCTTTAATAGAGTGAAGAATATTCTGTGGTTAAAATCCAAAATTAGTGATGGAATAGAACATCAATAAATTTCATATGAATTGTTAATTCTTATTTCATATGAAATATTTAATATTTATTAAATGTAAATTTTTTATAAAGTAAAACCATGTTATATTCATGAATTTATATAATCATATTTAACCTTATATCTCCACAATATGTTGTGGAAGACCATATCGTGATATTTGGATCATATGAAAAATTAAAATTTTGATATCATATAACATATTTAGAAGGTAAAATAATTATAGAGATTTTTAATTAAAATAAAATATAATTCTTGAATCAATTGTTAAATTTTAATATCACTTTAAATCATCAAAATATATTTACAGTATTTGATATTAACCAATACATAAATGTAAATTTTAGAAAATTATTTGATGTTTAGTTATTATAGATATATAAATTGTTGTATTAAATTAACCCCTGTAGATTGAGGGGGATTGTAAGTGACCTAATTTAGAGAGTTTAATGCATTATTAATGAGTTTTATTAAATATAACATTTAATAAATTATAACATGTAGAAGGAATACATTCTTCTACATATCAATGTATGATTTGTTGAATATTTTGAAGTATTATATTTCGTTTTTTAATGAATAATATTTTTGAATTATTAATATTAATTTTATGTTGTTTGTATTTTCTGTAATTAAATTTATATTAGTTGTATAATATTGATTGACATATATGTTCTCAAATGGTCAAACGCTATATCCATTTTGAAATAGTGTTTACATTAAAAACAAAATAAAATCTATGTGAAGTGGGGTATCAAATATAACAAAATATAGATTTGTCATAATACATTAGTGGTGTTCTTTATAATGAATATGAGTGTTGAATTATGATTGATTGAGATTTTTATAAATATTTTAATGTGATAAATATCAACACCTGGTAACATACATTGCGACATTATTTTAATGTTTATATTCATTATAACATTAATAAATCATTAGCATAATTTGTTTATCGTAAATATATTTATAAATTCCAATTTTTTATCTTTTATATAACATCATCAATGAAGTATGTATCCGTACCTTTACCATTATCATGACTTAAAATACATATTTTCACACCATTCAATTCTTGAAGACGATGACTAACAAAAATGAAAAGGATATCAAAAAATAACTCCAAGTGATACCCGTAAATGAAACAAATGAATATGATCTTATAAATGTGATATTTAATAAAAACAAAATATTTATAAATTATTATATAAAAATATAAAAAAAAGTATTAATTTTAAGACAATACATTATACTCTATTGACACTTAATTGAGTTTAATTTTTTTCATGTTATATAATCATACCTTATTCTGATTAATCAAAATAAAAATCATTATGTACCACTATTATATCATGACAAAGATAAAAAATCATGTATATTTTAATGAAGATCCCATATCAAAAAATTTAAATATTAGTTTTGATTACAATCCCATTCGAAATAGATAATCATAAAATCCAACATTTAAGCAACTTTTTTTAATTAATTTTTCTAGTGTATGAAATTATTTCATTGTTCAACCATCTTTCTCAGTAAACATTATTATGATATTAATTTAAAAAATTCATATTATAAACTGCATCATCCATCATTTAAAATTATTTTTAAATTAAAATATTTATCAAACTCTTTAAAAAATTCCTTTATGTTTTTTAAAGTTAGTAATATTATTTTTCTATAAAACATTTAAAATTGATTTGAATTTAGGTAAATAATTTATCGAATTAATATAATTTAAAAAATCCAAAAAATCTCTTCAAATTAAATATTCTCCACTAAAATATAAAATTTTATGTGTCTGTGATCATTCATTAAATCCAAGTTCAGTAAAAATAAGCAAATAAATCTTATATTAATAAATTAAGAAAATACCATCAACATTATCAAAATAAAAAGTCAAAAAAAGTAATATCCATAATGAGAGGAAATGTTTAGAGCTAATCGTCAATGTTGATTTATAAACTCACAAGTTTGACTTATTCACTGAAATTACCTATCCAGATGATACAATAGACCCTAGTATGTACTGAAAAAATAAATTTCATGATACATATACATATTTATAAAATATCTACATAAATTAATTTTAAACTGATGATAATGGTAATAAATAATAAATATATAATAATGTAATAGGCCAGGAATGACTTATAGGGACCCACAATTTTCATTCATTGATATTATAGCTTTACGGGGGAATATAAATTAAATAAAATTAAAATTAACTCAATAAAAATTTATTGTTATGATATTTATAAATTTTGATATATAAATTACTTATTCTAAGGAGAAATAAATTATTCATCCCATATGTTTTTTATAAATAACACCCCTCTTAGTAATATCACAAAAAAACCATTCTTCACAACATGGGAAAGGAATAAAAAAAATTATGGAATATTACTATCTATATGAATAAAAATGAATTATTTAATAATTATATAAAGAAAACATGAGAATAAGGGTTTGAGAATATGATTGTAGCTTTGGAAACCCATTTCCTTCATATCTCATATGAGAATAATTTATCCTAAAAAATATTATTATTTTACAAGTAAAAAATCCTAAAGTACTGAAAGTACATGATCCATTAGAGAAAAAAATTGGAACAATTAATAATTTTTATAGCATACAGATAAGCATATAATTTCACTTATAGAGAAGACTAGTCCACTTCCATTACTATCATATAATTGTTTTTTCACCCCTTAAATGACTATATACAAAGTCATTGTTCACTCCCAATACTGTCATAGTTGTCATAGTCCCCTACCGAACTCGGTCTACTTCCCATCCAGAAATTATTATCTCATAAGAGATCCACCTTTACTCAGTGCAATGGAATAATATATAATTTATATATAACCCATTTCATAATTAAATTCATATATATTCCTAGAATAATATCATAAAATGTTCTTTATACCATAACAATTGAAATATGAATGCATTTAATAATCATCTCTAAATTTCATTATACCATAGCCCATGGTGAATAAATGACTATCACTGTACATTGATTTCAACAAAATATTTCATGATAAAAATACATATTTCATTTTGAAATTGGTTATTTAAAATAAAAAATAAAGAAAATATTAAGGAAATAATTTTATTTAAAATTATCATTGATATATTTTAAGGGAGTTAAGAAAATATCCAATGTTCTTTATAGAGTGAAATTTCTCTTATGATTTGTAATTGAAAACAAATAATCAATTAAAATTCTTAATTTTATTCAAAATTATCTTTTTGAGAAAATGGAAATAATATTAATGTGAATCAATTATTTCAAAATTAAAAAATTTACTATAATGATTTAATCGTTAATTTCATAATAGTATAGATCTAACTGAAAATATATTTAGAATAAATATAATTGGAAGAAAAATATTCCCGAACAAATATTAAAAGATAGTCCAGTTTACATAAAATTACAAAGTTGGACACATTTTTAATATATTAATGGAAATTTATAGGGAAAAATGTAGTATATTGGATTAAAAATATGTGAAACAAATTCAAGGAATTATTGATCTTTAGATCATAAAATTTAATAGTTAGAAACATAATTTTAAAAAATCTTGATAAATGTTGAGATTGTCAAATAAAACCATATCCTTATTTCAAAAATAATTGAATGCAAAGTAAATTATATTATAACAAACATAAAGTTATTATAATTGTAATCAATTATACAATAGATACTTATAAGTTCATATATGATTATCTTATAACATTTTTATATCTATATATTAATAATTAATTATTATAAATGTTGTTTTTTTGTAACTTCTCTATTTTTTATAAGATTTTCATTTAGGTAGTTCCATTGATTGAAATTTAATGATGGATTAATTTTCAAAATAGTTATATTTATATTATAAGTATCATATATATATATATATTAAATTTATATGAAGAGTCATCTATTCAAATATATATACATACATATATATATATATATATATATTTTATTTACACCTTTTAGGGAGACGGTTTCTCGTTCATACACATGAACATAGTTTTACATTTCAGATGGATGAAACATAATTATGATGCAAAAATATCAAATTTATATAATCAATATTAAATTATATATATTATATATTTTCATTTACTATTACATTGTTACCTTCTACGAAAAGCGTAAATGTAAAAAAAATCACATCTTTGTATGGAGGTTGTTTTCTACATGTACCCTTGGATGATGTTATCATTATCTAATGGATTGTATGGTAATACGTTTTATGTGATATTATAATTATCAAATCATTATTATGAAATAAATATATTATATATAAATTAAAAATGTATTAATATCCATTAGTGAATGATGGTTATGGAAAATTAATTTTAGTAGTATAAAGAATAGGTAGCCTACATGTAAACATGATTTATATATTCACATCCCTATAGATTGAATGTAGGTGGATATTTTAGGTTATATAATATTAAAAAAAACGTTATATTTTGGGAATGAAATTCATTATTTCCTAACAAATACCACATATTTGAAGGATTTATAGGAAGATACATATTGAAATGGGCTAGGCATGAATATTACATCTTATTCAGCAGGCCTCTATTATAACATTTAATATGGACACAAAGAATTAAATTTTAAGCATAAAAATACAAATAAATATTTGATAATGAACTTTAAAATATATATTTTCAAGGTTTTTTCTTTCTATAAGGGTCAATGTGGTGTAATTATGAAAAAGTAATGATTCTATTTTAAAACTGTGGGAGTGGACAAACATTGAATTTTTTTAATTTCAAAAACATAATATAGTTATTCTAAACATAAATTCATCCAAAAAAGAATAATAAATAAGGATTTATTCAAATAAATTACGAGCTACCAAAAAATATTATAGGTTTATGTGTTATTTTAATCATTATATTTAGGTTTACCCCCTTCGTAGACTACTTTTATCATTAATCAGGTTATCAACATTTTCACACATAATGGGTAATAATTTTACTTATATGATTACAGTTAGTTAATAATTAGATATTTTATTTTATTTTAGACCATTTCTCTTTCTACATATCTTATAGTGAATTTTAAACAATTTATAAATAAATTATTAAATTTACTACATATTATAAAAAATAATTATTTTCATTTTGGAAACAGTTCAATGAATATGAAATTAATATCTCCATGAAAAGATGTAATTAAAATTAATTTCATTACAAATCCCTAAAATTTCATATCTATTTAAAAAATTCATACAAATTAAAAATTTATCAATATTTTATTACATTTAATATATTAAAAATTATTTATTTAATTTCTCTATTTATCAAATCTATACTCTTGTCAGTGTTTCATAAGAATGTATTGTAATTTTTTTTCATTATGTAATGGCCTGAACCTCTCAGACCTATTATTTTGTAAAAATATGGTGTTTGTTGTGTTCGAGAAGGTCAATATGACATATTTCTAATGTTTTTCCTAATTTTGCAGCTCTATGAGCAGTGTTTCCAAGATAATAAGTCATCTATAAGTATGTTATCTATCGGTAGGTCATCTATCAGAAGGTTATATATCTTTATTTAATCTATCAGTAAGTGTATAATTTTTCTAGATCGGTGGGTATATTGTGTTTTCTAAATGGTTAGTCACTTTGGTGGCTCACCTCAGTGAGTCATTGGTGAATAGGGTCTCCAACATCCTATCCATTGACCTGTTTGATGTTATCCTTGGCATAAAATGCATTCAAATCCTTTTTAAGGGATTAATGGATAATTTAAATATGATAATTCTTATCATAATTTTCTTAAGGTTCCATGTTCCTTTAATAAATCAAACCTTGTAGTCTTGACTAGATCCGCCATAAATGGAAAATCTAAACTGATGATCAGTTTTAAAAGGTTTGAGATACCTTCCATCATTTCTATTCATTCTCATTTCCCATAGTTTGAGGCTCGTAGAACCATTGATCCCAATGAGTTGTGGTATTATTATATCCATGGATCATTTCTCCATTGAGCTTATTCTGTTGTTTGTGCACCACATGTTTTACTGCAACCAGTTGATGTCGGCCTGTCTTCAATATATGGTATGTTCTACATTCATTATTTTGGTTTCCCTAACATGTTTCCAACTATTTTCATCTTTCCATTATATTGAATCCGATCTCCAAGATTCTATTAGATCTTTCTTGGGTGTTGGTTGATGTGGTTGTGTCGTGGCGTCCTCGGGTTGATGTCTTCATTGTAGGATAGGTGATCAGGATCCATTGTTTTTGCCCATTCTTGTGAAAAGAACATCATAAACGATTTGAGTTAAGGGATTAATAGAATTTAATGTTTTTTACATGCAGTCATAGATTTATCATTTTTTATAATACTAGATCAAAATATAATTGACATAATAAATATTTGACCCATATTAAATATCATATCAATTTCTAAGCAATGTTATTGCCTTTTGATTTTCTAAATAGTGTGATATATATGATTTTTTTTATCTTGTCATTCTTCATTGTGATTTTTATCAACTGTAAACCTTTTATTAATTGTAATATAATTATATATTGATAAAGAGATATGGTTAGTTAATCATGCTATTGTTATTTTTATTTCAGGATATTCAAATTGTTTATGTTATGCGTGTTTAATTGAATCAGTTAAATTAAGATGGAATAAAAAACATGTTGTGTGCTAAAAGATAATTTTTTATAGGGTTCTGAGTTTCCCTCTTGTTTGTAAAGTCCATGATTCTTATTCTTTTGAACTATGAGAGCTCATTGTGTGTGAAGGTTGAATGCATTGTTTAAGGGAAAGAGCCCAGTTTCTATGTCATTTTTTTCTTACTGTTTGTAATGTCAGGTGAGCCTGTGATAGTTGATCTAAGAGGGATATTGTGGTATGTGGGTGTTGGGAGGCCTAGTGGTGGTTATTTTATCATTTGTTTCCTGGAGTGGTGATATTCATTAGGCTATGCACGTAGGTGTCCGAGAGGACATTAGGGATGATGGAATTGGATGATGCTCATCTTACACATTAATATGAAATTACCAATATTAATGAATCTATTTCTTTTTAATCTTTATTACATTACCCACTACATGAGGAATATCACATTTCATATCCTCCTTCCAAATTATGTGAAGATTCTCAGGGTATTTCTTATGTTTTCTTTGTTTAGAATCTCGAATTTTGATGGGTATATGCTCCTTCTATATGTGGAAAAACTCTAGGGGTAGTTAATGAAATCATGATGATGATAACCTTGAGTTTGGTATCTTATAATTATTTCATAGAATACCTATAATTATGTAATAATCATATTGTTGTTAAATTATTGAATAAATTATGTTAAACCCATGGGATTGGATCCTGATGGGATGCAATACTGAGGTTATAATTCCGAGGAACCATGGTCTCAGTTTGTTTCATCTTGGAGGTCATGGAACATTTTTGTGATGATGATATAATGTATTGTGAAATTATTTGTGGTTAATTAATTTTTAAGGAACTAATTAATGTAATGTGAAACTGATAATAATGGAGTAATTAACTTAATATAACTCTTTTAATCATTGTTTTCTTATAGGATATGTAGTGTTAGTAGAGAAAGCTGGGATTCCGAGATACGTTTGATACATTTGAGTTTAATACTATTTTTTATTCCATATTATGATTATTAGATATATTATACAATGTAATTTAGTGTTTCTATATGCTAATCCACCCCTTTGATGGGGGAAATCAACACCATGTGGATTCTAAGCCATTGAGAGTGTATTCCCCGTCATCCAAGTGGGAGGTTAGATGGATGAATACCCACTTTAATCCACTCTCTTCTCAAGATAGTAACATTTTCTGGTATTCACAATGGACATTTTTTCTGATATATGTGTGTAGAGGGTTGTAGTAGCTCTTAGTTATTTCACTCACATATACCCTTGATATAGTTTCATAATGGCCACTATAGGTGCGACGTGTAATCGATGTAGGGGCTTGAGAATCCATACTCCATGTACGTGTTATAATGGCTTGAGGTATTATACCAGATGAATGATATATGTTATATAGGCTGTGATGGCTCTTGAAAAAATTTGTTACTTTTGGGAATGTGTATTTGGTGGTTTGTGTTCCATGAAGTACATGTTTTGGTTCTTTGAGCATGTGTTTTCAAGATGGAATTTTTGGAGGGAGAGACCCAGGATGTGCGACATCAGGTAAAAGAAGAAAACCCATTGGGGATGTGGTAGTGGGGTAACTTTGATATTATTTATTATGTTATATACTCTTGTATGTGATACATTGTTTGAGTAGATGTGGTGAGGCTAAGAACATAGTATAAATATTTATGTTACGAGTTACTGTTGGTTGTTATTCCATATTATTTGGAATGATTTCATTGTGTGGGAGGCTCAGGGGAGGATCTTACTGAGTATAATGTTATAATCAACTTGTGTTATATAAACATTGTTTAAGGTCACTTGGAGCAGGTTGGATATCAGGTTTCTTACCATTATCTTGGGGAATTTCTACAGTAGTTGTGTTGGCTTCATGGTCACTTTCGTTTTAAATTCTTCTTGAACTTTTAGTTTTCCCATTACGGTTGTAGTAGTTTTTCATGAACTTACATGTGTGAACATTAGTTTTGTTTTATATTGTAGTCTAAGAAAAATTTCTTTTTTTTCAATCTTATCTATCTCTTTCACATGTGTTCTCTTCGAGGGTAATTCCTATCATCTGCGTGTTTATTATTCCCTCGGTTCTAGTTGCTAACCGGATGCCTACTAGAGGTAGTACTAGGGGTTCATTAAATCTATTATCACATTACCAACCCCAGAGGGGTACACATTGTGGGGATGGGATCATGATAGAGTTTTATCAGAGGTCTATTTAAGGGATAGGATGATGTTTGGATTTAGGCACAAGTGGGGTTTCATCAGTTGGTATAACAATAGTGACATGTATGTTAAGCTATAAATGTAAACACTAGAGGCTGGATGAGAAACAAGTTTTTAGGGCCCTTGTGATATGATAGATGGACCTTAATTTAATAGTGTATACTAAATTATGTGATGGTGGATTTGGAGTAGAATCCTAGGAAAGGATAATTCAACATTTTTCTTTGGGACAATGGTTTAATGGATTGATATTGGGATAGGTTATCATATAACAAATAAAATTAAAAAATTAATTATTTTTAATGGATTCCATATTCTAGGTTTATGAACCCTACATGTATTTTCTTTTTTAGGTAAGTCTCGAGGTCAGCATCCTCATATGGTTCAGATTGGAGATATTCAAAAGGTTACCTAACTAGATCATCACATGATAGAGGTTGATGATGGAGACACATAGAGGAGAACACTCAGAGAATTTCCATACCAGAGTTTCTAATTTTATGAGGTTAATGTTTCAGATGCATTCATAGTAGATTATTTTGAGGAGGTTTAAATATATTTCAGTTTGACCAGTGATCTGATGTTGAACTATGAATCAATTTTCTTGAAAATTTTATGTGGAGTAGCTATGTTGGGGTTTTTTCCACACAGATCGCGGGGACTCGTCAGTCCTGTGGGGGGATTTTTGAAACAAATTCAGAGTCGAGTTTATTTCTTATAATGTGAATAGAACTGGTCACCAATAGTTTCTTACCCTTTAGAAGGGAAGCTCCATTGTGTGAGAGTTTGAGATACATTTTAGGAACCTTATAAGATATGCTTTGGACCTGTTCCCATATGAGGATGCCAGGGTGAGTCATTTCAAATACAATTTTCATCTAAATAACTATTACAAAGTCACACTGTTTATGTTAAATTCGTATTTTTTGGTACTATAGAGGGTAGATTTCATACAGAGGACATTATCCAGAACTGTATTATCACAAGAGGGGAGTCATTAATATTCCCCACAAAGAAGAGATATGTTATGTGGTTCCCATATTTCTTGGAAGAAGAGATTCTATTCGGCAGGGGTTAGGTCTGATCCCTTAATGTCTGGTTTCTCTAGGGGTAGTACCTATCATGAAAATAATAAATGATTAGTTCTTTTTCCCTTGAGTATTCCAAGTTCATCAAAATGAAGAGTTCACAACTGTTCTTATCGTTTAGCGCACAATAGGTGTTCCACATCAGGTTCGTATATTGAGGGAGTTCAAACTGAGGCGATAATAGTAGGTTGAACAAGTTTTAAATTAGTATAGAGGATAGAGGAAAGGTAGAGGATAGCCCTAGGAGGCTCTAAATCCTCATAGTGTAGAGAAAATTTGTGGAGGTGGTTTTTGTTAGGTTCATGGAGTCTATAGAGTAGGTTATGGTCAGCTTCATGCATTACCATACCTGGAACCCGGAAATCCATACACTGTTCAAGGCACCCCTTTCATGTTTTCTACATGGGTGCATTCCTTGTTTGATTGATCTGGGACTCACTTCATTATATAACTATCGGTTTTCCATTCTTTTGGACTTTATGAAGATAGGCTTATAGTTCCATATGTGTTAACTACGCCATTTGGAGGCTAAAATGACTAGTTTATAGTATGTAGGGATGGTGATCTAGTGTCGGGGAAACACTGCTCTTAGGGATGTTTCATATATTTAGGAATATATCAATATGATTTCATAATTGAAATAAATAACTTATATTCGGTTCCGGAAATCATGGATTCATTCAGGAGTCCAGTGGTATTCATTGATGCTGATGGATAGAAAGTGGTGTTTCATGGAAAGAGAGACCTTCAGATGGGTCATAGGAATGTTTCATCCTTTTCATCCATGATTTCTGATATGATGTTGAGTTTGTTAGAGGTTTATCAGTTGTAGTTTATCATATTCATTTAAGAGTACCCTGAATATTTCCAAAAGAGGTTGTAGTGTTACCCCCTCAACAAGAGATTGACTTCTTGATCGAGATACAACCAAGAACTTATCCTATCTCAATGTATTTATTTAGGATGGATTATCTTATGTTGCAGGTTCTACATATACATCTCGATAGTCTCTTAAAATGTGATTTTTTCCCTTTTCAATTACTATAGTGTGCACCGATTTTGTTCATAAGGAAGGATTATTGCATTTTTCCGTTGTTTGTTGATTGTCATCACTTATACAAAGTGAGAGCGAAGAATAATAAAAACCAACTAAGGATTAATTACATATTTGATAAAATGATGGGTGAAGGTTGTTTCTTGAAGATTGATTTATTTTCATCATTTCATCAGATGCATGTGAAAGATGGTGATATTATTAATAATGCCTTCCAGTTTGGTCATGGGAGTTACGAGTTCATTATGATATCGTTCCGTGTGATGAATGATATAGATGTTATCATGGGCTTGATTAACATTATGTTATTTGTGTTCTAGTATAAGTTCTTGGTGTTTTTCTTCAATGACGTCCTTTTCTAATCTGCATCTATGGAGGACCATGAAGAGAATATACATGCCAATTTGGGAGTTAATCATTGAAAACATCTATTTGGGATGATTTCAATGTGTGGGTTTTGGTCTTGAGAAATATATTTTTTGGGTCATGGTGTATCCCATTATGGATTAGTAGTGCAGATTTCGAAGTTACATGTTGTTTTTTAAGCATCCCCAAAAATCATGGTAGAGGTGCCATATTTCCTTGGTCTTTTGGGCTATTACCAGTGGTTTTTAGTAGACTTATCTCAAGTTGAAACCCATCTAACCACATTTACCGGAAAGGATCAAGAATTATTATGGACTCATTATTGTTTTAAAGCTTTCGAGTATATGATGAATAATTTTATCAGTGCTCTAATTCATTGTATGCCCATAGATGGAGATCATTTTGAGGTTTTTTGTGATTCGTAATGTATAGGGTTTGGTTTTTTCTAATGCAGTTGTGATAGGTCATTCCTTACGGGTCTATGAATTTGTTTCCCCAAAAACATAACTTTCCCACCCACTATATCGAGTTGTAAGCAGTAGTATTTTCCCATATGCTGTGGAGAAATTACTTCATTGGAAGGTCTTTTTTGGTCATCATTATTCATAATATCCCAAAGTATGTTTTCTTCTAGAGTGACTTCAACATGAGACATCATTAGTGGATGGATTTCATATAGGATTAAAACATTGAAAATTTGTATACACCTGGAACGAGGAATTTTATAGCTAATGTGCTTAGTAGGAAGTTGTATAGTGATGCAGTGCAGAAGTCATGCGATTCCTAGATAGTGATTGAAGAACATTCAACATTACATTTGGATATGGGAGAAGTTCGAGCATAGGTTTTCTTTCTGAAATGAAGGTTTAGTCATCTCTAGTGTAGTAGGTTGAAGAGTCACAATTAGGGGATCTTGAGGTGGAGGTCTGGAGAGACCGAGTTGTTAGTAGTGATGCCCTTGATTGTTGGTCTGATAATGAACAATAGTGGGTGTTATTTTTGGGAAGTATTTTTGTTTCTTTGGTGATGTCTAAGATGGTTCTAATAGAGTTCTATTGTTCTCAATTTCTGTTACATGCTGGTTTGGTGAAGAATTACCAAACATTGAGAAGTCAGTTTTGGTGGAAAGGGTTGAAGTGTGTAGTTTCAGGGTTTTTGTCTCGATTCATGCTCTTCCAGAAGGTAAAGACTGAGCACCTTGTTACCGGTGATTTTATCCATATGTTATATGTTACATAGTGGATGTGGGATAACATGTAAATTTACATTTTCATGGGTTTACATCGATCTCAATGAGGCTATTATGTCAATTGTGTAGTCGTGGATCATTTGACAAAATCGAACCATTTTATAGTGATCAAGTAGTCAAGGACATGGGAGGCATTGTTGAAGTAGTATATGGACGAGGTGGTGAGACTCCACAAAGTCCTAAGGATGATAATTTTGAATATACCTCCTCATTTTCCTCTTGAGCATGAGGAGGTATCAAATATTCTTTTGGTTCATAGTTATGACTTAGCACTACTTTTCATCCGTGGATGGATGGATAGACATAGCGGGCCATCTAGACTATTTATAATATGTTACACTCTTATATATTGGTATTTGGAGGTCCATATATGAGGACCCAACACTTGGTAGAGTTCTCATAAAAAATAGGATTCACTCCACCATTTGTATGGTTCCATTTGTATCCATATATGGTCATGCTTTCATTTCTCCATTGTGTTGGATAGGGGTGATAGAATCAGTAATTCACATGTCGAAACTGTTATAGAACACAATAGATATGGTTTAGGTAATTCATGAGATAATTATGTCAATACATTATCATAATAAATCCTATGATGACCATAGGAGGAGACCATTGGAGTATGATACAGGGGATCACGTGTTTCTGAATGAGATTCCCCATTGCGGCCAGTGAGGTTTAGGGTGTGGGAGTAATATTTCTCCACAGTTTGTTGGGACATTCGAGGTGTTGTCTCTTTTCTGAGTCATGGAGTATTAGATATAACTTCCCCCACATATGAGGAGGATACATGATGATTTCACATGTTTTAGATCCTTTTTTATCTTCATGAGAGCTCTCACATCATAGATTAGTTTGAGGTCGATGTTGATGATGAGGCGAACTTCGGGGAGTAGCTTGTAGATATTGAGGACTGCAAGGATAAGGTGTTGTGCAGGAATGCAATTTCCTTGGTTCGTGTCTCGTGGTGGAATGGTGGTGTGGAGGGGATTTCATGGGAATGAGAGTCATAGATATGTACTTAGTACGTTGAGTTTTTTTATGTTTATCTATTCTCTTGTAATGTTCTTTATTTGGTGGTCATATACCCTTTCCATTTATGTGATGGATTTCCTTGGTTTCTTGTTGTGGCATGCTCTCTTTTGAGAGGTATCTCTCTTGAGGGTGTTTTTATGAGATGGTTGTGGTTGTTTCATGGTTTCATGTTGTTCTTTTTGTGAATCAATTGAGAACCTATGGTGGTGATAGCCATGGGAGGTATCTCATGGGGAGAATGTTATGCCAAACCCTTTCTTGTTTTTTATCTATGTTGCTTTTGGATTCTAGAGGATGAGAATGTTTTGAGATGTATCTAATGTAATGTACTATGACTTTTCGGTCTACTCCATTTTGAAAACATGATGTTTGAAGTGTTCCAGGAGGTCATGGTGACTTATTTATAACAATTATCCAATTTTTTCAATTCCGTGAATTGTATTTCAGGGTCGGTAAGTCATATATCAGTATGTCATCTATATGTAGGTCATCTATCGCTAGTTCATCTATCGATAGGTAATCTATAGGCAGGTCTTCATTGGGTTGGTCATTTATGGGTATGTCATCAATCAGTAGGTCATCTCTCAATATGTCATCTATCGATAGGTCATCAATCTGTATGTTAACTATCTATAGGACATATATCAGTATGTGTACAGAGTTTCTAGTTCTATAGGTAAATAATGTTTCTCGGATGGTGAGTTTTATCTGTGATGCACATCCATTACTCGCATTAGTGAGTCGTGTTGGTGAATTTCTTTGGTGACTCACATCAGTGAAAACTGTCAGTAACTCATGTTGGTGGCTTGCATCAGTGACCTTCATTGGTGACTCATATCGGTTAGATGTGTTGGTGTATAATATTTCCACCATCATACAGTTTTATCCCTTTAATGAAATATTGGATGTAAAATGCATTCAAAATATTTATTCAATGGATGTAATAATGATTTAAATTCTATCTTATTTTCTTAAGTGTTTGAGTTCCTTAACTTGGTCAAAATGTGTAGTCATGACCAGATCCCCAATTAATGTAAAATCAATACCACAACTCCATATAGCTTTTCTAAAGGTTCAAGATATCTTCTTCCCTTGTTCTTCCTTTTCTTTTTTCTTGTTGTGAGGGTCCAAAACCCATTGATCCCATGTATTTTTCTAATTATTATATCATGGGATCATTTCCCCTTTGATATATTCCTACTGTATGTACACCCACTGTTTTAGTGGAAGATGTATGTTTAGATCCATATTTGAAATAAGGTATGTTATTCCTTTGTTCTAATGGTTTCCCCGATCTGTTTCCTCCCATTTCTTCTTTCCATGTGATGTCATGTCTTCTATATGTTTCCAATAGATCTTTCTTGGGTGTTGGTTGATGCAGTTTTGTTGTAGAATCCTCGGGTGGATGCTGTCATTATGGGAGAAGAGATCACGATTTCTTGTGTTGTCTAGTTCTTAGGAAAAGAAATTCAGAAAACATTTAAGTCAATGGATTCATCGAATCTATATTATTTTTACATCCAATCATAGTTTAATAATGTTTTATCCCTCTTGATCATAATGAAGTAGACTTAATAATAACTTTAACCAAATTAAATATTTGGTTTTCACTACCTAGTGATTTATTTTTTCTATATGAAAGATACAATGATATATATGCTTTAATTTTTTAGTATGTCGTTCTTGATATAAATTTATAAATAATGTAATGTCGGGATTGATTTAAATTAATTGGATAATGATAAATAGGCATGGTTGGTGAATACTGTTGTTGCTGTTGTGATTTGATTATAATAAAATGGATGTTTTTATGAATATTTAATTGAATTGGTTAATTCAAGATAGAATAAAGAACATGTTATTTGTTAAAAGGTAATTCCTTGTAGGGTTATGAGATACCCTCTGGCTTGTAATGGTCATGCACCTTCTACTTTGGAGATATGAGTGATAGTTGTGTTTGAAGGTTGAATGCAATTTTTAGGCCCAAGAGTCCAGTTTTTCTGTTCTTTGTTTCCTACTACTTGTGATTTGATTTGATACTAGGATAGATGTTCCTAGAGGGTTTTTATAGTATATAGGAGTAGGGATAACCATTATTGGTGATGGAAGGAGATGATGCCTAGAGTGGTTAGATGCATCGAGTTATGCATATAGGTGTCGGGGGAGGACACCCGGGATGATGGAATGGGTTGATGTTAGGATTACTCGTTGATATGAAAGTTAGATTATTATAAAAAAATTATTTTCTATCAAAATTGCATTCCCAACTACTTAAGGGAATTTTTATTTCTTTCCCTCCATAAAAAATAGGTGAATATGAGTGAGTTATTACACATGTTTTGGTGTTATGCTTCTCGAAGTGGGTGGATCTACACTCCTACAATAGGTGGAAAAAATCGATGGGTAGTTCATCTACTCGTCGTGTGGAGCCCCATATAATGGGTAGCTTTAAATTTTGTCTTATAATAAATGGAATTATATTCATGTTGTTAAATGATTGAATAAATGATTTTGAAACCATGGGGTTGGATCCTGCTGGTATGGAATGGTGGTGTTATATTTTTGAGGAACCGTAGACTCAGTTTTGTAATGATGATAGTGCATGGAACTTTTTTGTGATGCTAATATAATGTAATGTGAAATTGATAATATTAAACTAATATTTAATGAATTAATTAACGTAAAGTGAAACTAATAAAAATGGATAGAGAAACATAATATATCTCTTTAAATGGTTGTCTGCTTAAAGGATATCATGTCTTAGTAGTGGAAACTATGATTCTGAGAGACGTTATCTATAGTTGAGTCAAAAAATAAATTTTTTCCATAGTATGATAGTGATCTATATTATACCATGTAGTTTTTTTTGTTTATATATAGTACTCTCCTCTATCGGTTATAGAAACTAACACATTGTGGATTTTGAGCCCAATGGGGGGTTTGTTTACCCCAATATCCTGGTTAGAGGATGGATGGACGAATACCCCTTTGGACCAACACCATTATGTTGGATGTTAAATGTACTAGTATAAATGATGGTTTGATTTCCACATATATGTGTCTAGGGGGATGAAATAGATTGTGGTGATTCCAGACACATATATTCTAGATATAGTTTTATAATTCCTACAATATGCATGATTTGTATAGGTTGTGGTAGTTTGAGGATCCATACTATGTGTATGGGTTGTAATGGCTTGAGGAATAATAAAAGATGTATGATATATGTTATACGGGCTATGGTGGCTCCCGAAAACTACCTGATTGCATTTGCTATGTGGACGTGGTGGTTTGTGTTGCACATAGTGCATATTGTGGTGCTTTGCCCAAGTGTCTTTAGGCTAGCCTTTTTAGAGAGAGAGAGAGAGCGAGTGAGGATAAAGACGTGCGATGTTGGGGAAATGTGGAAAACTAGTGGGGATGTAGTAGTGGGGTGTCATTGATATTCTTTATTATATTATATACTCTTGTATGAGATGCTTGGGGAGAGTTCCCATAGTGAGGATAAGAACATAATATTCTTTTTTAGGTGATGAGTTAGTTTCACGTGTTGTTAATTGTTATTTATCATGGTTTCACTAATTTTAAATGATAGGATCAAGGTTGGATCCTACTAAGAATGCTGTTATACTCACCATATGTTATTTAAACTGTTTTCAGGTCACTTGGAGTAGGTTTGTAAACAAGGATGGTTACCACTGGCTTTGGGGTTTGTAAGAGTTGTTAAGGATTTGTGGTCCCTACCATTTAACTTTCTTTTGGTACTTTTAGTTTTCCCTTTTCAATTGTAGTAGTTTTTAATGACATTACATAGGTGTACATGGGTTTTATTTTATATTGTATTTTGAGTAGTTGGTTTGAGTCTATCTTATATCTCTCTTTCGAATGTGTTATATTAGAGGGTAATGCTGCCCATCTTGGCGTTTTCTATACCCTCTGTGCAAGTCAGGAACCTGGGACCTACTGGAGGTGGGACTCAAGGGTCCTTATCTCTTTTCTCACATTTCTGACCTATGAGGGATATACATTGTGATGAGGGGGTTATGACACACTAAAAATGAAAAATTAATTAAATGGTTTAACAAGTTATTTAATAATTTCAAATAATGTATTAAAATTAAAAATATCGTTTTTTATTTGTATTTAAATAATTATAGATAATAAAATCAAGAGAGGGGAATTTAAGAATTTCAATTACCTAAAATAATCAAATTTTCATTATAAGGTAAAGATGGAACTAAATATATATTTATTAGGATTTGGGATGTTCAGGATAAAATATATCCATTACACTGTAATTATGATAATTTTTTCTCAATTTGGAGACCTAACATCATTGTTTTAACCATTGATTACCCATTTTACCATTATTGACACAAAAACTATATACCACAGTTAATAATCATAATAATAATAAATAAGTCGGTCTTGTTTATCAAATTTCATGCTTATAAAATATAATATCACATTGATTTTTCAATATTAAATATGTATAAGTGAATGAAATCTATTTTAATATAAATGTTAAAAATTCAATGAAAATAGTTTTGAAACAAATGTGTTTTAAGTATTTAAAATAACTTATATCAAAATAATGCCTCTTACTAATTGAAAATGAATGAATTATATTATTTTAAAAGAAATATCACATGTAACATTATGATCAAATTCCAAATATAATAATAATATTAAATTAAAATTTTTGATTAAAAGATATCGTACATTCTGATAAATTGGTATTTATCCCTTTTTATCAAGAAATCAATCATTTCAAATATAATCCTAAAAATTAAACTTATTGTAATTTCTATATGTTTATTTAGAAAATAATTCCCCTTCTATAAAATAAAATTCTTAATTGTTTTTGAAAATAATAATAATTTACACACACACACAAATTTTAAATATCATTTTTAATAATATAAATGAAGAATCATAAATTTATTTCAATAAATATTAATTTCTTAATTTCTATGAGTTTATGAATATATTTATAATTATAATTATAATAAATTTTTTTAATAATTTGTTTAATCATATTCATTCCTTATATATTAATGGTTGTGTAAAAATTATATTCTTAAAATATACATAAATTTTCATATTGGTTTTTTTAATATTAATAAATCCTTAAATAATATTATTCATTTAACTAAATTTTATTGATATTATATTCTCCCCTATTTAGAAAGATTAACCACACCAATTTTTTTAGTGTTCAAAATATAAATATTTGAAGATTATTTTTCAAAAAACCCACATCATATGGACATTCAATAAAGAATCCTTTTTTAAAATGGGATTCAAAAACAAAATATTAAACTAAAATAAGACATAATTGGGTTCTTAGGTAAGGAGAAAATTGTTTGGAAGTTAAAATATCGGAATGGAGGACATAACTATTGCACAAGGACTATTAGAGGGAAATGATGAACTTGTTCATGAAGATGTGAATAACCACTTAAAAATAAATTTTTTATTGTGAGAAGCCCATAGAATTACTATAAATGAAGGTAATATTATATAATTTTTTTAAATTAAATTTAATATTGTAGGGGTAATATTTTACTATAAATATAAATAATATGATAAAATATACTTAATTAATTTACTTCTATTCATTTTATCAATTTAATCTTTTGTTTGTAATGAAATAAATTTAACCATAATATTTTACTCAAATAATTAAATTTAAAAGATTAATTTTTCATTTATAAAGTAATAAAATTTCCATTTAACTGATCATATTATACATATTTTAATAAAAAATAATTATTCATGTTTCATAAATATTTAATAATACCAAAATGATTATCCCAACTACTCAAAGAAGATAAATCATACATTCACATCAAATAATTATAACCAGTGCTCAACATAATAAATTTAAAAAATACTTTACCTTAAATAACATTCAAATATTGTTTGACCAAATTAAAAATAGATATTTATAAACATATTGTCACTATATCTAAAAATAAATATAACATTAATCCACCAAATTTTTTAATTTTTCCCCGAATGTCAAATTCCAAAAAGGTGAATGCCATGATTATTAATTATCATGATATGGTTATAAGATAAATTCCCATTAAACCTTAATGAAATCATTCAATATTTTGTAAATTTACTCTCTTCTCATTCCATAAATATATTCACTTATTTCAGAATATATAACATATTTCTATAGTTGTGGTAAACTCCAAATAATATAACATAAACCACATTTTCGTTCTATTAGCAATCTGTTCCATGTTTATCAATAATATGAAATTTATATTATCAATAATCTAATTATCGTATCTAAATATTATTATTCCAACACCAATCATTTTTTAATAGTTTTTATTCCATTAATCCTTGTCTTTTTATAGAATATTACATTACCATTAAATGAATTTTCTATTTTATCAGTACCATTCAATATATTTATGCATATCCTAAAAAGAACATCAAAATAATAATATATAAATGTTTATTAATTCATATATATATAATAAAAATGATTAAAATACCTATAAATCATAATTCTTATGTTGAAGAAAAATGATTCAATCATTAATAATTCTTCTTAAACCATTAACTATGAATGGTAATATTAATCCAAAATTCCTCATTCAATTCAGATAGCATTCAAAATATCATTATAAATAATAGTAACACATTTACTCAATTAACCTTTATGATACTCATACAAAGAACCCACCATTATTAAAATGATTTTAATAATTCCCTTATTTTACAAATTCAATTCGTTCATCCACTGATGATATGTTAGGTAACCCATAATTCCCATATATTTGTTAAAAAAAATACTTTCATTTTACATTAACAATTACATATATAATTCCATTATTTTCCACACTTTAATAAAATTACCATTCCATTAATTAATTAAAATATGTTCTTATTTCAAAAAAATGACATGTATAAAAAAGAATCAACATCCTTCCATAATTTTTAGGAAGAAAATTTATTATTATTAGGTTTTTACAGAAACCATCCAAAGATGAGATTATTTTTCATATTACAATATATATATTTATGAATTAACACATTGTATCACATTTTATATACAGTTTCACTAGGTTATAGTATGAAAAAATAATTTAATTTTTTGTCATATTCATCATAAAAACAATTACTCCCTATTCAAATGACTGAATTAACAAAAATATTGTGAGTATTAATAATCTATAACAAAAACCGTATAGTCACGAAAAATAGTTTATTGGATAATAAAATAGGAGTACATATTTTCAATCAATGGCACGTTAGGTTTAACCTAGGTTGTTCATGGTCACCATCTACTGAAATCCTTCATAATGTTTCATAATGTAAATGTTTGTTATCCAAGAATATCCCATGTGATTGTCAAACTAGATGTGACGTAAAGGCGCAGTCACTATGAACCAGAATGATAGATGAGATATGATTTACTAACACATTTTATGGTTATTACCACTGTATGATTCTATCAAAAAATTATTCCCACTTATAGTATCTTTATATTGATGTTTTACTTAGTAAAACCACACTCTTTTCATTAAGAACATATAGTAAGTTCTCTAATACATTGTATTATCATTTTATTTTTCCAATACTTTTTCCACCATATTTTCAATAGGAAACTAATCCATTATCATATACCAACTATAAGAACCATTGATTTTATTACATATATAATAGAACATAATTTAGGAATATATATTACATGACAATATAATACATTTAATAATTTTATAAGACTAGTGTTGTTGGAAACATGAATTCTTAATTTTTTTCATGACATCAGAACAATTGACCACTATATTCTTTAAATATGGATCACTTATTAGAGATATTATATATAAAAAAATAATTCTTAACCAACTGAAACGAAATAGTGTTATTTTTAATCTAATTCTCATTATGTTTTAAAATATATATTTCTTATATATTTAAAACATAATGAGTAAATAGAGGTATGATACCGGTATTATAAAATTTAAAAGACATAACCTTCATATCATAGACAATAATCATGAGTTAAGACAAAAATCAATTTAAATCATAAGATATGAATCAAAATGTAATCAAATAATCTGATTCCTGATAACATAAAATTTGTATATTACATATTTTTTGTTTTAGAAATACGTATAAAAAATCATTTATATTTTAGTTGAATATAACTACCAATACTATCATTGTTGATTTGGTTCAATCACTAATCCATTGTATCTTTTTCAAGTATTAGTCCCAAGGCTATCATTTTTGATCGAGTACCTTACTGAATTGGGTTCACATACAATTCCAATTGTTATTATTTCACAAGATATGAATTACTAATGAAATTAATTTATGATATATTTAATTAATATATCTCCCATTCAATAATTAACATCATATATATATAGGCCATAAGATCATAAAATATTCATTGTATCATAAGCCGTTTAAATTAAATCATAAGGCCCTAGCATTAAAAATTTCTTAATGTTCAGATAAGTTAATAATTTGACTTTAATTCGCATCGATGATCTTTTTAGATTTAGAGATTTAAGGAATTTGTTCATAACTTATACATAATATCATTAATTTTTAAATTAGACACATCTACTCATTATCCATTTTCTTATAAAACAAAAACTCTTTTAAAAGATATATCCCATTGATTTGTGTTTTAATAGCATACAATTTCCTTGATCCAATCCATGAATATATTTTTCCTTATGTAATATGAAAAATATTTAATAACATGGGATGAGAATAAAATTCTCAGTAAGGTATACATACAGAAAGAAAACTATTAGTCTTGGGATAATATTAAAACTATGAATACATTATCATAATGTAATACATTTCACCATTGGGAGGTATTAAATATAGATCAATAAATATAAAATTATTACTACCCTTTTCTAAAACAATAGATTACCACAATCCAATAAAAAGAGACATATAGGACATAAATATACTTAAATGGAATAACTATATGATTGAAGTCAACACATATAACTAAATGGAATAGTCGTACGAATGAATTTCAAACCCAATGTATTGGAGGATAAATTGTAAATACCCTTCCTAGAATTATTACGGAACCACCCATAATTTGGTTTATCACATAACCACCCATCATTGGTTTATCATGTAACCACACATAAAATGTCCAAGTACCATTATATAATAAAAACACATAAAATAGTGAAAATATCAACATTTCACGAATAAAATCTCATTTGAAATGATAATAAATAATTTCAAGATATTGAAATAAAATATCCATTTAAAAAACTATTTTAAATATGAAATCACCCTAATGGTAATAAGATATTTGATTTCCTTTTCAAAACATTATGTCTTATGGAGGAATTCAAATATCAAATAAAGATTATAGTGATAGAGAGGTCGTTGTTGCCACATACGAAAAAACATTCCTTTTGTAGTTTAATAAAACACATCATCGAAAACATATTCCCTTTGAATGAAATTATAATTCAAAAGGGTTTTATTATACACCATATAATAGAAGGAGGTGTATATTATCAAAATATGCCTCAATGAAAGGAGATTGAGACGAAGTCCCAAACAATGGGAATTGTGTAAATAAAATTAGTCATTTATGTGAATTAAATATAAGTACACATACATAGAGTATAAATACATGACATGACATCAATATTTATTTCTCACATAATCATTTCACAACATAATTTATAAGTATAAGATTAACCCAATGAATCGAAATTGGGTTAATAAGTTCCCTTACCTTGAGTCAGATTCATCATGTATGTTCCTTGTTATTCCTGAACAATAATCTTAAGTTACTTTATACTTTCTTAACAACCATTTTTTTTATTCCTTTTATATCACTTGTTACCACATTATTAAAATTAAAAAATTATTGATGTTAATATCAGTGGTTTTGTCGATATTGGGTACGTGAATCAAAAAGATTTTTTTATAATTAAAAATTATCCATGAGGTCAAAAGTAAATTATCTCAACAACATTATTAATGATTTAAATATCATTTATATCTACTATATTTTTATTTATAATATTCTGTAACATTTCGGGATAAGAAATGAAATGAACTGTTCATCGATATGGTAATTTGTACATACGCTTGAATGCTACATTAATTTATATAAAAATAATGAAAACTAAATGATACATATGTATATTAATATTTATATTATAATATAATGTTATATATACATTACATAAGATGATTAACTCCATTTTTTATACATTCCATGTATGTCATGAATGAGTCATGTCACTTTGATGGATGGTAGTCCGTACATTCTCAAATGAAATTATCATATTTACACATCATGAAATGAAAAAACATATGTTTTTAAATAAATATTATATTATCATAGAAAAAATGTAAATATAATATATATCATATATATATATAGTGACATCATAATGGCCACCATGTGAGGTCGTAGGGGAAAATTGAATAATCATTGTTTCGTGAGGCATGGTTCGTTGTACATGGAAACCATATGTTGGTATCCACTATATGGAGCTGTGTGTAAGTGTAGTTGGAATTATTCTCATAAAAAATACTAGGATATTGATGATACTTGTTTGGTTATTTAATCAATGGATAAGAATATAATAGGGAGTGGAGAAGGAAAATAAAAGAAAAGAACATGAGAGAAGACATTACCTCTAAATTGGGTAACTACTTTTGATTTGAGCTTAAAGGCTTTCTTAAATTTCCGTATTCCCAAGATAAGGATTATTGGTGGAAGGGAGGGATATTGGGAGCTTATTTGGGTAGAGTTTGGGTGATCCAAGGGGATTGAGAGGTGTGATTAAATGGGTAGAGGTGATGCCCTTTTATAAGAGGGTGGAGGGGCAGTTTATAAAGGTATTGAAATATTATTGTATTATAAAACGATTTTCAGTTTCAAATGGTCCCAAAGACATTTATTTAAAAGTTAAGATGATTATGGGTAGAAAACCTATCAAATATTAGTTTTTAGACGTGTCTATGTCACTAATGTAACTATATCTTTTAGCTTCAAACATTAGTTAACTATTTTGACTCTTACCATGTCTTCTTGTATATTAATGTTATATGGTTAATATAGTTACTATAAAATGAAAAATCAAACCTAAAGTGGATAATTATTGATAGTTTCAACATTATATATATCATGTTTCATAATATTATGTTTTTAGAACTATTATTTCTTTTAATAAAATAGTATTTGTTTTAATAACACATTTATGTAAATTTTTAAACTATTCATATCATGAATTTTTAAAAAATCCACAAAAAATTGATTATTTAGAAAAAACATCATTAATTAAAATATAAATAGTCAAATAATTCATATAAATTCTTGTATAGAATAAAAAGTTTCAAAAAAAATTTATTTTAATATTTATAATCTCATTTATTTGAATCCTTCATTAATAATGGAACCACTACATCATCATTGTATCATAGATATATTTATTTATTTGATGTCTAAAAATTATACATAAAATACCATGATGTAGGAAATATTTTTCTCATTATAATGACTATTTATAGAGGGAAATAACACTTATGTATCCCCACATAATAAATGTGTTATTAAAAGATACATGTTTATATTACATTTTTCATTTCTTTGAATTAATTCTTAAAAAATGTTATTTTCAAATAAATGTTGCTCGATGGGGTCCCACAATTGATCCAAGGATACCCAAGGTCAGAAATATCTCATATTATAGGATTATTACACAAGTTATAGTGGTTTAATATAATTATAAAATTATTTTTCCCTTATTTAATCGATTTACCCTTTAACCATTGTAAATAAAATAATAAATAATGTTACTATTCATAATGTCTAAAACTAAAGGGTACCTGTTTAAAACAGTTTGAACTCATAATTCCATGTATGGAATCCATTTTTGTCTAATTTTTAACACAAAATTGAAATAATGTAATTTAAAATTAGTTCCTGTTGTAAAAACAATAAATGGGTTTTTAAGATGTAATAACAACCAAAAGATTGACATGTCTTTAGGTCCAATTTAAAAGGTAAATTACATAAAATTACCATAATTTGATTAAATTATAAAAACATAATATAGTTACACTTTAAAATGTATTAAAATAATAATCAAACTATATGAATTATTTAGATGAAAAGACAGTTTTGAATTTAAATGTTATATTATTCACTATTCATTGAAAAAATGAACTTTATAATATAAATAGAAATATTTCAACCAATATAAATTTTTTTGTCCCAATTATAATGAAGAATTTTATTTTTTCAAATAGAACATTTAAATATGACAAAAAAATATTTTAAAAAGGGTTTGCCATCAAAATGCTGTAAAACAACAATTTAAGAAAAATACTTTTTTTATTTGAAAATTGAATTTGTTTATTTATCTTATCTAAAAAACATATAATATGTATTTAAAACATTACATTTAATATATAACATTTATTTTTTAAAATAAAAATCCATAAAGAGTGATATGGTTTTATACACACAATTATTCTCTTTTAAAATAGTTTTTCAAAAAACGCATCATTTATATTCAATTGGTTTTTATTTCCATTTCTAATAAATTTGTTATCCAATGAATCATTATTTAAACATTGTAAACCATATTTCAAAATTCAGTTGATATTATTAATTCCATCCATTCCAAAGGCTAGGAGTTAACTGCCATTAAAAATAATATTGTTATTACTGATTTATTTTTTGGTATATCTCAAGGTTGTGGGAAATGTAAGACTTTGGAGAAACCCCTTGTTATGTGTCAAGTATGGTTTTGAAATAATCATCCCATTTAACAAAAAATTAATATATTATTAATAAGTATTAATAGGAATCAAAAATTATTACTCTATAAATACTTAGGTCGTAACATATATATTTTCATAAACATTTCAATAATTCATCATAACATAACACATAGAAAATAGAATTGTATCATAAGATTATCATAATAGAAATAATAAACCATCTAGTCAAGGATTATGGATGCATTAAATGGTTCATATCCCAACAAATCATAATTATCATCATAGGATTTCATCATAGATGAAAACTATTTTAAATGTTTTTGAAATATTTATTGAAAAAATTACAATTTTAATTTTAAATTTACTTTATTTGAGTACATATTATTTTATAAAAGAAAGTAAAAAATTAACATTGAAAATACCCATGGAATTTTTTTACAGGAATTTTGAAAACATACAACTATCATGAATGTAGTAAATTATGTTCATGGAATGTTCATAGATTCAATGATTCCATTCAAATTTTATATAAAATGACAAAAGTACGTCATTAGAAAAAAACAACAAGATTCCTTTTATTATATTTTTTAAAAACTAAAAAAATGAAATATTATCTTGAAAATATCAATATAGATTTCATATAAATAAATTAATTTTTTAAAATAATATTATATAATGTAAATCATTTATGAATAATAAATTAAAACGTTTTTCATCGATTAGATAATATGTTTTTACTCTTCTAGATAATTAATATTTTTTGTACTTATACCATTAGTTTGTCTCCTCTGTTTGTATAATGATTCATACTAAATATATTTAATGGTAATCATATTCCATAAATTATGTTTTTTATATTAATATATAATTTAGGATGTATAATATGGGGTAGAACCTTCAATAAATTATGAAGGTTCTAAAAAAATGAGTACAAAAACATGTATAATTTTTCATTTTATGATAATTATTTTTTATATTTTATTTAAATAGAAAATGAAGTAACAAAATTTTATATCTGGATCCTACAAAACACATGATGGATATTTAATGTAAAATTTATTTATGACTATTTTTCATTATTTTATATAATAATATGGTATCCCGAATTCACCATAATATAGAGATAATCCTAGATTGTTTCCATCATTAGTTGATAGAATGTAATTTTATAATAAATTAATCTCTATAAATGATAATATTAATTATGTTTTTAAAGGTATTAAACACTCTATGAACCTGAAAATAATAGAAAATGAAATTTAATTATTTATTATAGATATAATAGAATCTCGTCTTAAAAAATAAAATTAAATCATTTTTTTATGAGTGATCTATAATTTTTTATTATTGTATGATGTTAAATATTCTCTAAATCCAGGAAATATATAATGAGTTTTGTATGTGATTAATTCATTTTGATTTATAAATAAATTATTTTTTTGAAAAAGGTGAAAATATAATAAATATATGTTGAGATAAGAAGATGATAAAATTATTTCTACATTGAAGAATAAAATCATTTTGTTATATTGTATGGAATGATATATTATATTAATAGTGAATTATAATTTATTATTTAAAAGTTTTAAAAAAATTACTTTATCAAGGAACAATTAAGAAAAAATTATGGTAATGTTTTTTTTATTTTTATATTAATAGCCAATATGAGAATATTAAATGATTGTAACAACATTTTAAGACACCCATTAAGAAGATAAGAGTCCCAAATGTGATTATAAGTTATATATATATAGTCATATAATGTTTCAAATTTATATATTGTAATACTGTATATGAAAAAAAGAATACAGGAATATCCTAATATTTTTGGATTAGAAATATAAATATCGAAACATTTTAGTAAATCGTATGTGTGGAAATCCTTATGCATAAAATCAATCTATAATAAAAGAATAAAATTTTATAGGAGAATATAATTGTATATAAACTAATTTTTTTCAAATAAATTTAATGTTTGGAATTACTATATCTTATTGATTTATAATATTAAATTTATTTTGTCTAATTAATTTTCTATTTTTAGGTGATTTTATAGGTGTTCAGAAATAAATTTTAATGAAATCGTTCATTTTAAAAATCAATTATATCTATTCATGGTGAAAAATAATTATAACCATAGTAGCTATGTATTTCATGTAGTATATGTGTAAACATGTGAAATAAAGAGTAAATAAGGTCTTTTTGATCATTTACCAAATTAAATTTTATTTTCAAAATCTGTAGTAGTATCATTATTTAACCTCAATTATTAGAGAAGATATATTGGATTTTTTTATTAACTATAGAATGAACACAAAAAGATGTTTGGAATAATAAGAGTGAAACACATTTTTTTTACAACGGTCGCCCCTAATATTTGATACATTTTTCTTTTTATGGCCTATTAAATTACAGGAACAATATTTTTCACTAAGAATAATATCATAAATAATATAAGACATGGTTATTGGTTATACATCACCCATAGTGAATCTCACAATTGCATCTATTTTCTTTTGATAATAATATCTCTAGAATATGTCTTTATGTGTATATACAATCTTCAATTGAGTTCCCTTCATCAATAAAAAATCATAGCTTAACCAATAGAGATTATATGATTGTATTTTAATTAATATGAATAATATCATGAATCATATTCTTTGTAAAATGACCAATCTTAAAGACCATGTTCAGAATAATTTCACTAGCTTCATTCAAATCGAACTCCACGGTATTTTTTCCAATGAGTTTTCTAAAAAATACAAACACTTTAAGATTCATCACAAATTATTACTCTTCTATCTCAAGATTGTCAAACAGTAGATATCACAAGACATTTTCTATATACATGACTGTCCTCCACATTCATCAATAGATGAAATGTTCTAAATATTCTGTGTAGTAATAAGATCCTTCTCTTTCTCAATCCATAGATGTGACAGACTTTTCACACAAAGATATGTTTAAACAAATATATCTATGTTCTTCTCAATAATATATATTTTCTACCACTATAAACAATATTCTATAAAATTTTATTTTATAATATATCAAAAAAAATTATAAAATTATCCTCCATCTCTTTTACATGAATCTCTCAAAATTAGTATGAGTCATTACCCCCTCCCCACAAGGTGTACCCCTTCTGGGCCGGCAATGTGAGAATAGAGATAGTGACCCCCCATGTCTTGCCTCCAGTAGGCCACGTGCTGGCAACTACCACTGAGGGTATATCAAACACACAAATGTGAGGCATTACCCTCTAAGAGAACACATGAAGAAGAGAGATATACGATATACATCAACCAACCCCAACTTATATTACAATATAAAATAATTCCTAAGTACACATATTTAATGTCATGCAAAAACTACTTCAACTGGAAAAAAATGAAAGTACAAAAAGAATGTAAAAAACAACACAGTGACAATAAAGCGCGAACAAATCCTATATCCCCAAGCTAGTAGTGACCATCCTAAAATCCAACCAGCTCAATGTGACCTAAAAATAGTTTATATATACATAGGGTGAGTATAATAGTATAATCAGTAGGACTCTCCTTAGAGCCTCTTGTTCAAAAGTAAATAAATCATGTAAAACATAGTGAACAATAAGTGAAACTAAATCATCACCTAAACAAGTATACTAAGTATCGAGTCTAACCATGAATTCTCTGACATAGTATCAAATACAAAAGTATATAATATAGTAATAAATACCAAGGGTGCCCTGCTTCAACTTCCCCACTCATTTGCTGCTTTTCCCCAACATCACACGTCTTAAGCCATCTCTGTCCAAAAAGGCCTGCCCGTATACACCTGGGTGAAGCACCACAATATTCACCCCATGCAACACAACCACTGGGCCCACGTAACCAAAGTACCTAGCCAGTTTTAGGGATCCAACACAACTCATATAACTTGTATCCCACGTCATCCATTATACCAAAATCCATTAGAGCCCATACACTGAGTAATGATCATCAAGACATCATAGCATATACACGCTACACTATAGTAGTCCATTAGAAACTATATCCAGAATATATGTTTGTGAATAACAAAAATCCATTACAGCCTACTACACTAATATATGGGGAAAACTAACCATTATTCCTACTAGACCAAGTAACTACCAAGATAATAGAGTAGGGAAAAAGGGTGTAGTCATCCATCCATTCTGCCATTGGAATTTTGTGGAAAACAACCCCTGGAGCTTTGAATCCCCAGGGTGTTAATTTCCCTAACTGAAGGGGTGGAGTATCATATTGAAACACAAAAAGTAAGAATATAGTACAAATCAAATCCAAACTTCGAGAATAACCTAGTCTTAGCCTCAAATGTAGCTATCGTCTCTCAGAATCTCAGCTACAACTACTAAGACTAGGTATCTAATAAGAAAAAAAACCATTTAAAGAGATTTATTACATTACTTCAATCCATTTTTACCTGTTTCATTTTTTTAATTAATTATTTAATCAATAATTAACCATTATCATTTCATAATTATATTTCATTAGCATCACACCAATGTCACATGCCCTCTATGCATAACCAAACCCAGTCCACAACGGCCCAAAAATATTACCTCAGTATTGCATCCCAGCAAGCTCCAACCCCATGGGTTAACATTATTTATTCAATATTTTATTAACATAATTATTACATTCCCATATTCAAAGGCATTCTAGATAAACATTCTAATATACTAAACACATGGTGGGTCAACACGGTGAGTAGATGAACTATCGATCAAGTCTTTTCCACTAATATCTGGAGTGTAGAAAAATCCTACCTCAAGATGCTAAACATGGGAAGCATGCGGAAAAAATCGTGCATCTTTGCCTCTTTTGGAAGGAGGGAAAGAAAGACTTGATTCCATTAAATGTGGGGAATGAAAAGCTGATAAACAACCAACATGATTCAAAAATCATCCAATCATGCACATCCAACTGATTTCATCATCATTGGTGTACTCCCCAACACCCATATAAATAAACTGATGCAACTTTCCACTCTAGGCGTCAACATCTGCCACAACCACTAATGTAATACCCCGAGATTTTATGAAAAATATTCTTTTTAATTTCATTAATGTCTTTTTTTGTACGCTACACCAAATGGAGCTTGCACAACACGGATCCCTGACTTGGATTTCATTACACTCAATCACGACCTTCCATGATAGCGTGTGTTATACGCAATACCGAGTATCGCTAAACAACGATATGTTATATAAACTAGCCGTTATGAATAGTAATACCCAATTTTTTAAATTTTTTAAATTTTATTTTTTCAAAGTGGACATCATTTTTGGATTTGGAATATCGAAATTAGCCTAGGGTGAAATTTTTGTTTTTTTTCTGAAAACTTTCAATTTTTGATAAATAGTGAAAACACTGGGTTACAATTTAAAAACCGACTTTTAATTTAAAAAATTAATTATTTTATTTAAATTTATTTTAGTTCAAAATTGATACATAATACTTATATAATTTTAGTGTAATTCATTGTAGTCATTTTATAATAATTTTAGATATATAAAAATTTTATTGAACTTCTCACCGTCTTTTACACACCTCCTAGGAGAATTTGCAAATTTATATAAAACATAATTTTACCGCTTTTTTGAATGGAATTTCAAAAATCAGAGAGACACAGTTTATGTCAGTAAGTAAAATGTGGTTCAATGAGATGAAAATAATTTTTGTTGAATAGTAACTTTTTACTTTAATTTACCACGGTTAAAAGTATATAGGGTAATTAAGGGTAAAAATGATATTATTATTACCCAAACATATGTACTAATTCTATTGGATAAGAGTAATTCGACCAAAAACAACATTAGGAAGAATATATGACCATTTAGGCCCACATAGATTAGATTAGGACATTTATTATTAATTTATTTAAAGAAGGGTTAAAATAGTTAAAATCAATTTTTAATAACTAAATCATTTTTAATATAATGTTATACATAAGATAAATTCGACTATAAATATTAATTATAAATCTAAAAAGATTTATTACATAATGGTATTTTATTTATAATTTTTAAACAATAGACAATTTAATTTATTTATGACACAATGATGATGCTGTAATTATCATATTAATGAAATATTGACATATTTGATGTTATAAATACCCAAATAAATATAATTTGAGACTTTTTATGACTTCAAATAATTTTCTATGTTAATAATACATGTTATTATTTATTTAATGTACTGTTTCCAAAATAATCATTCTTTTATGATTTTCAAAAAAATCAATTACCAAATAGTGTCAAAATTTACATAAAATAGTTTTTAAAACTAATAGTATATTATTAATTGTTATTTTATTCCTAAATATCTAATTATCATAAAAATGACTTAGATAAGGTTATATATATTAATAATAAACAATTATGGTTTCTTTTGGCTTATTATAGTATGTTTATTAACCTTATAGTGGAAGACAACAAGAAGACACGGTAAAAGTTAAATTATCTAACTTAATGTTAAATCTAAATGATAAGGTTAAAATAGAGACCTAAACTTGTCTAAATTATATTGGATGAGGTTTTTCTACCCATCCCCACCTTAGCTTCGAAATAAATCATTTTGGAGCTATTAAAAACTGAATATGACTTTATAATAAAATAATATTTTTAGTTTTTCCTAAGGTGCCCCTCTCCCCCCTTATAAAAGGGCACCTCCTCCCTCTCTTCCTCACACCACTTTGAGCCTTAAAGCTCGGCCCAAACCTGACCATTTCACTTCCACACTTCTCTAAAAACATTCTAGAGGTCCTTGTCTTCTTAAAAGAACAATTTTAGTGCCCTAAGAGGAGGTCTCAAAGAGGCGCTTCAAAGAAGAGGTAATGTCCATTTCCGATTCTTTAAACTTTATTTCTTCTTCCACTTCTTCTTCTTTAGTTTTTTAATTATGAAGTAATAACATAAGTATAACTCATATACTTATATGTTATTATATGTATGATACAACCCCATTTCATCTTCTATCCATCTTACGTAAAATGAAATCACCGCGCGTACGTACATACGGAATACCGACTCCACGCCGTGGTGTAATATGTTTTTCCAACACCACCTTAATTGGATGGGTATAATGGTGTAAAGAATAACTATACATAGTTATTATAACATCATAATGATTCTTCTATATTATACCATCCACTACAATTCTATTCAATAATTATGGGAATGATATCACCGCTCATACGTACGTACGGTTTACCGTCTCCACGACGCGATGAGATTCATTCTCCATGAAAACCATACATGAATGATTATAAAGTTTATATAAGGAATAATAATGAAATATATGAAATAATAATTCTACTAGATTTATATATATATATGTATGTCATCTATATAGTTTCATTCAATTCAATAAGGAAGCGAAAACAGCGTTCATGCGTACATACGACCCACTGTCTCCATGAACGTTGTATTTCATTCCTTTTATCGATCTATAATATATATATGTATATGATGAATATATATATTATATATAAATCATTTTTTACATTCTAGAATTATTTAGATCAGGATATAAGTAATAATATCAAGAACGACAAGTCGAAACACATACGATAAATGAAATGATTTTACCCAAAATGCTACTTTAACATGGAATTTACAAAAGAACGGGTAATATAATGTCATAAGTGAAACATATATGATATCATAACAATTAATATGATTATGTAATAAGTCAATAACATTATTTAAATCATTATACATGAGGTTCTGATCCATACGAAGCATTTTGGACCAAAGGTAAGGGATAATGTTGAAATCTCATTTGTTTTCTATCCGAGATTCCTTATACGTAAGTATTTACTGCGGTTATTTATATCATCCATGTCCATGTATTATAAAAGTTTTTTCATGTATTTTTAAAGTCCTTTTTAACCATTTTTTACTTTTACTACATGGTATGTATGGAATCTTTCTTTTACAATGTACTTTTTGACTTTTCCAGCAAAAGTACGAGAAGAATGTTTTTTTAACTTTTACAGCATGAAAGGATTTTTATGGTTTTATAAAGCCTTATTTTCATAAAGCTTCCTCCAAAAGATTTCATGACTATTTTAGACAAAATCTTTTTCTTTTAAAATTTCATGACGTTTTGTGAAAAGAAATTGATTTTGAAGAGGGAATGATATTTTCATCGAGAATTCATTTCATGTGTTTTATCAAAACCATTTTCTATCTAAGATGACATTATTTCATATGTTTATGTTTAAGTATAATGTCTCTATGATTCACATGGTTTGATTATTCTTATTATGAAATGATATCCATTTCTTTTATATGGATTATGTGACTGTGGGATGATGTTTATGAAACCCATTTTATTCATTGGGTTATTATGAAGGATGTATGTTTATTTTGTGGCACAAGTAAGAATGATTTTATTATGAGATGGGTGGGACCTATATCTCCACCAAATGCATTCAGTAAAGATTAATATCTCATGATATTGACATGGCTGGAACAGTAAGTTAATCCAGTTCAATGTTACAGGACTGAAACGAGGAGTGAACTCGATTCAGAAAGGGACTTTGTCCACTAGGATGGTCTTGGCAGCAATGCCTTGGCTACTATGGAAATCATATCATGTGCTGAATGGTTTCCACAATTACAAGTTTTATTCCCATTATATTTTATCATGGTTGATGTTTCGTTATGATACATTTCTTACATATTTCCACGATTTATGTCTTTTCTCAAGATTTTGATGGTTAAATTTCATGTTCAAGTTTTTGCTTCCAAATGTTTATAGATTGTTTTATGCTATCTATGTTTTCCCTTACTGAGCATTTGAGATCACCCTTTTTATGTTTTATTTTACCCAGAAAATAAAGAAAGGTTATAGGTAAGTAAAAAAAAGGGGAAGATCGTTATGGGAGTTGTTGAAGATATTTCAACATGATTAGAAGTTTATATTCCATGTTTCAAAGACACTAAACTATTACAATCTTTGTGTGTCTGTTTTTGTTATGTATTAAGTATTATGAAAATGTAATGTAATTTCCATGTACGTCAGGCTTAGGGTCTCTACAGTTGGTATCATAAGAAAGGTTTAGTCAACCTTTGAGAACTATGATGCGAAAACGTTAGTGAGATCCATAGTGATATTTCTAAGGTATGTATAGGGATGTCCCTAAGGTAAAGTATACGTATAGGTTATAGTCCTAGAATTGCGCTAACCATATTAGAATTAAACCTATGATGTTAGATATTGAAGATACTCCCCCTTTATTATTTTGTTTTCCCTAGCATGATTTTTGCCTCTCACACTATTCTTTTTGGGTTTTAGACGATGGCTGGAACCCGAAGAAACCGTTTTGATCAATGCAATGGACAATGAAATGATTGTACTCTTGAACAAAAAAATGTAATGGGAGATGGAGTGCAAAATCTTATTGTTATGCTTACACAAGATATGAATCATTCTGGACTTCCAAATGAGAAGAGAAGGGAACAATATTCTATTGTGTCTATCATGAGGAAACGTCCACCTTCTTTCAGTGGGTCTTCTGATCCACTTGTTGCTGAACAATGGATCAGTACCACTGAAAAGATATTTTCAGTTCTTCGATGTTCTGAACATGATAAAGTCATCTTATCAGTATATCGTTTGGAAGGTGAAGCTGATCAATGGTGGAATCTTATCAAGAATATGAGGCCAAGAGATGATATTGAGTCTATGGAATGGGATGAGTTCAAGAACTTATTTTTCAATAAGTACTCCCCTCATATTTTTCAAAAAAAAAATGGAGAAGGAGTTTCTTGAACTAAAGCAAAAGGATGAGAAATCTGTTGGTATATACGGAGTGAATTTTACAAGGCTTTCAAGGTATGCATCAGGATTTATCATCCAACCTAAAAGTAAAGTTGATGGATTCTTCAGTGGCTTAAAACCAAATCATAAAAGGGCATTAGCTATAAGAGAGTTCAGTAGCTATGAAGAAATTTTGTGTTGTGCTATCAAGGTAGAAATGGAAGTTGGTGTTAAATATCCATCTCATGGTTTTGACAAGAAATGAAAGATGGAGTTCAAGGAGAAATCTTAGAATAATGGTGAAAAGAAGATGAATGCTTCCTTATGCTCAAATTGTGGAAAGAATCATGGTGGATATTGTCTTAAAGGGACTAGAAAATGTTTCAAGTGTGGAAAAGAAGGTCATCGAGCAGCTGAGTGTCGAAGTAATGGAAAAATGGTCGCTAATGGTGTGAATTAAGAAAAGAATGCAGAGAATGCCCCACCAACACTTCAATGCTTCATGTGCAATAGAATGTGGCATTATGCTAATCAATGCCCTAATCCAAGGGTTAATTATGATCGACATGAGCAACCACTTAAGGCAAAGGACAAAGGGAAGTCACATGCGATCACTATTGGTGATGTTGAATATGAAAACGATGTGGTGGAATGATTAAGTGCTTATGTAATGGGATTCCAAAATAATGTTGTATATAGTATCATGGAATATTGGAATATTTATGTATAGGTATATTGTGGTTTTCAATAATTTTATTGTACCGGTAACCATGGAAAGTGATTTAGATATTTTTGGAAAGAAGATGATATGCATATAATGAAGGGATAAAGAGAAAATGAAATGTTTGACAGTATTCATGAGCTCATGACTGATATAAGGGAGTAGTTATATCCTGGTTTGAGTATATAGAATTTTGGGGTTTTGGTATGTGGAAAGAGTTAACTTTTGACAGCACTCATGTTTTCACTAAGATTCAATGGGTATTCATTTTTCAAGAGAATACATGATTAAGTCCTTAAAATGTTTGGAATGTGACCAACAAGACAAATCTTATGATATATGGGGATCAATGATGGTATTAACATTCTTGTTATATGAAATTTCTGGTAATCGTTTTCACTATATTATGAGAGTGGACTACAGTATTATGGATAAACCTAAAGATTGGAATGGATTATGTTGGACATAAGTTAGTATTGTTTAAGGATATAATTTTTTTCGATATTATTTATAGGATGTTATAGTAATGAAGTTTTAGAAAAAGGACAACCTTCAGGATGGGCGATAGCCCATCACGTTGGACAAGGTTGTGGGAATCGAACCCACAACCGAAGTGCGACTAGCCTTTATCGCATTCCACTAGCCTACAGGAAGTCCCCGGTTAGTAGAAACTGGTTTTATTTTATTATGTGGTATGATATATGATGTATTAGATCATTTTTGTAATCATATATGATTAACCTCACCATAGATGGACTTATGTATATTTGATAACTTTTGATATCCTTTTGTTTGAAACAGATGGAATGACCCATCATTCTATCACATGATCTATTAACACTTCATGAATAACAAATTCCACATCATTTATTTAAGATATGAAGTGGAAATTGTTCAAAGCACGAACAATAGTGATATTGTACCAAAATCATGCAAGTATTTCTTCTAATTCAAAATTTTCATCTTTAGGGAAATGATAGTGAAAACCAAAAATGTTGTCCTAGTGATCTTATATCCGATGAATCAGGTGGTACCCTAGATCATCACAAATTTATGGCTTTCTGATTTTTGGATTTTTCATATCCATGTTCTCTACCACTCTTCATCAGAACATGACGGTTAGATTTCTCTTCCATATCCATATTTTCACCTATGTTCTCCTATGTGGAAACCCAATGATTATTGAATTTGGGTAACCGTTACGTTTCATTCTTTATTTTTTAAAGAAAAGTTTTGGTATTCCTTTTTACGATGTGGGTTTCTATTAATGAAACATTCGTGTAATAAACCATTTATAACCCCGACGAATTTCGAGGGAGAAATTCATTTTAAGGGGGGTAGAATGTAACACCCCGAGATATTATGAAAAATATTCTTTTTAATTTTATTAATGTCTTGTGTTGTACGATACACCAAAAGAATCTTGAAAAACACTTATCCATAACTTGGCTTACATTACACGCAATCACGGCCTTCCACGATAGCGTGTGTTGTACGCAATACCGAGTTTCGCTAAACAACGATATGTTAAATAACCTAGCTGTTATGAATAGTAATACCCAATTTTTAAAATTTTGTAAATTTTATTTTTCAAAATGGACATCATTTTTTGATTCGAAATATCGAAATTAGCATAGGGTGAAATTTTGGTATTTTTTTGAAAACATTCAATTTTTGATGAATAGTGAAAACATTGAGTTACTATTAAAAAACCGACATTTTATTTAAATAAATATTTATTTTATTTAAATTTATTTTAGGTCAAAATTGATACATAATACCTATATAAGTTCAATGTAATTTATTAGAGTCATTTTATAATAATTTTAGATATATAAAAATTTTATTGAACTTTTCACCGTCTTTTACCCACCTCCTAGGAGAATTTTCAAATTTACATAAAACATAATTTTACTACTTTTGTCAATGGAGTTTCAAAAATCTTAGAAACACGGTTGATGTTAGTAAGTAAAATGTGGTTCAATGAGATGAAAATAATTTTTGGTGAATAGTAACTTTTTACTTTTATTTACCACGGTTAAAAGTAAATAGGGTAATTAAGGGTAACAATGATATTATAATTACCCTAACATAGGTCCTAATTATAGTGGATAAGTGTAATGCGACCAAAAAAACCTTAGGATTAAAATATGACCATTTAGGCCCACATGGATTAGATTAGGACATTTATTATTAATTTATTTAAAGAAGGGTTAAAATAGTTAAAATCAATGTTTAATAAATAAATCATTTTTAATAATGGGATATACATAAGATAAATTCGACTATAAATATTCATTAGAAAGATAAAAATATTTCCTATATCATGGTATTTTATTTATAATTTTTAGACATTAATTAATTTAATTTATTTATGAGACAATGATGATGCAGTAATTATCTTATTAATTAAATATTGACATAATTGATGTTATAAATACCCAAATAAATTTAATTTGAGACTTTTTATGAATTACAATAATTTTATATGTTAATATTACATGTTACTATTGATTTAATTAACTGTTTTCGAACTAATCTTTCTGTTATGATTTTCAAAAAAATATATTACCAAATAGTGTCAAAATTGACATAAAATAGTTTTTAAAAATATATTATATTATTAATTGTTATTTTATACCTAAAAATCCATGTTTCGGCCAAAGAACATAGATAAGGTTATATATATAAATAATAAACAACTTGGGGTTCTATTGGCTTGTTATAGTATGTTTATTAACCTTATAGTGTAAGAAAACAAGAAGACATGGTAAAAGTTAAATTATCTAACTTAAAGATAAATCTAAATTATAAGGTTAAAATTGAATCCTAAACTTGTCTAAATTCTATTTGATGAGAGGATTTCGACCCTTTCCCACCTTATCTTCGAAATAAATCAATTTGGAGCTATTAAAAACCGAATATTACTTTATAATAAAATAATATTTTTAGTTTTTCCTAAGGTACCCCTCTCCTCCCTTATAAAAGGGCACCTCCTCCCTCTCTTCCTCACCCCACTTTGAGAATTCAAGATCAGCCAACCCCTGTCCATTTCACTTCCACACAACCCTATAAACATCTTAGAGGTCCTGGTCTTCTTCAAATACCAAGTTTAGTGCCCTAAGAGGAGGTCTCAAAGAGGCGCTTCAATGAAGAGGTAATGTCCATTACCGATCAATTCAACTTTATTTCTTCTTCCACTTCTTATTCATTAGTTGTTTCATTATGAATTAATAACATAAGTATCAATCATAAAATTATATTTTATTATAAGTATGAAACAAACCCATTTCACCTTCTATCCACCCTACGGAAAATGAAATCATCGTACGTACGTACGTACGGAAAACCGTCTCCACGCCGTGGTGTAATCTGTTTTTCCAACACCACCTTACTTGGATGGGTATAATGGTGTAAAGAATAACTATACATAGTTTTTATAAATTCATACTGATTCTGCTATATTATACCATCCACTTCAATTCTATTCAATAATTATGGGAACGATATCATCGCTCGTGCGTACGTACGGATTACCGTCTCCATAACGTGATGAGATTCATTCTCCATGAAAACCATACATGAATGATTATAAAGTTTATATAAGGATTAATAATGAGATATATGAAATAATAATGCTACTGTATTTATGTATATATATATGTATGTCTTCTATTTAGTTTCATTCAATTCAATAAGGAAATGAAAACAACGTTCATGCGTACGTACAGCATACCGTCTCCATGAACGGTGTATTTCATTCCTTTTAGTTACCTATAATATATATGTATATGATGAATATATATATTATATATAAATCATTTTTTACATTCTGGAATTATTTAAATCACGATATAAGTAATAATATCATGAACGACAAGTCGAAACACATACGATAAATGAAATGATTTTACCCAAAATGCTGCTTTAACATGGAATTTACAAAACAACGGGTAATATAATGTCATAAGTGATACATATATGATATCATAACAATAAATATGATTATTTAATAAGTCTATAACATTATTTAAATCATTATACAAAAGGTTCGGATCCATACAAAGCATATCGGACCTAAGGTAAGGGATAATGTTGCAATCTCAATCGTTTTCTATCTGAGATTGCTTATACGTACGTATTTACTAGGGTTATTTATATCATCCTTGTCCATGTTTTATAAAAGTGTTTTCATGTAGGTTTAAAGTCCTTTTTAACCATTTTTGTCTTTTACTACATGGTATGTATGGATTATTTCTTTTACGAAGTACTTTTTGACTTTTCCGGCAAAAGTACGAGAAGAATGTTTTTTTAAATTATATGGCATGAAAGGATTTTTACAGTTTTATAAAGCCTTATTTTCATGAAACATACTCCAAAAGATTTCATGACTATTTTAAACAAAATATTTTTCTTTTAAAATTTCATAACATTTTTTGAAAAGAAATTGATTTTGACGAAGGAAGGATATTTTCTTCAAGAATTCATTTCATGTGTTTTATCAAAACCATTTTCCATCTAAGATGACCTTATTTCATATGTGTATGTTTCAAGTATAATGTCTCTATGATTTACATGGTTTCATTCTTCTTATTATGAAATGATATCCATTTATTTTATATGGATTATGTGATTATGGGATGATGTTAATGAAACCCATGTTATTCATTGGGTTATTATGAATGATGTATGTTTATTTTGTGGAAAAAGTAAGAATGATTTCATTATGGTATGGGTGGGACCTATATATCCCTCCAATGCATTGGGTAATGATTTATATCTCATGAGTTAGACATGGATGGAATGGTAAGTTAATCCGGTTTAGTGTTACAGGACTGAAACGAGGAGTGAACTCGATTCAGAAAGGGACTTTGTCCACTAAGATGGTCTTGGAGCAATGCCTTTGCTACTATGGAAATCATATCATGTGTTGAATGGTTGCCATAGTTACATGTTTTATTTCCATTATATCTTATCATGGTTGATGTTCCGTTACGATATATTCCTTACGTACTTCCATGATTTATTTCTTTGCTCAAGATTTTGATGTTTAAATTTCATGTTCAAGTTTTTGCTTCCAAATGTTTATGGATTGTTTTATGTTATCTATGTTTGCCCTTACTGAGCATTTGAGCTCACCCTTTTTATGTTTTATTTTCCCCAGGAAATAAAGAAAGGTTTTAGGTAAGGAAACAAAAAGGGGAAGACCGTTATGGGAGTTGTTGATGATATTTCAACATGATTAGAAGTTTATATTCCGAGTTTCCAAAGACACTAAACTATTACGATCCTTGTGTGTCTGTTTTTTGTTATGTATTAAGTATTATGCAAATGTAATGTAATGTCCATGTACTTTAGGCTTCGGGTCACTACAACTAGCCCTCCATACCCCCACATCTCACAATAGCCATCAGGTTTCACATCACTTCATAAGCATCTAGAATCAACAAGGAAACTTCGATCATTGCCTTAAATAAGGGATTCTGCATTCAAATCCAACGAGCTCTAAAAGTTCCATGCATAAGGCACTTTGGCAATTACAAGAAATATGGTAACTTAGAACCCTTAGAGGCATTATCTTTTAACAAATTTTGGATTCTTTAATTCATATGGAATTAACGGATTTATTATTTATAGGTTCCAATAGTGAGAATCCAAAACAGTAAGCTACAAAAAATAATAAAACATTATTACTACATCAGTTTGATTAAGATCAAATCACAATAAAAACAACCAGATTCATTTATAAGCCTCTTTATCATTGAAAAATAAATAAAATTAATCCCACATTAAATTATTTACCAATTTATTTCAATAATGACACGATAAATAACGAAATCATAGATATCACATTGTCCTACAAATCAAGAGGTGATAACATAGAATCGATACCAATTTATTATTAATGTTAAAATATTTATTATGTCCACTACATTGTGATCTTGTGGGATAAATCATGATAAAATTACAATTACACATAAAATTATATATATATATATATATATGTAATGAATCCCCTTACACAAAAGGGTTCTTAACATTATTTACATGAGAAAGATCCACAAAACCGATCAAGATCACCTCCCCCGCGACAAGGGAATCCACCAGTGGACATCGCGGCATGAACGTACCAACTGAAAACAAAGATAGATCTATTAAAAGCATGGAGATAATAGGGAAAACATGTAAAGAAGAAAAGGTATAATAAGTATCAAATAAAAAACAAGAACGGAGGTAAACCATACCATTTATCGATGATGGATTGACATTTGTTGCTTGCACCAAAACAGGGGGTGCACATGCAGTAGGTATAAAATGCAAGGGGAATGATCTATGGATTACGGTTCGGTCACACCACTCTTATGGGAATAAGGAAATGTTTGATAATTTCACACTAGGGAACAAGAAGTTATAACAAGTGATGAAGATATCTTGTCCCTCTAAAATATTTATTTTAGTCGCATTTTAAGATACGCTGGATTTCCATTAATAGAATATTACATTAAACCGTGAGTTTTGACAAAGTAAACACATCTTGAAACATAGAAAAAATTCATATAAGAGTTATGGACATTGAATCGTCCTTAAATCCCCCAAAACAAGGCCTTCAATGTAATTTTTGTCAAAGAAACCGCTAAATGGGTGAAACTAGAGGAAGATGTAAACACAACACACTTGTCGATGATGAAAAACATTGTACACCTCTAATGGTTAGAAACACTATAATCCTACCAATGATGACAAAAAAAATTACTCACTGATGCTGAAAATACAAATGAATCACCAATGTTGAAAGTAAAAATGACTCACTGAAGACATTGTTCACATTTGTATCACCAAGGACACTATACATGTTTGTCTCATCGATGACACTATTCACATCCGTCTCATGTAGGACACTTTTTATGTCTGTCTAACTAATGATACTATTCACAACTGTCTCAATGATGACAATGTTCAAATCTGTCTCACCGATGACACATTTCACAAAATAGGAAGCACTTTTCATAGAAATTGAAATTTGGAAAAGTGTTGGCAATAAGTCACCTTGACCTCCTAAAACACCTCAGACACTAGATTTCATCAAAGGAATGGACCAGAGAGGTCTAGGATATTACATCATATACCTCTTGAAATATTCTCATCCTTGATAATTCAAATCCAACCAAAAAGGAAATAGAAAAGGGTTTTGAACAACCACCCATTGAGATACATCTCAAAAGATATCAACCCAAATAAAGCAACCAATGAAATCCATCTTATAAAACACAAGAGTGTAAAACCACAAAGAGAACATCATTACAAGAAAATATCTAAACATAAAATATCTTGGGATAATGAGCGTGTATCTATGACTCACATTCCCATGTACTATCTAATAAACCATTATGTCACCACAAGACATGAACCAAGGGAATAGAATGCATGTGAAACACCTTCTCCTTGTAGTCCTGGATCTCTATAGTCCACTCCTCAATGATTACATCATCGTTTAAAACAATATTTCCCCAATTTATGATGTTAGAGTCGTCATAAAGATAATGATGGAGCTGTGACACATGGAAAACACCATGTACCACGCTCATTTCTGTGGGAAGTGATACCTAATACTCTACAACTCTGACATGATCCAACACCTCTAATGGCCCAACAATATGTGGAGAAAGATTACACCCATGACCAAAATTCAAATTCCAGTGACTGGGATTCATCTTCAGAAACATGTGATCCCCAAAATCAAACTATAATGGTCTCCTCCTTTGATCGGCCTATGATTTAGAACAATCATGTACTGAATTCATCCTCTCTTTATTATCCTGAACTATCTCTATTGAATTCTTCAATACTCCTGGTCCGAGAATTTCTAACACTCCAACCCCCCTCTTGCACAATGGTGTACGTAATGGTTTTCCATATAAGGCTTAAAACTGCGTCTTACCAATGTTAGGGTGAAACCTATTGTGGTAAGAGAATTAGACAAAGGGAATGTGCCTCATCCAAAACCCTCCAAAATTCAGGACACAAGAGCATAACATGTCTTCATGAGTTTGTACGGTCTACTCTGTCTAACTGTCCTTCTGTGGATGAAAAGTACTGCTAAGACATAGTTGTGAACAAAAATCATTCTTGAGACATCTACACACCCAAGAGGTAAAATGAGGATCTAAATTGGAAATTATTGGCCTCGGGACTCCGTGGGGTCTCAACACCTCCTCTAGTTATATACTTGAAAACACCACAACTGAGGTCGACTCCTTCATCGCTATGAAGTGGTCTGATTTCGTTAAATGATCCACTACCACCCAAATAGAATCATGGCCTCCCTGAGCTTTATTTAAACTAGTAACAATGTACATAGAGATATCCTCCCACTTGAATAGAGGAATATATAATATTTAGAGAAACCCATTAGGGACATAGTTCTCTGACTTAAACTTTTGGAAGACCAAACATCGAGACACAAACTCCACAACTGCATGCTTCATCTCGGACCACCAAAACTAAACCCTCATGGTCTGGTACATCTTTTTTATGTCAGGATGTACCGACAATGGTGAACTATAGAACTCTCTTAAACCCATATCCCACATCACCAGTGGAACAAAAAGCCTTCCCATATACAGCACTTGGTGTTTTTAATCCTTAGACCAACCATCCGGGGACTCACCAAAAACAACTCAATCTCTTCAGAACTCCACCAATAGATCCCAAAAAAATGAATCTTCCACCTACTACACTAGAGATGACTAAACAGTCATCTGAATAAAAAACCTTGTACCACCCACTTCTCCCATATCGAGAGGAAATGATGAATGTTATTCCATCACTATCCATTAATCAGGAGATTCCTACACTACATCACTACGCGACTTCCTGGTCAGAACATCAGCTAAAATATTTCCCTTTCTGGTTGTATATGATATTTTTAAGTCGTATTCCTATAAAAAAAATCCATCCACTAATGCTACTAAAATTTCTACTTTCACTGGGAAAAAACATACCACAGGATCATATGATTGGTGAAAACCATAAAGCACTCTCCAATGAGGTAACATCCCTACATATTCATAGAAAACACCATGGATTCCAACTTAATATCATGGGTGGAATAGTTACATTCCAGGGTAAAAATCATCCATGACCCATAAGAACTGATTGATCTATGATGCATTAGAACACACACTAATCCTATATGTGAATAATCATAGAAAACATCGAACTGAACTCCCTATGTTGGAAGATAAAGATCATGAGAACTTAACAACATCCCCTTTAGATACTCAGAAGATGTATAACATGGATCAGTCCACATGAACGCCAGTTCCTTCCTTTGCAATGATGTCTGAAGAGTTGCAACCTAAGAGAAATCAACTATGAACCTCATATAGTAGCCTATGAGACCCAAGAAACTTTTCACCTCTACCACTATTTTGGGGGATACCCAAGATACAAATTCATTGATCTTTGATGGATCTAGAGCTATTCCCTATTGGTACACCACATGCCCTATGAAACGAAATTCTTGAACCCAAAGCTCACACTTTGACATCTTCCCTAACAGCTGATGTTGATGAAGAACTTCCAAAATGACATGCATATTTCCTGCATTCCCCTCTAGGAGACATTAAGTACACTTGGATTTAATCAATGAAATCCACCACAAACATATCCAGGAACTCATGAAACACAGTTTTCATCAACCCCATGAACATAGCCGGAGCATCGATCACACCGGATGGATTTACAAAAAACTTGTAATTCACATGACGTCAATAGATAGTAGTCTTCAAGATATCCTCATCTTTCACAAACATCTAATGATATGTTGAATGCAAATTGATCTTCTTGAACAATATTGCCCCTTTAGTTGATCAATTAAATCATCAATACATGGAATAGGATAGTGATTAATCGATGTCACTTTGTTTAAGTGATGATAATCGATATACAACTATAAACTGTCGTTATCCTTCTTCACGAACAAAATAGGAGCACCCTACTGTGAAAAACTAGTCCAATCAAAACTAAACTGTAACAAACTATCAAGCTATATACATAGATCCCATAACCCAGAAGGTTACATCCTATCTAGAGACATAAAATAGGGTACGCTCTTGGCTATAGCTCAATCTCAAACATGATATCTAATCGAGGGGGTGAGGCTACAACCTATTCTGAAAAGATATTAGGGGAATCGTCTATGACCTAGGGAAACACCTACTACTACACCTCTGAGAAACATAGAATCAACTCATCCATCAACGATGTCTAGGGAAAAACACACCAATGACCCCTCCGTGGGTAACTCTTTCCAACAAACACCGATGGATCTTCATCAGTATCGATGAAAACCACCTGCCTCTTAAATAAATGCATGATATCCTACAATTAATACTACCAATCCAAGAAGAGGATCACATCATATGGTTGTATATGTAAACATGGTAAATGTCCCCAAGAGTGGTGCTACCCCATAACTAGCTCACAATCCCTACATACATCAAACATGTCAGCTTGAGCTCCAACTAGCATATTCAATGACAAGGGCACTAGAAACCTCTCGATATAAATTCCCAAATTATGGACAAGAGAAGGTGATATGATGGATTTCATCTCTCTTGAATCAAACAATCCATACACCCATGTTTAAAAAAAGAAAAGGATGTCTCGAAAAATGATTGTATCCCATGGAACTAAAAATGTTATAACATGATGCTAACCACGACATTCTCCATAGCCTCTATGTCCTTAATGATGACCACCACCATGGTTGTGCTCTACTATATATGGATGGGGAGTGTATCGGTCGTATCCTATGTTTTCCCTACACTATACTGATCCAAAGGTGTTGCAAACTGCAATTGTTGCCTCAGCTAGAACTGCCTCAGCGAGAGAAACTAGAGTGTGACATTTGGTGCATGATGACTACTCTAAAATGTCAAGAACTCTCACAACTGTTTACCATGGTATCCATAAGAAAAAAAGTGCATGATCCCTTTTAATAGACCTGTGATCTACTTCCCCTAGAGAAACGAGATGTTGGGGGCTGGGGCCTACCCCCAACCGAATGATAACTATTCTCTCCTAAAAACTAGGAATCCTTGAACACAGTTCTGCTTCATGAGGAATTGTGATGACTCCCATATCAGGGTGATTATGTTCTATCCATTCTCCTCACAATGACCTCTCCCATTACTAGCACCACAAGATATGTCTTTAGTATAAACAGGGTAACCAGGAACTGGATTTCTAAATGCAAATCCTCCCCAAAATGCCTCTCCCTAGCCTCCTCATCTGGAAATTGGTCAGAAGCATATCATAAATGGTTCCTGAAATATATTTGAAACTCTCGTACAATGGAGCACCTGTTTAAAGGGTAAGTATCTCCTAGATACTGTACGCCTTTGCGGTTGAAGAAAGAAACTTAGCTCTAAACATGACATAAAACTCCTCCAACGATATCTCCAACTCATTGTGATCCCCAAGGAATAAAAAACACCACTACATTGCTACCCCATCCTTCATTTTCATAAACTAGGAAACCCTATGATACTTACCAGCCCCAATAAAACTAATGCATATCTCAACCTACTCCAACCATTCTTCTATTATTACATCTGAAATGGATCACATGCACTTCTGTAGATTCTAGAACTGAAACTCATGGAGTGTCCTCCTCCAATGGTTGTAATATTCAACCTCTACCATGTGGCGTTGTGCAAGCTTAGCCTGCTGAACATCTTCTACATGAACCTGGTAAGGATGTCGACCTAGATCCATACCTACAATAAATGGTAGATCTCATAAACCTAGAATATGAAGGACTCAACATTAATTAATTAATTTTTTACTTTTATTTATTTTATGTTAACTTATCCCATGGTCTACACATTCAAACATAGGCATGAAGAATAATGATTCATGATCCTTTTCCTTGTTCCCCACCATACAACCAATTTTACCTTGTTTTGTAGCCACGGTAAACTTAATGGTATGTGAATCAGATCATAGGGAGCCCTAAATGCATATGTCTCAGTTCATCTCTATTGTTTACATATCTTTCTAAGCTTGAACCACACTATTTCCTTACCATAAAAAGTAACATCACCAGTGGCTCACACTAAACTCAATCCTATCCATCAATCATACCTCAGATACCACTCTTTCACGACCCCCTTCCCACATGGTGTACCCCTCCTAGGATGGCAATGTGAGATGGGAGATAGTGACCCCCCGAGTCTCGTGTCAGTAGGCCCCAGGTTGGCGACATGCACTGAGGGCAGAAAAACACACAAATGGGAGGCATTACCCTCTAATATTATACATTCGAAAGATAGGGATAAGAAATAAACAAACAAACTCCAGCATTGACTACAATATAAATGAAATAGCAGGTACGCATATGCAGTGTCATACAAAACTAATACTACTAAAACAGAAAACTGCAAGTACCAAATGAATTTAAAAACAACAGCCACCATGATGCCCAAATAGATCTTGAAACCCCAAGCGAGTGGTAACCATCATGACCTCTAACCAACTCCATGTGAGTTGAAAAAATATATTTATACATAGGGTGAGTATAGTAGTATACTTAGTAGGATCCTCCCTGGATCCTGTCATGAAAAAGTAAAGAAATCATAATAAAGCATAGTGAACAATAATAGAAACTAACTCATCACCTAAATTGGTATACTATGTTCCCAAACTCACCATGGATAATCTCACAATGTATCACATGAATGACTATATAATATAATAAAGAATATCAAGGGAACGTCGCTACTACTTCCCCATTGGTTTTCTTCATTTCGTCAATGTCGCACGTCCTAATCCATCTCTCTCAAAAAAGGATTTCCTGTAGACACATGGGAAAAGAACCAAAATATGCACCTCATGAAACACAACCACAATGTCCATGTATCCAAAGTAAATAGGAATTTTCTTTGAACAACCATAGCTCGTATAACGTGTATCATACGTTATGCATTATACCACAAGACATTACCTCCCATACATCACGTATGGATCCTCAAGCCATCACAGCCTATACATGTTACACAATTAGTGGTCAATAGGAAACTATATCAATAATATATATGTATAAATAACCACGGGCCATTACAGCCCTCTATAAACATATATGTGGAAGACTAATGGTTGTTCCTACTAGCACATGTAACTACCAAGAAATGAGAGTAGGGACAAAGGGGGTATTCACACATCCATCCACTGACCATAATGTTGGGGAAAACAACCCCCAAGGAACAAAATTCATGGGGTTTCAGTTTTCCTAACTGAAGGGGTGGAGTAGAGTATAGAAACAAATAGGTATTCAATGTACTATATCTCACTACCACACTATGGTAATAACCAGGTCTTTGACTCAACTGAAGTTATCCTCTCTCGGACTCCTAGATACTACTGCTGAGACTTGGTATCCTATAATCACACAACCATTTAAATAGCATCGTTACATTAATTCATTCTATTTTTACTAGTTTCATGTTACATTAATAAATTTTTTAAACATTGATTTACCATTAACGATTCCATATTATTTTTCATTAACATAACTCCAATGCTTCAGGCCCTCTAAGAATAACGAAACCCAGTCCACAACTTATAAAAAATATCACCTCATCATTGCATCCCAGAATGCTCCAACCCCAGGGGTTACAATAATTTATTCATTCTTTTATTAATATCATTATTACTTTCCCATATTCCCATGCATTCTAGAAACAAAATCAATGCTACTAAACAAAGGGGGCTCAAAATAGTGAGTAGATGAACTACTTGTTAAGTCTTTTCCACCTATAGTAGGAATGTAGACCCATCCTCCTCGGAGAAGCGAAACACATAATTCAGGTAGCATACACCACTTGTCTTTTCCCCTTCTTCAAGGAGGGTTAGAATAACCATCTTCCATGAAAAGTGGGGAAGATAAATAAAATAAAAAATCAAACTAAATCAATAAGCATCCATTTATTCACCTCTAACCCATTTCATCATCATTAGGGTCCTCCTTGAAATCCACGTGCATAAACTGAGGCATCTTTCCACTCTAGGTGTCAACTATTGCTACAACCACAAGGCATCCCTGCCCCTACATCTCACAATAGTCATCCAGGCTCACATCACATCACATGATGCAGGAAACAACATGGTTACTAGTCTTGTGTCCCTTACTTAGGCATTCATCCTTCATAAGCAATGAGCTCTCACAGCTCTAAGCATAAGGCCAATTTCCCTTTACAAATATGTGGGAAACTCAGAACCCTATGAGGCATTATATTTTAACCAAAATAAGGGCCTTTAAACCATCTATAATTAAATGATTTTTTAGTTTTTAGTTTCCAACTATGGGAAACCTAAACAGTAGACTATCAAAAATAATTAAACATGCATACTGTATCAGTTTGATTAACATCAAATCACAACAACAACAACCAGATTCATTTACATTCCTCTTTATCTCTGAAAAATAATTACAATTAATCCCATTTTACTTTCATTACCAATTTAAATCAATAATGACATGATATAAAAGGAATGAAAAGATATCACACTATCTAGAAAAATAGGTGGTAATAACATAGGAAAGATACCAATTTATTAATCTGGTTCTAATAATTACTATGAGAATTTAATTGTTATCTAGTAGGATAAATCATGCTAACATTATGATTTCACATAAAAGAATTTATATAAGAAATGAATCCACTACTTCAAAATATTCTAAACATTCTTTACATGAGAATGATCCACACAACCGATCACGATATCCTTCCCTACGATAGCTACATCCACCAGAGGATGCCGCAACACGACTACACCAACTGACACCCAATAAAACTCCATTAGAATCATGGATATCGTAGTCCATAATTAGGAAAGAAGAAAAGGGAGATGTATAGAAGAAATCACAAGAAAAAAGCTATATCATTCCTTTTATCGATTATGTATCGACACTTTTTTCTCACTCCTAAATAGGGGGTGCACTTGAAGCATGAAGAAACTGCAAGGGGAATTATCCAAGGATTAAGGTTCTATCACACCACTCTTAGGGGAAGAAGGAACGATTTTAGAATCTCCCACCAGGGAACATAAAGGAATTATAAGGGAAAAATATATCTCGTCCCTTTATAAGATTTTATAGAGAAATGGTTTAAGATGCATTGGATTATCAATTAAAAGAGGACTCTATTAAACACTTGTGAAAAAAACATGTAACATGTTGGCATTTTTCTTGTCGACTCTTTATAACTAATGTGAAAAGCGGGAAAAATTGGTTTATAACGTGTGTTATAAAATATTTGATTTGATAAATCACCGAGATTAGATTTATCATGTTAGTTATTTTATAACTGATGTGATAGATCGAATATGGGTGATTTGTCATGATAGTTATTTTATAACCGACGTGATAAATCAAATATCAAAGATTTATCACATCGGTTATAAATAACCGATGTGATAGAATAATTTCTAAGTCTATTACTAAATAGAAGATGTTATAAACATAAAAACATCGTTTATCACATCGGTTACTGAATAATCGATGTGATAAGGATTTTAAATGATTAATTCTGCCCCATATTCGATCATTCTATTTTCTTCGATCAGGCATCATGCAACTTGTCTCTCTCGCAAGGAAAACCTAGAAAAGATTCTTCAAAGTCATTCCACCCAACCTCGTTTTTCCAACATCATTTATCATCTTTATTATCACCAGATCTATCAGGTCGACTCGCAAAACTAATATAAGCCTCAGACGCCTCGGTATCATTTTTTATTTCTCACGATTCCCTAAACAAATATTTTGAGATGTTATTTTCAATATTTGTTCTTACTGTCATGGTATCTATCATAGTGTTAATTTACAAAATGCTAATTTATTTATGGTAACTTAAATAATGGATGTGATACCATGAAGGTTTACGATTTTTGAGTGTTTTCTCATGTGTCTGTGCATGTACATTCATCTGTGTGGGGGTGGGGTTTTCCAAGGGGGTTAGGGGTTTTCCATGTGGGTGGTGGTGTCTAAGGGTGTCCAATGGGGTGGGGGTGTCCAGGGGTGAGGGGGATATCCAAGGGGGGAAGGGTGTCTAGGGGGTGATGTCCAAGGGGTGAGGGGGTTTTCCAAGGGTGTAAGGATGTCTTGGGGGTGGGGGTGGTGTCCAAGGGGTGAGGGGTCTATCCAAGGGTGTTGAGGGTATCCAGGGGATTTCCAGGGGGTGGGGGATTTTCAGGGGGGTGGGGACTATCCAAGAGGGGTGTATATGGGGTGTCCAAGGCGGTGGGGATGTTGTCCCGGGGTTGAGAGGGATTTCTAAGGGGGTATGGGTGTCCAGGGGGTGGGGTGGTGTCCAGGGCTTGAGGTGGATGTCCCATGGGGTATGGAGTGTCCATAGTGGGTGGGGTTGTTTGGGGTTGGGGGTGTCCAGGGGGTTGGGGGGTAGTCCATGGGGGTGGGGGTGTCTAGGGGGTGGGGTTGGTGTCAATGGGGTGAGGGGTCTGTCGAAGGGAGTGGGGGTGTCCAGGGGGGAAGTGTAGGGGGTGTCTAGGGGTTGGGGGTTGTCTAGGGAGTGGGGGGCTTTCAAATGGGGTGGTGTGTCCAGGGGGTGTCCAAGGGGGTGGGGGTGGTGTAAAGGTGGGTGAGGGGGATTTCCAAGGGGATATAGGTGTCTAGGGGGTGGGGGAGTTGTCGAGGTGGGTGAGAGGGATGTCCAAGTGGGTATGGGTGTCTAGGGGGTGGGTGTTGTCTGGGTGGGTGGGGGTGTCCAGGGTGTTGGGGGATATTCGGGGGTGGGGGTGGGGGTTTTCCAGGGGGTGTCCAAGGGGGTGGGGGTGGTGTCCAGGGGTGAAGGGACTGGCCAGGGGGGTAGGTGTGTCCAAGGTGGTGGGGGAGGCCATGGGGTGGAAGGGCGGTCCATGGGGTGGGGGTGTAATTGGGCATGGGGCTGTCAATGTGGGTGGGGGTGTCCCGAGGTGTCCAAGGGGGTGTGGGTGGTGTCCATGAGGTGAGGGGGCTATCCAAGGGGGGTGGGGGTGTCCATAGTGTGGTGGTGGTGTCCACAGGGGTGAGGGGGTTGTCCAACTGTGTAGGGGTGTTCAGGGGGTGGGGTGTCCAAGGGGGTGTGGGAGATTTCTAGGGGTGGGGGTATCTAGGGTGGTGGGTGTCCAGGGGGATGGAGATTTCCAGCAAGTTGGACCCCCCTTGACACACCCTCTCCCATGGACTCCCCCGCCCCCTGGACACCCCCACCCCCATCCCCCTGGACACCCCCGCCTCCATGGACAGGCCCTCACCCCCTAGAGATCCCCCATCCCCTAGAACCCCCCCCCCCACCCCCTAGACACCCCAACCCCCCATGGACAGCCCCCCATCCCCTATTGAAATAGATTATATATTAAAGAGTGTATGACAGAGGTTCTTGAAGAGTTGGTATAGATATATCCCTATGGATTCCATGAACCCATTGGAATAGATTGTATGATGGACAAAATGTATTCCATTGTTTCTTGAATAGTTGGTATATATATATCCCAACCGTTTCATTGAAACTATTGTCATATATTAACTTCATGTAGTCAATAACAATGGTTCCTATAGAACTATTGGTATAGGGATATGGAAAAGTCCATCATGCCAATGGTGTGTGAAACCATTGGGATATTCTATCCCAATGGTTTCAAATCATTGTGATGGGTGTAATTTCAATTACTGAATGTATACATATTTTAATATTTATACTTTATATTTCTTGTTTACGGAAGGGTGAATTTCGTATCCAGTTACACCAGGATGTATTATTTGTGTTCCATAATAAGAAAGGATCGTAGATGAATTTAAAACTATTATATCGAACTATATTTTCTTTTTAAAATCATTGTCATCCATGTATTTTCTAAATACGCATAAATTGTTTTTATATTTCAAAATTTTTTTACATTAAATTTTTGATATTTTTCATAAAAATATAAAATTGGATTATCTTAAAAAGTTTTATAATTTTGATATTTGTTATAGGTAATAATGAGTCGAATTTGGATTATGGAACATCAAATGAGTAATGAATATGAGGAAGGTGTTGATGACTTTTTGGAATTTTCTAAATGAAATGTTCCAAGTAGCAACATTTTTTTCTGTCCAATATTTAAATGTTTGAATATGAAGAAGATAAAAGGTATAGATATCAATGATCATATGATTTGTCATGGTTTGAATCTGAGTTAAAACCCTTGGATTTGGAATGGTGAAACTGGACAGAATGTCAGATCTATTGATGACAATGATTTTCAAGATGGAACTCTAATTGAATTGAAGAAATGATTCGTGATATTGTAGCTGAACAAATTGAGATAGAACTACAGTTTTGATTCTATATGTCGATGATGAAAACCAATTGTATCCTCATTGTACAAAATTTATTGTTTTTTCGGTGGTGTTTTGATTGATTAATCTGAAGTCAAAACATTGATGGAGTGACATAAGTTTAATAAATCTACTAAAATTATTGAAAGACATTACTCCAAAAGACAACAATCTTCTAGATTCACATTATAAGGCCAAGAAAATATTCTGCCCAATGGGATTGGGATACAATAAAATAAATACATATCTGAATGACTGTATGATATATTAGAAGAAAAATGAATTTCTATCAGTGTGTCCTAAATGTAGGACATCATAGTATAAGTTCAAAGAAAAATCATAGGCAGATGTAGAGATTACAGGGATCCCAGCCACTGTATTTTAGTATCTTCCTATAATTCATCATTTAGAATTTGTATTTTATAATTCACATGATGAAAAAACGTTATGTGGAATGCTGATAAAAAGATATATGACATAAATATATTTCATCCAACTGATTTTCCACAATGGAAGAAAATTTATGAGCAGTATCCTACAATTAGAAATGAAATTATAAATCCCAGACATGGGTTATCCACAAATAGAATGAATCCATACTAAACCCTCAGTAGAACACATAGTTCATAGCGTATTTTATTGGTAATTTACAACCACTCTATTGGTGTTTTTATGAAGCCCAAACAATTCATGTTGAGTATAATGATCTCTAGTCTGATGAACCCTCAGAATGATATTTATGTGTTCTTGTCACCATTTATTGATGATTTAAATATTTTATGGGAGGATGGTATTATGGTGTATGATTCTTATAAAATAGAAAATTTTCAACTGAATGTAGTGCTTATGTTCACTATGAATGAATTCCCATCATGTGGACTATTTTCTGGATATAGTGTTAAGGGGAATAAAGCATGTCCAATTTGCAACCAACAAACTTCATATTATCAATTCCAACATGGGAATAAAATAGTATACATGGGTCAATGAATGTTTTTTCCTAAGGATCACTATTATAGAACTATAAAAAAAGGTATTCAATGGCTCAAAAGAACTTGATATTTATCCAAAACATTATCAATTGATGTGAATTTTGTGGGGGTGAAAAACATTGATGTGACATTGTGAAAGTCACATAAATATGGTTATGATATACAAATTTGGAAGAAATGGTAAATATTTGATGAGCTTCCATAAAGGAGGTATCATAAAGTGAAACATAATATTGATGTCATGCACATGGAGAAGAATATATGTGATAGTTTGATTAGAACATTTGTTAGATATTAACATAAATAATAATGATGGGTTGAATGCAATGGTAGACTTACTAGAAATGGGAATACGTTTGATGTTAGCTCCCACTCTTAATGGAAGATGGACATTTCTTCCCCTAGGTTTTCAAACATTATCCAAGAAGGAGAAAATTAGCTTTTGTTAGTGTCTTCATGATATCAATGTGCGTCAAGTTTACCCTTAAAATGTAAAAAAATGTGTCTCTTTAAAGGATTTGAAGTTGATAGGTATGAAATTTCATGATTTTCACATCATGATGCAACAACATCTACTAGTTGCATTACGTGTGGGTCAGAAAGACTATAATGAAGTTGTGTTATTTTTTCAATTCAATTTTTAATAAGGCGATTGATGTGGATGGTTCGAGCATTTCGTAAAAGGACAAAATTCTTCTACTTTTTCAATTGGTTGTGTATTTTCCTCCGTATTTTTTTGATATAATAGTGCATTTAATGGTTCATTTGGTTCGAGAAATAATTCTTTTTGGACCTATATAACTTCGTTGGATGTATCCTTTTCAATGTTATATAAAAATATTGAAGGGGTATTTTAAGAATCCATATAAACTAGGAGCCTCCATTATTGAAAAGTATATTTTTGAGGAAGTTGCGATGTTTTTTACAAGCTAGTTTGATGTGGAGGAGTGCATAGGTTTGCCTATATCTCGCAATGAATGAGTTAATAATGATGGAAAGGGGATTATTGTCTTGAATGTAAAATCATTGTCTTCTGAATGGTTGAATAATGTAAAATTATACATAATGAATAACATAACGGATTCTGAACTGTATATCACATTTCCTATTAATGAGTTGAAACAATGTCATCCAAAGAAGAAAAGAATGTGGATTTTGAATGAGCAAAACAACAAAAAATTCAATGGTTTAAAAATACATTTCTTGGTAGATCAGATGTATCAGATTAATTAAGATGGTTAGTGGGTGGTCCCAGTTGAAATGTGGTAACATGGTCCGGGTATGACATTAATGGCAATACATTTCATACGAAATCTCAGGACAACAGATGTGTGGTTCATAACAGTTGTGTATTAGTGTCTGAAGAAGTAATGTATTTTTTGATTTCTAAAGACAAAAACCCAATTTCTGCATCAAGTGCATATTATGGATTCAATGAAGAAATATGGAAGGTTGATTACTTTAAAATTAAAGTTCATATTTTTAACTGAATATGGTTTATCGGTAACAATAGTGTCAGACACGATGAATTTGGAATGATTGTTGTTAATTTGAATAGATTGGAAGACACATCCTAATCTTTTATAATGGAAACACATGTAAAAAATATTTTTTATTTAGGTGATCATTCATATATGCAGTAGTCCATTTTTTACAAGGTAAAAACAATATATTGGTGAGGATCAACTTGATGAAGATACTGATTTATGTGAGATCCCTACTTCCATGGAATTATTAGTAGAAAATAATTATGAGCATGTTGAAGACATGGTTTGTTACATAAGAAATGATCATGACAAATGAATTTGGGAAAACAATCCATTTGTATAATCCAAATATTATAGTTTTCCTATGTTTATTATTTATTTACATTTATTATTTTCATAAAATGATAGAAATTTTTTTTATATTATTTTTGTTTAGTTTACTTTATCATGATTACCATTTCGTAACTAATATTTTTATTGATTTTTTTGAATGAAAATTACACTACTATGTTTACCATTTTTACCATTGTCTAACATGCATACCATATTTACAATTTTTAATATTATGTAAAATAGTTCTGTTTTCCATTTTTTGTTTACATTAGTGTTTTTATATTTGAATTTGTATCTTTGTGAACTAATGTATGATTTTTTGATTTGAAGAAAAATGACAGATCAACCAGTTGATCAACCATATGATTCTGAAGATGACCATCATGTTCAGACCTCTAGGGAGGAACATTCAAAATCTCCTCTTGATGTTCCCCAATCATCCTCATGTGTTCCCATAATGAAAAAAGAAGAGTTAAAGAGATTGTAAACATGGCTACACATGTTAACAAAAATGATTACTTGCTTGTAGCCATGACCAGAGGATACTCATTGAGTTTGATGATGATTATATTTGAAAAGGTTTAAATGCATTATATTTTAAGTGTTTTGTATCAACTCAAGGTAAAAGAAAAGTCATCATTTGTTATGATGATTAGAGAATTGTGGACCAACCGATAATATCTCAGTTGTGGGAGACAATTTTTGTAAGATATTTTTCTATTGTTTGAATAATCTGTAAATGATTCTAGTTTAATATTTTTACCTCTTTTTTATCAGATGACATTTGATATTCCTAGCACTGGAAGAGTTATGAGGAATGTTTTTGGTGGATGCAATGAGATGGAGGGATTTCAAATCATCCCTCACATCTGATTTCATTTTTGGTCATAGGAATCATGAAAATCCCTCTCATATATATCCTTTCATAGATGAAGACACATGGAGAAAATTTGTTGAAAGTATAAGAAAATATTCATTTATGGTAAGGTTAATGTGAACTTTTATAATATTTCTTATATAAATGATATTATTAATTTTTTCTTAATGACTTCTTATTCGACGTTTATAGTAAACAAAGACATGTCATTAGGAGATAAAATCTAAAAATGTATACCATCATAGTTTATCTCGGGGAGGGTATAAATTATTGGAAGAACAAATGATGGTAGAAAAATTACAAATATTGAGAGTATATTCTTCAAGATCTGGAGTGTTAGCCCCTCCTCCCCTCCATCTAGTCCTGAAAAATGAAAGAGAGCTCAGATGTGAAGAAATGGGGAAATATCTTTCGGAATTATTGAGAATCGTAGTTGAGAGGATTGTAAGATATTTATTTTATTTATTTAAGTTAATTAAATTATTTAAATAATTTTAATCATTAGAGAAAAGTTTAATTATCTAATGCATGAATCTCTTAAGGATCCGAGCTTATATGGGGTATTAACAACTACTTGGAAGAAAGATATATTATCTGCAACATTGGGAAATCCCAAACACCCATTTCATGTACGAGGATATCCAACAAGTTTATCGGTAAGAAAAGTGTTTCAATGTCCTTAAAATTATTCCATTGAGGGTGTTTATAAAAACATAGAATCATTGGATTATGAATTTCATAATATTAATGAAATAATGGAATAAAATATTAGAGTGTTGGTATAGTATATGATTGCGGACATGCAATGACAATTTCAGATTGCAGCTCCCACTTCTCCACCTCCCCCTGCAGACCCCGTTATTTATCGTCTACCTCTGCTGGTAGCTCCCACTCACCCACCTTAGCCAGCTGACCATGTTTTTTATCCTACTCCTACACGACAACTTCCTTCTTATTGTGAGTTGTATGTTGATGATCCTCACCATCATATAGTTTCATATGGGATGGTGTAATGTATAAGAGATATAGTTCATCATCAACTGTTAGAGGTAGAGCATCATAGGGTAATTTTATAGGATATTATAGATAGATCTACTCAAGTACCATTACCTTAAGATGAGGTGACGAAAGTTGAGCATAGTATCATCCACTTTTTTGTTTGGCCATGTAGACTTTTGTGACTCATTAGCATATTGGTATGTCTGTTATATCATTTATTTTCTTTTTTATTAAATTTGATTCAACATTTGAAAACTAATATGTTTTCATATTTACTTTTAGATGAATACTTCAAGGGTAAAGAAATACTTTATAAACAACAAAAAATATAAATGGTTATGACATCAGATACAAATTCTAGTAGTATTGACAGATTTTCATGATATTCAAATGTTTTGGGTGATCATTATGAGTTTCCAATAGAAGATTTGGTTTGTGGACATTATATATGTGTGGGGATTGTGAAAAATGATATCATGGAGCTTCATACTAGAGATAAGTTGGTCATCAACGTGGTATATATTTTTTCCATGTAAGTATTAACACATTTCCCTATGTTGTATTTGTTAAAAATTTACACTTATGTATGTTTTATATTATGTTTCTTTATAAGATGTGTGATAAGAATGAGCAGAAAGATGTATTTGGATTCTTAGAACCGCATTTTATTTCCCCAAAAGCACATGCATTGGATGTGCAATAAAAAACACTTTATATTACTGACCAATTTGAATAGAATATAATCACGCAGAATTGGATGGTGCATTTTTATGAGAGGTATGAATCATATTTCTGGAAAATTATTCAATATCTTTTAACATAAAAACCACTAACCATAAATGATTTATATCAGTGAACATTGGATGTTAGGTGTTTATTTTCCAATGGAGAAGACACTTTATTGGATATGATATGTCCATGGCGATGTGTAGGGAATTTGTATAAATATATTGGAAAATCCGGTTTCAATTTAAAAATAGTTTATAGTATAATTAATTTTAAATTTATCTCATTTATATTATTTTATAACATGGGATGGGTCTACATTCGAAAAAACACAAAGAAAAAGAGTTCCAAAATATAATATTTGAAATCAAAGGTAAGTATCCATTTATAATTTGTACTTTTTTATGTATTATATAAACTGACATTTTTAATTGAAAATAATTTAATCAGAATTGTCATGAACTACAAGGAATCATCGAATTCAGATATTTTATGTTAATATTTACGTATGAAATAAGTACAAATGGAACACTAGTAAATTGTGACCATGTCAGATTTCTTTATAAAATTTTCCATTAATATTTAGTTTGATTTAATCATTATTAATTTTATGTAATATCCTTTTAATTTTTTTATATTTCATGACACTCTACAATATAGTTCTCAAGAGTTCAAACACTTACAAGTGGAATGGTAAAATTATTTTAATGCTTTGATTGGATATTAGTTTGTTTGTAGTGTATAATGTAATTTTGTATATTTTAATTATAATTTTGTATATGGAATTTTTTTTGTTGGATTTAGGTTATTTTAGTTGACATTATATGTTTTAAATGTTATATATGTGAATGTTTAATTTTACTTGAGTTCTTACTGTTTTGGTCTAGATCTGATGATTTTATGGTATAGACTCTTGTTTAGTAGTGGTCGGCTTATGGTATGGTTTCTACTTGTTTCACCCTTTTTTATAGTATAGTAATGGTTTCATAGGGGGTGGGGGTGCCCAGGGGGTGGGGGTTGTCCAATGGGTAGGGGTGTCTAGGTGGTGGGGGTTGTCCAGGGGGTGCGGTCATGTTCAAGGGGTAGGGGTGTCTAAGGGTGGGGTGGGGTGGTGTCTAGGGGGTGGGAGGGTGTCCAAGGTTGTCTGGTGGTGGGGGCTGTTCAGGGGGGTGGGGGTTGTTTAGTGGGGTGGGGTGGTGTCTACGGGGTGGGGCTTTACAAGGCTGTGGGGGCTGTCTATGGGTGGGAGGGTGGTCTAGGGGGTGGGGCAATCTAGGGGTGGGAGGGTGTCTGGGTGGGTGGGGGTGCCCAGGGGGTGGGGGTTGTCCAGGGGGTGGAGGGCTATTTAGGGGGGTGATGGTTTCCAGAGGGGTTGAGGTTTCCAGGGTGTGGGATGGTTTCCAAGGGGGTGGGGGCCTATCTAGGGTTCTGGGGGCTGTCAAGGGGGTGGGGGTGGGAGGTTTTCTAGGGGTGGGGGTGTCAAGGGGGTTCGATGGTGTCCAGGGGGTTGGTTCTGTCCAATGGGGTGGGGTGGTGTCTAGGGGGTGTGGGCTACCCATGGGGGTGGGAGGGAGGTCCAGGTGTGGGGGTGGCAATGGTGGTGGGGGTTTCTAGGGGTTGGCGGTGTCTAGGGGGATTAGTAGATTTCTAAGGGGGTGGGGGCATGTCCATGGGGTTTGGCTATCCAGGGCGTGAGAGGGAGTCCAGGGGGTGGGGGTGTCCATGGGGGTGGGGATTTCCAGGGGGTGGGGGTGTCCAGGGGGTGGGGTATCTACTGGGTGGGGGCTATCTAGGGGTGGTGGTTGTCCAATGGGGTGGGGTGGTGTCAAGGGGGTGGGGGTTTTCTAGGGGGTTGGAGGGAGGTCCCGTAGGTGGGGGTGACCAGGGTGGTGGGGTGTCTAAGGGGTGGGATGGTGTCTAGGGGGTGGGTCGAGGGTTGTCCAGGGGGGTGTCCAGGGGTGGGCGGATGTCCAAGGGGGTGGGGCCTGTCTGGGGGGTGGGGGTTATCCCAATGGTGGGAGGGGTTTTGGGGTGGGCTGTCATGCGGTGGTGTCCTATCAGGGGGGGTCAGGAGTTGTCTTGGGGGTGGGGTGTCCAAGGGGTGGGGGTGTCCAATGTTGTGGTGGATGTCCATTTGGTGGGGGTGTCTAGGGGTGGGAGGATTTCCACGGGGGTAGGGTCTTTCCAGAGTGTTGGGGGTGTCTAGGGGGTGGGGGTGTCTAGGGGGTGAGAGGATATCCAAGGTGGTGGCGGCTTCTCCAGGGGGTGGGAGAGTGACCAGGGGTGGGGTTTTCCAGGGTGGGGGTGTCCAGGGGTGGGGGCTGTCCTGAGGTTGGGGGTGTCGAGGGGGCTCTTCGTGTGTCCAGGGGGTTTATCCAGTGTTGTGGGGTGGTGTCCAGTTGGTGGGATGGTTTCCTAGGGGTGGGGGCTGCCCAGGGGGTTTTTCCTGGGAGGTGGGGGAGGTGTCCAGTGGGGTAGGGGATGTCCTGGGTGGCTGTTCTAGGGATGGGGGGATATCCAGTGGGGTTGGATTTCCATGGGGGTATGGGTTGTCCATTGTGACATTGGGTTTTTAGTTGAAATTATAAATTTTTATTGTTAATTTTGTGAATGTTTAATTTTTCTTTGGTTCTTCTTGTTTTGTTCTACTTCTGATGTTTTTCTGGAATTTATTCGAGAATGGTTTTGGTCTAGTTTTGGTATGTTTTCTTCTTTTTTCTAGTCTTCTTTAGCAGATCATATTAATGGTTGAATAGTTTTATTAAAAAAATTGGTTTTTATGTTAGTTATTTTGTAACGGATGTAATAGATGCATGAGAATATATTTCTACGTTTGTGTTTAATAACCGAGGTTGTATATATGTTTTCACATCGGTTAAATAATAACCGAATTGAATAATGATTCACAGGCAGGTTTTTACATCAGTTAGTTTATAACCGATGTAATAAATGAATGGGAATGTTTTTTTACGTCATTTATTAAATAACTGTCATAGAATATATGTTTTCACGCCGTTTAAAAAATAACTGACATGAAAAACCTCTTCACAGCCTTGTTTGTCACATCTCTTATGAGAATAACCGATGTAATAAACTTTTTTTCAAGTGTATTTTTTAATAACCGATGTGACAGAACACTTCATAGGAATAGTTTATTATGTTTTTTATTAGATAAATAATATAATAAATGATATACCATTTCAATTTAGTTAAACCTGACAAAACAAATCACCTCTCTGAAGAATTTTCCACACCGGTTTTTTATGAATGGACGTGAAAAACGATTGGGATTTATGTTTTTTACATCGGTTTTAAAATAACTAACGTAAAAAATAAAATTTATAACGTCTATTATAATAAATCCGACCAAAACCAACGTAAAAATGTTTTCTTCACTAGTGAAACCACCCATTTGACCAATTAAATGCATCCCAAAACATTGGAATATTTATGAAAGGAGTTATGGGATTTGAATCGGCCTTAAGTCCCATTAAACCAAGCCTTGACGTTTTTTTGTTAATGAAAATGCTAAATGGGATAAAGTATAAGAATATGGAAACACTATACACTTTCTGATGGTTGGAAACACATTACACATACCAATGTATAGAAACATTGTACACTTACCAACACCGACAGTGAAAATGACTCACTGACGCAGATAGTAGAAATGAGCCACCCACGCTGGCAGTACAACTGACTCACCAATGAAAAACCTCACATCTATCTCACTGATGACACTGTTCACATCTGTCTCACTGATGAAACTATTCAAAAAATAGGAAACACAGTTCAGAAAACTAGAAATTTGGAATGTGTGAGGGAATAAGTCACCTTGATCTCTTAGAACACCTCAGACACTAGATTTCAGCAATAGAATGGACCAGAGAGTTTCGAGACATTACATCGGGTTCCCAAAATTAATATCTTATTTCCACAAACATTATCTTTTGTGTTCACATTTAAAAAAGATTACTCCTTTATTATGTCTACTAGCCTTTAGTGTAATTATTTCAGTACACTTTCTTATTTTATTTTTTCATTATATTCTATCTGAATATTTATCTATTTTAGTTAAGGAAATATATTATTGTTGTCATCCTCAATATATTTCATAACTATAGTAGTAGAAATTAGTATCTTAACTGTATAAAAAACAATAAAATGTATTCTTATGTTGTTGTATCTCTTGACTCTATAATTTTATTGTTTATAATTTCATTATAATATTTCACATATATTTAATATATAATATAGTGTTAATTTTTTAACTTATCAATTCTCAAAATAAATCATAAATATTGCTATGATATTTGATTTGTTTGATTCCAATACATGGATAACAATTTTTAATTCATATTTGATCATTTAAAGGGATTTTATAATTTTTATATATGAAAATCAAAAATAAATATAATATTTATAACATAATTTTATTCCCATATGTTCTTAAAATGAATATTTGAATCATGAAATATTTTTTAATCATGATATTTTTAGCATGAATAATTCAATCTGTATTATGACATGTAATTTTTGTCGTCAAAATATTAACTATAGAGTATATTATTTTCATCTTTTTGGAATATCAAAATGTAAAATTTTATTAGAATCATGATTAGAATTCTAAAGATAATTTATTAATCTTGTAAATTATATTTTTTTTCTCTTTAATTATTTCATGTACACTTTTAAATTATTCCATTGCTCCTCTAAATAAATATTTTTCACATCAGATTTATAGATTAGCAAGTTTATATTTTAATTTATCTCTGTATGTCAAAGAATGATCTTTTAATATAGATTTTTATACATACAACACCCACATAGTATATAAATAAAGTATATATTCCTCCTTTAAAACAACATATTTTTCTTCCACGGTTTAATTTTATCCCTTAAAATCCATCAATGTTTCTTCTAAATTGGCTATGTAAACTTTTATGGCCACTATGTAATCCTTCCATGTCTAGTGAGTATGTTGAATTTTTTCATGTTTTATTATTAGTAGAATAATAAGAATATTATGAAGTTAAACATATTGAAATTTAATATAATTAATATGAATTCACTAATATATTCAAATGAATTATGAAATTCAATAATTAAAATTTACCCTAACTAAAATGTGTTCAAATCATCATATAATAACTTCAATTCATCGTTCAAATTATTAGAATAATTCAAACCCATTATACAATTTTTCTGTGGTGTATTTAATAATTTAAGAACTAATTGTATATTATTTCAATATATTACAAATTCCTCAATATTTTACCACCAAAAAACAATTATCTAAAATAACATCCATGTGTACTTATTTATTGATAGGTATTCTTCGGGATCAGCACACCATAAATTTTGTTCAGCTCATAGGACTCATTCACCTTCATTATAATATAGGTCACAAAAATTACTTTATACACCCCTTCTAAACATTTATTTTCTACTAATTACAACACTTCCACGAAAAAATATCATTTCATGTGAATTAAAATCTACATTATAGCCATATCATTGCATCCTTCCTAAACAATCATGCACAACACATCCACTCCCTTAACAAATTTATTTTCCATTATTATTATCTTACATAACATATAATGAAAATAGATGTTATATTTAATCCTTACAACTATAAATTCATGAAAAAATACTCTACTTATCATTAATAAATGTATATATCTTATGTTAGTTTTTTTTTAATTTTTATATCTGTTATCCTTCACCCACCATCAATAACCATTGGATTTCCATTATACAATTATTTTTGCCATTTATAAAATATAATCTCTATTAATCCATTTTGGAAATTAAACCGCCCTATTTGGATTTCTTTTCAAAAAAATTCATTGTAAATACAGTTCCATGTTCATCATCCTTAATTAAATTAATTGAAATGGATATTATATTTATTCCACTTATAATTAAAATAATTATAAGAGAATTATTTATAAAAAAATTAATATAGATAATTTAAAAATAACATATTCTAACTTTTTTATTCCTTTAATTATCCCCCCTCCCATTAGAGAATAAGCCAATATTCACATGACTGAAGGGTCCAACCATGTTTATCTTATCAATGTGACATAAAATATTCAAAATAAATTTATTTTTTTCAAAAATTAATTAAATTTTTTTTTCTTTTTTAATATAAAATACTACATACATTAATCATTCTGTGATTCTAACTCAAAAATCACATCCTAGTGGTTTTTTATAAATAATTTTGAAGAAATTGTTAACATTTACTCAATATTAAAAAAATGAAATAACTCAATAGTATGATTATTTTTGACCCATTTATTTAATATAAACCCTCTTTGCTAGATTAAATAAATATTGTTTCAGAGTATAATAGAAGTAGAGGGTAGATTTACTTTTAAAAAACATTATACAATTATGAAATTATATGATAAAATAAAATTAAACATGAAGAAAAAAATATATTAACTAAAAGAGTATGCGGTCAATGAATAAACAATATATCATTAGTTGGAATTTAACAGTAATGCTAAAACAAGTTGATAAAACTGTTAGTCTAAAAATTCATATGTGTCCCTACGTCTCCCCACCTAAATTTCATGAAATATTTTAGATTATAGTAATTTAATTGTGTTGTATGATGATTATAAAGAATAAATAAATGAAATTCTTATTGTAGTAAGAGGATACCAAATAAAACAATTTATTTTGAGTTGAGAAATAAATAAATACAAGAAAAATAAGAGACACTATATTATTAGATTCAAATAAAATAAATGGTACGTCCATAACATTAGTAGTTATTAAAACAATAATCAGAGATTAAGGATTTTATTTTCATATATTAAAACCCTATTCATTATTGTCCCTAATAAATCAAAATGTATGGATAAATAAGTTTAAAATAATTAGGCAGCAATATAAAGGATATTAGTTGAGTAATGTCATGAATCACAAGAGTATTCTCAATAAATAAATATATGGATTGTTAAACATTCTTTTTGAAAATTTGTACATATCTATTGATTAAAATGCCTCATGAGGGTTCTATTTATAGTGTCCAAAACTCTCTTGGTCTTTATAGAAAAATCATAGGTCAAATAGTGTTTTAAATTGGGTGTCACATTTGTTGGTTCTATTCTAAATGACTTGTTTTCATGGATCAATGGCTTACTAGATCATCACACTATCTCACTACATGGATCAACTAATTAGGGATGGGTATTCATTTCACCACTAAACGTGGAAGATGTATGTTCTCAATCCTTGATCCACAAGCTATATAATGTTGTCTTATGGGTGGTGAAGTTCCTTTTTCAAGGGATTGATAACCATTAATCTCCCTAAACATAAATTGATTCCTTTTATTGGTCCATAAAATTAGTTTCTTCATGTACAAGAATACGTAATAAAATAAAACCCATTGAAATTATTATAAAAATAAATTATTATTGTGATTATAATATGAATTTGAGGTAAAACAATCCCCACCTTTTAATGATGACATAAATTTAAAAAGAATGTGATTAAATGATAATGTATATGGAAGGATTTAATAAAATGTAATTCAAATAGAGACCATATCATATCCTTTTTTTCATTGAAATATGTCAAAAAATATTTTCAATGATAGAAATAGAGGAGCCTTGTGATTTCAAGGCTAGTTGTTCCCAAAATTAATTTAATAAAAATATTAAATATTTTTTATATCCTGACTATTTGTTTCTTCACAAATAAAATTTTATATACAAATATACATGTCAATATAAAAATTTTAAACCATAGATTAATTAAGTGTTTGAGTTTTACCACAATAAAACATATATGTGGTTGGAGTGGGATGTTCAGATAGAGTGGTTATTGGTGGGTAAATTTAATATATTAATTTATGAATTTTTAAATTAATTTTTAAAATGGTCATGGATAGTATCATATATATTAACAAAAATTTTTGTATAATCTCTATAGTGATCCACATAAACTAGAGTGTCATTGAGATATTTTTCTACCACCCATCACTGGTGAGTTGAGACTGGATGACGATGAGATTCAAAATCTAGTTGAATCAAGGAAATGCAAATGCAACTAATCATCCACCATTATTGTAGATTGCATTATTAAACAATTATTGATAAAATAATGAGGTAAGGTAACTAAATTTTGGTTTATTCCCTTATGATTAAATTATTGATCATGATAAACCCTCTATTCATTGATCTTCATATAAATAGTTCCATGTCATGGTACAACATATTGGGATTAAAATATTTGTACACTTCTGTCAATGTTTCTCACTCCATATATCCCAATTATATATAATATGGAAAATAATTATTTTAAAACGATGGTTTCAACATTTATATTTTGTTATCCCCCTTATTTCTTCATGACCCCTCACTTTTGGCATATTGGTTCATGGTTCCACATTACCATAAGGGTTCGGGTGTGGTCAAATCCCTTGATTCCCAATGGATTAAAAGGTATTGATTGTATTTGAAATTGGGGGTGGATTATGAATCTTGTGAGATGTGGTTGATTGATTCTTATTTTATCGGGATTTGGGATAGTCGTGAAACAACAACAAGAATCACCATAGAAAATAGTGGCATGCATGCTTTAAATCAAGTACTGATATCTTGATGCATTTTCATTGTTGTATAATAAACAAATTAATGTTTATAATCCATTGTTTTGAAAATATATAATGATTAATTGGGTGGTAACAGTTTTGGGATTTTCTTATTTGGATGATTTGTGGAAGATCTAGAATTTTATGTGAAACAAAAAAACCCATTGTGTTGTTCGAATAAAAAATATCTTGTAGTTAGGTTCTTATTATGGATTGGGTTTTGTGGAGGAATTAAATATCAAACATTGTGTGATGGGACCAAATTCGATGTGACCATACCCGTTCGACATAGAATATACATGTAATTCACATCCAGGATACATTTTGGCCCTACATGCCATGTACAATGGGGTGCACGCCATGTAATGACACATGGGTAGTGTATATAGACATGGACCAAATGATATGTGTGTGGAAAAAGATAAAATCTTTTCCCAATGTGGTAGATAAAATGTATGTAGTACTATCAAATTCTATGTACTACTATATGGAAAATGATACATGAATTGGTTGGGACACAAGGAGCCTACATAGTAGGACCACATGCAATGTGGGTCCCTTACATGACATGTACCAACTTATTGGAGAAATTTTGATCTATTTTATCTCCATAATTCAGATTCATATTTTTTCTTATGTGTATCCTTTCATGAGGTTTTCCCATGTACAACATGTCTTTTTCATTCTTTTTCATTTTTGAGATACTATTTGAGACTTTCTAAGTTTGATTCTTATTTAAGAGAAACTTAATGATGGAAGAGATCATGAAGTATTATAAGATTTTCTAATTAGAGGTTGTATTCCCCTATCATACTGAGTATTAGTTCTCTTATCTTTGAATATGTATCTCCCATGTTCAACAAGAGTGATAGTCCTACTCACACTTTATCCATGAAAAAGTGGTTCTTTAATGTGGCATCATGGTGAGGTTCTCAAAAATGTGATATACATATGATGATTTTTTACTCCCATATAATACAATGGTATGTTTCCTCTATACATTTAGATGATACTCCCCTATCACATTTGGTAATGGTTCCACCATACTCGGGGTACAGATGCAGTGGTGGAACTCCCATATCACATTACGGCATGAGTACTTCGTCCAAATATATTGTTATATTATATGAAATCCTGTTGCAGGTCCTTCATACATTACTTATTGATTTGATGGTGGAACCCCTCATCACACACAGTAATAGGTACTCCATATGTAATATTTCGAAAGACATGTGAGATGTTAGGAATCATTGATGGGCCATTGGAACTATTGGAACACTCCTTCCCTAGAGTTGGGAAGTGATATGGACTTCCACATTAACTATAATTTGGGTTTCTTTTATAAGGTTAGTATATAAATAGTTTTTAAATTTATTTATCATCTATATTCATATGGTTTTATATGTTAATTATATATTTTCCTCATATTTCTTTTCCTTTATATTTCTTGTACTCAAACAAGGTGTGTATATACTCACACCTGCATGAGATTTCCCCACTCATTTCATGTCTTATACCAATGAAAAACATATTGATAGTGATTTTAGTTTAGTATATTGATATCGTCATTCAATTTTAATATCAAATTGGTAGATATTTTAATATTTTGAACCATGGCCTCAAATATTTTACTTTTCATATTATTTTCTAGTTAAGAAATATTTCTGGATTGGCATGTATTTAGAACATTGAAATTTTAGATTATGTTATATTTCAATTTTTTTTTCTATAGAGATTATTATATGAATGTTTGTTAATCTATAAGATATTATCTTTCATATTTATTTTTTTTAATTTATGCATGTGATTTGATTAGTGTGTGTGTTTTGTAAGTGTAAATTAGTCTATATAATCATTTATTGGTTACTCTATTTCTAGCTAAAGGTATGATTGGGGTAGTTGTATCTCATATCTCAACTGATGAGGAATTATATGGTGGTGAAGGTTAGGAAAATTGGTAAAACAAGTTTGTTATGAAATGAGATTATGCATGGAGTTATTTACCCTAAGGGGATTGGTTAGAAAACTTGAAAAATGGAGTTAGTGATTCTTGGGTGAGTCTTTCGGGATTGGTAAGACATTATTCATTTAAAATATGATGCATCCATTAACTAGGAATAGGAATAAATTCTATTTTACTAAACATACCAAGACATCGGTTGAAGGGATCCTTTGAACATACATCATATATGATTGAGACTTTTGAGATAACTTTTTAAGTCAACTCTCAATATAAGATATTCTCATCTAACCATTGTACATATTGATTAAATATTTGGATTCCTCTATGAAGAAAGCCATCTAAATTTCTGATTCAGGATCCTGATGATTATTTTATGAGTGGGGAGGCCTTGATTTAGGGTTCATCATGTGATATTTATCCACTTGTTTGGTAGGTATAACAGCCCATGAATATCAAAATGTAGATTACACCAGTAGATCACTCAATTGGTGCATACAGTCTTAGTGAAAATTTAGTGTTCCAGTGCTAGAGAAAGAAATGGATCCATGGTGAGAAATATCATAGGTCAGTGGAGGATTGGATAGAGTTCTAGATTACAGTTTTTTTGGATTATCTATACACATAAGTATTTATAGGTTTCCCTAACACACATTCATCTAAATTTAGCATTTTTGTGCTAGTGATGTTTTGCGAGAAAATGCACGATGAGTTGACAATCTCATGTTCTGATTTCCACCATCTACTTTTTGAGGTATATTATCCCTCATGCATATTCATTTTTAGGATTTAGGTTTTTATGGTTCAATAGTGGTGATTGATTATTGTTTCTATATATTTTTTGAGTTCTATTAACCTTATGCGAGACTCCCTTTACATGATTTGGGATGGATAATTTTTTGAATTTATGATTGATCAGGTTCTTTATAAATACATACCATCAAATTAAGCACTCCTATACATTTTTATATATACTATAATTTAAAATTAGGAACTAGAAACCAAGAACATCCAAATTTATGGAGGCCTTATAAACAGATATGGGATGTTGCATCATAGTGATGAAATTTCTAAAAAAGATGGAAGGTATCGATCAGTAAGATCTTAGTGAAATAGATTAAATGATGACTACAATAGAAAATAGGTTTCTGCATCACATTGTCCATGAAGAGGACCAAATAATCCTATAGAGGTTTTGTTTTATACATGTGAATGATGAGGACATATTGAATAAAATTTACTAACCTGACATGGTGAGTAGGGAGGGATGTTAGTAGATAGAGCGCCATTTCAGAGGCATCTCAATTGATCATGGATCCATTTCATGGGGGATGGGTGTCTCCATTTTGGGAGGTGGTGTAAGAGGAGTAGGTGTACCTTTAATAGAAGGAGTATTTTTTGATGGAAAATGTTATTATCTCTATGAAACATCACTGTTAGGTGGCCCACATCAGGATCAATGAGATGGAAATCAGTTTCAGGGATAGCTTTAGACTATAGTTATTTATGACCTGACATCCCAAGAGAATATTATAGGTATAATGTGTGTTTATTATATCCATTTGTGAGTGCTATTATAGAATTTTTTGAGTCATTTCATCATTTAATTAAACCTAGTGTGAGAGCTAGGAATCAAGGTTGAGACTTTAGACTAGAAGCTTAGCCATGAGGTTTCTATGGGTAACACTTCTTCAATATATTTTATTTTTATCCCTTACAAGATATCATTTGGTTGATAGAGTTTCTAATTTTACCTCTTGGTCATCAAAATGAGACTTTATGACTTCATGTTGGGAATGGATTGGTTTACTAGGATTTGATACCATTTTACTTCACTATAAATGAGTTAGATGCCTTCAAAATGATGGGATGAGAATCTACATTGATGTAAAGATGATTTATTTTTTGAGAGAGTGTTTTTTTTTGAGTAGGATTCATCAACATGTCACCCATATAATAGTGAGTTTAACCCTTAGCAAAGGATCCTCTTCAAAAATCTATATTACATTAGTTGTGAAGGATTATATATATGTCTTCCATGAGGAAATTCATAGACATTATATATGGTGAGATATAGTTTTAAACATTAATATATACCTTGATAATACAAAAATATATTGTAAGGAATAAATTGTGGCCCCTACCGAGATCCATGATCTAAGGGTGTATTTAGAGGTCTTTGGAGGGAAGATTTCCTCAAACCCAATATGACCTACTAGAGAGCTACACTAGTGTTCATGATAACATATGATGATATATTTTGGACTATTGTGGATTATTATTTCCTGGACTAGGCCACCATTAATAATATATACCCCATGATGAATAATGAGGACAACATTGATCAGTTTTAATGTGTGGATTTATTCAGGAAGTTCAATGTCAAGTTTGGTACCCATAATTGAGAGGTCATTATTTTGATATTTTGAAAATGGAAAACTAATGGTTCTTGGAACATTATGAGTTCCTAGTAATGCCATATTCTATGATTAGTTCCCCCATTTATTTCATTTCTTTTATGTATCATATATTCTTTATATACTTGGATCTATTTCTCTTTGTGTCCATTTATTACATAATCTTATACTTCTCATCACAGGAGGATGTTTCAATGGATGTGAGGATGGTCCTACACTTTATTTAGATCCAAAATTACAGTAATATCTGGATGTTCTAGTTCTAAATCCAATAGGATAACATTCTATGGAATTTAATTTATGATCATTTATTAGTTATGTACCCATCGAAGATTGATATTTTTATTTATTTGGGGACACCCGAGAATGTTTCCTATGTGGGATGTTTTAATGGCTTAGTGGGGTACTTTATGCGATTTTTGACAGACTTGTAATGGATTGAAATACCTTTAACCAACCTAACGTGGAAAGGTAATCCATTTACCCTAAATTATTAGTTCTAGAGATCAAATCAGGAATTCAGGTTGAGGATGATGTATGGTTCAGTTTTGAGACTAACAAAGGGGGGAATGGATAAATTGGTTTATTGGGATTCAAGTCATGCTAGGATCAATATTTTGTTGATTCATAGGTTGGATGTGATCAAATATTGGTCATGAAAGTTGATAACCTTTGAGAAGAACTAGGTGACACATGAAATGTAGTTCGAAAATTATTATTCACTCAATGTATGTGGAGGATCTATCATCTTAGAGAAGACTTTGTTGTTAATATACACCATTATTTTTTAAGGATTGTCTTCATATAGAGACAACTGATCTTAAGATAAAGGTCCTTGTAAGAGTTCATATAGGATCGTGACTTTGAAATATTCTACACTCTAGGGAAAGAAAATTATGTAGTATTAAACCATAGTAGGAATTCCCATTTCTTCCTGGTGTAGGTGGCATATGAGATGTTGGATTCCTTACAACTAACCTTGTAAAGGATGAGGGTGAAAAATTCCATCAGTAAATCGTTTTTAATCCTCCACTTCTCCATCATGTGAGGGACACTCAAATTTGATACATATAATTTTTGTTACTATGTGGTCAAATATCCTTAGGATATTCAATATATAGAAATCATGATTGATGGAATCATGAAATCCATTATTATTGAAATAATTTTTTCTCAATAACAATGTTAGAGTTGGTGATGTGGTTGTTTCACACATATCATATGGATAAACATCCCATTGTGGGAATATGTATAGATATCTTAATCTTTAGTTTTTTGGAGCATGCATGAGATATATTAGGGTTAAATTCATCTCTCAGTGATATACTTGTAAGTAGTTAATGCCGGATAACCATGATATGATAGTTTTGATGAATAATCTTGAAATAACAAAGTGTAAATTTGATTGATTATCCATTTTATTTAGTGATTGGGATTTGAAAAACCATCGGAGGAAACAATGACATATGGGGGATATTTTACTGACTTTTGATGTTAGTTCCCTTAATTTATATCCAGTAACAGTGTTCGATTTAGATTTGGGAATATGTAAATTGGGGAGATCATAGGCCTTCATGGGATTACCTATATTATTTTATCCTTTCAGGATGTGTGATGTATGTCACGGTTATGGAGTAGAATATAGGTGGAATATAGGACCCTGATGATGATGATTACATCATTTCACCCCTAGATGGATAGCCAGATTGTGTGCACTATCCATGTGATATATGATATTTTGATGGATTTCATGTAATATTTTTTTAATCATTTATGATCACTTACCCTTGGTGTGGATTTCTTATAATAATAGATATCTCTCTACTATCAGCATAGATCCATTAGAGGACCTATATTAGAGACCCAGAAAGTCATCATTTTGTTGGACTGAGATCGGTGAGGCAACACTATTTGATAAATAATTTATCTAGAAAATTACAAATAACTTCCAAGTGATCTATGATAATAAGTGGATAACTTAATGGGATATCAAATCAAAGGATGATCGGAATCACATTCCATTCCTTTTGTTCAGGGAATCCACATCTTCCTAAGATTCTCCCCATGATGGGAATTATAGAGATTCATATAGGGTGGGAATATATCCCAAAGGTTTATTAGTCTGTTAAATATATTGTATAGGGTTGGTGAGGTTTCCTACAGCATCTCCATAACCCTAAAGATAGAGCACATGCATGGTGTATTATATGCGATTTGTATGAGGAGATACACGCATGATAACTTGAAAGTTATTTACTATGGACAAATATATTTTAAGGATAGAAAAACCTTTTCATAGACCCCAATGATGATGAAGTATTCGTATGATTGGATAATATGTGGATTTTCCATTCCCAAAGATTTTGTTTTCTGGAATCACTAGAGCATTCATGATAACTCAGTGGAGCAAGAGATCTGTATTCTGTCTTAGAATCAACACATTTTACCTATATTTTTATTTTCAAAGAAGAAATATTTGATGGATAGAATATTTTAATGTATCTATTATTTCATTTAAATAATTTGAAATATACTAATGAATATTTTTTTGGAAAGCGCTAACACGACGCACGATTTCACGGTCTGATGTGACCAAAATTATTTTTATATCAATATTAAATATGATTAATATAAATCATTCTTTGTTATTAAAAAACAATTGAATATCTTGAAAATAGATTATTGAAATGAATATCTATGACCACAATTGAATTTGGAGAATTATTATTACAATATCCATGACATAATTTTAGTTAGTTGGAGACATTCGGATAAAACTGTCATTAGTGCATATGTTTTTTTGATTAATTAATGAATTCATTCATTAAACAACCTAAACTAATTTCATCGAAAAATAAGATGTTATTGAAAATATTATGGGTTATCCAAAAAACATGTGGTCAATTTTTGGAGGTTATAACACCTATATCTGGAAAATTTAAAACACATAAAGATGATCATCAATATTTAGGTTAAAAATGCTCCAACGAAAACAACTATTATTTCCCCAAAATGTTTAGAACATTAATAAAAAACTATCTATAAAATATCCCCAAATCATGATTTTTTGGTTTATCTGGATGATTAATTTTTTTCAATGATCAAACTTGTTTTCATTTATCTGGGGTTGAATGTAAACATTTCATGATCCTGCATATCAGAATTAATTTTTTTATTTAATTTATTCCATGCCTCTCACCCCCAGATAACACCAATATATATTATTGTAAATTAATACTTTAAAAAAATATTTTCAACCTTTTTATTATTATTTTCTCTTATCATTATTTTTTAATCTATATTATTGTCTTACAGGGTCTCGTTCTGAAATTATTGGGCGGGATCAAGGGAAATTGAACCCCAAGATTCATGAAAATGCATATGATAAAAATATACTGTATATTTTACGAGATATTAGGATGCTTGTGGGATATGGGAGTTAAATTATCATGGATCTAGGATCCAGGAAATATTTGAAATAATAATTGGATGTGATACGTGCGATGGTGGTATGAGGGATTTGAACAAAGGAATAGAATATCAATTTTTTCCACTAGAGTTTTGGAATTATATGGTTGGTTTCTTCATCCTTGGTATCATAATGAACCCTTGTAGAATTGAATGATTAGGTAAAGAGGATAGTTTTATTTGGAAGTTGTTTAAGACATCTGGAATTAGAAAAAAAAATTCAATACACATTATGATGTTTGAAGAAATCACATAGTGTAATTAGGTTCCTACAGCTAGTATGATTTCACATTTGAGTTAAATATCACACAGCATAGGGATGTACATCAATAGAGTGACCCTGATCGATTGACTTAGAGTGTAAAATAAATACATATAATGGATAATATTAGGTCATACACATTGATTAGGGTGGGATATATGTTGTGTTTTGGAAAATATTCAGTGTACACGAACATAACCCGAAGGACATACACCTAAATAGAAGATCACAACTCATCTATTGGTGGCCAAGATATGTCATGTAGTTTACTTACATTCCATTTAGTTCTACATGTAATGTTATATTTTTTCTAGAAAGGAGACAATACAGGTATAAGAGTTGTACCACATGCAATGCGGTTAACTTACACACCATGTACCCACATCATAGAAAAACTTCTATCTCTTGTATCACCATTGTTTGGACCTAGATTGTATCCTGTGAGTATCATATCCTATGTTTTTTCCAAATAGAACACAATGGTGTCCATCATAGTGGATTTTTAGATACATTTTGAAATTTTCAGAGTGTGACCCTTCATTAGGTGATACTGAATGATGTAATTGATCAGAAAAGATCACCATAGAAAATAGTTATAGGTTTAACTCCCTTATTTCTTTAAGGATTGGGTCATCTATTGATGGAGACGGTATTGCCCTATTCAACCAGGGTATGGGTCCACTTCATTAGTTATCTATTCATAGAAGTTAAAACACTATTGAATAGGGGTTCTGGTGCTCTATATTCAGGGTACATATGCATAGGTGGTACTCCCTTGTGAAACTAGGGTGCGGATCCTCTATCAATTCAGATGTTACTCCCATATCACCATATGTTTTCATTACTCCATACATGGGTAAATATGTAGAGGTGGTACTCCCATGATGTACAAGGGTGTGGGGCCTTTGTCCACGGAGGTGGTACTCACATGTGTAATAATGGAGCGGGTTCTCCATTCCTTTCATACTGATAAAGAGGTGGCACTCCCATACCACACTCGAGGGGGGGGGGAGCCCTCTATCCATCGATATAGTACTTATCTATTGAACGAGGGTTCGAGTCCTCCATATGACTTCCTTTAATAGGCATGTGAGATCTTGATAAAAATTTATTGAACATTATAACTTATGTAAAATAGTTTTCTTGGTGCTAGTATGTGAGATGTAAATCCATTTTCTCTTTCAATTGGGTAACTTTTATTAGCATATATATATATTTGTTTTAATTAGTTTGAATTTCACACATTCTATGGATTGATGTACTAACTTCTATCATGCCTCCCATTATGGCCTATTTAAATTACAAGGATTCACACTAATAATTTATATACTCACATCAACAATATCTTCACCCACACATATTTTGTCTTATGCATATAAACAACTAGTCATTGATGATTTTAGAGTAATATAGGAAAACCATGTTTTTTAAATTGTATATGTTGGAAATGGATTTCATATATCATGTGTGGAAATCTTAGGTTTTACTATCCATCATATTTTCATATTGAGATATCTTTCGGGTTGGACATGTATTTTTCCCCATTAAATTATATGTTACACAATTATGCAATGGTATTCCAAAGAGGTTGTTACATGGAAGGATATCAATCTAAATGTTACTATGATTTATTTAATTTTATATGGGATTCAGTATATAAAATTATGGGAGTGTTTATATGGGTACATTTGGAAAAGGCCACTAATAGTGGTTATATCTTTTAGCACTTCATTTCATACCATATCCTATGGAGGTGGGCATACAGTAGTTGTAACTTATCTCCCCTTCGAATTGGTGGTATCCAATAGGTTCGGTTTTGGTAGTTCTAATGTAATTGAAATTATAATTCCAATATTTAGAAATGAAATAAAAAATTGAATATCTAAAAGTCTTTTGTAAAAGGAAATTTCGGGCCATATTTAATATTCTTTATCAACGGAATGTAAATGTAATGTTAATTATCTAAAGCTATAAAGTTCCATGGGACTATCAAAACATGTCTACAATAAAGGCCTAATAATTGATTCTAGGGGTATGATCATGTTAATACCCTACCATCCATTTTATATGTAATTAACTCTTGGGGAATCTACACCAAATCAGATCTAATTTTTTATCCATGTATGGATGTTTTTTCTTTTAAATTAATGATCAAATTATATTTTTATTTTCTATGATAACTTTATACTAATTAATGATAGTAACAAATATTTCTACCCCTTTTTGATATTAAAAATAGAACTCATAAATACAAAATAAAAACATTATAATAAATAACAAAATCCCCCTTTAAAATATCATATTGGGATAAAAAATTCATTACATGTTATACATTCTAAACCACACTTTAATAAAACAATGAATTTACATATCAAGAGGTTGTGTGAAAATATCATCTCGTTGAAGATCTAATAAAATAAAATATATCAATATACCTCCTTTTTTAATCTTTCCACTACAAATTGGGTTTTTAATATCTATTTTATTAATTCATGTTTGTTGAATTATATTCCTAGAGATACTAATGTAACTATTATTATCTTATGTAAATTTAATTTCAATGTATCTAAGAACATACTCTATGTGATTATTATTCATAAATATTATTTTCATAAGAAAACTCCCTCTCTATATATATCCCACATTTTTTATGAGATTTTACCAAATTTTTTCTTCTTACTAATCTAAGAGTCTAATGATTTTTCAAGTATATGATTTGTCTGAAATTTAATTTTTTTTCTCTAAAATAACTCCACCAAAATTTAGTATAAAAAATTCTTACATTTATGTGAATTATATTTTCAATAAAATAAACTAATATATTTATAACCATTTAAATATTTTTTGAATCATTTATGATATATTAATTGTAATTATTTTTCATTATCATGAAAATAATAAAATATATTAACTCTAAACATGATTTCAATATTTGTCACAATATGATAAAGGGGGATTCAAATCATACCTCTATAATTGTTTTTGATAACTGATTTATTAGATTTATACATTATTAACATAAACTGCGTAATTATATGTTAACTAATCAAAATTACATGATCCATCAAAGAATCTTTTAAAATATCATTATTGTATTTGTGTTGCTTTAGAGAAATAAAATCCTCATTAATTATTATGAAGAAACCGTGAAACCGTTTTCTATCATCCATTAGAACTCATTTCGAAGTAAATTCTCATTAAATCAAAAAAATAATTAATAATTCAATATTTTATGATACTATAGTTAACTTAATAAAAAAAACATGGAGAATAAACAAATCATTTTAAAAACATGTTCATGAAATTAATAATTTTTTAACATTTTAAAATACTTTTTATAAGATTTTATGTTAATAACTCTTACCAAGCTCGATGGGATTCATTGAACCTATAATTTAAATTTGCAAACATAGAAAATGATTTCATAAATTTTAATTTGTGGGGATGAATAATAATTGAATCAAACTATCATTGTGTGGAAATTAGTGATAGTGTGTGTTGATCTAATTAAGAAATTAATTTTTACCATTATTTAGTTTACCACTATCCCTTTAGAGGTGAAGTAATCACCCTAGTTCACTAATTCCAAATTTAATTATTGTATGAAACCTAGAAACACAAAAACAGACATGGAAGTTGGAAAATTTAATTTTTGACCAAAAAATGTGAAATGATTGTTCATTTGTGTGAATTAGATTAATCTATAATTCCAAAACCACTAAATTCTTCATGTTAGCTAACATTGAGACTCCTTTTATTATTTGTCGTGAAAATTATTTTATCAATCCTATATATTGTATATCATTTCACCTTTAAATGAAATAAAAATAGGTGTATTAATAAGATATTATGATAGGAGTGTAGAATTTGATATTGTGTTATTTTTTATGCCCCTGTCATTTTCATATTCTTCTCACATGAAAATATGCATGAAATTATTCTCCATGTTTAAAAAGTAGTCATTTTCACAATATGTTTATTCATTTTCAAATACATCTTATTCTCAATATAAATTTATGGATTAATTTCAATTACATAGTGACATAAACTTGTTCTCCTAAATTTTTATTATTTTTTCTTCTAAATTAATTGTACAGTAAGATTGAACTATGCTCTTTGTTATCTTTTTCTTATTCTGTATACTAAACAACACTGAATCTCTTAATATTCAATAACCAATAATTTTTTCAAATATAAAGATGGTAGTGGAAATGTTTTATGATAATAAATGTATATATTCTATGAGGTTCAATATCATATAATTTCCATTCACTTTATCATTTTTTCAGTTGTCATTACCAATGCTTATATATATAAATATGTATTTTAAAGAAAACATTTTATTACACTATTATTAATTTTAATTTCAAATTTAAATTCAAACCACTAATAATAATCGATATATTCATCAAAATCAGATTTTTATTCTTTTACTTGATTGATCAATATAATGGAATTCAATTTAGTAGTTATTTAGAGTTAAAATAATCACAAAATCACTCAGATGAATCCACGTTGACACTCCTATTAGAACTAATCAAATTGTTGTAAAACATAACTTCTAAGAAATAACCTCCCCCATAAAAGTGTTATGTAGTAGTTCATACTTGTTCTTTTAAAGAAAATAAATGTAGAAAAACATAGCATGCGAACATTCTCGTAGAGAAATTGAATTATAAGAAAACACAAAATCAATTCTAGCATTATCTACATCATGATCCATGACCAAAAGCATGGTTTTATACATTTTCTATGTATATGAAAAGGAATAAGGGAAATGATAATATTTGAAAAATAATTCATATCCCTTTAATTATATCATATTGTGCATTTACGCGTCATATGTCATTGTAGTATATCATTCATTGATAGATTTTCTTATTCTCCATGTACACCTTCTCCGTGGAGTTATATCCTATATTCAATTCCATATCCCATATCAAACATCAAAATCCTTAATACATGGAATCCTATATGCACCTTATCCTAACTCAATGTCTGCAGATTATGGTATATATATCAGTTACAAAAATTCCATCTAACATAAATAACATTTATGGTCAAATACCATGATTTTTGATGTGTTTCTCTATCTTTTAATCCATTGATATTCATAAAACATTATTGACTTCACTGATATATAATATCTATGCATAATTATGATAATCCCGTAAAATATTATAAATGTTTATTTCCAGCAGATGAATTGTCAGTATTAATATGATGGATTCATTGAAATTATAATCCAATCTATGAATAAAATCCACTTATGCAGACATATAATATAGTATTTTTATATTGAAAAACATTTCAATCTATGGAAAATATTACAATTATTATAAAATGCTATACTTCAATTACCAATTCTTTTATTTTGCATTAATATGATAATAAAGAAGAAATAAATTCTATTATAACATGATTTTAAATAAAATTTTAATTTCTACCACATAAAAGATATGCAACAACGATATTAAATGAACCCATTAATATTATTGTAACTTTTATATCATTGTCATCAAATTTTAGAGAATGAATAATTTTGACCAAATTATAAAATATATTTAATATACCTTGTCAATGAATCCATATTTATTAAATAAATATAAATAAACAATAAAATGTTTATAAATGTCAATTTATGATTAAGAAATTTTTTTAATAAAAATTGAAATTTATAGTTTTTTGTGTGAAAATATTATAATTATTTTCACCAAATTTTTAAAAAAATATTAAATAAAAATATAGTCATATTTTAAATCATCATATCAATATTATAATTATCTTAATAAATGAAAATATTCTATCATCACTAATTTTTCAATAAATAGTGAAAAATAATAATTTTTAATGAATCAAAAATTATATTTTAATGAATTTTAAAATATAATTTTTATTTGTGATTAATTTTAGAATATAATTATTTAATTTAAATTTTATATAATAAAATTAGGGTTTTTGAAATTATATTTATACATGAATTTAAAATGAAAACATTTTATTTTTGAAAATTTTATTTTTCTAAAAAATCAACTTTCATCGTGTTTCATCGATTAAATTTTAAATTAAATTCATCCACTTCTGTGTTTTGAATTTTAAAAATTACATTCCATATTTTTAATTACTGGTTCCAATTTTATAATTATTTATATTTTAATTTTTTTCCTTATGAATAGTGACAACATTAATTTTTGTTACCACGGTAAAGGGTATATCAAGTTAGTAAGGGTTAAAAATAATATGGTAAGGATAATAAAGTAACCATAAAAATTCCTTATTTTTTAGGATATCATTTCATCCATAGTAATCTATGATTCTAGAATGTTTCTTCTTGCATTGATTTTTTTTATTATGACCATTATTATTGTTTATGTAATTACATTTTAAAAAGGCACACTTCAAAATTTTATATTAATAATATTTTTTATGAGTGGGGATAACTGAAGTTTATTTCAACACACATACCCACATATATAATATTGAAGTAAAATAGATTTATATTCACCATGTTACCATATTTTTAATTTTTTTTGATAAAAAAAATAGATTAAAATCACATGAAACAATAACATAATAATAAATAAATTATTAAAAAATAAATAAAATGTTAAAAATATTTTAATTGATATAATTATTATGAATAAATATTATTAAAGATTTTAAGGATAATAGTTAGATGTTATAGAGTTTTTTATACAAAAATTTTTGATTTCATTTTTTGTAGTTTTAAATATTGAACTAAATGAATCATTACAAAATTTATATTAACGATAAGTTATATTAAATAATTTTTTTATATATTTTTTGTATTACCAAAATATATTTTATTCGCACTATATAACCAGATATGGTTTTTTCAATCAAATAGTTTCCCTTTATGGGATGTTATTCTTTTAATAGTATCTATCAGCACCCTCAATGTGTTAAATACCATTTTTTCGTGGTATGCTTGAAAAGGGTTATTGAGTTGTTAATAAAAAATATTAGGGTAAATAATATGATCCTAATATTTCAAAATTTAATTTATTGAATTGACTTAAAGAGAAAAAAAATTATTATTTTAATCATATGGGTATTAATATGTTTTGAATATATATATATATTAATTTAATGCTTTAATACATTTTAAAAGTGTCCCTCTTCTCAATTATAATATGAATCCAAACCCACTCATTTATTCAAAATTAAAATGAATTTTTGAAGAGAAAATATCTACACCAATTCGTTTATAACATCCCTCAACATTATCTATAGTATTTAGATTGGTCTGAATACCAGCTATAGTGGATTTATGGTGTAAGGAAAATGAGGTTGTCTAAATATGTTTTATAGTTCTTAACCAAGAGGTTTCTTTTTATTTCGCTTCCACCTATATAAAATATTCTCCAACTGTGAAGAGATATTTAATACATTATAAAAAATATGTAAGGATGTTATCATTTTTACTTTATAAAATATATCCATCACCAACCTCCATCAAATGTGAAAAGATTTCATCGTTTTATTTGTATTGAGGATTCTTGTATTTCATTTTTCATCACTAACTCTAATCACTAAATATAAATATATAATTATTGTATATATATATAGGTGTGTGGTTTTTTGGTATTTATGAAATATTTATAATTATTTAATGATAAGATAACAACTAATTAATTAAATTTTCTTTTACTGAATAATTAAAATATCGTTCTGATGTACATGTGGACTACCAACTCAATGAAGTTATATGATTCCTTCTTCATAAAAAAACAATTGTTTATATATATATAATTAAATAATATGGTTTTTAAGATATTATTATCTATCATATAATATTATATAGTTATAACATTCATTTAATAATGATAATGGAAAAATGGAAACATTACACATGCATAGATACGACACTTTATAAATGATTTTGTTGTAGTTCATTAATCATAATCAAGAATTATAATCCATTCTAAAAGTATTATTTTTTATAAAAATGATAATTATGTTATTATTGTTATATTATATATAGAGGGGTAGTGAACACTTTGAAGATAGTCAACCTACCGATCCCATTTTGGACATATGATCAAAATATAGTCAAAACATCTAACATGACACTAAATGATTAAGTAATTTTATTTTAATTGGTAATAAGTGATAGAAAACAAATAATAATCCTGAAATTTTCTCTTTTTAAACTAAATAATTAATATATGTTTATAATTCCTGACGATAAGGCACACATCTGATAAGTCATACTCAAGGTAAGGTAAGTTATTTTGAAAATCAACATTTTCAATTTTTCCTGAAAAATAATTTTATTCTGCGTATATATTCCTGAAATAATTTTTTAAAAGATTTGATGTTGAAATATGTGAATTATAAGAGAAATTATATTTTTATTTTAAATTTTATTCAAGATAAAAAATTATTCTTTTTATTGAATTTTTTAATTTCATTACAGAAGCATTAAAATAATGTTATTTTTTCACATGTAAAATGATAATGAATTTTACCACATCTAAATCCATTGTTTTATGTTTTTATTCCTTTATAAGATACAGGATTTATAAAAAAATATTATTCCCATTATATTGGTATTTTGGTATTGAAAATGGTGTGTGAGATTAATGGATATTTTTATAACAGGATGTGTCTTTTATACAGATTTAAAAGAGTTTTTCAAATCATTTTTAATGAAAATTGAAAGAATAAAAATTTTTATAAATGATTTATCATATAAAAGGTATATTTAAAAAATGTGTTCTTCTTATATATTTTATATTATTTATTTATCCCCATTCAATCCCATGAGTATGTCTGGGGTGGCTTATAAGAATAGTTAGCACCATCATAGCTCTCTAGTACATAGGTCTATGGGGTAGAGTTAACTGTTTAGTTTTATACTAAGAGATTATCATAATTTATGTCAATGGATATTCCAATTGTAATGATGGTCAATAACTCATATTTATCCATTATTTATTCGTTATAATTAACTATGATAGTTAATTCAAGATTAACATAAGTGGTTACACCAATTACAACAAGGATGGCTATTCAATGTGTATTAATGATGGTTATTGTGATTATACAACAAATGGTTATTTAATATTTATGAGTGATTGGAATATAACTCCCCTTGTTACATATGTGATTTACCAATGTAATATTTTTGTTTTTATGGAAATAAAATGATTTCATGAGGTAAGATAATTAGATTATGTTTGAAGGAAATTACTTTTTAATATTAAGGGTGAAATGTATAAAAATGTGAAAACATATTGATGAATATTTTTATTGAAATAAAAACAATAAAAGTATTATATTTTCCATTACTGTGTCTAATGAAATGTTTTATAAAAGGAATTGTCCTGAGAATATTTCTTCTTTTTTATGAATATAATTAATTTGGATATATATTTTATTTTTATGAAGGAAATGTTTATAATTATTCATGGACTAATTTTTATATTCTATAAAGAACCGAATTTTTTTTCATGTAATTTTTTTTATTTTATGGGAATATTATGAGTCCATAAAAATTGACGGCGCGTGATTCAGAGACCCTGAGTGCCTGAAAAGAATTTCTGAACTTTTTTTAAGTACGTTCAGTAAACGTGCGAGCAGGTTTTTGTAACATCGGAACCGGTGCTCAGAAATGAAATCTAAGGGCACCATTGAACTCATAGTTCCAATATTCTCTTAAGGAGACCTTCACCTCGACTGTATTAGGTCAAAGGTGGAAGTTTCGTATTTTGTTATACATGGAAGGAGAAAAATAAAATAATTAACATTTTATTTTTATTTTTTAAACCTCTGTTTTTGAGTAATGGAGGTGGGAACCACCCAAGAAAGAAAACTTCCCAATTTGAATTCATGGTGGTGGGGACCACCTGAACACCTTTTAATGTAGAAATCATTCAACTCTACATGGATAGTTGTAACCACTTCATTTAATTAATGGTTCCAACTATAATTAATTGTTGGTATTTTCTTAAATAAGTTGTCTCTTTAGTTTTTGTTGGGCTGAAGGATTTCGTTGGAAAACAAGCTTGGGAGAATTGTGGAGAAACATTCTCTCCATCGAAGAACACTTTCTCCAATGAAGAAAATTATCAATGGATCCACAATGAATAACTAGGAACTGACCCCGAGCCCAACTTTGGAAGCGTGTAGCAGGAGTGACGAATGTCTGTGCACCCATCATCGACTTCAACTTCTACCTCTCGACACCTCCAATGAATGACAAGGTAGGGGTGTTTTTTTTACTAATCTTCATTAATTTCTTTTATGTTTAATATTTTACCATGATCCAAGATCTACTGATCTAATGGGGTGGGTATGGGCCAAACAAACATGGCTTGATCACTCCGCAGCATCCTTGTTGACGCATTCTTCACGGTGGAGGAGGACGGTGACCGGTGTCGGCGACTGGTGCCGGTAGGGCTCAAGAGCGCCTGTTGGCAGTCCGGCTGGTCGTGAAGATGGTGACAGTGCAACAACATCGCTGGAGGAGGGCCGTAACCCATTATCCATGATGGACCCGGGGCGGTGGCCGGCACACAGTCAGTCGCCTGAAGGGAGGTGGCAGCGCGTGTCTGCGCCGCCCGACGTGTAGGGGCAGTGACATGAGGCCATGGTGGTAAATAAGAGTGGCGGACTCACAGGTGGCCACCGTTGGGGGTGTGGTGCATGACCGCACCGCACGGGTGTGCTAGGTGTCCGGCCATCTGGGGTGCCAAGTGGGACTGGGGGTCCCACGTACCAACTACTGGCGCGACATGGCACCGGCAGGTTGGAAACCCAACCCAAACAGACCATCCATTCGGGTAGCCATGGGGCACCTCCCCCTTGGGAGGCGGCTAGAGAGGGCCCCACCGCGGGGCCACCCAACTGCTGGCCAAGCCGTGCCAGAGGGCTGGGTCGGACCCAGAGCCCGACCCTGGTTAAACCAGGTCGACCCAAACTGGGTCGGGTCAGCCCAGGCCAGGTCGGGTCGGGTCGGTCAGATCAGGTTGGTCTGGACCCAGACCAGCTTCGACCCCTTTCAATTTGTTGGTCATAACATGAGCTATGGGCGTCTGTTTGACGAACCATCTATGGTTCTAGAACCCTTTGATCGAGATGGCCCTTTTGGTTAACCCCACTTGAGTTTTGAATAATGTTGGGGTACTGCAGGGACGGATCAAACAAGAATCCAACCGGGCCCTTGGGACTAAAAGACCAATAACATAGAGACCAGTCGTCCGATTGACGCACCGTTATTTGATTTGAGACCCATATTACATGGTGTTCCATTGGGATACTTCTTCATGGGTCTTCGTGGCCGTTGGTGTATCGACTTGTGGCATGAGGAGCGGACCTTCCCAGAAACAATCGAGCTTAATGCGGGAATCCTGTAGCTGGCTAAAACATTAAAAGGGGGTTATATGTGGGTCTATGCTTTGGGATCCTATGTCGGTCAATGTTCTAGTATCACACTAGGATCCTCTCTACGAGTCCACATGGAACTACTTTAGGGTCTTACGTAGGTCTGTTGTACTAGGATCCAATGTGGGTCTGATGATTTAGGATCCTACATGGGTATTCCTCTTAATAGTGTAATATTATTGAGTAGATACATCTAATCATCTTTCTTTCTATACCTAATTTATACCTGATGTGAGGTGAGTCTTTACTTATGTGGTAATCATCTGTGTGGCATACCATTGTGATGCATACCTTGGTGGTGATACATTTTTGGTATTATTCTGTGTGGTGTTTCCTTTGAGGTACATACCTTTGTGTTGATACTTTGTCATATTCTTCTATTTGGAATTACCTTTGTGCTACATACCTTCGTGGTGTCACCTTCGTGGTGTTTTTTTCTTCCGTGGGATAGTTGAGCTTTGGGATTTCGAGTTGGGAATTGTGTTTCCTCGTGATTGATATGGGTTTACTCGACAACTTAGGTATATATATGGGAATATACCTAAGTAGGTTTTTGAGTTGTTTTCATGCTTTGTGATTTATCCTTTTATAATTTTGTTAGACATTAGAGGGTCTATGGGTACCTACTGGGAATCTTTATACTCACCTATGTACAGGCTATGCCCGCACCTTGTTGTGTTTGGTGCAGACGATGGACAACATTGATCGAGGCTGAGGGTACCAGGACTGGTGGTATCTCAAAGGTGGACAATAGATAGGGCATACCGCATTGATTACTATTATAGAGATGTACCTACCATTCAGGTAGGATCCTAAGAGGGTGTTCACAGGAGTTGTTCCTATTTACCTGTACTTCCTATTTTTCTTGTACATTCCAGTTGGGCTTTTATTCTGGCCCCATTTTCTTCTGTACACACCCAGTTTACAATATAGCTTTACATTGTGCATGTATCCTTTTTTTTGTATAGTTGTGTGATTTTATAGGTTATAAAGGCAATGCCTTCCCAGTTTTAGGGAATTTGTTTTTTGGTGCTAGTTGTCAGCCCCTGGCTAATGGAAGGCGGGCTTGGGGTACTCAGGGCACAGGCCCTGGGGGATGGGTCATGAAGAATTGGTATCAGAGGGAGGTTCTACCTTAGAAAATTGGACCCTGATCTTTTTACAGAAATAGTGATAAGTGTTATGAGTGTGTTTATCAGTTTAGGAAAATGTAGTGTTGGGGCAGTGCCAAGATATTCATACACCACGATCCTGACATATGATTTCCGACTCAGTGCACGAAAATACTGATTTTGGGTGTGTTTCGAAAAAAATTTCTTTGTGATCTCTTTGAGTCATCTCAACAGGTTTAACTTATTGGTTGTGGAAGACCTGTTTCTTTTCTGGATGCCTCCATGAAGACAACCAGCTAGGGTTCTAGGTGTAGTATGCAACGATAGCCCAACGAGCAATGAGGCCTTGGTACAGGTCCCTTTATCAGTAGAGGCACCAACGGAGGCATCAGCGGTACCATTACCAGTTGAGACACTGATGCCACCAACCCAAGCAGTTTAGGGTGCATGCCGCTTGAGTGAATTGCATGAGTTCAAGCGTCAGAGGCCACCGATGTTCTAGGGAGAGACAGACCCACAGGCGGCTGCGGATTGGCTGGAGGCCGTGGTGAGAGTCTTCCAACTGGTGGGGACACTAGCTGATCACAGGGTGATCCTTCCCGCCAGTCTTCTACTGGAATCAGCAAACAGATGGTGGAACTTGATGCTCTAGTTTCACATAGAGGTGACACTTCTCTGGGTAGACATTGAGAACCTATTTCAAGTAGGGTCTGTCCCAGCAACCCTTCACGCAGTGCGCAAATAGGATCTTCTTCATCTGCGGTGGGGAAACATGGTTGTGGCTCAGTACTCAGTGAGGTTCACCGACCTCTCACGCTACTCCACTGATATGATACGAGACCCATTTTTTAAGGCCCAGACCATTAAGAAGGGACTCAGGACGGGGATCAGGGCTTCGATGATTTCTTTCAGAATCTTGACACAGGTGAGGTAGTTAGATCAAGCCCTCTTAGTAGAGAGTTATCTTGTTGTGAATTCACTAGCAGCGAGACCCACCACAATGCATCACATAGAGGAGTCTTATATAGCTAAAAATAGATAGATGTCACAGTGGTCAAGAGAACCAGACCAACTGATGGATGACCGCATGATTCAGGGTCCATTGTGTGAGAAACCCGAGATAGAGCCAGTCATGCGTGGAGAAGGCAGTGTTACATATGTGGCGGGTAGGTTCACATGGATTGTGAGTGGCCGACCCATCGTTCAGATGATTAGAGGACGGTCGAAGTACCGCCTTGGCAGAGACATAGGTTCAACCAAGGAGGTATTCAGGGATCAGGAAGACATGGTAGAGGAGCTAGCTGTGTAGCTGGCGGTGGATGATGAATCGATATATTATCACCACCACCACCAGGTGGTCCACCCCGACCACAGGGAGCAGGTAGACATGGGAAAGCTCAGCTCTAGGTAGCTGAAGGATATGACCATGGCGCTCTGTAGATGATACTAGGTACTATCTGTGTCTACTCCACCTTAGTTTTTGTACTTATAAACACAAGTACCAGTCATTCTTTTATTTCTACAACACTCGTTCAGATATCGAATATTCTGGTTGATCTATTGGCTCGATCTTTAAGGCTAGAGACTCCTATGGAGGGGGATTCCATGATTACACACCTTTTTAGGCAATGTGAGAAAAATCTAAGAGGCGAGATCTTTTGTTGGGATCTCCTAGTAGTAGTTTCTAGGCCTCACAATGTCATCTTGGGTATAGATTGTTTATCTATATTCCATGACCAGATCGACTGTATTAGGCTCAAAGTGCAGTGTGTCCACACTGATGGGACTAGGTTTACCTTCACCGATGATAAGGGAGCCTTTACAGCACTTGATGGACTTACCCGAAGGAGAGTATAGCTGATCACTCATCAGTTGGTTAGCCTTACCCTTGGAGTGGTTGATTTGGAGAGCCTATGATATCCTATTGTGGTAGACTAGTATACACATGTCTTCCCTGATGATGTACCAGGTCTATCTCCTCGTAGACAGGAGGACTTTTACATTGACTTGTACCCTGATACGACACCGATATCTACACCATCATATCAGATGGATCCCGCGGAGCTTCATGAGCTGAAAGTATAGCTGGAGGACTTACAGGGGAAGGGGTTCATCCAACCAAGTGTTTCTCCATCGGTAGCCCCGATTTTGTTCGCCAAGAAGGTGGATGGGAGCTTCAGACTTTGTTTTTACTTTCAGTGCCAGAACCAGGTCACCGTGAAGAACAAGTACCCACATGTGAGGATTGAATACCTCTTTGATCAGTTGAAGAGATAATAGTGGTTTTCGTAGATATACCTCAGATCAAGCTATCACGAGCTCATAGTACGAGACGAGGATGTGGGGAATATGGATTTCAGATGTTGGTATGGCCATTGTGAGTTTTTTTTCATGTTGTTCCATGTGACCAATTCTCCAACATTGTTCATGGGACTCAGGAATAGGATCATTCATCGATACATTGATCGCTTTGTAGTAATCATCATCGACGACATTCTGATATACTCAACTACCAAGGAGGAGAATTCCTATCATTTTCAAATAGTTATGGACACACTCTGAGATCACTAGCTATATGGTAAGATCTTGAAGTTCATGTTCTGGATCAGAGAGGTTTAATTTCTGGGACATGTCATCTCTGAGGCTGGAGTTGTGGTGGATCCAGTGATGATTGAGGTGGTACTTTCTTGGGAGCCACCCAGTAGTGTGGTGGTGGTATAGAGTTTCCTGGGTTTGGATGGATAAAACTGGTGATTTGTTCTAGATTTCTCCAGAGTTGTAGTAACATTATCAATGTTGACGAGGAAGGAGAAAGCCTTCGTGTGGTCATAGAAATGTCAGCTTAGTATTCAGGAGCTGAGGCAGAAGCTGAAAAGTGCCCCCATCTTATGGCTTCTAGAGGAGGGCGTTGGGTACGTAGTCTAATGCGACACATCAGGGACCTAGCGTGGATCTGTCCTGATGTAGGAGAGATCAGTTACCGCTTATGGTTCTCGACTACTGAGACAATAAGAGCATAACTACGCTACCCATGACCTTGGGTTAGCAGTAGTGGTGTTCACCATGAATATGTGGTGAAACTATCTGATGGGATAGCATTTTACGGTCTACTCTAATCCCTAGAATCTCAAATATATATTCTCTTAGAGGGACCTGAGCCAGAGATAGCAGCATTAGCTTGAGTTTCTCTAGGACGATGACTTCGAGATATTTTATACTTCTAGGAAGTGGAACATTGTAGTAGATTCACTCAGTAGGAGATCTGGTATATTGATGCTAGGTGAGGTGACAGAGCAGTTGGCCGCTTTATATATATCCATTATTGATTGAGATGGATCATCTTTTATTCAGTCTCTTATAGTCACTCCCCCAATTTTTCAGCAAGTCAGGGAGGCTCAGTGTGTGGAAAGTAATTGTGAGGCTCGATGTGTTCAGATTTCCACAGAGCAGGCACATAATGGATTTTCTGAAGGGGGGTGGCATGTCATCCTCTTTAGATGATGTACAATGGTACCATTGTCGCTTCGAGATGTTGTATTTAGGGAGTTCCACAAATCCCCTCTAGTGGTACATCCGGAAGTGTAGAAGATATATCAGGACCTCTGACGACAGCACCGGTGGCAGGGAATGAGTAAACTAGTAGTAGAGTTTGTCTCTCGATGCCTCACTTGTCAGCAAATGATGGCAGAACATCTGGTACAAGAAGGCTTATTTCAACCTTTGTATTTCCTAGAGTGGAAGTGAGGAAGGATATCCATGGACATCATGACAGGACTTTCACATACATCCAGGGGTCATGATTCAATCTGGGTGATCATCGACCGACTCACCCAGTCTGCCCAATTCTTACCAATAAGAGAGTAGTGTTCAGTAGATATCTTGGGACGCCTCTATGTGCAATAGATTGTGTGACTACATTGAGTACCCTCAATGATTGTCTCCGATCGTGACTCACGTTTCACATCCCGGCTTTGGAAGGCGTTGCAGGAGGCTTTCGGGAAACAACTTCATCTGAGAACCGCCATCCTTCCTCAGACAGATGGACAGACTAAGCGGAGTATTCAGACCCTCAAGGACATGTTGCGTTCTTGGGTCCTAAACCTCAGTCACAACTAGGATAATCACTTTTCATTGGTGGAGTTTTCATACAACAACAGATATCACTCCACCATTAGGATGGCACTTTTCAAGGCTTTGTACGGCCTACCTTACAGATTGCCTTTGTGCTGGACTGACCTAGGGGAGTCTGAACTCATGGGACCAGATATGGTACGGGCTAACATGGAGAAGGTGCAGATCATCTAGGAGTGGATGAAGACTTCACAGATCAGGCAAATGTCCTATGCCAACAGGAGACAAAAACCTCTATAGTTTGAGGACGATTACCACATCTTTCTACGGGTCTCAAATCAATGAGGTTTGCAGAGATTTTGTCGGGAAAACAAGATATCTCTGAGGTTCATCGGACCCTTTCAGGTCCATAGTAGACTTTGAGATGTGTCATAACACATAGATCTTCCCCCTCAGTTTCACCGAGTGCACGATGTGTTTCATGTATGCCAGTAGAGAAGATACGTACATGATTCTTCACACATCATTGACTAGGGAAAGCTGGACATCGATGATTGGGTAAATTTTTTGGAGGTTATAGTGATGATTGAGGATCAACAGGAGAGAGACCTTCATGGTTGGTTGAAATTTTTAGTGCACATTCGTTGGTTGCATAAGAACCTCTAGGAGAGAACATGGGAGCGGGAGGCTCTGATACGTGCTCAGTACCTCCACATGGTCCCTTAGTTTGAGTTGTGGCTTTCGGGGATGAAAATCCCTGAGGTGCGGAGAATGAAAAGGCCTTTATTTTTTTCCATGTAATTTTTTTAATAATATGAGAATATTTCAATTCTGTGAAAATTGACGTTGCATGATTTTGAGGCCCTGGGTGCCTGAAATGAATTTCCGAAATTTTTTTTAAGTATGTTCAATAAATGTGCGAGCGAGTTTTTTGTAACTTTTGAACCGGTGTTTGGAATTGCAATTTGAGGGCACCGTCGAACTCGTGACGATGATATTCTCTTAAGGAGACCTTCACCTTGACTGTAGTAGGTCGAAGTAGGAATTTAGTTCTTATGTTATATGTGGATGAAGAAAAATTATATAATTTACATTTTATTTTTCTTTTTGAAACCCCTCTTTTTGAGTTATATTTGTGGGGACCACCCGAGCTTGAAAACCTCCCAATTTGAATTCATGGTGATGAAGACCACCCAAACCACTCTTAATGAGGAAAACCATTCAACTATCAATTTTTAACTAGTCCTACTTCAATTAATTAATGGTGCCAATTTTAATTAATTGTTAGACTTATTTTTAATAACTTTACTCTTCATTTTTTGATGGGTTGGAGGATTTCATTAGCAAAGGAGCATGGGAGACTTATGGAGAAATGTTCACTCCAATGAAGAACACATTATCCAACAACGAACTCTGTCGAAGGATCACCAGCGAAGAATGAGGAATCAACCCCTATCCCAACATCAGAAGCATATATGTGGAGAGACGAACACCAACAACCCCCACATCGACTTCATCTTCTACCTCACGACACCTCCAACGAACGACAAGGTAGGGGTGTGTTTTGTATTAATCTCCATTTATTTCTTTTACGTTGAAATTTTTTCGCATGAGACGAGTGCTACCAATACATCCCAGATAGTACGGGACAAAAAAACATAGCCTAATCCCTATGCATCATCCTTATAGACGCATTCTTCATGACAAAGGTGGATGGAAACCAGTGCCAGTGACTAGCACTGGAAGGGATCCGGAGCGGCGGCTAACAATCCGGATGGCCGTGAAGACGATGTCGGTGATACTGCGCCGCCAGAGGAGGGCCAGGACCCGTCAGCCACCACGGCGGTTGGCGCACGACCGGCTATGTGAAGGGGGTTGTCAGTGAATTTCTGTGCCACCCGGCATGCATGGGTCATGGAACGAGGCCGTAACAGTGAAGGAGGGAAGCCGACTCGTAGCCGGCTGCCAGTAGGGGCGCGGTGTGCGACTTCGCTGCACGGGTGGGTTGGCCGTTTGGCGAGCCAGGGAGCCGAGTGGGACTGGGGGTCCTACATGCCAACTGCCAATGCCAGGTGGCGTCAGCCAGTCGACCACCCAACCTAAACAGACCAATTTTCCGTGCACCCAAGGTACACCTCCCCGTTTGGTGGCAGCTAGGGAAAACCCCACCACGAGGACACGTAGTCATGGGCAAGCACGGGCCAGCCGGCTGCCCGGCGCGGGTCGTCCATCATGGGTCGCACCGCCTACAAGGTCGTGCCAGCCGGTCGGGCCGGACTCAACAGGCCAGGCCGGACCCAGCGGCTAGGCCGGACCCCGGGCCAGACCCGGGTCGGGCCAGGTTGACCCAAACTAGGTCTTGTCGGCCCAGGCTGGGTCAAACCGATTCGATCGAACCAGGTCCGACCGGATCCAGACCAGGTTCGACCATTTTCCACTCTTTCAACCATAACTTGAGCTACAAGCGTCTTTTTGACAAAATGTCTATTGCAACAGAAAACATGGATCGATACACTGCATTTGGTAAAACCCACTTGAGTTTTGGATAATGTTGGTGTACATCTGGGGTGGATTAAACACAAATCCAACCGGGCCCTTGGGTCTAAAAGACCAATAACATACAGATCGCGTGTCCGATTGACGAACCATTAGTTGCATTGAGACCCCTATTACTTGGTGGTCCATTGAGATACTTCTTCATGAGACATCGTGGTAGTTGGAGTATCGACCTGTGGATTGAGGATCAGACCCTCCTGGAAACAAGAGAGCTTAGTAAAAGAACCCTGTAGCCTGCTGAAACATGAAAAAGGGATCATATGTGGGTTTGTGATTCGGGATAATATGTGGGTCTATGTTCTAGTATCCAACTAGGATCCACTCTAGGAATCCACGTCTAACTACTTTAGGATCCTACGTAGGTCTACTATACTAGGATCCTATATGGGTTGGATGATTTAGGATCGTATGTGGGTCTGCCTCTTAATAGTTTAAGATGATTCAGTAATTACATCTAATCATCTTTACATTCAGACCTAATTTATACCTAATGTGAGCTGAGTATTTACCTATTTAGTAATCATATGTGTGGCTTACCTTTGTGATGAATACCTTTGTGGTGATACCTTTGTGGTATTCTTCTGTGTGGTGTTACGTTTGAGGTACTTTCCTTTGTGGAGATAATTTGTGATAATCATTTATGTGGTGTTACCTTTTTGGTACTTACCTTCATGGTGTTACCTTCAAGGTATTTTTTCCTTCATGGGATAGTTTAACTTTGGTATTTCAAGTTGGGCCTTGTATTTCCCATTGATTGAGATTGGTTTACTCGACAACATAGGTGTGTTTATGGGAATATATCTATGTAGGGTTGTCGGTTGTTTTCATGCTTTGTGGTTTATCCATTTGGGATTTTGTGAGACCTTAGAGTGTCTCGTGGTTCCTACTGAGTATCTTTATACTCACCCCAGTCCGGGCTATGCCCGCACCTTGTTGTGTTTGGTGTAGATGATGAACAACATTGATCAAGGCTAAGGGTACTAGGATGGGAGGTAGCTCGGAGGTGGACATTAGACAAGGCGTACCACGGTGACGACTATTCGAGAGATGTACCTACCCTTCTAGAAGGATCCTTGGTGGGTGTTCAAATGATTTTTCCTCATTTACTTGTACATCCATGTTTTCTTGTACTTTCCAATTGGGCATTTATTCTGACGCCTATTTCTTCTGGCACTAGTCGCCAACCCTTATCCTATGGAAGGTGGGCTAGGGGAAGTCATGACATGGGCCCCAAGGGACGGGTCATGAAATGTTCTTTCATTGATGTCCCTTACTATGAATTATGTGATCATCAGACATATTAGAATGTTTCCATAAGGATTTATTGATTTTTAAGGGAAATTAATAACTCATTATTATAAACTCAAGATGATTTTTCCAGAAAATAAATCATGTTGTACATTAAAATATTCGCATCATGGTAAAATTTGTGTTGTGTATAATTGTAAACATTTTAATATATTTTATATTACTAAAATAGTTATTAACAATGTATATAAGTCTCTAAACATAAAATATTGTATCAAATGAAATAAATCGATTATAGTCTAAATTCATTATATTATGTCTCCTGTATGGTAGGTTTGATACTTTTGTATTAGAGAAGACATTATATAGAATTAGAGGTTAAGATGTTATTTTAACAAAAATATAAAATCATGTGTAACCAAATTTATTATTATGTTAGAGTTAAATGTAGTTAATTTAGTCATATTTAATGTGTTGAATATCCTAAGGATAAGGATATCTTACTTTTTACCCTTATTCTAAGATGGTTTAATATAGTTTTATTGATATGATCACATTGGCCATTTTATTTTTAAAAAACTTATGGATCTAGAATGATATAATTTAATGATTCATTTAAACGAAAATATAGTGATAATATGATGGGGAAACAAATTTGAATGGAGTATATAATGAAAACTCTAATTTTTATTCTTAACTTGCTATCATGTTTTTTAATTTATAATGTGAAACTAGGCAAGTTTCCTAAATCACCAAATAAGAGTGAATAAAGATCCATGGGATTCTTGGTGTTAATGATCATAAATGTAAAAATATAAAATGACCTATATGTCATAAGTATGGAAAAAATCGATCCAAAAATAGGTTATCATTGAAAGGGGAGTTGTTTTTTATGTCTAAAAGGATAGTATTTAATAATTATCTATGAATGAAAAAATGAATAATTTTGTTAATGTCATGAAGGTTAATACCATTATTTCATTTCCATCGAATGAATTTTTTAAATTTTGTAAGTAGGGAAATTTTGAAAATTAATTTCCTAGTGGGAAAGATCAATAACAAGATAAAAAGACCTTATAGAAAAATATTTATAAGTGACTAGTTCCATTATGGTAAAGATGAAAAAGCCAAAAATTATATTTTAATGCAATGGATTATTTCATGACATTTGTATAGATATTTTTGAATATTTGTACATGAAACATATTTTTTTTATAATAAGGATGTTTTATTGAATATGTTATAAAATAAATGATAATGGATTATGAATAAAAGTGGATGATTATAATTTTTATATATATATTGATTCAATATTTATGATAGGGTGTGTTTTCAACACTTCCACTAGGGCGCGTGCATCTGTTTGTTTCAAAGGAGGATGTGCTGACTGTTGCCCTACATTCCCACTTTCTGAAGGCAGGGGCATCTTTCACCTATTCAGGTTCGTTTTCTCCTTGATTGAAATGGGATGATGTGATGCCATTTCCTCCTTCTGTGGATTCCTCCTTGGAACTCATCACTAAATCTGAGACTCCCTTATAGATTAAGACATTGTTTGTGAAACTCTTCCTGGTTCCATGTCTACATGGACACCGGTTAATTACACTACTTCTTTCAGGACATTCAAATGGGTTCGGTTAGGGTAGAAACCTTCGGTCGGTGGTGTAGTCATGTTGGACATCACTAGCATGTCTGGACGCTAGAACACTAGTGTGTCTGGGTTTTTCCCCTTATGATAGGGCTTCTCGAGGGCACAAAAGCCTGAGTAATCCCACATCAAATATAGGGAATTATATACCATAGGTATGTCTCTATGGGTTTTCTCAGCTTCCCATGATTAACATAGGGTATGTCGTAAGTTTAACATCTAGTAGAGATGGATCAAACTGAATGGAACACTAACGGGAGTGGATCAAATTGGTGCAACCCCTGGAGGGAATACTAATGCTGGGGGAAACGAGAATGTGGGTGACATGATTTCACCGGGAGGTGGTGGCCTTGGTAGAATCAGTGTGGATGATGGAGAGTTGAATGATGTATTGGAGGAATGAGATGGATCCGATGTGAGGGCGATGGTGATATTTGGATCGAGCCTCAAAGAGAATTCTTATGTATCCCCGTGGCAGGGAATCAAAGTCTACATAGATCAGCAGGGCAATGGGACACCAGAGGAGGCAACCTAAATGGATGGGACACGGAGGAAGTGGAACCTCCGGGTTGGAGCATGACCTTCCGAAGACACATAGGCTTGAGGGAAAGACCAGGATGAGACATGGTGATGGGCTTGAACCTCGAGAAGTCTTTCTACATACCATTCCTTATTAAGGATCAATGTCCACATAGTTCAAGATGGGGGAATTGAATCAGGGTGTATGTAGAGGAAAAATACTCAATGATATATAGGGGCTTACGCGTGGTTAGAATCATATTTTGGCCAAATTCCACCTAGGAAGACTAGATATGTGGGTCCCAATGAAAGGGACAACAATGGATTACCACTCATTGGGGTTGAAAATGGCTTACTGCTGATTGGGGTTGACAACATCTTACCATAGATTCGGGGATACAATGGCATACCATCGATTGGAATTTACAATAGCTTACTGGTGAATGTACTTGAACCATAGGGAGGATTCCAACGTACCCAGCCTAAGAGATGTGGATCAAGGCCCACGTAGATCGAATGGGTACAGTTTAGCGTCATGCGGGACAAAAAAAGGGTGTATATTTTAATATCATGCAGGATGAGGGTGGACTGCCGTAGAGTGGTCGGGACAGATGTGTATTGGTCATGATCCTCAGGGAGGCTTCCTACGTACCTTTCCTGGGAAAGGATCAAGGTCTTTTTATTTTGGGATAGGTTTGGTGAATCTATGTAAAGTGTTCAAGAAAAATGGTTTTTGGGCATGATCCTTAAAGAGGCTTCATACGTAACTTTCCATGACAAGGATAAAATTCCATGTAGTTCAGAATGTGAGGATACGGTTTAACGTCATGTAAAATATAGGTGAACTGACATGAAGGTGTTGGAACCAATGGAAGTGTTGGGCATGAACCTTAAGTAAGCTTCTTCTATACCTTTCCTGGGAAAAGATCAAAGTCTGTATATTTTAGAACGGGTCTTGGAGTATTACACGATAAAGAGGCCTAGAGAGAATGTCATAGTCGATGATTACTCTAAGCCAACGTGAGTCATTCTTGGTGTGAGAAACAAGAGTCAATAAAGACCTAAAAATCACATCATGAAAGGTTCGTCCATGGGAGTTGGAATTGGGTTTACACATGGATAGGGGCCCAAAATGTAAAAGGGGGCTTATAAGTTGTTATAAGCCCATGGATATGGAGATAGGGACTTACTCCAGGATGGAGGCATGGGTGGTGACAAAACCCAATGTGAATGGGACCAGATAATGAAGGTCTTACTGCTCCTTTATCCTCTGGTCTTTGGCATGGAAGAGAGGAGGGGGATTAGGGATACTGCCTCCCACAATAGAGGTTAGTGGATTACACAAAGGTGGTTTCCTTTCCCCGCAGACAGGCACCGCTTTGGTAGAAAAAATATCATTCCATGTGAGGAAGATCTCACTCCCGTAGAGACAAGTGAGTGTAGAGAATGTCGGAGACTGGGAACCCATGTATGATTTATAGGTGTGTTCATAGTTTAACGTCATGTACTGAGGATGATGGCACTTGGTAGTTTAACATCCTATAGCTTAGACAAGGTGGGATCACTCTGTACCACTAGGACATACATAACTGATACCTTCCTCCCCTTGGGGAAGCGAAGGCATCAAAAATACCTTAAGGAGGCAGTGTCGTGGAGTGATCCATTGAGGGTCCATGTTAGCGTGGCTATGCAACGAAGTAAAATCTATTAGACGGCCTAGGCGAAGAAGCATAAGGAGAAGTAACCCAACATGAAGGATTGTCCAAGGGACATTAAGATCACTTCGTACAAGCCGAGAGGGCCGTACGGGAGAAGGGTGTGTAATATAGGTGTTTTATGTGTAATAAGTGCCTGAAGAGTGTGTATGGGAGGTCGAAATAAAAAAAATTTTAAAAGGCACACACAAGATGAAGGGGTTGCATGAAAAAGAAGAGGTTTGTGCACAATATGTGTGCAAAGAGGGGACTGCTGCGCGGAAAAGGATGGTTTGAGTGGAAACCAATACATGCTGGAAAATGTAAGAGGTTTGCGTGCAAGTATAATGGCTTGCACCAAAGTGGAAGGGCGTGCACGCAAGTCAAAGAGTTTGCACGTAGGCTGAAGGGTTTCCGCGCTAGTGGCCCAACACTTAAGAACATGGGCGAGGGTCAAACCCTAGTAGTCCCGCGTGAAGGCGAACCCATTGGAGACCTATCATCAAAAATACTGTACTTGAAAGGAATCATTGGAACATAAAAGTGGAGAATTCCGAGTAGGGGAGACAGTTCATATTCATCATCCTAGAAGAAAATGGGGTTCACTTCTATTTATAGTCAGGCGTGAACTGCGGAGGGCACGTGGAAGTCGGCTGATGTGGAAAACCATTTACTTCAGTTTCCCTTGCGCAAATTTCTATGCGGCATTCTATTTTTCACGTGATGCCCAAAATATTTATTTAACATGGAATCTTACACACTGAGGGAGAGTTTTATGTGTGCTATATTTATATTTTGTGTGGAATTTCATGTAGTACTAGACTAGTTTTTATGGTCGAAATTCACCTTCAGTTTCCCCAAAATTTTGTATGAGGCCTTCGGAGGATTCTGGAGTCTACAAATTCCCCCCATGAAATCAGAGCAGCGAGAGGGGCATGAAAGTCAGATTCCAAGGGGAAAGGCTGAGACAAGTACCATTTCTTATGGTGGTGAGAATAAAACCCTTCATGTGCGCATAATTCTTTTTAGTGCATGCAGAAAAGTTTCCCCGCACCTATAAAATCCTTTGGGGGTCCCATGGTGCATACAAAGTTTCCTGCACGATATGCTCTAGTGCTCTAGTGCACGGTAATTCATTCCCACCTTTTCACGCAATATGACCTCCGTTGCATGAAATCCCCTAGCTTTATTTGTGATTTTTCATGCAACATCAGTTTTCAGCACCATTTTCTTGGTTTTTTCATGCTATCTTCTAATATTTTTCTCGTCCTGCCAGCTTTTTCACGTAGTAATTTTTCAAACATTACCAAAAGTATATGGCTACTGATCAAAGTGATGCTAAAAGAGAAGTAATGTATGCAGCTCTGAGGGCCGAGATGGTCGTGAAACATGAAGTATATGGTTCCCATAATGTTGTATTTGGGAATCAAACTCTCTTCAACATGCTGAACCAAGCCCAGAAGTATTATATACTATATGACAACTTACCGATATGGGATATCGGTATTTTGGAGTAGGCCCTGATTCCGGGATTTAATTTTGACACACCACACTCATGGGTGACTCGTGAGGATGATCTTCTCTAATACAACATCACGAACAATCAGTATCCTACCAAAGAAACTAGGCACATTGCCATCTATGTTCAAAATCCAAGGACCATAACCATCTTGGGAGGCGAACTGGTTTTCGAGGACTCTTCATCTCATTACGCAAGTATCTTTCAAGAAAAAATCACTAATTAGACAAAGGGTTGGCTGTAGGATGGGGACTTGGGGTCTGGTGGAAATTTTACATGTGAAAAGGCTTGGGCATATTAGGTATTCCAATCATGTGATCAGTTCGGCGAAGAACTGTGGTACATCAGGTTGTTTGAGGCAGTTTGGATGTATGAGTTCAGTTTCCACTGCTAGAAAGAACATGGACCAGAGCTGTTTACCTAGTAGTTACCTGATACCAAAAACCTTCCATCTCCACCATGGGGAGGTTGGTATCGGTCTTTATGATGTTTGTTGCAATGGGGGCATCTCTATGGATGGGAACCAGTACAATTAATTTATTCCGACAGAGAACATCTGGGGAGACAGGTCACATACAACCATCCTAACATGGAAGATGTTGGAGCTGGAGAAGGAGAGGATGGTGGTCAAGGAAGTTCTAAAGTACATTTCCTACTCAAAGTGTTATAACCTTTTTCTGAAGAAAGATCCAAATATCATGATGTTGGGGAGAGGAAGATGGTGTTTGACCATGGGATGGAGGAGAAAAAGTGCATCATACGAGAGGTTCCTAGAGGGCGGAATATCAATCCTGGGGAATTCATGTGGATGAGAGATGGGACCCGAACATCTGATATGTTGGATTTCTTCCATCCTTCTTAAGCGGGTGGCTATTGACAGTAAGGGACACAAGGATGGGAGTCTGACTGCAACATTGTTGATGGTCGGCATTATAGCAGCCAAATAGATGTTCAATTTTGGGGTCCCTATACTGGCCCGACTGTACACCATCGTGGAGTGTATTTTGAGATGGGGCTCACATAAGAGGATCTGTGTCCCCTTCCAAATCCTTCATTATTGGATCACAGATCACTATGGCAGGTACACCTTCCCAAATGCCATTTTCCCAGCTAATGGCATGGGGCATTCCTTGTTGATCATTTTCAGGGTCATACCGTTGCGCTCAATGAAGAGAGGATAAGGATCAAGATCGGTAGTCACACCAATTTTACCTTTAGCCTATTCCCCACCCTGTCTGGCTAGATGATAGATGATGGCCAAGGATAATTGGAGAAAATAGAATAATTGTAGACCCTTAGAGGTGGGGTGCTTGTGGCCCGTAGGGATGGGAAGTTTTTGTGTGTGCCTTATGTGCCTTTATAATTTTCAAGGCATTTTGGATTTTCCAGCGGATGCCTAAGAAGTTGTATATAGGTGTCCGATAGAAGAAACATCCTTGCATTCTTCGTCAAATGAGGATGATGTTCAAAACCTATGGCTCTGGTGAGGTAAATAAATTTCCCCCTATTGGAGTCGATGTCAGCCTCTCAACAAAATATGACAAACATTGGGTGGCCGCATATTCTGAAGGGCTCCTATGGAAGCGAGTACAGCCGCTGAAGATGGCTAGTTTGGATCCTGGGCATCGAGAGAGGAGACAAAACGCTGAATGGGAGAAATGGCCAGGGACAAGTCAGGTAGCTGGGTTAGTATAGGTTGGGACATTAGTAGTGGGAACATCACATGGTAAGGTGGTTCCCTCGTCGTCCAATGGGAGAGGGGGTCGTGAGAAAACTCACGAAGTGTCCAGGGGGCCTTTTGAGAAGCAGATAAAGTATTTTCTTCAACCATCTGAGGACTTAATCTTCCCTACACTATGGTCAGACTAGTTTACCATGTGGTAGTTAGTGGGAATTGAATCCCTTTGGAAAAAGATACATAGAGATGGAATCCAGCTTCTAGAAGTAAGACTTATCCGGATAGATGACAGGGTGAACTTCCATCATCATCATTCATATTTTATGGCCATGGATGCAAATGCATGCCAGCGGGGTCGGTGTGAGGAACCACATCTCTTGGTGAAGGTAATGCTCATCCAGGAGTGTGATCTAGAATGAATGTTTTCTGAAGATAATGACAATGATGAAGAGTCTGAGGGCTATGATTCAGAAACATAGGATGGAGAAGGAGAGGGATAAGGGGAAGGAGAAGAAATATGGAAAGATGAAGAAGATCTTGGAAGTGGGGGGGTCCTAGGGGACATCCTACCAAGGGAGCCTTAGGGAGAGTTGCGCGATTGTTGGATCTGATATAGAAATAACTAATCGACATGAGGTATGCCTCCATCCTTATCCTCGATTTTCCTCATTTCATATCGCGTAATATTTAATCATGTTTTTTATCCTGTTCAGATTCATATTGGTGACTATCAAGATTCTCCACTTGGAGGGGGGAGGATGTGAAGATTGATCAAGTTGGGGATCCGACACCCATTATTTAAGTGACAAGAGCTGAAGGATATATTATAGTGACAGCTCATATAGAAACAAATATTACAGTGGCTGATGCACTAATCTCTCATATGTTTTTTCACTCGGACACATGTATCTATTAGAAGAGAGTCAGATACTCAAGGTATTCCTTGTTTGAAAAGTAATCATATCACTAGAGGCTCGACGGGCCACTGAATCCAGGTCATCTATAGATGATCGAATGGTGAATGGAGTAACCCACTCCAAACATATTTCTCAATCTGATCTATCCATATCATCAGGTGGGAAAAGGGCTATGGGAATCAACGATATTAACATATGGGTGGGGTCTGAAGTTGATGGGAGAAAAGTTTTTGAGATTGAGGTGAGAGATGATGGCCTCCCACTTGCTGAAGAGACTAATCTCTTGGTAGGAGTACCAGAAAAGATCCTCTTACTGATCTCTTGGTGGCTTTCTTCTTCTATCGGCATGAAAAACCTGAGGAGATAGATGTCTCTGATTTGAAAGTAGATGATTAGAGTCATATGATGTGGTGCAAGGGATGTAAGTGTATCAAGCACTTCCTCATTCAGGTACATACAGAATGGCTAAAATGGATGGGATCACTTTGCACCTCGATACTCTTTATCTGCGCTGGAGGGGTAGTTTCTCACTGTCTTTATGTAATGATCTGTTATTACCAGGCATTAAATATATGGGATAATAGCCAATGTTATAATATATCTCGGTTACAGAAAGAGTCAGAGAATACTTAGTCATTCTTGAATGTTGAATCGGAGGTATAAATCCTTGAATATCAAGAGAAATTGATGAAGGAATTCATTGAAAACCACCCAGAGCTCATCGAGCAATTGAGGGCCCAACTGCAGGACGATCAGGAACATATAGTAAAGGAAAATCATCAAATTAATGAGCTCCAAACTGAATAGTCATGGGCATAGTCTTGGGAAATGAATTATTTTCTACAACTGATGATGATGATAATGAGCTCAGGGGGTGGGAAGAAATTCTAGAATCCATAAATCGGAAGGTGGTAGGACTAGAACAGTCCATCCAAAATGTCGATCTTTAAGGTCCCTATTTTTTCTAAAATCGTAAACATCTTCTTCTTTGCTGCTACTTGTAATGAACTGCATGCATGAACATATTATTCAATTTTTTTCAGTTTAAAGAATCATAAGCTCAATCCTGAAATAATTATCAATCCACCCCTAAGGTCACGTGTGTTGTACCCGATGTGAGAAACATGGTATGGTCATGGAATAACATCATTTGAAATTTGGAGTTCCAACCAAACATTGGGAATTAGGTATATAAACAATTCATCTAGGCTTCTGGGAAGAAATAGGGGAGACCTAACTAGAGAATGAATTAGTCAGAATAGTTGAATTGTCATCTGCCCTATGTTCTCTAGTGTACGATCGGGGTCATGCTAGGGACATTTGAGTCAATCCAAACATATGAGAGTGGAATGTGTGATTCAATATACCTGAAATGTGGAACACTGTAATGGTGGTGTAATAATGAAGGAGGAATGTTAACCATGTTTGAAGCACATCATCCCTATTGCGTTAGGCTAATATGGGAATAACAAATGATGTTCGACCGCTAACCATGTTTGAAACACGGGACCTGACTCAAAATTTCATCCATTAGCCTTCTGGAACACTGAACCAGGATAGTAGGTGAGCCATAGGCTAAGTATCCTTACTATTACATAGTTATTTTAGAAATGAAAGCAAATGAGGATCCAAATAAAGGCCCCGCAAAGCATGGAGAGTAGAGTGATTGGTTTTTCGACTGAATTCTGAGACTCTTGAAATTATGCCACCATGGTGGAAACACATTAGGTGGGTACATCGGTCTAAACAAGGATCAAAATTACGTTCTAAAATGACCTCTCTGGTGAGAATTTTAATGACATCAAATGGATGTGGATGATGAATGGAATATTTCAACGTTATATGACCTAGACCAAGGTTGGGGTCGAGGGGCCAAAAGGACTAATGGACCTGGGGATAGGCCTAAGGCAATAGGCTCAGATGTCGATACATATCCCATGTAGATGAGAATCAAGACAATGTTGTTCTTAAAGCACATCATGGTCAGAGACCAACCATGGTAGGGGGAATCCTCTCTGGAAAGGAATCTAGCGCATCCCATAATTATTATGAGGCATCTTAAACTTGTTCATTGTAAAGCTATAGTTACATGGTTCCCGAAAAGTTTTCGGGCAATGGGGCCAAAAAAGTGGGGGCATGATTTAAGATTCTTGGGGATGAAGTAGAAGAAAATATGTCAGGTCATTCCTACGTATCCCATGAGGATGGAAATCAATCCATATGTAGTTCTGGAATATGTTGTGTAATTTAACATCTTCTATAAAGGATGTCGAGTGGTATTATTTTATGATCATAGATATAGGACCATATATGGAAAGGAGTGAGGGAGACACGTGGTTTAGAAATTCTAATACCCAACATGAAGGAGGACATAAGCTCATACATTACTATGCTCCTGGGAAGCATTAAGGTCGAGGGACCAAAAATGAGAGTTAGGGTGGGCCTGAGGCAAAGTGCTCGGGTATATCTACATACTTCATAAGAATGGGAATCAATCCATAAATTGTTCTAGATATTGAATGATAAGGTACCAATGCTTGGGATAATAAGGTCATGTGGGTCTGGCCATCTTAGTAAAAGATGTTTCATTTAATAGATCTTTTCTGTCATTTAGGGTAGATGTGTGTTTTTTGTGAAGCATTAAACCTATGACAGAGAATCCAGATATCGCTATAGGAATCATGCCACGTGTAGGCATTCAAAAATGGTATGGTGGGTGACCAATACACAACATGATGTCCACTTGAGTGAGTACATCATGATTCCGTGCCATTTTTCATTGGGCGTTCAGGACGATAAAGTCACAGTTTAGGGTTGTGTGATAGGACCAACCATGCATTTTAACATCGTTGAATGAGGACACAATAGTTTAAACTCATGTGGGACCATTGGGAGAATGTTCATGACGTGATAAATCATACCTAATGAGAATGAGGATGATGTCCACATCACACCATGCATGATTCAGAGGAAGAAACCTCAGGCTAGGGGCAACAAAGGATGGAAAATATGGGGCTAAACCAGTGGAAAAAGTGTTTAGGTGTTCCTACGTATCCCTTGAGGATGGGAATAAATCCATACATAGATCTAGGAATGAAGTTTAACATCATGTGGGATAAGAGGTCAGATATACTAGACCCTTGAAGGGTAGTATGTGGTGCAGCTATTACAAACTCAACGTGAATGAGGGAATAATTCCACACCCACCACACCATGAAATACTATAAGAGTTGGGGACTAAAAGGATGAATAAGAGAGATAATTAGTGGATGTTGAGCTAGACCCGAAGACCGGATGCATGGGTGTTCCTATGTATCTCATGAGCATGTGAATCTTGCTATACATAGTTCTAAGGGTATGACGTATAAGGAGAACATAGTTTAAGGTCTTAGAGCTCGAACTATGGAGAAGAGAAACTCTTCCAAGTGAACGCAGACATCGATCTGATCCCTAATCCCATGTGAGACAAACTCAGTGTTAGAAACAATGGGGGATGATGTTTTCACAACACATTAGATACACATGTAGGGGAAATCAATGAAGAGCCCTGCAGGATGCCTTACCATAGCTTTTTCCTACAAATGTGCAAATGTGCACTGATGGAAAGTTCTAAGAGTGTCGAAATTCTACTTGAAAACGATGGGGTGTAAAATGATGTGAATCTTGAAACCAAAATTTATGGCTTGCAGGGGATTGTGTGATGATGGAGGATAACTGTTGAATATGTTGAAGACATAGTATCCATATCGTCTGACCTAAAATTAAAACATCAAAAGATCATCGACAACTGAACATATTCACGATGTGAGACTTGTATCAATTTGTTATTAGAAACCATCGAGGACGTTGGACTGTAACAGTAGGAGAGCCCTTGGCATAAGCATCCAGGCCATTTTGGGTGCCCCTTAGATGTGAAAGATAATGAAATACCAAATGAAGGGGAACATAAAGCATGATAAATGGGTGGGATCATATCCATGTAGAATCTAGCACTCTCAGTTCTGGACCAAAGTACACCAAATCACATTATTGAATCACCATAGAGGGTCAAGGGGCACATCTTTAGAGAAGCTGACTCGCGAAGATGATTATAGGGTAGAGGAGAAAAATGGATCTAAGAAGGAAGATGTATGTGGCATGATTGTTACAAACCCAACATGAATGGGAACATAAGATCATACCACACCCTATACCCTTCTCTTAAAATGACTCGAGCCAAGGGGTCAATATGATAAGGATGTTTCTGAGCTATGGGACTGGACTCGAAAACTAATTGTTCGGTAAGTTCTTTCTGTCCCATAAGTATGGGGATCAATCCACACATTGTTCTGAATGAGGATGTTGTGCAGTTTAGTGTCATGCAACAATGACAAAAATAGGGGAAAGATATCCCAAAAAGGGATGTGTATATCATGGTGTGTAGCCTAAGGTGATTAAGGACACAAACTCACACAACATCATACAATCCCAAATGAACACTTGAGCCATGGGGCTAAAAAGTTTGAGGGACCTAAAACAAGAATTCATCACTAGTTCACAGTTTAATTTCTTTCGGTGAGGTTGATGGTTCTCTTTGTTAAAATTCGTATGTCTTAGACTATAGTGTCATACTGTAATGTCATATGCATGGGACATCTTAGTGTAGAGGGTGAATCATCGTTCCTATGGAATACCATGAAACTAAAATAATGATAGAGTATAACTGTTGACCATGTTCACAACATGGTATCTGTATTGAGTGACAATGTATTTGGGGGAAGACAATTGAGCATTGACGTTTGACCGCATTCGAAACACAGAACATATATCAATTTTTTTCTCGAAATACTTTGGGACATTTTCCAGAAATGGTAGGAGAGTCCTTAGTCCAAGAATCTAAACTGTTCGTAGGTCCTTTTGGATATAAAAGTTGATAAAACCCCAAATTATGGGTCACGCGAAGCAAGGCGGGGCCATTGCTCTTGAAAAGATGATAGATGAAGGGGGGATGTCATAAGGGGATATGTGTGGAATTTCAACAATATCCCAACTTGAATGTAGACCAGGAGACCATATCTCCCCACAAAATCGTAGAAGAGAACATGGACTAGGGGGTTGGAAGTGTTGAGTGGCATGAGGTTGGGTGTCACGACCCGTCCCAGCGGGGCCCGTGCCGTGACTCACCAAGCCCACCTCCAATAGGCCAGGGGCTGCTGAGTAGGCGTATTACTAACTTGGTAGGAATTTCCTATGTACATGAACACATGCAAACATCTAAAATCCAACAACTACTGAAAATAAAAAAACCACTAAGGAAAAAAATTCATGCTTACACTGAACCCAACCAACAGAGTACGGCAGAAAGTAATGTACTGAAGTAAACTGGGCTAGAATACAAGCCAACCAAAAAAAGTGTCTGAAAACTATAAAGTCCAACCTGTAAACAGAAAAGGTACCGGGACTACTGCTCATAGCCATAGGAATGCCTCGGCCTATAGGGAACTCAGAAAGATTGGTCCTGTCCCGGTCCACCCTGAACTCTGTCAAAAGGATGCTCATCTGCACATGACACGACAGGTGTGGGAAAATCCCGTACATGGGTGAGTATAACAATACTCAGTAGAGGACCTCAAAACAAGAAAGTAGTACACAAAGTAAAGGTATTGTCAGCTAAGCACAGTATATGTCTACAGAACCTATAGGAATAGAAACAAATACAAGATATTCTCAAAACCCAGACTCGTTGTCTAGAGAAAAGTCACACCCACATACCCCCATTAGGGATTCAGTTTGAATATTCCACAAAACACTCTTTCTGAGAGAACACACTCCCCGAGTCTTATAGCTCTGATGACGTCCATCCTAGAATTAATGTTCATCAAGAACCATCACAATAGGTAGTTACACTCGTTACAGGAGACACACTCTTGAGTATGAAGATTCCGATAGATAGATGCACTAATTATGGGAGACAGACTCCTGAGTAGTAAAGATCATGATACATAGATGAGGATCACTACCAGGGCCTTGGAGGATACTGCGACTCATTCGGAATCCACCTGATAGGTAGAGGATCGACGCCCGATGGAGTTGGTCATGTCGATGTGTCACTCTACCCAGTGTCAATAATTGATAGGGGATCTCGATTTGGGCCTCTCAGATGGATGCCTGACTCTATCATAGAAATTTCTACAGAAGAGATCATACTATTGTAGAAGGAAACAATGTCTGGCCTTCAGGGGAATGAGAAAAGGGTCATTGACCCAAACAAAACATGTCCACGATGCGGTGGACAAGAGAACCATGACATTTTACAAAAAGTACACGATGTGTAGAAATGTTACACGCCATGTCTTCTGACACCAGGTAGAGCCTTGGTACAACAGCTTGTGTCATAAGGCTGGTCATATAGAAAAGTTAGTACACGGTATGTAGTACTATGTACATGTCATGTCCATGTGACTGGGGTCAGCTCTGTGTATGCTGGCCATATCCCGTACACAGTCTTCAACCCGTGTAATCGGTACATGGGGTGAGCCACTTTACTGGCCTCATCTAGCCGTGTGATGGAGTACATGGTTGTATACTCCATCCCATGTCCGTGTTCCCCCTAGATACACATCGAGTCCCGAGTAGCTGCCACTGCCATGCTGTACACACCATGTTATGAAGACGTGTAGATCATCCCATGTCCATGTACTTCCCAAAATACACGTCGAGCTCTGGGGAAATACCAAAACGCCATGTGACCAAGGTCACATGCTGTGTGATTCTTCTCTAACCCCAAAAAACTAGTCACCACCGCCAATACTACACGACGTGTTCTTCAGATGTACACGTCGTGTATTCTGTAAATTTCTAGAAACACGAGCTTCCTCCATCACGCCTCTAGTGATGTCCCATTCATCGATCTGGTTGTTTGATTATCATGAAAATTCTGGGTTCTCGTCTCCCTGACACCATGAAGCTACTCTAGATGTCTTCAGACCTCTGATCGTCTCTGAAAACATGTTTTTATCTTCCCATGTGAAGAACAGTCAAAGAACGACCTTTTCTGATACAAGAAAATTTGTTTTCCATCATGGTCATTGCACCTCCGTAGGGTCGTTGTGATATCAGATATCATGTTTTGGATTGTTGCGTCTCAAGACAGATGTGAAATGATAAATTGTTTGTCTCCCCATGAAGAACATGAAGAACTCGAAGAACATGTGAGAGGAAAGAGGGAAAGAAATCCAATAAAACAAAATGAGGAATGAACCTCCAATGTCGTTCATCACGGAGTTGATCAGCTCCAATTAGTAGGATTACGGAGCAGGAATAAACAATTAAAAAACAACAAAAAATTAATTCCCAAATATCATCCCAATAAAAAACCTCTCGCAAGAACGTACGAATCCACGGATCAACTTGTTCATGGTTGATCCATGTTTGTCATTTAAAACAAAAATGGGGAAATAGGAATGAAATAACAACACCTACTTCAATTGGGATTGATTGCTGACGAAGGTGCCACGCTGCCGCCATCATCGCGATCCTTCAATTTTATTGGCATGGAAATTCGCAGCTTCGATCCATCGTCGTTCATTTCTAAGAGTTTTCTCTAGAGATTCTTCTCAATTTTTCACCAATGATCGACGTCCGATTATCCCAATAAGAAGGGAAAAGTGATTGACATCCATTATGCTGTGGAATTAATGAGTCCAACTTGCCTTTATTTATTCATTAAGACATGACATATATATTAAGGAAACAACTGTCCCCTCGCCGTGATGCAGCGGATGTTTCCATAAAAATAAAATAAAAAATTAGAAATTTATTTTCTTTCTATTTTACTAAAAATATCCTAAATCAACTTCTTCCCTCGACCCACACCGCTCGAGGTTAGGCCCATTCTTAGGTAAAGTCGTCATCCTAGATGCAACGGTACCCTCATATTTTTAATATAAGAATCCATTTGGAAACTTCCAAAACCGCACACAAGGGCCGACTCACTTAAAAAAGTTTCAAACCACTATTCTAGACTCGCCGGGCCTCATAAAGAGGTGTCGTCTCTGCCCATGGTCTCGTAATAATTCCATATAATATTTAAGATAATAAACAGAAAATTGGAGACATTACATTCTCTCCACCATGAGGCTTTACATCCCTGAAAATACAAAACAAAGGCTACTCAAAAAGATGTGGCTACTGGGCAAGGATCTGGGCCTCCCGCTCCCATGTGCTCTCATGATGATTCTCGTGCTGCCAGAGGATATCCACTAGGGTAATTGATCACCCACAAAGGATCCTCTCATGTCTATCCTTGATCTCTACTTGGTAATCAGTAAAGGTCACTCCATCTTCGATGTCCAGCTCACCCCAGTCGATGATGTGCGATTGGTCATGCACATACATCCTCAGTTGCAACATGTGAATTGCATCATGTACCCGATGCAACATCGGCTGTAGAGCTAGGCAGTACGCTACCTCTCCAACTATACACAATATCTAGAAAGCTCTAATTAACCTCAGAGGTATCTTTCCGCCCCGGACAAATCTTCGTAACCCTCATCGAGGAGAGACCCGAAGAAACATGTGGTCTCTCTATTCAAACTATAGAGGTCTCCATCGTCTGTCATCATAAGACATCTGTCGGCTATGTGCAGTCTCCATCTGCTCCTGAATGATCTGCATGATCTCTATGGTAGGTTGCACCAACTATGGAACCATGTGTGCTGACTCTCTGAGGTCGGTCCAGCAATGTGGTGACCGAAAGGGTATCCCATACTAGGCCTCGAACAGTTCCATACCAATGGTGGAGTTGTAGCTATTGTTGTACGCACACTCCACCAGTGGCAGGTGGTCCTCCTAACATCAAACAAGGTCCAAGATATAGGCCCGCAACATATCCTCCAGAACCTGAAGGTTCTTCTCTGTCTATCCATCTATTTGGGGTTGAAAAGATGAGCTCAAGCATTAATAAGTCCAAAAATCCTCCTAAAATCCATTCTACAACAGGGATGTTAAGCGGGAATCATGGTCTGAGACAATCGTCGAAGGGACACCATGAAGCCAAACTATCTCCTACACATAGAGGTGCCCCAAGAGCACTACAGAACTCTACTCCCTGATAACTAGGAAGAGGGATGACATGGTGAGACGGTCAACGATCACCCATATGGAATCATTCCACTTGGACATCTGTGGTAAGCATGTCATGAAGTCCATCGATATCCCATCCCACATCCACTATGTAACTTCCAGGGGTGAGCTATTTCCACTGGAACCTGTTGCTCAGCCTTCACCTGCTAGAATTTGAGGCATTGGGAAATGAACTATGCTACTGCCTTCTTCATGCCTGACCACTAGAAATGTAATCAGAGATCCTAGTACATCCTTGCTACTCTAGGATGTAAACTAAACGGGATGTACGAAACTCCCTCTGGACCTCTTCCTACAATGCCACTAGTACAACATTGTGTTCTTTGAAAAGAAGTATGTGCTCCCCACCTTGCGAATATCCATAAAGAGAATGTCCTGTGGATAATTGAGAACACAAAGCCTCATATTCGACATCCCCAAGATATGCTTCCCTAACTTGTTGTAGGAGTGGAGGGGTGACAACCATCGACTACAGGTAGGTTGTATCTTCCTTGTCCATGAAGGACAACTGCGACGTGGCTAACTTCTCTGTCTCCTCACTCAACAACTGTGAGTTCGACCTTCTGCTCAGAGCATCCACCTCCTTGTTCCCCTGCCCAGGAGTATAGATAAAATCTATGTCATAGTCCTGGAGGAACTCTATCCAACATCTCTACCTCAGATTCAAATCCTTCTACGAGAAGATGTACTAGTGGCTCTTGTGGTACGAGTAGATGATGAATCGCTCGCCCATAAGGTAGTCCTGGCACATCTTCAACGTGAAGACTACCACTTCCAACTTGAGATCATGGGTAACATAGTTCTTCTCATGTGGCCTAAGATGGTGAGAACCATAATAAATTGATGCCTACCTCTAAATTAGGACACAGCCTAGCTTGGCCCCGAATGCATCGCAGAAAACTATGTACTCGACACCCTCCTCCGGCAATCTCAAGACTGGGGAGGTCATCAAACTCTATCTCAACTGCTCAAAAGCTTACTGGAACCTTTCTGTACAGATGAAGGGTTTCCCCTTCCTAGTAAAGGCTGTCATCGATGCTGATATCTGGGAGAAATCAGGAATTAATATCATGTAATATCCTGCCAACCCAAGGAATCTCCGCACCTCCGTCACTCTCCGAGGTGGCTCCCATGCTAACACAGCCTCCAACTTGGATGGGTCTATAGCTAATCCATCTACTAAGATGAAATATCCTAGAATGTTGACCTCTTGAATCTATAACTGGCACTTTGAGAGTGTCCCATAAAGCTAGTGCTCCCGAAGTACGTCTAGAACTATCTGCAGTTGTCTCGCATGCTCCTCCTCTGACGCCGAGTAAAAAATGATGTCGTCAATGAAGACCCATAAAAAACTATCCATGTATGGTTGGAATATCCAGTTCATTAGTCCCATGAACACTTTGGGGTCGTTCTTCATGCCGAAATGCATAACTATGTAATCAAAGTGAACGTAGCAGCATCTGAAAGCCGTCTTCGGTATATCCTCATCCCGTACTTGTAACTGGTGATAGCCCGACCGAAGGTTGAACTTAGAGAACCATTGTTCCCCTCTCATCTAATCAAAGAGGTCATCGATTCTCTGTATAGGATACTTGTTCATCATCGTCACCTAGTTCAGGCGTTGGTAATCCACGCACAACATCAAACTCAAGTTTGCCTTCTTGGTAAACAAGACTGGGGCTGCCCAGGGTGAAATGTTGGGTCTCACGAAACCCTTGCTCTGCAAATCCTCCAAATGTACCCTCATCTCAAGAAGCTCTGTGAGATCCATCTGATATGATAATGAAGAAATCAGTTCCATCTCGGGGTGTAAGGGGATGCAGATTTTGATTTCTCGGTGGGGAGGTAGTCCTAGAACATCTTCAAGAAAGATGTCCTGGTACTCTGCCACAACTACTGGAAACTGGAAGCTCATCACATCTACTGCTCTGAGAGCATAGTTATCCAACTCAGGAGTGACTGGATGCACCCTCCTATACTTGAGACTGTTCTATGCTGTCTGGGTCTCCTTTTCTCTAACAAAGTAAAACCTCATCCCATCACTATGGACACACAACCCTCCTCGCCTAAAATATTCTATCTAGGCATGGACCGAAGATAACCAATCCATTCCGAGAATGACGTCGTAAGGCCTCGACGCTACCAACAAGAGGATCCAACCGAAACTCTCACATCCAAGGGTAATATCACACTATCTACAAAGGTGTGAGATAGTCGATTCTCCTCCCTTAGTTGTCTCCAAACGTAAATATTGAGTCAACATTTCTTCCAAAATCTCATGGTTTCGTACGAGACATGTGTATATGAAGAAATGACTGGCACTTATGTCTATAAGTATGACAGCTAAGTTAGAGAAGACACAGATCGTACCTCGAATCATCCCTGGAGTCCTTGGGTCGTAGGCGTCGACCGCAAGCAGTTGTCCATGTCCCTGTCCCCGAGCTCCCTGAGCCTGGTGCAGACCTCTTGGGGGTGGTGGTGGAAGTATGTAGAAGAATCTTCCACCACCCGAAGCTCTCCCTACTACCATACCACGTCCGCCGCCTAGAGGGTCTATCTGCTCCACTCTCTACCTTGGCCTCGGGGGTCCATCCACCGCATCCCAGTCAGCATCTCAACAGGTCAGACAATCTCTAGCGAGATGTCCTCTACCGTCACACATGTACCAACACTTCTCCCTAGGCTGAATGTATCCAGCATGAGATCTATGTGCTATCGATCCTCTCTCATGGGTCCTCCTATAATGTTCCACATGTCCAGATCCCTGTGTCTGACACTGGCACCCTGCTATTGGTGTCTCTGCACCTATCTGCCTACTATTGACTATTGTCAGCTGTCTCTGCTCCTCCAAGAAGCTCTGGGTCACCAAGGCCCGCTAGAGCACTCCAGCATATGTCTATATGCGTAGAGGCACGCCACTAGCTCGGATGTCTCGTCTTAGACCCCGCTCAAACGGCTGAGCTCTGATGTACTGATCCCTGACCATATAAATCGAGTTCCAGGAGAGATTGGTGAACTTCAATGAATAGTCGGCTACCGTCATAATGCCCTGTTGGAGCTGAAGAAGCTCATGGATGCGTACAACTCTCAGCGTAACCAGAGAGAACTCATCCCAAAAGAGTCGTTCAAACTACTTCCACAAAAGAGTCTCCTAATCATGAGTCTGTGTGGACAGACTCCACCATCATCATGTCGAACCCTTAAGAGGTATCACACCTAAGATCACCATTTGTTCTGCTGGTGTCCTCACTAGATGGAAAACACTAGTCACCACCTCAAGCTTGTCCTCAGCCGCCTCAGGGTCGGGCTCAACTCGGAACCCGAGGGGTCTCGGTATCTGGAACTCATGGAGCGTGCTAAGCATGCGCTCCTTACTGGTCGGTACTACTGTACCAGTGGCTACTCCACTAGTGGTGGCATAGGAGGTTCACCATCTGGTGAAAACGCATGGGGAATTGGTCTATGTATTTAAGCCTCATCACTGAGGGGTTCATCCTTGTGATCGTGCTGCTGAATCCTAGCAGGTATGTGTCACGAAGGAATCCAGATAAAGTAACGAGATGTAGCACGAGTATATATGTATAGCTGACTCAAACCACATGGAAAACCCCACCCATTCCTATATGATAGATGTATCTTTCTTTTATTTCCCTGCAACCAGCGCTTTCTTGTACTGAGTCAGAAATCAGGTTATTAGAGTCCTGGTGTATGGATATGTCAGACGCCACACCAACACTAAAGTCTCTGGCCTAAAGTCCGAGCTCAAAACACCTAACACTATTTCCCAAACCTATATCACATACTCTTTGTCTTAATGTAGAACCGACAACCTCTGATACCACTCTGTCATGACCTATCCCAGCAGGGTCCGCACCGTGACTCCCCATGCCCGCCTCTAATTGGCCAGTGGTAGGTGACAAGCCCTGAGTAAACATATTACTAACATGGGAGGCATTTCCTAAGTACCTATACACACGCACACATCTCCAATCCCACCAATGATGAAAAGTAAAAATAACTAAGGAACAAAATTCATGCATACACTAAACCCAACTAACAGAGTACAATAGAAAGTATAGTACTAAATGTAAACTAGGCTAGAATACAATCCCACCGAAACAAGAGTATGAAAACTGTAAATTCCAAACTGTAAACACAAAAGGTACTGAGACTGCTTCTCATTGTCGTAGGAATGCATCAGCATCTAGGGTACCCAGAATGCTCAGTCTTGTCATGGTCCGCCCTGAACTCTGTGAAAAGGCTACTCATGTGCACAGGACATGACATGTGCGTGCAAAGCCTGTGCAAGGGTTAGTATAACAATACTCAGTAGAGGACCTTGAAAACCTCAAAGAAGTACACAATGTAAAGGTACAATTATCTATGCACATTATATGTTTACACAACATATAGTTATAGAAACACAAACCATATATACTCAAAACCCAAACCCGTAGTGTAGAGATAATTCACCCAACAGCATACCACCATTATGGATTCATTTCAAAGATTCCAAGAATCACTCATTCTGGGAGAACACACTCCAAGATTCTTATAGCTTTGATGACGTCTGTTTGAGAAGTGCTGTTCATCGGGAACCATCATGAGAGCTAGTTACACCCATTGCGGGAGACACACTCTTGAGTGGGAACATTGTGATAGATAGATGCACTCATTTCGGGAGTCACACTTTTGAGTGTGAAGGATCATCATACACATATGAGGATCACTACTAGGGACATGGAGGATACCGCTAGTCATGCGGAATTCACCTGCTATGTATAGGATCAATGCCGGATGAAACATGTCCAGGATGCAGTGGAAAAGAGGACCATGCCATTTTCCAAAAAGTACACGGCGTGTAGAAAAGTTAAATAGTGTGTCGTCTGACCCCGAGTACTTCCCGTGTACAATAGAACATGTCGTAAGGTTAGTAATTTATAAATTTTATTTCACGGTGTGTAGTACTATGTACATGTAGTGTCCTAGTGACTGGAGTCAACTCCGTGTATGCTGGTCATGTGCCCGTACATGGTCTTCAACCCGTCTACTCTAACCTGTTTAATCGGTACATGGGGTGACCCATGTTATTGGCCTCACCTGGATGTGTGATAGAGTACACAGTCATATACTCCATCCCATGTCTGCGTACCCCATGGATACACTCTGAGTCCCCTGTAACCGCCTCTTCCATTATTTTCACGATGTGTTCTGAAGCTGTGTAGATCATCTTGTTTCCATGTACTTCCCAAAATACACGCCGAGCTTCTGGGAAAGTCCAACACGGCAAGTGATCAGGGTCACACGCCATGTGATTCCTCTATGACCACTGAATCCCTAGCCACTGCCGCCAGTAAAATATGGCGTGTTCTTCAGATGTACACTATGTGTATTCTATAACTTTTCAGAAATGCAAACCTTCACTATAACTCCTCCAGTGATGTCTCGTTCGTCGATATGGTCATCTGATCATCACAAAACATCCAATTTCTGGTCGCCCCAATACCACAAGCTACTCCTGATGTTTTTGGACCTCCGATCAGGTCCAAAAACATATTTTGATCTTCCCACGTAAAGAACGCTCAAAGAACAGACTTTTCTGAACTGAGCAGATACGTTGTATGTCATGGTTGTCGCACCTCCGTAGGGTCGCTGTGAAATCAGATCACTAGTTTGGGATCATTTCATTTCAAGACGGGTGCACAACGATCCATTATCTGTCCAAGCGTGAAGAACGTGAAGAATACATTAGAGGAAAGAGGGAAAGAAATCCAATAAATCAAAATGAGGAACGAACATCCGCCATAGTTTGTCCCGACGTTGATCCCCTCCCATTAGTAGGATTAAACAAAGTAGTAATCAACAATAAAAAAACTACAAGAAATTAATTCTCCAAAATAATCCCAATAAAACCCCTCCAGCAAGAATGAACGAATCCGTGGATCAACTTGTTCATGGTTGATCTGCGTTCATCATTTAAATCAAGAATTGGAAAAGATGAATGAAATAACAACCCCTACCTCAACTAGGATCAATTGCTGACAATGGTGTGGCGCTGCCTCCATTGTCGAGATCCATTTAAATTGTTGGCGTAACAATTTGCAGCTTCGATCTGTCATCGTTCGTTGCTGATTGTTTTCTCCAGAGTTTCCTCTCAATTATTCGACAATGATCGATGTTCGATTATCCCAATAAAAATGGAAACATGATTGGAATCCATTATGCTGGTGAATTAATGAGTCCAACATGCCTTTCTTAAGTCATTAAGACAGGACATAAATATTAAGGAAACAAATGGCTCGTCTCTACGCTATAGCGGATGTTTCCATAAAAATGAATGAAACATTTGGAAATTTATTTTATTTTTATTTTATAGAAAACGTTTGAAATGAAATTTCTTCCCTCAACCCGCACTGGTCGGGGTTAGGCCCATTCATAGATAAATTCACCGTCCCAGACACAATGGTGCCCTCATATTTTTAATCCGAGCATCCATTTGGAAACTTCCACGACTACACACGAGTGATCTCTCACATAAAAAATTTTCAAACCACCGTTCTGGGCTCACTGTCTTCATAATGAGGTGCTGTCTCTACGCCTGGTCTCATAATAATTCAATATAATATTTAAAATAATACACCGAAAATTCAAGATATTACATTGGGAGTCTTGAAGAAATGTAGCCATATGAACCCTCATGTGGGTATTGCCTTACCACAGCTCCTATGCCCACATGAACAATGATCGGTGTGGGAAACAAGGTGTGGGACCAGGAACTTCCCAACATATAAGGGTATGATAGATGGACCCACTATCCTGCCTGAGGCAAACTGACATTTGAGGAGATAGTGGGATAGAAATAACCACTACAACCAATATTTGGGATATATGGGGGTGGTGACAATGACATAGTATAGTTCTTGACCAGGTTCGAAACACAACATCCATATCGTGTGGCCTGAAATGGGAACAATGAATGAGCATTGATCGCTGAACATATTCACAACACATGACTTATATCAACTTGATGTTTGAGGTCCTCTATGGCATTGGACCGAAATGATTGGGGAGCCCTTAGGATAAGTATCCATACTATTCGGCGGCCCTTTTGATGTGAAATATGACAGAGTCCCACATACAAGAAATGTGTGAAGCATAAATGTTCTTGTACAATTTAAGATCAAGAAGAATAGTGAAAGAGGTGGAAATCTCTAGGGGAGAGGATATATGGTGTGGTCAACATCAATCTGATGTAAAGGTAGGAAAAAGTCAGCACCACACGATGTTTTCCGACCCGAGGGGGATTCTAAAGTTTGGGGCTGGGCCGACAGACCAAATGTCTGGCCATTTCTACATATCCCATATGGATGGGAATCAAGACACACGCAGTTCTTGAAGGCTATGAAATTTAACATCATACGGTGAGGACATGGGAGAATATAAGAATGAGGATAGGATGTAACATGGTGCAGTTATTGTAATCCTTACAGGAGTGGGGACAAAGAATCCTACATGACACCATGCGAGATCCTCTAAGAGAACTATACCCAGGGGGGATAGTCAAAGAGGAAACTGTGGGATGGACTCAAGATGAGGCATCCGAGTATTCCTACGTCACCCATGAGGATGGAAATCATTCCATATGTAGTTATTGCAGTTTAATTTCTTGCATGATTAAAAACAGTTTAATGTCATACGAGACATAACAATTTAAGGCCATGTAGGACCGGATACATTTTAGAGTCCTGCCGGATGACATGTAGTAGAATGTCATGCGGTACATAGTAGTTAAAGGTTATGTAGGATCGAACACAGTTTAACATACTGTGAGATGACATACTGCTTAATTTCATGCGGGATATAGTAGTTTAAGGTCATTTTGGACCCTATCTATTTTAAGGTTGTGTTGGACCAAATTTATCAAGCGATGTACTGCTTGAGGAACCTAGAATAAGTGGGAAGAGTTATACACTCACCATACAAGGTAAACATGGAGTATTCACCTTTGGGATTCAATTTGGGAATGATGTAAGGTCCTTCCCATTTGGGATCCAATTTGGATGGTTTCCACTCTGGTATCATTGGTGTTCTCAAGGCCAATACCAAGTCACCATGCATGAAAGAACAGAGGAGAACTTTCTTGTGGAATGCTCTAGGTATCTTATTCTGATACCTCTCTAGATTGTGCTGGGAAAAAAGACCATTCTCGTCGAGTACATACAATTTAGCCAGACAGACTTTAGCTACTTTATATTGTGTTTTATGATCGTAGATAGCTGTGCATAATGAAGGAAACTGAATCTTGATGGGAAAGATGTCCTCTTTTCAGTACACCATGGAGTATGGGGTCACATGTGTGGAATTATGAGTTTGCATCTGATAATCCCATAGGGTGTTGGGGAGCTTGTCCGACCAACTATTCTTATTCTGAAAAACCATTTACTAAAGAATGTTAGAGATGGGTTTTTTGAATGCCTCGATATGCAATTTTCATTAACGTGATAGAGGGAGGGATGGTTAGAAAGAATGTTGTACTTGGCATACAATTTCTTCAACTCAACTGCCTTATAGTTGGTACTGTTATCCACGAAGATAACGTGAGGGACTCCGAACTGGTAGATGATATTGGGGATCACCAAGTCAAATATTGAATGGGCCATGACCTCCATGAGAAGAACTACTTCTACACACATGGAAATGAAATATGTTACTGTCAATATGAACCTACATTGGAGAGATATCGCCAACGGATAGGGTCCCACAATATATAGTCCCCAGACCATAAAGGGACAAGATCACATTGTAATTTTTAGTGGCTCCAGAGGCTGATTCACGAAGTTGTCATGAATTTTGAACACATGTAACCTCATGGAAAACTCAATATAGAAACATATCATGGAGGACCAATAATACCCCAATCCTTGGATCTAGTGAGATAGTTCCAGCCTGGTCTGATAAGCCCCATTGGAACTAGCATGAACCACCTACATGAGTGGAGAAATCATAGATCCTTGGATTCAATAGAGGATAACTCCTTAAAACACATTCTTGTCGAGATTCTGCTCAAGACTGGGACAATAATGGAGGGTAAACTGTATTGTGTGGCATCAGATTCACTCGTGCCCGACCCAATCTACTGTGAGATTACCATTTGGAGGTACTTGACAAATGAGGTTCTCCAGCTGAGAGTTACCTCAATCACTACATCCAGGGGACCTAGCGGTCCTCTTGTGGAGGCGTTGACTGTAAGGTGGCTCACTTGTGGGACATCATTGTCATCTAGAGTGATGGGTTTGATGAATCACTAGTGTGCCACGTGGATAATAAAATCATCATGTTCAGGCTCTCCAAGTGATGTAGCTTGGCTGGATAGGGCGTCAGCTCGACCGTTCTGGGATCGAGGGACATGGGTAACATTAGGCCGAGATGAAAACTCAGCCATAAGATAGAGGGTGCACTCCAACAGTGGTACATGCTCTAAAATTTTTATGATATAGTCATAATTAATTCCCTTGATGACTATTTTAGAGTCCCATTTCACATTGAAGTGGGGAACATCATTCTCTAGGGGAAACTCGAGGACAGTAATGAGAGACTAGTACTCTGCCTCATTGTTGGTGCATCCTTCTAATAGAAAGAACGAATACGAAAAAACGGCTTGTGTTGGAGTAATGAAGATGATACCTAGGCCTACTCTGTTGAGCCTAGGGTCATTGAGACTTCTTCCGGTAGGGATCTGGGAAACAATATTGATGTTCATTCACCAACACAGGATGGCTTGGTCCACCGAGAGAATTTCCTCATCGAGAAAAACATTTTCCAGGGATAGGTTTGCAGGGGATGGATGGTTGGAAGGGAAATATGCTAATGCATTCCCCTTGATACACTTATGAATTACAATGAAATTTTCAAACTCCTAGAGAATGAATTCCAACAAAGCTAGACAATCTTTCAATATGGGTCAGTTCAGGATGGGGTTCACCAGATCTTCTCGGGACACTAGTTGTACCTCATGGTGCTGAATGTAATGTCACAATTTCTATAGTGTGAATACTAGTGCGAGGTTGCTTTTATCAATAGGGAATATCTTGTATTTGTATTGATGATCATTTAACTGAGATAATAGATACAGTTCATCATTCCCTCATTGTTCTTATAGGTGAGATGGGAATCGAGAGACCATTCAAGGGAAGTCACATAAAGGACCAACGAATTTCCAAAGACATGAGGCAATAATACTAGAGGCTATAGAATATACTTCTTTATTTTCTCGAAATCAGTCTATCATTATTCGTCCCACTGATAGAGAGTTCTTTTATTCATGATCTAAGAAAAGGGCTTACACTTGACAACAAGATTCACGATGAATATGCATATGTAGGCTATGTAGCCTTGGAAGCCCTAGAGATCTCAGATGTTTCTTGGGGAAGGCATCTATCTAATGGCCCTGATCTTCTCCAGGTCGATCTCAATGCCCCGGTATCTGACAATGAAGCCAAGAAACTTTCCATAGATGACCCCAAAGGCACACTTCAATGGATTCATATGAAGGTGGTGAGAATGGGGAAAGATGAACACTTTTTGACGGTATTTGAGATGGTTCAAAAGCTAAAGAAAGTTTACCATCAGATCGTCCACGTATCATGCCACCAATTTCCCGAGGAATAGCTTAAATATGTGAAGTATAGTCCGTTGATATGTGGAACCTTCATTCATTAACCCTAATGGCATGATTGGGTAACATAAATATCCTTGTGGTTCCATGAAGGATATATACTCCTCATCCTTAGGGGACATTCAGATCTGGTTATACCCAGAATATCCATCCATGTATGAGAGGGCTAGGAAAATAGTTGTAGCATCGATCCAAAATGTTGTCATACAAAGGAGAAAATCATACATCAGACGCTAACAGTTGAGATCACATAAGTCAATGTAGACTTTGATTTATCAATTCTTCTTCTAGACTGGCACAATGATGGCTATCCATCTGGGGTATTATACCTATTAAATGAAATTGTCCTTCATGAGATTATCTAATTCAAGCTTGACCATGGCACTGTGAGAGGGGTGCATCTTTTTGGGTGGTTTCTTAACCCCACGGTGATTTGTTGGGAGACCAAGTCGGTGGATAGCTTCCTGAGGATCTAGTCCAGACATCTCATCATAACTCTAGCGGAATACATCACAGTGTTGATTCAGAAGATCTATATACTATTATTTTTCCTCAATAGGCCTAGAGGCACTAATCAATGTGGGTTTTATATCCGCCTTGCTACTGTGGTTCACCTGTACCAATTCATTGACTATGGGGGAGATTCCCTCCTCAAAAGTGGGAGGAGAATCCTCTACATACTCTTCGTCCCGATACAATATGAGGGTAGGGAGCTCTGGGATCACCTAATTCTGATTCATGTAGGAGTATGAGGTGATCTTTTGGCATCACATAGATAGGGAAATGTGCTCCCCCTTATTCAAGAAACAATGAAACATTGTCCCATTTCCAGGATTATAGCCTCCAATCAGTGGATTAGAAATATATAGGCATCATCTAGAACTGTCCACAGGTTAGTCACAGTCATATCATGCTCAACCTCGTCATCCTAAATCTGGTTGTCCTTTCTCTTGAAATAGTCGACATCTAGATAGTTAGCTTCACAAGAGTAAAATGGAGGTGCATCACCTTGAAGTATTCCCACTCGACCATTAAGGAAGTACTTGAGGCACTGGTGATACGATGAAGGAACAGTCGCATGCAGGTTGAGCCATGACCTTCCCATCAATATATTGTAGGAAGTGTCATGAGACACAACCATAAACTCGGTGATGGAAACTATGCCACCGAACAGGGTCTTCAAGAAGATCTTGTTGACCATTGTTTGTTATGTCCTATCATGACCAAGATTTTTTAGGTCATAGGGACACATAATATTCTTGGACAACCCTAGTATCCATAATGTCCAAGTCAGGACTAGGTTGATCCTGGAGCCTTTGTCGACAAGACATCGACGAACCTACACGCCATTAAAATTGTTGGTAATGTACTATGGGAGGATGCGCCCCGGTATGGAAGATTTTTCATCTTCCCCAGAGAATGAGAAAATGGCCTGACATTCAGCATGCTCGACTGCCTCATCATGGAAGGCTTCTATAGCTATTACCTCCTTCTCAAACTAGAGGGGGCTTCTAAAATCCTCAGAGATGGTTTCACGCACAGTTTCTGACATGAGAAGGGACTTGAGGATGGAGAACCATACTAGAATGCTAGAATATTTTTTAGGACATCATACTTTTGTTCTAGGCATGAGCTTCTTCTTACAAAATGTCTCTCTGTAACAGTAGGTATGGTGGGCCCTGTCAGCTGTACCAATGGCTGACTGGTGGTGGGAATATCTAGCTACTCACTAGTCAAAGCCTCCAGAGTGACCACCAGATGAAGGCCAGATAACTGAGAGTGGTCTGTAGAAAGCATTTTTGATCATGGAATGGTTGAGGTTGCTCTTCCTGATCAAGAAGCACAAAACGGTGATATAGGCAGGCCTAATGACATCAGATGAGAAGGATGGGCATGCTGAGCTCTGCAATGGGCATGCTGTCAGGTTTCAATTGCATGCAAAATTTGGTTTGAAGTACTAACTGAGTCACTCTGATGTCCCATATTCCCATGACTCTGTCGATGCTGACGATGGCTGGGAACATTGGGAGGATCCTCCTGGCGCTCCCCGCCATCAGAAAGCATGTAGGGCTTTACCATCTCTACATTATCAACCTAGGTGTACCCTTCACTATCACATGAAGATTCATCCACTAATGGATTGATTTTGGGATGAATTTACATCTCTGGGGGCATATAGTTTCCAAGTGTACAGGATGACGATTGCATTGGCGGGGAACTTTAATTTCCCTTGCACCATCGATTCTTGCTCTTCTGAGAAGGGGACGACTGAGAAAATGATGCAGATGTAGTTGTTGCGGCTTCTGAAGGTTTTGGTCCATTCGTTTGTGAACGGATAATACCATGGGCATGAGATACTACCTTATGATCCATCATTTCATTGATCTTCTAGTACCCTTGGTTGGAAACCTAATGCCACTCGCCTAACTTGTCACCACTACCATCAAGCTTCATGAACACACGTGCCACATGTGCCAATGCTAGGCCCATCTTGAATACATTACTATCAACATGTTCTTGAAGCCAATATTTTAACACATATCATTATTTAAGGGTATTCCCCAGGATCTACTAATAGGGGTAGTAATTGATCCTATCAATGAGACCCACCTCTTCTGGACTCTTGCATTCAAGAAAACGTACACTCACATGTTCCAAAGAACTTCAGAAATATCTTGGGAACTAAGAATCATTAAATTATTATGTCCAGTTTCTCATATCTAATAGTGGAGCTCTAGGTGCCTGAAATAGTTGAGCTGATGGAGAAGCATGTTGAGGAGGTAGAGCCAGGTTATATCTCTTGGGTTGTGGTGGCACATTGTGCAGGGGTGCCTGCCAGTTCTGAGGTGGGTGTTTCTTGGATAGAGGTTGTGCCTGAGGTGGGGGGCCTCTGCGAGGGTATGGAGGTGGTTCAACTAGTAATAAATCTAGTTGACTAGGGGCATCATTTTGGGCCACCTCGGCGGAATCATCCTTAGCGGTCCTTATTGTAGGAATCACAGGAGGCAACGAGTGTGCCTACTTGGCCTGTTGTAAGAAATCCTCTAGGCTCTAGGCCTTATCAGATAAGTCTCTGAATCCCCTGGTGTATTTCTAGGTGATCATAGAGGGGACTAGTTTTGTCTTGATATTCCCCACACACATTGTGAGTAGTTTCTCTGAAGGTAGTGGCATGTCACGGTAGTATGTGAGCCCTATCCACCGAGTGACAAAGTCCGCGACGTGCTCATCGGGCCTCTACACGCACTTGTAGAGGTCTGAAATACTCATATTCTGAGTAGTGAAACTGAATTGGTAATGAAATATCCTATGAATATAATCCCTACTGACTACGGATTCGTTGGGTAGCTGTTTGTACCAGACAAATTCATGCCCCTTCAATGTCTGTACGAAGCATCGGATTTTGGTAGCATCTTGTCGTGCCAGATTTCCTAGAATGGGTCCACACCTTGAAATGAATTGGGCCAAATTCAGCAGTGGGTCACCCGACCCATTAAAGGGGGAGAAGGAAGGATTTCGGTAACCTAGGGGTGCTGGCATATCATCCAACCACGTTGGATATGGTTTTCCATTAGGTAGGATTTCCACGTGTCGTGTTTCCAATGCATTGAGGTGAGAAATCAGTGCCGTCAAGGGATCATCTGGCGGGGTGTTCCTCTCTTGATGGGGATCCCTGACCAGCACTGTATTGGTGGGTTATTCAACATTATAGGTAGGCCCAAAGAATCATGGAGCGGCTGGGGGAACCTGAGCTGGGTCCCAAGGTTGGCACGTCGCTCAGGTGGATTTAGTGACACATACCACACCCTATTGCCGTATGTTTTTGCTTATACCCAGTATATGTGGGTAATATGGTTACGGTCACCTAGAGGTAATTCGTCGGGTGGGGGGGGTGGGATATGTGTCTTCCCCTACTTCCCCGGCCAAGGATCTCCGTAGATATATCTTCACTGCACGGAATGCTTAGCAAGGTGTTCATCAACCAACTTCTTATACTGTGCAGTTTCTTGACGCAACACATCTTTATCGAGATCATCCTCTATATTTTTTACTGAGTCAGATGGTTCTGAGGGTTTGACAACACCAAGATGCTCCTTACCCTTTTTGTGATTTCCGGTAAGGACCAATGCCTCGACGGGTATAAGAATACTCAGTAGATTTCTATGATAGTAAGGAACCCTTCCTGATGGATCCAAAAGTTGTTTCACTCCCTCAAGGGTGTGTTTTCCCCAATTAGTTCTATCTCTATCTCTTCATCTGATAAATAGTCCATGTTTATAATGAATCTTCTTGGAGGCATATCCTTGATATCTCCTGACAAGTCAGGCTGGAACTGGATGGAAAATAATTTAAGGGCATCATAATTCCCATAGAAACATATCATCCAGTGGGGGAAAGCCTCTTTGATAATCTTGCAGAGCAATTTAAAGATCTCTACGCATCGTTGTTGGAGGTTCTTATGAAGACCTAGGGACTCAGGGCACCGGACCAAGGGGAGTGCGTCCAAATCAACCAAACAGAATTTTTGAACAACTTCTTCGTAGTGTGCCCGACTCTTGGGGTAAGTCACTCAACGATGAAGAAGATGAAAATGCGTAACCTAGAGGTTCTGGTGAAAGCATCCAACTTCCTCGTGGGTGAGCAATTATGGAACACTAAAATTCTGTTTTGTGACTGGTCAAAACATATCTGGGAAATGGTCTGCCACAAGAATGTAACACATGATCCTTGGCTGAGACCCAAGGTCTGGACCTTCATTTCCATGCTCCTCAACAGGTGGTATCTGGGGAACCGGTAGTGGTATTGAAGCAGACCAATGAGATGGTAGGATGGATGGTGGAGAATACGATGAGCGGGCTGACAAACCACCGCCTATAATGCTATCCTCTGAAGAGTTCATTGAATTTTCCACCATGTCATAATAAGAAAGGCAGGTGACTATAGTTTCTGGCATTGGAACTATGGCTGCAGGAAGTGGACCATGTTGTTGCTCATTTTCCATCGATCATAGAATATCATTTTTTGATCTCCGATCGAGGTAGAGAATGCTCATAATGATGATGGTGGCGATTTCATGTTCGGACCCTAGAGAGACACCAAATCATCATCCTCTTAAATGTATCTACGGAGGGAGGCAGAGATCCAGAATACCTCACATTCCATAAGTATAAGACCAGTGCACCTCATTCTTTCCCATACCCTTGACACAAAGGATCTAGGTGAGGGTTCCATTGCTAAATCATATTCTTCCTCAAAATATGAGAAGAAGACAAGTTTAATCTTAGTCTAAATATTCCTCGAATCCTTTTTATGGTGGAAACTACCTGCCTTCCTGCCCTGGGATGGATCGTCGAGACATGGTAGATTTATGGATCGTGGAGGTCCTTTGGCTAAACTGGTGCTGGAGTGGATATTACATCGCCCTGAGTGAGCATGGGTGCGAGGAGCACCTGGGAATATGTCAATGGGAACACGGGGAGGACCTCCATGTCAATGGCTGATGTGCTGTGGTGATCTCTATGAGAAGTGATGGAGTAGGTAAGACCTCTGTTAGAGCTGGTAAGAGAATAGGTAGGACCTATGTGCTTATTTCCCCTAATAGTGTCAGTGTGAGGACGGTCAGCGTACTGGTCAAGCCGAACATGGGTAACACCTCTGTGTTGAGTTCTAATGAAGTGAGCCTGACCTTCACTCCTATGATTGTTGGGGTGAGGAGGACCTTCTCCAGATACTGTAAGGATATAGGGATGGCCCACACAATGGAGATGGACCAAATGTGGAACATCTCTTTGTCGACGGCTTGTGTCAGGAAGAACGACTACATAACCAATGTCATGAGTGTGGAAGAGGCTTCTGTACTGAGTGTCACTGCCATGGGGGGACCCTCATTCTCATTGAAGGTGGCTTGGGGGAATACCTCCTTGTCAAGATTATATGTGGGGAGGACCCGCGTTCTCAACGGTGTCGGTACGAGGATGACCTCCATACTGGGTGTTGCTATTCCGGGTTGTCCCACGGCGGGTGTTGCCTGCACCAGCAACTAGGAGAGTCAACCCAGCCTACACAAGGGGTGGTTGGGGCCTCGATCCATGTTGAGTATCTTCATGCCTCTTCTTGGATTAGATAGGGATGTTATGGTATACATTAGTGGTAACATGATCTATCATAGTAGTTCAAGTTGACACCCCATGATGAGCATCCTCCTAAGCCTACGCCCAAAACTAGAATTGGGTCAACCAGACTGGGGCTAGTGGTGCAGGGGCATAGCTTACATGTTCCTCAGCTCGTGCGGCCAGGACGTGACACTGGTGAAACCTAGTGGGGGTCCTCTTTGGGAGCCCCTATAATGGGATTCTGTCTAGGCTGGCTTGAATATCCCCCACCTCATTGTCATAGGGGATAGAGTGATCGAAGTATTCTGGGGAGAGGCTCCCAAAACGGTTATGTGTTGGAGTAGAGAGAATTGGATCCCTGTGTGGACCTTGGGGGAGATTGTGGAACCAGGCGTAGATGCCTCTAGGTCTTGTTGGGATATATCTCTGGTAGGGATGATCCCATCCTCCTTGTATCATCGTACAAGGTCGTTTATCACCCCTCATTGAAGAAATGAAGACTGGGAGATGGTGCGTAGGTACCCAGCTACTAGTTGACATGGTGGATTCCATGGGGAAAATGAGGCCACATTGGATTTCCGTAAGGATTTTCCACTGCCCCTACATCGGTAAGTGGGTGGTGATTAGTTTCCTAACACATCATCTAGGGTCATAAAAGGTAGATAAATTAAACCATTAGTGTCGAAATATGGAAATCGATGCCCAGTGCCTCAGCGCCATTCCGTCTTCCATGGATGACAAAAATCATCCACACTGACAATGTTGCGGATCGAGATGTCTACGATTTTAAATGCCCCAAATTTTATGGAGTTTCACTCCAGGACCACTATTTGCATGGCAAGACCCGGTGCTGGATAATTGGATCTAGTGACACGCTAGTCTACGGATATCTCAAATTCTACTAATATTTACATTTAGGAGAATAACATCACGTCGGGTTCACCATTTTTATTTCTGACTCTTTCACTAGGGCACATGAATCCATATGTTTCGGAGGAGGATGCGCTAACTATTTCCCCGCATTCCATGTTTCCAAAGGCGAGAGAGAACTGCCGCCTATTCAGGGGCGTTTGCTGCTTGATTGAAATGGGATTATGGGATGTCAATTCCAACTTTTGTATATTCCTTCTTTGAATTCATCACCTAGTTCTTGTATCCCTTATATATTAGAACAATGTTCAGGAATCTCTTCCTGGTTCCATATCTCCATGGATTCCAGTTAATTACAATGCTTCAATCTGGACATTCCAAGGGGTCCGGCCTAGAAAACAACCTTCGTTTGTGGGAGTAGTCACATTGGACATCACTGGAATGTCTGGACATTGGAACACTTGCACGTCTAGGTTTCCTTCCTTTATGATATGTCTTCTCTAGGGTTCGGATGCCCAAGGAATACCACTTTGAATGCGAGGAATTATATACCATAGGCATATCTCTGAGGTTTTCCTCAGATTCTCATGTTTAACACAAGGTATGTCGCGGTTTTAACGTCTAGTGTAGATAGATCGGACTAATCGGAACATTGACTGGAGTGGATCATATGGGTGCAACCCCTGGTGGGAACATTATTGCTGGGGGCATCGAGAAAGTGGTTGATATGATTATACCAGGATGTGGAGGCCCGATTAGAATCTGGGTGGATGATGGGTAGTTGAATAAAGTGGTGGGGGATCTGTTGGAGTCAACATAAGGGTGATGGTGATATTGGTCTTGACCATCAATGTGACTTCGACGTATCCCCATGGTAGGGAATCAAAGTCCACGTAGTTCGTTAGGCCAATGGGACTTCTGAGGAGGCGACCATATGGATGGGAACTAGAGAATGTGGAACCTCTGGGTTGGTACATGACCATTCCAAAAAACATAGGCTCGAGGTAAAGACAAGGTTGAGACATGGGTGACAGGATTGAACATCAGGAAGGCTTCCTACACACCCTTCCATAGAAAGGATAAAAGTCCACATAGTTCAAGATGGGGGAATAGAATCAGGGTCTACACAGAGGACATTGACCGAATGATATATTAGGGATTAAGAGTGGTTAGCGGCCTGAGTTAGTTTGACGCCACTAGGGAGGACAAGAGATATGGGTCCCAATGAAAGGGATGACAACAGATTACTATTGATTGGGTTTGATAATGGCATACTACTGATTAGGGTTGAAAATGGCTTAATTCTGATTGGTGAACATAATGGATTACTGTTGATTGGGATTGACAAAGGCTTATCCTTGAATAGGGATGAACCTCGGGGAGGCTTCCTACATACCCTACCTAGGAGACAAGGATCAAGGCTCACTTAGTTCAAATGATTTCAGTTTAGCATCATTTAGGATTAAAAGGGTTGTATAGTTTAATATCATACAGGATGAGGGTGTATCGACGTAGAGTGGTAGGGACCAATGGGTATGGGCTTGAACCTTAGAGAGGCTTCCTACGTACCGTTGCCGGGAAATGATCAATGTCCATGTAGTTCAGGAAGCGTTTGGTGAACCTATGTGAAGTGGTCTGGAACAATGGTTATTGGGATTGAACCTCATGGAGGGTTTCTACGTACCTTGCCCTGCCATGGATCAATGTTCACATAGTTCCGAACCGCAGGATACAATTTAACATCATGCAGGATGAAGGTGAACCGATGTGAAGGGGTTAGAATCAATGGAGGTGTTGGGATTGAACCTCCGGGAGGCTTCCTACATACCTTTCCTTGGCAAGGATCAAATTCCACATAGTTCCGAACAGGGTTTGGGGGCTTAAACGCTAAGGCTGCCTATAGAGGATGTCATAGTTGTTGTTTACTCTAAGCCCACATGATTCATGATTGGTGTGAGAAACAAGAGTCCGCAAATACCTAAAGATCACATCGTGAAAGCTGAATCTGTTGGAGGTGGAATGGGGATCACATGTGGTTAAAGGACCAAAGAGGAAACAAGGTATTATGTGTGGTCAGCAGCCTATGGTGATTATGTTTTGACCTTACTCCAGGATGGTGCGCCGAGTGGTGAAAAATCCCAACCGGAGAGGGATGGGATAAATAAGGTCTTGATGCCCATCTATAATCTAGTATTTGGAAAAATAGAGAGCAGGGGGAGCAGGGATAATGCCTCTCAAAAGAAATGATATGTTATTACACCAAGGTGGTTTCCTTTTCCTTTATACAGGCGCCACATCGGTAGAAAGTATCTCATTCCATGTGAGAAAGAGCTCACTCCAATGGAGACGAGTAGGCTTAGACAATATTTTTGATAGGGCACCCCGCATATGATGCATGCGGAGAGGTCATAGTTTAACATCATATGCTGAGGATGATGGAACATGATAGATTAATGTCCAGCATCTCGGACGAGGTGGTTTCACTCTGTACCCCTATGAATTAAATAACTGATACTCGCCCACCCTTGGGGACAGGAAGGCATCAGCAAAGTCATAACGAGGGGGTGTCATGGAGTGATCCATTGAGGGGCCCACATTAGTGTGTCTATGTGATGAAGCATTAGTCATTAGCAATCCTATACGAAGAAGCATAAGGTTATGTAACGCAACATGAAGCACCACCCAAGGGGCCATGAAATCCCATCATACAATCATGGAGGTTCGTACGAGATAAGGGTGTGTAACATAGTTGTTTTGTGTGTATGAAGTTCTAGAAGATGGTGTATAGGAGGTAAAAATCAAACATATACTAATATTCCCACACAATAGGAAGGGGATGCGTGAAAAAGGAGTGGTTTGCGTGAAATAGGTGCGCAAAGAGAGGACTGTTGCACGCAAAAGTTTAGGTTGAGCAGAAAACAAGGCGTGTAGGAAAATAGAAGAGGTTTGCAGGAAAAGAGGGGAAGTGGTTTTGCGTGCAAGTAGATTGTCTTGTGAACAAGTGGAAGGACTGGTGCGCAAGTGGAAGGGCTGGTATGCTAGTCAAAGGGTTTGAATGCAATCTGATGGGTTTACGCTCAAGTGTCCCAACACTTATGGACTTGGGCGAGGGTCAAAACCTAGAGGTCCCACATGATGGTCGACCCGTGGGAGACTTGTTGTAGAAAATCATAGACATAAAAGGCATATTTTTCACATGGAAGAGGTGAATTTAGTGCATTAGATACAATTTTTATTCTTAATCCCAGATGAAAAGGGGGGTCCCTTCTATTTATAGGTGAGTGGGAACCGCGAAGGGTGTATGGAACTCAGCCAACATGAATACCCATTTTGTTTAGTCATTTGCGTGAAACTTTCCACGAGACACATAGTTTTCCGCACAATGTGAAAAATATTTCTTTAGCTCAGAATTTTACATGTTGCAGGACAGTTTTAGGGTTGATACTTGGATATTTTGTGTGGCCTTTAGGGTAGTCCCAAACCAGTGCCTTTGGTCAAAATTTTCCTTTGTTATTCCCCAAATATCGGTACGAGTCCTTCAGAGAATTCTGACGTCTACATGGTGGTATATTTAAAAAATCAATGCTAATATTTTTAATGACTGGTATTTTTCATGTCTTTTGGGAAGAATTTATTAAGCTTTGATTTTTTTGTTTGAGATATATGTTACGAACAAGTTAACAGGTTAAAAATGTTGTTTGAGGATGAATTTCATTTTCATTTGGTTTATTATATATTAAATCTATTCATAACAATTAGGGTATATATACTCATTGATTTTGAAGCAATTATTGGATATTCCAATTTGGAAACTCATGTTTTATCATATACATAACCGTGGGATTGGAAATTGATTTAGTTATTAATTGAATTATGTTATAACATAATAAGATCCCTATAATTTAATTGAACATTATATGATTATGGTTAACATAATATTATGTTATTTTATTTGTGGAATAAAGGAAAAAATATGTTTTGGAAGAATATATCATTTAATTGTTTCTTTATTGTGATTCATTTTAGTTAGGGAAATTATTTGTATATTTTACAGATTATATAATTGGGGAATTTACGTTTTGGTATGATATTATATCAGTGATAGTTTCATTGAGGATAAATTATAAATTTCTCATAAAATATTTTGTATTAAATTTTTGGAATTGAGTATTAGTCTAGAGTATTTTATTAAAATTTTTGAAAATTAATTTTATAAATAATATATGTTAAAATTTGTTTTTGGAGTTATAAATTAATGAATAATTTCATAGTTTAATGGGTTTCTAATTATTGAAATTATTCTACATTATTTTAACTACACTGGGGGTTTTAATTCATAATGATATAAATGATATATTGATATGATTTTGTAGAATATTTTATCTGATAGGTGTTGATTTTAGTGCGTAAGGAATATAAATTCATCATCAATACTCATCATTTATATAAACATATTATATTCTGGTGGAAATTGATGAAAGGATAAAAATTTATCCCATGTAAATTAATTTCCTTATGTTATTAGTAAAGACTGTAAAGAAATAAAAAAAGTCATTAGATCAGATCTTGAAACCAAAATGTTATCTTATTACCTTCACCTATACTGATTTTATGGACTCTTTATCCATAACAGATTAATGATTTTTCATTAATTATGTTATTATTTTTCATGTTTTCAATCACTCATTAGGAAAACATGGCCATTTAATTTCTTATATATGTCCATATTATCAAATCCCATTAATGTTATTCGACTTGTCTACCGAGTTACCTAGTAATCAAGATTGAATTGACACTTTCCTTTCATTTTTATCAAGAGGATGTTTCATTATACTTATTTATGCAGTCAAAGATTTCAACAAAGGTCTTTTTAGATTGAAAAAAAATTGATTATGAAGAATCATGTTAAAATTGAATGAATTCAATGTTTTAAGGGTTGAGTGTAAGATATAACATCCCATGATTTAAAAAAAATACAATGTTCCATAGAGTACACGATACAGAATGTCGATCTTAAAATAACGACAAAATATAATTAGATGTGTTATAAAAATGTCGTTCAATTCGTGGGTATGAATATGGTTAAATAAATTATGATATTTAAATATATTTCATAATAAATTAAAAATATAATTAATTATAAAAAAATCACTCCAATGATTAGAAAAGTCATTTTCTTCCAAAATTATATTTTATAAAAAAATAGTTTTCCTAACTTTTTTAGAATATTTTATAATGAATTTCTATAAATTTTTTAAACATTATTTGATAAAATGTATACCATATTTTATTTCTCCTCATTAAAAATATATAATAGTGAATATTTTAGAAATTTATATACCTTGTGATTTTTTCATTGAATAGTTAGAATAGTGTTTTTTGAAATTAATGTTATATTCTAAAGTATTTAAAAGATAAAATATAATTATATATTCATTTAACGTGTAATTAAATATTTTTATTCAAAATAAATAAATTATAGGTTTTATAATGCATTTTATAAATAAAATTTGAATAAAATCTTTTTATATTGTAAAGGGAATTTTTTCTAAAAAAATATTCATCTTGTTTTTTCAATTTAATTATAAAATAAATAAATAAAATATTATGTTTTGATTTTGGAATAGTGGATTCCATTTTTATAATTAGTGTTTCCATATTTATTAAATATTTCCCTTTTAATATTATTTATTATGAATAGTAAACATATTAATTTTTGTTACAGAGGTAATGGGTAAACAGGGCAATGAAGAGTTAAAATTATAATGATAATGACTAGAAAATGATAGTAACAGATGATATAATTTTAATAGATGATTTTTTTCTCATCCATAATCACTCATGATTCATTTATATAACTATAATTTATTTTCTTGTGATTAAATATATTATAATATAATATGGATTGAAATTTAAAAAATGTCACATTCTTATTTTTAATAACAATAATATTTTTAATATGTGGATAATAAGGTAATATGTATTCTAATTTTTTTTTTTAAATATTATATTGTTTTTATTCATCATGTTATTTTTTAGTGAATAAATAATTACCATAATAGCATATGCAAGACTGATATTATAATTATTCAATTAGAATAAAAAGTAAAATGCGTAAAAATTTATTTAATTATAATATTATATTTTGATAATTGATTTTTAGGATAAAATTTTCATATTAGAGATGTTTGGATTCATATATTTCTAATTTAATTTTTCATGAAGTTTTAAAAGTGAAAATAAATAAAAATTTTCCAAATCGACAATAATAATTTACATTATAAATAATTTTTTATTAAATTAAATAAAACTAAATAAAAACATATAATTAGAAATAAAAATGAGATATTTGTTTATGAAACAAAATATGGAATAGTTATGTTCCCTTTTTCCATTTTTTATAATTATCATGTCCCTAAAATAGTAATAAGAAATATTATCGCAGTAAGTGATAAAATGGTTAAATGGAGATTAAGCCCAAATGATATGTGTAAAATGTGATACAAACATGAAGAATTTTTTTATTAGAATATTTTAAATTAAAATTATTTTAGATTATAAATATATCAATTTGGAACGATTATTACTTTTAATTAATTTATATAAATTTGTTATTTTAAGAAATTATAAAATGCATCTCCCATCCCTTATAAAAGGAACCCATTTATTCTAATTCCTTCACACATAAAAACCCAATGGGATCATCCAAAATCTAAAAAATTAATTAAAAACACCACTACCTATGTTCTTAATTTAGTAGTTTTAATTTAATAACAACATTTTAGGGCATAATGTTTAATGAAAATGAGTTATTTGAATAAGTGTTATAGTTCTTAACTGATCATTTTCTTATTATTTATTCTTCCAAATCCTTCAATTTATCTCAAAATATTATATGTTTAGAAATTAAATTTACCACATAAGTGTTCATTTTATTTTTTTAAATTTTTTATATTATATCCACCTCCATCCTCCATCACATGGGAACAAAATCGTCATCCATTGGTAGGGTGGACTACAACCTCAAAGAGCGATATAACTTTTTAAATCACCAACTCTCAATGCTAGTTATAATGATACTATTAATATATATATATAACATATTTAACATTATTTAATAAAATAGTTCATTTGTTTTATTACAATTTCATTCACTAAAAAATTAAAATGGTGATCATTTATGTGTGTGGACTACAACATCCAAGAACATATGTGTGTTTTTAATAACCCAATATCATGGAATATATATTTATATATATTTAAAGAAATATTTTGGAATTTATGATATTATTATAATAATATAAACATAATATAAGCATACATTAATTCTATAAGGATCATTAAAAAGTTGAAATGTGACCCATGCATATGTATACCCAACGAACCCATGATAATAATATAGTTCAATTTTCCTAAAAACATTTATAACAAATTATAAAATTTAAATTAATGCATAAAATGTAATGACCTGAAATTTTGAATATATTTTGACACCAAATTTTGTGTGTTATTTTATTTTATACTCAACAAAACTATTTCATTTAATAAAATGAGTATAATTAAAATGATACCGTTTGGTTTTTACTATAATATGATCGATGGTCAGTATGATCATTGGGAACTAAATGTTGTGATTATTGTCTATAAATACAAGTGATATTGGTTAATTAATATAGAAAGAAGATTTGATGAACTCATCAAGTAGTCACAGGACGATCGAATCCCATATAATGGAACTTCGAAAGGAGATAGCACCCCTGGGCATTGCTCTAGACAAAACCCAAGACGAACTTCATCGTGTGAAGATGGAATGGAATCTTCTACATGAGATGTTCAATCTGATAGAAATCACCATTCGGGTAATGTTGGCCGAGTCGCCCCAAGATTCTATCACCTTAGCACACCTTACACTTAGGCCCTATTCTGGTTTTATAAGGGGATATGTAATAAGACCATAGCTACTTTGTGTAATCCTTTGAGATAAATAAAATTGTGATTTCTTCTTATGGTGAAGTTTGTTTTTTTTTTCATATGTCCGAATAAATATATGATTTATATTCATGAATTTTGGAAAAAAGGGATATTTTAAAATATTTATGTAAACCTTAAATAATTAATGATGTGTAATGATATAAACAAATGGTCTCCTCGAAATGTATTCAGTAAGAAAGTTAGAATCTAATAAGATCAACATACTTTTTTGTGAATAGTAAATTATGAATAGGGATTTTACACTTAGGATTAGTAATGTGACTAAATGTAGTAGTAATATTACTAAATGAAATTATTGATTTAATTTAGACACACTGATTAAGTAATGTATTCAATAAAATGGGTAAATAACTGTTTCCGAAATTGATAGTCAAATATTAGTTTTTTCGGGTGAATAGTATTTTGTAATTAAAAATTAAATTAAAAATAATAAAAAAATTATTTTTATAAAATGGAGTTCATTTTTTTATTCAGAGAATCTATATTAGGTTAAGGTTAATTTTGGGGATTTTTCTGAAAAAGATGAATTTTCAGTGAATAGTGAAAATACAGTTTTTAGTTTCGGGTGATTAATGACATCATTAAGGATGTAATAATTATGTAATCATTCTGGTCAACTTATGGATAGTAATATAAGGTATGAGGTGTCCCAAGTGGCCAATACCATGGGAAAATACAATGGTAAATCCCATGATTTTCCAATACCAATGATGAGGTGTCCGTTGGCCATTAATGACTTGTCCCCTCACTTCTCCTATAAATACCAAGACATTCCCTGATTATGTTCATTTAAAAATCCTCCATAAAAAAATTTCTGGTCTCCTTACCTCTATATGAGTCCTACCAAGGTTCCCTAAAGCATCCCAAGGTCTCAAACATCATGCTTTCAAAGTTACTCTTTAAGGTAAGAGATTCATTCACCCTCCTCTTGTAAGTCATGACTTCCATTATATTGTGTCTAATATTTTCCATCTCATTATGTTGATGGTATGTTATTATATTTTCTTACTACTGTACATTTTATGTACAAATTATGAGAGACCCTTTCTTCCCTCATCAATTTGTTTTCTGAATTTTTATGTGACGCTGTTAGGCTGCAGAATTTCTCGTAAAAGGAATCACGTCTTCTCTTTTCTTTCACGTTTCCTTTTAATGTGGTATGTAATTAAAGTATCAATAACATTTTATTATCTCCATTTTGTTCTATATTTATAATGTATTATATGTTCTTTATGAATGGGTTACTCTTGTACCCTCTCTTTCCAATGTTTTTTAATACCATGTTATATAGTCGTTATGGTGCAGAATTTTCACCTCAAAATTTGTATCTATTTATCTCATGAAATTACCATGTTTATTTATGTGAATTACCAGACCTATTTCATTTATATGTGTGTTCATTAATATATAAATATGACATATTTGATTCTGGAATTGACAAAAAAAATAACCATCACACTCTTCTATTGGTTATAAATGATATAATGATCTTTTTTATGATCGTTTAAAACATCAAGATTTTGAAATGAAATTCATTCATTTTATTCTCTATGGGTTATCTATGAAATTTCATATTATGATTTATGTGGCTCACATGTAGGTAAATACATATAAAGGGTGCGCCCTGATAGCTCTCTAATGCATTGGGTAAAGAATTAATCTCTAGTGGTGACATGTTTTATGATACCTTGGTGAATAACCTTGGTAATTTTTATGACACCATGGGGATGGATATTGGTGATATGTTCATGAATGCATAAATGAAAATTTGAAGCCACATATTCATGTTATGTTTCATGTTATTTTCATTATGATATGTCTATACTTCCATTGCTCATATCTTTATGTTGATATTCAAGTTCTTATTGATATCACAAGTACACTAATTCCCTTGTTTACACTTACTGGGAATTCTGCTCACCCTTTCCGTTGATGTATGTCTCCAGGATCTGATATGAATTAATTGCACATAGGATAACCTATTATGAAGACTTACATGTTGTATAGAATAATTTTTTATGTTTTTTTATGTATTATGTTCCTGATTTCCAAGACACTAGAATTTAAATATCCTCTTATGCAAAATGGAATGAAAAGGTATATAATAAAAAGGCGGGATGCCATAGTTAGTATCAAAGGATAGATTAGTTATTTATGAAAATTAGGATATGAAAATTTTAAGAATAACCCTTTAAAAAATTTTAAATATAGGAAATCTTCCTGGTATTTTGGTGAGTATTGAGTAATTGGTTTATCAAGAAAATACATCCCTATCTAGATATGAGCAGGTAGAGGTGGCTCTAGCATAAATGTACATAGGGGTAAAACCCGAAAACACCACATTGATCTAGACTCGAACGAGAACATGTACAAGACAACGAGACTTGGTGCAATGTTGGTTACGACACTCCCAAAGGATAGTTTTGGTTAATCGCAATCTTTTTATGAATCATTATGAAGGAATTATTGAAAAATATAATTGTCTAAGCCTAGAGTATTAAGACATAAAATCCTTTTTATTTAAAAGATTCAAAAATGAAATAAGTTTCTCACAAAGGATTTATTCTTTTAGAAAATTTCCCCATCATCTAAGAATACGTTGATGTATTTCCTGAGGAGTTACGCAGACTTCCACCATAAAGAGGGTTGGAGTTCTCCATTGAACTCATACTTAGATCTCAATCGATGTCAAAGACCCCATATAGGATGGAAAACTGTGGACCTAGAAGAATTAAAGAAACAATTCCAAGAGCTTTTGGAGAAGGGGTTTATCCATCCAAGTGTGTCTCCGTGGGGAGCAGTAGTTCTCTTTCTGAAGAAGAAGGATGGATCATTGTGGCTATGTATTGAGTATAGAGAACTAAATGGGATCACAGTTTTGAATAGATACCCTCTTCCATGAATAGATGACTTATTTTACCAACTTCATGGGGGCTTAATTCTTCTCTATGATTTATCTTCGTTCTTTTTATCATCAATTGTGGGTGAATGAAGATGATATTCTTAAAAATTCCTTCCAATCAAGATATAGGGATTATGAGTTTGTTGTTTTGCCCTACAGACTAATGAACCTGCTATTTCTGTGGATCATGAATAAGTTGAATTTGGAAAACTTATACAAATGGATATCCTTTGTATAGGAAAATGATATGGTGATTGAATGATAATGGTTAAATTTGATGATCATTTCACTTTTGGAATACTATATTCTTAAGGAAAATAAAATACTACAGGATTTAATTTGTGTAGGAATGGTTGAATATTTTTTAAGAATCTATATATTTTTTGTGGACATATGGTGATTTGGTTTATTTTTGGTAAATTATTAACCTAGAATAGAGAATATTTGAATAAGTTAATTACACATTAGGTTGAGACTTTAATTTTAGTCAATGTTATTTGGAGATAAATGTTAAGATTTAATGGGGAAGACTATGTGATTAAATCCTTATGAGTTTTGGGTTCCAATATTGGTTTGGATTATTCTGAAGAATTTTATGGATGATTGTGTATTGAATGTTCTTTCTGGAACATTGGGTACTTTTTGTTGAATTTTTGTGATTAATAGTCATATTTCCTTTTATAAAGGATCATCCTTTTTAGGGATTATATGATCTCATACTGACCATTTTAGTTTTAGTTGATGACTAAATACAAGGGGAATATATATTTCTTCTTTTGTGGATTATGTGATTCTCTAGAAGATGATTCTTGTGCTTTTGATGAGACCATGTATTTTTGAATGCTCATTGTTGGGAGAAAAGATTAGTCTTGGTAGAAACTTATTAAAGGATGAAACTATATTTGAAAATAAGTATATTTCTTTATGTTTTTATTCAATATAGTAAATGAATTCTTCAAAATTATGAAAAGGAACGTAAAAAAATTGTTGTTTTTTTATGTTTCCTACTTGTTAATAAAAGACCATTTAACACATCATAAGTTTGTGATCTTTTTGTGGTTAATTTTCTCCTAATCATGTTTTCTATCACTCTCCATCAGAACTTGGCCCTTTATTTTCTCTTCCATATACATGTTTTTTACATGGAATCCTAGTATGGGTTAACTCAGACGACCTTTGTACTTCCCTTTCATTCTTTTAAAGTAATAGTTTTACGAACTCTTTTTACGATGTGGGATATTCAATGAAATTTCCAAGCCCAATTTAAAAATTGTGAGGACCCAATTTCATAAGGGGGAAGAATGTAAAGACCTGAAATTTTGAATAAATTTTGAATCCTAATTTTTTGTGTTAATTTATTTTATACTCCAAAAAACTATTTAATTTAATAAAATTAGTATAATTAATATGATACCATTGGTTATTGATTGTTATATGATCGTTGGTCAGTATGACAATTGGAAACTAAATGTTGCGATTATTGTCTATAAATACAAGTGATCTTGGTTAATTAGTATTCAAAGAAGATTTGATGGCCTCATCCAGTAGTCTTAGGCCGATCAAAGACAATATAACCGAACTTGGGATGGAGGTAGCACCACTGGGCTTTACTCTGGACCAAACCCAAGACAAACATTATCATGTGATGCTAGAACAGAATCACCTTTTCAAGAAGTCCAATATGATAGAAATCACCACTCGGGCAATGTTGTCCAAGTCGTCCCACGATTCTATCACCTTAGCACACCTTACACTTAGGACCTATGTTGGTGTTATAAGGGAATATGTAACAAGACCATAGCTACTTTGTGTAATCTTTTGACATAAATAAAAGTGTGATTTCATCCTATAGTGAAGTTTGTGTTTTTTTCAGACGTCTGAATAAATATAGGATGTATATTGATGAATTTTGGGAAAAATAGATATTTTAAATTATTTATTTAAACCTTAAATAATTAATGATGTGTAATTATTTTCAAAAAATGGTCTTCTAAAAATGTGTTTAGTAATAAATTTAGAATCTAATAAGATAAACATAATTTTTTGTGAATAGTAAATTATGAATAGTGATTTTACCCATAGGATTAGTAATGTGATCAAATGGAATAATAATATTACTTAAAGAAAGTATTAATATAATTTATAAAAATTTATTAAGTAATGTGATTTAATAAAATAGGTAAATAACTGTTTCAGATATTATTAGTCAAGTATTAGTTTTTTCGGGTGGAATAGTGTTTTTTAATTAAAAATTAAATTAAAAATATTTAGAAAATTATTTTTATAAAATGGAGATCATTTTTGAATTCAAAGAATCGATATTAGGTTAAGGTGATTTTTGGGGATTTTTCTAAAAAAAAATGAATTTTTGATGAATAGTGAAAATACAGTTTTTAGTTTCGGGTGTTTAATGACATCATTAAGGATGTAATAATTATGTAATAATTATGGTCAACTTTTGAATAGTAAGATAAGGTATGATTTGTCCCATGTGGCTAATACCATGGGCAAATACCATGGGCTAGCCAATGGTTTTTCCAATACCACTGATGAGGTGTCCCTTGGCCATTAATGACTTGTCCCCTTACATATCCTATAAATACCAAGCCTTTACCTCCTTATTTTCATTTATAAATCCTCCTAAATGATTTTAATGTCTCCTTACATCTCAAGGAGTCCTCCCAAGGTTCCCTCAATTTCATCAAGGTCCCGAACTTGAATATTTTGATGTTACTTTTTAAGGTAAGGTATTCTTTCACCCTCATCTTGTAAGTCATGACTTCCTTTATGTTTTGTCTTATATTTTCCATCTCTTTATGTTGAGGGTATGTTCTTATATGTTCTTATTACAATCCATTTTATGTCTAACTGATGAGAGACCCTTTCTTCTCTCATCAATTTGTTTTCTGAATTTTTAAGTGACGTCATTAGGCTGTAGAATTTCTTGTAAAAGGAATCACGTCTTCTCTTTTCATTCATGTTTCCTTTTCATGTGGTATGTCATTAAAATTTATATACCATGCTCTTATCTCCATGATGGTCTATATTTATTCTGTATTATAAGTTATTTATGAGTGGGTTACTCGTGTACCCTCTCTTTCCAATTTTTTCTTAAACCATGTTATATGGTCGTTTTACTATGGAAATTTCACCATATAATTTCTATCTCTTTGTCTCAAGAAATTACCTTATTTATTTATGTGAATACCTAAAACTATTTCATTTATATGGGGGTTCATAAATATATAAAGATGATATATTTTATTCTGGAATTGACATTCATATAACCCTCAATCCCTTTCCATGGGTTATAAATGATATAATGATCTTATTTTTATGAGATTTTAAAACATCACAATTTTAAAATGAAAACCATTCCTTTTATTCTCTATGAGTTATTTAAGAAATTATTGTTTGTGATCTATGTGGATCACATGTAAGTGAAGACATATTAAGGGTTCTACTTGATAGCGCTCCAATGCATTGGGTAAAGAATTAATCTATAGAGATGGCAAGTTTTACGATACCTTGGTGAATAACCTTGGTAATTTTTATGACACCTTAGGGATGGACCATGGTGATATTTTTATGAATGTCTAAATGAAATTTTGTAGCCACGTATTAAAGTTATGTATCACGTTCTTTTCATTATGATATACCTATACTTCCATTGCTCATATATTTATGTTGTTATTCAAGTTCTTATTGATATCACAAGTACATTGATTCCCTTGTTTATCCTCACTGGGCCTTATGCTCACCCTTTACATTGATTTATATTTCAAAGATATGAGATGCAGTAATTTAACCTAGGATGAACCTATGATGAGGCCCTACAAGTGGTTTAGAAGAATTTTTTTATGTTTTTTTTTCATTTATTATGTTCCTGATTTCCAGGACACTAGACATTAAAGATCCTCTATATGTTAAATGAAATGAAATGTTATGAAATAAAAAAGAGGGAATCCATATAAAATACATAATTTTGTCATTAATATTATTTTAGATTACATAATAACAACCTCTTTTCCATATTCAACCTACAAAATCCATTTTGGACATATGAGATGAATATCATGAAAACATCCTACATGATCTCAAATGAATAAGTATTTTTATATAAAATGGTCATTAGAAAAAAAAATTAAAAATAAAAATAAAAGTTTTTCTAATGAAAGTAAAAAATTTATCCTAATATTATTATTTATGATGACCCTGAATACCCATAATGAGATATAGTCAAGGGAATATACTGTTTTTAAAAACGTATTTTCATTTTTTCTATCCTCGTGATGTTATTTCATACCTGTATTTTTATATTTATTTTTTGGATTTATATATATGAATATAAATGAATAATAAATGATATTTTATTTCTGGTTTCACATTCATTCAATGTTTTACAAAATGAATCTTTTCACAGAGCTCTTTGATGTCTTTTATAAAAATATAAAAAGAATGTTTTAATTTAATATATATAATGAAAATGAATTTTCCCAGATTACCACACCCTTATTTCATTTTGTGATTTGTTAATAATTTCCAATATTTCCTTTAAATATAAACACTAATTCCATTTTTCTAAGAATATGTATTCAAACATTTTTGAATGAAAGGGGTATTCTGGTTTGAAAAATTAATTTTCGGGAGTATTTACAAAAGTTTTTAAAATGTTTTATGATGAAATGATCATGAAAAAATTGTTTTATTCATGATATAGTTTCTGATATTAATATACGAGAAATGGGTGATCTACATACATTTTATAACATAGGTTGATCCCCATAATATATCATTAGTGGTCCCAAATATTTTATATGAGGTGCGTTCCCCAATATATCACTCCAACGCATTAGGTAAAAGGAAATACTTAACCGATTATGAATATAATAAAAAATTATTTTAATTTAATGTTATGGTTATTAATGGTATAAATATTATGCTTATTTCATGTTTAGTCAATATAAAAATTATAAAATATCTAATGATAGATAATAAAAATGTGTATGTGATGGTTACTCCATTTATAAAAATGATGCTTATTATATGTGTTACTATTAGGGTTACTCCAATTATATCCACAATGGTTTTTTCAAATGTAAGTTGTATATTAAAATGTCACAAAATGTTACATACCTTACTAAAATTTGTTATCTATGAGTGTATATATGTATATCGTATGATTTCATAAGGTAAACTCATGATATTGTGTTTAAAGGAAAGTATTTTATATATATTAAGGCTGACTTGTATGACTTTGTGGAAAAGTTTTGATTTATATTTCATGATTATAAATTATCATTTTTTTAGTTTTTTCATTATGATTATTAATGAAATGTTTTATGATATTAATTTGTTATAGAGGATGATTTCCTATTTATGAAAATGTATACTTTTAACCCAATTTTTATGTTCAAAATGGAAATTTTTAAATGTATTTGTGTAATAATGGTTTCTTTCTATATTTTATGTTCCTTACACATTTTTATCTACTCATCATACAATTAAAAAAGTTGCATTATATGTTTATCTTATGGATGTTGGAAAATAATTTTTCATGTTGAATGTAATTACATATTTGGAATTGAAATCTTTTTTATTATTAAAATATTGACATTACAGTAAAAATGATATAGTGTTTGGATTGTATCTGAGTGGTTACCTCACCCAATCATTGAACATGAAATCATGGATGAAATCCGAGTGAAAAGATATTTTAGGATTATGGAAAATTACTATAGAAGTAACGAAATTATTACTATTAATGCTATAAATATTCTTCTTTTTTGGGCCTTCGGACCACCAGTTTAGCCATATTGGCTACACGGACATCATGTAACCATATAATGTTAGGTGTGACATCCCTAACCTTGTTTACGAATATGTAACCAGAACTGGTTGAGTACATAGTCACGTGTTCACCTACCCATATACCAGATGATTATGAAAATTATGGAAGGTGTAGTTGTGTCTGTGTGGAGAGTATGACCTCTTGTCAAGGTATACTAGAAAGAGATAATAATAAAATAGTTGAACAACGGATGCACAATAATTATGAATTACAACATCATAATTGGAAAATATAAACAAAACATAAATAGTCTAAACAATAATAATCATCAATGTATACAGAATATTTTCATTTTCATGTTGTTATGAAAAATGGACCATGTATACATGGTAAAAGTCCTATATACAAGTCAATATATCAAAAGTTCAAAAAATAAAAAATATCTATGCACTACAATAATAAGCGCAATATCAGTTCCATGCTCAAATCTCTATGCTATATAGAAATAATGCATCCATGAATATGCTCTTTTCATTTTACCTAACAATTTCATTTTGGTCTTTCCAGGTACCAGTCATTGTCCAATACTCAATATGGGTACACTCAATATTAAACTAGTAATAATTTTTATAAATATTAAAAATTGAGTATATAAGTGAAATTTTTTAATGGTATATGAATAAGAAAGAGATAAAATTAATTAAATAATGAAAATATTGGGCTCAGGATCTTCATAGGATGCTCTTCCAACCATACTTGGTTTCGACTAAGATATATGAATCTGAATGGTTGACCTCAATATGGTTATTGTACATTAATATAAAGAAGTTTACCCAATAGAAAAATAAATATTTATTATTCAAAGTGGAAACTAATGTCTAAAAGTAGAGATTTCAGGAGTAAAATAACCACGAATTAATATCTAGAGTTGTTCTATGAGGTAAAACAATTTTAATTTTATTTTAATGCCTTATTTATATCCATGTGTGAGTTACTATTATAGTTATGGATGTTTCAAGGAGTTTCTTGGGCTTTTTTGGAGGCCATAGCTTCAGTTTATTGAAAATCCTCTTAGCCTCACTATGAGTAGAAACTATGAATCACATGTGTATCGGTTAATACCAACTATGTGGGGAATTTCAGAGGGTAGAATGAGGCTCATGGCTTGAGGATACCATGAATTTAGGACTCATCCATGTGTAGCAGCACCATCAATTTATAGTAGTGTATGTAACATGGTTTTCTCCTGGGTTCCAAAATTTTGACGATGAACAATGTAAGAACCCTCTCGAGGTAGATATGGGTGCACGGTCAACATATTATTTGGCCCACCACACTGCCAACCTGTAAGACATAGTTCAATTGGGTGAATGACTTTTTTTCCAGTGTGTTAAAATTCATAAACCCCCTATCTCTATTTTCTGTTCCCGTAATACATGATCCCATTCTTCACCCATATGATCCTTCTTCAGGCCCATCCTATTATTTTTATCCAATTCATTGTAAAGGCTCCGATTCAAGGTATGATCGTCTCATTGGATAGACACCAGTAAATAAATATATCTTTAGGGTCATTTATTCTTTCTCCTATATATCGTATATGTTATTTTGGTGTCATCGCTGATGCCCTATTCTCATGAACATAGACTATTTCAGAAATTTCATCAAGTGTAGATTGAGTTGGGAGTCGATAAAAAAATTCTCTAAAATGGATATAAATTTGGTGTTCTATAACTTTACATCAATGTTTGGTGTTCTATATTCTTTATTTCAGTTGTGCTACTTTCCGAAAATTCATTTATTTCCGCAAAAATTGAATGGATGTCTTGATTAAATTTTTTGGTACATGTTTTTTTATACCACTATGACCATTATATTTTTGGTGGTCAATAACCCTAACTTGTTCCACATTTTATGTGTATTTATGTATATTATTCATGATATACCACCCGATATTGTTTTTTGATCTCACAAAAAATATTGTGATTTTTAATTAATTAAATGAGAACTGAATGAATTAATAAAATTGGGTTTATACAAAATATAAATATTATTACAAGAATTGTTTGAATGATTTTAAATAGAAAATTAGGAATTTTTGGGTAAAATACTTGATTATTAATTATTATTAAATGTGATTTACATTGACGAATGACTTTAATATAGTAGTGGATGCCTTGAACATTTCAACTCCTCTGATCCTGATTCTACATTATTATTTTGTAATTTATACATCATTCACCAGTATTGATTATTTTATTGGATTCATGGGACATTTATACACACAATATATTGATTTTACAATAAGTCAATTGAATTTCGACACCTTGTATCTAGTTTGTTTGGAATCACTTTGGAAACAGTCTGTTGAAATGCTACTTGGATTCTAACAAAATTTCTACAGGGTTTCCATTGAGATTTTGCAATTTCTCCATGAGGATCCCTTTGTATCTATACAACGAATATGACCCATTTTTGGTTGAAATATTATTACAGAGTAAAAGAATTTGTTTATTATATATACTTGATTTCATGGCATGACTGTCGTGGATATTATTATCTTCTTAATAGGTATCCCAATATTACGGTGGATTGATTACCTTTGGAACTTTCTACCTTTGTTTCATTACTATCAGTAGACTAAAAAATATCACTTCAATATTTTATTCATTGGAATTTTTTATTTTATACCTGACATATATTTTTTTCACTACATTAGATTTTGAATACTAACTGGAAAAATTATTGACACTATTGTTGGTGGACTACTGAGTGTCATCTCACAACCTTTTTGGTATAATATTAGGTAACTGAAGAGACTTCATGGATCTGGGTAGTTACTAGGGGATGTTCCCACTGTATGCAGATTTATTTGATTTTTTATTAGGAGAAGCAAAGCATAAAACTGATCTACGCTCGTGATCCTATCTGGAGATAATTTCATTTTGAATTTTTAAAATTTAATACATGTAATATACAAAGGCCTCTTTCAATGAATTTAATTCTATTTTTTACAGTTACAAGGAATAACCATCATATTTTCCCTGAAAATACATTTTGTTTAATTTTTATTAAATTATTTGCCATGGTTATATTTTTTCTCTCATTTATAATATGATTATTTTTTTGTATATCTGTTACATAGTTGCTTTACTCTGATATGAGGGCATAGTCTCCCAAATATACCACCTTCTACTTGTTCTTCTAGTTAGAATCCTCTAGCATACAAGAAGACATGCTTGAGGCCATAAGGCCCACTAGCTTAGGGAACCATTCATTGGATCTTTTTTCTGATCTATAGAAAGTTGTATTAGAGGATTTTCTATTTTCGATTTATTATTTTGATACAATATGACGAAGATTAGAAATTATTGAAATTTTATAATGAGATAAAATAGTACTAGTTCTCTCACATTCATGAGAATGCCAAATTACCTAGAACATGAATTTTTTTTATGAATTTCCTATTACTATTTATTTTATTAAACTATTAGGGGATTCACAGGATAATTATTCTTCTATATGATTATGGATCTTCCAACTATCCAGTGAGATGAGGGTATTCTATCTCTTGCATCGTTTTATGAACTAGTTACGATTCTCATTTCTTCAATATTCCATGCCTTATTTCATGATTATCTTAACTTAATGAAATATCTTATGTCTGACATGTGATATTGAATTGTTCTCGGTTAACTTTATTGTAAGAAATTATGAATCATAATTAGTACTAATAGTTACTTCTTTAACCCAAATTTTTTTTAGTACATAAACTACAATCGACACCAAAAGTAGTCAATTATGGAACACTGAGTCATGAACCATTATTCATATGTACTTGAACTAGTTTTGGTTCGAATTGGATGGACACCACACTTCTATTTATATGTTGAATGGGGCCATATACATTGGTTGTGGTGATCAATATATATCAATCATTTAATGAGAATAGTAATTTTTATATAATGTTAAATGAAATTGAACATTGGAAATATAATTTTAACATATAATGGATTTGAAAATTGCATACGAATATATATATATATATGTAGTCATGAAATTAAATAGAGAGATTAACCCAGACCCTGGTTTAGTGTTAGTATTAGGAAATGACTCTGATGTCTTATATGATGGTTCATTTTCCCATATAGAGTCTTTAGGTTAATTTAGAAGGTGTTGTTTGTTTATTAGAATTTTTATACCTATCACGTTATTTTATATATATGAATTCTTCTCTTCTCAATTCCATTCACTGGTTTCTGTTTTCCATTATGGATACATGACACAAGAAAGACCTATAGACATGTTCCATGAGGGCAGATACGATCATGCTCTAAACTTGGTGGCCCATCATCCCACAATAGATCCTCCAATAGTTCCAGCTAAGGAACCACTCAAAATTATGGATATGGATAATGATTACCTATATCTCTTAATGTAAACCATTAATTGTTCCCTAGAGCCCTCCACATCTATGGATTTGTTTATTTTTATGTTCTATCAGTGGCATCATAATCAATAACCTATTTGATGTTTTGAACTAGTTTAAAATTCTTCAATATTTTCTTAGGGGTATTTTCAATACATTTTTTATATTACATCTTTCTTTATACACTTAGAGATGAAAAATCTGGTGATATTATGTGTCTAGAGAAAGGAAGAATGATCATAATCGGGTTTTCATCACTATTACTAGATCTTTATTTCTTTGTGTTGATTTATCTTACTGATGAGCTATTAAGGGAGAGACACTCAATGAAGGTCTCAAGTTTTTTGATCGATCAAATTTCAATTTGTTTTAGTTGACTAATATTATTTAGATAGTGAATTAGGCACTTATTAATGAATTAATCATGATGGGACCTAGGGTTTTGAGAAGTGTAGTTTATCATCACGACCTAGTGGTCAGTATAAGCTGGAAGAAGGTGAAATTTCGAGGCTTCTCTTGAGTTAAAAACTAGAAAGAGTGTGAGTACTAGATGTTTATTATTCTCTCACCAGTGTGGGAGAATTGGAAATATTATGGGATAGAGTGATAGAGAAACATTTTAATTCTTATCATGATATATGATGGTCCATTTATAATAAATATAAAGGACCATTACTGAAGTAGTTTTTAGAAGGGGGTCAAATATGATCTCATCTTCAGGAGAGAGACTCATAGCTCCACATCCGGTTGGGGGCTAGAGTGGTCCAAAACATTCAATTAGAGGTTTTTGGGAATGGATGAGGAGGACATGAACCAGTTTTATCATTGTAGTAATGTGGGATATCATTGGGTAGTGAATACATTTAAAAGGGAAACTATTCAAGCATGATATATTCTATAGAGCCTACACATGGGGATGAGAGTTCCAGGCCATATGTGATGATCAGTCTGATCATAGTATCTTATACTATAATATCTACTTTCATTTTTATATTTATTAATCATATTTTCATATATGTTTTTATATTTTTGAGATCCATGGGATCATTTTCTAGTTTTTTTATGTTGTTTAGACACTAGAAACATCATTTTGCAATAGAACTGATTTTCTATGCCATTTCAAGGAGTGGGCCCATTAAGAAAAGTTGGATTCAATTTTGGGGGAATCAACTTATCCTAAAGATGAAAATATTTGATGCCATACCTTGAATTTACTAGCTGGTTTATTTTACTCCATTGTGGATTTATATAACTAGAGGGTGTCTTTCAAATCACTATATGGAATATGTTTTATAAAAAAAGTTGAATGGAATGAATAGGAGAGTGGAGCTATAACCATAAAACATTAGCTATGTGGGATGAAATCATAGAACGAAATATTACGTCTAGATAATTCGGTACATTTTTAGAAAGATTTTCCTCAAGTGGTTGATCATTTATGGGATATTTTCTCGAACAAAAGGTTCAATTGAACTTCAATGTGAGTGGTAGATTTTTTCATTTTGCTAGTTTCTAGATAAAAACATATTTCCATTATACATAAATGGATGGAAAATGTGTAGTTTTATGAGATCAATAGGTTGCTAATATACATGGATGAAAAGGTATTTATATGAACCAATACTTATCCATGGGGTTCTTTAGTCCTTTTTACGATAAAAAATGTATATTACCCTCAATATATGCATGGATTATTGAAAATTGAACTAGAATACAATTAATAACCTCTATTACCTTCCAATAATAGTTTACCACTTTTACCATCTAACTGGAGTTTTAGTACTCATTGAGATTTATTTTATAGATATTTATTAGTAGGTATGTGTTCAACCTTCATAAATACCAATGACATCTTTCTATAGTAGGTATGATCTATATTAGTTTTTGGTTATGTTGTTATGTACGACCAATGCACCAAATTCTTTTGTGGTGGTGATGAGCTTTGTTTTCAATCCATATTTCGATCTATTTTTGGTGGTATTATTTGGATATAGCTGGGGTGTCAACACAATCGACAGGACCATTTCAAACATATTGACATAATTTTGAATAAAATGAAATAGAATCAATTATATTCTTATATAAAAAATTTACACTTGTTGATAGGGGATAGTCACTTAATAGTTCATATTACATAAGATACATGTGTATTTGTTGACCCATATAAGGTGAGAGATATTGTTTTCAAGGAGCATCCTAGTGAATCATTGACATACTCACTTTATTATTGATACATGAATATTATATATGTTTCATATGATTTTCTTATGATTAAAAGAACCTCTTACAATATTGAGTATGAAGGATGTAATGTTCTCATGGTTAGATACCTATGATATAGTCTTTTACGAGCTAAGAGGGAGACTAAATTCAGTGCTCTTCCTAATTCGGCAAATCCAAGTAGAATGTGTATTGTGTTATCTATTGAAAAAGGTATTTCTCTATGAGCTTGCCTAACATAGGAGGAGAAAACCATTGAGATGGGTCACATCATTTGAAACTACATGATACGAAAAATCTGATGCATGATCATGAGTTATCTATTTTGTACATTCGTATAACCATTGTATGAATTTTTTAATGGGACGATGTTTTGTGGTTCACATTGACCCTGAAAGGCTCATGTATTTATTTTTATAGCATAGAATGATTTTGAGGAAATAATCAATGGTTGAATCCAAAAATTATTTAGACATAGATCCTACCTATACATATGGAAAGGGAAACACAATGTTCAAATCCCTGACTATGAGGACTCAAGTACATGCAGTTCAAGAGTCAGGTTGTGTGTGATAGATCATAGCCTTGTCCACAACAATATAATTTGAGGTTTTGGATAAACATGGACAAAATTTTATCTCATTATTACCTATGATATCCAATATTTTTTAAATATTGAGGATGATAGTTTTTTCAAATGTTGAGGAACTAGTCAATTGGTAGAGTGTGGTAGGTGAGTTTCTACCTCCTTGTTAGACTATGGGTGTGGAGGAAAATAAAAAAATAAGTGGTTTTGTATGGGTTCTAGAATACATATGTGAGGAGTTTATGTGATAGTTTTAACACCCATCGTGGGTCATAAATCAGGTTTTATTAAGAAGTATCATGATTTACATCACAAGTATTGGTGTATGAGATGGAAATGAGAGGTATATCATTTTTTCAAGAGGTGTTTCACCTATCAGTAGGTTATGTAAGAACACATCTAACAAAATAGGCTCTTACAAAAGATACATTTTTATGATTAAAAATGGGATGATGTTATGATAGATTTAATGATTGATTTTCAGAGGTCATGTTGAGGTAGAGATTTTGTATGAGTTTTTGTTGAAGGGTTCATGAATTTGTTCCATTTACTACTGATTAGGGAGAGTTTATCTAAAAAATGAGCATGAAAACATTTATATCAATTTGATTTTTTTAATGGGTATCCTGAAACCATTGTATAAAATAGTAATTAAAATTTTACTTCATGATTATGAAAGATCTTACAAAGGGTGTCTGGTACACATGTGATATAGAGCATGAAATTCCACTATCATACTGAATGCTTATATAATGCTTCCATGACATTGGGGGTTCTTGGGAGAGTTATATATTCATGGTTTAGTTTTTTTACAAAAATATACATCTATAGCTGATAAAGATGGAACATTATGAGTATTTGTATGCTAGTCCATGCTGACCATTCTTTTTATGGATATAGATAAGAGATTTAGTGATACGAAAACCATTTCTATTTAACTAAATAATGGAGAATGATTGATTGATTAGAAAATGGATGGCTTCTATATATATTCTAGATTGAAATAATATGAAAATTTATGTCGAAAACCACTAGAGTTCACGGTTAGGGATCAAATATATTTACTTTTTCCATAATGGATAGGAAACAGATGAATTATGTGATATGGTATGATTTTCACAATGCTATGTTGCGATATTTGGGATTCTTAAGTGAATCAAGCTGGTTTATTATTGGTAGTAGTCACTTCAGTGGTACTGAGACATTCATGACTTCAGTTTCATCTTGTCACTCAAACCAGTCTCATAATCGTTATGTAGACGAGGTTGAGCTATAAGTATATGGGTCCTTCACAGAAAATCATATACATACTCTTGATCTGGAATGTAGGATATCTTTATCTTGTCAGTTCCTCTTGTACAAGTGCTATAGTAGCATGCCCATTTACTGGATGACACCTAGGAGTGGCAGTCCAATGTATGTGCTCATTGGTTGTAGTTATTCCCAAAAGATTCATGACCACTATTATTTGGGAAATTAACAGATGGATTTCTTTAAATGGGGAATATTGTAAGATCCCATGTGTTTATATGTGGTACACATCATTATAATTTTTATATAATAATTTTTTTGGTATTCTATAATTTCCTAATGAGTTCATGAAATATTTAATGGTGTTAGGCCATTGATCAGAGCCCAAAGCCTAGTTTTTTAATAAAGAACTTCTGGGCCACATGGTTATTAGAAACCACGATTCATAGCCCATACAGTTACAATTAAAATATTAAGGATCTTCCGGGGGTACTCAGTGACCAAATTAATTAATGAAGCCACACATTTAGGGCTACACACCCAAATTGGAGAGCCCTAACATTATAAAAGAGGTGTAAAATAAGGTTTTCAATTATTTTCTAAAACCATGTTATTAAACTATGATGGGAACCTCATGTGGTAGATAATGGAACAAGGTTGGTGCACCATTTGGATAAACATTAGGCCAATCTATGAAACCTAGTTCAAATGGATGAAATGAATTTTTTTCTCTTCTCTCTTTTAATTTTTAACCCCTCCCTAGTTTCATGTACAATGATATGAGCTCCCTTTCATCTCCCATATGAGCCTCCATCAATCCTAACATAGGATTTATCCTAATTATTTGAATAGATTCAGATTCAATCATTAATTATTCTCTATATAGCTAATAGTATATACATTAATCCATCAGATCATTTCTTCATTTTCCTATCTATTGTCTATAATATTTTGGTGAGATCTCTTATGACCAATTATCATGGAATTCAACCATTTATCCAATTTATTATAATCTAACTTGTGTTTGCAGTCTATAATAGATGATTGTTTTACCCTGGGTATAACATAGGTGGTATACACAATTCCTTAAATTTTTTGTGTTTGATACACCTTCTATTTATTGTTTTTAAACCATGAAATTCCATATTTTTCAAAAAAAATCAATTAATTTCTTCATTAATGTTTTTTTAATTGTTTCAGTTGGTGACTAGGTCCACTATACAATTTGATATTTTTCCCCAACCATTCCACCATTTAAGTTTATTTATGTATCTACCCCATGATATAAAACCTTTTTTGGTGTCTGGGATCTCACTGGATTTACTGAGATCCTAAATTAGTAGTATTAAAATTGAATTAACGTCTATGAGAAGGTTAACAGACCCTTTCCTGGTCAAAACATGAATCAGATAATGAAATTAAATTGAAAATAAAGAATGATTTGGTTTGTCTTATGAATTATTTATTATAATTAAATTATATGTAAATTGATGAAGGACATGATTTTGGTAGTTGATTCCTTGTACTTGTATAATCCTCAGATCTTGATTTATTAAATTCCATGGAAATTTCTACTTAATAGATCTCTATTGATTATAGTAATGCAGGTTTTGAATATTTCAACTCTAAGATACCAATTCCATAAGATGAAAAGTTAATTTATACACCATATATCATGCTTGTTTGTACTCTTTTGTGATATTCTATGTATAAATTCTCCTTGGACTCCATCCAAGTCCTTAGCAAGTTTCCATTGAGATTCTTAATGGACTAAACAAGGATTTATTGGTCATTATAACTTAGAAAGAAGCCTTATTAGTCTTCCATTATATTACAATACATAATCCATTATATATTTCATACATTTTATTACATGAAATGTCCATTTCCAATAATTTTATATGATATATGGATGGCCCGTGATTAAATTTTATTGATTACATTTGACCCTTAGAAGGGGTGTTTGATTGTAGTTGGTAGACTAGACAATAGAAGATCTTCATTTGACTATTTACCTTTATTAATTTTATACCTATTATATATTTCACACTAACATAATGTGTTTACACAAATATGAAATTTTAAAGTCCCCATTGGTGATTTCATAGTAATTGTTACCTCACACCCAGTTCGGGTAATCATTTGGTACTTGAAATTCATCAGAGAAGTAGAAAGGCGCCATGGAAATTTCCCCAAATATGATTCTAAATTTTATTTTTGATTCATTGAAGGGGACCAGATGATCGAGATATACATGTGATTCTAGGTGGTGATTTATCATTTTGGTCCTTTGTTGTTTGATACATGTACAGTACTAGATTCCATTCACTAAGTATTGATTTCCATTTTGTACAAAAAAAATTCATGTTCATTATATTATATAGAAAAATGATTTTCAGATTATTATTAATACAATCTATTTGTTTTTTATCTTTTATATCTAATTTATATTATTATTCTGATTATTTATATATTTTTTGCACCGATTTGTTACTCTGGCATTAAATTATAGTCTCTCCACTGTACCACCTTATACCCTCACTAATAATCTAGAGCCTCAAGTATATGAGGAGGTTTTCTTTAGGAAATGTGACTCACTGTCTTGGGGCACCATTACTTGTATCCCATGTTTGGATATAACACAAGGTGCAACTAATTCATCCATGGACATAGAAGTTCGATCTATCTCATAGATTTAAACCCTATACCCAATCTATTAGTTTATAGCTCTAAATAAATATGTAAGGAAGTGTAATTCAACCAAATTATTCATATCTGTGACCATGGATCACATACATAATAAATCTTGGGATAATTATAAATTTGGAAAATGAACGAATCCAAGGTACCTCATGTATGAGGCCATCAATATAAATCTAAGTAGTTTAATCAATGAATTATAAATTTAATAAATAAAGTTAATTTTTCTTTAGTAATATGATGTGGAATTCATATAAAAGTAAAATATTGACAAAATTCCATGCTTTTTATCTCCTGGGGAAACTAAATCAATGAATCAGGGCAACCACCTCTTATTATTCAAGGAATTACCTCAAGAAATTATGGATAGCTCTATTTTAACATCCCCATTAATAAGAAAAGGTTCCAAATAATCAATAATGACCATATGTTCTTAAAATCACCAAAATCCATGTAACATAAATGTACGTTTAGAATTTAACACTATTTCAATCTGTTACTTTTCCATTTATAAATTAAAAAGGTGTAAAATAATTTTCATACCATTAATTGATTCATTCATATTTAATAATCCTAGTAAACATTTATTCAGTATAAAAATCAAATAACACATCAATTTTAATGAATTTAATTCATTGGTGGAAGTCAAACCAAACATTCCAGAAGGAGTTTTGGATAACAATATTCAAAAAGTGAACGTAGTCATATAGAGGTTTCACCAATGGGAGTTCTCATGTGGAGTTTATTAACCTCCAATGATATCTGGGGGGTTTATTGGGGTTTTTGGGTGTCTAATTATGAGGCCATTTAATGGTATACTGAATTTATTATCAATGAATTGGTAAAATCAATAGTAGACATGATTAATTAAAATATAAATGATTATACTTGAGGGAAAGTGCTTGAACACCAACCTAATAGAGGTCGTAAAACCTTCATCAAGTTCCATCATCAAAGTTGGGTAAAATTGTGAGAAAATTGATCAATAGAAAAAAAAACCTATCAATAGTGAATATTTCCCATCATGGAAAACCAATGTAGTATGAAACAAAAACTGATGATGGAATGTGTCATATTGAAGAGCATACTAATGTCTAACTGACATGATAGATGGTGGTTTCAGTAGAGTCTAATTGAATGAGACGGATCAAAATCTAAAATGATGACATGGAGGGTAACCAATTAGTGAAGGATTTTTCCCATGTAAAAAAATAATAATTAGTGGTTAATAGAAACAAACTATTTAGGAAAAATAAAAATAATTTCTTAAAGAAGGTGGTAATGGTTTGGTCACATGGTTTGGACAACTCATGCAGAAACTATGCAGACATACTGCCTAAGTGGGACTTGAATTTTGGGAATGATGCAAGGGATTTCGATTAATGAACAATCTATATTGGAACTCTATTAAACACCTAATTATTTTTTTCACTACAATAAGACCTCCCACACATGGTTTATATAACACTATATCTCAAATTTCGGGGCTACATGGTTTATCCACACAATTATTACTAATCACACACCAACAGTGTGCCTCAGGATCTTTAAAAAAACTAATTTCGAGATCCAATAAAACCCTATATGATCTAAACCCATTTTATAAACCGTTAAACACATACATTAGAAAAAATGGGATTATAATCAAATTTTAAGGGGTCCATACATCATGGTAAAAGTATGGATCTTGCAGCCTCCCCAAAATAAGATAAAACATCCCTAAGATTATAATATAATGGTAGAAAATTATCATATGAGAATAACTCTAGTGACATATCATGTAAACCATCTTCCCTCTGGAATTAATGCTTTATACTTTTTCATGATTCCATATCACTAAGAATAAAAGAACTAAACTACCACAATCCTCTTTCAGGCTCAAATCAATTATATGTATATGATGCTCCTCATGTGAACCATCAAATTCCTGATCAACATTTCAATATCCCAGGTATGATATTTTTGGAAAATATATCAGTGAATCTAGGATTCATGGAAGACATTATCCATAGTTTGGTACCTCTGAGATAACTACAAAAACTATTTTACTAGTGAGACTCACCCTAATATCTGGTATGGTCAAATAAATTAGGTGTTAACTTAACTTATCTCTAACTATATTGATGACCCATTCTATAAAAAAATCATTTGAACACATGATACCCACAATTTAACTCTAAACCTATTTGATGTCAATCTATATAACACATATACCTACACTGAGCAGCTTCCATGAACAACCTCATATGTTATAGAAACTCTGATGTATTGTAAAAGAGACATTATCCTAGTAACACTACTTAACCCTCTAATAATTACCTCATGGGTGATCATCATTTCTTCCAAAATAAGTCCTCCTAAGGATCCATATGTATCATAGAATGAAAAAAATTATTATGGGAATACCATTATATATTTGTGTTCTTTCCTATAATCATCCAGAATCAAGTATTAATGACCACTTAATGTCATCTAATAGTTAATCTGTATGTTCAAACTACCCTAAAGTATATTTTTGAATGGTTTTAATGTATTGTCATTGTGAAACCAATTTCTTATTAAAAAATAAAATATAATGACGTGAATAAATTTTTTCTATCCAATATGATAATTCATGGAAATACATAACGATTATATTATTACATAATATATCCTTCCAAAATCATCCACTGAAATATTCTCTCTAATATATTGGAAGTGAGTGGCCTTGATTATCATATCAATGATCACCCATACCGCATCAATATATGGACAGGACTCCACTAATACTATCGCAAAATCATTTGGGGAATCACCCCATTTTCACTATGTAATGAAAAAAGAATGCAAAAAAACTTCTGGTCACTGGTGATCTATCAAAATAATTGAATTGCTGGAACACTAAGGAAAAATGATTTATTTATGTATTTTAATTCCTAAATATCAATAATGGTAGCTTATGTCATTGTACATCTTAATAATCTGGTGGTGTAATGCCCAAATAGAATAATGAGATTCTTCCATCCATTCCCCATATAAAATGGTCTATCGTAAGTCTAATTCCTCTATGTTTGATATTTTCCTCATGATAAGACTATTTAAAATTAAGAGGTCACTACACAAATAGTTTGAAAAGGGTACTGTGATGATCAAGGACATCAATGTGCATCTTAGAAAATAGTAATATTAGTTCCCACTCCCTAATGGACTCTTTAGCTTCATGATTCAGAGTGCTCTATCTTATTGCATCATCCATAACATTTCCTTCCCCATGTTTATATTAAATATAAAAATTGAACGACTATAGTTATTCAACGCAAATTATTTTTTGTGATTTATGTCACGCTGTGTAAATAACATTATTTGTATTTTTTGGATTGTATACACATAATGTATCTCACCAAAGAGTTCATGCCTCTTACAGATCAAGGTATGTACTATAGCTTCTAGATCAAAAATATTAATACGGTAATTGTACATGTGAGGCCTCACCTAACATGACCCATACAAAAAAACATGATCATCATGCATTTAAAATACTCCAATATCGATATATAAGGCATCAAAATAAACTATAAAACTATTACCTAGATCTAGTATAATAATGATTTGTACTAATTAAATCATCATTTAATATAATGAATGGATGTTTAATAGGATTTAGTGAAATTAATCCTAAAAAACGTTTTAGTCATGAAAAAAAGTGGTGCGTCTGGTAATGAAAATTCATTAACCCATATAAGAAATATAACCCTAAAAAATAACATATATTAAAAAAATCAACATTTTATCCCATGAATTTAATGTGATCACATTTTTTTGGTCAATATATATGGCTTTATATAAGATAATGTGACCCAAGAAGTTCACTTTATTGACCATAATAAAAAAATTTGGAGAGTATTGAAAATGGATGGTGATCTATCATTATACATAAATTGATATCATGATATTTGGAATTTTTTAATGAATTATAAGAGTACAACAACAATTAATATATGAAAAATTCCCAAAAATTAATCTAGATTCGGGTTGAAACTCAATTCATTAAAGCCATAAATACTCTATGAAAATTCTAGAGAATATAAAAAACATAACCTAATAATCATGAATGTCATATATCATTCTAAATGATTTATGTTTGTTGATCAAAGTCCTTACTCATACATGATCACAAGCTAACATTAAATTGATATTTGAGAAAATATTATCTCCTAATAGTTGGTTGAATGTATCTACTAAACAAGGTAGGGGATATGACTTTATAATTGTAATGTGATTAAATTAACAATAAACCTAAATAATGCTAGGATATTCATCCTTAATATTTATGAAAATCATAGGGGGACCCAATTGATTAGTATTGGGTTAAGTAAATCCCTTATTTTCCAAGTCATCTAACATTATATAGAGTTCATAAAATTATATAGTATCCATCTATCAAGGAGGTAAGGATATGGATGATTCTCATTAAACTACATCAATAGTAATAACAACCTATATCATAGGAGGTCTTCCAGAAACGTTATCATGAATAATGTATATATAATATTTTTCCACAAGTGGGAAACAATCCTTATGATTTCCATGAACATTTACTAGTAGATTATTAATGTAGGTTATGGTTCCTCTCATTCCACGATGTATAGTGCAAACTCATATTGCAGGAAAATCACATTAACACTTATACACATTGATACATCAAATATATGATGATAAAGAGATCCCATGTAAATAAAAGTCAATATGGGAATCATACATTTAGAATAGTCCATCCTGAAAATGATATCTAAACACTTCATCTAACTTATGAAATGGTTCAATAAGAAATGATAACCACCACATTCAAGGGGGAATTATCTGAATTTACATACAATTTTTGAAAATAATTCCATTAGGTTGTCCATAATTTTTGCTCCACATTAATTCTAGGTTTTTTCCAATGACATTTGATGATAGTAATGTAAATTAAATAATAAAAAATTTCTATTAAAAGAGGTAAAAAAACTAATGTAGATGCTACAAAAATATAACAACTTATGGTAGATCGTGTTGTACCCTACACCAAAATGAAAGGCTATACTACATATATCTGTCATAATCTATGATTCTATGTTGCAACCTAACTACATGAAGTGGGTCATCATAGCTAGATTGCCATATCGAAATTATAGCCACCTTGACCACATCCACCTCCCTGGATTTTTGGTCAAGTGGTTTCCCAACTTCTATCAAGGCATATTTTTATACATCATAATGCAACGAAAATATCTGGTGTATATCATATCTCATATAGAGTATGTGGTATTTTATGAATAACCTATAACGACATCCCATTATGTCACAAGATCAATACATTATAGGGTATCATTCTCATTGGGGCTTTATGGATATTTTTCATCCTATCTAATGACACATCATAGAAATACGATTGTAGATACTCTGGCTAAAACTTCTCTAATGAGAACCCTATATAAGAAATTTTCCACAACTAGATGGTTAACCATCATAAAAACACTAGAACAATAGATATCATTCACATAAGATTAGACAGAATATCGGAGCACGTCCTCAAACTGTCTCATTATCAAAAACACATCACTGTTTGAGGAAGTTGGAAAAAATCTAAATCCTAGTAAAGTGGGATGAAAACCCATATATGATTGGGATCCTTACTCAAGATGAATAAATTACCTAAATTACTCATCCCTCAACATCAATCGTAATTAATTGTCAAAGAAGGTTGTAGGAAAATCTCACTTTAATATATCCCAATGATGTTAATCCTTCATAATAACTTCCATCAATAACATTTTAGAACTACGTAGAATATTAGTTGAAATCATGACCCTATCCTTTGGAAGAATCATCATATTACCCATGATAGAAATCATGGCATCTAACCAAATATTAGTAGTGTATAGACTAGCATACTCAGAAAACATGGATGAATTCTACCATAGGAATTCTTGTGTACGCTCTATCAGTGTAGGTGTAGGTCACATGAATCATTTCATTTTATACACAATCCATAAGAAAAAATCTCAAAACAAGGTTCCAGTTCTTATGCCATGTATATTTGGTATTTCCATTGGTGTCACTACCAGGGGTTACATCACAAAACCTCAAGATTGTTGTCTTATCCCCATTATTAGTACTCAAACCCAGGTCATCCTGCAGTCATATATATCATATTTCCACAAACATTCCTCAGAAGTAAATAATAATAAATATGATGTTTTGTTGGTACATGAATGGGAATATGGCTTCAATATTCAATACATAATATCCCAGCTACCCATGATCTATTATCAGTGTATTAATTTGATTCAATGTTTTAATTATTTTAATTTTTGTACATGAATTTTCATTTTCTATTTATAGAAAAAAAATAAACAATAAGTTGTAATTGGAAACAAAATTTAATGGGAACCAAATCTATTTTAAATAAAACACCAAATCGCTATTAGTGTGATTATATATATATATAATGTTTCAGTTAGATATGTATGTCATTCCCATGAATTAAGGTTATATGAGTTATATGTTTCAAATGGTACTATATGTATCTACACCCAAACATTTACCATTTTTTTAATAAGATAGATCATCAATACATATTTATAGAGGCACACATGGCATTAAAATTTTCATTTTCAACCATTTAATTTCTACCCACTAATTTTTCATCTAAAAAAACCAATCATCCATTTATCTAATAAAATATTACTTGATAATTAAGGATCGTCTAAAATGATATATAATATAACATCACATAAAATGATGAAAACACATTAGTTAATAAAAATATATTATTCCATCAATAAATTTTAGGAATCCTCAAAGATAATAGTAAAAGTACTACAACATACTACAATAAATTCATCAGGAATAATAGATTTGGAAATTTATGTTAATTAGTGCATCCCTATAATGATGCATAATCCACTAGCTTCGTGATGTAACAGTCATATGGTATTGATAAAATCTAGTATATTAATATATACAAAAAATCATGAGCAACACATAATAGTGATATTAGTACAAATTTAATGGGAATAATCCATAACATGAAATCAAAAGCTAGGATATTTTCCCCATACGTGGTTTAGCTAATCCCACGAATATAATCATTTCCAAATTACAAGACTTCCTAGTCACATGTTTATCAATTTCTAAATAGTATGTTGAGAAAAAATAAAACACTAAAACCCACTTTATCATTTCACGGACTTGTTTTACTCATATGTAAATATTCCTAGCTAGCTACATATCCACATGATCACCTCCATGCAATCTAAATTCTTATGACTCTCAATGTCGATAGGGGTTTGTTCATTGGGAGACTATAACCTTTGGTCACAATGTATCATAATGGAATAATAAAAAAATTATTAAATATAGAGGAATTGAAATGATTATATACAAATGAAGAAGGGATAAACATACAATTAATAAAATTTTATTGAATAATAATGATGAACACATTTTACCAAATGATTTCAGTGTCATGATGTTTTACAAAATGATCCTGAATAAATTTGTTACAAGAACATATAAAACCTAATATATCAAATGAAAAAGCAAACAAAAAATATATCTAATGGAATTACAAGACATAGCCCAATCCGAGCAGTCATACTCTCATATGAAAAATTTATCATCCATGACTGTACTTTTACCCTTCTCTGAACATGAATCCATGATATCTGGCTGGTAATAATTGACAGCATGAATAGGGTGTGATATATACTCATTATGTTTCTCCCAATAATAAATATAAAAAGTCTAGTATGAGTGTATTCATATAATATTGTGTAGGTATTATAATAATAAATTGAAATAATGTGTGAGATAATAATCATTTAGCGTTTGATCTTCACATGGGGTGCTCGGTTGACCATAGTTTCTAGGGACCAAATTGGATGTTTCTAAATATGTGACATATAAATAATTATAGTTGATTAATATAAACATGGTGTCAAAATAGTATAGTATATAATTCTTGAAATAACAATGAACCAAGTCTTCCAATAAGTTATTATATAAAAATAGGACTCATGGAGAAATCTCTGAATCCTTCACCATATGAGAATGATCTCACTCCAAACTATAGATCATTTAGCCTGGCCATAGAATTATATGTTCTATCCAAGGTGTATAATGGAAGAATTCAAGTGGAAAAGATTTAAAATGAGTCAATGGATGACATATATAGTAAATATTAGGATAACCATGAATGATACTGAAGAAAATAATCCATGGGACACTGTATTTGAATACATCAATCAGAATCAATGGAATGTATCAGTAGGATCCGAATGTAGAGAAAGTGTGGTTGGTTGGAGGTCCCAACTTTTCCTTTTCTATAGTCAATGACCAATCTTTGATCAATCTGATGATAAAATCCAGTATCCACAGATTAAGATCAAACACCTAGAGAAAAGAATAAATGGGTTCCAAATCCAAGTTAGAGGATCATGTGAATCATGTCAACAAATATTTTATATAATTTATATAGAACTATAATAGTTGGATTTTTGGTACATTCTTTTTTGATGATTTAGATCATTCGGAATAACCCATATAGATTTTCAAATTACACTTTCAAGGATCCAAACCATAATTTCTATTACAGTAATCCACATATACTCTGATGGCCTCTGATCGAAACCACTCGTTCTCTAGGTACTAGAATGGTGAAGTGAGTGTCTTTCATCGATCCTTCATGATCACATGTTCATTATTTATGAAGAATTTTTCTTCATAGTGATTGGATAGACGAGTGGATTCTAGATAGAAACTAATTTTCCCAATAATTCTCGGACCACCGAAAATTTGTTTCACCAGACATAATGACACAATAGAAGTACCTATCTATTTTACAACATGGGTTTCAGTTACAAAATTTAATTGTGTAATAGAAATTATATACATTCAAAAAATTGGTGAAAAAAAATTCTCTATAATAATAATTACAATAACATTATTCTTTATGTGCGAACTTACAAAAAAAGTAATGATAAATGAAATCATGTTCCATATATCGATAAGAATGTTGTTATTATTTTATATTGAGAAAACTTGTTAAATAGTTATTTACCATATTCAAAATAATTATTTTACTTCGGGATAGACCTTGGTTTACCTGAACTCCACTTCAATTTATTCAAACCATGATTAAATAAAAAATCTTTTCCCTTAAATCAATATTTTATTTAAAATCTAATAAATAATTTTTTGGTAAATATTCATTAAGATAAATATATTTTAATAAATTTATACAATCATTTCATTCGGAATAAAATTATTCCATGGTCTCAAGAATAAAATTTATTCCATTAATTAAATTCAAGTACAATTTAATCGGGACACTATGAAACGCATAATCTGTGACCCTTTATAATTTTTTCTTATTGGAATTTGGTGAGCTTTCCTAAAGTCAAAGAGAACTGTTTAGCAATGGGTTAAGAAGCCAAATAGAAATAACATATAGTCACAATGGCAACACCCACATACAAATTCTCATGGTGTAATATAATACATTTTTCTCAATATCTCATCAAGCAGGTTTTATGATAGTATCATCAACCTGTTTGATTGATACGTCTTTTATTGACTACCTAATAAAACATGTCATTACACCATGACCATGTAATTTAGGGATATGATTATATTTCAATAAAAGGGACAAGATATCAACTTACATAAAAGGGAGGGACAAATCCGTCCTCAACATGTCCATTAATATCATGTCATTTGTGAGGTACCAAACATACCATACTTCCTATAAACATATGATGTGGGAGTTTTCATCAATAAATCAAAGAGCCTGAGTCATGAAACACATTAATGAAAATCGTAATGTCTAAGGACCATTACACACACTCGTAGATAGGAATATCTGATGACACAAAAACATGCGGAATTCCTACTATTTGGCCTCTTCTCATAATCTCCCATATTGAAGACTGCCAAATGGGAACATCATGAGAAGATGTCCCATCTTCTTTCAAGTACTCACACTTGATAGTCTGTATACTATGTGTCCAATCATAGTATGTCATCCAATAGAAAAATTATTTTAATGAATATTTTCATATAACTTCAAGGTTCTCATCATATCGGTGAACTGCAATGACCTTAATAATGTGAAAAATACTCTAGCACATTATTACATTATAGTCATAGAGAATAATGAACAATATCTAATGGTTTGTTTAATATTTAAAGACATTAAATATTCATCTAATCAATGTACAAATAGTTTGTTCTGGGAAACCAACTACAATAAACTCTCACTTGGAATAGAGCCAATTGCCAATGACTTTCAGTTCGCTAGACCTAACATGATGATCTTGTTTCTATGAAGATAATGATTTAGTCACGATGTCCTCCACATTGTCTTCCCTTGAAATTTTGCTTATTGAAACTTCACATCTATGATTAATTTCCCTCAATAGATGATATGTCCATAGTATGTTCTTTGTCCACTAATGTGACCTTGGCTAGTTTGTGAGAGCCAGCGCTATAATATTATCACAATAAAGTGTGATATGATATTTACTACTAGGTACGACATCATGATTTTGGAAAAGGATCCACATCTAATTTATTTCATTATCATCCTTATAATTTTTTATATACTTGTATTCTACTACAAAATCCATTACCACACTTTTGTTTGTGATCTTCCAGCTCACAAAACCTCCATTCAAAGTGAATATGTATATCAATTGCAACTTCATGTCATCTTGATCGGTCTAGAAACTAAAATTTCTATATCCTTTGATGACTCATTCTTCATCTCCTCCAAAAAACTACAAACATATCCTCAGTATGCCTTATATACATATGAATAGTGTTGACTTCAATCTAATGGCATTCACCTAGATCAGTATGATATATTCCTACCAAATATAATTCGTACGCAACATCTATCCTAGTATAAAGAATAGAATACATGACTGACTCAATCCCTCATGAATATGGAATCCTTGACATTATATTTCAATCCACATTTGTCTAAGGATACATTTTCTTAGAAATATGAATTCCATGTGATGTAAGAAATAATTCTCTATTGTATATTCCCTTCTGAATCTCTTTAGTATCCTGACAATGAACATAATTTGAATCAAGGACAATAATCTCTTTAATACATATCTATGGATCATGTTCCAAATAATTTATGATGAATTTACAAAGTCCTTCATGGAGAATAATTTATTAAACTATGTCTTATTAGCCTATAAGGATAGTATTTTGTTTCCAATATGTAATATATCATCAACATATATTATAAGAAAACGACTCCACTCCCACTATACGATTTTTAGACACAAGGCTCACATTTTTTCTTTATAATACCAATTTCTGTTATGGCATCATTAAAATGAATGTTTCATGACATGTATGATTTCTTTAATCCATAAGTGGATCTTTACAACTCGAATATCCTTTTGGAATCCTTTGGATTCAGAAACCCATATGGTTGTGCTATGTAGAAATCTCTATGAAGGTTCACATTAAGGAAGGCTATTTTGCAATATATTTTAAAAATCTCATAGTAATGGTAAGAATAAATAGAAAATAGAATTCAGATGGATTTTAGTATTGCAAAGGGTAAAAAGGTTTTTTCATATGCAATACCATGTAGCTCTTTAAACCCTTTTCCAACCAAATGTTCCTTATAGGTACTATAATGTTCTTTCATGTCTAGTTTCTTCTTGAATAACCTTTTGAAATTAATTGGCATTACATCTATGGGTGTATCTACTAAAATATAGAATTTTTTTTTGGTTCTAGGAATCCATTTCAGAAATCATGGATTTTTTCCCCTTAGAAATCTATGTCCCACTTACTCCTTCATTATAGGTTAGAGGATCATTATTATTAGCTATTAATGAGTCACAATATTTGGTAATTAGAAACATGTACCATTACATTTTTCTATCCTCTCTTGCAATCCTACACATTACCTGTGTCTCTAGAATAGATCCTTCTTCCACGGGGCTTGGTGTAATCTTCTCCTATACCAAGTCATATGTACATTGATTCTCAAAATCATCGAATACTATATCACTCCCACTATATCTTGTTGATATGTTATCCCCCCTATGTTATTTTTTTATTTCCCCTGTAACATTTTTTTCTGAGGGGTCGTATGGGAAATATCTCATTGTTTTTATAGGCTATCCTATAAAGGTACACATTGTGCCATGGGGTGTCATTTTGTTACTTGAAGTGGCCTTAACAAATGCTTCGTCTCCCCATACATTTAAATTTTATAACATGGTTTTTTATTCACTCTAATGCTCATATGGAATACCATTTATCGATTGATTTGTACATGGTTTAATATGTGTTCCAATGTTTGTAATGTATATCCCTAAAAGGATAATGGAATACTTTCTTGAATCGTTATATATCTCCCCATGACCAACAAGGTGTGGTTCCTCCTTCCACTTAAACCATTCCACTAGGGTATGTAACGAGGAGTGACTTGGGATATAGGATCCTAATCTCCCATATGTCATCAATGATATCATGATTAAGATATTCTCCACCTCGGCCTGAGTGGAGATCCTTAATCTTCTTACCATGTTGGCTCTCATCTACATTATTTTATTCCTTGAACTTATCAAATGAATCTGAGCTATACCTCATAATATAGATATATCCATATTCACTAAAATAATTAGAAAAAGTTATGATGTATGAGTACACACCCCTTTCTTCAACTATAAATGGCCCACACACCTCGATATGAACCATTTTTTTATGATATTTGGATCTTTCACCATTCCCACTAAATTAGGATTTGGTCATTTTAGCATGTGAACATAAATTCCATAGACCAAGTGGTTTTAGTTCGAAATAATCTAAATATTCTTCTCGATGTAACTTTGTTAATCATTTCTTATATAGATGACCCATCTGGTGATTCCAATGTTGGGCATAGTATGAGTCATGTGAAATAGTTTCTCCATCTATTACCATTACTTGTTTTGTGTAATCTAACACCCAAATACTATTATATAAATGTTCCTTACCAAAACAAATTCAGTCATTATTAAATAAGCAACATTCATTTCCTAACATGAAAATAAATATCTTTATATGTAGTCTGAATTCAAAAAAAATTCTTAAAGAAGTCACATAATAAGATCCTTTTAATAATAAGATCATTCATCTTGTAAATGTGAGATATTATTCCCAGAAAGCTACAATAGAAAGTCTATCTCCACTGGCTACTCATAGATCTACCTCCCCTCAGTCATGTTTCTTAAATCTACTTGGTTTGTGTATTTGGATACATATGGGAGAACCATGGGCTGTATCTATTACCCAATTTGTAAAAACAAATAAAAGTGACATGATAAAAATTCCCTTGAATATTTCCCTTGATTTTTAGGTGGATGCAGTGTTATTTCAAGTGGACCTTCTTGCCACATGCGAAACAAACATCTTTATATTCCTTCCTTCTCCTTTTTTATTCATTTTCTAGGAAGGGAATTAAGAATCATTAGTCATAGTGCTCTTTGGATTCCCTTAACTCTTATTCATAATAATTACAGAATGATTTTCTAATTTCATGTCTTTTTTCTCTATGCGAAATAGAATAATATGATCTGGTAGAGAATTATAAATGTTGTTCATATTCAAATTCTTAACAAAATTGAAGAATCTCATAGGGGGTGATACGAGAATGAGATTGGTACCCAATTCATCAGGGAGAGTAAACCCTAAAACCACAAACTTCTCAATGTAGACAATGAGAATGACTATATGAGTCCAATCTAGGAAACCCTCTCCATGATTTCTCTAAAAGATTTCCTTGGAGATCTCAAAACATTATTTTCTAACTCTCTTGGTAAATACCATATAGGTTCTCAATCATGATATAAGAGTCCATGTTTTTGTGAGACATCATGAGTTCACTAGACACTGATAATAATATCAATCATTGAACATCGATCACATTGTTCATATGTTTTTCATAGACTAGGAAATATTCATAGCTTGCCTCTTGGGAAGGTAGATCGCGTAGGGAATACTCCATCACATAAGATTTCGGTTCATGGTGTAGAATGACCCGAAGGCATAAAAACATTCATGGATGTTACTGGCAGTGAGGATTTTTTCTTTACCCAGTATTGATTGTAGTGATATTTTGTTTGAAATGTTTTCAATTATATTCAAAAATTATAAGAGTAGATAGTTAGTACTTTCTTAATTACAATTTATGAGAATTAATAAATTAATTTTATTAAATCTCTTACAATTTTATCAATTACAAATGGCCCTCTCAATTGAACTCATAATGTCTAGTTTCTTGGAAATTATAGTGGAAAAGGATCCATAATCCTCTTATCTTAACGCCAATAAGGGTTGGTCCTGAAATCTGGAGGTATTTTGGAAGCATGTTCTTTTCTAATTGATGGCTTCTTGCTCCAAAATTTGTTGAGTGGACTCCTAAATCATGAAATCATGACTTGGAATTACTCAACACTTACCTTAAATATTTCACCACGTTTTATCAAGGGATACTAATCTGGATATAATATGGTTATGTGAACATTAATCTTTCTTAATGGATTTTTGTATAAAAGTAATTATCCCAACAAGGGTTGGCCAAACACATAGTCTTATTGAGTCTTTAATTAAGTAACATAAGACTTAGTCTGACTTATTATTTTATTGATGGATTTATATCTCTTAAATTTTTTTTTATTATTTCCATTATCATGTGACTTTTAATTTTATGTGGAAATTGAATAAGTGACTAATAATTTTATTATAATATTTACATTTAATACTATTTTATTTTTTCTATCTTGGATGCTTGTTTAATTCATTAATTATCTGACAATAACAATACGTCCATAATGATAAACCATGAAACTAATAGAAATAAAATATTGTAATGGGAATGATCATTAGATTCTCTAATAGTTAGTTTATCTAAAAGTGGATAAACTATACCTAGCCTAGGGGAGAAACACATTGATCGCTTTGGGTTCATGTTTATAGCTTTCCACTTGTCCACCATTAAATCTCCATGGATAGGTTTCACCTCATGTCCATGTTTGAACTGCCTCCAAAATCATGGGGGATCCATCTATTACATATTAATTTTAACTCACACGTAGGTGAGGGAAAAAATATAGGTTTATAAAAAATAAACCATGGGAATTCATGCCCTACATATTAATGAGAAGATATGGAATGCAAACCAATAATTTTAATTTAAAATAAATTAAAAGGAAACCAATATTATGCAAATGTATGGTCTAGCTCATGATCATCCACATACATACAACGAATTACACATTTAATAAAATGTGAGTTTAGTTTAATAGCTATTCTTATTATGATAAATCATGCATGAATTAATCAATTATTACCGTTAACTATTTGATCCTTCTATCTTAATCCTTTTCTGAATCTCCCTGAGATTTTCATCCATAAACATGGTGTTAACACGATTAACACCTTTTTGAATCAACATGATATGTATTTCTAAACATTACACACACATTAATGTTTCAACTCTATTTTATTTTTTAATGTACACATCTTATAGTTTCCCCGAAACATCGTGTACTGCCTTCACCATCTTATCCAATAATACACACCTGGGGACTCAGGGTGTGAGGTAGAAATTGGAAATCATTGAGTACATGGCTTTTCCAGAGCGACAGTCACTGTTATTTATCTTGGTTACATAGTTATCAGTTAGCATAGTCATGTATGGGATACAAGGATTGTCCCTTGACCCGAAGGGACTACACGTCGTTTCCAGTGGGCCACACAACAAGTAATCAGGTTTACTATGTACCATTTTTTCATGGTCAACACACATTGTAATAATTAACTACATTGTGTGTCCTTAATGAACATAGATTCAGTAATTTCTGAATTACTCCCAATGCACTGGACATGATTACACAGTGTTTAATTTTGATTACATGATTTGTATGGAAGGTTACATGATGTGTAAATATGAATACATGGTATATATTGTTGTGTTAATTAGAAAAAATTTTCAATTCCTCCTGATGAGATCATAAATTTAATTTTAATTAAAAAATTATTTTTTTCTGTTAGATCTATGAGAAATAAAAAGACAAAAAAAATCTTTAAATTCATATTACAAGAATTATTTAACATGGATTTAAAAACTAAATTATTAAAGCGTAAATAAAAAATAAATTATTTGAGTAATTATAAACGATGATGTGACCCCCTCTGATACCAATTGTAGGTTCTAGATGTAGCAAAAGCATGGTGGCTGGGAGGGCCCAACATTGCCTTTCCTGTAGTCAATGACCAATTAGGCTTCAATACGATGATAAAAGCCAGTATCCACATATTAAGATCAAAAATCTAGTCAAAAGAAGAAAAGGGTGTCGGATCCTAGAGAGTGGATCTTGCATATGATGTTTATAATTAATATTAACAATTTCAGTAGAAATTAAATACCTACATATTTGGTACTTTCATCATTGATGATGTTGATCATCTAGAATAACCCTTCTAGATTGTCTCATTGCACTTGTGAGGATCCAAACCGGAATCCCACTATTGGTGATCCACACGTGCTCTGATAGCCTCCGATAAATACCACTCATTCCATGGGTTCTAGAATGGTGAAGCGAGTGTCTTGTATTAGTCGTTCTTGTTCACCTATTCATCAGTCATGAAGAATATTTCTCATTCTCAATAGGGGAATGGAGAGTATTATAGCGACAAATTGTTTTGGCTCAACAATTCTCTCACCGCCTACAATTTGGTTCACCATTCGTAATGTAAGAATTGACCTACCCATATATTTAATGACATGGGGTTCCAGTTACAATATTTAATTACATAATTTTATTGAAATACATTAATAATAAGTAATAACACATGATACATAATATCAATAACAACACCTTTATTCATGGGGCACCAACTTTTGCAAAATGGATTATTAATTGAAATCTCATGCCACATAATGATAAAAATGTTATTATTATTTTTCCATGTTCTAACAAGTTAAATAATTAATTACCATATGACAGATAATAATTTTACTACTATACTGTAATTGGTCTGCTCAATATCCACCTCCATTTATTGAAAACCCTAATAAAAAATTAATTTATTCACTTAAATAAATATTTTATTTACAATGTCGTAATAAAATATTTATTAAAGGTTCAATAATATATATATATATATATTTAATTTAATTTATGGAATAATTTTAACATGAATAAAATTCTTCCACTGTCTTGTGGTTAATATTTATTCCATTAATTAAATTCCAATAGAATTTAATCAAGACCAAAAGAAACACTTAATGTGTGACCCTCTAGAAATATTTCTCATTAGAATTAAGGGGGCTTGCCTAAGTCCAAGAGTGCAATCTTGAAATAGGTCAAGGCACTCAAGAGAAATAACTTAAATTAACAACGACAAAATATAAATGGTAACACTCACTAATTTATATAATCCATTGGTTTCAATATCTCATCAATCATGTTTCGTGGTTGTTTCATCAACCTATTTGCGCTATAGGTCTTTCTTTGACTACCTGATGTAAACATGTAGATACACCATGGCCATAGAATTCATGATTATGGATATATTTCAATCAAAGGATCAAAATGTCATCATCTATAAATGGAAGGTACAAATTATTCCTCAACATATCCATTAATAACATGTCCTTCATTACTCACCCAATGTACCCTAATTCCCTGCATCATGTGAAATGATAGTTTTCATCAGTAAATCATTGTGAAAAAGTCCTGACATGCATTAAGGATAATATTAATGTCTAAGGACCATTTCATGAGCTTGTCGATAGGAATATATGATGGCACCAATGCTTGTGGAATTCCAACTGGAGGGTCTATTCTCATAATCTCCCATCTTGGAGATTACCAAGTCTGAAGTTCATGAGAAAAAGTTTCATCTTCTTATGAGTACTCTAACATAACTTTATATATACAATATGTCCCATTATAGTATGTCATCCCACTGTAGAAATGTTTTTAAATATATTGTCATAGCACTTTAATGTTATCTTCATTGCGGGGAACTATTATGTTTTTATTAATGCGACAAATAATCTAAAACATTATTATATTATTGTCACAAAGAACAATGAACAATATGTAGTAAGATGTTTTGTATTTGAATAAAATAAATATTCTTGTAATTAATGTACACATAGTTGGTTCTAGGGAAGTAAATCAAACAGTATCAATGTCAATAGATTTTATGTATATTAAGTGAATTTATTTATATTACTATACAAACTAAATCATGTAACATTAATAGAAAATCAATTACATGTTGTGAATCTCCTAAAAAATCATTCACCATGAATTTTTCTTAAGTACACTGAGTGATTAAATATTTCATTCAGGAATCTATGGATAGACCAATTTTTACCAGTCCTTTAATAGTGAAAAGGAACAATGTTGAAAAAGTAACATTAATTTTATAAAATAAAAAAAAATTAGTAACCAAACCAGTGTACCATTTCTATTTATATCATACCACTAACTTTTAATTTATAAATTAAAAATCTATAGGAGAGGGGTCATGCAATTAAATAGTTCATTCATATTTAACAAGCTAGAAGAACATTATTTGTGTTCAAGAATATAGTATATCATCCATTTTAATTTACTAAATTCATTGGTCGAAGTCAAACCAAACATACCAAAGAGTGTTTCAGATTATATGATTTTGTAATTTCTTGTAGGCATATAGTGGGTTCACCTGATTTTTGAATCATGTTGAGTTCATTGAACTCCGAATATAACTAGGTTTCTATTTGGTTATTTTTGTGTCTCAATTTGGAAATTATTTCAAGGAATATATAATTTAGGGTTAAGGCATGGGTATAAAATTTTGTGGCGTAATTAAAGTAACTATAAATGATGATAATTGAAGGAATTTTATAGAAAATTTTCATTGTGGAATTAACACATTTTTTTCTATAATTAGACATATATTTGGGATGAAATGAGAGAATATATATGAATTATGAAATCCTTGAAAATAATGAAAATATCCCTATATGGAAATAAAATAAAATATAGCTAGACAAACCATTCAAAGAATGTGATTTCCATAAGAACATACTGATGGAAAACCAACATGATAGATAGTGGTGTGATCAGAATTATATTGAAGGAGATGGATTGAAGAATAATTTTTTTTGATGGAGACTTTCAAATGGATGAATAATTAAATGTATTTAATGATTAATTATTTTTATGATATATATATATATATGATAGAGTATAAAAATTCATCTATAATAAGGGGGAAATGGTTTGGTCACACAGTTTGGCCAAACCATGCACTAACCATGCTGGTATATAGCTAATGTGCCACAAACCATGTGAGTTTGTTGAACGGTTTTCCAAAACATGCACAATCTATGTGGTTGATGTCTATAACACCTCTATATTTTTAAAAAATTCTATGTGGCCTCCGTCACATTATTTTACTAACAATTCAAGTATATATTCTAGGATTCACAGTTAAGCCACATATTTAGTAATAATCATGAAGTAATCGTTTTCCTTTTGAAGGTTATTCAAAAAATGTATCTTTTGGATCTAAGAAAGCCCTATATTCTATAAACCCTTCCATAAACCAATAACAACTTCCATTATAGAAATAATTAATATTAAAATCAATTTTTAATTGGTGAATACATAAAGGTTAAAATCAGGATATTAAATCAAGTCACAAGACCATGGGCCACTTTCTACCTCCAACACATGTACTTTCAATACATAGGGCATCTGATCTTAGAGAAGACTTATCCATAAACAGAGTTTCATTCCTCAGATGAAAATAAAGATCATGTAGCAGCCACCAAAAAAGTGAATACTAGACTGTTAATCAAGTTATGGTACAAAATTAACTACAAATTTAAGGAATGATGTATCTTAATAGGGGAATGTGGTCATCGATCATTCATGAATGGTGTGGAGCTTGGTTGCCTGAATGAGAAGACGTTATTGAGGGGTTTATCCATGTTTAGTCTGGTTTTTGAGCCTTCGAGTCATATTCTAGGACTTTTTCCTTTGGACCTATAGGGTATGCATGTTTTCCCACTCAACCAAGTTTAAAAGGGGATTATCCAAATTAAAATAAAAAACTATGGCCTTTGGGAGATTAAAAAATTAGATAAAATGTATACATAGTATAACATTCAAATTTAAAATATATAGGATTTCTATTTAAGATTTATATCAAAAATATATAAAAATAGAAAGATTTATATTCTTTGGGAATGAGTGAAATGAATTCTTTTATAATGAAAATTGATTATATATTCATTATGGATATGCCTCTAAATAATTTTTTTTATTTTTCTGGATTCAATATTCATCACACATAGGTGGACATATATTTAAATTTCCTTTCATTATATATATTTATAAATATAAAATAAAAGTATCTTTAAAGTCTGAATCATTTAACCACTTGTTTCCCTACTATTAATGTAATATCTTAATTCATTCTACGAATGAACACCAACCAAATTACAATTTTTCCCTCTAATATATGCCATCAAATTACAAAACACATAATCATAAGTATACTGCATCATGTGAAAAACATAAATTCCAAAAAAATCATAGATTATTATTAAAATTATGGAAGACATTATTATTAAATGTATCTCAATGATATGGAAATTAATTGAATCCTTCATGATTAACATCCATTAATAAAAAAGTACATCTCTGATAAATTTTCTTCAATAAAATCAACCATTTTATTTGTATCCAATACCCTTATATAGAAATATTTTTTATTATAAATTAGATAAAATATATATTTGGAACTAATTTTCTACCCTGGAAATGTAATAATTCATTTCAATTTACCCCCACCTTCTCATTATCTCTAATTTTCTCATCAATAAGTTAATTTTTCATCATCCACCCTTTATGGAATTAAATATAACATACTAGAGATAAGATATGAAATAAAATAATAAAATATGTCATCTTGTATTTTATTTTATATAAATTAAGAAATGTGAAGTGTTGATATTTTTTTGATTTGGTTAACTATGAATTCATATTGAATTTAAATTGATACAAAATTAAATGAGACAAATAATAATCATGAAATAATTATATTTCCCAAAAAATATTGGATTTTAAAATTTATAAGGAAAAATTAGTCAATAAATATAAAATGAATATCAACTTGATTTTCATACATGATATTCAAAACATTTCTAAAAAATATTAATGTACAACTGGACAGATACAACATACATAGAATTTATTCAACCATTCACTATCACTGATTTTGTGAATATAATTTCCCCCATAATATTAGGGTCTGATACTTTTTTACAAGTGATGAAAAAAATTTAATACATACGTCTTCAATGAAAGTTTCATCTTGCACCTTCCAGAATAAACAAATATGAATGAGCTAAAAATTGAAGAATCATTATCAACATTATTCATTTGTATCCCCTTAAAAGTGGAACTCATATGATCATAGTAACGATGATTTTTTTCAAATGGTATGATTTTATATTTTTTTGATGTGTTTCCATCACAATTCAATTCAATATATACCTATCTAGATTTTACAATATCCACATCTTCAGCATGGATGATTACTATGTTTTATGTTCTTTAGAATTCCAATTTGTGGGATCAATCTTGGGTGGGATCATAATATTAAAATTATATAGTGTTTATATAACCATATAAGCATTCTTAAATAGATATTCTCTAATTTTTTTTCATTTCAATCCCAATTCATAAATTATTAAACGATGGTAACTTATTCAACTTTTCTATCTGAAATTTATTGTATCCATTTAATTTCAAGTTATTCCCCTAAGTTTGTTCTTCACCTTAAATTCCATTTATTGTCTATATTAAAGAAATACATACATATTAAACTATAAATAGGGACATTCTTATTATTCAATGTCAACAGTATGATTGATATGTTTTTCACTATAATATATCTCCCATGATCATCATTAAAGATATAATTTACAAATTTTATTTGTACTTTTTTAGAATAGTTATATTTTTCATCCCAATTTTCAATATGTGAGACATGAACAATCTTTGAAATTGTAGAACAAATTCCTTTCAAATAAAATTATTAAAATAGAATTATTTTCAAATAACCTTTGGGATTATGTTTAATCATACTACCTATCATAGAGAGTTCTTTTGTAATGATTCATTCTTTTATGTTATTAACATCCTCTCATGAAATTAATCATATTCATGTGGAGAATTCTTTTTACCCTCATCACTGACATTCTCTTATCCTTTTTTTAACTTCTAATCTCTTCAAACAAGTGTTTTCCATTGTTGACGTTCCTTTTCGCCACATAGTCTAATGACTGAAGAACGGGAATACCTTAGCATAAAGAGATTCATCCTTTAAAGAAACATAAAAAATTGAAAAAGGCAAGAACAATAATTCCATTATGTAATGGTCGTGGAAGTTTCATCATTGTCTCGCATGTGTACCTGCGCGCCACATATTAGGTGCACAGGTGACCTGCGTTCCCTATTTGATTTTCACCCAAGGTCTTCAGTAGCCTATAAATACCCCTTGTGGGCCCCCATTTCAGGGATAAAAAGTTCCAAAAGATAGATTTAAGCTCCCGGTGCCCTAGTCTCTACATGAAGTCTTCCGAACACTTCTAAGGTAATTTCTTACCTAGAATTAAAGATCTAAAGAGGGGGAATAAGGACTAAGTGTTGAAATTCACCAACACTTGCGCGCCTAAGTGTCTAGCCCTTAATGGAAAATGAAGACACTTGTGTGTTGCCTTATTCCTTAAACAGAACTTGTGTCCCACTCTTTTGGAATCCCTTTGGGATAATACTAAGGGATTGAGCCAAGCCTCACCAAAGAATTACCCTTTGGGTTGACCGTCACACAAGTTCACATGTGTCGCGCAAGTATACTTTCACAACCAAGACTTGCATGCCTAAACAAGACTTACACGCTTGCCACTTTTTGGGAGCCTCTTCAGCCTATTCAACTCTTTTCTTCAAATCCACCTCTCCTCTTCAATATTTAGCCTTCAAAACCCTGTTAAAAGTCCTTTATGACATGGTTCCTTTGTTGGATTCCTTATCTTAAAGGAATTCTGTGGAACATCTCTCAAAACCTAGTGATTTACATATCTTAATGTCACAAAGGTTAGAGATTTCATTCATTCAACTTCATCCTTTAAGATGATATGATCTTTAAATTGGTCCTCTTTTTCAGGAGTACGCCGCATATCAAAAGTACCCTAACCTGGGCCTCCTTTTCTGGAGTAAGCTCCAGTCATAATTCCCTTAACCTAGGCCTCCTTTTCAGGAGTAAGCCCCAGTCATAATTCCCCTAACCTGGGCCTCCTTTTTGTGAGTAAGCCTCAGTCCAAATTCCCTAATTTGGGCATCCTCCTTAGGAGTAAGACCCAAGTTCCCAAATATGGGCATCCTCTTCATGAGTAAGCCCCAATCTCAAATTTTCTTAATATGGGAATCATCTATAGGAGTAAGCCCTACGATTACAAATATGGGCATCCTCCTCAGGAGTAAGACCCAAGATAGAGTATCCAAATCTCCATAAAGCAAATATAACTTTATGGACCTTGTTCTCGGGCTTCTTCCCAGAAGTAAGTCCTGATCTTCATCTATTTGAGAAGTCATACATATGTAAGCCCCACATTATTTTCTATGATTGCATCTTTCGAGGCACAATCTTCATGTTTACTGATACCTCTTGTTCCTCAAACCGAGCATGACTCACGTGAGTTTAGAGTGTAAAAGTAACCATGACACATCTCTTTGGGTCGTTAATCATACGTAAGCCCCCACAGTTATTAATCGTATTACGTGGAATTTGATCTCCACCATAAAATTAGAGTATATAGGAAGCCTTTCTAAAGGTTCAAGCCTATCACTCATTAATTCTCATATGTCCCAAATGACGTTAAACTATTCCTGATCTACTTGGGTTATGATTCCTTTTCTAAAAAAGGATACATAGGTAGCCCATTTGCGGGTACGATCCCAACTCTGAAATAATCCATTTCCTTCTGAACGATAATAAACATCAAGTCCCCATTGAGTGGCTTTAAAACCTATATGGTTATCATAATGACCAAGTTATTTCTATATAGTGTGTTGAAGGATACCATTGAATAAGAATCTATAACAAATACAAATGATTCTCTATCGATGAATAACCTCAAATACATATAAAAGATTATCTAAATCTCATACATATCAATCATTTATTGTTAGATCTAAAGGAAAGCACATTTTCATACTTGGTAATTTAATAAGGATTCATGATCATAACTTAAATCTATAAAGAGAGTCCCAGAGTAGACAATAATTCCCCCCAAAAAAGTTGTGATGAGTCTGACCTCCCATACTTTCGACTAATGCAAATTCTTAAGCCTCATTGGTCCACAACTAATGAGCACCTACCTGTGGAAAATAGGTCTAAATGGAAATAGAATCATTGGATGTTTCCGGTTCTATGAATAAACTCATTAGAAACTGATTGGAATGATTGAACCTTAAACAAACGTGGTCATCCCCATTTCCAGAGGAAACAAAAAATGGTAAACCCGACGTGAATCCTTAACCAAGATAAAATGATGTTTTAATTATTTGTTAGGCCCTTATTTAATCCCAATGAGAGGGCCAACAAAAAAATCAATAACATATGTTCTCATCTAAAATACATATTGGCCGAACTTATCTTGATTATGTCTGTTATATCAAACATGCATTCTTTTCCAAGATCTTAAGTGTTACATAAATGGAATCTCCAAAATTCACACCTGTGAATGCATCTGCAGCTACTTCTGATGGATCTTCGTCCGCTCTGAGGATGACATCACCTACTCTTCATCTTCAATGATGGGTCTCAAATGTGTTGGTTATAGAATACCATCGACACGGTACCATTCTGACTCTGGAGGCTGCTCAACAAGCCCTCCATGTCAATAATTCACCTTGGTTGTCCAGACAGCGACGACCAGTGATCAAGAAACAGGTGTTTCCAACCACCGTCTCCAACTGTTTTGGGTTGTTATCCCCGTAACAAAATCACTACTCTCTACCATATTATGGGGAGGTGAGTGAGAAGGTCACTCAAGGCCTTAATTCAAGGAGACATGAGTCTTTACTGAGGGCTCCCATAAAAAATCGCCGCCAGACTCGTGCGGTAGTGCACCCTCAACATGATGAGGGTATCGCCATTAGGGGTTCGGCTCAGGTCCCTCAGACCCGAGTCCACAAGACGAACCGCCATAGGGGAAATTTGTTCAATAGGGAGTAGGTTCTTACTTCTTCCCCCTCCGGAGAAGTCCATCAAGCCAACTTGACGGCAAGCAATGAGCAGACATATACACCCATCTGTCCTGATGTTACTACCCAGTAGAATCGTCTGGCAGAAACACGCCAATCCCACTAGGAAATTCCGGAATAGTATTATAGGCAGGCATATACACCTGTTTATAACTCATCAGTTAGTCAGTAGGCTCGTCTGACTATAATTAAAAAATCTCTCCAATCTAATATGGTGGCGACTGGTAAGCAGGGACATAAACATGTTTACAATCAACAATTCTGTCATCAGTCTCATTTTCCAGTATTTATGAAATGATTTCAACGATACTTGACGAATAATAAACAGTAGGAAGATACATATTCCAATGTTAATCATTTCTTCCAACAGTCTCGTTTGGTAGCACTCGGAGAAGTCAGTCAAAAATCTCTGATGACAAATTTGGAGCAGACTCAGCTCTCTGCCCCCACACATGAGTACTGTTAGAATTCACTGACAGGAAAAGGAGGACAAGAGTAGGAATACACACCTTCTCCAACCACGGAATGGACGTATATTCTCATTCTGGCAGGTGAAGTCACCAACAACATTCTAACAGTGGTGAAGGAGAAGAAGCAAATCCCTACTCATATTCTAGATGCCTGTCAGAATATTATAACAGCTTCAGCAGCATCATAGGGAAAGAATCATAAATCTATCATTTTCAGTTGAGTGACACATCAAAATATCACTCCAGAATAGATACACACCTCTGTTCTAGTCCAAAAGGGTTGTTGGGTATACTCCCCCATGTCATATGGACAATCATGTAAGGAACATAAACCTGATTTGAATGGAGATAATCAGCCTAACCTGACTATTTCTCCTGAGCAGGAACATACACATACCCATAATAACCACTTTCATCAACAAGTGGTTCCCAAAGTGAGTAATAATGCATCTAAGAAAAATAACCATCCATCACAGTCAAGAAATCATGGGCCAATCTATAATAAGGCCTTTATCGATGCTGGAGTTCTTGATGCACTCAGACAATTATCTGTTGCAACTCAAGAATCTACTCTCTCATTTCCCAATAGTGGGAACACTATTTCTGAAGGTCTACATCAGAAACATCCTCATGAAGACTTGCTTCATGACAGTTTGGTCGATCTTGAAGTATTATCTTCATATGAGAGTCACGATAACCCTCTCTGTGGCCAAATGACCAAGGATGTAACACCCCGAGCTTCCACGATACGCTTCTCATTCAATAATTCAATAGCTTGCATTGTACGAAACTTCGATTTCTAAAACACCGCGACTAATCAAAGTAGCCGTTATGAATAGTAATACCCACTTTTAAAAAATATTGAAATTTTATATTTCAAAATGGACTTCATTTTTGGATTCGGAATATCGAAATTAGCCTATGTTGAATTTTTGGTATTTTTCTGAGAACTTCTAATTTTTTATGAATAGTGAAAATACATAAAAACAACTTTTTTAATCAAAATAATTTATAGTAATAAATTATACTATTTAGTGGTTTTAAAGTATAATTAGAATATATTTTTACCATTTTAACCAATGGTGGTCATTAGAATTAATTTAACATTGAAATTGGACATAAACAATTGCCAATCTTTTGATATAAATTGTTTCTTAAAAACACGCTATTTGTAGTGACAGAGAGAATTAATTATAAAATTAATTAATGAAACTTATATGTTTGGAATTTTGTAAAATAGACATCATTTTTTAATTCGGAATATCAATTATAGCTTAGGGTAAAATTTTGGCATTGTTCTGAAAAACTTTAATTTTTGATGTATAGTGAAACCACTAAGTGGTAGTCAAATAACTAATTTTTCGTTTAAATGAAATATTACCACTTCTGTGATTTGATTTTCAAAAATCAGACATATATGGTTGTCATTAATAAGTAAAATGTGGTTCAATGAGATTAGAATAATTTTTGGTGAATAGTAACTTTTAAGTTCTTAATCGTGATTAGAGGTAATTAGTGTAGTGTAAGGTAAAAATAATGTTTTAATAATATGAGATGAGCTTGAAACATGTCATAACCTCATTGGATGTGTCATGGCCGACCAAGACAATCCATGGGTCAACTTGGGGACCCCATGGAGCCACTTTAGTTGGAAAATGTCATAAATAACTTTTATTTAATGTTAAAGTAAAAAATGACACAAACATAATATGTTTTACTAAAACAATTTTTACATGGGGTTATACAAGTAATATTTTTGACTATAAATAGTCATTGGAAAGATAAAAATCTTTCCTACATCATAGTAGTTTTTTTATAATTTTTAGACATTAAATAAATTAAATTATTTATGACATCATTATGATGCAGCGATGACCTCATTATTTAACGATTTTAATAAAATGAAAAGATAATGTACAATCCAAGGAATAAACATGTCCAAAAACTATTGGATGGGTAGATTTAAAACCCTTATCTCCTTATCCACAAATTATATAAGTGTGGGATTTTTAGAATCCAAAAAGCATTGTATAATAATGTAAAATTCCCTTACATTCCAAGAGTGCCCCTCCTCTCCTCTTATAAAAGGCCCCCACCTCTACCACCTCATTCACACTTTCAATCCATTTGGCTCGGACAACCTCTGCCCAAATACTCTACCAACTTCCCTCCCTTACTCCTAGAAGCCTCACTTTGGGCAGAATTCTTCCCAAGGAAGCCTTTGGCTCAAATCAAAAAGAGTTACCAGATTTTTAAGGTAATGTCTTCTCTAATGTTGTTTTGTTTTATTTTGCTTCTCCAACCCCTTAAACTCTTTTCATTCCTTTATTTTGTAACAACAACAGTATATAAAATATACTAGGATGTTGTTATGATATGGATTTGGTTTACACTTACACAGACCTTCGTCTAATGGTTAAAGAACATACTGTTTCTGTGGGTGACGAAATACTGCCTCACGAAACGATGATTGTTTAAATTCTTTTAACACCTATAATGGTGGAAATTTTTATGACACTATTTTCATATATGATATATATATTATGTTTATGTTTTCCTTATGCTTCTGTATTTCTCATTTATGGCATACTTTATGATTTCCATTATGGGTAAACGCGATAATTTCATTTTAGGAAGTGCGGACTACCGCCCCCTCAAAGTGATGTGAATCGTTAATGCCATATGTGGGATGTATAAAGGATGGAGTAAATGATATTATATATGATATTATACTGGAACTATATTATACATTTATATAATTATGATTTCATTCCATTAAATACGAAATAGAAATTAAAGTAGCGTTCATGCGTACGTATGGATTACCGTCTCCATGAACGGTGCATTTCATTTCATACCTCTAAATGTTACGTAATATTATGAATGAATGTATATACTGGATATATATGATATATATGACATATAAATCATGAATATAATTCTGGAGATAATGGATATTCTACCAAATAAACAACTTGTAATTATAAGAAGTTTGTTGTTGACTCAAGTACCAAAGATCGACAAAACGACCGATATTAACTTAAATAATTACATAATGTTCATAACATGGTAATAAGTGATATAAAAGGAATAATGAACATGAAAAAGGTTCTTAAGTAAATATAAATTAACTCTAGTTTATTATTTAGGAGGTTAAAGAATGGTCGAGTCAGGACAAAACGCAATGTAAGGGAATTTCTTAACCCAACATCCATTCTTTGGGTTAATCTTTTACTTTCAAATTATGTCATGATATTATTATGTATTATTTTGTATTTTTACTTCCTTTATGTGTAACTATAGTGAATACACGTAATAGATCTATTTTATTTTAAAAATGATCTTTTTAAGGACTTCGTCTCAATCTCCTTTCATTGAGGCATATTTGATTTTATACACAACTTTCTTTTATACGGTGTATAAACGCCTTTGACTTTTACGTTTATTCAAAAGGAATCTTTTTTATACGAAGCGTTTTACTAAACGAAAAAAAGGGAATTTTTTTCATTCCATACTTATGCGGTGACAACGACTTCTCCACCGCTGTGACCATTATTTGAGTTTCGGCTTCCTCTACAAGCCATCATTTTTTTAATGAAAAATAAATACCAAGTTTTAACTTTATTTTATTTTGGTATTGAAAATGGTTTTGAAAGCATTTTTATTATATCAATGTGTTTTATTGATATCTTGTGATTGAAATGTGGAAATGTTATGTTTCTTTTATGCATGTTTTATGTGATACGATTATATTATGGTTTATGATATGTTTAAACCTATTCATATGAGGAATGCATTGGACATATCATGTGACGGGTGGAGCCCGCTATAGCTCCTCGATGCATCGGTAGGTCTCATGAGACAACTAGATGTGGAATTGGCCGAGGCCCTTTCCCAATTTGATTTATGGTTTTGGCCGAGGCCTTAATCATTTTAGACGTCTTGGCCGAGGCCTTGACAAAATATTTCAGAATGTCTGGAATTATGCATTCCATCATTATGAAAGTGGTTATTGATGTTGCATGGGATTATTTGATTAGTAGAATATCCATGTGATTAAGTAAATGGCATTATTGAATTTTATTTTTTCCATATTATGCTAAAGTTCAAGTTTAAAAAGTCTTTTGTTTTAGTTATACATTGCCTTAAATGTTAATGATTATTTATGAAAGATTCCGCAATATTGTTATCCTTACTGAGCATTTGAGCTCACCCCTTTCAATGTTTTAATATTTTCCAGGATGTGAAGAAGTCTTTTATGAATGACCGGCAGGGATAGTCAGAAGAGTATATGAGTGTGGACTATGGAGACTTTGTTATTGTAGTTTTTCACCTTATGATGTAATGTATGACTTATGAATGTATCTAGTGTTTCCAATGCTACTAAACTAATCGGTCTTTCGAGACTTGATCTTTTGTGATCATTCCAATGTTACGAAGTAATGCACTGACTTTGGGTAGCTGGGGTTGGGGCGTTATAGTTGGTATCAGAGGCAGTTTTGTACTAACCTTGGAAGCTAGATTTAGATAAACTCTGATTAGAGAACATAGCCCAAAGATAGACTTTGAGGATCAGTATAGAAGAACTTCCTAGAATTTTGGTATTGTAGAGATGTTGTGAGTTTTCCGAGCAATACATCCCTGTCTGGATACGAGCAGGTAGAGGTGGCTCTGGCACAGATGTACCTAGGGGTAAAACCCGAAAACACCGCTTTGAGCTAGACTCGAACGGGAATTGGTGCACGACAACGGGCCTTGCTGCACTCTTGGTTACGACACACCCAGGGGATATGCTTAGGATAATTCTCGTTTTCTTTACAAACCACTATGAACAGTTATGAGTATATACTTCCTCAAAAAAAACCTTTTTATGATTATGGATTATATCCATAAATAGTTCAATTTATGTTAAGTATTTTATAAGTATGGAATTATATTTTTTTGATTCATAAACTAATCTAGTTTAAGCCATTGTATAGAAATGGTGCCTAGTGGAAGGAATGGAAACCGTATCAATGCACGCACTCCGTGTAGGGATTGCCCTCCTACTCAAGACAATTATTGTGGAGCTGGAGATACAACTGGTGATGATCAACTTATTACCATTCTGGGACAACTCACTCAGGTTATGAATAATAACCTTACTCGTATGGAGCACCCTGATCTGCAACGTGGAGGATCAATGTTAGACTGCTTCATGAGGCAACAACCGCCAACATTTAATGGGGGTACAAATCCATTAGTAGCTGAGCAATGGATAAACTCCTTAGACAAAATATTCCACGCCATGGGGAGTAGTGAAAGGGAGAAGGTTGTCATGGAAGTCTACCGCCTCACTGGAGATGCCGATCAGTGGTGGTCGCTGATTCAAAACACAAAGGAAGATGATGACATATTGAATATGGAATGGAGGGAGTTCAAAGATCTTTTCTTAGAAAAATACTTTCCTCATGACCATAGAGCAGATATGGAAAGGCAATTTCTGAGTCTGAAACAAAAGTAGGATGAGAATGTCGCAAAGTATGAGGCCAACTTTACAAAGTTAGCGAGGTATGCTGCAGATTATATATGTAACCCAAGAGTTAATATTGATCGTTTCTTTGATGGGTAAAACCCATTTCTCCGTCGAGCTTTAGTATCATAATCGTTCTCAACATACGAAGATATTGTCTCATGTGCTATCAAGACAGAAAAGGAATTCTCTAAGTCTTATGACAACAAAGTAAAGCAAGAGAAGAAAGGAACGGTGGAACAAGAGACAGATAAAGGGAAAAAGGGAAAGATGGATTTTCCATTATGTGATAATTGTGGGAAGAATCACCCTGGTACTTGCCTAAAAGGAATGAGAGTTTGTTATAAATGTGGAGAAAAAGGTCACCAGGCGCGTGATTGCAAGGGAAAGAAAGAGGCTATCAATGTTGAATGCTACAATTGTAGGGAAATGGGGCATTATGCAAATGAATGTCCTAAGCGTCAGGGAAACGTACCTCAGAAAAGGCCAAGGGATCAAGGACAATCTTATGCTGTTACTACAGTTGAAGCAGAATAATTAATGTATTGGTGCTTTTGGACTCATTGATTATATTCTGGTTATTAGAATAATGTGATATATATATATAAGGATTGTACTGCAGTACTTGTTGTTTCAGTAAGGTTTTAATATGATGAAGGTAATCATATTTTTAGTATGTGACAATTAGAGAAACTTTACTTTGTTTGGGGAATCTGATAAATTGATTTTGTAATTAAGAGACCTTTTAGAGAAAGTTTGGACAGAGTTATTTTGAATAACTATAATGGTTGGAGTGGATTAAGTTGATCTTTGGATAGAATTGTTTAAGGTTAAAAAATTTATGAAGATTATTTTTGGAATATTATAATACAATAGTTTTAGGAAAAGGACAACCTGCAGGGTGGGGCATAACCCGTCGCGTCGGACAAAGCTGCAGGAATCGAACCCACAATCATAGTGCGACATGCCTTTATTTCCAACCACTAGCCTACAGAAAGTCCCTGGTTATTACAAAATAATTTTACTAATCTAAATGGTATGTGTTAATATTTGGAACCTTATACAATTAGAATAAGTATAATATTTTTGAGTTCTAATATCTTTTTGAGTGAAAGATGAGTTGAAGGTTGAAACTCTAATTGTCAAGTATAAATATATATATACCTATCTCTTATTCAATTAATAAATTAATTCTTAAACTTTAGTAAATGGATATTAAAACAAAAAAAATGTGTTATCCTAATACCTTATGTCTTTTTGAACTGATGATATTTTAAATCAACATAGATTGATGTATTTGAGGCCCTCAATTTGACAGTTGACTGTGATTGATGACCTCAATCACTCCATACAAATATTTACGTTTTTCCTCCAATTATATGTCTCTAATTGCCACCAATGTTCTCCTAATCGAGATCATAATTGAGTGGTGACTTTTTCATTTCCCTTTCCCTCTTATTAAGGCTAAATTTTATTAATCTTATTTCCGATGTGGGTTTTCCACAAAGGTATTTTCTTTTTTCAACCTTTTATTTTCAAAGAAAATTTTCAAATTGCAAGGACGCAATTTATTGAAGGAGGGGAGAATGTAACACCCCGAGCTTCCACGATACGCTTCTCATTCAATAATGCAATATCTTGCATTGTATGAAACTTCGAGTTGTAAAACACCGCGACTAATCAAAGTAGCCGTTATGAATAGTAATACCAACCTTTTAAAATTATTGAAATTTTATATTTCAAAATGGACTTCATTTTTGGATTCGGAATATCGAAATTAGCCTATGTTGAATTTTTGGTATTTTTCTGAGAACTTCTAATTTTTTATGAATAGTGAAAAATACTAAAAAACATCTTTTTTAATCAAAATAATTTATAGTGATAAATTATACTATTTAGTGGTTTTTAAGTATAATTAGAATATATTTTTACCATTTTATCCAATTGTGGTCATTATAATTAATTTAACATTGAAATTGGACATAAACAATTGCCAATCTTTTGATATAAATTGTTTCTTAAAAAAACGCTATTTGTTGTGACAGCGGAAATTAATTATAAAATTAATTAATGAAACTTATATGTTTGGAATTTTGTAAAATAGAAATCATTTTTGAATTCGGAATATCAAATATATCTTAGGGTGAAATTTTGGCATTGTTCTGAAAAACTTCAATTTTTGATGAATAGTGAAACCACTAAGTGGTAGTTAAATAACTGATTTTTCGTTTAAATGAAATATTACCACTTATGTGATTTTATTTTCAAAAATCCGACATACATGTTTGTCATTAAGAAGTAAAATTTGGTTCAATGAGATTAAAATAATTTTTGGTGAATAGTAACTTTTAAGTTCTTATTCGTGATTAGAGGTAATTAGTGTAGTTTAAGGTAAAAATAATGTTTTAATAATATGATATGAGCTTGAAACATGTCCTACCCTCATTGGATGTGTCATGGACGACCATGAAAATCCATGGGCCAACTTGGGGACCCCATGGAGCCACTTTAGTTGTAAAATGTAATAAATACCTTTTATTTAATGTTAAAGTAAAAAATGACACAAACATAAAATGTTTTACTAAAACAATTGTTACATGGGGTTATACAAGTCATATTTTTGACTATAAATAGTAATTGGAAAGATAAAAAGATTTCCTACATCATAGTATTTTTTTTATAATTTTTAGAAATTAAATAAATTAAATTATTTATGATATCATTATGATGCAGCGATGACCTCATTATTTAACGATTTTAATAAAATGAAAAGATAATGTACAATCAAAGGCTTACACTTGTCCAAAGACTATTGGATGGGTAGATTTAGAACCCTTATCACCTTATCCACAAATTATATATGTGTGGGACCTTTAGAGTCCGAAAAGCATTGTATAATAATGTAAAATTCCCTTACTTTCCAAGAGTGCCCCTCCTATCCTCTTATAAAAGGCCCCCACCTCTACCTCCTCATTCACACATTCAATCCATTTGTCTCGGCCAACCTCTGCCCAAATACTCTCCCAACTTCCCTCCCTTACTCCTAGAAGCCTCACTTTGGGCATAATTCTTCCCAAGGAAGCTTTTGGCTCAAATCAAAAAGAGTTACCCGATTTTTAAGGTAATGTCTTCTCTAATGTTGTTTTGTTTTATTTTTCTTCTCCAACCCCTTAAACTCTTTTCATTCCTTTATTTTGTAACAACACCAGTATCTACAATATACTAGGATATTGTTATGATAAGTATTTGGTTTACACTTACACACACCTTCGTCTAATGGTTAAAGAACATACTGTTTCTGTGGGTGGCGAAATACTGCCTCACGAAACGATGATTGTTCAAATTCTTTTAACACCTATAATGGTGGCCATTTTGATGACACTATTTTCATATATGATATATATTATGTTTATGTTTTCCTTATGAATCTTTATTTCTCATTTATGGCATACTTTAAGATTTCCATTATGGGTAAACGCGATAATTTCATTTTAGGAAGTGCGGACTACCGCCCCCTCAAAGTGATGTGAATCGTTAATGCCATATGTGGGATGTATAAAGGATGGAGTAAATGATATTATATATGATATTATACTGGAACTATATTATAGCTTTATATAATTATGATTTCATTCCATTAAATATGAAATAGAAATGAAAGTAGTGTTCATGCGTACGTACGGCTTACCGTCTCCATGAACGGTGCATTTCATTTCTTACCTCTAAATGTTATGTAATATTATGAATGAATGTATATACTGGATATATATGATATATATGACATCTAAATAATGAATATAATTCTGTAGATAATGGATATTCTACCACATAAACAACTTGTAATTATAAGAAGTTTTTTGTTGACTCAAGTACCAAAGATCGACAAAACGACCGTTATTAACTTAAATAATTATTTAATGTTCATAACATGTTAATAAGTGATATAAAAGGAATAATGAACATGAAAAAGGTTCTTAAGTAAATAGAAATTAACTCTAGTTTATTATTCAGGAGGTTAAAGAACGGTCGAGTTAGGACAAGACGCAAGGTAAGGGAATTTCTTAACCCAACTTCCATTCTTTGGGTTAATCTCCTACTTTAAAATTATGTCATGATATTATTATGTATTATTTTGTATTTTTACTTTATTTATGTGTACCTATAGTGAATACACATAATAGATCTATTTTATTTTAAAAATTATCTTTTTAAGGACTTCGTCTCAATCTCCTTTCATTGAGGCATATTTGGTTTTATACACAACTTTCTTTTATACGGTGTATAAACCCCTTTGACTTTTACATTTATTCAAAAGGAATATTTTTTATACAAAGAGTTTTACTAAACGACAAAAAGGGAATGTTTTTCTTTCCGTAATTATGCGGCGACAACGACTTCTCCGCCGCCGTGACCATTATTTGTGTTTCGGCTTCCTCTACAAGCCATCATTTTTTTTAATGAAAAATAAATACAAAGTTTAAACTTTCTTTTATTTTGGTATTGAAAATGGTTTTGAAAGCATTTTTATTATATCAAAGTGTTGTATTGATATCTTGTGATTGAAATGTGGAAATTTTATGTTTCCTTTATGCATGTTTTATGTGATACGATTATGTTATGGTTTATGATATGTTTAAACCTATTCATATGAGGAATGCATTGGACTTAACATGTGACGGGTGGAGCCCGCTATAGCTCCTCAATGCATCGGTAGGTCTCATGAGACAACTAGACGTGGAATTGGCCGAGGCCCTTTCCCAATTTCATATATGGTTTTGGCCGAGGCCTTAATCATTTTAGACGTCTTGGCCGAGGCCTTGACAAAATGTTTCAGAATGTCTGGCATTATGCATTCCATCATTATGAAAGTGGTTATTGATGTTTCATGGGATTATTCGATTAGTAGAATGTCCATGTGAGTAAGTAAATGGCATTATTGAATTTTATTTTTTCCATATTATGCTAAAGTTCAAGTTTAAAAAGGATTTTGTTTTAGTTATACATTGCCTTAAATGTTAATGATTATTTATGAAAGCTTCCGCAATATTGTTATCCTTACTGAGCATCTGAGCTCACCCCTTTCAATATTTTAATATTTTCCAGGATGTGAAGAAGTATTTTATGAATTACCTACAGGTATAGTCAGAAGAGGATATGAGTGTGGACTATGGAGACTTTGTTATTGTAGTTTTTCACCTTATGATGTAATGTAAGACTTATGAATGTATCTAGTGTTTCCAAGGCTACTAAACTAATCAGTCTTTCGAGACTTGATCTTTTGTGATCATGCCAATGTTACGAAGTAATGCACCGACTCTGGGTAGCTGGGGTTGGGGCTTTACAAAGGATAAAAAGGCTTTATCTTTTTCTGTAACCCACCATGGTGGTCCTCCCCATGATGATGAATTTAGCTGTGAATGTCCTCTCCGCAGTAGTAATTCACATTTTCTAGAAAATTGATTAAAATACAATGCAGTAATAAGAAAGCCCTCGTATCTTGAGGAACTTCCAAATGTGAATCCAGTCATGTCTGATGCTTTTCCTTTAGAAGGTGAAATACATTCTCAGTCAGAAGATAGCCTGGGGTGTAGGTCATTCTCCGAACCACCCCTGGGTCATTCATCTTCTAGTTTGATAAATGAATTCTCTACCAATATTATTGAATCAGTTGAAGCAACAAATAAGCACCAACTCTGGACTAATCAGGTAGAGGAATCTTCCTCGAATGACAAAGGGGAAGTGCTGAATATGAGAAAACAACTGGCAAAAGGTGAAGTACTAGTCATGTTTTGGCCTTTGGCTGACTCTTAGTATGACATTCCAGAAATGCTGACGGAAGATTATATTCACGATATTTCTCTCAAAATGTGGAAAACTCTTTGTCAATTGAAAAATAAATTATAATCTTATGATGAATATGAAAATCATGTCAAGATAATAGAAGGGCTACAACACCATATTGATTTGGCATCTCTCTCATTTTCTCGATATTTGAAGGCTGAAAAGCAGTAGAGAGCCCTTCAACATTCATGCCTTGGCGCACTAAAAATACTGCACTAGTTAATTTCCAATTCTGCATCTGATATTCATATCAGGAAATGGGGTGTCCATGGAGAACTACGTTTCATTGTACTCTCCAGCCAAAAAACCCCTCAAAAAATGGTCTCATGCAATGTTATTGCCCATGACCGGCCATAGCCAATTGGCTATGTTTGTAATCAAAGGCTCGCTCAAGAATAGGCCTCAACTAGTTCTTCTCAATGTCAGGAAAATAGAGAACAAGTTGTCGAATTACTCTTGCATCTGGAAAATGAGAATATCAAACAGGATTCTCGTTTAGAGCGTGCACATCATCAAGTGACAGAAGTATTAGAAATCATCCAACAGTTTTTTGAGCCAGGTGATTTGAGTGTATGTAGGTTGATGCATCTATCCAATTTCCAGACTAATGTTTGTAAGATCAGAAGAGATTTTAATAATGTATCAGGTGTAGCATCTCAAGAACCACCCCAGCTTTCTAGATTGGGGAACCTTATAGCCCAACCCTCGGAATCAACAAACAGGATTCCAGGAGTTGAGCAGGAATAGCAAAAACAGCCCCAGTCCACAGGACTTGGACCCTTTTCAAATCCTCAATCTCGTCCTTAGAGAAAGTCAGTCTTCTCTAGATTAGGGATAAATCTATAAGAGGAACGAATAATCGAACTATCATGAGATTCCCTCCAAATTACGGTTCGTCATGAAGTTCCTGAGGTATCAAATCAACAGAAGGTAGTGTCTCATCAGGGAAATGGAAAAGTACATTTTCACAGAAAAGCCGGTAGAAGAGATGAAATGCATTTTGAATCAATAAGTGTCATTAATGTCGTTGTTGTTGATCCTCTAGAACATGAGGCTCACTCAGAGGGATCAGATGAAGAAGTTCCTGCTCAAGAGGTTGTGCACACAGAGGCAAATGAAGAAGGTGTGCGTACATGAAACCAAAGGTTGACCCAGAATCTAGGTATTCCTTCATGGAACCATCTTCCACCTCTCTAAAAGGTGTCTTGAAAGGGGAATGGAAAAAATAATGTTACCTTCCACCCTCCCTATTGAGAAGGCTAATCAATCTCACTAGAGTAATGATTTGCACAACAAGAGGAAAAAATGAAGGAATTAAGGAGGTTGAATGTAGAACTACATTAAGGTAGTCTTCCTCCCAAGCGTGCTGGAGTCAGTCAGCCAAGAGAAATTGTATTAGATTATAAGATGGATCAATAGTATGCTCCTTTACCAGTACACCCTCACCGGTCTAGTACTATGGGTTATGTGCAACAACAATTGGTGGTGCTACCATTAGTTTCAGTACCAGCCACCACACATGTCCAAGCACTAGTTATTGCACCTGCTCAGGTCCAAGATCAACCAGATGTTTCTCAAAAGATAATAACTACCATTGCGTCATTAACAGCTCGGTTGGAAGCTATGGAGGGAAAGCGTGAACAAATTCATCCAGAAAAAAGATCTTACCCTAAGTGGGTTGATGCAATTCCTCCCCCATCATATTTTTATGTTCCACATTCCCAATCATTAATGGTTCGGGAGACCCAGAGCAACACTTAACACATTTTGTTTCTCACTATGATCCTATGATGGGAACCCCTCAGCAACAAGAAGCAGTTAAGCTCAAGTGTTTTGTACAGTATTACAAGGTTCTGCTTTTGTCTAGTATACAAGCTTGCAATCTCGGTCAATTACCGGGTGGGAGGATCTCCATCAATGATTCCTTCTCCGATTCCGATCAACATTTCCAAAGACAACAGTTTTTGATCTTACAAATTTTAAGAAAAGGGAGAATGAAAGAGTTTCATATTTCATTTCTCCATAGAAGGGATTAACATATTTCCTAAGCTTAAAACTCCCTCAAGAAGAGTTGTTTCCAATCTGTGTGGAAAATCTTTGTGCTGAATAACACACACCGTTGATCCCTATGAAATACACAGGAGGGTTTCGAGACCTTACATCGATCACACAGCAGATCGAAGACTCTCTTACAAAGACTAAAGATAAAACTCGTGTAATTCCATAAGCTCTAGGAAGTAGAATGGGTAAAGTAGAGACTTCTACAGTTATTCTTATGCAAGCTCCTGTACCTGCTTCTACTACAAAACCTTCATCTTAACGAAGGGATCCACACCCGGAGTGTCAACAATAGAGGCCATTTTGTCAATATTATCAAAGATATCAAATAAGGTAATAATTTTAGGAGTTAAAGAGAAATTTTTATTCATTCCGAAATGAAAAAATTCATGATTACTTCATTTTGGCTCTGGAAAATAATTTGGTTCAGTTACCAAGGCCCAGAAAGCCAAACAAGGAAGGAGATGAAGACCGTCCCAATGATTGACCGTTTCATCAGATGTTGGGGAGTCCCATTCAGGATAGTTTTGTCTTTAAAGACCCCTTAACAAGATGGTGGACTCGGTACAAGTCAAACTGAAAGGTTATTTTTCTCAGGTAGATTGTTTTACGGCTACAAATCCAGAGAAATAAGGTGAGTGGAAAGATGTCATAAGCAAAATTGTGCAGAAATATGATGATTGGATGGTCAGAAAAATGATCAACCGAAATCATGCCATTTTACGAACGCAATTGAAGAAACCAATTGTGTATTCTTCTATGAATTCCATAGCAAAACCCTCTTCATCAGAGGGAAAATCCTCGAAGAAAGGACATAATTCAAATAAAGAGTAACATTCAGAAAAATATGAGATCATACCAATTCCCAAGTTGCCATTGACTCTGGCAGATTTTATTCCATCTACTTCAAAGCCCCAAGAACCGGCCCACCAAATGGTACAGCCTAAATTGGCTAATCAGGCAGAGTCTTCATCAGTTGAAGAGTTGACTTTTGGTTCTGTTAACATGACTAACATAATATATCCTTATGCCAGTCACAGTTTCGATCTCGATGAACTTGAGTTCCTTGTATCAAAAAGAGGAATTAGAGGGAGTTCCAGTGGTCTAGTATATAGAGGAAGACATGGATATCCCAGAAACCAATATTCCAATTCTACCCCTGCTAGAACTGTGTATGAAGTAGAAACTCATGGTAGATCCCTTTAGCGGGATCAACAGGAAAAAAATAGTTCTTCAATGCATGGAAGATTCCATCCTGGCACAATTATTTTGGAGGATCGATTGGAGGTTACACCTTCTTCCTCTCAGTAAGTAAATAGACTTAGTCGGTTTAATCGTCGAAATCCAGGAGTATTTCCAACTCCTACCCCGATAGAAGAAGCATATACTTCCAAAGCATCAACTTCTAAGGAACCTATGAAACCACATGTTCCTATTGGGAAACACAGGCCTTTGGATCAAAAATATGATTTCCTGAATCATTTGGCCCATGTACCGGCCAAGTTATCAATTCTGGATGCCTTGAATTTGTCAAAGGATCTTCAGGAGGAACTCATTGAGGCTTTGTCAAGTCCTCTGGAATTCGAAGCAGAAATTGCTGCATCTGAAGTCTACCCTGTAGAGAATGATCCTACAAAATGCCATGCAGTGATATCTTTTATAGATGAAGATGGATATGATGTCGTGCATGGACATATTATACCTTTGTACTTATCTAGAAAGGTCAATGATTTGGACATCTAAATATAATTCATTGATAATGGTTCAGGAGTCAACCTCATCCCCATTCGTACACTTCGTCGCTTTGGCCTCACCGAATATGATATATCTACTTCTACTTTATTGTTGAAAGGATATGATAAAAATGATCAAGAACCTCTGGGAAAGATCACACTCATAACTCAGTTTGGAGATCTTGTATCCAATTCAGATTTCATGTTTGTTCGATATGACACATCCTTCAATATTTTTCTTGGAAGCCTTGGCTACATCAACGTGCGGCTATGCTTTCATCATACCAATAATGTCTCAAATATGGTTTTAATTGTCAAATTAGGACATTTTATGGTGATAAGTCCCCATTCAAAACATGTGAATCTCAATAAATTGAGGAGAAATTCTATCACATGGAGGGAAAGGAAAAATCCACAACAATGGAGGTTACCAATGTTAATGCTATATATGGTTTGGAAAAGATTCTAGTAAACCCATTCATACATGTGAGTAAGGATTATGTTTTTCTTATCAGTAAAATTGATAAGATAGACCTAAATCCAAAGACTCTTATGGAAACATTCATAATGCCAATTACGAAAATCAAGCCAGACATCATGGGATAAATTCGTTATTCACTAAGCAATGATGAAATCTCAAATAGAGATGTCTTCATTTCATCCGTTGAAATACAGAAACTCTATACTTTTCCAACCAGGCCAGAAGAAGTTATAGCAATGTCAGAGGTGAACGATGATGTCAATTATCAATCCATAATCTCCTCTTTTTTACCCAAGGAAGACCCTTCATCATCAATAGGGTCAGAAATGGATGATTTTTCATCAATATGTTCAAATTTGAACATCTCTCTTGATTAGGGAAATTCTGCTTCATCATTTACTATGAAAGTAGAAGTTGAAGAGATAACATGTGTTGAAGAAGAAGAGGAAGATATCAGGGATGCTCCTATAGATTTTGAAGAGGGTATCTCTAGCACTATGTATGAACTCAGAGAAACAAATATGGGTACAAAAGAAAATCAACTCCCCACTTTAATTAGCACAGCCATGACTCTTGAAGAGAAAAAAAATGTATATTTCATTTTTAAAGAAAAACCGAGATTTATTTTCTTGGAAATATACAGAAATTCCAGGGCTTGATCCTGATGTTGTTAATCATTGTTTGGGTTTTCCAGAAGAAAATCGAGGATTCAATCAAGCCGCAAGAAGAACACACCAAACTTATGCTTCTAAAATTGAAGCAGAATTGGATAAGATTATCAAAGAAAACATCGTCAGAGATGTTAAATATCCCAAATTTTTGGCTAATATTGACCCTTTGAAAAAGAATAATGGACAAATTAGAGTTTTCACTGATTTTAGAGACCTTTATGGGAATTTTCCTAGTGATTATTTTCCAGTTCTGATCACAGAACTCTTCATTGATGCAAGAGCTAGCTATGAAGCACTTTCCTTCAGGGATGGATATTCCAAGTATAATAAAATATAAATGGCTCTAGAAGAAGAAGAATCTATAGCCTTCCAAGCCCCTCAGGGTGTTTTTTTCTATCGGGTAATTCCCTTTGGCCTAAATAATGAAGGCATAACATATCAGTGTGCCATTCATCATATCTTCAAACACTTTTTAGGGAAATTTGTTGAATGTTATGTTGACAATTTGGTAGTTAAATCCAGGAAACGTTCTAACCAATTGGCTGATTCAGAAGTCATATTCCACAAACTTTGACAACACAATTTGAAGATGAACCCCATGAAATGTGATTTTGGGGTAACCTGAGGAAAATTTCCCAGCTTTGTTGTACGCCATCGGGGTATCGAAGTCGATCCTGAGAAGAAAAATTCAATCCTTGGTATGTAACCTCCTCAAAATCTGAATGAATTGAGAGGACTTCAAGGAAACGTGGCCTATATTCGGCGTTTCATTGAAAATCTGTAAGGAAAACGTTTAACCTTTACCAAATTGATGAAGAAGGGAGTCACTTATAAGTAAATTGAAGAATATCAAGAAGCATTCAACATTCTCAAGAAAGGTCTCTTGAGTCCACCGGTATTAATACCACCTATTGATGTATCAGCATTTATTCTTTATGTGACAGCTTTAGAGCGATCGCTGGGTTCCATCCTTGCCTAGAAGATTGATGATGGGAATGAAAACAACCTTAACTATCTCTGTCGAACTATGCTTAAAGGCGAAACCCAATATTCATGTATTGAAAAGTGCTTCCTAGCATTAATATTTGCAGTTTAGAAATTGAGACACTACTTGAAACATCATGAGATCCAATTGGTATCTCGCAATAACCCGCTCAAATATATCCTTAGTCGTCCAATGCTTACAAAATGTCTGGAAAGGTGGGAAGTTATTTTACAGCAATTTGATATCCAGTATGTGTCATGAAAAGCAATAAAGGGATAAGATCTAGCTGATTTCCTTGCTGAACATCCTTTAGTAGAAGATACATCATTAGATACTGATCTTCCTGATGAGGAAGCCTTCTCTATTCAAGATAATCTTCAGACATGGGAAATGCACTTTGACAGTGCTTCCAGAAGTCCAACGGGGAAGAAAATGGAAGATCCTAAATTCAACAAAGTTGGGTTCGGAATTGTAGTTATTTCCCTAGAAAATAATGTGCTACCCTATTCCATCTTATTGAGGGAAGGCAGTAAAAATAATGAAGTAGAATATCAGCATCTCATCACAGAATTGGAGTTGGTTCTTCAGGCACAAGTGAATCACTTAAAGGTAAAAGCTGATTCAGACCCAGTAATCAAACAAGTCGATGGGGATTATGCCATCAGAAAAAAAATATTTAATCCATTTATATTATCACCTCAGAGAATTAATGGTGGAATTTCCATCAGAACTGACATTTCCTTATGTCCCGCGATCACAAAATGCCGAAGATGATGCACTGGCTAATTTAGCCACAGCTCTGGCAGATCCAAATCAGGACGAGACAATCCTCAGTATTGCCCACCGTCATACAATTTCACATTATGTTCAAACCAGAATATATGAAATCATTGAAATTAGTCCCATCTCTGAACCATATGGTCATAATATGGGATAGATGACACCTATCAGGGAATATCTTCAAAATGGAACACTCCAACCTTATAGAGCTGGGAAAGAAAAAATCTAGCGACGTCTGGTCAATTTTACTCTTTATTATAGCCCATATCACCTAGAAAAAATTCTATAAAAATAGGTTTTGATGGAATTTTATTCAGATGCATTGATGCGGAAGAGACAATGGTTGTCATGAATGAAGTGCATGCATGAGTCTGTGGTGCCCACTAGTCTGGACATAGACTATCTGATCAAATTCAAAGGATTCGATACATTTGGCCTTCAATGGTATAGGATTGTTTTGATTTCACCATGTAGTTTCATTCATTCCATGTGCCTTCTAGATTCATTCATCAACCCCTAGAGTTTTTTAATATAGCTAAATACTCAAGGCCATTTTCCTCATGGGGAATGGATGTAGTAGGACCTTACCCTTCAGCTACATCTAAGCAATTTAAGTATATTCTTACTTCTACTGACTTCTTTTCCAAATGGAAAGAGAAAATAAATCTCATAGAAGATAGTTCTAAAAGCATTGTTAGCTTCATCAAGTCTAACATCATTACCATATTTGGTGTCCCACATAACATATTGACGGACAATGGCACTAATTTCTATTCCTCCGAGGTAAGAAGTTGTATCAAGAATACAACATCAAATCCAATCATTCATCTCAGTATCATGCAGTAGCCAATGGCCATATAGAAACCTTCAACAAGACTCATTGAAACATACTTAAAAAGATGCTGGATAATGATATGAAATCATGGCCTGATAAACTCTTTCATGAATTATAGGTTTATAGGACCACCACCCGCACTGCAATGCAGTCAAATCCATATACATTGGTATATGGAATGGAAGAAGTCTTTCCCATTGATGTTCAATTACCCTCTCTCAGAGTATCCATTTTTGATCAGTCATCTACAGATGAAAAATCTCAAAAGCGATTGGATGAATTGGAATGATTATATGATAAAAGATTGTGCACCCTTCTCTACTAGAAGTTTATCAAAATGGAATAGCACGATCTTTCAACAAAAAAGTTAGTATTCGTTTATTCATTCAAGGAGAATTGGTATAGGTTCTATGAACTCCAATGATACTAGGAATGAATCCTCCAAAGCTTGAGACAAAATGGGATGGACCTTACTCAATACAGAAGTTCTACTCTAATGGATCTTATTCTTTAATCTCAATGGATGGAGAACTATTCACTACTCCAAATAATGCCATATTTCTGAAGAAGTATTTTGTGTAACACAAATACTAATACGTCATGCAATACATTAAACTGCATAACTGACGTCCTAACTACATGATGCTAAACTGTGCAGCAGTCGTCCAACATGATGTTAAACTATATTTTCTCCCTTACATTCAACATGACATTTAACCGTGTTGTCCAACATGACATTAAACTATGAAAAATTCCCTAATATGTCTAACATGACGTTAAACTGTGTCCCCATTGTCCTCACTACAAGACATTAAACTGCATAGCCATATGTCTTATCTACATGATGCTAAACTGTACAGCACCTGTCCTTGCTATATGATGTTAAACTATACAGCCCCTCTTTTGTCCTTACTGCATGACATTAAACTGCATAGTCCCCCTTAAGTCCTTACTGCATGACATTAAACTACACAGTCCCTTATATTTCCTACATGACATTAAACTGTACATCGTTAGGGTTGTTGCTACCTCTTGTTTCTCACACCAAGTATGACTCATGTGATATTAGAGTTAAATTCAACCATAACACCCTTTTTGGGCCGCTAACCATGTTTAAGTCCCAGTACCATTTTTTAGATCGTTGTCCTCAAGAACAACATGATCACCAATTCATTCTTTAATAGAACTACACGGACTTTGATCCTTGCCTTCTAGGCTGGGTACATAGGAAACCTCCTGAGGTTCATGACCAAAACCAATCTCTTCACATCGGTTCACCTCCTTCTCATATGATGTTGATTCATGAAACCACCCCTAGAACCAATATTTTTTACATTGGTTCATCATCGACCTTGCTATATGAAATTAAACTATTCACACTTTTTTCATGTAGGATAATAAACTACAATATTCTTTGACACCCTCACCAGAGAGGGAATCAATATTTACATTGATCGCCAATCATGTTATATTCTAATGACTATGTGCATACATGGAAATACCTGAACCTTTATTCTTCAGTCAAACCATCATTGCACTGAAGTCCCCTTTCACCCTTCACTTGTACAAACCTAATCTGTACAAAGGGTATTTCAAGAACTACGTGCGTCTTGATTCCCATCCTTTTGGGATACATAGGAACATTCGAGCATCCCTCGAATCCAGTCCCATGTCTTTGGGCCTAACCCCAAATTCCAATTCCAGTACCTTGGCTGAAAAATCCCCCTGTGAAAACATGAATGTGGTATGAAAACACTAGTTCTCATTCACATCAGGATTATAAATCACACATTTTATATTCATTATAATGGTCTGATCTCTATGAACCTAAACAAATATTTCTTATACTCTCATCCCGCATGATGTTAAACTGTATTTCAAATACTATGTATGGCTTGATTTCCATCCTTATGGGATATGTAGTGAAGTCCAGTGCCTTAATGCAGGACCCAACCACTACATGATTATGGTCAGCATTTGTATATGTATCTCTTTCATGCATTAGACAATACGAATTTTCATGTGTCATACTCCTAACCTTATGTTATTCCAAATCTCCATAACCCTTTTCATGACTTTTGATCAGAAAATTTCTGATACTCAAGAGTTGTTTTTCCTGACCATGCAGCAGGTGCCCTTAGGCGGCCTTGCATAATCAGTCTACATAATGGACCTGTTAGCAAAAAGATGCAATTATTTGACTATGTATGAAATTCCCTTAGGTGGCCCTACATAATTCAACCCCCTAACTGGTTTTTCAAATAGTGGTAACTTCATTCTTGGGAGGAAAACCTATTTTGTCCTTATATTTCTAAACAAAAATATATAGGGATCCACAAAAAAAGGTTTCCATCCTTAACATATTTGTCCCATACTTTGTTTTGATGATCTAAATGTATTTAAGTCTATGGTTTATATTTCCCTTCCCTACGTCTGGTTCAGACCTTCACAGGAGTAACATTCATCCAATTCATTGACATTCTTGATTAGAAATATCCTCTCAATTTTCAAGTACTTCCCTCCATACAGAAAACTTTATGCTTTGGAAAATTTTATTCTCCATAAACTTCACTGGATTTTTAGCAATAGAAAAGTAAAATTTCTGAGAGTTCTTTTGCCTGACTATGCAGCGCGTTCCCTTAGGTTGCCTTACATATGTAGGATACATAATGGACCTGTCAGCCAAAAGAAGCTATTATTTGACAATGCATCCAATGCCCTTAAGTGGCCCTTCATAATTCAACCCCTAATGATTTTGTTAAATAATGGTAACTTCACTCTTAGGAAATACTTCGTCAAATGCCTTTAAGCCCTGTTTTCATATCATTTCTCAGATTCAAAATTTCATAATTCATAGTTTACATTTTTCCCCCATACATGAATATGATTATATGTTTTCAAATAAATTATCAAGTAATTGAATCAATTTTAATCCATTATCCATTCGGTCAATGATATTTCGACCTTAAACATTAGCCTTTTTATGTCCGAAGTGCATGACTTTAAACTACCCACATAAGATATAGGAACTTTGAAAAAAAGTAAAGTCCCAGCTCACTAAATGTACATTTCGTATGATTTAGGTAATATTGAGAAATAAAAAGATTCAATGTTTGTAGGGTTATTTTTTTAATAATCCTAGAAACAATCAAACTATGAGTACAGATGGAAGTGTTTTTCATTTCATGCACAAAAGTTAGAAGGACATCCACAAACTGGAGTCTCTTCTCTTTTTTGAGGATTACAAGATACTTTCAACATAACACTTTATTTGATTTACGGGATCCTGAGCTTCATCAGCAGCCACATGAAACTCATGCACTCGACCAGCTTCACTCTTTTCAGCTTGATGGAGTATTTTCATGGCATCTGTAATGGCTTTCATACCATTCGTTTGAACTCCTTACAGTGAATTGTTAAGCTGGTCAAGTTCCCAAGTAACAGTATCTAACTATTGCTAGAGGTGTATCTGCTGGAAAACTTTCTACATGATCTTATACTTCAGTTCCATCAACATAGCAGCATGATCAACCTCAACCCAGGACACCGCAGCCTCAAATTCGCTGATATTGGCTGACATCCTTACTCTAGTCAGGTCTTGACGGGACCTCTTCTTTTGCTCCCTTCTTAAGATGACTTGTTTCACCATGGCATGGATGCCTTGATATCCAAAACAGCCATGTCCCAACAAGAAATACAGGGATGCCAGTCACGGGATCTTCGAAGACAGCTCCTCAAGAGGCACCTCAGATATGATCTTCTATATGTTATTCCATGCCTTGCGTTGTGAAAATTGGAGTGCCTTTTGTACATCCGGGTCTGAATCAGCATCATTGTCATAGGGGGGAATATAATCCAAGATTAATGCACATAGAGAAGTGCTCTGTTCATCTCCTTACCCCCTAACCCTTGTAATTCTACTTTCTATTCCCGTTGGGGCGGAGGCTGAGTGTTCACCTCCAGATCTAGCCACTGAAATTAATAGCCCTGCATAGTCTATTGAAATTTTTTGGTAAGATTCAAAGAATGACAAAATTTGATTAAATTGTATTGAAAATTAATTACAACCAAAAATATTTTTATCTCATACCCAACGGTAGATCAACAGCAGGAGAAGGCTCCTCCCCGTCTATTCCTACCTTCAACCAGATTTTCAGGACGAGTTTCAGGATGCTCTACCGGGTTCAGCTCCACTTGAGCTAGTGTCTCTACAATAGTAGGGTTGTCCATACCCCCTTCAGGAACTGGCAGTTCAGCAGCTTTCTCATATGGAAATGTATATTTTTATCCAATCATGATCAAAGATATAATAAGAAGTTATTTTAATAGGACGAAGGATAACACTCACGTCCAAAATCTTCTAAATTACATGGTAATTTAACATGATATAAAATGTATTCAAAAGATGTGCCAAGTTTCATCATTTCATCCAATGATATTTCATATTCCTTGTTAGTCACACCAGTGGCTGCATTTGATGTGTCTTCTTGGTGACCTTCATCTTGCAGCCTCTGACCCCAGACAGCTTCCTCTGATAATATTCCAGAATCAGTTGCAGTGGCCACCAAATGATATAGTGCAAGGGTTGAACCTAAAGTATCACAGAATGGAAGTTAGTTGATGTTTTAATTCAACATCTTATAAAGAATTGTTAATTTACTAGAAGTAGGCTCTGGTGCAGGGGTTGAACCTAAAGTATCACAGAATGGATGTTAGTTGCAGTGGCCACCAAATGCTCTGGTGTAGGGGTTGAACCTAAAGTATCATAGAATGGATGTTAGTTGATGTTTTAATTCAACTCGTGATTGTTCACCAGCACCCTCCATCGTCCTCAAAGGAGGGTCAGTACTCTCCCTCAAAGGGGAAATTGAAGAATCCCCTGCAATCCCATGAAGTATGAGAAATCTTTTCATGGGTTGAGACTCATGAATATATGAAGGACATACCACTACTGATAAAACATTTAGCTCTGTACTTCTTCCTTTGATGTCTTTTTCTCTTCATATTTTTGGGAGTGATGGCATCACCCTCTCCAAATATAGGAATTGGAGAATGAAAAGCCATGTCTAACTCCTCCTCCATGGCTTTCTGACCTGGAGATACCTAGCCCAGCTCGTAAGGAGATTCATTATCCCCAATGGCAGTACCACCAGGGAAGTACAATGTGGAAGGAACCTTAGCAGTTCCTTTCTTTTCAAGCTACATGATGAAGAAAGTAATTTCCTTGAGTAAGAAATTTTTAACAGGAATCAGGTTAAAAAGAAAATAAGGAAAGAGACTTATATCTTCCGGAGCCACATAATCATGCCACTCCTCATATCCAGAAGAACCAGTCCCCTCAGTGGTTCCACGATCTATAATTTCCTTCACCCACGTGGTGACATGAATGGAATCATCGATGGAATATATGAGTATCTCCATCTCTTTGATGTAAGACCGCACTTCATCGTGGTTATCCTCAAAACGGATATTAGTGGAGGCCTGATGATTCCCTATTCCAGGGATCTGTAGCCCCTCACACAGTTCCATCCAAGCAGTTTCAACATCGCAATATAAATTCCTCCATGTCTGGATAGCCTCTAGTTGTAGATATTCAACATGTGTACCAGAAGGCTACGAGGAGGGTCCTAAAATCATAGACTTCAGCTTCTTCCCATCTCCTGAATCTATGGATAAAGGATAATAAAATAATACTTGTTTCTCTTTAAATTAATGGTTATTAACATAACACAATGAAGTAACCCACTAGGAGTCCATGGAGTTGGTATCTATGATTCTAATGGGAGGATTATATCTGGAAATAGGTCACTTTGAAAAATGTCATGCCTCATCATCCCCATCATGGGAATCCGGTGAGTCAGCCATGGGTGAGGAACCTAGTGAATCAGCTCTAGGTGGGGAAGAGTCACCTTCTAGATGAAGGGTTTCTTTCTCTACAGTTCCTTTCTGTTTCCCCACCATATGAACCAGTTGATTCAGCACCCCTTCAGGGTATGATGATATCCAGTTCTCGGAATACAATGTTGTCATGTTACTCTCTGCTTTAGCAACTGGTAGATCAAACACTGTCCCAGTATTCTCCACATATTTCCGCAACCATAGTTGTCGGGCAACCATCGGATGCTTCTCTGACCTGACATGCAAAGAAGGGGATACAATAATTTTCTACAGACACTTGAATTGTCATGTAAATTTATATAGAGAATAGGCCTCTCATATAATCTCTTTCTCAATCTTGGTGGCCAATACACCATCTCTGCAAGCAAAATTGTACGACCTAAATTCTAAGCCTATTGTTCCATCATCAACAAACCACCCAGTTGGTGGGTTTCTATAAGGAAAGAAATTTATTTCCTTGAACATGCTCAGCCTCACCTTCATATCATAGGAGTTGAGAGCTAACGAAGAAACTCCAAAAAATGCCTACACTAATGGCCTGAAAGAGCTTCCAGGAACAAGCAATCTGTTCTATACATGATATGTTTTGTAATGAGTGGTGATCCATCTCCACAAAACGTGGAATGGTCCCACTATTCTGAAAGGAGACATACCCATAAAGACATGGAGTAACCTCATGTGAATCTTCACCAAAATGGGGTAGGCCAACCCAACCATTTTCTTCTCAGCCAACATGACTGCCACAACGAAGGTCCCTGGCCTGATGCCTCCCTTCTAATCCCTGACTGGTAGAAGATAAACACTAAGACACAAGTCTAAGAAGCCCTCCAGATGGGTCTTTTTTGGGATTCTCTGATCCACTTCGTACCCCCACTTCTCAAATTCTCTTTCTTCCAAGGTCGGCCAGAATGTGCCAAAAGCACCCCTCTTCTCTATTCTGGGGCAGGTAGTAGGACGAGTACAAGTGGGCCCCTTCACCTCATTATAGGTAAGAAGCATATCCATACACTACTCTAGATGAATATACATTTTAGAATGAGTTTTGGAGGTCTTTGAGTTCTTGATCTTGTATAAAATTTTCAATAATTTCTGAGCCAAAGCTGGAGTCTTCGCCGAATTATTCCAAGTCACCTTGGGGGATGAATTCGTCATACATATCACCCAAAATTGGAGCCCCTAAGATCTTTTAGAAATCCCACAAACTGATACCTACTTTTCAATGAGTCATATGGAATTAACTGGTTTTTGGGCTCTAGTGGCTGATTAGTTCGGGAAAAAATTCACCATTCTTGTAAACATATGTCTGCCCAGCCCAGACAGCTTCAGATATTGCAGCTTTTTTCAAATCCTCGACAACCCAGTATACACACATCCAAGTTGGCGTTTACTCCTCCTCGAATATGGAAGTCCCAACTCTTCTTCTAGCCTTTGGATTGATCCATTTGAGAATTTTGGATTATTGAAAGATAACAATGTGGTTGCAGCTCAGGCTTGTGAGGTTTCAGATCTGGGGCGCAACGACTATGATTCATTATGTAGGCCTTCTCCATTGTTCCAGTATTATCAAATGATCCTCCAATTCAGATATTTGATGATGGAAAATTGTTGTAAGTTTGAGTCCAAGAATGCAGGAGATTGTTCTTTGGCTCCTGAAGGTTGGCTTTTTGAAGATTACCATGCCCATACAAATGTAGGACGATGATTTGGGGGAAGTTAAGATTATACTTCTTCAAGTACGTTGACATATCTGGGAGAGTGTTGTTGAAGACATTATAGTAATCATGGATAACAATGTTCATCATATCATCAATTATCTTGCTAGCCAGTTCATCATTCGTTTCAATTATTTTGGGAGCCATTTAATCTGCACAAAGGACAAATAATTAACTCTTATGTATGTTTATTTTTTACAAAATAAGTCAAGAAAAGAGAAAAAATGTCTATGGAATTAAGGCGCGCAAGTCCAATGTGGTTGGGCAAGTGTAACTGTGTCGAGCAAGTTTTGGCGCGCATGTATCACCACGCAAGTCCAAATACCTCTGTAGAAGCATGACACGAACAAAAGCAATAAACAGTGGAAAACATGTCTCTTGCACGACGATATCAACCTGCACAGCGAGATCTCAGATGCGTTCAAAGCCGGTTACTTTGCGCAAGAATGGGGCGCATATTTATAGGCAAAGGCAACACCCTACACACCGAAGCCAGCACGACCCTCACCTATGCGCCGCTACCTGCATGCTCAAAACTTGTGTGCCGCCCTTCATTGGTTTTATCCTTTACCTAAGAGTCAAATCCTCTTTCCTTTCAGATACAACTCTGAGGGGGGACTTTTTTTGACTCTCCTTTTCATCATAGTGTCTAATGACTGAAGAATGGGAATAACTTATCATAAAGAGATTCATCCTTTAAAGAAACATCAAAAATTGACAAAGGCATGAACAAGGATTCCATTAAGTAATGGCCGCACAAGTTTCATCATGGTCGTGCAAGTATACTTGCATGCCACATATTGGGAATGCATGTAACCTGTGTTCCCTATTTGATTTTCTCCCATGGTCTTCAGTAGACTATAAATACCCCTTGTGGGCCCCCCATTTCAGGGTTGAAAAATTCCAAATGTTAGATTTAAGCTCCTGCTACCCTAGTCTCTACTTGAAATCTTATGAACATTTATAAGGTAATTTCATTCTTATCATTGAAGATCTAAAGAAGGGTAACATGGCCTAAGTGTTGAAATTCACCAACACTTGCGTGCCTAAGTGTCTAACACTTAAGGGAAAATTAAGACACTTGCATGCCACCTTTTTCCTTCAACAGAACTTGCACGCCACTCTTTTGGAAGCCCTTAGGGATAATAATAAGGGATTGAGCCAAGCCTAACCCAAGTATTACCCTATGGGTTGACCTTCATGCAATTTCACATGTGTCACGCAAGTATACTTGCGTGCCCAAACATGACTTGCGCGCCTGCCTCTTCTTGGGTGCCCCTCCAGCCTATTCAACTGTTTTATTCAAATCCACCTCTCCTCTTCAATATTTTTCCTTCAAAACCCTCGTCAAAGTCATTTATGACATAATTCATTTGTTGGATTCCTTATCTGAAATGAATTATGTGGAACATATCTCAAAACCTAGTGATTTACATATATTTTTGTAACAAAGGTTAGATATTTCATTAATTCAACATCATCCTTTAAGATGAGAAGATCTTTAACCTAGGCATCCTTTTCAGGAGTAAGCCCCGTATCACAAGTCCCCTAAACTGGGACTCCTTTTTAAGATTAATCCCCCATCATAATTCCCTTAACCTGGGCCTCCTTTTTAGGAGTAATCCCCAGTCATAATTCCCCTAACCTGGGACTCCTTTTTAAGAGTAAGCCTCAGTCCAAATTCCCTAATTTGGTCATCCTATTTAGAAGTAAGCCACAAGATCCCAAATATGGGAATCCTCCTCAAGAGTAAGCCCCAATGTCAAATTTCATTAATATGGGAATCATCCTTAAGAGTAATCCCCATGTTCCCAAATATGGGCATCCACCTCAGGAGTAAGCCCCATGTTAGAGTATCTAAATATCCATAAATCTCCTATACCTTTATGGACCCTATTCCCAGGCTTCTTCCCTGATGTAAGTCCCAATCTTCATCTATTCGAGTAGTCATACATTCGTAATCCCCACATCATTTCATGTGATTGCATCATTCGAGGTACAATCATCAGGTTTACTGAAACCACTTGTTTCTCAAACTGAGCATGACTCATGTGATCTTAGAGTGTAGATGTAACCACGACACATCCCTTTGGGAAGTTTATCATACGTAAGACCCCAAAATTCTTTATCTATCTACATGGACTTTGATCTCTACCTTAAATATAGAGTACTTAGGAAGACTTTATAAAGTTCAAGCCTACCACTCATTATTTCTCATCTGTCCCATATGACGTTAAACTATTTCAAAACAATGTGGGTTCTGATTACTTTTCTAAACAAGGATACGTAGGTAGCCAATCTCTGTGTATGATCCAAACTCTGAAATAATCCATGTCCTTCTGAATGAAAATAAACCTCATGTGCCCCACTGAGTGTCTTTAAAACTAGTATGGTTATCACAATGACCATGAGATTTCTATATAATGTGTTGAATAATACCAATGACTAAGAATTTATAACAAATACAGATGATTATATATTGATTAAGAACCTCAAATACATATAAAAGATTCTCTAAATATCATAAATATCAATCATTGATTGTTAGATCTAAAGGAAAGCTCATTTTCATACTTGGTAATTTAATAAGGATCCACGAACATAACTTAAATATATAAAGAGAGTCCTGGAGTAGATAATAATTCCCCCTAAAATGGTGTGATGAGTCCGACCTACCATCCTCTCGACCAATGAAAATTCTTAAGCCTCATCGGTCCAAAACTAATGAGCACCTACCTTTGGAAAGTAGGTCTAAATGGATATAGAATCATTGGATGTTTTCGGTTCTACGAATAAACTCTTTAGAAACTGATTGGAATGTTTGAACCTTAAACAAACAAGGTCATCCCCATTTCTAGTGGAAACATCCATATGACTAAAAAATTATTTGGTACATGAATTGTTATCAGGAAGTATCAAAATGGATTCAAATAAATACCTTTATTCATGTATTTATTTTTTGATGGAGAACAACACTCGATAATCATTGTGGACATATTATGAATCTTTTATTAATTCATCATGTTGTCCAAGTATGTTTCAATTGTCTTCATAATAATCTTTAGTGAAGTCTATCTTGAAATATTCTTCTTATTTAATCCAAATTATACACTTCCTTTAAAAAACATTTTTATTTTAGGATTACTTTAATTTGGTACATGTTTGGTTGCAAATTTATCTTTTTTTTACCACCACAACTATATTCGCAAAATAAATATCCATGTTCCATATATATGTCTGAACAATATATATTTATCTTCACTACATGTGGAAGGTTCATCATATATATCTCAATACCCATTGAAATAGGTAGAAATATGAATTAAAATTTGTATATTATATGAAATAAACATTTAATAATGTCTAATCCTCAAAAATCATCATAATTTCCAAATAAAATTATATCGTATATTCTATAGTTTATGTTATTTTGATTTTTCAAATTTATTGGAATTAATAGTTTGGTCCTTATTAGTCAAAATTCATGCTTTTGATGGGTATCCAAAAACTATAAATCATGTTTTATCTAATATAGATGTCATTTTAAGGATCTTTTCTTTTCTACCAGTCCATATTTTTAAACAATTTACACATACCCTAATTTTTTGTATATATTGATTTATAAAAACCACTAAAATGAGATAAACATTGTACCACCATAATTGAAACTAGTTGAAAATGATAATTAAATGATGTTATGATCTTCATAAAACATAATAAAGGTCATTTTACATTATAATTATCATTATAATTGTCTGATTTTTAGTATACATCTTCCCTTAATTGCAAGAATTAAATATGTATCATTAAAAGGTTTTATAGTTTATCCTTCTATTAAAAAAACTCATGTTCTATGATATCATCTAATCATCTTTGGATAATCCTTCACCATTTTAACAACTTATTCACCCCAAACTATGAAATTTTTATTTTAATAAACTCTTATTCTTCATGATCCCCTTGGAATTTGTATCCAATTCGGTATTCTTGATATAAAATATATTTTTTATATTTTATTCCAATGCATGGTTCTACTTCTCAAAATCATTAGAGAAATTATCCTTATCGTAGGTTTATTGACCCACACTTCATAAATTTTGGTGAATCTCTCTTTATGATCTATACACTCATCTAATATTATAATATCTTATTTATAGGTATTTATGAAAGTTATTGAACCCTCACTTACTAAATCCAACAATTTTTCTTCATTACCATCAATTTTAGTGATCTCTTGCTATTAAAATTTTAAAAACACTCATGTAATAGAAACTAATGCATTGGGTAAGCTGTAGGATTTGATATTTTTCCAGTAACATCCGAATATTAGATTTTCTATGATCCTATTTATCATTGGTTTTCAAACATCATTATATCATGTTGGTTAAATGACAAATGAAAATGGATAGAATTTAATTTATGGAAAACGATTTGTTAGGGATGTATATTTGATTGGATTAATGGAATATAGGTATGTTTGTGTTATAGGATTATGAGTTTTATGCATTGATTAGATGACTTAAATGATGGTTTGTGATTTTCTTACAGAAACAAAGGTGAGAGCTATCTTCTCGACATTCAGTTTCTATAAAAATGTTATACAATGTGAAACCAACTGCACCAAGATTTCATGATAGGATCAGTGCATGAAATGAATATTCATTATAAAAATGATATAATATGTGTAAAAATTTCTAGGTTGAAATCCTTAAATATTTTATGGAATTAAATGGTAAAATGTTGTCATGTAATTACACAACTTCAAATGGTTAACTAGGATTAACTTAACATGTGGTGTTATTTTTATTGTATAACTCGGAAATTGAGACGTATATGACGTGAAATGATTAAAATATGTGTAATTACTAGGATCGGTAGTTTTAATCCCAATCTATGCATTATATTCCTTCCTCATCCAACTTTAATCCATCTTCATTAGACCCTAGGTTACGTGAGGAGATTTGGGATTTCTTTCTTCTATTTTAGACATCATGATCAATAGTATGATCATTGATTTTTTTTCTATTTCTTCTAACCCTCTCATTATCTTTTTTTGTGTGGTGGAATATTTTAACCTTTATAGAATCATGTGTTAATCTTTTTCTCGGGTGATCTAGGATCTTATTTTGACCTATTAGTCTTCAATGATGTTAGTTCTACCAGTTGGAAGTATTATATTAATCACTATAACATGATAGTTGTTTTATATCCAAACCCTAAATCATATTTAATATTTTCTATGTATTTTCCGTATTGTGTAATTGGTATGACATATGATTATCCTTAATTAATAGAAAAATGGTATTGATAAATAATTTGTTTGGTTACTACATATATCCATTTGGATCAAATTCTGTTTCACCCAAGATTGTAGATACCCATAATGTGGAACTGCCCTTGAATTATAAATAATAGGATAATAGATTTTAGTATGTTTAACTTGAAATGATCCCTCAAGTGATTTATTATTATATATTAACCATATAAAAAACTAATAATTTTTTTATTTAATCATATGGTAATGATTTGACATAATATATGTGAGAAAAGGTTTCATGGAAACATCTTATGATATAATTTACTCAGTGTATTTTTAATTTAATTAAATATTGTAATTGTAAATATTTACCAATGTGAAATCTAATATCAGGTTATGATATGGAATTCTATCCATTATGACTTGTTTTTTTAATTCATTATGAAATTATTATATACACGAATTGGTATAGTTATTCTAAATTGATTATATCAAGGTCATGGCCAAGTAATGTTGTAATTCTTGTAGGACCTAGTCAACTTATTATTAAATTAAAATATAAATCATTGTTCATGTTATGTTTTATTTATAGTAGTTCTTGTACAAGATGATGAAATACTTTTATAAAAGGAAAATTCATGTTATTTAATAATTCATATATGGAATAACTTAGTAGTGTTTTTATAACATGGTTTTGTGGTTATGGTTTCCATGGATTTGGCATATGATAAGAGATGTTCTAGCATGATGAAGAAGAATGTTTTACAATTTTGAAATTAATTAATTTATTAATTCACCAATATACCACAATATAGAATGAAATTATTTATTATAATAGATTTGTTTATACAATTTGGTTTCAGACTATTTGTTTTTAATCACACCCTATTTGAGTCATCATTGGGAACCCAATTATATAACATGGATGTATATTTATATAATAAAAATTGTCTTTTTTATGATTGTTGACTTCTGGAAGGGTTATTTATCGGTGATTGGGTATAAATGGGGGTATGGAAAATGGATATTGAATTACTTATTCCATCATGGTCATTATTTTATATTAAATTAACTTTTACATTTCGATATATTCAGTTTGAAATTACATGGAATATTATTTTATTTATGTAGATTATTATTTTTTATTTTAGTTGAATGTTGTATTTTTTATTCATTATACATTACACTGATTTTTTTATTTTTCAGGGTATTATAAATCATTAACTAGGGGAAATGTCTCAAAACGTTATTCATTACATCCCCACTAATATTCAGAAGCATCTGATGTATGGGGAGGCATGTTTGAGGTCCACTAAGAACCTTTTTTGGGCACATGGTAGAGTTCCGAATTGGGGGACATTACAAAGTTGTATTATTGGTGTAGATATTTATTTTATACTATTTTAAAATATTTGAATGGTATAAAGGGGAGAAAGAAGTGTCAGGACATGGTAATTTTCTTTTTCATGGGAGTATCTACCTCATATAATGTGGAAAACTCATCTGCAAAATTATGGGATTACTGTTATGATTTTCAATTATTATAGTTTTTTTATGTAACCATTGGTGATTCATCTATTTTGTGATGTAACTGTTCTTTGGGATTTATGCATGGCGACCTATATGGCATGATATGTGTATGCATGAATAATTGTAGGATTGAAGGGATATTTTGTGACATTAATTATTCGTGATGGGGACATATTTATTAATTGTGATATATTTTCATGTATGAACTATAAAACAAGGAATCTATTATATTTGATAAGTGGAAATTATGTATCTTTTCATCATGAAAAAGTACTTGTAAGACATGTTTATAAGGACCATGAGCATATGGTTCTTTATTTTTGTCTCCTGTAGTGGTTGAACATGTTATTATCAAATGTTCGATAGAGATAAAGTTTCACATTGAGAAAATTACTCCCCATCATTGTAATGTTGATCATTTTTATAGTGTCAATCATAATTCCCCTAACATAGCTAAGCCATATAATTGTGTAACTCCAGATTATTATATAAATTCTATGATTCATGATTACTTCTATATCGTTAAATGATATATGTAATGGAAAAATGTTTGAACCAAGCCTCTGATGTATGATTTGAAAAGAGAGTTGTTGCTAAAAATATTTCTAAATTCCCATAGAAAGAAGTCCCCTAGGTAGTCGAGTTCCATATAGATTTAGTCCATATAATTTCCTAAAACCTTGTGACACCAACATGTAATAATTTGAAGATTTATTCATAAAAATATCATGGATCTAAAATTAATTAGAGGATAATTATATAAAATGATGGAGAGAAAGTGGAGTTGGCATATAAAGAATTTTATTCAATGTTTTTGATCCCATTATATGTAGAGGCATTGAAGGATGAGGAGTCTCATGAGTTCTTACATCTGACATGGGAATGTATTCCAGTGATGGAATAATATAATAGATGATTCAAAAAAAAATTAGTCGTATGTTCCATATTTTTTAGATAATATGTTCCTTATAGAGGAAAAATTATAGGATAGGTTCTTATATGAGATCAAGTCACATTTCAACATCATTTTCTTGACTAGATTTCCTAATGTGAGGAATTAAAATCCCATCATAAAGGTATATATTATAGAGTCACTGAGCTATTACTGAAATGTTTCAGTAGGGTTAACTAGGAACTATTATCCATGATGGATAAAGATTATATAAAATAGTTAACACTAGGGAAATAGTAGGAAATACATCCAGGGTAGTGGAAATCCATCTCAGGACCGTGTTTCGTTGAAGAGTTATACATGTAGAATGTGTGGCCATAAGTGGACTCACATTCCATTACCAATATATGAATTTCATGATTTTGGTATCCTTGGAAACCTGTAATTATTTTTAGTTTCATACTGAATAAAATAAGAGGAATGATATCAGGATATGAATCAATGCTTTGGAATGAGAGAGAAACCCATCAGAATATTGGTAGATGGAGTTCGACTGGAAGTTCAGCGTGGGGAATGGGGCTTGATAACATAGAATATGAGCATTAGTACCTTTCAAGGAGAATATTTTTGGGGATTCATACTAGATCCCAGGCCACAACGGAAAATCAGTTTCATGCTATTCAATCTACTCTATCTAGTTTGGATGCATGACCTTCTACCATCAGAAGTATGGTTCATTAATAATGTACCTGTTAGTTATATTTCTTAGATAGAGTAAAATAGAATTATATTTTATCATATAAATTTGAAAATGTAATGAGATTTTATTTGGAGTGTTTTTTATTTCCTGGACACTAACACACCATTGAGAGTTCGGTCAAAGAATATCAGACATTACAAGGAATGTTCTCTATAATGTGGTTGTTACTATTAAATTTTGGAATAGTTTGTACCTAAAATGAAAGTAATAATGTTTTTATAAGGATGGATTATACAATTAAATACAATTTTCATATCAACTATTATCATATGGGAATTTCTTTTCTATCTTCAAAAGCATGTGGTTATTTTAACTACGGTGAGTAGGATCTTTATATTGGTTGTATTGGACCAATTAAATTAATATTGTATATGTCATAGATCATATTGTAGTAAATTATCTTGATTATGGTGTAATGAAACAAGATTTAGTTCTTCTAGTGTTATACCACATTCATGTTGCCTTTACTAAGGATTTTAATAGCCTACCACCTGAGAGGTAGATCAAATTCATGGTCTATCTGGTGAATACGGAATATCTAGTTTTTATTACAATATAAAGGATGGAATCAATAGAGATCTAGAAATTAAATGTTCTATTTTATGACATGTAATCCAATGGATTAATATATACTTGTACATCTATTTTGGGTTATGTATTTCTTTTCACCATGATGGCTGGTGAGACATTATTCTTGGGTGTGGATTATTAGAGACTCTGCTAGATGAAGAAGAAAAAATGGTGCCCCCTTCCCTGCATCATTGTTAATTCGATCAACTGACATGTTATAAGATATTATCCATGATATGTTTGAGAACAAGATACCACCAGTTAATGGTAAGACCACCAAAAATACCTCAAACTACATTTATGAGTCGGTATGTGTTTTGTTGGTTAATAGTGAGGTCATTTGGTTTGAAGAATATAATAGTATTATTGATGGTCATAATTAATCGGACAATTCAATTTTTTTAATATTTTTCATTATTTTTATTAAAAAAAAATTGTTTAATTTCAGTAGATTACCAACCCCATAATATTTACATTGACAATAATACATTATGAGAGAATTTAATTTAAACGAATCTAACCAATTACAGTTTTTGGATTGATAAGGGGAACTTCATGGGTCAATTTATCATAGAGCATAGAGATTCATAATACTAAGGGAATATTCAGACTATGGTATATTTGGATAATACCATGTGTTTTTAATATATTCTAGGTTTTCTAGGTTTATTTGATTATTATAAATATATTGTTAACGATTTATACCATTTGGTAGCACCATGGTCTGGGATGACCATAAATGGGGTGATTATTTTTTTGTCAGCTTTTGAAGAGTGAAATTTTTAGGATATAATGAGAATTCTAAAAAACCTATCATCACATTACATATTATAGGTATTTAATATAATATTAATTATGATGCATTATGATTTAGACTTGAAGTAGTTATGATACATGATTTATTGGAGGTTTTTTATGGATCCAGAAAGTTGAGACTACAAGGGAGTAATTATCCTACTCATGACCTGACATCATATGTAGTGGTAGATTCCCTGAGATGTTGGAGACATAATAATTTTCATATGTGTTTTCTATTGTACAATTACCACAAAATCCTTTAGAACAACTTTCCTTAATGAGACCCGAGACTCCAACACTGGGGGTGGCTTTAGTAACAATAATACTTCAATTCTGAGATGGATTATACAGTATTAAAGGCCAATTTCATTATTTATGTGCTGGGTCAAAAGAAACATATAAAATAAGTGCATGTTTCTTTTGACAAGTGTTAGATGATGAAACTCTTTGCAGACATGCATCTAGATGTTTTTTATTTCCAAAGACTGGTAATTCTAACATCAAAATCCATAATACTCATAATTTTATTCTAGGTCAATTATGTAAAGTTATAATATATATAGGTAATTTCTATGATAGAAAAATATATGGCACGTAGCCTTCATCATGTTGGTAACATTATATAATAAATGTTCTATATATTTATTGATGAGTTTTGGTTTTTATGGGCATCCAAGATAAGTTTATGAGAGAGTTTAGGATTCATTATGGTAGGTACATCCATGTATGACAAATATGAAACATGTTGTCCTTAAAAAAATTGGTTTCCATGTATAAATAAAGAGATAATAGGATATATGGTGATATGCTTCACCAATCCTCAGGCGGATATTGGGCATCAATGGACTGCTAGGTTGTTGCAACCACTGCCTATTATACGATGAATGTGGTATACTGTCACTATGGATTTTCATAATGAAATACCCATGAATCCTCACAAAATTGGTTCAATATGGATGATCTTATATATACTAACAAATCTATATAACTTCTTTACTACCAGGGATAATTTCACTATTGTGGATTTATGTTTACGTTATGTTTGAGCGATAGTATGGTTTCACTATGTTCTAAGGAGCATGAATTATAATAGATATCCTCATTTCAGCTATCGGGTCTTCAAGAATCTTAAAATATATATTGGATCACTATAATTTATGAGTATGACTTATAATCCATATACTCATAGAGAGTCTTAGAGGACTATTCCCATTCTATTAGAAATATTTTGATAATATGTTTTTGAATTCTATGGTTAATCGGAGTATTTATCCCTCATGGAGTTCTGTTATAAAAATAGATTCCAATCATCTATCCAAAAGGAATATTTCAATTAATTTTATGGTCTTTTTTTATTCACCTCTTCATTAGTCAGAGGTCAGTGAGTAAGATCTCATTGGGCCTTCTCATTTGAAGGATAAGTATGAGTATATTTTGTTGATAAGGAGGTGGTTAGTGGTTGTATAGAGAAAGAAAAAAACATAAAATTTTCATTACATATGACCACTATAGTCTGGGGATAGTCATCTTGTTTTCCTTCTGTTTTCTCCTAGGATGGGGAAGATCTGTATTATAATGCATGGAAATTTTATAATCCATGTTTTTTGTCATTTTTGACAATGAAATGGTTACATCTAGTGGTGAAATAATTGTCTCTTCCAATGTTCTATAGTAACATTCATGACGTGTTTCATGTGGTACAACATTAAATATGTCATCTATGAAACTTCTAATGTGGTATTTATTTATGATGTTTCTCTTGGTGTAAATTAATCCTTTGAGGAGCATCTGATATGAACTATAGACTGTAGTGAGACATATCATCACGGAAAGACTATAAATTTCGTTCAAGTACAATAGATGTATGTATGTATTAATTAGAAGACATGGGATATGGGGTATGATATGATAGTCATGTCCAAAATTGTTCATTATTACCCAATAGTGATGTTTGGAGTAACATGGGGATGATCTGTTATATGGTGGGAAACATGTAATATCTTACTATTTTTAAGGTATATCTCTATTGGATTTTTCATCGAACCTAATTTATTTTGATTTTTCTTATTTTATACTCCTTTTTGGTTGAGTTATTTTTGAGAATGAAGAAATGTTTCTATTAAAAATCATAAAAATTTAATGAACATATGCTTATTTGCATCAATTAATTCTGGGTATAAACATTTTAGATGAATATGAGGGTTATCCATGTTTTTGACATAATCAGGGGTGGTTTTGGAATTTTCGGAATAATATTGGCTGAAATCTATCTTATAGAAATTTAAAGTCCTTGATCAAGCGACACAATTTATAATTTTTTCTAGGAAGGTGTCTTAAAATGGTTTATGGTGTAAAATGATTACATATTGTTAACAAATTACTTGATTCATGAATATTTCAAAGTATGCATCATAATCCAGTTAAATTCATGAAATAATTAAAATCCATGATGGAATTGAATGACATAAAATGGTATATCAGGGCTATCTTTACCCTTGAAGTCCCTTTTTGGCATAAACCATAAATTAAAAAATAAATGATGTTAAAGGATTTAATTCATTGTAATTCTTAGACTCTGTGGTTTTAAATCAATTTCATGTGATAAGTTTATTCTTCATCCTCTATGATGGCATGTCCAATGAATCCTATGCGACTATTGTAGATTCATGAATGACTAAATCCCTTCAAAAAGTCACTATTATGAATATGATCCTTATTTTTATATTATTGTTTCGTCTTTAACTTCTTTATATTATTCTTTTTTGTAGTGGTGGAATCATTAGAACCCTATTGAATTATGTATTGATATTAATATTATGTGATATAGATTCTTCTTGTGATCTATTCTCCTTCATTCCTATTTGTGTTTCTAGTTGGATGTGTGGTTTTTATCACTATGATAATGATAGGTTTTCAATAACCCGTCCCTAGTGAGTATTTCAAATTATTTATGTGAATTCAATATCATTCGATTTCACCAACATAACATTTGTTTTTTTACTAGATTAATAGTGATGATATATCATGTTTTTTATTACTCTTTTGGGCCCTTTGGATCCAATTGTGTTGAAACTTATCACGAATCTACCCATATGGTGAGCCTACCCTAGAATAATAAAAAATGGTTTTATGTATTAATATAGATTTAACATGAGATGATAACTCGTGTGATTTCATGCGATAAATTCAATATGGAATATGACTTAATCAGTTATTTAAATGGATGATGATGATTTAATAAAAAAATGGGTGTTCATATATAAATAGAAAAGTGATTAAATATAATTAAATTTTTGAATAATAAATAGGAATAGAAATATTTATTTTCATAATTTACCATGTTGTCTTTTGATAAGACATTATGTTGTGGAATTATTTCCATTTATAATTCTGTTGGAATCCATAATGAAATTATTATACATTGAAAATGTTCTAGTTTTGATGAAATGGTTATATATTGTTCTTATCTTGGGTATATTTTAATTATAATAGAACTTGTTTTTATGTTTAACTGATTATATGAAGGGCCTGGCCCGATTATAATGTAATGCTTATATAGCTTGGCCTGAATTCTGAAATGCTAATATGGAGTTCTAGGTCTGATTATGTTGTAATGATTATAGGGATAGACATGGTTATGTGTTCATTCCATATATTTTAGTTATGGATTGAATTGTTATGATACATTATCAGAGATTTTATATTATGGTTTTGAATAATACTTTTTTATATTTTTTTAATTGAATAATTAAGACATCATTATATTTATTTATTTCAGGTAGTTATTTATCATAATTGTTTTTTAGACAATATGATTTTGGCCTAATATGTTTTAATAACACAAAATTCAATCTTCCATTTTTAAACTAAGATGATTACATTTATGAATGTTTTCAAAATTGAAAATGAACTTATTGATACTTTTTTATTGTTGGATGGGTTGTATATTGGAAACAGGACAAACATGAGTTCTAGAACTAGGGTATTTGAGTTATTTGTGTCACCCTGGTTTTTATCTCTATTATATTATGTTTAACATTTTGATACATTATAACATAACATTATATGGTTTTCTATTTTATTTAAATTGTTATTCATTTAATTTACATATAAATGTTGTATTATTTAATATTTATCTATTACTCTAATAATTTTCTATTTCTGTTGTATTACAACTCTATACCAAGGGGTATAGTCTCTCTACTATATTCATCTAACCCATGAAACAAGTCGACATCCTATGATGTATGGAAAGAAAAACATGTTCTCTAGTATACAACCTGATATAGACATGAGAGAGAGTATGGTATTGGGGATGTTACATATTATATGATATGTATCATTCAATGCATAAATAGATTATTTTGTTTGAATATGATTTCACCCACATGTTTCTTCTTATAGTGCCTAAGATAAACATGAACCATCAAATACCATAGGATCATTTAATTACCATAATCCCTCTATGATAAAAACATTTTCCATTTTTGTTCTGAAAAATTGAACAACATATTATTCTATATCAAAGATAGATACGTATTACATCCTACGAGAACATGAAATATCTTTCCCATTTGACAAGAGGTTCTCCTTCCTTATTATCTTATTTTTTTTATTTTCATCAATTTCTTGTAAGAATCATCATTCTGATGTGACACCAAAGTAATTTCTCCAAAAACAAATGTCACTATAAATTCAGAAAAGAATCATTAAACCATTAAATATAACATTTTTAGATTGATACTGGAATATAGATGATATTGGTAATGATATTAATTAAGTTAAATGGTTGGATTATGATCTCCACTATGAAATGTGATGAGTTAGTGATGTTATGTCAATATCATTCTGAATATTAAATATAATACAATTTAATTTTACCTCAAAATCTTTTTAATGTGATCATATATATCTTATTCTCCCTTTCTATTTTTTTCAAGACATCTATAAACATGAACACAAGGGATGTAAAAATTAATTATATTCACCATCCAATGTGACATGGAATTTTATTGGTGTGAACATGATTCCTCTAATATAATATGACCAAATAAATTTATAGTATGAGATAAAATAATAATGATATTAAATTGAAAGTCATTATTTCACATTTCTTATCTATGGTTCGGTATTTCCCATTACTAGTTTCCTTCCACACCATTCAATAGTTAAACCTTTTGTGAAACAATATGAAATTATTATATAATTTATGGATCCTATATTATTTTAAATGTGTTTATTTCTATTCATATACATTAAAATTAAAAACAAAATATAAGGAATTAGAATATTACACGGATGGATATCTTATATTGATTTCTAATCAGTATAATTATTTTTTACTCTTCTTTACCCTTATAAATTCAATGGAGTACACGATTTCATTTCTTTATTCCATCTCCATTTCTTTGTTAGAGTCTTACTGTTATAATGAAACTCTTTAACTTAAATAACCCTAGATATATTCAATTACGAAGTAATGTTTGGATTTTCTCTTCTATACTAAAGGTATTTCAATTATAAGATTTAGTATTGGATCACTTCCATTATCTATATTATCTTTTTCTCATAAATTTTATAATGATAAAAAAATGTTAATATATATCGTACAGAAACAATACTGTTTACATATTATGACTTTTAATATCATACTCACATTCCCAACACTAATTTCCTTGATCTTATTCTTCAAAATCAAACATTAGTTATTTCTACCAATAGAGTTATATCAATCTATTCAAATAATGTTTTTATTTAAATTAATATCTAAATATCTTTTATAATTCCATATCTACACACAGAGTCAAACATCCAAAATTTGAGTATAAATTCACGTAGATGGTAACTAATCATACATTAAAACATGAGGTGGTAGTCTAAACCAATTATTTTTTAACAACACTATAATATTACAACATAGAATAACTTTTTTAGTATGAAGGCCTATAATTATCTAAAAACATCCCATTATAACCCAAAATTATCTATAGAATTATTGATAAGATATAAAATGGATATATATATATATTCCCTCTTGACCACAACATTGAATATGACTAAAAACCTGGAGTTCCCACAATCTCTAGAGACACGAAATATTAGTTTTTTATAAACAATTTGGGGGAAATTCGGTTTGTAATAGAATTCTCTGATCATGTTACATCTACAAATGAATCAACAACATTATGGAATGAGATCATGTAAACTATTAATCCTACCACAACTAATTCTACAATCCCCATTGCATTAAAACCACATATTCAGTATATCCTAACATGATGATAGATGACCGTTTCAGAGACATCAAATATGGTGGAAGACCCCTTACATAAATGTTATTTACACTTAAATTCTTTGAATTTGAGATATGAAAAAATTTCATCGGATAATTTAATCCACAAGCATCATGATTATTATATATGTTATATAGTTAAATTCATATATTCTGAGAAATATCTTAAAAAATATAAATGTAACTTCACTAAAATAATTGAGTTTGAATATGATTAATTGATTGATAATAAAATTCATCCCAATGAGTCCCATAAACATATTTAACTAAATATACAAATATTTATGTATTAAAATTTATTAAAAATATGTATGACATTACCATAATCACCAGCTTTTAGAATAATGAATAATTTAAAGCCTCTTGATTTCCTATGTTATCGTATGCATCATGAGATTAGATACCTTTTTTGTTTGTCTTTAGACATCATCCAATACATATGGATAGAAACAATAATTTCCATTCATCATTGACATTTAAAATGATCTAAGGTCATGCCTTTATGGAACATTTATCATCTAAACAATTTTTTCTAAAAATAATAGGGCAATATGTTTATTATTTCTACTCAATAATGTCAAAAAAATACAAAAACATCTTCCAAGATACATCATCTAATATTAAAACACATATTGATAATTAATCTTCTTTATGGTATCATATTATATTTATCAACAATATTTAATTCATTAATTAAACATCAATGATACATATTCATAAATATAAATCTAACATAGTGGTATTAATGTAATCCTTCATCATGGGAAACCATTGAAAAAAACAACTCTCACATTATTGGATCAACATGATTTTCCAGCTCAAGGAGGATTATCATCAGAACAAATATTCTAATTTAAGGAATTTAAAAATGATATTTTATCATATATTTGAAAAATAATAAATTTTTGTTTGTGAATAAAATGAAAAAATGATTCTAAGGGATTATAAATTCCTTATTCTTCCCCATTTCTTTATCCATATGCCAATCTTTGTTACATGTTTTTTTTCCTAGATCATCAATATTATTTCTGAATCCCATTTTTTATAATAAATTTATGTCATATAACCCATGAAAAAGAGGCCAAAAATTAATACTAGAGAATTCGTTGAATTTATCATACTTTAATTATAACCAATTACAGTCTTTAGATGATTCATCAGTATTTTTCTATTCCACATATAATGAAAAATAATGTTGATCAATATCATTAAAAATTGATCATCCAATACATGAAATAGCATTTTATCACCTGTAACATTTTGAAATGAGTGGTCTTTATAAATCAACAATTCTATGGGTAATGATTTTGATTTTTTTAACTTCTTCATCATAAATTACTTTTCATTATGGTGGATTATTTAAGGTCAAATATTCTAGGTTGACCTCAATGTCAATAATTTAGGGTATAAATTTTTTAAAATTTTAATAATATCTTATTTGAATTTATTCTACAATGATCCAGATCAATTTATTAAATATTTGATATTATTTACTTGAATTAGAGTACCCATGAAAAATACCAATATCTCTATTTATGTTAATTTATTTAATAATGTATTTAGAGTTTGTAATATAGAATTAACACCCAAACACCATAAATTAGTATAATTTATGAATTTTTCATTTCAAATATCAAAGGGGTATTCTTGAGAAATGATCTTATTAGAAAATAATTTAAGGTAAAAATTTATTTCTTTAAATCCTCCAAATAAAAATATTAATGGAGTTTTAATTCATTCGATAAATCATTTACAATCCTTTAAAGAATTTGATTTTGTCTTTCCAAAGATATATTTTTAAGAGTCCTAGATGAGGAAGAATGATGATCAAAATGTTCTGAATTATAATGTTCATAAAAATAATTATTTTATAACACACCCCCATGATAACTCTAAATGGGTTTAATCTTCTAACTATTATTTTTTCCTTCTTGGTATATTTTTTAAAGACATTAAAATACTCATTATTATATTCCATGATATAAACCCATATAAATCATGAATAGTCATCAATAGTTGTGATAGTGTTTGATTTAACTATTATACTTGAATATTTTGGTTTCCAATTTGATCATGGTTTATAAGATCAATGACAATATTGGTGTAAATTTTATTTATATTATTTAATGTAATTGTTTTTTGTATAACAATGTTTTGAGGCTTATAGAAAATGTAATATATGAATGAAATTTTGATAAATCTCATATTAGATGTTTTAATATTAATATTACAGGTCTATGTGTTCTACAATGATAAAGGATTCTATTACATGTCCATGAATCAATCTATGGTTCACATAAATATTTATCACTTTTTAAAGAATTGTATTATAAATAAAAAACATAATAATAATGAAATATGATGAATTAAATAAAATATTTCATTCTAAAAAAACTATACATATAATATTTTTAAAAGTTACTTAAAAACCATTATATCATAATTTAATAATACTATGAATATAATATTTTTATCTATTAAAATTAAAATAAACTTTTATAAAAGATTAATTTTAAAGTTTAATAATACATTTATTTATCATCATAATCATTGAGATATCATTAAAATTAATATGGTCTCCATTAAGATTTTAATTGTGGTTGAAAATTAGTAGTTAGAACAAATATATCTCAATAAACCATTATAAATATACAATGTGGATCCATGGGATTTCATATTGGAAACGTTATCTTATGAATTAATCCAATAAAAACATTCGATTGTTTGGTTATTTTATGTCTACATATTTATGGGTAATGAGATTTTGGAACCGATATCTTTTATTGAAAAAGAAAATCTAAACAAAGTGTTAGTAGATATATGAATTATTTCTGGAATACAAAATTAATATTTTTAAATAACAATAATAAATATGAATCCTATATTTTATAATTAAAATAAAATTTTACCTTTATTGTATCATTGGATAATATATCATTTTTAGAGTTTCTATCTTTTCAAGAATATCCAATACCAAAACCATTATTCATATGATGGTGGGAACCAAATGTTTTTTACATTTTGTTCACCATGGTTTAATATGAAAAGGGAAATTTAATGTTTTATAATTTTAAATAATGATTTCTCAATATCCATTTTATCTTTTGATATTATGAATGTTTAACCCTTTTAATTCGAATGTACTTTTCATTAAAAACATGATTATATTTATATTTATTCTCCATATAATTTTGATATATTAATAGAAATAATCCACTTATTGATATCTATCATATTTTATATATTATTAGTTTAAATGAAATGATGAGTAATAAGTGGAATAATTTACCTTATCACCCAGCAGAATATCATCCATGTGACATTACGTGATAATATCAGTTGAGGTAGTTGAAAAAAATGATTCATTGCTTCCACTACATGTTCATACATTGAATGATTTCTTATTTTCTTACTTTTATTTCAATGTTAATATATATAGGGGGAACTCCAATTAGATATTCCCCTTTTTCATTCAAATAACAATATATTAACTTGTTCATGTTGCTTATCAATTTTGGTATAATGTAAAAAAAAATCATTCTCATTAAATTTTTTCATCTCGAAATCATGGTTCACAATATTTTCATCATTGTCAGACGAATCATCATTAATATTATTAATGATAATTTAATAATGGTTATTGAATTCATTGGATTCAATTCAATGTTCTTATTTCATGGAAGTAACATATTACATGACTGAACTAATAAGATCACTATAAATCATATTTACGATATCCATTTCCTATTAAATATGTTTTTCATCATGGGCCTAAGGACATGTAAAAAAGTAATTTATATTTGTATGAGTATTTCAATATAAAAAATATTATCATTACATTTTATACCCTTTAAAATTTCATTAATTATATTTAACATTATATTAATAATCTCATTATGATGGATTCAAAAATAGTCACAATCATTTTGATACATATAATTTCATATATATTTGAATTTATTAGTGACTTTGTGTGTGACTTAAATATGTTCATAATATAAATATTAGTTTTACTTATGAAAATACTAGTATATTCATTATGATATATTATATTAATGAAATGAATTCATGGATTTTCCATCATTTTCTACGAAAATAGTGTCACATGGAGTCCATTTGTTCTCTTACTCTTTATACATTGTGCATTAATGAATTATAAATGGCCAACTAGTTATCCAATACTCATAAGAAAAGTGGATATTTCAATTTTCGAATAACTATAATTCATGGAATAAAATAACAAAATATAAAAAATCTATTATTCATCAGAAGAACTATGGGTAATATAAGTAGATTCCATTGTTTGTGACCATTCCATGACACAAAATTTGATTTTTATCAGTATAATTATGAACAGAAATTCCACATTTTTATATGAAATATGGAACATCCCTATATAAAATTATTTTTCTTAAGTATTATTGATGGTCTGGGGTTTAATTTCGATTTTTAAAAGTAAATATAAAAAATGGTAAAACATGAAACAATGTGGTAATTTAAAATTAAACATTAAGAAAAAAATATAAGAATTAAAATATTTTTTTGATATATTTTTTATAAAAACTTTATCAATAGTTGAAATTAAATTTTAAAATTAAAATAATTGAAAATACTGTTTTGAAAAATCTCATGTGGAATCGTTATGTCTCCTCCCCTCAATATATTGAGTGGTTTTACATTAAAACCCATAATTTATTATAAGACATGATAACAAAGAGTAATGAAACATTTTTTTTTAAATTATGTAAGCACAAAACCAATTTAAACACATCTATTTCAGTGGAAAAGAAGCCAAAACTAGAAATAAACAAACATATTTTTATATGTTTTTTGAAGAAAACCCAATTAAAACACTTTAGTTGTAGTAGTAATTGAAGATAATATGATGATGGAGGTGATATTTCCATATAGGAAATCACTTTATAATAAATTCTATGATCTCCCAAAATGTTTGGAAGAATAATAGTGGCATAAGAATAGTAAATGACATGAGAAATAAGTTTATTACAATATAAAAGCACATGAGTATTATCAAGATAAGGAGTAAGAGGATTTAATTAAAATTATATCTACAATTTGGTAAATATATTTTGGGTTCATGTATTCATAGGGATCAATTAATATCCTCAAAAATTCCCTTAAAATTTCTGATTTTTTAATGGGTAAAATAGAAATTTAATTGATGAGTGAAAGTGGTAGGGTCCACTTCAGAAAACACATTTTACTAGGATCACTAACTACAATTTGGGACAATCAGATGACCATTGGGTAGATAAAATGGGATGTTGTATCAAAAATAAGAAGTTTCTTATGCTAGGACTATCTAATTCTAAGTGGGGGTCGATTATTGTCATGTGATCGTGAAAAGAAGAGTGTCCTCATGAATTGTAGCATGTGATAGCCAGTGGTGTGTCACTAGCAAATTAGTTACTTTCCATAGTGAGGGTCTTCTAAATTGACCTCCAAAAATATTTGATAGACATTAATATATTTATAAACATCATATATTCATATCTAAACAAAATAATTTATATTAATATAATTGAAATAAATAGAGAAATAAATTTTGGTCGTGATCATTAAAACAATGTGTTGTACAATAATATTCAAAAAAATAGAATGTTTATGGTAATTATTGATGATCATGATATAATATTATTGTTATATCCTAGAAACCCATATTAATTTTAATATAATAAAACTAGATTATAATTATCATTTTAGAAAACTCTCAAGATAAATAATTAAATATCATTCATAATGATAGATTTGATTTTTTTTACAAATTAGATGTTAAGACTTTCTATTATTTTTGTTATTACATTTGTTTAACAATTGATTCATATATCTTAATTATTTTTTACTTTATATTGAAATCTAGGTATAATGTAATTAAACAAATCATTTATGGAACGAGTTGATCCATAATAAGATATTAATCATGAGATATTTGGTAGACACATAGATCAATTCCCTAAAAATCTATTCATATTTTATACAACATATTTTGGAAAAATAATTAATTTATGATCGAAGACATTATAATTCTATACATATTTTGGATAGATTATTTTATTTCATGCTTTATATTTTTTATTCTCTAGAATAGGATTCGTTATATTAAAAATAAATTCAATTTCATTCACTATTCCAACCTAAATATCTTTTCACTAAAAAAATTCAGAAATTTGAGTCATTTATATTTAATGTTCTCAAAACTTTTATTTTAGGTAGATTATGTGTTTATATAAATATACTTAGATTTAAAATTTATTGGTGATTAACTATTAGATTTAAATAAATTACACTAATTGGAATATATTTCATAAATTTATCAGCAGTAGGACTTTTTTTCTTGCACTATAATCACTAAAATTTAGAAATAATTAAAACAAAATTATTATACTAACACAAACTATATTCATTAGGTATTTAATCCATTGTACCAATATTGTTATGGCATTCTAGTACTGATTCTTTACTAATTGACTCCATATTGATGATTTTTTTATTTTATATCCATATATATAATGTAGTGCTTCATGATTTTACATTTACTGCAATATTCGAGGAATAACCTTTTAGATATTATGTCTTCATTTTTAATATTCTTCTTGAGAATAGTTTGATCATCAATCTTCTTCTATTTACTCCCCAAGGAAAACATTTCTTCCATTATCACTAATAATTTCTCATGTTATGGAACAATATTAATATTATTATACATTTTTTATGGGATAATAAAACTCAACACTCTTCATATCAATTACAACATCTATTTTAATTATTATAGAAATTGACTTATGGTTAAAATTTGTTAAAATTTGATGAACTTTATTTTTAAATTTATTTTTTGTCCTTCTTCTTTTATCGTTAACTTATCTATACCCCCAGGAATTGTTTCCTTCCATTATTTCAGTTTACAAATATGTTGTTCCTGAAACTAATATACCTATGATAAAAAATTCAATTACACTAACATCTATAAATAAATCCGTTTTATTGGATTTAGAAGTGGTCAAGTAAAATTTATAACATCTAAACCATATTGGTTTTAATATATTCATCACAATTTTTGGATCACTTGGGATAGATTGTATTTTTTTATATACCAACATCCACCCATCCAATTTAAGGGGGTCTATAACATTTCAGTTCACCCAAAATTTTCCATTTTTTGAATTGAATCCTACACCTGTAATCAACATTGATCTAGTAAAAAACCATAAACCTTAAAATGTGTTACCTTCCTCAAGTACTATTTAGTTAGTATATATACGTAATAACTGATGATTATTTTATGACAAATTATAATCTCTTTAAAAATAAGACTGTTTTTATAAACATGGGTGGTAATAATTCTTCTTCTATAAACTCATGAATATTTTATGTTAGTGATTTCATAAATATATCCCCTATTAATATAACAGAACTTAATATTAAGAATGTATTGTTATTTTAGAATTAATTTAAATCTATTATAATTATAACATATTCATATATTCATCATTTATTATAGATATCTTTTCTAAATAAATAGAATTGTACCTATCTTCATTTCATTAACTTCCATCATGGATTTTAGGATGGTAACATCCTATGTATTTATTGAATAATACCTTTTCATATCAAATAATATTTATGAATAATATAATAATTTTACATTAAATGAGAATCTTTTTCTGACAACATACTCGATATGCAATGATAGGATTATACAAAATCTTACGTTGCACACACCCCTGAGTTATACCAAAAAATACTATAAGAATATTACTATTATTTTAAATGGTAGTTAACCCCTAGGTCTTGTATTGGATGGAATTAGAAGAACTAACAAAAATATGATTACACATTTTTTAAATTTTTTTACATTTATATAAATATTTTTGGAGGCTTAAAATATGAATGAATCCAATTGTAATTATAAAATACACTACTATTTTTAAAAGGTCATTTGAATGCCTTTTGATGGAGAACCACTTTTAAATATAGTTTTTTACACTTATATATATTTTATTTGACAAAATAAACTTTTTATTGGCAATTAGAATATGAAAAATTACATTGGTTGAAATTTTGGTATTTTTCTAACAAAATTTATGTTGTAATGATTAGTGAAAAATACAACAATTTTAATTCAAAACTGCATTTTTTGTATAATTTATTTGTAATGATAGATTACCATTTGAATTCGTTTTAATGTAATTTTATAATAGGTTTTCATCATTTAATCCAATGTTTTTCATTGGAATTAATTTAAAATATAAATTGGAAAAAAAACATATATTAATCTTTTGATAGTCTTTTCTTCTTAAAAACCCAGTTTTGGTTTTGACAACAAAAATTAATATTAAATTAATTAATTCAACTTCTGTGGTTTGAATATGGAAAAATGTGTTTCATATTTGGAATCAAAAGGTCTAAAATATGTAAATAGTTACCTTTTATTTGTGAACATTATGAAGAGTATCTTCTGTAATTATTTAATTTTCCACGATTAAAGGGTAAATTAGGTAAATAAGGGTAAAAATAATATTATAATAATATAAAAATACCCCAACCTGTATAATAATTTTATTTTATGATTCTCGGATGACCCAAAAAATCCCTATTCATAAATGTTAGAGTATGGGATCCACTTGTGTATGATAATAACATGTAATAATTATTAATTTAGAGTAAAGTGAAACATTATTTAAACATGTATCATTTTAGTAAATCAATTAATATATAGTTATATAAATGAAATTTTTTAATATAAATAGTCATAAGAAATAAAAAAAGTTTTAATTAATCATTTTATTTTATTTATATTTTTAGACATTAAATAAATAAATTTATTTATGACACAATGAAGATGTTGGGATTACCTTATTAAATAATGATTCAAATAAATGATATTATATGTATTAAAATCAAAGTAATTTGAAAATTCAGATGTCATAAATGAATTTTATGGATGGTTATGACATGTTATAATATAGATAATGTAGTTTTTTAATGAATATAGTTTATATCACTTTAAAAAAAATCAATTACTAAATAGTGTAAAAATTAAAATAAATGAGTTGTTAAAAGAAATATTATTTTATTAAATGGTATAATATTCATAAAAATATAATATTCATCACACTAACACAGAAAATATTTAAAATTACATTAATTATCCTCCATATATTATATTTTCATTTTATAATAACTATATAATCCATATAGTGTAAAAATAAACGAATACATTGTAATATTTAATTTATTTAACTAAGGGTTAAATCCAAATGATTAGGTTAAATTAGTGAACTAAACTTGTCTAAAACGAGTTTTTTAGATGTTTTAGATTCCAAATAACCGTATCCTCAAAATATATTACTTTTGAGCTATTATAATTCTAAAATTAAATTATAATAAATTAATATTTCAATGCATTCCTAAAGTTCCACTCCTCCCTCTTATAAAAGGCCACCACCTCTACCCATTTAGTATCACCTCCCAAGACACTTGGATCATCCAAAATCAGATAAAATATGATCCTTTGATCCCTCCCTTACTCCTTGAATCCATACATTGTGATGTATGCAATTCAACAAATCCTTTTGGCTCAAATCAATCGGACTTACCCGATTTAGTAATATTGTCATCACTCATGATCCATTAGTTTATTTTTTTCCTTCTATGAACCCCTAACCACGTTTTATTCCATTATTTTATAACAAAAATAGTATCCTCAAAATACTATGATGTTTTTATTCTGAGTATACAACCTAAACTTTCACAAACCACCATCTAATGGACATAGAACATATTGTTTCTGTGTAGAGTGAGCAACAACCTCAAAAATGATGATTGTTCAATTTTTTCTACCACCTATCATGGTGGCCATTATAATGGAAATTTATTTATATATGATTATATATATATATATTGTCTTTATTATTATGTAATATATATTTTAACATACATTTATGCTTTCTATAATTCGTAAATATGATAATTACATTTTAGGAAGTGTGGACTACCGCCCCCTCAAAGTGATATGACTGGTTCATTCCCTACATGGAATGTATAATGTATAGATTTAATGAAATTATGTAATGTATATATCAATTATATTATAATGTAATTATAATATACCTATGTATCATTTAGTTTCTATTATTTTATTATGACAAAGAAATAGAAGTAGCGTTCAATCATATGTGCTGCCTACCGTCTCCATAAACGGTTCATTTCATTTATTATATCCAAATATTATGGATATTGAAAATACATATATTCTGCATATATATGGTATTTATATCACAAATAATAATATGGGTATTTAATTTTGACCACATGGAAAATTTATATCACATCTAGTTCAAGAAGTTCATTTTTGACTCTAGTACTGAATATCGGAAAAACATATGACATCAAATTAAATAATTTTGTAATATTTATAACATGGTAATTAGTGATATAAAAAGAATAATAAAATTTAAATTGTTTCAAGATAAGTTTAAATTAACTTATGTTTATTATACAGGAACACAAGGATTGTATGTGATGAGTCAGGCTCAAGCTAAGGGACTTCACCTCAATCTCCATTCATTGTGTCATATTTAAATTTATACACGACCTATATTATATGATTTAAATAAACCCCTTTTACTTTTCATTTCATTATAATGGAATATTTTTTCTATTAATTTTTTTACTAAATGAAAAAGATATTTATTTAACGTATGTGACAACAACGACCTCTCCACCACAGAAACCATTATTTGATATTTGGCATCCTCTAAAATATTAATTACTTTTTTAAAGTAAAATAAATTCATTATTCCATTTTTGGATGTTTTGGTATTGAAAATGGATTTGAAATTGTGTTGAATATTTCAATATAATGAATGTATTTTTGAGATTGAAAATGAAATTTTATGAGTGAAATATTGATGATTTCAGTCGTTTATGGTTTAGGATTATATAATTGTAATTGGAAATTTAGTGGGGGGTATCATGATAAAAAACGCTTGTGGTAATGTGATAGACCTAGTATATATGGTTCCATGATAAACCATGTATGGGTTGTTATATGTGGAAGTCCACCGTATGGTTATTCCATTTATGTATGATTAAGATAAATTCCATCATTTATATCTTATACATAATTTATATGGGTTTTATGGTAATATTTTGGTTACAAAAGGTGGAATAAATTATCTTATATTTAGTGATGATTATTTACTATTTCATAAAGATGAAACGTTTTACATTATGATAAAGTATTCATGGTTTACATGTTTTCGACAAGCTAACAATTTTTCCTACTTTGTGTATCCCTTACTGAGCTTGTTATGCTCATTCCATGATTTGAATAGTTTTTTATTATATTTTAATGGATAATAGAGTCATGTATTTTATTAAGGAAGAGTTATGATGTTTAAACATAAAACTAAACCATGATTATTTTAATATATTTTGATTTAAGAAAAAATGGATATCATGTAGACGTGTCTACTTTGTAGTATTTGTGATTTCATATAATATTTATTGAAAAATTATCTAAACCTCAAACCTGGAAAGATCCTTAATGTGAATTAATGTTAAATTATTAACATGTCTCAAGATTTAGTAACATTTAATGTTGAGGCCTTATAGTTGTTATCAGAGGATAGTTTAGATAACATTAAGAGTTAGAATATTGTTAATATAATATCCATAAAAGATTTTTTTTACTTTACCATAAAATTGAAATGATATAGAATTTGAACATTACCATGTTGCATCATTAATAAATTTTTTATTCATAATGGTTTTATAAAGAGGAAATAGGGGAACTGTGTTGGGAAGGTATACAGAGGAAACAATCCTTCCAGATTTTCATCCTAAGATGGTCGGAATTGGAACTGAATTGAATGTTGTAGTGATGGCTCATTTGACTATGGTGATAAATGTTGGTGGTGTTGATGCATGAGATCCATTAGACCAATCATATAAATATATAATGATATTGATGGATTTGATTAGGAAACATCACCCATCATTAAAAGGATCATCTGACCTTATGCTAGATTAAGAGTGTATTAATGCATTAGAAGTGATTTTTTATGTAATGGGATGTTTAGACAATCAAAAGGTTAGTCTTTTTGTTTATCATTTTAAAGGTGAAGCTGATTAGTGGTGGTCAATGGTTAAAAATATTAGAGTATGTGAAAATATTGATACCATGTAATGGGATTATTTTATTAATATCCTCCTTGAGAAATATTTTCTTAAGGAAATTGTACGTAGTATAGAAACTATATTCTTTAAATTGAGACAAAATGAGGAATCATTTGTGGCTGCATATGTAGAAAATTTCACATGTATTTCCTGATATATCCCAAATTTCATCAGGGATATTGATATTAAGATTAATTGGTTTTAATTCAGATTGAAGTCAAAATATCAAAGAGAACTATATTATCCTCTGTTAAAAATCTATGAAAAACTTGTTTGATCTACTGAGACGGGAGAAATGAAAGTTTATGATGATCATGTGTTCCATGAGAGAAAATAAATAAAGAAACCCAATTGTCATAAAATGGTAAATAATTAATTAAATAAGCATTTAGGCAAGAAAACTAAATTTCCATCAAGTGAGAAGTGTGGTAAAAAGCATCCTAGAAAATGCCTCTCAAAGTCTGGGAATTGAATATAATGTTGCAAGACTATTCATGTTGCTCATAACTATAAAGGACATGATCAGGAAGTCCATGAAAACCAAGTTGTATGATGTTTTATTTTCAATGAGATATGACATTATAACAATGTGTGCCCAAAGATGATTACCCAGGGTGGGAACTAGCAAGATCAAAAGCATAAGAGAATGAAAAAATTATTTTCTACTATTATGGTTGATGTGGGAATATTAATTGATGTGGTGACAGGTAAGTTACAAGTTTTTTCAAAATATTCCAATAAAGTATTTTTCTCTGGATCGTCACATTCATTCATTTTTGATATCTTTGCAATTAAATTGGATGTAGTACATCATTAATGTGATATAGAACATTTGGTAAAACTCTAGGTTAAAGTATTAAAGAACACAATATTTATAGGAATATTTCTATTATCATTAGTGGGATAGTCCTTCTTAAAAATCTTATTCAACATCACATAGTTGGATTTGATATCATTTTGGGTATGGTTTGAATTTTATTTTATCATTCCAAAATAAATTTCAAAGCCAACAAATATTTATTCAATGATTTCATACCATTGATAACATACCAAGTAACTAAAATATTGATTAAATATAAAAATTATTTTTATTTATCTCATGTTGTGTAAATGAATGAAATATGTTTTATTAGTGACATTATAGTAGTGAGAGAATTTATGGTTGATTTTTCAAATGAATTGTCTAGTATTTTTCCTAATCAGGAGGTTGAAATTAAAATTGATTTAGTGAATGACGATCATCTTATTTATAAAACTCATTATTTAATGTCTCAATTTGAAATTTTGGAATTGAAAATTAGATGTTAGAATTACATTATAATGATTTCAATCAAACTAGAACATCAACACAGGGTGCTGCAGTTTTAGTTTTGAAAAGGAAAGATGGTCCTATGAGTCTATGTATTGATTATAGAGCCTTGAATAACATCACTATTAAGACTAATTAACCTTTAACTTATACCAATGATTTGTTTTATCATCTCGGTGGAGCTAATTATTTTTCAAAGATTGATTTGGGGCCTGGGTACCAACATCTAAATGTGAAGGATGATGACATTCCAAATACATCATTCAGAACAAGATATGAGAATTTTGATTTTGTAGTTATTCTCTTTCGGTTAGCTGATGAACCTACTTTATTTTTGAATCTCATGAATGGGTTATTTCATTACATTACGGATCAATTTGTGGTTGTGTTTATAGATGACTTGTTGGTATATTATAAAAGTATGGAGGAACATGAATGTCCCTTAAGTATTGTTTTAAAAACTGTAAATGAAAACTGACTATATGAAATGTTCAGTATGAGTGAAATTTGGTTGAAAAAATTTTTCATTCCTTAGTCATATTGTTTCTTAATATAGAATAACTATTGATCCTTCTAAAACAAATATGTTTTGGGGAGTTGTCAAGACCTACCACTATCAGAGATATTTTTAGTTTTCTTGGATTTCCTGGTTATTACCAAAGTTTTATTTATAAAATTTCTTACTTATCTAGCCCACTAACAATGATAACATGTAAGGGAGTTATGTTCATCTGGAAAAATTAATGTGAGGAATGTTTTCAGAAACTGAAAAGAACATTGGTAAATTCTCATGTTTTATTCCTGCCTTCCCATAATAGAGAGTTTGTTATCTATAATGATGAATCACTGAAAAGACTTGGTTAAGTCCTAATACAGAATGATCAGGTAATTTTCTATACTTCACCTTAGTTGAAAACTCATGAGTTAAATTACCCTACACATGATTTGGAGTTAGATAACATGTTTTTCATAAAGGATTTGGAGGAATCACTTTTATATCATAATTTGTGAAATATATTATGATCACAAAAGTATGACATATATATTCACTTATAAAGAATTGAAAATGAGATAGTAGAGTTTGTTGGAATTAATAAGGGATTGTGATTTCAAATTTCGTTACCTTGTCGGAATATAATATAAAGTGGTTGATGTTCTGAGTTGAAAATTTAATTATAGAATAAACATGTTGCGTTTGGAACAAGATCCATTGGTTAATTATTTGATTAATTTTTGATTGGATGTTGTTGGTGCAGTATGTTCCTCTATTTTGTTTAAGGTCTTAGTGAAGTCATATTTATCAAAGAGAATTAAGAACCTGTAGAAGGAATACATTTAGTTTTAGAAGAGGGTATAATTGGTTCTGAAGGGAAACTTCCTTGAATTAAAAATTTGAAAAAGACTTTGTTTTGAGATTTGGAGAGAGATTATGTGTGCCTTGTGATTCACAGTTAAAGAATGAGTTGTTCGGTAAAGCTTACAGTTATGGGTGTTCAGTTTATCTGGGAAGCACTAAGATGTAGAGAGACATTCGAGAGTATTACTGGTGGGATGAAATGAAATGAGATATTGCTCACTTTTCTATGAAATGTCTAACTTTTCAAAATGTGAAAGCAGAATAAAGTTGTCGAATGGGATTATTTAGGATTTTCTATTTCCATATTAAAAATGGGGAAATATTTTAATGGACATCATTTTGGGAATACCGAAGACATATCTAGGTAATAACACAATCTGGGTTATTAAAAATCGATTGAGTAAATATGCTCATTTTCATCATATTTAAGATACTTTGTCCCCAGATCAACATTATCAATTGTATAATAAAAATATATTCTGGTAACATCGTGTTACCCGGTACATTTTATCTAATTATTAACCTAGGTGCACTTCAACCTTTTGGAAAAACTATCAAAAGTCATTAGGTATTGAATTAAACTAATGTCCAACTTTTCATCCTTAATCAGATTGGTAGTCAGAACAAATAATTCAGACATAGGAAGATATGATATGTTCTTGATCAATGGATTACCAAAGATGTTGGTATAAATATCTTTCTTTGGTTGATTTTTCTTTTAATGTCAGGTTTCATTCTAGTATACAGTTGGCCCCATTTGAGGCACTATTTGGGTAGTGGTGTGGAACACGAACTTTTTTAGTTGAATTATGTGAAAGGATTTTGATGGGAATATAATTGGTGCAGTAGATAGAAGATAATGTTAACTTGATTCAGAAGCACATGAAGACATCTTAGAGAAGGCATAAAAGGTATGCAGATAATTGGATAAAGGATCTTTCATTCAAGGTAGGTGATAATTTCTTTCTCAAAGATTTTCCATGGAAGAGTGTGATGTGTATTGGTATGAAAGGGAAGCTATGTTTGTGGTTCATTAGACTCTATGAAATTTAGTATAATGTTCGATCAGTTGTTTACTAAGTGGGTTGACCTCCAAATTTCTTCCATGTACCCAATGTTTTTCATGTTTCAATGTTACGAAAGTATATGATGGATCCATCTCATGTTTTGAGTCCAAAGGTTTTTTAGTTGGAAGTGAATCATTTTTTGATGAATAACCAATACAAATTCCGGACTATAGAGAGAAACCGATGTTGACTAAGGGAATTCATCAGGTAATGGATATTTTTAAAACCCATTTGGTTGAATAGGTAACATGGGAATCCTAAAATTCTATGAGGGATAAATACCCCATCTTATTTGATATGTAAATAAAAGTTTTGGTAAAAAATTTAAAAAAATGGGCAAGGATGTACCATCATAGGTATTTATAGAAGAATACATTTTCATATCTATTAATATTTCTTAATAATATTTTAATTTTATATTAAATGTATTTTTTTTCCGATAGTGCTCTCAACACACCATGACGAGTTTCTTCGAAATTATACGTTTCACACAACACTGAGGTATACTGAAAAATAATACAATAATATTACTATTATATTAATTTGTAGTTAATTCCATGATTTTATATTGGAAATAATGAACAAAAATAACTAAAAATGATTAAAAATGATTGATAAATGTTTTAAGTTTATCCAATTATTTTTAGAAGCTCAAAATAATAATGAATCCAATTTTAAGTATAAAATAATATAATATTTTTAAAAGGCTATTTTTCGCATTTAGATGGAGAACCGTGTTTAAATATATATTTTTTCCACTTTTATATATTCTATTTGACAAAAACTATTCTTATTTGGAATCGTGATATCAAAATTTATGTTGGTCTAAATTTTTTTATTTTTCGGATAAAAATCATTTTTAATGAATAATGAAAAATACAGCATTTTAAATTCACAACATTTTTTCCACTAATTTATTTTAATTAAGTTATTATAATATTAATTTCTTCTCAAGTATTTTTATATTAATATTTTATCATTTAATCCAATTTTGGTCATTGGAACTAATATTACATTTAAATTGGACATAAACACATGTCAATCTTTTGTAAGTTTTTACTTCTTAAAAACCCACTTTCTAGTTTTGAAAATGGGAATTAATTTAAAATTCATTAATGAATATTATATGTTTTGAATTTATGAAAATTTATTCCATATTTGGAATCATAAGGTCAAAATTCTGTAAAAAGGTACCCATTATTTTTGGACATTATGAATTGTTTCTTCAGAAATTATTTTTAATTATCATGGTAAAATGGTAAATTAGGTAAATGAGGGAAAATGTAAAAATATAATAATATAAAACTACCCTATATCATGTCCTAATATTATTGTATGAGTAATGGGTTACCTAGAAATCCCTAGGACTATCTTTTGGCATTTTTGAGCCACTTGGGTGTGACAATGACATGTTATAGTAATTTATTTAAATTAAAGAGATATATAACATAAATATGTAACTTTTTACAAGAAAAAATTTAATATAGGGTTATATAACTAATATATTTGACTATAAATAGTAATAGTATATATAAAAGTGTTTTCTATATCATTCTATTTTGTTTTTTATTTTTATACATTATATATATAAATTCAATTATGACAGAATGATGATGCAGTTATTACCTTATTGATGAAATATTCAAATAAATGATATTAAAAATATTAAAATACATATAATTTGAACATTTTCATTCCATAAACTTATTTTTTGGATTAATATGACTCATTATCCTTGAGGTAATGTATTTTTTTTAATTAATCAAGTTATTTGTATATAAATAGAAATCAATTACTAAAAATGTCATATTTGACATAGATGAATTTTTTAAAAAATTAATATTTTATTAAATGATATAATGGTAATAAAAATAATAGATTCAATAAACTATCATATATAATGTTAAAAATATCATTAGTTATCCACCTGATGTTCTCTAGTATTTTTATAGTAATTTTATTTACCATACACTGTAAAAATACAAGAAAACATGAAAAGAGTTAATTTTATTAATTAAGGGTTAATGCCAAAATATAAGGTAACATTTGTGTCCTAGACTTGTCTAAAACATATTTTATGAGATTACATAGACCCATCCTCATCTTATACTCAAAATATATTACTTTTTATCTATTATAATAAGAATATAATTTTATAAAGAAATTCTATTTCAAAACAATTTTAAAGTCACTCTCCTCCCTCTTATAAAACACCACCATCTCTACCCACACACCAACACATATAATGCCCCTCATCTAATCAAACATCTGCTAAAAAAATCACCCAACTCACCCCCTTTCTCATAGAATCCTTACATTGGGCACAAGGAAATTCAAGAAAGCCTGTTGGCTCAAATCCAATTGAGTTACCTAATTTTGAGGTAACGTCTTCTCTCAAGCTACTTTCATTTATTTTCTTCCTTATCCAATAACCTAACAACTTTTTATTCCATTATTTTATGAAAAATATTATCTTCAATATAATATTATTTTTTTATAATTTATCGATCTATACTTACACACACATCCATCTAATGGATATATAACATTCTATTTCTATATACTATGAACTACTACCTCCCAAAACAATGATTGTTCAATTTTCCCCTAAAACCTCTCATGGTGGCCATTATGATGGAAATTTTTTTTATATGATATATATTATATTTATATTGTCTATACATTTCTTTAATTTGTTATAAAAGACATTTATTCTTTCCATAATGTGTAAATATGATGGTTTTATTTTAGAAAATGTGGACTATCGCCCACTCAAAGTGATATGAATCATTCATTCCATATATGGAACATATAAAGGACATAGTTAAGGAACTTATATAATATATATAACATATATATTATAATCGAATTATAATATTCCTAGGTGTCATTGAGTTTTCTTTACTTTAATGAAAAATAAATGGAGGTAGCGTTTATGTTTACGTACGGCCTACCATCTCCCTGAATGGTACATTTCATTTCTTATATCAAAATATTATGGATTTTATAAATACATATATAATGGATAAATATGGTATTTAAATCATGAATAATATTATGAATATGCAATTTGACAGCATGGACAATTTAAATCTAAAGATGTTAAACAAGTTCATTTTCGCCTCAAATACCGAATATCAAGCAAATGTCTGATATGAAAATAAATAATTATGTAACCATTATAACATGGTAATAAGTTACATAAAAAGAATAATAAAGATGAAAAATGTTCTAATGAATGTATAAATTAACCGAAGTTTATTATACAGGAACATATTGATTGAACATGACGACTCAGAATCAAGGTAATGGACTTCATCTCAATTTCTATTCATTGAGTAATATTTTAATTTATACTGGACGTTTATTATATAGTTTATAATAAACCAATTTGACTATTAATTTTATTCAAAATGAATTTTATTTTTATGAAGTGTTTTACTAAATGAAAAAAGTAATTTATTAATTCTTGCGGCGATAAGGACGTCTCTTCCACCAAAAACAATATTTGATATTTGGTTTCCTCTATAAGCATTAATATTTTTTATAAAGAAAATACCTCCATTATTCCCTTTTGGGTGTTTTGGTATTCAAAATGAATTTTAAATTTTATTAAAATTTTCAATATCATGAAATGATTTATATTTACTGAAAAAGAAATTTTATGAGTTAAATGATGATAATTACAATCATTTATATTTCATAATTATATAATGGTACTTGAACATTTAACGGGAGGTTACATGATAAAAAAATATGGGTGGTTATGTGATAATCCAAATATATGAGGTTCTTTGATAAACAATGATTGGTGATTACATTATATCCTCTAATGTATTGGGTATGGAAGTCGATTGTATGGATATTCCATTTGTATGAATGATATGTGTGGAAGTAAACCATATGGTTATTCTGTTTATGTATGATTATGTTCTTAGTTACCTTTTATATACTACATGTACTTCTTATGAGTTTTATGGTAATCTATTGATTACAGAAAGGGTAAGCAATGGTCATATATTCAGTGATGAGTTTTTACTACTTCATAAAGATGAAATTTTTTACATTATATTAATGTATTCATGGTTACATATTTTCACAAGGAAAACAGTTTTTCCTTATTGGTGTATCCCTTACTAAGCTTGTTGTTATCATCCCATGGTTTTCATTTTTTCACATGATTTTAAAAGAGAATTCAGACATCTATGGGATCAAGGAATACTTATGATGATTAAACAATAAATGAATCCATGTTTCTTTTAAAAAATTGTTTTATGAAAGAATAATTGATGGAATGTATACAAGAATACTTCATAATATTTGAGATGTTTTGAAATATTTAGGGCATGATTCTTTAAATCCATAAACATAAAAAGATCCTCAATGTGAATTACACTCAAATTATTGAATTATCTAAATATTTAGTAATGTTTAATGTCATGGCCTTATTATGATATTTTCAATGATATTATCCCACCATTATAATTCATGGTTCACATCAATGAACCATTTTTATCTCAAAAAGTTCTCAAAAATATCACATTTTAGATTTTCATCAAATTGGAAAAGAAACTACTGTAATGGGAAACTTATTCTTCTATAGAATTCACAATGCATATGAGAGTGTCAAATTTTCATATATTTTTAACCAATGTATAATACATTTCATCATATTCCAACTATAACTATGATTTCCCATAATCTATAAAATTTATTTAATAAGATATGTATGGAAAAAATTCAATAGTCTCCATCTTCATAATTTCTGGGAATTTGGACTTTTAAATAATGGTTAATTAAAAAATGACTATTCTTAAGAGTTTCAGATCAGTTTATCAATGTAATAACCTTCTCCATATTTGTTAGTTTATATAACAAACTAGTTATATTAATTTAGTGTAGCTTACTATTTCATTTTTTGAATCATTCAAGAACTTCTATATCATAACATTTATTCTTAATTTTCCATTGTAATGATTGGGTCCTTCATTTTTGTAGGTGTAGAAATATTATCTCCAATATGAAGATTATGTAAACATCCATTAAATATTTACATCATATATATTGATAAAAAATACATGAATTTTCATATATTGATCTAATTAGTTGAAATATTGTCTTTGATCCCAATTTATTGATTAAATGACACATAGATACTCATGAGAGAGTGTGAATCTGGTGTTCATAAACAATTACTAAAATCCAATTAATCTTGTAAAACAGTTTACCTCCAATGGTATTGGTTCCTATATTATTGGAGAGTAAAAATGTGGATATTTTTTTAATAAATTAATCAAACAAAATCATGGATATTTAGAATAAAGAAATTAGATGCGCACAAAGATTTCAAAAAGATCAATTCCAAGAAGGGAAGCATTATTTTTTGTGATATATTTCAATAAAAAGAAAAAATATGCATATTTTAATGATATAATTAATTACGATCTAAGTTATTAGGGATTATCCAGAACCCACAATGCATCCTAAACATACACAAAATCCCACCAAATTATAATTTCTATTGATATTATTATATTATCCTCCATAATCTTTATGTACATCTATAATATTTGTGATATATTTAAAAATATACCTATTAAATATTCTCCCTCAATATAGAGTCTTCGAAATCTATCAAACCATTTGGAATAGTATCATAAAAATCATTCAATTTTATATATCATTAATGCCTAATCATATTCATGATCTATATACATGATTCAGTCAAGTAAAACTATAATATCTTTGACTAATAATGAATATTATTGAACAATGTCTTCATACTGACCTTTCATTAATTTTCATCACCGTCCATCTTAAATTCCAGAAAAAGTGGGTGTTTATGGTTGTAATCTTAGTACTATATTTTTGAATATTTGATATTAAAGAAAGGGGTTTTTTCTTTACTTTTTTATCCAGTTCTATCTCATTATATCTCATGATCTCTCCCATACATTTATCATAATTAGACAGTCACACAAACATCCATCATTTCCCAACATTATTTTATAATAACACCCATCAGAATGGATTTCATATATGTCGTTCATGTATAAAATAACAATCAAATCAATATAGTGATCCTCAAGATACATTCCATTAATCCTAAAACATGGGTATATTTATGTGATGTACATTTCATTTCTAAAATCTTTTATGTTCGTGTGATCTAATAATCTACAATATTCTTTTTAAATAATTGTTTCTTTCCATTGATATTTCAGGAATACCATTTCTTATTTTCTTTTACATTTAATCAACATGGATTATTTCATCATATGATACAATGATGTATTAAAGAATTATTTACCAAAAAAGTGAAAATATATATATTAATGAATTATTAATACTTTTATAAAATATAAATACAATAGATTCTTATTTTTTTAAGTCTCTTCATTATAAAATTTTGAGACATCTGATTTTCATTTTCAGTATCTATATACAATTGAAATATTAAAAAATGTCATTTAATAATCTACTCAATTCAAAGAATGATCCAAAAATTGGATTATTATTTTATATTAGTTGAAGTCATAAAAACTCTTCTTCACATTTTATTCATATTTGATAGCCAATATTGATTATTTTGTTTTCAAACCTAACAAATTGCGATTAATTGATAAGTGAACTACTTATTTTTTCTCATTTTAATTTCAATAAATGAGGGCATGAATATTTTAATAAAAATTCATAACTATATTTTAAAATTTAATTGTTTATTTATTACATTATTTTATATTTTGGTCTTTTTAATATTATCCTTGGATATTCATAATTTAATCCTTATGTAATCTAGAAATTTCACAAATTGTTGGACTTAGGGTTACTCAACTAATGTGTACTAGTTACTATTCTAACGTACTTGTTTACTCTTTTAAAGACTAAGCTACTATCATGATCTAGGGAATTAATAATCCAAAAATTCCACTTAGTATTGATTATTATAGTTTATGCTTAAGAACATTTTAATTACACTCCATAAGTCATGCACTTTTCTTTTGATGTTTCAATTTACACTTATTAACTCTATGAGTGGTTTTTAATGGATTTATTGACCCTTCAATACTCCACATTATGGAGAATATTTTTTGGTTGTAATTTATAAATATTAGACTTATTCATTTTATGTGGATAAGTAATCTTCTAATTTCACCAATTACACATTCAACTTATAGTGATTCTCCCACCTATTTTCTATCTTTTTATCAACTTTTCTAGATGAATCATATAATATCATACATAAATAAATTAGTTTCTTAGAATAAAAATGCATATATATCACCAAATAAATTAATATTTAACATAGTTATAATCTAGAACTAATAAAAACATCATAAATAACCTTATAGAATCTTTAAATAATAATTGGAAATAATAGATTAATTTCAAATATCTCTAGCTATTTTTAAAAATATATTATAGAATTTAAATACACAATGTGGAATATTTATGTGAATCATAATTACCTAAACACTCACACTCCAGATCCAATTACTCTAAAACATCATAAATTTTTACTTTTTATTGATTATATTTTTTTCTATCACAACAATCCATTGATGGTATTTTATTGCTTCATCCAGCTTACTATTCACTTCAGCACAAATCCAAAAGGTATAATATTGTTAACACTTATCAACATGCATAAATCTTTTTAAAGCAATTCTATATATTCATCACTTAGCAATAACATTATGATTGTTTTTAAAACTATGTGCTCACAACATTTATTCACTTTTCAAGATATCATGACCATGGTCATGGCACATGACTTCGACATTAATATTAGCTCGGAAACATATATTAAAAAGTTGTTCTATATTGAATGTGTTTTTAAAGGTATTCAAGGATAAATTTTATGCTCTTCATTAACCAAAAGTGTGGGAAACATCATAATGTTCCTTAGTTGGTTGATTCTTCCTCCATCAACAAACATTAACACATAATAAATTTCCTTTTTTAGATCCTATTGAAACAACATACAATTTATTACCCATAAATAAATTTTCATATAAAAATTATTTAATAAAAATAAATATATGTTGAGTTTATATAATGATATAATTTAAAATTTTCATTTAGAAGATATACGAATCATTATATGTGATCTATATAGATCAAAATACATGAGAATTTCTAAAAAATATGGAACATAGATTAAATATTTGAGAAATTTACATGAGTGTCTATAACCTTAGAAGCCTCAATAAATTAAAAAATATTTTATTCATTTACGTTAAATTTATAAAATAAGTAATATTATTCGGGAATTATAATCAATTTCAATAAATGGCATGATTAAAATGAAAAAAAAAACTTTTTCAAAAAACAAAACATTCTAATAAAATTGGGTATCATGAATGGAAGTCAATAGAAAATAATTTTACAAAATTATGTGTCAAATGAATCATGAGAAGTCTATAATATAAAAAGTGGATTTCAAAATAGTGTTCAAGGATAATGAGATGTATTACTTTGAATTGTGGGAGGTATTATGTTTCGATAAATCCCATCAGTGACATCAAAATTGATTTTGTTAGCAATATTAGAATTAAAAAAAGAGTTATTTTTTAGAAATATTGTGTAAAATGTTTTTTTATTTGTTTTTTAAAAATTTACAGGTTTCAAAATTTTATTTTATTTTCATTATAAAATATATGAGTATTGAGAAGAAAATATTGTGGATGATACTAAATAAAAAGAACAAAATATAGTTGTATTGAAATTAGAATATAGAAAATTGATTTTGTAACTCCTATGAAGGACATATTAATTAATACTAAGAAATGTATGATTAAAAATGTGATATTAATTTAATAAATTATTATAATTTTAATCAATAATTTATTGAAAATATAGTGGTTTTAATTTTATTTACCATTATAATAATAATCATTGAACTACAATATGAGAATGAAAGAATATTTATATTCTTATAACTAAAAATTTAATAATCTAGTATATTATTTTTATGAAGTTATATATAATATATAATTGAATTATATTTTCAAACATATTAATAAATTAATGTACTAAAAATGTTTATTTTAATTAATGAAGCGATAGTTTCACAGTCTTTAGTGAATTTAGAGAATAATTTGAGTGGGAGTAGAGACAATACGTGGGTAAGATGTTTCAATTGATTATTTTTAATCATAATATGTAATTGTATTAACAATATTAAATTATTTCTATCAAATTAAAATTTAGTATTTTTATAAAATGGGCTTATGTTAGGTTCGTTATTAATTCTATCTAAAAATATGGTGAAAATAAAAATTTGAGAAAATTATCATTTTTAGAATAATATAATGTAAAATTTTCATTAATGAGAATCTTGTGACCAATAAAAGTGATCATAGACAATAAAAATTAGTTAATGTGTAATAATATTTATTATTACTCAATATTTAATTCAAAAAATAATAATATATTCAATAAAATTCCCTTTTAATGATAGAATATGGTTCTAGAAAATATTTATGTAATTCGGTGGTGTTGGAAAAAAAAGCATCTCCCCAAGAGTGTATGATATTGATAAATTTATTCAATATGTATAAAAAACAATTATATTTTCTACAGACACACATATAAAGATATTTTTTTAAAAACTTGTATTGGGAATATATCCATAACATTGATGTTGTTTTCCTATGATAGAGATTAATTATGAGGTGTTTTAGCTCATAGAGTTCCCAATCAAGGATTGATATTTAGTAGATTGTATAGACAATATTTATATATTTAATATGGATCATTTTTATATGATAAACAATGACGTTGATTATATTTCATTCCCAGAAGTAGACATTTCAAAATTACACAAGAATTTAACATCATAATAAATTTTAGTATACCATGATAACTTTGGTAGAAATTATTATTTTTCATTTTTGATAATAATGTTATGGTTTGTTTTACATTCAGTATAATATAATTCCTAATTTATTTTCTAAAAATTTTATTATTTGGGCCAATCATTATTATAGAAAATAAATGTTTTCTCTATAAGAAAAAATATTGTAAATTATTTTTATGATTAAAATTACCAAATTATTAATTATTTAAAAAATAATTATATTGTTTTATATTACAAAACATTATATTTATATAATACATAAAATTAGGATGTGTGTGTGTGTGTGTTTTTTTGTTTTTTGTGTTTATATATATGTATATATAATGTTAGGAAAAGAAGGATTTTGGATGACCTCATGAGAGATAGTGTGACCAGAAAAATCATGAGAATCTTATAGGGATCCTTATTTTAGTTAATATAATGTTTATTTTCATTAAAGGATACACTATTAAATAATTATAATAATCAAAATAACTAATTTATACATTCCAACAATTTATAAATTCTGTTTTATGAAAATATATACTATTAAATAAAATTAAATTTCCATTGGTTGGATCACTAGTAAAATGAAAACCCACTCTCTCAATTCATGAAATAATATTTTAAAATTAAATTTTTGGGATGAATTCCTATATAAAATCTTAAAAATTATCATAATAGATTGATATTTGAATTTAATATTTTTAATTGATTTTAGTGATTGAAAATTTGCAGGATATATGCATCTACCATGAAAAAATGGTCAATATTATTATAAACCATATTGTAACACTCAATATAACCTCTTACGAATTCATATTATGGAATAATTCATCATTAATAAGAAAAATTTCCTTAAAATACAATCATTTTAATGAATAAAAATCAAATAAATATTGAAAATCTATGGAAATAACATTTTCCCCACAGAAAATAGAATTTTATAGAACATGAAATTGCTATGGAAATTACGGCATTATTATGAATCAGTAATGGTTCCCATTGTTTTATGTAATTAGTTACTTATAAACGGTTTGAAATTATTATCTTATTTATTATCTATTTTATTTGTCTTCTATTAATTTATATTATTATCTCATACATAATTCATTTAATGAAAAATTAAATTTTAGTAGTAAGGTTTTCACAATATAACTTCAAAAAACAAATATATATATGTTTCGGGTCAGTTTCAAAATGCCCAACGGTTCTGTATCTGATGGTACATGGACCTTTTTTCCAAAGGTAGTCGTTCACTGGGTGGCTTGGCTAGCGACACTTAAGAACACACATTGGTTGAGATGATGGGAAGTTGGGCTCATCGCACCCTTTTGGGGGGAAATATTTCTTGTTCCAGGACTCTCTTATATATTTAAGACGTGTTCATATGTTCGTGAATATTTGGTTTATACCCAAGCATAGTATCCACGGATTACTTCTGGTTGTAAATGGTCAGTTGGACGCATGGGTTTTAAATCCTTTATGCCCGAGGTTTACCATCCCTCGTTGGATTAATGACCCCGAGGAGTCCGTACTCATTAAGGCGGCACTAGGAGTGGCGCGGTGAACTGACGTGAAGATAGTCAAATCGACCGGTTGTTGGGATTGAACTTCAGGAAAGCTTCCTACATACCCTACCTGGGAGACTAGGATCAAATTTCATGTAGTTCGAATAGAAGTGTCAGAGAGCCGATGTGCATATGGACCCTGGGGTCCGATGTTGATCGGGCTTGAACCTCAAGGAGGCTTCCTACGTATCCCTGTGGTAGGGAATCAAAGTCCTCGTATTTCGCATTGGCATGGGGCTTACACTCTGAGGAGGCCCATGGTGTGGACTGAGGCTTACACTCTGAGGAGGCCCATGGTGTGGATTGGGGATTACAATCTAAGGAGGCTCATAAGAGGATGTCATGGTCGATACCTACTCTAAGCCCACATGAGTCATGCTCGGTGTGAGAAACAAGACGTAGCAGGGACTAGACGATCACGTCGCGAAAGGTGCATCTGTGGGAAGTGGAGTAGGGATTACGCATGGGGGCGTCCCATAATGTTTGGGATTACTCTGAGGTGGATTCCCATGGCGACAAAGCACAATGCGAGAGGGACTTGGCCCCAAATTGGGACGGATCAACACCCTTCCCTACTACGCCCTTCCTTGGCTATGGCTGTGGGGAAGTACGGAGGTGCATGGGGGCTTCCTTTTGATGGGTATCCCACCACGCCTCGGGGAGGGGAGAAGTGCCCCAATCCTAACTAGTGGAGGGGTAGAAAGGGGGCTCCCGGGCTCGGACTCCGCATTACCATGGGAATGTGAACCCAGAAATAATTCAGGAATCCACCCAAGGGTCGAAGCAACCCCTTCACCCTCTCTTAACAAGGATATGTGAACTCAAAATGGCGCGCTGATGCAACTGAAGGTTACATCACACGGGTCTGGTGGCTCTAGTGGAGGCCTTGACTCAGGGCCGATGAATGGACCAATGAGGGGGTTGCGGAAGATCAGGCTGGATTTGAATGATTTTATCCAGCTCGGGGAATGGGAACTTCGAAGGATCTCACGGGCCACACACATGTATTAGCGATGGAGCCCTTCACGTAAGGAGGTGCTATGTGGCTGGAGATGCTGTCCGCAAACCAGGGTGGTCCGCGGACTGGCGGTCATCCCACAAATGAGGGTGGTTCGCGGCTTTGGGTTTGGCCCACGTACAAAGGTGTTATGCGGAGGGATCCATGCGAGCAACGATGGATGAGGGCGGTGCCGATCGGGGGTTCATCGGTCGGGGCTTCCCCCACGTAGGAGGTTGCTACATGGTGTGATAGATCGGAAAAGGGGCATAAACTCCCTGGTCCGCGGGGAGTGCATCTACGGAGGAACCATGGTTCACGGTCTTCGTTTCATTGTTATTTTATGTTCGCGGCTCACCAAGTTATTATGCATTTTTTGTTCGTTATTAATTCGCTTCCAACTTCATACCTGTTCTTGTTCGCATACTGGAACTTCGCAATTTGCGAAATACTAAGCTCATTCATTCGAAATCCTTTCACCCGAATCCGGGCGATCTCTCCAAATCTCCCTTCCTCTTCCCCCTCATTCTCCTTTTATAGAGTGGGGAAAATATGTATCTGTGGTCATGCAACACCTTTTGCGGAAGCCCATAATCGGAACCCCAGTTTATAGATGACATGGTCAATCCGAAACTCACGGGGGGCATTGAAAGAATCTCCCTTGTGAACCAAACTAACTTGGGGAGTGCTTCGCGGACATACAGGGTTCCGCCTCCATTTTGCAAATGACAGCGGATGCGGCCTGGGCCAATTGATGCAGTTTACGGCTAGGGTGGTTCGTGATAATGGACCGTCTCGGAGGCTGTCCTGCTTCGCGTCCATGGAGGTCTTCCGCCTTCATTCCGCGAACGATAGCGGTCCGCGGAGGGTGTTCTTCACAGAACCGGCCGCGTTCTGTTGTCGTTGGACTGGTTTGTGGACCAGTTCGACTTGGGCCAATCCTTTGAGTTTTTCTGCACCTTTCCCAATTCTTTTATGGAGAAATTGGGTGGAAAATCCCTTGTATTAAATGGGATTCTCATTTTCCTTTGTGGATTTTTCAAAACCCTAGAAATTCCCCCCCATCGGAATGGGGTCTGATCGGAACGAAGAGGAGGCCATTCCAATGTAGAGTGGTCCTGAAAATCGATGAGTGATTGGACAATGCTCTAAATTTTTCCTAAACCAAGGGGCTCAGTGAGCACAGTTTGACTATTTCTAGGGTTTTGTAAAAAAACCACAAAACATTTTTTCTTTTTCTTTTAATACCCTAATCCTACCATGGCCCATTTGGTGTGGACCCAGTGGGTATGGCCCGACTTTTTCTTAGGTCGCCCTTTTCGGTTTTTCGGCCTAACCGAATTTGTGCCTCTTTTTTTTGTGAGTAGTTTAAAGTCCCGCCATCAAGACTATCATTATTGATGTTTTAGGTCAAACATATTTGACTAGATATGGTGGGGCGAGGGGCCCAATGAGGTTTGGTTGATTAAAAGATGTCTCAATATCACCCAGACGCATGTGGGTGGAACATGTTTAGATTTGAACAACATACAGGGCATGTCTCAAAGAATGGGAGTTGTATCAGCGTACATAGGTAGGAAGAGCATCACCTAAAGAAATAATTCCTTTGGTAGACAGACCATGAGCTATCAATATTCAGAGCCGCTGAGGGCATGGTATTCATAGTCATGTAAAGGTGTCCTTAAATCAATGACTCCCCTTTTCTGCTGGCCTGAGGAATTCCTGGGAGTCCAGCTTATGGAAACCACCATGGGTTGCTTGGGGAATTATAAAAACCACCAGGGGTGGCTCGGAAAGGGTGTGTGACAACTGAAAGGGTTTGAGAACATCTATATAAATCAGGAGTGTGGACTTAGGGTCTTTGTCCTACAAATTTATCAAGCGTAAAAGAGGGTTGGTGCTTAGAATAGTTTAAAGTCATGAAGCTAGGAAATTATCTAGAATGTAATAGCTTCTACTAGTTCTTTGTAATATCACCATAGACGTTCCACCACATTTAGGCAGGGTGATGAAAGAGTATGGTAAACTACATCTTAGAGTGTTTCCAAATCCCAAGATGGACATGAGGGCTTAGGGGCCAAGAGGTGTATGGAGAGAAGCATTTCCTAAGGAAATCTTTCCATTGGTAGACCAGCCAGAGCAGATCAATATGAAGAGACAATAAGGGCATGGTATGCATAGTCATGAAAATGTTTCCTTGGGTCAATGATTGCATTTTTCTGATAGCCAAGAAACATCAAGGAAGTTTGTGATTCGGGACCACAAGGGGTGGTTTATGAGAGTTCAGTTTTTTTTCTGAGTATAGAGTATGGTTTATGAGGAGAGAGTGCTTAGATATGGGAGAGAAAACTAGGCTAAATTTCTCGAGAATGGGTGAAGTTATTCTTTCTCACGCTTGATGGGAGACGGTGGTTCGTGCAGGTCTGACCCATGCACTGAGCGACAAAGAGAAGCCTCCGTTCCTTACTGATCCTATGACAGGTTTGACCATGTAGTTTAATGTCATGTGGTAAAGACGAGTAGCATTATTCAAGGATGTCATATAGTTTAACATCATGCGGCAAGGATGGTGGAATTATTAAAGGATGCTTTGTAGTTTAGTATCATGCTGTGAGGACATGGGGGTATTCTTCTAAACCGGTGAAAATGCATGTAGTTAGAGGAATTTCCCTGGATGTTTAATGCGGGGTCTTTTAAGCTTTATGCCAAGCGGCCAAGATGTTTCGTGCAGTTTAACCTCAAGTGGTAAGGACGTAGTTGCAAAGGATGCTCTTGATCAGAATGTAACTGGGCTTGAACACCTCGGCATGCCCAAGACATGGAGAGGGGTTGATGGTGTAAATCATGGTTCTGAGGCTTCTTGGATCGGGAGAAATGATATGAGGTCTCTAAGGCCGGTAAGGGTACGGAGCTAGGAAGAGTGCCGCCTAAGGAAATCTAGCCTTTGGTAGATCATCCAGGGGATATCAATATGTAGAGCCGCTGAGGGCATGGTATGCATAGTCATGCAAATGTGCACATGGGACGATAAATTTCCACTTCCAATGCCCATGAATGGTTATGAGGATTCGCAATTTTCCGGGCCATGAAGTCTGTTATTTGGTATGTAAATGTCTAGACATGTCAGGCATATTCAGCCCTGGTTGCTATTAATGCTTAGAGGGTTCCCTGCGCAGATTTATCTTATGCACGGGGGTGTACCTTTACTCCACGTAGTTTAACTTCATGCAGTAGGGATGAAGTACTCCTAGTTTAGAGGTCATAGAAATCAGACCATTTGATGACTATTTATGCAGTCACTCAAAGGATAACTGAGCTACCATACTCTGATATACTCTGAACAGGGTGGGGGATGAAGGTTGTAAACTGCAACTCTGAGGTTTCCCGGATCAGGAGATGTGGTGTGGGGGCTCTGAAGCTGGTAAGAATACGGAGCTTAGAAGAGTGCTGCCCGAGGAAATCGTGCCTTTGGTAGATGAGAGAGGGGATATCAATATGTAGATCCGCTGTGGTCTTGGTATGTATAGGCTTGCAATGGTGTCCCCGGGTCAAGTAATTTCCACTTATGATGGCCATGAATGATTATAAATCCCCGAGATTGCTCATAGTATAGAGTTCGGCATGTGGGGATAATGGTGTCTGAGTATTCAAGAAACACCTTCACTGCAATTTTACATTGATTCAGAGTAGCCTAGCCGTGGCTTGATATTCGTTGATGCAAGTCTTCATGCGAACCAGAGGTGGATACATAGGCTAACCGGGTAGGGATACCCGGGAATCATTTGGATGTGAACAGGGGGATGAACATATAAACAACTACTCCATAAATTTCTAGATTGGGAGATATGATATGGGGGCTCTGAGGCCGGTAGTCGTACAGAGCTAGGAAGAGTGTCGCTGAGGAAATATTACCTTTGGTAGACGAGCCAGGGGATATCAATATACAGAGCCGCTGAGGGAATGGTATGAATAGTCATGAAAAGGTTTCCACGTGTTGATAAATTTCCACTTCCGATGGCCATTAATGGTTATGATGATCCATAATTATCCAGGTCGGGGAGTTTGATGTATGGAGGGGATGAATCCAAATGTCAAGGAGTATTTTCATCTCATTTTTTCATATATCTTGGGTGGGTCGAGATGAAGACCGTGAAGTTTTAATGTCGTCCGATATGGATGAAGTATACACCACGTGAAGATCTGGTCTACACACGGGGGAAGAGGGCATTTTTAAACTCTTATCGGTGTAGTTTTACGTCATACGGTGATGACGAGGAGTACACCTCGTGAAGGTCTGGTCCGTACACGGGTTAAAGTGCATTTTTATCATTCATTTGGGGATATATGGGCTAGGATAGGGAACCCTGGTGTCACTACGTATCCTGCAAGGGTAGTAATCAAGCCGTACATAGTTCGCTGAAGTCAGTGCTATTTAACGTCGTGCGGTAAGGACGAGGAATACACCTTGTGCAGGACTGGTCCGTACAGTGGGGGAAGGGACATTTTTTTAATTTTATTCCATTTGGGAGTGGCTAGGACAGGGTGGGGGATCCCGGCATTTCTATGTATCTTGCGAGGGTAGGAATCAAGCCTCACGTAGTTCTATTTAGAGCATACCCCGTGAAGGTCTGGCACATACATGGGGGAAAGGGGAATTTTTAAATCATCTTAACCGTATAGTTTAACATCATTCATTAAGGACAAAATGATCCTAGTTTTAGGTCATAGAGTTTGGACCGTTGGGTGCTTTGCAGTTTAATGTCCTACATCTCGGACAATAATTGCTTTTAGTTATGTCGGTGAGGAAGGAATTCTCTTAGTTTAAGGTCATAGAGTTTGGACCGTTGGGTGATAGGCAGTTTAACATCCTGCAGCTCGGACGATAACTGCTTTTCATTATGCCAATGAGGACAGAATTCTCTTAGTTTAAGGTCATAGAGTATGGCTTGTTGGGTGATTGGCGGTTTAACGTCCTGCAGCTCAGACGATAACTTCATTTAGTTATCTATGAGAAATATTTCTTCTGGAATCTCTCATTTGTAAGAGTGGTGGTGAACTGCCTGTCCATGGAGATCACAAAATATGCTCTATTGGAGTAGACCTTGTGTATAAAGTATGTTCCCTCCAACTTGGGATCCAACATTGGAGGTTTCTTTCCGGTTATAATTGGGGTATGGAGGACCAACACCAATTCTACATCAAAGAAAGACTGAAGACGGACCTTTTTATTGAAGGCTCGTGAAAGCTGGTTCTGGTATACTTCAAGATGGGGAAAAGTGTGAAACCGCTTCTCGTCTAGCTATTCCAATTCACCTAGCCAGTTTTACTATTGATCATTGTCAGATAACTGATCACAAATGGCAACACAGAGAGAGGGTAATTGGAGCTCAATGGGCCGGACCACTTCTGTTCTGTATACTAATGAGTATGGGGTAGCCCAAGTAGCGGTATAGATTGTGGTTCGATAATCCCACAATGCATGGAGGAGTTTGTCCGGCCATGACTTCTTGTCTTTGTCCACCATTTTTTGGAGAATGTTGGAGTGGGTCTTGTTGAAAGACTCTATATGTTTGTTGGATGCTGCATGGTAGCGGGATGAGTGATTAGCCTTGATACCATATTCTTGGTATAGTTTTTCCAATTCAACAAAGAAGAAGTTGGTGTCGTTATCCGTCAGTATGGTATGAGGGACACCAAATCTTGTGATGATATTGGTTTTCACAAAGCTAACAATGCTTCGTGCCCCTACTTCCTTAATGGGTACAACTTCTGCCCATTTGGAAAAGAAGTCGGTTGCTGTGAGGATATACTTTAGCTATTTGGATGTGGCGGAGGATATGGTCCCACGACATCCATTCCCCATATGGAAAATGGCCAGGAGTACTTAGCCTGATGAAGTAACTCGGGGGGTAGATGTATGAGGTTGGCATGAATTTGGCATGAGTGGCATTTTGTGGTAAAGTGCTAGAAATCTCGTGCCACGGTGGGCCAATAGTACCCAGGCCTTCGGACCCGATGGAAATGTTTGGACCCCGACTATTGTGCTCCACATACTCTGGCATGCACTTCAATCATGATGGCATCAGTTTCTTCTCTATCAATGCATCTGAGGGGGATTCCGTCGAGGCCTCTTTTGTAGAGGTCCTCTTGTTGACCCGCGCCACCATATAAGGACAAGGATGATTGACCTTCTCTGTATTTTCTCTCATTCAGCCATGTCTGATGGAAGTTATCCCCATTGAAGGTATTTTGTGATGGGGTTCATCCAGCCAGTGGTAGGAGCATATAGATCTGGGATAGGACTGACTTCATTGATCTCTTCAATCTTGGCCTGAACAAATGGCAGGACCATTCGACGATAAGAAATGTTGATAATTGTTTCATCCCCGTCTGGCTCGGCTAGGGTTGTGGCCGCGTTGGCTAATGCATCAGCCTGGTCATTCTGAAACCGGGGAATATAGGTCAATGTCGATTCTGTGGATAATTCCTCCATTAACCCTCGGACATTGTCAAACAGGAGAATCATCTCCTTCCTTTTGATAGAATAGTCACCATTGACTTGCTTGATGACCAGTTCTGAGTCACCTTTGACCTTAAGGTGTTTTACTTGTGCTTGGAGTGCGAGCTCCTGGCCTGAAATGAGGTCTTGATATTCTTCTTCACTGTTCATACATCCTTCTGAATGGAGGAAGGAATATGGAAGGACTTCCATTTCTGGGGACATAAGTATTATCCCCAAACCTACTTTTTAAAATTTGGTATCTTCCATCCTTTTCCAGTTTTGGCTTTGGGATGCACCATCGAAGTACATCTCCCATGCGGGGAACTCCTCTTGAACCGAGAAGATGTCTTTGTCAGGTACCTCGGCGCCCGGTGCGGTGGTCCTAGTTGAAGGGTGCTCTGCAAAAAAATCTTCTAACCCCTGGCCTTTGACTACTTTCTGAGGCACAAACTAGATGTCAAACTGTTTCCAGATGACTTCCCATCGGGATAGGCATCCAGTCAGCATCGGGTGGCTGAGGATGTACTTGAGAGGGTTACTATGCAAGACCAAATGGACTTCATGATTCTGAAGATAATGTCACAACTTTAGAACTGCGAATATCAAGGCCAAAAAACTATTCTCGGTGTTTGAGTATTGATTTTCATCATCAATCATGGTTCTAATGAGGTAGTAGAGACGGTTTTCACTACCGGTGTCATTTTACTACGCGAGGAAGGCTCCTAGTGACTGCTCCCGAGCCGTCACGTATAGGATGAGGGGTCTTCCTTCAACGGGGGGCATGGGAAGTAGCGAGCTTAAGAGATACTTCTTTATTATTTCGAACGCCTTTTGGCAGTCATTTTTCCATTGGTCTGTGACTCCTTTTTTCATTAACCTAGTAAAGGGAAAACATTTGCTTTCCAAGTTGGCTATGAACCGCCTAATATAGGTCAGGTGCCCTTGGAATGCTCTCAACTCGGTGAGATTGCGGGTGGGTGGCAAGGTGAGGATAGCCTCTATCTTTTCAGGGACGACATTAATGCCACGATGGCATGGGACGAATCCAAGGAATTTTCTTGAGGTAACCCTGAGGACGCACTTCAAGGGGTTCATCTTTAGGCTATATTGTCGATGTTTGTTGAAGATGGTATCAAGGTCTGATAGGTGATCTGAGCATTGTCTGGACTTGACCACCAAGTCATATATGCAGCATTCGACATATCTCCCCAAATATGGTTTTAAGATATGATGCATGGCGCGTTGATATGTGGCGCCAGTGCTCTTGAGACCAAACAACATGACCTTGTAACAGAATACTCCTTGGGGGGCCCTGAAGGCAGTGGCTTCTTCGTCTTCTCGGGCCATCTGGATTTGATTATACCCAAAATAGCCATCCATGAAGGATATATCCTCATACCTGGCCGTTGCATTGATTAATAACTCGGTGACCAGGATCGGGAAATCATCTTTCAGACAATGACGATTGAGATCTATGAAATCAATGAAGATGTGGATTTTTTCGTTCTTTTTCTTGACAGGGATGATTTTGGCCAACCATATGGGGTACTAGACCTCCCGAATGAAGCCTTATTTAATGAGCATATGTAATTCAACCTTTATTTTGGCAGCATGTGTGGGGTGTGTCCTTTTTGCGGTCTGTTTACAGCCCCGGTGGTCTTCTTGTAGACCTAGGTGATGCGTCGCCACTTCGGGATCGACTCCCAACATTTCTGTGTAATTCTCGACAAATACATCCCGGTGTTGCCTCATGAAAGAGGTATATACCTCATTCTCCTCGGAAAACAAGGCTGCACTAATGGGAGTGGGCCTCAGGTCTTCCTCGGTACCCAGGTTTATTTCCCCGAGCTTGTCCACCGTGGTGGAGATACATTCCTCAAATGCGGGAGGTGCATCCCTGAGATCTTCCACCTCTTCTTCTCCCAAATCCTCGTCTTCTTGATCCGAAGGGGGGAGATTTTTTGACTCGGACTCCAAGGAGTCTGTAGGCGAGGAATTGTGGGTGTCCTCGCTCAAATATCCTCCCCCAAACTGTGTGTCAGCAGATGTTATCGCATTGTCACACTCATCCGTTATGGCTGAAGTCATGAGGACATCTGAGTGCATGTCCGAACGTGAACCCCTGCTCTCATCATGGTTGATGGGAAGTACGTAGTCTCTACAAAGATTCCTAAGGGGGTCATCAAGAACCATTTCCAGACCATTTTCAGTGAGGATCCAGTCAAAACCAGTGGCTGAGGGATTCTTCTTCTTTTTCTTGTAAAACCCTTTATCAATGTACTGTGACTTGGAGAGCTCGATAGGGGCCTTGTCGGCGTGAAATTTTCCAAGTTTCACATTGATGCAGTATTTAATACACTGGTGGTGGGATGAATGAATGACAATGTTCTTGTGGAGCCACGACCTTCCCAGCTAGGCATTGAATGCTGTGTTCTTTCAAACCACCCGGAATTCTGAATAGGCCACAAGGTCACCAAAATGGGTCTTTAGATTAATTTCTCCCAATAGCTTCTGCTCACTCTTGTCGTAACCCAGCAGAGTGGTGGCTGAGGGGATTAGGTCACCCTCAATGTAGCCCAACTTATGCAGAATCCATAGGGGAAAAGGTTAACTCCAGAGCCATTTTCAGTAAATACTTTACTGATCTTGACATCATCTAGTGTGACAGACACATATAGTGGTTTGATGTGTCCCTGCATGATGGAATCTTCATCTAGATCAGTGAAGGAAATCATTGTATTCCATTCAGCCGGGGCAGTCTTCGTCCAGTAAATTTCGGTGGCAGCTACCTCAGCTTGAAAATCATGGGGGCTAAGCAAGGCTTCTATAAGTGCCTCCCGGAGGTCTGTTGACAAACTCAAGGCATCTAGGATCGACAGTTTTGCTGGTACCGACGCCAGATGCTTAAGTATGTCATATTTCTGTTCCAGTGTCCGACACATCTCCATTTGTGGGAGAGTTTTAGGGTGCATCTTGGGAGTTTAAATGTATGATGACAAGGGACCGGCTGTGGGGTCAGATGTTGATCATGTCCCCATGTTATGGGGATTCGGCCCCACCAGTCTTTTTTCACACTAGGTGGCTAGACCATTGTTCCTACTCTAATGGGTACCGCATAATGATGGGGGAAGAGTGGCCACTTGTGGAGGTGGAGGGATGTTCTTTCTTCTGTTGATGACATTGAAGGGCCCTCCCATGGGTTTCCGCGATATTAACAATTTGGACCTGGGTAAGACCATAGGGTTGGTTTCAGCCATGACTGTGCCTTCCCCGGTATCCCTTGCATCTGTGATTCCTCGTCCCAGATCCACGTATTGGGTAATCGAGTTCATAACCATACCCTTCATCAAGGAATGATTCCATAAGATGTATGATGTTGACGGAACCGAAGATTGGCTCCTCATCCTCGTACAAATTATCTCGGTCGTTTGTCCTTGATGGTGTTGTTCTGTGGGTCAGTGCTCGTGGCGCCAAATTCGAGGGCATGAAATTTGATAGCGCCAGGGATAACTTTGGCCTCGTCGCAGACTGCTTCTCTTTCTCTAGTCTCCTCCTTCTTTGATTACGCCTGTATGACCGGCTCGTAGAGGGTTGTGAGGCTGATATTGTATGATGTGTGGCATCAGGGGCTGTTGACGGCAACACCTGCTGCTATAGTTGAGCTCGGAGTATGCCTTGGTCTCGATTGATAGTCTTCCGAGTCATCCAATTATCATATTTCTGCCTCTTCTTTCTAGTGTATTCTTGCCACCCCTCCCCTTTATTGGAGTCGGTTGTAGAAATATATTCCACATGTGCGGGGGGTGGTCCCAGCTCGACCTGCCTGAAGTCTACCATCTATTGCAGGAGGTCTTTGAAAATGAATCATTCCCAAATATTGTTCCCCAACATTCGATGTTAGGGGCAGTAATCTGGTCTGTCATAGCGGCTGACTTCTTCGGGTTTCCTTGGCTCCGGGAGGCGGAGCAAGTTCCAATTCATGGCGGCAATGAAGTAGCCATAGACTTGGTCCTCTTGGAATGAGTATACTTTATGTATTCATTCCTCAAACTAGTTCCACTTCTTTGCTCTCTGATCATCCCACCTGGGCGAAGGCGGTTGCAGATATACAGGGAGTCCTTGACAATTTGGTGGAGGCCTGAGTGGTGGAGCAGGCACAGGGTCTTGCTTGAGTGTGACAGAGGACGCTTCAGCTCTAACTATTCGCTTTTCCTGAGCCTGTGAGGCTATTTGAGACTTCATATTGGTTAGATGTAGGGAGTCCTTGATTCTCTGAGAAATGGCTGAGAGATGGTGGAAGCGAGTGGTTCACTCCACTTGTATGAGCGGTGTTCACAGCTCGTCTCGAAGATTGTCGATGCATTTGGAAATCAGCACATCTTAAGGCATTTGTCTATTCAAAGAGTAGGTCAGATCATTCCATCTGGAGATGAAATCTATGACCCTCTCGTCCTCCCTCTGCATGCAGTTTATGAGGTCACTAACCATTGTTTTAGGCAACGTTGAGCTGAAGTGGAACTGGAACTGCTGCCAAAGGTATTCCCAGCTTTTTATGGACTGGGCTAGAGGACTCGTATACCAAACGATGGCGGATCCTTGAAAGGTCCGTACGAAGCATCTGAGTTTCAATACTTCTTGTTGTTTCGGAGTTCCCAACATAGGGTCACAATAAGATGCATAGTGCATCAAATTCTGGTCTGGATCGCCTGATCCATTGAAGATAGGGAATACAAGGCTCCCAAAATTGGGTGGAGGTGGCGTGTTGCTCACCCAATCCGGGTAGGCTTCCGCTGTAGCTGTATCAAAGCGTTTTGAACTTCCATTGCTTCCAATCAAGCTGTTGGTTCCTAGATGGTGTTGGTGAGTCCCTGATTTACATCCTGTTGGGCCCGATCCTAGGCAGCTGTAGCCCAAGGCATTGCTTGAGGATCTAGCTTGGTTGGAACCAGGGGTTCATGTTGCATTTGTGACACCTTCAGAGGGTTCAAACGTACTCGATCTGATTTCTTCTTCAGTGGAGGAAAGTCTTTGTATTCATCCAGATCAACATTTAAGTAGTTGGATGGGTCGGGTGCCTCGTTGGGCGGGAGCCCTGACCGTGCTTTGTTTTCCAGGGAAATCCTTGGTCTTTGAGATGCTCTTACTGGGAGCGCATGATGTGGATCATCTTGGGAAGTACTTTAAATAAGATGGTTCCTCTGGAGTAGCTTGGCGTTGAGCAGCCTCAGTTCTTTCATTTCCACTTCCGGTTGAGCGAATCTCTCTTCGAGCATAAGTGGCTCATTTTTATCGAGAGAAGGAGGTTGGTTAAGGGTAACTGGTCCTTTTTTCTTATCCTTGTTTGAAGCTCGCAGGGTGAGTGGAGGAAGGCTAGCTGAATGGGAAGCCATATTTAGGGTGGCCCTCTGGTTCCGAGTGTGCACACCCGGTGGTTCATTGTGAGTTACAGCCTGGCCAGAACCATCATCTCCCGATCCATCCGGATTTGCACCATCATAGGTGTTACCTGTGGGGATAACCTCTATTGTGTTTATGGACGCATATCATGGGTCGAAGAATATTTCATCTTCCAAATAAGAAGAGGATCTCTCACGTCTTTCACTGTTCTTTCCTCCTCTGTCCCGGGATTGCATTTGGGATCCTTGATGAAGGGTGACGTGGAAAGTTCTTTGATGTGACCTTACGGTACACCTCCCTTTCGAAGGGGATGATGATTCAAAGGATGAGATAGGTCAGGGACCTCCTCTTCTGACTTCCCCCCTAGATGAGAGAATACTAATTCTCATGGGGGAGGTTGTTTTTGAGGAGTTAATAATGACCCCATCCCTGAGGGCTGGGGTTGGCTCTGTTCCTTGGATGTTGAGACCCTTCCCATTTTATTGGTCTTACGGGGGCATTTGTTGTTAAAAATTCCCCCAGCCTTGCAGGCTGGGGTTGACCCTAGATTTCGGTAGTGGCTACTTCTATCACTACCTACATGATCTTGTGTGCCCCCATTTTGGGGTGGACTGGGTTTGGTGATGAGTTCCTCTGTGAATCGACCTCTTTTGGGGAGGTAGTAAATGACCACTGATTGACCTCTCTTAGGCAAGAGGCCTATTGTATGCTCTCGTTGGCATGATCCAAGAGTTCTTGGATAGATTGTTCTTATCGGGCCTGACACTTCTGGGACATACTCAAGGCCTGACTATATTGGGTGTGTTTCCTTTCATGAGTAGGGGAACCACTCGATTGTCGTCTTAACATGATGACGTTGCAAGACACCATGCCGAATGGGTTGTTCTGGGCGGGGAGCGGAGTGAAATGTAGAGCTCCTTGTTCCCCCCCATCCCCTAATATGGACTCCTGTCAGAGCATCATCAATGAGTCGGCACAGCTGGTGTAGTGCATGGAGGCAGGCTATCTCCATGTTTCCTTTATGCATCTCGGGTCGTTGTTTCCACACCGGAGGAAGAGCTTCTAGGTTGATGTGACGGAGGAGGTCTCCTATTGTCTTGACATGGTCTACATACCCGCCATAGGGAAGGAAGCTTTATTTCATCTGGCGGAGGGTTTTCCACATATTATGGCTGATGTCATGCATGCATTCTTCTGACAACTCTCTGGGTATGTCAAATTGAGAGGTGTCCATGGGCCAAAACATAACTGGTATATCATTCATGGCCAATCGTTTCCTCAGGTGCAAAATGTCGGCATACTGCTCCACTAGTGATTCCTCTACCTGGTTGGCGCAACTGAAACACTCGATGTTAGTGTAGTCGGAGGTAGTGGGACTGGTAGTTGTTGAATTATCATATTGGTGATTCCGGGGTGGTTCAGATGATGAATGTGTCCCAATAACGTCTCCTGATTGAAGAAGGGTTTCGTTGGTGACTAGCTGGGAATCTGACATTCTTGATCCCATCCTTCTGAGTGCCTCAGCATACGAGGCCTTTTTTGTGCTTGATTCGACAGAGGGAGGACCTTCCTGTCGATATGATATGTCATTGCGGGGAGGACCTTCACAATGGCAGCTGTAATGGTGAGGACTACCATTACTACATGACACCTCACTGCATAGAGGACTTTTTCAGTGCATACCCTGGAGAGGTCCTTTAAGGCATGTCGCAGCAAGGGGAGGACCTTCTGGCTGCGTAGTGTTGTTACGGGGAGGGCCTTCTCCAAAACTGCAATCATGGTGAGGATGACCATCATGGTTTGACATTCGATGTGTATCCTGGGTAGGACCATCAAGACACACTACGACAAGGGGAGGACCTTCTTGTTGCTTGGGGCCACTGTGGGGAGGACCTCCGCAATGGCAGCTGTGGTGGCGAGGACTGCCATCACAGCTGCTGTAATTGAGAGGACTACCATTACAACTACCGGAGGGAGAATATCTGCAGGGTACACCCTGGGGAGGGCCTTCAGAATTTACCACAATGATTAGAGGGCCTTCTCGTTGCTTAACATCTCTATGGGGAGGACCTCTGTTGTCAGGGTGGCGAGGACTACCACTGTGATCTGATGCCCGGATGCACGGAGTGTCGTTGCAGCCTAACCCCTGGGGAGGGCCTTCAGGGAAGGCCACGACTAGGGGAGGGCCTTCTTGTCATGATGAGACATCACTGTGGGGAGGTCCCCCGCAGTTGCGACTATGAGAGCAAGGAATACTATCGTAATCTGTGGTCCCACTACATGGAGAGTGTTTTCATCATATACCCTAGGGAGGACCTTTATGGTGGATCACAGCAAGTGGATGGACTTCTTGTTGCTCGATTTTCTGGTCACATGGAGGGTTTCTGTGACTCACATCAAAAGAGGAGCTCTCGTGATTGATCGTTTTATGACCGTGGGGAGGCCGCCGCGGGTGCTCTAGGGAGGACCTTCAGAGATGTTGGTAGCGACATTGCGGGGAGGACCTTCACAGCTGCTACTACCTCTCCCATAATATGGTAATGGATGGGCCAGGTTCTATGTCTTTGATACACATTTAGCAGTATTGGGAACCCCAGCTTCCAGCAGAGTGGAGTGATGAACCTGCTCTTTATTTTTCGGCTGCCTTCGATGTGTTTGGGGCGCTTTCTTGTGGGAAGCAGGGACCGTCTACTGTTGACAATGACCTTCACCTTTGGGTCGCTGTCTAATTGGTAACCGTGATGCTTTCGCGATATACCGATGAATATCCTGACTTTTAGAAGAGATTTATTCCTGGTCTGGAGAATCCACCGTAAAGGACGGGTGTCTCCTAGTTGGAACAAGTGATGTTTCTCGATCCGGTAGCCCTTTCCCGGTGACCCTCCGGGGTGGAAGCAGGGATGCAGATTTTCCCTGAGGCGGCTATCTCATCTATTAGATGAGCCAACTCAATTGGGGAGACGGGCTCATGGTCCCGAGTCCTTATTGTTTCCACTGATGCAATAACATTCTTGCAAGTCTGCAAGATATGATCTGGGATTGATACCTGCTCCACCATGATTTCCAAGATTTGTAGAGAGAAATCTTTGGCCCGAACGGGTATGAAGGCCCTTTCCAGTATTAGAGTATTAATATTCTACTCCGGTCCTTCGGTGGTCAGTGGGTACTGACAATTCTCATGTGTCAAGGAAGGTGAACGAATCTACCCCTGGGTTGGGATATTCTAGTTTATCTCTCTATTTGCCGCCACATCGGTATGATGAACTTTACTTGCATCCGCCGGGAGATGGCCCTGTATATGTTGGTTTTCCACCATATTGAGTCGGTGGACTTTGTTAGTAGGGAGACATGCTCTCCTATTAATTACCACCACATTTAGATGGTGGGCTTTGTTGATCGCCACCATATCGGGATGGTAGGCGTCAAGAGCATCTGCTAGGAGCTGGTCCTGCAGGTGCTTGGTCGCCACCACGTCGGGTTATTGGGCTTCACGACCCTTGGCAGGGAGAGGTACCTTCCCCGTAACTGCCGTCCTATGTGAACGACGGGCTTGACGGAGCTCGGCAGGGATGCGCGCCTGCTCGTATGAGTCTGACATGTCTGGATGGCTGGCCGCCATGTCTGGATGGTGGGCTTTGGAAAAGCGAACAGGTGTATGTGCCTGTTATTTATATGTCTTTGTGACTGGGTATCAAAGCTCCTCCTCAGGGACAAGGGTGATGACCGGTCCCTGGTTGTATGTTTTCCACCCTCGTAGGGCGGTCCGAGGGGCCGGAGCTCGGGGAGCGTGGACCTGGAAATTTAGGGTTACATCCTCCTGAGCATGAGGATGTTGAGTCACAATGTGACTGCGATGACTTCTTCCGGTAGGGGCCTTGGAGCGGAACCCCCAATCAGCGGGGATGAAGTCCCCGGTGTCGACCTCATCTGACTCCCTGTGATAAGGTGGGTACGCGTTGTCTCGTTCTAGGGATAAGCTCCCAAAATAGATGGAGACACTAACATGGTCCGTTTGGATCTTCCTTCACGGCCGCTGCTGGGCGGGCGACCGGCAGATCCTTGCAGATTGGAGGGCGTTCATGGCCGCCTCCACCTTCGGGAGAGTACCGTTCATGTGTTACTCTTGGATCAATGCATTCGAGACCCAGCATTGAAGACGCTGGGTAGGTGATGAGGTCCTCCATTGTTGAGGAAGTCTGGTCATTATGTTGTTGGAAGCACGCGCTTGTGACTTACTTTTTGATGCCATTTGATCGAAGGGATTTCTGTGTGGTACCTGTAAAACATTTTAACAAATACCAACGAAAAACCCATCAAAGCAGTATTTCATGATCCCATGCATAAGTAATGACCATGAATGGACATCCTTGAGAGAATAAGGGGCACATGTTGGGATTAGGTTAATACATCATTCTTCGATAAAGATTCATGTTGGGTTCACCATTTTTTGTTTCAGGTCAGTTTCGAAACACCCAACGGTTCTGTATCTGACGATATGTGAAAATTCATTCCAAAGGCAGGCGTTTGCTGGGTGGTTTGGCCAACGACACTTAAAGAACTCACATTGGTCGATAGGATGAGAAGCCGGGAACATCGTGCCCTTTTTGGGGGAATTAGTGCATATTCCGGGACTCTCTTATAGATTTAAGAGATGTTCATATGTTCGTGAATCGTTAGTTTATACCCAAGAATAGTATCCATAGAATACTCCTGGTACGAAATGGTCAGTTGGACCCAGGGGTTTAGAATCATTTATGCTCGAGGTTTATCATCCTTCATTGGATTAATGACCCCGAGGAGTCTGAACTCATTGAGTCGGCACTAGGAGTGGTTCCGTGAACTGACGTGAAGATAGTCGGATCGACCGGTCGTTGGGCTTGAACCTCAGGGAGGATTCCTACGTACCATGCCTGGGAGACCGGGATCAAAGTCCACGTAGTTTGAATAGAAGTGTTGGAGAGCCGACATGAATGTGGACCCGGGGGTCCGATGGTGATCGGGCTTGAACGTCATGGATTCTTCCTACGTATCCTTGTGGTAGGGAATCAAATTCCTCGTAGTTCACATTGGCATGGGGCTTATGCTCTGACAAGGACCATGGTGTGGACTGGGGATTACACTCTGAGGAGGCCCATGGTGTGGATTGGGGCTTACACTCTGTGGAGGCCCATAAGTGGATTTCATGGTCTATGCCTACTATAAGCCCACGTGATTCATGCTCGATATGAGAAACAAGAGGCATCAGGGACTAGATGATCACATCGCGAAAGGTGAATCCGTGGGAAATGGAGTAGGGCTTATGCATGGGGGAGGCCCATAATGTCAGGGATTACTCTGAGGTGGATTCCCATGGAGACAAAGCTCAGTGGTAGAGGGAATTGGCCCCAAAGAGGGACAAGGAAACACGCTTCCCCACTACGCCCTTCCTTGTCCATGTCCGTGGGGAAGTACGAAGATGCATGGGGGCTTCCTTCTGATGGGTATCCCACCACGCCTCAGGGACAGGAGAAGTGCCCCAGTCCTAACCAGTGGAGGGGTAGAAAGAGGGCTCCCAGACTCGAACTCCGCATTACCGTGGGAATGTGACCCCAAGAATAATTCGGGAATCCACCCAAGGGTCAGAGCAACCCCTTATACCTCACTTACCATGGGTATGTAAACCCAAAACGATGTGCTGATGCACCTGAAGGTTACATCACATGGGTCCGGTGGCTCTGGTGGAGGCCTTGACTCAGGGCTGATGAATGGGCCAATGAGGGGGTTGCGGAGGATCCTGCTAGATTGGAAGGATTTTATCCGGCTCGGGGAATGGGAACTCCGAAGGATCTCGTGGGCCACACACATGTATGAATTATGGATCCCATTGCATAGGGAGGTGCTACACAGTTGGAGAGGTTGTCCCCGAACCAGGGTGGTCCGCGGACTGGCGGGTATCCCACAAACCAGGGTGGTTCGCGGCTTTGGGTTCAGCCTGCATTCCAGGGTGGTACGCGGAGGGATCCATGCGAGCAGCGGTGGCCAAGGGCGGTGTCGGTCGGGGGTTCATCGGTCGGGGCTTCGCCTACATAGGAGGGTGTTATGCGATGCGAAGGATTGGAAAAGGGGCATAAACTCTCTGGTCCATTGGGAGTGCATCCACGGAGGGGCCATGGTTCATGGTCTTCTTTTCTTTGTTATTTCAAGGTCACGGTTCCCCAAGTAATTATGCATTTTTAGTTCCTTATTAATTCTCTTCCAACTTCATAAATGTTCTGGTTCGCAGACTAGAACTTCGCGGTTTGTGAAATCCTAATCTCTTTCCTTCGAAATCCTTTCACATGAATCTGGTTGATCTCTCTGATTCTACCTTCCTCTTCCCCCTCGGTCTCCTTTTATAGAGTGGGAAAAGAAATGTATATGTGGTCATGTAACACCTTTTACGGAAACCCATGATCGAAAACCCAGTTTAAGGATGACTTGGTTAATCCGCAACTCGCGGGGGGAATTGAACGAATCTCCCCCGGGAACCAAACTAACTCGGGGAGTGCATCACGGCCGTGCAAGGTTCTGCCTCCATTGTGTGAACGACAGCAGATGTGGACTAGGCCGGTCGACACGGTCCGCGGCTGGGGTGGTTTGTGATGATGGACCGGCTCGGCGCCTATCCTGCTTCGCGTCCGCGGAGGTCCTCCATCTTCATTCCGCGAATGACAGTGGTCCACGAAGGGGGTGCTTCATGGAACTGACCACGTTCTGTAGTCATTAGTCCAGTTTGTGGACCGGTTCGGCTTGGGCCAATCCTTTGAGTGTCTCCCCACCTTTCCCAAATCTTTTGGGGGGAAATTGGGTGAAACCTGCCTTGGATTAAAAAGGATTCTAATTCTCCTTTGAGGATTTTTCAAGACCCTACAATATATATCCTACAAAAAAATAACCCAGGCTATAAAATATCCAAAAATCCTTTTAAATTATAGATCTAAAAGAATTTTGAAAAACTATAATCAATAAATAAAAAATTATGATAATTTATGTTGTTATTATTGACACTATAATTCACCGATTATAAGAATATTTATGGACATCATTGAAAGAAACCCTACATCAGATCTGAGAACCTTTAACGATGTGGTTGGTGGAAGACCTTCTGCTAACATCGATCCTAGTGAAAATGTTATGGCCATACCTCATCCCCCTATTTTCCCTAAACACTTTTTCCATCGTGGTCAGCCAACGAATTCTTTTAGAGAAAATGAGGTAAATCTTCATGCTTCAGATTTTTGATTTGCACTTTTTGGGAAGATTTATTACCGAATCTATCATTGAAATTATTACAACATTCTCTTGAAACCATTTGATTTTGGGATTTTAATCTGGATCTTTTGAATTCATTGAATTTTGTTTTTCTCCATGCCTCTGAGGATGATTATTATTGGTTGTGGGTAAGGAGATCATGGTTTTATGTAGGATACTCTATGAGAGTTCTGAAATGGACCACAGATTTCAAACCTGATTTTGAAGCTCCCATTATCTCGATATGTATCAACTTTGCCAGGATACCGCTATACTTAAATAAAAAATCCATCTTTCTGATCTCCAAGATTATAGGAAATCCTCTAAAACATGATTCCCCAATGAGGAGTCTCTCTAGGCCATCTGTAGCACAATTTTGTCTTCAAATTGATGTATCAAAGGATATTATCTCCCAAATATCGATTCAAAATGGTGAATTGGGTTTCTTCCAAGATGTTGTCTATAAGAGATTACTCGACTACTTCTCTTCTTTCCTTACTCTTGGGCATGATCCGAAAAAATATGTCTATAAAATCACAATACCTATGTCTTTTTCTTAGGTTGTAAATAGAAAGAAGTGTCCTTGAATTGATGAGATTAATCATTTTGAAGAATCTAATGTTGTACCCTATTCTACTGGAGAATATATAACTGATGCGAATCAGGAGATAAAGGTATCCAATGCGTAGCCTTCCCAATATGCACTCCACCCTTCTGACATGTCAGCCTTTATTGATTCATTACATAATGCTACGAGTGAAACCAATGTTCCTTTTACCCTGGTGTAGGAATAAGAGAATCAACTCGAATCACAAGTTGTAAGAGATAAAGAGCAAGGTGACCTATCTGATTTTTGAAAATCCTTACTTGAAGTGGATGTTCCACCAAACCAAATTGAGAAAGACATCCTAAAATCAAGTGCTAGGAATGGAAAAACCCTTTGGTGGACGATGATGGTTACATCACCCAAAATCCAAGAAAAACAAGTGAGCCCAGATATTATTCTCATATTGAATGAAAAATTGTCACAATACCTCTAGAATCCATTAGGAAATAGATTCCAACACTCCCATCTGTGGATGATCAACCAATTGCTTTCTCTAGAACAACTAAGGATATTGAGGAATGTAAGAAAAATCATATGTGTGGAGATGCCTATTGCAATGAAGATGATGTGGGAGATGCATCTAAATACTGGATGGATGAACAAGATGCAATCACATTCTTGAAATATAGATATGATATCATTACTGCTGATAAATACCTTGATATTAGAAAGTGTATTTTCATTAGGATAGTGGATGAATATAAAAGAAATCCAGATTTTTATTTCCAAGAAACAGATTGGGAGTGATTCTTTATATTGCTCATTTTCTATTATTTCTATATTTGTCTCCTGTGTAGTGCCTTTTCTTATTGTACTTCATCATTTGTTGTGTCTCTTCCCTCTTTTTTCGATGTTGTTGTTTCATTTTCTTGACCTCCTTGTATGGTTTTATGAAAGCCTTTTAAGTGCTCTTCATCTTTAGTTTTTTATTCCTCTTCATCCATTATTTGTTTGATTGGTATCTTTATTTTTACTAAGTTTTAATGCTTTAGTCATGGATGTTTATGGGATATTGTATGGGATAGTTTTTATGGGAGACTTCAGGTGATTTTTCCCAGGTTCAGTATACTGTGATGCTTAGGGGTGTTCAAAAAGTGCTCAATATGATGAATGAATGATCCCTTGAGGACTTTTATGTTCTATGCAATGGAATGATGATATATTGGATGATGATTTTATGAATCAACACTATTATTGTGGAATTCTCTTCTCATTTCTTCATAGTAGCCTTTTTCCTATTGTTATTGGTGTGACTTGGGGATAGATTATGATGGATTCTTCTCAACATCCATGCCACTGAACTTTAAGGAAGAAGTCATTGACAGCTTCAACATCAGCTATCTATATATTCATATATGAAGGAGGATGATTTTTGGATGTAATATTATTGAATAATTGAAGGATTGGCTTGTTTGAGCAGCTCCTATATAGATATCCTGGGTTACATACATCACTAGGATGCACTCCATTGTTTTATATTTATCAAACTCACGGATTCCATCTGGAAATGCACAGAAAATCATTGGGGAGTTTTCAACTTCCAGAATGCTTCCTTTTATATTCTCCTTCATTTGAGGCTAGGTATGTTTTCTCAACTACTCCTCATTCCAATGATTTTTTTCTTTTTTTGTAGGGTATTATTGTATGTAACATAGGATTTTAGTATACTTAACTTATAATCTTCATCTGTACCCTCCCCCCTGATCCCATGTTGTTGTAAGATATTTACACCTCACACTTGTATTGAAACTTTTGGTTTTTAATAAATTTCTTTTGGGGCATCAACTAAGTGACCTGTTCTTATCATCGTTATTATCAAAAAAATCTATAATTCACCCTTCACACATAAAAACTAAAACCATTAGATTTTTGGTATGTGATTGAATTTACATAACCCAATATAATAATTTATTTTAATTGATAATTTCTAAAACTATTATTGGTACAATTGAATAGGGGATCACTGATATAATTGACTTCACAATATTTATTGAAGGTGATGATGTTATTTCAAATAGTACGTCTGAATGATTTTAGAATCTTGGAGGAACTATCAAATCATGAAATCCTAACTAATTCAAAGATAGTTGTTCGGGTATCATGGTGAGTTTTTTGGGTTTTTAATAGAAAATTTTTAGGTTTTGTTGATTTATGATTTTTCCCTGATATTTTTTTATTTGGAGGGTTTGACCATAATATAATTGAATCTTGAATAGATGGTTAAATAAAAAAACATATTTTATCATATATAATAAAAATATGGGAATGCAATTTGGGGTGTGATGGATTTAAAAAATGAAAAATAAAATACATGACCAAGAAAATGTTATTATTAAATATAGAAAATAGTTTACACCTTTTTAATATTTATGGAAACATTTAATATATATTTTTATATAATAATTTTATAAAAAAGTGGGATATTATTTTCAAAGGATGTTCGGAATGATACAAATAAAGGAAGAGACAATATGGAAAAATGAAAGAATAATCTTCTGTCATTAAGATAAAAAAGTATTTTGAAAAATTCAATTTCTATCGAAAATGGGATGTGTTATTTCATATGATAGAATGAGGTTTTAATGGATGGTTCATTATTGGGTATAATTTTTTATTAGTGTTTCTTTTTTATCATGTGATTTTATTTTTACAGTTTCTGTTTTTTTAACATGAATGTTGTTTACCTCCCACCCTTCAAATTTATATCTGATTTATTACCCTTGAAGAAAATAAGATACCAAAAAAAATTTGGAAATATAAAAACTCAAAGACACACACACAAACTATAATATGAATAAAAAAATTTAACGGTATAAAATTTCAATTAATGGTCTAATTAATGAAAATGGCTCCCATAATTACATGAAAATTGAAAATACAATTAATGGAATAATTGAGATCTCAAACATTCCATATCAACAATATAGTTTAGAAAAGAATTTATAATCCAAAATTAATAAGTAAGGACACCTTCCTTTCATGATTCATGATAATAATATAAACATTACCCTCAAATATTATATGTAGGGGTTGAGGAAATCATACTATAAATATTTGTTAAAATAATATCAAATTAGTTATATATAAATATATACCAAGGGTAAATGATTATGTTTCCAAATTAGATACATGATATTCATCCAAATATTCATGTGATTTCATATATAGATAATTAAAATCAATATAAAATTATATAATTTAAATAAGCATACCAACGAAAGACGTAATAAAACATGCACAAAAACTCCTCATGCTAAACTCACCCCTCTTTACTAGAATTATTGTAATAAGATTCCTTCCTTGAGATATTTATAATTTCTATTTTTATATATTTTAGTGCCTTTGTCATATAACCAAGGAATCATATTTAAAAAATCATACAATTATCTCACATTTCATAAATACATCCCAAATTTCATCAATTCCCATTATTGTTACTGTACCATGGGAAAGGAAATGATGAGTAGTGTAATAACAATATTCATGAATAATTTTCTTGAAGTGAAAATGAGACTAACCCTGATTCATTATTTAAAGGGAAAACAATAATGTGTAAAACCTATATACTAATGGTAAAAATAAACCCATTTAAGGGGTAAAAATTAAATATAATATTTTCTTACACACATATTCCTAACCATGAATTTATAAAACAAAATAATATCACCATCATGTTATTCCTATAATTGTTTGAGTGTAAAATTTTAATTTTGTTTTATTATAAAATCATAACTAAAAAAATTAATTATTAAATTAATATGACTAAATTAAGCTTTCATTTTTTAATAATCTATTAACATTAGTAAGAAACAGTATTTTGAAAACCCTAGTTATTGCATCTCCTGGAACATTAAAGAAAATTATTCACTTAATTTTAGTGGTACTTATTGAGATTTGTATCATGAGAATAATAATCTAGCCCTATGATAGAGTTAAAAAACTAAAATTTATAGTATTTTGAATAAATATTACACAACAATAAATAGTGATATTAAAATAATTATAATTATGATGATACATATTTTAATTAACACTTGCTTTTGGTACTATATTCCCCATTGATAGGTCCATGTTAATTCCATTATTACCAAACCATTTTTAAATAAAAATATGGTAATATAAAATAATGTAAAATTTTTAATAAATAATATGTATAAGGTCTAAATAAGTGTATATAAAACATGTTGTATAATGTGTACATATTATAATCCTATAAGCAAAGATAATGATTCTAATCACAATATAATTGAGAATTAAATTGTAAAATGACTATATAAAACTATTAGAAACCTAACCAATTTTGGTGGTACAAATATGAGGTTAAATTGGAGATAAATAATTAAAATATAATTATATTAAATTAATTGAAAATTTATTTATGAAAAATACATTTATACTGAATGGAATATATATTAGGTAGTTTAGGGATTCAGTATAAATTTAGCAATGGATTGATAAGAAGTTTTTGTTAGAAAGGATTAACAACCATGATGTATAAACATTAATAACCATAAAAATAATAAATTTATACCTTTTGACATGAATATTAATAAAATTTAAATTATCAAACATGTACCAAAAATAGGGGATTTACAATTCTCAAAACCATAAAAAATCATGCCATGTGAAATTCATTGTCGTCGTTATCTATAAAAATAATCTTCCATTATATACTCATTTCAGATGACTTGCCTATGGTAAAAAAATTATTTCATACATAATATCCGAATAAGTTGACAATATGAATATTTCCTTTATTGATCACTTACACATGAAAATTTAGTATTAAAATATATCCCTTCTTAATTATATGATCATATTGTCTTAATACTCAATCCCTTTAGATAACAACATAATGTTATTTAATTTCATAATCAACTGTGAATTTTAAAAAATATAATAGATGCATTACAAAGGAGGAAAAAATTAGAAACATCAAAAATAAAATCAATAATGTCTAAAAAATTTATGTAAGCATGTGATAGTCACTATTTATTTAAAAGAATCCAAATTTTGTTGAAAACTATAAGAAAATATGATCACCTATAAATAATAAAATGCAATATTGATGAATACCTTTGTTGAATTACTCTTTATTTTGGGATTTTTAAACGTTTTATTATTAAGATTAATTTTTCAGTAATTCGATTCATCATACAATCTAAAAAAAGTAACATTAACTTTTCACATCCTATATAATAAAAAAATGATACATCCCATAAAATATTCCCTTAGAATTATGGATATAAAATTTTAATTTACATGATTTCTTTTAATGATTTTTTTGGGATTAATCATCAAAGACTAATGTGAATTCTATAGTCTCATCTTCCAAAACATATACTATTTACTCAATCAGGTTATTATTATTGTGAATGAAAGCTATAGTCAGTTGAAATTTTTGTATAGTGGTATAGTGAAATCTAATATTGAATGTTATTGTAAAAATGTAGCATCCCAACAATATATATAATAATAAATGAGTACTGTTGCGATCAAATACATCATATATATTAAATTTACACAAATATTAACAAATATGTTATCCTTAAAGGGTTGAAAATAAACATATATTGTGATTGATTACTAATCACTGGTAAAACATCATTATTCAATGAGTCTATTGAAAATAATAATAATAATCCAGTTAAAATAATATACTATAATTAATTATTGATTTGAATATTATATAACATAATTATATGCCAATGGTAATATTCATTTATTTATTTTTATTAAGGAGTCAAAAAAATATATCAACTCACAGTTTCATATCTAACCATTAATATTTTTTTATACTATAAAGATATTTTTTAAAGGATGAAAAACAAATATTTATAATTGAAATATCATATATCACCCTACCATAAGATTAAATGAATTTCAGTATTTACTTGGATATATTACATCATGTTTTATATACAGATCAATCGATCCATTTGTATAATATAGTTTATTCTTTAGAACATTTCAATTACACTGCATAAGTCATGAAATTATCTATTGATTTTTTGGTTCACACTTATGAACTCTTTATGATTTATTTCAATGGATTTATTCACCCTTAAATACACTACATTATAGAGATTATTTTTTTGTTGAAATTTATAAATATTAGACTTATTTATTTAATGTAGATAAGTATTCTTTCAATTTCACCAATTACACATTCAACTTCCAGTGATTTCTTAGTAATTTTTATTTTTGTATCATATTCACTAGACAAGTCATATAATATCATATATAGATAAATTATATTTTTAGAATCCAAATCCAAATATATCACCACATCAATTAATATTTAACACAATTATAATCTAGGCCTAATAAAATCACCATAAATAACCTTATAAAAGATTCAAATGAAAATTGAAAACAACAGAATAATTCCAAATATAAATATCTAGTTTTAAAAATATATTATAGAATTTAATTACTAAATGTGGAATATTTACGTGAATCAAAATTACCTAAATATTCACACTCCATATCCAATTTCTCCAAAACATCATAAATGTGTACTTTTTATTGATTAGAATTCTGAAATCTCAACAATAAATGGATAGTATTTCATAGCTTCAGTGAGCTTCCTATTCACTTCATCACGAATCCAAAAAGGTATAATATTTTTAACACTTATCAACATTCATTAACTATTTTTGAAAGCAATTCCAGATCCGTATAACTTATCTTTAATGTTATGATTGTTTTTATTACTATGTGTTCACAACTTTTCTTTACTTTTGAAGATAACATTTCTAGGATCATAGCACTTGAATTCGACATTAAGATTACCTCAATAACCCTATATTATAAACTATCTCTATATTGAATATGTTTTTCAATGTATTGAAGTATAAATTGTATGCTCTTCATTAACCAAAATTATGCAAAAAATCATAATGTTCATCAGTTGGCTGATTCTTCCTCCCTAACTAAACTTTAACACATTATAACTCCCTATTTTTATATCATATTGAATAAACATACAATGTATTACCAAAAAATAAATTTCTATATGTATATTAATAAATAAAAATATATATATGTTGAGTTAATATAATGATATAGTTAAAAAATCAATATGAAAATCTAGGAATCTTTAAATGTGATATAGATAGATCAAAATACCTAAGAAATTATAAAAATGAAGGAATATAGATAAAATATTTGAGAAAATTACATGAGTTTCTATAACCTCAGAAGCCTGAATAAATTTAAAAATATTTTATTCATTTATGATTAATTTATAAAATAACAAATATAATTCATGAATTATAATCAATTTTAAAAAATGGTGTGATAGAAATGAAGAAAACATTTTCAACAAATAGTAATTAAGATGGCCTATGGGATTTGTGATAGGTCCCATCGCAAATAGTATTGTTGCAACTAATCTAAACTATATATACCCTGATCCATTTTTGGTCTTCATCTCAATTCCTACTTTCTCTCTCTCTAAACTCTCAATTTAAAATGAAAGTTTGTCTCAGATAAACTTTTTTATGAATAATTTTTTGAAGTCACCTCCACCTATAAGAGATCATGTTTAAAGGTATTTATGTTTTATTTTATTTTATATTTATTTTATATTTATATTAATTTTAATTATTGATAATTAGTTGAAATTAAAATATATTTAGACTGTTTTGTCATTTGTATTTAATTTTTATACTAAATGGAAATTATCTGTACTAATTATTAATAATTAGTAGTAATTATAAATTAATAAAGTTAATTAGTAATAATTATAAAGAATTAGTAGTAATTAGTAAATTTGTTGTGGTAATTGGCAATAACTAAAGATAATTAACACTAAATAGAAATAATTTTGGGTAATTAGTAATAATTTGGATTAAATAGTTATAATTTTTGAAAAATAGTAATAAATACTAATAAATAGAAATAATTAGTAAATAATTGTAGTAAATACTAATAAATAGTAAAAAATAGTAATAAATATGAATAATTATTATTAAATACTAATAATTAGTACTAAATACAAATAATTAGTAAAAAATACTTATAGTTAGTAACAAATATTAATAATTAGATACAATTATTAATAAATATTAACTATTAGTAATAATTAGTAACAATTAGTAATATTTAGTATCAATTAGTAATAATTTGTAACAATTTGAAATAATTAATAATAATTAGTAATAATTAGTATCAATTTGTATTAAATAGTAATGATTACTATTAATTAGTAAAAAAAATTGTAACAATTAGTAATAAATAGTAATCAATAGTAAAAATTAGTAATAATTCGTAATAATTTGAAATAATTAGGAATAAATTGAAATAAATACAAATAAATACAAATAAATAGCAATAAATAACAATAAATAGTTAGCAATAATAAGGAATAATGAAATATAACTAGGAATAAAAAGAAATGATTATGAATAAATAGAAATAAATAATAATAAATAACAATAATTAGTAATAAATAGAAATAATTAGGAATAAATAAAAGTAATTAACAATAAATAGGATTAATATGGAATCAGCAATAATTAAGAATAAATAGAAATAATAACAAATAAATAGAAATAATTATGAATAAATAACCATAATTATGAATAAATAGTAATAATTGAGAATACATTGAAATAATTAGGAATAAATATAAATTATTAGCAATAAATAGATTTAATTAGGAAAAAATATCAATAATTAGTAATAAATTGCAATAATTATGAATAAATAGAAATAATTTGAAATAAATAGAAATAATTAGGAATAAATAGTAGTAATTAAGAATAAATAGAAGTAATTGGTAGGAATAAATAGTAATAATTGGTAATAATTAGGAATAAATAGCAATAATTGGGAATAAATAGCAATAATTAGGAATAAATATAAATATTTCTGAATAAATAGCAACAATTTGGATTAAATAGAAATACATAAGAATATTCAGGAATAAAGAGTAAAAATTAGGAATAAATATCAACAAATAGTAGTAATTAACAGTAATTATGGATAAATTGGAATAATTAGGAATAATTAGGAATAAATAGGAATAATTAGAAATAATTATGAAAAATTAGTAATAATTATCCATATATAGAAATAATTAGTAAAAAATGTCAATAATTAGAAATAAATAACAATAATTAGCAATAATTAACAATAATTAGCAGTACAGGGAGGATATGCGTAGATAATAGTAGCAGCAGCAACACGATGTGGAGATGCATTGATGGCTGCAGTAGCAACATGAGCAGATGATGTACATGTGTTGTCTGACTTTTAGTTTAGGGATGGAGTTTCCTCCACCATCTCCTCTAGCTCCTCCACCTCCTTTAAAAGATTACCCCCTAGTAATTTTTTTTGCAATGTTAAAAACATTTTAATTCATAATTTTGTTATAAATGAATTATTTATTTTTTCTGTCTTTTATATTGTTGCGAATATTGCATATTTTTTTATTTAAAATATTTTAATATTTTAATATTTATTATTAGTATTGTACTTTATAATGTTAGTTTATTTTTCTAATAATAATAATAACATTTTATAATTTTTATATATTTTTTTGGTAATATGGAGAATTTTAATATTTTTTAATTTTGTTAATTTTTTATTAATACTAATATTATTTTTTCATTAATTTATCACAATTTTATTAAATATATATATATATATGTATTCAGTATTTGCAATGGGACTTTTTGCGACGAGACCCCATCGCAAATAGTTAATATATATTTCATAAAAAAATATTTGTGACATGAAAAAGGGCTCATCACCAATGTTTTTGATATATATAACATATATAAACAAAAAAATATTTACGATGGGGAAACGTGCCCATTGTAAATACTTTTTCTGGCAGGCCCATCGCAACATATTTTTTGGATGGGAAAACAGGCTGGTAGCAAAATGTTTTGATATATATATAACATATATAAATGAAGAACTATTTATGACGAGAAAACGGTCTTATCGCAAAAAGTATTTGTGATGGGCCTGTCGCACCACGTTTTTTATATATAATGTATATTATTAGAGATATATTTGTGACGGGACTGTTTCCCATCGCTAATAGTATTTTTTTTATGGGCCTGTGCAAAAAATATTTTCTACGACGATGCTTTCTACAACCAACTATTTGTGACGGGACCCCATTGTAAAAGGTCATTTGTGACGGGATCCCATCTAAATAACCAGTTGAAAATACCTTAAATTACTTAAGTGATATCCCAAATATTCTGTATCAATAATACAGTTGAAAAAAATATTTTCTAATCCATCCTTAATAAATAATGACACATTCCTTACGTGATTCATGATTAGAATATTAACATTACCCTCGAACATGTATATGTAGGCGTTAAAAAATCATACTAGTAGTATTGGTTCAAATACTCTCAAATGTGTTATATATAACATTATACCAATGGTAAATGATTGTGTTTTCAAATTAGATACATGATAATCATCCAAATATTCAAGTGATTTCATATAGAGACAAGGAAAATTTATATAAAATGTATATAATATTAATAAGCACACCAATATAACAAGCATGTACAAGGATAAAAATCACACAATTATCCCACTTGTCAAAAAAATATCCCAATTTTCATAATTCCTATGATTGTAACTATACCAGGGGAAGGAAATAATGAGTAGTGTAATAATAATATTCATGAAAAATTATCATTAAGTGAAAATGAGACTGACCCTGAGTCATCATTTGAAGGGAAAATGGTAATGTGTAAAACTTAGATACTAATGGTGAATATAAACACCTTTAAGGGGTATAAATTAAATATAATATATTCTTACACACATATTCATAACCATTAACTTTTAAAACAATGTAGTATCCCCTTCATTGAATTCCAAGCATTGTTTGAGTGAAAAAAAATTAATTTTGTTTTATTATAAAATCAGAAATGAACCAAAAAATACTGATCTAATTAATATAAATAAGACAACATGTCATGTTTCAAAAAATCATTTCTCATTACTAAAAAATAATATTTTGAAAACCATTGTTATTGAATCTCTTGGAACTTAAAAAATTATTCAATCGATTTAAGGGGTATTTATTTAATTTTGTATCATAAAGAATAATAATCTAGCTATATGATAGAGTTAAATAAAAAAAATATAATTTATATTATTTCCAATAAATATTAGACAAAAAATAATAATGATATTAAAATAATTATAATTATGTTGCTATGTATTTTAATCAACCCATCATTATTATACAAGACTCCCCCGTGATAGTTCGATGTTACATAGATTATAACCTAGCCCTTTTTAAATAAAAATAAAAATAATGTACTTTAACATAATGTCTAAATATTAATAAATAATGAGTGTAAGGTTTAAATAAGTTTATATAAAACATGTTTTATAATGTGTACATACAATGATCCTATAACGAAGATTGTGTTTCTAATCACAATAGAATTGTGAATAAAATTATAGAATGAGTATATAAAACTATTATATACCTATAAAATTTTGCTGGTATGCATATGAGGTAAAATTGGAGATAAATAAAGAAAAAATAATTATATTATATTAATTAAAATTTTATTTTTGGAAAATACATTTATAATGAGTGGAATATATATTAGGTAGTTTAGGGATTCTATATAAATTTAGCAATGGATTGTTATGAATTGTTCATTGGGAAGGATTAACAATCATGATGTATAAACATTAATGGCCATGAAAATTATAAATTTATACTTTTTATCATGAATTATAAGAAAATTCAAATGATCATACATGTACCAAAATTGGGTGATTTACAATTCTCAAAACCATAAAAAATCCCACCAACTGAAATTCATTGCCTTCTTTATCTATAAAAATAATCATCCATTAGATACTCATTTCTGATTACATGCTTAAGGTAAAAAATTATTTCTTATAAAATATCATAATAAATTCACTATATAAATATTTCCATCATTGATCACTTACACACAAAATTTAAGGATTAAAATATATCACTTCATAATTATATGATAATGTTGTTTTGATACTCTAACCCTCTTGAGAAAATAGAATGGTAAAAATCAACCATAATCAATTGTGAAGTATAAAAAAATATAATAGATCTATTAAAATGGAGGGAAAAAATATGAAACATAAATAATAAAATCAATAATTACTAATAGTCTAATGTAACGATGTGAGATTCACTATTTATTTAAATAAATTAATTCCAAATTTAGTTGATAAATATAAGAAAATATGACCGCCTATAAATAATAAAATGGACTATTGATGTATGCTCATGTTGAATTTTGGTTTATATAATTTTTTTTTTACTTTTTAGTAATAAGATTAATTTTTCATTAATTATTTTCACCATAAAATATAAAAAAATCCTCGTTCCCTTTTTGCATCTTAAATATTGGAGACCGTGATATATCCCATAAAATATTCCATTAGAATTAATGATATATAATTTTTATTATACATGATTTTTAATGATTGTTTTGTGACAAATCCTCAAATACTAATGTTAATTCTCTAATAATATCTTCTAGAGCATATAAAAGTTTCTCAATAATGTTATTATTATTGTGAAATAAAGTTATAATCAATTGAAATTAGGTTATTGTGGTATGGTGAACTCTAATATTGAATGATGATGTAAAAACGTATCCACCTCCAAAATATATATAATAATGAATGAGTGTCGTTGCGAACAAATACATGATATGTATTAACTTTCCAGAAATATTAACAAATATGTTATCCTCAAAGAGAATAAAATAAACATATTTTGTGATTGATCACTAATCACCCATATAACATCATTATTCAATGATTCTACTAGGATAGAAAATTATAATTCTGTTAAAATAATCTCTTATTTCTAATTATTGATTATAATATTATATACCATAAATATATGCCAATAGAAGTATTCATTTATAAATTTTGATTAAGGAATCACATAAAAAATATCAGCTCACTATTTCATATCTAACCATTAATATTTGTGTATACAATCATGATATTTTTTTAAAGGATGAAAAACAAAAAATTTGTGATTGAAATATCATATATCACCCAGCCATAAGAGTGAATGAATTTCAGTTTTTATGTGGTTTTATTCCATCATGTTTTATATACTAATCAATCTATCCATGTGTATACTATAGTTTTGTCTTCAGATAATTTAAATTACACTTCATACGTCATGAACTTATCTTTTGATATTTCAGTTTAAACTTATGAACTCCCTGAGGGTAGTTTCAATGGATTTATTGACCCTTAAATACACTAAATTATGAAGAATATTTTTTTGTTTAATCTTATAAATATTAGACTTATTCATTTAATGTATATATGTAATCTTCCAATTTTACCAATTACACATTCGACTACCTGTGATTCTCCCACCCAATTTTAATTTTTTATCATCTTCACTAGAGGAATCAAAAAATATCATACATAGATAAATTATTTTCCTTGAATAAAATCCATATATATCAAAAAATAAAATAATATTAAACACAATTATATTCTCGGCCTAATAAAATCATCATAAATAACCTTTAAAAGCATCAAATAATAATTGGAAATAAATAAATAATTCCAAATATCTATAGATAGTTTTAAAAATATATTATAGAATTTAATTACCAAATATGAAATATTTACAGGAATCATAATTACCAAAATATTCACACTTCAAATCCAATTTCTCGAAAACATAATAATTGTGCACATTTTTGTGATTAGAATTTTTCAATCTCAATAATCCATGGATGGTATTTCATAGCTTCTGCCAGATTCCTATTCACATTTTCACAAATCGAAATGGTATAATATTGTTAAAACTTATGAACATTCATTAACTATATTTGAAAGCAATTATATAGCCATATCACTTAGCAATAACATTATGGTTGTTTTTATAACTATGGGTATACAATTTTTATTCACTTTTAAAGATAACACGTCCATGGTCTTAGGATTTGACATAGACAATAATATTACCTCAAAAACCCTATATTATAAAATGTATCTATAATGAATATTTTTTTTCATTGTATACAATGATAAATTATATGCTCTTCATTAATTAAAAGTATGGGAAGCATCTTAATGTTCCTCAGTTGGCTGATTCTTCCTCCATCACCAAACATTAACTCATAATAAATTTCCATTTTTAAATCATATTGAAATAACATACAATGTATTACCCCTAAATAAATTTTAATATGTTAATTAATAAATAAATAAAATATATCATGAGTTAATATAATAATATAATTTTAGAAAATAATTAAGAAAATATAGGAATCTTTAAATGTGATCTAGATAGATCAAAATACCTGAGAAATTCAAAAAATGAAGTAACACAGAATTTTTTTTTGAGAAATTTACATGATATTCTATAACCTCAGAAGCCTCAATATATTTAAAAATATTGTATTAATTTAAGATAAATCTATAAAATAACTAATATTATACATGAATTATTATCAATTTCAAAAAATTTTGTGATTGAAATGAACAAAACATTTTCAGAAAATAGTAATTAATGTGGTCGAAGGTATTGGCAGCGGGTCCCGTCACAAAAAGTAGCATGTGGACAGGTCTCCCATCACAAATAGTACCGTCACAACTAATCTATCCTATATATACCCCCATCCATTATTTCATTCTTTATCTCAATTCTTACTTTATCTCTCTTTCTGAACTCTAATTTTAAAGTGAAAATTTCTGTGCGTTAATTTTTTTACGAAGTAGTTTTTGAAGTCATCTTTACCTATAAGAGATCAAGTTTAAAGGTATAAATGTTTTATTTAATTTTATAATTATTTAATTTTTTTATATTAATTTTAATTATTGTTAATTAATTATAATTAAATTACATTTATATTATTTTTTCATCAATATTAAATTGTAATACTAAATTTAAATTATTAGTACTAATTATAAATAACTAGTAGTAATTAGGAATTATTAAAGATAATTAGTAATGATTATAAATAATTAGCGTTAATTAGTAATTAGTAGCGGTAATTTGAAGTAATTACTAATAATTAATGCTAATTAGTAATAATTAATGGTAATTAGTAATAATTTGGAATAAATAGTAATAATTAATACTAAATACTAATAATTAGTAATAAATACTAATAATTAGTAACAAAGACTAATAACTAGTAACAAATATTAATAATTATTATCAATTAGTAATATATATTAACAATTAGTAATAAATATTAAAAATAGTAATAATTAATAACAATTAGTAATAATTAGTAAAAATTATTAACTAATTTGTAAAAATTAATAAAAATTAGTAATAATTAATAAAAATTATTACTAAATAGTAAAAATTTGTAATATATAGTAAAAATTAGTAAGAAATAGTTACAATTAGGAATAAATAGTAACACCTAGTAACAATTAGTATTAATTATTAATAGTTAGAAATAATTTGGAATAATTCAGAATTAATAGCGATAAATAGAAATTAATAGAAATTAATTGAAATTAATTGCAGAAAATAGAAATAAATATCAAAAAATAACAATAAATAATTAGCAATAATTAAGAATAAATAGCAAGAATAAGGAATAAATAGAAATAATTAGGAATAAATATCAATTATTAAGGATTAATTGGGATAATTAGAGATAAATAAAAATATAGGAATAAATAGTAATAATTAGCAATAAATGTGAATAATTAAGAATTAGCAAAAAAAGGAATAAATTGCAATAATTTGAAATAAATATTAACAATTATGAACAAATAACAATAATTTGCTATAATTAGGAATAGATAGCAATAATTAGGAATAAATATCAATAATTACGAATAAATAGCAATTATTGGGAATAAATAACAACAATTAGAAAAAATAGCTATAATTAGGAATAAATAACATTAATTAGGAATAAATAGCAATAATTAGGAATAAATTGTTTTAATTTGGAATAAATAACTATAGTTAGGAATAATTAACACTAATTAGTAAGAATAAATAGTAATAAATTGAAATAATTATTAATAAATTGCAATAATTAGGAATAAATAGAAATAATTAGGAATAAATAATAATAATTAAGAATAAATAGAAATAATTTGGAATAAATAGCTGAAATTAGGAATACAGTAGAATAAATAGAAGTAATTATGAATAAATAGAAACAAATAGCAATAAATAGCAGTAATTTGGAATAAATATGAATAATTATGAATAATTAGGAATAAATTGGAATAATTAGCAAGAATTAAAAAAATAGGAATAATTAGAAATAATTAGCAATAATTAGAAATAATTAGAATTAATTAGAAATACTTATCAATAATTAGAAATAATTAGCTATACGTTGAGGATATACATCAATGGAAACAGTAGTAGCAGCAAGAAAAGGACATGCGTCGATGGTAGCAGCAGCAACACGAGCGGATGGAGTATATGCGATGTCTGACTTTTAGTTTAGTGTTGGAGATTCCTCTACCATCTCCCCAAGCTCATCCACCTCCTTTAGAAGATTATCCCCCAGTGATGTTTTTGTTATGTTACTAACATTGGAATTCAAGATTGCTTGTAATATGATCTATTTACAGTTTCTGTCTTTTAAATTGCAACAAATATTCAATTATTTAACTTTTCAATTATTTTTTAATATTTTTAATATTTTAATATTTTAATATTTATTATTAGTATTATATTTTCATTTTTTGTTAATTTTAATAAAAATAATAGTAATTTTTTATGATTTTTTAAAAAGTTTTTATGAATATTGAGTTTTTTAATTTTTTTTATATTTTTATTTATTTTAATAATGTTAATATTATTTTCTCATTATTTTTTCATAAGTTTATTAAATATAATTTTTTATTAAGTATTTGCAACGAGACCTTTTGCAAGGGGACTATGCCGAAAATAGTTGATATATATTTTTAAAAAATGTATTTTCGATGGGAACAAAGGCCTGTCACAAATAATTTTTTATTGCGACGGGCTCGTCACAAAAGATTTTGATATATATATCTTATATAAATGAAAAACAATTTTTGACGGGAAACTGGGCCCCTTGCAAATACATTTTGCAATGGGCCCATCACAACACTTTTTTGAGATGGGAAAACGGGCCCATCGCAAAAGGTTTTGATATATATAACATATATAAATGGAGAAGTATTTGCGACGGGAATGTAAGGCCGTCAATAATTTTTTTTTCAAAAGGCCCATCTCAAATACTTTTGCTGGCGGGACCATCGAAGAAAAATTTATATATAATTTATATAATCGGAGAGCTAGTTGCAATGAGACGGTTTCCCATTGCATATAGTATTTTTAATGACGAGGTCGTTACAATAAATTATTATTATGATGGCATTTTATACAATGAGATATTTGCGAGGAGACCCCATCAAAAATGCTCATTTATGATTGGATCCCTTCAAAAATATCACGTTGCAAATACCTCAAATTCTAGTAGTGATTTCCTACACATTCAATATAAACAATATAGTTAAAAAAAATTTATGATCCAACTGTAATAAATATGGACACCTTCCTTTCATGATTCATGATAAAAATATTAACATTACCCTCAATCATGTATATATAGAGGTCGAGAAAATCAGACTAGTAATATTTGTTCAAATACTCTCAAATGAGTTATTTATAACATTATACCAATTGTACCTAATTATGTTTCCAAATTAGATACATGATAACCATCCAAATATATAAGTGATTACATGTAGAGATATTGAAATTGAATATAAAATTATATATTTATCATAAGTATACTAATATAACAAAGCATGTACAAAGATCAAAATAACATAATTATCCCAATTGTCAAAAAAACATCCCAATATTCATCAATTACTATTATTGTAATTGTACCATGGGTAAGTATAATATGAGTAGTGTAATAACAATATTCATGAATAATTATCTTGAAATGAAAATGATACTGATCATGGGTAATCATTTGAAGGAAGAATAGTAATGTGTAAAACCTATATACTAATGGTGAACATAAAAACCTTTAAGGTTTATAAATTACATATAATATTTTTTTACACAAATATTCCTTACATTGAATTTATCAAATAGTATAATATCCCCTTATTGTTATTTAAATAATTGTATATTTTAAAAAATTAATTTTGGTTTATTATAAAATCAAAACCGAACCTAAAAAATTTAATGATCTAATTAATATAAATAAATAAACCTTTCATTTTGAAAAAATCTATTAACGTTATTAAAAAAAAATATTTTGATAACCTCATTTATTGCATCTCCTGAATCTTTAAAACTGATTATTCAATCGATTTTTGGTGTATTTATTGAATTTTGTATCATAAGAATAATAATCTATCACTATGGTAGAGTTAAATAAATAATAATAATTTATATTATTTCTAATAAATATTAGTCGAAAAAATAGTGATATTATAAAAATTATAATTATGATGCTATGTATTTCAATCAACACGTGATTATTACACTATACTCCCATGTGATAGTTCGGTGTTACTTCCATTATAACCCATCCCTTTTGAAATAAAAATATAAATACAGTATTATAAAATAATGTAAAAATATTAAAAAATAATGAGTATAAGGTTTAAATAAATGTATATAAAAGATGTTTTATAATGTTTACGTATTATGATCACATTACAAAAGATTGTGTTTCTAATCACATTAGAATTGTTAATAAAATTGTAGAATGAGTATATAAAACTATTAGACACCTATACAATTTTGGTGGTACTCATATTAGGTTAAATTGGAGATAAATAATTAAAATATAATTATATTATATTAATTAAAAAATGATTTATTGAAAAGATATTTATAATTAGTTGAATATATATTAGGTAGTTTAGGGATTCAATATAAATTTAGTAATGGATTGTTAATATTTTTTCATTGGAAATGATTAAAAACCATGATGTATAATCATTATTTTCCTTAAAAATTATATATTTATTCCTTTTATTATGAATATTAAAAAATTTAAATGATCATACATCTACTGAAAATGGGGGATTTATAGTTCTCAAAACCATAGAAAATCCAACCAAGTTAAAGTCATTGTCATCTTTATCTATAAAAATAATTATCCATTATATACTCATTTTCGATTTCATTTTTTTGGTGAAAAAAATTTCATAAAAAATATCATAAAAAATTGACTATATGAATATTTCTATCATTGATCACATTTAAAGGAAAATTAAGGATTAAAATATACCACATCATAATTTTATGATCATGTTGTTTTCAAACTCTATCTCTCTAGATAACAATAGAATAATATTGATCAATCAAAATCAATTTTGAATTATAAAAAAAATATAATAGATGAATTACAATGGAGGAAAAGTAACAAACTATGAAACATCAATAATAAAATCAATAATGTACGATAGTATAATGTAACAATGTGATAGTCACTATTTATTTTAAAAAAATATAATTCCTAATTTAGTTCATAAATATAATAAAATATGATCACTGATAGAGAATAAAATGTAATATTTATGAATTACAATATTGACTTTCTATTTATATTAGTATTTTTTCACTTTTTAGTAATAATATTATGTTTTCATTAATTCCTTTTACCATAAAATATAAATAATGTCACATTCTATTTTCACATCCTATATAATGGAGGCCGTGATATATCATAGATAATTTCCCATTATAATTATGGATATATAGTTTATATTATACATTAATTATTTTAATGATTACTTTTTTATGAGAAATCCTTAAAGACTAATGTGAATTTTCTAATCATATCATTCAAAACATCTACTATTTGCTCAATAATGTTATTTTTATTGTGATATAATTCTATACTCATTTGAAATTATGATATAGTGGTATAGTGATATCCAATATTGAATGTTGAGGTAAAATGTAGCCACCCCACAATATATAGAATAATAAATGAGTACCATTGAGATAAAATACTTTATATGTATTAACTTTCCACAAATGTTAACGAATAAGTTATACTCAAAAGGAAGAAAATAAAAATATTTTGTGATTGATCACTAATCACCCATATAACGTCATAATTGAATGAGTCTATTGGAATATAAAATAAAAATTGTATTAAAATAATCTCCTAAAATTAAATATTGATTAGAATATTATATAACATAATTATATTCCAATGGTAATCATCATTTATTTATTATGATTAAGGAATAAAAAAATATATCAACTCACTATTTCATATCTAGCCATTAATATTTGTGTATACTATCAAGATATTTTTTTAAATAATGAAAAACAAATATTTTATCATTGAAAGATCATATATCACGCTACCATAATAGTGAATGATTTTAAATATTTACTGAGATATATTCCACCATGTTTTATATACTGATCAATCTATCCATGGTCTCTCCGGAATTTTTGGAATTTGGAACATCCATGAATATGGTGTGTGATCAATAATTTTTATAATTATTCTATTAAAATAGAATAATATTATATCAAAATAAATATATTTATATTCTAAATATATATAATGAAATCTATATTTATAGAAGTAAAAAATTTAGGATTTTCTTAGAAGATGAAAATGTGAAAAGAAGTGTGAAATAGTCCTATAATTGTGATATCTAAAAGAATTTCAACCAACACACTTATTAATTGGAATGTATATTTTTATTATAAAATAGCATATATTAGAAATTTTTTATCATAATAATTTTACACTATATTAAACTTCCTAATTCTAAAATATAATTTAGATAAAAATGTTTTTATATATTATATCTAACTCTGTTGAATATATTTTTAATCAATATTGGGATAGAATTTGATTTAAAATGGTGTAATATAAATCATCATAATATATAATATTTCTACATATAGAATTATATAACCTAGATACTGGGATTGGAGTAGATAATATTTTTACCACCATAAAATAATCTTATCACATTTTGACATACTGAAAAATAATACCCATTGGAATATAATTCATCATGTGAGTAAAATTATTCATGAGAAGTATAAAACATTTCTATAAGATATGGAAAAAATATGAAATATTTGAACATTGAATTTTTTAGGTAATTCCATTAAAATTCATTTTTTTATATTTGAAATGATATTCCCCCTATAAAATAATGTCATGTAAAGTACATAGAAGTTAAATTAAATTATTCACTTACATAATTTTTTATATAGTTCATTGAAATTTCATATAAATGTTTTTTTTAATCCTATGTATATTTTTTCGTTATGTGAGTTACTTATGAGAGAATGCGTTAGATCATTTTATTAATGATCAAATATATATTAGTGTTTATGATTTTCATGATTAATTTTGTTTCATTGGGATTATCATTCATGGGAGTTATAAGATGTTAGGAACCCTTAGTTTTATCCCATAACAGATGAATTGAAAAATATATAATATTATTTTTCCAGTTTTTTAATTTTTTTGACATTTTCAAGGTCATGACTTGTATTATACCAAAGGATGGATAATTTCCCCTGATCAATATAGTGTCACTAAGTGTGAGAGTGGTGATTTAGTTGTCACATTTACTTTTAGAGATAATATTCTTACCTATTTATGAAGACATACAGCTTTTCTTTTCTTTCTCATCAACCGAATAATGATTCATTTACTAACATAATTCAGTATTAAAATGGAATAAGAAGTAATTAGTTATACAACACATTAATATCTCGTGCAAAAAAAATTGTTTTATCCCTCTCAAATAGATATTCAACCATAGTTTGTTGTAACCCCCAAAAACATCTTATCATTTTCCACTTTTATGGTAGTTAGTTATACTCTCCAAAGAGGAGTCTTTCTAGTAACTTGTTATATCCCCATCTACAAGATCATTCATTTAACAATTTTTAAAAATGGAAAAAATATCATTACATTCTCCAAAATAATTTTGTATCATTTCTCGCTGTGTAAAATCATTAAGGTATAAAAAACTCTTAAGGGTCCATTTGTCTAAATATTTCATCCTGGTTTAAGCAAAACAAGGATATATTCAACCATAACTTTTTTATAATGCGTCTAAAAATTATACATAGAAAATTTTTTCCCATCGACTATCATATAGAATACCCCTTATCTAATGGGAATCTATCCAAAAAATTTCCATCATATTGGTCTCTATTGAAACCCAAGATCATTATAAGTAGATATAAAATATTAATATTTTAATATTATTTTTATTAAAAAAATGCATGAGTAGATTAAAAGGGTTGTGTTATTGAAAACATGGATATATAAATATTCTTTTTCCTATGTGAACCATATAACCTCCCATAATGTTATTTTTAACTTGACCCATTATTAAAAAACTCATACATAATTAATATATACATACAGATTAGAGATAAAATATAAGAAAGGATGAGCTCATATTCACTCTAAGGGTTAATAAATTATATTTCAATATAACATGAGTGTAAGGGTATGTGAACACAAGAATAACATTTCAAAAATTACATTGATATCAATGATAAAAATCTTAATCCCTATAATAAATCATGGTTGTTCATAATACATGAATCATAAATATATTAATGAAAAAAATAACTGAGATCTAAACATTGGCATAACACAATGATTTCAATCATACAGATAACAAACTAATATAATTTCATTAGTAGTCTAGGATCAACACCCTTATAAGAATATTTTAATGTGTTCAATCCCAAAACTAGTGTATTACTCAGTGTTCACTCCCTATAAAATTATTGTTGAAAGAGTCCCTTACTGAATTGGGTTCACTACCCATTCTAGTCCTATTTATCTTATTTTATATCAATAATTACCCAATACATTGGTGGGGAATATAGGTCTAACTTATCATTCTCTGTAACTTTACCATGGGTCCTTGGTTATAACATAATATCTATCCTTAGTTGTAATATAACCACCATAATTGGTTAATACGTAACCGCTGTCCATTTTTTTAAATGTATCTAGTCGTAATGTAATGAAAAAATTCATATGTGTAAAACAATATCATAAATAATTCATAATATCATCACATTATATCCCATCCATGGTAAATGAGATTCATAATAAATTCATCAACAACTAATAACATAACCCATGAAAATAAATGGCATTCATAAAAATTCAAAATAATAATCATAGAAAAATCCATATAATGAATTATTATTGTACCTATGGAACCTATTCCTTATAAAACATATGTAACATCAACAGATTTCATCTTAGATGGAAAATTATTTTTAATGTTCACTTGGAACATTTCCTGAGTAAATGATATTTCTTTTTAAAATAGCATATTTATAATCCCAAACATTCTAAATTGTAAAATTTAATTTTTTTTAATATAAACACGAAAATATATAAGATAATAATTGATTTGTTGACATTATATGATTTTGTTATATTCCATTCATTCCATTCTCATGAAAAATGATAAATTTCATATTTTTGTTAAATATTCATAACAACATCATTTCATAAAATGAGAATAAGAATCATGTTAAACCATATTGTAAAAAGTAAATAAAGGTTTAATATAATATTAAATAATATATTATTAATAGAAAACAAATTCATTGAACTATTTTTTTAATACATGGACATGGAAGATAAATTATTTTTGACCAAAGTGAAAAATATGGTTGATTTTTATTAGAATTGGTTTTTTATTGAAATAGTGAAAAAAGATATTAAAAATATCGAAAAAAATTATTATCTATAATTTAAAATAGGCTAATAAAATTAATGGGTCAAGTGATCGGTATATCGTAATATTTTTTATCATTAACTTAAATATAATGATTCTTATTAAAAAAATTATTAGAAAGTAAAGTCATTACAACTTTGTTATATTTTGAACTATATGTCCCATGAAAGAAATAAAATTATACATATATTTAGATCTCATAATTTTCATGATAAAATTTTAATATTACTTCATGGTAATTATATGAACCACAAAAAATAAATAAGTACTAAACATGGCATGTGTCCCCTGGAAATTAAACTAATACCAAAATCCATTGTAGGTTTTGGTAACATTTTAATTATAATTACCAAAAAAGAATAAAAATAAATTAAACATCTAATTTCAGGATAATAATGAAATTAATGATATAAAACATCAATGTTAAATTATATACAACTCATAAAAGATGATATTTTCATTATATAATATATGTCCCACAATTGGCAATTTGAGAAAAAACACACATTCCCCACCTATCAATAAACATTGTATGTGTTGAAATCTAATTTATAATAAATATAGTTTTTTTATATAACTATTAAATATCCATATATATATATATGTAACATACGATATATTATTTAATTATATATTGTTTGCAACTTATTTTTAATAATTATTTCATAAAATCATTTTTATGGGTGATAATTACATCATTTTAAAATTATGTTTTCATTAGGGTGTTTTTGTCCACGAAGAATCATTAAGAGTACATAATATATATAATATTAAAAATTATGTAAATTTCATATATAATATATATAAACATATTCAATAAAACCCATAAGTTTTATAGACAAGGAAATGAATTACACAATTTGTGTAGATGGTAGGTTAAATGTTTGATTAAATGTGCTTTCCATTTTCATGATATGTTTTTTATTAGCAGGTTGTGATCTCACCAAGAAAATAAAGTCCTCCTTATTAATGAAAAAACCTTACAAAATTCTGAAGGTAAAAAAGTTAACATTGATCCCTGCTAAATATAGGAAGTGGATCACCCGACACTTGATCATCCCAATGACAAGTAGCCTCAGTCACGCCTTTGTTAGCAATACAATCTATCTGTGAATTTTCCTATCTATATGTATGAGTAAAAATTTGATCCTTTGAAAAAATAAGGTCTAAACATCTGATCCAATGATTTGTGAGCTTCCAAGAATGGTTCTAAAAACCTGTCTGAATGGCAAGGACAACAGATGTAGAGTCACATTCAAGCCAGATCTTATTCCATCACCTCTGCTCGGCATGATCAATTGAAATAATAACCCCAATAATTTTAGCTTTGAGAGAAGATATATTTCCAAATGAACCATAAAAGCACCCAAGAACATCACCCTTATGGTCCCTCAAAACCGTACCAAAACCCAAAGGACCCGGATTCCCTCTTGAATCACCATCGGAATTGATGTTAATCCATCTAATAAATGGGGCCTACCAAATGTACTTGAGAAACCTAGGTGGAGGGTTAAAATACCCTTGACCCCAACCCAATTGAGGACTAAGATAACATGACAAGAATTAAAAAAACATACCTCGTGGGACTCTCACTTCACGTACAGTAGTGAGAATACAAGATATAGTAGGTCCAACACGAATGGTCCCAGACTCAGGCACAACCTTGTTTCTTGAAGTCTAGATGAAGTTCACTAGTTTATACACAACAGCATGAAAGAGGATCTGGAGTTTTGGCGATAGGTTTAGCTCTACCCACCTCCTAATGAAATTGAAAATTGAGCTAGCTCTTGGAAAATGAACTTCAAACATGTCATAAACTGATTTTCACATTGCTGAAGCTGCTGCACTACTTATAATGAGATGATCGATATCCTCCCTATGATGATGGAATAACACATACCAAGAATAGAGAGATATTCCATAATATTGAATATAATTATCAGTTGGAATTTTCTTATGTGACAACCTCCATACAAAGGTGGACCGAGAAGGTTTCAGGAAGCATTTATGCAAACTACCCATTCAATTGTAGTCAAAATTACTGTTAATAGCCTTATTATAGAACTCAATGGAAGAATGTAATCTATTAATAGCCAGATCCCAAGCCCAAAAATTTTTTTTAGAGGAGAGGAAATACTTCTCAATAATGGAGATAATATGAATTGGAATATTTTCTGTGAATCCAAGTTGATCCATGATTGATAAATCCATATCTAGATTTGTCTCATCCTACAGAACAAGGTCTTCCAAGTGATGTCTAGCCAAATTACATTTCCATAATTTTAGGGAAGACTCCATGGAGACCAACCACAGTGAATTAGCATCAATTTTGGAGAACATATTCCTGAAAGCAGGCCCCACCAAGGAGTTATGGAAATTTAATTTTCTAGATTTGAATCTATCCGCGAATCTAGCTCTAAAGAATCCCAAAGCTTTAGAGTGAATATTGACGAGCCTCTAAATAAACCCCATATACAATGAATCATTAAAGAATCCGAGGATTTTTTATGCTAAGGCCCACTTCCATTATAGGCTTTCATGTAAAATTCCATGGAACCATTGCAAGCCGCTTGTGAAAAAAATTTAAAATGAGTCACATCACTTCATGAGCTGCTAGTCCACACGTATGCATTAGCGATGTTATCATTTTCCTACAGATAGGATGGTAAGAAGTTATATTTGATATTAAAATTACTGGAGTATAATAATTTCATAAAAATAATATATATACTTTGAAATAATCATTATATACTTCATTAATATTTGGTGATTTAAAATGATTTAAATCGGTTCGAGAAGTGGTAGTCCTCTGTACACATGATGGAAAACATAGTATCCCATTTGATGGAAGATGATATGCATATATACAATTCCATAAAAATAATAAAATATTAGTATATATTAAATATTTTTGTTATTATATTTCAATTATGAGGACATAAATTAACGTGGTATGGTAGAATGTGGAAAGAAATATCCTAGTGAAGAAAAATAACTTAACCTAGAAACCCCTCCTTTGAATCTGTTATAGTCACATATGGTAGGTATTTTGGGACTAAAATAATATTAAAAACATTGATAATAATTTTGGGTAGACTATTTTGTAGTTTTTTTGTTCTGAATGGAATAAGATGTGTGGGGAATTTTTGGGATGATGTGACCTTTTATAATTAAGGAGGGGTGTAATTCATTTGAATTCAAAAAACTTTTCAAAAATGGGACGTCATTCCCTTTCCATGTCCCCAAAAAATATACAAATAATGGAATTTATTTATGATATGTTTTATCCACAACATAAATGTCATAAAACTCATCTATTAAACATGTAATTTCGTTACCTCTATGTTTACATAATATTTAATTTTTATTTTTCATCTATATGAGTAGATTTATTATTTATTTACTTATGAAATTTATCCATTAAGGATAAAAATAAATGACTACTGTCATATAATTTGGAAACTACATTTATTAATAAAAAAATAGTTTATAAAATAAAAATACTTTGTGTGTGGAGAATTAGCTTTATATCAAGAACTTTTTATGTGAATAAAAATATTTTATCCAATACCATATTAATGAAAAAGTTTACTCTTTAGAGAAAAGTGTTGTTATAATAAAAATACAATCAAAAAATAAATAGACAGTAGTTAATATTCAAAACCATTAACCTTTCACGTGGAGGAATGAAAGACTTTTAAGAAATTTATATCAATTATTAATACATAATTTATTATAAAATATTATCAATGTTAATTTTAACATGATTTGTGTATTTATACATTAAATGCGGTAAGAAAATTATGAAATTAGAATATATACATTTAAAGAAACCCAGTAGATTTATAATTATTATCAATATTTCTGTAACATAAAAATTCAATCGAAGGATATAACTTTTAATAGTTTTATAATCATTAATTTTTTTCTTTTTAATTATATAATTATAATGTTAGTGTTCCGTAACATTTTACAGTAATTATTTCATCACTAGAAATAATAAATAAATTATCATGACTATTAAATAATATTTATACTTAAAATTAATTCATATAAACAATCATACCTCCATTTTACTCCCTTTGGGAAAACATTATATATTTTTAAATGTAATGTAGTGTCGTTTTATCATTTTCATTACATAAAATGTTATGATCAAAATAATTGAAATAATATTTATAAAAAGGAAAACATTCCCCAAATTAAATGATATAGGATGCATGTATTTAAATACAATTTAAATAGGACATAAAATTTTTCCGTATTATACATATCACTTTAGTATAACCCTTGGTAAAAAAAATTTACCCTTAAAAATGGTATCAAAGTTATACTCTTTTTAATCTTCTTTATGACCAACAATTTAAGATAACTTTTTAAATAATATAAATAATTTTGATTCGAAATAGAGAATAAATTTTATCAAATTCAATTCATTTAGGTTGTATAATTTAATATAATATTAAACATACAGACATGATTAAAAATATGTTTTTTCCAAGAAAAAGTTATAATTTGTATGAAAATTTTTAATATCCAAATAAATTATGAAATAAATTCACATGAAATAAAATATTTTTATAAATAATATAATTTAACTAATATAAAATTAAAATCTATTAAAAAACAATTGCTTGTAAATTTTTAAACAAAAAGGAAATGTTTTATGAAAATAAATATTTCTCACTATTCATTGAAAAATAATATTTTTATAAAGTGTACAAAATATCACTCAAAGATAATTTTAATATGTTAATTAGAAAAATGAATATTATTTTGTTAAATAGAAATTAAAAATTTGGTAAAGTATTTATTATTATTTATTTATAATAGTAAAAAAAATAATTTTTATAAGTAATGTATTTTCAATGTTTATTAAGGCTTTACAAAAACTTATTTATTTAATAATAAATGTATTATATATATATATATATTAAACCATAATAAATAATTTTTGAAAAGAATTATTTTTATTCATTTATCCCTGTTTAACAGCTATATAATAAGTATAATATTTAATATTATAATCAAAATTATATTTGTGTTTGTTAAAATACAATATTGGATGAAATGCAAGATTCCAATGAAATTATATCTATATGAAAAAATTCTTTAATATCATTTGGTGTTAAATTTTCCCCACCATTAATAAATTACATCCTCATAAATTTTAATTATTATATGTAATCATGGGAATGGAATTTAAATAATTATTTGTGGAAAACCCTCATTGAAAAATGATTCATATAACATCCTCTTGATGTGAGAGAAATTTAGGATAGTGAAAATGAGAAAATATACATACTTGATTTTGTTCCATTTCATATGAATAATCTCATCTATTGATTCTAATTCAATTAATTCCCGCTTCATATATTACTCCATGTACTGAAGTTTAATGGATCATTATTGAGTCTCTAATAGATCAAAATATCTATAAATGAATAATAATTCATTCCTTATATATGTATTTATCATAAAAAATAAGATCTTTGTAACAAATTATCAAATATGGATAAATCATCATTTGATGAAATAATACATTAATTAATAAAACCTCATCTAATTTTTAACTAAAACCATTCCATAAATTTTTAACATATAAACACATCAAAAGATCATAAACGTATAAATAGGTTCCCCAGATTTACAAAATGAAAGTAACATTATTCACCTATATTACATATTTTACGTCTCACATAGCAAATATATAAATACATTGGTCATATTTTTTTAGAAATATGGTATTAAAAAAATTACAATAAACCCTAGATAAAAAAAATAAATGATTCCTCTACTGTTAAATAATCCCAAATTACATTGAATATCTTCCAAAAATCCAAAAAAAATTAATCTTCGCCAAAGTCAGCATAAACATGTTCCCCATTAAATCAATAATTAGTTTCATTTTCTTGAGTACTATCCATATTACATTATCCATACCAATCAAATTATTATCCCTAATAATCATTACTATCTCAATAATCATAAGCATATTAGTGTTTATCATTTCCATAATAATTTTTTTATAAAATATGGTCATGCAAATAACTCAACTTTATACTTCATCAATAATATTAAATATTTTCCATAAAATCCTTAATAAAAAAATTTGAAAAAAAATAACCTCATATTTTGCATTATTTTTTAACATAATTATTTAAATACAATACATAAGTATTCCAATCATTACACACCAACAATAATCCATTGAAAATATTTCACCATCATATTCTTTAACACATCTTTACATTCATATGTCTTTTTTCATCTTTAATCATAAAAACCAAATCAATTACTTATATTACCTTCATAATCCCTTTCTTTAGATTCCCCTAATGACATAAATTGTTATAATTTCTATATATTAAAAATTTATAAAATTATAAATTTGAAAATTATTTAACAAAACCATTATTCTCATCAATTTCATTAAATAAAAAAATCATTTTTCTATTGAAATTACAAACTTTTTCCATTATTATCAACCCAAAAAACACATATTCATTACATTGAGGTATTTCCTTGATTGATTCTCCCCAGATAATCAAAATATTGGAAATAATATCATAATTTTTCTATGGTATCTACCACTTGATCACTTAGTGAATTATTTCCTTATAATCATTAGTGAGTGTGAAGGATTGTTATGTTAAAATGTTTTAATCATGTATTATTATCACTGTCTAAGAATAATCACAATAACATTAACTTGAGTCATCATCCTATATTAACATATTTTAAATAAAATTCAATGTTAATATAATTCTTTCTAGTTAATGGAATTTTCTAAAATAAAAGCGCATAGCCTAAGAAACAATATTCATATTGGGAAACCACATAATCTTGAAATATTATTTTTAGGATGTATAATTCATGACACCATCATTTCAATCATGGAATCCTTTGGATCAACCTATTATGTCAATGATTATAATTCATTGGAATCCTTTATATGGTTTCCAATGAAAATATCTATTAACCTACACATATCATATGGGAGTATCATACCCGGTGTGAAAAAAAGAACGATTTTCGTGAACCATGTGATGATCCAGTAAAATAGTAACACTCCCATTTCAAAGTTATTACCCCTACGTACAACTATTCTTCATCCACATCCAAATTTTGTTTCTAGACAGAGTTATTTTGTTAAGAATAAAAAATTATTTTCATAATCACAATATATGAAATTTTTTAATAGATAATATTATTCCTCTGGTTCGTAGGAATGTTTTATCATCCTCAAGTCCAATGTATTACTAATCCATTCCTCAAATACCATGTATTATAAAATAATCAATTCATACATAGATATTTTACCCTAATATAAGAGTATTATTATTATTAAAAGAATAACAGTGGTGAAATAATAGAAAAGGGTTATTAGAAAGTTGAATATTTAAACAATTGGTTCATAAGTAATCCACATCATCTCCCAAATATCTCATCATAACATGTTTCCTTCTTATAGAAATAATAAATATTACCATTACCTGTAACGTGGGAAGAATAGTCATAAGAAATCATGAGCTCAAAATCACAATAACGATTAATAAGTGAGATATAAACATAACATGAGTATATGGGTATGTGAGCACGAGGATAAAATTTCAAAACAATAACATGCATATCAAATATCATAAAAATGATTCATTTTATAAATATTAGCATTTATTAAGACAAGAGTCATAATAGAATAAAATAATATAATCCATGAGTGTATAAAATTTTTATAGGACAAAGATTTTTTGAATAAAATAAAAATAAAAGAATAAAAAAAATTATTTGTTAAGAATAATTTCCAATACTATTGTAGTGGATTGAGATTACTCCATAAACATTCATTAAATTCATGGTTCACTACAATGATTATAATAGTGGATTGGATACCGTACTAAAATGGGTTAAATCCCCATTCCTTTTAAGAATATCTATTAAGATATATCGCATTTCCAAATTAGTTGGTGGTTGATACAGGTCCCACCCATCTCAGATCAAAATGTAACCATCTGCGCTTGATTATAACATAACAAAAAACATTGGTAAAAACTTAAACACCTACTTTTTCATAGCATAACCACCATTATTAATTAATAACGTAACAACCCATAAATTTATTAAAATAATAAATATGTTAACGAAAAGGAAAAAACCTTCATCATATCAACACATCATAAACAGTGTAGGGAAACACATTTCATAATAATCTAATTAATTAATCATCATGTAATATAAATAATTATTGGTGTTTATTAAACATTTTTTTTCAAAATAAAAAAACATATAAAAAACATATACTTATCACTGGGGCATCGTTTTGGCATTGGGTGTCTCGATCTCAGATTGATGCTAGATCTAGCATGTATCCAGCTCGGTGGGTTACTCAATTCTCAGATCACCATCGGATCCGACGTGCATTGGTTTCCAGGAGTCACAATCAGATGCTATGACAAATCTGGTTTAGTGCCTTTTGGGTGCTCAAAATAATCTTCTTTTGGACAGTGATGGTGTAGACGGATGTTAGGTCAGGGGTGGCACATCTTTTGTGGGTGGCATGACATTGGCATCAGAGCAGCTTGGAGGGGGAGTTTCTAGATTTTTGTTTCTTGGTTTATTATCTGGTATTATGTTTATTGTATGTGTGGTTTTCATGGATGTGTGATGGAATTCTTGCAGTTTGTTTTTTACCAGATCTTCTCTCCTTGTTGGCCCTTCACATCTCGTGGTTTGGTCTTTGGGAAACCTGGGGAGGGTTCTCCTACAACCTTGTTCTAATCAACTTCATGCCCAGGGTGGCACTATTGGTTCAGATCAACTCGTATCGCCTCATAGGTGATGGTATATCGATGTGTTTTTTGGTCTTCCATCCCTGAGTGATGATGACCCATCTTCACACTCCTTATCTTATCTTACTCTTTGGTTATCTAGGGTTGTGGTGGCATAGGTGCCTTGCGAAGGTAGTGGGGCTTCTTTGATTTAGATTATGGCGTTGAGTTTCCTATTTGGGTGGTTGAATATGTTTTATGTGTGGAATGCTTCTAGGACTCAGGATCAGATATACATCCAGATTCAACAACAGGATTTAGGCCCTAGGAGTGTTAGTGCAGGCACTTTACATGTGCAGGGTTTACAAATTTTGATGATTGAGAGGGTATGGAGACGACCATCGGATTGGGCCTGCGATTCATAACATGACACCATTTATTTGTACATTCTTACATGGGTGAGAGCTTTATCATGATTCAATTTTTGGGTAAGGGCAGTTTTATTTTTTGATTCTGTCTTTTTTTACTGTGATATTCGATTCAAGTAATGTTTTATTTCATAAAGTCAGCTTGGTTTCCCCCTTATTCCATTTAAAGGGGATTATTTTTTTTTAAATAAAAATATATGTCCTTCTTTTCATTGGAAGTAAAAGGATGTTAAATTAATGTAAAATTCATGATTGAAGAAAATTTCATTAATTTGTAAAGTTTTAAAAAATACTACTTTCACATTTTTTATTTAAATGTCAATAAAAATTTAGTACAAAAAATAAAAATAATATTATTTAAAAATAAATAAATTCAAAAAGAATAAAAATGAGTTTTACTAAACATTTTATATTAGTAAAAACAGTATTTAAATATTCATTTTGAAAAATATCATGGAAGGGAATGAATTTTTGACAGAAGATATAAATAGTCTATTTTACAAGAAAATTTTATTTCATTACCATTAGTACTTAAAAAGTAAAAAATGACAGAAGAAGATGTTTTCTATATAAATATTTATATTTTATTAATATTCAATAATTTATTTAAAGATATTTATTAACATTTCATCATTGAAAAAATAATCATAGAGAATCTCAATAAATAATGAGATTGTAACATATAGTAGTTAAAACATTAGTAAGAATTAAATAATATGTAATATGAAATAAATAAACTTACTTATATATATATATATCACATTATTTTCATTATAATATCAATATAATAAACTCATGGTTATTATATTCACCACAAAAAAATAGATGTTGAACATGGCATGTGTCCTATTGAAATAAAAGTGAGACGAAAATCCAATACATTCATTAGTGAAATTTTAATTGTAATCCCCATAGAAGAATGATATTATAGGAAAACATAGATATATCCCTGAAAAATAAATCCATGATATGTCATTTCATATGGGAATTATATAAAACTCATAAAGGAAGATATGTGCATAACATAACATATGCCATAAAAAAGACAATTTGGGAAAAAAATCCATTACATATGGTCATGACATTATTTATATATGTTATAGCCTACAATAAAATAAATATATGTCTATTATAATTATATTATTTAACCATAATAATTAATATAATACTATTTATTATTTAATTATATCCTTTTACCAATATTTTATTACCAATGATTTGATAAAATCATCTTTTTGGGTAATAACTGTCTCATTTTTCATATTTTATTTGGTTTTATAATTTTCATACATTAATGATTATTAAGGTTAAATAATTTATTGAATTTTAATAATGATATAAATATAATATATATTAATTGTATAAATATTTAAATTCTTTAAAAGGAGTTAGTGATAGAGAAATGAATTAAACCACTCATGGAGACAGTATGGCATACCTACTCATGAACATTGATTCGATTTTATCAATGGAGGTAGGAGGGAAATGTAATTAAAAAAGAAAAATTTAAATAATAATTCTATAATATATAACACATATACTAAAAAAATATAAAAATATTGTATACCATGAAAAAATAAAATGATGTATAAATCTCATTGCATCGTGGTGGTGGTATCCCATAGGAACACACTTGTGATATTATTGATTTCCAATGATTTGGAAGATATAAAGGTAGATTTTATTATTTAATAAATTGAGTATACTTCTTTCATAAATTTAACAAAATTAAACTTAATATAAAATTATATATAACCTAGTTAGTTGGTTATTGAACATTATTTTTATCAGTGTGTGTGGTTGTAGTCTAGTTTACAAACGATTGAAGGTTACATTTCCCATTTGAAGGAAGAGGAAAAGAATACATGTTATACCATCAATATAATGACATTTCAATATATTCCATACAATTTATTATTATATTTCAACTACTAACACATGCATCAATGTTGTAACATAACAATTATAAACAAGGGGCTTAATGAATACAATTACTTTTGATTAAAATAACCTCATTTAAATCTGTTATTAAGGAATCAAGGGATGTAAATTTTTTAATAGTATGATATCTATAACATTTATACTGAATTTTAATTTTGATTTTGATTTTATTTTATTATTATTATGAAAAAAATAATTAATAGTTGTGTGGATCTAATGGGAGGGGTGACATTTAATAATTGAGGAGTGACATTATATTCTAAATACCCAAAAAATAAATAATGTGAAGACGCTCTCACCTTAAGATTATTAAAATTTTAAAAATAATGGATTATTTTAAACATATTTATTACCAATTAATAATATTATATAAAATAAATAATATATTTTTTTGTTAGCCTCTATGTTTACATACTATTACAGTTTTACATTTAACCATAGTAATCAGTTTTTCTATTTATTTTAATTGGTAACAAACACTATAATAATAAACATAAAATGATATTTAATATAATACATAAATTGAGTGATTATAATGTTTGAATATATTTTATTCTATAAAAATACTATGTGTGTGTAATATTAATTTTAATATAATCACATTTGACGAGGAAACCCGCTTTTTAATAATAACCAAGATAATTAATGTTTATACTCTATATGGACATGAAATGTACTTATAAATGGAATAATGGACCAGAAATTCACCATAGTGTGTTTTTAAATAATTTCCAATTTAAATGGATGGATATTTTATTTTTAGGAATTATAAATTATTTAATTAAACATTATTTATTATAAAATATATTTATTAAAAATATTAACACTATTAATTTAATCAGAAAAAAACAAAAAGAGTGGGATGTAATTAGGATATATACCTATAAAAAATCCCATGTTATAAATATCTAAAAACAGTATGGAACTCTATAATTTAATAAAATTCAATGCTTTTAATATTTTTAATGTAATTTATTAACTTTTCCTCTTTGTTAGAAAATTACTAATTTTGTGTAGCATGATTCATGTTTTTAAAAATTTCAATAAAAAATTAATTACCATTATAAAAATATATTCTATATCCTCAAATTTCATATTTTAATGAAACATGCCTCTTTATTATCCATAACCAAACAGAAAAGTTATGTTTGAATGTAAACGACTAACATTTATTCCATTACATTACTAAAATTATTGTAAAGGTCATCATTACCTAATTATGGCATAAAATATTAAATTACCTATAATAAAATGATAAAGTATCCAAATACGTCTATACAATATAAATTAGAGAATTTTTCTATTCATTATACCCATTATCTATTTATTTTTAAAAATAATTATCCCTTATTATCATTACCTATGATAACATATTTTTAATTTTTTCAATTCATTGTAAACAAATATTAATTTAATTTAATAAAATATTATATAATATTCTTATTAAAATGTGTAAATATTTTTATCCAATTTTAATTCACTAAATATTTAAATATAAATTGAAATGTATCCCCAAAAAATGCAATGATGAAACAGTTTTCCCAAGAGTCTACTTTTATACTTAATGTTATAATTTACCTAATATTATATTAATACCAATTTTAAATCAAAATAGAAATTTAAATTCTTTAAAAGTAAATGAAATGTTTTATAAAATTTTTTATTTGTCAAAATTTGTTCAAAATTTAATCTTTTTATACAATTAAATAATATTAACCCTAAGATAAATCTGATATGTTGATTTCTGAAATTATGTTTATTTTAACATATAATGTTACTAAAAATATTTAATATTAATATAATAATTTTTTCAAATTGAACATTTAAATTCATATTTAGAAGAAATTGATTTCTGGATTATATAAGGACCTTACAATAAATTCATTAAATATTCATCAATATATTTTACTTATATAATACTTAGTAATTTATTTTTGAAATTATATTATTATAATTCATACAACAATGTTTATCTTCTAATTTATTATGAAATGTTATAATAATAATAATATATCCTTATTTATTAATACTCGGTGATTCATGTGAAACTATCTCTCTAAAAATAAAGTCTATTTAAAAATATTTCACCAATATCTGCAAGAGATTCAGGGTCTGAATGATTAAACATGAGAGACTTATAATATATCTTTTGTTTGTTGTACAAATAATCTATGTATAATAAATCTATCAGATGATAATCTATCTGATGAATCATGTTGGGTCTGATGATCCTCATTATTATTATTATGTTCATCAAGGAGATTAATTTTAATTGACTATGTATTTAATCTATCATTAACTATCAATATAAATCTGCTTAATTTAGTGATTCATTGTATGATAAAAATTATACTCAATCTGAAAAAGCATGATTTGATTGAACTCTTCTTCAAATAGGTAGGATTCTTGGTTCTATTCTCATGTCACAAATCCTTTATCAAATATTCACCTCTATGTGTATGAATAGTGTAAATAAATTTCATACCATACCATCACCATATTAATATTGGTGTGTACAGACCCAAACCTTAGTATCCCAAATCTGGTAACTTACTATATTACATTGGTGTTGAGAAAAAGTGTTTGCATCTCAAAAGACCAAATACTTTTGTATCATTGGAAACCCATTATCAATCATATTTGTTATATTTCAACATTAGAAGGAACAAAAACATATCATCTCAAAAAGAATCATCCAAAACCACCAGATTATCCCAATATGTCATTAAAAATATATATCTTCTCATCTCGAGGAAAAATAAAACATAAGAAATTGGTGGGTCAAAATTCTAATTAATAGTACAAATTAAAACTAATTCTATTATAAACTTATATAGTAATGCAAGGGTGAATAAATGAAATCACATCCCATTAAAAACTGCCTTCATCATATAATGATAGGAATAAAAATTGAAAATTTATATATATATGTATGTATAAAATATGTAAATAATAAAACATAACTTTGGATATTATACCTAATATAAACATAAACAATAATTCAAGGTGAATAAATAAAATTACATTCCATTACAAAAATAGGCTTTATTATAGTACAATAGGAATAAATACTAAAATTTCTATACAAATAATCTAATAATAATAAAACATAACCAAGGATATTATTTAATGAAAATAATCACATATATTACCATTTACTAATATAATAATTTGGGAATGAATACTATCAGACATCTGAAACATAATTTCAAGGCCTCATCCAAGACATTTGAAAAAAAATGGATAAGGTATCATTCAAAACCCTATCTTTTTTCCATCACCAGACCTATCGATGGATCAAATGCCAATATTTGGCCCTTCCAATCATATAATAAGTCCAATTATTTCCTCATATGAAATGGGTGAAACATAAAAAACATATATATATATATATATATATATATATGAAATTTAAACATCATTCCCCAATCAGTAATCATAATCACTAATAATTTTGAGTAGTATGATGAATTGTATCAAGATTGTACATCCATTGTCAAAATAATCATAAAAAGTTTAATAAAATATTTTATAGTATTATAATAAAATATATATCTCCATAAATCACAATATTCGATGTAGGATTTGGAATTTAATAATTTACTCTAATAAAATATTCAAGAAATTCTTTAGAGAAATACAATTTTTAACTCTGTATAGAAAAGTTATTTTTGAGAAATCAATTTTATTTTACATATTCTCTTTTATAAAACCAAAAATGATCGTATATTTTTTTCATAATTTTATTTATTTTATAAAAATAATTTTTTCGAATATATTACGTATGGTACTATAACGTGGCAATGATATCGAGAAGTTCCCTTTAATCGGGCTTGAGTATCATGAAGAATTGAGAATGGATTGTTGTAGAACATATATCTCCCCATTAAAGAAAAATGAATTGATATGGATAATTGATTTTGTAAAATATTCATATATTTTATTTGAATTAAAAAAATAATGACATTGAAATCAGTTTAGTGAGTGGGAAAACATAACATGAATGGAAAATGGGGGTTCGGGAGAAAACCATTTCTTTATGTTCGAATGTGTTCCACACTGGTACTCAAAATTCTGGGTAATGAAAAGATATTAATTATGAAATTAAATATTAACCACATCATAATTTATTTTATATATTATAATCTTATTAATTTCATTTATGGCAATTTTGATGAGTTGTGAGAGTCTATTTCGTTTTTCGAGAGTGTTCTTTTCCGTTGTTTTCAGGATCAGTTTAATTTTACACATACATGAAAGATCATGAAAATTAAAATAGTTGTAAAAAAATTAATTTATATGTTATTAATTATATTTAGAAATATTAAATGTTTATATTAGTGATTTGGTTATTTCGGGTGAGGATGAATCATAAGATAAGACATTAGTGATAATCGTTTAGATTATTTTTGTAGTTTTCTGATCATAGGAAAATAGTTTTACTTTATTAATTAGGATAATGTATATATATTGTTTGTAGAACAGTAAATAGTTTTTAATACCTATATAATTATATGTTTTAACCATGAATTTTTTTATGGCCATAAATATAGGCAGAATTGACTAATGAAAAATCATTGTCCACAAAGGCGGAAAATCGATACCTAATTAATGATGTTTTTGTTTTAGATAAAAATGGAGAAGATGAGAGAATTTATTGTCTATATCCTATAATAATAATATCATTCTAGTATATATAATATTATGGTGTTATCCTGAATTTTTTCAAATATTAGTTACGTTACTCATAAGAAACGGAAAGATATTGAAATAAAAAAAAGGAAAACAAAAGAGGGTTTTACGTCTTGAATTTATTCTCTGTGAAATACTCATTAAGGAGATTGGGATTGATATATTGGCCATACTATATATTAGACATGGGGAAGATACATTTTAAAATAATTTTTTTATAATTGGATATTCTTAAAGTCATTAGAGGTGTGAGGAGAAGAAGTGGTGATGTGTTTTAATTATTTGGGAGGAGAGGGGTTATTTAGAATGTTTTATTCATTTTTTTTATTAATTTTTGGTCAAGAATATGAATTGTTTTAGAATTATCAAAAAATATATTATAATAATTACATATTATACCCGAATAGGGTATTATGTTATCCATATATCATCAATGACCCAATAATTATTTATTTAACTCATACCATAAATTATCTTATTTCACTATTCATCAGAAATTAAATTCTTTTATAAAAACACCAAAGTTATCCCAAACCATTTTTATACATATACAATTAAAAAATTGAACACTATTTTAGGAAAATAATCTATTAAATATTAGAAATTTTTTTGTTAAATAAAGTCATCAATTACTCAAAAAATAATTATATTATTATTATATCTATTTTTATGACTCATTGAATAATCAAATAAGGTATCAGAAAATTATATTATAGTTATTAAAAAACTTTTATTTATTACTATATTTTATAAAAATAAATTCTCTTTTAAATCATTATATTAATTATTAAATTTTAAATAAAAATTTTATTTTCACCAAAATAACAACACTTGATTTATTTCTGTTACGATATATATTTACATATTCCATGAAATTAATATACCATATTTGTAATTATGGGATACTAAAATTTTATTTATACATTCAAAGGTGTAATTACTTTTATATTGGTCATATTAATATTCTTAAAGGTCGCATTACTATTCTAACTATCATATTTAATAGTATATATGGTTTTAAACTCATTATTGTGTGAATAATAACCTATAAAAGATTATATATTTTAAAAGAGACATAAAATTAATTCATAGGGTTTTACAATATCCCCTCCTAAAAAATCATCAACAAAATTTCTACAATGTCACTGAATAAAAATATTTTTGAATTTATTCATTATAAATTTGATTAGTTCCCATGTTGCCTCTTAAATATTATGATTCCTACAAAGTAAATCTACCATCTGAGTCATCTCATTCCTCAATAACTATTCTCTTGTGTCATGTATAAGGATAAGCTCTTCATATTAAGTTAAATTTGGTTCCAATTTCTTACATCAGATGTTAGTACATGTGATAGGTCTGGCATGTAATTTCTATACAAATATATGCATAACACATTATGTACTTTGTAAAGTCTAGGTATAATTGATAAACAATAATACATATATCTTACTTTCACAAGGATTTCAAAAGGTTTGATGTACCTTGGGATTAGTTTCCATTTATTTTCAAATCATAAGACTCCTTTTCATAAAAATACATTAAAGAAATCATGATCTCCCAAATGAATCTAAAAAAATATCCTATGGATATCATCATAGATATTTCATCTAATTTGTGTTCTCTATATTTCTTTTGAATAGTCCTTAACTTTTCCATTGTTTCCTCAACATGTTATTGTCCTATTAGATTCCTTTCTCAAATTTATCCCAACAAGTTGGTGTGTGATATCTCCCTCCATAAATATTTCAACTGGTTCCATTTGAGTACTTTAATGGAAACTATTATGTTAAGAAAACTCAACTAAAGGTAAATATTGATCCTACATTCCTTGAATTTCATGTGATCATGATATCAAAATGTCTTCAAATGTTTGTATTTTACTTTCTGGATGATTGTTAATTTGAGGGTGATTAGGATTACTCAAATAAATCTCATTATCCAAATCATTTTAAAGTATTTTCGTGAATTTTGATGTAAATCATAGAACATAGTTAGACACAATTGAAATATGTTCTTTATGATGACTTACAGATTTATTAATATAGAGTATTGCATGGCTCTCTAGTGAAAAATACTCTCATATAGTGATGAAATTTGAATATTTTTTATGAAAATCTAAAATTGCCCTTATTGTGTCATTTTTTCATGGAATTATTGGCAATATTGTGACAATATATATAGTAATGTAATCCTATTTCCATGTAGGAATAGGCATAGGTTGAATTCTACCTCTAGGATATTATTATTCATTATCCGCATATTGTAAGAAAAAACAACTTGAAACATAATTAGAAATTTACCTATTTATATAATCAAATTGGAAATGATCCTTCTAATATTTGTAAAACATATTCCTACTAGGATATATATATAAATTCCGGAAAGGGTAATCATTAGAATATCTACCTTTTTAGCTTTGATATAATCGGAAAACAAGGCCTCATCCCAGAAATTCATAATTCCAATCCCATACATGATGTATTACAATTTCCCATCATTCAATGCTTTAGTTTTCCATTGAAAATTATCATCACAATCTATCATACATTTAATCCTTTAGAATTAATATTTTTTGGAAAAAAATTGAAAAAATAGTGATGTTTCATCATTCATGAAAATTACCATACCCATCTTCTGTAGATCCATTTTCACATGATCCCGTTCAATCCCCATTTTTATTATAACCCCATGGTTCTTCACACTCCATGAAAATTATACATTTTTTTCCTTTACTTGGTGATAGTGTATTTCACAATAATAATCCATGGGTAGATCAATCTATAATAATTGCCTCAGGTTGAGTTCTTTCTATTAGAAGATATATTTCATGCTATCTGTGACCTGTATATATCTCACATATTTCCCCCAAGAGAGAGTGTCTCTATATATTTATAGAAAATATTATATATTCTAACTCAGGATCTTGAGTTGGATTGTTGTTTTCATAATTTTTCACCTACCTTGATACATTGGAAATAACATTATCATTTTTCATAAGAACACAACCATGTCCTTTCTATAATGCATCACTACAAATCACAAATCCATTATTCCCGTATGGTAGATTCAATATCAGAATATTATCCAATATCTTAATTATTTCATTATATCATTCTTTACATTATTTATTCACCCACTTATGAGTAATACTGTTTAAATTTTTAGTTAATCAGCAAAAAATATCAATTAAACACTGATGGTAACCTGCTAAACCAATGAACCTACGGAACTCAGTTATGTTTGTTTGTGTAGGTCAATTTGGGACTACCATAATATTCGTAGGATAAAATATCATTCCATCTGTATATAAAATATGGTTATGAAATGAAAATATTGGTAGCCAAAATTCAGAATTAATAACCATCTTATATAAGACATTTCATCGAAGAGCCACTACAGAAACCCACAAGTGGTTTTCATGGTCCTTATTTGATTTTGAAAAGATAAATATATTATCAATAAACACTAAAATAAAATTATTAAGTTATTATTGTAATACTCTGTTTATTAAATTCATTACAATAGAGGGGAAATAGTTAGTCCAAATATAATTACTATAAACTCATAATTTCCATACCTGGTCTGAAATACCGTCCTTGGAAAATTTTATTTCCTTACAAACAGATTATGATATCCATTTCAAAGGTAAATATTCAAAAAATATTTAGACCCATGAATTTGATCAAAAAATTCATCAATTCGAGGAAAAATGTACTTTTTCGTTATTTTAATAACATTGATGTTTCTATAGAAAATGCATATCCTCATATATCTACCTTTTTTCATCAATAATAAAACATGGGATCCCCATTTAGAAACAATAGGGAGAATAAATATCATATTACTCAATTAATCTATTTTTTATACTGATCCAATAATTCAATAATCTCCATTCCCTGATGAGACTTTGATATAGGTCTCAAATTTCTGAAAAAAAAATCAATATATATCATTGCATCACGCTTGGAAGGATGTCAGGTAAATCATCTGGAAATACATCAATATGTCCTTTCACAATATGTACGTCTTAAATTATATGACATCTTTCCACAATCATATGTGATGTTTTCTCTTCCCCTGTACAATTTCATTTAGAATATCTACTAAAGGTGGATCCAAATATGACATGGATGATGAAGTATCCTCTATAAAGATGAAAATTTATATACCTTTAGCAAAAATCATAATTTCCTTCTCTATATCATAATATTTGGGATTAAATTTCAAAACATAGTACATATGAAGGATTATATAAAATTCAACCATATTTATAATGAAAAAATCAATAATTAGAGTATTTTTATGTGTCACAATAGGATCTGGATGAAACACATTTATTGCAAATAATGATTCCAATAAGTGTCTTCACCAATAACTCCCATATTAAGATTAAATAGAAACATCAAATTTTATTGAAAATTAACAAGATATAAATGAATTTGATGGTCATGGATCAAATAAATCATTATCTCAATTTGGTTAGAAGATTAATGTATCTGCAATCATATCATTATAGACATCAACCTCAGAAGTTTTGATTAGATAATCATTCCCCTAATCCATTATCCTTTACTAGAGTTACTTTAATTTATTATTCTGAATTAAATTTTCATAATTTACTATATCCTTATAATTTTATCATTAAACATTTGCAGCTTCATTCCTTCCAATGAAATCAAAGGATTGGTGGCCTTTTTCTCCACACATTTCACAAACTCCATTTCTTTTTAAACAACTGTGAGGGGGTTTCCTTCCACAAGTACCACACATTGGAAATTTTCATTTTTTATTATTCCATTTGTACATTATTTTCTCCATAACCATATAATTCTATTGTTTTCCATTAAATTCATAATAAATAACGAATTATTTATCTATCTTGATTGAAAATGACATTATATCAGTATATGATAAAAATATACTAGTGAAAATTATGTTTGAAGGAATGTTTTTAAATCATCAAGGTCAATCTTCCTCCTAGGATTATGTATTTATAATTTAGTATTCCTTTCTAACATTGCAAAATTGACATTATACATAGAAACTTTCTAATCATTCTTTTTCCATAGATTTAATAATTTCTTCTTCATATCCGCTATTTTTTCCTATAGTAAATATATTTCCAATAAAAGTTCACTGAAATTGTTTCATTTCATGTTTTATATTTTTTCCTCCGCATTTTTGTTTTGAATGAATTACGAAAATTGATCAGAATCACCTAAGTGATGTTAAATCTCCATGATGATCATCTCCCGTCTGTTATATCCCAATGTGAGAAATATAGTTTTTAAGAAGCTTATCCGCTAATCAACTACAAATGAGTTTTAGTCCAATTTAATGATGGAGGTTGTTATCTCATGAGGCAAAAAAATAATATTCTTCCTTATTATGGATATAGATTGCTCATATTTATAATGTAATAGATCATAACCCTAGTCATCAATTCCTATATTCTTATAGGTTACTTTGTTTCAGTTATAACTCCTACTCCAACAACATTATCTTTTATATGAGGGAAATTTCTACATAGAATAAATGACATGATATAATTTACATTTACCCCATTAAAACCCATTTATATGAAATTTACTTCCATATATTAGGTTATGAATATTAATGCATAATTTTTGAATAAGAAAACTTATTAACATAAATTTTATATTTATTCAAAAATAATCCCATTATCATAAAAATGAATTTTTGGGGACATTCTTATGTTTAATTAAATCATAATGTGTTTTAAAGAAAACTGAATTATCCAATTAATATCACCTAGGAACTTCATAGTAGTTGTTTGATATGGATCATTGTCATGTACCGGGTTACACCAATTTAGGCACAGTAAATCGTGTCAATGTTTTCACCCGTAGTTACATCTGTTCTAAAACCATGTCTACCTGTACTATCCCAAAACAGATGTATTTCTAGGAAAACCCACATAATTTATACATTACCATCATTATATAATTTTTTATATGGTTATCCTTAAAATATATCATATTGTTATGTCCTTTAATCTATACTTTCTAAATATTGTTTTTATGGTTTCTAATAAACTTCCTCTAATACTAACTATAATGACTTTGAACCTAGTATACCAAATCCAAAGGCATACATAATTACATTAGTAATAATAACAATCATTTTTCAAACCAAAGGAAAGAATATTATAGTATCCTTTGAAAATAAATAAAAACATAATTGTTTCATCACAACATTGAAAATGAAAAAAGCATAGAAAATCTATTAGAAGCATTAATAAACTCCAATATTACCCCAAAAAGTAATTCATAATAAAAATCATCACATCCAAGGGGAAAATAAAACATATGAAAGGGGTTATCCCATATTCTTAGTAAGGTTAACCAATATAACAGAAGACAATATAAACATAAAATATAAGGCACAAAGAATAAATAAAATCAAATTCAATTAAAATATAATCTTGATCATATTGTGTCATGAATACAAACTAAATACTCCAATATATACAATACCATGAGAATAAAACATAACAATGGATATTCTAGTAGTAAAATAATAACATGGATTGTCATTTAATAATATCATAATTAGGGAATTCATAATTCTTCACATTTGAAACATACCATCAAGGCCTCATCCAGGACATCTAAATTTAAATGGTTAAGGCCTCAGTCAATACTGTACCATCTTTGTTTAATGATACATTATGATGCATCCTGAGGATATAATGATCCCAAAAAATAAATTAGTATTTAAAATTATTTATTCATATGAATGTTTTGAAACATAAAAAACATATACATATGAAATGAAAATAACATTCCCAAATCTATAAATATAGTCACTAACTATTCTGAGTATTATGCTGATTGGTATCAAGATATCACAACCACAATCAAACTGATCATATAACATTTAATCAATATGGTATATGATTATCATAATAGATAAATATTAATAAATCAAAATATTCAACTGAGTTTCCAAAATATAATAAAATTATCTACTGAAATTATTAAAGTATTCTTGAGATAAATAATATTTTTTCTATATAGAGATGAGTTACTTGGAAAAAATAATTCTTCTTTGTAATAATTATTTTCATAAAAGTAAAAATTGAAAAATTTATTTTTTAAGAAAAAATTAATGATTTTATAAAAATAATGGGTTCTTAAAATAGATTATGGATGATACATGAAACAGTGTAAGAAGAAAAGATGTTGCCTTTATTTCGTCTTGCGTGTTAGGAAATATTGAGAAGGGAACCTGGTAAAACATGTATTTACTCCTAAAATAATGGTAGGATCATATTTATAAATGATTTTCAAACATATAAATATTATTTATTATTATTTTATAACATAATTATGAATTAAATAGGGGTAATGAGAGATAAATTGTACCCCAAATGAAAAATGGAGGTTTAGGAAAAAACCCTTTCCTTCCGTCAGAAAGCATTATGCACGAGTACTTTTTATCGTGGATAATTAAATTAGATTAATTAAAATATTAAAAAAACTATTCATCATGTATTTTATCAACTATAATTTAATTGTGTTCATTTATGGCCATTTTTTATTACTTATGAGATTCAAATTCATCAATCGGGTGTGTTATTTTCCCTGGTTTAAAAATTAGTTTACTTTTACACGTATAGAGAAGATCATGTAAAATAAAAATAGTTTTCCTAAATTTAAATTACATTTTACATATAATATTCTATAAGATTAAATTGATATATTTTTCATTTCTTTATTTAGGGTGTGGATGAATCATTAGATAAGACAAAATTTATAATCGTTTAGATTATTTTAGTAGTTTTTCGATCATCAAAAACTAGTTTTGTTTTATTTATAAATATCATGTATATATAATGGGTCTAAAACATTAAATAGGTTATAAATTTTATATTATAAATGGTTTTGACTATAAAAATTGTATTATGAAGAGCCTTGGATAAATAATTGAAAAACAAAAACATTTCTTCCATAAAGGTTGTAAATCGGTTACTTACAAACGATGTATTTATTTTATATTAAATGGGAGATGAGAAGAGAATTGATGGTGGATATCACAAAGTAATAATAAAATTATATTCTATATAGTATAATAGAGTTATCAAGAATTTTTATATAGACTAATTATGTAATTGACATGAAAATAAAAGAAATTGAAAACAAAATAATGGAAAATGAAAGAGGATTATACCACTAGAATTTCTTCTCCGGGTGAAACTACTTAAGGGTCCTGGGATTGGTCTTTTGTAAAGAACAATGTATCCTATACATGAGTAGGAGAAATAGGAAGTGTATCAATAAATAAATATAAAATCATCAAGGGGTAATATGTGTGAGAATAAGTGGTAGTTAGGGTGGAATTTATAGTGGATGAAAGAGGTATTTTTTGAATATTTTATTCATTTGTTTATTATTTTGGATCCAGAATATAAATAGATTCATATTTAACAATAAATATATTAAAATAATGAATTAAAATTCTATGTTATGCTCTTAAACCAATCATACATCATCCATGACTCAAACATTTATGTATTAATTGTATTTTGTAAATTACCGTACATCACTATTCACTAGAAATTCAACTATTTTGGAAAAATCTGAAAAATTCACCTTTACCATTTCCAAACATACAGATTTCCAAAATGAAATCCATTTAATGAAAATAATTTTTTAAATAAAATCTATATTTACTAAAAAATAACTAATTTTAATATTGTAACTGTTTTTTGATAGTTTGAAAAAATCATTAATGTCCAATTAAATTATCATATAATTGTAAGAAAATAGAATAGTAATTTGTGAACCCATTTTAAGAAAATAAATTTATTTTTAATCATTATATTTATTTTAATATTTCAAAAACATTTAAGATTCATAAAAACACCAACACTTGATTTATTGTTTTGAAAACATTTTTTATCCATATTCCATGATATAAATATTCATTATTTTCATTTATAATGTACCAAAATTTTATTTATACTTTTATAGGTTATTTGACTAATTTATTGGTCATATTACTATTATAAATAGTCACATTACAATTCCAAATTCCTTATATAATTTTATAAAATGGCTTTCAACTCTGTGTTCTGAGAAGAATAAACTATTGAAGATGTTTAATTTTAAAAGAGATATACCATATGATCTTGGGGTGTAACAAACGGTCACTCTTAGAAGTTTTGATGGGATGTAAAATTAATTTTAACATTAAATAATACAAATTTTGATTATAATCCATCATTTATATTCTACCAGAATGATCTTAAATATTTTTAATATATTATAGTTATTAAGATTCTCCCTTAAACTTCCTTATAATTTATTGTTAAAAACAATGAATGATAAATTTAGAATCATAATTAAGATGGGAAAGATCATTATAAGGTTCCATAAAACAATTTTATCATTTGAATGAACCTCATCATGCACTATGTGATGGGATTTGGGATTTTTTTTCATTCGATGGAAAACCCTTTAGTTTCCCTTTGATAGGAAACATTCATCTATCTAATGTACTCAGCTTATTTCTGTCCAATGAAATTACATTAATATATATCTAGTAGATCATAATATTATTCATTTATTAGTTCTCTTCATATTACACTTCCTAATGATGATCTTCTATCAATTAACAAGATTCGTGTCATCTGAATGTTTCTTTAATTGATTCCAATAAACTTAATCTATTATATTGTAATCCATTCACTTCTTAAAGTGTCGTCATATTTCACCATCTTATGATATAAAAAAACATTATCAATATGATATATTTAATATATAACCAATGATTCTTCTTTAGTAATTTCAAAATTTAATCATGTTTCATTTAGTTTCCTATATGGGTTTTCTTCTAGACAATAACAAAATCAAGAATTCGGTTGACTAATTAAAAAATATACACCACCTTTACCCTATAATTCCGCATATGGTCTCTCAAAGCTCAACCGTTGTATAACCATAACTATGAATGTTGTAACATATATTAAAAATATATTTCTCATTTAGATCACATTTTCTACCAATCTTCCATGTTATCTTCTTATATACAATAAAACATAATGCAGCCACAGTATCAAATTTGTGAATAAGACATCCACTTCTTCCACTATTTTGTATATCCCCCTTTTTAGTCCTCTATTTATGGAAATACAAAATAAACACTAGTTATATCATTATAATTTTCATGATTTAATTAATATTAATATTATTCAATCATCCTCTAGATTTTTAAATAATGTTTCTTAATAATTATATTTATGATTTATAATGCACCATATAGAAAGTTTCTCACTTGACACCAGAAACATTTATTATCTCAAAATTCTACCACAATATTATGTGAAATTCTCCTAATAAATATATTAATATATTTAAAAAATTATATGAAACTCAATTTGAAATAAAAGTATCCCTCTTTGCAGTTTTTTTAATTATCAATATAAAATAGAAAACATCGTCAATGTAAATATTTGTTGTCAATAAATTTCTTAAAGAATATGACTTATTTTTCAAACTCAGTATATTTATTTTTACTAATGTAATTGAAAAAAAATTAAGGGATACATAATGACCATTGCATATCATATTCCATCATAAGAGTAAAATAGTATCAAAAAATTTTATGAATAAATAACCATTTTCTAAAACATATTAATTCTATGTGAATGGAAATTAATTATAAAAAATTATTTATAACCAAAAGAATAAATATTTTCCGTAAAACGTCTTTCATATAACACATTTCTCAAGATTATACAACTTCATTATGTTAGGAGAAATCCAAAAATGATTGATATGAAAAACATTTCACCCATACCGGCAAACATATCAAAATAATTCAAGTGTATAAATAGAAATTCCACATTTATATCATCATTATTATCATTTATATGTTATCATTTATAAAAAATTTGATAATTAAAAACCATCCACATGGATAATCCACCTTAAGTTATTCACTAAATATTTCACTATAAATTGGAAATATTCTATGATGGACGTCTCATATTGATGAAATAATTACCACTACACTCAATCGTGTTCCTTGCTTCCTATACTTAAATTCCATTCATGTTAATACAAATAAATTTTCATATTTGGATTAATAATTACCCCACTATTACGTTGAGGTAATGATAATACTATGATACATCACATAGTCTGTAATTATTTTTATTTTTTATATCTATTTCATGTTATGGAGATTCATTTATATAGTATGTATCATGTTGGGATTAAGATATCATCATTTATCAATCATTATTAAAATTTTTGTCTTCATGAGTTTACCAAATTATTTCATTATTCCTTCATGGGATGGTAGTCTTGTTATAAATATTTTAATCATGTTCCTAAATTTATTACCCTTTATGAATTTCTATTAAATATTTATGATTATATCCTTCTATAATTTTTAGGAACAATGCTCACATTTTATAGAACATGTTTCATCCATTTTCCTTAATTTGAGTTTTTGGTTCCACTTCTTTTCTACCCTTGTATATGTATTCCTAAAAGATAACTAAGATCTCCTTCATCCATTTCACTATATTTTTAAGATATTAAACATTTTGAAAATTCATATTATTCTCAACATTCATAATATTCTCACATTTTTCCAATAATTAAAATACCTCCCAAACTAATCAATTTTTTTATTTTCATCTTTATTTCATGAAATATTTGTTCATAATTTCTCAGTATAAATCCCGGTTAATAAATAATAAATTCTTGGTAATGAAATTATATACCAAAATATGTTTTATCTATTCTTAAAACCCCCATAAAACTAGTAGTGACTTTATTGTCATTGTCATTAAAACTAATTTTATAATTTCAGTATTGTTTGTTATTTTTATCCACTCACAAATAATAGTTGTTTATTATTTCTTTAATATATTAACTTTTAAATAGAATTTTCATCCTATTTATTTGTACATTGTGATTTTTTGAGTAAATAATAAACCTAATAATGTGGTCCATTCTTCTCTCTTTATTGAGAAGATTCACCATTAAACAAAAATTCTATGGTGAAGTCATGTATGAACATTTTCAAAACAATTTTTTTGTCATAAATGTTTATTGGGATTCTAATTGATCTTAATCATTTCATGAAAAGGTTATGTCATAAAATTTATCATCTTATACAATTTTTCAAGAATCAATATGTTCTTCTTACATTAAAACATAATTATTTTTTTCACCTTCTTATCTTTATCCAATATATAAAATGATAAAAAATCTTATTTTATTTTCATGATAAAAAATTTCATTTTTTAATCTCTAATAACAATATAATTTATGTCAATTTTTTAATTTAAACATTATACTCAAAATATATATTAATAAAATCATTGTTTAACATATTAATTTACTTATTGAGTAGTATAATGTTATTAAGAGAATCTCAATATATATATATATAGATAGGTCAATATTTGTTTTATATTTTCCATAATAATCATTTATTGATGAATTAAAACAACATATAATAGGTTTTAATATTCTTATATAGAAATAATATTCAATCAAAGATGAAAAAGATCTTTCTCTCATCATAATAATATAAATTTCTTCATATAGTTAAGAAACATTTTATTTTGTTTCTTCCACTTTTATTTTTGAGACCTTTTATATTCATATTTATACACAATTTCATTAATTATATTCATAGAAAAATATCATTCTCTGTGGACTATATCATTTCAAATCTATAATTTAATATAATGTTTCTCATGTTTGTTTGTAGTTTCACTTCTTATATCATTTAAAAAGACGTGAAATTATTTATTTATAACCTACTCTACTTATTCTTCCTATAAATTACATGATATATATTTCACATCATTTTACATGTAATTATTTTATACATATCATTAAAATATATTTCATCCATATCCTTTGTTATTCATACAGTGTCTTTTTTCATATTCTATTCCATGATAATATTCTAATGATTATCTGAAAATAAGTCTTCTTGATCTTCCCATTCAATCACATTGAAATTTAATATATATATATATATATATATAATGTTTCTTAGTGGTTTCATAACAATATTAGATGATTCAAGAATCTTATCAAAATAAAATGTATTATAGAAAATCCCATTTAAAAAAATGTTTTAATTAAAACATTCATCATCGACCATGTTATTTTAATACCTACTCTTCCATATTTGTAAATTATCTTCCTTAACTTCATCATTTACTTCAAATATACTTATGAAAATTTCAAACATCTTTATCCCTTGACAATCCCATATTCCTTATAAATACTTTCTTTGTTAGATTTATTAATAAGGAATTATAATTTTTTCTATAATGTTTAATATTTCCCTTATCTGCTGATGTAATTTTAACTTCATTAAGGGGTTAGATAACACTGTTTTGCATCTCTCTCTTCATGTTAAATACATAGAAAATATATTAACATCACATTCTTTTAGCTAATAATTTTTCTGCAACCCAACCGAAGGACACCACTATTGTTCACTGAATGTATATTTTTCAACCTTAGTAAATTATTTTATCATTCTTAAGAAATCGCTCTATGATTCGAATTTATGATCTCTGGGTAAATATAAGATTCTTAAGAGGAAGAGGTAGTGAATCAGGTATTTGTTTCATTTATTTTGAATATTTCATACTGTGGTAAAGAAATATTATCGGTCTTCTATATCATTTTACTATTAAGATCTATTGAAATATAAATACAAAACTCACCTTCCAATTTCAAATAAAATAATGTGAGTTTGTAATATTATATTTAAATGTTTTATAATGAATTCATACTCTTTTATATGTTTGAAATCACATTCATCAAGGATTTTCTTTCTATCTTGTTTTATAATTTCAATATAAATAGGAGAAGTAGGTTTTACAATACTATAATCTTTCATCCATTTAACCCATGTTCAATACCCAAATGATAATCACTTTATCTATAATTTTTATATCACCCAAATGGTCATAACTATACCCACTTTCTTCAGGGATGATTAGCCCCCCACCTTCCTTAGTTGTAAGCCACATCAATAACTTGTTATACCCCTCTATATAATATCGTTTCATATTTGTCAACCCACTGTTTAATGATCATAAAATTATCAACACTTATGTTGGCTCACCTTCACATTTTTTCAATCAGTAATATATCAAAAAACTCTCTCAATATTATGTTTTGGTGAATCATTCTTAATATCTTAAGATGACCAAGATATACTAAATCAAAAATTTTATCGAATATTTTGTTAATAATTCCATATAATATTCTATATAATCAACATTGTTCTCTTACCCATGGGTCTATATTTGATGTTACTCAACTTACTACACTTTTTTTCCAAATTTTATTGTTTGTAGATGCTAAATATGATGAATCTATCTAATTCTACCTTGTCTAATAAAATATATTTTTCTAATGTACCACCTTTTTCTGAATAAAATAGGATCATGTTTCTTCTTCAAATGAGTTAAAACTCAAAAAAAATCCCCAACTCTGATTCATCTTCAACTTATTAATCTTGGTATAATTAATATTCACTCCATATTAGGAAACATAATGATATAGAAATACTTTTTGAACGGGTAGGAAACAAGGTAAGGTTCTCAAGTTACAAATCCTTCATGACTTCAACATATTAGAATATATGATAATTGTTCAACATATTCATACATGACCAATAACTAGAATATATAATCATGATTCCTTATGTTTTTGTGGAAATTTCAATATAATTTCAAGCACATATAAATATTTAATTTAAAATATTCTATAACATTTTTATTTAACTATAATTATTTAAAAACATTTTTAAACATTCACAATATTAATAAACATCCTCATACATCAACAAAATAACTAGATATAAAACATTAAATAATTAAATATAAATCATCATTATTATTCAAATTAGAAACTCTATATAAAGAACCATATAGCACCTCACATTGAATAAAAAGATTTTCCATTAAATATCTATGGTATTAATGATTTTTTCATCTGATAGACCATGATAAATTTTCCCATTGATAAAATTCCTTCATATTATGTACTCATGAAATGTATTTCTAATTAAATATCCTGACACCATTCAATATAACATCATTACATTATCTAACTAGTTCATTTTCTATATGGCCTTTAATAAATGATAGTCCATCATTTAAGGTCCTATGTCTCAGTATTATGTTCTTCAGTCTGATGGCACTCTAATTCCTCTCAAACTTCATATTATCAACTCATAAAATAGTTATATCACATTTCTCCATTTGTTGAAATCAAATTCATTTCATGTTCGATCTTTTTAAAATTTAACTGAATAATTATACTCATCCATTTCAGCATCATAACTATCTCTATTTACTACTCAAAATGGAGTTCCTCCCTCCAATAACATGTGAAAAATATAACTCAACAAATCATAATGTATTTAACTTTTCTTTTTGGTCATTATTCATTTTATCACATGATATTCAACCAATATACAACCATAACATAGAACATTTCAATGGAAACTACATATAATCCCCCATATTATTGACATGTGACTGATCAAACATCATTCAGCCATGACAAAATCTCCATGACTTGGGCATCCAATTCCTCCACTATATTACATCTCCTCCGTTATACTTTACTAACTTTAGGAATGAAAAAAATCTACATGGATGAGGATAAAAGTGAATATTTTTAAATAAGAATATTATCATATAATTTTCATCCTTGGAATGTAAAATTTCCTAACATAGTTATGTATTAATTATTATAATCTTTAATGAATGGTTTTCACTTTACTCCATCAAAATATCTTTTCTAAAACATACAAATCATTTTTATGTAATTTTCATAAAAATAACATATTTATATATTAAAAAACATCATAACTAACATTGAATCAATAAAAGGTTAAATCCACATAATGAAATGGGAGTTAACAGTGTTTTATGGGGAGCATATAGAGAATTTTATCATTTTGTGATTATTGGATATGAGACTATTTTAGGGTTGTTATGGTATAATGGAACCTATTGTTCCATTTTTTTGAATGAATTTGAGTATTTTTTTCTATAACTGTTTATATTTTACCATTTTTGGTATATACATGTTATTCATTATTAATTGATATTAAACTTTATCATATTTGTATTTTTCACATCCTTCCTCAATCTCTCATACATTAGTGGTAGATATCTGTATCCCTAGGCATATGATATGATACATTCACTAATAAAGATTATATAGTGCTCCCATGTATCTTATGATGTATGTATTAATGAAACATTGAAAATATATGTCTATGGAAGGATTTGTTCTCATATCATTATCTATATTATATTAATTAAATCATGGTTTTATGTAGTCATGCATGTTTTTTACATATCATATTATTATTGATTTCCATATTGAAATATTTAAGAACATCATTTAATAAGGAAATTAACCCTTTTTTCTTGGTTTCATTTATTCACATTTGTATTGATGAATCTCACTCTAAAATCACATATATTGTTTTGGTTTAACAATGTAAAAACCATGGGCCTTTCTGATAATGTATTTTTCTATTGGTGAATTGGGATTAGATGAATGAAATGGAAGTGGTATTACATTTTGGAAATAATGATAACATAAAGTCTAGGTTTTTTAGAGATGTGTTTCAATTTTTATGGTCATTCCACAAAATAATAATGTGTCTCAGGAAATTCCCCTTTCCTTTATAGATTTATTGTGAAACAACAATACACGATTCATTATAACCACTACTTCAAGATAACATGTTTGATTTGATGTATCATCATGAAATTTAATATTACAAAGAGGATGTGAGTTCTATGTTATTATAATTATCTAGTCTTATAATAAATTAATAATACATTTTAATAGAGAAATAATCATTAAATAACATAATGAACCTTTCTAGAATCTCTTAGTTTTAGTTCCTTTATATAACTGGACACCTAAAAAACTGGTTCAAAAATGACTTACACCATCTCCAATACTTCTTACAATAACAATAACCCTTATTATACATATAATACATAATATCATTTTTTATATCATGCTATAGGAAACATAATATTGGGTGAGATTGGATTGTCAGTATAGTTAGACAATGATTATATCAATGATCAAATTACAATATCTTGCACATAACTGTATAAGAACATGAGCTTAACAATTGATAATTATAACCTCTATATCATAGATCAAAAACATGAGTCATGGTATAAATAATAGAAGTTCGTAAGAAATGAATAATAATTGAATCAATGAACATGAGCTATGAGAAAAAAAACTTTTTCATATGGAATATATTTTTGGCATACAGATAATCGTAAAAAGTTATTTTTAATGTATTCATGTTCCATTTTAACAAATATCATAGTGATATGGATTCACTCAACAAACCATTTATTAGCATTTTTTACTCCATGGAATATCAATGTGGAAAATTAACTTACTAAACTCAGTTTAAAATATATTCATGTCCAATTTATCTCATGAAATATCAATATTTAACCAGTGCATTGGAGGGAGATACAGGTCCCAAAATTCTAAAAATAAAAACCATAATTATGTTTTCCAAAAAATCATAAAAAATTCAGTATATCATAAACTTTAAAAATAAATAGGTTTCTATAATATTTAACCATAACATAATCTTTTGAAATGAAAAGGGTATCATAAAATTTTCATCACATTATTACCCATTGAAGAGACATGAATTATATAAACATTTTCCATTATAATCATAAACTACCTAGAATAAGAATAATAATGTTTTAAATGGATCAAATCCCTATGAAAGGAAATGTAGCATCATAGTATTTCATTTTAGATTGAAAATGGGTTTTAGAGATCATATATAAAATTTCATGAGGATTATATCCCTCACACTATAAAAAACAATTTTTTCATGAAAACATATATTCATAAAACATGTTGTAAATTATTTTCATTGAACATAACCATTAAAACGTATACATGAATACCTAATAATCATTTATGATCATCGTTGATGTAAATATACTTTATAATTTTTGAAATTTTTTTAAAACCTAACTAGTATTAAAACTACAATTCTTTTAATGTAAAATTTTATAAAATAAAAATGATTCTTCAATATAAATAATGGCAATAAGGTTAGAATTGTTGTTCATGTTTTTAATATTGAAATAATAATTTCATTTTATTTTTCTATAAAATCCAAATACTTCTTATTTATTAAAAATGACAAGATTATAAAATTCAAAACATTTAATAAAAGTAAAAAAATGGAAAAAATTTATTTAATTATTTTTTTAGATTATATGGAATCGTTTTTAGAAAACACAGATATGAAATTAAAATGTTTTTTCACCAGAAGTGTAAAATAAGTCATTTTAGTATAAAATTTTTATTTTTTAATCAGTATTATATAATGATATAAAAATGTAGTTCAATAATGTATTCTCCTTAAATAACTATACACAAAAAATATTCATGTGTTTCTTGAGTGATGGATCATAATATTTTATCATTGAAATCATAAACATAAACAATCATCATAAATGATGAGATTGATCAATAATTTCATTTCCACATTGGTAACAATTAATTACTAGGCTAATTAAAAAATAACATTAAATGAAAAATATTATATCATTTAGATAAAAGCAATTTCTGATATTACATGTAAAAGTGGAGGTATTTCAATATTATAAGATAAGATATGTACATAACCAAACATATGTTTCAATGAAGACAAATAGTTAAAATTCCATTCTCACTTTAGTAATCCATTAAATCATATAACTTATTAAAGATAAAATAAAATTAAACATTAAATATAATTAAAATTATTAAATTAATGATATCACATATCAAAGGGGTTATATATTCAGCTCACAAATGAAATGAGTAGTGATTTTGTCATATGTCTTTGATAAATAAATGATATACTAGAAATCCCATATATTATCTATCTACTCCCATCATAAACCATAAATAAATTCTATAACAAATATAATCTTATTATGAATATATTAAGGGAATATAATTATATATATAAAACAATATATGATTTACTGATGAACTTTTCCTATCCATTTATTAAATATTCCATGTAAATATCATGCTTTGAGCAATAAATACTTTGTTTCTTGTATATTTTTGATTTTATATTTTTTTAATATTACCCTGATCATGGTTCCATGATATAACAAATAATAACAATGATATTAATAACATATGTATTAATTATTTATTTGTTTTTTAATACATAAAACATTGAGATTTGAAATGAAATAGAATATTTAGGGAGACGGTGGAGAATATATACACCTCAATGTTGTTTCCATTTTCTCGATAGATTAAATGAAATAGAGGTAAGTAATATATTATCATACCCAAATCATTTTTAAGTAAAATACATAATATTTTTTAAAACATATCTTACTACCTTCCATACAAAGTGTATATACTGAATAACTCACATTGCGTTGTGAGGTGGTAGTCCATCATACCCATGAAAGATGTTTTTGTATTCTAACGGGATAGAATTTAAGAAGGAATATATGATATGAACAGTATAAAAGCCTCATAATATCATTAATATGAAATAAATAATAAATCCATAATTATATATATATGAAGGTTCTTAAAAAAAACGAATAACCTCGGTTCATGAGGCAGTGTTTCATCATACACAAGAATGATGATTTTACAACCAATTTAATGGATGATGAAATAGATTTGGGTTATACCATTTAAAGAATAACATATTAGTAAACGTAATCTGATTAAAATTTTATATAATTGTGGTTTACTAATAATTTAATTATGTTGTGGATGAAATTGAATAAAAAACTCGATTAACAACATTATCCATTCTTCATACATGTTCTTTGGCTTTGATAAAAAATGGTTTCCTAGGTTGTATTTATGACCAAAATAAGGCTTATAGAATGAGATGATGGATGTTTTATTTATTTTTTTTGGTATCATTAGGAACAATGGGTTTTGAATTTGTAAGAGGATATGAGATGGGTTAGCCTTTTATAATTGATTTTAGAGACACAATTATAGTTTTTGAACAGAAACAATGTACCAACATTTTTTGCATGCCAAAAGTGTCCAAAATGTGCTATTTCACAACCTTAGTGGCTATAAGGTATAAATATGGATTTAAAATGAGTATTGTACATTTTTATGGCATTTTACCACTTATCCATTTAGTTCAGCACCACGATAATCTAATTTTCACCATAACTGGGTTAATTCATTTTTTTTTGTTTTTAATTTTTTTTTGTAAAAGAATCATTATTAGATAATATAAATTATGAATATTAAAATTATTAATTATAATTTTCCAAATTCCAATCACATAATTTGGAAATTTTAATTAAAATTTAATCCCAAAACATGATGAGAAATATTTTTTCTAAATTGACATTGTTCGATAGATTAAAATTATTTTATTTAAAAATTCAATAGGAAAATGATTTATATAAAATAAGTTTTTCTAATATATAATATTTTCATATTTTTAATATTTAATCCATATTAATACAATTTGTACTTTTTTATGTTTTTAAATGCCATGATTATTCATAGTAAAAACCTTTATTTTTCACTATTCATCAATAATTTAATCTTCTCATAAAATAATCAATAATTAACTCTAAGGTAAATTTGGTATTTATAGTAAATAATTTTAATTTCATTTTTTTCAAATACATTTCCTAAAATAGAAAGTATTAATTACTATATGATGTGTGAAAAATGATGCAAAACTAATTTTTAGACAAAAACAGCTTTGAAGATAATATTTTATTTATTCTTATCTATCAACCAGGGATCACAATTGATTAATCATAAATACTTCATTGAACAAATTATATATATATTTAATAAAAAAGATTTTCAAAAAGCTAATTTATTAATTTATTGTGGTGAAACACATATTTTGGCATAAAAATATATTTTCACATATATATTTTTAATTTTATTAAATATTTTTTATTATCATTTAAAATTTATCAGAAAAAATATTTATTTTATATATCACGGCCCATCCTAGTGGGGCTCCTGTTGTGACTCCCCAAGCCCCCCTCAAGTAGGCCTGAGGCTGGTGACTAGCACCGAGTAGGCATATCACTAATATATGAGTCATTTCCTAAATACCGGTACACACGCACACATCTCAAAGCTCACAAATGAAAAATTGAAAAAATCCCACTAAAGAATAAAATGCATGAAAATAACAAATACCACCCAACCGATTACTGTGGAAAGTAATGTGTAGAAATTAAATTGTGCCATAATAGAAGACCACCCAAATAAAGATTCTAAAAACTACAAATTCCAACTTGTAAGCATGAAATAGGAACATGGACTACTGCTCATAGTCGTAGGAAGCATCGGCCGAAAAGGAAGCTCACAATTCTCAGTCTTATCCTGGTCTGTCCGGGAAATCATCAAAAACTCACTCGTATGCACTAGACCCAACATGTGTGGGTGAAATTCATACAAGGTGAGTATAAAAATACCCAGTAGAAGACTCAGAAAACTATAAAGCAATAAAAAATAAAAGGAGAAGTCAGCTCTACACAGTGTATGTCTATAAATTATATAATAATAGAAGTAACCGGATATACATGAAATCCAAACCTATATTCTAATGGTAAGTCACAATGACTACATACCCATGCTAGGGATTCAGTCTAAAGATTCGATAAAGCACTCATCCGGGAGAACTTGCTCCATGAGTCTAATAGCTCTGATGATGTCCATCTAAGAAGTGTTTTCTTTAAGAAGTATCATGAAAGATATAAAGGCACTGATATAACTGAAGAGAGAATGTAAGAAATCATTCTGGTATAACTCACTCCTAAATGAATAAAGAAAACAATACATAGATTAAGATCACTACAAGGTCCCTTGTATATACCACGACTCATCCATATTCACCTCCTATGTATAGGATCAGCACACTATAGGATTTGTCACGTCGATACTTGAATCTACCTAGAATAAATAAAGGGTAAAGGATCTCACTCTGGGACTCTTGGAGAAATTCTATCTATATATAGAAAATCATGATAAATTGATCATACTATTACATATTGAAATGAAACCTTACCTTCATGGATAGAAGAAAAGGGGGCACTAACCCAAAATAAACATTTCTAATGAATGGTGGAAAAGGATATCATGTCATGTATATAAATATACAAGGCATGTAGAAGAGTCACATGCCATGTCTCTTAACTCTAGGTATTACCCGTGTTCCATGGATCGAGTCAGAAGAACATGTCATGTAGAAAAGTAATACATTGGTGTAAGAATGTAACATTCCATGTCCAACAATCTGGGTGGCCGGTCAGTATAAACTGGCCATGTTCCCGTACATAAATTCACCTTGTGTATTCCAACCGATGTACCAGTACATGGGGTAACCCGCGTAACCGTCCGAGTCTATTTGTGTGGTGGAGTACATGTCATCTACTCCACCTAGTGTCTTTGTATCATTTTATATACATTCTAAGTCTTACTTAAGGACCCACACTCCATGTGACATCTTTCTCACACCATGTCATCACCTTCTGTCATCCAAAACCCTAGTTTCCTCCCAATGGGGCCCACACTCTGTGTAATCCAAACTACATGATGTGTTTGTCATGATTTTATAGAAATAAAAATTCGTCATCCATTTACATAGTTGATCTTTGATCCATTGATCCGTCCATATTATTTCCTTGAAAATATTGGTTCACAGTTTCCCCGACACCACAAAGCCAATTTTGTTGGATTCAGGCCACTGATAGGCCCTGAAAACATGTTTTGATCCACCCGTGTGAGAAATTCTGGAAGAACAATATCTCTCAAACCTCATCAATTTGTCCACCTACATCATTTTTTCACCTACTTTTGGGTCTTTATGATGTAGGATCTCCCATTTGGGATTGTTTCATTACGAAACAGACGTGCAACTATCCTTTATTTATAAACCCATGAAAAATAAAAAATGAGGGGTAAAAAGGGGGAATAATACATCTAGAAAATGAATTGAGAAACGAACCTCTACCATAATTGGTCATGGTGTTCATTGACTCCCATTATAAGGATCAAACAGAGAAAATAAAATTAAATTAGATAATTCAAAGATTAATTCCCCAAAAAACAGATAAAAACCCTCTTGTAATAGTTAACAATCTGTGTTTCATCCTCTTCGTGGGTTGATTAGAATTCATTTTTTAAATACAAGAATAGGGAAATGAATTGAAATAACAACACTTACCTTGACCTTTGATGAATAGGGAGAGTGGTCATTGGTCAGGATTCCGTCATGTCACGCAACGATCCGTGCATCATCATTTTTCTTCGTTCGTTGGGAATTCTCCAAGGTGGCTCTTCTCCAAATCTCTAGAGGATTCCATGGATATTTCAACGGTTATGAGCCTAACCCTAGGCTCTTAATCATTTAAAACAAATTAACATGTCTTTTTTTTAATTAAATGTTATAAATAAAATAAACTATTAAATTTATTTTTTTCCTTGAAAATGTCAAAAAATAAACTTTGGTAGCCGACCCACACTAATCTATGTTAGTCCCTACCTAAGGTAAAGTCACTAAACTAAATGCAATGGTGCACTAAAAATTATGTCCCAGTCTCCTGTTTAAATGTTATTCCACATTTTCAGGAAAACTAATTGTGTGTGCTATTTAAAAGATTAATTTATTAATAACATTTCTTCCATACACTCTCAGACATAGAATCGTACATCATTGCAGAGCTTGGTCTCATAATAATTCCACATAATTTTTAAAAATAACACATAAAAAATCTGAGACATTAAATTATCTGCTCCTTAGGGCTTCATGTCCTCAAAAAACATAAACAAAAGGAAACTCAAACAGATATGGGAAATGGGCTTGAATTTGAGCCTCATGCTCACTCGTTCTCTTATGAAGGGTCCCGTGCTTCCACCACACACGCATCAAGGTAATCTCTCTACACATCGGATCCTCTCCAATCGATCCTCGATCTCCACTATGTACTATTCAAAGGTTCCTCCTTCCTCGATGCACATCTATCCATTTTTTATGATGTTTGATTGGTCATGAACCTACCTCTTCATCTACGACACGTGGAGGATATCATGTTCATGGTGCATCTTTGGTGGTAGAGTTGGGATGTACTCCCCCTCACTAACTATGAATAGTATTTTTGAATTTCTAAGGAACATTAGAAATAACCTTCCACATTAGCCAAATCTCTAAAAACCTCATTGAGGTGGGACCCTAAGGAATACATGGTCTCCCTCCTCGAACTCCAGAGGTCACATTCACCTCTCAGTATAAGTCATCTTTGTAGGTTTTGGGCGCTGGTGCGTGTACCCAATGTTATTTTTTCCATTGACACTGATCAATCCAAGATCATTCATGATAATAAAACACCAGATCATTGGAATCTAACAAAATAAATAAACAAAGGAACTGAGTCCTAGAACCATTAAGAGGATCATCTTATGTTGGTTGTAATTAATTTAATTAAAAAGACAGAATTACCTTGATGGGATTAACTCTTTATTGATGTTTTTGTTAATGATATGATGTGATCAATCATTGAGACATATAATCCAAGTGTATGATTCATCTAGTAGTGATCCACACATTCTCCACATATCTCTGTGCATTACTGAAGGGATCTCTGCATGCTAGAGTGGAAGAGCCTTCACTTGTGATGTCCTCCATTGGTCGCCTCAAGAGCCACTTGCAAAGCACTCTCCTTGATCCGGTGGAGGAGGATCACTCTCATATCTTGAGAGTGTTCTTGGTGGTAAAATAGTTCTCTCTGTGCTTGAGAGCTTTTCTCGATCTATTGTGCCCAACCCCAAAAAATGGATAGGCTAATGAGAAATATATAATTGGTATTTTAATCAGTTAGAATAAAAAAATGAAATAATTACCAAAAAAAATTATTCAATTAATTTAATTCTTTTAAAGACCCCATGTGTAATAATAATAGTTGACTATTATTATTACATTACATGTGCCCAACTAATAACACCAAATTTTTTTCAATTAAATAAATGATATTTTTTCTCACTAATCCCTAGAAAAACAACACAATACATATATTAATATACACGATGTGTAGTTTTGTTTTTCCATTTTCATTAATTCCTCCACCACATGTATTAGACCTTGAATATTGGTTATTTATTTCTCTAATAAATATCACTGCATTACCCTCTAAAAATATATTATTGTGATAAAAATATATTCCCTCAAATAACTAGTGTCGAAAAAATTATATTAGGCATCCTTGAATAATTATTAAAACACAATTTGGAATAATATTTATTCAACTTTTTAAAATGAATACATAACTGAGATACTTGGACACATTTAATGTTTGACCCTCTAGGCCTATTTATTAGTGGCATTAGGTGGAGCCTGCCTAATTTCCAAGGATAGCATCTATCAACAAATGACGGATCTTGTATAAAAATAATTTAACACACCAATGACGTGTCACCTCCTACGAACACTTACCGTGTAAGGTAATCCCTTTGTCTCAATATCTCGAATCAAGCAGGTCGCATGCTAGTTCCATCAACCCATGTTCTCGATTATTCATTCTTTAACATTCTAGAATTGAACTCATACATTCCTTATCAAGGCCATGGATTTATTTTGGCTATATCGATTCCAACAAAGTGCCTAAGATATCTACTTTTGTTATGGAATAGAAGAGAAAAATAATTTCTTGCATTATCTATTAAAGCAGAATTACTCATGACACACCCAACATATCCAAACTCATTGTGAAAAGTGTGTCATCATAGTTTTCATCAATACATCGAAGTATGTGAGTTGTAATATCCATTAACATTAGTCTTAATGTCTTGGACCAGTAGACACATTTGCTGATAGAAAAATTTAATGACACCATGAAATGTGGATTTCCTACTGGTGGGTCACATTCTCATAATATCCTCTTATATATTACCTAGTGTGCACACCAAGAGAAGGCGACTCAATGTTTTATGAGTCCTCACCCCTAATGAAATGTATTATTTTTGTCCCTCAAATAACAAAATCTATAAATAGAACATACATTCAAGAACCATGACAACCCTGCTTTTATTACAAACGTAAACATGATTTATTACATAAAACGTCACTTGATACAACAAGAATATTGAGAGTTTTAGAGTCTTTGGGGCTTATGATCATTACATAAAAACATAAAATATGGAATACAAAATCTTTATTGAAAACTTCCTTTACATGACCACTAAATTCCCTCGTACTTAGCATTGCATGGGATAACCTGAGGACATGCATAAGAAAAGTGTGAGCTATAAAGCCCAGCAAGGGAATACACATGGAATAACATGAGGAGTAAAATACATGTTAGAAATTAGTCATATCAATGGTGAAAAATAGAAACATGAACATAAATCCATGATAAATCATGATAATCATAACATGGAAATCTGGTAACAACACTTAACATGGAATTAGCATGAGCTAAGTCTCCTTGCACATGGAGCATGAGTAAATCCTCATTTCACACGAAGCATGAGTAAACCCTCTTTTCACCTGAATTATCATGAGTCAAATCTCATTGAACATGACTTATCATGATACTATACTTTACCCAATTCATGGAGCACTATAAGGGTGCACCCTTCTTAAACATTTCATTTAATGCATAAGTGTGCCACATGGATCAGAAAACATTGATTAATAAAACATAATAATTTATTCCAAGAAAAACCAATGTGTAATTCATACATGATACTTTATAATAAATAAGTAAATTTGCATAATGGTGAAAACCCTTGATGGAGAAATGGGCGTGATATTCACTACACAATGAAATTGTCTTAGAAAATCGGTGCAACTTCGGTAGCATAACGGTGTGACATAAGAATTAATAAAAATGGTTGATGATAGAGAAAGGGGTGTCTCATCATATTTACATGAAATGGATATTAAGGGGTTATATAGATACATTACCAAACAATTTTAATGTAATTTATATTCATGATTCAAAAGTATTGCTTGAATGTAAAAGAGGATAGAGAAGTTCCTTTCAGAATTTCGACATAGTAACGGGTGTACAAAGGAGGCATCTAATGGGAGAGAAAGGGGTCTCCCATAATTCAAAAAAAATGTAGTATGAGTGAGGTTAGAAACCATACCCCAACATTCATAATTGAAATTAAATGGGCAAAACAACTTAAAGAAAATTGGATAAAAATGAGAAAAGAAGAAAAAAACCCTTACTTGGAATTGTGCTTCCAAAGGCTAGAGAGAGGCTTGTGAGAGGCTTCTTGGGATCTTGAGGCACCTTGGTAGGATTCTAGAGAATGTAGAGAAGTGGTTGGACGAACTCCAAAGGCTTTGAGTGAGGAGGAAGTGGGAGCTTGGGTGGGTTTATATAGGAAAGGTGAAGGAATTATTTATTATTTTGGTTTGGGTCCCCTTACATTAAATTAATGCAAACCACAAACCATCCCTTGGTTTTTTCCAATGGTTTTTGGAAAAGGGTAGAGGAAAACAATATTTTATATGGCCAAAGTCCGATCTTCTTAAAATAATAGGTTTGCTTATGTGGAGGTGAGTCACACTCCCATGGAAATTAATTTAAAAAGACAAGGTGTTTAATAAGTCTTGAGGGGTCCATTAATGCTTTGAAAAGTAAGTCAAGAAAACCCCAAATAACATTATTTTAATGGTAAAACATATATTGGCCGAAAAAAAAAGAATATAGTATTTTATTACATCACTATTGGGTCATTATGTGTCATAAAACACATTATATATTTAAACGATATTTAATTTTTACCCAAAAATTTTACTGTCTAAGAAAATAATGAAACATTCACGATTGGATAATTTTTACGTCCTGATTCCAAAAAGGACATTTATTTTATATTAATAATTTGATAAAATATTTTAATTTTCTCTTTAAAAAAACCCGGCATTTATCGAAAATTCACGGGTTTTGACAGAAATGGCTTTCAAACATTAATAAAAATTACAATTGCATTCATAAAATTATATGAACATTTATATATAATAAAAATTAATTTAATAATAACAATAATAATATTTTATTAAAATATTATTTAATTCAAAAATCCCTTAATTTAATAAAATAGAATTATTAATTAAATAATAACTAAAAATACTATTTGTACTTTAAAAACTATTTACAATGTATCGATAATGACAATAAGGTATATTTATTATTATATACAAAAATAATACACATGAACATAGTACTAGCGATTTGTTAAATAACCCCTTAAAACAGCCACATAAGACCTAAGGGTAAGGTGTGCGATGGTGACAGACTCTTGGGGTGGTTCGGATAACATCGCTCGAGTGGTAATTTCTATCAACTTCCACTTCTCCCGTAGACGGTCCCGTTCAAGCTTGACATGATGAAGCTCATCTTGGGCATGCTCAAGAGTGAAGCCCAAGGACACCACCTCTTTTACGAGCTCTGACAAATGGGCTTCGTATGGAGCAATTCTACTGGATGAGGCCATCACCTCTTTTGTCTGAGTAAATTAGATTTGTTAAATCCCTATATTTATACTAATCATGTGATCATTGTTCAATGGCTATATTAGAAATGGAAAAAATTCATAACATAAAACCAACAAAGTTGACATTTTATATAAACATAAAGAGACATTTAATTAGATCAAGATGGATTTCCATTAATGAAACTTTGGGTCGTTACAATATTCCCCCTTTAAGAAATTTCTCCCTCGAAATTTTTCCTTTTCCCACACTAAAATAGATGTGGGTAACTCAGCTTCATTATTTCCTCCAATTACCAAGTCGCTTCTTCAAACTTGTGGTTTCTCCATAATACCTTGACGAGGGGCATTGTCTTATTTCGTAGAACTGTTTCTCTACGATCTAAGATCTTCACTGGTTACTCCTCATAAGAAATATCATCCTCCAACTATACCACCTTAGAAGAGAGTACATGTGAAGGGTCCATTAGGTATTTCCTTAAGAGGGATACATGAATGAAATCATGTACTTTGGCCATGGTATGTGGAAGTGCTAGTCGATAGGCCACAACCCCAACATGATCAAGAATCTCGAAGGGGGCGATCTACCTTGGAATTAACTTCTCTTTCTTTACGAAACTCATGTCCTTTTTCCATGGAGAAATACGTAGAAAACCCATTTATCCAACTTTAAACTCAATGTCTCGTCGACAATTATCTGCATAACTCTTCTGTCGAATCATGGCTGCCTTGATATGCTGCTGAATGGTTTTCACCTTCTCCACCATTTCCTCGACCATTTCATGTCCAAGAATCTTACGTTCACTAACCTCATCCAAACATGCCGGTGTTCTGCACCTTTTCCCATAAAGGGATTCATATGGTGCCATTTGGATGCTTGAGTGGAAACTGTTATTATAAGAGAACTCAAGCACAGAAAGATGTTGATACCAACTTCCTTTAAAGTCCATTGAGAATGCTCTCAACATTTCCTCAAGTGTTTGGATATTCCGCTCGGATTGGACATCAGTTTAAGGATGATAGGCCGTACTGATGTTTAGTTCAGTATTTAGAGCATGTTGAGGACTCTTCCAAAACATAGAGGTGAATCTTGGATCTCGGTCAGACACAATAGATAGTGGGACTCCATGCAACCATACCACTTCCCAGATATATATTTGTGCCAGTTGATCCAAAGGGAAATCCTTTAGTATAGAAATTAAGTGTGTAGTATTTGTAAGATGATCCACAACAACCCAGATTGTATTTTTTCCTTTGGATGTCCTCGGAAGTCCGGTGACAATGTCCATGGTGATGTTCTCCCATTTCCATTCTAGTATGGGCAATGGTTGCATCATCCCCTTAGAATTATGCCTCTCTTCCTTCACTTGCTGACACACCAGGCACATTGATATATACTAAGTGATCTCCTTCATCATATTATCCCACCAAATTTTTTCTCAGAGATCTCGATACATATTTGTGCTCCCTAGGTGAATAGAGAAATTTGAAATATGTGCATCATCCAAAAGTTCCTTCTTCAGCTCCGTACATGAAGGAACACATAATCTTTTCCCAAACAGCACAATTCCTTCTTCAATAACATTAAACTCTGAGGATTTCCCTATTTCGATAGCTTCCACTTTTTATTGAATTCCCACATCATCCTTTTTAGAATCCTTTAACCTTTCCAAAAGAAATGTTTGAGCAATAATTTGTGAAAGTATTGATGATGTTCCCTTCTCTATGATCCCATGTCCATCTTCATCATGTCTAAGAAGATTGGATCCTTCTCAATTCTCATCATTGATAGAATCGTTGGGTCCTTTCTACTTTGGGCATCTTCCACCTTGTTTGCTTTCCCAAGGTGATAATGGATTGAACAGTCATAATCCTTGATAAGCTCTATCCATCTTATCTAGCGCATATTAAGTTCTTTCTGTGTGAATATATATTTAAAACTCTTGTGGTCAGTATATATCTCACATTTATCCACATAGAGATAATGCCGCCTGATTTTCAAGGAAAAGATCACCACCGCTAACTCCACATCAAGAGTTGGATAGTTTTGCTCATGGATTTTCAACTTCCTTGAGGCATAGGATATCACTTTATCATTCTGCATCAGCACACAACCTAAGCCCTTCTTTGAAGCATCACTGAATACCAAAACAAGTTCCCCACTTGTGGGTAAAGTGAGAACATGCACAGTGATAAGCCTCATTTTCAACTCCTTGAAGCTTTATTCCCATTCATCACTCCATGAAAACTTTACTCCATTCCAAGTTATCATGGTAATATGGTTGGGCAATCGTGATAAATTCCTCACAAATCGTCGATAATAACCAGCTAACCCCAAGAAGCTACGGATATCCGTTACCGATGTTGGCCTCATCCATCCCTCAATTGCATCTGTTTTGGAGGGATCCATAGATATCTCATTGCTTGGGATGATATGGACCAAGAATGAGACTTCCTTTAACAAGAACATTCACTTTTTGTACTTTTCATAGATCTTCTCCTTGCACAAGCTCTCTAGTATAGTTCTTAAATGCTCCTCATGATCCTCCTTGGTTTTGGAGTATATTGAAATATCATCTATAAATACTACCACAAATTTGTCTAGGTAATCTCAAAGTACTCTACTCATCAAGTACATGATGATTTATGGAGCATTAGTGAGTCCGAAAGGCATTACTATGAATTCATAGTGCTCGTATCTTGTGCGAAAATCAGTCTTGGGGATATCTTCCTTATTCACCCTTACTTGATAATATCCTGACCGCAAGTCCACCTTGGAGATGTATTGTGCTCCACGCAGCAGATCAAAAAAGTAATCAATTCATTGGAGATGATACTTGTACGTTATCGTGATTTTGTTGAGCTCACGATAATCGATGCAATGGTGCATTGACCCATACTTATTCTTGACAAAGAGGACAGGTGCACCCCATGGTGAAGAACTTGGGCGTATAAATCCATTATCCATATTCTCGTGTAGCTGTTTCTTCAGCTCTTCAAGATCTACAACAGCCATTCTATATGGAGTCTTGGATATTGGTAAATCCTCAGGTATAAGTTCAATTGAGAATTCAACACCTCTTCTAGGTGGAAGACCAGACAGTTCCTCAGGAAACACATCAGTGAATTCCCTCACAATAGGCATTTCTTCAAGGATGGTTTCATCCTTGGACTCAACCATCTGAACCAGATATGCGTGCTCATAGGGTAGTAATATCCATGCCTGAGATGATGGAGCTGAAGGAGATTGATATTCCTCCTCACACTTGTAATGAATCGGGGTTTGATTCTCCATTTGGAGTGTGATTTCCCTCTCCCGACAATTTATGTTGGCTCCATATACGGAAGGTCAATCCATGCCAAGAATTGCTTCAAATTCCACCAGAGGGAGTATGATGAGGTTCGCTAGGAAATTCAATCCACATATTATAACAAGGGAGGACATATATTCATGGGATGCAATGATTTCCCCATTTTTCGTACTCACTGACATCTTCACTTACATGATTTGTGGTGGTGCTGGGATTGTTCCTCTAAACATTCTAGATATAAAAGAATGCGTAGAAACTGAATCAAAAAGTATGTTCTCTATTATTGAATGATTAACTAGCGTACTTGTCACCACTTCGTTCTCGGTGGTCACTTCTGCGGAAGTGATGGAAAAATCTCTTCCTTGCTGCCTTGGAGGTTATTGGTTGCCTCTGAAAATTCTTGGATTAGGGCACTGATTTGCAAAATTCCCCAGTTCTTTGAATTTATAGCATTTAACAACAGGTTGAGGTTCGAACAGATCACTCCTCTCCTTTGTCGCAGCCGCGGGTCTTTCTTTCCAACAATTAACAGCTTGGTTCCCTTCTCTTCCACACCTAAAGAATTTCTTCATCCCCTTAAGACCATTTCCAGGGTGCTTCTTTCCATACTTTTGGAATGTGGGGTGATGGATCTTCTTAGCACTGTTGGATTTATCCATTGGGCCACCATAATTGAAGTCCACCATACACTTCTTATCCCCATGATACCCATATGATTCTCCGATCTCCATTTCGACCATGAGGGCACATCAGACAATTTCATTATAGCTGTCGAAGTCACGAATCGCCAATGCTTTCTGCAGGCTAGGCTTCAGCCCACCAAAGAAGCGGTGAACATTGCATTCGTGGGTTAAGACAAAGCCGAAAGTGTATCGTGAAAGCCTTGTGAAGTTTTCCTCATACGCTCCAACAGATTCTTCATCTTTTTGCTTTAGGGAAAGGAAGTCCCTTTCCATCTTAAGCAAGAGGGTGCAAGGAAAATATTTATTGAAAAACATCTTCCAAAAATCATTTCCTTCTAATGCCTCGATCTCCTCCTCAGGCTTCATATTTTTTATCAACGTCCACCATTGATTAGCTTCACCCACCAAACGATAAGCTTCTAGGAGAACCTTTTCTTGTTCAGAACATTGAAGGATGGAGAAGATCATTTAAATAGAGTTGATCCATTGTTCAACGATCGTGGTATCAGATGATCCACTAAAAGTAGGAGGCCATTGTCTCATGAAGCTCTCGATAGAAACTTTTTCTTTCATAGGGGGGGGGGGGTTGAACATTTATCTTGACCCGTGTTTCTATTCAAATCATGAGTTAGATGAGAGAGAAGTGTGACAAAGTTCTCTATTCCTGCTCTCATTTTATTGGGCATCTCATTAGTACAGTCATCACACTGATCTTCACAACGGTTGTTTTTCTGAGTCCTCCTATTACCGACCATTGGCTGGAATAAAAGTAATTTTAGGGGTAACACATAAAGGATAATCTAAAGACAAAAGATGATGACTTATAAATAAACATTTATTTCCTTAACTCATGAGCATATAGGCTTCAATCTAGGATTTTCATGATCTACTTTCTAACATATATTCTTAGGGGTTTTTGAATTCCCTTAATAAGGGTTCATACTATGCTTGTGAATTTATTAAAAACATATCCCTTAGGAGTGTCGTAACCAAGAGTGCAGCAAGGCTCGTTTTTGTGCACCAGTTCCCATTCGATTCTAGCTCAAAGCGGTGTTTTCAGGTTCTACCCCTAGGATACATCTGTGCCAGAGCTGCCCCTACCTGCTCGTATCCAAACAGGGATGTATTTTTTTGATAACCCACTTACTCAATACTCACCAAAACATGGGGATGTTTTTATTATACATAGTCTAGTCTCTATGTCATTAATAGGGTTTTCAAATCTTAATCCCAAAAATAACTAAACCTATCCTCTGATACCAACTATGACAACCCTGCTTTTATTACAAACTTAGACATGATTTATTACATAAAACCTCACTTGATACAACAAGAAGATCGAGACGTTTAGTGTCTTTCGGGCCTAGAAACATTACAGAAAAACATAAAACATGGAATACATCATCTTTATTGAAAACTTATTTTTCATGACCACTACATTCCCCCGTACTTTGCATTGCATGGGATAACCATAGGATATGCATAAGAAAAGGGTGTGCTATAATGCTCAGTAAGGGAATACACATGGAATAACATGGGGAGTAAAATAAATTTTAGACATTAGGCATATCAATAGAGCACAAGAGAAACATGAACATAAAGGCATGATAAAGCATGATAATCATAACATGGAAATGTGGCAACAACACCTAACATGGAATTAGCATGAGCAAAGGCTCATTGCACATGGAGCATGAGTAAATCCTCATTTCACATGAAGCACGAGTAAACCCTCGTTTCACTTGAATTAGAATTATTCAAAACTCATTTCACATGACATATCATGATACAATACTTTACCCAATGCATTGGAGGGATATAAGGGCACACCCTTCTTAAACATTTCATTTAATGCATAAATGTGCCACATGGATCATAAACCATTGATTCATAAAACATAATAATTTATTCCACGATAAATGAATATGGAATTCATACATGAAACTTTATAATCAATAAGTAAATTTACATAAACGTGAATACCATTGATGGAGAAATGGGTATGGTATTTACTACACAGTGACATTGGCTTAGAAACTCAATGAAATTTCAACAGCGTAACGGCGTGACATAAGAATTCATAAAAATGGTTGATGAGAGAGAAAGGGGTGACTCATCATATATACATGAAATGGATAGTAAGGTGGTCATATAGATACATGAACAAACAATTTTAATGGAATTTAGATTCATGATACAAAAGTATTGCTTGAATGTAAAAGAGGAGAGAGAAGTTCCATTCGGAATTTCGGCATAGTAACGGGTGTACATGGGATGCATATAATGAGAGAGAAAGGGGTCTCCCATCATTCAAACAAAAAACGAGAAGTATGAGGGATGTGTGAAACCATACCCCAACATTCATAATTGAAATTAAATGGGAAAACTTTTAAATAAAATTGGACAAAAATGACAAAGGAAGAAAAAAAACCCCTTTACTTGGAAGTATGCTTCCAAAGGCTAGAGAGAGGCTTGTGAGAGGCTTCTTGGGAGCTTGGTGCACCTTGGGAGGATTATAGAGAGAGTAGGGTAGAGTTTGGACGAACTCAAAAGGCTTTGAGTGAGGAGGAAGTGGGAGCTTGGGTGGATTTATATAGGAAAGGTGAGGGAATTTTTTATTATTTAGGTTTGGGTCCCCTTACATTAAATTAGTCCAAACCACAAACCATCCCACGGTTTTAGTCCATGGTTTTTGGAAAATGGAAGAGGAAACAAATTTATAAGGCCAAAGTTCAAACTTCTTAAAATAATAGGGTTGCTTATGTGGAGGTGAGTTACACTCCCAAGGAAATTAATTTAAAAATACAAGGTGTTTAATAAGTCCTGAGGGGTCCATTAATGCATTGAAAAGTAAGTCAAACAAACTCAAAATAACATTATTATAATGTTAAAATATATATTGGCCGAAAATAAAGATTATAGTATTTTATTACATCACTATTGGGTCATTATGATGTCATAAAACACATTATATATTTAAATGGTATTTAATTTTTTCCCAAAAATTTGACTCTCTCAGAAAATTATGAAAAATTCACCGTTGGATAATTTCGACGTCTTCATTCTAGAAATAACATTTATTTTATATAAATAATTTCTTAAATATGTTATTTTTCACTTTTAAAATAAAAACTGACATTTATCAAAATTTCATGGGTTTTGACAGAAATGGCTTTCAAACCTTAATAAAAATTACAATTGCATTCAAAAAATTATATGAAAATTTATATATAATAAAAATTAATTTAATAATAATAATAACAATATTTTATTAAAATATTATTTAATTTAAAAATCTCTTAATTTAATAAAATATAATTCTTAATTAAATAATAACTAAAAATACTATTTGTACTTTAAAAACTATTTACAATGTATCAATAATGACAAGAAGGTATATTTATTATTATATACAAAAATAATATACATGAACATAGTAATAGCGATTTGTTACATAACCATTTAAAACAGCCTCATAAGACTTAAGGGTAAGGTATGCGATGGTGACAGACTCTTGGGGTGGCTCGGATAACATCGATCGAGTGGTAATTTCTATCAACTTCAACTTCTCCCGTAGACGGTCTCGTTCGAGCTTGACATGATGAAGTTCATCTTGGGCTTAGTCAAGAGCGAATCCTGTAACACCCCGAGATTTTATAAAAAATATTCTTTTTAATTTTATTGATGTCTTGTGTTGTAAGCTATAACAAAGGAGTTTTTCTCAACATGCAACCCTAACTTGGCTACATTACAAGCAATCACGAGCTTCCTTGATAGCATGTGTTGTATGCAATACCGAGTTTCACTAAACAACAGTATGCTATTAAAATATTATTAAAACTAGCCGTTATGAATAGTAATAACCACTTTTTGAAATTTTTTAAATTTCATCTTTCAAAATGGTTTTCATTTTTGGATTCGGAATATCGAAATTAGCCTAGGGTGAAATTTTGGTATTTTTCTGAAAACATTCAATTTTTGATGAATAGTGAAAACACTAGGTTACTATTTAAAAACTGACTTTTTATTTAAATAATTATTTATTTTATTTAAAATATTTTATGTCAAAATTGACACATAGTACCTATATAAGTTAAATTTAATTCTTTGCAGTCATTTTATAATAATTTTAGATATATAAAAATTTTATTGAACTTTTGACCGTCTTTTACCCACCTCCTAGGAGAATTTGAAAATTTACGTAAAACATAATTTTACCACTTTTGTAAATGGAATTTAAAAAATCCGAGAGACACGGTTGATGTCAGTATGTAAAATGTGGTTCAATGAGATGAAAATAATTTTTTGAGAATAGTACCTTTTTACTTTTATTTACAACAGTTAAAAGTAAATAGGGTAATTAAGGGTAAAAACGATATTATTATTAACCTAAAACATGTCCTAATTCTATTGGAAAAGTGTAATTAGACCCAAAACAACCTTAGGAATAAAATATGACCATTTAGGCCCACTTGGATTAGATTAGGACATTTATTATTAATTTATTTAAAGAAGGGTTAAAATAGTTAAAATCAAAGTTTAATAAGTAAATCATTTTTAATATAGGGTTATACATAATATAAATTCTACTATAAATATTCATTGGAACGATAATACTATTTCTTACATAATTCTATTTTATTTTTAATTTTTAAACATTATATAATTTAATTTATTTATGACACAATGATGATGCGGTAATTATATTATAAATGAAATATTGACATAATTGATGTTATAAATACCCAAATAAATGTAATTTGAGACTTTTTATGAATTAAAATAATTTTATATGTTAATATGACATGTTAGTATTGATTTACCTAACTTTAATAGAAGTAATATTTCTGTTATGATTTTCACAAAAATCAATTACCAAATAGTGTCAAAATTGACATAAAATAGTTTTTTTAAAAAAATTTATATTATTAATTGTTATTTTATTCTTAAAAATCTAAGGTTTGGCCAAATGACCTAGATAAGGTTATATATATTAATAATAAACAGCTTGGGGTTCCTTTGTCTTGTTATAGTATGTTTATTAACCTTATAGTGTAAGAAAACAAGAAGACATGGTAAAAGAAAAATTATTTAACTTAAAGTTAAATCTAAATGATAAGGTTAAAATAGAAACCTAAACATGTCTAAATTCTACTGGATGAAATTATTTAGACCCATCCCCACCTTACTGTCGAAATAACTCAATTTGGAGCTATTAAAAACTGAATATGACTTTATAATAAAATAATATTTTTAGTTATTCCAAAGGTGCCACTCTCCTCCCTTATAAAAGGGTACCTCCTCCCTCTCTTCCTCACACCACATTGAGCCTTCAACCTCATCCAACCCCTGCCCAATTCTCTTATCCACATCCCAAGAAACATCCTAGCGGTTTTGGGCTTCTTCAAAGACCAATTTTGGTGCCCTAAGAGGAGGTCTCAAAGAGGCGCTTCAAAGAAGAGGTAATGCTCGTTACTGATTCTTTCAACTTTATTTCCTCTTCCACTTCTTCTTATTTAGTTTTTTCATTCTGAAGTAATAACATAAGTATCACTCATATACTGATATGTTATTATATGTATGAAACAACCCTATTTCACCATCTATCCATCCTACGGAAAACGAAATTACCGCGCGTGCGTACGTACGAAATACCATCTCCACGCCGTGGTGCAATCTATTTTCCCACCACCACCTTACTTGTATGGGTAAAATGGTGCAAATAAATAACTATATATGATTATTGTAAAGTTTTATTGATTCAGATATAGTATACATACACTCCAATACAATTCCATGATCATGGAAATGATATCATCGCTCGTGCGTACGTGCGGACTACCGTCTCCACGACGCGATGAGATTCATTCTCCATGTTAACCATTCATGAATGATTATAAAGTATATATAATAAGTAATCATGAAATATATGACATAATAATGATACTGGATTTATGTGTATATATATATGTATGTCATCTACTTAATTTCATTCAATTCAATAAGTAAATGAAAACAACGTTCATGCGTACGTACGGCCTATCGTCTCCATGAACAGTGTATTTCATTTCATTTAATCGATCTATCATATATATATATATATGTATGTATGTATATAATGAAATATATATTATATGTAAATCATTTTTTACATTTTGGAATTATGTAAATCATGATATAAGTAATAATATCAAGAACAACAAGTCCAAACACATACGATAAAAAAAACAATTTAACCCAAAACACTGCTTTAACATGGAACATAAAAAAGAACGGGTAATATAAAGTCATAAGTGAACCATATATGATATCATAACAATGGATATTATTCTGTAATAAGTCAATGAAATTATTGAAATCATTATACAGGAGGTTCGGAATCGTACGAAGCATATCAGATCTAAGGTAAGGGATAATTTTGCAAATCTCATTTTTATCCGAGATTATTTATTCGTAAGTATTTACTAGGGTTATATTTATCATCCATGTCAAAGTTTTATAAAAATGATTTCATGTATGTTTAATTTCATTTTTACCCATTTTGACATTTACCACGTGTTATGGAAGGAATCTTCCTTTTGTTTACCATATAAGGTACTTTTTGACTTTTCCGACAAAAGTATGAGGAGAATGTTATTTTTAACTTATATGGCATGAAAGGATTTTTATGTTTTTATAAAGCCTTATTTTCATGAATCTTCCTCCAAAATATTTCATGACTATCTTCAAAAACATCTCTTTCTTTTAAAATTTCATGACATTTTGTGAAAAGAAAATGATTTTGAAGAAGAAAGGATATTTTCTTCATGAATTCAATTCAAGTGTTTTATCGAAACCATTTTTTCATCTATGATGATATTATTTCATATGTGTTTGTTTCACATATAATGTCCCTATGATTTACATGGTTTCACTTTTCTTATTATGAAATGATATCTATTTATTTTATATGGAGAATGTGATGATGGGATGATGTTTATGAAACCCATTTTATTCTTTGGGTTATGATGAATGTTTTAAGTTTATTTTGTGGCACAAGTAAGAATGATATCATTATGAGATTGGTGGGACCTATATCTCCCTCCAATGCATTGGGTAAATATTTATATCTCATTAGATAGACATGGCTGGAATGGTAATTTAATCTGGTTCAGTGTTACAGGACTGAAACGAGGAGTGAACTCGATTCAGAAAGGGAATTTGTCCACTAAGATGGTCTTGGAAGCAATGCCTTGGATACTATGGAAATCATAACAAGTGATGAATGGTTGCCACAATTACATGTTTTATTCCCATGATATTTTATCATGATTTATTTCCATTATGATATATGTCTTATGTACTTCCAAGATTCATGTCTTCGCTCAAGATTTTGATGTTTAGATTTTATCTTCAAGTTTTTGAATTAAAATGTTTATGGATTGTTTTATGTTCTCTATGTTTACCCTTACTGGGCATTTGAGATCACCCCTTTTATGTTTTCTTTTTCCCAGGATATAAAGAAAGGTTTTAGGTAAGAAAAAAAGGGGAAGATTTTTATGGGAGATGTTGAAGATCTTTCACCACGATTAGAAGATTATATTCCGAGTTTCCAAAGACACTAAACTATTACGGTCCTTGTGTGTCTGTTTTTTTTACGTACTAAGTATTCCGCAAAAGTAATGTAATGTCCATGTACGTCAAGATTAGGGTCTCTACAAAGCCCAAGGACTCCAGCTCTTTTCCGAGCTCCGACAAATGGGCTTCGTATGGAGCAATTCTACTGGATGAGGTCATCGCTTCTTTTGTCTGAGTAAATTGGATTTGTTAAATCCCTATATTTATACTAATCATGAGATCACTGTTCAATGGCTATAATAGCAACTGTCAAAATTCTTAACATAAAACCAAAGAAGTTGTCATTTTATATAAACAGAAAGAGACATTTAATTAGATCAAGATGGATTTCCATTAATGAAACTTAGGGTCGTTACAAGAACAGTGTTATGGAACTTCCTGGTTCTCATCATAGCAGGGATATGATATGAACTTTTAGTGAAATAGCTACCCTTTTGACACTATCACGTGCATTTTCCTGAAGAAGAACTATCAAGATGTGATAATATATTTATTAATGAATAAGGATCAAAGTATTTGGTTCTAGGACACCAACTCCAACAGACTCCCACTTGGACAACTGCTAATAACATTTAACCCACTATCTCTCATGTGATATTCATGGTTCTAGTAAGATATGCCTTTAGTAATGGGGTCTACCACATTCTCTTCTATGGACACTCTTTTCCCTACAAATTCACCCCTTTGATATAAATACCTCAAGAGGTGATTTTTTGTGAGTATGTGCTTTGTCTTTTGATGTGACCTTGGTTATTTTTCAAGAGCCTCCGCTTCTGTATTATCACAATACAATGTGATAAGATCTTTACTTCTAGGCATCACAGCAATATCATAGACAATGTTCTGAATCCAGATGGTTTCCTTTGCTTCATTATAAGCCGCTATATATTCAGACACCCCTATAGAATCAGCGAAAACTGGTTTCTTTGAACTCTTCCATCTCATAGCTCCTCCATTAAGATGAAAACATATCCTGATTATGATTTCTGATTATTCTGATCTGTCTGAAAACCAGCATCAGCATACCCTCTAATGACAAGCTCCTCGTCTACTCCATAAACTAGGAACATATCCTTAATTCTTCTCAAATACATAAGGATAGTCTTAACAATTGTACAATTCGTTTCTCCTAGATTTTCTTATTATCTGCCTACCATACTCACTTAATAGGCAACATCAATCCTAGAACATAACATGTCATACTTGATGGATCCTATATCCAAAGTGTATTTGATCATACACATTCTATCTTTCTCCTGTTGTGTCTTAGGACACAATTTCATAGAAATATGTGGGCCATGTGACACTGAAACCAATCCCCTCTTGGATTATTCCACACTAATTCTATTTCATATCTGTTCAATATATGTACTCTAAATAATTCCATATAGCCTCTTGGATCAATCATGAATGATTTTTATCCCTAGAATGTAGGCTACTTCAACCAAGTTCTTCATAGAGAAACACATGTTCAACTAGTACATAAATGACTGTAAGACTGGTAGATCATTTATAATAAGCAATAAGTCATAAACATATACTAATAGGATAAAAACTGCATTACCATTAAAGAAATTAAACACATGGCTCATATTTTTTCTTAATGAAACCAAATTCCTTTATAGAATTATAAAATTGAATGCTCCATGACCTGGATGCTTTCTTTAATCCATAAATGTTTTTTCCAACATTCAAACCCGATTGGATTTTCATGTTGTCACAAACCCTACTAGTTGTGTTATATAGACAACTTCATAAAGGTTCTTGTTAAGGAATATTGTTTTGACATCCATCTTCAAAATCTCGTAGCCATGGTAAACTGCTATGAAAAGTCTGATTCTTACGGATTTAAACATGGAAACTGGAAATAAGGATTCATCATAGTCAATTACTTGTTGCTATTTGAATCCTTTAGCCACTATCCTTGATTTATAGGTGTTAAATCGACCTTTCATGTACAGTTTTCCCTTGAATACCAATTTATATTCAATAGGCTTTACATCAAATGGATCATTGACTAGAAGCCAGACTTTGTTCTGATACATGGATGCCATCACATAATTCATATCTTCTAGCCATCTCGTGTCTTCTGAGCATTATAATTCTTCCTTATAAGAGATAGGTTCATAATTTTCCAACAATAATGATTCACCATCCTCGGTTTCTAAGAAACCAAATATCTCTTGTTCCCTTTACTCTTTTGAGCTCCTACATAGTACTTGTGTTTCTGGAACCTCTTCCATGGGGACCTGTGGAACTTGTTCTGGTACCAACTCTTATTTATCTGGAGTATCAACATCATCTAATTCAACCATGCTACCATTATCCTTTTTTTAAATGTGGTCCCTCTCAAAAAAGATGACTTTTCTAGTGATAGTAGCTTTTTTGTCTGAAGGGTTATATATGTGATATTTTTTCTATTCCATGTGATATATTGTAAAGGTAAACTTCATGTCTCAAGGTGAAATTTTGTGCCTAAAAAGGCCATAAAAATACCTCACATCCCAATTTATGTGTGTGTGCCAAAATGGGTTTCTTTACATTCCATAAACCAGAGTGAATTCTATTTTATGCCTTAGTTGTTACCCAGTTAAATATGTGTGCTATAGTTTGTAATGCATATCCCCAAAAGTATAATGGATGATCTTCATAACTAATCATCAACCTCACCATGTACAATAAGGTGTTGTTTTTTTATACATTAATACCATTCAAATATGGTGTATATGTAGGAGTGATTTGAGATAGAATCCTAGAGTCCCTTAGAAGGTCGATGAACTCTTTGTTTAGATATTCCTTACCCCTATATGATCGAATATTATTTATCTTCTTACCAACCTGAATATCTAATTCATTATTGAGTTCCTTAAATTAATCTATGGATTCCTACTTATACATCATTAAGTAGATATAGCCATATCTACTCAAATCATAAGTAAAAGTAATGAAGTTAGAATATCCCCCTCTATCTTCTATTGGAAATGGTCCACACACATCCATGTTCCCCAATCCTAGAATTTCTCGGGGCCTTTAACCCTATCCACTAAAAGGCAGATTGGGAATTTAACCTTGTAAAAAAGTGTATCATCTATCAAGTGGTTTAGACTAGTAAGTATTTATAGCCGTCCTGGCAGTGCTTTTTCAAGCGCTTCTTGTTTACATGACCAATACAATGATCCCACAAATAGTATTTGTATGTGTCACGTGAATTTGTTTTTTTATCGATTTCCAACACTTGTTTTCATAATTTATTACATTGAACCCCTTATTCAAACAGGCCATACCATAAGATAAGTTATTATTATAAATGAAACAACCCTTATATCCAAATTTGAAAATAAATCCATCCATATCCAAACAGGATAGATAAATTATGTTTTTGGTAACACTATGCACATAATAACAATTACGTAAAACCAAAAGCATTATAGTTGGCAATGAGAGATGGTAATTTCCAATGGCCAATTTAGCTAGCATCACTCCATTGGTAGCTCAAAGATCCACCTCACCGCTATAAATACTTCTAAATATACTTGGTCCCTTAATTTGAAAGCATATGTGAGCCCCATAAGCAATATCTAATACCCAATGTGTAGAAATGGAATGATTACACTCGATAACAAATGTACCTTTAGCTTCTCCACGATTTTGGTTGCAGTTCCTCTTCCAGTGTCCATGCTTGCCACATGAAAAACATATTGCCTCCCATTTCATGTCCAACCACTGGATCATCCCCTTCTTTAAGGGATAGTGCATTGGGGATTTAGACCATTTATGAATCCTTGGCCCCTTTTCCTTGTCCTTCTTTTTCTTATTCACCATATGGATTGTGGGTTTTTCATGCCCCATATCCTTATCTACCTAGATAATTAAGGTCATATGTTCTGATAGGCTCCTCTCATTGTTTCTCATGGTGTAGATGACAATAAATATATCGAGGATCTTGGGTAGTGATGATATGATGAGATCTATACACAACTAATCCGGGAACATAATCACTAAGATGTCCAGGTGTTCAATATAGCCAATTAGCATGAATACATGACGCCAAGCTGGAACAAACTATCCATGATTATTTGGTAACAAAGCATTGGAGATCTCATAATTCTCACGCCTCACCTTCTCTTAATTGATATCCTTAAGGTGATACGTCATGCTATATTCATCCAAGTTTTCATTTTTCATCAAGATCCCATTAGACATAGCCGACAACATGAAACATTCGACATATCTAGAATCATCCATATATTTTATAAAGAGAGATAGTTCCTCATCACTAGCCTCTTTTCTAGGTGCAACTATAATAGGCTCATCAAGCACATACAATTTCCCCTGGTGGAGAAGGATGACGTGTAAACGCCTCTGCCATTCCTACAAATTGGTGTCGGTGAGAAGGTTTTAACTCTCGAGTATGGATCAATGTGATATATTTGAAGTCATTTTTCTATCCATTTCTACAACTTACGATGATAAAAGGTTTAGAAATTTATCATGTTAAAACTGAGAAAAATTATTTAATTAATACTTATTATTTACAGACTATTTTATCGGAATACAATATCCCCCACCATTGACTTTGGAATATTTTATTGCATGAATATTATTGTGTAAAGGATCCATATTGTCCTTCAAATTACCCAAAATAGGGTTGGTCAAGAATCATCAAGGGTTTTAGGTAGGAATTCTAAATTCCAACTACATTAACTCGCAGATCCTTGATCCTCTGATTGGACTCCCCAATCCTAAAATCCATTTATTTTGGATTTCCTAAAACTTTTCCATTTGGTCACACCAAGTCCTGCTGTGTAATTCAACCCTTGTTGTGAACCATATCAATTTAACCCAAAACCATGAATTATAATTCACCAATAATTTAAAGCACCCCAACTTGGGATGGTCAAGAACTTTGAAGAATGGTTCTATTCTTTCCAAGATTATAGAAGGTTATACTGACATTATATTTCTTTAAGATATTTTATCTTTATAGGTAGATTTACATTTTAATATCATTGATTACATGCTTGTAAATATTAAGTGGTATATATATAAGTTATTAACCACGTCTAGGATAAAATTTACTCATAAGGCGATCTTATTTTTGTTCCATCTTGCATGCTTGTTTAATTCATTAATGGTGCGATCGTGACAACACACCCACAATAAATAAAACATGCAACTGACCAAAATAAAATAAATTTTATGATCATGATCTTATTCTATTGTTTAGTTTATCTAAAAGATGATAAACTAACCCAATACCTTGGGGTGAACCACATTGAACATTTTGGGTCCGTTTTTATAGCTTTCAACCTGTCCACCTTTGTATTTCCTTAGATTGGTTTGACCTTGGCTCCTAAAATGAGCCACCTCCTCTAGATTTTGAGCTCCATCCATTATTTATGCTTTTATCTCACTCACAGGTGAGGGGTAAAACGGTTTTTTACTTAAATGAATCCTTTGGCACGAAGGCCATAGATGTTAATGAGAAGAATTCTCACATTGCAACAAATTTAATTTTAACTAATAAATTTTAAAAAAACCATTCGCAAAAAAGGCCTTGTTCTATATCATGATCATCCATACATGAAACGATATTTACACATAATTAAAACTATCATTTAATTAGTTATTTTTCATGTTTAATATAAATCACGCTTGAATCATATAATTATCTATAATTAATCAATCATTTTATCATAAACCCTTTTTCTGAATTTCCTTGATATTCTCATCCATCGTAATCTTAATCAAATAAATTAATTTAAAATTATATTTTTATGTACCATTTACGTTGTAGGAAACCTAGTGAATTCCCATTCATAACTATCGAATTAGTAGAAATGAACATTACACAGATGATAAATTGAACACATATATATATAACACCTATCATGTGTTGTGCCTCATCTTTACTCTTGCACTATGATACTCATCTCAAAGTTTTCTATAAAATAATAATAAATTTTAATAAATATATGAAATTTGGATGAGTACACGGTGTGTAGTTCCGACTACATGATGTGTACTTCTGTTCCCCATACATCTGAAGTACACGCCCCAGGACATGGCGGGTAGATGTACATCCGAAATCTTTTGAGTACACAACATGTTCAGTGGGACACATGCAGTGTAGTATCCATGTTACCCAGTTTCCATCCGGGCAAGCCCTATATGGGGTACACAACACAAACCTAACCCAAAGGGACTACACGCCTTGTTTATTGGGCCATATAGTGTGTAATCTTAAAATGGTGTGCCAACAATTCCTGGTCAACACATGGAGTCCTAAATACTTAAATAGAATCCAATGAAATGTCTTGGTTTGGAAAACTATCATGGTGCATGGAACCTATATTACATGGCATGTACTTCTGAATACACTTAGTATATTCTAGTGTTGTATGACCATGAAGATTTTTTATCATCAAATGATATCCTCTATTTTTATATTAATCAATGAATTAAAAGAAAAATATAATTTCTGTAAGATGAACGAGAAGTGAAAGTAGATGAATAGATCTCGATAGTTATATTTATAGAATGATTAACTTCAATTGAAACAACAAAGTTATTAAATTCATAAATCGCTAATGAATAACTAAATAATTATAATCCATGATATGAACCCTCTGATACCACATGTAGGTTCCGGGCACAGTAGAAGCGCATTGGTGGGTGTACCGAAATTTAATTTTTCTGTTAACAACGATCAATCTGAGATCCAATGCAATAATAAAACGCTGGATCATTGGAATAGAACGAAGTCCAAAAGAAAGGAAGGGAGTCCTGAATCCTTAATGAGGAACATCATATTTTGTTTGTAAATAATTTAATTAAAAAGACAGAATTGCCTTGATAGAATTCTCTCTTCATTGATATTTTCAGTCATGATCAGATGTGATCCATCATTGCATCATAGAATCCAAGTGTAGGATTCCTCTAGTGGTGATCCACATGGGTTCCACGTATCTCTGGGCATCACCGAATGGATCTCCGTGTGCTACCATGGAAGATCCTTTTCTTGCGATGTCTTCCTTAGATCACCTTGGGTGCCGCTTTCTAGGAGCTCTCTATGATCTGGTGGAGGGAGATCTCTCTCGTACCTTGAGAGCGTTCTTAGTGGAAAAATAATTCTCTCTTGGATTTAATGCTTTTCCTGATCCATTGTGCACAACCCCAAATTTTTTTAGGCTATTTAGAATTATAAAATTTGGATTTTAATAACTTATAATAATAAAATAAATTAATTACGTAAAAGAATTTATTCATTTCATTTATTTCTTTGTAAGAACTCATGTCTAATAATAACCTTTGAATATTATTATTAATGGGAATGCACCCAAAAAATTACACCTAATATTTTTTAATTAAATAAATAATATTATTTCTCAAAAATCCCCAAAAAAACTACATGGCGTGTATATTAATATACATGACATGTACTTTTGTTTCTATATTTTCTTTATTTACTCCACCACATTTATTAGACCTTGAATAATGGTTATATATTTCTCAAACAAATATCCCTAAATTTCTAAAAAATAAATATATTAATTTTCCAACAATATATTCTCTCAAATAACTAGTGTTAAAATAAATTCCATCAGGCATACTTGAATAATTATTAAACAACAATCAAGAATAATATTTATTCATGTTTTTAAATTAATATTTAACTGAGATACATGGACACACATAGTGTGTTACCCTTTAGGCTTCTTTCTCATTGGCATAAGGATGAGTTTTCTAGAAGTCCAACATTAGCATCTAGAAACACACCAAGGCACCCATAGAAAAATAAGTTAACACCAAAATGACGTGTCACCTACTACGAATGCATACCGTGTAATGTAATCCATTTTTCTCGATATCTTGAATCAAGATGGATGAATGCTAGTGCCATCAACCCATATTCTCGATTATTCATTCTTCGACTTTCTAGAATTGAACTGACCCATTCCTTACCATTGCCATAGATTTATTTTGGATATATAAATTCCATCAAAGGGCCTAAGATATCTACTTCCATTATATAACATAAGGTACAAATCCTTGCTCGCATTATATATTAATGAAGTATTACTCATGATGCACACAATATATCCTACCTCAATGTGAACTGTGTGTCGTTATAGTTTTTGTCAGTATATCTATGTGTGTGAGTTTTAATTCCCATTAACAAAAATCATATGTTCGAATGACCCATACACACTTCTACAGATTGGAACGTCCAATGACACTATGAAGTGTAGATTTCCTACAGGTGGGTCCCGTTCTCATAATACCCCCATAAGTATTACCAAGGGAACACACCATGAGAAGGTGCCTCAATGTTTTATGAGTCCTCACCTATAATGGCCTGTATTATTTGTGTCCTTCAAATGACATCATCCATCCATAGAACATATATTCAAGAATGATGTTATTTAACTTTTGGGTTCCCATCATAGATGGGATCCAGTATGACATTTTAGTGAAACAGCCATCCTTAGGACATTATCACATGGATTGTCTTGTAGAAGAATAATCAAGATGTGATATGGTATTTATTTAAGTAAAAAGTAAAAAGTATTTGGTTCTAGGCCAAAAACTCCAACAATATGCAGGCTATCTAAAGTCTTTATCCTCTCTAGAACGATATTAAAAATCTCGGTGGTAGCTCATACCTACTATGGACCCATGAGTGATGACTGTCCGGAATCGTTCCAGCAAAGCGGTGGCTGGTAGTATCACTCATATAATGCCTCAATGGATCCATACCAATGGTGGAGTGGTAACTATTGTTGTATGAAAACACCAGTAGTGGTAGGTGGTCTTCCCAACTATGACCAATGCCCAAAAACATGGCCCACATCTTTTCTCATAGAACCTGAATGGTTCTCTCTGTCTGAACATCTGTTTATAAATGGAATGATGTGCTGAATCTTAGCTGGGTCCCAAAACACTCGTGTAATCTCTTCCACAAATAGTATGTGAAACAAGCATTTCAATATGAGACTATCTTCAAAAGTACACCACGAAGTCAGACTATAAATTGCACGTAGAGGTATCCCAATTTCTCGAATGCAATTTTCTCCCTTATTTCTATGAAATGGGCAGACTTGGTGACTTGTTCAATGGTCTATGAGATGGAATTGTGTCTCTTAGAGGTTCATGGTAATCCTATCATGAAGTCAATCAATATTCCATCCCACCTACACTCTGGAACTTCTAGTGGTTAGATAACCCCACTAGAACCTAGTCCTCATCCATCGGCTGCTAGCATGTAAGGCATCGAGAAACGAACTCTACTACATCCTTCTTCATATGTTACCACCAGAACTGAATTTCTAGGTCCTGATACATATTTTCCATGCCATTGTATACCACTAAGGGAGACTTATGAAACTCCCTTAGAACCACCTCCCTCAATGCCAATAGCACAAATGTGCATCCTCTAAAAAGGATGACGTGCTCCCAACCTTGGGAATATCCATTAAGAGATTATCATATTGATAACTGAGCACATAATGTCTCGAAATAGACATCCCCTAGTCATGCCTCCATGACTCACCATTAGAGTGGAGGGGTATAAACAATCAATTGGAGACAAGAAACATAATCTCCATCCACAAAGGATAATGGTAGTGAGTCTAAATTCTTTTATGCCTGCCTCAGCAACTGTGAACTCAATATCCAACTGAGAGCATCAACTACTACATTACCCATACCAGGAGTATATATGATCTCAAATTAATAATCATGGAGGAACTATATCCATCACCTCTTCTTTAGATTTAGATCCTTTTTTAGAATATGTTCTTCAGGCTCTTGTGGCCATAGTAGATGATAAACCACTTGAACATAAGGTAGTCCTTCCACGTATTCAACATGAAGACTATAGCTGGAAGCTCAAAATCGTTGGTCATGTAGTTATTCTCATGATGTATTTTCTAGAATTAACAACAAGTAATCACCTCCTACCTCTGCATCAGTACATAGCCATCCCATGTCCCTAATACGTCAGAGAATTTTACGTACTCCATGCACTCCTCCGGAAATCACAAGATCATAGTGCCCATCAAACTATACTATAACTATTGAAAATCCTATTGTGACTACTCTGTTCACACTAAAGGATTCCTCTTCTGGGTCAAGGCTTTCATTGGTACTAATATCTTGGAGAAATTAGAGATAAATATCTTGTAGTATACTGCCAACCCAAGGAAGCACCCCACCTCTATCACACTCTAAGGTGGCACGAATTCTAACATTGCCTCATCCTTGGATGGGTCCTCTATCTACTGACATAAAATTTCCCAGGAAGTGGACCTCTTGTATCTCGATCTGGAACTTCAAGAGCATAGTACAAATATGGTCCTCTCTAATTATGTATAGAACCATCTGTAGGTGTCTCTCATGAACCTCCTCTAGAGATGAGTACACAAGGTTTTCATCCATGAAGATCACTACTGACCTGTCTAAGTAAAACTTGAAGATCAGTTTAATGAGTCCCATGATCATTATGCAGGATTTATTCACACTGAAAGGCATCACCATGTAATATTAGTGACCTTAGTGGCATCTAAAATCCATCTTCAGTATATCCTTTTCTCATACTCGAAGCTTGTTATATCCCAACTGGTGATAAACCATTGAGAACTAACATCCCCCCTTATCTTATCGAGGAGTTCATAATTCCTCAATAGTGGATACTTGTTCTTCACCACCAAATGATTCACACACTTGTAATACGTGAATAACATAAAACTATTATAGGCCTTCTTGGAAAACCAAACTACGGCCGCCCAGGGTGAAACACTGGGGCTGCCTAGCACGAAACACTGGGGTCATCTAGGGTTAAACATTTTGGTCTTATGAATCCCTTTCATTGAAAATCAACCACCTGCACCATTAGCTGTTGAAGCTCTATGGGATCCATCAGATATGCCAGTGAGTATATCGGTGCCATCCCTAGGTGTAATTAAATGAAAAATTAGACCACTCAGTGAAGATATAATCCAAGAACATATTTTTAAATGATGTCCTCATACTCCTCCACTACTTCTTGGTACTTAAATCTCGCAACATTTTCTGCTCCAAGGATAAGGATAGCCAACTAATGAGTGTTTGGGTTTACCCTCATAATCATGAAATCATTACTACCAGGTTTTTATTTTCATTAACAATGTAAAACCTTCTTCCATCATTGTGGACACACTGTACTATTATCCTAAAGCAGTAAATATGGGCATGGACCGAATATACCAATCTATACTGAGAATGACATCGTAAGGTCTCGACATTTCCACCAAGAAGTTCCAACTGAAAATCTCACCTCCAAGGGAAGGATAAATTTGTCTAAAAAGATGTGTGTTCATCGAGTGTCCTCCCATAGGTATCTCCAAGCGTAAGTGTCTAGTCAATGACTCTACTAGATTCTAATGGATTCACGGAAGACATGAGGGGAGGAAAGAATGTGTGGAACCAGGGTTTATAAGTACAACATCTATGGTAGAAAAACAATCATATCATACCTCAAATCATCCCTAGATTTCTTGGGTCATAGATATCAACAGCATGTAGTTTCTCCTACCCTTGTCCCACAAATCCTTGAGCCTGGTGCAGACCTGTTGGGGTGGTGGTGCAAGTAGGTCAAAGTGTCTTCCACCTCTTATATCTCTCTATGATCTTCTATAACATCTTCCTCCCAGTAGATATTCCTACTCCACTCTCTACCTCTGCCTCGATGGTCTATCCACTATGTCCCAGCCTGCAGATCAACATGTTGAAAAGTTACAAGAGTGATGTACCATGTCGTCTCACGAGTAGAATCACCTCTCCCTAGGCTGATTGGATAAAGCCAGAGAGCCATGTACATCAGATCCCCTATCTTGGGTCCTCTTATGATATCTCCCATGTCCTGATCCTTATGCCTATTTTCAGCTCCCTATTTCTGAGTTCTATGCCCCTATCTACCTATTTCTTACTGCCACTAGTTATCTTTGCTTAGCCAAGATTCTTTCATCATTCGACACTCCTACATAAGTCAAAATGCATTGATCCAATACACTAGATCAGATGTCCCATCATAGGGCTCGTTCGAATGTCTGAGATTTGAATTAATTATCCCTGAACATATCCATCGAGTACCTGGAAATGTTGGTGTACCTCAATGAATATACAACCATCATTAAACAACCAAATGGGAGGTTAAGAGGAATATGGATATACACTACTCTCAATGTAACTAGACAGAACTCCTCCCTAAAGAGTCTCTTGAACATAGTCCATGGAAGAGTCTCCTCACCATGAGTCTACATGGTCAAACTATACCATTTTCCACTCAAAGATGAAGAAGGATTTCTCTTACGATCATCATCTGGTTTGTTTGTATCCTCACTAGATAAAAAACTTAGGTCACCACCTCAAGCTAGTCCTCAGCCGCATGAGGGTCGAGCACACCATATAACCTAAGGAGTCTCTGTCTCTGAAACTCATAGAGTACACCCAGGATGTGATCCTCGTCTATTGGTACTACATGTACCACATGATGCTCAACTAGTAGTTTTGTATTAGGTGCACCACCTAGATGTAACTCTTGGGGAACTAGTCCCTCAACTGAAGCCTCGTCGTTGAGGTGATCATCCTCATGATCAAGTCACTAAATCCTAATGAGTATATATCGTGCTGACATATTGTATGGAAACAAGATTTACCATGGTTGAATTATATATATGGATAACTTACACTAAAGGGAATGAGAAACTGAACCCATTCCTTTATGATGCATGAACTATTTTTTGTTTCCCTGTAACTTGTGTTCTCATGTACCGAGTTGAAATGAAGGTTATCGAAGTCCTGGTGTATGGGTACATCTCCGCCCACACCAACACTAGAGTCCCTAGCCTAAAATCCAATATCCAAACACATACCACTATTACCCCAATCCAATCTCAGAGACTCTCAGTCCTAAGGTAAAACCAACCATGTTTGTTACCAGTCTATCATAACCCACCCTAGTGGGGTCCATGTTGTGACTCCCCAATCCCACCTCAAATAGGACAGGGGCTAGTGAATTTCACTTAGTAGGAATATCAATGACATGGGATTCATCACCTATGTACATGTATACATGGACACATCTATGAGGCCAAAAATAATGAAATGGAAAAAAACTACTATGGAACAAAATGCATCCATACAACTAAACCTAACCAATAGAGTACAACAGAATTTGAAGTGTGAAATGTAAACTGGGCCAGAATAAAGGCCTACTAAAATAAAGAGTCTGCGAAATAAAAAATCCAACCTATAATTGATAGATAGGTACTTGGACTGCTACTTGTAGCTGTAGGAATACTTGTGCAATAGGGAAACTAAAAAATCTTGGTCTTTTTCTACTCTTCCCTGGACGTCGTTAAAGAGTCTCTCATCTGCAGAAGCCTTAAAACGTGGGGGAAAAACCCATGAAAGGGTGAGTATAATAGTACATAGTAGGAGACCACCAAAACTATAAAGAAATACCTAAAGAAAAGGTAAATTATGATCTACACAGTATATTTATACATAGAATCTAACAAGAATAATAACCATATATACATGAAATTGAGACCCATAGTCTAGAGTCAAGTCACAATGATAGAATACCCACACTAGGGATTCAGTATGAAGATTACAAAAAGAACTCACCAAGGATAACATTCCCCATAAGTCTGATAGCTCTGATGGCATCTATCTAAGATGTATGTTCATCGGTAAGTGTCACGAGAGAGATATACGCACTGATATATATGAATAGAAAATATAAGAACTCATTCAGGGAGAACTCAACCCTTAGTATAGAAAGATCACGATACACAAATGAGGATCACTGTCAGGGTCTTAGAATGTACAAAAACTCATCCAAATTCACATGCTCTGTAGAGGATTAGTGCCCTGTTGGATTGGTCACATCGATACCTGAATCTACCTAGGGTTAATAATGGGTAGAGGATCTTATTTCAGGCCTCTCAGATGGATTTAGTCTCTATCCAAAAAGTCATGTTGAAGTGATCATACTCCTGTAGATGGAAATGGTACCTCAACTACAGGGTAATGTTCAAATGGGACACTAACCCAAACAAACAAAGTCCATGGCATTATGGAAAGGAAGATAATTCCATATATAGAATGATACATGGTGTGTAAAAGAGTCACACGCCTTGTCTCTTGACTCTAGGCACTGGATGTGTAAAACAATCGGAGTCAGAAGAACATGTCGTGTAAGAATGTGATAGGCTATATCCAATAATATAGTGGTCAATCTTTGTTATTTGGATGTTTGGATGTACACGACTTTAACTAGTGTCTGCCAAATCATGTAGCGGTGCACGAGGTAACCCATGTAACTAGACTGGTCTGGCCATACGGTGGAGTACTTGCCTTGTACTCCACCATGTGTGCATGTGTCAACTGAGAGACACTCCGAGTTTGGATTAAGGACCCCTAGGTCATGTGACATATTTCACAAGCCTTTTCATTTCCTTATATCACCCGAAACCCTAGCCACTACCCAATAAGGCCATTACACCGTGTATTCCAGACATCATGCCATGTTTGTCACGATTTTCTAGAAATCTATGTTCTTCCTCCCGCACCTCGGTAGATCTTTGATCCATCAATCCGGCCATCTGATCACCATGAAATTCATATTTCGAGGTCATCCCAACACCGCAAAGACAATTTTCTTGGTTTCAGGCCTCCTATCTGCCTTAAAAACATGTTTCAATCCACCCTTGTTAAGAACTATTGGTGAAACATTTCACATGAACTGAGTCGATTCATCCACCACCATCATTATCCCACCTCCACTGGTTTGTCACGATGTTGAATCTCTAATTTGGGATCATTGTGTTCTAAAAAGGAAGTGCAATGGTCCATTTTTCATAACCCTACGATGAACGTGAAGAACATTGGGGAAAAAGGGGAAGACTAAATCTACACAACGAATTGAGAAATGAAACACACCCATTGTTCATAACGACATTGATCTTATCCTATTGTGAGGATCAAGAGGATCCAATCAAATTAAATAAAATAATGAATGGATTATTTCTGCAAAATAACGTGATAAAAACCCTACTACGTGAACGAACAATCCTCAAGTCAACTTATACATGGTTTGATCAGCTATCATTGTTTAAATATAATAAAATGGAAATAAATTGAAATAAACACCCCTAACTCTATCATTGACGAAGAGGGATATCATTTATTGGCCAATATTCGATCTCACCATGCAATGATCCACACGTCATCCTTCTTTGTCCTTCATCAGTAATTCTTCTAGGTGACTCTTCCACAATGATCTGGAGGATTCTAGGGAGTTTTCCATGGTTGTGAGATGAACCCTAGGTTCTTAATCATTTAAAATAAATTAATGTCTTTCTGCATTATTGGAATTTTTAAAGTAAAATAAACTATTAAATTTATTTTACTTCCTATAAAACGTCAAAAAATTAACTTTTGCAGCAAACCCGCACTAGTTGAAGTTAGGCCCTGCCTAAGGTAAAGTTGTAGATATAAACACAACGGTTCCTCATATTTCTAATTCGAGCACCCATTTTTTTGTTATTCCACTTTATCTGGAAAACAACTTTTGCACTCTATTTAAATGTTTAATCTATTTGAATCATTTATATCAGGCACTCCGGGTCTCATAATTGTACATTGTTGCAAAGCCTGGTCTTATAATATCTTCATATAATATATAAAAATAATACATGAAAAATATAATGCATTAGATTATATACATGTGTAATTGATATATTTTTAGAATTTATTTATTCCTATTCATACCCTCTTTTTAAAAGCAAGGATAAAATAATCACATTATGTAATATTATTTTTGTAGTATGCCATAATCTGTTAAAAATAAATGTTGGGTTTAACATAAGATGAACTCAATCATTCACATAACAGAAGATAAATGTTTTTTGAACTTAACTCAAGATAAAATAAGTGTATTGTGAAAAAATAGTAAAATCATATAATTTGTTCAAAAACATTTTTCACAAAATCATGGGGTGTTATATTTTAACCCGTAAATAAATTGAATCCATGTAATTTCATCTTCTTATAGGAAAAATGGTTTAAAATTTGAAAATACCTTTTTTGGAAACCCACATATTGAAAAGGATTAATACAAATTCCTATTGAATTGATATAAATGTATGTGAAAATTATATTTGTAATAATAGATACTATATTTCAAAATAGTACAAAATATGTTGTAATTAAATATTTAGTTATAAAAGGAAAGTGTAAGGTGTGAAAAATGATAGAGAGAGATAGTGATCATTGATCGTGTGGATTTAAATTATCACATGCCAATCAGTATCTGAAAAACAATAATTAAATGTTGTCTGAAAAATGTGATTGATTTCATCCAAAATGGTAGTAATATGATTTTTTTTATTTCAATATAATAACTTTTAAGATGAATAATTTTCATGAGAATAAATAATTAATTTAATTCATTCCATTTCATATGAACAATCACATAATTTGATTATTCCTTGATCAATTTACTTGAAATCTTTTACTACGAGAAATGATAATGAATTTCATATTCCTAAGGCACAAATAGATATTACTTGTTTTTTCTCTTTTTAATAAAAGGTGATTGCCCCAACCTTTAAGTTATTATTTCTATATATAGATATAATCATTCAAAAGGGTTAAAAAAGTTATCAAATATGCATAGATCTTTATAAGGTGAATTGATACATTAATATCTATTTTTTTACTATTTACACTTCAAATATTTCTTAAATCATTACCTTATGACCGATCCAAATGATTAAAATCCAAAACAATTACTATAAGGAAACTAAATATACAAAAACAACAAATCATTAACTCCAAGAACAAAATACTTTTTCTATTAATGGTCACATTATCATCATCCAAATAAATTCACCATTATTAAATTTAATCATACTAATAACATGAAGTACCATAAAACCTTATTGATAAAATATATGCTTCCTTGTTCCATAAATAAACATTTTATTTTTTGAAATATTCCTTAAATATGAAAATGTTTGGAATTCCATTTATAATAACATAATCCACTTTCTAAAAAAATAAATTATTATTTATTTGGTCATCAATACAATCCAATTTACTTTTTCCACATTACTAATCTCTTTATAAAAAATAAACACCATTTTCTCTACATCAAAAACATATTATGGGTTACCTTATCTTATTCATGTGTTTCCATAATAAATAACATTTACATTATTTAATTACTATTGGACATCAGTATTATTCAATATAATCGTGAAAATCCTTAATAAAAAATGTCTAAATAAATAACCTTATATATTTCCTGATTCATATACCATAATTTTTTTAATTACAATACACAAACACTCTAATAATTCCAATTCATTCTTTAATTGATAACTATGTATCAACATCATATTCCATAAAACATAATTCCAATAATATTAAATATAAATCATGTCATGACATTCATCGAACTCAATTTAATGTTATTTACCACATTTAATATAAAATATATTATTATAGTATCCTATACATTCCATGTGTTTTTTAATGATCATTTAAATATTTTTTCTATAATAATTATTTCTACCCCCATATTGATTATCATCGTGAGCCTAAACCTATGTCATAAATTTGTATATTGCTCATACATTCCACATTTAATATAATCAATTGTTGATGGTACCTTATAGATAACTTTATACCCATACATTTCATTAAACAAGAATTTCAATTTTCCATGAAAATTACATGTTTATGTCCATCCTTCGAAATCTAAAAATATCTTCCAATTCCTCTAATACATTCACATGAGTTCTTCTTATCACATTATAAACATATATGAGACTAATACATCTAACCTCTAGTCTCCACCACCTTTTCTCATTGAAAAATATATCATTCTATTATTTGGTGAGTTCAGGATTTAGTTAATGTGTAAGTTGCTAATAATTATACAAGATAACAGAATGGGCATAATAAAAATATCATTCACTCAAGTCATCATTCCATTATTATTCCCATAAACACATTTCTATTATTTTCAATGTTATCTTAGTTCCATCTAGTTCCCACTATTGACTAAAAGAAAAAATTATAGGGTGAGTAACAATAATCATTGAGGGAAACCACATATCCATGAAAAAAAATTATAGGATCTTTAACTCGTGGAATTGTATATTAAATCTATGAAATATTATGATTATTCAAATGAATTCATAATAAATATTTAAATAGATTTTTATGGTAAATAAAGTGTTTTGGAATATAAAAATCTTATAGCACATGTCTTTAAAACTAGGTGTGTAGCGAGGAAAATTTTCATACACCATATTATGATAAAGTATAGTTTAATGAAACCTTTTCAGTGTTATTAACCATTTTGACCTCTATATGATATCCACAACAAATTTTTGTATCAATAAATGAATGTAATTTATTATACCGAATTTCCAATAAATTTTATAATACTTTTACTCATCCTTATACATATCCTTAGAAATATCACTAGACATATACTTAGAAATATTCATAGAGATATCATTCATTTTTCTCATTGAATTTTCTAATGTTTAATAGGCCCTTACTCGGATACCAACCTTAAATACCGAAAAATATCATATATAAACATTTCATCTTAATGGGTGAATATTCATTACATAAACTAAAAATCAACAACAAAATAATTTAGGTGTAGTTACAATGGAAATGTAGACATGTAAAATGACTTGTATATGAATATGATAAACCACATCCCACTACGATGTCCATAAAAGTTACCCTTTTCAGACATATCATGCATAATACATATTCTCATATACAAAGGAAATCGATATTATGAAGTTGTGGGATTAAATATTTAGTTAGGGTGAAAAAGAGAGATATCAGTGATCATAAAAGATTGAAATGATCATAAGGGTATGAAAACTGGATCATATCATTTGAAAACCATATCATATATAAAATAGAGCATAAAAACGAGTCACCATATAAGTCGTGTAATTTCATAATACATTAATAATAATAGAATCAATGAATATGATCTCGGAGAACATAAAACATGAATAAGACATAGATTTTTAGGATACACATAAACATAATAAGTCATTTAATTAGTAGTAATGAATTATTAAAAAACTATCATAGTGGAATGGGATTAGTCCCTGAACTATTATATTATTCAAGGTTCCCAAAAAATAATTTCACAACGGAAAAAGTCCATTTTTGAGCTGGGTTCACATCCCATTCTAGTCATATATGTCTCATGAAATAATAATATTTGCCCAAATAATTTAATGATTATATATTTCCCACTCCTATAATAATGAAAACCATAATTATTTATTCCATGAGATCACATGAAAATATTCATATAAAAACCCATGAAAATAAATGGGTTTTAAAGGAACTTTATAATAGTACGACCTAGGAAACATAAAAATTGGTTCATAATCATTTTATCATGCTATAAACTATAGAAAAGAAACATTTTTTGTAAATTCCTTTTCATTATAATTATAATCCTTCTAGAAAAGCAATACAAATGGTTTCTTTGAATCATATCTCCAGCAAACTAGATATAGCATAAAAATATTTAATCATAGATGAACTTTTTTTTGTAATGATAACTACATTCCTTTTTGGACTAAAATTGCTTTTCTACTTTAAAAAAACATCTTTAACTAAGAATTCATAATGAATTTTTGGAAACCATTTTTTTGAATATAACACATGAATCGTATAAATGCTTATTTAAATATAAATTACTAAAATTTCATGAGGAAAATACCATTTCCAAATTTAAAAAGAAATAATAATAAATAAATTTTAAAATATTTTTATTTGATAATATCATTCTAGAACTTATAAAGGAATAATCAAAGTAAATAATTATAACATTAGTGTAAAATATTTTAATTTCACAGAGTCTGAAATAAATATTTCATTCAAATTTAATATAAAATAGAAATATGAATTATTTTTTTGACTTGATATAAATATTACTTCTAAAAATATTATTAATAAATCATGGATAATTTTTTTAAATTCATTGGATACCGTTAAAACATTTATGAAAATATTTTTACAGAACATGCATAAAAAAATATTTATTTTCTCCTGATAAGGGAACTGTTTTTAATTTCCATTAAAAGAATTCTATTTTTTCATGACTAAATTAATAAGGGAAAGTGAAGATAAAAAAATAGTATTCTCACTAAATAGACATATGAAAATTAACACAATGTGTTTATTGATAGGTTGATCATAATAATTCATCAACAAAAGCGTAATCCTAAAAAATCCAGATAAAGTATGACATTGTACAATTAATCCATTTAAAAAATGTGAAAAAAATAATTATAAGAAAAATATAAATATAAAATTAAATGAAAAATAATATGCATTTATAATAAATAATTTCATTTAATACATTTTATAGGGGTATTATATACACTATATAAAAGAATATATGTGCATAACATGATATATAATTATAATGAGACAAATTGAGAAACAAATTATCAACCGATTCAGTGTTCATTTGAATCATAATACCCATTAATAATAAACATAAAAATTAAAAAACTTATATCCCTAAAAAACATTATTAATTACTTAAAATATCAAATCTTTAGTATATAAAACATAACAATGAAAATCATAGTGATTCTGGCATATCATTCCCCAAAATAAATGATGGACTAGAAATTAATTATCTTATGTACAAACATCATTCACACATGATAAAAACCCCATTATAATAAATATTCATTTATAATACTAATTTTAGATATCCATACCTATTAAAATGACACCATATATTATTTATTTATGACAATTTATGACCCATTTATTATCAATTTTTTTATTATTGTCAGATTTTATGTCACACAGCTTGGTCTTTTTGTATGTTTTGATTTTTTTTGTGTTCCTCATACATTGGTCATATCTATTATCTCAATAATTTTAATAAGTATATAAATATCATATTTATATGATATATATGTATTTATTATTATCTATAAATGATAGAGATTGGAAATGAAAAAACATTGTTCATGGAGAGGGTAGGTTGTACAAATGAATGAACACTGTTTGTGTTTTATCATTAGATTGAAATATATAAATGTAAATAATATATTAAAATAACATGATCATTTTAATTCCATATAAATATCTTTTTCATATTAAAATCATTCTGTATTACTTTTCATGTGAAGAATATTTAAACAATTAATTATAAATCGTCATGATACAGTAGTTCGTTGTTCACACAAATGACTTTATCATATTCCCATGGAAAGGAATGTATGAAAGAATATGTTATATTATTATTCTAGGAGAATAATAATATATTAATTATCATATATAACAAATAAATCCATTATCATATCAATCCATCAGATGTGGTGCTGGAAAATAAATAACTTTAGTTTGTGAGGAAGTACTCTACTGTAGAAAAAAATTATTACTTCATGACCCATTTGATAGAATATGAGTAGGATTTTGGTTATAAAATTAAAATAAGAACATACCAATATATGGAATATACTAAGCCTATTTTATCATTATTTATTATTAATAATTTAAGTATGTGGATAATGAAATAAATAAAAATATTGATTACGTACATCATCACAACATCGTAAAACATCTCATTCTTGTCCAAAATATGTACAATGATAGATTTATGTAAAACAATAATGCGTAAGTGATAATGAAATGTATGTAAGGAAGTTTAATTTCCATGTAATATCCAATAAATGTGTTTTTTATGCTCGAATACATTAGGATAATCGCTGTCCTTTTACAAGTGAGGTGAGTAGCATGATTATTATTTTTTAAAATATAAATCTCTACCCAAAAATTAAACATTTTAATAGGATATAAAATAGTCCATTGTAGAAAAATTTTGGTGATGGGATAGAAATATTTTAATATATTTGTTGTTATATTTTTTTATTGGTCATTTTATACGATATAATTTTTTAAACCCCCTAATAATCCAATTTTCACCTTAACCATTGTAATTAATTTTAACTCATTTTACTATTATTTTTAGAAAAAAAAATTATGTTGACCTTATTAGATAATATGAATAATTATGACTAAAAATATTAAAACCATATCCACATTTCCACTCATAGAAGTTGAAAATTTTAATTTAAAATTAATCCCATAGATAAAACGGGAAAACAGTTTTCCAAACTAAAATGATAGATTTTTAAAAAAAATATTATTATAAATTTTCAATATTAAATTGATTTAAATAACCTAAAATATAATCATATATATTTAATTTTAATATTTTTTATTTTAAAACCATATTAAAATAATTAGTAGGATTCAAAATTAATTAAATAAAATGAAAATTTACAATAAAATATAGTATTTATCAATATAAATCGTCAAATTTTACATCTCATAAAATTCTCAAAAATTAAGTGAAATATAATTTTGATATTTTTAATAGAAATAATAATTTCATATTTTAAAATTATTTTAATAATTTAAAATATAATAATTCGAAAATTATTTTTCAAATAGAAATAACCCTATTTTTTAGAAATATACAATTTTTATACTTAAAATTTGATTTATTCTTATATATTTTATAGAAAAGACAGAGGATAATATTTAATTGAATAAATAATATATAAAATTATTTAAAATCATTGAAAAAATGTAATCTTGTTATCTTATTAAGGTAAAATGTGATTTTTTCTTTATAATAATTTTGTAGAAAATTATTTGCTTTATTTTAAAATAGTTTTTTTAATTTTTAAATAATCAGTTACAAAACAATTTAGTTCATATAAATGTTTAAAACATTTATTTACTTAACATAACTAATTGTAATTATATTTTATATTCAAACTTCAATTAAATAATTATGATATGAAATTATAAAATTTTATTATTATTTTATGTTTTATTAATGTCAGTGTTGCATGTAATGACCCCTAAAATCAATGTTACATATAACAGAAGATAAAGTATATGATGACAGTAATTAAATCTAATATTACCCTAATAATATAGAAATATTTTATTTAATTTAAAAAAATTCATAAAATATCTTTGAGTTACAGTTATAACTATATAAGGTGTGATGAGACATTGTAATTCTATAATGATTGAGAAGGTTGTGACTATTTTAAGGATCATTAATTTTTCACTAATAAAGGAATATACGGGCATGAATTATGTTGTGAGGTGATTTTATTTTATTATTAAAGTATGTGGATATGAATTGTTTGAATTTTTCATATATCACCTCATATCTTCACTAATCCCTAGATATGGTGACCGATCATGATCCCATTGTTGTTGTTTACATATAACTTCACCCATGTGAGGATTTATAAAATGTTAATATTATATCATAATAATTTTCCATGTAGAACATATTGATATATCACTACACCAAACTTGAATAGAAAATAAAAGTACTAATGGTATTTTTGTATCAATTTTTATATAGGGATGTGCTTTGACATAATGATATTAGAGAATAAAATTATTCATGTTTTTTTGGTCCTCTAGATTCATGTTTATCAGAGGAAATAGCTCCCCTATTGATTATTAAAGCTAGTTACATCCCTTTCTTCGCAAGGTTTGACACCAATATAGATTTTTAGGGTTTTATTACTCCTTTTTCACCAATAACGGGATTTCCTTCGTAAGGTAAATAGAGTTTGTTAATAACTTGATTTACATTACATGAATAATAAACAATATAGTAATATATTAATGGATTTGGTTATTCCCTCACCCAAATAACTTATTTGATGATGAGTAGGTTTGCAATCAACTGTTTATTAATCCCTCGACTGAAACATATCACAGTGATGGATTTGTCACACAATATAATTAATAACGCGACAATGTATTAGTTTAGATGTGTCTCATGAATCCTTTTGTTTTTTAGGGTGATATATTTATTTGAGAATATGGGATATTAATGAGTAGGTATTGGTGTTATGAGTTCCCTAATAAAATATCAATATTTTTTTATTTTTTTCCCATTACTACTTTACCTTTTCCTTATGAGGTTTTAAGATCACTAGGACCATAATTAAATCATTTTTAGTTTTATAGTAATCCAATTGAATATGTATATACTCATACCATATTTTTAATTTCACTAACACATGTCATGTCTTATGTTGATGATTAATAGTTTTGTAGGGACCATGGAGGAAAAAATGTTTTTTTAGTGGGACCATAGTCAATCCAAAATAATATAGTATTAGAAAAAATATCATGCATGACACTAATTCATTATAAAGTTTCTTTAACCAAATGTTCATTAGGTTGGGATTCCTTTTTTAGGTTTATTTTTGGTGTTAATTCAATTTAAAACTTAAGGGGTATGGACATGTTACACCTTTGTGGATTTTAGTTTCTTACAAGTCTATTTAGATTCATTATCATTGGTTATTTATATAATATTTTATTATTATGGAAAATCATGTAAGTTGATAATTTTTTGTTGTTATAAATGTTTACTTTCTCCAAATATTTAAGGTATTAAAATTTGGTGCTTCTTACAAGTCCCTAGCCTATTAGAGGTGGGATAGGGGTGTAACATGTGACTAACATGTAGTTGATGTGGTATATATGTGGGTATGGTGATCTCTATATAGTATCACAGTAGGTTACTCATTGAGATGTATTTATATGTTCAGTGTCTATTAGGATTATCTGATGATAAAGGGAAACTATATTTGGGGGATTTTTTTTATTACAGATATGGAGCTTATTACTAGTGTGGTGGCCAATGAATCGATTTAGGAGGAATCCAATAAATTTATTTTCTATGTGAATCTCTAAGGTTATAGTTTTGTGGAAAAACTGAAGTAGTACATTCATTATATGTAGTTAAATTAATTATTTATGTTTCCCCTTCAATAAACTCTTTTAATATGATATAATGAATATACTTCATCTTATTAATAACTAGTTTTCTCCATGTTTATAATTTATATGATCTTGTGTCAGTGTCATTAAATTCCCATGATAATTATTGAGCCTCATTCCTCCTAATATATTTGTGGTGGGTCTTTCATTTTAGGACCTCATAGTTAGATATTCATAACATGATTATTTGGAATACATATTATCCAAATATTAAAATGAGTATACACTATACATTTTGTGTTTGTGCATTTTCCACCACATACTGAGCTATTAATGATTCGCGGGGGATATTATAAGGATGTTCATAGACTAATTTTACTTTAATGATTTTAGAATAATTAAACACCCATGTTTTGAGGCATTTCCAATCCTTAAATAGTGGTTCATTTTCCTGAGGTGATAATTTGGGCGTCCCACCCTGTGTAATCACTCACTAATATGATTATTTTGCCACTTTTGAATAATATATATTCCATAATAATCCATTAGTGGGACATGTTATTCAATATCCATGATGAGCTAACTCTGTGATCCGTAGCATTTTTAATAACTTTTCAAGGAGTATTTCTTAACTACAATGAGTTATGTATGTATCCAAATGGAATTAAAGGTACAAAAAACTATTAGTTATATTTTGGAGTATGTTTCATCTTTAATAACTTCATGAGTGTCTCCCTCAAAATTAATTATGAAAAAAATCTTTTATCATGGTTCTTTTTTTATCCATTACATAGAGTCCCAAGTTCATGTTGTTCCCATATACATGCCCTATCATGTTAGGGTTTTTAAGGGTTATAGTGATTTTCATAGTTTTATAAAAGGTTAATCAATTTTATGGAGAATAGGGGATTTACCCTACATTTGAATCATTAGTTAATGTTGGTCATCTACTAGCATTGGGATCACAGCACATGGAACATACTCAAGTGAGGTTCGGGACCCATTGTTTAGTTTCATGTGATTCTTACATGGGATATAGTGAGATATGAGATGTGATATACTTTGTAAAGTGACTATTAAATCATTTTTTTTATAAAAACAATTATCTAATTAACATCATAGCGTATTTATGTTGTTGATGAACATACACATAAATAGAAATGATGAGATCCGGTTCCTCTATAAAGTGGAAACGGTGGTCTAGTAGGAAGTGCCTATGGTAGAGGATTCAATAGTACACATGGAAGAGTATATAGTGGTATATGATATTATTTTACACATCTACCATTATTACCCCATGTTGTTTAAGATAGTATTAGGGATTAATTTTTAGTGGAATGACCTAATGAATATGATGGTGGGTTATGATCCGAAAACAACCACCATGTTTAATGGTAAAATCTATGTCTTATCTACCATGTGAATCATAACCCATATTATATTTTGTTCAATTAAATTTTTTAACAATATCAATATTCTAATTTACAGATCATAGTTAAAACTTTAACCAAATATGAAGAGCTACAGAATCCTACTAAAAGAGATCGCATTCTCAGACACATTTTTAGATGATGCTAATTTAAATAAAATAGAGGTTTCTCATTGTGGAACCTTATATTGGCTATTATTAATCCTTATGATGTTATAATATGTATGTACTAGAGCACTACAGTCCAATCTTGAATACCTACAACCATCATTGTATGATGTTCCTTTGATAAGATGGAACATTTTTTCCTTCATTGGTTAGGGGGACATTAATCGCGATGAGGAGGTCCTATTAAAGAGATGATATATCTGTTCACCAATCATATGGTGAATCTAGAACTCTATGTGGTGGCCATATAAAATTTTTAGCATTATACTATCATATATTATAGTATGTAAATTATTCCAGAGGATATACCTAGATTTCTTCATAATCAAAATATCAACATTTTTATTTAACTAAAACATGTAATAACAATCATATCAAACAAAAAATATCTAATGGAACATAGTATGATCGTAGATATAATTTTTTAGATTTAGGAACTTATAGAAACTGGTTTCATAAAACCAAGATTCTATCCTTGGGTAGATCCATTATTTTTCATGAGTATTTTTATTGCCTGTCACAACATAATATGGGTGTTAATAATGATAAAATACCCTCAATTATGTATAAATGACTTTATAATATAGCTGAATTGAGTGAATGTTTTCTCAATGACTGATATTATATAATATAATCATGTTATTTAGTTTAATTGTTTGGGTATCCCTATGATTTCATTCATCTGATTAAATTAGCATTATGGATTTATAGTGATGGCCAATGGCTTGATAAAATCTATCGATGTGCTCATGGTACTCAGGAACTAGAATAGTTAAACTTTCTAGGATATATTTTAATTTTATTCATCAATTTTTTTCAATTATTTAGAATTTTTGTAATAGTATTATAATCATCATGTAAATATTTAATAATAACCCTAATAACAAACAATGCATGCTAAAAAATTAAGTGTAAGTTCTAAATTTTGGGGGACATGTTCATGGGGAATGGTATCCATGAAGGATTATTATAAAAGGTTTAATTAGTGATAATGTTTGTACTTTATATGGATCCACCAAATATGTTTATTGAGGTATATATTTCATGTGTCAATATATGATTATATAAAATAATTTCATTATATATCACCATAATTATGATTACTATTAAAACCACTACCAAAATAGGTTAGACATTCAATTGGATTATGTTATTTTTAAGGTATATTTATGAGCATAATAATATGTTGATAAATGAAAGTTTTTGAATATATCACGTAAAATAGTTTTTTATATGAGTATATATTATTCCCCTTGAATAGAACTTGTTTATGTAATTATATAGATTTTGGTAGTGGTTTCATATTTTTCTATATATATCAGACCTCATGAAAAATATTACATGAAAAAAATAGTGTTGGATTCTATAGTGATCACTATTTTTTTATTGAGGACATCACCTTATAAGTGAGAATATTTTTGAATACAAGGACTAATAACCCCTTAGATACAGATTCATTTAAATTTTTCATGAACTAAGATAAACTAATTTGTTATTTTCAATATATGATTATGAATTAAAAATGTTATATACCCCATGGAAATGAAACATAGTGTCTATTTCACTTAATAGATGAACATGTTCTCACATTATGAAGGAGTCATATGGGAGGTTGGTGGTGATGAATTTAACCTTAGGGGTGAGTAATAGATCACTCATATTTGGTTAGTGGTGGATAATCCTTCAATTATTTTGTTTCTATTAGAGGCTATATTGGGATTCATCATTCAAAAGGTCTTATATAACTAAATACCTTCATCTAAGACACTAGTTATATTTTTATAAGGTGTTGAACATATCTTCTTTTTTTAGGATTGTATAGTGGTTTAATCACACTATGTGTTGAGGTGATGTTAAAGTACCAGACTCCCCCTAATGGTACATCTTGGTGTGGCGGTATTTTACCAGTAAAAAAGACGTAATCATTGTTTTAATGGTATTATGATGACCATTGAAGATTTTATATATTTATGTATCACATATGAGTGGTATGAAATGGAGGACCAAGTTTTCATAGTTTTTTCCCAACCCGTGATGGATAAATATTCAATGTTGTATGGTATATAAAGGGCCTACATGATCAAAAAACCACAATAGAAAATGAGAAATAATTACATTTTTTTGACAAATAGACAACAAATATTATTTTCAAACATAAATATATTTATAGAATTTAGTTTTTTTGTGGTTTAATAATTATTTTATATGAAAGAGTTTATTGATAGAAATGTGAAATCATCGAAGATCAATTCAAACTACAATTCATGATTTTTGTTCAGGTTATCGAGGAACTTCCATGTGGATTTGAAGACCTGTATATGATTGAATATGTTATTTCTTTGTCATATATAATAGAAAAAAAATAATATCATTCAATTTAAATATTATTTATTGAGGATTATTGAACTCATATTTTTCCATAACATGAATGATCAATTACCACAAGTTTTATTAATATATAAAAATACACAGTACTTTATTTTTCATTTAATCTATTGATGCATTGCAAGGAAGACCATACATGACCACTATGCTCGAATGATATCTAAATTTCATCAATAAAGGGAATATAGTTATTTAGTTTAATGAAGAAGAATAAAGTAATGTCTATTCGGGAGTGGATATTGAAAGATCAATGTAATCTTAAGTGTTATATAGACCAATGATATAGGGGTTTGAAGTAAGATGATGGAGATTAAATATTCCTAAAGTGGAACCAATGAAGCAACATATAAATAATTTTATAAAAAATTAATATATACTTATTTTCATAATATCATACACATCTTATATGAGATTACATACTAATAAATACTACAACGACACATAGAACATGTGATAAAACATCAACATTTTTTAGCTGAAGAGGAACATGAATTATCTATCAGAAATCATCAACAATGTAAAGCTCTATTTTTAGGATTATTACACATTCTTAATGTTCCTAATAGAGATCACGGATTAGTTTGAGTTGACTCTATAAGGATTCAAAATACCATTTAATTATCCTATACTTCATCATGGGAATTTTGAAAATAAATTTTAGGAAATCTTAGTTAATATATTTTATTAGAAAACAAAATCGTTTTATTAGTTTTGTATTTCTAATAAAAAATATATATAGGTGTTCTTCCAATTACCAAGTATCATACATTAAAATCCACTATTTACATTTATTTTTATGGCTTGATTTTCGATTAATTTATTATTTAACAACATGATTTTGACATTATTCTAATGTGTTTATGTTAGTTTTTGATAAATATAGTGTCATTGGGATTTTCTTTTTTGGGAGGCACAAGATTTTTGGCACCCATGGTATCATCAATTATATGTATTTTTTCTCAATGTTGATTTTTTTTAATATATTAAAAATTATTGAGGTTCAATCTATGATGATCTTTATTTATCCACTATAATGATCGTGATACATGAACATATGAAAGTTTATCATTTTAATAGAGAGTTTCTATAGTTTTTATATCATGAAATTTATTTTCGATCTTGTATTAACCAAGGGACATTGCATCAGGATTAAACCAATTCCTCTATATTCTATATGTGAATATGAAAAAATTCATACAAACTATTTAAAATATATAGTTTTTGGATTTTTCTATTTTTCATTATAAATAGTTACATAACCCATTATAAATAGTGACATTACTCATTATCCCTTTGATATTTATATTAATACCTTTACCTCATTACATTTGGTTGGGAATTTTTATGTCCCTAATATATTTGGATGATTCCTTGACAAATAATGGCTTTGTAGTGATCCCATAGATCATGTGGAGTATGAATATTTATAGAATTGAAAAAAATGTTACAAGGTAAGATCAGTTACACTTCACTCCCTGAATTTACAAATGATTAAATAATGAATCTATCTATTATTATTCCTTTATAAAAATTATCTTTTTATTATTCAATATCATAATAGGAAGAATCATGGGGGTAAAATGTGTTTCATAACAAGTAATTCCTACCTAATAATAGATATGCGATCATTTTGAAGATTCCCTGTAAAAAATTAAAGAATACAAGTATTTCTATGATACACCATTATTTCCAAAGACTCCTCCAAAAAATTCATTCTTTACATGTGATGTGCACCTCAATACCTTGATAAGTGAACATCATGCTCTTCCTAATCATGTATATCTAGTCCCAAGGAGTGATTTTTATACTGAATGTCAGACTAACCAACAAATTAGGGTTTAATATACTTCCACATGACAATTATAATATGTCTCAACATTTTTATGCAACTTACCATAGCCCTTGATTCTCCTACCAAAGAGTTTCCATGTCCATTAAATCTACTAAAACCCAAAATAACAAAATCTCTACCAACTCTCACCCAAAAAACTCCTATAATAACACATGAGATACACAATATTTAGAAATTGAGTCTGATCCCCACCCTTGGATGTTTCTAACTAATCCAAGAACATCCATTGGTCCTTTTTCTTGTTTTAGTATCCAATACAACTCATTGGATAAAACAACTCAGATATTCCAAGGATACACTATTATTAATAATATATCCAACATATGTAACCAAAAATATTAAATAGAGCTTAAGTATACATTTTGATCCATGTTTCTCTTCCCTATATTTGTTTCTAGCATCTCAAATAACCCATAATTCTCCATTAAACTCCATGCCACTAGAGCTCTCCTTCCCTATTTTACATTATACTCCCTGAAACCAAGGGGTGAAGATCAATTTAATTAATTCCACCTACCGAAATATCCCCATACCACAGTCGATAGAATCTCAAATATAGAATTACTATTCAAACTGTAAATGTAAATTCCATTTTGATTTCATGATTGGGGACACACAATACAAGAAACGCGATAACATACTAACACCCTTATTTTGAATGATATCATAGGTATAAGGTAGTTTCCAAAATAACATAACAAAATAATTTATATTTCATGGTACCTTGTTACCCCACAGAATAGTAGAACACTCATCTGATCAACTAGTATAATGAACTAGGTCACGAATGAACATGACTACTGAACTAATCCAATGAATATTCAATGGAATCACATATGTCTAGTTCCTCATTTAAATAGATATTTCTACATATTATCTTCTTTTATTCAACAACAGTTTCGTTGAAGATGGTTGGATACATACTGGATTCCTAAAACAAAATACCTAGAACTGGAAATCATAGAAAATAGATCAGTTCTCCATCCAATTATATTTTAAGAAGATGATCTCACCACTTCCCACCAACTATCTTTAATTTTCTCCTAGGGTCTATAGATGGCCTATAATTATATTTACTATCCCTGAAAATTACTAATATTATCATACCACTCCATCTAGTCCTTTCCATATCTAGTTCATAGTAATAATTCATATATTGTTTAAACATAAATATTCTAACAATCCAGTTTAGCTTTCATAGCATGAATGTTTTTAAATAAAATTTCAGTTATTGATTACTTATTCCATTATAGGTCTCACAATCCTTTTCCAGGATTCCCAATGCCATCATCCTCTATTATTTTCATCCCATATGAATATTTTTGTTATTTGTTATATTCGTTCAATGGTTCCCTTTTTATCCTTGATATCTAAAAATACATGAATTATAATTTATGTGAGGAAATTATGTTTTATAGTATTGCATCCACCAAATGAGAGAAAATAGTTTTTCCAATTATAAAATTCCCTATAAATCTTTTGATGATTACTAAAAATATGGCCATTCTAATTTTACAATATGTAATGGTATCTCATAGATACACTAGTAGGAAGGTGTGTTGCTTCATGCCATGATTGATTTGAATACTCCTATTGTAACTTTTTGATCACTTTTTCGAGATGTTGACTTCTCTCCTCAATTGGTCAATTATTTTTACACTATAAATACCATATTCATACATATTGTTATTCAATAAATTTATGGATCTCAACCAAACATCAAATAATATAATAAGTTCCTCCTCATACATAATATTATATATAAAAATATCCTCCGACCCATTCTTGAATGGAAGAATAATCCCCTCTTCAAAACCACTTTAACTATTCTGTTTGTGAGCATTGTGAAAAGGAATAAACAGACAATCGGATATCAGTTCACAAATCTTTAATCCTCACGTAGTAATGAAGAATAAAAACCATATTCCCATTAATGATATGGATATAAACAATGAGGAAAATCAAATAAAAAATAGATCGCAAACCCATTATTATAATACAATGTTTCTCTTGAATCAAGTGACAAAGATCCATTCAATCGTATTATATTCATGGTCCTTATCAATTTGGGTAATAAAATATTAACCTAAAATATTTTTATTAATTTCATTAACAATTACCTTCTCTATCTCTACCCCTATATAATTATCCTACCATAGATAAATCCATTTTATTACTCCTAGGAAATTCGTTGAATTATCTTATTATATCTTATTTTAGTAAGAATTTTAAAGATCTTATTTCAATGGGTAAAATTGAGAATTGGGTGGTCTGTTTGATCAATATGGCCTTATAGTCCTTAGGGATAAGAAAATTACTTGAAGGAAAAACCACCCTCTGAAGCATTGACCTTTATAAAAATCATTTTCGTACACCATAATTTTATCTTCAATAATTTACAAAGTATAAATGAAAAAAGATCCCAAATATCCAACTAGTACTACATAACTATCTAGTTTCATTCTGAAGACTTTTTATTTGATTTCATCATCTTATATAATTCCATAAATTATTTCATTAGCATTATCTTACAATAATCTTGGGATTCATTTCTAGAATTTTAATTATCCTTACATTTTTACCATATTTCCAGAAATTAGCCTCTAAAATCTCTTATGATCTTCAATGTGGTCAAGGATAACCATCTGTTCAACCTCCATATCCCTCGTATATGTCCCATTAAAAAAATTCAAATTAATCATCCTAAATCTTGTTTACATATAAGAAGGCTAAAAATAGGCCATTATGAAATCCCCTCTCCTTTCCAAGTCTACCATGTTTATTATCTATAGGCGCTTATGATTGCCAAAAAATTTTAAGAATGCACATTGTTCTTCACATTCATCCATGTGATGGAATCAACATCATAGTTTAGTTGCAAGATCTATTTAATATTATTTATTTACATATATGATTCCTTATGGAATGGTCTCATTATATGGTCTACAATATACCTATCCAAAAAACAAGTTCATAAAGTGTTTTTGATTGGTATGAAATCCACCCAAGGATTCAGTTTATTGGATGGATCTAGGTGTTATTAACCATTTGATGAATCACAACCATTCTCAAACAGTTATTTGAATACACAAAATGATAATGCCTTCTAGATTCCTTCATGAATGTCAATAATAGAAGGAAATTATATGATAATGATTGAGTGAAATTAGTGATAAGAATTTGATAGAATGAATCCATACATGAATGATTAGAATGAAATATATCTAAATTTCACAAAAATTTGATATTCACTTTGTAGTTATTCTTCCATGTAAATTTATTTCCCAAAATAAACAATATCCATGAGAACATTAGAGGTAATGAAATTACTGATGTCCTTTATGGTGTAATGATATTAATAATCTCTACTTTTTTGAGTTATACATGACCATTTTGATGTAACCTTGATTATACCATGCATGACATATCGGTTGGATTTTCGATATTTTCTTCTATAATACACCTCTATATGTAGAATCACATTTGGATTAAAAGACATAAATAACACCACCCCCCATTCTCCTCACATTCATTATAATATTACATGATAAGGCATCCTCACACTCCACTATATAACTTCATTTCAAGAATATAAAAATACTAGGATTGAATGAAATTACATAATTGTACTATAGAAATCCCACCATCCTTGCATATTATGAAAATGTTCCATATTTTTTGGGTAATAGAATATCTCGAATAGATACGTATAAACATTGGTGATTTGAAAAAACATATCCAGTTTTAACTCTCAAACCAAGACCTCTAGCATTCAATATGATCATCGAGTCAATTTAAACATGGATAGATTATCCTTATGACCTAAAGTAAGAAGATACCGAGTACCCCAACTATATATATGACTATATTTTTACATGACATTGATAACCCATCGACTATTCATTCAGGTTAAGGAAATCATTGGTCATTAATCCTCTATGGGATCTAGACTATCCCATGATATCTATTTACACATTTTCTCTTCAAGAACCAAATAATGAGTGGGGTATGTCAATAATTAAGATATTTAATACAAGGAGTCCATTATAAGAAGATTTGAATATTGTGAAACCTTCTCAGAAGTGCACTGAATAGCTCTGAAGATCTCCTCCTTTATTAATAAATGGTCATGATATATCACTTTGGAGATCCTATAACAATTGGTAGCCCTCCAACTTCATAAAATAAAATGTAAACATGGACATGATTCTAACAATTTGGTATTAGTATCATTCATTCATCTAACATACTAAATCCACTTGATGGGATGATGAATCTGAAATCAAATCCTTATATTCTTTAAAATCATCGGTATGTGACTAAACAAGTAGCACTTCATAGGCCTGAAGACATCATAAAAGATGGGTAGAATATCTGATATATCTGTTAAAGGGAGACCAAATTTATTAGATTTATGGGAAATGTCCCCAAAATTTTAAAACATAAATTATTTTATATTCCACCCTCTCAAATTCTTTTTGGTATCAATTTACATAAGCATAATCAAGTATGATGGACCCTTAATCTCACTCAACAGCCCTCCTGGATAAGTAGTAATCTGAGTCAATGGGAACTTCTCCATTTCCACTAAGGGAACATAAAACCTGTATCTAAATCAGTCCATTATGAGTAAATTCTGACATCATCATACAAAAAAATAGCAAATCTGATGATGTTTCCCAACTACCTTGGTAGGTGGCTGGTGCACCAACTCCACTCACTATGGTAGGTGGGTATTGGAAGGGATTGGTGGAGGAGTTGTGTCAAACAAGGATTCCTCTAAATTCATATGTAAGGAGGCCATGAAGTTCCACTTTCAATCATCAGGTCCAAGCTAGAGATATTCTTTCTATTTGAGTGGAAAGAGAGATCCATGTAAGAGATATATAGTTTTATAGAGGGTTTTTTATGTTTGGTTCAAGATGAAATTAAGAACATTTTAATTTCATTTAATTTATTAATTAATCTCTATTTGTGATTAGAGAATCAAAAAAATTTGTATCAGAGCCATTTGAGTTCAAAACTGCACTGATAAGTAGTGTTTTTCCAGTGACTGGAAAATTCACGTTGCACGGAATAGTGTTTTAAGGTAGATTTTAAAATATCATGTGAAGAAGATTCTAATGATGAAATAAATAAATAAAAATTTTCTTCCATTTTATTCTATAATTTATCTATGTTTGTGATTAACTAATCAAAAAAATCAGTATCAGTACCATTTGATGTAAAAATGGTGGTGTTGAGTGGTGTTTTTCCAGTGAATTGAAAATTCATGTTTCTCGAAGTCATGTTTTGAAGGAATATTCTAAAATCTCAGGTAAATTTAAATATAATGAAGTAAGTAGAATAAATATAGATCCACATATATATTCTTCGTCTTTGTCAATGTTTGGAAAACAATGGGTGCTATAGTACCCCTTTATCGGAGAAGAAGGTATTATTCCAACACTGATGAATCTTCTAGTGTAATTCTGGGAGTAGCTCTAGTGGGCCACATCAGCTCCATATTATTTCCACCTCATTTGATGATCTCATCCTTTGACATAGATTTTTCCATATATTGATGAATCGGTGTCTGATTTTGATGATCACAGAGTCGATCCCACCATTGTTGACTGTTACATATGCAATTGTGAGCTCCATTTTTGCATATTATACATTGAATTTTTCAGAATTAATATTCAATCGATGTACCATCCAAGAGTGGTCATTGAGGGGTTGGAAACACACACCAATTCTAAAGTTATTCCATAGATGGATGGAAACCATAAAAAATGGTTCCATTATGGAATGAATGGAAACATGAAGAAGAAATGTTGAAGGCTTCTACAAGAAAAGGGCCAAAGTAGAAACAGACAAAAATAAAATGGATACACCCATATGAAAGTCACTGAAAATAAATTTTTTCTCAAAATAAAAATATGACAGATGTAGTTATACATCCAAAAAACATACATAATATGTGGTCGATACAGAATCAGTATACCATGTCACTCCACATCCTGAGTATTTCCCAAATTATCAAGCTGGTGACATTGGTACAGCCTAGATAGGGAATACTAGTTCAATAGAGATTGTTGGAAGGGATTATATATATGTCAAGATAGATTTTGGATAGATAATCACCCTAAATGATGTTGGGCTTGTTCTGAGACTTTGACTGAACATTTTATCTGGTACATCCTTTGATCGACAATACTATGAAAAAATCATCAGAAATAGAGAATGCAAAATGGTGAAAGCATCCATTGTCATCACCAGATGGCATATAAGTGCTACATTGTAAAACATTCATGTGAAGTTATGTATAGATAGCCTCAACAAGGTGGAAGGTGAGATGTCATCTAATATGTGGAATATAAGACTCATCCTTATGAGTGGAAGACGGTTATCTACCCTAATGAATAATAAGTGGATCTATATTAACAAGGATATATCACATGATCCATATAAATACTTCTTATATGAGAAGAATCATAGATTATCATTCAATACTACTTCATCAAGGAGATCGGAGTTACTGGATCTTGTTCACTATGATGTATTTGAACCCATAGAGGTGGATTCAATTGGAGGTAACAAATACATTATATCCTTTATCGATTGTACATCTCAATGGGTATGGGTGTTTATCTTGTAGATGAAGGTCTGAGTACTGGACTACTTCAATAAGTTACACACCATGGTGGATCATGAAACTAGAATCATGATAAATTGTATTCATTAATGCAATAGAGGACAGTTCCCAACCATGTAATTTGATGCTTATTGAAGGATTGAAATCATCGGACATGAGAGGATTCTTCCACATATCCCAAAACACAATAGATATTTGTAAAGGATTAACATAACCATCATGTAAATGGTTATAAGAATGATGATTTTGGTTAAATGTCCTAAGAAATTATAGGGATAATTAGTTTAGGTTTCACGGTACCTCATCAATAGATCACCACTAATCCCCCAGAATTTTGAGATTCCAGTAAAGAGATGGTCTAGTAAACATCCCTCTTACACTCATGTATAAGAATTTGAGTGTTTTTCATTATCATATGTATCTATAGATCATATAAATAGTCTATATGGGAGACAACCTCGATGAAGTTTCATCAGCTATGAAGATGTGGAGTCCAGATACATGATTTGGGGCTGAATGAGAAGAATGAATTCCAAATCATAAATGTATCATTCCATGAGAACAAGATGATAGAGGAAATTACAAATACTATAATTTCATGAAGATATAGTTTTTTGAAATCAATTAATGATGAAACTCATGTACTATCTCCACATATCAATGATGAGGAGGAGGTGTAAGAAGAATCATCGACAGTAGACCAAGAGGTAGTAGAGGAGGATATTGAGAAAGGGAGATGAAGATATCATAATCCTCACTAGTTTCATGCTTGATGTACACTATGGTGTGTATGAGACCATACATTTACCATGTAGTGGTGATTGTTAGTTTATTTCATTCCAATCCAGGGAAGCATCAATGGGACGCAGTCATGTTTATTTTGATGTATCATAAAGGTAAATCAACAATATGTTTCTGCTAAGGGGGAGTTGAACCAACATTGGTGGTCTATACAGATGTAGATATATCCAAAAATCTTGATAGTATGAAGTCTACATCATGATGATTGTATACTTTTTTGGAGGAGTTGTATCTTGGTAGTCACGGTTTTCGAAGAACTTTTCATTATACATGATTTTGAGTAAATTAATTCATCATAAGCAGAAAAAGAGATATTTTTTAAAAATAATTTTATTCAGGAGTATAGATTTATCTAAAATGATTATAGGGTTTATTATGATGTTCAATGTTCTTTGGACTTTAGAGAGAACTCCATTTACCATTTCTGAATGGATCACATCAACATTATCTATCATTGGATACTAGATGTGACAGATAAATAACTATTGTGACTTAAAATGATCCACCCCAAGGAGAACAAAAAAAAATATGTTGACAAAGGTAATATCTCAGAAGAATTTATTCCTTTGTTGATGCTCTAGCATATTATAACAAGATAAAGATAATTTATGTAGTTTTACAACTACCTTGGTAGGTGGTTAGTGAAACAACTCAACCAACTATGGTAGGTGTGGATTTGTGTGGATTGTTGGAGGGGTTGTCTCAATCATGGAATCCTCCCCCAAAAATATATATGGACTCCAATTAGTTCCTCTTTAATCATCTTATCCAATATAGAGAACCTAAATGGATTTCAGAGATAGGAGAGCTCCATTATTATAAGCTTTGTTATAGTCTAAATAAATCCCATTTTTCATAAATTTTATTCATTACTTTGTCTTTCTTTATGAATAGTGAATCAAAAAAATATCCTCAAAAAATGAGTTTGCACCCTGAAAACCATCATCTACCACAATGAGGATAAGTTGCGATAAGAAAACATCCAAATCCACATCATAATAAATCCTAGGAGATGATGTCGATTTTAATATTTGAGTTTCCTCATCAAGGGAAAAAAATTCTCCCCGCTGAATAAAACATCCCTCCCTTTTAATAGATATCATTTCATTACATTTTACATACAGAGGATCTTTAAAGTCAAGTGTCTAGGAAATTAGGAACAAAAAAACGTGAATAAAACATAAATCATTCTTCTAAACCACTTATAGGGCTTCATCATAGGTTCATCCTATGTACAACTACTGCATCTCATATCCTGGAGATATACATCAAAGGAAAGGGTGAGTAGAAGGCCCAGTAAGGGTAAATAAGGGAATCAATGTACTTTTTATATCAATAAGAAATTGAATAAAACATAAACACCTGATCAATGAAAGTATAGGCATATCATAATGAAAAGAACTTGAATACAACATAAAGACATGAGCAATGGAAGTATAAGCATATCATAATGAAAAGAACTTGAATACAACATAAAGACGTGAGAAATGGAAGTATAGGCATACCATAATGAAAAAGACATGAAACATAACATGAATATGTGGCTACAACATTTCATTTAGACATTCAAGAACATATCACCATGGTCCATCCCCAATGTGTCATAAAAATTTCCTAGGTTATTCACCAAGGTATCGTGAAACGTGTCACCTTTAGAGATTAAGTCTTTACCCAATGAATTGGAGTGCTTCAGGGAACACACTTAATATGGATTTACTTACATGTTACCCACATAGATCATAATCAAATATTTCATAAATAACCCATGGAGAATAAAAAATGGGTTTCATTTCAAGATCGTGACGTTTTAAATGATTCTAAACAATAGTTCATTATGTCATTTATAACCCATGGAAAGGGAGTGAGGGTTATATGTATGTAAATTAATGAATCAAATACATAATATATATGTCTTTATGAAAACCACAATTAAATAAAATAGGTCTGGGTATTCACATAAATAAAGCAATAGAATTTCTGGAGAGAAAGAGATAGAACTTTTGAGGCGAAATTTTTGTAGCATAACAGCTATATAACATGGTTTTAGAAAACACTGGAAGGAGAGGGTACTAGAGTAACCCACTCATAAATAAATTATAATATAGTGTAAATATATAACAACATGGAGATAAGAACATGGTATGAAATTTTCATGACATACCACATGAAAAAGAAAACATGAAAGAAAAGAGAAGACACGATTCCTTTTATGAGAAATTCGGCAGCCTAAAGGCATCACTAAAAAATTCAGAAAACAAATTGATAATAGAAGAAAGGGTCACTCATAATTTGGACATAAAATGGAAATCAATAAGAACACATAAGAACATACCCTCAACATAAATATATGGAAACTAGAAGACACAACATAAAGGAAGTCATGACTTAAAAGTGGAGGGTGAATGAATCTCCTACCTTGAAGAGTAACTTCGAAATCATGATGGTCGGGATCATGGGAGGCATGAGAGAACCTTTGGAAGACTTATTGGAAGGTAAAAAGACCATAACTTTATTGGGGAGGATTAAGAAATGAAAGGAATGAGGGAATGGCTTGGTATTTATAGGAGAAGTGAGAGGACAAGTCATCCATGGCGAGGGGACACCTCATCGGTGGTATTGGAAAAACCATGGGCTTGCCCAAGGTATATTCCCATGGTATTGGCCAATTGGGACACCTCATACCTTATATTACTATTCATAAGTCGACCAGAATTATAGCATAATTATTACATCCTTAAGGATTTCATTAAACACCCGAAACACAAAACTGTATTTTCACTATTCACTGAAAATTCAACTTTCATAGAAAAATCCCAAAAAATCACCTTAACCAAATATCAATCCGCTATTTTCAAAAATGAACTTCATTTTATGGAAATAATTTTATAAATATTTTTAATTTAATTTTTAAATAAAAACATTATTCACTGAAAATTCAGCATTCTTAGGAAAATCCCAAAAAATCACCTCCACCAAATATTGATGCTCTAATTTCAAAAATGAACTCCATTTTTTGAAAATAATTTTCTAAATAATTTTAATTTAAATTTTAATATAAAAAAACACTATTCACCTGAAAAAACTAATACTTAACCACTAATTTCTGAAGCAATTATTTACCTACTTTATTGAATCACATTACCTAATCAAGGTGCCTAAATTATATTAATACATTCTTTAAGTAAGATTAATAATTCATTTGGAGAAATTACTATTCCTAAGCGTAAAATCACTATTCATAATTTACTACTCACAAGAAATTAAATTAATCTTATTAGATTCTATATTTCTTTCAGAATACATTTCCAGAAGACCATTTTTTTTAAAATCATTACACATAATTAATTATTTAAAGTTTACATAAATATTTTAAATTATCCCCTTTTCCCAAAATTCATCAATATACATCCTATATTTATTCGAACATCTGGAAAAAAAATAAGCATCACCATAAGAAGAAATCAATGTTTTTTTTACCTCAAAGGATTACAAAAAGAAGCTACGGTCTCGTTACATAGCCCCTTATAACCCCAGTATAAGGCCTAAGTGTAAGGTGTGTTGAGGTGATAGAATCTTGGGGTGGCTTGACCAACATTGCCCAAGTGGTGATTTCTATTAGGTTAAACTTCTAATGAAGGCGATTTTGTTCCAATTTCACATGATGAAGTTCGGATTGGGTTTGGTTCAGAGCAAAACACAGTGGTGCTACCTTTTTCCCATGTTCCGTCAAATGGGATTTGATCGTCCTGAGACTACTGGATGAGGCCATCGAATCTTCATTCTATATTAATTAACCAAGATCACTTGTATTTATAGACAATAATCACAACATTTAGTTTCCAACAGTCACATTGACCAATGGTTATATAACAGTTGAAACCCAATGGTATAATTTTAATTATACTCATTTTATTAAATGAGATATCTTTGTTGCGTATAAAATAAAATAACACAAAAAAATATGAATCAAAACTTATTCAAAATTTTAGGTCGTTACATTTTTTCCCACATAAGAAATTGCGTCCTCAAAATTTTAAAATTGGGCATGGAAATTGCATTGAAAGTCCCACATCAGAAAAAGAGTCAGTAAAACTATTACTTTAAAAGAATGAAAGGGAAGTACAAAGGTCACACGAGTTAACCCATACTAAGATTTCATGTAGGAAAACATGGATATGGAAGAAAAAACAAAGGGTCAATTTCTGATGGAGAGTGATAGAAAACATGATTAGGATAAAATTAACCATAAGAAGATCACAAACTTTTGATGTGTTAAATGGTCTTTGATTACCCAGAAGGAAATGTAAACCATCAACATTTTTGTTTTACATTCCTTTTCATAATTTAGAGGAATTCATTTACTTCATATAATAATAACATAAGGAAATATACTTACCTTCATGTTGAGTTTCATCCTTTACTAAGTTTCTAACATGACTAATCTTTTCTCTAAACAATGAGAATTCAAAAACACTTGGTCTCATCAAAAGAACAATAATCATCTTCTAGAGAATCACATAATACACAAAAGAATAACTATATATTCCCCTTGTCGTTATTCATAAAATAAATATAAAATGAATAGTACGAGATCATATAATCCCCAAAAATGATAATACTTTATAAAAAAAGACTATTAATCTCCAAAATTCAACAAAAAGTACCCAAAGTTCCAGAAAGACCATTAAATACACAATCATCCTTAAACTCATTAGAAGGAAACCAAACTAAGATTAGAACCCAAAAATCAGATGGATTTAATCACATAGTCTTCCACAATAAATCTTAAAATTTATCTCCAAATAACATCGACTACTATTAACTTATAATACTATGTGTAATTAACCTAATCACATATTCTCTATGCTAGGTTACTCATTTTCCAAACATAACCAAAATCACCATATTTCGACAATAAATACATAGATTCTTATAAAAAATAGAATTAACCATTCCTACACAAATTAAATCATGTAGTATTTTATTTTCCTTAAGCATATAGTATTCCAAAAGAGAAAATATCTTCCAAAATAACCTTTATCATTTAATCACCAAATCCTTTTCCTATACAAAGGATATCCATTTGATAAAACATAAGTTTCCAAAATATGATTATTCTTGATCAATAATTATAGTAGGTGTATTAGATAGTCCTAATGGCGTAAAAAATAATGATGCCCATATCTTGATCGGAAGGCAGTTTTTTGAATATCACCATTCTTCACCCACTATTGATGATAACCAGAACGAAGATCAATCTTTGGGAAGAATTGAGCCCCATGAAGTTGGTCAAATAAGTCATCAATTATTGGAAGAGGGTATTTGTTCTTCACTGTGATCTCATTCAGTTCTCTATAATCAATGCATAGCCGCATCGAACCATCCTTCTTCTTAAGAAAGATAACTGATGCTCCCCAAGGAGGAACACTTAGTCGGATAAACCCCTTCTTTAAATGATCTTGGAGTTGTTTCTTTAATTCCTCTATCTCCAAATTTTCCATCTTATAGAGGGTCTTTGACATCGGATGTGATCCAGGTACGAGTTAAATGGATAATTCTACATCTCTTTCTAGGGGAGGTCTAAGTATCTTTTCAGGAAATACATCAACATATTCATAGATGATGGGGAAATTTTCTATAAGAATAAATCCTTCTTGAGAATCTTATTTCATTTAAAAAGATTTTAACTAAAGAAAATTTTATGTCTTAAATTCTCATGCTTAGACAATTACATTTTTCAATAATTCATTCATAATGATTCATAAAAAACATGTGATTAACCAAACATATCCCCCAAGAGTGTTGTAACCAAGAGTTCAGCAAGGCCCATTTTCGTGTATCAGTTCAAGTTCGAGTCTATCTCAATGCGGTGTTTTAGGGTTTTACCCCAACGTACATCTGTGCCAGAGCCACCTCTACCTACTTCTATCCAGTTAGGGATTTATTTTCATGATAAACCACTTATTAAACACTCACCAAAATACCAGGATGATTTTCTATTTTTAATCTTTTCTATAGGGTTCTTCTTAAATTTTAATATCCTAATTTCCATAAATAACTAAACTATCTATTGATACAAACTATAGCATAACGTCTTTTTAACACATAAATTTTCATTACATTTTACATACATAGGATCTTTAATATCTAGTGTCTTAGAAATTAGGAAAAACAAAAGTTGAATACAACATAAAACATTCTTTTAAACCACTTCTAGGGATTCATTATAGGTTCATCCTACCAACAACTACTGCATCTCATATCCTCGAGACATACATTAAAGGAAAGGGTGAGCATAAGGCCCAGTAAGGGTAAAAAAGGGAATCAATGTACTTGTGATATCAATAAGAACATGAATACAACATAAAGACGTGATAAATTGAAGTATAGGAATATCATAATTAAACGAACTTGAATAAAACATAAAGACTTGAGTAATGGAAGTATAGGCATATCATAATGAAATGAACTTGAATACAACACAAAGACATGAGTAATGGAAGTATAGGCATATCATAATGAAAAAAACATGAAATATAACTTGAATATGTGGATACAAAAAATCATTTATACATTCATGAACATATCCCCAAGGTCCATCCCCAAGGTGTCATAAACATTACCAAGGTAATTCGCCAACGTATCGTGAAACATGTCATCGCTAGAGATTAAATCTGTTCAAAATGAATTGGAGAACTATCATGGCGCAAACATAATATGTATTTAATTACATGTGATCCATATAGATCATACTAAATCACTCTATAAATAACCCATGGTGAATAAAAGAAATGGGTTTCATTTCAAGATCGTGACGTTATAAAAGTACTTAAAAAATAGCTCATTATTTCATTTATAACACATGGAAAGGGAGTGAGGGTTATATATATCCCAATTACAGAATCAAATAAACAATATTTATGCCTTTATGAACACCCAAATAAAATAAATAGGTCTTGGTATTCACATAAATAAAACAATAGAATTTCTGGAGAGAAATAGATAGAAATTATGAGGCGAAATTTCTGCAGCATAACGGCTATATAACATGGTTTTAGAAAACATTGGAAAGAGAGGGTACAAGAGTAACCCACTCATAAATAACTTATAATACAGTATAAATATATTAAAAAAGTTAGATAAGAAAATGGTATGGAAATTTGAATGACATGCCACATGAAATGGAAACATGAACGAAATTAGAAGACACGATTCCTTTTACGAGAAATTCGGCAACCTAACAGCGTCACGTAGAAATTTAGAAAACAAATTGATGAGAGAATAAAGGGTCTCTCATCGTTTGTACATAAAATGGAAAGTAATAAGAACATATAAGAACATAATCTCAGCATAATGATATGGAAACTAGAAGACACAACATAAAGGAAGTCGTGACTTAAAAGGGGAGGGTGAAAGAATCCCCAACCGTGAAGAGTAACTTCAAAAGGTTGAAGGTTGGGGCCTTGGGAGGCTTGAGGGAACATTTTGAGGACTTCTTGGAAGGTAAAGAGACTAGAACATCGTTGGGGAGGATTTTTAAATGAAATGAATGAGGGACTGTCTTGGTATTTATAGGAGAAGTGAGGGGACAAGTCATTAATGGCCAAGGGACACGTCATCAGTAGTATTGGAAACAAAATGGGCTTTCCCATGGTATTTTCCCATGTTATTGGCCACATGGGACTCCTCATACCATATATTACTATTCATAAGCCTACCATAATTATTTCATAATTATTACATCCCTAATGATGTCATTAAACACCCGAAACTCAAAAACTTTATTTTCACTATTCACCGAATATTCAGCTTTCTCATAAAAATCCCAAAAATTCACCTTAACCAAATATCGATGATCTGATTTCAAAAATGAAATCCATTTTATGAAAATAATTTTTTTAATATTTTTAATTTAATTTTTAAATAAAAACAGTATTCACTGAAAATTCAACTTTTTTATAAAAATCCAAAAAATTCACCTTAACCAAATATCGATGCTTTGATTTCAAAAATGAACTCCATTTTATGAAAATAATTTTATAAATAATTTTATTTTAATTTTTAAAATTAAAAGCACTATTCACGTAAAAAACTAATACTTAACCAATAACTTCTGAAACAATTATTTAGCTACTATATTGAAACACATTACCTAATCAAGGTGCCTAAATTTTATCAATACTTTATTTTAGTAAGATTAATAATCCATTTAGTCACATTACTAATCCTAAGTGTAACGCCCTGACCCCAGTTACCTAGAGTCGATGCATTATTACATAACATTGGATTGATCACAAGAAAGATCAAATATCGAAAGACCGATTGGTTTAGAAGCCTTGGAAACACTAAATATATTCATAATGTTTTACATTACATCATAAAGTGAAAAACTACTACAACAACTTATTGTCTCCATAGTCCACACTATTATCCCCTCATAATATCCCTACAGGTCATTCATAACTTACTTCTTCACATCCTGGGAAAAATAAAACATTGAAAAGGGGTGAGCTCAAATGCCCAGTAAGGATAACAATATAGAAGAAACTTTCATAAATAAGAATAATCATTTAAGGCAGTGTATAACTAAAACAAAAGCCTTTTTAAATTTGAACATCAACATATTATGGAAAAATAAAATGAAATAATGCCATTTACCTATTCACATGGATATTCTACTAATCGAATAATCACATGCAATATCAATAACCACTTTCATAATGATGGAATGCATAATGCCAGACTATCATAACCACATAGCCAAGGCCTCGTGCCAAGACTACAAATAAGATTTTTTCAAGGCCTTGTGCCAAGACACTAGTTTGTCTCATGAGACCTACCGATGCATCGAGGAGCTATAGCGGGCTCCACCCGTCACTTATTAAGTCCAATGCATTCCTCATATGAACAGGTTTAAACATAACATAAACATTCGTATTAAAACTAGCATACGAAATGTCAATACTTTAACCACAAACCATGAATGGTATAAAAATAGCACATCCACAGTCAAACATAACTCATTCGATACAATATGGAAGATTTTATTCTATCACATTAACCTCAATCAGAAATAATGAAGGATATTGACATTAAAATAATCATCAATCTATTAAGAGAAATATCCCTCTTTTCTTGAAAACATTTAAAAGTCACACTATTTGTTAAGAAGCCATTTGAAAATAGATTTTCAATCAAAGTGTCTCATACCACTTTGAAACTTTTCAAAGGAGTTTTAATTTTAAAACTTTAAGTTCGATATAAATAAATTCTTAAAACCATTTTTAAAACATGGACATTAATGAGCAAGATTTAGATGAATAAGTCTTGAAAACACTTAAAATTTTATTTTAGTTAGAGTTTCTAACCAAAAGAGAGACACTTGAATACAAATAATTGAGGTAATAAAAACTTTATAATATCATGAGAATAAAGGGATTCATGATATATTGTGTCAAATTACATTATATACACCACATAAAAGGGATTTGGTGTATAATAATAAAGAAGTCTCAATGGAATGTAAATTGAGATGAAATCTATCATAAAGGCTGTATCCTTAAGCTAAGGATAAATCAACGACATAATTATGTGTGACAAATATATATACACTAAATATGATTGTATATTCAGTGTAAAACAATCAAAGGACATTCACACATATTCAAGTAAAAACAACACCAACGAATTGGATGTTTGTCTCAACAAATTGAGATTGAGTAAAAATTACTCTTATCAAGTTCATACCGATGACTTGAGAATTTATCAATGGAGTGATTATGTGTATAAGAAATATATCCACAGAAAGGGGATTGGAAATTATTACATAATCAAATGAATAGTGATTCCACACATAATCTTGGATTAATATAATCAATGAAATATGCATAAAGCCAAATGAGTGGAAACTGAAATTTCAAATTCCCTTATCAATTAGGTAACTTATGAAACATACACCCATGAAATAAGTATCATACAATTATGATGTAAATACCCATAAATTAATGTATAATACACAATGAATACAATTATGGGTAGTACACATACACCACATGCAATAAATAAGTGGTGAACAGTGGAATTCTCATGAAATTAAGCGTGAGATAAGAAACCCCTTACCTTGTACATTTCCTTGGTTGGGGGTAGGTTAACCTCCTCTAAAATGGTGAAATAATTGTTATTAAATTATACAAGAATCATACATATTAGTATGATATCATATATGATCTTTTAACATTGATTTGTTAATAATATCTTAGTATTATCGTTGTTTTGGGTGTTAACTTACTCATTTTCTTTTATATGTTTTGTTACGTAAGCTATTCTTGTCAATGATAGGTTGTATCTTAATAATATCCAGAATGATATAAAGTCCTTAGATACTATTATTAATCATCATATTAGAATTATACTTGAATATATACGATGGAGAATGAATCTCATCGTGTTCGTGGAGACGGTAGTCCGTACGTACGCACAAGCGACAATATCATTCTTTTGATATTAAAATAATATATAATTGGATGGAATATCATATATACTGAATCATTATCATGTTATATTTATTATTTACATGATTTACACATCATTATTATACCCATCCAAATAATAATTTATTGAATAACAATTACACCACGACGTGGAGACGGTAAGCCGTACGTACGCACGTATGGTGACATGTTATTCAAAGGATGGATAGAATAATGAATATGGTTGTACCATATTTATAATAACATAATAGTATATATAATATACTGGAGTTATTATTTTAGAGTGGTAATAAAAAAGAAGGAAGAAGGGGAAGAATAAATGAATTTGAAAAAGGTTGGTGAAATCATTACCCCTTCTTCGAGTTCTTCCTTTTGATTTGATCAAAAGGGATCTTAGGATGGATTTCTGACAAAAGGAAGGATTCTAGGATGAATTGAGGGAAGTTGAGAGAGTATTTGGGCGGATTTTGGCCGAACCAAAAGGCTTTGAATGTGTGAGTTAATGATAAGGTAGAGTGCCCTTTTATAAGAGGGGTGAGGGGCACCTTTGGGAAAGCTAGAAATATTATTTTATAATAAATTCAAATTCGGTTTCTAATGGCTCCAAAGTATATTATTTAAATGTTAAGGTGGGTATAGGTATAAAAACACTCAACCAATAGAATTTAGAAAGGTTTGGGTTATTATATTAACCTTATCTTTTAGTTTTAACTCTTAGTTAATTAGTTTGACACTTACCATGTCACTTTGTATTTTTATATTATATAGTTAATAAACATACTATATACCTCCAAGAGACCCCCAAGTGGTCCATTAATGATATACCTATCATGATATAAGTATCTTGGCCGAACCTTAGATTTTTAGGAATTTAATATAAATTAATAATATAATATTTGTTTTAAATACTCTTTTATGTCAATTTTGACACTATTTGGAAAATTGATTTTTGTGAAAATCATAACAGAATGATTAGTTAGAAAAAAGTCAATTAATCAATACTAATATGTCATATCATTCTATAAAATTAGTGTAATTAATTAAAAGTCTAAAATTATATTTATATGGGTATTTACAATATCAATTATTTTAATTGTTCATTATTATGGTAATTACTTCATCATCATTGTGTCATAAATAAATTATATTATTTAATGTCTAAAAATTATAAATAAAATATAGTTATGTATGAAATAGTTTTATATTACTAATGAATATTTACAATCGAATTTATCTTATGTATAACCCTATATTAAAAATTCCTTAGTAAATAAACTTTGATTTTCACTCTTTTAACTCTTCTTTGATTTAAATAATAATAAATGTCCTAATCTAATCCAAGTGGCCCTAAATGATAATCTTTTATTCCTAATGTTGTTTTTGGTCGAGATACACTTGTAAAATAGAATTAAGACATGTGTTAGGGTAATATTAATATCATTTTTACCCTTAATTACCCTATTTACTTTAAATCGTGGTAGATAAAAGTAAAAGTTACTATTCACCAAAAATTATTTTCATCTCATTGAACCACATATTACTCATTGATATTAACCTTGTCTCTCAGATTTTTGAAATTCCAATTACAAATGTGGTAAAATTAAGTTTTATGAAAAATTCAGTTTTTTAACTACCACTTAGTAGTTTCACTATTCATCAAAAATTGATGTTTTTCAGAACAATGCCAAAATTTCACCCTAAGATATAATTGATATTCCAAATTCAAAAATTATGTCTATTTTAAAAAATTCCAAACATATAATTTTCATTAATTAATTTTATAATTAATTCCCGCTGTCACAACAAATAGCGTGTTTTTAAGAAACAATATATATCAAAAGATTGACAATTGTTTATGTCTAATTTCAAAGTGAAATTAATTCTAATGAACACCATTGGATAAAATGGTAAAAATATATTCTAATTATACTTTAAAACAACTCAATAATATAATTTATCACTATAAATTATTTTGATTTAAAAAGTTGTTTTTAAGTATTTTTCACTATTCATAAAAATTGGAAGTTCTCAGAAACATACGAAAAATTCAACTTAGGATAATTTCGATATTCCGAATCCAAAAATGAATTCCATTTTGAGAGATAGAATTTATAAAATTTCAAAAAGTAGGTATTACTATTCATAACGGCTAGTTTTATTGGTTGTGGTGTGTTAAAATCTCGAAGTTGCGTACAATGCACACCATTACATTATTCAAAGGGAAACGTACCATGGAAGATTAGGGTATTTCATTCTCCCCTCCTTAAATAAATTGAGTCCTCGCAATTTTTTTAAAAAAATTGGGCTTGAGAATATAATGGAAAGTCCCACATCGGAAAAAGAGTCAATAAAACTATCACTTTAAAAGAAAGGAAGAGAGGTATAATGGTCACCCAAGATAACCCATTCTAGGATTAAATGTAGGAAAACATGGATATGGATGATAAACTAAGTGTTCAGTTCTGATGGAGAGGGATAGAAAACATGATCAGGAGAAAGTTAACAATAAGAAAATCACAAACTAGTGTTGGGACAAACGGTCCTTAGTCTCCCAATAGGAAAAGTAAACAGACAAAATTTTTTGTTTTAAGTTACATTACATAAGGACGGGGAATTAATTTATGATATTGACTAAGAACATAAGGAGATATACTTACTTTTTAAGTAGAGTTTCATTATTTAATAACTTTTTACCACTAACTCATTTTTTGAACAATGAGTATTCAAGAAGACTTGGTCACAATGAAAGAGCTAGAATAAACTTATATAGAAATACATAATCCATGTAAGATAAACTATATATTTACCTTGTCTTTAGAGATTAATCAAAACCAAAATGGTTAGTATAATATCCTATGACCCCCCAAATGGATATTCCATTAGGGAAAAAAACACTAATCTTAATTTCTAAAATTAAACCATCAATACCCTAAAGTTAAATAAATACCATTCAATAATCAATTGTCCTTAAAATCCTTTAATATAATCCAAACTAATATTGAAACCCAAAACATATAAGAATGTAGTCTTCAACATTAAATTGTATCTCCAAATGACATTAATTACTCTTAATGTCACATATTTAAAATTAATTAACATAATAATTTCCATAAAAAACCCAAATCACTATAAATCCACAATAAAAACATAGGTAAAAATCCACCATTAATCCTAAAATGAAATACCATACTACTCTATTTTCCTTTGGCATATAGTGTTCACAACAAAGCGAACAACTTCCAAAATAACATTTATCACTTAATCACCAAATCATTTTCCTATACTAAGGGTATTCATTTGATAAGACATAAGATCCCAAATCAAATTATTATTTATCAATAAAATCATTTAACTAAAAATAATAGTCACACTAACCAGGGACTTCATGTAGTCCAGTGCTAGGCGATAAATCCCACTCGCACTTTGGTTGTGGGTTCGATTCTCACAGCTTTGTTCGACGCGACGGGTTGTCACACGGTCTATACATTGTCCTTTTTAAAAAATTATATTTTATAACATTACCAAAATGAGATAAATTCCTCAAAATACCATAACATAATTTAACCACAAATGTTATATCATACCTTTCATTTTCATCCCAAATTATAATAACTTATAATTCTCTCAAACCCCAATGATCATATAAAACCAAATGGTTATTTATAACTATATTCACAAGTGAAAAGATAATTATTCCTCAAATATCATTCTCACATGGAAAACTGCAGGGTTAAAAATACAAGAGAAAATTATTCCAATGTAAACCCATCAACAAGGAGCACTAATAATTTTTAAACATTTCTCCATCCATTTATTTCCACATAGATTCTTCTTTGAAAAGAAAATATCCTATCGAATAAGGCATTCACTCGGGTAATGGCCAGGTCCCCTACATTAACGGAAAATGACTGTAAATGGACTCTTGGGACCATTTTTATCTTCTTCCATAGTACTCTTCATTTTTCTTCGGGAATTCTTCACTTTATGTCCTTCCTTCCCGCATGTAAAGCATTTCTTTGTCCCATTGAGACACTTTCCTGGGTGTCTCCTTCCACATTTCCTGCATGATGTAAATTGAGGATTCCTTTCTCCTTGGTCTCCACTACTAGAGCTCTTATCATTCACCACCTTTATCTTCTATTTTTGAGTCTTGGAATTGGTTAATATATATATTGTTGATCATATTTTTGGAAAATTGATTTGGAATAAAGGAGATATCTTTTACACCTATCAAAATTCCATTTTATGCTCATTTCCCCCACCGTTCCCACATTGTACATCATTCTCAAAGACACTATGACTTCCTTGGAATCCAGGAATTGACTAAAACAAGAAAGCATTGTGTGAGTAACAGTAGTCAGAAAATCATTTAGAGATTAACATGTCACCATATTCTCAATTTGAAACTCATTAAGATTAACCAAGGTCATTTACTCTCATCTTATATATTTAATACTTCAAATCGGTTAGTAAATAAAATTTAAATTATCCTAAGCATATCCCCTAGGAGTGTCGTAACCAAGAGTGCAGCAAGGCCCGTTGTTGTGCACCAGTTCCCGTTCGAGTCTAGCTCAAAGCGGTGTTTTCGGGTTTTACCACTATGTACATCTGTGCCAAAGCCGCCTCTACCTGCTCGTACCCAGACCAGGATGTATTGCTCAGAAAACTCACAAAAGCTCTACAATAACAAAATTCTATGAAGTTCTTCTATACTAATCCTCAAATTCCATGTTAGGTCTATATGATCTAATCAGAGTTTATTTAAATCTAGATTCCAAGGTTTTTACTAAACTTCCTCTGATACCAACTATAACGCCCCAAGCCCAGTTACCTAGAGTCGGTGCATTATTACATAACATTGGCATGATCACAAGAAAAATCAAATCTTGAAAGTCCGATTGGTTTAGAAGCCTTAGAAACACTAGATATATTCATAATGTTTTACATTACATCATAAAGTGAAAAACTACTACAACAACTAATTGTCTCCATAGTCCACACTATTATCCCCTCATAATATCCCTACAGGTCATTCATAACTTACTTCTTCACATCCTAGGAAAAATAAAACATAGAAAAGGGGTGAGCTCAAATTCCCAGTAAGGATAACGATATAGAAGAAACTTTCATAAATAAGAATAATAATTTAAGGCAGTGTATAACTAAAACAAAAGCCTTTTTAAATTTGAACTTCAACATAGTATGGAAAAATAAAATGAAATAATGCCATTTACTTATTCATGTGGATATTCTACTAATCGAATAATCACATGCAATATCAATAACCACTTTCATAATGATGGAATGCATAATACCAGACTATCATAACCACATAGCCAAGGCCTCGTGCCAAGACTACAAATAAGATTTTGTCAAGGCCTTGTGCCAAGACACTAGTTTGTCTCATGAGACCTACCGATGCATCGAGGAGCTATAGCAGGCTCTACCCATCACTTATTAAGTCCAATGCATTCCTCATTTGAACAGGTTTAATCATAACATAAACATTCATATTAAAACTAGCATACGAAATGTCAATACTTTTACCACAAACCATGAATAGTATAAAAATAGCACATCCACAGTCAAACATAACTCATTCGATACAATATGGAAGATTTTATTGTATCACATTAACCTCAATAAAGAATAATGAAGGATATTGACATTAAAATAATCATCAAACTATTAAGATAAATATCCCTCTTTTCTTGAAAACATTTAAAAGTCACACTATTTGTCAAGAAGCCGTTTGAAAATAGATTTTTTAATCAAAGTGTACCATACCACTTTGAAACTTTTAAAAAGTGTTTTAATTTCAAAACTTTAATTTCCATATAAATAAATTCTTAAAACCATTTTTTAAACATGGACATTAATGAGCGTGATTTAGATGAATAAGTCTTCAAAACACTTAAAATGTATTTTAGATAGAGTTTCTAACCAAAAGAGAGACACTTGAATACTAATAATTGAGATAACCAAAACATTATAATATCATGAGAATAAAGGGATTCATGATATACTATGTCAACGTACATTATATACACCACATAAAAGGGATTTGGTGTATAACAACAAAGAAGTATCAATGGAATGTAAATTGAGATGAAATCTCTCATAAAGGATGTATCCTTAGGTTAAGGATAAATCAACGACATAATTATGTGTGAAATATATAAATACACTAAATATGATTGTATATTCAGTGTAAAACAATCAAAGGACATTCACACATATTCTAGTAAAAACAACACCAATGAATTGGATGTTTGTCTCAACAAATTAAGATTGAGTAAAAATTACTCTTATCATGTTCATACCGATGACTTGAGAATTTATCAATGGAGTGATTATGTGTATAAAAAGTATATCCACAGAAAGGGGAGTGGAAATTTTGACATAATCAAATTAATAGTTATTCCACACATAATATTGGAGTAATATAATCAATGAAATATGCGTAAAGCCAAATGAGTAGAAATTGAAATTTCAAATTCCCTAATTAATTAGGTAACTTATGAAACATACACCCATGAAAGAAGGATCATACAATGATGATGTAAATACCCTTAAATTAAAGTATAATACACAATGAATATAATTATGGGTAGTACACATACACCACATGCAACAAATCTGTGGTGAACAATGGAATTCTCACGAAATTAAGAGTGAGATAAGAAACCCCTTACCTTGTACTTTTCCTTGGTTGGGGGTAGTTTAACCTCTTGTATAATGGTGAAATAATTGTTATTAAATTATACAAGAATCATATATATTACTATGATATCATATATGATCTTTTAACATTGATTTGTTAATAATATCTTAGTATTATCGTTGTTTCGGGTGTTAACTTACTCGCTTTCTTTTATATGTTTTGTTATGTAAGCTATGTTTTTCATGGATAGGTTGTATCTTAATCATATCTACAATGATATCAAGTCCTTAGATACTATTATTAATCATAAAATGATAATTATACTTGAATGGATATGATGGAGAATGAATCCCATCGCGTTCGTGGAGACGGTAGTCCGTACGTATGCACGAGCGACAATATCATTCGTTTGATATTAAAATAATATATAATTTGACGTTATATCATATATACAGAATCATTATCATGTTATATTTATTATTTACATGAGTTACACATCATTATTATACCCATCCAAAAAATAATTTAGTGAATAACAATTACACCACGACATGGAGACGGTAAGCCGTACGTACGCATGTATGGTGACATGTTATTCAAAGGATGGATAGAATACTGAATATGGTTATAGCATATTTATAATAACATCACAGTATATATAAGATACTGGAGTTATTATTTTATAATGTTAATCAAAAAGAATGAAGAAGTGGAAGAAGAAGTGAATTTGAAAAAGGGTGGTGAAATCATTACCTCTTCTTCAGGTTCTTCATTTTGATTTGATCAAAAGGCCTCTTAGGTTGGATTTCTAACTAAAGGAAGGCTTCTAGGATTAATTTATGGAATTTGAGAGAGTATTTTGGAAGAGTTTGGCTGAACCAAAAGGCTTTTATGGTGTGAGTTAATGAGAAGGGGGAGTGCCCTTTTATAAGAGGGGTGAGAGGCACCTTTGGAAAAGCTAGAAATATTATTTTATAATAAATTAACATTCGGTTTATAATGTCTCCAAAGTGGATTATTTAAATGTTAAGGTGGCGATAGGTCGAAAACCACTCAACCAATAGAATTTAGACAGGTTTGGGTCATTATATTATCCTTATCTTTTAGTTTTAACTCTTTGTTAATTAGTTTGACACTTACCATGTCACTTTGTATTTTTATATTATATAGTTAATAAACATACTATATAACTCCAAGAGACCCCCAAGTGGTCCATTAATGATACACCTATCATGATATAAGTATCTTGGCCGAACCTTAGTTTTTTAGGAATTTATTATCAATTAATAATATAATATTTGTTTTAAAAACTCTTTTATGTCAATTTTCACACTATTTGGAAAATTGGTTTTTGTGAAAATTATAACAGAATGATTAGTTCGAAAAAAGTCAATTAAATCAATAATAATATGTCATATTATACTATAAAATTATTTTAATTCATTAAAAGTTACAGATTATATTTATTTGGGTATTTACAATATCAATTATTTTAATTTTTCACTATTATGGAAATTACTACATCATTATTGTGTCATAAATAAATTAAATTATTTATGTCTAAAAATTATAAATAAAATACCATTATGTAGGAAATCATTTTATATTTCTAATGAATATTTAAAATCTAATTTATCTTATGTATAACCCTATATTAAAAATGTCTTAGTAAATAAACTTTGATTTTCACTCTTTTAACTCTTCTTTGATTTAAATAATAATAAATGTCCTAATCTAATACAAGTATACCTAAATGATAATATTTTATTCCTAATATTGGTTTTGGTCGAGATACACTTTTCTAATAGAATTATGACATGTGTTAGGGTAATATAAATATCATTTTTACCCTTAATTACCCTATTTACTTTTAACCGTGGTAAATAAAAGTAATAGATACTATTCACCAAAAATTATTTTCATCTCATTGAACCACATTTTACTCCTTGATATTAACCGTGTCTCTCGTATTTTTGAAATTCCAATTATAGAAGCGGTAAAATTATGTTTTATGAAAAATTCAGTTTTTTAACTACCACTTAGTAGTTTCACTATTAATCAAAAATTGAAGTTTTTCAGAACAATTCCAAAATTTCACCCTAAGATATAATTGATATTCCAAATTCAAAAATGATTTCTATTTTACAAAATTACAAACATATAAGTTTCATTAATTAATTTTATAATTAATTCCCTCTGTCACAACAAATAGCGTGTTTTTAAGAAACAATATATATCAAAAGATTGACAATTGTTTATGTCTAATTTCAAAGTGAAATTAATTCTAATGAACACCATTGGATAAAATGGTAAAAATATATTCTAATTATACTTTAAAACCACTCAATAATATAAATTATCACTATAAATTATTTTGATTTAAAAAGTTGTTTTAAGTATTTTTCACTATTCATAAAAATTGGAAGTTCTCAGAAAAATACCAAAAATTAAACTTAGGATAATTTCGATATTCCGAATCCAAAAATGAATTCCATTTTGAGAGATAGAATTTATAAAATTTCAAAAAGTAGGTATTACTATTCATAACGGCTAGTTTGATTGGTTGTGGTGTGTTAAAATCTCGAAGTTGCGTACAATGCGCACCATTACATTATTCAAAGGAAAACGTACTGTGGAAGCTTTGGGTGTTACACTAAGCATAAAATTACTATTCATAATTTACTATTCACAAAAAAATTAATTTAATCCTATTAGATTCTAAATTTCTCACTGAACACATTTTTAGAATGCCATTTTTTTAAAATCATTACACATCATTAATTATTTAAGGTTTACATAAATGTTTTAAAAATATCCCCTTTTTCCAAAATTCATCAATATACATCCTATATTTGTTCAAACATCAGAAAAAAACACAAACTTCACCATAGGAAGAAATCAAAATTTTATTTCCCTCAAAGGATTACACAAAGTAGCTATGGTCTCGTTACATAGCCCCTTATAACCCCAGCATAGGACCTTAGTGTAAGTTGTCCTATGGTGATCGAATATTGGGGTGGCTCGGCCAAAATTGCCTGAGTTGTGATTTCTATCATCTTTAACTTCTCACGAAGTTGATTCCGTTCCAGTTTCACACGTTGATGTTCATCTTGGGTTTGGCCCAGTGCAAAGCCCAGTGGTGCTACCTCCTTCACAAGTTCTGTCATATGGGCTTCGATCAGCCCAAGATTACTAGATGAGTCCATCAAATATTTTTTTATATTAATTAACCAATATCATTTGAATTTAAAGACAATAAGAACAACATTTAGTTTTCAACGGTCACATTGACCAATGTTCATATAACAGTCAAAACCCAATGGTTTTATTTTAGTAATACTAATTTTATTAAATGAGACAGTTTTTTGAGTATAAAATAAAATAACACACAAAACTAGGAAAAAAAATTTATTCAAAATTTCTGGTCGTTACACTGAATTCCAAATATCTTGAAGCATCAAATAGTTGTGATACAAAATAGGAAAGACAGGAAATATAACCCCCACAACTTCCAAACTAGATAATTTCACATAGTTATTATCTGAATCCATATAGAAAATGAAAAACTTTAAAATCCACATCATCATACCACCATGGACCATGTTTTAAAAATGTATTCCATTGAAGCCAGGTGAGTACAGAAAAGTAGATGTATAGAGAATAGAAAAGTTCATCTATAAAGAACTTGGATATCCTCTTATGTATAGTTAATATGATATAAATTTTTCTTCTTTTTTGTATTATAGTGTTGTGATTCTAGCTTCAATGTGAAGTATTTAGCTATGTTAGGGATGTGTAGATATAGAAAGGTGAAGTTATTTTCTGGCCTGGACTACATTGTTATAACTTTTTATTGTGTTTTGAATCAAAAATATCATCAATTATTGTGTCGAATTATATTTCACATTATGACTGTGTTATGTCCTAGAGATAACTACATGACATGTTCATTTTTTTGTAATTTATTTCTTTATTCCTTAGTTTGATTGATTATGGAAATGAAAAATAAATAATAATAATTTTTAAAATTGAATATGATAGTAAATCACACTTCTTTCTTAGAAATATTCTCCATTTTTATTATTTAATTACAATTGCATAATGTTGCAATAATGGGTCATATAAAATGGATTTATATTTAGGTGTTTTTATCATAGACCATAACTATGATAGTGAGACCAAATTTTAGAAAATGCATGTAAGAATCAGTCAAAAATAATATCTGGGATTGTATTTCCATCCATTGTAAATAAAATTAAAATAATTATTTTCAATTGATCTAAATATATGTTCCAAAATTAGTTTCTATTATATTTTAATACCTCAAAAATTATATCCATTAATTTATTTATGAAATAAATTATTATCTATCCAAAATATAATTTTTAATGTCATTAAAATTGTTTCTAAAATATATATTTAAATTAAAACTAATATGAAAATTATTTTTTTGATATATTTTTAAAACCCCTATTCATAATAAATAAAAAGATACATAATAAATCTTATGATTATCCACAAAAACAATACTGAATTAATTATATGGTTTGATTTTTTGAAGGGTGAAAATAAGTGTTCTCCATCCATAGGTCATGTATAAATTGTTATATATACATCATTATCTACTAATGCTTTTTTCTCATACAACTTACACTATTTCGCTTGTTAATGAGGTTGTTTCTCCCACTACTAATGATTATCATACTGGTATTTATGTAATATTTATATAGAAAAATCTATATATAATATACCATCTCCTAACCCTAAAACTCATTATGGTTCTTCACAATAAAATTTTCAGTTTACTTCTGACTTCAATGAAATACAATAATAATAGGTTGGTGATTACAGTCAAATATTTCAAATCACATAAACTTTCTCAATAATATGTATTAGAAGTTATATTTTATCCTACTTATCAAATACATAAAATCATAAGCCCACTCTCATAGTCATGGTTGGTTTAAACTATATGTTATATGTGACAACCTCAAAAGTTTCATTCACGTGTAATGAAAAGTAAAAGTGGTAACCAAATAATAATTTTTTTTTAAAAACGAAATATTAAACAAATACAAAAAACTATCTTTTAATGTCTCTCATGATAAATATCCCACATCATTTGCTAATTTTACATCCACTCATATGCATCAGAATATGAAATATTGTGATAAAAACAAACTATATATATTGTACATATTTTAAAAAATATATATATGAATTTATAATAAGTATTACTCACCATATATTGTAATTTATACATTACATTTGAATTCAATATTTATGTTTTTCATCCTACCTCCTATGATATTATCAGCCAAAAGATAAAAACCAGAAGAACACATCTCATCTCATTTATGAGATAATCCCTCTAAATCCTATAAAGGGATGTAGTTCGTTCGATGACACATTCATTTCTAAAAAATAAATTGCAGATGGCGAGTCTTTAAATATCTTTATATGTTTTTATAATCACTAATAAAAACAATCATGCATACCTTTATCTGATTCCTCATTGATAAAAGATACCAAGATAACGTCAACTAGTCAATATAATCCATAATCATAATAAATAAATAAATGAGTCTTTATATATATTTTAAATAAAATATCTTTCTTATTTATGTACAATATTTGGTTCCATCATGGAATGGAAAACATCAGTGGTAACCTGATGCCACAACACTAATGGCTCTAAAAAAATTTGTATATAATCCTACCAAACTAACCAATAGATATATGTAACGAAATAAAAATTTATGAAAAAATAATCAATATATATTGAATATAATGTAAAATAAAATATTGGAAATGGTTTTTTAATTATGAATAATAGTTGTGATATGGAATCCACATGATAATAGTGTACAAAATAATTAATCTGGCTCGATGGAAATCCCTCCTAGTCAAGAGTATTTTTTTATATAAAATGAATTATAGTAAGGATCATGAGGCCCATGACCATGTATCATTAAACCATTGATGTTGTTATATAATTCCACACAATACACATTTTCCATCTAGAATTGATGACTAATGATATATGTCAATAAATTTTTATACATATATAAAATATATAAAAATAATTAATAATAATTGTAAAAATTATATATATTTACTATGACTATAACTATATAATTTAATTCATCATGTTTCATGTAATGTCTTGGAATTTTCATGCAATTGTTCTAGTTATATGGAATTATTTCGAGGCTATGAAATTTGATGGCATGTAATTTTGATGTCTGGAGAGCCCAAAATGAAATTTTGAACTTTTTTATGGTACGTTCAGTAAATGTGAAAGAGGGATTTTATATCTTTTGAACTATATCTTTGATCAAAATTTTAAGGGCTCCATTGAATTTAGAAAACCAGGATTCCCCTAAAAATTACATAACTTCTACCAAAAAGGGATGAGTGGAAAAGTTATTTTTTGGTCATTTCGAGAAAAATAATAAAATAATTTAAATGAATTATTTTATTTTCATTGTTACTTAGGAGTGGAGGATAGAGATGGTATGGAACAACGATAGGGTGTTGGCGATACATATCAATGTTTCTAATTAATGACTCATTAAACTCTCAATGTAATGATGATTTAATGAGGTGTAAGATAAACAATATTTCTTAAATAAAACGACATAACGACATGACGTCACATCATAATGGGAACGCTGTGATGTGATCCTATTTATAATTCGATGTGCTGGAAAAATATGGATTAAAGAAATTGGAAGATTTTATAGAGAACCTCTGATGGACTTCCACCCCAACAAAGAATGAATAATTCAAGAAGAACTTCATCTTCTTCTTCATGCCTTTCGAAGATCAGTACCCAAAAGTGGCGTCAACGTCTTAACCCCTCGAGGACGAATGCGTGACAATGAAATTCAAAGAGGTAGTTGTTTTTGATTCGTTGTTCTTCCCCACTCATTTCTAAATGATGAATGAAGATTAACCCATGAACAGGTAAATCCACAGACTGTCGTTTTTATGGGAGGGTGACTTATTTGGGGTTTCGTTATCTGGGATTTAATTATATTTATTTTTCAAATTAAAATCCACACAACTCTCTTATAATGAAAACTTCTAACATGGAGGGCCTGAGCAGACAAAAATATGGCCTTATCCCCTCTGCGGTGGGAGTTCTATATGGACAAAATTTATATTCAAGGATAAGGAAGTTGTTAGACTATCACGGTGGAGAGGGTGATCCTTGGAAAACACAGCCACAAGAAACATGAAGAACGGAGCACCAGTGCAGACCCGGTGGTCCGCAGAAGAATCCACCAGCACACCGACACTGGAAGTGGCACTAAAGAATACCTTTAGGGTACCATGGTGGTGGGAGTGGGTGGGAGGTGGTGTGCGACGACAGTGCGTCAGATGAAAAGTCGCGGCCAGACCGGGTCGTGGTGCAATAGGAGAAGCTGGCAACCGAGCCGGCGGACGTGTTCCCTTGACCACGTCAGAAGGAAGCGGATGTGGAACCAATTCGTGTCCCATGACATGGTCCATAGTCTGACTATGGAATAAGAGGTGCCCTGTAACAACCCACAGGGAAATATTGGGGAACTAATGCATCTCCCAACCGCATATAGAATGGCGGACTTGTCCTCCTCTTACGGACTAGAAGGGGCACAAACACCCATAAGGCCAGACCTGTGGATCCCAGGGTCATACCGGTCCCATTTCCCAATAGGCTAGACCCGATCCCAGTGGGCCGGACCATGCTGGTCAGCCAAACCCACTCCCTCTTCAGGACGGGCTGGACTAGGCTTGGTTGTTAGCCAACTCGACAGGTTGTACCCTCAGCCAACTGGGCTAGGTCCAACTAGGCATGTTATGACTGGCCCACTTGGTAGGCCAAACTAGACAATCCCAGACCCACATAATATGAGGTATGGTCCATGATAATGAACCAGGGTATGTGGAACCCCAAAGATGGGTTGTTCAGGTCGGTCTGACCAGGTCGGACCGGGCCTCATCGCAACTCCCCCCCCCCTAGTTACTAAAATACCCTTATCATACAAACAGTGAGTCCAATTGATTGGATGTTTGTGGGGTTGGGACCCTATAGAGAATATGGATCATTATTCATGATTTTTTGTTCCGTCTATGGATTCCTAGAAGTGATTATTGGCTTGAGGAGCAGTTCTCCCAAGCGTGCTAATTATGGAACCCTGTGGTTGGCGTAGACCAGAAAACTGCTCGAGGGTGGCCTAGTAGGAAGAGGCACTATGTGAAATAGGATGCCCATAGTGGGTAGAAGCTCTATGTGACCCAGTAGACCCATGCTACTCAATAGGAGGAGTACCTCATTTTGGCCATGGTGGGAAGCGGTTCTGTGTGACCCGGCAGACCCATAGTTGGGAGAGGCTTTATGTGACCCATCATAGAAATGGTACTCCTTAGGGATGAGTAACACTCTAGTTCAAGGATAGTGGGAAGAGACCCTATGTGAACCAGCATGGCCATTGTACTTGATAGAGGAGGAGTTATCCAGTGGCCGAGGATTTCGACGTTTTTGAATGACGATTCTATTGTTACTGCCCTATAATATACCTAGTGTCTGTTGGCTTTTGTTTCGTAGATTACTTTAATGAATTGGTGTGTGTTATTTCTTTTTGTTTTTGGGGTCCCTAATGAGTACCATGTTACTCAACCCTGCACGAGCATTTCCCACATGTGGTTTGTCTGGTGCAGACGACCAGCATTTTGATAGGGGTGCTCAGGGTGACGGGACAGATCGATGCTACGGCTGTGGATTTGGTGGCCTAGGAACAGGTGGTTCCCAGTAGAACTGGAAAAACATGATATACCACTTTGGATTCTAGTAGATTCACTACTATCATGATTATGTTGGGTTTACTATAGATGTACATTAGAGAAGTTTTTGTACTTTACAGTTTTCAGTACTTTTTCATGGAATTATATTCAAGACCACATTCCTTCAGTTGTACTTACACTCAGTTTATTTAGTGGTATTTTTTCACTTTTTTAAGATGGGACTTTGTTGGGTGTGTGTATGTGTGTACATGTATCCAGGCTAATGCCTCCAACTTGCAGGTTGATGCCTTCAGCACTAGTCGTCATCCCCTATCCTTTAGGAGGTGGGATCAGGGTAGTCATGACATGGGCTCCGGGGGATGGGTTGTGACAAAGTAGTATTAGTTGGTGGTTAGTTACCCCTCCAAGACTATAATTCTGATTCTTTAGTTTTTGGAAATATTGATACGTATTTGTAGTTTTAATTTCAAATTTGGGGAGTCCAGTGTTGGTGCGGCGGCCGATGTATCCATACACTAGGACCTTAAATTCGTTTTTCGGATCAATACATGAAAACATGGGTTGCATACGTTTCTACTTATTTTTGAATAAGAGTCATATCACTAGGTATAACATTATAAATGTGGTCGATCTTGATCTATCTCAGTATTCCTCCACTTAGAAGACCAGTCAGGATCCCGGTGCATTGTCGTGAGGATAGCCCACCCAGTGACGAGGCATCTGTTTAGGGACCAGTTGTACAGATGGCCATACCAGGTGGTGCACTTGAGATACCATCACCGAATGGTTAGCATTTACTGGCAGTGGTTTCGGCAGAGGACGTTCTTAGGCTTAGTTCCCTACATTAGTTTTAGAGTCAGAGACCTCCCAGGCTTGTAGGAGAGATGGATCCTCTGGTCGCTGAGTACCGATTGGAGACTATGATGGGGGTCATCCATTCAGTGAGGAAATCTCTCAACCAGATGGAAATATAGGTAGAGAGCCTTCTACATGTCTCGATAGGGAGATGGTGTAGTTTGACCATCCATACTCTTGATGATGCGACCCTCACATGGTTGACATAGAGGGGCTTTTCGGTGTAGGTTTTTCCCCGCGACCTTGAGCCCTATGTGAATCAAGGATATGCTTCACCTACAGTAGGAAAAATGCTAGTGGCAGAGTACTCATAAAGGTTCATCGATATTTCATGCTACTCCAAAGATATGGTGTGAGACCCTTTCATCAGGGCTTGATCCTTTGTGCAGGAACTGAGAAGAGAGATCAGGGCTTCAGTGGTGTCTATCCAATCATTAACTTGGCCGGTGTATCAGATTTAGTCCTTTTTGTAGAGAGTTTCTTGGAGGAGTAGGTACTCATAGCTAGAGCTACTAGTAGACCCCAGAAGACGGAGTCTTTGGAAGGAAGCAGACAATATATGTGTGGGTCCAAGAGGACTTCGTCATTCATAGGACTTCCCTAGCACTTAGTGCCGGTGGTGTGGGGCTCCCTATCTAGAGGGAGTTGGAAAAGAGCCAGGCAGGTCTACGGATATGGTGGGTAGGGACACATGGCACATGACTGCCCAACCTATTGTACAGATGACCAGAATATAGTCAAGGGGCCATCAAGGCTGCAACAACGGTTCGAGTAAGAAGGTCCACAGGGGCAGCAGACGTGGCAGGGGAGTTGGATGAGTGGCATTCTGTGGGAGATAGTTTAAGATGTTACCGCCACCACCCCCTAGTGGTCCATCAAAACCTCAGGTAGTAGGCAGACATGGGAGAGATCAGCTCTAGGTGGTAGAAGATTATGACCACGGTTCTATAGAGATGATCTGAGGCATGATATGTGTCTTCTACACCCTAGATATAGTACTTATAGACACATGTGCTAATCACTACATCTTTTCCACAGATCTTGTTTGGAGCTCAGATATTATGGTAGATCTATTAGATCAATCCTTACAGCTTGAGACTCCTATGAGAGATGATTCAATGATTAAACCTTGGTTTCAGTAGTGTGATCTCACCCTTGAAGGTGAGAGCATTGGGTGGGATCTCTTAGTAGCATTGTAGACGCCTTACAACATCATGTTGGGTATGGAATGTTTATCAACATTCAGTGATTAGATCAGTTGTTTTAGGCATATAGTGTGGTGTGTCCATGAATATGGGACCAGGTTTTCCTTCATCAGTGAGAGGGAAAACCTTGAATTGAATGATTGACTCTCCTGGATGAGGGTACAACCGATCACTCACTAGTTGGCTACAATCAACCTCATTGTTGTGGAGGAGAGGAGTCAACGCTTCCCCATAGTAGTGGATGAGTACGAGGATGTTATTCCTAATGAGTTTCTAGGGTTACCTATTCATAGAGAGGTAGAATTATGTATCAACCTGTAACCTTGGAAAACATCGATATCAACACCAATATATCGAATGGCTCCCACAGAGATTCATGAGCTGAGGGTACAACTGGAGGAATTACATGAGAAGGGGTTCGTAAGGGCCAGTGTTTCACCATGGGAAACCCTAGTGCTTTGGGATAAAAAGGAAGATGGGTGTTTTAGGTTGTGAATAGACCTTCCATGCCTGAACCAGGAAACTGTGAAGAACAAGTACCCACTATAGAAAATTGATGACCTCCTCTATCACTTGAAGGGAGATAAGTGGTTCTCAAAGATAAACCTCAGATCAGGCTATCACCAACTTATGTTATGGGAGGAGGATGTACCAAAGACAACCTTCTGGTTCCGGTATAGACACTATGAGTTCTTGGTGATGCCTTTCGGCATGACCAACACCCCAACAGTGTTCATGGGCCTCATTAACATGAACTTCTTTCCCTACCTTGACCTGTTCATTTTGGTCTTCATCGGTGACATCTTGGGGTACTCAGCATCAGAGGAGCTGCATGATACACACCTACATATAGTTATGGACACTCCAATATCACAAGCATTATGGTATTCTCTCGGAGTTTCATCTCAGGATACAAGAGGTCCACTTTCTAGGACACGTCACCTTAGAGGTTTGATTGCCAGTAGATCCAAAAAATATAGAGGTGGTGCTTTCATGGGAGTCACCCCAGAGTGTGACTGAGGTGCATAGATTCTTGGGGGTATCTGGCTACTATCTGAGTTTCATGTTTGACTTTTATAGGGTAGAATCACTCTTATAGACATTGACAAGGAAGGTATATCCCTCCGTGTGCACATCGAAATGCCAGATAAGTTTCTAAGAGCTAAGGAAAAAACTGACTAGTGCCCCCATCTTGAGACTACTAGAGGAGGGTGTTGGGTATGCAGTTCACTGCGACACATCCGGGTTCGAGCTCAGTTGTGTCCTAATTTAGAATCACGAGGTTATCGCGTATATCCCAATATAGTTTAGGGAACATGAGAAGAAATACGCTAACCACGACCTGCAGTTGGAAGCAGTGGTCTTTGCATTAAGGATGTGGTGGAACTACATGATGGGAGAGCTATTTACAGATTACTCTGACCACAAGAGTCTTGGGAATATCCTCTCAATGAGGGACCTATAACTAAGATAGAGGTGATAGCTAGAGTTTCTCCAAGACTATGATTTTGATATTTTCAATACTTCAAGAATGGGAAATGTGGTGGCTTATGCACTTAGTAGGAGGATTGGGTTGCAGCTGCTGAGTGAGGTGATAGAGTAGTTAGCCACAATGCAATTATCCCTCATAGATGATGGTAAAGTTGGTTACCCCCTGTCTATGGTTGTTACACCCCCCCCCCCCCCCCCACTCATACAATGATTGAGGGAGGAACAACATGGGATGTTGACTGCGAGGCCCGACATGCTCAGATATCCTTAGGACAGGCAGCTGATGGATTTTTGATATGTAGGGAGCACAACATCCTTTTCAAAGTGTGCACCATAAAACAGTGGAATCATGGGAGGAGTTATTGAGGAAGTTCTATAATTCCACTCTGGATGTACATCCTATAGTGGAAAGGATATACAAGGACCTCTGGTGATAGTACTGGTGGCCTGGGATTAAGAAAGCAGTGACATAGTTTGTTTCACGATGCCTCACATGTCAGCAAGTGAAGGTCCAGCACTACGTCCTAGTAGGATTGACACACCCACTCAAGGTACCAGAGTGGAAATGGGATGGTATCACAATGGACTTCGTGATGGGGTTACCACTTATTTCTAGAGGTTGTGACTCTATTTGGGTGATCGTTGATAGGCTCACCAAGTCTGTTCAGTTCCTACACATCCGAGAGAAGGGAACGGTAAAGGGCATGGGACACCTCCATGTCTAAGAGATATTGAGGCTTCACAGGGTGCCTTTGACAATCATCTCAGATCATGACACCCGATTTACATCCTAGTTGTGAAAGGGGTTACAGGAGGCATTCAGGACACGACTGCATTTGAGCGCTGCTTTTCATCCCTAGTCAGATGGTCAGACATAATGGACCATCCATACCATGGAGGATAGGCTTCATTCTTGTGTCCTTTACATTGGTCATATTTGGGAGAACCACCTTCCAATTTTGGAGTTTTCATACAATAATATTTATAACTCCACCATTGTCATGGCACCATTTGAGGCCTTGTACGGGTGGCCTTTTAGATCACCCATATGATAGAAAGACCCAAAGGAGTTGGAACACATGGGTCCATAGATTGTATAGGCTACCACTGAGAAGGTTTAGATCATCTAGGAGTAGATGAGGACAGAACATAGTAGGCATATGTCTTATACCAATAGGATATAGAGCCCATTGGAGTTCTAGGAGGGAGATCATGTGTCCTTTTCGGCCTCAACCCAACGAAGATTGTGGAGATTTGGCTGAGGCAGTAAGTTATCATGGAGGTTAATTTGTTCTTTTCAGATTCTGATCAGAGATTGCGAGGTGGATTAATGCCAATATTTTACCCTATAGATGCACAAGGTGAATGATGTTTTCCATGTGTCACAACTAATGAGGTAAGTGCATGATTCATTACACATCATCGACTGGGGGAGTTGGACATTGACTATGGGGAAATCTTTTTGGAGCTCCCTATGGTGATAAAGGATAAATATTAGTGGGTCCTATATAGATGGTTGATTACTCTAATGCACATCTAATTGCATCATGGAAATCACCAGGAGAGCACATGGGAGTGGTAGGCTCAGATTCGTGCTCAGTGTCCCCATATTTTTGTTTAGTTTTTGTTTTTTCTTTTGGGGATGTAAATCATTAAGGTGTGGAGAATGTGACGTCTCTAAATTTTCATATAAACATTTTTTATTTATATGGTATTATTTTGTGACCATTAAATTCAACCACACATTATTCTGAGGTCTGGAGTGCCCAGAATGGAATATTGGATTTTTTTAAGGTACATTCATTAAATGTGCGAGTAGGATTTGGTATCTTTTGAATCGTCACTCGGATAAGAAATATAAGGGAACCATTGAATTGAAAATGTCGGGATTCGCCTTGAAATGACTTAACTTCGGCTGACAAGGGCTGAGTGGAAAAGTTATTTTTTACACTTTCCAATAAAAATAATAAAATAAGTTAAATGAATTATTTTATTTTCTTTCTCAATTTGGAGTGGTGGAAGGTGATGTTGTAGGGTAGATATAGGGAGGTGAAAATTTGCATCAATCAGGATCATTAAGGGCTCATTAAAATCAGAGCCTAATGATGCTTTAATAACATGTAATAGAGACACGGTTTCTTAAATAATACATCATAATGAAACGATGTTGCATCATAGTTGTAACGCTGTGATGTGCTCCTATTTTTAATTAAACGCAATAGGAAAATATGGATAAAAGACATTGAAGGATTCTATAGGAAACCTGTAACGGACTTCCACCCCATCAAGAACGATGAATGTTGGTGGAACTTCATCTTATTCATCGGGCCTTTTGATGATTGGAGTCAAGAAGAGATGTCAATGTCTTAACCCCTCAAGGAAAAATGTGTGGCATTGAACTTAAAAGAGGTATGGTTTTTTTATTATTTGTTCATCACCGCTCATTTCTAAATGAATAATGTGGATTATCTCACAAACTGGTGAATCCACAGACCATGCATTCTTGCGGGATGGTGACTTCTTTGTGAGGTTTTCATTTGGGATTTAATTATCTTTGTTGATCAAATTATAATCCCCGAACCTCCCTTTTTTTTGTAAAAATATAACATATAAGGCTCGTGATGACATAAATAAGGCTCAATCCCCTCCTCCATGGGTATTTTTTGTGGATGAACTTTTGAATTTATGGCAAGGTATTTTTGAGACTGTCGCGTTGGAGAGGACAATCCCTGGAAAACATAGGTGCAAGCAACATGAACAACGGACCACTAGTGTGGACCTGGTGGTCCAGTAATGAATCTGCCAGTGCGTCGGTGCCGATGGTCACCTGTGGAAGCGGCTATGGGTGGGAGGTAGAGAGGAACAATGGCACTCCGGATGAAATTCCACTACCGGACTAGGTCGTACCGCAGCATGAGAAGTTGTCGGCCGCACTGGAATCTAGAGGCGGTGGACACAGTCACATGATCATGTCGAAGGGCAGTGGATGTGGCACCGAGCCGTGTCTCAAATGATAGTCCATGGTCATTTAACTGTGGCATACGAGGCCCCCGCGACAACCTGTGAGGTGCTAACGGGGCACGGAAACGACTCATGGCCACATCCAGTGAGGCGGACCAGTCCGCCTCTTGCGAACAAGATGGGGAGAAAACCCATAGCATTCCGAATCCTTCAGGTAGGCCAGACCCTCACCTAGTGGGCCAGACCTGCACCAGTAGGCTAGAATTGCACCCTCTTCGGGTTGGGTCGGATATGGCTGGGTCGCCGGGTGACTCGATAGGCAGGACCACGACCAACCGGACTGGATCCAACGAGGCATGTTGGTCCTGTCCCACTGGCGATCCCTGACCAGACCGACCTCGACCCACAACAGGTCCGGTTTGGTTAGTCAGAATAAGTCGGGGTATCTATAACCCCCGAGATGGGTTGGTCTGGTTAGTTAGACCAGGTCAGACTGGGTCTCTTCCCAACAGCCCCCTTGGTTACTAAAACATGTGTATCTTGCAAACCGTGCATCTGATTTACTGGATATTTGCAGCGTTGGGACCCCCTAGAGGAGACGGATCTTTAGACATGCTTTTTGGTGACTTTCATGACCAAAAAAATTAAATAATGTCTTGATAAGTGGTTCTACCAAGTGCGCTATGTACGTAACTCTGTAGTTGGCTGAGACTAGAAGATTGTTCGAGGATTTCCTAGTGGGAAGTGGCTCTATGTGACCCAGCAGGCCCACGGTGGGGAGAGTCTCTATGTGACCGGGTATACCCATGGTACTTGACAAGTGGAGTACCTCAGTTCGACCATGGTGGGAAATGACTTTGTGTGACCTATGAGGCCCATTGTACTTGATTGGGGAGGAGTTCTCCAGCGGCCGAGGAGTTCGACATTTCTGAATGATGATGCTACTGTTACTACCGTAGAATAAACCTAGTGTGATCTTCCTTTCCTTTCATGCTTTACATTGAGGAATTGTTTGGTGTTCATTATTTTTGTTTTGGGGACCCTACTGAGTACTTTCTTACTCACCCCTACACAGGTTCACTCGTACGTGTTTTGTTTGGTGCAGATGACCAACGGTTCGACTGGGGTGCTCAGGGAGATGGGACAGAAAGATGATCAGATGGTTTACTTGGTGTGGTAGGACTAGTAAGGGCCCTGTAGGACTGGGTGGAGAGGACGCACCACTTCAGCTTCCAATAGCATCACTACACTCAAGATGGTGTGGGGTTTACTGTAGATGGGCATCATATCACTTTTCTTACTTTACAGTTTTATATACTTTTTCTTTGGGTTTTATTCTTTCCCACTTTCTTTCAGCTATAATTACACTCAATTTATTTAATTGTATTCTATTTCCCTTTTTTTATTTGGGACATGGTTGGTTGTGTGTGTGCGTACAAGTATCCAGGCTAATGCCTTTGATGCCTTCGGTGCTTGTTGCTAGCCCCTGGGATTCAGGAGGCGGGATTGGGGTAGTCATGGGACGGGCCATGAGGGACGGGTCATGACATATCATATATATTTTCATGTTTATTTTAATTATCATTAATGTATTTTAGTTCTTCTTCAGCATCATCAATTTTAATATGAGTCTTAATATCATCTTCCCTCATTATTTGAAAATCGTTGGCTATAATATCCACATAATTAACAACATCCACCATAATTATCGAGTTATTATCATTAGTATATATATCTTTTAATGTAAAAAATATCTTTAGTGACATTTTTTTTCATATATTTAAATATTATTTACATTAATAAGAAAATATTCATTCTTAATAAAAAAAATTCATGAGATTTCAATTTTATTATAGTTTATAAATAGTTTATCTCTTTTAAAGGATGATTTTAATTGTCATCAAAAAATTATTTGAATAATGTTAAAACGTAAATAGATCATTTGATATAAGACTAAATTTATATTTAATATTACCAAAAATTTTCCATGGGTGAATGTGAATCCATTGATTAGTATCAATACAATGAAATTTATTCATTATTATTTAATTATATCCAGGAAAAAATAACTTAATTATTTCAACCATCAAGCCATAATTTTAAAAATTATCTTCATTCTTATGAAGTACATTTAAATAAATATCACTATTATATTATTTTTAATATTCACTATATCAGTTTTATTATATATAAATACAATAATGTTAACTCCATTATATGATTTTATAATGTTGGATGGTTGGTTACAAAGTTCACATTATTAGAAATCAATTTTATTATCATGTTATGTTACCTAGAAAAATAAAAAATAAAAAATGCTCATTAAAATGACAAATTATTTTCTTATGTTTGAATGGAAACATTTTTATTTACACTATATTAATCCAATAATAAAAAATAATTTTATAAACATTCTCTAAGATTAGATAAATATCTTTTATTGGAATTACTTTTTGATATGATCTTCATATAATTTATAATATTAAAATAGAGAATTTATATTTTTTAAATATCTAAAAAACTATAGAAAAAAGTTTATCTTACTACAAAAATAATTCCATATGTCCATAATTGATCTAAATATATATATATATATGAACTATGCGATATTTATCTTCATAAATAAGACAATCATGATTAATAACAATAACCATGATCATGGTTATTAAAAATAGATAATATATATCAGTGGGATCAATAAAATTTAAATCATTATTACACATTAAATTATATTTTAAATATATTCTGATTAAAAATAATAATAATATAAATTTGAATTTTAAACTCTAATTGACCCTTTAACTAAACCATTATTATGTACCATCATATATATTTTTATATACATTTCCCATATGGTTACATCCATCATAATTGTGATGGACCTCCAAATTATTCTTAAAATGGAAAATGGAATTTCAAATAATCTATTTAATTATTATGTTTTGGTAGAAATATGATCTAAATTTTTTCAAAATTAAGAAAAACATATTTTTTCTATTCATTGTATTATATTTTCCTTTTTTTATACATATTTTATAGAAAAATAATAATTTTTTTTAAAAAAAGTCACAAATAAATGAATTCAATAACCCTATAAGTACAATAATTTTATTATTTCCTTTAATATAGGGAATGTTTCACATTTTTAAATATGTAATATTACCATTATGAACACAATGGGACAAATTAGAAGTAAAAACATCTGATAAACTCAAACCAATATTCCATTGATAGAATAATATATTTATTCCTTCATAATGGATAAAAGATGGATTTTTCAAAAATGAATGTTTTGATCTATCATTTTTAATCAACTCATTATAAGGAAGTTTAAAAATTTAGGAATGATTAAATCATTCATATTTAGTATCCTTCGTTTATATGTTCATGCCAACACTGTATCAAATATTTCGTGAAAATAGTTCTTCTCAAAATTAATTGTGTATAACACGCCATAAACCATCAAGTATGTTGAACATTGATAGTTTGAAAAAAATATCTTTATAAAATTTTTATCTCTCTAAAAGACACATATTTATTGGTTTGTAGTTTATTGAAATTTAGTATGTGGAAATGTTGTAAGTATGGATTTTTTCTAAATATCTAAGAGAACTTTTAGTGGTTTGTCCCTTTTAATTTTAACTTTTCTACCATTATTTTTATTCTTTTTGAAAGGATGGCGTACATGGTGAAATATGTATTGATATTAAAAATAATTTTTTAACCAATGATAATAATAAAAACTTTATTATCTACAATGTATTATAGATAGGATTTTGGAACATATGTACTCTGTCCAGATAACATTACATGTGTTATAACTTCACTAATTTTTCACATCAATTATACATTCAGTTTAGAATTATTTTCTATAGATATATCATATGATATTACACTAATATTCCACAATATACTTAACTCATTGATCAATGGTTACAATAAAAATTGATATTTTTCATTAGATGTCATGGAATTAATAGTACCAACATATGTAGGTTTCATTCATCAATATACAAGGTGGTAAGTTATATAATGTTTTAAACAGAGTATACTAATAATATAGAGAGGTTTAAGAACAAAATAGAAATAATATATTAGTATAAAATAAAAATTTTAATTATTATTTTTTAAATAAATAAAACGATTCACTTGATAAATGTGTTTCAAAGAATAAACATTGCATGGATTTTTTTATCAATCTACTTATATAAATATTGGACCTATTCCATGATTGAAATGTTAATGTGTTGTGATAAATAAATAGATAACACAAAATTTTTATTATAAAGAAACACATCATGTGATTAAAAGGAACAAATACTGATTTTAAATGACACTCTTTGTTCCTCAATTCTTTACATGTCAAAAAATTAATTAATGACTCATAATCATCATTGTATAAGATGATATCGTTTAAACATTCATGGATATTTTTATAAATCAATCCCAAACTATAGATTGTATTATTCATTTTATATAAATTTTTAGGTATTCTAATTGTATCAAACTAATATTTAAAAATAAGAAATTTTGTTTTATAGCATATATAACCCACAATTCAATGGATAAACAAGCCATATAAATTTTTATTTTAATGTAATATCTATAAAAATATAATTAAATTATAATTTATAAATAAATTTAACTAAATTATGAAATATAATAATTTAGAAAAAATTATATTTAAATTAGAATCCAATGGGTTTAGTTATATATATTAATTACTAAAATATTGGTTTTTTGAAAAATTGGATTTTAGTTATATATTAATATATATATATATATATATAGTATAGTCTGAAAAGTTTATAAATTTTTTATAATGTGAATTTTAGTTTACAAATAATGCTATATTTTTTTTTGGAATGATTTTTTCAGTTAATAGTGAAAATATGAATTTTATGGGTTTTTCTTTAAAAAATTATTTCATTTTCATTTAAATGTCCTAATATATTTTTAATATGATCATAAAAAAATATTGTTCTAAAATAGAGAAAAATTAACTAATTAATTTCAAATGAATTATAATTTTATTTTATTTTATTATTAATTTATTTTGAAGACTCGAAATACTTTTTTTATTAGTTTTCACTTACAATTTACACATTTATACTAAAAGAAAATTTTATAATATATCAAAATTTAATTTTATTAGATATTTATTTTTTAGGATTCCGTATGAATATTAAATCTTTGGATGAATTTTTTATATTATTTGGGTGAATAAATATAATTATTTATTAAAAAATATTTTTTATGAAATATGATATCTTTTATGATATCACCAAGATCTAAACATAATATTCATATTTATGAAACATATAAAATAAATATTTTTTTATAAAATATTATAAATGGAATATATAATTATTTCCAAACATATAACATATAATTTGTTTCAATATATATATATATAAAATTTCAGGTATTACATCGTGTTTGTGCAACATTAGAAATGTAAAATTTGGTTTCAAAAAGATAATATTTGAGAAGTAATAAGTCCTTTATCAACATATTTATTAATTATTATTTATTCATAGTGATTGTTTTGGTCACATATCAATTTTATAGTTATATAACATGTGGAATATAAAATTTCTTGTGTAATGTGTGTGCAAGTACAAAGAAGAAAAATAAACATAATAAAAAACATTTAAATGACATTTAAATGACATAATTGTGAGTAAAAATACATATTTAATTAATATATGAATATATTTTTAATCATGGTGATATTTTTTTTATTGAAGAAATATTTTCCTTAAATGTATATGAAATGTGGATGGAGTGATTCAAAAATTAGTAGAAAATTCATGTAAGTTATTTTCAAAAGAAATAAAAAACATTTTGATTAATAAATGAATCCCAAAACAATAATGAACTAATATGAAATAACGAGGATATGAGAAATAATTATATTAAAATTACATTTTTAAAATTCTATATATAATTTCATATTAAATAATAAATATTAAAAATTACATTAATAATACTTTTTCAAAAAATATTTATTAAAATATTGAAAATGAAAAAAACATTATTGAATGAGGAAAATGTGGATATGATATAGTCTAAATTTTCATCATTTTTTATATTTATGATAAATTATTCACTCAATATGTTAGATTATAACTATTTAAAATTGAAAAATATTTTACCACATTTAAGGATAAAATAGTTTAAGGGGTTTTACAAAAAGATGATGTTAAAAAAATCCACTTAAATAGGTTAAAAGATTTTTGGAAAATCGGTTTATGACCCCATAAGAACATGTATTAGAATACATATCCACTTTGAGTAATATTTCTTGAAAGTGAATTGGTTATATTTTAAATGTTTGTGTAAATCCAAATAGTTCCCATTATATTAATTATAAATAGGAACCCCTCCTTTCTATTTATCACACTACATTGAGGATTATAAATTGAATTAACATGAAAAATAAATTCTCCAATCCCATTGGATCATTATATGGATTATTTTCGTCCTAAAATGCCATCCTTATGGCCCTTATGATTAAATCTAAAGGGGTTGTTTTAGATAATATAAAATCACTTTTACATATAATATTCTTTTATATTCTATATTTACTTTTATAAATATAATATATTATTTAAAAAATGGAATATTACATAACTTATATATAATAAAATTTTATTATTATTGTGAATCCTTTATTGTTCACCATATTTACATCAAATGGTAACTAATTTTATTGCTCAAGGGCATTCACAACATACTGTCTGTACACAGATATACAATTCATTTTCCACCACTTTCATTCGTGGATGTTTGGTATGATAGATTTCAAATTTAAATACGGAATTTATGAAATAAATTTACTTATTTTTAGATAATATCATTTCTTTCTCTATAAAAATCAATATTTAGTAAAATTATTACTTTTCTCATATTTATGTGTGAACTACTATCTCTGTGAGGTAATGTGATTAATTTTAAATTTACTCTTTACATGGATGATAATAAGGATATATTTTATTAATATATATGATGTATATTATATTATAATTATTCAATGAAGGTCAATTATTATTTAAATTCATTTATTTTGTATGTCAAAATGTGAAAATAACATTCAAGAAATCGTACATCCAACATTCACAATGAATGGTGAAAATCATTTTTCAATATTTAAATTTTAGGGATAATTATAAGTAATTATATAATTAATATATATTAGTATCATATTTATTATTATTTATTTTAGGAAATAATTATCAATTTATAGATACCATGTCTTTCTAATAGAAACATGCCTAAAAAAGAAGTTGTTATCCCCCAGAACAATGATTTTAGGAATTGATTGTTAATAAACAGGTGATAATATGTTATATATAATTCTTATATTGTTTAATATATGTGTGTATTATTTTATAATAAAATTTCAATAAACATAAATTTTTTATACTATAGTTTTTATTGTGTGTAACTAAAGACAATATTTAAGTTAAGGGTTTACCATCTCAAATTTTCATATTTGGGACATATGTTATATTAAAAACCAATCTACTTTTATGAGGTATTTATGAATCCCATTTTTTAATTTATATAATGAATATAATTATATTTAATTTTATATATTTTATAATTTTTAAATATTTATTTCATAGGTATTAGGATTCAAAAGTTTCTCTTGTTTTAAGATAATTATTTTTTGATCACATTTTAATTGGGATTTTTTATGGTTTAATTTCAAATAGAGGAATTATATTATACCTATATACTAATCCATTAAATTTGTATTCTATACTATAAAATTTTTATGAATATATTTTTCTATAATTTCATACTCTTAATATTCTCATGAGACTTTATGGTCATTTTAAAAGAAAATCGACTATGATTTATTATTCATCTGGGAACCATTTTTATATATATCCATGGAATTATGAACAATTTTCAACAATATTTTTAATATTCTGCTATTATTTTTATGGATATTTTTCCCCATTATTTATTTTCACAAAATTATTTAATATTTAATATTTTTTTCATTTTTTGAACAATAATCCATTTTTGAATTATTACAAATGTGTGGAAGGAATGGTTTTCTCCTTACATAATGTGCAAGAATCTAATTTACCAATATCAACAACACTAAATACATTGAAAATAAATTTTAAATTTTCTATGATTCATTTAAAATAAACTTTTTCCTTGTTAATTTTTTTAATTTTAATCTATTAATGAAATTAAATCAAAATTAAATGACTATATTCCTTAGTAAATATTTTATAGATATTTTAAAAAACAATTCATCCATGTTTACATATATGAATGTTAATTATTATCATTTGGGGATATGATCAAATTATACCACCATTATTTAGTCATAGGGAGGATATTTATTATGTTGATGTGATATAAATGAAACATTATAATTATACATGTATTATGTTATGGTGTTTTTATGAATGATTAAAATTATATTAAAATTTTTATGTATGGATAATGATTATGTGATGGTTTCCTAATTAAATACATCTACATAATTGGATAATACGGTCAATTTAGGAGTTAAATATGTTATACATGTGCTTGTTTCCATGTTTAGAATTTCATTGTTAGACTTGATTTTCTTGTCTATATGATTATGAATTGTCCTCATTTTAATTTATATAATATTATGTATATACCTGGTTTTTTTGTCAAATGAATATTTTTGGACATGGAAATCATTTCCATAAGACTGTTCAAATACTTTGTCTCCACTTTAATAAGTTACGGGATGGTTAGAGTTCATTTCCTTAACATAATGATGGAACCTAACTCTATTTATACATCTTTATAATGTTATAACACATATTTCCTTCAATATTCATATTCTTGTATTATTCTATCATTGATCATTTTCTTTGAATTTCATTATTATTCATGTATTTTAAACTACTCTAAATTTTCCATAAAACATATTTTTGATATTTAATAAATTTTTCATAAAAGTTTAATGATATGTTTCATGGTTTCATACTATATATTTATATTATGATATCATATATTAATTAATTATTATCACTAATGTTCACCCTTACTGAGAATCTTTGAAAACCATTATAATGTTTTCATTCCCCATTTTATGAATAATGGTATTATAAATGGTGCGTCTATCAATAATACTATATTGGGTGACCATTGATGGATATTCTTGTGATCATTCATGAAATATGATGACTATATATCTAGTATCAAATGTCAGTTAACCTTTATGGTCAGTGGTTGTGTATTTGTGAATGTATCTAATATTCATATAAAAAATGATATATTTATGTATGAAAAGATAATTTTTCTATAGTTTAATTCATATCATATATATAATAATTCATTAGGGATTAGGGTTACAGTAAATTGATGAAAACATTGTGGATATGTCAAAAATGGATTATATGATAATGTTTTGTTATGTAAAAGATTAGGTGGTTTTATAATCACTGCATCCTAGTCTGGGTAATATAAGTTTGTGTGGTTCTGGAACATGTTCATCAAGGTGAAATAATAATATAATGAGTATGTTTTCTATATATTGACCATCATTCTTATACATGTGGAGTGTACCCTTATAGTATAACTAGTATGAAACTCAATGGGAATATATTTTATTTAATCCATATTTTTCATATGAACCATTATAAGGGATATGAATATATAGAATCATGAACTACACTGGTTAAACCCCATGTTTCATATATTCAGAAGATGGTTTCATAATTTAGAAATAATATGAATAATTTTCTTCTTAATAACATTATAAGTCGTTATGATTAAGGTTTCTGACACTAGTATTTTTAGTTATAGTCAATTTCTATAACCTGAAGGGATTATGTGAAAAATAAAAGTTATGGCTAATGTAGTGATGATACTAATGGGAAAAAATGTTCTAGAAGATGGGATGAAATATTTTTTTGACTTTGATCACACAAATATATCAATACAGAAGTGTCCAAATGGTTAATGACCAACATTCAATTTTTCCAAGGTGAGGGAATCATTAAATGGAATCGGTTATGATTCTGATCCCCTATTATTTGAGAAATAGATCAAAATTATGGAAATGTAATTTATCATTCTACACTACTCTGTCCATTTAAAATTTATCTTATCTGTTTTTTAATATGAATAAGATGAATATAGGAATATTATTAAGAGTATGAGGATATATGATAAAATTTACTCCATGGTATGTGATGTGTCTAAGAACAAATTTTCCAATAAATATTTACCTTATATTTTATATAAAATCATTTATAAGGAATTCATTGAGCTTGGGAAAATTTATTATGAATCAATTGGTGCCAATATGTAATATTTTAGAAGACTCGCAAGGTATGATTATGGTTTAACCATTTTCCTCGAATGAAAAATTTATTGAGCCTTTTGTTTTTTGAAGATATGTATAAAATTATAATTTTCTAGAATTGACTTTGGAATATATGAAGAAATTGTTCGATGTGAAATAATATTGTAAATGGAAAGTAGATACCCTCATGATTCTTGGGATGAAAAAAGGAATATTAGGTTGAATGTATTATCTAGTGGAATATCATATAGAGGGATGAAAAATTCTCAACCTTCTTATTTCGATATATATGGTATGAACCACTAAGGTGGATTCTTTAAAGGAAAAAATATTTTTCATGCATGGGAAACATATTCATCAACCAAATAAAAATTATTGAAATGTGAAGAATCCATTCAATTAATGAAATACATATAGTGTTTAGAAAAATAAACCACCCAAAATTATGTTCTATATCTGCAAAGTGTTTGGGAATTATGTGAATAAATTCCCTTGTCAATAAAAATATGTTTATAATACGATACAGAAACCACTAATGATATTGAAAAAGGTAAATTGTTTCGATAAAAAGGCATTATTGATATATTAAATATATGCACAATGTATTATTAACGCTTACTATAAAAATTCATTTTGGTGTTTCTTTTAAGGACCCCTTTGAATATATTATAATTCTAGCTTTATTGGAATATGATGTGATTGTGAGAATTGATTAGCCCACTCTATATAGATCCTATAATAAAAAATAACATTGTATATTATAAATAATCTTATAAACATATATCAGGGAAATAAAGTATGTAACACCACAAGCTTCCACGGTACGAATCTCTTTGAATAATAGAGTAGCGTGTGTCATACACAACATCGAGTTCTAACAGACCACAACAAATCAAACTAGCCATTATGAATAGTAATACCCACGTTTTTAAATATTATAAATTTTATCTTTCAAAATGAACATCGTTTTTGGATTCGGAATATCAAAATTATCTTAGGGTGAATTTTTGTTATTTTTCTGATAAATTGCAATTTTTAATGATTAGTGAATAACACTGAGTTATTGTTTAAAACTGAATTTTTATTAAATAATTATTTATTTAATTTAAATTTATTTTATGCCAAAATATATACTTAATACCAATATAAGTTCAATGTAATTCATTGGATTCATTTTATAATAATTTTAGATATATTAAAATTTTATGGATCTTTTCACCATTTTTTATCTACCTCCTAAGAGAATTTACAAATTCACATATAACATAATTTTACCACTTCTATGAGTGGAATTTCAAAAATCTGAGAGATATAGTTGATATCAATAAGAAAAATGTGGTTCAAGAAGATGAAAATAATTTTTGGTGAATAGTAACTTTTAATTTTATTTACAACGGTTAAAAGTAAATAGGGTTTCTAAGGGTAAAAATGATATTATTATTACCCTAACACAAGTCCTAATTCTATTGGATAAGTATAATTCGACTCAAAAAACCTTAGGAATAAAATATGAACCTATTTGGTCCACTTGGATTAGATTAGGACAGTTATTATTTTTTTATTTAAAGAAGAGTTAAAAGAGTTAAAATCAATGTTTAATAACTAATACATTTTTAATATAGGGTTATAGATAATATATATTCGACTATAAATAATAATTAGAAAGATAAAAATATTTCCTACATAATTGTTTTTTATTTATATATTTTAGACATTATATAAATTAATTTATTTAGGACACAATGATGATGCAGTAATTACCTAATTGGTGTAATATTATAATAATTGATATTATAAATATCCAAAAAAAAATTAAATTTCAGACTTTTTATGAATTAAACTAATTTTATAGGTTAATTATAGACATTAGGGTTGTATAGAAGATTTTTTTTTGAAGTTATAATACTATTATGAATTTAGAAAGAAATTACCAAATAGTGTCAAAATTGTCATAAAAGAGTTTTTAAAACAAATATTATATTATTAATTGATATTATATTCCTATAAATCTATGGTTCAACCAAAGGACTTATATAATGATATTTTTATCATTAATGAACCACTTGGGGTTCTCTTGGATGTATATAGTATATTTATTAACTATATAATATAAAAATACAAAGACACATAGTAAATGTCAACCTATTTAACTAAGAGTTAAATCTAAAAGATAAAGTTAATATAGTAACCCAAACCCGGATAAAACCAATTGGTTGAGTTTTTTTTTGACCCATACCTACCTTAGCCTTTAAAGAATCCATTTTGGAGACATTATAAACCGAAAATGATTTTATTAATTAATAATATTTCTAACTTTTCCAAAGGTGCCCCTCATCTCTCTTATAAAAGGGCACGTCCCCTTTTCTCTAATTCACACCTTCAAAGCCATTTTTATCGGCCAACCTATTACCAAATACCCTATATGAAATCATCCCTTAATCTTATAGGCCTTCTTTTAGTCATAAATCCATCCTAATGAGCCCTTTTGATCAAATCAAAAGGAAGAACCCGAAGAAGAGTTAAATATTTCATCACCTCTTTCAAGATCATTTCTTCTTCCACTCCCTCTTTCATTTTTGTTTACATTATAAAATAATAACTCCAGTATCTTCTATATACTGTGATTTATTATAAATTTGTTACAACCATATTCATTATTCTATCCATCCTTTGAATAACCTGTCACTATACGTGTGTACGCACGGCTTACCGTCTCCACGTCATGGTGTAATTGTTATTCAATACATTATTATTTGGATGGGTATAATAATGATGTTTAATTGATGTAAAAAATAAATATAAAATTATAATGATTCTGTATATATTATATACCATACAATTATATATTATTTTAATATCAAAAGAATGATAGTGTCGCTTGTGCGTACGTACGGATAACCGTCTCCACGAACGCGATGAGATTCATTCCCCATCGTATCCATTCAAGAATAATATTTATTAGATGGTTAAAAAAATTTAAAGACTTAATATAATTCTGAATATTAATAAGATACATCCTATCTGTAACAAACATTACTTATATAACAAATCATATAAAGTAAAATGAATCAGTTAACACCCAAAACGACGATAATACAAAGATATTATTAACAAAGTAATGTGTAAAGATCATATATGATATCATATTAATGTATATGATTATTTTATAATTTAATAACAATTAATTCACCATTATATAAGTGGTTAACCTACCCTTAACCAAGGAAAATTACAAGTTAAGGGTTAGTTTTACAATCTCTTAATTCTCCGAGGTTGTTTATACATAATTATCTACTGGGACCTCTTTATCATCCAAATCCTTGTTTTTTTAAAATGTATTTCAAAACATTCTTACTATTTTATAGACTATGGGTTATAGTCATTTATAACCTTATTTTACTTTTATAATATGTTTATAAAGGAATGATTTTTTCATTTTCCAAACAAGGTACATTTATGACCTTTTTGGCTAAATTATGGTATGAATTAATTTTTAACTTATATAGCGGGTGCTGATATTTTCTATCATTATAACATAATCGAAGCTTCCCTTACCAGATTATAATAATATTTTCAAAATAAATGTTCTCTTTTATAGTTGTAAGACTTTTAATTTATTTCAAAATAGAAAGATATATTTCTCTAAAAAACGGTTTTGATTTCATCTATGTCAACATACGTTGATGGATTTTAAGCTTATTTAAAGTTGATTTATTATAATACAAAACATCCATATGGTATTTAAGTTTTTGTGATATGTATGATTGTGGATGTGTTATTTTTATACCATTCATGTTTTCTGGATAATGTATTGACAATTCGTATTCTAGTTTTAATATGAATGTTTATGTTATGTTTAAACATTTTTATATGAGGAATGCATTAGACTTAGTAAGTGACGGGTGGAGCACGCTATAGCTCCTTGATGCATCAGTAGGTCTCACGAGACAAACTAGTGTCTTGGAACAAGTCCTTGTCAAAATCTTATTTCTAGTGTTGGCACATGGCCTTGACTATGTGGTTATGAAAGTTTGGCATTATGAATTCCAACATTATTCAGGTGGCTATTGATATTGCATGTGATTATTTGACTAGTAGAATATCCATGTTAGTAAGTAAATAGAATTATTTTGATTTTATATTTTCCATATTATGCCTAAGTTCAACTTTAAAAGTATTCTGTTTTAGTTTTATATATTTCCTTAAATGATTGTTCATATTTATGAATGTTTCCGCTATATTTTTATCCTTACTGAGCATCTAAGCTCACTCCATTCTATGTTTTATTTTTCACAGTATAAAAAGAAGTATATTATGACTAACCTACAAGGATAGTCTATGGGATCTCATTGTTGTATATGTAAACAATGTTGTTGTAGTTTTCCATTTTATGATGTAATGTAAACCTTATGAATGTATATTGTACTTCCAAGGCTACTAAACTAATCTGTCTTTCAAGACTTGATCTTTTGTGATCATGACAATGAAATTTAATAATGCACCGACTTTGGGATCATGGGGTCAGGGTGCAACAGTTGGTATTAGAGAAAGTTTAGTAAAATCCTTGGACACTAGATTTAGATAAACTCTGATTAAGGAACATAGCCCTAAGATAGACTTTAAAGATTAGTATAGTAGAACTTCCTAGAATTTAGGTATTGTAGAGATTTTGTGAGTTTACCAAGAAATACATCCCTGTCTGGATACAAGAAGGTAGAGGTGGCTTTGGCATAGATGTACCTAGGGGTAAAACCCAAAAACACCGCTTTGAGCTAGACTCGAACAAGAACTAGTTCACGACAATGGGCCTTGCTGCACTCTTGGTTATGACACTCATGGGGCATATGCTTAGGATAATTCTCATTTTATTTACAATACATTATGAAGGGTTTATGAGTATATACTTCCTCAAAGAAAACATTTTTTATGATTATGTATTATATCCATAAATTGTTCAGTTTATGTTAAGTGTCTTACAAATTTGGAATTATGTATTTCAATTCATATAATAAGCTAGTTTATGCCATTGTCTAGAAATTCCGCCTAGTGGAAGGAATGAAACCATATCATTGAACGCACTCCATGAAGGTATTTCCATACTACTGAAGATAATTATAGTAGAGCTATTGATACAACTAGTGCTAATCAGCTAATCTCCATATTGGGACAACTTTCTCAGGTTATGAATAATAACCTTACCCATATAGAGCATCCGGATCAACAGTGTGGAGGATCGATGATAGATTGCTTCATGAGGCAACAATAACCAACATTCAATGTGGTAAAAATGCATTAGTAGTTGATAAATGGATAAATTACTTAGAGAAAATATTCCACGCCTTGGGGAGTAGTGAAAGGGAAAAAGTTTTCATGGCAGTTTACAAAATCGCTAGAAATGATGATCAATGGTAGTCATTGATTCAAAACACAAAATAAGATGATGAAGTATCAAATATGAAATTTAGGGAGTTTAAAGAGATTTTCATAGAAAAATACTTTCCTCGTGACCATCGAGCGGATATGGAAAGGCAATTTATGAGTCTGAGGCAAAAGGAGGATGAGAATGTCCTAATGTATGAATCTAACATTACAAGGTTAGCGAGGCATGCTACAGATTATATACATAACCCAAGAAGTAAGAATGATCATTTATTTGATGGTTTAAAACCATATCTTTGTCAAGCATTAGTCTTAAAATCCTTCTCGTCGTACGAAGATATATTCTCATGTGCTATCAAGAAAGAAAACTAATTCTCTATGTCTTACGTCTTTAAAGAAAAGAAAGAGAAGAAGAGATCTGTTGAAAACTCTGGAAATGTAAATAAGGGTAATAGGGGAAGACATGAATATCCATCCTATAGTATATGGGGGAAGAAACACCCTGGTGCTTTCCTGAAGGGATTGGTAGTCTGTTACAAGTGTGGTGAAAATGGCCACCAACCTCATGATTACAAGGGGAAGAAAGAGGTTGTCACTATTGAATTCTACAATTGTAAAGAAAGGGGGAATTATGAAAATGAATGTCCCAAGCGCCAAGGTATCTTACCTCAAAGAAGGCCAAGGGATCAAAACCTTGCTTATGCTATCACTACTGCAGAGGATGAAGCTCTGAAAGACATAGTGGCAGGTAATTTAATGGTTTCCTCAAGTTTATCAAATGATTTATTTGATTTTGGAACATCACATTGTTTCATCTCTTCCCAGTTTTGTAATAAAATTAGATATTTCCAATTTAGTTTAATAAGGGAGTTTTCTGTCAAAACTCATAAGGGAAGTATCATTGCAACAATGTTTTGTGAAGTAGTCCCCATTAGGGCATATAAAATATATTTATCAGCTGATCTCATCGTCAAACCCATGATTGAATTTGATATAATCCTCGGTATGGATTAGCTTTCAAACCATGATACAAAAATTTATTGTAAGAAGAAGAAGGTTGTTGTTTTTGACGATGATGATATAGAAAACCTTATCTTTAGATAAGAATCGTGACCACCTAATTCTTACCAAGATCCACCCCCAGTAGCTCAACTAAATTCAATTATTGGGGAGGAAGAGAATGAAATAACTATGGGTGAGGAAAATAATGTTCAAATAGAGGATGTACCTATTGTGAAAGAATATATTAATGTGTTTCCAGAAGATTGACCTGGACATCCTCCAGCGTGATAAATTGAGTTTTCCATTGATTTAATTCCTAGATCAAGGCCCATATCGAAGACCCCTTATAGAATGACCACTTTTTAATTAGTGAAACTAATGAAAAAATTAGAGGAATTTAATAATAAGGGATTTATTCTCCATAGTGTTTCACCATGGGAAGCCCCTGTCATTTTTGTTTAGAAGAAAAATAGATCTATGAGGTTGTACATTGACTATAGGGATATCAATTATATAACAATAAAAAACAAGTATCCACTACCTCTCATTGATGATTTATTCGACCAAATTTATGGAGATCAATACTTTTCAAAGATTGACATTCGATCTGGATATCATCAGTTGTGTGTGAAGAAGGAAGACATTCCGAAAACAGCATTTCAAACCAGGTTTGGGCATTACGATTTTATATTAATTCCTATTGGATTGACAAATGTACCCTCTGTCTTCCTGGATATAATGAATAGAGTTTTCATGGAATATCTTAATGATGTTGTAGTGGTATTAATTAATGATATCTTGGTTGTTGACGCTCCTATCCGTCACAAAGTCTAAAGGAATGTAAAGGGAAATACATTGAACCCAAATTGATTCATCCTTTGAAGAAACGTCAAAAATTTAAAACGGAATGAACCAAGATTCAAATGCACTTGATTCGCACAAGTTCCACTAAGGTCGTGCAAGTATACTTGCGCGCCGCCCATTGGTCACGCAGGTGACTTGCGCGCCTTCTTGAAAATTCGTCCAGGGCCTTCTCCTGCCTATAAATACCCCCCTGTGGGCCCCCCATTTCAGGGAGAAAAAATTATAGAACCTCATACTTGAGCTCCCAGAGCACTAGTATATTCTCAAATCTTCCGAAAACTTATAAGGTATTTTATTACCTAGAATGGAAGATCTAAAGAGGGGGAAAATGGCTTATGTGTTGAAATTCATCAACACTTGCACACCTAGGTGGCCAGCCATTAAGGGAAATGGCCACACTTGAGGGTCGCCTTAATCCTTCCACATAACTTGCACTCCTATCTACTGGAAGTCTCTAGGGGTTGTACTAAGGGCTTGAACCAAGCCTCGGCCAAGTTTTATTCTATGGATTTACCGGCGCACAAGTACCCATGTGTTGCGCAAGTATACTTGTGCGACCAAGACTTGCACGCCCACGTAGTACTTGCGCTCCCATGAAGTACTTGAGTGCCCCTCTCTTTTTGGATTCCCTTCCTGCCCATTTCACCCCTCTTACACCTATCCACATCTCATCTTCAGGATTAAGCTTTCAGAACTCTCTCCAAAGCCATTTATGGCATGATTTCTTTGTTGGATTCGTTATCTGAAAGGAATTCTGTGGAACATCTCTCAAAACCTAGTGATGTACACATTTTTACATCACTAAAGTTAGAGATTCCATTCATTCAACATCATCCTTTAAGATGAGAGAATCCTTAACATGGGCCTCCTTTTCAGGAGTAATCCCTTGTCCAAATTCTCATTAATTTGGGCATCCTTCTTAAGAGTTAGCCCCAAGTCCTCATTTGGGCCTCCTTTGAAGGATTAAGGCCCAAGTCCCCTAAAATGGGCATCCTCTTTAAGAGTAAGCCCCAGTCATAATTTCTCTTAACCTGTGCTTCCTTTTCAGGAGTAAGCCTCAGCCTCCAAGTTCTCAAATATGGGCATCCTCCTCAAGAGTAAGCCCCAACTATGGTTCTCTTAACCTGGGCTTCATGTTCCTGAATAAGCCCCAGTCTCAAAGTCTGCAAATATGGGAATCCTCCTTAGGAGTATCCCCAAGTCCCTTAACCTGGGCCTCCTTCTCAGGGGTAGGCACCAGTCTTAATTTCTCTTAACTAGTCTTAATTTAGTTTTGATCTGGGCTTCCCTCTTAGGAGAAAAGCCCAATCACAAGGCCCCTCCTAACATGGTCATCTTCCTTAGAAGTAAGCACCAATATTAGAGTATCCAAATCTCCATAAAGTACATATACCTTTATGAACCCTGTTCCTCGATTTCTTACCTGAAGTAAATCATAATCTTCATCTATTTTGGGCAGTTAAACATACATAATCCCCACATCATTTCTTATGATTGCATCTTTCATGGCACAATTGTCTGGTTTTATGGATACCTCTTGTTGCTCACACTGATCATGACTCACGTAATCTTAGAGTGTAAAAGTAATTATGAAATCTTTCTTTGAGCCATCAATCATAAATAAAAATCATACTCCCTTAGTATAACTATGTGGATTCTGATTCCTTTTCCAAAACAAAGGATACGTAGGTACCCCATCTACGGGTACGATCCTAGATCTGAAATAATCCATATCCTTCTGAATTACAATAAACCTCAAGTGCCCCACTGTGTGGCTTTAAAACCAAAATGGTCATCATAATGACCAAGAGACTTTTAGGTATTGGAAGATACCATTGACTAAGAATCTCTAATAAATACAGATGATTCTCTATCAATGAAGAACCTATAATATATATAAAATATTCACTAAATTTCCTACATATTTAATCATTGATTGTAAGATCTAAAGAGAATCTCATTTTATACATGGTAATGTAATAAGGATTCACGAACATAACATAAATCTATAAAGAGAGTCCCGAAGTAGAAAATAATTCCCCTCAAAAAGTTGTGATGAGTCTGACCTCCCATCCTCTAAACCAATGAAAATTCTTAAGCCTCATCAGTCCACAACTAATGAGCACCTACCTTTGGAAGGTTGGTCCAAATGGATATGGAATCACTAGATGTTTTCGGTTCTATGAACAAACCCGTTAGAAACTGATTGGAATGTTTGTACCATCAATCAATGAGGTCATACCCAATTCCAGAGGAAACAAAAAAATTGTGAACCCGACGTGAATCCTTAACCAAGTTAAAATGATGTTTTACTTATTTGTTAGGCCCCTATTTAAACTCAATGAGAGGGCCAACAGAACAATCTATAACATATGTGCTCATCCAAAAGATGTAGCGGCCGAATTTATCTTGATTATGTTTGTTATATCAAACAGGCACTCTTTTCCAAGATCTTCTGCATTACAAGAATGGATTTTCCTAAGTTCACGTCTGTGAATACCTATGCTGTGAAAACCACTGAGGTGAATGCATCTGCTACCACTCCTGCTGGATCATCGTCCGCTCTGAGGATGACATCACCTGCTCAACATCTTCAACACTGGGTATCAAATGTGCTAGTAAAGTAGTACCATAAAAATGGTAATATTCTGACTATGGAGGCCGCTCGATAAGCCCTCCAAGTCAATAATTCAACCTGGTCATCCGGACAGCAACGACCTGCGATCATGAAGCAGGTGGTGCCAACCACCATTTCCAACTGTTTCGGGTTGTTATCCCCAGAACGCAATCATCATTCACTCCTGTATTCTCGGGAGGTGAATGACCAGGTCTCCCAGGGCCTTAATTCAAGAAGATAGGAGTCCTTCCCAAGGGATCCCATCAACAATCACCGCCAGACTTGTGCGGCAGTGCGCCCTCAACATGATGAGGGTGTCATCTCCAGGCGTTCAGCTCAGGTTCCTCGAACCCGAGTAGGCAAGACGAACCACCAGAGGTGACAACCAGTTAACAGTGAGCAGGTTTTGATCTCTTCCATCTCTGGAGAGGTCCACCAACCTAACTTGGTGGCAAGAAATGAATGGGCACACATACTTATCCTTTTTAATTCTGTTGTCCAACTAACTCATCTGGCTACATCATGTCAATCCCTCCAGGAAATTATGGCAGAGTACTATAGACAGGAACATACACCAATTTATAAATCATCGGCTAGTTAGCAGGCTCATCTGACTACATGTGATGGAGCCTGCCAACCCAATGTGTTGACAACTAGTAAACATGCACATACACCTTCTTACACTCATCAATCCTGTCAGCATCCTCATCTATCAGTGTTGAAGGAGGCTCGTCAATAAGGTTCAGTGGAGTGAAATTAGTAGGCACATACACCTGCTAGTATTAATCAAGCCTACCAATAGTCTCCTTTGGTAGCTTTCAAAGAAGTCAGTCAGAAAGCTCCAGTGACAAACAGGAGGCAGACTCAACTCTCTGCCCCCACACATGAGCACTATCAGGATTCAATGACAGAAAAAGGAGGACATGAGCAGGCACACACACCTACTCTAAGCATGGAATGGACGTATATCCCCGTTCTGGCGGCTGAAGTCACCAAGAATATTATATCAATGGTGAAAGAGCAGAAGAAAATCTTGGCTCATATTCTGGATGCCTTCCAGGATATTATAACAGCTTCAGCGGCATCTCAGGGAAAGACACATAAATCTACCGCTACCAGTGGAGTGACACATCAACAGTTCACTCCAGAATAGACACACACCTATGTTATAATCCAAGAGGGTTGTGGGTCTTACTCCCCCATATCATACAGATATCCAATTCAGGCACATACACCTGGTTTGAGTGGAGATAATCAGCCTAACCTGATCATTTCTCATGAGCAGGCACATACACATGCCAAATTGAGTAAGAAGGAATATAAGAAGAAGACCCACCTAGCACAGTCAAGAAATCAAATGCCCATCTATGTCAAGGCCTTACTCGGTGCTGGAGTTCTTGATGCACTCAGAGAACTATCTGTTTCAACTCAATATTATGCTCTCCCAGTTCCCAATAGTGGGAACATTAATTCTGAAGGTCTGCATCAGATACTTCCTCATGAAGGCTTGCTTCATGAAAATTCATTTGATCTCGAAGTTTCATCTTCAGATGAGAGCCACATGAACCATTTGTGTGGTCAGAAGACCAAGGAGAAAAATGTTTCATCTTTTGTTGTAACCCACTATGGTGGTCCTCCCCATGATAATGAATTTAGCTGTGAATGTCCTCTTGGCAGTAGTGATTCACATTGCGTGGAAAATTATCCAACAGACAATGTAGTGATGAGAAATCCCTCTAATCTTGAGACACATGAAAATGTGAATCCAGTCATATCTAATGATTTACCATTAGAAGGTGAAATACTTTCTCAACCAGAAGATAGCCCAGGGTGTAGTTCATTCTCCAAACCACCCCTAATTCATGCATCTTCTAGTTTGATCAGTGATTTCTCTACCAATATTGTTGAATCCGATGAAGCAGCAAGGAAGCACCAGCTCTGGTCTAATCGGGTAGAAGAATCTTCATTGAATGATAAAGAGGATGTACTGAATATGAGAAAAAACTGGGAAAAGGTGAAGTGCCAGTTATGTTTTGGCCTTTGGCTGATTCTCAGTATGACATTCCAGAGATGTTGACGAAAGATGGAATTCATGATATTCGGCTCAAAATATGGAAAACTCTTTGTCGGTTGAAAAAGAAAATATTATCTTATGATGAATATGAAAATCATGTCAAGATAATAGAATGGTTACAATGCCAAATTGACTTGGCATCTCTCTCTGTTTCTTGATATCTGAAGGCTGAAAAGCAGCAAAAATCCCTTCCGCATTCATGGCTTGGCGCACTAAGAAGATTGCACCAGTTAATTGCCAATCCCCCATCTGGTATTCATATCAAAGGATGTGGTGTTAATTGAGCACTGCATTTCACTTCTCTCTCCAGTCAGCAAAGCCCGCCGAAAAATGGTTTCATACAATGTTATTGCCCATGGCCAGCCACAGTCAATGGGTTTTGTTTGTAATCAAAAGTTTTCCCAAGAACAGGCTTCAATTAGTTCCTCTGAAAATCAAGCATACAGTGAACAAGTTGTTAAATTACCCCTGCATCATGAAAATGAGAATACTGAACAAGCCTTTCATTTGGAGAAAGCACATCTCCGAGTGACAGAAGTATCAGAAATCATCCAGTGGTATTTTGAGACGGGTGATAAAAGTGGATGCAGGTTGATGCATCCAGGTAATTTTCAGACTAAGTTCTGCAAGATCCGGAGAGCTTTCAAGAAGATCTCAGATATAGCATGTCAAGAACCACCCCATCTTTCCAGACTGGGGACTCTTTTAACCCAAACCTCGGAATTAAAAAATGGGATTCGAGGAGTTGAGCCAGGACAACCCCAATCCACCAGACTAGGGACTTTTTCAAATCCTCAATCCTTCCCTCAGAAAAGTTTGTATTCTCTTGATTGGGGAAGAAGCCTCAAGGGGAACGAAGATTCAAATTATCAAAAGATTCCCTCCAAATTACGGTTCGTCAAGATGATCTTGAGGGATCAAATCAACAAAAGGAAATGTCTCATCAAAGACATGGAAGAAGACAATATCCCAAAAATGCTGATAAAAGGGATGAAATTAATTATACATCAATTAATGTCATCAATTCCATCATTTCTAATCCACTAGATGAGGTTTACTCTGAGGGAACAGATGAAGAGTTTCCTGATCAAGACATTGTATGCACAGACACAAATAAAGAAGGTGTGCATACATTAAACAAAAGGCTTACCCAGAATCTGGGTATTCATTCAAGTAACCAACTTCCCCCTCTCCGAATGGGATCCAATAAGGGGAAAGGAAAGAATCAGGTTACATAACCTTCCTCTGGAGAAGGCCAATCGCTCTCACTAGAGAAAATATTTTCATAATAAGAGGAAGAAATGAACGAATTAAGGAGGATGAATGAAGAACTACTTCAGGGTAGTCTTCCTCCAAAGCGTGCTGGAGTCTGTCGGTCAAAGGAATTTGTTGTGGCTACTGATATGGATAAATAATATCTTCCTTTATCATTACACCCTCATAGGTCTAATCCTACGGGTCTAGTGCAACAATAATTGGCAGTGCTCCCATCTGTTGCAGCACCAGCCACCACATCTGTACCAGCTCCAGTCATGGCACGTGTTCAGGTTCAAGCTCAACCGGATATTTCTCAAAAGTTAATTACTACTATTGAGTCATTAACAACTAATTTGTAAGCTATGGATGGAAAGAGTGATCAAATTAAACCAGAAAATAGAGCTTATCTTGAATGGGTTGATGCAATTCCTCCCCCATCAAGATTTCCAAGTACCACGTTCCCAATATTTAACGGTTCAGGAGACCCAGAGCAAAACTTAACACATTTTGTTTCTTGTTGCGATCCTATAATGGGAACCCTTCAGTAACAAGAAGATGTTAAGCTTAGGTGTTTTGTACAGTCATTACAAGGACATTATTTTGTCTAGTGCACAAGCTTCCAATCCCGGTCAATTACCGGATGGGAGGATCTTAGTTAAAAATTACTTCTTCAGTTCAGCTCAACGTTTCCAAAGACAACTGTTTTTGATCTTACAAACGGTAAGAAAAGGTAGAATGAAAGGGTCTCATATTTCATTGCTCGCTGGAAGGGATTAACATATTACCAAAGCCTAGCACTACCTCAAGAAGAATTGTTTCCAATATGTGTGGAAAATTCATGTGATGAGTTACATACACTGCTGGTCCCTGTGAAATACACAGGAGGGTTTTGAGACCTTACTTCAATCGCTCAACAAATTGAATATTCACTTATAAAGACTGAGGATAAAGCTCATGTAATTCCATCACCTCCATGAAGGAGAATGGGTAAAGTAGAGACTACTACAGTTATGCTTAAAAAAGCACCTGTACCTGCTTCAAATTCAAAAACTTCATCTTCTCAAAGGGATCCACCTCCTAAGCACCAACAACAGAGGTTGTTTCATCAAGATGATCAAAGAGATCAAAGACGGAAACAATTTGAGGATTTAAAGAGTAATGTTTACTCTTTCTAAAATAAACAAGTTCATGGTTACTTCATTTCGGTTCTAGAAAATAATTTGGTTCAATTTCCAAGGCCCACAAGGCCAAACAAGGAAGGAGATGAAGACCATCCCATATATTTCCTGTTTCATCAAATGTTAGGGCATCCCATTCAGGAGTGTTTTTTCTTCAAGTACCTCCTGTAAAAAATGGTCAACTTGGGACAAGTAAATATGAAAGGTTCTTCAGCTCAGGTATCATGTGTTACTTCATTAGATCCAGAGGAGGAGGGAGAGTGGAAAAAAGTCATGAAAAAAAATGAAAAAAAAATATGATGATTGGATGGTCCAAAAAATGATCAACCGAACTCATTCTATTTTACAAACACAATTGATGAAACCAATTATGCCTTCTGCCATGAATGTCATAGAAAAACCCTCTTTATTAGAGGGAAAATCTTCAAAGAAAAGGCATATTTCAATGATAGAAGAAGAATCAGAAGAAGATGAGTATGTGTCAATGCCTATGTTATCTTTGACTCTGGAAGATTTTATGCCATCTACTTTAAAGCAACGGGCACTGCCCCACCAAACAGCACAGCCTAAACAGGCTAATCAGGCAGAGTCTTCATCAAATGAAGAGTTGATCTTTGGTTCTATTAATATGATTCAATTAACAGATCCATATTCTAGTCGCAGTTTCGATTTTGATGAGCCCGAGTTCCCTGTATCAAACAGAGGAATCAGAGGAAGTTCCAGAGGCTCAGGATATAGGGGAAGACATAGATCTTTCTGATGCCACTGTCCCAATTCTACCCCTGCATGAACTGTGTATGTGGCAGAAACTCATGGTAGAGCCCTTCAACGAGCTCAACAAGAACAAGCAAGTTCTTCCACACAAGGCAGACTCAGTCCTGACACAATTATTCTTAAAGATCAGTTGAAGGTTCCTTCTTCTTCCTATCAGCAAGTAAATAGACTTAATCGGTCTAATCTTCCAAAGGCAAGAGTATTACCAACTCCTATCCCAGTACAAGATGCATCAACTTATAAAGCATCAACTTCTAAGCCACCTACAAACTACATGTTCTTGTTGGGAAATGCAGACCTTTGGATCAAAAGTATGATGTATTGAAACACATGGCCCAAATACCATCCAATTTATCAATTTTGAATGCTTTGAATTTATCAAAGGATCTTCGGGAGGCACTTATCGAGGCTTTGTCAAGTCCTCGGGAGTTTGAAACTGAAATTGATGCAGCTGAAGTCTACCATGTAGAGAATAATCTTGCAGAATGCAATGCAGTGATATATTTTACTGATGAAGATGAAGATGATGTCGTGCATGGACATATTAGACCTTTGTACTTATCTGGAAAGGTCAATGGAGTAGACGTCCGAAGAGTTTTCATTGATAATGGTATATGAGTCAACCTCGTCCACATTCGTACACTTCATCAATTGGCCCTCACAGAATCTGATTTATCTCCTTCTACTTTGATGTTATAAGGATATGATAAAAATGAACAAGAACCACTGGGCGAGATTACACTCAGAACTCAGTTTTTAGATATTGTATCCAATTCATGTTTCATGTTTGTTGATCAAGACTCATCCTTCAACATCTTTCATAGAAGACCCTGGCTACATCAACATGCAGTTATCCCTTCATCATACCATCAATGTCTCAAATATTGTTTTGATGGTCAAGTTGGGACATTGTATGCTGATAAGTCCCCATTCAAGGCAAGTGAATCTCAATACATTGAGGCGGAATTTTATCCCATGAAGGGAAATGAGAAATCCACAACAAGGGAGGTTACCAAAGTTAATTATCTGTTTGGTTTTGGAAAAGATTCCAGTAAATCCATTTACACATGTGAGTGCAGATTATGTGTTGCCTATCAGTCAAATTGACAGGATAGACCCAAATAAAAATACTCTTATGAAAACCTCCATAAATGTCAATCACGGAAATCAAGCCAGAAAACATGGGAGAAATTGATGATTCACCAAGCAATGATGATGCTCAAATGGGGATGTCTTCATTTCATCTGCTGAAATTCAGCAAGTCTATACTTCTCCAATTAGATGAGATAAATTTATATTAATGTTAGAGGTAAATTATGATGTCGATTATCAATCCATCATCTCATATTTATTACCCAAAGAAGACCCTTCATCGTCAATCAGGTCAGAAATGGAAGCTTCTTCTTCAGGATGCACAAATTTTGGCATCTCTTCTGATCATGAAGATTTTGCTCCATCGTCTACTATGCAAGTAGGAATAGAAGAAATAACACAAGTTGAAGAAGAAGAGGAATATCTCAGGGATTCAACTCTAGAATTTGAAGAGGGTATCTCTACCACTGTGGATGAACTCAGATAAATAAATCTGGGTACAAAAGAAGATCCATGCCCCACTTTAATTAGTGCAACTATGACTCTTGAAGAGCAAGAGATGTATATTTCCTTTCTAAAGTAAAATTGAGATATATTTTCTTGGAACTATATAGAGATGATAGGTCTTGATCCTGATTTTTCCACTCATCATTTGGGTTTTCCATAAGAACATCGAGGATTCAAACAAGCTGCTAGAAGAACACATCCAACATATGCTTCCAAAATTGAGGCTGAAGTGGATAAGCTTATCAAATCCAACTTCATCAAAGAAGTTCAATATCCCAAGTGGTTGCCTAATATTGTCCTAGTGTAAAAGTGGAATAGAAAAATTAGAGTTTTCATTGATTTCACAGATCTTAATCGGCATTGTCCTAAGGATGATTTTACAGTCCTGATTACAGAACTATTAATTGATGCAAAAACTGGATATAAAGTACTTTCCTTTATGGATGGATATTCCGAGTATAATCAAATCCGAATGGATCTAGAAGATGAGGAATCTACAGCCTTTAGAGCCCCTGAGGGTGTATTTTTCTGTCGGGTAATGCCCTTAGTCTTAAAAAATGCAGGTGCAACATATCAGCGTGTCATGCATCGTATATTCAAACCCTTGTTAGGGAAGTTCATTGAATGTTATGTGGATTCTTTGGTGGTTAAATCCATACAATTTTCTAATAACTTGGCTGATTTGGAAGTCATATTCCACAAACTTTGGCAACATAATTTGAAGATGAACTCCTTAAAGTGTGATTTTGGGGTAACCTCATGAAAATTTCTCGGCTTTCTTGTACGCCATCATGGTATCGAAGTCGATCCTGAGAAGAAAAATTAAATCCTTGTTATGTCACCTCTTCGAAATTTGAAATAATTGAGAGGACTTCAAGGACACTTAGCCTATATTAGGCGTTTCATCACTAATTTGGCAGGAAAAATTTTACCCATCACCAAATTGATGAAGAAGGGAGTCACTTACCAGTGGACTGAAGAATGTCAAGAAGCATTTTATATTCTCAAGAAGTATCTCTTGAGTCCACTGGTATTAATGCCACCTGTTGAAGGAAGGCCAATTATCCTCTATGTGATAGCTTTAGAGCAATCATTGGGTGCCTTTCTTGCTCAGAAGAATGATGCTGGGAATGAAAACAGCCTCTACTATCTCAGTCAGACTATGCATGAAGAAGAAACCTGATATTCAAGTATTGAGAAGTGTTGCCTAGCATTAATCTTTGCATGTTAGAAGTTGAGACACTACCTGTAACATCATGAGGTACAATTGGTATCTTGCAATAACCCGCTCCAATTCATCCTTAGTCGTCCAATGCTTATATGATGTCTGGCAAGGTGGGCAGTTATCTTACATCAATTTGATATTCAATATGTGTCTCAAAAGGCAATAAAGGGAAAAGATCTGGCTGATTTCCTAGTTGAACACCCTTCAGTGGAAGAAACATCTTCAGATATTGAACTCTCTAATGAGGAAGCCGTCCCTATTCAAAAAAGACTTCAAAAATGGGAAATGTACTTTGATGGTGCTTCCAGAAGTCCAACAGGGAGGAAATTGGAAGATCCTAAGTTCAACAATGTTGGGTTAGGAGTTGTACTCATTTCCCCAAAAAAGGCATTTCTACCTTATTCTTTCTAATTATTGGGAGGTGGTACAAATAATGAAGTAGAATACCAGGCTCTTATTGTAGGATTTGAGTTGGTGCTTCAAGCACATGTGAATCACTTAATGGTGAAAGGTGATTCAGACCTAGTAATCAAAGAAGTCAATGGGGATTATGCCATCAGAAAATAAGAACTAGTCCCTTTGTATGATTACGTCAGAGATTTAATGGCGGAATTCCCTTCGGAACCGACATTTTCTTATGTCGGAAGATCAGAAAATGCCCAAGCTGATGCATAGGCTAATATAGGCACAGCTCTGGAAGATCCAAATCGGGACGAGAAAACCATCAGTATTGCCCACCGTCATACAATTTCACCCTATAAACAAATCAAAACAGAGGAAAAAAAATATTTGTCCCATTCTTGAACCATATGGTCATACTACATGAAGGATGACACCTATCAGGGAATACCTTCAAAATGGAACACTTCCACCAGATAGACCCGGGAAAGAACAAATATGGTGACGTGTGGTCAATTTTACTCTTTATGAAAACCCAGATCACTTAGCGAAAGTTCTCTACAAACGTGGTTTTGATGGAATTCTCTTTAGATGCATTGATGGAGAAGAGATGATGGTTGTCATGAAATAAGTGCATACAGGAGTCTGTGGTGCCCATCAGTCTGGACATAGACTATCTAATATAATTCGAAGGCTTGGATGCTTTTGGACTTCAATGATACAAGATTGTATTGATTTCAAAAGAAGTTTAATTCATGCCAAGTACATGCTAACTTCATTCATCAACCCCCAGAGTTGCTTCATACAGAGAAATACTCATGACCATTTTCTACATGGGGAATGGATGTGGTGGGACCTTATCCATCAGCTATAGCTAAGCAGTTTAAGTATATTCTTACTGTTACTGACATATTTTCCAAATGGGCAGAGGCAATACCTCTCAATGAAGTTAGTTCTAAAATCATTCTTAGTTTCATAAATTCTAACATCATTACCATATTTGGTGTCCCTTATACCATATTGACAGACAATGGCACCAACTTCTGTTCATCCAAGGTGAAGAATTTGTATTAATAATACAACATTAAATCCAACCATTCATCTCGGTATCATGCAGCGGCCAATGGAAAGATGGAATCCTTCAACAACAATCTGTCAAATATACTACAAAATATGTTGGATAAAGATAAGAGGTATGGCCTGATAATCTATTTCATGCTTTATGGGCTTATCAGACCACCACCCGCACTGCAACGTGGTCAACTCCATATTCACTGGTATATGGAATAGAAGCATTCTTTCCCATTGAAGTTCAATTACCATCATTCAGAGTAACCAATTGTGATTAGTCATCTAAAGATGAACAATATCAAAAGCCATGGAATGAATTGGAACGGTTATATGAGAAAACATTGTTCACCCTGCACCACTTGGATGTCTACCAGAATCAAATTGCACGAGCTTTCAACAAAAAAAAGTTCGTCTTTGTTCATTCGTTCAGGGAGAATTGGTATTAGTTCTCAGAAATCCAACGATACTTGGAATGAAACCTCCAAAGATTGAGCCAAAATGGTAAGGACCTTATTCAATACATAAGGTCTACTCCAATGGTTCTTATTATTTAATCTCAATTGAAGGAGAACTCATCACTACTCCAACCAATGCCATATTTCTAAAGATATATTTTGTATGAACACAAAATACACCAAGGGTCCATGCATACGACTTTAAACTATTGTAATTTTTGTCCAACATGACGTTAAACTGGGATGTCCTAACAACATGATGCTAAACTATACAGAAGTCCCTTACTTCTAGCAAGACACTAAAATGCATAGCCAACGGTCCATGCATATGACCTTAAACTATTTTCATCCTTATCGTCCAACATGATGCTAAACTGTATCATCCCATTCGTCCAACATGATGTTAAACTGTGCCATTGTCCAAAATGGTGTTAAACTGTGAAAAATTCCCTAATACATCCAACATGACGTTAAACTATGCCCTCTTTTTTCCTCACTACATGACATTAAATTGCACAGTCCCCTTTTTCATCTAACATGACGTTAAACTGTATTGTCCCCATTGTCTTAGCTACCAGATGCTAAACTGTACAACACCCTTACGTCCAACATGACGTTAAACTGTGTCCCTATACTTTTTCTACAGGACGTTAAAATGTATTTCGTCCTTGCTACATGACACTAAATTGTGAAACACCAATAGTCCTAACTGCAAGACTTTAAATTTCATAGTCCCTTTATATGTCCTACATGAAATTAAATTGTGCATCGTTAAGGTTGTTGTTACCTCTTGTTTCTCACCCCGAGTATGAATCATGTGATCTTAGAGAAAATTTCAATCATAAAACCCTCTATGGACCGCTAACCATGCGTAATTCCCAACACAATTTTTTAGGTCGTTGTCCCCAAGAACAAATTGATCACTAATTCATTATTTAATTGAACTACACGGACTTTGATACTTTCCTCCCAGGCTGGGTACGTAGGTTCAAGCCTAAAACCAATTTATTCACATCTGTTCACCTCCATATCATATTATGTTGATTCATGAAACCTCCCCCAGAATCAATATCTTTACATTGGTTCACCTTTGTCCTTTCTATACGACGTTAAACTGTACAACACTTTTTTCTTGTATAACAATAAACTACATTATTCTTTGGTACCCTCACCTGAGAGGGAATCATTATTTTCATTTATTTTCAATCATGTTATATTCAAAAGACTATGTGCATACATGGAAATACCTGAACCTTTTATCTTGGGTTAAACCATCATTGCACTAAAGTCCCCTTTCACCCTTCACATGTACAAACCAAATTTGTACAGAGGGTACTTCTAGAACTACGTTGGCTTTATTCCCATCCTTATGGTATATATAGTAATGTTCGAGTGTCCCTCGAATCTAGCCTCAAGTCTTTTGGTCCTAACCCCAAATTCCACTTTCATTCCCTTGGCTGAAAAGTCCCTATGAAAATACACACTGTGTATTTTTTGTAATGGTTCGAGTTCTATGACCCTAAACTAAGATCTCTTACACTTTCATCCCACACAACGTTAAAATGTATTTCAAGAACTACGTATGGATTGATTCCCATCCTTATGGGATATGTATTGAAGTCCAATATTCAATTCAGGATCCAGCCACAACATTATTATGGTTAGCATTGATCTGTGTATCTCTGCATACATTAGACAATACCCATCATTATGTGTCATAATCATAACCGTAAATATTTTCAGATCGTCATAACAGTTTTCCTGACTTATAGCCACAAAAATGTCAAATTGTTTAGAGTTCTTTTTCCTGCCTATGCAGCACGTGCCCTTAGGCGGCCTTTTATAAACAGTCTACATAATAGACTTGTTAGCCAAAAGATAAGATTATTTGACTATGCAGCCAGTGCCCTTAGGTAGCCCTATATAATTAAACCCCCTAATAGGTTTGTAAAACAATGGTAACTTCATTATTGGAAATAAAACATCATTTTTACTTAGTTTTCTTAACAACAATATGTAAGGATCCGCAGAAAATAACCATCCTTAACATATTCACCCCATGTTCTTTTTCATGATTTGAAAGTATTCAAGTCTATAGTTTATATTTCTCTTCCCTACATTTGGGTCAAACCTTCGTAGGAGTGACATTTATCCAGTTCATAGACGATCATTCTTGAAAATATCTTCTCCATATTCAAGTGCCTCTCTCCATATAGCAAAATCTATGCTTTGGAAAATTTGAATCTCTATAAACATCCTCTGGGTTTTTAGCAGTAGAAAAGAAAATTTCGGAGAGTTCTTTTTTCCTTACTATGTAGCACGTTCCCTTAGGTATCCTTGCATAAACAGTCTACATAACAAACTTTTCAGCCAAAAGATACCATTATTTTACTATGCAGCCAATGCCCATAGGTGGCCCTGCATAATTCAACCCCCTAACGGGTTTGTTAAATAATGGTAACTTCATTCTTGGGAACTGCTTCTCCTAATGCCTTTTAGCCCTTTTTCGTATCATTCCTCATATTCAAAATTTCATAAGTCATAGATTACATGTTTTCCTTCATACTTGAGGGTGGTAAAATGTTTTCAGATAAGTTTTCAAGGAATTGAATCAATTTTCTCCCATTCAGTCAAAGCTATTTCAACCTTAAACATTAGCATTTTTATGTCCGACGTGCATAACTTTAAACATCCCACAAAAGGCAAAGGAACATTGAATATAAGTCATGTTCCGGCTCACTAAACATACATTTTATATGATTTAGGTAATATTGAGAAATTAAAAGATTCAATGTTTGTAGGTTTATTTATAATAATCCTATTAAAAATCAAACTATGCTTACAAGGCCCATTGTCTTAGGTAAAAATCTAAAGCAGGTAGTAAAGGAAAGTTCGTGCAAAATGATTGAAGATGAGAGTGTTTTTCATTTGATGCACAAGAATTAGAAGGACATCCACAGATTGGAGTCTCTTCTCTTTTTCAAGAAATTACAAGACTGTCAACAAAAGTCTTCACTTGATGTACAACATGCCGAGCTTCATCAGCAGCTACTTGAAGCTCATGCACTCGACCAACATCACTATTTTCAGCCTGATGGAGTGATTTCTTGGCATATGCGATGGCTTTCATACCACTCATTTGAGCTCCCTACAGTTAATTATTGAGTTGGTCAAGTTATCCAGTAACAACATCTAATTGTTGCTGAAGGTGTATCTGCTGAACAACTTTATCTTTGATCTTATGTTTCATTTCCTTAATCTTGGCAGCATAGTCAGCCTCAACTCGGGATACTACAGCCTCAAATTCGCTAATTTTAGATAACAGCTTCACCCTGGTCAGATCTTCACGACACTTTTCCTCCTTCTCCCTCATTAAGATGACTTGTTTTACTACAGCATGGATCTTTTGATATCCAAAACCGCCAAGTCCCAGTATGACAAATAGGGATGACAGTTGAGGGATATTTGATAATAGATTTTCTAAAGGCACTTTGGATATGATCTTCCATATGTTTTTCCATGCCATGAGTCGTGAAAATTGGAATTCCTTCTGTACTTCTGGATCCAACTCAACATCACTGTCACAGGGGGGAAAAGTAATCTAGGATTAATGCACTTAAGGAAGTGCCTTGTTCTGCTCCTTCCCCCCTGAACTAGGATTATTCACTTTCAATTCCCGTTGGGGCGGAGGCTAAGACCTCACCTCCTGATCTAGCCACTGAAATTGATGGCCCGGCATAATCAATTGAAATCTTTGGTTAGTTTCAAAGGATAACAAAAGTTAATTGACTGTATTACAAATTATGTACAGTCAGAAATATTTTTGTCCCTTACCCAATGGTAGATTAGCAACCTAGGAAGGTTCCTCCCCATCCTTCCTAGCTTTGAGAGGATTTTCATGATGAGTTTGAGGAAGCGCCACTGGGTTCATCTCCACTTGTGGTAATGTCTCTATAATAGTAGGGTTTTTTGTAACCCCTGAAGGCATGGGTAGTTCAGCAACTTTCTTAGACAAAACTACACATTTGAACTGATCATTATTAGACATGTAATAAGAAGTTATTTTTAATAGGACAAAGGATAACACTCATGTCCATAATCTTCTAAATTACATGGTAATTTAACATGATTTATAAAATATTTGAAAGAAGCGCCAAGTTCCATCATTTCATCTAATGTCATCTCAGAATCCTGGTTAATCACACCAGTGGGAGAATTTGATGTGTCTTATTGGCGACCTTCATCCTGCGGTCCCTAACCCTCGACAATATCTTCATATAAAATCGTGCCATCAGTTGCAATAGCTGCCAAATGCTCTAATGCAGGGGTTGAACCTGAAGTATCACAGAATGGAAGTCAGTCAGTGTTTCATTCAACATTTTATGAATCATTGTTAACTTACCAGAAGTAGGTTCTTCTCTTCTTGCAATAGTAGCAAGAGGGATACTGGGAACAGATGATGGCTCTTCTCCAGGAGCAGCCAAGTCAGCCTGAATTTGTTATTGTTCCACATCACCCTCTGTTGTCCTCAAAGGAGGATCAGTCCTTTCCCTCGAAGGGGAAATTGAATAAGCCCCTGCAATACTAAGGAATATTAGCAATAGTTTTAATGGTTTAAGACTCATGATTACCCAAAGGACTTACCACTACTAATGAAGCGTTTAGCTGTGGACTTCCTCCTTCGTTGTTGTTTCTTCCTTGTCTTTTTAGGAGTGTCGGTAGTCTCCCTTATAGGTACCTGAAGTGGAGAATGGAAGGTGATATCCAACTCCTCATCCATGGCCTACTTGCTTTGAGATATCTAAACTGACTCATGAGGAGATTTAGCAGCAGCCCCGATGGCAGTACCACTAGGGCTATACTGTGGTGAAGGATCCTCAGTAGTTTTTTTCTTTTCAAGCTGTAGGATGAAAAAAATAGTTTCCTTGATTAACAAAGCTTCAAATGAAATCAAGTTGCAAAGCAAATAAGGAAAGAAAACTTACATCTTTAGGAGCCACATAATCTTGCAACTCCTCATCTCCAGAAGCATTAGTCCCCTCAGCGGAACCACGATCTATCATTTCCTTCACCTGCTTGGTGTCAATAAGGGAATCTTCAGTGGAAAATATGAGCATTTCCGGCTCTCTGATGTAAGCCCACGCTTCATCGGGGTTATTCTCAAAACAGATATTTATAGATGCTAGAAGAGTCCCTATTTCAGGGAAATGTAGCCCCTTTCACAAATCCAGCCAGGCAGTTTCCACACCATAGTATAAACTCTGCCATGTCTGGATAGCCTCTAGTAGTAGATATTTAGTACGTGTACCAGAAGCCTGCGAGGAAGGTCCTACCATCTTCGACTTCAGTTTCTTCCCATCTCCTGGAACTACTGATAGTGAATAATAAAATAATACTTATTGATTTATAAAGTAATGGTGATTAAATTGACACAATGAAGTAACTCACCAGGAGTTGATGGAGTGGGCCTTTTGATTCTGACCATAGAATTATATCGGGCACGAGGAAACTTTTCCGCTTGTTGTGCCTCATCGTCCGCATCTTGGGAATCTGGTGAACTAGTACTAGATGAGGAATCTGGTGAATCAGCTTCAGGTGGGGAAATATCACCTTAATGTGGAAGAGTTTAATTTTCTACAGTCCTCTTCTCTTTCCCCACCTAATAAACTAGGTGATTCAGCACGCCTCTAGGATATGCTGCTATCCAGTGCTTGGCATACCATGTAGTCAAGTTATATATCGCTTTTTCAACTGGTAGATCAAATACTGCCCCAGTCTTCTCCCTAGATGTCAGCAACCATAGTTGTCGGGCAACCATCAGTTGTTGCTCTGACCTGATATGCATAGGGGGAGATACAACAGTCTGCTGCAAACACTTGAATTGACGTGCGAATCTATATGGAGAATAGGCCTCGCATATAATCTCTCTGTCAATTCTGGCGACCAACACACAATCTATACAGGCCATCATATATGCCCTCAAATCCAGGCTGGTTGTTCCATCATCAAAAAACCACTCGGTTGACAGATTTCCATAAGGAAAGAAATTAAATTCCTTATACATGCTCAGCCTCACCTTCATGTCATAAGAATTGAGAACTACTGGAGAAATTCCAGAGAATTCCTACACTGATGGCCTCAAAGAACTTCTATAAATCCATACTCTGTTCTGTACATTATAAGTCTTGAAGTGAGTGGCGATCCATCCCCATAAAACTTGGAATGGTCCCACTATTCTTAAGTGAGACTTACCCATGAAGACATGGAGTATGCTCTTGTGAATCTTTGCTAAAATGGGGGTAGCCAACCGAACCATTTTTCCCTCAGCCAACTTTTCCACAATAACGAAGGTCCCTGGCCTGACGCCTCCATTCGAGTCCCTGACTGGCAGAAGATAAACGCTATGCCACAAGGCCAAGAAGCCCGCTAGACGAGTCTTCTTTGGGATCCTCTGATTCACCTCATATCGCCACTTCTCAAATTCTCCTGCTTCTAGAGTCGGCCAGAATGTGCCAGGATCACCCCTCTTCTCTGTTTTGGGGCAGGTGGTAGGACGAGTGGGCTTCTTCTTCTTGGATCCCTTATCCTTTGATCCCATCTCCTTCGGCTCTTTCTCCTACTTCTCGATACGAAACATATTCATCCACTACTCTGGATTAATATCCTTTCTAGAATGATTTATTGAGGTCTCTGAACTCTTGATCTTATGTAATATTTTCAATAATTCATGAGGTAAAGCTGGAGTCTTCTTCAAATCATTCCATGTCACCTTGGGAGGGATGAATTCATCATACATATCACCCAAAATTGGAACCCCTTAGATCTTGTGGACATCTCATAGACTGATTCCCACTTCTCCATGATTCATATGGAAAGAATTGGTTTCTGGTCTCCAATGGCTGAGTATCTCCGACACGAAGTTATCATGCATATAAACATATGTTTTCCCAGCACAGACGACTTCATATATCGTAACTCCTTTAAAATTCTTGAAAAATTCAGCACAGGTTTGTCACACCCTGTATGCCCACATCCATGTTGGCTTCACACCTCCTCCAGGATGGAAGTCCCAACTTCTCTTCCATCCTTTGGATTGATCCATCTGAGAGTTTCGGAAAATTGAGGGATAACAATATGGGTGCAGCTCAGGCTTATGAGGTTTCAGATCTAGAATACAAGGGATATGATGCATCATATGTACGTTCTCCACTGTTCTATCACTTTTAAATACTCCTCCACATGAGATACTTGCTGCAGCAAAGTTGGTGTAGTTCTGAAACCAAGAAATTGGAAGATACTTATTTTCTTCTGGAATGGTAACTTCTCGCAGATGACCATAGCCATACAAAGGCATATAAATTTTCTGGGGGAAGTCATGATGATACTTCTTCAAATACTTAGCCAAATCTGGGAGAGTGTTGTCACAGACGGTATAGTAATCATGGCCAATGATGATTATCATATCATCAATCTGTTTGCTAGCTAGTTCACCAGCCGTTCCGATTCTCTTGGGAGCCATTGAATCTTCACAATAGTTGAATGAATTAACTTTTAAATTGGTTTATTTTCATAAAATTTGTGATGAAATTCAAAAAAAATGGAAAAGTCATTAAGGCGCACAATTCTAATCTTGGCTCACAAGTATGGATGTGTCGCACAAGTATGATGTTCCACGCAAGTTTTTGGCGTGCAAGTATAACCGCGCAAGTCCAAATACCATGACAGCAGCGTGACAGTGAAGAAATAGCAGAAAACAGATCAAATTGTGTGGCGAAGACAACTTGTGCCGCAAGAGCTTGAAATTCTGAAATTCAGTGCTTTGTGCGAGGAATGACCGCGTATATATAGGCCAGGCTGCACCCTTTCACATCGATGCCTACGCGGCTCACCATCTCCATGCCAAAATTTTCATGCTCAATAGACCTTGCGCACCGGATATTCCTTAGTTTTCTTCTTTTCCTAAGAGTCAAATACTTATTTCTTTCGGATCCAACTCTGAGGGGGGACTTTAGCTGATGCTCCTTTCTATCACGGAGTCTAAAGGAATGTAAACGGAAATAAGTTGAACCCAATGGGATTCATCCTTTGAAGAAACAACAAAAATTGACAAATGCATGAACCAAGATTCAAATGCACTTGAGTCGCGCAAGTTCCACTAAGTTCACACAAGTATACTTGCACGCTGCCCATTGGTCGTGCAGGTGACTTGCGCGCCTTCTTTGAAAATTTTCCCAGGGGCTTCTCCAGCTAATAAATACCCCATGTGGGCCCCCCATTTCAGGGAGAAAAAATTCCAGAACCACAGACTTGAGCTCTCAGTGCCCTAGTCTCTTCTCAAAGCTTCTGAACACTTCTAAGGTAATTTCTTACCTAGAACGCAAGATCTAAAGAGAGGGAAGAAGGCATAAGTGTTGAAATTCATCAACACTTGCACGCCTAGATAGCCAGCCCTTAAGGGAAATGGACACACTTGCTCACCGCCTTACACCTTCCACATAACTAGCGATCCTCTCTTCTGGAAGTATCTAAGTGAAGTACAAAGGGCTTTAACCAAGCTTCACCCTTGTTTTACTCTAAGGATTAACCGACATGCAAGTACCCATGTGTTTCGCAAGTATACTTGCTTGACCAGGACTTGTGCCCCCCAAGCAGTACTTGGACGCCCCTCTCTTTTTGGGTTCCCTTCCTGCCCACTTCACCCTTCTTACATCTATTCACCTCTCCTCTTCAGGATTAAGCCATCAGAACTCTCTCCAAAGCCATTTATGGCATGATTTCTTTGTTGGCTTCCTTATCTGAAATAAATTCTATGGAACATCTCTCAAAACCTAGGGATTTACACATCTTCACATCACTAAAGTTAGAGAGTTCATTCATTCAACCTCATACATTATGATGAGAGAATCCTTAACCTAGGCCTCCTTTTCAGGAGTAATCCCCAGTCCAAATTCTCATTAATTTGGGCATCCTCCTTAAGAGTAAGCCCCAAGTCCTCATTTAGGCCTCTTTTTCAAGAGTATGCCCCAAGTCCCCTAATCTGGGCATCCTCCTTAGGAGTAATCCCCAATCATAATTTCTCTTAACCCAGGCTTCCTTTTCAGGAGTAAGCCCCAGCCTCTAAGTTCCCAAATATGGGCGTCCTCTTCAAGAGTAAGGCCCAACCATGGTTCTCTTAACTCGGGCTTCTTCTTCAAGAATAATCCCCAGTCTCAAAGTATTCAAATATGGGCATCCTCTTTATGAGTAAGCCCCAAGTCCCTTAACCTGGGCCTCCTTCTCAGGAGTAATCCCCAGTATTAATTTCTCTTAACTAGTCTCAATTTACTTTTGATCTGGGCTTCCTTCTCAGGACAAAAACCCAATCATAATTTCCCTCCTAACCTGGGAATCTTCCTTAGGAGTAAGCCCCAAGATTAGAGTATCCAAATCTCCATAATGTGTATATTACATTATGGACCATGTTCCTGGATTTCTTCCCTGATGTAAATCTTAATCATCATCTATTTTGGGCAGTTATACATACATAATCCCCACATCATTTCTTATGATTTCATCTTTAATGGCACCATTGTTTGGTTTTACCAATACCTCTTGTTTCTCACACCGAGCATGACTCACGTGAACTTAGAGTGTAAAAGTAATTATGGCATCTTTCTTTGATCCATCAATCATACATAAACATCAAACTCTCTTATTCGAACTACGTGGGTTCTGATTCCTTTTCCAAAACAAAGGATACATAGGTAGCCCATCTACGGGTACAATCCCAACTCTGAAATAATCAATGTACTTTTGAATGAAAATAAACTTCAAGTGCCCCACTGAGTGGCTTTAAAACCAGCATGGTCATCATAATGACCAAGATACGTTTATGTATTGAAGGATACCATTCACTAAAAATCTCTAATAAATACAGACAATTCTCTATCAATGAAGAACATCGAATAAATTTACAAGATTCTCTAAATTTCCTACATATTTAATCATTGATTGTCAGATCTAAAGAAAAGCTCATTTTATACTTGGTAATGTAATAAGGATTCACGAATATAACTTAAATCTATAAAGAGAGTCCTGGAGTAGACACTAATTCCCCTCAAAAAGGTGTGATGAGTCCGACCTCCCATCCTCTCGACCAATGCAAATTCTTAAGCCTCATCAGTCCACAACTCATGAGCGCCAACCTTTGGAACATAGGTCCAAATGGATTTGGAATCATTGGATGTTTCTAGTTCTACGAACAAACCCGTTAGAAACCAGTTTTAATGATTGAACCTTCAATCAATGAAGTCATCCCCAATTCCAGAGGAAACATTGGAATACATAAAAAGCTACAAAGATCATGAAAATCACTTGCACATTATCTTGAAGACTCTTAGAAGACTTGAATTATATGTGAAGTTTAGCAAGTGTGAATTATGGCTTCATGAGATTTCTTATCTTGGCCATATTGTCTCCAAGTCTGTTGATCCTTATAATACCATGGAAATCCAAGAATGTCCTACACCGATGAGTATAACTGAGGTACGTAGTTTTATTGGTTTAGCTGGTTATTATCGACGTTTTTTCCATAATTTTTCCCAGTTGGTAACCCATTAACACAGCACAAATGAAAAGGTGTTAAATTTTTTTGGACAAAAGAGTGTGATGAATGTTTTGAAGAATTTAAGAGATGATTAGTCAATGATTCTATCTTGACTCAACCATCGGGGAATGATGGGTTTGTTATTTATAGTGATGCATCGAAGAAAGGACTTGGTTGTGTCCTTATGCATAATGATAGAGTTATAGCTTTGCATCACGACGGCTAAAATTTCATGAGAAAAACAATCCTACTCATGATCTTGAGTTAGAAGTTGTAATATTTTCTATGAAGATTTGGAGAAACTCTCTTTATGGTGAAAAATGTGAGATTTATTCTGATCACAAGAGTTTGACGTTTATTTTCACACAGAAAGAACTCAACATGAGGCAAATGAGATGGCATGAACTAATCGAGCATTATGATTTCATGATAAAAAACCACACGGGGAAGGAAAATAAGGTGGAACATGATTCGGAAGAAAATATCATGGAGTTTTGAAAAAGATGATAGTTGAAAAGGATCCTATATACATAAATCTAGTAAAGATGAATATGGGAATAACCATGGATTGTGAAACATCAATACTTTTTAAAATGGTTTACAAATAATCTTTACTATAAAGTATAAAAAGTTCTAAGACTGATGATGAAGAGTTTCGAAAGAAGATTAATGCTATGAATGATGGGAGATTGAGCGACTTTGTGTATGAAGATGGAATTTTGAATTTTTGGAGGAGAATTTTTGTTCCCGATATACCTGATCTAAAAATGGAATTGTTGGATAATGATGGTAGTTCCAATTTCTCTGTACACACTGGTAGAACCAAAATGTATAGAGAATTGAAGGAACATTTTTTGTGAGACAACATGAAAAGGGATATTCATCATTTTGTGTTAGGATGTACAGTTTTCCAACAAATGAAAGCTGGAAGGCAACAATATGGAAGAGTCTTTCAACCTCTTCCCATACCTGAGTGGAAATGGTATATTATTGCGATGGAATTTTTCATTGGACTACCAATGACTCATAGAAAGAATGATGCAATATGGGTCATTGTTGATCGTCTTACCATGTCATCACATTTTCTTGTTATATGAAAAGATTTACCACTTGAAAGATTAGAAATAATATATATTAATGAAGTTTTAAGACTTCATGGAGTACCACAATCGATTGTTTCTGACCCTGATCCCCAATTTACATCAAGATTCTAGAAAATTATTCAGAATGCCCAGGACACTAAACTTCATTTGAGCAGTGCCTACCACCCCCAAACTGATGGAAAATCAGAAAGGACTATTCAAACCATAGAAGACATTTTGAGATCATTCTCACATGAAATTCAAGTTATGTGTGGGATCAATATTTACCTATGGTAGAATTTTCCTATAACAATAGCTTCAATTCAAGTATTCATATGGAACCATATGAAGAATTATATGAAAAGAGAAGTATCACACCAACTTTTTGGGATGTTGTCAGTGAAAGAAAACTCGTAGGCCTAGAACTAGTGGAGGAAATGATGAAAAAGGGGAAGATAATCCAAAACCACATCAAAGCAGCTCAAACTAGTAGAAGAGCTATACCGATAACCGAAGGAAGAATTTGGAATTTTAGGTAGGAGATCATGTTTTCTTGAAGGTATCACCATGAATGGGTGTTATAGGTATTGGTAAGAAGGTAAAATTAAGTCCCAGGTACATCAGACCATTCGAAATTCTAGAATGAATTGGGGTTGTAGATTACTATTGGACAATGCCTCCAAGTCCCTCCAAAGTTCACGATGTATTACAGCTATCACTATTGTGAAAATACATGCCTGACCCAATGCATGTACTCACCTATGAGGAATTAGAACTGGAACCTGATCTATATTATTGTGAAGATCCATTCAGGGTTCTTGATACAAGAGAACAAGTGTTGAAAAAACCGAACGACTTGTCTGGTAAAAGTTCTATGGTGAAACCATAAAATGGAAGAGGCAGCGTGGGAACCCGAGGAATATATGATGAAGAACCACCCGAGTTTTTTTATGTAGTAATAGTATTGAAATTTCAAGGATGAAATTATTTGTAGGGTAGAATCTAACACCCCAAGCTTCCACAGTAAGCTTCTCTTTGAATAATACAGTAACATGTGTCGTACGCAACTTCGAGTTCTAACACACCAAAACCTATCAAACTAGACGTTATGAATAGTAATACACACTTTTTGAAATTTTATAAATTTTACCATACAAAATGGACTTCATTTTTGGATCTGAATATCAAAATTAGCTTATGGTGATTTTTTGGTATTTTTCTGAAAACTTGCAATTTTTGATGAATAATGAAAAACACTGGGTTTTTGTATAAAACCGAATTTTTATTTACAAAATTATTTATTTTATTTAAATTTATTTTTATTAAAAATAGGTACATAATACGTGTATGAGTCAAATTTCATTAATTGGAGTTAGTTTATAATAATTTTAGATATATAAAAAATTTATTGAACTTTTCACCGTCTTTTACCCACCTCCTAGGATAATTTTCAAATTCACATAAAACCTATTTTTAATGATTTTGTGAGTGGAATATCAAAAATCTGAAAGACACAGTTGATATCAGTAAGAAAAATGTGGTTCAATAAGTTGAAAATAATTTTTAGTGAATAGTAACTTTTTACTTTTATTTGCCAAGGTTAAAAGTAAATAGGGCATTTAAGGGTAAAAATGATATTATTATTACCCAAACACATGTACTAATTCTGTTGGATTACTATAATTTGACCAAAAAACCCTTAGGAATAAATTATAAACCTCTTCGGTCAACTTGGATTAGATGAGGACACTTATTATTATTTTATTTAAAGAAGAGTTAAAAGAGTTAAAATCAATGTTTAATAACTAAAATATTTTTAATATAGGGATATACATAAGAAAAATTGGACTATAAATATTCAACAGGAATATAACAAGATTTTATACATAATTTTATTTTATTTATATTTTTTAGAAATTAAATAATTTATTTTATTTAAGACACAATGATGATTCAGTAATTATCTAATTAAGGAAATATTAAAATAATTGATATTATAAATATCCAAATAAATCTAATTTGAAACTTTTTATGAATTCCACTAATTCTATAGGTTAATATGACATATTCGGGTTAGTTAGAAGAATTAATTTTGAAGTAATAATGCTTTTATGAATTAAGAAAAAAATACCAAATAGTGTCAAAATAGACATAAATGGGTTTTTAAAACAAATATTATACTATTAATTGGTATACTATTCCAAAAAATATATGGTTCGGCCAAAATACTTATATATAGATATTTTTATCATTAATGAACCACTTTTGGTTCTCTTGGAAGTATATAGTAAATTTATTAACCATATAATATAAAAATACAAAGAGACATGGTAAAACCTATTTAACAAAGAGTTAAATCTAAAATATATACTAAATATAGGGACCCAAACCTATTTAAAACCTATTGGTTGAGTGGTTTTCGACCCATAAAAACTTTATCCTCTAAATAATACTTTTTTAAACCATTATAAACCAAAAATTATTTTATTATAAAATAATATTTCTAGCTTTTCCTAAGGTGCCCTTCACCCCTATTATAAAAGGGCACCCCCCCCCCCTTATCTTTAATTTACAACTTCAAAGCCATTTGGATCGTCCAACCTCTACCCAAATACACTCTTAACTATCCTCCCTTCATCCTATAGTCGTTCCTTTAGTCAAAAATCCAACTTAAATATCCATTTTGATCAAATCAAAAGTAAGAACCCGAAGAAGAGGTAAATATTTCCTCACCTCTTTCAAGTTCCTTTTTCCTCAACTTCCTCTTTCATTATTGTTTCCATTATAAAATAATAACTCAAGTATATTATATATAATGTGATGTTATTATAAATATGTTACCACCATATTCATTATTCTATCCATATTTTTAATGACATGTCACTATACGTTCGTACGTATGGCTTACCGTCTCCACGTCGTGGTGTAATTTTTATTCAATACATTATTATTTGGATGGGTATAATAATGTTGTTTAATTGATGTAAATAATAAATATAACATGATAATGATTTTTTCATATATGATATACCATCCAATTATATATTATTTTAATATCAAAAGAATGATATTTTCTCTCATACGTACGTACGGATTACCGTCTCCACGAATGTGATGAGATTCAGTCACCATCATATCCATTCAAGAATAATTTTCATTAGATTATTAAAAATAATGTTTAAATATTTAATATCATTATTAATATGAATAAGATACATCCTATCCATAAAAACATTACTTACATAACAAAAAATATAAAGTAAAATGAATCAGTTAACACCTGAAACGACGATAATACTAAGATAATATTTATAAAGCAATGTTAAAAGATCATATATGATATCATATTAATGTATATTATTCTTGTATAATATAACAAAAATAATTTCACCATTATATAGGAGGTTAACCTACCCTCATCCAAGGAAAATTACAAGGTATGGGTTAATTCTACAATCTCTTCATTATCTGAGGTTATTTATACGTAATTATCTACTGGGACCTCTTTATCATCCACATCCTTGTTTCTTAAAAATATAATTCAAAACATTCTTACTATTTTATAGACTATGGGTTAACGTAATTTATACCCTTTTTTGAATTTTATAAGATGTTTATAAATGAATCATTCCATAGTTTTCCAAACAAAGTACTTTAGGACCATTTCGACAAAATTAAGGTAAGAATGTTTTTTTAACTTATAAGGTGGGTGATACTATTTTCTTCCATTATAACATAATCGAAGCTTCCCATACAGGCTTATAATAATATTTTCAAAATAAATTTTTTCTTTTATAATTATATTACTTTAAATGATTTTAAAATAGAAAGATATATTTCTATAAAAAAAGGTTTTGATTTCATCTTTTTCAACATCCTTTGATGGATTTTAAGCTTAAATGAGGTTGATTTATTATGATACAAAACTTATATACTATATTGAAGGTTTTGTAATATGTTTTATTGTGTATTTTTTATTTTTATACCATTCATGGTTTATGGATAATGTATTTTCATTTCGTATGCTATTTTTAATTTGAATGTTTATGTTATGTTTAAAACTTTTCATTTGAGGAATGCATTGGACTTAGTAAGTGGCAGGTGGAGCCTGCTATAACAACTCGATGCATCTGTAAGTCTCATGAGACAAACTAGTGTCTAGGAATAAGGCCTTGACCAAATCTTATTTGTAGTCTTGGCACAATTCCTTGACTACGTAGTTATGAAAGTCTGGCATTATGCATTCCATCATTATGATAGTGGCTATTGATATTGCATATGATTATTTGACTGGTAGAATATTCATATGAGTAAGTAAATGTCATTATTTGGATTTTATATTTTCCATATTATGCTGAAGTTCAAGTTTAAAAGGCTTTAGTTTTAGTTTTATACATTTTATTAAATGTTTATTCTTATTTATGAAAGCTTCTGCTAAATTTTTATCCTTAGTGTGCATCTGAGCTCACCCCTTTCTATGTTTTATTTTTTCCAGGATGCGAAGAAGAATATTATGACTAACCTACATGTATAGTCTTTGGGATCACAGTGTTCTCTATGGAAACAATATTGTTTTAATTTTCCATTTTATGATGTAATGTAAACCTTATTAATTTATCTAGTACTTCCAAGGCTAATAAACTAATTGTTCCTTAGAGACTTGATGTTTTTTAATCATTCCAATGATACGTAATAATGAACCGAATCTCGGATTCTAGGGTTGGGGCGCTACAAATAAAACTTACTTCAAATAATTTTTTTTGATATTCTAAGAGCATATTTATGTTGAAAAAGGTGAGTTTAATTCATGAAGTATATATTCGGAATATATATTTTGAATATTTTTATGGTATATACATTTTTTTATGAAACATTATGAGGGATTAAGATTATTTTTATATTCATCATTGTATTATATGACATAATTCAATACATTCAGCTGGATTTAATTTTTTTCATAAGTATTTTTTGATGGATCTTTTTGGGAAACTTTTTGTTGATTTGTTTAAATAAAACATAAGATGTTATTCAATATATTGTGCTAAATATTTTAGTCATGGTAAATATTTAGTGGTTTATATAATAAAATAAGTATATTAGGACTCACTAAAAATAAATTTTAGTTTTTTATTAAAAAAATCATAATGAATATCAATTTTATGGGGTAAGAGATGAGATAAGAGTATAATTGATCAGTTAATGGTCAAATGATGGGATTATGCATATAACATGGATTTAAAAAATTTATATATATTAAATTGAGTAATATATTGATATATTAATAGAATCAATCATCTTTTAGAAAATAACTTCACAACAAAAATGTTAGTAGTTTACATTCATTTATGATGAGTGAAGTATATTTTAACTAATCAATTATTTATGGTTTTTTTTGCTGTTTAATTTCTCATGACCATTCTATCTATAAATATCTATTATGAAATGGGAATTAAAAATATCATCAAGTTATTCATTTTCACAACCCTATATGTTCTCAAATTTGAAAACATTCTTTTATGTCATTTCAAATGACCATTGTATTTTCCTATCCCACTAGTAATGAGTGTGTCTAATATAACTTCATTATGATGTGGGTTTTCCACCATGAGAAACTAATGTTTCTAACCATAGAGTATTAATAACATGTAAAATATTTTTATGGTAAAATATATTACTGTTTGTGAATTTAATGATAATATATATTAAAATAAGAACATTATGTTGGTAACGTAATTGATATGTAACAATGGCCATAAACAAAAAAATGTAATATTATTATTAAAAAGTTATAGTTGTAACCTTATCACTATATTTTTAGGTAAGAATAAGATTAACCACATAATGAAAAAAACACACATAGATATATATATATATATATCTGTGAATGTGCATGGTAATAATATTTTAGAAAATATGATCCCAATTTTTTGTATAGTAAATTCATAATTCAAATATAAATTTAATCAAAAATTGTTTTTACATATTTTTGAAAAAAAATATGTTTTATAAATATTTTATAAAACATTTCTAATTTTTTTATATAATGAATTTAATTTTTGAAATTAGCTGATGGTGAATTTTAATTTATTTCTAAAATGGTTGGATTTTCTGAAAATACTGAAAATACCACTTTTTTCATTTTTTTAATACTATCATTTTAATTCACAAAAATGGAAATAAATTATTTTAATTTGATCATTGTTTAAAAAATCTAATTTCTTATAAATAATCTATTCAATTTCATTACAATCCGAATTATACCACATTTTAGTATAAATTCCTCCGTGTGAATAAAAAATAATTTTTTCAAAAACTATTTTTCATTCTATTTTCCTCATTTCTATTAAAAATAACTTATTTCAATTCGGGTGATTAATTTTTATTAAGTTTTAATTATGTTTGTATTGAAATATGAAATTTTAACCAATAATTAAATATTTACAATTTTATATAGAATGAAATTTTTTGTAAAATAGTAAAACAAATTATTGGAGTTTGATATCCTTTAGGTTATATACAATAAATAAACATAATATAAAATATTTTGAATCTTATATAATGAGTCATGTATTATAATATACTACAATTATAATAATAAATAATTTAAAACATATACATTATAATTTATTTCATGATAATTACGAAGAACATTTTTCTGACGATATAGTTCGTGTGTAACACTGGAAAAGTAAATTTTTATGTTCAAAATATATTATTTGTGAATAAGAATTCCTTTTTGAGAGTATATTATTATATTTTAATAATTATTAATGATTTTAATGTTTTTATGTGAATTATAGAGTTATATTACTTGGAGATTATCCAAATTCATGTTCTATGCCAGTGTAAGACTAGACAAGTAAAAATAATGCATTAAATAATTTTTTATGAATTGGCTGTGAGTAAACATACATATTTAATCAATATAATTTTTTTCATGTTATTTAATTTTTCACTTTGATAGATGAATTAATTATCATTAATTCTTACACAATGTAATATTGGGCTTCTATATGTAGTAAAAATTCATGTAATTTATTTTAAAAAATATAAATTTTTTTTTATGGATGAGGAAATTTTAACCTAGAAAATTATAGAAAAAAATTACCATTTAGAGATTTTATACAAGGTTATATTTGAATTAATGTTTTTTGGATTATTAAATGACAATTGTAATTAATATGTTATGAAAAGGAAATTTTCATAAATAATTGATAATTCAAGATAAAAAAAGAATGTGGGGAATGTGGATATGATATGGTCAAAAATTTCATTAGAGGTCAATTTATGTTCCAAATTTATCCATAAAGATAATATTTTGACACTCTAAATCTGTAAAAGATATTACCATGATTATGGATCAAATAGGTCAACTAATTAATTTAACCTAAAGATACATTTTAAAACATAACATAAACATTTACATATTTTACTACATGATTTTATTTCAATAAATCATAAATTATAATAAAATATATTTCCGTTAGGAATAATTTTCCTAGAAAATGTGTTTACTATATTTTAATCTTTTATGAAATCCCATGAGTGAACCGCCCTTCAATTATAAAATAGAAGGACCCATTTCTCTTTATTAAATAACATTTATCAAACTAGATCTAACAAAAACAAAAAAAATTACATCATCCAATAAACAAGACACATTATAGAAGCTTGTTTCATCCCAAAATACCAATTATAGGGTACGAATGAAGAGATCTAAATGATTTGAATCATACAATTGGTCACCTCCTAAATAGATAACATTCTTTTTAATTATTCATCTACGTTTTTTAAATATTTAATTTTCATCATAAATAATATTTAAATTATAATAAATAGAGTAAAATTTTATTATTATTATGAAACCACCTTTATTCACCCTATTTCTATAAAATGTGAATTGAAAGTGTTGCTCATGTGTACGTACAACTTAACCTCTCCACATAGTGATACAATTAATTTTCCATCATCGTCACTCATGGATTGTACTTATGGTCTTTTTAAAGTTTATATATGATATTTTTTATATAATATACTTATTTAATGATAATATACTTTATGTGAACATACCATCCAATCAAAAAGAAATTGATAATGTCACTCATGTGTAGGTGTGGACTAAATCATCCATAAAATGATGTGATTATTTTTTTCATTTCCAAATTAAATATATTGTAATAAAAGTTTATTTTACGAATAAATATTAATATTTATGACATATTAATTAATTTTTTTTGGTTAATTATTTTTTTAATTTGTTTTGTTCCATCCATCAAAATGAGAAATGTGTATTCATGTGTACGTATGACCTACCGTCTCTATGAACTATGTATCTCATTTTTCTATTAGTATATTTTACATATGACTATGTATATTTATAAGGAATATATATTAATATCATTGTAAAAATTTTGGACATTACGTTAGAATGATCAAATTACTAATACTGATACTATTTAATCTAAACATGCATGAATAATCATGTGGTTATTATCCATAATATTGATTTCCCTAAAGAATTGTCAATAAAGTGGTGATAAGATATTAAGAAGAAAATAAAATAATTTATTATCTATAATATTATATTTCTAGAATAGTTTTATAAAAAAAAATTATTTGTTATATATTATATTAAAATGTGTATGAAGAAATATAGGATTTGATGTAACAAAATATCATCACAAATTGTCCTCTTTGGGAAATATGTTATGTTATGCGGCAATCTTGTTTTATGAGATTTTTAAATAGTAGATTGGGAATTTTATATGTTGAATCTATATATATTCATTTTATTTATTTTTTAATTTTTATGTATTTATTTTATTAGTCTTATTATCCAAATTTTACCAAAAAGATATGGGGTTTATGTATTGACCCCATTTTAATTGAAATTATTTAGGGATGATTTTATGTTATAGGTCATTAGACTATCATTATTTGATTAATCCATTTAATTTTTATTATCCAATGGTCATTTATGAAGATTAAGTATTTTTCATCCATTAAACAATATTTAAATTCTAATAAGACTAATGGAAATTATTTTAATAATTTGACATTGTATTACAATTTGGTCAACAATCATATCCTTCCAAATATCAACAATTATAAAATGTTTTGTGGAATTTTATTATTACCCACCTATCATTATTTAATTAAAATTTTACTATTGATTTATTTTGTAATTTTTTAATAATTAATTTTCATTGCTTTTTCAAACAAAGTATCTTTTGACATTTTACAAAACTATTAAAGGAATGTTTTTATTTTTAATTATATAGCATGAAATAAATTTTCTACTATCATTAACAATCAATTATTCAAAAATAAAATTAAATATTTCCAATTTTAATTTAGAATAATATGTTTATTATAGTATTTTTTGAGATTTTTATATTTCATAAAATATAATCCTATATGATAATGGAATTTTTGTAAAGAAATATCCCATTAATCATTTAATGTTATTTTTCATCAATGGTAACAATCATTTATGTAAGTTACTTTTTAGTGATATTATTTAAGGATACCATATTTATTCATTTAATTGAGTGGTTTGTTATTATTATGATGAAAATTTTATAAAATATATTTATTTTATGTCTGTTATGTCATGATTTAATGATGAATGGATTATGATATTCAATGATTTATATATAGGGAAAAATTTTATCTAATGTTTGGTTTAGTTAAAGTTATTTAATACATTCTGTGATGATGATGAACTGTTGATGTAAATATGGGATTTGTGATATAGATTTCATTTTCACAGTTTCAATCATAGAACTAGTTTTCAGGATCATATAATTAAGAATTTATGGGGGTCCCATTTCTATAATATTATGTGTGGTCATGTTTTTCTTGTCCATATGATTATTCAATGACCTGGTATTTGTGTCCATAGTATTATTAATAAAATTATAATTCATGCTTATAATTTTATACATGGACCTAATTTCATGTATTTTACTTAATGACTGAACATATTAGTATTTATTCTTGTTTACAATTTAATAATATTATTCTTTTCAACATTAATAAGTATATTTTAATATATCATCACTCATGTTAATTAAATTACATTTTAAATCATTTATTATTAATTTTTAATCATTATTACATGAATCATGTTTAAAATCATTGGTAGATTTGGTATGAACATTTTCAGTTAGGGTCATCACCTCATTCCTTCATTTATATATATATAATGATTTCATAAGATAATCAATTAATATGTTCCATGATTAACCATACCATGAGTCTTAACTATCATTTTCTTATGTTTCCATTCCGTATGTTATAAAGGATGGTTTTATTTATGGTATGCCTACGAAAAATATGAAATATGGATAAATTTGAGGTGCATGATGAATATCATTCATGAAATAAGAAGACTCCATATCTAGTGTTTAAAGACATTAATCTGTTACATTAATCATATATGTTTTTTTTCAAATGAATTGAATATTATTCAAATATGATTTTGATATTTATATATTAAAATATAGGGTTTATATAGTGTTTCATTTATGATGTAGTTTTTTTAATATATATTTCATCAAAAATTATATTTTATATTCTAAAATCTGATTTAATATACATTAACATTCTACTGGATTTTAATTTTATTATTTTATTAATTATTTGAATCCCCATCATAATATTTAAAATAAAATTAAAATATTGATGGAATGAATTTCTGAATTCAATTTTTATTGTCATTTTATTTTTCTGGAAAAAATATTTTTAAGTGACCACTTATACAAATTTTGAATGTGGTATAGACCTGGAATATATAAAACTTATATTTTTCTTAATTAATTTCACTATTTTGAAAAAAACAAAAATAATTATTCTTTTAAACAAAACATAGTAGATGAATCTCAATATTTTAAAATATTTCAAATCATCTAATTTGTTTTCTTATTATAACAAATAATTATTCCTTTAAAAAATTTCCAAATTTTACAAGGAAAATTGTATAATACTTTCAATACATTCAATGTTGAAATAATTTCAACCATAACTATGTGTACCACTATATTCATTTGTCTAATATAGGTTTTAAAAAAACTACTATAAATTTTTGATGTCTAGTGTGAAATAAATAAATTAAATGAATTTTTTATTATATAAAATTATATTTTAACATATATTAAATAAAATTTAAAAAAATAATTCAATATTTATTTATACTAAATGTAAAATTAATTTTTTAACATTTAGATAATTATTGAAAATATTTACTAGATTATAAGAAAGAATAAATTAATGGTTAATTTTTTAAAATGTTCTCAAATATTAAATGAATTTTTTTATATTTAATCAGTTTTTTACATAGTTTAAAATTTTAATCACATTTTACTAGAATATAATTTATTTTTAAAAAACATTATATGTTATTTCATTATGTTTTTAATTTAATTTTTTAAATTTAATATAATTTTCTAAATTAATAATCCAAATGTATTTTTATTATATTATTTTATTGATTTTCTATATTGTATTTATAATATTATTTATAATACAATGGAATTTTCATTATTAAAAGATTAATTAAAATATTTTTCGTCATTTACAATTTATTAGAATATATTATTACCTATTTCCATTTTCTTGATGGAATTTTTTCAATGGAATAATTTTTGTAAATAATTATACATACATAATTATTTTCATATTTTATTTGTTTCCCATATTATTTTTTTCATTATAGAAGGAATCTAAAGAGAATGAAACTCAAAGGACTAGAAAAACAAATGTAAATCTAGTGATGAAAAATTATATAAGTTCCCATTCAATACAAAACTATAAAAACTAAACATTTCAAAGGGGTGTTAACAAAGAGTATCAGAACCATTACCTTTACCCAATTTTTTTAGAGAATATGTAATTATATTGGCCTATTAATACATGATTAAAATACAAAAAAAAATACAAAAATAGAATATTAATAATTTATTCCACCATACCATGATGAACCATGATGGAAATCATCTTCTATACATGAAAATGTTAACTGAGGAAAATATATCAAACATGATCAAGAGTACCTTGTATCTCTCTGACATGGCCTTAAGGACAATATAATGGACTCCATCGTTCTTTAATATCAAACACACTACCATTCCACAACAATTAATAAATAATTTTACAATGATCTAAAAGAGTCACAAATGGTTTATATATAAGTAGAAATTCTGTGTTTCCATTAAAATCATTGTCTACATTAGTCTTGAATGACCCTATAGGCGGAACCTATGAAGAAACAAAACACACATCTTTATATGTTGAACTTTTATTTACTGCCCAAATTTTGTGTAATTGGGAAGGAATTCATTTCAGTGGGCTATATATTCATTCACATTTTATTTTCCAATTCATAATTCACAAGAGATCATGGGGTTTTGGTTTGATTTCCTTGAAACTAGGTGTTCTAAGAATTCAAGAATGGAACTCTAGCTTCAACCCCATTGAGGTTTGAAATCTATCACTCATGTTTGGCATATATTTTATGGTTTTAACTAGATCAGGTTAAATCAAAAAATATAGTTTGGTTTACCGTCATAAGTTGGGTTTCCTGTAAAAATGGATATAAATAATGAGGAGGCTACTCTATTTATTATTAATTCATTTTATATAATGTTTATTTGAGTAAAATTTTGACCAAGAAAGTGGTGTAATCCACAAAAAAGAATACATGAAAAATATTTTTCGTATGAAAAGATCCTTGATTAATTTTCTTTTCTTGAAATGAGGTTTTTCATTTCATGAATTATTGTAAGAAGTCTATAATCATTAAAATTTTCAATTACATGGGGCATGAGGCCCCTATCTGTAAGAGACCACCTAGTCGGGGAAATGTTAATTGTGTATCTAGGGATCCCCATAGTAGTGATATGAATGAGATGGATAATGCTAGTTTTTTATGATAATCCTCTAAATTAGTATGGGTGTACTGGTTCTAAGAATACTCTTAATGAGAATTCCTCCTGTAACAATGATAAACTGAACTCAAAAAATTTTCAATCTGTTCATGCAGCTAGTCAATTAGAAGATCAATGGACTCTTAGAGCTCCCCTAAGTGATGTTGAAGTTGGGATTAAACATGGAGATAGTCTAGTTACATAAAGAGTGGATGTCCTACCTATGGTCTTTTAAAATCATACCCAAGTGAGGGTAATAAATCAAGACATCTTCATGATCTTTCACTTAATCAATATAAATATCATTTTCAGTAAAAAAAATCTAGAACATATTAATTCCTTCAAAAATATGTGATAAATGTGTGTCATGAACCAGGCCGGGTCGTCATCTGACCAGGTGCCCCACCTAGTCTACATCATGGCCCGAAGGGCGTTCCCGATCCCCAGGGGCTGCCACAAGTGCCTGGTTATCAAAACTATCACATGAGAACGATTTACCCGAAATAAGATACATAAAACAATCAACAAGATAGATAAACTAAAACTGAAGAACTATCAACCAAACAAGCCCTTGAACCAAAAAAACATAAAGGTCTACATCTCGATCCAATAACTAAAAAGTAAAGACAACAACAAAAACAAAAACTCTGACATAAATCTCTTGGAAAAAAAAGGCCACACCAATACCACTATACATGAGTAGACCAACTGCAACCTGAACCACCATCATTGAGTTCAACACATTGACCTATAATACAAAATAAATAGTAACTACATACACCCAAAGGTATATATAGGGTGTGATCCAAAAATACCAGTATGAATTCTCCCAATAAAAGGTTCGACGTATAACATTAAATGACAAATACATTTATAGTCTAAATAAATGAAAGGACTCCAAAGCTCAAACAACTTTAAAGAAATAGTTTCTATAAAGAAAACACTTTCAATGAAAATAACATAAATAAATAAATAATGTCACCCTTTCCTTTATGAAAAACCAAACCTTCATGAAAACTCAAATGCAACACCATACGCCGATGGTGAGTGTATAGTAGTCTAGGAGAACCAAAAGTGGGAGAGGCCCTATAGGTACTAGAAGAAGAAAGAATGGGAACCTATAACATCACATCTTGGTGAACAATAGTATATGAATCACAAAAAAATACATTCTCGTGCACGAGCCACCAGTAGGGAAACCCATCCATAATCTAGTGGTCCCCAATCATCATCCCATGTTCAGTTAGTATTGTAGTCGTCAAACCAGCTAAGTAAAACCGGGCCAGAGCCACTCCTGTATCACTAACACGCCAGATCTATTCCACCCACCTAGTACCCAGGCATCCCCTTTTGTTCTCAAGATTATTCAATTAATCATTTCATGTCAAACATAGATGAACTAAACAAACATGATGTTACCTAAACCCAACTCCACACTTTCACACACACAAAAACCAATTGAAATAGTTCACAGATAAGTTACTTTATATAACTCAACTAAACCATTTTTTCATTGAAAATGATTATTTACTAAAACATAATAAATTTTGTGAACAAGTTCTTTATAAAGATACTTGTAATGACTTAACAAACAAAACCAACCCAACCCTCTTTTATGACCAAACACACCCAATGCCATATAGAGAACACAACTTTCACCACTTACATCGATTAATAACCCAAATGCACACTTAAAAAAAACATCCCCAGTTAAAAAAACACCAGACATTATATTAAGCAATTCTATAAGATAAAACATGACTTTAATAACAAAAGACCCACTAAAACCCTCTTTTTCGACAAAACGCACATGAACGCTACACAAGAACAAAAACCACACACTTTTCACATTTTCACAAAACAAACACAAAATTTATAAAACACTAGCAGATTGTTCAATGTGTTTTTTATAGCAACAACCAATTCAAACCACACAACACCTTCCCTTGTGACCAAACACATGCAACAACATTTCAAATACACACATAACACAACATTCACAACTAAAAAACTAACTGCACATAATATTAAACACTAACGATAGACAATAAAAAAAGTTTCCAAACAAAGAACGTATCCACATTACATAAACATACAACCAAATAAAAATAACGCATATAAAAACTTCAAGATAATGAAATCTACACCCAAAAGAATTAATCAAGGAATATTATAAATTATCTAAAAAAGAAATTTAACTTATCAAATAATGTTTAAACACGAAAACACCTACCTCAATGTCAAACCCCGAAATTGATGTGAAACCTCGATTGCACCTAAGACACACCATGAGTGGACTGAATTGGATCCTAAAACAAACAACTAAATCAAAAGTATCCAAAACTAACACCAAAACCAGACATCCTTCCCATTAAAAAACCAAAACTCCAATGAACAAGAACCCAAACCCTTGGGAAGAAGGAAGAGGAGACTACCGGGGGTGGCGCACCGGAAGAGGAGTTGATGGCTAGGGTCGCGGTTGCTGGGAGAGGTACAGACAACAAAAGGGGGCACCTCAGATAGAGCCGACCAGCTAGGGGTTGTGCGCACTATACAAGGTTCATCGGACGGAATTGCTGGTCGGGAGGTCAAGGCAGGACATGATGAGATTCGACCTTCTAGGATGTACAGGGGGCGTCTGGGAGGGAGATGATAGACAGCGTGTGGGCAGCTGGCCGGGGGGGGTTGCGGGTAGATGATCAGCAAAGGGGGGCAGTGTACAAGGCCAGGTACGGTGTGAGATGGGGCTGTTGGACGGGAACATGAGGTGGCGGAGTGAGGGTGATGTGCACCAGCCACGTGATGCATGTAGGGTATGGGGGGAAGGTTTTGCGATAGGAATGAAGGGAAAGAGGGGGAGAGGATGAGGGAAAGGGAAAAAAATAATGGAAAAAAATAAATAAAAATAAAAAATGAACCCAACAAATAAAAATAAAAAAACAATGTAATCCAAATAATAATAAGCATTATAATAATATGATATTAATATGAATATAACATTAATATTAGTTACAATAATAATAGTTCCTATATTAATGGTAATTATTATTACTATATTTGCAATAATAATAATAATTACCACATTAAAAATATTAACAATAATAAAAACAATCTTAAGAATTATAATAAAGAAAGAAAAAAACTACCACTTCCATTATTATTACAATTATTCTTTAAAGTCTATTTGTTTATTTATTTATTTATTTATTTATTTATTTATTTATCTCTTATCTTTTATCAACCTCTTTTGTTTACTTTTACTTCATTTATTTGTCCTGAAAATCGTACAGGCCGTGTGAGGAACGGGGTGAGGTCACACAGTGACCCAGTCAAAGTTGTGTGTCTTCGATCGTTCCCCACCCATGTGTTGGACGCCACCTAGCCCAAAATATTCATTTATCACGAAAATGTAAAATTTTAATTGGTCTCAGCCCAAACACCGACTAAGATTCTTAAATCCATATAAAATAATAATGTTCTAGTAACTTAATATAATATTAATAATAATATTAATTATTATAATATTTTTACAAATTAATAAAATTTATATTATTAACGCTATCGATAATAATAATAATAATATTCCGAAACGATATTATTATTATTATCATTACAATATCCCCTTGAATTTTATCACACTTCTTATTCTTATTTTATTTAATTTTTATTTTACCACTCATATACTGTTACGTGTAAATAATTAGTTCCTTTTACTAAATTAGTTTCACATCGGGTAGGCGTGCGGGGAACTAGGTGAGACCGCGCGGTGATCCAGACGAGTCTGTGCGACTTTGACAGCAGCGCGCTGAATTCTTTCAAGGCCAAAATGTGAGTTTTTAAATAAGTACTCAAATTTTAAACCGACTACAACCCAAACCCTGGAGAAAAATTTACAAGGCCATAAAATTAGTAAAATAAATTATTCAAAGACGGTGGGTGTGACATTGTGGGATCATTTCAAATGATGAATGGGTGAGTGATGTCATTACCCTTAAGTTCATGGACAGTATCCTTACCTCATATAATGACTATAATATTCATGGTAAGAAAAAGGTTATTGATAGTTAGGGATCCACTACTACTATAATTAATAGAAAGTCACACAAGGACTATTACAACCTATAAAATACTATAACCACAGGATCATACTCCGTGGCTCTATGAAGGAATTATAGAGAGATCCTCAAGACTTTTAATCAAGTTAATTCTCAATATTAATGGGAAAATTATTATGATTATGAGTATGAAAATTATTTTTTATTTTATAATATTTCATTCTATCATTTATTGGTTAATGGATATCCCCTTTTCTTACCCCATCAATCTATTTTGTACTTTTAATTTAATTTTACCAAATGTTTAGGAGCACTGATTCTAGATGTAATTATTAAGATATATTTATTAGTCTTATTCAATATAAAATAATTATTAAAAATATGTTATTTTTTGTTTATATATATTTTTATATAATTGAATTCAATATTTTTCTAATAATTTTAGTTTATATAAATTAATTTATTAACTTATAATAACATTTCTACATATTAGATAAACTAAAGTAGATATAATATGATTTTTTTTTATTTTCTTATATTACGAATTAGTATTATACTATTATAACTTTTACTATTATTTATTATTATTTTCTGAATGTTTTAATAAATTATACTTACTTATATTATTTACTTATAATTAATTTTATTATTTTTAGTGTTATCATTAATAAAATATTTCTATTATTATTTTTCAAATTATTTATTTTATTATTATATTAGATTAATATTATATTTATAAGAGTGAAAGGATAAATCCTACAAAGCCCCTACACAATTATTACAAGAAATAAAAGAATATGAAAACAATTTGAGGATGGAATCACACATGGAAAATTTCCATCATCAATAGTGTATAAAAACAGTGAGTGTAAAAGAAAATATTTCACATCATGTTCATACATACAAAACCAATTTTCTTTGGATTTCATTATCCTCACTAATAATAATATCTTCTACATGTCTTAGTACTCTATAAGGTTTCATGAATACCATCAAATGATTTGCAAAATTCACCATCAAAGTGAAACGAACAAAGTATTCTCAATATAAATATTGACTTCGCGAATTTAGGTTATATCATAGATTTTCATCAATTTTGGTGGTTAGGAATTCTAATACTGGGTCGAACTCTAAATAGTAAATGGAATTAGCATTAATGTTTTCCAAATAAAATTACACATCATACATTTCTAATCAATCAGTGAGTTTATAATTGAGCCCTAATAGGAACATATCACCCTAAATATCCTCTAGTGCTTTGGAGATAACATTTTTAACCATATCCACCTAACATTATACTTCTCTTATTTTTCCAAATAAATCATAAATGTCTTTGTAATAGCTAAAATGTTAGGGGAAAGGGGTTTTATTGTTGAATTATTTTCTATAAGATCCTTCTGATCCTCTCCATCTAATATGTACCTTGAGGACCTATGCCTACCTTGAATAGAGGATGGAAACTCAACCTGAGAATGAGTTTAAAACTGAGATATTTTTACTAGAGATAAGGTGGAATGGTTATATTTCTTAGGTAGATCCAGTTTAAGTCCCTCTTAAACAACTAAATTCTTCCTACCAATTTTTTGAATGTGATTATATGAAGTATTCTCTTCCAAAATTATTATCTTCCGACCACTCTATGGATAATTTAAATAAAATTACCTATCTTATAAGAATATCAAGGTCAGACCTATACGAGTAGAGCCACCAGGGAAAATATATACGCTTGTCTAATGATGGTCTTTTAGGCGTCCAACATTAAATCCTATATCCACTTCACTCCCTAGTGTTTCCATTACTATAGTTGGAATCTCTATGACTACAAATTGGCTAATTAAAGAAAATTAATTATCAATATGAAATTAAAATACAGTAAAACTATAATATAAAAAGTATTGTGGTTATTTGTGGTTATTTTATAGTCATCCACATCGAGTTTTTTTCATGATGGTGATTCATAGGTCATCTATATAATTTTTTGTTTCCCTTCAAATAATTCAATGATTATTTATCTCAAAAAGATTTGATTTGGATAGTTCATACGGGTTGACACCATAGGGTTAATGAGTGTAAAATTGGATTCATAGTGATAATTTAGAGAATCATAATTAAAATCAATGGCTTTTTTCTTCATCAAATAAGGATATTCTTATAAGAATCATTATGTAGGGATCAAATGTGCTAATTTTTTTAAAATCCCCAATTTGTACTAGATTGTTTCATACATTGAATCATCCTATTTTTTTACAATCATATAAAACATCGTGGAGAAATTCTTTCAAATTGGATGATTTTGGTTATAAAATCACTACAGTATAAGTACTTTTGGATTACAGATTCACTACAATTTTGAGGGAATTCGATCAAATTCACATCCCATTAAACAAATAATATATTGGTTTCTGTTGTTGGGATTCATCTCTCTTATGTCAGGGACACTTTTGATCAAATTATTTGATTTCCATTTTTATATATTTTTTTATCATAAATATCATAATATATGTTTAGGTCAAACTCTAATGGAAAAATTAGATTCAATGAAACTGACACATATTATATAATGTTTATCCCAAATTTTAGTTACAATCAATATATATAAGGAAACATTAATTACTAGTTTCTATATATTATAAAATTTAATAGGAATTTTAATTTAAAACCATAATAAGGGGTGGTTTTGATATTCAGGATTCAGATTTGAATTCCAAATAATTAAACATATTATGGATATATTTATTTATATAAATTGAGTCCAAGGATTTAATATGTTTCTTGGGTGAGTGTGGGATTATTTGGGGTTTCTCTAAAAAATTTATTTATTTGTGACGTACGGTGCGTTCTTCATGGGCCTAGTGGGTCACACCGAAATGATGTTTGGTCAAGGGGAAACCCTATATTCTAGGAGGTCCGCATTTGAAAAATAAGGGTTGTGATGAAAAGTTTGTAGCTATGAGTCTCAGAACTATTTCTATGAGATTGTGAATTTCAATGATTATTTTCACTTAATGACCAATTTGTAAACATTATATATAAAATAAAAGAAATCCTAATATTTCAAGATCATTTTCCTTTGATGGACATTCCATGTGGGTGAAGTTATTTTGGTCTCTACTATACACATTAATTCCCTTCTATATCCCATTAATATATGATATTAATGGATACCGTTATTAATTCCTATAAGGAATGAATATAATCCTCTTGACATGCATTTAGTTTCACTTTAATCACCATTATTTCAATTCAAATTCATGTACTATTTTAGTGATTATTTCCACTGGATCAGGGTCGAAATCAACCCCATATTGGGAATTTTTTTTATTATATGTTGAGATAATTCTTTGAGGATAATCTCATGTACCTATTTTAGATTTTTTTGATGGTTTTTTAGTTAGTTATTTTTATAATGTTTTATAATAAAATTTTGTTTAAATGACCATCGACTTTGGTAAGTAAATTATTGTTTCAGTGTGGCATATGTCAAGGTGCTTGTCATGAGACGGATATACCTTTTAATAAAGGATTAAGTGTAGATTTTTTGGAAGAAAAGTTTACAGGAAATTATGAATATTTTAATTAAAAATTTTAGAAGTTTTTAATCATCAAAAATTAATTGAATTTGATGTAATTTGATTATATAGGATCTCGAGAGATGATATCTAGTTTGGATGAAAATTTTGTGGGAGTGGTGGAGATTGTTTTAAATGGGGATGAATATTTATTTCAATGGATGTCCCTAAGAATATCCTTGTTATTTATGATTTTTTTTATGTGTCATGTGATATATGGTCCTTTCACTAGTATGTGATTTTACAATCTAATTTAAAAATGAATCATTTTAAATGAATTCTAAAAAATGAACAACGTAACATGGGATATGATAGACCCATGAACATTGGATATTCCTATATGGAATATAGTAATGAGATTATATATATATTTATTCTAATATATATACATATCACCAAGGATAAAAATTTAAATATAATGAATAAATGTGGGGTCCCACCGTATATATTTCATGAGACATCGCATTATTGTATAGAGTGCTATAATAAGTTGGTTTTCTAGAGTAGGTGATGATAGAACTATGAGATACGTTATATTACTTTAGCTATTCAATTAGAAAGTGGATTGAGTGTTCCTACCCCAATAATGAATTAGTATATGTATGGGTATTCCATTGGAATGTAATGTGTAGGTTTGGAATGTGATTATCAACATCAAGTGATTTGGGTAATGATAAGTGATTTATAGCATGTCATTATAGTGATTCTCTAAGGACTTTTCCTAGTATCCCAATAAATTCATGACATAATTTTGGATATAATTAGAGATATTATTACCATTTGGTTAAGGGATTCACTTGAGTGGGGAAATGATATAGAGGAACTCATTTAGTTTTTTTCACATTATTGTTCACATAGGAGGTCCTCATTGGTGCCTTGGTGTTATGTTAACCATGAGGGAGTTAGTGAGGTATATCATGTATTGTCCATTGTAGGTTTCAATACAAAAAATTAAAAATAAATGGGGTGATCCATTTATTAATTTATTCTAAATGATAGGCCATGTTCATAAGAGGATAATCATGGTTATGTGTGAAGGGTTAGGGTAGACGAATGACTCTGTTATTATATAAAATTACATGAGTTCATTATAGGAATATTGCGTCCCCTAATATTGAGAGATGGAAAAAATGATAGGTAAATTCTACCCTCATCTTTCTCTGTATGTGACACCTAAAATATGTTATAGGATCAGATCTATACAAAAGAAACTATATGGGATACCTAGGTTACTTCTGAGAATTCGTATGTTTTTCTAATAATATATATATTTCCAATATTTCTATCTACGATACATTTAAATTTCTATATGGATGTCATATTGTGATGTTTTTTATTCACAAGATGTGTCTATATAGTATTTTTAGGATACTTTATATGAAAATGTTATTTGGAAAAAATCTTATATTTCTTGTCAAATACTATTTCTAGGATCTATTATTTACACATGGAGAGTATAGTGTATCTTTTGAGATAATTTTATGGGGAAATTTTTTCCTCCAGTTATCTTATACACTTATAAAGATATTATCAAATGGAATTCACCTAACCAATGAATGATTATACCATATTTTAAGTGACACTATAGATTTGGTTGTATCAGGTATGGTCTATCCTAGATGTAAGCATAGAACACTAATACCATTTTTGTTTTATATAATGGTTCTTTTATGTTTTAATTATCCATTTGATCATATAAATAGTCCATGTACTATACATAGTTGGTGTATTAGGTTTTTTTATTTCCATTCCATCTATTACCCAACCCCATTATGGGTGTTCAGGATATTGTTTTTCTTGAGAAAGCCTCATGCTCATAGGTATTGGAAGGGAAGTGTTCCAATACTACTAATTGAGTTTGAACATCATGTATTATAATAGAGAAATAGATGTGATGAGTCATGTGAATAGTTTTAGAGCATTATATATTTTACTCTAATATTAATTTTAAATTGTTCAACCTATTGTGTTTCATGTTGAGATGTATGGTTTTATAGTTAAAAATAACATTTTATTTATCATGTTTATTATTTTTGATTATGTGTATTTTTATTAATTAGGTTGTATTTTTTTTGTTTTTTTATTCGGTTTTTACTCATATATGAGTGTATAGTATGCCCTTGATAACACCCTTGACCATTTCATTTAGCAAGTGACTTTTGACATATGGAGTGGAATTCATGAGTTTGAATAAATATCTTGGTTTAGGCATTGGTGAATGGTCTAATGTGGACTTCTATTACAAAAGGTTATCAATGTGTATTTCTTCCTATTTTACTATATTGGTGTCTAGTATGTATGTAAAAAGGATGTGTAAAATATTGTGATGGGCCTTATATCAGTGCATCATGAACAACATTTTGACCGTATTTCTATGTTACTATGTATATGCTATTTTTTTCATTGTTTTATCATTTTGAATTAAATTTTTATATAATAAAATAAAGGGTTTATAGAGAATCTTATTAAGGCTTAAAAACATACCTCAAAATAAAATCATTAGTGTGCATTCATTATTTTTGTTGTGAAATATTAATATTAAATTTAGGTTATTTGGGGGATTTTTATCACTATGTTTGGCATTTTAGTTATTATTGTGTAAAGAAAACATAAATTGGATTTCCCTATATAACATACTAGTTACATTATAATTAGTTTAAAAATAGTAGTTTCTCTAATGAAAAGTGATGTAGATATTATAGAGGAATGATTCATGATGTCAATGATTATCAAAACCCTTTCTGTATGGGGCTTTTAGCGATCCCTAGTGGGTTAAAATAAGAACATGATTATTTGTAACTAGTTATAAAATGGAATTATGTTTATTTACATAAGGATTATACAACAAATAATATAGTTTTTCTCCTTAGAGACTCTATGTATGACTAAAAATAAACTATATGACTATGGAATAATCAACATTAATTGTCTTAGAGAAATTGTTCAATATATGTTCTAATGATATGATGATCCTTAGTTAGTGATTTGGTATATGAAATTATAAAGAGAAATAGTTACTTATAATTTGTTAATGACAAGGAATGAAATTATCTATTTTTGTTTTTATATGATAACCCTAGAGAATATAATTTTGATTTTTTTTACCATGTGATATTTCAGTTTTTCAATGATATAAATATGAATAAGTGGTGACCTATATGATACATTGTTTAATGGTAATGCGAGATATCCTAGTTCCATTTATATGTGGATAAGAATATACATGGGTCGCGTATTATTCTGAATTGAAGGGTGTTTTATCAATTCTGTTTAGAAGATCAATGAAATAAAATATTTACATGAATGAGAGATTATACAAGTATTTTTAATCCCTTTATAATTGATAATCAATGATGTTTTATTCAAAATTTTGAGATCAATGGACTTGAGGTGTTATTAGATATATGGTATAGGCATAGATATTCCTTGTTCATTTAATGATATAAATCACATTGAGTTAATTTTATATTAAAATTTTATATTTAGGTAAATATTGGTAAGTGTATTCATCCAAATTATTTTCATTGTGTTTCTCAATGAGATTGTGGATTTTTATAATATATAGTGTTGTAATGGAAGGATATGGTATTGGTAATTGCCTTAAGTAATCATAAAATATCTTAGTTATAGGTGATATTGTTGTATCATAGAATATGAATCATATGGTTTATGTTATTTTATATGAAACCATCATATATGATACATTCATTCAGATGATATTGGAAAATAGAGGGATGTGTTCGTTTTATTGGAGGGTGAGCCTCGATTTGATTATATGGAATTGAAGTGATAATGAGCGAAGTTGTGGGATTTCGTTGTATGATAATGTACAACATTGTATATGGTTTATATCGAAAACATTAAATTATTTTTTCTATTTATTTTTTGGTTATGTACATCATTATGTACCAGAAGAGGTTCGATGGTATTGATAAGACTACTGTGGGAATGGTGACCCAAAATATTGATGTGACTGTGAAATTGTTTTACTTATATGAATAGTTTCGTTTGGAATAGATAGTTTTTTGTGTATATTTCATGTTTCATAAAATATATATATTAAATTAGTTGGTATGATGATGAATTCTATAGAGGTTTTTCTTAAGGACTGGTGTGAGGTATTCTATGTGGTGGGGAGTGTACAAGTTATAATTAAGGGGTATGACCCACATTGTAGATTGAAATCTATAGGATGATAATAATGAAATTATTATTTATCTAGGAGTAGGTTTTAATTAGTTTTTGTATTATCACATGGGTATGATCGGGATGGTCAGTTGAAATTATTACATATATAAATGCATATTGTGTGGGAATTAGTGGAATGACCCTTCTTTTAAAAGGTCCATGGGAGTGATGAGATCAGTTGTTTGTTGGATATTATGATTCAAAGATGTCAGTGAATACATAGATCTATATATTTATACTTCCTCCATGAATACCACATATGAGATTCATATGGGGAATTTGATGGATTCTTTTTGTGGAATTAGGCTCAATATAGATATTATTTGATCTAAACTGTGTCATATTGGAGACATATTGATACTCACAAGTGGATTATGATTGATGGATTATTTTTTTTGATGATAATACCATATAATTACACTAATTCATGGGTTTTTACATTATTATGGGTCTATGAATGATTCAGTTGTTCCACTGAGGATTTATCCATGATGATCAAGTGATGAGCTATTTCCCAAGTCTTTGTGTCTATGAATTTTTGTGATAGGTCACAAAAAAGGAAGAGTTGATAGTTTTTTATGTGAAATTGGGAGTTCTTATCTATAAATGATATCGATAGTTTCATTACCCGACATGAAATAAAATTTAAAATTTATATTCCTATGGTTTTTTGGAAACTGACCTTAGAATCATAATGTATAATCTAAGCTAAATGGTAGAGTGTACCATAAGTTTGGGTTGGACTGATTAATGAAACCATAGATTATAATGATGAATGTAGGTGGAAAGAGTGCCATCTCAATATTTTTATTAGTGATAAGTGGGTATCTTGAATTTTTCAGAATATTTAACCTTCTGTGTAGATTTTCATAATGAAATATAATTTAACCTTTTTGGGATACAAAATAATAATATTATACTGAATCAATGATAGGGTTATGTGGATATTGGAAATTGGAAAACCATTTTGGTTTGATAGGTAATAGAAGTGTTATGGTTTGTAGGTTGTAATGAATGTTTTTTTATATGTTTTGAAATTTATAATGAATTTAAATTATGGTATTATAGTACGAGACTTATTAAGATCTAATATTTGAATCATAAATCCAAGGGATTGAATATCTCAAATATATATATTGGGATATGGATTGAGGAATAATATTTAATTCAAATGAATGAATAGTCATTGATGATATTTCATGATAGCCACGAACCTTTTATTTTTTTTATGTAGACCAAAGTCTCTTTACAAATCATCTATTTCACCATGATGGGATACTATGAGGGACGTTTCCCACTATGGGGAATGAATGATACATCATTAATTGAGAAAATGGAATTCTTTGTTGTTAGTGGAGAGGGCAGGGTGTCATGCATTAATCTAGTAGGATGGAGATTCATGTGTAAGAGGTATTTGGAACTGATTATGTTTCAGGTATCATTGTGATATAATATTTGAGGGCCAAATCAAAAGGGTTTTTGTCTTATGGGAGGCTCCATTTCTAGGTGTTGTTATAATGTGGCCAACAAGGGTCACAAGATAATGATGGAAGGATGGGTTATGAGAACCATTATAGGATTATGGTCACACCAAGTAACTCATGGTTTCTCTAAACACATTATGGAAAAGTATTTTTAATAATATATATATTAAAGTAATTTCATGGTCTGCCATATTTGTTTTTGGTTTAACAAGCCACATGATGGAGGCCATTTCGGCTTGTCCTCCCCCTTTATTTCCTCTCACAACAGACATTGTTGTGTGGTGTTCATAGTGGTGATTTTTTGGAATTTATAGGTATAAGTATCTTACTCATACATTTCATTTGTAACTTTCCACACCCCCTCCCTCCAATGATACCCTCCTAGGATTGAGGTGGAGAAAGAGACATAATGACCCCCTGAGTCCCGCCTCCAGTAGGCCATGGGATGGTGACCATAAAAAAGGGTATAAATTCTCAAAAAGGGGTGGCATTACCCTTTTTATAAGGAAATATAATCTGTAGATGAGACGGTCTATCTCAAAATAACTCCAACAACTAAATAAAATATTAACCTAAATCCATTCCACATGAATATTTTCAAATTAAACTGCTACAAATAAAATTAAAAGATCTAATGCAAATACCAAAAGGACAATGCTAAGCAAAACATAGCGGCGTTCCCAAAGTTTGAGTTAGTAAGGCCCAACATGGTCCAAGTAGTCCTTCTAAAACCTATAATAATTTAAAAAATGTAGGTTGAGAATATGATTATACTAAATTGGAAAACTCATGGCCATCATACATGAGTGGAATAGCATACTAATTCCCCAGTGAGAAAATAACGTAACCCAACAGCACCTAAAAAGGTATACTAGCCACACTAACCTCACCCAATGCATGCTCACCAAATAATGCATGTCAAGTAAATTAATATAGAGTAAATTAATCATAGATTACCCTGCACTAATTTCCTGCAGATTAGCCACTCTCACACCCTAACGGAAAATCTCTTTGTTCTACCAACTCTTCCAAAAGTACCACATCATAACCCGCCCGCACACACCTAACCCTCACAGCTAGTCCCACATCCTGGGAAAACAAATCTCATCAAATCTCACTTGCACACACATATTACTCACGACCATATCCTAACTGCAGACACCTGGTCTAAATACAATGTCACTCCATGAAAACACTATGGAAACCACAATGTGTCTCATCCTAACGACACATTGGATATCAAGACTCGCTCGCACAAACCTGGGCCTCACAAACCACTACATTCTTGAACAATCATGGGATATGACCACCATGAAGAGGGAAAACAGAAGAGTAAGGGCCCATCCTCTATCCTCCCATGAGGATGTTTTGAAAATACACCCTCAACCATAACAATGGTGGTGTTTTTAACATAATTCTCATTAAGGGTAGGGTTAGAATAGAAAAAAGGAAAATAAAGATATGTATATATAGTATCAGACACTCAAGACCAAACTATGGGTTTTCAATCAAACAACCATACAACCTATGATATCTCTAACTCAATTGATAACTCAAAATTTAATATTTAGCACTAGGAACAGTCTCATAAGAACATGATAAATGAAATCCAACCACAACAAGCCACAACCTAAAATATACCCAAAGTCATCTCATTTAACCAAATATAATTCATTATTAAGGAATAATTTCTTCATTCCATCCCTACCTGAGAAACTACCAACCACAACACGCAGGAAGACACAAATCATAAAACATTATAAGGAAAAATTACCATAATAAGGCTAATCACATCATATTTCCACTATGGTTAACACCCATGATGACCACTACCATTGTCATTCTGCTATGTCCATCCACCAAATAAAAAACCCCAAATTACATAAAATACCTAAAAACCCCCACATCAAAACCAACCCAACATCCCTACTGGATAACAACACAACACCTAGTATCATAAACATAGAAAAATCCCAACCAACAACCCAAATGCTTGAACACATCCCATCCATTCCATGACAAGTCACTCTCTCATCATAAGATTCTCTTACACCACCTATTCCACAAAATAAAGAGTCATGATCTCAACCCCTACACTATACAATGACACAAGTAATAATAAATGAAAAATAGCCACAAAGAGTACATAGACACACGAACTAAGAAATGTGTATTCAGATTTAGAAAACACTTGTTCTTTAATTATAAATTGATAATTCAAAGGTTATCACATAGAAAGGTTGATCTTGAGGTAGCCATTTATTTCACTGAATATATGTGGTTAAACAATTCCATATTCATACATTAATTCAAAAAGGATCAACAATAAAAATCCACAATCCATCACAAACCATCCCAATATCAAAAAAAAATATAGCCAATGACCATGAAATTCAGTAGGTATATATCCCATATCGATCACAATATAAATAAAATAGAAACAAAAGAATTCATCACATTCCCCCTGCCCCACATTATTAGATTAAAGCCGATACAATTTTACTTATTTGATTTGGACTCAACATTCATAACAATAGAAACATTCATAAACCAAACCTTCCAGATACAAGAATAAGAGGGAAGAAGGGATCCCTACCTCGAGAAACAGATGATCAACACCTCCGCCTTACTCCAAATAGGGTGCACATGACTCAAGGTTAATGTGATCCATCAGTGTAAAAATAAACCTTGATACATAGAGAAGAAAGGTTCTCGGATGCCTAAGTATCAAGTTAAATGATAATTAATGAATGATGTAAATGATTATTTCTTTGAAGGACTATATCTGAGAATTAAGGGGTATGAAACCAATTTTAATTACCCATTAAATGTTAATCCAAACCACATGTTTAGAATAACTGAATGCCTCCCAATAGTTAAGAATATTGAGATATTTTTTATAATAATTTAACTGTCTTCAAGAACACTTCAACAAGGTATTAAAATTGATATATGTCAAATAAAATATTAATGGGGATAATTAGAAAAAACTAGAGAAAACTGAAAGATTGAAAAATTGTGGAAATGATGTACCATTGGGTGAGAAACCTTCATGAGTCACCTATGAGTGAGTCAGCGCTCTAAGATACCAATGATGAGAAACTTATGGTTAGTCACCTTTAATGAAGCTACCATTGCGACACATCATTGCTACCCATGGTTAGCGAGTCACCTTTGCAAGTCACTGATGTGTCTCACCATCAACAAGTCTCTATTGTGAGTCATTGATGTGACTCATCATATAAAATTCACTAATTTATCTCAATGTTGGGATGACCTACCATCTCCACCTATCATCAGTGACTCCCCATCATTACCCATTATTGGAAAAATTGGATTTCTGAAAAAAAAAAATGATGAAATGAGTCACTGTTTCCTCCCAGAAAACCTCAAACAGAAGATTTACGCAAGTTATTAGACTGGGGAGGTCTGAACCATTACATAAAATACCTCTAAAACTAGTCTCATCCTTGGTAATTAAAAACTGACATAGATTGAAAAGAGGGGTATGAACTACCACCCCATGATAAACCTCTCAATGTTCCCAAAATAATTAAAATGCTGCTACAACATCAATTTTCAATGATAAACCACATGGTGTTGTTCAAAAGTTGCAGTGATCCTCAAAACCCAAGAACACCTCCTCCAATAATTATAACCCTATAAAACCTCAAGACACATGACAAAATCACGAAAATCCACACTTTCTAAACACATGAATTGGGGAATTCCTCTCTCCATGTCCAGATATTATCCTCTTTGGGCAGAACTGACTCACCCGCAAGGGTTTAATCACATCTCTATTAATATTTCTTGATTAAGAATATGGCACTCCCATCTTCATATGTCATGAATTCATATAATGTTGTAAAAAAGTAAATAACTCATCACATAGAAAATAGGGACCAAACAACTCATTACAAGAAAAAAATAAGGCAATGTTTAAAAAACTTAGGGCACTAAGCTTGCATCTATGTCTCCCATTCTAAAGTACCCTATTTTAAGACATCATGCCTCCACAACACACAAACCTAGTGAATGATCCATCTTCACAACAGATGATCCCAGAGATCTTGAATCTCTACTAGTCACTCCATGAACATCATGTTGTATTTGACATCTAACTATCCTCGGACAAATACATGAGAGTCACTGTGACGATACAGACGAATTAGAGAGACATAAAATATTTCATGGATCCTGTACAACAATGGTGGTAATACCAACTATTATTCCACATCGCCAATGCTTCCAAACACCTTGAAGGGTCCGATGAACTTAGGATAAATCTTTATCACTTTTTCAAACATATGATTCTCATGTCAAGGGGAAACCTTCAAGAACACATGGTCCCTAACCTTAAAATCAAATGGAATCCTCCTGCAATCAGAAAAAGACATATACTGGTCCTATTCACATTTAAACTCTCACAAAAAATCATCACCTTATCAATTGGACCCTCCGCCACATCCAAACCAAGAATAGATGAATCCCCATGCCTTTTCTATCATAACGGTGAATGAAACAGTCTTCGATAAAGTTATTTAAATGAAGACTTGCGGGTGGAAGAGTGATATCCATTTTGTAATCAAACTTCCCCAAGGGAAAGTGTCTCACCCAAGATCCTACATAGCACAAGATGCATGCCTGTATCATATACTCCAACATCTGAAAGGTCTTCTCTATCGGTCAATCTGTTTGAGGGTGGGAAGTAGTTTTGAGGCATAACTGAGTTCCAAAATCATGTTTCAATCCCCTCCATAATTTGGAGCTAAATAAAATATCCACATTTGACACAATGAATCTGAAAACTCCATAAATGTTTAATACCTCATCTGTACAACTTGTGGTGAAAGAATGCACTATGACTAACTACATATTATATAGGAAGTGAGATGGTTTCATCAATCGATTCACCAATATGATGATTGAATAAAAGCCTCCAAAAACCCAAGGTGGTCCTACAAAAAAATTAAATCAATATTTCATCAAACATAAAGTAGGGGTGTCTAAGAGAAGAAATAAACCACCAGGTACATAGTGCATGACCTTAAATTTCTGGATCAGTAAACACTTCACCAATAATTCTGCTACAACTCATGTCATCCTGGGCCACCAAAACTATTCTCTCAAGCTATGTTACATCATATAAATTCACACTTGTATCACTATGTGTGATATGTGAAACTCACAAAGAAATACCTTTCACAAAACTATAAAAACAAAAATACTTCATTGAAATATAGTCTAATTCTATCTTTCCTTCATCCATCCCTCCATAGTATCACCGTGATAAATGTGATTGTGCGTCAACTCAACCTCTATGTCTCCCCACTGAGACTCCACCACTTTCTAAATTAGTGAACACTACACTATCATATTAAATATATATCCTCTTCTTCCATCTCTTCATGCATATAGGTGCAAGGATTTCAAATCCTTCCCTACATTCCACACGTGCACAGATTCCCAAAATACCTCTTTCTATGGATTCCTAGTCAAAGAATCCACCATGACATTCCCCATTCCTAATGTTTAAGAGATTTGAAAGCCAAAATCTAGGAGATACATAATCCACCATTATTGTATCAGGTTTATGCCTCACTATGAAAAGATATACCTCAATCTCATTTGATCTGTGAATACCACATAGTGCTCCCTAATGAGGTAATGTTGCCACAACTTTAGCGCCGAAATGGCCGCAGGTAGCTCTAGATTGTGAGAGGCCAAGTCATGTTCTTGGGAAAATAACTTCCTAAACTGATAATTGATCACTAAACACTTTTAAATTATCACACATCACAAGACCATTTGGGAATCATCACAAAACACCTCAATCATCCCCCCTTCCTCTAGAAATTGGATCACAAGAGCATTGACCGACTTCCCCTTCAAATAGGCAAACGTTATTCGGAACTTCTCACTCCACATTAAAGCTTTCAATTTTTTTGGTAAATACTATAAATGTGGATAGAACTCAAGAGAAATAGGGAACAAACATTCATTATTATCCTTACAGACTGAGAAAACTATGATCCTCTACAACATTTGTGGTTTCTCTCAAAGAAACAAATGGTTAAACCTTTGATGGGTCAAGTGTCTCAACCTGTAGGAATTGATTCTTATACAGTGTCAATCTAACCACACCTAAATCCTCTAAATCTATTCTGGAGACCTCCTCCATAACTATTCCTGAGTCAATATCCCATAGGAGCATCTTATGGTCGGCCGTTACCTGCACCATCTCTCATTGGCGGAGCATGAGCCTGCTATCTATACTACTGAAATAGCCTAGCTGGTAACTGCTATTGAGGCTGGCACTGAACCTTTCAGAATATACAACACTAATCAAGAGTGGTTGTTGGGAACTGAATCGTAATATTTCCACATAATCAAAACTTAAAACATTCAGGATATGGGCCCATAGGATAGCCATGAAGACCATAAGGTCGAAATAGAAACTGTTGAAGTTGACACCCCACCGGTTGGATCCATGAAGGCCCTGGCTCCTGAGACCAGATGTTGATTCCCTTTCCCAGCAATGAACTAGGTTGACTCCCCTATCACAGTAGACCTCCTCATGAGTGCATCCACTCAACAACATCTCCTTTCTTATGAACCTCCAATTATGTTAACAATGTAATGGGAGAAACAACATACTGGAGAGAAGTGTGAAGTGCCTCCTCCAGATGTCTCACATGAGAGTCCTCAACCCAAATGATATCTGGAACAAAATGAAGGTGAAAATTTAATTTATCCCCAGCTTCTATACTGACATACTCTGCTGCTGGAGGTAGAGTAACTCTAGCCTCTTATTTGCCTTTATGGTCGATTAAAGGAATTCTGTTCAGAATTCATCTCAAAATCCACCCATAGAATGTTAGCCTCCATTATCTCCCTTAGGTAAAGAATCCACCACTAATGTATAACTCCCCACATAGGGATCACCACCAAGGGAACCCATAACTCTATTGGAGCTTGGATCAGGCTGAAGGTGATCACAAGCTCCTCAAGTAAACTCGCTATCTCTATGTCTGAAATGGTTCCCTCATACTTCCCTAGAGTCTTTCACTGTAAATAAGGACACATTTTCTCTAACTGGTTATCCTCGTCAATTGGGTCAACCATCAATCAATCAACCTAGTCATCTTGTTGAGCCTCCACTTCCTATACAACATGGATATGACGACCGGGTTCCACAGTTGAATGGTATATAAGGTATTCTTAATTCCTAGTAGTATAAATTTTATTTAAGATTCATTTTAACTAATTATTTATTTAAATTCCCAAAAACACACAATTAGAACATGAAAAAATGTTATTCTGATGCATGCACCTCTCTTAGGGACTACCCTGCAAACTGTGCAGCCTCACTTGGTTGCTCAATAGACTCAGAGTCCTTGCATCAGATTTTGGGGGGACCTAAAATCACATGTCATAACCAATATTCCATAACCCATGCCACACACCCAGAACATCTGACACTGTTTCCCTACCAATCCATGCAATCCTCATTGTTCCGAACTCCAAACTCCATCCTATCTCTCAACCATCACCTTTGATACAATTCTTTCTTGACCTCCTCCCTCTAAAGATCCCCCACCTGGATTTGAAATGGAGAAAGAGAGATAATGGCCCCCAAGTCCCACCTCCAGTAGGACCGAGGATGGAGACCATCACCACAGGTATATAATTTCGTCAAATTTGAGGTATTACCCATTTTATAATGAGACAATATCATGAGATGAGATGGTACATATCAAAAAAATCCAATCACTATTTAATATAAAATCCAAATTACATCCCACATGTATGTTTTCAAATAAAATTGTTACCAATTAAATGAATCTTTCCAATGTAAATACCAAAAGTACAATGCAAATTAGTGACACATCGGCGGTCTCCATTTCTGAGCTAGTAATTCTTAATATGTTTCATGTAGTCTTACTAAAAACCTGAAAGCATCTTTTTAACATAGGTTTAGAATATAATTACACTTAGTAGAAAAACACAAGTCTCTAATACAGATTTTAAAAATCATACTAATGTGAATATAAGAAAATAGAAAAAACCAATAGCACCGAACAAGGTATACTATCCACCCCAACCTCAATAAAGTCAAGCTAACTAAATAACACATTTAATGTAATGTAAGATAGAGCACATCGATGATAGGTTACACCACACAACATTTTCACTGGTTATCCACTCTCACACCCTAACGTAAAATGTCATTGTGCTCCCACCTCATCTGAATGTTCCATATGAAAACCCTCTGAACACACATAGGCCTCACATATAGTTCCGCAACCTAGGAAAACAATGCTCATCACATCTCTCTAACACACACCTGGGTCACACAGGCATGTATGTCCCATAGAATCGTAGAACACATACCAAATCACATAATGAAAAACATTGTAAATCACAAATAATTTCATCCCAAATACACCTAAGAAACCAAAACTCGTCTCATCACAAAAAACCTGGGAAAAATGAACTCACCCGCACACACTTGCCCTCAATAACCACTACCTTCCCAAATAATCTTGGGATATCACCACCTGGAAGAGGGTGTGTGGGAGATTAGGTGGACATCCATCCATCCTCCCACTAGGATGTTTGGGAAAGAAACCCTCTCCATGGAAATGGTATAGTTCAGTACATAGTCCTAAATGTGGGTAGGGTGTGTATAGACCACATAAAAAAATATAGGTATGTATATTTAGTATTAGACACTCAATCCCATCATATGGGTACTCAATAAAACAATAAATCACCAAATGATACTACGAACTCTAATGCTACCACTAAATGCATTATTTTACAGTATAAACTATCACTTTGTAATTTGATAAATGAAATTCATCCACAATAATCCACAACTCAATCATACCCCCCATTCAAATAATTTATCTAATTAAAATTCGTTATTAAGAACCCATTTATTCATTACATCCCTTAATTGGAAACTACCAAACACAACATAAAACAAGACACATATAATAAAAAATGCAAATGAAAAAGAACCACGATAACACAACTCACATCGTCTCTACACTCTGTTTAACACCCATACCAACCACTGCCATCACTGTTATTGAATGTCATTCTACCATTTCCTTCTTCTCAACAAGAAAACCCCCCACTTAAAGACAAACAACACAACACACCTCATCACAACCAACCCAAAATCCTTGTTGTATAAAAACACCAATCCTAGTTTTATAAACATAGCACTATCCATACTTGAAGCCCCATAACTCGAAAACTACCCATCCATTCCACAATCAGACAATATCTCAACCTGAGATTCCATTACACCACTCATACTACACTATAAATTGTTGATATCTCAAAAAAACACCTAATAACAACACAATTCATAATATAGAACAAAGACACACACATCAAAAAACCACACCAAAAAAGAATGGTGTATTCAAAATATTAAACTACTTGTTCTTTAATTCCACTTTGATAATTTAGGGGTTATCAAAGAGGAAGTTCAATCCTGAGGCATCAATTTATTTAACCGAATATATATGGTTAAAAAATCTCATATTCACATGATAATTCACCTAGGATAAAAAATAAACATCCAAAATCCATAAAAGGTTATCTTCAATGAACAAACAAAGACCACAAATAGCTATTATCTTCATTAAACATATAGCCTATATAGATCACAATATAATGAACAACGAAATATAAGAATGCTTCACTTTACCACAACCCCAGTTTATAATTTTAAAACCAATTAAATTAACTTTATTAGATATGGATTATAATTTCGTCACATGGGAACCATTAGTATAACCACCACACATGATAAAAAATAAGAGGGTTGATGAGATCCCTACCTCAAGAAACAAATGATCAGCACCTCCTCTTTGCACCAAATAGAGGGTCTACGAGACTCTAACAAAAGACATTCTGAGGGTGAAACCCAAAAGAGTGGATCCTTGGTGAATAAAGGTTTTGTGAAACTTTTGTAACAATAGAATTGATAAATAAAGAACAAAGGAAATGTTTCTGGAATTGAATGACTAGATCTATGACACAAGGGGTATAAAACTATTCTGAAATCCCCATTAAAAGAGAATTTCAACCACATGTTTTGACTAACATAAAACCTACCTAGTGTTATGAATGTAAATGAATATTTTATATCATTTAAAATGGATTCAAAAAACATAAAAATTACATTAATCCCAATTTATATAAAATAAAACACTAAAGGGATAATAAAAAAACTATAGAAAAATAAAAAATTGAAAAACTTTGTAACTGACTAATTATTGGGGGAGTCACCATCACGTGTCAATGATGGGTGACTCGCCATTATATGGGTCACCAGTGGGATCTATAGATAAAGAGAGACTGGTGGAGATTCATCGTTCGTTGATTCACCTCTTAGTGAGCTACAGTCACGACTCACTGATGTGACCCATTGTCAGCGATTCACCGTTCCATGTCACCGACATGACTCATCGTCTGTGATTCACTATTTGGATTCACTAACATGGCTCATCATTAGTGATTCATCCACATGACTCACTATTGGTATAAACTACCATTTCCACCTATCGTCAAGGACTCACCATTAGAAAAACATTTTTTTTTAAAAATCGTGGAATGAGTCACTATTGCGTCCCAAAACACCTCAAACACCAGATATATGGAAAAGTAATGAATTGGGGAGGTATGATACATTAAAATATTCATTTTCTTCACTATTAATTTCATTCAACAAAGACTATGTTTTTATGGAAATTATTAATAGTGAATGTGGAAATTTTATAAGAATGAAGGGAATTTGTTCTCATCATGGATAGACAATGCCATGTGAGGATTAGGACATGTCATTAAATATAATTTCCATATAGGCAAATTACCCTATGAATTAATAAGGTTACTGTTTTGAAATTATATTTAGTCATTGATTTATTTGGGTATTTTATTTGTTTCTTATGTGTTTCAAAAGTACATTTCATTATGGGGAGTAGAATATACCTTGTTTATAGAGGATTCATTGAGGTGTTATTAATGAATGGAATTTATTGTAATTATTATTGTATATATTAATTATTTAATGTAATTTTAAATATTAATAATTTATGTAAATTGGAAATTACAGATTGATTTATGATATCTGGAGATGATATGAGACTTAGATAAACATTGATGAAAGTGGTTATGTTTTTCATTATGGATTCTATCAGCCTATGGTGTTTGTATATGTTGAGAATATCCCTATGGTTTATGAAATTTTATATATTTCATATGTTATGGGGTCTTGAAACAAGTATATTATTTGGAATTTTACATCACAATATAATATATAAAATGAATTTCCTAAAAGTAACAATGTGTTAAGAGAATAGATAGATTATTGAAATTATTAATACATTGGCCATAGATGGTGAAGAGATTATATATAGTAGTGTGGTATGTGACATATGTAACACATATGGATATAAAAATAAATATAATAAATTAATTTTGGATCCCCTAGTTTAGGTTCACTTATGAATATCCTTATATTTGATTTTGTTGGACAATGATTGCTTACAAACATAAGTTATGATAGAACCCTAAAATACAATATAACTAACAATATATTTGATTACTGAATAGGGTAAAATTTCATCCCATAATAGTGTGGTAGTTCATATATTGTATTCCCAATATAGATTATGTTTGGGTTTGTCATGAGAGGATTGACTGAGAGTAACCAGGTTGTGAGATGGGTATTATATCCACTCTCAATTGTTATATAAAATCAATTTTCCTATAATGAAAATAACTAATCAATATTATTATAGTGATAATTATGATATTTATAACCTATGGGTGAATTACCTTACGTGATATATGAGAATGATATAGAGTAACACAAGTAGGGTTCTTTTATTGTGGTTCGGCCACAGGGACCGTTGTTGGTTCTTTGGAATCTTTATTACCAATGGGGATTTGTCTAGGAATAAATGCATTAATGGTCTCATATATAACCATAGAACTGAAGGATCAATTTTTTGATAATATTAAAGATTAACTTCAAATGATAAGTTTCCATCATAGGAGATAAACCTTGGTTTTGTGGGATGAGATTAGGAGGATTCTAAACTTCATTATTATTTAATATTATAAGATTTATTTTAAAGTTTAAATTGACCATTAAAAATTATTACATGATCTATTATTAGTGGGAGGTAATTATCATTAGTTTCTAAGATTGATATTCCATGCATATGCATTGGGATACAATATTTAATCCTATTACTATATGGGATTCATATGATACATCGTAAAATCTAGGTTTTTTCTTGATACTATATCAAATTCCCATATATTACATGGAATATAGAAATTATACTTATATGGAATGTGCAAGATGATATCTGGGATTAATATATTGATCATATATGGTATTCTTAGGATAAAACCTATGTTCTTATGTCTACATGTGACATGTAAAATGATTTGTATTATGTTATAATGGTTGGAAAATCCCCCTCAACCTTAATGATCATATACACATATGATATTACTATTAGGTGTTCACCAAACCATAGGAATGTTAATTCAATATTATTATAGACACCTTTTAATAGTATGAAGTTTGTATATTAGATATCGGGTGTCACATTAAAATAAGAGGATTTATGGATAATAATGGTTTTTACTTTAATGTTTTGTTTATTCATCTATGTTTATCATATGTGTTTATATTCTCTTTACTGATTATGTTAAGGACACCACTGTATTTTACTTAATGATTTTCACTCATACCCATTATGTTTTTTCATGTAATCATGGTAGATAAACATACCAAATGTTCACAAGTTTAGTTGGGTAAGAGACTTAATAATTCATGATCAGACATGGGTAAATCCACATGTATTTGAAAACTATATGTTATGGGATCTTGGATGGTAGTAGAACCTCCTATATATTATTAGTTAATTTATTTTGAATATGTGATTATATTAGTGGGATACTAATTGAGGTGTATTAATTTATTCTTTTAGAAATCATTTTTTAGCATGATTCATTTGTTTATTGATTATGTGCCCTATAAATATAATTGAAGTATATATTGCGGGGCTTTAAAAAAATGTAACCAAATTATAAGGGTATAATATTCCAAAAATAACACCCTACATTATTTTTGTTGTTCGATGGAGCCATACATATATAGAGGAATTCTACAATTGACATCAAACCCTTGATCAGGACATTGGAGAAGGATAGGGGAAAAGAACTGTAACAAAAAATAAAAATGTTAGTTTTAGATTATATGCAAGGATCATAGATATATTTAATTATTTTTAAAATTTTCCAAATAAGGATTTATTATACACCTAAAATATGATATTTAATTTTTAATTTAGTAATAATGGTTTCCATTATTTTAGTCATACTTTTTTTTATTAGCCATATTTATTCAAAATCTTAAAAAACATTATCTGTTCTCATTGTTAATTAATAATATATGTGATTGAGAAATATTGAAACAATAGAAATAATTCACAGGATGTAAGAGAATGGAAATGGTAGGTTATAGTTATAAGATAGTTTTTATCTAATAAATTATGGGAAACATTTATATTATTAATATCAAGTTAAAAATTATTATCCTTAGGTTGATACTAGAATAAATTATTTTTTGAATGTATAGGTTAATCATATGGAGAATCCATTGTGTGCTATAAATCCTCTAGATAACACTATATTTTAATGAGATATATAATACAATGATATTTTGAGCATTCTATGGAATTATAATATATACAGCATGACCCAAAAGATGATGGAATCTAGTAAAAATTCTTGAATACTACATTAATATTTGGAGAATGAGAAAGGATTACTATTTTTGGTCAACTTGAAGAGTGTTATTGTATTAACATAGATAATAGTTCAAAAAAATTTATTATGTATAAGTGTAAAATGTGGATGGGTTTTTCATTTCCCTATATATATTAAGACTAATCTTCTTGACTAGATTTCAGTAAAATGGAACTATAACCATTCAATATAGTATGTCTCTTCGTTGAGGCTTTAATCTAATAATTGTGAAGTGTTATAAGGAATTTATCTTAATCCAATAAATTTTATAGTTAAAGGACTGCATGTTTGCTCTATAATTATATGAATAATTATGATCCTTCTCTTTATCGAGTTTATTCACTATGAAAGGCTAAGAATGAATAGTAACATAAAGAATTACCATTTCAGAGTAATATTATGCTAACATGATATGAAACTGCGTTAAATTTTTCATCTTAAAGTGTCATGGATTTTTTTACAAATCACAAAATGGTTCAAATGTATTTTTAGTATATTTTGGGGTATAGGGGGTTGAAATCCTTCATTATTCTATATTATGGTAATAAATTAATGTGATGATATGACTTGATAGAGTACATGTTGATTATAATGATGTTTTAAATGATAAAAATTCATATAATAACTCAGATAATGTTTATTTTTCTATGTATATGGATACCATCATGGAAAAATTTGAAATTCTAATTATCTTATGATTGAAGAAAATAAATAAAAATATACTACATGTGATATTGATTTATATTGTATGATTTGTCCCAAGGAGGAAACTAGTGATGATGCATTATTCTATCAAACAATAATATTTATTGGTAATAATGTGTTAAAACATAACACATAAGATGGATGAAAATATTTAATGGTCATTATTTTTATTTATGTTACCCTATATTTGTATGTTATTGATTAGGAAGTCATAGTTATCAGTTATACCAAGGACTGTAGTGATGCTATAATTATTTCCAAGGAATAACTTACTAGAATAGTTTATAAGTTTTCTTCTAGTATATCTATCTTAGATTCACTATGCAGGGAAGTAACATACGTAAATAATAATATATAAGAATATGGTTGATAAATATGATAACTAAGAAAAATATAGCATTTTATCTCTATGGACGATCAAGGATAATTTTCAAGAAGTGAAAGACGATAAAAGAGGGAATAATTTTACTACATCAACAGATTAAGAAAATGTGAAATTGAATATAACCAGGGTGATGATTAGATTAATACTCCCCTCATAGTGGAGGTAACCCCCAATATATGGGTATCAATGGAAACCAAAATAAATTATTATTATTTTTTTTTTTTTTGAAATGTATTTTTTATAATAAAAATATTGGTATCTTCTATAAGACTGGAATACACTTCATTCTAATTTAATATTTATTTCCATTAAATAAAAATGTCTCGAGACTAAAGGTTATATGATCTTCATATTTAGATAATTAATCTATAATAATTAAACAAAAAAGAATAGAATTTACTGATCTACAACATAGTATCTTTTATTATGGAGGAAGTAGTAAAAGTTAATGATAAATAGAGTGGTCCATAACATTTTTAATTCAAAATGGGAAAATTGTATTAATAGTATGGTTTTTTAATAGATATTTCTTTTGGATTATTCAATCACAAAACATCTAATTACATAAATATATTTGTTGTATAATTGTGTTGAAAATAGTTATTTATGGTGGAGTAAAAAATAGTCATAAAATGTAACTTCATTAAATATTTTTGTCACACTTATTTGAATATTATTTTTAGACAAATGAACTCCATCATAATATATATATATATATATATACACTACATTATATAGATTTAATATCACATCATAAATAATTCTTTTATGAATACAAAAAATGTAATAGAAAAAAAATTCATAAATAAATTTCTCCCACTAATGAAAGAATTGATAAAATTGTTACATAAAAAATATGGTCAATCATAAGTATTCATCTCAAATAATATTATTTTTTCCAAAATATTATTTTCATAAAAAAAATAATTCTACGAATTCATTTGTCACTGAAATTTGATCTACTATAAATGTCTCAATGAATATAAGTTAAATTTTTAGTGTGCCTAACATATGATATTGGTGGAAGTTTATGGTTGTTAGTATACTTAGCTCCATATTATCTGTGAATTGGATTTATCATATCGATCAGAGTATGAATATTAGTTTTTTACTCCATTGGATTAATGTCAATAAGATGGAATGGGTCCACTATAGGGTCATATAGTTTCTTAATCACCAATATTCACTTAGTGTGGGTCCTCCACAAGTCATTTATTGTGGTAATACACCCTTACACTGGAAAAGGAATCAGTCCTCGATAGGGTAGATAATTTTTGTTACTCAGAAGATTGATGATCCATTAATCGATATTCCATGTTTCCTCTACTTATGGATTTAGGAACTACCTCATTTAGGGGTCTTATTTGAAGAGTAACGGGTCTTGTATCAAAGGATTTACACTCCATCAACTGACATATATTATTGGGATTCATGGGTCTCCCACTATAGTCAGAGATATGAATTTTATTTTGTTAATGATGGCATATTGGATTCATATCTTTCTCGAGGTTATATATTTCTCTGAGTATCATTCTTCTTGATTAGTGAGACATATCATATAAGGCTGTTTAAAAACATATATGTTTATTTTTCATTATATTATTTTAGAGTTTGTTTTTCATTTACATTATTTATTTGATAAAAATATGGAATTTATTTCTTCTTAAGTGGTTTTTATGATCCTCGATTATATATATAAATACTCGCCAATATATTAGTGTTTTTATACACACATCATGTCTTATGTAAATTTTAGATAGTTTAATGGTATAATTTCTAGATATGGTATCATTATAATTGGAAATCAATGGAACCTAGAGGTGATGGTAGCATCAATCATTTATTTATAGTTACCTTTCATTATAAAGGTCTATCTACCTCATTTTACATAGGTATTCTTCTTTTTTGGTAATTTTTTCCCCTATACATTGTTTGTTATAAATATTTCTACATTGTGGATAAATGTATGTGGTACATGAGTTTATAGTTTTTCTAGTAAACTATTTATATGCTATTTCAGTATTTTTATCTTGTATATAGATTAGTGGATTCATACATGCACATTATGATATGGCCTCACATAACATATGATATGAGTTCTCAATGATATTAACCATCCCATGAGCTTAATGACTTGATGCTGGTGTTGAGAACTGATATAATACTAGTCTTGGTGAGGAATTGATGGGTCGGGTTATGTAATTAATTTTCTCTGATAATTCATAATATTATATAAAAATTCATCTCATGGTCTTAATTTTATTGATAAAACGCCATCATATAATCCCTGAATATAATTGAAATCAATTTCAAGGATTTCATGAAAATGGATTTCATAAATTCAACAATACTTTATACATAACTGATTAGTAAAAAAGGAATAAAATAATACTAATTATATATTAATAAATCTATAAGAATAATTTTGGAATTTCCACCGTAGATAAATATTGATTGTGGTACCAGATAAAATGTTTCACAATCACCCATTTTTTCCAATAAATTGAAAACAAAAAACATACATTTTGGGAAAAATATTTCTATTCATAAATACAACAAATTATAAATTTTATATATCCATTTAATAAAAAATAAATAACATTAATATTGATTGAAAAAATATTTCCAAATATTATGTTCTAATTTTTTTCATTAATTCTCGTTATTTGTCATAAATATATAATTTAAGTCAAATTTAGTATTCTAGAGAAATATTATGCAATAACGTGATATTAGATGGGATCTATATAGTGAATAAATAGTAAAAAATATCTCTTTTAGAGTGTATCACTAAGAAATATTTATGATGCAGATTCATGAAACAATATAGTAATATTATAAGGTTTATTTTATTCTTATTATCTATTACTCAATAAAATTATGCTTATTGGTATGTTATGTCACTGAAATACCTAGTAAGATGACTTTTTTTCATTTCTCATATCTCATTCTCCCATGAAAAATTGGATGAAAATCAATATGGATGAAAAAATTATCTATGACATACAATAATAATTATGGTACATGTAATATTGCATGAAATATATTCAATTTACATGTTAAAAATTGATTATATTGATAAATAAATGATCAAATGGGATTTCATGAGGTATATAATATTAGCATAAGAATACTTCTATAACTCCAAGATGTCTAATTATATTACTGTTATATAATGTTTCATGAAATAAAATATCATATTAATGGATAATTAAAATTAATCTATAAATCACATATAAAAAATGGGATTCAATTTTATCAGATAAAATATAAATTTTAAAAGATTTAATCAATAATGTAACTTATACAATGAAATTATCCACTTCAATATCATTGGGAATATGATTAGAAGTAAATAATTGAACACTATAATTCAGAGATTAATTTACAATGACATTTGTAGAGACAACATTTTGTTACCAATAAATAGTTGATGTATTTTTAATTAAAATCATATAAATGATGTAGAACCACTCTATATTGTCATGCTTTTTTAATATTAATCCTTAGGTATGGTTAAACCAACCAAAGCACGATTCATAGAGAGATGTGATACTTGTAGAGTGTTCTTATGAGCTTATTCAAACATCAATATTGTGATAAAAACATTGACTGAACTCATTCACCACTAGATGGTTTATTAATAAAAAATATGTATAAATCTTGATAAATAAAAGGAATATATATCTTAAATAACAGTTAGAGGACCCCATAGAAACATATTTATAAATTATAAAATAAATTCATAAAAAAAAGAATAAAAGACACATTTTTTATGGAATTTAAATCACCGGTTATTAATATACTATTTGGCGGATTTTATAATGAATGAACAATGAAAAAGAGTTTTCTTTTAAGGGGACATATCCTGTAACATAAATAAAAAACCATGTAAAACCTGGGTGAAATCATTTATCATATCAAAATAATATAAATTATTTAAAAATAATAATTTAATCATATATGAAAAATATTTATCTTTGTATCAAATATAATTATTCAGAGGCCAATAATTCAATAATTTTTCGAAAAGATAAATTTTTCCAAATCTAGTACATTTTTGAAAATAAATGATAATGTAATAAATTTAATATAAATAATAATTATTTTTTATATAAATAAAAACCATGTTTCTCAAAATTTTACCCATTAGAAAACATTTTTTTAAAACTTTATAACACATCATATTAATAATAGTTTCTATATACCATAAATATAGGTTCATAGACCCCATCATAATCAATATATATGAAACCACTAAATGGAAATGGTAATGGGATGAAACATTATCTCTTTTTATACAAATAATGAATCAAATTAAATTATTTCTCACGTAATGTGTTATGAAAAATAGTATTCAGAAAAATTATAAAAGTGGTATATTAACAAATTTAGATATTTTGACTTATCAATGACTTTGGCATCAATATAAATGAGGGTTCAACATATATCAGAATAAAATATATTGAATCAATATTATATAATTATTAAAATAATTGTTTAGATCACAATACTAAATCAAATATATACATTAATATTTTATATGGACTTGAATAGGGTATTTAACCATTGTATGACAAAATAAATTTATAAGGCCTCATATTTTCCCTTGATCACTGATGGTTAATTTTTGATTAATTAATTGGTAATGTATTACTCAAAAAATTACATATATGATAACAATTTCAATATTAGATTTATTTTTTATAAAATCTAATAATAGTGGTCTGTATATTATAACGATTAAAAAAACATCTCAAAAATACAATATTTAATCTAATATTTATATAAAGTACATACGAATAAAATTATTTATTCAAAAAACTAATAATATACATGTATTTTATTCAATATAATATATTCCGGAAATTAAATAGTTTTAAGGGTAATAATATATTAGAATCATTATAAATAAACAAAATATTAATGAACACACACTCACAAAAAAAAACAGAAGTCCATAAATCCTAAAATTAAATGACTATATGGATATTATGATGCAAACACTAAGAACTATGACTCTATATCTCCTCATAACATAAAAATATAATAAAATAAAATAATAACATATACCTCATATCCTATATCACCTTCATATCATAATTAAATAAACAACATTGAATAATAATATATAACAAAAGCAATTCATTTTCAATTTCCATAATAAATAATATCAAAACGAACACAAAATGAATAAATTAAATGTGGAGTTACAAAATTATATTGGTTTCCCATAAATGATTAAGGATGATTTCATTATAATTATAACTGAAATGTGGTTTATTGGGTAACCAAATGAGATACATGATTCCCCACGCATTAGATAACTGAAGTTATATAGTGATAATTAAAAATAACATGTAACATTATCAAATAAATAAAATTATCAATATTAAAAACCAATACATGGGAAAAAAAATATTCAACCCATACCCTGGAACACGAACCATTTCAGAAAAATACCTATTACTATTAAAACATTTCGTGGAATTGCGAAAAGATAGGTTATAGAATGTGAATATCTGATTTCATGATATATGAGAACTGGATAACCTATCTCCAACCAAAACATTTAACAAATCCACGATATCCCAAGACCAAAATTCATATAGAGAATAAAAAAACCATTGAATAGTTGTAATTATATGTTGCATAAGTACATTATCCAATAAATTATTAATAATTTTTAACTTCACTTAAATTTATACTCATGTAATTTCTGATTTATTTTTAATTTTCATATTTTACTCATGATTATTCACTAAAAAATTAAAATAAAATATAGAAAAAACATCATTGAAAAAAAAATTGAAATAAAATTTTAAAAAATTTTAATCCCCATATTTATAATCCCCCAAATAAATATTCTCATAAAAATGATTAAAAACTAGCCCATTGATATTTAAAAATATAAATAAATTTCTCGAACATATATTAATTTTAGATAATTATGAGAAAGTAAGATAATATATATTTAATGTTTAATATTTCTTGTAAATATTACCAAATATGATATCCATTAAATTTAATCTTGTAATGAGAACATATTGTGTCTGCTTCATTAATCCACCCATAATAGTCATTTTAAATTTCAATGAGAAAGATATATTTTTCTTCCACATTCATCAAACTAAATTTATATAATGTAAAACAATTAACTCATAACCTATTATAAATAATAATATATAATAAAATTATGGCCAATACCAATGAAGTAAAATGAAAATATATAAAAAAGGATATTGGGGTACCCCACACTAGACCCTATTTGAAAGGATTCTGTAATTTTGAAATATTTTCTATAATAAGGAGGAGTATAGATTAGTTTCATCTCCCACATACATAGATAGTTTAAAATGGAAATGGAAAATCTATAAGGATAAAAGATATTAAAAAGTAACTATTTTTGCTTAAAATATTTTTATATTTAATTTATATATATGTTCATCTTTAGAATAAATTTATGATTTTATAAAATATAGGAAATGAAATGTTAATATACATAGTTTATAAAATGTCTACACAAACAATTTCTTAATAAATTAATTAATAGTATCACGGTATGAAAAGTTTGTATAGTCTCTAAATTAAAAACTTTGATGATGCAACATCCTAAACATGTTAAAAATTAATTTAATTATTTTTCACTCAAAAATAAATATTTAATCAAATATAAAAATTATCATGTTATAAGTTTTTTAATATAAAACATACATAATTAAGAATAATCTAATAGTTATTTTCATACCATAATCCATTCATATGAAAATTATCATGATGTGGTGTATAATATTTTTTGGAATCATATATGAAGAATAGTTTGTTGATTTAATATGTGATAAATCAATTTGATTGAGATGAACATTTTGTATATTGGTATTCGTATGGTTTTAATATCATTCTATATATATCAAGAACATAATTTAATATTAGACGAGGTAATTGCTCTTGAGTTCACTCAACATAATTTAATAACCATTTAATCAAGAGTAATATTTCAAATGGTACATATATTTAGTAAATAATGAGCATAATTTGTGTTCCTAAAATATATAATATGTTTCTATTTATGTTATGTATATTTTATTCAGAATTAATGTTTGATGATAATTCATATTGATTCTAGGTCGTAGAACAATAGAAAATATAATAAAATAGTACTAAAAAAATTATTCATTTATCAATATAGATTTTATTAAACTTGGTTTATAAGAAGATAAAATATAACCATGAATGGTAGATTTATAACAGAAGTCAAATTAGATAAATAAAATATCTATATATAATATTAAGCATACATTTACATGGTATATTCTTTCCAAATCCTAATTTTCATGACTCACCAACACTGATCTATTGATTGATTAGATGACCAGTTCCGGTGATGTATAATTCCAATGATACAATAATATGTATATTTTCTAATTAGATAAGTATTGTTGATTATTGATCATATATTGAAAATGTTATAAGTAAATTATAAAAAAAATGGTGTAAATATTTTGATTTGGGTTAAATGTTTTTATTCTTAATTTTATCATGGAAGAAGTAACTTTACCAATGGTTGATTATGATGATTAAAGAATGGGGTGAATTATGTTCATGAATTTAACCTCCAGTAACTGTGAACCTTACTCTAAAATTAATTATCATAATTCTATATTCCTTTTTTTGGATAGATTACAAATGGAAATTTTGAATAATAACAACATGATTTGAAATGTATTTATAGTCATTCAAGGGATTCCAAAAAACATCTCCAACACCATTCCAGTGACATCCAATGTTTTTTTTATGATTTTATTAATAACCTTTTATTGTGGACCCATAATATAGTACAGAAAGATAAATCATGAATGTTATAGGTTATAAGACCATTCAACTAGGATCGACATATATTTTATTATAATATCTATCCTAAGACTCTATCACACGCATATTAAAACAATTTCCCGCATAGATTAATAGTTATTAAAAAAAGTAATTTCACTATATTCATAATAGTGATTTTCAAAGGAGAAGGACTCATATCAATTGAATCTACTTCAACGAAATATTTATTGATCCAAAGTGATTATTTTATGTATTTATAGTCATATCGTGATCCACACCAATGAAAAAGTGTATCATTAGACTTTTACATTTACTCTATATTTTTTGCATTAGCATTTAAATGGTAATCTGAAAAATAATTACAACACATTTAAAATTTTATTCAATAAATCTCAATAGTTTTGTATATATTAATGAAATTTTTATATTTTTTTTAACCAAAAACAATCTCTCTAATTTTTTTCACATGTATTTAAATAAATATCCAAAATAAAAAAATCAATAAACTCTTTAACAAGATCCATTAAATTTTAGATTTAAATAAATAAATTTATTTATTTATTTATTTATTTATTTATTTTTATTTATATTTTTATTTATTAAATAATTAGTATAACTCAAAATATCCTTAATAAAACATGGTCATATAGTTCTCAAAATATCAAGATTTTTTAACGAGACATTTAAAATTTGAGTAATCATCAATAATAAAACAAGAAAAATACCTATATAAATTTATAAATTTAAAATAAAAAATCATAAGTTTCAACTTATTGAAGATATATTGTATATATAAGATTCAATTCTATCATGAAGTATACATTATAATAACACATCCCATTCTTATAGTATAATATCATTATTAGTGTAAAAGAATATTTTTATCTTTTTATAATATTTATGATCTCTGACCTGTCTAATTATTTTATCATAAAAAATACACAATAATTAACTAATTACATATATGAAAAAATTCCATTCCTATCATATTACACTTTTTCATATGATCTCATTCAATAAAAAATCTTGAAACACATAATTAATTATTTTCATCAACTAAATACATAAGAATTCATTTTACTCATTAAAAATAAAATACATCATAATGAATTAATATAATAGAAAAAGTTAAATTTTATAAGGAATATTTATTACTAATATCTCTTAAAATAAGAATAATTACATTATAAAACATAATTTAAATAAAAATAAACACTGTAATAAACTAGATATTTATGATATAATACATTGAAGTATTTTAGAATGAAAAATTAACAATTAATTTCTATTTTATACATATGAACGGCCTCTATAAGTAATTTTCTAGGACGTAGAACAATTTTAAAATTTGAAACATAAATTAATATAATGAATTTATAAAATCATAAATAAAGAAATTGTTAACACAAAATTTACTTACATTAAAATATGCATTAAAAATAGATATTTGGGCATCCAAATATATAATTTTATAGGGTTTGTGATACTATAAAACACTTAAATATTATTCTAATTATTAATAGTATGGGACCAAAAAAATATAAATATATGTTTCTAAAATTTATAAAACAAAATATTCAGTAATTGTTTGTGTTTATTTTTCCATTCGTCCAATTATATTTATATTATAATAAATGTAGATATAAATATATAACATGTTATCTATTTCAAACATTGGGAATAGAATTTCAATTAATGATATAATAAAATGAACAACTATTCAATATTTAATATTATTGATTTAATAAATATTATCAATAAAGAGAAATAAAATAGAGAGAAAATTATACCCAATGATGAAAATTATAAATCATTTATATTTTTTTAGAGGATCATACAGTTTTGGGTCTACTTGATTTGGACCATCCTCACTCATAAAAGGAACATTGTCTTGGAAAATGTGTTTAGGTGATGTTGATGATGATCTGAATTTATTTTATGGAAAAATAATAACCAATTTTTTATCTATATACCTTCATACTATGTTATAAATTATTTTATTTTATTACAATCATTTTTATATTATCTTTATATTGATTTTACATTCTCAGAAATAAATTTTTGTAGTTTGAGATTTGGATGGAATATAAATTTACATGATATTTAATGAAATCATAGTCATGAATTGTATATAAATAGAGGATCTTATAGGATTCATTGATACCAAAATATTCCTTATGTACTGGATGTTGGTATTAACCCCTTTTCATTATTAAAATTAATTGTTTGTTTAAAAATTCATCTCAATGTTTTAATTCGTATTAAGATTCTTATTGCATGTAACAACACCAATGAATTGTTTATCATTATAATAATCCATAGATTTTATGAAATTACATTGTTTGTTATGTTTTCATCCATATTGTATTCCAGTAACACTTTATACCCTTTTATTAAAAAAAATATATATGTTTTTTATATCTGATTCATATTATCTTTCTAAATTTAATGTTTTTTTAGATGAATTAATCATCAACTCTAATTTTTTTGATCTTTTTAACGAAAAATACTCATTATGATTTCTATAAAATTAAATAATTAAATAAAAATTACTAGAAATATTACATTTATAGGTGAATATATCCTTCAATGATTCATTTACTTAAAATAATTTCTAATATCAATCATATTATATCTAAATCTCTTAATTGTTTCTGTAAAATCATGTATATATTTTACGAGATCATTTAATAGAAATACAATATTAAATTTATGAATAATAATTATCAATCTTTTAATATTATTTTACTAACTAAATTTTATTATATTTCAATCTTGTATCCAAGGAAATATTTTTCCATGAAGAATTTAGTACTTCAATGTTCTACAGAACCATTCAGTATCAATTTGAATGATACTGAACACTATTATTTAATGGTATATCCCATTGGTATATATATATATTTTTTAAATGGATGTATTTATAATTTTGATAATGTATTTCATTTACAAGATATTAAAATGATCTAAACATGGTAGTATAACCATTAATATTAATTGTTCTTAATAATTAAACTACCTCTATTCTACATAATGAGCTTTAATAATCAATATTTTCTAAATTATTTTGACTATTATAATTAAATTTATCACATTGTATTGCATTAGTTATTTAATTTACCATATAGAAATAATATATGTAATTTAGATAATACACATTATATTTTATATGTTTTAGATACATTATAAAATAATGATGAATAATTGTCAAAATATGTTGTTTCTCATTTAGAAACCAGAGATGAGATTTAATCATTTACATAAGAAATTGATTTAATGATTTATCTATAAATAAAACACAAAGGTCGTAATTATAAAAAATTTATATTAGAGGACATATAATCCATATTATATCATCCAAAATTAACTATGATACCATTTAAGATTTAAAATTTTCAAAAATATAATTTTAAAAAAAATTCCATTGATAATTTCAATTCATCTTTTAATTTTATCAAACCAGATTTAAGATACATTAATTCATCATAAATTGATGAAATTTAAAAAATATAAATTGAATGAGCGGGCTAATATTTTAATGATACTCCTGATTTTTTTATCTATTTATTATTGGATTTATCTCCTATTCTGTTACAATTTGTATCTTTTAGAAAATAATATTTATTTCTGGAAATCATCATTTCTTGATTCTTCATCCTACTAAATTTTAGCATCTATTATACCACATATAACATTAACTTATAAATAATTTTCTTTTAGAGACTCTACAAATTTTCAAAACACTTTATTAGAATTCCAATTACCATTTTCATGTTCCCTAAAACTTATATATATAATATTAACCTACACATAATCATTTTCTATATCATACTATATTCCTTAATTATTATTAACAATATATTGATTTTCATTAATTTTTTAATAAAAATAATTCACAACAACAATATCTTTTTCTACTTTAGTTTTTAAGGAATACTAATACCCTGAGTTTTCATTTCAACATTAAATTTAATCTCATTAACTTATTTGTCAACTATATCATCTTAAAATCATCCATTCTATGACAAAATTACTTTAATAGAAGAAACAATTTTATTATCTAACTATTTAATCTTAAAAACATTAAATTAAATCTGATCCCACCCTCAGTAGTACAAGAGACTATATTATCATTTTTGGGATAAAATTATTTTTCATCCCTATTATTATTAGCAACCATATTTAATAGAAGATTAAAAATATATCTTATATTCTACAAAGTACCATGTACCATAAAAATATGATAATAAAATTTTATGGTTTCTATAACATTGAATATTATATATCTATTATAAAATTAAATAGTTAAAATGTTCCATAAGTGTATTTGTTTTTGTTCCTCAATCCATGGATATAATGTTACATATATTTGAATATATAACCTGTGTATATAAATATATTCTCATTTATAAATAATTATAGAAATTATATGACTTCGTAAGAATCCTCTTTAAATTATACATCCCTGGGATAAGTAACAATCAAGAAGTATTTGGAATGTACATAATTTTAAGGATCAAATTCCATAAAAATTTTCATCTCAATATTTATTATTAAAAATATATAAATTATTATTTATAAAAGAATAGTATCATCATAATATAAAATTTATTAACAAAATGCATAACATATGTGAATGGGATAATGATACAGAACACCTAAATATAAATATTAAAATGAAACTCTTTACCCATTAAATTGGCTGAATGTGAATTCCCAAAATATCCAAAAATTAGAGTATTCCTATTGAATTCAATATCTACATTATTATATAAAATTTTAATTTCCTAAAATTGAAAATAAAAATTATAATATTTTTTGTAAAAGGGTGTCCTCAAAACCATATTCACTCTATTTAACTTTGAAAAATAAATAATTGTACCATGTAAGATTCATCATTCATAACCAATTTTGATATATTTATTTGATATTATTGAAGAATATACATCAAATAACTTAATCATTACCATCATTAGCATGATTCTATGTTATAATGTTTTATGGTTTTTAAATGACTACGTACTTTCGATGTTTCTATAAACTGGGAGTTTTAAATACAAATGATCAAATTTGTAAACAATATTTCATAATAAGAAGATTTCCCAAATTAAATTAAGAGTTGTTGACATGTAGTAAAATATATTATTTAAAAAAAATTAAAAATATATAAATTTAATATTACACAACTGATTTTAAAATTACATATCAAAGATTAAAATTATGTATCACAATATTGATTTTATATTTCATGGAATTCATACGATGTATCACAAATAGGATAAGTTGTATATTATGTATAATGATATACTAAATATATAATTAAATACATAACAAAATAATATCAGTATATGTGATTAATTATGTATGAAAATAATAAATAAAATGGATCTTACATAATAAGACCATAAAATAACTCATTCCTCTAAGGCTTGTCTTCTAGTCTGTATAGCTAAATCCATGTGTTTATGATACTATGGTTTAAGAGTGAAAAAATCATTGATTGTCTTAAAATAATTTTCATGTTATATTAAAATATAGAGTGTACCTCATTTAACCTTCCTATCACAAATTTTTTACCAAAAAATATATACAACAATTCTAAAAAAATCATCAATAAATGAACATTATAATGTCCAATAATTATATAAAAATTATTATAATCATTAAATCCTGTATTTATGTTCATTTTATTCTCTACAAAAATTATACATATCATAAATGTAATCATTTCTTGTTTTTGATGAATTAAATTTCATAAATATATTACTTATAATAGAATATGATTTTTTTAAAAATAATTACTAAAATCCTAAAGGTGAGAGAATATTATCAAATCTATCGCCATTATTATATTCCATACATTTTTGGGGATTTGGATATTCACATTTGTATGATAGTTCTATAGAATTTATGACAGCATGAACATGGTTGTATAAATGTATTAGTTTATATGGGCATGACCCAGTAGTGCTGGTGATGTGCGGGGTCAGTGATGAATAATATTTATTATAAGGAAATCATGATGGATGTTTGAGAGAGGTGTATGAGCATTGATTTGTGACATATTTGGAAAACAAATGGGTCTAATATGGGTAAGGTAAGGGTCTTTAGGGCTATCTTTCCATAATAGATCTTTGGAAGGGGGTTTTGGGGTGATAAAATAAAGAGATATGTAGTTATAGGTCCTTCAATAGGTAGAGAAATTGTTATTAACATCAACATAGTGAATGGTGTAGATCTGTGTGGGTTAGGGTGTGAGTGGGAAATGCATGATGGATATAGTTTTGGTGTTTTTGTCAATGTGTCAGCGAAATAATATAGGCCTATGTCTGATTGGCCATTAGGTTTTTTTCAAGGGGTATTTTTTCAAGTTCTGTTACCCTGACATACCATGGGACTTCAGTATATCTAGTGGGTTTACGTTTAACCTATTTCTTTTTCATAATTAAAAACACCACAAATAATGAACAAAATCACATTATAACTATACAATTATGAATTCCTAGGAGATAATAGTACTAAAATGGGTGCCCTCCTAAAAAGTTGTTTTTATTGAATTATTTAAAGGATCCTTCCTCCTTCCTAATGAGAACAATGGTGATTTTTGATATAGGAATTTTGAAAAAGATGAATAAAACTCATGAATGTTTTAATAAATTGAATAGTTTTGATAAGAAGATTGTTACATAGACCAAAATGGTGTCAATTATTTGTAATTATGTTCCTACGATCATGAATTTGGATAATAACAAACTCACTTGGGCATGAATTCACATTCTCCTTTTGATTATCTTGGCGTTCCACTTTTCTATTATAAAAAAAAATTATCATAAAAAAATATCCTTGATAGTTATTACCAAATTTTAAATATTGAAATGGGTTTATATGTCATAGGATGAGTTGGTATATCATTTTATGTCAAGCATAATTTCAATGATTTTCCACACTTTCTCAATCTATAGATGGATTATTCTCCTGATTAATAAGGTATTGATAATTAATATAAATGTAATTTGAATGTGATGCATGAATTACATGAAAATAATATATTTTTCCTTAAATTAATAAAATAATATTCGATATGGCTGATATTGGAGTGAAATTCCAGAAATATTTAAGGAATCTCAATCGAGTTAGTACACTTGGAAAGTCCCCACCATAAGAAGGTACACCCTTTCTTTTCTAGAAGATATTCATTTTCCTAGACTTGAGGTGGGATTCCCTTATTACATGATGTCATTGGTTTATACTTCCAATATAGAATCATCCAATGATATGAGGGGTTCTTCTATATTTTTATATGGAAAGGATTATACCAATAAGTTTGGGAATGTTCTTTAGATTTGAACACCTCTCACCCACAAATTTTAAATACATCAACACATCAATGAAAAAATTGAATATGTTATTAAAAAAATATGCAAATATAATATCCTCTAAATGATTTTATCTCTAAAATTAAATGAAAAAATTATATTTATGTTTATGTAATTATTTAAATTTCTAATTTAATTACCATTTCACTTGTATGTCATTCTATAGAATGAAAAAAATCCTTCATTTAAAAATCCAGAAATAGAATGTGAATTTTAGGACGTCTTTCATGCCACATTTCACATCTCTATGCATGTACAATATATCTAAAATAACCCTCCTACTGATAAAAATATCAAAAAAATTATTTCTATATATCATAGATGTGTGATCTTGGCCAAGTTGTTTTTAAAACATAGGTTCACATTTTTTTACATTTCTCTTTCATGATTTTTATTTGGGTTTATGTGCATGAGGTTTCCAATTGTAGGTTTTTCCTTGAATATGAGTTTAAATATTTGGTGATTTTCTTCACTAAATGTATATGATGTGATATGTTTTATGTCCTACTTATCATTTATATAATGTAATTTTCTCAACTAAAATGGTTTTCTAGATAGCCAATAAGATCCAAAAAGGTAATATGAATAATTATGTATTTAACATTAGTACTCATTATGTTATTAATGTTTAAAAAATGGTTATTAATATAATTATAGTATATTAAATGAATTGGATTCCATTGATTCATAATTGTATAAATTTGAACAATGGTGGAGGTTCCATCATATATCCTTTAATTTAGGGATGTGTTTGAGTCATATGAACACATTGATGATTTTTGAAGTGATTTTTCTATTTATTTCATTTATTTCTTATATCATATGAGGATGAATTATGGGATATGATATGTCATGTTAGGCTTTTAGGGATTTTTTATGGAATCATTTGTGGATTGAATTATAATTTTTCTATATGATTGATCCTTTAATGAAGGGGTAGATAAATTTTCCATTAAGTATTTTCAATAATTTATTCAATATATATGTTAACATTAAAAAAATATAAAAAGTGTTATAAATACCAAGAGATGAATATGTTTACAAATTTTCTATCAATGAATAAAGTTCATGTTGTATTATTGGGTCGGTACATTATTCATTCCCTTTAACTCTCAAATTATGTTGATTGGGATATTTAAGGGGACTTTATTACCATTATAAAAATATCATAATATATTATTCCTTTACATGTATTTAATTTTCTTTATGAAAAATTATTTTCCAAAACCAATTTTTTTCGTCAAATAGTGTTTAAAAAAGTATTTTCTCATATTTATTAAGAATCCAAAATCCATATACCATTTAAACTATTTATTTTATTGTATCCTTTGATTTTTATGACTCCCTTAACTGAAATATAATTTATTATCATGAATATGTACATTTATAATTTCATATAACTTATGTTTAGTGGTTTATCATTGTTGTTTATTAGTTATAAAATAACATAGTCTAATTAAAAATTAATTTGACTTAGGAAAATCATATTACCTAATTAGTTATGTAATATAAAATGAATAATGTTTTCATGTGAATCACTATAGTGACGTTGATCCCACCTATCAGAAAATGTGAAACAAATATAAATCAATTCATATATAAAGAAGAGAGATATTGTTGATACTATTATAACTAATATTGAGATTTACAAATTCTATATATATGAATATTTTAAATTAATTTGAGTAGCACATCTTGGATAAAAAATAATGGTATAATAATAATAACCTAATAGAGTTTAGGAATGTTTCAGATCATTTTGAATCTTGAACCCTCTTGTTTCATTCATTCATTAGTGATATATAAAAAATAGTATTTTCGTATTTCTAATAACCTAAAATGAATATGGTTGTCGTTATAATGATATTAGTGTTTTTATTTTAATCATTTAAAAAAATGTAGAAGTTATGTAGTCGAACTATTGAGTTATCTATCATAGTTGCAGAGTAAATAAATGAACTCGTTATTGTAGAAGGGGGAAATTCCAATTACGATGATCAATAACATCCATTGTGAATAGGAAGTGTTATTTCTATAGACATTGTGATTTGGAAATTATAATTATATCTCATACATGTATTTTATTGTGTTTTGATAAATGAATTATTTTATTTTATTGTTTTATATTTCTAATTTTATATCAAATTGATTTTTTTATGTTTTACTGTAGGAAAAAGTAAATGTTTGATTAAGGAATAAAAAGTATAGAGAATGTGATCTAATGGATCGTAGAGAGACATTAGATTTTTTAAGGGAAATAAGATCTAGAAATAGAGAAAAATTGTTACACAATGTGTAATGGAATTACACGTTGTGACTTCATTAACAAAGGGAGAGCCCAACTAGAAAAGTTGTGATGATGGTACGTACTGTGAAATGCAACTACACGATGTGATTCCCCAGTACACATCATGACTGGAGTGAATGTTGTAAAATTTTAATTTTACATATTTAAATAACATAGAAGTAAATGAGATAGGTTACATGACATGTAACAAAAGTAAAAATCAAGATAATGGAGTCACATTAAAAATAAAATCGAAACTACAAGTCACACTGACAAATTTGGGTATAAAAAGAGTCCACTAACCACCCATACAGGACACTCTTGGACCAGTAGGTGCTAGAGTAGTGCCAATGGAGAATGGAGTGAGGATTCAAATCCCCTCTTCACTACCATGGTTCATTGGGTACCCATGTCATTCACACTCGTCATGAGCGAGTAGTTTTATTAGTGTTTGGTGATTTGATTGTAGGGGGGATGTGTGATATGGGAAAATTTTATATATCTTATTCTTATTTTAGATTACTGCAAACTTATTATCAGCTCTAATTCATCTTCTTTTTACATTGGATGAAAATTATGGCATTATGGGGTTTTTTTCATTTTAATTGATTCAACTAGTTGGTATCTTTGTGTATTCCCATCATGTAATTTTGGTTAGATATGTTTAAAAATTCTTTTGGGTAACCTAATTTTGGGATCAGGTTTTCTAGATGACTATTCCAATAGATCAATCATAAATTTGGGGAGGGATACTAAGACCAAGGGTCCCTCCATACCCAATTCCAAAATCAATCTTGAATAAACCCATATCAATTGAATCACTAAAACAATAACCCAAAATCACTGAACTTGACATGTCTCCCATATTGAATTTCAACCCAATCATCACTAATGTTATTTATTCTTTCCAAACTAATTAAAAAAAATAAATTTATATTTCCTTAATTAATTCGAAACATATTTAATTTCTATGTAGGTTTGATCCTGTAAATTACATATACAAAATTTTAATTAATTGAGTAGCATCGTTTGGTTTTTATAAAAAAACTGCTACTACTGTAGGGAATTAATGGCACCCTACAGGGATATTAGGAAAGCATTAAAAATTTTATAGTCTATTTTTACATGCATTAGGCATATAATTATAACATTCCTCTGGTTTTATAATTCAGGTATTAAATATGTCCTTTAATGAAGTAATTGGACTACTATCCTATATTCTATGATTATTTTTTTAAACTATATCAAATATTTTATCAAAAAAAATTAATACTAATTTTTTTAATCCAAAGTGAATATTTTCTATTTTATTAATTTTAAATACCAATTACTAAATTAAGTTAATGTAATTTTAATATGATATTATATCCTAGGATTATCATCTGTTTTTAATATTCATAAATTTATTATGATCCCATTTGATTTTTATAATACTAATACTTTAATATATTATGGAGGAGGAAAATAAATAGTTTATTTAAAACAATAATCCCCCATAACTTATATTATAGGTTCCATAAATTTTTTGACTAACTTTAATTTCAAGGGAGGCTGCTAAATCAAAACCTAAACCTTATATTTCTATTTAATTATTTTTATATTTTAGATTTCTTAAAACTAAAAACTATATAGAGATTATTATATAACATTTTTTTTGAATCAATAAAACAAATTGTTCTATATATAATACATAATATTTTGAATGATTACCAAAATTTAAAATATAGAATGGAAATTTATATTATCAAAAATATATTTTAAAATATTATAATGGTTATTGGAAAATAAAAATAACTGAAGAAATAAGATTATAATTATTCTAGAGAGCATATAAAATGAATTAAAAATAAATTTGAAGGTCAGATATACATTTAAATGTTCTTTATAATTAAATATTTATAACTAGGCATCATTATTTATAATTTCATGTGGTGTATGAAAATACAATACATTTATAGATTTTATGAACATAAAATTCTATAGAAACTAAAAGTGTTATAGTGAGTGTATATTATCAATAATTTTATTTTCTTCTTGGTTAATAGGTTTTTCAAATCCATTAGATGTTCAATAAACAATAAAATTGTTTCTAATCTCTTTGAGATAAGTAATTCACTAATGATATAAAATATGAGGAGGTTATATAAATCATAATATATTATTTGTATTAATAAATACTAAAATTTATTATATAATTCATAGAAAAAATATAATACACGATGATCAGAAAATTACATTAACATAGTATTATAGTCATTTAAAAATATATATAGAAATTTAGAAAAGGAATAATATTGTATATTTTTCAATAAGAATATCTAAATCACCAAGAGTTTGTAAAACGAACATATCCAAAAAAAATTAGCAAATTATCTGAAGAAATAGTTAAAAAATAGCTTCTGAACATGTTAATCCATAAAGAACAATTTTTATCAATATATCTTCATAAAACGTTATTCTAGGTAAGTAAAACACTTTAATGATACCCCAAAATAATATTTTATGAATAAAAAAACAACCACACAAAAATCCTAATTTTCTTAAGCATAAAATTAATTTTTTAATTATTATAGAATGTATATGATGAAAAAATGAAAGAAATGTATGTGTGATATAGACACGTAATTTTAAATTTAAAGACAATAAATATCTAAAATTTCATATAAAGATAGTGATGATGGGTGGCATATAACATAATTCTTTGGAAATAATCATAATTCATAAAAACGATTTACTATGAAAATAAATACTAAATATCTTTTGAATCTATCTATAGATTTAGAATTAATTTATGAATTTGATAGTGAAAATTATTATAATAATGTATGTTCTTATAGTTGAGATGATTGGTAAATTATTCCAGAAACCATTGATGATATACAAGAATATATTTTGGAATATGATAATATGTACTAGTAGTTCTACAAAACATTTATTCAAATTAATCAAAAATATACTGATTAAAAGAAAAAATAATAATAGTTTAGGATAAGCTAACATATGTTAGAAATCATAATGGAAGTTTTATTTCAAAAAAATGAAATATCAATGGAATAAGTATGAAAATATAGTACTAATCTAAAAGGACAACATTATTTTATTAGATATGAATACCTGAAGAAATAAAATATGATGGTGATGAATAAAAAGTATAAAATTATAAAATTTTAAAATATAATACATAAATTCTCAAATGAAGTTATGATATAGAATGATTAATGAAACTATTGAATAATAAAATTACTTGAAGAATCGTTCCTGTAAGGATTTAATGTCTGATATAGTTGAACAAAAATTTATTTTAATTTGGGGGTAAATATAATGGAAATTCATTCAACCTGAAAAGATATTATATAACATGAAAACCATATTTTTACATAGAAATATAGAAAATTAACATTGGATTAATTGTTACTCCATCAACAAGGATAAATCATTTGGATTACAAAAATCATTCATATCAGCATAACATTAGGAATATGATCATAATATATCATGTAATATAAGGATTTGATGATTATTTTTTCATATAATTCTTGACATAATTATGTACATTTTATTCAAAAATAATTCTGATGACCTATATTATTATGTATTGGCAGATTAATACATATAAAAATGTACACAAATATTTATTTTTTACATTCTAGTTAATATGTGAATTTATATTTCATTACATTACATTTTTCCTTTTTTATTTAGGAGTTGTATCTTTTTTTTCTATTTTTAAAAAATATATAATTTTTTAATGAACCAAATTTAAATTAATAACAATAAATGAAATAATAATCGGAAGATGGTGGACAATAATTTCATAAAATAGATGATAAAGTCCCCATTTTTTATAACATTATTTCCAGTTCACCAGATTTTTAAGAAATGTAATATATTACTGGAAGATCAATATACAGTTTCCAAAAAAATATCAGATATATATCTATATTTTGAAATAATGTTCATCTATATAAATTTAAATTTTTTTCAAATTAATAAATGACTGAAAATTTAATATTTAAATAAAACATTAAAAAATTTATGACATCCTTTGTTTTATGTTAGGATTAGTTAAATCTGTATTAAAAAAGAAAATATATGGTGAAATTTCATATTCCTAAATATAGTAAGTAAAAATTAATATGTAATGACAGTTGTACACATAAATTGTAATCATAAGTATAACCCCAGATTTATTTAGTTTTCAATGTTCATCTTATGATTTTAAAATTCCATCTTGCAATAACCTAATGTCCAGAGAAATTATTTCAAAAATATTAATAGATTCATATCTATTAGAGATGCATGATTTTCTCTTATAATATTTCTTTACTTTCGAAGGATACGGAAGAATATATTCAATATAATATAAGAACAAGTTAAATTATACATTTATTATTATATATGTTTATTATAGTAACATGGACTTAAACATTACATAATTTAGCTATTTACACTGTATTTAAAATCCTGAAATTAAAAGAGATATTTTAGTTTTAGAATGTTATAAATTTAGGACAGAACTTGTACATATCATCCCACAAGAATATGAATAAGGTAACACTAAAACAGTATCCATTTTTTCCAAATCATAAATTTTTTAACACAAAACCGCAACATTATTTTATTGAAAAATATTCATAACATTTAAATTATCTTCCTTCATTCTATTACACATCCATATATCCAATGAAAAAATTTAAATACTTGTTATAAGCATAAAAAGTTCAGTAAGAGTTATAAAAATAAAGAAAGAAACCATTACTCAATGAATACTTATGATCATATTGAATAATTTTCATGAAGACATACTTCTCAACCAAATATAATTTCTTTGGGAAACATCAGATTTCCCTAAAACATTAGATAAATATATAAAACCATAATGGTATCTTGGGGAATTACTTACATATATTGTAACCCTCACATATATCATATTATTTTTTACCCTCGTAGCTATTTTACATTAAAACCCTCACAACTACCTTACGGTGTATCTAATAATGTAACCCATGGAGTAACCATACAACGAAACTCAAACTTACAAATACCAAATGTATTTGGGGGAGATGCTGGTCCCACCCTTATTTATAAACAATTACCAAGAACCATAACATAATTATAAAACATGAATAATTGTGTAAAAACATTTGGTTTAAATTTTTATAAAATAGAATTTTCAAAGAAATTTTTTTTAGAAAAGTACCTTAAAATATAATATAATTGAAGTGAGAAATTATGTAATACATGAAATATGTTAAGACACTATAAATAATTTTTTTATAATAATATAAATTAAATTAATTAAAAATAATAATCTTTGTACAACATAATTTGTGAAATAGAATGTTAACCTAATGAATGGAAACTGGGTTATGAATTCCCTTACCTCAGGTTCATCTTATATACAAACTAGTTTAAACCAATTGTATAATTGTTAAAATGGAGTTATTAATATTTTAAAAACATATTAATTTTTATAACACCATATATGATCATTTTATAACATCATTCTACCCATTTATTAATATTATTTTGTTATTTCAGTTGTTTCAGATGCGTTCATTACATGGTATCCATGGTCAGTTCGTAAAGGATATTCTTATTGAATGGAAGAGAAACTCAAGATGATGAATGTGGTGTTATTATTATGTTTCCATGCTATTAAATGATTACATAAATCGTTTGGGTTATATTTTATAAGGATGAATTATTAGATAAATCATTAGTGATATTCCTATAGATCCTTTTGGGGATTCTTTGATAATCCTGAACTAGTTTCATAATATACCATTAATGTTATGCAAACAGGTTAATTTCAAAACATAAGATAGATCATATCATAAAATTTACAAAATAAATAAACAATGAAAATTCTTTTACAACTATATTCTATGTATGTAAAGTAAATTTAAGACACATCATCCATGATGTCGGTAAAGAGACACATCACGGGCCGTGTTTTTATTTCCAGAATAAGAGGAAGTGGAGGGGATGAATGATGATGAATTTCTCCATAAAAATATAAATATAAAATATATATATATATATATATTAATATAGCTTCCATGACTCTTGGATAAGGGGATGTGAAGAGAGTATAATTAAGGAAAATAATCGAAAAGAAAACACGAGAAAATGAAATAGTATCTTTACCTCATGATCTCTTCTCCTTGAGATCCCCAATAAGGCCTGTGGTTTTCTATTTTGGTAAGACCAAAAGGTTTTTTATATGGGAAAGATCCTTGGGAAAGGGATTGTGAAGAATTTATAAAATTCCCTAATCTTTATAGGTGATATAGGAAGAGGGGTGAGGGTGGTATTTATTGTGAAAGTAAGGGAGTTAAAATTTAATTTCAAAAGACACTGCCTTAGTTGTATTTGAAAAAACATTGGGTTTACCATGGGTTTTCCCATGGTATTGTCCATGTAGGAAACATCATATCATATTTTAATACACAATATTGGATAGTATTATTATATCTCTATTATATCATTATGATGTCACTAAACACATGAAAACATAAAACTGTATTTTTTACTATACAATGAAAATTAAACTATCACAAAAAATCACAAAAAACACCCCAAACATTTTATGATGTGTATAATAGAAAAAATTAACTACATTTTGTTAAAATATTTTTCTAAATATGAGAAAATTAATTTTTAACTAAAATCATAATTTCTTCCAAAATTTACAATTATAATACTATAACTGATTTTATATCACCTTGACACACTTATCCAGATCTCCATATAATATAAAATTAGGAAACTAAAACATTAATATGATTCTCTATTCATAAGGTCATGTTACTATTTATTTTACTATTTATAAGGGCATATGACTATTCACCAAAAAATTTTGTTTAATTAGACTCCAAATAACTTACTGATCACAAAAATATATGACTATTTTATTAAAATTCAGATCATACATGTGGTAAAATTATTTTTAAAGGTTAGTTTATAACTATCTATTTAAAAAAAGGTTTTATGAATTGAAATTTATTATTAAAACCTAGAGGTGTTATATTATACCCACATTTTGGAAATTATGTTTTCGTAATCTTATTTAATTATTAAACAAGTGAAGGTACCTTTAACTAATAGCATTTTAAGATTCTCATGTTTCTTCTTCAACCATATGGTTTCTCCAAAAAAATGATTTCTTAGTGGATTACCATATTCCATAATACATTTTCTCTTTGATAAATAATCTAAATAGGTCTCTCTTCATAAGAAAGGTTATCTTCTAGGTGAAATGCCTCTGGTCTAACAACATGAGATTAATATAGCATATACTTCCTCTAAATCAGGACATGAAAAATACTAGATACCTAAGATAAACTCCTTGGAATATATACTTGGTAGGCAACTAGTCCAACTGTATCTATGATTTCATAAGGTCTAATGTACCATGGACTTATCTTCCCTTTCATACTAAAACACATAACACTATTCCATGGTGAGATTCTATGTAAAACATAATCACATACCTTGAAGGAAAACTCATTCCTCTTATCATCTACAAAACGTTTCTTCCTTCTTTGAGATATCCTCATGTGTTTCTTGATAATCTTCAGATTCTTAGCCACTTAATCTACTAATTCTGGACCCACCAACATCCATTCACCAAAAAAATCTCAAAATGATTGAGTTTGACATTGCTTCCCATATAATGCCTCAAATGGAGAAATCTAAATGATAGAATGAAAAAAATTATTATAAGACAATTCAAATAATGAAATATTATGATCCCAACTTCCCTAGTAATCAATTGATCAAGCTCAAATCATGTCCTCTAATGTTTGAGTCATCTTTTATAACTGCCTATATTATTTAAAATGAAATGTCGTACTGAAATTTAATTTTTTTCTCAATGACATAGAAAGTTATTTGCAAATGTATGATTTGAACGTAGGATCATATTTAGGTACAATGGAGAGAGGAACTCCATGTCTCCTAAAAATATATTTACATTATAGTTGAGACAATTGGTTAAAAGGCATAGTATCTCGAATAGGAATGAATTTTGAAGATTTTGTATGTTGATCAACAATAACCAATATTTCATTGTTACCTTGAAAAGTCATTGGTGGTCCCACAATGACATCCATCGATATATTTTCCCATTCCAACTCTGAGACTTTCAATGGATAAATTATCCCCATTGGTAACTACCACTATAATTTAACCTGTTGACATGTCAAACACTTCGTTGTAAAAACAGAAAAAAAATCCCTTTTTCTTCCATCAGACCATTAATACTCTTTAAGGTCTCTATACATTATTTTTCTTCTAGGATGAACTAAAAACGAATAACTATGAGCTTCACACATTAATTATTTCTTTAGCTGAGGATAACAATACACACATAATCTCCTTCCAAACCTTCTAACACAATCATTATTAAAGTCAAATTCTACAAACATACCCATTTAAACAAATTTTACCTTTTTATATATCTTCCTTTATTCATTATATGTTTCTTAATTATATCTCAAACAGATGACTACATTTAATCCTGAAATAAAATTGAGGAATTTTCTCTACTAATAACATCTATCCCAAAATTCATTAAGTCTTTGATGAAAGGGTCTTGTTTTACCTGTAACATTGTTGATGATGCAAGATTTTTTCAACTCAAGGCATCTTCCACATTGTATTTCTCTTCCATGATGGTAATTGGTCATACAACTATAATCCATTGTTAATTAAATCCATCATCTTTACCTCATGTTTCATTCCTTCTAAGTGAATATATACATCTGAATTTTTTGGTCAGTATATATTTCACATTTTTATCTATATAAATGATGCCTCCAAATTCTTATAGTGAAAAACATAGATTATAATTCCAAATAATGTGTGGGATAATTAACTCATGCGGCTTTATTTTTCTTGAATCCTAAGAAATTACTTGATCATTCAACATCAAAACATAATAAAATCTTATTAATGAAGCATCACTGTAGATGAAAAATTCATTATTTACAAAATTTAGGGCTAGAACTAGGATATTCACCAATATTTTTTTAAATTTCTAAAAATAGTCATCACATTCTTTTTTATTGTTAAATTTATCTCCTTTTTGAATTAACATAGTCAATGGACTAGATAACCTTGAAAAGTTTTAAAAAAACCTCTGGTTATAGCTAGATTATTGAAGAAAACTATAAATCATGGTTATATTTGTGATCTTTTCCATTCTTCTACAACTTTTGTTTTATCAAGATCAACAGTTAATACATCCTTAGAAATAATTTGAAAAGGGAAAGAAATTTGTGGTAAAAAAATCACACATTCTGAATTTTCCATACGTTTTTTTCTTTTATTGTTTTCAAATAAACTATTAAATGTTTTCCATGCTCCAATTTACTTCTAGAATATATAATAACATCATCCATAAACATAACTACACACTTATCTTATATCCCATTAAATATTTTATTCATAAGTTCCATTAATATAGTATGTGCATTAGTTAACACAAACATAATAACAAAAAATTCACAATGACCATATCTAGTTCAAAAAAGATGTTTTTAGAATATCATCCTCTTTTACCTTCAGCTGATGGTACCCAAATCTCCATTCAATATTGGAAAACTATTGATCTCCCTGGAGCTGATCAAACATGTCATCTATGTGAGGTAAATGATGTTTATTCATAAAATTAATTTTATTCAATGATCTATAATAAATGTAAAGACTCATGGAACTATATTTATTTTTAATGAAGAAATTAGTACCTCCTCGTGGTGAAGTGCTGGGATGAATGAAGCTGTTATCAAGAAACTAGTGTTAATAGTTTTAAATTCAAGAAGTTCCATTTGATCCATTTGATAAGGGGGATTTGAATTTGGATTATCATTAGGAACTAATTCAATTTTGAATTAAACTTCCCAATCAGGTATAACACTATGTAAATCATTAGGAAAAAAATCAATGTATTAATTTACCACTGGCACATCATTAATATGAATAGTTCCCTTGTTTTAAAAAGTAAGAGAAAGAAAACTTTCATTTCAATCTTTCAATAGTTTCTTATCATCCTGATATATTTTCAGGTGTATGGGTTTGTTCTTGTATTCAAACTAAATCTCTTTTTAAAAAAATTATTTTTCTCTATAATCAATCTTGGGATGATAAATAGAAAGAAAATCCACAATTAAAATGACATCAACACTCTACTAATGGAATAATAATAAGGTTTTCTAATAATTTCATTCCACATATTACAGTATGAATATTCATAAAATGAATTTTTGTTTTATCATTTACCCCTTGTGTTTTAAAAATATGTTCTCGTCTCATTTTTTGAGGTGATATTTCCAAATTACCTGAAATTTCTCAAAAATAATGGAATGTGGGCATACTGCATCAAACACGTATTTAGAAAAATCTAAGTAAATAAGACAATGTACTTGATACCACTTCATTAGATGGCCTGACATCTATTGACGTAGTCATATGGGATCTCACAATAACATTCTTCTTATATTCTAGCTACTTTCCATCACCCAGTTCTTTTGTTGGGAAGGTATTTTCATAATGACATATCTCACAACATTTGAAACAAATTACATTTTTCTTATCAGAAATGATATAAATATAATTTTCATTTCAACCTTGTGCCATATTTCCACACGTACCACCTCGACAACACTTTCTAGTTTTAGAAAGGAATTCCTTGGGGTGCTTTTTAGAATTTTTCCAAACTAGAAACTTAACTTTCTTACCATCAGATTTCATTGGTTGATTCTCACTCATTGCTTCCTATCATGACCTATTCTTCTCTTTGTTCTCGAAGTACACATTATCAGCCTCAATTTCCATTTCCTCCCTCTCAGCACATGTTAAAAGATTCTCATAACATTTTAATTCACATAAGGATAATTACATTCGATATCTTGGATTCAATCTTGAGTAAAAATGGGTGATTTTTATATCGAGATACATAATATGATTTGAAGCAAACATTGCCAATTGGGTGAATTTCCCTTCATACATGTCCACTAAATCTTCTTTATTTTTCTTTAATTCATGAAATTTCTTCTCCATGACAAGTCGAACCACCATATGAATTTATTTTTAAATGAAAAAAACTTTTTAATTCATCCTACTCTAGACATTAAACCTCATCTCTATCACTGAGTTTCTTAACCATTGACCACCACTAATCAAATTCACCTTCAGAATGATAAATGGAAATACTAAGATTTTTATTATCTGAAAATCATATAAAATCAAATATATTTTCATGGGATTTAAACCATCCTTCAGTTGCTATTTCATCTAAAGATCCACTGAAATAAGGATGGTGATGCCTCATAAAATGTTTCAAAATTTTCATGTTCTTTATGAAATCTATAATTTTCTCTTACATGGATTCCACCTCCATCAGTTGAGAAATTACTATCCCAAAGTTCCCAATTCTAATTCAAAGAATTCCCAGTTATGGGTTTGGAATGATATCAGTCTCTTGGTTCCTTCCAATGCTAGATTCCTTATTTCATCTACATAAAACCATTCTTAACATATATTTCATTGATGAAGCAACATGATAATATTTCATTACTATACCATTTAAAAATAAAAATAAGGCAAAAAATAATTTTTGGTATTTTTTTAACATCATACAGTCTCTTAAAATTATCTATATTGTGCCAGGATACCAACTATTAGGACCCGGCAATAAATATTACATAATATAACTATTTTTACAAGATTTAACTTCTTCACATTCAAAAAATATTTTTCATTTATAATTATATAATGCTAGGACATAACTTATACATATCAACCCATAAAAATAAAAAGAGGGTACCACTAAAATATTATCCATTTCTCCCAAATCATAAATATTTAAACACAAAACAACAAAATGATTTATTTGAAAAATATTTATAACATTTAAGTTGACTTCTTTAAATCTCTTAAAAATCATTATAATCGATGAAAAACATTAAAAACATGGGATGAGTATAAAAAGATCTCTAAGTGATATTAAAAGAAGTAAATAAACCAGTATTCCATGAATATGTATAATCATATGAAATCATTTTCAAATAGATATACTTCTCACCCAGATATATTTACTTTTTGAAACCTGATATTTCCATAAAACATTACAGAACATATATAAAAAGATAAATTTATTGGGTAATTAATTACATATATTGTAACCCTGCAGCTACCATATGATTTGTAACAGTCATGACTACCTTGTAATGTAACCCCTTTGGCTACCTTACGGTGTAACCATCACAGTTACATTTCGAGTAACCATATAACCAACCTCAAACATACACACACCCAATGAATTGGAGGGGGATATAGCTCCCACCCTTCATCATAATCAATTCCTGTGAACTAGAACATAATCTCCAAACATAAATAATTTTTTAAAAATATTTCTTTTGAATTTTTTAAAATATAATTTTAATAAGAATGTTCAAAGAAAAGTCCCTTACATATATCATGTAATTTATGTGAGAATTGATAGAATGAATGGAATCAATGTAAAAACTATAAATAAACACTATAAAACATATTATGAATTAAATTAATTACACCAATAATCATAGTACCTCATAACTAATGAAAAATAAGGTTAAAACAAATTATGGAAACTCAGTTAAGAATTCCCATACCTCATGTTCGTCTTACATAAAAAAATTTCAATCTCTTTTATAGTTGATAAAATGAAGTAATTAATGTTTTATTTAAAAATTTTAATTTTTATAATACCTTATATGATCATTTTATAACAACATTTGACCCATTTATTAATAATATTAGGTTATTTTCAATGTTTTGGGTGCGATCTTTACATGGTATCCATGGTCTGTTCGTAAAGGATTTTATTATTGGATGGAATAGAGACTTGATAGGTAGAATGAGTTAATATAAATCTGATTTAATAATATTAATTTTCTCTATAAATCAATTCGTTTATATGGTATGTGAATGAATCCATAGATAAATCATTAGTGATATTCATTTCAATCATTTTGGCAGTTCTTCGATAATCAAAAACTTATTTCATAATATACCTTTAATATTATGAACATAACTTAATTATAGAACATAATAGAGATCATATAATACACATTGAAATATTATTAATCTATTAAAATGGATTTACAATGGAATTTTAAGGAACTAAAGGAAATTGAAGACAAATCGTCTATGATACAGATAAAGCGACGCGTCATGGATGATATTTTTATTTCTAGAATAAAAGGGAGAGGGGAGGAAAATTATTGATGAACATTTACATTAACATGATAAAAATAAATCATATATATATTATTAGAGCATCCAGGCCTCTTGGATTAGGTGAGTTAAAGATATTATAATAAAAGGAAATAATTGAAAAGAAAACATAAGAAACTAAAAGAGAATATTTACCTCTTGATCCATTCTCTTTCAGATCATCCTTAAGGCCTTTGGTTTTGTCCTTTTGGTGAGGCTAGAAGGTATTTTATGTGAGGAAGAGTCTGGGAAAGGGTATTGATAAATATTGAGACAATTCCAAAATCTTAAGAGCAATGATAAAAAAGAGGGCATGAGGGTGATATTTATAGTGTAAGTAAGGGAGTTTTAAATTAATATCAAACAACACCTCATTAGTGGTATTTAAAAAACCATGGGATTTCCCATGGTTTTTTCTATTTTATTGGTCACATGGTACAAATCATATAATATTTTAATCCTCAATATCAGACCATAATTATTACATAATTATTACATCAATATGATGTCATTAAACACGTGAAAACATAAAACTATATTTTTTATTGTTCACCGAAAATTTAAGAATGTACGATAAATCCCAAAAAAACAACCTAAACATTTTTTGATGTGTATAATTCCAAAATAAACCCAATTTTTCATAAATAGTTTTTTTAATATGAGGAAAATAATATTTAAAAATTCAAAATTTATTCCAAAAATAAAATTTTATAACTCTAAATCATTTTTTATCACCTTGATACACTAATCAATATCTCCTTATATTATATCATTAATAAAATAAAAACTATTTTTTTTACTATTCATAAGGGTCATATATCTATTAATTTTTCAATTCAAAAGGGTATGTTACTATTCACAAAAATAACTAATGGTTCAATCAGACTCAAAATAACATACTGATCACCACCGTAAATGATTGTTTTTTGAAATTCAAATCATAGAAGTGGAAAAATTATTTATATTGGATAGTTTATAAAAATCTACATAAAACAATGTTTTAGGAAATTAAATTTATATTTTATACCTTGGGGTGTTATATTTATGGCTCACCACATATCATATAGAATAATGTTCTAAAAATGTAACTTTAAAATTTTGTTCTAATAGTGACTACAACATGTTTAAAAATTTACTAAATTACTGAGAGTTCCTTTACATGGTGAATCAACATTATCTTCTCATAAAATTCTTGAAAAAATATTGTATGTTTTTAAAATATGAAACAAAGAAAAATTTATTGATTATAAATGATAATTTTCATAAGATAAGAAATATTCTAGTAGATTATTAGATTGTAATTCATTGGATCTTGACAGTTACTTTACTAAGAAAAAGAGAAAACTATATAATTAAAATCCTATATTTCGGTATATTATATTGGATGGTGAGAATTAAAAAGTTTAATTATGAATCTTTCCCAGCCATATATTCAGGGAATTAAGATTGGTTCAGTAATTATTATAGTATTACAATACGTGACACTTTTAAAATAAGACCCTGTGATGATTTTAAAATAAGAAAGTGTTGAAAATGAAGAACACTGATAATGAAAGAAGAAGAACCCTATAAATGTTGTAATTGTATATATTATGAGATTAATATATGATTAGGATGTGAAAATGATCATTGAATAGGTATCAACTGGTAATGAGAGATAAAGTTTTTATCATATTATCAAAAAAATGGATGGTTCCTCAAATAAGAAAAAAATTATAGGGGATTATATAATGAAACATATTAGTACACATTTTGTGTTTGTGGAATTTAAATTTGAGGTAGAAATGATGAAAATTGGGAAATGAGAAGTAGGAAAACTTTAAGCCAAAATTATTTATACAATTTTTGTGTTTTTAGTGGTAGATACTATTAAAGTGAAGCATTTACATAGAATTCCATTAAAGGTAAAATGTAGATTTAATTAAAATATAAATTATTTTTCTTTTGTAGTATTAGAAAACTATTTTTCCATACCCACAAGATTAAGGTTTACAGGTGGTCTAGTTACAATGAAATCAAATGTAAAATTGTCCCTTTATATGATCGTCGAAGATAAACCATTAGATATTTGAACATGTGAACATTAATTTACTCCTCCATGTTTTGAAAAATATTTCCCACTATAGATTCTTTTTGGAAAGAATATTATTTTAGAAATTAAATTTATAAACATAAAATTGATGCTCCAGTGATGAATACTGAATATGAATAATTTCCCATATAAAAATGTTAATGTTCACCACTCATGTATTTAAATATATACCATGTAAGAAATATACCACAATGCTAGTTTCATAAGAATAATTATATTTCTCAAGCTCTTCCACATTGTGTTCTTCTAATAGATTCATTAATGAGAAAACATATATTAAATGATGATCCCATTGTTATTGAGAATCATCCTTATAACAATATGAAACAATAATAATCTCATCCAATGGATTCTCAATAAATTAAAAATTTAAATATTGTTGATAAAAATCCACATATTCATTAACATACCAATCCATTTAGTGACTGCTAGAAATTTTCTGATTAAGAAAATAAGGATGACTCACAACCTAATTTTATTTTATTAACTTGGTGAAATTATGAGTATTATTAAAATTTTAATTCCCCGAGCGTAGTTACCTAGAGTCGGTACCTTATTACATAACATTGTCATGATACAAGGAATCACGTCTAGAAAGACAGATTTGTTTAGTAGCCTTGGAAGTACTAGACACATACATAAGTTTCACATTAAATCATGAGTTAAAAACAACAACAACATTTTATTACCCTTTTAACACACATATATCCCTTAGCCTATCCATGTAGTTCAAACATAAAATACTTTTTCATATCCTTTAAAAAATAAAACATAGATAGGGTGAGGTCAGACGCTCAGTAAGAGTAAGCAATACAGCGAAAGATAACATAAATATTAGGCATGGTTAATAATTCAAAACGCATGCCTTTAAAAATAATAAACATGGAAACTTTATGGAAGGAATATGATATGAGAAAATAATGACGTAATAAAACAAGTCATGGCTATTCTACTAGTCGAATAACACCATTAACCATAAATATTATATTTATAATGAGGGAATGTATAATGCGGGACATTCTGAAACATTTTTTCAAGGCCTCATACATTATGTCTAAAAATGAGAAAGGCCTTAGCCAAAATCATATATCAAATTAGGAAACCCCTCAGCTTATTCCACGTCAAATTGTCTCATGAGACCTACCTATTCACAGAGGAGCTATAGTGGGCTCCACCCATCACTTAAAAATTCATTCATGTCGTATAAGTTAAAAAAAGACATTCTTATCTTAATTTGTCGAATAGGTTAAAAAGGTCCTTGTATGGAAAATGACGTAAAGATTCTTTAATAATGTTCTTATAAAAAGTCACACAGTGGTATAAATGGATTTAACCAATATTCTGTAAACTAGTAATAATTTTTTGAAATACGTTTTTAAGAAACATGGACGTGGATGATAAAGAGCTCCCAGTATATAATTACATATAAACAAGCTCAGATAATGATTAGATTGTGATATAAACCCTTACAAATATATTTTTGTAAATAAAATAGATCACTTATGTGTATTCACTATAAGGTCACATAAATAAAGCATAAATACATGATATGATATAAAAATTCATTTCTCACATAATCAAAGAACGACATAAATTTAAAGAGAAGATCAATCCAAAGAGCGGAAATTGGGTTAAGAAGTCCCCTTACCTCGTTTCCGACGTGACTCGATCATTCTTTGATCTCCTGATTAATAAATTAATGTTAACTTCTACTTGATTAATAACCTTTTTTAAGTTTATTATTCATTTTATATCACTTATTACCAAGTTATAAACATTATGCAACCATTTAAGTTAATAACATTTGTTTTGTCGATATTTGGTACTTGAGTAAAAAATGGACATCTTATAATTACTTTTTGTTCATGTGGTCAATGTTTCATTATATCCAGAATTATATTCATGATTTATAAATCATATATATCATATATATCCATCATATACATGTATTTATAATAGTACATAACATATGGAGGTAAGAAATGAAATGCACAGTTCATGGAGACGGTAAGCAGTATGTACGCATGAATGCTACTTTCATTTCTATTTCTTATTTTAATGGAAGTAAAACATAATGATACAAAGGTATATTATAATTCCAGTATAATTTAATATATAATATCATTAAATCAATCCTTTATACATCCCACATAAGGCATTAGTGAATCACATCACTTTGAGGGGGCGGTAGTCCACACTTCCTCAAATGAGACTATCGTATTTAACTACTATGAAAACCATAAAGGATTGATATAATTGGTAAGTAAAGAAGAATAAAGAAATAATAAACATAACATATATCATACATAAATACAATTCCATCATAATGGCTACCATGAGAGGCGGTAGGAGAAAATCGAACAATCATCTTTTCGTGAGGCGTTAGTTCGCCATCCACAGAAACATTATGTTCTTCATCCACTAGATGGAGGTGTGTGTAAAGGTAGATTTAATCCTTCTCATAACATAATCCTAGTATATTTAGGATACTGTTTGTGTTACAAAAAAAATGATTAAAAGAGGTTAGGGGTTGGATAAGTATAATAAATTAAAACAATTTAAGAGAAACCATTCCCTTTAATTTGGGTAACTTCCTTTGGTTTGAACCAAAATGACTTATTGGAGTGCCTTTTGCCTAAGGTAAGGCTTATAGGGGGAGTAAAGGGATGTAGGGAGCTTAATCTGGTAGAGTTTGGATGAGCCAAATGGCTTGAGGGGTGTGAGGAATTGGATATAAGTGGTATCCTTTTATAAGGGGGAGGAGGGGCTCTTTTGGAAATTGTGAAAATATTATTTTATTATAAACTTATCTTCGGTTTCAAAAGGTCCAAAAATAATTAAAGATGAATATAACATGACTCATGGTAAAAATTAAATAATCCAATCAGAATTGGACATGTTTTGGATAATATTTTAATCATTATAATCTTATTTATTTAAATCATATATTAATGAGGTAAATACAACATCATTATTGAGTCATAAATAATTTAAATTGTTTGATGTCTAAAAATTAAAAAAATACCACAACATAGTAAATCTTTATATAATTCCAATGAATATTTATAGTCTAAATTATAATTTATATAAACCGTTATAAATATTATTTACTAAAAGATTTTGGTTAATGTCAATTTTGTCTTTACATTAAATTAATTAACCCAAATTGTCATTATCACTACCTAGTGGCTCAATGGGGTCCCACAACCAACCCAAAGATGACCATGGTCGTCCAATACTCATCCAATAAGGTTAGGATAAGTGTTAAGGTAATTTTTAACTATTATAACATTCTTTTAACCTTGAATTACCCAATTTACTTTTAACCGTGGTAAATAAAAGCAAAAGTTACTATTCACCAAAAATTATTATTATCTTATTGAACCACATTTTACTCATTGATATTAACCGTGTATCTCATATTTTTAAAATTCAACTCACAGAAGTGTTAAAATTAAGTTTTATGAACAATTGCAAAAGCTCCTAGGAGGTTGGTGAAAAACGGTGAAAAGTTTAATACATTTTTTATAAATCTAAAATTATTATAAAATGACTCCAATTAATTTAATTGAAATTATATAAGTATTATGTATCTATTTTTACCTAAACTAAATTTAAATCAAATAAATGATTATTTAAATAAAAAGTCAGTTTTAACAAAAAACTCAGTGTTTTCACTATTCATCAAAAAATTAAATGTTTTCAGAAAAATACAAAAATTTCACCCTAGGATAATTTCAATATTCCGAATCCAAAAATAAAGTCCATTTTGAATGATAAAATTGATAAAATTTCAAAAAGTGGGTATTACTATTCATAACGGCTAGTTTATATAATATTTTAATAGCGTATCGTTGTTTAGTGAAACTCAGTATTGCGTACAACACACGCTATTGTGGAAGGTCGCGATTGCGTGTAAAGAAATCCAAGATATTGTTGTGTTTAGTCAAAGATTCCTTTTATGTTGCGTATAACATAAGACATAAACAATATATATATATATATACTTCTCATAAAATATTAGGGTGTTACATTCTACCCCCCGTAAAATGAATTTCACCCTCAAAATTCGTCACTTCATAACAAATAGATGAGGATAACTCTCTCTCATCATATCCTCAAGCTCCAATGTAGCTTCTTATAATTGGTGTTTCCTCTATAATGCTTTCACCAAGCGAGTGGTATTGTTCCGTATGAATTTTTCGCTACGATCCAGAATCTCTATCGGTTGTTCTTCATAAGAAAGTTCGTGCTCCAGCGGTACAACTTCTGAGCTTAGTAAATGTGAAGGATCAGGTATGTACTTTCTCAGGAGAGATACATGGAACACATCGTGAACGTGAGAGAAATTTGGTGGAAGTGCCAATTGGTAAGCTACCTTACCAACACGATCCAGTATTTTGCAAGGAATGATATACTTAGGGCCCAACTTGCCCTTCTTTCCAAATATCATTACTCTCTTCCAAGGAGATATTCGTAAGAACACTTTATCACCCACTTCAAACTCTAGGTCTTTTCTTCGGTTGTCGGTATAACTTTTTTATTGACTCTGAGCTACTCTTATGTGTTGTTGAATAGATCTGACCTTTTCTGCCATCTTATCGACAAGATCAGGTCTTAATGGCTTTCTTTCACCTACATCATCCCAATAAGTTAGAGTCTTGAATTTCTTTACATAGAGAGCATTATAATGAACCATCTGAATACTTGAGTGAAAGATATTATTATAAGAATATTACACCAAATTTATGTGTTGATCCCAACCACCTTTGAAATCCATAGGGAAAGCTCTCAACATATCTTGTAGAGTTTTAATTTTCGTCTCAGACTGACTATCTATCTGAGGATGATAAGCAGTGATGAAACTCAACTCTGTATCCAGAGTATGCTGAAGAATTCTCCAAAACGTTGAGGTAAACCTCGGATCCCAATCAGACATAATAGAAAATGGTACTCCATGAAATCTTACCACTTCCTTCACATATATCCCGGAAAGCTGATCCAGAAGAAATATTTTCTAATATCAATGAAGTGTGTCGACTTCATAAGACAATCAAATATGACCCAGATAGCATTATTGCCTTTGGATGTTTTAGGAAGTCCAGTGAAAAAGTCTATAGTGATGTTTTCCCATTTCCATTCGGGTATGGGTAATGGTTGTAACATCTCTTTAGACTTCTGTCTGTCAGCTTTAACTTGCTGAAAAACCAAGCATCGAGAGACATATTCAGCAACATCTCTTTTCATGTATCCCACAAGAATTAATCTTTCAGGTCCCTATACATCTTCGTGCTTCTATGATGAATAGATAATGAAGAACTATGAGCATCATCCAGTAACTCCTTTAATTCTGGGATGGGAGGAACACATACTCGATTCCTGAGCCTTATTATCCCATCACAATCAAGGTTGAATTCTGGAACATTTCTAACCTTGTTTTGTAACTCTAAATCTTCTTTCTATGCCTCTTTAATCTTCACATGTATATATGGTTGAACATTCATTTGAAAAAGATAAGATTTTTTCCCTTCCATTATAATTCCAAGATCCAGCTTTGTAAATCAATAAATATTGGAACTTTTGTGATCCTCATCATGGATAATCTAGCATGTTCATGTTGACTTAATGCATCTTCCACCTTGTTTTCTTTCCCAGGGTGATAATTAATTGAGCAGTCATAATCCTTAATCAGCTCCAACCATCTTCTTTGGCGCATATTCAGCTCCTTTTCTGTGAAAATATACTTTAAACTTTTATTGTAACACCCCGAGCTTCCACGATACGCTTCTCATTCAATAATACAATAGCTTGCATTGTACGCAACTTCGAGTTCTAACACACCGCAACTAATCAAAGTAGCCGTTATGAATAGTAATAACCAACTTTTAAATTTATAGAAATTTTATATTCCAAAATGGACTTCATTTTTGTATTCTTAATATTGAAATTAGCCTATGTTGAATTTTTTGTAATTTTCCGAGAACTTCCAAATTTTTATGAATAGTGAAAAATACTTAAAACAACTTTTTTAATCAAAATAATTTATAGTGATAAGTTATACTATTTAGTGGTTTTAAGGTATAATTAGAATATATTTTTACCATTTTATCCAATGGTAGTCATTAGAATTAATTTAACATTGAAATTGGATATAAACAATTGCCAATCTTTTGATATAAATTACTTCTTAAAACACGCTATTTGTGGTGACAGCGGGAATTAATTATAAAATTAATTAATGCAACATATATGTTTGGAATTTTGTAAAATAGACATCATTTTTTTAATTCGGAATATCAATTATAGCTTAGGGTGAAATTTTGGCCTTGTTCTGAAAAACTTCAATTTTTGATGAATAGTGAAACCACTAAGTGGTAGTTAAATAACTGATTTTTCATTTAAATGAAATATTACCACTTCTGTGATTTGATTTTCAAAAATCCGACATACATGGTTGTCATTAAGAAGTAAAATGTGGTTCAATGAGATTAAAATAATTTTTTGGTGAATAGTAACTTTTAAGTTCTTAATCGCGATTAGAGTTAATTAGTGTAGTTTAAGGTAAAAACAATGTTTTAATAATATGATATGAGCTTGACACTTGTCCTACTCCTATTGGATGAGTCATGGCCGACCAAGACAACCCATGGGTCAACTTGGGGACCCCATGGAGCCACTTTAGTTGGAAAATGACATTAATATATATTTATTTAATGTTAAAGTTAAATTGACACAAACATGAGTTATTTTACTAAAACAATTTTTAAGTGGGGTTACACAAGTCCAAATTTTGATTATAAATATTCATTAGAATTCTAAAAAGATTTCCTACATCATAGTATTTTTTTTATAATTTTTAGACATTAAATAAATTAAATTATTTATGACATCATGATGATGCAGTGATGACCTCATTATTTAATGATTTAAATAAAATGAGAAGATAATGCAAAATCTAAAGCTTACACTTGTCCAAAGCCAATTGGATGAGGAGATTGCTAACCCTTATCACCTTATCCTCTAATTATATAAGTGTGGGACCTTTAGAATCCGAAAAGCATTGTGTAAATAATGTAACATTTCAATCTTTCCAAAAGAGCCCCTCCTCTCCACTTATAAAGGCCCCCACCTCTCCCACCTCATTTACACTTTAAAGCCATTTGGCTCGGCCAACCTCTGCCCAAATACTCTACCAACATTCCTCCCTTACTCATAGAAGCCTCACTTTGGTCAGAACTCTTCCCAAGGAAGCCTTTGGCTCAAATCAAAAAGAGTTACCCGATTTTGAGGTAATGTCTTTTCTAATGTTGTTTTGTTTTATTTTTCTTCTCCAACCCCCTAAACTCTTTTTATTCATTTCTTTTGTAACAACACCAGTATCCTCAATATACTAGGATGTTGTTATAAGAAGGATTCTAGCTACACTTACACACACCTACATCTAATGGTTAAAGAACATACGGTTTCTGTGGATGGCGAATTTCTGCCTCACGAAACGATGATTGTTCAACACTCATATAACACCTTCAAAGGTGGCCATTAAGATGTCACTATATTTATATATGATATATAATGTGTTCATGTTTTACTTATGCTTCTGTATTTCTCATTTATGGCATAATTTATGATTTCCATTATGGGTAAAACGCGATAATTTCATTTTAGGAAGTGCGGACTACCGCCCCCTCAAAGTGATTTGAATCGTTAATGCCATATGTGGGATGTATAAAGGATGGAGTAAATGGTATTATACACTATATTATACTGGAATTATATTATACATTTATATCAGTATGATTTAGTTCCATTAAATATGAAATTGAAATGAAAGTAGCGTTCATGCGTACGTACGGCTTACCGTCTCCATGAACGGTGCATTTCATTTCTTACCTCTAAATGTTACGTAATATTATAAATGAATGTATATACTGGATATATAAGATATATATGACATCTAAATCATGAATATAATTCTGGATATAATGGATATTTCACCACATAAACAACTTGTAATTATAAGAAGCTTATTGTTGACTCAAGTACCAAAGATCGACAAAACGACCGTTATTAACTTAAATAATTACATAATGTTCATATCATTGTAATAAGTGATATAATAAGGATAATGAAGTTGAAAATGGTTCTTAATAAGGTATATATTAACTCTAGTTTATTATTCAGGAGGATAAAGAATGGTTGAGTCAAGTCAGACACGAGGTAAGGGAACTTCTTAACCCAATTTCTATTCTTTGGGTTAATCTCCTACTTTCAAATTATGTCATGATATTATTATGTCTTATTTTGCATTCTTTATGTGTACCTATAGTGAATACACATAATATATCTATTTTATTTTAAAAATGATCTTTGTAAGGACTTCGTCTCAATCTCCTTTCATTGAGGCATATTTTGTTTTATACACAAATTTCTTTTATACGGTGTATAAACCCATTTGACTTTTACATATATTCAAAAGGAATCTTTTTTATACGAAGCATTTACTAAATGACAAAAGGGAATGTTTTTGTCGTACGTATGTGGCGACAACGACTTCTCCGCCGCCGTGACCATTATTTGAGTTTCGGCTTCCTCTACAAGCCATCATTTTTTTTAATGAAAAATAAATACAAAGTTTTAACTTTCTTTTATTTTGGTATTGAAAATGGTTTTGAAAGCATTTTTATTATATCAATGTGTTGTATTGATATCTTGTGATTGAAATGTGGAAATGTTATGTTTCCTTTATGCATGTTTTATGTGATACGATTATGTTATGGTTTATGATATGTTTAAACCTATTCATATGAGGAATGCATTGGACTTAATAAGTGACGGGTGGAGCCCGCTATAGCTCCTCGATGCATCGGTAGGTCTCATGAGACAAACTAGTGTCTTGGCACAAGGCCTTGACAAAATATTATTTGTGGTCTTGGCACGAGGCCTTGACTACGTGGTTATGATAGTCTGGCATTATGCATTCCATCATTATGAAAGTGGTTATTGATATTGCATGTGATTATTCGACCAGTAGAATATCCATGTGAAGAAGTAAATGGCATTATCTCATTTTACTTTTGCCATATTATGTTGATGTTCAAGTTTATAAGGCTTTTGTTTTAGTTATACATTGCCTTAAATGTTTATGTTTATTTATGAAAGCTTCCGCAATATTGTTATCCTTACTGAGCATCTGAGCTCACCCCTTTCAATGTTTTAATATTTTCCAGGATGTGAAGAAGTATTTTATGGATGACCTACAGAGATAGTCAGAAGAGGATATTAGTGTGGACTATGAAGACTTTGTTATTGTAGTTTTTCGCTTTATGATGTAATGTAACGTTTACGAATGTATCTAGTGTTTCCAAGGCTACTAAACTAATCGGTCTTTCGAGACTTGATCTTTTATGATCATGCCAATGTTACGAAGTAATGCACCGGCTCTGGATAGCTGGGGTCGGGGTGTTACATTTATGATTAGTATAAATATATCACCTTTCATCATAAAGATAATGCCTCCAAATTTTTAATTCAAAGATTACCGTAGCTAATTCCAAATCATGAGTTGGGTAATTTTTCTCATGGATTTTCAACTGTCGTGAAGAATAAGCTATCACCATATTGTTTTTCATAAGAACACACCCCAATCCAAACTTGGATGCATCACTGTAGATCACAAACCTTTCTCCACTACAAGGCAGTGTGAGCATAGGTGCACTAGATAATCTTCTTTTTAACTCCTTGAAATTCTCTTGACATTCCTATGTCCAAACAAACTTAACTCCTTTCCGAGCCAATTTGGTGAGTGGGTTAGATAATCTTGAAAATTATTTCACAAAACGTCGATAATATCCAGCTAAACCAAGAAAACTTTGAATATCAGTTACTGTTGTTGGTCTCGACCATCTTTTGATAACCTCTATTTTTTTTGGATCAACAGATATCCCCTCTTTTGAGATTATATGACCAAAAAATGAAACTTTTTGAAGCCAAAATTCACACTTGGTAAATTTGACATAAAGCTTATCCTTTCTCAGGGTCTTCAATACAATTCTCAAGTGATCATCATATTCTTCCTTGCTCTTTGAATAGATAAGAATATTGTCTATAAAGACTACCACAAACTGATCAAGATAGTCTCTAAAGACTCTATTCACTAGATCCATGAAGATAGAAGGGGAATTAGTAAGACCAAATGGCATCATAATAAATTAATAGTGTCCATACCTTGTACGGAATGCTGTCTTTGGTATATCCTCCCTTTTGACCCTTAATTGATGATACCCCGAATGAAGATCAATCTTGGAAAAGTATTGAGCTCCGCGTAGTTGGTAAAATAAGTCATAAATGTGTGGGAGAGGATACTTGTTCTTGATAGTGATCTTGTTAAGATCTCGATAATCAATGCAGAGTCTCATTGATCCATCTTTCTTCTTAACAAACAGAACAGGTGCTCCCCAAGGTGACACACTAGGGTGTATAAATCCTTTATCAAGATTCTCTTGTAGTTGATTCTTCAATTCCTGCAACTCAATTGGGGCTATTCTATAAGGTGTCTTTGAAAAGGGCATAGCACCCGGTATGAGTTCTTTTGAAAACTAAACTTCATGATTTGGTGGAATACATGGAAATACCTCCAGAAACACATCATCAAACTCCCATATAATGGGTGTATTCTTAATCATGAGTTTCTCTCCAACCATTTGAGACAAATAACCTTCATTTATTGGAATCAAGACCCATAAGATGAAAGAAATTTCCACAAGAAGGTTATATTCATACCTGCATCGATAGATGGTTGTAGATTGATTGGGAATATTAAATGTGATTTCCCTTATTTGGAAATTGATATGAGCTCTGTATAAAGAAAGCCAATCCATGCGAATAATCACATCAAAATCCACTATAGTAAGGATCACAAGATTTTTAGGAAGCACGTTCCCACAAAATTTAATCATAGAAGAATTCTAATCTTTTGATGCGACTATTGTGCCATTAGGAGTTGTCACAGCTAACTCAACATCTAATTGTTGAGGTAATACAGTGATACCCTTAAGAAATTATTCAGAAATAAAAGAGTGCGTGGATGCAAAATCAAAATAAAACATTTTATAATTTAGAGTGGATGGTAAGTGTACCTTTCACCACTTCGTTATCGTGCTCCACATCACCGATAGTAATTACATGTGACTTTACTTTGTATTTGGTCGTTTTTTGACGTCGATCATCATCAACAACCCTTCGATTAGGGAATTGATTGGCATAATTCCAAATCTCCTTGCACTTATAACATTGATGTGTAAGAGGTGCATTCTGTGTATCCTTTTCTTTGTTCACATCAGTAGACATCTTTTTCCCATCATTGTGGCATTCAAATTCCCGATGACCCTATTTTCCACATTTGAAACATTTACCTATCCCTTTTAGACAATTCCCTCCATGTTTCTTTCCATACATTGAGCATAATGGAAGACTCATATTCTTTTCAATGTGGTCTATAGATTTCCCTTTGAAATCCATTTTCCTCTTCTTATCAAACGCATATGACTGGTGGGTTACTCTAATCTCCATCTCAACCTTGAGGGCACATCAAACAATTTCATTATAGCTATTAAAGTACCTTATGTCTAATGACCTTCAAAGACTTGGTTTTAAGCCAGTAAAGATTCGATTGATCTTACTCTCAGGTTGGATAATAATCCCAGAAGCGTACCTTGAATGTCTTGTAAAATTTGCTTCATAGGTACCAACAGATTCATCATACTTTTGCTTTAGTTCAAGAAACTCCTTCTCCATCTTTGTTTGAAGAATACGATGGAAGTACTTATTGAAAACTAAGTTTTTGAACTCATCCCATTCCATGGACTCAATTTAATCTATTGTCCTCATATTATTGATAAGATTACACCATCGATCAGCTTTATCTTCTAAACGATATACCGCTGAGATGACTTTATCATGTTCAAGAACATTGAAGAACTGAAAATATATTTTTAGTGGTACTGATCCATTTTTCAGCTATTAATGGATCAGTAGACCCACTGAATGAGGGTGGGCACTGCCTCATGAAGGATTCAACAAAATGTTCCTCTTTCCTTTGCTCATTTGGAAGTCCTTCATGATTCATAGCTTGAGAAAGCTGTGTGAGCATGGCTACAAGATTTTTCATTCCAACTCCCATAACAATTGGTTGCTCAGGGGGACAATCATTGCATTTCCCGTCGCATTCATCATTAACACAGTTCCTTCGGGTTCTAGCAATTGACTAAAACCAATAAGCATAGTGTGAGAAACACTAATCATAATAGTAAAACCACATAATCAAGAATAAAATTTCATGCTTTAGGTCTTATCATAGGTGATTCATGGCCATTTCTAAAACACTAATATTTTGTTATATGCTTAGACATATCCTTAGGGTTCTCACAAAGGCTTTCACATCCTAGTTTCCAAAGGTTGACTATACCTTTCCTCTGATACCAACTATAACGACCCATACTTTACATGCATTGTTATTAATTCAAAATTGAAGCACGCTTATTAAAAAATATAACAAAACCATGAAAGGACCGTATATGTATAGTGTCATTAGAAATTGGGAAACATAAACAACTGGTTCATAAAGAATCTACATTGTCTCCAGTTTATTTCATCATATTTAGAGTCCCTTTTTGGCATATCCTACTTAATACCCTTCTTCCTAACCTAGGGAAAAGAAATAATACAAAACGGTGATCTCAAATGCTCAATAATGGTAAAAAAAGAAATATCAATCATATCATATTCATAAGAACATAACATTTTGAAAATCATAACCAGTAAAAGAGATCATAATATCCTAACATGGGATAAATCATATAAGTGAAATGTAATCCCAATAATCATAACATAAAACATGAAACTCTGTGTCATACACACATAATCATAGAGAATCATTTCTTGTTAGTCAAGACTCATTTCCAAGACTGTCCTAGTGGACAAAGTCCATTTCTGAACCGAGTTCACTCCTCGTTTCAGTCCTGTATCACTGAACCAGATTAACCTGTCGTTCCATCCATGTCTATCTCATGAGATATAAATATTTACCCAATGCATTAGAGGGAGATATAAGTCCCACCCATCTCATAATGAAACCATTCTTATTTTTTCCACAATATCATAAATCATACACCATAGCGTAACCCATGTAATAAAAATGGGATTCTTAAACATCGTGACATCATAAAACAATTCATATAAGATAAAGGAATTCATAAAAATAATTCCATCCCAACATAATCAAATCAATGTAATAATAGGGATAGAAACAGAACCCTATATTATCTTATATGGAAAATAATTTTGATAAAACACTTGAACTCCATTCTTGAGGAAAATATCCTTTCTACTTCAAAAACATTTTATCTTTCTTATCATGTCATACAATAAAAAACATAAAGAAGTTGATTAAAAATAACCTTGAAAACATTTAAAGGAAGCTTCAAGGAAATAATGTTCTGTGAAATCATAAAAATCCATTCATGCCGAATAAGTTAAAAAAAGACATTCTTATATTAATTTTTCGAAAAGGTTAAAAAGGTCCATGTTTGGAAAATGATGTAAAGATTCCTTTATAATCTTTTTATAAAAAGTCAAAGAAGGGTATAAATGAATTAAAACCATATTCTGTAAGAAAGTAAGAATTTTTTCAAATACATTTTTATGAAATATGGATGTGGATGATAAAGAGGTCCTAGTAGATAATTACGTATAAACAACCTCGGATAATGAGGAGATTGTGATATAAACCCTTAAAAATATCTTTTTGTAAATAAAATAGATCACTTATGTGTATTCAATATAAGGTCTCATAAATAATGCATAAATACATGATATGATATAAAAATTCATTTTTGACATAATCAAAGAACGACATAAACAGAAAGAGAAGATCAGCCCAAAGAGCGGAAATTGGGTTAAGAAGTTCTCTTACCTCATGTCCGACTTGACTCGATTGTTATTTAATCTACTGAATAATAAAACAATGTTTACTTATACTTTATTAATAACTTTTTTTAAGTTTATTACTCCGTTTATATCACTTATTACCATGTTATAAACATTATGTAACCATTTAAGTTAATAACATTTGTTTTGTTGATATTTGGTAGTTGAGAAAAACAATGGACTTCTTATAATTACATGTTGTTCATGTGGTCAAAGGTTCATTATATCCAGAATTACATTCATGATTTATACATCATATATATCATGTATATCCTGCATATACATGTATTTATAATAGTACATAACATATGGAGGTAAGAAATGAAATGCACTGTTCATGGAGACGGTAAGCCGTATGTACGCATTAAAGCTACTTTCATTTATATTTATTATTTTAATGGAAGTAATACATAATGATACATAGGTATATTATAATTCCTATATAATATCATATATTATATCATTAACTCCATCCTTTATACATCCCACATAGGGCATTAGCGAATCACATCACTTTGAGGGGGGCAGTAGTCCGCACTTCCTCAAATGAGATTATCATATTTACCCACTATGGAAACCATAAAAGATTGATATAATTTGTAATTAAAGAATCATAATGAAATAATAAACATAATATATACCATACATAAATACAGTTCCATCGTAATGGCCACCATGAGAGGCGGTAGGAGAAAATCGAACAATCATCGTTTCATGTGGCGTTAGTTTTCCCTCCATAGAAACATTATGTTCTTCATCCACTAGATGGAGGTGTGTTTAAAGGTAGTTCGCATCCTTCTCATAACAACATCCTAGTATATTGAGGATACTGGTTTTGTTACAAAAAAGGATTAAAATGAGTTTAGGGGTTGGAGATGTAGAATAAATGAAAACAATTTAAGAGAAACTGTTACCTTTAATTTGGGTCACTTCCTTTGGTTTGAACCAAAAGGACTTCTTGGAGTTCCTTCTGACTATGTTAAGGATTCTATGGGAGGATAGTGATGTAGGGAGATTAATTGGGAAGAGTTTGGATGAGCCAAATGGCTTGAGAGGTGTGTGGAACAGGATAGAAGTGGTCTCCTTTTATTTGGGGGAGGAGGGTCTCTTTTGGAAAGTGTGAAAATATTATTTTATTATAAACTTATATTCAGTTTCAAAAGGTAAAAAAATCATTAATGATTAAGATAATATGACTCATAGTATAAATAAAATCATCCAATCAGAATTGGACATGTTTTGGATAATATTTTAATCATTATAATCTTATTTATTTAAATCATTTATTAATGAGTTAAATACATCATCATTATTGTGTCAAAAATAAATTAATTTATTTGATGCCTAAAATTAACAAAATTACCACCATATAGGAAATCTTTATATATTTCCAATGAATATTTATAGTCGAAAATAAAATTTATATAACCCCTTCTAAAAATTAATTACTAAAAGATTTTGGTTAGTGTCAATCTTGTCTTTACATTAAATTAATTAATCCAAATTGTCATTATCACTACCTGGTGGCTCAATGGGGTCCCAAAATCGACCCAAGGATTCCCTTGGTCGTCCAATACTCATCCAATATGTTTAAGACAAGTGTTAAGGTAATTTTTAACTATTATAATATTCTTTTAACCTTGAATTAGCCTATTTACTTTTAACCGTGGTAAATAGAAGTAAGAAGATACAATTCACCAAAAATTATTTTTATCTTATTCAACCACATATTACTAATTTATATTGACCATGTCTCTATTATTTTTTAAATTAAACTCATAGAAGTGGTAAAACTATGTTTTATGAACAATTGCAAAAGCTCTTAAGAGGTGGGTAAAAAACGGTGAAAAGTTCAATACAATTTTTATAAATCTAAAATTATTATAAAATGACTCCAATGAATTTAATTGAACTTATATATGTATTAAGTATCTATTTTTAACTAAAAAAATTAAAATCAAATAAATTATTATTTAAATAAAAAGTCGGTTTTAACCAAAAACTCATTGTTTTCACTATTCATCAAAAATTGAAATTTTCAGAAAAATTCCAAAATTTCACCCTAGAATAATTTCGATATTTCAAATCCAAAAATGATGTCCATTTTGAATGATAAAATTTATAAAATTTTAAAAAGTGGGTATTACTATTCATAACGGCTAGTTTATATAATATTTTAATAGCATATCGTTGTTTAGTGAAACTCGATATTGCGTACAACACACGCTATCGTGGAAGGTCGCGATTGCGTGTAAAGCAAGCCAAGTTAGTGTTGTGTATAGTGAATGATTACATTGATGTTGCGTATAACGTAAGACATAAAATATATATATATATATATATATATATATACTTCTCATAAAATACCAGGGTGTTATAGTGAAAGTCCTCTCTGTAATAATAATTCGCATTACCCAGAAAATTATTCAAAGGACAATGCTGTGACGAGAAAGCCCTCTTATCATAAGGCACTTGAAAATGTGAATCCAGTCATGTCTGATTCTTTACCATCAGTAGGTGAAATAATTTCTCATGATGAAGATAGCCCAGGGTGTAGGTCATTCTCTGAACCACCCATGGGTCATTCATCTTCTAGTTTGATAAATGAATTCCCTTCCAATATTGTTGAATCCGGTGAAGAAACAAGGAAGAACCATCTACGGTCTGATCACGTAGAAGAATATTCATCGAATGATAATAAGGAAGTGCTGAATATGAGAAAACAACTAGATAAAGGTGAATTACCAATCATGTTTTGGCCTTTGGATGACTCTCAGTATGATATTCTAGAAATGTTGACGGAATATTGTATTCATGATATTTTTCTCATCATGTGGAAAAATCATTATCAATTGAAAAATAAAATATTATATTATGATGAATTTTAAAATCATGTCAAGATAATAGAAGGGTTAAAACACCAAATTGATTTGGCATCTCCCTCAGTTTCCCAATATCCAAATGTTGAAAAGCAGCAAAGATCCCTTCAGTTTTCATGCCTTGGCGCACTAAAAATATTGTGCCAGTTAATTGTCAATGCCTCATCTGGTATTCATATCAGGGGATGGGGTGTTCATGGAGAACAACATTTCACTGTACTCTCCAGTCAACAATTCCCACCAAAGGTGGTCTCATGCAATGTTGTTTCCAAGGGTTGGCCACATCTAGCTGATTTTGTGCATAGTCAAAGGCTCGCCCAAGAATAGGCCTCAACTAGATCTTCTCAAATTTAGGAATAAGGAGAAAAAGTTATCGAATTACTCTTGCATTAAGAAAATGAGAATATTTAAAATGCTTCTCATTTAGAGTGTGCACATCATCAGGTGACAGAAGTGTCAGAAATCAACCAACAGTCATTTGAACCAGGTGATTTGAGTGGATGTAGTTTAATGCATCCAGCCAATTTATGGACTAAAGTCCGAAAGATAAGGAGAGCTTTTATGAAAGTCTCAGATGTAGCAGCTCAAGAGCCACCCCAGCTTGACAGACTAGGGAAACTTTTATCCCAACCCTTGGAATCAACAAATAGGATTTGAGGAGTTGAGAAGGAACATCAGGAACTGCCCCAGTCCACCGGACTAGGGACTTTTTCAAATCCTCAATCCCTTCCTCAGTGGAAGTCTGTCTTCTCTCGATTAAGGAAGAAGCCACAAGAGGAACATAGACCCAAATTATCAAGAGATTCCATCCAAATTATAGTCATCAATAAGTTCCTGAGGGAACAAATCAATAGAAGGAATTGTCTCATCAGGGACATGGAAAAAGACAGTATCACAGAAATGCCGATAAATGAGATACAGTGCATTATGCATCAATAAATTTCATTTATTTCATTGTTGCTGATCCTCTATAACATGAGGCTCACTCAGAGGTATCATATGAGGATGTTCCTTCTCAAGAGGCTATGCACACAGAGGAAAATGAAGAAGGTGTGCGTACACTAAATCAAACACTTACCTAGAAGCTAAGTATTCCTTCAAATAACTAACTTCCCCCTCTCCGAAAGGTGTCCAACAAGGGGAAATAACAAAAGTCAGTTTAAATTGCACCCTTCCTACGGAGAAGGCCAATCACTCTCACTAGAGCAAATATTCTCACAATTGGAAGAAGAAATGAAGTAATTAAGGAGGTTGAATACAGAACTACATCAAGGTTGTCTTCCTCTTAAGCGTTCTAGAGTCAGTCATCCAAGGGAATTTGTTGCAGCTACTGAGATGGATCAAGAATATCCTCATTTCCAGTACACCCTCACAGGTCTAATCCTATGGGTTATGCTCAACAACAATCAGTGGTGCTACTATCAGTTGCAGTACCAGCCACCACACCTGTCCAAGCTCCAGTTATTGCACCCACTTAGGTCCAAGATCAACCATATGTTTCTCAAAAGTTAATAACTACTATTGAGTCATTAATAGATCATCTGTAAGATATGGAGGGAAAATGTCCACAAATTCAACCAGAAAAGAGAGCTTACCCTGAATGGGTTGATACAATTCCCCCCCCCAATCAATTTTTTCAAGTACCACATTCCCAATATTTAATGGTTCGAGAGACACAAAACAACACATAACAAATTTTGTTTATCGTTGTGATCCTATGATGGGAACTCATCAGCAACAAGAAGCAGTTAAGCTCAGTTGTTTTGTACAGTCATTACAAGGGCCTGCTTTTTCTGGTATACAAGCTTACAATCCCGGTCAATTACCAGATGGGAAGATCTTTTTCAACGATTTCTTCTTCATTTCCCCTCAACATTTCCAAAGACAATAGTTTTTGATCTTTCAAATTGTAAGAAAAGGGAGAATGAAAGAGTTTTAGATTTCATTGCTTGCGGGAAGGGATTAACATATTCCCTAATCTTAGCACTCCCCCAAGAAGAGTTGTTTCCAATCTTTGTGGAAAATTTGCATGATGAATTACGCACACTGTTGATCCATGTGAAATACACAGGAGGGTTTTGAGACCTTACTTCGATCGCTCAGTAGATCAAAGACTCTCTTACAAAGACTAAGGATAAAACTCATGTAATTCAATCAGCTCTATGAAGAAGAATGGTTAAAGCAGAGACTGTTACAGTTAGGATTAAACAATCACTTGTACCTGCTTATACTTCAGATCCTTTATCTTATTGAAGGTCTCCACCTCTTGAGCATCAACAAAAAAGGCCATTTCATTAAGATGATCAAAGAGATCAAAGATGGAAACAATTTGAGGAGTCAAATAGAAAAGTTTATTCTTTCCGAAATGAACAAGTTCATGGTTACTTCATTTCGGCTCTGGAAAATAATTTGGTTCAATTTCCATGGCCCAAAAGGCCAAACAAGGAAAGAGATGAAGATCGTCCCAAATATTACTCATTTCATCAGATGTCAGGGAATCCCATTTAGGAGTTTTTTGTCTTCATAGACCTACTACAAAAGATGGTAGACTTTGGAAAGGTAAAACTGAAAGGTTCTTTAGCTCAGGTAGCATGTGTTACGGCTACAAATCCAGAGGAAGAAGGTGAGTGGAAAGAAGTCAAAAGAAAAAATGTGCAGAAATATGATGATTGGATGGTCAAAAAAACGATTAATCGAACTCATGCCATTTTACCAATGCAATTGAAGAAACCAATTGTTTCTTATTCTATGAATTACGAAACAAAACCTCCTTCAACAAAAGAAAAATCCTCAACGAAATAGCATAATTCAAAGAAACAGGAATAGTCAGAAGAAGATGATATCGTGTCAAAGCCCAAGTTCTCTTTGACTCTGGCAGATTTTATGCCAACTACTTCAAAGCCACAGGCACCACCCCACCAAATGGTACAGCCTAAATTGGCTAATCAGACAGATTCTTCATCAGATGAAGAGTTGATTTTTCGTTCTGTTAACATGATTCAGTTAACAGATCCGTATGCCAGTCACAGTTTCAGTCTCATTGAGCCTATGTTCCCTATATCAAACAGAGTAACTAGAGGGAGTTCCTAAGGTCTAGTATACCGAGGAAGACGTGGATATCCCTGAAACCACTATTCCAATTCTACCCCTGCTAGAATAGTGTATACAGCAGAAACTCGTGGTAGAGCCCTTTAGCAGGCTCAGCAGGAACAAGGCAGATCTTCCATGCATGGAAGATTCAGTCCTGGGACCATTATTTTGGAGGATCGATTAGAGGCTACACCTTCTTCCTCAAAGAATGTAAATAGACATAGTCGGTCTAATCTTCCAAAGCCAGGTTTATTTCCAACTCCTACCCCGATACAAGAAGCATCTACTTACAAAACATCAACTTCTAAGGTACCTACAAAACCACATGTTCCTGTTGGAAAAAACAAACCTTTGGGAAAAAAATATGATGTCTTGATACATTTGGCCCAATTATAGGACAATTTATCAATTCTGGATGCCTTGAATCTATCAAAGGATCTTCTGGAGTCACTCATTGAGGCATTGTCAAGTCCTCCGGAATTCGCAATTAAATTGTTCCGGCTTAATTCTACCATGTAGAGAATGATCTTGCAGAATTCCATTTAGTGATATCTTTTACAGATAAAGATGAAGATGATTTTGTGCATGGACATATTAGACCATTGAATTTACCTTGAAAGGTCAATGATATAGACATCCGAAGAGCATTTATTGATAATGGTTTAGGATTCAACCTCATCCCCATTCGTACACTTCATCGATAGGGCCTCATCAAATCTGATTTATCTCATTCTATATTGATGTTGCAAGGATATGATAAAAATGAACAAGAAACTCTGGGCGAGATCACACTCAGAACTCAGTTTGGAGATCTTGTATCCAATCCAAATTTCATGGATGTTCATCATGACACAGCCTTTAATATTTTTCTTGGAAGACCTTGGCTACATCAACATACGGCTATCCCTTCATCATACCATCAATGTCTCAGATATTGTTTAAATGGTCAAATTGGGACATTTTATGGTGATAAATCCCCTTTCAAAACGTGTGAATCTCAATACCATGAGGCAAAATTCTATCACATGGAGGGAAAGGTGAAATCCACAACAAGGGAGGTTACCAATGTTAATGCTCCACATAGATTGGAAAAGATTCCAGTAAACCCATTCATACATGTGAGTACAGATTATGTGTTTCCTATCAGTCAAATTGACAGGATAGAACCAAATCCAAATACTCTTATGGAAGCTTCCACAATGTTAATTACGAAAATCAAGCCAGACAGCATGGGAGAAATTGGTGATTCACCAAGCAATGAAGAAAGCTCAAATGGAGATGTCTTTCTTTCATCCGCTGAAATTCAGAAATTCTATACTTCACCATCTAGGCCAGAATAAGTTATAGGAATGTCAGAGGTGAACAATGATGTTGATTCTCAATCCATCATCTCCTCTTTATTACCCAAGGAAGATCATTCATTATCAATAGGGTTTGAAATGGTGGCCTCTTCTTCAAGATGTTCAAATTTTAACATCTCTCTTGATCATGGATGTTATACTTCATCATCTACTATGTAATTAGAAACAAAAAATAACACATGTTGAAGAAGAAGAGGAATATCTTAGGTATTCTCCTCTATCATTTGAAGAGGGAATCTCTACCAATGTGGGTGAACTCAGAGAAATAAATCTGGTTACAAAAGAAGATCCATGCCCCCACTTTAATTAGTGCTTCCATGACTCTTGAAGAGAAATAAATTTATATTTCATTTCTAAAGAAAAACCGGGATATATTTTCTTGGAATTATACATAAATTCCAGGGCTTGATCCTGATTTTCCTACTCATCATTTAGGTTTTCCAGAAGAACAGCGAGGATTCAGGAAAGCCGCAAGAAGATCGCAGCCAACTTATGCTTCCAAAATTGAAGTTGAAGTGGATAAAATTATCAAATCTAAATTTGTTAGAGATGTTAAATATCCCAACTGGTCGGATAATATTGTCCCTATGAAAATGAAGAATGGAAAAATTAGAGTTTGCATTGATTTCAGATATCTTAATCGACATTGTCCAGAGGATGATTTTCCAGTTCCGATCACAGAACTCTTAATTTATGCAACAGCTGGCTATGAAGCACTTTCCTTCATGGATGGATATTCTGGGTATAATCAAATCCAAATATATCTAGAAGATGAATAATCTATATCCTTCAGAGCCCTTCAGGGTGTGTTTTTCTATTGGGTAATTCCCTTTTCCCAGAAGAATGCAGGCGCAACATATCAATGTTCCATGCACTGTATCTTCAAACCCTTTTTAGGGAAATATTTTGAATGTTATTTGGAAGTTTTTGTGGTTAAATAAAAACAATGTTCTAATCACTTGGCTGATTTAGAAGTCATATTTCACAAACTTCGACAATACAATTTGTAGATGAACCCCTTGAAATGTACATTTGGGGTAACCTCAGGAATATTTCTCAGCTTTGTTGAATGCCATCGTAGTATCAAAGTAGATCCTAAGAAGAAAAAATCAATCCTTGGTATGTAACCTCCTCGAAATTTGAATGAATTGAGAGGACTTCAAGGACCCCTGGCCTATATTCTGCGATTCTTTTCCAATTTGGCAGACAAAAGTTTACCCTTCATCAAATTGATGAAGAAGGGAGTCACTTACCAGAAGACTGAATAATGTCAAGAAGCCTTAAATATTCTCATGTATCTCTTGAGTCCATCGGTATTAATGCCACATGTTGAAGGAATACCACTTATTCATTACATGATAGCTTTAGAGTGATCATTGGGTGCCATCCTTGCCCAAAAGAATGATGATGGAAATGAAAAAAACCATTACTATCTCAGTCAGACTGTGCTGGAAGCAGAAACCCGATATTCAAGTATTGAAAAGTGCTTCCTAGCATTACTATTTTAAGTTCAGAAGTTGAGACACTACATGAAGCATCATGAGGTCCACATGGTATCTCGCAATAACCCGCTCAAATTTATCCTTAGTCTTCCAATGCTTATAGGATGTCTGGGAAGGTGGGAAGTTATTTTGCAGCAATTTGATATCCAATACATGTCTCAAAATGAAATAAAGGTCCAAGATCTGGCAAATTTACCTGCTGAACATCCTTCAGTAGAAGATATATCTTTAGATACTGAACTTCCTAATGAGGATGTCTTCTCTATTCAATGTAATCTTCAAAAATGGGAAATGTAATTTGATGGTGCTTCCAGAAGTCCAATAGGGAAGAAAATGGAAGATCCTAAATTCAACAAAGTTGGGTTAGTAATTTTTCTCATTTCTCCAGAAAAGGCATTGCTACCCTATTCCTTATTATTGTGGGAAAAAAGTACAAATAATGAAGTAGAATATAAAGCTCACATCGCAGGATTGGAGTTGGTGCTTCAGGCACAAGTTAATCACTTAAAGGTGAAAGGTGATTCAGACTTGGTAGTCAAACAGGTTTATGGGTGTTATGCCTTCAGAAAAGAGGAGTTAATACCTCAGTATGATTACGTCAGAGAATTGATGGTGGAATTTCCTTCGGAACCGAAATTTTCTTATGTCCCACGATCACAAAATTCCCAAGATGATGCACTGGAAAATATAGCCACATCATTTGCAGATTCAAATCAGGACGAGACAATCATCAGTATTGCCCACCGTCATATAGTTTCACCTTATGTTCAAATCAAAATAGAGAAAATCAATGAAATTAGTCCCATTCCTGAACCATATGGTCATACTACATGATGGATGACACCTATCAGGGAATACCTTCAAAATGGAACACTCCCACCTGATAGAGGCGGGAAAGAACAAGCCCGACGACCTGTAGTCAATTTTACTCTTTAAGATAGCCCAGATCACCTAGAAACAATTCTATACAAAAGTGTTTTTGATGGAATTATCTTTAGATGCATTGAGGGCGAAGAGAAAATGGATGTCAAGAATGAAGTACATGCAAGAGTCTGTGGTTCCCACCAGTCTGGACATAGACTATCTAATCAAATTCGAAGGCTTGGATATTTTTGGCCATCAATGATACATGATTGTGTTGATTTCACTAAGATGTGTCATTATTTCGAAGTACATGACAACTTCATTCATCAACCCCAAGAGTTTCTCCATACAGCTAAATAATCATGTTCATTTTCCACTTGGGGAATGGATGTAGTAGGACCTTATCCTTCAGCTACATCCAAACAGTTTAAGTATATTCTTATTACTTTTGACTTTTTTCCAAATGGGCAGAGGCAATACCTCTTAAATAAGTTAGTTCTAAAATCATTGTTACCTTCATCAAGTCTAACATCTTTACCAGATTTGGTGTCCCTCATACCATACTGACAGACAATGGCACTAACTTTGGTTCATCCGAGGTAAGGAAGTTGTATCAAGAGTAAAACATCAAATCCAACCATTCATCTCAGTATCATGAAGTGGACAATGGACAAATAGAAGCATTCAATAAGACTCTTTCAAACATACTACAAAAGATGGTGGATAAAGATAAGAATTAATGGCCTGATAAACCTTTTCATGCTTTATGGGCTTATCGGACCACCACCGGCACTGCAACGTGGCCAACTCCATATTCATTAGTGTATGGAATAGAAGAATTATTTCCTATTAAGGTTAAATTACCCTCGCTCAGAGTGGCCATTTGGGATCAGTCATCTACAGATGAACAATCTCAAAAGCGATTGGATGAATTGGAACGATTAGATGAGAAACGATTGTTCACCCTACACCACATGGATGTCTATCAGAATCTAATAGCTCGGGCTTCAACAAAAAAGTTCATCTTCGATCATTCATTCAGGGAGAATTGGTATTGGTTTTTAAAACTCCATTGATACTGGGAAAGAAGCCTCCCAAACTTGAGCCAAAGTGGGAAGGACCTTACTCAATACCTACGGTATACTCCAATTGAGATTATTCTTTAATCTTAATGTATGGAGAACTCATCACGACTCCAACCAATGAAATTTTTTTGAAGAAGTATTTTGTGTAACACAAATACTTTTACATCCAGCAAGACGTTAAACTGGATATCTGACATCCTATCTACATGATGATAAACTGTGCAACACTCATCCAACATGATGGTAAACTATGCCATCATCCAACATGACATTAAACTGTATTGTCCCTTTTACATCCTAGCTATATGACGCTAAACTGTACAACACCCCAATGTCCAACATGACATTAAACTGTGTCTTCCTAGATGTACAACGTTAAAATGTGCACCTCTTAGTACCACATGACATTAAACTATGAAAAAAGTCCCTAATATGTCCAACATGACCTTATACCGTGTCCCCATTGTCCTCACTACAAGACACAAAAATTCATAGCCATATGTCCTAGCTACATGATCCTATACTGTACAACACTCTTTCATCCAACATGACGTTAAACTGTGCATCATTAGGGTTGTTGCTACCTTTTTTTTCTCGCACCGAGTATGACTCACGTGAGCTTAGAGTAAACTTCAACCATAAAACCCTCTCTAGCTGCTAACCTTGTGTAAGACCTGACACCATTTATTAGGTCATTATCTTCAAGAACAACATGAACACAAATTCATTCTTTAATCGAACTATGCAGACATTGATCCTTGCCTTCTAGGATGGGTACGTAGGCACCCTCTGGAGGTTCAATCCCAAAACCAATATTTTCACATCGATTCACCTCCATCTCATACGATGTTGATTCATGAAGCTGCCCCCAAAACCAATATTTTTTACATTATTTCACCATCTTCCTTGCTATATGACGTTAAAATATTCACACTTTTATCCTATATGAAAATAAACTACAACATTCATTAACACCCTCACCTGAGAGGGATTCATTATTTACATTGATCTCCAATCATGTTATATTCCAAAGACAATGTGCATACATGGAAATGCCCGAACCTTTAATCTTCAGTCAAACCATCATTGCATTAAAGTCCCCTTTCACCCTTCACATGTATGAACCAAATCTATACAAAGGGTATTTCTAGAACTACGTATGGGTTTATTCCCATCATTATGAGATACGTAGGAACGTTCGAGCATCCCTCGAATCCAGCCACATGTCTTTGGGCCTAACCCCAAATTCCACTTTCAGTCCCTTGGCTGAAAAGTCCCCTTGTTAGAACATGAATGTGGTATGAAAACCCTAGACTTCATTCACATCAGGTTTATAAAACACACACTATATATTCCTCATTATGGTCTGAGCTCTATGACCCTAAACTAATATCTCCTACACTCTCGCCCCACATGACATTAAAATGTATTTCAAGAACTACATATGGCTTGATTCCCATCCTTATGGGATACGTAGTGAAGTCCAGCACCATAATTCAGGACCCAACCACAACATAATTATGGTTAGCATTGGTAAATGTATCTCTTACATGCATTGGAAAATTCCAATTTTCATGTGTCATACACCTAACCATAAATACTTCCAGATATCCATAACCCTTTTCTTGAATTCTGGTCACAAAATTTATGATATCTAAGAGTTCTTTTGCCTGACTATGCATCATGTGCCCTTAGGTTCCCTTGCATAAATAGTCTACATAACAGGCTTTTCAGCCAAAATATACAAATATTTGATTATGCAGCCAATGCACTTAGGTGGCCCCACATAATTCTACCCCCTAACGGGGTTTTCAAATAGTGGTAACTTCATTCTTGGGAGGAAAACCTCTTTTGTCCTTATTTTTCTTAATGAAAATATGTAGGGATCTGTAAAAATAACCATCCTTAACATATTTGTACCATAATCCTTTTCATGATCTGAAAGTATTCAAGTTTATGGTTTATATTTACATTCCCTGTGTTTGGGTAAGACCTTCGTAGGAGTGACATTCATCCAATTCTTAAACAATATAGATTGAAAACATCCTCTCCATATTTAAGTACCTCTCTCCATATAGCAGACTATGTGCTTTGGAAAATTTGAATCTCCAAAAACCTTCACTGGGTTTTAGAAATAGAAAGTAAAATTTCTGAGGGATCTTTTTCCTGACTATGCAGCACGTGACCTTAGGCAGTCTTGCATAATTACTCTACATAACAGACCTGTCAGCGAAAATATGATATTATTTGACTATGCAGCCAATTCCCTTAAGCGGCCCTGTATAATTTAACCCCCTAACAGGTTTGTCAAATAGTGGTAACTTCATTCTTGGGAAATACTTCTTCTAATTCCTTTTAGCCATTTTTCTATATCATTCCTCATATTTGGATTTTCTTAAGTCATTGTTTACATTTTCCCCCCATACATGAATATGGTAATATGTTTTCAGATAAATTATCAAGGAATTAAGTCAATTTTAATCCAATCAGTCAAAGCTATTTTGACCTTAAACATTGTCCTTTTTATGTCTGACATGAATGACATTAAACTTCCTACAACAGACATGGGAACTGTAAACAAAAGTCAAGTCCCAGCTCACTAAACATACATTTGGTATGATTTAGGTAATATTGAGCAATAAAAATATGCAAAGTTAGTGGGGTTGTTTTTATCACCCTATAAAAAATAAAACTTTTCATACTAAGCCCATTGGATTAGGTAAAAATTTAAAGCAAGTAGCAAGAGAATTCAGGCAAAAATGATTGGAGATGAAAGTGTTTTTCATTGATGCACAATAGATTTAAGGATATCCACATACTGGAGTCTCTTCTCTTTTTCAGGAATTACAATAGGCTTTCAACATAACTCATTATTTGATTTACAGAATCCAAAGATTCATCAGAAGCCACATGGAATTAATTCATTCAACTGGATACATGAAGAGACGTAGTGATGCCATCTCTTCTTGGAACACATGTAAAAGTATTTTCTTGAGTGCGGTTTGAAAAATTTTCTGCTGATCAAATAGTTACTCTGTTTCTATCTAGGAGACTTGGAAGATGGATACTTGTATTTGAGAATGGAGCATTGGAAGTAAAGAGCCATTTAGAGAGAGCAATATTTTCTGATATTGTTCTACTGTCATGATAGTCTTCTCTCCACCAACCAGCAGGGGAAAACATATCAGCCTATGAGATTTCAATTTTTCATATCTGCAAGGAAATGGCATGGAGAAAAAATTTGAATGTTCACACCATTTTTTCTTATCTTAATGAAAAACATAACCAAAATAGAGAAGTAAAAGTGTGGCTGCATCTCAGACATATAGTTCTTTTTATCTGGAATGTTGAATCCTTGCGGATGACCATGGCCATACAGAGGCAGGTAGATACTCTGTGGGAAATTAAGATGATACTTTTTCAAATACTTGGCCAAATATGGGAGAGTGTTGTCACAAATATTGTAATAATCATGGACAATGATTCTCATCATGTCGTCAATACGCTTTCTAGCCAGTTCTTTAGCTGATACAATTATTCTAGGAGACATTGAATCTTCACAATGGTTGAATAATTAACTCTTAAGTAAGTTGATTTTTCATAAAATTTGTGAAAAAAATTGAGAAAATGGCTAAGTCATTAAGGCACGCAAGTATCATGATTGGTGCAAAAGTCTAGTATGGTCACGCATGTTTGGGAGCACATGTATCACCGTGCAAGTCCAAATACCTCTACAGAAACGCGACACGAACAGAAACAATGAACCGCGGACAACAGCACCTGCACGGACAAGCGATAAGTCGAGACCCTTGTGTGACGAGAGCCATCGCGCAACAAGAGTGAATCACTTTGAAGTTCAAGTGCTTTGCATGAGAATGGCTGCAAATTTATAGGAAAAGGCTGTAACCAGTGCGTCGTAGCCTACACGGCTCTCACCTTCACACTGAGAGTAGTGCGCTCAGAACTTGCGTGCCACATCACCATGGTTTTTTCCTTTAATACAGAGTCAAATCCTCCTTCCTTTCCGATCCAACTCTTATGGGGGATTTTTTGGACACTCCTTTTCATCACAGAGTCTAACGACTGAAAAATGGGAATACCTTAGCACAAAGAGATTCATCCATTAATGAAACATCAAGAATTCACAAAGGAATGAACAAGGATTTGTTTACAAATGGGTCATGAAAGTTTCATCATGGCCACGTAAGTATACAAGTGCGCTACATATTGGTCACGTAGGTGACTTGCGCACCCTAATATATTTTCTCCCAATGTCTTCAATGGCCTATAAGTACACCTTCTGGGCCCCCCATTTTAAGGATGAAAATTTCCAAAAGTCAAATTCAAGCTCTCATCACCTTAGTCTCTACTTGAAGTCTTCCGAACACTTTTAAGTTAATTTCTTACCTAGAATGGAAGATCTAAAGAGAGGGAATAAGGACTAAGTGTTGAAATTCATCAACACTTGCGTGCCTAAGTGGAAAACCCTTAAGGGAAATGAAGACACTTGCACGCCATCTTATCCCTTCAACAGAACTTGCACGCCACCCTTTTGGAAGCCTTTAGGGATAATACTAATGTCTTGAGCAAAGCCTTCCCCATGTATTACATTATGGGTTAATCATCGCGCAAGTATACATGTGTCACGCAAGTATAGCCACATGGACAATACTTGCGCACCCCAATAGGACTTGCACCCCTACCTCTTTTTGGGTGCCCCTCCTTCTTATTCAACTCTTTTCATTAAATCCACCTCTCCTCTTCACGATTTAGCATTCAAAACCCTTTTCAAAGTCATTTATGCCATGTTTCCTTTGTTGGATTTCTTATCTAAAAGGAATTCTGTGGAACATCTCTCAAAACCTAGTGATTTATATGTCTTTACAACACTAAGGTTAGAAATTTCATTCATTCAACCTAATCCTTTAAAATAAGAAGATCTTTAATCTGGGAATCCTTCTTTGGAGTAGGCCCCAAGTTCCCTAATTTGGGCATCCTCCTTAAGAGTAAGCCCCATGTCCTCTTAACCTGGGCATCCTCCTTAGGAGTAAGCCCCAAGATATAAATCTCCTTAAACATTTGGCATACTTCTTAGGAGTAAGCCCCAAGTTCCGTAATTTGGGAATCCTCTTTAGGTGTAAGCCCCATGTCCTAAATCTCCTTAAAAATTGGGCCTCCATATCAGGAGTAAGTCCCAATAATAATTCCCTTTTGACCTGGGCCTCCTTTTCTGGAATAATTTCCAATCATAATTCCACTTAACCTAGGCCTCCTTCTCAGGAGTAAGCCCCAGTTCTCATGTCCCTTTAACATGGGCCTCATTCTTAGGAATAAGCCCCAGTCATAATTTCTCTTAACTCATCTTAATTTCTTTTGATTTGGGATTTATTCTCAAGAATAAAACCCAATCATAAGTCCCATCTAATTTGGGAATCCTTCTTGGGATTACGTCCTATGTTAAGTAGCCAAATCTCCATAAAACACATATACCTTAATGGACCTTGTTCCCTAGATTATTCTCTGTAGTAAGTCCTGATCGTTATCTATTTGGGAAATCATACGTACATAAGCCCCATATCATTCCTTGTGATTGCATCTTTAATGGGAAAATCGTCAGGTTTTCTGATACCTCTTGTTTCTCACATCGAGCATGACTCGCATGATCTTAGAGTGTAAAAGTAACCACGACACATCTCTTTGGTCCGTTAATCATACGTAATCCCCAAAATATTTAATCAAACTATGTGGACTTTGATCTCTGCCTTAAAAGTAGAGTACGTAGGAAGACTCTGTAAGGTTCAAGACAATCACCCATTAATTCTCATCTGTCTTATATGACGTTAAACTATATCTTAATTACCAAACTACGTGGGTTATAATTCCTTTTCTAAACAAGGATACATAGGTAGCCCATCTGCGGGTACGATCCCAACTCTGAAATAATCCATGTCCTTTTGAACAAAAATAATCTTCAAGTTCCCCACTGAGTGGATTTAAAACTAGAATGGTCATCATAATGACCAATAGATTTCTATATAATGTATTGAAGGATACCATTGATTAATAATATCTAACAAATACAGATGATTCTCTATCAATGACGAACCTATGATACATATAAAATATTCTATAAATCTCATACATATCAATCATTGATTGTCATATCTAATGGAAAACTCATTTTCATACTTGGTTATTTAATAAGGATTCACGAACATAACTTAAACTTATAAAGAGAGTCCCGTAGAATACAATAATTCCCCCAAAAAAGGTGTGATCAGTCTGACCTCCCATCCTCTTGACTAATTCATATTCTTAAGCCTCATAGGTCCACAACTAATTTGCAGCTACCTTGGGAATGTAGGTCCAAATGGATATAGAATCATTGGATGTTGCGAATTCTATGAATAAACCCATTCGAAACTGATTGGAATGTTTGAACCTTAAACTGACACGGTCATCCCCATTTCTAGAGGAAACAGGATCATGCGTATTACTGGAGTTCTCATTCATTCTACAGGGCACCATTTTTAAATACTGCCATACACTAGGTTAGTTTATGAATCACAATGCATAGTTCAAAATTTGTAAAATACCTAATATAAATTGAAATGTTTATGAATATAATTCATAATCAAAAAAATATTTTCTTCGAGGATGTATTTACTCGTAAATCCTTCATAATGGTTTGTAATGAAAACGTGAATAATCCTAAAAATATACCCTAGTAGTGTAACATTCAAGAGTAGAGCAAGTCCCATTGTCATGTACCAGGATACCCTGGGTCAAGCCCGAAACTCCTGGTCGGAGTTTTCACTCCTAGGTAAATCTGTCCCTGAACCACTTTAACCTCCTCATATATAGACATGGATATATTTCTTGGGAAACTCAATAAATATATACATTACCGAAATTCTAATAAGTTCATCTATACAAATATTCAAAGTTTATCTTAGGGTAATGTTATTTAATCAGAGTTTATCTAAATCTATTTTCCAAGGTTATTGCTAAACTACCTCTGATACCAACTGAAATGCCATGACCCCAGTTACCCAGGTTAGGTGAATTATTACATAACATTGGCATGATACCAGGAATCAAGTCCTGAATTACTGATTTGTTTATTATCCTTGGAAGTACAAAATACATACATAAGTTCTACATTCCATCATGAGATAAAAACAACAAAAAATTTATGTCCCCTTTGAACACACTTCTATCCCATAGCCTATCCCTAAAGGTCGACCATAAAATAAATCTTCACATCCTAGGAAAAATAATACATAGAAAGGGGTGAGCTTAGATGCTCAGTAAGAGTAAGCAATACTGCTGAAGATAACCTAAACATTAGGCATGGTGAATAATTGAAAACACATTCATTTATATATAATAAACATGAACACTTTATGGCAGGAATATGTGTTGAGTAGATAATTAAATAATAAAACATAGTTATGGGTACTCTACTAGTTAAAATAACTACATGAACCATCAATATTATTTTCATAGTGAGGTAATGTATAATGTGGGACATTCTGAAACATTTTTTCAAGGCCTTAGCCAACACGTCTAAAAATGATTAAGGCCTCGTCCAAAACCATATATCAAATTGGGAAAGGCCTTGGCCATTTCCATGTATAATTGTCTCATGAGACCTACCAATGCACTGAGAGCCTATAGCGGGCACCACCAGTCACTTACTAATTCCAATACATTCCTCATATGAAAAGGATGAAACATTACATAAACATTCGTATTAAAACTAGCATACAAAATTTCAATACTTTTACCATAAAACTTGAATGGAATAAAAATAACACATCCATAGTCAAACATATCACAAAACCTTAAATACAATATGTAAGATTCATATCATAATAAATCAACTTCAAACAAGTGTAAAATTTATCAAAGGATGTTGACATAGATGAAATCAAACCTATTTTAGTGAAATATATCTATCTATTTTGTTATAATTTAAGAGTCACATAATTATAAAAGAAAACATATATTTGAAAATATTTTTATATTCTTTTAAAGGAATCTTCGACATTTTTATAAGGGAAGAAAATAGTCACACCCAACATATAAGATAAAAAAAGCATTTTTACCTTAATTTTGATGAAAGGGTCATAAAGTACCTTGTTTGGAAAACGACAGAAAGATTCCTTTAAAAACATATAAGTTTAAAAAAGGGTATAAAAATCTCTAACCTATAGTCTAGTAAATATTATTAATGTTTTGAAATACATTTTTAAGAAAGCATGGATATGGATGATAAAGAGGTCCTAGTAGATAATTATGTATTAACAACCTCAGACAAGTAAAGAGATTGTTAAATTAACCATTACATTGTACTTTTCCTTAGTTGATTGTATGTTAAACTCATGTATATTAGATATAAATTTTCATAAATTATAAAAGAACTATATACATAAATACGATATCATAAAAGATCCTCTAATATTACATTTTTAATAATATTTTTGTAGTATCATCGTTTTGGGTGTTAACTGATTCGTTTTCCTTTATATGCATGGTTACGTAAGCCATGTTTGTTATGGATTGGATGTATTTGATTAATATCAAGAATGATAATAAGTTATTAAAAATTATTTTTACTCATAAAATGAAAATTATTCTTGAATGATTGCGATGGATAATGAATCTCATCGCGTTCGTGGAGATGGTAATCTATACATACGCACAAGAGAAAATATCATTATATTGATGGTGAAATAATACATAATTGGATGGTATATCATATATACATAATAATTAACATGTTATATTCATTATTTTATTCAATTATACTCATTATTATACCCATCCAAATAATAAATGTTTGAGTAACAAACTACACCACAACGTGTAGATGGTTAGTCGTACGTACACATGTTTGGTGACATTGTCATTCATAGGATGGATAGAATAATTAATACGGTTGTACCATATTTATAATAAAATAAAAATATTTAGAAGGTACTAGATTTATTATTTTTGGTATGGAAAAAATAAAGAAAGAGGAAGTGCAAAAAGAAAAGAACTTGACAGAGGGTGGTGAAATATTTATCTCTTCTTTAGGTGTTTCCATTTGAGTTTATCAAAAGGAATCCTTATGTAGGATTTCAGATCAATGTAAGGACTATAGGTCTATGTGGGGGTATTTGGGAGGATATTTTATTTGTGGTTGGACAAGGAAAATGGATTTGGAGGTGTGATTTTGAGATTACTGGAAGTACACTTTTTTAAGAGAGGTGATGGTCATTTTAGGAAAAGATTGAAATATTATTTTATTATAATATCCTATACGGTTTATAATGTCTCTAAATATATTTATTTCGAATATAAGGTGGGGATGGGTCTAAATATTCTCAACCAATAGGATTTAGATAGGTTTATGTCACCATATTATCCTTTTCTCTTAGATCTAACTCTTAGTTAAATAGTTTATCTTTTCCCATGTATTCTTCTCTTATTATAATAAATTCTTAATAAACATCCTATAAAAAGCCAATCAAACCCAAAGTGGTTAATTATTGATATATATAACTTTATATAATTTCTATGGATGATACTTATATTTTTAGGAACATTATATCAATTAATAATAAAGTGTTTTCATAAAAACAAATTTATGTCAATTTTGACACTATTTGAATTTTGTTTTTTCTAAAGTCATAACAGCATGACTAATTAGAACACAATTCATTGAATCAACCCTAACATGTAATTTTAACCTTGAAAATTAGTGTAATTCATCAAAATTACTCAAATTAAAATTATTAGGATATTTATAATATCAATTATTTTAATCATTCATTGATAAGGTAATTACTACATCAGCATTGCTTCATAAATAATGGAATTTATTTAATGTCTCAAAATTATAAATAAAATACCATTATGGAGGAAATCATTTTTATATTTCTAATGAATATTTATAGTTGAATTTATCTTATTTGTAACTCTATATTAAAAATGGTTTAGTTATTATACTTTGAATTTAACACTTTTAACTCTTCTTTAAATAAAATAATAATAAATGTCCTAATAAAATCCAAGTGGACCAAAAGGATCATATATTGTTACTAAGGTTTTTTTTTGTCTAATTACACATTGCCAATATAATTAGAACATGTGTTACTATATTTATAATATCATTTATACCTTTATTTACCATATTAACTTTTAAACGTGGTAAAAAAACTCAAAATCTAATATTCACCAAAAATTATTTTCATCTTATTGAAACAAATTTTACTTAATGATGTCAACTATGTCTCCTAGATTTTTAAAATTCAACACACAAAAATGGTAAAATTGTGTTTTATGCAAATTTTCAAATGTTCCTTGAATGTGGGTAAAAGACGGTAGCAATATCAATAAAATTTGGTACATCTAATTTTATTATAAAAATGACTCTAATTAATTAAATTGGACTAATATAGGTATTATGTATCTATTTTGAACTAAAATAAATAAAACAAATAATTATTTAAAAAAAGTCATTTTTAGACATTAACATAGTGTTTTTCACTATTCATTGAATCTTGAATGTTTTCAGAAAAATACCAAAAATTTGCCCTATGATAATTTTGATATTCCAAATTAAAAAATTATTTCTATTTTACCAAATTAGAAACATATAAGTTACAATAATTAATTTAATATTAATTCCTTTCTTCAAAACCAAAACACGGGCTTTTAAAAAGTAAAAACTATCAAAATATTGGCTTGTGTTTATGTCAAATTTAAATGTGAAATTACTTATAATGACCTAAATTGTATTAAATGGTGAAAGTATAATGTAATTATACTTCCAAACCATTCATATTCATAATTTAGCACTATATATTATTTCGATTAAAAATGTTGTTTTCAATAAAAAATTAGTATTTTTCACTATTCATCAAAATATAAAAGTTATCCAAAAAGTACAAAAAATTTATCCTAAATAAATTTTTATGTCCACATATAAAGAAGAATTTAATTTCATTATATTTAATATATATAAGTGAAACATTTTGGTTTTTAATAGGTTTCACCATTAAAAGGTGGTAAAATTTTATTTTTTTTGAAAAATACTTCTTTTATCTAAGAAAATAAATTTGTTGTTATATTATGTCTAAGAAGCACATAATATGGATTCTAAAATTATATGGATAATATAAAATTAATAATTCAGTTAATACTATTCATAGTCACTTTTTAACGGCTAGTTTGGTAAGTTGTGTTGTGCTCGAACTCAGTGTTGCGTGTAGCGCAAGTTATTGAATTACATTTAAGAGATAACCTACTATGAAATCTTGGGGTGTTACAAAAAATTAAATATATTATGTTAAAATTATATAGGATCAAGGTCATTTAATAATATAAAATTAAAATGAAAATAATATATGATATATATTAGATTTGGAACTAAAATTGTAAACATTAATTGAAATATTTTAGAATGCCTTTTAGAGCCAAATTAAATGATATAAATTCAATTTTTGGGGATTAAATATAAGTAAATCATAATTTGGGAACTTTTTTAGGAAATCAATTATACATGTAGATTTTATAAATAATATTGAATGAAATATCAATGGAATTTCATCTATAGAACAATATCAAAGGAAACTAAAATTAATTTCAAATTAGTCCTGTGAGAATAAAAATATAATGCTAGTTGAGAGGAATGATAAATCATAAGAGATATAATTTATGATTAATTCATTAAAATAAAATCAATAGAACCTAACTATAAATTCAATGTTTTTTGAGAGAATAATTTTATGTAATGTTAATGAGTTCATGATGATATTTGGGGTTCAAGAATAGATTCTTGTAGAGGAATGGAAATATATTATCTAGTCCAAGAACATGAATGAAATATCAACAAAAAGAATTAATTTTTTAGATTTATGATTTCTTATAATCATCAAATGTCTTCTATAAGATTTGTATCTATTTTATTTTGGATAATGTTATTTTAAAATATATGTCTTCTCACAATGATCATTTTAAAAAAATTTATGATGATTTGTTTACTGAGTACATTATCCTTTTAACATTTCTCATTCATTATTTGTAAACATAAGAAGAAAATTTATTATCTTTTTTTCAAAGAGAAACTTATCAATATAACTTATATTTAAATACAAAATAGGGGAGAATTTTTTTAAAAATTAAAATCCTTCAACATAGTAACAATAGATAAAAATATCTACAATGTGGTGAGTATTTTTTTAATGTAGGTTAATATTTCAAGGGATAAATATTTTTAACTTTTTTAAGATGAAAATAAATATATCATCATTTGAATATAAACAGGGGTAATACATGTATTATTTTAAAATCTTTTTAATTTATCAATTCTCATTGATATATTTAAAAAGATATGTTTATATTTAGTCCATGACTCACTTAAAACCATTAGTATTCAAGGAAAAGAGGCAAATCATATTTAATTTGATCTAACTTATTATTGTTGATTTAACTTTTTTTGAATATAAAATATTTTAATCAAAATATCATTAAGTTGAGGTTTAATGAAATGATTGTGAACCTGATTTATGAAAATAAAAAAACATTATGAAATTTAAAAAAAATTATATATTTTTTAAATGGAATCATTATAGATGACATTCTCTATCATATCCATAGATATGGAATAATGGTATGTCATATAAGAAATAAACGGAAATGGTATTATCTTTACTATAGAAACTAACACTCATATTTGAAAAATCAAAATAGTGAAATATTACTTATCAATAGAGATTCACCTCATGGATAAAAAAAATACTATATTTTTTAAAATTGATATAAATATGAAATTAATTTATTGTATTGAATCATTTCAATTTCATGTATCTTTAGTGTTTCTATTTAGTGTAGAATGTTTTTAGGGTTTCTTCTAGGAAATACATGTGTGTGATATTAGACATGTAATTATTCTGTTATTTTATTTGTATTGATTTTAAAACAAGATATGAGTTCTGTAGTGTATATTTTGCGCTACCAGTCAAATTATTTTTCTAACATAAGATAGTGGTTATTTTTTCAGGTGAAATAATTATCAACCTAATTGAGGGATTATATTTTATGAAAGACAGATTATTTCTCCATATATTGAGAAGGAAATACTACTCAATATATTTAAATTCATGGATGCATCTAATTAGGTATATAAACCACCATTTCACTTCGGTTAAAATGTGAGATTTCCAATGTAAGGAGTATTTAGTATCATATCCAATATTCAATGTGTAATTTTATATCGTTTAGTGATAGATATTTCCTCTTTTGTTTTTAATAACAACTTCATTTATAATTCTATTATGCATGTTATGTTCGTATATAATATGAAATGTTTTTTCTTAAATTTAGATACTCTAATTTTAATATGATTTTATAATGTTGTTTATTCTGTAATTTATAATAGAAATACCTTAATTTAAAATATATCTTAATTTTTAATACTGAATATTTTATCGGTTGATTTGAAATAAGAAAATATAGTTGATTTGATAGTATAACTCATTCGCATATTTAATTATAATTCTCATACCATCTATATCTTGTAACTCCTTCCATTGAAATATGTATTACAAGTTATTGTTAATTTATGCAGACAATTTGGGCCAATATTTTCTCATTATTGATGTATTTGGAAACAAAATTTCATTAGGTTCATAAAAATTCATAGCATTAATGCAGATAAAACATTAGAAACCTAAGCTTCATGAAAAACACAAATTTCAGGATATCGTGAAGTATATTCATTTTTACATAATCAAGAAATTCCATTTAAAAAAAATAATATGAGACATTAATTTTCTATTTACATATATAATTAATTGAATTTCATGAGGTTATCTACTCTGGATATTGATTAAAATTACATTTTTTCTTTTTTATTATTTAGGATATAAATTGTTTTTTAGATATTCCTCCGATTGATTGAACATAATATCAGTCATCCCTAATGTATAAAAATCATAGAATATTTATCTTAATACCCTATCATTAAAAATAGACAATGATTTCGATTTATCATATTTATATTTTTATACAAAAATATTATTTGACAAATCATTCTTTTTTTATGAATTTAATTTCATAAAGGAATTATGATATTTCCTAGAAACAACCATATTTGTATTCAAGTACATAGAAATATTAAAAAATATCATCATATGAATATTCTTAAAATTTTGTTATATGGGTGAAAAAATAAATTAATAATTTATTTTTTTCAATGAAACTTGTATTTTTATGTTGGTTTTTGTACTCACATTCAATGTCAGTATAAGATTAATTAATATATCCCTCATAAAAACTCTATGTATCACTGATATATTTATATCCCCTATTTTCTAAATATGAACTAATATACATATTTAATTTTAATTTCATCACCTCATTAATTAGAGGGATTATAAGTTTGATGTTTCTAAGAATCATACATTCATACCATCCTTCCAATTTTTTTATGTTATTTTTAAAGACTTCTCATAATATCTTGAAACCCATTCCTCCTTTTTGCAATTTTTCAATCATTTTTAAATAGGTTGTATTTCATTACAAGAAGTTAGACTACTAGATTTTATTTCTTTATATGATTTAAAGCATATATCATCATAAATATTTTCTTCCATTGAATATTAAAATTTATGAGAAACAAAATTTTTATAATTAATTTATGATTATCATGTTAATATTACTTGAAAATATTTTTCATCTTTAGAGTATCGATCATAGAATTTATTTAATGATATTTAAGCATGATATATTATCATATAAAAACAGAAAATATACTCTATACAGTAGGAATAACTATAAAAAGTTTAAAACCCAAAATGATTTTTAGTATATAACAATACAACGTATAAGCATTAATGAAAATTTCATTAAGTCTTAATATAAATTATAGAATATATTCTCCATCAAAAATAAATAAATAAATAAAATTGTTATTTAAAAAAATATCAAATTATTAGTAACATCATCATAAATAAAAATATTATTCCACAAATCATAGGTAGTAGTACATTATGAAAATCTATAGAATTCATCATTTCATAATACCAGGATAATACCAATCATGAACTCTGATTTTAAATAAAATAAAACCCCTCATTATATAGCCTATATTTTAGGCTCATGAAAATTTATATTGTGGGGTTTCACACTAATTTTTTAAAATTTCAATATTGAATTTGAAATAGAGTCTACCATGATTATCTTTAATAAACTCAAAATCTAACCATTAAAAGAGGAATCCCTAACAATTGATATAGATTATCATTGATCACCAATTATATTAAAGATAATAAATATTTGGACTTACTCAAACCACAATGTGAATTCAAAATCTCATCATTGATACCATGGTGTTTACTTGTTCTTAATTTTAATGAGTTGAGATAGGGGATAATTGAGTAATTAAATTTGACGAAAAAATTATAACATCCTTCTTCTACTATATAATTCTCTTAGAGTATATCAAGAAGTATATATATATAATAAATAAATAATAGAGGCCAAAATATTTTATAAAAGTTCAAGGTTTCAGTAATATAACCCATACTCCACACCATAGTTACCCAATGAAGGTTTTGTAACATTATTTAGAATTTATTACTATGGATGTCATAATTGAGCACTATTATTAGATACTAAATTTTAGTGGATTATATTTTCTCTCAACAATGATCTCCAAAACCTTCAAGATGAAACCTATCAACTACCTCACTCTGACACATTTAACAAAAAGTTCCCCATTATAATCATATAAAAACATTAATAATTTGATTACTACTATATGAAAAAGTTATATATATGAATGAATGAACATAATATAATAATTTTTAGAAAAACACGTATGTGAAAGTTTTTGGTCCCAAAAGATGTTGCAGGCTCACTCATAAGATATGTTTTCATTAAAATCATTGAAATAAATCTAAAAAAACATGATAAATTAATCCATAAAATATTTCTAAGAGTTTTTGTTTCAAATATACTATATAATAAATTTATATAGACAAAAATTAAAATTTTCTATAGTTCTTCATCATTTTTAAATAAATTGAGATATTTTATACTATTATTTCAATGGTTTATCTGTTGATAAAATTACCCTAGATATATACATAAATTATAAGAAACTATACAATTTCCACCATGTATATTCGAGTGCTAATGGTGATGGAAAAAAATTATTTCATTTTTGATGATGGTTAAAAAAAGTAATCCCTTCAGTTATTGAATGATTTTATTCAGTTCACTTATTATTTGGATGAAGGGGATGGTCAATAATATTTATTCTGGTGATCATTCTTCATAATTTTTTTTTACATTAGATATTTTCATATAGTTAAATTTTTTTCACGTAAAATGTTAATGCCAAGAAATGATATAATTATGTTATATATATAGGTCATTGAATTAGTTACTAAGAAAGGACAATAACGGATAATTTAAATCTATGTAAACCTCATTTTGAATAATTAAGATACTATTATTATTGTTGCTGTTTTCTTGATGTGAACAACGATCATAGAAATTTAAATTTTTTAATTAAAGAAATAAACTATTTTTTAGGTTATATTAAATAAAATATATAATTTGACATGGTCCCCTAACTCAGTTCTTCCAACCTAGTATGCATTTATCGATACATGAATAATAAATAATTATTTAAATAAATAGATACCAATAATATTGTTCATTTGAGTAATAAATACAATATTCACTGATCAGAGTTTTTTTTAAATATTCAACTAACATATATTCCATCAAATAAAAACTGACTAAATTAATGAGACCATCATAACACATATAAATATTACTCATAGGTCTCAAAAATAGAATTTATTAAAATAAAAAATTAAAATGTACTTTAAAATGGGTTTTTATACCCTTAGTGTGTGGTTGTATAATGATATTTCTTATTTTCATTAGGTTATATAGCCAAATATTCATAAACAGCATTTTGGAACACATCAAGGTACTCATATTGATAGAAGTTAATTTCACAATGATAAAAACTAATAGTATCAATCTATATTTCATATAATGTAGTTGTTATTATATATCATCAACAAGTTTAATTAAAGGTTTCATCAACCTATATGTTTGAACTATCATTATTTGAGTTCCTAAAATGGACGCAATGATAAAACTCTAATACCATGGACCTAATCAGTTAGTTACTTTCCAATAAATGGGAAAGACATTTCTACATCCATTAACTCAAAAGGGATAAATCATTTCATGACAAATCCATTGATATCACATCACTTATTGTGAACCAAATGTATGATACTTCTTTATGATCATATGTCATCATATTATTTATAATATATAAAAGTACACCATTCATGATATACATTAATAATAATAACAAATAAAATGACTAATTCAAAATCTAAAAATAATAATATCTAATGATTAAAATTTGTCTTATAATGGTGGGTATATCCACATAACATCCTATATTTGAGATTACCAATTTTGAATTTCCATGAATTGAATCCTCGTAAACATATGGGAATCAAAAAAATGGTAGTATGAAAATAATCTATTTCCAATCAAATGATTTTATCCCAACCATAGAATATATTATTTGGATTATTTATTAAAAAACAGTAATGATTTCATCACATAATTCAACTGTCATAAAAAAATTAATAGATACTCGAATGAAATTTTCATGATGATGTTATATAGATTAAACCCTCCATGGGATAACATTTTTATTATTATTAAAGTCATTCAATATACTGGTAATTGAATGTAAAATGTTTTTGGTTCTATAAAAATGACACCAATAGAACCCTAATTTTACAAAAAAAATCACTGATGACTTTTCATCCACTATCTATCATAATATATTTATAATTCTACATATATATGGATTTAGTCAATATGTATAAAACATTATACTATATTGTAGATATTACTTATAAAACCTAACATCATGTATAAAAATATAGAAAGATGTGATAAAAATAAAGAATATATGTTGTTCATTATTGTGACCTTGGTTCTATATAGATGGAAACCATGATAGGGTCTCCAAAATAATATGTGATTTAAAATTTATGGTTTAGAAACACACCATGATCATTGGAAAGGTTTTTGTAATGAAGAAAACTACATTAACTATAATATAGTTTAAAATAAATATTCATTGTACTATATAATGTGTAAACCCTAGTTTCATTATGATATTATAGCCAATGCTCATTAATTATAGAAAAATACATATCCCAAAAATAATTTCAAATCATTATAATCATTCTTTATACATTAAATTTTATATCCCCTAATAATATCTTTTTATATAATGTATTAATATAAAATATATTCATAGTAACCATATTTTATTTATGATTGTCTTCATTGTAGCCAAATGTTGTTCTCTTTGTTATTTTAGATATCTTCCTAATAGAGTAATGGAATAAGAAACCCAATGTTTAGAATATATCATGATATACATGATCATAAATATTTCATAAAATTTATGAATTGTACCCATTATATTTTTATCTCTATATTATTTTGACTAATAATATTATTTCTTCAATAGATGTATAGCATGGGACAATTGAAAGAAACCACAATTTTATTTTTATATTCCAAATATCATCAGTATCTAGTCAATGTATATACCCTAAACTAGTAAAAGTGACCTAGTAGATTTGTAATGAATTATAATTATCACTAGATTGATAGATGCTTCACATAATTATTTCATAATGAATATTTTATTTATATAGGATTCAATGGACTGTGAGATTGAAATCTCATTTCTCATTAATAAAATTTCATCAATATATACTCCATAGAAAATGACCATACTCCCACTAAACCATTTATAGACACATTTTTTCATTCATTCATTATGAATCAAAATCCTCGTAGATAATCATGAAGGGTAATTATATATGATATAAATTCATAATATAACCCATAATTTGATCACTAGATCTATAATTTCTTATTGGAAGCCTTTGATTTCACAAATAGTTATGGTTGTATCATATCGATATATTCCATAAAGTTCCCATTAATGGAATATGTGTTCTTATCAACTTTATAACCCTCATCATCATGGTAACATAATATAGAAAATATACACTACTATAATTTTCCCTTTATCAGTGCTAAAAACCGACCTTAACAGTGCTAAAAAGCGATGTTAATACTGGTGAAGACAAAGGGGGTCTCCTTTATCAGCGCTCTGAAATGCCCTGATAAAGGGGACCATTATCAGTGCTAAAAAAAGCGCTGATAAAGGACACCCTTTATCAGGGATTTTTTAGCACTGATAAAGGTGGCCTTTATCAGCACTTTTCAGAGCGCTGATAAAGTGGACCCCCCCCCCTTTATCTACGCCGGAATTAACAGCATTTTTTATCACTGATAAAGGGGTGCCTTTATCAGCACTATCTTGATAACTGATAAAGAGACCTATTATCAGTGTTCGAGATAGAGCTAATAAAGGTTTCCTTTATCAGCACTCAAGGTAGAGATGATAAAGATGTCCTTTATCAGTGCTAAACAAGCTCTGATAAAGGCACCTTCCCCTGCACCTACAAAACCAGCACCTGCACAAACCAGCACCTCAGCACCTGCACACCTGCAAAAAACAGCACCTGCACACCTGTACAAAACAGCACCCACACACAGTATTTTAACAAACAATGCTATATACAGTTACTGAATATCATGAATACAAAAAAAAACACACTACTATACACATTTCAAACAATGTTTTACATGGTTATAATTACAATTATCCAACAATAGTTATATACATAAATGTTTCATCCTTTGATATCTGCGATCCTCTCAAACATTGTCATCCACGGTATTTGTTGCTGAACAAAGCATCCGAACTCAAGGAAAGAAATTCACCTATATAAGAAAAGTGATATTATGCTAGTAATACAATAAGGAAATAAATTAAAACATTAATATGAAATAATACATTAATATGGAAATGTGAAACTAAAATATGGAAATGATAAAATCAAATGTTTTCATTCTGATAACAATGAAAGGGAATAATGTAAAATCTATATGTTTTTGGATGATTTATCTCATTTAATAAATACTTATTATTTATCTAATGAAACGCTTTATCGGTCACACCATGCATCAGATTAAGGTGTGGCCAATTCGTACACCTCAAAAATGACTCATGGATCTTTGTCCTAAAGTATCAAAACAATCCAAACACATTTTCTTGGTTTGTCGTATGTCACTTATGTTGTTTTCTAAATCTAATGTCAATTTGAAACTGATATCGGGAACTTTTAGCCATACCGGTCACGCCATGCATCGGATTGAGGTACGTTTGATTCATATGCCTCAAAAATGACTCATGGATTGTTGTACTAATGTATCAAAAAATCCGAACGCGTTTGCTCGGTTTTTCGTATGCCACTTGTGTTGTTTTCTAAAGATAATGTCAATTTGAAACTGACATCAGACACGTTTAGCCATACCGGTCACACCATGTGTCGGATTGAGGTGTGGTCAATTCTTATATGTCACAAATTACTCATGGATTATTTTCCTAGAGTATCAAAACAATCAGAATGTGTTTGCTCAGTTTTCCTTATGTCAGTAGTGTTGTTTTCTAAAGTTTATGTCAATTTCAAACTGATATCAGACACTTTTAACCATACCAATCACATCGTGCATCGGATTGAGGTGTGGTTGACTCTTACACATCAAAAATGACTCATAAATCATTTTCATAAAGTATAAAAACAATCCAAACTCGTTTGATCGGTATTCTGTATGTCAATAGTGTTGTTTTCTAAAGTTAATGTCAATTTCAAACTGATATCAGACACTTGTAGCCATACCGGTCACACCGTACGTCGGATTGAGGTGCGGTCTATTCGTACACCTCAAAAATGACTCATGGATCGTTTTCCTAAAGTATCAAAATGATCCTAACATGTTTTCTCAGTTTTCCATATGTCACTTTTGTTGTTTTATAATGTTAATGTTAATTTCAAACTGATATCAGACAGTTTTAGCCATTCCGGTCACACCGTGCATTGGATTGAGGTGTTGTCGATTATTACACCTCACAAATGACTCAATGATTGTTTTCCTAAAGTATCTAAAACATCCGAATGTGTTTTCTCATTTTTTCATATGTCACTTGTGTTCTTTTCTAAAGTTAATGACAATTTGAAACTGATATCAGACACTTTTAGCCATACCGGTCACACCGTGCGTCAGATTGAGGTGTGGTCAATTCGTACATGCCAAAAGTAACTCATGGATCGTTATCCTAAAGTATAAAATTGATAAGAACATGTTTTATCAGTTTTCCTTATGTTAATAGTGTTGTTTTCTAAAGTTTATGTCAATTTCAAACTAATATCAGACACTTTTAACCATATCAGTCACACCATGTGTCAGATTGAGGTGTCTTTGATTCATACATGTCACTAATGACTCATGGGTCGTCTTCCTAAAGTATAAAAACAAACCAAACGTGTTTTCTTGGTTTTCCGTATGTCAGTAGTGTTGTTTTCTAAAGTTAATGTCTATTTCAAATTGATATCAGACACTTTTAGCCATACTGATCACACTGTGTGTCGGATTAAGGTGAGGTTGATTCATACATGTCACAAATGACTCATAGATCGTCTTCCTAAAGTATCAAAACAATCTGAAAGCATTTTATAGGTTTTTGATATGTCACTTGTGTTGTTTTCTAATGTTAATGTCAATTTCAAACTAATATCAGACACTTTTAACCATACCGATCACATCGTGCATCAGATTAATGTACGATCAATTTTTACACCTAAAAATGACTCATGGATTTTTTCCTAATGTATCAAAAAAATCCAAATGTGTTTTCTCTGTTTTCCGTATGTCACTTGTGTTGTTTTCTAAAGTTAATGTCAATTTTAAACTCATATCAGCCACTTTTTTCCATACTGATCACATCATGCATCGAATTGAGGTAATTTTGATTCTTACTCCTCAAAAATGACTCATGGATCATTTTCCTAAAGTATGAAAATAATCCGAACACTTTTCCTTGGTTATCCATATGTCACTTGTGTTGTTTTCTGTAGATTATGTCAATTTCAAACTGATATCAGACACTTTTAACGATACTGATCACACTATGAATCGGATTGAGGTGTGGTTGATTCATACATGTCACAAATGACTCATAGATCATTTTCCTAAAGTATAAAAACTTTTTGAATGCATTTTCTCCGTATTCTGTATGTTAGTATTGTTGTTTTCTAAAGTTAATGTAAATTTCAAACTGATATCAGACACTTTTAGCCATACCGATCACACCGTGCATCAGATTGAGGTGTGGTTGATTTGTACACATCACAAAAAACTCATGGATCATTTTCCTAAAAAATAGAGACATTATGAATGCATTTCCTCGGTGTTCCATATGTCACTTGTGTTGTTTTCTAAAGTTTATGTCAATTTCAAACTTATATTAGACACTTTTAACCATACTGATCACACTTTTCATCAGATTGAGGTGTGGTCGATTCTTACACCTCAAAAATGACTCATGGATCATTGTCTTGAATTATCAAAACAATCCGAATGCATTTCTGTATGTCACTTTTGTTGTTTTCTAATGTTAATGTTAATTTCAAACTGATTGGAGACACTTTTAGCCATACTGGTCACATTGTGCATCGGATTGAGGTGTGGTTGATTTGTAAATGTCAAAAATGACTCATGGATTATTTTCCAAAGTATCAAAAAAATATGAACTCATTTTCTTAGTATTTCGTTTGTCACTTGTGTTGTTTTCTAATGTTTATGTCAATTTAAAACTAAAATCGGACACTTTTAACCATACCGATCACACCGTGTGTCGGATTGAGGTGAGGTGGATTTGTACACATCACAAATGACTCATTGATCATTGTAAAAAAGTATCAAAACAATCTAAATGTGTTTTCTCGATATTCCATATGTCTGTAGTGTTGCTTTCTAAAGTTAATGTCAATTTCAAACTCATATCAGACACTTTTAGCCATACCAATCACACCGTGCATCGAATTGAGGTGAGGTTGATTCATACACGTCACAAATGACTCGTTATCATTTTCCTAAAGTATTAAAACAATACGAAAATGTTTTCTCAGTATTCTGTATGTCAGTAGTGTTGTTTTCTAAAGTTAATGTCAATTTCAAACTGATATTAGACACTTTTATCCATACCGGTCACACTGTGCATTGGATTGAGGTGTGTTTGATTCTTATACCTCACAAATGACACATGGATCGTTGTCTTAAAGTATCAAAAGAATCCAAATGTGTTTTCTCAGTTTTCCTTATGTTAGTAGTGTTGTTTTCTAAATTTTAAGCCAATTTCAAACTGATATCAGAAAATTTTAAACAAACCGATCACACCGTACATCAGATTGAGGTGTAGTTGATTCGTACACGTCACAAATGACTCATGGATCGTTGTCCTAAAGTATAAAAACAATCCGAATGCATTTTCTTGGTATTCCGTATGCCAATAGTGTTGTTTTCTAAAATTAATGTCAATTTCAAATAGATATCAGACACTTTTAGCCATACCAGTCACACCGTGTGTCAGATTGAGCTATGGTCAATTCATACATCTCACAAATGACTCATGGATGGTTTTTCTAAAGTATCAAAACAATCCGAACATGTTTTCTCGGTTTTCCATATGTCACTTGTGTTGTTTTCTAAAGTTAATGTCAATTTCAAACTGATATGAGACACTTTTAACCATACACCCTCCCTCTTGGACACACCCCCTCTTGAACACCCCCCCCCCCCAACTCCTGGACACCCCCTCCCTCCTAGACACCCCCACCCACATAAAAGGCAAACTAAAATTAGAAAATTGAAAATCCAAGATATTGGTTCCCATCAAGATTTTATGATGCTCGTGAGTTGACTGAATGACTATGCATCAGTCAACTTACACACTATCGACCAGTGTAGTCAAAAGAGTTATGATTTACTAGAAAGAAAAATCACATCTAAAACCATTCTTCATAAACTAAGGATATAAAACATAATAAAGGGTGATCATATATGCTCAACAATTGTAAAAAAGGGAGATATCAATGATCATATATGGGTAACATTAATAAGAATTCACCTTTATCCTATTTGTGTACAATATTCCATCAGGTATGTTTCTGATTTTTTTCTAAACACATCTATATCATCTTCTGAATATGATCTTTTACGACAGTCATGGTAGCACTGAAAAAATATAAACACACAAAGGATTAATAGATATTTTAAATGAACTCGTGATTATTTTCGAAAATACCTCATCAGGGATGCTAGTCTGTTGATGAAATACGATCTCTTTCATAAATTTACAAACATAATTACCACAGTCCTTTCCATTTCTTTTTTTGGACACTGTAGAAACATTGACAAAAATAAGTAATTTGTTTTGATATGTGTTTTGATATTCCAATGTTATTATATAAACCCAGATACTTTTCCAGTTGTAGATCTTGTAGGCTTTCTCACCCTTATGCCCTGCATTCATTCCATCCATTAGACGATATTGATACACCAACCTATCATAATAGAATCCTCATTAAAAGATAACATAAATTATATAACTAGATGATTAGTTTTAAAATTTTGGATCTACTATATTACAAATTAACAAACGCCATAATGTGTGGTTGGTTTGTTGGATATCCATGAGTTGAATCCAAAAAATAAATCTTTGGAGTATCCATATTTTCTGCAATCAGCATCCAATGCTCCCTAAAAATACAAAAAGGAATAAGTAAATAGTGAAATGAAAATATAGTTGATATGATTAAATTGTAGGGATTTACCCATGCAATGTTGGCATTAAAAAGAGTCTGTCATCCATAATTTTGTTTTCAAACGATTTGAGCAGGGATGAAATTTTTGCAGCCTCTTTATCAGAATCTATTTCTTTTTTTGAAGAGGTTGTGTGAAGACTAATGAGTCCAAATTTTTGTTCATGGGGAAATACCTTCAATTTTTTCATATATACATCTGTGAAAAATATAAAATGTATTTAGTTATAATTATCAGATTATATCATATTTTTTAAAATCAAATCATGAAAACAAACTTCATGTATACATTTACAATTGAGGTGCCTAGCCATTCATACTTGAGGATTTCATTTACATTTTTAGAACTAATGAAATCTAATGTTTCCTCTCCATACATATTTATTTCAAAATCAACTGTGTGAGAATTTTTGTCTATCAACTTTGTATCCACATGAGCCTGCAATGATATTAACTATGGATATAGAATAGGTAGGGTGAAGGTACTATCAGTAGACCGTTTCGATCAGTTGGTTGATCCTTGAGATAGTTTTGAGCTAATATTTCATTTTACCCCCTTCTCTTTGTCATTCTGTAAAAACATTCATCACTTCTGACCTTTATTCAATAAATTTTAAAGGTATATCTTCAAAAATAACATGGAAATGGATACCTCCTTCTCAACATGTTTTTTTACAAGAACTAACGGCCATCCGATAAATGTTCCAACATATTTTTCAACCATATGAATGTCTTCATCATCATTAGGAACGAGTAGCTCAACACTCATCTCATTAGCTACGTTAATTGACACTCTGAAATGATATGTTAGAAGCTGTACGTTGTGTAGCATGTCGTTCTGCGTATTGAACACCGTAGCCCTCACTACAAGGTGATAGGTGGGAGTTGATAGATATAAATCACAGTCATTTTCACCATGTAGAATATTAGTACAGGAAAGGTATCAGTGTCTATGTGAATCACATTTCACATAAACAATTATTAAAACCTTGATTACCTCAGCTAAGTCAGGTTTTTTAGGGGAAAGGCTTTCCTCAAAGCTAGTGGGGGAGGGGTGGGATCGTCACGAATGGGTTTTTGTTGAGTTGTTTCTTCTCTTTGCCTCTCCCCCATCAATGTTGCTATCATCTCTCTCTGGTATTTTAATTCTTCCTGAAAAATAGCTAATTTTTCTTGAATCTTTTCCATTTTTTCATTTTCATCCTCTGTTTTTTTTTTAAAAAATATGTTCGGGGTGTCACAACAAAACCCGCACCTCTGACGTGGCCATACTGGTCTGGCCACTTCAAGGCTGCTAAAAGTATGTCATCATCTAGTGTGGGTGTTGTTGATTCATGTGACAATGTCAGATAGGAAATATAGAAAAATAAGTAGTCATTGTAATGTAATGGTGTTTTAAAATAAATCAAATTTTTGTTATGTCATACTTAAACATGTTTCCCACAATTTTTGTGTGTTTTCATCTATCAGTATCCCCTCTTTGTTTACACGAGCCTCCTTCCATGGCATATAGTGTGGGATGGATTTTTCTTTAGATTTAGATTCATTAATTTGCATATAAATAGGGAAACATGGTTATGGTGTTGTTTTATGTCACATATAAGTAGTACGGTATATTTAAAAGACGTACCAATTTTTTCTCTCAAGTGAAGTGTACCCCATCCTTGATTTACGGTAAGGGTACACTAGTTCTGCTGTGCATTTTTAATTTTCAGCACTCAGTTTCTGTTTCCTAAATAAAAAACCATCAATCAAAGTGATGAATACAGGAAACGTCAAACAACGTATTACCCCACACAATGTACTTGAAAAGACTGCTCCCCATGATGGTTGATAAACGTGTCCCACACTCCTTAGGATATCAAGTGTGCATAAAAAAGAGGTGGGTACTGCTTGGTTTTCCCTTCAGCATCTTTAAGATGATATTTCATTAAAATTGTGAGGAAACCTTTATGAATCCTTCCTACAACTCTTAATACATATTCCTTGTGCAAGGCATCTACAATAAATGCACTCTGCAATAGATGATGAAGGGTAAGTCAATGTTTTAGTATTTTTTAAAAAAATTAAAAAATGAAATCGTAATGTTATCGTACTCTCTTCCCACATTAGTGTCTTAATACTAGTGAAAAAATAGTGCCATGACTGTACATCAATCGGCACACGTTTCCGAGTGACGATTCCAATGTATCTACAAAAGATGGATCTGTTGGGGTTAACATGTTGGCATCGCTTATTCCATCCCACCTCAAATTTGATTTCGTTTTCTTTTTCCTTAAGGATTTTGGCTAACAGTGTCAAACTACGGTGCTATGGTTTATTTTCGCTTTCAGGGTTTCATTTCATACCATTTCCTCAGAAGTATCATCAATATCTTTCTTCAGAGCACTAGCATCAGCACTGGGACTAGCAGCAATAGGTTGAGAAACTTGTTGTTGCCCTGTACTGGGACCAGCTACAACAGGATGAGAAACTTGTTGTTTCTTTTCATTGGATCCTCCAGTAGCTGCTTGAGAAACCTATTGTTGTTATACACTTGGACCATCGGCAGGTGGTTGGGAGACCTTTTATGCCTCGAGATTGGGCGCATCAGCAGGTGCAGAAGTCATTACCTACAGAAGTGGTTTAACAATTAATTTAGATTAAATAAAAGAAGCAGCGGAATATAATGTATATTAAAATTAACAAATAACATGATTATTGTACTCTCTTTTTTTTCTTTAAAGGATGAATATATTTCACTCCTCTATAGAATATTTAAATCCCTTCATTGTGGTCTCCTCTGACATAAAAAAATCCGTCTATATTGCGACTACTATGAAATGATTGTGAAGTCACTATAAATGGTTCATCCTCTATTGAACATTCATCTGACCCTTCAGTTTTTTTGTCAATAACAGAACAATTGACCAATTTTGGTTTGCAGGGTCTGGAACATAAAATACATGTACTGCCTATGATGCCATTATAAATGGTTCGTATTTTTCTCCTTCCTTACTGAAATCAACTTTCACGAATCCTAATTCATCGATTTTAAGAGCACTCTTGTTATAAACCCACTTGCATTGAAAATTCGGAACATTGAATTTGATATAATCCAACTCTAATATTCGTTTTATGATGCCAAAGTATGACTTATTCTCATAAATTGGATTTTTGTCCTTATCTCCAGAAAGATGCATCGCCTCAGCCACAAGTGCAACCCCACTATTCTGCATGGTACTGTCTTCATCATGTTCATTAGTATAGAATGTATAACCATTAACTGCATAAGCATTGTAAGACAATACAAACACACTTACTCCTCTGGCTAGCCATCAAAGTCGTTCTGAAATTGAGTCTGTATTTTCATCTAACTACTTCAAATATATGGTCCTGAATCCATCCTATAAACTGTTGATTATGTGTATCTGAAATCCATTTTTCAGCCCTATATGGATTCAAACACCAAATAATTTCTTTGTGGGTTTGAACATATGGGTCAACTTCGAAAGTGTTATGCAAAATGTTAAGGTGAGCCTGCCCCCAATCTGTAATACTGATTGGGAAAACCTCTCTTTTAAAAATTCCTTCACCCTCAAGCCACTCAGTGTGATGAGATTTCGGTAGGCCAACGTTTTCCACACCAGACAGGTATTCGGTACAAAATTCAATGGATTCCTCAACAATATATTGCTCTGTAATACAACCTTCTCGCCGACTTCGATTTTTGACATACACTTTCAAAATATTCATATAACGTTCAATGGGGTACATCCATTTATAATGTACAAGACCACATAGTCAAATAACTCTCACCAAATAATCCATCAAATGAACCGTCATATCAAAAAATGTCGACAGGAAGAACATTTCCAATTCACATAATATGACGGAAATTTCTCTTTCAATAGTGGGCAATTTCGCCAGGTATATATCTTTGTTGCATATTGCTTTGAATAAGAAACAGAGCTTCATTAATGTATGATGGAAATTCTTGGGAAAAATTCAACGTAAATCTATAAGAATTAGATCTTGCATCGAAACATGGATGTCATGTGATTTCAGACCCTTTAATTTTAAATCTCTCATTGACACGATGTTCTTGATATTTTATGAATTCCCCTCTAGAACCTTTACATCATTCAATAAATTGAAAAACTAATATCTATCCTTCCTAGAAAGAGTGTAAGCAGGTGGAGGAAGAAATTTTCATTTTTCACCCTTCACTAGTGCCAAATCTTCTCATATTCCCATCTCAACCATGTCAAATCTAGCCTTAATTCCATCCTTCATTTTTTCAGGTGAATTTAGCAATGTGTCGATGACACTATCACATACATTTTTTTCAATATACATAACATCAAAAAAATGTCTGACATACAGAAAATTCCTGTATGGTAATTCAATAAAAACTGATCTATTCTTCCAACTAGTTTTCATAATGTTATTTGAAAATGGTTTACCAAAAATACTGTTCAAATATTTTACATTCTCAAACAATTGATCACCTGTTAGTGGAGATGGTGTTGTACATTCTTCTGAACATCCATTGAATGATGTCGTCCAAGATCACTATTTATGTTGTTGGGGTAGAAATCTACGATGTCCTAAAAACATGGTTTTTGATGAATTTTTCAACCAAACTGACTATGTACCTTGTTCGCAAATGGGACACCCTTGAGTTCCATTAATTCTATATCCTGAAAAATTTCCATAAGCATGAAAGTAATTTATCGTCCCATACAACATGACTTTCAAAGTGAAATCTTCTTTTTTGTAAGCATCATACAACGTAACACCTTAATCACACAATATTTTCAAATCCTCGATCAATAGAGCTAAATAAACATAAATATCATTACCCGGTTGTTTTGGTCCTGATATAATCATAGATAACATGATGTATTTTCGTTTCATGCATAACCACGGTAGTAATTTATAATTTACCAACATAACCGGCCATGTACTATGACAGTTGATTTGAAAACCAAAAGGATTCACCCCATCTGTAGATAATGCCAGACGAAGGTTTCTCATATTGTTTCCAAATTCAGGATACTCGTGATCAATTCTCTTCCACTTAGGAGAGTCTGATGGGTGACATAGTTTCCCATCTTTAATTCTTGTATCTGCCTGCCATGTCAATTTTCTTACAGTCTCCTCACTTCCATATAGGCGCCTAAACCTTGGAATGATTGGAAAGTACCATAAAAATATCGTAGTACTAGAATCAACTTTCTTGTATCGAGAAGCACAACACTTTTGGCATTCTTTAAGTGATTTTTGGTCCTTGAGAAAAAATATACAGTAATTCGGGCAGGTGTTTATTCTTTCAGAGGTCATACCCATCGATCAGAGCATTCATTTGGCATCATTTGTTTGGCTTGGGAGTTCATTATCTTCTGGGATCATGTCATTTTGGAGAGAAAGTAGTTCCGTAAAACTAGAATCACTCCACCTGTTGCCTTCTATCAGATTATACAGCTTCAATACGGCTGACAATGTTGTATATTTAGTGCAACCAGCATACAATTGAATTTTTGCACAACTATTTAACTTCTCAAACAATTTTGGGCAGTCATGAAGTTCATATTCAACTGTCATTGTCATTTCCTCAATATGATCTTCATCATCATTCACATCTGTAATCACACCCTCTATACGATCGTCTTCACTGTTCACGCTTGTAATCATATCAGATCTTCCATAAAATGTTGTGTTATCCGAGCCACTACCTACATTCATTTTCCCCCGTGTCTATTCTAATATGTATAACATTGATCTATTCTATGACAGATCAGGTGTTCTTCCAACACTTCTGGAATAATTTGTCTTGAATAAAAATAGCGTAAACACAGACAAAGGATTTGAGAAGGCTCACATGCATGATCTCCTGCAAACTTGGTAAACTATTTCATGCCATCTTCATACTATTTTGTCAACCGATTGGAATTCATCCATTCTACATTCATATCCATCGTCTTTATGTGTTCGATCTCGAACTTTCCTAATATTATGTTTTAATTAATCAAGTAGCATTGTTTGGGTTCTATAAAAAAATCATGGTACAAATTCCTCTACAATGAAATAGAGGAACCTACCCCAAAACATGTGAAAGTACTTGAAATATATCTATATATAGGGGATTGTACCCTATCTTCTGTATATCTTCATGGAGTACCTAAAACCTATAAATGGAGGAATCTTCACCGAGACATGGGATAGTACCATACTCAATATTTTCTCCAAACATCTCACTTTTCACTTGTCAACTCTCAAGCAGAGTGAAGATAATTAAAATATCCAAACCACACCGTGTGCAATTTCCAATGAATGATGGAATCATAATATTGTGATATACATGAGAAGATATTTATAATGGGCTACTCATACATGAAATATTATCATCTAAGTGAACAATAAATAATAATAATGAAATTAACATAGCACAAAATTTGTTCAATGGATAGAAAATGTGTAGGGTTCTCAGTTAAGGTTGGTTGTATACTACCATTTCTAAACTCATGTGAAATCCATATACATGGTGTGTCTTGTAGGGTGAAAATCGTCTATGGATAAGATACCAGATTTAATATTCCATATATCAAATTAATTCCAAGTTAGTCTTACAAAGACAACATGATGCCTTTTAAAATACGTGACATATAGAACAACTTGAGCTAATGGCGTGTACTTTAGATACAAAATGAGTCACTTCACCAGAAATGCATCACATTTATGTTGAATACACAGTGTGCAGTCCTTACATGACCCCAAGGGGTGTTTATTCTATACACATCAAGTTTCTATGGTATATATACATGGGGTGAGTGAAGTAAAACACATATCATATGGTTCAACCATTATATCATGGCATATACATGGTTTCATGCGGATGTATATCTCTTGTAAATACATTGTGTGTGACCTATGTTCACATGACATGTAACATTTAAAATAAAACTTATTCCAAGTTTGAGATAGAAATTGAGTCATGTGGTGTAAATTTTGTATATAACTATTTTCTGGCATTAATATCTATATGAAATCCATGTATGGTGAAGCATGTTCCATTTAACAATACTACATACCAGGTATTTTAAAAATATATAGAATCTGAACAACATCATATTCACACCACAAAGTGTCTCATAGAGTCCTCTAGAAGTGGTTTTTTAATATTTAGTGGGATTGCACTAGTAACAAAGTGGTGGTTCCATTGAAATGGGTAAATTTTGGATTGATATTCAATGGTGGACGAACTAAAATATCGAAAACAAATGGCACATCAATCATACCAAAAACCGCAACACCATACAAAAACACAATCATGCTCACAATCGAAACACCATTCAAACCAAACAATGACAATTTTAGATTTTATAAAGCATCCCTTATTGAATTTTGTTTGATAATTCAGGGGTTATCACATAAGTTTTATCATCCTGGGGAATTCATTCATAGGTCAAGTATACATAAATTACCAATTTTTATATTCAAATGTTCAACAAGAACCAACCAACATGCAATTCATTTAGTGCACAAACTAGGACCACCAACGACCACGATTTTCAGCAGGGAATTTAGCCAAAAGATTTCACATTATAACCATGAATATCAAATAGTAATAATATGAAAATAAGAGGAAAACAATGTGTAATAGGATAAAACTCACCGTGAAGGTGTCGTTAAGCCCATGACATAGGTGCGTTCGTGGCAGGGGAGAGCCGCACAACAGATGAGATTTCCAACTAAAAAGAAAACATAAAATAAAGGAAAATCATGAGAATAAAATAATTTAAAATTGAGTACACCATTTACCACATCCCACAAACCCAAAGAACCCACTAAAACCGAAATCAACCCACACCATGGTTAAGCACACCTTAAGATAACAAGAAATTATAGAACCCACCTTCGATAGAACGAGTTCAACAGGCTTTTGAAAATATAAAAGATGAACATACAATTGGTAAGCCATGACCAATATGTCCATTTTACTAGGTATAATCCCCATGTTTATTCTAGATAGCATATAAAAAATGAGTAAGCCATGATCAATCCTCTGTTATCACACCTTTCACTACACATACATCCTAATCGCATGACTTTAAACTTCATGGTACAATCTTTTCAACACAACACGTGGTATCTAGTGAGTAGGATCATATCCCTATTCAATCTCTATGAGCCTACCCACACATCTTGACAAAAATTAGGGGGAACTCACATATTTCCAATGGGACACCCGTGGTACTATTTTCCAATCTTAACATCACATCATGCCAAAACTCACCACATGATCACCAGTTACACAACATTATTCCAAAACCAAAGGAATATACCCATGCTTCATTACCCTAAACCCAACCATCTAGGTTCAATAGTGATGGTCACATTAAAACCATGCTATAAATCAAAATTGTTTGGAATCCAAATGATCATGTCCCTCTGCCCAGTCATAACACCGAAACTCAAGAATAGATAGTGATTCCCTTATACAAATCCAAGGCATAACCATCCCTTTGCTATCAACTTGATAACACCTAATAGGAATCAATCCCTAATGTCAAAGAATATACCTTGGATTTATGTATCTAAGGTATTCATAACACCAATATAACCCCACTCAGTAGTCTCCCCCAACCACAAAAAAGCATTAACTCGCTACCATCTTGAGTCACATGCTAACGACCACTGGGATCTCACACAAACCCCTTACATAAATTCTTACACAATCCATAGACCATGGGTGCCCCTATTATCCCCACCTCAAAACACACATCATCTAGTGAACCAAACCAACCACTTACTATAGGTTCTCACACACCCACTATCTAAAACAACCTACAATACAAGGGTCTTGCCAATTGGGCTGTCACTCTTTCCCCAACTACCCATACATAGGTTCAACTCACTTATAAAATTCTATAATTCATCATAATAATTAAAGGATCATAATTTATCATTTATATTAACCCAAGGGATTGAAAAATACTCCTACACTGACCAGTGGGGGAGGAGGCAGCGGCAGTGAAGGTGGCGGTAGCGGAGGTGGCAGCGTTGGAGGCGGCAGCGGTAGAGGCGGCGGCGGTTGCGGCGGTAAAGGCATCGACGGTCGTGGTGGAGGAGAAAAACCCAATGGCGTGGAGGCAGCTTCAGAGGAGAAAAACCTAACTATGGCGGAGGAGGAGGAGGATGAGGATGAGGATGAGGAGGAAGACGATGATGCGGAAGGGGAGGAGAAGGAGAAGGAGAAGTCGTGGTGGAAGAGGGTCCTGGTTTAGCTTCCACTAAAGCTTTACTGGGTGCGAGAGATGAGGGCCTATTAGGGTTATTAAATAAAAAACTGATGGAACCTTTATCAGCGCTCTTTGAAAGTGCTGATAAAGGTATGTTTTATTAGCGCTAAAATAAATGAATTGATAAATGTTATTATTTTATATAAATTAAGAATAAAAACTTTTATCAGCCCTAAAATAAGCCCTGATAAATTTACCCTTTTATCAGTTCTAGGAAAGGTGCTGATAAAGGGTATACCTTTATATAAATCATATTTTAACACTGATAAATATAACCTTTATCAGCACTTTTAACTAGTGCTAATAATGGCATACCCCTTTATCAGCATTTTCTGTTTAGTGCTGAAAAAGGGAAGTGCTTCCCTTGCCCTGTTTTGTGGTAGTGATAGTTATGATGGATTTCAATATATAAAATAGTGAAATTTTTACATCATAGCCAACAAATTGATATTGTTTGTACTTTTCTGAATCCATTAATGTTTTTTGGTACTAATATTAAATTCCAGGACTTATTTATTAAAATATATATTTTATCTCAATGAAATTTATATACCCATAAAAATATACCCAAATCCAAATTTATTATGGGTACATGGATATCATCTCAAAATTAATTGCTTATTTCCAGCATACATCTTGGTAGCTACATACTACATCATTTAATGAAATAGGCACATCATTATCAAATAATAGGTAGTCACTATCATATGTGAATAGAAATGTAACATCACATGTAAATAAAGAATATGAAATTTTCATATTAATTAATATTTGTGAATTAAATATTAATTTTACGTTAAATGATATGCTATGTTGGATGGAATACCTGACACACAACAATGGGTTTCTCCAGAATCTCATGTTGCACACACGGTTGAGTCATACTGGAAAATAATAATATAATATTATTTTAAATGGATGTTAACGTCTAGCCATCGTATTTGTGGTAATGTACAAAAATAACTACAATATGCTGATACATGTGTGTTAAATGTTTTTACATTTATCAAAAAAAATTAGAGGCTTAAAATGTGAATGAATCCAATTTTAAGCACAAATAGTCTAATATTCTTTAAAAGGTTGATTTTACTGCCTTTTGATGGAGACACATTTTTAAGTCATATTTCTTTTCCATTTTATATGTCCTATTTGAAAAAATAATATTCTTATTTATAATTGGGACATCAAAATTTAATTTGGGTAAATTTTGGTATTCTTCTGATAAGTTCATTTTTAATGAATAGTGAAAATAATGTATTTTAATTCAAAACCGCCTTTTAAACTAATTTATTTATATAGTTATATTATTTTGATAATTGGTTTTAGTGTGTAATTAGATTATATTTTTACCAATTAATCCAATTTTTTTCATTGGAAGTAATTTAACTTTGAAATTATACATATACAAGAGTCAATCTTCTGATGTATTTATTTACAAAAAAACACGCTTTTTGTTTTGTCAACATGAATTAATTTTAACTTAATTTCTGCCACTTTTGTGTTTTGAATATGAAAAAATTTATTCCATATTTGGAATCTGGAGGTCCAAATTGTGTAAATAAGAAACATTTATTTTTATCCATTATGAATATTTACTTTAGTAAATATTTTATTTACCATGGTTAAAGGGTAAATCAGGTAAATAAGGGTGAAAAATAATATTATAATAATATTAAATTACACATACACCTATCCTAACCTTATTTTATGATACATGTCCGGCCATGGAAATCCCTAGGTCGATTTTGGGACCCCATGGATCCACTTGAGAGTGATAATGACACTTTATATTAATTAATTTAAATTAAATACAAAAATGACATAAAAATATATCTTTTAGTAAATCAGTATTTACAAGGCGTAATATAAATTATCACTTAGACTATAAATGTTAATTTGAAAGATAAAGATTTTGTATTCATCATGGTATTTTATTTATAGTTTTTAGACATAAAATAAATAAAATTATTTATGACACAATGATGATGCAATGATTGCATTATTAATAAATGATTTAAATAAATGAGATTATAAAATTTAAATAAATATCCAAAAGCATTCCAATTATAATTGGATGACTTTATTTTGACATAGATACACATTATCTTAGAATTAAATAAGTTTTGGACCTTTATAAACCTAAAATAATTATATAATAAAATAATATTTTCAAACATTCCTAAAGATCTCCTCCTCCCCCTGATAAAAATCTATCATCTCTAACCCATTACTCACACCTCTCAAGCCCCTTCGCTCATCCAAACTCTACCCAATTTATCTCCCTACATCGCTATATTCCTCTTAGAAGCCTTCCCCTAGGTAGAAGGAAATTCATGTAAACTCTTTGGTTCAAACCAAAGGGATATACCCTATTTAAAGGCAATGTGTTCTCTTAAGTTCTTATATTTTATTTTACGTAGACATTACCTAAACTCTTTTTATTCCTTTATTTTATAACAACATTAGTATCTTCAATATACTATGTTGTTGTTATTAGAATTATTTGAACTATACTTACACACACCTCCGTCAAATGGGTATAGAACATAATGGTTTTGTGGACGGTGAACTACTACATCACGAAACGATGATTGTTCAATCTTCTCCTACCAACTCTTATGGTTTCCATTAATATGTCACTATTATTATACGTGATATGTATTATATTTATATTTTATCTATACTTATATATTTTTCATTTATATCATACCATTATGGTTTCCATAATGAGTAAATATAATAATTTCATTTGAGGAAGTGCGGACTACCGCCCCCTCAAAGTGATATGACTTGTTCATGCCATACATGGGACGTATAAAGGATGGAGTAATAAAATTATATATGATATTATAATATGAATATAATATACCTTTGTATCATTAAGTTTTCCTTCCATTAAAATACCAAATAGAAATGAATGTAGTGTTCAAGTGTATGTACGGCTTATCGTCTCCCTGAACGTTGCATTTCATTTCTTATCTCCAAATGTTATATACTATTATATATACATGTGTATAATGGATATATATGACATATATGAAATATAAATTATGAATACCATTCTAGAGATAATTTATTTTTCACCACATGAACAACAAATAATTATAAGATGTTCTTTTTTGATTCCAGTACCAAATATAGACAAAATGACTATTACTATATAATGTTTATAACATGGTAAGAAGTGATATAAAAGGAATAATAAAGCTAAAAAGGTTATGAATCAAGTATAAATTTACTTTATATTTTTATTCAGGAGTTTAAATAATGAATGGGTCAAGTCGGACATGATGTAAGGGACTTCGTCTCAATCACTTTTCATTGAGGAAAATTTGGATTTATACAACACTTTCTTTTATAGGGTTTATAAACACCTTTGACATTTCATATCATTAAAATGGAATATTTTTCTATGAATAGTTTTACTAAATGAAAAAATTAATGTTTCTTTTTAACGTATGTGGTGACAAAGACATTTTCGTCTTCATGTGCGTTATTTGATTTTTGGATTCCTTAACAAGTTGTAGTGATTTTAAATGGAAAATGAATACCATATAATATTTTTTGTACTTTGTTATTGAAAATGGTTTTGATAATGCATTTATTATATCAATATATTTAAATGATATTTTGTGATTGAAATATGTAATTTTTTTTCTTTATGTTTGTTTGATGTGTTGTGAATGTGTTATGGTTCTTGGAAATTATTTATATATACGGGTTGTTCCGTGATAAACTGAGGCCAGGTGAGCTTGAGATATCTCTTCAATGCATTGGATAATGTGACAGAGGTAAAAATTAATGTTTCTCCAAATAGATTTAGGTAATATACTATGACAATTATTCTAAATGTACCTCCATACGTAGCTGTCAATGCAACATTGTATGTTTGATATGGATGCCACAAGATACTTTTATCATTTATGATTTCTATGTGTTATTCATAAATATTATGATTTCATGAGGTATTTTAAAGAGCTTATGTTTTATTTTTATTGATGAAATAATGTTTTCTTGCATTATTTTATAACCCTTACTGAGCTTTTTATGCTCATCCCATGTTTTGAAATGTTTTTCACAAGGCATAAAGATGAATAGGGTCAACGATGGGGTTAAGAAAAAGTCATGTTATCTAAAATGTGGAACTAGACATGAATCTTTTATTCAAGAGATTTATTTTATGAAAATATGGAAACTGAGTAGAAGTGTCTACATTGTTATTTTTTAGATGTAATGTAATATTTATGGCCTAATTCTCTAAAACACTAAACCTGAAAATATCCTCAATGTGTATTATTCATTTAATTCAAGATTGTGTAATGTTTTAAGGTAGGGTTTTTATAGTTGGTATTATAGGTTAGTTTAGAAAACATTAGGAGTCCAAATATTATTAAATTAATGTACATAAATTAATTTATGGTTATATTTATTTGATTTAGCATTTAAAAATTAACATGTTGCTTCGCCTAAGATTTTTTTTTCAGAATGGTTTTCCGTAGAGGAAACGGGGCAGCTATGATGCGAAAACATCAAGAGTAAGACAACCTTCTAAATCAGCAACCTCAGATGGTCAGAATCAGAACTAAACAGTTTGTTGTAGTGATGGCAATGTTGACTCAAGATATAATTGGTGGTTGTATCCATGCATGAGATTAGAACAATCAACCATAGAGAAACATGTTAGTAGTGGAGCATTTTATGAGGAAAAATACCCAATCATTAAGAGGATCGTCAAACCCGGTGCAAATAGAATGGTGGATTAAAGCACTAAGAATATTTTTTATTTCATGGGGTGTTCAGAACCTAAAACAATTAGTATTTTCATCTACCCCATTGAAGGTAAAACCGATTAGGGGTGGTCGATGGTGAAAAATATTAGGGGTAGTGAAGATATTGATGCTCTTGATTAAGATGAATTCAAAGATATGTTTCTTGAGAAATATTTTCCTAAGGTGGTTTATCTTACGATAGAACTACAATTCATGGAATTTAGGTAAGAGGATGAAAAAGTTGCAGTTTATGAAGAAAAATTCACTCAACAAGAAAGGTATGCTCCAAATTTCATATGAGATCTTGATAGTAAAATCAATCGTTTTTACTCAAGATTAAAGCTGAAGTATCAACAGATATTAGCATCTTGTGAGTTAAAAAAGTTATGAAAAACTTGATTGATGTGCTGAGAAGGTGGAAATGGAGTTTCACGATGATCAAGTGTGCTATGAAAAACAACAGAATAAGAGTTCGGGGTGGCAGACGAAAGGGAAGAACTCTTCAAAAAAGTATGATGGTAAGAATATTATGTTTACATTTTCTAAAAATTGTTGTAAAAAGCATGCTGGGAAATGTCTTTTGAATTCCGGTAAGTGCTATCGATGTGGTAAAATGGGACATAAGGATAGTAATTTCATAGAAAAAGATCAAGGTAACGGTAAGAAATAAACTTATTTATATTCATTAAAATGATTTAAGTGCAATGAAATGGGTCATCATGAAAATGAGTGTCCAATGAAGATCTCAATTAAGAGAAAGTAGTGGGACTACAAGAAGAAAGGGGTGGTGAAATCCTTTGCAACCACATCAGCACATGATGGTCTATCGAATGAAGTAGTATCATGTACACTGTCTGTTTATTTGGATTATGTCAATGTGTTGATTGATTCGGGGTCTACACACTCTTTAATTTCTGATAAGTTTTCTATTAAATTGGGAATTCTATATTAAGATATGAATTGTGAGCTTATGGTAGAAACACCGAGAGGAAATTTTGAGAAAAAAAATCATAAGAACCTTCATGTCCTTGTGTGAAGAAAGAATCTGCTTAAAAAACTTATTGTATTTCCTCTAGTAGAGTTTGATGTCATTTTGGTTATTGATTGGCATTCCATTTATCATGCTAATATTGACTTCATAGATAAAGAGGTTTTTTCAAAAATAGTTTCAGTTTGTGTACAAGAAAAAAACCATACTTTTGATAACATATCGGGAAATTGAGAAACAATTAAAATATGGAAATGAATACTACCATGCACATATAGTTGAAAACAAAAGAACTGTGTGAATTAATGATGTGCCAGTGGTAAATGAGTATCTTTTGGTTTTTTCTAATGAGTTTCCTAGAATTATTCCTAATAGAGAAGTTCAATTTACTATCGACATTGTTCCTAATGCTAAAGAAATTTCCAAACCCCCTTATCGAATGACTCAAATTGAACATTTAGAGTTAAAGAAGCGATTGCATTAGTTATTCGATAAAGGTTTCATTCAACCTAGCACATCACCATGGGGTGATCATGTCTTGTTTGTTAAAAATAAAATATGGTTCAATGAGACTTTGAATTGACTGTAGAACATTGAATATCATCACTGTTAACAACAAATATCATTTTCCTCATATCGATGATTTTTTTGATCAGCTCCAAGGAGATCTATATTTTTCAAATATTTACATGAGGTCAGGGTACCATCAGTTGAAAGTGAAGGAAGCAGACATTCAGAAGACAGTATTTTGTACTAGATATGGCCATTATGAATTTGTAGTTATTCATGTTGGTTTAATCAATACAACTACTATATTCATGGATCTTATGAATATAATATTTGGTGAGTTCCTAAATAAGTTTTTGGTTTTGTTCATTGATTATATTGTGGATTATTCCAAAATTAAAGAGGAACATAAATTTCATTTAAGGTTTGTATTGAAAACATTAAAAGAAAATAAATTGTATGTAAAATTCAGTAAGTATGAATTTTGGTTACAGAAAAATTCTTTCCGGGGTCACATTGTTTCAAAAAATGTCATAATTGCTGATCCTTCAAAAACAAAAGTTGTTGAATAATGGCCAAGACCTACCAATATCATAGATATTTGTAGTTTTCTTGGATTAGAAGGTTATTATCCGAGGATTATTGAAAAACATTCATGGTTATCTATACCAATGACTATGTTAACTCGAAAAGGTGTTTAGTTAAATTGGACAACATAATGTAATGATTGTTTTTATAAATTGAAATGAAGGTTGGTAAATAGTTCAATTTTGGCATTGCCTTCCAGAAATGGTGAGTTTCTTATCAACATTGATGCTTCGTTGAAAGGACTTGGATGTATCCTTATGGAGAGTGATTAGGTAATTGCTATAGCTTCACATCAGTTGAAACCTCATGAGTTAAATTACACTACACTTGATTTGTAATTAGTTGGTATTGTTTCTTCTTTAAAAATATTGAGGCATCATCTATATATAGTAAAATGTAAAATATATACTGACCACAAATTTTTGAAGTATATATTCACTAATAAATAATTGAACTTTAGATAGAGGAGATGGTTGGAGTTAATCAAGGAATATGATTGCACAATTCATTACCATTCCAGAAATCCAAATAATGTGAATGATGATTTGAGTCAAAAAGGTAATTCTACATTAACCATGTTATGTTCGCAACAAGATCATTTTATTAAATACCTGATGAAAATTGTTATAGAAGATGTTGGTGTTGAAACTTCCTCTATTTTGTTTCCGGTTTCAGTGAAATAATCTCTATCAGAAAAAATTAAACAAGAATAGAAGGAAGATAATGAGTTTTTGAAAAAGGTAGAGAGGGTTCAGAAAGATTATTTTCCTGATTTTAACATTGATAATGATTGTATTTTGAGAATAGGAAAGAGATTATGTGTGATTTGTGATTCATAGTTAAAGAATTAGTTGTTATGTGAAACTCATAGTTCTCTGTTTTCAGTTCATCCTGGTAGTATAAAGACGTACATAGATCTTCAGGAGTATTACTAGTGGGATGGATTGAAAAGAGATATTGCTGAATTTAGTGTGAAGTGTTTGACTTTTTAATTGGTTAAAGAAGAGTGGCAGTTACTGAAAGGGATGCTTTAGTCTTTACCAGTGCTGGAGTAGAAATGGGGAAATATATCAGTGGACATAATTGTGGGATTACTGAATACATCTCAACGAAATAGTTCAATATGGGTTATTGATTATGCATTGATTAAATCTACTCATTTCCTTCCTATTTTATATACTTTTTCTCTCTGTCAACTTTCTCTATTGTATGTTAATGATATAGTCCTGTTGCATGGATTTCCCCTCTCCATTGTATTTAATCATGATCCCAGGTTTACTTCTATCTTTTGGAAAATCCATTCTGATGTCATTGGGTACTGAATTAAATTTTAGTACAACTTTTCATTTGCAATCATATGGGCAGTTCGAATGAACCATTAAGACCATTGAGAATATTCTACGTTCTTCTTCAGTGGGTTACCAAGGATATTTGGACCGACATCTCTCTTTGGTTGAGTTTTAATATAATAATTGTTTTCATTCCAGTATACAGATAGCTCCATTTGAGGCAGTATATGGGAAATAGTGTCGAACTCTAGCTTTTTGGGAAGAAGTGGGTGAGAGGATGTTGATGGGACCATAATTGGTAGAAGATATGGCAGAAAAAGTTTAGTTGATTCGAAAGAACATGAGAACATCTCAGAGCATGGAGAAATGTTATACGAAAAACCATAGGAAGGATATTTATTTCAAGGTATATGCCCAGATATTTATCAATGTTTCTCCATGGAAAATTGTGATGTGTTTTGATAATAATGAAAATTTGAGTCTGAGGTTCATTGGAATCTATGAAATCCTAGAAAAAATTGGATCAGTTGCTTACAGAGTAGATTTACCTCCAATTTTATCCTAGGTACACAATGTTTTTCATGTTTGAATGTTGAGAAAGTATATGCCAGATCCATCTTATGTTTTGGGCGCTGAGGTAGTTTAGTTGAAAGATAATCTCTCTTGTGAGGAACACTGAGTCCATATTCTTGACCGAATTGAGTAAGTGTTGCGTAATAAGTTAATTCAGTAGGTAATGTTTTTGTCGAAAACCCATATAGTTGAAGAGACAATGTGTGAATCTGAAAATGATATGAGGGATAAATACCCCCATTTGTTTAATCAGTGAATAAAATTGCAAGGAACCAATTTCCAAAATGGGGGAATGATGTAACATCCTAGGTAAATAATGAATATGAAAATTTTATATTTATTAATATTTGTGAATTAAATATTAATTTTACATTAAAGTGGATGCTATGTTAGATGGATACTCGACATGCAACAATGATTTTTTCTAAAATCATGTAGCACACAAGGCAGAGTCATACAGGAAAAAATAATATAATATTATTTTAAATGGTAGTTAACATCTATTTGTAGTTTTGGATGGATTGAATAGAACTAACTAAAATATTATTATACATGTTTTTTTAATGTTTTTACATTTATCTAGTAAAATCTAGAGGCTTAAAATGTGAATGAATCCTATTTTAATAACAAATAGTTTAATATTCTTTAAAAGGTCGATTTACCGCCATTTCATAGAGAACCATTTTTAAATCATGTTTTCTCACTTTTTTATGTTCTGTTTGACAAAATAATATACTCCTTATAAATTAGGACATCAAAAATTACTTTGGGTAAAATTTTGTTATTTTTCTATCAAAGATCATTTTTTAATGAATAGTGAAAATTACTGTATTTTAATTGAAAACTGCCTTTTAATCTAATTTATTTATATAGATATATTATTCTATTAATTGGTTTTAAAGTTTAATAGGAATATATTTTCACTGATTAATCCAATTTCGTTCAGTGGAAGTAATTTCACTTTGAAATTGGACATATACAAGTGTTAATCTTTTGATAGATATTATTTCATAAATACACGCTTTTTATTTTGAAAACATGAATTAATTTTAAATTAATTTCTGCCACTTATATGTTTTGAATATGGAAAAATAGATTCTATATTTTTAATAATGAGGTCCAAATTTTGTAAATATTTAAATTTTATTTTTAGATATTATGAATATTTACTTCAGTAACTATTTTATTTACCATGGTTAAAGGGTAAATCTGGTAAATAAGGGTGTAAAAATAATATTATAACAATATTAAATTAAACATACACTTGGACTAACCCTATTGGATGATACAGTTCCATCCATGGTCATCCTTGGGTCAATTTTGGGACCCCATTGATCCACATGGAAGTGATAATGACACTTTATATTAATTAATTTAAAGTAAAGACAAAAATGACATAAACATATCTCTTTTAGTAAATAAATATTAAATGGGATTATATAATTTATCTAATTGACTATAATTATTCATTTCAAATCTAAAAATATATCCGTCATCATGGTATTTTATTTATAATTTTTAGACCTCAAATAAATGAACATATTTATGACACATTGATGATGCAATGATTCCCTTATAAATGAATGATTTAAATAAATGAGATTATAAAATTTATAAAATTATCAAAAAATTCTTCAATTATTATTGGATGATTTTATTTCGACTTATATATACATTATGGTTGAATTAAATAAGTTTTGGACTTTTACAAAGTGAAAATCATTATATAATAAAATAATATTTTCAAACTTTCATAAAGAGCCCCCCCTTATAAAAAGCCATCACCTATAACCCAATACTCACACCTCTCAATCCCCTTGTATCATCCAACCTCTACCCAATTAAGCTTCATAAATACATTTCTTCCCCTTAGAATCCTTCCCCTGTGTAGAGGGCAATTCAAGAAAACCTTTTGGTTCAATCCAAAGAAAAATACCCAATTTAAAGGTAATGTCTTCTCTTAAGTTATTTTATTTTATTTTAATTACCCAAACCCCTAAAATATTTTTGTTCCTTTATTTAATAACAACACCAGTATACTAATTATACTAGGTTGATTTTATGAGATGAATTTGAACTACACCTACACACACCTCTGTCTAATTGGTTATTAACATACTGTTTCTGTGGATGATGAACTACTGCCACACGAAACGAAGATTGTTCAATATTCTCCTACTATCTCTTATAGTGGCCATTAAGTAGGAATTGTATTTATATGTGATATATATTATATTTATATTTTCTCTATACATATTTATTTTTCATTTATATCATACCATTATGGTCTCACTAATGGGTAAATACGGAAATTTCATTTGAGGAAGTGCGGACTACTGCCCCTCAAAGTTATATGACTCGTTCATGCCATATGTGGGACGTATAAAGGATGGAGTTAAAGAAATTATATATTATATAATACTATAATTATAATATAACTATATATAATTATGTTTTCTTCCCATTAAAATACAAAATAGAAATGAAAGTAGCCTTCATGCATACATACGACTTATTGTCTCCCTGAATGGTGCATTTCATTTCTTATCTCAAAATGTTATGTACTATTATAAGTACATATAAATACTGGATATACATGAAATATAATATATCTAAATCATTAATATCGTTCTGGAGATAATGGAATTCTGACCACATGAACAACTTATAATTATAAGAAGTTAATTTTTGACTCAAGTACCATATATTGACAAAATAACTGTTATTATATAATGTTTATAACATGGTAATAAGTGATATAAAAGGAATAATAATCCTGAAAAAATATCTGAATAAATTTAAAATTACCATTAGTTTATTATTTAGGATATTAAAGAACGTATGGGTCAAGTCTGACATGAGGTAAGGGACTTCATCTCAATCACCTTTCCTTGAGTCATATTTTTATTTATACATGACATTCTTTTATATGGGGTATAAACACATTTGAATTTTTATTTCATTCAAAGATATTCTTAGTCTACACAGCGTTTTACTAGAGGTCAAAACTAATGTTTCTGTTTAACGTACACGGTGACAATGACCATTCCTAAGCTGTGAGTTTTATTTGATTTTTGGCATCCTTCACAAGCCTTAATGTTTTTAAATTGAAATTAAATACCATATACTGTTTTACGTATTTTGGTATTGAAAATGTTTTTTATAATAGATAGATTATTTCATTATATTTAAATGATATATTTTGATTGAAATGTTGAAATGTTATCTTTCCTTTATGTTTGTTTTATGTGTTGTGAATATGTTATGGTTATTGAGAATTTTTTACGTATACATGTGGTTCTGTGACAAAATGAGGGTAGGTGTGCCCGAGATAGCTCACCAACGCATTGGGTAATGTGATGGAGGTAAACTTTAATGTTTCTCCCATGTGTTTTTGGGAATATACTGTGATGGTTATTCCAAATGTAACTCCCTACATAGCTCTAAAAGCTACAATGTAATTTTGATATGGATTCCATAAGTTACATTTATGATTTATTATTTCTATGTGTCATTCATAAATCGTATGATTTCATGAGGTATGTTAAAGAAATTATGTTTTGTATGTATTGATGAGCTAATGTTTTAATTTTTTATTTTATAACCCTTATGGAGATTTTTATTCTCATCCAAAGTTTTGAAATGTTTTTCACTGGACTTAAAGATGAATAGGGTCAAGGATGGTATCAAGGAAAAGTCGTGATGTCTAAAATGTGGAAATATACATTACCCTTTTTTTCAAGAGTTCTTATTTTATGGGAAAATGGAAAATGAGTAGAAGTGTATACTTTTTAATTTTTGAGATGTAATGTAACAATTATGGCCTAATTCTCTAAAACTCTATACCTGACAAAATCATCAATGTAAATTATTCATTTAATTCTAGATTATTTAATGTTTTAAGATAGGTTCCTTATAATAAAACTATAGGAATCTATTTCTCTAACCATTATAGTTCACTTACATTGTACTAGTGTCTTTGGAATATACCCTTTCATGGGTCTGCATGGAATTTTTTCTATTCCATTACCAATTTATCATTCTCCCCAAAATCATTTAATTTTTCCTTTTTTCCACAAACTATTTTTTAGATTCTCTACCTCTCAATAATATTGATCAGTCTTTCAACCCAAGAATTTTTATCATTTTGTTTTTATAGATAATACCATTTAGTATCCGTAGGATATCCTTTAAAGATACACTTAGTTCATTGGGGTTAAATATTTTTAATATACCTAATATCAAAAAACACTTTTCATCCGAATGAATTTAAATTCGATAAAATGGATCTATTTCCACACAAAAACATGAATATGATGATGATTTTTTATTCAGTTAGCCCTCATATTTGTTTTGGTGTTACAGTTTTTTATAAATATCAATAAGAGGATAAAATATGTTTTGCAAGACTAATCGTCAATTTCACATTTTCCATCAAGGTGTGGTTTCTCCATTATATAAAATTATTTTATTGTGGTCTATTAATATTTTAGAGTGGATATAGAATCCATGAATCCCATATATTATCAATACAATCATGGTTTTGTTATTTTACCCCTCATTATGAGCATCATTTATTAATCTTTATACAATGATAATTCTCTAAATAAATCTAATAAATAATATACATAATCAATGAATCATTATTAAAACTCATTAAGAAGAAATATACATATCTACTGAATTCACTAATTTAATTTAGGAATTAATATTATCCAACTATAAATTCTGATGTAAATAGTCCTTATCTATATAAGTGAACTAATTCAACATGATTTTTGATCCTTTCACCCTATCCACATAATGGGGATTTATTAAGATTAACATGTAAAGGAACATGAAATATAAGAATTTATTTTATATCAAAAGATAAAAAATGTTATTTTTTGAAATAGTTTTATCAATAACAAATAATTTGGATTTCTTAGTCAATAATTCCATAAATGGTATTTATATAAGCTGTTGAAAAATTAATCATTATATATTTTCAATAGATGGTTTTTATATTCTATTATAATAATTTTCATTATTTTGATTATTTTGATTTTCCATAAATAACATATATTATCATTATTTAAGTACAAGAACAAATTTCCCAAATGAAGAATATATTCTATATACAATCTATACACTGAAATAATTTTTTCTATAATAATGAGAATTTATTAAAAAAATTAAGACTAAAATAAGTCTTATTTTCAAACTATGGTGGTAATTTCCAACATCATGTGTAGAAATTCATCATCAATTCGTAGTTTGATGATCCTTTAAACCTCTATAATCTTTATTTTTTTTGAATGGTTCTTACATAAGGATACAATTGTGTCACCACGCTATGAATTTTATAAATACCTCATATAGTTGTAGAGGATAAATATTACATGAGAAATTTTAATCTTTCACATTATTCTTTAAAGATTTAAATTAATTATTATAAATCGCTTTCACTCCATGTGAAGAATACTTTACTAGTTTAATTTTTCTCTTCTCTGGGCTTAGAGAATTTGTAGGCATCGTGCTAGTCTTATTTATTATAGCCTTCCCTTCCCTTTCAAAAAAAATGGTTGATGGTTATTAATTACTTATAGTGACCAAATATATTAATTATTATTGAAATGTAATCAGTATTTTTTATTATCTTATGTTACATGAAATAACATACCTAAGCAAAAATTGTAAGGCTTTAATAAATTTAAATTATTCATGATGACTGTTATAGATGTTATACAAGAGAAAATAGATATTATAAAGTAAATTTTAATTCCTATATTTATAATTCATTTACAATTTATATTTTACGAAATTATGTTCACTATTAGATTTAATAATTCAAGAAAATTATAATGAATTTTTTCAAAAAAGAAATTAATAGTAGAATTGTAAACAATTTCTCTAAACACAATATATTGTATAATAAAAATATATATTAATGTTTAAAAAACCAATTTTTATTAAAAATATTATATAAAAAAATTTAAAAATAATATGTGGAATTTTTAAATCATCAGATTAATATTTTTAATACTCAATTATTATAGACAGAAAAAAATAATTTTCTTCTCTACATTAATTTTAACGAATAATTACCCTTAAAAAGATGTTAATTTCATTAAAAAATTCTAATATTTTAGCTAATAATTTACATATTATTTTATATTTATAATTTCAATTTTCATTTTAAAAATTATAATATTAGGCTTACTAGTAATTGCCGATATAAAAATGAATTTTTTTTGACATTATTATTCAATAAATACCAAGAATTTATGTCCAGTCCAATTAAAATATAAAATAATGAAGAATTAATCAAATATGTGTTTTAAGCAAATAAATACATATATTAATAATCATTTTGTTGGAAATTACAAATGAAATTATACTAAAAAGTGTAATGGAAAAAATGTTTTTTTTCAACTAAAACTTTTTTTTACACATTATCTTTTTTAATTTAAATGATAACATTATAATGACTAGATATTGAATTGGAATTAATATTAAATAAATTTAATTCTATAACATACAAATATGTTTATATGGGTTTTTATTTATTTTTAATAAAACATAAAATTACATAGTTAAACAATATTCCCCTAGTTTAAATGTAAATGACTAAAATTTATAAAACTTTTCGTAGCACATTATAAACTTTTTTACAAATATGTGAATATCATTGGATTCATCTTTTTAAAATCAATCACATAATATACTCTAATATCCCATATGTTTGTACTCTTTGACCTTATAATAATGTAATGTTATCTTGCATGTGTGAAGGGAATTCCCAAATTTTTTGTTTTTCATATACAATATAGAACAACTTTCATCGATCTATAGTTACACATTCCATTTAAAATTTCCCATGGAACCTACCCAAAACCTACCACAACTAGAATCCATTTTTTATAAGAAATACCTTGATCTATATGTGTTATATTAAGGTCATCACATCTAAGAAACTATATTTTAGACAATTGGGTTAACAACATAATTATTTTCTTCAACATAACATTATCTCCACAATTATCCTCAAGAAAATATCTCATATAAATGAAAATATAAATAATCAAGTGTAATTATTAATCTAATATGTTGTTTTATTAATAGAATAACCATTATTTATATATCATCATTTTGTATGGAATAATATTCTTTATTGTGTAATACGGACTATAGCCTCTACAAATTGATGCCTTCTATTTTTCAATACCACCATTCATGACTATTTCTAACAAAATATGAAGAAATATTTCTTTGGGTATTATTAAATATTTAATCTATCCTTATTCTTTAATTTATGGTTAGACGTTGTTTAAAGGTGTCAAAAAGGTTTCACCATTTATGTTTTCAATGTATCCTCTCCACGGCTCCCATATCGGTTACAAAATACCAGCCTTCTTCCAATGGATGACAACCATTTGGGGTTTCAACCCCAATTGCACATAGGACCTCATATTGCACATATGATGGGATGTGATGCTCGTCACACCCCTATTGGGGAAATTATTCCGTATAACATGACTCTATTATAGATGTATAATTTTTTTAACTTTCCAATCCTTGATATGTGAATGGTTACCCATACAAAATGATTTTTTGTAAACATATTTTACATTAATGAGTGTTTTCTATTAAGAAATATTTTTTATGTATCAATATTTCTCCATATGTATCTTATTATTTCTTAACAATGAGGGAATACTTTTTTTTAAAATATATATTTGTAAGAACCGGATATGTAACAATTTTTACTATCTTGAGATTGTGATTGAACCTCTAAGAGGTTTCATATGTATATTTATAGACAAAATATTAAATACCTACTTAATTCACTTAGGTATACACCATGTATAGTAAATTCATATTGAATGATTGTATATTATATCCTTCCAACATTTGGTAATGAGATCAGACTATTGAGGGGAGGGATATGTCTGTTATTTATAATAGAAACTAGAGTTATCAAATTTCACTTTCAATGCTTACACAATGAGGCTTCCATATTTCTAGGAAATTATGATGTCAAATTACACTATTATTAAAAAACCATATGTTCACATGGGTCATGATTGGTGTGATAACCAAGAGATATCAAGAGGTCAATGGTACTTACAATAAGTATGGGACATACACATTGATTCAAAACTGATGCAATATGATTACAAAACATGTAATGGATGTGACCCAAATAGGTAGTGTATTATATCATGTTTAATATAGATATATGGACATTGGAAGGTATCCTATTTGTTACTTGTATAACTGGAATTAATGTCCCCATACATTACATTACTTTATAGACCCCTGATAGAAGCAGAAATATGTTATACCCTCAAAAGATTATCCCTATGATATAGTGTAAATATAATATAGAGAGACTCACACTAAGGAGTACCAAGTCAATTTTACATCACTTATCCTCTAGTTTATAAGGGGAGACACATTTATTCTTTATCCCTTAAATGATGAAGGGTAATACTAACCATGAATGGTCTACTGAGTGTGTTCTAACGACCTGAGGAATTGTTTTCCGTAAATTTCATACATTATGTAGTATGAGTATGTAAACCTAGACCATTATCAAAATTCTCCCTAAAATGGAGATAAATGGAAAAATACTCAAATTTGAGGGTTCACATGTATAGAGGTGACATATCCAAATATACCTGCATGAATACTTTTTCATTTATGAGCATGACTCAATAATATCTCTGTGTATGTATTTGTAATAATGATCACATGTTAAATGATTTATATATGATAAAGAGAACATGTTATCGGATGTATTAATACTATATTCAAGATCATTTTCATGAACCTAAATAACATGTACATAATAAATCATTCATTGATCAAGGATGAAATCTCAAAAGTCAATCAACTGAACCTATCTGATATTTTGAAAGGTAAATGTGTGATGAGGATATCATTTATGAATTTATCCACAATAATTTTATGATAATATAGGAGCTATTTCATGAAATATTTTGACATTCCAAGAGGTCGTCTCTTGATAAAGGCTGACATGCCTAGTGAATTTCGTGTGATCATTGCAATCCTCCATAGAGGTCATTGTGTGATCAAGGATCAAATGCATAGAGTAAATGACATGAACATGGATTCCATGTCAAGAAAAATTCATCTAAACCAACTTAAATTTATAGGGGCTCACATAAACATGGAATACATTTCTAATCATCATCACATTATCAAAATGACATGTCCATGGGATTCTCAGGATCCAGGACAATATGTCAAGTGGTTATCCCCTAATCAAAACACAATCAAGTAACATGCTTGATCCTTTCAAAATATAGTTATCATATATAATTTCACAATATTCTTCCATAATTATCAACAATTTTCCATTGAATGACTGAATGTTTATTTGGAATTCGCCTAAAAAGGATTCATGTGATCAACTCGGCACACTTAAGGACTATTTCATTATATAACAGACATTAAAAGATTCGTTATGAGGTTTATGAAAGGATAATGAGATGAAAACAAACATAAACCATAACCACTTAAGTTAGTCATTCAACATTTCTTTTTGATAGATTATTTACATCATGTGGTCTACCATCAGAAATTCTACTCTCCACACTATCTTTATGTGTGTTTTTACTATTTGTGTCTATAAGGGATTTTATAGTCTTATCCACCATTTATGTGTAAATAATTTTATAGATATCATGTCTCATATCTTGTCAGGAGTTGGGAGAATTATTTTTCACAAAATTCGATAATGTATTATGCACTTCACATGATCTAGACACATGATTTCAATGAGGAATAACTTTTTCAGGAGAGAAATAGTACCAAATAATAACTCTATAATTAACAGCTTCCTCAAACCCATGGCTTGTTTTTGTTTTCTGTGTGATAAAAATAACATGTCATAGAGCCTCTTAAAGATAATATTGTCCTATGAAAAAGACTTTGAAAAAGTCATAGTTCATAGGTCCTTTATGAGATTCGGTAGCTTATCAGAGGTCCATTACAAGATCTTAAAAACGTGTCATAATGACTTAATGTGATAAACATATTGATCACATGAATAAAATTATGTTATCACATGAAAAGTATTATATTTTTCATCATATTAGGATATAATATTTTTTTATCTTTCATCATGTAATCTATATTATGATTGTAATATAGTTTTCTATTAGTTTTCTTCCAATTCATTATGTAATCGAGTTTAAATGTCCATGGTAATTCAAATGATTAGACTAAACTTTATGGGGTATTTGGGATGAATGATTATGTGACAATAAAATCATGTTATACTTTCAAATTAATATCAATGTACCTCACTTCACAAAAGGATCATGTCATTTTTATCCTCTTTCACATAAACACCTCAATGTTTATCATTAGTTTTTCAACTAAAATGTATGATGATTAGAAAAACATTTCTATGTCAATTCTATGATATTGAAGACTTTAATAAAAAATTCTCATGATCAGGAAGTTTTTTTAAGATGGTTCTTGTGATCATGATGTATTTTTTGAATATGCCTTTTCATGATATTTAAAGAGATCACATGAAGTGAATAACCCCTTCGTATGATATGCCATATTCCATGTGACCATTACTGTTATTGAAGTTCATGGAATTTAGGTGACCATTGTTATAGATATCCATGTTTCTGGGAATCTTCTGTCATTCTATTGTGGTAATATAATACATTTTTATTGGGTGTTACTTCAACCCCAAATCATATATTTCTTATTGATTGTGAGTCAAATAGTACCCTCCCCCCAAGAATAGAGGTCCATTTAGTAGTTTAAATCACGACTTGGTTATGAGGAATTAAATACCTTCCTGGGAAAAAATTTCTTACATTATTCAACCTCTAAGAATATCTTGGTATTCTGAGATACCTTTGGTATTTCATGACATTGCTTATAAATCGAAGGGATATAGAAAATCCATTTCACTTGTGATAAAATACTCAAAAGCTTTTGATTTTTTTACTTCAGTATGATTTCATAACAACAATACACTATGTTACCTCATCATGATAACTAATTCTCAGATATGATCATCTAATTCCATCACAGAATACTTTTTCTAGAAAATTTGTGTAAAAATATGTTAACTAATCATTGGTAATTTTATTATACCATGTTGAATTTATTTCATTGTAGGCAAATATCATATCATTTAAATGGTAGACACAAATCCATATAATAATTTACATGAAATTCTGGACCTTCCCATGGTCACATGGTAGATAGTCTTCAAATTGATCATGTGATCACAATATTTTATTAGGATCACACAATCATGAGACCCAAAATGGATCCCACAATTCATGTAATTATGTTATTGTAACACCCATTAAATCTAACATTTATGATTAATACATTATCATAGTGCAATATTGTTATATTCCCTGGTCTAGATTTCATTGTGCTCTTGAAATTCATCATAAATGGATTCCTGGATGGCTATGATCTCTAGGAACCATAATTATGATCACCAATATAGTGTATCATCCCAAAACAATATTCTAAAGAGTATCATTTCAATTATTCTTTGAGACTATCCTATACCTCATAGATGAAATGTTTATATATTTTGTCTTATGGATGTTGTCTTCATCCCTTTTTCAAATCACAATCTTCCAACATGATGGTTTTCATCATCCCTTACCGATATAAAAGAGATTGTTTATGGACATTGAAAAATTATTATATCATAGTTATATGGTTCATCCTACACCTTGAATCACTCTTATATATGAATGTATTATTGTAATATTTCTTATCAGTTGATTGTCTAGTGTAACTATTAAATACTTATATTTAACTTTAACAACCAATATGTTTCATTGAGATCAAAATTGTATATATTCCCTATTGATTTTTTTTTATGATACTTATTGGTGAGAAAAATATATACATAATTTTTTGGATCAAATCCATACCATCAAACCTAATGAGACAACATGTATTTAAAATTTATTTTTATTTTAATCATGGTGAGGATGAAATTATCCTAGGGTACGTATATAAACCAAGGAAATAATTCCTCTTGGGGAGATGTATGATGAATTCCTCACTACCATATACTCCTGGGATGACCTTGAATAGACACCAACCATGAAACTATATATACTCAGTATTGTGAAGGATACGTAAAATAAATAGATGAACCTATATTGAATAATCTATTTCAGGGATTGCATCAGCATCACTCTTTTTCAAAGGGGGCCTAGTCAAGGGAAATACTTCTAAATCACTTCAGTAATTAATATGAATAAAAAAAGTGGTTTTTATTGGACCAATCTAATCTCCATGAAGTATATATCATGGCGGTATAGGGTAAAAATATTGTGTCTTTGAGTCTCTTGTTATTAAGGGGTTTTTACAATGGTTCTAAATATATTTATTTTCTCTTATAATGGATAAAAATCATGGAATTTATTTATTTTCAATATTAATTGAATATATTCTGGTATACTAATGTCTGCTCAAAATTTTTATTCCCATCCATTCACATCGTTTTTATCTTTTCAAAAATATTCAAAATGGTGATACCCCTTACAAAATTAGAAATATCTTAAACCATCTATTTGGACAGATATGCGAACATTTCTGCTATAATGGTTAAAGAAATACCACTAATGTTATTTATTCCCTATTATACCCTTAGTTATTAAATTTTGACTAGGTTGATTTTGTCTGGATGGAAATCCATGGATGACAACATGTTGTGAAAACATACTTATGTCAATTTACTTTTATATCATAAACATTATGGGATGATTATTATTGATTGATTTATTTTCTCTTGAAGGGAATTTATACAAATTTTCCATTGAATATAGTGTTCTTATAGGATTTTTATACAAGAGAATAATGTCATTCCCAACACCCTATGAATAAATTCTATTCGGTTCTACTGAATTTACCATGTGGATTTCTCTATTTTTTATGTGTGAATGAGAAATGGAATAATATTCATATCCTTACTATTTTTGTTGATGTTGGAACACAAAAATAGTAATTTCAACATTACCATACCCCATTATAATGCATTCTATAATTTATCTTGATACATTGTATATTATTGGATGAAATATTATCCAAATCATGTGTTGAGATAACGAATTTAGTGGGGAGATACACCCTATGCCTCTTATTCCCTTGCTCGTTGCATTGATGGAACTGGTTCAAAACTCATTAATCCCTTTCAACAAATTACCTCTGCATTATAAAGATTCCCCTAACTACGAGGTATATTTTTTTAGGAAAATCAGACCCTCTATATTGATGGAATATTATTATTTTATTATAGGATGATCTTTACATGTTTTTGGTGATGGGATATGAGTAAAAGTGAAACTTTTTTAAACATTAATGGATAGGTCGGTCCTTCTCATGTTTAATTTGAAATATAAATATATTATTATCATTACCCAACATAATGACACACCCTCTTATAAATCCAAAAATATCTGGATGTCACGATGACTATCATGTCACCAAATTCATTCCTTAATTATAGAGATTCCATTAGAAGAATTTTTTTGTCAAGCTGATGCCTCTATTGTTTCTATTAAATGGGATTTTGATTCTTCCATTATTATAGATTATATATAATAGTAATACAAATTGAAATATATATATAATAGCTATCTAATAATGATAACGATTTTATTGACATTGAAAAAAAATATTTTTTCATCAATGATGCATTCCATAATGGTTTTTTATCACAAATGATCATATAATACAAAAAGTGTGAGATTTTAGGAGTGTATAAGAACAATGATAGAGGAATTTAAATCCATCATAGCTCACATGAAGTCTGATTTAACAAAGTTGTACATTTTACTTGACTAAAAATTGAATGAGGACTAGTAGTTCTAGTCCTCAGTTGTGGATCATTTTCCATTAGTTTAAGTTGAAATAATTTAGTAGTTAATGATTAACCATTCAACTAATACCTTTATCAAGATTCTAGCTACTTCTAAGAATTAAAAAAAAAAATTTTGTTTTGATCTAGTCATATGTCTCTGGGGTACCCTAACAGGGACTCCAAAGTATGGAGATTCCTCTTACCATTATAAGAAATTTTAAAATACATCATTCAAAATTGAATTTTCGCTATCAAGATTTAAATTGATCACATTCTATATGAATTTGTTTCCAATCATCATCATATTGGTCTTAAAATACATTAATCTATTTACAACACTAAGGGAACTCAAAATTGAACTCAATTAAATGAATCATAATAGATTGTCCTAATGAATTTTACATGAATGAGTAATAAAATAAGAGTTATAGGTGGTGTATTAACAAACATAATTCATATATTTTCTAGTTGAATATGGATTAATTTAATAAATATGTCCCATAGAGGTAGCTTACTAATTTTTTCCTAGGTAAAATGACCTTGATAGAATTTCCATATTTTATCTCTATAACCATATTTTGGGCCCCAAAAGCGTTATATCTTTTACTTTTAAACCCTAACTCTTACCCGATCCATTAATGGAATGTAATAGTATGATTGGAAAAGTATTTTTCATAGAAACACCTTTATATATTTTTTTCCTGACATGTTTCATGATTTTCCCATTTCATAGGTACTCAATGATCCCTAGATCATTTAAATAATGTGTCCAGCAAACAGAGAATAAACCCAAATTCAGGGATTCCTTTCAAGATTTCCAGTCTGGTGATAATTTTTTATCACTCAATTATATGTTTATGGTCTTGAAAATTGATATAATAAAGAGATATATTTCAGGTTGATCAATAAAAATCCTTCAATATTTGTTGTTGTTTATAGTAAACTAGATTAGACCTTTTGTTCTATTAGTTTACCTTCTTTTAGCACGGAAATTTTTCTATTTTATTTTACCATCTTATTACTATGAAATTATATTACTATAGTTTGTGACCATCTAGGTTGAAACTTCCATTATAATATTATAGGTTCTTCTAACTTGACCATTTTGTTTATATATTTTAGGTATTCATGTTCATACATTCTTTTACTATAGTTTAATAACTTTTCGCTAGGGTGTATTATTTCATATGATGATAGACACATGGAGTATATATATCCATAAAGGGTTATGAAACCCTATGTCCGTAATTGGGTTCCTAATAAATAAAATTCATGAAGGACTCTAACACCCTGAATTCTGGTTGATATTTCTATGATTAAATATTCCTGAAGGGTTCAAGACCCCCTTTCCTGTAAATTTAATGAATGTTGAATATTAATATAGGGTTTTAACACCATAAGTCCCTTTTTAAAATGATCATAGTAGGAGGCTTCATAATGTTATGGGTGTTGAATCTAATTAGATAACTAGGTTATGAGATTTATAAATCATATCCTAACTATTTGAATTGGGTGTGATGATATGGGACCGACATGCCATTGATGATCTACAAACACTCTAAGGATTCAATTTTCACGAAGTTTATACTATGTCTCATGAAGATTGGTGTCCTCTCCTATAAGGAGGATATTCATCTAGTTTATAGGTTAATGGGACTTATTCATGATCAGAGATGATATTATATTCATGGTTGATAATAGGGTTCTCCACTCCATTGTAATGGATGTATATTATATCAAAATATTCATTCAATTGGATGATAAATAGGGACATAGTGAAAGTGATGTCCATTATGTATTTTTAACCATTTTGGTAGGATGAATTATGTTGATGAAGCTCTATAATTATATCATGTTATATTAGTTCATGAAATGAGGAAGATCATAATGTTTTCGAATGGAGTACCACATTCATTCTTTGATAATGAATATGGTACATAGTGGTGTAACTTCAAGTATATTGAATACACATGAATTTTCTAGTTGGGGAAATATTAATTCATAAAACGGTAATATTATATTCAAATAAAAGTGTATTTTAGTGGGTATAGGTAACTCTTTATAATATTTAAACTAGTATCACATGTACTATGTACAAAATCTCATGGATTTAAATATGGGATCTCTTTTTAGACAAAAATATATTCTAGGAATAATTATATTTTGATTGTGTTATTGAAATAAAACTATCCTATAAGGCTCCATTAAGATGAGTTGGGCCCCCATGCTCGTACATTATAAGGGAGATCCACAACAAATGACTCAAGGCTATAGTGTTGCAATAAAATTATAAAACCCCATTTAATTGGTTGGTTTCACCTTATATCTAATACATTATGGGCTTTCATGGAAAACATAAAATTTATAAAGGGTTTCATCACCTTAAAGTTTTTGTTTACGCCAACTAAACACATTATCAATGATAGGGCAAGTGAAAAATCATTTCTCAAAAATTATTCTAGAACATCAAGGTAAAGATAAAATGGATCATATTTTTCTAGGACCTAAAGATATTCTCTATGATATTTGTTACATTATAATTATTTCTCTAACTATTTACTAAGATCAAGAGGTGATGAGATTAGAGAGAAGATACTTCACCTATTCTTTGACTTCCCGTTGCATGTTATCAACATGACATGTTTTATGTCTCATTCACTAGTAGTATATGATATTTTGGGTTTTACTATACAGATATTACATCATTGTAATGTAACATTGACAAAAGTGGATGTGGGTGAAGTTCATTATGAACATAGACCATATATTAGGGGAGTGTTACACAAAATCGTAATTATGTTTTCAAATAACAAGGGTAGTCCAATAATATTTGGAGAAAGTTATTGGAAATTTCATAAATAATGGATCAAGGTATGTTGGACATGAGTCATAGAATGTGGAAGTCATGTTGGGTTGATAATGATTCAAACTATGGTGAATAGTTCAATTGTAATGATTTCATGGATGTGGAGGTTTATAAATCCATTCTTACAAGACCAAAATACTTCTAGTTTATGGGTCAAAGGCCCTTATCACTATCTGAATTATACAAATAGAGGGATATTTTTATTCTCCATGGGTTTTTGATGATTTGAGGAACATGATATTATCAAAATATGAATTATGTTTTAGGGGTTAAGGTGGTTAAAATGTTATGGTAACTACCCTAATCATTTGTTATCAATTATTATAATCTTATAATTATTTTATTGTTAGTAATGTTATATGTTAATCAATATTGTTTAATGTCAATAAATGGGTATGTTCTAGGAATTTAAACTTTATTCAAGTGGGAAATATTCTTTTGTGTTTGACATGATTTTGTAAGGATATTGTAACCAATATGAAATTTGGAAATGTATCCCCAGAGACACCATTCATTGGATAGAGGCATTTTAATGTTGGTGGCATTTCATATCCATTCATAGACATATTAGTGGTTATCAATATAATGGATTCACTATTTAATATTTCTGATTCATGAGAAAAAGGACAATATGAAGATATTATTAATGAATAGGTAATGTGAGATTATAGAACTCAACTATCCTAAAGAAGTTTATGGTCAGGTAAGGTGTATTATAGCTTAAGGGGGTATATAACTTCCATATCTATACTTTTATATGATTACTTATTCTTTTTTAAGAGTTGTAATCATATGAGGGTCATCTCCATCAATAAGATATCCATGCATAGATATTTCCACATATGAAAATTGTAATATCTCGAGGTTTTTAATGGGAATTTTTCTGGGTATGTTTGAATTTTTTAGTTGGTGGTTGGGGCAACAATTTTTCTTAACCTTTAGAACCTATTTATGGGAATTGTTTTTACCAATGGTCTTTTTTTGGGTGTGGTCTATGTCTTAGTGGATGTCTTGGGGGTTTAGAAAAACGTCGGGGGATGAGTGGACTACCCAAGCTCTTAAAAGTTATTGTCGTCCAATTACACAGTGTTTTATTATTTACATGGAGTATGATAATAAAATTTCATTATATTTTGCGGAAAACATGTGAAATTGAGAAAATTTCACATCGTGTACATATTTATATAGCCTGTAAATTCCCAAACTAGTTTTTTTACAGGGGTAGGGGGATCTAACCCCTCTTAGTTTTCCTCCTCCATGAACAATAGGTAAAAATCCCAAAACACATGTGTCTCCCTCATCCACCAATGGATCTTGATATCTTTTTGGTTTGAGCACTTATCTTATATCCTTCGATAGATACATATCCATCTCATTATTTCCTTTAGTATTCTAGCCTCTTTTCTTCTTTTATCACACCATATAGTGCAATAAATCTATTTGATACATTTGACGTTATTTTATGTCATTCATCTGAAGCACATATTTCTTCTAATTCATCATGATTTATATGTTTATAGCAGATAATCAGATGTCTACCAGTGTTATTTAGTGAGTTCTCCACTTTCTCTATGATTTTTTGGGTTTTTAGGGTGGAGTTCTAGAGAGAACACTTGGGTAGATTGAGATAGACAATAATTAATTAACACCATTCTTTTAAAATAATTTTTATACCATGTGGGATGATTATAATAATGACATATCCTTTTTCTTCCATGACCGATTTCGATATGGGATTTGAGACCACTTGTTATGTTAGGATGGGTGTGTTTATTTAATTACATTTATCTATTTTAATTATTTAAATTCTATAATGTTACTCTATGAATTACTGAGTTTCATGCGAACCTGATGGATTTGGATAAAGGATTGATATGGTTTTGGCCATCTGGTATGAGGATATGTAATCATCAGGTTGGGAAAAGGAGGAATTCTATAGGTGATGATGATCACAGGTTGGTGGAGTTTTTCATCAGATTGGGGAAGCAAGGTATAAGGTTATGAGAACATCCTGGGTGATTCTATGTGGTGTTGAATATCTAGCTGAGCAACATGCTTATAGGATCATGAGGTGATGGATTAGGTGGCATAAGATCTATTTTTATGATTGTTTCTCACCTATATTAGCCAATTCACCTTTTGGAGTCTTTTTCACATAGGGGGACTCAGACTATGTGGTGGTATTGACCACTTATGATGTTAAATGACATTATTATATGCGATATAAGGTGGTGTTGATAAATATTATGTTTGTAGGTTCTTTCCATAGAATGTAATTCGAATGGTGAGGATTCCTCAGCTGAAGGGGTTGAGACTGTCAATTAGGAGTTGATGCACATCATATATTAAGTTCGTTGGGATGATATGATTAAGAGGAAAGACATCATTGTACCTAATGATTTCAGGCTTATTTCTAATGATAAAATTCATCTAGTGGTATGAGGGTTGGGTATTTATTATTTGGGAATTCTTTTCTTGATTTTGGTACTCATTATGGACATTAGGTGATTGTTTGACCTGATGATTCCGTTGATTGTATTTGTGGTGGAACCTGATCATTCACCAGGGTTGATATGCATTATGTGATTTCGTGGTTTAAGGATAAGGATAACATCCACTACTGTGTACCAATGTTAGAAATAGAATGTGATCACTTCCTTCTGGTTTCTGAACATGATGTAAGTGGGTTATTATTATGTATGTGTGCAGTGATGCTCAATTATTTACTATAATGTTTTTCTAATCACTAATGTAAGATAGGCTCACATTGGTGGAAGCACATTAATATTTTTTTATCACACACTACATGGGCCCCTAGGTATGTAGGTAGACATTCTTTATTTTAGTTAAATTAATGTTTTGGGCTCAGAATATGGATCTTAGTTCTTGAGTAATCATGGAATAGAAGGCAAGGGACCATGGGTTTTTTCCTCTACATGAGTTTCTTTTCTATTTTCTTTTCTGTGTCTTCATTCTACTTATATGTATGTATTAGTGGTTTGATATTGGATGCCATCCTACTAATCATTAAATATGACATGTTATGTATTTATTATTTTTTAGTATCTTCTAGAGGCATGTTTGGCTTTTATGACTGGTTTCTTATGTAATTGTTTAGTTATGCTTCAACTATAAATTGATATTGATTGTGCTTCTTACATTGGTGTGTCTGGTTCATTTATATTGAGTCTTTTCATTGTATTATTTTTATATTTAATCAATCCATTATAATATCTTTATCAGAGGGTATATTCTCCTCACTATCTCTACTTCATACCCTTACTACATTTTAGAAGCCTCTAAAATTCATGGAGATGCGTTTTGGGCCATTGTAAATTAGTCTGAAGCTTTATTTTATTGGATAATCAGGATGGGTGCTAAAATTGGAGTAAAATTTTATTATTTAACCTCATTTTTTGTATTAAAATTTTTTCTATGAAATACTATCGATTACAATATTGATGGAACTAGGTTATGAAATCATTTTTGGGTTCTTGTAGCCCCATGCACGGGGGACAGACCAAGATACCATGGGTTGGAATTGCTGTTATAGGTTCATTATTTTAGAGTTGAAATTATTTCCACCTCAAGTGGTGCACTTGGATATGATTGATACTTATTTTGATGTGTGACCATTGTGATACTATGGTTAGGGTTGAGTTATTGGTATCCTTATCTCAGTATGGGATGGGTTGTCTGTTTTTTCCTTTTGATAAGAACATAGGAATTTATTTTTATATGCATGGTTTGTGATATAAATTTCATTTGGATATGTGATATGATAAATATGTATAGGTCGTGATCTTATAGGATATGGTAGGGATGATGATGTGGGTGATGTTGATCATTAGGATAGGGCGATAATGGAATCATATTGAGGTGACATGGTTCGTTAGTATGCGCAAGGCCCAAAGTATATTTGATACCTATCTTTGAAATGGGTCAATAAGGTAAACATTAGTCTAGGATGTCATGTAGAATTTTTGTGATAGGAAATGGTAAGGTTAGTAAGATCTCTCTTCTATTTACTGCATTACCTATCTGAGATATATATATATTATTTGATATTTCAGACCATGGTATTTGTACTTTGTGGGATTCTACATTAATGTGATCCAATGGAGAATTGAGTTGGAGATGATGTGTTTTCACAATAGAATGCATAGTTCGAGACTCCTGGGGGTTGGAATATGAGCCTGAATTTTCATTAAGAGCCTAATCAATAGGTACTAGATCAGATACAAGCCCTAGTACTGGTGAGGAAGATGCCTACATTGATATATATATTTCCTTTCAGGACGAGTAGCTCATAGAGAGACTATTATGTTTTACCTAGGTGTTGATGGGGGAGATCGAGGATTTGAGACTTCTATGGTGTATTTGACTCAATTATTCAAGTGAAACCCACCATTATTACCATTTGTGGGAGGACTAGAGGTGGATGAGAGCTAGATCTAGTTTATTTAGATGATCTTTGTCTAGTATGATACACTCCAGGGCTGGAGGGTGAAGCTAGTTATGTACATGCTTAGAGGGACTTAAATGTATGTGTGTCGTGTATAGGTATAGTAAGGAAGCCATGAGAGGCTAGATTGGAATGACTTTGAGTCCATGTTCATTGATAACATCTTCTTGGATACACTGAGGTTAGTTAGAGCTCATGAGTTCATGAACCTACAATAGTGTGACATTCCCATCATGGACACTATGTAGTTACATTCACCATGTAGTCACATTTCTAACTTGGTATGGTGGGAGAAGACCTCTCTAGAGTGATAAATTTCATCGATGGTTTATGTATCCACATTACAGTGTAGGTATAGATATTCTGCTTGGCCTCATTCTCAGAGGTGGTGCATCTGGTTATCATAGTCATAGAAAATTAAATGGATCAGTCTTATTCAAGCTGGCTAATATGGTGAGGTTATCGTAGCTGTGATTTTATAGATAGTAGGGATTATGGTTGAGAGGATTTTCTATAGGGTAGTCAGGATATGGACTTAGGAAGACTACCTCAGAGTGGGTCACTAATGATGTGTATCCAATGCGGTCCTCTAGGACCCTTTCATACACATTTCAATCAGGCAATGAATTTGTGTCGAGATTGTGGATAGGTCATACATCTCAATAGGTTTGATTGAAATTTTTCTAATATATCCTTCAGTTAAAGATGGGGTAGTCTCAAGGTTATGAGATCAAACTAATATAATTACAAGGTGGTGATAGACGAGTTTTAGTAGCATGATCAGATTGTGGTAGAGTCGGTAGGACCCAATACTCATGTCAGTGGCCAGTGTCTTTTGTTGAACCATTGGGAGTTCAAAATTCAGGTAGTGAAGCACCCGTTCAGGTGAATGCAGTGGAGCTGCTTGGTGTTGAGCAGGCTCGTGATCCGGTTACAATTAGAGTTATTCCATGGGCATAGTTGTGTTTTCTTTTCTTTTGTTTTTGCATATCCTTTTTAGAGGCATGTTCATTTTATGTCAACGAGGTGAACAAGATATACTTTTGGAGTACCCAAATTCTAGTTAGTCTGTTGGCATTAGTTTAAATGTTATATATATAAAAATTTATATATCTCTCTCTATTTGTGTGTGGGTTTCATGGAACCACGTTTTATATGTGAGAATAATTTTATGTGAGACTTGTATGAGGTGTATTGTCAACTAGGCATTATTTTTTTTAGGAACTGCTTGAGGTACAATGAAGCACGATTGATTTGAGAATATGATTATATTCGAGACCTCATAGGTTTCATGTGTAACATGGATATGAGGAATTCATCTATTGAGATGTGGTACATGATGAGTGTCATGTTCAAGAGAGGAATACATAATGAGTTGAATGGGTGACAATGCGTCACATGAGAAACTTGTGTCCAGGGATAGTCAATAGACCATAATATTTATTTGGATCTTTATGGTGGGATTAAACTGGCATAGGTATCTACTATGGTGGTTGTTTCAGTGAAGTATTTGACCTATACCATTGAGATCAGGGTAGTACATGTTCATTTTTAAAAGGATGGTTATCTTCATAATCATCCTGACTTTATGTTTTATAGCTCTGGCATGATCTATAATAATGATGGGAGTCGTATGTTCTCTTGTTTTTGAACTGGTTTTTTTGGTATGTTTAAGATTTTGAGTTGGTGGTTGGACCGTCCATTTTTATTATCCTTTGGAACATATTTATATGGTTTGTTTAGATATAATACCTTGTTTTAGATGTGGTTTATATTTTAGTTGATGTCCGGGCGTTTGTAAAAACACTAGATAACGAGATAATGGAGTAATATACTAACATCTATGGCTGGAAAATAACATGATGTGTAATTAATTACATGGAATGTAATTATTTTTATTTCAATTTTTTTTCAGGGAATACTATTTAGATCCCCAAATTTAAATTGAGTGTAAATATTCACATAGTGTTTAAATTACTAAAACAATTTTTTCAATGGTTCCTATGGTCTTGAACCACCTCTTAGTTGTCCTCAACTGCACATAGTTGGATAAATACCCATATTGTACTCCTCTCTCTCTTCCACATTGGGATGACGATATAATTTTCATTTTAGATTCCATATTTGATCCATTAGTGGAAACAGATATATCTTTATGTGTAAATATATATTCAATACTCTTTTATCATTTTATATCTCCATACAGTGTGTTAAATATGTCAGATCCTTTTGATCCTATTTTTAGGGAATCCATCCTAAATTCTAATTTCATTTGATTCATCTTGAATTATTGGAAGATAACATATGAGAATAAATCTATATTTATATGGTTAGTCGTGGTCATCTTTCATTGTTATTTATTTTTGTTTTTCAGGGTGGCGTTCATGATCACACATTTGGGTTGATTGAGAGAGACCATAAATTATTATTTCCTTTTCTTTAAATTTATTTTAAGACCATGTTGGTTTCTTCTAGTAATTACTTACCCATTACATCCATAATCAACTTGGGTGTGGGGTTTGAAACCACTTGGAATGTTTGGTCGGGTGTGTTTATTTAAATAAAGTGAGATGTTTTAATTATATGAATTATATAATGCAACAACTATGCATTACCAAATTCCAGGAGAATGTCATGGGATTGGCCTGAGGATTGAGATGGAAATTACCATCTCGAACTAGAGAATGTAATAATTCTGTATGGAAAGGTTTATATTTTATGGGTGATACTAATTACATTTTGGGAGACTTGGTTGCCAAATTGATGCAATAAGGTCATGAGGTTACAATTATATCCTGATTGATTTGAGGGGGAGTTGAAAATCAGGCTGAGTGACACGGTTTCATGGGAATATGGTGATAGAAGATATGCCTTGAGTTCTCTTTTGGTGATTTCCACTCACCTATATTAGCCAATACTCCATTTTGATTCATATGCATATAGGGAGACTCACATTATGAGTTGTTATTGACCACTAAGGTTTGTAGATTTCTCCATTAGATGTGTCTTAGGGTGGTGTTTATCACTATTATGGTTGGATGTGCTTAACATATAAAGACACATGGATGGTGATGAGCTATAAATTGATTTTCTTAGAACGGCAGTTGGGCGATGAGGTTTTCCATATTTTGAGGTATTTGGTCCGAGATGGTTTTTCGGACATGCATCATTATAACTCAGCATTTTTTGTTTCAATCCAAAGAGAGATTTAATTTAGGGGTTTGAGGAACAAGTATTAATTATTTGGGTTTTCCTATTTGGATGTCTGTATTTATACATGACATGAGGTGTTAGATGGATTGAGGAATCAGGTGATTCAATTTGAGGTGGATCTTGAGGTTTTACCGGGACTAATTGACATCAAGGGATTACTTGTTCTAAGGAAAAGGATCATATCCACTACAATGTAAGGGTTTTGGTTGAAGTAGTTGATTTATTTCTTATGGTTTCTGACCACAGGAGAAGAATTATATTATTATGTATATTTGTATGGATTCTTTATTATTTAATATAATCATGGTTAATAACTGATGTAATATAGTCACATTTTGGTGGTCTCCTGCTGATATTATTTATCATAACCTACATGGGACCATTGGGAAATCTATATAAATTATTTATCTTCATTCCTATACAGGTTCAGGTTTAAGAGCAGGATTCTAGTGATTAAGTTAGCATGGGATGGATTACAAGATACCTTGTGTTCTTACCACTATGGGAGTTTATTTTCTATTTTATTTTTTGTTTCATCAAGCTATATATATGTATGTACAAATGGTTATCCATTGGTGATCATCCTTCTTGTTGATATATATGATCTGATAAGTATGAACTATTTTTTTAGTAGCTTCAAGTGGCATGTTTGTCTTGTATTATTATTTTACATCGAAATAGGTTAATGGTGATTCAATTGTTTTTCTATATTGATTATTATTCTACCATTGAAAGGTATGGTTCAATTATATGGGGTCTTTTCTTATGATTCTTTATATATTTACCCAATCCATTATTATATATTCCCCATGGGGAACAGTCTCCAGAATATCACTTATTTACACCCTTTCTGCTCGTTGGAAGCCTTTGGCGTTATGGGATAAATGCTTCATGTCTAGAAGAACTCGGTTTGAGGCTCTGATCAGGTGGCTAATAAGGTCTTCTTACTCCAAAAATGGAGTAATGAAATTTTTTTTAACTCTTATGTCTAGGTCCATGTTTTAATGATCGTATTTGTCACAACGTATCATATGATAAAAGTAATCAATATAGTTCTAAAAAAATTAGCATTCCACTTACATATATATTACTCATATAAATTGGAGAGGGTCGTGTATCCTTATAAGGTGAATTCATACACAATGACCAGGGTTCATGATCCCTATTTGTTGATGATAACATCAAGGTATGTGGATTTCATTTAGGTAGTTCCTTTAAATAGTGGGTTTATCTTCATATTCTTCCCTCCAAAAAATATTGGAATCATTAAATATGTATTAATAACCATGGATGAATATGATGTTAGAGAATTTTCTTCTAGTATTAAGGAAATATAACTATGAATCCCTACTTATCATAAAAATTCATGACTAAATACACACATAGTTTTTATAAGAAATGTTTCCCTACACCAATTGGTCTCATGTATATTAAATAGGGCATTATGGTTTTTAACATTATAGCTTGGCCTTGAGTTAGGGAACGTGGGTGTCACTACATATCCAACGATAATAGGAATAAAGAAACATGTAGTTCACATAATGAAGATGCGCTACATATATTTCTATCATATGCATGGAATGGAATTTTTTTATAATTCCTTGATGATCATTAATATTATACTCAGCTAAAGGGATATTTACAAAAATAGATCCCATACTAAAATTAGGCATCGTCTGTATCATTTATGGGTATAGAGATAAAAAATTAAACTCAAAAGTATATTTGTGGATGATATGTTCATATATTATCTATTTAATGTATTTTAGGATAGACCATATGTCATATTGTACAACATCATATGGATAGAACATATCAATGAGAGTAATGAAATACTCAGGGCATTGGGATGTTCATTGGATATGAATACATATTAATGTGAGTGTAGAATAATAAGTTGTTATAATATTTCTTTTTAAAATAATGTTATGATGTGCATATGTATAGGATTTGGGGATTTTGAATTCTCTTGAAGAGTTTTATTATGGTCTGTGAAAATCATAACAAAATAGTATCTATGTCAGCATGAGTTTAAGAATAACCAGGACTAGTCAAAAATTATCAATTTTGGGATCTTATTACAAGCGTAGTCATGATAATGCACCCATGTAATAAGGTATTTATTTCTACGATGACTAAAATATCAATTATTCATGGGATCTGAGGATCCATTATATATCACCTGTGTATCCTAGTGTGGTTCCATCAGATCAAACAATCCCTATTACCAATTTTCTATAGCTAAGAATAATTATTGAGAGAGATCAAGGTAAATGGGGTTCAAATAGAAGCGTTTCAACATATATAATTGGTTGAAGTCAACTCAAATACCATATATATGAAGATTTTTCATGGAGAACATATGATTCAAGAATGGTTAAAGCACTCTAAAGGCTACACCAATGTCTATTAAAAACATTTTCATGAAAAAGGGAAAAAAACTAAATTCATAAGAAAACAATAATATTTGTTCTGATATATTCAATGAGAATACCCAATTCAATTCAATTTAACATCACACAACTAGGAAGTTGTCATGATATTAAACATCAAGAAACTAGGATGTGTTTTCTGATGTTTTAGGAGAATTCAATTTGATGTCATTGATTATAGAGGCTTACTATGTACCCTAATATCAAATGGATAAAGTTATGACTTATAAAGAAGATACCACCATATTGTCAATTGATCCACATGAGAGATAATGACATATAATACGTGGGGGAATCTAAATTTTTGTATGAGTATTAATTCTCACGTAAATCGATTTCATGTGGAAGAACTGCATTATATGTAATGATGATAAGTGGTTGGCTGTAAAATAAATGAACTAGGTATATCTATAAGACCCTTGAAGACAAAAATCAAGCCATACTTAGGTCTCATAAAGAGTACCTCTCTTCATAGTTCCAAACCATATGAAGTGGCATATTTATTATTATTATATTATTATTGTTATATATATAATATGGTTGGTCACTATAATGGAGATCTAGGTGTCAATACAAATCCATTAATAATATAAATCAATCCAAAAGTAGTTCTTATAGGGGAAATTACCTATGGATGTATCTCCTATATATAGGAAGGATTCATTTTCCTTTCATATTGCAACTAAGACCATATTTTTTATAGGTGTTTCACTATAGATCTGGTGGTAACATAATTCATGTGACTCATAGTTCTCATATATGATCACATATATGGGTCTTTCTCCCACATAAGGATGGGGGTTTCTTTTTATCATTCACATTGTGGATGGGAAAATTATAAGAAGATATACTCTCTAATTAATATCCCAATGTATGGGTATAAATCCATGTGTAGTTCATGGATATGAAACTAATTTCACATTTACAAACCTTTTGTGTAGAGTTGGATTTTTTTGGTTTTACCATTTGTTCTAGTTATTATTTCAATTCCAATAATGGGATACATGGGGTTATCCCACCCTATAAAGTCCAATTTCATGTATGATGGATTGTATGTTACATATTTTACCACTAGTTGAATATAATATATGTTTACATCTGTTTCAGATCATGTGATGATAAACTCAGTGTGATGTGATTTAGAGTCTTACACCAATTACATTGAATATGAGGGAATGAATCATTGAGATGTTCATAATAGTTCATGGACCTGGGGAAATATATATAAGATAAAAAATTACATTAGACTCAAATACAAAGAAATATTATATGATATTTGGTTGGATTTATGTCACACCAATATAGAAATAGATTATGGAGTAAAGGGGGAAATTTCCTCTAAGACCAGAATATACACATGGTACAAGATATGTGAAATTGTGTTTTCCCTAGAAAATCCAAGAACCGTTCAATTCAAGGAAAAATAAATCCCCAAGGCACAATCTATGAGGAATTTTATAATTCCCTCATGAATCCTAGTTCGATTCCTTAAGGATTGATCAATCATTTTTTCCCATATACCTGAATGGGAGAACATATGAAATTTGGGATCAAAGTTATTATAATTCCAAGAGACTATGTTCTCTAGGTATCATTGAATTTACACATGGAAATTGGGAATGAAGTTTAAGTTATAGAAAATTGGTTGCCCATATGGATTTATATTTACAAGGAAATTGGAACTACAATTGGTGTACATGCCCCAAAATAAAAATGAATCAGAATGTGGTGTCATAATATTGATTTGATAATGAGTATTATTCATAGATGAGTTAAATCATGGGAATCTAAATCTTCATGAGTTTATGGGTTATGAAATGTTTATATCATAGAACAATAATATATTATTCAACATGAGATTGTAGGCAGTGAGTACATAATAGCCTTTAATAATGATGGAATGTCGTATCACAAGGAGTTAAGAAAACATCTCATTTATCTAAGGGGGTATTTACTCTAGTTTGATAATATTAGACAATCATAATATCTAAAGAATCATGTTATTCTTAAATGTATTGTAGTGGGGTCCCACCAGATTAATATTTTGGAATTTCTTGTACATAATAGGGGGAACCAGAAGTATGTGGGATCAAGATCCATGGGGTTCCATGAAATATGTATCATCTTAATGAGTTGGTTGTTATTAGTTAAGATATTTAGGAGGTGATATTGAATCAGATAAAAGATATTTTAAATGAATGGAACATGTACCCTAAATTCACTCTCATCATGTATTGAACACATTCTCTTGGTGAAGTTATAAAACATTCAATTCCTGAGTATACAGTCATCGAGAGGATTCCCTACTCAAATTTAAAACCACATTACTTATAGTTTAATGTCATAAAACATAGAGGTAGTACATTATCACATGATTATACGAAACTTAATCATTATATTTAGAGTATACTTTCACATTTCTTAATAAAAAATGATTCAACTTCATCATTAGAAATATAGTAAAATTAAAATGTTTATTACATTAGAAGAGATTTCATGGAAAGGGTTTAATTCGGTGTTCACATTTAAATATAAATGGAAATATCAACATGTATCTCATTATCATGTACATAAATTGTTAAAAACGATGAAAATTCATTACTATTATTGATACGGGTGATCCATGAGTCACAAAATATCCTACAAAAAAAATAATCAAACAAAAATAATTTAATATATTAATCCCCTGTGTAGTTCTTAACCATGAATAAGAAAAGAGGTGATTTTGTTGTTGTGGATGGACATAATATGTGAGATTTGGGTTTCAGTATTTATCATGTTGTAATAATAATCAATCCACACTTGTTTATGGATAGTTATACCTATGTGGGTAATTAACAAATACAAAGAGGGTGATATTTATTTATTATCTTTATCTTAATCAAAGATGAAAACATGATTTGAGATACAAATAACTACAATTATGTTGTTTTACCATGAATAAATCCACATATATTTTTGATATATAAAATATACATATGTAGGTCTAACCCATATCAATAGAAGGGGTATTTGAATATTTTTTACAGTGATCAGGCCTAGGAATTGAGATCCATATGCCTCTTTATATCCTATTTTAATAGGAATCATTCCACAAGAAGTTTTTATACATAACACCTTATTCAAATCTGAATCACTCATAGGTATGGGGGAAAATCATCATTTTAATTCTCATATAATTAGATATTATTTTTGTAGATTGAGTTTCCAATGATGTGTTCTCCTAGTTTAAGTATGAAGGAACCCTAATGGATGTGGTTTTTGTGTCAGTTTTGAGTGAGACTACCTCATACCCAAGTGGGATTATGGGAAATATATATTGTGATATAATAAACTAATATCCATAACATAGTATTTGTATATTTTTATCATTCATATAAAGATGATATATTATTATAAATATGAATGTATGTAATGTAGTTTAATTTCATTATGGCTGGAATTTATTCCATGATATTTAACCTTGTTTTCTAAGGATGACTTCCATGCAGTTTAACATTATAAAATATGTATGTGGTATGTTCTGTAGTTTAATCTCATGTTTTTAGAACTGGGAATGATGTGATATTTAAGGTATTGTTTCCATGACATGTGATGTTATGTAAATTAATGTATTGATTCTATGAATTTAGGGTGGTTTTCAATTTAATATAATGTTACAGAAATTTCTTACATGAAATTTAATGTAATATGGTATGGAAATCATCATGAAGTTAAATTTAATTTGACAAGGGTAATGTTCCTTATACCTAAGTTTAATTCTCCTCAATCCCACCAGTTAGAGTGGATTTTTAGATTCCCAAACATCTAATGAGTCATGCTCTATTTGAGAAACAAGAGACTACTGGGTAGGTGGTTGATCCCTGAAATATTTCTTAAAAGGTAAAATGTAGGGGAATCACAATTTTTATGTGAGTATGAATCCCCATAAAATTATAATTCATATTGATTAATAGATTGGGAAACAATATTAACCTATAATTGGACTTGAAATATTGGATTCATACTTCACTATGTATCCCCTGATGTCTGAAATTATGAAACACTTTGTTCTCATAATAAAATACACTTACACAAGTGTACCACATATATAGTGATTGGTGGGTGGAGGATTTCATTCATTCCCTATTTATATTTGAAATATAGGGAGTTGATTTATGATTTATGTGTCACTTTATTTTCTAATTATAAAAAATTAATCCAAAAATATTTATTTTATGTCATCCCTTATTTGTTTATAGATTTCACATTGTGTTGTAGGCCCTAAATGGTTTCTTATACATACACCATGCTCATTTATATTGAATTTTTAATGAAGTAATGTCATATATTGGTAATTAATGTAACCTTTCATGAATTAGGTTTTGGTGATAGAATCATTTTGGGGCACTTTTCTCTCATGTTTGGTTTTTTTGGGAAACTGTGGTCTGAGATTGTAAACCCCTACACCAAAAACTTTTTCCGCAAATATAGATCAATTTTTTGTAAAGGAAGAAGGTCTATTAATGTGACCCTTTGTTGTGTAGTTTAATATTGTTCGACAAAGAATTATTCAATATATTTTATCGACATGTGGGAAGTAGTTTTTTTGGTCAAATCTAGCATCAAATGATAATTAAATTTTCATTTCATTTTTTTCAGGTGGAATAAAAGTTTTTGTGTAATTTAATGTAATGAGGTAAGGATATTTTCCATTCAATTTTAAATAATTCTATAAGTCAATAATATTATGTTTATATTTATTCTTTTATATATGGATTTTTTTCTCATGTTGGGACCTATGAAAATTATTTATTTAAGAAACATCTCATTGTTGGGGGGGGTACAATGTGTTACCCATCCATTGTAGAAAATGATTTAGCCCTATTTGGGTTGAACATTCATATGAAGTAACTCTCTTACCACATGAGTTCCATATTATCATGTATCTTAAATTATATCAATTGTTTTCTAAGGGATAATAACAATTCTACTTCAAGGAATTAGTGGAGGTGAACAAATTTTTTCAAGGCTAATAAATTCTGATTCTGATGTATGTCAATGTTGTTAAGCATACACAACTTGTTTTACAATGTCATTCTAACTCATCTAATTTGATGGGAGATCCTAGTTCCTTACTAGTGATTGTCGTATGTACCTACATTTACCTCCTTCCTGAATATGAGTATCTCTATTTTGATAATGATTATGAAGATGAATAGAACAATTCAACACTTGTTGATGGTTTTCTCCTCAACTAACCAATGTCAATGTGTGATGTTTTCCCCTAAATATGAATTTTTTCTCTTATTTATCAATTTGATGGGTTTTTTTGGAGGAAATCCGTTAAGAGAACTATTCATATATCATTTTAAATAATATCATCATGATCTTTGGATGCATTGATCTGATTAATTTCCTTTGTTTCATAGATAATTACTTGTGAGACTGCCCTTAGGTCTTTAATGTGAAAGACTATCTTTTCTTAATTAAGGATGGCCATGAAATAGTATTATTGGGTAAGTTAATCATCATGAGAATTATGTAACTGAGGGTAGTGATAAAGATTTTTTTAATAGGAAATTACATAATTAGCCCTCAGAAAAACTGATTATGGGGGATAATTATTCATTTTTGGTGGAAAATGTTTCACAGATCTCATTGATCACTAGATCTAAATCCCCCTTCATATTCAGGTAATATCTCTATTGTTATAGTATTACATAACTACCTCAAAAAATTTTCTTTATAAATTTATCCATTATTAGTGCATCCTTCAGATAACATGAAGTAGTGACAGAAAATTTCCTAGTATTGGGAATAAAATTTTATCCTCATTCTAACATGGTTGAACATCATGTTTAACATTTTATTACCATGATAACTGTCAGACAAACCATTAAAATACATCTCACACATTCCGGGAGTGTCATGGGCATAAAATACATCATTAGTTAGTTGAAATGTAAATACTAGTAAATGTTTTGGGGTAGAATTTTATCCATCACCAGACCATTTTATCGTCTTCTTTGAAACAAATTGAAAGTCATACTGTTATAAAAATATAACTCATTGCACCAAATTCCTTATTAATATAGGGATACTGTGATTATAAATTAGTTGGTCAATATGAGAGACAATAAGGATATCATTATACCATATATAATTTCTCATCATTTTTACTATATCGATGACTACAAATAATTTTTATTTCAATAACATAATATCAAGCTTCGGTATCTATCATTATGTGGCTAATATTGAAGATTGTTTTTTCCCTAGATCATTTTTCTATAAAAGGATGGTTCCTAGTGATCAATCCATAGTTTCAATGTATAAAATAAGTGGAACCCCATATTGAAGTGGGATTATTATTAGTATATGTAGTTGGTACTACTTGATGTAATTGAAAGCTTCTTGGAACACCTCATCAAACCGATAAAGGAATCCCTTGTTCATTAACTTAATAATGTTGAGATATTTTCTAACTAGGTTTTCTATTAATATTATGGTATAATAAATGATCCCATGGTCACCATGAATTTATTATGATTTTGATGTGGTGAAATTATCAATATTACACTAGATTACATTGGTTGAACCACAATGGTTCAGAGTCATACCATAATAAAAATGAAACTCTATAATGTGTCCCCAAAAGATTACTTTAGGGTTTTAATCATCAAAAAACCCACTAAAATTTCAAAATTATTTATTGGGTATAAATGAGGTGATCACAAAATTGTGTATATTAATCCCCTGGTTCATCAACATATCATTATATGATTCACACCAACAATGGTTTGATGATATTATTTATAGTGCATTGATAAGTAGAACCTTGATTTTTTATGTTGAGGTGGATTACCTAGTAGAATAATATCCCTTGAGGCACACTAAATGGTATATATTCCTCTTATTTAAGGAGCATATTGACCTGGTTATACCCTAAATACCCATCCATAAAAAAGATATTGGAATCTAGTAATTTAGTAATTTGAATTTTTTTTGATTAATGTTGGGAAATCATCCTTTGGATTGTGTCGATTATTACCCCAAATATTATTGTAGACCCTGATATTCATGTTCTCTTTCTATATAGTAACAGTTATTGATATAAATTTTATGTAATTTACATTTTATACAATGTTTAAATGTATAAATTTATCATCATCAGATTATATTGTTTTAATATAAGAGGGATTCATTATATTGGATTTTAGGTTAAAGCATTGATGGTTATCCATAATGCATAGATGATTATAACCACATTAGGTTCCAAATCGATTATCTCTATATAGAATCTAGTTAAAAAATATCAATGATAATATATAAATGATATATATATATCATGTTATATTAGATTCATGGTTTAAATAATAAACATAGAGTTGGTGGTATTCTTTTATTCCTAGGTTCACTTGCATGAGAACATAGGTGGTGGTGGGGATTCATTCCTCAATTGTTGGAGTGTCCCTCATCTAGTCATCCTCTTTTTCTTGCATCATTATGTCTTCTAGGTTATATTAAAAAGTTTTGTATAGTTTTGGTGAATCTATATTCCTTTCACGGTATGAGAGGACACATGGAGAGACATTGACAACCTAAACCACCAGTATATTTGTAGGGGAATTATGTGGATTAAATTTTTTCCATTATTATAATAAATATGGAAATAGAGGAATGAATATCCATAATTAATGGGGGTATCTTTGGGGAATTTCTCATTTTTTATAATAGGGTAATGTTATTTTTAGTTCCTGATATGTTTTGATTTTATCCACCCCTTGATGAACTCAATCTGGTTGATGTGATCATCTCCATGTAGACATAGGTTAGTAAAGTCCATGGTCTATTACATCTCACTAGGATTGAGTCTACATCAAATATTATGTTTCAGGGTTCCACATAAGACATTTTGACCAGGATCTAGAGATATTTCATGGTTGTTCCCAAGACACTATGAGAAACAACCTATATTTCACCCTCTATCAGAAGTTATTTTCCAACCCTTTGGTAGAAACATTCCTTGACATATATAAACTCAATGTTTTCATAATGGCCACTATTTACAAATATTGAGTCAAAAGTTCCAATTATGGTGTATTTTAAACATTTATGGACTATCAATTTAATCACCCCATGGATTAAAATCCAAGGTCTTACAAGAAAGGCATTATATATTGTGTATTTCATAAAAAACATAAACTTTTAATTAGACATGATGTCCCACAATTGAACCTTCACATTGATCCTTCTGAGGGAACTCTTCCCACTGTTATTGTACCCATGAATTGTAATCTTCATTGGAGAAAAAACATCCTCACGATATTCAAAATTATGAATGGTCTAGAACATCATGAGGTTGATTCCTGATCTATTTTAATTCAATAACCGACTTATTTTAGAATCTTCAATATTTCCCAAAATAAATTTGGGTATGAAATGTCCTTATTGTTCATCTTACTACTTCATATCTGTGAATGAAATGGGGGTATGGAATTCCAATAGATTATTTTTCACCTAATAAACCTATGTGCTAGAGACATATACCTCAAACTCCACAGGAAGTCAGGATGCTTATATTAATCCTTCACTGAGATCTTTTAAAATATGCATAGAGTGAAAACTTTAGATATGGGATGGATAAACAAACAGTTGTTTAAGAATTTCATATTTCTATGAAAGATGTATACACTTAAAAATATATATTTTTTCCATAGAAAGGGACCTTGTAGCTAATTTGTCTGTGGTAGAAAGGATTTTTGTTCGGCTATAGGAAAAAAAATAAACACTTTTTTTAATAGCCTTGGTCACATTAGAAATCCCCTATGTTTCAGAAGAACTGGCTTTTTCATACCCAACAGTTGATCATTTATGATTATTGGGATAGAATGACTTCTAATGGGATTTTATCAATATTTATGATCTTGTTAGGCATATTAGTGTAAAGGATGATGGGTATTGGATTATGTTTTGGCTTATGAAGTTATATGACCAGAGTATTGTGTACATACAGAATAGTGTTTCCACTATTCCTATTTCTTATATGACTCCTCATTATGTATCATTAGTAAGGTAAAATAGAATTCATATTCCGAGGAATATACATCATAAAAGATATATTTTTTTAATTTAAATAAATTTAAAAAACTATAAATGATGTCTTTCATCAATTTTAATTTTTTCAATGCAGTAGTCCCCATTCAATGTATGCTAAATGAATAATATATGTAACAGTTTGGGCCAGAATGTGAGTTGGGTATGACACTTTATTAGTGTTTAATATTGTATCTAGATGTTATGTCTATATTTAGAAGTCATATTCAAATGAATGTTTCTATGATACATAATCATTAGTGGTATAGGAATATACCCCATGATAATAACATTATTTTTTTCAACTATCTTTGGAGACATACATTTATCCAAATTTTGATTAGACATAGAATGGACATATTCTTGGCACCCTCATCAACTAGTTGGGTGGAGGTAATACATTTTAACAATACTTGGGATTTTTTTAGTATTACCTACTCTTAATAAACCATAATCTAGAGATATTTAATAAAAAAATAGCCTATGGTGGTAATAGACATATTCCTCTATAAGAATAAATAGTTCGGGTGGTCATGGAGGATGATCTCGTTGGGTTTTCAAAGTTGGATTACCTTGAGGATTTTTTCTTATCCCATTAATGAAATAACTAGGATCCTATTCATTTCAGAATGACTATACATTTTTATTATGTTCCACAAATCTTGAGTGGCCCTGATCATGTTTTTTCATTGGATGAGGGTTGTTTTATTGATTATTCTACTCAAAAACTTGTTTCATGTGATTTGTGTCTTGACTGAGTTCTCAAGCTATATCCCTCACTGGTTGGAGGTAGATACCAATATTCTCTACTATTCCATGAATTATTTTATGTATTATTGGTGTATTTTATAATTTTTCTTCATTCTATGAATGTAATCTACTAGGGACTAACCTTTTTCTTCAAATTCATAGAATCAATCATGTTATTTCATTTGGATCAATGATATTTGAAGCCCATAATGAATTTTGTCAGTATATATTTCCATTAATATCTCATGAGAGACTAGGATATTGGGTGAGTATATACAACCATTCCATCATTCTATAAAGTAATAGAACCATTCATTTTCATTTTGATTAAACTCCTGAGGTCATAAATCATTTATTTCCTTAGTGTGAAGTTTAATTTATAAAATAATTGATGAAAATTATATTTTATTCCCAAGAATAACCCTATATAATTATTATTGTACCAGAAAAGGGGTGGATGAAAAAATGGCTTAAAAAAGTTATTTTTTTACATCCATCTAAACTCATGGGACCATCATAAGGATTCATCATAACTGTAGTGTGTATAATGCTACTATGGATCCCTTGTTCCTTAAAATGTTGAAAATATTTTGTTACTGTAATTGGTCAAGTATAGTGTGTTATCCATCTATTAATTATATGGCTTATTTTCAGTTTGTATGGTTGTGGGTTGTGCCTCTATTTCTTCCACCCAAGCTGCTTAGTGATCAATGGTTTTATGGTGTACCATAGAAACTATAGTTTGGAAAACTTACTATATATTTAGAGTGGGAATAGATTCATTTGGTTTTCTAAGTTTCTTATCCTATTGATAATATATTTTTTGGGGGGTATGATAAACACCATGAAAATGAAGTTATTATCATCATAATGGGTGATAGTGACATTCACACACAAATTCATTCTTTATATAAAAGAGTTTCAAAGATTATGAAACATCATGAAGTTAAAATTCAAAAATTATATATGGATTTGAATTCTCCAGATGGCTGGGAGCGTGACATATTGTTTCACATGAAGATGGTTCCCAGTGGGGATATTTATTTTGAGTAATTCATCATTACGATTTATTAGATTTTATATATAATTAAAATATTGATCGAGTAGTTTTTATTCAGAGTGTATTCTATCACATCTAATTTCCTGTTGTATGTAGCGACACAAATCACTTTATCCATGGTGTAATTCAATTTAGGATGTGGAAACTCATCATTTTGAGGTTTTAGGATATTGTTTTTTCTATTATTCTACATACATGCATCCTTATTTATTTTAATTAGCATAACTGATCTCTTGGGATAATTTTTTCTATGATCTATTTTTTTATTAGTCTTCATCATTTCCAATATTAATATAGATTATATTGATTAGGTAATACTACATGACTATATTAACTGCATATGTGATCCAATAGTAGGGTAGATTTGAATAACATATTCCCCCATCAGGATTTATATAATTTTCATGCCAATGGACATTATTGTTATTAGAATATCTTTTCTGATGACTCTTGTTTATTTTGATTGTATTTTTTGAAATTACAATTGATTTGGCCATTAAATACAATCTTTGAGAGAGATTCTGGTCATTTTTGTTGACTGAGACCTGAATGAAAGGGATCATTTCCACAGTGGGAGTAATTAATTTGATGTTTGTAATTGGTATTTTCTATTATTCATGAAAAAAATGATTAAATTTGATATTATTTTATAAATCCCTTCAAAACTTTAGTAATGGTATTGACTTTTTAAGCCATATTTTTCACTCTTTAATCCTAAAATTGCAGGCATGATGATTCCTAGGATAATGATTTAGATAAAAATTTCCCAATCCCTATAGAATGGGGTCTATTTGGAATCAACAATTATTAAATTAGAAACCACTTTGGGATTGATGACACTAGGTTGGATGTGGTGGTGAAAATTCCCCAAGCATTATCAAATAGTTTTTATTTTTCATGGATTCTATTGAATCATCTATTTCAATCAACCGGATTTAGTGCAATTATTTTTATAAAAATATTTTAGTGGAAAATGTTCACTATAGAAACTTACTATGTGCGGTTATCAAGTTCTCTACAATTTTGGATTAATTATTTGATACATGTACCCACTTTTTTTAGTATCCCATCGTATGATCCTTTTGAGAACCCTCTCTGAACATTCACCATGATATTGAATTCTAAATGAGGAGGAGTTTAATTGGATAAAATAACAATAATGTTTGATAATGTGTCCCATGATCTCTACTATGATTATGAAATTGTATAATTTAATGACATATTAGTTATGTTGTCCATGGTTTGGAGTGAAGATCAAGGAAATATAATCTTCTCATCCTTATAAATAGATGTACGTTGGGGCCTCGATTATTAATTATTGATGAGATACAATTTTGTTGAGGCATTTTTACAGAAGTATTTTATTTTGCATTTCAGATATTGGGTCTCAAGCCATAGATATTACGGCCATGCCATTATTACAATATATCATGTTCATAGCAAATAAGTGACCCTAGTATCCTTTATAAAGAACATATCTCAATTCTAAGTTCTAAAATATAACCCAAAATTCCATTAGAAACCAGACACACAATCCTTGCGTAGATCATCTAGGACATAATGATCAGATATGACAATGGGAAAATAAATAGTTGAGAAATTTCCTCTGGTTATCCCCCTCTATATATTATTATCACCAACTTCATCATTAGGGTCATATTCCTCTACCTTGTTAGACCATATAGATTACTTATCTAGGTATTATGTTAATTGATTTTATGTTTTACTATATTTTTATTGGGAACTATATATGGTTAACCCTAGTTTTTCGAGCACCTATATATATGAAGGTGTCTTGGAAAGCGGTTTATTTCATATTTGTTTAGAGATTACACTACATTAAGGTTTTCCATGATGGATTTCTTCAATATGGATCTGGTAGTACAAAATTATAATATAATGAAGAATATCAGGGACTTCAATTACTTCTTCTCTAGATGTTGATTAGGTGGACCCTAAATGTACTGTAGAAACATATATTACAACCCTGATTAATATGAAACATAGAAGAGTATGAATATGAGACTCATCATATGAGTCATCTAGAATATGTTGACCTTCTTTTTGGGTTTGGGTAGTGGAATTATCTTACAACATGATGGTCATCGGAATATGCAGATGAATCTCTTATATATTAAGAAAATGAGTTCATTGCTGAGAATATGATAGATTATACTAGTCATCTTCTATATCATTGGATGGGATGGGATTTTTCATTCAATTTTTTCCATGAATATTTCTTTCGCCCTCAGTCAAAGAGGGGGTATTCTCCAAGTTTTAATGTGAATTCCCGAGGTGAATATTCTAATGAACCTATGGAATGAGAGATAGGATTTTATCATCTTATTTTATATCCTCTAAATGTATCTAGAGTAATATATAATATAAAAAAGTATGAATTTTGGGTAGGTTCATATAGGTTACAATAATCATTTATGTAAATTCATTAGTAGGGATTTATGATTTTAATGGGGAAACTAGAATATCGTGCATGAAGACCTCAATTGGAGAGTTTATGTGGTCCCATCCCTATTTGGTCATTAGAATATGCCACTCAAAATATTTTTCTTGTAATGTGTGAATGAAAAAAAAGTGATTTTCAAACTATGGTGAGGGACCCGAGTTGGAGCTATATTATGATTCTGGTCTTGTTCTTCTTCCTTTATCATAATTTATTGATTATCCTCTTGGATTTGTGTAAGAATATGCACTATATATGTAGTATAATCCTACAGAAATTGATAATTTTGTTAAATTACACTGAATTTAATTATATATATATGTTACCATAAATATATTTTAACAAGTTCGAGAATATACATGAGAATCATATATAAAATTTAAACAATATATTTCCAATTCAGTAAAGTATGTAATGGAATATAGGCTTGTATGATTTCGGTCTCTTTGATATCTTGGATGATATATTTTATTTAATTGGTGATGTATACGCACCCATTTCATCCATTAGAATAAAAATATTATTATGGGATTCATATATAAGGGTAAGTATATATTCTATCTTCATGATTACTTCCAAAATATTATGGAATATTTGATCTAGGTAGGCAAGAATGTGACAAAAATTTCTTATTTTCTCTAAAATATATCTATGGGATTATTTGTTTGAGGATGTTTTATAATCCCTCTCTTTTTATTCTTCAACTTTTCATTACTAATGAAACCTCTTTAGTTTCCCATCATGTGTGTCTAGGGGGATGAACTCTTGGGTTGTTCCAAAAATAGGTGACTAAGGTATATTAACAAGATGTCATAGATTACAGTGATTGATAGGATTGCACAAAGGTATCTCTTTAACATTGATAATATTGTATTAAAACCATATATCAACCTTTCAATGGAATTGTGGATGCAACATTTCATAGACAAGCGATAGGTTCCTAAATCTATTTGTGCTGGTGATAGATCTCACTAGTATTTTCACAACTATCTCTATGAATGGTCATATGATGATATTTATTACGTAGAAACCTATTTATATATACAAAAGGGGCCAGATCATACCATTTTTTAATTCCTAAACCATCATGTTTTCAATCTTATGATTAATGAATCTGATTGTATGCATTGTTTTCAAACTGTCGAGTGTAAATTCATAACTAAGGTTCAAGAATGGTTACTTCATGATTCCATGACTTGAAATTAAGATGAAATTTGTGAATATATTATTTCTAAATACAAGAAAATTACTAAAAATAGTTTAGTAATTTATATAAATTGAATTTATGAAGTATTCTTAAAAATAAATGCATAGTGAATACAATTGATTATTTTCATTATTGGATTGAAAATTTCCTTGTGGGGAATGTGTATAATGTAAAATACATTAGAAACCCATTTATATTTCATTATTAGATAATTTATTTTTAACCCACCACATTTTATTTGTGTATGAGATGAAAAAAATGGATTGATTCATTTTCAAGCCTTCATTTTCATTATTGAAAAATTCACATCTTATTTACCATTTTTACAAAAAAAAAAGTGGATTACATGTCATTATGTAAAAATGAACCTTTATATATTTAATTATATGTTCATTTAATGGTTTATAATTTTTATTGGTTTTAAATTTATTTCACTATTTATATTTCTTGTGGAAGCTACAAATTGTTCCCACATCCATAATGATTTATATCCCCAAATTGGAAAGGTAGACGATCATATAGGGATTCAAACCAAATGATAATTAGATGCTTACATTGGTTGATATGATGATAGTTCAGGCTCATAAAAAAGGTATTGTGAAAATATTTAATACTTTAGTACACTTTCTTTTATTTATGATATTTTCATGAATATGTAACAATCCCAAATATGGTACTTATTATAAAAACAAAATGACTAGGTATGGACTTATAATACATACAAGATAATATTCAATTAAGGACACCATTAATATGTATCAAAGAATCTCCATATCTTTCCTATTATTTCTAGATAGTGAAATATTATGTGTGTTTTTAATGCATATGAATAAGAAATCTAGAGTTTACTTCCATATATATAGGTGAATGGTATTGTATACTGGGTTTTAACCTCCATGTGGTGTGATGTGTATCCTATGACAATATGAATAAGAAATTGTGGTGTTATATTAATTTTATTCCATTTTATTTAATACTATATAGAATGGAATTATATGACTGAATTTCAGCATTGGTTTTTAATCTTGGATCATTGGATAGCTTCATACGTGTCCTATTTATAATAATAATCAAAGTCCTCATGATTCAGTTTTTTTTATTAGACACTGAGGATGCCTTGATCGGGAAATTTTAATCATGATATGTTAATGATCAAACAAAATCCCTAAGATAATTTGATCCATGATCAATGTGAGGAATGGGTTATAATAAGAGATTGGGTGAACTACATATAATTGTGGTATATACACATTGATGTAATACTAATTGAATGTATATGAATCCTTTTGAAGGATATGACCCAATAAGGGATAGTATGATTTTCATGTGGGTTATAGGGATTGGGATTTAGTATGTAATATTACCTATCTTATTTATAATTTCAATCAAATTTATCATAGTTCACATCATTTCATACTTCATTGATGGATAATTAATGATGGTGGATCATTTAGAGGTTGTCCCATGAGTTATATGAAATGTAAGGTGGAGGTATATAATCCATGGTAGATTCCCATGTCACATATCCAACCCTTATTCTCTAATATAAAAGGGGTATATTTTCATTTATTATCATTTTATGGGTGAAGGGATATATTGGGAATGGGTGGTATTCTATATGGGCTCAAATGAAATTAATACTACTATAATGGACAAGTCATGTATAAGGTTTCATTAGTCTATGACCCGAGACCATTGTGTAAATTATCTACCAAGATGGGGTATTTTTTCAAACATTCATTGTTGATAGTTCACATGGATCAATGGGAAACATCACAATATGTCAACATGATATGGCATACATGTCTTAGGATGTCTAATTATCTTTTATCAGTATTTCTATCTAATAGGGTTGAAATTTATTATTATTTCCTTTTGATATAGATGATATGAATTAGGTTGTCCACCTCTAATGTAAAACTTTATTCTCATGAACTTGGATGACATGTCCATAGTTCATGTCTTGATCAAGTTTGACATATACAGATTCCATCTCTTGAACTTAGATAACATGAAGAGATGTTTTCATGTGATTGAGATAACATGTCCAGGTTTCATTGAATGATGTTGATGAATTTCCTTGATTCTATCATGGGAACCTATTATTCATGTCTAGAGTTCATCTCATGATCAATGACATCATGTATAGTTTCATTCAAATAAACCTATATGACATACATAGAGTTCCATGCATTATTAAAGATTAAATATCAGAATAACATTTCATAAAACAAGAACACATATGTAATAGATTTCACATGAACCTGATAATATATCTAGGTTCTTCCAAATGAATAATGCATACTTTCCTAAAAGTCACCACATGATCATGAAAACATTTCTAAGGGATTCGTATGATCCCATCGAAAATTACTAGATTTCATTACATGATATATATATATATATATCAAGTCAAATTAATGACACATCCACAAGAAAATATTAATATCTTCCATCTCATGAACCATACAAAATTTTATAGTCACCTCATATGAACTCATTCATGTCTATCATAAATTCACCTATGAAGGCATTGTGATATCAAGAAGTCCAAATGATGTCTTTTTGTTTTATCTTGATTACATGCCTATGACCCTTCATATGATCACATAATTGATCATTTGAATTGAATAACACTTCGAAAATATTTATTAAGTTACTCGCTAATATTTTCTTCTTGGAGTCTCTTCATATTCCAAATTCCTTCACTCAAGAAAGTCCCCACATTTCTCTATCTCATTGTGTCTATTTTCTATGTGGTTCATAGGGATAGAAATTTCCATCCTCTATTAATATTAAATTTTATAGTGATTATTTATCATATCATTGATTGACTTAGTAAAGGGATGGTTCAAATTAGTCACTAATGCATCATGTTCTTAACATAACTATGACTAATGAGTTCAGGGACATTTTACTTGTGTCGTATGATTACTAGATTATATGAGATCAATATTTAATTTAAATTTTACTTGAACAAATTGATTTTAAAATGGATTCTTCATAATCAACCCCACATGTGAGATAACCTCTTTGAGATCAGTATGACATGTCAGATATACTTTATGAGATCAGGGAACATATTTGAGAGATTTCATGAGATTAGGCTTCCTTTTAGTGGTCCATTGAAAATTTTAGGATTATTGTCATAAGTATTTTGTATTATGAATGTAATACTCACATGTGGTGTGTATTCCCATCATATGAAAAATAGTACAAGAACCATTATATAAGTATCCCTTCATTTATGAATTCTTGATATGGTCCCTCTGGTGATTGTCAAACAGTTTCCCCCCATTTTTCTTCCAAGTCATCATATGATCAGGGTGAAATTTTCAGGTTATTTCACATTATGATAATAGCATGTATAAGGTATTTCTTGTGACCTAATAATAAATCACGTTGATTGAATGATCAGTTAACATGGTGATCAACATTACTTTCTTCAAAAAAGAATCTTCTAATTATAAAAATTTATCGTGTGAATGACTCTGTGTTTGTCTATTGTTTTTCCATTGAATTATCACATGATCATGAAGACTATTTAGGGGAGTTAAATTTATTATGAATACTTTATTGAGGTTTTCAAATGATTAAAAATACTTATTGGATTGTCTTTACATTGTCATGGAGGATTCCATTGAGGGCCTTGTCTAGATCAGATCATGTGATATGTGTAACACATTTACATGATGTTTATGTGTTTATGTGACCTGAAACATTATTAAAGATCAAAAAATAATTCTAAATGTCTAAATTGACCCATATTTATTTATGTCTATTCCTTCATTATATTAATGAAAAATAATACTTTTCATTTGGGTTTTCATTCAACAAAAACTTTTATAATGCTCATTTGGTGAGAATCAAAAGTGATTGATAAAATTGATCTAATGGATTAATAAATATTATATCTAAATGAAAATATTATTATAAAATTTTAAATAATCATACACATTATTTTTCACTCATTATTTGAGAAATTAATCTTTCATCGTATGTATGTGCAAACAATGGCCTCTATGAGAAGTCTTTCACATTTTTCATCCACAACCATGATTGATGGTTTTAAAAATAAATTTATTATCAAAATATTATATTCATAACACTAATAATATTATATATATTAATAAACAACGTTATTGTAAATTTTACAATGGTAACAAAATTAGGAGGTACGAAATATTGATTGGAAGTCCTCGAATGACCAATATAAGAATACAAAAATATAAAAGAATAACATATTATAATTCAGGTTATTTAAAATATGAAATATTGATGTATATGGTTCTTATGTAAATTTTTAATAAAATATATTTGGATATTGATGATTTTATATGGGCTTTTAGAATAAATCTTGAACCTAGGGTAGGGAACATTATGTAAATACTTCATGACTATTTAGTTACATGTTATATAACTTTTTCATCAATTTTGGAAATATTATTCACAATTTCCTACTCTAATATTATATTGAATTACCTTAAATATATAATAATATATATTTCATTTTAATTATGGTGTTATATATGATTTTAGTTCACTTTGAAATTCAATATTTTCATTAAACCAGATTTAAGGGAATATTCTTGTTCTTGTATCATATCACGCATCACCCCTTATAAATATTTTAAAACATAAATTGATTCTAATGAACTGATATATTTTTTGAAGAAATGTACTTTTTCAATTATTATTTTATCAAAAACATTATGATATTTAGTTATTTAAATGATCCTTTACCAATTTTAGAACAATTCAACCTAAAAGGATCATTTTTCATTAATTCATCCCCAGATCATTCCCATGAATTTTATACAATTGAATATCATATTAATGACCTGTGAAAATTATTCTGGTATGCATTATTAGTAATCCTTATGATTTTTCATTCTGTTATGCATTAAATTATGATTATCAACCCCATTTATTTCTCATTATATTGATCATTCTATGGATTTATATATGAATTAATCTCCCCAAATAGAATTCATATAAATTATTTTATTTTCTCTGATGTGTGTTAAAAATTATATATCCCTCCAATGTATTTTGGAAAACATTATATCTCATTATATGTTATGTATGGAATTGGGGAGTGAACTTAATTCATCCGTGGACATTTACTACTTTATGATTGGAGTATGGGGAGTGACTCTTAACTTATGTTTGTGAAATCATGTTCCTTTTTTTTAAATCTTGATTATGATTCCATATTCATTTGATAACATTTCACTATTCCATTTTCATATTCTTATGATCAACTCATTTTTTATATCATTTTACGCCTTTTTACTCTGAGATTATAAATTATTTCCATGTTTACTCCCTTAATAGTGTTTATATATCAACCTTGTTCTTATATATATTTTATTAAGATAGACTATAGAGTTTGAAAATATCTTTTCATGTTTGGATAACTCTATGGAGTAATAAATTAATATTATTTTATTTTGTTCTTGATGATTTATTTTTATGAGTAATCATTCGTTGTAGACATCTAAATCCTTGTCTTGTAATGTAAGAACAATATATTGTGGATCATGAAATAACATATGATTAAGGTCTGGTTCTCTATACTCAGTATCATATCTAGGTAAATATATTTATTAGAGATTAAGATAAAATAATAGGGAAGTACATTTTGAATATAATAAGTCTTATTCCTATGTGTAAGAGAAAATCCTATATATTTGGGGATTTAATGATTATGTGGTTTTTATAGAAATAAATTCCATTCATAAAGCTAAATGTGGATTTGGTTTCCAAATAGATGTATATAGTTGAAATACCCCCAAAAATAGTTTTCTAATTATATATCATCTATCATTCTAGTACGTGGTGGAAGGTCCATTACTATTAACATTTCTTGAGGCATTTAGGGGATACAATTTGTATAATTCATATTATATTTACAAACCTGCATGAAGGATTTGAATATTTTTTACTGGTATTAACTATGATAGAGAACATAAATAGATGATTATATTTTTTAAGTCGGTTATAACATAAAAATAAATAAGGTAGGATCTTCATATCAGATATTCATTACTTATTATATGACTATTTTTTACCTTTATTTTTATATTAATAAATATATCCATATCCCCCACTGTATTTTTTATATAAAATTGAAATATGTTCAATTATTTGACTTATTTAATTGTTCATTAAGAAATACGATGATTTTCCTAATGAAATATTGAATATGATCTATGATGGAACTGATATCCTTATAGAAGTACTTTTATAACATACTCATGTTATTAATAATAACATGAATCATGGGGAAGTTCTTGTGAAATATAATGGTGTGGTTAATTCATTTTTTTATTAAGGACCTCTTTCGTTTATTTTATATTCTAATACAAATATATTTGAAAAATATATTATTTCAATTTTTATGATATCCACTTTAATTCATTTTTTTGAATAAGAAATTTTAATTATAATTTTTTTACTATCTCAAAGGAGAACCTGACCAGTGGTAAACACTAGTCAAGAATTAAAATAACATTAATTATATAAAATGACGGTTATTGGAAGAATATTGTGGTTCATTTATCAATATATATCTCCATAACACTCTCCGTATTCAAATTGAGAGGTATCTCTTTTTGGTAAATAAATTGAAGATGAATTTATTATATCATATGAGGTGAACGTCACAATGATTTCTTGATATTTCTATAGTTTTATTATTAACATTGATTATAATGTTGAATCATTTTTTATGAGTTGAGGTTTGAGGACCCAACTTATTAAATAAAAAAGAAGTTTCATGAAAAGGGACATACAAAACGTCATAATTGCAAGGAAAAAAAATAAAAACAGAAATGTCATCAGAGATCAAGTAGCTCTAGAACCCATACTCATGCTATGTTGAGATACACAACCACCTCAACTATGAAGTTTCTATCCTCTTCTCCAGGTTTTAGCCTGTATCCATGGCTCTCTATCATTATTTCATAATTCATCATTGTTGACCACCATCGACGCTTTAACTTCATGCATCTGAACAATATCAAATTCTTCCTCTTCACTACTACCAGAGCCAAGAAGATCCAATTATTTTTTATCACTAACATTTGAAAAAGATTTTAGACTTGTGGAACTCCTTGAAGAAACACAAATACATTTTTCCATGTTTATAACATGTTTTTAAATTTGATCTAAAGGTATTACGTCATATTTTATAACTTGTTTTGATTCATAAGCATATTCACCAAAGACAGCTTTAATTCTTTTGACAGAACCCAAAAATCTTTTTGTACCATTTATTTTAACAGACCACACAAATGTAGCTAGGGGTTCATCCTCTAAATGCTAAGGAACTGTTGGATCAAGGGTCTGTAAAAGAAACCATTTTTAATACATATATTTAAAAGCAGGCTCAACAAATAATTCATTCGCTTGCAACTTCACAATCAGATGAACCTCCTGATTTGTACACCTACTTATATCTAGTAGCCTTGAGACCATAGGATAATCAAGAGGGTTTGTACACACAATGGAATTGTCTACCTTACATGTCCTACCACTGCCATTAGTAATATCATGAGGTGTAGAAACCTCCTTATAATGATCCTAGGAAGAACATTTATGCATAGATATTTCTGAAATGGAACCTTCCATATTTGATTTTCCCTTTCTTTTTTAGGACCACAACATCTATTCCTTCCAAAAGTTGTAATCCACCTCATTCTAGATAGAGGTATCTTTTTCCTCTTGGTTTTTAGAATAACCCACACTTACATTTTCATCCACAATTCCATTGTATGGGACATCTTTAAAGGAGAAAATTGTGAGAGGCATATTCTCTTCATTAGTGTTGTCAGCACACACAAAAATCTTTGAGGAAGATTGGAGATATCATGCATTTAACACTCCATTATTTTATGTGTAGTTTCAATGGGGGCCAAAAGTGGCTACAAAGATGTCACATGTTGATCTTGTTCCTTTTCATTTGTGTAAGAAATAGAAGAAATACCTTGTTCTTGGTCAATTGACTCTTTTATCTTTCGATTGAAATGATGATTTTCATGAACTCTTAGATGAAAAATATCACCAACAACCTCCATTATGAAAGAATAATTATTATGTCAAACTATGCTTAAAAATTCATAGAATGGTGGAATTTTTTCATATTCCACAATCAAGTTGACTTCATACTCATTTTGGATAGGAATACTTTGTTAACAAGGGTAGATCTCAGATCAATCTATACCAGAATTTGAGAAACTTTCCCATAACAAACTTGATTTGTAGAAATTTCTATTCGAACTAGAACTCCAAGCACAAAGGCTATGCCAAACAAGATCTCGGGGTGCCATAGGACCCAACTCAGTTCATGTATATTAACCCATATAAGAGAACATGTTTATCTAAAATCATGTAAGTTAAATTCCAATGTCCAATTATGTATTTTTAAAAGACTATGGGGAAGGATAAGGGAACTAAAACTACCATATTTTCCTGTTAATTTTGTAGAGGGAAAGAGAAGATGAAAAAACCTATTCTGATCAAGAAACATTTGAAATCATCAAAACACAAAACTGAAGCTAGTAAATAAATCAGATATGAGACCTCCCATGGTTTCATAACTTTCGATAGAGAGATTCTCCTAATGAATGAGTGTCTACAAATCTCCATCAGATCTGAGATCACTCCCTCTGAAGCTGAGACATTAACAACAGATCCCTTTATAACAATTCATTGTGGGGACCATTTTATTGTGATGGGAAAAGATCTACCTGAAAACCCCACATAATATTAAAGGCCCGAGGAAGAATTTTCTAGATCATTTGATTTATTTTATTCATGGCCTATGGACTTTTGATTTGAAGCATACATGTTTATATTGAGGCTTTGAGGGTGGTCAGAGTAGGTGTGGTATCTCTATGGTTATAGAGGTAGGGTTTTCTCCCATTCCTCCATCCTATCCTTGATTGATTTGTTGGTATTATAAGGATGAGCCTATTAAGTCCATTATAAATAAATTAAATTTTAATATATGATGTAATTAGATTATTCTCCATAAATATTGAGATAGAAATTAGTTATTCTTAATGGTCTCATTAGGATGAATATAAGAAAAAAACAATGGTTCTTTTCCCTGGAGGATCACCAAATTGATGACAAGGTGGTAACAAAATCATACATCCAATATTAAAAATGTGTGGAAATATGTATCCTAGAAAAAATCTCTAGGGGTAAGACAAATTATTCAAGTGTTGAAAATATATACATCAATATAATGAATGTATAAGTGAGATGATAAATTCCCCCAATGTGATTGAATAAAAAAATCCTTGTCAATACAGAACCTTTGGTCTAATCTTTCAACAAGAAGGAATGATAACATTGTACACTCCAATAATATATGCCTAGGGTTCTCAATGAAAACCCACAAAAACCCCCAATTGTACGAGGAAATGGGTAGGCATACTCTATTAATATTGTTGAAGTTGATCAAGAAAAAAATATGGTTATGATATGATAGTTATTAGCAGAATATTAATGAACATATTGTTTGATTCTGGTTCAACTGAATATTTTTTATCATTTATGTTTAGTGGAAATATTAAAAAGCTACCAAAAATCAAAGAGGTTATGTTGTCATTGAAAACTACTAATTGGGTGCTTATTGCATCTAAAGTAAAAAAACAATTCTCCATTTGATATCCGTGGAATAAACCTCCCCATAATCATTGTCATAATAATAATAGTGTAATTTTATTTCATTATATGAATTTAATAGTTGTCTCTGTATAGATATATAATTAACTAATATGAGAACCAAATTAAATCATATATATCAACTTACAAACTGATTTTACACAAATTTAAGAAGAAGTATGAATCTCTATTGGAATCCACTTTTGAAACATAGATATTATTTCATTATAAGAATGAATATATATATATGGACTTAATCAAAGGTGTGGACAATAATTTTTGACATTCCCATGATGATATATTATAAAGATTTATTCCAAAATGTTTTTTCTGTTATACCTTTATTTTGAAAGGTTAGGTTCACAATTGATCTCAGAGAAAGATCTTTCCGGATGCCGGAGAGTCCATATAAAATGGGGCACATTGAACAAGATGAATTTATGAAGACAAAAATATAATCATAAAGATATTAGATTCATATTTTGTATTGATTCATTATAGGGACTTCCAATAAACTTTTTCATGAAGAAGGATGGTTATTTTCATCTCTAAATCAATTATCATGAACTGAAAAAGATCACAATAGTGAATTACTATTAATACCATGGATATTTTACTTGTTATACTAGTTACATGGAGATAAGTACATCTCTAAAGTGGACCTTTAGTTAGGATATCACTATTTAACGGTGTAACACCCTGATATTTTAATGGTAGACTATTCTCAATTTAATATTTAATACCCAATAGTGAGTTTAAACGAAGCACATCATAATATTAAAATACAATTATTTAATCATGAAACAAATAAAATAGCCTTTAAATTTGACGATTTAAATAGTATTAAATACACTATGAAAAATATATAACGGTCATACTCAATAAAATTTATTTTAAAAATTCTCAATAAATAATCAGTCAACCATAATTAATATATTTAACTATATTATAAAATTTAAATCCATAAAAAATTTATAAATTTTATGCGAAAGATTTTTATTTTATTTTTTTGAAATTTTAAAAAACAAAATTCATATAACTAATATTATTTTTTAAAATAATAATATCTATATTAACAGAGGATAATTTTTTGAACATTTTGGAAAATATATATTTGTCAATGAATAGTGAACATTACTAATTTTTGGTATAGGTGGATTTATATTTATGGAATATGTTATTTAAAAGTGACATTGTTATTTGAATATGATTTCAAAATAACATAATTGTTAATTAGTATTATTATATCAAATTAATTTCATTTAAATGATCTTATATCTAGATTTTATTACATGTTTATTTTTTTAGTTTTTAAATTTCTTTTATTCTAAAAACTGTTTTAAAGTTCCAAATAATTATCCATATAAAATAATTAAAAAAGACACTATTTCATAATAATTTAAATGATATTTATTGATTTTATATCTATAAATACAAATTTATATTCATTTATTTATAATTATAGGCCATAAAATTATTATGATACAGTTAGTTCTATAAAAAAATTAATGTTCTCTTTTTTAAAATGTCTATGGGATCAATTTATAATAAAATAATTCCAATTATATGAGTATAATTTATAAAATTATATTAAATAATTCTAAGATTAAAATTTTAAATTTTCTAATAATATGGACATAATTTTTTCCAACAATTCCTAGTGGAAACTATAATTTTTTTACAATGCTTAATGTTAATGAAGGTTTACCTCAATGTAAAAAATTAACTATAATGGTTACAAATTGTAAAAAATGTGTAATTAGTATTTCTGGTTCAATATAAAACCTATCACTTATATGGTTTGATAATACTCTATTTTAGAGTATTATGGCATGAGAAAAGCACATGGATTATTTCTTTTTATAAATTCAAAATGTTTCGTCTCCCCCACATAGAAAAGACAAACCATTCTCATATCCATTCTACACTTCCATAATCTATTAGTCCTTCCAAAACCAACCCAAATCATATACATAATTACATACCAACGTCATTGAATATTTTGGAAGATTCTAAATCCATCCTAAATTGGATTTTGGTTCAAACCAAAATATGTTTTTTAGTGATGAGGTTACTTACTTAATCAAGTGTTTAAATTTATTTCTTCTTTTTTATCATTCATATTGTATTTTAAAATAAGTATATAATAATTCCTAATATTCCATATAATGATATTTTTTATTTCATTTTATTTAACTTCAACCATCCCTTCCTCCAAAAAATGTGAAACAGAGAATTCTATATTTTTTTACAGACTTCCACCTCACGAACCAATGTATTTTTTCAACACCACTTATAATGGGTGGATATAAGGATATATATAATTATTATATAGGGTTTTATTATATAATATTAGATAATATGATTTTAATATATCATATATATTCTTACATTCAATTATGTAGGGAATAAGATAATCTCGCTCTTGTGTATGGTGTACTATCATCTCACAAAGCGATGTCCTCAATTTTTCACATAAAAATTATATATAAAGTATTATAGACTAATAAGAATTTAATATATGTCATTAATGAAATATAATTAATGATTAAAAATAAATATATCATATACATTCATACATTTCAATCCATTTAGTAATTGATAACATCATTTGTGTGTAAGAGAGACAACTGCCTCAAGAAGCAACGTGATTCATTTTAATCACTACATCAAAAGGATGGTATGGGTAAGTGTATTAAAATATATAATATGATATTATTGGTATGATACAAATATTTTAATTAAAATAATAATAGAAACTATATTAATATCATGATCATCAAGAAATAGAATCATTACTCATGCATATGAATGGCCTACCGTCTCCATTTTTATAATGTAGTTCATTATTCCTTACCATATTTCATAGATTAATTTAAAATTATAATTTATTTATAATAAAAAAAATATGAATTTATTACCATATATGATATTATTAAATAATAATCTATTAGACAATACAGATCATACTAATGTGATTTTGGATGTATGTGATGTTTTTCATTAAAATGTATGATGTGAAATTATCTGGTAAATTAATTGAATATGAACATGTGACAAATTAAATAAAATTATTAATAAGAATCAAACTATTTTTTAAAAAATGTATTTTTTATCATTACATTATTATTATAGAAGTTAATTATTGCTCAAGACAAATCACACTCGATGTAATGTATATTTATAATACACCATTTTTATTGGAATATGACCATTATCTATATAATAGGCATTCAATCTATTTAATGTTTTGTAATAATATTAAATTCATTTTATATGTGACTTGAATATATACCCAGATTATTATACATTCATTTGAAATGGATATGCATGACTTATGACCATGTCTAAAATTAATTCTTAGTGTAATCTCTTTTAATTTTTTTTATGAGACAAAAATATGATATCCATTATTCGAGGGTTAATTTTAATGTTTATTACTTATTATTGATATGCATATGTGGAACACATAATCATGTACATTATATTAATGTTATTTTTTTAAAAATAATTATATATCCTTATAATGAATGGGGTAATGGTTTGGTCTCATTAGACATCATGTAAGGTACTATGGTGTGAACAAAATCTAATAGGTTACTCATTCCACCATGTGATGTCGTCTTAATAGTTATCCTTGAATTATGCTTGGGTAATGTTTTATTTCACTTCTAATTCCCCATATAGCCATGATCTTACAATAATACAGTATATTTATTATTTTTGAATATTATTAATCATGTTCTTTCACTTTTTTTAAATCTTGTTATACCATTGAGACATGTATTATGTTTCCTTATCAAGTTTATCGCCTTACTAGTATTTTTAGATCACCCCTCTCTTTATGTATTACCCATGTTATCCCGTTCAGTTTTTTGAGCTCAAATGGATTATAAGAGATCATTATAGATAATTAAATAAGGATTCCAAATTTTATGTTCCTTATGATATAATAAGAACTTAGTATTCCAATTACACTTCACATCACAATATTCAGGGTTGTTCATATTGGATATTTATGTTTTAAAATCAATTGTTTATATGTGTAAAAGTCAAGGTTCACTATTGTTATAATTGAAAAAATATATCATTTATCCCATAGATCTAGGATAAGAAAATATTAATCACAATCCTATAGATATTTCTAAGGATATGACTAAATATAAAAAAATATATTGACATCTTGTTGAATTATAGAAAACATTGTTTAGGAGAAATTACAAACCTATTATGATACTAAAAGGTGAATGTGGATCTTGAATAGATGTACATAATGGTTTTATATCAAAAAATGTTCTGTTTTAATATTCTCGACCATTATATGGTACATGAAAATGGATGTTACTATTCACCTGGATTAAAACTCCATGGGATATGCTTTATAAAATCACAAACTCTTTATAATCAATTATGACAGGATTAAAAAAAATATGTGGAAACCTAATAGGAATCATTTCAATGGATAATTTATATTGATACATAGAGGCTCATTAGTCAATTTAACATTATCACATATAATTTATTAAATATATGATTATAAGTTCCTATTTGGTATGTTAATGCATTCTCATCTTTTTTTTAATCTAAGTGATAGAATGCTGATAACCAATGTGATGAGAAATGTAAAGATATAAATAATGAAATTCCTATCATAATGGGAATGGATGTTAGAAATAATTTAATTATTCAAGATGAGCTATTATGAATTATGATGTATAATTTAAACATACTTATATTTACAAACAAATTAAATAAGAGAATGATGACATGTCATGGATGGTCACGTGTAATATTTGATAATAAAATGTTGTTTTGGCCTCATAAATTTCAATAATGCGTGAAGAATAATCAAGATAAATATATATAATAGTGTGGGATATATTTTATATGTTAAATTAAGGAAATTGAGTAAATAATTTCAAAGGAATTCAATGTGTTATTAGTGGGGAAATTGAGAATTATCCAATTTTATTCCCTAATCTAAGGGTTATTACCTATTATGTGGAAAGATCTATATTATGCTAAACATATAGGTGAATTATATATATATATATAGTAATCCTAGAATTGTTATGTAGAATTATTAAATTGCAATTGCATTGTAGTTATAAGAATCATGAAACATCTATAGATTGTTCAATTGTACTTAATCAATGAAGATTTTCAAGAAAATGTTGAACGATAATAATGAAAAATAAAATAGATTAAATTTTAAGGATATATTTTTTGTAAAATATTAATCTTAAAAATAATGTTACTAAAAAATATTTCAAACTAATGTATTTATTCTTATTTCCATCATATTATTGAAAAAGTTATAGGATCATAACAATTTATGAATATGATTATAGCATAATATTTTACACATTTTTAGAAAAACCGAAATCTCATAAGATGTGGGACAACCCATGAGAACTATAATGATACTGGGTCATTAACCGATATCCAAAGAGTTATAAGGTTTCATTTCCTTCCATTGGTCTAGAATTGTAATGTTAATTATGATATTATTTTCAGTTAAATTATTAGATTAATAAATCTTATGTCTATGAATTCAATTTTATGTGATCAATGTTAATTCGGTAGATTTTTTATTTTGGTGAAGTATATATAACCGTAAGATTTAACATAAAGGATTACTTGGGGGATATATGTTACATTTTATAAAATTCATACTAATGGTTTTTAAGGATAAAAAATTAAATAATGGATTATGTTTTACATTGGTGGACACTGGTGTGAAATTAGAGATTATAGTAAGGTAAAACATGTGTTGCCTATTTTTTCTAGTTAAATATAATGGAAATAGATTTTTCTATTTTTTTATTATGTGATCCACTGTAAGTTCATTTTAGTTCTTCCGGAATGGAAATCCCATCTGAAAAACTCATCATTTAGAGAATAGATAATATTGTGTTGGAAATGATTAATTGATTAAATTATAATTTTTATGGTAGTACATTTCCATATGTTCTTAGTACATATTGTAAAATGATCCCTCTTCTGTAGTGAATGTATCTTGAAAAAATTATCCAATTTTTTTCAAATCTGATGAATCAATAGTCTTTTTATTCAATATAATTTTATGTTTGTGTTGTTATGATTTTATAATTACCATTCAACTTCTTCTGATTAATGATCTATATGACTCTTTTTAAAAAATTTCCCTTTTCTTACATTTCTATATCATCACATTAAAAAATTTATCCTATGTGTAAACCAAGTAATTTTATGATATTTATATTCCCCTTTCACAATGTTAATAGGATATTTTATTTACCCTATTTATGTCGATGGTTTTCTGCAAAAAAATATTTAAAATGATAAACCATTCATCGATGAGAAAAATTTAAAATTATTTAAATGAAACTTATTTAAGGGTTTATATGGTAAAAATGTTTTATTTTGAATAAATCACATTTGTGATAGTATATTCACCACCCAATAATGTGATTACACGAATAGAGATACAATATTTAAATATTATTTTTTAAACACGACCAATATAACATAGATTTTAAATTGGTGGATATGAGTACTCTTAAATAATATATATATATATATCTAAAAAATAAAAAACTATTTACATTATCTTAAAAAATAATGATTTAATTTTTATAAATTTACTGTATTCTTAAAAAAATTATGCTTCCCTTAAAAAATATTTATTTAAATTATCAAAAATAACTATCATTAATGTTTTGCCCAAATTTAAATGCTTTTTTAAAAAATTAGATTTATTTTTGAAATCAGTGTATCAATATTGTATTTGGGTGACGTTGTTTCTTTGATAATATTGATTTTTATGATAATAATGGAAAATACGTATTTTTTTAAAATAATCATTTATATTCATTTAATTAGTAAATAAATAAGTAAAATTATTATTTTAATTTTTTTTTAAAATTATAATATTTATTATTTAGTTTTATTAAATCAATTTTTTTTCATTTATATCATAATTATTTTATATTTTATTATATATCCATTTTTATTATTTAAGACACTTTTTTCTAAAAAATATTTTAAACGGGACAATTATTATCCATTTAGAATAAATAAAATAACCCATAATATTGAATAATTTATATAATATTTATATAATTATATCTATAAGTAATAATTGAAATTCATTTTTTACGATTACATTTCATATAGTTAATATGAGCTCATATTTTCATTAAAGAGGCATTTATTGAAAAACTGATTCCTTAACATGTATATGGGTCAATGATTTTATTAAATTATGCATGTTCTATTAGTTATATTTGAATAAATGATTATATATTTATAATAATAATATTTTACATTATTTTATATATTTTAGATAATCGTTTTCCACAATTAATCGAAAAAATAGTAAAACTTATTTCCCATTGTTAATGAAAATATACATATATTTGGGGTTACACTCAAATGATGATGGTGAAAAATAACCAGAAAACTTTATAAGTACAATTGATTGTAAATATTTAGACCCTACCATTACTATATCTCATAATTGTATTTTTATTTTTTCTTTTTAAATGAAAACAATTGGTTATAATTATTTTATTTTAAAAATTAAAAATGTTTTGTCACCCTCTCTCATTATTCCCCTCCCCCTCTCATGTTTGTTCCAAAAAATTTCAACCCATTGTTTCAGACACTTCCATCTCAAATTAGTTTTTTACATACCTCATATCATCATATAATCCTATATATATTACAAAATCCATCCTAAAATTATTTTTGTGACATAATAACAATGTTGTCCAAAAAAAGATAATATATTAAACTGAGCATTTTATTATATTTCTTCATCCACCTATATAAAATCATATTGAAACACCATGATATAATATTCACATTATCCTATAATCTATAGTAGATAATATAATATTTTTTCTTTCTATTCTGATCTTCATAACATGGAAAAGATACTCATGCATTTATACGACAAACCCTTATCCTAATTGTAACATACTTTGTTTTTCAAAACCATATTACACAGTTTGTTTGAAAATTATGTTTAATGTATAAAATGATAATTACCTCATTATAACATTTTTAGACCTGATAATAAAATAATATTTTTGACCTTAGTCAACTTACCAAAGTTATTTTTGAGATATGAGATTTTTATCGTTAAAATGTTTCACATGAAATTAATTATATAAGTAATTGAGTTTGTCTTGGTAATAGATTTTATAAAAGGAATAATAAAAATTAAATTGGTTCTTAAAATTGTATATAATTAAAATTATATTTTAATTTATGATGAAAAATAAATCCCATGAAATATCATGCTCAATGTATGAGGACATTCTAACCCACCATTTTCATCGGTTATGACCATTCTCTCTCTATATCACTTCATATTCCATTTATGTAATGTATTGACAATAAATAATTTATATATACATAAAATTAATTCCTAGATTAATCTCCCTTCCATTGATAGTGTAATACATTCCTTATGGCCATCTCTCAAATGTATTTTTCAAGGAATCTAATTTCATTATATTGAGAGACAAGATTACTATTATAGAAGTTTTTCTTATGATTCTACTTTATTATTTATATCCTTATATGGAATTAATTTTAATATAAATGGAATGTATTTTACTAGTGGGTTTGGAATTATATAACCCTGTAATGTAGTTGGTAATGTTATAGTCTCACAATATGTCATGACTGGGATTATGGACTAATGAAAATCCATTAGGGGAATTTTTTCACCATGTAATATTGGATTGTTAGTTAAAAATTACTTATTATTATGTAATTTTTCTCATTTCTACTTTCTCATGTTAACATTATCTTTTATATGGTTTTCATTGTGTTAATATTCCATGTGATCACTCATTTTCCCTTTCTTTTATGATGTCTTGTTTTTCCTTTAAAACACATTTTATGATTGCATGTCAGTTTTATCCACATGCTGATATTTTTAGCTCACCACGTTCATTATATATTCCATATTCTATTCAATAAACTTATAGGAGAAAAAATGGATGATGGGATCACATTATATAGAATTTAATAAAGATTCCATGTTTGATTTTTCATTTAATTTCATATGAACCACTTATTCTTATAACACTAGGCCTCAAGTTCATTGGGGTTGTATCTGTGTGATATTTATGTTTATAAATCTTATAATAATATGTTAAAAATTCATTGGTCACTATAAAAGTTGATGTAGCATGATATACCCAACACTTCCATTCATACTAGGTATGGGAACTATGAGTCTATAATCATGCATTTTTTACTCATGAATTATATGTATATCATTATAGAAATAATGAAAGTTGGCATTAAAGATTACCCCAATAAATTTACAGTAGTATTTATATATGATATTATTATTTTAAAAAATCATGGAGAAATGAAAGTAAAATTTTAGTCATTTGTGAAGGATATTTTGGAAGGAGAGTTTATACTCAATATATAGAAAATGTGAGTTTTATATAGGTAAATTAACATTCATGCGACATGTAATAACATTTAAGATGATAAATGGGGACCCTTTGAAAACATAGTTTTTTAGGGATTTTAAATGAACATTATATGGGATAAATGTATGTAGATTCTATGAATTAGGTAGGTACTTTCATTGAATGGTGAAAAAAATCTCTATAATTACATACCTCACATTCCAATATTACTCTTAATGGAGTGGAGTATTTTTATATAGATAAGAGTGAATATTAAATTAATGATTTGAATAAGAGGCTCACCACACCATCTCCACCGTAAAACAAAACAATTGTGGAAGGATTTTACATATATCTATTGATGGAACAAAAAATCATGTGGGCTATGTTGATAAGCATAATGGTTATGTATTATCCTATGCCTCAGGAATCATAAATGTGCACTAATAGAACTATCTGACACATCATCCTGATTTGGGATCAGAAATCATCACATTTTAAATACTAAGGCATTATTTCTATATATAGGAGTATTATATATATATAGCCTAAAATATATAGTCTCTTTGAATGATCATAACATGTTCTAGTCAATATGGTTTGAGATATTCAAGGATTAAGATTTCCCAATCAAATACCATCTGGGGAAGATGAAAAAGGTGTTTTATGATTTAAGATGAAAATATCAGGTAATGATATATATGATGATGAATGATAAGGAACCAATATTTTTAGATTAGAAAAGGCTGGATAAGTGAATCATGAATAGTGAAACATTATCACACCTTTCTCAAATGACTATACAATCATTAAAACATGAGAATATAATTAATGAAAAAAAGATGATATAGGGATACAAAATAATATGGATTTCATGAGGAAGTTAAAAACATTTATTACGTTAACAATGAATTACATTAGATATTTGGGACTAACTTTCTATTCCCTCAAAACAAGAGACAAATATAAATCTATAGAACAATGCTCATATCTCATAATTCTCCATTATCATATCAAACAAAAAATGTATAGAGATCTTTGAAAACACTATTTTAAAGGAAATATAATGAATACGAATATGGAGTATACATAAAAGTGAATTATTTACATTCTAATAATGTATGAGGTGAAATCATAAAAATATTATTAATTAATTTTACATACCTATATGCAAAAAGGACAACATCAATATGTATTATTTCATGGGACATCAAAACACAACAAAATAAAACATTTTTAAACGTGTTCTAGTGGACCATCATACAAATATTACTGACTTCATTAATTTTTTATAAGTCTTATCAGATGATCACCATGGAAAGTTATAAATTAGAAATATTTTGAGGTTTCATTGAACAAAAATTTCTGTTATATCTGATTGAGATTGGTGGTTCATCTAAATGATTTAAAAGACTATTAATCATCCTATGAACACATGCATGAACTTCATTACAATGTATCTTACCAAAACTGAGGGACAGTCGGAATAGAATATTCTGACATGTAATTATATATTGATAGAATATCATATATACTTCATGAGAGGCTGGAAAAATCATATTCCTCCAATCATGTTCTCATACCAAAATTGATTCCAAAAAAGCGTCTAAATGGCCCCATATGTAGACCTCTATAGGAATAGAATTATATCAACTATGTACAAGGATGAAATAGTTAAAAATAACTATCCAGGACCTAATATGGTATTTGAAATTGTTGAATAATTTCAGACCACTCAAAAAAAATTCATTGCATTTCAAATTTGATAGAATAATTATACTAATAACTATTTAAGATTATTAGAGTTTTATGTTTGAGATAAAAGTATCTTCCACATATCTTTTTGGAAGAGGATGTGTGGGAACCTTATGAAACCCTAAAATGATAGTTTCTTCATTAGTTTTCAACGTAGTGTATAGAGTCTAATTTCTAGGGAATAATTTCCAATCATGAGAAGAATGTGATGATCAAATATATTAATTATTATTTACCATTAAAATTTTCTTCTAGGATCTTATTTTTTCGTGGTTTCGGTCTCAAAACGCCCAAACGCTCTGTATCTGATAATGGATGGACCTACTTTCCAAGGGCAGGCGTTCGCCGGATGGTCTGACCAGCGATTCTTAACAACTCACATTGGTCGAAAGGATGGGAATTCGGGCTCATCGCACCCTTTTGGTGTGAATTATTGCATGTTCCGGGACTCTCTTATATATTTAATATGTATTCATATGTTCACGAATATTTGGTTTATACCCGAACATAGTCTCTACAGATTTAACACGGGTGGGAAATGGTCAACTGGACGCAAGGGGTTCGGAATCATTCAAGCCTGAGGATTACCATACCTTGTTGGATTAATGACCCCGAGGTGTCAGAACTCATTGATGCAGCACTAAGAGTGTCATAGTGAACTGATTTAAGGGTAGTCGGATTGACGGGTTGTTGGGCTTGAACCTCATGGAGGCTTGCTATGTACCCCACCTAGGGGACAGGGATCAAAGTCCACGTAGTTCTCATGGGAGTGTCTGAGAACCGACATGATTGTGGACCCGGGGGTCTGAAGGTGGTTGGGCTTGAACCTCTTGGAGGCTTCCTATGTACCCTGCCTAGGAGGTAGGGATCAATGTCCATGTAGTAGGCGGGGATCAAAGTGCATGTAGTTCTCATAGGCTTGGGGTTTACACTCTAAGGAGGCCTAGGGAGATGGATCGGGTCTTACACTCTGAGGAGGCCCATATGAGTATGTCATGGTGGATGCTTACTCTAAGCCCACGTGAGTCATGCTCGGTGTGAGAAACAAGAGGCAGTAGGGACCAGAGGATCACGTCGCGACAGGGGAATCCATGAGAAGTGGAGTGGGGCTTATGCATATGGGCGTCCCATTACGTTGGGGCTTACATCGGGTTGGACGCCCATGGCGACAAAGCGCAGAAGGAGAGGGAAATGGGTGCTCCTCTGCCCGTCACCTCTCTTGCTCCCCAAGGAAGTACCCGGGGAAGTACCAAGGTGCATGGGTATAGCTGCCTTCTGATGGGTATGCTGCCCCCTCTCTAGGGAGGGGAGAAGTGCCCGACCGTCGAAGCGTGCAGTCCTTCATCCTGGCCAGTGGGGCAGGAAGGGGGATCTCACACTCAGACCCCGCATTACCATGGGAATGTGGACCCAGGCATGCTTCGGGAATCTGCCCAAGGGTCGGAGCAACCACTTTTCCCCTGACTACCATGTGTATGTGAACTCAAATGGCGTGCTGGTGCGCCTGAGGGTTACACCACATGGATCTGGTGGCTCTGGTGGAAGCCTCGTCCTGGGGCCGATGAGTATGCCAGTGAAGGAGTCACAGGGGATCGAGCCGGATTGGAGGGATTTTATCTGGCTCGGGGAATGAGAAATCCGATGGTTTTGGCGCCCTTCGCGTAGGGAAGTGATATGTAGCTGGAGGGGCCATCCGCGAACCAGGGTGGTCCATAGAATGAGAGGTCGTCTGCGAACCAGGCGGGTTCGTGGCTTCGGTTTTGGCCCGCGTACAAGGTTGGTACGCAGAGGGTTCCACGCGAGCAGTGGCAGACAAGGTTGGCGCCGGTCGGTGGTTCGTTGGTCGAGGCTTTGCCCGCGTAGGAGGGTGCTACATGGTGCGATGGATCGGAAAAGGGGCATAAAATCCCTGGTCCGTGGGGAGTACATCCGCGGAGGGATCCTGGTTCGCAGCTTTCTATTTTTGTTATTTTACATTCACAGTTCACTAAGTTATTATGCATTTTCGGTTCCTTATTAGTTCATTGCCAGATTTATACCAACTCTGGTTCGCGAACTGGAACTTTCGAAATCCTAATCCTTCCTTCGAAATGCTTCCACCCGAATCTGAATGATCTCCTCTCTGTTCCCTTTCTATGAATCCGAATCCCCTTTACATCCCCCCCTTGGTCTCCTTTTATAGAGTTCAGAAAGAGATGTATCTGCGGTCACTGGAACCTTTTGCGGAGGCCCATGACAGAATACCCAGTTTACGGCTGACTTGGTCAATCAGTAATTCATGGTGGGCATTGAGCACTTCTCCCCCCCCCCCCCCCCGCGAAACGAATGAGGGGAGTTCTTTGCAGCCGAAGAGGGTTCCGCCTCCATTTCACGAATGACAGCGGAGGTATTTCAGGCTGCCTGACATGGATCGTGGCTGGGGCGGTTCATGTGGGTGAACCGGATTGGCACCCACCCTGCTTCGCGCCCACGGAGGATCTCCACCTCTATTCCGTGAACGAAACTGGAGGTGGTTCGGGCCAGCTGATGCAGATCGCAGCTGGGGCGGTCCGGAATGGTGGACCGGGTTGGCACATGTCCTGCTTCGCAGCCACGGACGGTCTCCGCCTTGGTTTCACGAACGACAACGGTTCGCGGAGGAGGGATGCTTCTCGGAACCAGCCGTGCGTCATTAACATTAGACCGGTCTGCGGACCGGTTCCTCCTTCCCCATCCTTGAGTATTTTCCACATTTTCGCATCCCTTTTGAGGGGAAATTGGGCAGAATCACCCTTGAGTTAAAGGGGATCATCATTCTCCTTTGCGGATTTTTCAGGACCCTACAAATGCCCCCCATCAGAATGGGGTCTGATCGGAATGAAGAGGAGGCCATTTCAATGTAGAGTCGTCTTGAAACTCGGATGGTTTGCAGTAGGGGAGTGGACCTAGTATGGGACCATGCCTATAAATATTGAGGGCCCCTTTCATTTTTCCGTTTCTGGATTCTTCGTGAAACCAGAGCATTTTTCGCTTTTCTGCCTCGGTGGGCTTGTTCCTTCACGAAGCGCTTCGTCCGCGAACCGACTGCTACTTATGTGAACCATTTCTCTTTTATGCCATTCTTTATCTGTGGATCCACGTCACAGCCGTGAACCAACACTTTTAATTGATTAAAAAGTAAATTACAACGGGCCGCGTAGGAACTTTCTTCGTGGTTTTGGTGCTCTGTGGTTTCGATGCTCCGCGGTTTCGATGCCCCACGGACTAAAATATTCTGAACATTAAAAGTTTCTAAGTCTTTTGAACATAACCACTTAAAGTCAGGATTGAAATTCCATGGAGCAACTTGGTCCGCGGTTTCCTGTCCAACGCTCCGCGGGCCAGGGTTTTGCGGACTGCTTTCACGAAGGGCTGGTTCGCGGGATATTGTCATCGCAAACCATCCTTCGAGGCCTCCTTGCGGATTTTGATATGAAGTATTCTCAATAGATCCTTATCCATATATTTGGTATTTTTCCCAGGTTTTATTATTTTTGGACTAACCATTTGTTGTCTTTCATTGTTCAGGGATAAAATATGGTTCCCCTCATTCTGCATCGAGGCCTGCTACAGAGCCTCTCCCAATTGGTTCAAGGATACGTTTAGCTATGATTCACAGAGAGGAGAACATCCAAGAGGACCCTAGTTAGTCCATCATTCTTGATGATGGTGTCTTGAAAGACTTTCTCCCTCCTGAGATCCTAGATTATCCACTATCAAATCGGCTTCTGCTTCCTGGATTCAGTCTTCAAGATGATGTCCCTATTCCCCCCAGTTTCTCAGGTCTTCCTTCTCCTTTCCTGTAAGCTTCATCCAAGTGTATTCAGGCGAACCATAGCTATTTGGTGGAGATAGTTTCCGACTCTGACTGGAAAGACGCCTTCATTTTGAGAAGCTGTGTTTGGACCCAAAGTGATAAGAACACCCGGTTATTTTCTCAGGAAGCATTCTTCAAGAGTTACCCTTCTGTTATCAACCTTGCTCGAGTAGATCCCAATGTCTGGTGGATTCCTAGGTGGGATAGTCGGTCTTTTGGGCTCTTCTCAAATGACTGGGCCTAGGCTTTCAAGGTCCATCATCACTACCTGGAGTCTCCCGAATCACTGGAAGCCGTCAATTTATACTCCGCAGTGTGGGCTTCCCAATTTTCTATTTACCCACCATCCTTGATCCTGCCAAACCTACTCATTTGCTGGTGTTCAAGCACTAATACATTCCACCTTTCCCATGTTGAAGTTGCCATTAGTCTGTGGGATATCCATCACATGGGAGGACTCCCGATTATCAGTGAAATTTATGATGAATTTCTTCCTGCTCCTGATGCATGGGACGACGTCGAACAATTGCCCTCGTCAGCTAGGGATCTGTTGGTTATGGAGGAGCATTCACTGGGTAAGGCATTGTGTTCCCGCTCTCTTATTCCTTATAGTACCTAGATAGGGTTGTTTATGAATACCACTGGTATCGTGCTGAAGATTAAGCACCCCAGGACTCAACCTTCTCAACATTCATGATCCTCCCCAAATTCTTACTGGGCGGTTTTGGAGGCGGGCGACTACCTTTCATGGGGTTACGAGGTGTGCCCCGATGTTCCGGCTATGCTCCGGCTGGCAGGTTTGTTTTCTATGTTCCTGATCAGGTGTCTATTCCCTTCTCAGGATATTAATCCTGGCGTCAGGGCTTGCACCCAAATGATGGCAGTTGAGCTGGCAGAGGGCTGCCTAGTGAATTTGGTCGTGCCCACATTGGCTCATATTTATGAACTGTTAGGTCACGTGTAGAAGGGTGGTTCACCCATCCGTTTGAGTGGGAAATTTCAATTTTTGTACGGATGGGTAGTGGATCATTGTCACTGTTATGAGTATCATCACAACACGGTCATCTCGCTTCCTACTTTTCAGCCTACACTGCTTAATATAGCTGGATTTCGCTTGAAATCCCTCAGCCCTGGTGAAGTCCTCGAGCTTCTGAGTGACTTTTCCCAGTTTTCTTTCACTCCCTACCCCACCCCTTCTGGCATCTTAATTGAAAACTGCCTGGGGAATTTGGAGGAGCATTCTTACATGATCTCTTTGCGGGATGGATATCTGTCTGCACAGATCGATGAGGTTTTTCTGTGCGAGTTGTACGTCCCATATTGTTTTTCTTGTTAGTTTGGGTGCATGCAAGTCGAAGTTTCCCTTCCCCCTCCTCAGGCTCGAGGACTGCACCCGTCCATACTTCGTCAATGGTGGCTGATGCTGACACTGGAGGGATCTGATGCGAGCATTCCCCTTCCTGTTGCGGGGGCGGCCGATGGCCTATCCCTGGAGTATGCAAAAGCATGGGCAAAACACTATCCCAATGGTATCCTAGGTAAGGTCGTCCGAAAAGTTCCCAAATCAGGAGGTACTACAGCTTTTGCATCCACTACACCTTCCTCATCAACTCTATGGGAGGATCGACTGATGGCTAATTGATCAAAGAGACTCAGGGGATTTTCCTCTCCCAGCCATGCGGTGGCTGAAGTTTATACAAGTTCATCCTTATTGGACGAGGATGAGGATGACCCTATGGTTCCGGGTCCCAGCGAGACAATCCCGAAAGTTTTTCCAGTTGATACCAGGCTTAGAAACTTGATCCCCAAGCCTGAACTGGGGTTAGAGGCTTCAGACATTCTAGCTTCAAGACCATCTTCTAGCGAGCACATGCCTGTGCTGGTTGCAATGCCAAATTTCATTCTCGTGCTATCCAGTGAGGATACCATAGATCCTCATGTCATGGTGGGCCACCGGGTGGTGCGCAGGTGGACATGGCCTCGAATTCGTGAGATCTTTGCTGAAACTCCTCTAGCTGAGATGAAAACTAAGACCAAAGCTCTTTGACAGGTATTTCTAGGTTTGGGGTCGGGTGGCTTTGACTATCGGCAGTTCCATTCTCTTTCTTGCCAAGTTTTCATGGCCCGTGAGGAAACTTTAACTGGTGAATGCAAACTTGCTCACTTTTATGCCACTCATCACGGGACCCGAGCTTTGGAGGAAGCCACGATACAGCTCCATCAGCTAATAGAACAGGAGGTGATCTCTCGAGATCAGACGGTCGTCTTATCCTCTGAGTTTCATGAATGTGAAGAATGGGCAGCGTTGCTGAGGAATCAGTTGTTAGCTATGACAAGTAGTCTTGGAGCCACCGGGAAAGGGATCAACGATCTCCAAAAAATAGTGGAGCGTAATCGTCCGATGGCTGAGGTTGAAGCCAGGGAGAAGGCCGTGTTGGAACAGTCTCGCAACGACCTCCACCGCACGATCGCTAATCAGTTGGAGAGAGCGAGTCAGTCTCTTTTATGACTATCAGATCCACTCTTGTACTCTTTGTTTTACTTACCCCTCTCCCCATTTTTTTTGACGGAGAGACCCCAGTTTGTGGACATACTCCCTTTTTTTCGAATGAAATACAATATCTGTCGATCACTTGTCGCTGTAAAATTTGATTGTTACTAGAACAATTGTTGTATAAATAACAAATCACTGAATCAGAATTAATCATAACTCAAGATAACAAGCTCTAACTATTTCCTAGACCATGAGGTCCAGCAAGCATAGTTCGACTATTTCTAGGGATTTGTATAAAATCCCTACAATTTTTTGTCTCCTCTTTTCATACCCTAATTATTCTTGGGCTCATTTAGTGTAAACCCAGCGGGTATGGCCTGAATTTTTCTTAGCTCACCCTTTTCGAGTTTTCGGCCTAATAGGCTTTGTGCCTCTTTTCCAGGGCGGTTTAAAGTCCCACCGTCAAGACTATCAATACTGATGTTTTAGGTCGAACAGCTTTGAAAAGATATGGTGGGGAAAGTGCCCAAATGGGATTTGGATGATTAAAATATTTCTCAATACTCTTCAGATGCATGAGGGAGGAGGACCTGTTTAAATTTGAACGACATTCAGGGCATGTCTCAAGTCATGGGAGTCACGTCGGCGTACAGAGGTAGGAAGAGCATTCCCTAAGGAGATATTTCTTGTAGTAGATGGGCCAGAGGCGATCAATATGCAGAGCCTCTAAGGGAATGGTTTGCATAGTCCTACAATAATTTCCTTAGGTTAGTGACTGTCCATTTCCGATGGCCCGGGGACTTCATGGAAGTCCGGATCAGGAAAACCACCATGGGTGGCTTGAAAAATCAAGAAAACCACCAAGGGTGGCTCAGAGGGGGAAAGTGACATCTGAAAGGGTTTTGGGGACACTCGTACTAATCAAGAGTGTGGTCAGGAGACCAATTCCCTACGCAATTAGTTAGTATAAGGGATGGTTGAAGCTTGGAGCAGTTTAAAGTCATGCAGCTTGGACGTTATTTAAAAATGGAACGACTTCTCTTGGTCCCCGGTAATCTTTTCAGATACGTTCCACCATATTCAGGTAGGGTTGTGAAAGTGGTTGGTAAATATTAACTCAGAGGGATTCCGAATCCCTGGATATACATGGGGTCTCGGATGCCAAGAGGCGTACTGAGAGAAGCATTTCCTAAAGAAATATTGCCTTTAGTAGATGGGATAGGGGTGATCAATATGCAGAGCCGCTGAGGGCATGGTATGCATAGTCGTACAAAGGTGTCCTCAGGTCAATGATTGTATTCCCCCGATAGCCAAGAAACTTTAGGGATGTTGAGATTTGGGACCACCAGGGGTGGCTTATGAGAGTACGGCTTTTTCTAAGTACAGAGTATGGTTTATGATGAGAGAGTTCCTGGCTATGGGGAAAACATCTAGACTGAACTTCCCGAGAATGCGTGAAGAAATACGTTCTCATGCGGGTGTGAGACGGTGGCTTGTGATGGTCTGTCCCGTGCACGGAAGGACAGAGAAAAGCATCTGTTCCTTACTGAACCCGCAGCGGGTTTGACCGTGCAATTTAGAATCATGCGTTAAAGAAGAAGATCATTACTAAAGGATTTCCTGCAGTTTAACGTCATGCAGCGAGGACAAGGGGCATTTTTCTTTCTTTTTCCAATGTTGTACAGTTTAACGGCGTGCAACAAGGAAGATTGACCGTGTAGTTTAACATCGTGTAGTGAAGACATAGTTAAAAAGGTCGCTCTTGATTAAAATGTAACTGGACCTGAGTATCCTATCATGTCCAAGATTTAAAGGGGGGTTGATAGTGTAAATCATGGTTTTGGGGCTTCTTGGATCATAAGAGATGATATGGAGGCTCTGGGGCCGGTAAGCCTACGGAGATGGAAGAGCATCACCTGGGGAAATCATGTCTTTGGTAGATGGGCCTGGGGATATCAATATAAAGACCCGTTGAGGGCATGGTATGCATAGTCATGAAAAGGTGTCTCCGGGTCGATGACTTTTTACTTCCGATGGCCATGAATGGTTATGAAGATCCACAATTGTTCGGGCCATGAAGTCTGTCATCGGGGAAGGAAATGTCTGAACATGTCAGGCATACTCGGCCCTGGTTGCTGTCAAAGCTTAGAGAGCTCGCTGCACTGATTTATTTGGCACGTGGGGGTGTACCTTCACTCCATGCAGTTTAACATCGTGCGGTAAGGACGAGGTACTCCTATTTTAGCGGTCATAGAGCTCAGACCATTGGGTGACTATTTCTGCAGTCACTCGAAGGATAACTGGGTCAACATGCTCTGATATACATGGAACAAGGTGGGGGATGAAGGTCGTAAACTGCAACTTTGAGTTTTCTCGGATGAGGAAGTGTGGTGTGGGGGCTCTAAGGCCGGTAAGCGTACGAAGCTAGGAAGAGTACCGCCCAAGGAAATCTTTCCTTTGATGGATGAGCCAGGGGCTATCATTATGTAGAGCCGCTGAGGGCATGGTATGCATAGTCGTAAAAAGGTTTCCCCGGGTCGATAACTTTCCACTTCCGATGGCCATGAATGATTAGGAGAATCCGAGATTTCTCATAGCAGAGAGTTCAGCATTTGGGGATAATGGTGTCCGAGTATACATGAAACATCTTCACTACAATTGTCCGTTCAGTTAAAGTAGCCTAGTCCTGACTTGATGTTCATTGATGCAGGTCGTTATGTGAAACACCAGTGGACACATAGGCTAGCCAGATAGGGATACCCTGGCAACACTTGGATGTGAAAAGGGGAATGAACTTTTAAACCCCTTCTCCATAAACTTCTAGATTATGAGGTATGGTATAGGGGGTCTAAGGCTGGTAAGCGTACGGAGCTAGGAAGAGTGTCTCCTATGGAAATCTTGCCTATGGTAGACGAGCCAGGGGCTATCATTATGAAGAGCCACTGAGGGCATGGTATGAATAGTCATTCAAAGGTGTTCATGGGTCGATGACTTTCCACTTTCGATGGCCATGAGTGGATATGAATATTCATAATAATCCGGTTCATGGATTCTGATGTATGGAGAGGATGCATCCAAATGTGCAAGGAGTATCTCCATCTCGTATCGCCATGTGTATTGGGTGGGTCATGATGATGTCTGTGCAGTTTAACATCATGTGGTAAGGATAATGTCCGGGAAGTCTATCATCATGCGGTAAGGACGAATTATACACCCCTTGTAGGTCTGGTCCGTACACGAGGGAAGGGGGAATTTTTAACATTATTGTTTGTGCAGTTTAACGTCATGTGGCAAGGACGTAAAAATACACCCCGTGCAGGTCTATCCCATACATGGGGAAAAGGGAGCATTTTTTAATCTTGATATCCGTGCACTTTTACATCGTGCGGTAAGGAGGAGGAGTAAAACCCATGACGATTTGGTCTGTACACGGGGGGAAAGGACATTTTTATCTTTTATTAAGGGGGATGGGCCAGGACGGGGAACTCGGGCATCACTACGTATCCTGCGAGGGTAGGAATCAAGCCGCATGTAGTTCTTTGGAAGAATTACACCCTGTGTAGGTCTGGTCCATACACGGGGGGATAAGGGCATTGACTAACTTTTTATTTTATTTCATTTGAAGGTGGCTAGGCTAGGACGGGGAACCCTAGCGTCACTATGTATCCTACGAGGGAAGGAATCAATCCATACGTAGTTCTATGAAATAAGTACACCTCGTGCAGGTCTGGTCCATACACAGGGGGAGATGCATTGTTAAAAATTCTTGTCCATGAAGTTTAACGTCATGCGGTGAGGACGAGGGATACACCTCATGCAGGTCTGGTCCGTACATAGGGGGAAGAAGGCATTTTTAACTTTTATATGGGAGTGGCTGGGCCAGGATAGGCGATCCCGTCGTCACTACGTATCATGCGAGGGAAGGAATCAATCCATACGTAGTTCTCTGAAATCCGTGCAGTTTAACGTCATGCGATGAGGACAAGGAATACACCTAGTGCAGGTCTGGTCCATACACAGGGGCAAGAGTCATTTTTAACTTTTATTATCCATGAAGTTTAACGTCGTGTGGTAAGGACGAAAGTTGTACAGTTTAACGTCATGTGGTTAGGACAAGGGTTATTATTGGATTCCATGCAATTTAACTTCATGAAGTGAGGATGGAATACTCTTAGTTGAGGGTCATAGAGTTTGGACTATTGGGAGAGAGATAGCTCCCATCCCGAAACCTCCTGCCCTCCCTGTCTCCCCTCCATGTTCTGCCGGCGACGAAACGGGCTGCTTCCCTCCGGGATCGACAGCAGGCGTTCTGACGGCAGGAGGTTTTCCGGGTCCCTCTTTCAAGGAGGTCCTCTTCGGTTCTCCACCCTCTTCATCCTGTCCTTCCTCCTTTGATGGAAATGCTCCGGAGGGAAGGATCCTCATTCCTCCTATTGCGCTCGGCCCCAAGTCTCCGGGTTTTCTGGAAGGTTTCCCTGTGGTGGACATGTCGGAGGCGGAGCTGGAGGACGTGGCTTCCTTCCATGAGCTTTCGTTGGTCGCCTGATTTGGTTTCAATAAACCCTCGCTGGATGTGTTTCATAATTTCGTGGATTCTTGGCGTCTTTGTCTTCCGGTTATGGTGTCTGAGCTTTCAAAAGTGTCCTTCTGCATCCACTACTCTTCCAGGGACGATTTTGTGCATGTCTGGTCCAGGGAGCAGAGGCGATGCGGATCTTTGCAGTTTTCTCTGTCACACTGGTCGTGGGATCACCCTTACGGCAGGGAGTCCTCATCTGCGGCGGTCTGGGTGCACCTACCTGGCCTTCCTCTACCTCTACAAAATCCATCGATACTCAAAGCTATCGGTGACTCCTTCGGCTCGTTTTTGTGCTCGGATGTTGTCTTGTCTTCTCTTTTGAGTATAGGGTGCCCCCGCATCTGTGTAGAGATGGACCTATCCAAAAGGATTCCACCTCGGGTGTTGGATCGCGCAGGGAGAAATCTTCACTGGAGGGAACGGCTTCTTTTCATCATCTCACATCGGTTCTGCACTACTTGCGGGCTTCAGGGTCACTCAGCTAATTTCTTCAGGAAGAGGAGATCAGCTCCGGGACCTTCTGGGGTGGATCCCCGTGGTGGTCCAAAGGCTCTTCACCCTTTGGAATCACGGGCAAAGGGGGAGTCTCCAGTTCGTCACGGCTCGCCTACTCTCCAGTCTAGCCCTCCCATTTCTGTTCCTGCGGTGGTTTTGGATGGTGGAGCCGGCTCACGAACGACAGCGCCACCATGTCCGGCTTCTCGGGCTATTCAGAGGACGGCCCTCCTGGCCACGTCGACGCATGTTAAGGGTTTAGTTACAGTTGGATCCCTTTTTCAAATTCAAAAGGTTGGCCCCCTGATCCTACGGCTCTGTCTGACAAGGATCGTGGCCTGGCGTTAGTGGCTCCAGAATCTAACCTTTAGGTTTCGGACTTGATCTCGTGGTCCCCTTTTCCACCTGGTTCCCCAACAGCTATCAGTAGGGTGGCCTCCGGCACTGGTACGGAATCCCGTTTGTGGTGCAAGCTGGATCTTCTCTCCATCTCCTTTCCTTCCCCGAGTAACACCCTTTCTCCACCTCCTTCTCGGACCTGTGTTTCATCTCAACTGTCTTCGATGCTTCTCCAGCGTTCCCTCCACACCAATCTGGCGTCGCCGCCTTCCTCGTTGTACCAGACATCATTGGTTCCAGAAGGGGTGTCAAGGGAAGTGGATTCTCAACGAGGCTCGCCTCAGCGGGTGTTCTTGCTTTCAGTTTTTCAATGGGAGGTGGAAACATGCTTGGCAGGGTCGTCTTCTTCGGTGCATTTATCCCAGCATGAATACGTGGAGGGATATTTTATGAAAAAGATCCTCCTACCTAAACCGTGCATTATGTTGGAAGGCAATCAGGGCCCTATCACCCGATCCAATGTGAAAGAAGCTTCTTTTCGAGATTTGTTTTCCCCACGGGGCACCCTTGGATGCAAAGCCAGGTTTCACAAAGTATAACCATATAATGTTGTCCCTGCTCATTTGGAATGCGAGAGGCATAAGGGAACAGGTGAAGCACGCTCTCTTATATTCAGAAACTAAGGGGTCTAATGCTTCCATTGTGGTCATTCTTGAACCAAAACAAGATCACAATAGACATCCTGGCCTTTCGACGAAACTCGGCTTCTAGTCGTATGTGCATGGATGTCCGGACAACTCTCATATTTGGATCTGTTGGACGAACCCTATCAAGGTGGAGGTTATCAGCGTTTCGTCAGAGTGCATTAACACAAAAATTTCATGTCCGAAGGGTGAAGTGATGTGGTCCTTCGTTTTGCGCGAGCACGGAGGTTCGAAATTTTCTGGAGCTATGGATTTCTCTCAATGCATTTTAGCCTGGCTCCCTTCCGTGGTTCATGGGGGCGACTTTAACTCCATCAACGATGAAACAGAGAAGAAGAGTGGCGTCTCTGCGACCATATGCGGGATGCAAGACTTCAGAGACTTCATTATTTCTGCGGGCCTCTCCGACCTGGGTTTCGAAGGAAGCCGTTTCACCTGGTGCAATAATCGAAGGGGTGCTAACCGTATTTGGAGTAGGTTGGATAGGTGTCTTGCGGACCTTCAGGCGCTTGATTCCTTTGTCCTTACATCAGTTACACACCTACCTCGTTTACTCTTGGACCATGCACCATTGCTAGTGGAGCTTTTCTCATGCGTAAATCACCATGAAAACCAAGATTTTTTGTATTCTAATAGTTGGCACATGGCGCCAGACTTCTGGTCGATGGTGAGGAAATCGTGGGAACGCGGAGAGGTTGTGGGTCCTTGGTTCGGGCTAACCAACCGGCTTAAACGGCTCAAGCATGACATCTTTATATGGCTCAACAATAGGCCAAATGACAACACGGGGGTGGAGTAGATTTAGAAGGATATTGACATGATGTAGGAACAACTGATGTCAGATTGGAATGACGATACTTTTACCTCTCTGTGTGACATGTGAGCCTTCCTAGCAGAGAGGCTGGTGGAAATTGAGAGAGATCTCAGACATAGAGCCCGAGTTAAGTGGCTCAAAGAAGGCGATCGCAATAGCGGCTTCATCCATACATGTATAAAAGTGAAAGGAACCATGAGGATCAACATTCGTCTCAACAACGGTGAGTATAAAAATGATATTAATATTTATGGGGGTATAACGCTGAAAAAATTCCAAAATCTACTGACTGGAGAGATGCACATAGGGTCTAGGAATGGTGGTAGTAGTGCGGCTGTTGAAGATCTTTTGGAGTGTGTTCTAGGGCTGGTGAGGGAATCTGATAACGAGCGGCTTATGTTGATTCCGGAGGAAGATGATATCATAAGTAGAGTGTGTGGCATGCCAAGAGATAGCACCCCTAGAAAAGATGGATTCCCAGCGGGTTTTTACGTTCATGAATGGGATACTGTTAAACGAGTGGCGGTGGTTGCGGTTCAAGATTTATTTTGGGTGGGAACCTTCGGTAAAGGCGCGAGTGCAGCTAGGGTTGTGCTCATTCCGATAATCAAAGAACCCTCATCTATAGACCAATTCAGGCCCATTTTCCTGTACAGTGTGTCATAAAAAAATCCTCACAATTCTCATTGCTAGAAGAATGGATGGTTTGATTACTAAATTGATCTCCAAGGAGCAGCATGGGTTTATCAAAGGGCATAACATACAGGGAGCAGTGGGCATCACGAGTGAGCTGGGGAACGATATCAACCGGCACTCCGTTGGATCCAACATCATTTTTCAGGCCGATATAGACAAATCCTATGAAAAGCTTGAGTGGTCCTTCATCCGAAGGGTGATGCGCAAACTCAGATTCTAGGAATGGGTTTGCGACCTCTGTTTCCGTTGCTTCTCCTCGCCATGGTTTTCCATCTCTATCAAAGGGAAAAGCTTCGGTTTTTTCAAAATGGTTTGGGGAGTTCGCCAGGGTGATCCCCTGTCTCCCAGTTTGTTCATCTTGGCGCAAGAGGCCCTCTCTAAGAATCTTCAGAGGAAAGCGGCGGATGGAAACATGAAACAATATGTCGGACGGAGGGGAAGGGAATCCATTACCCACCTCAGGTTTCCAGTTGACATACTTATTATCACCAACGGCAGCCGACGTTCCCTTCTTTCTCTTATGGAGGTGATGTTAAGGTATGGTTGCACCAGTGGGCAACACATCAACCCATCCAAGAGACAAGTCTATATCACAACCAAGTGCTCCTCCAGGAGATGTAGAAGTATTCAGAGCACTTTGGGATGCCAACAAAAGAACTTCCCCATGAACTACCTAGGAGTTCCTCTCTCCTATGGGCAGATCAAGAGAACGTTAATTGAGGGGGTCATGGACCGCATTCTAGGACGGATCTACAACTGGAAAACCAGGTTCCTTTCCTTTGGAGGTCGGGTTGATTTAATTAACAATGTTCTCTCTTCAGTTCTGATGCAAGTTTTTTCTACCATTCAACCACCAAAACCCACGGTGGAGAGAATGGAGAAGATACTCACGGAATTCCTGTGGGATGCCAACTAGGTAGGCCACTGTCACTGGGCTTCTTGGGCGCGGTTGGCTAAGCCAACCGAGGAAGGAGGAGTAGGGCTTCATGATATTGTGGCTACAATTCAAGGCACGCAGGCCCGCATGGCGTGGGATATTGTGGTTGGGAATTCTTTTTGGGTGGAGTTCTTCAAAGGACGTTACGGGGACCTGGAGAGAGACTTCAGTGAACACAGGGCGCGACCATCTCTCCTGGGCAGGTGCATGACGGGTTTCCTGGAGAAGCTTCGCAACTCGGAAAGGTGGTTCATTGGAAGAGGAGATGCCAGTTTCTGGAAAGACAATTGGAGAGGGGATTAGCTGTTTTTCCCGATATGCCCTGCTCCGGATATTACCTTCAGGGAAGCTTCGAAGCGTCCTGGGTTCATCAATGAGGTTCTCAGTCAATAACAGAAGAATCTCTTTGACGATATTTGTATTAATGGAGATGAGGACTGATGTTGCTTCACGGGATCAAACTCGGGCCGGTTAACTTCTTGGGACTACAGGAAATGGAGGAACACGGAATCTCACCATGGGATTGAGCTGGTGATTACCTGGTGCAAGGAGATCCCAACAAAGATGAACTTCCTGGTCTGGCGTGTCAAGAACCGTGCCCTCCCAACTGATGATAGTATCCAAAGTAGGGGAATTCATCTGGCATCCCGCTGCTATTGTTGCATTTCTCCCAAAATAGAATCATCCAAACATCTTTTCTTTCAGAGAAATTGGTCGGCAGCTATCTAGAGCATGTTCACCCCATTGGTTTGCACTAGTTTTGATCACTTCTATTTCCAGGAGCTCATATCCTCATGGTTTCTCAGAGGAACGATCCGCCAATAAGATGTCAAGGTGAGAGCTTGTATTCTCGCTGCAACCTACTGGGTCATCTAGGAGGCCAGGAACAAAGAGCAGCTGGGTACCCGGATTTCTATTAACCTGATATAGCTAGGAGCTAGATCGCTGATACATGAGTTAGTCTCACTGGCAATATTGGACCAACGGTCAGCAGTTGCATCGAACTTCTTGCACAAATCTCGTAGCCCACATGACACTGAAGGGCGATGGATTAAATGGAAAGCCCCTTCTAGCGGGATGAAACATAACATCGACGGCTCATGCATGCATGGCATTATGAGAGGCGGTGGGGTGCTTCGTGATCTAGAAGGTTCAGTCTTGATGCCTTTCAGTGTTACCTTCGGTTTGGGCAATTCGCTGGGGGTGGAGGCCCGCGCCCTTCTTACAGGTCTGAGAACCTGCAAGAGCACCGGATTACATGTGTCAGAGGTGGAGTTGGATTCATAGGTCTTGGTTAACCATGTTCAGGGTAGGTCGAGCGTGCCTTGGGATCTTGCTTATATCATCAGGCAGTGTGCCTTGGAGACCAATGAAGGACAATGCATTCAACATAGTTGGAGGGAAAGAAATTTTGTTGCGGACGCGCTTGTGAAGATCAGAAGTTCTGGGAATGAGGTGGTAATATATAGAAACTTGGGCTCTCTTCCACTCGAGTGTAGGCCCTTTGTGTTGAAGGAATCCTTTGGGTTACACTACTTTAGGCCCCCATGAATTCATCAGATGGCTTTGTTCCTTGTTGTTCCCTCTTCATTATTATAATAAAAAAAGAAATCATACCTATTGGGTGCTTGGTAGTTTAACGTCATGCAGTTCGGACGACTCCATTCAGTTTAACATCATGCTGTGAGGACGTGATACTTTCGGTTTCTATGCGAAATACTTCTTTAGGAATCTTGCATTGGTAGGAGTTGTTGTAAATTGTTCTTCCATGGAGGTCAAGGTATATTCTCCATTAGAGTAGACCTTGTTTACAACATATGGTCCCTCCCACTTGGGCTACAGCTTTGGAGGCTTCTTTCCAGGTATCATTGGGGTCCAGAGGACCAATACCAATTCTCCTTCCAAGAAAGATCAGAGGCAGACCTTTTTATTGAAGGCTCGTGCAATCCAATTCTAGTAGACTTCTAGATGGTGCAATGTGTGCAGCCGCTTCTCGTCTAGCTGTTCCAATTCACCTAGCCGCTTTTCTGACTGCTCATCGTCAGATAATTGATCACAGATGGCAACACGAAGTGAGGGAAGTTAGAGTTCAATGGGAAGGACCGCCTTTGTGTCATACACCAATGAGTATAGGGTGGCCCGAGTAGCGGTGCAGATTGTGGTTCAATAAGCCCACAATGCATGGAGGAGTTTATCCCTTCATGATTTATTGTCTTTGTCCACCATTTTTTTGGAGAATGTTGGACAGGGTCTTGTTGAAATCCTCTATCTTCCCGTTGGCCGATGCATGGTAGCGGGATGAGTGGCTAGCTTTGATAACATACTCGTTGTATAGATTCTCCAATTCAGTAGAGAAGAAGTTGGTTTCGTTGTCCGTCAGTATGGTACGAGGGACACCAAATATGCTGATGATATTGGTCTTCACAAAGCTGACAATATTTCTTTCCCCGACTTCCTTGAGGGGTATGGACTCTTCATATTTGGAAAAGTAGTTTGTTTCTGTGATTATATACATCATCTGTTTGGCTGTGGCTGGAGGATATGGTCCCACGATGTCCATCCCCCAAACAGCAAACAGCCAGGAGTACTTGGCTTGATGAAGTAACTCCGGGGGTTGGTGTAAGAAGTTGGCATGAATCTGGCATGAGTGGAATTTTGCTGTAAAACATTCGCAATCTCATGCCACTATATGCCAATAGTACCCAAGCCTTCGAACCTGATGGGAATGCTTGGACCCCGGATGATGTGCTCTACACGCTCCGACATGCACTTCAATCCTAACAGTAGTGGTTTCCTCTTCGTCAATGCATCTGAGGAGAAATCCATAGAGGCCTCGTTTGTAGAGGATCTCTTGATGACCCGCGCCGCTATATAGGAAAAAGTTGATTCCCCTTCTATGTATTTGCTCTCATTCAGCCCTGTCTGATGTAATTTCTCCTCGTTTAAGGTAGTTTGCAATGGGGGTCATCTAGCCGATGGCAGGAGCATATGGCTCGGGGACAGGACTGACATCGTGGATTTCTTCCATCTTGGTTTGAACAAATGGCAATACCATTCAATGGTGAGAAATACTGATAACTGTTTCCTCCGGGCCTGGGTCAACTAGGGTTGTGGCCGCGTTGGCTAATGCATCCGCCTGAGCATTCTGGGACAGGGGAATATAGGTCAATGTTGGTTCTGTGGAGAATTCCACCATTAAACCTCAGACATGGTCAAATAGGGGGATCGGTTCCTCATTTTTAATAGCTTAGTCACCATTGACTTGCTTGATCACTAGTTCTGAGTCACATTTTACCTTAAAGTGATGTACTTATGCCTGGAGTGCGAGTTTCAGGCCTGCAGTGAGAGCATGATATTCCGCTTCATTTTTCGTACATCCCTTTGACAGGAGGAAGGAATATGGAAGGACTGCCTTTTCTGGGGACACGAGTATTATTCTCAAACCCACTTTCTTGAATTTGGGATGCTCCATCCTCTTCCCGATTGGGCTTTGGGATGTGCCATCGAAGTACATTTCCCATGCCAGGAACTCCTCTTGAAACGAGAAGATTTCATCATCAGGTAGCTCAACGTCTGGTGCAGTGGTCCCTATCGAAGGGTTCTCTCCCAAAAATTATGCTAATTTCTGACCCTTGATAGATTTCTAAGGCACAAACCGGATGTCAAACTGTTGCATGATGACTGCCCATCGAGATAGGCGTCTGGTTAGCATCGGGCAGCTAAGGATGTACTTGAACAGGTTACTCTCCGAGATCAAATGGACCTCATGATGCTGCATATAATGTCTCATCTTTTAAATAGTGAAGACCAAGGCTAAACATCTCTTCTCAATGTTTGAGTATCTAGTCTCAGCATCAATCATGGTTCGGATGAGGTAATAGAGACTGTTTTCACTGCCCACGTCATTCTTTTGTGTGAGGAAGGCTCCCAGTGATCGCTCTAAGGCTGTCACGTACAAGATGAGAGGTCTTCCTTCAACTGGGGGCATGAGCACTGGTGGTCTTAAGAGTTACTTCATCAAATTTTTGAACACCTCTTGGCAGTCATTTGTCTATTGGTACATGACCCCTTCTTCATAAACCTGGTGAAGGGAAAACATTTTCCTTCTAGGTTAGCTATGAACTGCCTAATATAGGCTAGGTGTCCTTGGAATCCCCTCAACTCAGTGAGGTTGTGGGGAGGTGGCAGGCCAAGGATAGCCTTTGTCTTCTTAGGGTCTACTTCGGTTCCATGAAAGCATATGATGAAGCAAAGGAATTTCCCTATGGTAACCCCAAAGGCGCATTTCAAGGGTTTCAACTTCATGCTATGCTATCGGAGTATGTTAAAGACAGTATCAAGGTCTGTCAGGTGATCCGAGTGCTGTCTAGAATTGACCACCACACCATCTATGTAACATTCAATGAATTTCCCCAAGAACGGTTTAATGATCCGATGAATGGCACGCTGATATGTGGTGTCGGCGTTCTTAAGACCAAATTGCATGAACCTATTATAGAATACCCCTTGAGGGGCCCTGAAGGCAGTGGCTACTTTGTCTTCTCAGGCCATCCTGATTTGATTATATCCAAAATAGTCATCCATGAAGGATGGAGCCTTGTACCTGGTTGTCACATCGATTAATAATTCGGTGATCGGGACCTAGAAATTAACTTTCGGAAAATGCCGATTGAGATCTCTGAAGTCAATGCAGACGTGGATTTGTCCGTTCTTTTTCTTGACAGGGATGATGTTGTCCAACCAAATGGGGTACTGGACCTCCCAAATGAAGCCTACTTTAATGAGATTATCGACTTCAGTCTCTATTTTTATGGCATGTGAGGGATGCGTCCTTTTGGAGGCCTATTTATAACCCTAGTGGTCTTCTGGAAGACCCAGGTGATGCGTCGCCACATCAGGATTGATTCTGGCATTTCTGTGTAATTCCAGGAAAAAACGTCCTGATGTTGCCCCACGAACGAGGTATAAAACTCATGCTCCTTGGTGGATATGGCTACACAGATGAGAGTAGGCCTCAGATCTTCCTCGGTACCCAGATTTATTTCCTTGATCTCATCCACTATGGTGGAGATACCCTCCTCAAATGCGGGAGGTGCATCCCGGAGATCTTCCCCCTCTTCTTCTCCTAAGTCCCCATCTTCTTGATCCGATGGAGATAGAGTTTCTTGTCTGAGCCTTCGAGGGTTTGAGGGAGACACATCCTGAGCATCACCGCTTGAGTATTCATCCACATATCAAGGGTTGGAAGAATTTCTCGCATTGTCATGCCCGGCCATCGTGGATGAAGTCATGCGGACATCCGCATGCATGTCCATACTTGAACTCCTACTCTCAACATGGTTTATGGGCAGGACATAATCTCTGCCAAGCTGCCTGAGGGGGTCATCAGGAACCATTTCCAAGCCATTTGGAGCAGGGATCCAGTCGACACCATCGACCAAAGGCTTCTTTTTCTTTTGCTCATAGAACCCGACACCAATGTAATGTGACTCGGAGAGCTCGAAAGGGGCCTTGTCCGTGTGCAATTTCCCACTTTTTCCATTGACGCAGTACTTGATACACTGGTGGTAGGATGAAGGAACGACTATATGCTTATGGAGACACGACCTTCCCAGTAAGGCATTGAATGATGTGCTCTGCCGGACCACCAGGAATTCCGTGTAGGCTTCCAGGTCACCAAAATGGGTCTTCAGCTTAATTTGTCCCATTGGTTTCTGCTCACTCTTGTTGTAACCCAACAGAGTTGTCGCCGAGGGAATTAGATCATCCTCACTGTAGCCCAACTTACGGAGTGTCTGTAGGGGAAGGAGGTTAACTCAAGAGCCATTGTCTATAAATACTTTCCGGATCTCAATATCATTCAGGGTGCTGGACAGATACGGTGGTGTGATGTGTCCTCGCATGATGGCATCTTCATCCTGATCGGTGAAATTGCATTCAGTCGGGTCAGTCTTTGTCCGGTAAATCTTAGCGGCAGCTACCTCAGATTGAAACTCCTAGGGGATGATCAAAGATTCTATAACCACCTCCCTGAGGTCTTCTGATAGACTCAGGGCATTCAAGATGGACATCTTGGCTAGTACTGACGCCAGCTGCTTAAGGATGTCATATTTCTACTCCAGCGGCCGATGATTCTCCGTTGGCTGGAGTGTCTTAGTGGGTGCTTTAGGGGATGGAGCATTTGTTGAGGAGAGACCGGCTACAGGGTCGGATATCAATGGCACTCCCGCATTTTGAGGACATAGCCCGGCCGATTTGTTTGTGCGCACTAGGAAGCCAAACACTTTTTCCTCCTCTGGTGGGTATCACAGAACAATAGGGCCGGAGTGGCTGCTTGTGGATGCGAAAGGGCATTCCTTATCCTCTTGAGTCTATATAATGGTTCTCACACGGGTTTTCACAATATTAACAGTTTGGGCTAGGGTCCAACCATAGGGTAGGTTTCGGCCGTGGCTGCGCCTCCCCTGGTATCCCCTACCTCTGCGATTCCACCTCCCGGCTCCTCGTGCAGGGAACGGAGGTCGTAAAAATACCCTTCGTCAGGTAATGATTCCATAATATAGATGACGTTAATAGAACCAAAGATTGGCTCTTCATCCTCTAACAGGTCAACCTGGTCGGTTGTCCCTGATGGTGTCGTTTGGTGGATCGGTTCCCATGGCACCAAATTCGATGGCATATAATCTGCCAAGGTCAGGACTAACTTTGGCCCCATCACGAAATTCTCCTCTTGCGATTGTTTCCTCCTTCTTCGAATATGCCCAGATGACCGGCTCGTGGAGGTTTGTGAGGACGATACTGTCGGCTCTGCGGCCTCAGGGACTGTTGGTGGCAACATCTGCTGTTGTAGTTGGGATCGGAGTATGCCCTGGGATCGGTTGATAGTCATTTGAGATATCTAGTTGTCAAATTTATGCCCCTGATTTCTGGTGACTTTCTACCACCCCTCCTCTTTATCGGAGTAGGTGGTAGAGATACATGCCACATATGCTGGGAGTGGTCCCAGCTCGACCTGTCCAGAGTCTACCATCCTCTGCAGGAGGTCTTTGAAGATGAAGCATTCTTGGATACTGTGCCCCAACAATCGATGGTAGGGGTAGTAATCTGGCATGTCATCCTGGCCGAACTCTTCAGGTTTCCTCAGCTCTGGGAGGCGTAGCAACTTGCAGTTCATGGTGGCAATGAAGTAGTCGTGGACATGATCATCTCAGAACGAGTATTCTTTTTTATTTGTTCCTAAAAATGATTCCAATTCGGTCCTCGCTGATCGTCCTATTTAGGCGGAGGTGGCCACTGATATGCAGAAGGCCCTTGACTATTTGGTGGAGGCCTGAGCGGTGGAGCGGGCACAGGGGCCAGCTTGAGTGTGACAGCGGACGCTTCAGCTCTAGGGGATCTTTTTACAAGATCTTTTGAGAATATTCGGGACTTAGAATTAGTCCGTTGTAGGGATTCCTCTATTCTCTGGGCAATGGCTGAGAAAGGGCAGAAGCCAGTAGTGCACTCCACTGGTATGAGCAATGTTCGCAGCTCATTTCAAAGATTATCGATGCATATGGCTAGAATCTCATCTTGAGGCATTGGCCTATTCAGGGAATAGGTCAGACCTTTCCATATGACGATGAAATCTAAGACCCTCTCATTCTCCCTTTTCTTGTAGTTCATGAGGTCGCTGACCGTTGTTTTAGGCAACGTCAAGCTGAAGTGGAACATGAACTGCTGCCGAAGGTCCTCCCACCTCTTTATTGACTGGGCTAGCAGACTCATGTACTAGACAAAGGCAGATACTTGCAAGGTCCGTACGAAGCATATGAGTATCACTTCTTATTTCTATTCTAGAGGCCCCATAATAGGGTCGCAATAGTATGCGTAGTGCATCAGATGTTGTTCCGAATCGCCTGATCCATTGAAGATAGGGAATACAAGGCTCCCAGAATTGGGTGGAGTGGGTGTGTTGCTCACCCAATCCGAGTAGGGTTTCCGCTCTGGCTGGAATGGAGTGCGTCGACCTTACATTTCGTCCAATCAAGCTGTTAGTTCATCGATGGTGTTGGAGAGACCCTGGTTTAAATCCTTTTGGGCCCGGTCCTGGGCAAGCTTAGCCTGAGGGATTACATGAGGATCCGGGTTGGCCGGCACCAGGGGTGCGTGTGTCATTTGTGGAACCTTTAGAGGGTTCAGGCGTACTCTCACTAGTTTCTTCCTGAGTGGAGGGAAGTCTTGGTATTCATCTGAATCTATGTTTAGGTAGTTGGACGGGTCGGGCGCCTCGTTGGACGGGAGCCCTGGCCGTGTTTCATTTTCCGGGGAAAACGTTAGTCTTTGAGGTGCACTTACTGGGAGTGCATGATGTGACTCCACCTGAGATGCACTTTCAATAAGGCAGTTCCTCTGGAGTAGCTCGGCATTAAGCCGCCTCAATTCATTCATCTCCACATCCTATCGAGCGAATCTCTCTTCGAGCATGAGTGGCTCATTCTTGTCGAGAGAAGGAGGCAGGTTAAGGACAACCATCCCTTTATTCTTATCCATGTTTGAAACTTGGAGGGTAGGCAGAGGAGGGTTGTCTAGAAGGACGGCCATATTTAGGGCGGGCCTCTGGTTCCAGGTGTGCACACCTAGTGGTTCATTATGAGTCATAGCCTGACCAGAACTATCGTCTCCCGATACATCTTGATTTGTAGTATCTCTGCTGTCACCCGTGGGGTAAACCTCTATGACATTGATAGATGCATATCGCGGGGTGGAGAAGATTTCATCTTCCAAATGGGAAGAGGATCTCCCGCATATTCTGCTGGCCTTCACTTTCGTGACCTGGGATTGCCTTCGGACTTCTTGACAAAGGGTGATGCGGAGAGTTCTTTGACGCAACCTTACGGTGCGCCTTCCTCTCAGAGGGGATGATGATTCAAATGAAGGGATAGTACGAAAACATCCTCTTCTGATTGTCCTCCGTAGATGAGAGAATACTGACTCTCATGGGGGAGGTTGTTGTTGAGGGGGTAATAATTCCCCCAACTCTGAGGGATGGGGTTGGCTTCGCTCCTTGGACATTGAGTCTCTTCCCGGTTTCATTGGTCTTACAGGGGAATTTTTTGTTAAAAATGCCCCCAGCCCTGCAGACTGGGGTTGACCCTGGATTGTGGCAGTGGCTGCGGCTACTACTACCTGCCTGATCTTGCGTGCCCCCATTCGGGGGTGAACTTGGTTTGATGATGAGTTCTTCTGTCAATCAATCCCCTCTAGGGAGGAAGGAAAAGATTGCTGATTTGCCTCTCTTAGGTGAGAGGCCTGTTGTAATCTCTCGGTGCCTGATTCAGGAGTTATTGAATGTCTTGTTCTTGTCGGGCCTGACGCTTCTGGGACTTACTCAAGGCCTGACTCTGTTGGGTGTGCTACCGTACCTGAACAGGGAGACCACTCGATTTCTGTCTTGATAAGATAACGTTGAAAGACACCATGCCAAACAGGTTTTTCTGGGTGGGGAGCGGAGTGAAATGCAAAGCTCTGTGTTCCCCTCATCCCCTGATATGGACTCTCATCGAAGCACCACCGATGAGGCGGCGCAGCTGGTACAGCGCACAGAGGCAGGCTATCTCCATGTTTCCTTTGCACCTCTCAGGTCACTATTGCCGCACCGAAGGAAGAGATTCCAGGTCGATGTGATGCAAGAGGTCCCCTATAGTATTTAAGTGGTCTACATACCCATCGTAGGGCAGGAAGATTGATTTCAGTCGTTGGAAGGTTGTCCATAAATTATGGCGGATGTCGTGCACGCATTCTTCTGACAACTCTCTGGGTATGTCGAACTGAGAGGTGGTTGTAGGCCAAAATATAACTGGTATATCATCCCTGGCTAGTCGTTTCCACAGGTGTAGTATATCGGCATACTCCTCCTCTAGTGAACCCTCTACCTGGTTGGCCCAAATGAGACGCTCACCACCAATGTGGTCGGAGGTAGTGGGACTGGTAGGTGCTGAGTCATTATGTGGGCAATTCCGAGTTGGTTCAGAGGATGAACGCAGCCCTGGACCATCTCCTGATTGCAGAAGGATGTCGTTGGTGACTAACTAGGAATTTGACATGCTTGATCATGTCCTTCTGAGTGCCTCGTCATACGAGATCTTTCTCGTGCTTGATTTGTCAAGGGAAGGACCTTCCTGTCGATATGATATGTCATCGCAGGGAGGACCTCCGTAATGGCGGCCGTAATGGTGAGGACTACCATTACTCATTGATTCTTCACTGCATAGTGGACTTTTACAGTGCACACCCTGGGGAGGACCTCTAAGGTGTGTCGCAGCAAGGGGAGGACCTTCTGGCTGCGTAGAGTCATTACGGGGAGGACCTTCATAATAACTGCCATCATGGTGAGGATGACCATCATATCTTAACGTTTGATGTGCATCCTGGGGAGGACCTTCAGGACACACTGTGACAAGGGGAGGACCTTCTTGTTTCTTAAGGCCAATGCGAGGAGGACCTTCACAGTGGCGGTCGTGGTGGTGAGGACTACCATCATAGCTGTGGCAATGGTGAGGACTACCATTACTGCTGCCGTAGGGAGAATATTTATGTGATAAATCCTGGGGTGGGCCTCCAGAACGTACCGCAACAAGGGGAGGGCCTTCTCATTGCTTGATGTCTCTATGGGTAGGACCTCCATTATCAGGGTGGCGAGGACTACCACCTTGATCTAATGCCCGGCTGCGTGGAGTGTTGTTGCAGCGTAACCCCAGGGGAGGACCTTCAAGGCAGGCCACGACAAGTGGAGGGCCTTCTTGTTATGATGAGATGTCACTGCGGAGAGGGCCTCCGCAATTGCGACTATGATAGCGGGGACTACTATCATAATCTGTGGTCCCACTGCATGGAGAGTGTTTGCAGCGTATACCCCGGGGAGGACCTTCAGGGTGGACCGTAGTAAGTGGAGGACCTTCTGGATGCGTAGCGTCATTACGGGGAGGACCTTCGCAACAACTACCATCATGGTGAGGATGAAAATCATGGCTTGACGTTCGATGTGCATCCTGGGGAGGACCTTCAGGGCACACTGTGACAAGGGGAGGACCTTATTGTTGCTTGGGGCCAATGCGAGGAGGACCTTCACAATGGCGGTTGTGGTGGTGAGGACTACCATCACAACTGCGGCAATGGCGAGGACTACCATTACTATTGTCGCAGGGAGAATATCTGAGGGAGACATCCTAGGGAGGGCCTCAAAAACATACCTCAATGAGGGGAGGGCCTTCTTGTTTCTTGACGTCTCTACAGGGAGGACCTCCTTTATCAGGGTGGTGAGGACTATCACCGTGATCTGATGCTCGGCTATGCGGAGTGTCGTTGCAGCGTAACCCCTGGGGAGGACCTTCAGGGCAGGCCACGACAAGGGGAGGTCCTTCTTGTCATGATGAGACGTAACTACATAGAGGGCCTCCATAGTTGTGACTATGATAGCGAGGACTACTATCATAATCTGTAGTCCCACTACATGGAGAGTTTTTGCAACGTATACCTTAGAGAGGACCTTCAGGGTGGACAGCAGAAAGTGGATGACCTTCATACTGCTCGATCTCCTGGTCACGTTGAGGGTTTCTGTGACTCGCATCAAAAGAGGAGCTCTCGTGATCGATCATTATATGCCCACTAGGGATGCCCCCACAGGTGCTCTGGGGAGGACCTTCAGAGCTACTGGTAGCAATATTGTGGGGATGACCTTCACAATTGCCACTGCCACTCTCATAATACAGTAATGGGTGGGAAGGGTTCTGAGCCAAAGATGCGTGCTTAGCAGCGTTGGGAACCCCATCTTCCGGCATAGCGGAGTTATGAACCCACTCTTTATTTTTTGGCTGCCTTTGGTGCATTCGGGGCGCTTTCTTATGGGTAGCTGGGACCATCTGCTGTTGAAAATGGCCTTCACCTTTGGGTCCCTATCTAACTGGGTCCTATGATGATGCCAGGATACACTGACGAACATCATGACTTTTAGCAGGGATATATGCCTGCTCTAGAGCATCCATCGTGATAGACGGGTGTCCCCCAGTTGGAACGAGTGAAGCTGCTCGATCTGGTTGCCCTTACGTCAAGGAATATGGCTGACGACCCTCCTGGGTAGAAGAATTAATGCAGATCTTCTCCGAGGTGGCTATCTCTTCTCTTAGATGAGTCGCCTCAATTGGGGAGACGTGATCACGGGCTCGAGTCCTTACTGTTTCCGCAGATAAAATTACATTCTGGAAAGTCTACAAGATATGATCTGGGATCGATACCTGCTCCTCCATCATTTCCAGGATATGTAGAGATACATCTTTGGCTAGAATGGGTATGATGGCCCATTCCAGTATCGGAGTAGGAATATCCTGCTCCGGTCCTCCGGTGATCAGTGGGTACTGACAATTCTCCAATGTCGGGGTAGGTGAACGAATCTTCCCCTATACCAGGATATGCCGGTTTATCTCTCCATTGGATGCCACATCGGGATGGTGGACATTACTTGCATCTGTAGGAAGCTGGCCCTGTATATATTGGTTTCCCACCGTATCGATTCGGTGGACTTTGTTGGCGGGGAGACATGCCCGCCTATGTTTTTACGCCACATCTGGGTGGCGGACATTGTTGATCGCCACCATATCAGGATGGCGGGCGTTAGAAGAAACTACTAGGAGCTGGTCCTTCAGGCACCAGGTCACCAACACGTCAGGTTGGTGGGCTTCACGACCCTGGGTATGGGGAAGTGCCTTCCTGGTAAGTGTCATCCTATGTGAGCGATGGGCTTGATGGAGCTCGGTGGGTATGCACGACGGCTTGTATGATGCCACCATGTCTGGATGGCGGGCTTAGGGGGAGTGAACAAGTGTAGGTGCCTGTTCGTGGTATGTCTCTGTGGCTGGGCAGTGAAGCTCCTCCTCAGGGAACAGGGTGATGACTAGTCCCTGATTGTAGGTCTTCTGCCCTCGTCGAGCGGTCCGAGGGGCAGGATCTTGGGGAGCGTGGGCCTGAATCCTCAGGGAGACATCCTCCTCGGCGTGAGGATGTCGGGTTGTGTTGTGACCACGATGATGTCTATCGGCGGGGTCCTTGGAGAAGCACCCCCTTTCGGTGGGGATGAAGTCCTCAACGTTGACCTCATCCACCTCCCTGAGATAATGGAGTTACGCATTGACCCGTTTCGGGGATAGACTCCCGAAACGGTTGGAGACAGAAACATGGTTTGTCTGGATCTACCTTTGCAGCTTCTGCTGGGCAGGCGACCGGTAAGTTCTGGCAGATTGAAGGGCGTGCATGGACACCTCCACCGTTGGGAGAGTATCGTTCACAGGGTACTCTCGGATCAGCGCGTCTGAGACCCAGCATTGAAGATGCTAGGTGGGTGACAGGGTCCTCTGTTGGTGAGGACATCCAGTCATTACGTTGTTGGAAGCACGCTCTTGTGAGTTGCTTCGTGATGCCATTGTATCGAAGGGATTTCTGAAGGTAGTACCTGCAAAAAATTTTAGAAAATACTAGCTGCAAACCCATCAAAGCAGCGTCCCATGATCCCATGCGTAATTAATGACCTTTCTTGGCCATCCTTGTGAGTGAAGGGGGCACAGGGTGGGATTAAGTTAAATTTGTCATGCTTGGTTAAATATTCACGTCGGTTTCACCATTTTTGTTTCGTGGTTTCAGTCTTGAAACGCCCAATGGCTGCATATCCGATGGTGGATGGACCTGATTTCCAAAGGGAGACGTTCGTTGGATGGTCTGACCAGTGACTCTTAAGAACTCATATTGGTCGAGAGGATGGGAAGTCGGGCTCATCGCACCCTTTCTGGGGGGAATTATTTCCTGTTCCAGTACTCTCTTATAGATTTAAGATGTATTCATATGTTCTCAAATATTTGGTTTATACCTAAACATTGTATCCCTGGATTTATCCCTGGTGGGAAATGGTCAACTGGACGTAGGGGGTTTGGAATCATTCAGGCCTAAGGTTTACCATCCCTCATTGGATTAATGACCCCGAGGAGTCAGAACTCATTGAGGCAGCACTAGGAGTGGCGCGGTGAACCGATGTGAGGACAGTCGGATCAACCAGTTGTTGGGATTGAACCTCATGGAGGCTTCCTACGTACCCTTCCTAGGGTACAGGGATAAAAGTCCATGTAGTTCACATGGGAGTGTCGAAGAACCGGTGTGAATGTGGACACGGGGGTCCGAAGGTGGTCGGGATTGAACCTCTTGGATGCTTCCTACGTACCCTGCCTAGGAGGCAGGGATCACAGTCCACGTAGTAGGCAGGGATCAAAGTCCATGTAGTTCGCATAGGCTTGGGGCTTACACTCGGAGGAGGCCCAGGGAGATGGATTGGGGATTACACTCTTAGGAGGCCCATAAGAGGATGTCATGGTCAATGCTTTCTCTAATCCCACGTGAGTCATGCTCGGTGTGAGAAACAAGAGGCAGCAAGTAACAGGGGATCACGTCACGAAAGGTGCTTCCATGAGAAGTGGAGTGGGGATTACACATAAGGGCATCCGTTTAAGTCGGGGCATACTCCGGGTTAGAAGCCCATGGCGACAAAGCATAGCATGAGAGGGAAAGGGGTGCTCCTGTTCTCGTCACCTCTCTTGCTCCCCGTTGAAGTACCCGGGGAAGTACCGAGGTGCATGGTGACGGCTGCCTTGTGATGGGTATGATTCCCCCTCTCCGGGGAGGGGAGAAGTGCCCGACCAAGGAAGCGTGCAGTCCCCCATCCTGGCGAGTGGAGGCAGGAAGGGGGCTCTCGGGCTCAGACCCTGCATTACCATGGGAATGTGGACCCAGGCATGCTTTGGGAATCTGCCCAAAGGTCGGGGAAACCCCTTTTCCCCTGTTTATCATGGGTATGTGAACTCAAATGGCGCACATGTGCGCCTGAGGGTTACACCACACGGATCTGATGGCTCTGGTGGAGGCCTCAGCTTGGGGCCAATGAGTAGGCTAGTGAAGGAGTCATGGTGGATCGGGCTATATTGGAGGGATATTATCTGGCTCGGGGAATGGGAACTCCGAAGGTTTTGGTGCCCTTTGTGTAGGGAAGTGCTACGCGGATGGAGGGTTCATCTGTGAACTAGGGTGGTCTATGGACCGAGAGGTCATCCGCGAACCAGGGTGGTCCGCGGACTGAGAAGTCGTCCGTGAACCAGGAGGGATCGCGGCTTCGAGTTCAGCCCGCGTACATGGTTGGTACGCGGAGGGTTCTACACGAGCAGTGGCATCCATGGATGGCGCCAGTCGGGGGTTCATTGGTCGAGGCTTCGCCTGCATAGTAGGGTGCTATGCAGTGTGATGGATCGGAAAAGAGGCATAAATTCCCTGGTTCGCAGGGAGTACATCCACGGAGGGACCCTGGTTCGCGGTTTTCTCTTTTTGCTATTTTAAGTTTGCGGTTAACCAAGTTATTATGCATTTTCGGTTCCTTAGTAGTTCATTCCCAGATTTATACCTGCCCTGGTTCGTGAACTGGAACTTTCAAAATCCTAATCCTTCCTTTGAAATCCTTCGACCTGAATCTGAATGATCTCTTATCTGTTACCTTTCTCTGAATCTGAATCCCCTTTCCTCCCCCCCTCGGTCTCCTTTTATAGAGTGGGGAAAGAGATGTATCTGCGGTCACGTGGCACTTTTTGAAAAGGCCCATGACTGAATTCCTGGTTTACGACAGACTTGGTCAATCCGTAATTCGTAGTGGTCATTGAGCGCTTCTCCCCCCAACCCCCCCTACCCACGCGAACCGAATGAGGGGAGTGCTTCGCGGCCACGGAGGGTTCTACCTCCATTTCGCGAACGACAGTGGAGGTGGTTCAGGCCGGCTGACATGGCTTGCAGCTGGGGCGGTTCATGTGGGTGAACCGGATTGGTGCCCGCCCTACTTCGGTCCCACGGAGTATCTCCGCCCCCATTCCGTGAACGACACCGGAAGCGGTTCGGGCCGGCTGACCCAACTCGCGGCTGGGGCGGTCCAGAATGGTGGATCGGGTTGGCGCCTGTCCTGCTTCGCAACCGTGGAGGTTCTCCACCTCGGTTCAATGAACGACGATGGTTTGCGGAGGAGGGACGCTTCACGGAACTGGTCGTGCATCGTTAACATTAGACTGGTCCGCGGACCGGTTCCTCCTTCGCCATCATTGAGTATTCTCCACATTTGCCCATCCCTTTTGAGGGGAAATTGGGCAGAATGTCCCTTGAGTTAAAGGGGATCATCATTCTCGTTTGCGGATTTTTCAGGACCCTACACTTATGTTATATGAAATATCATGAAAATAGAAAATCCAACTAACATTATTAAAAATAAATTATTCCAGATGACGGTTATATTTGTTAAACTAGCTTGAATGGATAATAGTAATTACATTTTGAATTAATATTTTTTAATAAATTTAGAAATTTAATTAATGAAATTAACTTAGTTTTTTTTATATATATTTTCAATAGTAGAAAAAGATTATGTTTTTTAAATAATTGATTTCTATGTGAATAGTAAAAATGTTAATTTTTTTTAAAAAAATAACATATTTATATTACCAAAATTTCATAATTTACATACAGACCATTTTAATATTTAATAAAATTATATATTTATTTATGCAATATTTTGAAATTAAATTTTTAAATAATGACTAACATGATTTATATTTTTTAATATCGAGTAACATTTCACACAAAAAAGTTTTACATGTGCTTACGTTACAGATTAATTTCCCAATATACTAAAATTAATTTGATAAAATGAGTCTTATATATATGTTAATAATTTTATTATTATTAATGTGGATAATTTCATTTTTAGGTATAAAATTTAGATTATTAGTATTATTTCTAACTATCTTGATAATAGGAAAACATTTATTTTATAATTGTTTTATTATCATGAAATTTCTTCCAAATAAATATAAATTAATTAATTTTAATAAATTTATATTATTTTATGTATAAAAAAACTATGTTTATTAAATTTAATTTAGTTTTTAATAAACAGATAATAAAATTATCCATCAACAATGGTCAAACTATAATTTTTCTAGTAAAATTAGTTTTGTAATCATTATGTGTTTAAATATAAAAAAAAATTTAGTATTTAATAGTTACTTTTATGAAATATAGGTTAAATTCGGTTCCATATCACCTGAATTCGATTATAAGGTTAATGAAATATTTTATATAAAATATAAACTATCATAGTTAAAAATATTATTTTCATTTTTAAAAGTAAATGACTAAAATGAAATAACACAGTGTAAAACCCCATATAACATGTTTAAAAAAGTTTTTAAAATCCAATGTTGAAGTTTTTTATACCAAAGAACGTAGTAAACCTTATTATCACTAACATATATAGTCTTCTACCAATGATATGTTTCATATTATCAGGGAACTGTTATAGATATTCCCATTAGTGGCCTTTTAATCACTTATAATATAAATCACTACCACACATATATAATTACATTTACCATTTGAATTTAAATTTAAATTATCCCCAAACTACCTCTATTTGTCTAGATATTATCATCCTTAATCCCCTGTCTTCTACAAGTTTAATTCATTCTCTAACTTGTAAGTAAATCTCTAAATGAAGATTTTATCTCCAACTTAAGTGGATCTTTCTGCATATATTTTCCATTTCAATCATCCTCATTGAAAAATATGATATCCATATAAATATAATGAAATAATTATCATTATTATAAAAATAAGTTATTATATTAATTTAATAATGTCATTCCTTCCAATTAATCTGTAATGGAAAACATAAACATTGTATGCGTGTTGTATGGAATACCACTTCAACAAGGTGACATATTCCGTTTTATATCATCTATATTTTTTGGACTATCAAAAGATATTAATTGATGAATAAATGTTATATATATAATAATAATATGATTCATAATTTTTAAATCATTATAAGATTTATTTCCCACTCATTAATTGAGAAATTGAAACATTAATTTTGTTTACATGATAATTATCACTACCATGATTAATAGGTTCCACATTCCATTAACTCCAACCATGTTAGGATTAAAAAATATAATAATTTTATATATATATATATATTATTTCTATAAAAAAATTAATGATCAATATATAATGAAAAAAATTTAAAATTATTTCTTCCTCGGTCAACATACTTAAGGAATTATAATAAATTGATAGAGAAACCACATATAACCGATAAAAAAAATAAAACATTATTATAAATGAAAAATGTGATAATTAAAAGGACTTGGAATGTGAAATATAGTTTTATAATTTCCTTATAATACAAATTTTTAATAAACAAAATCTGGTTATTTTGGATGCTACACACATTCACCAAACCAATCTAAAAGACAATGTAAGGGATCTTCAGTGCCTCCTTTTTGAATTATCCTTTTCAAGATGACTTTATTATTTAATATATTATTAAATATAATTTTCAAATACCTATATATATTTTTAATGTAATTATACTAAATATTTACCTAATAAAAATATATCTTCCATTTTTTCAGTTATACATGTTTTTAGTATCCTCTATAATTCAAAATTTTAGGAAACCATAATTTGAGTTCACTTTCATAATCTTGTATCATTTCATCAATCACAAACATAAAATGTTTTGAAACGTTTAATATATTATAAAAACAGAAACTAACTTATGTCTAACCATCTTGGTTCACTACTCCTTTTAGGGAAAATAATAAGTTATTTTATTATTAGAAACATCATTTAATTAATTAATAAAATCTCAACCCATATTGTTTAATTATTTTTATTCTTTATCCAGATCATATTCATGGATTTTATATAATTTAAATAAATGTTCAATACCTATGTCCCATTATAATTTATTTTAACATCCCAACCCGGGTTCCATACACTAATACCATGATCTAATCGGTCGCATAACCTCAAGTGTGCCTCCCCAATTGCTATAGGATATCCACTAGTAGTGAGGGTCTGGTAAGTAAATAATGGTGATAATATACACTCTTTTATCAGGTTAACACAACTGTATAATTAAAAAACCATTATGAAATCATATACAACCATAAACAATACCGATATCTTGAGATAATCAAAAAAGGAAATACAATATCATAATAAAGCAGAAAACATCTCATGTTATTATAAGTGTTTAGTTTTTAAAATGAAAACTAAAAATAAAGAAACTAAAGAGTACCAATTAGGTCCTGAACCACTTCTGGTTCCCTCATCTAACATCCATCCCCAAATCTGTGATCTAACAATATGTATTTTCCCTTAACCTATCATGAATCAATAAAGTCTATTCGGGTACCAATCAGGCAGACCTAGTAAGGTATTAGTATGACATATTAATCTAAGACCATTGGTGTCTAAAATAAATTTTTTCAATTAAATATTATGTAGTTGTATAATGAAATAACTTCAATTAATAAATAAATATTTATCACACCGTTTAATATTCTTTATTTAACCACATAAACTCTTCATGTTCCTATATAAATTAATACCTTAATACCTACTTCAACTCATGCTAGATCCCCAATATTTCCAAGGGATATCATATCTCAAAAATTCCATTATTTCCATTATTTAATAAAAAAATTACAATGAACAAGTTCCAATTATTTAATTCATACATGAATGACCATATTAACATTCATACATATCACATTGGAACAACCATTCTACAATCCACTAATTTATACATGAATTACTATGTCACCATTCATAAAAACACATTTTAATGATCATGTTTTAATTCTATAATTCAAACTTATATGAACATGATATCTTTTATAACTACCAAATTAATTCAACAATTAGTTGTCCACATCAATCCATTACTAATTCAAAAATTAGTTAAAAATAATAATTTTTCTAGTTAATTTAATAGTTATATAATCGTACATAATAAAATTATAAAATTAGTAATTTATATATATCTCATTACTAATTCATCTGTTAGTTTATGAAATGTTACCCTTAATTAATTCAGAAATTAATTAATCCATCAACCCCATTAATTATTTCATTTATTAATTGATCATACTCAAAACTTCAATATCTTATAATTAATATAAAATTAATTATATCATCTCATGAAATATATACATCTTTATTAATATACTATTAATTATTTCATATCATATATTTGATATCTCATAATCAATTCATCAATTAATAATCTCAAACTGATTATCTTGATATCTCATAATTATTCCCCTGATTCATTATCTAAATCACAAGTCCATAAATATCATACTTAATCCCCAAATTTTTTTATCTAAATTTGTAGCCCATAAACCTCATAATTAATTCCACAATTTATATAAATTGATAACCTCTTAGTCTTACAATCAACTACCAAATTAATCAAATATTTAAACAATATTCAAATTAATGAATTGGCCATTATATAAAAAAACACCACAAATCTAATAATAAATACTTAAATTATTTATCTTATTAGATAATCCTAAATCTCATAATTAATTACCTAATTAATTATCTAAATGGTATCCCATTAATATAATGATTAATTCCACAATTAAACTTATATTTCAACAATTAAATTAATAAATTAATTACCACATTATCTAAATCCATTTATTAATTATAATTGCAAAAAATGATTGAAATACTAAAACATGCTTACGTGTTTCAAAATAATAACTATGGGAATTGAATATTGGAAAACCCACCATAATTAATCATTGAATAATGTCCCAAATAAAATTCCCTAAAAATTTTATAGCACAAAAAACATATATCTATATCTATATCTCAAAACCCTAAATCATGATTATTTAAAATCAAGCTCATGAAAATATAGATCTAGGTATAGATTCACAGATAAAAATCTCTAAATAAAGTTATATAACTTTACAAAATACATAATATTACATCTTCGAAATAAAATAGAAGGGATTGGGTGAAGAACAAGGGAAGAATGGGAGAAGACCCTACATATCATGAGAGAAACAACATGTGATCCATGAATGATTTCTCAAATAACCGAGTTCAGGAGGGCCTAAAAATAATCTACAGAAATCTCAAATCCTGAATGTCCTCCTTTGGTTAATGTGTTTCTAAAATAGATGTGTTACGGGGGTATGTGGAATTATTAAAATTATAATTCGATGAAAAGTTTGGGTCGTGCATAGCTTTCTGGGTTCATTAGTATGGTATGCCCTTACCATGAACCCTAATCATACACCAATTATAAAAGGGTTTAATAGTTACTCATAAAGAGGGTACATGATTTTTGTGAACCGTAACCAACTATGAAAAGTCCCATGTCCCCCCATTTTTTCCAAATTTCACCAAAACAGTCCCCAAACTAAAATAAAATTGAAAAGTACATAATACAAGGCAATAGAAAACCTATAATCTAGCTCTATTATTTTACATAAATGTCCAAGATCTTATAAACTCCCCACCTTATAACAAATCATTCTCAAGCTTCACTCTTAACGTTAAATATGATTTCAATTCAAAAAAATAAGGCCAATAAGTGTACATATCTGCCACCCACTACCACATCACCTCAAGTGTCACAACCCCCTACCCACAAGGTGTACCCCACCTAGGCTATAAATGTGATAAGGGAGATAGTGACCCCAGAGTCCCACCTCGAGTTGTCCTCAGGTTGGAAACTATTACCTAGGGTATAGTAAACCAACAAATGGGAGGCATTACCCTCTAATAGAACACATGAAAAATAGAGATGTAAGACAGACACAAACCTATTCCAACATAGACTACAATATAATATAAATTCCATGTACACATATGTAATTTCATTCAAGGGAAACTACAACTGAAAGGGAAAACTATAAGTACCAAAGGAGAGTAAAAATTGCACCCACCACAAATCCCGAATAAATCTTACAAACCCAAGATAGTACTAACCAGCATGATATCAAACCTGCTCTAACTGACCTAAAAATAGTTTATATAAACGTAGGGTGAGTATAACAATATACTCAGTAGGATCCTCCATGTATCCTCTCGTGAAAAAGTAAAGAAAATATGATAAAGCTTAGTGAACCTCAAACGAAACTAACTCAACGGCTAAATAGGTATACTAAGTTCCCAGACTCATTGTGGATACTCTCACCAAGTATCACATAAAAGATTATATAATATAATAATGAATATCAAGGGTACCCCACTACTACTTTCCAACTGGTTCTCTGCTTTTCCTGAACGTCTCATGTCCTAATCATCTCTCTCCAAAAAGGATTTACTGTAGACACCTAGGTGATGCACCAAAATATGCACCTCGTGAATCACAACAACAACACCCACATAACCAATGTAACCATGTAGTTTTTAGGATCCAATGTAGCTTGTATAATTTGTATCATACATCATTCATTAAACCTCATGCCATTATAGCACATACATCAAGTAAGGATCCTCAATCAATCACACCCTATACACGTTACACCTATAGTAGTCCATATGAAACTATATCTAGAATATATGTGTGTGAATATCCACAAGGAAATACATACCTATACACAAATATATAGAGAAAACTAATTGATGTGCCAACTAGCATATGTAACTACCAATAAATGATAGTAGGGCCAATGGGGGTGGGAATCCATCCATCCTCCCACTAGAATGTTGGGGAAAACACCCCCAAGGCTCAGAATGCACAAGGTGTCAGTTTCCCTAACTAACAGGGTGGAGTAGTGAATAGAATATTCTATATCTCACAACAACACTATAAGAATAACCTAGCCTTAGACTCAACTATATCTTACATCTCTCGGGATCCCAGCCGCCTCTCGTAAGACTCAGTATCCAATAAGCACACAACCATTTAAAGAGATTTAGTGTATTACTTTATTCCTTTTATATCAGTTTCACTTTACATTAATTAATTTTGTAAACATTAATTTATCATTAAAAATTCCACGTTATATTTCATTAGAATCACAGTAATGTTTCATGCCCTCTAGGAATAACCAAACCAAGTCTACATCTTCTTAGAAATATTACCCTTACATTGCATTCCATAAAGCTCCAACCCCATGGGTTAACATCATTTATTCTGCCATTTATTAATAGTGTTATTACATCTCCATATTCTGAGGCATTCTAGAAAAACATTCTAAGCTACCAAACACAAGGGGGCTCAACACGGTGAGTAGATGAACTACCCATCATGTCTTTTCCACCTATATAAGGATTTTAGACCCATCCTCCCTCAAGAAGCTAAAAACAAAAAGAACTTGGAATACCCCATGCGTATTTTTTCCTTTTGGATGGAGGGTAAGAATGAATAGCTGCCTTGAGTGGTGGGGAAAGTAATGCAGATAAAGAACTAACAAGAATCAGAAAACATACATTCATTCACATCCAACCCATTTCATCGACTCATGTGTCCTCCCCGACACCCACATGCATAAACTGATGCATCTCGCCACTCTAGGAATCCACTATTGCAACAACCAATGGGCTTCCATGCCCCCACATATTACATCATCCATCAAGGATCAGATCACAAAACATGTAGCCGGAAACAAACATCATATCAACTGGGATCTTGGCCCTTAAACAAGGCATACATCCTTTAAACATAATGAGCGCACATGGCTCCAAAGAACAAGGCACTTGGCCATACAAGAAACAAGTTACCTTAGAACCCAACCATGCATTATATTTTTTTTCAAATATCTGGTTATTTAATCCATCTAGAATTAACCAATTCATTATTTATAGGTTCCAATTGTGGGAATACTAAATAGTAAGCTATCATAGATATCACAGTTCAATTAAACATGCTTACTAACTTAATTTTATTAACATAAAATTACAACAAAGACAACCCGATTCATTTACATGATTCATTATCTTTGACAAATAATTAAAATTAATCCTAGTTTATATTTATTACTACTTTCTGTCATGAACGAGATGCTAAAAAAGGTATGAATTTGTATAACACTATCTAGAAAAACAATATGCAATAACATACAATCGATGTTAGTTGATTGATCCAGTTAAAATATTTATTATGTCAATCCCATTGTGTTATAGTGGTTAAATAAGGCTAATTCTAAGATTTCACATAAAATAATAGAGAAGAAATAAACCCCATAACTTAAAATGTTCTTGATATTTTTTACACGATAATGATTCATGCAACCGATCACTATCACCTACCCAATGACAACTACATCATCTCGAGGACACCGTGGTATTACTGTACCAACTGACACCTAAGAAAAATCTATTAGAAACATGGAAACTAGATTTCATAAATTGGAAAGGAGAAATTTTAGAATAATTATTGGTGAAAACAAAATATTGGAGGTTGAAAATACCTTCTATCATTGACGGATCGACACTTGCTTCTTGCACCAAAAACTGGGAGTGTGCATGCAGCAGGAAGAAACTTCAAGGACAAATGATCCATGGATTAAGGTTCTATCACATCACCCCTATGGGAAGAAGGAATTGTTCGAGAATCTTGCACAAGGTAATAAGAAGATCGAATAAGGGAGGAAGATATGTCGTCCTTTTAAGTGATTTAATGGGGCATCTATTTAAGATAAGCTGTATTTTCTATTTAAAGTTGATCACATTAAACTATGTGGTTTGACCAAGTAATGGAATCCCCAAACTTAGGAAAATTAATATAGGAGTTATGGAATTTGAATTGGCCTTAAATCCCTTAAAAAAGGCCTTGAATTCATTTTTCGTCAATACAAAACTCTAAAGTGGTGAAACTGTAGGAAGCTGGAAACAGTGTACACCTTCCAATGCTGAAAACACAGTTCAAAAAAATGACTAACTGACAATGATGGCACTGTTCAAAAAATTACTGACCAACACCGAGGGCACTGTTCACAAAATGATTCACCCACACTAATCTCACTATTCACAAAATGACTCACTAACACCAATGGTACTATTCAAAAAATTACTAACTAACACTGATGGCATTGTTCACAAAATGACTCAACAACACCAATGACATTGTTCACTAAATGAATCATCGACACCAATGGCAATGTTCATAAAAATGACTCACCGACATTGTTGGCCCTAGGAACAAAATGAATTACCGACACCGATGGAACTGTTCAAAAAATGAATCACCGACACCAATGGAATTGTTCACAAAATGACTCACTGACACGGATTACACTATTCCCAAAATGACTCACTGACACCGATGGAACTATTAAAAAAATGACTCGCCGATGAAACTATTCACATATGTCTCTCCAATGACACTATTCACATATGTCTCACCGATGACATAGTTTATATATATCTCACCAATGAAACAGTTCACATCTATCTAACCAATATCACTATTCACATCTGTCTCACCGACACCAATGGCACTATTAACCGAATGACTCACCTACATTGATGGCACTGTTCACAGAATGAATCACCAACACCGATGGAACTGTTTATAGAATGAATCATCGACATTGATAACACTATTCAAAAAATGACTCACTGACACTGATGGAACTGTTCAGAAAACTATAAATTTGGAAAACTATTTGGGATAAGTCACCTTGACCTCCCAGAAAGCCTCAGACACTAGATTTCAGTAGAGTAATGGACCAGAGAGTTCTGTTCCATTACATCAGATACCTCTCAAAACATTCCTGTCATCGAGAATTCAAAACCAACCTAAAAGGAAACAGAAAAGGGGTCTAAACAACCACCCATCAAGATAACTCTCAAAAAAGAGCAATCCACAAGAAGAAACAAGTCATACCATAAACACAAAAGGTCTACAATAACAAAGTGGGCATTTTTACATAAAAAAAGCTAAACATCTAACAAATCTGGGTACAAAGCACATATCTATGACTCACGTTCCAAGGTACTCTCCTCCGTGCCACTATTTTCCCACAAGACACAATCCAAGGGTATTTAATGTTAACGCAACACCTTCTCTTTGAGGAATTGGATCTCCACATGCCGCTCCTCAAAGATCATATATTTATCAACATTGATCTCTTCCTAATCAATGTCTTTAGAGCCATCATAAAGATTACGATGGAGTGGTTACACGTGAAAAACATTGTGTATCTGAATCATCTATGGGGGAAGTGCTACTCGATATGTTGCCACTACAGCACAAGCCAACACCTCGAAAGACCCAAGAAACATGGGAGAAAGCTTACTCTCAAGACCAAACCTCCGCTTCCCATGATGAGGAGTCACCTTTTTAAACATGTGACGCCCAATATAAAACTATAATGGTCTTCACCTATAGTCCTCATACGATTTATCACAATCTATAACTACCATCATCTTCTCCCAAATCACCTAAACCATCTATGTCGTATTCTACAGTAGTTCCGATATGATAATTGTATCCTCTATAACCCCAGTTTAGCATAATAGATAATGGAAAGGTAATCCATACAAGGATTCAAATGGCTCCATACCGATGGTGGATTGAAAACTATTTTTTAAAAGAAATCGATCGTGGGTATGTGAATCAGCCACGAACCTCCAAAATCAAGGACACAAGACCACAAAATTTCATCAAGATTTTGGATGGTTCGCTCTATTTGATCATCCGTTTATAGATAAAAAGCAGTGTTAAGTCATAGTTCATAACCAAAATCATGATTGATACCTCTACAAATCCTAGAGGTAAAATTAGGATCCTGAACATAAATGATTTTTCATGGGACTCCGTGGAGTATCACCACCTCCTCTAGATACTGCCTCGAAAAAAACTACCACAAAGATTGACTATCTGATCACAATGAAGTGGGATTATTTTGTTAAATGATCCACTACCACCCAAATAGCATCTTGTCCACCCTGAGCTCAAGGTAAAATAGTAACAAAGTCCTTTGAGATGTCCTTCCACTTTAACTAAGGAATATCTACTAGCTATAGAATCCAACCGAGAACACGGTACTCTACCTTCACCTTCTTGAAAACCAAACATCGAGACAAGAAGTCTGCAACTACACGCTTCAGCCGAGGCCACAAAAACTGGCTCTTAAAGTCTCGGTACATCTTTTTCATGCCTAGATGTACCAATAAAGGTGAACTATGAAACTCCCTGAGAACAATCTCATGAATTGCCAAATGAACAAAAATCCGTCCATGATACAACTCTCAGTGTTGTTCATCCCCAGCCCACCCCTCAGGGGCCAGAACACAAAAAAAAATCATTATCTCTAGACCTCCACCTCTAGATACACCATCTAGGACTCTTCCACCTCCTGCACCAGAAATTACTACACCATAATCTAATAAAAACAACCTCTTCCCCCAACTTCTCCCTTATCGAGATGTAATGTTGAATGTTCTTCCATCACTCTCCATGAATCACCAGATTCACGCACTACACCACTACGGGACATTATACTCGGTGCATCAGCTACAACATTCTCATTTCGAGGTGTATATGATATTTCAATGTTGTATTTCTATATGAAATCCATATACGGACACTACCACAATTTCCAGTCTTGCTGGGAGAAAACATACCTCAGGCTCTTATGATCATTAAAAACCAAAAAGTGCTCGTCAATGAGGTAATGTATCCAAACATCAGAGAAAACAACATAGACTCCAAGTCAGGATCATGGTTGGAATAGTTACATTCACGGGGACACAAATTCCAAGTCTCATAAAAAAACAAATATATGCTACATCATCACATAGCCTAACCCCAAATGTGAAGCAACACATAAAAAAATCAAACTGAACTACCTCTCCGGGAATACAAAGAACTAGAGCACATACCTACTTCTCCTTCAGATACTCTAAAGCTTTCTGACATCGATCACTACACATGAACACCTTATCCTTCTTGTTCAAAACTGTCAGAGGATTTCAAACCCAAGATAAATCAGCTAAAAACTTCTTATAGTAGCTGGTGAGACCATGGAAACATCACACCTCTTCCACTATCTTGTGGCTACCCAAGACAAAAAATAATCTATCTTTGACAAATCCACATCTACTTCCAACTAGGACACCACACTCCATATGAAATGAACTTCTCAATCCCAAAATTAAAACTTTGGAAACATCCAAAATAGCTATTGTTGAAGAAGAACTCCCAAAAAGGAATGAAGATGCTCTGTATTCTCTATCTCAGAAATGAAGTACAGAAGGATGTCTTCAATGAAAACCACCAAAAAATTATCCAAGAACTCACAGAATAGGGCTTTGATCAATCCAATGAATATAGCTCGAGTATTCATCACACTAAATGGAATTAAAAAAATCTCGTAATGCCCATGACAACAACAAAAAGAAGTATTCAAAATACATTCTTCCTTCACATGCATCTGATGATATCATGACCGCAATTTAATTATTAAGAACCAACTCGAACCCTTCAGTTGATCGAATAAATCATCAATCTGTAGAAGAGGATAGTGATTCTTCCATATCACATTGATGAATCGATGATAATCAATACACAATCGCAGAATTCTAGCAGCCTTCTTTACGAACAAAACTGGTTCTCCTGATGGTGACACACTCGGCCCAAAAAAACAGCCTTATAACAAAAAATCAAGCTGTATACATAGCTATCATAACATATAAGTGGATATCCTATAGAGAGACATATATTTAGAAGATTCTCTTTGTTGTATCTTGATCTAAAACTTGATCTCTAGTTGATGGGGTAATGCTACAAACTCTTCTGGAAAGACATCAGGATACTGTTCTATGACATTGGGAAACACCAACTATTGAACCTTTGATGAAATCAGCATTAGCTCATCCATCAAGGATGAAAAGGATGGAACATGCCTTTAGCCCATCTGAGTGTCTCACTCAACAAAAAACATAGACGGGTCTCTATCAGCATCAAAGAGCATTGCTAGTCTCTTGAAGAAATCTATGATAGCCAACACCAAATAAAACCAATCCATTCTAATGATGACATCATATGTTTGTATCCATAAATATAGAAAATCTCACCATGAAATGTGATGCCCAAAAACTATCTCATTGTCTATACATACTTAAAACAAGTCAACTCAACCTCCAACTATCATAGTCAATGCCAAGGTCACAGGAAGCCTCTCTGCCTCATGTCCCCAAACATGGGAAAGGGTATTTGATATGAAGGATTGAATTTCTCTTGAATCAAAAAAGTCATACACCTAAGTAAAAAACAAGAAATGGGTACCTCTAATGACATTTGGATCAGATGGAAATGGAAAAACTAAATCATGATGCTTACCAAAACATCCCCCATGACCTCTCTGGTCCTGATGATGACCGCCACCATGGTCGTTCTCTTCTCTCTGAGGAAGGGGAGCATCACCGGGTTGTCCTCTGCATGACTCATCTTCACTCTATTGATTCAAAGTTGGTGAAAACTACAACTGCCTCGACTAGAACTACCTTAATGTTTGAACCTATAGTGGTACAACTGGTGCACAATGAATTCTATGAATGGTCTGGCACTCTTAGTGTTGAAGAACTCAACCTCCAAATGAAAAAAGCGCTTGATCCCTCAGCATAGGCATGAGATCTGCTACCCCTAGAGAAATGAGATCCTGAGGGCTTATACCTACCCCCGGCTGAACTAATACTCTTCTTCCCTAAAAACCAGTAATCCCAAACCACATCTGTTCTTTGGGAGGAATCATGAAGACTCCCCTCTCATGAAGATTCAGTTGTGGACAAGGTCCCCTCAGCAACATCTTCCCTTTCCAATAGCTCAAGATTTGTCTTTATCATAAATGGGGTGGCCTGGCACTGGTACTCTAGACTCAAATTCTCCTTGAAATACCTCGCCATGGCCTCCTCGTATAGAAATATGTCCGAAGTATATTGTTAAAGGTTCCATAAACAGATTCCAAAATCTCTCAAACTAGATCCCCCCTATGGAATGGTAATACTCTCCTAGAAACTAGATTCCTTAGTTGTCAAAGAAAGAAACTTCACCCTAAACATGTCTTGAAACTCCACCCACGAGATCACCAAATCCATGCAATCCCCAATGAAAAAGAACCACCCCTACCTCGCTTCTCCAAACAACATTTTCACAACCAAAGCCACCCAGTGATCCTTCCAAGCATGGATTGAACTAAATGATATCTCAACCTATTAAAAACACTATTTCATAACTACATATGAAATGAATCCCTCATACTTCAACAGACTTCATAACTGAAACTCTCAGAGTGTCCTCCTCCAAGTGTTGTTGTCGTCAACCTCTACCATTTGGTGATCTATTGGCACAACCAGATGGACATCTTCTGCATGAACCTGATGAGGATGTCGACATGGAGCGATACCTGTAAAATAAAAAACAGTTAGAGGTCATAATCCAACAATATGAAAGACTCAACATTATTTAATTAGTTTTTTTCATTTATTCATTTTAGGTTAACCTATCCCAAGGTCTACCCATTCAAACACATGCACAAAAAATAATGATTCATGATCCTTTCCTAGGTATCTACATTGAAAATAGTATCACATCATTTATTAGTCACTTTAAACTTAAAGGTCAGTGCATCATATCACAGGGGGGGCCTAAACTCTTATGTCTCAACAAGTATCTAGTTTTTACATCATTATCGAAACATGACTGACATCATTGCACTACCAACCCATGTAATCTTTCATGTGCCTAACACCATAATATATCCAATCCCTTAACCAAGAATTTTATACCACTCTGTCAGGACCCCCTCCCCAGAAGGTGTAAGCCTCCTGGGATGGCGATGTAATAAGGGAGATAGGTACCCCCCAATTCCCACCTCCATTAGGCCCTGAGTTGGTGACTAGCACTGAGGGTATAGTAAACACACAAGTGGGAGGACTTACCCTATAAGAGATCACATACGAAATAGAGAGATAAGACAGAAACCAACGAACTCCAAATCAGACTGTAATATAATATAAATCCCAAGTAAACATATGTAATGTCAGACAAGAACTACTACAACTGAAATGGGAAACTGCATGCACCAATGGAAAGTAAAAAAAGTAGCGACCATGAAGCCCGAATATCTCTCCCAAACCCCATTCTATTAGTAACTAGCCTCATCACCAACCTTTTCCAAGTGACCTAAAAAATATTATATATATATATATATAGGTTAAGTATAAAAGTGTACATAGTAGTATCCTCCCGGGATCCTCTCATGGAAAAGTAAATAAAGATTGCTAAAGAATAGTGAAAAACAGGTGAAACTGAATCGTCAACTAAACAAGTATAATTAGTTCCCAAACTCACTATGGATATTGTTAACAAGTATCAAATACAAGATAATATAATATAATAATGAATATCAAGGGTACCCCACTACTACTTCTCCGATGATTTTCCACCTTTCCCCAACGTCGCACATCTTAAGAATCTCTCTCCAAAAAGGCTTTCCCATAGACACCTAGGAAAACCACCACAATATCCTCCTCATAGAGAACAACCACCATTCCCACATAACTAATGTAACAAGGTATTTTCTGGGTGCCATCGCATCCCGTATAACATGTATTATATATCGGGCATTAAACCTCAAGCCATTATAGCCCATACACCATGTAAGGATCCTCAAGCCATCATAGCCTATACATGTTACACCTATAGTAGTCCATAGGAAACTATATCCGGAATATATGTGTGTGAATAACAATAATATATTACACCCCTCTACACAATCCTATGTGCCTACCTACACATGTAACTACCAAGAGAAGTGAACGGGCCCAAAGGGGGTATTCAGCCATCCTTCCTCCCACCAGAATGTTGGGGAAAACACCCCCCAGGGCTCATAATACCCCAGATGCCACTGTTAAGACTAGGTGCCCTATAAGCACACTAATATTTAAAGAGAATTGTTATATTAGGTTTTCCTTTTATATCAGACTCACTTTACATTCATTAATTCTTTAAACATTATTTAACCCTTAACCATTACACATTATATTTCATTAGCATCACACCAAACTATAATTCCCTCAAGGAATTACCAAACCAAGTCCCTAGCTTCTCAGAATTATTACCTCAGCATTGCCTCCCAACAATCTCCATCCCAATGGGTTAACATGATTTATTCAATCATTTATTAACAGATTTATTGCATTCTCATATTCCCAGACATTCTAGAAAAATATTCTAAGATACCAATAATAAAGGGGTCAACACGGTGAGTAGATGAACTAACCATCAAGTATTTTACACCAATAGCATGAGTGTATACTCATCCTCCCTTGAGAATAAGAACATGGAAAGCATGTGGCATACCCCTTACGTCTTGGCCCCTTTCGGAAGGATGGTAAGAAAGACCAGCTATCTTGAGAAATGGGGAAATTAATGAAAATAAATAACCAACAAGATATGGAAAACATCCAATCTTTCACATCCATCCCATTTCATCAACTCTGGTGTCCTCGCTGACACCCACATGTATATATCGATGCATCTCGCCACTCTAGGCATCAACTGCTGCCACAACCAATCTACCTCTCTACCCCCACATATCACAACACCCATAAAGGCTCACATCACAACACAAGTGTCAGGAAACAAACGTCATATCAAAAGGTCTCTTGGTCCTCAAACAAGGCATTCAACCTTCAAACATATTGAGCACACATGGCTCCAAAGCACATGGCACTCGGCCATACATGTAACAACCTAATATTTTATTATAAGTATTCTTTTTAATTTATTTTATGTCATTTGTTTTATGCCACAACAAGATTATCTTGTGATATACGCAACACTGTATTAGCTTGTAGTATACGCAACACTATTCTTAGAATGTGTTACTCACAATTTCAAGTTCGTTTGATAATAGTCATTCTACGCAACAATGAGTATATATATATATATATTCAATGTATAAATGAAAAATGGTTGTATTATGTTATAACGAAACAACAAAGTATTATTGCACAACACACAACCCTGACTTGGCTTGCATTACACGCAATAACGACCTTCCTCGATAGCGTGTGTTTTACGCAATACCAGGTTTCACTAAATGACAATATATTGTTATAATATTATTATGGACTAGCCTTTATTAATAGTATTAACTAAATTTTAAATTTTATAACTTTATTATTCATCTTATAATTTTTCTAAAACATTTTATGTGAACAAAATAAATTTTTCGGGTAAGAAAAGTATTTTTCAAAAAATGCAGTTTTGCCGCCTCTTGATGGCGCACCCATATTAAATTTAGTTTTGACATGTTTATAAGTTAAATTTAAAAAAAAACAAACTTCTTCTTTTTAATGAAGATATAAAAATTTACATTGGTTGAAATTTTGGTATTTTTCTGAAAACATTCAATTTTTGATGAATAGTGAAAACACTGGGTTACTATTTAAAAACCAACTTTTTATTTAAATAATTATTTATTTTATTTAATTTAATTTTAGGTCAAAATTGATACATAATACCTATATAAGTTCAAATTAATTCATTGGAGTCATTTTATAATAATTTTAGATATATAAAAATTTTATTGAACTTTTCACCGTCTTTTACCCACCTCCAAGGAGAATTTGCAAATTTACATAAAACTTAATTTTACCGCTTTTTTAAATGGAATTTCAAAAATCCAACAGACACAGTTGATGTCCGTAAGTAAAATGTGGTTCAATGAGATGAAAATAATTTTTGGTGAATAGTAACTTTTTACTTTTATTTTCCATGCTTAAAAGTAAATAGGGTAACTAAGGGTAAAAATGATATTATTATTAACCTAAAACATGTCCTAATTCTATTGGATAAGTGTAATTCGACCCAATGCAACCTTAGGAATAAAATATGACCATTTAGGCCCACTTGGATTAGATTAGGACATTTATTATTAATTTATTTAAAGAAGGGTTAAAATAGTTAAAATCAATGTTTAATAACTAAATCATTTTTAATATAAGGTTATACATAAGATAAATTATACTATAAATATTCATTATAAAGCTAAAAGGATTTCCTACATAATGGTATTTTATTTATAATTTTTAGACCTTAAATAATTTAATTTATTTGTGACACAATGATGATACAGTAATTATCATATTAATGAAATATTGACATAATTGATGTTATAAGTACCCAAATAAATGTAATTTGAGACTTTTTATGGATTCCAATTATTTTCTATGTTAATATTACATGTTAGTATTGATTTAATTGACTTTTTAAGTACTAATCTTTCTATTATGATTTTCAGAAAAATCAATTACCAAATAGTGTCAAAATTGACATAAAATAGTTTTTAAAAACAAATATTATATTATTAATTGTTATTTTATTCATAAAAATCTATGGTTTGGCCAAATGACATATATAAGGTTATATATATTAATAATAAACAACTTGGGGTTCGTTTGTCTTGTTATAGTAAGTTTATTAACCTTATAGTGTAAGAAAACAAGAAGACACGATAAAAGTTAAATTATCTAACTTAAAGTTAACTCTAAATGATAAGGTTAAAATAGAAACCTAAACTTGTCTAAATTATATTGGATGAGATGATTTCGACCCATACCTACCTTATATTCAAAATAAATCAATTTTTAGCTATTAAAATGCGAATATGACTTTATAATAAAATAATATTTTTAGTTTTTCCTAAGGTGCCCCTCTCCTCCTTTATAAAAGGGCACCTCCTCCCTCTCTTACTCACACCACTTTGAGCCTTCATGATCGGCCAAACCCTGCCAAATTCTTTTCTAAACTTCCCTAGAAGCATCCTAGAGGTCTTGGTCTTCTTCAAAAACCAATTTTAGGGCCCTAAGATAATATTTAAATGAGGAACTTCGAGAAAGAGGTAATACCTTCTACCATTTTCTTCAAGTTCCATTCTTATTCTACTACCTCTTCTTTAGTTGTTTCATTATGAATTAATAACATCAGTATCCCTCATATACTTATATGTTATTATAAATATGAAACAACCCTATTTCACCTTCTATACATCCTAAGGAAAATGAAATCACCGTGTGTGCGTACGTACGGAATACTGTCTCCACGCCGTGGTGTAATATGTTTTTCCACCACCACCTTACTTGGATGGGTATAATGGTGTAAAGAATAAATACATATGATTATTATATCATCATACTGATTCTATGATATTATATCATTCACTCCAATTCGATTCAATAAATATGGGAATGATATCATCGCTCGTGCGTACGTACGGATTACCGTCTCCATGACGCGATGAGATTTATTCTCCATGTTAACCATTTATGAATGATTATAAATCATGAAATATAAGACATAATAATGATACTGTATTTATGTGTATATATATGTATGTCATCTACTTAATTCCATTCAATTCAATAAGGAAACGAAAATAGTGTTCATGCGTACGTACGGCCTAACGTCTACATGAACGGTGTATTTCATTTCATTTAATCGATCTATCATATATATATGTATATACTGAAATATATATTATATATAAATCATGTTTTAAATTCTAGAATTAAGTAAATCATGATATAAGTAATAATATCAAGAACAACAAGTCCAAACACATACGAAAAATAAAACGATTTAACCCACAATGCTGCTTTAACATGGAACTTACAAAAGAACAGGTAATATAAAGTCATAAGTGAACCATATATTATATCATAACAATGAATATTATTCTGTAATAAGTCAATGACATTATTTAAATCATTATACAGGAGGTTCGGAAACATATGAATCATATCGGACCTAAAGTAAGGGATAATTTTGCAAATCTCATTTTTATTCGAGATTGCTTATACGTAAGTATTTATTGGGGTTATTGTTATCATTCATGTACATGTTTTATAAAAGTTTTTTTATGTATGTTTAATGTACTTTTTACCCATTTGGCTTTTACTACATGATATGTAAGGAATCTTTCTTTTGTTTACGTTACGAGGTACTTTTTGACTTTTCCGAAAAAAGTACGAGAAGAATGTTTTTTTAACTTATAGGCATGAAAGTATTTTTACGGTTTTATAAAGCCTTATTTTCATGAAGCTCCCTCCAAAATATTTCATGACTATTTTCAACAAAATCCTTTTCATTTAAAATTTCTTAACATTTTGTGAAAAGAAAATGATTTTAAATAAGAAAGGATATTTTTCTCAAAAATTCATTTCAAGTGTTTTATCAAAACCATTTTCATCTATGATGACATTATTTCATGTGTGCATGTTTCATGTATCATGTCTCTATGATTTACATGGTTTCACTTTTCTTATTATGAAATGATATCCATTTCTTTTATATGGATTATGTGATGATGGGATGATGTTTATGAAACCCATTTTATTTATTGGGTTATTATGAATGATGTATGTTTATTTTGTGGCACAAGTAAGAATGATTTCATTATGAGATGGGTGGGACCTATATCTCCCTCCAATGCATTGGGTAAAGATTTATATCTAATGAGATAGACATGGCTGGAATAGTAAGTTAATCCGGTTCAGTGTTACAGGACTGAAATGACGAGTGAACTCGATTCAGAAAGGGACTGTGTCCACTAGGATGGTCTTGGCAGCAATGCCTTGGCTACTATGGAAATCATAACATGTGATTAATGGTTGCAACAATTACATGCTTTATTCCCATGATATTTTATCATGATTGATGTTCCTTTATGATATATGTCTGACGTACTTCCAAGATTCATGTCTTTGCTCAAGATTTTAATGTTTAGATTTTATGTTCAAGTTTTTGTATTAAAATGTTTGTGGATTGTTTTATGTTCTCTATGTTTACCCTTACTAAGAATTTGAGCTCAACCCTTTTATGTTTTCCTTTCCCAAGGATATAAAGAAAGGTTTTAGGTTAAAAAAGGGGGGAAGATCTTTATGGGAGATGTTTAAGATCTTTCACCATGATTAGAAGATTATATTCCGAGTTTCCAAAGACATTAAACTATTACGGTCTTTGTGTGTCTATTTTTGTTATGTATTAAGTATTCCTCAAAAGTAATGGAATTTCCATGTACGTCAGGTTTCAGGCCTCCAGAGTTTGTATCAGAGGAAAGGTTTAGTAAACCTTTGGAAACTAGGATGTGAAAACGTTAGTGAGATCCCTAGAGATATTTCTAAGGTATGTATAGGGATGTCCCTAAGGATAAGTATACGTATAGGATATAGTCCTAGAACTATGGTAACGATCTTAGAATTTAACCAAAGATGTTAGATATTGACGGTACTACCCCTTTACTATGTTTTTTCCCAAGCATGATTTTTTCCTCTCACACTATTCTATTTGGGTTTTAGAAAATGGGTGGAAACAGGAAGATTCATGATAATGGAGGATATGACGGACAATGGAATGATATTCTTAATGATTAACCAAATGAAACGGGATTTGGAAGTCCAAACATCGTTATTATTCCTAATTAGCAATCTCATAATATGATCAATAATCTCAACTTTGGTATGTTTCCTGACATAGATAATAAGAGAAAGATGGAGTTTCATGATGATCATAGAGGAAATAAAGTTCAATTTACCTCATGTAAATCATGTGGGAAGAGGCATTGGGGGAGATTGTTTCAATGGAACAGGAAGATGCTTTGGGTGTGGAAAAGAAGGGCATAAATCCAGTAAGTGCAAAGGAAAAGGTTCAGTTAACACCATAGACAAGGATAATGGTATTGCTATGACATCAACAGTGATTAGATGTTTTAAATGTGGAAGGTATGGGCATTATGAAAACCAATGCCCTAAGGGAAAATCTCATGAAGAGAATCAGCATGGTCATATGAGTGTTATTTATGTAGATGATGATGAAGATACAACAAATGAAATATGATATGAAAGAAATGAGGAAGTTCAGACAGTGGTTTAAGAAGTTAGTGTAATGATTGTATGTTTATAATGAATAATGTATGGTACTATGGAATAAAGAATCATCTAAGGATTGTTACACTATTATTTTTCATAATTTATTTGAAAGTATTTGATGAATGGTACTGGTAACCATGGAAGGTTATTCAGATATTTTTGGAAAGTAGATGATATGCGCATAATGAAGGGATAAGAAGATAATGAGATGTTTGATTGTATTCATGAGCTCATGATTGATATAAATACTATGTGATATCATGGTTTGATTACATAGAAGTTTTTGGATTTTGGTATGTGGAAAGAGTTAACTTTTTACAACATTCATGTTTTCACTAAAGTTAAATGGGTTTTTATTTTTTTCAAGAGAATACATGATTAAGGTATTCACATGTTTGTAATTTGACCAACAAGATATATCTTATGATATATGGGGGATAAATGATGGAATTCATGTGATTGTTTTGTGACATTTCAAGTAATAATTTTCTTTATACTATGAGCTTGGACCGAAATATTTTAGATAAGCCTAAAGATTGGAATGGATTATGTTGGACATAAGTTAGTATTGTTTAAGGATAGAAATTTTTTTCGATATTATTGATGGGATGTTATAGTAATGTAGTTTTAGAAAAAGGACAACCTGCAGGACGACCGACAACCCATCGCGTCAGACAAGGCTGTGGGAATCGAACCCACAATCGAAGTGCGATAGACCTTTGTTTCCTACCAGTGGCCTATATGAAGTCCCTGTTTAGTAGAAACTAGTTTTATTATATTAAGAAGTATGATATATGAAGTATAAGTCCATTTTAGGAACCATATATGATTAATCTCACTATATATGGACTTATGTATTTTTGATAACTTTTTATAACCTTTTGTTTGAGATAGATGGAATGACCCATCATTCTATCACATGATATGCTAACACTTCACAAATGACAAATTCAACTTCATTTCATTAAGAGTTGAAGTGGAAATTGTCCAAGGAACTACCAACGGTGAGACTATACCAAAATCAAGAAAATATTTCTTCTAATTCCAATTTCATCAAATTTTGGGAAATCATATTGAAAACCAAAAATGTTGTCCTAGTGCACTTATATCCGATGAATCAGATGGTACCTTAAATCATCACAAATTTATGGATTTTTGATTAATGGCTTTTTCATATCCATGTTCTCTACCACTCTCCATGAGAACATGATGGTTAGATTTCTTTTCCATATCAATATTTTCACCTATGTTATCCTATGTGGAAACTCGGTGATTAGTTAATTTGGGTAACCATTGCGTTTCATACTTTAGTTTTTAAATTTAAGTATTGTTATTTCATTTCATGATGTGGGTTTCAATTAAAGAACATTTCAAGTAGAAAACCATGTATAACCCCAACTAATTTCGAGGGTGAAATTCATTTTAAGAGGGGTAGAATGTAACAACCCGATATTTTATGATATGTATTCTTTTTAATTTATTTGATGTCATGTGTTTTATGATACAAAAATATTATCTTGTGCTATACGCAACACCGTATTAGCTTTTAGTATACGCAACACTATTCTTAGATTGTGTTACACACAATTTCAAGTTCGTTTGATAATTGTCATTCTACGCAACATTGAGTATATATATATATATATTCAATGTATAAATGAAAAATGGTTGGATTCTGTTATAACGAAACAACAAAGGAGTCTTGCACAACACAAAACCCTTACTTGGCTGGCATTACACGCAATCACGACCTTCCTCGATAGCATGTGTTGTACGCAATCCCAGGTTTCACTAAACGACGATATATTGTTATAATATTATTATGGACTAGCCATTATGAATATTATTAACTAAATTTTGAATTTTATAACTTTGTTATTCATCTTATAAATTTTCTAAAACATTTTATGTGAACAAAATAATGTTTTCAGGTATAAAAATTATTTTTAAAAAAATGCAGTTTTGCCGCCTCTTAATGGTGCACCCACATTAAATCTAGTTTTGACATGTTTATAAGTTAAATTATAAAAAATAAGCTTCTTCTTTTGAATCAGGATATAAAAATTTACATTGGGTGAAATTTTGGTATTTTTCTGAAAACTTTCAATTTTTGATGAATAGTGAAAACACTGGGTTACTATTTAAAAACCGACTTTTTATTTAAATAATTATTTATTTTATTTAATTTCATTTTAGGTAAAAATTGATACATAATACCTATATAAGTTCAAAGTAATTCATTGGAGTCATTTTATAATACTTTTAGATATATAAAAATTTTATTGAACTTTTCACCATCTTTTACCCACCTCCAAGGAGAATTTGCAAATTTACATAAAACATAATATTACCGCTTTTGTGAAAGGAATTTCAAAAATCTGAAAGATATGGTTGATGTTAGTAAGTAAAATTTGGTTCAATGAGATGAAAATAATATTTTGTGAATAGTAACTTTTTACTTTTATTTACCACGGTTAATAGTAAATAGGGTAATTAAGGGTAAAAATGATATTATTATTACCCTAACACGTGTCCTAATTATATTGTATAACTGTAATTCGACCAAAAACAAACTTAGGAATAAAATATAACCATTTAGGCCCACTTGGATTAGATTAGGACATTTATTATTAATTTATTTAAAGAAGGGTTAAAATAGTTAAAATCAATGTTTAATAACTAAATAATTTTTAATATAGGGTTATACATGAGACAAATTCAACTATAAATATTCATTAGAAAGATAAAAATAATTCCTACATAATGGTATTTTATTTATAATTTTTAGACATTATATAATTTACTTTATTTATGACACAATGATGATGCAGTAATTATCTTATTTATGAAAGATTGATATAATTGATGTTATAAATACCCAAATAAATGTAATTTTAGACTTTTTATCAATTCCAATAATTTTATATGTTAATATTACATGTTAGTATTGATTTAATAACCTTTTTTAGAACTAATAGTTCTGTTATGATTTTCACAAAAATCAGTTACCAAATAGTGTCAAAATTGACATAAAATAGTTTTTTAAACAAATATTATATAATTAATTTTTATTTTATTCTAAAAAATCTATGGTTCTTAACAATGAGTTAGATAATTTTATATATATTAATAATAAACAAATTGGGGTTATTTTTGCTTGTTATAGTAAGTTTATTAACCATATAGTGTAAGAAAACAAGAAGACATGGTAAAAGTTAAATTATCTAACTTAAAGTTAAATCTTAATGATAAGGTTAAAATAGAAACCTAAACTTGTCTAAATTCTATTGGATGAGATTATTTCGAACCATCCCCACCTTAGATTCAAAATAAATCAATTTTGAGCTATTAAAAACCGAATATGACTTTATAATAAAATAATATTTTTAGTTTTTCCTATGGTGCCCCTCTCCTCCCTTATAAAAGGGAACCTCTTCCCTCTGTTCCTCACACCACTTTGAGACTTCAATCTCGGACAAACAATACCAAATTCTCTTGTCAACTTTCTTAGAAACATCCTAGATGTCTTGGGATTCTTCAAAGACCAATTTTTGTGCCCTAAGAGAATGTTTAAAGGAGGCACATTGAGAAAGAGGTAATACCTTCTACCGTTTTCTTTAAGTTCCATTCTTCTTATACTCTCTCTTCATTAGTTGTTTCATTATGAAGTAATAACATAAGTATCCCTCATATACTGATATATTATTATAAATATTAAACAACCCTATTTCACCTTCTATCCATCCTAAATAACATGAAATCACCGCGCGTGCGTACGTACGGAATACCGTCTCCACGCCGTGGTGTAATCTTTTTTTCCACCACCACCTTACTTGGATGGGTATAATGGTTTAAATAATAAATAAATATGATTATTATATCATCATAATGATTATAATATATTATATTATTCACTCCAATTTGATTCAATAAATATGGGAATGATATCATCGCTCGTGTGTACGTACGGATTACCGTCTCCACGACGCGATGAGATTCATTCTCCATGTAAACCATTCATGAATGATTATAAATAATGAAAGTATGACATAATAATGATAATAGATTTATGTGTATATATATTTATGTCATCTACTTAATTTCATTCAATTCAATAAGGAAATGAAAACAGCGTTCATGCGTACGTACGGCCTACCGTCTCCATGAACGGTGTATTTCATTTCATTTAATCGATCTATCATATATATATGTATATACTGAAATATATATTATATATAAATCATGTTTTACATTATGGAATTAATTAAATCATGATATAAGTAATAATATCAAGAACAACAAGTCCAACCACGTACGATAAATAAAACGATTTAACCCAAAACGCTGCTTTAACATGGAACTTTCAAAAGAACGGGTAATATAAAGTCATAAGTGAACCATATATGATATCATAACAATGAATATGATTATGTAATAAGTCAATGACGTTATTCAAATCATTATACAGGAGGTTTAGAAATGTATGAAGCATATCGGACCTAAGGTAAGGGATAATTTTTCAAATCTCATTTTTATCTGAGATTGCTTATACGTAAGTATTTACTGGGGTTATTGTTATCATACATGTTCATGATTTATAAAAGGGTTTTTATGTATGTTTAATGTCCTTTTTAACATTTTTGAATTTTACTACATGATATGTAAGGAATCATTCTTTTGTTTACGTTACGAGGTACTTTTTGACTTTTCCGACAAAAGTACGAGAAGAATGATTTTTTTAACTTATACGGTATGAAAGGATTTTTATGATTTTATAAAGCCTTATTTTCATGAAGCTTCCTCCAAAATATTTCATGACTATTTTCAAAAAAATCCTTTTCTTTTAAAATTTCTTGACATTTTGTGAAAGGAAAATAATTTTAAATAAGAAAGGATATTTTCCTCAAGAATTCATTTCAAGTGTTTTATCAAAACCATTTTTCATCTAAGATGACATTATTTCATGGGTGTATGTTTCATGTATCATGTCTCGATGATTTACATGGTTTCACTTTTCTTATTATGAAATGATATCAATTTATTTTTTATGGATTATGTGATGATGGGATGATGTTTATGAAACCCATTTTATTTATTAGGTTATTATGAATGATGTATGTTTATTTTCGAGCACAAGTAAGAATAATTTCATTATGAGATGGGTGGGACCCATATCTCCCTACAATGCATTGGGTAAAGATTTATATCTCATGAGATAGACATGGCTGGAATGGTATGTTAATCTGGTTCAGTGTTACAGGACTGAAACGAGGAGTGAACTCGATTCAGAAAGGGACTTTGTCCACTAAGATGGTCTTGGCAGCAATGCATTGGCTACTATGGAAATCATAACATGTGATTAATGGTTTCCACAATTACATGATTTATTACCATGCTATTTTATCATGATTGATGTTCCCTTATGATATATGCCTTACGTACTTCCATGATTCATTTATTTGCTCATGATTTTGATGTTTAGATTTTATGTTCAAGTTTTTGTATTCAAATGTTTATAGATTGTTTTATGTTCACTATGTTTACCCTTACTGGGCATTTGAGCTCACCCATTTTATGTTTTCTTTTCCTCAGGATATAAAGAAAGATTTTAGGTAAAAAAAATGGGTAAGATCTTTATGGGAGATGTTGAAGATCTTTCACCATGATTAGAGGATTATATTCCTAGTTTCCAAACACACTAAACTATTACGGTCCTTGTGTGTCTGTTTTTTGTTTTGTATTAAGTATTCCGCAAAAGTAATGTAATGTCTATGTACGTCAGGTTTCGGGTCTCTATAATAAAAGCAAGAGGGTAACTCAGAACCCTACCAATAATTATCTTTTTATCAAATAGAATGTTCTTTAATCCATCTAGAATTAACTAATTCATTATTTGTAGGTTCCAGCTATGGGTAACCTAAACAGAAAGCTATCATAGATATCAAAATTCAATTAAACATACTTACAACATCAATTTGTTTAACATCAAATTACAACAACAACAACCAAATTCAATTACATGACTCTTTAACTTTGAAAAATAATTTAAATTAATCATATTTTAAGTTCTTTGCGAATTTATGTCATGAACGACATGATAAACAAGGAAGTCATATATATCAATTTATCTAGAAAAACAAGAGTCAATAACATACGATCAATGCCAATTGATTTATGTGGTTCAAATATTTTTTACGTCATTTCCATTGTGGTCTTGTGGATAAATCATGCTAAATCTACGATTTAATGTAAACTAATATAGAAGCTATGAATACCATACCTTAAAAGGTTCTTGATCTTATTTACATGAGAGAAATCCACACAACTGATAACAATCACCTCCCCCTATGACAACTGCATCCACCTGAGGACGCCGCAACACGACCGCACCAATTGACACCTAAGAAAACTCCATTAGGAACATGGATGCCACATTCCATAACATGGAAAGGGGAAACATGAGAATACATATTGAAGAAAACACAAGAACGGAGGTAGATCATGCTTTCTATCGATGATGAATCGACACATAGCTTGAACTAAAATGTGGGATGCACATACAACAGGAAGAAACATCAAGGAGAAAATATTCAAGGATTAAGGTTCTATCATACCACTCCTATAAGAATATGAATTGTTCAAGCATCTCTTAACAAGGAATAAGAAGGCAGAATAATGGAGGAAGATATATCCTCCCATTAGAAGATTTAATAGACCATCATTTAAGATATTCCAGATTTTCCATTAAAAGTGGATCACATTAAACCATGTAGTTTGCCCAAGTAAAGTCATCTTGAGCCTTAGAAAAATTAATATAGCAGTTATAGTATTTGAGTTGGCCTTAAATTCCTTAAAAAAAGCCTTGAATTCATTTTTCTTCAATGAAAATCCTAAAGGGGCGAACTGTAGGATGTTGGAATCACTGTACACCAACCAATGCTGGAAACACTGTTCAAAAAATGACTCACCAACACTGATGGCACTGTTCACAAAATGCCTCACCGACACTAATGGAACTTTTCACAAAATTACTCACTATCACTGATGGCACTATTCACAAAATGACTCACTGACACTGATGGAACTATTCACGAAATTACTCACCGACACCGATGGCACTATTCACAAAATGACTCATCAACACCGATGGAACTGTTCACAAAATGACTCACCGACACCGATGGAACAGTTCACAAAATGAATCACTAACACCAATGGAAGTGTTCACAAAATGACTAACCAATGAAACTATTCACATCTCTCTGACTGATGAATCTGTTGACATCTGTCTCACTGATGACGTTGTTCACATCTATCTCAATGATAACACTGTCCACATCTAACTCATTGATGAAACTGCTCGCATTTTCCTCACTGATGACACTATTCACATCCATCTCACTGAACCTGAATACACTTTTCACAAAATGAAACACTGAAATTAATGGATGTTTTCATAGAATGACTCATCGACACTGATGGAACTACTCATAGAATTACTCACCAACACTGATGGCACTATTAAAAAAATGACTCAACGACACCGAAGACACTGTTCAAAAAACTATAAATATTGAAAAGTGTTGGGGATACGTTACATTGACGACCCAAAACACCTCATACACTATATTTTAGAAATCGAATAGATCATATAGGTCTGAGACATTACATCTTGTACACGCCCGTGTATCAACAATATACGAACTGTCATTTTTTTCTTTCCCCCAAACACTTTCTCACTATGATCCAACACACATATTAGATGCTCGTCAAAGGAAAAATCCTTTTAAAGATTAATGTATTCAAAATTGATCATAGAATAAGGGTTGGGGTGAGACTTCTGAATTTTTGATACATGGAGAACATCATGCATAATATTGTAATTTTATGGAAGAGCTTATCGGTAGCCACTAACCTAATTATTTAAATAATCTAAAATGGATTGATGAATCTGGGTTCCAACATTACCTATCACTATATCCTATGGTGAACTAATCTAGGAAACACCTTTAGGAATACAAGATCACCCTATGTAAACTCTAGCCATTGTCAATGTCTATCATCATAAGACTTATATCTACTATGAACCGTGGAAATAGGCTTCTGATTTAGCTGCACTTGTTCGGACATCTCCTGTATAAAACTCGCTACCAACAAATTTGACTAACCTAACTCCATCAAATATAGTGGTTATCTACATGGCCTACCATAAATAGCCTCTTATAGTGTTATCTCTACAGTTTCATGATAAATATTATAATAGTAAAACTCCACTAAAGACAAGTGTTTCTTCCAAGACCCACCAAATTCAAGAACACACACCCATAGTATATCATCATGTACCTATATAGTATGCTATGACTTCATGTTTTTCTATTGGTAAAAATTCATACTCCATAATACTTGTGTGTCGAGTTCCTTTTGTAATCCCAACTTGAAATGTGAGCCGAAGTGTGAGTCACGATCTAAAGATATAGTCTATTTCACCCTGTTCAAAAGGACTATATCTTGAACATATAAATCTCACTACTTCTCCATGGAAAATGTATCTCGTATAGGAAATAAATTTTCTATTTTTTCATTTGATCCATAGTAACCTAGATAGTTTCATTCATCCTTAGGGTATTTGGTATTTCCACTAGAAATTCCCTTGTTACGTCATCCCACTTTTTTTCTTCAATGGGAATTGACTGTACACATCCCTCAGGTCAATGATGCTCTTCTTTCACCTACTGGTAGATGTAATGACATGCCTTGAACACTTCTATCTCCTTTTTCATGCCTGGTCACTAAAAATATGATCTTAGGTCAGGGTACATTTTTCCACCCTTAGATATACTTCCCATGTTGAGCCATGAAATTCCCACATGAGTTCATCTCGCATGATTGTAGATTAAACTACCAGATTTCTGACATAGATGATCTCATACTCATCTATGAATTAGTATAAAGGTGACTCCCGACCATCAATACATTCTCTTAGGCTCAAAAACTTTGAATCTTCATAATGTCTATCTCTAATCTATCTCAAAATAGTAGACTCCATAGAAACGGATACACTAGTTATTTTCTAATGATTCTCTTGAACAACCACATTCATCACATTCATCAACTTCATCATCTTAGACATTGAATAAGACTCATAGTATTTCTATGCTTTTTTTCCTTCTCAAAGAGTAGGGTACACTATTTCCTTTCCCAGAAATATATTCCATATCAAAATAAAATGACTTCATATAGACGACCCTTCTTCAATTTGAGAGATTCAAATCACATTGCGAGAAGATATAAAATAACCTCTTGTGATCATCAAACAAAATTGGATTCTTAGAAAACATATATTTCCTCCAACACAATAACACATAAACCATCGTTTCTATCTTGAGGGATTGTATATGGTATATCCATTAATATGGTCTTATATTCCAAGACCCATATTCTACGAATCGATCCCCGTCAATCTATACATCTCCAAGTCTAATATTAAACCATTAAAATACATCATATAAATTTCACCATTCGCAGGTAGTATTAATATCAACATTGATGTCAAGAACTAATTCGATTCATGGAAGAAAATCTCCAATGATTCTGGAAAATCAAACATTATCCCCTTTTGGGTTGATCATAAAATCAGTGCTACCAATTGGGAAAAGTTCATGAATAACATCTAATAATATCCTATTAACCCTAGAAAGCTGCTGATATTGAATACACTCATGGGATGCTACCAAGAAACCACTACCTAAAATTTATTTTTCTCCACTGACACACCTTCCTATGAGGTGATTTATCCCATGTAGTATACCTAATCAATCCAAAATTATAATATAGTTAGAATTTTATATAGCTGATGATCTCTCAGTGTACTCTATCCAATTTCCAAAAAATCAACATAATCTTCATGAGTGTGGGATTACACCACGATGTCATCCATGAACACGACCACAAACTGAACTAGTTATTGAAGGCAGATTATATTCAATATGGTCATGAAAAAACTGTAAAATTCTTCAACAAAATAAGAATTATGAAGAATTTATAAAGGTCATACTTTCTTCTAAATGCATTCTTTGGCATATCATAAGTCCAAACTATTAGTTGATGATACCCCAACCTAAAGATGATCTTTTAGAAAACACATGCTCCAATCAAATCAACAAATAGATATTCAATATATTGACTAGGATACTAGTTCATCAAAGTTATCATGGTCAGCATCAGGAAATCGACACAATATCCAAGAGTCACATCATCCTACTTTGCAAAAAATTAATGAGAAACCCAATGTGATGTACTCGTTCAGATAAATCCCTCAACATCAAATCCCTCTAGATGTTTATTAAGATTTTTATTCCCTAGTGGTTCCATTTGGTACGGTGGAAAAGCAATAGGTTCTTCCCACTGCATGAGCTAATCATTGATTTCCATCTCTCTCTCAGGTGGAATCCTTAAGATGTTTTTAGGAAAAAAATCCTGAAACTATTCCACCACTAGTGGAAATATATAATGCTTCACACCTCATCATTATGCAATAAACCAGTAATTTGGTATGTATTACTTCTCAATTTCTAATTAATGGGACCTACTTGTCCTCCCTAGATATCCCACTCTCCATGGTTAATGTAATTTTCACCCTTAAAAGAAAGAGACATCACTCTCATGTGCTGACAATAAATATGGGATCGGTATGCTATTAGCTAGTCCATAACCCTAATTAGGATGAATCCTAACATATCAAGAATGTATAGATCCTAAAAAAACAATACTCCATGATCTCAATGGGAAATCACATGTAAAAATATATGTCTCTCAAATATACTCCCAACAATGTCTCTATCATCATTACAACACTCATAGAAACAACCTCCAAGCTTATACAATAAACAATTTTCGTAGATATAAAGGAAAGAGAGGAACTAGTATCAAATAAAGATTTAGCTAATGTAGAAACTATAAGAAAGTACCTCTCACTATTGAATTTCCATACTCTCTATCCACATATATAATCTGGACTTCATGTAGTCTTCATGCTCCTCTTCTTTGTGATGTTTTCTCACTCCCTTGAGTAACACCACACTTTTAATATGGGCACTCTTTCTTAGAATCACCATGTCCAATACATGTAATGACTCAGCCAGGGAAACTATGGTTTCTCATATAATTTAGTGTATAAAATCCCCTTATCTCACCCTAGTTCTATGTTTCTCCACCATCACTCACTCTCTATCATTGTGTCCTGATGATTTTATGGTGATTTCCACTCTTTCCTCATGATATTTTCTCCATTAGTGATCATGTAGAGTGTCGATGATACTGGAATGGCAAACCACACTATTGTAAATTCACTAGATAGAGGTCCTATGTGACTATATTCTCCCCATGGAAACATTATTTTCATCTAATCTGGATAAATATCTCATAACAGCACTTCCTGATCATGGAAGTTGCACCTCCTAACCATCCAGTAGAAACTACCTATCTAGCACTAGAATACCCTTTTCGGTTCCCCTCAACTATGAGATCATAATCAAAAACTTCTATAAACATATTTAACTGAAATATGTTAACTTGGATCATAATCTTTCACTTATTCCCATCCTCAAAACGTCTCACCATAGATGTCCCTCTCCATCAAAACATATGGAAAATCAGTATAGATCTGTAAAGTGTCAGGTATATTCTATCAGAGACATGCTCCCAAGAGTCAACTACATAAACTCTTCTGATCTCTCATATCTCAGCATCTCTAGGTATAAGTGATCCAAAACCCTTTTCATCATGTCCTTTCATAACATTCAATAAATAAGTCATGTATTTGCCTAAATGTCCCAATAGTACACTATTGATCCTTGTAGAATATTAGAATATAACTTGACCCTCATCTTAATAGGTGTCTCTAAATTTTCATGTATCACCTTGAATTACTCAATGCAGAACTCAGCTCTCTCTGACCCTGTCTATCAAGAAAAATTTGGAGGGTGTTGTATTTAAAACTCTCCTATAAATTAATACAATCTCTTATCATCCCACCATATTCATATTTCCATAAATTTCATGATGTGAGAAAATTTCTCACTTAACAGTTCCCCAACTTCCTCACCTGGTACTATCGGTGCCTCAGGTTCCACTACTAGATAACGATCTCTATCCGTCTATCCAAGTTATCCTCCCAGCAAGAATCATCATGGATTCATATATTTAGAATGAAAAACCCACATATTATGACCCATAAAACAACATTAGTCACATTTTTGTAAGAGGAATAGTCACAATAATTTTCATGATGGATTTTCCCCAATTCATGCCTTGCAGTCCAAACTGAGGCACTATCCCTACCATTAAGCATCATATTCTAAGGACTTGGTTATCTAATAGAATTATCATTACTCATGTTTCTCATTTACACAACCAATTATTCACAATCTTTCATCATATATAATTTCCAATTTCATATTAGGCACTATTTTAAATTTAATTTCATAATGAAAGAAAACAATTTAACTTTAATAACTTACCCAAAACACATTTCCAATGAGTTTCTAGGATTATGTATGCCACAAAATAATAACAAGTTCCTAGAATCATAAATTTAGACATAAATCTCATGCCTTATCAGCCTACGAGCTAATTTGGAACAATTTTTGGTAACAATAAGTGAATCATCTAACAATTGTGTAACTCATGATGAAATAACATTCATCTGTAATAATGAAAACAATAACAACAATCCCACACTGGATAATTGTATTTTATTATGTACATGGGTTTTCAACTCCAATTCATGAACTCATTACTGAGGCCCAACTCTTCATAGTATCATGTATGCCTTTAACTAAATAGGGAGACAATATATGAAAAATAAAAACATTTTGATATCAATTTTGAACATCTCAAATGGGTGACACACACCAGTTCCCTAAGACGATTGGTCACATAACCTCATGTGCGACTCCCTGTATATCATAGTCTATCAACTAGTAGTGAAGGTCTGTTATTTCATTCATGCGAAGACTATACTATCTTTTTTCCGAGTAATACACCAGTGAAAATAAGGAGACTATAGAGGAAGCATATATTTCCATAAACAACACCAATATCTCAATATAATCAATGTAAGATATACAATATCCAAATAAATAATAAAAAATAACATGAAACTATATATTTAAATTCTCTAAAATGTAAACTAAAAATAAAGACCCCGATGGCTCCCAATCGAGTCATGAACTATATTTTGTTCCCTCATCTAAGCTCCATCACCAAATCAGTGATCAAACATAGGGTCTTTACCCTTAACATGTCTTGTATCAATAGATTATATTCAAGTACCAATTAATTTGTCTTATTATGGTGTGAGTATAACTCAGTATTCAACTACCAACGATGTCTATCAAATATATTTATTAAAAATTTATGCAGTTGTATAATGAAATAATTACAATTAATAATTAAATATTTTTCATGTTGTTAAATATATATTATTAAACCACATAAACTATTCAGGTTCTCATTAACACCAGTACCTCAATACCTACTTCAGATCAAGCCGGATCCCATAGTATGTAAGAGGGATATCATGTCATGGAATTACATCATTCCCATCCTTTAATTTAATTTTTATAATGACCATATTCCCATTCTTTAATTCATACTATAATTCCCATGATACCATTAATTCACAACACATTAGAAATTCCCCCATTATTTAAATAAAACATGAATGACCATGTTACCATTCCTAAAAACACATCATAATGACCATTTTCCCATTCTGTAATTCACAATTAGATTACCATCTTACCATTCATAAGCATATAATTAATTCAATAACTAATAAAACATATCAATCCATTACAAATGTGATAATTAGTTAAACACAATAATCCACTTAGTTAATTCAAAACCTCACTAATAATATATAATAACACTATCTAATTAAATAAATAAATAAATAATTATATCAAATTATTAATTCTTAAATTAGTTTATCACTTGATTAAATTAAATTAATTCACCAGTTAATTAATTCATCAACCAGATTAATTATTTCATCAATTTATTAATCATACTCACAACTTCAAAGTGACATAATTAATCTAGTATTAATTATCTATAATCAAGAAATCAATATCTCAAAATTAATGTTCAATTAATTATTTGAATTCATATATCTTTATATCTTGAAATTTATTTATTAAATAATTATATCAAACAAATTATCTCGATATCTAATAATTAATCCACAAATTAATTGTTTAAATCACAAATCCCTAAATATTCTAATTAATCCACCAATTAATTATCTAAATAGGAAGCCCCTATACCACATAATCATTTTACCAATTACATAGCTAAATTTATATCCCCTTAGTCTCATAACCGACTCCCTAATTTGTCATATATTTCAACAATAGTCCCAAAAATTACTTAGCCATTATCTAAACAAAAAATCCTTAAATACTATAATTTATTCTAAAATTAATTATCTAATTGGGTTGCCTATAACTCTCATAATTAATTTTTTTAATTTACTATATAAATGTACATACCCTTAATCTCATTATTAACTCCCAATTCAATCATATATTTCATCAATTAGTTCAATAAATAAATTAGAAACCATAAGTAAACCAATTTAGGAATATTAATTTCTAAATAATGATAGAAATAATAAAGCATACATAAATTTATCATAATCATGAGTATCAGAATTGAATATTATACCAACTTCCTTAATTCTTCTAATAATAATCACCCAACAGAAATCCATGGAAAATCAGTGGCACAATGATATAGATCATGATTTGTATCTCAAAACCCTAAATAAATATTAATGAAAATAAAGGTCATGTAAATATAGATATATATATATATATAGAGAATAATAGATATGTATCTCACCATAATGATATATGTGCATGAAAAAGAAATTTGATTGCATCACTGAATGAAAATGGATGTAATTGTGGATGAACGAGGGAAGAATGAGAGATGAATCAACTTATCGAGAGAGAAGAATCCTTTGGTTAGGGATTGGATTCACAATTAATGGAGATTATGAGGGCTTGAAATTTATTCATACAGCTCCAAAAATGTGAATTTCCTTCTATGGTCGATTATGGATTTAAATAGATGCGTTATGGGAGTCCAAGTATTTTTTTAAACTAAAATCGGGTGACAATTTTGGGCTGACACATTTTTTTGGTTTAGGATGCATGGGTTTCCCTAGCCATGAACCCTAACCATGTTATAGTTGTAAATGTGGTGAACAGTTACTGTTAATATGAGAACATGGTTTGGGAAAATCGTGTACAAATCATTCACAGCCCCATGTCCTCCTAATTGTTTCAAATTTCACCGATAAACTCCCAAAACTAAATCCCAATTAAAATATACTAAATACATGGTAAAATAATATCTCTAATCAAGCTCGAGTCTTCTCCAAAAAAAGTCAGGATATAAAATTTATGCATTTCCAAAATTATATTACTCAATTTTTAGGGAATCCTAATTATTATTCTACTAAGTTGGAAATATATATTTCGAAGATACATTATTTCTCATGGTTTTTAATCGTGATTATGATTTATATATGTTTTATTTACCTCTGGTGTCATAAATATGAATTATTTTAATTTATTTTATAGGTGTTCTCTAAATTATATATCCCTCTAATTCATTGTTTAATGATTTTTATTTTCTGATATCTTACATATTGTATTTGTGTGTGAACCTAATCCCCTATGGGACTTCTTCTAATTTATGATGATGGACATAGGAGTGTCACGTGACATTGGTTTAAAATTAAATGTTTTGTGATTTCATATGCTTATAATTCCATGGTGATGTGATATAATTTCATTTGTTTCATATTTCTATGATTATGATCATCCTGTTTATGATTGTATGTTATTCTTTTTTTACTCTCATTTTATTCATTATTTCCTTGTTTACACCCTTATAATCATTCAATCATAAACATTTTTGTGTGATACTTACATAGGAAATCCAATGAAATTATAGAAGATATTTCTCAATTAATATCATGATGTGGAGTGAGAAAAATATTTTTTTGGCATATGATAATATATTTTTATGTCTATCAATCCAAATAAATTAGACATCTAGATCAATGGCATTTCATGTTGGAAATGTATGTCATGAATGATAAAATAAAGTATATTTATAGTTTTTTTACCTATATTCATCATTACCGTACATGCCTATGTAATTATATTAATGGTTTCTTGGATTGAAATCCCAAAATTATACATATTATAATTGATAATAAACCTATATAATATATCAGTTTGAGAGGAACTGAAGATATTGGGCCACAATTCATTGGGTATCTTGGATCCCAAAATTTTCAAAATCCTAAACATAAAAAATCATCATGTCTATATAAGGTCCATATAGTGACCCTTCTAAAATATTTAATAAAGAAAATGCCTTATAAATCTGAAAATTTTCTTTTCTTTCATTGACCTAGCAAGGACCACATATATGGGATAACATGTTAGATTATTTCATATAGTAATGATGCTTCAAGACCACACTAAACATGGAAAATATATTTTTGAATTGTTCACCAAATTAATAATATAAATATTTATAATAGCCATTATGAACCCCTTATGATCATTATTGGAGATATTGTTTACGGAACAAGGGTCTCCAATAGGTAGAACATCATCTCTTGATGTATTATTATGTACTAGGACATATACCACTATATGATGTTCATACCAATGAGAAAATTGTTTATCCATAATTTCAATCATAGGTATAACATAAAGTCCATATAACTGTCCATTTTATATAAAAAGTAAGACATATTTTTTAGACATTATATTTATTATCAAATTTTGTTGTAAGAAATTATATTTATAAAAATAAAAAATTGCTCAAATTGAATTTTCTCCCACCATTGTATTTATAATGTCATGCCATACTTTTATTACAGTGTCATGGATGAATATTTAGTTTTTTCTAAAAAGTAATTTTCTATGAAAATTACATAATATTATTTAGGTGGGTCTTTTTGTCAATTATGACAAACCCTAATTCATTGATCATTTGAATAGACAATACAATACTTAAATCCTATAATCAAATTTACATATAACATTTCTTATAAATGGAATTAAATAGAAATTTTATGTTACACATAAAACCAATTTGGATATGTCTTCCAATTTTCTTTATTAAGATTCATAGATAAATGAATAATGTCACCAACCTTAGCTTGGAAGACATATTATATATTGTTTCATCTTTAATCAATATATTGAAAGAATTTATGATGTATGGTTTCATTAATATATTTTTATTATTCACATAATTATACTTTATTTTATCATTGTACATTATTTTTAATATGTTTTATATTTAGATAATTAATTGAGCTTGTATCATTAAAATAATTTAATCATAATTAATTAATAATATCTTACCATATGTTCTTGTTAATTTATTATTTAATTTAATAAATTTAAATATTATATAAATATAATAAATAACTCATACACTAGACAGTATTAAATCAAAAATAGGGATTGATTATTCATATTTACTATTGGATGTCTCTGTGACTGGATGATAAACTAAAACATGACCCTAGGAAAAAACTCCTTGAAAAAGTCATTGTTCCAGTTGAAGCGTACAAAACCAAATATGTGTACCTTTTTAGGTGGATTCACCACATCTATATATTTAATAATATATATTCAATTTTTAGATCCTTAATTTACATATTCTTACTCAAGGATAGTTTAATTTTATAATTGGATTGTGATATGTAAATGAACCCATTGGTATGCATGACCAAGTATAATATGAGTAGATGATGATTCACATGTTGTCAATTAAATTTAATAAAAATTATGTCAAACCCTATAAAATAAATGTAAAATTAAAATTAACCTAACAAAAAAATATAATATCCAAGACAATGATCATATACACTTTCAATAATGATGAATTAAAAAATAAGATTCAAATCAGTTCAATTGGACCCTTTATAATATAAAATTCCAAGATTTTAAATTAATAATATTATTCAATAAAAAAAATTATTAACATTCTTTAATTAGGCCATATATATTCCCATTTATATTAATTTAAAATCAATTTGTACATTGAATACACTAACAATGCACATGTTGTGTATCTAAATGGCCATTCATAACATTTTTTCTAATTTAATAGGACATGGACTGGAGGAAATAAAAGGCTCCCATATTCAATAAATGACATATAATATCAAAAGGATGTTGTTATAAAATGTAATGTATAGTATTTTTCATATTTCATGAAAATAAATAGAATAAAGTGTGTAGAGTGTGTCATAATATTACACAATTTTAAGATTCATTAGTCAGCAAACATAATAAAAACAACATTAATGTATACCCTACATTCCATTAATATACATGGTGAGTACCTCTAGTATGTAAATCATTTGAAAAACTATAACATGATTTTCCCACCAACAAAATTCATTGTAGTTCAGTTTTAATTTATTAATAAGTATTTCAACTCAATTAATTAATTCTCATGGTGTAGTATTTCACTCCATGTACTCTGAATTAATGGGTATGAGTTATACGGTTTGTACAACCTTTTATACCTCATGTACTCCATTCTATAGTCATACAATGTACATTACTATTAAATAAATTTGTATTCTCTATATAAATTTGTTTTTTACATGGCATGTATGCTTTCTACATTCTATCCAATTATATCTTGCATATGTTGCTCAACTATTGGCCAATTCATGGAATTTAATGAAGACATTTTTATATAATAACACATCATTTTCAATTACCATGGGGCCTAATAGTTAGGAGTTATATAGATTCTACAAATTCAACTCTCTGTGTAACATTGATAAGCATAAGTTTTTTCCTGTCAATATGTGTCATGTAATGAAATCATATTCTCTTCATCCACTTGATGTCATATAATAATTAGGGATCATTCGTATGTTGTTGATCATCTGTACATCATATTTAATTTTTATCCATGGTCCAAATGTCTATGTTATTCAGTTAGAATATTTACTACATCAAAATGGTATATTTTATCATTCATTGTATTTTAATTGTATGTTCTTGTTTGTAAGAAAATGAATGATCATATTATATTATATTTTGGATTAACAGTAAAATAAACTAAACTAATAACTATAAAAACAATATAAAATATGATTTAAAAATAATAAATAACTATAAATTAAAACGAGACTACACTTATTCCCCATGATGGTATTGAGTGTGGTGGATGCAGTCATTTCCACTTTGAAGCATTATTTTCATTTGCTTCCTCTAAATAAATTAAAAAGAAAAGAAAATGTAACCACTAAATAATCGAGATATGTAATTAAAACATTAAATTTTTAATTTATTTATATAGAAAATAAATATTCATTAATAAATATTTTTTTACTTTAAATTGATTGACATTTATTTTCATACCACTATTTTCTTAATGGATGTAATGATAGAATGAATTTTTTTGTATCCAAACATTACCACTAAAAATTATAAATACTCTATTGGAACTTTGGATGCTACTGAAGAATAACCAAAAAACACTTTTTATTCCTTATTGATAAAAAAATAGATATCCTTTCTAATATTGAATACTCAATTATAGTTATCTGGATATAGATATGAGGTAGGTGAATTGATACTCTCTATGTTTTTATCATTTAAAAAAAATACATTTTAGGATTAAGAGAAATCTTTAAAGAGGAATTTTGATCACAAAAAATATTTATCACAAAATTTTAAATGATTCAATTAATATAAATATGTATGATAACTAGTATTTATATATGGTACCATAGAATGTATCACAATTATTTTTATACCCCACACCATATTATAATAATGATAATATTTCAATTTCATTAATGTGTTATAACCTCATAGATTTGTAATTATCATTTCTTAAACAAATAATTTATTATTTTTTATTTATGTGATATAATCTCATTCAATAATGATAAAAATAATTTTATAATTTCATTACAAAATATAAACTGATTGTAGAAAGATATTTAAATATCATTTCATAATAGTTAGTCTCTTACTAATTACACAAAATAAATTTCTCTTTAACTTAAACCTTAGTAATGGAATAGACAAGTTTTATAATTTTCCATTGCATTATTGTTTTCAAATAAATATCTTTTTTGTTATAATAATAAATACATAATATTTAGTCAAATTATATTTAGAAAATATAAGCAGTGAAAATTATTTTTCAAATGTTCATATATACCTTTTCAAAATATTTATACATATCCTTTATATTTTCCTTCTATAATTTAAATAATAAACTAAATTAACTTCAGTCTAGTGAATCATTATAATTATCCTTCGAAATAAAAATTTTATACCGAGAAAATTTATTAAACATCATTGAAATAACATAAATTAAAAATAGCCAATACTCTCCCAAAGACATCATAATTTCCATCATTGTCTATTTTAATGTAGTCTAATCTACTCTGATATAATAAGAAGATAAAAATATATGAAAATATCTAAATTTTATATTATAAATATTAAGTGAAATTTTCCTTTGTAAATAATCAAAAATTAAATAAATATCACCCTGAAGGTTATTTAAGTATAATACCATACTATTATATGTAATAATAATCCCTAATGCCTAAAAAAATAACATGGATATTTGTATCATATGTGTGATCTATAGATTAAAATATTTCTATTACATAAGATTATGATTGAAAATAACTAAATACATATATGTCAAAATTCCACGTGTAACATCATATATTTATAAATATGATCTCATACCAAAAAATATATGAAATATATTATTATATAATCACTTTAAAAATATACATTAGAATAAATTTTTCAATCTTATTATCTATTACAGAAAAAAATATATTCATAAGAATAATATCTAATTAGTATTCTATATATAAGAGTAATATCTCTATATGTAATATTGTTTCATATAATAAATATGTATTACATAAGTGAGATGACCTTAAAGGATATATCTGATTACTAAGAGGAGAATGGGTGAGTCAATGTAAATTTCTATTTATAATTTATTTGATATGGAAAAACCTTCACCTCGTGTTAAAAAGACTCAAAATTGATGGTGATGATCATTGTCCATAGAGAGTATGTTTTAAAAAATAAGACAATTTCCTTTTTCAAAGTATATTTTGTAATTCATATGTATGAAGAGGCTATCTGGGAACAAGAAGGGACCTTAAATCAACAGTAACCTTATTGGTTTTCAATACTATTTATGTAATCAAATTTCGATAGCTTAATTTTGAAAGAGGTGAATTATGTTATGACCATAGATGTTAATAATTATTTATGTTTAATATTTATTGTGTCCAGTATCTTATATTACATTAAATATAACATTATTCTAAAAAATGATACATTAATGAATTTAAATTTTTATAGATGATTTTTGTTGTTATTAAACTAGTTAAAATGGATAATAGTAACTAAATTTAAATTACTATATCTTTAATACATTTAGAAATGAAATTTTTCCAAATTAAATTTATTTTTTATTTAGTAAATCAATTTTAGATTAAGATTTTTCTTCTAAAATTATTGATTTTCATGTGTATATTAAAAATGTTGATTTCGCTAAAAGCAATCAGATTGATAATAAAGAAATTTGTTAATGGATTTAAAACCCAATTTAGTAAATAATATAAATATATTCATTTTTAATTAGAATTTATAAATTCGATTCTGAATTTCAAAATAACTTGTTTAAAATTTTTGGAATAAAATGTAATATTTCATACATAAAATAGTTTTACATGTGCTTCTATTAAAAAATAATTTCCCTACACATAGAAATTAATTTGAAAAAATTGATTCATATATTTTATATAATATTTTTTATATTTTTTTATATTAAAATTTTCATTTGTAGTTAAAAATTTTAGATTATGAGGATTAATTATAATTAATATGGTAATAGTGAAACATTCATTTTTATAATTTATAATTATTATTATCATAAAATTTTAATCATTTAAATAGAATTGAAATAATTTAAAAAATGGATATTATGTGATGTAAAAAAATTAATATATTAAATCGTTGTGATTATTTAATAAATGTCTTATAAGACTTAGAATACAAAATTAGTGACTGAAAATTACTTTTTTATTATCGTCTAGAAAAAGGTCAAGTACCTCTGTTACAAAGAGCCCTCAAGGGGGGAGAAAATAATGTAAGCCAAGTGAATATTTTTGTGCAAAGACCTGACACTCCCGCAAGAAGATACCCCAAAGTGTCAAAAATGATTAGTCCCTCTCTTGAGTATTCGAGGCTTGTAACAGTGTTTGCAACAAAATTAGTCGCCCTCTAGCTATGATGAATGGTGTGTCCTAATAAAATTCCCCTGGCACACCTTCTGATAATGTAATTCAGGTCCCATGGAATCTCATGCCTTACTTGTACCATCTTCACTAGAATTTCGGAGTCTAAATAAACTTCCGACACCTTGAGACTATGCTCCCAGTAAACATGGAGACCAATATGTAGTGCCTGATCTTCCACCCCCAGGGAAGTTCTCGGGCCATAGAATGAATTGAAATCCACGATAACAGAACCGTGTGCATCGCGTAGGACCCCTCCACCTCTCATGAATATGTTTCTTAAAGGACCATCCATGTTGAGTTTCAGCCCACAAGAAGGGGGAATCCAACCAAACCATCTACCTCCCGAACCTACAATCAAAATAGGTCTTTTGAGAATGTTGCAAATTTGGTCCGATTGCTGACTCCCTTTCATCAATGAGAGCATATCATTTATTAGAGACCTTTCCCTTATACAAAGAAAAGAAGCTGAAAAACGAGAACCCAGCCGTGTCCAATTCCTAACCTCCCAAAATTTTCAACATATGGAAGCAAGGATGATATATCAGACTTTACATTACATGATCTTTTACTCCACACCCTATAGCCATCAGGTCCTCAGGCTATGGAAAGGAGGTTGTTCAATATCGATCATTGGTTGTGGCGAACTGAGTGACCAAAGTTCAAACGCCCAGTCACTCTGATAAAATAAATGGTCAGTGGATTCCCTCCTTTAGGTCACACAACCAAAACAAAGTGAGGCTAAATGAATGTCCATCCTCTATATGTTTTCATATGTGAGTAAAGCCCTAATCTTGATGCGCCAAACAAGGAAGATCATTTTGGTGGGGATCTCTTTACACCAGTAATTTCTAGCCCCCTACTCCAAACTGACCCTAGTATGTCTGTTTTTTCTAAACTTCTAGGTGGATAAGATGCCCAGACTCAAACCCACGTAACAGAATTTATCCTCCTCATCATCCAAGCTGATACTGTCGAAGAATCCATAATTATTATCATGTAATTTTTCTACTAAGATAGTTTTTCTGTACAATTGTTTTGTTAACATAACAGTTCGTTTTATAGTATTTTCACAGTGAATTATATTATATAGATTTCAAATTTAAATTATCACACACAAATCAGGTTATATAGGTTATTATATATTCAAAATAAAATAGAAAATATCATAGTTAAAATAATGATTATGGTTGAAATGTAGTTGAGTAAAAAATTAAAAAAATACTAAAAAATTAATATAAACTGTTTAAAAAACATTGAAATACTTTCTTGTATATTTATAGTTATCTGAACGCTCCTCACACTGTTATGAATATATTATTGGGTTTTCTACCTAGTATTGTTCCATATTATCAGGTATGTGAAACAAAAATTCACAAGAGTGGCCATTTAATCACTTATAAATATGGATCTCTTTCACCCCAATGTTATTTCACTTCCAATTTGAATTTCCAAATTAATTATCCCAAAAATATATCAATTAGAATAAATATTATCATTTGTATTTTCATGGTCTCTGTAAGTTATATTTGTGTACTAGCTTGTATGTAAATCTCTAAGAGAATATCATGTATCCAACATTGGAGGTACATTTATTATAAATTTTACTTTTTAAAATTTCCTCAACCAAATATATGATATCCATAGAAATATAATGAAATAATTATCATTGTTATACTAATATTTTATTATATTAATTGAATAAAAACTATTTATTCAATTATCTTCTTATAAAACAAAATTGTTGTCTATGCGTTGTGCGTATAAATACCCAAACCAGATGAATTATTATATTTTGAAAAAAATCTATCCCTAGATTATAGAAAAGATTTAATGTATGAAAAAAAATTATATAAATAATAAAAATATGATTTTGAAATTTTAAATTATCAGAATCTATATTTCTCTCCCAATCATTGAGAAATGAAATCGTTAATTTTGGGGAAATGCGGACTATTACCTCCAAGATTAATGGGTTTTAAAATCCACCACCACCCATCATTTATCAATTCCAAAATATAATAAACATATATATATATTATTTCTATAACACTATTAACATTATCAATATTATAAAATTATTTTAAATTTTTTTCTTTCATGGCCAATATACATAAGGATTTATGAAAAAATGACCCAATAACCTCATATAAGTGACAAAGGAATGGAAATATTACTATATATTAATCAAATATGATATTAAAGGGACTTAAAATTTTAAATATAGTTTAAAAATATTATTAATAAATTATTTTATAAAAATTATTTTATCATTCCAGATTTTACACATATTGCATAATGAAACGTAAACCCATGGTAAGGAGTGTTATATACCTTATTCGTGAATTATTTGTTGAACTTTATCTATGTTTTTCTATTTTATTTGTGACACTATTATCAACAAACTATTTTATTTTTTTAGAATGTTTTACTTAAAAATAACCCTTTCGTATTTTAAGTTATGCATGTTTTTATTTACCTTCACTATTTAATCATTTATGTAAACATAATTTAATGTATCTTTCAGGTTCTTGTATCATGTCATGTATAACTGAAAGAATATAACTTTAAACCATGAATCGATTCTAAAAATAATAATTATTTTATCTATAAATGTATTTTTCTTACATAAATCAATTTATGTAATACAATAAGGTATTTATTTATTTAGAGGATCATTTAGTTACTTTATAAATGCTAATATCAAGTTTTTTATTTTTTTAATTATTCTCTATATCATTATCATGGATTTTTTATAATTAAAATACATTTTCATTACCAATGTACCTTTCAAATTTATTCATGTTTAAAATTATTTTAAACATTTTTGTGGAATCCTTTTGAATTATAATTTGGTTATTCCATAAATCTGGATTAGGAAACCCATTTCTTTCTCATGTGCTTTATCATGCTTATTATTTAAATATAGTTTATTTTCTTAATGTGAAATTAATCTGTAAGGTTTTTATTCATTTAATGGGTTTTTAATAAATATATAGCCCAATTATTCATTTTTTATTTTTTATATATAATGATATTGGATGTATTGAATTTGGGAGTGAAGCAAATCCACTATGGGACTTTTTCCACTTTATTATGGTCATCCTTGGAGTGACGCATGGCTTTTGTTTACAATAAAATATTTAATGGTTCTTACGTTTGTTTATACATCCACCGTAAATTGATATGATTTCATTATTCCATGATTCTGTAATTATGATCATCCTCTTTATGATTATATGTTTCTCCTTTTTACTCTCATGTTATTCATTATTACCTTGTGTATCCCCATATTGTGATTACTAAATCTATCATTTACTTATAATGTTTCCCAAGAATAACTGTTTTAATTTTTATTAATCTTTGAGAGTTACAATAACTATCTATAGTGTTAAATAAATATTATTTTCCTATTCATATGTTGTTATATTTAGTTTTTAACCTTCTAATGTAACCATACTCTTGATAATTGGCATTTCTTGTTTGAAATTTAATTTATGAATAATTATATAATGTATGTTTATTTTTTTTCACGATATGAATCATTCCCTTTAATTCCTATAGAATTTGATTAATGTATTATTGTAGTGACATTGCAATATTTTTATTGTTATAATTCCTAGTGAAAATATAGAATATTTGTTTTAGAGAGTAAAGAAAAATGACAATGACCAATTAATTAGGGTATCCTAGAACCCAAAATTTCTAAAATCTCAAATATGGGATAACATGGTAGTTGCATTGATTGCCTAATAATCATGTAAAATGCATTAGATATCACATAACACTCTTTTCCATCTATCGCCAATTAATGATCACAGATATGGGATAACATTGTAGTTGAATTCATTTCCTAATGAATCTTATAGATCACACTAGGCATAGACAATATCATGTGGAATTACACAAGAAATTAACAATCTATTTTTTTTAAAGGTCATTATGTTCCTCTTTACTAGCCTCATTTGGTATAATTTCTATAGAACATGAGGATCCAAAATGTAGGACATCTGATCATAACATCATAAATTGTTATACAACATTTTCCTCTTCTATATTCTTATACCACTGAGGAGATTATTTTTTCACAAATTCATTCATAGGGATAATATCTTGGCCATATAAGAATCATTGTATACTATAAAAATATAGCCCATTTTAATATATTAACCTTATTACCAACTTGTTATATAATTAGTTTTATATACTAGACTCAAATTATTTTAAAAATTCCAATATCTATCACCACTATATTCAGAATATCCGATTATATGAATATTCTAGTAGTAATGATCATTATTTCAATTATCATAACCATTAAATTTTCAAATAAAATTACATATCGGTATTTCATAATCAGATTTCCTCAGAACATTATCTCTAAATGGTATTGAATAGAGATTTTCTATGACACATAATAACAATTTAGATATTTCTACCCATTATATTTATTAATATTCTAATATGATTAAATGATATCCCTAACCTTAACTTGACCAACATTTTATGTCTGGATGCATCATTACTCAAAATATATAAATAATTTTATATTTAATGATTCATTAATATATTATTATCATATACATAAATATAGAATATTTTATCATTTTACATTCTTGTCAATATTTTCTGGATTTTATGTAATTAATTTTTCATGTCTTAGTATAGTAATTTAAACATATTCAATTTATATTATTCTATCATTTGTTATAGGTAATTTATTTATTTTATTTGAATAAATTTAAATATTAAATGAAGATAAATAATAATCCATAAACTAGAAATAACTAATATAAACATAATTCTTGATCTTGATATTTACTACCAGATGGTGCATCGGGTGGACGATAAACCAATGCATGACCCCAACTGAAAACTCCAAGAAACGAGCATGGATATAGTTATAGCATTCTAAATTTGACATGTTTACCTCATTATATATATTCTCCATAGCTCTATCATTAACAATATACACTAAAATGTGAACTCCTTTATTTATATATTCTTAGCCACACATATTTCAAATATACCATGGGTTGGGGATATATTAATTAAACCATGGATATGCATTCCAATACATACTATGAGGAGGGGATGATTTACAGTTCACCATTTTCATTTACTAAATATTATCACATAATCTTATGAAATAATTATAAAATCAAATTAAAACCAACACAAAGATAGGACTTCCATGGTCATGATCATCCTCTATTTCAATTAATGTGAAATAAAAATAAACTAAAATTCATTTAAATTTGATCCTCTAATAGATAAAATTATAAAATTCTAAAAGTAATATTATTATTAATTAATAAAAAAATTATTATTTTTCTTCACTGTTGTCCTATATATAACCATCCATATTAATTTAATATCAATTTCTATATTACATATACATAATGGGAAAACAGTGTATTCCCATTTGGTTGGTCTTATTGTTTTTGGAATTTCAGAAGATATATACTAGTGGAAACAAAATGTGTATCCATCTACATTAAATGAAATATTCAATCACATTGATGGTGTTTTACTATGATCTGAACATTATTTTTTTATATAATGTGATCTTAAACAGAATAGAGACATCATAAAATTTAGTGATATTACACAATGTATAGTTTCACAAGTTGACCCATGTAACCAAAATGACATTTTTGAATAAACTATATTCAATTAATATACATGGTGTGTACCTCTAGCATGTAATTCATGGGAAAACCCTTATAACATGGTGTGTCCACCAAAAACCAACCATGTAGTATGATTTTACTATTATAATGAGTATTAAATATTTTTAATTTATTTTCATGGCTAAATATAGATTGGCACATTATCTACATTAATTTATATGGGGTACATGATATGTAGATCATGTTACACATCATGTACTAAATTATATAGTCACCACAAAATATTCCATTAGAATCAATGTGTATTATTTATATTTTTTTAATGTCACATACACTTACTGAATGATATCTAATAATATATAATTCTGTGTTACTCAACTCTCGGTCAATACATAACATGTATAATATACATATTGCATAATTTGATAACACAACATTCTGAATTACAATGGATCCTAATAATAGGGGCTTATATAAAATGTTAAAATTCAATAAACAATTTAACACTAATAAAACACATTTCACATAGTCTGCCAATAAGAGGTGTTTATTGATGTCATATACTCTTTATCAACAATATGGGTCATGATTTTCGGAACTTGTCCCTATTTTGTTGACCATGGGTTAATTTCTTGAATATTTTAGTTACAAGTAGAGTACTTATGTCAAATATCTAGAATCATTGGTGCCACTAAATAGTTTATTTAAACATTCACTATCTTTCCACGGAATGTTCTTTTTCATATGAAAATTAATGATAGTACTTCCTCATATTTTTTTATTAATAATGAATTACTAGAAATAAACTACTAACAAAAAATAGATATTTTGGTTTACAACTAATGAATAATTATAAATTAAATTTTGATGACACATATACAGCTTGATGGTTTTGGAGTATTTCGGATGCAATCATTTCCATTCCCAGGACTGATTTTCATCTATTTCTTACAAATAAATCCTAAATAAATAAAATGTTGCCCAAGAATATTTGAGATATGTACGTTTTCGTAGTAAATTTGTTATTATTTTATATATATAAATATAAATTAATCTTTCTCAAAATTAATTAGGAACTATAAAAATTATTGACCATTCTTTTTATACCATAATTTTCATATTGGATCCAATGATAATATCCCATTATTTAAATCCATCGAATCCCTTTAAAGATCATAACCTCGTTATTGTAACTCTTAGTGATCTTGATTGAGAACAAAACAACTTGTGTTATTCGCAGTTAGTTATAAAAAAATCATTCTAATCTTGAAGGATCCAATATATATTTTTCAATCTTCATATGATAAAGAAATATTGATAATATCTATACTTTATATAAATCTATATATTATTCATTTTAGAGTATATGTACTTCATTGGAGGAAACATTTGTGCATAAACAAATTATTTTCATTAGAAATGAATTAATCCAGGTAGTACATATATATATTATAACTAGTTCTTAAATAAACAATCATATAAAATATCCTAATTCTATGTAAACCCCACATAAAATAATAATAATAATATAATTATTTATATTTCCATAATTTGTACTAAACCTGCTGATATTTTAAAATGAGTTCCTAAATAACTATATTATTATTTAATTCATTTTTGATCCATTTAATAATGATAACGACGATGTTATTATTTATTAACATTCACTAAAAACTGGATGAAGGATACTTAAATATAATTTATTAAAATTAAGTCTCAAACTTAACTCGCTAATTTGATTTATCTGTATCTTATTCTTTTATAGTGAAATAGACCATCATTAGAACTATCATTTCCTTCAGTTATATGAAATCAATTTTTTTTGTGGGTAGTATCAAAATTACACCACTTTTATTATAATTGTATTTATAAAATATAAGAAGTAAAAATTATTTTGAAATTTTCAAAAAAAATATATATTTTTAATATCTATCCAGTATATGTTTACACATTAATTTAAATAGTAACATATATACATATCAATTTAATGAATAACTAATATAATCAATAAATATATAAAATTTATTCCCATTTCAAATTATCAATCATCATCAAAATACCATGAATTAAACTCAGTAACATCAATCCCTTAAAACATAATTTCCTTAATTGACCATATCAATGAAAACTAATCTTCTCCTTTATAATATCAAAGTGAATATATATATATAAATACCTAAAATTAAATTTAACATATTACATAATATATTCATTAAAAAAATTCCATAATTCAAAATAACTACTTCCAGGAAGGATGTGAAAGAATAATACCTTCCTTGTGTATATAATAATAACACTTGAATTGTAAAATAATAAAACCAATATTTATATAATATATATTGACTATGGGGAGGCATGTTTTCATTACATAGGCTTATGATTTTAAATAACTCAATACATAAGAGTAAGAATTAAATGTATAATGTCAAATAATTATACATATGATCTCACACTAGAAATATCATTAAATATATGATTACTTTATGAATTTAACAAAATATGTAATAAAAATTTTACTAAATTAATATTTTATACCTGAATGAAAATATTTTAATAATAATAATCACCAATGAATATTGGATATATAATAGTAATACTTTTTTATGTTTGATTGTTTCTTTTGAAAAGTATTCATTAAATAAGTGAAATGACCCAACATGATTTCTGTGATCATTATGAAGGGGATTGATGAATTATTAATCTTTTATTTTAACAATTGAATTTAATGAAACAACCTTCACATACTGTTAATTAATTTTAACATTGCTAATCCAAGAATAAAATCACATGTGATAGGAATACTAGAATTTATACGGTTCACATTTTTTTAAGATTATCTAGTCCTTGGCATGGTTGGGAAATAACTCAGTACCATAAAACCCACTAGAAAACCATTTTTTCATCTGGTTAGAACAATATGGTAATACCCTTAATATTTTGTTAAACTAATATAAAAACCAAAGTGCATGATATTTCCTCAGAGATATGATTTAACAATTATTGTGAAATAGATTTAAGAATCCTTTACCTATATTATCAATATGTATCCATTATGATTCTTTTGGTTCATCACCGAATATCCTCTTCAGAATACCACATCATTATATCATCATCTCACATATGATATGGAATTCATTCTTAAAATAAATATAAAGTTATATACATTTGACTATTTATCTAATTTTTCATCTAATTTTCTTATCCAATATGTTTATCCTGAATTTTTATTCAGTGCCTTATGATAAATGGGAAAATACCCCTTCAAACATTTCCTATATTCACCTAGATATAAAATTTTATCAAGTGATACTTTATTTATTTGTTCCCTTCGAGTGTAACACATATAATGAAATCAAAAAATTTCTTATTTTATATCATCTAAGAGAATCTTTTATTGGAAGAATCCATGTTTAAACTCTGGATTTCATATATTCATCCACATTCTAAAGAAAATATAGTTTATATAGAGCTTAATCTATTTTCATATGTGTTCTATAAAAACTATTGAAATTATTAAATTTATACTATTAATATAATTTAGATAATGAGATATAGTGAGATTATAATTTTACATTACCTCTAAATGAAAAACTAAATTCAAAAACCATCCCAAAACAATACACTGAAATCTTATCAAGGCTTCAAGATTGTTCTAGAAGATTCTTTTAAGGTACATCCAACATTTTATTCACTATATTTTCTTCAAAATCGGTGAGTATCAAAAAATATAATTCCATGATATTTGGAATATTTAATTTTTATTACAACACCCTCACATTTAATATCATTACAAAAATATCATAATTAATATTTATCATGTAAAACATTATATTAATAATAAAAATTTCTACTATGAATATTGTAAAAAAATATTCCAACTTATTCTCTTTTCAAAACTGTCATGAAATAATTTAAAATAACTTCTTGAAAAACAATTCCTATGTTTAATGGACTATATCTGAAAATAACATTCCCTTTTTTCATGTCAACCTCTATCTGATGATCCTTTTACAAAAATTCATCTGATAAACTTGTAGTAAATATAACCTCATAAAATTTTACAAGTATATGTGATATACTTTTAACAAATAATACATTTTTTAATTCATTCTTATATTTTAACTAATTGGAGTTAATTTGATTCAATTATTTTCAATATCCCTATATTCAATTATATTATTCTAATAAAAAAACATCACAAAAAGATTTTCAATGACATCATCATGCATGCATAACATCCAAATTTTAAATGAATCAAAAAAATATTGATAAAATATGAATTTTTTATTTATTATTCATCTAATTTTTTTTCTTCTATAAATAAATATCATAAAACTTTATCACTAGAAAAAGTATTTATTTTTCTTTATCATGTTTATGGTTTACTCTGGAAAATAATTATTCATATTTCCACTAAATACTCAGATCAAGAGATATTTTTCATTAATGATTTTGGAAATATTTATAATATAAAATAATTTAAATATTATAATCACTAAAATCATCTTACAATAGAACATGATATGTTTTACAGACTCATTTCAACAACCACCTCTCAGCATTAATTTTCTAGTCACCTAAAATAATCATAATTTCTCTCTACATCTAATGGAATTATCCTTATATATTTTATTCATGGATATCAAAGTTAGGTAATTTATTCATTAAACAATGTTAGGTGCAAAAATATTTATCAAAAATGCATAACTTCATAGAAAACTGTCATATAAATGACAACTTCTTTACCTTGACTAGAAAAATCAACAAATCTCTACCCTCTAGGTCACAATAAACTCCCAATATATATTTTCTTTTCAATAAAATATCATATATCAATTTTTATTTTTAACATGTAAAAGAGATAATTTATAAAATAATTATAGTCCCATATGAGTAAAAATGGTATGGAATATGAGAATCATAAAAAAACAATACCCTGATGTCTAAAAGTAGTGACATATGAAATGTTTTCCTTATAAAAATCATCCACTTGAAACCTTTATAAAAAAATAAATTTTTATGAATCCACCTCAGAAAACTTTTAAATTCATTCACACATAAAGAATACAAATATAACCCCTTTTAAAAAACTACACAAAATATATCTTTTCCTTATACGTTTAAGCACATAAAAATTGATATTTTTTAAAAAATCATTTTTATCACCCATTAAAACACTATCCAAATAATGTTTTGAGAGGGTATCAATCATATAAAATATACCTGGAAAGGAGAAGCTTTAATTTCCATGTTCATCCTAATCTTATGAAATTTATCTTTCAGTAGTGGTTTATTAATGATATCACTAGATTCCAAATATTATTGGAATAAATTCCATATTTAGTTCATTCAAATCAATATTTTCATTAGTGAAGATAAATTTTATATAGTTTATTTGAATAATAATTCCTTATTGTATTTCTTGTTATTGTTATTACATTATTATTTTCAAAACACAATATAAGATTAAACATCATATCAACAAAGAATTCTTCCGTATATTTCTTCAACCACATAAGTTGTGTTATAGCATGAATGGAATCATCAAATTCAATATCCATTATAAATAAAGTTACTAAATTTTATTTCATTTCATTCTAACTAACACATCATTCTCCAAGGAAATATACTCCACCATGTGTGGATTGTCTATCATCAAATTGTTTTCCACAATCTTTTCCCATATGTAAAAAAAATCTTTCTTACTCTACAAAGTTTCAATGAATAAAAATTATTTCCATTGATTTTACTAATAATTGGTTGTCAAGCCATGATAAATGAATTTTAGGTGCAAATTATTATCTATGAAAAATTTTATTAGTATATAAAAATCTATCCATTATTAAATTAGATATAATAAAATTTCAATCAATTTTCAAAACTATTAAGAGTTTTATTGCATTCCTTCATAAACATTTGATATTTTAGATCACACAAAAATTAGTTTGGAAAAAAATTATTGTTCCTTGAAAAAATTCATAGATGTTTTTATCAGACATCTCAGGATATTAAGAAATATAAAAATTCAATTTTAAGATCCATAATACAAAAAAAAATTATTTCTCCAAACATGGACATCTCAATAATATTATTCATTTAGTAATTAAATGATTAAAAATTTTATTCATTATTCATTGTAATGATAATATCATCAATGTAAATAATCCCAATAAGGTAAAACTACTGATTCTATTTAGTGTAGTGTTTACTAATAACTCATATATTATTAAATTCCAACAACCATAATTTGGTATCAAATTTTTAATACCAATATCATCCATATTTCATGTAAACATATAATTCGTTATTTAATTTACTTTCTTAAACATTATCTTTCCAAATAATTATGCAACATGGTTGTTTAATATATTAATTTTCATCAAGCTCTTTATTATGATAATCTAACCATACATACATTTAAAAATTTTAATTTCATCATTAAAAAGTAATATACTAAATGATTTAGATAGTTTTTAATCATTAAACAGCAGGAAGACTGTCATTAATATCCATAGATTCAATTTTCAAGTAACCTTTTGAAACATAACATTCTTTATTTCTTACTATTTCACCATCGTCATTCGTGTTTTTTCATAACAGCCAATATTTTTCTATAACATTCTAGTTTCTTCGATGTATTAAAGGATCCCATGTATAATTATTCATAATATTTTCTAGATATTCATTCCTATTATCTGTCCACTACAAATTTTATTTATATTATTTACTTTCTTTGGGATCAAACTGTTAATATAAGGAATTATTCTATACTAAGATTGAATCACTTCTAGTTTGAACCTATTTTTATTGATCTCCAATGATCATATAAATAACCAATTATTTCCTCATAATATGAACATAATAATTTCTTATCACTTGAGACATATGATTCAGAATATCCATTTTGATTGGTATTAACATTTTATTTATTATTAGGAACCCATTCATTTTTTCTACTACAACAACCTAACATTCATTATCTTATATCTCTTCAATTTTTTTTGATATATTTGTTTATGATTTTTTATGATCATCGACGTCAACTGACTCAACAATCATTCATGTTTCTTTAATAAAAAACTATATCCTCCACCATTAGAATATTATTTAAATATGATTCAATCAATACCTCTATTGTAAAATAATAGATTATTTCCACTATTGAATTTTATTATTTTGGAACTATCGAACGTCATCTGGTACTTAATTCATGGGGTTTATTTGTAAAACCATCACAAGAAGCTATATCATAGTATGGATAATATATTCATTGATTTTGAATGAAAATTGTTATATTGAGATCTTATCATCAAATTTAATGAGATGTACCAACTTTGGTCAACATCATTCACACCATTCCCACAAAACATCTTCTTATACTTTAACAAAATCTATTATATTTTATTGTGTCTGGTGCACTAAAATCTGGAATAATGATAGAATTTTCAAGAAAATAACTGAACTTATAAATTATTTTATCTATAATAATCATTTCATAAATTCATCATTGTGTATCTAAGTATTTGATATTAACATCCAATAAAATTATTAAACATTTTTAGTGAATCGTATTTATGTTTTAAAATAACAATACATGCAATATGAGTACAATCATCATTGAAATAAATAACAATCTTAACCAAATACGTTTCTTTTTTCTCATATACACATAAATATCAAAATTTATCTTATACATGGGATGAGTTGAACAAATCTCAACTTTCATATTTACAGAGTTTTAAATTATAGATTTCTTACTAATGGAAGAACGCCAATATCATCTTCTTACCCTATGAGGAATACCATTTATACTTTATCTATTCATTATAATGATCATCTCACATTAATACATACCCCATATAACTACTACCCAACTAATTTTCATCCATTATTCTCAAATATCACCATATTATGAAATCCCATAAATGAAATAAATTTAATTTTTTATTACATATTCAATGAAACTATCCCATCATCAGCTAAATTTAAAAAATCATATATTCATAAAAATATCCTTAATACCTTCATAACAATGTTTCAATAATAATAGACAATTGTATTTCATCCCATCAGTAAACAATGTTCTTTTGGATTTAAGCAATTCTTCCCCAATAATGTCATAACTAAATCCTTTGATTCTATGTGACTTATTATTATAAAAAATTAACTATATATTCATTAAAATCATTAAAAATAATCAATATTGTGAAGTTGTGTTTTGAATGTGCAGATCACCCACTATCCAAAATCCATGGTCATTCCCCTATTGTAGATCTGAGAGCTGCATAAAAAACTAAATCCTTTTTCTTATCCTTTTTAATTCATATCACATGCACTTGGGATTTTGGATATAAAATATTTTCTATCAGTATAACAAAAATTTATAATTTTATAACGTTTCCATTTTTTAAACATCATTCATTAATTTTTTCCCAATTTTGGAATCTATTTTTCTTCATCAATCCAACATTCTTAATATTTATCATTTGAGTGGGATGATACCACCTTAAACATTTTCCCATGTTTCTTTCATATTTACTGTAAAATGGGTGGTTATAAAAGTACATATATATTTCTTTTCCTAAATCCAATAAAATTGAAACTATAACCATATAAACCATATCTCATTTTATAACATGTTTGTTGTTTAGAGATATATATATCTTCTTTTCCAAATTCTCATACATTACGCGTTTTTATTTTATTTTACATTATGTTTCTGGTTCCTTCCTAATATTTTCTCCTTTAAATTACATATTTTATTATGCGTTTCAAAATCACATGTAGTAGAATCTTTTTTTCCTTTTGTAACCATATAATCATCATGTTCTTTAGCTACCAAAATTTTAGATAGATGCATGTTTTTATAATGTAATCCCCCATCTGAGAATATTCATTCTTCTAATAAATCATCAAATATATTATATTACCTTTAGAGGTTTACACTTCATTGATCTTTTACCAAAATATATAGTATATTTTTGTAAATTTGTTTCTCATTATTTATCATTAACAAGAACTTGTTGAATAATTTCAAAATATTTTAAATTAAATTTTATCTCTTATTAATGCTTGACATTATGGGTAATATTTTCCTCATGAATCTTTTTATTTTCATCAATCTCAATCAATAACATGGATTTATATTCAGATAATTATTATTTATTTTATGCAGTATGGTTATCATTCTTTATCTTTTCCCCCCTTATAAGTCTTACAATCATTTGAAATCATCATTGTAACTCTATTTTTAGTATAAACACCATTTGGATATCTCCTTCATTATTCTAGTTCATTCATCACATGTTAACATGTCATAATTCTAATTTGAAATAAAATATTATTTAGCAACATCATCATTAATGTTATCATATTTCTCTTTACTTATTTAATATTTTCACCTTTATAAAAAAACCTACACCTATTGGATATATTGAATTTTTTTTCTTTTTCCATGGAATAATATTTCTATTCATCAGCATTCAACTCAAAGGAACTTTTCAAAATTATGTAATATCTATAAACTCTCAATTTACCATTCATTGAGGGGAATCTTCATCAATGTGGCCAATATATAAGTTTTCTATGAATATATGTGGTACCATCCCGCTGTACATTCTATTTACCCTTTTCATATTTCATAAAATTATTACATAAATTCATCAAAAAAATATTAACTTATTATTTTTTGTTTGAGTCAATATCTTCATTATCATTAAGAACGTATTTTGATTTTCCATTATTATTGAATTTGAGTGAAATTTAAATATCATATTTGTCTATAATCTTCATATATTTTTCACTTCTCATTTAATATGTGAGGAGATTGCTTATAAAATGATCTTGATATTTCGTTTTAAGGTCTCAACATTCTAATAATGAATATTTTATATCAATCATATCATGAATAATTTTGATGAACTATTCCATAGTGGTTGAATCTTCAAACATATCATCAAGGATTCTTATAGTGCGTAAAATTTCAATCAATTTTATAAAAATTTCTAAATAATATTCATCATTACTGATCATTAGAACATTTTAAATTATAATCCAAAATTTTAAATTGTATTTCGTAATATTTTTTATTTCTATTATATGTGTTATGTAACTTATCACACATTCATTTAGTAGTTCCAACTCTTTTAACTCTAAGAAACTCCATTTCATTGGGTGAGAAAATTATATAATTTCTTACTTCCTAATAATTTTAAAAAAATCATGTCAATAGTAGGAATAATAACAATCTCTATATAAGGATTAAAACTAGCTGTATTATATTTTAGGATATCATAACAAATATATATATGTTAGGGAATAATTCTATCATTTCCAATATGTTAGTTCATTTAAATAAAAAAATTGTATCCCTTTATTGTTAACAGAATTTTGAAAATCCATTGAAAATTCTATTTTCTATAAACAATATAAAATAATAAATTAAGGGGACATTTCCACTAATAAATCCTAGAATGACAAAACATGGTTTCTATAATCACATAGTGGTGGAGGGGAGAATTTCCTCCTTTCTAGATTAAAATTTGTTTAGTATATAGCAACCTTAGCTAATTATTTTATAGTTATAACATTGAACAAACTATGATAAATATATATATATTATAGGAAAGAAGAATTTAAAAAGTTTACTAATCGGTAAGATTATATATAAATCAGTATAGTTGGTAAATAATCAAATAACACACAATCTACTATAAATCAATCATTTTTATGTGTCTAAAACAAGTAGAGAATTTTCCTACTATTATATTGTAGAAATATCAAAACATAAGTGAATTTTAATTTTAAATTTATAGGATATAGGAATGATTTGTTAACTACTTCTATGAACCTTCACTAATTTGACCTGTATGTTTTTATTTACATATTTTCAGTTATTCACACTTGTACTTATTGAAAATATATCTTCATCACATTATCAAAGAGAAGTAAGTAAGAACATCCATCATGGAATTTAGTATTGAACTCTATAAATTTCATTGTTCAACTAATTTTCCAATCTAATTTAACAATATGATTTTTTAGTCCATAAATTTCTTGAAGAACATTTTAATAAATGAAAGAAAATTCATTCCAATTTGTTCATATGATTTCACATAATATATATCTTTTCCCTGGGAATTACTTTTAATTTCATTCCTATAATTTAAACACTTTTGAGAAATACTTAATTCTTATTTCCTTCTTCAAACAAGATATTCCTTAGTTAGTAACATTATTATTTAAAATAGGAATTTTATTATTTCTTCTAATTTATTTATCTAAATTAGCATCTATACCACTTTAGTAATATTTATCCATGAGTGATACACACATATAATACTATTACTTGAATCCAAATTACATAAGGGGGGTAAATATAAAAGGGAGGATTTCAATACAGTGTTCTTGACCAATTAAATTATTACCTTTAAAACACAAACTCGCTACAAGTCAGCTACATTTTATCAAGGATTCAAGTGTATTCTTGAATATTACTAAACCATTGAGAAATTATTTTCTATATACATCCTTTAAGCTCATTGAAGGTCATGTATTTTTATTCCATGATATTTTTATCAATTAATTATTTGAAATGAATTATCACTGTTAATGTCATTAAAAATAATTTATAAAGATCATCGAACTGGTAAAATATTATATCACTAAAATGTTTATTGGGTTACAATGTTATAATAAAATCTATGTCATATTATTTTGTAAAAACATCATAGAAAATTTTGGAAAATACCTATAAAATATATCAGTTTTCCAATAGCCTTTCACAAAAAACAAAAAAAACTCATTTCCTCATCATAACAACATAAGTATGATGATCTATATTCAAAATATTTTCCAATATTATTTTATTAAAATCAAACTCAAAACTTTATAAAACTATGAACGATAGAAATTTAATAGAAATAATATCTACTAGACATCATCTGGACCTGTTATCCTATTAGATTTCATTTCATTCTATTCATCATTATCTTTCTTGCTTCATCAACAATCTTATTCTCATGTAACAAAATAAAAACAAAATCACTAAAAATATCATACTACCCCATCATCCAATTATATTTAAAATTAAATTATAAACATTTTACAAATTATATTTTTCTTAAATATATTATTCTAGAAACTCATTCATAATGTTTATAAATGTACAAACATAATCACCTCAATTATGTAACATTTTCTAGTTTATTCTATCTTCTAAATTATTCCCCTATCACATTCATCCTTATTTCCAAATAACCATTGGATCATGGGATATTCATAAATTATTATTTTAGAATATTTTAGAAACATATATAATCATAATATTTAATTCATTGAAAACATTGCATGATGTAACATTATACATATGATTGAATATTTTTTACCTTCTTCAGTAAACATTATTATTCGAGTTATCATATGTTGTATGATAATCTTTCAATATTTGGTAGCCTTTCTCAATATAATTATCTTTCAAGGAAATCCACCTTTGTCGATTTATCAACATAAAAATGTATTTTGTCCAAAAAAATATAAATAAAAGGAAACTATATAATCAATTTTTTCACAACTATAATCATACATATATTCTTTTATTTCATTAACACATCTCCACCACCATGGTCCAAATAGTATAAATTACAAATAAATTATATATAATATGTATGATCAAATAGTTTAAAATATTCCTGAATTTTAGTTCATCATCTAATTCACGTTATATAAGGATGAGTAACTTCTCTAAACATAATCTCCCCAAAAGTAACATTATTTTATTTAAAACCTAATAACATAAAATATATTAAGAAAATATTCTATTAATAATTAATAACACTAAAATTCACTTAAAGTTAAATAATTATTAAAATAATCAATTTCATTATTAATCATGAAAATATTGGATTTGTTATGATATTATAGACCACTATATCTATCCAAAAATCTCCCCATGCTTGATAATATAATATAAAATAAAATAAAATATAATAAAGTTTAATGATTATAAAAAACCAATAACTGTGTAAAATTTTGTGTTAATAGTTACACTCCCTCATTTCATGATATAATGATGTACTTTGATATAATGATGCAACATATCATCTACAATACACTATGAGAATTGTTGTTGAGTAAAATATGAACTCAAATGAATAAGATTCAGGTGCTTACATTTATTAATACAATAATAATAGTAATTAACTGAAATAAAATATAAGAAGGTATTAAAACACCTATCAGTTTTATTTTAGAACTTTTGTCTTGTAGAAAAATATATTTAGTTCTATTTTAATATGATCCTCATAGACCTAAAAAGGTATTATATCCAAGCTAATGTATTTAAATGTAGATGATGAATATATAAATTTAGCTTCTGAAATTCAAATAACTAGAGTTTCATTAATATTCATCCACATTATGATAAAAGATTATATATTTATTTGTGATACTTACAATATTTTCCCAACAGTATACCTATATCCTCTTGATTTTATATTGGTATGCTATGATGAGGCTCGAGTGGAACATGATGAACGCACTAGTGAAATAAGAGACCTAACTAATATGTAATTATATGTTTATAAATGGTTATTTAATACCAATTCATCTATTCTTCACTAAATATAAAAATCATCCTTTTGAAAATCATGAAATAAATTAAGTTCACTAAAAAGACTCTATAATTGAGAACTAGAAGTAGGAAAACTATTATGTGTGATACTGTGAAGGATTAATTTTCCATTAATGATAAATAGTTATTTCCCAAAAACATTCCTCATGGAGATATTTTTATCCTCATTTTATTCAATCCTCTCGCCATTTTTTTCATATAAAATATACATCATCCTTTTAAACCTCCTTCATATCATCATTTTGAATATAATTAACATATAATAAGAAAATAATTCATTAATATTTTGTTGGTATTTTATTTAAAACCAGTCTATTGATTTATTATAATATGAAATTATGGAATAAAAAATACTTAACATTCTTTTTTTATTGTTAATTTTTTCATTCATTTCATCCATTTGTTTTAAATAAAATTAATATATAAATTAATATTATTAAATAAATCCATTTGTTTTTTAATATGTGGGTCCATTATGGTTTATTACAATAATGTTTTTGGGGATTTAGGTGTTAGGAGAATGATAGAGGTAGAAACATGTATCAAAGAATGATAATCCAGATTAAGATATTTTTTCTATACCATGTTGAAGTGTATTGTACTATGAGAGAGAATATTTGGAAAAGGGATGTGACATGGTCTGGACATTCATGAAGATGGGATTTAAGAGGAAGTTTCCATGTTCCTTCTATTCTTAGAATATCATCACAACATTTCCCAAGACACGCCATGGTGGTGTGGAGGGAATGTTTATAGATGATCCATGTTTACAGATGTTTTGATTTAGTGTTAACATGCACCATAGATTTTTTTTGTGGTTTTTATGAAAATTTAATAACATGTGTTTTAGTGTGTTAATCACATCTATGGTGTAGAACATGTAGTGGATGATTTTTGTATTCTACTATAAATGGAGCCATTCCACCATAATGTTCATTCTACAGTATGGTTTGGTATATGGATTTTGGTGGTATACAATGGATATACACCACATTCCAGGGTTTTCTGCTAGTTTTATTATATCTGGTGTTTTACTTTGAATTCAATAAATATATTTTCATCATTATTATTTAAGGGGAATATTTTGACTATGATACTCTATAGACTATATCTTTGCATAGTGTTATATTGTTCATTCTAGATCAATATAAATTCATTTGTTCCTATTGATTCTATTCTCCAACCCATATTACCCATAACCTTAGGTGACCTCTAGATTCTTTTTTGATGATATTTCATTGCCTTTTTGTTGTCTTTGATCCATTCATTTGGAATATATATTGTTTTTTATTATAGGTGAGTTATTTCTATCCCCTTGGTATTAATTTTATTATTCCATTAAGAATACTAAGAAGTATTTTTTTATTCAATTTTGGGGATATTGAGGTGGTGTTGATGATGGTTTACGTTGTTATAGGTTTCTTAGGAATTTTTTCTGTATCTGGCGCCTCATGATAAAAAAATTTATATTTCATTTTTGAACATAGATCAATGATGTTCAAATTAATGTAAGGGATTCAAGTCTCTATATATTATTTATTTCCATCAATGGAATTATAATTTTAATTCCTATTTAGTTGTATAACATTGGTTGGATTAATAAGTATAATGTATCATAGTAACACAAATTTGAAAAAATAGGTGATTTGGCTGTGATTACATGATTTTTTGACAATTTTCATGTGTTATTTGTTTGGATAACATTTTTATATCAATTTTCTTGTTTTTATGAATTATATAACGTGATATTGTTTTATTATTTTTGGAATTGGGTCACATGATATGAAAATCAGTTATATAAGAAAATAAAATAGTATATTTCGAACCTAAAATATTGATATTTTTGATTTTATGGTTTTAACAAATAATAATGAAGTGGATATAAGTAAAATTTTCCTTCTTCTAATTTGTTGAATGGTTTACTATATTCTACTATATAATGATTAGATGGTTATTTTATTGAATATTGTGTAAGGTTATAAGGAATTGGAATCATTTAATGGAATGATTTATTCCTTCATAATTAGAGAAAACCTTTTCAAGGATTAGTAAATTGGTTACTTTTGAGGTTAGAATTTATGTTACAAATATTGTGTATTATAAACATATTTCTAATAGATAATAATTTCATTCATGGATTTGGATGAATGACATGGGATTATGAAAAATGGTTGTATTTTAGGCAATGGTTTGTAACATTTAATTATCATGTGTTTGTTATGATGAAAACATTTTTGATTCATGATGGCATAGTTACAATTGAAATTTTTGATTATTATTATTTTATGGAATTGAGTAAGTAGAAACTTTATAATTATATACCAAGGTATATAAAAAGGGTAAAATAAAAAAAATGATGGATAAAAACAATTTTTGTAATGAATATTGGAAGGAACTGTATGTATAATGGTTATTAATAATATTATGTGGTGATATAAATGGATACTAGTTGTAATGGTTGTGATTAAAAATGGAACGGTGTTGAATGAATGGGAAACATAAATTATTGAAGGGAATTGTAATGGAATATTGAAAATTAATGGTATAATGAAACAAAATATTTATGTTAAATGATATATATATATATATATTATGTAAAATAATAAATATGAAATGTCAATATTGTATTCACAATTATTAGATGTAGTAATTTTGGGGTTGTTTTCATTGTAGTAATGGAAACAGTTTCTTATTTTAGGATGATGTTTTTAGTTAGTTGTTGACATATTTTCTTAGTATGTTTATTATGAACCTATATGTATGGATTGGGTACTGTTATAATAAAAACATTCATTTCATTTTTTCTATAATCAGCCCAAGTGAGTCATTTATTCTTTCTAATTCCTAACTATTTTGGGATCCTAGTGTTTTCAATAAATATATTATTTGGTTTTGAAATGGATGGATGACCACTCCTGCATACCCACTCTCCTATTAATTCATACGAAAATAAGTGATTATGGAATTAAGACATGGTGGGGTGATCCATGGATTATGGAGGGTGTGAGGTTCATTTTTTCCTCATTTTAATATCATTATTTGATGAATATGGACATGTGATTGTGGATATGAATTGATGATTACTTGAGTTGTTAGGTCCTGTGAAATGTTGGTATTGGTAGGGATATGGTAAAACTTATTTCTAATATGATGTGAATATTTGGACTAATTCTCACATGATATTTCTTTCCTTGAGAGTGGTTTAGATGCTTAGGGATATAGTATAAACCACATTAGCTATGAATTGGAATATATATATATACTTGTTATGAAAATGACATATAACGAAGTGATGGATAAACATGATTTTTTTGTAGGGATTGAGAGATAAAAACCAATAGGGAAACTATTCTAGTTCACTTTTGCTTATAATATTTGTATATTTTGATACTGTATGAAATGTGATCTGTGGTGATTGATCTTTTTGGTTGATTAGTGGTTGGTTTACAAATGTTTCGTGCAGGTTAGTTATTATATTTACTCATTTATGAATTTTTATTCTACTTACTAATTATAATGAGTGGTTTTGATTATTATCCAACTATGTATACGTGAAATATCACCCAATATATATATATATAACTATTTTTCAGGATTCTATGAGGTATTTGGACACTTATATAGCCAAAAATAGATTTCATATTGGTGCATTTGTTTAGTAATTTGCTAATGATTCCTTCAATATTAAATCATAAGATATTATTATATATGAACTTTTCAAGTACTTTAGGATATTAATTTTATTATAAATCTTATTCCATTTTCCTTGGCTTATATTTGTGGAATAGTATTTTTCTCTCGTATTTATGAGAGTAATGTAGTCAATATTTGTATTATATTCACTCGGTACAAGTCTCTAACTTGATACTAGTTGGATGTGGGCCGCATGGATCAATAATGTCTTAAATAAAATCTTAGTAAGGGATCACAGTAGATGGAGGTTCAAAGAAATGTTTTATTAGGCCTATATATTGGCTATATTATGGATATATGAGTATGAAAAAAATGATTATTCCATTTGTACCACCACTGATTTCAAGAAAATTTCCCTTTCATTATGTTTCTAATGTATATGTTGTGTTTGGGTGATGTTTGGGAGGGTTTGGAATAATTTTAAAAAAAATAAGACTTTTATAAATGTTCATAGTTGGTGTATTGTTTTTTGATACTACAAGAAACACTAACTCAAAATTGTGCAAGGTGGAACATGGGATTCTTGGTAGGCGCATGGCGAGGCGCATAGTTATTTCTAACTATGCATCCACCTAGGAAAAACGATGAAATTTTTTATAGTGGTATTACACATAGTTGGTTCATGGTTTTTATATTTGTTTGATCCAATCATTTAAGGTTATCTTTCGGGATGTTTCTAAAACTTTCTTAGCGCACAATTTTCCCAACTGTGCGACTAATCCTGCACATTTTTAAAGAGAGATCCTATAAAAGTGTATCTCACTACTTTTTTATCACTATAACTCTCTTTTTTCATCCATTTCATCCCTAACACTATATTTCTTCATCCCAAAGGCATTAGAGGATTTATCCTTTGATCCGGATGAGATCCAAAGGCTTTTTATGGTGTGTTGAAGCTTTATTCCCTAGACAAGCCTTCATTTTAAGTAGTTTTTTGTAGTATTTCATAGATAAACAATATTTCAATATATCAAAGTCCAAGATATATGCTTTTGTGGATATAATTATGGTTTCTTATACCAATCATGATGATATTTGGTTGTTTTGAAGATAGTGAAATAAATATATGGAGGATTTTTGGAGATTCAACTCATTTTTGTTGGAAATCTATTATCATTATTCATTTTCATCACAATACTTGGGGAAAGTGGCATAACTCTCACTCCACCTATAATAACATGAAGTAATAGTTTCAAATTGATTGTGTTTTTGAAATTTATTGTTTAATATTTTTTTTTATGGAAGCCTTCAAAGGGGATGGTCTGGGGAATGGTGAAAATTATGTGTTTTATTGAAATTGAAAATGATTACATGATTAAAAATAGATGGTTTTAAAATGGTTGTTTAGTTTTTATGACTTGAATTTTTTTTCAAAAAAAGTATATTTTGACTAAAATGGTTTTTGAAAGATTGATTGGCATGTTGTTGGATTAAATGTTTAATATTTATTAGAATTGGATGGATAATGGTCATGAAATGACACCATCAAATGGATTTGTTAGGGACTTGATGTTCTACCATAAAAGGTAAAAAACCAAGATTTTTCTGGTTATGTGTCTGTGTGGGTAAAGGTTTGGTGAAATGGAATGGGTTTTGTGAAATTCATATTTGAAAAATAGTTAAATATATCATTATAGTTTCTTTCTTGGGAATGTGGTGTTGTTTTCAGAAATTATTTTTACTATGGAACATGGATTATCTTCTTATATAAACACTTTTAGAATTTTTTTTATATAAAATATTTTATATAAATTCTCTTACATGGTTTATGCTAGTTGGGTGAGTACATAATTCATTTGGTTAAAACCTACTACGTTTACTTAAACACCCCTTTTCTATCACTTTGGGGATTCTACAGTTATTGTCATCATGACACTAGAAAAGATAAAGGATCAAACTTCTTTATTCATGCATCATGATAAATGGTATTTGTTGAAGAGTTGGAGCATGAACAATGTTGTGAGATGTGGATTTATATCATAGAGTCTTATTTTTTTGGTTTTGTCTTTAGCTATGTACATTGATGATTTTTAGTACTATATTCTGGTACTATGTAATGTTTTTTATATCAATGGTATTTCTTGGAGTGGTTTTAAATTATTATCATACACTATGTAGTGGTAATTTATTATAGAATATTTGTATGGTTAGTTTTATTTATCAAATGAAAAATCTTGCCCAAATTGAATTGAATCCCTTAGCATTTATTTCAATCCTTTAGATCCTTGGGGATATTTCTTAAGGACAAGAAGCAATTCGGCCTCGACTAAAGCCAATGAGGATGATAGGGATGTTACATGAGGTATTATCTTGTTCAGTCCTTGACATAAAAATTTTATTATTCTTGTCCTTTTATTGAAATTTTCATCATTTTTATCATCTTGTAGTTGCAATTCATTCTGGTATATCCATCATGTTTGGTTAATATAAACAAGTTAGATTTTCGGGATATGAAATGTAGAGCATAAAAAGGCATAGCTGACCTTTTCATGATGAACATTGTGATAGTGAGGATTTTGGTACATAGGTGTTTTGGAGACACATATAGGATTTGGAATCAGAATATCATGAGATTATCAAGTGATATGATCTTGACATGTACTTTAGAAATTAAATCCCACTAGAAGTACATATTTCATTTTGAAGAATAATTTTTGATTGTGTGAAAAAATGATGCTTTTTGAAAAGTGCTAAAAAAATTCAAGTGAGAGACTTTGGAAAAGGCTTTATAGTCATATTCTGAAAATGGTTTGATTTTCATATGAATTTTGGACTTCTCAAAATGAGTTGAAAATGGATGGTCGTTAATTTTTAATATATTTTTTTTGATATGTGTGATGTCGTTGAATTTCAGAATGTTAGGCTTTAAGTTGATACAAATTGATACCTATAGAATTTGTTGTATTTATACAAAAATGTACCCATTCAGTGTCGTAGTTTCCAACCAAAAGAAGATTTTGGGAATTTGGTTGCACCTAAATCCTAGGTCAACCAAAAGCTATTTCATATTAGATTCCAATATTTTTATGATTGGGATAGAGGGAATGGAAGGGGTGAAAAAAAATCATTCCTCCAAGTTCTAGAAGTAGAATCCACCCACCTTTTAGGGTGATTTAGAACCAGTGAAGTTATATGTGTGGCTGCATAAAATGAATCAAATATTAAATTTATGTAGAACACAAGAAGACATTAATTTCAATATAGTTGTTTATAGGCTGGATTATGTTAAACACCCATTTTGGGATTTAGCGGTTCAGGATAAATTAACCCAAGGCCTTCTGTGGGAGGATTTTGAAGACATTTTCAACAAAAAAATTATTTCCTCACACATTATGGATCACAAGTACAATAGACTATTTTAGTGTGAAACATGAGATCCTCATAGTGATAGAGTACATGGATAAATTTATGAATTTATTTTACTTTTTACCCAATGTTGATGCTAGTGCAACCAAGTATGTTGGAATTTTTGAATCAGGACCGAGGCATGAGATTCACCTGAAGATTGAGGTGCTCTATATAACATATTAAACATAGATGTTAAATAGATATAAAATTGAAAAATAGAAATCACAGAAGCTATGGGTTGCTGGATAATGTTTATACCTATGGGAAATGGTGGGAACTCTAATGTTGGGTGAAACCAGAATAGGTATACCTATTTCAAATGTATTGGAGTTTCTCAGAATCAGACAGTTGGTTTATTAAATCTTACTCTAAAACCAAATAGAAAGCAAGAATGTTTCCAATGTGTCTCTTGGGACCACATAAAGATACATTTTAATGAACCACTAAGATCATTACACAATTGAAACCATATGGGTCACCTTCAGTGCAATTATTTCAGCACTCCGAGTTCGGGTTTTATGGAAACTTATCATGTGTCATAGATGTTTTATTCTTTGACCGGATGAGGGAAATAGAACACCTCTCATCAAGAGAAAAAGTATATCCTTGTTGATTCTAGAAATACTACGACTCCTCAACATGGGTAATCCCAATAGATAAATCAGTAAAACAATTTTAGCGATTAAGCATTTATATAGAGATGAGCAAGTTATTGTGGATAATCAGTCAAGAACATCAGTGGTGGGAGGTATGATTATTTATTATTCTACCCTTATTCAATATTTTTTGATATGGGTGAATATAATTTTATTATTTATTCCTGCTATATTGATTTAATAGGTTTAAATGTTACGATTATGCCTTTTGTATTCGAACTTCAGACTCAACTTAGTCAAATAGAATGTTGAGCCTTTCTATGTAGCACATGTTCTATAATTATTGATGTATTTTAGTTGATATAGGCTTTCCTAGTGTTCGAGATGGATGTATATGAGATAATCATGTTCATGGATTAGTTAAAACTATTAGGTATCACATCTACTTTTATACATGATGGGTCAATATTAAACCAGAGGACGGCGTCGAGAAAATCATTTAACTTTAATGGAATGTAAACGTTAGTGCAACAACCTTTTTGGAACCATCATTTGGAGTGATCTAATAACAGTTGGTTGCATTGACTATTTAATTCAAGGATGATATCAAGAATATAAGTTTTCTTATGATTATTGATAACTTTTTTGATGTTTTTCTCAAAACTTTCTCAGGTTTCCCACCCACTAGAGAAGTAGAGTTTAAGATTGATCTTATTTTGGGGAGTAGTCTTATTTACCTTAAATCCTATCGGATGTCACCATTAGAATTCAAGTAATTGAAAGTGTATTAGAAATACTTGGAAATAAAAGGGTACATTCATCCAAGAACAACTATTTGTGTAACTCCTATCTTGTTTGTGGAAAATGGAAATTGAACAATTATGTTGTCTTGTGATTATCATAATCATAACCATGTTATGAAAAATTATTGGTATCTAATTTATGAATTGGTGATACATTAGATAAATAAATTTTATCTCATTGGTGCTATAAAATTAACATCCACTTAAGATATTACCAATTGCACATTTGGAAGGGGGATATTATAAAAATGGATTTTAGATGTAGATATGGCCACTACATTTATGTTGTAATTCCATTTAGTATTATAAATACACTATCAGTCTTTATGGAATTAATGAATTGGATATTTCAATGGTGTGTAGATTCTTCTGCAGTTGTTTTTGTGGATGAAATATTATTATATTCAATGATAACGTATGATCATGGGAAACACTTAGTTATAGTGTTTTGGATTTTTTGGGATTATCATCTATATTCCAAATTATCAAAATTTGATTTTTAGATATAAGTGGTACATTTCCTTGGCCATTTAATCTCTTACAAATGTGTTTATGTGGATCCAAATATGATAGATTCTATTATCTCCTATCAACTGCTAATGTATTTCTTCAAGATATATAGTTTCATTATATTGGGTGGTTATTACAGATGATTTGTTCTTGATTTCTCATGACTAGCTTGACCAATGATATAATTTACAATGAAGAATGTTCCATTCCAATGGAAGGATGAATTCGAGAAGTCTTTTCAAGGAGATAATATTTTCCAAACATCAGCACCATTCCTTATTTTTCTAGGTTCATAAAAGAGGCACATGGTGTATTTTGATGATTTGGGATCTAGGATGGGGTGTTTCATCATCCAAGGATATCATTTTGTTGCTTGTGGATCAAGAAAATTAGGGTTTCAGGAAAAGAACTACCTCATACATGATTTGATGTCTGATATTGACATCCATGCTTTGAATACATGGTGTCATTTCCCATTTGGTATAAAATATATAGTGTTTACGGTTCATAAGATCTTAGAACATATTTCTCACAAGGATAATTTAATCTGAGAAAAATAGGATGTTTTGAGTACATAATAATATTTTAATTTGAATTGATGTATATACATGGAAAAGGAAATTCGGTGGCAGATGCATTAAGTAGAAACTCATATGATCATTCGGAAAAAAATCATCAGATCAAAGGAATATGATGTTTATAATAGATAATATGAACATTGAATGTGAATACCAAGGTGATGTTGTGATTTTATTTCTTTTTTTGTTCCTTATTATGTTATGTTAGTTAAAGAGGCAAACAAATATGATTCAAAAAAATTCTATATGTTTTCCAAAATTAAGGGTGGGGAGAAAATTTAGGGATATAAGCTATATGTGAGTTCTATTTTTTAGTTTTGAGATCATAGGGTCCTACCAATTTCTTTTTAGGAACAACTTATTCATGCTTACAACCAATATAAATGGGTTGTTCATCATGGAAGATATAATATGTATAAGGCACTGAACTCATATTTATTGTGGGTTGTTATAAAAATTAATGTTGTTATGTTTGTTTCAATAAGAAAAATGTTTCTTAAGTTTATGTCATAGCATTAATGAACATCATGTGTGATGCATTATTTACCAACTCTTGTTAGAAAATGGGAATAGATATACTTGGATTTTGTAATAGGTCTCCCAAGAATGGATCAGAATCATAACTCCATGTGGGTGAAAGTGGATCAGATTAAAAAAATTGTCTAATTTAATCCATTTTCATGAATCATATACGATGAATGACTTGTCAAAAATATATATCCACGAAGTGGTAAATAGTCATGGAATACTTGTTTTGATAGTGTCAGATAGAGATATGATGTTTATATCACATTTATAAAAATCCATACAGAAATCCCTTAGGACTCAGTTGTCTATGATTATAGCATATCTTCCTCAGCTTGATGGGAAATCCAAAAGGAGGATACAAGTATTGGAAGTTGTGCTTTGGTCTTGTGTGGTATATTTTTTTGGATCATTGGAACATCACATACTATTAGCGGAGTTATCATAAAACAGTATTTATAACGACTCAATACATGTGGATACTTTTGAATCATTGCATGGGTGTCTATTTCATTATCCACTTTGTTGGGAGGAGAAAGTGACACTTCAATTTCAGACCGAGCTTTGTCCATGAAACAACAGAGAAGATTTAGTTGATCTATAAATGGATGGAGACGGATCGAAGTCATCTGAAATCATATGTGGGTCACCATCAATGGATATTTTCATATTAGGTGTTCTGTATTATGTTTATTGTGGATATTTACAATGCTTGGACGTCATCATTTTGGGAAATAGGGAAATTTGTCTCCTCGACACATATACCCTTTTGATATACTTAAAAAGGTTGGTGACGTGGAATAGCCATTACCATTTCCACCATGGTTTAGTGATGTGATGAATGTATTTAATGTATCATAGATGAAATAGTATCATCTTGATACTAACTATGTTAGTCAATGTGATCATGTAGACCAAGAGCTATATTCTTAGTTGGTTCATATCGTGGTACAGATTGTGGATAGGCAAGAGATAGACATCCATGGTCAAATCATTGTTTTGGTTCATGTTCTATTGAAACATGGTGGGATTTAAAATGAGATAAAGGAATGGGAGAAGTAAATGACTGATGTATATACATAACTCATTAAAATATATGATTTTATTATTCTTTATAATGACGTAATTACCATTGGTGATGAGAATGTGTCACTCCTGGTTTCATGTATATTACTCCTTATATATGCTTTTTTAGCATCTAAAGTGTTTGTGTTATTTTTTAGAGGGTTTTAATGTATTTTAGAATATTTTTTGCGTATTTATAAAGGTGACCATTTGGTTAACTATTTTTGGGAACTGTTTGAACCTTACATGAAACTGTGCAATGTGAAATATCGGTCTCTGGGTATGTGCACTACTAGGCACATGGTTTTCCCACCAGTGCGGCCACCGATGAGAAAACATTCAAAGTGGTATAAAATTATTTATAACTATTAAAGTATAGTTTGTCTACCTATTGAGGCCAATAGTGTTATGTTATCTTTCAGGTAGAGGTTGGATCACTGTTGGTACTCATTTTTCCGAACCATGTGACTAACAATTCAGGGTATAAAAGTGATATCCAAAAAAGATTATGTCACAAATATTTACCTCTATGCCTCTTTTTTTCTCTATTTCATCCATAACTAGATATTTCTTCTTCCAAATGGTTGTGCAGTATTTTCCAATTGATCTGAACATAACATGAATACTGTTCTTAGTGAGTTGAAGCATGATTCCCTTGGTAAGCCTTCGTTTTTAGTAGTTTTTTATAGTTTATCATAGAATTACTTTATTTCACTCTCTCTAAATCCTAAATATAGTATATTTTGGATATATATAATATTTTTATTCCAATAATGATGATATATGTATGTGTTGATGTTTATTGAAGATATCAAATAATTGTTTTCAAGATTCAACCTGTTTTTTGTCGGAGTTATAGTGTCATTCCTTGTTTCCCCATAATTACTAAGGTATTTGGATCACTATTGACTCCTATTATTAGAAAATTAATGCTTACTTTAAAATTTATTATTTTATATGAATTTTTTATTAAATTATTTTTTAATTTATTGATGAAAACCTTTTTTTGTGAGGGTTTATAGAAATGTGCAAAAGAGTGATTTTGTGGAAAGTGAAAACAATTACCTAATTTTAAAATGATGATTTTAAAATGGTTGATTATTTTTTATGCAGGGAAAATTGATTTAAATAATTTATTATTTGTACTCAAAATATTTGGAAAATATTTATTGGATTATGGTGGGAAGAAATTGTATGCATGAGTTGAATCTGATAGATAATGGTCGTGAAGTACAGCCACCAAAGGGGCATGTTATAGAAGTAATGTTCCACCCAAAAAAAAGTTAAAACCCAATATTTTTTGGTTGAGTTAGGGGGGAATGTGAAATGTGATTAGTTGTGCCAAAATGTGATTTTAGAAACAATTAAATGACTTCTATAGTTTCTTCCTTGGGACATGGTGTTATTTTGAGAAAACATCTTTATTATGGCACTTTTTTATATTCTGATATAAAATATTTTAGTTTTTTTATGTGAACTATTTTATAGATATTTTATAACATGTTATATCTATGTGGTTTGAGTAGGTATTTCACTTCAGAAAAACATAATGAGTTTCATTACCCACCAATTCTTTGGCACTGTGGTTACATTGAATATATTGTTCATCATGACACTGCAAAACATAAAGTATCACACTTATTTTGTGGTGAATTATGAATCTTCTATAGTGTTGAGAAGTTTTATAGTATATAATTTTGGTAGTTATGAAGTTATGTCTTGATGTCTTTGAGTTTTTTGGTTCTTTCATACAGTGTGTAATTTTATGGTTTTTAGTCTTATATTGTGGTGCTCTATGAAGCTTGGTCTTGATATCCATGGTATTACATTGGTTTGATTTAAATATTATCATAAATCATGTACTTGTCTTTTGTTATGCAATATTTGGATGGGTTGTTTTATTTCTCAAAGTGTTAATATTCTCCAAATTGTATAAAACCATTTTCTATTTATTTGCTGACTTTTAATCCTTAGGGATATCGCTTAAGGCCATGTTGAAATTCTGGCTCGAATCAATCAAATTAGTAGGATATTGATGTTACATCATGGGTTCAGTAAGAAATTAACATTAATCAAACATGATCTTTGATAAATAAATGTGGACCATAATGTATAAAGTTGTTTAGGTCCCTCTGTGATATGATGCATGGAATATAAGATTACTAAATAGCCTAAGAGGGAAATTTTTTTATGGGGTTAAGACCTAGGAGTGGTAAATAAAATATATTTGTTTTATTATTATATTTTGTGGAACCATGGTCATCTATGCATGAATTAGAGAATAGTTTGTGTTTGTTGTCAATCCTTAGAGGAAGTTTAGAATGTTTTCCAGCAAAGTAATCATACAGGTCAAGCAGATAACAGTATTGAAGGTGGAACTATTTTCCAGTGTTTTCTAAATATGTGGACCTCAAAATTGATAAAAGGGGGAAACAATGTTTTTTTGGTAAAGGGACTTGCGCGCCTGACATGTGTCATGCAAGTTACTTGCACGCCGAGAAATGACATGCGCGCTGGTCCCTAGGAGGATTGGAATGTTGTGTGCCATATGTTTTTCAAGATCAGACATCAAAATATGGAAAAGGAAAGAGGGTTGCATAAGTATTGGTTTGGCGCACAAGTGAGTTGCGCGACAGAGGCTAGGGCGGTTGGAGTTGCGCGCCGGAACTTGCACGTTGAGGGGAGGCTTGCGCACCACCGCACAGGGTGTCCAGTTTTCCTATAAATAGAGGATAAACCGTCCTCATTTTCAATGATGATAAATAGTTCGATAAATTCAGTGCTCCTGTCGTGCAGGTGTAGTGGTCGTGCAAGTGGTTGTGGGTCGCGCAAGTATAAGTTGCACGACAGTTGTTTGCTGCGCACCAAAACCGGTTTGGGTGAAAATGAATGTGAATCACGCAAGTTTGAAGTTGTATAAGTGAGTGTCATGAAAGTGGTTGAGGTAGACTTGCACGCTAGTTATAACTTGCCTGCCATCTTTGAAAGTTGTGCGCCATCCTGGAGAAGCGCGACATGTGTTGTTGAAGTACACCCGTCTTTTTTTGAAGCTGGAAGATTGTCTGATACCATCGGTGCAATGTGAGATTAGTCTACTGGTGAGAGTTGGACTTCAATAGAGCATATACATACAACAGAGGATGCATTATTTTTCAATGATGAAGAGACCTTCAATTCTATAGACTGAGTGGGACTTCACCAAAGGCAGTGAACCAGGGGGAGTCAATGGGAGTGACCCGAGGGACGCAGTGAGCTATCTCTAAAACTTTGTAAAGGCAGTGAGATTGGGACAGAGTGACTGTGCCTGAACCATTGTAATTCACAACTAATGAAGAATATTGGAATTTGGTATGACTGAAAAAATGTCGGCATATGCCTCTTAGATGTATCCCATAGTTGTGAACCAAGTAAAATGTGTTGTGTCATCTCTCTCCATGTGATTTTCTGCTTTCTGATCATATTCATCATATAGGCTTAACAAGTTCCTACCAATGTGGGAACTAGCTCCATCTCTTTAAAAGAAAAATTTTCCACCCGGATTCACCCCTCCCCTCTCAGGGTGTCCCGGGGTCCTACAAGTGGTATCAGAGGGAAGTTTCTGGTGGTGAATCTATCCTTTTTCGTCATGGAGAATGCAGTCAATGTCAGGTGAGTCCCTCTCTTTGATGGAAGTAATTTCCCAATCAGGAAGAATATAATGAGATCTAATCTAAGATCCCTTGGAATTTAATTCCTTTCATCCACTATACAATTTATACATGTTACTAATCCAACATGGTTGGCTATGACAAATGCTAATAGGAAAATTCTTGATGTTGATGCTAAAGCATAGAATTCTCTCACCACAGCCCTTTCTGGTCAGATCTATCTAAAGGTAATGAGTTGCACCTTAGTAATTTCAATGTGGATAAACATGGAAATATTTATGAAGGAGATATAAAAGTGAAGGAAACAAAACTACAAGTCATACACAAGAGGTTTGACGATCTAAATATGCATCCTAATGAGAATGTAGATTCATTCTTCAATCGAATTACTGATGTTGTGGGATCAATTAGAGGTCTTGGAGAAGAAATCAAAGACATTGATATTGTAAAGAAAATCTTGAGAATACTTCCTCCTATGTACAATGCAAAGGTGTCAGCCCTTGAAGAAGGAGATCAATCTAAACTATCTCTGGATGATCTTTTAAGTAGTCTAGTGGAATATGAGATGAGAGTCAAACCCGAAGATTCCAAGACTCGTGTAAGCAAGGAAATGGCATTCAAAGCCACGTACAAACTGAAATTTCATGAGATATTGGTGGTGAAGATGAACAGGAAAAGTAAATTCATTCTCTCATCGCCAAGAAGCTGAAGAAGAGAAAATGTAAATGCACTAGTAAGCTACCTCTGGCATGTTTTTGTTCTGGAAGAGTCGGGCACATTTCCTCTCAGTGCCAAAGAAAGTTTGACGATGAATTAAGCGATGCAGAAGACATTGAGAAGCCTCGGAAAATGTTTTTCAAAAAAGGAGACTTCAAATCTGGGAAGAAGATATAGAGGAAGAGTTTTTTATGTGAAGAGGAAGACGATGATATTGAATTCTATGATGAAGAAGAACAATAATTTAATACTGGGAACCATGCTTCCATGATGGCCACTGTTGAAAAATTAGAAGATTTTGGTGGATAAAATTAGTTGAAAACTAGTGCAGATCCCGAGTTGCAACTTAAGGAAGCTGTTAGTAAGCTCAAGATTAAATGTAGGAGTTAAAATAAGTGTAAATAAATTGTATAATAATCAACTGAATATGTTGATCAAATTGAAGCATAAATTGAATGACGGGAAATATTGGTGAAATTACAGTCTAAAATACATGAAATCAATGATGATGTAGTGGATCTGAAGCTGAGAATTGAAGAGCAGGAAATGGTCATCAATGACCTCACCTCCAGAATAGAAGAAAAGTCCAAGACTTCTGAGCATATTGAGGAGGAAGATGTTACTATTAGTAGTAAACTTGAAAAAGATTCAATTTCAAAAGAATCAAGGAAGAAAATAATGTTTGGAAGGATCTCAGATGTTGAGCTGTTGGAGAGAGAAAACTGTGGCTCTAATGGAGTTGAAAAAATTTTAAATGATCAAATACCTACCTGCATGGGAAATAGTAGAATTTTTTGTGAGGTATAATCGTCAAATGATGCAAATAAAGGTGACAAAAATAAAGGCAAGATGAGAGTGGGTGATGTGGGAAAGTCTTCTGAGGTGATGAAATAGAAACCCCTGTGGGTCGGAGTGGATCCTCAAGAGGGGGGGTGAATTGAGTTCCAATTAAAATTTCTGTTTAAAAATCTTTCACTAAAATCCCCCAATTTAAAATACAAATTGAATTGTAGTGAATTTGAATTAAAGAAAATTTTCAGGTAGGTTATAAAGGGATTGATTAATTCCCAGTTAATCTAATCAGAAGATCAGATTAGATTTTGAAACTTACCTAATGATTTACAACTAATGCAAACAATTGCAAATTCAATTATCAGAGTAACTTTGAAAAACTGTTTAAGTTTGAAAGCTCTTAGCAGCGGAATAAAAGATTATAGATAAAACTAAATAAAGCACAGTAGATATAACCAAGAGGTTCAGTCTCAAGCCGAGACTTCATCCTCTCAACAATTTATATAAATTGCATCCACACCCTGGATCGGGGATGACAAGAGTTTACAACTATCCGGGTCAAAGACCTATACCACAGTTCTACGTGGGAAACAAACACAACAGCAAATACAGTTTTCCAAGTCACACACGACCTCTACCACTATCCACAGTGGGAAATAAAAGATGTAAGGAGTTTGAATGAGGATTTACAGATCCTCAAGTTAAGGTTCAGGAGACAGTGTGTGTAAAAATTAAAACAGATGATACACACTGCTCATAATGTAAATAATAAATCACTGAGCAAGATATAGAGTTTATAATGGCTCCAGTGATTGCAATGTAGCTCTAGACTCCTTTGAATTTAATCAGAATTGGTTCTTAGTCCTTTTCTGGTTTCTGTCTGAAAAACAGAGTGTCCTCTGCTAGACATCCAGGTTCAGAGATAGTGAAATGTAGTTGATGAAGCTCTTCAAAATATTTGTGAATGTACACAACTCTTCTTAAGTAAGCGTGAGTGTGTATATGCTTCTGTGTACTCTTTGTCGTGCATGTATATATGTATGAGATCTTCTTGTGTATGTCGCTTATAGATCACTTCTGTATTCTCCTTCTATGTATCTCTTGTGTCTTGTATCTATCTCTCTCTTTTGCAGCAACATGGACTTCTTATATTTATGGAACGAGCTCCAGCAAAAGAAATGATTTCTTTTTGCAGGTACGAGGTACAGTTCCCTGAAATCCATCAACATTCATTAAATAAATGACAGAGCATTAAAATATACCTAATATGACTGTTGGTTAGATTAAATAAAGATAAAGAAATTAAGGCAGCTTCGGAATCTCTGGAACGGTAGCTTTGGATATCGGTACCCTTGAGTAACGGTAGGCTTTGTATCGGTAGACTCTTGTGTAACGGTAGCCTTTCTATCAGTAGACTTCATGTCTGTCGGTAGACTTAATGTACTGGTGACCTTTCGTGTAACTGTAGCCTTTATGTACCAGTATCCTCCTTGGTGTATAGGTAGACTTGATGTACCGGTAATCTTGCATAACGGTAGACTTGTTGTACCGGTGAATTTTCTGTATCGGTGACTTTCACATATCGGTAGGCTTTGCATATCAGTGACCTTCACGTATCGGTTGGCTTTTCATAACGGTGACCTTCACGTATTGGTAGGATTTTCAAAACGGTGACCTTCACATATTGGTAGGCTTTTCATAACGGTGACCTTACGTATCAGTAGGCTTGTTTTAATGGTGGACTTGATGTATCAGTAGCTTTGTTATGTAATGGTGACCACCTGTCTGTTTAAGCATTCTATTAGCAGAATGGGTTGAGTTAGAATATATATATCCATTCAGTAACCGAATTCTATGAAGATAATATAAATATTGTAATATATGAATATGTGCATGGTGTACATAAATAATGAAATAAGTAATTAATCATTAATTAATATAGTAACTTGAACATAATTGAGATTATAAAAATATAATTGAGCATAATTAAAATATGATTGAGCATAGTTGGTATTATCAAAATATAAGTTCAACTAATTCTCCCAGAGGGCTCAACAATCTCCCCATTTTTTGATAATCACAACTTATCACAACTTATGCCAAAGTATTAAGAAAATTAAGATAGTGTCAGAGGAAAAATTTCCTTAAAAAAAACCTTGAAAAAAAGTTCTCCTTTTAAAAACTGTAAAACATAGTTCTCATTTTTCTCCCCCTGTCAATTGTACTCCCAGTTCTCATTTTCTCCACCATTTTTAATTTTTCTCCCCCTTTTTGATTAACAAAAAGAAGGGTAGAATTAGAGAAAGATCAGAATGCAAGGAAACATAAACACAGTAAAGTGGAGAATGTAAGAGTAATTTTCCATTAAAGTACAAAAGGTACAAACTGATAAAGCCAGTATTAAAAAAATAAATACAAGTGAATCCCATAAAAAACATCCAGAATCACTCAATGTTCCTCTTAAATAGGAGTCTTTCCCTTAGGGTCAGAAGAGGGTATAGGTTCAGATTGAGTGGAGGGCATGGGAATAGCTGAAAGAACAACTGGAGGGTCATCCAGTGAAACTGTACCAGATCTGAAATATGTGCTCTTCTGTGGGATCATAGGTGTCAAGCTTCAAATAGCCTGAACTAGAGTCAACTAAGTTGTACTCCCAAAGGCAGAGGCAGGAAGGGAAGGAGGTACAATCACAGGTCTGGCATCCACAAGCGAGAAGGGTAACAACAGGTTCCTGATATCTGTAATAATACTACCTCCTCTCTCCATTGCTGACACAAAATCATCTCGATTTTCAATGAATTTTTCCAAGGCAGGAGTAAGCTCCGTGAGCTTACTAACCTGTTCTATGAAAGCTTGAGTTACTAGAGGCAACATGAGATTTTCCATCAAAAGCTTGAAATGGCTATTCATTTGATGCTTGGTGTAGACTTTCTCAAAGTAAGCATCCACACTATTTTTAATTGCCTCTTGAGAAGCAGTAGCTGCCCATAAGGGATCACAAACAAAACTACTAACTTCCCTAGTGGTAGCAAAGATCTGAGTATCTAAGGTACCACTAGTACTGGCCATAGACAACTCTTCCTGAATAACAGATCTGATCTGGTCGAGGTTCACAGTGGAGCTGGATGAGGGAAGAGGTTTCACTGAAAAAGCTACTGTCTCCTTGAAAGATTGTGTCAGATTACTAACAACTTTCTAAACAAGTTCATCTTGAATGTGCAGATGATCTTTGACTGATTTCTTAAAAGCCTCAAACAATTCAACAAACTGCTTGACTAACTCTTTGATATATCTGATATCAGTGTTCACTTGGGTTTGAGAACTGTTCAAAGCAGTCAATGGAGCAACTGATTGTCTGAGAGCAACCACAACTCCTGTCCAACTATCAATTTGAGTATGGCAGACCTTAAATCATCCATCATTACCTTTACTGGGCTTGAAACAGTACATCCTAGAGATAGCTCCAGGGATTGCTCCACATTACTCATCTCTTCAACCATACTTGTCTTCAAATCTTCCACTGACTCTCTCAGTGCTTCTTTCAATTCAGCCATTAAGGAATCAAGGTCCTCCTTGGTTGCCACATTTTCGGCTAGTGTAGGTAGGGTAACTGATTCCTTTTGGGGTCGGTCTTCCTCATCTGAATCTCCATAAGAAAGTCCAAGAACCATATATCCTGGATCTGATGACCAACGTTCAATGTCATAAAAAATAGATACTGAACCAAGATGCTCCCCCTCATTTAGAACATTATCATGAAGAATCTCCTCTAACTATTTTGCTCAATGTAATTCTACAACTTCATCTACAACTACAGCAAATTTAATAGCCATTTTCTCTGAGTCATCAATGACTCTCTCTTCAACAGATGTTGCTTCTGCTTACTGATCAGGAACTGTCCTGACTATACTATCTATTAGAGGGATCAAACTGATCTCTTTTTCTTCATTTCCCTCATTATCGACTTCACCAGTAGCCTCCTTTTCTCCATTAATAACATGATCAGATTCGGTTTCCTCATCCTCTTCAGAGGTGTCCTTAACAACATACTGACATATTTTTTCTTCTTCTTCCTCAGTCTCAGGATCATTGTATTTCAAAATAGTTTCTCTCCTTGGTAGTTCTTTTGGAGGGCTATCTGCTCCATAAGAAATATTTTGAGGCATAGGACTAAGAGGTAAATCAGGGTCTCCTCCTTCCTCAACTGATGTCTCTTCCTCCTTAGCTTCATCATCACTGTAGACTAGTTCTGGCTCATCTGGTCCCAGACCAGGATCCCTCACATACTTTGGACTAGAAGGATGATCTACAGGAGTGTACTTTTTATAGACTTTACCATCATCATTAACCCATGATTTCTTCCAAGGGTTCCATCTTACTTTCATAAACTTACACACAATCTTGGGGAGGAAAAAGTTATCCTTAAGCAAAACAGTTTCATCTTGAGGTCTAGATACCTCCTTTTCCTTCAACATAATAGAAATTAACATAGAAAAGAAAATTGCATTGGACTTAGACTTTGGTCTAGTCATCTTTTGAATCTGAATCACAAGAAATCGGCACAAGTTCACCTTTACTCCACGTTTTCACAGATACAACAAATAAATATCTTGAAATCTAAGGGTAGAAAAATCTCCTCTCCTTGGACTAATCACATGCTGAATGAACTTGAAAAGCAGTTTGTCCTCCCCTTCCATCTCTGCAGAAATGACCCTTCTAGAAGTTCCATTTCCTGTCAACTCTAACAAGGCATCCTTATAATTGAAAAATTCACTAGTAGAAGGTATGGATTTTGAATAAAATCCATAATAACCTTCATGAGGAACTATATGGTTCTCAGCCCATTCATCAGATGAAAACAAAATCTTTTTACCATTCACATAGGAAATCATCTGGTTCTCCTCTTCTAACGTCTCAAAACAGAAAAACTCATAAAACTCTTTTACCAGAGCTGGATATTACGGTCCATTATTGTTCATGAAGTATTCGAGCCATCCTTGATCTTGTAAGATCTTCAGAATCAAGGAATTGCTTTCCAAAATCCATTCCTCACATAACTCATTTTCCACTACAATTTCTCACTTTGATAAATGCGGATTCACATGATTCCTTCGAACAACATCTCTACTAATTCCACTAGAACTAGCATTGGTTACTTTCTACTTATTAGCTTGCGGCCCATCACTCCCTTCATCAACTGAGGGTCGCTTCACATGTGCCATTTTAGATTCTGAGGTTTAGGGTTTTGAGATCATGAGAGGTTTAGGTAGGATAGATTCGAACAGACGGGTTCGCGGTGATTGAGTGATGTCTAAAGTTGGGTTTAATATCATTTAGGATTCACATATAAAATAAATCTCATATTAAAAATAAATTCAAAGTCTCTGCCTTAATATGAAAATTAAAAACAGTGTGAGAGATGTTCCGGTGAGGTGTCCATAAATGGCGAGGTCTTTCCTAACGGTGAGGTTCATCTAACGGTGAGGTTCATCTAACAGTGAGGTTCCCTAACGGTGAGGTTCATCTAATGGTGAGGTTCAGCTAATGGTGAGGTTCATCTAACGGTGAGGTTCCCTAACGGTGAGGTTTATCTAACGGTGAGGTTCATCTAACGGTTTAAGAGTGAGTTATCATCCCTAATTAATGCCTAATGAAACTTAATCTTTCTGAACATAAAGACTTAGTGAAAATATCATCTAATTGGAGTTCAGTGCCTATAAATTCAAGATATATATCACCTCTTTGATAATGATCTCTTAGAAACTGGTGTCTAACATCAATGTGTTTGGTTCTAGAGTGAGACACAGGGTTCTTAGAGATATTGAATGCACTAGTGTTATCACAGTTAATTGAAACATGTTTAAAATCAAATCCATAGTCCAATAAAGTGTGTTTCATCCATAGAATCTGTGCACAGAAACTACGAGCAGCTATATATTCTGCTTTAGTCGTGGATAATGCTACTGAGTTCTGTTTCTTACTACACCATGATACTAGGGACATTCCATGTAAATGACATGTTCTATATGTGCTCTTTCTATCTAACTTGCATCCAGCAAATTCAGCATCTGAATAACTTATTAAATCAAATGATTGTATTTTTTGGTAAAACAATCCCAAATTTTAAGTATTTTTAAGATATTTGAAAATTATTTTAACAGCAAGTAAGTGTGACTCTTTAGGGTTAGCTTGAAATCTAGCACACATACATACACTAAACATAATATCAGGTTGACTAGCAGTAAGATAAAGGAAACTCCAAATCATACCTCTGTAATTAGTTTTATCCACTGGTTTCCCAGTCTCATCAATATCCAATTTACAAATGGTACTCATAGGTGTATCACTTCCCTTAATACTATCCAAACCAAAACATTTTAATAAATCCTTAGAATATTTACTCTGATTCAAAATAATTCAATCTTTAGTTTGGAAGATTTGAAATCCAAGAATGTACTTAAGCTCTCCCATTAAGCTCATTTCAAACTCATTTTGCATAACCTTTGAAAAATCTGTGGATAGAGAATTTTTAGAAGATCCAAAAATAATATCATCAACATATATCTATACTATTAAAACATCTTTTGAAATTATTTTTATAAAAAGAGTGGGATCAGCAATTCTTTCTGTAAATCCTTTTGAAATAAGAAAATTTGTAAGTCTTTCATACCAAGCTCTTGGATCTTGTTTTAAACCATATAAATCTTTATAAAGATTAAAAACATGATTTTGAAAGTGAGGATTTGAGAAACCAGGTGGTTGTTCTACAAAAACATCTTAAACAATAAAACCATTTAGAAAAGCACTTTTCACATCCATTTGATATAACTTAAAATTCAGATGTGATGCAAAGGCAAGTAAGATCCTAATTGCCTCTAATCTAGTTACAGGTGTAATGGTTTCCTCATAGTCAATTCCTTCTTCTTGATTGTAACCTTGTGCAACTAGTCTAGATTTGTTTCTAATGATGCGTCCATATTCATCAACTTTGTTTCTAAACACCCATTTTGTGCCTATGTTCAAAGTGTATTTAGGTCTTTCTACTAGTTCCCAGACTTTATTTCATTCAAATTGATTTAGTTCTTCTTGCATATCTATTACCCAAAATTTATCATTGATAGCATCATTGATATTTTTAGGTTCTAACTGTGAAAGAAAATCATGATGTTCAACCTGATTTCTTAGAGAAGCTCTAGTTTGTGTTCCTCTATCTAGATAACCTACAACAGCTTCTAAAGGATGGTTCTTTAGAATCCTAGTTTGTCTTGAAAAGGTAGTGCTAGAGATTTCAGGTTCATCAATAGGTTGGGAATCAACAGAAGTAGGTTCTGGAAAATTTTCCAAAACTATATGTTTTTACTATAGGTCCACTGTCTTTATCATTGAGGTCCAAAACAGAGAGACCGTCTTCAAGATTTTCAAGAGAGTTCTTAGGTTCATGTGGATCAGTTTCATCAAATTTGATGTGAACAGATTCATCCACACATTTGGTTCTCTTATTGAAAACCCTATAGACTTTACTGGAAATAGAGTAACCTAAAAAAATTCCTTCATCACTCTTGGATGAAAACTTGTCAATATTATCTTTGGTGTTATGAATAAAGACTTTGCAACCAAAAACTCTGAAGTAGTTAACCTTAGGTTTCCTATAGTTCCACAACTCATAAGGGGTCTTCTTAAGAATAGGTCTAATCAAGACTCTATTGATAATATAACAAGATGTATTGACAGCTTCAGCCCAAAAATAAACAGGTAGGTCATACTCATTGAGCGTGGTTCTAGAAATTTCCTGAAGGTTTCTATTCCTCCTTTCTACTGCACCATTTTGCTGATGTGTCCTAGGGGCAGAGAAATTGTGATTATAGACATTGTGTGAGCAGTAGGATTCAAACTCATGATTCTCACACTCACATCCATGATCACTTCTCAAGGTTTTAATCTTAATTCCACTAAGGTTCTCTGCAGACTTGGAATATTTAACAAAGTAAGAAGAAGCTTCACTTTTGTGAGCTAGAAAATATACCCAAGTATACCTAGAATAGTCATCTACTAGAATATAGACATAGTTCTTCCCATTTAAACTAGAAACTCTGGAAGGTCCAAACAAATCCATGTGATCCAACTCGAGAGGTTGAGATATTGACACTTCTTTCATTGATTTAAAATAAACTTTACGCTGCTTTCCCTTTTGACAGGGATTAAAAACTTTATCTGCTGGAAATTCAAGTTTTGGTAGGTCTCTAACTAAGTTCTTCCTAGTAAGTTTTCTAAGTGAATGTACATTGCAGTATCCTAATCTTCTGTACCAATGCCAAGACTCTTTATGAAAATCATTTAAACAAGTAATATTTTTCATTGCTAATGAATTTAAATCAACAGCATAAACATTTTCATTTCGCAAAGCAGAAAATACTAAAGCATTTTTAGAATTAAAAACATATCAAGAATCATTTTCAAATTTAACACTGAATCCATCATCACATAACTGAGAAATACTTTGTAAATTATACATAAGTCCATCAAAAAATAGAACATTAGAAATTAATACTGAGTCAGTGTTACCAATCTGGCCTAAGCCGATGATTTTCCCTTTAAAATTATCACCAAAAGTGACTAACCCTGCATCAATTCTGACTAAGCTTTTAAAACATGAGAAGTCTCCTGACATGTGTATTGAGAATCCACTATCCAAGTTCCAAGCCTTTCTATAGGATCTCATTAAGAAGGTTCCCTATAAATCATATTTAGATAGGAAATGATTTTTTTACCCAGATTTTCTTGGGTCCAGACAGGTTAGCTAATAAAACTTTAGGTACCCAAATTTGTCTTATGGGTCTCATAAAATTTGTAGAACCAATAGATTTTGAAAGATAAATAATATTATATCTGTAACTATAAATATAACTGGTTGAAGCATATGAACTTTAAGAACTATACCTAACCACATTCTATCCAGATTTAGGAATAAGTCTAGTTTTGGTAATTTGTCTTTGTCCAGGTTGGTATCCTATACCAGTAGTATATCTAGGTGAAATATGCTTACCTAGAATTTGAGTAAGAGTGTCTTTGCCCTTTGTAAACTTTTCTAAATCCTTCCTAAGTTGCTCATTTGACAATATCAGTTCAGTGTTTTCTTTAAGCAACTGAGCATTATTTTCCATTTCTATGTCAAGAACAGATTTATGTTTAATAGTTAAAGCATACTACTTCTTTAAACCTTTGTATTTGTCTTTCAGGTCATTAAATGTTTCTTCCAACATAACACAGTATTCAAACAGTTCATATTTTAAAATATTTTCAAAATCAAAATCATCTCTAGAATAATAAGAATTTAAAGGAGTTACAGATGTTACCTCAGAAGTGTTTTTCATAAAACACATGTTTTCTTTATTTCTGTTTTCAGTCTCAGAAGCTTCAGATTCACTGGAGCTATCCTTAGAAGCACTCCAAGTAGCCTTCATGGCTTTCTTATACTTATTGTCCTTATACTCATATTTCTTCTTGTATTTCAGCTTTGGACAGTCTACTTTTATATTTCCTTTTCTTTTTCATTCATAGCAGACAACTTCATCAGATTTGTCAGATTTCTTCATGTCCTTTTTCCAGTGTCCCTTGTCGTCATACTTACCTTTATAATGTGATTTTCTGAAAAACATCTTCTTCCTATAAAACTTCTTAAATCTTTTGGCTATGTGAGCCATTTCTGCATCACTGTCATATGCACATTCACATTCTTCACATCTTGAGCTATCACTTACAACTTGAAGTTTCTCTTTATCCTTATTCTTTGAAGTAGATGTCTTGAAGGAAACTGACTTCATTTTTGGTTCTTCTTCTTTTTCATTGTTTACCTTAAGCTCTTCTTCGTACATCATTAACTTACCAATAAGTTCCTTAACTAGCAGTTTACCTATGTCACAAGATTATCTGATTGAAACAGAAGTTCCCCTCCATCTTTTAGGTAGGCATCTCAAAATTCTCATGATCTACTCCTTTGATGAAATATCCTTTCCCAGTGAAATCATTGTATTGACAATTTCGTTAAACCTAAGATACATATCAGAAATGGGTTTATCAGGCTTAATCTTAAAATTATCATATTTAATAGTATAGGTATTCAATCTCATTTCTTTAACATTAGTTGTTCCTTCATGAGAAACCCCTAATGTATCCCAAATTTCATAAGCCGTTTTCAAGCAAATATTCTATTAAAATACTCGTCACTTAAAGCACAATACATAGCATTCATAGCTTTTCAATTATTATTGTGAGCTATCTTAGTGGATTCATTCCATGTAGATCTAACAGTAGTGGGAATTTTATATTCAGATTCTATGGCAGTCCAAATATCAAAACCCATGCTTTCTAAATGAATTTTTATCTTAATCTTCCACTGAGCATTGTTTTTTCCATTGAAAAATGGTGGTATATTAGTAGCAACACCTTCAAGTCTGTTATCCATGATAACTAGGTTGAAATAAAAATTTAAAGAGATCAAAAATTTAGAAATAACAGAAATTTTTAGAACTTTAAAATACAACTACAATCACAGTTGAAAAGCAGAGTACCTCAGATAATATTTTAATCCTCTAATACCAAATGTTGTTTAGAGTGGATACTCAAGATGGGGGGGGGGGTGAATTGAGTTCCAATTAAAATTTCTATTTAAAAATATTTCACTAAAATCCCCCAATTTAAAATACAAATTGAATTGTAGTGAATTTGAATTAAAGAAAAATTTCAGTTAGGTTCTCAAGGGAATGAATAATTCCCAGTTAATCTAATCAGAAGATCAGATTAGCTTTTGAAACTAACCTAATGATTTACAACAAATGAAAACACTTGCTAATTCAATTATCAGAGTAACTTTGAAAAACTGTTTAAGATTGAAAGCACTTAGCAGCAGAATGAAAGGTTATAGATAAAACTAAATAAATAACAGCAGATATAACCAAAAGGTTCAGTATCATAATGAGACTTAGTCCTCTCAAAAATTTATATAAATTTGATCCACACCCTGGATCAGGGATGAAAACAGTTTACAACTGTACAGGTTAAAGACCTCTACCGCAGTTCTACGTGGGAAACAAACACAACAGCAAATACAGTTGTACAGGTCACACACGACCTCTACCACTATCCACAGTGGGAAATAAAAGAGGTAAGAAGTTTTAATGAGGATTTTCAGATCCTCCAGTTAAGGTTTAGGAGACAGTGTGTATAAAAATTAAAACAGATGATACACACTGCTCGTAATGTAAATAATAAATCACTGAGCAAGATATAGAGTTTATATTGGCTCTAGTGATTGCAGTGTAGCTCTAGACTCCTTTGAATTTGATCAGAATTGGTTCTGATTGCTCTTCTGGTTTTTGTCTGAAAAACAGAGTGTCGTCTGCTTGACATCTAGGTTCAGAGATAGTGAAATGTAGTCGATGAATCTCTTCAAAATCTTTCTGAATTTACACAGCTCATCTTGAGTAAGTGTGAGTGTGTATATGCTTCTGTGTCCTCTTTGTCGTGCATGTATATCTGTATGAGCTCTTCTTGTGTATGTCACTTGTAGATCACTTATGTATTCTCCTTGTACGTGTCTCGTGTGTCTTGTATCTATCTCTCTATTTTTCAGCAACAGGGACTTATTATATTTATGGCACGAGCTCCGGCAAAAGAAATGATTTCTTTTTGCAGGTACGACGTATGGTTTTCTGACATCCAACAACCTTCATTAAAAAAATGATAGAGCATTAAAATATACCTAATATGACCATTGGTTAGATTAAATGAAGATAAAGAAATTAAGGCAGCGTCAGATTCTCTGGAACAGCAGCTTTGGATATCGGTATCCTTGAGTAACGGTAGGCTTTGTATCGGTAGAATCTTGTGTAACGGTAGCCTTTCTATCGGTAGACTTCATGTCTGTTGGTAGACGTAATGTACCAGTGACCTTTCGTGTAACGGTAGCCTTTATGTACTGGTAGCCTCCTTGGTGTATCGGTAGACTTGATGTACCGGTAAGCTTGCATAACGGTAGACTTGTTGTACTGGTGACTTGTATGTATCAGTGACTTTCACATATCGGTAGGCTTTGCAAATCGGTGACCTTCACGTATCAGTAGGATTTGCATAACGGTGACCTTCACGTTTCGGTAGGCTTTGCATAACGGTGACCTTCACGTATCGGTAGGATTTTTATAACGGTGACCTTACGTATCGGTAGGCTTGTTTTAATGGTGGACTTGATGTATCAGTAGCTTTGTTCTATAATGGTGACCACCTGTGTAACATCCCAAGTAAGTAATGAATAATAGATATTTTTATCCATGTCTATTAATGATTAAGATAGTGTTTTAGAGGCTTAAAATGAAAATAAATACAATCTTATGCATGGAATAAACTAATATTCTTAAAAGATTGTTTTACTGCCTTTTGATGGAAAACCATTTTTGAATCTATCTTTTGACAATTTTATAAACTATGTTTGTCAAAATAAACTTATTCTTTATGATTGGGACATCAAAATTTACCTTGTGTGAATTTTTGGTATTTTTCTGACAATGTTCATTTTTTAATGAATAGTGAAAAATACTGCATTTTACAACAAAACTGCTTTTTAATCTAATTTATTTATATGATTAGACTTTGTTTTGAATTGGTTTTGAAGTGAAATTAGAATATATTTTTACCATTTTATCCAATGGTGGTCATTGGAATCAATTTCACTTTGAAATTAGACTTAAACTGGTGTCAATCTTTTGATACTTATTGTTTTGTAAAAACACGCTATTTGCTCTGGCAGCGGGAATTAATTAATGTGAATTATATGATTTGAATTTTGTAAAATAGACTTCATTTTTGAATTCGGAATATCAAATATAGCTTAGGGTGAATTTTTGGTAATTTTCTGAAAAACTTCAATTTTTGATGAATAATGAAACCACTAAGTGGTAATCAAGCAAACTGATTTTTCAGTTAAATGAAAGTTTACCACTAATGTGTATTGAATTTTGAAAATCCGACATACATGGTTGTCATTAAGAAGTAAAATGTGGTTCAATGAGATTAAAATAATTTTTTGGTGAATAGTAACTTATTAAGTTTTTAATCGCGATTAGTGGTAATTGGTGTAGTTTAAGATGTAAATATTGCTTTAATAATATGAAATGACCTAGACACATGTCCCAACCTTATTGGTTGTGTCATGGACGACCAAGACAAGCCATGGGTCAACTTGGGGACCCCATGAAGACATTTTGGTTGGGAAATGACATAAATTACTTTTTATTTAATGTAAAAGTAAAAATGACACAAACATAATACGTTTTACAAAAACAATTTTCACATGGGGTTATAAAGATCAGATATTTTATTATAAATAGTCATTGGAAAGATAAAAAGATTTCCTACATCATATTATTTTTATATTATTTTTAAACATTAAATAAATTAAATTATTTATGACATAATAATGATGCAGCGATGACATCATTATTTGACGATTTAAATAAAATGGAAAGATAATGTAAAATCTATGAACTAAACATGGCCAAAACCAATTGGATGAGTGTATTTCGAACCCTTATCACCATATCCACGAATTATATCAATGTGGGACCTTTTGAAACCGAAACACATTTTCAAATAAAGTAATATTTCTTTACTTTCCAAAAGTGCCCCTCATCTCCTCTTATAAAAGGCCCCCATCTCTACCTCATTTCACACACTCCTCAAGCCTTTGGATCGGCCAAAACCTGCCCATTTACTCTCTCCACATCCCTCTCCTCATCCTAGAGGATTCCCTTTGGGCAGAATCCTTTCAAAGGAAGCCTTTAGGCTCAAATCAAAAGGAGTTACACTTTTAAAGGTAATTCATTCTCTCATGTTCATTTGTTTTATTTTGCTTCTCCAACCCCCTAAACACTTTTTATTTACTTATTTTGTAACAACACCAGTATATTCAATATACAAGGATGTTGTTATAATATTTATTTGAGCTACACTTTCACACAACTACATAAAATGGTTAAAGAACATACGGTTTCTGTGGATGGTGAAATTCTGCCTCCCGAAACGATGATTGTTCAATACTCATTTAACACCTTCAAAGGTGGCCATTATGATGTCAGTATTTTTATATATGATATATAATATGTTTATGTTTTCCTTAAGCTTCTGTTTTTTTCATTTTGGGCATACCTTTATGGTTACCATTATGGGTAAACACGATATCTTCATTTTAGGAAGTGCGGACTACCGCCCCCTGAAAGTGATTTGATTCGTTAATACCATATGTGGGATGCGTAAAGGATAAAGTTAATGATATTATATATTTTATTATACTGGAATTATAATATACTCTTATATCATTATGATTCCATTCCAGAAAATATGAAATAGAAATGGAAGTAGCGTTGATGCGTACGTACGGCTTACCGTCTCCATGAACGGTGCATTTCATTTCTTACCTCTAAATGTGATGTAATATTATAAATACATGTATATGATGAATATATATGATATATATGTTATCCCAATCATTAATATCATTCTGGATATAACGAACCTATGACCAAATTAACAACATGTAAGTGTAAGAAGTCTATTTTTGACTTAAGAACCAAATACTGACAAAATGAACATTATTAACTTAACTGATTACATGATGTTCATAACATGGTATAAAAGGAATAATGAACTTGAAAAAGATTCATAAGAAAGTAGAGATTAACTCAAGTTTATTATTCAGGAGATTAAAGTACGGTCGGGTCAAGTCGGATACGAGGTATGGGACTTCGTCTCAATCTCATTTCATTGAGGCATATTTTATTTTATACAAAACTTTCTTTTATACGGTGTATAAACCCCTTTGACTTTTACGTTTATTTAAAAGGAATATTTTTTATACGAAGAGTTTACTAAACGACAAAAGAGAATGTTTTTGTCGTACATATGCGGCGACAACGGCTTCTCCGCCGCTGTGACCGTTATTTGAGTTTCAGCTTCCTCTACAAGTCATACCCTTTTTTTAAATGAAAAATAAATACCATGTTTTACTTTGGTATTAAAAATGGTTTTCATAACGTTTTTATTATATCGATGTGTTGTATTGATATCTTGTGATTGAAATGTGGAAATGTTATGTTTCCTTTATGCATGTTTTATGTGGTACGATTATGTTATGGTTCTTGGGCATTATTATGAAGACGGGTGGTTCCGTGATAAACTAAGGGCGGGTGAGCCCGATATAGCTCTCCAATGCATTGGGTAACGCGAAGGAGTGAAACATTAAGGTTTCTCCGAAGAGATTTAGGGAATATACTGTGATGAGTATTCCAAACGTAACCAAGAGGGTTACTCCCTACGTAAGAATGTTATGAATGCCTCAAGTTACCTTTATGTCTTATGATTTCTATGATTTATTCATGATTTTATGAGGTATGTTAAAGTGCCTATGTTTGATGGGTAATGTATGATTTCAGTCTTATGTATATATGAACTCATGTTTCCTTTCCATGTTTTTATAACCCATACTGAGCTTTTTATCCTCATCCCAAGTTTTTTTGAAATGTTTTTCACAGTTCAAGGGAAAGGTACATGATATGATGATAGTGTCAAGGAAGTGTCAAGAAATAATCCATGTTTTATTTTAAATGTGTTTCCATTGATGGGAATGAAGAATACTATATTTATGTAACCACTTTGTTTATATGTGGAATGTAATGCAAGTTTTATGATCTAATTCTCTAAAACTCTAAACCCGAAAAGATCCTCAATGTGTAATCTTGTAATAACTCAAGAGTAAGTAAGGTTTAAGGCTGGGGCCTTATAGTTGGTATCAAAGGTTGGTTTAGATAAATTTAGGAGTTAGAATTCTATTAAATGATTATCCAAAAATATTTTTCTTCGAAATGATATAGTATTTAAAGATTACCATGTTGCTTCATCTAAGACATGTTTGTTCAGAATGGTTTTCCGCAGAGGAAACAGGGAAGCAGTGCTAGGAAGGCATACAGAAGGAAATAACCTTCCGAATCAGCATCTAGAAATGGTCGAAATTGGAACTGAACAGTTTGTTGCAGTAATGGCGTAGTTGACTCAAGCGATAAATGGCGGTGGTATCCATACACGAGATCAGCCAGACCAACCGCAGAGGAACATGTCAGTGGTGGAACATTTCATGAGGTAACATCCACCATAATTCAGAGGATCATCTGACCCTATGCTAGCTGAAGGGTGGACTAAAGCACTGGAGAAGATTTTTGATGCCATGGGGTGTTCAGACAATCAAAAGGTTAGTCTTGCTATTTACCGTTTGGAGGGTGAAGCAGATCAGTGGTGGTCTATGGTTAAAAATATCAGGGATGCCGATGAGATTGATGCTCTTGACTGGGATGAATTCAAAGGTATGTTTCTTGAGAAGTATTTTCCTAAGGCTGTTCGACTTAGGATGGAAAAGCAATTCTTGGAATTGAGGAAAGAGGAAGACTCAGTGGCTGCCTATGAAGAAAGGTTCACTCGATTGGCAAGGTATGCTCCAAATTTTATCCGGGACCTTGATAGTAAAATCAATCATTTTTACTCGGGATTAAAGCCAAAATATCGAAGGGAATTAGCTTCTCGTGAGTTTAAAAGTTATGAATAGCTTGTTCGATGTGCTGAGAAGGTGGAAATGGAGTTTGCCGATGACCAAGTTTTCTATAACAACCAGCAGAAGAAGAGACCGAGGTGGCAGGAGAAAGGTAAGAATTCTTCAAAAAAGTATGATGGTAAGAGAACTAAGTTTCCAGTTTGTGATAAATGTGGCAAAAGGCATGCTGGGGAATGTCTTCTGAATTCTGGGAAGTGCTACCGATGTGGTAAGATGGGACATAAGGCTTGTGATTGCACTGAAAAGGATCAAGGTGAAGGTAAGAACAAATTTGATTTACAGTTAGTGAAATGTTATAAGTGCAATGAGATGGGTCACTATGCAAACGAGTGTCCGACAAGGAGCTTGAGTGATGGGATGCAGTTAGACTATAAGCAGAAAGGGGTGGTGAAATCCTTTGCAACTACTTCAGCAGATGTCAGGCCATCAAATGAAGTTGTATCAGGTACTTTGTTTGTTTTTTCAGATTATGCCAGTGTGTTGTTTGATTCGGGGTCTACACATTCTTTCATCTCTGAAACCTTATCTAGTAAAATGGGAATACCATCTCAAGAAATGACTCCTGAACTTTTGGTAAAAACACCTGGGGGGAATGTTGAGGCAAAAAAAATTTATAAGAATCTTCCTATCCTTATCTGTGGAAAGAACCTACTTGCAAACCTTATTTTTCTACCTCTAGTAGAGTTTGATGTTATCCTTGGTATGGATTGGCTCTCTATTTACCATGCTAAGATTGACTGTAGAGCTAAAGAAGTTTCTTTTCAGAAAGACTTTCAGTTTGTTTACAAGAATGAACCCTTACTTTTGATAACATACCAAGAGGCCGAGAAACTTGTAAAAGATGGAAATTAATGTTACCTTGCACACGTCGTTGAAAATAAAGGAACTGTACAGATTAATGATGTGCTAGTGGTAAATGAGTATCCTGATGTTTTTCCTGATGAGTTTCCTGGAATAATACCAGATCGGGAAGTTGAGTTTACTATTGACTTAGTTCCTGATGCTAAGCCAATTTCAAAACCCCCTTATCGAATGGCACAAATTGAACTTTTAGAGTTGAAGGAGCAATTGCAAGATTTATTAGAGAAAAATTTCATTAGACCTAGCACATCACCATGGGGTGCTCCTGTTTTATTTGTTAAAAAGAAAGATGGTTCTATGAGACTTTTCATTGATTATAGAGCCTTGAATAATATCACTGTTAAGAACAAATATCATTTGCCTCATATCGATGATTTGTTTGATCAGCTCCAGGGAGCTTAGTTTTTTTCAAAGATTGACTTGAGATCGGGGTACCATCAGCTGAAGGTAAAGGAGGCAGATATTCCGAAGACCGCGTTCCGTACGAGATATGGCCATTATGAATTTGTAGTAATGCCTTTTGGGCTAACCAATGCACCTGCTGTATTCATGGACTTAATGAATAGAATTTCCCATGAGTTCTTGGATAAGTTTGTGGTGGTTTTCATTGATGATGTTTTGGGGTTTTCTAAAAGTAAAGAGGAGCATGAAAAACATTTAAGGGTTATCTTGAAAACCTTAAAAGAAAAGAAACTGTATGGGAAATTCAGCAAGTGTGAGTTTTGGTTGCAACAAATTTCTTTCCTTGGTCACATTGTTTCTAAAGATGGAATAACTGTTGATCCTGCAAAAACAAAAGTTGTGGAAGAATGGCCAAGACCCACAAATGTAACCGAGATTCGTAGCTTCCTTGGTTTGGCGGGCTATTACCGAAGGTTTGTTAGAAATTTTTCACGGTTATCTAGTCCAATGACTAAGCTAACTCGGAAGGGTGTTAAGTTTATCTAGACAAAAGAATGTGATGATTGTTTTCAGGAATTGAAAAAAAGATTGGAGAATGCTCCAGTTTTGGCACTACCTTCCAGGAATGGTGAGTTTGTTATATACAGTGATGCTTCATTGAAAGGACTTGGTTGAGTCCTAATGCAGAATGATCAGGTAATTGATTATGCTTCACGACAGTTGAAAACTCATGAGGTAAATTACCCTACACATGATTTGGAACTAGCTGCTGTTGTTTTTGCTTTAAAAATTTGGAGGCATCGTTTGTATGGAGTAAAGTGTGAAATATATACCGATCACAAAAGTTTAAATTATATATTCACTCAGAAAGAGTTAAACATGAGACAAAGGAGATGGCTGGAATTAATCAAGGATTATGATTGTACAATTCATTACCATTCGAGAAAAGCAAATAAAGGGGCTGATGCTTTGAGTCAAAAAAGTAATGCTTCATTAACAATGTTGCGGTTGGAACGTGATCCTTTGGTTAACGATTTGATGAACTTTGGCATAGAAGTTGTTGGTGCAGGAAGTCCTTCTGTTTTGTTTCAGGTTTCAGTGAGATCTTCTCTATCAGATAGAATCAAGCAAGCACAAAAGCAAGATAGTGAGTTGCAGAAAAAGGTAGAGCTGGTTCAGAAAGGTAAGTTGCCTGAATTCAACATTGATAATGATTGTGTTTTGAGATTTGGGAAGAGATTGTGTGTGCCTTGTGATTCACAGTTGAAGAGAGAGTTGTTATGTGAAGCTCATAGTTCTCTGTTTTCAGTTCATCCGGGCAGTACTAAGATGTATAGAGATCTGCGGGAGTATTACTGGTGGGATGGAATGAAAAGAGATATTGCTGATTTTACTGTGAAGTGTTTGACTTGTCAACAGGTTAAATCAGAGCGGCAGTTACCGAAAGGGATGCTTCAGCCTTTACCAGTGCCAGAGTGGAAATGGGAGAATATATCCATGGACTTTGTTGTTGGATTACTGAAGACATCTCGAGGTAATAATGCAATCTGGGTTATTGTTGATCGCTTGACCAAATCTGCTCATTTCCTTGCTATACGAGATACTTTATCTCTTGATCAACTTTCCCATTTGTATCTTAAAGAGATAGTCAGGTTACATGGATTTCCTCTCTCCATTGTATCAGATCGTGATCCCAGGTTTACTTCTAACTTTTGGAAAGGCCTTCATAAGTCGTTGGGTACTGAATTAAATTTTAGTACAGCTTTTCATCCTCAATCAGATGGGCAGTCAGAACGAACAATTCAGACTTTGGAGGATATGCTACGAGATTGTTCTATGGATTATCAGGGAAGTTGGGACCAACATCTTTCTTTGGTTGAGTTTTCATATAATAAAATTTTTCATTCCAGTATACAGATGGCACCATTTCAGGCATTATATGGGAAGCGGTGTCGAACTCCAGCTTTCTGGGATGAAGTGGGTGAAAGGAAGTTGATGGGACCAGAATTGGTAGAAGAGAGGGCAGAAAAAGTCCAGCTGATTCAGAAACACATGAGAACAGCTCAGAGCAGACAGCAGAGTTATGCGGATAACCGGAGGAATGATCTATCTTTCGAGGTAGGTGATCATGTTTTTCTCAAGGTTTCTCCTTGGAAAAGTGTGATGAGATTTGGTAAGAAAGGAAAGTTGAGTCCAAGGTTCATTGGACCATACGAAATTCTGGAGTGAGTTGGATCAGTTTCATACCGAGTGGCATTAACTCCGAGTTTATTGCAGGTACACAATGTTTTTCACATTTCAATGTTGAGAAAGTATATGCCAGATCCATCTCATGTTTTGAGTCCAGAGGTAGTTCAGCTGGAAGAGAACCTATCTTATGAGGAACAACCGGTCCAGATTCTTGACCACAAGGAGAAAGTGTTACGGAATAAGGTGATTCACCAGGTAAAGGTTTTGTGGAAAAACCACATGATTGAAGAGGCAACATGGGAATCTGAAAATGCAATGAGGGATAAGTACCCCCATTTATTCGATAAGTAAATAAATTGCGGGGACGCAATTTTCTAAAGGGGGGAAGGATGTAACATCCCAAGTAAGTAATGAATAATAGATATTTTTATCCATGTCTATTAATGATTAAGATAGTGTTTTAGAGGCTTAAAATGAAAATAAATACAATCTTATGCATGGAATAAACTAATATTCTTAAAAGATTGTTTTACTGCCTTTTGATGGCAAACCATTTTTGAATCTATCTTTTGACAATTTTATAAACTATGTTTGTCAAAATAAACTTATTCTTTATGATTGGGACATCAAAATTTACCTTGTGTGAATTTTTGGTATTTTTATGACAATGTTTATTTTTTAATGAATAGTGAAAAATACTGCATTTTACATCAAAACTGCTTTTTAATATAATTTATTTATATGATTAGATTATGTTTTGAATTGGTTTTGAAGTGAAATTAGAATATATTTTTACCATTTTATCCAATGGTGGTCATTGGAATCAATTTCACTTTGAAATTAGACTTAAACTGGTGTCAATCTTTTGATACTTATTGTTTTGTAAAAACACGCTATTTGCTCTGGCAGCAGGAATTAATTATTAAATTAATTAATGTGACTTATATGAATTGAATTTTGTAAAATAGACTTCATTTTTGAATTCGGAATATCAAATATAGCTTAGGGTGAATTTTTGGTAATTTTTTGAAAAACTTCAATTTTTGATGAATAGTGAAACCACTAAGTGGTAATCAAGCAAACTGATTTTTCAGTTAAATGAAAGTTTACCACTAATGTGTATTGAATTTTAAAAATCCGACATACATGGTTGTCATTAAGAAGTAAAATGTGGTTCAATGAGATTAAAATAATTTTTTGGTGAATAGTAACTTATTAAGTTTTTAATCGCGATTAGTGGTAATTGGTGTAGTTTAAGGTATAAATAATGCTTTAATAATATGAAATGACCTAGACACATGTCCCAAACTTATTGGTTGTGTCATGGCCGACCAAGACAAGCCATGGGTCAACTTGGGGACCCCATGGAGACATTTTGGTTGGGAAATGACATAAATTACTTTTTATTTAATGTAAAAGTAAAAATGACACAAACATAATACGTTTTACGAAAACAATTTTCACATGGGGTTATAAAGATCAGATATTTGATTATAAATAGTCATTGGAAAGATAAAAAGATTTACTACATCATAGTATTTTTTTATGATTTTTAGACATTAAATAAATTAAATTATTTATGACATAATAATGATGCAGCGATGACATCATTATTTGACGATTTAAATAAAATGGAAAGATAATGTACAATCTATGAACTACACATGGCCAAAACCAATTGGATGAGTGGATTTAGAACCCTTATCACCTTATCGACGAATTATATCAATGTGGGACCTTTTGAAACCGAAAAACATTTTCAAATAAAGTAATATTTCTTTACTTTCCAAAAGTGCCCCTCCTCTCCTCTTATAAAAGGCCCCCACCTCTACCTCATTTCACACACTCCTCAAGCCTTTGGCTCGGCCAAACCCTGCCCATTTACTCTCTCCACATCCCTATCCTCATCCTAGAGGATTCCCTTTGGGCATAATCCTTTCAAAGGAATCCTTTAGGCTCAAATCAAAAGGAGTTACACTTTTAAAGGTAATTCATTCTCTCATGTTCATTTGTTTTATTTTGCTTCTCCAACCCCCTAAACTCTTTTTATTTACTTATTTAGTAACAACACCAGTATCTTCAATATACAAGGATGTTGTTATAATATTTATTTGAGATACACTCTCACACAACTACATCAAATGGTTAAAGAACATACGGTTTCCGTGGATGGTGAAATTCTGCCTCCCGAAACGATGATTGTTCAATACTCATTTAACACCTTCAAAGGTGGACATTATGATGTCACTATTTTTATATATGATATATAATATGTTTATGTTTTCCTTAAGCTTCTGTTTTTTTCATTTTGGGCATACCTTTATGGTTCCCATTATGGGTAAACACGATATCTTCATTTTAGGAAGTGCGGACTACCGCCCCCTGAAAGTGATTTGATTCATTAATACCATATGTGGGATGTGTAAAGGAAAAAGTTAATGATATTATATATGTTATTATACTGGAATTATAATATACTCTTATATCATTATGATTCCATTCCAGAAAATATGAAATAGAAATGGAAGTAGCGTTCATGTGTACGTACGGCTTACCGTCTCCATGAACGGTGCATTTCATTTCTTACCTCTAAATGTGATGTAATATTATAAATACATGTATATGATGAATATGTATGATATAGATGTTATCCAAATCATTAATATCATTCTGGATATAACTAACCTATGACCAAATTAACAACATGTAAGTGTAAGAAGTCTATTTTTGACTTAAGAACCAAATACCGACAAAATGAACATTATTAACTTAACTGATTAAATGATGTTCATAACATGGTATAAAAGGAATAATGAACTTGAAAAAGATTCATAAGAAAGTAGAGATTAACTCAAGTTTATTATTCAGGAGATTAAAGAACGGTCGGGTTAAGTCGGATACGAGGTATGGGACTTCGTCTCAATATCCTTTCATTGAGGCATATTTTATTTTATACACAACTTTCTTTTATACGGTGTATAAACCCCTTTGACTTTTACGTTTATTCAAAAGGAATATTTTTTATACGAAGAGTTTACTAAACGACAAAAGGGAATGTTTTTGTCGTACGTATGCGGCGACAACGACTTCTCCGCCGCCGTGACCGTTATTTGAGTTTCAGCTTCCTCTACAAGTCATACCCTTTTTTTAAATGAAAAATAAATACCATGTTTTACTTTGGTATTAAAAATGGTTTTCATAACGTTTTTATTATATCGATGTGTTGTATTGATATCTTGTGATTGAAATGTGGAAATTTTATGTTTCCTTTATGCATGTTTTATGTGATACGATTATGTTATGGTTCATGGGATTATTATGAAGACGGGTGGTTCCATGATAAACTAAGGGCGGGTGAGCCCGATATAGCTCTCCAATGCATTGGGTAACGCGAAGGAGTGAAACGTTAAGGTTTCTCCGAAGAGATTTAGGGAATATACTGTTATGGGTATTCCAAACGTAACCAAGAGGGTTACTCCCTACGTAAGAATGTTATGAATGCCTCAAGTTACCTTTATGTCTTATGATTTCTATGATTTATTCATGATTTTATGAGGTATGTTAAAGTGCCTATGTTTTATGGGTAAAGTATGATTTCAGTCTTATGTATATATGAACACATGTTTCCTTTCCATGTTTTTATAACCCATACTGAGCTTTTTATGCTGATACCAAGTTTTTTTGAAATGTTTTTCACAGGTCAAGGGAAAGGTACATGATATGATGATAGTGTCAAGGAAGTGTCAAGAAATAATCAATGTTTTATTTTAAATGTGTTTCCATTGATGGGAATGGAGAATACTATCTTTATGTAACCACTTTGTTTATATGTGGAATGTAATGCATGTTTTATGATCTAATTCTCTAAAACTCTAAACCCGAAAAGATCCTCAATGTGTAATCTTGTAATAACTCAAGATTAAGTAAGGTTTAAGGATGGGGCCTTATAACCTGTCTGTTTAAGCATTCTATTAGCAGAATGGGTTGAGTTAGAATATATATATCCATTCAGTAACTGAATTCTCTAAAGATAATATAAATATTGTAATATATGAATATGTGCATGGTGTACATAAATAATGAATAAGTAATTAATCATTAATTAATAGAGGAACTTGAACATAATTGAGATTATCAAAATATAATTGAGCATAATTAAAATATGATTGAGTATAGTTGGGATTATCAAAATATAAGTTCAACTAATTCTCCCAGAGGGTTCAACAACCCCCATTTTAGTCTGAAATAATAAAAGAAGATTATCCTCGAGCCTTGTGGAAAAAGGATCCCACATACTATTATCCCACAGAAGATGTTATGTGGAGAAATTCAAGTGAGAAGACATTTCCTCTCATGATGTGTCAGTTTTTTGGCTATTTGGGCCATACCATGTCATATTGCGAAGAAGCAAGGAGCTACTTGAACGGGGAAGATCTGGGAAGTCAATAAAAGAGACTGATTTCATATCCTCCATCTTATAGAATAAATAGCTTTTATGGTTTCTATTTTCATTGTTCTAACTTTGGCCATAAAGATATGTATTGTAGGTATAGCTACAACAAGAGAAACTAATACAACTCTCAGAAACAAGCCAGTTCTCACCCTCTTGATGGTGTTGTTCTCACAAATTGTTTTTATCCTCTGGAAGAATATTATGGGTATGAAGAATTATATTATGTGAGGGAAATTATTAGAAGGACATCATTTTCTTATACTGAATCCAATATATCATGGTAAGAAATGAAGAAGATCGTGAAATCCAATCTTGCAGAAGTAGCTCTCAAAGCTATAAAGAGCAGCAGCACCTGGATTCTTGATAGTGGATGCTCTTCCCATATGAAGGGAAATTCTGACCTTTTAGAGAACATTAAAAATAAGGTTGATGGAATATTGAGGTTTGTTAATGATGGTTCTTTGAAGATCAACGGTTGTGGGAATACTGCTCTCGCCAATTAAGAGATAAAGAAGACTGATGTTCTTTATGTGGACGGTCTACGTCACAATATCCTAAGTGTGAGTCAACTCTGTGATTCAGGGCTCATTGTATCTTTCAATCAAAAAGGCTGCACTATAAAGGAAAAAATAGGGAATTCTCTTATGAAGTGTTTTAGAATAGATGGATACTTATATCAAGTTGACAGCAAAGTGATCTCCTTCTATTTTTCTGTTGAAGAAGAAAACAATTTGTGGCATCGAAGGCTGGGGCACATTAACCAACAAGACATGGAAAATATATCTAAGATTAAGATAGTCATGGATATCCCCATTCTAAAGTGTGAGTGTGAGTAGTCCTTTGATTCTTGCATTCATGGGAAGCTGTTCTACAGTTCATATTGGCCAAAGTTTAAAAGATCATCTCATCTTCTTGACCTAATTCATACAGATGTATGTGGGCCGATAAATATTGCAGGAACTGATGGAGAAAGGTACTTTTTCCTTTTCATTGATGATTACGGTAGAATGGCATGTTATATGGTCATTCACAAGAAATGAAAAGTTCTTGACTTCATGAATATATATCGGAGAATCTCTGAGAATGATACTGGATGAACAATCAAAGTGTTGTGATCAGAAAATTGAGGGGAATACATGTCCATTGAATTTGAAAATTACATAGAAAAACATTGAATACAGCATGAAGTAGCTGCTATGAGAACCCCACATCAAAATGGAGTTTTTGAGCGCCTGAATCGACAGGTCAACAATATGGCCAAGACTATAATGATTAAGAGTGGTATATCTCGCCATTACTGGAAGGAAGCTGTTGAATCTATAGTGCACATTCATAATTGAACAGGTATTTATATGGGAGAAATGAATACACCATATGAATTATGGCATGGAAGGAATCCTTTGTTAAAATACATTTGTGTTTTCGGAAGCAAATGTTTCATCCGAAATAAAAAAGGAAATCATAGGATGTTTTGTGATAATGCTGATGAAGGAATTTTTCTTGGGTATCCAATGAACAGTAAAGCCTACAAGTGTTTCAACAAGTGATTTAGAAGGATTTTAGAAAGAAGTGATGTTAAAATAATTGAAGAGAAAACCACAAATGCTTCAAGAATGTCATATGATGATGTGATAGAAAGTGAGGAAGAAATTGAACATAGAGAAAATACAAATACAGCAATAGAGGAAGCTATACAAAACACTCAGCAGTCAAATCATGATGTTGACTCAGAAGAAGAATCTGAAGAAGAAACTATGGCTGGAGAGAATGAACCTAAACCTCACATAAGAAATCGTAGAGTTTAGATTTATCCATCTAACATAATCGGGGATAGGAGTGCACCCACACAAACAAGGAGGATGAGGAATAACACGCAATTTGCATTTCTGTCAGTTTTGGATCCATCCTCAATTGAAGAAGCTACAAAGGATAAATCATGGGTGATAGCCATGAATGACGAATTAGATCAGATTGACAAGAATCAGACATGGGATATTGTCTAGAGACCCGAAGGTCAGAATGTGATTGGTATAAAATGGATCTTCAAGAACAAGTTTGATAAGAATGGAAGTGTTATCAGAAATAAGGCATGACTGGTATGTAAAGGATACTACCAGATTGAAGGCGTTGATGTTGAAGAAACCTTTGCTCCAGTGGCTAGACTAGGGTCAATCAGGATTTTCCTTTCCATGGCAATCCAAAGAGGATATAAAGTATATCAAATGGATGTTAAGACAACATTCTTGAATTATGTACTCAAAGAAAAAGTCTACATTGAACAGCTAGTGTGTTTTGATCTAGGCACTGATGAAACAATGGTATAAAAACTGAAGAAAGCTCTATATGGTTTGAAGCAGGCACCACAAGCATGGTATTCCCGGCTGGACTCATATCTGAAGAAGCTGGAATTCAAAAGAGGAGGGGTAGATCACAATCTATATGTGAATAATTCTACAAAATATCAATTCATGGTTCTAGTCTACGTTGATGATATCATATTTGGTGGCAGTAGGCAGAAATCAGTGGATGAATTTTCCAATAACATGAAATCAAAATTTAAAATGTCTATGATTGGGGAGTTTACATATTTCTTGGGGCTGTAGGTGATTAAAAAGAAGTATTACACATTCATTTCTCAGGAAAAGTATGTAGGAGATCTGCTAAAGAAGTTTAATATGCAAGACTCCAAACCGATGTCAACTCCAATTGTAGTAGGAACTAAACTTGGAAAGCATGAAGATGGGACCTCTGTAGATCCCACCATGTACAGGAGGATCATTGGGAGCCTACTCTACCTAACAACGAGACGGCCAGATATTTTCTTTACCACATGTCTTGCTTCCCACATTCAGAGTAATCCAAAGGAGTAACATATGGCAACAATAAAAAAAATCATGAGGTATATTCAAGGAACTCACAATTGTGGCTTATACTTTGCTACAGTAAGGAACAGTGAATTATCAGCATTTTCTGATGCTGGCTGGCCTGGTAATGTTGTAGACAGGAAGTCTACCAGTGGTGGAGCATTATATATTGGGAATAAGTGTGTTGTCTGGTTGAGAAAGAAACAAGAAATACTTCTATTAGGACTATTGAAGCTGGGTATATCTCTGCCACAAAGTCATGCACTCAACTACTATGGATGAAGCAACAATTAATAGATTTTAGTGATGTGGTGAAGCAACCAATGGTGATTTAATGTGATAACAAGAGTGAAAATGGTCTTATGAAGAATCCAGTTTAGCATTCTCGTACAAAACATTTTGAAATTTAGTATCACATTATCAAAGAGAAATTTTAACAAGGTGTGATTAGAATGGATCATGTGGGAACTGATGAGCAAGTGGCTGATATCCTGACCAAGCCACTGTCAACAGCTGTTTTTGTAAAGCATCGGTTGAACCTTGGTGTTCAGCCACCTCCCAGTGCATAAAGAGGTTACAGAAATCCCCTCTCCCCAGTTATGTTAATTGTTTTTAATCTGTTTATGGATGTGATGAAGGTTTGTGGGGGAGATACTATCCAGGGGAAGTGTGGTTTGAGCTGAACAATGAACAATTATCGGTATTTGGGTTTTTTGTCAATGGGGGAGAAATGAATAAATTCAGGCATGTAATTCTTCTGTGACATGATGAATTTCAGTTTTAGTGGTAGGATGAAATGGATGAGAAAGAATACATTGGACATATAATGCTTCTATGACACTATAAGAGAATTTCTGGGGCATCTTTTAGAATTTCCAAAAATGGGAACCCAATTCAATCTTCCTCTCTTATTTTCTACACCAAGAATTACTCCCGTAGACTTAGAGTTTTTGCTGAGTTTATTCTTTTGTTTTTTGTTTTCATGAGGATGGTGATCTTTTGAATTTATTTACTGATTGCCAACAAACCCAAAGGGGGAGATTGTTGGAACCATGGTCATTTATGCATGAATTGTAGAATGGTTTGTGTTTGTTTTCAATCCTCAGAGGAAGTTCAGAATGTGTGCCAGCAAAGTACTCATACTGGTCAAGAAGATAACAGTATTCAAGGTGGCACTATTTTCCAGTGTTTTCCAAATTTCTGGTTCTCAAAATTGAAAAAATGGGAAAACAATGTTTTTTGTTAAAGGGACTTGCCCGCCGGACATGTGTCACGCAAGTGACATGTGCACCGAGAAAGGACTTGTGTGCTGGTGCCTAAGAGGATTGGAAAGTTACACACCATATGTTTTTAATGATCATAACTTCAAAATATGGAAAAGGAAACAAGTTCGTGCAAATATTGGGTTGGTCGCGCAAGTGAGTAGCGTGACAGAGGCTAGGGTGGTTGGATTTGCACGCCGGAACTTATGCGCTGAGAGGAGTCTTGTGTGCCACCACACAGGGTGTCCAATTTGCCTATAAATAGAAGATGACCCCTCCTCATTTGAAAAGAAGTTCAAGAGTTAGATAAATTTAGTGCTCCCGTCGTGCAGGTATAGTGGTCGCGCAAGTGTTTGTGGGCCGCACAAGTATAAGTTGTGCAACAGTTGTTTGATGTGCACCAAAACTGGTTTGGATGAAAATTAAATTGAGTCGTGAAAGTTTGAAGTTGTATAAGTCAGTGTTTCCAAGTGGTTGAGGTAGACTTGTGCGCCAGTTATAACTCACGCGCCGTCTTTGAAACTTGCACGCCGACCTAGAGAAGTGCACCAGGTGTTGTTGAAGTACGCCTGTCTTTTTTTGAAGATGCACAAAAGCTTGAAGATTTCCCGATACCTTCGGTGAAAAGTGAGATTAGTCTACTGGTGAGAGTTGTAATTCAACATAGAATCTACATACAACATAGGATTCATTCTTTTTAATTGATGAAGAGACCTTAAAGTCAATAAACTAAGTGGGACTTCACCAAAGGTAGTGAGCCAGGGGGAGTCAATGGGAGTGACCCGAGGGACGCAGTGAGCTATCTTTGAACCTTTGTAACAGCAGTGAGCCTGGGGCAGAGTGACTGTTCCCAAACCATTGTAATTCACAACTAGTGAAGAATAGTAGAATTTGGTACGACTGACAACCTATCAGCATATGCTTCTTGGATGTAGCCCTTAGTGGTGAACCATGTAAAAAGTGTTGTGTCATCTCTTTTCATGTGAATGTTTGATTTCTGATAATATCAATCATACAGGTTTAACAAGTTCCTACCAACATGGTAACAAGATCCATCTCTTTAAAAGAAAAAGTTTCCACCCTGACTCACCCCTCCCCTCTCAGGGGGTCCCGGGGTCCTACATATTTAACTAGGGTGTTCTATTATGTTTAATTGAAACAATGTAGATTAAAATAATTAAATAGACCTTAATAAACTCCATGTTATTGGGAATAATATTTTTTATTTCTAATTTGTTTTTTATATTGTTAAGTATATGAAGAGGGATTGAAGTTCTTTTTTATTCCTTCCATGATATAGAATTTTTTTATAATAATCCTTTATATTATTGATTAAATTTTTATTTACATTTATTTGATCGTACAAGGTTACTCTATTCATGCCAATATTGATATTATTTAAGTTAATTCATGGAATATATAGTATTAATAAATAGAAAAAATAAGAATCTAAGGAATTATCCTATAGTAAAAAGTGAAGTGGTATATTAGTAATGTTATTGACCAACTTCTTGCATTTTTAAATTTTTTGGATTTAACATTTTCATTATTAAAAACCAATGATATGATATGTATCCCATATGCACATTACGTTTTATAAAATGATTTTTCTCATAGATACATTTTGTGAAGTATGTTATGTGGTAAAAATGATTTTTTTAGTTTTTTAATTTTGAATGTTGAATATAACATGAAATGGAGAAAATGAGGGATGGATTAGATGAAAGTTTTATGAAACGTTGTTAAAGATTTAATGTATTAATTTATGAACTAATAATACCATGTGATGAATGATTATTTCAATTAACTAATATATTGATTTTTTTATTAAATATATCTTATAATTTATTGATAGTCATTTTTTTAATTCGATCATGTTTATTTATCTAACTATTTCCTTGTAATATAGTAATATATATCGTATAGTTTATTATGATTAATAGGATTTTGAAAACCATTATGTTGTTTTATAGTAACATTTATTCTAAATCAAATATAAAATTCTACATTTACTAAAATCCATATTATTCCAAATGTGGTCTTACAAAATGAGGTAAGAGTTATATAAAATGGTTTCTTGAATTTATTATTTTAAAAATAGAATTAGAATATTTTATTCTAGATGGTTTTAAAAAATATAATTCTTTTTTATTTTCGATTTTATATTTTTTAAAAGTGTCTCATTGAAATATAATTTATCATATTATTTAAAAATGATAGGTTTTTAATTATAATTTAATAACTCATAAGTTATTTAAATTTTTAGAATGAAATTATTGTTTCATTGAAAGGTGTTGTTCTAGAATTTTTTTTAAATTAGTTTATTTGTGTAATATGTGTTGAATCCATGATTGATAGTAATGATAATGAGTGTTATGTGATTAATATTTTATATGGTAAATGCCATGTAAAAAATGGGGTAGTGTATTATTTATGCTAAGTATTATAGGTGGATAATATGGTAGAATTATTCCATGAATGATGAATTGGATTATATATTTTAGGGTTGACGAAATTAAATTTATTCTTCTGGAATCATTTCGTTTTCCCTTCTATTAGCACGTGCTTTGGTTTCCAATAATAATAGCCATGTCTACATTGATACTCAATTAATTATATGTTATACAAATTTTTTAGGTTTCTATTCATGAAAATTTGATTAATGTTTCATGAGATGATGTTTTAATAAGAAATCATTAGAAGATGGCATGAAAGTCCCTTATTGGAGTGTTTGGGGTCGAGGATGTGTTCATATAAGAGGTTAAGTTATTTATCAAATTAACAAGGATTCCATATCTATTTTTGATTTCTATATTATTAATATAACACCATGGATTCTTTTTTTTATTGTATGATAAATCATGGTCATCAAAAAAGGGTTTTTTTAGTATAAATGTCTAGATTCTTTAGGAAGTAATTCGTTCCATCTTTATAAAGGAACATAATTTTAATAGAGATATTTCATATATAGTAGATTGGATATATTGTCCAAAATATTATGATTTACATTATAACTTTGAATAAAAAATTCCTTTCCATATAGATATTAAATATATTAGTTCATGTAATTTCACATCTTCCCGAAATCTCGATATAGAGTGGATGTTGGGGAGTTAATAGTTGATGTTTTTATAGTATGTTTGGGAACTTTTTGATGTGATAAAGAGAGTTTTTCACTAGGAGTTTTATAAGGAGGATGATAGTACCTTGATTTGATGATTTTTTAATAAGTGGATGAAGGAAATGAGGTTGTCTCTTATGGTATTCGAATTTCCTAAAGGAAAGTGTTTGTGTAGCTCTATGTGTTTTGTATTGGGTAAGGAATCATGATTTTTTAGTGGTATGATAGAGTATCGGTATTTTAATATCCATATTATTAAAATGTTTTATATTATTATGTGAGGTTATATGTTTATTGGATGGGTGGATATGTTTTTTGAGTATCCTATTAGTATGCGTTGTCACTGGTTTGGGATTTTAAGAGGGATTCAGTTTTGACTCAATAAACTTATTCACTTTTTTTATTGTATTCTTCAATTAAATAGTAATTCAAATTTATGAATGATTTTATTTCCCCATTAATTATTTGAAATTATTTATTATCAAGTGGTTTTAAATCATTCAACATAACGTATATCTATGAATGGTGATAATTATTACTAATAGGAAGGTTGGTTTTTTGGAGGAATGAGTGATGTTGTCCATATTATTTCTCTATCTATATAAGAAAAATTGGTTGAGATATTCCAATTTTTACTATATATCACTTGGTAGTTAGGTCCTAAGACTTTCTCTTGTTGTTTAATATTGGTGTTCTGGTATAATTATTATGTCGAGGGTTGTGAGAGTATAGTTATACATACCTATAGAATGTAATAGTACCTATGAAAAAGAAGATGGTAGCATGAGAAGTTAATTCCTCACTAGTTTTGGAGTGTAGTCACTATACCTATAGTGGGTCATATTATGCATATATCTACCATATAGATTTTATTTCAATAGTAGTTTCCCATGTTGGGTGACTTTGATTTTATTGATTCTTTGTTTTTATGATTTGGTTTGTTATCCTATGAGTTGCGTTCATACTTGTTAATAGCATTGTCCCCACTTGAGAGAAATATATCAAAGATATTTTCATGTTTGTTTTATCCATTTTAGATTGGGGATATTTTTTATTCTAATGTGTGATAATTGTTTGATGGGGTAACTAAAATAACATATTGATCCATTTTGGATTGGGGGATTGCATGTTTCTAGTGGTGGATGTCACTTAAATATATGGAGGAAGAACATTTGGGTTTAGAATTAGATTGTATCTAGGTGGTCAATATCTCTTCATAGTGAAATTTATTATCCCATTTTACCTTGATTAGGTAATATTTTGATGGAATAGTCATTCTGGTAATGTAATAAGTCATCGAGTCATTGTTTTTTAAGATTCTGTGATTTTTTTCGACATTGTGTCGTAGTTGCTATGCAATTTTGTTGAGGTCTAGATATTGAGTTCCTTATATATGATGTTTTTAGGGTCATTTCTAAAGACCCCAATTTTTTATGAAGGTATGCATTATAAAATATTTACTGCAAATAATTCCATTAATCATTATAAAGTTACACTATGGAATATGGAATGTTTGAGGACTGTATGGGCCTTGTTTGGAGCCCAGAGTTTGAGAAAAGTAGGATAAACATTAGGGCACATGGTTAGTGGAAACCGTACAACATAGGACACCCTATTTATTTAAAATATGTGGCTACAGGCAGGGGTATCTGCAAAACTACATGACTTTTCTACAACCATGTAGTCTTAGGCATATGACCATGCGACTAACTACAAATGGGTGGTAGATCCATTTAGCATAGTTTGTGCATGATTTTTAAATCCTACATAGAATAATTTTATGAAAAAATTTTCATTTTGATCCCCATTAATTATAATACCCTTAGTTCCTTTTCCCATACCTTCAGTGGCCACACAATGAGTTCTTCCTCACGTTGATCTCAAACCATCATATTGCTTCAATCTCCTCCATCTCCTCCATCTCCTCCATATGGAAACTGATCGTTGATCCATAACAAGCATTGTATATTATAAAGAAATGTGAACCCCACACACTCTTAATTATTTAGATAATATGTAATTTTATTTAACTATTTTGAAGTAGTATCATTCTCCCTATTTTCAGGGAGTTTGACTAAAATTCAGATCTATTTCAAGATACTTTGAATATGAGACCTATATCAAGTGAGGCTTCGGCTACAATCCTATTATAGGTGGTCACATAGTTTTATATATCAGTTATTTTAATTTATTATTTATTCTGTTAATCTATAAGCCAAAGATTGTCAATATTTTTAATTTTGTTTGTTCCTTCATGTATAAATGACCCTAGTTACTTAATATAGGTTAACGGGATCTTTTTTATGGATTAAGATGTCACTCATTTTGTTTATGGACACCCATAGTTGTTCCACCTTGAAAATGATCATTTTGGACTAATGATATGAAATACTAAGAACCCAATTTGACTTTTGGTTTGGATTTTTTTGGTAATTACCATTATCCCAAGTATGAAACATTGAATCCAAGACACACCATGGGTGTTTTCCCTTTATATACAAGGAAATATACTCGTGGAAATTTGATTTGTTTCCTATGTCATAATATTTTACACTAGAACCTTTAAATTTGAAATTCTCATGTCTCTTGAATTAGATTCCTTACTTGTGGTAAATGTACTTGGTTACTATGTCCTAAATGTGAAAGTTGAATCCTTAAAAAAATATATCCATGAGACTTCTAACTTCTGAAGAAATTTTTCATATTTAAGAAATTTTTATGAGATTACCTTCGGTGGGATGGATGAATCTATCGGTATGCTTTTAATTAAATTATTTAAAGGATAAATCATGATGTTTACTTTCTTTATAATGAATTGGTTTTAAAAGGAATGGTTTAAAGGGATGAAATGGTCTTTCCCTTTTTCTTATTTATTCAAAAGGTACAACATCAAATGAATTGTTTAGTTATAATTGGACACGATTAGTGGATGGTGAACCCATGTCTAGGATCATAAATTATCAATTGATTAATGTTAAATTTTATTCATTTAATTAATTGAATATGGATGGAGTAACACTTGAGAGGTTTTTCCATATGGTTCATTTGGTATATTCATTCATTCTTTGGTTTCATTGTATAATAATTGATGACATGACATGAGAGGTAATGACTTGTGATGATCTTGTTAAAGAGAAAATTCTTGTGAATTATAAAGAAATTCATGAGAGTTTAATGCCTCATGTATTATATGTATGGTAAATAATTATTCCATATAGGATATGGATCAAAGGAATTGTGAGAGTCCTTGGGATGGGAGACTTTGGGAGCTTCCCTACTGAAGCTAGGGGATAGGTTGTGACATATCCCCTGGTGATGGATTCCTTTGGGTACCTCACAATCCTACTAGTATCTATAGCTAGAGGATATAATGTTAGAGCTCCCCTAGTGATGGATGATAGTGGGAATGTCTTGGTCCTACCAGTACATGCATTCCAAGAGACTGTGAGGGCTCTTGGATTTGGTTTAGGGGACAGACCATGAGAGATTCCCCTAGAATTGGATGGTGGTGGATACTTCTCAATCCACCCCTATATATATATATATCTACTACTATATACATATAGGGTTTTGTGATCAGATATACAGACCATGGGATGAAGTATGTAGAGCTTCCAGCTGTCTTTTAGGAACTTGAGAAAGTGGTTATTTGGAAATTTATATTTTCCTTACTTTCTTGTTTATGTCTGTACATTATTACATATGAACACCAACATGGATTACAATTATAAACCATTGGTGGTGGCCTAATGCTATTTTTATCTCACACCCTACTAACGCTACCCTTGGCATCTAAGAGGTTTATGTTGCTGCAGTTACTAGAAAGGGTAATGGCTCTTCTATAGGTTGATGACTTGTTCTAAATGGATAGAGAATATGAGAAGAAGATTGGAATTTGGCTAGTGATGCTCATCAAGATGTTTTTTTCATTTGTTTCCTTTTTTATGATTGTATATCATTATTTTATCATTTCATTTATTTTAGTATTGTCATCATGACATGCATAATATATATGTATCAGACTCTACCTTTGAAACTTTTGGTTATGATATTTAGTTATTCATTCATCTGTTATTATTTTTGTATACTTACACTATTTACTAAATCTATCTATTGTATTGTGCTTATGAAATTCTTTAATATATATTTTTCCACTATATTACTCTGAAATAGGGGTACAGTCTCCCCTCTATATTACTTATACACCCCCTACTAGTCTGTAGACCCTGACATATGGGGATATGCTCCATGGGTCTTATGGAAAACTGGGTTCGGGACACATGTCTTTTGGAATCTGGTTTAGGGACATCACAATGTTTTATCAAAGGGATTCCTTTATTGATTTACTATTTGTATTAGTTGAATATATATTGCTAATTCTTGAGACTTGGTCACAAGTCATTCTTTGGTGTCATGAACACATGTACGGGATTAGGGGAATGCTTCCTAAATTGCTTTTATTCTGTTTATGACTACTACTATTTATATTATTTCATTATTGTGTGCTTAATACAATTTTTGATGTTATTTATGTTGATGTTATTGGAATTCTAATTTTATTTCATAGAACCAATGAAATAAATGTTATGTATTAGAACTTGAATCAAGATAGGCACATTATGAATGTGCAATTAATTTTTTCCAAGTCATGTTTAAACTTCAACTAGAATTTCCTATTTCATATTTATTGTGACTTTTTGTATATATATAGGTGTGATGACACTTTTTGTAGGATATGTATTGTACTTTGTTGTGTTTTTAGTGGGTACCGCTCTTTGATTCATAAGGTGTATGGGCCCATATGGATAAAAAAATGGAATTTATACCACCTCAACCTTTTTGAAGTGGTATAATTCCATGGATATGCTAAAAAATATGAAAATAAAATCCAAATTAATTTCATATTTGGGTTCAAAATATGTATGGGACCTTATGGACCAGAAAATGGCATATCGTTGGATTCAACAAATTTAAATTTTTTAAATTTTTAAAAGTTTATATTTTCAGATGAGAAATGACCTATAACTTGATGAAATACATATTTCACATGTCTAACATCGAAACAAGACTGAAATCCTGCCTTGGTAATGGATAGTGGTGGTTTCTCTATTCATGTGTCTTATTACGGTCATTTCTAATGTCTAGTCTAGGCTTTATAAGTAGGCAGAGAGGCTACTTATTATTTATAGGAAGGCATTACAAATTTTTCATGTTTCTTAAATGCAATCATCATAATTTCTTCATTCTTTTTTGAGATGTTCATTTCGAATTCCAACAGTATGTCTTCACGACATCCTTGAGTCACAAGCCCTGAAGATGGAGACGATCATGTTCCTGAGGTGGTGGGACATGAGCTGTTGTTGTTGCTCCTATAGAGCCAAAAGTGGATTCTAATAAAGATATAGATGTGGGATATAAATCCTAATTTCAGTAGTGTTTCTTGCATATGATGCATTCGATTAAAGGTAGACTATGACCTTCCCTAAGTATGGAATATTTGATTCATCTATTTCTACAGTAGAATCCTCCAACCTTTGTGTGGGATGGAGGACCACATGTTGTTGTGTATTAGATTGAGGTGGTCCTATAAATATTTTAGTATCTAGATACACCTACAAAGTTTAGGTTCAATACAACTTCTTACTTACTATGTGAATTTGAAAAGTGATGGTGGTATGTCATCAATCAGGTAGATCGGCATCGAGAGATGGTTTTAGATGATTTTCAGACTGTCTTCTATGATTACTTATTTCCCTACACTCTGAGGGCAGACAGAGCTATAGAATTTATAAACATACAGGACGGGACCATGTCAGTTATTAAATACATGTCTTGTTTCATAGAGTTGAATTATTTTTCTCCATATCTAGTTAATGATGATCGGATAGCTTCTTAGTGATTTAATGATGGGATGTGACACCAAATCTGATCACATGTCAATTTGTTTAGGCTGATGACTATTTATGAAATCATCAACCAGAACCTTATCAATTTAAAAAGATAAGGGATGTTGATGGAGAAATCCAGTGAAGTACAACAACTAGATTCTCTAGTGGATATTCATCTGGGTGAATGAGGAACTTTGATACTACTCACAGGGTAGTAGTATTCAAGCTCCTATATCTAATAGTTCTATAGTCTTTCACCTGTGTGGGAAAATATGGAACATTATAGTATGATGTATTCGGGATCAAGATCAGTTTAGAAGTTGTGGATGGATAGGTCATATATAGGGTTTCAACATGTATATCCTGATAGTTCCTAGAGAGATTAGATATGCACCTACACATCGGGTAGGAGTGGGTCAGTAGGATCACTACAGTTAGGTAGCTGGAATAACATAGATCATTCAGCCCAATGTGGTGCTTGAGGAAGAGGAAACCAGGACTATGATTCTCAATGATTGTAGAGAATACCTTCTAGGGAATATATGTAGTGACTCATTGTCATGGTACAATCCAGTTACATGAAGTGTAGTCTATGTTGTAGGAGTATAGAACTAGACCATATTCTGTAAAAAGTACCATTCTAGTTACCTCCACTTTACAGTTTTATTTGATTGATATAGGAGAATATCACACTTATATATATGAGGAAATAACTGAGATTTTAGGCCTCAACATTATGTACTATCATGGATTTAAGGATCTAGATATTCCTCTAGGTATTCTTTCAGAGGGAGTTCATTACATTCAAAGTTTTCCCCTTGAGATAGGAGGTTTCTTATTCATGTAAATCATGTAAGTCCTCTAAATGATAGGTTTTGATGTAATCATTAGCATGGATTTAGAAGGCTCTTAAAGAGACTGTATTGACTTCTATAATCAAAACGTGATGTTTAGATCTCTAGAGGGTGTCATTCACATGTATAAGGGATAATGAGGTGTTAGTGTGACATGAGAAGGACCCGAGAAAGAGTGGCTAGGTAGTATTGCAAAAAAGGTTTCTAGTCATTACCATGATTACAAGGGGTTAAAAAATGTTGAAATTCCTCATGTAGTTGAGTGTTATAGAGTAATATTTCATAAAATATTCTCTGTATTATCTCTATTTTGAGAGTTTGAGTTTACTATTGAGATTATTCAAGGAGAATCTTATGTTACCATTCCTCCATATAGGATGGACCATAGAAGTAGATCAAGAATCATTTGAAGGATCTGAATATGAAAGGATTTATAAATTCTAATAATTATCCTTCGTTTCATCAGTACCCTTTTCCAATAAGTCATATGATACCCCTAATCTTTTTGAGGATTATCGTCGATTGAATATTATAACTCTTAGGAATTGGTATCCACTGCATAGAATAGACGACATCTCTGATTAGCTCCATGGAGTAATGTATTTTCCAAAAATATACATGGAATTGGGATATCATCAAGTGTATGTTAGGACTTCACACATACCTTGAACGGATTTTCAGAGATGGTGTGGTGTTTACAAGTACCTCGATATCTTGTTCGGACTCATGAATTCACCTCTTGTCTTCATGGCTCTTATAAACTTGTTTTTTCACCCATATCTGGATTCATTTTTGGTAGTCTTCATTTATGAAATCTTGGTTTATTCTTTCTCCCAATAATCCCATGAAACACTTATTGGGATCATGTTAAATATGTTGGCATATCATATTTTTAATGCTATGCTTAGTAAATTTTACTTATTGATCGATAAAGTCTACTTCTTGAGTTATATTGTCTCAGAGTCTGGAGTTTTAATTGACCAATAGAATGTGAGAGCTAATAGGGAATAGGATCATCCCTTGAATGTCATTTATATTTAGAGTTTCTTGTTTATTTATGGATATTACTAACACTTCATCCAAGATTTATCTTTCATTTCAATTCGTTTTATTGGACTGAAAAAGGGTTTGAAATTAAAATGTTCTGAAGAGTATGAAGTATACTTTCCGGAATTTCAGGACAGACTATACTTATCACGAATACAGATTATGCCTAATCTATATAGATATTATACTATATACTGTCACACATCTAGTATTGGGCTTGGAGTTGTTATGATACTAGAAGAGTGAGCCACTACATGTAGCTCTCATCAGATGAGGCCTCATGAGCAGAACTATCTGATGCATGACCTAGAGCTCACTGATGTTGTTCATGCCTTAGGTTGTTTTAGAAATTACCTATTAGGAGATAATTTTTTATAATTCATAGTTCTCAAAAACCACAAGTACATTATCACTCAGCATGATATGTTCCTATAGATATGTATGTGGGTTCAGTACCCTCAATCAAATGATTTCAAACTTTCCTACACTCAAAATATGTAGAATTCAATAGCTGATTCTATGAGATGAAAGAATAAAAAAAAGAAATTTTAGTACTCTAGGGATGAATGGAAGTGTATTCCTCATTTTCTTAGATGAGTGTTGAGTTTTAATAGAACCATGGTTAGTATATTCCCCCATCCTTATCAGTGACATCTACTATTCCACAATGGGATAGATTGAGACAAATTTTTGATCCTGAATGCCATTCCCTATGGGAATTTGTGTCAACTATTGATACATATTTTTTTTTTGGAAAATCGATTGGGATGATACTATATTGTTCTGTGGGTGTGTATGGGTCCCGTCATACATAAGAGAGGAGATAATGTTGGATTTCCAAGCCTCAGCATGGGCAGTTCACCTTGGGGTCACTAAAATGTATCGAGAACTATGACACCAATACTGGTGGTCTAGAATGTAATGTAATATAGCAGGTTTCATCACTGGATTTTCCACATGTTAGTAGGTGAAGGAAAAACATCAGTGTTTGGTAGGTTTTCTTCACATATTATTCATTCTTGAGTGGAAATGGGACAATGTTTCAATGGACTTTAGGGCTGGTCTACCCAGATCACCTAGTGGGAATGATGTAGAGTGGGTTTTCATTGATCATCTGATAAAAGTTACACACTTTTTTCCTATGTGATAGACCCCCCCCCAATTGACGAGATTAGAAGGTTATACATGGTACATCTTCAGGAAGAACCTCATTATATCATTTCTAATAGAGACCCATTTCATGATTTGATTCTAGTATGAGTTGCAAAAGGACATTGGTATGAATGTTATTCTAAGCACGACCTATCTCCCACAGTCTGATAGATAGATGGAGCATACAATTCAGGTGTTAGAGGTTATGCTATGTGCATGCATTCTCAACATTTAGAGTTCTTGGGATAAACAAATTTACTTCATTGAGTTTTCATATAACAATATCTTTCAGTATACCATAGACATTCCTCCCTATGAAACACTATATGGCTGGACTTCTTCTTGACTATATTCTATTTAGAGGCAGGTGAGGTCGATGAGCTTTTTCCACATCTCATGTTGGAGACTATTGAGTAAGTGTAGTTGATCGGAATGAATATGTTTACATCTAAGTCTAGATTGCAATCTTACACCAACGGACACCTTCAAACTCTCGAGGTCGATGTTAGACAATGGTTTTTTAATGTTTTTACCATGTAGGGGAAAAGACATATTCAGAGGGAGGGTAATCCATCATAGATATTCATTAGAACCTTAGAGGATGTGAAGAATATCATACCAATGGAATTCCGACTAGAACATTATCATGGATTTTGGACAATCCATAAGGTCTTTCACGTATCTCAACGTCATTGGTACTATCCTGACCAATCTCACTTCATTCATCCTGATGAGGTTGATATAGATATAAATGCTTCCTTTGAGGAGTATATGGTGTGTATTTTTTATCAGATCTTGAAGAAACATTTAGGAAGGTCTCTTCTTATTATACAAATGGCAACACGGCCAAGTACTGAATGAGTCTGGGAGTGGGTATCTAATATATGATCAAATTGGATGAAACTCTTTACTGACAATACCACTTTACCCTCAGAATCCAAACCCATGGCAGATTTTATATAAGGAGAGGTTGGTGTAATGACTCACATTTTTGACAAAGGTACAGATCATTAAATTTTCATTTTCAATATTTCTGTTAATTATGGTAACGATATACTATCACATAGAGAAGGTATGAGGAGTGTATTCATAATGATATACAATATTTTTTGCAGCTGTTGAACTGGGAACCTACAAGTCCATATGGCTTGTCAACATCAGTGTGGGATGAGGTGCACGACCATGCGACCAGATGCAGATGGAAGGTAGATCTATTTATCATGGTTTTCATGCATTTTTTTAACATTTTTCATAAAATGTACACAAAAGGATTTTAGTGTAAAATTAAAAAATTTCCTCTCCATAATTCTAAAAACCATTATTTCATTTTCCCCTACCTCCAGTGGTTGTGCAGTGGGTTCTTCTTCACATTGATCTCAAAACTTACTCTTGATTTAATATCCTCTATCTCATCTATCCAGAAACCGGTTTTCTATCCATCAGAAGCATGGGATAGGCTTATGTAAGACTAACTTCACACTCCCTTCTTTATTCAATTAATATCACATTTTATTCCACTATTTAGACAAATGCTCATTCTCTATTTTTGTGTGTGTTTGACTAAAAGGTAGATATCTTTTGAAAAGCTTTAAATCTAGTAGATATCATGAGAGGATTCATCTACTACCCCAAGGTAGGTGGTCATATAGTTATTTATTGAGTTTTGGTCATTACTTGTTTAATCTATCATGCCATAAGCTATCCTTTATAGTGATTCTAATTTTTTTTGGTTTCTTCATGTCCATATGACCTTACTATGTTGATATATGTGAATTGGGTTTTTTTATGGATTTTGGAAACACTTGTTCAATTTATGGACACCCATAGTTGTGCCACCTTTAAAGTTGCCATTTTGGCCAAATGGTCCAAAATTATATGAACCCAATTTGACTTCTAGTTTGGATTTTGAATTTAATAAGCAGTGTATCGTTTATGTTAAATATAATCCAAGAACCCAATGGGTTTTGTCTTTTATATACTTGGAATTTACCCCTTTAGCATTTGAGTTGTTTCCTTTTTCATCTTCTTTGAAAGTAGAAACTTTTTAATTGGACATGGGAATGTATAATTAATTAGATACATTTATTGTGTTAAATAGACTTGGTTAGGATGGATTAAAAATTATAGTTTCATCCTTAAAATGATATGTCCATGAAACATGTACCTTATAAACCAATTTTCCATGTTTTGGAAAATTGGTTTAGATGACATTGGGTGGGTGGATTGCTCTATTTTCATTAATTTCATTACATGATTTAATGATTACATCATGATGAATACTTCATTTATAATAAATTGGTTTTTAAATTAATAGTTTCAATGGATGGATTGGTCTTTCCCTTTTTTTACAAAAAAAGAACCGTATGAAATGAATTATTTAGTTATAAATGTTCTTGATTAGTGTATGGTGAACCCATGTCTAGGTTCATGCATTTTTAATTAATGAATGATAAATATGATGACTTGAATGTTAAGAATATGGATGATGGAATGCTTGAGAATTGTTTAATCAGGTGTAATGTTGTATATTTATTCATGCCTTGGTTTATTTTTGAAAGTATTGATGACATTACACAATAGTTAATTCCTTCTGATCATCTTGTTAATGTGAAAATGATTATGAATTATAATTTTTCTTAAATATGATGACATCACCCAAAATGACCAAAGAACAATTATTATCATAAGGGCCTTTGCAAAAGTCTAAAATACAGGATCATGTTACAATATATTTCATGTAAGGAAATAAGGTCATCGGGGAGGTCATCGAACCTAGTGACGCCCTAATTTACGCACATGTTAAAAAACCCATCTGAAATTTTGTTTTCTTCTTGATAAACATGTGTGGTGATATAGTTGAGGTCAATAAACGAGTGTGTGAATTCCATCCAACTGGTAGTAATTATCCAAGAAAGATGTGTCACGCCATTCAAAATTTCTTGCATGATTGTCAACAAGTCACTTTCAATCCAGAGGTTATTCCAACTAATGTTCTTGTAGAATGCAATAGAGTTTATTAATATCATCATATGAACTTAGAGGGAGGTGGTTGTGCCACAACTACCCATGAAACATCCAAGGATCTGACTAAGGTGATTCTTGAAGATAGAACTACACTCCACATGGCCCAGATTTCCTTTGGAGGCGCTATAAATATTAATTTTGATCCAACCAAAAAGAGGAGCTCTCTAGAACAACACCAGAGTGTGGAAAGGTTGATATAAATTCCCATTAAGCCAAATATGTCACAGGATTCCAAAATCATGGATAGTGTTGTGGAAATGTAACTTTTTAATCAAAACAGCTTCATGTATGGAAAGAAGGATCCACATATGAACTTCATTTTGATTGATTGAGTAATTTTTATGACTAATAGAATTCCAATCATACCAGATCACATGGTGTAGCTTTGAAACTATAGAAAGGAAAAAAAATTATTTGCTAAGAGCCTTCAATTTATGTACATTTTTTAGGTGAGTTTTGAGAGAGTCCAGAATCAACTATATGCAGTCAAAAATGTAAATAATATAGTTCCAGAGAGAAGAAGCAGTATCACAAGAAATAAAGAGGTGGTTTTCATCTTCTCTGTGTTGATTACAGATTCTACACTTAAAGAATAGCTATATTCTAACTTACTGAAGGTAAATCTCAGAGGGAACATTATGGTGAGTAAGTAACAAGATAAGATTTAATCATGAGGGATTCGTCAATGGTTTTTGAAATGTTTATCCAAAATTAATCACATTCAGAGTTACAGAAATAATTATTAAAGAAATTTTTAGAGTTAAGAATCCCATTGTGATCTGGTTCCAAAATTAAGAAATCATTAGTATAATCAAAAGAGTATTTTTCAAGGACATTCTGAATAGTTCTACGGTGGTGATCATGATGAGATTTTATAATTTCTCTAATAGGGAAGTTAGAACTCTCGAGGATTTGATTGGGAGAAAGAATATAAATTAAAGGAGTTCTTCTCTAGTTATCCAACTAGAATTTCTTGGTGGATTCTCTAGACACCATCCATCTAGAATTATTTATAATATTGGAGAAATATTGTTTGATGGATGAAAAAATGGAAGAGTTAATTCATATGAATTATAAATAGATTCATTAGAGGATAATTCCTCATGTATTCTATGTATGGTAAATCATTATTCCATATAGGTTATATAGCCAAGGAAAAGTGAGAGTCCTTGTGAGGGGAGATTGTGGGAGCTTCCCAACTAGAGCTAAGGGATATACTGTGAAAGATCCCCTAGTGATAGATTTCTTTCTGTTTGTCCGAGTTCCACCAGTAAATGGAGTTAGAAGATAGACAATGATAGATCCCCTGGTGATGGATGATAGTGGGTATGTTTCAGTCCTACCAGTGGATGCATGCCAATAGACTATGAGGGTTCTTGGATTTGTGCTAGGGGAGAGATCGTGAGAGCTTCCCTAAGAATTAGATGGTCGTGGATACATCCCAATCCACCCCTACACACACACACGTATATATATATATATATATCTACTACTACTATATATATAAAAATATACATAGAGGCATGATCATACCTAGAATCCATGGGATGAAGTATGTAGACCATTCATGTGTCTATTAGGAACATGAATGGGAGGTTAATTATATATTAATATTTTCCTTACTTTCGTATTTATGCCTACATAGTTTTAACTTATGAGAATGCACTCATATTCCACATAGACTCCATTGGTGTTGGCTCGCTGTGATATTTATCTCACACCCTACTCAGGCCACCATTGTCACCTGAGAAGATTATGTTTCTATAGGTACTTGAAATGTAAAATTCCCTTCTACAGGTTTTTAAATTATGCTATATAGAAGGAGATTGGGATTAAAGAACCAGGATTAGGCTCAATATGATCATGGAGATGTTTTTGTTATTTTGTTTCCTTTTGTACTATTTTATAGAATCCTTGTATATACTCATTCATTTTTGTATTATCAGCATTCCATGGATCCATATATGTATTAGACTGCATTTGAGACTTTTGGTTAAAAAATTTAGTTATTTAGTCTTCCCATGTTATTTGTTTATGCTTCACTATTTAATACATCTATATATGGTAGTTCACTTCATCTACTATTTACAATTTTATTTCTAATGTGTTACTCTAACATGGGGGTATAGTCTCAATTTTGTAACACCTATACACCCATGCTTCTAGTTGGTAGCCCTTAGTATATGGGGAGATGTGCCAAGGGTCATGTGGCCAACTGGACTTAGGGAACAAGTTATGTGGCATATGTATTCGGTATGCCATATCATTATTGTAAGGTGTTTAGCATGTGTTGTGTTGTTGGTCTTTTGTTTATTAGGATAATGTGAAGGCCATGGGATGCAACATAGTAATAACTATTGGATCCATTAACATAGTTTGGATGAATTTCACATTTATGCAGTTTGGGAATCATTATTTCACGATTCTCATGTTTCTCAATGTTTCTGTTTTGGATTTTGGATGTTTCATCATGGAGATGAAAATTACACCATGTTACTTCCATGGTTTTATTAATTCTTATAGTTGATTAGTCCTAAAACATGAAGATTTTAATAGTGATGTTCATATTGATGTTTTGTTTTGTTGGACTCAAGGGTGTTATTTGATGAAAATGGATTATGTTTTCTCTTTTTTGTCAATCAAAATTAGGTTGATCAAATATTATTAAAGAAAAGTGTTCATAAATTACAGGCCAAAGTAGGTGTTTATATTAGAATTGTTTCCAAAAATATTCTAGATTTTTGGGCCTCAAAATCAATAGGTTTTATATATGGAAAATGAATTTTTTATGCAATGGAGTACACAAAACATGGTTATATGGACCACAAAACACAGTTTGTAAACTACTATGGGAGGTACACGGAATGTGATATCCACATTAAATTGTGGTACATAGAATGAGAATGAAAAATGGTTTGTGGGACAAATATGGTTCACAGGAAGGTTTGTAGTATGCAGAAGAAAAATGGTTCATGGGATGGCATGTTGTTTGTGTAAAATAGGTGGTGATTTGTGAATTTTTAAAGAGATATAGGCAGCACATGGACCGCATAGGTAAAATGGTCTGTGAAGATGCAATACATGGTGAATCTTGTAGCACATCAAATGGTGGAATAGTTCACGAACTATCAGCATGAAGATAATTGGATCAAATCTACAGGTAAAACCAGGACTACAATTGGGAATCTATCTACATTTTAGGATGAATGATTTAATGAAAAAGGAGGGACCTATATGTCCATAAAATGTGTGTCGATCCTTTACAACATAGTGGGAATGGGGGAGTCAATGGAAGTGTTCCAAGGGGTGAATTAACGTATCTCTAAATTATTTTAAATAAAGTGGAACTAGAATAGAGTGACTATACCTAAACGTTTCTACTCCCCAACTTTTGATGTTCAATGGATTTAGGTACAACCAACACACTGTTATCAGATTATTCCTGGACTAGCCCATAGTTTTGAATAGAGTAAAATTATTTTGTTGAATCTTTTCATGTGGTTGATTTTTTACTCTTCTTTCTCAAAAGAAAACTTTAATAGATTCCAACCAAAGTGTGAAAAAGATTCATCACTTTTAAAGAATATTTTGACACCCTAATTCACCCCTCCCCTATCAGGGTGTTTTGGGGTCCTTTAAGTTTTTCTCCATTTCACTATGGAATATAACCTTTCACTATAGTCATATATTTTTTAATCTATAGTGAAAATTTGGTATTTCCTCTGGATTCCTTTCATCTGATATTATTTTTCTCAACCACAGATGAAAACTTGAGTGTCTTTATGTGATCTATATATATCTCAATGTTGAATTTGTTCCTTGTCTATGGGAGACATATTAATGGTTATCCAGGGTGATTTCTTCCACTCTCTTTATTATTATTATTTCCTTTCCACTCTTAGGAGTCCATGGGGTAGTATTTAAAGGATTTTTCCTAAATTATATTTGAAATTTAAATGTGGAATTTTTTTTTTATGGTATCCATTTCATGGTAAGGTCATTTTGATCATTTCCTTTTAAATTTGTCGTCATGTAACAATCAATGAAGATATGATTTAGGTAGAGGATTTACGGTTGACTCTTTTATTTACGTGGATATACGGAATTAACAAGATCATGCTTCATTAGTTGTATATTATAGTTTTTTTTAATATATGTAAATAATTACACAAATAAAATTTGGAGAAAATTGGGGCTATTCCAATGATTATGTGATTCTATGATATTTTAAAAGGGTTGTTCTTTGAATATATTTTTCTAAAAAAATTATAATTTTTCTTTTAATTATTAATCATATGGTGATTTTTTATGTTATTATATATAAGTAATGGGTATACATGTAACGTTTTTTGTCAAATTTTATATCAATAATATAGACTATTGATATTTATTTTTTTATGGTCATATATAATTATTAGAGAGGAGTGATAAAAAAATGGTCTTTTGGTGTCATTTTCTGAATGGATTAATATGTTTTTTTATTATATTTATTAAGTATATTAATGAGGTTTGTTGTTACAATGAATTCAAAAAATATATTTTTTGTATGCTTTTCACCTTTATAATTATATAAATAATATATTTTAGGTAATAAAGCTGTTATTTAAGAAGTTTTATTTTTTTTGTAAAAACATTTCATAGTGGAAAACTATTTCAAAAGGAGGAATGATGTAGTGTATTGTTTTTTGTAAATAGCATGGGAATAGGGAAATTGAAGTACTATGGTTTGAAAAATTTGGTGGTTTTTTTATTTATTATGGGTATTTTGTTGTAGATGTGTATAAGAATGGCATTTATAAATAATGACAAAAAAATTGTGGGTTGAAACTGAATAATTTTTAGCCTACGAATGGACTACAATATTATTGACTATAAAAATGGATGTGTATAAGTGAAATATATTTGTGGAAAATAACATGTGTTATAATGAATATGGTATGGAACATAGTATGTATTGGTAGTTTCTAGCCTTATGTGGTGAAATAAATATTTAACTCCTATAATAGTTGTTACTATAAAATGTTTAAGGGTATTATGAATGGAAAACATAAATTGTTAAATGTAACATTACTGAATAAATATAATGAATAAAATAATGAAACGTAATATTTCCAATAAAATTTAAATTTTGGATTTTTTAAATATGACATCAATGACAAATTTAAACTATTCATTCAATGTTATTTTTGTTGTTATTTCTGGTTTGAGGTCATTTCAGTGGTGGATGAAGTTATTAGTGTATGGATGATGTGTGATGATGGATATTGATGGAACACGTTATATTGTTTAGTGTGTACACATAGTATGGAATTTTTTATTGTTATATTATGTCATGTACTTTATGATGATTCCATACACACCCCACATGAGTTATATATTCATACTAACATAGAAATGATTTCTTCTCTAGTTGTTTCCCCCAAACATATCGATTGTCACGTGAATAGATGGTGGAATACTCCATCCTCTCAAATCTCCCTTAATTGAATTGAATGAAATGTGATTTTAAACTTGGATTATATTGTTAATCATTTACAGAAAGAGGATAGAATAATGTTGATGTTTTTCATGTTTGTGATATCATACGATGATGGATGTGTATATAGATTTCTGAATTTTAAATGATTCAAACCTGTGATGTTTGACCCTATGTGATTGTGGGGTGGTATGGTTGAATTCCTACCAAATTTATCAATTACCGGAGTATTTGACTGATTCAAACATGATATTTTTGATATTTTGGGAGGTTTTCATAAGTAGAGTCATGGTGAGATCCACATATTTAATGTATATATATATATATATTATGATATTGATGGATAGAAAAATGATTGAAGCACATATTGTATTTTTTTATGCAGGAAGGTTACATAATAATGGGAAAGCTATTTTGAGAGGAATTTGATGATATTCTTTTGATGTTATGTTATTATATCTAATGAGATAATTGGTGAGTGAATCATTGGCGAGATTACAAGTTAGTATACCAATAGTATGTGAGAGTGTTTTCTTCTATTTATTCACTAATTCATGGGTATGTTATTCACACATTTTCATTAGAGGTCTTATGTATAATCTTCCATTGTATATGTGCATGATCACCCCATAAAAATATATAAACTATTTTTATTGTTAGATGAGCTAATTGAATACAGAGTAGTTTTTTTCTATATTGGAGTATAAACTTTTTGTGTAGTCAATGCTTTAGTATTCATTTTCCATTATATATTTCATGTTTTCTTTTGTTTAAAATTCCTTGTACACCAAGATACTAGTTTTATTATTTAAATTATTATTCTCATTACGATGTTTATTTAAGGTTTCTTATTATATTTAATTTATTTATGAATATAATTCCTCTTATAATGATGTTTTATACCATTGGGGCTTGTACCCAACCCATCACAAAAATGATGTGAGCCTTAGGGGTCCCTTGGGTTTTCCATGTATTCCCTATAGTTGTTCTTAATGGGGATGGTCATAGTAGTGTCTCTATATTGTTATTTATTCAGTAAATAATTTGATTTTAAATTATCTAGTCTATGTAAACCACTATTTAATTTTCTTTAATTATCTCCATTATCATATGAATTTTATTTTTGCTCAGTCTCTTCAGTAGTTGTTGATTTATTTCTTGAATCAGATTAATATATATACAAAATATTCTTACGAGTCATTATATATCCATTGGTTAGATATTGGAAATTAGAATCTAATTCTTCTTTATATTAATTTAGTATGTTTCTTATGGTCTATATTTCCTTAACATTTTGATCATTTTTCTAATTTACTTCATACTAAATCAATTTAAATTATTCAGCACTCCCAAAAATATATAAAAAATTTTATAATACTATTACAAAAATATTTTATTATTTGTAATGTAAAATTATCATATCATAATATAGAAGTTCTTCATTTATAATTCATAAATCAAATATGAAATTTAATATAAGGATCAATCCATAAACATTACATAATCTTGAGTTAAGTCAAGAACTAATATTGAGGATCTTTTCAGGTTTAGAGTTTTAGAGAATTAGGCCATAACTATTATATTACATCTCAAATATTACAAAGTAGACACTTATACTAAGTATCCATTTTTTTAATAAAATAAAAACTATTAAAAGAAAACAATATTTCTTTTCATGATATAAATCTTCTTTAATTCTTCCTTTCTCTTACCTTATCTTATACCATATGAAAAACATGTCAACAACTTCGGATGATCATGAAAAGCTCAGTAAGGGTTATAATATAAATAAAGAAATCATTAGTCGATTAATATATACAAAACATAATATCTTTAACACACCTCATGAAATCATAAGATTTTTGAATAACACATAGAAATCATAAATCATAAAGGTAACTTTGTGGCATCCATAACATACTTGCGTTATAGATTTCAAATCTATGTAGGGAGTTGTATTTAGAATACCCATCAGATTATATTCCCTAAATATAATATGAGAAACATTTATGTTTACTTCTGTCACATTACCCAATTTATTGGAGTTCTATCTTGGGATCACCACCGTAGGATTATTTTGGAACCATCGGTATACGTAACCAATGCCCAAAAACCATAACATATTCATAACACATGAAACAAGCATAAAAGAAAGAAAAAATTTCTACATTTAAATAAAAATATATCATTTCAAGATATTAAAATAATCAATGTCTTTTAATGACCATTTTCAATACCAAAATACATAAAAAGAGTATTTGGTATTTATTTTCCTTTTAAAAATATTTCAAAATTTTAAGGATCCAAATATGAAATATTTCTCATGGCGACAGAAAGGTTATTGTCACCATGTACATAAAAAAGAAAAAATCACTTTTTCATTTAGTAACACACTACATATAATAATATTTAGTTTAATGAAATTAAAATTCAAATGGGTTTATACACTATATAAAATAATGTCATGTATAAATCAAAATATTCCACAATGGAAGGATATTGAGATGAGGTCCCTTACCTCGTGTACGACTTGACTCGTTCATTGTTTATTATCTTGAATAATAAACTTAAGTTAATTTATAATTTCTTCAAAACCTTTTTCAAGTTTATTATTCCTTTTATATAACTTTTTACCACATTATAAAGATTACATAATTATTTAAGTTAATAACAGTCATTTTGTCGATATTTGGTAATTGAGTCAAAAATGAACTTCTTATAATTACAAGTTTTCCATGTGGTAAAAAGTCTATTATCTATAAAATTATATTAATGATTTATATATCATATATATCATATATATATATATATATAAAATTACATTACATTTGGAGATAATATGTGAAATGCACCGTTCATGGAGACTGTAAGATGTACGTACGAATGAATTCTACTTTCATTTATATTTCTTATATAATGGAATGAAAACTTAATGATACATAGGTATATTGTAATTATAGTATAATATCATATATAATTTTATTAACTCAAACATTTATACGTTCCACATATGGCATGAACGATTCATATCACTTTGAGGGGGTGGTAGTCCGCACTTCCTCAAATGAAATTATCATCTTTACCCATTATGGAAACCATAAAGGTATGATATAAATGAAAAATAAAAAATCATAGAGGAAATATAAATATAATATATATCACATATAAATATAGTGTCATCATAATGGCCACCATGAGTGGTGGTTGGAGATAATTTAACAATCATTGTTTTGTGAGGTAGTAGTTTGTTGTCCACAGAAACAGTATGTTTGTATCCATTAGATGGAGGCGTGGGGAATTGTAGATAGAATAATTATCATAAAAATCTTATTATATTTAAGATACTAGTTTTTTATAAAATAATTGAATAAAGATAGTTTAGGGGTTAGATAAGGAAAATAAAAGAAAAGAACAAGAGGCAAGATGTTGCCTTCAAATCGGCTAACTCCCTTCGGTTTGAACCCAAAGGATTTATTAAATTTTCTTGTGCCCAATTTAAGGCTTATAGGTGGAAGAGAGGGATATTTTGAGCTTATTTAAGTAGATTTTTTTTAGGAAAGGGTCTTTAGGGGTTCGATTATTGGGTTAGAGGTGGTGGCCGTTTATTAGAGGGATGACGGGCACTTTAGCAAGGTTTGAAAGTATTATTTTATTATAAAATTATTTTAAATTTCAAATGGACCCAAAATTTTTATATTCAAACAAATGATGATTATTGTTAGTTATAAAATAATTCAATAATAATTCGATAGATTTTGAATATTTTTTAATCCTTATCATTTTATTTAACCCTTCTCTAATTTTACCGTTTTATTAAACATTTAACGCTTTGAGAATCAAACTGGTTATCAAAACATGAAACATATCCACTTTAAGATTCAATAATATTATTTTAGACGTATTATCACTATTTGTGCAAATATTATATTTTTTTAAATTTCATAATATTTAATAAAATAATTTATATTTTAAAATATGAATTATGTTAATTTTGACACTATTCATATCATGAATTTTTTAAAAATGCATAACAACTTGATTGATTCGAATAATTTTCATTAATAAAACTAAAACATGTAACTATAATCCATAAAATTCTTTTATGAAATTAAAATAACCAAATTACATTTATTTTATCATTTATTATATCATTTATTTTAATCCTTTATTAATGAAGCTATCACAGCATCATCATTGTGTCATAATTAAATTTCATTATTTAATTTCTAAAAATTATAAATAAAATACCATGATTTATTAAAAACATTTAACCAGATAATTACTATTTATAGTCAAATATATCACTTATATAACCCCATATAAAAAATTTACTAAAAGATATATGTTTAGGTAATATTTTCTTTAACTTCAAATTAGTTTTTATAAAATGTCATTTTCACTTACAAGTGGCTCAATTGGGTCCCAAAATCGTCCCAAGGATGCCCAAAGTCGAAAATGTATCATAAAATAGTATTATGACATGTGTTAGGGTAATATAATATTGTTATGAAATTATTTATTACCCTTATTTACAAGATTTATTTTTTCACCATGGTTAATAAAATATTTACTGAAGTTATTATTCATAATGTCTAAAAATAAAAGTTATCTATATAAAAAATATGGACCTCCGGATTCCAAATATGGAATCCCTTTTTCCAAATTCAAAACACAAAATTTGTAGAAATTAATTTAAAAATAATTCTTGTTGTCAAAACCAAACATCGTGTTTTTAAGAAATAATAACTATCAAACGATTTACACTTGTTTAAGTCCAATTTCAAAAATAAATTTCTTCCAATGACCACAATTGGATTAAATAATAAAAATATAATCCAATTACACTTTAAAATAAATTAAAAGGATAATCCAACTATAAAAATAAATCAGATGAAAAGGAAGTTTTGACTTAAAATGCAGTATTTTTCACTATTCATTAAAAATGAACTTTATTAGAAAAATACAAAAATTTAACCAAAGTAAATGTTGATGTCCCGATTCTAAATAAGAACTTTATTTTTTCAAATGTACCATATAAAAATAACAAAAACTAGTTTTAAAATGGGTTCTCCATAAAAATTCGGTAAAATGACCTTTTAAAAATATTAGAGTATTTATGCTTAAATTTTGATTCATTCTCATTTTAAGCCTCTAGAGTTTACTGGATAAATGTAAAAACTTTTCAAAAACATGTATTATTATATTTTAGTTGGTTTTTTTTCATTCTTGTGAATACAACGGCTAAAGGTTATCTACCATTTAAAATAATGTTATATTATTATTTTTCAGTATGACTCATCCTTGTTTGCAACATGAGATTTCAGAGAAACCCATTATTGCATGTTGGGTACACAATCAAACATAGAATTCCCTTTAATGTAAAATTAATATTTAATTTAAAAATATTAATAAATATGAAAATTTTCAATCCTTTATTTACCTGGGATGTTACATCCCTCCCCCCTTTTAGAAATAGTGTCCTCACAATTTTTATTCATTTATCAAATAACTATGGGTATTTATCCCTCATTGCATTCTCAGATTCCCATGTTGCATCTTCAACCATATAGTTTTTTCACAAATAATTTACCAGATTAATTACCTTATTCTGTAACACTTTCTCTCTTCGGTCAATAATTTGGATAGGTTGTTCCTCAAAAAAAATATTCTCTTCCAATTGTACTACCTCTAAACTCAAAACATGAGATGGACCTGGCATATAAATTCTCAACATTGAAACATGAAAAAAATTGTTTACGTGGGATAAAATTGTAGGTAATTCCACTCAATATGCAATTGATCCAACTTTCCTCCAGATTTCATAGGGTCCAATGAACCTCAGACTCATATTTATCTTCTTACCAATATGCATCACACTTTTCCATGGAGAAACTTTGATAAAGACAAGATCACCTACCTCAAAAGATATATCCTTCCTCTAGTTATCTGCATAACGTTTCTGCCTACTCTGAGCTATTCTCATGTGATTCTGAATTAACCAAAATTCTTCCACCATCTCTTCTACCAATTCTAGTCCCATAAACTTTCATTCACCTACCTCATCCCAAAAAGTTGGAGATCGACACTGCTTTCCATATAATGCCTCAAATAGATCCATATGTATACTGGAAAAAACCTGTTATTATAAGAAAATCAACCAAATAATGATGTAGGTCCAGACATCCCTGATAATCCATTGATCAAGCATCTAAAATATCTTCTAATCTATGAATTTTATGTTCTGACTACCCATCTGAATGAAGATGAAAAGTTGTACTAAAATTTTATTCAGTACCCACCGACATCCGTAGGCCTTTTCAAAAGATAAAAGTGGACCTGAGATCATGATCAGATACAATGTAGAGGGGAACACCATAAATCCTAAATATCTCTTTAACATACAACTGAGAAAGTTGATCTAGATACAGTGTTTGTCGAATTAGATGAAAATGAGAATATTTTGACAATCAGTCAACAATAACGATGATTTCATTGTTACCTCGAGATGTCTTTTGTAATCCCACAACAAAATCCATGGATATATTTTCCCATTTCCACTATGGAACCAATAAATATTGTTTCATCCCTTTTAGTAACTACTACTATTATTTAACCTATTGATAAGTCAAAAACTTCATAGCAAAGTCAACAATATATCTTTTATTTCCCTCCAAACAGTAATACTCCCAAAGATCTCTGTATATCTTAATACTGCCAGGATGAACTGAAAATGGAGAAATATGATCTTCACATAACAAATCTTTCTTTAACAATGAGTCACAAAGAACACATAATATATTCCAAAAATTTAAAAACAATCTTTATCAATGTTAAATTCAGGTAAATTACCCTTCTAAACCAATTCTACCTTTTTCTGAAACTCACTGACATCTTTCTGCACTTGATTTATTCTGTCTGGTAGGGATGATTGTAATGAAACCTGAAACTAAACAGATGAATTTCCTTCACCAACAACTTCAATTACAAATTTAATCATATCATTATTCAAAGAATCTTGTTAAAAACATAACATTGTTAATGTAGCAATACATTTTCGACTCAAAGCATCATCCACATTATTTGACTTTCTCGGATGGTAATGAATCTTGAAATAATAATCCTTGATTAATTCCATATATCTCCTCTATCTCGTCTTCAATTCCTTCTGAGTGAATATATACTTAAAACTTTTTTTAGTATATATTTCAAATTTTACTCCATACAGATGATGCCTTCAAATTTTTAAAGAATTAAACAATAGTAGCTAATTCCAAATCATGTGTAGGGTAATTTAACTCATGAGGTTTCATCTAATGTGCAGAATGATCAATATCCTAATAATTATATATAAGGACACAACCATGTCCTTTCAATGAAGCATCACTATAGATAACAAAGTCACCATCACTGGAAGGTAATGACAATACTAGATCATTCACCAATATTATTTTCAATTCCTAAAAACAATCATCACATTATTTGGTTCAAATGAACTTAACACCTTTTCAAGTTAACATAGTTAGTGGGTTAGATAACCATGTAATATGTTCACCAAACCTTTGGTAAGAACATATTAAACTAAGAAAAATTAAAATCTTGGTTATATTTTTGGGTCTTACTTATTCTTTAACAACTTTTGTTTTAGAAAGGTCAATAATTATGCCATTTTTTGAAACAATTGAACAAGGAATGAATTTTTTTTTAACCAAAACTCACACTTGACGAATTTCCCATATAGTTTCATTTTATTTATGTTTTTCAAGACAACCCATAAATTACTTCCATGTTTCTATTGACTTTTGGAATAAACCCAAATATCATCAAAAAAACACAACTATAAACTTATCCAAGAACTCATGGAAAATTATATTCATAAGATCCATGAATATAGCAGGTGCATTGGTTGACCCAAAAGGGATAACTACAAATTCATAATGGCCATATCTAGTATGAAATGAGGTTTTCAAAATGTCTGCTTCCTTTACTTCCAACTGATGATACCCAGACCCCAAGTCAATCTTCAAAAAATATTGAGCTCCCTAGAGCTGATTAAACAAGTCATCAATATGAGGTAAAGGATATATGTTATTAACAGTATTGTTATTCAAGGCTCTATAATCAATGAAAAGTATCATTGAACAGTATTTCTTTTTAAAAATCAAGAAAGGATCACCCCATGGTGATGTCTTAGGTCAAATGAAACCATTTTCTAATAACTCCAGTAATTGCTCCTTTAACTCTAAATGTTCAATTTCTGGCATTCGATAAGGGTGTTTTGAAATTGGCATAGTATCAGGAACTAAGTCAATAGTAAATTCAAAATCCAAATGAGGTATTATAATAAAGAAACTCATCTATAAAAACATCAATATACTCATTTATGAGTGCCATGTCATTAATCTGAACAATTCCTTTATTTTCAACAATATGAGAAAGGTAACATTCATTTCCATCTTTTACTAGTTTCTCAGCTTCCTAATATGTTATCAAAAGTAAGGGTTCATTCTTCTGCACAAAATAAAATTATTTCTGAAAAAACCTATTTAGATATGTAGTCAAAATTATCATGATAAATAGAAATCAAATCCATACCCTTAATAACATCAAACTCTACTACAGGTCGAACTATAAGTTTTGCAACTATATTCTTTCTGCACACAAGGATAGGAAGGTTCTTATAATTTATTTTTATCTCATTGTTTCCTCCCTAGGTTTTTACCATAAGTTCAGGATTCATATCTTGTGATGGAATTCCCAATTTACAAGAAAATTTCATAGAAGTGAAATAATGTGTAGACCTTGAATCAAAAAACACATTGGCATAATATGAATAAATAAATAGTGTACCTGATACTACTTCATTTGATGGCCCAAAATATGTTGAAGTAGTTGCAAAGGATTTAACCACTCCTTTTTGCTTGTAGTCTGGCTGCTTTCCATCATTTGAGTTCTTCTTCAGACCCTCATTTTCATAATGACCCATTTCATTACACTTAAAACATTTTACTGACTATAAATTAGATTTTATCTTACCATTACCGAAATATTTTTCAGTGTCATTACGAGCCTTATGTCCCATTTTACAACATCGGTAGCACTTACTAGAATTCAAAAGAAATTCCACATCAATCTTTTTACCACAATTTTCACAAACTGTATAATTATGTTTCTTTACAGTAGACATTTTTGATGAGTTATTCCCTTTCATCTGCCACCTCGGCCTCTTATTCTGTATTTTTTCAAAGAACATCTGATCATCATCAAACATCATTTCCACCTTCTCCACAAATTGAGAAAGTTTTTCATAAATTTTAAACTCATGAGAAGATAAAGCCCTTCGACAATTTGGCATTAATCCTAATTAATAATGATTGATTTTACTGTCAAGATCTCATATGAAATTTTGAGAATACATTACTAATCAAGTGAATTTTTCTTCATAATAATCCACTGATTCATCCTCCTGACTCAATTCCATGATTTTTTCCCATACTAAGATGAGCTACCTTATGAAAATACTTCCCATGAAACAATCCTTTGAATTCATCCCAATCAATAACATAAATCTCCTCACTATCCCTAATATTTTTAACCATCAACCACCATTGATCGGCTTCACCATTAAAATGGTAAACAGTGATACTAACCTTTTGATGTTCTAAAAACCCCATGACATAAAAAATATTCTCTTGTGATTTAATTCACCCTTCAGCTAGCACAAGGTTATATGATCCTCTTAATGATGGGGGATGTTGCCTCATGAAATGATCCACTACTAACATGTTTATATGTGGTTGACTTGACTGATCTCGTGCATGGATACTACCACCATTTATATCCTAATTCAAATATTCCATTACTATAAAAAAATGTTCAGTTCCTATTCTGAACATCTTAGGTAGTTGATTTGGAACTTTTTTTCTCTTGATGTTGTCACATCATAGATTCCCCATTTCCTATACGGAAAACCATTCTGAACACAAAAATATCTTAGGCAAAGAAACATGGTAATCTGTAAAAGATATATCATTTCAATCATACCCTAAATTAAGTTATGGATATTTTTTTAACAATATCCTAATTCCAAAATTTGTCTAAACCAACCTCTGATACCAACTATAAGTCCCCAGCCTTAAAAATTACAAAATCATGAGTTAGGTTAAGAATTCACATTGAGGATATTTTCATGTTTAGAGTTTTAGGGAATTAGGATTTCACTACTACATTACATCTCAAATATTACAGAGTATACACTTCTACTCAGTATACATTTTTTCATAAAATAAAAACTCTTCAAAGAAAACAAGAATTATTTTTTTGATATAAATCATATTGAATTATTCAGTTCTCTTCCCCTGCCTTATACCCTATGAAAAATATTTCCAAAACATGGGATAAGCATAAAAATCACAGTAAGGGTTATAAAATAAAGAAATAAATCACTAGTCGATTAATACAAACAAAACAGAATCTCTATAACACCCCTCATAAAATCATAATATTTATGAATTACGCATAGAAATCATAAATCATAAATGTAACATATGGAATCCATAACATACTTATATTTCATCTTTCACATCTACATAGGGAGTTACATTTGGAATACCAATCCTAGTATATTGCCAAAATCTCTTAGGAGAAACATTAATGTTTACCTCTGTCACGTTACCCAATTCATTGGAGAGCTATATCGGGCTCTCCTGCCCCAAGTTTATCATAGAACCACCCATTTAGGTAACCAATGCCCAAGAACCATAACATATTCATACCACATAAAACAAGCATAATGGAAAGATATAATTTCCAAATTTCAATAACAATATATCAGTTCAAGATATTGAAATGATAAATGTCTTCTCAAAACCATTTTCAATACCAAAATATGTAAAAATAGAATTTGGTATTTATTGGAATTAAAACATAATTATACATAGGTATATTATAATTATAAAATAATATAATATATAATTACATTAATTAAAACCTTTATATGTTCCATGTATGTCATGAATTAGTCATATCACTTTGAGAGGCTAGTAATCTACAAATTCCCAAATGAAATTATCGTATTTAACAAATTTGGAAACTATAAAGGTATTATATAATTGAAACATACCTAATCATAGAGATGATATAAATATAATATATATCACATATAAATATAGTTCCTTCATAATTTCCACCATGAGAGGCGGTAGGAGAAAATTGAACAGTCATTATTTCTTGAGGCAGTAGTTCTTCATCCACATAAACTGTATGTTGGTATCCATTAGATGGAGGTGTGTAGAAGTGTAGTTAGAATAATTATCATAAAAATATCCTAGTATATTTAAGATAATTTTTTTAATTTTTTGAATAAAGAGAATTTAGGGGGTTGGAGAAGTAAAATAAAAGAAAAGAACTTGAGAGAAGACGTTACCTTTAAATAGAGTAACTCCCTTTGGTGGGAACCACAATGCTTTATCTAGTTTCTTTATTCCCAAGTTATGGCTTATATGTGGAAGATAAGGGTTTTTGGAGCTTATTAAAGTAGATTTTGGATGATACAAGGGGCTTTAGAGGTGTGAGTAATGGGTAAGAGGCAGTGGAATTTTATAAGAAGGAGGAGGGGCTCTTTCGGAAAGTTTGAATGAATTATTTTATTATAATATTTTTTTCTATTTAAAATGGTTTCAGAGTTATTATATTCTAAGATAAGATGATATTTGTTCTAAATAAAATCATCCAATAACAAATTTACAGGTTTTTAAATTTTTTTAATACTTACCTTTTTTATTTAACCCTTTCTTACTCTTACAATTTTATTAAGCATTTAACACTTTGAGAATCAAAATAGTTACCAAAATAAGAAAAATATCCAGTTAAAGATTAAATAATATAATTTTAGGCTTATGAGAAATATTTGGTAGAATATTATATTTTTTTTGAAATTTAATAATATTTAATAAAATATTTTTTATTTTAAAATATGAATTATGTCAATTATGAAAATATTCATATCATGACATTTTTAAAAACCCATAAAAACTTTATTGATTAGAATAAACTTCATTAATACAAATATAACATGTAACTATCATCCATAAAATTCGTGTATGACATTAAAATAACCAAATTATATTTATTTTAACATTTATAATATCATTTATTTTAATCCTTTATTAATGAAGCAATCACTCCACCATCATTATGTCATAAAACATTTTCTTTTTTTAATGTCTAAAATTTATAAATAAAATACCATGATTTAAGAAATATTTTTATATTTCTAATGACTATTTATAGTCTAATATATCACTAATATAACCCCATGTAATAATTCTTTTACTAAAAGATATATGTTTATGTTACATTTTCCTTAAATTTAAATTATTTTTTATAAAATGTCATTTTCACTTACAAGTGGCACCATGGGTTCCCAAAATCAACCAAAGGATTAACATGGTCGGTAATATATCAGATATTAGGATTATGAAACATGTTAGAATAATTTAATATTATTATAATATTATATTTTACCCTTATTTACAATATTTATCTTTTAATCATGCTAAATAAAATATTTACTGAAGATACTATTCATAATGTCTAAAAATAAAAGTTGCCTATTTATAAAATTTGGACCTCATAATTGCAAATATGGAATCCTATTTTTCAAAATTCAAAACACATAATTTAAATAAATTAATTTACAATTAATTTCCATTGTGAAAACCAAAAAACGTGTTTTTAAAAAATAAGAACTATCAAACGATTGACACTTGTTTATGTCCAATTTCAAGGTGAAATTTCTTCCAATGACCAACATTGAACTAAATGATAAAAAATTATAATCCAATTACAATTTAAAACCAATTAAGAGGATAATCCAACTATATAATTAAATCATATGAAAAGTTAGTTTTAACTAATAATGCAATATTTTTCACTATTCACTAAAAAATTAACATTAACAGAAAAATACAAAACATTTACCCAAAGTAAGTATTGATGTACTTATTCAAATGAATATCTTTATTTTGTAAAATTTAAAATATAAAATTAACAAAAACTAGATTTAAAAGGTGTTCTCCATCAAAAGGTAGTAAAATGGCCTTTTAAAAATATTAGAGTATTTATGCTTAAAATTGGATTAATTTTCATTTTAAGCCTCTAAATTTTATTGGATAAAAGTAAAAATATTTATAAAAACATGTATAATAATATTTTTGTTATTTTTTTCATTCCCTCCAATATAACGGTAATAAGTTAACTACCATTTAAAACAATATTATATTGTTATTTTTCAATATGACTCAACCTTGTGTGCAACATGAGATTTCAGAGAAACTAATTATTGTGTGATGGGAATTCCATCGAAACATTGCTTCCCATTTAAATTATAATTAATATTTAATTCATAGATTTAAAAAAATATGAAAATTTTATATCTTTTATTTACTGGGGATGTTACATTTAAAGTATCAACATAATAATTAATTAATTATAACTCCTCTAAAACGGAAACAGAAAAACTTGTTTGACTAGTTTTATTCACTTTTAATAACATATATTAAGCTTTCACCATTTCTGTAAACTCATTTTTCAATTATTCTAGAATCTAAATGTTATCATATTGAGTATTCATCACCAAAATATTTTGGGAACTTTAAAACTCTTTTAAACCATTGAAATCTATCATAGAAACCATTTAAGTTTTAAATTTCTAAAGATATGATTTTTTTACCTAATTATTCTATCCCTAACATAAAATATTCTACAAATTTATTCAAATTTGATTCATAATATATTATTTAATTAATAAATAAATTAAATTTAAAATATATACTTGTGAAGAACTCGCCAATATTTTCATCAAATGCAAGATTTTCTACTTTAGTAGAAAGTGATGGGATATCCTCATCCACAACAATGTATTCCATTTTGAAAATTGATATTTAAATTTACTTTTCAATATTTCAATTCACATTATCCTCCATATATTAAATCACTTACATGCATCCAAAATTAGCATCTTAATTAACTTCTTCATCAGAATCATTAATTGTTTCAAGATTTAAATCAACATTCACAGTAATTTTTCATTTTATTACCATATTTTTATAACTATTTCAAATTGTGCATATCCTATTATGATAATATAGTACCCTTATGATATATAATTATAAATATCAAGTCCACTACTATCTTTTCATTCGTCTTTTCCTAACTATGTTAAATATCATTGGAGTGGGGTGAATTAGGGTATGACAAATTAAAATTGTTAACCCATTGGTTATTGTTTTATCATGAAACAAAACATTATTCTCTCCGTTCCACATAGATGTGTATCAATAGAAATTAAATCATTCATGAGACAAAAATTTTACCAATCCCATCAATATTGGGATATGTTGAAGGAGAACAACCATGAAATGTTCCTATCTACCAAATCCACCAAAGCGTATGGTTTTTATAATGTTCATAGCCAACTCACTATCCAAACCAGTTTAAAACCAATTACAAGTTGAAATTACACTTACCTCCAAATTAAAGTGTATGAACTGATCCTTAAAAATATTATTTTGTCATTTAGAGGCACGATAGAAATTTTTCACACATGGGTATTCCCTGAATCTCAGTTTTTAGCTGATAGATAAAATAGACTTCATCATATGGTGATTACCTTTCAGATATACCATTCATGAACTATTTATAATTCTTTTTGAACTTACTAAATAAATTTTTAAAATACCTACTTCATGAGCCATATCCTTTTATAATTTAATCCTTCACTAAAATACTTTCACCATGTAGTGTTACTGCTTCGTGTGCTGGTTCTCTTTTATAGAATAAGTTCCCCATAAACACCTTCCACAAATTGCTTTTAGAATTAGTAAAATTCTCTATGAAATGATTTTATTTGATTAAATTATCTATGATAATAATTAAATTATTAGGGGACCAATATATAGTATCATAATTATTAAAATCTAGCTAATAAAAATTAGATAATTGTCATATGTGGTTCTTTCTTCTGTAACACCCCCAAAAATTCTAAGAGTGACTTTTTATTTGATAGTGTGTATGACATAAAACACCAAATGTAGAAAGTAATATAAAATTTCACAACTTTATAGTATATTTAATAATTTATATAAATTTAATATATTTTATAGATTTCAATTCATGTAGTAATGAGTCAGCTTACATCACACACAATAAAAATTTTCTACGATAGTTTGAATTACATGCATGAATAAGTTTTACAGAAAAAAATAATTATTAAAATATTATTATAATAATATATAATCTATCCATTAAATTATAATTTATGAATATGATTATCTAAATTATTAAAATATATAGTTTAAAAAAAATAAAAAATGAATTCACCAGGATCCAATTAATTATAAATGATTATAAAAATGAATATAAGAGATAATTTTTCATGATCACAATAATATTATTTCCTAATAAAATAAATTAATTAATATAAGTGAAATATACTAAGTAAATTCATATTTTATATATTTAATTTCAAATTTTTAACATTCATCCAATTGATTACATTGGTTTTAGAAGAAACCCAATATTATACATAAAATACTGTTTTTTTATAAAGGTAGTTTAGAGGCATTTAATGTTGAAACTGTATTAAAAATAAATTTTTAAACATTTATACATATTATATGAAAATATAATAATAATTTAATGAATTTCAGTTTAATTATTATCTAAGGATTAATTTCGGATATTTTTCTAACAAAATTTATTTTTTAGGAATAGTCAAAATTACTTAATTTTATTTGAAACTGTTTTTCATGGTTTAATTATGTTTTTAATCAGTATTAAAGTTAACTATTATAAAATATAAATATATTGATCCAATTTTTTTAATTGGAACAAAAATAACCATCAAATTGGAAATAAAATCATTTTAAATAATTGAATATTTTCACTTTATAAACACACTTTGTCATAATGTTTTTGGGGGTAATTTTAAATTAATTTATCTCACTAATGTGATTGGAATTCAGAAACTTGGATTTTATATTTGGAAAAAAAGTTATTTTTAATTTATAATATGATAAAATTATATTTTGACCATATATAATACAGATAAAAATATAAATTGATTTCAACGATTTAGAGAAACTAGCTTCAGAAGGGCCTAATCCTTAAAATTAAGGGGTATAATAACCTATAAATAAGTCCAAAGACTAATTTATGTATATATTTAGACTTTATTATCTTTTGGATCAAATTAAGTTCATTAATGGTCCAATGTTACATTGAAAAAACATTGTCTTAATTCCATTTTTAAAAAATTGACAAGAATGCCACTCCCCATTCACTATAAAGAAGGAACTCACACTTACCAATTAATCCCACCTTTTAATAAATATGAATTTTCCAAAAACATCCAAAATAATATCCATAAATAAATCCCATAATTATTTAATCATCTCTTTGAGCATAAATCCAACAAATTATTTCATTTGGCTTAAACCAAAAGGAGTTACCTGAAAAAGAGGTTATGTTCATTAATGATCACTTTTGTTTCATTTATTTATCCATCCCTAAAAATTTTCTTATATATTTTCTATATAATAATATAAATAATATAAATTTACTAGAATTTTTTATTTCAATGTTAAAACCTATACTGAATCTCACTTCCATCAAATGGGATACCAAATCATCTTTTATGGGTACAGCAGACTACCGCCTCAGGAACTGAAGTGATTTTTTATTCCATTAACAACATTCAAATGGAAATACTGATGGATTTATAGTTTTTTATTATATATATGATATTAATATTTTATTGATTCTTCTGTACTTTTTTTATATAACACATACCATCATTCCATTAATTGTTTTGGAATATGATAATATCTTTTGTACACATGTGGTCTACCATCTCCACAAAGTGATGTGATTTGTTTACACATTTTATATAATGTATTGAGGATGGTTTTAATAGAAATATTTGATATATATAACATTATTATGATAAATAAATTTTTTATAAGTTTATAAATATATAACTTACTTTTAAAATATGAAAAGAAAATTGAAGCAGTGTTCATGCATACATATGGTCGACCGTCTCCATGAATAGTGCAATTCTATTTCTTATTTCCAAATTTTATGGATTACTATAAATATATATATTTTTCGAATAAATATTGTATTTATATCATTATTTATATTTTTTATATGATAAATTCATGATCTACATAATAGGAAAATAAAAATAACATGTCAAAACATTCACAATAAAAATTCAAATTACACATGAAATAGTGAATATAAAGAAATATTGTTAAAATGTGTAATAATATATTAAAAAGGATAATATATGACATAATGAATATTATTTAGCTTATTTAATACATTATTAATATGTTTTAAACAGTTTTAAATTATTTTAGTGGATGATTACCCAAATTGAAAGGCAGGGTAAAGATTTTCTTCTCACTTTTTATATTTGTCAGAAAAATGTCATATTCCCCATTTTCTTATTTTATATGTTTTATATAATTACTATTTGAAAATTAATATAGTTAAAATTCATTCATCATGGTAATTTTTGTTTCAATATTAATTATTTCATCTAATGGGGTTTGAACTTAATGTTACTAAGTATTAAAAAAATTCAAAACTCAATTTTGTTTCATTGGGTTACATTACTTCCTTATCATATTTAATACTAGGTGATTATGTTTATAATGACATTTACTATCTATTTATGTATTTACACATATTTTATATTAATTTACAGTTTATACACATACACAATTCATTTATTAATTCACATATTATCTTTATTTTAACTTTATGGGTTTATTTAAAAATCAAATTCCAATAGTTATTATTTATTATTGAATTTGTAATTAAATAAATTATATAATAATTTTAGAAAAACCAATTTAATTTTATTTTCCTATTTTAATTATTGAACTTCTTATGTCATATCACAATTATTCCACTCTATATTACATTAAATGTTTTATACTGTTATGTATGAAAACTGAACTGCATTTTTGTCTTTGGTATGAGATCCATTTTCCTTAAAAACCATGATTTATAAAAACTTATGTAACCTTTTCAAAATAATTTATTAATTAAATTTTTACTCTATTTTTTATTTTACTAATTTTTAAAAAATATTCTTTTCAATTTATGAATAAGTCACTTTTATAACCTTTTTATTATGTGTATGGAATTTTCTTTTTACCATGTAAAGAATTACCATCCATCAATTAATTATAGAATAATTTTAATTTTTAGAATGTTATTTTAAATAAAATTTTTCTAAAATTTGATTATCAAAAAAAATTAATTTCGAAAAAAATAAAATGAAAATTATATTTTTCATAATAATTTTTTAAATGATCTGTTATTGTATTTTTATTTCATTAATGACAACAATACATTAATTTATCTAACGTGTTTATTTTGTATTAATACAAATCTTGTTATTTATTTGGATATATTATTGTTTTTGAGACTAAGTGTAGTATCTAAATTCACTTCCCCAAATAATTATTTTTGTTAGTAATATCCCATTTAATTATTTAACATTTAGATATTATTGTGCATTGAAATTCCCCTAAATATCCAAATCATTTATCAGGGATATGATTATTGCCTAACTATAAAAACATTTATCAATTTGTGTTTAATTGAAAGAAATTTTATTAACTTGGGAAATTTTCATAAAGATTTATCTTTTACACAATACAAATACGTTATTATAAAGAATGTTTTTTTTAAAATTAAATATATTGTTATATATATATATATATGGAATTTTTTTGACGTATATAACCTAGGATGGTTTAATCCTCTCAATTCATTGTTAGTGTAAACAGATGAAAAGAGTTTGGCATAAACCATTTGAGTTTGTAATAAATAACATTCTAAATATTCCTATGAGTTTCTTTATAGTATTATGATAAAACATCTTTAAAAAGGACTTGTAGGTAATATAACATGTACCTATGAAACAATGAATCTAGTAATTAATCATTATATTCAATTAAATTCAGTTTTTATTATCTTTGATACTTTCACTATGAAAAAATCTATGGATGAACTTCATTCTTAGAATATTTATTGAATGGAAGTTGTTTTTTGTTTTTTATCTTTACATATTTATTATTCATTATATTATCATGATATTAAAGTTATTTAAAGGGAATTTTTTATTTATGTACCTTTTCATGTTTTTTATGCATTTCCTTCTCAAGTTGTAGATTACTTGAAATTTGTGTTAGGATATTTACCTTCATATAATGATTATGATAATTTATTCATTATTGATTTCTCTATACATAACCATTACTAAGATTTTTTTCTCACCATAATTTTTTTTCTTTTCCCCATGATTCCATAAAGTGTACTAAGAAAGAAATTCAATGATATTCAAAGTGGAAATAAATTCATTTTAAGAAAATTATGTTCAAACTTGTGTATTTTTTCATAATGTGGGGCTCATGTATGTATCTAGTTTACAAAATATACTAAACAATTTGGTCCTTCTATATGAAACCCCTTATAATCATGCCAATGTAATAGTAGAAAACATAATTTTTGAGATTAGTGGTGTCAGGTCACTACAGTTGGTATTAGAGAAAGACTAGTAGATACATTAAGAACTTGGTTTCAACCAAAAAATATTAGGGAACAAATTTTTTTGATATAATTTGAGGATAAGTAAAAAGAATCATCATGCTTTGGTAAGGTGTATATTATATAGTCTTTTAAAGGAATACATTACTATTTAGATAATACCTTAGGTTTATGAGTTTAGATTTGATGATAAGTACAATGACTTTAATAACTCTTTTAGGTTTTATATAATGAGAGTCTATCTCCAATGGCCCGAATATCTTAATTTTTTTTGTTCTATGATAACGCCCCTTTTAAGGGATGAAGGGGGTGGAAACCCAAGCAGACATCATGGACATAGGACAATCACACTAGAAGGATAAAAAGAGTAAAACCATAATGAAATCATTGAACTGATCCTCCCCATTATTTGATCATGATGAAGCTCTCTATAATTGCACGATTGTTCGAAAAGATAGTTTCATATGTTAAAGAACGGGCCCGATCTGATGGCAGACGTCATACCCTCTAAAACAACCAAATCCGAAAATCTCTACAAAGATGAACCACCAGCTCTAGAACCTCCTATGGAGTCTTTTTCATGAAATTGAGTCTGATATCACAAACTTCCCACCTTTGAAAAACAAACCATCCAATCATAAAACTACCACCATTCCAAATCAACCAACGCAAACCATGATATTCAACACAACAAGAAACTTTCTTCTCCACCATACAACCATCAAAAAATCGCCCCATCACCTCAATCAAACCCACATGTAGAGACCACCACAGTCCAACCAAGGTACCCCTTCTGAAGCACGACACAGTCGGTACATCTCGGCCCCTTCACCACAGATCAGAACACGGACCCAATACTGGGTAACCGGATTGAGAGACACACTACAGAAGAAGGATCATATTCCAAAGCCACCAACACCTCTAGAGTTCGACCCCGCACTACATTAAAGTGGGACCCCAAGATGCATCGTAGCACGTCTGCAGTGTCGCAAAACAAGAGGATATCAACCCTAAAGCACCATATTAGAAGCCCCTTCACCACAGAGATGATAACTCGATGCACCAGATCATGACCTCTTCACCACAAAGAACTAAACCATGCCTCCTACACACCAAATCAGAATTAATATCTCATTAATGACAATGTATTAATAGTCAAATAATACTATTAGACGTTATAGAAATAGTTTGTATTGAAAACCATAGACAAAATGTTATTTAATTATTAATTTTATTTCAAGGATGTCCAATATATATTTGGGAACAAAATAGGAATTATATTAATATAGTTTAGAAAACGTACAACCCACATGCTGGGTGAAAACCTGTTTCATCAAGTGTGGTAGTGGGTCTTGAACCCATTTCCAAATGACTATAAGGATTTAACACTGACTATTAAGCAATGTAATTTTCTAGAAAAAATTTCATTGTTTTAGTAAAATAATTTCAATAATAAATGTTAATGATGAACAAATAGTGTTGATTTTTATGTTTATATATTAATGTGTCAACCATATTGGATTTTCAGAAAATTTAGAGATATATTGAATGACTTTTCACCCTTTTATGGGCCTTAGTATCAATTATATGTGTATTTCTGTGCTTCATACCTCAAAGGTCTTTTTTGGTATCAATTTTTTGAAATAACAAATGAATTTTCAATTTATCAAAACAAAAACAAAGGATAATAATTATTTAAAATAGAAATATATCAATTATGTTTATTAAGTTACATTCGTATAAATTCAAATAATTTCCCAACATTAGAAAAATGATGTAGAATTTTTTTTTGTCATAATGCCTAAATTTTTATTGAACCGATAGTATTTTAAATAATCATTGATTTATGAGAGTTATTCCCAAAAAATTTCACTGATAATTATCTTTATTATGATAAATAACCTTAATAACCCTATATAATTATCTAAAATTTTCTTCTAATTCAATATCATCACTTTCCACCGATTTCCTCCTACTTTGAAGACTTTTTATGAATTGTTCCATCTGACCTTGTTACTTCTCATTCTCTATTAACAATACCATGTTTTAACAACCATTATCCTGATGTGGGATTTAAATCCAAAAAATATCAAATATCAAAAAATAATAATAAAATGATTGAGTTTAAATTTAGGGACCCAATTTATTTATGATATGGAGAATGTAACACCCAAAAAATACTAAAATATTAACTTTTAATTAGATAGCGTATATGACACATACACCACATGTATAAAGGAATATAAACTCTCATTAAACTATTGTATATTTAATAATGTACATAATTTTTATAAATTATATATATTACAATGAACACAATACTATGTTATCTTGTGTCACACACAAAAAAGAGTTTATTTGGTAGATTTCATTATAGTCAAGACCAAGTTTTACCAAACAAACTATATATTAATAAATTATAATTATAATAAGATATAACACAGTCATTAAATTAGTGTTTATGAATAACATGAGCTGAATTAATAAAATATAAGGTTTTTAAAAATAAAAATAGCCATCATTGGTTTCAAATTAAATTTAAATGAATTTAAAAACTAATTGAATATAATGGTAATTTTTTTAAACTCATGATGTTGTTTTATAATAAAAAATTAAATTAATTAAAATCAGAAAGTGATTATAATACAATTTATATATTATTTATTTGAAAAATTTATTTTACAATCATCCAATATATTGTGTATTCATATGATAAGAACAAACCCAATATTACACATAAAAAGCTATATTTTTATAAAGGAAGTTTTACCACTTTTTAATTGCGCGCCTATTTTGAAAATAAATTTTTACCCTTTTATAAATATAATATATGAAAATAAACACATTTTTTTAAATAATAACATCGTAATTATATTAGGTTTAATTTTTGGTCTTTTTCTGAGAATTTTAATTTTTTGATGAATAGTGAAAGATATCGAATATTAATTGAAGACTTCTTTTTCATTTAAATAATTCCTAAGTTTAAATTATAAATTATATTAATTATAAATATATTAATCTAATATATGTCATTGGAATCTATTTCACATTTAAATTGGATAGAAAAACATTTCATTGTTTTTAAAATTATCACTTTAAAAACTTCATTTGTCATCATCTCTAGGGTATTAATTTTAAATTCATTTATACCAAAAATATGACTAGATTTTAGAAAAATATTTATAATATTTGGGTTCTGAATAATATATAATTTATAGTAAGTTCAAATTAATCTTTTACTAAAAATATTAGTGAAGGAAATTATAATTAATTACAGCGATTAAGATAAAAACTTGATTAACATGGGACTAAACCATAAACATTTCAAAAAAATTACCTAGAAACATGTCAAAAAGATATTTTGTGGAAATATTTCAACCATATAATATAATTTATCTAATTTTTATTATTATTGGTTCCACTTTACATGGAAATAATTTGGGTCGAATTACCTCTTTAAAAAAATATCAATAATGCCACTCCTCCTTCATAATAAAAAGGCACTACCCCACCCATTATTCACACCTCTCTAGAAATTTGCCTCATCCAAAACCTTCCCAAATAATCTCACAAAATAATTACTCCCACCATAAATCCATTAATTTTGTAAGAAATAAATCTAAGGATGTCTTTTGTCAAAAACCAACAAGAGTTATATAAATAATTAGTAACGTTCTTCAACGATGAATTTTTTTCATTTATTTATTCATCCATTAAATGATTCTTGTATTTTAAATATATAATAAAATAAATATCCAAAATATAATATAATGTTTAAATTTAAATGTTATGAAATCCACTCACACACACATCCAACAAATAGGATACACAATTTTTGTTTGTGTGTACAACAGACTAGCGCATTGAGAACCGATGTTTTTTGTTCTTCCATTATCTTCTTTCATTGTTAAATGTACTGATAGATTTTTAATATATATATATATATGATATATATATATAATATTTATAATTTATTTATAATTATGGAGTTCTTTTATATTACACATACCTTCATTCATTTTATTTTTTGGGAATACGATTACATCATTTGTCGACACGTGGACTACCGCCTCCTCCAATCAATGTTATTCGTTCAGAAATTATTGGGAAGGTATTAAGGATGATTTTAATAATAATATGTGACATAAATAAAATTAATATCATACTCCAATTATGTTCAAAATATAAATATATCACTTAATTTTTAAATATGACAAAGAAAATGGAATCATTATTTTTGTGTGCGTATGACCTATTGTCTCTATGAACAGTGAATTCCATTTCCTATCTAAAAATATTTTGGAAGACTATAAATACATATAAAATTAATATATATGATATTTAAATTATTATTTATATAATGGATATTATATAATCATGATCCATTAAATAAGAAAAAAATACAACAAGTCAAGACATACTAACAAAATAATGAAATTAGCACACAAAACAGTGAAAATAATGAATGATTAATAACCAAAGGGTAATAATATGTTATAAATGGATAATATGTGATATAATAAATATAAATATGTTTATTTTAGAAGTTAATAACCTTTTTAAAAATATTAAATATTTTTTTAATGGATGATCACCAAAAACAATACTCAAAGTAAAGGATTCTCATCTCACTTTTTACATCTATGAGATAAATTTCATATTCATCACTTTCATCCTATATATGGTGAATATAATGATATTTTGACATTTAATTTTTTGAATTATTTATTTTTCCTGTTATTTTTATCTTAAATATTAATTATATTATCTAAGGTGATTTGAACATAATATTACCAAGTAGTAAAGCAATTTCATTACTCAATTTCCTTCCATTGGGTTACATTATATACTCATTCTTGTTAATATTCTATGATTTTGTTCATAATATATTTGATGTATATTTATTAATATAATATGTTCTATATGTATATATATTTTACACACATAATTAATTATCAGATTAATTCACACTTAAAGAACATGTTTATTTATATTTTCTATTTCCCAATATTATTCCAATTAATACTTTTTCCTTGAATTTAAAATAAAGTAATTTATAAATTTATTATTTAATAATCCAATTAATTTTATACTAATTTAGTAATTAATTATTTTTGAATTTAATACTACCATTTTATGACACAATAGTACTTAAAATATGTTGCAAACTATTTATATGAAATCCAAACTCCATTTCTTCTTTCAGTTAGTGGTCTTTTTTTCCTAAAAATCCTTTTTTATACAAAAAAATTAACTTTCTTGAAATTATTTATCAAATTAATTTTTACACCTTCTATCTTCAACAAAATAGTTGGAATATTCTTTTTTCTTTCTAAACAAGTTACTATTCAAAGCTTTTAACCATGTAAAAAATGTTCTTTTTTCATTGTATGAAATTTATTACTATCATTTCATTGATGCTTTCATATAAATTTTAAAAAACATTATTGAAAAATTATTTAAATTTGATTATCAATGAAAATTATTTTCAAAAAAATCAAATTGAAAATGATATTTTAAGTAAGAACGTTTCATATATATTTTTATGGTATTTTTTTATTTCATAAATGAAAACATCCATTATTCTTAATCCAATGGGTATATGTCATATAGATTTCATATTTATTATTATTTTAGATGAATTATGATTATTTTTATCAAGTATAGTATTGATATTCACATACATGAATCCTTTTTTATTAACTTTCCCTTTAATTGAACACCTTCCAATGATCATGGAATATTAAAATTTAACCTAAATATACATATTATTTATCATGGATATGATAATCATATAAACTATATTCCATTTATACATTAGGTGTATAATTCATAGTTATTTTATTTATTGGGAAAATATTGATAAATCCATATATTTTACTCAATATGGAATAATTTTCATAAGGAACATTGTTTATGAATTAAATCGGTTATTTGAAAATTAAGGAATACATTGGACTAGTTAGATAAGGGTTGGGGACCATTTAATCCAATCTCATTTATGCATCATTAGTCTCATGAGATGAAAATAGTTAGGAACAAACCCTTTGAGTTTTCAACCACGAACATTATAAATTTTTTTATTAATGGTCTTGATAGTTGTATGATAAGTCATCTTATTAATGGTCTTGAGGGTAAGGGTAACATGTATGTGGTAAACAAAGAATCTGAAAAATATTCATTCCTTCATTTAGATTTAATTTTTTTTATCCATGATATTTTCACTATGAAAAAATATATGGATGCATATCATTCGTAGCTATTTTATTAAGTGGGATGTGTTTTCGTATATTTACATTTCCATATTGATTTTGACTTATCTTAACATGATACCTATGTTATTGGTATCACAATTGTTTTTAGCTATTTACCATTACATATGGTTTTTACACTTTCTTATTAGTTTATTGATTACATATATTTTGTTTTTAGATATGTACCATCCCATAATGATTATTGTCATTGATACATTACTACATCTGTTTTACATAACCCTTAATGATCATTTCAGGTCGCCCTTTTTTTTCATTCCCCGTGATTTGAAGAACAGTACTAAATATTCAAGGATATTCTAAGTGGTAATAATGTTATTCTTAATAAAAATATGATTTATTTATTTTATTATGTTGTAATGTAAGATTCATATTTGTATCTTTTTTATCAAACCTGCTAAACTTTTCTGTCCTTTGGTATTTAGACCCTTGTAAACAAGAAAATATAATGGTAGTAAGAACTGGGAGCAGTCTTATAGGTGTCGAGTATTTATGCCATCGTAGAGTATTGATATCATTATATAGTTCACATAATACATTATTCCGTTACTCCACCCTTTGAAATTTCACGTTCAATAGTAATCAAAAACACCATTTTTGGATCCCTTCAAATCACATTCTTCATTTGTAAAAAACGATCCCTTTATGATTCTGATACCACAACATTACATGTGGAAATCATTATATAATTTTTTTAATGAAACAAATTTGTACACAAATGATAACCCTTTGTGAAGGGATAAAATACACTTCCTATGATAGAAAACAACATGCATCCATTACAGTTTTCATAGGGAATCTTCTATACAAAAATATCAATTTTTCTTTGAGGTTCTTCAAACTACCTATGATTTCATGGAAAAACTACAATGTAGTCATTCTTATCAATAAATCAATTAGAAGAAATACTTTCTACCCATTTCCTATGTTGGGGTACCTATATTTACATAATAAAAAATATCAATTTTTCATAGTGAAAATTATTTCAAACACTGGGTAACTGATCAATCTTCACAAAAAAAATTCTTCGGTAATAAACATGATAGAATGTTGTCAATTGAACTATCAAATAACATATGCGATCGAATAACACATCAAAGTAACCTTCAGGTATTTTTTCCCAACACATCAATAGTTGTCTAATTTACCATATCTTCACCTTCTTTAGTATTTGATGGACTACACTTATCAATAGTTAAAGATTCAATATTCAAAGTTATCTCATGGCATATAACAGATGTTTACTGAAAATAAATTGAAACTAAATATTACTCTGGTTATTTTAGAAATCTACCTCTAATAAATAGTGGGTTTTAGGATGGATTTCTATTGTATCATAGATTATTTAGAACAAAGTGATTTTTCTAAGCTAAAGAACTATATCCTGAAAAAACATTGCAAACATATATTATAATATATATATATATAAGTATAAATTTTTTATATATAAATGACTAAAAATATAAAAATATATATTTATGTAAATATTTTTAATTCATATATATATAATTATATCAATTATATAATATAACATAATAATATATATTAGAATATATATCAATTTTTTATAATTAATAATAATAAATGTGTTAAATAAATATTTTATATTTATATAATATTATTAAATACTTATATTAAATAAAATATGCATGTCAATAGATGATGTGGGGTTCATTTTTTGTTTACGTCACGGGATGGAAATTGGGATTGCATGTATTATCATTCATGTCATGTGTTGTAATCCTACATTGATTTGTAAATATATATATTGTATAATATTGTTAGATATATATGTTATGTAATAATATTTATTCCATAAATGTATTTAATAATATTTTATTTTATTGTTATTTTATAATAGAATATATAAATTTTATTATTATTTCATTGAATATTATATATATATTATAATAAATATTTGATTTTAATATATATTAATTCCCAAACACATATATATATATAATGGTTTGTAATTAATTTATATATATATATATATAATTTTTCTTTATATATTTAGATATGAAAAAATAGTATAAATATATACTAATATATATGGGTAATAAAAAATTATAAATTATATGGGTTATATTGAAATAATATAATGTACATAATTTATTTGTTCTAGTTTTAAAATAATTTTCAATTTCTGAAATCATTTTACCGGAGGGAGAAACTCTTCAGGACTCCTTGGTCGTATTAAAGTGGAGTTAGGAAAAATAATTTGGTTGGAATTTGGGTTGTAGATAATCCATTTTTTCTAAGAGATGTGGAACATTATGTTCATTATACCAGATGCTCATTTGAGTTGCAATCACCAAAAGAATGAAGTGTTTTTGTTTGTATCACTCTTAACATGGAGTTTGTATAAAAATAGATTGATAGGGAGAACACTAATTTATTAATATTGATTGGTTGTCAGGTCAAGGAGATTTATAAGGGAATCAATGTGTAATAATGTAATAGATAGAACTATGTAGTTATAGTAAGCTGGTGAACCTAGATGAATGGTTTGAACCCTCTATTCAAGGGGTATGGGAAAACCTTTCTAAGGTGTCATGGAAATACATTTTTATGTGATCTACATTCCTGAAACATAATATTTATTGTAATAGTGTACATTTTATATAATAAAATATTTTTATCCATCTCTATTTTAATGTATTATGAAATATTGAACCATGTAAAAGCATTTAGGTCTTTATTTTATTTTATTTTCATTCAAAAAAATTTGATTGTCATTATGTGATTAAGATTAATAATTGTTTATTAAGTGTAACTATAGAGAACCATACATTTCATACATAAATATTATATCTTATTATATGAATATTCATTGAATAAAAAATTATCTATAACAAAACCATAATTTTTAATGTCATTGGAGACAATAATAGATAAAAATTGGTTCATAAAAGATCTGTTTCATCTAAACAATATTTATTAAAAACTAGCACCCTTCGTAGACACATCATAATTAATAAAATTATTATATTTAAGGAAAATAAAAACCTAATAAATGTTGAGATAAAGTACATAGTAAGGGTAACAAAGTGATATATAAATTTTAAATTTTAACATAAATTATCGTAAAGGGTATGAGAGCATGAGATTAAACATTGAAAATCAAACCTTAGTATTCAAAGATCATAAACATGAGTCATGGAATAAATCATAGATATTTATAAGACATGAATCATTAAAGGATCTATTAAATTGATTCATGTGAACATATCATTTGAATAATATCATGTCATGAATAATTATCAAAAAATCCATCATAATAATAATAAACATTATTTCAAAGATACCCCCCAATACATTCATAACAAGTTAGGCATCATATTACCTTCAGTGTATATACTTGAGGCTTGGGTAAACATTCCTTATACCCTATATTAGGATTGGAATATCCTAATAGGTGACTTCATCAGATCTTGGGATAAAAATACATATTGTCATTGCCAAATAAACCAAAAATATTTAACCAATGCATTTTAGGAATATATAATTTCATACCCACCAATCACATAATCATAATTCAATTAATATATCTACCATAATATCTTTGAAACAATAATCATAAACTTTCCAATGGAAAATGAAATGAGTTTCATTGATATTTCAATATGAAATCCAAAAAAACTATGGAAAGAATAAATATTGTACCATCAGTTCTTATCCAAAATAATGATTATGTAACGTCAAAATATATAATCATGGATGAAAAATTCCAGTAAAATATAACAATAATATTTCTTCAAAAATATCCTCTATAAATTATTAAATCACATATTAAACTTTAAAAGTGTCCCAATATTATGGAAAATATTATATTTGATTTGTACATTGGAAATATATAATTTAATAGTAATATAATTTATTTTTTATTAAGGCATGAAATTTTTTTCCTTAGGTGTAAATTAAAACAATATTACATTAAATTTTTATTTAAAAAATACAAAATTACCTCACTAAAAAATTTAAGAAGGAATTAATTTAATTTTTTTTAAAAAAATTTCATTCATGGGTAAAAATTATTTTAAATAAAAATATGATAATAGTAACACATTCTTGAAAATATGTACTATATATAATAAAATTGTGTAATCCATATGCCACACATTGGATCCACATCTCAAAAATTAAAACTAATTATTCCAAATCCTTTTTGTTATCCTACTTCCCCCATATAATCTTTGTTCTTCCTTGACTACACACTCCAACACTCCCTCCAACCCTATCCCCCTTTTTCTTTGACATACCTCTCTACCATGTCCTCCCTCACTCCCACCCTTCTAAATCCTCACCTTCACCTCTGACGAGGCCTCCATATTCCGAACACCTCCTAGACACCTCCCCACATCCGAGTATCCCTGGCTTGCATCAATATGTATTTCATACTCTCCTCTTAACAATATACTTTCATTATATTCATATCTTGTTTAAAATGATTTTCATCGTAGGGTTTTTTTCATATTCACATCATTTCAAATTTTTCTTCCCTTCTTCTTCAATTTCAAAATTTTTGGACACCTTACGTCACTTTTCCATGGTAATTTAACCTACTAGTAGTACATCCTTAATCAATTAAAATTTGTTCTAATATTTTGTTCGATTATTTATACTTTAACTATTTAAACACATCTATAGAAACCTACATATCGAACGTAGGGATATGTTCTTTTCAAATACATATATATATAAATTTATTTTTATTCTCAATTCTATAATTCATAACACTTTTTTCATAATATTATTTTTTGGTTATCTTCTATTACTTATCTAATTCTAAAATGATAAATTTATACCGTTTTTTATTTATCCTTCTAGTTCAACTGTTCTTCCTCTTCTATATCCCTAATTTTTTAATATTATTTTTTTCTACATCTAATTTTTATGTTTGTAACCCTAATTTTATTGTGATCTCAAAATTTTCATGTATCAAACCATGATTATCCATATTTAGGAGGTTTCCATTTACTCATCTTATGAACATGAAAAAATTTATACTTAATCAAACTCACATAAAAAGATTGAACGTCAATTTTCACTATGGAGTATTCTGAATTGTCAGTGGTAGAAAAATTTGTCTCCCTTATCATGGATGATAAATTATTATTCCGTACCTAATCATAGTGTAATTTTATTATTTTCAAAGAAATCATCTTTATTTCAGGATCAATTTTATGTAATATCATTTTCCAAAAATTTGTTAAAAGTATTTATTTCTTTATATACCATGGATAAATATTTCTCCATAAATAGTTGAGTTTATTCTTTAATTGCTTAATTTTATCTAAGTTAACTTCATTACCTTACTATAGCCTATATCACCTTTCAATGAATTCTTCAGTGCATCATCAAGAGGTAATGGTCAGTCCCTAAGTTATATATTTTTTACATTATTTTTACTTATGAATCACAATCTAACAAGGACGAATGGTGATACAATATCCATTGAAATATTCCAAGGAAGGAATTGAGCACTAAATAACTTCTCACTGGTAGGACAGAATGAAAAACTAAAATTTCATGAATTGATATGCACGAGAAAGTTTGTATTCAATAGGATTCCTTATGTTTAACATAGATTTCATGACTTATTTAATTATTTTCTTCCATCATCCATTTCAGATCGATCATTTTTCTTTGATCCACTAAAAAATAGTAGATGTTAGTTTGAATTACTATGAATATACGTCATATTATTTTTTATAACTGAAAATAGCATATAAATTTTAATTAAATCTTCCTAAAAATGTTATTACCCTTAATTATAGTTTTTATTAATGTTAACCCCTTGTTATTTCATATTTATTTTTATATATTAAAATTTATTAAATATGTTTCAATGTTATTTTAAAAATTTAGAGACTCCATGAAAATAGATTATGTGTTCCACCACATAATATATATTTTCGATTGATTTTTTATATTTATTTCAATAATAATTATTTAATTATGAATTTTATTTTTTAATTTTTTTTATTAATTTTTTTATAAATATTTTTAATTTAATTATTTTAATAAATATATTATTTTATATTTTACACTCACACATAAATTTAGTTATTTATTTTTCCATTAAGACTCATGATGCACAAAATATTAATTTATTGCATCTTTAGGTCCTTATAACATTTTGATTAATTTCATCGTCAAATTTTCATCATGAAGTAGATTATGATTGTATATATTACTAATCTGATTTATGTATTTATGTATTTTTTAACCTTTTTATAATAGTCAATAATTTTTATTCAAGTATTTGTTATTTTAATGATTGGTATCAAGTCTTTTAAACATGATTTAGTTCTTTGAGGAAGATTTCATTCCTCATTAATGATATTTCATCTATTTCGAGTTTTTTGTTTTCTACTCATCAAATATTTATAGTAGTTTTTTTGGTTTCTACCCTTTGTGTTTCCGGTTACACTTTCAACTTCTCGAATACATTGCTCTCTATATTCCCAAACCCTCTTCCTCCTTAGTCCCAACCTGAATCTTAGGATCCCATTAAATTACCACTCCAACTCACCCTCTACTTTACCCAAATCATGTCTTCTATATACTACTCTAACTCCACCTCCAATGGGATCTTATAATCGGTTCTTTCATTTAATCAACTTCATCATTTCCACCTTTATGATAGATATATAATTAATTATCTAATAATATTAATATCCTCCCATATCTCTCCAAAATCACTTCCTTTCTATTACTCTCCACACCATGCTTTATGTGTTTTCATGTTTTTGATTCTTTAAAATATATGTGCTTTAATAAGTTATTATTTTCATATGATTACTACCTTCCATTATATTCTCTTCTTAGATCATTGATTCTCATCCTTTTTCCATTCCATGATTGTTTTATTTATTTCACCCCACCCCATAATGTTTATAAAAACATTACTTATTTCGAAATATAACTCAGATTTAATAGTGATTATCCTATTATTATAATAACTTCATAACTTATCATATGACAATATATCATTAATTTTTTCCTTGTTATTCACTAAATGAATTTTCACAAACTATGCTATCTTTTTTTGTTTATGTATTTTTTTTCTAAAAGTACATTGTGTGTAATTTCAACCTCATATGGATTCACATTGTTCTATTATAATATTATAAGAAATTATGTTCCAGTTCATATTTATTTGTTTACATATATACTCTGATTTTTCAGGGTACGTATTATCATAATTTTGATTTTCATATTTTATATTTATTTTTAATTTTAAAATATTACATTTGATTATTTATTCTTAATAGATATTTCTTATGCATATTAACGTAGAACATTATTTTTAGAATATATATATATATATTACATGGACACTTTACATTCACTTTTTTGCATATTGAATACAATTGTTGATGTTTTTATTTAATGTATACTTATATAAAATGTGGAATCCCTCCATATAATTTGAAAATCTATTAGTAAGAATCAACAATAATAGTTTTGTAATCATTAAATGTTCGAGAATGGGTACTAATTTCTTTAACTAATATGTAACTTCTGTTTGATAGGTGAATGATTAATAGAATTCAAGAAAGAGATGAAAACCATTCAATCTAATAGTCAATGTCCATATAGTGGATCCATGTTGAATAATTGGAAAGATTCGTAAAATAAACATTTAGTTTCTATCCACATTAATTTTCTAAAAAAGAAATGTTTTAACTGAGATTAAGCTTGTACTTATTATATGTTGCAATTAATTCAAATATATAAATTATTCCAATAAACGTAATGTAAAATATGGGTTTTCAATGTAGATATTGAATTTATATAAAATAATATATGTATGGATATATTTAATGGGTAAATTACAAATGTGAAAAGTAAAAATATAATGAATTAAATTATGTTCACAATATTATTGAGAACTATCAATATATTGATTAATAATTTTTCATACAAAGAGATTTTTTGGGTTGAATTTTAATATTGTCACTAAATATAAAATATGATGATATATTGAATAGTTCTTCTTGTTATCATTATTATATTCTCATAAATATAAATTTATATTTTTTAATTACATTATATGTTGCATTTTATACATGTTCTTACTCACTCGTCTCATTCAAATACTTAATTATTTATCACATTATATGGATTTGGGAAAATTGAAATGAAATAAAACTATAATAATGTAGTCTTTTTATTTGTAATATTTTTTTATTTTTTTATGAATTTTAACTAACTAAATTTTTTTCCATCAGGATGATCATAAATTATTCAATTTCTAGGCCTCTACGAAATCACAATATATGAATGTACATATATTTGGTTTCATGTATGAAAATTTCTGTTCCTTTAAAAATTGTATTTATAATTTTCATTTTTATAAAAATTTACCTTATCCAATTAATTTTTTAAATTATGTAATTCATATTCAATAATTACTAATAATAACATTAACTAATCATATGTAAGATTCTTATATAGTAAAATTCTATTGGGATGTTGGATTGTATATAATTTTGATGAAATGTTCCTCTGGATTCACATGTTATCATCTATGAACTATGAGTTTTTTACCATAATTTACTTTTTTTAGGACCAAGATACTTATAAAGAATATCCTTTTATGGTATTTCCTTTTTTTCAAGTAAGTTTGCAATGAAAGGAAATCACGTAACTTTTTATAATTGTTTGATTGAAGATAAGGAAGTTACAATACTTCCCATGGTAAATCAGAAAATGATTTGATGATTTTTATTTCAAAAATATCATAAGTTAGTAGAAATTGTGTTGTGATGAAATTATTATAAAGTAAAGGGGGATTAAAGGTGCTTCCAATCATATTTAGTTTTTATTGGAAGGAAATATGGTGGTGGAATACAGGGAAGTTATAGTACTTTCCTTGAAAACTCTGTCGATGCAAAAAACTGATATATCTAAGGATATTTATCACTATAGTAGAGTTTGTGATGAAAGAAGAAGAGTTTTTGAAGTATACAAACCACATATAAGAATCATAATGTTTATTTCGGAAGCCTATATTGAAGGTGGTGATGTGCTCTAGTGTTTGCCAAATTTTGGTGCCTAAAAATTAAAAGTGAAGCCATGAGTTTTTGGAAGAGAAAGTTGTGTAATAAATTAAATGGGGTATTCATAGTTGCACATAACTAATTTTTTAGGAAAATAATATCAAAATATGTAAAATTCATGGAGTGCACAAAAAATTGGGCAAAGTGTGTAAAAAAAGAGGCTGCATGAATGATTGGTTTTGCGTACAATATGGATCGCGGTTTAGAATTTTCTGTGCAAGTGGTGTTTTGAGATCATAACGGAGAAAAATTAAAAATGCATGAACCATGTGAAAAACTTATGAAAGTTTGTGAAATATGATGTTGTGTGAATGATTTTTTACGCGCATGGAGAGGGTTTTACACGCAGATTAATATTTTTCACGCATCGTCAAAAATTCTTATAAATATGAGGTGACCCCCTCTCATTTTTATGTTCTCAACACATAGACAAATCTAGAGATTTGTCGAGAAAAATAATTGAATTATTGGGTGGTGCGTGAAACAAATAATGTTTGCGCATAAAAGGAAGTGATGCGTAAAAAAAGAAAGTGTTTCACGAAAAAGGCCAATTCTGCACTGAAACGAAGAGTTGCATGAAATAATGTTTTCTCACTAAAAAGTGTTTTTAGACACATGGTTTTAATTTTATGTGCAAGATACCTAGAAGGTTGTGCAAAATATTTGAGCTCAGCATAAGTAGTAAGTTTTCTGTAAGGAAGTTCTTGCTAGCTTCTACCAAATAAAGGAAATAAATTTTTGGAATGATAAAACTATGGGATCTAATTAAGAAGAACTAAAACTTTATTTTTTCCATATTTGTGCTAAGGGGGTGCACATGCCCTTGTGGATTGTTTTCCAAGTGCTACACGAGTGTAATGTCATATCCTACTCATTGTATTCCACATCAAATGATTGTCTTCTAGTCGATTGTGTGGTGCTGGATTGTTTTTATACCATACCAAGGACGTAGCTACTCTTATTGAGTAGTGAACCTTATAAATATTGTGTTCCTATGGTTTTTTGAGTTCATTAGGAAAGGAACTCTTTAATATGAGGCAACAGTGGTTTCGAAAAGATGGAAACATAAAAATGAAAAGATATCACTGATTCACCCCTCCCCCTCTCAGTGATACTTGGATCCTAATTGGGAACTTCCATTGGTATCAGAGTGACAGATTACATTCATTTGTTCGTTGCTAAATTTTTAATGTGAATTTGTGATGGAGAATTTAAATTGTGTGAACAGTAAGGGGATTCCTATATTTTATGGAAAGAACTATTATATCTAGAAAGATAAAACAGTGCCTTATCTTATGTATCTTGGGTATAATTTTCTTGAAACTACAACCGGTGGATTTCATCCTATTTATGACTATGTTCCTATTACTCTTACCAATAAGAATAATCTTGATAATGATGGAAGGGATAAAAATGCATTACTCTCATCTCTTTCTAAGAGTGAGTTTTAAAGGTTGAAAGGTGTCGCTACAGCTAAAGGAATCTGGGATAAGATGAAGTACATCTATGAAGGAAATACAAAAGTGAAGAAGTAAAAACCAAAAATTTAGAGGCTAAAGTATGAAGACATGAAAATGGGAGAATCCAAATATGTTGGGGACTTCTTTACCAGGGTAAATGAAATTTTTAGTATAATCATATTTCTTGGTGAAAAGTTGGATGATTCTATATTTATTGAAAAGATCTTGAGAATTTTTTCTGACAAGTTTGATTCTAAAGTGTCTTCATTAAGAGACAGAGACCCTAAAAAATAATCTCTGGATGATTTTCATATCACTCTCATTACATATAAAATGATAAGAAAGAAAACGAAGAAGACCAAAACAAAATCTGTTAGAGAAATTTAATTCAAGGTTGCAGAGAGGGAGAATTCAATGAAGAATCTCATTGAGGATGATGTTGGTGATTCTGATTCTGATGATGAGTTATTTAAAAATTTTGATGAAATTTTATCCTAGATTTCTAATAATGTGAAAATATTTAAAGTGAAATATAAGGGTATACTTCCCATAAAGTGTTTTGAGTGTAGAGACTTTGGTCACTTTGGAGATAACATTACTCAAAAGAATAAAGAAGAAGATAGTGACTATGATGATAGAAGTCCAAGAAGGTTGTGGAAGAATCAAGCTCTCAAAGATAAATATTTTCAAAGGGGGGGATAATAATTTATTCAAATAAAAAAAGGAATCTTTTTATCTAAAAATGAAGAAGAAGATAGAAAAACTAAATCTGAGAAATCATTTTCGGAGAATTATAGAGAAAATACCTTTATTGAATCAGTGAATAATAATGATTACGGGAGAAAAAGTTACAACGAAGAAGAAACTCAACTTTAATATCATTTGAAAAAAGAGTTGAAAGAATGTTTGAGGAAGATAAGAAGGCTTGAGAAGGAAAATAAGAAGTCGATAAATAAAATTTCCAAATTAAACAATCAAGAATTTTTTATTTATGAGAATATCAATATAGAAAAGGATATTGATTATCTAAAGTTTTCTCTTGATAATGAAATGAATCGTAATGATCATCTTGAAGTAAAGCCGAAGGAAAAAAGAAGAAGACTTGGAACTTGTTTAATAGAAACATTCTAAAGATAAAGAAATGTATATCAGTTTGAAACTATCTTTCTCAGAAGTTGGTGAATGTTCTAGTAAGAATGAACCATTGTAGGATCAATAAAAGATACCTTCAAAGGTTGAGAAAAAATATGGAACTAGTTCTAATAAGAACGAACATGGAAAGACTTTGTATGTGGCCAAAGTTAGCAATGAAATAAAATCGAGGTATATAAAAATCATGAGTCTAGAAAGATTTCTACTACTTATGGTACTGATAATTCATAATATAAATCTGAACTGAATAAGAATTTTATGATTGAAAATAGGAAGGTTGATGGTCACTATAGTTCTATTAAGAAGTTTTTTGAGAAGCATGTTCACAACTCCAGTTATTATAAATGTTTTAGAGATAAATATTCATTCTATGGTTACTAATAGTACTGTGGGGGATTCAGACACACTAAAAACATCTTTTGGTTCATTCATAAACATTACCACTATTCCAAAAGTTATGTATTACAAATTTTGAGGGGGATTCAATCCTACCAAAAAGGGAATTACAAGAAGGGTGTTCATAAGTAATCTAAGAAGGATAGTGTGAAATTTGAAAATATGTTCCAACTATTGGAAACTATTAGTGAAAGATTTAAATTTCTTGGGAATCTTGCTAATGGATGTCTTGTTTTGTTTCTTGTACAACAAAAGGCTCAAAACAAATCTCAGAAGATGGAGGTGAAGAATGAAAAGGAAGAACAGAAATCTATTATTATTGAAACTATCTTGAAAGCTAGAAAAGGTAAACTTCCATAGATTCTTAATAGTGGGTGTTCTTCTCATATCATAGGACAATTAATGTTTCTAAAGAATGTGAAATACTTCAATGAAGGAATAGTTACATTTGGAAATAATGAATCTCTGAGGATCAAAGGTGCTGGATCACCCATCGTCGAGAAAGAAGAAATGAAATCCAGGAAAACATTATATGTTGTTGGGCTGAAACAGAATCTATTGAGTGTTTCACAACTCTATGATGAGTTTAACAAAGTTATCTTTGAAAATATTTTTTTATGGAAAATGAAAATTATGGAAAGGTAGTTGCAAGAGGCCATTGAACAAAAGGGAACTTCTTCCATGTTGGGGATGTACAAAACTCTTGTTGCATAGGTGTGGTGGATGCAAATCCGTTATGGAATAAACGGTTGGGAAATATGTGTCATAAAAACATTTTCAATTTATCAACATTAGATATTGTTCGAGATATGATTGAATTGTCAAGAAGAATATAATGGTGTTTTACTATTGGTGAGAAAGGCAATATTAAAAACTCTATGCATAAGAGAGGTTACATTCATTGAAAACAACCCCTGGAACTTACACATTCTGATATATATTGACCAATGAACAAGAAATCAATAAAATTATATAAGAAATTCATTACTTTCATTGATAACTTTACTCATATTACTTGTGTTATATACATGGTACATAAGTCATATTCTCTAAAAAGGTTTAAGGGTTTCATGAGGAATGCAGAGAAGGAATATTAGTATTCAGTGAAGAATTTTAGAACTCATAATGGTGGAGAGTATAAGAATAATGAGTTTTAAAGATACCTTGAGAATAATGGAATTCGACATGAGTTAAATTCACCATACACACCTCAACAAAATGGGGTTTCTGAAAGGAAAAATAGAATTTTGGTTGAAATGGAGAGATTTATATTTCATGACCATGCTCTCTCTCAGTATTATTGGAGGAAATCCATGAGTACTATACTATATATTCAGAACCAATGTTTGTATAGGCCACATTCAGATATGACTCCATATGAAATGTTTTATGAAAAAACTCAAGGTTTGAAACACATAACAATTTTTGGGAGACCATGTATCATAAAGAAAAAGGGTGGAAACCTTGGAAAGAATAAACAAAGAGGAGATGATGGAATTTTTCTAGTTTCTGCTCTAGAAGGAAGAGGATACAAATGATTCCATAAAAAAACAATAATAATAATTTATTCTGATGATGAGAATTTTGTTGAAGATAATGGGAAAGAAAATCACACTTTTTCCAATATAGAAGTTGAGAAGGATAGGGAATGTCTTGTTCACGATTTTGATAATACTACCAATAGTTGTAATCCTACTCAAGAAGAAGAATCACATATAGCAATTTAAATTGATGAGGATGAAATTCAAATAGCTCATCCAAGGTTGAGGAAGAATGTGGAGGATCATAACATTATTGGTGGTCGACATCAGAGGGTTCAAACAAGAAGAACAATAAATTCTATTACACATACTTATTTATATTCAAAATTAGAGATGGATGATGTGAATGATGAATTTGAGCTTCCATAATTGATTCAGGCTATAAATGAAGTTCTTGATTAGATAGAAAAGTATGATACCTAAGAATTCAAACCCAACTTGGATGACAAAACTGTTATTGGTACATAATAGGTTTTCTGAAACAAGATGAATTAAGAAGGCTAAGTGATAAGGAACAAGTATATATTAGTGTGAAAATTATACTCACAAATTAATGGTGTTGATTTTGATGAAACTATTTATCCCGTGGTAGATTAGAAATAATCAGAATATTTCTTTCTATTACTGCACAATGAGGTTACAAAATTTTTCAAATCAATGTGAAGCCTACATTTCTTAATGGAAACTTCATGAATAATTTTATATTAAACAAACTTGTGGATTTGTTATTGGGAATGATGAAAACTATGTGTGTAAGATGAAGAAATCCTTTTATATGATAAAACAAGCTCCAAGGGAATGGTATTCCAAACTGGTTACTTGCTTAAGGAATATCGGTTTCAAGAAATGAATATTTGACAGCAATATTTACGTCAAGGAATGTCAAGAGTCTTCTCTTAGTGAAATTGTTTATGTTGATGACATTATCATTGAAAGAAATGATGAAAGATCTTGTGAAAGATTTGTTGAGGAGGTGAATAATTTTTTTGAGATGTCCTTGTTTATAGAAATGAAATACTTTCTTGGGTTACAAATATTATAGAAGAAGAAACACATTTTTCTTTCCCAATAGAAGTATACTAAGGAACTTCTGAAGAAGTTTTTCATGGAAAAACTGAAACTAGTTTCAAAAGCCATTTCAGTGGGAACAAAGTTGTCTAAAGATAGATAAGACAAGGAATTTGATCAGAAAGAGTTCTTAAAGCTGATTGAATGTTTTTTATATTTGGCTTCCTCAAGAATCGACATTTCCTATGTTGTTACATTATATAAAAGGCTTTTGATTGATCCCAAAGAATCAAATTTAATTTCTAGAAATAGTATTCTCATATATATCAAAGGAAAAAAAATTAGAATCAGGTATGATTGAGTAGAAAATATTGATTTGTTAGGGTATTCAGATGCTGATTGGGCAAGAAATGTTGATGATAGAATATCAACATCTGGTGGAGTTTTCTTTTTGGGGAAAAGATGTGTTAGTTTGCATACAAAGAAATAGGAATCAAAAAATCTTAGCACAGATGAAGATGGGTATATTGTTTCCACTCAAGAAGCTACCCAACTTATGTGGATGACGACTATGTTGGAATATCTACTTGTTGAAGTGAAGCTACCCTTACTTTTGGGATATCATAATCAGAGTGCAATAAATATTACAAAGGAATCTGGTACAACATTCTTGTTCAAGACACATTAATATAATGTACCACTTCATCAAATAGAAGGTGGAGAAGAATTAATTAACTTTGGAGTACATTACTATAATGGAAAAAGTTACTAACATATTCACAAAACCATTAATGAAGGAACCATTTTCTAAATTGAGGTTGAATATGGGTTTCCAACCTCCTTATTATCAAGGATGAGATATGTGTGTCTATCCCCTATCTCATATTACCATGGATAGTATTGTAAAGGGGGATAATTGTTTCATAAATATATCATTATGGTTAAATTCGTAAAGGGTGAGTTTTGGGTAATCTATGAATTCAGCATGTAAGTGTGTGAACTATTCTAACAGTTTGTTGGAATGGTTGTGGGAAACATTTTTTTGTCTCCTATGAGTTAAAGCTGTGAAATAAGGCTTGGAAGAAAAATAAGATGAGTGTGTTTTGGATAAGTCTAGAGAATAATGTTTTATATGATTCATAGTTACTACTTTTGGACAGCATGGTTTTGCTGTCAATAATTCCTGTTTCCTACAATGAGTTTTATCAGGTTGGATTAGAATTGTGGATGAGTAATACATTTCTTGAGATTAAAATTTTTAGTGATTTATCTATATTGGTTGAAAACAAAATCCAAAAGGGGGTATTCTTTGTACCAAGCTACTTATCAAGAATATCCTTTTCAGGTATTTTCTTTTGTTGTCAAGGAATTTTGAGAAGAAAGGAAATTGCATCAGTTTTTATTAGTGGTTTATGGAATATAGAGAAGTTACAATACATCCCATGTTAAATTAGAAAATGATTTTAAGATATATATTTCACATATATCATATGTTTTTAGAACTTATGTTGTGATGAAATCCTTATAAAGGAAAGGGGGAGTAAATGTGCTTCCAGTCATATTCAGTTTTGATTGGAAGGAAAGATGTTGGTGGAAGATAGGTAAGTTATATTACTTTCTATGAAAACACTATCAATGCTAAAAACCGATCTATCGAAGGATATTTATCATGATAGTGGAGTTTGTGATGAAAGAAAAAAGAGTTTTTTAAGATGAAACATCACATATATGAAGCATGAAGGTTATGGTTGAATCATATATTGAAGGTGGTGATGTTCTCTAGTGTTTTCCAAATTTTTTTGCGTAAAATCAGAAGTTGAAGACATGAGTTTTTGGTAATGAATGTTGCATGATAAATTCAATGGGGTGTGCATAGTTGTGCACAAATGATGTTTCAGGAACAGAACATCAAAATTTGGAGAAGGCATGGAGTGCGCAAAAAACTGGGCAAAGTGCGCCAAAAATGAGGCTGTACAAATGATTGGTTTTTCATGCAATATAGAACGTGGTTTAGAATATTCTATGCAAGTGGTGTTTTGAGATTAGAATAGATAATAATTGAAATGGAAAGAAGTACTTGAAAAACTCAAGAAAGTGTGTGAAATATGATATTATGTGAAATAGTTTTTACTTGCATGAAGAGGGTTTTACGTGCTGATTAGTATTTTTCATGCAGGGTCAAAAATACCTATAAATATGAGGTGACCCCATCTCATTTGTATTTATTTGACACATAGACAAATCTAGAGCTCTGGTGCGTAGAATAATTTATTTATAGTGTGGTGCACTAAAAGGAGAAGTTCTATGTGGAAAAGGAAGTGTTGCGTGAAAAAGGAAAGTGTTCTGTGAAAAAAAAAACAATTCGGCACAAAAAAGAAGAGTTGTGTGAAAAAGGTTTTTCATGCCAAAATGTTTTTTTATGAACGCGTCTTTAATTCTATGTATAAAAACACCTAGAAGGGTGCATGAATGATTTTATTTCATCACAAGCAGTAAGTTGTGTGCAAGGAAGTTCTTACCAGCTTCTGAGTAAGAAAGAGAATAATAGTTTGAAAAGATATAACTATGAAAGTTGATTAAGAATCACTGAAACGTTTTTTTCCTATTTGTGATAGGGGTGGACACACGCTTTCAGATTGCTTTCCAAGTGCTGCATAAGAGTAAGGTAATATCATACTCATTGTATTCCACATCAAAGGATTTTTTTCTAAAGTATTGTGTGGTATTGGATTGTTTCTGTACCATACCAAGGATGTAGATACTCTTATTGGGAAGTGAACCTTTTAAATATTATGTTCATGAGGTTGTGTGGGTTTAGTAGGGAAGGAAATCTTTAACAGGTGGAAAATTTTGTTTCAAAAATAAGGAAACATAAAATGAAAAATATATTGTTGATTCACCCCCTCTTCCTCTCAATGATACTTAGATCGTAATTGGGAACTTGAAATTTCATGTTAAAATTTCTACTTCTTCATACTGAATTATTTTAATTGAGTAGTTAATTGTTTTAAAATTTAGATGATCATAGAGAAATTGTAATAAAATAATAAAATAATATAGTAATTTGTATGCCATTAATTTTATACTCTTTTATTATGTGTTTTTTTCAACAAAACAATTTCACCTTCTTGTAGTTTAAAAGTTAAAAATTTATTGGGAAACTATACATTCAAAAAATATGGAACTAATTTAATTTGGTATCATTTATAAAAATAGATATTCCATTATCAATTATACTAATATTTTTAATCACTTTTATTTATAAAATTATTCTAATTTTTTTTTAAATTATGTAATTTATATTCTATAATTTCATGTGTGGAAAATTACCATTCCTATAAAATATTTTTCTTTAGGTAGTGAAATTAGGTTGAGATGTCTTGTCTTATAGATTCGTAATGATATTTTTTCATTATAGGATATTCAAGTGATTCCTCTAAAAAAATAAAAAATTAACCCCTTCGATACATTAGATTATATTTAAACCCTATTCAATATAATAATTTATTTCATTAAACATCTCAATATTCTATAATTTTGATATATCATATATATCTTTTAGCTCAATGCTTGTTATTTTATATTATCTTAATTATATATGTATCAAACATATACAGTCCACATATATATTATATGAATAGAATATATATACATAGTATATGAATGGAACATATATATTTACATATAACATATATATTGTCTATATATAAATGTATTCATTGTATACACTTTCTAAATATATAAGTTTCTGTTATAAATGTTTTTTTGGTGAATATAGAATATTATATAAATATATATATATATATAATGTTTGCATGTTCTATATGTATAGAAATATCCAAGATATCTATATGTGTGAACTTCAAAACACATTTCACATTATCATTTAATTCCATGATCATAAATCCATAATTGATGTAGTATTTAAGGTGTTCTAACAATTTTTTAAAAGATTAGCCTATTATAGAACATAATGTTATACGAAATCACCGATTAAATTACATTAATTTATGCATTTTGATGTTTCATGCATGACATGAACAATATTTTATAGCATTAATAATCCAAGTAACTAATTTCAATCTTCCCATAATATCCATTAGTTTTAGGTATTTTATAAAATAGATTTTTATTTCAATAAGTTGTAAATGTTTTTATAGAATTGAAATTTTTTAAAATTTTGGAATGATAACATTATAAAATAATAGGAATGGTTTTTAAAATATTGTACTATATTTCATTGGAAATTAATTTATATATAATTTTTATCATACAATATTAGATTATAGAATGTTATTATTATAATTAATATATTAAATTTTAAATTTAATTGTATGTTGTTTTCAATAGAATTTCTTACTCTACTATAGTTTATGTGGCATTAAACTATATAATTAATGTTCAATATATAACCTTTATGTCTATAAATGTGGTATTTAGTACCATTTCTAACATTCATTCTTCTATAATCTACATTTTCTACTATTCCAAGCTTTATTTGTAATGATTTGTGTTACTATAATTCGAATTCAAAATAATTTGTAACATGCATTCCTAAAAATCATAGTACCGTGTTTAAAATTATTAATTATGCATAATTTTATTTTCAACATCAATTAATCATCTTATACTCAAAATCTAATCTCGTTAGAATCAAGAAGCCTTATAATGTGCCTTCCTATTTTGGATGTTTGGGTTTTCACTCCTCCTTCATGTAGTGAATATTTTTCTTTTTATTAGAAGTAAATAATTTTTTAACTGATTTATTGTTTCAAAATAACAAATTCAAAAACTATGTGTAGTTAAATTAAGTGATTTTGTTTCACTATTTTTTGGGAATTTCTTATCTTTTAATTATCAAACACACTTTCTGTGTAATAGTTTTTTAATAAATTTTTTATCCATGGAAGATTCCATTTATTACTCTAAAATATATATTCAATTTCAATGAAGAGATGTATTAATTAGATAAATAAAAAAGAATATTGATTTTTCAACATGAATCTAATATTACTAAATTATTACTCCTTTAGTACTTGGTATTCAAAACAAAATTGCATTATTTACAATTTTTCTAAAATCTCAACATCTAGACATATATATATATATATATTACATTTCAATACACTTAAACTATTTATCTTTATGATTATACAATGTGAAGAAGATTAGATATTATTTTTATTATGAAATGCGTGGTTTCTATAATAAATGAATTTCTTTTTCTAAAAGTTAGGTACTAGTGAATTATATTTTTCTCGTGGTTTTCCTGATAATGGATTCATGTAATTGTTCGTGGTAAAAATTGGAGGTTAAAAAATAATGTTTATGATTTGTTATCTTTTATTATTATTCCTAATTTGAACTCTAGTTAATATAACATCATTTATATCTCTAACCACAAATTTATTTTCTTCTTCAGTTTTACAAAAGTAATCATTATATGATTTCCGACAATTTATATTAAATGTTTATGAATTTAATATGTAGTTATCATCTACATTTATATATTATATAAATATATTTTCATTAAATATATATTATAAAATTCAAATATAATATATATAAATATAATATATATTATAATATATATTATACACTAATAAAACATAAATCCACACATATATATTTTATAATTGTTTTCAATGCTAGTTAATGTTCATTTTTCTTTAAGACATTGTTAAATTATAATTTTTAAATTGAAACCGGTATATATAATTATTTTTTTTCTAATTCATTGTTTAATTATAGTGGAGATAATTGAGAAAAGGTGTGAAGAAGTTGAAAACCCAACAATGGTGAGGTAATGATTTCTATAAAATCCATCAAGATAATAAAAATTACCATCCATTTCATTACTATTTAAATTTTTTCAATTATTTATACATTTATTTAATTCATTTAATACTTAATTCTGATGTTTAATTATCTACATTTTTCAATTATCAACAATATCTATCAAAAATGAAAGATTCACTATATATTCTTATAAATGTTTTGAAGAGTGAATGAGAATCATTTTTGAAAAAATTTCAAACCCCATTTAATGAAATAAATAATTAATATTCTATATAATTCTGAATATATCATTTCCATAACATATTTTATTTTTTATTATCCAGGATTAGTTGATTTTATAAATAGTAATGTTGGCTTATGCTCTTAATTTATTGTATCCAGTACATACAATTTTTCTAATAATTACTTTTCATTACAAAATCAACATGAATCATCAAATACTCCTAGATTTATTTCACCAACTCAATTATTATTCAAAAATAGAACAATATTTCTTATTTTAGAAATAAAATATTCAATTTTTAGTCTAGTAATCTCATAGTAATATTCAATTCTTTCATTAAAAGTGGTATAATTCAACTACTCATATTTCCTTATATATATTATTTTGTGTTCAGGTGTTTTTATATTTCTCATTCTAAATTTTATCACACACTCCTATAAATTATATTTTTCAATTTTAACATATATATTATATTTTATTACTATTTTAATATTATTATGTATATGATGTGTTATATCTAGCATCAATATTGTTCTTTCCTGAAAAATGATTTCAAACATAATTTTTTCCATACACTCTTCACAAAAACATAACATTATATTTACCATTACACTTTTATTTTAATAAATTAAATTTTAATCATTAATTAATTCAATTATATATTTACTTTTAAATATGAAACAAATTTACATAAATTTTTCCATGTCATTAAAGTAATTATATAATTATTCTTAAAACATTTTACATGGCATGATGGATTTGTTTCACTAATATGATGAAGGAATAAGAATAAAATTGAAAACACCTTTGAGAGAGAATTGAAGTGGTGGTGATTTTGGGGGATTTGAACTTGACATGATGAAGAATATTTTTGAATATTGGATATTCGTGTGACGCTAATATCAGTTTCATAGAGAGTTAAGTTTGATAGTGGAGTTTAGTTTTTTAACCATTATAAACTTATTTTTTGTTGTTTATAAGATTTTCATTGTTCTCAATGATGTTATAGGAAGTTTTATGTGTAATATAATTTTTTATAACTATTTTAAAAAATAAATATATATATATATGTGGTAGATTTAAATTTGTTATTCTTATATCCTTTTAAAAAATCATGATATGAATTTCAATTTTTTATACTTACAAAAGAAATATGAAACTGTGAGATTTCATAGTCAGTATAGTTAAATTCATAATGAATGTTTGAATATTATTTCAACTATAATCTATTATATATGGGTTGATTCACTCCATGTTTACCCATTTATATTTGATTATCACCAAGGGAAAAGGTATCTTATAATAAAAAATTATATATTTTATTTTGAATTGTCACATCTAGGATAATATTCATATTATGGATTATGAGATTTTATTAAGTATTAACATTTTATATTATTTTTAAACAATACTGTCATTATAAAATTAAATTGTTGTTTGATTTTGATGATGTGGGATCACTAAAATGTTACATTATTATGGGTTATAATTATTTGATTATAATTTAATATCAATGAATGATATTCATCAAAATTATTTTATATTTTATCATCTTCATATATTTTTCTATTTTATATATTTTCTTAATCATTATTATAACAAACTTCTTGTATTATATTCTACATTACCCTTAATTTGAATATAAAATGATCATTTGTCAAATTAAATTTAAATTTTCAGATCTTATTCATCATGATTTAATAAATGAAATTTGTCAATAGAAAAATATATTTTCACAGGTGACGAATAGGCTTCCGAGAAAAATAGACATAGAAAAAGTGATTTCATAAAATGAAAAAAGAAATACATTTTAAATAAAATAATTCATGGAGAATATTTTCTTCATATATAAAGTAAAATAAATGTAAAACAAGTATTGTCAATAACTAAATATTTTATATGAAAATTAAATGGATTTATCCGAAATATGTTATATAATTTCCATTGATTGGAATTAAAGCATGAACAATCCTTATTAAGATGAGATTGAACAATAAATATCTAATGGTGTGTTAGGAATGCATTGAAGGAAATATAACCACTATATAATTAATTAAAATTAGTAATGATTATATAAAAGATTAATACTTATTTTATTATATATTATCTATGAATAACATTTAAATATCCATTTATTAACAATTACTTGTTTAAATCATCATTTTAGGGTATTGTCAATTTCAGTAGTTACATTTGGTGTACATTGATCATGATTTTATCATATCATAAAAATTAATTATGATATAAATACCATATATATTCACAATGTATATATTTATGATTACCCATAAAATATAAAGATATAAAAATGAATTACACTGTTCTTGCATACGGTAGGTCATACATTCGCATAAACATTGTATTCACTTTTCATTAGATGGAATAGTAAAAAGGTAAATAATAATTCGCTTTTATAGAAACATTGTTATATAATATATATTCATTACATATATATTTATTATCATCGATGTATTTTAGACGAATACAACTCAAGTCATTTTGTGGATGTAGTAGACCAGACGTATGTGTGAGAGAAATTATGATATTCCTATAAATAGTAAGGTATCATGTAAGGTATTATATTATAATAATAGATGAAAATAATATAATAATTGTCATATATAATATTTATAACAAATAATTTTAACACTCTGCAAAAAATAAGGATAGAAATTTAATTATAACACTACCTGGAGGTCCTAGTCCACACATATATATGAGAAGACATTTCACTTCCCATTTGATAGACAAAACATTGTATAATGGTGGATTCGTGAATGTAATAACATTTTAGTATATTGAGGAATATGAATATTTTATTTTATGATGAATAAAATGGGTTTATAAGGTACATTAAAATAGATAAATTGAACATAATCATGTATGACGATTACCTATTTTTTGGAAGTCCTCCTATTTATCTTTTATTAAGGACCCTAGGAAAAGTATTTTAATATTACAATCACATCAATTTTGTTGAAAAGGAATATGAGAATTAAAACATCCTTGGATTTTTTATATATATTACTCAACTTGGTGTAAAAGAAAGAGACAATTTGTGTCCTTTGATAATATAACCAAATCTCACAGATGGAATTAGTTATAATATTTTAATGTAATTAATGAATTTCACATGTAAAATGATTTGTAATTAATAAAAAATAAATTAAATAGTGTATTTTATTTAAATATTGTCATTAAATGAAATTTAGAAAACTCTTGGTGTCATTTTAAAACTTATCATTTTTATTAACCCATTTGTTATCCCTTTTTAACCATATACATGGTGAAAACTATTTCAATCGTAAAGGGTCTTAATTTTACATAGAATTTAACAATTAGACCATAAATGAGAATGGATTACATTATTGAACACATCATTTCCTAATTTTACTCCAAAAATATTTTTATGATTTTTGAATAACATAATAAATATTATTTTTTCAAAAAATATCATCGGTCATTATTGACACAATTTATTTATGTTGACATTAATGTTATCATGCTATTTTTGAAATTAGAGTCCAAAACATTTCAACATATAAAATATTTTATATTTGTCAAAATTATGTTTGTATCAAAATAATTCAACCCTGTTTTATTAGTTTAAATATTTTTAAAATAATTTATTTTATTTTAATTTTAATTTAATAAATAATAAGACTCTATTGTTTATGAATTTAAATTAGTTATTAATAGACATAAAATTAAAAATTATTGATTATTTGAAAAATTATTTTATCCTTATAATAAAAATTTATAACTGGACCTTTCAAATTTTTACAATACATAAAATTTTATTGAAATTAATTTCATGTGACTTCAATTTTATATTAAATTTTTTATTGTAATAATATAAATACTATAATAAAAGAAAAATGGAACCAAATTTCTATATATTTGATACATTGATTGAGGTGGCTGAACTCCACTTCTATATTAGGTAAAATGGAAGATATAGAGGAATTGTGAATCATTACCTCAACATTTTAAGATTATTTTAAATATTTTACCCTTTTAGATATGATAAATTTTTATCCAGGTTATTATTAATTATGAATAAAATGTTCTTGTTTAACTAATTATAGCCCACCAATTGTAAATTTTTACTTAATATTAAATGATTCAATTCAAAAAAATTATATATTAAGTTTAAAATTATTCATGAAGAATTTGATGAAAAGTTATTTTGTATACAAAATTGTTTCTGAAGTATATTTTTTTTATTAGAAAATTATATATAAAATTAATTCCAATATGTATAATTTTATTTTTAATAATTTCAATGTACAATTACAACTTTTTGAAACACTTAATTTAAATAGAACATTTAAAATTAGTAAACGAATTGATAATTATTAATAAAAACATTCTCTATTATTCGTTGAAAAATCAATCCTTTCATACAATTATAAAAAATTCACGCATATGCAATTATGATGTGATAATATTAATGTCAACTTTTTTTTCAAAAAATTACATCAAAATAAAATAATAAACTAATTACATTATTTTCTCTTGAAATGTAATAACCAACAGGATTTTTCATGTAATAACGTTTAAATAAAAATGAGTACTTCATCGTCACTATATTTTATATTTTATAAAACTATTATTCTTATTTTATTAAAATGTGCTTATTCCTTTTATTTACTCTAGTTTAATTGATGGGTTATATTTATATATTATATTACATTTCAATTAGCCTTTGGGATACAATATGAAAAGTTATCTTTGAAATTATATATATTTAAAAGGAAATATATCATAACATCACAAGGTCTTACATTCTACCCCAATGAATTCTCTCTAAAAGTTCCATAACTCTGATTTGAAAAATTACTATATATCTATTTCATCACATCCTCATGTTCCCATGCAGCTTCTCCAATTTACTGATTCACCCATAAATCATTAGCCATGTGAGTAGTCTTATTCTCTAGTACTTTATCACCATGATATAAGATTTCTACAATTTATTATTCATAGTATGGATAATTATGTAATTATATAATATATTTCTCTAGTAAATGTGATGGATTATGTATAAAATTATTCAGGAGATGTTTGTACAACACTTCATTGACCTGACATAGGATCATTGTAAGTATCAAGAGAAATTATACCATCCTTTCCCGGTCAAGATTCACTATTGATCCATTATACCTTGGGAAAATATTTCCCTTCATTATAAATATTATAACTTTATTCCCTAGAAAAAATTATAAAAATTTCTTCTCAGCGACATCAAATTCTATATTTCACCAACAATTGTTGGGATAAAATTTATATTAACACTGTGATACCATGATTATTATTAAAATACCTTAGAAATGATATGCCATTTCCTAGTCTGGATCAATTCCAAATAACTATCATTCTCCACATGTATCCCAGGTCATTTTATTTCTACTCTTCTTCCAATGGATATATACAATAGGAGGAATCTGAATGATTTAGTGAATTATAATATTTTATGAAAACTCAACTAGAGGAAGGTTTTGATCCCAAAAACATTAAAAATAACTATAATAGTACCATATAATATCCTCCAATATATAAAGTTTTCTCTCATATAGTCCATTTATTCAATGTTGATAAGAAATACTAAAATAAAACTCTGAATTTGTAGCTTGATGAGTACTTTTCCCAGACAAGAAAGTAATAATTGGTTATAAATATAATTCAAAATAATGTGGTACTCTATATAACATAATCACTTAATTAATTTATATTTTATCAAGATAATAAATAGAGAGATATTTTATGATGGCAATAAGGTGTGCTAACATTGTAAAGTGATTAACTATAACAAAATAGTATTATGGGCTAAAAATATATTGTTGAATCAAATAAAGAAGTCCATGGTGATGTCTACACATTTACTTTATTTTGGGTAATGGTTGGGAGATCAATTTATACTGATATCTCTCATCCATAACTTCAATAAAAACTATTCCCTGAGATACAAACTTTGTAATACCTATCTTCATGTTGTCCTACTAGAAATATACATTCATATCTCTTGTAATATTTATACATCCATGATGAATTGATAGTTTTGATCAATGAGAATCATCCTACATCACTTACACGTCTGATAGTTAGGGGACACATAAACTGTTCTTAAACCATATGATTCTACCATAATAATGTTTTATCTTAGAAAAAATTATCGCTTTATTTTGAATTTGTACATCATCCTTCTATGCTTATTAAATCATTACATGGACAGATGGATGAATACCGTTCTTTGAATGATATTAATTTTATATTTCGTTCAATATTTATAGAACTATAATTTAAAATTTTATTAATATTGAATATCTTTTATCCTCATTATAAATAAGGATTCAGGATCCTTGTGATTTTTAGAATCTTCCACCTTGTTTACATTCCATAGTGGTAAATTATTGAGTAGTAATAATACATAATCAACTATAAAAATATTATATGGTTGATATTATCATCATTATAAGTGAATATATTCAATAAAAATTTCTTATGAGTATAAATATTACACATTTGTTTGATAATATATTTCTTCCATATCATTAACGTAAAACATATAGTAGCTAACTCCAAATCATGTGTTGGGTAATTTTACTCATAAACCTTAAATTATAAATATTTATAAGATATGTCCATATAATTTTACATGAAAAAACTTTTATGTCCCTTATTTAATGCATCTCTATAGATCATAAAACCTACTCTTCTATATGGTAAGGTATGTACATGTGTTCTAACTATACTATTACTCTGTACATTGAAATTTTCTTCACATTCATTGTAACACTAGAAATTTATAGTAAGAAAACTAAATTTAATATAATTTATGGAATGAAACACCATGTTAATATAATTATACAATAAATTTTGAGTTTATCTAGAATTTCAATAAACAGTATGATTATCTTGGTCGCGTGCTCCATCTGTGCACCTCGAACTCCACCTGCAGATGAGCCCCCACCAAACATCCATCGGCTCCATCACCACTGAGGAATTGATGGATGATGGAAAGGGGTGACCATTATTCTGTCAGTGCGATCATTGGTGTTTTACCTGCATGAGAGGTTCCGAGCACATCGGTCATAGGCCCTCAAAGAAGGCATTCCACCCCCCAGCTTGTGGTGGAGGTATCATAGAGATGAAACGCCACACCATTTCATCGCCTTTCAGCTCATGATTTGCCGAATTAGGTATAATATAAGTAGTGTGTCAACTCAGGTATTCTTATAATATAAGGCTCAAACCCCCCAATTCACTGAGGTTATCTTTTACTACTTGTAAGACTGATTTTAACCAAACTACAATATATTATTAATATTATTATTTAATATGATTGTTCCCAACTAGCCTCTATAATAAATGTATGAAATGCATAAAATAAATTTAAAATATAATATTTATATATTATTAAATAATTCTTTGGTGTTATAAATTTATATATAATTTAATTTAACATTAACATATGCTTTTTATGAAAAACCTATTTTCTATGCACGTAAAGTCAATATATCATTATAAATTAAATTAATTAAATTTATTAAATGATATTAATGTAATAAATATATTATATAATCAATAAATTATTTTTTACATTCATCCAATATATTTTATAAGTATAATATAATAAAAACCCCAATATTATGCATAAATTCAATATTCTTATAATTGCATTTTTCCCACCTTTTGATCAAGTATCTATTTTTTATATTTATTTTTGGAAATTTTATAAATTATATATGTTAATATATACATCATTATTGAAAAATTAATATAAAAATTATATTACAGTTAATTTTTTATATTTTTCTGTAAAGTTTCATTTTTAATGAATAGTTAAAAAATACCGAGTTTTAATTTAAAACTGCTTTTTCATATAATTTATTTAAATTTATAAATTAAATTAAATATTTTGTAAAGTATAATTAGTGAATTTATAGAAAAATTAATTCATTTTTTTAATTTTAATCAATTTTCCATTGAAATTTGATATAAAAACATTTCAATCTTTTGAAAATTTTAACTTTAAAACCCCGCTTTGTCGTCTCATCTATGGTATTGAATTGTAAATAATTTCTATAACTTCTTTTATTTTAATTTTTTTAAAATATATTCCATATTTTTAATAATAATAGTTTATAATTCCTAATATGTTCAACTTAGTTTTTTCCTTAAATGATTAGTCAATGACATTAAAATTAATTTTAATGATTAACTTAAAACCATGTTTAATTAGTCATTAAATGTTAGACTTAAGGTACAAAAAATATAACTAAACCATTCCAAAACCAATTTTATGGCCATATTTAGACATAAACCCTTGATTTATCAAATTTTGTGTGTTTTGGAAGCCTCTTTGTATGCAATAAGTGGGGCAGCAAACAATTATTTTCAAAAATTCCAAGTGTGTCCTTTTCCTCAACTATAGAAGGCACTCACCCCCACCCCCAACTTCTTCACAGCTATAAAGCCCTTTGTCTCCTCCAAACCCTACCCAAATATTATCCCATAATATCTACACTAACCCTATATACCTCACGATGTTATGAAATCCAACCTCAAATCCCTTTGATGCAAACCAAAAGAAGTTACCCAAATAAGAGGTAACTCTCATCAACATGAATTTTTATATTTAGTCTTTATCCACTTCATTAATTTCACATTATATCATTATTATATAATAAAAATATTATATTCTATTTACTAATATATTTTTAGGTTATGGGTTTTTCCTAAACATAAACACTCATCCATCATACGCGTAATGAACTAACCATTTGTGTGTACAACGAACTACTGCATCGGGAAATGATGTCTTTTTCTTTCAATTTACCACCTATCATGGTTTTGAATTATAATATAAAACATTTATTTATATTATATATTTGATATTTATGTTTTCTTCATTATTATGTAATTTTTATATGACACATACATTACTTCTTTCTATTTTTTATAAGTATGATAACATCATTGGTGGATGTGTGGACTACTGCCTCATCAAAAAGATGTGATACGTTCACAAATTATGAAGAATTTATTAAGTATGTGATTAATTAAATATATTTTACATAAAACAAATATATATTATATTCATTAATTAATTAACTTTTAAGAAATATACTATATCATTTTCTTTTTTAACTTTTCACACATTGAAAAAGTGATAACGTCATTTGTGGACATGTAGACTGCCACCTCATCGAAGTGATTTGATTCCTTTAACTTAAATATAATTATATATATATAAGCAAATATAATTAAATAATATTTTATATATCATATTTCTATTTTTATGAAATGATAAATTTTACTTACCTTTTTTCTGTAATGATCATTGAAAAATGGGAACATTACTCATGTGTACATATGACCTACTGCCTCCCTGACTCTAATGTTGGTTAATTTTTATTATCCATATTTCAGGATTCATTTTAAAAGATTTTTTTATATAAATATGATAATTTTGAAATTATTTTCAATCTATATATTATTTATAATGACCCATTGGACCATAGTCGACTTATCATAGTCATTTTTGACACATGAAATCAAGTTATTCAACACACCTGACATAAAAATAATTATATAAGTAGTTTTATAAAACATTTTAATAAGTGAAATAAAAATAATAATAAACCATTAAATTTTTATGTAAAAACTAAATAATTTAAATATTTTTATTATTCATGAAGATAAATACAGGCGTGACATGTCAGAATCAAGGTAACAGATTTTAATCTTACTTTTTTCTGTGAGATAAAAGTCACATTTACCATTTAATTATTTTTTGTGGTGTATATACTTCCACTTTTAACATATAATATCATGAATACTTTTATCTTATTAATAATTGAGGCTTTACATTAAAGTTTCTCACCCATTGGGATTTAAATTGTTAATTTCAAATTGTTAAAATTTATCATTCCAATATCACTTTATTAGGATAATACTAACTTTTTTCATGGGATAATAAATTTCTTATGATCATTTTTATTTTACATTAAATTTTTATTAAATCTCCGTATTCTCATTAAATGGATACTCTTATTTTCAAAACTGTATAAAAATTTTACATACCCTGTTCGGTTTGATAGTTATTCAATTAAGTAGAGAATTATTGATAAATATGTATCTTTTATTAAATATGGATATATGACAAGGAATGTTGTTTATTAATTAAATATATTTTTTTATATATGAGGAATTCATTAGAAATTCACTATATAGGTTAGAGAAAGTTTAATATAGGCCCCTCTTTGCATTGGTTGTTTCATGAGATGGATCAGTCTTCCAAATTGGAGTAGTTTAAACTCTCTTGAGAATAACTCTTGACAGAAAAGTTATCACATGCGCCAAGATAATGATATCCAATAATTAAGAATTTCTATTATTTATAATTAATTTTTTATTACTATATATGAGATATTTTCTTTTACATTATCTATGAATGAATTTTATTCTTTTTTTATTTATTAACAAGCATGTGTTTCAGTTATCTGTTTTTCCATATTGATTATACATTATCCATTTATTATAATGGAATGTGTTCCCAATAATTTAACATTTTATGTTTATTTATTCATATTTATTCATTTCTACTTCCATTTTACATATCCTTACTAATCATTTGAGCTCTCCCTTATTTTGGTTTCATTTCCCCAAGTTGTTAATAATAAATATTTGAATAATTTTTCATGTTTTATATTCATTTTATTTTACTATGTATCATGTTTTTTTATATTTCTTAATATAATATAGGTATCATTTTTGTAAACTGGATTTCAAAAATAGATAAACTGACTGGTCCATCAGGATTTTATTTCTTATAATCATGACAATGTAATAATATATGGCATTGACTCCGATATTTTTGGATTGTGGGAACACAATTTGTATCAGATGAAGCTTAGTAGAAATAATGAAAAGTATATTTAGAAAACCTATAATATAGAACATGACACTATGATACACTTTAAGGATTAGTATAGAAAAACATACTCTAATTTCTGTAATGTAGAGATTATTTAGGTATTAAAATAAATACTACCATATATGGAAACTTCAAGTGGATGTACTTCTAGAACAGGTGTACCTAGGGGTTATAACTCCATAAATGTTTGTTGGGACTGACTCGAGTGCAAAATGGTAAATGAAAATGGGCATTACTGAACAAAAATTTTGACACTCCTATGCGATAATCATAGTATAATTTTAATTTTATTACAATCCATTGTGAAATATTTTAAAGTAATTATTTCGTTAAAGAAACCAATGTTTTTTATTCTAAAAATTACAATGCATAAATTTTTTAATTTTTGTTCAGTGTTATACAAATTTTTCTTATTATACATTTTGATTTAAAGTTAATATATTTTTTATAATCTAGTATATTCCACTATTGAGAAAGGGCACATTGAATGAAGAATGATATAAATATTACTAAAAATGTAGATTTTTTCTTAATGAGGAAACAAGTACAGTTGGTACTGGAATAGAGAAATTTATGGATATATAAGGGTAGCTTAATCAGGTTACAAAAAATAACATGGCTTGAATGCAACAACCTATTCTATATAGAGAATCTTCTATGATGGACCTCTTTATGATTCAAAATCTCATATCTTTTACTGTGACTACTAATACAATTATATATAAGTAATAGAATAAGTCTCTATAAAAGATATTTACATCCCTAGGATATAATGAAATGGAAAAGGTTACACTTTATTTCTATTATCTAAAAAGTGATATAGATAAATTTTGGTCCTTGATCAATAATTCTATGGTGTAATAATAAATATAACTCATGGAATGGAGAAATTTTAAGGATAAATTCTTCAATAAAAACTTCCTTAAGATCCAAAAATTAAGATTAAAGAGATTCTAATTGTAATAGAATGTGCCTTCCCAGTCTATTACACTATGAGTATGTTTATTAGATGTTCTTATAGGAGGCTCAGAAGGATTTTAGAGAAGTTCGGTTGTCAATAGATGGAATCATAGAGGTTACACATTGTGTAACATGATTTCATGGCATGAATTTTGGATTCCTAACTTGTCCTAGAAAGCTTCATGATGTGAATACTTTTACACGCCGTGAAAGAGGGATTCACGGTCTGTATTATTTTAAGGTTTGAAAAATACAATAAACTGAGAGGCTATGGGTTTCTCAGTGGATATGGAGCTCGATGGATTTCATGTTATGAAATGGGATTATAGGTAATGTAATCCCCTAATGTTGTAATGTTTTAAAATATTGCAGTCATTCGGGTTTTCAAAAATTCTATAGATACATCAGTATCTCTCATTCCAGATGAACTTTAGGAATTTTGAGGAGTTCTTTGAATCCTCTTTCTCCCTCTTCAATCCTCTAATCTCAATGATAATTAATTGGAGATCTGTGGTGATCCAAGGTACACTCTTCCTCTGTTTTCTAGAAGTTTCCCTTTATTGGGTCTCGTTATCTTCCATATCATCTCACCTTGACATGGTCTGTTCTTATCCATAACTATTAATAGTTCCACTATTTTTTTTGTGGTGGTGTTGCGTCATCCTCGTATGGATGAAGATTTTTCAGGATAGGTTATTGAAGGACCGCTTCATGATCCCTTCTCATGCAAATAAATTTGACACCACATTGAAGTAGTGATTCCCTCGCATCCTTTCATTTGTGGATAATGTGGTAGGGGTGTTTCTTTTGTTACCATTATATTATGATTGTTCAATTTCAATAAAATATAAAGAACTAGATAATTGAATTGAAAGGTTAGAGGGGTTTATTACATTCCTTTTCAAGAATTGATTATTATTTTTTTTGATATCATGATTATACGGTAAGAACACCCAATAAGAAATGGTGACTGTTAGTGTCTTTGTTTGCAAATGGTTATATCTATTGTGTGTGATTCTTTGGTTGTGTTTGTTGTGGTATCACCCTAAATGGAAACTAGTAAATCACTTACACCCACATAATGAATGGATTCCCCAAGATTATACATCTTCTATGATATCCTCTAAATTAACAAGTGGAACTAAATATGGGTGACTTATAAAATATATAATTTAATTTTTTTTTGTTTATATGGTGATATTATTGTGAGAATGGTATTTACTTTTCTTTGGGTTCATTAGTTTTATATAGTCTGATGGTTCAGAAGGTGTGAGGGAATCTTAGGTTGAGAGATTTATTTGTTGTGAAATTTTTTAGCAGTGTTGTGCAGTGGGGATATAATGAGGTTTTTCTTTAGTGGTGTTCTTTATGTGGTAGGGAGTTGGGGACTTTTTTAGATGGTATGGGTAATTTTCACATATTTTCCCCATGTTTTGTCTTATTTTTGTTTCTTTTTATTTGTTTTTCTTGGTAGTTTTCTAAATAGTAATGGAATAGATGAAGAAATAATTAATTAATAATGTTTGGGATTGTCTTGTGTTGGGTTAGTTAACGGAATGAATAAATTAATTGTGAAGGAATAATCATAAATTTTTAACAAAATTGGTTGGAATTGAAAATAATTTATGGCTTGTTGTGTGGTGATTGCATTTTGAGGGAGAAACATGGTTGGTAGTGTTGTGAGCTGGTTGTTTCTTTAAGAATAAATAGGATTGAAAAGATTGTTAGGTATCATATACGTATATAATTTTATTTTCCTTGTGGTTTATATGTGCACCCCACACTAGTTGAAAACTATGTTCTGAACACCCCCATCATCAAGGGTGAGGGTGTATTTCCCAAACTTTCCAGTGGGAGGATGGATGGCTGGCCACCAGCTATTCTTGGATCCTTATTCCAGGTGGAAGTAGCCCATAATTATTCATGAAGGTTATGGTTTTGGGGGCCTAATTGTGTGTGGGTGAGTTGTTTTTTTCAAGTTTCTTCAGGTTGAAATGTGTTTTCATTTCCTAGGTTTCCTTTGGATGAGATGTGCTATTATTTCCCATGTGATATCAAGATGTGACAAGGTATATGGGACATGTGTTTTCTTGAGGGATGTGACATGGTATGTGGCCCAGGTGTCTTCGAGTGATATGTGATGTGGCTCATGGCCTCTGTGAAGGGACGAGGTGTGGTTTTGTGGCCCTGGTGTGTGCATGTGGGTTGTGATGTGGCTTGTTGGGAAATGGTGGGATCACGATGATGTTTTTTTAGGGTGTGAGAGCATCTAATTAGTGGGAAAGTTTTTCATCATCATAAAAGGTAAATTTTTATATAAATTAGAAGAGGGGTCCAACATACAAGATATGGAACAAAATACAAGACCTATGGTGGTCTGAATTAATGGAGGCCAAGAGTGTCACTTCTAATCAAGTTCACCCCTTTAGGTTTCAAAAGAAGGCTTCTAGGAAAATAAGTGACCCTAGTACCATGATCCACCATGGCCAAAGATGCAAAGTGGTCAGCCACCCTATTTCCTTCCCACCATGTATGGGTTACCTCAGTATTCTGATCAAGAATACATTTTCATATTCTAATGGCATAGACAATTGACCATGTAGTGGTACATTTGACTTTCATAGAGTCAGTAATGATCTTGGAATCAGTCTCAACCTGAGAAATAACCATGTTCTCATACACACATAATTGTTGGCCTGTAAGCATTGCTTTAGCTTCCGGAGTGGTGAAGGGCATCCTATTATCGATGTGTGTTATATTACATTACTTTAATTACACTATTTGGAGAGTATTCCTTGGTGTAGTTTTTGTGGTTTGTATACCTTCTTAGGTGTCGTTTGGTTCTATTTTTTTTCTCTCATGAGAATTAGTATTATTCTTTCACATTTTTATTAGTGACCATGGTTTTCCTACTGAGTATACCATTATGTTCACCCAACATATATAAAACAGCCTTCACCTTTCCAGGAGGACTACATGGACCATGTTTGGCATTATTATGTCAGGATTTAGAACAATTTTTGTGTCGCTGCCTAGGTATACTTTTGGTTCTTACTTTGGAGACTTTTGTATTCTAATAGTTTTATTGTAAAAATTCATGTGTAGTGGATTTTGGAATTCCTTTATATATGTATTTTAGTTCGTTTGAGGTAGATACATCTTATCACTCAATTTAGTTTTTTTAAAGTGAATTGCCTTCCATTTTGTGAGAATATATATACCCTTGGTGTTATTCACCATAACAAGGCCTACTAGAGGTTGGACACGGGGCTCATTATCTCGTTTTCATCATTAATATCGCATGAGTGTTAACTTTGGAGGGAGGGGTTGTGACATAATGGTATCAGTGAGAGGTTATGGTTGATAGATAGGATGGGGTTTGGAGTTTGGCACCGTGAGGATTTCATGCGTTGGTAGGGAAGTAGTGTTAGGTAATATTTTTTCATGACATAGGGTAGGGAATACCAACTAGGATATAGTACTTTAGGTCCCCCTATGATCCTATTAAAAGACTCTAAGCCTATCAAAAGAACAATCTAGACTACAATGTTTGAATGGTAGAGACCTAGGAAAGGTACATACATCATAATGACTTCGGTTCTTGTTTGAATTCGGTTTTTATGGGAAGTTTAAAATGGATAGGATGAATAGAATTAATTAAAATTAATCATAAATTAAATTTTAGACTATTTAGGAATTGGAATTTATTTTTACCTTTCAGAAAGGGAACATGGTCATTGTATGTGTGTGGATCGGGCGTTTGAGGATTAGTAGTCTGATCTAGTTGATCGACAGAGGGTTGGTCCAGTGGAGAAGGAAGACTAGTGGAAGAGAAATTTATGTGCTTTCCAGTGAAAATCCATGGTAATGTATAATATTAGTGTCTAGGAAATTTAGGTGATGATCTGTCTTGTGGATGTTATGATCACCTTATGTTTTATCCAGGATTTGATAGAGTAATGGGTTCCTTTAGATGTTATTCAGATGCAGGGATCTTTATCTCAATACTGGATGCTTTATCTGTGGGAGAGGAAGGAGGAAGACATTTTGTGGGTCAAATATATGAAGGAGTTCTGGGAAGAGTTCCATTCGTCGAATATGAAGGCTAAGAAGAGGTTGGAGATACTCTCCCTTCAGCATGGGAGTTTTTCAGTTAGGAAACTTAGTATCATGTTCATGGATCTTTTTTTCTTCACCACATATATCTTTCTGGATAACGAGTCTCGTTTGAGATGGCTTGAGGAGGACTTCCACCCTTCTATTCAGTATGTTTTAACTCATTTTACATTTCCAATGTATCTAGAATTTTATAATAAATTGGAGGTGATCCAGAGAGTGCACTAACTAGATGTTCTACCGTGAGAGGGGGTCCAACATATTTTTTTAGAAGATAAGAAATTAGTGGTAGGTTCTGGTCTCTAGGACCTTCGAGGTTTAGACAGGTATGGAGTTGACCTCAGTAGTTTCCCTTACAATGTTTTGGTGATATTGATTCGTGTGCCCTTATTGTGGGATTAGGCCTTATGTGTTTATTCTATGGGATCCGTGAACATCATTAGATTCAGTTCGTAGTGGATTATAGATTAATGTTTGTTGGAGGAGGACGGGTTCAGTTCTAGCCTTAGTAGTAGTTACCTATCAGGCAGTTTTAGCAGCATGGACAACAGTTTTTTACGCCACTGAGTGGAGATAGAGAAGGTATAGTTTGACCTTAGGGTGTTACTCAGTGAACTCATCCCAGTAATAGACATAGAGGTGGTCATCAAAATAGGGGAAGAGAATATGGGCTTGGTCGGTTTCATAGAACAATGGAAAGAGTTCATGAAGGACCTAAGATCTTTATATGTATGATAATTTTTTTGTAACCTTTCTTAGGATTTTTTTATTCAATAGTTTTTCACTCCATTTTTCATCATTTCTATTCCATGATCTGGGACTAGAAATATAGAGGCTTCTCATTCCACTAGTGTTGATTATGCCATTCGGAGGTCAGATCATCTTGTTTGATGTGTACTAGGGATGTAGACTGATGATGTGACCACATCAGGCCCGTGGGGATCTCTTCTTTCAATAGATGCAAACATATGATGTCATTCTTAGCAAAGAATGGTTGTATACTATTAATTATTTTATCGACTAGTTCTAGATAAGGGTAGTGTTTTCAGACAAATATGTTTGTTGTATGGTTTTTATTTGTGAGAGGAGCTATCAGGTGGTTTGTCGGCATATAGAGAATCTTCTTTCTTTATTGGATGATCTGTCAGTGGAATCAATAGATGTTGCGATGGTGGAGGTTCCCATTAGTGTCGAGGAGTTCATTGATATTTTATATGAGGAGTTTGTGACTCTACCCCCTCAATATGATGTTGAGTTTGTCCTAAACCTTCATCCGTGTTATTATCCTATTTTGATGGATCCTTATCGGATGTCACCTTCATAGTTGCGGGAGTTCAGTATTCATATAGATGATGTGATGAATAGAGGATTAATTGTGCTAATTATTTTTTTATGGGATTCTCTAGTGTTGTTGAAAATGAATTCATATGGTAGTTTGAGATTCTTCATAGACTACTGGAGTTTCAATCGGGTGACAGTCAAGAACCATTACCCTATTCTAAGGATAGACAATAGTTTCGACCATCTGAGAGGTGTGAGTTAGTTTTCTGTGATCTATTTTCGATCTAGATATCACCAATTAAGGGTGAAGGGGTTAGTTATTTCAAAGACTAATTTTAGATACAGGTATGGGCACTTCAAGTTTGTATTCATTCCTCTAAATGTTACGAATGCACCATTTGTATTCATCGGACTCATTAACTATGTCTTCAATGAGTTCCTGGATAGGTTCATCATTATATTCTTCGATGATATCTTGATTTAAATGACGTCAGAGGAGGAACATGTTGATCGTATCAGAACCATATTTCATATTATTTGACGCCACCATCTCTACGAAATGTTTTCCATGTGTATGTTTTGTAGATGGTAGGTATGTTTCAATGGACATGTGGTGTCTTAGAAGGATGTGGTGGTGGACCCGTCGACGGTTGAAGTATTTGTTTCATGGGAAGCACCCAAGATTATGGAATACAATAAAGCCCTTCCTTAAATATTACAAAATCTAGAGTTAAGTCAAGAATTTTACTTTAAGGATATTTTTAGGTTTAGAGTTTTAGATAATTAGTCCATAACTATTACAGTACATCTCAAATATTACAAAATAGAAACATCTACTCTAATGAAATTTTTCAAAACAATAAAACTCAATAAATAAAACAATAATTATTTTATTAATATAAATCTTATTAAATAATTCCTTTCTCTTACCAATATTTATACCCTGTGAAAAACATTTCAAAAATGTGTGATGAGCATAAAAAGCTCAGTAAGGGTCATAAAATAATAAAAGAAAACATTAGCTCATAAATACATGCAAATCAATGAAATCATAATTTTCACTAAGAAAACCTAATCTCTTTAACATACCTCATAAAATTATAAGATTTATAAATAAAACATATAAATTATAAATCATAATGGTAACTTGTGGAATACATAACATACTAAAATTGCATCTTTCACTACTATATATGGAGTTATATTTGGAATACTCAGCATGATATATTCCCAAAAACTCTGAGGAGAAACATTAACATTTACCTATGTCAAGTTACCCAATGAATTGGAGACCTATCTCGGGCTCACCTAACCTTGGTTTATCCCAGAAAAACCTATATAGTTAATCAATTTCCAAGAACCATAACATATTCATAACACATAAAAAAACATAAAATAAAGATAGCATTTCCACATTGCAATCACATTATATCAGTTCAATATATTGAAATAATTAATCCATTCTCAAAACCATTTTCAATTCCAAAATATGTAAAAAAAGTATACGGTATTTATTTTCCATTTAAAAACATTACATCTTGTTAAGGAATCCAGATATCAAATAATTCTTGCGGGGGCAGAAAGATTGTTGTCACCGCCTACGTTAAAAATAAACATTCTTTTTGTCGTTTAGTAAAACGGTTCATATAAAAAAGGATCTCTTTGAATGAAATTAAAACTAAAAGGGGTTTATAAACCATATAAAATAAAGTCATGTATAAATCAAAATATTCCCCAATGAAAGTAGATTGAGATGAAGTCCCTTACCTTGAGATCAACTTTTCACGTATGTTCCTTGTTCTTTCAGAATAATAAACTTATGTTAATTTATATTCGCTTAAGAACTTTTTTCAAGTTTATTATTCCATTTATATCTGTTATTACCTTGTAATAAATATTACATAATAATTTATGTTAATTTTAATGTCCCAAAAATTTTGTATAATTTTTTTTATTTATTTGAAATTATTTTGAGACTGTGAAATCTAACGGCGCGCGATTCCGAGCCCCGGAGTGCCCGGAATGATCCATCAAAGTTTTGTTAAGCTTTAATTAGTGTAGGTATGCAGTTTTCCTAAAAATATGGAATAAATCATAAACATTTATTCAGATCAGAAATCTTAGGGCACCATTACGCTCAGGATTGCATTTTTACCCTAGGCACGACTTATCTTTAGTCGGCACGGGCCTCCATTGAGAAAAACAAAAAATGGCATAACTCTAAATAAAATAATTAAATAAATTTATTTTGTTTTTCAAATGCTTATTACTCACAAATGGTAACTCGGATTAAAAATATAATATCACTGCTGAGCTCGTGAGGGTATTCTTTCTATATGCAGATACTAACATTGGTCGGCGTGGGCCACCAGTGAAAGTTAGTTTTTGGCCATATATAAAATAATTAAGTGAAAATTATTTTATTATAATATCCATAACATTTAAACAGTAACTCAGATTGGAAATCTGGGAGTACCGTTAGATTCATATGGGGCGTGTTTCACTTAGGCAGGACCCAGACTCAGGCGGCATGGGTTGAGGGTGACTGCTAATAATTTTCCGAACTTTTTTTCGGGTACGTTCAGTAAACGCATGAGCGGCATTTTGTGACTTTTGAACCGGTGCTCAGAATTGAAATTTTAGAACATTGTTGACCTCGCAGTGCTGATATTCACTTAAGGATACCTTCATATCAACCTCAGTAGGTCGAGGGTAGGAGTTAGTTTTCAGGTTTCTGTGGGGGTGGAAAAATAATAAAATAAAATAATTAACATTCCTTTTATTTGTAAAACCTACCATTTTAATCATAAAGGTGGGGACCACACGAGGGTGGTCGGGCATTTAATGCTGGGAATTAAATGCCCAGTTACACAAAATGTGTAACCACTTTTCTCTTTAATTAAGATTATACATTAATCTTAAATTAACAACCCAACTTGTTAAGGAAGAGTTACTTTATTAACTCTTCTTGTGGGTTGTTTTCTCATTGGTGAAAGGGAGAGGAGGTCTTGGATGGTGAATCCTCAAATGAAGAACCACCCCCCTACAAAAGACTAGGACGATTCCTGAACCTGGATCGGAAAAGTGTTGTGGGAGCGACTAATGCTAGCATCCCCTCCAATGACCTCATCTTCCTCCTCGCGACATCACCAATGGATGATTAAGGTAGGGGTTTTAATTTGAAGTATGGTTAAATCTATTTGTGGATTCTTCATATTCTTGATTCACAATGACAATGTCCAAAAAAACATGTTCACCATTCTGCACTTATTCCTTGACCCCATTTTCATTTGATCTTTGTGGGTTCTTCATACATTCTTCAACGCCGAATAATTAGTGATGCTGAAAACACAATGTTTTGTTGAATGCGACATATGGAAACAAATACCTTGACCCAAGGATCTTGAATATGTGAAAGAAATAATATTTGGACATGGAACAAAGTCGTGATGGATCCCAGAAGAAGGTGGTGGTCGGCACCCAGCCAGCCGCGAGGAAGGAGGTGTCACGCGTATGCGCCGCTGGTTGAGCAGGAGGTCGCAACCTGTCGACCACGGTAGAGCAATGTGGCAGTCGGCATTTGATCGGCCATGTTGTAAGGTGATGGGACACATCTGTGCTACCAGATCAGGATGTCGCGGACGCTTGGCTGCAGCGGAGCCCGGAGGGTAGCCAGCACCAGGTCGGCCACGGTAGAAGCAGCGGTGTGTGACCGCACTGTTGAAAGGAGAACCGGTTGGCTGTTTCGGCAGGTTGCGTCACACCAAACTGGACTGCCAAGTGGTGGCACATCCATGCTATGCGACCAAATAGTCCGTTGGATTGTTCGGAATACCGGGGGGTGCCTCCCCCCCGGTTGTGGCTAGGGATGACCCCGCCAGAGTGGGGAATCTCGATCGCTGGCTAAACTACGAGCCACCCCCTTCCCAGGCCGGGCCAGACTCGGACCGGGTTGGGGAGACCCAAAACGGGTCGGGTCAGCCCATCCTGGGTCGGGCCAGGTCGGGCCGGACCAGGGCCCATCTAGACCTAGATACACCTTTGTGGTCATATCATGAGAACTGGGTGTCCATTTGATTATCCGTCTACTACAACCAAATCCTTGGATCAAGACGATCCTTTTTGTATACTACACTAGGGTTTTGGGTAAATTTGGAGCATGAACGGGTTGGATCAAACCCCGAATCCAACCGGGCCCTTGTAGCGGAAATGCTAATGACTTACAGACCGGTGTCTAATTGACGCGTTGTATGTTGTTATGGGTCCCTTATGATGTGACGGACCTTTGGGAAACATCTTTTGAGAACATTATGATGGTTTATGCATGAATGATGGCTTGGGGAGCGGTTCATCCAAATGTGCTATAAATGGGAATCTAATGGCTGGCAGTGAGGCGGAGGATAGAGACAGATCATACAAAAGGTTAGTACTGAGCGATCTTGTGTGGGTTAGCATCGATCATGTGTGGGTCAAATCCTACGCGGGTCAGCACTCAATGATCCTATTTGGGTCAGAACATACATATCTTGTGTGGGTCAGATCCTGGGTGGGTCATAGCGGGGGTTAGTACCAATCGACTTCAAGTAGGTCAGATCCCGTGTGGGTCATTATAGGGGTTAGTACCTATCGATCCTATGTGGGTCAGACTCCGTATAATCAGCAGTAGTGCCTCTTGACAGAATAAGAGGATCTCGGTTCCCGACTAATCATTTGTACTACTATACTTCACTGAAAACTTGGTTTGATCCTAGACTCTGTTTAAAGTAAGACTTTTACCTTCACGATACTATCTTCGTTGTGATACCTGTGTGGAACTTTTACCTTCTTGGTACTATCTTCGTGGTGATACCTCTTTGGTACTTTTACCTTCATGGTATTATCTTCATCGTGATACCTATGTGGTACTTTTACCTTTTTGGTGTAACCTTCATAGTTTTACCTATGTGGTAATTTTACCATCGTGGTGTTACCTTTGTGGTATTCTTACATCATGTATAAGATGAGTATATCTTGATAACTTATGTATATTTATGGTCATATACCTATGTTGAGTTGATGTCTTAATTTGTGGTTTATCCTTTGTGGAACTCTAGGAGACCTACGAGGGTATTGGGGTCTCTACTAAGTATTTTTATACTCACCCCTGCACGGGTTTCGCCCACACCTTGTTGTGTCTAGTCTAGATGACATGAAGTGTTGACCTAGGCTGAGGGAGCTTGGACTAGACAGTGCACGTATGGGGACCATTCAGTGTGATGTAGTGCAGAGGAGACAGACAGACTTGGAGTGCTAAGGAGGCAATATGTACCTACCCTTCGGGTAGGAACCTTGGAGTACGACCCAATAGTTGTTTTCCTTCTTCATTCAGTTGTATTTTATATTTAGTCTAACTTTTTCCTTTACAGTTGGTCTTGTATTCTGACCCATTTTACTTTAAGCACTATTTTACTACAGCAGTTTACTTAGTGGTTGCTTCTTTTTGCATTCTACTTTGTGTGTAGGTATAGGTTTAAAGGCAATTCCTTCCAGTTTGAGGGATACACCATTCCTTTGCTAGTCACCATATCCAAGCCTATAGAAGGCGAGCTTGGGGTAGTCATAGCCTATGCCCCGGGGGACGGGTCGTGACATAGTGTTATCAGTGGAATTTGTTTCGACCGAAAAAATAGGACTCTGATCTTTTCTATGAAGCAATAGTGTTAAGTGTTATGAGTGTGGTTTTCAGTTCAGGGAGTCCATTGTTGGTGCGGCAGCTGACGTATCCATACACAAGGACCCTAAATTCGGATTTCCGACTCAGCACATGAAAACACTATTTGTGTGTGTTTTTGAAAATATTTTCTTTTGATTTCTTTGGAGTCAGCTCAATAGGTATAACTTAATGACCATGGCGCACCTATTTCTTATCAGGATGATGTCGCTTAGAAAAACAGCTAGGATTCCTGAGGGAGTACGCGATGACGGCCCACTGAGCGATGAGGCCTCGGTGTAGGGCCCTCTTATGGAGTTATCACCTTTGGGTGGTGTACCAGCAGCACCACTACCTGTTGGGCAGCCGTTACCACCAGCTCCACCAGTAGAAGATGCACACCGATAGAGCGTGTTGCACAAGTTCAAGTAGTAGAGGCCTCCGAGGATTCGAGGTGAGATAGATTCCCAAGTAGTGTAAGACTGGATAGAGGCTATGGATAGTGTTTTCTGCCTATTTTGGACACTGGTAGAGTAGATGGTGATCTTAGCTTCTATTCTTTTCCAGTAAGTGACCATGAGGATAGTCTATATAGAGATGAGGCTTCAGTACAAGGATTGTTTCCTGAGATAGTACCTTCAGGTAGTGTGTTAGATATATCACTACCCGTTGGGAAATAGTTACAACTGATGGTACCAGTAGAGGACACATTTAGGTTGTGTGTCTTACACTAGTTTCAGCATCAGATACCCCTGAGGTTTCAAGTTGAGCCCAACTCACAGGCGGTTGAGGGATGGCTTGAGGAGGTGGCGGAGAGTTCTCTAAAGATTCTACAGCTTCGGCAAGATGACATGTATGTAGCTAGGTATTCATCGAAGCATAACGACCATTCCGGTTACTCGATGAATATGATACGATTAGTGCTTCAAGGCTCGGACTTCCGAGAAATGTGACTTTAGGGATATCTGAGTCAGCACTATTCCTCTATACATTCATACCTATGTTTGGGTGATAGAAAGAACCTTTGTGGTTTAATGTCCTATATCTGAGCAGATACAACCAATGAATGTTAGTAGTGGGAAATTAGAAAACTGGCTCTAGTCTTAGAGACTAGGTCATGTAAAAAATGTTTCAGGAAGAAGAAGTGTCAGGGACAGATGAATCTGTAGGGCTGCAAATGTGGAAGTAGATATAATAGAGCAACATGTGGTGGTGTACATTTCTACATATTACAAAAACCCCCCATCATGGTCCTCAACAAGATCAGGGAGCTAGAGGATATGGGAAGGGAGTAGATTCATACGGTCAAGGAGTGTGGCCCCAGGGCTCTCGGAATGGTTATAGGTATGGACGATGTATACTAATAGCTTCCATATTAATAAACATAGAAACTAATCATTTCTTCTTCTAGGAATCTTGTCCAAGAACTAGAGTTTCTGGTTAAGCTGTTGACTTGACCCTCATGTCTGGATATACCTTTGGGAGGAGACTCGATAGTCACACTTACGTTGATGGTGTGATCTGTCCCTTAAGGCGAGAGTTTTGGTTAGAACCTCTTGGTGGCAGCGTTGAAGCCTTACGATGTTAGTTTGGGTATGGACTATACATCCACAGTTCATACTTGGATTGAAACTATTTGCCAAAAAAAATTTGGATTACCTACAACATTGGAATGGGATTTTCCTTCGTCGGTGAAAAAGGATACCCCAGCAGTAGAGGATAAACTCATGCATAGGAGGGTGCTACTGATCACTCTTGAGTCGGCCAACCATACCCTCGTGGCAGTAGGAGTTTTGATTTTTCAGTTCCCAATAGTAGTGACAGAGTGTGGGGAAATATTTTCCAAATATGTTTCTAAGATAAGCTCCCCAAAGGGAGAGAGACTCCTTCTTTGGCTAAGTACTACCAGATTTTAGAACCAAACTTCTCCAGGGTAGCATCACCCTTTTCAACATTGATGAAAAAGGGGGAGCCTTTCCTATGGATAGAGAACTGTTAGGAGAGATTTCAGAAGTTGAGACAGTGACGATGGCTAGAGTTTCTCCAGGACTATAACTTTGAGATAGTCTATACTCCTTGGAAAGGTAACATGGTAGTAGATACACTCAGGAAGAGATCTGGTCTACAATTTCTAAGTGAGGAGTCAGATCACTTAGTCGTGATTCAGATATCCTTTGGTGATAAAGATAGAGCATCTTAACTCTAGTGTATGATCTTTACTCCCCCAATTCCTCAGTGAATTCAGGATGCACAGCTTGGGACATTGACTGTGAGGCCCAACGTGCTCAAATATCCACATGATGGTCTCCTGGAAGATTTTCTGAAGGCGGGGAGCACGTCATCCTCTTTAGAAGATGTATTGTGGTACCAGTGGTGCTATGGGAGTATGTGCTGAGGGAGTTCCATACGCCCCCTCTAGCGGTACATCTTGGAGTGGAGAAGTTGTACCAGGACCTCCGACGTTAGTACTGGTGGCCAGGGTTGAGGAAAGCATGGGAAAAGTTTGTATAATGATGTATCACAATTCAGAAAGTGAAGACTGCACAGAGCTGGAAAAAGTCTTATTCCAACAAGATACAGAGACCTTTGGAGTTCTAGGAGGGGGACCACATTTTATTGAAACTCTCCCCTCAATAGGGACTATGGAGTTTTGGCCGAGGCGACAAGTTATCACCAAGGTTTATCAGACCATTTCTAATACTTCAAAGGATTGGCGAGGTGGCATATCGTTTGGCTCTACCACCATGGTTGGAGTGGGTGCATGATGTCTTCCACGTATCCCTGCTGAGGAGATATGTGCATGAACCTTCTCATGTCATCAACCATGGAGGGCTGGACTTAGATGATGGGGGAACATTTAAATGGGTTCCAATAGAGATTGAGGATCGACAGGAGTGGGTCCTTCATGTGCAGTCGATACCTCTGGTCTGCATTCTCTAGTAGCACGGTTACCTCCACGAGAGCACATAGGAGTGGGAAACTCAGATCCGTGCTCAGTACTCCTAATTTTTTCCTTAGTCTATGTTTTGGATTTCGAGGATGTAAATCCCTAAGGTTGTGAGAATTTAATGACTCAAGAATTCTATATATTTTTTTAATTATATGGAATTATTTCAAGACCGCGAAATCTGACAGCGTGCGATTCCAAGGTCCGGAGTGCCCGGAATGATCCGTCGATATTTTGTTAAGCTTTATTTAGCACGTTTAAGATGTTTTCCTAAAAAGTGGACTAACTCTTAAATGGCTACTTGGATAATAAATCTGAGGGCACTATTTCGCTCAGTATGGTGCTTTTACCCTAGGTGTGACTTGTTTTTAGTTGTTGCAGGTCTCCTGTGAGAAAACCTGAAATTGGGATAATCATAAATAAAATAATTAAATAAAGTTATTTTATTTTTTAAATGCTTATAAATCACAAATGGTAACTTGGATTAAAAATCTGAGACCACCGCTAAACTCATGAGGTTATTCTTTCTATAGTTAGATACCAACATTGACTAGTGCGGTCCACCAGTAAAAGTTAATTTTTGGCCGTAAATAAAATAATTTTGTGACAATTATTTTATTGTATTATTCATAACTTTTAAATGGTAACTTGGATTGGAAATATAAGAGTACCTTTGGATTTTGTGGGGCGTGTTTCACTTAGGCAGAGCCCAGCCTCAACCGGCACGAGTCGAGGGTGACTGTTAATAATTTTCAGAACTTTTTTTTGGGTACGTTTAGTAAAAGCATGAGAGGCATTTTCTAACTTTTTAACCGGTGCTCGGAATTGAAATCTGAGAACATCATTGATCTCACAGTGCCAATATTTTCTTAAGGAGACCTTCACCTCGACCACAGTAGGTCGAGGGTAGGATTTTGCTTTTCAGATTTTCGTGGGAGGGTTGGAAAAATAATAAATAAATTTATTAGCTTTTATTTTATTTATAAAACCTTCCATTTGAATCATAAAGGCGGGGAGCACATTAGGGTGGTCAGGCATTTAATGCATGGAATTAAATTCTTGGTTACACAAAATGTGTAACCTTTTTTCTCTTTAATTAATAGGATACAATAATCTTTAATTGATAACCCTACTTATTAATAAAGAGTTATTTTATTAACTCTTCTTGTGGATTGTTTTCCCATTGGTGAAAGGGAGAGGAGGCCTAGACTGGATAATCCTCCAACAAAGAACCACCTCACAATGAAGAATGAGGATGACGCATGAGCCTGGATTAGAAATGTATTACGGGAGAGACGAATGCAGGCATCCCCTTCAATGAACTCATCTTCCTCCTCGTGACATCTCCAACTGACGACTTAGGTATGGGTTTTAATATGAAGTGTGATTAAATATAATTTTTGATTCCTCATATTCTTGATTCACAATGATGATGGCCAAACAAACATGGTCATCATTCTACACTTATACCTTGACCCCCATTTCTTTCGTTTTTCAGGCGTTCTTTGTGCATTCTTTGACGTTAAATAATTAATGACACTTAAAACACAATGTCTCATTGAGCACGACATATGGGCGCGGATCCGTCGAACTCAAGATCATGAATATCAGAACGACATAATTTTCGGGCTTGGAACGAAGCCGCAATGACTCAAGGAATAAGGTGGTGGCTGGAACCCGACGACGCACATTCCCGCTGCCAGAGCAAGAGGTCGTTGTTGCTTGGTCATGGAAGAGGCTGTAGGGTGGCCGACACCCAGCCGGCCATGGGAGGAGAAACGGCGTGTGACCGCGCTGTTGGGAGGAGAACCGGCTGGCCATTTCGGTCAGCCGCATCACACCAAGCAGTCCTACATTCTAGCTAGGTGACCGAATGGTACGCTGGACCGTTTGGAATACCAGGGGTGGCGGGTGATCCCCCCCGGATTGCGACTAAGATGAACCCCTCCCTGGCGGGCCACCCGACCGCAGGCTGCACTGCGGGCCGCTAAGCGGGCTGGGCCGGGCTGCCCCCTTTGTGGGCTGGGCCGCCATGGCCCAGGCCAACCAGGCCTAACCTAGACTGGGTCGGGTCGGGCTAGGCCGGGTCGGGCCGGGTTGGACCATCCCTCACCCCATCTAGACCCAGATACTCTTTTGTGGCCATATTTGGAGAATCGGGCGTCCGTTTGATGAACCATATACAGAACCAGAACCCTTTGATCGAGACGGTCCTTTTTGTATACTCCAATTGAGTTTTGGATAAAGTTAGAGCATGTCCAGGTTGGATCGATCCCTGAATCCTACCCGGCCCTCGGAGCAGAAACGCTTATAACTTACAGGTCGGGCGTCTGTTTAATGCGTCATCTATTGGATTGGTTCCCTTATAATATGATAAAACTTTTGAATACTTATTCATGGAACTTCATGATGGTTTATTTATGACTTGTGGTTGGGGATTGGATCTCCCAAATTTGCTATTAGCAGTAATCTAGTGGCTGGCAGTGAGGCAGAGGTTGGAGACAGATTATACGGAGGTTAGTACCGAGCAATCTTGTGTGGGTCAACACTGATCCTGTGTGGATCAGATCTTATGTGGGTAAGCGCTCAACGATCCTATGTGGGTCATCACATACTGATCCTATGTGGGTCAAATCATGTGTGGGTCAGCGATCAGCAATCCTGTGTGGGTCAGCGCATACCGGTCATTTGTGGGTCATAGCGGGGGTTAGTACCTATCGACTCCAAGTGGGTCGGATTCTGTGTGAGTCATTGAGGGGTTTAGTACCTATTGGTCATGTGTGGGTTAGACTCTGTATAATCAGCAGTAGTGTATCTTGATAGAATAATTTTATCTAGCTTCGCGACTAATCATCTGTACTTCTAGACTTCACTGAAAACATGGTTTGAGCTGAGACCCTCTTTAAACTAATACATTTACCTTCGTGGTACTATCTACCTGGTGATACCTATGTGTAACTTTTACATTCGTGGTAATATCTTCATGGTGATACCTATGTGTTACATTTACCTTCATTGTACTATCTTTGTCGTGATACCTGTGTGGTACTTTTACCTTCGTGGTGTAACCTTCGTAGTGTTACCTGTGTGGTATTTTTACCTTAGTGGTGTTACCTTTGTGGTATTATTCCCCATTGTATGAGATGATTATATCTTGATAACTTAGGTATATGTATGGGCATATACCTAAGTATATTTGATGACTTACGTTGTGGTTTTTTCTTTTTTGGAACTCTAGGAGACCTACGGGGGTCTTGGGGTCCCTATAGATTATTATACTCCCCCCTACACGGGCTTCACCCACACCTTGTTGTGTCTGGTGTAGATGACGTACTGATTTGATCAAGGATGAGGGAGCTAGGATTATATGGTGCATGGAGGTGGACCATTTTGAGTGACGTGGTACGGAGGAGAAGGACGGGTGTAGATTGCTGAGGAGGTGATCTGTACATGTGCTGAGGAGGTGAACTGTACCTACCCTTTAAGTAGGAACCTCAGAGGACAACCCAATAGCTATTTTCATTCTTCATTCAGTTGTATTGTATTTTCAGTTGTATTTGTACCTTTTTAGTTGGGATTGTATTTCGGCCCCTTTTACTTTCATCACTCTTTTTCTACAACAGTTTACTTAGTGGTTCCTTATTGTTGTGTTCTAATATGTGAGTATGTACAGGTTTAAAGTCAATGCCTTCTCGTTTTAGGGATATGCCTTTCTGGTGCTAGTCACCATCCCCTGACCTATGGAAGGCGGGCTTGGGGTAGTCACAGCACGGGCCCTGGGGGATGGGTCATGACATTAATATCAGTCGTTTTGTCGATATTCAGTACTTGAGTAAAAATGAACATGTTTTAATTACGAATTGTCAATGTGGCCAAAATACCATTATCTATAGAATGATATTCATGGTTTAAATATCGTATATATATATTATATATGTATTGATAATAGTGAATAATATATGGAGATAAGAAATGAAATGAACTGTTCTTAGAGATAGTAAGTCGTATGTCCGCATGAACGCTACTTTCATTTCTTTTTCATATTTAAATGTATAAAAACTAAATTATACATCGGTATATTATAATTCCATTATAATATCATATTTTATATACATTACATAACTTAATTAATGTCATCCTTTATACATTTTGTGTATGGAATGAACAAGTCGTATCGCTTTGAGGGGGTGATAGTCTGCACTTTCTCAAATCAAATTATCGTATTTACACATTATTAAAAGCATAAAGTTGTGGGAGGTGGTAGGGGGAAATTGGACAATCATCGTTTTTTGAGGAGTGTAGTTCACCGTCCATAGAAACAGTATGTTCATATCCAATAGATTGAGGTGTGTGTAAGTGTAATTAGATTCCTTCTCATAACAACATCCTAGTATACTGAGTATATTGGTGTGGTTATGTAATCAAAAAAAAAAAATATAATAGAGATCAGATATGTAAAATAATGGAAAAGAACTTTAGATAATATGTTACCTCTTAAAATGTGTAACTTCCTTTTATTTGAGACAAAAGGCTTTCTTGAATTGCATTCATCTCAAGGTAAGTATTTAAGGAGGAATAGATGGATTTTGGGAGCTTATTTAGGCAGAGGTTGGACTAGACAAGGGGCTTGAGAGGTGGGATTAAATGGGTAGAGGTGATTCCCTTTTATAAGAGGGAGGAGGGTCACTTTAAGAATGATTGAATGTATTATTTTATTATAAAATTATTTTCGGTTTCAAATGGTCCAAAAGTCATTTATTTCAAAGATAAGATACTTTTGGGTTGAAAACATCTCAACCAATTGGTTGAAGACAAGTCTTGGTCAGAATTTTAACCATATATTTTAGCTTTAACCCTTAGTTAACTAATTTAACTCTTACTATGTCTTCTTGTATATTCATACTATATGGTTAATATAGTTACCATAAAATTCCAATAGAATCTAAAGTGGTTCATTAATGACATTTTCAACATTATTTAATTCATTTGGACAAATCATTGATTTTTAAGACTATTATATAATTTAATATAATAGTATCTATTTTAAAAACTCATTTATGACAATTTTTAAACTATTCATATCATGACATTTTTAAAAATCGATAAAAACGTGATTCTTTAGAAAAAAACATCATTAATTAAAATATAACAAGTAATAATCATCCATAAAATTATTTTATGGACTCAAAAGTTACAAAATAAAATTATTTTAAAATTTATAATCTCATTTTTTTAAATCATTCATTTATATGGTAATCTCTAAATAATCATTATGTCATAAATATATTTATCTATTTGAGGTCTAAATATTATAAATAAAATACCATGATGTAGGAAATATTTTTAGCTTTTAATTAATATTTACAGTCAAATCGACCACTTATATAACCCTAAATAAAAAATGTTTTAGTAAATAAGACATGTTAATGTTATATTTGTCTTTACTTTAAATTAATTCTTATAAAACGTCATTTTCACATAAATGTAGCTTCATGGGGTCCCAAAATCTACCCAAGGATATCCAGGGTTAGAAATATTTCATACAATGGTATTTGGACATGTGTTAGGGTAGTTTAATATTATTAAAATATTATTTTTTGCCCTTATTTACTAGATTTACCCTTTAACAATGGTAAATAAAATATTTTCTGATGTTGGTATTCCTAATGTCTAAAAATAAAAAGTACCTATTTACATAATTTTTACCTCTTGATTCCAAATATGGAATCCATTTTTCGAAATTCAAATCACATAAATTTCCATAATTAGTTTGAAATTAATTCCCATTGTCAAAACCGAAAAAGTTTTTTTTTAAAGTACAAACTACAAAATGATTAACATGTTTTTATGTCCAATATCAACGTTAAATTACTTCCAATGTCCAAAATTAGATTAAATGATAAAAATATAATCCAATTACACTTTAAAACCAATTAAAAGTGTTGAGTCAAAAAGGTTTTCCTTATGACTTTTCCATTCATTCATTAAAAGTGGAAATTGTTGAGACATTAAGGTTTCCTTATGACATTATCATTTCTCTTGTTTTGAAAATCAAAAACATTTTATCTCAATGAAAGTCTTGTTTTACCTTATTTTACTTCTTTAAGGAAAAATTTCCTTCCCCAAGGAAATTTATCCTTACCTTGTTTCGTTGTTCATATTTTTTTCCACGTGTAAAATTCAGATTGAAACCAAAAACCTCAGAATCATATAATACATAGATATGAAGAATTCTATTTTAGACTCTGAATTATGGATATGAACTCTCATGAAGTTCAACTCCAAATTCTGGATACGAACCCTCATGAAGTTCAACTCCAAATTCTGGATATGAACTTTCATGAAGTTCAACTCTGAATTCTGGATATGAATTCTCCTGAAGTTTAACTCTGAATTATGGATATGAACATTCATGAAGATAGACTCCAAATTTTGATTATGAACTTATGAAAAGTTATACTACGAATTTTGATCACGAATTCTGGATACGAACTCTTCTGAGTTCTGACTCTAAATTCTAATTATGAATTTTGGTTATGAACTTATCCAAATTCTGACTACGAGTTCTCTGAATACAGACTCTGAACTCTTAATTAGTTCTAGATCCGAATTCTCATGAACTCTGACTCCAAACTTTGTAAGTTCAGGTTCCGAATTCTTGTGAATCCAGACTCCAAATTTACTTTAAATCCAGACTCTGGAATTCTACAGAATTCAGTTTCCAAATTCCTACAAAATAGAATCTAAATATCCTTGTATTTTAGACTCCGAATTCATTCTTTCTTAGACTCCGAAATTTCATTTACTTACATTCCGAATATCAAATTTTAGTTATTCTTACACTTATTTTGTTATAAAATGATGTCGTGTTTTCTGTTAAAAACTAACCGTTGTTGGAGTGACACCTATACAGGTCCCTTCAAAATTCAAGGAAAAATATGACCATTGGAGGAGGGAGCTGACCGTTGGATCCAAGCCTATAAAGATGAGCTCATTTGAAAGAGATCAACTACAACTTTTGAGAACAAATACAAAAAATTTACTTACATGTTGTTGAAGTGATTTCTAGAGAGAGAGACTCTTATAAACTCTCAGGCTTCGTGTAGAAATTTTTGAACTGCTCATTCAAACTTTATTTCGTCCAGATTTTCTTAGTACAGAGGTCTGATTTCCTTGAAATCAAAGACTTTAGGTTGTGAAGTCATAGGTGCCAAATTCCTTACAAATCGAGGTCCTATGGGGATAGCAAGACAGATATCGATCTTCAGATTTAGGGCTTACATGGGTTTGGGTAAGACAGACTTTCTTGAAGTTATAAATCAAGGGACCTCTTATCCAGGGTTCTAAGATACCCTCCTCTTTGGGTTAAAAGAGTTACTACTTGTTACTTTTAGTATTTGTTTTCGTTGTGTATTTTTATTTTTGAGGATAGTATAACTTTATTATACTTCCTTAAAATTGTACTCTGATTTAGTTAGATTCTATACGCATTAATGTAGAATCTTATTTGCTAAACTTTTTTCAAGTTTCATTTTCATAATCACTTTTTCCAGAATCAAGAAAGTTATTAGAGCTTATAGGTTGTGTGAATTTTGGTTATTCAAAATTTCCTTAAGAAGGAATTTTAAAAGTATACAATTAACCCCCCCCCCTCTTGTATTTGAGCATCTCATTACTACATTTTTGATCCTATAATTTTTATCATAGATATTGGAACTATATGAATTAATCTCATGATTAGATTCAGAAGGGAATTCTTAGAATTGAACTTCCGGATTCAATCATTTTCGGAATCTGTTTTTCAGACTCATGAAGTTAATATTCTATTTTTCTTGGAGATAAGTTATATAGTTTATTTTCTTAGGGTATTTTCTCTTGTTTACAAACTCATACTACAAACAAGTTTTTGTGTCCAAGATTTTCTTAAGGATGACAGGTTTAAATGTTCGCTCTATTGATAATCTAAATCCTACCAGACCACCTATTTTTGAATGAAATGATTATGAGTACTGAAGAGATAGGATGAAGAATTTCATTATCAATACTAGAGTTACTAACTATATAATGTTGACTAGAGATTATAAGATTCTACATAAGGAATTGAGAACCTTTACAAACCAAGAGAAATCAGAATACCAGGAAAACAAAAGGGTCATAAATACTTTGTTATGTTCCATGACTTAGAACATCTATAGTCAAATATTATCGTGTGAAGATGCAAACAGTATCTGGAAGAAACTTGAAGTTACACATTTTGGTATGTCTAAATTCATAGAGACTAGAAGAGCTATGTTGAGAGTTGAATTCCATAGTTTTAAATTTCCTTATGGAGAACCTGTAAGCAAAGTACAAAAAAGGTTTATGACTATTGTGAATAGCTTACAATCTATGGGATAAAAAGTTTTGGATGATGAGGCTCTTGTTGATAAGATCATAGATATCATTCCAAATGAATGGGAGTCCAAGAGGACAGCTATTGATGAGAACAGAAAAGTCACTCAGATTTCCTTAGATGAGTTGTTTGGAACACTTCTTTAGCACGAAACCAGAATGATGTGAGATGCTGAAAATGTTAAGAAGAAGAATGGGAATGGAGGAGTTGCTTTTAAAACCACTTATAAACACATGAAAGTCAAGACCCCATAAAGAGTAATTAGATAAAAGTCAAATAAAGTCATTATTCAGTCAGAATCTAGTGATAAATAAAAGTCTGAGAATGAGTTATCTAATCATGCTTGAATAATGAACAGGTTTGTAGCTCAAAAGAATCATCAGAATAAGTACAAGAATAAAGACTACATAGATAAGAATGATGGAGAAGGTACTTGTTATGAATGTATAAGAACAGGTCACATCAGACCTGATTGCCCTTTGTTGAAAAAGAAGGATAAGAAGGAAAGAAATTCAGAAAGAAACAAGATTAAATTCTATCAATCAAATCACAAGAAAAGACTAAAATCTAATGATACCTAGAGTGTTAGCTATGGAGACTCTTAAGAAAGAGAATCTTCTGAATATGATTAATCAGCACAGAAGAATATGGGATTCATTGCTACTACTGTTTCCCTAATACATGTCTTATGGCCAAGGTACGCTCTGTCAAGGCTTTAAAACATTTATCTCTTGATAATAATTACTATTCTGAAAATAGTACTTTTAATGAAGATAGTTCATCTTCAGAAAATGAATAACCTTCATATGAAAAAGTATCTATATTTTCCAAGTTACATGAAGCAAAAAAATGTAAAATTTCTAATAAACTAGACAAGGAAAATACTAGGGAATAAATTCTTACAAAAGAGATTTCAGTTCTTTATGGAGATCTTGGAGATAAAGATGCGCTTTTAGAAAAACTTTCTAAACACCTTGAGAAAGAAAATTTTGTCAAGGAAGAACTTTCTAATGATCTTAAGAATGGTATTTTAAAGATAAAATTTTTTTAGGAAAAATCAAACTCTAAGGAAATGATTCCTGAGGATAAGAATTTAGTCATCAGACTGAAATCAGAAATATTTTCTCTAAAGAAGATTCTTGAAAACTTTACCTCTGGGAAGGAAAATTTTGACAAGATATATTCTCAAATTAAACCTCATGGAAACAATACTAGAGTAGGTTATACTCTCCAAAAACCGGTTTTCAAAAATAACTATTTTGTTCCTTCTAAAGCCCCTTTGTGCACTAAATGTCAAAATGGTGGGAATTGGAAGAAAATTTCTCCTTGAATAAAGATCAATATCTTGGTTTTTATACAGAATATTTTTTGTAAACAAATGTGGATACCCAAAATTTTATTGTCTAATAATTCCGGATCTAAGAAAGTTTGGATTAAAAAAGTCTAACACTCTTATTTTCAGGAAAATAGAGAAGGTACCAACAACAATACATGGTACAAGGATAGTGGATATTCTCAGAATATGACTGGTAATAAAAACTATTTTGAAAAGATTATCAAGAATAAATGAGGAAAAGTAACTTTCAGAGATAATGCTCAAGGAGAAATTATTGGTATAGGTAACAGTTTTCTTCTTGGAAAAACTTTAATTTCAAATATCTTATTTTTTTGGGGTCTTAAGAACGACCTCATTACCATAAGTCAGTTATGTGATGAAGGCTACACTGTGAATTTTAGGAATGAAAAGTTTGTAGTGCACAATTCCAAGGAAGAATTTATTCTTTCTGCTCATAGGCAAGAGGATGTATATACACTAAACATATAAGAACATAGGAGCCAAGATTTACGTTGCCTTAGTATAATGGAAGATCATTCTTGGTTATGGCATAGAAGGATAGGACACTGTAACCTTAGGAACTTATGCAAAATTTCTAAGAAAATATTAGTTAAGGATCTACTGGAGCTTAGATTTGATTCTTCAAAAGTTTGTGACCCTTGTCAATATGGTAAGAAACAAAAATAAAGTTTTAAATCAGTCGGTGAAGTCTCAAATACTGATGCATTACAGCTAGTGCATATGGATCTTTTTTGTCTTACACAAACTGGAAGCATTGGGGGAAAGTATTATGTATTTTTCTTGGTTGATGATTACACTAGATTTACGTGGGTCTATTTTCTAGAAAATAAGTCTGAAGCTTTTTCTTATTTAAAATGTTTTAGAGCCCAAGTTAAAAATGAAAAAAATCATCCATTGAGAACTATTCATAGTGATCATGGTGGAGAATTTCAAAATTCTGATTTTGAAACTTTTTGTAGTAGAAAAGGTATTACTCACAACTTTTCAGCACTAATAACACCTCAAAAAATGGTGTTGTTGAAAGAAGAAATAGAATTCTTCAAGAGATAACTAGAACCATGTTGAGTGAGTATTCTGTAGCCAAAATTTTTTGGCCTGAAGCTGTAAGTATTTCTTGTTATACTATAAATCGATTTCTTATTAGACCTTTTCTTAATAAAACTCCTTATGAGTTATGGAATGGTAGAAAACCTAGACTTTCCTACTTTAATGTTTTTGGTTACAAGGTATTCGTTTTAAATACTAAAGATAATCTTCATAAATTCTCACCAGAATATGATAAAGAAATTTTCTTAGGCTACCCCACAACTTATAAGGCATATAGAGTTTTCAACAAAAACACTTGTACTGTTGAAGAGACAGTACATGTTAAATTTGATGAAACTGATCATTTTGTTTTTAAACAACCCCAAACTACATCTTCAGATGTGTTTAAAAAAAACTGATTATTAACCTTTGATAGAAGATCCTTCTGATAAGGAAAATGTTCAAGAAGATACTTCTGAAACATTTTTCCCAGAAGATTTCCTACCTTATGTTGATGAACAGGCTTTTCAAAACCCAAATAAGTCATTTTTTAAGGAATCATCCTAGTGATAGTATCATTGGTGATGTTAGTCAACCTGTAAGTACTAGAAGTTCCTTATGAAATGAAGTAGAACATCTAGCATTCCATTCCCAATTAGAACCAAAAAGCACTGATGCAGCTTTAGGTGATAATTATTGGATTAAATCCATGCAAGATGAAATAAATGAATTCGAAAGGAATAAAGTATGGACCTTGGTTGAAAGACCTAAGGAAACCTCTGTTATTTGAGTAAAATGGGTCTTCAAAAATAAGTGTAATAAAAATGAAATCATTGTAAGAAAGAAAGCTATATTAGTTTCTAAAGGCTATAATCAACAATAAGGAATATAATATAAAGAAATATATGCTTCAGTAGCTAGACTTGAATCTATTCGTATTTTACTTGCCTTTGCAATATTCTTTAATTTCAAACTTTTTCAAATGGATGTGAAATGTGATTTCCTTAATGGTTATGTTCAAGGGGAAGTTTTTTTGAACAACCTCTTGGTTTTGAAGATAAAAAACATCCTAATCATTTTTTTAGACTTACCAAAGCTTTATATGGCCTTAAACAATCACCTAGAGCTTGTTTTGATAGAATTACAAGATTTTTTCTTCAAAATAAGTATGTTAAGAGAAATGCAGATCCAAATCTTCTTATAATGGAAGATAAGAAAAATGTTTTTATTCTTCAAATTTTTGTTGATGACATTATGTTTGGTTCAACTCAGCAATCTGTAACTGATTCCTTTGTGAGTTTAATGAAATCTGAGTTTGAAATGAGTATGATGGGTGAGTTAACATTTTTTCTTGGTTTTCAAATATCTCAAAAAAACAGAAAGAATCTATATATCTCAAAAAAATTATATTCAAGATATTCTTAAAAAGTATGGATATGACCACACTAAGAGTATAAGTACTCCCATTAGTACCTCAAACACACTTGATCTTGATGAAGCTGGGAAACCAGTAGATCAAACATCTTTTAGAGGTATGATAGGTCGTATACTTTACTTGACAGCTAGTCATCCAGACATAATGTTTTCAGTATGCTTATGTGCAAGATATCAATCCAATCCTAAGGAATCTCACTTAAAGGCTGTGAAAAGAATTTTTTGCTACTTAAAGGGAACCATGGATTTAAGATTATTTTATACTTCTGGAAATGATTTTGTTTTAAAAAGTTTTTCGGATGCAGACTTTAGTGGATGTAGAATGGATAGAAATAGTACATCCAAAACTTGTCCTTTCTTACGAGATTCATTAGTTTCTTGGTCTTTCAAGAAGAAACACCCAGTAGCACTTTCCACTACTAAAGCTGAATATTTTGCAACTGGAAGTTTTTGTGCTCATGTGTTGTGGATGCAACACACACCCATAGACTATGGCTTATGTTTTACTAAAACAATAATTTTGTGTGATAACATAAGTTCCATTTCCCTTAGTAAAAACCATGCACATGACTCTTGTGAAAAGCACATAGATATTAGGAATTACTTTCTTAGGGATCACACAAAAAAAGAGATATCATTCTTCAATTTATTGGAATGCAAGATCAACTTGCTTATATTTTCACAAATTCTTTACACTCTGATAGATTTGAATACATTAAACAAAAGTTGGTAATTTTAACCATAAGGTAATCTTCCTTGATTAACTTCATGTTGAATCAGTCTCCTTACAGTAATAAACTCTTTTTCATAGGGGGAGTACATTTCCTGTGAAGCCTTTCCAAAAATTTCGCAATGAAGCTTTTCAAAAAACTTTATAATGAAGCTTTTCAAAAAAATTTGTAATAAAAATTCTCATAGTTTGTTTTTTAAAAACTTTCGTAATGAAAATTATCGTAGTTGGTTTTTCAAAAAAAATCGTAATAAAAATTTTTGGAGTTGGTTTTTCAAAAAAATTTCGCAATGAAAATTTTCGTAGTCGGTATTTCGAAAGTTTTCATAATGGAAATCTTCGGACCTGAAGTTTTTGTAATGAAAATATTCGAACATGAAATTTTTTTAATGAAATTTTTCAGACTTGAAATTTTCATAATGAAAATCTTCTGACCTGAAATATTTGTAATTAAATTCTTCGGACCTGAAATTTTCATAATAGAAACTCTCGGATTTGAAAATTTTTGTAGGAAAGTTTTTTTCATATTCAAGTTTTTTTTGGAATCCGATGTTCTGCAAGAAGAATATTCCTCTGTACCAATAATCTACCTAGCAATCCAAATGGTATGATTCTTTTTTGAGTTTTTTGTAATTACATTTTACTTGCTGTTAGTTTCTTTGTTTTTAAAATTTCTCAGATTTTAGTTTCCTTAAATCTGAATGTTTTCCTTTCAAAACCTCAAAAGATCAGATCCTACCAAAATTTTCCTTGTGTCTATCATTTCTACCATCAGATTAGATCTATATAATTATCATCCATTGGATTCAAATGGGAAGTTCAACCATCACTTCATCACCTATATAAATGGGATCCCCAATGGTTGTCCCACATCGGTTCTCAAGCTTGTGTTTGTTGAAACTATGTCCCTCTACAAAAGCCCGCTCTGAATTCTTCAGAATTTCTCGAGTTCGAATGTCTGCAGAATTCTCTTCTCAAGATATGTCTACTATCAAGCCGATTTTGGAATGGAAAACTTACATGGAGAGGATAATTCATCTGAAATACTTTAATAAGTATGACTCTATTATTTCCAAGAACATCAAGCTCAATGGATGGGAATGTATAGCTATTTCAAAGACAAGAGCTCAAGATGTAGTCTATCCAGATTTTGTTATAGAATTATATGAATTAGTAATATTCTTTAAGGAAGATGGTAGGGAAAATTTTTCCTTTAAAAGTTATGGAAAGACTTACAAAGTCTCTTACACCAAGACTGCGATCTTGGTGGGGCTGGCATATGAAGGAGAAGCCGAATTTTTCTCTCACAAGCTGTCATATGTTCATGGAAGTTTCATTAAGGAAAAGGCTATGGAATGACTTGGGCTCAAAAATATAAAGACAACAAAGATTTCCCATATATCTACCAACAATCGGATTCTAAAGTTATGGATTCAGGGCCTTATCATACCGAGAAAGGGTGATAAAGACCCCCTGAAGAAAAGAGACATGTATATCCTAGACTTTTTTGGTAATCCTAAGTAATTTCAACATCATGAAGCACATTTTTATTACAATTGAGAACATAAATAATGGTAATTTTAGAGCTCATATTATTATGTATCCTGCCTTACATTCCAAGCTAATTGTTTGATGCCTAGAATCATTTATGATCCCCTGGAGTTCCAAGATGAGGAATTGCATGGTGATGTTGATCAGGGATGACAATATCAAGAGAATGAATGTTTGATTCTCTAAAGATTCAGGAGAGTTCTATGATCTTCCTGAGGATGAGGTAGAGGTCGTCCTGAAAAATGTTGAAGAAGCTAAACCTTCAAAGAAGGCCGGGAGGAAAAGAGAGCTAAAGGAAGTGGAAGAAACGGATAAAACCCCTATGTCTAAGGAAGTCCAATCCGCACCTCCTAAACCTAAGAAGTAAAAAAGCCTACCCAGATGAAGTTATAGAAAAGTGGATAGGGGATAAGAAGAATAGAAAATCAGGGAAGCCACAGTTCGGTTTGGATCCTGGTGAGGTCAAGGCTTTGAAGGAGAAAGCATCTGATGAGGTAGAAAAGTATGCCAACGAAAAGAAGCTTAAGAAAAAGATGTATGAGGTTGAAATTTTCAATACCTTCTGAGGGATACTGAAATTTCATCCCATAATATTCTGGTGCCAAAATATTTCCCTGTAATACAATTACATGAGACTCCAAGAAAAAAATTCACGTCTCCACAAAAATCCAAAGAGAAGTAGGTTGAAAAAGAAGCTGTGGAGGAAGTTCAGGAAGCTGTGGAGGAAGTTTTGAAAACTCAATGCACTGAAGAGACAACCGATTTGTTAAAGAAAGTAGAATAATTTAATGAAAATGAAAGTGCTTCTGAGAAGTTTTCAATTCGGACATCACAAGATGGAACCTCAAAACATGCTACTCTCGGAGCTGATGAGAAAGGAGAAGAAGAAGAAGTAAAAAAGCTGTTAGAGAAAGAGTGTCCTAATCATGACTTCATTCTTCCTGAAGATGTTGAGGCAGGTGCTGAGAAATAAAAAGTTGATGAAGATAATATTGTATATTTATCCGGAAATGAGCATGAATATCCTAATGGAGAAGACGTACTGAAAATCAGTAAGGGTAAACAAGTGGTTTTTGACACTCCAATGAAAGATATTTTGAGGAAGAAACAATTTGGATAAACCTCTAAGAGGAAGCTGGTAGAGTTAGAGGAAGAACCATATCCAAGAAAAATGTATGATTCAGAGTCATCTGCCTTGGGTTGTTCAGTCCCTAAAGAAGCTGGTGGACACCATTCCGATCTTTCGAGCAATTGATTCTAGATGCCAGATGATTCAGCATACCATGAATCAAAATTCAGACTCTGTATCCATGGTGATGGATAGATGTGTGAAGATTGAGGCTGATCACAAAAATTTCCTAATCAATTATGAAGCCCACAGAAAATATTACAAGCATATGAACAAATGGTCTAAGAAAATCGTCCAAGATTTTAAACAGCTTGATCAGTTTCATGAAGATGTCAAGGATTCTTTTGGTACCGAAGATGCCAAAATCAAAAATCATTCAGATAGATTTCAGGAAAATCTTAATCTTGAACAAAATTCTAGGATTCAATATGTGAATGATCTGAATGGCAAGCTGAGTTATTTTGTTCAAAGCTGGAAAATAGAAAAGGATCATCAGATTGATATGGAAGAAAAGCTTGTAAAGCAAGATGACTTGCTGAAGGATCAGGTAGAGGTCTTGAAGGCTCAAGAGGATAGGATCACAGCCTTAGAAAATCAAGCTGAGGAAGATCACAAGAAGCTAAAGAAGTTGTACAAAATCGTGAATAATCTCATTCCCAAGGAAAAAAGAAACAAAATAGACCCAAATATGATCTTTTATTCTATTTTTCCTTGTACAAATTCTTCCAATCATAATTAAATGGTGGTTGCTTGTTTTTTGTTTGTTTGTACTAATATTTCAGGTACTATATTTTTTTCTATTCCCTCAATCTCTTTTTGAAAATCACAATGGGGGATAAGGAAAAAGAATTCTAAAGGGGAGAAAGAAAAAGACTTCTATGTAAAGAAGAACTATCCCTATGTAAGGGGGAGTTTATCTAAGGGGGAGTTCTCATTATGAAGATTTCCGCATTCAAATGAAAATCCTCATTCCAGAAATCTAGAATACGATCCTTAATTTTCCAAATCATAAGGGGGAGTTGGTCGTATTCACCATTTTCCATATGTAAAGGGAGATAAGTTTTATTTGCAAAGTATAGAGAATATTTTGCTAAATTATTATATTCTTTTTCGTAAGGTTGTTTGTGCTTTCCAAAACAGGGGATATTATTAAGTCAATATGGTTTTCCTTATGACTTTTCAATTCCTTCATTCATAGGGGAAATTGTTGAGTCATTAAGGTTTCCTTTTGGCTTTACCATTTCTCTTGTTATAAAAATCACAAACTTCTTATCTCAAGGGAAATCTTGTTTTACCTTGTTTTACTTCTATAAAGAAAATTATCCTTCCCCAAGGAAATTTAACCATACCTTGTTTCGTTGTTCATATTTTTTTTGAAGTGTAAAATTCGGATTAAAACCAAAATACTCAGAATCATATAATACTTAGATATGAAGCATTCTATTTAAGACTCCAAATTCTGGATACGAACTATCATGAAGTTCAACTCTGAATTCTGGATATGAACTCTCTTGATGTTCAACTCCGAATTCTGGATACGAACTCTCATGAAGTTCAACTACGGATTTGGGATATGAATTCTCATGAAGTTTAAATCCGAATTATGGATATGAACATTCAGGAAGTTCGACTCCGAATTCTGATTACAAACTTGTGAAAAGTGCGACTATGAATTCTGATTACGAATTCTGGATATGAACTCTTCTGAGTTCTAACTCCGAATTCTGATTACGAATTCTGGTTATGAACTTATCCAAGTTCTGACTCCAATTTCTCTGAATACAGACTCTGAAATCCTAATGATTTCTGGCACTGAATTCTCATGAACTTTGACTCTGAACTTTGTAAGTTCAGGTTCCGAATTCTTGTGAATCTAGACTCCGAATTTCCTTGAAATTCATACTCTAGAATTATATAGAATTCAGGTTCCAAATTCCTACAAAACAGAATCTGAATATCCTTGTATATTAGACTTTGAATTCATTCTTGCTTAGACTCTGAACTTTCATTTAATTACATTCCTAATATCGTATTTCTGTTATGCTTACACTCCTTTTGTTATAAAACGATTTCATTATTTCTATTAATAACTAACTGTTTTTTGAGTGAAACGTGTATGGGTACCTCCAAAATTCAAGTAAAAATATGATAGTTAGAGGAGGGAGCCAACCGTTAGAGCCTAGCCTATAAATAGGATCTCATTTGAAATATCTCAACTACAACATTTGTGAACAACTTTGACAATTGTGCTTACATGCTGTTGAAGTGATTTTAGAGAGAGGGACTCTTATAAACACTTAGGCTTCGTGTAGAATGTTTTGAACAGCTCCTTTAAACATTTCTTCGTGCAAATTTTCTTAGTGCAGAGGTTCATTTTCCATAAAATCAGAGAGTTCGGATTGTGAAGTCATAGGTTTCGATTTCCTTACAAATCGAGGGCTTGCGAGGATAGCAAGACTGATACTGATCATCAGATTGAGGGCTTACCTGGGTTTGGGTAAGAAATACTTTCTTGAAAGTATAAATCAAGGGACCTCTTATCCAGGGTTGTTGGATACCTTCCTCTTTTGGTTAAAAGAGTTACTACTTGTTACTTATTGTATTTTGTTTTCTGTTGTGTATTTGTATTGGTGAGGAAAGAATAACTTTCTTATACTTACTTAAAATTGTACTCTTATTTAGTTAGATTCTATATGCTTTAAGGTAGAATATTATTTGGTAAAATTTTTTCATGTTTCATTTCCAGAATTTCATTTTCCAGAATCAAGCAAGTTATTATAGCTTAGAGGTTGTGTGAATTTTGGTTTTTCAAAATTTCCTTAGGAAGGAATTTTTAAAGTATAAAATTCACCCCCCACCTCTAGTATTTGAGTATCTCATTAATACATTTCTGATCCTATAAAAAGTACAATCTAACTATATAAATAAATTAGATGAAATGACAGTTTGAATTAAAATGCGGTATTTATTACTATTCATAAAAAATGAACTATATCTGAAAAATACCACAACATCATCCAAAGTAAATTTTGATGTACCACTTCAAAGGAAGAATTTTATTTTTTCAAATAGAACATATAAAAGTGAAAAAACTAGATTTAAAAAGGGTTCTCCATGAAAAGGTGCTAAAATAGCCTTTTAAAAATATTAGAGTATTTCATGCTTAAAATCGGATTGATTCTTATTTTTAAGCCTCTAAAATTTATTAGATAAATTTAAAGACATTTAACAAAAATGTATAATCATATTTTATTTAGTTATATTCATTCCCTATAATACAACGATTAGGCGTTAACTACCCTTTAAAATAATAATATTATTACATTATGTTTTCTATAACTCAATGTTGTATGCAACGTAAGATTTCAAAGAAACTCGTTTTTGTGTGTTGAGTATTCTATCGGATGAAGCATCCCATTTAATATAAAAAATAATATCGTATTCAAAGATATTAATATAAATTAAAAAGTATTATTCTATAAATACATGGTTTGTTACACATACAATCAAAATTTTCTTGGTCTCGCTGACTATTATGGGATGCTTGTACCAGATATCTATTGAGGCAGAGCTTCATTGACAGTTATGAATATAAAGGACTAATATTTTCTTTGGAGTGATCAATTCTAGATAACATTACGTTATCTATAGTTGAGGTCTGTTAGTGCCCCTGTGCTCCAGTTACCTGAGGAAAGGGGGATGTTTATGGTGTTTTTTGATACTTACTATCTTAATTGGGATCATTGTTGATGTAATAGTGGGGAGTGATCTCTTATTGGTCCATGTAGTCACATAACCATGATCATAACTATGTAACCCATGATTTTTAATTTTTAGCCATTTTTTTGTAATGAAGTTGTTGTATCATTTTCTCCTTGGGGAGCGCATTATGATGTTCATAGACTAAAAGAGTGTAATATACATCTTTTCCCAGCATGATTTGAATAAGTGGTAGTGGAGGTGGATGTAGTTTATTTAGCACTACAATTTTGAGATCCCCTAAACCTCAAGAAATGATAATTTCATGGATGATTTATTGAGTATAATTTCATGAAAAGAGGTTATTCAGGAAGAAGAAGATGCTTAGAGCAATGGAGGAGTTAGCATCCTTACACATAGATGCAGGAATGAATTGTTGTAGAGTCTCTTTGTTCCATATGATAAGGAAATAATCACTAATACATATATTGGTGGATTCTCAGTGGAGAGACTTGGAGGTAGAGGTGTTCCAAGATCATGTTGGCCATAGTTATGGTTCGAAGGGATGGTCGGAGGATGGTCGGAGGATGGTCAGAATCAGATAATTTTCTATGGGTGGCTTTTTTCCTGTAGCAATGTATTAAGGATTTCTTCATGAGTTTCATAAATCAAAATTATCAGTACCCCCAGGAATTTCTAAAAAATATAGTGCCTTGAATAAGTAGTTTTGGTGGACCTAGATGAAACCGATAGTAACAGAGTTTGTAGCAAGTTGCATGGTCCTCGAGATAGAAAAGGTTGAGCACCATTTTTACGGTGGTTTGTTGCAGCCCTTGTATTTCCCCAAGTGGAGGTGAGGTGACATCTTGATGGATTTCATCATATGGTTACACAAAGCTTAGTGAGGCTATGATTTTATCTGGTTGATAGTGTATCAGTTCGGGAAATACGCCCACTTCTTAGAGATCAAGGAGTGGGGTGTAGTGTATTACTTGGTCAAGAGGTATGTTGATGATGTGTTGTGGTTTCATGGAGTTACGAGATCCATCGTCTTAGACTGGCTCCGGCAATTTACCTCACGAGTCTAGAGGGGATTATAGCATGCTTTTGGAACCCTGTTATTCCACAGTACTATTTTCCACACTCAAAAAAATGGGTAGAAAAAATGGAATATCGAGATTTTGGATGATATGTTGTTGTTTTTCATCTTAGACTTTTGTGAATCTTGGGTAAACACCTACCCTTAGTGGAGTTAACTTATAATAATAGTTATCACTCTTCCATTGGTATAGATTTATTTGAGTCATTTTATCAGAGACCATGTCATTCTCCATTTTTCTAGGCCGTGGTTGGGGATATAGTTATTCTTGTTCAGTTGTGGTGCAAATCATGAAAGAGAAGGGTCATCTTCTTTGTAAGAGGTTGGAAGTGATGTAATACTGGTAGAAGTCGTATACTGATTGCAAATGAATAATGTTGGAGTTTGAGGTTGAGGACCACATGTTCTTGAAGTTTTCCCCTCAACATGGGAAATAGAGGTTTGGAAGTTAGAGTAATATTTCTACCAGGTTTTTTAGACTCTTTGAGGTTTTGGACATAGTAGGTAATGTGGTGTTTCATTTGGAACTCCAACCATAGTTTGAGAGGGACACGATGTCTTTCACATATCTTAGCTTCATCAGTTTCTACAAAATGACTCCCATGTAGTTGCCTTTGTATAGTTGGATATCAAGGATGATATTTTGTTTTTAGAGAGGCCAATGGATATCTAGGAACTTAAAGAGAAGGTGTTGACTATATGAAACATTCCTTGGGTTCATGTGTTGTGGAGGCATGGTGGCCAAGAAGAGAGAACATGAGAGAAAGAAATGAAAATGTGTGCTCAGTACCAAGAGTTGTTTTGATTTTATTCTTGTTCTATTTTGTTTTGAAATGTAATGTTTGATCCTCATTTTATGAATGGTCTATTTTTTCCATAGTTTGAAATGTGTGTGGTAGTCCTGATGCGTGGAAAGCAGAGGACCTGATTCCTATTCGAGATTCATTAATTGTCATTCTATTAAACCCATGTGGGAAAGTCAGTGATACCCAAATCAGATAATTTCTTGATATTGAGGATGGAATTCCTTGGTTCGTGTGTTTGGATAGTTTAGATGTTTTATCATGTGTTATGTCTTGAGGCCATTTGGGATGAATTTATAATTCATGGTTACATTTGTTTGAGGATGTATTCTTAGATTGAAGGGTTTCCACACCATATTTAGGACCAAACAGAGTGGTTTATCATTGAACGTTGATGTTTTTGGTTGTTATTGGTGTTTCAAGTGTAGTGATATCCTTGAAATGTATCTCATGGGGTGGGTTTTCAGACCCCTTTTTCACCTATTCTTGGTTTTGGATTCTTGGGGATGAGATTCATTAGAGAGGTATCTAATGTGATTCTATTTTCCTTATCATTCTATAACATTGTGATTTTTTTCATTGGATGATCTTGGAGGAGGCTCAAATTTAGTTTGAAAATTTTCATTTTTAAAAGATGGAAGCAAGGAGGTTACACATCATTTAACTTGATTTAAATGTGTAATGTTTGGTTTCATAAATTTTCCTAGAAATCATCATGAAATGTAGATGTTTAAATGGTGTGAAAGGGGGATTAACAATGTGTAATTTTTTTGGTTATGAAAAATAAAATAAATTGAGAGGTGATGAGTTTTTTTGTTGAAGTGGACCTCGATGGATTACACGTCAAACAAGGGGATTACATGTCATGAAAGCCCCCAGTGATCTAATTTTTTAAAACATTCCAACCACTTGGGTTATCAAAAATATTAGAGATGTAGTAGTCTCTCTCATTATAGACTAACCTTAGGCACCCTAAGGATTTCTTCAAACCCTCTTCCTCCCTCTTTGATGTTTTGATCTTGGTGATCATTCATTGGAGATCTGTAGTGATATAATTTATTTTCTCCCTTATTTTTTGAGAAATTTACCTTAGTTGGGTATCTTGATCTTCTATATCTCCTCATTGTGTCATGGAGTGTACTTATCCATGATTCTTAATGGAGCCTCTCTCAGTTGAAGTTAGTGTGGTGTTGCAGCGACGTCCTCTGATCGATGCAGATTTTTTGATATATGTGATTGAAGGACCATTATGTGATCCATTTTGGTAAAAATAACACTAACACCCCTTCAAAGTAGCAATTCCCTTCTCTCATTATTTGTGTATTAGGAAGGAGGGTTTTTTCTTTTGTTACCCTTGGATTATGGTTGTGTTGTCTTAATTAATGATGAAGAACTAGATAATTTAGTTGAAAGGGTATAGTGTTTTATTGCTTTCTTTTTACAAAATTACTTATTGTTTTTTATATTAAGATTATATAGGCTGAATACCCCCACTTTAAATGGTTTTTATTTGTGGATTTGTTTCCACTAGTTATATCTATTATGTGTGCTGATTTGGTTGTGGATCTTATCATATCCCCCTAAATGGATATAGGTAAATCACGTACACCTGAATAATGAATGGATTACCCATGATTGTAAAACTCCTATGATAACCCCTAAATTAACAAGAGAAATTAAATAAGGGATTCCTTATTAAATCTACAATTTATATATTTTTCTGGATTCTATGGTTATACAGATGAATGCAATGTTGTTTTTTTTTTTGGGTTTCTTCGTTGTGTACAGAAGGATGGTTCTAAAATTGTGATGGAATCATAGGTTGAGATATTGATTGGTGGTGGAATGGATGAGTAGTGTTGTGTAGCATGGTTATAATTAGTTTACATTTTTTGTGTTTCTAGATGTAGTTGAGATTTGGGTACTTGTTTTTTGGTATGGGTAATTCACCCGGATTTTCTCCATGTTTAGCCTTCGTTGTGTTTCTTGTTATGTATTGTGCTTAGTAGTTTCCTAGATAGTAATGTAATAGATGAATAAATACTTAATTAATAATTTTTGGGACTGACTTGTGTTTTTTTTGGTTGAAAAAATGAATAAATTAAATTTTAATTAAGAATGTTAATAGTTTAAAAAATTGGTTGGGAATTGTAAAGAAGTTGGGGATTGTTATGTGGTGATTTCAATTAGAGGTAAGAGCATAGTTGGATATTTTAAGAGCTAGTTGGTTTTTTTAGAACCCATATGATGGGCACAATTGTTTGGTATCATATATATATATATACTATTATTTTTCTATTATTGTATATACACACCCATCCCTAGTAGAGAACTATGAATCGAACATCCCCATCGTCATGGGGGGAGCGTGTCTTTCTCAATCATCCTAGTGGGAGGATGGATGGATGTTCACCCGCTCTTCCCTAATCATTATTACAGGAGGTGTTATCCAAAGATTATTTGGGTAGGTTGTGGTTTCTGGGGCCCAAGTTGGTGATGGTGAGTTTTGTTTTCCCAGGTGTCTTTCAAGTGATATGTGTTCTATTTTCCAATGTGTCTTTGGGATGGGATGTTCTATGCTTTCTATGGTGTTTTCGGGATGTGATGTAGCATGTGGATAAGGTGTATGTGAATGGGATGTGATGTTTCATTGGGCCCAGGTGTCTGTAGGTGATATGTGATGTGGTTCATGGACCTAGTGATGGGACGATGTGTGGTTGTGAATCCCCGGTGTGTGTGGATGGGTTGTGATGTGGTGTGTTCGAAAGAGGTGGGAGTTCTAGGATGTCTGTTGTTAAGACGTAAGAGTAGCTAATTAGTGAGAAAGTGGTGAGGGGTATCCTATTATCTATATAAATTATATTAATTTACATGACTTGGGTTATTGGTAAAATTGGGCCTTGGTGAGGTTAGGGTGGTTAGTATACCTATTTAGGTGCAGTTTGGTACTTCTGTTTTCTAATAGGGGAATTAGTATGCTTTTTTCACATGTTCACAAGAATAATTTTTTGTTCTGTAGAGTATACTTGTATTCTCATCCTATTTATATAAAATTTCTTTCATATTTCCAAAACTACAATGTAGACTATGGTAGGCATTACTAGCTCAGACTATGTGACAGTTTAGGTGTCACTTCCTAACAATACTTTTGGTATATACTTTCATTATTTTTTTATTGGAACAGTTTTATTTTTAACATGCATGTGGTATGGATTTTAGATTTCTTTCATATATTTCATGGAGTTTTTTTGAGATTGATACTTCTTATCTCCACAATATGTTTTTCAAAAAAAGTGATATGCCTCCTATTTTGTGATAATATATATACCCTTGGTGGTACTCACCACCAAAGGTCTAATGGAGGTTGTACATGGGGGGAATTATCTCTCTATATTTATTTCCATCCTAGGAGGGGTATCTTTGGATAGAGGGTATCATGAAATTAAAATTATTAAAGAAATAGGATTAATAAAGTGCTGATTATTATAAAGCTTACATTACATGATTATAAAGGTATGCTACAGAAGTCATATTGAATATATAGTGCAATATTAAAAACATATTTGAAGGTCTTAATACAATTATTCAATGGGAAATAGTTTCTCATACCATTTATTCATAAGATGAAACAAATTCTTGATATATCAAGAGAGATAAATAATTTATAAAGTCTAATATATTAAAAAGGATGCAGTAGAATGAGATAAAGGAAGAGAAAATAATAAATAAATAGAATAAAGGAAAAAATGATTTTCCCACATGTGATAACAATAGAAAGATTCACCTTGGGAAATTCTTGAAAGGATTTTGAGTCTATTATAAGGGTGGATAAAAGGGTCACAATGGAAAATAATATAAATTTAAGAAGTAAAACACTATTATATAGTTTCACACCTTAAAAGATATGGGGAACTATGCAAATGATTTTCCATGGCATCAAAGGCATACTCCTCATAAGAGGATAAGAGAACGAGTTCAATAATGTGTTATTGACACAATTAAAGTTGAATTATTAATGTACTTTTATTTCAATTCAACAATTATGTTATTTCAATATTTCATCAATCGTATAATAGTTATAAGAGTTATAAAATTTATCATTATTGTACTATTGTAAAATTTCATTATGGATTTGAGACCATTGGTTGAATGGTTCCATGAAAAGTGAATCTTTAGAAAGTTATAAATTTGGAAAACACATGGTTGAGGGAAATATAATCTATAATAGGTTCCTAAAGTTGATGTAATAATTCTTAGATAAAGAGATTATTGATTTGGATAATTTTTTTTATATTATATATACTTTCATCAAACTTATTCTAATGGTTTTTATTATAATATGTGGATGGTTCATACGATTCACTACTTATGAAATTGTTTAAGTTCAAATTTGGTGGAGGTTTTAGATATTATTGTATAAATTCATCATATGATTTAATCATTTCTATGAAAATAAGTATAAATATTTTAAAATTTGACTAAGGGATAAAATATTTCTTATAGAAATGTATAAAGTAAATGTATTTACTTATATTCTAAAATAGTGGATGAATTCCATGGTTTTAGGAAAAAAGTATCTTAAAACAAAAAAATCATAACATCGTCATTTTTTATTATACAAATAACCATTATTCACACCTCGGGTTTATGGTTTTGTGGGAAACAAAATTCCTTAACATTTTCCCAATCACTCTCCATCTACACATGATAGTTGTATTTTCCTCCTTTTCCATGTTTTAACTAACGTTCCCATATTTTAAATCCTTGTTTGGTGGTGACCTTCAAATTTACAGTTACTTATTATTAGGAATATTTTTTATTAACCTTATATATGAAGTGGGTTTTCAACAATAGTATCTTCAAATATCAAATCCATGATTTTTGAGATTGATTTTAATTTGTGAGGATGTATGTTATTTTAGGTGGGGAGAATGTACCACCCCAAAATTCTAAAGTGAATTATATTTAATATCATGTATGACATGAAACACAAAATATAATAAAAAAATCATGAAAATTTGAGTTTATCTGGCATTACAAACAACACTATACTTATCTTTCTCTACATGGACCACCATGGTTAGCTTGTCTTACACGCAAGACTCAGTTTACCAAAGTATAATATACTTTTAATATTATTATTAATATGATATTTATCAACTATTCATTATAATAAAAATTGTGTAAAGGGATAAATAGAATTTTAAAGTATTATTTACAAATTATTATATAAATATATAGTGTTATAAATTAATATATAACCAATATGAATATAGAAGAAATTTTGTATAAATGAACGTTTTTTATGCTCACAAAGCCATTTTATCCTAATAAATTAAATTAATTCCAATTAGTGAATAATATTAATGTTATATATATATATAATATTCAATCAAATATTTTTTAAATTCACCCAATATATTTTATTTTCATAAGATAAGAACAATCCCAATCTTACGTATAAAAATCCACATTTCTATAAAGGTTGTTTTTCACCTTTTAAAGGAGAACTTTTTTATATCTATATTTTGGCTTGTTTTTAAATTTTAAATGTCAAAATAAACTGCATTTTTCAATAATAAAGCTTAAATATATCTTATTTTATATTTTATTATTTTTCTATGAAGTTTCATTTTTTATATGAATAGTGATAAAATATTGATTTTTTATTGAAAACTTATTTTTCATAAATTTTAATTATATATTCCAATATCAATTTAATTTGGAATTAAATATTTTTTATTAAATTATAAATCAATTAATATAATTTAGTTAAATTGAATAAATATTACATTAAAATTTTATACAAAAAAAGTTTAATCATTGGAAGACTTTTACATTAAAAACCATGTTTGTTGTCCCATCTAAGGGATTAAATTTAAATTATTTTATACAACATATGTTATTTTAATTTAGAAAACTGTATTCAATATTTTTATGGTGAATAATTTATAATTTATAATATAGTAAAAATATTTTTTGAGAAAAATATTAGTGAATGTGATTTAAATTAATTTCAATGATTAAGGTAAATCCATGATTACTTAGTGGTTAAACCTTAAACTTAAGGTATAAAAATTTCCATAAACTTTTAGAACACCAATTTATTGTCCATATATAGACCTAAACCAATATTTTCTCAGACATTGTGTCTTGTGGAAGTGTCTTTGTATCTAAAAATGTAAGAGAACCGATTTATTTTCAAAAATACCATGTGTGTCATTTTCCGCTACTATAAAAAGGCATTGACCCCCCCCCTCACTTATTCACACATATCAAGCCATTTGTCTCATATAAATATTTCAAAACTAATTCCCCAAAATACATATCCTCACCATAGATACATCCCAATTCTAATAAATCCCATCATGAAGCCCTTTGGTGAATACTAAAATGAGGTACATGAAGAAGATGTAACATTCATTAACATGAATTTTTACATTGTTTCCTTCTACACTAAATTAATTTCACATTATATAACGATTTTATAATGAAATAACTATCTTAAATATGATTATATTTTTTTATGTTATAGTTTCTACCTTCACCTACACATATTTCCATCAAATGGGAAAAGAACATAAACTTTTTGTTTATAGTGAACTACCGCCTCATGAAACGATGATGTTCATTTTTCCTTTACTACCTCTCATGGTTGAAAAATTTGATGGACACCCTATTTATATATTATATATGTAATATTTATGTTTTATTTATACTTATATATTTTTAATATAACACGTACATTAATGTTTTCTATTTTATGTAAACATGATAACATAATTTGTGGGCTTGTGGACTACTGCCTCCTCAGAGTAATGTGATATATTAACACATTATAAAAATGGTATTAAAGATTGGTTAAATAAAAAATATATGAAATAAATTAAATATTTATTATATTCATTAAATAATTATCTTTATTTATATATAATATATCATATTATTTACTAAATTTTCACACTGGGAAAAAGTGATAACATCATTTGAGGACTTGTGGACTACTTCCTCCTCGAACCGATGTGATTCCTTTTAAATTAATTGAATTATATAAATAATTATATATTGTTAAATAATATGTTATATATGATATATTTATTATTTTATATATATAAATATTACTTACCTCCTTTCTGTAATGAACATTAAAAATTTGGAACGTTATTTATGAATATGTACAACTGGCCGTCTCCATGATCGTAACATTGGTCCATTTTTCATAACCATGTTCCAAGATTTGTTTTAAAATAATATATTATGGATAAATATTTTAATTTTTCATTATTATTATAAAGGATATTATTATATAATGAACCCTTTGACAATAGCTTACCTGCCAAAAAATGAACCAAATTTGGTCAAAACGCTCGAGAGAAACTCAATTGATTAAGTAGTTTTATAAAACAAATTAATAAATAGAATAAAAGTAATAATAAAAAAAATTAAATTACTAATAATCAAAATAACTGAAATAATTTATTTTTCCATGAAGATAATGACACATGTGACAAGTTGAACTCAAGGTAAGGGAATTTCATCACATTTTTTACATCCGTGAGATAAATGTCACAGTCACCACTTACATATTTTATGCGGTGTTTCTACTACCCCTTATAAAATATCATATAATGAAACATTTTATCTTCATGGAATTTAATTTTTTACATTTAATTATCGCATTCATGGGGTTTTAACATGAAATTTACCATGTGGTAAAAGTTATTTATACAATATCACATTCTTTTGTAACTATTAACTTTTTCTTGAAACAATCTCTTATTTACAATAATTTTTATGGTAAATTAAATTTATATTAAATATCCATATGCTCATGAAATGGATATTATTATTTTCTAAACTGTATAAAATATTTACCTACAGTGTTCACTTTTACAAGTATTTGAGTAGCCGGGGGATTATTGATAAATCTATATCTTTTATTGAACATAGATATTTAATGAGGAATGTTATTCATTAATTAAATAGATTATTTTATATATGGGTAATTATCTTGACATTCACTATACAGGTTGGGGAATACTTAATATTATCCCCTTGATGTATCAATTTCCCCAAAAAGGTAATCAGTTTGCCAAATCAGAGTAATTTAAACTATCATGAGAATAAATCTTGATGGTAAAGGTATCATGTTCCCAGGAAACATGGTGTCCAATAATTAATAAATTCCTTTATTGTTAAATTAGTTATTATTATTATCACGGAAATATTTTCTTTGACATTATCAATGGATGAATTTCATTCTCAATTGATTGATTAAATTTCATGTTTTTTAGTTATATACCATGTCAAATTGATTATTCGAAATCCAATTATATGAATGGAATGTTTTATAGTCTATTTAACCTGACATATTGATTTATTCTTATTGAATTTGTGTTTCTTTCTGTATATATACCCTTTCTTAGTATTTTAAATCACCCTTGTTTTTTCACATTCCCTGGTTTATGATCAAGAATTATTTGAATACGCTATCAAGAATATTGTTCATTTCATTTTATTATTTATCATGTTTTATTTTATTTTTTATAATGTAATATGGGTATCATATATGTAATCTAGTTTTCCAAAACTTCTGAATTGATCAAGACATAAAGATGTTATTGCTTGTAATCTGGGTAATTTATTAAATTAAGGCACTGACTATGGGCTTTTAGGGTTAGGGAGTTACATTCCTCTTTCCAAATGTACTTGGATCCCATTTTAGTTTACATATTTAAATGATTATAAAACAATGGTAAATTTTCAAGAAATACTAGTTAATATTTATACAAACCAAAAAATATATGAATCACAGTCATGGTGGTTTTTAGGGGATAACATTTATTAACTTCAATATTGGATATATCTATTAATATAAACTTTCATGGGATTAAATAGTATATTTTTTTCATACAGCTTCTCCTTCTATTGGGTATTTTGAACCATGCTCATATGATCATCATTATCTACTTTTCTCTTTCAATACATAATAAAATCATCAATAAAGGCTACTATAAATTGGTTATGTAAATTTTTAATGACTAAATTCATTTTTTCATTAGGATCGCAGCTCCAATAGTAATACCAAATGGAATCAATATAAAATCATAGTTTCTATTCCATTTCTATAAGCCTTTATAGCCTATGTGTTCTTATATGACTCTCAACTAATAAAACCCAGATTTAATGTAAATCATTGAAATATATTTTTCTCCAATAATTTTGTTAAATAATTCACCAATACAATTGAGATTATACTTGTTCATGACTATAGTCTTGTTTAGTTAATAAAAATCACATAATAGTAGCATCAATATTAATTTATTTTAATGAAAAATGAACAACATCACCCTATGATAATGTACTTTACTGAATCAATCAATTTTCATGATTATCCTAGAGATAATTATTTAATAACTATAATTTAATTAGTTTTATTATATATGGTATCTTTAAAATAGGTATAGCACATGGCAGTGGTTCTATCAAAAAACTAAGATTCAAAATTCAGTGGATCTCTTGGAAAATCTCTCAATGTATATTAAAAAACACTTAGAAAATTTGAATTTCATCAATGTTGACTTTCTCCCCAATAAAATGAGGTTAACCCCCCTATTGTATGGGAACTATTTCAAATATAATTGATGAAATTTCTATCTAAATTACATATTATCAGTGTAAAAACAAAATCTCATAGTTTATATCAAAATACCAAATAATATTTAACTTAATGGACAATTGTTTTGGGAATTGTGCAAGGACTACTAATATGTGCCAAAGCTATTATAAAATTCAACTATTGAAAGAGTAATTATTTTATAAGAATCAAATTCCCAAAAAAACCAATCGTATAATGATCACTAAAATTATAAGTGATCATTCTATCATTAGGGGTTTAAACTTCAATTCAATAATCAAATCAATTATATGGTATTGGGATTCTTATTGAATGTTTTTTAGATATAAATGAGTGATTATATCTATAATAAAATAATAAATTATCGGTACTATAGTGTATGGTTAGTATACCTTTCATCACTTTGTTATGGTACCCCATATTTTTAATAGAGATCACATGGGATATCCATTTATCTCTAGGATTAAGAGTTTTATGACATCAGTAATCATCGTTGTCCCTAAAGTTTAATAACTTTTTAGCATAATTTCTATACACATTAAATTTGAAATACTTGAGGGTGGGTGGTCCATTCTATGATGATTTATCTCACTCCTTAGCTAACTTCTTCCCATCACATGGGAATTCTATTGCCTGATGAATTTCCTTTATAAATAAATAATTTACTAGTCACCATAAGAAAATTTCCACCATCTCTCCTTCTACAATTCAAGCATAAAGGAAGGCTAATCATTTTTACTCTATAGTTTTTATTAATATAATTTTACTTTAGTTGCATGTTTATTTTTCTGAAAACCATGACATTGATTGGTAACTGTAATATCAATTTATACCATATTAAAAAATGTAACTATTTCATAATAACTATTAATTTAAATTATGGATAATGCCCTTCATATACTTTTTCAACCTCTAAAGAATTGATCGGTCATAATTTTTTATTCAATAAAAATATTATATACACACCATGAAAGTCTTATAAAATTATATTAATATGTAATAATTGATTCATTATCCTTCTCCCTTATCTCAAAGAGATTCTTATTCATTTTCACAAGAGTGATATGAGGGAAAACATATTTAAAAATAACCTTATAAAAACATACCAAGTCATAGAGATGATTTCATCTTGTTTACTCTTGGTATATAGGGGTTTCTATAATTAATATTTTTATCTTTCTAAAGATATAAATCCAAAATTAACTTTTCATGCTTCAAAAACCAGAGAGTATAAAATATATTTTCATTAATACTTATCCATTTCTCAGAAACTAGTAGATTTGTAGACAGACTTATGAGGATATTTTTCCCATGAATTTTGGTTTCAATAGAATGATGTTCCTTTATTTGGTAATTTTTATTTTTACTGTGATTCTTTGATTGAATATGTTTTTTAGGAATAAATATGATATTTTCAATTCAATATAAAAAACAATATGATTTCTCAAAAGGATGAGGATTTTATTTACTATCCAATTTATAATTAAAATGTTTCCTTCATGATCTATTCATTAAATAAAATAAAATTGTATAGTGTGAGAAATGATTATCATAGTGGGATAACACATAATAATAAAACACAATTTATCAGATGTCAATATCATGAAACCTATATTTTAATATGTAATGACATAAGATTTTTATAGGTTATGTATTATTATTATTTATTCAAATAATTCATGATAGATTATAATTAAAATATAAATTTACTCATGAATATACCCTAGGAGTTTCAAATCAGATTCATATTAAGTTAACACTCATATAACACCAAAATGATGGTTGAGATATAATCGACTAATTTTTTTTCACTATTACTACACCTTGATTCCACTATGATTAAACAATGTCCACTTTTAATATAAAAAAGGATTGTTTTTGTAGGAAAACCAATATCAATTATTTTTCATAAAATAAGTTATTTTCCAAAACAAATAATTATCTTAAGGGTTATCAGTAATCTTTTCGCTTCATAGATTCAAAAGGTAACTAAACTATTCTATAATAATATCATTATTACCCTATAATTTTCATATATAAATTATATATCATACTAAATGAATATTCATTACATTACATTATGATCCACACCAAAACCAAAAAAATTATCTTTATAAGAAAAATTGATATTAAAATAACTATTTAATAAGGGTTATAGATTTTCTCCCACTTTTTTCTTCTCATTTATCCCCTTTTTAAGACACAAAATACATGAAAGAATTTATTAAATCCTTGGGTAAAACATAATAATGTTTAAGCTTAGATGCTAAGTAAGGGTGATAAAAGGATATATCAGTGATCATTTAAACATAACATGAGAATAGTTGTTATGATAACCTGATATTACCATTTTAAAATACTATTAATTAATTATTAAATTTTGAACACAAGTTATAGAAGAAATACAAGAAGTTCTTAACACATGGATAAAAATGGATAAAATAACATTATCCATTATAATATAAAAATGAAATAAGATCATGTAATAAATATGTGAAATAAATTTAGGCACATTAATTATCATAAAAAACATATGTCTAGTATACCCACTAAGATATTTATATAATTTTAGTATTGGTATAACCACCTGTGTACCAACTTCAGGATTTGCATAACCTCCCATGTACCCTCTAGCAGGCTTTGGATAATATCTTGTGTTTCGTCTATCAAGATATGGATAACCTTCTGTGTTTTCTTTAATCTCATAAAACATTAATCATTACCCAATTAATTGTAATATTATATAATTATAAAATCACACCATGCATATTAATAAATACCTTCATAATTTTTCCAAAAGATCATAAAAAAGTAATCATAATACAAAAAAAGGAAAATAAAATAATATTTCTTCAATATTTTTAAATAGAACCCATTTACTATCTTGGGAAAGAATAATTATGTTATCATTAGATAATTTCTCAATTAATTACTATATAATATCAGTTTTTGATATTATAGATAAATATTTCATTAAAAATATGACATGATTATTTTTTAAGAATTCACCCTTTTTATTTTAACATTATATGTTGGAATATAATATATTTCAAAATATTAATAAATATTTAATTTAATAGATCATTGGAAACATTTAAATAAAAATTTAATGCATTTTTTTATTAATAGTGGGGATTTATGTTCATTCTATGTATGTTTAAACTATGATTCCTTTTACAATTTTGGTAAAAAGGTCAAAAGAAACTCAATAAGTAAACTCTAAAAAGATTCTATCTTACTATTTTTTTAAATGTAAAGAATGTAATATAATTAAATTAAAAATTTATGTCATTATATAGGATAAATTCATGAAATACTATTTTAGAATAAATTGATGTTCATGTGAAATAATATTTCCACTATATAGAGAAATAATATCCTTTTCTCTTAAAAAATTATTCCAGTTTATTTAGTAAATAAAGCGATGAAAATGAATATATAAAATTAATTTTAAATAAATATTTATTGTAGAAGAAAATTGAATGGACTTATCATTAAACCATTATAAAATTTCCATTAATATATATTAAATAATGAATAATATGTATAGAAATGCAATTGAAATAAGAATATTTTACATCAAGATAGAATTTTGTTGAAGGATCTATAACCCCATTTATAAAAAATATATTTTATATAATTCCACAATAGTCTAATTTAAATAACTATAATATAATATTTGATCCACATAAAACATTTTAACACCTATTTATTAAAAAATCATTGCTAAAAGTATCTTTTTCATGAGTTAGAAATCTTTTTCAAAAGAATTTCATTTTGAAGTTTCAGTCCTTGAATAATGATATTTTTCCCTTATCTCCACAATGTTGATAATTATATAACTAGATTTTATATTTGTTATATGCATTTTTATAATCATCTAAAAATGGTAGATATTAAAAATTAATTACATCATTCATGGAAAAAGTTTTCCATATGTACGTATGGATATGTATTCACTTTTTGAAAAATGTAAAAAAATAAATTTAATTAATAATTCAAAATTTTATAATAATTACTATATATTTTAAATAATATAAATTAATTTAATTCTTCCTTATTTCCAACCATGTAAAGAAGATTTAAAAAACTAATTTCCTCTCTTTAAGTAAGTGGTAGTCCACACGTTCACACGAGAAACATTACTGTTCTCAAATGAATTAGAATATAATAAGGTAGATTTTATTTTTGGTTGAATAATAATATTACTAATATAGTATATATACTTTAAAACTATGATAATAACTATCCATGAACCATGTGGATAGAAAATGAATTGCAACATTATGTGGATGAGGTATTCCACACGTATGCAACAATGATTCCATTAGTTCCCATTTGAAGGAAAAGTGGGTTGATATTTCAGGTTTTATGGTCATAATACATTTTATTATATTGATTATAATTTAGTTTTTATTTTATAATTAATTAAAAAAATTATACGAGGTGTGATAATAAAAAATTTCAAAGATATTGGGAAAGAGACTTACATATTCTTTAGGAGTCCTCTATCTAATTCATTCTTATGGACTATAGGAGTTTTCTTTTAAGAAGTAAATGACATCTACTTTATTGATATTGAAGTTTATATGAAAATTTTCTTGTTTTTTATTATACTAGATGTCAAAATTTGTCTTCCTGAAAAGGGATAAGGGGTGACCTTTTAAATTTCATTGAATGGAAATTGTTTGAATTACTTAAATGATGTAAATATATTTAATATCATTCTCATATAAAATGATTCCAATTTTAAATTAATATGAATAAAATAATTTTAAGTCCAAAATAACATCATAAAATTAATTTTATGATATTTTTTGTCTCATTTTAAATAGTAAATTTTTATGAACCAATTCATCAAACATTATAAACCTTAACCGCGATAACATGTACTTCAATCTCAATGGTTTATAATTAGACTTTAATTTCGTGTTGTTTTTGGTTTTATTTTGACCTGTTAATTTTTATCTATGTTTTTATTTTTCATGTTAAGGGTCAAGAGTGACTTGGTGGGTGTTATTTACAGAAAGAACCTAGTTTTATAGACTAAATGTTACAACATGAAGCATTTATTGTATGAACCATATAATGGACACTATCAATAGCTCAATAACAACTAAAATCCTATTACTTAGATATATTCATGGTAGGAATCATGTGGTCACCCCATGAAAGGGCTATTTGGTAGTTTTCTATGAGAAAGGAGTGAATTTTACCTTCGAACCCTCTAACCTCCTCCCTCTTTCCCTTCAACCCTTGATTGTGATTTTGGTGTGTTGGGCATACACCTTAGTGATTTATGTTCCCTCCTCCTAATATCATTTGGTTTTCATGTTTTCTTCATTATTTTGGTCTTCTCTCTATGATTATAATGTTTTTTATGCCTTACATTCCCCCTTCTTACACTATTTCTCATTTTCTTCATTTGAGAACCATACTGTAAGAATGGGTGGATGATTTTATGTATCTGGTGGTTCAGGCATGAATCAAGGGATGAGTATTGGATTATATTCTATATTAAGATAGAATGAAAATGTAATTAAAATTTTACGATTTTTTTATTATTTTTTAAGTCTTGATTTCAATGTGGAGTCATGATTATCCCTATGAGACATATTTATATAGTATCAAACTGAATTGTTAGGTTCATATGGATATAGTTTAAATTTTAGAATGAGTGTTATGGGTTTATAAATTATTTAAACTAATATTTTTTCTTCTTGCATGGGTGATATCTGGGATTTGGTGTACAAAAATTGGAACTTTGGGCAGCTTTTTTGTCTCTGTTTAAGAAAGTATGGTCATTATAATTTTTGTAGATATTTAGGTGATGGATTTCTTTTCTTTTTGGAAATTTAGAGGGTGTTATTTATATTTACTTGTTGCTTCATGTGACCTACCTTGTCTGTGCATGGATAGGTTGGTGTTCTTGATGTGAACTAACTTGAGTGTGTGGATAGGGGTGGGTGTTCTTCATGTGATATAACTTGTTGTGAAGGGATGTGTTAGTGCTATCGATATGACATAACGTGAGTGTTTGATGATATATTTGTGTGCTTATTGACATCATTACTAGAATAAAATGGATCTTTCTAGGTTTTTTATGTGCTATTAAGGTCTCAATCAACCTTCCTTTTGAATGAATCCAATGTCAGTATGACTAAGGATTCGTGGCAGGTAGGTTAGTGCAAGATGACTCAACATATGTTTATTGTTTATTTATTTATGTATCATTGGTAATGTGTAAACCTTTATAAACATGGTATATTTGTTATAAAGGGTTATTATTGGTGTCTTATTGGGTTTAATCTCACTCCCAACATGAAAAACATGATGTTCATATAGAATTATTATCAGGGATCCGGCAAAGGGAAAGGCGTCTATGAAAAAACTATTAAGATAGTTGTAGTGGATGGGGATAGATGTGATATCAGAACAAATTGGTGATGTTTTACAATAATATCTCTTTTATTTATTTTTTCCTATTTTTCATTCTATACATTAATCCACCAAAAATGGGGATCCATTTTAAACTGTGGTACTTGATATTATATTCCATTTTTAGTGCATTGATAACATTATGTTTTATTCAACATAATAAAGAAAACATGAAAACCAAATAAGATCATGATCTTGGGTCATGAAATAATGATTAATTAATGTCATCTTAGATAACATGAACATAAGGGTATGATAACATTATCATAACATGAACATAAGGGTATGATAACATTAACATAACATATGAAGAAAATTCATTACATATCAAAGATCATGATCTTGATTCATGACATAAATATTGGTAGTTCATATGTAATTAATCATAAGATAATCACATAACATGATTGATGGTATCATAACATTATCTAAGGACATATTATTGTGTCATACACATAATAATAGAAACTATTATGTCAAGAATACTCACCATGACATTCATAACATGATAGGCTTGGGATAATAGCCTATGTAAGTGACTTGGGATTGTCCTAACCACCAGTGAAACCTATTTTTTGGTATTTCTCTAACCACATGTGTACCCTATTTTTGGGGCATGGCCTTACCACATTTTTACCCCATAAAATCACTGAACATTTTTAATTTCCCAATTAACTGGATGGAGATAATGGCTTCACCATTCAAATAATGAAAATCATACATATTTGTTTCATAAGATCAAAAAAACATTCATTATATCTTAACCTAGTAAATGAAATGGGTTTAACAAAAATTCTAATATGTCTTAACTAATGGAAAATAGATAGGTTTCAAAATAATTTCATCATTTTATCATAGCATAACATGTAAAAAATAAGTAGGTTTTATAAGAGTTATATCGTGGAATAACCCATCAAAGGGAAATGGGTTTCATAGAAATATTGTCATAATAAGCCATTCATAGAAATAATAATAATTTTATCATTGATTAATATCCCTAGTAAAGTATAGATAATATTAATGAATGTCATCTTAGATGGAACCGTATTTTAGAATTTCATTTGAAACTTTTCTTTAAGAAACTAAAATTTATTAAAAAATAATTTTATTAATATAAAAACAATTTAAAATAAATTTCCTTCAAAATAACCATGAACCCTTATAAAGGAAACTTTAAATAATGTAAATTTCAAGAAGGCGGAAAATTCTGTTCATGTCATACATGTTAAAAATGATTCCTTTGATATTTTAAGTAAAACATAACTGATTTTTTTAATGAAATGAAGATTAATTTTAAAATTATTTCTAAAAAGTGAAACATGGATAAAAATTCTTTAATAAATAACACTAAGAAATGTTTTTGAATTTTTTTTTAAAACATGGTTCTGGAAGAAAAAGTATTTTCAACAAAATAAATGATTTTTCTTAAGAAAAAACTTTTTTATCTCTTGAGTATATGAATTGTAAGAACCCCGATATTATTTTCATGTATGTCTTTCTTTTCTGGTTTTCTTTGAGTAAAAGGGGAGTTTCTAGAAATTTCAGGAATACAGGCCGTGTACACGGTTTCCATGGGTGACTGTGTACTGGTTATGTAATTTCTAAGTACACGATCGTGTGTGGTAACCTGAAGACCGCCTTAAGAAGAGGCCGGAAAAAGCATGTACATGCCCTGTACTTTTAAATAACATGTTGTGTAGTTTCATTTTATTTCATTAAATGGATCGGGGTTTCATTTGATGGACATAACCATCTTCACCCAAACCTATCTCGTCTGGGAGCGGATGAGATCGTCACATCTTCATCGAGCCCCCAACTCGTCGTCCATTCTCTAATTTGGCCTCTGTCGGTTGTGTTGGAATTGAATCCGTGAGTTATCCTTTCTACTTGAACTTCATCCCTTAATTTATCCACTTTCATGAGTTATTCTCAGTTGATCGTTTTTAACGTTTTGTAGAAATATGGTGTTCTAGGGAGATTCAAGGTATGAGATTCACTTTATAAATCTCAGGACACCGAGGTAGGTGGTTTGTGCCTTTCCGTAGATAGCCTTTGAATTTTATGTGCAAAAGTGCCCAATCCCCAAGAATGGGGTATTGGGTGGTTATGATTTTTAGCCCTATTATTGACTATATTCCTTGTTTTTTTGGATAGATTTTAATTGTTTCTTAATAGTGTTAACATTTCCATGCTATGGATGTTTTACCCATGTTGTTTGTTTTGACCGTTGGGTATAACTTTGAATATTTGGATGTTTACATTCCATGCCCAGTTTAGTTAATATGGAGTGATTGTTATATTACATGCTATGATATATTGTAGATTGTTTAGCCAAGTAGTTCGTGAGGTTTAGTTTGGATGTCATGTATCGTTGTGCACGATTGACTTAAACTAGGATGTGATATCCTAGTGTAGTAGGCCATAGGGAGAATGAACATTGAGGGCTTCTCTAGAGTGTTTGTTTACTTTTATGTTGTGAGACCATAGGGGGGATGGACTTTGTGATCCCTCAGAGTGTTTGTAGTTTCCTCAATATAGGTCTATAGGGGGAATTGGACATTGAGTGATTACTCATAGTCCCTACCGATACGAGACCACAAGGGGAATTTATGGTGAGGGCTTCCTCATTTTGTCTTTTCTAAAGCTGAACCAGAGGGGTTAGACTGTGTGTACTTCCCAGAGTATTACCTGTGTTATATTTGGATTAACAAGAGGGGTTTGGATGTGAGTACTTCCCAGAGGGTTACCTTCTTTATAATTAGCTGCTTACGTGGTATGTGAATGTTGAATGCATTTGAAACAGTAAGATTTTTTACTTTGAGTACTTCCTTGTTTACTATTTCTTTTTTCTTATTTCTTTCCATATATATTCATTAAATGTTAGGTACAAATATTTGGGTGTTTTCCTACTGGGATTAATCTTTCACTCAGTTTCTTCATGCTTTTGGGCCCAAACAGATTATATTGTTGCAGGTCTAGATAAGGGAATGTTCCCTTCTACTTCAGGTACATGACTACTTTGGAGAAGAAGAGAATGAGACTATGTTGAGGCTTGCAATGCAGTGGAGCTATTTACTTGTTTTTCCTTGTACATTAGTTTAGTATTGTATTCCAGCATTTTAACTTGTTTGGAAACTTTACTAGACCAATGTATCATGCATCATATATATATGTGCTCAGTTTTAATTACTTCTAGTCTTTTGTTGTTTACTATTGTATGGTATTATTACTGCTTCCGCTAATATTATCCATCTTATTTCACTACGTTACTCTTCCTATGAGGGCGTAGTTTCCACAATATGACACCCAACTCCATCACTGCTAGTCGGTAGCCTCTGGAGTTCTGGGAAATGTGCTTGATGCCATGTGACAAACCGGGTATGGGGTGCCTTGGGGTGGCTTCTAGAACCGGGACATTACAAAGTGGTATCAGAGTAATTATTGTTTCTTCTTGAATTACTATTTGGGGCCTATAGCCAGAGATTAGAAGTAAATCAGTACTTGGTAATAAGTTGTCCCAAGGAGTAGCTAACTCGTGTATAGGGAAAATCCATTTACCTCGTTATTGCAATTTTCTGGTTTTGCAATTTTACAGTTCATTTGATTTCACCATTGGGTGATTCATAGGTTTTGTACTATTATTTTTGATGTTACTGAGGTTCTATTTATGTTTAAACCCAATGATATGATGGTATTTCATCTCATACATCATATAGGCACTTGTTAGAAATCACAATACATGCATTCCCGCCATGCCATTTTCGGTGTATTAGTAATTACATGTTTTTGTTATAGATTTCATGCTAGATATGAATGTGATTGTTATATATTCCTTAATATAATACCTTCTTTTTGAAAGGGTATTGGATTGTGTAAGGTTTGGTTTGAATGAATGCCAATCATTGGTTCTTGAGATGTTATGGTCCCTCATTAATCGGAATTTGGTGGATCAGTTCCTCGTTATTCCTTGTATATGACATTTATAAGATGCCAATATTTTATTCGCAGGGATTATTAGACCTCATGGATTGGAATTTGGCACTTTAATGTTATTTTCAATGTTTTTTCTGTGTTCTGGAGTAGTTTCTGAGGATTACTATCTGAAAAATCCCACAAAACAAAGCGTTTAATGATGAATACATGCCATGTGTCCTTCTATTCGGGAAGTAATTTTTTTTCTTAAGTAAATTCCATGTACTGTATGTACACGCTGTGTAGTCTCTAACCATTTCACTAGCTGTGTGGGCAGAGACACGAGTATAGAAAAATCTTTTGTAGCACATGTCGTGTACCAGACGTACCTACCATGTAGTACAGACCGTGTGTCTACCCGTGTGACTAACGACACAGATGAAAAAAAAACTTAGGTTATACACACCATGTCAAGCTTGAACATTCCGTGCAGTATAACCCTTTTATCCGGTCATGTAACGAACGACACGAGTCGGTGAAATCCTTAAAGTACACACCGGGTCAATCTGGAACACATTGTGTAGAGTGATATGTGTATCCGGCCATGTAACTAACAACATGGGTGGGTGAAATCCGTCTACTACATTCCGTGTAGAGTCAAACGTGTCTCCTACCATGTGTCTAATGACACGGTCATTTGAAACTTATGTGGTACACACCGTGATCAATAAGAACATACCATGTAGTCTTGTTTTTTGGAGAACCATGTGGGATAATCATGTAGAAGAACTCTGGAAGTGGTACAAGATTAAAGTATATGCCTGTCTTGGAGAAACAAACCATGTTAATGGGGTGTTAGATGACCAGAGTTGGCCAGACTACACACCCATGTAAAGTTGTAAAGGAACATGTCGTTTAGGTATTATACACGTTTTGTATCCATGTTTTAAAAAACTTGAATGATTTCTTTCTCCTATTCCCCACATACATTTCTATGTTTATTCTTAATAATCTGGATCTTAAGGGTGTGATTGGTCTTTCATATTCATGCCACCGAGACGTCCTCCTGTTGTACTTTAGTGGCAAGGCAGTGATTAGTCACTGGACATGGTAGATCTGGAACTACCAATAGATCCTCTAGTCATGCTCGCCTTGGCACCAGCCGTTATCTCGGATACAGGTACCGATGCACAGTTCCGAGAGGGCTTCATGAGGTTCTTCTAGAACTTCTGAGGAGTACCACATCCTACCCATTCTATGGTAGAGTTGAAGCAGGTTTTCCAGTAGCAGTATCCTACCACCTTCATAGGGGAAGGAGGACCTCAGGCTGTAGAGTCATGGATAGAATACATGATTTCTGTCTTCAAGCATCTGGATATGCATCCAAATAAGAGGGTGAAAATTTTTACTTATATGCTTTGATATTCTTCCAAGAGATTGTGGGATGTGATCTCATATTTGAAATTCTAGAAGGTTATACCTTGGGATGAGTTCTAGCGTTCCTTCTGTGATTACTTCTATCCAGAGACCTTGTGGTCCAATCGAGCCCAAGAGTTCGGGAGTTTGAATCATGGTACTCTTTTAGTTATGGAGTATTATTCTCGCTTCAAAGAGGTGTAGTACTTTACACCCATCCAAGGAGGTGATGAGTTATTCCTAGCAAGGAAGTACGAGGATGGTCTCAGGCACGACATCCGATCTGAAGAAAAAAAATTCAGGTTTACTTCTATAACTTATATAGTCAACTAGGTGTTAATCATAGTGCAAAATATGAGGGATTGTAGTTTTGTGATCCAAGGAATCTCAGCATCTGGAGTTGGTATCCTTCCTACCGATAGCAGGAAGTGTCGCAGGGAGTCTATGCGCAGGGAACCGAGGAGACGAGAGACATATTCTAGTAGCCAGGTGGTGTGCTACTGGTGCGGGAAGAGAGTTCATACAAGGACACATTTCCCGAGATACCCAGTGATGTTCCGATATTGTGGAAATATGGGTCATCTTCAGTGCTTCTACCAGTTCTTCTCACTTGTATCTAGTGATAGGGGCTCTTCTATGACTCATCATTCGGGAGAAGCACCACCAGTTTTTCACCAGTATAGAAACTGGAGTACTTCTGCCTGTTCAGACCAAGATGGAGGTCGTGGTCTTAGTAGCCAGTCTCTAGGATTTCAAAGATAATAGGGTGGATCAGCTCACGGTGTTCTGGCAGGGTCGTAGGGCCGTGGTGCAGGTTAAAATTTTTCAGTGGAGCAGACCCAGCAGGAGAAGAATATTGGACCCTCTACAGTTCAATGTATGATCCTAGTTGCCTCTGATTTAGCTTATGCTATTTTTGATATAGGGGATTCCCATATATTTATATCATTTGATGTTGTTGAGAGCCTTAGGATCTGTATTTTTCTTCTACAGATATCTTGATGTTAGAAACTCTGTTGAGTACAAAAACGACTAGTGTACGTCAGTGCAAGAAGTACCCTCTTGAGGCAGGTGGGTGTCACTTCTTATGGGACCTCTAGGTCCTATAGATGACACGTTATAATTTCATTCTAGTATTGGGCCAGTTAGTTCCCTTTAAGTCTATTTTCAACTACTATAACCATAGGGTGAGTTTCCCATCACCTTAGGGTGGATCGTTTCTTCATAAGGGTGAATGGGATGTTCAGGCGAGGAGAGCGGGACCCAAGCATCTGGGGTTGGGAGGAGTTACAGCCTAGATTTCTAGTCTATATCTGGATGACTAGGGGACTTCACATATGGAATTCCCTCCAATGGTGGATCATTTTAGGGATGTATTTCTAGAATAATTTTTAGGATTTCCTCTAGATCAGGAGGTGGAATTTTCTATTGATCTTTTTTCAGGAGCGGCACTATTGTCCATTACTCCTTATAGGATGGCTACACCTATGTTATAGGAGATCAAGAAGGAGTTGGAGGATTTTCAAGAATATGGTTTCATACGACCCAGTACATCTCTTTGGGGTTCTCTTATCATGTTTGAGATGAAGGCGGATAGTACCGTCAAACTTTGCGTGTCCTATTGGAATCTTAACCAGTTGATGGTCAAGAACTGATATCCCTTACCGAGGATTGATGATCTCTTTGATCATCTTCAAGAATCATGAGTGTTCTAAAATATTTTAACGAGATCTAGTTATCATCAGTTGCACGTTAGACCATCTGATATACCTCTAACAGCCTTTTGGAGTAGGTATGGTCTATACGAGTATGTGGTTATGCCGTTTAGTCTCATGAACGGGCTTGCAGTTTTCATGGCACTGATGAAATGAGTGTTCCATCCACACTTGAATTTTTTTTATCGTTGTCTTCATGGACTATATCTTGGTGTTCTCTCACACTCGACATGACAATTCCACACATCTTGAGATCATTTTGAGTACACTGAGAGAGCATCATTTATATGCTATGATCTAAAAATGCCACTTTTTGATGGACTCAATTCACTTCTTCGGTCATCTTATCTTAGATATAGGAGTCTCAGTAGACCTAGAGAAAGTGAGGGCAATAGTTTCTTGGGAGTAGCTGAATAATGTCTTTGAGGTGTAGATTTTTCTCGGGCTGGCTGGTTACTACATAAATTTCATACAAGACTTTTCATGCTTAGCAGCACCACTGATGGGTCTGACTAAAAGGGGTGTGAAGTACTTGTGGACAGATTCTTTGAGTCGGTCTTTTAGGAGAAGAAATAGAGGTTCACTTCAACACTGATACTAGTATTTCTAGAGCTTGGAAAGAGCTATACTGTGTACTATGACGCATCAGGTATCTGGCTGGGAGCAGTGCTTATGCAGAGAGTAGGGGTCATTGCATACGGTACTCGACAGTTGAGGCCGCATGAAAGGAACTACCCAACGCACGATCTCAAGTTGGCTACATTTGATCATTTTTTACATTGTTGGATACATCATCTTCTGGGAGAGAATTTTGTGGTATTCACTAACCAAATAATTCTCAAATATATCTTCACTCAGCATGACCAGAAATTGAGATAGTGAAAGTGGGTTGAGTACCTTTAGTCTTTTAATTGTGAGCTTGACCACACGCCTGGGAAAGGTAATGCAGTGGCTGATGCAATGAGCAGGACTCAGATACAAGCAGTTCAGTAGACCAGTAGTGAGTGGTAGCTTATGGATTTTTTCAATGAGATGCATTTGGAGTTGCACGATAGATAGGGGAAAACATTTATTTCTTTTGTAGTTGTTACCTCTACTCATCTTGAGCGAGTGAGAATGAGGAAACTATCAGATTCAGAAGGCCTAGTCATATGGGAGAGTGTTTCAGGAGAAGACCCTATTCCTGGATGGACTATAGGAGAGGATGAGATATTGAATTTTCAAGGACGTGTGTGGGTGACAACAGACACACGCGATGAGCTGATGCGAGACTTCTACTCCTCGGTTTGGGCAGTTCATCCTAGTGTAACCAAGATCTATCGATATCTGCACCATCAGTATTGGTGGCCTGGTTTGAAGAGAGATGTTACCGGTTTCATCCTAAGGTGATACACATGTCAGCAGGTGAAGGTAGAGCATCAATGACCAATATGGATTCTACAATAGTTATCCATTCCCCAGTGGAAATGGAATGATGTCACGATGGAATTCGTGATAGGTTTGATGAGGTCACCTAGTGGGAATGATGCTTTGTGGGTTGTCATTGACAGACTCACGACTATTTCTCACATCTTTCCGATCAAGTATAACTTCAGTGTTGATAAGATGGGAAGGTTGTACATCTAATAGATTGTGTGTTTAGATGGAGTTCCACACTTCATTGTTTCAAACAGGGATGCTCGTTTTACTTCATGGGTCTGGTAGGGATTATGTATGTCGTTGGGTACACAGGTACTTCTGAGTACATCTTACCATCCCTAGATAGATGGTCAGTCCAAGCGTAAGATTTAGGTGCTTGAGGACATGCTACGAGCATGCATCCTGGTTTTTGGAGGTTCTTGGGAGAAGCACATACTACTTGTAGAGTTTCCCTATAATAATAGTTTTCAAGAAACAATTCAGACGACACCTTATGAAGATTTTAATGGTAGGACATGCTTATCACCATTATGTTGTCTGGAGGTAGGAGAAGCTTCTATGCAGGGACCTCATCTTTTCCAAGAGACCACAGAGTGGATGGAGTTGATTCGAAAGAGGATGTATATTGCACAGTCACGACAAAAGTCTTATGCTGATTTGTGGAGATTACCTCTAGAGTTCGAGGTCAGGGGGTTAGGATATCCTGGGTGTCACACCAAGGTTTGGACACAAGAGGATTAGAAGACAGGGAAAACTTTCGCTGAGGTATGTTGGACCATTTGGGGTTTTGGAAAGGTTCGGGCCAGTTGCCTATTGGTTAATGTTACCTTAGAGATACCAGGATATTCACGATGTCTTTCACATTTCTCAGCTATAGCTTTACTTCTCAGACTCGTCTCATGTCATTCAACCAGAGGATTTTGAGCTAGATATGGATTCCTTGTTTGAGGAGAATCCTATACGAATTGTTGATTGAAGTGTGAAGGTTCTCTATGGCCAGTCTGTAACTCTAGTATAAGTGTTATGGAAGCACGGGTGAGTACAGGATGAGACCTAGGAGAGGGAGGCCGATGTACGATCATAGTGGTCGGAACTGTTCGAGGTTTCTTCTTCTACCCCACCTTGCTAGGGAAATTTAGGGACAAATTTCATTAAGGGAGAATTTTGTAAGAACCTGATTTTTCTATTTTAGGTATGTCATATTTTCTTGTTCTCTTTGCGGAAAGGGGGTGTTTCTGGGAATTTCAGGAGTACACGATGTGTACTTTAAGTTCACGTCGTTTACCTAGTTACCATGGGTGACAGTGTACAGGCTATGTAATGGCCGCATACATGGCCATGTGTGGTGACCTGGAGACTACCTAAAGCAGAGGATGGAAAAGGAAAGTACATGCTGTGTACTTTTAAAGAACATGCCTTGTACATTCTTTTTTACTTTATTAAATGGACTGGGGTCGCGTCTAATGGATAGAACCATCTTATTCTCAACCTATCTTGTCTGGGAGAAGATGAGACCATATGATCTTCACTGATCCCCCGACTCAATGTCCATTATCCAATTTGACCTCTGTCAGTTCTTTTGGAATCACATCTTTTAGTTCTATTTCCTTGTGGATCATCATCTCTTAATTTATCCACTTTCACCAGTTATTCTTAGATTAATTTTTTTTAACATTTTTGTAGATCTACAGCTTTCTAGGGAGATTCAGGGCTTTAGATTCATGTATATCAATCTCACGATGCCGAGGTAGGTGGTTGTTGCCATTCTGTAGATAGTTGTTGAATTTTATGTGCAAATGTTCTCAATACACAAGAACAAGGTATTGCGTGTTTATGATTTTTTGCCCTATTATTACCTGTTATGACTTGTTTGTTTGGATAGAGGATAATTGTTTGTTAATATGGTTTACTTTTCCATGCTATGGATGTTTTTTCTATGTTTCTTGTTTTGACCAGTGGGTCTATCTTTTATTGTTTTTCTGTTTACTTTCCATGCCTAGCTTTGTTAGGATAGAGTGATTGTTATCTTACATGCTATGATATGATATAGATTGTTTAGACAAGTATTTCATGAGGTTTACTTTGGTTTCCATGTAACGTTTTGGACGATTGACTAAGATAGGGATATGAGAACATGGTGTAGTAGGCCATAGGGATAATGGATGTTGAGGGATTCCCTAGAGTGTCTGTTTACTTTTACCTTGCGAGACCATAGTGGGGGGCAGACTTTGTCCTCCCTCAAAGTGTCTGTAGTTTCCTCGATATGGGCCATAGGGGGAATTTTACATTGAGTGCTTCCTAAGAGTTCCTACTAGTTACTGATACGAGACCATAGGGGTAATATATTTTGAGTTTTTCCCTAGATAGTTTTTTCTAAAGATAAACCAGAGGGGCTAGACTGTGTGTACTTCCCATGGGGTTTCTTGTGTTTGATTTGGTTGAACTATAGGGGTTAGGCTATGATTACTTCCTAGAAGGTTACCTTCTTTGTGATTTTCTACTTACTTGGTATGTGAAAGTTTAATTCATTTGAAACTGTAGGATTGTTTACTTTGAGTACCACCTTGTTTAATACTTCTTTTTTTTATTGCCTTCCACATATATTCATTGACTATTAGGCACATATATTTTGGTGGTTGCCTACTGGGATTAGTCTCACATCTAGTTTGGGTCATGCTTTTGGGCCCAAATAGATTATATTGTTGTAGGTCTAGATAAGTACAGGTGCCCTTCTACTTCAGGTGCTTGACTGCTTTGGAGCGGGAGAGCATGAGACCAAGCTGAGGCTTGAAATGCTGTGGAGTTGTTTACTTTCTTTTCATTGTGATTTGGTTTATTATTGTATTCCATCATTGTGAATTTTTTGGATTCTTTACTAGACATTTTTATCATGCATCATATATATATGTGCTCAGTTTTATTACTTCTAGTCTTTTTCTATTGAATGTAGTATGGTATTATTTCTGCTTCTGATATTGTTATCTGTTTTATTTCTCTGTGTTACTCTTCTAATGAGGGCATTGTTTCCCCACTATCCAGCCCAAGGCCCTCACTGTTAGTTAGTAGCCTCTGGTATTCGAGGAAATTCGCTTGAGGCCATGTGACCAACCAGGAACTGGGCGCCTCTGGGCGGCTTCCGGAACCAGGACGTTACATAAAGAGTATAGAATGAAGGAAAAAATATATTCTAATAAAATAACTAGAAGATAATAAAATTCATGAGTTTATTGAAATATGTATTATAATATTTTATCAATAGAAACATAATCATAAACAATCTTGGTAAACTATTAGATTATAATATAAATTCTTTATAACATTGGTAACCTTGATTCATAAGACCCATGAAAAAATAATATAAAACAATGCTTGAAATATCATGAGGATAAATAAATTAATGATTTTACATGTTAAAGTTTCCATATATACATCTAAAAATTAATATAGTTTCATAACACAACATATGTTTCAAAGAAGAAAAATAGAGAGAAATATACCTTACCAATTTGGTATGTTTTGAAATAAAAACACCCTGAAAGGAAGATCATAAGATTTATATAGAAATAACAATAATTTTAACTATAATAAAAGTAAAATAAATTCATAGTTATTTTATAAACCCAAAAAAATAATAATGTAGTGAATATGTAATTTTTTTCAAATAACGTAAATGTTAGATGAAAATCCCTTTTCGCATGGATAACATTGAAACTGTAAAACCAATAAAAGAGGTATATTCAAATGGATATATAAATTAGAATAATATTTAGTATAGGAATCATAAAATACATTCCTAGTTAATATATACACCACATAAAATAAACATGTGATGAATATGGCATTTTTCTCATAGAAAAAAAAAGTGATATGGAAATCCCATACCATAAGTGTGAACATCAATCATACACAATAGAACATCCTATATAATGTTTATAATATCATTATAAATATATTAAATAAATATTCATTCATATATATCATACTAGTTATGATTTACTTTTGTCCTTTTATTACCCATTTATTACAAATTCTTCGTTAAAGTCACGTTTCGGGTAATGAATGGTTTGTTTTTCATATATATCTTTATTTTTTATTTTTAGTCCTCTTACTTTTATCATGGTTAAATCATATAAATAATAATAAACACAATATAAATATCATATGTGTTTAGTATTTATATTTCTATAGTAATCTATAATGTATGAATATTGAAAATAAAACACACTTTTCATGGAGACAGTTGGTCATACGTACGCATGAGTGTTGTTTCCATTTTCTTGATGTATTGAAGGAATGAACGGTAAATGCTATATTATCAGTACATAATCATTTTTTGTCTTTTATATAAAATATTTAAATTAATCACATCTTTATTACCTTCCATGGAAGTTGTGAATTAATGACATCACTTTGTGAGGTGGTAATCTGCCGTATACACGAGCGACGTTGTCATATACCTCAAAAATGGAAATCATGAAGGTTTGATTGAAATAATGTTCCCACAATAATATTAATACCATAAAATTCATATGTAAAAAATAAATCCATAATTATTTATAACCGTAAGTGGTGGTAATGAAAAAATGAATGTCATCAGTTCGCAAGGTAGTAGTCCACCATACACACAGATGGTTATTTCATAAATCATTTTTTGGAAGTGGATATTGGTATATCTCAAGAATTTATCATAAAAAAATATAATTAGATGTATGATAAATATTATATGACATCATAATGGAATAATAATAATTTAGTTAGGTGGATGAATAAATAAAATAAAAATTCTCATTGATGAACGCTACCTCTTCTTTGGGTATCCTCCTTTAATATACCCCAAAACCATTCCTTGAAAGGATTTGTGTCCAAATAAAAGATTATAGGATGTCTTAATAGAATTTGGAATGTTATTTGGGTAGTTATCATCCAAAATAAAATTGTTTTATGTTTTTAAAATAAAGAAGAGGGGTTGCCTTTTATACATGAGGTGAGTGGCACATTCGTAATTATGTTTTGAATGAAAGAATTATGCCCATATTTTATTCATATAACAAGTCTCAAATAATTTAACAATATATAAACTAGAAGATATAATGTATTAATTTGTCCATCCAATGGTTTTTAAACATGTATTGGTTTATTTTTAACACTAATATTTTTGGTTTAAAACACTGATAAGACCGTTTTTACCTTACCCGCAATAATTAATTTTTATTTTTTTACTATTCAGTTTGTTAAAAAATTACGTTTAAATTATTATATAATATAAATTATTTTATTCCAAATATTTATTCCATTTATCCAAATTCAATTCATATAATTGGAAAATTTTTGTTGAAAAACTAATCCTACAAATGCGACAGGAAAGCGGGTTTTCAAAATTAAAATGTCCAAAATTATAGAAAGTTTTTATATTGAATTTAAAATTTATGAAAATTTCATAAATTTTATTAATATATGTATAATTTAACTAATTTTACATTCATTAATATTTGAAATATAATTTCTAATTAAATTTAAAACAAACTCGTATACTTGAGGAAAAAGGGGGCTTTCACAATGAGTAATTTTCAAGCATAAAATGATTTCGTATTAACTCGATCTATGTAAATATAATTTTATTAATAATTTTTAAAATATATTTATATATAATATAAACATTTAATATACAAAATTACTCATTAAATGTTTTTTTACTTAAATAAAATGGATTAATATTATGAACAAAAAAATAGTTTCCAAAAAAACCCCATTTTTTACCCCAAAAATTATAAAATAATCAAATAGAAACTTTCTTAGAAGTAATTAAGTTGCTTAAATAATAATAAATAATACTTATCCTACATGAAAAAAATTGGTCATTTAAATTACATAATTTTTTGAGAATAAATGATAGATTTTCAAAAAAATTATTTTTTATTATTCACTGAAAATCATTTTTTTAAAGTCCTAAAATTTAACCATAAGTATAATTAGATATTATGGTTCTAAAAATAAATTTTATTTAATATAATAAATTTATTAAAGGAAAATTTAAATGATTTTAATATTTTCTAATAGTAAAATAATTTTTTAGGAAAACATATTTTTGATTCATATAATTACTTTACAAAGAAGTTACTAATTATTTTATGCGGATTTTTAATAAAATTATATTAGGTAGGATATTTATATTTATATTTCATAAATTATTTAATATTATTCATAACACCCTTTTTAATGACTATGTTATAATAGACATATTTAAAATAATAGCATGTCCTAGGTTGCTGAAGCTCGGTGTCACGTTTCATCTACACTTTCAATGTAATCCAGTTTTTCATGTATTGCTAACAAAAATTTGTATTGTGTGTTACTCAAAACATGATCAATGTTTCATGTAAAAAATATAAAAAATATTAAATTCATTTTAAAAAATATTTCAAAAAACCTTCAGGTGTTACGTTCTATGAACCCTAAAATTAATTTCTCCCTCAAAATTCATCTAGGAAATCAAAGATTTGCCATTTGAAAATCAAATTATAGAAACCCATATCAAAAAAAAGGTTAATAAAACATCATCTTTATAAATAGAGATGGATGTTTTAAATTAATCTATAATAAGACATACACGTTTTTCAAAGATGATAACATAGGTGGGAAGTGAAAACATGGGCAAATAATATAAAAACAACACCCAATCATTAAAGGTGAGTGATAGAAAATTTTGATCATGATAATGTGGGTGAACTAGAGAATATTATTGAACAAAAATCCATAAACCATATAGGCATGAAAATGTTCCTTGATATCATCAAAAATAGTGATAATAAGACAAAATTTTATTTGAAGATAATTTTTCTATTATTAGGGAGTTCCTTTTCCATTTATAATATGAACATATGAAAATGTAATTAAAGGATAAATTTTTATTTAATATAAATAATTTCATCCACTAATCGTGCCTCAATCAATTTATAATTCATATCTTACTCTGATATATGATTATTTTATCATGTCAAGTAACTAAATAAAATCCATAGAAGAATGATAATTCATTCTTTAAATATAGAGTTAATAAAATGATAACACTCATTATCCAATATAGATAAATCTTCATATATTGATGTAATAAATAAATCACTAAATCCTCATCCAAATTTCAACCTAAACCATTCCATAAATGGTTTACCTTATAACCCTTCCAAAATTAAAATTTTATACTGAAGTTTAGTAAATTTTTCAAAATTGACATAACATTAATCCCTGAAACAATATGAATAGCTCGTAGTTGTCACATACCAAACATGTGAATACCTTAAATATGCATTCTACTCAATCTTGGGAATAACAAAAATCACCATAAACTTTCATTGAAAACATGCATGATTCCTCATTCCTAGAAGAAAACCATATATTATTAAACATATTAAATATATCCAATAATTTTGTAAACTCTATCAATTATAACATAACCCAATGTGTTACAAAATCATTTATCTATTCTGAAGTCGTCAATACTATCCAATTTACTTTATCAATACCAATAAAATCCTTATCTAAACCGAACACCATTTCCTCAACCTTAGGGAAATATTTAGTCTTATCTTACCTTAATAAAAATATTACCATTTCATTAAATCACTTTTCAAGCCCAAGAGTTCCATTTATATTTTTTTCAAATACTCAATGAAAAAATTATACAAAAAAATAATTATATATCTCATGATGCATAATCCTTGAATAAAAATACCAAAAAACCTCAATAATCCCACTTCCTCTTGAATCTGTTAAGTAGGATTCATCTTCTTTTTCATTAATACTTATTTCCTTTCATATACCATTTTTAGTCTTTTCATCATCAGCAATATAACCATTAATCAAGAAACCATTACTCATAAAACCTTATTGATTCTCTTCATGAGCATTCCCTTTATGAAATTTCTTATCATTATTTCCTTACATTGCACATTTAAAACATTCATATAAAGTTAATTCCCTAGGGATCCCAATATTCCAATCCATTATGTTAACTAGACTGTTCATTTTCCCATAGAAGTTGACTACCCTATGTCGTTATTCTCTACACATAAAACAACAACTTGTTCCTTTGAGACATTACCTTAAGTGATTCTTCCCAGATTATTGATATTAGGAAACTAAATTTTCTTTCCTCCATGGTATCTACTACCCAAAAATTCAATGAACTCTTTCCTTCTATAAATTGTTGAGTCATAGAGTTGGTCAATGATCACATTGTTAATCATATTCCATGATAACTGATTATGCATAATTACAATATCCTTCAGTCCAATCATCAATCCATTTGGATACTTATTGGAAAATTGTTCATCACATTCAATGTTATCATAGGTATTTCAGGTTACTATCATTGAATAAACCCCAAAAGAATAGTGTGAGAAACACTAATCATAGTGGAAAAGCACATAATCAAGGATAAAACACTTATAGGATGTCTAAATAATGATAAAGTTTTTTTCAATGACACATTAGGATTATCCTAGGTCATTAATAGTCGTCATTTATTTAAATCGTTCATGATTATTCGTAAATAGATTATACGTTTCCAAATCCTATACCTTAGGAGTGCCAAACCAATTGTGCAGTAAGGACCATTTTTAGGTACCAGGTGATGACTGAGTCCATCTCAATGCACCCTTTTTAGGCTTTTTACCCCTATGTACCTCTATTCTAGAGCCACATCCACCAGTATTATCTATACATGAATGTAATTACTTGGAAACCACCATATCTATCCTTGACCAAAATTCCAGTGCATTTTCGTATACATTGACTCGTCCTTAGACTTATCTTTTATGAAAATCCTATAAAAATCCTTAAAAAATCTATTGGGGTCTCAATAAATTCGTTTCTTTATAATTTAAAAAGGTTAATTAAACGTCACCTCTAATACCAAATATAGTTACCCATGATTTTCAAACATGGATATTATATATTTTTATATGGATATTAATTATATTTCAAAAATACATTTCTGGATGCCATAATAGTTTAGTTCACTTGGAAACAAGGAATACAATATTCTAATCTAATTAATGATTGTTAATGTTTCCCACAACGATATTCCCATTGGTTACTCTTCAAAAATATACACTAAATAAAACTATTATTCATAACATAGGGAAAGGAAACATAAGAAAGGGTGAGAATAGATTCTTAGTAAGGGGAAAAAAGAAATACATAAAAAATATTAATATAAGGGTATGATAACATGAACATAACATATGATAATCATGCCATGTATATCAAAGATCATACCCTTCATTCATGGCATAATGATTGACAATTCAAATGACATGAATCATAAGGGAATCCAAGAACTTGACTCATGATATAATAACATTAGAATAAGACATAGTATTGTTGAATACACATAATCAAATAATATTTTGTAATGAAACATGCTAAGACATTCATAACATGTTAGGTTTTGTCTATCTACCCATGTACGTGATTTGATCTTGGGATAACCTCCGGTGTACCCTAATTGGTTGTCTTGGGTTAACCACATGTGTACAAGTATCAAGCATTAAATAAACACATGTGTACCCTATTATTTAGGCTTTAAATAAACACCAATGTACACAATTTTTTTCATGGGATAACAACTTTTCTACCCCTAGATCTCAGAGAACATTAATCATTACCGAATTCATTGGAGTGAGATATAGGTCCCAACCATCAAATAATGAAAATCATACATATGTATTACAAAAGGTCACAAAACTATTATCATATATTAAGCTATGAAATGAAATGGGTTTTCTAAAAATTTCATCATAATATAACTTATAGAACCCCATGTTTTTACGAATTAATTTTTTTAGATAGATTACATTACTTTATCACTTGCATTACACAGAAAACCAAGATAAGAATTCATTATACACAAAACCAAGTTAAGATGTCATTGTACACAACAAATAGATTAGGATTTGGAACATGGAACACTATGTTTGGTGAGTGATACACACAGTTCTGAGTTACATGGATATCTTTTATTACACACAAGATCAAGGTCTACCAAACTACAATATACTATTAATAATATTATTAAATTATTTTTATAGTTATCCACTAGCCATTGGAATGGTAGATTTGAAAAATATTATAAAAATTATGAAAATATGGTTTATAAATATTTATAAAATTAATACTTTGGAATCAGTTATTTAGAAATGAATATAAAAACCAATTGATTATAAAGGTTGTTTTTTATAAAAAAACAACTTATTTTCACACAGATGTGTTTTATATTAATTAATCGCTATTAGTGAGAGATATTAATAAAATTTATAAATTAAAAATTACACCATATCTTTTAAAATTTATACAATAATTTTTATAGGCATAAAATAATAACAAATCCAATTTTAGGTATAAAAAGATTTATTTTTATGAAAGAAGGTGTCCCCACCGTTTAATGGATGTATAGTTTTTAAAAAAAGTTGAATATTTTAGAGTTTTTATTTTAGGAATATAATAATTATTTTTGAAATGTAAATATAAAAATTTAATTTTGGATAATTTTTTGTATTTTTCTAAGATGATTCACTTTTTGATGAATGGTGTAAAATACTGAATTTCAATTGAAAATTCAGTTTTATTCTAATTTATTTTAATCGTTAAATTATATTTTTATTATATTTTGATATTTATTTAATTAAATGATACATATATTAATAAAATTTAGGTAATTTTAATAAATTTCACATTGAAATTGGATGTAAACCCATTTCAAACTTTTGAGAATTTTCTCTTTAAAAACTTATTAATTCATCCTGTCTGTGAGATTATTTTAAAATAATTTTTTCTCTTATATGATGAAATTTTGAAAATATGATTCTATCTTTGGAATCATAATAATTATTAATTTTTTATATGGTCAAAATAATTTTTACTATAAATAAAAGTGAATGTAGATTAAATAATTTAGATTGATTAAGGTAAAAAAAGTATCTTTTGTGGTTAAACTAAGAGTATAATGTGTAAGAATGACCCTAGACATTTCTAATACCCATTTTACAGATATATATCAACCTTACCCATTCATTGGTCAAATATTGTGTGTCTTGGAATCCTATTTGTAGGTAAAAACGTGGATACCACACAATTATTTTAACAAATTCCAAGTGTCGCATATCTCCCACTTATAAAAGGGAACTCACCCCCTCACTTCTTTACACCTATCAATCGCTTGGGGATCAGAAAACTCATACCCATATAAGCTCTAAATTTCTATCCTATCGTCCTAGAGGCCTCCCATTGGGAAAAAATCATGCAATGTAATCCCTTAAGTGAAAACCAAAAGGAGTTAACCACATAAGATGAGGTTTGAACATGTACGAATAAAATTAGGACTTAAAGAAAGATATTTCTCGTCTCACATTTATTTCAATGAGATATATTTTATATTCACAAATTATTCTTCTTTTTTGTTGTTTATACTACCCTATGATATGTTGTGTCATTAATTTCATTTATTTCATGACAATAAATTTTTCTAATTGATGTTATTCTTTTACGGATCTCATGATTCAAAAGTTACTCAAGTAGTAAGGGAATTTCATATCACTTTATGATATTCATGATATACATGATGTATTCCCCACACATTTATTTTATGTTTTGTATATACTATACATGAATATATTCTATGATTATTTTAGATATATTTATTGTTATTTACATATTAATTTGATGATATAACTTTTATGGGGTTTATAATTCAAAAGTTACCAAATTCATAAGGTAATTTTATCTCAATATTATTTTATTGAGACACATGATATGTTATGGACCTTTATTCATATACAAGGTGTATATACCTCCCTTAAAAATTTTATATTAGGAATATAATTAATTTCATTATATTTTATGATTAATGTAATGTTATTTTCTTATGTGGATTATGATTCAAATTTCCCCAAGGTGTAAGAGTTTATTGTTACAATCCCACCGTTTATCAATATAGTTTATTATTATGCTTTAATTAATGAATTTGTATGATCTATATGTCAATAATTCTAATCAATTTTATTCTCCTATAATAATTAATACTTTATCCAAGTAATGGTATTATATTTTCAATTGTTGGTTCTTAATATAATTAATAAAATGTTTTTATCAAAATATGAAATTATCTTACTTTTTGGTCAGAAATCTATGTTCTTTCAAAATAATGTTTTTTAAAAATGTCCTAAATATTTTAAATGATATTTTAATATAGTTTTAACAGAAAATTAATTAAAAAATATATGCTCTCCAAGAGATATCTCTAAATTATTATACATCTAATATTACACCCATTGATGCAGTTTATGATTTACTAAGTTTATTACCTAGAGATACCATTATTATTATTTCTCTGAATTATTTAGTAATTTTATGAAATTTTTTATGAAACCCTTTTCTATTCCATGGGTTATACCATTAATAATTATTATAAATCCTTTCCTTGAATGGGTTATTCTAGAATGAAATTATTATTAAACCTATCTCTCTTCCATAGGTTATGATATGGTGAAATGTTTATGAAAACCATCTATTTTTATGGGACCTGATATGATGCATATTTTATTATCTTATGGAACATGTATGCATTATTTCATTATATAAGGGTTGATGCCTATATCTCTTTCCATTGCATTCGGTAATGAAAATGTTATATGAGCTCAGAGGGTATATTGCTGGTAGACCATGCCCGAAAACAAGAGGGAGCATGGGTTATATAACAATCCAAAAAAAGAGGGTACATAGGTTGTATCCCAATATAAAAAATGGGTACATGGGTTGTATCCCTAGCCCAAAAAAATCAGATGGGTTGTCAGCCCAAATTTTAAATCACGTACATGGGTGGTCATCCAAAGCCTAACATGTTATGGGGGTCTTGGTGACTAGACGTGATATAATATTTTATTTTAATTGATGTATATGAGAAATTTATATATTATTTCTATGTTATGATCTCATGGAACATGAACCTTTATTACCTCATGATCCATGTCTTATGATCTACCAAACATTATTTCATGACTCTTGTATATGATCCTTGATATGCATGGTATGATATTCAATTTTTATTCTCATGCTCTCCAACCCAAATGCTTATGTAATGATTATGAATATCCTTTATTTACCATTATTAGGCTAATTATATCAGCCTCTATTATTTTTTCATTCCCTAGGTTATGAAGAATGGTTTTTAGTGTGGGTACTATATTGGAAAATCAATAGGGGGAACATTGATGATATTTCCCCAAGATAGAATATTTCATCAATGTTTCCAAAGACACTAATCTATTATGGTCCTAGGGAATGTACTTTAGTAATGTTATGAATATTATTCTAAAATGATGTAATATCTCTGTATGTTCAACCCTGGTATCTATAGTACCAATCAATGGAAAGGATTATTAATCATTTGGAAACTAGGATAAGAAAACACTTCTGACATCCTGAGGGATATTTCTATGGCTATGTATAGGGATATATCTAGGGATAAGAATAATATTGAGATGAATTATAGGACATTATACTTGAATTTCATTAATGTATATTCTGATTTTTTTCTATAAATACATAAATGTATGGATACAACAAGTTCATGTGGCCCTAGGAGTGATGTACATAGGGGTAACAACCTCGAAAACAAAGTATTGAACTGTAATCGATGATGAACTAGTGCACGAAAATGGTCCCTTTTTCACACCTGGTTTGACACTCATAGGGTATAAGATTTTGGAATTCACAGACTCTTTATAAACTATAATTAAGGATATAATAGAACATTACTATGAATAACCAAGGTTAAGTCTTAGGTGTCATAAACATAAAATAAGGTGTAATTATTTAGACATGGTAAGTAAAATTTCATGATTATATGATCTTACACTATGATTAGAGTTTCTCATTCTATGATTTCTGGTTTCTATTAATGGCTAAAGCATGAAGGAACTCTATTAATGTTGAATTAAATAGACAATGAAATTATTTTCCTCCTATGACATTAGTTATTTTTGGAGTGTTAATGTAGAACATTGTTGCTCTACTCACACAACATTCCCAATCTAGGAATCTTGTTAAAAATCCCAATGATAAAAGGAGGGGATGACATTCTATTTATTCCATCATGAGGAAACCCCCACCTTCTTTTAGTGGTTCTACAAATGAACTAGTTATTGAGAATTTGATAAATACCAACAAAAAATCGATTTTCTTTTCAAAATTGTTTGAAGTATGAAAATTTATTTTTAGTTTTTTGTCATTTGGAAGTTGAATCAGATCAATGGTGGAACCTTAGTAATAACATGAGAGAATAAAGAGAAATTTAATCTATGGAATGGTAAAGTTTTAATTAGATATTTGTCAGTAAGTATATCCCTTGTATTCTATGAACATAAATAGAGAAGGTATTCTTATCGCTTATATAGAAGGATAATTAATATGTTGGCGCATAAGAAGAAAAGTTTAAAGAACATGTAAGGTACTCCTCGGGTGTTATCATTCAGCCTAAAAGTAAATTTGACCAACACTTCAATAGATTATAATAAAATCACTAATTTATGTTATACATAAGAGACATGATACGATAGAAATATATCATTTGATGTGTTGTTAAGGTGGAAATGGAGGTTGTACTTATGTATAAACCTCATGTTTTTTATATGAAGAAAAAAATCGAATTCAATGAAAAATCTAGGAACTATAAAGAGATGAATATGATCAATCCTATATTCTCAAGTAAAGGGAAAAACTATGTAGGTAATTTTTTTAATGGGACTACTAAATGTTTTAAGTGTGGAAAGAAAGGATATATAGTGGTTGAATTCCTAAGAAGTTGAAAAAGTTATCTAATTATGTGAATAATGTGAAAGCTATATTGAATACTGACGAAGCGTTGTCGTGCACGCTCTCAAAAATATTTATAGCTAAGTGCAGCACATGGGCTGACCTAGGTCGTTCTCTTGAGGAGCTTTTGTGGTTAATAAATCACTACTTCTATTTCACCTAATCTAATTCTTTTTTGTTGTTTATTATTTTAGGAAATAAATGTAATTTAATAAAATAAATGAAATTCATAAATCATAAGAAACTAAAATTTAATTCTAAATTACCATGCAATGCTAAACAAAATGTAATTAGGGAAGAAAGGAAGTTCTCCCGAGAGAATATTCAGGGAGCACCTTCATTGGCCAGCTTCAAATATTCTTAGTTTACACACTCCATAATATGTGTGCACACCTTATTCTACACCGGTTATGAATGAAAAGTCTACTTAGCCATCGCCAAGCACACCTTCCATCCACCTCCTCAATCGAGGGAAAATGGTTGTAGATTAAGAAGTTAATCTTTAGACAACCATAGTGAGGATTACACCCACTATAAATTATCCTTATAATTAACTCAAAGAATATTAAAAACATGGTCTTGGGTTCAAGAACCTGATTACTCCCTCGGGATATTCCTCGGATTAGTTACTCATGATCATGAGTATTATAGTTCACGATGGTAAGATGAGAGGAAGAAAAGAGGGTGAATCGGTGGACACAAAAATAAAAACAATGCATGAATTTATTAGAAATCTAAATTACAATTAAAAACTAAAAATAAAGAAAAGAAATGAAATGGGGAAGATTTTCGGCCGGCCTCCCTCGGTGGAGATCTCCTCCTTGGTGCCTTGAAGGAATGGATGGAGAATGGATGGTTTGAGGGGAAGGAGCTCTCCTCTTTTTATAGGCAGAATTCTACCCTCAAATGTCGACGCATTTTATACCCCTTTAATGACATATTCACGCGTTCCACCCTTCATAAATGTTGTTAATAAATGTCTTGTCCGTCTCCTCTCCAAAGTTCAGCTGATTTGGAAACCGTATGTAGGAGTTATTAATTTTTCATTCTCGGTTACTGTTTCTGGACGAAGCATCCCGGAAGGTTCCTCCAAAATAATGTCGTTCAATAGCCTCGTTAAGGATCTCCAAAATCCTCCAAATTTATTGTAGAGACGCCCCTATCTGTCCTCAAGGTATACCAGGTGGAAACACATCATTTGGATATGTTTAGGCCGCGTTTGATGTCCGTTACTTTGGGTGGGTCCATGCTATCCGCCCGGAAAAAGTCCAATCTTCAATGATTTTTTAGACCCTTTAGATGACCGACTCAGCTCCTGGTCCAGAAGACAAAAATGAAGGAAATAAAATAAGGATTCTAAAAACATTTGAATCAGAAAATTTGGAATTTTATTTTTCCTGAAATGACCCAAATACCCCTGACGTAAAATTCTGTCAAAAATCCAGAATTAGTCTTTTTTCACATTTGGGTTCAAAATAGCACTAAAACCTAAAAACATGATAATTACCCATTCAATAACACTTTTGTGGGATTATAAACAATGTTTTACAGTATAAAATATATGAAAATGTGAGCTTCATCACTCCCCCACACTTAATCATTGCACTCCTGGGCAATCATCTTACATCCAAATCAAAATCCACACAACAATCAAAAATGAGAAAATATCAATGATTTTATCCAAAATAGAATTACATCATGTCTCATTTATGAATAATAATTCTCTCATTTTAATTTCAATCATTACAATTTGTTCAACCTCATAAATCAATCCATGGCCCAATCACAACCTACCTCACATTGATTTTTATGTCACTCTTCACTCAAGAGAAATTGAATCTAGAGTTATACTCATACTTGAAAATCACATGTATCACCATAGGTTTGTACAAATTATCATTTCTCCAACGCGTGAAACATGAAAATGAATTTAATCATGAGGGCTTTAATTAAAGGTTCAAATGATTCTGTGGCTTAGGGTCGGTGGTATAATGATTGAAAAATGTTCCAAGCTAGAAAGAGGAGGTTGAACTTTTAAGTACAATGCATGATTAAATCAAGTGAAAACACAGGAAATTCCTCACTCAATACTGCTTGTAAATGTGAAAAACAACCCCACCCATATTTATGACATGTTACATGAGCCAATAAGTGATGATATCATCTATGTGCTCCTCCTTTTTTTTTCAAAGCTCCAGAAAGGCACAGCTTTATTTTTTTTTCTTTTTTTTATGGAGGATGAGCTGAAAATTGAATACAATGAATGAATGACAATTCATGCCCTTGATTTTTTTGGGAGGGACATGAGTCATAAAGGAATGTATAATGAGGAATTCAAGTTCATCTCCATTTTTTCTTCTTTTTTTAGGAGAAATGGATGAACCAAATAAAGCACAATGAAATGATGACACATGCCCAATTCTCTTGTTATCCACTGCCCAAAATATTGACACACACTTCACACTACCGATAAATGGTACACATCCCAATGAATGCACACGAAAGGCCCTTCCCCCACACTCAAACTTGAAATATCCATGCAAAAATACTAAAAGTGCGGGTAGGTATGGAAAAATTGGCTTGTAATAGGGCTTAAACCTATAAGGCAATTCATGGCATCTAGGGGATTACGAAGGATAAATGTAAAGGTGGGTCTTAGGATAAAATGTGGATAGCCAATGAGATGCCTCAATCATTTTAAATACATTCCATGAAATCCAAAGCTTCGAAAGAGAATATTCACAAATTCTGGTTCTCACACAAAATTCAAGTTTCCCTCAAGAAAGTGTGGGTATTAGGAAGAATATGTAAAAGTGGTTTAGAATACCTCACAGGATTGGAAAAAATATTTTGAGTCAGTTGTTTCATGGTCATTGATTTCAAAAATCAGTCAAACTCATACAAATGATTGACAATCCAATTTAAGAAAAATGTTTTCACATCAACAATCATTTAAAATCCATTATTTCAAAAATCATTTCAACTCTTTATAATCAATTGATGTGTGAAAAGTGATAAGAATATTCATTAAAGCTCAAAAATCCTAAAAAAATGAAAAGCACACAAGAAGAACTAAGTAGGTTGACACTCTCCCACACTTAAATTTAACTACCCCTTATTTCAACTCAACAAAATATAAATATAAAGGTAAAAAAAATGAAAGGGAAGGAAAGATACAACCTGACATTATTTTAGAAGTGGATGCCTTGAGTTAAGCTCCTAGATGCAACCACTTTAAGACTACAAGAAAGTAATAAAAATAAATAAGAAAAAATAAATAAATAAAAAGAATGAGAAAAGGAAAAGAAAAGAGATAATGCTTGGTTTAGACCCCCAAGCGGGTGCTAGGTTTTTACTGCCCCTAGTCAGGCAGTTTCAGTGGATTATCCCCGATCAGAAGGTGGATGTGGTTTCTTTGAGATGAACCACCACATGTGAGTTTTCCCGATGTCCATGATTAAACACTGAAAGTAGAGAACCCCAAATAAGATAACAATGTTCCCAACCCCCAATAAAGAATAAAGAAGAAATTTGAGGTTCGAAGTGGGAGGGAATAAAAGATAAGGGTGCTCCCTGTTAATTTCGGTGGTGTCCTCCTCTATATAGTATGAAAATTTTTGTTGAGGAGGTAGTCGTACCACCGCCACCTTCTCCAGATCTTCTTCCATGATCACCACTACATTAGTGGTATCTTTCATATCATCCATGGTATGCTCCATTTTTGCAGTATCAGAAATTTCAGGAAAGGAGAAGTCAGAAAACAATTCAGTTTGAATAAAATTAAAACATGACGAATCAATAAAGAAATCTTCCCTTTCAATTAATTCAACTTGGTAATTGATCTCTTCAGGCATGACCATTGGAAACTCCATCTCAGAAGGTGCATCTTATTCTTCTTCTTCCAAAGCAAGAGTGAGGTCAAAAGGTACTGATTGTTCAATATCAAGCATGGGAAGATCATGTTTCAAGTTATCTTCGACAATGTTATTCCAAGATTCTTCCAAAAAATGTTGACCTCCCATTAGTGCATTAGTTGGAATGTGTACTTCTGGGACCTCCTCGAGCAATGGATGAGTGCGGGATGATGTGATTAATTCTTTTAGTAGCTCCTTCTCACCCTCCTCAGGTTCTTTAGCATAAAAAATGATGGGTGAAATCTCTTCGACCACTCGTTCTGGTTCATGTTCCGGTTCAGGTTCCGGTTGTTCTTGGGATGCGCGTACATATTCTGCAATCAATTCTATTTGGCTCTCCAGTTTTTGAACTTTATCACTAATCCTATGAAATTGAGCATCAAGTTCATTGTAAAAATTTTCTTGCAGTTGAGATTGATTAGTCCATGCATAATAATCATAATTTGAATACATCATGAACAAAGAAGATTTTTTTTAATTTTTGAAATTTATGATTTTTTTGTTGTTTTTTTTAATGAAAGGAAAATTATTTACACAATGTGAATAAAAATAGTGAATTAAAACCACTTGGCTCCCCGGCAACGGCACCAATTTGACGAAGCGTTGTCGTGCACGCTCTCAAAAATATTTATAGCTAAGTGCAGCACAGGGGCTGACCTAGGTCGTTCTCTTGAGGAGCTTTTGTGGTTAATAAATCACTACTTCTATTTCACCTAATCTAATTCTTTTTTGTTGTTTATTATTTTATGAAATAAATGTAATTTAATAAAATAAATGAAATTCATAAATCATAAGAAACTAAAATTTAATTCTAAATTACCATGCAATGCTAAACAAAATGTAATTAGGGAAGAAAGGAAGTTCTCCCGAGAGAATATTCAGGGAGCACCTTCATTGGCCAGCTTCAAATATTCTTAGTTTACACACTCCATCATATGTGTGCACGCCTTATTCTACACCGGTTATGAATGAAAAGTCTACTTAGCCATCGCCAAGCACACCTTTCATCCACCTCCTCAATCGAGGGAAAATGGTTGTAGATTAAGAAGTTAATCTTTAGACAACCATAGTGAGGATTACACCCACTATAAATTATCCTTATAATTAACTCAAAGAATATTAAAAACATGGTCTTGGGTTCAAGAACCTGATTACTCCCTCGGGATATTCCTCGGATTAGTTACTCATGATCATGAGTATTATAGTTCACGATGGTAAGATGAGAGGAAGAAAAGAGGGTGAATCGGTGGACACAAAAATAAAAACAATGCATGAATTTATTAGAAATCTAAATTACAATTAAAAACTAAAAATAAAGAAAAGAAATGAAATGGGGAAGATTTTCGGCCGGCCTCCCTCGGTGGAGATCTCCTCCTTGGTGCCTTGAAGGAATGGATGGAGAATGGATGGTTTGAGGGGAAGGAGCTCTCCTCCTTTTATAGGCAGAATTCTACCCTCAAATGTCGACTCATTTTATACCCCTTTAATGACATATTCACGCGTTCCACCCTTCATAAATGTTGTTAATAAATGTCTTGTCCGTCTCCTCTCCAAATTTCAGCTGATTTGGAAACCGTATGTAGGAGTTATTAATTTTTCATTCTCGGTTACTGTTTCTGGACGAAGCATCCCGGAAGGTTCCTCCAAAATAATGTCGTTCAATAGCCTCGTTAAGGATCTCCAAAATCCTCCAAATTTATTGTAGAGACGCCCCTATCTGTCCTCAAGGTATACCAGGTGGAAACACATCATTTGGATATGTTTAGACCGCGTTTGATGTCCGTTACTTTGGGTGGGTCCATGCTGTCCGCCCGGAAAAAGTCCAATCTTCAATGATTTTTTAGACCCTTTAGATGACCGACTCAGCTCCTGGTCCAGAAGACAAAAATGAAGGAAATAAAATAAGGATTCTAACAACATTTGAATCAGAAAATTTGGAATTTTATTTTTCCTGAAATGACCCAAATACCCCTGACGTAAAATTCTGTCAAAAATCCAGAATTAGTCTTTTTTCACATTTGGGTTCAAAATAGCACTAAAACCTAAAAACATGATAATTACCCATTCAATAACACTTTTGTGGGATTATAAACAATGTTTTACAGTATAAAATATATGAAAATGTGAGCTTCATCACTCCCCCACACTTAATCATTGCACTCCTGGGCAATCATCTTACATCCAAATCAAAATCCACACAACAATCAAAAATGAGAAAATATCAATGATTTTATCCAAAATAGAATTACATCATGTCTCATTTATGAATAATAATTCTCTCATTTTAATTTCAATCATTACAATTTGTTCAACCTCATAAATCAATCCATGGCCCAATCACAACCTACCTCACATTGATTTTTATGTCACTCTTCACTCAAGAGAAATTGAATCTAGAGTTATACTCATACTTGAAAATCACATGTATCACCATAGGTTTGTAAAAATTATCATTTCTCCACAGCGTGAAACATGAAAATGAATTTAATCATGAGGGCTTTAATTAAAGGTTCAAATGATTCTGTGGCTTAGGGTCGGTGGTATAATGATTGAAAAATGTTCCAAGCTAGAAAGAGGAGGTTGAACTTTTAAGTACAATGCATGATTAAATCAAGTGAAAACACAGGAAATTCCTCACTCAATACTGCTTGTAAATGTGAAAAACAACCCCACCCATATTTATGACATGTTACATGAGCCAATAAGTGATGATATCATCTATGTGCTCCTCCTTTTTTTTTTCAAAGATCCAAAAAGGCACAGCTTTATTTTTTTTTCTTTTTTTTATGGAGGATGAGCTGAAAATTGAATACAATGAATGAATGACAATTCATGCCCTTGATTTTTTTGGGAGGGACATGAGTCATAAAGGAATGTATAATGAGGAATTCAAGTTCATCTCCATTTTTTCTTCTTTTTTTAGGAGAAATGGATGAACCAAATAAAGCACAATGAAATGATGACACATGCCCAATTCTCTTGTTATCCACTGCCCAAAATATTGACACACACTTCACACTACCGATAAATGGTACACATCCCAATGAATGCACACGAAAGGCCCTTCCCCAACACTCAAACTTGAAATATCCATGCAAAAATACTAAAAGTGCGGGTAGGTATGGAAAAATTGGCTTGTAATAGGGCTTAAACCTATAAGGCAATTCATGGCATCTAGGGGATTACGAAGGATAAATGTAAAGGTGGGTCTTAGGATAAAATGTGGCTAGCCAATGAGATGCCTCAATCATTTTAAATACATTCCATGAAATCCAAAGCTTCGAAAGAGAATATTCACAAATTCTGGTTCTCACACAAAATTCAAGTTTCCCTCAAGAAAGTGTGGGTATTAGGAAGAATATGTAAAAGTGGTTTAGAATACCTCACAGGATTGGAAAAAATATTTTGAGTCAGTTGTTTCATGGTCATTGATTTCAAAAATCAGTCATACTCATACAAATGATTGACAATCCAATTTAAGAAAAATGTTTTCACATCAACAATCATTTAAAATCCATTATTTCAAAAATCATTTCAACTCTTTATAATCAATTGATGTGTGAAAAGTGATAAGAATATTCATTAAAGCTCAAAAATCCTAAAAAAATGAAAAGCACACAAGAAGAACTAAGTAGGTTGACACTCTCCCACACTTAAATTTAACTACCCCTTATTTCAACTCAACAAAATATAAATATAAAGGTAAAAAAAATGAAAGGGAAGGAAAGATACAACCTGACATTATTTTAGAAGTGGATGCCTTGAGTTAAGCTCCTAGATGCAACCACTTTAAGACTACAAGAAAGTAATAAAAATAAATAAGAAAAAATAAATAAATAAAAAGAATGAGAAAAGGAAAAGAAAAGAGATAATGCTTGGTTTAGACCCCCAAGCGGGTGCTAGGTTTTTACTGCCCCTAGTCAGGCAGTTTCAGTGGATTATCCCCGATCAGAAGGTGGATGTGGTTTCTTTGAGATGAACCACCACATGTGAGTTTTCCCGATGTCCATGATTAAACACTGAAAGTAGAGAACCCCAAATAAGATAACAATGTTCCCAACCCCCAATAAAGAATAAAGAAGAAATTTGAGGTTCGAAGTGGGAGGGAATAAAAGATAAGGGTGCTCCCTGTTAATTTCGGTGGTGTCCTCCTCTATATAGTATGAAAATTTTTGTTGAGGAGGTAGTCGTACCACCGCCACCTTCTCCAGATCTTCTTCCATGATCACCACTACATTAGTGGTATCTTTCATATCATCCATGGTATGCTCCATTTTTGCAGTATCAGAAATTTCAGGAAAGGAGAAGTCAGAAAACAATTCAGTTTGAATAAAATTAAAACATGACGAATCAATAAAGAAATCTTCCCTTTCAATTAATTCAACTTGGTAATTGATCTCTTCAGGCATGACCATTGGAAACTCCATCTCAGAAGGTGCATCTTCTTCTTCTTCTTCCAAAGCAAGAGTGAGGTCAAAAGGTACTGATTGTTCAATATCAAGCATGGGAAGATCATGTTTCAAGTTATCTTCGACAATGTTATTCCAAGATTCTTCCAAAAAATGTTGACCTCCCATTAGTGCATTAGTTGGAATGTGTACTTCTGGGACCTCCTCGAGCAATGGATGAGTGCGGGATGATGTGATTAATTCTTTTAGTAGCTCCTTCTCACCCTCCTCAGGTTCTTTAGCATAAAAAATGATGGGTGAAATCTCTTCGACCACTCGTTCTGGTTCATGTTCCGGTTCAGGTTCCGGTTGTTCTTGGGATGCGCGTACATATTCTGCAATCAATTCTATTTGGCTCTCCAGTTTTTGAACTTTATCACTAATCCTATGAAATTGAGCATCAAGTTCATTGTAAAAATTTTCTTGCAGTTGAGATTGATCAGTCCATGCATAATAATCATAATTTGAACACATCATGAACAAAGAAGATTTTTTTTAATTTTTGAAATTTATGATTTTTTGTTGTTTTTTTTAATGAAAGGAAAATTATTTACACAATGTGAATAAAAATAGTGAATTAAAACCACTTGGCTCCCCGGCAACGGCGCCAATTTGACGAAGCGTTGTCGTGCACGCTCTCAAAAATATTTATAGCTAAGTGCAGCACATGGGCTGACCTAGGTCGTTCTCTTGAGGAGCTTTTGTGGTTAATAAATCACTACTTCTATTTCACCTAATCTAATTCTTTTTTGTTGTTTATTATTTTATGAAATAAATGTAATTTAATAAAATAAATGAAATTCATAAATCATAAGAAACTAAAATTTAATTCTAAATTACCATGCAATGCTAAACAAAATGTAATTAGGGAAGAAAGGAAGTTCTCCCGAGAGAATATTCAGGGAGCACCTTCATTGGCCAGCTTCAAATATTCTTAGTTTACACACTCCATCATATGTGTGCACACCTTATTCTACACCGGTTATGAATGAAAAGTCTACTTAGCCATCGCCAAGCACACCTTCCATCCACCTCCTCAATCGAGGGAAAATGGTTGTAGATTAAGAAGTTAATCTTTAGACAACCATAGTGAGGATTACACCCACTATAAATTATCCTTATAATTAACTCAAAGAATATTAAAAACATGGTCTTGGGTTCAAGAACCTGATTACTCCCTCGGGATATTCCTCGGATTAGTTACTCATGATCATGAGTATTATAGTTCACGATGGTAAGATGAGAGGAAGAAAAGAGGGTGAATCGGTGGACACAAAAATAAAAACAATGCATGAATTTATTAGAAATCTAAATTACAATTAAAAACTAAAAATAAAGAAAAGAAATGAAATGGGGAAGATTTTCGGCCGGCCTCCCTCGGTGGAGATCTCCTCCTTGGTGCCTTGAAGGAATGGATGGAGAATGGATGGTTTGAGGGGAAGGAGCTCTCCTCCTTTTATAGGCAGAATTCTACCCTCAAATGTCGACGCATTTTATACCCCTTTAATGACATATTCACGCGTTCCACCCTTCATAAATGTTGTTAATAAATGTCTTGTCCGTCTCCTCTCCAAATTTCAGCTGATTTGGAAACCGTATGTAGGAGTTATTAATTTTTCATTCTCGGTTACTGTTTCTGGACGAAGCATCCCGGAAGGTTCCTCCAAAATAATGTCGTTCAATAGCCTCGTTAAGGATCTCCAAAATCCTCCAAATTTATTGTAGAGACGCCCCTATCTGTCCTCAAGGTATACCAGGTGGAAACACATCATTTGGATATGTTTAGGCCGCGTTTGATGTCCGTTACTTTGGGTGGGTCCATGCTATCCGCCCGGAAAAAGTCCAATCTTCAATGATTTTTTAGACCCTTTAGATGACCGACTCAGCTCCTGGTCCAGAAGACAAAAATGAAGGAAATAAAATAAGGATTCTAACAACATTTTAATCAGAAAATTTGGAATTTTATTTTTCCTGAAATGACCCAAATACCCCTGACGTAAAATTCTGTCAAAAATCCAGAATTAGTCTATTTTCACATTTGGGTTCAAAATAGCACTAAAACCTAAAAACATGATAATTACCCATTCAATAACACTTTTGTGGGATTATAAAAAATGTTTTACAGTATAAAATATATGAAAATGTGAGCTTCATCACTCCCCCACACTTAATCATTGCACTCCTGGGCAATCATCTTACATCCAAATCAAAATCCACACAACAATCAAAAATGAGAAAATATCAATGATTTTATCCAAAATAGAATTACATCATGTCTCATTTATGAATAATAATTCTCTCATTTTAATTTCAATCATTACAATTTGTTCAACCTCATAAATCAATCCATGGCCCAATCACAACCTACCTCACATTGATTTTTATGTCACTCTTCACTCAAGAGAAATTGAATCTAGAGTTATACTCATACTTGAAAATCACATGTATCACCATAGGTTTGTAAAAATTTTCATTTCTCCACAGCGTGAAACATGAAAATGAATTTAATCATGAGGGCTTTAATTAATGGTTCAAATGATTCTGTGGCTTAGGGTCGGTGGTATAATGATTGAAAAATGTTCCAAGCTAGAAAGAGGAGGTTGAACTTTTAAGTACAATGCATGATTAAATCAAGTGAAAACACAGGAAATTCCTCACTCAATACTGCTTGTAAATGTGAAAAACAACCCCACCCATATTTATGACATGTTACATGAGCCAATAAGTGATGATATCATCTATGTGCTCCTCCTTTTTTTTTTCAAAGATCCAGAAAGGCACAGCTTTATTTTTTTTTCTTTTTTTTATGGAGGATGAGCTGAAAATTGAATACAATGAATGAATGACAATTCATGCCCTTGATTTTTTTGGGAGGGACATGAGTCATAAAGGAATGTATAATGAGGAATTCAAGTTCATCTCCATTTTTTCTTCTTTTTTTAGGAGAAATGGATGAACCAAATAAAGCACAATGAAATGATGACACATGCCCAATTCTCTTGTTATCCACTGCCCAAAATATTGACACACACTTCACACTACCGATAAATGGTACACATCCCAATGAATGCACACGAAAGGCCCTTCCCCCACACTCAAACTTGAAATATCCATGCAAAAATACTAAAAGTGCGGGTAGGTATGGAAAAATTGGCTTGTAATAGGGCTTAAACCTATAAGGCAATTCATGGCATCTAGGGGATTACGAAGGATAAATGTAAAGGTGGGTCTTAGGATAAAATGTGGCTAGCCAATGAGATGCCTCAATCATTTTAAATACATTCCATGAAATCCAAAGCTTCGAAAGAGAATATTCACAAATTCTGGTTCTCACACAAAATTCAAGTTTCCCTCAAGAAAGTGTGGGTATTAGGAAGAATATGTAAAAGTGGTTTAGAATACCTCACAGGATTGGAAAAAATATTTTGAGTCAGTTGTTTCATGGTCATTGATTTCAAAAATCAGTCAAACTCATACAAATGATTGACAATCCAATTTAAGAAAAATGTTTTCACATCAACAATCATTTAAAATCCATTATTTCAAAAATCATTTCAACTCTTTATAATCAATTGATGTGTGAAAAGTGATAAGAATATTCATTAAAGCTCAAAAATCCTAAAAAAATGAAAAGCACACAAGAAGAACTAAGTAGGTTGACACTCTCCCACACTTAAATTTAACTACCCCTTATTTCAACTCAACAAAATATAAATATAAAGGTAAAAAAAATGAAAGGGAAGGAAAGATACAACCTGACATTATTTTAGAAGTGGATGCCTTGAGTTAAGCTCCTAGATGCAACCACTTTAAGACTACAAGAAAGTAATAAAAATAAATAAGAAAAAATAAATAAATAAAAAGAATGAGAAAAGGAAAAGAAAAGAGATAATGCTTGGTTTAGACCCCCAAGCGGGTGCTAGGTTTTTACTGCCCCTAGTCAGGCAGTTTCAGTGGATTATCCCCGATCAGAAGGTGGATGTGGTTTCTTTGAGATGAACCACCACATGTGAGTTTTCCCGATGTCCATGATTAAACACTGAAAGTAGAGAACCCCAAATAAGATAACAATGTTCCCAACCCCCAATAAAGAATAAAGAAGAAATTTGAGGTTCGAAGTGGGAGGGAATAAAAGATAAGGGTGATCCCTGTTAATTTCGGTGGTGTCCTCCTCTATATAGTATGAAAATATTTGTTGAGGAGGTAGTCGTACCACCGCCACCTTCTCCAGATCTTCTTCCATGATCACCACTACATTAGTGGTATCTTTCATATCATCCATGGTATGCTCCATTTTTGCAGTATCAGAAATTTCAGGAAAGGAGAAGTCAGAAAACAATTCAGTTTGAATAAAATTAAAACATGACGAATCAATAAAGAAATCTTCCCTTTCAATTAATTCAACTTGGTAATTGATCTCTTCAGGCATGACCATTGGAAACTCCATCTCAGAAGGTGCATCTTCTTCTTCTTCTTCCAAAGCAAGAGTGAGGTCAAAAGGTACTGATTGTTCAATATCAAGCATGGGAAGATCATGTTTCAAGTTATCTTCGACAATGTTATTCCAAGATTCTTCCAAAAAATGTTGACCTCCCATTAGTGCATTAGTTGGAATGTGTACTTCTGGGACCTCCTCGAGCAATGGATGAGTGCGGGATGATGTGATTAATTCTTTTAGTAGCTCCTTCTCACCCTCCTCAGGTTCTTTAGCATAAAAAATGATGGGTGAAATCTCTTCGACCACTCGTTCTGGTTCATGTTCCGGTTCAGGTTCCGGTTGTTCTTGGGATGCGCGTACATATTCTGCAATCAATTCTATTTGGCTCTCCAGTTTTTGAACTTTATCACTAATCCTATGAAATTGAGCATCAAGTTCATTGTAAAAATTTTCTTGCAGTTGAGATTGATCAGTCCATGCATAATAATCATAATTTGAATACATCATGAACAAAGAAGATTTTTTTTAATTTTTGAAATTTATGATTTTTTGTTGTTTTTTTTAATGAAAGGAAAATTATTTACACAATGTGAATAAAAATAGTGAATTAAAACCACTTGGCTCCCCGGCAACGGCGCCAATTTGACGAAGCGTTATCGTGCACGCTCTCAAAAATATTTATAGCTAAGTGCAGCACATGGGCTGACCTAGGTCGTTCTCTTGAGGAGCTTTTGTGGTTAATAAATCACTACTTCTATTTCACCTAATCTAATTCTTTTTTGTTGTTTATTATTTTATGAAATAAATGTAATTTAATAAAATAAATGAAATTCATAAATCATAAGAAACTAAAATTTAATTCTAAATTACCATGCAATGCTAAACAAAATGTAATTAGGGAAGAAAGGAAGTTCTCCCGAGAGAATATTCAGGGAGCACCTTCATTGGCCAGCTTCAAATATTCTTAGTTTACACACTCCATCATATGTGTGCACACCTTATTCTACACCGGTTATGAATGAAAAGTCTACTTAGCCATCGCCAAGCACACCTTTCACCCACCTCCTCAATCGAGGGAAAATGGTTGTAGATTAAGAAGTTAATCTTTAGACAACCATAGTGAGGATTACACCCACTATAAATTATCCTTATAATTAACTCAAAGAATATTAAAAACATGGTCTTGGGTTCAAGAACCTGATTACTCCCTCGGGATATTCCTCGGATTAGTTACTCATGATCATGAGTATTATAGTTCACGATGGTAAGATGAGAGGAAGAAAAGAGGGTGAATCGGTGGACACAAAAATAAAAACAATGCATGAATTTATTAGAAATCTAAATTACAATTAAAAACTAAAAATAAAGAAAAGAAATGAAATGGGGAAGATTTTCGGCCGGCCTCCCTCGGTGGAGATCTCCTCCTTTGTGCCTTGAAGGAATGGATGAAGAATGGATGGTTTGAGGGGAAGGAGCTCTCCTCCTTTTATAGGCAGAATTCTACCCTCAAATGTCGACGCATTTTATACCCCTTTAATGACATATTCACGCGTTCTACCCTTCATAAATGTTGTTAAAAAATGTCTTGTCCGTCTCCTCTCCAAATTTCAGCTGATTTGGAAACCGTATGTAGGAGTTATTAATTTTTCATTCTCGGTTACTGTTTCTGGACGAAGCATCCCGGAAGGTTCCTCCAAAATAATGTCGTTCAATAGCCTCGTTAAGGATCTCCAAAATCCTCCAAATTTATTGTAGAGACGCCCCTATCTGTCCTCAAGGTATACCAGGTGGAAACACATCATTTGGATATGTTTAGGCCGCGTTTGATGTCCGTTACTTTGGGTGGGTCCATGCTATCCGCCCGGAAAAAGTCCAATCTTCAATGATTTTTTAGACCCTTTAGATGACCGACTCAGCTCCTGGTCCAGAAGACAAAAATGAAGGAAATAAAATAAGGATTCTAACAACATTTTAATCAGAAAATTTGGAATTTTATTTTTCCTGAAATGACCCAAATACCCCTGACGTAAAATTCTGTCAAAAATCCAGAATTAGTCTATTTTCACATTTGGGTTCAAAATAGCACTAAAACCTAAAAACATGATAATTACCCATTCAATAACACTTTTGTGGGATTATAAAAAATGTTTTACAGTATAAAATATATGAAAATGTGAGCTTCATCACTCCCCCACACTTAATCATTGCACTCCTGGGCAATCATCTTACATCCAAATCAAAATCCACACAACAATCAAAAATGAGAAAATATCAATGATTTTATCCAAAATAGAATTACATCATGTCTCATTTATGAATAATAATTCTCTCATTTTAATTTCAATCATTACAATTTGTTCAACCTCATAAATCAATCCATGGCCCAATCACAACCTACCTCACATTGATTTTTATGTCACTCTTCACTCAAGAGAAATTGAATCTAGAGTTATACTCATACTTGAAAATCACATGTATCACCATAGGTTTGTAAAAATTTTCATTTCTCCACAGCGTGAAACATGAAAATGAATTTAATCATGAGGGCTTTAATTAATGGTTCAAATGATTCTGTGGCTTAGGGTCGGTGGTATAATGATTGAAAAATGTTCCAAGCTAGAAAGAGGAGGTTGAACTTTTAAGTACAATGCATGATTAAATCAAGTGAAAACACAGGAAATTCCTCACTCAATACTGCTTGTAAATGTGAAAAACAACCCCACCCATATTTATGACATGTTACATGAGCCAATAAGTGATGATATCATCTATGTGCTCCTCCTTTTTTTTTTCAAAGATCCAGAAAGGCACAGCTTTATTTTTTTTTCTTTTTTTTATGGAGGATGAGCTGAAAATTGAATACAATGAATGAATGACAATTCATGCCCTTGATTTTTTTGGGAGGGACATGAGTCATAAAGGAATGTATAATGAGGAATTCAAGTTCATCTCCATTTTTTCTTCTTTTTTTAGGAGAAATGGATGAACCAAATAAAGCACAATGAAATGATGACACATGCCCAATTCTCTTGTTATCCACTGCCCAAAATATTGACACACACTTCACACTACCGATAAATGGTACACATCCCAATGAATGCACACGAAAGGCCCTTCCCCCACACTCAAACTTGAAATATCCATGCAAAAATACTAAAAGTGCGGGTAGGTATGGAAAAATTGGCTTGTAATAGGGCTTAAACCTATAAGGCAATTCATGGCATCTAGGGGATTACGAAGGATAAATGTAAAGGTGGGTCTTAGGATAAAATGTGGCTAGCCAATGAGATGCCTCAATCATTTTAAATACATTCCATGAAATCCAAAGCTTCGAAAGAGAATATTCACAAATTCTGGTTCTCACACAAAATTCAAGTTTCCCTCAAGAAAGTGTGGGTATTAGGAAGAATATGTAAAAGTGGTTTAGAATACCTCACAGGATTGGAAAAAATATTTTGAGTCAGTTGTTTCATGGTCATTGATTTCAAAAATCAGTCAAACTCATACAAATGATTGACAATCCAATTTAAGAAAAATGTTTTCACATCAACAATCATTTAAAATCCATTATTTCAAAAATCATTTCAACTCTTTATAATCAATTGATGTGTGAAAAGTGATAAGAATATTCATTAAAGCTCAAAAATCCTAAAAAAATGAAAAGCACACAAGAAGAACTAAGTAGGTTGACACTCTCCCACACTTAAATTTAACTACCCCTTATTTCAACTCAACAAAATATAAATATAAAGGTAAAAAAAATGAAAGGGAAGGAAAGATACAACCTGACATTATTTTAGAAGTGGATGCCTTGAGTTAAGCTCCTAGATGCAACCACTTTAAGACTACAAGAAAGTAATAAAAATAAATAAGAAAAAATAAATAAATAAAAAGAATGAGAAAAGGAAAAGAAAAGAGATAATGCTTGGTTTAGACCCCCAAGCGGGTGCTAGGTTTTTACTGCCCCTAGTCAGGCAGTTTCAGTGGATTATCCCCGATCAGAAGGTGGATGTGGTTTCTTTGAGATGAACCACCACATGTGAGTTTTCCCGATGTCCATGATTAAACACTGAAAGTAGAGAACCCCAAATAAGATAACAATGTTCCCAACCCCCAATAAAGAATAAAGAAGAAATTTGAGGTTCGAAGTGGGAGGGAATAAAAGATAAGGGTGCTCCCTGTTAATTTCGGTGGTGTCCTCCTCTATATAGTATGAAAATTTTTGTTGAGGAGGTAGTCGTACCACCGCCACCTTCTCCAGATCTTCTTCCATGATCACCACTACATTAGTGGTATCTTTCATATCATCCATGGTATGCTCCATTTTTGCAGTATCAGAAATTTCAGGAAAGGAGAAGTCAGAAAACAATTCAGTTTGAATAAAATTAAAACATGACGAATCAATAAAGAAATCTTCCCTTTCAATTAATTCAACTTGGTAATTGATCTCTTCAGGCATGACCATTGGAAACTCCATCTCAGAAGGTGCATCTTCTTCTTCTTCTTCCAAAGCAAGAGTGAGGTCAAAAGGTACTGATTGTTCAATATCAAGCATGGGAAGATCATGTTTCAAGTTATCTTCGACAATGTTATTCCAAGATTCTTCCAAAAAATGTTGACCTCCCATTAGTGCATTAATTGGAATGTGTACTTCTGGGACCTCCTCGAGCAATGGATGAGTGCGGGATGATGTGATTAATTCTTTTAGTAGCTCCTTCTCACCCTCCTCAGGTTCTTTAGCATAAAAAATGATGGGTGAAATCTCTTCGACCACTCGTTCTGGTTCATGTTCCGGTTCAGGTTCCGGTTGTTCTTGGGATGCGCGTACATATTCTGCAATCAATTCTATTTGGCTCTCCAGTTTTTGAACTTTATCACTAATCCTATGAAATTGAGCATCAAGTTCATTGTAAAAATTTTCTTGGAGTTGAGATTGATCAGTCCATGCATAATAATCATAATTTGAATACATCATGAACAAAGAAGATTTTTTTTAATTTTTGAAATTTATGATTTTTTTGTTGTTTTTTTTAATGAAAGGAAAATTATTTACACAATGTGAATAAAAATAGTGAATTAAAACCACTTGGCTCCCCGGCAACGGCACCAATTTGACGAAGCGTTGTCGTGCACGCTCTCAAAAATATTTATAGCTAAGTGCAGCACAGGGGCTGACCTAGGTCGTTCTCTTGAGGAGCTTTTGTGGTTAATAAATCACTACTTCTATTTCACCTAATCTAATTCTTTTTTGTTGTTTATTATTTTATGAAATAAATGTAATTTAATAAAATAAATGAAATTCATAAATCATAAGAAACTAAAATTTAATTCTAAATTACCATGCAATGCTAAACAAAATGTAATTAGGGAAGAAAGGAAGTTCTCCCGAGAGAATATTCAGGGAGCACCTTCATTGGCCAGCTTCAAATATTCTTAGTTTACACACTCCATCATATGTGTGCACACCTTATTCTACACCGGTTATGAATGAAAAGTCTACTTAGCCATCGCCAAGCACACCTTTCACCCACCTCCTCAATCGAGGGAAAATGGTTGTAGATTAAGAAGTTAATCTTTAGACAACCATAGTGAGGATTACACCCACTATAAATTATCCTTATAATTAACTCAAAGAATATTAAAAACATGGTCTTGGGTTCAAGAACCTGATTACTCCCTCGGGATATTCCTCGGATTAGTTACTCATGATCATGAGTATTATAGTTCACGATGGTAAGATGAGAGGAAGAAAAGAGGGTGAATCGGTGGACACAAAAATAAAAACAATGCATGAATTTATTAGAAATCTAAATTACAATTAAAAACTAAAAATAAAGAAAAGAAATGAAATGGGGAAGATTTTCGGCCGGCCTCCCTCGGTGGAGATCTCCTCCTTTGTGCCTTGAAGGAATGGATGGAGAATGGATGGTTTGAGGGGAAGGAGCTCTCCTCCTTTTATAGGCAGAATTCTACCCTCAAATGTCGACGCATTTTATACCCCTTTAATGACATATTCACGCGTTCCACCCTTCATAAATGTTGTTAATAAATGTCTTGTCCGTCTCCTCTCCAAATTTCAGCTGATTTGGAAACCGTATGTAGGAGTTATTAATTTTTCATTCTCGGTTACTGTTTCTGGACGAAGCATCCCGGAAGGTTCCTCCAAAATAATGTCGTTCAATAGCCTCGTTAAGGATATCCAAAATCCTCCAAATTTATTGTAGAGACGCCCCTATCTGTCCTCAAGGTATACCAGGTGGCAAAACATCATTTGGATATGTTTAGGCCGCGTTTGATGTCCGTTACTTTGGGTGGGTCCATGCTGTCCGCCCGGAAAAAGTCCAATCTTCAATGATTTTTTAGACCCTTTAGATGACCGACTCAGCTCCTGGTCCAGAAGACAAAAATGAAGGAAATAAAATAAGGATTCTAACAACATTTGAATCAGAAAATTTGGAATTTTATTTTTCCTGAAATGACCCAAATACCCCTGACGTAAAATTCTGTCAAAAATCCAGAATTAGTCTTTTTTCACATTTGGGTTCAAAATAGCACTAAAACCTAAAAACATGATAATTACCCATTCAATAACACTTTTGTGGGATTATAAACAATGTTTTACAGTATAAAATATATGAAAATGTGAGCTTCATCACTCCCCCACACTTAATCATTGCACTCCTGGGCAATCATCTTACATCCAAATCAAAATCCACACAACAATCAAAAATGAGAAAATATCAATGATTTTATCCAAAATAGAATTACATCATGTCTCATTTATGAATAATAATTCTCTCATTTTAATTTCAATCATTACAATTTGTTCAACCTCATAAATCAATCCATGGCCCAATCACAACCTACCTCACATTGATTTTTATGTCACTCTTCACTCAAGAGAAATTGAATCTAGAGTTATACTCATACTTGAAAATCACATGTATCACCATAGGTTTGTAAAAATTATCATTTCTCCACAGCGTGAAACATGAAAATGAATTTAATCATGAGGGCTTTAATTAAAGGTTCAAATGATTCTGTGGCTTAGGGTCGGTGGTATAATGATTGAAAAATGTTCCAAGCTAGAAAGAGGAGGTTGAACTTTTAAGTACAATGCATGATTAAATCAAGTGAAAACACAGGAAATTCCTCACTCAATACTGCTTGTAAATGTGAAAAACAACCCCACCCATATTTATGACATGTTACATGAGCCAATAAGTGATGATATCATCTATGTGCTCCTCCTTTTTTTTTCAAAGCTCCAGAAAGGCACAGCTTTATTTTTTTTTTCTTTTTTTTATGGAGGATGAGCTGAAAATTGAATACAATGAATGAATGACAATTCATGCCCTTGATTTTTTTGGGAGGGACATGAGTCATAAAGGAATGTATAATGAGGAATTCAAGTTCATCTCCATTTTTTCTTCTTTTTTTAGGAGAAATGGATGAACCAAATAAAGCACAATGAAATGATGACACATGCCCAATTCTCTTGTTATCCACTGCCCAAAATATTGACACACACTTCACACTACCGATAAATGGTACACATCCCAATGAATGCACACGAAAGGCCCTTCCCCACACTCAAACTTGAAATATCCATGCAAAAATACTAAAAGTGCGGGTAGGTATGGAAAAATTGGCTTGTAATAGGGCTTAAACCTATAAGGCAATTCATGGAATCTAGGGGATTACGAAGGATAAATGTAAAGGTGGGTCTTAGGATAAAATGTGGCTAGCCAATGAGATGCCTCAATCATTTTAAATACATTCCATGAAATCCAAAGCTTCGAAAGAGAATATTCACAAATTCTGGTTCTCACACAAAATTCAAGTTTCCCTCAAGAAAGTGTGGGTATTAGGAAGAATATGTAAAAGTGGTTTAGAATACCTCACAGGATTGGAAAAAATATTTTGAGTCAGTTGTTTCATGGTCATTGATTTCAAAAATCAGTCAAACTCATACAAATGATTGACAATCCAATTTAAGAAAAATGTTTTCACATCAACAATCATTTAAAATCCATTATTTCAAAAATCATTTCAACTCTTTATAATCAATTGATGTGTGAAAAGTGATAAGAATATTCATTAAAGCTCAAAAATCCTAAAAAAATGAAAAGCACACAAGAAGAACTAAGTAGGTTGACACTCTCCCACACTTAAATTTAACTACCCCTTATTTCAACTCAACAAAATATAAATATAAAGGTAAAAAAAATGAAAGGGAAGGAAAGATACAACCTGACATTATTTTAGAAGTGGATGCCTTGAGTTAAGCTCCTAGATGCAACCACTTTAAGACTACAAGAAAGTAATAAAAATAAATAAGAAAAAATAAATAAATAAAAAGAATGAGAAAAGGAAAAGAAAAGAGATAATGCTTGGTTTAGACCCCCAAGCGGGTGCTAGGTTTTTACTGCCCCTAGTCAGGCAGTTTCAGTGGATTATCCCCGATCAGAAGGTGGATGTGGTTTCTTTGAGATGAACCACCACATGTGAGTTTTCCCGATGTCCATGATTAAACACTGAAAGTAGATAACCCCAAATAAGATAACAATGTTCCCAACCCCCAATAAAGAATAAAGAAGAAATTTGAGGTTCGAAGTGGGAGGGAATAAAAGATAAGGGTGCTCCCTGTTAATTTCGGTGGTGTCCTCCTCTATATAGTATGAAAATTTTTGTTGAGGAGGTAGTCGTACCATCGCCACCTTCTCCAGATCTTCTTCCATGATCACCACTACTTTAGTGGTATCTTTCATATCATCCATGGTATGCTCCATTTTTCCAGTATCAGAAATTTCAGGAAAGGAGAAGTCAGAAAACAATTCAGTTTGAATAAAATTAAAACATGACGAATCAATAAAGAAATCTTCCCTTTCAATTAATTCAACTTGGTAATTGATCTCTTCAGGCATGACCATTGGAAACTCCATCTCAGAAGGTGCATCTTCTTCTTCTTCTTCCAAAGCAAGAGTGAGGTCAAAAGGTACTGATTGTTCAATATCAAGCATGGGAAGATCATGTTTCAAGTTATCTTCGACAATGTTATTCCAAGATTCTTCCAAAAAATGTTGACCTCCCATTAGTGCATTAGTTGGAATGTGTACTTCTGGGACCTCCTCGAGCAATGGATGAGTGCGGGATGATGTGATTAATTCTTTTAGTATCTCCTTCTCACCCTCCTCAGGTTCTTTAGCATAAAAAATGATGGGTGAAATCTCTTCGACCACTCGTTCTGGTTCATGTTCCGGTTCAGGTTCCGGTTGTTCTTGGGATGCGCGTACATATTCTGCAATCAATTCTATTTGGCTCTCTAGTTTTTGAACTTTATCACTAATCCTATGAAATTGAGCATCAAGTTCATTGTAAAAATTTTCTTGCAGTTGAGATTGATCAGTCCATGCATAATAATCATAATTTGAATACATCATGAACAAAGAAGATTTTTTTTAATTTTTGAAATTTATGATTTTTTGTTGTTTTTTTTAATGAAAGGAAAATTATTTACACAATGTGAATAAAAATAGTGAATTAAAACCACTTGGCTCCCCGGAAACGGCGCCAATTTGACGAAGCGTTGTCGTGCACGCTCTCAAAAATATTTATAGCTAAGTGCAGCACAGGGGCTGACCTAGGTCGTTCTCTTGAGGAGCTTTTGTGGTTAATAAATCACTACTTCTATTTCACCTAATCTAATTCTTTTTTGTTGTTTATTATTTTATGAAATAAATGTAATTTAATAAAATAAATGAAATTCATAAATCATAAGAAACTAAAATTTAATTCTAAATTACCATGCAATGCTAAACAAAATGTAATTAGGGAAGAAAGGAAGTTCTCCCGAGAGAATATTCAGGGAGCACCTTCATTGGCCAGCTTCAAATATTCTTAGTTTACACACTCCATCATATGTGTGCACACCTTATTCTACACCGGTTATGAATGAAAAGTCTACTTAGCCATCGCCAAGCACACCTTCCATCCACCTCCTCAATCGAGGGAAAATGGTTGTAGATTAAGAAGTTAATCTTTAGACAACCATAGTGAGGATTACACCCACTATAAATTATCCTTATAATTAACTCAAAGAATATTAAAAACATGGTCTTGGGTTCAAGAACCTGATTACTCCCTCGGGATATTCCTCGGATTAGTTACTCATGATCATGAGTATTATAGTTCACGATGGTAAGATGAGAGGAAGAAAAGAGGGTGAATCGGTGGACACAAAAATAAAAACAATGCATGAATTTATTAGAAATCTAAATTACAATTAAAAACTAAAAATAAAGAAAAGAAATTAAATGGGGAAGATTTTCGGCCGGCCTCCCTCGGTGGAGATCTCCTCCTTGGTGCCTTGAAGGAATGGATGGAGAATGGATGGTTTGAGGGGAAGGAGCTCTCCTCCTTTTATAGGCAGAATTCTACCCTCAAATGTCGACGCATTTTATACCCCTTTAATGACATATTCACGCGTTCCACCCTTCATAAATGTTGTTAATAAATGTCTTGTCCGTCTCCTCTCCAAATTTCAGCTGATTTGGAAACCGTATGTAGGAGTTATTAATTTTTCATTCTCGGTTACTGTTTCTGGACGAAGCATCCCGGAAGGTTCCTCCAAAATAATGTCGTTCAATAGCCTCGTTAAGGATCTCCAAAATCCTCCAAATTTATTGTAGAGACGCCCCTATCTGTCCTCAAGGTATACCAGGTGGAAACACATCATTTGGATATGTTTAGGCCGTGTTTGATGTCCGTTACTTTGGGTGGGTCCATGCTGTCCGCCCGGAAAAAGTCCAATCTTCAATGATTTTTTAGACCCTTTAGATGACCGACTCAGCTCCTGGTCCAGAAGACAAAAATGAAGGAAATAAAATAACGATTCTAACAACATTTTAATCAGAAAATTTGGAATTTTATTTTTCCTGAAATGACCCAAATACCCCTGACGTAAAATTCTGTCAAAAATCCAGAATTAGTCTTTTTTCACATTTGGGTTCAAAATAGCACTAAAACCTAAAAACATGATAATTACCCATTCAATAACACTTTTGTGGGATTATAAACAATGTTTTACAGTATAAAATATATGAAAATGTGAGCTTCATCAAATACACTTTCTACACATTCTTGTTTCATTTATATGGATTTGGAAATTTTTCTAATCAATTATCATATCCAAGGGTTAATAATTGTGATCAGTTCCAACAACCTCTTACGAAAAATAAAAATTGGAAAGTATAAGAAATAAATATGGATGAAGTGAAACATCACGATTACAACACTCGATAGTGTGGAATTTAATGTGGTATTTTTAAAAAATAAGATCTTTAAAAATATTTTTGTTCATATTTTAGTGGAACATGATATGATTCTTCGAGTTGATTATATTTATATTCATGAATTCTAGATTAATGAAATCATATTGATATTCTAAGAGTGAAATTATTAACCAAATATTCCAATAGAAAACATATTATATTAGATAAGTGTCTAGTTAAGGAATAAAGGGTGAGTTATCTTTAGAAATAATGTATGTTTCCAATGAGGACTTATGGAAATTATGGTTATTACCACGTTTTACAAGAATACATTATAAAGGTATTTGTTTTTTTATGTGTCAATACCAAGATAATTTATGAAAGATAGGGGACCAATGTTAGGATTTATTTGTGAAAATCAATGACCTCTTTTCTACAGTTTTTGATTTTCATCTTTTGGAAGTGTTTCACGGGTAACCATTTTCATAAGGGAATAAACTAAAAATCAAATGAAAATTTAGAGATTAAATTATTATCTCACCATATGAGTATTTATGCTTATTGGATGACCAATGAAAACCTTTTTTGTTATCTAAACTAAATTCATATGGAATGACTTATCATTATTTTTTATGATCTCCTAATCTCTTAGTGCTTCATGAGTAAAAAAATCTCTTTCATTCCCTATAGTAAAAATTTATTTGTAAATTGATCAAGGCATAACTAAATGGATATATTGTGCATATTAAATGGAATGAAATCAAGTAATTATAACTTTTTTTAAATAATTCAACATTTGGAAAAGGGTCATGATGTAAAAGGTTTCGATGTGATTTTACTTTTTAAAGATTTAAATGTCTTTTTAAAGCCTCTTTGGATTATGGCATCATGATCACTAAAATTCTAGTGAACATGTTCCCTATCATTATCCATTAGAACTTGATAGTTATTATTCATTTTCATGTCCATGTTTTAACTTACCACCTATGTTCTCGTACGTGGAATCCAATTTATGTGTTACATTAGGTAAACATTATGTTTCAATTTTTTAAGGAAGATTTAGTATTGATTTTCAAAATGTGGGTTTCTTTGAAAGTAACATTCAAATATTAAACCTTTAATGTAAGAAGCCGTGTTTTTATAACATGTCAAAATCCCGACCCTGTTTGAATTTTTGACTTATTTCAGAGAAATCTGGGAAAATATGAGATATTCTGGAATTATCCAGACTACAAGTCGTGTATTATGAAGTACATGCCAGGTATGGGTTGGGAGAGAATCGTCCATGTGCTACCATGTACATGTTGTGTGATGACTGTGTATAAATTTCTTACTACACAGCATGTAGTGTAACTCAACACACTATATACCATTGACCATATGGAGTCCATACATGGCGTGTGGGTATGTTGGACGCATAGAATAATTTAACCAAGTACACATCGTGTCCTCCTCGGACACACCATGTAGTCGAGACGTGTATGAGGGATATACAACGTGTGTGGGTAAGTCAGCAAGGAAGGGAATAAAAACTAAGTACACGTCGTATACCCCTAGGTACACATCATGTAATCTTGTCAGAAAGTTCTTGATAGTATGTCAGCAAAATTTCAGCCGTCATATGAATAATAAAATGATACACATTGTGTACTTAAAGTACACGCCATGTATTTTCTTTTTCTTTTTTTTTCTAAAATGGGTAGTATCCTCGTATTGAGACAGAACCTCAATACCTTCATTGAGTCTCGTGAACCAAGCCACTGAGACTTCAATTTGATCATATTCCTTTGTCTGAGAGCTGATTAGAACATTATTTGATCTGTTGGAACCCCCTCTGTAAGGCCATGATTCCTCTTGATCCGTTTTTCTTGATTTAGGTTCTAGAATGAGTTAAAGGGGTTTGAGGAGTTTTGATTCTTTTGTAGATATTACACGTTTTAGACCAAATTAGAGGCTATTATCGGAGGAGTATCATCATACGAGTCTCAGGTAGGTGTTTCATACCTATTTCGGTGTTTTCCTAGTCATTTGGGTGGCATGGCCTTCGGTGTGTTTTTTGGTATTTTGAGTGGGACCTAGTTTTTTATGGTATTGCATATTACATTGTTTTTGACCTATGGGATACACATGGGTATGCCCTGTTACCTGTGTTTCTTGAGGAAGGACGGGTGAGTGGTCATTGCTCATCTAGGAATTTTGGCTGGGGGCTCCAAAATGGTATTAATTGAATTGTATTGTTCTAAACTGTTGATTTTAGTTTTTTAAACCATGATATGACTTGTTAGAGGCTTTTAAGACCTCAGTGTTGTTGTTAGATAACTATTGGGCTAGTAAAATTCAACTGTTTAGATTGTTTTTCCTGTTATTGTGTTTCTTTTAAATGTGTATATATGTAATTTCTAAATTGCATATGCTGGAACCCTTTTGGTTGTGTTGGTCATGACCCAGATATTCTTGAGTGATGCTGGTCAGGTTAGGCTTGGCCCAGGTTATGTTTGGTGGTTCTAACCACAGGATACGGAATCATGGGCATCGACTTGAGGCAGGATGACTATCAGGCTGGGCATGGACTGGGTTACTAGGATGGCAAGGCCATCAGACTTGAGCGGCATGGTCGTAGGGACACGAGGTGTTAGAGGTGTTTTGTCTTGGGTACTATTTTGGTGATTAACGCTCACATGGAAAATTTGAGTAGTGTACATAAAGAGAGACTCCCTGATGAGGTGGTTTTGACCACTTGTGTGGGTAGAGGTCCCCATTAGTTGTGGTTTAGGTACTTTTGGTTTGGGGTTACTTGCCATAGGAATCCATGTAGAAGGTGAGGAGCCTTTAGGGGATAGCATTGAGTATATTTGTTTAGGGGCATAGGATCTTCGTTATTTGAGTACAGATATTGTTGTCCCTCTAGATACTTTATTTTGAGGGCAGACATCGTTGTCCCTCTGGCTACTTATTTTGAGGGTAGACATTGTTGTCCCTCCGGTTACTTATTGAGGACATGCATCGTTGTTCCACCGGGTTACTGTTTCTTTGGTGTTCCTTTAGGACGTTGGTACTTGAGACACACAGTGTCAGGAGTTACATGGTGTTGGGTTACATGATAGATATTCCGGCATTGGGTGAAGTATGTGACACTCCATGGTGGCTGCTGAGCACTAGTGGAGTTTGTGTTTATTTTTGCATCGTTATGTTTACTGCTTTACTTATAAATGTATGACTGCTTAAACACTTATATTAGGTGTGCACTGTTGGGTACTATCCTACTGAGATTCATCTCACACCATGCACTTGCCCTTAGGGACGTGTGCTAACTTTGTGGATTTATGTGTAGGAAAGAGGCCAACTTCAGAAGCTGGGCTGCATTATCTTTTTCATGGAGATGGTATGGACTATGAGGTCTTTCCTAGATGGAGTGAATTTGTTTTGCTTACTTTTCTGCATCAGCATGCTTACTTGTTTTGTAGCTACAGTTGGTTAGATATTGGCACCTTTACATATGGATCTGTATTACCTGCTTTGGATGCATGTGTTTTGTTTAGTGTAGATACATGTGATCAGCATGCTGTTATGTTTTCATTCAGCTGTTGTGGTTTATATTTATTGCTTCTGCTGTTTATCGATATTGGATGTGCTTCCTCTCTATGGGTCTGGTTCGAGTCTACTGAGTAATTTATTTCCACTACATGTTATATATTATTCCTTCGACCAGTACCATTGTTATCCTCTGAGATGGTATAGCCTCCCCACTATACCAAAAAGACCCTTGCTGCTAGTCGACAGCCTTTCGCGTTTGGGGAGGTGCGCCTAAGGTAGTAACACCCGACCCATTTCGCACTATTTGGGTGGCTTTTTGGGTCTGGGTCGTTACAAAGTGGTTTTAGTGGCGTTCTTGATAGGGATTTAGTAGTAGTTTCTTTCTAGATACTAATGAGATTGAGAATTCTCTTTTTTACTTCTGCTGGTTTTACTGTTTGGGATATGGTAGACTGGAGATAGGTTGTTACTGGAACTCGGTTTCTAGCTTCTACTTGGGTGCCTGCAGGCCCAAGTACGAGGGATGGACCAAGTTTCCATGGGTGAGAATTGATGTTTTATTTTTTTCTTAGAATATGGTTTATATGACTTCCACCTCGGTGGTTCACATGGCATGTGATGTTATTGATTGTGATATGTGACCCTTGACCCGATGCGATAAGGGAGAATTGGACCTTGGCCTGGTTTGGAAAGGCTTGTTTGTTTGGATTTTGATAGGAACATTTTAAGGGTATTTCAAATTCATAATTGCACGTATGGTTTGTGAAGTTATAATTCCTAGTGAATGATATTAATTTCCATACTTTTAATTCATGAAATGTGAAAAGGTGAAATTCCTGATAAAAATGCTTGTTTATTGCAATGTGTTATGCCATGCTTTGTATATTGGTAGAATTGCATGTGATAGGGTATTTGGGTTTGGATCTGGTACGAGCAGGAATGTAATATTGGCTGAGGTGATTTTGATCACCAGGATTGGGCAACTCGGTCGTCGGTTTGTGGCAACATTGGTTGTCGGGACGGGCATGGCCCAAGGTACTTTTGATACTTGGCTCTGTTAAGGGTGGGTAAGGAGGCCATGAGGTTGGGATGCCATGGGGCATGGGTTTCGGTGGGGGAGAGTAATGGTAGTAGTTATGCACTACCTTTTACTGCTTCCCTTATATGAGTTGTATATGTATAATTTTTTATATATGTGGGTTTTATGACCATTTACGGTATTCAACGGGTTCCCTTGAGTCAACTCAGATGGAGCATCAGGCAAGAGATGATATAGTACCACGGGATCAGGTTTAGGATCCGGTGTAGGGAGAGTAGGAGCCATGGTTATAGGCTCAGGGACAAAATCAGGTTCAAGATCTAGTGCAGGCAGGACAACAGTCGGGTTTGGCAATGTTCAAACCATGGCTCAATGAGCAACTCAAAGCTAGCCTGGTATGTGTCTTGCATGGGATCGAATGAGGCGCGCATTGTACAGAGCCTTCTCTGGCATATCTGACATGTGAGTTCCAGTCACAACACGCTCTACTTTTTCATTGTGAGGGTGGTCCACAGGTGGATGAGAACTGGATAGAGAGCATACAGATGATCTTTGAGTAGCTCGAGATGCCTCCAGGGTGGAGAGTCAAGCTGGCGACGTACATGATGCCGGGACAGGAAAAGCGTTGGTGGGGTGTGTTGGTCAGGCTCACAGGCATGAGAGACTGGCATTGAAAGAAATTAAGGATAGGTTCGTTGAAAACTTTTACCCAGAGACCCTGAGAGTAGAGAGAGATCAGGAGTTCTTAATTCTTCAGTAGGGAGACATGTCTATCAAGGACTATGAAACTACTTTTACAGAGTTGTCTCGCTTTGCACCTGGTATGGTAAGAGATGATTCGGCTAGGGTGAGGAACATTGAGGATGGATTGTGACACACCATTCGGATCCAGGTGAATATCTTCAGGCTGGGTTCTTTCTCAGATCCGGTGAATCAGGCGGTCATAGCAGAGGGTAACCAGAGGGATAGGCCCCAGGTTAGCTGTGGAACAGTTTTAGTTGATTGTTCGGATAGTGGGAAGCGAAGATAGGATGAGTTATAGTAGTTAAGTCAGGCTAAGAACTCATCTATAGCACCTCATAGCAGTTCTTTAGTTGTTTGCTTTCAGTTTGGAAAGCCAGGACATGTTCGGACTCAGTGCAATAGGCCTCCAAAGGAGTGTCGGGCATGTGGGAAGGTCGGGCATCTAGAGAAGTTCTGTAGGAAGCCTTCTAAGATAGCCGAAAGGAAGGGACTAGGATAGAAGATGGTATCTAGAGTTGGTTTAGGTTCGGTATCAGGAGAGGGTAGCAAAAGTTCAGCTGCACATGGAGGACGTGATAGTGACAGCGAGATCCAGCAAGGGGGTCAGTGTCCGGTGGCTATAGCAGCACCACGGGGAGGTCAGGCATCAGAAAGCCATACCTTAGGCCAGGGGCACGCAGTGGAGGTGCAAGGGGCTTGGCAGGCTGGTGAGATGATGACTATTAGAGGTACACCACGAGTGTGGCCATGATTTTCCGTATTTCCATTTTGGCATGACCTGTAGAGGCATGTCCATTTTGAGTGCATGTGATGCACAGGCTCTATGTGGACTGACTAGAAACTAGTCAGTGGGATTTTCACCATATCAGGTGTGTGATATACTTATATATATGTGTATGGGATGTGTAGCATTCAGGGCATCGAGTATGCGGGTTACTTGAGGTGTCGTGGGCATCGGGGCATCGAGGATGTTGGTTACTTGAGGTGCCTTGGGCATCGGTGAATCGATGATGTGGGTTACATGAGGTGCTAGGCACTGGGTTTGTTTTTTATCATCCATGGGATGAAGGACCTAATGGAGGCATACACCGATGTGGTGTAGGATATGCTGGGTGTCGGTAATGACATAGGAGGACCAATGAGGCGCAGGGGTGACAATGCATCATAGAAGGACTATGCGTCTGGAAAACAGGTCAGTGAACCTTTGTTTGTTTTAAGTTTTGTCATGTTGAGACTAATATAGGATATTCCAAAGCTGGGGATCCCTTGAGTAATTTAGCCAGAACCATTGAGACCGGGGAATTCTGGGTTACTTTGGCCATGGTGGTATGTTCGGTTCTATCTCTTAGTTTTGTTTGATAGCTCGGGGATGAGCTATATTAAGGTGGGGAGATTGTAAGAACCCGGGTTTTTAGAACGGGTCAAAATGCAACCCCGTTTGAATTTTTGACTTGTTCGTGAGAAATCTAGGAAAATCTAGGATACTGTAAAATTTCCAGACTACACGCCTTGTACTATGAAGTACATGTTGGGTATGGGTTGGGCGAGCACCGGCCATGTGCTGCCGAGTACATGTCATGTGATGACTGTATTGGAATTTATTACTACACGACATGTAGTGTTACTCAACACACCATGTACCATTGACAATGTGGAGGCCATACATGGCGTGTTGGTGTGTTGGATGGGTATCATTATTTAACCAAGTACACGTTGTGTCCTCCTTGGACATGTCGTGTAGTCGAGCCGTGTATGAGGGATATACATGTTGTATGGGTAAGTCAATGAGGAAGGGAATAAAAACTAAGTACACGCCATGTAACCCTAAGTACACGCCGTGTACTCATGTCAAAAGGTTCTGGAAAGTAAGCTGGAGAAATTTCATCCATCATATGAATAGTAAAATGATACACACCCTGTTCTTAAAGCACACGTCATGTATTTTCTTTTTTTCTCTAAAATGGGAAGTAGCCTCGTAATGAGGCAAAACCTCAATACCTTCATTGAGATTCATAAACCAAGTCATTGGGACTTCACTTTGACCTCGTTCCTTTGTTCGTGACCCGATTCGAACACCGGTTGATCTGTTGGAACCCCCTCAGTAAGGCCTTGATTCTTCTTGAGTAGTTTTTCTTGATTTCTATTCTAGAATGAGTTATAGTGGTTTGACCGGTTTTGATTCATTTGTAGATCTACCATGTGTTAGAACTAATTGGAGGATGTTATCATAGGAGTAGCATTGTACAAATCTCAGGTAGGTGGTGTGTACCTATTTTTTGTTTTCATGTTCATTTAGGTGGCGCGGCCTTCGACGCATTTTCTCGTATTTTGAGCTGGACCCAGTTTTTTCTGATATTTCATATTACATTGTTTATTGACCTATGGGATACCCTTCGGTATGCCCTGTTACCTGTGTTGCTTGAGCGGAGACAGGTGAGTCGTCATTTCTCATTGGGGCATTTTTTCCAAGGGATCCAAAATGCTATTAATTGAATTGTATTGTTCTAAACTATTGATTTTAGTTTATTGAACCTTTTTATGATTTGTTAGAGGCTTTTAAGACCTCAATGCTATTGTTAGATAACAGCTGGGCTAGTGCAATTCAACTATTTAGATTGTTTTTCCTGTTATTGTGTTTTGTTTAAATGTGTATATATGTAATTGCTAAATTTCATATGCTAGAACTCTTTTGGTTGTGTTGGGCATGGCCCATATTTTCTTAAGTGATACTGATCAGGTTGGGCTTTGCTCGGGTTACATTGGGTGGTTCTGACCATGAGATTAGGCATTGTGGGCATCAGTTTGAGGTAGGATTACTATCAGGTTGGGAATGTCCAGAGTTACTAGTATGGAAAGGACATCTGACATAAGAAGCATGGTCGTAGGGACACGAGGTGTTAGAGGTGTTGTGGCTTCGGTACTATTTTGGGGATTACCGCTCACCCGGAAACATTGAGTAGTGCTCACATAGAGAGACTCTGTGATGAGGTGGTTTTGACAACTCGTGTTGGTAGAATACCCTGTTAGTGGCGGTTTAGGTACTTTTGGTTTGGGGATTCTTTTCATAGGAAGCCATGTGGAAGTTGAGGAGCCTTCAGGGGATAGCATTGAGGCTATCCGGTTGGGGGAATAGGCTCACCGTTATTTGAGGGCAGATATCGCTGTCCCTACAGATAATTTATTTTGAGGGTAGACATCATTGTCCCTCCGACTACTTATTTTGAGGGAAAACATCGTTGTTCGTCTGGTTACTTGTTGAGGACAGGCATCAATGTTCCTCTAGGTTACTCTTTCTCGGGTGTGAATTTGGGACATCGGTACTTGAGACATGCGGTGTTAGGGGGAACATGGTGCCGGGATACATGACAGAGATTCCAGTGTTGGACAAAGCAAGTGATACTCCATGGTGGCTACTGAGCACTAGTGGAGTTTTTGTTTATTTGTGTGTTGTTCTATTTACTACTTTTCTTAAAAATGCATGACTGCTTAAACACTTATATTAATTACGCACCGTTGGGTGGTATCCTACTACGATTCGTCTCACACCTTGTACGGGCCCTTAGGGATGCGTGAAGACTTTATGGATTTATGTGTAGAAAAGAGGCAAGCTTCAGGAGTTGGGTTGCATTAGCTGTTCCATGGAGATGGTATGGACCTTGAGGTCTTGCCTAGCAAGAGTTACTTTATTTTCCGTACATTCTTGTATCAACATGCTTACTTTTTTTTAGCTACAGTTGGTTACCCATTGGAACCTTTACATATGGGTATTTATGACTTTCTTTGGATGCATTTTTGTTGTTCAGTGGTAGTTACAAGTGATCAGCATGATGTTGTGTTTACTTTCCACTACTGTTGTTTATATTTATTTCTTCTATTGTTTATCGATATTGGATGTGATTCCGCTCTACGGGTCTGGTTCGAGTCTGCTGAGTTGTTTATTTTTGTTGGATGTTATATATTATTCCTCGTACCAGTACCCTTATTATCCTCTGAGAGGGTATATCCTCCCCACTATACCTAAAAGACCTTCGCTACGACTTCGCAGCCTTTGGTGATCGGGGAGGTGTGCCTAAGGTAGTAACACCTGACCCATTTAACATTGTTCGGGTGGCTGTTCAGGTCCGGGTCGTTACATTTAACAACCCCAAATAATTATGCGGTAGAAATTTATTTTAAGGTGGTATAATGTAACGCATCTAGTTTTTATGATTTAATTTTTTTGGTTAAATTAAATTCTTTGGTTTCTTTCACTGAACAATGCACCGAGTTAAGATTTCTTTATACACAAATACATGTTAATAATATTCTAATTGAAATAATTTTATTGTAATATGGCACAAACAACACTATGATTGGATTTTTTAACTCACAATATTGATTTCCTTCGATATCTTGTGTGATGCGCAATAATATGTTTTACTATATTACAATATACTATTAATATTGTTATTATTAAAATATTGTTATAGTTATCACTTATCCATTAAAATGGATGATATGAATAATATAAATAAATTATAAATATATGGTTTATACATTTTTTTAAAATGAATTATTTGGTATCAATAATTTATAAATGATAATAAAAAAACTAATTTAATATAATGGTAGTTTTTTGCGAAAAAACTATTTTTATGCCCACAACAACGATTTATAATAATGAATCACTAATAGTGAGAGATATTAATGAAGTATATATATAATAAATTCAAACAAAAGCATTTGTACATTCATACAATAAGTTTTATACTCATAAAATAAGAATAAATCAAATTTTATGTATAAAAAGTTGTTTATTTTTAAATAATATTTGTGCTGATTTTTAATAGAATAAGGGTTTCAAAAATAAATTTTGATAAATATATAATTTTTATTTGAAAAAATAGAAATAATTATTGAAAAATAGGCATAATTTTTGAAAATATAATTTCAAAATATAATTCATGTGATTTTTCAACAATTTTTCTAAGAAGTTTTTTTTGATGATTAGTGAAAAATAATGAATTTTAATTGAAAAAACACTTTTTTTTAAACTACTTATCTTGTTATATTAAATTTTTATTTGATTAAAAATTCTATTTAGACCATATGTATATCTATTAATAAAATTTAATCTATTGTAATCAATTAAACATTGAAATTGAAAATTAAAATATTTCAAATATTTGAACATTTTCACTTTCAAAACACGTTGTTTCATCCCATATTGGCGATTATTGTTAACTTAATTTCTATAACATCTATGATTCGAATTTGAAAAGGTGGATTTCATTTATGGAATCATAATAATAAATAATTTATAATTATTTTAACATCATATTTGACAAAAAATATTTGTGAATGTAGTTAAAATTAATTATAGTGATTAATGTAAAAAAGGAGTTTACATAGTTGTTAAACATAGAGTATAAGTTGTAAAAATTACCCTATACTTATCCAATAGAAATTGGATGGCCATATTTCGACCATATTCCTTCATGGATTAGGTTTTTTATGTCTTGAAAACCACTTGGTATGTAAAATCTTTGGGATCACACAATTTTTTTCAAAAATTTAAAGTGTGTCATCTCCCCCCACATATACTGGGGAACTTAGCCCCCAAACTTGTTCACACCTATCATTACCTTTGTCTCACCCAATCCCTGACCAAATAAGCTTCCAATGTCATGAACCGAATCTGGTTTCCATCAAAACTAGCACCCAACCCGGACCATGGCATGTCCCAAAGGGAATTCTGGATCCCCACAGGCTGGCACAAGTGCCCAGGTATCATAAAAAGATATTTGGGAATTATTTACCTGAATTTATGAACATAAAACAACAAACTAAACCAAGAAACCAAATCTGGATTTTTCAAACCAAAAAATATTTTAATAAAATTCAGAACTAAATTACACAATTTAAAATAATTTTTATATACCATTAAAAAGGTACAAAACCAAAAAAGACATCCCAAGAATCTCCATATGACAAGAGGCACCACCCTGAAGCCATCTCCACAACATTGCATCACGATGGTCCACTAAAACCTGAACCATTGGCACAAAAGTAGTATCCAAACCTATAAAAAAATTACCAAACCTACTTACACCCAATGGTGTAAGTAGGGTGTGATCAAGATCCCAGAAGGATTCCAAAACTAAGATATTCCATGTGATAAACATTAAAATACAAAAAGCATGCAAGTTTTCATTACATGAAATTCTAGTAACAATTTCTAAATGATGTAACTTAAAAAACGGTTTTCAAATGGGTTATTTTAAATAATAAAAACTTTTAAATAAAATACCAAGGCTACTGAATTTTTCCATCCCAACATACTATATGCCGATGGTAAGCATAAATCATCTAATGAGAACAATCATAAGGAAAATAACCCATAGGCACTATCTCGTTTGGGGCCCTAAATACCTCATATCTTGGTGAAAGTAACCATTAGAATATTAGTTCTCATGCAGACGATCCACTAGTAGGGATCATCCTATAACCAAGTGGTCCCCCAAAATCATCATAATCATCATAATAGTTTAGTTAGTGATGTCATGATTAACATTTCTACGTTAAATTGAGGCCAAACCCCAAATGATTGCAAGCATACCAGTACAAGTCCGCCCACCTAGATACCATAGTTTTCTTCTCATTCTCAAAAAATATCAACAAGACATGAAATATAATTTGCACATTAAAATACTACTTCTACATCACACATTCACCAAACATCCCATATGTATATCTCACAAGTCAGATAATCCACTTTTTCATTCAAATGCATTTTGAAATAATACTCACACCAAAATATCCCACAACACTTTTCAAATCCCAAAAAAACTTCAAAAAAAATTTAAAAAAAATCTAAAAATTTCCAAGATAGTCCAAATAACATAACATCCCACAAAAATTTCACATAATACCCTTTTCACCTCCAAATTCATTTTATCATCAAACTCACGTGAAATAGCCCACAAACATGTTTCACACCCACAATACAATTTAATACAATACTTCAGCAATTTATAAAGCATCATAAAAATGTTTGACATCTTAAATCAACATTTTACCATTCAAAAACCCATCTTGAGTGAACACAATCACCAAAATATTACATGTACATCCTTTTCCCACATTTTTAACCCAATAAATCATTTACAATATTCACTAAACAATCCCAAGGAGTATAACTATGTTTGGAAAACAAAACCCATTTAAAATCCCACTTTCTGATCCAAAATCCCACCAATACCAATCCAAAAAATAATTGGCAGCCTTAGAAACATTCATCAAACCACTCTCAAGTGTTATAAAATTACCACAAATAATGCCACAAAAGATACACATGAAAAACAAACATTTTCGTAAAATGCCTTCGAGAAGTAAACCAAGGTTTTACCCATAAAGCCCCTTAAAAACCCACATTTTGAGTCCCACATGACTCTAAAGCATTATCAATTCCAAATTGACATCCCCATTAAATAACAAATAAATCACCTTCATATTTTATAAAACTACTACAAAAGATATCACTTGAGTTAGATTTTAAAAGTACACAACTTCAGACAAAAATGAAACTGTAATACTAAATGATTTACTAATGTTACCAAAAATGGTTTTCATACCACATGAAACATATGAGGAACATGATAAATTAATAAATCAAGAAAATTAACTCATCAATAATTTCTTACAGATAGAATCACCTCCTGAATGTGTTGAAACCCTCAAATATTGGTGTGAAACATCAACTGCACCACTGCCGCACGTCAAAGATGTAAAAAGAAACCAAAAACCTCAAGATTTAACCCACAAGATAAGATGTTAATCCCTAGTTATGAACCCTGGATTATGTACATGAGAAACTTCATGAAAGTGTGGAAGAAACCCTAGGGAGAAGGAAGAAATCAAAGAGAGAAAGACTTAGTTTCATGATTTTTATGTTTTCTCCATAAAATATCCCTTCTAAAATGAGTTCCAGTGTAAGGTGAGAGACCTTGGAGGATTTACATGGAGATAGGGCATGAAATGGAGAAGAGAGGGGTGAATTTGAATTATTTATGGAATGGAAGACATGGAATTTCAAAACATTTTTTATGACCTGGACACCCTTGCAGGGTTTGGCGGCACGGTTTAGTAAACCGTGCGTCCAAAATCTACGGCCTATTCTGGACACCCAAAACCATGTCATTCTCCTCCAATTTTATGGGTGCCAAGGGTAAAACCAAGGTTAAAAGATAGTTCTAGGATAGGAGAGAAAATTCCAAAATCAAATCACTCTTTTCAACCCAAAACTCATCCAACTCAAGGGTAAAAACTACCCCAACAAACTACCCCACATGTGGTGCCACTTGGAGTGTCCCTAATTTAACTCAAAAACACCACAACCTCACACTATCCCCTTGAAAAAAGAATAGGCCAACTAGAATCCAAGACCCACAAGACTAAGGTCATAGATCATTAACACAAGAGGCTTCAAAATTCCAAACCCGGAACCCAATAAACCAAGTGAAATCCAAGAACCAAAAGAGGATTTGAAACAAATCATGGAATTGAAAATATAGGTGTAAAAAATCTCCCCACCATAAGATTTTTCCCCTAGAAATCCAAATCAACGCCAAATAAAAACCTCACCCAATTGAGAAACCAATATGTACTCCATTTTCAAGCTTCTATCTGCCCCTAAAAGGCCAAAATACCTCCAGTTATCAATTAAGGATGGGATACCCCCACAAACCAAAAATTACACAATTTTCTTGAAATGATTAATGACATTATGAATTTTTCATAAAAGAAAACACCTCAAACTCTATATGAACAAGACTCAAGAAATTTACCTAAATGAGCAACTACAACAAATAAGGTCATAATTACCTTGCTTTAACTAAACTGATGGGTGCTCTCCAATCCCAACATTTCCCTAGGAATATTTTGGTAGTTAGATATCTTTGAACGAGAGTACCTACCACCAATCCAAGACTATGAAAAAATATGAGTCACTAGTATGGGGATAGACAAATGGGATCCCAACTATAAGAGACGACTTTACTTTTCCTGAGACAGAATCGGGACACCAACAGGGAGAGGCCCAAACAGACTACCCAGTACAATGAGTATACTTACATTGGACTCTTCCAAAAGATATCACGTGAGATTCATAGTGGGTCTCCCAAACATATGAACCATCCATATTAACCGACCAGCATGGGGTGGCATTAAAATACCCCAAAATTGAATTTTTTTTCAAGGGTTTGAATAACCTTGGGATTTCCCCTGGCTACGCTCCAGCTTCTCTCTGGGTCCTATGGCTAGAGCTCAAATGATTAAATAATCTTCAGCCTTACAGTTAGGTTTTAGAAACACCCTAAAAAACATTTCCTTTTGTTTCCATAAAAACAATACCCTAGTCCCATATGGGTTCCACAAGACTCCACACACTCCAAACACACCTTACCAAAACCTGGAATTTCACTAAAACAAGGGTTTGCACATAAATCACACATTTATTCTTTGGATGAGAAAAAACAAATGGAAAGTGAACATATAAACACCTTCCACTAAAATAATGTTTTTGAGGATTTATCAAGGGATACATGCTCCCAACATAACAGATACTCTCAGAGAAATACACGACCATCACCTTTATATCCATATGAGGACATGACATCACAAGGCATCACGAAACAGGACCATTGTGACTAATAAAAGCAATACATGGAAAGGGACCTTATTCCAATTCCCCAAACAACACACAATTCCATAAAATGGCCAAAAAATCATCTCATGATCATATTTCCCACATTAGTGGTTTAACATAAACCCCTACATTGAAGAGACTACGAAAGACCTAGAGGCCCTCTTAGACAACATCTAAAAGGAAAAACCTATACTACTTTCTCCTTCGAGGAATCGGGTAACTTATGAAACTATGGTCTCTTTAAAACATCCATGATAATTATCCTATTACAAGAGGGTGAGAAAAACAAGGAAAGGAAATGTTGTAAACTCAATCTCCAATGTTTGAAAAAATTATTCCTTATATTGACCAATTGGAGGATCTCCCAATGGTGAAACAATATGGGTGGTACTTCAGTTGTCCACAAACCCTTAATGGGGGCATACCTTAACCAATGAGAAAATCGAAGGATCCAGCCAAGCTGGTCCATTGGTCAAAACATGCAACAAAATAGGTCCAAACACATGAAGGGAACCACCTTAAAGGTATATCAAAACATTTCTCATTAGGAGACCACAAACTAGCCATTCAACCCAGCTTACCAACCAAACACAAACCCAAAACACCGTTCAAATAAGAGGGGTTCTTGGACTAGAAACACCACACAACAATAACATTTACAAAAACACATAATACACACCATCCAAAACCAGTAATAAAGACATCAATTTTCCTTTAAAATAAACTCTTTGAAAACAAATGATTCATCGGTTAGCGTATCCACCAATAGTAACCCATGGGCCTCACACATGCATGTTTTTGTGCAACGCCAAGAACCCTCCTCATATCCATACCAGAAGTCATCCAGTCATGTCATTAACCATCCACCATCCCATATAACCCCATGAATGTAGTCACACATGTAAATACCAAAGGATAAAACCAATATTCTTTCCACTTTTCAAATCCCAAACAATCAACCAATGCTTCCTTTTTCTCAAAACTGCTAACCATGAAATCAAAACCGCATTTTACAACATACAAAACATTTTATAAAATCATAACCTTTCAGATAAGAACTCACTTCCAAATCATTCACATCTATTTCAAAACATCTCATCCCATGAAAACACCTTTCACGAGTTTAGAAAACTCTATTGAGAACACTTTTTCAAAACCAGCTTTAACATAATTTCCTGGTTTCAAAAGAGGTGAAAACACACCATTTACCATTTCAAAACCATTCTGAAAATTCAGTTATATCATTTCACAAACCTAAAGATTCTATCTTTATTATAAAATCAATTCACAAAATCATTACTATTATTAAAACCATGCCAATTTTTCTTTAAAACTGAACTTCCAAGATTTCAATACTAAAAGACACAAAACAATGAGAGAAGAAACTAGTTTTAGTGGGTGACTTGGACATATGGTTGGTGTACATATGAAAATCACTTCACCATCATAGATAATATTGTAGGGAAATATCCCTGACTCCACATGGACCTCTAGGACGTGTGATCTCACTATGGACATTAACCCAACACTCTTTACATTTCCCATAATCATCATCTATCTAAGAAAACTGGAGGACTCAGATAAATCCCAACTTCCCCTGGCGAGTCGAATCCCATCATGAGGTGTGATAGATAGGAAAAATATGAATAAGAAGAATTTCATTTCACAACAATACTTTCTCCAGACAATCCTGACTCTTCCCCAGACAACATAACCCAAAGAGAGAGAACCTACTCTAATACCATTTTATCACGAACCAAATTAGGTTTCCATCAAAACCGGCACTTCAACCAGCTCTTGGAAAGTCCCAAAGGGTTTTCATGATCCCCAGGGTCTGGAAAAAGTTCCTGGGTATCATAAAATAAAATTTTGGAACAAATTACCTGAATTTGTAAACATAAAACAACAAATGAAACCATGAAACCAAAACTGGATTTTTCAAACAAAAACATATTTTACTAAAATTCATATCTGAAGTATAAAATGTAAAAAAAATTTAAATACCATAAAAAGGTATAAAACCAATAAATTACATCCCAAGAATCTCCACATGGCAAGAGGCACCGTCCATAATCCATCTCCATGACACCGCGTCACGATGGACTACTAAAACTAGAAGCATTGGCACCAAATCTGTACTCAAACCTACGACAAAAATAAACCAGTCTACATACACCAAAAGGTGTAAGAGGGGTGTGATCAAAATCCTAGTAGGATACAACCACTAATAGATTCCATGTGATAAACATTAAATGATGAAAATCTTGCAATTTTTGATAACATTAAAGACTATTAACAATTTCTAAAAGATGAAACTTTAAATAAAAAAAATCAAGAGGGATATTTTAAATAATCAAAAATATTAAATAATATACCAAAGATAATGAATTTTTCATAACTAACATACCATATTCTAATGGTAATCATAACTCATCCAATGATCATAATCAATAAGAAAATAACCCCTATGCAATATCTCGTTGTGGGTCTTATGCACCTCGTATCTCAAAGAATGTAACCATCACAGTATCCATTATCGTGCACACAATCCACTAGTATAGATCATACCCATAAACTAGTGTTCCCCAAAAATTATCATTGTCATAGTTTAGTTAGTGCTGTTATCATTAATCTCGCTATGTGAAACTAAGGCCAAACCCTACGGGATCACTAGCATACTAGTACACATCCATCCACCTAGATAACTGTGTTTCCCTCTTGTTCTCAAACAAGTTCAACAAGACATGAAATATAATTTCCACATGAACATAACACTTCCACATCACACAATCACCATAAATCCCACATGTGTATCTCAGAAGTTACATAATCCACTTTTTCATTCAAATACGTTTTGAAATCATACTCTCACCAAAATAGCCCACAACACTTTTAAAATCCCCGTAACACTTCATCATATCATTTACTGAATTTTTCTAAAACCTATAAATGATAGTAAAAATAACATAACAGCCCACACCCATTTCAAATAATACCCTTTTCACCTCCGAATTCATTTTATCATCAAACTCACATGAAACATCCCAAAAACATGTTTCGCACCCACAACAAAATTTAATAAAACACTTCAGAAATTTATAAAACATTCTAGAAATGATTGAAATCTTAAATCACAATTTTACCATTAAAAATCCCATATTGAGTGGAAACACTCACCAAAACAATACATGTAAATATCTTCCCACTTGGTTTAACCCAATAAATCATTTATAATTTTAACAAAATAATCCCAAGGAGTATGACTATGTTTTACACACAAAACTCATTTCAAAACCCTCTTTCCAGGGAAAAATCACTCCAATACCAATCAAAAATAGAATTATAAGCCCTAGAAGCATTTATCTAACCACTCTCAAGTGTTATAAAATTATCATGAATAATTCCACAAAAGATATGCATGAAAAACACCCAATTTCATAAAATATATTCACTATGTTTAACAATTATTTACACATAAAACCCATTCAAAAAACCCCTTTGGAGGCCAACATGATACTAATTCATTAATTAATCAGAATTGTCTGCCCCTTTAAACAAATAATAAATCACCTTTATATTTTATAAAAATACCACCAAATGTATCAAATGAGTCACATATGAAAAGTACAAAACTTCAAACAAACATGAAACTTTAATACCAAATGATTTGATAATGCTACCAAAAATTGTATTAACACCATAGAAAACATACTAGGAACATGATAAATTAATAAATAAATAAAATAAATCATCATTTATTGCTTACACATGGAAACACCTACTGAAAGTGTCGAAACCCTCAAATCAAGGTGTGAAACATCAACTGCACCATTGTCGCACCTCAAGGATGTGAAAAGAAACCTAAAACCAGAATATTTCACCCAAAATAAAAGATTTTAAACCCTAATTACGAACCCTAACTTATTGACATGATTAAATTTAGTATAGGGTGCAATAAACCCTAACGAGAAGGATGAATTCAAAGAAAGGACTACTTACTTGCATGATTTTGATGTTTACCCCATCAAATATCTCTTCCAAAATGAGTTCCAAGGGAAGGTGAGAAACCATGGAGGATCTCCATGGATGTAGGTAACGAAATAGAGAAGATATGGGTTAAATTGGTTTGTTTTGGGAAGGGTAAAATTGGAATTTCAAGACATTGTTTATGAGCTGGACACCCTTGCATGGTTCGGCGACACGGTTTACTAAACCGTGTGGCCAAAATGTTTGGCCAATTCTGGCCACCCAAAACCATGTCATTATCCTAAAATTTTAAGGGTTACAAGGGGAAAACCAAGGGGGGAAGATAGTCCAAGATTATGGGAGAGAATTTTCCAAAAAAATCACTCTTTTCAACCCAAAACTCATCCAACTCATGGGTACAAACAACCCCAACAACCTACCCCACAAGTGGTGCCACTAGGAGTGTCACTAATCCAACTCAAAATCACATAAACATCACACCATACCATTGAAAAAAAATAATATTGTGGCTACCATACATGGCCCCCAAGACTCTGGTCATAGATCAATAACACAAGAGAAATCAAAATTTCAATCCCAGAACACCTAGAAACCATGAGGCAGCCAAGATCCAAAAGAGGATTGGAAACGAAGCAAGGCATTGAAAATTCTGGTGGCACATCCAAAATCCCCCCAATCATAATATAATTCTCCATTTAGGTAAAAATCCAAAAAAGTAATTTTTTTTGGTGAAAACAAAAATGTGTTATCCAAAGAAGATGAGGTTTGAACGTGTATGAGGAAATTCAAGACACAAGGTAAGGGATTTCTTGTCTCTATTTTATTTCTATGGGATATATGATACATTCCCTAATAATTATTGTTGTGTGGTTTTTATAATTACCTATTAAAATATATATCCTTAATTATATTTATTTTAGGATACTTAATGTAACACCCCGAGCTTCCACGATACGCTTCTCATTCAATAATGCAATAGCTTGTATTGTACGCAACTTCGAGTTCTAAAACACCGCGACTAATCAAAGTAGCCGTTATGAATAGTAATAACCACCTTTTAAAATTATAGAAATTTTATATTTCAAAATGGACTTTATTTTTGAATTCGGAATATCGAAATTAGCCTATGTTGAATTTTTGGTATTTTTCTGAGAACTTCTAATTTTTTATGAATAGTGAAAAATACTTAAAAACAACTTTTTTAATCAAAATAATTTATAGTGATAAATTATAATATTTAGTGGTTTTAAAGTATAATAAAATATATTTTTACCATTTTATCCAATGGTGTTTATTAGAATTAATTTCACTTTGAAATTGGACATAAATAATTGTTAATCTTTTGATATATATTGTTTTTAAAAACACGCTATTTGTTGTGACGGCAGGAATTAATTATAAAATTAATTAATGAAACTTATATGTTTGTAATTTTGTAAAATAGACATCATTTTTGAATTCGGAATATAAATTATAGCTTAGGGTGAAATTTTGGCATTGTTCTGTAAAACTTCAATTTTTGATGAATAGTGAAACCACTAAGTGGTAGTTAAATAACTGATTTTACGTTTAAATGAAATATTACGACTTCTATGTTTTGATTTTCAAAAATCAGACATACATGGTTGTAATTAATAAGTAAAATGTGGTTCAATGTGATTAAAATAATTTTTGGGGAATAGTAACTTTTAAGTTCTTAATCACGATTAGAGGTAATTAGTGTAGTTTAAGGTAAAAATAATGTTTTAATAACATGAGATGAGCTTGAAACATGTCCTACACTCATTGGATGTGCCATGGCCGACCAATAAAATCCATGGGTCAACTTGGGGACCACATGTATCCACATTAGTTGGAAAATGACATAAATACCTTTTATTTAATGTTAAAGTAAAAAAATGACACAAACATGAAATGTCTTATTAAAACAATTTTTACATGAGGTTATACAAGTCATATTTTTGACTATAAATATTCATTTGAAAGCTAAAAATATTTCATACATCATAGTATTTTTTGTATATTTTTTATACATTAAATATATTAAATTATTTATGACATCATTATGATGAAATGATGACCTCATTATTTAACGATTTTAATAAAATGAAAAGATAATGTACAATCCAAGGCTTACACTGGTCCAAAGACTATTGGATGTGTAGATTTAGAACCTTTATGACCTTATCCATGAATTATATTAGTGTGGGACCTTTAGTATCCGAAAAGCATAGTATAATAATGTAAAATTCCCTTACTTTCCAAGAGTGCCCCTCCTCTCCTCTTATAAAAGGCCCCCACCTCTACCACCTCATTCACACTTTCAAGCCATTTGGCTAGGCCAACCTCTGCCCAAATACCCTCCCAACTTCCCTCCCTTACTCCTAGAATCCTCACTTTGGGCAGAATTCGTCCCAAGGAAGCCTTTGGCTCAAATCAAAAAGAGTTAACCGATTTTTAGGTAATGTCTTCTCTAATGTTGTTTTGTTTTATTTAGCTTCGCCAACCCCTTAAACTCTTTTTATTAATTTCTATTGTAACAAAACCAGTATCCTCAATATACTAGGATGTTTATATAATAATTATTCTAGCTACACTTACATACACCTACATATAATGGTTAAATAACATACTGTTTCTGTGGATGGAGAATTTCTGCCTCACGAAACGATGATTGTTCAACACTCATATAACACCTTCAAAGGTGGCCATTAAGATGTCACTATATTTATATATGATATATAATATGTTTATGTTTTACTTATGCTTCTGTATTTCTCATTTATGGCATAATTTATGATTTCCATTATGGGTAAACGGGATAATTTCATTTTAGGAAGTGCGGACTACCGCCCCCTCAAAGTGATTTGAATCGTTAATTCCATATGTGGGATGTATAAAGGATGGAGTAAATGGTAATATACAATATATTATACTGGAATTATATTATACATTTATATCATTATGATTTCATTCCATTAAATACGAAATAGAAATGAAATTAGCGTTCATGCGTACGTACGGCTTACCGTCTCCATGAACGGTGCATCTCATTTCTTACCTCTAAATGTTACGTAATATTATAAATGAATGTATATAATGTATATATATGATATATATGATATCTACATCATGAATATAATTCTGGATATAATGTATATTTCACCACATGAACAACTTGTAATTATAAAAAGTTTATTTTTGACTCAAGTACCAAAGATCAACAAAACGACCATTATTAACTTAAATAATTACATAATGTTCATAACATGGTAATAAGTGATATAAAAGGAATAATGAACATGAAAAGGGTTCTTAAGTAAATAGAAATTAACTCTAGTTTATTATCCAGGAGGTTAAAGAACGGTCGAGTCAGGACAAGACGCAAGGTAAGGGAATTTCTTAACCCAATTTCCAATCTTTGGGGTAATCTCCTACTTTCAAATTATGTCATGATATTATTATGTCCTATATTGTATTTTTACTTTCTTTATGTGTACATATAATGAATACACATAATAGATCTATTTTATTTTAAAAATTATCTTTGTAAGGACATCATCTCAATCTCCTTTCATTGATGCATATTTGGTTTTATACACAAATTTCTTTTATACGGTGTATAAACCCCTTTGACTTTTATGTTTATTCAAAAGGAATCTTTTTTATACGAAGCGTTTACTAAACGACAAAAGGGAATGTTTTTGTCATACGTATGTGGCGACAACGACTTCTCCGCCACCGTGACCATTATTTGAGTTTCGACTTCCTCTACAAGCCATACCTTTTTTAATGAAAAATAAATACCATGTTTTACTTTTCTTTTATTTTGGTAATGAAAATGGTTTTGAAAGTGTTTTTATTATTTCAATGTGTTGTATTGATATCTTGTGAATGAAATGTGGAAATGTTATGTTTTATTTTATGCATTTTTTATGTGATACGATTATGTTATGGTTTATGATATGTTTAAACCTATTCATATGAGGAATTCATTGGACTTAATAAGTGAAGGGTGGAGCCCGCTATAGCTCCTCGATGCATCGGTAGGTCTCATGAGACAAACTAGTGTCTTGGCATGAGGCCTTGACAAAATCTTATTTGTGGTCTTGGCACGAGGCCTTGGCTACGTGGTTATGATAGTCTGGCATTATGCATTCCATCATTATGATAATGGTTATTGATATTGCATGTGATTATTTGACCAGTAGAATATCCATGTGAAGAAGTAAATGGCATTATCTCATTTTACTTTTTCCATATTATGTTGATGTTCAAGTTTAAAAGGCTTTTGTTTTAGTTATACATTGCCTTAAATGTTTATGTTTATTTATAAAAGCTTCCGCAATATTGTTATCCTTACTAAGCATCTGAGCTCACCCCTTTCAATGTTTTAATATTTTCCAGGATGTGAAGAAGTATTTTATGAATGACCTGCAGGGATAGTCAGAAGAGGATATGAGTGTGGAATATGAAGACTTTGTTATTAGTTTTTCACTTTATGATGTAATGTAACATTTATGAATGTATCTAGTGTTTCCAAGGCTACTAAACTAATTGGTCTTTCGAGACATGATCTTTTGTGATCATGCCAATGTTACGAAGTAATGCACCGACTCCGGGTAGCTGGGGTCGGGGCGTTACAGTTGGTATCAGAGGCAGTTTAGTACTAACCTTGGAAGATTGATTTAGATAAACTCTGATTAGAGCACATAGCCCGAAGATAGACTTTAAGGATTAGTATAGATGAACTTCCTAGAATTTTGTTATTATAGAGATTTTGTGAGTTTTTAGAGCGATACGTCCCTGTCTGGATACAAGCAGGTAGAGGCGGCTCTGGCACAGATGTACCTAGGGGTAAAACCCGAAAACACCGCTTCGAGCTAGACTCGAACATGAACTGGTGAACGACAACGGGCCTTGCTGCACTCTTGGTTACGACACTCCCGGGGGATATGCTTAGGATAATTCTCATTTTTTTTACAAACCACTACGGTGGGTTATGAGTATATACTTTATCAAATAAAACATTTCTTTTTATGATTATGGATTATATCCATAAATAGTTCAATTTATGTAAAGTGTTTTACAAATATGGAATTATGTATTCTAATTCATAAACTAATCTAGTTTATGTCATTGTTTAGAAATGGCACCTAGTGGGAGGAATGGAAACCATATCAATGCACGCACTCCGTGTAGGGATTGCCCTCCTGCTCAAGATAATTATTGTGGATCTGGAGATACAACTAGTGTTGATCAACTTATTACCATACTGGGAAAACTCACTCAGGTTATGAATAATAACCTTACTCGTATGGAGCACCCTGATCCGCCATGTGGAGGATCAATGTTAGACCGCTTCATGTGGCAACAACCACCATCATTTAATGGGGGTAAAAATCCATTAGTAGCTGAGCAAAGGATAAACTCCTTAGAGAAAATATTCTACGCCTTGGGGAGTAGTGAAAGGGAAAAGGTTATCATGGGAGTTTACCGCCTCACTAGAGATGCTGATAAATGGTGGTCATTGATTCAAAACACAAAGGAAGATGATGACATATTGAATATGGAATGTAGGGAGTTCAAAGATCTTTTCTTAGAAAAATACTTTCCTCATGACCATAGAGCAGATATGGAAAGGCAATTTCTGAGTCTGAAACAAAAGGAGGATGAGAATGTCGCAAAGTATGAGGCCAACTTTACAAGGTTAGCAAGGTATGCTGCAGATTATATACGTAACCCAGGAGGTAAGATTGATCGTTTCTTTGATGGGTTAAAACCATTTCTCCGTCGAGCTTTAATATCACAATTATTCTCAACATACGAAGATATTGTATCATGTGCTATCAAGACAGAAAAGGAATTCTCTAAGTCTTATGACAAAAAAGTAAAGCAAGAGAAGAAGAGAACGGTGGAACAAGCGACAGATAAAGGGAAAAAGGGAAAGAGGGATTTTCCATTATGTGATAATTGTGGGATGAATCACCCTGGTACTTGCCTAAAAGGAATGGGAGTTTGTTATAAATGTGGAGAAAAAGGTCACCAGGCGCGTGATGGCAAGGGAAAGAAAGAGGCTATCAATGTTGAATTCTACAATTGTAGGGAAATGGGGCATTATGCAAATGAATGTCCTAAGCGTCAGGGAAACTTACCTCAGAAAAGGCCAAGGGATTAAGGACAATCTTATGTTGTTACTACAGTTGAAGCAGAATAATTAATGTATTGGTGCTTTTTGACTCATGGACTATATTCTGGTTATTAGAATAATGTGATATATATATATAAGGATTGTATTGTAGTACTTGTTGATTTCAGTAGGGTTTTAATATGATTAAGGTAATCATATTTTTAGTACGTGACAAAAAGAGAAACATTAATTTGTTTGGGGAATCTGATAAATTGATTTTGGAATTAAGAGACCTTTTAGAGAAAGTCTGGACAGAGGTTTTTTGGATAACTATAAAGGTTGGAGTGGATTAAGTTGATCTTTGGATAGTATTGTTTAAGGTTAAAAAATTAATGAAGATTATTTTTGGAATATTATAATACTATAGTTTTAGGAAAAGGACAACCTGCAGGGTGGGTCATAACCCGTCGCGTCGGACAAAGCTGCAGGAATCGAACCCACAATCATAGTGCGACAGGCCTTTATTTCCTACCACTAGCCTACAAAAAGTCCCTGGTTATTACGAAATAATTTTACTAATCTAAATGGTATGTGTTAACATTTGGAACTTTATACAATTAGGATAAGTATAATATTTTTGAGTTCTATTATCTTTTTGAGTGAAAGATGAGTTGAAGGTTGAAACTCTAATTGTCAAGCATAAATATATATATACCTATCTCTTATTCAATGAATAAATTAATTCTTAAACATTAATAAAGGGATATTAAAACAAAAAAATGTGTTATCCTAATACATTATGTCTTGTTGAACTAATGATATTTTAAATCAACATAAATTGACGGCTTTGAGGCCCTCAATTTGACAGTTGATTGTAATTGATGACCTCAATCACTCCCTACAAATATTTACGTTTTTCCTCCAATTATATGTCTCTAATTGCCACCAATGTTCTCCTAATTGAGATCATAATTGGGTGGTGACTTATTCATTTCCCTTTCCCTCTTTTTAAGGCTAAATTTTATTAATCTTATTTCTGATGTGGGGTTTCCACAAAGGTATTTTCTCTTTTCAACCTTTTATTTTCAAAGAAAAATTTCAAATTGCGAGGATGAAATTTATTGAAGTAGGGGAGAATGTAACACCCCGAGCTTCCACGATACGCTTCTCATTCAATAATGCAATAGCTTGCATTGTACGCAACTTCAAGTTCTAAAACACCGCGACTAATCAAAGTAGCCGTTATGAATAGTAATAACCACTTTTTAAAATTATAGAAATTTTATATTTCAAAATGGACTTCATTTTTGGATTCGGAATATCGAAATTAGCCTATGTTGAATTTTTGGTATTTTTCTGAGAACTTCTAATTTTTTATGAATAGTGAAAAATACTTAAAAACAACTTTTTTAATAAAAATAATTTATAGTGATAAATTATATACTATTTAGTGGTTTTAATGTATAATTAGAATATATTTTTACCATTTTATCCAATGGTGTTCATTAGAATTAATTTCACTTTGAAATTGGACATAAACAATTGTTAATCTTTTGAGATATATTGTTTCTTAAAAACACGCTATTTGTTGTGACGGCGGGAATTAATTATAAAATTAATTAATGAAACTTATATGTTTGTAATTTTGTAAAATAGACATCATTCTTGAATTCGTAATATCAATTATAGCTTAGGGTGAAATTTTGGCATTGTTCTGAAAAACATCAATTTTTGATGAATAGTGAAACCACTAAGTGGTAGTTAAATAACTGATTTTTCGTTTAAATGAAATATTACCACTTCTGTGTTTTTGATTTTCAAAAATACAACATACATGGTTGTTATTAAGAAGTAAAATGTGGTTCAATGAGATTAAAATAATATTTGGTGAATAGTATCTTTTAAGTTCTTAATCGCGATTAGAGGTAATTAGTGTAGTTTAAGGTAAAAATAATGTTTTAATAATATGAGATGAGCTTGACACATGTCCTACCCTCATTGGACGTGCCATGGCCGACCAAGACAATCCATGAGTCAACTTGGGGACCCCATGGAGCCACTTTAGTTGTAAAATGACATAAATACCTTTTATTTAATGTTAAAGTAAAAAAATGACACAAACATGAAATGTTTTACTAAAACAATTTTTACATGGGGTTATACAAGTCATATTTTTTACTATAAATAGTCATTTGAAATCTAAAAAGATTTCCTACATCATAGTTTTTTTTAATATTTTTTAGACATTAAATAAATTAAATTATTTATGACATCATTATGATGCAGCGATGACCTCATTATTTAACAATTTTAATAAAATAAAAAGATAATGTACAATTCAAGGCCTACACTTGTCCAAAGACTATTGGATGTGTAGATTTAGAACCCTTATCACCTTATCCACGAATTATATAAGTGTGGGACCTTTAGAATCCGAAAATCATTGTATAATAATGTAAAATTCCCTTACTTTCCAAGAGTGCCCCTCCTCTCCTATTATAAAAGGCCCCCACCTCTACCACCTCATTCACACTTTCAAGCCATTTGGCTCGGCCAAACTCTGCCCAAATACCCTCCCAACTTCCCTCCCTTACTCCTAGAAGCCTCACTTTGGGCATAATTCTTCCCAAGGAAGACTTTGGCTCAAATCAAAAAGAGTTACCCGATTTTTAGGTAATGTCTTCTCTAATGTTGTTTTGTTTTATTTAGCTTCTCCAACCCCTTAAACTCTTTTTATTCATTTCTTTTGTAACAACACCAGTATCCTCAATATACTAGTATGTTGTTATAATAAGGATTCGAGCTACACTTACACACACCTACATCTAATGATTAAAGAACATACTGTTTTTGTGGATGGTGAATTTATGCCTCACGAAACGATGATTGTTCAACACTCATATAACACCTTCAAAGGTGTCCATTAAGATGTCACTATATTTATATATGATATAGAATATTTTTATGTTTTAATTATGCTTCTGTATTTCTCATTTATGGCATACTTTATGATTTCCATTATGGGTAAACGCGATAATTTCATTTTAGGAAGTGCGGACTACCGCCCCCTCAAAGTGATTTGAATCGTTAATGCCATATGTGGGATGTATAAAGGATGGAGTAAATGGTATTATACTCTATATTATACTGGAATTATATTATACATTTATACCATTATGATTTCATTCCATTAAATATGAAATAGAAATGAAAGTAGCGTTCATGCGTACGTACGGCTTACCGTCTCCATGAACGGTGCATTTCATTTCTTACCTCTAAATGTTACGTAATATTATAAATGAATGTATATAATGTATATATATGATATATATGATATCTAAATCATGAATATAATTCTGGATATAATGGATATTTCACCACATGAACAACTTGTAATTATAAGAAGTTTATTTTTGACTCAAGTACCAAAGATCGACAAAACTACCGTTATTAACTTAAATAATTACATAATGTTCATAACATGGTAATAAGTGATATAAAAGGAATAATGAACATGAAAAAGGTTCTTAAGTAAATAGAAATTAACTCTAGTTTATTATTCAGGAGGTTAAAGAACGGTCGAGTCAGGACAAGACGCACGGTAAGGGAGTTTCTTAACCCAATTTCCAATCTTTGGGTTAATCTCCTACTTTCAAATTATGTCATGATATTATTATATCCTATATTGTATTTTTTACTTTATTTATGTGTACATATAGTGAATACACATAATAGATCTATTTTATTTTAAAAATGATCATTGTAAGGACTTTGTCTCAATCTCCTTTAATTGAGGCATATTTGGTTTTATACACAAATTTCTTTTATACGGTGTATAAACCCCTTTGACTATTACGTTTATTCAAAAAAAATCTTTTTTATACGAAGCGTTTACTAAATGAAAAAAGGGAATGTTTTTGTCGTACGTATGTGGCGACAACGACTTCTCTGCCACCATGACCATTATTTCAGTTTCGGCTTCCTCTACAAGCCATACCTTTTTTTAATGAAAAATAAATACCATGTTTTACTTTTCTTTTATTTTGGTATTGAAAATGGTTTTGAAAGTGTTTTTATTATATCAATGTGTTGTATTGATATCTTGTGATTGAAATGTGGAAATTTTATGTTTCCTTTATGCATGTTTTATGTGATACGATTATGTTATGGTTTATGATATGTTTAAACCTATTCATATGAGGAATGCATTGGACTTAATAAGTGGCGGGTGGAGCCCGCTATAGCTCCTCGATGCATCAGCAGGTCTCATGAGACAAACTAGTGTCTTGGCACGAGGCCTTGACAAAATCTTAATTGTGGTCTTGGCACGAGGCCTTGGCTATGTGGTTATGATATTCTGGCATTATGCATTCCATCATTATGAAAATGGTTATTGATATTGCATGTGATTATTCAACCAGTAGAATATCCATGTGAAGAAGTAAATGGAATTATCTCATTTTACTTTTTCCATATTATGTTGATGTTCAAGTTTAAAAGGCTTTTGTTTTAGTTATACATTGCCTTAAATGATTATTTTTATTGATGAAAGATTCCGCAATATTGTTATCCTTACTGAGCATCTGAGATCACCCCTTTCAATGTTTTAATATTTTCCTGGATGTGAAGAAGTATTTTATGAATGACCTGCAGGGATAGTCAGAAGAGGATATGAGTGTGGACTATGAAGACTTTGTTATTAGTTTTTCAATTTATGATGTAACGTAACATTTATGAATGTATCTAGTGTTTCCAAGGCTACTAAACTAATCGGCCTTTCGAGACTTGATCTTTTGTGATCATGCCAATGTTACGAAGTAATGCACCGACTCCGGGTAGCTGGGGTCGGGGCGTTACAATTAATGTTTCAATTGATGATATTCTTACACGCATCTCATGATTCAATAGTTACTCAAGTAGTAAGGGGATTTCATCTCACTTTCATATATCCATGAGATACATGTCATAACCACCTCCAATTGATTTTATGTGTTGTATATACTAAATATTAATTTATTATATTAATTTTACCATCTAATTTATCGGTACTTTCATATCCATTTTATGATCTATCTTTCATGGGCTTTATAGTTCAAAAGTTACCACATCGGTAAGTTAATTTTGTCTCAATTTTTCTTCTTTGAGACACATGGTTTATTTTTCACCAATATTATTTTAAAATATGTATATACAACCCTTTTAAATTTTATTTCATGATATTTTATGCTTCATGTAATTTTATTCTCTAATGTAGATTATGATTTAAGCTTTCCAAAGTGGTAAGAGTTTTTTTCTACAATCTTAAAGTTTATTGAGATTATTTATGATTATGAAACCAATAATTAAATATTATGACCTGTATCTAAAGAATTCTCATGTCTTTTCTTATCCTATATTTATTCATTATATATACAAATAATGGTAAAATTTTCTCACTCTTTTATGGATAAGATAATTATGAAAATATTTTTAAGAAAATAAAACTTTGTCTATCTATTATGTCAGAAATATATGTCATTTCAAAATAATGTATTCAAAATTTCATTAAATGTTTTATATAATCTTTTAATCCCATTTTCTATTAAAATGATTATAAAAAACATTATTGTAAAATTTTATTTTCAAATAAAGGTTATCTTACTTATGAAATTCTCCAAGTGATCTCTCAAAATCATTCTCCGTCTAAGATGACATACATTAATGTAGTTTATTTTTTATTAGTGTTATGATCCAAGGATATCATTATTATTCTTTATTTGAATGCTTTATTCTTTTTATGACATGTTTTTTATGAAACCTGTTTCTCTTCCACGAGTTACACAATGAAAAATTCTATTGAAACTGAATTTTTTTCATGTGTTATTCTAAGATAAAAATAATATGAAACCTGTCCCTTTTACATTGTTTATAATATGATGAAATTTTTATGATACCCATTTAATTTAATGGTTTATGATATGATTTTTTGAAAAACCCAACTCGTTTTATGGTTCATGATATAATGAATATTGTATTATCATGTTGAACATGTACATATGATTTGATTATGTGACAGGTGGGACCTATATCTCCATACAACACTTTGGGTAATGATAATTATTTTATGATCTTAGATGGTACGTGGGTTGTATCTCAATACTAAAAACAACAGGGTACGTAGGTTGTTTCCCAAGCCCTAAAATAAGAGGTTTTATAGTTTTTATCCCAACCCCAAAAAACAAGGAGGTACCCATGTTATAGCCGAAGCCCAAAAAAAGATGGTAAGGGGTTTTTTTTCAAATCCCAAAGTAGGAAAATCAATGGATTCCATCTTAGATAGAAAATGATTCTGAAAGATCGTTTTAAATTTTTCATGAAGATAATATAGTTTCATTAAAAATAAATTTTTAAAAATAATTTTTTTAAATAATTTTTTTTTAAAATAACATTGAAACCATATAATAGTAGATTGAAATAATGTAATGGAAAAGATTTTGGGAACTTTAGTTCATTTTGTACACATTAAAACAATTATTCATTTCAAATTTTTGGTAAAATTCAAATGTTAATTGTTTTTTAAAAGAAATGAATATTCCTTTTAAAACATTTTAAAAAAATTTAAAAATGGATAAAAATATGTTTAATAAATTAATTAAAAAATAAATACATACATTTTTTAAAACATTTTAATAAAACAATTTTTTGAACAGAAAATGGGTTTTGACTCTAAAGTTAACTTTTCTTAATTAAATTATTTTAAACTGTTGAGTACATAAAGATAGAAACATAATGTTAAAACATGTATTCTCATGAACTAACCATAGGAGAATAAAATTCATGATTTTGTTAAGATATGTCTCATAATATTTTATCATTAGAAACATAATCCTAAATAGTTTGTGTAAATGATGAGATTGTAAAATGAAATCTTTACCAAATTGTTAACATTGAATCGGAATCCTCATGAGGGAATAATATAAAATGAAGCTTCAAATACACGGAGGAAAATTAAATTTGTGGTATTACATGTCAAAGGGTCTGTACATACACCTCATAAGTGATAATTAGTTCATAACATAACACATATCTCAAAGATAAAAATTTAGACAAATACTCCATATCAATTGGGTAACTTTTGAGTCGTAAGCCCCGTAAAAGATAGATCATAAAATGGATATGTAAATACCAATAATTTTATGTATAATCATTATAACATAAATTCATGTGATATATATACATCACATAAAATAAAAATGTGGTGAGTACATGATTTTTATCATATAAAGTTAATGTGATATGGAAATCTCATACCACATTGAAAACATTGTCACTATAAGAACCAAAAAAGAGATATCCTAAAATTTTTGTATAAATCGCCATAATTTTCAGTATAATAATCATAAAATTCAACCATTTTATGTATATACAATACATAAAAGTATCATGTGGCTAATATTTCATTTTTATCATACAAAATAAAAGTGATATGGAAGTCCCTTACATTTTGTCTTCACGTCTTTCATACACGTTCAAGCCTCCGATATAATAAATATAAGTTTATTATAAATATATTAATGAACAATAATTATATATATATCATACCATATATGAGTTAAAATTTTCCTTTTATTACCAATTTATTAAAAATTCCATGTTAAAGTCACATTTTGGGTAATAACCTCTTTTTTCGTATATGTATTGATTTTATATTTTCGGTCCTCTTAATTAGTTCATTGTCCCATAATATCAATAATTTTAGCCAAAATATAAATATCATATATATTTAATATATATTTATTGATATTAATATATACATGATAGATATAGAAAATTAAGTAGATCGTTCATGGAGTCGGTGGGTCATACGTATGCATGGACAATGTTTCCATTTTCGTAACGTATTAAATAAAAGAAAGAAAAATGATATATTTTAATTAAATAATATTTTATACATAATATATTTAAAATAATATCATTAAAAACCTCTTTATAACCTTCCATATAATTTGTTAACTAATTACATCACTTTGTGAGGTGGTAGTTCAACTTACATATGAGCGACATTATCATATTCCCATAAAATGTAAATCTTAAATCTATTTGTTATATAAAAATTTCATATGAATAATAATATCAAAAATTTCATATATATATATATATATATATAATAAATCTATAATTATTTAAAATCCTGAGAATTGGTAATGTAAAAAACCAATGACATCGATTTGTGTGGCGGCAGTTCGCCATAAACACGAACAATGATTTGACAACCCATTTGATGGAAGTGGAGATAGTTTTAGGTCATGATAATATGTATAACCAAATCTAATTATATTTAATATAATAATTTTATTATATAATCATGTTATAATAATAATTTAAAGAGGTGGAAGATTAAATAAAAAACGCTCGTTGATGAATGTCACCCCTTCTTCATGTATCCTCCCCATGTTTTCACCAAAAGACTTCCTAGGTTCAATTTTAATCTAAATAAGGATAATATGATGATAAGAGGATATTTTGAAATTTATCTGGTGAGGTATTATCCAAATTTAAAGGGTTTTATTTTGCAATGATGAGGGAATATGGGGTGACATTTAATAAATGTGGTGAGTGGCACACTTGTAATTTATTTTTAATGATAGAATTGCACCCATGATTTCATAATGTAATAAGGATACAATAATGGGAAATTATATATACTATAATATATAAGGTATAAATATGTTCAAAAAATTGTTTTGGGGTATATTTTGTTTTATTTTTAATACTTATCATTTTTTTAATCCCTGGAAAAACCATTTTTACCTTAAACATAGTAATTAATTTTTACTATTTTCACTATTAATTTTGGTAAAAAATTAAGTTGAACCTATAATATGTCATAAATTATTTTGATTTAAAATATATAATCCATTTTTATAAATTCAATTCATATAATTGGAAATTTATAATTTTAAAATAATCCAACAAACACTATTGGTAAATATGTTTTTAAATAAAAAATGTTCAAAAGATTACAATGGTTTTACATCCAAATTCAAAATAAAATAGAATAAAATGACATACATTTTATTCATAATTTCAGAATTTAACAAATTATACATTAAAAATAATTAAAAAAATATTTTTTTATAAATAATTGAAATAAAAAGTCTTATTCCATTTAAAATTTATTATTTTTCACTACTCAACAAAAAAAATAACATTTTCAAAAATTTCTCAAAAATTCAACAAAATATTATTTTTTGATTACAATTTAAAAATAAAATTATATTATTTCAAAAAATATTTCTTAGTAATGAAAAAGTTAAATTTAAAACAAAACCCACAAATGTGATGAGAAATCATGTTTTTTGAGAAGTATATTTTTTTCAAGCATAAAATGATTTTATAATAACTCCACGTATAATAATAGTAATTTTATGAATATTAATTATAATTTATTTATTTATGAACTATAATTTTTATTTTTTTCATTCCTTATTAGATATTACTTTAATTAATTAAAATTGTGAAACATTATACACATTAAAATAGTTTTTAGAAAAACACTTTTAAAACCCAAAAATATAATTATACTAAAATACAATATAAATTAGATTAAAAGGTAAGAATTTTGATTAAATATAAATAAATAATACTTATAATAATTTTAAAAATAATTTTTCATTTATATTATTTATTTTGTAGAAAATAAATAATAGTTTTACAAAAATAGGTATATTTTTTAATTCACTGAATAATCACTATTTCTTGAAAATGTCCCAAAATTTAACCATAATTCCATTTCTATATGATGGTTCAAAAAATGAAGTCATATTTATCAAATAAAATTTCTATTAAAGTTATAAATTAATTATAATATTTTCTCATTAAAGTAGATTAATCTTCCTTAAAGAAAACATATTTCTGACGTGCATAATTATATTACAAAAAATTTATTAATTATTTACTAAGAATTTGTAAATTAATTTATATTAAGTAGTAAATTTATTTTTTAAATTTCATAATGTATTTATTACTATCCATACCTACCTATTTAATGGATATGTTATAACATACATATTTAAAATAATAATATTCCATGCTTCACTGAAGCTTAGTGTCACATTTCATGAACACTATGTATGAAACTCATTGTTGCTTAAAATGAAATCCAAACACAATGTTTCATATAATTAAATATATAATCAGGGATTCACGTAACATAAAAATATAAAAAATATAAAATTATTTTGATAAAATATGTCAATTTTTTGTGAGTTAAAGATGAACTCAAAGAATTTCTTATGGGTTGTTGCATGAATCCTTATGAGACATATCCTTTATAATTTATTCCCAAATATACCTGCAAGACATGAAATCAAAATAAGTGTGGATTTTATTATTCCATAATTGTATATAAATGACTAAAATAATATTATGGTTTCTTCTATCAATCCAAAAATGGAATAATATATAAAAAATTCAATATTAAATCCATTTAGAAAATAAATTCCAGATTCATCGTGCTCTAATATTGGAGAATATTATTATGAATTATGGGAAAAATGTTAAAAAACCCAAATTATTTAAAAAAAATTACTTTTTTGTTGATCGATCACCCTATATTAAAATAATAACTTCTCCTCAGGTTCATAAGGATTCAACATCCTATTAATAAATATTTGTAATTATATGATTATGACTATAATTGAATTTAGTGGAATTAAGATTTTAACAAGTGGTATTTCCTAAATCCATTTCCCATTATCTCATTTTCTCAAAGATTATTTTCACAATACCTTAATACATCCTATATTAAATTAAAATATATCATATACCCCTTTATCATCAAATTTTATAATTCTCTAAATCTTTTCATCCCATTTATCAATTCGCATATATTGGATTTTGTATCCATGTTTTTGTAAAGAAAATATTGGATAAGTTCTATTAAACACAAAACTAAACCATACCGAGATATTATGTATCCCATAGAAATAATTTTTATAAAAATTATATGGAATTAATTATTATTAAAATGGTTATCGGGTCTCTATAACTTTTATTTAATGGCACACTCGAACACACATCTTCTTTTTTCCTTATAAAGACATCAACATTAGGTCTAATATCATTTTTTTACTTCAATACTTATGAGATTTAGAAATATAATTTTGGGAGGATCCCTTCAAAATCCTCTTTTTTGGTATGTTACCATTTCATATAATCCATTTAAAGTTATATATTGTTTTGCTTGAATCAATAGAAGTGTTCTGAGGAGCAAAGAGCATAGAAGTTTCAATATGAATATACGAGTGGATTTATGATGTGATTTTTTATTCATGGTAAAAATAACTTCTTTGAAAAATAATATAGAAATTATAATAATCTATACTTTTCATAAATATATATTACATCTTTTTATATGAATATTTAATACGTTACAAAAACACGCTCTTGATTACTGTAGTAGTTTACTATCTTTGGAGACTAGGTACATAATTATATATTTTGGTTAAAGATATTCAACATAGCCTATAAATTTATTACCCATTATTACTCCTCACAAGCATACTAAACATAAAACCATTATTCCTAACTTGGGAATGTGAAACATAGGAATGTGTGATCATAAAAGCTCAGTTGAGGTAAACAATGGAGTAAATAAGCCTAACATGAACATAAGGGTCTGAAGACATGAGAATTGCATTTGAAAACCATACAATGAATATCAAAGATCATAATAATTATTTATTACATAAATATTTACAGTTCATATGATATGAATCAAAATTAAATCGTAGAAAATGAGCTAAGAGATAATAACATTTTTATAAGAAATAGGATTAAAAAATACACTTAAACAATGAAAATCATTTTCATAGTAGTTACAGATCACTGTGAAGGCTATCATAGAGGAATATATTCACTCAATAAAACATCAATGTAGTCAATGTCCACTCCCAAGACCACCATAAATAAAAAGTCTCTTACTAAATTAGGTACACTCCCCTTTACATTCATGTCTATATCATGAGATATTAATCTTCAACCATGTTTTAGGGGAGATATATGTCCACCCATCACATAATTAAAATAATATATATTTCAATAACAATATAATAAAATAATCATCACATCATAACCCATGAAATGAAATTGGTTTTATAAACATTTAAATATATCATAACTTGTTGAAAAGAAACATGTTTCATAATCATTTAATCATTTCATCATTTCATAACCAATTGAAAAACAAGTGGGTTTCTTAATAACTGTATCTTGGTAAAAATAATGGAAAATAAATTGGTTCATAAATATATTCCCACCATAAATGATTTATATAAATAATAATAATGGTATATGTGGTTCATATCCCCAATAAATCATAAGATACATAAAATAATTTCATTATATATGGAAGACTATTTTGAAACATACGTAATCGGGAACATTTATTGAGGAAAATAGCTATTATTAGAAAATAAATTTTAAAACTAAAAATTCATGAAATAGTTTTTAAATCATTTTCAATGAAATTATCCTTTAAAACCTATAGAAGATGCTCTAAAAATTCATTTAAAACATTTTTGGGGAAAATATCCTTTCAGTATTGAAAACCACTATCTAAAACATAAAATAGTTTAAAAATCATTTTATTTGAAAATAAAATTGAAAAAATATAAACTAATATTCAAATAGAATAATTTTTATGAAGATGTTAAATTATATCCATGTTTTACACATTAAAATAAATATTCCTTTCATATTTTTGGTAAAATAGAAAAAGGAATTTTTTGGACAATGACAAGGGGATTCCTTTAAAAACAATAAAATTTAAAAAAATGGTAAAAATTTCATTAATAAATCATTTTAAAAATTTAAATCCATTTTTAAACATTTTTAGAAAACATAATTTTTGAATGAAAATGGTTTTCGACCGAAGAGGTAAATAGATGCACTTTTTCCAAAAAATATCTTCTTAATTATTTTTAGAACCAAAGAGTGGGAAAATGGTACTATTACTCGAAAATATTACCAATAACCATATAATAATAAACTTAATGAAATTATTGATAATTATTTCATAATAGTTCAATATTGGAGACTTAATCATAAATGTTTTGATAAACTATGAGATTGTAAAATAAAACCATTACTACTTTATTGAAATTTAAAACAGAATTCCCCTAAAATAAGGATCCTAAAATGGATATGTAAATCGCCATAATTTTAATTATAATAATAATAAAATAAATTCATGGGTATTATATACACCATATAAATGAATCATTTGGTAAATATTGCATATGTCTCATAGCAAAATTAATATCAACTGGAAATCCCTCACCATATGTCTCAAATTATTTCATACACATTTAACCTCATGTATAATAAATATAATATTATTATAAATATATTATAGAATCTTAATTATATATATAACCATGTTTTATTTTCTTATAAACTTGTATTTCCAATTTATTAACAAATCCTTGTTAAAATAATCTTTTGGGTAATAACCTCTTTGCATTTTGAATACGTTTTGATTGTTTATTTATAGTCCTATTACATTGATGGTGATTCCATAATCCTAAGAATAATAACAATTAAATAATTATCATATTTATTAATAATATTTACTATTAATACCAATAATTAAATAAGGTTTTGATAAATGATGTACATTGTGATCATGGAGATGGTAGGTCATACATACACATGAGTTACATTTCCAATTCTCAATGATCATTATGGAAAGGTGGTAAGTAATATTTTATCATTAAATAATGATAATAATTTCATAAATATCCTAATATTTCTTTAAATATTCTTAGAATTACAATCCATGGGGTGTGGTGACGAAAATAGAGAGTTAGATTCGTTCGTGGAGGTGGTAGTCCACATAAACAAGAATAATGTTATCATATTTTAATGAGTTAAATAGTAAGATATAAATTAATATATTTTGTTTTCAGAATGATAAATATTTCATTAATATAATATTTATTTCATGTACATATCATATATTCATTAACGTTTTCCTTATTATCTTTCATGTAAACCATCCGTGAAAAATAAATCACATCACTTTGTGAGGATGTAGTTTATCGTACACATGAGAGAGGTTATTTTATCACCTATGGAAAGGAAATTTAAAAGTTATATATGATATCATGACTAAACATATATTATTATTTTATAAATATTATATACAAACTTTACATTAATCATCATACCCAACCATTAGATGTGGTAATGGAAAAAGAAATTACATCGGTTTGTGAGGCGGTAGGCTCTATACATTCAATTGCTGATTACATAATCAGTTTTTATGAAATTAGAGATGGTTGTGGGTTATCACTTTAAAATATTCACCTATAAGTATATGGAAGATACTTAGGTTTTTATTTCATCATGGTTAAATAATAATTAAAGGAGGTAGATGAATAAATATGATAAAAACACTCGTTGAAGAACATTACCCCTACATCAGGTATCCTGTAATGGTTTTCACCAAAAACCTTCCTAGGATGGATTTATAGACCAAAAAAATGATTATAGGATGATATAATGGAAGTTGGTAATTTATTTGGGTAGGTATTTGATGAACAATAAGTTTTATAAGTTGTAAATAAGATAGTAGAGGTTGTGGCCTTTTATATGTGAGGTGAGTGGCACACATTAAATGTTTTCAAAATAAAATATTGTATCGACATTTCTCTCGTTATAAAAGGATCCCAAATTTATTATTATCTATAATAAGATATTATATAGTTGAAATATAGTGATCCAATATATTCTATAGAGGTTTGTTTTGTCATTTTAACTCTAATCGTTTTGTTTTACCCTTGATAAGTCCATCTTTACCTTAATCGCGGTAAATAATGTTTACTGTTATGACAATTCATTATGGATAAAAATTAATTTGAACTTATTAAATAATATAAACTATTCTTATTCAGAAATATTTAATCTAGTTTTCTAAATTACATTCATATAATTATAAAATTTAAATTTAAAATTAATCTCATGGACACTTTGAGAAAGTGGGTTTTTAAAGAGAAAATGATTGAAAGTTTATAGTGTTTTTATATGAGAATTAAAAATTAAAATGATGTTAATGACACAGTTAGTACTAATAAATAGAAATATATATATAATTTTACTAGTTTTAATTTTCAACTAATTTAAAATAATTTTTAACTTCATAAATAATGTAAATGAAAAGTTAGTTTTCAATTAAAATTTAGTACTTTTCTCTATTCATAAAAAATAAATCAATTCACTTAAGTATAAAAAATCACCAAAAGATAATTTTGACGTGATGATTTGAAAAAATAATTTTATTTTCCCAAATAATTTTTTTAGAATTGTCAAAAAGTGGATTTAAATAAAATGAACAAAAGGTGGAAAACATCTTTTTAGAAGAAAAAACATTTAGAGTAACCATTGATTTATTCTTTTATATTTTATAGAAAATAAATAAGTTGAATGTTAAAGAATTTATTGAATATATTAAATATTAATTAAATTATATTCACTCACTAAATGTTTATTTTAAATATATTGAACTAAAATGAGTTTTCTTGATTAAAAATAGTTGTTTAGTGAAATAATTCCTTTATTTTCAAAAATTTATTATTTTAATTATCAATTAATTGGTCACCAATAAATTATATATATATACATGATTAAATCCTATACTATTGTAATCTATTAAATAATATTCATACACAACATTCATGAGGATAATAGATAACTATCATTTTATATAATAGTATTTTAATAGTATAACACATATTATTTAAACTCTGTGTAGCGTTAAACACTAGATAAACTCAATGGTACGTTTAATGAAAAATAATGAAAATATTAAATTCTTTAGAAATAAAATCAAAAAATCTTGGGGTGTTACATTCTATCCCCCCCGCCCTAAAATGAATTTCACCCTCAAAATTCATCTCATACATCAATGGCTTAACATTTGAAAATTTCTTTCATAAAAACCCATATTGTAAAAAATATTAATAAAACATCATCTTCAAAAAGATAAGGAGAAGTTTGAAGGTCATCTGGAATAACACATAATTTTTTTCAAAATAATATAACATAGGTGTTATGTGAGAACACAGACATAGATGAAAAATATAAATAATTATAGTGAGTTACACAGATAATTGATCACAATAAATTGTGTGATCTCGCGATGATTAATGACCACAAAATAATAAACCAAAGAGGCATGAAAAAGTTCATTGATATCATCAAAAGTGATGATAAAAGGAAAAAATTTAATTTATATATATGTTTCATAATTTTGGGGATTTATTTTTCCGTATAGAATAAGAACATATTAAAATGTCTTTCATATATTTTTATTTTAAAGGCATAATTTCATCTTTTGGTCATACCTTGATCAATCTCAACTTCATATCTTACTAAAATAAATTAATAGGAATTTTTTAATTATTAAATAACTATAGAATCATAAGATCCATAAACAAATGATTATTCATTCCTTATATCTCTAGTTATCATAAACAATTGTTAGCACAAGTTATCATATAAGGATAAATCATTATATGATTAAATAATTCATTAGTCTCTAGAACCTCATCTTTAGTCCAACATAAAATATTTCATAAATGATATACCTTATAAATAATACAAAATATTAAAATCCCAAACCATAGAAATAAGGTCCCTTAATTTCAAAAAACAACTTATCAATAATCCTTTAAACTACACGAATTAGATCTTGATTTTCACACACAAAACATCGTAATACATTTATCATATATTTTCTTAACATATAGTAATAATCTAAATTACCCTATAACCTCAATTAAAACTTTATTTATAAATTATTACTTGAGTTAAAAAAATATGTTATTGAATATAATCCATAGGTACCAAAATGTTGTAAACTCCATTAATGATAACATAAGCCACTTTTGCAACAAATCATTTATCAGTTCCATGGTCATAAATACTATAAAATATAAATTATTCATTTAAATAATCTCTTTATATATTTTTTTGGAAATGTTAGGAATATATGAAGTGTTATATTTTATTAATCAAAATATCACTTTTATATAAAATCACTTTTTAATTTCATTAATATTATCTGAAATATTTATAAAACTCCTTAACGAAAAACGTATACTAAATAATCCAAATATATTTCATTTTTTATATAAAATAATCCTTGAATTTAAAAACATAAATACATTAATAATATCACTTCCTTATCAAAACATTAACTAGGATTCATCATCTTATTCCTTAATACCTCTTTTATTTAAAATGTACATTTTAGTCCCTTCATCGTCAACAATATAACCATTACATTTACAAAAAATTTAATTATTTTCATGAGTTTCTTCCATAGGAAAATTATTTGAACAATTTGAATAATTTACATGTTTAAAATAGTCTATAGTTTATGATACATGAGGGATACTATTATTATCATCCATTGTGTTAACCGAACATTCTATTTTTTTCCTTTTTGCTTACATGATTTCTTTCCTTCTTTCCAAACTCAATGCAACTTCTTATCCCTTTGATAGAATCACTTGGGATATTATTTCCACATTATCAACATATAGTAAATAAATTCTTCTTCATTCTATGGTATCCACTACCCTAACTCATAGAAAACTTTGTCTTTCTCTTATTTTTTATACCAACAGTTGGTTAAGGTTCACTTTGTTAATCGTGATCTATGACAACCAATTGGGCTTAATCATGATATATTTCTCTCAATTCATCATCCCATTTAGTTTATAATAATTAAATTGTCTATCACATTCAATGTTAACCTAGTTTTTTTAGGTTCCTACCATTTAGTAAAATTGAAAAACATTGTGTGAGTAATAGTAATCATAGTGGGGAACCATGTATTCTTGAAAATCACTTATAGGATGTCTAAATAGTGACACTGTCTTTTTAATCTATAAAAAATTATGTTTAACTTAGTTCAGTAATAGTCTTCATATATTTAAATATATTATGATTTTTATAATGGGTTTTTGAATTTCTAAATCATATCCCTTATGGGTTTAAATCTAGGTGTGAATAAAGGCACGTTGTCGTGCACCATGTGACGATTGAGTTTATCTCAATGTTCGCTTTTTTGGCTATATTATCCATATATACCTATATTCCATATCAAAATCAACCGGTATTATCTTGATATGGTTTTCATCTATTGTAAACCAATTAATCTATCCTTAAAAAAATTGGGGTCATTTTTCTATACTTTGACTCATCCTTAGAATTATCCTTAGAGACATCCTAAGGAATATCCTATGAAATATCCTCTAATTGTCTCACTATAGTTTTATCATTCAAGATATTATATCTTTTTATATATTACATCTTTTTATATTAATGTTCAATACATACAAAAAAACACGCCTGAGTACCATAATATTTTAGAATATTTGGATACTAGGTACAAAATCATATAATTTAGTGATGTATCATTAACATATCCCATAACAGACTTCCCCTTTAGTACTCTTCGTAGACATACCATAATTAAAACCTTTATTTATATCCTGGGGGAATGAAACATAAGAAATGGTGAACTCGTATTCTTAATAAGTGTAGAAAATGGGGATATGTAAGAATTACATAAACATAAGGGTATGAGAACATTAGAATAAGTTTTCAAAACGATACCCTTCATATCTAAGATTATAATATTGAGTCATGACATAAATATTATTAGTTAATAAAACATTAATAATAATAAAATCAAATAACACGAGCCCAGAGAGAAAAACATTGGCATATTACAAGGAATTTTGGAATACACATAAAAATAAAAAATGATATCATAGTTGCAAAAGATCACTCCAAATCCTATCATAGTGTAATGGGTTCACTACTAGAAATAACATAGTTGTTAAGATTCACTCCCAATACCATCATAGAGGAAAATTTCCCTTACTAAAATGAGTTAACTCCCTATTCTAGTCCTATTTACCTCATTATATATAACTCTTTACCCAATGCATTATACCAAGATACAGGTCCCACCTATCACATATTGAAAATAAAAATTATGTGTTCTACAATATCATAAAATATACATCATATCATAAACCATGAAATTAAATGGGTTTTAAAAACATTTCATCATATCATAACCTCTGAAAAAGTGATAGGTTTCATAATAATTTCATCATTTATAAATCCATAGAGAATGAATATATTTTCAAAATAATTGTTTCATGGTTTAACTCATTGAAGAAAAATAGGTTTCATAAAAATCGTTTCATCATAAACCATTCAGATAAATAATAAGAATGGTATCCTTGATTCATATACCCAACAAATCATAAGTTACATCATGTGGTGTCCTCTTAGATGGAGAATGATTTTAAAAGATAAATCACATGGAATTTTTATTAAGGAGTATAACTATATAATAAAAATAAATTTTTTAAAATAAAAATTCCTAAAGTATTTTTGAAATTCTTTAATTTTAAAATAAACTTGAAAACTTATAAGTGAAGTGTTAAAAAATCATTTGAAACATTTCTTGATGAAAATATCCTTTCTAATTTAAAAAAACTTTTTGAAACATAAAACATTTTAAAAATCCTTTTAATTTTAAATAACCATGAAATTTTAAAAAAGAAATATCAATGAATATAATTTCAATGATAGTAGGAAATTCCATTCATTCTGTATTTATTAAAACAAATACTCTATTAACATTTTCTATAAATTCTTAAGGGCAATTGTTTGAAAAAAACCCTGAAGATTCCATTTATACAAAAAATTAAAAATTAAAACATGGATAAAATTTTCATTAATAAATTTGTTGAAGAAGGTTAAAAAAATTAATAAAAATTATGAAAAACCATTTTGGAATAATAATGGGTTTCAACCAAAGAGAGAAATATAGAAAGTTTTAATAAAAATAGATTATAATTTATTTTAAGTACCAAAGACTGAAAAATTGTACTAATAAATGAAAATATCATCCATAATTAGAGGATATGAAATTTCATGAGAATTATTGAGAGTTAGTTCATAATATTTCAACATTAGATACTTAAGATAAATAATTCGAAAAAACAATGAGATTGTATCATAAAACCATTACTACCTTGGAAATATTTGAAACATAATCCCCATGAATGAGAGATATGATGTTGGATATTTAAATCCTTATAATTTTAAGTAGAATCATTTTAAAATATATTCATGTTATATATATAAATCACATAAGAGAAATATGTCATGAATATGGAAAGTGTCTCATAGAAAAATTAATGTGAGACTGAATCACTAACCTTAAGTCATAAATTCCTTCAAACACATTCAAATATAATGTATAATAAATATACCTTTATTATAAATCTACTATCGAACCATAATTATATATCATATTAGATATTATTTTACTATGACTATTTATTACCTATTTATTAACAATTCCTTGTTAAAAACTCGTTTCGGTTAATAATCACTTTTTCATATAATTGTTAATTTTTTATTTATTGTACTCTAACTTTGATTTTGTTTCTATAATATACATATTAATAATATTGAATTAATTATAATATTTATACATAATATATAATTTTATGACCAATCAAGAAATAATGTATTGAGAAATGATGTATATTACAGTCAAGGAAACAGTTGGTTGTACCTATGCATGAGTAAGATTTCTATTTTTCAAAAATCATTAAGGAAAGGAGGTACACAATAATTTATATTTAAATATTGATAATAATATCATAAGTAATTTATTTTTTCTTTAAATATAATTATACATATCTTTTAAGTGGTGTGGTTGTGAAAAGATAGAGTCATATCGCTTAGTGAAGCTGATAGTACACGCTTAAATAAACAACATTATCACTTTTAGTGAGTGAAACTTTTAGAAATAAATTGATATGTTACATAATAATAATAATAAATATTTCATGAATATAGTAAATATTTCATTTTTTCAACATATGATATTTTACTTTATTCATATTTTCTTCCATTTAAAGCAATAGTGAAAACGAATTACATGTCTTCATGAGGCGCTAGTCCAATGTACACATGAAAGACATTATCGTATACCCTATGGAATGAAAATTTATAAGTTATATATGATATAATTCTTAAAGAGATATTATTATGTAATAAATATCATATAAATACTTTATATCCATCATCATAACCAAAAGTGATAGGTGGTAATGAAAAAACGAATCATATAGGTACATGAGGTGGTACACTTCTGGACACGCAAATGATGATTTCATTACACATTTGATGGAAGTGGATATGGTTCTAGGTCCTGATAATAACATAAAAAAATATTTGTAAATTTAGGATGATGATTTTATTTTATCATTATGTTTTAATAGTAATTTAAGGATGTGTGTGGGAGGAAATATTATAAAAACCTTCACTGAAGAACATTTCCTCTTCTTTAGGCATCCCTCATATGTTTCCACCAAAAGTCATCCTAGGTTGAAATGTTTTGAATAATAAAGATTATAAAATTATATAAGATATTTTGGGATGTTATATTATTATTTATTTTCTAAATCAAATGGTTTTTATGTTGTGAATAATAGAGGATAGGGTGTGTCTTTTTATTAGTGAGGTGAGTGGAACACTTATAATGTTTTGAAAATAGAATGTTGTACCCATGTTTTTATCATGAAAAAAGACTCTTAAATAAATTATTATCAATAATTAGATGTTATAGGGTCTAAATATGTCCATAAAATAGAGTTTAGATAATTTTTAGGTCATTTTAATCCTTATCAGTTTAGTTTAACTTCTGATAAGCCCATTTTTACATTCACTGTGGAAAATAATTTTTACTATTTTTACTATTAATTATGATAAAGAATTTATTTTATCTTATTATATAATATAAATAATCATTATTAAATATATGGAATCCAATTTTCCAAATTTTATTTATATAATTGGAAATTTTTAAATGATAATTAATCTTCCATAGGTGATGAGAAAGCAGGATTTTAATGGGAAAATATTCAAACCTTTAAAAGGTTTTTATATTAAAAATTCATAATGATAATGATCACAGTGACCTAAATTATATTATAATATATTTAATTTAATAAAATTTAATGTTAACTCAATTTAAATTCTTATTGAACTTTATAAATAATTTAAAATAAAAAGATGTTTTCAATTAAAATTTAGTATTTAATATTTAGAGAAAATTATAAAATAGTAACCCAATGAAAATATTTAAATGATGATTTAAAAAATGAACATTATTTTTTTAATATATATTTTTTTAAATTATGAAAAAATATATTTAAATTATGTTTGAAAATGGAAACAAACTTTCTTTTTATATAAATATTGATTTTTAGCACAAAATTGTATTTCTTCTAATCTCTTTTCTATAAAACAGAAAATGTGAATGTTATATATTTTATTAGATATATACTATATTTATTTCAATAATGTAACACAAAATAAGTGTTTTGTTTTATTTATAAAGGTAAAACATGTTATTCTATATAAAATAATTTTCCAGAAAAAGGTTACCTTTATTTTTAAAAAGTTTTTATATTCATTTTTAATTAATTTGTGACCAAGGAATTCATTTTATATACATGTGTAGACCATAAGTTTTGATAATATTGTTAATAATATTTATTCATATAATTCTAATGGCTATGATATAACTATCATTTTAAGTAATAATATTTTTAATAGTATGACACTTTTCCATTAAACACAGTTTTTCATGTAATGCATGCTAATCTCAGTGTTATGTGTAATGAAAATATAAAAATTATTAAATTCATTTGGAAAAATATTTCTCAAAATATTGGGGTGCTGTAGAAAACTTCATGAGGGGATTAAAAAATGAAATATTTATTCACTTCCAGAATGGGATTCACATATTGAATATATTTTGTAACATATAATTTGGAGATGACTTTCTTTTTAGTGTACTAGCTATCTCAATGTTTCATGGTGTTAATTCATATTTCCTATAATGAATGAAGTCATGTCTATAAAAATTATTAATTTCATAACCCTCTGAATCTAATGAGCCTCTTCTCATTAACATTGATCACCAACCCATCTCTATGTGATTTTGAGGATCCTTTTCTTTTTGATGATTGATTTCAATAAATCTGCATGTTTTGGACATATCAATTTAAAAGTGATAATTCTAATTATTATTTTCCTTATCCCTTATTTTATTTTCATAGAAACCCCATATAATACTTTCCATGCCACGTTCAGTTGTCTCTAGATCATTTTGAATAATCTTATTTGGGTTTCATGAAGAAAAAGAAAAGGGAACTCATATATTTGTGGTTGTGTTATTATTATTCAAAAAAATGTGTCGAGGTTTGTGGATTCTCCCTCATCCCAGTAATATAAAAAATTGATAATCTTTTTTAAAAATTAATTTATTTTGTTACTTTATAGAAGAATTTAATGTAATTCCTTTGTAAAACCCCTAAGGTTTATTAGTTCTTATCTTATGTGGTTTGGGTATTTCCAATAATGTTTTATGTTAAACTTAGTAAATTGTGATTTAAAAAAATTAATAAAGGTTTAAGAAACATGTAATAATGTTTTTTGTGTATTCATACTATATTAAAGAGAATCCTTATTGTTTTAGACATGTTTTTCATTCATGTAGGTGAAAATTGTATTATACCTATAAGAGAATGTTTGGGAGTGATGTGTGACTTCCCAAACTTAGATGCCACTTAGAGGTGCCATTTGAACGGCTATTCAGATGGCCTCAAGCACATTTCCACAACTTCCAGAGGCTACTGACTATTAGTGAGGTCCTATAGTGCTTATATGGGGATACTATGCCATTATTACCGGAGCGTAACATAATGGATCAATAAGAAACCCACGTAAATAATTGTAACAACATAAACATATGGAAAGACAAAATATAACTAAACAGTGAAAATAACTCAAATGATGAAAAATATAGAAATAAAAAAATATGATGATACATTTCATGTCTCTAGAAAGTCAAAAGTCATGTATAAAAAGCATCAGACCACACATGCTATAAAAAATATGGAAAAAGGAATCCAAAAACAATCCCAATCATCCTAAGCTCTAGCTCGGTCATCTGTTACAAGCTAAATCCTAATAAATGAAGAAATTGTGTGTCTTATGTTATACACTTCCTTTTAACAACTCCTACATACATTTAATATGCCCAAGTTCCAATAGTATCCCAGATAGTGTGTGAGTTAAATCTTAGTAATCTACTAGGAATAGTGACTATAACATCATGTTTGTGTAATATAAACTGAATCAGTGTGCAAGCATGCATATATAAAAGTAATGGAGTAAAAGGACATAAATACCCAAGTACCTACTTCATCCTTAATCTTTTGTAAGAACATGTAACCTATTAATTTTTTAATTAAGTTCTAGTTTATATAAATATGTTATGTGAGGTAACACCAGTATTGAGAACTAACATGATAGTTATAGTGAAGGAGCCAATTTGAACAAGGAAACCATGATGTTATTTACAATTAAGAGGTTCCATGGTCAAAACCAGATAAACATGTATTTAAAGGGTTTCAAACTCAATTGTAACTTCAACTTGGATGTATAGCTAAGATTTTAATCTAAGTAGCTTCATCCATGACATTCTATAACAGTTTTACCTCACCATGCCCAAGGAATGCCATGATGGTAAAACATGAAAAGTAATGGATAGGCACAAGGATTTAACCATGGAAACTCATGTTTTTAGAATCTATCATGGATCCATGGAGTCTATAAAAGGAATCCTATAATAGTAAAGATATGATCTTATTGTTTCACACTAGGAAACCACTCATAGACGAGGATCAGATTCTATGGCAGGTCTTATTCAAGAAAACTGGCATCCTTGAATTAGAATGGAAACCATGAATGCTTATGGACTTACCTTGGGAATCAAGAAACTAACTTAGTTATAACCACTTCTACAATAATGTAATGTTCTATATGAAGTTAGGCACCTTATAATTAATTAATTAATTTAATTAATTAATTAATGCTTTTTTCAAACCATTTAATAATTCATTTTCTTCAATCGTTACCTTTAATTTTCATGACAATGCCAAGGGGCATGCAACCATTATAATCATTTAGTCATATTTAATTAATTATTTTAATTCTATTACATTTCATATTATGTGGAAAGGTTTTCTATGGAAATTCTACCAACAATTGAATTATATTCAATTATGCCAAGTCATAAATATACAATATACTTCCCATTTCCATTTTATATTGATTTAACAAATTATATCACAAACCATAAATAGTTCAAGTTCAATTTAACATGTTACAAGTTAGTTAAAAATTCATAATTAAATAGTCCTTTAATTAGGGAGGCTTACTGCTATAAATGTATTGTAAATTCTCACCTGAATGGTGGAACAATCACACATGTTAAATTTTAAAATTAAATTAATGATAATACCACAATTAGAGTGCTAAATTTTGTGGAAGTAACCACCAATGTTGAATGAAATAAATAGAATGAGTCTTAGAGTATGGTTCTAATGGTTTTAATCAAGGTATGTAAATTAAATACATGGTGACCAAGGAAATCTTCACACCCACATGAAAATTTATAAAATGAGGAATCATGAGGAGTGAGTTATATACCACCTACCTTGTACTTGTACGACTCTCCAAATATATAATTAACCATTAATTTGTCCTGGATTCAAATATATCATAAGAAAAGATCAATGACCTGAAAATATGGCATGTGATCTTTCATCTAAATAGAATCATTGATAGGAAGAAGAATGACGAATCCTTAAAAAGGGATTAATAAAATGGTAGTGCTGATATAATAAGATAAATGACGGTCAAATGAGAATTTGGATGGACTCTGGATCTAAAATCATATATTATACCTTTAAAAACATCAAAATTGAGAAAAATTGGGTTTTTATACTGGAAAACCAAAACATATGAAAGGTTTCATTTAATTTTAATTTTAAGGTAAACCGATAAATTCACCCAAAAATAGCCTTTACTTAGTTTGGCTACACGGTTTTTCCAAACCATGCAAAAACTGTTCACGGACCGCTATTGGAAGGGGCATACCACATAGATGGTGTGAAAAGTTCGACTAACCCTAGAAAACAAAGAGAAAATCCATAGTCAAAATTTAAAACATTCTAACACGGTCGTGGGGACCAAATCACACTTTTTGGGAAAACTATGCACCCTACTCCAAACCGCAATCCATCCTCACCAAGTTAAAACTGATTTTTTGGCCTACATTACAAAATTTCCTCTAACTGTGCAATGGGATAAAACCTTCCACTAGTCAGGGTTCCAAGCTTTAAATAATCTCTGATCACCCTTGAAATCTTCACTTACCCATATTTAATCCACATTTGGACCAAAAAAGAAAATTATACTTGAATCTAAATGATCCATACATGATTCCAAAATAAGATTCTTAGAATCTTCCACTGTTAAAGCAACTCATCCCCAAGTTAGCCATCCAAGGGCGATGAAACGCTCTATGAGAACAAATTTGGACACTAGGCATGTATGTGGGACTCCTGCTCCCAATTCCCATTTTTAAATAGTGGTTCTTCCATATCACTTTTACTAGAAAAGACAAACTAGCCTCTGATATCATTTGTGCTTCGGTAAATGATTCATATAGGATATAACTCAAATGTTACATCAATGTCTAACTCAACTTCTTGAGGATCAAAAGTATGAGACTGGTCAGCGTGATATCATTAAATCTATGAAACATAGATGATGTCATGTTTGAAACGTTGCCTCTATTGTAGTGGAAAACCAATAGGATACCATCTTTATTGTCCTCATGATCTCAAATTTCAAGCTTCCCTTGAATTTGTATCCATCTATTCGTTACCTTAAGTAGTACCCACATGAAAAAAAGATCCCTGACAACGAACTCCATGGGTTTAAAAAATGATAAACATAATATTTTATTGTATATTAAGTAGTACACATACATTTCCTAATCATATGAACCTACTCTGAAGTCTCATGCATGAGACCAGGTCATAGTAGTGCTGCTTCACCTACCCATAGCCCGCACAGGGGTTAATGACACGACCTACCACACAAGGCCTCAAACGGATCCATCTGAATAATCTCTAGAAAGGTACTATTATAGGAGAACTCGAATAGAGGTATATTATTCTACTAAGAACCCAATAAATAACGGACCCATGCTCATACCATTTTCTTTCTAACAATTATTTTCTATTCTAACTATCCATCTGTCTATGGGTGAAAAGTTGTTCTCATAAACACCTATGTGCCAATAGACTTCTATGATCCCTAAATTAACCATTGAATGAAATGAGAGTCCCAATATGAAATGATAGTATGAGTGACTATATATAGTCATATTATCTCATAGAAATAAAATCTTCCCATCTCATCATCTGAGAAAGTTTCCCTAATAGGAATGATGGGGATACATTTACCAGTCGGTCAATGACTACATATATAGTTCCACTACCTCTAGCTGACCTATGTAAGCCGACAACAATGTTCATGGAATCATATTTCTATTATCATAATGAGGCATGAAGTTCCTATAACATCCTATCAGGTTCTAGGTTCTCTACCTTCACCTGTTGATAGGTTGAACAACATAAAATAAAGCCTAATATCTGATGTTTCATCCTTATTCACCAATACTGGCATCAAATATCTTGATACATTTTGGATATGACAAGATAAAATGACCACTGAGAAGTGTGGGACTCACACATTAGCTCCTATATTATATCTATAGGAACCCATACACACTCATTTATACGCAGGATGTTGTCTCTATCTATAGACTAATCTAAAAGCGAGTCATCTCTTTAAATACTCTCACAGAGAGCCTAGCCAACTGGATTTGAAAATTTCATTCTCTTCAGCTTATCTATGAGAGAATAGGTAACATTAAATTCTGAGACATAATATTTATCATGACTATCATGAAACTATATATGAAGATAAAAAATAGGTCCATCAATTTGTGTTTCTCACTAGCTTCCATATTGTTTGTGCCTGAGTTTTCTGACTCAGTGCATCAACTGCTACATTTCCCTTTCCAAATACACATGAAAGCTCAAAATATATATATTAAAGATATTAGACCCATCTCTACTATCTTAGGTTCTATTAATTCTTTGTAAAGATATATTTGAGGCTATTTTGGTTGTGTATATATGAAAAATCCCTCACCCAAAAGATAGTGTCTCCCACTATGTAGGTTATGGACAACAAGTTCATGTGTTGGGTAGTTTCTCTGATGAGGACTCGGTTGTTGAGATCTATATGCAGAAACTCTATCCTCTTACATCAGCACTTCTCCAAGGCTAATTCACGATGCATCACAGAATGTGATATAACCTTTTTATGGCTTTGGAAAAATCATAATCAGTGCTGATACAAGCCTCCCTTTCAGCTCCTCAATGGTTTTCTCACACTTTTTTGACCATAGGAACATAACACCCTTATTTTTAAGACCATTAATAGGTGAGTAAATGTACAAGAATTATTATTTTAAATGTTGATAATATCCATCCATCCATCCCTAAGAAACTTTGTATATCAAACACATTCATGGGATCCTCCCAATAAACCATGATAATTACATACTATGGGTCAAAAGATACTCCTAATTCCGAGATAATGTGACCCTATAAGTGAAAATTATAGATCCACAAGTGTCACATAGAAAGATTAGAACAATTTTGATGTTATCTAAGTGTAATCATCACGATATCAAGCTGATTATCATGGTCGCTATGAGTGTGAGAATACACCAAGATTTGAACCACAAATACTGTGATAAAGGAATCTAGATAAGGGTGGAATCTAATGACCCAATGATTTATCAATGGAAATTCCATGATTATAATTATATCATATAATCACATTAAATCACAACATAATGAACTAATAAGTGCTATGTGACATTTAAACATAATTTTGGACACTTCTGTGTTTTGAATTTCAAAAATCTGAATTACACATTTGCGTTCAGTGTGTGTTTTGGTGTTGTTGGGAAAAACATAATTTTTGGTGAATAGTAAACTACCATTATGAATTGTAACATACACATATGAATATTAATATGACCCTTATTAATAGTAAACCATCCAAAATATTAGTAACCTCACCCTTGAATGTATAAATAAAATTCAGGCATAATATAAGTAATAATATGATAATAGTAAAAGTATTGGTATTTTTCTTACTCATAAATAATTAATTTCAATTAATTAATTAATTTTAAAGAACACATCTTTTAATAAAATTTGTTCACAAATGAACAAATTTATGTCTTCTTGTTTTAAGATAATTTTATAATACCTTGATTAATTTTTTAAAGCTTTATAAAATAAATTCTGGTTTTAAAATCTGTATTTTTCAAGTAAATTATGATTTTATTTAAATATTAAATTAATCATATTTAGAAACTTATTTTTGAAAAATGTATTTTATTTTTTTATTATTCACATTTAAAAATGATTAGGGTAAATTTTTGGGATTTTTCTAAAATACGTGAAATTTTTATGAATGGTAAAATACGATAATTAACAATATATATATTATATGTCTAATAGACTATTTATTAAGTCATGGATGATGTACGAACCTTGGTTTCAAAGTCAAATTCACATATTAATATTTTTTTCATGGAATCATTACAATTTTATGTCTTATAGAAAAATAATAAACTAATAATTAAAATATTATGAAAACCCTCCTCCCCTCCACTATAAAAACCACCCACACTCCTCTCTTCTCTTTTCTCCTCTAAAGACTTGTGAATTCCCTAAATTATACCCAAATCTCTCCCCAATATCCTTCCCTAGGTCTGTCAGCCATTGGTCTCCCCAAAAGACCAAATCCTCTACCCTTAAGAGGCCCTCAAGGAAGATTAAATCAAGTGGTAAATTTCTCTTTTGTTTTCTTTCATCTTTTTCTCATGTTCCTTTGTTCTCTTTTCTTTCCTAACCTCTCCTCCAAAAAATGGTATGAAAAATTCAGTACCACATTAGTATTTTAATTTTATTATTCTAATGTTATAATTCATTATCATCTCTCTTTTCCCCTTCTTTTATGTGATAGAAATGAAAACACCATTCGATATTTGTTAATTGATCACATTCAAAGAATACAAGTTATAAATTTCTATTATAATTTTCAATTATGTTCATGAAACGATATTTATTGTTGAACCAGAATATTAAATAATTATTTTATTTTATGCGTTGTTCTATAATACGTTTTCACACATGATGTAAAATAATAATACAAAACAAGTTAATTATGAGAAAAAATTCTAAATTAATCCAAACCATTATCATTAATGTTTTATATAATGATTCACCTTCACTACAAATAACCAAATGAATTTTATAACCATGTAATATTATTTATGTTCACTAATTTCATATAACTTCAATTCTGGGAAACCACTCACATCCTACACATGTGTCCGAAAATTAATATAAGTGAACCGATCCTTAGAACAAAGGAAGAAAATGGACCCAAACAATGAAATTAAACCTCATAACCAATAAAAAACTATAATAATGAAGTCGAAAATGTAATACTAAATCATTTACATGTAAATTAGTTTCTTTAATTATTTATTATTGAACCTAATTTTATTATTATGGTCATTAAGATCAATCGATGAACACCGTCAGACTTAAGGTAAGGGATTCTACCCTAACCTTGTTTACTCATTCAGGTTGTTATATCTTTCTTTCTAACCAAATGAAGTTATCTACTATTTTAATGTAAATATTATAAATTATATTTATACTCTCCAAAAATAATTTATAAATATCCATTCATCATTATCTTTTGGGGATATACCTTTTTTAAAATGATTACCCCCTCAATTCTTTCTGATAAGAAAACATGTTTTATGGGAACTTCCCGAATTTGTACCAAATTTCATGTTCACTATACCATATGTTTTAAGAAACCATTATTTTTATAAAACCAGTTAATTTATTATGAAAACATTCTTTGATAACATTTGGTTTTTTACAAAAGATTATTCCGTTTTCTGTTTTAAATTCTTGTTAGTGTTTTCCTTAAAATCACATTATAATGTTTAAGTGTTAAAAATTATTAAATAATCATTTTACATGTTTCCACTTATTTTTGACATCAATTACCATGATAGAGGACTGTTTCAACTTATTAATGTCCATTCGTGTTATAATCCCTTTCTTTCTTGTACACTTTTATGATACACCCATTTATTGTGTTTTATGACAAGATTATAATACCAATTCATTTCCATGGGTGCCATTTTTTTTATGATTGTTTATGAAAGATTTCATATGTGTAATGAATATTTATAAACATGTTAATATGGATTCACCAAGATAGTGCTCCGTTGAATTGGGTAATATTTAGTCTCACAAGACGTTATGTGCTACGGTTTGGGCAGTTATCCTTGACTTGTGATACCATGTGCAACAGTCTTGGGGGTTTACCTTGAAATGTGCTCCCCAATGTGAAAAAATCCTCGAATCATTCCAAATTTATGATTTATATTTCTTCTACATTACTATTAATTCAAGTTTATATTATCTCATTTTTATGTGTTAGTAATCCATGTGTTCCCTGCCTTTTATTTTCATAATGCCATGCCTTTTAACCCATGTTCTAATGCTTTATTACTATGATTTTTCCTTTACTATGATGTTTTTTCATCCTTGTGTTCATGTTATACCCATGTTACCCTATGAAGATGTATGAACACAATGGATGTTAAAATCTCTTTATTAATATTAAATAAAGAAACATTTTATTGAATCCCATGTTTTTAGTTTTATGTACCTAATCTTAAAAGACACTAGACTTCACGATCCATTTCTAATATTCCAATGAATAATTATGCTTAAAATCATGTAATGTTATGTTTAAAAGGATAGATTCTCTATAGTTGGTATCATAGGATGGTCTATTTATTTTTGGATATGTAGAATAAATAACCTTAGTAAGAACGTTAAGGATTAGACTAAGTATAAGAAAACACCCCTAAATTATTGTAAGAATTGATTAAGTGTATTATTAAGAAAATAAATATCTTTCTACAAACAAATAGGTAGAGGTGGCTCTGTCACAAATGTAACTAGGGGGTACAACTCAAAGATTATGATTTGAGCTAGACTTGAACTGGAACTAGTGCATAGAAATGACATGTTCTACACTATTGTTTTGACACTCTCAGGGGATATGATTTGGTAAATTCAAGGGCTTAGTAAAATCCATTATCAAGGGAATAAAAAATACCATAAGAATATAATATAATAAATATATCAAGGATAATCAAGATTTAAACATATAGAATCACAATTTAGGATAAACTTCTCCTTTACATGTTTATCCTCTTATGTTCAATGTTTTTTTATGCTCAATAACTAAGTATTCAAGCCCTATATTTGAAAGTTCTTTTTCGTAGATAATGGTGGGAAATAGAAGAACACGTTCCTAAAATCAATGTGATAAGGAATATGAATATTTCCGTAATGATATACCAAATATGATGGGAGAAGCTGCTCAAAATATCATGACAGTACTTGCTCATCTGGCTCAAGTTATGAATAATAACTGGAATCATGTGGAATGCCCTACTCCCCTAGGGAAATAGAATGTTTTCATAGAATCCTTCGTGCAGAAAACGCCACCCATGTTTAGTGGGTCTTATGATCCCCTCCTTAGGAAAGAGTGGATTAACTCCATTGAAAAGATATTCTCTATCCTCCAGTTCTAAGAAGAAGAGAAATTTTTGTTGTAGGTATATCATTTTGATGAGGAAGCTGATTAGTGTTGGACACTAATCAGGAATACGAATCCCAAGGAGGAAATTGATTCCATAGATTGGGAAGAATTCAAGATAATGTTTTTCAATAAATACATTCCCCAACACCTACTTTTCAATATTGAAAAAGAGTTCCTCAAACTTAAGAAGAAAGAAGATGAGTCAATCAAACCATATGAATAAAACTTTACCAGGATTGAATGGCATGCCTATGGATTTTTCATGAACATGAAATGAATTGTGGATTTCTTCTTTAGAAGACTAAATCTGAGTCTACAAAATTAATTGGAGATTCGATACTTTGATAGCTATGTGAACATTGTATGTTGTTCCTTTAAGGTTGAAATATAGATCTGAGACTCTCATTGGTATCATGGTCCCAACAAAAAAAATATGAAATTGGAATCTAATGTGGGTGGTTCCTCAAGTAAATTCCCTGATCGAATGATGCTAGATCATCCCATGTGTAAAAATTGGGGGAAGAAGCATCCTGGGAACTGTCTAAAGGGAACCAGGAATTGCTTCAAATGTGGAAATTTGGGACATCTAGCTAAAAAATTCTGAAGAGATATGAAAAAAACCACTAATGTAGAAGAATAAAGGAAGGATCTAATCAAAAATCATCCTGTAGTGCAGTGTTATAGTTACAAGAAGAATGGGAATTATGTGATCAATTTCCCTAAGCCAGGGGTTGTCGGAAAAATCAACAACAACCTATAAGGAAACAAGGAAAGGCTTATTATATCACTATTATTGATGTGGATATGGACAATTATGTGGTGATAGGTATGCTATTTATTCATTCAAAAATAGTGAACATACTATTTGATTATTGTTCAACAAATTCTTTCATATCATGAACGTTTAGTAGAACTATTCAAACACCACCTCAAAATGTGGAGGATATGTTATTTGTGAGAATAGTGAATGGGGAAATTATTTCATCCAAGGTTTATAACTCCACCCTGGTAAATGTTTTCGGACCGAACCTCTTAGAAGATATCATCATAATTAATTTAGTGTAGTTCGATGTTATCTTTGGCATGGATTGGCTATCTTTATACAAATCCAACATCAACTTTTGGGAATAGGAGATCACTCTTCACTTCCTGAAACATCCTCCAATTATTTGTAATTGTAAGGAGAAATTTAAATCTCATTTATAATCATCATCTCAAGTATAGATATTACTTCCTTATAATTAATCATATCTAGACCAAAATTATTGAGACAAAGGATAGTATTTCACTAAAGGATATACCCATCGTAAGGGATTTCACTGGAGTTTTTCCTGAAGAGATTTCTAGTATTTCTCTAGATTGAGAGGTTGAGTTCCCAATTGAACATATTTATGTATCTTCATTTATATCATAGACACCTTATATAATGTCCACTGTAGAACTGAGAGAGCAGAAAAATTATTTAGAGGAGAATCTGGAGAAGGGATTTATACACCCAGAGTGTTTCACCTTGGGGTGAACCAGTCCTTTTTGTCAAGAATAGTGATGGATCAATATGCCTCTACATTGATTATCATGATCTCAACATTATCATGATAAATAGGAATTATCCCCTACCTCGGATAGATGAATTGTTCAATTAACTTCGTAGGGGTTATCATTGTTCTAATGTGGACCTCCGGTCGGGATAGCATCAATTAATGGTGAAGAAGGAAGATATTTCCAATACTTCCTTTAAAATGGGGTATGAACACTATGAGTTCATAATTATGCCTTTATGACTCACTAATTATCCACAACGTTACATGGATTTAATAAATATTGTCTTTAAATATTACCTTGACAAATCTGTGGAAGGATTTATCAACAATATTCTGTTATCCTCCATGATCAAGGAGGAACATGAGGAGCATTTGAATACAATGTTAAATAAATTGTGAAGGGATAAGTTGTATGAAAAGTAAAATAAATATGAGTTTTTTATGGAGCAAGTATCATTCTTAGGGCATGTTATCACCAGTAAAGTGATCTCAATGGACCCTTCCAAGACAAAGGAAATTGGAGAGTGGTCCAGGACATCATCTGTAATAGAGATCCGTAGCTTTCTTGGTCTCACAGGGTATTATCGATGATTTTTTTCAAACTTCTCATGAATTTAAAACCCAATGACCAAGCTAACATGGAACGAAGTAATGTTGGTCTGGACTCAAGAATGTGAAGACTACTTTAAGGAGTTGAAAAAAAGGATTATCCCATTGCCAATTCTCACACTCCCAACATGTGGGGAACTCTTTGTGGTGTACAATGATGCCTAAAATAAGGTATTAGGTTGTGTTCTGATGAAAAATTTTAAATTGATAGCCTAGTCCCCAAGGAAGTATACAATCAATGAGAAAAACTATCATACACATGATCTGGAGTTAGCGGTTGTGATCTTTGTGTAAAAAATCATGTGGCATTATCTATATGGGGAGAATTATGAGATATATACTGATCATAAGAGTCTCAAATATATATTCACACAAAAAGAACATAATATGGGCTAGGGAATATGGATAGAGTTCATCATGTTTTTTGACTTCTTAATCCACTATAATCTTGTTAAGCCACTAAAGGTGGAAGATTATCTATGTAGAAAGGATCATGCATCTTTATCAAGGATAAGAATTCATAAGGTTCCAATCTTCTTAGATTTTCAGAGGATAGAAATGGGAATAATTATGTCAGGAACTTCATCAATCCTTTCTCAAATTATTTCTCAATCATCACTCATGTATAAAACAGAGGATGATTAAAGAATGGTGTGGAAATTTAGAAAATGGTGGAAGCCATTAGAAATGGGAAATCATCTGAGTTGAATATTTATGAGGAAGGAGTTTTACATTATTGTTCATGATTATGTGTACCATATGATCCATTGATAAAGAATGATATTTTGAAGGACACACATAGATCAACCTTCTCTATTCACCCAAGGAGCACAATGATGTATTGAGATCTCTAAGATAACTTTTGGTGGGACAATATAAAGAAGGAGATTATAGAGTATAAATCAAAGTGGTTGGTATGTCAACATGTGAAGCCTGAAAGAAATAATTCTAATGGGATGACACATCCACTACCCATACCAACATGGAAGTGGGAGAACATTACCATGAACGTTGTCCCTGGACTACCAAGGACATCCAATGCAAACAATGATATATGGGTAATTCTGGATCATCTTACACCGGCATATCACATTGTCGTGATTTGAGAGGAAATCTCATTGTATTAACTTTCACTGATATATATCAATAAAGTGGTAAGAAAACATAGAGTACCATAATCTATTATTTCCAGTCAATATTTTATATTCACCTTAATGTTATGGAAAAGTATCCAACATGCTCTCAGTACTGAAGTGAACTTCAGTATGGCCTATCATACTCAAATTGATGGCCATTCTGAGTAAACTATTCAGACACTAGAATATATATTGATACAATGTTCTATGGAATTAAAAAGAGATGGGACCAACATATTCCATTGGTTGAATTCTCCTATAAAAACGTTTCCAATAAAGGATTTGAATGGCACTATATGAATCCCTTTATAGGAAGTGGTGCAGAACACCGGCATGTTGGGAAGAAGTTGGTGAGTGTAAACTGCTTGGACAAGAAAAGGTTGATGAAATGTTTGAGAAGGTTAAACCATTCAAAAGCACTTTAAGAATCCCAATGATGAAAAAATAGTTAAGTAGATAATCTTTGACGAGACCTTCTGTTCAGAGATGGAGACATGGTATTTCTATGCATATCTCCATGGAATAAGGATATGAGGTTTGGGAAGAAAGGAATCCTAAGTCCCAGGTACATCGGCCCATTTCATATTCATGATCATATCAGGGGTATGGACTATCAAAAAGCACATTCACCTACCATGTTTAATGTACATGACGCCTTCCATGTATCCATCTTAACGAAGTACATGCCAGACCCTTCACATAGACTCTATTAAGAGGTAGTACACTTGGAGAATGATATTTCTTACGAGGAGCATCTAGTGAAGATTGTGGATCATAGATTTCAAGTTATACATAACAAGACTACTCACCCTAACAAAGTATAATGGTGGAACCAAAAGTATGAAGATGGGTCTTGGGAACTAGAGGAGTAAATAAGGGAAAATTTCCCACACCTATTTATGGCTTAGAATGCAAAACAAAAATTCGAGGGTGAAATTTCATAAAGGGGATTTATGTAATGACCTAATGTTTTATCAATGGAAATTACCTTGTAATAAATATGTCTTATAATCACCTGAAGTAATATCACAATGAAATACTAAGTACTATGTGACATTTAAACATAATTTTGGACACTTCTGTGTTTGGAATATTGAAAATCTAACACGCACAGTTGCATTTCTGGTGTTTTTTGGGGTCAGTAGGAAGAAACATAATTTTTGGTGAATAGTAATTGACTTTTATGAATATTACCCCACCCTTAAGAATAATAATATGAGCCTTTTGAATACTAAATCATCCAAAAGAATATTAACCTCACCCATTATTGTATAAATAAAATTAATGCATCTTATAAGTGATAATTTGATTATAGTAAAGTTTGTTTATTTTTGTAATTCATATATAATTCATTAAAATTAATTAATTTAAAAGAAAATTTTATTCTCTAAAAGGTGTTCAAAAATTAGTAATTTTATTTCTTCTAGTTTTAACATAATTTTATATGACCTTATGTAATTTTTAAATTCATTATAAAATTTGCTATAGTTTTAAAATCTGTATTTTTCAAGTAAATTATGATTATAATTAAAAATTAAATTAATCATATTTAGAAAATTATTTTTGAAAATTTGATTTCATTTTTTTACTCTACATGTTGAAAAATGGTTAAATAATTTTTTTTTATATTTTTCTAAAATACTTGAATTTTTTATGAATAGTAAAATATAGTAATTTACCGTATATATACATTATATGTCTAATACATAATTTATTGAGTCATGTCTGATGTAAGAACCTTGAATTCAAACTCACATGAACATATTACTATTTTTATCATGTTAGCATTACTATGGTTTTCTTATAAAAAAATAAATAACTAAGGATTAAAATATTAAATAAAACTCCTCCACACCACTATAAAAACCACCCACAATCTCCTATTATCTTTACTCCTATCAAGCCTTGTGACTTTCCTAAATTTAGCCCAAATACCTCCCCAATAACCTCCCCAACGTCCATCATCCCTTTGTCTCCCCAATACAAAAGAACCTCTCTCCTTAAGAGGCTCCCAAGGAAAATTAAATCTAGAGGTAAATTCCTCTTTTCCTTTCATTCATTTTCTTTTCATAATCATTTGTTATATTTTCTTTTATAAGATCTCCTCATCCAAACAGAATGAAAAATACATTACTATACATGTACTGAATTTTTTTTGCTAATGGGATAATTCATTATCATCTCTCATTTCCACCTCTTTTAGGAGAAAGAAATGAAAACACCATCTGAGATGTGTTAATTTATCACATTCAAGGAATATGGGTTATAAATTTCTAATACCATCTTAAATTATGGTAATAAAACCATTTTTATTGTTGAACTAGACTATTAAATATGTATTTTATATTATTTATTTTTCTATAATCCTTTTTCACACATGATGTAAAATAATAATACAAAACAAATTAATTATGTTAAAAATCTCCCAATTAATCTAATCGTTTATAATTAATGTTTTATATAATGATCCAACTTCACTCTAAATAATCAAATGAAAATTTTATAAACATTTAATCTTATGTATGTTCACTAATTTCATAAAACATCAATTTTGGACAACCACTCTCATCATACATGTGTGACAGAACATAAATGTAAGTGAATCGATCATTAAAACCAAGGAAGCAAATAGAACCAAACAATGAAATTGAACCTCATAACCAATAAAAAGGTTAAGAATGAAATCTAAAGATTTATAATGAACCATTTAAATTTAGAATAAGTTCTGTAATTATTAATTAATGAACCTAATTTGATTATTCCGGTCATTAAGAGAAATCGAAGAACATCATCGGACTTAAGGTAAGGGATTCTACCCAAACCTCCTTTACACCTTTGAGTTTCCCTATCTTTATTTATACCCAAATGAAGTTATCTATTATGTTTATGTAAATCTTATAATTTTTTTATACTATAAAAACTCATGTGTCAAGATCTATTCATCCTTCACTTTCATAGATATAGATGTTTTTAAACGATTCCCTCCTCAATACTCTCTGATAAGAAAACTCAATTTAAGGTAAATTCATGAATCAATACCCAAGTTCAAGTGATATTTACCATATATTTTAAGCCACCATTGATTTTATTAAACAGTTTTTTTATGAAAACCTTCATGAATCAATTCTGTTATTTTTCAAAATATTATTCTCTTTTATATTTTAAATCCTTGTTAGGGTTTTCCTTAAAACAACACTAAAATGTTTTAATGATAAAAAATTTTAAATACTCTTTTCACATGTTGTAACTTCCATTTTACATATATTACCATAATATATTCCTATTTTAACTTATTAATTTCCATTTATGTTCTAATTCCTTTCTTTCATGGACACATTTATGATACTCCCATTCATTATGCATTATGACATGATTATGATACCCATTTATTTCCATGGGTTCCCTTATGATTATGATTCTTTATGTATGATTTTATTTGGGGAAATCATATTCATGAACATGTTAATATGGGTGCACCGAGATAGTGCTCCAATGTATTGGGTAATGTTTAGTCTCATGAGACGTTATGTGCAATGGTCTTGGCGGTTTGCATTAACTCTTGTAACCATGTGCAACAGTCTTGGTGGTTAACCTTGACTTGTGATCCTCTATTTGAAATGATCCTTGAATAATTCTAATGTCATGATTTATGTTTCTTCCACATTACTATGAATTCTTCTTTATAAGATCACATGTTTATGTGTTATGATTCGTTGTGTTCCATGCCTTTTATTTTCATTATGCCATGCCTTCTAACCCATGTGGTAAAGCTTTCTTACTATGATTTTTCCCTTACTAGGATTTGAGCTCATCCCTTTGTTAATGTTATCCCCAGGTTACCCAATGAATATGTATGAGAAAAATGGATGTTAGGAGGTCTTTATAAAGATTTAATAATGAAATATTTTTATTTAGTCCAATATTTTTAGTTTTATGTACCTAGTATTATAATACACTAGGCTTAACGATCCTTGGATTGTATTACAATGTATAATTATGCTTAAAATAATTTAATTTTATTTTTATAAGGATAGGGTCACTATATATAACACCCTATTCATCATACCCATGACAATGGAAGGATCGTTCATAAGACTGGACAACATAACAAGGTACTCATATAGACCATACCTAATTCAAAATGTTGTATGATGTATGTATATTGGCTTGACTCACCCCTGATGATAGCCTGTTCTTAAATAAATATTTGAAAACACCCTAGAACATCAATTTTGGTCGAAGAGATCATCTATTCAAGGTAGTGGATTATGGTTATTGACCATAAGCTTATTCAAATGAACATAATCCACATATATATGAAGGGTCCCGTATTCATTCTTGGAGAAAAGCATGGGAGAACCCCAAAAGGAAGTGTTCTTATTCATAAAACCCTTGGCTTTAAGATTCTATCACATTTTATTAAGATCTTGGAGCTCAATAGATTCCATTAGGTATGGGGGGATGGAAACTAGATCTTCTCCTATAAATATATCATTCATAAAATATACCTTTCTCTAAAGAGGTAAGTTGGAAAAATCTTCAGTAAAGACGTCCATAAAATAATCTACTTCTAAAGGGAATTCAGTTTGAAGTAAACCTGGATCCTCTTTGAATAAATTGGAATGTGCTGGTCTAGCTATATTATCCTAGACATCTCACTCACCCTTGTTTAGAAAAATATTTCCCTCTCATGATGTAAAGTCTCCCTACAGTGATAGTAGTTTACAAAGGAGTGATACAAAACCAACCAATCCATCCTGATAATGACATCAAAGACCATCATTTCAAGAATATGTAGTTCCCACAAGAATGGGTAACTTCCTACTTCAAGGGTACCATCCCTACATTAGTGTATTCCCTCTAACCATAATATAAATGATGTATCCTGAGTCATTACACTATATTAATACAATATTTTCATCCAAAGTCTTCCCATATTAGAAAAAATGGTGAATGAGTGAGAATCACTTGTATCAAATAAATAAGATATTATAGTGGAGGATACTAAAATAGTAACTCATACTATAGATAGTCATGTAGGATGATCCTTGGGTATTGAATGTAATTCATGCAACTGACCCGATCCATGACCATATGGATCAGTTGGACTAACCTAATAAAAAACAATCTTCTAACACTTTTGGTGATCATGAGTCTGGATACCATGGCCATGACCTCCTCCGCGGCCGGTCCTTTCGGTGATACTCCAACTCCCCAATGGAAAAATGTAAAATAACCTCCCCCTGAAGGTGGAGCATGTGTGGAACCTCTTCCACTAGAAAATATTGGAGAGGTCTGGCATAATATTTGATTTTTACCCAAATAGATGATAGCCTGACACTCCAGAGGGTCTTTATCACTCTTAGGATTTAGGTTACCCTATCATCCACACAGATGACATTCCATGGAGCTACCTGTATAGGTACTGTGTCTTCCGCCACCTTGATGAGAACCCTCGAGAGATCACTTTCTTCTATCAGAAGAACTACTAGCCTTCTATGGAAATATTCCTCTATGTTTGGTACTATCATTATTACTATAGTATCACTCAGTGATACTAGGATGATTGACTATCTCAAAAAAGTATCTAAGAGAAATACATTCACCAGAGTCTTGATGGAATACACAAGCCCATACTAGAAGATTCTAGCACACAAAATCTCATAAACGACTATATGTGGTGAAAAGAACAATAACTCAGTGAAGAAAACATAATACTTCATGACTGACATAGAACCCTTCTTGAGATTCATTAATTCTCTAGCTTTGATAGCCCTCCGCATCTGAAGAAAGAGAAGGTCATTGAAGGAAATATGAAAATCAACCCATACCATGCCCTGTTAGTGAACATCTTGGGTAATTATATCCCACCAATTCTCGGCCGAATAACTCATAATGTATTTATAAATATTGAAACTCTTCTCTGGAGGCGTCTCTAGATTCTCAAAGATACACAATGAGGCCTCTAGAGAAGACTCACCAGCCTGAGGACCACCATCCCTAAAGAAGGTAATTGGATGCTACTGCTTGAAGTTAGACATCATATTAGCCATCATAGTTATAGCATATGGATAACCTTTCATGGAATATATCATATTTATAAAACTATCATGAACATGGGTGTCAGTTCCCAAATTAGATATAGGATCCAGTGCGTCAAGTGGAACTCTTAGAGGCAAGACTCTTAGTTCAGGGCCTACCATGTCTGGAGAATTTTCATTATCACCCTCCTGGAACACTAACAATGATTTTTTTGGTTTCATTGGTCTAAAAACTCCAAGAACACACCTTACAACAATATTTAAGGGGATAAATGGACACACTAATAGAAGGGGATGTATGAAACGCTCACTACCCATGGAATACTACCAAAACCACCCGTTTAAAAGGCCATGTATTTGTAAGACCTCAAGTATTATTTCAATTGGTTCTAATAGATGAATGTTAAAATATTATTTTATTCATCCTTAATATTCATCAATTTCATTCATTTCATATTTATTTTCTAGGATTACCCCTTTTCCTATCATAAAAATGAAAAGGTAGGATAAGGATGTGAAACCATTTTATTTTATAATCCATTTTTACTTCTATAGTTTTAATTTTATTATAAATTATATTGGACTAATTTAAAAATGGATCTTTATTCCCAATAAATTTGGTCACATACACCCGTTCACAAAGAATGAAACCCATTTTATTTTAATCTAATGGACCAACTTAGTAAATTGCCAATTATAACAAACAAGGTCCCATAAAACCTAATGAATTGAAACTTGAAATCACTCAATCTCAGCCAAGGGAAATAACATGTGTAATATTAATTATAAAACATCACTCAAAAATCATAGGAATATCTAGAAATTATAAGAGTGGAATGAAGCCATTTGTCCTGGAAATATGTATGACATGAAAATTCTAGGTGTCTATGCGGATTCATGTGACAATTATCCTTGAAATTATATCATCATACCATGTTTGAAATGAAACTGTCATTCATAATAATAATTAACAACACAACATATCATGTGAGTCACCCATTAGTGAAATAATATCAACTATAATAGGAAAAGGCATAAAAATAATTATAATTCTAGAAAATCAGCCTTTACCCCAATCATGGGTCTGTGATGCACAAGAATGGATTATGTCCAAGTTCCATGGGTTAATAATATCTAATATATTTTCTTCAAATTTTAATTAAATAAATGAAATCCTCTGATACCACTTTCTGACATCTGAGACCCTGATGCCGCATAGAGGTTCCACATGTCCGGTTGGGAAAATGGACTCAATCACATCTCCCAGAACACCAGAGGATACCAAATAGTAGTGAGAGCTTAGGATGTGTATGTGTGTAGACTATTCCCTAATTACCAGATTGTAAAAAATTAGATCAATAATAAATTTAGGTAAATAGTGGAATAAGTATAATTTAATGGAACGGTAGAAATTAATTGAACATTAACAATAATGAAACTGATGAAACTTATATAAATATACAAAAACTGATGATATATGTCATCTCTCTAGGAAGAAAGAAAACATGGATACAATGAATCATAGGATAAATTCTATAAAAAGGAATACAATAAGAATCCAAAAAATTTCTCAATCATCCTAAGCTCCAGCACAATCATCTATTACCAACTCCATCCTATGAAACCAAGAAATCAAGTGTCTATAGTGATACACTTCCCATTATCGATACCTACATACATGTAATCTTCACAAGTGATAATGGTAGCATGTATTGTGTGTGAGATAAATATTAGTATACCACCACCAATGGTGTTTATAACATCATTTACATGTAATATAAAATTAACATGCATGCCAGCATGCATATATACCTCCAATGGCTATAAGGCCTTCATTTTTTATTGATTTTTGATAATCCACCTTTCAAGGGGTGAGGTGGAACCCTTACAATTCCCGTAGGCGTAAGTATTACATGGACCTATAGGCCTTAGAGGAATTAATTTCCCATATGCTTCAAACATTACATACAACCCAGACTAACTACTTGGAACTGCTCCTCCCAGCATCTTCATCACGAAATCAGCTCTCTATCATCGCATGGCTATTCGGATAGGTTGTCCCATGCATGCACAACCTTGTCCCAATGGTAGGTTCCATACCCTCTCTTTCTGAAAATCTATGTAGCTTCTGTTGTTGTGAAAGCTCCTTGCCCATCCTCATATAGAGCTTGTTCCTTGTAGGTTGTCTGGTTTGCATCTGCACTAAAGGTGTCCCGAAGGCCCTGAGGTGGCCTGAAGGCCTTACTGGCTCAATGGATTGGGTGGTCTGAAGGCCTTAAAGGACTCGGGGACCAAATCGGTGGCCCGAATGCCCAAACGGGGGCAAATTCCCTGCTACTACAATTCCATACAATGCCTTCTACAGTTCCCACTACATTACCTACTACAGTACTACACAATTCTATGGTATTGTATCAGTACTGTATCAGCAAGCATGCATATATAAAATTAATGTAGTATAGTAATGTAACTACCCAAGTAACTACCTCAGCACTCAGCTGGTGTCTAAACATATAGCAATTTCATTTATTAATTATGTTCCAGTTTTTATAAATAGGTCACATGAGTTAATACCATCACTGAAAAAAATATGACAGTAATAGTGATGGATATAGGGTGAAAAGGCATCCGAGATATAATTTATAATGGTGATGTTCCAAGGTGATAGCCAAGAAAACCTAGACCTCAAGGCTTTCCAACTCAGTAGTAACTACATCCTAGATATAGGGGTAAGAGTTTAATCCAAGATGCCTCATTCAAGTAATTCCATAATAGTTTGATCTAATCGAGTCTAATGAATACATCCAAGATAAAACATGACTTGTTTATAGAAACAATGATGTAACTGAGGCACTTCGGGTCTGTAGAAATGATTTTGGATCGAAGGATTGTATACAAGTAATCCTATAGTAGTAAAGGAGGGATCATATAGTGTTATACCAGGCATCAACCAAGAGATACGGATTGGGTTCCAGGGTGGGTCTCTGCAGAGGGAAATAGAATCCTTGAATTAGAATGGTGTCTATGAATTACCACGATATTACCTCAGGAATCTAAAAGACAACTTGACTCTGAACACTCCAATAATAATTTCAAGGTCCATATTAAATTAGGCACCTTATAGTTAAATCATTTAATTAATTGATCCATGTTATGGTCATACCATTTAATAATTAATTTGGTTCAAGACTTAACTTTAATTAGTGTTACATGGCCAAGGGTAATCCATCCATTCCATTCATTAGGTCATATTTAATTCATTAGGTTCATTATGAAACCTTTCATCATAGTTGTCAAGGGTTGGTACAGATATGAATCCAATAATTCAATTATATTAAATTTTGATGAGTAATATATATAACATATACATAACATTTCAATTTTAGATTGATTTATCAAATTATAGAACTTACCATAGGTGGGTAAGGTGGAGTTAGACATGGTATAATCCAGTTACTAATTCAAAATTCAATATCAATCTAATGAGGGAGTCTTAAAATTATTAAGGTCAAGATATGTGACACTCGTATGATGGCACAGACACACATGTCAAGCATTAAAATTAAAATATAGATAACACCCTGCATGGGGTGGTCAGTGTTGTGGATGTAACAACAGATGTTGAGTAACATATATAGAATGATTTTTATAATAAGGTTCTAAAAAATGTAATTTGGGCATGTAAATTGAACATACAATTCCTGATGAAATTGTCACGCAAAAACAAAAATTTATAAAATGACGAATCTTGAGGAGTTGGTTATAGAAAATATACCTTGTACTCATACAACTCTCATCATCCATTATCTGACTCTAATTTGGTTGATGTTGTATGATATCTGAGGAATTAATCAATTCCCAGAAAACATGGCATATGGGCATGCATATGAATAGTATTTTAGATAATAAGTAGAATGATGAAATATTAAAATGCAATTAATAACATGCCAGTGCAGATCCAATGAGAAGAATGATGGTCGAGTTAAACATCGGATGGATTCTTCATCTCAAATCGTATGTTATGCATTCAAAAATTTCAAAAGAGGAAAATATTGGGTGGCTATCTGCGAAAAAACTATAAGGGAGGAAGGGTTTCATTTAATTATAATTTTAAGAAAAAAATAGAAAATTCGAAAAAACAGTGTTATTATGGTTTGGATACATGGTTTTTTCAATCCATGTGAAAACCATGAGTAGGAAGCTGTAGTAAGGGGCATACCACTCGGTTATTGAATAAGGTTTGACCAACCATGCAAGAACTGCATGAAAATCCACTTCCAGAATTGCAGACATTCTCAAATTATTGTGTGGCTCAAATGACATGGTTTGGGAAAACCGTGTGCCCTACTCTAAACCAACGTCCTATATTACATGATTAAAAATAACTATGTGTATTGCCTCTCATGATTTTCCCCAACCGTGATATATGACAAAAAACTCCAATCTTGGGGGTTCTATGTTCTGAACAAGCTCTAGTCACACACAAAAACATCACTAATTCATTAGGCATCTATATTATTTCCATAAAATAAAATTAGAACAAATTTTAAAGGATCAATTCCTGATTCAAAAATGGGTTATTACATGATGGGATGAGTACCGCTTATGAGTTAGACTATTTTATGGGTCCACTTTGGTGAGAGATACATTGAAATCTATGTTTCATGGGAGCATAAGTTTATTATATTAGTGTTATTTTAGTGTAATTCTATTCAATAATTTTTTATTATCATTCTTCTAATGTAGTTTTTTATATTCTTCATGTTTTATATAATTTTTTAAACTTGTTTGGGTCTTAGTGGCTTGTGTGGGATGCTTCTGGTGGATTTCCTACTAGTAAATATACTCACCCATATGTATGAACCATGGTGAAAATGTAGATTTCATTTATCATGTTATAGGTAAAATGAAGTTATTATAATTCTATAATGGAGAAGTATGATGATTTGATCATTAGTGGTTAGGGCATGGAGATGTTATAGTGTTCGGGTTTTAAATTAGGACCACCATGGTACTTGGGTCCTCTCGTCATTGGGGGTTTTTTAGACCCAGAATTTCTTTGTTTTCTATTTTTAATACGATTATCATATTATTAAGATATTTTATTTTATTATTTCTATATCAAGTAACATGTTATTGATCTTTGTTGTGGAATTTTATGGGTTTTTTGTTTCATAGAGAAAAATCCCCCATGTTTTTGTAAATCCAATGGAATTCATTTCCATTATTTAGTTTTTGTGGTATGTTACATAATCTTACTACTATATCATTCCTACTAAGGTCAATGGGTTGGGTCCAGATGTTAAAAATGATATCAATTTGTTACGGTCTATCAATACAGATTTTATTATAAATATAGTATGTGTAAAAAGTAAAATTTATTGTATAAAAAGTTGTAATTAACCTTTTTATGTCGAACTTTATGTTTCATGGATAGTCCTAGTACAAAAACTATTGTTAAAAACTATTAACAGTGTCATTAAATCATATTTAGGAGTTTAGACGATGATAATTTTCTATCATAAATTATTAAGAAGACTTCCTGCTTTTATATGATCATTTATTTTTTATATCTCATTTGTGATTATAGAAATGTTACATTGGGTTTTCTTGTTGACCTATGACATACTATATGACCTATAATAAACACATGATTTATGTGGTAAATGGAAACAACTTGTTTCTATATTTATAGAAATATTCCAACAGTCATGAAACATAGAAACTAGTAATAGGTTGTATCTGCAAATATGGTTCAACCTAAATCATAGCTAAACCAATATCTTGTCTATAGTATTTTACTAGAATTCGAGACTATTAAAAATAAAAATATAATTTATTAAAATCAACATGTGTATTCCTCAGGGTAAGTCCAAATTTCATAACTAGTCAATATTTCAAGGTGATTCAGATCCATATTAAGTATAAGCATTTCTCAATCAGATTAAAAGAATCATTGATTTCCTTATATTTATTTTAGAAATTAATGTCAATATAGTAGTGTGTTCTCTTGAAGACCTAGGATAACATTATTTTTGTATAGATGTTTGAGATAATCATGATCATGGCCTTAATTGGGAAGGAATTCAAAAATTATTTAGTAAACAATTCTATCCCCATACCTTTTAGGTGTCACAAATGATGAATATCTTTGGTATGATACGTGATAGAATGTCATCTACGAAATATAAAACACTAATCCCTTACCTATATCTATTTTCACTAGTCGTATCTATTAGTGAATCTCTCAAGGTAGTCATAATTTAGTTAGGTTTTCGGCCAAATATTTTCCGGAAGTTATCATTTTTTTATTAAGAAACACACAGATATTGTGAATAAGGAATTGATAGAAAAAAAAGACATTTCTAGAAACTAAAATACTGGAAAATTATTTTTCTAACTAGATATAGGTTGGAACCCTAGTGTTGGAAATAATAACATGAGAGAGTATTGATCTAAGAGTAAATGGACATCTGGAAACTTGTCCATTATATCAGCCAATTTTCCTCCACAACACAGTCATTAAAATGGATTACTTACAATGTGGATCATTGGATAAAAATTAAAGATAATGTACGATATCATATTAGGAGTTCCATATTTGTGTAAAACCATTATATATGAGGAATTATTTCACAAATCCATGAAATTCAAAGGGTGGTGATGGATCAAATAAGTCTCATCTCTCTCATTCTCAAATAATATAATCTTATGAGAATAGTTATCATCCTCATAATCAAGAAACAAAGAATGATTGAAGGGACACTTTTATAATCTAGCCTACACTACCTTAATAATGTAATAATTACTTCCCACTAGGTGTTGGTTGATAGTGGTAAAGATTTTATATGAAAATTATATTTGAGAAACTTGGTCCCTCAATGGTGTGAGGTACCATTCTCATCAACTCCACATTAATGATTTTTTTTTGATTCTGTAAATTCACACTTATTTAATTCTTCTCATGCAATATGTCAATCGGTGATTCATATGGAGATGTTGACACATGTTTTGAGAGTTATGAAACCTCTATGTAAATTGAATTAGAGAGGATTTACATATCTATCATGTTATGTTACCATTGATGAAGTGCAATTTCAGAAATAGATTGATGTCCAACAAAAGGAAATATTCAATTTAATATACTCAATAGACTATTTGATATAATTTAAGGCTAATATTGACAATTATTTTTTGAATGTGACCATAACATCCCTATAATGCGTGGTTAATTTGTTAAATGATGATTGGGATATCAATGTTGTAAGATAAAAACCTCTGGTGTAAGGGGATGAAACCATATCTTATCATATTGAATTGGTTAATTTTGGAACCATCAATGAAATTGGGAATTTTATACTTCCTGTTATATTAGATTTTCACCTTGATGTATTTCCTTCTGACTTGTCTAGGTTACCACCCAAATGGGAAATCATATATTCTATCGATTTTCTTCTCAGAAGTATAATTATTTCACTTCCACCATATAGAATAGAACCAAAATAATTAAGATAATTAGAAGTCCATCTAAGAGAATTAGAAATGAAAGGATTCATTGGACCAAGTACATCACCCTAGGCCACTCTAATGCAAATTTGAAATATGGGAAATTCTTATCTTTGATAATGTGTCAATTATTGTAAATTGAATCAATTCACGATCGAGAATCAATATCCACTTCCTTGGATCAATAATATATTCATTAGATTGATGGGAACCAACTAGTTCTCCAAAATTAATCTACAATAATGGTGCCACAAACTCTGAGTAATGAAGGAGGATATACTAATGAGAAATTTCATAAGCTGTAATGGTCATTTTGAGTACTTGTTCATGCGCTCTTTTCTAACGAATACACCTGTGGGTTTCTTTCAATTAATTATATATATATTCCTCAAGTACCTGGACTCATTTTTTATTGTACTTATTGATGATATCTGGATATATTCTAAAAAAGATATATTTATGAAAGGAATAATGAGACAGTATTTAGCATAATCCAAGAACCCTGAATATGTGTTGAATTCTCAAATAATTACTTTTGGATACAATAATTTCATTTCCTTAGTCATGTAATTTCTGAAAATACATATCACTTGATCCTCGGAAGATCAAAGCATCCATTTCATGGAAATCGCCTAATAACAACTTCAGGTATGAAGCTTTTTAGAATTATTAGGCTATTTTCATCGATTTTTTAGTTATTTCTCAAGATTCACTTCACATATGATCTCAATGATAAGGAAAGATATTCATTTCAAATGTAATGATGATTTCTTGAAATCATTTTTGGATCTGAAGGATAATCTTACTTTTTTACATATCCTCGTCATTACAAAACTAGGATAAAGTTATGTGGTATATAGTGATACTTATCGATTTGGATTAGGTGGGATTATAACGAAACAAGGTCATGTCATAGTATATGTCTCATGTAAATTGGGAACACATAACAATTATTACCCAATAGATGATCTAAATTTAGTTGTGGTGGTCCATGTATGAATGAAATAGGGGCACGACCTATTTAGAAAAAATTACACCCTAATTTCTGGATATAATACCATGAAATATATATTTTTTCCAAAGGAAAATAGACCTAAGTTAACTCATATGGTTGGAATATCTCACAATTTTTGGTTTTGAATTGGTTTATACACTATAGAAAGAAAATATAATGCCTGACTATTTATGTCAGAATTCATGAAAACAACCTATTTGATAAGATTTCACCCAATGGGAAATAATGGGGGTAATTATGAATATAAATTTGGATTTTATAGAAAATAATAAATATTTATTTTTCTTTTTGGATACCCTTATTCCATATTTAGTTTACCTAGTCAAATAAGATCTTTAATCATACCTAGACTACATTATTATAAGGTCAAACCTCAATGTTGGGGTGACCATTGAAGGTTTAGTTGGGGATTTAAACATTATGATTTCATTTTTAGGTCAGATCATAGTTTCCTCATCATTATAAGATCAAATCATTTATACATATCATTATCTGAACTGGATTTATGAGATTTGTTTTCAAAATATATATATGGAAATGAAAACCCATTTTTTAGTGCATTATGAAATATAAGTTGGTTAATAATGTTTTGAAATGTATCACTAATAATGAAATAAATTCATAACATCCATGACCAGCATTAATGTTATAATATATTCCAATACTAATATGGAAATGGGAATATATATTTACATGTAATTTCTCATTGGTCTACCATGGACACTCTGAAATATTGACACTACTTGGTTTCTAATAGACTGATTCAATAAGTTATAACATTTAATTAAAATTAAAGAGTTAATAGAGTTAATGATTCGTAAAATACCTATATTAGTGAACTGATTATGTTTCATAGATTAATATCTGATATTATCTTTGATTGACGTCCAAAATTCACCTCACAAGTTTTTTGATCCTTGAAACAATCCCTAGGAACACGGTAGACCATGCACCTGGCATATCATCCACAAACAGATTGATAGATAAAACAAATTACCCATACACTATAGTATGTTATAAGAGGATACGTAATTGATTTTGGAAGATTATGGGAAGATAATTTTTCTTTAGTGGTGTTTCCATAATTTAATAGCTATCATGACTTGATATAGATGCCTTTATTCGATGAATTAAAAATTCATCTTTGTCGACCACCACTTTTTTGGGTAGAGATGGTGCCATCAATAATCAAACCTAGTCTTATCTATGAGACAATAGAGGAAATATGGATTATTAATAAATTGATGTCAACATTTTAGATCTGTCATAAATCATATGCATGTCAATGTAGATGACCCTTATCTTCTGATGTAGATGACCAAGTATTCTAAAATGTTTCTCCAAGACTAGTCACCACTAATAAAAAATTATGGAAAGTTAGATAATCAATAAATTGGACCATTTGAGACTATGTGACATATTGTAAATGTTTCATATCGATTATCCCACCAACTAATATTTATTGTTTTCCATATTTGTTTCCATTTATCTTCATTAAAGAAGTACCAGTCAGATCTTATACTTGTAATACATTTTGATAACATTACTCTTGAACCAGATGATATAATAATCCAATACCCAATTCATATTATGGATTGATGATAAAAAGAATATGAAGAATATGTAGATATTTGGTATATTTATTTTGTTAGCATAGTTAGATTCTAGAGGAAACCTCATAATTTAAAAAGTTTATGAAAGTGAAATGGTCAAAACTCTTCAAAGACACTGTCAATCTCCATGTTTTTGAAAATAGAAGTGATAGTGGTGGAGAGAATGTAACCCCCATTGTTTGAGATATGCTACCATTTTATAGTATTGATTATACTTTAGGAAATTATTGGGTTGTAACACTGGAAGTGTTCAAAGGAGGAAGGGGAGAGGAATATGGAATCTAACTTTAGGGGTTAGTTCACTATCTGAATTATTATTAAGGTTTTTAATCAATCCTGTGTGGGATTTAATGGAAATATATTTGTGTGATGTGATATAAGAAAATATATATTCATATATTAAATGGTATTCATGGCCTAAAAATGATTCTTGACTTGTACGTAGGAGGTGACTTTTTTATAGTACTATTTATCTCAATGTTTTATGGGGTAAATTAATTTATAAGGCCATTAGTGATGTCCAGTATATGATATTTATTAATTTAAGAACCCTTAAGTTATAATGATTCTCTTTATCATATACCTCAAACCTTAGTCTCTCTATATATAATTTTAGATGCCCTATTTCTTTTAGAGCTTAATTTTAATGGATCTTCTAGTTTTAGACCTAGATAATCATGGGTGAAAATTAGAGTTATTATTCTCATTTTTATCTTATTTTAATTTCCTAAAAAACCTAAAACAAGAAAGTAAATCAAATATATATGTTTAGGGATAATCTTTATAGAAATTATTTGGGTTTCACTAAAGTAATGGGAAGGGTAACCCATACCTATTTGGTTTCAACATTCTTCTTCTGAATGAACGTGTTGAGGTAAATGGATTCTATCCCATTAAAATCATATAGTAAATATATTTATTTTTTACTAAAATTGATTAAATGTTTTATTTAATTAAATCCTTTAAGAAAACCCTTTTAAAAACCTCCATGCTATGTTAGTTCTTAACTGATAGGTTATATGTGTCACCCATAATATTTTTGGTAAATTTCTTAAATTTGAATATTATTTTCCTAATAAATTATGGTGTGATAAATATACATGATCACATTTAATGTTTTTTATAGTGTATTAGAGGGTAGACCTTTTGGATTTTATTTGAATATCATTCCAAATGGGTCACACTATATTGTACCACCAAACAGAGGCTTGGGTTTAGAGGGATGAGTATGATTCACGAGTTAGATAGTATGGATGACCTAATTTGATTGGAGATGCATTGAGTTTTGTGTTACATGGATTAATGGGTTCATTAAATGGGTTTCCTTTTTTTAACACCAAGAAAATTTAGTTTAAAATAATTGTAATTTTTAAATCTTTCCTAACATGAAACCCCATGAATTAAAAGAATTAAGATATACTGTAGAAATATTATTACATAAATGTGACCAGCATAACCTAGCTATTGAAATGGTGGGTATGATTATTATTGAACACATTGTGAAATATATTTATAACATTCTAAACCAATAAAAATTTATTGAATAATTCTTAGGAAATAAACACTCATTTTTTGGTGAAGTCATTTTATGCTTCAAAATTATGTTTTCTTGAAAAAATGGTTTTTGGTGAATTTTTCACATATAAATTCAGGTTGATTTATAACATTTTTAGAAATTTATTTTTATTTAGTTAATATCATGTATTATATCATCATTTCAATATTATATTAAGATAAGTTTTTAGGACTTTTCTAAAAAGATATATTTTTAAGTGAATAGTGTGATTGGCGATTATTGTAAAAACTGCCATTTATTTTCATGTAAATTTGTCGTTATGCTTAAATTTTGATCTTAAATTAACATAATACTCATTTAAATAAAAATTATTTAATTAATTAAATTTTAATCATCAATATATTTTATTTTGGTTTATGTATATTTTTGAGCTTAAAAACACATATGTTTGAAACCTATTTTCATGCGTGAAATCTGTTTTTCTCCAAATTAATTAAATTAAAATCCATTTTTTAAAAAAAATTTAAAAATATTAAATATTATATATTTACTAAGATATTATAACATTAATTTTATGGATTTTTTCAGGCATGGAATAGATAAAAATTATGTTTTATTCTTATAAATGCACTTTATTTAAAGATGTCTTCATTGTGTTTTTTATGTTTCATTTAAAATTAATTTAACCCAATTATATAAATTACATATTATAAAATATAATACCTATATTTAATAAGAATAATTAATATTATTTAATAAGTTAAAATTAATTTCTGGTTATAATCTATAGTAAAAACAATAAAAAGTTGTCAATATTGTAAAAGGGTAAATTGGGATACCCTAGGTCAGAAAATTTTGATAAGACCAAAATTTTTCATATTAATTATTATTAGATGAAGATATTTTTACCATTATAATTTTAGTCTCAAATTTATTTTTTTTATGGGGCAATTTTCCATGATTATTACATAAAAATATTTTAATCCATTAAAGAATTCAATGTGAGACCCTTCCCTAACTTCTAAAAGCGCACACCTCCTCTATTTTCATTATACCTTATTGAGCCTATTATCTTAAGAAACATTTATAAAATTCTCTTATAACATCACTATTCACCAATTAGGGGAATTTATATTTTTAAAATACCTCAAATATGGTCCTTATTAATGGATCCAAATGAAATCTACCGAAGAAGGGGTAATTGTCATACCCGAACTCTTTCAATTTATTTCTTCATAAAAATCATATAAATTTTTAGTTTTTATCATAAAATAATAAATTTATTATTATAAATATACTAAAAATAAATTATAATATTTTAACAAAAAATTACCCTCCATCATTTCCATTAAATGGGAGATAAAATTATCACTTATGTGTACGTGTGAACTTTCACCTCCACGTAGTGATATAATTTATTTTCCAACACCATAATTTATGGTTCACAATTATGATGGGTTTAAAAATTTTATATTGTATTTATAACCTAAATATGGGTTTTTAATTATAATATATTATCTCTGTTCTTACCTTTTTGTCTATATGAAAGAGATAATCTTTCTCATGTGTACTTGTGGACTACCACCTCCATGAGGTGTTATGATTCATTCTTCACATCATCTTTTCATAACTCATAATAATGATAGATTTGAAAAATATATATGATATTTATATATATTATAATTATTATATATAGTTTAATCATTATTTACCTTTGATTTTTCCATCCACTGAATAGTGGTAACATTACTCATGTGCACGTACAGACTATTGTCTCCATAAAGTGGTGTAATTTAATTTTCATAAAATATTTATATTAATTATTATAAAATAAAATATAATTAATAAATAAAAAAATTATTTCCTTATTGAAATTTTGGATATGATGAAACCATATGCATAGTCCATGGATTGAAACCATCAAACTTAATCATGTCTAGAAAACAAATATGTTTTAACATGAATGTTCATTTTAATAAATAAAATTATAAATAAAAAGATAATTGGGAATTATACATTAATGATACATAGTATTTTGTGTATGAAAGTTTTTCTTTCAAATATTTTTAATAATTATATATTTATTATATTGGATATTTTAGTGCATAAAGAGAAAGAGAGGAGTTTACCTAAGGGGTTTATCTTTCAATCTAATTTTAAACAGGTTTTATTTTTCTTGAATTTTGATTGACAGAAATTATAGTATACGTATCTGATAATTAGATTTTATTTTTATTGTCCTATATTTATTTCTGTATTTTATTTTTTTAGTACCCTTTTCCCATCCTTCGTGCTGAAAATGGTTCAAAAGATGTTTTTAAAAATAAACTAACCATATTTATCCTTTATCATTCAGAAATAATTTTTATTATATATAATTGATATCTAAAATTCTTTTCAGAAAGTTTTTATAATTATTAAATGATTTTTAAAGTCATTTTAACCACATTATACTTTTTTACAAAAATGAAAAATAAAACATTATTCATTTTTATTTTGAAAATAGGCACTTTTAGAAAATGTGTGAATAAAATATTTGTTTTGAAAATTATGGAACAAATGATATTTTTCTCCATTATGAGCATTCAATTATTTGAAGCTTCCATTAGATTATTCTATGGTTTATTTAAAATAAAATTTCTTTCATGTTATTTTGGAAAAGTTTTTATATTAATTAAGTGATTTCAAAATGAATAGTTTATTTTCTATAATAAATGTTCCAAGTGATATTTTGAAGTTATTTATCATTTATGGTGACATCATTTGGGGATAATTATGTTTCACTGGGAAATGCTTCTACTATTTCGTACTTATTATTTCTCTACATCATTTATTGTTATAATAATTAAATATTGAACAAAATCAATTTATTTTTATTTTCCATGGGTTAAGTGATGATGAAAATTTAAACTCATTCATGATCTTTTCATGTTCATATCAATGGATTATGATTATGTGATGGGTGGGCCCATTATATTTCCCTGAAACATTGGTTAAATATTGATAAATTGTGATATAATTATGATATGTATGAACATGATTTCATTCTCACAAAAAGAAGCATGGACCTGGTTTAATGTCTATAAGTCTATGTTTCGACTAGGTTTAATGTCTATAAGTTTATGTGGAGAATTATATTCATCTCTATAACTATATGTGAGGACCTGATTTCATGTCCTTAACATAATTAGTGAACTTGTTTCTATTTATACATGTTCACAATGTTTTTTATTCTGGTTTTATGATATTATCTCATTAATTAGATTGATTACTTATGATTCCATGTTATTATGAATTTTTTCATTTATTATGACAAATTCTTATACCAGGACTCGTGATTAATGATAACTAATTCATTGGTTATGAATTTCTTATGTTATAATCATGTTCTTATACCATTATGTGCACATATGATCATTGACTGATATACCATATGTTTACCCCTATAGAGCATTTGATCTCTCCCTATATTATGTTTTCTGTCCACGTATTTTGATTTAAAGTTACAAGTATGAAATTTCTAGAGTGGTATTAATATTAGTAACTTGGTAGTAGATGATGAAGATCCATTATAAAATAATATTTTTATGTATCTATTCTTCAAAGAAACCAAGCCTTCATGGTTCTCAAATGGATCGAAATTATGTGTAATGAATATTAATTTAATATTATTTAATATTTATGTATGTAATGTTTTGGGTATATACAGTTGTAATAAGATAAAGGTTTATTTATCTTTGGAAAATAGGATGAAGAAAATATAGCTATAATCTTTAGGATAACACTATGTATTACAGAATATCCAAATTATGATAAAGAAAGGAGTGTGATTTTCATCGTAAATACATCTGGTATGGATACAAGTTAGTGGATGAGGTTGTTTCATAGATGAATCTATAGGTAATAACTCTAAATGGGGTGTATTGGGTTGTTTATACTGCTTTCCATCATAGAGACAAACGAATGAATAAGGGGAATACCTTAAGCATAAAGAGATTCATCCTTTGAAGAACATCAAAAATTGACAAAGGCATGAACAAGGAACTCTTTAAACATGGGTCGTGCAAGTTTCTTTATGGTCACGCAAGTATACTTGTGCGCCACATATGGGTTGCACAAGTATAATTGTGCGCCCTATTCTTTTTTTTTCAAGGTGCTCTGTGTCCTATAAATACCCCCTGTGGGTCCCCCATTTTGGGGAAGAAAAATCCAAAACTCATAATTAAGCTCTGGTCACCCTAGTCTCTGCCTGAAGTCTTCCGAACACTTATAAGTTAATTTCTTACCTATAATGGAAGATATAAAGAGAAATAATAACGCCTAAGTGTTAGAATTCATCAACACTTGCGTGCCTAAGTGTCCATCCCTTATGGGAAATGGATACACTTGCACGTCGCCTTGTCCTATCATGGAAACTTGTGCACCGCCCTTCTAGAAGCATATCGGGATAATACTAAGGGCATAAGCCAAGTCTTTCGAAATTATTCCCCTATAGGTTCTTCGCCTCACATGTGAACTCATTTCGCACAAGTATACTTGCGCGACCAGGACTTGCACTCCCAAACAGGACTTGCGCGCCTGCCTTATTTTAGGTACCCCTCCTTCCAATTCACTTCCTTTCTTCAAATCCACCGTTTTCTCTTCAAATATCTAGCCTTAAAAACCCTCTTCAATTCCACTTATGGCATGGTTCCTTTGTTGTCTTCCTTATCTGAAAGGAATTATATGGAACATCTCTCAAATCCTTGTGATTTATATAACTTTATATCACTACGGTTAGAGGTTCCCTTCATTCAACCTTATCCCTTAAGATGAGAGAGTCTTTGATTTGTGAATCTTTCTCAGGAATAAGCCCCAGTTATAAGTCAAATCCCCTTAATCTAGGAATACTCCTTAGAACTAAGCCCCAAATTAAGAATCTAAATCTCCATAAAGCACAAATACATTTATGGACCCTGTTAATGGGAATCCTCCTTAGGAGTAAGCCCCAAGTCCCCTTTAACTTTGGGCATCCTTCTCAGGAGTAAGCCTCAAGTCTCAATTCCACTTATCCTAGGCCTCATTTTCAGTAGTAATCCCTCGTCATAAGTCCCCCCTAATTTGGGCATCCTCCTCAGGAGTAAGCCCCAAGTTAGAGTATCCAAATCTCCATAAAGCACGAATATCTTTATGGACCTCACTCCAGAACTTCTTTTCTGAACTAAGTCATGGTCTTCATTTACTTGGGCTGTCACACATACATAATCCCCATATCATTCCTTGTGACCACATATTTCATGGAACAAATCGCCAAGTTTACCAATACCTCTTATTTCTCACACTAAGCATGACTCAAGTGAGCTTAGAGTGTAAAAGTAACTATGACACATCTCTTTGGGCCATTAATCATACGTAATCCCCACATTTCTTAATCGAACTACGTGGACATTGAACTCTTCCTTAAAAGTAGAGTATGTAGGAATCCTTTCTAAGGTACAATCCTATAACCCATTAATTTTCATCTGTTCCATATGACATTAAACTATATCTTAATTTCTGAACTACATCGGTTCTAAATCCTTTTCTAACAAGGATACGTAGTTAGCCCATCTGTGGGTACGATCTCAACTCTAAAATTATACCTGTCTTTCTGAATGAAAATAAACATCAAGTGCCATACTGAGTTTATTTAAAACCACTATAGTTATCATAATGACCAAGAGATTTATATATAATTTATTGAACAATACCATTAACTAAGAATCTATAATAAATACGGATGATTCTCTATCGATGAATAACCTCAAATTAATATAAAATATTTTCTAAATCCCATACATATCAATCATTGATTTCAAAATATAAAGGAAAAATCATTTTCATACATGGGTAATTAATAAGGATTCATGAACATAACATAAATCTATGAGAGAGTCCCAGAGTAGGAAATAATTCCCCCTAAAAAGGTGTGATGAGCCAGACCTCCCATCCTCTCGACAAATGAAAATTATTATGCCTCTTCGGTCAACAACTAATGAGAACCTACCATTAGAAAGTAGGTCCAAATGGATATATAATCATTGGATATTTCTGGTTCTATGAATAAACCTGTTAGAAACTGATTGTGAAAGTTTGAACCTTAAACAAACGAGTTCTTCCCCATTTCCAGAAGAAAAAAATGGTAAACCCGATGTGAATCCTTAACCATGTTAAAATGATGTTTTACTTATTTTTTAGGCCCCTATTTAACTCAATGTGAGGGCCAGAAAAGAAAACAATAAAATATATTCCCATTCAAAATATTTAGTCTATCCAAACTTATCTTGATTATGTCTGTTATATCAAACATGCACTCTTTTCCAAGATCTCTCTACATTATAGAAATGGATTCTTTAAAGTTCACACATGTGAATGCTTTGGCCGCTACTCCTTCAGGATCTTTGTCTGATCTGAGGACGACATCATCTACTCAGCGTCTACAATGATGGGTCTCGAATGTGTTGGTTAAATAATACCATCAAAACGGTACCATTCCGACTCTGGAGGCCACTCGACAAGCCCTTCAAGTTAACAATTCACCCTGGTTGTCCGAACAGCGACGACCAGTGATCATGAAGCAGGCGGTGCTAACCACCATCTCTAACCATTTCAGGTCATTATCCCTTTAATGCAACAACCAGTCCCTCCCATATTATAGGGAGGTGAATTAAGAGGTCACTCAAGGCCTCAGTTCAAGAAGATAGGGGTCCTTCCCAAGGGCTACCATCAACAATCGACGCCAGACTCGTGTGGTAGTGCACCCTCAACATGATGAGGGTATCGCCTTTAGGGGTTCAGCTCATGTTCCTCAGACCCGAGCACACAAGTCGAATCGCCAGAGGCAAAATTCGGCCAACAGGGAGAAGGGTCTTACTTCTTCCCCCTCCAGATAAGTCCATCATGCTAACTTGATGGAAAACAACGAGCAGGCATATACACCCATCTGTCCTGATGTTACTGCTGAGTAGACTCATCTGGCAGTAACACGCCAATCCCGCCAGTCAATTCCGGTGGAGTATTATAGGTAGAAATATACAGCTGTTTATAATTCATCATCTAGTCAATAGGCTCATCTGATTGTGAACAAAGAAACTCACCAATAAAATGTGGTGGGGAAAAATCAGCTGGCACATACACCTGTAATTCATCAGGCTAACCAATAGTCTCATTTGGTAGCACTCAGAGATGTCAATTAGAAAGATCCAATGACTAGAAGGAGGCAGAAATAATTTTCTACCCCCACACATAAGTACTGTCAATATCCGTTGATAGAAAAAGGAGGATAGGAGCAGGCACATACACCTACTCCAGATATGGAATAGACGTATATTCCCATTCTAGCTGCTGAAGTCACCAAGAACATTCTGAAAATGGTGAAAGAGCATAAACAAATCCCTTCCCATATTCTGGATGCCTATCAGAGTATTATCACAACTTTAGTAGCATCACAGGGAAAGAAACATGAATCTATCACTATTAGTGGAGTGACTCATCAACAAGTTACTCTAGAGAAAATACACACCTATGTTCCAGTCCAGGAGGGTTGTGGGACATACTCCCCCATATCATATGGACAATCAAGTCAGGCACATACACCTGATTGGAATAGAGATAATCAGCCTAACCAGACTACTTCTCCTCAGCAGGCACATACACCTGCCCATAATAACCACTTTTGTCAATAAGTGGTTTCCAAAGTGAGTAAGAAGGTGTCTAGGAAAAGGACCCATCCAACACAGTCAAGAAATCAAGAGTCAATTTGTAATAAGTCCTTGCTCGATGCTGCAGTTCTTGATGAACTCATACAATTGTCTATTGCAACTCAAGATTCTACTCTCTCATTTCCCAATAGTGGGAACAATAAATCTGAAGGTCTTAATCAGACACATCCACTTGAAGTCTTGCATCAAGATAGTTCGGTCGATCTTGATGTGTTATCCTCAGATGAGATCCACAATAACCCTCTACATGGCCAAAAGATCAAGGAGCAAGAAGTTTCATCTTTTTCTATAACCCATGATGGTGGTCCTCCCCATGATGATGAATTTAGCTATGAAAGCCCTCTCCGTAGTAGTAATTTTCATTTCCTAGATAATTCTTCAATGGACAATGCAGAAATGAGAAAGACCTCTTCTCTTGAGGCACTTGAAAATTTGAAGCCAGTCATGTCTGAGGCTTTATCGCTAGCAGTTGAAATACTTTCTCAGTCTGAAGATATCCCGGGGCGTAGGTCATTCTCTAAACCACCCTTGGGTCATTCATCTTCTAATTTTACAAAATAATTATCTACCAATCTTGTTGAATCAGATAAGGAAACAAAGAAGCACCATCTTTGGTCTAGTCAGGTTGAAGAATCTTCATCAAATGATAAGGAGGAGGTGCTGAATATGAGAAAACAACTGGTGAAAGGTGAAGTACCAGTCATGTTTTGGCCTTTGGTTGACTCTTAATATGATATTCCAAAAATGTTGGTGAAAGATTTTATTCACGATATTCATCTCAATATGTGCAAAACTATTTGTCACATAAAGGAGAAAATATTATCTTATGATGAATATGAAAATCATGTTAAGATAATAGAGGGGTTACAATGCCAAATTGATTTGGCATCTCTCTCAGTTTCCCGACACCCAAAGGTTGAAAATAAGTAGAGATCCCTTCAGCGTTCATGCCGTGGCGCATTAAAAAGGATGCGCCATATAATTACCAATGCCCCATCATGTATTCATATTAGGGGATGGGGTGTTCATGGAGCATTGCATTTCACTGTAATCTTTAGTCAACAAAGCCCACCAAAAGTGATCTCATGTAATGTTATTGCCCATGGATGGCCACATCCAATTGGTTTTGTCTGTAATCAAAGGCTTTCTCACAAACAGGCCCCAACTAGTTCTTCCCAAATTCAGGCATATAAAGAAAAATTTGTCAAATTACTCTTGAATCAAGAAAATGAGAATATAGAACAGGCTTATCGTTTAGATCATGTGTATCATCAGGTGATATAAGGGTCAGAAATTATCCAATGGTCATTTGAGCCAGGTGATTTGAGTGGATGTAGGTTGATGCATCTGGCAAATTTTCAGACTAAAGTCCGCAAAACCAGGAGAGATTTTAAGAAAGTCTCAAATGTAGAAACTCAAGAGCCACCTCAGCTTGCTAGGCTGGGGACTCTTTTAGCTCAACCCATGGGATCAATAGATAGGATTCGAGGAGTTGAGCAGGAATAGTAGGAACAACCCCAGTCCACCAGACATGGGACTTTTTCAAATCCTCAATATCTTCCTCAGCAAAAGTCAGTCTTCCCTCGGTTAGGGAAGAAGCCAAAAGAGGAACGCAGAGACGAATTATCATGAGACCCCCTCCAAATTACGGTCCATCAAGATGTTCATGAAGGATAAACTCACAAAAAGGCAATGTCTCATAAAGGACAAAGAAGAAGATAGTATCGCAGAAATGTTGATAGAAGGGATGCAATGCATTATTAATTGATAAATGTCATCAAAGTCATTGTCACTGATCCCCCAGAACATGAGGCTCACTCAGAGGATCCAAATGAAGATTTTCTAATTCAAGAGGTTGTACACACTGAGGAAAATGAAGAAGCTGTGCATACCAGAAATCAAAGGATTACCCAGAATTTAGGTATTCCTTCAAATAACCAACTTCCCCCTCTCCGAAAGGCATCCAACAAGGGGAAAGGAAAAAATCCAGGTTACCCCTAACTATGGAGAAGGACAATCACTCTCAATAGAGGAAAGTTTATCAAAACAAGAGGAAGAAATGAAGGAGTTAATGAGGTTAAATTCAGAACTACTTCAAGGTTGTATTCCACCTAAGCGTGATGGAGTTAGCCGGTCAAAGTAATTCATCATAGCTATTGGGACGGATCAAGAATATCCCCCTTTACAAGTACACCCTCACAGGTCTAATCCTATGGGTCGTACGCGATAGAAACTGGTAATGCTACCATCAGTTGCGGTACCAGTTACCACACCTGTCCAAACTCCATTTATTGTAACTGTATAGGTCCAACCTCAACCATATGTTTCTCAAAAATTAATGATTACCATTGAGTCATTAACAGCTCAGTTGGAATATATGGAAGGAAAATGTGCACCAGTTCAACTAGAGAAGAGAGCTTACCCTGAATGGGTTGATGTAATTCCTCCCTAATCAAATTTTGCGGGTACCACATTCCCAATTTTTAATGGTTCGGGAGATCCAGAACAACACTTAACACATTTTTTTCTCATTGTGATCCCATGGCGGGAACTCCTCACCAACATGAAGCAGTTAAGATCATGTGTTTTGTATAGTCATTACAAGGAGCTTCTTTTGTCTAGTATACAAGCTTGGAATCCCGGTCAACTATTGGTTGGGAAGATCTCTGTCAAAAATTCCATCTTCAATTACTCTCAACGTTTCCAAAGAAAATAGTTTTTTATCTTAAAAATTATAAGAAAAGGGAAAATGAAATAGTTTCAGATTTCATTTCTCGATGAAAGGGATTAACATATTCCTTAAGTTTAGAACTCCCTCCAGAATAATTGTTTCCAACCTGTGAGGAAATTTGGTGATGAATTATGCACACTGTTGATCCCAGTGAAATATAGAAGAGGGTTTTGAGACCTTAATTAAATCGCTCAGCAGATTTAAGACTCTCTTACAAAGACTAAGGCTAAAACTCGTGTAATTCCATTAGTTCCAGGAAAGAGAATGGGTAAAGCAGAGACTGCTATAGTTATGCTTAAACAAGCACATGTACCTGCTTCCACTTAAAAACCTTAATCATATCGAAGGGATCCACCTCTTGAGCATCAAAAATAATGGCCACCTCACCAATATGATCAAAGAGATCAAAGGTGGAAATAGTTTGAAGATTTGAACAACAATGTTTATTCATTCTGAAATAAACAAGTTCTTGGCTACTTTATCTTGGCTCTGGAAAACAATCTGGTTTAGTTGACAAGGCCCAAAAGGCCGAATAAGGAAGGAGATGAAGACCTCCCCAACTATTTCTCATTTCATTAGATGTTGGGGCATCCCATTCAAGAGTGTTTTTTCTTCGAAGACCTCCTGAAAAAGATGGTGGACTCTGGATAGGTAAAATTGAAAGGTTCTTCAGCCCAGGTAGCATGTCTTACTGCTACTGATCTAGAGGATGAAGGAAAGTGGCATGAAGTCAAATGCAAAAATGCATAGAAATATGATGATTGGATGGTCAGGAAAATGATCAAAAGAACTCATTCCATTTCAAGAACACAATTGAATCAACCAATTGTGTCTTCGGCAATGAATTCCACAACAAAACCCCCTTTATCAGAAAGAAAATCCTCAAAAGGCGGCAAAATTTGAAGAAAGAAGAACCGTCAGAAGAAGACGAGTTCATGTCAAAGCCTAAATTGCCCTTGACTTTGGCAGATTTTATGTTATCTACTTCAAAAGCACCTGCACCGCCCCACCAAACGGCACAACCTGAACTGACTAATCAAGCAGAGTCTTCGTCAGATGAAGAGTTGCCCTTTGTTTCTGTTAACATGATTCATTTAACAGATCCTCATGCCAGTAAATGATTCAGTCATGATGAGCCGTAGTTACCTGTATCAAACAGAGGAATTAGAGGAAGAGATAGAGGTCTAGGACACAGGGGAAGACATGGATATTTCAGAAGCCACTATTTTAATCCTACCCCTATTAGAACTGTATATGCGATAGAAACTCGTGGGAAAGCCCTTCAGCGGGCTCAACAAGAGCAAGAAAGTTCTTACACTCATGGCAGATTCAGTCCTGGGGCAGATATTTTGGAATATCGGTTAGAGATAACACATTCTTCCTATCAAAAAATAAATAGAACTATTCGGTCTAATCTACCAAAGCCAGGAGTATTTCCAACTCCTACCCTGATACAAGATGCATCTACATCCAAAGGATCAACTTCTAAGGAACATGTGAAACCACATGTTACCATTGGGAAACGTAGACCTTTGGACCAAAATTATGATGTCTTTAATACATTTGGCCCATGTACCTTCCAAATAATCAATTCTGGATGCCTTGAATCTATCAAAGGATATTCGAGAGGCACTTATTGAGGCTTTGTCAAGTCCTCAGTTATTCGAAACTGAAATTGTTGTGGCTGAAATCTACCAAATAGAGAATGATCATTCAAAATTCCATGAAATGATATCTTTTACAGATGAAGATGAAGATGATGTTGTGCACTTATAGTTTTTTTCAGGCATGGAATGGATGAAAATTAAGTTTTATTCTTATAAATTCACTTTATTTAAAAATGTTTTCATTATGCTTTTTATGTTTCTTTTAAAATTAATTTCAACCAATTATATAAATTAAATATTATAAAATTCAATACCTATTTTTAATAAGAATAGTTGATATTATTTAATAAGTTAAAATTAATTTCTGGTTATAATCTATAGTAAAAACAATAAAAAGTTATCACTGTTGTAAAATGGTAAATTGGGATATCCTAGGTCAGAAAAATGTGATAAGACCACAATTTTTCATCTTAATTATTATTAGATGAAGATATTTTTACCATTATAATTTTAGTCTCGAATTTATTTATTTATGGGGTTCTCTTCCATGATGATTACATAAAAATATTTTAATCCATTAATGAATTCAATGTGATACCCTACACTAACTTCTAAAAGGACAAACCTCCTCTATTTTCATTATACCTTATTGAGTCTGTTATCTTAAGAAAAATTTATAAAATTATCTTATAAAATCACTATTCACAAATTAGGGGAATTTATATTTTTAAAATACCCCAAATATGGTCATTATTAATGGATCCAAATGAAATCTACCGAAGAAGGGGTAATTGTCATACCCGAACTCTTTCAATTTATTTCTTCTTCAAAATAATATAAATTTTTAGTTTTTATCATAAAATATTAAATTTATTATTATAAATATACTAAAATTAAATTATAATATTTTAATGAAAATTACCCTCCCTCATTTCTATTAAATGGGAGATGAAATTATCACTTGTGTGTACATGTGAACTATCACCTCCACGTAGTGATATAATTCATTTTCCAATACCATAATTTATGGTTCACAATATTGATGGATTTAAAAATTTTATATTATATTTATGACCTAAATATGGGTTTTTAATTATAATATATTATCTATGTTCTTACCTTTTCGTCTGTATGAAAGCGATAATAGTTCTCATGTGTACTTGTGGACTACCACCTCCATGAGGTGTTATGATTCATTCTTCACATCATCTTTTCATAACTCATAATAATGATCGATTTGATAAATATATATGATATTTATATATATTATAATTATTCTATACAGTTGAATCGTTATATACCTTCGTTTTTTCCATCCACTAAAAAGTGGTAACATCACTCATGTGCATGTACAGACTATTGTCTCCATGAAGTGGTGTAATTTAATTTTCATCAAATATTTATATGAATTATTATAAAATAAAATACGATTAATAAATAATAAATTTATTTCCTTATTGAAATTTTGGATATGATGAAACCATATCCATAGTGCATGGAATGAAACCATCAAACTGAATCATGTCTGAAAAACAAATATGTTTTAACCTGAATGTTCATTTTAATAACGAAAATTATAAATAAAAAGATAATTGGGAATTATACAAGAATGATACATAGTATTTTGTGTATGAAAGTTTTTCTTTCAAATATTTTTAATAAGTATACATTTATTATATTGGATATTTTAGTGCATAAAAAGAAAAAGAGGACTTGAGCTAAGGGGTTTATCTTTCAATCTAATTTTAATCAGGATTGATTTTTATTGAATTTTGATTGACAGAAATTATAGTATACATATCTGATAATTATATTTTATTTTTATTGTCTTATATTTATTTCTGTATTTTATTTTCTTTAGTACCCTTTAACAATCCTTCATGCTGAAAATGGATCAAAAGATGTTTTTAAGAATAAAATAACCATATTTATCCTTTATCATTCAGAAATAAGTTTTATTATATATACATGATATCTAAAATATTTTTAGAATGTTTTTATAATTATTAAATGATTTTTAAAATCATTTTAATCACATTTTTCTTTTTTTTAAAAAGAAAAAGAAAACATTCTTCATTTTTTTTGAAAATATGCACTTTTAGAAAAGGTGTGAATAAAATATTTGTTTTGAAAATTATGGAACAAATGATATTTCTCTCAATTATGAGCATTCAATTATTTAAAGCTTACATTAGATTATTCTATGGTTTATTTAAAATAAAATTTCTTTCATGTTATTTGGGAAAAGTTTTTATATTAATTATGTAATTTCAAAATGAATAGTTTGTTTTCTATAATAAATGTTCCATGTGATCTTTTGAAGTTATTTATCATTTATGGTGACATCATTTGTGGATAATTATGTTTCACTGGGGAATGCTTCTACTATTTCGTACTTATTATTTATCTACATCATTTATTGTTATAATAATTAAATATTGAAGAAAATCAATTTATTTTTCTTTTCCATGGGTTAAGTGATGTTGAAAATTTAAATTCTTTCATGATCTTTTCATGTTCATATGAATGGATTATGATTATGTATTGGGTGGGCCCATTATATTTCCCTGAAACATTGGTTAAATATTGATAAATTGTGATATAATTATGATATGTATGAGCATGATTTCATTATCACAACAAGAAGTATGGACCTGGTTTAATGACTATAAGTCAATGTTTTGACTAGGTTTAATGTCTATAAGTATATGTGGAGACTTATATTCATCTCCATAACTATATGTGAGGACCAGATTTCTTGTTTTTAACATAATTGGTGAACTTGTTTCTATTTATACATGTTCACAATGTTTATGATTCTGGTTTTATGATATTATCTGATTAATTAGATTGATTACTTATGATTCCATGTTATTATGAATTTTTTCATTTATTATGACAAATCCTTATAATAGGACTCATGATTAATGACAAGTAATTCATTGGTTATGACTTTCTTATGTTATAATCATGTTCTCATACCATTATGTGCACATATGATCATTGACTGATATACCATATGTTCACCCTTATAGAGAATTTGAGCTCTCCCTATATTATGTTTTTCGTCCGCATATTTTGATTTAATGTTATAAGTATGAAATATCTAGAGTGGTATTAATATTAGTAACTTGGAAGTAGATGATGAAGATCCTTTATAAAATAATATTTTTATGTATCAAGTCTTCGAATACACCAAGCCTTCATGGTTCTTAATTGCATTGAAATTATGTGTAATGAATATTAATTAAATGTTATATAATATTTATGTATGTAATGTTTGGGGTATATATAGTCGTAATTAGATAATGGTTTATTTATCATTGGAAAATAGGATGATTAAAAAATAGTTATAATCCTTAGGATAACACTATGTATTACAGAATATCCAAATTATGATAAATAAAGGAGTGTGATTTTCCTCTTAAATACATCAGGTATGGATAGAAGTTAGTGGATGAGGTTGTTTCATAGATAAACCTATAGGTAATAACTATTAATGGTGTGTATTGGGTTTTTGATGCTCCTTTCCATCACAGAGTCTAATGAATGAAAAGGGGGAATACCTTAAGCAGAAAGAGATTCATCCTTTGAAGAACATCAAAATTTGACAAAGGCGTGAACAAGGAACTCGTTAAACATGGGTCGCACAAGTTTCTTTATGGTCATGAAAGTATAATTGCGCGCCAAATATGGGTCATGCAAGTATAATTACATGCCCTATTATTTTTTTCCCAAGGTGCTCAATGGCCTATAAATACCCCCTGTGGGCCCCCCATTTCAGGGACGAAAAATCCAAAACTCAGAATTGAGCTCTAGTCACCCAAGTCTCTACTTGAAGTCTTCCGAACACTTATAAGGTAATTTATTACCTATAATGGAAGATCTAAATAGAAATAATAACTCCTAAGTGTTTGAATTCATCGACACTTGCGTGCCTAAGTCTCCATCCCTTAAGGGAAATGGATACACTTGCACGTCGCCTTGTCCTCTCATGGAAACTTGTGTGCCGCCCTTCTAGAAGAATCTAGGGATACTAAGGGCTTGAGCCAAGTCTTTCCCAAGTATTATCCTATAGTTTCTCCCATCACACAAGTAAACTCATGTCGTGTATGTATACTTGCGCGACCAAGACTTGTGCGCCCAAACAGGACTTGCGTTCTTGTCTTCTTTTTGGTGCCCCTCCTTCCAATTCACTTTCTTTCTTCAAATCCACCTTTCCTCTTCAAAGATATATCCTTCAACCCCCTCTCCAAATCCACTTATGGCATGGTTCCTTTGTTGTATTCCTTATCTGAAAGGAATTATATGGAACATCTCTCAAAACCTTGTGATTTATATAACTTTATATCACAACGGTTAGAGGTTCCCTTCATTCAACCTCATCCCTTAAGATGAGAGTGTCTTTGATTTTTTCATCTTTCTTAGGAATAAGCCCCAATTATAAGTCAAATCCCCCTTAATCTGGGCATCCTCCTTAGAATTAAGCCCCAAATTAAGAATCTAAATCTCCATAAATCCCATATACATTTATGGACCCTGTTAATGGGATTCTTCCTTAAGAGTAAGCCCCAAGTACCCTTTAACTTTGGTCATCCTTCTCAAGAGTAAGCCTCATGTCTCAAGTACCCTTAACCTGGGCCTATTTTTCAGGAGTAAGACCCAGTCATAAGTCCCCCCTAATTTGGGCATCCTCGTCAAGAGTAAGCCCTAAGTTAGAGTATCCCATTCTCCATAAAGCACGAATATCTTTATGGACCTCGCTCCATAGCTTCTTTTCTGAACTAAGTCCTGGTCTTCATTTACATGGGTAGTCACACATACATAAGCCCCATATCATTCCTTGTGACTGCATCTTTCATGGAAAAAATCGCCAGGTTTACCAATACCTCTTGTTTCTCGCACCAAGAATGACTCAAGTGAGGTTAGAGTGTAAAAGTGACTATGGCACATCTCTTTGGGCCGTTAATCATACGTAATCCCTACATTTCTTAATCGAACTACACGGACATTGAAATCTGCCTTAAAAGTAGAGTATATAGGAAGCCTTTCTAAGGTTCAATCCCATCACCCATTAATTCTCATCCGTCCCATATAACGTTAAACTATATCCAAATTCCCAAACTACATGGGTTCTAATCCCTTTTCTAACAAGGATACGTAGGTAGCCCATCTGTAGGTACGATCCCAACTCTAAAATTGTCCATGTCTTTCTGAATGAAAATAAACTTTATGTGCCCCACTGAGAGGCATTAAAACTAGTATGGTTATCATAATGACCAAGATATTTCTATATAATTTATTAAAGGATATCATTGACTAAGAATCTCTAATAAATACGGATGATTCTCTATCGATAAAGAACCTCAAATTCATATAAATGATTCTCTAAATCCCATATATATCAATCATTGATTGCATAGTCTAAAGGAAAATCATTTTCATACTTGGTGAATTAATAAGGATTCGTGAACATAAATTAAATCTATGAGAGATTCCCAGAGTAGGCAATAATTCCCCCCAAAAAGGTGTGATGAGCCTAACCTCCCCTCCTCTAAACCAATGATAATTCTTAAGCCTCATCGGTCCACAACTAATGAGAACCTACCTTTAGAAAGTAGGTCCAAATAGATATAGAATCATTGGATGTTTCCGATTCTACGAATAAACCTGTTAGAAACCGATTGGAAAATTTTTAACCTTAAAGAAACGAGGTCATCCCCATTTCTAGAAGAAATAAAAAATGGTGAACCTGATGTGAATCCTTAACCATGTTAAAATGATGTTTTACTTATTTTTTAAGCCCTTATTTAACTCAATGTGAGGGCCAGCAAAGAAATCAATAACATATATGCTCACCCAAAAGATGTAGTCTGGCCAAACTTCTCTTGATTATGTCTGTTATATCAAACATCCACTCTTTTCCAAGATCTCTCTACATTACAAAAATGGCTTCTTTAATGTTCACACCTATGAATTCTTTGGCCGCTACTCCTGTTGGATCATTGTCCGCTCTGAGGACGACATCACCTACTCAGCGTCTGCAATGTTGGGTCTCGAATGTGTTGGTTAAAGAATACCGTCAACACGGTACCATTCTGACTCTGGAGGCCGCTCGACAATCCCTCCAACTTAACAATTCACCCTGGTTGTCCGAATAGCGATGACCAGTGATCAAGAATTAAGCGGTGCTAACCACCATCTCCAACCATTTTGGGTCGTTATCCCTATAACACAACAACCAGTCCCTCCCATATTACAGGAAGGTGAATGAAGAGGTTACCCAAGGCCTCAGTTCAAGAAGATGGGAGTCCTTCCCAAGGGATCCAATCAACAATCATCGCCAGACTCATGCGGTAGTGCACCCTCAACATGATGAGGGTATCACCTTTAGGGGTTCAACTCAGGTTACTCAAACCCGAGCACGCAAGACGAATCACCAGAGGCGAAATTCGGCCAACAGGGAGTAGGTTCTTACTTCTTCCACCTCTGAAGAAGTCCATCAAGCTAAATTTATGTGAAAAAACAAGCGGGCATATACACCCATCTGTCTTGATGTTACTTTCCAGCTGACTCGTCTGGCAGTAACACGCCAATCCAGCCAGTCAATTCCAGTGAAGTATTATAGGTAGGCATATACAGCTATTTATAATTCATCAGCTAGTCAATAGGATCGTCTAACTGTGACCAAATAAACTCGCCAATAAAATGTGGTGGGGAACAATCATAAGGCACATACACCTGAAATTCATCAGGCTAACCAACAGTCTCATTTGGTATCACCCGGAGAAGTCAATTGGAATGCTCCAATAAAATGTAGGAGGCAGACACAATTTTATGCCCCCACACATAATTATTGTCAATATCCGTTGACAGGAAAAGGAGGACAGGAGCAGGAATATACACCTACTCCATACATGCAATGGACGTATATTATTGTTCCAGCTGCTGAATCACCAAGCACATTCTGACAATTGTGAAAGAGCACAAACAAATCTCTGCCCATATTCTGGATGCCTATCAGAGTATTATCACAACTTCAGCAGCACCACAGGGAAAGAAACATGAATCTATCCCTATCAGTGGAGTGACTTGTCAACAAGTTACTCCGGAGCAGATACACACCTCTGTTCCAGTATAGGAGGGTTGTGGGGAATACTCCCCCATATCATATGGATAATCAAGTCAGGAATATACACCCGATTTGAATAGAGATAATCAGCCTAACCAGGCTACTTCTCCTGAGCAGGCACATACACCTGCCAATAAGAACCACTTTCATCAATAAGTGGTTTCCAAAGTGAGTAACAAGACATCTAGGAAAGAGACCCATCCAGCATAGTCGAGAAATCAAGAGCCAATTTATAATAAGTCCTTGCTCGATGCTGGAGTTCTTGATGCACTCATACAATTGTCTATTGCAACTCAAGATTCTACTCTCTCATTTCCCAATAGTGGGAACAATAATTCTGAAGGTCTTCATCAGACACTTCCTCATGAAGGCTTGCATCAAGACAGTTTGGTCGATCTTGATGTATCATCTTCATATGAGATCCACAATAACCCTATGCATGGCAAAGAGATCAATTATCAAGAGGTTTCATCTTTTTCTATAACCCACCATGGTGGTCCTCCCCATGATGATGAATTTAGCTGTGAAAGTCCTCTCCGCGGTAGTAATTCGCATTTCCTGGAAAATTCTTCAATAGAAAATGTAGTAATGAGAAATCACTCTTATCTTGAGCCACTTTCAAATGTGAATCCAGTCATGTTTGATGCTTTACCGCTAGCAGGTGAAATACTTTCTCAGTCAGAAGATAGCCCAGGGCGTAGTTCATTCTCCGAACCACCCATAGGTCATTCTTCTTCTAATTTTACAAAATAATTCTCTACCAATATTGTTGAATTTGATAAATCAACAAAGAAGCACCATCTTTTGTCTAGTCATGTTGAAGAATCATCATCAAATGATAAGGAGGAGGTGCAACATATGAGAAAACAACTGGAGGAAGGTGAAGTACCATTCATGTTTTGGCCTTTGGTTGACTCTCAGTATGATATTCCAGAAATGTTGATGGAAGATTGTATTCATGATATTCATATCAACATGTGGAAAACTCTTTTTCACTTAAAGTAGAAAATATTATCTTATGATGAATATAGAAATCAAGTTAAGATAATATAGGGGCCACAATTCCAAATTGATTTGGCATCTCTCTCAGCTTCCCGACACCAAAAGGTTGAAAATCAGTAGAGATCCATTTAGCGTTCATGCCTTGGCGCATTAAAAAGGTTGCACCATTTAATTACCAATGCCCCATCTGGTATTAATATCAGGGGATGACGTGTTCATGGAGGACTTCATTTCACTGTACTCTCCAGTCAACAAAGCCCGCAAAAAGTGGTCTCATGCAATGTTATTTCCCATGGCCGGCCACATCCAACTGGTTTTTTCTGTAATCAAATGCTTTCTCAGGAATAGGCCTCAACTAGTTCTTCCACTAGTCATGCATATAAAGAACAAGTTGTTGAATTACTCTTGCATCAAGAAAATGATAATATCAAACATGCTTCTCGTTTAGATCATGTGCATCATCAAGTGATAGAAGTGTCAAAAATCATCCAATGGTCATTTGAGCCAGGTGATTTCAGTGGATGTAGGTTGATGCATCCGGCCAATTTCCGGACTAAAGTCTGTAAAACCAGGAGAGATATTAAGAAAGTCTCAAATGTAGCATCTCAAGAGCCAACTCATCTTTCCAGGCTAGGGACTCTTTTAGCTCAACCCTTGGGATCAATAGATAGGATTCGAGGAGTTGAGCAAGAACAATAGGAATAACCCCAGTCCACCAGACTGGGGACTTTTTCAAATCCTTAATCTCTTCCTCAGTGAAAGTCAGTCTTCTCTCGATTAGGGAAGAAGCCACAAGAGGAATACAGAGATTAATTATCAAGAGACTCCCTCCAAATCATGGTTCATCAAGAAGTTCCTGAGGGATCAAATCAACAAAAGGCAATGTCTCATAAAGGACAAGGAAGGAGACAGTATCGCAGAAATTTCAATATAAGGGATGAAATGCATTATGAATCGATAAATGTCATCAATGTCATTGTAACTGATCCCCCAGAACATGAGGCTCACTCAGAGGAATCAGATGAAGATGTTCTCATTCAAGAGGTTGTACACACTGAGGCAAATGAAGAAGTTGTGCATACCAGAAATCAAAGGCTTGCCCAGAATTTAGGTATTCCTTCAAATAACCAACTTCCCCCTCTCCAAAAGGCATCCAACAAGGGTAAAAAAAAAGTAATCTTACCCCTAACTCTGGAGAAGGCCAGCCACTCTCATTAAAGGGAAGGTTCTCACAAAAAAAGGAAGAAATGAATGAGTTAAGGAGGTTAAATGCAGAACTACTTCAAAGTTGTATTCCTCCTAAGCGTGCTGGAGTTAGCCAGTCAAGGGATTTCATTACAGCTACTGGGATGGATCAAGAATATCACCCTTTACAAGTACACCCTCACAGGTCTAATCCTATGGGTCGTACACGATAGAAACTGGTAGTGCTACCATCAGTTGTAGTACCAGTTACCACACCTATCCAAACTCCATTTATTGCACCTGCACAGGTCCAACCTCAACCAGATGTTTCTCAAAAATTAATGACTCCCATTAAGTCATTAACAGCTCAGTTAGAAGATATGGAAGGAAAATGTGCATCATTTCAACCAGAGAAGAGAGCTTACCCTGAATGGGTTGATGCAATTCCCCCCCCCCCCCCCCATCAAATTTTGCTGGTACCACATTCCCGATTTTTCATTTTTCGGGGGATCTAGAACAATACATAACACATTTTGTTTCTCGTTGTGATCCCATGATGGGAACTCCTCAATAACAAGAACCAGTTAAGCTCAGGTTTTTTGTACAGTCATTAAAAGGACCTATTTTTGTCTAGTATACAAGATTGCAATCCCGATCAATTACTGGGTGGGAAGATCTCCGTCAAAAATTCCTTCTTCAATTCATCTCAACATTGCCAAATACGACAATTTTTTATCTTACAAATTTTAAGAAAAGGTAAAATGAAAGAGTTTCATATTTCATTACTCGATGGAAGGGAATAACATATTCCTTAAGTTTAGCACTCTCTCCAGAAGAATTGTTTCAAATCTGTGTGGAAAATTTGTGTGATGAATTACGCACACCGTTGATCCCTGTGAAATACAAAAGAGGGTTTCGAGACCTTACTTAAATCGCTCAGTAGATTGAAGACTCTCTTACAAAGACTAAGGATAAAACTCGTGTAATTCCATTAGTTCCTGGAAGGAGAATGGGGAAAGCAGAGACTGCTATATCTACTCTTAAACAAGCACATGTACCTGCTACCACTTCAAAACCTTCATCATATCGAAGGGCTCCACCTCCTAAGCGTCAAAAACAACGACTGCCTCGCCAATATGAAAAAAGATATCAAAGGAGGAAACATTTGGAATATTTGAAGAACAATGTTTATTCTTTTTGAAATGAACAAGTTCTTGGCTACTTTATCTCGGCTCTAGAAAATAATCTGTTTTAGTTGACAAGGCCCAAAAGGCCGAATAAAGAAAGAGATTAAGACCTCCCTAACTATTTCCCATTTAATCAAATGTTGGGGCATCCTATTCAGGAGTGTTTTGTCTTTAAAGTCCTCCTGTAAAAGATGGTGGACTCTGGACAGGTAAAATTGAAAGGTTCTTCATCCCAGGTAGCATGTGTTACTACTACTAATGTAGAGGAATAAGGCGTGTGTCATGAAGTCAAAAGAAAAAACGCATAAAAATATGATGATTGGATGGTCAGGAAAATGATCAACCGAATTCATGCCATTTTAAGAACACAATTGAATCAACCAATTGTGTCTTCTACTATGAATTCCACAAATAAACCCCCTTCATCAAAAGGAAAATCTTAAAAAAGGTGGCATAATTCGAACAAAGAAGAACAGTCATAAGAATACGAGCTCGTGTCAAATCTTGAATTTCCTTTGACTCTGGTAGATTTTATGCCATCTACTTCAAAAGCATGTGCACCACCCCATCAAACATCACAACCTAAACACACTAATCAATCAGATTCTTCATCAAATGAAAAGTTGATCTTTGTTCTGTTAACATAATTCATTTAATAGATCCTCATGCTAGTAAATGTTTCAATCATGATGATCCAGAGCTCCCTATATCAAACAGAGGAATTAGATGAAGAGACAGAGGTCTAGGACACAGGGGAAGACATGGATATTTCAGAAGCCACTATTTTAATCCTACCGCTGCTAGAACTGTATATACGATAGAAACTCGTGGCAAAGCCCTTTAGCGGGCTCAACAAGAGCAAGATAGTTCTTCCACACATGGCAGATTCGGTCCTGGGATAGTTATTTTGGAAGATCAGTTAGAGGTTACACCTTCTTCATCTCAACAGTTAAATAGACATATTCGGTCTAATTAGCTGAAGCCAGGAGTATTTCAAACTCCTACCCCAATACAAGATGCATCTACATCCAAAGTATCAACTTCTAAGGAACCTGCGAAACCACATATTCCTGTTGGGAAACGCAGACCTTTGGACTAAAAGTATGATGTCTTGAAACATTTGTCCCATGTACCGGACAAATTATCAATTTTGGATGCCTTTAATCTATCAAATTATCTTCGGGAGGAACTTATTTTGGCTTTGTCAAGTCCTCATGAATTCGAAACTGAAATTTTTGTGGCTGAATTCTACCATATAGAGAATGATCCTGCAGAATGCCTTGTAATGATATCTTTTACAGATGAAGATGAAGATGATGTTGTGCATGGACATATTAGACCTTTGTATTTATATTTCAAGGTCAATGATATAGACATCCGACTATCTTTCATTGATAATGGTTCGGGAGTCAACCTCATCCCTATCAGTCAAATTGATTGGATAGACCCAAATCCAAATACTCTTATGGAAACATCCATAATGTCGATTATAGTAACCAAGCCAGACAACATTGTAGAAATTTTTTATTCATCAGGCAATGATGAAAGTTCAAATGAAGATGTCTTCATTTCATCTTCTGAAATCCAGCAATTCTATACTTCATCAACCAGGCCAGAAGAAGTGATAGCAATGTTAGAGATGAACGATGATGTCGATTATCAATCCATCATCTCCTCTTTATTACCTAAGGAAGACCCTTAACAACCAATAGGGTCATAAATGGTAGCCTCTTCTTCAAAATGTTCAAATTCTAACTTATCTCCTGATCATGGAAATTATGCTTCATCATCTACTATGCAAGTAGAAACAGAAGAAATAACACATACTGAATAAGAAGTGGAAGATCTCAGAGATGTTCCTCCAGCATTTGAGGAGGGTATCTCTACCACTATGGATGAACTCAGAGAAATAAATATGGGTACAAAATAAGATCCACGCCCCACTTTAATTAGTGCGGCCATGACTCTTGAAGAGTAAGAAATGTATACTTCATTTTTAAAGAAAAATCAAGATGTTTTTGCTTGAATTATACAGAAATTCCAGGTCTTGATCTCGATGTTTCCACTCATTATTTGGGTTTTTGAGAAGAACATCGAGGATTAAAGAAAGACGCAAGAAGAACACACCCAACTTATGCCTCCAAAATTGAAGCTGAAGTGGATAATATTATCAAAGCTAACTTCATCGAAGAAGTTCAATATCCCAAATGGATGGCTAATATTGTCCCTGTGAAAAAGAAGAATGGACAAATTAGAGTTTGTATAGACTTTAGATATCTTAATTAGCTTTGTCCCATGGATGATTTTCCAGTTCCGATCATAGAACTCTTAATTGATTCAATAGCTGGCTATGAAGTACTTTCCTTCATGGATGGATATTCTTGGTATAGTAAAATCCAAATGGCTCCAGAAGATAAATAATATACAGCCTTTAGAGCCCCTCAGGGTGTGATTTGCTATCGGGTAATGCAATTTGTCTTGAAGAATGTAGGTCAACGTATCAACGTGCCATGCACCGTATCTTCAAACCCTTTTTAGGGAAATTTTTTGAATGTTATGTGGATGATTTGGTGGTTAAATCCTGAAAATATTCTAATCACTTGGCTGATTTGGAAATCATATTCCACAATCTTTGACAACACAATTTGAAGATGAATCCCTTGAAATATTCTTTCGGGGTAACCTCTAGAAAATTTCTCGGATTTGTTGTATTCCATCGTGGTATCGAAGTTGATCCTGAGAAGACAAAATCAATCCTTGTTATGTCACCTCCTCGAAATTTGAATGAATTAAGAGGAATTTAAGGACACTTGGCCTATATTCGGTGTTTCATTTCCAATTTGGCAGGAAAGTGTTTACCCTTAACCAAATTAATGAAGAAGGGATTCACTTACCAATGGACTGAAGATTTCCAAGAGGCTTTTAATATCCTCATGAAATATCTTTTGATTCCACGAATATTAATTCCATCTATTGAAGGAAGACCACTTATCCTCTATGTGACAGCTTTAGAGAGATCATTGGGTGCCTTCCTTGACCAAAATAATGATGATGGGAATGAAAACATCCTTTACTATCTTAGTCAGACTATTCTTGAGGCAGAAACTCGATATTCAAGTATTGAAATGTGTTTCCTAGCATTAATCTTTGCAGTTCAGAATTTGTGGCACTACCTGCAACATCATGAGGTCCAATTGGTATCTCACAATAACCCGCTCAAATTTATCCTTAGTTTCCCTATGCTTTCAAGACTTCTAGAAAGGTGGGAAGTTATTTTCCAGTAGTTTGATATCTAGTAAGTGTCTCAAAATGAAATACAGGGCCAAGATTTGGCCGATTTCCTTGTTGAACAACCATCTCTAGAAGATAAATCTTTACATATTGAATTTCGAGATGAGGATGTTTTCCCTATTCAAGATAATCCTCAAACATGGGAAATGTACTTTGATGGTTCTTCCAGAAGTCCAACAGGGAAGAAAATGGAAGATCCTAAATTTAACAATGTTTGGTTATGAATTGTGATTATTTCCCCAAAAAAGGAAGCGCTACCCTATTACTTCTTATTTTTGGGAGGCGGTACAAATAATGAAGCAGAATATCAAGCTCTCATCACAAGCTTGAATTGACGCTTCAGGAACAGGTGAATCACATAAAGGTAAAAGGTGATTCAGACTTGGTAATCAAACAAATCAATGGGGATTATGCCATCAGAAAAGAAGAGTTAATCCCTTTATGTGATTACATCAGAGAGTTAATGGTAGAATTTTCTTTGGAACTGACATTTTCTTATGTCCCGCGATCACAAAATGCTCAAGCTGATGCACTGGCTGATGTAGCCACAACTCTGGCAGATCCAAATCGGGATGAACCAATCATCAGTATTTCCCACCATCATGTATTTTCAACTTTTATTCAAATAAGAATAGAGGAAATCAATGATATCAGTCCCATTTCTGAACCATATGGTCATACTACAAGATGTATGACACCTATCAGAGAATACCATCAAAATGGAACACTCCCACCTGATAGAGCCGGGAAAGAACAAATCTGGTGACGTGTGGTCAATTTTACTCTTTATGATAGCCCAGATCACCTAGAAAAAATTCTCTACAAGAGATGTTTGGATGGAATTATCTTCAGATGTATTGATGATGAAGAGACAATGGTTGTCATCAAAGAAGTACATGCAGGAATCTGTAGTTCCCATCAGTCTGGTCATAGACTGTCTGATCAAATTCGAAGACATGGATACTTTTGGCCTTCAATGATACAAGATTGTGTTGATTTCACTAAAGAGTGTAATTATTTCCAAGTATATTCCAATTTCATTCATCAACCCCCAGATTTTATCCATACTGCTAAATACTCCTGGCCATTTTCCACATGGAGAATGGATGTAGTAGGACCTTACCCTTCGACCACATCCAAGCTGTTTAACTATATTCTTACTGGTATTGACTTCTTTTCCAAATGGGCAGATGCAATACCTTTCAAAGAAGATAGTTTTAAAAGAATAGTTTGCTTCATCAAGTCTAAAATCATTACCAGATTTGGTGTCCCTTATACCATTTTGACAGACAATGGCACCAACTTCTGTTCATCTAGGGTAAGGAAGTTGTATCAAGAATACAACATCAAATCCAACCATTCATCTTGGTATCATGCAGTGGCCAATGGCCAAATAAGGGCCTTCAATAAGACTCTTTCAAACATACTACAAAAGATGGTTGATAAAGATAAGAAATCATGGCCTGATAAACTTTTTCATGCTTTATGGGCTTATCGGACCACCACCCGTATTGCTACGTGGTCAACTCCATATTCATTAGTATATGGAACAGAAGCATTCTTTCCTATTGAGGTTCCATTAATTTCTCTCATAGTATCCATTTGTGATCAGTCCTCTACAGATTAACAATCTCAAAAGAGATTAGATGAATTAGAACGATTAGATGAAAAAGGATTGTGCACCCTGCACTACTTGGAAGTCTATCAGAATCGAATATCACGAGCTTTCAATAAAAATATTTGTCTTCATTCATTCATTCAAGGAGAATTGGTATTTTTCCACAGAACTCCAATGATACTAGGAAAGAAGCCTCTAAATATTGATCCAAGCGGGGATGGAATTTACTCAATACATAATGTCTACTACAACAGAGCTTATTCTTTAATCTCAATGGATGGAGAACTCATTACAACTCCAACCAATTCAAGATTCTTGAATAAGTATTGTGTATAACACAAATGTATTATTTGTCCCTACTACATGACACTAAACTGTGTAGCACTAATAGTCCTCACTATAAGAGTTTAAACTGCATAGTCTCCTCATTTTTCCAACATGACGTTAAACTGTGTCCCCCTTTTTCTTCCTACATGACTTTAAACTATACATATTCATCCAACATGACGTTAAACTATGTTTTCCTAGATACATGACGCTAAAATGTGTAGCAATAGTCCATGCATATGACCTTAAACTATTTTAGTCTTTACTGTAAGACTTTAAACATCATGGTCCCTTTTTTCTTTGTTGTAGGACATTAAAGTACATAGACCCTCTATCATCCAACATGACATTAAACTGTGTCCCCTTTTTTTCATCCAACATGACATTAAACTGTTCGTCTGGGCTGCAAGATGTTAAACTCCCAAGCACCCCATGTCTGTGACACATGTCATTTAAACTGTGAAACAAACCCTTTTATGTCCTACATGATGTTAAACTATGCATCGTTAGGGTTATTACTACCTCTTTTTTCTCACACTGAGCATGACTCACGTGAGCTTAGAGTGATCTTCAACCGTAACACCCTCTCTGGGCTTCTAACCATGCGTTAGTCCCAAGACCATTTTTAGGTCGTTATCATCAAGTACAACTCAATCACCAATTCATTATTCAATTGAACTATGCAAAATTTGATCCTTGCCTTCTAGGTTGGGTACGTAGGAAACCTCCCGAGGTTCAAGCCCAAAACCAATCTCTTCACATTGGTTCACCTCCATCCTATACGATGTTGATCCGTGAAGAATCCCAAAAACCAATCTCTTTATGTTGGTTCACCTTCTTCCCACATGATGTTATACTGTGTACGTCCCTTTTGTACCTACTACATGACATTAAACTGTACAACACCATCGTCCTCACTATATGACGTTAAACTATACAGTCCCCCATTGTCCCTCTCCTGAGAGATATTTATCATTGACATTGATCTCCAATCATGTCATATTCCAAGGACTACGTGCATATATAGTAATTATCGAACCTTTAATCTTGGGTCAAACCATCACTACACTAAAGTCCTCTTTCACCCTTCACTTGTATGAACCAAATCTGTATAGAGGGTATTTCAAGAACTACGTTTGGCTTGATTCACATCCTTATGGTATACGTAGGAATGTTTGAGCATCCCTTGAATCCAACCTCAAGTCTTTGGGCCTAAACCCAAATTCCACTTTCAGTCCCATGGATGAAAAGTTTCCCTGTGAGCACGTGAATGTGATATGAAAACCATCGTATTCATTCACATCAGGTTTATATGTGTATTCCTCATTATGGTCTGAGTTCTATGACCCTAAACTAAGATCTTCTACTCTCTCGTTCCACATGATGTTAAACTGTATTTAAAGAACAATGTATGGCTTGATTCCTCTCCATATGGGATACATAGTGAAGTCCAACATCTTAATCTAGGACCCAACCACAACATGATTATGGTTAACATTGGTCTGTGTATCTTCTTCATGCATTGGAAAATTCCCATTTTGATTTTACATACTCCTAACCTTAAATACTTCTAGATCTCCATAACCCTTTTCTTGACTTCTGGTCATGAAATATCTGATACTCATGAATTCTTTTTCCTGACTATGCAGCACGTGCCCTTAGGCGGCGTTGCATAGGTAGTATACATAATGGACCTGTTAGCCAAAAGATGCTATTATTTAACAATGCATCCAATGCCCTTAGGTGTCCCTACATAATTCAACCCCCTAACGGGTTTTTCAAATCGTGTTAAATTCATTCTTGGGGAGAAAACCTTTTTTGTCCTTATTGGTCTTAATGAAAATATGTAGGGATCTGAAAAAACAGCCATCCTTAACATATTTGTACCATACTCTTTTTAATGATATGAAATTATTCAAGTCTATGGTTTATAGTTCCCTTCCCGGCGTTTGGGTCAGACCTTCATAGGAGTGACATTCATCCAATTTTTTGAAAATATTGATTGGGAATATCCTCTCCATATTTAAGTACCCCTCTCCATATAGAAAAATCTATGCTTTGGAAAATTTGAATCACCATTAACTTCCACTGGCTTTTAGCAATAGAAAAGTAAAATTTCTGAGAGTTTTTTTGTATGACTATACAGCACATGCCCCTAGGTGGCCTTGCATATGTAGTCTACATAATGGACCTGTCATCCAAAAGATATTGTTATTTGACTATGTACCCAATTCCCTTAAGTGGCCCTGCATAATTCAACCCCCTAATGGGTTTGTTAAATAGTGGTAACTTCTCTCTTAGTAAATACTTCCTCTAATTCCCCTTAGCCCCTTTTTTCATATCATCCCTCAGATTCAAAATTTATTAGGTTATAGTTTACATGTTTTCCTTCATACTTGAATGTGGTAATATGTTTTCACAAAAATTATCAAGGAATTGAGTCAATTTTAATCCATTTATTCAAAGATATTAGATCTTTAAACATTAGCCTTTTTTATGTCCAACATGCATGACTTTAAACTGCCCAAAAAAGAAAAGGAAACTCTGAAAAAAAGTCAAGTCCCATCTCGCTAATCATACATAATGTATGATTTAGGAAATATTGAGCAACAAAAGATGCAATGTTTTGGGGTTGATTGTATCACCCTAGAAAAAAATCAAACTATGCTTACTAGGCCCATTGGCTTAGGTAAAATTAATTAAAGCAAGTATCAAGAGAATGCAGGCACAAATGATTGAAGATGAAAGTGTTTTTCATTGATGCACTAGAGTTAGAAGGAAATTCACATATTGGAGTCTCTTCCCTTTTTCAATAATTACTAGAGGCTTTCAACATAAATCTTAATTTGATTTATTCCATCCTGAGCTTCATCAGAAACCACCTTGAATTCATTTATTCAACTGGATACAATAAAAGACGCAGTGATACCGGCTCTTCTTGGAAAAATTGTAAAATAATGTTCTTGAGTGCGGTTTGGGAAAATTTTCTGTTGATCAAACAGTAACTCTTTTTCCTTCCAAGAGACATAGAAGATGGATATATGGATTTTAGAATGGAGCATTGGAATTAAAGAGCCATTTGGAGAGAGTACTCTTTTTAGATTTTGTTCTAATATCATGATAGTCTTCTCTCCACTAACCGATAGTGGAAAACATATTAGCCCATGGGTTTTCCATTTTCATATCTGCAAGGAAATGTAATGGAGAAAAAATTAGAATGTTCACACCATTGTTGCTGCTTTTAATGCATAGCATAACCAAAATATAGGGATAGCAGTGCAGTTGCATCTTGGGCGTATAGTTCTTTGGTTCTGGAATGTTGACTCCTTGCAGATGACCATGGCCATATAAAGGCAGATAAATGCTCTGTGGGAAATTAACAGGATACTTTTCAAGTACTTTTCCAAACATGGGAGATTATTGTCGTAGATATCATAGTAATCATGGATATCCATGTTCATCATGTCATCAATCCACTTGCTATCCAACTCATCAGCCGATCCGATTCTTTTGGGAGCCATTGAATCTGAACAAAATCGAATAATTAACTTTTAAATAAATTGGGTTTTCAGAAAATTTGTGAATAAATAGAAAAAATGGATAAGTAATTAAGGCGCACAAGTCTGAAATTAGTGCGCAAGTCTAAGTCGGTCACGCAAGTTTTACCACGCTAGTACTGGCGTGCAAGTCAGAAATAGACTGCAGAAGCGCGACGTAACAAATAGAAGCGCGAACAAGAAAAAGCCAAGCTACTTGTGCGACGAGAGCTTAGAAGCGTTTGAAGCTGGGTGCTTTGCACGAAGTAACTCCCACATATTTATAGGTGAGAACGTACCCCTGCGTGCCGGAACGTGCATGCCTACTACTTGCGCACTGTGACACCTTGTTTCTCATTTTCCTCAGAGTCAAATCCTCATTCCTTTCTCGGGTCTGACTCTGAGGGGGGAATTTTGTTGATTCTCATTTCCATCATAGAGTCTAATGAATGAAAAAGGGGAATACCTTAAGAACAAAGAGATTCATCCATTGAAGAACATCAAAAATTGACAAAGGCATGAACAGGGAACTCTTTAAACATGGGTCACACAAGTGTCTTTATGGTCACACAAGTATACTTATGCGCCACATATGGGTCACGCAAGTATACTTGCGCGCCCTGTTCTTTTTTTCTCCCAAAGTGATTAGTGGCCTATAAATACCCCCTGTGCGCCCGCCATTTCAGGGATGAAAAATCCAAAACTCAGAATTAAGCTCTGGTCACCATAGTCTCTACTTGAAGTCTTCTGAACACTTCTATGGTAATTTCTTACCTAGAATGGATGATATAAAGAGGAAGAATAAGGCCTAAGTGTTAGAATTCATCAACACTTGCACACCTAAGTGTCCAGCCCATAATGGAAATGGATACACTTGCACGCCGCCTTGTCCTCTCATGGAAACTTGTGTGTCGCCCTTCTGGAAGCATCTAGGGATAATACTAAGGGATTGAGCCAAGCCTCGCCCAATTATTACCCTACAGGTCCTCCAGAACCCAAGTGAACTCATGTCGCACAAGTATACTTTTGTGACCAGGACTTGCGCGCCCAAACAGGACTTGCGCGCCTTCCTTCTTTTGGGTTCCCCTCCTTCCAATTCACTTCTTTTCTTCAAATCCACCCTTCCTCTTCAAATATCTAGCCTTCAAAAACCTCTTCAAAGCCACTTATGGCATGGTTCCTTTGTTTTATTCCTTATCTGAAAGTAATTTTGTGGAACATCTCTCAAAACCTTGTGATTTATATAACTTTATATCACTATGGTTAGAGGTTCCCTTCATTCAACCTCATCCCTTGAGATGAGAGAGTCTTTGATTTGGGCATCTTTCTCAGGAATAAGCCCAAACTATAAGTCAAATCCACCTTAATCTAGGCATCCTCTTTAGAAGTAAGCCAAAATTTAAGAATCTAATTCTCCATAAAGAACAAATACCTTTATGGACCCTGTTAATGGGAATCCTCCTTAGGAGTAAGCCACAAGTCCCCTTTATCTTTGGGAATCCTTCTCAGGAGTAATCCTCAAGTCTCAAGTCCCCTTATCCTGGGCCTCCTTCTCAAGAGTAAGCCCCAGACATAAGTCCCCCTTAATTTAGGAATCCTCTTCAGGAGTAAGCCCCAAGTTAGAGTATCCAAATATCTATAAAGAACGAATATCTTTATGGACCATGCTTCAGAGATTCTTTTCTAAACTAAGTTCTGATCTTCATTTACTTGGGAAGTCACACATACATATGCCCCATATCATTCCTTGTGACCGTATATTTCATGGCACAAATCATCATGTTTACCAATACCTCTTGTTTCTCACACCGATCATGACTCAATTGAGCTTAGACTATAAAAGCAACTATGAAACATCTCTTTGGGCCATTAATAATAGGGAAGCCCCACATTTCTTAATCAAACTATGTGGACTTTGATCTATGCATTAAAAGTAGAGTACTAGAAATCCTTTGTAAGGTTCAAGACCATCACCCATTAATTCGCATCCATCCCATATGACGTTAAACTATATCTTAATTCCTGAACTATGTGGGTTCTGATTCCTTTTCTAACAAGGATACATAGGTAGCCCATCTGCGGGTACGATCCCAACTCTAAAATAATCCCTGTATTTCTGAACGATAATAAACTTCAAGTGCCCAGCTGAGTGGATTTCAAACCAGTATGGTTATCATAATGACAAATAGATTTCTATATAATTTATTGAAGGATACCATTGACTAAGAATCTATAATAAATCTGGATGATTCTCTATCAATTAAGAACCTCAAATATATATAAAAGATTCTCTAAATCCCATACATATCAATCATTAATTGCAAATTCTAAAGGAAAAGTTATTTTCATACTTGGTGAATTAATAAGGATTCATGAACAGAAATTAAATCAATGAGAGAGTCCCAGAGTAGGAAATAATTCCCCCCAAAAAGGTGTGATGAGCCTGACCTCCCATCCTTTCAACCAATGAAAATTCTTAATCGTTATCGGTCCACAACTAATGAGCACCTACCTTTGGAAAGTAGGTCCAAATGGATATAGAATCATTGGATGTTTCCGGTTCTATGAATAAACCCATTAGAAACCAATTGGAAAAGTTTGAACCTTAAACAAATGAGGTCATCCCCATTTCTAGAAGAAACATGGGTATTAACATGATAGTAATTAGTGCACGATGAGAGGACCTATGACTAAATGCCTATCTAGACACCCTCATGGGATATGCTTGGGTCAATTAAAATTTACTTTATGAACCATTATAAAGAATACGAATAAATAATGACCATATATTCCCTAGGAAAAAACTAAGGTTTCATTTATTAGAGAAAATTTATCTTTATTTAGTCAACCTACGAATAATTTTTCATTATTACAAGAATAATCATTGTAATTGTTTTTATTGACTTTATTCTCTTTGGTTTTAGTAAATGAATATAACTAGAAGGAATTTTATTAATGATTAATTTTATGGACAATTAAATGATTTACATTATAAGAAAAAAAATTGAAATCGGGAACATAATAAAAAATATTACGATTATGCTTAACCAATTATAAAAAAATATGATTAAAAAACTGAACATAGGTGAATTTTATAATAACAAAATTAGAAAAAATGGATTTTCATGAAGAGTATATAGGAAATAATATTTAGATTCAAATATGTTCAGAATGTGGGTATAATCACCTAGTTAAATGTCTCAAAAGAATATTAATATGTTTTGGGTGTATAGAAGGAGGACATAGATCAAGTAATCTCTGAGGGAAAATAAAAACATTAGTTAACACAATGGATGAGAATAATGGTTTCTATATGGTATCATAAATAATTGATTATTCTAATTGTGGAATGTATGGGCATTCTGAAAATCCATTTTCTAGGGGGAAATCTTGAGAATGGGATCATCGAGATTGTAGGAAGATAGTATTAAGTAATATGTTGAAAAAGTTTTGTTGATGGTTTATGATGTTAGGGGAATAATTGAAGAATTTATGTTGTGGGATTTAAGAATTATGTTGTAGAATTATTTTTTCAATAATATTCGGGTATTGAGAATCTTAAAGCATCTAATAATTATTCAGAAGTATTTTTAATGTAATTATTTTCAAGAATATATTTAATATTACTGATAACCTAGAAAACTGATTTTGTGGTAAGGTGATATTTTTATATAACACATGATTGAGGTAAAAAGAACCCTTAATATGTTCCAAATAATTTGATATTAATATTTTGGTTGGATGAAGAGATGATTAATATTTATAATGTAAATTTTATATTATTGGTGACCTTAAAATTGATTAGTGATTATATAATAAAGTGACTGATGATGAAATTTGTTCCATTATTTGATTTATTGAATATATTGAATATTCTATGATTTTATTTAAGGAATAAGGATATAGTTGATTGGTGAAATCATTTATGTTTCCAATGAAATTTAATGGTGATTAAAGTTATTTTGGGAAACGATTAGAATTTTTTGATAGAATATTTGAGCGTTGTATTATCATGTTTGGTTTAGGACATTATGATCTACTTTATATTGTTTGTGGATTAATGTAAAGTTGTTTTTTTGAAATCAAGTGACCTTATTTCAGAATTTTTGTGTCTTAAATTTTTTCATACATATTTTAGAGGAGTATTAAATATAACTATGTATGGAATTGTTTATTTTAAACTTTTAGTGTTCTTATGTTTTGAGGGATTAATTTATTATTTCATCATATGAAGACTTTTCCATATTGGGTAACCTTAGAAACTCGTTATGGTTTTGGTAAATATCTATATATATGAGGAATGAATTTTCATTGTTTTATGGATATTATTATTAGATACAATTTAATATTACTCCTTTAAGGATAAAAATTGGCTCTTTAACATTAATTTATTAGACTAAAAGATGGAGTGAAAATTGGTTGAAGTGCAACAAAAGGACGAAATCGTTCCTATAAATTGAAATAAATCAATTAAATATATTTTTACATGTACTATATCTTAATAGTAAAAAATCCGTCAACATTAGAAAATGGATCTTCAAATTTTTATTATTATTTTACCTTCATTTCAAATTATTGGATGGACTTTTCACCCATAACCAGTTTTTGGCTTTATGGCCAATAACATTCTCATGATAATGTTCTCTATTACTATATATTTGTATTTATATGTTATTTTCTTCATATATTTCTATATATTAGCATCCATACAATGTTATCCTTATCCATGATCCTGATTATGTTTTATTTCAGGTATCCTTTATGTTTTCCACTCACCTTTTTCAAATGATATTTTATTATCCCTTTGAACTATATTGGTTTTTAGAAAATTTATTTTAAAATATTAAATCTTAAATGATTGAGATAAAATTTTGGGGAAAAGATTGATTTAAGTGTGAGATAATTTAATACATTTTTAACTTATCTTAAAAGAATAATAAGCCTGATAAAATTCTTAACAAGCATCGTTAAGTATTAATGGACTTCTGATATACTATAGAAATATTATTATTTAAATTTGTATGTAAAAACCTATTCATTTAATGGGAGGTATGAAAATGAGTAACTAAATAAAGAATGGTATATTTATAATTGTCTTACAAAATATGAATTTATTGATTAATTCTTAGGAAATTAGAACTCAATTTTTCGGTGAAGTCATTTTATTCTTCAAAAATATGTCTTCATAAAAACATTTACTGAATCCTGAACATGTTAACTGTGATTAAATTATAACATATTTAGAAATTTTATTATAGTTTTTTAATATATGTTTTTAAATCAGAATGTAAATATTATCCTAGTGTGAAATTTTAGGACTTCTTCAAAAATATTTTTTTCATCAAATAGTGAAAAATAAATATTGTTATAAAAACTGCCATTTTTATTTTCATGTATAAGTCCCTCTATGTTTTGAATTTTATATTATTGAAACATAATTTTCCTTTTATTAAAAATAATAAGAATAATTACATATGAATAATTGTTAAACTTTATTTTGGTATAAGTTGATTTTTGAGCATAAACACATTATTCTATATTTTTTTTAAGAAGACAATATGTTTTTATTTAAATAAATTTTATTAATATATTATAATTAATGTTTTTAATTAAATATATATATTATATATTATGTAAAATATCTTGTAATTACTTTTATGGTTTTTAAATGGTATATAATGGAAGTAAATTTAGTTTTATACTTAAAAATACATTTTTCTACAGTGGGTTTTTTGTTGTGTTTCTCATGTTTATTTTAAAATTAATTTCTTCCACTTATTGAAGTTGAATATGGTAAAATAGATTCCATATTTAGGATCAAAATAATTAATATTATTTTGTAAGTTCATCATAATTTCAATTCATAATGAATAGTAATAACTATAAAAAATCACCACAACAAAAGGGTAAATCGGGTTAACCTAAGTTAAAATAAAGTGACGAGACCATAATATATCATATTAATTCATATTGGATGAATGTATTTTCACCCTTTTATATTTATTCTCATAATTGTATTATTTATGGGTCACATTTCTCTGAATATAAATTAATTATATTTTAATCTTTTTAAAAATTCAAGCTTTATCACACCCCAACTTATAAAGGGACACCCCTCCTCTATTTTCTTTACACCTTCCTGAGACATCTAGCTCAAAAACACTCCTATTAAAGTATCCTAAAAACATTTTTTCCATTGTGTATAGGTTATTTCCTTCTTAAAATACCATTCTAATGGTCCATAAGAAGGGATATAATGTATGTTGTTGCCTACTAAATAAGAGGTAATCATCTTACCTAACATATTTGAATTTTTTTTAACTCCATTAAATCTATATTATTTATAAAAAAATAAAAACTTCATTGTCCTAAACAAAATATATTGTTTTTAGGATTATTCAACAACCATTATTCTCCATACATTCCCTAAAATGTAAACTATTTTTATTGCTCGTGTGTACATGTGGACTACTACCTCTACATAGAGAAATGATTCATTTTTCATCACCATAATAAATGTTTGGATATAAAAATTGTTTTAATTTTTTTATATTATATTTATGAGATAATTATCTTATATAATTATACTATATTATATACCTTCATACCTTTCCAGTAATTGTAATGTGATAACGTTGCTCGTGTGTAAGTATGGACAACCACACCAACTAAACAACATGATTTTTTTCACATCATCTTTAAATGGATTGTAATAAAGAATTATTTAATTTATATACTTGAAATTTATGATATAATATTTATTCTATAAAAATCAATTATTATTTATCTATATTTTTTTATATCCATAAAAAAGTGTAAACATCATTCATGTGTGTGTACGGACTACCGTCTCAATGAATCAATGTAATTTATTTTTCATCACCAATTTATATTAATGATTATAAAATTATATATGAAGAATAAATATTATTATTATGTAGTTATTAATATTATATATATGATTAAACCATGTCATGGTTTTAATTACTTGAACCATTGACCAGAATCATCCATGGAAAATTGATTATTTTTCACCTGAATGTTTATTTTTATAAAGAAAATTATTAATAAAAGGATTATTGGAAATTTTAAAGAAATGAAACATATTAGGCTTTGTATGAATATAGTTATATAATATATAAATATATATAATATATATGATGTTTGATCACGTAAAATGTAAGATGAGACTTGAGGTAATATATATATATATATATATCAATCTCATTTTAGTTGGGATTTATTATGATTCAACTTTTATTTAGGGAAACCATATGATCCGTAAATGATAAAACCCATTCATTTTTATTATTCTTTGATTATTTTTTGAGTTTATATGTTTTAGTGCCATTTTCCTCTCTTAATTACTCAAAATGATTCAAAAATGTTTTTAAGAAAAGATTTCCTTATTTCTAATTTATCAGTTATAAATACTTTTTATTTTATATCCATGTTTTATAAAATGTTTTAAACAATATGTTTTATCAGTATTAAGTTATTATTTAAATTTATTTTTATTACGTTTAATGTTTTTACAAAAAGGTTTGAAAAAGAATATTCTTTTCATTTTATGAAAAATGAACATTTTTGAAAGTTGTGAACAATTTTTTATAAATTATTATGATATGAATGAGATTTAATGTCATAATGGAAAATCAATTATTTAATTATTATAATATAATCATCCATGGTTCTTTTCAAATTATTTTTTCCCTTAATATTTTGGAGGTATTTGGATTTTAAATAATTTATTTCAAAATTAAAAGGGATTTTTCCTCAATAAAAGTTCCAAGTGATCTTTTAAATGAATTTTTCATCTATATTGAAATCCATTTATATTGCCTATATTTTTTGTGGGATAAGAATATAAGATATCATTATTATTATTTCTCTGAACAGTTTGAGTTTATGATACTGAAATATTTATGAAACCCATTTTTTACATGGGTAAAGTTATAATGAAATTTTAAATTATTTCATGAAATTGTGGTATACATATGGATGGGTTATGATTATGTTATGGATAAGTCCATTACAGAACTATAATTAATAGGGTAAATATTGATAACTCATGAGATAATTATGTTATATTTAAACGTAATTTGACATTCATAAAAATATTCGTATGGGTGGTTTCATGTCCATAAGTTTATGTGTAAACATATTTTCATGTCCATAGCCTCATGAATTGACATATTTTCATGTCTATAACATTATGTATAGACCTAATTTCATGAAACTAACAAAATGAGTGATCCTAATTCTATTTATAAATTTTCGCAATGCTTATTTTCTTATGTTTATGATATGACCCCCCGGTTTATGATTGATTATTTAGGATTTTGCATTTGTTATGACTTTTTTCATTTTCAATGATAGAGCCTTCATTCAAGTCTCGTGATTAATGAAATTTAATTAATTGGATATGACCCAGTAATGTAATGATTGTGTTCTCAGACACTTATTATCATGTTTGATAATTTGTGTATAACTCCTATGTTTACCCATATTGATTATCAGACCTCACCATTTCTTAAGTTTTCCTTCCCTCAGTGCTGATGTATGTTATAAGTTTGGTATTTCTAGAAGGGTATGAATATGAGAATATTTATGCGATATTTTTTAATATCCTTTATGAAATAATATTATTCTAAATCTAGTCTTGAAAGACAGAAATAATTTATGGTTCTAAAATGGATTATAATGATATGTAATAGATATTCATATAATAAGATGTAATATTTAGGTATATAAATTATGGAGTCACTAAAATTTTATTGTGGGTTTATTCACTAATTTTATATTATCACAATTAGTAACTAGTTTCATATGTTATTCCAATTTTATATTATTCATGGAATACTTTTTTAGTATTAGTGGAATTTGTGGGACGAAATTGGTGTATATTATACTAAGTATATATACTCAATCCCAACATACGATCCTTATTACACATACATATTTCATTTATCATGATATAGGTAAAGATAAGATTCCAAAATTCTATAATATAGTATCATGATTTTTTCTTCATTCGTGGATGGATATTGGAGATGGTTCTGTGTGGGAGTCTGGATTAGTGAAACCTTGGTAATTACATTGTGTAATCATTGTTTCTTTTCATTCAGACACTACATTGTGTTTTCGTATGTATCTAAAATTATTATCAAATTTATATTCAATTAGTGTTTGTTTTGGTTTTATGTCATGAATCATATTAAATGTATTTATTTTGTTCAATTATTGGTTGTTTGTTTAAGGGATAAATTTTCCAATGTATTTTACTAAATACCTTGGAATTTATTACCAATCCTTGGTGTCTATGGTACATCCACTATAGTTAGTGGAATCATATTACTTTCTAAGCTAATTGGTCAGGTATTTGATTTTAAACTCCCTAAGGTTTTAAATAATCATAACTTTTAGGTCACCTAAGATTAATTTCAAAATTCTATCTTCCTTTAGTTATCATTTGGAATCCACTTTTTTATTTTCAATCACATACATTTTCCTATTTCTAAAGATAATGGTTTACATGGTTCCAACTATAATGTTGTTTTTTACTCCCTTCAGTAGGGGTGGAATTTCATAAATGGGTTTTTTTTCTTTTTCATCCATAGGAATAAAAAAAGTATGTTATTTAAATTATAAAATGATATTTCCTCCCCCGATACACATTTTATTCACAACTCCTAATTATTTCCAATATAAAATGGTTAAGGAATAACATATTTGTAATTTTATTTTCTATAATAGGGTAATATAAAGAGAATAACTTACAATATTTTTTCGTATAAAATATGTAGGGGTTTAGACTCCTTCATCAGTTCCTTCCAAAATTCTTCATCAAATTGATTTAGTGGCTATATACTTAAATTAAAATATTTATATGATTTATTTTTAAAAATATAATCTACACCAAATAGAAATGTGTTAGTATTTATAAAGGATATAGTATATTTATAATGAATATTATTATGAATGAGTTCTATTCAAGAGTAAAATATTGGGACTTTATATATAACTTTGAATTATATTTTATAAATTAATATATCATATAATGATCTATATAACTCCACATAAAATAGAAAGTTTTCAAAATCTTCCCTTCTTATCTCATATAGTTCCATTATTTTGGGATTTATTTATCTCTATAATTTCTAAATTATATATTTTTATTATTCACTTTCCAATAGACTTTATGATGTTGATAAATAGGCAAGTGACATCTATTTTTTATATAGTATTTTTTATGGGGGCATACCTAGGGTATTTTAAAGTGGTTCTATATGTCCAAAGTGCATCTTCTATCATGGTTCTTATTACGTCCTAACCCAGGATCCAATAAATAGTTCCTCAAAATAGTGGGTCACATGGACTCAATCGTGCCTTCTTATACACTAGATAATTCTGACTAGAGGTGAGGATCTAAGGTGATACATTGGGGAGAATATACCCTCCTAATCAAAGTGTTGTACATTGGTGTAATAAAAAAAATCAATAGTACAAGGATATCAAATAAATAAATAGTAGATAAAAAACCATATGACTATAATAATAAATAAACAAAAATCATTATCATATACAATATGATGACACCTTCGTGTTTCGATATAAAATGTTAGGAAATACATTGAAACATGTATACCATAAAATACATATATCCAAAGAACATAAATGACCCAAAACTAACTATCTTCAGTGAGCATCATAAGAATAGATTAGTACTATATTCCCATAATCCTATGAAAAAATCAAATCAAGCCTCATAATGTCGGAACTTTGCTTGATCCCTATCAACATCCAAGAGGTATATCTGAGTAACCAAAAGTGTCCCGATCAAGATGTGAGATAACACTCAGTAGGCCACCAGAAGAGGTGTCTATAAAAAGACCAATCTATGTATAAAAAATGAATAAGTTTTTAGTATATCACTATTATAATAGTAATAAAAGTGATGTGTCAAATGAATATGTCATCCTGTCCAGCCAACCATGGCTCCGGGTGAACAATAATAAAGCACCCATAATCACAGGCTAACATTAAATCATGATAACGAATATATAATGGATTAGACTACATAATAATGTGTTTGGGCTTAAAGGTCCAAATCCAACATATAAATGACCATGTAATCCTCATATATTCCATTGGTCATATCTATGGAAACTCGGTAAAGACATGGGTGGAGCTTAGGAGCATGTCCAAAGAGATTCCAAGAAATATGGATCTAAGGTGTAGTAATTTCATATGTATCCAAAGTAAACTAGATACATAGCATATAAATGTCATAGAATGTAATCAGGATTCTATAAATATAAATGTATGAGGAATATAGTACCATAATCAGGGACCACATAGTTGAAATGTTAAAGGAATCAAATGGAATCAGGATCTGAGGAGTAGAAATATCCATGAAATCCACTACCATTATTAATTTATCATCTCATTTCATAACCCATTTCATTATCATTCAAATAAGATGAGTTCATCTAACCCATTCCACATTTTCCCATTTAACAATTTAACTATTTAGTCATAAGTATTCACATAAAAAAGAGTCATGAACTTTCTCATATAACATATTCAATTCTCATAAACATCTGTCAAGGCTCATAACACCCCACAGGTGTCCTAATCAGATAAAATGGAAATAACACACACCATGGGTGGCTCAGCATGAGGTGAATGACCTCCGACCATATAACGGTTCCAATTGGGCAACCTAAATAGGTTCCAATCAATTTATTCAAGATGTTCAATTAATTTTAGGAACAATTCTTGAATTTTTGGTGTATATAACAATAGAAACAAGGTATATAAGACCCCAAAATTTAAGGGAAAGGTATATATCACCTATCATATACATGTGTTAGAACACTCATCCGGTATCATCTCCTAACTCAATATGAATTACATGAAAATGGAGAAACAGATAAATGACCTAGAAATGGGGTATATTATCCTACACTAAAATAACTCCATCGATAAAGTGAAAAAAGAAAAAAATGTTCAAGATGAATTAAGATCACGCTATCACAGATCTATAAATATGAATGGTGCACAAATCAGAGGCCATATAATAAATTTTCACCCAATCCTAGATTTAGGCTTCAAAAAGTGTTTCGAATTAGAGAAGAAGGCTCCCTTATGTCCACTGGAAATAATTGAGGTTGAAAAATTTTAGTTTATTATAAATTTATGGGAATGTTGATCATTTTACCCAAAAAACTAGGACCCATGGTTTGTCCACGAGGATGGCCAAACTGTGCACCACCCATGTGCCTTTGGTTGTCTTAGCAGGGAACCCATATGGTTCGTGTGCATGGTTTGGAGAACCGTTCAAAAATAGTGACACATGCCATAGTCCAAAAATCCCCTCAAGTAGTCATGGAGAATGGTTAGAGAAACAATGCCCTGAACAAGTTCCTTGAAACTATTAAAAATTCTAGGATCTTATGTATGGTCTTATAAACCTGGGCCCTTAGTTAGGTAGAAACATACACCCCATGTTGATCAACTAAAAATCCCCACCTGATTTCCTAAAATTGTGGTTATTGGGTCCCATGGTTTATAATAACCATGCAACCCAGTTTTGTTTTCTCCAAAAAATGATCATCCATGGTTTGAACAAGCCTTGAACACCCCTGAAACTCACTTGGAATCATTAGACACCCACATTATGTCATAAAAAATCAATTATACTAAAATAAAAAATATCCATATCTCGTTTAAATCTCTATAATCTTATAATATTACCCCTTAAATCAATTCATCAATGAATTTCCCTTACAAGGGTGGTAAATTACTGTTTGAGAACAACTTCCTCCACTAAGAATGTACATCATCATCCAACACCCATGTCTTCTTATATACAAGGCCTTACTTCCATATAACCTATAGTAGAGAAACTAACCAAACTCAAGGATCCTTCATGATCCTGTAAAAATATGTATTGGATTATCCTCAAAGAAAGCATTTACCTTTAGTTCAATCTCATCTGGTTATAGAGTGTGAGATGGGTCTAAATGATAACAGTGCAACTGAAATACATTGAATTCATCGTGCATGGATTAGTATATCTGAGAAAACTTCAAATACTATATTACCATCCTAACTCTCTCCATAATCTCAAACATCCAGAAATATCATGTTGAATTTGTAACCAATCTCATAATCCCTCTATGTCTCAACCGCAGAGAGATACATAAAGATATATGATACATGACCTCAAACTCTAGATGTCATCGACAATGATTAGTGTTGGATTTTATTGATATAGTGAAATATCCATATGCTTTCAAATAAATTGGACCTAGTCTAAAAGATCTTGCACGAGATGCAGTCTAAATATTATAACCTCTCATGCCTCTAACCATCATAGAGGTAATCATCATGGGCTACTGGACAACGTATCTTAATTCTACATATGTATAATCACTTGGAAACTATTGTTGTAGGATAATTCAACCATGGGCATACTCTATCCCAAGAGCCCATGAAATCAAGGAATTATTCACTATTAATGTCTCTTAGAAAATATATAGTGTTCTCTGACTATAAATTAGTGTAGGGTGGTATGTTATACTTAGAATCACCTATGCACATAATTCCATATGTAAGAGTTTCAAAACCGATGGTGTAAATTAGGCATCCCTATCAACTACAATGTTATAAGAAACCCCATGAAGGTGAAAAATATCAATTATATAAAGTCTCCAAAATTATATACTAATAAGTTCTCCCTTACTGGTAATAAATGGGAGAACTTCATGATCCAGTCCACAACAACCCGTACGGTGTCACTACCTCAAGGAAACCTCAACAATCTGGTGAGGAAATCCATGTCAAAATATTCTCATTAACACTTGTGAATAGATAACTACTATAAAATACCAACTAGTCTCTATTATTAATCCTTCACATACTGACAGGTGGAACATGTCATGAAAAAATAAGTTACCTCATGTTTCATCCTCGACCAATAGTTTTGACAGCATAACTCACAAAACATCTTGGTAGCATTAGGATATACTGGAAAATTTGGGGCATGAATATCTTTCATCGTTACCTCACATATGTATACTGTAACCAAAACATAAGCATTTATAAATAAAATTTCATCTTGTCCCATGGCACAACTTGGATGTGGGTCCTCAACTACCATGCTCTCCTATAGGACTAGGCCCTCATCATCAGATAATTGTCTCGTCCCTAATATTTCTAGAAGAGTACATGTCCCTGCAAAGGATGAGAGAAATTTATGCCTAAGACTATCTATAACCTCTAAGTGTATCACTGAAAACATATCCATAAGCTAAAAATCCTTATTGTCATCCTAAACTTCCTATATCTAAGTCATCATTCTTAGTGCATCAACAACTGCATTTCCTTTCTCAGGCATATCGGAATGCTCAATGTCAAAAGATTATAGGTACTCCATCCACCTTCACTGAATAAGGTCCTAGTCATGATGTGTAAATATATACTTTAGGATATTTTAGTCCATATAAACCACAAAACATTCCCCTAGTAAATAATGAATCCAACAGTGCAAGGAATGATCAGTAATGGATAACTTGATATCATGTGTCAGGTTGTTCATCATGTGTGGTCTAAACTGATGAGACTCATATTCCAAAGATCGATCAATATGTATGAGAAAATCTCCTAGAAAAATACATGATGCATCACAATAAATAGTGTAGCATATTACCATCATTGGATGAATTAGGAATGGTGCTAAATTCAGTCTCCCTTCCATCCCCTAAAAGGCTCTTACAGATATCTAATAGTAAAAACATAAGACAATTCTTAGTCAATACTATAAGAGGTGATCTGAAGTGTGATATGTCCATTATGAAATTTATATAATATCCAGATATCCCCAAAAAACTCCATATATTAAATAGGTTCTTGGGTTGATCCCAAAAAAATTAAACTCTCATGTTCTCTAGGTCAACTAACTCCCTTATCTCTGAGATAATATTTCCTACAAAGTGAATATTATCCATTCAGAAGTGGAACATTATTAGCAGAGTATCCTACTGATTCTGTCTTAGTGTATCCAATAATATCTCAATATATTTGGCATGGTTGTGTCGAGTCTGTGAATATACCAAGATATCATCCATGAATACCACCACAAAGAAATCCTGATATGGTTGGAAAATCTAGTTCATCAGTTCCATGTAAACTACTAGCACATTCTAAAGACTATATCTCATAAACAGATACTCATATAGACCCTACATACTTTAGAATGTTGAACTAGTTTTGTCTGAGGGTCAAACACATAAATGGTTATAACCTAATCTTAGGTCAATATTCGATAACACCCTTGTTCCTTGATGATAGTCGAAGATAGAATCTATCCATAGAAAGGGGTACTGGTTCTTAACATTCATCTGGTTCAATTTCTTTTAATTTACATATAGCCTATGATTTTCATCCACCTTTTTCTCAAAAAATATCGATGAAAACTATGGTTTGGTACTAGGTCACAAAAACTCCTTTTAATCTAAGTCTTATAACAACCTCTTGATCTCTTAAAACTCAATATTGACCACCCTATTAAGAGTAATGTATGAAAATTTACATCCTGGAACAATCTTGATAGATAACTCCACCTCTCTCGCTCTGGAGGTAAACCATAGAAGTTATCTCAGAATACTTCCATAAAATGATCCACCCCTATAGGGAAATCTTCCTAACACATTCCCTGATCATTTAGATATAGGCTAGAAACATGGTATTTCATCCCTCCAAACCCACAATGCTATGGTCCATCTATACTCACATGGAAATCATATTAACCTATATAAATAAAAACCCCACACTCTATTGATGTAATGGTCACCCTTTAGATGTAATATTCGAAATGGGCATGATAAGAAACTAGTAAGTCAATCCTGAGTATAACATCCAACCCTGTCATATCGAGGATGGAGATATATCATATGAAGTGACACCCATCTATCATAAGTGGGAACTCCTTCAACTAGATTACATTATTTGATCGTATTTCCAAAATAGTATCAAGTGTAATATCCCCAAAATTAAACAAAACATCCAGTCTAAGACTCTATACAATATAAATAACTATGAAATATTAAAAAGTCCTAATATCAAAAAAAGAAGATACCAGAGGATAGGCTAATAAGATTTTTCCTTTCACTATAGACAGCCTAGTGCTCTTCTTCTCAGGTGTGGATTGTAAAAAATATAAATGGCCTAATCTGAGGCCCTATGAAATTACCTCACTACTTATAGTAGACCTACTCTAATGTTGAATTATAACTAGTTTTAGTATACCCTGACCAAAAACACCACATCGGACTGAATGACCAGCACTACTGTAGCTCCCATTCTGATACAAAGAGATGAATCATAGACCTAACCTCGAATTCAATTTTGATCCACATCCACTAACTACTAGAGCGAGTTTCATGCATAATCTTTGTACATGGACCATCCTACACATGCTCGACACACAATTGGGTCTCAATCACACTGTATTCTCATAAGTACCCATCTCCAACACTAATGGAAGAAGATATAACTACCAATAATCACACACTATAGGGTATTACCCACATGATAATCCTTAAAATGACACATTGTACTAGCTAATACTGAACCACTGGGTCGAGAGGTTGAACTGCCCTAATTTTTTCCCCCAACATCCAACAAATTCCATTTAGTAATTAACACTTGATTCACTATCTCAATAATTTTATTCAACCAGAAAACATTAATATTATATTGAATAGAACTATTTAGACCATCCTTGAAGTGTCTCTCCCTTGATGGATCATCATCAGGATTAACCGACGAAAATCCTTGAAGCACTATAAAGCATATCAAATACGCCATAACAGTTATGACACCCTACTCCGAAAACATAAATTCAATATCCCTCTTAGATCTCAGAGTCTTGTAATATAATTATTCTAAAAAACTAGATGGGAAATCCATCCATACCATATCTCGAAGCCTATTAGCCTAATTCAAAATTTCCCATCATCACTTAGATTCTCCCTAAAGTATACATTCATGATCTTCAATCTCTTCCCATGGGGTGTATCTAGATGCTCAAATAATTAATAATACATTATCTAGAGATATTTTAGAGCCCTTTTGACTTCTATCCCCCAAAATTTTGGCTAATACTGCTACAAGAACACATGTTTTTTCTATTTCATAAACAATGAAGGTTTCATGGATCCCTAGATAGTCTTTATAAATCATAAGAAAGCCTCACGGAACTGGGAATCACCATCGATATGTTGAACTAAAAGTTGTTTCTTAATAGAAACTACTATTTATTTTAATGGTACCTTAGGGACCACCACCTTTGGAGAATGTTCATCACCACACTCCTGGAGAATTTCTAGAAGCCTTCATGGTGGATTATCTATACAAATTACAAGAACATGCCTTAAAAAATATTCCGTATCAACCAGATCATATATATGATCATAGGATAGGTACAAGACTTCCTAAAAACTATACACACCCCTATTACTACTCCAAAATGAAGGACTTTGTAAAATATATGATTGAAAAGAACACTAGAGACACTTCTTATTTCCCACTCTAATGTCTGGTCTAGGTCATGTTCCCTTTTTTATAGAATGTGTTCTAATATATGGACTGTCCATTGCAATCGAGAAATCCATTTATCAGCAACCTTTCTATTTTATAATTTCAATCATATTAAAATTCATATTTTTTACAATTATATTTAAATGGATGAAAAAAATTGATCATCACTTCCAATCTATAAGGGCACAACCACCTTATAACCTAATGTGTGGTGCTGATTTAATCCCAACCATAAAACGTTCTAGTCTATGTGACTTATGTTCCATGACTCAACGAGTCACAATTAACCCTTTATGGTGTCTATTGTAGCCATTATATAAAAAAACTATTTAGGTTACTATATGAAATCTATGTACCAATTATGTTTATCAATATCATGTAGAAACCATTTATCAAATAAAATTTTTATAACTCAAAGAAGACATAATAAATTCAATAAAATCATGAAATGAATCTTATATGGATTGTAATATGAATCGCACGTAAATCCTATAAGGTGCCTAATATTATGCATGATCAATTATTTCATTCAATACCATGCTTTGTACAAAATGTTATCACGTAATAATATCAATAATAATATCATATAGTCAAGTAAATCACCATGTGGTGGAATAAAATCAACTGTAATAGGAAAAATATAGAACATCATATCCCATCCTAGGTAATTTTTATTTTTATTATATGTCAGTTAGCTACACCTAGACATAGATCAATACCAAATTATTATAATTTCTTATTATACTATCTATTACCTAAAAATTGAAAATCCAGAAAAGAAAATTACCCTCATACTACTTTGTAACATCCTAGCCTGGGAGCCACTAAATAGTTTTCCAAGCTGGTGGGTCTCATAGAATACAGTGCACCTCCCTATATGACATAGGTTACTAATTAGTAGTGGGGAACTAAGGTGGTATTGTGGGGAGACTATACCCTCATAATTAGAGTTTATCAAAATTGTGTAATCAAAACAATCAATAGGGGAAACATATTAAATAACTAAACAACATATAGACATCCATATGACAATAATAATAAACAAACCAATAGTAGTGTCATATATAATTTGATGATCATGCCATTTATCTATAAAAAATGTATGGAAATACATGGAAACATGATTCCCATATAGTACATGTATCAAAATTACAAAAATTTCCTACAAGGAACTACATCTAGCTAGCATCACAAGCATATCTTAGTCCAATTCTTCCTTACTCCTAAGAAATAATCAAATCAAGCCTCATAAATTGGATACTTCATCTGGTCCCTAACTGCATCCATAAATTCATTTTGGGTACCCAATGATATCCAAAACTAGGTATGAGATGACACTCAGTAATCCACCACCAACGATGTCTACAACAAGTCTAGTTTTTGTGTAAACAATTATGCAGTGTGTACTATATCACTAGTTTAGTAGTAAAAAAAGTAATGCTTCAAATGAACATGTGATCCTTTCCTTCCAACCATGGATATCATTGAATAATTATCAATCACCCATAATAACATGCTAACATTAAATCTTGATAATGAATCCACAATGACCTATGTCATGTAATCAGGTGATATGCCTAAAAGGGTCGGATCCAAGATGTAAATGAACAAGCCATCATCATCAAGTATATGGAGAATCTTGATGGAAACATGGTAATGACTGGTGTATACCAAAGATTATCTCTACATAGTATATACTAGGAATGTCCAATAATTACATATCCATGTTGTAGAAATGTCCTTATCATCCAACATAAACTAGATCCATGGAGTATAAATGTCCACAAAATCCTAGAGAATTTGTATCCTTGGGGTAGAAATTTATGATGAATACAACACCATAACCAATATTCAATGAGTTGAAATTTCCATGGAATCCAATGGAATCAAGATCTAAGGTGTAGAAATTTCCAATGCACCAACTAACATTATAAATTCATCATCTCATTTCATAACCCATTTAATTACCATTCACATACCAAGAGTTCATCCAACCCATTATAAATTTTCAATTTAACAGTTTAACCATTTAATCCAATAAATTCACATAAAAAGGAAGCATAAATATTTTCCTATAAATCATTAAATTCTCATAAACATAATTTTAGTCTCAAATAATCTGACAGGTTCCCAAATTAAATAAAAATGTAAGAACAAACCCCACGATTGGTTAAGGCTATGGTGAATGACCACTAACCCTATAATGGTTCAATGTATGAAACCTAAATAGGTTTTAATAAATTTTTCAAACACATTCAACTAATTTTAGGAGAAACACTATAAAATATATCATATGATATAACAACATAAAGGTATATAAGATACCATACATTACATTAACGGTATAGACCACCTACCATATACCCAAGGTAGAACACTTTTCCAGTATCTGCTTCTAACTAGACTTACAATAGAAGGAAATAAACAAATGGAAAAATTACCAAGAAATAGGAAATGTTAGCTTGCACGAAAATGACTTTATCAATACGAATAAAAACCAAAAAAGGAGAAATATGAATGAAGAACTAACCAGTGTGAATCCAATGAGATGAAAGATGTTTAAATCAGAGTGGTTGTGATGAATTGGAACCCAATACTATATTTATTCTTAAAGAAATATTAAAATGGGAAAATGGGGACTCCCAATGTCCAATGGAAATAATATAGGAAGATAGGTTTTATTTCATTAGAAATTAAATGGAAATTTGGTCATTTTAACAAACAAATGTGTGGAACAGTTTCAATGCACAGTTGGCCAAACTATGCACCAACCACGTAAAAAATATACTCCCAAAACTGTATTAATAAGTCACCCACATGATTATTGGGAATTTTTTGGAAACATTTTGAGAATAGTTCCCCAATTCAGTGTCCAAGACTCCCGTCACACATCCATGGAGGTTGATTAGATGCACTATGCACAGACCATGCGTTTGGCCTCTTCTAAAATTTTCAGGTTCTCATGCACAAGAATTCTTCCCTACGCACATGGTTAGGGAGAACCATTATGAATCTTATATTCACTAAATATCCCTACATAGTTTCCTAAAATTATACATCATGGGTCGCATGGTTTCTACTAAACGTGTGAACCAGCTATTCTCTCCAAAAACCAATCCTCTGGATCTGAAAAAGACCTAGACACCCTAGAAACTCCTGTAACCTCATTAGTAACTAGCATTATAAACCAATAAATTTAATTGAAAATAAATATATCCTTATATCATATAAACGTCTAGTATATTACAGTTCTCCAGTCTTTTCGATTGTGTTGTTATATGCTTTTCAAAAACTCCATTGTCTCTATATTGGATATCATAGACTTTACATTTATTTATGTGGTATAGTTAGTAAAGGTCTTATAGTGTACCATATAATTCTCCAAGAGTGATTATATTCTCTAGTTGGATAAGTTTTATCCTTTATCATTGATTATAGCTCGAGTTATCCCAATACTACAAAAGATATGTGATCTTAAAAATTAAATAACCACATTAGAATAAATAATTTGTATTTCATGGCCTTTAAATCAATTAGAAAGATAATATACTACAAATAAAATATAGAAAACCTAAATGAAATAGGAAATGGTACCATGAGATATAATCCTCACACATCAAATAATTTACAAAAAATCAACGGTTGTTGGGACATTTTTTCCCTTTTGGAAATTCCTTGAAAAAATTGATCAGTTTTATATTCATTTCAAAAAATATCTATCTATTTAAAAACATTTTTCCAAAAAATACTATTATTAAACCTATATATATATTCTATGAGGTCCAAAAATAAAAAAATTTCCCCACAAAAATTTAATTTTTGTAAATTATATGATGTATAAGGATTAAATTTCATGTTTCCACAATTCACCTCTTCATAGGATATCCACCTTCTAATACCTTGTTCAATAGAAAGGAGGGTTAATTTTATGTGACTAATTAATTCACAATTTCCGTATAATAAGGCACTTTTGTTATTTTATACATATTCTCACCATGGATAGTGCAATTTAAGGCTATATTTGTCGGTGTTTCTACCTAATAATTGTGGGGAAATCAACTCATATGATATTATAATACGTTCTCACAACCCTCTAGTATTTTATCTATAAATAGAGAACTTTTTTATCATAGTCAATTTTACTAACTGAGAAATTTTAATTATATTTCTTGATCAATTATCTAATTGCTACATGGTGAGATAAAATAATTAGTTTACTTCCTGTAAATTATAAATGAAATTTTCCCAATACAGTAATAATATACAAAAACTCCTTTTCTATTTTTTGTAATTTATTTAATCATTTTCCAATTTTCATGAATGATATACTATCACATGTAAATTTCCATCAACCATTTTGGGTAGAACTTCTCCCACTACAAGGTGGAGAGACCACAAATAACATCCAAAGGTTTATTCTATGATGATAGAATAATAACAGGAGTTGTGGTTAGGCTCTATTTAAGTATATTACTATTTTCTTTATTTTATTTATAAATTAATTATTATCAATCTAGAGTAGGTTATATAGTGGAGTATAAATTTTTATAATGTCTCAAATTAGTATAACATTAAAATCATTCAAATCCAAAAAATGATATAATATATTTCATAGTAGTGTGATATGGCAGTTTTAATATGATGTAAACCGTAGCTATGTAAACTAAAAATATTTCTTTTAAATGATTTGGATGAAAATATTACCTTTCTCTTCCAGGAAATAATATTTTTTAATGTTTAAAACAAAGTTAATTTTAATTATTTTATTTAAAGAAATTAGATTTTTGAGAATGTTTTCAAATGTGGTCCTATAAAATGTAAACTCATCATGTAATAACTCTAATAATATTTCAATAAAAATCAAAAATATTATTAATATATATATTTGAAAATTTATTTGGGAATTACATATCCCAAAAATCATAGTTGAATCTAGTTTTTTTTGTTTTTTAGTGTGATAATGACATTGAAATAACCATACAATCTATCATTAAAATAATAGTGTCCCTTCTTGTCAAATGTTTCTAACATGTTATCTATAAAAGGGATGGGAAAGTTTTGTTTTTAGGAAAAATAGTTCTATTTAATAAAGTCAACATATACCCTCCGTGTTTTTTCAATTGCAATGGGAATTAATTAATTATTCTCATTTTTTACACTACTGATTCCTATTTTTTAGGTACTATATGAATGAGGATCACCCACTGAGAGTCCAATATGAGGTACACTATCTCATATCCCAAAAAAAATTCAATTTAAATTTTTATAGCTTTCATTTGGGTAAGATGGAATCTTTTTTTTGGTTGTATTTCTCGTTTTAAGAGAATCTTGTGCACAAAATAGTGGGACTAATCCTTAGGATCTCTCATAATGACCTGCCTATAGCCTTATTGTTCCTTTATAGAACTATCAAACATTTATGTTCTTGATTAGGTAAAATTTCATCGAGATTATAATAGGAAGATTTTAAATTTATTTTAGAGAAACTATTTTAGAATTTAGGGTAGTAACATAAGATCAAGTTCAGGGGGATGTTCTAGTGATAGTTTTAACCCAATGTTTCCAATTCTTACAAGTTTTATATGTAAATAAAAATACTCAATAATATATGTTTTAAAATCATAAAAATATTCACCATTTATCACATCATACTGGCCTCTAAATATATCCAAATCCATGTTTAATTAAATTTTTAAAATTGAATAGTCACAATGATTTAGTGATTATTAGAATTCATGAAATTTGATTATTTCGTATAACATTTAAATTTATTTTTCAGAACAACTGTGAATTTCAGATTGAGATAGTGTAAAAACATATTATTCTTCTGGAGGATATTTTATTGAATCTAAAATACTAAAATTAATAGTTTTTTATACAAAATCCATTGAAAGTGTTCTTTCAAGAATAAATTTTATAGTTTTAGAAGTTTCTAGAAATTATCAATCTAAGATGATTGGGTAATGGAATTTACCACTTTCTTCATCCACAATATGAATTTAAAAATAAACTATGAACAGTAATCATTTCAATATTATCAATACATCCTCTGGGTCTCCTAGAGTGTAGGCAGTGGTTCAGTTGTCTAGTTTTAAAACAAATATAGTTGTATTTATTTCATCTTTATATATATGGAAAAGGAAACTATGTAAGGCATAAAATAAATTGATTCCCTCATGTTTCACAATTCATTTAAAAAAATGGGTTCTCCTATAGTGTGTGGGAATAAATATGTACTTGGGTCTTCACATTTTCTATGTATTTATGGGATTATTAGAGAGAAACATTATTACTACGATTACATTTTAATATCCTTGTAATATCCTTTTAATAGTATATATCTCATTGAGAAACTTATTATACCTTCAGATCTAGTTGATGGAACCCACCAAACGTATATTGAATTCCAAATTCTTGAATGTGTACAATGTGTCTTAGTATAGGGTTTATTCAGAGGTATTTTTGGTTTAGTTTATTACTGAAAAGAAGAGATATTTGGGTCTATGTATAAATTATATCATAGTTTTTTCCTTTAATATGTTCACTTGTTTTATATATAAGTAAACATCTACATATTGTTCCTTCACAAGGATGGGATCTTTCTTCAAGGAATTTTCACTTCTATATTTTTATTCCTTGGTTGGTTATTTACTATTTTTCACTTCCTTCCAATATCTTAGAGAAATAGAACTATCATTTCCTTTATCATTTGAGATTTATTGGCAAATGAAATTACATGAGCCTTGATTTAACATGTTATTTAAAATAGAATTGATCTATCCAAACCAACCTTTTTTATCCTTCATCCTAGAACCATGAGAGTTTTCATTATAAATTTTGTTTCTTTTAGTCTCCCCTAGTTTTCTAAGCTAGTCATTTATCTAGAGTTCCTATTGTTCTCATTTAGTTTAGTAACTTTTAAGAGGCTAAGAGTTGTTTATCTTGAATGGTGGGGGCCATTATGGTTGTTTAAAATCGTGCTAGAAGGGTATCCTTATTGGTTTGGGGATTATAGATCCATGTTAGAATGTACAATACTCTAGGATTCATTGATTTTTGGGTATTTATTGGTATTAACTCTAGTTTATGGAATCATAGTTCTCAATACCTTAAACATGAGGAAAACCGTTAGTGAAATGATCTAGAAAATATAAAAGTTGACACACTTAGGGGGTGTAGATGATGATTCTTTCTAAAACATACTCAATGAAAACTATCTCATTGGGTTTGTTAGTTCTTTAATTTTATTTTCATGTAAAGGATATTAGGAACTCATTAGCTCAATTTCACCTAGGTAGTGAAACTTATACAGAATAATTTTGAGTTTTTGGATTTCCTCCCTGTCATTTCTCTGACTTTAGTTAGTTATTTATCTATAAACTATCTTCTATAATAGTAATCCAACAAGTTCCTATTATTTTAATACAATCCTTGGTAAAATAACACTATAAAATGGTGGTTATCAAAGGGTTGGTGTGGGCTGGGTGTTTTGGCCTCTTAAATCTATCCAAAAACTAATAAATATTTTAACCACTTTATTATTTAATTCTATAGATTTCCTTTATTATTTAGTTAGTTCTAGAGTAAGGAATAATGTATATAGTAAGGCCCTTTTGAGTTCATCCTAGGTGGTGACTGTTTCAGTATATAGTTTGAACATATGTTCTATAGAAGATACCTCATGGGATAAGGGAAAAACAATCAAACTGGTCTAATATTCAATGAATCAACTATGTTTGATGTTACTACATATATTCTCAAATTTATCCAAGAATATATTGGGTTCCTCTCATACCGTTCTATAAAACATAGGAATTAGTGAGATTATTCTACATTAATTTTCAAAGAAATATTATTTATATCTAATTTTTATTGTTTAAATAAGGTGTTTATAACTCTCTTAAGGTCATATAAAGTTGTTCTATATATTCCTACAAATTTTTACTTCCTAAGGTAACACTAATAAAAAATAATATGATGAATGTAGATATCATATCAATTGGATTATGAAAGCCTCCCTCTCTACTTTCTCAGTGATTCTTATATTTCTTACTCCATCTAGTAAAGTTATCTCAACATTTGGATAAAATATAAAGAGGTGATTTGAACATGAACTATTCATGTATCAAAAAACTTTAAAATTAAAAGAAATAAATAAAAATAAAAAACATAACATTACCTCCCCAGAAACACTTCTAGGTTGATGTGCGGGTTTTTACAAGACTCACAACAACGGAAAAATATTCCCATATAAATGTAGCAATTCATGGTAATTGGGTTGTTTCCATAGAAGAGGTTGTTTTAGGTATGATTTCCTTTTTTATGGTTTTGATTTGTGTTTCTGATAATTAAAACAAATAGGTTCTTGAATTAATTTTTAAAATAGTGATCTTACAACACATATTTTCTATCATATACCCGATCAATCAGGATTAATTAAGATTACACTCTCTTATTCTCTAATTAATTTGTTGAGACCTTAAATAAATTTATTTCCTTGGAGGATTTGGATCAAAAAGTTGAAGGAAGTGATCATTTCTCTCCATTTTATCACCAACACTCATAATTAGAAATTTAGGATTACCCTAAAATTAACTCAATTCCTTCTATTGTATGGTTAGTGAAGAAGGTCTAGAGGCTCTGTGTAAAAACTAGTAAATAAAAAAAATAAAATGACTAAAACATTAATAAAAAATTTAAATCACCTACTACTTATAGTAATCCAACTTTTCGAGTATGCTCAAATAAGAGAGTTTTAACAATTAAACACGTGAATTCTTTACATGGGGTAGGGGAAATTATCCATGATAACAACAATAAGTGTCTAATATTCCATCACTAGAGAGATATTAGTTCAATTGAAATAATGAAAATGAAATATCAAAAAGTAATCATTATCTTGAATAATTTATCATTATATCTCTCTTATTCAATGAACAATTTTAATCATTATAATAGTATCAAACTGAAAAGGGTGTTCTTTTAGTATCATTATCTCCTATGTGAGAAGAATGGTATCTTTCTATATGGAATAAGTTTCAGACTATTACACCATAATATTTTATGATATAGATTCTTTTAATGTATTTTTTGACTTGTTTTGTACGATACAAAAAGGTTATCTTACTCTACACAGAACACTGTATTAGTTTGCAGTATACGCAACATTATTCTTGGTTTGTGTTGCACAAAACGTCAAGTTCCTTTGATTGGATTCATTTTACACAACATTGAGTATAGATTTTTTTTCAATTTATAAATGAACTATGTTTGTATTTGGTTATACGCAACAGTGAAGGAATCTTTCACTACATGGAACTATGACTTGTCTTGCGTTAAATGCATAAGGGACCTTCCTCGATAGGTTGTGTTGTACATGATACTGAGTTTTACTAAAGAATGTTATGTTATTAAAATATTATAATTTAATGGGATATAAACTTAATGTTATGAATATTATTAACCAAATTATGAATTTCATATTACATTATCATTCATATTACACATTTTCTAGAACATGATATGAGAACAAAAATAACTGTTTCGGATAAAAAAGTATTTTTCAAAAAATAAGGTTTTACCACCTTTTCAGGTCGTAGCCATTTTAAATATAGTTTTTGACCCTTTAACAACTTATATATGACAAAATAAACTTATTATTTGGAAGTGTGATATATAAATTTACTTTTGATTAATTTTTTGTATTTTTCAAATAAATTTAAATTTTAAAGAATAGTGAGAAATAATGTATTTTAACACGAAACATCCATTTTATCTAATTTATTTATATATATGGATAATATTTTTAATTGGTTTTAATTATCAATTGGATTTTATTTTTATCATTTAATACAATTTTTTGTCACTGTAAGTAATTTTACTTTTAAATTGGACATAAAAACATGTCAATCTTTTGATTGTTATTACTTCTTAAAAACCCACTTTTTGGTTTTGACAACGGGAGTTAATTTTAAATTAATTAAGTGTGACTTCACTATTTTGAATTTTAAAAAATGGATTCTATATTTGGAATAATAAGTTTCAAATTGTTTAAATAGGTACCTTTTATGTTTAGACATTATTAGTAGTAACTTCAGTAATTAATTTTTTTCCCATGGTTAAAAGGGTAAATCTGATAAATAAGGGTAAAATATAAAATTATAATAATATTAAACTACCCTAACACATGTACTAAAAATATCGGATGAGATATTTCAGACCATGGGATTCCTTGGGTTTATTTTGGAACCCAATTTATTCCCTTAGATGTGAAAATGACATTTTATAAGATTTAATTTAAAGAAAAGATAATTATTACCTAAACATATATCATTTACTAAATATATTTTAATATATTGATATATAACTGATCACTATGACTATAAATATTCATTAAAAATGTATAAATAATTCTTACATCATGTTATTTTATTTATAATTTTTAGACATTATTAATAGTAACTTCAGTAATTAATTTTTTTGCCATGGTTAAAAGGGTAAATTTGATAAATAAGGGTAAAATATAATATTATAATAATATTAAACTACCCTAAAACATGTCCTAACCATATTGGATGAGATATTTCAGACCATGGTATTCCTTAGGTTGATTTTGGAACCCCATTTATTCTCTTATATGTGAAAATTACATTTTATAAGAATTAATTTAAAGAAAAGATAATTATTACCTAAACATATATCTTTTACTAAATATATTTTAATATATGGATATATAACTGATCACTATGACTATAAATATTCATTAAAAATATATAAATATTTCTTAAATCATTTTATTTTATTTATAATTTTTAAACATTAGATAAATATATTAATTTATGACACATTTATGATGTAGTGATTACCTCATTAATGAAATATTCACATAAATAAATTTATAAATATTGAAATAAATTTAATTTTAATATTTTGATACCATACAAGAATATAATGGATAAAATTGACCTATTAGGGATTAATTAATTCTATTTTTTTATTGAATAATTGTTTTTTGAATTTTTAAAAAAGGTAAGTATGAATAGTATCCAAAATTGACATAATTCATAACATAAAACATAAAATGGTTTATTAAATGATATTAAATTCCTAAATACCTAATATTTATAAAATGGTTAATATAAGTCCAAATATTTCATGCATAACTATTTTGGGTCTTTTTACATGATATGGTAATTACATTAACACACAATGAGTAAATAACATGGTATCATGGTAAGATTAAAAAAAGTAAAATAAGGGTTAAACCAAATAGATTAGGATAAAATAATATTAAAAACATGTATAAAAAATATTGGATGATGGGTATTCGAACCAAAATAAATCTTATCTTAGAATTAAATAATTTTTGGGCCATATTAAATCGAACTGTAATTTATAATAAATTAATATTTTAGGACTTTTCTAAAGTGCCCCTCTACTCTCTTATAAAAGGGTACTTCTTCCCTCTCCTATTCACTCCATTTTGAGCCTTTACGTTCAGAAAAACCCTACCCATTTATCTTATCAACTTTCTTAGTTACATTCTAGAGGTTTTTGAATTCTGAAAATACCATCTCCAGTGCCCTAAGAGGAAATTATAAGAAAGCACATCGAGGAAGAGGTAATCTTTACTACCGATTCTTTCAAATTTATTTCTTCTTCTACTTCCTATTTCTTATTTTTTTCATTATAAAATAATAAAATAAGTATCACTAATATAATTATATGTTAATATAAATATTAAACAACTATATTTATCTTTCTATCCATCATATGAAAAACAAAATCATCGCGCGTTTGTACGTAGAGCTTTTCGTCTCCACGCCGTAGTGTAATCTGTTTTTCGCCTTCACCTTACATGGATGGGTATAATGGTAGAAATAATAACTATATAATTGTATTATAAAATGATACTAATTATGAGATATTATACACCATCCACTTCAATACTATTCAATAATCTTGGGAATGATATCGCCACTCATGTGTACGTACGACTTACCGTCTCCATGACGCGATGAGATTCATTCTCCACATTAACCATTAAAGAATGATTATAAAGTATACATAATAAATAATAATGAAATATATGAAATAATAATGCTACTGGATTTATTTATATATATATTTCATTTACTTACTTCTATTCAATTCAATAAGGAAATTAAAACAGCATTCATGCATATGTACGGCCTACCGCCTCCATGAACAGTTTATTCCATTTTATTTATCTATCTATTAAATATATAATAAATATATATGATATATAATTCATTATTTACATTCTATAAGTAAGTAAATCACGATATAATTAATAATATCATGAATAATAATTCAAAAAACGTAAGATAAATAGAACGGTTATTACCCAAAACGTTGCTTTAACATGGAATTGACAAATGAACATGTAATATAAAGTCATAAGTGAATCATATATGATATCATAAATATTATTATTGTTCCATTACAAGTTAATAATATTTTTAATCTCATTATATAGGAGTTTTAGACACATATGAAAGAAATTATTTATAATGTAAGGGATAATTTTCAATCTCATTATTATCTGAGATTGTTTATCCATAAGTATATACTGGGGATATAGTTTTCATCCATGTCAATGTTTTATAAATTTTTTTTCCTAAAATGATTACTATTATTCAATTAATTTTGAAAGTCATTTTTACCCATTTTTTACTTTTATCACATAGTATGGAAGGAATCTTTCTTTTTTTACCATGTGATGTATTTTTTAACTCTTCCGACAAAAGTACAAGGTGGCTGTTTTTTTAACTTATATGGCATGAATGGATTTGTACTATTTCATGATGAATTATTTACATGAATTTTACTATACAATATATCATGTTTATTTTCAACTAAATTCTATTCTTTTAAAATAGCATGACTTTTTGAGAAAAGAAAAAAAATTGAAGAAGAAAGGATATTTTCCTCAAGAATTAAGTTCAAGTGTTTTATCAAAATTAATTTTCATCTAAGGTGACATAGGGTTATGTTAATATCCCTATTATTTCTTTTATTTGATTTAATTTATGATGGAATTATTTTTATGAAGTCCATTTATCTTATATGTTTTATGTTATGATGAAATGATGTTTAATAGTCCCATTTTATTTCATGGGTTATGCTAAGATGAATGTTTTAGGTTTTGTGGCACATGTGAAAATGATTTCATTATGAGATGGGTGGGACCTATATCTCCATCAAATTAATTGGGTAAAGAGTTATAACTCATGAGATAGACATGTCTTTAATGAAAAGTAAATCTAGTCTCATAATGTTGGGCTGGAACATAAAGTAAATCTAGTTCAGTAATACATGGCCGGAACGGTAAGTAAACCCAGTTCAGTAATGGACTATGTCCACTATGATGGTTTTGGAATAAATTACTTGGCTAATATGGAAATAATATTATGTTCTTATTATTTTTTCACAATTTCATGTTTTATACCCATGTTATTCTATCTTGTTTAATGTTCCTTTATAATCCAAGCCTTATGTACTACCAAGATTAATTTCACGACATAGGATTGTTATGTTCAAACAGTATTTTCATGTTTTTACATTAAGATTTTTTTGTTTGTTTTATGTTCTCCATTTTTACCCTTACTAAGAATTTGAACTCACCCTTTTTATTTTTTCGTTTCCGTAGGATACTAATAAAGGTTTTAGGTGGTAAAAAAAGGGAATATCTTTATGGTGGATGTTGAAGATCATTCCCCATGATTTTAAGATTATGTACCAAGTTTCCAAAGACACTAAAATAATACGATATTTGGGAGTCTATTTATTTCATGTATTAATTATTCCTCAAAATAAATTTAATGTCCATGTACGTCAAGATAGGGTCTCTACACATACTCCAATGGTGCGCCCAAAATCATCTTCAGTTTTAGTTCACATTTCTAGTTCCTCGGGTTAATTCCACATGTCTCAGTTAAGGGTTCAATTTCTACTAGAAATATCTTCTCCTAAATCTTCCTCTTAATTTAAAATCATCCCATGATCATAGTATAATTATTTATCAAGGTTAATTCCACATTTACATCTTATAATATTTCCCCAAATTTACCCATAATAGTAAAAAATAATTTTATTTTAAGTTGATCTTTTTCGATTTTGATATTTTTTAATTCTTATTCTATATATGAATAAATTGGAATATTCTTAAGTTATATGTGATAAATATGTTTTAAATGTTTTGATGAAGCCACCAAGGGTAACCCTAGGCCCTCCAGATATGGAGTAATCTTTAGGAATCAACATGGGGAGGTTGTGGAATGCAATTATGGCCCATATGGGCACAACACAACTTTGGAAGCTGAAATGATTGAACTCATTGGAGCTGTGGATATCGCTTTCCAATGATATTGGAACAACATTTGGTTCGAGTTTGAGTTGGAATCACTTGTTCATGCAATTAGGACCGAACAGACAAGATTAGCATGGAAGCTGGCAGGTAAATGGATAAATTGCATTGACAAAATCTCTTCCCTTAACTACTTCATCACACATACCTTCTGGGAGGCGAACCACATTGTGGATGACCTTGAAAACAAAGGGGTGTTATAGGAGAGGGACATCAACATCAACACCATTCCTAGTGACATGGTCCCGCTTCTTAATAGGAAAAAATGTAATATGCCTTCTTTCAGTCTTTGGTAATGTTTTTGTTTTATAAATTCTAGAGCCTTTGTGATCATCTTTCTCAAAACAAAAATTTACATGGTCTAATACAAGTCTTATGAAATTTAAAATTCTTCAAAAAGATGATGGAAACTATTATGTGTCCTCATAGAAGTATTATATAGCACGTTTAATGGATACAAAAAAGAAAGGGAAGTCATAAAATTTATCCTAGTGAATCCTAATTTGGTGTAAAATTATTACTAACTACATGGAAATTCTGACACATAGAGTCATATACAACACTAAATTCATATTTGGTCTCTAATAATGTATTATGTGTCACTAGAAATTTTTTTATGTGACTATTCCTTTTTTATTATTCCCAACTTGACCAACAAGACATGAAAATCAAACACAGTTTCGTATTTGTTGAGTTTATTCCAAAATTGAATTGAAGCGATGAAAATCATAATTAATATATCATAAAATATTTTATATTAATAATAATGTTTTTAATTTTATATTAATCCAAATCATTAATAAAAAATAATACTCAATATTCAATCCATTTAGGAAATAAATTCCATCTTCACCATACTCTAGGATTGATGGATTTTATTTCAAATTATAGGAAGAAAACGGTAATAACCATTCATAATTCTAAAAAAAAATTCCTAAAATTTGTGGCTTGATCTAATTTCCTAATCAAGATATATATGGTGAATTTTATTCATTATAAATATCACTATGAAATCTATTTGTCTCTTATATTTATCCATTGATGTATATCCTTATACCCCCTTTATTTATTGAATAGTTTGTAAGATGGTATATGATCCAATAGTTCTGCAACATAAAATTTGTATCTCATAAGGAAACTAAAGGGAATAATATTTAGTAACCTTATTGGAAACACACCCTACTCTAGAATAATTACAAATAGATACAAAAATCTTTAATAATTAGGTATTTTTTATCAACCAGACCTATCAAATAAGGGATTTATACATTGAATATGAATGCAAAATTATAAACATGAATATGGTGGATAACCTTATGTAAAAAAGAGTTAGACCTAATGTTAAAATCAACTCTCCAGAAAAGTCATTTCTTTTATACACTTTACTTTATATAAAAGTTTACACCAATAATGAAGAAATTAATATAAAGTCATCCTAGATCTAGGATTATCCTTACAAACCCTAATCATTCATATTAATTTCAAAGGTAATTATCAGCTGATGATCAATCAAATTAGTGGGGTAATTACATTCATTGGTCTATAACATCCTATAACCATTTTGAAGTTTATGTTTTCCATCCCTAGCATTGAATTATTCTAAAAATGGGATAAAATCTTTACCATGTAAAGAGTATTGGTGAAAAGTTATAATCATATTTCAAAAGTTCAATATCATCAGTAGTTTATGGGTCACCCATATTATCCTTAATGATAATAGTATAAACTTTTGTATATATGAGATGAAGAATATGGGCTTAAAGTAAAAAATATAGTCTAACCATTATTCCCCATATCATGCAGCTTTTAATAGATGGATAGAGGATTTCAAAACTTCCCTATCAAATATCCATCAAAACATAATGGATTGGAAAATAATACATGTCCTAAAAATATCCTAAATTCAATATTATCAATAATATTATATACACCTCTACCAAGGTGAGTATTTATTCCTTAGTGAATGATATGGGAGAAGTGTTACCTATCAATTTTCAATAACCCTCACTCAGAAGATCTATTAATGTTAAGATAACTAAATGTGAACAGTCACAATTTTAGTTAGAAAAGTTTGAAACACTTTATAAGAAAATGTTATATTCATTGAAGAACCTCATAGTTCATAAAAGATTTGTGAGTGGAGAATTTAACAAAGAAAATTATCCCTATACTCTTTCATTTATAGAGAGATGGTGTTAACCCTAAAGATTCTAGTGGGTCCTGAAATAAGCCTCTAAAATTAGATCTTAAATGGGGGGTCCCTAAAATTATATATAATGTCCACTAAAATGGTGAATACTTATTTAAAAGTATATAAAGATAGTGTATTTATCCTCTTATTGATGTTATATTTTTTTAGAAATACTATACATATCCATTCAAGCAAGCGTCAACCTCTTTCCAAGACATTAAAGACATGGAGTTATCCTTTTCACATGAATTTAAACTATGAAATATCATGTTATTTCCAAATAAACATAAATTACCCAACATAAGGTACATAGAACATGATCGTAAATTTTACAATGTGTATTCCTTTATGAATGGTGTTAAACATCAATGTTGTGTCCCTTTTCATATAGAATTAAACTATATGGTACAATATCCTCCATAAATAACATTAAACTTTACAAAGTAGTTATCATAACATACATATAGAATATGAAATTCCCCATATTTTCTACATGCAATTAAACAATATTATATGCCACCTTAACATCATTATGTTAAACTACATAACCCACTTTATTTTCTTGTGTGAAATGAAAATATATGTAGTAACGTTTTGGGAGATTTGACACTTATAATGATTTCTTCCCATCCATTAATTTTTGGGTGTATGATCCTTTGTATAAGATCTACAATTGCTACATAAAACATTTTCATCAACATGATAAAAATTTGTGAAAATATTCATTATTTACTAGGATAAATATAGGTTTACCTAATCCCTCATTTTTTCAAGGTTCACCTAATAGTTGATGAGGATACCCTTCCTCCTTCAACTAAATATGGCCTGATTACTTCTCCCATATAATATGTAGTGACTCTTATACTTCTAAATTTAGTCCCTTCAACATAATTTATTTTCATCTCATTACTTATGCCACTCTTTCATTTAATCATTTATCTTTCATTTTGAGTATCCTTGATACTTTTTAGGATAGTGTGTCCTTTTTCATAAATCAATCTATGATGATTCACCCCTTGTACCAATGATCCCTTTTTATATAACTATGTATTGCCCAATTCCTATTTCCTTCACCAAATAAATAGATATAACTGACCAATATATGTAAGGTTTATTCACACCCTCCTATTTAACCAATTTTCATATTTTACCCAAGAAACTGGCTCTAATAATCCATATCTAAATAATCACAAATTCAAAAACTATAGGAAACTTAATTTATATATTTACATAATATATAAAAACACCTTATCCTTCCATCTAGGGTATATAAATGTCATTTTCTATAGAATTAACTATTCTATCTAAAATATTATAACCATTCACATCCATTTTTCCTTTATTTCATTGATGTGGAGTCTTCTTATACTTTAGTCATGTTGTTTCACTTTTATCGGGAACTATGTATGCCTTGGGATACTATGTATATAATATACTTAATGGTTCCCAATGTTAATCCCAAGCATTATTTTTTAGATCAAATATTCTCCAGTACTAGATAGGTTCCCTTTTTTGGTTTTCATACCAATAGTTGAATTTAATCCTCATTCACATCGAGTAAACATCATCACACAAGGGTGAAAAACCTTCCCATTATGAAATTATCCACATCATATGAGTATAAACTATATGATATATTAGCCTGAGAATTATGACATTAAAATATCATCCACCATGTTTAGTCAAGAATCTAATACCTTAAATAACAGTACATCATTTCGGTCAAATTTTTATAGTTATACTATATATCATCCTTGGTTTAGTTTATCCAAATGATAATAATCCCAGTCAACATATCACATCTTGCACACCTCTCCCTGAACAAAATGTTATCATTCAATAAAAAGGTTTAATTCTGTATAATGTGGAAACTACGCACATAAAATTATAACTATAAAATAATAATAAATAACTAAAAAAATAAACATATGTCATGATATTATATGATATTATGGTATATAACTATCTTTAGAAATATTAAAACGCATGTTGTATCAAAATGAACCCTTGATAACATATATCAGTCATATAACTCTAGATTTGCCTAAAAATTTCAGTAATATATATATTATGATATAAAATTAAATAAAACAAATGCTTATATCTATCTAGGTACTTGAGATCATATTAAAACTTTCTTCTATCCCTAAAAATATCCTCGCACTAAACTCTGTCATGAAGAAAATGAATTAACCAAAAACATAAATATGGGTACATCGTATCCATTGATGTGTACATGCATGACACCACTAATGAGGCCCCTAATATATTAATAAATGTATTTATATATATACCTGTGTGTGTGTGTGTGTGTATTATTACACACATAACATGATATTACAAGCAGAAAAACTCACCACACAACACCCAAGTCAAGTGGTTCTGTTCTAAATAGGCAACCATGATGTTTTACCCTGCCTTCTTTGGCCAACACCAATGGACTAAAGCATTCATTGGATAATTTTATGTTCTATATTAGTAATTAAAAATTTATCAATTAATAATAAAATAAAATAGTGAGAATAATGTAAAATAAACCCCTATAAGGTTTCATGTGGAGAGCATAACTCACTATCATCAACAAAGAGGAACATATGGGGGACCTGGTGTATTTTCATCTCCTAGAAAGAACTTGTGGAGGAACCATCACATTGAATTATACTAGGAATAAAATATATAGGTCTCAATGAAATTTTATCTACTAAGAAAAAATATGGAGGAACTAGAATGTTTTCCATCTAAGAAGAACACATCAAAGATTTAGCATGTTATTATCACCAAAGAAGAACATAAAACTGGTGGAGGACCTTACTGGATGATTTATTCCTTAAATAAGTTTATGAAAGTGATGTTATAGATATATCCTATCTTATTTTAAGTTATATTTTAAGGCAATGATTTCATTCCACTTTTTTATTCAATTGTATTTTAATATTGATAGATATCCTAATACATGGTTATACCACTACCTCACTCAATCATATAATATATTTCAATGATATCATATGTACTAATATCATAAGGTGTGATATATATTTCCTATTAATTTAGAAGAAAAATGATAAAAAATTAAAATTTAGGAGTCTTCTAAAAAAATCATTAACTTTTTTCTTTCAAAAGATGAAATGAAAGAGTTATCGATGCATTTATGCAACATGTTTCATCTATTTATGAGGTTTTTACTCATGAAATATAATATATGAGTAAATTAATGAATACTTAATTATCCTCTATAGTTTTATAAAGATCATACATCCATAAAATTTAAGTATGATTACTGGTTTATTCTTTATCTATTATCTCCTTCATAATGATATATTCATCGTTTATCTTTTTCCTATAGAGGTATTGGGAAAACATAGATACAAAATGCTGTCACTCATATGATGAGTTGCTCAATTTTGACCCATGTATACCTCTGGAGGAGGGATTTCATTCAACTTACTCTTGGAGATTTTCATCAAATCCATATGATGATGTTTGAAGATGATGTAGTGGTGGTAATAATGTATGATACACATTTATTTTTTCTTCATTTAAAATGTGTATGGTTTCATATTCTTATAATGTTATGATATTTCATAAGGCTTTTATTTTTTTTACACTTCTTTAACTCATGTTGTTAGATCCCTTAAAAAATTATTGTATCCAATATTACCATGACATATGATTCTTTAAATTAACATAATAAACGAAGTTTTTCCAATAGTATGGCACATCGTATTACTATCATCAAATATGATTCTTTATTTTTTTTACAAGATTAAATCAAAACATACGATTTAATGATATCACAGCCAAAAAATCTATACAAATCCATATATTTCTTCAACATGTAGTGTATTATATTGGACTATCATATTCCATTATTGTGTTTCTCAATATTTACAAAATAGTGCATCATATCTCTTTTAATATTTATATATATATATGAGTTTTAAATTATGATATGTGATATTGTAGGAGATGATGTGGATATCATTCATAAAATATGAATGATAGTTATATACCATTTAGCATTTCTAGTATGTCAATCATATCATATTATTTCTCATAGATCATTAAATATAGTGTACAATCGTAATCTATAATAAGGGCTGAATCATTTAATAACTTGGAAAAGAAAACATTTATTTTTATTTAAATTCAATTATAAATTGAATTATATTGTTTTTAAATTGTTACTAAATAATAATATAATGTATTTTAATGATATTTATTAATTTTTAATGTGTTTATTAAATAATTAAATATAAAGTGTCTATATTTATTTAATTAAATGCTTATGAAAATATTATTAATACATATTACATTATATTTATTAATATTGAAATGACATTTACAAAATCATATGGAATTCCATATAACTTATAAATAAATAATTTATTTAGAAATAATAAGGGTAATTTATAAAGTATTTTTAAATTAAAAAATAAATCCCAAATATATACGTTTTTATATTTAAGTATTTATTATACATAATTGATTAATTGAATTATTAAAATTGATGGCCTTATTTTAGATATTATATAAACACGAAAAAATGTTTTTTAATGTTTCACTTTATAAAATTTAAATTGTCTAAATTGTGTGATATTTTGAACATTTAAATAGTTTACATAATTGCAATTAAAATATAAAATGTTAATATTTCATGAAATATAATATATATAAACTAAAATTCCATGTAAAGAATAATATGAAAGAGTTTATATTATGAAAGGAATATAACATGTTTATAATCAATATTATTGAATATCAATAATATATAGCTAAATTATAAAGTATTTATAATTATATTTTTCTTATGATCTATTTGTAAATGTTTATCACATGTTAAAATATGTCGATCATTCATTCATTTAAAAAAATTACCTTGTTTATCCTTTGGGGATATTAATTGTTTATTTTATGAATATATATATATATATATAATTTGGTTAAATTGTTAAAATGATTCTGCAAATTGTCAGACATACATCTGAAGACCTACAAGCTAGGTGTAAAAATAGATTTAGTTTCAAAATATCTTGAATTTAGTATGTAATTAATGTTATTAGCTATAATTATTTATTTCATATAGCTTATGAATATTAGGTATTTTATTTATGATAAATTTGAACATATCCTGGGGAGACATCTTATGCATTTTTCTAGAAAGGTGGGGGTTGGATATATGTTTCTCTTGGCATACTCATGAGGGTATTTTTATTTAATTTAAATTCTAAACCATTACATGGAAAGTTCACATACCTTACACATGGGATGAATTTGGATATGTGTAACTATTTTTGGAATATATTTTTCAGTTAGTAAAATAATTTTGGGTTCTGTAAAGAGTTAGACATAAATTTTGTCTAGAAATGTTGTTTTTGCAGAAGTAATGGGTTTCAAAAACAAAATCATTAAATTAATTCTTGTATAAAGGGGAATAAAATGAGATAAGATAGTGATATTAAATCCCCATCAAAATATTAAGTGTCAGATTCCATCTAAATGGGATGTCACGACCCATCCTCGGGGCTCGTGCCGTGACTACCCGAAGCCCGCCTTCTATAGGTCAGGGGCTGGCGACTAGCACCAAAGGCGTAGATACTGATAAAAAAGGGAGTAAATTGCCTTTATAAAAGTAAACAAACACAATAGATTACGCAAAAGAAGTAATCACTAAGTAATACTGAATACAAAAGTAAGTGCTGAAAGAAAAGGGGTCGGAAATATAATCCCAACAGTAAGTACAGTACAACTAAAAAGATAGTACAACTGTAGTAAAGTAAAACAGCAACCACTGAGTTGTCCTCCCGAAATACCACCTGAAGGGTGGGTACAGATGGCATCCTCAACACCTCAGGTCCGACCATCTGCTCTGTGTATGTCTCGCTAAGTGTTCCACCTCCGAGTACCGTCCAACTCCACAAGTCTCCACCTCGATCAGTTCTATCTCTCATCTGCATCCAACACAACGTAGTGTGGGCATAGCCCGTGCAGGGGTGAGTATATGATACTCAGTAGGGATCCCAAGAGCCCTGATGGTCTCCCAGAATCCACGAAGGATAAACCTAAAAAGGAAAGATACAATCATGAAGTATCAAACAACCCTACTTAGGTATATGCCCATACATATACCTAAGTTATCAATCATAGTTCGGCTCCAACTCTCAAGCCCAAGAACAACCCAGTCCACACAGTAAAGCAAGTCAATCACATCAATGATAATGATTGAAAGTCAAGACTCAGCTCAAACAGGTATACATCTTTCGTAAAGTGATAGAGATGATCAGATGTAGTCACTAATTCATCTAAGCTATCAGACCCACATAGGATACTAGACCAGCTAAGCTGTTAGACCCACGTAGGATACTAGACCAGCTACTCTGTCAGACCCACTCAGGATACTAGTAAAGAAGTCAAACTGTCAGACCCACTTAGGATATAAGTACAGTAGTCATCGCTTTCGAACCCACGGAGGATTCCAGTACTGTTTTCATCATCATCGAACCCACAAAGGATTCTAGTACTATAGTCATCGTCATCAAACCCATGAAGGATTATAGTACGGTAGTCATTGTCATCGAACCCACGCAGGATTCCAGTACAGATGTCGTCGTAGTCACAACCAGCTCTAGAGTTCTCGCACATAGCACGCTCGATTCCAGGAGGTTCCACTCCTCATGCCAAGGGTTTGATACGTCAAATATCATGAAGTACAGATTTTATGTATCCTTAAGATCCATCTCGTCAAAAGAAACCCAACGCGACAGATGGTGCGTCAAACGGATGCCCGGTCTGAGAGTTATTAGCATTTTTGTTCCAGGGGCCCGGTTGGAAATACACTCGTTCCAAACTCGGATGTTTTCCAAGTTTTCCACAACTCACATAGAGTATCGCAAATGGACTGCTTCATCATGAGGGTCCTAGTGCTGCAGACCGCACGTCGATCGGACGCACGGTCGTAATGTTATTCACATTTAAGCGAAATGGGCACAGCCCGTCAAACCCGGTGGGCTGGCGGGTCGGCCCGTTCTGACGCAGCAGGTTCGACCCGTCTAAGGGGTTGTCTAGGTCCGATAATTTTTGGCCAAGCCCAGTGGGGAACGGCCTGGCCTGTGGCAGGGGGCGCGGCCCGGCGGGGTGCAGCCTTGCTCAGCGGGGTGCAGCTCGGCCAACTGGCTGAGCCGGTGGGGGGGGGGGGGGGGGGGGGGCGTCCCCCCAACTTCTCGAACTGGCAGCGCCGCCCTCCAATCTGGTCGGTCTTTTCGGCACGAGTGGTCTGCATGGGCGGGCCACTATCCTCCCGCGTGGCACCTGTGGGTGTCGCGGCCTCCTCCAACCCGGCCGGCTGACGAGCCGGCCGATTCGCCTGTTGAAGCGGCCCACGGAGCGCGGGCCACAATCCTCTGCAATGCGGCATCGTGGGGCACCGCGGTTCCACCAGCCCAGCCAACTATGTCAAGCCAGTTCTTCTTCGGCCGAGCGGCCTGTATTTGAGGGTCGCGGTTCTTCTCTATGCAGTCGGCACACGGCCTCCGCTTCCTCTGGTCACCATAGCCTTCGATTACCGCCGCCTAAATAAATATTCAAGTATCATCAGAGGGTCATCGGGTCATGTTCATTTGGCCCACGCCCTTCGCGTTAGGCAATATCATTTGGCTGAAGACAAATCAAACATTCACCAAGTATGTAAAATAATTTAATTCAATTCAAATTTTATCAACCCCCTACCTCGATAATTTACGTCGCACGTTATCGATCCACAGAAGATGAGTGTCGCGGTAGTCGGGCGTCGCGGAAGACGGCGTCGCGGAGAACGGTGTTGTCCCATCAACATTGGAATTCGTTGTCATATACGACATTCCTTGGGAGTGGTGTCTTCTCCCATGACACGGAGGAAGAAAAAATGATGAATTCGTTCCTCATGAGCATCGCCTCACATTCTTGCCTCGGTCATCAAGAGAATATCGTTCCTCGCGTTCTTCGTTGGTGAGGGATGAATCTCTCCTCCAATTCTCAAAAGGCTCCACCACCAAATATTTTCCAAACAAATATTTTAGAAAGGCTTCCCTCAATAAAATAGAATTTCCATTCTATTCAAAAAAATTCAAAACAATTGTTTACCCGTAAATTAATTAATGAATTCATTAATTAATTGTGTTGGCATACTTAATAAGAGGGAGGTGGAGAGTTTAAAATTCAAAAAGAGAGGAGTTGTCAAATTAAATGAATGGGAGTTAATGGGGGTTTAAGGAAATTTGAAAGGTTAGGGGATTTTGTGGGCCCCACCTCACAATATCCTCTGATGGGAGGTTATATGGGTGTGGGCCCCACCTCTAACTTCTCCTTTTAGGAAATAACCACCAAAGATAAATAAAATTGTGTAGAACAATTTTATCTATTTTTTTATAAATCCCCAAAAAATTAACTTCTTCTCTCGAGAAAACGCAACTACGATAAAGGTCCCCGTACGCGAATATCGGCGCTGCGAGTTCATTGGTGCCCTCTGATTTCAATTCTGAGCACTGGTTTAAACGATATAAAAACCCATATGAACATCTACTGAACATACTCGAACAAAACATCAGAAATTGATTCTGGGCACATCGGGCCTCGAAATCAGGCACTGTCAGAAACCAGGGACTCATAAAATTCCAAAGTATTTAAGAAAAAAATTTCCTTGAAATTTCAGGGTCTTTACATGGACACCTGTCATGACCTCAATCATCCATCCATTTAGGTTTATGCTAATTTTTTGTGACCCTAGATTATTAGGTGTAAGTTAATCGTGTAATGAGGTGAACATAATGGTTTAGTGCCTTTTTATTACCATTTTATTTTTTTTAAACATTACTACGAAGCCATAATATTTTGGGTACCATTAGAAAATAGATGGGTTTATCCAAATGTTGTCTTTGATAAATATTTATCTACTGACTATCCAAGAGTTGTATATATTATGTTTAGTATGATTCCATTCCTGAATAAATAATAGGTTGGGGAAATTTTAATGGGGAATTATTTCTTAATGACATGTAAATATTATCCCACTAATGGATATGATTCATATTAAAAGGTACGTACATTTTTGTGGAGTCACATTTCAAAAAAGTTTCCATTAGTCTTTTTGTAAAACATGATACTCATCTGATAATAGCCTATGGTGTAGATTAATATCATCATGATCATCAAACATAACTCTAAAATCAATCCTTAAAATTAAAAGCTTTTTATAAGAAACTCAGTATATAGAGAAATTGATAAAAGTTCCTAAGTAAAGATAAATTTAATGTGTGAGAGAAAATACCATACTAGATAACCAACTTCTGATGTTTTACAACACTTTGATTTTAGATGCTTATATAAAGAATAAGATTATTCATTTAAGGTTTCAAAGGAATTTGATGAAAATTTGTTCACATATATTTTATAGGATTTGGAATGTTAAAGATATTTAGTAGGATTTTTTTTAATGAAATGGTGAGACAAGAGGTCTCCCCATGGGTTATTCTAGTTAAAGAATTCATCAGGATTACATATATGGAAATGTTCCAAAAATTTGAATGATTTCAAGAAAATTTTACCTTATATTCTAAAGTGTAGATAATAAGTGAACTAGACAAGTGATTTCAAGGTTCTGGCGCTATGTTGACAGTATGTGTTGATGAAAGTTCAAACTAAAAGAGTAAATGTTAATTATATAGTCTGATGATGTTTATTCATGTATATAATAAATTTTATTGAAGCTTATATATAAAATCTAGATGGAACAAGTAATTATTCCATATGATAGGAATATTTTAGAAACATAGAATGAGTTTTAGAAATACTGTGGAATTTCCATGCTAGGTATCAGTGTTATCGAAATAAATTTTTTTGTTTAAAGGGTATATGATAAAAATATATACTTTATAAATGTTGTAAATATATTGCAGTTAAAATCATGGGAATAATTTATAGAGATTTTATTTTTCATTGAATTTATAAATAAATAAGATATCAAAATAAATAATTTAATATAAAAGAACATATCAATATTGAATGAATCTAAATAAAATATGTGTATAGTTACTTATTTACCTTATATTATTGGAAGAGATATTTTTAACCAATAGTTATTATGAAAAATATGATATAATGGAATCATAGACATGGTAATTTTATTCAAAATATTATATAAGAAGTTGGGAGAATAATATAATGATAGAAAAAATTTATCTAGGTTAAATGTATTTTTTCTAAAACAATGTTAAAATAAGAGGTAAAATGATCCCACCACCCATCAAAGTCAAATTTTAATAAATAATGTCTCATTTTTAGATATTAATCCAAAAACATTGAATAACATATGTGATCTGGAAAAGATAGTTTCTTTCTAAATTATTTATACTAATAGTAAATAAGGCTTATTTACTAAACCTATAGGAGTTTTTGTAATATAGTATGATATTATAGAGAGAATATTGTGTCTAAGAGACTAGTGAGAGTATATTTTAACATAGATAAGTTAAATTTTAAAAAATAAATGATTTTACCTATATAAAATTAAAGTGATTCAACTTAATATCCTAAAGAGTTTAGGATATTTATGGTAAAGATAAATTTAAAAGATTCATTTAGTTACAATGTGAATGTTATACCACTACAACCAAAATAATTATTCTAATGAAATTTGATGCTCAATTTCACTTAATATCATAAAAGAGTTATAGGCTATATAAGTAAGGATAAATTGATAAAGATAAATTTTTTATCATAACAATGTTAATGTCACATTATATTAAAGGATTTTAGGATATGACGGTAATGTAAAAAAATAAAATAGTTATATTTTCACTAGAGGGTTTATAGGAGAAATTTTAATGGAAATGGTTTCAAGAATGATGATATTATTCTTAATAGATTACTAAAGTTAACAACATTACATTTGATTACATGGAGCTAATAATTTTGAATATGTTCATGGATTTGAAAATTAAGAATATGATTTCTAAATCTCACCGTTATTCAAACATTAATTCTATATATATTTTAATCACTAAAGAGATAATTTGGATTATTTTATCATGCGGTCAGATAAATATGTGATAGAAATTTCATATATATGTAATGAGTTCAAATCCATAAAATGTGATACAAACATATGGATGGTCTGATATTCTATCATATATGATATTATAGATAGTAGCTTATGTAGAGTTTTATTCAGTATTATGAAAATATTTGACAATATAAAACATATCATAAAAAAGGAAATCATTAATTTATTATTATATAATGTTTGTTAAACATATATATATATATTGAAATTAATATCATGAAATATAATTATAATTGAACTCTAAATTATTATGTTGAGTAATCCTTAATTGATGTTCTTCATAGAGTATATTCGGTTATAATGAATGTTTACAGTCAGTGAGTGTAGTATTTTGAATAGAAAAAAAAGATGATCATGAGGAATAAAAAGTGTTTATGTGTGCTAGATGACCAGCAATGATTATCACATAGAGTTTCATACACTATTTATTTTGTATACTAGGGGTTCATAGATTATTTTTGGAGTCCCCACGACCAATTGTTGGTGATATAATTTGTATCATAAGCATTATATCATTCTTATAGAAACCCAATCCTTAAATTCAATTTATTTCATAATTATTCACATATATTTAAAATAAATTAAAACCTAGGATCTTGAGGTCCAGTGTCATTAAAATTGTAGATACATAAATTAATAGTATTAAACATAGGAATATTATACTTATTTAAAGCTCAATATAGTGCTCTTAACACCCATGGATCTTCTAAAACTCTAGGATATTTATGAGAAAATATATAACTAACATGGGGAGATACAAAGTCTAGTAATGTAATAGTCATGTAAATAAACCATAAAAAGAGAGTCAAGAGGAAAAACATGATATCATAAATATATTGATTAGAATCATGGAAACATAGAATAATTAAATGAAATAATTTTACCATGTAATCATATAATAGGTGTAAATAACATGATTCATGATATCAATAACATGAGTCAATGGTCACTACCAAGACTATCATCATGAATTGGAAAAACTCTCTTGGAGAATTAAGATCACTCTCCATTCCAATAAATATTGTTGACAAAGTCTAGTGGTGGATTAGGTTCACTCCCGAATCCTATACATAACATCTCACAAGATATAATTCTTTATCCAATGAATTGGTGTTATATATAATAATAGGAACACACATGACAAAATTTAAATCATATATATTTGTTCTAAATGAAAAAAAGAATCCACACATATTTCATAATCATGACCAAGCCCATGATAAGGAGGTGGGTTTCATAATTCCAATTCAAAATATAATCAAAGGAAAAATCATAAGAATTTTTAAGAGAATAAGGAATCAAATTATTTAAAACTTTATAATTGAATAATGAAAATAGTTGTTGTATATGGAGTTCCAATGTATAAAATTAAAAAGAATAATCTGGATAGGAGAGAATAAAAATGTATCACTTGTGTGAAACTTTATGAAATAACTAAAAAATATTTTTAAAGAAATAAAGTGTATATTGTTTTCTATAAAACCCAAATTAAACCAAGAGGTTTACACATAATATTATGTTTGTTTTATGATTTATTAATTGTTTAACATAATTTTTAGAGGGGGGGTTTTCCGGAGACAATAAATAATAAATTTTCTTTAAATTATGTTTACTTAAATGTGGGAATTTTAAAGGGAACTAAATATATTTCTAAAAAATAAATGAAAAATACTTTTAAATTAGTATATATTAAGGGTAAATAAATAATAAAATATAAAAATTTCATGAGAATAATATTATATAAAATGGAGAAAAATAAATATAATTTGTAACCATAATGTAATAAAGGTTGTATGGAAGATCCCATACCTCTTGTTCTTAATTTGTTTTTTGCACATGTTAATTTTACTAAAAATTAATTTGTGTTTAATAAATACATATTTGAGAACCTTATTCATGGAAATGAGCCTCGGACCAGTTTGTGGGGTATCTCTAAGTGCAACCATGAGACCCAAGTTCTAAACCAGGTGGGGGAATAATTCTGGTACTGTAGACATATTGTAGTAGTTACTGCAGTAGTTAATGTTTGATACTGTAGTAGTCAGGAATATTCACATTGGCCCACCAGTTTGGACTTGGATTCCTTAAGGCCTTCAGGCCACACATTCCTTCAAGTCAGTAATGCTTTCAGGCCACCTTTAAGGCCTTCAGGCCACCTCTAGGCCTTTGGGCCACCTCAAGGCCTTCAGGGCCACCTGATATGAAGATGCCCTAACAGATTCTACAAGGAACTATCTCCATAAGATGATTCACGAGTAGGTAACATTCACTATAGTAGGGCTAATGGATTTAGAAGAATGAGAGGGTATGATAGTTCCATTAGAACCGGGAATAGGCATCTCTGCACATGACATCTAGCCAAACATACATGCAATGGTAGAGAGATGATCACTATGCACATGTTGGGGATGGGCGGTTTCAATTAGTCATAGTATGTATGATTTCCTTAAGACCTATGTTTCCTTTAATGTCTCCAAGCCTATGGGCAATATAATCTCTAAAGCCTACGGGCCTTATAAGGGTTCCGTCAAATCCCTTGAAAGGGGGGTTATCAAAAATCATTAAATTAGTAGTTTGTCGGGCCATTCAAGAAAAAATTTATTCATATGTATTTCATATTAAAATTTTCTTTATTTATAATATGTTATTTATTTATAATGTTTTTCCTTCCATTTCCTGTTACATGAGGTTTTCCATCAATTTTTTCATAATTCCTCATGTCTACAGAACATGATAGAAAGTGTTGTAAAATATTTTTATATTATAAAGTGTATTAGTAGTGATATTTAAATAATTTATATACTTTTAATATAATTTTAAATCCATTCAATTTTTATAGTTATGAAAATTTAAATTCATTTGTCATAGAGGTGGTAGTCCACACATATGCACAATTAATGTTTCATTTTCTCAATTAATGATAGAAGGTAAATATAAATGATAATTTTGACCTTTTATAATATTTTTTATATTATATATGTAATATTCCTTGATCAATTACATATTTTGTACCATCCACTAATGTCGGTGATGAAAAATGGAAGATTTATTTTTGTTGTGGTTATAGTCTGCACAAACACACTAACGACACTTTTATTTTTTATTGGATGGATTGGAATAAATAATTATTATTCCATTAGTATAATAAAATTCTAATATAATAATTAAAATAAATTAATTATATTTTTTGGTATATAATATATCATTAAGATGAACCTTAAGGACAAAATATTGCTAAGAAGATAATACTTCTCTTGGAGACTTGATCTTCTCTTAGTTATCTCCTTTTAAGTGAAGGACTTTACCTAAATTCATGATACTATCGAATTAAGGATGAGTATATTAATTCTAGGTGAGGTAGTGTTTTATACTTTAAAGGTATATTTATATGGTAAGTGTAACTATTGATGGTTGGAAGTGATCCCCTTTTATAGTTGAATAAAATGAAACTTTTTAGAATACCCTTTACCCTTCCAACAAATTGTTACAGTTTTCATTTTTTAATGACTCCAAAAATTAGTAATAATGGAGTTTGGGTGATATGAGGTTGATAAACCCTCAAAAAATACTTTTCACAGAGGTGTTAAACATTTTTCAATTCTTTTATCATTGGTTTTTAAATTTTAACATTTTTATTTTGTCTTTGGTAATTAGTTTTTAATAATGTAGGTCAATTATTATTTAAAAAAATAAGCTAAAACCTATAATTTTTTTTAAACCTAGATTTTATTTTCTTTTATTATAATTAAATTTCTGAATAATATACAATTATCTTCTAACTTAAAACATTTAATGTATAAAAACATTGTTTTACCATAATCGTAATAATTAAAATTAATACTAGTAATCTTATTTTTATGAAAAAAAATAAAATTGTTCTTATTATATAATATATAAACACTAATATAAAATAAATATTTTTTTAGAACCTATAAAAATCAATTCTAATATGATGACGTAACATACAGTTTTTTAGAGTAAGCTGGTACTTACATTACAAAAACATTAAACAACTATTTTATAAACTCAACATATAATTTTTAAAACAATTATTTTATTTTGTAAATATATATTTTATATTAACAACTATTTCATAAACATAGTGTTATAATAATGATAATTTTGGAAAAAAATTATTTTTTCACCATTCACCTAAAAAATATTTTTTTTAGTAAAACAAAAAATTTGTAATAACCCATGTTTTATTGTATGATGTTAGAATATTTTGAGAAATATTTTTGAAGTTAGGAACTGAATAAGAGTTTAATTCCAAGTCTTGGGGACTCTAGTTATTTATATAATAAAAATATTATGTATATTATGTCATACATGAAAAATGTTTATAATAAGATGGAATAAGTATCGAACATGGACTTGGATAGGGAATATAATACTTTTGTTGAATCTAGAATGTGGGTTTTAGCATATGAGTGCCCTAACCATTATTATCATTGGGTGTCTGGTTGAAAAGTGGTCATGGGAAAAATGGTAAATTATTTAATTTAATTATTTATTTTTTTACCTAACCTAAACCTCTTATATGTGATCCTGGTTATGGAAATATCATAGCATTTGCCACATAACCATAGGGATTTGAGAGGATAGTGTAGAGAAGAATTTTTGGATGTCATAATTTTGGATCGATGGGTGGAGTACCGTATGGGTCACCAATTCCAATGAAATTCATGGATCTCTCCAATGAAGAAAATGAAAATATGTTATTAATTATAAATTTATCCAACCAAAGTTAGGGTGTTTTATTTTATATTTTTATCATCGTTTATAGATAGAGATAACCATGAATTATTCCATTACAAAATAAATTCATGGATTGATATCTATCGTTTGGTCCAACATCTTTATTCTCTTATTTGTTTTCAGAATTTGAATTATACTCAATGTTGGATTTATTGATTTGATAACACATCTCATTATAAAATTCTAGTGATGATTCTAAAATGAATATGATAATAAATTAATCATTACTTGGTGTTTCCATGCCTTTCTCCCCATGTTTATATTGTTCTTCCTTGGTATTTTTTTGGTTGTTGATTCAATGATACCTGGGAGGATCTATCATTGTGTGTTCCTTCTTTGGCACAACATATCGATTCATGGTTTTGGTTTTGGTATTTATGAGATATGATAGAAGCATGATAGTAAAATGTGAATCCAGTGATGGTTCTATTAGAAATGGGTTTTCATATCTAATTGAGAATATATCCCCAAAAGAGTAGTGATGAGTGTCACTGAGGGACGAGTTCCTGAAATACAGACACTAGAAACTATGGTGGTCTGATCTATGTGAGGGTGATAGTGGATCCACTATCCTAGTTGTTAGGTTATTTGGGATGTGACAAATTTTTTTTCGGATTTTAATGGCTAGAATATAACTTCTAAACAATTGTGGTTGTTGTTTTCCCCATATCCAGGCATTTCGTCACATTTTGTGTGGTCTTGAAGGTGATGGAGTCACATGTGAGAAGTGGTTTGAATAGTCTATGATTTATGGAAAATCATGATATACATGGATTGTAGTCTTGGAATATATTTCATGTATTCCCCAAAATATAATGTCTAGTGTTTTGGGTGAAGATAAGGATCACACATCATGTATTGACCTTACAAACCTTATGACCCAATGTGGACAATTCAGCAAGTACTCTATGGTACATGGACATAGACACATGTAGAAATAAGTGAAATATCTGATTACATGAGCATAGTCATGTACATAGATATTACATGGTTACTTGTAGATGACTAGTGTATATGGGAATGTCCAGTGTACAAAATCATTGGACAAAAGGACATGAGTTGGCCCTGAGTGACCATGACATGCCATGTACCACATGTACAAATACTGTAGTCTCACATGGATTTCCATGCTAGGTACCAGTGAGGAAATAGCTAGGTGTCCATGTAAGTTCACATTTCATGAGACCTTATTTACCTACCATATTCTATCTTTAAGAACTCATACCTTGTGTATCATCTTCTTCGAGACTAGGATAAGGGACTGTGAGTAACCAATCTTGAGTAAATTTATATGTATAATTTGTTAGTGGCCTTCATATTGGTAGTAGATTTAGGATTTGAGGTGATAATAGAGGGACACTCCTTTAATCGATGATAAACTAGTGTCAGTTATCAGGTGTGATCATCATAATGTTATTGGGGTCATTACTCCCTTGTCTCGATCTAAGTAATGGGTCCCATATAGCCATTATATAGGTAGAGATGATGATCCCACAAATTAAAAATGGTGTGGGACATCTTTCTTTAGATTTTACTACCTTTCATTGATATTTCAAAGTGGGAGGTCCTTCCATTAGATTTGTTCTCCCTCATCTCTTCTATATATCATTAAAGAGTATGACATCCATATTCTTGAGAGGTTATGAGAGATTCTTGGCTAGAGATAGATTCTATTGTGTTTTGACACATAGTAGAAAATGGAAGGACCTTTACTCATTATCTTATATGGTTACATTGGATTTTATACATTTTGGATGAGACTATTGGAGTTAGTTCTCCCTCTTCTATAGAACATAGTAGTGAGGAAAGGGACCCTCCACTCAGATTCTTTTGAGATTATACATGGTGATAGGCATCAATGTTAAACCTTTGTAGTTGGGGTCTAATTCATCATTCTCAGCTAGCTGTAGAGATAAAGATCCCCTTTTATCTTTATTTAGTATTCCTTTTGAGAATATCATGGTTATTGTTATAATTTTAGTCTCATATTCCAATTTACAAGCCTCTTGATGATGATGAGTTGACTTATACCTCTTTTTATGCTTTTTTGTTGATTTTTTGGTTTTTTTAATGGGTATGTATATAGTCCCCCATGAATGGTTATTTCCCACATATTTTATGTACTATAAAGATGATATAAATGTTAGTAGTGACTATAGTGGACCTGGTATCAGTGTATTTGAGTAGTACAAGGTGGCGCAAACTGTCATTGGTTGTCAGACTGTTGGATCTGGAGTCCAGATCTCCCCAAATCTTCTCTTCTCAATGGTTTTTAGTTTGGTTCCCCCCAATATTTCTATATCGAATTGTATTTATCCCATTTATATCATTTTTATGATTTTTTAATCTGATATACATTTTTTAGAGGTTCTTTCATTCACTGTTTAGACTCTAAATTTTTTCTATTTTTATATACCAAGGCACTGAGATGCGCATGAATGTGTTGTTGAATTCATACGGGTTGTGGTCAGATTATAATTTGTAAGGTTTCTCGAAGTTCACTTCACTATAATGGCGTAGTATAGTGGCAGTCTAGGGTCGATCCTATATGGAGTGTTTCTAGCTTCTATAAGTCAAAGGCTTTAAGACCCTTTGGGGTAGGAGTCCTTTTTAGTTTTCAAAAGTTTGGGAATTTTCTATATCTAGAGTTTTTGATAATTACATCAATAAATAGAGAGGGATCATGATCAATTTAGGGTATCTATAAAAGGAGTGATCTTAGTTCTAATCTTGGTAGGATCATATGGTTTAGGTTGGGAAGTAAGTAAAAGTTTCTAGTTCACTTGGGTCAAGTCACCTAGTTCTACCTAGGATGTAACTATTACTTAATTAGGAGATGGAAACAACCTAGATGCATTAAGATTATCTCCTAATGAAGAAATTATCTCAGTCTAGTGGTCATATCTTACTCCACTCCAATCAGGATATGGTCTTCCTCATAAATACCCCATGATCAGGTGTGTCTAATAAATTTGGATAGAAAATAATATTTACCATGATCAATAATCCTTAATTTTACCATGTTTTATATTAAGGATTAATTATTCAGGTTCCCCTACACTTGATCCCTCCCCTGAGTGGTTTTATCCACTCATGGGCAGAAGAGATGATTATAAACAAATACAAACCATGGTTGACGTATAAATGTGAATTGAATTTAAATGATTCACAATCATGAAATGGGTTATATTAAAAAATGATCAAGAATTAACTTAGGATTTAAATAAATGTAAATCACACTTCAACCACTTACAAACATGGTTAGAAAGAAGAAATGGATTTGACATGAGTTTGGTGATAAATGATGGTAAGCAGTGTAAAAGGAATTTGAAGGTGATGATGAAAACACAATCCACGACTATTGTATAAAAATAAATTATTAAAACAATGAAGAAATTTAAATTTGATAGTGAAAGGGTATAAGGAACTTGAGAGGAATAAATACAAAAAAATTCATTGCTCTGGAATGATCTAAAATCCACTATTAGACTACAATATAAATAGGCAATATGAGTCACGACGTGTAATGGATTACACATCTTATAACAATAATTTGTTTAGATATCTGTGGATATTGAATCCTGTGTGTATCTCATCCAAAATCTATGGTTTGACTAATTTCACTTCGTGTACTAATGAATCATGTCATGTGTTATCTTTCTAGCTATATCTCTAGAGCAGACTTCTCATTAAATGGGTTTGACTGAGGTCACGTCATGTATTTTCCATTCATGATGTGTAATGGCTTATTTTTCTTCTTTCTTTATGGCTTTGTTCACGACATGGATCACGACTTTCTGGATGCTTTGAAATCTTATGAAACGACACGTAATGATGGTTGACAATGTGTAATAGGTGAATTCTGCACTTTTTTTGCATTTCTTCTATTGAAACCCTGTGAAGCATCACTAATACAAAATTAAGAATATACCAAGAACATTATCTAATAAAACCATTAAAACCCTTATGTAAATGGAAGCACAAATTATATATGAATTCGGATTATCAAATTCCCCCTCACTTGAATAATTTCTTATCCTCAAGCAAAAAGGTCACAACAGTGATTTCAAAAGGTAAGAAAGTTTTAAAAAATGAAACATTCATTATGTCTATAAAAACAAAACTAAATTTAGGTAGAAAAATTTAGTTTCTAGAATCATTACTTCATGGAATATCAGTCATGCCTCATAGCTCAGTTCTTTTAAACAAATTCTAATATTTTAATTACAATATTTTAGTTGTTCCCTGAAATCTATACCAATTTTTAATTTACATTATGATGAATTTTTTACCATTACTCTGGGTAACATGAAATTCTAGTTGTGATCATACCGTGAGTACATGCTTCCTACCATAGGATTTCATTGGTTCTATCATCTCCACTTTGTAAGGAGAAGTAACAAAAATAATCATGAGTGATTTAAAAATTTCCTTCAAATGACTCTGAGGTTCTGGGTATGTGGGTAAAAATTAAAAATCAAGCTCAAAAGGAGGATAAACTCTGATGTATAATTAATTAATATAAAGTTAAGTGTAAAAAAATTCCTCCTTCGTGCTCATCCAGTTCACACTCCCAACAAATCTAGTTGGATCCATATGAATTTCATGTAAGTACAGAATGAGTATTCTATTACTTTCCATTTTAATTTTTATTTCCTTTTTATGAAAATCGTGTCTATTCTAGATCTCATATCCATCCCCTAAACACATATTATGTTTCAATGATTTCATTTATCTAGGAATGGTGAATGTTGACCTTCTTAGTATAGAACCCATGTTTGTTTTTCTTTTCTTCTATATTTTAAAATGGAAGAAAATAAATTTAAAATGCTAAAAAAATTGATCACATCCAAATAGTCATATGAGTACACCATATATATCCATAAATAAAATCATCTACTATTTTTTGAATGACTCCCCTACACTTGTTATACAGTAAAATCATTCATTATACAAGGATCAATGTAGGATAGGGAAAATCAGATTGGAATAACATCATCCTATAAGGTCATTCATGGAAACCAAGTGCTAACGAAGGAATGATATTAGGTGATTCTCAAGAAATAGTTGATCAACCAATATTTCCACAATAATTTCAAAATTATAATTGTTTATTCATAGCCCCAACAATATATCAATTCAATATCAAATCGGTTTACCTGTCCCAAGTATTACTCCAGAAGCATTCTTAGAAAAGACAATGCAATTGTAGGCTTAGAGTCTTCTCAGGTAATGAGAATAACAAAAATAGACAATCACACTGGGTATAAAATCAGGTAATAAACAAATTAACCAAAATTTCAAAAAAATAAATAAATTTATAAGCTCATTAATCATTTTAATAAACTGAAACATAGGAAAAACTTGGATTCTAACAATTCTTACTCAAAATTATCCTTTATTCAAATGGGATAAAAATTTAAGTAAAAAACATTCTTAAATTTTTTACAATGTCTTCTAGATAGGATAGATTCAAAACATTCCAGTTCATCGAAAGTAAAAATCATGAGAAACTCCCACACACATATAAAGTGATAGTGTCGGCATTATCCATGAATTTTTGTGGGATCATTATAACATATAAAGAAAACAAAAAATGAATTGTCATATGATAATTTTAAAATTTAGGGATTCATTTTCTCCCGGTAATAAGTGGTATACCATAAGGGAACATGGGATTAATATATTAAAAATCTAGGGCACCTACACAATGGGTTAGGAAATGTTTTTTACACTATATAAAAAACAATAGTCTACAAGTTTAAAACACTGATAAGCAGAATAATAGGCAGGTGCACAATATAACAAAAAATTGTAATATTTTTTTATTCAAATGTGTTAGATGTTTACAATGAAGTTCAAGAAGGGAATAAAAATTAAAATGAAAAGGACTCATGTATGACACCTCAATATACAGAAATGATCAACTATGTGTTGCCTCCCATAAAGTGATAACATGACGTCATCTGCAAGATGGATGGACCAAAATCGTGTAGTGGGGTCCATCGGCTCAGTTTCTCCTCTTGCGCTTGTAGCTATTGGTGGTATTTTCCTCTATCTTGTGAGGTCTCCTGTCTAGATTTATGACTTCAGGTGTAGTGCGTGAGCATGAATCATGTGTTGAAGGAATGGTATCATGAATCATTATGGATATAGTTGTTCATTGATTTCTATGGAATGTTCCCGAAGTTGTCGTTTGATATCGGTGACATGATGGGTCACACAATGGACCAAAATGGATAGTGGTATGGGTCCATCAAAAAATATGGAAGAAACATTGGAGAAAGACATGGCTATTTAAAATATTAAAGGAATAAAAACCAAGACATGTAATAATGATGCAAAAATGAATTTTCTTATATAAAAGTGATCAGTACAAAAAAGAGGGATTATAAAGATGAAAAAATAAAATTGAACCAGACCTACCTCAAAAAATATAATATTGAAAAATGAAAAAAATAGAGTAATAAGAGTCTTCATTGGGACCAAAAATATCCTCAATCATTATCCCACCAACTGGTGGTGATCACATCTGTAGTTTGGATGAGTGTAAATGGTGGTAGCAGGAGCAGGTGGATCAGTGATAGATGGTGGAGTATCAATACTATATACATGGCATGGAGTGGGTGGTCAAGAGGTTCGGATCCATGAAGAGGTCATGGGTCTGATAGCTAGGTCGATAAAAACGACTTCTGTGTATGTATCGGTGGCCAACCTCTTTCCTTCATTAGTCAGCTCAACGAAAAACATCTATTGTTCCATAGGGTCAGCAATATCAGCTAGTAGGCCTTGATGAGATGTAGGTGGTGTGGGATGGTATAAGATTAGGGGCTAGTAGGGAATGGTGGTGGTGGAGTATTGAACTCATAGGGGTTGATGAAAGGCAGCTAAAGACAAGTGGAAATATTGCACATATTCGCCCAGATTCACTACTGTATAGCCCAGATCTCTAATAGGGTGGGATGGATGGGTGGAGGGATGGTGTATGAAGTGGTGTACGAAGTAGGTAGGTGAGTAGGTGGTACGGGTGGGGGGTAGTGTGTGGCTTAGATGGTGGTTCTACTACTACTGGTGGTGTTGCCTCCTGCATGCCTAGTGCTAAACTATAAACATCGCCCTTCCATACTAGTTGCTACATCTTGTGCAGCATCAAGAAATCAATGATCTCAATAAGTCCTAGGGAGGTGAGGGGCTGTTCTGCATCGAACACTCAGAGGATACTAGCTAGATGAGTAGTGAAATATCCTTCCATCAAAGTACAGTGATGCTGAAGAAAATGTGCTTTATAGTACTGGCCAAACTAGGTATCCATGTTGATGGTAGGTCCGCCCAAGGATGCTACAAAAATGAGAACATCCATTTGGATAATGGTCACATGTGGCTCAGCTCTGAATAACAATCAATGTTCCATGTCTCTATGAAGGATTCATTGTTCATGGCCCTACAATTGGGTATATTTCATGATGTGTGGTTCGTGGTAAAACTGATGATCTCGGAAAATCTGGTCCTAGATATGATTATGATCAACATGGGGTGTCTCCATTTGTAGAGTTAAATAGACCTCAAAATTGAAAAACTCATCATTTTAAATACAGGGGCTAATACTGAACTCGGTGAATGAAAGATCGTGTGGCCGACCCCCGAGAAAGATTATGAGTCTATCAATGGACATCTGGAGTGTCATAAGGTACTCGAGGAAAATATCTCTAAAGGCTTACTCTTAGACTTCAAAAAAATATATGATGTGGAGTGTCTACATGAGGTCAAGGATGACATCACTGATGTTCAATGACTCTATGATGTGTAGGTCCATAATATTATTTGTACGCATTGGCTTAGCATGCAATCTGATGATATTGACCCGGTGCTGCAGGTTGGTAAAGCAGAGGATATGGTGTAGGTGGAGATTTTTGTCACTAGATGAGTCCTATAAGGGGGACAAGGACTCTAATCAGGCTGATGGTGTAGCATGAGAGGTTACTTGTGATGTAGAAGGGGTGGTAGGATTTTCATACATGTTGTCTTGTTGGCGATTGGTTGGTGGTCACTCATCAGAGGCTAAGGAGTATTAGGTGGAAGGTTGGGTCCTCTTGGTTCTTTCCATTGTAGAAGGGAGTGGCGGTTGTGGTTGGTATGGTGAGAGGGAAGGAGGGTGTGGGTTTATGCATGGGGTTGGGAGAGGGAGAAGAGGAGGGTGAGGGTGCATGATTTTGGAGAGGAGGGGAGGTGGTGGTGTGTGGCTAAGAAAAGGATAGGCAAGGGGATAATGGTGTTCAGGAGGAAGCAGGAGGGAGATGAGGGATCATGGGTGTTGTGGGTCGTGAACCTAGAGTTCAAGACCTACACCATTAAAAAACCCGAACCATTACTTGATGGGTAATGATGGGTCACATCGTGTACTGGTGAAACATAATGGATTTCTGAACAAAAATTGTACATGTCGTGTGATAAGGTTACATGATGTGTAATTGATTGTTCTTATCTCAAATTTTGTTCATTCATTGCTTTCAACTATTACCCTACCTGAAAAATCCCTAAGGATATCTTAATCTAACCAAGGCTAAGATGTTCGACCCTAGGATGCCTCTTAGTTAGCGCATCCTTTTAAGTCAATATCTTGACTCAATTTGGACTCAATTTAATATTTGGATGATGACACATCCCTCATGGAATGGTTCATTGAAAATTGTATATCCTTGACCATTCACTTTGAATGGTGGTCCACCTTCTCTTTGTATTTTGATGGTCCCGTAAAGAATGACTTGAGTGACATCAAAGGGGCCTGACCATCAATATTTTAACTTATGAGGGAATACTCTCAAACTTTATTTAAATAAAATGATGGTGTTCCATGGTACAAATATTTTTTTAGAAATGTGTTGATCATTTCATTTTATGATTTTTTCCTTATAGATCCTCACTTTTTCATATGCGACCATTGTAATCTCTTCTAATTTGGTAACTATAGAAACCTAGATTATCCGACCTTCTCGGAATCTAGATTTATTTTCTTAATCACCCAAAATGAATGATGATCTAGCTCAAATAGGAGATTACATGGTTTCCCATAAACTAGTCTAAACAATGTTTTGCCTATAGGCGTCTTATATGATGTGCGGTATTCCCATAGTGCATCGTCCAGTTTGGGACTCCTGTCTCTTCAGCTCATATTCATAGTCTTTTCTAAAATTAAGTTTATCTCCCTATTTTATAGTTATAATTTACCACTTGTTTATTGGTGGTAGGGAGTTCATGTGTTGTATCTAATATCATATTTCCCTAGAAATCCATTCTAGCTTGGTTTGTGAAATGTGTTCCTTGATCTCTACTAAATAATCCTGGAAATCAAAAATCATGAAAACACATTATTTTTCATAATTTTCATGGATACTTTAATTGTTTCATGTGAAGTTTATTCTACTTCAACACATTTTTAGATGTAGTCAATGCCATCTAGAATGTAGGTTTTTCTATAAGAATTGGTAAATGGTCCCATGAATTCTATTCCCCAAATGTCAAATATTTCAACTTCCATGATGGGATTTTGTGGCATCTCATTTATTTTTTCCAATTTTTTCAGTATGCTAGAATCCATCATAACATTGGAAGAATTCCCTCACATCTTACTATAGTGTCAGCCAGAAAGATACACATTTTATAATTTTGGCTACTGTGCACTTGGGTCCATGATATCCATCAGCTAATGACGTGTGAAATTTTTTAATTAAATTGTGGGTTTCATTCTCAAGAATTCAGAATCTCAATAAGAAATCAAAACAATGCTTGAAAAGTAGTGGTTCATCTCAATCATAATTCTTTTCTTCTACCAAAAATCTTTTCTTCTATTGATATGATAAATCAGGATGTAAATATCCTATGGAGAGATAATTGGTTATATCAAAGAACCATTATTTAACCATGATAATGAACATAGTTTCATATGGAAAGTCTACTTCAGTTTCAGCATCCTCATCTTCATTGGTGAATGATAAGGGAAGTCAGGATATATAGTCAGCAATACCATTTTATGTTCCTTTTGTGTCCTTGATTACAATCTTTTACTCTTGCAGCAAGAGAATCTATCATATCGGCATAGGTTTGGCATCCTTCTGTCTTGTCAAGTATCTTAGGGCATCATGATCAGTATTTACAATCAATGTTATCAAAACTAGAAAGGAAATAAATTTACCAAAGGAATATACAACAATTAAGAGTTATTTATCTATAGTGGGGTAGTTTACAGAATCTTCACTTAGTGTGTTTCTTGTATAATGTATTCTAAAAAATATATTCCCAATTTGTTAACCTAACACTGCACCATTAGTAAGGTCATTGGCATCACACATTAACAGAAATTACTTATCCCAATTGGAGAAAATGATGACTTGGGCTAATATCAGACATTTTTTCATCATTTTAAATGACTAACCACATTCATCAAGGAATTATAAATGGGATTCTTTTGAAAGTAAATGTTTTAATGGTTATTCAACCATTAAAAATTATTTCATGAATTGTCTGTAAAATCAATCATGTCCTAGAAAGGTTATTATAACCTTCACTATTAATGGTTCGAGCAAGTCCATAATTACTTTTATTTTGGCCGGATCTACCTTTAAGCCTTCTTTAGAGATCTTATTCCTAAGAACTATTCCTCCTTGGAAAATAAAATGATATTTATACGAATTTAGGACTAGTAATGTTTCTACGTAGCAAGAACTAATCCAGATTACATAAACAGGCCTCAAAAGATCTTCCATAAACTAATAATTCATCTGTAAAGATATCTATAAATTCATCGGCCATGGCATGTAAAATTTTCATCATGCATCCTTGAAAGGTTACTGGATCATTGCACATTCTGAATGACATTAACCTGTATAAAAAAGTAAAAAATGGGCTTATGAATGTTTTCTTTGGATAATCAACAGGAACGACTGTAATTTGTTTGTATTACTAATATCCATCTAGGAAATAGTATAATTAATTTCCCACAAGTCTATCTAGAAATAGATCCATGAAGGGTAAAGGTAAATGATCTTTTATAGTTTTTGTACTTAGGCATCAATAATCTATGAAGACTCTCCATCTAGTGATGGTTCTTGTTGAAATTAATTAATTTTTAGTAGTTCTCTCTAATTTGATTCTACCATTATTAGTAACAACTTTTAGGGGGATCTCTCATTAACTATCTGATATGAAAAATATTATTTCTACATCCAAGAGTTTCAGAACTTGCTTTTTAATGAATTTGTTCATCGGTGGTGTGATTCTCTTTTGAGGATGACGTTTTGGATTTGTATCCACATTGAGTAGAATCTTATGACATCATTCAGTAGGATTGATTCCGTTGAGGTCTCTCACTCCGTAGAAAATTAACTGCTTATGTCACTTCAAAACATCAACTATTTTTTTATTCCTGAGACAGTTTAGAATTGATAATAACTTTAAAATAGGTTGACACACTTATGCATGTGTACATAATAGTAATGGGTAGATATTTTAGTTTCAGTTTTGGTGGTTGAATGATTGATGGAATGAAAGGTGGAAATGTGTCCCTATAAGAGTTTTAATAAATATTACTTCCCCAAAATCATACACTTCTTCCTTCTTCAAGAGTGACTCTTCAAATTCTTCTTCAATGGCCATGTACTCATCTCCATCTCGTGTAAGAGATATGTCATTGAAATTAATATCTTTTTCTGATTGTTAGGCATCCTTGACCAAGATGAACACTATATGTTCTTCTCCAAGTAGGAATATCAAAAGACCTTGATTCATATCTATAAAGGATTTTATTATGTCTAGGAATGGTCTTCCAATTATAATGGGTACGTATCCATCTTCTTCCATGTCCATAACATGCAAGTATACTGGAATGATGAATTTTACAACTTAACTAAAACATATTCATGAATGCCCCTAGGGTACTTCACTGATCAGTCTATAAGTTGCAGTGCTACTCTAGGGGTTTTGAGTTTTTGGGATTGTAACTTTCAGAATACACTAATTGGAATAAAGGTGATAAAGGCTCCAAGATCACACATAGCTCTTCTAAAAATGTATTCTCTAATAGAATATGGAATTGAAAAACTATTGGGATCTCTCATCTTTGGTGGTATTTTAAGTTGAAAAACTGAATATAATTCTTCATTTAAGGAGATGACCACAATATCTTCTATATTTTTGTTGGATATTAAGTCCTTGAAGAATTTTTCATAAATTATACTATGTGAAATGGATTTTGGAAATGGTTTTTTGATGTGCAGTTTCTTGAACATTTCTAGGAAATTATTATATTATGCCTCCTTTTGGCCTTATCTCACTCTTTCTAGGAATGGAAGTGGTGGCTTGTATACAGTGGGCCAAAAAAACTAATTCATTTTCTTTCTCATGAGTTTGGTCACTTTCAGCTGGTGAAACGTATTACGTTATGTTTTTCTCATCTTCTTATTCTACTTATTGTTGTTCTTTAGGATCTTCATGTTTCCATTCATCTCTTCCACTTAGTTTTTTAAATTCCCAAATATTCATGCTTCTCATAGACACTAATTTAGCTTCCTCCCTTGGGAAAATCTCGATATTACTAGGTAGAGTACCTAGTAATCTATCAGATTTATTCTTTTTGATTTGACGTTTTTGAACATCCTGATTTCGCAAAGAATCTCATTGGTTTTTCATTTTTGATTCCTGAGTTTCCATTATTTGATCTGATGTTTGAACTAAAGTATCCATGAGGTTTTCTAGGTTACATTGAGAAGGATAAAGTTGTTGTTATGGCCTTGGATTAATGGGTTTTAATTTTTATTGAGCTCTTTGTGGGAAAGGTTTTTGTTTCATCTCTTTCTAAGACCATGACACTAGGATCATAGGATGATACACTGGTAGTCCTTCATTTCAAAATTGTGTTTGACCACATCAATTTTGAAAATATCCTTGGTTGTTCTAAGGTTTCTACTGAGAAGGCCTATGCTTGTAATATTGTTGTTGTTGTTGAAAAGTTGTCCATTTTGATTGTATTTAACATAACTACAATCTTGATATTATGATTACTCAACTCAAACCCTACAATACTTGTATATATGTGGTCCATCGCACATCTTACATGATTTTATCTCCATTACCAGAGTAGGAGGTGGTTGTGCGGCTGGCATTTGAAATGATTCGAGCTTCATTTTTAGCACTTCAACATTCACTACTATTCTAGTGTTTTCATCTACCTGGTGGATACAACACCATGGTGGTCCACATTAACTTTTCCAAATGTTTACATTTTGAGAAACTTCATCTAGTTTAGCTCTTTAGGCTTACAGGTTTTTAAACATCAATCCTCCATCAACAGAAGCATCGATGAAAGATCGTGTGGCTGGCTAGAGTCCTTGGTAGAATGCCGGTAATTGAATCCACATGTCCAGTCAATGATGTGGGAACTTTCTCATCATCTATTTGAATCGGTCTCATGCTTCCCATATAGATTCTCCATCGATTTGAGAAATGTTTTGAATGTCCTTCTAGAGTTTCCAAGTCCAGAGGAGTGGAACTTATTTATCCAATAACTTCATTTTAAGATCATCAAAAGTCGTGATTGAATCAGGATCAAGAATTTTTATCCATTATTTATCTGAGCCTCTTAAAGGGAATGGTAAGATGCATAGTTTGATTTCATTTGAAGAAACTACTTGGTTCTGAAAGGTATCGAAAACTTTTAGAAAGTTAGAGATGTGTTCTTGTGGATCTTCGTTCTGGAGGCCACTAAATTGGACCTTTTTCTGGTTCATATGGATGAGTCCAGGTTTGATTTATAAGGTATGATCTTGGATAGGGGGCGTAATATATTTTGGGGTGCACCATGTATTTATGAAAATCCATAATTATCGATAGTTTTCTCTGGATGCATCTAGTTCTCTCTTGGAATAATTTGATGAGGATTTGGCGGGTTGGGTCCTGCATAATGGTGTTTTTTATCCATTACTAACCAACGACATGAAAATAGGAACCTTTAGATCTCAAGATCTAAGTATATGTATTATTTTATCTCAAAGCTCTTAAAATGAGTTGATGGACCTTGGTACATGAACTAGACCTTGAGACAGGGGTGCAAGGGAATCTTGAAAGGAAGAAAAAAAGGGGGCATGGTAAAGGTAATCCTCAGTCTTAATACAAGAGGATTTTCTAAAGTGTTTTTCATCCTCGGAAATGGTGCCCAAATTTAACCCACCTGCATGCATCGTTGAATTCACACAGGATGCAGTCAGAATAGAATTTATATTGTTTCCCAAAATTTACTTTACTATAAGGTCGTAGTATATTGGGATTTTGGGGTCCATCTCATGGGGAGTATTTCTAGATTCTGTAAGTCAAAAGCTTTAACACCCTTTGGGGTTGGATTCCTTTCTAGTTTGTAATTATTTTGAAATTTTGTAGATCTATAGTGGTTGATAATTAATTCCATAAAGATAGATGGATCGAGATCAATTTTGGGTGTCTATAAAAGAGATGATCTTATTTTTAATCTTTGTACGATCCTAAGGATTATGCTCCAAAGCAATAAGAAGTCACTAGTTTACCTGTTTAAGTCCCAAAGTTCTACCTAATAGGTAACTATTACTTTATCGGGAGATAGTAACAACCTAAATGCATTAATCTTAGCTCCTATGGTAGAAAGTATATTTGGTTAGTGGTCATATCCTAATCTACTCAAATCAGGAAAGGGTATTCCTCTAAAATACCACGTGATCAGGAATGATTAATCATACTAGATAGAAATTAATTATTTACCCTCATTACTAATCCTTAAGGCTTACATGTTTCAAATTAAGGATTTAATTATTCATATTATCCTACTCTTGATCCCTCCCCTAGGTGGTTTTAGATACTCATGGTAGGAGGAGATGAAAATAAACAAATAAAAACCATGCTTGACATGCTAAGGATAATTAAATTTAAATGAGTCACAATCATGCAATGGTTAAGATTCACAAAATGGATAAATCGTGTGATTGGGATTTAAAGAAATGTAAATCACAATTTAACCCCTTACATTCTTGGTTATATGAAGGAAATGGATTCGACACGAGTTTTCTGATTAATGATGGTAAGAAATGTGAAAGTAAATTGAAGTTGATGATGAAAACACAATCTCTGGATCTTTTTTTAAAATAAAATATCAAAACAATATTGAAATTTATGTTTGAGAGGGTAGGGGTTGAAGGAACTTCAGAGGAAAAAACACATAAATTGCACTCCTCTAGAATTCCTTGAAAATCATTGTCAGGATTTTGTATAAATAGGCAAAATTATTCACATTGTGTAATGGATTACATGTTGTGTAATGCTGGTTTGTGTATATCTTCGTGGATATTGAATATTAAATGTATCTTATGCGTATCTCATATGAAATATGAGGTTTTATGGATTTCATGTTTTGTACTGATGACTCAAGATGTGTAATGAATTTCTAGTTATATCTTCGAAGTAGACTTCTTGTTCAATGGATTTGACTGAGGTCATGTTGTGTATTGTCCATTCATGACATGTAATGGATTCTTAAACTACTTTCTTCAGGTCTTGGTTCACGACTTGGCCCCCAACTTGTTGGATGCAATGAAATACTATGACAAGATGTGTAATCATGGTTCATGAAGTGTAATTGGTGAATTCTTCATTTTTCTGCATTTCTTACTTTTAAACCTTGTGAAGCCTCATTCTTGACAAATTAAACACATACCAAGCACATTATTGAATTAGAAAAATTAAAATCCCCATGTAACTGGTATAAAAAAGTATATATGAATTTGTTTTACCACACTGTTCCTTGGAGTTAGTTTTTGTGTTTTTGTGTACAACTACTTTAGGATAAGGCAAACCATTTTAGTATTATTAATACACAACACTTGTCGCCGACCCCTAGCCTATTGGAGGATTTCTTGGGGTGTCACACTCAATTTTTCCGTGGAAGGAGGGCCTTTGTGTGTTAGGTCATAAAAGAGCAGTATCAAAGAAATCCCTAGTTGTTAATAATAAGAATACATGGAAAAGGATATCTTTAGAAACTATGCACTATGATTCATAGTCTATGGGTGTGTTGAATGGTTTGACCTAAATCTTTTCTCCCCCAGTTGCAGATTTAGTACATAGATACAAGCCTTCTTCCTTAAATGAATCCCTTGTCTGAGGCCTAGTGGTTCTATTTGAGCTCTTTTTTCCAGACCCTTTTTCTTGTAGGATCCTATAATGATGGATTTGTGATCCCAAAATTCTATTGTTATTGTGACCTAACATTTAGAGTAGATAGATCCTCACATGAAACCTTTCCATACTAGGAAGTGTATCCCTATGATTTTCTCCTATGTGTTGACCAGTTTCCAACTATCCATACCCAGTTTAACTATTTCTATTGAGGGTTTTAGAGTACCCAAGTGAGTGAGGGGTAATTTACCTTCTTGGGTGATTAGGAGTCCTATAAAGAGAAATATGATCACATGTGAAGTAGAATTCATCCAATTTCTTATATATTGGATAGTATATCCCTTAGAGAAGTTGATGTTATGGTCCTTTAGTTCCATATGGTGTTGGAGGGTTATGTAGATTCCTTCACTGACGGTGTTCCACACTTTACACACCATCATAGTTTTTTTTCATGGACTGATATTTTCACCAACATATCGGATGGCCCTGTAAAGCTATTATAGTGAAAAGTGAAATTAGAGGATTGCTAAAGGTAGGGATTCATAATACCTATTATTTTTCTCTTAGGTAGCCAATTTTTTTCCCCTAAGAGGCATTTAATATGCTTGGTTCAGGTGTGTATTGAAATAACATGAACCAACTAACTCTCCTAGATGAGTATCCAAAAATGATAATTGATGAATTCTTTGACCAGTGGTTATGGTAGATGTGGTTCTCATAGTTTCTCCTTAGGATGGGTTATAACTAGATTTGATGTCATGAGGAGGTTATAACAAATGTGGATTTACAAATATGAATTGGTTTCTTTGAGGTCATTCTGAATCCATTTAGAATGATTAATTCTCAATCAGAGTTTGTGAGACTTATGGACTTGGGTCTTCAACCCTTCTTGGATTAGTTCGTGTTAGTCTTCTATGACGGAATCCTCTTGTACTCAGTGATAGTGTTTGGGAACAAAATACACTTTAGAATAGTTGTAGATATGATACTAGAGTACTAGATTTATAGGATGTTCCTAAATTATCAATTCTAGATTCATAATGTCCACATATTAGAATATATATTCTAAAACATGGGGGTCATAGTAGACTCAATTAACGTTTAGGAAGTATTGTCTTGAAATCCATTCAAGGTAATGGTCATGGTAGAATATTATCATAGAAAAGTCATCCACATAATTTTTCTGAGAAAGGTGATAGTTCATTTGACCTATTTTCATTTATCCCTTGAGGGGGAGGAAAATTCAATGTATCTCCATACATTGGTTATTACCCCTTTGCTCTTTCAGCAAGACAGTGAGTCATAAATTGTGGATATCGATTGAAAGTTCATCCAAGCCTAGTTGTCCATTAGAAAATCCTTATGGATTCTAAAAAGGTGTAAATAATATAATTATTGTTCAAGAATGGATAATGGAACCTTCCATGCTATGATAGGAGGAGTTGTAGAGTATATTTTCCCTTTTTATTACATCCATGAGGGTTGAGTGTGTACTAAAACCCTTTGGCATCAGGTTGGATATCCAAGGATGTGGTATCATGTTATTGAATTTATCTCTAGATGACTCACCAATTAGTGGGTGGAGGCCGAGGTGGCCAAATGTAAGTACAAATGGGAAGGTGAGCTTATAGTTTTTTTAGGGATCTTTCAAAATCAATGAGAGTGCAAAACACAATTTGGATGATCGTAGACTAGCTCACAAAATTGACCCACTTATTAACAAAATGGTAATATATATTAGTGTATATTTTGGTATGAATTTGTCTTCAAGAGGCCTTTGGTACTAATTTTTAGTTGAGAAAAATGTTTCTACCCCAAATAGATATCTAGGTATAGCAGACTACTCAGTTCTTGGAGAACATTCATTGGGTTTTAATGTTTTTTTGGGAACAACTGGTAGGATCATATACCATTAGTATAGTTTATGTATCATAGAAATTGCCACCCCACCATTGATGTATCATCATTTGAAGTCATTATCGGGGGATCCTAGAGGTCACCACTGTACTGGGTAGAGCTGGTGATAGATAGCACTTTTGGACATAGATTTGGTGCATGTGATGGATGCGAAAGGTTCAGTTCATCCATGGGAAGATGAGGAATTCCCAAAAATATCATGATTCCTTTTTGGACCATTGATTGTGTCCATTGTATATCTCACCTCAATGAGGGTTACATATATTTGGTTAAGAAATTAGGACATCTCTGGGTTTCATAGGCCCTTTTTCCCATTACTATGTTAGGTGAGTGATGTGATGTACTTATTGACCCTATGACCATAGTTATGCCTGATTATTGGAGTTTTCCATGTGTTATAGTTGTGTAGATATGTGCATGACTCATTACATGATATCGACCAGGAAGAGATGGATTTAGATGGCGGGGTTAACTTTTTGGGCTATGTAACGACCCAAAGATTTTCAATAGAAATTTCCCTTCTTTTAATTATGTCATAAAATCACATGAAAACAAAAGATAATGAACTACTAAGTGTTAAGTGTCCTCTAAACAAAATTTTGTCCCTTATATGTTTTGAATTTCGAAAATCCGACATACATCGTTGTGTTCAAGATGTTGTTTGGAGTCTAATGAAACAAAAATAATTTTTGGTGAATATTAACCTACCATTATGAATAGTAACATACCCTTATAAATAGTAATATTTCCCTTATGAATAGTGAATCATCCAACATAATAGTAACCTTACCTATGAATAATTAAATAAAATTTATACATCGTAGAAAGTGACAATTTGACCTTAGTAAACATTTTGGTATTTTGAAAGTCATAAATAAATAAATAAATAAATAATTTAAAAGAAAATGTATTTTCTTAAAATGGGTTCAATAATTATCAAATCAATTTCTTATAGTTTTTATATAATTTAATAATACCCTATGTAATTTTTGGAAGCACTATAAAAACTGTTTTAGTTTTTAAAAACTGTTTTTAAGTAAATTATGATTTTAATTAAATATTAAATTAATAATATTTTGAAATTTATTTTTTAAAAATGGACATCATTTTTGGATTCTACACATCAAAAAATGGTTCGGGTAAATTTTTGGGATTTTTCTAAAATACTTGAATTTTTTATGAATGGTGAAATACCGTAATTTACAAAAATAAGCTAAATAAGCTAATTATAGAGTCATGTGTGATGTTCTGCTGATGTAATCCCACTTGGTTCAGGATCACAGGATACAATTACTATTCTTGGTCATGTAATACTCACTATTCCTTGTCTTTTGAATAAATAATAAACTAATGAATTTTATATTATGGAAACCCCTCTCCCCTCCACTATAAATACCGCCCTTCAAACCCTCATTTCCTCACACCTCTCAAGCTCCAAGACTTCTCTAAACTCTGCCCAAACATCCTCCATATCCCCTCTCCCACGTCCAAGAGCTTCTGGTCTAATCAAAATACCAATCTTAGGCCCTTAAGGAGGATCTCAAGAGGTGGACTCAAGACGTAATTTCTCTCCCTCTTCTCCTTTAATTTCCTTTCAAGTTCAAGTTCATTTCTTGATATATCCCCACATATCTTCATCAAAATGGTATTTTAACTCCATTATAATACATCTACTGGAATTTTATGATGATAATGGGATATTATATCATCCAACCCCCTTTCCCTCTTCCTTTTATTTTATTAAGGGTAACGTTCTTCATGAGGTGTTAATTTATCACCTTTAAGAATGACAACTTTTCTTCTTCAATTTCTACCTTCATATCTTGTCATGAAACCATTTTTATGGTTGAACCATAACATTTTATATGTATTATATCCTATTTGAAGTTCTGTAACTAACTTATGACCATATTACTAAGTGATAAGGTAAAACAAGTTCGTTGTGATCGAAAAACCATTCAAATTAACCCAAATAATCATCATTTAATTATTATCTAATGATTCATCCACATGGATATAATTTTATTCATTATAAGATCATAAAAACTCATGTAATTTCATTAATAACTTGTAATATCCATTCTGTATGTTTACCCATGTTCTACCCAAACATCAATTTAATAATACAAGTGAATCACTCAAGAAAACCATGAAAACAAACATTCTCGAACACTGTTTTAAAACTATATAACTCATCCAAAGGCACATAAAATCACTTAATGAAACCATAATGAACCATATTAATGTACACAGGGTTATGTATTTCTAATTAATGAATATAATTTCATTATACAGGACATTAAAGAGAAGGAAGCATTTGGATACAAGGTAAGGGGAAATCTCGAACCCAATTTTCTTCCCTCGGGTTCTCCCACTTTCACTCCATTTCTGATATGGTTACTCATTAAAGATAATCTGTTCATCATTTTCTTTACGTTTCTGGGATATACATTTTTTTCATTGGTTTTTATGTCAAACAAAATGTTTTCCAAAAGAACTCTTTTTTTAAGAACACGCCTTTTACTTCTCACTCAAAGTGGACGGTTCTTGTAACATGTATGTTATTCCCTCTTTATTTTGGGAAACCAAAGTTTATGAATGTTTTCTTATGCGATTAAACCCATTCCTTTCCATGGGTTAGTTATGTAAATTTTTATATGTGTACTATGTGGAAATCATGATAATGATAATGTTATGATGTGACGGGTGCACCCGGAATTATATAGTGCAATATAAATGTTTCAATGAGACGAGTGCACCCTGAATTATACAGCGCTCCAATGCATTGGGTAAAGTGATGAATCTCATGAGTAAATGTGAAATGATGTGTGAAAAATATTCTATCTTGGTTCACAAGTATGTGTGGTATTTAACCACTAAGACACGATGTTTCATTTTTATGCATTGCCACATTTCAAGTCTTATATTTATGCTTCCTCTCATATTCATGATATTTTTCCCATGTTATGATTATGCTCACCCCATGATATATTGTTCTTATCTATCCTCTTACTGGGATTCTTTCTCACCCTTTTTATGTATATCCTCAGGTGGTTACATGTAACAAGAAAAGGAAAAGTTCCAATAAGAAGCTAGAGAAGATGAAATTAAATAAATGTTTATGCTTGATGTTGTAATTTTTATATATGATCCAAGTTTTCCCAAGACACTAAACCTTTGGATACTCTATTTGTAATACTATTATGTTGTTTATATTTAAAATGATGTAATAGTAATGTAAGAAAAGGCTGGGTCGCTATAGTTGGTATCGGAGTAAAGGTTTTGTTAATTTGGGAATTAGGATTAGTGAACCCTAGAGAAAACCATAGCATGAGACTAAGTACAAATATGAACACAAGAATATTTACATAGGGATCCCATATGTTATGTTTTTCGTATAAATTTTTTTAATGAATAATTTATTCATGAATTATTTACTTATGTTTTGTTCTAACCTTTTCTATTTTAGAAAATGGTGGGAACTAGAAGAAATCAGGCCAACAACTCGTCCGAGGTCCAATGCAACGATTGCCCGAACAACATCCCCAATGATTTGGGAGGTGGAGTTCAAAACTTCATGGCAATTATTACCCAATTATATCAGGTTATGAACAATAACCATAATAATTGGGCACATCCTCCTTCACTAAAGAGGGAGCAACTGGATATCGAATGTTTTATGTGGCAACGACCACCGACGTTTTGTGGATCTTTCGATCCACTAGTTCCGGAATAGTGGGTCAACTCTATGGAGAATATATTTTTTGTTCTTCACTATTTTGAGATGGAGAAGGTGACCCTTTCCATTTATCATCTAGATCGAGAAGCTGATCAATGGTGGTATTTGATTAAGAACACCATGCCAAGGGAGGAAATTGAAGAAATGGAATGGGAAGACTTTAAGATAATGTTTCTTAATAAGTAATTCCCACGAACTCTTCGCATGAAGATGAAGAAATAATTCATAGATCTCAAGAAAAAATAAGGAGAATCTGTCACAACCTATGAAGTGAATTTGACAAGGCTTGTAGGGTACGCTTCGGGGTTTATTATCAACAATGATAGAAAAATTGATAGATTCTTTAGTGGATTAAAACCACACCTTCTAAAGGCTCTTGCAATTCGAGAATTTGGGAGTTATGAAGAAGTTGTTCGATGTGCTATCAAAGTGGAGATTGAGTTTGGAGAATGGTCCCATGGCTATGGTGATAATAAATGAAATATGGAGTTTCAAGCCGATGGATCTAATGACAAACGTGGGAAGAAAAATCAACGACACACATTCCAAAAATGTGGGAAGTTGCACCATGGGAACTGCCTCAAAGGGATGGGGAAATTCTTCAAGTGTGGGAAAGAAGGAAACCATGGACAAGAGTGTCAAAAATACATGAAAAGGAAGGAGAATGTAGCTGATGAAAGTATAGAACCACTCATGGTTCAATGCTACAACTGTAGGGAGCTAGGGCACTATGCAAACCAGTGCACTGAACCTCGAGTTCTCGAGGGTAATCAGCGTCAGCAGCCACTAAATACAAAGGAACAAGGGAATGCTTATGCCATCACCACTACGGAGGTGGAGCATGATAATGAAGTCGTACAAGGTACACTTCCTATTCACTCAAGAATGGAAAAAGTATTATTTGATTCTGGTTCTACGCATTCCTTTATATCTTGCAAGTTTTCTAGAACTATAGAATAGAATCCCCAAAACCTTGAAGAAGAGATATCTATAAAAACACCAAGTGGTGCAATCATTTCAACCCAAGTGTTTAACTCTTCTCCTTTTGGTGTATGTGGGAAGATTCTTATAGAAAATCTCGTAATACTTCCCCTGGTGGAATTCGACACTATAATGGGAATGGATTGACTCTCGTTATATAGAGCACATATCAACTATCGGGAAAAAGAAATATCTTTTCATATTCTGAACCATCCCATGCTCCTATACAAATTCAAGGAATATCATGAATCTCCTTTGAAAAATACTTCAATGGTGTGGGTGTTGATTCCCTATGAAGAAGCATACCTCACCCAAATGGTTGAGTCGAAGGAAAGTGCCAACCATGAAGAAATTCCCATCGTGAGGGAATACGACAATGTATTTCCTGAAGAGTTACCCGGAATTCCCCTGGATCGTGAGGTAGAGTTCTCAATTGAACTCATACCTAGAGATACTCCTATCTCTAAGTGTCCCTATAGGATGGCTCCTATCGAACTGGAGGAGTTAAATAAGCAGTAGCAAGAGCATCTAGTCAAAGGGTTCATACGCCCTAGTGCATCACCTTGGGGTGCACCAGTGCTCTTTGTGAAGAAGAATGATGGAACAATGTGGTTGTGTATCAATTATCGGGAACTCAACAATATCACTATAAAGAACAAGTATCCTCTCCCTAGGATTGATGACTTGTTCGACCTATTAAGAGGAGCTCAATACTTCTCAAAGGTGGATATTTGTTCTGGATATCATCGGGTAAAGGTAAAGAAGGAAGATATTCAGAAAACTGCCTTCCATACAAGGTATGGGCACTATGAGTTTTTGGTGATGCTCTTTGGACTTACTAATGCCCCTGTAATCTTCATGGATTTGATGAATAGAGTCTTTAGACATTACCTCGACAAATTTTTGGTAGTGTTTATCGATGATATTCTCATCTAATCCAAGAGCACGGAGGAACATGAAGAACATCTAAGACTTGTGTTGGCGACATTGAGAAAGGAGATGTTGTACACTAAGTTCAGCAAGTGTGACTTTTGGATGAAACAAGTCACGTTCTTGGGACATGTGATCACAAGTGAGGGAATTTTTGTGGATCCTTCAAAAACAAAGGCGATCGAGGAATGGCACAGGCCCTTTAGTGTCACGAAAATCTGTAGTTTTCTTGGATTAACTGGGTACTACCGACGTTTTGTGAGAAACTTCTCATGATTGTCAAGCCCGCTAACTAGGTTAACAAGGAAATGGGTAAAATATGTCTAGAAAGAAGAATGTGAGGGAAGCTTCAAGGAGCTAAAGAAAAGGCTGATCACTGCACCTATACTCACACTACCGAAAAGTGGAGAATATTTTGTGACATATAGTGATACTTCAAAGAAAGGCATGGGTTGTGTACTCATGAAAAATGACAATGTGATAGCCTACACCTCACGACAATTGAAGATCCATGAGAAGAACTACCCGACACATGATCTAGAGCTGGAATCCGTGATTTTTGCCTTTAAAATCTGGCGACACTACCTTTATGGCGAGAAGTGTGACATATACACCGACCACAAGAGCCTAAAGTATATATTCACACAAAAGGATCTCAACATGCATCAAAGGAGATGGTTAGAGATAATCAAGGACTAAGATTGCTCTATTCACTGTCATCTTGGAAAGGTGAACAAGGTAGATGATGTTCTAAGAAAAAAAGAACTTGCTACTCTATCCATGTTGTAGATTGAGAAAGACCCTATCTTCTTGGATATGCAAAGAATGGATTTGGAAACCATAAGGGTAGGGGATACATCCTACCTTTCCCAAATTATTGTGCAACCATCCATCCAAGAAAAGATGAAGGAACACAAAGGGATGATGTAGAGATACAAAAAAGGTGAATACTGTAAAGGAAGGGAAGCTGCAAGAGTTCCATATCGACGATGATGGTGTGATTCGGTTTGGAATGCAGCTTTGTGTGCCTTCATCACCTGGGATAAAGAAGGAGCTATTGGACAATGCACATAGCTCAAATTTCTCTATCCATCTGGGGAGTACCAAGATGTACTGTGATCTCGGGGAACACTTCTGCTGGGATAACATGAAGAAAGAGATTGCAGAATATATATCAAGTTGCTTGGTATGTCAGCAAGTTAAACCTAAGTGACAAAAGTCCAAAGGTATGATGCAGCCATTGCCTATACCCATGTGGAAATGGGAAAATGTTACTATGGACTTTGCCATGGGTCTCCCGAAGACATCAAAGGGAAATAATGTGATATGGGTTATGGTTGACCGACTCACCAAGACTACCCATTTTATCACTATTCGGGAAGATCTCTCGCTTGAACAACTTGCAAAGAAATATGTGAAGGAAGTGGTGAGACTGCACGGTGTTCCACTCTCGATTGTCTCTGACCGTGATCTTAGGTTCACATCTAAATTCTGGAGGAGCCTTAAACATGCTTTGAGTGCTGAATTAAATCTCAACACGGCCTATCACCCCCAACCTGGTGGCCATTCTCAAAGGAATATTTAGATTCTTGAAGATATGCTAAGAGCCTGCTCTCTTGAATTCAAAGGTGGTTGGGATCAGCATCTCCCATTGGTTGAGTTCTCATACATCAAGAGCTTACACTCAAGTATTCAGATGGCTCCATATGAAGCTCTATATGGAATGTGATGTAGAACTACAACCTGTTGGGATGAAGTTGGAGAAAGACAGCTACTTGAACCCGATCTTGTTCAAGAGATGACATAGAAGGTTCAAGTCATCCAGAAACACATCAAAGCTTCTCAAAGTCAGCAAAATAGCTATGCTGAAAACCGTCGAAGGGACTTGGAGTTCAACATTGGAGATAAATATTCCTTAGAATTTCTCCATGGAAGAGAGTCATGTGATTCAGGAAGAAAGGGATGCTAAGCCCAAGGTATATTGGCCCCTTTGAGATCCTTGACCGCATAGGAGCTGTGGCCTATCGCCTTACACTTCCACTGAATATGGCTCAAGTTAATGATGTGTTTCATGTATAAATACTGAGGAAGTACATACCAGACCCCTCACATGTACTAAGCTCAGGGGTGGTGTAGCTGGAAGATGATCTCTCTTATGAGGAGTATCCAGTAAAGATTCTAGACCGGAGAGATAAGCTTATACGCAACAAGACAACCAATCTTGTAAAAGTGCTGTGGAGGAACCATAAGTTTGAGGCAGCAACTTGGGAACCAGAAGAGGTAATGAAGGAGAAGTACCCTCATCTGTTTGTGTAAAGTGAAATTTCAGGGGTGAAATTTCTTAAGGGGGAAAAATGTAACGACCCAAATATTTTCAATGGAAATTTACCTTCTTTTAATTATGTCATAAAATCACATGAAAACACAACATAATGAACTACTAAGTGTTAAGTGGCCTATAAACATAAGTTTTTCACTTATATGTTTTGAATTTCGAAAATCTGACATAAATGGTTGTGTTCAAGATGTTTTTTGGAGTCTAATGAAACCAAAATAAATTTTAGTGAATAGTAACATGCCCTTATGAATAGTAACATACCCTTATAAATAGTAATATTACCCTTATAAATAGTGAATCATCCAACATAATAGTAACCTTACCCATGAATAATTAAATAAAATTTAGACATCTTAGAAAGTGGCAATTTGACCTTAGTAAACGTTTTGGTATTTTGTAAGTCATAAATAAATAAATATTTATTTATTTATTTTAAAAGAAAATGTATTTTCATAAAATGTGTTAAATAATTATCAAATCAATTTCTTATAGTTTTTAGATAATTTAGTAATATCCTATGTAGTTTTTGGAAGCTCTATAAAATCAGTTTTAGTTTTTAAAAACTGTTCTTTTAAGTAAATTATGATTTTAATTAAATATTAAATTAATAATATTAAGAAAATTATTTTTGAAAAATGGACTTCATTTTTTGATTCTACACGTCAAAAAATGGTTGGGGTAAATTTTTTGTATTTTTCTGAAATACTTGAATTTTTTATGAATAGTGAAATACCATAATTTACAAAAATAAGCTAAATAAGCTAAGTATAGAGTCATGTGTGATGTTCGGCTGATGTAATCCCAATTGCTTTGGGATAAAATTATAAAATTACTATTCTTGGTCATGTAATACTCACTATTCCTTGTCTTGTGAAGAAATAATAATGAATTTTATATTAAGGAAACCCCTCTCCCCTCCACTATAAATACCACCTTTCACACCCTCATTTCCTCACACCGCTCAAGTTCCAATCCTCCTCTAAACTCTACCAAAAAATCCTCCCTAGCCCCTCTCCCACGTCCAATAGCTGATGGTCTCATCAAAAGACCAAGCTTAGGCCCTTAAGGAGGATCTCAAGAGGAGGACTCAAGAGGTAATTTCTCTCCCTCTTCTCCTTTAATTTCCTTCCAAGTTCAAGTTCATTTCTTGATCTCTCCCCGCCTATCTTCATAAAAATTGTATTTTAACTCTATTATTATACATATAATGTAATTTTATGATGATAAAGGGATATTATATCATCAAACCCCCTTTCCCTCTTCCTTTTATTTTATTAAGGAGAACATTGTTCATGAGGTGATAATTTATCACCTTTAAGAATGACAAGTTTTCTTCTTCAATTTATACCTTCAGATCTGGTCATGAAACCATTTTTAGGGTTGAACTGGATCATTTTATATGTATTATATCCTATTTAAAGTTCTGGAACAAACTTATGACCATATAACTAAGTGATAAGTTAAAACAAGTTCGTTGTGATCGAAAAACTGCCCAAATTAACCCAAATAATCATCATTTAATTCTTATCTAATGATTCATCTACATGGATATAATTTGATTCATTATAAGATCATTAAAACTCCTATAATACCATTAATAACATGTAATATCAGTTCTGGATGTTTACCATTGTTCTACCCAAACATCAATTTAAGAATACAAGTGAATCACTCAAGAAAACCATGAAAACAAACATTCTCGAACAATGTTTTAAAAATATATAACTCATCCAAAGGCACATAAAATCACTTAATGAAACCATAATCAACCATATTAATGTACACAAGGTTCTTTATTTCTAATTAATTAATATAATGTCATTATACAGGACATTCAAGAGAAGGAAGCATTCAGATACAAGGTAAGGGGAAATCTCGAACCCAATTTTCTTCCTTCGGGTTCGCCCTCTTTCACTCCATTTCTGATATGGTTACTCCTTAATGATCATTTGTTCATCATTTTCATTAATTTTCTGGGATATACATGTTTGTCACTGGTTTTTATGTCCAACAAATTTTTTTCCAAAATAACTCTACTTTTAAGAACACGCCTTTTACTTCTCACTCGAAGTGGACGGTTCTTGTAACATGTATGTTATTCCCTCTTTATTTTGGTAACCCAAAGTTTATGAATGTGTTCTTATGATATGAAACCCATTACTTTCAATGGGTTAGTTATGTACATTTTTATATTTGTTCTATGTGGCAATCATGATAATGAAAATGTTATGATGTGACGGGTGCGCCCGGAATTATATAGCGCAATATGAATGTTTCAATGAGACAGGTGCGCCAGAATTATACAGTGCTCCAATGCATTGGGTAAAGTGATGAATCTCATGAGTAAATGTGAAATTATGTGTGAACAAGATTATATCTTGGTTCACAATTATGTGTGGTATTTATCCACTAAGACATGATGTTTCATTTTTTTTATTCCCACGTTTCAAGTCTTATATTTATGCTTTCTCTCATGTTCATTATCTTTTTCCCATGTTATGATTATGCTCACCCCATTATATATTGTTCTTATCTATCCTCTTACTGGGCTTCTAGCTCACCCCTTTTGATTTATATCCTCAGGTGGCTACATGTATTAAGAAGAGGACAAGTGCCAATAAGAATCTAGAGAAGAAGAAATTAAATAAATGTTTATGCTTGATGTTGTAATTGTTATGTATGATCCTAGTTTTCCCAAGAAACTAAACCATTAGATCCTCTATGTGTAATACTATTATGTTGTTTATCTTTAAAATGATTTAATAGTAATGTAAGAAAAGTCTGGGTCGCTATATGTTGTCTAGTGGTGTTTAAGAATAAATGGGATGTGACCCTTTATGGGAGATTTATCCCCTTTAGTGTGTGTTTGTTGGATTCTAGGGAACCTCTAGGGGTGCCTGTTGGAGTAAGAAATATGGGCATGTGCTCAGTAAATTTACTCATTTGAGTTGGTTTTCTCTATTAGGGAAGAAAATCCTTGATGATGAGGAGAATCAAATGTCTCTTTTTTCCTTTATAATACTTTTTAATATATTTATTAATATTTTCAAATCCATCCACTGAGTCATCATGGAAGTCCAAGGCCCGAGGAGGGTCGGTATTGATATAATAAAAATATTAAATATATTATATCACATGTGCATATTTTTCAAAGAAATAGAATAACTCTTCAATGGGGACTAGAATGGGGAATCTAAAACCACAATTTAATATGGGACATGTTTTTTACATTATCAATTACATAACCTTTGTCTTCATCATGTTTTAGTTAAAAATTTATCATGGAAAAATGTTAATTTGTTTATTTATTAATTTATTAGTTTATTGATTTTTCTATGACTTGGACTTCCCCTATTTAAAATCATTTATAGGAAAATTATAGGGTTATACATATTACCATATGGAATTTATGGGAGACCACAAAAGTGTATTCTTGGATGTTTGGATCATGGATCAATTATCAGAGTACCATAACAATTTCCAATTCCAACGATGTTCATGGGAATTCCCAACAATGAAAATGAAAATATATTATTGATCATAAATCGATCCAACCCTAAGGTAGGGAACTTTATTTTTTTATTTATGATTTTTTGAAGATGGAGACAATTATAGATTAATAATTTAAAAAATTAATTCACATTTTTATCTCTATTGGTTGGTCCAACATTTTTTTATCTTCCTTATTTTAGGAATTAGATTTATATTCAATGTTTTATTTCTTGATTTAATCACTCATCTCATAAATGGATTAAATTGATGATAGAAAAATCAATCATTCATCGATCAATACATAAGTTGTTTTTTTCTTTCTCCTTATATTCATGATTTTTTTCATTAGTATTTCATTTCCAGTGATTCAAAAATACCTTGGAGGACAAATCAATTTTTGTTCATTCATTAAAATATCAGATTAAGGTCGTGGTTTAGTATTTGGGTTTTGGTAGATGAAATATTTTCTTTGAAAAGAAATACTAATCCAAAAATAGTTTGGGTAATGAAGTTTTTGGTAGTTTCATGGATCATATCTCTCTAGAAGAGAAATGATTAGTCACCCTACGTAAGGAGTCACTGGAATCTATCCACCAAAAACAGTGGGGATCCAATCGAGGTCTAGGTGACAATAAATCTATGAGCATGGCTGTTTTGTGCTTCAGGATGGAACAAACATCATTTTTTATTAATAATAACTTATAGAACATATATTTTGGATTTCCAGGGTGGGTGTTCGACCAAAATCTAAGCATTGAAGCATGTTTTCCAATTATCATGAAGGAGGCTGTGACGTAGGGATGAAGAATCATGAATAGTATGATATTTAGAGAAAATATGACATAAACATCATGTATTCCATGAACACATTCTATGTAGCTGCTATGATATAGGGGTTAGGGTTTTGAGTGAAGATAAACATCCCAAACCATCTATTGAACATACATGTCATGTGACTTGGTGCTGCTAGCTCATCATATACTCTAGGGGTACGCAAGAATAGACACAACCAATAACATGGGGATGACAAGAGTAAATAGAAATTGCCATGTACTTAGACATGGCTAGGGTACCCGAACATGTCCAATGTACCTTGTCAAAGACATTGTACATGAGTACGGGAAAAAAGGACACAGTCAGGCACCAGGAAACTATGAGATGACATGTACCGCATGTACACTTCCTGTAGTCCCATATATCAGCAAATCCATGGTAATTAGTTGACAAAACCATGTTTCCAATAATGTACACATGTCTTGTGACCCTAGGCAAATTCCATGTAACTTCCTCAGGAACTTCCACCTTGCATACATTCTTCTTCAAGACTCAGAATTGGCTGCACATGTATCCCATCCTGAGTAGTTCGACATTTTGTGTCACGAACCAACTTAGGTCTAACCTGTAACAACCCAAAATTTTGAATAAATCTTGTTTCCTAAATTTTATGTGTTATTTTTTTTTTTATACTCAACAAAAATGATTCATTTGATAACATGAGTATAATTAAAATGAGATCGTTGGGTTTAGACAGTTATATGACCATTGGTCAATATGACCGCTGGAAACTAAAAGTTTTGATTATTGTATCTAAATATAAGTAATCTTGGTTAATTATTATAGAAAGAAGATTTGATGGCTTCACCCAGTAGTCTTGGACCGATCGAAGCCCATCTAACAGAACTTGGGAAGGAGGTAGCACCACTGGGCTTTGCTCTGGACCAAACCCAAGCCGAACTTCATCGTGTGAAGCTAGAACGGAATCGCCTTTGCGAAAAGTTCAAACTAATAGAAATTAATACTCGTGCGATGTTGGCCGAGCCTCCCTCATATTCTCTCACCTTAGCACACCTTACACTTAGGTCCTTTGCTGGTGTGATAAGGGGCTATGTAAGGAGACCATAACTGCCTTGTGTAATCCTTTGTTTTAAATAAAAATTGGTATTTATTCTTATGATGATGTTTATGAATTTTTAAATGACCGGATAAATATAGTATGCATATTTCTGATGAATTTTAGAAAAAGGATATTTTAAAAATGTTTATGTAAAACTTAAATAATTAAAAATGTGTAACGATTTTCAAAAAAATGGTCTTCTATAATTATGTTCAGTACGAAATGTAGAGTCTAATAAGATCAACTTTATTTTTGATGAATAGTAAATTATGAATAGTGATTTTATGATTAGGATTAGTAATGTGTCCAAATGGATTATTAATCTCATTTAAAGAAAGTATTAATATAATCTAGGCACCTTGATTAAGTAATGTGATTCAATAAAATGGTTAAATAACAGTTTCATAAATTATTATTCACGTTTTAGTTTTTTCGAGTGAATAGTGTTTTTTAATTAAAAATTATATTAAAAATATTTAAAAAATTATTTTTATAAAATGGATTTCATTTTTGAACTCAGAGCACCGATATTATGTTATGGTAAATTTTGGGGTTTTTTCTGAAAAAACGAATTTTCGGTGAATAGTGTATTTCTTTAAAAAAATAAATTAAAAATGTTTAGAAGATTATTTTTATAAAATGGAGTTCATTTTTGAAATCAGAGCATTGATATTTGATTAAGGAGAAATTTTGGGATCTTTCTGAGATAGTTGAATTTTCAGTGAATAGTAAAAATACAGTTTTAGGGTTTCGGTATGTTTAATGACATCATAGTTGTGTCATGATGATATCATGAGATATTTTAAGGGATGGTAGACCAAAGGTGATGAATTATTGTATGGGGGCCCATGTGGCCTAACTTCATGGGAAATATCTTGGGAGAGCACATGGTTTTGAGAAAACCACTTTTGAGGTGTCACTTGGCCATTAATGCCTTGTCCCCTCACTTTCCCTATAAATACCAAGCATTCCTGTCATCCATTTCGACTCCCCACTCTCCCCCAAAGAAGTTCTGGTCTCATTACCTCCCAAGGAGTCCTCCCAAGGTTCCCTAAATCCCTCAAGGTCCCAACCTTTGAGTTTTAAGAGTTACGTTTTAAGGTAAGGGATCCGACCTCTCTCTTTCTTTTCAAGTGATCTCTTTTATGTCATTTCTTTTGTGCTCCATGTTTTATGTTGGAGCATGTTATTTTATATTAATTATCCTTTAATTTTTATGTTTATATGATGGCAGACCCCCTCTTACTCTCATCATTTCATTTTATGAAAGTTTAAGTGGCGCCGTTAGGCTGGCGAAAGTTTTTGTAACGGATTTTTTCACCTTTCTCATTTTCAAGATCTATTTTCTTGTCAAGCCTTTCAAGTTACTTTTTATTATGTTGGGGTATGATATCTATATATATCATACTGTACTTTTATGTTCATATTATGAGAGACCCTATTTGATCTCATCAATTCATTTTTGTTGATGTTTAAGTGGCGCCGTTAGGTTGCCGAATTTCTAAGGGGTTCTTTCACCCTTCTCATTTTCAACATCTACTTTCATGTCAAGTATTTCAAGTTCCTTTTTATTATTTTATGGTATGATCTCTATATCTATCATACTTATCATTTATGTTCATATGATTAGAGACCCTATTTGATCTCGTCAATTCATTTTTGTTGAAGTTTAAGTGGCGCCGTTAGGCTGCCGAATTTCTAAGGGGTTCTTTCACCCTTCTCGTTTTCAAGATCTACTTTCATGTCAAGTCTTTCAAGTTCCTTTTTATTATTTTGGGGTATGATCTCTATATCTATCATACTGATCATTTATGTTCATATGATTAGAGACCCTATTTGACCTCTTCAATTCATTTTTGTTGAAGTTTAAGTGGCGTCGTTAGGCTGCCGAATTTCTAAGGGGTTCTTTCACCCTTCTCGTTTTCAAGATCTACTTTCATGTCAAGTCTTTCAAGTTCGTTTTTATTATTTTGGGGTATGATATCTATATCTATCATAATGATCATTTATTTTCGTATGATGAGAGACCCTATTTGATCTCTTCAATCCATTTTTGGATGTTTTAAGTGATGCCGTTAGGCTGATGAATTCTCATAAGAGAAATGTTATTTTTTTCTTCCCTTCAAGTTCTTCGTTTCATATGGTATATCATTCAAATTTCATTACCATGTTCTTAAATACTATATATTCTGTTCCCCTACTGTTTTATGTATCATTTTGGAGTGGGTGACCCATTTCCCCTCTCTTTTCAATGTTTTCTAAAACCATGTATCGTAGACGTTATGCTGCATAGTTTTCGTCTCAGAATGCCTCCCTCTTTATCTCAAAATTATTTTATGTTATTAAGTGAATACTCAGAGATCTTATTTCTACAGGGGTATTAACATATATATCAAAATTTTCTATTTTAAATTCTGGGATTTACATACATGAAACCCTCTTTCCCTTTTTCGTGGGTTTAAATTGACATAAAGATCATGTCTTTAAAGCAGTTCTTAAAACGTTATGATTATGAAATGAAACCCATTTCTTTTATTCTATATGGGTTGTTTATGAAATGATTGATGATGATATATGTGGCTCACATGATAATAAAGACATTTCAAGGGTGTGCCCAGATAGCACTCCAACGCATTGGGTAAAGACTTAATCTCTAGAGATAACTTTTTAGACCGATACCTTGGTGAATAACCTTGGTAATTTTTAATGACACCTTGGGGATGGACCTTGGTGAAACGAAATGATTGTCAATATTAAATGTTGCAGCCACATCTTCAAGTTATGAAAAATGTTATTTTTATTATGATATGCCTCATGATTTCATTCTCATGCCTTAAAGTTCTTTTCATGACCTTATTGAAGTATCTCAAGTTCACATGGAAAATGTTTCTCTTGTTTCCCTTACTGGGCCTTCTGCTCACCCTTTAATTTTGATGTATGTCCCCAGGTTATTTGATGCAGTAATGAACCTAGGATGAACATGAGGAGAAGCCTTTCAAGTGATTAAGAAGAATGTTTTATGTTTTCATGTTTTAAGTTCCTGGTTTCCAAGACACTGAACCTTAAAGATCCTCGGTTTTGTAAAATGTAATGAAAGTTTATGTGATAAAAAGGCGGGATGCACTAGTTGGTATCAAAGGATGGTTTAGTTATTTGTGGAAATTAGGATATGAAAACTTTAGGAAGAATCCTATAGAAAAGTTTATATATAGGAAATCTTCCTGGTATTTTGGTGAGTATTGAGTAATGGGTTTCCAAGAAAATACATCTCTGTCTAGATACGAGCAGGTAGAGGTGGCTCTGGCATAGATGTACATAGGGTTAAAACCCGAAAACACCGCTTTGAGATAGACTCAAATGGGAACTGGTACACGACAACGGGCCTTGCTTCACTCTTGGTTACGACACTCCCGGGGGATATGCTTTGGTACATTCATAAGCATAGTATGAACCATTGTTAAAGGAACACAGATAAAATAAAATAAAGATTCACATAAGAATATATGATCATGGATAACATAGATGGGAACCTAGGGGATCACAAGTAAGGGTATAATTTTCTTCTACAAGTTATCATTATATGCATTAAGTTCCTTTTCATGATTATTAGATAAGTATTTAAGCCCCTAATTATAGTTTCTTTTCTTAGTTAATGGCGGGAAATAGAAGAACATGTCCCAATAACCAATTTGATAAGAAATGCTACAATTTCCGTATTAATACGATAGAGATGATTAGGGGATTAAAAGATGATTATTATTTTGGAAGACGTTCACTATTTTGGGGACCCTATATGATCGAGGAAAATAGATTACTACGGTATTTTCATTGAGGAGTAAGGATGACTTATATTTTGAAGAATCGATGAATTTATGGTGGACTTATAGTAATTTAGGTTACTTATGGGAATGATTAACCTATCTTGGGTAAAATATGTTTAGGTTAGATAATTTTGTTATAAGATGTTAGGAGTGGTTGATGTTGTATGGAGATGAACAATGAAGTATATTTTGGAAGACTATGTTATCAAATCCTTCTTGTATTTGGGATTCAATCTTAGTTTGGTTTATTTTGAGGAATTTTAAGGACCGTTATTTATGGAATGGTCTATGATGAACTTTGGGTATTACCATGGAACTTTGAAGATTTAAAAGTAGTTTCCATTCCTATGGGATTCTTCCTTTTTTAAGAGTTGTTTAACCTTACCCTTTCTGTTTTTGGGATAATGTTTAAAGATAGAAGAAATAGATAGTTAATCTTTTGTGGATTACGTGATTCTCTAGAAGATGATTCTTGGGTTTTGATGAGACCAAGTATTTTGAATTCTCATCATTTGGAGAAAAGATTAGTTTTGGTAGAAACTTATTAAAGGATGAAACTCTACAAGAAGACAAGTATATTTTCTTATGTTTCTATTCTATGTAGTAAGTGAATTCCTCAAAATTATGAAAAGGAATGTAAAACAAAAACGTTGTTGGTTTACGTTTCCTACTAGGTAATGAAAGACCGTTTACACACATCCTAAGTTTGGGATTTTCTTATTGTTAACTTTCTCCTAATCATGTTTTCTACCACTCTCCCTCAGAACTTGACCCTCTGTTTTCTCCTCCATGTCCATGTTTTCCTACATGGAATCCTAGTGTGGGTTAACTCGGGTGACCTTTGTACTTCCCTTTCTTTCTTTTAAAGTAATAGTTTTACTGACTCCTTTTCCGATGTGGGAATTTCAATGAAATTTCAAAAGCCAATTTTAAAAAAATTGCGAGGATGCAATTTCTTAAGGGGGGAAGATTGTAACGACCCAAAATTTTGAATAAATCTTGTTTCCTAAATTTGATGTGTTATTTTATTTTATTTGTTATACTCAACAAAAATGATTCATTTGATAACATGAGTATAATTAAAATGAGATTGTTGGGTTTAGACGGTTATATGACCATTGGTCAATATGACCGCTGGAAACTAAATGTATTGATTATTGTGTCTAAATACAAGTAATCTTGGTTAATTATTATAGAAAGAAGATTCGATGGCCTCACCCAATAGTCTTGGACCGATTGAAGCCCATCTAACAGAACTTGGGAAGGAGGTAGCACCACTGGGCTTTGCTCTGGACCAAACCCAAGCCGAACATCATCGTGTGAAGCAAGAACGGAATCACCTTTGCGAGAAGTTCAAACTAATAGAAATTACTACTCGTGCGATGTTGGCCGAACCTCCCTCAGATTCTCTCACCTTAGCACACCATACACTTAGGTCCTATGCTGGTGTGATAAGGGGCTATGTAAGGAGACCATAACTGCCTTGTGTAATCCTTTGTTTTAAATAAAAATTGGGATTTCTTCTTATGATGATGTTTATGAATTTTTAAATGACCGGATAAATATAGTATGCATATTTTTGATGAATTTTAGAAAAAGGATATTTTAAAAATGTTTATGTAAAACATAAATAATTAAAAATGTGTAATGATTTTCAAAAAAATGGTCTTCGACAATTATTTTCAGTATGAAATTTAGAGTCTAATAAGATCAACTTGATCTTTTATGAATAGTAAATTATGAATAGTGATTTTATGATTAGGATTAGTAATGTGTTCAAATGGATTAGTAATCTTACTTAAAGAAAGTATTAATATAATCTAGGCACCTTGATTAAGTAATGTGATTCAATAAAATAGTTAAATAACGGTTTTATAAATTATTATTCGCGTATTAGTTTTTTTTGAGTGAATAGTGTTTTTTAATTAAAAATTAAATTAAACAAATTTAAAAAATTATTTTTATAAAATGGATTTCATTTTTGAACTCAGAGCACCGATATTATGTTATGGTAATTTTTGGGGGTTTTTTCTGAAAAAATGAATTTTCAGTGAATAGTGTATTTATTTAAAAAATAAATTAAAATTATTTAGAAAATTATTTTTATAAAATGGAGTTCATTTTTGAAATCAGAGAATTGATATTTGATTAAGATTAAATTTTGGGATCTTGCTGAGAAAGTTGAATTTTTAGTGAATAGTAAAAATACAGTTTTAGGGTTTCGGTATGTTTAATGACATCATAGTTGTGTCATGATGATATCATGAGATATTTTAAGGGATGGTCGACCAAAGGGGATGAATTATTGTATGGGGGGCCCCATGTGGCCTAACATCATGGGAAATATCTTGGGAGAGCACATGGTTTTCAGAAAACCACTTTTGAGGTGTCCCTTGGCCATTAATGCCTTGTCCCCTCACTTTCCCTATAAATACCAAGCATTCCTCTCATCCATTTCGACTCCCCACTCTCCCCCAACGAAGTTCTGGTCTCATTACCTCCCAAGAAGTCCTCCCAAGGTGCCCTAAATCCCTCAAGGTCCCAACCTTTGAGTTTTTAGAGTTACGTTTTAAGGTAAGGGATCCGACCTCTCTCTTTCTTTTCAAGTGATCTCTTTTATGTCATTTATTTTGTGCTCCATGTTCTTATGTTGGAGGATGTTATTTTATATTAAATATAATGTATTTTTTATGTTAATATGATGAGATACCCCCTATTACTCTCATCATTTCATTTTATGAATGTTTAAGTGGCGCCGTTAGGCTGCCGAAATCTTTTGTAACAGATTCTTTCACCATTCTCATTTTCAAGTTCTATTTTCTTGTCAAGTCTTTCAAGTTCCTTTTTATTATGTTGGGGTATGATCTCTATATCTATCATACTGGACTTTTATGTTCATATTATGAGAGACCCTATTTGATCTCATCAATTCATTTTTGTTGATGTTTAAGTGGCACCGTTAGGCTGCCGAATTTCTAAGGGGTTCTTTCACCCTTCTCGTTTTCAAGATCTACTTTCATGTCAAGTCTTTCAAGTTCCTTTTTATTATTTTGGGGTATGATATATATATCTATCATACTGATCATTTATGTTCATATGATGAGAGACCCTATTTGATCTCGTCAATTCATTTTTGTTGAAGTTTAAGTGGCGTCGTTAGGCTGCCGAATTTCTAAGGGGTTCTTTCATCCTTCTCGTTTTCAAGATCTACTTTCATGTCAAGTCTTTCAAGTTCCTTTTTATTATTTTGGGGTATGATATCTATATCTATCATACTGATCATTTATGTTCATATGATGAGAGACCCTATTTGATCTCGTCAATTCATTTTTGTTGAAGTTTAAGTGGCGCCGTTAGACTGCCGAATTTCTAAGGGGTTCTTTCACCCTTCTCGTTTTCAAGATCTACTTTAATGTCAAGTCTTTAAAGTTCCTTTTTATTATTTTGGGGTATTATATCTATATCTATCATACTGATCATTTATTTTCATATTATGAGAGACCATATTTGATCTCGCCAATCCATTTTTGGAAGTTTTAAGTGATGCCGTTATGTTGATAAATTCTCATAAGAGAAATCTTATTTTTGTCTTCCTTTCATGTTCTTCGTTTCATATGGTATATCATTAAAATTTCATTACCATGTTCTTAAATACTATATATTCTGTTCCCCTACTGTTTTATGTATCATTCTTGAGTGGGTGACCCATTTCCCCTCTCTTTTCAATGTTTTCTAAAACCATGTATCGTAGACGTTATGCTGCATTGTTTTCGTCTCAAAATGCCTCCCTCTTTATCTCAAAATTATTTTATGTTATTAAGTGAATACTAAAAGCTCTTATTTCTACAGGGGTATTCACATATATATCAAAATGTTCTATTTTAAATTCTGGGATTTACATACATGTAACCCGCTTTCCCTTTTTCTTGGGTTTAAATTGACATAAAGATCATGTCTTTAAAGCAGTTTTTAAAACGTTATGATTATGAAATGAAACCTGTTTCTTTTATTCTATATGGGTTGTTTATAAAATGATTGATGATAATATATGTGGCTCACATGATAAAAAAGACATTTCAAGGGTGCGCCCAGATAGCGCTCCAATGCATTGGGTAAAGACTTAATCTCTAGAGATGGCTTTTTAGACTGATACCTTGGTGAATAACCTTGGTAATTTTTAATGACACCTTGGGGATGGACCTTGGTGAAATGAAATGATTTTCAATATTAAATCGGGCAGCCACATCTTCAAGTTATGAAAAATGTTATTTTTATTATGATATGCCTCATGATTTCATTCTCATTCCTTAAAGTTCTTTTCATGACCTTATTGAAGTATCTCAAATTCACATGGAAAATGTTTCTCTTGTTCCCCTTACTAGGCCTTCTTCTCACCCTTTAATTTTGATGTATGTCACTAGGTTATGTGATGCAGTAATGAACCTAGGATGAACATGAGGAGAAGCCTTTCAAGTGTTTAAGAAGAATGTTTTATGTTTTCATGTTTTAAGTTCCTGGTTTCCAAGACACTGAGCCTTAAAGATCCTCGGTTTTGTAAAATGTAATGAAAGTTTATGTGATAAAAAGGTGGTATGCTATAGTTGGTATAAAAGGATGGTTTAGTTATTTATGGAAATTAGGATATGAAAACTTTAGGAAGAAGCCTACAGAAATGTTTATATATAGGAAATCTTCTTGGTATTTTGGTGAGTATTGAGTAATGGGTTTCCAAGCAAATACATCTCTGTCTGGATACGAGCAGGTAGAGGTGGCTCTGGCACAGATGTACATAGGGGTAAAACATGAAAACACCGCTTTGAGCTAGACTCAAACGGTAACTGGTACACGACAATGGGTCTTGCTTCACTCTTGGTTACGACACTCCTGGGGGATATGCTTTGGTAAATTCATAAGCTTAGTATGAACCATTGTTAAAGGAACACAGATAAAATAAAATAAAGATTCACATAAGAATATATGATCATGGATAACCTAGATGGGAACCTAGGGGATCACAAGTTAGGGTATAATTTTCTTCTAAAAGTTATACTTATATGCTTTAAGTACCTTTTCATGATTATTAGCTAAGTATTTAAGCCCCTAATTATAGTTTCTTTTCTTAGTTAATGGCGGGAAATGGATGAACATGTCCCAACAACCAATGTGATAAGAAATGATACGATTGCCGTATTAATACGACAGAGATGATTATGGGATTAAAAGATGATTATTATTTTGGAAGACATTCACTATTTTGGGGACCCTATATGATCGATGAAAATAGATTACTACGGTATTTTCATTGAGGAGTAAGTTTGACTTATATTTTGAAGAATCGATGAATTTATAGTGGACTTATAGTAATTTAGGTTACTTATGGGAATGATTAACCTATCTTGGGTAAAATATGTTTAGGTTAGATACATTTGTTATAAGATGTTAGGAGTGGTTGATGTTGTTTGGAGATGAACAATAAAGTTTATTTTGGAAGATTATGTTATCAAATCCATCTTGTATTTGGGTTTCAATCTTAGTTTGGTTTATTTTGAGTAATTTTAAGGACCGTTATTTATGGAATGGTCTATGATGAACTTTGGGTATTACCATGGAACTTTGAAGATTTAAAATTAGTTTCCATTCCTATGGGATTCTTCCTTTTTGAAGAGTTTTTTAACCTTACCCTTTCTGTTTTTGGGATAATGTTTAAAGATATAAGAAATAGATAGTTAATCTTTTGTGGATTACGTGATTCTCTAGAAGATGATTCTTGTGTTTTGATGAGACCAAGTAGTTTTTAATGCTCATCGTTTGGAGAAAAGATTATTTTTGGTAGAAAATTATTAAAGGATGAAACTCTACATGAAGACAGGTATATTTTCCTATGTTTCTATTCTATGTAGTAAATGAATTCCTCGAAATTAAGAAAAGGAACGTAAAACAAAAACATTGTTGGTTTACGTTTCCTACTAGGTAATCAAAGACCGTTTACACACATCCTAAGTTGGGGATTTTCTTATTGCTAACTTTCTCCTAATCATGTTTTCTATCACTCTCCCTCAGAACTTGACCCCTTGTTTTCTCCTCCATGTCCATGTTTTCCTACATGGAATCCTAGTGTGGGTTAACTTGGGTGACCTTTGTACTTCCCTTTCTTTATTTTAATGAAATAGTTTTACCGACTCCTTTTCCGATGTGGGACTTTCAATGAAATTTCAAAACCCAATTTTAAAAAAAATTGTGAGGATGCAATTTCTTAAGGGGGGAAGATTGTAACGACCCAAAATTTTGAATAAATCTTCTTACCTAAATTTTATGTGTTATTTTATTTTATTTTTTATACTCAACAAAAATGATTCATTTGATAACATGAGTATAATTAAAATGAGACCGTTGGGTTTAGACGGTTATATGACCATTGGTCAATATGAACACTGGAAACTAAACGTTTTGATTATTGTCTCTAAATACAAGTAATCTTGGTTAATTATTAAAGAAAGAAGATTCGATGGCCTCACCCTGTAGTCTTGGACCGATCGAAGCCCATCTAACAGAACTTGGGAAAGAGGTAACACCACTGGGCTTTGCTCTGGACCAAACCCAAGCCGAACATCATCGTGTGAAGCTAAAATGGAATCGCCTTTGCGAGAAGTTCAAACTAATAGAAATTACTACTCGTGCGATGTTGGCCGAGCCTCCCTCAGATTCTCTCACCTTATCACACCTTACACTTAGGTCCTATGCTGGTGTGATAAGGGGCTATGTAAGGAGACCATAACTGCCTTGTGTAATCCTTTGTTTTAAATAAAAATTGGGATTTTTTCTTATGATGATGTTTTTGAATTTTTAAACGACCGGATAAAAATAGTATGCATATTTTTGGTGAATTTTAGAAAAAGGATATTTTTAAAATGTTTATGTAAAATTTAAATAATTAAAAATGTGCAATGATTTTCAAAAAAATGGTCTTCTACAATTATGTTCTGTACGAAATTTAGAGTCTAATAAGATCAACTTTATTTTTGATGAATAGTAAATTATGAATAGTGATTTTATGATTAGGATTAGTAATGTGCCCAAATAGATTAGTAATCTCACATAAAAAAAGTATTAATATAATCTAGGCACCTTGATTAAGTAATGTGGTTCAATAAAATGGTTAAATAACGGTTTCATAAATTATTATTCACGTATTATTTTTTTCGAGTGAATAGTTTTTTTAATTAAAAATTAAATTAAAAATATTTAAAAAATTATTTTTATAAAATGGATTTCATTTTTGAACTCAGACCACCGATATTATGTTATGGTAATTTTTGGGGTTTTTTCTGAAAAAATGAATTTTTGGTGAAATGTGTATTTATTTAAAAAATAAATTAAAAATATTTAGAAAATTATTTTTATAAAATGGAGTTAATTTTTGAAATCAAAGCATTGATATTTGATTAAGGTGAAATTTTGGGATCTTTCTGTGAAAGTTGAATTTTCAGTGAATAGTAAAAATACAGTTTTAGGGTTTCGGTATGTTTAATGACATCATAGCTGTGTCATGATGATATCATGAGATATTTTATAGGATGGTAGACCAAAGGTGATGAATTATTGTATGGTGGGGCCCAATGTGGCCAAACATCATGAGAAATATCTTGGGAGAGCACATGGTTTTTAGAAAACCACTTTTGAGGTGTCCCTTGGCCATTAATGCCTTGTCCCCTCACATTCCCTATAAATACCAAGCATTCCGCTCATCCATTTCGACTCCCCACTCTCCCCCAACGAAGTTATTGTCTCATTACCTCCCAAGGAGTCCTCCCATGGTGCCCTAAATCCCTCAAGGTCCCAACCTTTGAGTTTTAAGAGTTACGTTTTAAGGTAAGGGATCCGACCTCTCTCTTTTTTTTTCAAGTGATCTCTTTTATGTCATTTCTTTTGTGCTCCATGTTCTTATATTGGAGGATGTTATTTTATATTCATTATACCGTCATTTTTATGTTCATATTATGTGAGTCCCCCTCTTACTCTCATCATTTCATTTTATGAAAGTTTAAGTGGCGCCGTTAGGCTGCCGAAATTTTTTGTAACGGATTCTTTCACCTTTCTCATTTTCATGTTCTATTTTCTTGTCAAGTCTTTCAAGTTCCTTATTATTATGTTGGGGTATGATCTATATATCTATCATACTGGAATTTTATGTTCATATGACGAGATACCCTATTTGATATCATAAATTCATTTTTGTTGATGTTTAAGTGGCGCCGTTAGGCTGCCGAATTTCTAAGGGGTTCTTTCACGCTTCTCGTTTTCAAGATCTACTTTCATGTCAAGTCTTTCATGATCCTTTTTATTATTTTAGGGTATGATCTCTATATCTATCATACTGATCATTTATGTTCATACGATGAGAGAACCTATTTGATCTCGTCAATTCATTTTTGTTGAAGTTTAAGTGGCGCCGTTAGGCTGCCGAATTTCTAAGGGGTTCTTTCACCCTTCTCATTTTCAAGATCTACTTTCATGTCAAGTCTTTCAAGTTCCTTTTTATTATTTTGGGGTCTGATATCTATATCTATCATACTGATAATTTATGTTCATATGACGAGAGACCCTATTTGATCTCGTCAATTCATTTTTGTTGAAGTTTAAGTGGCGTCGTTAGGCTGCCGAATTTCTAAGGGGTTCTTTCACCCTTCTCATTTTCAAGATCTACTTTCATTTCAAGTCTTTCAAGTTCCTTTTTATTATTTTGGGGTATGATATCTATATCTATCATACTGATCATTTATTTTTATATGATGAGAGACCCTATTTTATCCCGTCAATCCATTTTTGGAAGTTTTAACTGACGCCGTTAGGCTGATTAATTTTCATAAGAGAAATCTTATTTTTGTTTTCCTTTCAAGTTCTTTGTTTCATATGGTATATCATTAAAATTTCATTACCATGTTCTTAAAAACTATATATTCTGTTCCCCTACTGTTTTATGTATCATTTTTGAGTGGTTGACCCATTTCCCCCCCCCCCTTTTCAATGTTTTCTAAAACCATGTATCGTAGACGTTATGCTGCATAGTTTTCGTCTCCAAATGCCTCCCTCTTTATCTCAAAATTATTTTATGTTATTAATTGAATACTCAAAGCTATTATTTATACAGGGGTATTCACATATATATCAAAATGTTCTATTATAAATTCTGGCATTTACATACATGAAACCCGCTTTCCCTTTTTCGTGGGTTTAAATTGAAATAAAGATCATGCCTTTAAAGCAGTTTTTAAAACGTTATGATTATGAAATGAAACCCATTTCTTTTATTCTATATGGGTTGTTTATGAAATGATTGATGATGATATATGTGGCTCACATGATAATAAAGACATGTCAAGGGTGCGCCCAGATAGCGCTCCAATGCATTGGGTAAAGACTTAATCTCTAGAGATGACTTTTTAGACTGATACCTTGGTGAATAGCCTTGGTAATTTTTTATGACACCTTGGGGATGGACCTTGGTGAAACGAAATGATTGTCAATATTAAATGTTACAGCCACATATTCAAGTTATGAACAATTTTATTTTTATTATGATATTCCTCATGATTTCATTCTCATGCCTTAAAGTTCTTTTCATGACCTTATTGAAGTATCTCAAGTTCACATGGAAAATGTTTCTCTTGTTTCCCTTACTGGGCCTTCTGCTCACCCTTTAATTTTGATGTATCTCTCCAGGTAATGTGATGCAGTAATGAACCTAGGATGAACATGAGGAGAAGCCTTTCAAGTGTTTAAGAAGAATGTTTTATGTTTTCATGTTTTAATTTCCTAGTTTCCAAGACACTGAACCTTAAAGATCCTCGGTTTTGTAAAATGTAATGAAAGTTTATGTGATAAAAAGGCGGGATGCTATATACCCTGAACCGGACTCATGAGCCGATCCGCGGCAAGGCCCGAGAGGCGTTCCTGATCCTTCATGGCTGGAGGTAAGCACCCAGGCATCGACAAAGTGTGATGGGAGTGATTTATCCCAATATAAATAAATTAAAGAAATGGAAATAATAAAGAGAAACTCAAAATAAATAATCCAAACTAAATGACTAAATAAGAACTGAATTAAATTAAAAGAACCGAACTGGACAACTAATATCTCTATCTGACCTCACAGGTCACTCTCCAACTCATGACCAAACATTGACCAAGGTGAACGTACCCAAGATGTAACCTTCACAGGGACTAAAAATAGAAAATAACTATGGGCATTAGTATTAAAACCTAGTAGGCTAGCCCTGTATACAATCCCCCCAATGCACTACCTTTAAAAATGAAGAAACACTTGTTTCAAGTTTGAACTACAATTTATAAAAGTATGTTTTTCTATATGTTTTACCCAAAATCAAAGTACAACATATTTCCCCTTTTTTATTTCCAAAACCAATATCCTACCATAAGTGAGATATTATAATTTTCAAGGGGAGTGGTGTCTACGTTTCAATCTCCACAAAAGATAAAAAATATTTTTCTGGAAAACAATTTTCCAAAAACCTTATTAAAATCAACACATAAGTTTCCTATAAAAACAACATAAGAAGGTATCATAGTAATCACGCAACAAGGGAAACAAAAATAATCATGAAAATATTTTTAACATCACTATGAGTGATTGAAGAAAACTGATGTAGATGAACTTGGGAGTTTGAGAATAATCCAGACAACACTAATACTTTTGACCCCATCTATAGTACCATGCCACATAAGATGAACTATAATGCTATGAACCCAAACATATCTATCAACTATAGTCCACTGGTCAGTACCATAACCTACCAGTGCAATACTCATCTCAAAAAATTCTCTAAATATTCCAGGTTCCAATTTCTTAGTAATTAAAATGGTGTGATTCAATTGATGCCGCCGACCATCAAATCAAAACCTATATTTATAAAAATAATTCATAGCATGACATTCCCTGAGTCTCCCCAAGGACGACTCTCATGCCTTAATGTCAAAATATTACCAAGGGTTCCAAACCAAGGGACTCATATAATGGATCCCGAGGATTCCATACCGAGGACATCCCAACCATCCCATGTCCATAAGGCATGAGTAACATCCAACTGTGGTTTTATGAAAAACACTCGACATCATTTTTCCAAAGTGGCCAAACAGGCCCTTAAGCACTATTTACAAAAGACACTTTTATCAAGTGTCAATTTTCCAAATTTCCCAAAGAGGTGCAAACACCCCATTTATCATATCAAAACATTGATAAAACTCTTTTTACTATACTTAATATTACACACTCAAGACCCAACCATTTTTAATAAAAATGGTATAACATGATAAAACACAATACAGACTTTTTGTAAAAGCCGACCACTCGGGAAACCACACAAAGAACCCAAAAAATTGTTCTGCACACTACTGATACATTTGTAAACCCCAAAAATTCATCTTACATCACATTTTACTCCTAAAAGCCAATTGGGAATTTTATAAATAACACAAGGCATGAAATGTTTAGTAAACAAATTTCAATTTAACACTCAACAAATTGTGAAAATCAATTTTCATGCCATAATTTTATTTAAATTGCTAAACCTTGTTTTAAACTTCAAAAACCATGTGCGTAGAACACCTGGTGTTCACAAATCGACAAAGTACACCACACATAAAAATTCTGTTATTAAAATAAAACGCACTCCAGAAACACTGCTTTTCATGTTTTGCACTACCCAAATAATTTAATAAATTAATGAGTAATTTATAAAATAGCATCAAGAGACAACACTGGGTTTTACACCAAAACACATCAAATTTTACACAAAAATACAAATTTAAAATTTATTGCATGGAAAGACCATATCAAACATGATTTTCAAACATCATTCGCATACCAAGAAACTAATCAGAAGGATGTGAAAAAAAATTAGCATGTATACAAAGTGCAAAAATCATGAAATTAGAGTTTCGTAAATTAAAAGGTATGTATTAAGGGAATTCCGACCTCGATGTCATGGTACAGTGATAACGCCCACTCAGAAACGCCCCGCGCGGGTCCTAACACACTAACCCCACCACCAAAAACCTTTAATCAACAAAACCCTCGAACAAAACAATGATAAAAAAGAAATAAAAAAATTAAAAAGAATTTAAAAACAGACCCCAAGAGAGGATTGTATAACGGAGGGTTGGGTACGCCGGAAGGTTGGGGAGTGACCGGAGGTGGGCTGCCGGAAAGGGTCACCGAAGGTGTGCATGGAAGCCTGTTCGAGGAGGGGTCGACCAAGGGGGTAGGGACGCATGGCCGGAGGGGCACCGACAGACGAGGAGGGGGCGGCGCTTCTACGCACCAAACAAGGAGGCCATGGACCGGTCTCCAGGTGTTGTGCGCGCTGGGAGGGAGATGGCGTCGGGCTACAGCAATGTCGGTGCAAGAAGGAGGGGGAGCAGTATCAGCTGGCTACTAATAAGGGGAGACGGCTACGACGAGGGGGATCGGGAGAGGCCGAGGTCCGACTATGGTGATCGTCACAGTAGAGGAGGAGGCGGCGTCCGGTCAGCCTCTTGCATTGTGCACTTGATCATGCTGCACAAAAGGAGAGGTGGGGGTCGGGTCCTCGCCACGAGATGAAGGGAGGGGGCCAACTACACTTTGCATTTATTTTATATTTAAAAAAACATCCTAAAAATTAAACTAATTATAATGTAACCAAATTAATAATAATAATATTAATAATAAAAATAAGAAATAATAAAAGTATTTATTTCATTTTAAAAATTATAAAATTCGTAACAACAATACAAATTTTAAAGAAAAAATAAATTAAAAATTTCTTCATTTTAATTCTTCGAAGATGAGATGGCCACACAGTTGTCTGGGAAAAGCCGCGTGGCATCGCGCTCTGCTCGTGCGACCAACAATGTTGATCCCAAATGCCCAATTGTTATCATAATCTCAAAATTTTCATATGATATTCAACCGAAATCACAATAAAAAGAATTTAAGGCCAAAGAAATAATAAAATAAAATAATCACATATATAGGGTGTGACAATTATCCCAACCATAATGCTTTCCGTCCTCTGGAAGCCACAAAACTATCCAGCTGATCGATCAACACCTAAGGATTACACATAAAAATGACCATACCTCTTTATCCATTGAAATTCCATCGACCACCAATGGGACTCAAACTCATTTCTCGAAATAGATCACCAGTAGAGGGGAGGTCGGAATGGAATCCCCACCATAAAAATCCAACTAGAATCTGAAACGACCTAAGAGAAAACCCAAATAGACTCACAGTGGGTCTCCCCACCATAAAGAACCAACCTAAAAGCAGCCAAACGGAAATCCAACATGAATTCGAACTGGGCCTTATCCCAGGTAAAAGGAATAAAACATGAAAATATAATGCATAAACTCCTTTTTATCCTAAGGACGAATAACAACCAAGACCTCGCACAATTCACATGGGAGGTCCACACAAGGAAACTCACCGGAAACTCACATCCAAAAAGGTGCAACTACTGACATTGCATGAGGGATAATTCCATTGCGCTCTTTGCAGCCTGAGGAAATTCACAACAATGGAGAAACCACAATAGAAACACTAAAACTTCCTCACCGAACGATATATTAACAACATTCGCCAAAGTCTTTAAAACCCTCCATGGGTTCCTAACTACGCATTGGTTTCACTCTGAGGCCTTCTGGCTAGAGCTCTGATGGATGAAGCATCTCCTGTCACACAGTATGGTTCTGATAATCCTAAAAAGAAACATACATCTTTTTATTTGACAAAAGAAATGTCATATTTTTTAAATGAAAACCACGCTGGCATCGAAAATAAAGTTCATAAAAAGACCAACAACATTCCCATACATTTCAAAACCCAAAATACCATCAGTGCACCTACCATGATCAGAGATCCCATACATTGTAAGGAAACCTACCAGAGAAACTTTAAACAATACCCCTAGAGAACATCACTTCTGAGAACTTCCTCTATGATGCTTTCTAGCAACGACCTGATAGAATCGCCGCAAGTTACCCAAGCATCCACAAGCCTGGAAAGGCTTTAGAGCATTTGTACATGAAAACGTTTTGTGACCCGACTTTCCAAACAGATAACACAAGAGGATCTCTCACTCTGTAGAGTTTGATGAAAGATCTTGAGGCCTTTTGATTCCACAACATGTTCCATCAACTTTCAATCTCTTCCTCGTCTCCTTGCCAAAATCCTCACCACTACTCATACAAATTAAAGGAGGGAGGACCACTTCGAGCAATCCCTCCATCACTGCTTTGACAAGATAGTATTGTCTCACCACATCAGCAAACAATGTTAGGTTTGAATTTGACACCTTTGACTGTAGATCGGGATGGAAAACCACCTTGAAATATCGAGTCTTCATGGAGTCATCTGTGGCATGCCCTGAATCAAAAAAGACTAGTTCGACGAAGCACTGGAAGTACACTAAAACTGATCCCTCACCCTGTTGCCGACAACACATCTCCATCATCTTTCTCACCATTTCTTTCTCATTGAAATAACAAATAATGAAGAAAGCTTCTCAAAACTCCCATGTCAGCTCTTGATGGAGCTTCTTCTAAGACACTGACTTCCACCACATCCATGGTGAACCATCCAGCATAAAGGTTGCAAACTTGGCCTTCACAGGCTCGGGAAAATCAACGAGGGTAAAATCCCTTTAAATCATTCACATATACTCCACCAGTATGGAAGGGTCTACTTGACCATAAAATAGAGGTGGATCTAGATTATGAAACTCAAGCATAAAACTTTTAGGTTGACCAATCACACTACGATCACCCATTAAAGCTTCAATGGGAAAATCGCCAGACAAGAAAAGTCAAGTACCCAATCAAGGCCAACTCAATAAATAAAAATCCTCATGATCAAACACGACATAGGTGACAAGCTCTAAACACAATAAAACAAGCCATTATAACATCAAAACCTTCATTTTGAAAACATCTTTAATTTAGAACATTCTTGGTGGGTTAAAAACTCTCCATTGGTATTATTTAGAGTATCACTCACATGCATGTTTTCGTGCCACCTTAGGCATCCATCCACCATACCATACATCCATTCATATTCTCACATACCATCATGCATGTGAACACCCAATGGAACACCAAGGCCAAAACAAACCAACTTTATTTCCCAAAAACAAATCATTCATCCCATTTATTTTACAACAGACCACAAATTAAACATGTCATTTCAAACAACCATTTTTCAAAACCATTTTTTCTAATTCAAACAACTTTCAAAAGATAGAGTAGACCCAAAACAACTCAAAAAGGGAACTAGTGGTGGTGAGTGACTTGACCATATAGTTGGCGGCCATATGTCAATCATGCCACCGACATAGAGAGCCTTTTAAGGCCATGCCCTAGCTCCACCTGGATTTTCAGGCCATGCAGTCTCACAAGGACTATTAGACCTACTCCCCTTGTCATATCAAAATTAAAAAAAATCCCATAAAGAACCCGAAATCTTTACAAAACCATACTTCCCATTGAAACCTGAGGATCAGAACGAGCAAGAGTTCGGGATAGTCTTCCCGCACCTGCCCCTCAAGTCTCGAAAATCCTAATCAATATACCTTGACATCCCAAATAACCATGGTAACTTTGAAAAAAGAGGTCCGATAAGATCCAACCTCCCTTTAATACCATTTTTTCACAAACCAATATGGGTCGACCCTTAACCGGCCACCTGAGCCGATCTGTGGTAAGGCCAGAGAGGTATTTCAGATCCTCCTGGGCTAGTGAAAAGAACCTGGGTATCGAAAGAGTGATGATGGGAATGATTTTCCCTATATAAATAAATTGAAGTAGTTGAAATAATAAAGATAAGTACAAAATAAATAAACCAAACAAAACAACTAAACAAGAACTGAATAAAAAAACTAACCGAACAGGACAACCACTATCTTTGTGTGACCTCATGGGTCACTCTCCAACTCACGAATGAATGTATCCCAAGGATAACTCACCCAACCTGGAACCATCACAAAGACCAAAAATAGAAAAGAACTATAGGCGTTATAATTAAAACTCAATAGGATTTCCCGATATACTATTCGCCAATGCAATACCTTTAAAATTAATGAAACTCCAGTTTCAAGTTTGAGATATAATTTATAAAAGTGTGTTTTTCTATTAGTTTTACCCAAAATCAATGAACAACACATTTCCCCTTTTTATTTCAAAATCCAAGATCCTACCATAAGTGATATATTAATATTTTCAAGGGGGAGTGCTATTTATGTTTCAATCTACAAAAATTATAAAAAACATGTTTCTTGAAAACTATATTCCTAAAAACCTTATTAAAATCAACACACCACATTCCTGTAAAAACACTGCATAAGAAGGTAGCACTGTAATCCCAGAACAGGGGAAACAAAAAATTTCATGCAAGTATTTTTTAACATCACTACGGGTGACTAAAGATAACAAACATAGATGAACTCTGGGGATTGAGAATAATCCAGACGACACTAATACTTGTGACCCCATCTATAGTAGCATGCCACATACGATGAAATCTAACACTCCATACGCTCAGCCACCCCTTATCAGAACAGAATGAGGGAAAATCCCATATAAATGAACCCAAACTTATCTTCCTTCTATAGGCCACTAGTCAGTACCATAACCTACCAGTGCAGTACTCGTCTCAAAAAATTCTCTCAATATTACAATTTCTAATGTCTTAGGTATTAAAAAGGGTTGAGTCAATCGATGATGTTAAGCATCAAATCACAAGTAATATTTACAATAATAATTCACAGTAGGACTCTCCCCGAGTCTCCCCAAAGATGATTATCATGCCTTAAAGTCAATAGATTACCAAGGATTTTCAACCTAGGGACCCATATAATGATACCTGGGGATTCCATACTGAGGACATCCCAACCAACCCATGTCCATAAGGCATAAGGAACATCCAATAAGGGTTTTATGATAAACACATTACAACATTTTTCCAAAGTGGCCAAATGGGACCTTAAACAATATTTACAAAAGCTACTTTTATCAAAGGTACAATTTTCCAAATTTCCAAAAGATGTTCAACCACACTATTTATCACATCAAAACATTGATAAAAATATTTTAACTATACTCAGATTACACACTCAAGACCCAACCATTTTTAATAAAAATGAAAATACATGCTAAAAATCAATACACACATTTTGTAAAAGCTGACCACTTGGGAAACCACACAAAGAACCCAATTTTTTTTCCACACATGGATGATACATTTTTAAACCCCGACAATTCATTTTACATCACACTTTACTCATAAAATCCAATTAGTCATTTTATAACGAGAACAAGGCATGCAATGTTTAGTAAAACAAATTTCAATTTAACACTAAACAAATTATGATCATCACATTGCATGCCATAATTTTATTTAAATTTCTAAACCTTGTTTTAAACATCACAAACCATGTTCATAAAACACCCGGTGTTCACAATTCGATAAAGTACACCACACATAATAAATATATTCTTAAAATAAAACCCACTCTAGAAACACTACTTTTCATGTTTTTCACTACCCAAATAATTTAATACATTTTGAGTACTTTATAAAAACGTTAAGAGAAAACACAAGGTTCTACACTAAAAAAATCACATTTTACACAAAAAATACTAATTTAAAATTTATTTCATAGCAATACCATATCAAACATGATTTTCAAATATCATTTGCATACCAAGAAACTAATCAAAAGGGTGTGATAATTTTTTTCATGTATACCAGGTGAGAAAATCATGAAATTAGAGTTTCTTAAATTAAAAGGGTCAGTGAAAGGAAATACCTACCTCGAAGCTGTAGTGCGATGACAACGCCCACTCGAAAACTCCCCGTGTGGGTTCTAATACACTAACCCCACCAAGAACAACCATTAATCAAAAAAACCACTGAAAACAAACATAAAACCAAGAATAAAAATAAAAATGAAGGTAAAAACACACCTTAAGGGAGGAGGCTATACCGGAGGGCTGCACACGCTAGAAGGAGGGGATTCAATTAGAGGTGGGCCACCAGAGAGGGTCGCCAGAGGTACACAAGGGTGCTGGTCGGAGGAGGGGTTGGCCATGGGGGTAGGGTCAAATGTCTAGAGGGGTTCCAACAGAGGATTAGGGGGTAACGCTACTACGCACATACCAGAGAGGCTGAGGACTGGTCGACCAGTGTTGTGAACTCTGGTAGGAAGAGTGCATCGGGCTGTGGCGGTGCGGGAGCAAGTAAGAGGGGGAGCGGTGTAGTCTGGCCACTGAGAAGGGGAGATGGATGAAACAAGGGGAAAAAATAGAGGCCATGGTTAGGGTGTGGGGTTTTTCACTACAAAGGAGGAGGCATCTAAGGGGCCTCTCATGTTGGGAGCGCTGGACTGTGCCGTACACAAGGGGAGGTGGGGGTTGGGTCCTCGCCACATAAAGAAGAGAGTGGGGCCAACTAGGGTTTGTAATTGTTTTCCTTTTAAAAAACACCCTAAAAATAAAACTAATTAAAATGTATCCAATAATAATAATAATAATAATAATAATTATTATTATTATAATAAAAATAATTAATTGATTTAATTGATTTTAATAATTATAAGTTTCTTAAAAATAATAAAATTTTAAAATGAAACTTTAAATTAAAAAATTATTCATTTTAATTCTCCAAAGATGAAAAGGTCATGCAGTTTCCTGGTAGAAGCTTCGTAGCATCACGCTCTGCCCATGTGCTCAACGACGTCGATCCCAAAATGCACAATTTTTAACATAAACTCAAAAATATTGTCTGAGACTCAACCCAAATCCCTATAAAAATAATGTAAGGACAAAGAAATAATAAAATAAAATAATCACATAGGTAGGGGTGTGACATGTATAATGTGTTGGCATCCTTTTTTCTTTATAAGATTTATGATGTCATGTTATGTGAATGGGAATATTATTTTAGTGATTCTTAGTATGTGTTAGAGATCAGGTGTGATCATTGGGGTTTTACCGGGTTGGTACTCCCTTGTCTCTCTATAGGAAGAGGGTCCCCCATATCCTTAATATAGGTAGAGATGGTTATCTCCCAAATAATAGCAGTCTTGGACCCTATACATTTTGTGGGGACCCCCCGTCATTGAGATTTGTAAGTTGGTGGGTCCTTTGTTGGATTATTTCTCTCTCTGTTATGCTAGGTAGCAGCGAGGTGATAAACATCTATATTCCTGAGAGGATACAAGATATGCATGTCTAGAACATAGATTCCCCTTAGCTATGAGATACATTTGAAAAAATAGGGGCCTCTACTCTATATATTATGTGGTTTGTGGGTTGTTCAACATCAATTATGAGACATTTGGAGTTAGTGATCCTTTAGTTGGGAAGAATAGTAGCAAGGAATGGGCCCCTCTACTAAAATTCTATTGAGATTTTTCATGGTGATGTGTATCGGATTTGGACCATTGGAGATACAGGTTGACTCATCATTCTTCATTAGATATGGAAATAGATATCCCATTTATCTCCTCATTTGGGTTATTTTTTATCATATCTAGGTTATTTTTATGGCTATTTTCTCATATTCTAATAGACATGCCTAATGATAGTGATGAGATAACTACTCTATCTTTTAATTATTTTTGTTTACTAATTCTAAAATTTCCAAATGGGTATGTATATACCCACCCATTACCAAGATTTTATAGAACACATTATGTATTTTTTAGATGGTAGACAGGTTAGCAGTGACTATGGTGTACTTGGTATTAGTGAATATTAGTGGTGCTTACTGGTGTTGAACATGTTGAGTGGTCTAACTCTAGGATCTGGAGTCAATCCCTCCACTGATATACTCTTCTAAAACATTAAAGTTAAACTTGGATCACAATTAGATATAGTTGATAGGGGTGTTACATTCATCCTCACCACTTATCAAATGTATATCATTTCATATTGATCAAGTAATAAGTCATCTCTAATGGAAATGAAGTGAGTGGAATATATAAGATGATCCACTATAAACCATAAAGAATTATTCCCAATTGATGTCTTTGGAAGTCCTATGAAAAACCCATAGTGATGTTCTCCCACTTACATCTAGGTATAGGAAATGGTTTTAACTCTATTTGGGATTTTTTAATTCAGCATTCACTTTTTGAGAAACCAGACACCTTGATGTGTACTCTACATTCTCATTCTTCATATTTTAAGTGAAATGTGTATACAATCAAAAATATTACATCATTCTATATTAATATTCAATAAATATTACAATTTTACATTCAAAAATATAGTATAGGTTTTGTATCATTAGAGACATGATACATAATCAACATAGTTCTTAAAATATCTCAAGAATATTACACAAATATCTCCATATCAATACCCTTCAAGAAATATCAAACATAGAACCATCCATCAAAAAATGGAAAAGTAATACATAATAAATGGGGATATAATTTTTTTAGTAAGGGTGTACATGTGTTATATCAATCATATGAGAGTATAAGATGATCATAAGGGTATAATTACATAACCAAGTGTATGTTCTCAACATAAAACATTCATACTAAAAAAATAATAGATCAAAAACTCTAGAATAATGTCATATATAGAAAATTTAATAATAATGGTTTCAAAGGAATAATGTTTCTGCAAGATTCATAACATAGGCATGTGGAATCACATGTATACAAAATCATAATCTTGTGAACATAGTTATTCGAAATATTAACCGACATTATCTTGAAAACATAGCTAAAAGAAATCATACTCACCTATCAAAATGTGAACATATCTATTAAAAATATTCTCCATGTATATTCTTGTTAGAATAACTCATAACAATCATACTCATACATAAAAATTGGAACATATCTCTTTGAAATCATGTACATAATTTTCATCATCATCTCCTAAGATATCACATTACCCAATGCATTTGATGTCTATATAATTCCTGAACCACCCATCACATAATGAAAAAATACATATTTCTTCCAAAAGGTAATAAAATATTCATTATATTATAATAGAATAACCATTGGAAAATAAATGGTTTTTTAAATATCTAAACATCACATAATTATAATCCTTCTAGTGAAATATAGTGGATGATATCTTAATAGAATTCATTATATCATCAAATATTAATTAACCTAAACGAGATAAATAGAGTTTATGTAATCATACTAAGATCATACTCATCATAAGTCATCTATAAAATTGTATGTAATTATAAGGTCATATCCCTAGTGAAACATAAAAAATGATAAATGTTGTTAACATAGATTAAAAATAACATTAAAAGAACATGTGAATTATTTTTCAAAAACATGATAAAAATATCCATTTATTTTGATGAAATTTTAACAAATATTTAATGTAATATTGAATATATATATATATATATATTTCATAATAATGATTAAACAAATTAAATTAATCTTCAATTTAAATGATTTACATGAATATGAGAAAAATTAACTCATGTTGTATACATTAAAATAGAACATTAATTTTCAAATTTTTTATAAGGTAAAAAGAAAGAAGTCTAAAACAAATTTTTCAAAATTATTCCTTTTAAACCATTAAAAATAAGTAAAATTGTAAAAAAAATAATTTTTAAAAACATTTCAATTATATTTGGAAACAATTATAAAACAATTTTGATGAGCATTGAAAAGTAATAAAATGTCCATCGACCCAAGAGGAAATAAGGATTCATTTCCTTTAAAAACATTTTATTGATCATTTTATGTTCCAATGAGAGGTAAAATGTGTTATTGCTTGGATTTTTTGGAATAACCAGAGAAGAATAAAATATATGGTTTCTAAAGGATAATATATATATATATATATAATACCCCTCAATAGAAATTTAGAATATACAATCCCAAAAACAAAGTAGATGGTAACATAATTCCATTACCTCAAGTCTCATATTGCTTCATACATGTTCAGCCCTACTATATTGTAAATATAGATTTATTATAAATCTATTAAATTAATATATTCATTCATTACATACTATGTCTCATTAATTTATATTTTGTAGTTATCCTTTTTTTAAAACATTCATAATTTAAATGAAAATTTAGGTGTCAACCGACATTTTTTCCATACATGTTTCAGTTCAATTGTCCCGGTACTTGCACCTTGGTCATGGTTTCATCACATATATAATCATAATAATGAAATTGTTTATTTATTTATTTATTATATACCCTTTTATAACCATTTATATAAATCAATAATGAAAATTGAATTACATCACTTTATAGAGATGTGAGTTCTTACGTACACATGAGTAATGTTTTCACTATTTGATGGATGGAAAGAAAGAAAGGTAAATTATAGTTATAATTTATATTATCATTAATATATCGTAAATATCATATATATTAAATAAATTTATCTTTATTTACATCCATGTAAAGGGGAAATGAAAAATAAATCACATTTCTTTGATGAGGTGGAAGTCTACAAGTATGCATGAACAACGTTATCATTTTCTAGTGGATGGGAAGATATGAAAATAGAAAATATATTATATTTATATAAGAAAAATTATTTCATAAATATAATATATAAACATTAAATCTACCATAATAATGAACCATGAAATATTGTGATGGAAAATGAATCAAATCTCTATGTGAAGGTGGAAGTCCACACACATGCATGATCAATAAATTAATTTCCCATTTTATGGAATATATATTGGAAATATATGTCCAATAATCATAATAAAATATTATTATATTTACTATAATGTAGTATTTATTTTATAATTTATACAATAAATTTATAGGAAATATAAAAATAAATAAACTTTGAAAGATTCGAATAAGATAGTTACATCTTCTTTGAGAAACCTCCTTTGAGTATATTATTAAGGACCTTTATATGGTATTTTAAGAAAATAAGAACCTATAGGATGTGTATAGGTAAGTTTATAATATTTTTTACCATTATTTTGAACATAAAATAATCGAGTTTCATGGATAAGATAGGATAGTTGGTTCCCTTTATACGTTAGGGGGGGTGAAACGCTTATAATTAGTAAGAATATTAAAATATAAGAAAGTCACACAATTAGTCATGTGACTCCAAATTGGATCAAGATAGAATATAGGATTATATATCATTGAAATATATTCAACCAATAGGATTTAGATAGTTTTTAGTTCATTTTATCACTTATCTTTGTAGGTTAACCCCTCATTAATACTTTTTAATATTTACCATAGTAATGAATTTTTACCTCATTTATTATTCTTAATGGATTAATTTTTTTTAACTTATTAAAAAATATTAATTATTTTTATTACAAACATGGAATCAATTTCCAAGGACTTAATTTCTATAAATGGTAAAAAATCATTTTAAAATAAATGCGTGAAATGAAACATAACTATTTTTTAGAAAAATTCAATTTTAATCATAAAATTGAGTTTAACATCATTACATGGAATGTAAAACTATTAAATGATTTTTAAAATATATGATTGAATATATTATGAAAAAATATAATTACAATTTTACATCAATATTTATCAACTAAATTCATTAAGATAAAAACACATTATGAGAAAAAAACATTTTTTATAAAAACACTCCTCTTTACCTTAAAATGATATTATTTAAACTTATAACCTCTTTGGAAAAAATACATCATGGTAACATTGCTGCATTTTTGGGTTGATTGTGTTTTTGACAAAACAGGTTTCCATGGTGAATTTTCAAGTTCCAAATATGTTGTTGACAATCTATGATGAGAAAGAACCATGAAAAAGGGATGGACGATCTGGAGGTAGTACCCAAGATCAGATGTAAGGTGGTGCTGTTTTCCAGTGTTTGCCAAATTTTTGGATTCCAAAATTTGGAGTTTGGTGAGTATCACGAAATATGGATTTCCTTGAAGATTTCATCAAAATATGGAAATGGAATGAGTTCTGCGAATATGGGCTTCGTGATGTGGATTTCGCGAAGACATGAAAAAGTTGATGGTGTTCTTTGTGATTATGATGAGATTCGTGAATAGAAGCATTGGAGAGCATTGCGATGGTGAAGAGAATTGTGAGTGGAGCTTCATGGAGAAGATGCGAAAGAATTAATGAAACACTCCACAATTACGATGAGCCCTGTGAACTGAAAATTCCTATAGTGTTTCATGATATACAGATAATTTCGGTGGATATTTCAGAGCTTCGTGATTTGAGATTTCATGGAGCTAACTTCGCATAGATGGTTCAAGGGTCGGTGGAATCATCTATAAATAGACCTCGACCCCCTTGAGAGAATGAGAGAGTTTTCTAATAAAAATTTGTTTCTCTCAACTCACAAAGGTGATTCGCGAAGGTAGTGTTCTTCGCGAAAGAAGGAGCATTGCGGTGGCTAATTTAGATCTGCAAAATTGGTGTGTTCCGCATTGACTTAGTGAGCATCATGAAGGAAGTTGATCTGTGATGGATTGATCTATGAAATGGCCGAAGCTTTGCGATGTCTTGAGCTTTGCGATGGTCTGACCTCCTAGAAGTAGTGTTCTCCACGAGGTAGTGAGATATGTGAAGGTGTGTGCTTCGCGAAGAGGCAGGAACATTGAAAAATCTTTTTTGAGCTTCGTGAAATTGGGAACTTCGTGAAGTAGGGTGGTTTTCGAAGGTATTTCCAAAGGTTTTTTCCCAGTGATCATAGGCAAAGGGGTATTCATCAGCGAATGAAATTTGGACTTCAATAGAGAATCTACATACAATGGAGGATTCATTCATTAGTGATAATGAAGGGACCTATATGTATATAAACTATGAGTGGATCTTTTGAAGAGGTAGTGAGCTCACTTCAGTTGAGAGAGTAGAGTGTTCTCAATTTGTGAATGGTTGTAAATTAGGAGGGACAGTGAATCTTCATTGAACATGTAAAAAACTATGCCCTTATAGTGGACTTGGTATATCGACACGTCGTAGGTGTATTCTCCTTGTATGTCGCCTAGTGAGGGTGAACCATGTAAAGTATTTGTGTCATGTGCATGCTTTAAGATTCATTCATACTCTGCAATGAGAAGGAGAGAGAGAAGTTGGTTTTTTCTAACAACAAAACCAGATCAAAAGGGGTAGTTGTTTTATATTGTCATACCCTGATTCACCCCCCTTTCAGGGTATCTATCCTAGTGGACCTGACAATTGGTATCAGAGGGAAAGGTTGATATCAGTGTTTCTCTCTCAAATGGAGGTCACTAATCATAAAGGGATTCCGATCTTGGATGGGAAAAATTTTCAGCTATGGATGAATCAGATGAAACACTACTTTTGATCGCTAGGAATGGATGTGTTTACAGTAGCAATTCATGGTATAACTGCTGATATTAACAGTGGTGCACTATCGAAAGCTGAGCATAGGGAATTTGATGCTGATGCTAAGAGAATTAATTGTTTAGGGGGGAGCCATATCCAATGATATTTATATGAAGGAGATGTCATGAAAAACCTCACACATCATGTGGTAAAAGTTATTAAATATATTAGAAGGATATACAAAGGTCATAGAATAAAAGCTGCAAGTGTTGTGGAACAAGTATAAATATCTGAGAATGAACCCGAATGCGTATGTTGATGCATTCTTTGATAGGATAAATGTTGTAGTGCAAGACATGTGAGGTCTTGGAGAAGTTATTTAAGACCTAAAATTCGTGAAGTGCATCTTGAGGAAAGTTCCACCTCAGTTCAATCCGAAAGATTCAATTATAGAAGATAAAGACTCGAAAGAGCTGACATTGGATAACCTGCACAACACCCTTGTTGCATATGAAATGAGAAATGATGATAACGATGCCTTGGAAAAGGTAAAATATAAAGAGGTGGAATTCAAGACCATGAAGAAGCTCACCATTGAATATTCCTAGTAAGAAGAAGAGATAGATGGGGTGATTCCATTACTCTCCTCAAAACATCAAAGAGGAAAAGGAATGTTTAAATGGAAACTTCCACTTTCTTGTTTTCGATGTGTAAAGGTTGGACATCTTGCGAAACGGTTCTCCAAAAATTTCCAAGAGGATGATGTCGATGAAATTGAAATTTCCCAAGAAGAAGTATCCATCCTATGGGAATGGAAAGATACAGTTCAAGAGAAGTTTCATAAAGAAGAAGAACCTTATTTAAAAAGAATGTGATAGTTCAGCTGAGTCTGAGGTTGTGGAGGTTGAAGAGATAGGGAACTACAGAGATCATGGAGAAAATTATATGAATGTAGTTTTCAATAGTTCTCTGAAGAAGAATGAAATTGAAGTTGATGAAGAATAAGAATAAGTTGAGGGAATATTTGATAGCCAAGTTGAGTTATAGGACACTCTTTAGGATATAAATGTTTGGGGAGTCAAAATAAAGAAAGCGAACAAAGTTTTTTGTGATGAAAAACTCTATATGCAGTACCAGGAAGAAGAGAAGTCCACGTTGATGGAAGAAATTGAGAAACTTAAGTCATCACCACCAAAGGACTCAAAATCAGTTAGTGAGTATAAAATTAAGATAGAAGAACAGAAAAGGGAGATCGATGGCTTGAATAACACAAGGAAAGATCAAATCAACCATATTGAAGAACTTGAAGGCGAAGTTGTTGATTTATAGAAAAAGGTTAAGGATCAAGAAAAACTCTTGACTCCTTTTGGGACATCAGGAAAGAAGATCACTCAAATAAATGAGAATATAAAACTGGAGAATAGTGGTTTAGTAGAAAGAAAGCATCAATTATAATAAGATTCTAAGGCCGATGGGGGGCTTGATCGAAAATAAAAAGATATGAAAATTGATGTCAGAGCGTAAGCACCCATTCCAAGATTAAAGGTTGATTTGGGCACAAAGAAGAATTAGAATATTCATAATATGTGTGTTCCATAGCCAATAGATATCGATAGGCACAAGATTAGAGGTAGCAGCAAAATAGAGAACAATTATCTAGAACATATTTCAATGGACACTATTTTTGGTGCGAAGGATTTCGACACATTACTAGGTATATTTAATTCGACCATACATAGGAATGTGCCAAAGGAGAATCAAAATGTTCGCAAGCAGCAGATCAATGAACCAACATGTGAGTTGAAAATGAAAAATAGATTTGCAGCTATTCAAGATGAAGTTATACCATCTTATTATGAAAAAGATCAGAAGTATCAATCCATGCTGAGTGTAAATGAAAAATATGGACCAAGAAGTAAAAGGATGACAAGTTATTGGTGGAAGAAATTTCCATTAAAGCATCAGATCGCTCTAGTGTGTGGATCTTTGACAATAGTTGCACATCTCACATGATAGGTAATGAGGATATTGTTATGGGCATAAAATATGACATAGAAGGAGTTGTCAAGTTTGGAAATGATGAAGGCCTGAAGATTATTGGCTCAGGAAAGGCCAGTTTTGGGCCCAAAGAGATGAGACGTGCTGATGTCTTAGTAATAGAAGGCCCCAGTCACAATTTGATCAATGTCAGTCAACTATGTGACTCATGAAATTCTATATGTTTTAATAAGAATATGTTTATTTTCAAAGTAAGATATGGTAATATGGTTCTATAAGTAAAAAGAATAAAGTAAAATATCTACCTGGAAAGTGGAGAAGAAGATATGTGCTTTCTGTTAAGAGAGGAAGAAAACAAGTTGTGGCATAAACGACTTGGTCATCTATTCCAACCATCCCAAGAAGATCTAGTAATGTGTGATGCAGCAAGAGACCACCCTAAGCTATCACGCGATCTTACACACACATGTGATGCATGCTAACAAGGTAATCTCATCTGAAAGACATATAAGGCAAATGAAAATAAGTCAACAAGAGTGCCCGAATTGGTGTGTGCTGATGTTTGAGGGACTATCACACCAAGAGAAATTGAAGGAATGATGTACAACATTATTATCAATGATGAATATAGTATAATGGCATGGGTATTTATTATTTCCCACAATTCCTATGTGTTTAGTTTCTTAAAACAGTACCGGAGGTAGTGTAAAAGGATTCTTGGATAGAAAATTCTAAAGTTTCATACTAACAATGATACAGAATTCCCAAATAGTCAGGTAGAAGAATATCTTGAAAAACACGGGATACGGCATCATTCTCTTCAGTAAGAACCCCCCCTAATAGAATGAAGTAGTTGAAAATAAAAATTGGATCATCAACAACATGGACATAACAATACTTATAGAAAGACCTACCGGATAAATTTCGGAAGGAGTCATTATTGAAATCAGTCTACAATTCTAATAGGAATTTGTTGTGTCTGAAGGAAGGAAAAACATTATATGAGGTGTGGTATGGGAAGAAGAGAACGATTAATTACTTTCAAATCTTTGGGAGTAAGTGCTTGAAACTCAACAATGAAAAACACAAAAAATTTGCATCACATGGAGATGAGGGAATATTTCTCAGATACTCAGAAAAAATAAAAGCATATAAGTGCTTTAATAAAATGCTGGGAAAAGATTTTAAGAGAAATGATATCACTATTGTGTAAAATGATGAGAACATTCAACAACACAGCGAACAATTTCCTAATGAGAGCGATGAGGAGGAAAGAAATGGAGGATGAGGATAAGTGGCTGATACTGATTCAGAAGAAGATCTTGATGATGAGCATGAAGAGGAAAAATCTGTATCTGCATAGAAGCCAAGGAGTCGAGCTGAAATTGACAGGAAAAATATCATTGGTGATCAATCAACTCCAGTTTAGACAAGAAGAATTAAATCACTGTATCAGACATCTTTCTTATCTTAGGTAGAGCCTAAATGGTTTGCCGATGCATCTGAATATGAAAAATGGGTTCAAGATATGAATGAAGAGTTATATCAGATTGAGTAGAATCAGATGTGAGAGATTGTTTCGAGGCGAGCAGATAAGAATTTTATTGGGACTAAATAGGTCTTTCACAACAAGATGAATGAAGATGTAACAATGATTTGAAACAAAGAATGACTAGTGTGCAAAGGATACTCCCAGATAGAGGAAATTGATGTCGAAGAGACATTTGCACCAATTTCAAGTAAAGAGATAATCATATTATTCCTAGCCATTTCAGAGCAATGAAAGTTCAAAGTGTTCTAGATGGAAGTCAAATCTGTATTCTTGAATGGGAATTTATAAGAAGAAGTGTACATTGAGCATGTTTTCTCATTCATGAGGACGAGAACAAGGTTTTTTGACTGAAGAATGCGTTATATGGGATGAAACAAGCACCCAGAGCATGGTACTCAATGCTTAATCAGTATTTGAAGAAACTTGGATTCCATTGTGGTGGAGTTAATTACAATCCTTATTTCAACAACAAAAGTAATCAAAGAATGATGGTGCTGTTTTATGTCTATGACTAAATATTTGGAGGATTAGATGAAACACAATGCATATAGTTTTCCGAATTCATGAAATATGAGTTCAAAATTTCTATGATTTGTGAGATGACGTTTTTCCTTGGTTTACAGGTGGCAGAAAAAAGGAATGACACGTTCATCTCTAAATAAAAATATTCCAAGGAGGTTCTAAGAAGATTTGGGATGGAAAATTTCAAGGAGATGAATACTGTAGTAGAAACCCGGATGAAATTATCGAAAGATGATAATGTCAAGGGATTTAATATCATATAATACAGGCAGATTATTGGGAGTTTACTTAACCTGACAGTGATGAGACTTCATATCGTTTTTTCCACATGTCAAGTAGTGTGATATCAAAGTAATCTCAAATAAATCCACATGATTGTAGCGAAAAGAATAATTCGGTATATAAAGGGCACAATGGATTTCAACTTAATATATAGTGAAAAACCTCAGTCAGAGTTATTGGGATATACTGATGCAGATTGGGCCGGTTCAGCGGATGCCAGGAAATCAACATCACGAGGTTCTTTCTATCATGTTGGTTTGTGTATTTATTAGCTAAGAAAGAAGCAATATTTCATTTCATTGAGCACCGTAGAATCTAAGTATATTGTGGCCACTCAAGATTAAACAAAGTTATTATGTATGAAGCTACATCTTGATGAAATGGGAGTTAAAGTGAAGTCCCCGATCAGAATTCATTGTGATAACTCAAGTGCTACAAATCTCAGAAAAAATATCGTCCATCACTCTAGGATAAATAACATTGAGATAAAGTATGATTTTATCAAGGAGAAGGTTGAGTAGGGAATCATGAAGTTAGAGTATGTGCCTACAGAACTACAGGTTGCAGACATTCTGAAAAAGGACTTACCTAAGGAATCTTTTGAGAGACATGAACTGGCTTTGGGAGTCCAGTCGAATCATATCACTTGAAAAAGTGTGGATATGGGACCTCCCCCCTCACCCTGAGGTATGGTGTGTTTTTCTGTACTTTGCTAATTTGTGTTCTTTCAACTATCTTCGAACACGGAGGACTGACCTTTGTGTTCATTGACAAAGGGGAGAAATAGTGACTCCTCAAGGGGGGGAAACTGTGGCTAATGAGGGAAGAAAATGTATTTGTCAAAGACACGGGGAGAAGTTGACAGGTGGAGCAGCAAGATAGGGGTAGATCAATGAGATAGGGGGAGAGTTTTAAATCTGACGATGCTAGAAGTGATCAATCAAATAATAGATATCACGATAGATGAGGATCAGGATAAAACAAGAATAGTGGCATTGGAATTGTGTGAGAAGGTTTCCAGCGATCAAAAATTGGTATCAGTTTAGCAATTGGGATTAGTTTGGTGTCAATAGTTTCTGTCTGAAATGTAGTGATTCATTGATGAAATTTTCATACTACCCGTGTTTCTCACACCGAGCATTGATCATGTGGGTATAGAGTATGTGACAAGTGAATCTTTGTTCTCTATCTAAATCGAAAGAGGAAAATGGTTTTAGATTATGGAAAGAGAATCAGGGAGATATCAAAGTGCAGAAAATCATTCTGAGAAGAGCTGTCAACAAACCCAAAGGGGGTAGATTGTTGGAAAAAATCCCTGAAGGTAACATTGCCGCATTTTTGGGTTGATTGTGTTTGTTGAAAAAGCAGGCTTCCATGGTGAATTTTTAAGTTCCACATATGTTGTTGAAAATCTATGTTGAAAAAGAACCATGACAAAGGGATGGACTATCTGGAGGTGATACAAAAGATCAGATTCAAGGTGGCACCATTTTCTTGTGTTTTCCAATTTTTTAGGGTCGGAAATTTGGAGTTTGGTGAGCATCACAAAATATGGGTTTCCTTGAATATATCATCAACATATAGAAAATTCATGAGTTTCTTGATGATGGGATTCTTGATGTGGATTTTTTGAAGACATGAATAATGTTGATGGTGTTATTCGCGATTACGACGAGCTTTGTGAACAGAAGCATTGAAGAGCACTGTGGCAGTGAAGGGAATTGAGAGAGGAGTTTCATGGAGAATACGCGAAGGAATTGATGGAATGCTCTATGATTATGATGAGCTCTCCAAACTGAAAAAATCCATGGTGCTTCATGATATATAGAGAATTTCAGTGGATATTTAGGAGCTTTGTGATTTGATATGACATGGTGCTGACTTCACACAAAAGGTTCTAGGGTCGTTGGAATCACTTATAAATAGTCCTCGACCCTATCGAGAGAAGGCGGGAGTTTTCTTAGAAAAATATGTTTCTCTCAATTCACGATGGTGATTCGCGGTGACAGTGTGCTTTGTGAAAGAAAGAGCTTCGCGGTTGCTAATTTAGCTCCACAAAATTGGTGTGATCCACTTTGGCTTAGTGAGCTTCATGAAGGAAGTCACTCTGTGATGGCATGAGCTCTATGAAAACATAATCTTTGTGAAGGCTTGATCTTTGTGAATTATTGAGATTTGAAAAATCTTGAGATTTTCAAAGGTCTGAGCTCTATGAAGCAATGTGCCCCACGAGGTAGTGAGCTATGTGAAGGTGTGTGCTTCGCAAAGAGGTAGAAACTGTGCAGAGGCTTGTTTGAGATTCATGAAATTGGGAGCTTCTCGAAGTAGGGTTCTTTGAAAAGGTATTTCCAAAGGTTGTTGCCTAGTTATCAAAGGCAAATGGGTATTCATCAGTGAATGAAATTTGGACTTCAATAGAACATCTACATACAGTGGAGGATGCATTCATTAGTGATAATAAAGAGACCTGTATGTCTATAAACTGTGAGTGGATCTTCTGATGAGGTAGTGATCTCACTTCAGTTGAGAGAGCATAGTGTTCTCAATTTGTGAATTGTTGTAAACCTAGAGGGATAGTGATTCTGCTTTGATCATGTAAACATATATGCGCTTATAGTGGATTTGGTACATCGGCATGTCGGCAGTGTATTCTCCTTGGACATAGCCCAGTGAGGGTGAACCATATAAAATTTTTGTTTCCTATTCATGCTTTAAGATTCATTCATACTCTTCAATGGGATGGAGAGAGAGAATAGGGTTTTGTCTAAAAACCAAACAAGATTAAAAGGGGCAGTTGTTTTATATTGACATACCCTGATTCACCCCTTCCTCTGAGGGGATCTATCCTAGTGAACCTGACATAACCACTGAAAAACAATTAATTCATCTTAGAATTATGTAAATAATAAATTTTTAATATTTATATAGTCATATTCAAACCCTACAATACAATGGTTAGTTGACAACTTCTAAATTAAATTATAATATTGTAATAGAATATTGTGGTTCATTAAAACATAGTTTCATGTATAAAAAAGTTATTAAATTAATAGAATTTATTTAAACATGGTTGTATAATAAAAATTCATGTTGTTACATTTTACCCCTTATAATAATTTCACCCTTGAAATTACATCACTCTTATATAAGCAACTAATAATACTTCTTCCTCATCACTTCATTGGGTTTCCACAAAGCTTCCTCAAATTTGTGGTTTATCCACAAAACTTTGACCATGTGAGTGGTCTTATTTCATAAAACATTCTATCTTCAATCTAGAATATCCATCAGATATTTCTCATATGAGATATTAGTCTCTAGTGGTATAACCACTAACATTTTTTCCTATGATGGGTTAGGTATGTACTTCCATAGGAGAGATACATAGAGCACATAGTAAACTTGAGAGGGATTTTTCAAAAGAACCATGTGATAAGAAACTGTCCTGACATGATCAATAATTTCAAAGGTCCTGATATTTTATTTCTCATTGTTTTTTCTTTCCAAATATAAAATACTTATTCTAAGGATATATATATATATATGTGTGTGTGAATACCTTGTCACAAACTTTAAACTCTAGATCTCACTGACTATTGTCATCATAATTTGTTTTTGACTTTGAGTTTCATTGATCTATTACTAAATGTCTCTAAAATATTATATTATCTCCTTAGATAGATTAGGTCCCAATATTTTTCATTATCTAACATTAACCCAAAACATTTTACTTTTCAACTTTCAACTATTTAAGTCTTTATAATTATCTATTTTAATTATGCAGTGAAATTTATTGTTTTTTGAAAATTATACCAATGTAAGTTACTGATTACAACAACCATTGAATTCCATATAACATGATCTCAACATTCCTTCTATGGTTTTAATGGCCCTATTTTACTTACCATTTATTATAGAATGATATTTCTTGTTAAATATTAACTCTATAATCAATGATTACAGATGAATTCTCTAGAACATTGAATTAAACCTCTTAACTCGATGAGATAAAATAGACGTGGTACTCCATAAAACCTTGAAACTTACTTAATATATATCCTAGAAGTATAATAAATAGATAAATCATTTATTATTTTAATGAAATGGTTAGGATTCATATCATGGTCAACTACAACCCAAACAACATTATTTATTTTAGATGTTTTGGGTAGTCTGATAATAAAATCCATGGAAATGTTTTCCCATTTCCATTCGGGTATGGTTAACAATTGTAACATCACCTTATATTTCATTATCTAATCCTTAATGTTCTGACATACCATGAATCAAGATATATACTATAAAATATTTATTTTCATGTTATTCTATCATAAATACACTTTTAAATCACCATACTTCTTAGTAGATCTATGATGAATATATAATGATAAAATATGATATTCATCCATCATATCCTTATTAAAATATGTCATTTATGGGACACAAACTTGGTTTATGAACATTATCCATTAATCATAATCATGTTTGAATTCAAAAATATTTCTCACCTACTTCTAAAGATCTGTGGCCTCATTTTCTACCTCTTTAATCCTTAAATGGATTCATAGTTGAACATTCATCTGAGAAAGAAAATATTTTTCTTATTATCTGAATATTTCAAGGCCTTTAATATATAAATCCTTAAATATTATATCTCTTTAAATCCTCACCATTGATAAACTAGCACAATGTTTCCAACTCGAAGCATCATCACCTTGTCCACCTTCCTAGGGTGGTAGTGTATTGAATAGTCATAATCCTTAATAAATATCAACCATATCCAAATAAACATATTAAACTATTTATTTATTAATATATAACTCAATGTTATATTATTGGCATATATATCCAATCATTAACTATTAAGGTAATTCCTCTATATTTTCAATGAAAAAATCACCCCTTCCTGATCCAAATCATGAGTCAGGTATATTTTTCTCATCAATTTTCAATTTTCATGAGGCATGGCCTATCACTATATCATTTTTTTATGAGGATTCATACCTAAACCTTCCTTTATGCATCATTATGTATCACAATCTATTCTCCACTAGAGGTTAGTGTGAGAATTGATGAACTATCCAATCTTATTTTTATCTCTTTAAAATGTTCTTCACATTCATTTATCCATATATTCTTGGATACCTTCCAAGTGAACTAGGTTAGTGGATTATATAGTTATGAGAAATGATTCAAAAAGCATCGATCATATCCATCCAATCTAAGAAAAATATGTATATCAACCAAAGTGGTTAGGTGGGGAAAGTTTTCAATAACTTTCATCTCTTAAGGGTATTTCGAGATACCCTCATCAGATATTATATAACTCATGAATGAAACCTTATGATTCCAAAATTCACACTTGGTAAAATTGGCATAAAATTTATATTTACATAGTTCTTTCAACACAATACTTAAATTATCTTAATTTTATTCCTTTCTAGTTAAATATAAAATTATTTCATTTATAATAACTACAAAAAAATCATGGTATTCTATAAAGACTATATTAATTACATTCATGAAGATATAAGGGCCATTGGTAATTCCAAATGGAATTACTATAAATTTATAATGATCGTACTTTGTATGAAAAGTTTTCATTAGTATATCCTCCTTCTCAAACCTCAAGTGATGAAATACGGAGTGAAGTTAAATCTTTCAAAAGTACTGAGCTTCATGAAGTCGATCAAACATTTTATTAATATAGGGAAAATGATACTTTTTGTTTATAGATATCTCGTTAAGTTCTCAATAATCAATGAAAATATAAATTTCGTCATCTTTTTCCTTAAAAATAATAATTTCACCCAATGTTGATGCACTCAAGTATATAAGTACTCATTCTATATTCTCATATAATTTTTCCAAAATTTCTTCAACTAAATTTTGTTCATTCTATAATAAGTATTTTAAGTGGGCATATCACTAGGTATGAGTTCTACTGAAAAAAAAACGTCAATATTTTGAGGAAGTACAGAAAATAGTTCATCAAATACATCAATATATTCCCAAATGATAGGAATATATTCAATGTCTAGTTTCTCCCCAAATAGTTGAGATAAACATCTCTCATGAATAGGTAGTAAAACTCATTCAATGTAAGTCATTTGCATTGTAAGTTCATGTTCATCCTCGCATCGATAGGAAATAATAAGATGATTCGGAATATGAAATGTGAATTCCTTTCCACAGTAATTGATATTTTATTTATAAAAATAATTCTATTTTATTCCAAATATAACACCAAAATAAACAAGTGGGAGAATAACAAGATTTGTATGAATCACAATATAAGTACATGTCTTTACAAATCCATAAATTGATTCCTCAATTAAGAATTAATTTTCTTTCATTATTGGTGATCATTTAGGTTTAAATATTTATATATTTAGTTCATCACCCATATATAAATAAAAATTAAATAACAATGTGGAAAATTTAATTCAAAATCCATTTTTTTCATAATGAAAAACATTTAAGATGTAATAAAATTTTCCATTTATGACACATCTTCAAAATTTTAATCACGAACTCATCCTTTTCCCTACTAATCCATAAATACCTATAAAAAGAAATTGAAAACATTCGGTGATAATAAAAATATTATTATGGGGTATATATAAAAATAAATAATAAAATGTGTTACTCTATCAATACTTATAATTTTTTTTTCAAAATAAACATTGAGCTCAAAATAAACATTTTCATACCCATGAAATCAACTAATATAACCAAATATTTTTATATAAAATTTTATAATAAATCTTAAAGTGAAAAATAAAAGTCATAATGTTTTCTTTCAAAAAATTGAAAACTAATTAAAAACATTTCAAAAATTTATCTATTTAATTATAGTAAGTTGAAAAAATATTCCTCTAAGAAAAGTCAAAATATATTTCCATGTGAAATCATAATATTTCCATGAAAACTCAGAGAAAGAATCGAAAAATCATGTAGGTTACTTGGGAAATAATTTCCATATCTCTTTTAAAATAACTCTTACAAATCGAAAAATCTAACTAGTGAATTCCAATAATATCCTAGGAGAAACCAGACATTTTAAATATATCCCTTTATCCAATGTATTAGGGATCTATATTGGGATCACCGATCATCTAAGATATATTAGGCACACCCATAATCATGAGCTGTATCAGACTCACCTTTTATCATAATTAATTTCTAAGTACCAAAAAATAATCAAAATACATAAAATATTTAATTTATATCATCATAATCATAAAAATATTCCTTACACAATTTGGAAAAAACATTTCTTGATTTCAAAATATCGAATCTATTTAAAACCCATTTGGAAAATTCCCAAAACCAAGGTAAATAAGTATTTTATTTGAATAAAACATGAAACATATTAAATAAATCCAAACATTTAATAATTTTTATAGTGGTGGGAAACCATTAACATCGTATATGTTATAATAAAACATTCCATTTTCCTTTTGTCAAAAGTATTTGTATGAAATATGTAAAAATATTCCTTATAAAAACCATTTGAAATAAAGTTAAAAATATTTTAATTTTTTTTAATTCGTTTATGTTAATCTAACTACATCTATAAAATAATTTTTTTTAAAAATAAATCTAATAAAAATATTTACAAAACAAATCTTTAAAACATTTAAAAGAATGTTTTAAGGGTAAATTATCCTCCCCTCTAATTTGTTATATCACAAACATTCATTACCTTCTGAAATAAAAACCTAAGGTGAATTATTTAATTTATTTATAACCTTTTTGAATTTTATTATTCCTTTTATTTTATTTATTACCACATTAAATACAATTATATAATTTATCAAGTTTTTTGGGTGTTTTAATGATATTCAGCTCATATGTCCACAATGACTTGGTTATGTTCAATGTGGCCAAGCGGTTATTATTAAATCATATAAAAAAACAATAGTCCTGAATAAATTATTATTTTTATAAATTAATAATACTTTTAAAATCAAACAAGAAATAGGTTATGAAAAATAATTTACTTTTAGATTCAGGGAGACAGTAAGTTATACATACGAATTAGTAATGTTTTCATTTTCCAAAGAGTACGAGGGAAAGAAATTTACTGTCATTTTGTCATTTCAGAATGATTATTATATTTTAAATATAATATTATATCTTTAAATAAAGAAAAATATATATCATCCATGTGATGTGATCTTAAATGAAAAGTCACATTGCTTTATGGGGTGTCAATCCACATGTACGTATGAAAGATGATATAATTTTTCAATGGATAGGGTAGTAAGAAAATATATTATATATTATATTTAAAAAATGATAAATATGTCATTGATATCAATATATACATTAAATACATCAATACTATTAGTCATGTGAAGTAGGGATAAAAAATGATTCACATCGATTCGGGAGGAGGTAGTCCACCACACACCAAAACGATGGTTTCTTTTCCCAATAGATGGAAGAATGAGATGGATATAGGTTATTCCATTAACCTAAAAACATTTAAGTATATATAAAATAATATTTTTTTATTTTTTTTATATTTTAAAAATATATTGAGAAGTTATATTAAAGAAAAACATGAGAATTATCAGTTAAGATATATACCTCAAACAAACACTTTAGGTTTATACTTAAAGCCCTGATAGGTTGGTTTTATGATCAATCCAGGGTCACTATGATGTATGGATTATAAGTGTACGAGAGGATACACTTGGAATTTAAAAACAATTTAAATATAGTAATGTCTTACTTATTCCAAATGGAACCAAAATGGAATATTTATGGATTTTATATTAGAAAGTTTTGAAATAAGTACATGAAATAAGATTAAGATAAGTTTTTATCTGATTTTATCCCTTATATATTTAGATTAATAATTGATAAACCAGTTTTAACCAAAACCATAATAACAATTTTTTATTATTTTCTAATATACATTATCCAAAAATATTAATTTTAACTTATTAAATATTTATGATTATGATTATTAAAAATATTGAATTCATTTTATTAAATTAAATTCATATAAATTTTATAATTTAATATGAAATTAAACCAATAAAATACTATGAAAAAATGTTTTTTTAAAAACATTTCTTTTTAAGTATAAAAATTATTTTACACCAAATTATAGTATACTATAAATTAAAATAAAATTTCTTGGATTATTTTAAATGAAAATTAAATAATTATATTTTAATATAAATATAAAATATATTGTAACTTTTAAAATACTTGAAAATAAAAGGTAGTTTTAAATAAATAATAATAATTTTCATAATTCATTGAAAAATAAAACTTTTCATAAAAATCAAAAAAAATCATCCAAATATAAATTTCACATTATGGATAAAAAAATGATGTTATATTTTATAATTAAGATTATATTATTTTTGACTAAATATTTTAAATAAAACCATGTAATGTATGAATTCACTTTTTTGGTTTGAAATAATGTTTTTCCCTTCTGAATAAAAATTACAAAATATTCTTATAATTAGTATAAATTTATAAAATCAAATTAATGAATATTAATAAGACTTAAAAATTATATATCATAAAATTTATTAGTTTGTAACATTCTTCCCAGATATTTGAAATTATTTCTTTTAAATTTTATTCATTACATAAAGAAGTGGGGATATTTTCCCATTGTTGAATTTTCTGATTCCCATGTTTCTTATTCCGTCATGGTTTGTCTATAAAATATTAACATGGTAAAGAAAATATTTCCATAATATTTTATCTATGTATTTAATAATTTCTATTGGTTTTTCCTCATAAATATTTTTCTTCCAACTAAACTACTTGAGGTCTCAAAACATGACATGCATCTAGCATAAATTTCCTTTATAATGAAACATGAAATAAGTCAAGTACTTGAGATAAACTCATAGGTAAGGGAACATGTTATGTAACTAATGAAATATTCTCCCGGATTTTATATGTTCCAATGAAACATGGAATTAAATTTCCCCTTTTAACAAAATTCTTAACACTTTTCCAATGAGATTCTTTAAGAAAAACAGGATCACCTACCTCAAAATAAAGATATTTCCTCTAGAAATATTATTAACTTTTTTGTCTAGTCTGATCACTAATCATATCCAACTGAATCATCTTCACCTTCTCAGCCATTTATTATGAAATATTTAGTCCCAACAACTTTATTTCCTCAACTTCATCCCAAAAAGTATAAATCTGACACTGATTTCATTATAGTTTCTCAAAAGGCTCAATCTGTATACTAGAATAAAAAAATTATTAAAAGAAAAAACATAAAAAAAGTTAGATAGTCATCCCAACATACATGATAATCTATCTAAAACAATCAAATCATATTATTCAAAGTGTGAATCTTCCCATTTAACTATCCATCAGACTATGGTTGAATGGTTATAATAAAATTTAATTCAGTACCCAATTACTTCTAAAGTCCTTTCTAGAATTTAGAAGTAATTATAGGATCACAAAAAAGATTCAATGGAAATATGGACTTCATGTAATCTAATTATATCATTAACGTAACGTCAAGAAAGTTTATCTAATGGTGTATTAACTCAATAATGAAAAAAATGAACAGATTTACTCAATTGATCAATAATTTCCCAATTCATTATATCTTTAAGAGGTATTTGTTAATCCCATAATTAAATCCATGGTTATATTCTCCCATTTCTATTATGGAACTAGAAAAGGTTGAATCATCCCCTTTAGTAATTTCTATTCATATTTAAACTATTTAAAAGTTAATCATTTCATAGTAAAATCGGCAATATATTTCTTCGTTACTTCCCTCCAAAAATATTCCTAAAGGTGTCTATAATTTTTTGTATTTCCAGGATGAATTGAAAATGGAGACCTATAATCCTCACTCTATAGTCATTTCTATAATTTGTTGTCAAATGAAATACATATCCTTCTTATAACTATCACAACACATTGTTTTGCAATATTAAATGTAGGAAATTTACATTTCTTAACTAATTCTAAGTTTTCTTATAAAACACTATCTTTTTTTATGTTTTCTTAATAATGATTAGAAAATACAATTGTACTCATACCTAAAAAAATAGAGTAAGTTATTTCATGCATAATTGAAAATATAAGACTCATAAAATCATTAACAAAAGGATCAAGTTCAATACATATAATAATTAATGATGAATTATCTTTTTGACTTAAAGCATCAAATAATTTGTTTTCCTTACCTAGTTAGTAATGAATTTTGAAGTGTTAATCATTTCTTAATTATAGACTTCTCCTTTGTATCGTGTTGAAATATTTTTGGGTGAATATATTCTTTAGTATTTTAGAATCAGTATATATTTCACACTTTCCTCCATATATGTGTTTTCTCTAAATTTTTAAAGAAAACACTATAGCCAAAAATTCAAGGTCATGTGTCAGATAATATTTCTAATTATGTTTTAATTGCGGTGAAATAGAACAAATTTCCTTATTATTATACATTAAAAAAATTGATACCCATTAATGAAGCATCATTATAGATAAAAATTTCTCTATTTATAGATTTTGGTTCCAAAAATAGAGAATTCACTAATATAATTTTAAATTCCTAGAAACATTCAACGTATTCCTTTATCAAGAAAAATCAAACTCATTTTCATGTTAACTTGGGTAGGGATCTAGATAATTGAGAAATGTTTTCCATATATAGGTAATAATATCGTATAAATCCAAAAAAAATTATTTACATTAGTAGGACTTGGCTATTTATCATCCATTATAGTTTTAGGAGAGTCAATTGTTGTGCCTCTTTTATTTACAATATATCCAAGGAATTAAATTGATTATAACAAAAAAATAAAAATTGTTAATTTTTTCGTATAACTTATTTTCATGAAAGGTTTTCTAAATATTGATTATTTTTTTACCACATAAATTTTAAAATTAACTAAAATGTCATCGATAAACGCAACCAAACATTTATCAAATATTCATGTAAAACTATATTAATAAGATTCGTGAATAAAAATTGACCATTTTTAACCCGATGGGAATAATCATAAACTCATAATTCCCATACTTACTTTGAAATTTTTTCTTAGAGATGTAATCTTCATTCACCTTTAGTTGAACATACCAATTCCTAAGATCAACATTCAAAAAATATTGATTTCCCCATAGCCTGAATGGTCTGAAGGCCTTATTTTTATTTTTTATGGATAATCCCCATTTTAATGGTTGAAGAGGAACCCTAAAATGACTCGTAGGCTCAAGGCACAAGGCCCAACACCATTTGAAGGCCAATACATGACTCAAATGCCAAAAGGCATACTATGCCCAATACCTGACCTGTAGGCCAAATCCACTAGAACTGCCCCCAGATTCTGAATCATTGACCGCCTAGCTCCCCACATTTCTTTGTTGATCAACTATCATTGCCCTATATAAAGCTGCACAGTGCTTGGTCACGATTGCGGTTGTCATACCCTCCCATTCTTCCAATCCGGTTAGCTCTTCTTCTTGTGACTGCTACTCTTTTTTTCTTCGATCCCCTTCTGAGGCATGCTCTGTGTGAACTAGGATAATCCATGGTCTCTATGGCCCGATGGCCCAGAGGCCCAAAGGCCTTTGATGACTTGAAGGCCCTGTTACTTGTAGTCCCAAACCGGTGGCCCGAAGGCCCAAATCGGGTGAATAGTTCTTAATGTTATAGTACCAAACAGTACTTGCTACAGTGCCTGCTATAATACTGCTACAATAGCCAGAAATTCTCTTCCACCTAGTTTCGAACCTGGGTCTCTTGGATGCCAATAATTAGACCTTAGCACTCGGGTATGGGCTCGTTGGCATTTAGTTCCCTTTATATGATAAACAAAATTCATCACCATGATCCAACATATAGAAATTCATAATAGAGAAGAAATTAAATTATCTTTAATCAATGAAAATCCTTATCAACCCATATTTATTTTAAAAAATAATATATGAACACCCCATGGAGAATTTCTAGGATGAATCAAACCATTATCGAGAAATTGTTTCAACTAAATTTTCATTTTCAAAATTTACACTTCAGTTTTTTCCTAATGTGTTTTTAAAATTTTCTTATAATCCAGAACTAAGATAATATTAAATTCAACTACATGATTAAGTATAATAATAGGTAAATCCTCATTAAAAATTCCAAATATTATTTTACTATCGGTACATCATTAATCTAAATAATTCCCTTATTTTAAAAAATGTGAGCAAGATAAAATTAATTACTATATTTTAGAATTTTATTAGCTTCATGATATGATATATAATGTTTGAATTGATTCCTATATACAAACACAAATTATTCATATAAAATAACTTATTTCGCTCAATAATTTTTATTATAAGGATAAATTGAAAGTCAATACATACCCATAATAACATCAAATTATGAAATAGGAAAGAAAAATTATTTTCATAGAAAACCCTTCGACATATGATAACATTAAGATCATTGTAAATTATTATTACTTAATAATACCACCCATTCATTTTAATCAAAAGTCATGACATCATTTCTTGAGGTGATATTTCCAATTTATGAGAAAATTTAAGAGAAATACAAGAATGTGTAGACCCTGAATCAAATAATCCATTAGCATAATCTTAATAAACATGTAATGAACATGATACTACATCATTTGATGGTCTAACATCAGCCGAAGTAGTTCCAAATGATTTCACCACACCATTCTACATATATACTTTCTATTCCCCCTCATTCATGTTATTCATCATATATGAATCAACATAATTACAAATCTTGTTAAATTTAAATCACCTTAATTTCTTCTTATAATAATTCATCTTTCAACTAGGAAGATCTTTTTTTTTTGAAATCTTGATCCATATTCCCAAACATAATATATAAGAATTGTATCTCACATTTCATAACACAATCCTCAAAGATAATTTTACCATGACAATAAAAAACTGATAAATTGATTTTTATACCTTTATATTTATTTGATTGTTCATACTATTTCTTATCCACCAAGACCTATATTTCTTATTATTATAGTGAAACACATGTTAAAAAATCCATTTCCACCTTCTTGACAAATAAAACAATTTTCTCATAAATTTTATATTTTTAAGAGACATAATATATTTATTCCCTTGGATTTCATCCTGAGTAAACCCATTTAATTTTATTACAGAAGATCCATGATATAATTTTTTTTCATACCTTTCCAAATAGGTAAATATTTTTTCTTACACAACTATTGAATATTCCTCCTTCCACATCAATTCCATGAACTAATTTTCAATCCAAATTTGAGAAACCTTGGGAAAATATTTCTCAGGGAAAATATTCTTAAATGAATCCAATTACATGTCTTCAATCTCTTATCTCTAGATTTTATTCTTAACCCTTGAAAATCATTGATCAGATTCACCTTTAAAATATTAAATAGTAATATTTTACTTTTAATTCTTCAAATAACACAAGTATTCAAATATATTTTCCATAGATTTAATCCATCACTTAGTTATTATTGATTCATAAGATCCACTGAACACTAAATGGCGTTATCTTATAAAATAATCCATTATAGATATGTTCCTACATAGTATATTTTTTCTCTATATCTGTTATGAATACCACCTCTATTTTTAGCCTTCATAATCTAATCCATCATAGAAACAAATTTTTCAGCTCTAATTCTTACCATTCCTATTTTTTTATTAGGAATGATATTGTCCCCTTAGTTTATTATTACTTCAGCTTCCTTATTTTAACTACAAACAACCATTCTGAATTGACATAGATAAAGAAACAAGGTAACATTTAAATATTATATCTTTATAACCATAGGTTATAATATTTTAATGGTATTTACTTAAATTACCCTGTCCTCTAAAATAATCTTATCATTTCCTTGTAAACCAAATATAAGGACAATGCCTCAAAAAATCCATAAATTTATTATATAGACATTAATTTATTTTCATGCCATCTCCAAGATTTTTTTGGTTTGGATTTTGAGAGAATTAGGTTATTTACCTTAGATTATTATATATTATACAATTAAATGGATACTTTTATCAGGTATCCATATTTTGTATAATAAAAAACCATTAAGATATAATGAGTTTTATTTTCAAGACATATCCTCACAATTTTCACCATAAACTCATCTGTTCCCCAAATCATCCTTAAAACCATACGAGGAACTTTTTAAAACAAAGGATGTGAAAAAAAAATCTCATTAAGTGACATATAAAAATAAATAAATAAAATCATTAGTTCATTAATACACATAAATATTTTTATTTTTCAAGATAGACTTTCATCTAAATTGTATCATTTTATTAACCATGAAATCAAATTCCCTTACAAAATATTTTCACCAAAAATTTCATAATAAATATTGAATAAAAATTAAATCCCATAAAGGTTTATTTTCAATCATGAAAATAATCCTGATTTTTTTTCAAAAAGTAATTCATTACCCTTTAATAAGTATAAAAACATTCCATTAATGTTAAACAAATTAGCTTACCTTGTGAACCCATTTTTTAGTGAAAACCCATAGATATTATAGATGTATCAAGGCACATCACTTACACATCACTCTTATAATAACTCTTATATATGGAATGACATACCTTGTAAATTCCAATTATCGATTATGAGACACCAAACCTGTTGACATTGTCCATTTACAAAAGGCATTGGATAACTAAATTAGTCTCACCCATCATCATGATATATATCATGATAACCCATCATCAGGATATATATAGGTTTTTACCATTTTAATAAATAATTGAAAATATCCATAACATAATTATGACACATTAAATATTTTATTTATAGTATCATACTCATAAAAATTTTCTTTCCACCAAAAGAAAAGCATTTCTAGATATCAAAATCACCATTCTCTTTAAAAAAATTCATTGAAAATACCCAATATAAATGGAAATAGGGTTTTTATTTGAAAGAAATATGAAATATTTTAAATTAATATAAACATTTAATAATGAAATAAAAAAATGAATGAAATAAATTAAAAAAATAAAAAATAAAAATGTAAAATATGTAAAAAAATATACTTTTGAATCCCTATGAAATAAATTTAAAAATAAAAGAAAATTCCATTTATAATTCATTTATGTCCATATAAATATGTCTCTAAAATGTTTCTGTGCATATGTGCATGGAAGAAAAATATATAGAAAATAAATTTTCAAACTTTTAAAGCAAGGTTTTTGTTGTAAAGTCTCACTTACCTTGAGTATGAATCATCACATACATTATCTATCTTCTTAGATAAGATAATTATGTTAATTATTATATTTTATATGAACCTTTTATAATTTTTTTATTCCATTTTTTTATTTATTATCATGTTATATAAAAGTACTTAATCAATTAATTTCTCATCGGATGTTTCAATGATATTCTACTCATTTTTTCAAAATGAAATTGGTATGTTTTCTATGGTAAAATAGGTTATTATTAAATAATATATATAATAATAATAGTTTCATAAATATATTTTTAAATATTAATTTTACTTTTAAAATTATCTATGAAATATGGCTATGAAAAATGAATTAAGATATATTTTTAGATGTGGTAGGTCATACATTTGTATGTTTAATGTTTTCATTTTTCAAAAAGAATGATGGAAATAAGGAAAGTATAATTTTAAATTTACTAAATTACTATTATTTCATAATTATAAAATTATATATTTAAATAAATTTATATATATCATCCATGTGATGTGTTCATGAAAAATGAATCACATCGCTTCATGGAGATGGTAATTCAAACATATGCACGAATGCCATTAGCATTTTTCAATGGATTGAATGGTATGAAAATAAACGATATATTATCTTTAGAAAACTATAAATATTTCCTGAATATCATATTTTTATTTATACATTAAATTCTTCAATATAAAAATCTATGGGAGGATGTTATGGAAAATGAATTGCATCAGTTCGTGAGGTGGTAGTCTTCCATACACACGAACCATGGTTATGTTTCCAATTTGTAAGAAGAAGGAGATACATATAGTTCAATAAATTAAAAGAAAAATATATCTGAAAGATAGTTTTTTTATTTCATAAGTTTTGGAGAATATTTGAAGGAGGTAGAAGAATAAATAAAATGAAAACGCTATACTATGAACTATACCTCTTCTTCGGATGACCTCTTTAGGTTTATACCAAAATACTTACTAGGATGTTTTTCTGATCAATACTATGAATCTAGGATGTGAGTAGGGATGTAATAAATTTATTTATGTAGATATTTTCCATATAAAAATTCTCTTTAATTGTGTATAGGATTGGAAAATGGGAGTTCTTTCATAAGTGTGTGAGGACCCACATTGAATTTTTAAAAATATTAAAATATATAAATGCATTTTTCCAAAAATGGATAAAAAATGGACAATTTATAAATATTATATGATATAGCATTGAAATATAACATTATAATTATATTAGTATAAGTTTTTATGTCATTTTTAACCCTTATCTCTTTCATTTACCCCCACCCCAATAAGCATGATTTAACCTTAGTCATGTAATCATATTTTTATTTTTTTCATGGTAGACTGAGACCTTGCCCAAAAAACAAAGATACCTTTATTAGAAAAAAGGAAAAATAAACTTACACCAGTCTGAAAGTTGAAAGTTTACATTGATCTCTCCTCATAATGGGAAGAAAATCACTCGGAAATTGATCACCCTAATGAAAGTCATAGCTACTGACACCTTTGCTGGCAAGACCATCTGCCAGAGTATTTGCTTCTCTATACACATGAGTAATAATGTGTTCCTTTGAATAAAGAAGATCCAAACATTTAATCCATCCTTTTAATTATAAAAATGATTTATGCAAAATTCAAGTATATTGTTGGTTCTAAGAATTATTTTGGATTATTTTTAATCAATATTAAATAACTAAAATTTAAAAAAAAAATACAAAATATATTGTGAATTTTTAAATATTTTAACAGAAAAGCCAGTTTTCAATAAAAAATCAGTATTTTCATTTTTCAATGAAAATTAATCTTTTTAAAAAAATTTAAAAAATTATACTACTATAAATTTGACATTATAATTTCAAAATTTAATTTAATTTATTTAAATATAAAATTATTTATTTTATAAATAAATCTTTTAAATAAAACCAAACAATACATGAAAACCCAAGTTGGTTATAAATAAAACTTTTCCCTTTTAACTGAAAATTAATTAATCTTATTATTAGGATTAAAACTCTATAAAATATAATTAATCGATATTAATAATATGTGAAAATAATTTATCTTAACATTACCTATGTTTTTACAAATAATTCCACAAAATTTTATCGGAGAGGATCCAACAACATGAGATGTAATCATTGTTCCATTAGAAGTTATTACTTCCAAATCAACATCTAATCATTGAACTGGTTATGTCAACCATTATAAAATTCATTAAATGAAAAAATATTTGGTAGAGAAGGAATCTAATAATTCACTTTTAGTTCTTTTGATTCCCTAGACCCGGACACTTGGATCGAGTGCCATAAACACATACCTTACATACTTGTTTGGATGAAATCTATGAAATCCGACATATAATCATCCTTAATTAAAAAATAAAAAAATGATTATTTCAACTCTTAAATTTAAAATATATATTCAGTTTTAAATAATAATATAATTAGGATAAAAATTAAACTGATAAATACCATGTTCTTCGTATTAAATGTGCAATTTTACCATTATATATGAAACTATATAATCCAGAATAAGTCTTTAATGTCTCCCATAAATACTTTCACACATGTTGTCATTATAAATATGTCATGTGTAATACATTATATATATCCTAGATAAATTGAAACATAATAAGGGGTTAGCTAAATTTCATACTAAGGGAAAATTATAATAGAAGCAATCATTTCATAAAGATGGAATAAATATTATTATAGGAATATGATAATGGCATGAAGTTGTAATCAACTTGAAATTTGGAGCATGATATATCCATGAAAATAAAATAAAATATAGATATAAATAATATTTTACTCATACTGACTGAATGTATAATTTAAAAAATAAAAAATATATTTTCATGGACTTATCCCAAGACATGTTACTTTTCCTCAATGTTTCAATCAAGACATCCTACTTTCAAGGCCGTGTGGCAATATACAATATTCTTATAGTAAGGGGAAAACACCAAAACCCAACCTATTTTTTCTCATGCAACATATCAATTCCTTAAGGGGATATATAATTTCAATCCCCACACATTACTTTTTGAAGTCCATTTCATTCACCATAAGAGTCAATAAGAAATTTCATACCATTCCCTAAGGAACCTTTTTATAAATAATAACATAGATGACCACATAATGAATAATATGGAATATAAATACATGAAACACTAACACTATAAATTAATAATAATCTTAAATGGTATTATTTTTTCTCATTAAAATAAAATGGATAATATGATCATAATCAATCAAGAGAAATAAGTTTTATAGTCAAACCTTACAATCTCAATTTGTCAATAATTGTTCGTATTTGAATAAAAATATATGGCGGGACAATAATTTTCTCCATTTTAAAATAATATCATTGTTTCTTGGTGAACATCATCAAATATATGTTATGTAAAATGTGATTTTCAAACAATATAGGGAAATTTTTATATAGATACAAAAATACTCGTATAACATAATCATAAGTCATCCAGAGAATGTAATTGGATGGTCTCAATAGAACATATCCCAATAATTGAGAAATATATTTCAAAGGGTTTATGTGGTGGGAATTAATATTTCCAAAAAAATTATATATTATAATAGGATATAATCAAATGGAATAATTTACTCAACTTATATTATACAATTCAAAAGAATGATTCTAATTAAATAAATGAAAATTAGGTTACCAAAACAACTGCACTGTTGGGGGAAAACTGAATCAATATAAACTTTATCAAGGAATGAGAATTAAGATCTATGGAACAATTACAACTTTTGAAGCCTTACAATCATAACCCCTTGAAATATAGGGCTTTAAATATAACTTAAAATTCAATTTTTAAAATATAATTCATCGTATGATATCTCAAATAGGTAATATATACACAACATAAATGAAATTATGTTAATGAATACAATACCTGTCTCAATAAATTGAATTTGATATGAAAACCCTTACCTCTTAACCTCACATCTATGATCATAATTTAACCTCATGTATCACAAATAGAGTTATCTGAGTCACTTAATTCACAAACATAGTCATATCTATTACCAATAATTATCTTCATAATTAGTTAGTCTATATATGAATTCTTCTGATTTTCCATATTTGGTGTTTATAGTTTTCATCATTTATACTTGATTCATAATAGCTATGTATATTTTAATTATTATTAAAAATATAATCATTAACAGTTCAATATGCTTATATATATTTTTTATAAGTATTTAATTTATTTTTAAATATATTTAGGAGTTATTTATTCTTTATATTTGAAGATGAAATTTATAAAAAACATGTTCTAGTCATTCCTAAAAACTGAAGTGTGTTTAATTAATTAGTGAATTAAATATTAATATAAAATCTACAAATTAAAAAATATTTATTTAAATACTTATAACATATTATAACAATAATTATGTTCCCATATTAATTCATGATATAAATTCATAGCATTTTTTAATTAGTTGGTTAAACGGACCCAAACATTAACATACCCTCATTTAAAGAATGAATATGTGGTGGTTTAATCGTAACATCATTATATGAAACGCATAATGATATTATTTAGAGTCTATTAGTGGGATATAATAGAATTTAAAAAAAATAATGAATGTGAAAAAATTAAATAATATGAATAACAGATTATCTTTATGTTAGGCTTATTTTATATAATTAAATTAATGACGATCGTTTGTTGTTCATATCATAAATAGGTTATTAAATTTTTTATACCATAACATTAATTATAAAATAAAAATAATATTTACCATTTCAACCCATATTTATATCTAACCTTGTAAGGCAATGAATGCAAAATGAAACATGTTGTGTCATTTAGGTGGTAGTTTGCACAATGCATGAACAACAGTTTTGTTTTTCTTAATGGATTGGGTGTATGAAAAAATAATTGTAATAAACATAATATAGTAAACTTAAAAATTTAAATTATACTAACATCATATTATTAATATCTATGGGATAATTTTTTTAAAATATAATTAAAAAAATTAAGTAGTTTATAATAATCACATTAGGGACATGCATTTTCCTTGGAAGCCTCCATAAATTTGAAGGGATTTGGCTAACTAAAAGTGACCAGGGGATAATGATTGTTGTATTGGTTTCTAGGGTGCGTGGAATGGATAGTTTTTAAGGATAAATCCAAATGGTAGGTGAGTATTGAAGTATTTAATGTGTTATTCTTTTATAAGTGAATGAAATGGTACTTTTGGGAGTAACCCTTACATTTTCAATAATGTAAGGTTACTATTCATGTTTCTAACTCTAAGTGATGGAAAATATAGGGGAGTAAAATTAATTTGTGTCAAAAAACACCTAAAAATATCATTTTTTAGAATACATTGATAATTTTATGGATTTTTTAATTTAACTTTTTTCCATTCACCTAAACGTACTTTTACCTTGGTAATTTATTTCTAACCTTTTTAATTAATTTTCATAAAATAGATTAATATTGACCTATTTTATTACTAATTTGATAAGTATAAATCGAAATTTTATAATATTTTTATAAAATAATATTTCTAAAGGTTTTAAATTTTAATTTTAAAATAAATACACTTTGACCCGTAAAAATAGTTTTTAGAGAAATAGTGTTCTTATGATTTTTGTTTATATATAAGATAAAATTATCTTGTATAGTTATTTTAAGGGAAAAAGTTTAGTTATTATAAATAAAATAGTATATAAGTCTTTCAAAGAAATATAAAACCAAAATATATCATTAACAATACTTTATTCCATGAAAATATCAAAACTAGATTTTTATTATTAAAGTGACATATAAAGTAGTTATAAAAAATCATAGGTTTTCTAAGTTCAAAGAAAATTTTAAAATGAATATTGTTATAAAAAATTAAAACTTTATTACCTAATTTTTTTTTTTAAATTTATACTTCATTCTTATATCATGGTAAATTCATAAGAATTACAAGTATTTTGAAAACTGTACTTTTTGATAAAAACCCGACATCTTCAGAAAAAATCAAAAATTCACACCAAGTAAATTTTTTTATGTGGAATTTAAAAATAATGTTTATTTTTATTAAGGTAACATTTAAAAACATATATGTTCATTTTTTAAATAAAATAATTATATAAAATTAAATGTTTATTTAAATGGGAAAAGGTATTTTCAAATATTAACTATTGTTATTCTAATTTCATATCATTTTACAAAGATTTTGGTGTTAACCAATTATCAAAATAAATTATAATTTATCAATAATAATATTTTTATTAAAATATATGTGTGTATCACATGAAATTAAAATATATAAAAAAAATATTTTTCTAAAAAATATATGATCTTATTAGTCATTTAAGATAAACGAATTGAATTTTATTCATATAAAAAGTAGTATTCATTTTATGTATATATATAATTCATAAATAATTTAATCATATTAATTTTGACTATTTTAAAAACATGGTTCTAAATGGTTATAATTAAATATTTATGTTGCATATAAATATATCATGGTTTCCATTAATTTTGGTGTTGTGTGTGAAGCATGTTTTTAAACATGTTGACTTATTCAAAGTTAATCATATATTTTAATTTTTATTTGTTGGATTATCCCATGTTATATAAATTTCATCCTCCAAATTTTTGCATAACAATAGAGTAATTTATATATGGGACTCATAATTAACCATACACCACCAGATGTTCATGGGTTTATTTATGATTTGGAATGAGATTTATCTATATAAAAAATTATTATAAGAACATTAAAAAGAGAGAAAACCAATTTATAATTTCATATAGGATTTTACTAAGGTATGAAGATCTAGATCAATAAGAAATTAATTCCCATAAACCCTATTTCTTTTTATTAATAACTCAATATCAATTAGTTTTTTAAAACTGGCCTGAAAAAAGGACAATATAAAAATTTAAGTAAAGAATTATTATATAATTCATTAGTCATAGTTTTCATATGATTTTCCTTATTCACATTGCTGTTTTTAATATCTCCCATGTAGTCCCATGGATTATCACATTATGTCCTATAATTCCCAACTATTTTGCAATTGAAATAATATTTTTTGTATCCTATCTCTGTAAAAACCCAAAATTGTCATGGATAGTTATTAAATCTTTTTATATTAATATTAATTACATTTAATAAACACATTCTTGAGGATATAAAAGGTATAATTACCTATGAAACATGGACACAAAAATAACCGGTCTATAAGTGAGCTACATCATCTCCCGCTATATTCTTCATAACCATAACCCTTATTATACATATCATAAAAAATAAATTCTATCATAACCTATGAAAAGGAAGAATAAGAAAGGGTGAGATCCTATTCATTGTAAGGGTAAACAAGGGAGATTGGAATACGTCATGATAATAAGGGTATAACAACATGATAATAAAATGTGAATACAAATACCTTTCACATCAAATATCATAAACGTGAGCCATGGAATAAATCTGGGTAGTTCATAAGACATGAATCATAATGAAATCAAAGAACATTAACCATGAGATCATAACATTTTCAAAAGTTTTAGATTTTTGTCATTCACATAATAATAGAAAATCATTTCCTCATATGTTTAAGGCTCATTTCCAAGACTTTCTTAGTAGAATGGGTTCAACCACAAACCATCATAGTAGTCAAGGTTCACTGCTATGACTATAATAGTGGATAGTGTCCCTTATTAAATTGGTCTCACTTCTACTTTCAGTCTTTTTTATCACAAGAGATATCAATATTTACCCAAAGCATTTGAGGTTGATATAGGTCTCACCCATATCATAATGAAATTAATGCATATTTTTTTTTATAGAAAATCATAAAAATTTCATCATATCAGAATGCATGAAATGAAATGGATTTAATAAACATTTTATCATAAATTAAATTTGGAAAATAAACTAGTTTCATATACATTTCAATATTTCATCAAAGCATAACCCCTAGAAAAAAATCTAGTTTCATATGAATTTTATCATAGTATACCTGTATATGAGAAACGGGGTTCATAAAATTATTTTCATCATAAACATAAACCATTTTTATAAATATTAAGAATCTTATCCTTGGATAATATCCCCAGTAAGTCATAAGTAATATCAAATGATGTCATCTTAAATGGAAAATTATTTTTAAATAATAATCACTCGGAATGTTTCTTGAGAAAAATATCCTTTCTTTCAAAATATTTTTTAATTACAAATTCAGAACATATTATAGAAATAATTTTATTTTAAAATAACTTCAAAATATATATATAATAAGATTCCATAAAAACAATGGTCTTAAAGTCCGTAATGTTTTTTCATATTATACATGTTAAAAAGGATTCCTTTTACTTTTCCAGTAAAACATGCCTTGTTTGGTAAATGACATGAACATTACTTTGAAAAAATTTTGTAAAAATTAAATCTCAAGTAAAAATATATTTAATTAAAAATTTAGATAATTTTGAAAACATATTTTAATGAAAAAAATTTATAAATAATGGTTTTGGATGAAAATTTGTTATTCGACCGAAGATAAAAGTAAAAATGATTTTTCTTAAAAACATTATTTTGAAATCATGAGTACATAAAAAGGGAATAATGAAGATAAAAAATTTATTCTCCATAAATAATAAATTAATAATAAATTACATTAGTTTAATCATATATATACCATATTATTTTATCATTTGAATCGTAATCATGAGTAATCTCGATAAATAATGAGATTGTAACATAAATCCCTTACCACTTTGGTAACATTGAATCATAATCCCACAAAGGAATAATTTTTAATGAAACTTTTCATATCATGAGAATAAATAAATTCATGATATTACAGATCAAATATTCTTCATATACACCTCATAAAATAATATAGGTGCATAGAATAACATATGTATCAAAGAATACAAATTAAGATAAATATCACATACCTTAAGTTAGGATTTCCTTCTTAAACATTCAATCATCCTATATAATAAATATTAGTTTATTATAAATATATTAAATATATATATATATATATATATATATCATAACACATATTATTTATATATGACCCTTTATTACACATTTATTAACAATTCCATGTAAAAGTCATTTTTAAGGAAATAACTATGTTGTTTTTCGTGTATGTTTTGATTTGTTATTTTTTAAAGTCCTATTACATTGAACATGGTTAAATTTTCTCCAGGATGTTAACCGTGATATAAATATCATTTATATTAATTATATAGGTATTTATGTTAACCCATAAAATTTAGTGATAAAAAATGAAATACAATATTCTTGGAGACGTTAGGTCGTACGTACGCATGAACGTTGTTTCCATTTTCTAAAAGGATTAAAAGAAAGAATGGTAAATAATATATTACCATTAAATAATAATATTTATTTAATATAAATATCATATGTTCATTAAACCCATCTGTATTTCCTTCCATGTAAATCAGGAATGAATCACATCGCTTCACGAGGCAGTAGTCCTCCGTACACACTCAATCGATGATATTGTATTCCCACAGAATGGAAAGTAAGTAGTTATATGTGATATAATAATTAAATAATTATAATAATATAATATATAAAAATTTAATCAATATTAATATAAATCCATGAGAGGAGGTGATGGAAAAAAAATAACATCGTTTCACGAGGCGGTTGTCAGTCGTACACATGAAAGATGATTTTGTATCTCATTTGGTGGTAGTAGAGATGGATTTGGTCATTAACATAACATGAAAATATCTTAGTATATTTATGATAATTATGATATTATATTATATTTTTTTTAATAATTTAAGTATTTTGAGTAATAAATAAAATAAAAATTCTCATTGGAGAAGGTTGTTTCTTCTTCGGGTAACCTCCGAAGGTTTCTATAGAAATCCAAAATAGGTTATCTTTATAACCAAAATAAGTATTATATGATGAGAGGATGGAATTAAAGAATATATTTAGTATTTAAATGGGAAAAAATTACATGGGAAGAGGAGAGGAGATGTGATGGCCATATATAAGTGAGGAGAGTGGGACACATGAATGTTTTCGAAAGAAAAAGGTATACCCTAATTTTTCACCTTCCAAAAGAATCTAAAATGAACTCTTATTAATATTATGTTATTATAAGGTTAAAAAATATCTCTAAAATTTTCTTTAAAAGTTTTTTTCATTTTTACTTGTATTGTTTTAATTTAACCCCCCGGTAAACCCAGATTTACCTTAACCACAGTAAATATTTTTTCCTTTTTTTACTATTCATTATGGTCAAAAATTAATTTTACCTTATTAAATAATATAAATTAAAGTTATTAAAAATAATTATACCATTTTTTAAAATTCCCTTCATATAAGTGGAAAATTTTAATTTAAAATTAAACTCATAGATGTGATGAAAAAGAGGTTTTCCAAAGAGAAAATGTTCAAAATTTTAGAATGTTTTAATAAAAAAATAAATATAATAATGATTATAATTAAAAAATTTGGATTAATTGATATATAATTGAACTAATATTTCATTTATATAAATTATAAATCAACAATTATCCTTATAAATTATTTATAAGAAAGTGGAGTTTTCAATTAAAACTAGTATTATTCACTATTCATCAAAAAAATAATCATTCATAAAAATCCCAAATATTTACTATAAGATAATTTAGAAATTATGAATTATAAGAATAATTTTATTTTATGAAATTAATTTTAAACATTATTAACAATTATTTTATTATTGATCAAAAAATAACATTTATTTAGGAAAATAGTATTTTTGAAAATCATAAAGACATTGCTGAAAATTGAGTTTTTTATCAATATGATTTCATTATATAAAAATTTAAATTCAATACTTAAACTATGGTTATTCCTATCAATTGTTCCCAATTTAATAGGCAGGTAATAAATTTCTTTTTTAAATAATAATATTAATAGATTGTCATTGTTTGTTAAAAGTCAGTGTTGCATGTAACATAAGATATCAAAGAAATTTTATTTAATGGAAAAAAATAATAAATTATCAAAGTGTTACATTTCAATACCCTTAAAATTAATTTCACCATTTAAATTTCATAACTCTGTTACAAATAGATGAGGATACTTCTGCCTCATCTTTTCATCAAGTTCCTATGTAGCTTTCTCAAACTGGCGGTTTCTCTACAAAGCATTGACCAAGTGAGTGGTATTGTTTAATAGAACTTTCTCTATATGTTACATAATCACCATTGATTTTCACTAAAAATAAATATCATGTTTTAGTGTGGTATGACCTATGAGTTTAGTATATATGAAGGATTAGGTATTCACTTCCTCAAGAGAGATTCATGGAAGGCATCATAAATTTTTTCTAGGTATGGTGGATATATCAACCAATAGAATATTTTCCTGATACAATAATGATTTTAAAAGGGAAATATCAACTTGGGGATTTGTTTTCCATTATTTAAAAATCTCATTACAATTTTCTATTGAGAAATTCTTATAAAAAGCTTGTCACCAACATAAAATTCCAAATCATGCTGGTGATTTATTGAATAACTTTATTGCGAACTCTAATATTGCTGAAGGTGCTACTGAATGGTTATAACAATATACACCATTTAATTAGTTATCTCATTTACCATTTTATTTCTTTCTCAAGCTTCATTCCATCACATTGGTTATTTTAATTTCTTTATATATAGGGATTCATAAGGATCCATCTGAATACTCTTGTGAAAGCTATTATTTTATGAAAAGTTAACATGATGAAGGTGCTCATCCCTACCACCTTTAAAATCCAATGAAATAGATCCCAACATATCCTATAGTTTATTAATTATTCTCTCGTACTGAAAATATTTTTTAGGGTGAAATATAGTTTTGAAACTAAGCTCCATATCAAGAGCTTTCTGAAGTCATCGCCAAAACATTGAGGCAAACCTCATATCCCGATTAGATATAATGGAATATTGTACTCTATGAAACCTTACAAATTCTTTAATATATATCCTAGAATTAATTTGGAGATATAATTTGTCTCTAATTTTGATTAATTGTTCTGAATTTATTGGCTATCGACTACAACCCATGTAGAAATCTTTCTATTATACATTTTGGGGAGCCCGAAAACAAAATCTATAGTGATGTTTTCCCGTCAATTATGGTATGGGTAATGGATGTAACATTGCTTTGTAGTTCCTTGAAATGTGTGTTCTGGTTAAGAATCAATACATCCAGGTGGATTCCATTGGATTTATTTATGGAATCGAAAACATCCAATAGTTCTTTATCCAAAATGGACCTTCTTTCCAAAGGTGGGAATTCATTGAGTTTGAACTTACGATATATAAGAACATTCATAGGTCGAGATGATGGTAGTTCGGACTCATGACACCATTTCAGGGGGGGTGGGAATTATTATCTGCTATAGAAATCTATTATATATTTTAGATATTTTTAGGAATCATTATTAATTCACCAAGTATAACAAAGTTTTCCATTGGAATTTGAAATCAATATTTTCATGTTTAAAATTTAGAATTATATGTATGTATTCGAGGATCTTAATTAATGTATAAATCCATATGTATTCAAGGTTCCCCATCAATGGTATCCTCTCATATACTATTTAGAGATTATTTTATCCATCGTTATGATGATACTAGTTTTTAATCCACTCAGTGGGGCACTCTAGAATTTATTGTTTTCCAAGGAGATGAAGGTTTGATTTTATGTTGGGATCATACTCATAAATGGGATACCTACATATCCTTGTTAAAGGAATAAGAACACTAATAGTTCTGTGCTGCTTAATGGGGCATATCATACATTTTAAGGTCATGTGATAAGGACCAGGCCATAAAGTTTAATGTCATGTGGTAAAGACCTCTAAGAGAAATATGCTCATTCAAGGATTGGTGTGGGACTTATGCCTAATAATCCCAAGGAAAATTGAAGGAATATGGGTTTCCAACTTATATTAGACCCTTTGGGAATATGGACCAGGAAGAATAGGGTTGATTTGATGTGTTGGGTTTGAACCATAGAGAGGCTTCCTATATATCCCATTTGGATGAGAATCCAAGCCCACGTAGTTCGGTGAATCTCTTAGGAGAGTATATTCTATTGAGAGAAATAATTTTGGGATTACTCCATAAAAATAATTCATTGGTTAAATAGGGCTTAATACATGGAATACTCATAAGGAGGATGCCCAGATTAAGGGAATTGGTGTTGGATTTGTGAAGAGGATATCTAGTGAGCTCATGACCTAATAAAGTATTCCTATGTATCCAAATTTTGGTGTGAATCAGATTTCTCATAGTTCAACATGAATAGGTTGTGCGGATGTTGTGATCATCAGAAATCTCTAAGACCATGTGAGTATTGCTCGGTGTGAGAAACAAGAGGATGGGAAAGATTCAATATAGGCACCCACACTTTTCCTCCTCCACTGGTAGAAGAGTATGTGCCTACGACAGAGAGGGTGGATGAGGCCAAGGAGACTGTGGAAGAGAGAGAGGTGAAGAGACTTCCCTCTATTCTCTTTACATTGGAAAAGGGTCCAATGTAAAGAAAGAGTTAAGGTGAATGAATTAAATAGGAGAAAGACTGCAACCTTCAACTTTAAAGGTTAGGGGCATACACTTGGATGGCTAACCTAGTGGATCTTAGGAGGGGTGGGAGACTTCTCTTTTTCTTGTATGGAAAATCAAGTGTGAACCATACCTTCCCTACCAGAGACCCGAGGCTTTGAGTATTAGCGAAAAAAAGGGAGGATAAAACATGAACCCTAATACTCCAAACTAGTAACGTCCCAACATTGTTCATGGGAGAATGTTCCATGTAATTGTGGATATAAAAACCCCCGGACACTCCATGAACCCTAACCCCATTGTAAAACAAATGTGGGAACCCTCTAACTTCGGAAATACATTCCCAAATAAGAGACATTATGATGTGCCTTTCCCAAAGGATTGATGTGTCATGGGGTTTTGGAGGAGGTTTCAACATAATTCCTTTTAGACAAGGGAACTAGTGAATAAGAAGCCTTACCCTGAATGTATTATAGACTAAAGGTATTAGGTGAAACAAAAAAGGGTTCCCAAGTAAGTATCTAACACGCAAGTATGGGTTCACAAGTAGTATTGGGTGACCTAAAGTGAACATAAGTGATGGACAACTAGGATGTTAATACTTGTGGAAGACCTAACTCGATCCTTTAAGAGTATTCATAGTTATTCCCAAAAGTGGGGCTCTCAAGTTCCTTTGATAGGAATAGGTGGTGTTTTAGTGCTGCTGATTTAGGGAGGTTGGTAGATTTAGGCATGCAAGTGTTACATATTTAAAACATTAAAAGAAATTACATCCTATGATCCTTCTTCAATTTATCTACTCTAGGTGTTATATATCTACCATGAAGGTTTCCGAATCCTTGGGTAAAGCACTAGAGAGTCCAGAGCAGCAATTTAGCCTCATAAAAATTAATCTATAAAAATGAAGGCCCCAAGGGTCTATTTATAGGAAAATAAATGACCTAGGGAAAAAATGGTGGTAGGTCACGCAAGAGGGTCGTGCACAATAACTAGGAATGCAAGTACCTTGAACTCCGACCTCTCCTCAATATAACTTGGGCAATCCAATTTTCAAGCCTTTGAAAATCATGAATTTATTCTTGTGTTTTCTCCTTTTTTTTATTGAATTTTCTTTTGTCACTTTTTATATTCTGTGACAGAACACGGTTTCAAACCCCCCCCCCCCCCCCTCAGTATTGGATTCAGAACAAAAGGAGTATTCTATACTGAAGAAAAAATATGAAAAATGAAAAAAAGGTTGATGTGGCGTGCAAGTGGTAGCTCGTGAGGAAATGAGCACACAAGGCGCTGGCACAAAGGTTAATTTGTATTGCTTATATATAGTGGATTGACTTCATTGAAAATTATAGATAATTCTAAAAATCTAGAATTTGGCATGAAAGTATTTTCACTCAGATTCTCTTGTTGGTTGTTCTTATTCTATATGTTTTTTATTTGCGCAATAAAACTAGGGTTCCACACTTGCATGCTGGATTTATACTAGCGCGCCAAGTTCGTAATTTCATTCTGTAATGCCTTTGTCAAATTTTCTTAATTCCTTTATCAAAAAAATCCAAAATGAGCTTATATTTAAATATTAATTTTGATCTTATGTATAGGTTTAATGGATCCTAAGATAATTGGAACTATTGATGAATTGGACAGTAAGATAATTAGTGATATGATGAATATTGTTGGTCATGATTACTTTGATCTCTATGAAACCACACTCCCAAACATGGAAAATTCTATGAGGAAATATCACTTAAATTTTCCCAGGATTATTTATTAGCCTTTGTATGGTTATGGCCATCTACAGGATGAAAACATACCAGCCCCAAAGAACTATATTCCACTTTCTTGGTTTAAACACCATACTAAGTTCTCATCTGCAAATATTTCTATTATGGGAACATATATCAATGTTGGGATAGATGTTAAGGCTCATTTCATGGATCATATAATGTGTGCACCAAATTTGAATGCACAAACACCCGAGCTATAAGCACACCACTATTCATCCATCTTTTTAGATTCTCAGACGGATCAAGAAAAATTATATAAGAAAAGATGTTATTTACACCCAGGAGGGGGTATTAAACTCACCATGGATGTGGGCCTATTTTATGCACAAGGCATGTGAAGATCTTATAGATGAATTAAATGGTGAAGGGATTTATGAGGTTGTATGGGTCGGGCAGACCAATTTATATAAGAATGACGATTTTGTGCCAGAGTTACTAAGCCGATAGAGTATAGAAACTAACTCCATCCATTTGACACATAGAGAAGTAAGAATCAGTTTGTGGGATGTCTACAAGATCGCTTGATCTCCAATCCTTGGAGATATTTATAATGAGTTTATTCCTCCCTAGGTGACATGGAATGACTCAGAAAAGACACCAACCATGGTTCATGAGTTGGTGAAGATATTTTATAAACTCAAGAATACAAACACCATGAAGTACCACACAAGAAAAGATATTTATCTAGAGGATTGGATGGTAATATTCCTAGTAAAGAAGAAGGAGAAGGGTCCTACTTGCACTCATACAACATGCTGTCCAAAGGTAGAAAATAGAGGTACACTAGACACTTTTTGGAAAAAAATAGAGAGGGGATAGTTTGAAATTTTGGGGTATGAAGTAAACTCCAATATTATTGTGAAGACACATCTTACATGTTTCCTAGCCCTGTGGCTCAGCATGTATGTATTACCTATTTAAGATTCCTAGGGAAGCACAATTCCATGAACATTTTTATCGCAGTCAAGCTGGAGAGGAAGAGGATGGTAGGATTGGCTACCTCTATTTTGGAAAATATTCATAGGAGATTACTGCATATAAATAGAGGAAAGAATCCTTCTAGAATAGTTGGACCATTCCATGTTTTAAGGGGGTGGATCGCCACTCATTTCAGAACTTATGCTGTGAAAAGTGGGGTATAGGTCTTTGGAAGTTCTTTCCAAGCATCTGTTCAGGATTTATCTAGTATTTTTCCTTTGTCTCTAAACACTTATTATATCAAGTCCAGGTTGAGTATGTATAAGGAATTTCATTTTTTCCCTTATGGTAATATTCCTATGGGATAATTTTTTGATGATGGGATGGACAACTTAGAGCTAAAGGAATATATGTTAGCTTGCAGGGATGGTGTATTTTCCACTATGATTGACGGGGAAATAATATGTGAGGCCTATGCTCCTTATATATTCACGTGTAAATTCAAATGATAGCAAAAAATTATCGTATCTCCTCCTGTGGACGTCATATTAGATCAAAATCTAATGGTATCCTGAAAACTATGGTTACTGAAAACTGTGGAGAAAACTGAGGCAATATTTAATTTTCCTACCGCTGATGCAATAAGCAGATTGACTGTCTGGTATGCTGAGAACTAGGCCGTATCATGCCATGATGGGGTGTTAAACCATGTTGTCTCTCGAGTGGGGATAACGAGAGGTAGTAGGAAGGAATAATTTTGTTTGGAAGGTAGTTCTTCATTATCAGGGGCTGATTCATAGGAGTTAGAGGGTGGAGGTGACGAGGCTCCAAGATCGCCGAAGTGACCTCATGCAAGATATAATCCTACTGTCAAAGTCAATAGAGCCACACCATCAATCTCTACTAATGTTGTACTGAGGTAGTCTAGTCTCCATTTTTTTGAAGAGAAACGAGTCCCATTTTCTCATCCCACATCTTTGAATACAGGAATTGGGAAGAAACTCAAATCTAAAACACCACGATCCTATTAAAAACCCTATGTAATGAACTCTAAAAATATAAGACCAGAGGAAGTTCAAACATGGAAAATCCTACATTGTGATTCCTAAACCACGTGGATTGATTTATGTGAAGGGTTGCATATTCCAGGGATAGGGGATCTACAAGCCTTTTATGATATTATCTTTAAGAACAACCCCGATGAAGTGAGAACTTATATCCAAGAAATGGAAATTCTCATATACGTGACCAAAGAGTTATCCCCACTACAAAGTGGGTGAAAGAGATGATAGATTGTGGTGCCAAATAAGGGATATAACTTTATTTAGATGAATAATGGCATGATTTTGTTGATCCTAAAGATGTAAGTTTCATTTTTCTCACATTATTTTACCATTTTCAATTTGAATTTAGTAAAATCATTGTTACTCAATATAAATTTCATTTTAACATTCAATTGAATAAAGGAAAATTGACTGACATTCCATCAAAAAAATATAGCCCTGGTGGCACTACTCTTGGAGATACTAGATCACCCTGTGAATCAGGAGAGATATCTCTAGGTCAAAAGGCCATGGAGTATGAGATATAAATGGGATTTCAGTCTCCAATACCTATTTTTGGAGATGATGATGAAATTCCTCCCACTAAGAAGAAGAAACAAAATCATCAAAGAAAGAAAACCATAGTTAAATGTTTCTTCAATAGTTTTAATCATTCATGACATCATGAATTTTATATTTATTCATTGATTGTGTTTAAACTTCTTGGAATTGCAGGAGTTTTTTTGTTTATTCTCTTAAATTTATCACTAATACGATTCCATAAACCGTTGAGGGTGTTTCTGGACATGCACAAATTCCTGCGAACCTAGTGATTTCTAAAGAGGAATTTTTTCTAAAGGAACCAATGTCTGTTCCTAGAATTTCTCATATTCCTACTATCAGGAGGGAGGAGACCTCTGGTAAATCAGGAGTGATTTATGAGACACTAAATTTAACAAAATATGACTTCCATCTAATGATAATTTATATAACGACCCATATTTTACATACATTGATATTACTATAGAATTGAAGCATACTTATTATAACATATAACAAAACCATGATATGACCGTATAGGTATAGCGTCTTTAGAAACTGGGAAACATAAACAACTGGTTCATAAATCATCTACATTGTCTCCTTCATATTTCATCATATCTAGAGTCTCTTTTGGAATATCCTAATTAATACACTTCTTCCTGACCTGGGGAAAAGAAAACATAAAAAGGGTGATCTCAAATGCTCAGTAAGGGTAAACAAAGGAAATACCAATCATATCATATTCATAAGAACATAACATTTTGAAAATCTTAACCTAAAAAAGAGATCATAATATCATGACATGGGATAAATCATAGTAGTGAAATGTAATCATAATAATCATAACATAAAACATGAATCTTCGTGTCATACACACATAATCTTAGAAAATCATTTCATATTAGTCAAGACTCATTGCCAAGACCATCATAGCGGACAAAGTCCATTACCAAACAGAGTTCACTACTCGTTCCAGTCCTGTATCACTGAACCGGATTAACTTGTCATTCCAGTCATGTCTATCGCATGAGATAAAAATCTTTACCCAATGCATTGGAGGGATATATAGGTCCCAACCATCTTATAATGAAACCATTCTTATGTGTGACACAAAATCATAAATCATACATCATAGCATAACACATGTAATAAAAATGAGATTCTTAAACATCATGCCATCATAACATAATCTATGTGAGAAAAAAGGAATTCATAGAAATAATTTCATCATAACATAATCAAATCAATTTAATAATAGGGATAGAAAAAAAACCCTATATCATCTTAGATGGAAAATAATTTTGATAAAACACTAGGACTCCATTCTTGAAAAAAATATCCTTTCTACTTCATAAAAGTTTTTCCTTTCTCAACATGTAACACAATTTTAAACTAAATGAAGTTAATTGAATATAAACTTGAAAACATGTAAAGGAATCTTCAAAGAATTAATGTTCGATGAAATCATAAAAATCCATTCATGCCGTATAAGATAAAAAACATTTTTCTCGTACTTTGGCCAGAAAAAGTCAAAAAGTATCTTGTACTAAAAATGACAAAAGATTCTTTTCATATATTTTACTAGAAATTCACCAACAGGTAAAATTGGATTTAAAAATTTTTATGTGGATAGAAATAATATTACATATTGAGGAAAAATGGATGTGGATAATAAATATGCCCCAATAAATTCTGAAGTATAAACAATCTCGGATAAAAATGAGATTAAAAGATTTTCCCTTACCTTAGGTCTGATATGCTTTTTATGTATCTGAAACTCCTATATAATGATTTAAATAATGTCATTGAATTATTACAGAATCATACGCATTTTTATGATATCATATATGGTCATATTCTTATCTTTTAATTAGTATTATTTCATTGCTACTTGTTATTCGGGTGTTCATTGCTTTATGTTCTTATGCGTGTTTTGTCGAATAAATTCTTATTCCTCTTTTTAGGTTATAGATAAATCATTTAAATAATGGTATTATTATAATATATATCAGATTTATTGATTCAATTCATTTATATAATCATGGTTTAATAAATATGATGAAGAACGAATCACATCGCATGATGGCGATAGTAAGCCGTATGTACGCACGAGCGACGATATCATTCCCATAATTGTTGAATGGTCTTGGAGTGGATGATAGAATATCTCAGAATTAGTATAATGTTATAATAATCATGTATAGTTATTAATTACACCATTATAACCATCTTAGTATAGTGGTGGTGGAAAACAAATTACACCACGGCGTGGAGACGATATTCCGTACGTACGCACGTGCGGTGATTTTATTTTCTGTAGGATGGATAGAAGGTGAAATAGGTTTGTTTAATATTTATAATAACATATCGGTAAATGAGTGATACTGATGTAATTATTTTATAATGAAAAAAATAAATAATAGAAAGTAGAAGAAGAAATAAATTTGGAAGGATCGGTAAAGGATATTACCTCTTCTTCAACGCGCCTCTTCTAAACTACCTCTTAGGGCACTAAAGTTGGTCTTTGATGAAGACCAGAACCTATAGTATGTTTCTAGAGAATTGGATAAGAGAAATTTATAGGGTTTGGATGATCTCAAAGGCTAAAAATGTTGTGAGGAGGAGAGGGAGGAGGTTCCCTTTTATAAGGGAGGAGAGGGCCACCATTGGAAACATAAGAAATATTAATTTATATATAAATTCAAACCCCACTTACAAAACACCAAAAATGGCTCAATTAAAATATGAGATGATATAGGGTTGTAATCTCATCAACCAATAAAATTTAGACATGTTGGGAATTTATTTTAAACATTATCAAATTGATTTATACTTATTTAATCTATTTAATTTTATATGTGGTAATAATATTCTAAATTTTAAATTGATATAAATAATTCATTATTTGTTTTTAATTATCCATAATTGGATAATTTATGACATTTTCGACCATATAAATTTTAATTTTATAATTTTTAAATATTTTTGTGGTTTTTAAACAAATTTATAATATGTTATTTTTATAAAATAACAATAGTGTCAATTTTGACACTATTCATTTATTTGCATTTAAATAAAATCCACACTAGGAATTTATTCAAACCAAAATATTTAATAGATTCCTAATATGTCATATTAATCTACAAAATTAGTGGAGAACATTAATTAGTTCATATAATATTTATTTTAATATTTGTAAAACCATTTATTTGATATTTCAATCAATAAAATAACTTCTATATCACTATTGTGTCATCATTAATGATAATAATTTAATCCATAAAAATTCTAAATAAATTTTCATGATGTATATAAGTTTATTAGATTTCTGGAGATATTTATATTCGAGGTTTTATGAAGTTTATGACTAAATTAAAATTATTACACTTATAAGATATAAGAGAGTGACATGTTGTCACTTTCTTTGGTTTTAATTATAATTATATCATTTTCATGGTCAATAGTCCATGAAACGAATCTATTCATACACTTAGGTGATATTTTTCTACTTTTATTCATCCAATATAGTTTTGGTAGGTGGTAGAGTAATTTTATAATCTTATTTTTACCCTTAATTATCTGATTTACCTTTAATTTTAGTAAATAAAAAGTACCGTAGTTACTATTCATAATGTCAAAAAAATGAAAGTAACCTATTAACATAATTCAGACCCACTGAATCCAAATATGGACTCAATTTGTCAAAATTCAAAATATAGAAGTTTAATTAATTAATTTAAAATTAATTCCGTTGTTAAGAAAACAAGTTTTAAAAGTTAAAACATTGTCAAAGATTGAAATGTTTTTAACTATGAATTCAAAGTAAAATTAATGGTAATGACATAAATTATATTAAATGGTAAAAATATATTATATTTATACTTTAAAACCATTATATTTTATCATTTAACCATAAAAATTATCTTGATAAAAAAAGTTGTTTTTAAGAAACATTTAGCGTATTTTTACTATACATCAAAATATGAAAGTTATCAGAAAAGTATAAAAAATTTATCCAATGTAAATTTTTATATCCTAATTCAAAAGAAGAAGTTTATTTTGTAAAATTTAACTTATAAACTTGTCAAAAATTATATTTAAAATGGGTGTGCCCTTAAAAGACAGTAAAACTAATTTGTTTTTTGAAAAATACTTCTTTTATCTGAAAAATTGATTTTGTTTTCATATCACATTATAGAAAATGTGTAAGATGAATTATAATGTTATAAAATTAAAAATTAGGTTAATACTATTCATAATGGCAAGTTCATAATATTATAATAATAGATAATTGTTTAGTGAAACTCGGTATTGCATACAACGCAAGCTATCGAGGAAGGTTGCTCTTGCGTGTAACGCAATCCAAGCCAGTGTTGTGTGTAGTGAATGATTACCTTGGTGTTGCATATAACATAAGACATTAAAAAAATCTCATAAAATCTCAGGGTGTTACATTCTACCCCCATTAAAATGAATTTTACCCTCGAAATTTGTTACTTCATAACAAACAGATTAGGATACCTCTCCCTCATCATATCCTCAAGTTCCCATGTAGCTTCTTCTAATTGGTGGTTCCTCTATAAAACATTAACCAAGCAAGCGGTCTTGTTTCGTAGAACTTTTTCACTATGATCCAGAATCTCGGATGTTCTTCATAAGAAATATCTTTCTCCAATGGTACAACATTTGAGTTTAGTACATGTGAAGGATCAGGTATGTACTTTCTCAGGAGAGATATATGGAACACATCATGAACTTGAGAGAGAATTGGTGGAAGTTCCAATCGGTAAGATACCTTCCCAAAATGATTTAGTATTTCAAAAGGACCGATATACCTAGGGCTCATCTTTCCCTTCTTTCCAAATCTCATTACTCTTTTCCAAGGAGATATTCATAAGAACACTTTATCACTCACTTAAAACTATAGGTATTTTCTTCAGCTGTCGGCATAAATTTTTTTTAGACTCTTAGCTACTCTTATGTGCTGTTGAATTTATTGGACATTTTCTGCCATCTCATCAACAAGATCAGGTCCTAATAGCTTTCTTTCCCCAACTTCATCCCAGCAAGTTGGAGTTCTACATTTCTTTCTATATAGAGCTTCATAATGAGCCATATGAATACTGAAGTGAAAGCTATTATTATAAGAAAATTCCAACAAAGTTAGGTGTTGATCCCAACCACCTTTGAAATCCATAGATCAAGCTCTCAATATGTCTTCCAAATTTTGAATTGTCCTCTCAGACTGACCATATGTCTGAGGATGATAAGAAGTGCTGAAACTCAATTTTGTATCTAGAATATGCTGAAGACTTCGCCAAAACATTGAGGTAAACCTTAGATCCCGAACAGATATAATGGAAATTGGTACTCCATGAAATCATACCACTTTTTTATATATATCCTGGAAAGCTGATCAAGAGAGAAGTCCTCTCTAATAGTAATGAAGTGTGTCGACTTCGTAAGATGATCAACTATAACCCAGATAGAATTATTGACTTTGGATGTTTTAGGAAGTCTAGTGACAATGTCCACAGTGATGTCTTCTCATTTCTATTCTAGTATGGGTAATGGTTGTAACATCCCCTTAGACTTCTATCTCCCAGCTTTAACTTGCTAAAAAACCAAGCATCAAGAGACATATTCAACAACATCTCTTTTTGTGCCATCCCACCAAAAATATTCTTTCATGTCTCTATACATCTTCGTGCTTCCAGGGTGAATAGAGAATGATGAACTATGAGACTCATACAATATTTCCTTTTTTAATTCTGGAATGGGAGGAACACAAACCCGATTCCTGAACCTTATTATTTCATCACAATCAATATGGAATTCAGAAATATTTCTCGCCTTCTTTTGTAACTCTACATCTTCTTTCTGTGCCTCTTTAATCTTCATATGTAGATATGGATGAACATTCATTTGAGAAAGATAAGATTTTCCCATTACATTATAATTCCAAGATCCTTCCTTTGTAAATCCATAAATATATGATCTTTTTTGATCCTCATCATGGATAAGCTAGCATGGTCTTGCCGACTTAATGCATCTGCCACCTTGTTTACATTCCTAGGGTGATAATTAATTGAGCAGTCGTAATCCTTAATCAGATCCAACCATCATCATTGGCGCATATTCAGCTCCTTTTGTGTGAAAATATACTTTAAACATTTATGATCAGTATAAATATCACACCTTTCACCATAAAGATAATGCCTCTAAATCTTTAGTGCAAAGATTACCGTAACTAACTCCAAATCATGAGTTGGGTAATTTTGCTCATAGATTTTCAACTGTCGTGAGGCATAAGCTATCACCATATCATTTTTCATGAGAACACACCCCAATCCATTCTTGGATGCATCACTGTAGATCATAAACCATTCTCCACTACAAGGAAGTGTGAGCACAGGTGCACTGGATAACCTTCTTTCTGACTCCTTGAAATTCTCTCCACACTCCTTCATCTAAACGAACTTAAGCCCTTTTAGAGTCAACCTGGTGAGTGTATTAGATAATCATGAAAAATATTTCACAAAACGTCGATAATATTTATCCAAACCAAGAAAAATTCAGATCTCAGTTACTGTTGTTGATCTTGACCATCTTTTGATAACCTCTGTTTTTGCTGGATCCACAGATATCTCATCTTGAGATTATGTGACCCAAAAATGGAACTTTTTGAATCCAAAATTCACACATGGTAAATTTGGCATAAATATTCTCCTTTCTTAGGGTCTTTAATACAATTATCAAGTGATCTTCATGTTCTTCCTTTCTCTTTGAATAGACAAGAATATCGTCAATAAAGACTACCACAAATTGATCAAGATAGTCTCTAAAGACTCTATTAATTAGATCCATGAAGATATCAGGGGAATTAGTAAGACCAAATGGAATAACCTTAAATTCATAGTGTCCATACCTTGTACGGAAATCCTTCTTTGGTATATTTGCCTTTTGACCCTTAATTGATGATACCCTGAACGAAGATCAATCTTGTAAAATTATCGAGCTCTGCACAGTTGGTCAAATACATCATCAATGCTTGGGAGAGGATATTTTTTCTTGATAGAGATCTTGTTAAGTTCTCGATAATCAATAAAGATTCTCATTGACCCATCTTTCTTCTTAACAAAAAGAATAGGTGATCCCCAAGGTGATTCACCAGGGTGTATGAATCCCTTATCAAGATTCTCTTGGAGTTGCTTCTTCAATTCCTGCAACTCAATTGGGGCCATTCTATAAGGTGTATTTGAAATGGGCATAACACCCGGTATGAGTTCTATTGAAAACATGACTTCATTATTTGGTGGAAGACTTGGAAATTCCACTGGAAATACATCGTCAAACTCTTGTACAATGGGCATATTATTAATCTTGAGTTTCTCTCCAACCATTTGAGATAAATAACCTTCATTTATTGGATTCATGAACTATAATATGGAAGAAATTTCCATTGGAAGGTTATGTTCATCCTTGCATCGATAGATGATCATAGATTAATCAAGAATTTGAAATGTGACTTCCCTTATTTGTAAATTGATATGAGATCCATATAAAGAAATCCAATCCATGCCAAGAATCACATCAAATTCCACTATAGGGAGGATTACAAGATTTACAGGAAGCACTTTCCCACAAACTTCAATCAGAGAATAATTGTAAACTTTTGATGCGAATGTTGTGCCATTAGAAGTTGTCACAACTAACTCAATAGATAATTGTTGGTGTAGTATGATGATACCCTTGGAAAATTCTTCAGAAATAAAATAGTGGGTGGATCAATAATCGAATAAAACATTTTATACTTTAGAGTGGATGGTAAGTGTATGTTACCACTTTGTTATCATACTCCACATCACCGATAGAAATTGCATGTGACTTTCCTTTTTCATTGGCCTTAAGAGTTTTTTGACATCGATCATCATCAACAACCATTGGATTAGGGAATTGATTGGCATAATGCCCAATTTCCTTTCAATTTGTAACATTAAAGTGTAGGAGGTGCATTCTGTGTAGCCTTTTCTTTGTTCGCATCACTATACATATTTTTCTCATCACTGTGGCATTCAATAGCCCAATGACCATATTTTCCACACTTACAACATTTTCTTGTCCCTTTATGACAATTCCCTCAATGTTTCTTTCCACACTTTGATCATAAGGGAAAACTCATCTTTTTTTTCAGTGTGGTCTTTATATTTTCTTTTGAATTACATTTTCCTCTTCTTATCAAACCCATATGACTGATGGGTTACTCCAATCTTCATCTCAACCTTGAGAGAACATTGAACAATTTCATCATAGCTATTGAAGTCCCTTATAGCTAATTCCCTTTGGAGACTTAGTTTTAAGACACTAAAGAATCGATCTATATTACTCTCAGGTTGGATAATAATCCTAGATGCATAACTTGCAAGCCTTGTAAAATTTTTTTCGTAGGTACCAACAGATTAATAATCCTTTTTCTTTAGTTCAAGAAACTCATTCTCCATATTTTTTCAAATAATACTAGGGAAGTAATTATTGAAAAATAAGTCCTGGAACTCGTCCCATTCCATGGACTCAATTTCGTCCCTTTGCCTTCTATTCTTGATAAGATTCCACCATAGATCAGCTTCACCTTCCAAACGATATACTACTAAGATGATATTATCATGTTCAAAACATTGTAGAACTGAAAATATCTTTTCAGTGGTACTGATCCATTGTTCAGCCACTAGTGGATAAGAAGACCCGCTGAATGAAGGTGGATGCTGCCTCATGAAGGATCCAACAGAATGTTGCTCCTTCCTTTTCTCATTTGGAATTCTTGCATGATTCATATCTTGAGAAAGTTGTGTGGTCATGGATACAAGATTTTTCATTCCATCTCCCATAATTTTTGGTTGCTCAGGGGGGACAATAATTACATTTCCCGTCGCATTCATCATTAACACGGTTCCTTCGGGTTCCATCCATTGACTAAAACCAAGAAGCATAGTCTGAGAAACACTAATCATAACAGGAAAACCACATAATCAAGAATAAAATTTCACACTTTAGGTATTATCATAGGTAATTCATGGCCATTTCTAAAACACTAATATTGTGTTCTATGCTTAGAAATATCCTTAGGGTTCTTACTAAGGCTTTCACATCTTAGTTTCCAAAGGATGAATATACCTTTCCTCTGATACCAATGATAACGACCCATAATTTACATACATTGTTATTACATTAGAATTGAATCATACTTATTACAAAATATAACAAAACCATGATAGGATCGTATAGGTATAGTGTCCTTAGAAACTGGGAAACATAAACAACTGGTTCATAAATCATCTACATTGTCTCTCGCTTATTTCATCATATCTAGCATCTCTTTTGTCATATCCTACTTAATACCATTCTTCCTGAACTAGGAAAAAGAAAACATATTAAAGGGTGAGATAAAATACTCAGTAAGGGTAAACAAAGAAAATATCAATCATATCATATTCATAAGAACATAACATTTTGAAAATCTTAACCTGTAAAAGAGATCATAATATCATGACATGGGATAAATAATAGTAGTGAAATGTAATCCCAATAATCATAAAATAAAACATGAAACTTTGTGTCCTACACACATAATCATAGAAAATCATTTCATATTAGTCAAGACTCATTTCCAAGATCATCATAGCAGACAAATTCCATTACTAAGCCGAGTTCACTACTCATTCCAGTCTTGTTTCACCGAACCGGATTAACTTGCCATTCCAGCCATGTCTGTCTCATGAGATATAAATATTTACCCAATGCATTTTAGGGAGATATAGGTCCCACCCATCTCATAATGAAACCATTATTATGTGTTCCACGAAATCATAAATCATACATCATAGTAAAACCAATGTAATAAAAATGGGATTCTTAAACATAATGCCATCATAACATAATCCATGTAAGAAAAAAGGACATCATAGAACTAATTTCATCATAACATAATCAAATCAATGTAATAATTGGGATATAAATAGAACCCTATATTATCTTAGACGGAAAATAATTTTGATAAAACACTTGAACTCCATTCTTGACGAAAATATCATTTCTACTTCAAAAACATTTTTCCTTTCTCAACATGTCATATAATTTTAAAATAAAAGAATTTAATTGAATATAAAATTGAAAACTTGTAAAGGATGCTTCATGGAAATAATTTTCTATGAAATCATAAAAATCCATTCATGTCGTATAATTTAAAAAAACATTCTTCTCGTACTTTGGCCGGAAACGTCAAAAAGTATCTCGTACTGAAAATGACAAAAGATTCCTTTCATATGATTTACTAAAAATTCCCCAATAGGTAAAATTGGATTTATAAAATTTTATGAGGATGGAAATAATATTAAATATTGAGGAAATATGGATATGTGTGATAAATATACCCCAGTAAATTCTGAAGTATAAACAATCTCGAAAAAAAATGAGATTGCATGATTTTTCCTTACCTTAGGTCTGATATGCTTTTTACGCACTCGAAACCCTTGTATAATGATTTAAATAATGTCATTGACTTATTCCAGAATCATACTCATTGTTATGATATCATATATGGTCATATTATTTTCTTCTTACTAGTAATATTTCATTGCTACTTGTTATTCGGGTGTTCATTACTTTATGTTCTTATGCATGTTTTGTCGATTAAATTATTATTCCTATTTTTAGGTTATAGATAAATCAATTACAGAATGGTAGTAGTATTATATATATCATATTTATTCATTCAATTCGTTTATATAATCACGGTTTAATGAAGATCATGTAGAATGAATCCTATCGCATCATGGAGACGGTAAGATATATGTACGCACGAGCGCTAATATCGTTACCCTAATTATTGAATGGTGTTGGATTGGATGATAGAATATCTAATAATTAGTATCATATTATAATAATCATATATAATTTTTCTTTACACCATTATACCCATCCATGTATGGTGGTGGTGGAAAACAGATTACACCACAGCGTGGAGACGGTATTCCGTACGTACGCACGCGTGGTGATTTCATTTTCCGTAGGATGGATAGAAGGTGAAATAGGTTTGTTTCATATTTATAATAACCTATTAGTATATGAGTTATACTGATGTTATCACTTTATAATGAAACATATAAATAAAAGAATGTATAAGAAGAAATAAATTTTAAAGGATCGGTAAAGGATATTACATCTTTTTGGACGTGCCTCTTCTAAACCTCCTCTTAAGGCACTAAAGATGGTCTCTAAAGAAGACAAGGAACTCTAGTATGATTATAGGGAAGTGGAGAAGAGAAATTTACAGGGTTTGTCTGAGCTTGAAGGATCAAAAGGTTGTGAGGAGAAGAGGGAGGAGGTGCCCTTTTATAAGGGAGGAGAGGGGCACCTTTGGAAACATAAAAAATATTCATTTATAATAAATTCAAAACCCACTTAAAAACCTCCAAAATGACTCAATTAGAATATGAGATGAGATAGGGATGTAATATCATCAACAAATAAAATTTATACATGTTGGTAATTTATTTTAAACATTATAAAATTGATTTATCCTTATTTAATCTATTTAATTTTATTTGTGGTAATAATATTTTAAATTTTAAATTGTTATAAATAATTACGTATGTGTTTTCAATTATCCATAATTGGATAATTTATGAAATTTTAGACCATATAAATTTCAATTTATAATTTTTAAATATTTTTTTTATTTTTAAACAATTTTATAATATGTTATTTTTAAGAAATAACAATAGTGTCAATTTTGACAGTATTCATTTATTTGAATTTAAATAAAATCCACACATGGAATATATTTTAAGAAAAATATTTAATAGATTAATAATATTTCATATTCATATATAAAATTTTTGGAGAACATTAATTAGTTCATATAATATTTATTTTAATATTTTTAAAACCATTTATTTGATATTTCAATCAATAAAATAACTTCTACATCACTATTGTGTCATCATTAATGATAATTATTTAATCCATAAAAATTCTAAATAAATTCTCATGATTTAGATAATTTTATTTTATTTTTTGAGAATATTTATATTCTATGTTTTATAAATTTTATCACTAAATTAAAATTATTACACTTATAAGATATAAGAGATTGACATGTTGTCACTTTCTTTGGTTTTAATTATAATTATATCATTTTCATGGTCAATAGTCCATGAAACGAATATATTATGAACCTTAAGTGATTTTTGTCTACTTTTCTTCATCCAATAAAGTTTTTTCCGGTGGTAGGGTAATTTTATAATCTTATTTTTACCCTTAATTACCCTATTTACCTTTAACTATAGTAAATAAAAATCACCGTAGTTACTATTCATAATGTTAAAAATAATGAAAGTAACCGCTTAACATAATTTGGACCCACTGAATCAAAATATGGAATCCATTTTTGAAAATTCAAACACAGAAGTTTCAGTAATTAATTTAAAATTAATCCCATTGTTAAGAAAACGAGTTTTAAAAGTTAAAACATTGTCAAAGATTGAAATGTTTTTACCTATGAATTCAATGTAAAATTAATTGTAATGACATAAATTATATTAAATGATAAAAATATATTCTATTTATAATTTAAAATAATTAAAATTTATCATTTAACCATAAAAATTATCTTGATGAAAAAAACTTGTTTTTAAGATAAAATTAGCCTATTTTTACTATTCATCAAAATATGAAAGTTATCAGAAAATTATCAAAAATTTATCCAATATAAATTTTTATATCCTGATTCAAAAGAAGAAGTTTATTTTGTAAAATTGAAATTATAAACTTGTCAAAAATTATATTTTAAATGGGTGCGCCATCAAAAGGCGTAAAACTGCATTTTTTTAAAAATACTTCTTTTATCCGAAAAATTGATTTTGTTTTCATATCTCATTCTAGAAAATGTGTAAGTTTAATTATAATGTTATAAAATTTAAAATTAGGTTAATACTTTTCATAATGTCTAGTTGATACTATTATAATAATATAGGATTTTTTAGTGAAACTCAGTATTGCGTACAATGCAAGCTATCAAGGAATGTTTCTCTTGCGTGTAACGCAAGCCAAGACAGTGTTGTGTGTAGTGAAAGATTACCTTGGAGGTGCTTATAAAATATGACATTAAATAAATATTTCTCATAAAATCTCAGGGTGTTACAATTGAGGTTCATCACATGCACCAAAAAATCCTGTGACAACTGAGGGTGATCCAAAAATTGTTGTTGAGGAAGTTGTTCAGGGTTAAAGGTTGTCAGGGGAAGGTTAAAAAACAACCACTCCGAGTTCTCCCATGGGTGAGACTAATATGGGATCTAGGATATCATTGGATGTTATGATTAATCATGGAATTTCTTTTGAATAATTATTATAACATGTTAATATGCCAAATACTTTGGAAGATTTTGAAGTTCCTTATGTAGAACCAAATGGACATGATTTTTCATTTTTTGTCCTTTCAATCATCTTATAATTAAATTTCTAACCATGATTGGTTGAAATATGTAGTTCCATCTAAAAAACTACTGCAGTGATAATGCTTGAAGGAAGTGTCGACATCACTGTCAATCCCACCAATGCGAAGACGTTTTCTTAGGTGAATATTAAAAGGAAAACCCTTATTGATATACATTTAGAGGATCCTGATAAAGTTAAAGAAATAATTCCCCACCAAGAGACATCAACCAAAACTATTGAAACTGTAAATATTGGGGTGGAGTCTTCTCAAGATGCGGACCTATTATTAGGTGAGGGATACCGATATTTTGATTGTGATCACTCTTGTTTCCTTTGAAACTAACCATAACAATAATTTTAACATCACCATATAAGATTATCAATATCAATGGATAGGTCTACAGATGAAGCTTTTGCATCAGCTCAAATAGTATTAGGAAGTGAATCAACTACTCTCAAGAAAGGAGTAGAACAGGGAAATTCTTTAAGTGCATTAATCCCAGAATACATTCCTCCTTACGATAGTGATTCTAAATCAGACCCAGAACTGCAAAATTCTCTTCATCTTGCAAGTCATAATGAATGGAAAAATATATGGAAGATATATATGAAATTTCCCTTTAGGAACTTCCCTCACCAATTCCACAATTTTCATCTCTATTCATTACACTAGTATTAGGAAGTTTTGATTACAGTGAAATTCATACTATAGTGAAAGAGATTATATGAAAAAAGGACCAATAGTAGAAGCATCAACAAGATATGATAAAAAATCTAGACTGTGGATCAATACTGATGAGTTTCAAGCAGTTCTATCCCAAGATGAGGCCAGTCATACTGAAAAGATGAATGAACTAAACCATAAAATTAAAGAAAATATTGTTCTGTAGTTGTGTCTTTAATAAGAGTTAGACATTGTCACATGGGAGCTTGACCAGCTTCATGATTCAATAAGAGAATTCCAGAAGGATGGTGAAAAAACCATTGCAGATGCTGAGGAATCACTTCATCGTGCCGAAGAGAATGAAACTGGTCGGCTAAGAAAACATTAATAGGAAGGTGATGGGGCTCAAGAGGTCATTAATCAAATGAGAAGTTATTTAGAATATCTCTTGTGATTTATGATAGAGAGACTCCAATTTTTGGATGCTCCTCTGTGGATTTTTTTTACTCACAAAAGAAAATAATTTTGTATTTAATCATATGTGTCTTCTTACTTTCTAGCATTCTTTTATTTTTACCTAAACCAATGGGCCTTGTAAGTACAATTTTATTTTTACTAGGTTTATACATACAACCCCACAATCTTTGTATCTTTTGGATTTTTATTTCCCAATATTTTATAAACCATAAAAAATGTAAGTTTAGTGAGATGAGAATCAACTTTTGTCCAATGTTCCTATTTTGGGTTTTCAATCTGGTGAGTACTATGTCTCTTGGTTATTGGAAGTTTAGATTCATGCATGATGGACTAAAAAGGCTAGTGCTTAAGGTTGAATAGCTTTAACCATAAATTTTGAAATTAGATCCCAAACAAGGCTCAGTGGTAAGGAATTGCTCTAATATTATTTAAATACATCAAAGGGGAATCTTGAGTCATGATTTTTCTGGTCACAAAATATGAAACCTGTATAAACATAAATAGTTTCCTTTCCAAGAATGAGGTTACCATTATTTGACGAACCCATTATGGTGGTTGTATTATACAGGGTCGACTAGGGAAAATGTTTTATAGCCAAACCATGACATCTATTGATTTACAGTCTTGTTATGTATGAAATGTTTATGAAAGGCCTCTAGGGGTACGTACTGCATAGTCAAGAAAAATAGATCTTAAGAATTTAACATTTTATAGATAATAGCAAAGGGGAAATAATATTTGGGTGAATCAATACCACAGTGAATGGTTTTTCTAAGGAATAGAATTTTAAGAATAAAGGGTTATTTATACCGACATACATCATGAATGGGAAAAAACACCTCTACCCATGTTTGGTGTGTGATAAATGGTTAAAATTTTTCATAAATGGGACTTTCTGATATCATACTATGAAATTTTAAGTCATGTAGTGAGGACATTGCTCTGTGCAGTTTTATGTCATGTAGTGAGGACAATGGGTGGCTTTAATTTAATGTCTTTATCTTTGAACAATGGTTGAAGACTCTAATTTCTTCATAATTTGTTTCGAAACATACTACCATGTTCAAGTATATAAGGTAAGAATTGTAAACTGTGATTTGGAATTTCTTTATCCAAAGAATAATATGGAAAAATGATAAAAGTAATTAGAGGAAGAATTTCCTAAGAACAAAGTTTCCATTATTTGATGAACCCTTTATGGGGGATGTATTATGTAGGGCCATCTAGGGCATATGCTACATAGTGAAATAATGGGATCTTTTGACTGATAGGCTTGTTATATAGGGAACTTATTCAAGGCCACCTAGGGGAACATACTATATAGTCAGGAAAAAGAGCTCTCAAAAATTTGACATTCTATTGCTTAATGATAAAGAATGTTTATGGAGATTCTGATTTTTTATAGCACAGAGTTAGGTTTATAGACAAAGGTACCTGAATATGGATATAGTTTTTCATATCATGATTTCCAAATACTCTGAGGAATATAATTTCTATGAAGGTCTAACCTAAATTTAGGAAGCATGGTGGTTGTAGTTTTAGGTCATATTACCAGGATCAAAAACAGAAATAGTAGATTATATGTGGTAAAATAATCTATGGTTATTTCATATTGATTTGAACACATGGAGAGGAAAATGTGCAAACTATGGTCTTGAAGGATTTGAAATCTAGAGAAAGGAAATTGGAAAAATATACATGGATGAATTCTTTAATATACAGATTCTTGTATATGGTCATCAGTGATTGAAGGGGACATAACATGCATTTTCCAAGAGTGAAGTTACCCTTTTTGATGAACTTTTTATGGGTGTTGTATTATGAAAGGCCGACTAGGGAATATATTGCACAGCCAAATAGTGGCATCTTTTGACTAACAAGCTCGTTATATAGGAAACTTATACAGGGCCACCTAGGGGAACATACTTCATAGTAAAAAAAGAGTAATCAGATATTAGAAACTCTTTCACCAAAAACCATAAAAAATTTTATGATGGTATGAAAATATTCATGATTAAGAGTGTGAAATATGAAAGGGGGAAATGCTAAATGCATAGGAGAAATATTTGAAGCAATATTGTCCAGGAGTTTTGAGTCCCTTACATTGATTTGACTAATATGTAAAAGGGGGAAATTTATTATTTCTTTGGTGGTCTCTCTAAGGAGAGGACCCAAAATGAAGACTTCCACATAGATTGTTCATTATATGTGGAAGAGAGATAAAAATTTACCCTGTGGATGGGACTGGGAGATAGAGCCTAGCTTTTCCTATGTATCTCAATGGGATGAGAATCAAGCCATACGTAGTTCTTTGGGTTCTTTTCATTTTAATGTTGTGTAGCCAGGACATTATGATGTGTAGTTTAGATTCATGCAGTGAGGACTTGAAGTGGTTACAATGTGAAAAATGAAGATTTTGGATGGACCAGGGAATTAAACCTATGTGTCACTATGTATCTCAAATGGATGAGAATAAAGCCATATGAATTTCTTTGAACACTTTCTATGCATTCTTGATTCATGCACATGGAATAAAATGGGGGGATTTTTTATCGTGGTGGTGGTTGGGCCCAAGATTGGAGATCCAGTTGCCTCTAAGTATCCCATTGAAAATGAAAATCAACCCAAACATAGTTATTGAAATAATAATTTCCCACACAAATTGATTTTGATATGGGAGACAATGGATTTTAACACATTCTAGAATAAGAATGGTTAAAATTAAGACAAAACATGGTATGAAGATCAAACCATGAATCTTGAAAAAGTAGTCTGTATAGATCTAGTTGATTCTTAGGATGAGAAAATGGAATTACATTTTTTTTCATTGTGGATGGGCCCAAGATTGGAGATCTAGGTGTCGCTGCGTATCCAATTTAAAATTAGAATCAAGCTACACATAGTTCCTGAAATGAGGTCCCTATGAAGATCTATTTCAAACATAGGGAGAAATGGTTATCATGTGCCACTAAGGAGTAGCAATGATGTTAGTGAAGCTTGAACATGGAATCTCTTAATGTCAAATATATAAGATGTTAACCATATAGTTTAATGTCATGTAACAAGGTAAAATGCTACCTATTTTAACATTATGCATCATGGAATCATATTGTTCTTATGCAATTTAATGTCCTTCAACTAGGACTTTGTGTTGTACAATTTAGAGTCATGCAGCGGGGATATAGTGTTTTGTAATTACACAAAGTACTACTTCAAGAATATTTAATTTGTTGGAGTTTTAATAATTTATCTATCCATTGACATTAGGTAATAAGCTCAATTACAGTATACCTTATGTATAGAGTAAGGTCCTTCATACATTGTCTCACGTTTTGGTGGCATCCATCCAGGTATCATTGGATTATTGAGGACCAATACTAATTCTCCTTGAAGAAATGAGCTGAAGTGAACTTTCTTGTAAAACAATTGTGCTATTCGGTTTTGATAGACTTCAAAATAAAAAAATGTATGAAATGTATTTTTGTCTAATCATTCTATCTCATCAAATCATTTTGGAGACTTTTCATCTATAGATAACTAACCAAAGATTGCAACACAGAGTGAACGCAATTGAATTTCAATTGGTGAAACTTCTTCTATTCCATATACCAATAAATATGGAATTTCCTGAGTGGTTGTAAGGGTAGTAATCAAATAAGCCCATAAAAAATGAAAAACGTTTATCAGGTCGAGATTTCGTATCTTTATCCATCATATTATTTAGTATATTTGATATAGTTTTGTTGAAAGCCTCTATCTTTCCATTGGCCGATGCGTGATAGTGAGATGAATGGCTTGATTGTATATTGTGCTCCTGATATAAATTCATGAACTCAATAGAATAAAATTAGTGTTTTTGTCAGTTAATATAATATAAGGGACACAAAATATAGTGACGATGTTAGATTTGAAAAAACTAACAATGATTTTGGCTCAGACATCTTTGAGAGATATTTCCTCATCCCATTTGGAGAAGAAATCAATAGCAGTAATAATATACTCAAACTACATATACATAGAGGGAGGATAAGGTCCTACTACATCCATTTCAATGTGAAAAATCACCAGGATTATTTAGCTGTATGTAGAAACTCCGAGGGTTGATGAAATAATTTGGCATGCATTTGGCAGGAATGACATATCTTGGTGAAATCGGGGAAATCTTGCATCATCTAGGGCCAAAATTATCCAAGACATCGGATTTGACCCAAAAGTCTATTCCCAGACTAGTGATAACCACAATCTTTTGCAAGTACTTCCTTCGTGACAGATACAATTTCTTCTCCATCAATACATTTGAAGAGGACTCCATCAAAACCTAATTTGTATAGGATCTTATGGCGATCTATACTATCATAAACTGTGAAATTTTTCACTCGTCATTGGATCTATTCATTATCAACACTATCGGGTGGAAGTACTCCATTTTGAAGGTATTCCATGATGGGTGTCATCGATCCCATAGTATGACCATACAGTTCATAAATAGGGCAGATTTCATTAACTTCCTCTATTCTAGTTTGAGTGAAAGGTGAAACAACATGACGATGGGCAATAATGATGATTGTATCAAATTGATCTGGACCTGACAAGTTTTTGGATTCATTAACCAGTGCATCAGCTAGGGCATTTTGGGATCACAAGAGTTAAGACAATGATTTCTATGAGGGAAATTCAGCCATTTACCCTCTGATGTAATCACACAAATGGATTAACTCTTCTTTTTTGATATCATAATCCCCAATGATCTGTTTAATTACCTAATCAAAATCACCATTCACTTTCAAGTGGTTCACATGTACATGGAGTGCCAATTCGAGGCCCGCAATTAGATCTTGATATTCTACCTCATTGTTCCTACTGCCTTCTAAAAATATGAAGGAATATGGAAACACTGCCTTTTTTGGGGAGATAGGTACAATACCTAACCAAAATTTTTTCAGTTTAGGGTTTTCTCTTCTCTTCCCCATTGGACTTCTGGAAGCACCATCAAAGTACATTTCTCATGTTTTGGGGTTATCGTGAATAAATAAGACCTCACCATTAATAAATTTGGTATTCAAAGAGGTATCTTCTATAGATGGATGCTCAGTATGGATGTCTACCAAGGCCTATCCTTTTATTCATTCAGAGGAACAAAATGGATATCAAACTATTGTAAAATAACTTCCCACCATTCCAAACATCGTATAAGCATAGGACGACTGAGAATATATTTGAGAGGGTTATTGTGAGATAAAAATTTGACCTCATGATGTTATAGGTAGCGCATCAATTTTTTTACTGCAATGATTAATGCTTGGAAGCACTTATCGATACTTGAATATCAAGTCTATCTATCAGGCATAGTTCTACTGAGACATTAAAGTCTATTTTCATTCCAATCATAATTCTTTTGGTCAAGGAAGAAACTAAGTGATCAGTCTAATGTTGTTACATAGTGAATATGTGGATTTACTTTAACAAGTGGAATTAATACTAGTATACTCAATAGATATTTCATGAGGGTAACAAATGTCTCTTGGCAGTCTTCAGTCCATTGATAGGTGATTCCCTTCTTCATTAATTTGGTGAACTGTAAACAATTGCATACCAAATTATCGATAAAGCACCAAATATAGGCCAAGTGTCTTTGATGTCCTCTTAATTCATTCAAATTTTGAGGAGGTTAAATGCCAATTATTTCTTTTGTCTTTTTAGGATCAACATGGATACCATGATGGCATACAACAAAGTCAAGGAATTTTCCTAATGTTACCATGAAAGCACATCTCAATGGATTCATTTTCAAATTATGTGGTCGATGTTTATTGAAAATGGACTCTAAATCATTCAGATGATTGTAATGTTGTCTGGATTTAACTACCAAATCATCCACATAACATTCTACAAACTTTACTAAGATGGGTTTGAAGATATGGTAAATGGAATGTTGATACGTTGCACCTACATTCTCTAAGAAAAAAATAATCACCTGATAAAAAAACACCTTGAGGGGATCTAAATCCTATAGAATCCTCATCCTAAGGGGGGCATTAGGATTTAAATGTACCTATAGTATCCATCTATTAAGGAGAGATCTTCATAGTTTGCTATTTCATCAATTAGAAGTTCTATGATCGGAATTGGAAAGTCATCTTTGGGAAAATGCCAGTTAAGATCTATGAAATCAATTCAAACTATGATTTTTCCATTATTCATTTTCACTAAGAAAATTTTGGCCAGCAATTTGGGATATTGCACCTCCCTGAAAAAGTTATCCTTAATAATATTGTCGACTTCAGCTTCAATTTTAGAGGAATGAGTCGGGTGTGTTCTTCTTGCTGTCTGTTTGAATCCTTGATTCTCTTTTGGAAAACCTAGATAATTATTGGATACATCATGATCAAGGAGTAGAATTATTTTATTGTCCCAAGAACATATAAATCATTTTTTCTTTAGAAATAAAGTATACACCTCTTTCTCTTTAGAAGTCGTGGCCGCACTAATTAGAGAGGGGCATGGATCTTCTGTTATACCCAGATTTATTTTTCTAATCTCATCCATGGTGGTGGAGACGCCTTCCTAAAATAATATAGGAGAATCCTTGAGATCTTCTTGTTCTTATTCCTTACGTGTCACTTATTATTTTTCTTCTTTCATAGTAATCAATGTAGCATAATTTTCAGAGCTAAGGGAGGAATCACTATTTGAACATCCCGAATAAGAGGCAACCATTTCTGACCCTATTGATGATGAAGGGTCTTCCTAGAACATTGAATATGATATAATGGGTTGGGATATAACATATTTGTCTTATAATAGTATTGATACCACTTCTTCTAGTCTGATTACTGAAGTAGGGATTTTCCCAAGTTCAGTGGGTGAAATGAAGACATCTCTATTTAATCATTCACCACTGCTTAGTGAATCCACAATTTATCTCATGCTACTAGGCTAGATTTCTGCAATTAAAATTATGTAACTATATGTGTGATTGAATTTGGGTCTATCTATTCAATTTTATTTATAGGAAATACATAATATATACTCAAATGTTTTAATGGGTTAATCCGGATCTTTTCCTGGCTATTTGGATCATTGATTCTCATTACATCTTTTGTCACAGACCTTGTTCACTTTGTGTGATAGAATACCGCTTCAATATACTAATATTTACACATTTTAATAGAGCCTTGTCACCATATAATGTCCAAGTTTTTTCATTGGAGCAATACATGATTCATTGGTAATATGAAGATGGGATGGATGCATATTGATATAGCCACGTCCTTCCAAGAACAATGTTAAAGGTCGTGTCCTGCCAGATATCCATGAAATCGTAATTAGATATAGGATCCTAAAACTGAGTTCTAAGTGTAATCTTACCTAAAGTTTGTTTTTCATTCTTGTTATAACCTTGAAACATCAAAGTGGAAGGAGATAAGTCAGATTTAGTATGGCCTAATTGACGAAGTGTACAAATGGGAATCATGTTAACTCTTGATCCATCATTAATTAAGGATCATCAGATGTCTGTATCTTTAACCATTTCTGATAGATACAAGGTCCAAATGTGTCCATGTAAAACATCACCTTCATATTCATCTGAAAAAGACATAATGACATGACATTTTGTACGATAATTCTCTATATGGTAATCCTCAGTAGCAGTAACCCTGGTTTCAAACTCTTGAGGAGTTAAAATCCTCAATAAGTGCTTATATAAGATGTTTTGAAAGATTCATGGCATCCAAGATCACAAAATTGGATGGTTCGTGGGGTAACTACTTTAAAACAACATACTTTTGGTCTAATTGTCTGTTTTTTCTCGCATGGAGATGCAATTTTTTAGTTGCCTTAGAAGTTGACGTTCTTGATTTAGATGTACCATGTGTCGGGGTAGGAGATGGAAATAATTATTCTTTTTTGGATTAGACTTACTAGCTCTATCTACTTACAGAGAGGATAATGGTGTAACCTCTAATCAGTCCTACAAGATAATCATGTCAGGACCAATCCTGTCATGTGTAGTAGAACTCCCTTGTTCTTGTAGAGCCTGGTGAAGGTCTCTCCCATGAGTTTCTACTACATATATGGTTAGAGTAGGGGTAGAGTTAAAATAGTGGTTTCTAACATATCCATGTCTTCCCTTAGGTACTGGGAATTTAGGATCATCGTAACCATAATCATCTTTTGTACATGGATATGTTATGTGGATAATGTTAACAGAACCACAAATCAACTCTTCATATAATAATGATTCTCATTGATAGGTCGGTTCTGGTTATGCCGTTTGGAGGGGTGATTCCCATTATTTTGAAATATATGGCATTAAATCTTTCAGAGATAAGGAAAAATTTTCCCTTGACTAGAGATCATCATCTTATGACTGGTCTTTATCTTTCTGATCATGTCACTTCTTTGAGGATTGACATTTAGAGGACTGATCTTTTGATAAATATGGAATTTTTGTAGTGGAAGGGGTAGAAGACACAATTGGCTATTTCAACTATGTTTATAGAATGTAATGAGTTTTATTGATCATTTTCCTGATCATCTAATCATTATATTTATGTGAGATTTTTCTTTTATCTTTTTACCATTCACCTCCTTCCTCTGGATCAGTAGTAGTAACATATGATACTTGGGCTGATGAACTTTTCAGTTTAACTTTTCCAGAGTCTACCATTTTTTTGTAGGAGATCATTGAAAACAAAACACTCAGAAATGGGTTTCCCCAAAATTTTTTGAAATGGAAAATATTTCAGAAGATCTTCATCTCCTTCTTTGTTCAGTTTCTTTGGCCTTGGTAACTGAAACAATTGTTTTCCAAAGCAGAAATGAAGTAACTAGGAACCTATTCATTATGAAAAAGAATAAACCTTATCCTTTAACTCCTCAAACTATCTTCACCATTGACCTTTTTTATCATATTGATGAGGTGGTAATTTCTACAGACGCTTGAGATGTGGAACCCTTTATTATGATGAGGGTTTTGAAGTAGAAGCAGGTAAATGTGCTGTTTTGAGTGTGAATTTGGAAGCCTCTCCTTTCCATTTTCTCCTTCCTAGAGCTGATGGAATTACATAATATTTAGCTTCATTTTTCACAATGGAATCCTCCACCTATTTTGAGATTGAAGAAAGGAATCGAAACCCTCTTGTGTATTTCATAGGGTTCAGTGGTGTGCATATATTTTCCAAAAAAAATGGAAAGAACTCTTCTTAAGGGAGTTCCATATTTAAGGAATATGGTAATCCTTTCTGTCAAGCAATGAAATCTAAAACTCTATCATTTTCTCATTTTTTCAATTTGTAAGATAAAAAACTATTGTTTTCAGCAGCGTTGAGATGCATTGAAGAAGTAATTTTTTATGAAGATCTTCTCATCCTGTAATTGATCGAGATTGAAAACATGTATATGAGTCAAAAGCTGTCCCCCAAAATGATTTCACAAGGCATTTTAGTTTTAATGCTTCTTTTTGTTGATGAGTCACCGTCATGAGATTGCAATGAGAAACAAAATGTGTTAAGTGTTTCTTTTTATCTCCCGAACCATTAATGATTAGGAATGTAGTATTCAAAAAGTTTTGTGGGGGAGGGATGGATCCACCCATTCGGGGTAAGCTTTCTTTTCTAGTTGTACTGGTGAACTCCATTCTTCAATAGCTTCCAATCAAGTTGTTAATGCCTCAATTGTGTTTATAAGAATTTGGGGAATATCTGGATGAGCAGGGACCTGTACAGGGACAGTATCTGGGGCTTGAACCAGCGTGATGACTGGAAAAACTGATGCTGGGGTTGCTACTGTTATTTTTCTTGGATAGCCCATGGGGATAGGCCTATAAGGATGTGTTTGATCCTGCCCTGGATGTGTACCCAATGAAAGGAATTCAATATCCACATCTGTAGTTTCAAAAAACCCTCTTTTTTGAAGTGTTTCTACATTATGTGCAAGTTGAGTATTTTCTTGGGGAGCATGCCTGAAAAAAATTCTTCTTTGATGTAACTATGTATTGAGCATTTTCAAATCCTACATCTCCTCTTCTTATTGTGGAAATCATTCTTCAAGTGAAATAGATTGATCTTCTCCAGTGGAAAAGTGATATATAATCTAAATTGTATCATTCCCTTTGTTAGATGACCTTCGAAGGGGTGGGAGTTGGTTACTTGAAGGAATACTTGGGTTCTGAGTAAACCTATGATTTCAGGTATGCACAACTCCTTCATTTTCTTCTGTGTGTACCATATTATGGATAAGAACTTCATATTATGACTCCTTTGAACTAGAATAAATCTACAAAGGATATTTTGTAATGGTATTAATGAAATTCACTGATGCATAGTGCATTGATGGAATTCTGTTTGTATATTTGTAAGATCATCTCCTTCTATATCTTCCATGAGACTTTGTTCTCCTATATGCTAAATTCCTTGGAACTACTTGATGAACAATAATCTGAAGGGAATCCTTGGATAGTTCTGTTGTGCATTCAATTTGTGGATTCTAACCTAATTGGGAGAAAAATTACTTCCATTGAGGAGGAGGGGATTGTAGATGTTAAGAATCCCCCAGCCTTACAGGATGGATCTTCTCATGTTCTTCTTCTTCAAACCATTGACCATTGTTTCTTGAATTTGAAGGTTTAATTAAACAATCTCCTAGCCTTGCATGTTGGGGTGGTTCATGAACTATTATAGCAGATATTCGCGCAGCTTATCTTCTAATTTTTTTGAATTTTGGTCTGAACATTGGTTGAGTTCATTATCTGACAACCATTTAATTCACCTATTTTGGAATACCTGTATGATAGTTTAGATATTTGAACTATCTGATGGCTAATATACTCTAATGGGTAGGCCTACTTAATGTTCTCACATTCTTGATGTAAAAGTATTTCAACAGCTTTCTCTCTTTGGGTCTGACATTGATGAGAGATAATTGAGGATTGTTGTTGAGAATCTCTTTGATTACACACAAAATATGTTTATTGTAGCTGTCCATGAGAAATAACATTGCATGATACCTATTTTTGAGAGAATTGCTGATTTTGGAGCGTAGTGAAATGAAATTCTCCGTGTGCACCCCATCTTCTGATATGAACACCAAATGGGTTCTCAGAAATTATCTGGCACAACCACTTAAGTGCATCAAGTCATGTATGCTGAAGGGTTCTCTACTACCTTTGAACCTTTTGATATTGGAAAAAAGTTAGAGATTCCAAGATGATTTGGAGTTACCACCCTTCTACTATCTTTAAATGACGTTGACATTTATCATATGGTAATATTTTGGCTGTCAAATGACAAATAGTTTTCCATATGTTGAGGAAGCTATCAAGAATGAAATCTTATACCATCAATTCTGGAATGATGTATTGAGAGATTACCAAAGGAAAAATTATGACTAGTAATTCAAATTTCTTCAATTGTTTTCTAATGTTCAAAATATCTTCATCATATTTTTCTTGAGGATTCTCCACTTAGTCCAACCAGAGTGGATGCTTCTCGATTGTTTTATTACAAATGATTAAATCAGTCACTTTTTCCTCTGTTATATTAGAAGTAAAATGACCTAAGGGAGGTTCAAAGAATGATGGTCACATTAAGATGTCTTCTAGTTGAGAAAGTATTTCAGCTGTTAGTGACAGGTCATTAGACATGGCTGGCCTTATGTTGGAAAGTGCCTCGAGGTAAGAGGGATTTTTCATTACAATATTGTTGATTAGAGAATTTACATGAAAATGTGAAACACTACTACGGCAAAAAAATTTGTAGAAAATTCCACTATTGGGAGGACCACCATGGAGTATTATAGCAAGGGATAAATCATCTTACTCTTTAGTCTTCTGGCCACATGGAGGGTTTTGTGGATCTCATCCAGAGATAGGCTCTCTAGATTGACCGAATTTTCATGAAGCAATCCTTCATGATGAAGTTTCTAACTGAGAAATTTATAATTTATACTACTACTCCCATAATTTGGTAACGGGAGAGTAGGATTTTGAGTTGCAATAGATAAATGTCTGAGGGCTTCAAGGACTCTAGCACTAAGAGGTTCCAGACTGAAAATTGGCTCTTGATTTTCTAACTGTATTTGGAAAGACTTCTTCTTTGATGATCTTTTACCTGTATTTCGGGGCACATTCTTAGAGATGTGGTTATCATGGGAAGGTGTGTGTTCCTGGCTTGGAGTGGTCATTGGAATGGGCCGATTATCTCCAATTGGAAAGGGTGTATGTTCCCAGTCTAATTGTCCATATGATATGGGGAGTACAAACTATAGACCTCTTGGACTGAAACATTGTTGTGTATCTGCTCCAGGATGGCATGTCGATGAGTCATCCAAGGTTTGGGGACATAATTAGGTGTATGTTCCCCTGGTAATGTTGAAGTTGTTGTTATTATATTCTGACATGCTTCCAGAATATGGGTAGGAATTTATGTCTTCCCTTTCACCGTTGATAAAATGTGATTGGTGAGTTCAGTAGCTGGAATGGGAATATACATCCATTATGTATCTGCATTAGGTGTATTTTCCGGCTCTTATATTCTTTTTCTATCAGTGGGTACTGGAAGTACTCATGTATGGGGGATGAGAGTTGATTTTGACCCAGGTTTGTCATCAGAGCTTTCCGAATGACTTCTATGGGTGCTTCCAAATGGGATTGTTGGAAGTCTTGATAAATTATGGAAGATGTGTTTACCTACTAGCAATTTTTACAAAGATTATTTGGCAGATTTCTCTAAATACTGACAAAATATACCACTGTTAGGATTGATGGGTGTAGGGTGATGTATTCTCCGGCTTACCAATTTCCATCATATTTGATTGTTGGGCTTCCTTGAATGCAGTCAGTTGAGCATGTTGACTGTATGATTGTTTTTAAATAGGTCTATGGGCATGTTCATGGTACATCACAATATTTAACAAGTGGTATTGGAGGGTTTCTTTCAGAAGAGTCTTCTTTCCAGTATAATTAGGAAGGATGGGTGTATGTGCTCTTTCATTTTTTTTCCATCATGTTAGGTTGATGGACTTATACAGAGGGGGAAAAGGTAAAAACCTGCTCTTTGTTAGTCAGAATTTGTCTCTGGAGGTTCTTCTTGTGTGCCTGAGTCAGAGGGACCTGGGCCAAACAACTGAGATAATCACCCTCATCATGTTGGGATTTATTGTCGCATGATTTTGTTTATGGAGATTGTTGGTGGGAGCCCTTGGTAAGGACCCATACATATTTTAAATGAGTCCATGAATGATGTCTTGATCCACCTACTTGTAGTATGGAAGGGACTCGTTATTGAGTTTTGGGGATAAGGACCCAAAATGCTTGGAGGCAGTGGTTGGAACCATCTGCTTCTTGACCATCATTCATTGCTGTTTGGATGATCGAGGTTTATTGTTAACCTGGAGAGCCTATCGGGAAGCCTCCAGGGTTGGGATAGTACTATTTTGATGGTATTCCCTTACAAGAACATTAGAGACCCTATGTTGAAGATGTTGAGTGGGTTATGATTTCCTTCCCATGGATGATGATCCATCTTGAGCATCGTCTGGGAAATTCAGAGGTGCTGACTTGAAGGAATCGATTTGGAGTGAAGGGAGTTTTAAAAACAATTGTGAAAAACAATGAACTCAATTATAGAAATATCTTTTTTATATGGATACATACGTGATTGATTCCTTTTTCTATACTTACATTATAAATTTATAGGGGCCTAACATATGGGTAACATTATTAACATGGTTAAGGATTCATGTCAGGTTCACCATTTTTGTTTCATAGTTCCTTAAAACATGTGTTCTGGTTGTGAATCACTGCTTCCAAGCATTTTCCATTGGATTTATTTACGGAACTAGAAACATCCAACAATTCGTTATACAAAAGGGACCTACTTTCCAAAGGCATGAATTCTTTATGTTTGAACACACGGTACTTAAAAAATTCATTAGTCAAGAGGATGGGATGTCGGACTCATAACACCCTTTTTATGTGTGAATTATTGTCTACTCTTGTACTCTCTTATATATTTGAGATGTTTTCATGAATCCTTACTAATTCACCAAGTATAACATATAATTCCCTTGGAATTTTAAATAAATTATTACCATGTGTGAAATTTTGAATCAACTGTATGTATTAGAGGTTCTTCATTAATAGAGACATCTGTATGTATTCGAGGTTCTCCATCAATGGTATCCTCTCATATACTATTTATATATTCTTTTAACAATTGTTATGATGATACTAGTTTTTAATCCACTCATTGGGGCACTTTGGATTTTATTTTCATCTAGGGAGACAAAGTTTTGTTTTGATGTTGGTATCGTACCCATAAATGGGATACCTACGTATCCTTATAAAAGGAATTAGAACCCTCATAGTTTAGTGTTGCTTAATGGGACTCATCATACCTTTTAAGGTCATTTGATAAGGACCTGACCATATAGTTTAATGTCATGTGGTAATGAAATCTAAGAAAAATATTCTTATTTAGTGTTTGGTGTGGGACTTATGCCTAATAATCCCAAGAACTTAGTAATAATATGGGTTTCCATGTCAGATTAGACCCTATTCGGAATATGGACTAGGAAGAACAGGGTTTCTCGGAAGTGTTGGGCTTGCAACTCAGAGAGTCTTCCTATGTATCCCATTTGGATGGGAATCAAACCCCACACAGTTTAGTGAATCTCTTAGGACAGTATAGTCCTTTTAGAAAAATAAGTTTGGGCTGACATCCTAAAAAGGATTCCTTGGTGATAGGGGGATTAATTCGGTGTTTACTCCTTAGGAGGATGCCTCGTTTAAGGGAGTTAGTGTTGGATTTTTAAAGAGGATATCCGGTGAGCTTAGGCCTTGATGAAGGCTTCCTATGTATACCAATTATAGTGGGAATCGTAGTTCTCATAGTTCAAGATTTCTAGGTTTGGCGGATGTTGTGATCATAAGAAATCTCTAAGCCCATGTGAGCCATGCTCGGTGTGAGAAACAAGAGGATGTGAATGATTCAAAAAAATGAACCCACACATTTTCTCCTCCAATGGTGGAAGATGACGTGCCTATGGAGGAAAGGGTGGATGAGGTTGAGATGAACATGGAAGAGGGCGAGGCAGTGATCCTTTCCGATGTTCTCTTATCATTGGACAAGGGTCCAAAGTAAGTAAAGAGTGAAGGTAAAAGAAGTAAATAGGAGCAAGACTGCGAACTCCTACATGAAAGGTTAGGGGATTACACCAGGATGGATACCCTAGTGGATCTCAGGAGGGGAGGGAGACTTCTCATTTTCATGTATGTAAAAGAAAGTGTGAACCATACCTTCCCTACTAGAGACATCAAGTTACGATTTTTAGAGATGAAAAGGGGAGGACAGAACTTGAACCCTAATCCTACAAACCAGGAACTTCCCAACATTGTTCCTAAAAAAATGGTCCATGTTACTATAAATATACAAACCCATATACACTCAATGAATCCTAACCCCATTGAAAAACAAATGTGGTAAACCTCTTACTATAGAAATACCAACCCAAATAGAAGACACACTATAGTGCCTTTCTCAAATGTTCGATAAGTAATGAGGTTTGGTGTAGGTTTCAACATAATCCCTTTCAAATAAGGGATCTAGTAAAGAAGAATCCTTGCCCTGAATGGATTATAGAATAAATGGACTAGGTGAAACAATTAAGGGAACTCAAGTATGTATATGGCACCCATGTATGGGAGCGCAAGTAGGCTTGGGTGACCTGAAGTAAAGTTAAGTGATGAAAAACCAGGATTTTAATACTTGGGTGAGACATAACTCGATCCATCAAGTGTATTCACATGTATTCCCAGTAGTGGGGTGCTAAAATTCATTGGAGAGGAATGGGTGACCCACAAGTGCTACTGATTTAGGGAGGTTGGGTGCTTTAGGCACAAAAGTGTTATGGATTTAAAACACTAAATGGAATTAAGTCCTATTATCCCCCTTCAATTCCTTCACTCTATGTGTTAAATAAATACCATAAAGGTTTTGGAATACATGGGCAAAGCACTAGGGTGAACAAAGAAGAAATTGAGTTTCAGGGAAATTCATTCATACAAATGAAGGCCCCAAGGGTCTATTTGTAGGGAAATAAGTGTCCTTTTGTGAAAATGGTGGTGGGGCACGCAAGTACCTTGCGTGCCGATGACTCCTCTACTTGACTAGGGGGATTCAATTTTCAATCCTTTGCAAATCTTGATGTTTTTTTTCATGTTTTTTCTAATTTTTTTCTAAGTCATTTCCTTTTGTCATTTTTTAGATTCTGTGATGGAACAGAGTGTCAACAAACATCCCCATAGAATTTTGTCTCTCACGATTAAATTGATTACATACCAAACACTTATATAAATATTCTATGATATATATCTTCATTACAACCCACCAAAAACACTCTTCCAAATCTATATATATCTTCATGCTTCCAAGAGGAATAGAGAATGAATAACTATGTCCTTCCTCTAACAACTACTTCTTCAAAGAGGGTATAGATAGAGCATATACATGGTTCTTGAACCATATAATTCCATCATGATCAAATTTAATCTTATGAACATTTCTAAACTACTTTTATAGATTTAAAAATTATTTATGTTCCTATTTAATATTCACATAGATAGATGGTTGAACATTCAATTGAAAAAGATATGATTTATCCCCTTCTTTTAGGATTTCTTAATCAATCATTTTGAAATCTAGAAATATTGGATCCTTTCTAACCCTTAACATGGATAATATATCATGATCCTTTCAGGTCAATGCATCATCCACATTCTTCACTTTCTCAGGGTAGTAATTTATTGAGTATTCTGGATCTTTAATCATATCTAACCATATTATCTATTTCATATTCAACTCTTTCTGTGTGAATATATATACATTAAAAAAATATTTGTATAAATATCACACTTTTTTACAGGATGATAATTTCTTCATATTTTTAATGAAAAAAATATCATAGCTAACTACAAATCATGATTTTTGTATTTTTTTCATTAACCATCAATTATTGTGAGGTATAAGATATAACCATGTAATACTATATATGAACACATCCTAATCCCTTTATGGATGAATTACTATTTATTACAATCCCTTATCTAAAATAGGGTAATGTAAGAAAAGGTTCACTGACTAATCTTCCCTTTAGTTCCTTGAAATTTTCCTCACACTCATCTATCCAGAGGAACTTGGCCCCCTTTTGAGTTAAATTAGTGAGGGGATTAAATATTCATGAAACAAACTATGAATAATATCTAGAAAACTATGAAAACAGCATATCTCCGTAAATGTATTTGTTTTAGTCCAGTTCTCAATATCCTTCTTCTTTAATGGATCCATAGATATACCATCTCATTAGATTATATGACCCAAAATAAAACTTTTTGTGTAAAAAATTCACTCTTTGTTAATTTTTAATACAACTTATCTTTTTTCAGGGTCATTAGTAAAATCCTAAAGTGATATTCATTCTGTTCCTCTTCCTTTTAATATATAAGAGTGTTATTTATAAAGACTACCTAAAACTGATCAAGGCAATCTCTAATGACTCTATTCATTAAATCCATGAAGATAATAGGGTAATTGGTAAGACTTAAATGCATCAATATATATTCATAGTGACCATACCTTGTACATAATTTTTTATTGGTTATATTATCCTTATTTATCCTAAATTGACGATATCTATAATGAATTTAAATTTTATATAGTATTTATCTAAACAAATGTGAGAAAACAATGAGACAATATGGGGTATAGGGTAGTTGTTCTTGATTATGATCTAGTTCAAATCCTGATAATGAATTAAAATTATCATGTATCAATATTTATTTTTTAGAAATATATTTAGTTCACCCCATGAAGACACACTAGTATGAATAAATACCTTATTAAGATTCTCCTAGAGTTTTTTCTTCAATTCCTACAGCTCAATTGGAACCATTCTATAGAGAGTATTTGAAATAGGCATGGAACCAAGTATGAGTTCTATTGAGAAATCAACTTCACATTTTGGTGGATTTCTAGAAAATATTCAGTAAATAAATCAATAAAACCCCACACAGTAGGAATATCATCAATTTCGAGTTCTCCCCAACCATTTAAGATAAACACCCCTCTCAAGTAAGAATAAAAACCCATACGATGGATGTGATTTCCATTGTAAGTTCATATTTTTCATCACACTTCAATATAATCATAGGTTATTTGGAATATCAAATTTTACTTACCATCAACATAAGTTAATGTGAGATTTATATAGCAAAACACCATACATTCTTAAGATAACATTGAATTAAACCATGGGAAGAATTAAAAGATTTATAGGAAGCACATTCCAATAAATGTCAACTTGACTGGAATCATATACTTGAGATGTGACCATTATACCATTATTTTTTTCACTGGTAATTATTAATATAATCATATGGGTGGAATATTTATACCCTTAAAAAATTCTTTATATATGAAGAAATGGGTAGATCCATATTCAAATAATAAATTAGTAGTTCTATAGGGGATAATAAGTGTACCTCTAACCACGTCGTTATCTAACCCATCATCAAAAATAGTGATTGCATGAAATTTCCCCTGTTTATCAACTTAAGTGGTTTTTTCCACTAACCATCATAATTAACATTCAGATTCGGGCACTGGTTAGTATAGTTCCCACACAACTTTCATTTGGAACATTGTAGTATAGGTGGGTCATTCTATATACCTTTCTCCCAATTCTCATCATTATCCAACTTCTTCACATTTCATCGGAATGGAATTTCTCATTGACCTTTCTTCCTAAAATTAAAACATTTAATATTCCCCTAAAATAAATTTATTCCATGTTTCCTTCCACACATCAAGCATAAATAAAATCTCATCTTCTTCAACATATATATTTAATATTTTCCTTTGAACTCCATCTTACGTTTCATGTTAAACCCATAAAATTGTTGGGTAACTATAATATCTATTTCCATATTGAGAAAACATATAACAATTATTAATATCTACTAATGTTCTTTATGGTTAACATTCTTCAAATAATTGGTTTTATGCCACTAAATAATCGACCAACCTTCCTTTCAGGTTGGATGATAATTCCAGAAGTGTACCTCATATGTCTTCTAAAATTTTCCTCCTAGTCCCCAACAGATCATTCATCCTTTTATTTCACTCAAGTAATTCCTTCTCCATTTTTTTATTAATAATAGAAGGTAAGTAATTATTTAAAATTAAGACCTTAAATTAATCCCACTCTTTGAAGTCAATTTCATCATGTTTCGTTGTATTATTGATGAGTTTCTTCCATTGATATGATTCCCCTTCCAAACGATAGACATAAATAAATAATTTTTCATGTTATAAACACAGGATAATGAAAAATAGATTTTCTATGGTAATAATATATTTTTTTAGTAACTAGAAGATCATTGGAACCACTAAAATAAAGTGGATGTTGCCTTATGAATGAATCTATATAATTTTGTTCCCTCTTTTTCTTATTTGGAAGTTTATCATGATTCATAGATTAAGAATGTTTTGTGAGAATTGAAAAGATATTTTCCATTTCAACTCTTATTATGTTAGGATTATCACAAGGAAAATAATTTCATTTTCAATAACACTAATAATCTACATGGTTTGTTCTGGTTTCATCCATTGACTAAAACTAGAAAACATAATGTAAGAAATAATTATCATAGTGGGGAACCACATAATCATGAAAAATATCTTATATGATGTTTAAATCATGGAACATTATTTTTAATCAATAAAAAAGTTTGTTTTATCCTATTTCATTAATAGTAATCATCTATTTAAATAATTTATGATGGTTTGTAGAGGGTTTATTATTTTCCAAAGCATATCCCCTTGGAAGTGTCTAACCAAGTGTGCAGTAAGGCTCATTGTTGTGCAGCAAGTAATGATTGAGTCTAATTCAATGTGCCTTTTTAGATTTATTACACCTAGGCACCTCTATTCCAGATCCACATCCTCTTGTAGTATCTATATAGGGATATAATTGCTTGGAAACCACTCGATCTATCCTTTACCAAAATCCCAATAAATTTTTCTATATTTTGATACATCCATATAATAATCCATAGAAATATCCTTTGAATTCTGAGAAAAATGTTCATATCCTAGTTGCTAAATATTAACTAAACCAATCCTCTGATACCAAATATAAGGAACCAAACATCTCATATATAGTTATTACATATTTTCATATGAAAATTCCATATAATACATGAACACAGACCTAAGGATCATAATGCTATAGTGTCTTTTAAAAAAATGTACACAAAAATATTGGTCTATAAGTGAGCTATTTCATCTCCCACTATGTTCTTCATAACTGGAACCCTTCATAGATATATCATATTTAAAATACTTTATCATAACATTGGGAATAGAATATTAATAAAGGGTTATCTCCGATGATCAGTAAATGTAAACATGGTTGATAATAATATATCATGAGAATAAGGGTTTGATAAAATGGGAATAATATTTTAAAACCATTAACTATATATCATAGGTCCTAAACATGATTTATGGAATAAATATTGGAATTTTTTAAGACAAAAATCATAATGGAATCAAATAATATGGTCCTTGAGAGAATGGAATTGGAAAATAAAATATATTTTTGGTATACACATATGTGTAGATAATTATACGTTAAGGGTACCCACCAAGACATTCATAAAATATTAGTCCTAGGAAAACCACTTTTGTACATGAGAAAAATCCACGTTCATTCCTAATAATTATTCCCCTATAAAAATCTTAGGAAAAATTTTATGAAATATAAACAAAAAGATACAAATCTTATGGTTCCCACTATATAGCCTTATAAAAAATCAAGTTATGCTCGCTAAGTCCACTAACATAGGTAGAAGTTTGAACATTCTACATTCCTAAAAAATATCATACCCAAATGATATTTGAAAATTAGGAAATTTGAAGAAAATTAGAGTTGGTAAATCAATGAAAAATCTCATGTCCTTGGGAACTCTCCACCAAAACATGGGTATCAAAATAGGGTTTCATCAAAAGATAGTGACATAAACCTTCCTACCTATGATCTATATAAACATAATTACATTCATTATAGAGTTCTTTATCCATGGAATTATGGTCCCTATAAACCAATTTGATCTGTATGGTAGTATATTTCAGAACAATGTACAGCGTGATTCCCTATATCATGTGATACCTAGCGATGTCCAAATACCTTACTTTAGATCCATGCACATGGTTCTTTTCACCCAATCTGTATTCCATCCTATAATTTATACCTATTTTGGTTTCAGGGTATCAAATCCCTTAGTAAAAATACTTCTTATATAGGATTCATCCAAGAATGTATGGTCATAAGTCTCCTCTTGATAGCACCTAAATGTTTTTTAGTCAACACACATTGTAAAACTCCACTCACAGAGATCAATATCAAATCCGGTTAGATGTTCAAATATGTAGTAAAGTGATCTACATTTATGTTATAATTAGACTCTTTTTATTCCAAACAAATCTAATTCCAAGGGTGGAATTTTTTTGGCACCCACAATTGTGTGATATGAACTTTTCTATCAAATAATTCAAGTGTAAAGAATATAATAAAATATTGATTTACATTACCAGAAGGACTCAGTGGTAGCATAATGAAGAATATGGGATGAGGATTTTCATTATAAGGGAATATAATTTTAGTTTGTATTGTATTCATTTTACATAGAATATTATTCTAAGTATTTATGAATTACCACCTTATTCGAAAACAAAATAAGCTATCTAAGCATGCTGGTTGGCCATCTAAACCTAAGAACTAGTTAGAATCACTTTATCCTTGTCTGGAGATCTATTCGAGTAGTCAAGATACATGCGATCAGAGATCACGCGATGCATACATAGGTGTGTGCAGGTGTTCCTAGGAGGTCCAGGCAATGGGAGGGTCTGGCTGGTGAGGGAAAGTGAAATTGTTGTGGGTTTCAATCCTACTATCAGATCTAGGTAATTCTATTGTGGATTGAGTTATTATGTTCTCCCTGAATAAGTAGCATGATGATCAGGGATGTTGAAAGAGGTGGAATTGCTCATCCCTTTAAAACCATATAGAAATAATTTCCACCATCTAATAAACCCACTCTTTGTTATTCGATTGATTCATATGATCATATTCAAACTCCGTGAACCTGTGGATCTCACATACACCCCTAGTTCAACAAACAAGAGTCCCACTGGACGCCTCTTTTATTTTCACTCGATGATCACCATGGATATTCATATTCATCATTTGAGCCTGAGATAACTTATCATTCTAAATATATCAAATCATTTCATGAAGCTTCTCTTTTCATGCATGAAGATCTCATGAAGGTTGGTCATGAAAATCCCACTAAGAGTACAAAATAATAGGTACCATGATCCACACAATGATTAGAAAAAAACATGTGGGAGTCATAATAATTTCAAGAAGAAGAACATAACTTATCTTCATGGGAAACTCCCATCATACACAAGATCACATAGTGTTGTATGAATATGATCATAATAAAATATCATAGATAGCCTAAGGGTCTCAAATTATTTCTATAAATCCATCACAATAAATCCAGTAGTCATTTGAGGTCCCATGAATAGTAGTGTGATGCCCTGGTGGCTATCCAACCTATCATCATGAGAGTCCATTGCATTGTTTATTGATTATTTTCATGAGAATCCTCCACCACCTTACCTAGAACATGTTTCATGCCCACCATGAATGTTGGTTCCACCTTTGGGATGCCTCTTCTTATAGAAACCTTTCCTTTCCCATAAAAAAGACACAAGGGAGAGGATAAGGGGAGTAGTGGATAAAAAATAAGGGAAAAGAGGGTAAGGTGAGAGAGATAGAGAGAGTTTTGACCATAGGTCATGAAGAACCTCTTTAGATGATCTCAATGGACATGTAGTGTGATCACTTAAATATCATGTGATGATATTAATATCATGCCACAAATCATTCATCTAGGGTATTCAAGTGATCGTGCGAAAACCTCACTTGATTTCAATTCCATCATGAAAGAATTAATACATGAAGATAACACCATCGAGAATCACTAAATAATGTTTATAGAGTCCCTTGAATGATTACTTAGAGATAATTTGGTCACATGGAGATAATTTTACCACATTCATGTGGTGTTTATGTGAAGCTCAAACAAATACCTCTTCATCATGAGGAGTTAAGAGGCAGAACCCATGATCTTGTAATTCCCTTTCCTCAGTATAACGGTGTAGGTTGTTCGACTTGTGAGACACCCATTCTAGTGTCCACATACATACACTCATGGAAACAGACTACTCTATGTAGACCTTGGGGTTTGTAGACATGATGGGAATACCCTTATTTATGTGATTTATGCACCATGAACCCTCATCCATATGTGTGGAATCAATGGGAATAATATTCATATATTGGAATAACCCATTGAAATACTCAATAGAAAATCTCATGAGAAATTAAAAGTTATGTGATGACATAATGCAGGAACATCTCTTAGTATATATGGACATGAGGATAGCACCTCCTCTCACTATTCAGGCCTTTAGTAAATCAGTATTGGTATAACCCTAAGAAATTAACCCATCCTCCCTTACAAAATATTTTCCATGAAGCATTGAGTCATGATCCCATTGGTCATGTAGCTTCATCATCTGGACATATATATGATCATAGACAAATTCACAAGACCCCATAACATGATTAAATTAAGATCAAGTGATCATAAGATTCTTCATCGGTCTCTAAAGGTCTATATATTACTTATAACAAATCAAATTGATATAGAAATACCTTAGACAAGTCATATTTTTTATTCAATAAGACTTTGAAAATATAGGTTGATCATGTTCAAAATTATAAAAAATACAGCATTTTCATGTGACAGTCCCATGACATGTCACTATTTTTATAAGATAGTCCAGGGGAAAGACATGTTAATCACGAAACAACATATAGAAATGCCAACTGATCATGAGAAATATCTTTGACATGTCCACTTTGATAATGAAAATAGATCTAAGATCATGTGAAGAAAACTAATACATGTCTCCAATGTCATGAGATATCATAAGGACATGCCAGACTGATCATGTGACAACACATAGACAAGCCATATAATCCTTCAAAAGATCTTTTAATTGATAGATTCGATCAAGAAAAACATCTTGAACATGTCAGGGAGACACCCTTGGATTTGTCTGTCATCTCAGACCAACACCCCGAACCAGTCAAGAATACCATCAATATATGCCCATTGGACAACTAAGACATATATGGTATATCCCCTAGGATATCTCAACTCTGTCCAGTAGACACTCTTATACTTATACCATGATAACCCTCATCTTGGAACCTTTTTCCACATACACCCTTCATATGGGTATTTTCATTAATGTTTTAGGGTTATGTGATCTTGTGGCCCTATTTGGGTCATGCTATCAGATGATCCCTTTGTTTCATACCAAATATATCCAATAGAACATCAATGTTATCTATCTATCTTTATCTACCAGAAGATAGAGAATGAGTATGAAAACAGACAATCCATCCCTGTATAAGGCCCTACCATTCCTAACAACATGGGGATAACCATAATGTATCTTAGTGGGATCAACCACCCCAACACATCATCAGGTTAGGGTATTGCTAAACTTCAAGAACTCTGATTCCTACAAAAATCAGGATATGTAGGATTCCTTACTATGGATTAATATTCTATGGGCATCCACATCAGTATTAGTCCCTTAATATCCCAAATATATGTGACCTCTAGGACTAAATTCTCCCCTGAGTCTACCATTCTTTATCATTCATCAGAAGATGAGAAGTAGACTCAAACAATGGGCATCCTTTTATGTGTAATCTTTTACCATTCCCTTATGTACATCAAACCCATCAGTGGTTTAGGGAAAAACTACAACTTTGATGTCTCTAATTTCATTTCAAAAAAGGATACACTGGTAGCCTTCCTAATGATCAAGCTCCATAACAAATCCTCCATGATATTGTTAATCATACAACTTAGAAGCCATATTAAAATATGCACTCATGTTATTTTTATGATATCTTACTATATCTTGTTTCTCATACCAAGCATAACTCGCATGGGATTAGAGACATGAGACAATTGTAAAAATAACATGATGTGGATTCCCTAGTGTGGGATCGCCATTGGAATGTAATACTAATTACATTTCATCTTTAATCAAATGGTGATGATTCTGGTGAGGAAATACAGGGGATCCTTATATGCATAATCCCCACTCAAGGCTTTTGTTGTTGTATCTTTCATGACATAGACATGAACTACGAAGTCTCTGATTCATGCCCTAATTGGATAAGTTGGATACCTCATCAAGGTCTAAGTCCTATATTTATGTCCTAACCATATGATTTAAAACTATATAGATTGGTCCATTCACACGACCATAAATTATTTCAAATAAACCATGTGGGTTTTGATTATTGTTCTTATTGGATACATAAACAACCTCATAGAGGTTCAATCCCATCTCCAGGACACCGACCACCTCCCTAGATGGAAATAAACTTTAAATTTCTCGAACATGGATACAAGCTAAAAAAATAAATAAATTATTAAATGACATTGAAAATGTAACAAACATAGTTTTTCTCATCAGCACATGGTCTTAATCAAGTAATTGAATCAGTGGTATCCATTGTTGTTTTAGATCCTATAAAGGATTTCATGAAGACATCATAAATATACTAGAGAGTCCTGGTGTAGGAAAAATATCCCCCCAAATGGGTGTGATGATCCCAAACTCTCATCCTCTTGAACATTGTGAGTTCCTAAGCATTATTGGGTATGAAACCCCAATAGACTACCTACCATTAGAAAGTAGGTTCTTACTCAGTAATCTTTGTGGGACACATTTTACATTACCATTAAATACATATATGTTATACATGATGAAAATGATTATGCAACCATATTCAACCCCGCACAACCAATCATCTTGCCAATGACCATTCTAGATTTTTCGGGATAAAAAATTGTGAACACGATGTGAAATATGGTAACTATTTCATCCCTTTAATGGGGAAAAGGATAGATTTTCTAGTTCCCATTAATTCAGTTTTTTTCTCAATTTTCAGAAAATAAAATGTTGAACCCAATTTATTTATTTTTTTATGTTGATACTTTCATAAAAACAAGGGACTATCACTTTATCCTTTGATTGTGATAGTAATTTATCAAACATGTAATCTTATATATGATGCTAAACTAATAATATGTCTTGTTTCCTATTCAGGAATTCATAGATTCTGTACAATCAAAATGACATCATCAAATGTGATAATGGATTCTAAGATCACTGGACAAACTACTTTAGCATTATGGCCCTGACAAACATTATCTCCAATATAACACCTTCAATGATTGTTGGTTAATGTCTTGGTTCGGTAGTACCACATAATGGGATCCTTCCATACTTTGGAATCATATCATGAATTAAATTATGGGATTTATCCTCATGGGCTATATTCCCATGATAGGACACTAAATAAGAATTGTCCCTTGTTTCCACATTCAAAAACTTTGGTAGCTTATCCCTAAAGTGAATCTAAATACACCTTCCATTCCTTAGGAAATTGGATGTGTAAAATCATCATGTAAACCTGATCAATCAAGAGATTCCCAATAGGGATCCCATCTATTCATTTTATCGCCCTCGATATTGATTCGAATTTCATAGGGATATTTAGAGGAAGTGTTTCCTACTCTAATTATTCAGATTGGCACATCCAAGAAGAAATCCCTCCAGGGGTATAAAATAATGTAACTTCAGAAATGTATCACACCCCTACTATATAAAATCTTTCTAAGGCCAACAAGTTCCTCCTAACTATTTCCTAGAATCAATCCTAGATCATCACCAGCCTGAAGCCTCTAAGATCAACACAACCAGCCTTGGGGACTATGGGATTCTAGGGAGAAACCCATCTACTAGGGAATGTGTCATTTTATCATAATTTACCCTGTTATTATCATCACTATAGGCACTGACCCACCAAATAGTAATGTGGGTACCATCCCACCAAATGACATATCAGGAACCGACCCATTAAACGAAATACTCCATTGATGAGGGGAACTATACCACTTATGCCCACATAAATATTATATCAACAAAATATAAGTACTTATCACCAGATTTAGATGATAAAACCCATTAAAAGTTTAATCATACCCTCTCAGAGTCATCTAAGTCACAATAGGTTGGCCTACCTTATTCCTCTAGCACGGGAAAGGAATTTCTCAGAGGTATCATTAGGCATCAATATATTGTGATACCAACTGTGTTTTTATTTTATAATGTAATAAAAATAGATCATATGTTCAGTGGAATCAATAGTCCCGATCTCTAGGGTCAACGTCTAGACTCCCATAATCATCCACTAACACAACCATCAATATATGAAAGGGTGTTTTCATGGATACTTCTAATCAACCTCTTGAGGATGATAAATAAATTTCTATGAAGGAACAGATATATTAACTCCAATTATAGAATAAAGATCATTGAAAATTCATAATGGGAATTCTCTAGGAATCTCTACACCAGAAAGATGTATCAACACCTGCCTAAGTGAGTACACCATGCAGTGAAGTTACCTAGCCCATAGGTTTGGGGGAATTTTTATATTTTTCATCCCCTCATCAGGTTATATCCATACATTGCTCCACCTCACATCATCTCACATGACTAGGTGAATTTTCATATTTCCAATACCCTCAACCCACCAGGCTGGGAGAATTTCTATATTTTCTACCTCATCATCGATGGTATTCTGGATTCCATATGACTTCATCCATTTCCACAATGTATCCATGAGAGTCAAGATCATTTAATCTGTGGTAAGATTATATTCCATCTTAGTCCCCAAGGGCTTAGAACCTACCCACAAACCAATGAATACTAGGGCTCTGCACCCCAAACACCAATCTCATCCACATGCCCATGCCAATAGGGGTATAAGTATCATGTGGGAGAAATAGAATGGTATCAAATATTTTAATGGAAAAAGTGTTATTCTCATTCCCATTAAAACATGACCTTTGGTGCTTTAATTATGACATGGAGAATTATTTGATAAAAACAAGGCAACGAGGAATCCTGGTGATATGTGTTTTATTGGAAATGAAAATTACCATCCCTACTATCGATGTCTTAGGAAGCTAGTGCAGATTTTAATTATCTTTAAAAATATTTTGGAGTATCATGTGAATGAAATATTTATATATTTATAAGTCCTTGAAAATAAAAAAAATATCCATAATATTCAATTGAGCTCCATCAAAATGGTGAAATCCAACCTCTTGACATGTTTTGGCAAGCAACATCCTTATCGTAGGACATTAAACTACAAGGAATGTGTCCTAGTCATATGAAGTTAAACATCACTATACATCATAGTGATATTATGTTAAACTAAATGGTATTTCCTAGTCACATGACATGAAAGATATTAACAATATTGTTTCTGATGCTTTCATCGGGGCGTGCATGTCCATCTTGTTTGAGGACGAAAGGCACAGTTGTGTTGACCCACATTCCAACAATCCAAAGGTGGGCGACATCTGTCACTCTTTCAGGGACGTTTTCTCCTTGATCCAAATGAGATAATGGGATGTCGGTTCATTATTCTGTGGATTCCTCCTCAGAACTCGTCAACTAGTCCGAGTCTCCCTTATAGATTTAAGACATTGTTCATGAAACTCTTTCTAGTGCCATATATTCATGGACACCTGTTAATTACACGTCTTCTGTCGGGACATTACAAGGAGTCTGGTCAGGGTAGAAAACTTCAGTCAAGGGAGTATTCACATTGGACATCACTGGCATGTCTGGACGTTGGGACACTGGCGCGTTTCAGTTTCTTCCCCCTTATTATAGGGATTCTCGAGGGCACGAAGCCCGAGGAATCCCACATAGAACATGGGGAATCATATGACATGGACATGTATCTGAGGTTTTCCTCAGCTTTCCATGTTTAACATAGGGTATTCCACAAGTTTAACATCTAGCAGAGATGGACCGGACTGATCAGAACACTGACTGGAGTGGATCAGATTGGTGTAACCCCTGTAGGGAACACTGATGTTAGGGCCAACATGTGGTTGACTTACCGGTCACTATTGAGTGGAATGGGGAATGAGATGGCATGATTTCAACAGGATGTGGCAGCCCAGATAGGAATCAGTATGGATGATGGAATGGTTGTATGAAGTGGATGGTGAATGGGTTGGAACCGTCATGACGATGACGATTGTTTTGGGATTGAGCCTCGAAGGGGCCTCCTATATATTCCTATGGTAAGGAATCAAAGTCCACATAGTTCATCGGATGACGGCTTAATGCCAATTGGGGTTTTCAATGACTTACCGTTGTATGGGGTCGTAACGGCTTGCCGCTGGATAAGAATTTCAACGGATTACCGCTTAATAGGATTACAACGGTTTACCACTGATTGAGGTCCCAACGACTTACCATTGGATGGGGTTGAACCGACATGAAGATGGTCATGACGACCGATGGATGGTGGGCTTTAACCTTATGGAGGCTTCCTACATACCCCACATTGGAAAGGATCAAAGACCATGTAGTTTAGAGTGGTGTTTGGTGGGAAATATCTTACCACTGACTGGGGAAACAATGGATTACCACTGATCGGGGTCCACAGTTTAACGTCATACAAGACGCGAGAGAACCGATGTGAAGGTGTTTGGAGTGACTGGATGTTGGGATTGAACCTTGTGGAGGATTCCTACGTACCATGCCTTGGTAAGGATAAAATTCCACGTAGTTCGAAAGGGGGCATTTGGGGTTATGCTCTAAGGCAACCCAAAGTGTTGGTGAACTGACGTGAAGGGGGTCAGAGCAACCAATGGGTGGTGGGATTGAACCTCGTGGAGGCTTCCTAAATACCCTACCTTAGCTAGGATCAAAGACTTTGTAGTTCAGGAGGGTCAGTGAACTGACATGAATAAGGACCTGGGGTCCAATGGGTGGTGGACGTGAACCTCGTGGAGGCTTCATACGCACCCTACCTTAGCAAGGATCAAAGACCACGTAGTTCAGGATGGCATGGGGCGTACACTCTAGGATGCCCAGGGTGTTGGTGAACCGACGTGAAGAAGGTCAAAACAACCGGGGTTGTTGGATTGAACCTCATGGTGGCTTCCTACATACCTTTCCTTAGCAAGGATCAAATACCACATAGTTCAAAAAATGGCATGTGGCTTACACTCTAGGCTTCCCAGGTAGGAAGTCATGGTCAGTTCTTGCTCTATGCCCACATGAGTCATGCTCAGTGTGAGAAACAAGAGGAAGCAGAGACTTGACTATAACATCATGAAAGGTGTGTCCGTGAGAGGTGAAGTGGGGATTACACAGGATCACAACCCAAATAGGAAACAGGGGATTATGCATGGTTAGCAGCCCGAAGAGGTTGGTACTTACTCCAGGATGGAGGCCCGGTGGAAACAAAGACCAGCGGGAGAGGGATTTGGTACTGATGAAAGGAGGGGTCTGACGTCCATCCCTCCTCATTGGTCCTTGGGACTAAAGAAGAAAGGAGAAGCATGGATGCTACCTCCTACAAGAAAATCGAGGGGCTTACACCAAGATGGTTTCCCTTTCCCAGCGATGGATGCATGAGGGAAAGTCACTATTTAATGTAATGTGTTGGGGATGATGGTTCATGGAAGTTTAACGTCCTATAGCTCGGACGGGTTGGGTTCACTCCACACCCCTAGGAATTACGTAACCGGTACCCTCTGCACCTTAGTGAAGAGAAGGGGACAGGAAACTCCGTGGATAGGGGGTGTCATGGAGTGAACCATTGGAGAGTCCATGTTCGCATGGCTATGCAAAGAACCAATAGCCGTTAGGGTTCCAGATTAGGGATTCTGTGGGGATTACACAAGGAAGCTTCCTGAGTGATGCTATGGAGAGGCAACAGTGAATGGGTATTATGCAAGGAAGCATCCCGGGTGCTGCTATGGAGTGGAAATGGCAGATGGGGATTACACAAGGAAGCTACCCGGGTGCTGGTATGGGGAAGAAAAGGTGCATGGGGATTATGCAAGGAAGTTGTCCGTAATGTATTCATCATGTTTGGCCATGAGGGTATCCCAACTCATTGGTGGGTTGAGGTATATAATTGGGACCAACACCTATGTGCAAGTGCACAAGTGGGATAACACCAAGGGGCATTAGAATCAGTATGAACAAGGAGAGATTAAAAGTGTGAATTACATGCTCAACATTCGAAATGCAATGAGGGTGGTGTTGTGATGGAGGGTAACTGTTGACCAAGTTCGAACCACAGTATCCATATCACGTTAGCCTGAGATAGGGACAAACAAATGAGGGTCGACTACTGATCGTGTTTGAAACACAGGAACTGACTTGAAGTGCTGTCCAAAGTCTTATGGGGCATTGGCTGAGGATGGTAGGTGATCCAATGGGGCATGAGACCAGGATGTTAGGGGGTCCCTTCAGACATGGAAGAGTATGAAGATATGAATGTAGGATACGCAAAGTGTGAGGTGGTGTGATGGAATGTTTGAACAAATTCTAATGCTCTTAAAGTTATGCCACTGTGATCATGACATAATACATCTTATGTTTGGCTCATAAGGCATCTCTTATTTTGAATAAGAGGAATCCTATTATTGAATTATAGGGCATGCTACAATTTATAGTCATGTAGAGAGGACTGTTGGCATCTTATGCTTGAGGCATAAGGCATATCTTGTTTGGAGAAAGAGGCATCCTATATTTGTCACATAGGAAGTACTATAGTTTATAGTCATGTAGATAGGACTATTGGCATCTCATGCTTAGAGCATAAGGAATCTCTTGTTTAGAGCAAGAGGCATCCTATATTTGGAACATAGGGAATACTACAGTTTATAGTCATGTAGAGAGGACTGTTAGGCATAAGGCACCTAGCAATGGCTGGTGTTGGGACTTACCCAAGGGCGGTCCATTCTGGTTCAACCTGGCATTGGAGGCGGGTGAGGGGGTTTTGGATGAATTAATTGAGGAATGTTTTGACTCAAGGTACTCAAGGAATTGATGACTAGAATCTTTATTCACGACAGAGGAAACGAACCAAGACAAATATGTCAACTCAAGGTGTTTCATGGTGTACGGAGGAGTATCACATATCATGTTAATCCATTGGTGGAAGGTGGGTGCGCATAAGGGCGCAATGGAAAATCTCAATGTCCCAGCCTGAAAAGTTAGTGGCGTGACTCTCTATTTTTCATGGGGGTCAGTGGAGATAGCGAAAGGACCGGCCCAGAGGGCTGGGACCGTAGGCAGGCACTGACCGTGAGTGGGGGCGTAGCCCCCACGGTATGGTCCAGTGGGCGCAGGACTATATACTATTTTGTGTAATATGAGAAACATGCAGGATGGGCTGCACACAAGAAGGAGGGGTTGTACGCAATAAGGGAGGCATGTGTGCAATAGGGAAGGAGTGTGTGAAATTGAGGTTGTTGTGCGGAAAACACTGGGTCGACACAAAATCGGGGATATTTGTCATGTAAAGGTGGACGTGCATGCAATAGGGAAGGTGTGAGTGAAATATGAGGGATGTGAGCACAATAGGAAAGGAATTACGTGCAATAAAGTGAGGAATTGCGCACAATAGGGATGTTTTGCGCGTAAAAGGCAGTGTTGCCCACTTTAGGGAAGGCTTGCATGCAATAGGACTGGTGCAACACTAGTGCATGAAAAATTAGGCACAGTGGCACAGTTGCATGCAAAAATAATGTTTTACATGAAAAAACTAGGCAGGTTGGCCCTTTTATGCACAAAAGTGATGTTTTTCATGTGAGATATGGGGTTTTACGCGCAGGCGTGGAAAATTCAAACATACATGCATTAGAGCGGTGGTCGACCTCTGGGGTCCTCTCGGGAAGAAGGGGGTGAACTTGTATTTAAAGGCGGAAACTAGGGAGGCGGTTCACATAAAATTACGTGCGCGCAAATAGTTTTCCGTGTGAACCGGTGCGTATAAAATTCCACGCGTGTCAGGCGGTGCACGTAAAATTTCACGCATGCAAGGTGGTGTGCGTAAAATTCCATGCTCTCAAGGTGGTGGGCGAAAAATTCCATGCACGCAAGTTGGTGTATGAAAAATTCCACGTGCGAAAGGCTGTGCGCGTAAAATTTCGCGCGCACAAGTGTTTTTTTGGATGAGATTCCCTTTTTATGTGCAAAACCTTAGTTTTCCCCAAAACCGTCTAGGATGGCCATTTCTAGCAGCCCGACTTCGAACAGCCATAAATTCTAATCCGTCACTCTGTTTGGGCCCCACGAATAGTCAAATTGAAGCTTGTGGAATGAGATACACTCTGAGATCATATATAAAAGCATTCGGTGAATTACATGGATGCCTTTCTAGGGCCAAAAAATATCCTAGGCACATGAAATTAAACTATAAGAAACACATCCCGATATATGAATGGTAAATTTGGTGATATGTTATTATCTTAAAGACATAATCAAAATCATCTTGAGTTTATAAAATCCTAGATAACTTCCATCTTTCACAAGAAATCAGTGAGAGATTCATCGGGGCACATTAGGGCCCATAGGGGTTTGAGACACAAGCCGTTATATCTGACGTTTATCAGGTGGACACTATTCCATAATAGTTTCATGAAATAAACTTATTCATAGAAAAGGATCATGAAGATGTCATCAAGGGATATATCAAACCCCTCTATGTTTCATAAAATTGAGATAATGTCAACATCTAAATGGATATGATTGGAAATGGTTCTTGGATCAAACTCACCCCTATTCAGACCCTCCAACATTTTGGATATATATACAGGGGGTTTATCTTCCACAAGGATAAAAATTCAAGGGTATTATTTGAGTGAAAAAATACCTCTCAAGGAGATAAATATAAGGACTTTGTTAATGGATCTCATAGCTAACACTTAGTTTAGGGTTATCGAATATGATACCATTTATAGTGTCCTTATCATAAGGACTTGGTTTTACATCCATATGGTGGTATATTAAACATTTCACCAATGATTAAAATACCCATCGACAGAAAGGTTGAAATACTAAATGGTGATAGTTACCCCTTTGAGTCTTGTGAAGCCACATATGTTGAGGCAGGATTCAATAAAAGGGAAGGAAAAAACCAATGTTTGATGAAAATATAATGGTTTCAGCCTCAATGAATTAGATACCACCCCTGTTAATCTCTAGTGTATACTCAAAATTTATTATGTGCTAAACATAAACATGATTGATGAGGTAAACTTAATCCCAAATGAAAAGGCTCCTACAATCCATAGTGATAGGGTAAAAGAAATTCTGCTCTATAATCTCTCTAAAAAATGCTCAATGTAGGGGTTGACAATGTGTCTTCTCATGGCCTACCTCTTCTTGATAGTTAGTGGGATTCCCTCAAATTTACTAATTTAACTAAAAATTCCTCCATGGAATTGGAAGTGGAATAAAATATCCTGACCTCAAGAAATTCTCCTCGATGTTAGAGTAGGGAATCTCTATCACCGTTGATGAGCTCAGACAAGTAAATCTAGGAATATAAGAAAACTAGTGAACTGCATTTATTAGTGTCTCTATTCTACTTTGTGAGAAAGAGGTGCATATATAATTACAAAAGAAACTTTTACATGTGTTTTCTTGGAATTTCATGGAAATTCATTATCCCAACCTTGAAATGGATATGTATCACCTAGGATTAATTGAGGACCATCAAGGATTATAGAAAATAGCCAGGAGAATGCAAAAATCTCATGATACTACATCTTAGTCATATGATATTAAAATTCACAACATTTCCTAACCACATTATGTTAAACTATACATCAAAAGTCCTAGATGCAAGACTTTAAATTGTATAGAATCCCAACATCCTGGTCATGTGATGTTAGAACTTCCCAACATGTACATACCACCTGAAGTTAATTTGTATCGACGATGTCCTAGATTCATGATTGTAAACTGCATAGCATCCCAATATCCTAGTTTCAAGACATTAAAACTATGCGACATGTCCTAAACACATGATGTTAAAATCTACGAAACAAGTTCTGGTAGCAATACATTAAACTGCATGATGTATCACATCCTTGTCGCAGGATGTTGAACTGCACAATAAATCCTTATTGCATGATGTTAAATAGAATGGGAGATATCCTCACCGAATGAAATTAAACTACATAAGAAGCATCATCTCCCTAGTGATTCATCACACATTAGAAAGATATTTAAATAAGAAAAATTATGTTCCCATGTTCTTATATGAGATCTAGAACTGTATAAGGAATATTACCATCCATGGAGTATGTATGACTTGATTCAAACCATAACAAGATATGTAGTGATTCCTAGATCTCTTGTATTGGGTCCAATCTAAATAATCATCTTCTTTCATATTGATTCACCATTATCATAACCACATGAAATTAGAATGCATAGTTGATGTATTTTCCACAAGACACTAAACTGAAGGGTATTACAGAATTATGTAAAACTATATTATAATTTTAATGAGATACATAGGGATTCCAATATCCTATACCTTGACATATCCTCCACATGATTAAAAATTCCCATGTCTTTTCCCTTAATATCCTCTATTTCGTGAAATAAACCTTTTCCAGTCCTTGTTCCACACACCGAGCATAGCTCACTTGGGATTAGGAATTTTAGTAAGAGGTTCCCTACATAATCGGGACATATCATTTCATTATGGGGTTAATATGGTCATGGATTTGAGAACATAAGAGGAATGCCATGAGACCTTGTTTCATGAAATTAAAATAAATAGTTGATAACTCTATCCTGACATAAAACATCACAATTCCATGGAAATTTCCTTAGATTACCAATATCATTGATATTGGTCTACCACCACACCACCATTCAATTACTATGTGTGGCTTGATTCTGGTTGTCATCAGATACATAGTGACACCAGGATCACTAATTCTTGGTCCATCTAAAATAATCAAGATGAAAATTTTCTCCCTCTATATATGTGTCGGACTTACTTTGAGAGTTTCTTGTAAAATAACTATGTGTGGATTTATTCTTATCCTCATAGGATAAAATAATAACACCTGGATCTCTAATCTCAGGTCTAGCTGCAACAATCAATAGAAAAATACCCCCCACCTCTCTATGTGTGGGTGAGACCTGCACATGGATATTTAATATAAGGACTCTGTGAGGCATGATTCCTATAATTATAAGATACATAGTGACACCGAAACCTCTTATATTGGGTCCATAGTTAATGTTACATTTTCACATTTGGGAGCCTACACCCTTACTTAATGACATTAAACTACTTGGTTTCCCATGATATATGTCTGGATTGATTCCTGTTATCACGGGATATGTACTGACACCCATATTTCCAATATTAGTTCCAACTGCAATAACCAATGGTAACAATACACCACCCCTATGCAACAGGGTCACACATACATAGAGTGTTTACGATTAAAGTACTACGTGTGGATTGATTCTTATCATCCAAGGATATGTAGTGACACCCAAATCTCCAAAACTAGATCCAATTGCATCAATAAATATAGAAATACCCCTAACCCCTCCTTGTATATGGTTCTGACTTACATAGGAATATTTCATACATGAACTACATATGAATTAATTCCTTCCATCATAGGATACATAAGGACACCCGAATCATCAATACTATGTTAAAAAACAACATATAAAATGATAAAACAAATGCCCCACAAACTTATTATAGAATAGACATATACAACAACCCACCTGAGACCCACTCTTTCCTATATTAATATTTTTCCTTGTATTCCATTATTTCTCACATTGATCATGGATCATATGAGATTAGAGAATCTATAAATTTTCTCTAGGTGATGAAACTGAGGAATATCTTATGTCCGGGATCATGTCTTATCATCATTACTTTAAACTAAATAGCATGTTAATGTCTTAAATGCATGATGTTAAACTACAAGAAAAAAGTCCTATTTTTATGATGTTAAACTATATGACAAAAGGTCTACACATGGAAAATATCATTCCCTTTTATGGTTCTATATCCAATAATCACTTATTTTATTCCTTCACCTTGAAATGTGTTCAATAAAAATTGGTGTAGAATTTAGGGTACTCAAAACATACTTGAGTATTTCATTTTCTAGGAACTAACTTCTTATCATTGATATCTGAGTTGACACAACTGGTTACATGAGTTTGTGTCATTCTCTTTCAACCCCATGGACCTTGGGCTTCCTTTATCTTGGTTCTTCCCCATGGAATACCTGTAATAGGAACTTTCTCCTCCAAATGGACACTGGGATCCCCGAAAGGCCCCCATTAAACCTAGGAGTTATTGTCCTAAATTCATGGAACAATATAAGATCACACCATTACCAATTATTGAACAATACCCATAGGTTCCCACATCCATTTTACTAATATATTTTTAGTTTATTATTTACACCTTACATAAACCGACTATTCAACTGTATTCAGATGCCCTCAGTGTTACACATCTATGAATTTTACCAATTTTCTATGTAGGATTATAAAATCATATCCTTGTACCCTTCCATTCTGTGGTATGTGTTTTCAATGAAGTCCCAATCACTCTAAGATAGTCACCCCACTCCCGTGCATACAAATGAAATCTATACAGATGGATATATTTTGAAGAATCTAATTATGGTATGATTTCCTTACCTTACAATATTCATAGGGAAACCCAGGGAAACATTACCATAAAAGAAACGCATATCCATTTCTAAAGAGGGTTGAGTCATACAAGTTAACTCTACCTACGCATGAGTCATATCTATATATGTCTTACTTTCACATAAGACAAAATCTACCTAATAAGGGATCCAATATATGAATACCCATCAATAATCATCTATAAGGATAAAAATTGATCCATATATATAAATTATTTTATCTAGTTCAAAGTGTCCCCATGGATATTTTTCACCATTTCACATCTTCTTGAACATCATTACCAAAAGATGTTAAACAACATGAAAAGGGTCCATGTAAATCACGACATTAAACTGCATACACATTGGTCAATGATGTATGACCTTTAACATTATCCTTTGATGGTCTAAATTTCAATACACTAAAACTGCTAGTAAAAGATACATAAACTCATTGGGTTGAGAACCCGCAAATGGTTTCCTAAGAAAAAGTCATGTATCTAATCGCTAAACCCATCATCTCTTTAGTTAAGGAAATGTTAGACTGAAAATTAATGAGACATAATGATCATAGGGCCTACTTTTTATCTGTAATAAAATCCAAGACATGCTTTTTGGATCCCCTCATCCAAGAAAAAGTTTGAGTGATGATTTTTCTCATATCCTCATAATGTTAACATTTTCATTTTTCGGTGATACAACTTTTAGGGTTCTTGAACCCTTTATGATTATTACATTTTTAATAAAACAAAATTCATTCCTTTGAAGTTTCAGTTAATACCTCTAGTTACTTGAGTTTATATCCTTCTCTTAGAACCCCATGGACTTTTGTATTATATGCCCTCATATATTACCCATAAAAGATTTTTAATAGGGACTGGATCCTCTAAATGAAAACTCAAATCCCAATAAGGCACCCCTTAAACCTAAGAGTTATTATCCTGAATGAATGTGACATTATAAACTCTTGTAATTACCAATGGTTAACATGTACCCAACGGTTACCACCTACATTTATATCATATTTTTTTGAACATGATTTATGATCATCGTAGCCAAACTATTCATGAATATTCAACATCCTAAACATTACATCACCATGTGTTATACCACTTCTCAGATCAGTAATGTGATACTCCATTCTCAATTATTTTTATGGCCCATACCACATGACTTTAAATCACATGGTGTAGGTCCCAAGCCTTCCAACCCAAAAGCCAAACTTCCCTAGGGTGCCATAAACCTTCCTAGCTAGTCCTTTTCTCTATTATCCACTTCATAGACTATATTTTTGAGTCTTAGAAAATCTTACAAGGCCCTTGGAAAAGAGTGGGGATCCCCATTACTTGATCATGAATGTAAGCCCTATTAGGTCATACATAACGAATTATAACCTACCAACTAGAGACATTTCCTCCTTTTAAGTAAGGACCTACATTCATTTTGAACCTCAACATCACCATAGTATAACCAAACACCTTATGGTGTTACGAATAATTATTGGTATATCTTCCCCATTTCATATTCATCAGTTTAAACTATTGGGTTATGACTTATTTAACCAATATTCCAACTATCCTAGTGGACTCGGTATGCCTAATATTTTACCATCCACCATCACCATTTATGGTAAGGATGCTGGGTTACATAGACCATCATGTATATTCATTCCTCACGATTTATACAAGATCAAAGGGTTCCAAAACCCTTCATGAACATTCCTTATTTAAAATATCAATTAAGAGTAAAGGGTTTTATAACCCTTCTTAGACACTCATTATTATGAATCCCATCATGGATGCAGGGATGTTGAACCCTTTATGAATACCCATCCTTCACCACTAATAGATGTTCTAATATAGAAGACCCTAAAATCTAGAAATAGAAGGTCTCATCCTGATGTCCCTAAACAACATCAATATAATTTTCAAGCAATAATACCCTAAAATAAAACAATAGAATATCTGATCTAGAAGAACATAAACTATATCAAAATAATGTATGAGTCAGAAGACCTTAAACTGCAACAATAGAAGGTAAGAGCTATAATACTTTAAACTCTTAGTAATATAAGGTTCAAGATAAAATATCATAAACTATAGAAAAAAAATATCATAGGAGACTCCAAAATACCATAGACAAAAGGTCTAAGCTAAATTAATCTAAACTATATTAATAGAATTTCCAATAAAAAATACTCTAAAATACTAGCAATATGAGATCCGATATAGGAGGCCCCAAAACAATAATACAATGATGGTATACTTTTTAAGAAAATAAAAAATCCACCTAAAGGAGATAAGATTCTCTCAATGTTGAAAAACTAAATAAGGAATCCTAGGAAAATGTCAGGTGTCTTCTCGCTGGACACACACCTTGTGTGATCTAGAATATATTGTGCACTCATACAATGGAAAAGGAACAAAACGTATCAGGTCAAAACCTGTAATATTGAATACTGACCAAAATCCATGTCCACTCTTGCTAAATATTCCCCTATATAATTATTTGGAAAAATTTGGGGAAATATAAACAAAAAGATACAAAGCATGTGGGACCACGATATGACCTTTGGAAAATCAAGTTATTCTCACTAATTCCAATGTGTTAATAAAATATTATTTCATTTTCCCTCTAGGATGGATTTCATAGAAAATTTATATTTTTTAATTAAGAAATATTAAGAAAACTAGAGTAGTTACATCAATGAGGAATCTCATGTTAGTGGTAATTCATGAAAATTTCTCTAGATAAATCTTTTGTAAGTTATGAACTGAAATTCAGGCATTTGGGTCTATTTGGAATTCTAAAAAGAATGAGTAATTTTGATAATTTCTGTAACATATCCACTAAAATCCAGGTCTCTACTTTGGTTTTTTTCAAAAGATTGTGTCATTTACCTTCCTACGTATGGTCTAGGTCTTCATATGTACATTCATCATAGAGTTCTTAATATGTGAACATATATTCTATGTACAAGATTTTGATCTACATTATAGTATATTCTAGAACAATGTACAACTTGATTACCATTCTTATAGGATATGTAGCGATGTCTATGTACCTTACATCAGATCCATCCCAAAGGTTCATTTCACCGAATATTTATTCCATCTGGGAATTTGTACACATTTTGACTTCATGGAATTCATGACCCAAGCCAATGCTACTTCTTGTATTGTATCCATTGAATCACCTCTGGTTATGAGTCTCCTATTCATAGAACCAAAAATACACTCCGCCAACATAATCTAGAAAAATCCTCTCATGGATCTCAATATCAAATCCCTTCATATATTTATATATGTAGAAAATTGATCTATGTATTCCATAGAATCTGATTCATTTCATTCTTAAAGAATTTAAATTTATGAGGGGATTATTTTGACACCAATAACTGTTTTATATAAAATTTTCCATAGAAGAAATCAGAAGTGTGAATACGATATGAAAATAATAATATATACTCAATAAATCACTAAGAGATTGAATATTAAATATTATGAGTTTGTTAGATTCCATATAAGGGAATATAATTTTGGCCCTTTTCATATTAATTTTACTAAAAATATTATTCTATGTATTTATGAATTCACCCTTTATCCGAAAAATAGTCTAGCTGAAACAATCAGTTGGAAAGCTCAACCTGGTCACTTTTGGGATTCACCTTAACCATGGGAAGTGATCCCTCTATCCATCCATGCAACAAAGATACGGGCGAATATAGCCCACACAATGTGTGCATTGATGTGTGTGGTGTTCCTAGGTAGGTCGCGCAATGGGAGGGAGTGGTCAGTGAGGGATAATGAAAGTGTTTTAAGTGTTGATCATGCTACCAGATCAAGGAGATTTTATCATGGATTGGGTTATTAAGAACTCTTTGGACAAGATCCAGGTCAATGTGGGATATGGAAGGAGGTGATATTATTCCTCCAATAAAAAACATATTTAAATAACTTCTTCTATCAAATCAAATTACTCTGCATTGTATCATCACATCACAAAATCTCCTTCAACCTCCACCCACATATGTATCTCATAGACACCCCTAGTTTGAAAATCAAGAGTCACACCCAATGTCACTCACATGATCACTTTATGACCACCATTTCTAGCTATATCCACTGATCGATCCTAAGATAATCGATTATCCTTGATGTATCAATTCCATGTATGAATCTTTATTTTTCATGAATAACAATCACATAAAGTTTGGTCACGGAAATCCCTTCGATAGGCCATCTAAAGAAGTACCATGAGTCACATGATGCTCAAAAGAATCCTTGTTGGAATCATGAGCTTCTCAAGATGAAGAATGTAACATTTCATTACAAGAACCTCCCATCATCAATGAGATCAAAAATATTTTTATGATGGTGGTCATGAGAAGATACCAGAGATCATGTGAGGCCCTCATATACTATCTAGGAATACATTTCATGAAAAATAGAAATCATACGAAGACCTTAGGAAAGGCAATTAAATACCTGATGGTTTTCCAGTATTCCATCACTAGAATCCATCTACTGATTGTGAAATGTTTTTTATGAGAAGACTCCACCACCTTAGATAACACATACGGAATTCCCACCATGAAATGGGGAACCACCTTCAAGACACCTCTTCATATATAAACACCTCCTACCCCATAAAAAGGACACGTGATCGAGGAAAAGTGAAAATAACATAGAAGAATAAGGGAAAAGAGGATAAGTTGAGTGACAAAGTGAGAAACAACTACAACTCTTAGAGAACCTTTTCAGGTGATTGCAAAAGACCCATCACATGATCTCTTGAAGATGAAAAGATGAAATAAATATCTTGAAACTCCTTGTTCATCTAGGTTATTCGCATGATCACGCGATACCTCACTAGTTTCACAGTTCTAGTATCCAAGTTTTCTTCAAAAAATGTGGAACCAAAGAGCAACCCAAACACATGTCTGCAGAGTCCCTCATATGATCCCCAAGATAACATGTGGTCATATGGAGATCATGCTACCATACTCAGGAAATTTTTCTGTGAAGATAAGACAAATACCTCTTTATCCTTAAGAGTAAAGAGTCATCACCCTTGGTCTCATGATTCCCCATACTCGACCTCATGGTGTTGAATCTTGGACATGCATGACAACCATGCTATTTTTTTGGATAGACACCCATGGACATGAACTCCTCCATGTAAAACCTAGGGTACATTTCCATGAAAGAAATACACTTGGCCATGTGCCCCATATTCCATGAAACCTTATCAATATGTGTGGAATCAATAGGGAGAATCTTAAAATATTACCATAACCCATCGTAAGAGTCATAAAGAAATAACATGAGTAATTGAGCATCATGTGATTCTATATTGTGGGCTCCCCATTTAACATGTATGGACCTGTAGATAGGCCCTCCTATCACTATGAAGGCATTTAAATGTGTGTTCTTGGTATAAAACTTGGCTATGCCCACCACCTCTCTTCGAAGATATTTTCCTTACAACATTGATGCATGATCCCTATGGATATTTAAATTCAACATTAAGACATACGTGTGATCATGAACATATTTGTAAGGCCCTTCTATGAGATTAAATTAATATCATGTGATAATATGATTCTTTATTGGTCTCGTGATATCTTTAGGTGACTTTGTATGTTTCACTTTGTTCAGGACCAACCTTTTAAAAGTAATTTTGGTCACATAAAATGCCTTAGAAAATTTAGGTTGATGAAGAGATAACTAATCGAAAGCAAAACATTATCATGAAACAGTACATTATCATGCCACCATTATTATGAGACATCCTATGGATAGGCCTAGTTGATCATTCGACATCATATAGAAAAGATAGATAATCATGTGACAGATCTTTTAAATGTCCAATTTGATCATTCAAAGACATCCAAGATCATACAAATACATCTAATACATGTCACCACTAGCATGAAATAGCTCGAGGAAATTCCAGTAGGATCATGCGAAAACATATAGACAAGTCATATGACCATGAAAAATATATTGTACACATTATATTTTACCATGTGACGCATCTTGGACATATCATTCAGACACCCTTGGACATTTTTTTCATATCAGACTGGCACTCCAAACATTTTGAATGAGCAATCAAAACAGGTCAAGTAGACAACCAAGACATGTCGGATAGATCCCCTAGGACATTTCAACTCTATATGATAGACACACATTGACTTATACCATAAGAACCCTCATCTTGGAATCTCCAGTCGTGTACCTCCTTTATAAGGGGAGTTTACTTAATAGAATATGGTTACATAATCATGTGACCATATTTGTGTCATACTATTAGAAAAACAATCTATTTCATTCCAAGTACATCCAAAAAACCATTCACGATCTCTATCTCTCTTTATCTATCATAATATCGATAATGAGTATACAATTAGGGAATGAAACATGGTATAATCCACTAGAATGACTAAAACCTCATGGATGACCATAATATACCATAGTGGGATAACCCAACCCAACCCATCAATGCTTTAGGGGGATGAAAGGCTCTGCTGTGGGCACCCTCAAATGATTAGTGGTTTTTGGGTACTTAAGTGTAGTAGAGTGGCTGAATAAGGTCGTCTCTCAAAGGAAGAAGTAAATTAAAATAACTTCTTAAAGGTATTAAAAAAATAAAATAGACTAGAATTAAAAAACTACTTGAGTTGATGGGGGGGTTATCGTTTATAAAACTTAAGGAAGTTTCTGGAAGAAGATTTCATTTTTTTTAATTTTGAAATGAAGTTTGATTAAAATGACACAATAAGAAAATGTTTTTTAGAAAATATTTTAAAAGGAGTAATCGATATAACTATACCTCTTAAATAATTTATTAATCATTATAATTTAAATTAATATCCCCTTAATTATGATCCCTTAATCTGTTAAATCCCTAACCCTATGAGAATTAACTTTACCACAAAGTTGAAGTGAATTTAACCCTATGATAACTTCGGAACATGCAATCACAGCACCCTTCTTTGATTGATATTATAAGGTTAGATTATGGTCAGTGGTTAATTAAGGCACATATCCTCTCTAGAAATTTTAATTAATTGAGTTTATGTATTATATTTTGCCACTACAAATTGATCCCGTGTGGTTTTGAATAACCAATTAAGTTCGTCCTCTCACAATTCACACAATTCTCGACCTCGCGTGATTTGTGGTTATTGTTCAATTGCTTGCATAGATTAACTTAAATTGAAAACTCAATTAATAGATAATATTAATCGAATTACAGTAGCTCATTTATTCAATATAAATGAATTAAGAAGGTAAGAGATAGATCAATTACTAAAAAGACTACTCTTCCATGGGTGGCGTAATCATCGTAGAAGTGAATTGCATTTGCAATGGTTTATAATGGGTATAACCCAATCACGCTTCTACTCAAGAATTACAGACCAAATAGGAAGATTAAGAGATGAATAAATTTGAATAAAACATAATAAAATAGAAGAAATAAAATAATAACAATGATGTTTAATACACAAATGAAAATATTACAACATGAAGAACAGAAGGGGGCTTCGATGAGGGGATCCTTGCTTCAAGAGATACCCCTCTTACAATGGTTGGATAATTTGGGTGAAACCAATTATATTATGCCTCCAATCTCTTAATTCACTTCCCAACCCCTAAAAATGAGAAAAAAACTAATTTATATAGTGGATAGGAGGCTAGGTTTAAAGAGGTTTCAAGTGTGAATGGGGAATCTCAGCCAGATATTTTAATACAACTTTCACTGCCCATTTGAACTCCAAAATTCATAAACCAGATCTCCTAAGAGAAGGTTGATTTGTGAAAATATGAATCCCGAAGCTCTCGTAAAACTTTTGGCCTAATCCAAGCACGAATGAAGAAGTTATGGCCCAAATACAGAACCCATGTCCATTTTGGCGAGTCCAGCCCAACTTTGACTTCATGGCCCATTTTCACCAATACAATGTGCTCTTTATCTCTAGTGTCCTGAATAAAAGTTGTATCAAATTACGTGAGTAACACTCTTACAAAATTGTAAGTTAAAATAATTCATAGTACAATATTAATTCACGAAATACTACAGTTAATTTTAAAAGGGTAAAACTAGAATTTAAATCAAATTTTCATATGAATGATCTAATCCCAAATATTTCATAAATGAACGTAGTTATCACAATGTGAGGAAATTATGTCATTTATTATCAATAAAATATTCAACAAAATAGTATTTTACCAACTCCCCACACTTACCCTTTTTCACTCCTGGGCAAAACCTCATATCAAGTAAAGATCAATATTAAATCAAAACAATTTTAAAACACATAGCCTTGGGATCCAACAACTCCACACCAAGAAATAGAAGATATCATGCCTCATAGTAACCATTATATCAAGTTATCCATTTATATCATTCAATATATTTCCACTTCATTTATCCTCCCATGCACAAAACACTTACCTCACTTTAATTTTCTCTTATCACACAAATGTCAATTTTTTTGCAATGCCTTTCTCATCCAAACTCATACAAGGGTCACCATAGGCATGATAAATTCCTATATCACCAACCGATGTGAGTCAAGGACATATTTTTATCATGATGAATTATCAGGGTTGTTATATGGATTTCAGTTTGTAAGATTTAGATGCGAAAAACTCTGAGGCTAAATGAGGAGGGCTTGACTCTTTTTGAAGAAAAATTTCATTAATCGAATTTTCACTTAAATATGGTCTCCTCCTAAATCCCCATAGTCCCAATTAAGCTCCATCATAATGAAAATTCATGTAAAGTTTACCCTATTCATCATTCAACAACAAAAATTTCAATCTTCTCAAACATGATTTTATTGAAAGCTCCAGATAGGCACAACTTTCTACCTCTATTAGAAGCTCTAGAAAAGGTACAACTTCACTTATCCTGAAAGCTCCAGAAAAGGCATAGCTTTAGATATAATTATTTTCTTCAGCTGCAAACACATATCTTCAGAATTTAATTTTCCACCCATAGTATCACAGAATGTGGTAGCACAACACAAGACAGCTTCCCCCACACTTAATTTCAACTAGATTATGCAATTTCACTTCAAGAGTTGGATGGATAGAGAAAATTGGCTTGTAATGTGGCTAACCTAATACTTTTTTCATGGATTATAATGGATGAAAGGATTAAATGTTCATGTTAGGCCATTATAAAAAGATTTCTTTGAAATAGGGGCTTTAATACCAAACAAATGCCTCAATCATTTAAACAAAAGTACCTCAAACCCTCAAGTTTTGACAGGAATAAATCAAATTATAGTTAAATAAAGGATGGTTTGGTTCTATAAAGAAGTGAGGTGCATGTAAATAATATGAAAATAATGGTTCATGTAACACCCCAATCTTCCATGGTACGCTTCTCTTCCAATAATGCAATAGCTTGCACTGTATGCAAGTTTGAGATTCTAACACACCGCGACCAATCAAAGTAGCCGTTATGAATAGTAATACCAAATTTTTGAAATTATATAAATTTTATTTTTCAAAATGGACTTCATTTTTGGATTCTGAATATCGAAATTAGCCTATGTTGAAATTTTGGTATTTTTCTGAGAACATCAAATTTTCGATGAATAGTAATAAAATACTTAAAAAAATCTTTTTTAATCAAAATAATTTAATGTGATAAATTATACTATTGAATGGTTTTAAAGTATAATTATAATATAATTTTACCATTTTATCCAATGGTGGTCATTATAATTAATTTCACTTTGATATTGGACAAAAACAATTGTCAATCTTTTGATTGATATTGTTTCTTAAAAACACGCTATTTGTTTTGACAGCAGGAATTAATTATAAAATTAATTAATGAAACTTATATGTTTGTAATTTTGTAAAATATACATAATTTTTGAATTCATAATACCAATTATAGCTTAGGGTGAATTTTTGGTACTGTTCTGAAAAACATCAATTTTTTATGAATAGTGAAACCACTAAGTGGTAGTTAAAAAAATGATTTTTCGTTTAAATGAAACTTTACCGCTTCTATGAATTGAATTTAAAAAATCCTACATACATGGTTTTAATTAGTAAGTAAAATGTGGTTTAATGAGATGAAAAAAATTTTGGTGAATAGTAACTTTTGAGTTTTATTAATCGCGATTAGAGGTAATTAGAGTAATTTAAGGTAAAAATAATGTTATAATAATATGAAATTACCTTGAAACATGTCCTACTACTATTGGATGAATCATGGCCTACCAAGACAATCCATGGGTCAATTTGTGGGACCTCATGGAGCCACTTGGGTAAGATAATGACATTAATACCTTTTATTTAAAGTAAAAATAAAAATTCCACAAACATGTATTGTTTTACTAAAATAATTTTTATAAGGGGTTATACAAGTTATATTTTCGACTATAAATATTAATTGGAATGATAAAAAAATTTCCTACATCATGTTAATTTTTTTATAATTTTTTGGCATTAAATAAATAAGTTTATTTATCACACCATGATGATGCGACAATTACCTCATTAATGAACGATTTAAATAAAATGAAAAGATAAGGTAAAATCTAAGACTTACACTTGTCTAAAGCCTATTGTATGGGTGGATTGAGAACCCTTATCACTTTATCCTCGAAATATATCATTTTGGTACCTTTAAAATCTGAAAATTATTTCATAATAATGTAACATTTCATGACTTTCCAAGAGTTCCCATTATCTCCTCTTATAAAAGGCCCCCACCTCTACCACCTTATTCAAACCTCTCAAGCCATCGGATCGGCCCAAATCTACTCATTATATCTCTCCACAACCCTCTATTCCTCATAGAAGCCTTATCTTAGGCATAAATCTCTTCAATAAACCATTTTGGTTCAAACCGAGGGGAGTTACCTGATTTAAAGGTAATGCCTTCTCTTATGTTGTTTTGATTTATTTTGCTTCTCCAACCCCCTAAAATCTTTTTATTCCTATATTTTGTAAAAAAAAACATCATATTAAATATACAAGTATGTTGTTATGAGAAGGATTTTATTTACACTTACACACACCTTCGTCTAATGGTTAAAGAACATACTGCTTCTATGGGTGGCGAATTACTACCTAACGAAACGATGATTGTTCAATCTTCTTTTAACACCTCTCATGGTGGCTATTATGCTGACATTATTTCTATATATTATATATATTATTTTTATGTTTTATTTATGATTATTTATTTTTCATTTATGTCATACCTTTATGATTTCCATTATGGGTAAACACGATAATTTCATTTTAGGAAGTGCGGACTACCGCCCCCTCAAAGTGATTTGAATCATTAATGCCATATGTGGGATGTATAAAGGATGGAGTTAATGATATTATATATGATATTATAATGCAATTATAATATACCTTTATATCATTATGATTTCATTCCATTAAATATGAAATAGAAATGAAAGTAGCGTTCATGTGTACGTACGACTTACCGTCTCCATGAACGGTGCATTTCATTTCTTACCTCTAAATGTTATGTAATATTAGAAATGAATGTATCTACTGGATATATATGATATAAATGATATCTACATAATGAATATAATTCTGGAGATAATTGATATTCTACCACATAAACATATTGTAATTATAAAAAGTTTATTGTTGACTCAAGTACCAAAGATCGACAAAACGACCGTTATTAACTTAAATGACTACATAATTTTTATAACATGATAATAAGTGATATAAAATGGATAATGAACTTTAAAAAGGTTCTTAAGAAAGTAAATATTAACTCTATTTTATTATTCAAAAGATTAAATAATGATCGAGTCAAGTCGGACATGAGGTAAGGGACTTCGTCTCAATATCCTTTCATTGAGGCATATTTTGATTTATACAGAACATTATTTTATATGGTGTATAAAACCCTTTTAATTTTACTTTTATTCAAAAGGAATATTTTTATACGAATCATTTTTACTAAATGAAAAAATGAATGATTTGTCTTACGTATGCGGCGACAACGACTTCTCCGCCGCCGCGACCATTATTTGAGTTTTGGCTTCCTCTACAAGCCATCGCTTTTTTTAAATGAAAAATAAATACCATGTTTTAATTTTATTTTATTTTGGTATAGAAAATGTTTTTGATAATTTTTTGATTATATCAATGTGTTTTATTGATATCTTGTGATTGAAATGTGGAAATGTTATGTTTCCTTTATGCATGTTTTATGTGATACGATTATGTTATGGTTCTTGGGCATTGTTTATGATATGTTTTACCCTTTTCATATAAGGAATGCATTAGAATTATTAAGTGATGAGTGGAGCCCACTATAGCTCCTCAATGCATCGGTAGGTCTCATGAGAAAAACTAGTATCTTGGCACGAGGGCCTGACAAAATCTTATTTATAGTCATGGCACAAGGCCTTTGCTACATGTTTATGATAGTCTGGAATTATGCATTACATCATTATGAAAGTGGTTATTGATATTACATGTGATTATTCGACTAGTATAATATCCATGTGAATAATTAAATGGCATTATTTTATTTTATTTTTTTCCATATTATGCGTAAGTTCAAGTTTAAAAGGCTTTTGTTTTAGTTATTGATGTCCTTAAATGTTTATGTTTATTTATGAAAGTTTGCGCTATATTGTTATCCTTACTGAGCATCTAACCTCACCCCTTTCTATGTTTTATTTTTCCCATGATGTGAAGAAATATTTTATGACTGACCTGCAGGGATTGTCTAAAGGGGATATGAGTGTGGACTGTGGAGACTATGTTATTGTATTTTTTCACTTTATGATGTAATGTAACATTTATGAATGTATTTAGTGTTTCCAAGGCTACTAAACAAACTGGTCTTTCGAGACTTGATATTTTGTGATCATGCCAATGTTACGTAATAATTAACCGACTCTAGGTAACTAGTTTCAGGGTGTTACAGTTGGTATTAGAGGCAGTTTAGTACTAACCTTGGAAGCTAGATTTAGATAAACTCTGATTATAGCACATATCCCTAAGATAGTCTTTGATGATTAGTATAGAAGAACATCCTAGAATTTTGGTAAAGTATAGATTTTGTGTATTTTCCGAGCAAAACATCCCTATCTAGATACGAGCAGGTAGAGGTGGCTCTGGCACAGATGTACCTAGGGGTAAAACCCGAAAACACCACTTTGAGCTAGACTGGAACGGGAACTGGTATACAACAACAGACCTTGCTACACTCTTGGTTATGACACTCTCGGGGGATATGCTTAGAATAAATCACAATTTCTTTACAAACCATTATGAAGGGTTTATGAGTATATACTTCCTCAAAGATGTTTTTTTTATGATTATGGATTATATCCATAAACTGTTCAATTTACGTTAGGTGTTTTGCAAGTTTGTTATTTTGTATTTTGATTCATAAACTAATCTAGTTTATGCCATTGTTTAGAAATGGCGCCTAGTGGAAGGAATGGAAACCGTATCAATGCACGCACTCTATCTAGGGATTTCCCTCCTTCTCAAGATCATTATAATGGAGCTGTTGATACAACTGGTGATGATCATCTTATCACCATACTGGGACAACTCACTCAGGTTATAAATAATAACCTTACTCATATGGAGCACCCTGATCCGCATTGTGTAGGGTCAATGTTATATCTCTTCATGAGAAAACAAACACCAACATTCAATTGGAGTACAAATCCCTTAGTATCTGAGCAATGGATAAATTCCTTAGAGAAAATATTTCAGGCTTTAGGGAGTAGTGAAAGGGAAAAATTGTCATGGCAGTTTACCACCTCACTGGAGATGCTGATAAATGGTGGTCATTGATACAACACACTAAGGAAGATTATGAAGTATCGAATATGGAATGTAGGGAGTTCAAAGAGCATTTGTTAGAAAAATACTTCCCTCGTGACCATCGATCAGATATGAAAAGGCAATTTCTGAGTCTGAGAAAAAAGGAGGATGAGAATGTCACAAAGTATGATGATAACTTTACAAGGTTAGCGAGGCATGCATAAGATTATATACATAACCCAAGAAGTAATATTGATCATTTCTTTGATGGGTTAAAGCATTTTCTCCATCAAGCCTTATTCTCACAATCTTTATCGTCATATGAAGCTATTGTCTCATGTGCTATCAAGAGAGAAAAAGAATTCGGTAAATCTTATGATAATAAATTAAAGCAAGAGAAGAAGATAACGGTGGAACAAGAGACATATAAAGGGAAAAAGGGAAATAAGGATTTTCAATTATGTGATAATTGTGGGAAGAATCACCCTTGTACTTGCCTAAAAGTAATGGGAGTTTGTTATAAATGTGGAGAAAATGGTCACCAAGATCATGATTACAAGGGAAAGAAAGAGGCTATCAATGTTGAATGCTACACTTGTAGGGAAATGGGGTATTATGAAAATGAATGTCCTAAGCATTAGGGAAAATTACCTCAGAAAAGGACAAGGGATCAAGGCCAATCTTATGCTGTTACTATAGTTGAAGTGGAATAATTAATGTATTGTTTCTTTTGGACTCAAGGATTATATTCTGGTTATAAGAATAATGTGATATATATAATGATTGTACTATAGTACATGTTGTTTTAATTAAAGTTTTAATATGATGAAGGTAATCATATTTTTAGTATGTGACAATAAGAGAAACTTTACTTTGTTTGGGGAATCTGATGTTACAATTGATTTTGGAATTTAGAGACGTTTTAGAGAAAGTCTGGACAGAGGTATTTTGGATAACTATAAAGGTTGTAAGAGATTAAGTTGAACTTTGGATAGTATTATTTAAGGTTAAAACATTTCTTATGATTATTTTTCGAATATTATAATACTATAGTTTTAGGAAAAGGATAACCTGCAGGTCGGGGGATAACCTGTCGCATCGGACAAAGCTACATGAATCGAACCCACAACCACAGTGCGATAGGCCTTTATTACCTACCACTAGCCTACAGGAAGTACCTGGTTATTAAAAAATAATTTTCCTAATCTAAATGGTATGTGTTAATATTTGGAACCTTGTACGATTAGGATAAATATAATATTTTTGAGTTCTATTATATTTTTGAATAAAATATGAGTTTGTGGTAGAAATTAGTTGAAAGTTGAAACTCTACTTGTCAATTATATATATATACCTCTCTCTTATTCTATGAATAAATTAATTCTTAAACATTAGGAAAGGGATACTAAAAAAATGTGTTATCCTAATACCTTATGTTTTATTGAATTGATGATATTTTAAATCACCATAGATTGAAGGCTTTGAGGCCCTCAATTTTATACTTTTTTGTGATTGATGGCCTCAATAAAACCCTATAAATATTTATGTTTTCCTCTAATTATTTGTCTCTAATTTCCACCAATGTTCTCCTAATCGAGATCATAATTCGGTGGTGACTTTTTCATTTCCCTCTCCCTCTTATTAAGACTAAATTTTATTAACCCTATTTAATATATGGGTTTTCTACAAAGGTATTTTCTATTTTCCACCTTTTATTTTCGAAGAACAATTTCAAATTGAGAGGACAAAATTTATTGAAGGAGGGGATAATGTAACACCCCAATCTTTCATGGTACACTTCTCTTTCAATAATGCAATAGCTTGCATTGTATACAAGTTCGAGATTCTAACACACCACGACCAATCAAAGTAGCCATTATGAATAGTAATACCCACCTTTGAAATTATATAAATTTTATTTTTCAAAATGGACTTCATTTTTGGATTCGGAATATCGAAATTTGCCTATGTTGAAATTTTGGTATTTTTCTGAGAACATCAAATTTTCGATGAATAGTAACAAAATACGTAAAAACAACTTTTTTAATAAAAATAATTTATATTAATAAATTATACTATTGAGTGGGTTTAAATTATAATTAGAATATAATTTTACCATTTTATCTAATGGTGGTCATTATAGTTAATTTCACTTTGAAATTGGACAAAAACAATTGTCAATGTTTTGGTTGATATTGTTTCTTAAAAACATGCTATTTGTTTTGACAGCGGGAATTAATCATAACATTAATTAATGCAACTTATATGTTTGTAATTTTTTAAAATAGACATCATTTTTGAATTCGGAATATCAAATATATCTTATGGTGAATTTTTGGTACTGTTCTGAAAAACATCAATTTTTGATGAATAATGAAACCACTAAGTGGTAGTTAAAAAACTGATTTTTCGTTTAAATGAAAATTTACCGCTTCTATGAATTTAATTTCAAAAATCCGACATACATGGTTGTCATTAGAATGTAAAATTTGGTTTAATGGGATGAAAATAATTTTTGGTGAATAGTAACTTTTGAGTTTTATTTACCGCGATTAGAGGTAATTAGAGTAATTTAAGGTAAAAATAATGTTATAATAATATGAAATTACCCTGACACATGTCCTACTCTTATTGGATGACTCATTTCCGACCAAGATAATCAATGGGTCAATTTGTGGAACCCCATGGATCCACTTGGGTAAGATAATGACATTAATTCCTTTTATTTAAAGTAAAAATAAAAATGTCACAAGCATGTATTGTTTTACTAAAACAATTTTTACAATGGGTTATACAAGTTATCTTTTAAAATATAAATATAAATTGGAATTATAAATAGATTTCCTACATCATGGTATTTTTTTATAATTTTTAGGCATTAAATAAATAAATTTATTTATCAGACCATGATGATGCAGCGATTACCTCATTAATGAACGATTTAAATAAAATAAAAAGATATGGTAAAATCTAAGACATACACTTGTCAAAATCCTATTATATGGGTGGATTTTGAACCCTTATCACATTATCCTTGAAATATATCATTTTGGGACCTTTAAAATCTGAAAAGCATTTCATAATAATGTAACTTTAAATAACTTTCCAAGAGTGCCCCTTCTCTCCTCTTATAAAAGGCCCCCACCTCTACCACCTTATTCACACCTCTAAATCCATTGGCTCGGCCAAAATATGCTCATTATATCTCTCCAAATCCCTCTGTTCATCATATAAGACTTACCTTAGGCATAAATCTCTTCAAGAATCCATTTTGGTTCAAACCGAGGGGAGTTACCCGATTTAAAGGTAATGTCTTCTCTTATGTTTTTTTGTTTTATTTTGCTTCTCCAACCCCCTAAACTATTTTTATTCCTATCTTTTGTAACAAAAACAGAATATTAAATAATCTATGATGTTTTTATGATAAGTATTTGATTTAAACTTACACACACCTTCGTCTAATGGTTAAAGAACATACTGTTTCTGTTGGTGGAAAATTACTGCCTCACAAAACAATGATTGTTCAATCTTCTTTTAACACCTATCATGGTGGCCATTATGATAAAAATATTTCTATATATGATATATATTATTTATATGTTTGCTTTATTCTTACGTATTTTTCATTTATGGCATACCTTTATGATTTCCATTATGGGTAAACGCGATAATTTCATTTTAGGAAGTGCGGACTACCACCCCCTCAAAGTGATTTGAATCGTTAATGCCATATGTGGAACGTATAAAGGATGGATTTAATGATATTATATATGATATTATATTGGAATTATAATATAACTTTATATCATTATGATTTAATTCCTTTAAATACTAAATAGAAATGAAAGTAGCGTTCATGCGTACGTACAGCTTACCGTCTCCATGAACGGTGCATTTCATTTGTTACCTCTAAATGTTATGTAATATTATATATGCATTTATCTACTGGATATATATGATATATATGATATCTACATCATGAATATAATTCTGGAGTTAATGGATATTCTACCACATAAACAACTTGTAATTATAAGAAGTTTATTATTGACTCAAGTACCAAAGATTGACAAAATGACCGTTATTAACATAAATGACTACATAATTTTTATAAGATGGTAATAAGTGATAAAAAAGGGATAATGAACTTGAAAAAGGTGCATAAGAAAGTATAGATTAACTCTAGTTTAATATTCAGGAGATTAAAGAACGACCGAGTCAAGTCGGAGACGAGGTAAGGGACTTCGTCTCAATCTTCTTTCATTGAGGCATATTTTTTTATACACAAATTTATTTTATACGGTGTATAAAACCCTTTTAATTTTAATTTTATTAAAAAGTAATCTTTTTATATAAATATTTTTTACTAAATGAAAAAAGTAATTTTTTGTCTTACGTATGCGGCAACAATGACTTCTCTGTCGCCGTGACCATTATTTGAGTTTTGGATTCCTCTACGAACCATAACTTTTTTTAAATGAAAAATAAATACCATGTTTTAATTTTCTTTTATTTTGGTATTAACAATGGTTTTGATAATTTTTTTATTATATCAGTCTGTTGTATTGATATATTGTGATTAAAATGTGGAAATGTTATGTTTCTTTTTTTTTTGCATGTTTTATGTGATATGATTATGTTATGGTTCTTGGGAATTGTTTATGATATGTTTAAACCTTTTCATATAAGGAATTAATTAGAATTATTAAGTGATGGGTGGAGCTTGCTATAGCTCCTAGATGCATCGTTAGGTCTCATGAGACAATATAGTGTCTTGCCACGAGGCCTTGACAAAATCTTATTTGTAGTCTTGGCACGAGGCCTTGGCTACGTGGTTATGGTAGTCTGCATTATGCATTCCACCATTATAAAACTGGTTATTGATATTGAATGTGATTATTCGACTAGTATAATATCCATGTGAATAAGTAAATTGAATTATTTCATTTTATTTTTTCCATATTATGCTGAAGTTCAAGTTTAAAAGGCTTTTGTTTTAGTTATACATTTCCTTAAATGTTTATGTTTATTTATGAAATTTTCAACTATATTGTTATCCCTACTGAGAATCTGAGCTCACCCCTTTATATGTTGTATTTTTCCTAGGATGTGAAGAAATATTTTATGACTGACCTGCATGGATAGTCTGAAGGGGATATTAGTGTGGAATATGGAGACTATGTTATTGTAGTGTTACACTTTATGATGTAATGTAACATTTATGAATATATCTAGTGTTTCCAAGGCTACTAAGCTAATCGGTATTTCGAGACTTGATCTTTTGTGATCATGCCAATGTTATGTAATAATGCACCGACTCTGGGTAACTGGGGTCGGGGTGTTACAGTTCAGAATCCTCACATGAAAGTGATTTCAAATATAAAGACAGTGAGATGTGGCATGAGACTCAAAATTCAGTGTACTTTTCATGAAATTACTAAATATTTGAACTTGAAACAAAGTTATTTCAGTATTCATTTAAGTTTAGTTTCAAGGAAAAATTGTTTCACTTGTTGATATGGATTTCAAAATGGTGATGAGAATAATTTCAGTTCAAAATTTTCAAAAACACGGAGAAAATTGATACATAAACACACAAAATTTAAAAAACACACAATTTTTTTTGAAAATCATTGAAAAAAAATAACACAATTGAAATTAATAAACTAAAAGGTTCCCTCCCCCACACTTAAAATATTGCATTGTCATCAATTTGAACCCATGAGATTATATATGCACATGAAATGTGTAATTTTAAATAGGACAAATAATAAAAAAGTTAAAGGGTTAGGAACATGCTAATGTGCTCAAGTGATGATGGGGTCATGAAATGTGATAAAATCCACTACATCGGTAGGAAGTCCCTCAATGTATCTCTTAAATCATTTCCCATTGACCGTAAATCTCCTTCCTGTGTCCTCTTGTGTGATCTCCACTACACCATAAGGAAAAACATTAGTTACAAAATAAGGACCTAACCACCTGGAACACAACTTACCAGACATTAGCTTTAGTCGTGAACTGTAGAGAAGGACTTTTCCTCCAACATGAAACTCCTTTTGTTGGATAATTCTACCATGTGTTGTTTTTGATTTCTCCTTGTAGAGCATTGAGTTCTCATATGAATATAATCGAATATCCTCATTCTATTGAAGTTGCACCTTCCTTTGGATTCCAACTTGGGCCAAATCCATGTTGCATTTCATTATATCCCAATAAGCTCGATGCTCAACCTCCATGGGGAGATGACATGTTTTCCCAAAAACAATCTGAAATGGGGACAAACCAATGGGTGTCTTATATGCTGTCCTGTAATCCCACAATTCATCATCCAAGTGATTGCTCCAATCTATCCTATTTGGATGCACAATTTTCTCTAAAATCTATTTCTACTCATGATTTTGAATCTCTGCCTGGAAATTTGTTTTGGGGTGGTATGGTGTTGATGTTTTTTTTGTCACCCCATACTTCCGAAGGAGGGAAGAAAAATTCTAATTGTAGAAGTGTGTCCCATGGTTACTGATGATGGCTTTTGGTACTCCAAACCTACAAAAAATTTGCGCTTTGATAAATTCTACAACAACATGAGAATCATTAGTGCTAGTAGCCTTAGCCTCCACTCATTTACTCACATAATCAACAACAACCAAAATGTACAAAAAACCAACGGAACTAGGAAAAGGACCCATAAAATCAATGCACCATACAGAAAAAATTTCACAGAATAGTATGGGTTGTTGGGGCATCTCATGTCTCCTAGAAATGTTCCCAGAGTATTGGCAATGAGTGCATGACTTAAAAAACACATGGGAATCATGTAATAAGCTAGTCCATTATAATCTAGACTCCAAAACTTTCCTAGTTGTCTGTTGGGGTCCAAAGTGTCCACCATAAGCAAGTGCATGACAAAAATGTAAAACAGACTCAAACTCATGATCAAGAACACAACTCCTAATAAATTGATCACTATACATGCACCAGAGGTATGGATCATCCCAAACATAATAACGATACTCACTTTTTAATTTTTGGACTTGATTTTTCTTTAAATTTGTAGGGATTTTAGATGCAACAAGGTGGTTAACTAAATCTGCATACCAAGGATGCGTACCAGAGATGGAATAAAGATGTTCATTGGGGATAGTGTCTTGAAGTGGTACCTGGTCCAAGGTGTCATCCTTTAGTGTGTGAGTAAGCCTACTCATGTGGTCCACCACCAAGTTTTATGACCTCTTTTTGTCCTTTATCTCAATATCAAATTCCATAAGAAGGAGCTTACATCGGATCAGCCTGGGCTTTTCATCTGGATTCTTCAAGAGGTACCTCAGAGCTGCATGGTCAGAAAAAACAAATACTTTAGAGCCCAATAAATATGAAAAGAATTTATATAAAGAAAATATGACAACAAAAAACTCATTTTCTGTGGTTGTGTAATTTGATTGGGCTGAATCCAATGTCCTTAAAGCGTAGGTGATCACATGTGAACATCCCTCCACCCTCTGAGATAAGACAGCTCCAATCACGAAGTTGGATGCATCACACATAATCTCAAAAATAATCTCCCACTATGGGGGTTGAATGATAGGTGGAGTGGTAATACATTGTTTTAGCTCATCAAAGGAATTCCTACAAGAATCATCAAACACAAAATCAGAATCCTTTTGAAGTAATCGCGACATAGGAAGAGCAGTCTAACTAAAATCTTTGATGAAGCACCGATAAAATCCTACATTCCCTAGGAAAGATCTAACATCATGTACACATGAAGGATAGGGTAAGGATGAAATAATATCTTTCTTAGATCTATAAACCTCTATCCCATGTTTTGACACTACATTCCCTAAGACAATGCCATGATCTACCATGAAATGACACTTTTCAAAGTTCAGGACCAGATTCTTCTCAATACAATGATTCAACACCTTTCCCAAACTACTTAGACATTCATCAAATAAAGACCCATACACTGAAAAATAATCCATGAATACCTCCATGCAGGTCTCAATAATATCGTAAAAAATACTCACCATGCATCTCTGGAAGGTACCTGGGGTGTTGCAATGTCAAAATGGCATCCTTCAGTAGGAAAACGTACCGAAAGGACAAGTGAATGTTGTCTTATTATGATCCCCCAGAGTAATAGGAACCTGAAAATATCCAGAAAAACCATCCAAGAAACAATAATGTTTTTTACCAGCAAGTCTCTCAAGCATCTGATCAATAAATGGGAGGGAAAATGGTCCTTGTGAGAAGATTGATTTAGTTTCCTATAATCAATACACACACGCCAACTATTTTTCACCCTCCTTGGAACTAACTCATATTTCTCATTTTTAACAATAGTAACACCACTTTTCTTAGGCACAACCTGAATAGGACTTACCCACTTAGAATTTGAAATGGGATAGATTATACCTGCCTCGAGAAATTTTTCAACCTCTTTTTTAACAACTGTGAGAAGGGTTGGATTGAGTCTCCTTTGTGGTTGCCTCACCGATTTAGCCCCATCCTATAAAAGAATCCTATGCATACAAATGGAGGGGCTAATACCTGATATGTCATCCAAGGTCCACTCGATTGACCAGATTTTCTCCCTCAAAATATTAAAAAGTTTTTCTTCATGTTCAAAAGGGAGATTGTTAGCAATGATAATAGGTAATTTCTAACCACTTAACAAGTATGAGTTTTTGAGATTTGGTGGAAATGGATTGAGTTCTAGTGTAGGGGGTGGTGTATGGATGGACATATAGAAAGAACTAAAATACGTGCACAAATAACATCAGTATCAGAATATACATCATCAAAATCAGAGAATAAAGCATCAAATCCATCGGTATACTCAACAACCATGTCATAATTAGAGTTCACATGATCAAAATCAGAATATGATTCCATTTCAAAATCAAATCTAAGAGACAATTTTTCATTAGAAATAGGTGTTGATGTACTATTGGACATCAAAATAGAATCAATACTCATAATTTCCCTAAGCATAGAACAATAAAATTCCATGGGGTTTTTATTGGGGTTCAAAATGGGAGATAAAAAATGAAGAATGATCCTCTGAGGGGTACTTCATGGAATCCATAACATTAAATATCACAACTTCATTCCCAAATTCTAGGGAAAGTGTACCCTCATTGACATTTATGATTGTTTTTGAAGTTTCGAGGAAGTGTCTACCTAAGATAATTGGAGCATGAGAACTTACCTAACTATCCTCCATGTTAAGCACATAGAAATATGATAGAAAGATCACGTCTCTTACCTATATAAGTAGATCCTCAAGGACTCCTGCTGGATATGTTGTAGCTTTATTCGCCAACTGCACCACTACTCTCATCGGCTTCCGCTCACCAACCTGCAAAGAAGAGAATACAGAGTGAGGCATCACATTTATGGAAGCTCCCAAATCACAAAGTGCATCAGAAAAGTAAAAATCCACTATGGTTCATGGGATGGTGAATGCCCTTTAATCCTTGCACTTTTTCAAAATTGCTATAGTTTGTGTAATGAGTACTGACACATTCCTTCCAATATTGATCCTTTAATTTCCCTTAAGGCCTATTTGATTGGTACAAAGTTCTTTTAAGAATTTAGTATACCTTGGAATTTGTTTAATTGCTTCAAGTAGAGTAATGTTGATCTCCACACGCTTGAATGTGTCCAAAACCTCATTTTTCCTTACTTCTTCATCCATCTTCTTGGTTTGAACAACCTTGTTTTATAAAAGGAAGGGGTTTAGGAGGAACATCATTAATCTTTTTCTTACCATTATTTTTCTCCTTGGGTTTCTCATAAGTTGATGTGGAATTGGAATTTTTTGGAGTTGAGGTGAATCCCGGTGGAATGGTAGGTGGAGAAGCATCAGTTTTTTGATTCCCACTTCTCAATGTGATGGCGCTGACATCCCCCTTTGTATTTTGAGTGGGTTGGGAAGGTATATTTTTGGAATTCTTACTTACAAGTTCATGGAGGGTGGTGGAAATCTGGCTCATTTGAGTCTTCAACTCCCTCAGCTCCAAACCTTTACTCTTCAGCTCATTCTGTTGATTAAGAACAATTTGTTTCAAAATATCATCAATATTAGAATCTACCTTTAGTGGGGGATTCCCTCGTTGTTGTCTTGTTGATGTTTGGGATTCAATTATTTTTTGGGGTTGTTGGAATCCCTGCTGGTAAGGCGGAGGCTGCTGGAAGTTTTGTTGAAAGGGTGGCCTTTGTTGTTGTCTAGATCCAAACCTCATGTCTGATTTATCCTTCAACCCATGGTTGTATGTTGGTGCAAAGGAATCAATCTTCTTTGGGGATATGTTTGTTTTTGCTGATAAGGTCGCCCAGGAAACATTGCTTCACAATCATATGTTTCTTTTATTTGGGGGAAACAGTATGTTGGGTGGCTTGCCTCAGTGAAAATTCCACAAGGCCTTGAACGAGGGGGTTGGGATGTATTTTGTGCCAAACTAATCTACATCACAATATTTGAAAATTCGTAAAACTTGGTATCAGTCAAATGACTTTTAAGAGAAGATGGACTTACTTGATGTACTACCCTGACATGCGGTGTACCTCAATCACCAATTTTTTTGGAGTTTTGGTCCATTTTGTCGATCAACACACATGTAGATACTAGAGTCTTTTCCACCAAATCTCCTCCAGCCACAACATCCTCCATGCTTCTCTCTATAAGAGTGAGTCCTTCGTAGAAATACTGGATGAGTAGTTTCTCACTGATTTGGTGATATGGTCAGCTTGCACACAACTTCTTGAATCACTCCCAGTACTCATACATTGACTCCCCTTGGGATTTCTTGATCCCAGAGATCTCTTTACGAATGTAAGTGGTCCTTAATGCTGGAAAAAATCTCTACAAGAAAAGTCATTTCATATCGTTCGAACAAATTATATCTTCAGGTTGTAAATAATACATCCAATCTTTTTCAGCTCCATGAAGTGAGAATGGGAATTCTCTTAATTTGATTTGGTCTTCAGATACATTTATTGGTTTCAAGGTTGAGCAAATAAAATTAAATTATTTAAGGTGTTTTTTGGGATCCTCACCTGAGAGGCCATGAAATTTTGGAAGAAGATGAATTAATCCAGATTTCAATTTAAAGTCCGATTCAAGATTTTGGTATGCAATACAATTTGGTTGATAGTTAATATCAGGTGCATCCAATTATCGTATGGTTATATTAAGTTAATTTCACTTATTTTCAGCCATTGGTTCTTGTTTTATGGTTAAATTTTAATTTCTTCCAATTTCAAACTTCTGATAGTGAAGGACTTCTCCAACTGGTTGAATATTGAAACTTCCCGTAGACTGAGAATGTATGATTTGTTCCCTAAGGCTACATTCAATCTCAGGGTCAATATCATAGATAACTTCGAGATTAGTTTATTTCATAAAACAATGAATGATTAAAATAAGGAAAGTATACCATAGTAAAATAAAAATTATAAGTTTGAGTTTATGGTCCAAAAAAAAGTAGATGAAAATAAAAGAAGAAGAAAAAAAATCAGATTGGGTAAAGAAGGAAGAAAGAAGAGTGAAAGAGAATAAAATGTAAAATAAAATAAATACCTCTAATTGGTTGAAATAATTACATGCCTCCCCAGAAATGGTGCCTATTTGAAAGAGAGATGTCATGGGCGCCCTCAAATGATTAGTGGTTTTTGGGTACATCGGTGCAGCAGAGTGGTTGACCAAGGTCATCTCTCAAAGGAGGAAGTAAATTAAAAAAACTACTTAAAGGTATTATAAAAATAAAATATAATAGAATTAAAACACTATTTGAAAGGATGGGGGGGTTGTATATCATTTATAAAACTTGAATATGTTTGCTGGAAGAAGATTTAATTTTTTTAATTTTGAAATAAATCTTGATTAAAAAGACGCAGCAAGAAGATGTTTTTTTAGAAAATATTTTAAAAGGTGTAATCGATATAACTATACCTATTCAATAATTTGTTTATCATTATCATTTAAATTAATATCTTCTTAACTATGATCCCTGAATTTGTTAAATCCCAAACCCTATGAGAATTAACTTTACCACAAAGTTGAAGTGAATTTAACCCTAGGCTAACTTCAGAACATGAAATCGCAGCACCCTGCTTGGATTGATGTTCTAAGGTTAGATTATGGTCAGTGGTAAATTAAGGCACACATACTCTCTAGAAATAAGAATTAATTGAGTTTATGGATTATATTTTAACACTACAAACTGATTTCGTGTGGTTTTGAATTACCAATTAAGTTTGCGCTCTCACAATTCACATAATTCTTCACCTCGCGTGATTTGTGGATATTATTCAATTTATTCCTTAGATTCATTTAAATTGAAAACTCAATTAATATATAATATTATGTAAATTACAGTAGCTCGTTGATTCAAAATAAATTAATGAATAATGTAAGAGATAGATCTATTACTAAAAAGACTACTCTTCCATGGGTGGTGTAATCATCGTAGAAGCGAATTGCATTTGCAAAGGTTTATAATGGGTATAACCCAATCACACTTCTACTCAAGAATTCCAGACCAAATAGGAATATTAAAAGAAGAATAAATTAGAATAAAACATAATAAAATAGATGAAATAAAATAATAACAATGAAGTTTAATACAAAAATGAAAATATTACAACATGAAGAAGAGAAGGAGGCTTCGATGAAAGGATCCTTGCTTCAGGAGATACCCCTATTACAATGTTTGGATAATTTGGGTGAAACCAATTCTCCTATGCCTACAATATTCTAATGCACGTTCCAAAACCTCCAAATTATAAAAACACTAATTTTTAGAGTGGAGGGGAGGCTAGGTTTAAAGAGGTGTCAAGTGTGAATGGGGAATCTTGGCCTAATATTTTAATACAAATTCCACCACCCATTTGACATCCAAAACGCATACACCATCTCTCTTTCCAGAAGGATGATTGGTGAAAACATGAATCTCAGAGATCCCCTAAAAATTTGGGCCTAATCCAAGCACGGATGAAGAAGGTATGGCCCAAATATAGAACTCATGTCCATTCTAACGAGTCCAGCCCATCTTTGACTTCATGGCCCATTTGCACCTACCCAGTGTGCTCTTTAGATCTAGTGTCCTGAATAAAAGTTGTAGAAAATAAAATTCGGAACACTTTTAAAAAAATTTAAGTTCAAATAATTCATATTAAAATATTTATGTGAAAAATACTGCAGTTCATTTTAAAAGGGTAAAACTGGAATTTTATTCAAATTTTCAAAGGAATGATATAATCCCAAATATTTCATAAATGAATATATTTAGCACAAAGTGAGGAAATTATGTCATTTATTATAAATTTAATATTCAACAAAATAGTGTTTTATCAGGGGTATTTGAACTTTGAGAAACCTAATTCCTTCCATAATCAAGATTGTTAGGATGCCTTCATAAGGCCTCATCTTCAATGCGAATCCACTTTTGTGTAATTCCATTTATATGGTAAATATTGTTGACTTCTAGGATTAAATTATCCCTTTATTATACCATTATTCATCATCAATGAGTGTAGAAAAGTAAGTTACTGTAGAGTTATAATTTTAAGTATAATCTCTTACTATGCCTTCCTATACGTCAAACCCATCGAAGGGTTAGCAAGGAATTGAACTACAATGACTCCAATTTCTATTATAAACAGGATATGAATGGTGTCTTCCTAGAACCTTGAGTATAACCATAATATCTCTGAGTGAGATCACTCACCCCGATCTTTCAGTCGGTTAGGTTGTAGTTTAACTATGAGAAATTTGATTCCTTCAATAATCATTATACATAGGAAGCCTTCCTAAGGCCTACACTCCAATGGGAATCCACTTCGGTGTAAATCCCATCATATCCAAAATATTATTAGTTTCTGGGACTAAAATATCCTTTGATTCAACCATTATTCATAATCCATAAGTGGTTGATAAGTAGGATCATACACGAAAATCATGTTAATTGTAAGCCTCAACCATTCCCTTAGGTACCTCAAACCCATTAGTGGGTTAGTGATGAATCAAACTATGATGAAACTGATTTCGGTTATAAAAAGGATACCTAATACACCATCCTAAGGTTTTTACTCCATACCATGTCCTCTATATGATTAGTAATCATTCCACTTAATGGGAATATTTGATTTGTAATCCTCATGAAAATATTCCCTCATGTGTTGTGTGTGACATCCCTTTATCTCCTATTTCTCACATCAATCATAACACATATGGTCTTAAAGATTAGTTATGATTGTAATAAGAACATGATGAGGATTCCCTGTTGTGGGACCATCATTGGAATTTATGTTTGATTAAATTTCATCTTCACTTAAATATAGATTCTTCTGATGAGGAAATCTAGGGATTCCTTGTATGAATAATCCATTCCCAAGGCCTCTGTTTCCACATCTTTTAATGACAAAAACATGAACTATGAAGACTCTTATTCCATCCTTAAAATTATTTGTAGAAAAAATCATCATGTTCTGAGCCCTATGGGATTTCCTTGTAACATGACCTCATATTATGTCAAGAAAACTACTTGGGGTTTGATTCATATTCTCACAAGATATGTAGGATGCATCATAAAGGTTAGATCTCATTTCTAAGACACCGAACACCTCCTTAGATGGATATAAACTCCAAGGTTCCCAATCATGGCTGCAAGATAAAGCATCATAAATAAATAAGTAAATTATATAAAACATGTGAAAACACAGTAGTTACCATCAGAATATGGTCTTAATCATATTTTTGACACAAGGGTATACAATCTTATATTGGGTATTAGAAAGGATTTCTTAAACATATCCTAAATCTATAAGAGAGTTCTAGAGTACAAAACAGTTCTCCAAAAAATGGTGTGATGAGCCTAACCTCCCATCCACTATACCGATGGGAGAAATTAAGCATCATTTGATCTAAAACCCTAATGGACTTCTAGTATTTAGAAAGAAAATTCATACTCAGTTATGGACATGAGATCCATTTGGAGTTCCCATTAAAAAAAATATGGTAAAATTGATGAAATTTATTATGAAACAATATTTAACCACACATGTAATGTCTCGAAATTTCTGTATAATTTTCTTTATTATATGAAATTATTTGGAATCCATGAAATCTGACGACGTGTGATTCTAAGCCCGGAGTGCTCGGAATGAATTGGAGAAAAATGTTAAGTTTAAAAATAGTGTGCATGAGTGGTTTTCCTAAAAACATGGAATAACTATTAAAAGGGTTCACTAATCAGAAGTCTGAGGGAACCGTTGTGTTTAGGATAGTGGGTTTACCATAGTCGCCACTTATGTTTAGTTGAAGAAGGCCTCCAGTGAGAAAACCTAAAAATGGCATAACCATAAATAATATAAATAAATAAAGTTATTTTATTTTTCGAATGCTTATAACTCACGAATGGTGACTCGGATTAAAAATATGAGACCACCACTAAGCTTATGAAGGTATGCTTTCTTCAGGAAGATACTAACATTATCCAGTGCAGACCAACTATAGAAGTTAGTTTTTGGCTATAAATAAAATAATAAAGTAACAATTATTTTACTGTTAAAATACATAACTTCTAAACGGTAACTATGATTGAAAATCCAAGAGTACCATTGATTTCATTGGGATGTGTTTCCCTTAGGAAGATCCTAACTTGGTCCAACGCGGGTCGAGGGTGACTGTTAATAATTTTTTGAACTTTTTTTTCAGGTATATTCAGTAAACGCGCGGGCATCGTTTTCTATCTTTTGACACATTTCTCATATCGAAAATCTGAGGGCACCGTTGACTCCATAGCGCCTGGATTCTTTGAAGGGAGGCTTCACTTCGACCATAGTTGGTCGGGTGAAAAAAGTTTATTTTGTGGACTTTTGAAATATTAATAAATTAACATGTTATGTTATTTTATTTATTTTCTTTTTCTCCAGCGGATGAGCGGCGGTGACGGGACCAACGACACATCAAGCCATTAAATGGATTGACTCCCCTTTATTCTTGTAACCCCACCTTTGGTATTAGGAATGTCCATTAATTAAACGAACCCCATTAATTTTATGTGCGTTACTCACCCTTCCCCTCTCCTATTTATATGCATCTCAGGGTAGTGTGTTGTTCCGACTTCCCCAAGCAATTATGATCTGTCAATGTACCGCGATGCCAACCATTTGGAGGACGATACCGGTTCCAACGAGCGGTGATGAGTGCCACAAAAGCATGAACTGATGATGATGATGAAGGAGTTCCATCAATCAACATCAGCGAATGACTCTTCCAGGGAGGGGGTTTACTTTGAAGTTGTATTTGATTAAATAAAAATTCTCTCCCACTTTTTATCATGTAAAATGGAGGGCATGGGGCAAACAAACAAGGCTCGGATCCTCTGCCACTTCATTCTTGAAGTGAACTTTGTGGAACAATTTCCAACTCGATGGAAACACGAAATAGCGGGTCACGCTCTGACTGTGACAACGCGGGAGATCTGTAGGAGTAGATGACACCAAGGATAGATATCATAGCATGCTCGATGACCAGTAGAAGAAACTGCCAGCACGCCATGTCGGCGGCGGTTTGTGGAGGCCAGAGAAGACCCGTGGCAACCGGCCGCAGGTAGTGGAAGGCAGCGCCCAAATGCGCGCTGTAGTGGCCGAAGGCAGCCGACCCGCGTCGGCTGCAAGGGACAAGGGAAGGGTCCACAGGCGCCGCCTGCGGAAGCGACCACGGCCAACAAGCCACATCAGGAAAGTGTGGCGCAGCCCGCGCTGCACTACATTGGTGAAACCCCTGTCGGCCAAATGACCGACCATTAATTGCGGTGGGGCAGCGCTGCACCAGATGTGGAATGGCCCTACAAGCGCGGGGCCAGCGGGATGCAACGGTCCACCACCGGGCGGACCGAGCTGGCACGGGCTGGCCAAGTGGACCACACCCACCCAGCGGGCCATACCCGCGACCCGGCAGGCCAACACGGGTGGGCTGAGCCCCACCTGACGGGTCGGGCCAACCATGACCCGGGCTCGCGAACAATCCTGGATGATCGTGATGGGCCGTAACCTGTGAATCGGGCTGACCCACTGTGGGATGGACCTAACTGGGGCCAGGTAGACCCCGATACCCGTTGCATCGGGCCGGTCTGACCGAGTCCGACTGAGCCCAGCCACAACCGGTACCTGAAAAAAGAAACACATGTAACTAATGAACCGGGTGTCTGTTAGACACTCCTTTAGTTGAATTAGGACCCCTATTGGGAAGTAGTCCCTTTGGCATATTCCGTTGGGCCCGACTGAGCCAGGCCGGGTCGAGGTGCGATCAGCCCCATTTCACGGAAAGGGGTGCAACTAACAGAATGAGAATCTAATCGATGCGTCGTCTATGGAATAAGGATCCTTTTGGAAAGGCGATACTTTAGAGACAATATATATCTAATTTTTATGCATCTTGATGTGTGACTTGGGTTCAATCAGACTTGAATTTAACCGAGCCCTTTTTTACAAATGTGCACATAAGTCACAGACCTTGCGTCTGATTGACGCGCCATCTGTCACGTAGGAACCCTTACGACAAGGCAGGCCTTTGGGATACTTCTTCGTGGAACATTATGGCTGTTGAGGTATGAACTATGTATTGAGGAGGGGATCCACCCCGAATCAAGCATGCTTAGTGTGGGAATCCTGTGGCTGGCTGTAACGTGAAGAAAGAACATAGATCATGTGTGGGTCAGCGCTTATCGATCCTCTATGGGTTAGTATCGATCGATCATGTGTGGGAAACACTTATAGGTCCTATGTGGGTCATGATCTATTGATCATGTGTGGGTTAGCATATATCGATCATGTGTGGGTCAGCAGCGGAGCCTATCGACAGAATAAGATGATCTGGATTTACGACTAATCATTTGTACTTTTTTACTTGAGTATATATACCTTGTGTGAGCTGTGTCTTTTACCTTCATGGTGTTACCTTCATGGTGATACCTTTGTGGTACTTTTACCTTCATAGTGTTACCTTCTTGGTGTTACCTTTGTGGTACTTTTACCATCGGGGTGTTACCTTCTTGTTGTTACCTTTGTGGTAATTTTACCTTCATGGTGTTACCTTTGTGGTGTTATCTTGGTGGTAGTTTTACCTTCGTGGTGTTATCTTCATGGTCTAATCCCCAAATGGATAAGTTTTTCAAATGGCTTAAAATTTGGAGCCTTATGTTTCCTCATGAATGAGATGAGTATATTTTGATAACCTAGATATATGTTTGGGCATTTACCTTAGTAGAGTTGTTGACTTCTTCGAGCTTTGTGATTGAGATCTTTCTTTGTGGTTTTTCCTTTTTGGAACTCTGGAAGACCTTTGGGGGTCTCAATATCCCTAAAGAATATTGTTATACTCACCCCTGCATGGGCTACACCCACACCTTGTTGTATCTTGTGCAGAAGACGAAAAATGTTGATCAAGGCTGAGGGAGCTAGGACTGGAAGGTTCTCAGAGGTTGACCATTTGACGTGATGTTCCGTAGTTACTTCTGAGAGTGAGTTTTACTTACCCTTCATGTAGGATAATTTGTGGATGTTCCAGGAGTTGTTTCCTCTCTCAGTTGTACTTGTCCTTTCCAGTTAGGCTTGTATTCCGACCCCTTTACTTTCAGTTCAATTTTTACTTTAGCAGTTTACATCATGGTTGCTTCTTGTTGTGTTCTTGAATTGTGTGTTTGTACAATTTTAAAGGCAATACCTTCCCGTTATATGGATACTCCTTTTTGGTTATAGTCGTTAGCCCCTCACCTATGGATGACAGGCTTAAGGTAGTCACAACATGTTCCCCAGGGGACATGTCATGAAAAAGTGGTATTCGAGGAGTCAGTTTTACTGAAGAACTAGGACTCTGATATTTTCAATAGATCAATAGTGTTAAGTTTTTTTGGTGTGGTTTTACATTCGGTGAGTCCAGTGTTGGTGCAAAGACTGACGTATCCATACACCAGGACCCTAAATTCTAATTTCCAACTTGGTGGATGAAAACACTGATTGCGTGTGTTTTGGAATTGTTTTTCCTTTGTTTATTTGGAATCATCTCACCAGGTATAACTTATTGACCCTGGAACACATGTTCCTTATCAAGATGCCACTGTGTAGACAACCAGATAGATTTCCAAGAGAGTACATGATGATGTCCGAACAAGCGACCCTGTGTGGATTAGCATTCTAGTGACCATGTGTGGATATGCACTGAGCGATCCTTTATGAATCAGTACCGAGTGATCCTGTGTGGATTAGAAATAGATGCTACCAGTGGACTGTGCGTGCTTGTTGAGCATGTTTCATGAGTTCCAACGGCAAATCCCTCTGCGGTTTTTAGGCGACACAGATCCCTAGTCTACTGAGGACTGGTTGGAGGCTATGGCTAGGGTTTTCCGCCTATTTGGAACTTCATTATATCAAATGGTGATCCTAGATGCTAGTCTTTATCAGTTCATGACCATGAGGATGGTCCACATGGTGATGAGGCTTCAGTACATGTACAGTCGCCTGAGATGATACCTTCGGGTAGTGTTCCAGCTATATCACTACTTGTTGGTCAGTAGTTACAAATGGAGGTACTGGTAGAGGAAACATATAGGTTTAGTGCCTTACACGTGTTTTAACATTAGATACCCCTCAAGTTTTGAGTACATCCCGACTTACAGGAGGCTAAGGACTGGCTTGAGGAGGTGGTTGAGTTTCCATTTAGTTAGGGCACCATTCGATCAGATGGAGGTCCTAGAAGAGAGCCTTAGATGTGGCTCAGAAGGATGATGAAAATGTTTATATTACCCTTGATCTTGCAATGAGGTGAATTTTCTTTGGATAATATTGAGAACCTTTCTCAGAGAAGGGGGTCTCTTTCCATAAAAAGCTGAAGGGTGAGTGTTACCTAGAGAATGTACAACTTCAGTAGGATGCCATGTTAGTAGCTGAGTATTCATCGAGGCGTACAAACCAACCTATGTACTTGATGAATACAGTACGGTCAGTGATTCAGGGATCGAACATCCGAGCAAGGTGTGTTTAGGGACATCCGAGCAAGCACTATTCCTTTATGTATTCCTACTTATGTAAGGGTGCTAGTGAGAAACTTTGTGGTTTAATGTTCTATGGATGACAGATACAACCAGTGAATGTTTGCAGTGGGAAAGCCAGAAAATGATTCCAGTCTCAGAGACATGGGAATGTAAAATGTTTCGGGAAGAGTAAGTGGGAAAGATAGATGAATCTACAGGGCAACAGACGTGGAAGTAGAGTTAGGAGAGCAGCTTGAGGTGGTATACGTTTTGACATGTTACAACCAATACCCCAATATTGTCCCCACCAGGATCAGGGAGATGGAGGACATGGGAAGGGAGTAGCTGCATGTGGTCAAGGAGTGTGACCAAAGGGCTCCAAGAATGATTCTAGGTACGGTCTATGTCTATTAATAGTTGTTTTATTAATAAACATAGGTACCAATCATTCCTTATTTCCACGAATCTTGTTCAAGACCTAGAGTTTTCGGTTAAACTGATGACTTGACTCTTACGTCTAAAGATACCTTTGGGTGGAGACTTGATAATCACACTTATGCCAACGGTGTGATCTGACCCTTGAGGTGAGTGTTTTGGTTAGAAACTCTTGGTGGGAGCGTCAAGGCCTTACGCCGTTATTTTTGGGATGGACTGAACATCCATTGTTCATACTCAGATTGACTGGTTTAGGAAAAAGGATGTAGTATATCTACTGCGTTGTAATGGGGTTTTCTTTGGTCGGTGAAAAAGGAAACCCATGCAGCACAGGCATAGAAGGGTGAAACCGATCACTCTTGAGTCATCCAGCCTTAACCTTATGGCATTAGGAGTTTTGAGTTTTTATTTCCCAATAATAGTGGCAGTGTGTGGGGACATATTTTCAAAATATGTTTCTAGGATTACCTCTCCGAAGGGAGAGGGACTTCTACTTTGTCTGGTTACTACAATAGATTTTTACCAGACTTCCACAGGGTAGTGGCACCCTTGTTAGATTTGATGAAGAAGGGGGGCATTTCATGTGGATGGAGAACTGTCAGAATAACTTTCATAAGTTGAGGCAGAGACTTATGAGTGCCCCCATATTGAGGAAACCAAGAGAGGGAATTTGGTAGGTAGTCTACTATGACGCATCGGGGTCTAGACTAGTTCGTTTCCTGATACAGGAGAGGGCCGTGATTGCCTACATCTCACAACAGTTGAGATAGCATGAGCAGAACAATGCTACCAGTGACCTGGTGTTAGAAATAGTGGTCTATGCACTGAAGATGTGGTGGCACTACTTGATGGGTGAACAGTTTAATGTTACTCTGATCACAATAGTCTCAATTATATATTCCCACAGAAGAACCTACACATGATACATCGCCGATGGATAGAGTTCCTCTAGGACTATATCTAAGAGATAGTCTATATTCCTAGGAAGGGGAACATGGTAGCAGATGCACTCAGCAGGGTGTCTAGTTTACAACTGTTGACTGAGGCATCAGAGTAGCTAGTCACGCTGCGAATATACTTTATGGATAAAGATGAATAATCTTACCTCCAGTATATGACTGTCACTCCCACACTTATTCACTATGTTTGGGAGGAATAGCATGGGGACATTGACTATGTGGCCCGACCTGCTCAGATATCATTTGGATGGTCTCCTGAAGGATTTTATGAAGGTGGGGAGCACGTTATTCTCTTCAGATGATGCACCATGTTACCAGTGACGCTTGGGGAGGTGGTGTTGAGGGATTTTCATACATCCCCTTTAATGGTATATCCTGGAGTGGAGAAGATGTTCCAAGACCTCTGGTGTCAGTACAGGTGGCTAGGGATGCAGGATGCAGTGGTAGAGTTTGTAAAATGATGGAAGTGAAGACTGCACTGAGATTAAAGACGTCTTATGCTGATAGGAGACAGATACCCTTGGAGTCTGAGGAGGGAGACTGTGTCTTCCTACGGGTCTCACCCCGACAAGTATTGTAGAGGCTTGGCAAGGGCAACAAGCTACCTATGAGGTCTATCAGACCTTTCTAGATTCTCAAAATAGTGGGCGGGGTGGCGTACTATCTATATCTTCCCTCACAGATGCACCGGGTGCATAATATTTTCCATGTGTCGGATATGAGGAATGTATGCATGATGCATCGCATGTTATCGACTAAGTGAGTTGAAATTTGATGATGGGGTGAATTTCTTGGAGTTTCCGGTGGAGATAGGGGATTGACAAGACTGAGTCTTTCATGGATGGTATATCCCTCTGGTGTGAGTTTGGTGTCATCACGTGAACCTCTAGGAGAGAACATGGGAGAGGGAGGAAAAAAATTCGTGCTCAGTACCCTCATTTGTTTGATTTTCCATTATTTTGGATTTTGAGAATGTCAATACCTAAGGTGGGAAGAATGTAATGTCCCATAATTTATGTATACTTTTTCAAATTATATAGAATTATTTCGAGACCATGAAATCTGACGGCACATGATTCTAAGGCTCGTAGTGCCTGGAATGATCCAGTGAAAAATGTTACGTTTAAAAATAGAGTGTGTGAGTTGTTTTCCTGAAAAAGTGGAATAACTCTTAAAAAGGTGCCTATATCATAAATTCAAGGGCATCGTTACGTTCAGGATAACGAGTTTACCCCAGGTGCGACTTATGTTTAGTCGACGCTGGCTTCTGGTGAGAAAACCCGAAAATGGAATAACCGTAAATAAAAAAATTAAATAAAGTTATTTTATTTTTCAAATTCTTATAACACATGAATGGTGACTCGGATTAAAAATATGAGACTACAACTGAGCTTGTGAGGGTATGCTTTATTTTGGCAGATACTAACATTGTCCAGCATGGGCTAACAATGGAAGTTAGTTTTTGGCCGTAAATAAAATAATTAAGTAACTATTATTTTATTGTTAATATCCATAACTTCTAAATGGTAACTCAGATTGAAAATCTGAGATTGTAGTTGAGTTCTTTGTGATGTGTTTCCCTTTGGAAGAGCCTTACCTCTATAGGCGTGGGTTGGAGGTGATTGTTAATACTTTTCTAATCTTTTTTTGAGTACGTTCAGTAAATGCACTTGTGGAATTTTCTATATTTTGACTCGTTGCTCAGATCAAAAATCTAAGAGCATCATTGAATCTGTAGCACTGGGATTCCTTTAAGAGAGGATTCACATCTACTGCAGTAGATCATGTGAAAAAGATAATTTTTCGGACTTTTGATAGATTAATAAAATAACATGTAATGTTATTTTATTTCTTTTCTTTTTCTCCAGTGGATGAGTGGCGTTGGCAGGACCAACAACATGTCAAGACATTAAAAGGCTTGACTCCCCTTTATTCTTGTGACTACACTGTTATAATTAGTATGGTTTCTTAACTAAATGAACCCTATTAATAACACATGTGTTACTTACCCTCCCCGTTTACTATTTATATAGAGCTCAGGATAGAGTGTTGGAAGGGATTCACCAAGCAAAGAAGCTATTCAAAAGTACTGAAACACCAACCAATTCGAGGATGATACTTGTTCTAGCTAGAGGTGATGAGTTCCACTGAAGAACGAACCGGCGACAACAACCAAGGAGTTCTGTTGATCGACATCAGTGAATGACTCTTCAAATCATTGAGTTTATTTTTATCTTTTCTTTGATTAATTAAATTTTCTCTCCCACTTGTTATCATGTAACGCGGAGGGTGTGGGGAAAAAAACAAGGATTGAACCCTCCTCCCATATTTCTTGATGTGAATTTCAGGGAACAATTTCCTACTCGACGACAACGCGAAATTGTGGGTCACGCTATGACGACGACAACATGGGAGAGCCATAGGTGAAAACAACACCAAAGAAGGACATCAGGGCATGCCCGGTGACTGGTGGAAGAAACTGTCGGTGCACCATGTCGGTGGTGGCTGGAAGTGGCCAGAGAAGATTCGTGGCAACCGGTCCCAGGAAGTGGAAGGGGGCACGCAACGGCGCGCCGTGGTGTCCAAAGGCGGCCATCCCGAGCCAGCCGTGCGGGACAAGGGTGTTGCTCATCAGTGCCACCGGTGGAAGCGGTCGTGGCCAGCAGGTCACGACTAGAAGGTGTGGTGCCTCCAATGCCGCACCTCATTGGTGAAACCCAGGTCGTCCAAACAGCCAACCGTTAATTGCATTGGGGAAGTGCCCCACTGACTAGCGAATGACCCCACAAGCGTGGGGCCAGCGGGACACAACGGTCCTTCTCCGAGCGGACCGAACTGGCCTGGGATGGCCAAGTAGACTAGACCCACCCATCGAGCTAGATTCGTGGCCCAACGTACCTGACCCCCCAGTGGACTAGGCCGGACCGCTGCCCAGCAGGCCAACGAGGGTGGGCCGAGCCCCACCCGACAGGCCGGGCCAACCGCAGCCGAGGCCCGCGAACAAGCCGGGCCGACCACGATGGGCCGGACCCTGTGAACCAGGACAACCTCTAGTGGGCCAGACCTATGTGGGGTCATGTTGACTCTGGGACCCGCTGCGTCGGGCTGGTTTGACCGAGTCAGACTGGGCCCAGACCCAACCTGTACCTGAATAAAGAAACGCCTGTAACTGAGGAACCGAGTGTCTATTAGACATGCAATCAGTGGTGTTGGGACCCCTGTTTGGAAGCGGTCCCTTTGGAATATTCCAGTGGGCCCAACCGAGCTGGGCTGGACCAAGGTGCGATCACCCATGTTTCACAGAAAGGGGTGTAACTAACAGAAAGGGAATCCGATCAATGCACCGTCTATGGCATAAGGAACATTTGTGGCAAGGTAGCGCTTTGGAGATACTCTAAGTGAGTTTTTACAGTGTTTGAAATGTTACATGGGTTGGATCAGACATGAATCCAATCGGTCCCTTTTTACAAAAGTGCCCATAAGTCACAGACCGTGCATCCGATTGACTTGGCGTCTGTCCCGTTGTAACCCTTATGACATAGCGGTACTTTGGGATACTTCATCGTGGAACTTTATGGGTGTTTTGGTATGACTGGTGTCTTGAGGAGAGAATCATCCCAGAATCAAGAATTATTAGTGTGGGAATCTAGTTGTTAGCTGTAACATGAAGAAAGAACATCAATCCTTTGTGGGCCACCACTTAACGATCCTATGTGGGTAAGGATATATCGATCATGTGTGGGTTAGTGGTTAGAGATCCTGTGTGGGTCAGGGTCTATCGATCCTGTGTGGGTCAACATCTATTGATCTTGTATGGGTTAGCATCAATCGATCTTGTGTGGGTTAGCAGCAGACCCTCTCGATAGAATAAGATGATCTAGATTTACGACTAACCATATGTACTTCTGTACTTGATTTATATACTTGGTGTGAGTTGAGTCTTTTACCTTCATGGTGTTACCTTCGTGGTGTTATCTTTGCAGTACTTTTATCTTCACGGTGTTATCTATACGGTTTTACTTTGTGGTAGTTTTACCTTTATGGTGTTACCTTTATGGTGTTACCTTTGTGGTAATTTTACCTTCATGGTGTTACCTTCATGGTGTTACCTTTGTGGTAATTTTACCTTCTTGATGTTACCTTCATGGTGTTACCTTTGTGGTATAATCCCATTGTAGATATGTTTGCAAATGGCTTAAAAGTTGGTGCCTTATGTTTCCTCATGAATGAGATGAATATATTTTGATAACTTATGTATTTGTATGGGAAGTTACCTAAGTTGAGTTGTTGACTGTTTCATGATTTGTGATTGAGGTTTTAATTTGTGGTTTTTCCTTTGTGGAACTCTAGGAGACCTTTGGGGGTCTCGGTGTCCCCATTGAGTATTGTTATAATCACCCCTGTACAGGAAATTCCCACACCTTATTGTGTCTTGTGTTGATGATTGACATCGTTGATCGAGGCTGAGGGAGCCAGGACTGGAAAGTTCTCATAGGTGGACCATTTGACATGACATGCCATAGTGACTACTGATCATGAGCTGTACCTACCCTTCAGGTATGATCCTCGGTGGACGTTCCATGAGTTGTTTCCTCTTTCAGTTGTACTTGTACTTTCCAGTTGGTCTTGTATTTCAGCCCCTTTACTTTCATTACAATTTTTACTATAGTAGTTTACTTTTTGGTTTCTTCTTATTGTGTCTTGGATTGTGTGTTTGTACGGGTTTAAAGGCAATACCTTCCTGTTATAGGGATATCCCTTTTTGGTGCTAGTTGCTAGCCCCTGGCCTATGGAAAGTGGGATTGGGGTAGTCCTGGCATGGGCCCCGGGGCATGGGTCGTGACAACACACAACAAGAATCTGTCTAATGACCATTCCAGATTTTTTTGGAAAAAACAATTTTGAATAGGACAAGAGAAGGGATAGCCTTTTATAAGTGAGGTGAGTGGAACACTTGTAATTTTTAGAAAGAAAAATGGATCACCCACATTTTTCATATTCCATATGACTCCAAAATAGACCATTATACATACATAGACATGGTAAGGTCTCCATATGTCCCAAATATGTGTGTTGTACATGTTGTGGGTCATTTTCGACACATATATTTTGACTTCAACCCCTTGTAAAACATTTTTTTCCTTAATTGTGGAAAATATTTTATTAATTTTTTTATAGTTCATTGAATTCAAAAATTATGTTCAACTTATTATATAATATAATTTATTATTATTTCAAATATTTAACAGCTTCTTAAAAATTCATTTCTTAGATATGGAAAATGTTAATTTAAAATTAAACTTGCCGAAGCGACGAGAAACCTATTTTACAAAGAGAAAATGAAATTTTTAATATGTTTTAGTATAAAAAATCATTATGAAAGTGAATATAATGACATAAATTGGAGTAATTGGAATATAATTGAACTAATTTTACTTTTAATATTTTTTGAAAAAAATGACCATTATTGTTCCTGAAAAGAAATAAAAATATATATATCAGCATACCTTAAAATGTAAAATTAATAAATAATAATCATTAGATGTCTAACATAATCCTTATAACTTTTAGAATATAGAAGAATATCCTTGATAAATATCACTCACTAATGATAATGTCTAAGATATTCAACATTATTAAAATATCAATCTCAAAACCTTCCATAAGAATAATAAATTCACCTTTTCTATCATAATAAGTATATAATAAGATTATAAACCATTAAAATATGCTTGCTTATTCTATTATAAGATATATTTGTCTCTAGATACATAACATTATTAGCTTCATCTTTATGATCATATTTCTACCAAATACATACAAACATGGTTATAAGAATATTTAAAATATGAATATGAAAACATAAATTTGAATATTACTTCATTAGTTATGTCGTCATCTCATCCTTTGACACTTTCAGTTTATTTTTTGTTTCTTTATGTAAGGTTCTCTTATTTTTTTCAACATAATACAATAAAGTAATTTGGAAATGAATCCTTCATATAGTTCATAAAGAAAATGTTGTTAATCAAATCATATCCCGCAAAAATGTCTCACTAGGTGTCTAGTCTTATACACACTCATTATTCATCCGATTGATGATAGAGTCAATTCTCAAGTAACCCTTTTTGGTGTGGTTACCTCCAGTTTCATCGGTGCAACTACCACAACCACCTATTAGTATCCAGACATGGATTTATTTCTAGATAAAATAAAATATGATCAACTTTATAAAAACATCCTAATATTATCACATACCTAGATTTATTCCAGGTATATTCACTGAAGTTTCCTTATCCTAATTCAAAAAAATGTTCATTATTACCTTAACAATAAATCTCATATTTTTTCCAATGGATTATCAATACCTTAAGACATATGATCATCCCAATCTTACTAACCCGTCAATTATTATCATAAAGAATCATAATCTTTAAATCTATATAAAACTTTCCTTTGAATCTAACAATGATTACCTAGACCCATGCCCCCAGATATGGAACTATAAACTCCTAATTTACATACTTACTTTGATACTAGCTGGGAAAGACTATAAATTACCATTCTTAATGACAAAATAATAAATAATTATTGAATATATTGTATTGAAAGGATCTATTAAGCTTTATATAATTATATAATTAGTGAAAAAATAAACTTATAAATTCTATTTTTATAACAAATATATAATTTTCCCATTATATATAAAACTACTTAATTCATGACAAGTATTCAATATCATACATAAATTATTTCACATGTTTTATACTTAAAAATTTTTAATGTGTAATGTTTTTCTCCATAACCTATGTAAATGGAAATATAATAAGGGGAAATCATAAATTCTCAGTAAGAGAAATATATAATTAAAGTAATCATGGCATAAAAAATATTATAGAAGGAATGGGTAAACAACATGAATCCATAATAAAATTGATATTGATAGCACTATATATCTATGAAAGTAAATGAAAACATGGATTTTAATAATATTGAATGGATTGCATAATGTTGGACATCAAAAACCTTCTATCAAATCCTTATGCATTTAAACCTTATTTATCATCAAGATTGTCGTCAGTACATCCTATTATCAAGGACTTATGTAATGAAACTATCCTATTATGGGGATATGTATACACCCAAACCAAAATTTTTGACTCATGAGACCATTCAATGCATCAATGGGAAATATTGTCAAAACTCTAACCCTAGTAGCAAAGATTTGGTGTTTACTTTGTTACATTGGCACTTGATATAGACAATCATAACTCAAATGATGGAATAGTTTAGTATCCTTGGTAAAATAGATACATACATGAATCTCACATTACAATTTAAAACATAAAATATAATATAGTATTTTCTTTGAGTGTATCATTATTTCCTCTAGCATACCCCTTCATATCAACCATATCACACGTCCTATCATCCTAGGGAAAGAAGAATTAGAACGGGGTGAGCTCAAATTCTCATTAATGGTATGATTTCAGTGGTAATCAACATGGAAAGGTAAAAAACTAGAACACAGCCCATTTAATAAATTACTTGATCATAATAAGTCATGAATAAATGATTATCATATAATACCATATAAATAATCTCATGAGATTAAAAAAAATAATTTTTAATATTCCAACTAATCAAATAGTTACATGGAACATAAATAAATGATTTCATAGTGATGTATTAAATAATTTTGAACATATAAAACATACTTTCCAGACCATTCAAAAATAGTATACAACAATATGTGAAATCCCATTTAATTTGGCCAACTCATTTGTCTCATGAGACCTAACGATGCTTCGAGGGTCTATGTAATTCTAGGATTGAACCATTATATAATAATTCAAAAAACGTACTTATATAAAAGGGGTGAAACATAATCAACATAAAAATTATTATTAAAAATAACATTAAATGTCAATGCATACCCCAATCAAATAAACATAATCATAAACCATCGAGAGTAATATCTTGAATGGAAATAAAATTAAACATCCTTAGTAAAACTGATCATAAACCATCTAAAAAAGGAATTGGGATGATATGAATACAACATATCCCCAATGGATCGTTGGTAAAATAAATTTTTTACGACATAGATTAAAACATTCTTGAGGAAAATAACCTTTTTTACGTTGAAAGTATTTTTAAAACTAAATGTTCAAAAAATATTTTGAAATTCATATTATTGAAAATAAAATTTTAAATTTATAAAGTAAGATTTTAAAAATCAAGTGTTAATGAGCGGATAAAATTATATACATGTCATCCATGTTAAAATAAATATTTCATTCTCATTTTCACTAAAATCCAAAAGGGAATTGTTTTGTTAACAAAATGACGATTCCTTTTAAAAAATCAAAAAATATAACATTTTGAATAATTTTTTTCTAACTAATCATTTATATAATATTAAAAAAAATTAATTTTTATTAAAAAGAATAGTTTTTGAAGGAAACAAATTTGCAGCTGAAGAGATAAATGAAGTTATATTTTCTTAAAAACATTTTCTCAATAATTTTAGGTAGCATTGAGAGGAAAAATTAAACAATTTCTTAAAAGGTTCATGAGTAACTGGATGATATGAAAATATATTGGGTTTCATATGTAAATATAGATTACTTTCCCTAAGGGATACTTAAATATAAACGATGTCATATAATAATGAGCTAGTGAAATAAACCATTACAACATTGGTAACTTTTAAATCATAAGAACCATGAATGAAATAAGTTTAAATGAAAATTAAATACCAAAAACATAAGATCTTGAACTTATTTTGAGAAATATTATTATCTATGTTTTCATTTAAATATTTTAACTTTGTTAATTGACGTTTTTCTGTGGTTCATGTAGAGACTTGGTGGTATCTTAGGGGTTCGGGACATGAAAGGGGTAAAAGAGCTAATCTAGTGTAGGGGTCACAATTGGTTTCTAGTTAGTATTAACTGTGATCACTAACCTTTCTTGCCTATATGAGGGGTTACCAGTTGGTGAAACCATTCAAGAGGGGAGGAGAAACCTTGAGGGATTGTATAGAGCCAATATACATGGTTACTACATGGTTTGTCAAACTGTGCATGATCTATAGGAAATCATGTTACCCAGGCTCCCTCTTAGAAAGAGGGTGGCTCATGTTTGGTGCATGGTTTGACCGACCATGTGTCCAACCCATGTGCCACATTAAAAATGGGTAATTTAACATTTCCCCCCTCAGGATTTAAAAACGCAAACCTGCTTTTCCCCTTAATTTATCCTACAACAGCAAAGGGTGAAAACACCTTCCTCCCAAACATCCCAAGGATTGATCTCCCTCTTTTTAAAGTTATTTAGAGCGTAGTTGGGTGGAGATAAAATCTTTATTGTGTCTAAAACCCCACTTCCTTACATTTTCTAGATTAGAGCTTGTAGATTCATTCCAATTCTTCTAGATCTATAGAACACTCTGTTTTCCAGCAGATCATAGGTAAGGGCTCTAAAGGTTTTTTGTTTCCAAATAAATGGCCAAGGTTAAGTGGGTATTTTTCTTTAGAATCGATGTGGATTTTCTAATTTATATATATCCTATTCTTGTGGATTGATTTTTGTGTATGAGGTTATAAATTTTTAATGATGTGTTTGTTGATTGATTTATGTGTATGATGTTTTGAATTTATGTTCATGTGTTTTCCATTTAGTTTCTTTGGTAGGAAATGATGATTTTTTGGTGAATGTTTAATTGAACCCATCATGATACATATGGGAGGCATTAAGGTTGATTTGACCAAGAATGAGGTCATTAATGGGGTGTTCCATATTCATGAACATTGGTTTGAGTAATTAAATATGAAAATTAAATTTTTAGGAGATATAACCTATAATAGTTATGTTTAGCAAGACCATATGGGTTTTTGAAAGTAGAGCAACTATATTTGTGTTTAGTTGTTAACATGGAATTTGATATACCATAAGGGGGATTGGGTATAATGTTAATGGGTTAAATGAATTATGGATCAAAAAGGGTGATTATGTTGATGGGATAAGGCATGTAAATGATAAATGAGTTAAATGGGTTAATACATGTAAATGATATTGTGTAAATGGGTAGAGGAGTAAAGATGGATTATGTGTTAAATGAAGTGTTGTTATAAATGATGAATGTGTTTAATGATTTATGGATTGTGATTAATATATGACTGATAAATGGTTTAAGAAGAATGTGATCATGTCTTGGTGGTACATGGGGTGTTGAATTCAGGTTCTACTTCCATGTATTAGGTTGGAATGAAGCCCTTAACCCCAACCCTATAATGTACATTTTAGGGAGTAAGACTGAGGATCTATGCCCCTAACAAATTAATTTGATGAGACTACCCTGACTAAGGCTCCTAAGTAAGATTTTTATATATTTTTTTGAGTTGTCTTCCCAGGAGATATAAGAAAGTTGAATTTCCCCCCATAGTCATAGTTTCAATGACCAGTATATGCCATATTAAAATTGATTAAAATGCCTAGCCTATGGAAAAAATTATGAAAATAGATAAATTGAATCTTGTTAAATAATAACACCCAGTTATCACATATTTTTTATTCATTATGTATCAACATAAAATAACTTTATATAATGGATGTTTTTTAGAAACTCGTGGTGGTGGACTATTGAGTTTTATTCACATTATGCCTGGGCCGCCATTGGGTACCCGATAAGGTGCCATGGTTACAAATCAGGATAAGGGAAAAGTCCCTATTATAGATGGTTTATTTGGGGATCATGATTTTCATAGAGTTGGGATTGATTTTGTTGATTCTTCATATTGTCTTTATTTTGGGATTTCCTTACACGTGGAACTTTATGATGTGAAATTGCATATTTATTGTTTGATTGTAGACTTGTACCAAGTTTTGGGAAATGGATACATGATTCCTGTTTATTGGATACACTATTTAGTTTATTTCTAACTGTTATCTTGTTTGTATAACTATGATAAATATGGTATAGTCTTCGCACATGTGATAGTATATCCTCAATGCTAGTCGGCGGCCTATGGAATATGGGGAGGTATGCCCGAGGTAATGTGGTGAGCAGGCTCAAGGAACTAGTTTAGTGGCCCCCGACACCAGGGATATTACAATGTATTTTTGTAGGATCTTTTATTTTTTGTTATCATACTCTTTGGGAATGGTATACATGATACTTGGATGCTTCGGGATTGGTATATGATCTCTTTCATGGGAGTAGCAAACTCATGTATAGGGAAAACCCAAGTACCTAGGGTGGGATTTTTGTTCTTGATCTATGTTGTTATGGTTGTATGATATTTAACCTTGAGTGATGCAATTATTGTGAAATGTTAATATTTTATGGTATTTTTCTCATGGCCAAAATGGAATGATGTTTTGCATACATGAATCATTTTAGGCACCCAGGGATTAAGGTGACACACATCATGATAGGAACACATGGTAGGGACTTTTGGGATGTGAGGGATAGAATGAATTTAATTTTCCTTGAAATATGAATAAAATTAATTCTAATAAAGATTATTTAATTGGGTAAATGGAAATAATGGAAAAGAAGGGTTAAAAATATTTCATAGTGAAAATTCAAAAATGGGTTAAAGTTTTGTTGTGATGAGTGGTAATAATAAAAAAGTGGCTAAATGAGAAATAAAATTTGTGTTGTCGAAGGTGAAATAGATTAATGTTGTGTCTAATGAAAGGCATATATTTAGGAAAGTGTGGGTTTAACTTGGGTTAATGATGGACTGAGTTAAAGGTGGTCAAGGATAGTTGTATATGTGTTCATGTCTACTAGGACAGTGCATACGGAGTGGGTTTGTTATGGTTGGTAGTGTATTTTTCTTGATCATTGTTTATAATAGTTTGTATTTATTTTGAATGTTTTTTGATGAAAATGTTTTGAAATTTGATCTCGAATAAAGTATGTATTTTTGAAATGTTGGGTAAACAGAATGTTTTAAAATTTTAACCCATAGTTTTTGAAAATGGTAAATTTAAATATATAAAAATGAGTATTGATTGAACTTTTTTTGGAAAATTGGTAGCGAGTATCCATTGCGTTGTTTATATGGACCTTTTATGGGTGGTTTGGGTAGTGAGAGTGTCTTAGTATGATACCTTGGTTATAATCTAGGAGGACTTGATGAGTTTCAATGATTAGAATGAGGGGTGTTCGTTATTGTTTTTTGGGTAGGGATATAACTTTAATGTTATGAGGTGTTTCTTGATAATGTGAAATTGGTAATCATTTTGGGTTGTAGTTTCATCAGTTGTGTGTTGGACCTTAAGAATGGGAATTTAGGTAATTGGTACCCTTAAAGATATTTTTGTTTTTACGGTTGTGGACCCTAATTTAAATGGTCACATGGCACATTAAAAATGGTCTGTTTTATAATAGGGGTAGGGGTGCCACTATGGGTAGTTACTTGTTGAGGTTTGATGTGTATGGCTTAGAGTGAGATCCAATGGCCCTTTCTAGATGTGATTCTAGTTTAGGGAATTTATTTTTGTGTGGCCTTAGAGGATGGACCATGAGAGGGGTTAGTTGGGGTGGTAGTGGTTTGGGTCTATATAAAATCGGTAGAAGTTATGGACTATGGTAGTGGTGGATGGGGAGTTCCACCTAAAATGGGTTTTTATGAATAGATGAAGTGGGGTGACAATGGTTTTGGGAGATGTGACTTGAGTTTTGGTTGTGTTTTTCTGGTTTCTAGGAATCAATGGTAGCCATGATGGGGGTTAGGCCAGTGTTATAGGTGCATCAGGATGAGAAAAATGAGGGGGTGCTTCGATGGTGGAGTCGATGCATGATGGGAGCCATTAAGTCTCGGTTAAAAGAGCAAGACGATTCCTTGGTTCCTCTCTCATGGAAGAACATGAACATTTGAGGTTGGTTTAATGTTTGGTTTCAAGAGTGCAGGATTGTTTGGGAGTCTAAAATGAAACTTAATAACATTTGGTTTGGACATTTAGTTGAATTCGGTGGATGAACTAGGCATGGATGAATAATATTGATATGGGAGTGACACCTGATGTTGAGGGGTATCGACGAGGTTCCAATTTTTGTCTTAAAGGTTGGGTTTTTGGATTCAAATATTGAAAATGACTCGAGTTAGATGAGGCTGGTGGACCAGGAGGCATGGTGAGATGGGAAAATGGGATTCTGGAGCCTAGTTCCAATGAGGTACGACTCATGGAGTTTAGAGTTGGGTTTACAATGTAATCATAAGAAGGTTCATTTCCTTGAGGGTTCAGATGAGGTATATATGTGAGCATGCTCTGGAAAGGCACGATGTGGTTTTGGATGTGTGAACAGGTAACTCGGATGAGAACCTACCATTATCTGTGAAACCAAAGTAGGAATCGCAGATTATAGAAGATACTGTTTAGTTTTGGATCAGTGTGAGGGGCTATTGTGTTTTTGTTGTGAGTCACTAGGGTCACGCTGGAAGGGATCAGATGGTCTGGTGGCTTTATTTCAATATGAAGTGTTGGTTCAAGCCTTCTTGGTAGATATTCATGACACTCTTGTGAATTTTGGTTGTAAATACCGCTTGATAGGTGAATTTTGAGTATGGGTGAGATGATTGTGGGTAGAAAGTTCTAATAATTTTAGCAGTTTATGGTGTACCTACTATAAAGTGACATTGAGAATGGGTTACTTGTGATAGAATTTGTTGATGAATTCTTATCGTAATTTTATCTAGTGAAGATCATACCAAATATCTTGATAGCATACAAGGTATGCTAATAGATCTCTAGATTTACACCTAGATACCTAAAAGTCTTATGGTTAGACATGGGGACTCTTGTAGGTTGAACTCATGGAGAGGCATGATGGGAAGTTCAACCTCGAGTAGTTACAAGTGTGATCCTTGGGATAGATCATATGTTGACTAATTTCATGAGTGTTGTTATCGAAATCTGGGAATGGGTAGTGGTTGATGATGTTTCAATGTTCTAGTAGAATCTAGATGGTAATTTATAGGTTTTTGGGTGTAGTTTTTTTAATTATGGGTTTTTGTGGTTTTAACTATTTAAATATAACAAAGATAATGACACTCTGAAGGTGGGGATCGATATGTCAGTCATGAATGTGTGGGGCCAACCATGGAGTGGATATGATGGAATCAGGTTCCATTGAGAACTATATGTGGTGCACGTTCAGGTTTTCTTGGGGATGTCTAGGTGGGCATTGGATATGGTGGTTTATCAAGATAATAATTGGCATTGGGAATAGGGTGGTTCAAAGGTAATATCGAGCTTCTTGTGTTAGAATCATTGTTGGTCATGATAAGGATTACAAACACCTCCTAGAAATAGAGATGGGGTGTTAGAACCTCATAGAATGTGAGGATAGGGATCAGGTAGGTGTATTTGGGTAACCAAGGAATTTCTTTATGTGTGAAGGAATCTTGGTCATGTGAAGAAGAGACATGCAAAAAAGTTATGTTGGGTTGTCTATGATGAGTCGTCTAGGTATGGATCAACTCAGTTAGAAATTGGTATGAAAGTGGTGAGTTGTAAAATGCCTCAGGTGGATCTTTTAGAAAGAGAAGTGTGTTTCAAAAATGGAAACAATTTGTGATGAAGAACCTAGTCTTCTGCAGTCATTATAGGGATATATGAGGTGCCAGTGTTAGGAATATTAATGGTTGTGGTGGAGAACGATGATAACATGAAAATTAGTGGATGTCTTGACAGTGGAGTTTTACCAAGAATTGGGGAATGAATATGGTAAGTGTGTTGGTTAATAGTTACATGCCTTAACTGATATGGTTCAATGAGCAGATTAATGGGGGAACACCCCTAGTGAAATATGGTTGTTTCATAATAAGCTCGTAGGGGATGGATGGACATGGTATGGTAAGAGGGATAGGCATTTTAAGTTATTATACACCTTTGCAGTGATGTTTTAATGGAAAGTGAGTTCCAAAAATGAATGAGAACTCGAGTGAGTTAACATTTTTATTAGACTGAAAGTGTGTTGGGGAAATGCATCAGGTATGTTGTGAAAGTTGAGTTGTGTTTCTAGTCATCCTTTTTATGGGGGAAGTGCCTAATACTAAAAGATGGTGGTGGTGAACTAAATCATATGGTGGGGGAAACACAGCAGGAATTTGGTTGGTTGGTTAGGTGATCAGTGATTTGGATTGAATGGACTTGAGTGGGGTCTATATTGGTGTTTCAGTTTTTATGACAGGTATTGGATTAGCTTTTGAATGATTTAGTACCTTCAGATAAAGGTTATGCTTAGGTTTTTCATCAGATGTTTGGATGTGTAATGTAATTATTGGTCCTTGAGTGGTGAACCAATTAATGTTGGGGGTTTGGTTGGTTAATCATTTGTTTCTTTGGGTGACATTATGTTTGGGTCCTCTTGGGGCTCAGAATATAGTAAAGTTAGTTTCAGTGGAATTACCCAAACACTATTATTTTATGTTGATGATAGAAATGTTGATCTGGAGGTTGATTTTTCCCTCAAGATCATGTGGTTCATATCATTAATCATAGTGAGATTTTTTTGAGGTAAGATCGTTTCATTACTTAGAGTGTTGTGAAATCATGAAAATATTCAGGGAGAGACTTGGAAAAGGGATACTGATGTAAAGTCTCAGTGGCCTGATCTTTCTTATTTGGAGACTCTGTGATGTTTAAGAGTGTAGCTAGAGGATAATCTCTTAGAAGGTGGAGTGTTTTTATGATCTCGAACTAATTTTTAGGTATGTCCATTGTTATGTTTTTGTTTAAATCCATTTTATTTGGTTAAAGAGGTGTTTCTCTAGTTTTTTTGGTGATTTGGGGGTGTTTTAGAGATTGGGACATGAAATAGGGGATTAATGGGATATCTAGTGCTTGGTCCATGGTGGGAACATAGTTTGTAGTAACTATGCGCCCTGACTTTTCTTTCCTAGATAATGTTTTCACGGTTTGTGGAACAATGCAAGGGGTGAGGGGAAACCATGAATCCTTGGATATATCCAATCATCCTGGTTATTGTATGTTTTTTCAAACTGTGTGAAATCCCCAAGAAACTATGTGACTCAGTACCCTTCTTGGAAAGAGGGTGGTGCATGGTTGGAGAACAATTTGGCCAACTGTGCGGCCAAACCGTCTTCCTCATTAAAAATGTGGAATTTACCATTTTCTCCCATTGATCCTTACTAACTCGTACATGATTTTCCTCCCCATTTCTCCTACATCATCCAATGGTGATGAACCCTTCCCTCTAAACTTCTTATGGACCATTATTCCTTATTTCTAATCCATTTGGAGTGTCGTTTAGTGAGAATCAATGTTCAGGGTGAGTGTAACAATCATCTTCCTTCATTTTCTATATTGGGTATTTTGAAATCATTATTCTTACTCCAAATCTATAAAACTCTTCTTTTTCTAATAGATCCTTTAATGTTTCTTTAATGTTGGTTTGTTTCTGTATAAAATTCCATGGTTAAGTGAGCTTTTGTAATAGAAATTAAGTTAGGTGGTCTACAATTTATATCCCATTTTCCTTTTGACTTATTTATGAGTATGATGTTTCACATTTTTGCTGATGATCTATCTATTTGGTTTCGCTGATATGAAATGATTAATTTGTTGGGTAAATGTTTAATTGAACCCCTCTTAATCCTTGTGGGATGTGTTGAGGTTGATTTGATTGGGAAGTGGGGTGCCCATATAGTGTGTCGTATTCTTTAATAATGGTTTTGGTTGTTAAATATGGAAATGAATGTTTTATGAGATAAAACCTATGATAGTTATGTTTAGAATGTCCACTTGGGTTTATAAAAGGAGACCAATGATATTAATTTTTAATTGTTAACATGTAATGTTATATAGCATAAGGAAGGAGTGGGTATACTGGTAATGGGTAAAATGAATTATGGATTCTAAAGGGTAATTTTTTTGATGGTCTATGGAAAGTAAATGATAAATGAGAAAATCGGTTAAGATATTTAAATGAAACTGTGTAAAGGGGTTAAAGAATGAATATGTATTATGTGTTAAATGAACTATTATTTTAAATGATGAATATATTTAATGAGTTCTATCTTGTGATTGATATATGTGTGATAAATGGTTTATCATGCTCGTACACATGGCTTAGTGGTGTGTGGGATATTGACTTGAGTTTCTACGCCTGTGGGTCAGGTTGGATTGAGGCTCTAAACCCCAACCCTATAATTCATGGGTTAGGGAGTTGAATTGAGCCTTTATGCCCGTAATTGTTTCTTTAGATGAGAATACATGGACTTAGTTTCTGAGTTAAGTTTTATTTATTCATTTGTGAACTTTTTTCCATAGTGATATAAAGAACTTGACTTTATCCCCTTATGCATAGTTTGTGTGACCGACATAGGCCATCTTTGAAATTGATGAAAATTCCTATCCCATGAAAAAAATGAAAAAAATGGATAAAGTTATTCTTATAAAATAATGAAACTTAGTTTTCTCATATTTATTTTGTAATCTGTTATGTATTTTTATACACTATCTATTTTAGATTGGATATTTTGTACCCACAGTTGGTGGTGGCCTACTGAGTTGTACTCTCACCCTGATCGGGTGGCCATTTAGTACGAGAGAAGACGACATGGTTGTGGGTCAGGAAAAGGGAAAATTCCCTATACTAGATGATTGATTTGGGGCTCAGTATTTTCATTGAGTCAGGACCCATTTTATGGATTCTTCAGCTTGTCTTTATTTTGGGTTTTCCTTACACTTGGCACTGCAAAACATGACATTTAATATTTACTATTTAGTTGTGGGCTTGTACCTTGTCATGGTAAATAGATTCACGATAATTTTTTATTTTTTATACTATTAAATTTATTTCTAATTTTTATATTATCTAGATTACTCTAATAAAGAGGGTATAGTCTCTGCATGTGTGACAATATACCCTCACTGTTAGTCGGTAGCCTCTAGCATACGGGGTGGCGAGCCTAAGGTCTTATGGATACCCAGCTTGGGGCACCAGTTTAGTGTCCCCTAATCTAGGTAATTTATAATTAATATATATATTCATGATATAATATACCGAAGAGGTATTATATACACAACAAGAAATGTATAAGTGGTGAATGTGGCATATATCTCATAGAAGTAAACACGAGACGAGAAACCCTTACCTTAGATATAGTCTCTAAATCTTGTATAATAAATATATATTTATTATAAATATTATATAAAACCATAAAAATTTATTTCATACCATATATGATTTACATATAGTATATAATTACCCATTTTATAATAATACTTTGTTAAAGTCACTATTTCGGGTAATAACTACTTTATTTTTCAGGTATGTTATGATTTGGAATTTTTTATTAATTTCAATTTGATCATTATTTAATCATATAACTAATTTAAAACATGATATAAATATCATATATATTCATTATATATGTTTTTATAATAATACATAAAATTTATAGATAGAAAATAGATTACATTGTTCATGAAGACGGTAGGTCATATGAACAGATGAAGGTTGTTCCCATTATTGTGATGGATTGAATAAATGAAAAATAAATATTAAAAACCATTAATTAATAATAATTATTTCATATATATAAATTATATTAATCAAATATATCCTTAATACCATCAATATAAAAATAAAATGAAAAAGTTTACATCACTGCATGGAGGTGGTAGTCCACACGAACACACGAGCAACGTTATTATTTTTCAATGGGTAGCAAGGTAATAATTAATATTAGATATTATAATTAAAAAATTAATTTTAGTTCATAAATATAATATAAATTCATGAACTTTATTCTTACAACCTTCCACGTAATGTATAAATGGAAAATGAATTGCATCACTTTGCGAGGTGGTAGTTTGTCATACCCACAAGAGATAATATCATATCCCCCACTGAATGTAATGTTAGAATGTATATCTAATATAATAATTATATAATTATATAAATATAAAAATATAATATAAATATGTAAATTAATCATTATATATATACTTTAAAGTTTGTGAAGGAAAACTAATTACTTCGGTTTGTGAGGCAGTAGTTCACCATACGCTCGATCAACGGTTTTGTTTCACAGTAGTTGGAAGAGGAGAAAGATTTCAATAATTACATTAACATAATAAAATTTACAAAAAATTGAGATAGTTTTGTTATTTGATTATCATTATTGAGTAATATTTTGGGGAGTTGAAAGAAAAAATTAAATAAGAACTCTCATTTAAGAATGTTGCATCTTTTTCAGAAAACTTCTTTATGTTTATAACAAAATCCTTATTAGGAGGTATTAATAATAAAAATATATCCTCTATGATGTTTTGGAGAAAATATGTAAGATTATTTGGTTTATATTTTCATAAAAAATATTATTCAAGATTTTTTATGATGAATGTAGAGAGGGTAGCCTTTTATAAGTGGGGGAGAGGACAAACACGAGAGTTTTGAAAATAAAAAATAATACCCACATTTGTTTATTACACAAGCCTCCCAAATTAGTTATTATTAAAAATTAGATGATTTAAGGTTTAAATATTTATATTAATTTTTTTTAAATGTTTCAAGTTCATTTTTCCCTTATATTCTTTGTTTTTCCCCCAGTAAACCCATTTTTACCATAACCATGCAAAATAATTGTTACTATTTTTAATATTAATTAAGTAAAAATATTATGTTGAACATATTATATAATATAAATTATTCTTATTAAAAATATTGAACCATTTTACCAAATAAAATTCACATAATAGGTAGATTTCAATTTAAAATTAAACCCATAGATGCGTTGAAGGAATGATTTTTCCAATGAAAAAGTTTCCAAAGTTTAAAATGGTTTTATATAAGAATTCAATATGAAAATGATTCAAATTACATAAATAAGTTAAATTTTAATATAATAAAAATAATTAAAATTTAAAACAAATATAAAATATAATTTAACTTTCGTAATAGTATGAACATAAAGTCAATTTTCAATAAAAACTAGTCTTTTACTGTTCATCAAATAATTAATGTCATGAAAACACATTTCTTTTTATTTCAAAGGATGATTATTTTATTTATAAAAAATATATAACCCTTTAATTTATTTTATAAATGTATAATAAATATATTTTTCATATTTTAGTTCATCCTATTCATACCTACCAACATAACAGCTACACTATAATTTTCATGTTTAAATAATAATATTTTAATAGTGTATCCCATTTTTTTAAACCTGGTGGTGAGTGCATCATAAGATATCATTGTAATATCCTAGAATTTTTGTAGGTATGTCATTATTTAAATTTTGGTTTCAATCTATTATTTCCAGTTAATTAAATGATTCTGTGGATTATAAGGGGCCTCGAGGGTGTTCTGGGGGTTCAATGCACGAAAGGAAGGAAAACCATGAAAACTTGTAAAAGAGGCATAGTTGGAACACTTTTATGTAGACCATGTTGGCTTCCCATAAAAATTGTGAAACCTTATACTTTGTTATATCACATGATTGGAAGATGTTTTTCCAAACTGTGCGGCCTTCCCAGGAAACCATACGACCCAACTGCCCTTGTATAGTGTCCTGTGCATGTTTTGTGAATGGTTCCAAAAATAATGCGGGTAAACAATGTACGCCTTTAAATGTCAAAAAATTTAAATTTTTTATACTTTTAGATTTTTCAGTTCCACCATATTTTATTTCCCATTATCCATCGTCAAGCTCTAGTGATGATCTAAAACCCTCAATATCTTTCAAGGATCAATCTCCCTCATTTCTTGGAGCATCGTCAGTTGTGGATCAAATCTCTAGGTAATTCTAATCTACCGCTTGATTTTCTTTTCCAGACTAGGGATTATATCTTGGGTAATCTACTTATGAAACCCTAAAACATTATTCCTCTTTTGTTTTCTAGGTTGAGGGTTAAAGGGTTGTTTTAATATTAATGTAAGTCCATGATTAAAAGTGATTCTGTTAATGGGTTTTAGGTAGGTGGTCTACAAATTATATCTCATCATTTTGTTGTATATTGGTGCATGTTTAATTTCTTTATTTGTTATCCCCTATTTCTTTGATTACTTCAATTAGATTTAGAAAATTAGGCTTCTAAATAATGAATTGAACCCCTCATAGTCCTCATGGGATTCATGGAAGTTGATTTGATTGATTTAGGGCCACCCATGGGGGGCACCAACATTCCCAGACCTAGGAATTGGTAATGTAAGTGAAAGGTTGATGTGTGATAAGGCAGAGAACTTGTTGAACATATTGATATGTTTAGTTTAATTGAATCTGTTATATTGGTAGTGTTCCTAGATTTGATAATGGATGAAGGGGTTGTTTGGCATAGAACCGAAATGGGTTAATATGATTAATTGAGATTGTGTCAAGTGTCTTATTAATTATGTTATAAATGCCTAAGAGAGTTAGTTCATATGAAATGATTAATATGTTAAATGTGTAATATCTTGTGGAATACGAATAATGGGTCATGGGTGTTCATAAGGGAGTTTAGGAATATGTGAAATGGGTTAATATAAGGTAATTATTGCATATGCATAGTGATATAGTCATGAGAAGGAGAAGTGGGATAAATGGGATATGTAATGTCAATGGAAAATGTGTTCATGAGTTATGGAATAATATTAATTCCCATGTTGATACTTATTGATTATGATTGATATATTTAATAGTTTTTTTGGTTATGATATGGTTTGTGTGTGGTGAATAGACAAATAAGGATTTTCACATGTACCGGTTGTGTAAGATATTGACTAAGGTTCAACACCCATAGGTCGAGTTAGGTTAATGATTTAAACTCCAACCCATAATGCACGGGTTAGGGAAGGGGGAATAGCTCTATTCCCTGAACGGTTTCATTCCACCCTGAATGAGGCTTTGAGTTTTGAAGAATGTATTTCATGTGAAGTGTTATACCTTTTGAGATAGGGACTCAACTTATTTATTTAAACCTAGGGATCAATTACTTGAATCCTTTTTTGAATAATGCGAATTATAACCCATTAAATGCATGTTTTTAATGAATTAAGTAATGAAGAAGAATAAAATATTGAATTTGTTACTAATGATAGTAATAGTTAAAGGAAAGACTGTAAAATAATGGTACCAAAAATATATTTTTTTTACTTTTCATTTATTTAGTACATGCATGAACTATTTTATTAGACTGGATATTTTATAAACTCCATTTGTGGTGGCCTAATAAGTTGTACTCACACCCTACTTAGACCGCTATTGGGTTCTCGATTATATTTCATTCTTCCAGGTCAAGATAAGGATGAAGTCCCCATGAATGAGAGTTGATTCAGGCTTGGAATGTTCATGGATGAGGTTCCAGACATGGAGACATGAACTTTTTGGGGATTCTTCTATTTTTCTTTATTTTGGGTTTTGTTCTCTTGGAATTGTTACTATGTCATGGAATATTAACTATTGGATATTATTTGTACACAATTTGGGGGGATAGTTATTTTTACATGTTCATTTGTTATTACATGTTGTTTCCTATATTCTATTTATTTTTATATAGTGGATTACTCTGGTAAAGAGGGAACATTCTATCCATGTTAACTTTTAGATCCTTTCTACAAGTCAGTAACCTCTGGTGTATATGGAGGTGCACTTGAGGTCATGTGGTAACCTGGTTCGAGTATCAGTTTAGTGGATCCTAGATCAGGGATGTTGGAAAAGTGGTAGAAAAGATAATATTTTCTATGACTTACTATTTAGGGATGATAAATAAGAGGATAGGATTGTGTTAGGACTTGGTGATGATCTTGTTCTTGGGAGTATCTAACCCATGTAATAGGGAAACCCCAAGACACCCATAGTGTAAATTATTGTTCTTGTTGTGTGTTTTTACATTTGATGATATTTCACCATTGGGTGATGCACTTGTTGTGTGTTGTGATAGTTTTATGATATTTTTCTCATGGACTGAATGTCATGAGGTTATGAATTCATCCATAATTTTATACACCTAAGTATATAAGTGACATTAATCATGGTAGGCACACGTACAAGATTGGTATGTGGTACATAAATAGTGGAATGAATTTTATTTTCTTGAAATTGATGATACTTTTTTCTAATGAAATGATGTAAATTGGTAAACAAGGGGGAAATAAATGAGAAAAATATCATAAATATTTTCATGGTAAGTATGGAAATAGTTTTGAAATGGTTACGAATGTAATATTTGTAACCGTTTAAGTTATTTTACCCATGTTCTCCATGTCCCTCAGTATGGATGGCCGAGGGTAGTGTTTTGGAAGTGAAGATGACTTTCGGGAAAGTGTATGCAATGTGATGTATATGACCAGTAGAGAGATATCCTTTATATGAACTGTAGAAGAATTATGTTATGTTTTCTGGAGATCGTGTTTGGCATTGTATAGAAATTCAACAAAATAGACATGTGTCGAGAGAGATATATGAAAATTTTGCCGAGAATTCTCTCCCAGTAGTAGATTAATAAGACTTAGTGATTTAGGAAAATAGAGAAGAATAGTTCTGAGAGAAATTTCCACATTTCATGCAGATGATGGAACAGGACCCAGGGTTGGTTATACCAATTATTTTTGAGTAGATTGAGGTGTTTCAGCTGCAGCACCCTCAAACCATTATTGGAGAGGGTGTCCCAAAGACAACCATGTTCTGGATAGTGTTCATCTATATGATTCTTGGTCATCAAGATAATCATTCCAAGAAGTGAGTCAAGTTAGTGGTGTATATTTTACGAGTTCAGTAAATGTATTGGTGGGACATTAGGGTTCAGACTAAGTAGTCCTAAGGAATGATATGGAATGATTTTTAAGAAAATTTTCTAGAAAACTTATATCCAGTGACTATGAGGGAAGATATGGAAATGGATTTTATGAGTTCGAATTAGGGGGTTGTCTAAGTGATGTATTATGCTAGTCATTTCACTGACTTGTGATGCATTGTCCCAATGTTGTCAGGAGATGAGGTGACTATAGATAAATGTATCCAAGATGGACTAAGACATGAGATCAGGCACTAGGTGAATATATTCTATTTAAAGTGGTTTTTCAAGGTACTAGATCAGCCCATTTTTTCATAAGGTACCCTAAAGGGAGTATCAGTTAGTAGACTTGTGGTGCCAGTTGGGTGGGTGAGTGTTATGGATTTCAAGGGAAGGAAGTGTCATTTTGGTGATTTCAATCAGGCCAAAAGTTCATAGAGGATTTAGAAGAGTGGGCCAGTCATTTAGGGTTATAATCAGGTGTTATTTTTCCATTGTGGAAGGTAAAGGCACAAGCTCAGCCAGTGTCCCTAACCACTACTCGAGTTCTAGTCTTGTAGAACCTTGGAACAGATACAGAGGTTTTGTAAGAACCCATGATAGCTGGTCCCAGATGGAGGGAATAGGTAGGTGCTGAGTTCTAGTAGGGGGTCAGTTACCACGTATCAGGTAGGCAGTTGGATCTCCATGGACCATGCAAGTTAGGGTATTGGACACGGAACTATTTGGTATGATCGTCCATACCAGTAGGTTAGTGAAGTGCAAGGTACTTCGGTGGCAGCCTAGGGTAGAGGGGTAGGTCATCTTCACACAGTTCATTCTGCACACGGATGTCGTGAGGCAATACCATCTACCATTCAACATAAAATTATTATAGATTCCACACTCTCTAGTGGTTTATTCAACACAGGTGACACACATTAATTTATTTATATATCTTTTGTATTTTTTCTATGCCTATTCATGGAACATGATTGTGGGGTTATGTCAATTGAAATTTGGTAGGGGTGTGAGATGAGGATATCTGATAATATAAGGGTTATTATTTGGAGGTTACTGGGTATAGTTTTTTGTGAACCAGTTTTCCCTCAAGATATCGGGTTTCAACCTGATTTTGGTTATAGGATAGATGATATTGTGTACAGCTCATATATACTGTTACCAATTTTGGGTAACATTTACATCTCTCAAGGGATACACTTATGTCCTTCATGGGGAGTGGGTTGATCGAGGAGGCCATACATGGAGAGTTGACTAAAAATTAAGAGAAATCATATCCCAAGTGGATTTTCATATGTTATATGAAAGAAGAATGGATAAATTAGTATTCCCTCCCATTTTGGATCAATTTATGGATGTGTTTCTTAATGACATCTTGGGAATACCACCCAAGAGAGATGTTTATTTTAGGATTGACTTGCTATCAGGGTAAGATCTAGTTTCTCCTCTGTCCTAATGAATGGTTCCAGAAGAACACTAGAAACATAAGGTTCAGATGGAAGAGTTAGAGTATAAGGGGTTCATCCATCCTAGTACGTCACATTGGGGATCTCTTGTGCTATTTTCCAAGAAGGATGATGGATCATTGAGGTTATGTGTTGGCTATAGGAAGTTTAATCAGATGATGGTAATGGACCAATGCATACTTTAAATAATTGAGGACCTATATGAACAATGGATGTGTGCTTTGGTATTCTCAAAGATTGATTTCATATCAAGATACCATCAGTTGAGGGTGAGACCTTTTAAACTACCATGGATAGATTTAAGTAGCATTTACGGGTTTTATGAGTTTGTGGTGATGTTGTTCTGGTTGACCAGTGCACTTTATATGTTCATGGAATTAATGAACTGAATATTCAATGCAAACCGTGATCAGTTAGTGTTTCTATTCATTTATGACTTCTTAGTGTACTCAATAACTCATGATGATCATGCCAAACATCTGGACATCATCTTGAGTACAATATGGGAGAATAGGCTTTACGAAAAGCTATAAAAATATCATCTCTAGGTTGATGATGGGAATTTATTGGGTCACATCTTTTATGAGGTAAGTGTGTTAGTGGATATAGAAAGAGTTCAGGTTTTGGTATCTTTGGAGAAGCCCAAGAATGTTTCTTATGTTAGTAGTTTTCTATAATATTCTGGTAATTACCGAAGGTTCATTAATTATTTATCCTATATGGGAGCACCAATCTTGGGATTATCCAAGAAGGTATTTAAATTTGAGTGGTCTGAGGCATGTGATAATTATTTTCAAGAGTTTAAGAAGCAGTTGGAGACAACATAGATCCTAATATTACCCAAACCAAGTAATAGGTAAACCATGTTCTAGGATGTATTCAGTGTTGTACATGGGGATGTATGAATGATAGATGATTGGGTTGTAGCATATAGTTCAAGACAATTGAGTCCTCATGAAAGGAATTTACCTACTCATGATCTTGAGTTGGTTTTTGTGGTTTAATACTTAAATTGGTGGATGCATTATTTATTGGGAGAGTTGTTAATGGTGTTTACCGATCATAAAAGTCTTAAATACATCTTATCTTAGAATGATTTTAATATTAAACAATGAATATGAGTTGAATAAATGTATTATTTTTACTTCAAGTGGGTTTACACACTAGGAAATGGAAATTGTGTTGTGGATTCTCTAAGATGGAGAACACTGGATCAAGGGATTTAGGAATCCATGTATGAGTGGAGAATGATGGACTTGTTTGCTGAGATACACCTGGATGTACAAGATAGGAATAAGAAGATGACCCTTGCATCCATAGCAGTTGAATCCATGCTTATGATCTGGATCAAGGAGAACCAACTTGAGGATCCAAAGTGTTTGAAAATGAAGGAAAGTCTTAAAGGTGGGTATTCATCTTCTTGATGGGAAGTTGTTAATGATGGGATTGTTTGAATTTATGGGCCAAGGGTGGTTCCACTGTGTATGTGGGAAGAGTTAAACCATGATCTCTATACATTAATGTGGTCAATGGATCCGGGTATTACTAAGTTGTATCGTAATCTTTGTATGTAGTATTGGTGACCCCAGAATGAAAAAATAGGTTAAGGGTTTTTTGGTGTGATTCCTTACCTATCATCAATTCATGGTCGAGCAACTGCACCTAGGTGGTATGTTACATCAATTACCCATTCCTGAGTGGATGTGGGATGACATAATGATAGACCTTTTTGTGGGTCATCCAAGGATTCCTTGAAATAAGGATGTAATTAGGGTATTTGTGGATTAGTAAATTAAGGTGGCCCATTTCATGGCCATCTAGGAGACTGACACCGTTGATCAGTTAGGTGAGTTTTATGTTTGAGAGATACTATGATTGCATATTGTTCCAATAACTATAGTTTCATATTGTGATTTTTGTTTCACATCGCAATTCTAGTAGAAATTATATAAGGATCTTGGTATCTAGGAGTTTTTCAGTACAACTTATCACCCATAAAAGGATGGGTAGTCCAATCATACAATTTAGGTGTTGAAGGACATGTTGATTGCTTTTAACCTATATTTAGGGGGTTCGTGGAAAATACACTTATCACTTTTTATGTTTGACTACAACAGTAGTTTCTAGGATAAAATTAAGATTTCACCTTTTGAGGAACTCAATGGGAGACTATGCAGATCTCTGTTTTATGTGATAGAAGCTAGAGAGTTTGAGATTTTGGGACCAAGTATCATATAGGAGGCATATGAAAAGGTTTTATTGATTCAGAAACACATGAAAATGGATCAGAGTATATAGAAGCCATATGAAGATTAGATTTATAGGCCTCTTGAGTTTATGAAAGGTTATAATATTTTTATTCTAATTTCACCAAAGTTGGGTCACTATCAGATTTAGAAACATAGAAAGTTGGTTCCTAGCTATGTAGGTTCATTTGACATTTTGGAGAGGATCAGAATGGTGGATTACTGATTGACTCCTCCATAATGTTATATAGGAATGCATGATGTTTTTCATGTCTCAATGCTATAAAAATATCACCTTAATCTATCCCATGTGATTAATATTGAGGATGTAGAGGTTGAGGCTGATGCATCCTTTGAGGAGCATCCAATTTGTATCATGGATTATAGTGAGAAAGTATTGTAAGGTTAGATTTTTCCCTTAGTTCAAGTTTTATAGTAACATGGGAATGTTCAAGAAGAAACATGTGAAAGGGATTTTGATTTGTAGTCTTACTGGCCTGATCTATTTTCTTAGGAAACTCAATGATACTCCGGAGTGCGGCTCAAGGATGAGACATTATAAGGTGCAGAGGTTTTAGGATCTCATACTTTTTGGGAATGGGAGGAAAACCAGGGAAACCTGTGTGAGGAACATAGTTGGAGCACAGTTATATAGACCATGTGGCCTTCCCATGAAAACCATGAAACCTTGGAATGTGGCATGTCACATAGTTGGTGAAAGGTTTAACCAAATGTGTAGCCTACCCAAGTAAATGTGTGGCCAAAATAACCTTTTACAGTGGCTTTCAAATGGTTTTTTCATGGTTTGAAAAACTGTTTGGCTAATCTGTGTGTCCCTTTAAATGTTGAAAAATTTTCAAATTTTCCACCTAATTATTTTTTAATTTCTATCTGATTTTCTTTCCATTTAGCATAGTTTTGTCCCTAGTGATTTTCTAGAACCCTCAAGATCTTCCAAGGATCTATATCCTTTATTTCTTGGCCATTTAGAGCACCTTCGGTTGTGAATCGATGTTCCAGGTAGTCTAATATCCCTCTTTAGTCACATTTTCATATTATAGCCTATATATCGTAATATTGTCTTCCAAATTACTAAACCTTTATTCCTCTATTGCTTTATAAGTTATATACCATCATTTTGTTGTAGATTTGTGCATGTTCTAATTTTTTCTTTGTTATCCCTTGTTGTTTTGTAGATGCCTTTTATGAGATTTGGTAAATTATGAATATAAATAAGGAATTGAACAACTTAGGTCCCTATGGGATTCATTGTGGAGGATTTGACTGATTTAAGTTCACCAATGGGTTTCAGCGACATTCTCAAACCTATGAATTGGCAATGTAAGTGCATGATCAATTAGTGATAATATAGAGACCTTGTTGAACATGTTGATATTTTTAGTTGAATTAAAAGAGTAATATTGTTTGTGTTCCTAAATTTGATAATGGATTAAGGGGTTTTTTTGAATGGAATTGAAATGGGTTAATTTAGTTAATTGAGATCATGTCATGTGGATTATGAATTATGTTAGAAATGCATAAAAGAGTTAGTTCAGATGAAATGATGAATATGTTAAATGGATAATATCATGTGGAATGAGAAATAAAAAAATGGGTTTTCATAAAGAAATTGATGAATATGTGAAACAGTTTGATATAAGGGAATTATTGAATATTCTTAGCAATCTAGGAATGAGAATGGGAATTTGGCTAAATGGGATATGTAATGTAAATGAAAAATGTATTAATGAGTTATGGAATAATATTAATTACTATTTCCATTATTATGGATTATGACTTCTATATGTATTGGTTGTGTTTGGTTGCGATGTGGTTTTTGTGTGGGGAAAGGTTAAATAAGCATGTGCACATGACTTAGTAGTGTGGGGTATTAATTGAGGTTATATTCCCACTGGTTGAGTTAGAATGATGCTCTAAAATCCACCCCACAATCCATGGTTTAGGGAAGGGGACACAATTCTATTCTCATAATGGCTGCATTCCATGAGGACTGAGGCTTTGAGGTTTGGAAAATATGTTATCCCTAATGAGATAGGGCCTTGAATTATTCCCTTATGAATAGTGATGAATTCCTTGAACCTCTGTTTGAATGATGTAAATTCCAAACCCATGACGCACATGTTTATAATTAATTAAGTAATGAAGAATATGAAAATAATGAATTTTTTTACTACGGTTAGTGACAGTTAAAATAAATACTATTAAAAAATGGAAGTTGAACGGTATTTTATTTACTTATCAATGATTTATTACATAAATCCACTATCTATTTAGACTAGATATTTGGTAGACACCATTGGTGGTGGCCTACTTAGTTGTAGTCACACCCTACTCAAGCTGCTGTTACGTACCTGAGTAGATTTCATACTCTTGGTCAAGAAAAAGGGAAAGGGCCCCATGATTGAGAGTTGAGTTGGGATTGGGATGTACATGGTTGAGGTTCCATACTTGGATTCAGGAATATTTTAGGGATTCCACTATTTTTCTTTATTTTTTGGTTTTTTTCACTTTGCCCTATAACCATGACCTGGAATACTTACTGTTGGATATTCTTTGTAACTAATTTTGGGAGATCGTCATTTGTGCTTGTTCATTTGTTATTACATGTTGGTTTCTTTATTCTACTTATTTTTATATTGTGTATTACTCTTAAAAAGAGGGTATTGTCTCCCCATGTGACCATTTATACCCTTACCGCTAGTTGGAAACCTCCAGAATAAGGGGAGGTGTATATGAGGTCATGTGACGACCCAGCTTGGGGCACCAGTTTAGTGGCGCTCATGTTAGGGACCCCACAATCAAGGAGATTGAATTTATTTTAAAGGTAACACATGATGAAGTCTTAGAGTGTTACATTTTCTTCTATGATTGGTTTTGTTTGTCATATATGCAATCAAACATTATGTTACTCTTTTAAAATATCAGTGCATTACATTCTACCCAATTAAATAAACTGTGTTGTCATAATTTAATATTCGTCTCAATAATCAAGGGTTTGATATTTAAACATTAAATTGTAGGAAACCCATATCGTATTTTTTTTTATAAAAATACCTCTTGATAAGAGTGAAATGTAAGTATTAATGCCATTAATAATAACACAAAACAATGTTTCCATGTTTGAGAACATTGGTGGGAAGTGAAGATATAGACATGGAAGAAAAAAGTAAATAATTATGGAGAGTAATTGGGATTATTTATCATAAGAAAGTTAATGATTAATAAAATGTCATGGAACTCAAAACCATAATTTTTAATGATTTAAATGATCAATGATTCATCTAATATTAAGGTAATAGGATAAATTTTCTTTTTGATGATATGTGTCCAATAGTTGAGGAATTATTTTACTCTCATGACAACAAACACAAAAAATATACTTAATATGTTTTTAAGCATAATTTCAACCTTATGTTTTAATTTTATAAATTTCCACTTAATTTATTCCTCTATTAAATTAATATCCAAACTGAATTACTTTTTCCTAAAGCACTAAAATTATCTTTTAACATATCATAAGATCTTTAAAAGAGTAACAAGTTATTCATGTTATCAATATTAAAACCATAATGGTTATAAAAAGTTAGCTAATATGATACATTAATCTATAATACATTAATAGTAAATATAAAAATTCAATTTAATCTATTTCATAAATAATTTACCTTAAGACTTTTTAAAAATATGACTGACCATATTCAAAGTCCAAAAATTTAGAATAAAGGTCACTAAATCATAATTAAATTCCCCATAAAATATAATGTGGCTCATAAGGTCACATTAAAAATATTTAAATACCTTTACCACTATAAAACCATAATGAAAACATGCATACATCATAAAATAAAATCTTAAATTATAAAACATATTCCATAAATCCAAACATGCTGTAAACATTGACAATGATAACATAAATTGTCAAATCACTACCAAATTTCATTTTCACCAATAATATACAATAAAAAATATTTATCATTATTTTCTCAAAATCAAGAACACATTATTGTTTATATTCCCTCAATTATGTTTTTCAAAAAATATGAACTTTACAATGAATCACTATTTTGGTAACATTCAACAAGTGTCTTCAAATCCTTATAGGGAAACCATTGTAGTAAATTATTATACATTTTATGACTATAATAATGAGAACATCGTTGATAAAATAATTCGTAAAAAAAATTATTGAACCCAAATATAAAAGTAATTTATTCCACTTTAGTCATAGTAATAGCATATGCTCAACATTGATATCTAAGCTTCTTCTAGGGTATATTCCCTTGATGATTGGGAGAGTTTTTTTGTAGTTCCCCATATAATTATAGTTGATTAATTTTACATTGAAAAAAATATTTATTTCTATTTAAATCATCATCATGGGGGATTTTATCTCCATACTCGTAGAAAACTCTCATTCCCTTCATGCAAGTACTAGGCTAATTCCTTCCATAATTACCAGATGTGGAAAAATCATTCTTTCCTTTCATCCCCTTATCACATTTTTATCTTTTTTCATCTTGTTCTCTTTATTACCTTTTAATTTAAAATAAATTTATAGTTATTTATCTATATTGATAGAACATAATATTACATCCTCATATGATTTGAAGGATTTGGAGACTAGTATCCTTAAAAAAATTTCCTTTAACCTATCAAACAAATAGTCAATCATGCTATTTTGGATTAAATTATTAGTCCATAGAATGCCTATCGAACCTTGAATTTTTTTCATAATACTTAGAAACATTTTACTCTTATGTTTTTCTCAAACTGAAAAAGTTTCTCTCTATTCCTACTCATTTCTCATGAGGAAAACACTTCTCTAATAACATGACCTTAAATTTATTATATTCCGAGTTTTATATTTCCTATTCATCTGTCGTTTTTAAATCAATTATCACCATCGATCACAATATCATATGAGATGATAAACTAATAAGAAAATATTCTCTATTTCATTACATCCTAGAGTAATAAATATCTTTTCTAAGGAACTTATCCACTATTTAACTACAAATAGATTTTTAGATCTATTTAATGATGGAGGTTGCGATATCATGAAGTGGTAAAACATTTTTACACTATGTGGTGGATAAATAGGATACTCCATAAAGGAAATGTTATTACTCCTAACCAAATTAAGATTCCGAATATAGTTATCATTTGATTAGTTCTAACTATATATCCATAACCAGATTCATTACCTTTTCTAGGAGGTAAATCCACACATAAAGTACATGTACTAATATGGTTCCTATTCTCTCCATTAGGCACCATTTCAAAACAATGGAATAGAGATTAAATCATAAAATTATGAAACATAATTTACAATCACAAAACTTGTGAAATACTTCTCATAAATCTAAAAATTATTCATTGTTAATCTCATAATTATAAACACTGTTTCCTTGGGAATGTTTTCAAAACATAAAAATATTTTCAAATCCTTCATAATGGTTTGAAAATAAAAATATGAATTATCCCATGAATAACCCACTTTATTGTCAATCTAGATGCATAATAAGGCCAACTATCATGTACCGGGTAATCCTAGAATCAATCCCAACACACATTTTTTAGACATATTAACACTAGGTATATCTTTTCCAGAACCATATCCACTTATAGTATCAATACATAGATGTATATGTCTACGAAATACCACACAATCACTTCCTCCACAAAATTTATGATTTTCATATATACTTATCTTCAAATTATATCATAGGTTTATCTTCCCAAATCTATAGTTTCCAATATCTAATTTCAAAGGTTTTTACTTAAATTTATCCAATACTAACTGTAAATACCTCAACCCTATTATCCGATAGTTGGTGGTTACTTTATTATATTGGCACTATATTCAAGTAATCACATCCCAAAAAAAATAAATATTTTAAAATAATTGGTTAACTAGATTAATACTTGAATGTCACATTATGGTTTAAAACATAAAATACCACATAGTATTTTATTTTATTTCATCTTTATTTCCCCATGAATAACCCTATATATTAATCATAATACACATCATAGCATCTTCGAGAAATAAACATAAAAAATGGGTAAAATAAAATGCTCAATATGGTTATGAATATAGTGTAATCTATAATTAATAAATAAACATAATAAAAATGAAAATTTATATAACTAAGACACATTACATTCAATCAATTACATGATAATAATAAACTAGTAATAAATGATAATTATATAACTCCATATAAATAATCACATTAGCTTGAAACTTAACTATAGATATTACAACTAATTGAATAATCACATAGAAGATTAATAATTGATTTAATAATGTTTTAATACATAATTTCATATATATGAAACATACTGTTAAGACCTTTCACAATATTGTTTAAAACCATAGGTGAAAACCCATTTAATTTATTCAAATTGTTTGTCTCATGACACTTACTAATGCATCCAATGGCTATGTAATTTAAGGCCATACACATCTAATTCATTCCTCGTATGAAAGGGGTAGAACATAATCAATATAAACATTTATATTAAAAACTAACATACAAAATTTTAATACATACCCCAATCAAATATACATAATCATAAACCATCGAGAGTAATATGGTGAATGGTAATAAAATTGTATATCCTACGTCAAACAGATCATAAACAATCCAAATAAGAAATAAGGATTGAATAACTACAACATATCCCCAGTGGAGCATAATTTCAATAAAGGGATGGTTTTATTAATTAATTAAAATACCATAAAAATTTCATTAAAATAATTATTGATGAATAAAACATTTTTTCTTTGAAAATATTTTTAAAAATATAAGTTCAAACAATAATTTTTAAATACTTTAATTTTAAAATAACTTTTTAAACATTTAAATAAAACATTAAAACATTGGATGGTCATGATTATGGGAAATTCCATACATGTCGTACACGGTAAAATAAATATTCCTTTCACAATTTCTATAAAATCTAAATGGTCATTGTTTGGAAAATGACATGAAGATTTCATTAAAAAAAATTAAAAATAATTAAACATGGGAAATAATGTCATTAATAAAAAATTTATATGTATACCTACATTTTTGGAATATATTTAAAAAACATAGTTTTTTATGAAAAAGGATTTGTGACCAAAGAGAGAAATACAGTAGGCTTTTTTAAAAAACATTTTCTTAGTAATTTAGAGTAACATATTGAGGTTAAATGAAGCAATTAAATGTAAAATTAATTAATAACAATAATATAAAAAAATAAATAGGTTTTAGGATATAAATATCAAATAACTCTTCCAAGGGATACTTAAACATAAACAATCCCGAACAATGATGAGATTGTGAAAAAACACATACTATTTAGGTGTCTTTTGAATCGTAAGCCCCATTAAATAAAAAACCTTGAAAGAAAATTTATATACCATTAATAAAAATATATTCATAATATAACATATAAAATGGGTGGTACATGCCACACATAAAAGAAATAAGTGGTGAATATGGCATATGTCTTATCGAAGTAAAAGTGAGATGGCAAACCAGTACCTAAAATATTTTTTCCTTAGTATATGTATTTAACTCATGTATAATAAATATATATTTTTATAAATATAAAAAATAATCATAATAATATATTTCATAACATATATTATTTACTTATAGTCTTTTATGAAAATTTTATTAACAATTCTTTGTTAAAATCACTCTTTCGGGTGATAACAACATTGTTATTAATATATGTTTTGATTTTGTATTTTTGTTCATTTTAATTTAATCATGGTTAAATCTTCTCTAGAATATTAAAAATGTTATAAAAATCATATATATTCATTATATATGTATTTGTAGTAATCTATGAAATATAGAGATAAAAAATTGATTACACCATTAATAGAGACTGTACGTCATACGTACGTATGAACATTGTGTTCATTTTTCTTGATGGATGGAATGAATGGAAAATAAATATTAAATAAACATTATAGAATAATAATTATTTTATATATATAATTTATATTAATATAATACTTCTTTATTACCATCCATGTAAAACTATATTGAAAAACATTTCACAATGTTATATGGAGACGGTAGTCCACATGTACGAATGAGCAACGTTATTTTCCAAAGGATTGGAAGTTAAGAATATATGTGAGATATTATATGGTCAAAATTATTATTATTTCATAAATATCACATATATTCATTAACCTTATCCTTTCTATCATCCTTTTAAAGGATAAGTGAAAAACGAATCACATCACTTTATAATGTGGTAGTCCATCGTACACACGAGTGACATCATCGTATCCCCCATGGAATAGAATATAAGAGTGTATAATAGATAAAATAATTATAAAAGTATATAATGGTCATAAATATCATTTAAATATGTTTAATTCATCATTATATCTTTCTTTTAATGTTGGTGATGGATGTAAGATCCCACACTTCTTGGAGGTATGTCCTTTTTAAAATTTTGGCTTAAATCCCTTAATTTTAGGTTAGTGGAATGTTAATGAGTTTATGAGGAATCCATAAAGCCTTTTGGGGGTTCATGGAATGAATATAATGGTAAAAGTTCCATCTAATTCATGTTACATGGTAGGGTAATTGTTAAAGTAAACCGTGCGAGTGGGAAGGACACACCATGCAACCTTGGATAGAGGCATTCCGTATGATAGGCACACGATTTCAAAATTTTGTGGCCCTACCTAGGTAACCATGCGACGTAACCCCACTTGGATAGAGGTGATTGCATGCTTTTTCCATTGTTAGAAGAACAATGTGGAAAAACCATGGGCCTCATTAAAAATTCTAAAATTACCTTTTCCCCCTCTCGAGATTTTTAGTTTCTCATCTAATTTATTCTTATAATTTCATCTCCATCAACCCTAGTCACAAAATAAAGCACCCAAATATTTCCAAGGATCATTATACTTCAATTATAGGTTGTTTGGATTGTTGTTGGGTGTGAATCTAAGCTCCGGGTAATTGTAACGCTCCTCTTTTTTCCCATTTCTAGATTAGGGCTTGTGGTTTCATTCTTCTTAAACTTATAAAGCCCCAAAACCCTCTTTTTCCAGTGGATTTTATATTAGTTCTTCAATGTGTTTTTGAATTAAGATATAAGGCTATGTTTAAGCATATGTTCATCTTCAAATTTGAGGGACGTGGTCTAAAAGTCATATTCTATAACTTTTTTTCGATTTGAACATGTCTGTCATGAAATTACATTCCCTCTTGATGTTCATTTGATTCCATTAGTATTATTTTGTAAAATAGTGGGATAAATGATAATTTAGACCCCTCATGATCTCAGTAGGGATTTATTTATATTTATTAGGCTGTTTAGGGCCACCCATGGGGTGTGCCAATATTCCCAAACACGGATCATGGGGATGCGAACAATAAATTTTAATTTTATTAAAGTAGAGCCCATGAATATCCTATCTATATGTATTTTTAAACATTTAGAGGAACTAATAATGATTTTTTCTAGTTGTTGGAAATGTCATAATGGATTGTTTCTGAATAATGTGACAAATTATTAAATGGATTAATGTGAATGTGACAAATGGATTGTGAATTTGTAATGGAAATTTGTTAATGGATTAAAGAGTATGAAATCATAAATTTTAAATGGGATAATGCATGTGAATTGATGAATTATTTGAAATTTATAATTGTATGATAATCATTGAATATACTAAATGGGTTAAGATATAAAAATGTTAATTAGTTAAATGGGCTATGCTAAGTAAATGGTAAATGTACCAACAGGTTAAGGCTTACTGATGATTGATGTGTTGATTTATATGGGAATTTTAAATGATTTGTGTATATTTTAAACATGGTTTATGATGTGGTATATGTGGTTAATAGATAAATATATATGTTCACATGACATAGTAGTGGTGGGGTATTGTACATGAGGAACTATGGGAACGGTTCAGGTTAGACTGGGGCTCTAAACCCCACCCCAAAATTCGAGGGTAAATGAAGGGATCTAAGGCTCAATGCGCATAATTACTGAATTTGATGAGACTGCATGGACTGAGGACCCAGGTAAAGTGTGTTATATTTTTTAGGAAATTTTTATCCCTAGTGAGATAGGGAACTTTACTTATTCACTTATGTATGATATTTTCCCAGCTAAGGCCATTATGTAAATGATGTAAATACCTAACCCATTAAAATATGATGTAAATGAATTTTGAAATGAAGTTGGTATAACTAATGAAAATGGAAATAATAATAGAAATTGTTAAATTGTATTTTTTTAACTAATGTCACCAAGTATTTATTTTGTTTTCCTATCTTTCATTTATAAATTGCATGAAATAAATTTTTTGATACGATATTTTTTGGACATTAGTTCTAGTGGAATAATATGTTGTTCTCACACCCTTATTGAGCCACCATTGGTTACTAGGGATGTTTTCATAGTTTTAGAACAGTACACGGGTCCTATGCACATGAGTTCATTTAGGCTTGGGATGGGCATGGGTGAGGATCCAGACTTGGAGTCAGAACCTATTTTAGAATTTTGGCTGGTTGAATTATTTTTTGTTTTCCTCTATTTGGCATAGTTATCACGACATGGAATAATTATATATTGGTTATATTTTGTACTCGATTGGAAAATGTTTCGTAATTCATGTTTTTTGTATATTTATAATTTTTTACATTATTTAATATTTTTTCTATTGTGGATTACTCTAGTAAATATGATAGAGTATCTCCATTTGATCTATTAGCCCACCACTGCTAGTCGAGAACCTCTGGCATATGGCGAGGTATGTTCGATGTCTTTTAGTGACCCAGATTAGGGAACTAGTTTATTGGATTTTAGGTCAGCGATGTTACAAAGTGGAATCATAGTGTTTCTTTTCTATGTTCATACTATTTGGGTTGGTAGATTGACGGTTAGGATGTGTCAGGAATTGGAAATGAGATCATGTATGGGATTAACAAACCCATGTATGACGGAAAACCCATGTTTCCATGGTGGGAATTATTTTTCTTGATGTGTGTAGTTAAAGTTGAATGGTATTTAAACATTGGGTGATGAACTTATTTTGTGACGTGACTATTTTAAGTTATTTTTTTTGGATGAGATGGAACAAGGTTTTTAACTTAAGAAACATTATAGGCACCTAGGTATCTAGGTTGTTTTCATCATGTAGGCACACATGGGATGGGTGTGTGGGACATGAAGTGTATGATTCATTTTAATTTCATGTAAATTTGATGAAAATGTTGTCTAATAAATATTATTTAAATAGGTAAATAGTAATGATTTTAAATAATGGTAAAATAATTTTGTTAAATGAATGTTTTGGATGATTTAATGTATTGGTTATGTCATGTTGTGAAAAGGGGGAATTGTTACTAAAAGAGAATGTTTTATGTTGTGAGTGTGGAAGTGGCTTTAAAAATTTTAATAAAGAAATAATACTGACTAATTATGTTGGTTTGGCTCATGTTAGCCACGACCCGTGGAAGGGGTGGTCGAGGGTAGTATTATACGGGTGATGGTATTTGTTGGGGAAGTAAATGTGAAATGAGATTTTTGTGTCTAGTGGAGATACTTCTCTTATATAAATTTTGGAAGATTTATGTGATGAATTATTAGACTCATGCTGGGAATTATAAGAAGATAACACCATCAAGATGTTTAATATTTGGTAGGCAAAAAGATATAGATGATAATTCTCTACTAGTAGCAGAGTAATAAAACCTGTTGGTCTGACATAACTGAGGATAAGAATAGTTCAATGAGAGATTTTATCATTTTATACCAATGATGGAATCAGACACAGGGAGGGTCATGTAGAGTATGATTCATCTAACTTGATATTTTTAATTGTAGAAAACTCCAATTTTTATAGGATATGGTGGACCTGAGGCTGTAGAGTTTAGGATTGAGTCCATCTAGATGATTTTGGATCACTTATATACTCCTATAGAGAAGAGAGTAAAGATGATAACATATATGTTGTGGGGACCAGTGAAGATCTGTTGGATATTTTGGTTCAGAAATTGCAGGATTATGGGAATATTTGAAAGGATTTCTAGGAAAAGGTATTGAAACACTTCTATATGGAGTCCTAGAGATAAAAGCAAGATGTAGTGTTTATGATGTTGACACAAGGAACTATGTCTATGATGGATTACACGGGCCTTTTCATATACTTATATTTCATTATTCCAGCATTTTCAAGGGACAAGGAATATATGGAGATACACATTTATGATTAAATTAGACATTATATAAAGTCCCAAATGAATATATTTCTTCTAAATAGGTTTTTAGAAGTGGTGAATCAGGCCATTACTTCATAAGGGAACTTAAAGCAAGCTTCTGGTGGTAGGTATGTAGTTTGAGTTGGATGGAAAATTGGTGCACCTTTCAAGGGAAATAAACTTCATTTTGGAAACATTTACTAGGGTGTAGGTAGTGTGAAGAGTATCCAGAAGAGAGGATCAAACTCTCTAGGTGGTCACCCAGTGTTTTTATATCAGTGTGGAAGGTTGGGACACATGTGTGGAAAGTCTCCCAAACCATCGATTAAGTTCCCAGCATGTGGAAGAATGGGGCATGTGCACAGGTTATGTAGGAATAATCGATAGGTAGACAATGATAGGGGATCAAGGCTAATGTATAGTGAAGGCAGAGGATTAGTTATGCCTTATCAAGTAGTAATTTGGAGGTCTATCATCTGTATCAGATGAGGTGGTCTACATGATACTCTAGGGAAAGATTGTCCATTTTAGTGGGGCAGTGAAAAATAGGAAACTCAAACTGGATTCCAAGGTAGAGGGTTTGGTCAATTTCATGTTGTTAATTATTCACTTAGAGTTAGTGAGGCTAGGTCATTGATGGTTTCATGTTTGATTCTTATTTCTTCTATGATTATTAGTGCTTTATTTGATATAGATACCTAACATTCTTTCTTTTTTTGATCATTTTTTAGTTTCACAGGGCCTAGCGGTGAAACATTGGTGTGGGTTTATGTGGATCAATACACTGTTAGGGGCATGTATGGAAACTATTAGTCTGTGTAATGGGTTTTATATTGATTTTTGTGGGTACCATTTCCTTTGGTATTTGTTTGTTCTCAAGATCTTGGGTTTTAATCTGATTTTGGGTATGGGTTTGATGGTGTCGTACCCATCCCATATCGAATTTTATCACCATAGAGTAACATTCACATCTCTTGAGGGATAAACATATGCCCATCGTTTTGAATGGGATGTTCGGGTAGGTCATGAATGGCCATTTCTCATATGTTAGGTGAACTCACAACCCAAGTGTCTTGTATTATGCTTGATAATGGGAGAGGATCGAAGATTTTCATTCCTCCTCTGGTGGATCGGTTCCATAATGTGTTTCTTGAGGTCATATTGGGGATGTTGGCCAAGAGAGATATTGAATTCACAATAGAGTTGCTTCTAGTATTAGAACATGTCTCCATTCTACCATATATAATGGCACTGACAGAACTCTAGGAGCATAAAACATAGTTTTAGGAATATTACAATAAACAGTTTATTCATCCTAGTAAAATACCTTGCGGATCTCTAGTGTGGTTTTCCAAAAATGGATAATGGATCCATGATATTGTGCATTAATTATAAGTGGTTGAACAAAATGATTATTAAGAACTGATACCCACTTCCTTGAATCATTTGTTTTACTAGTTGAGAGTTGGTTCAGTGTTTTCCAATATTTTTGTGAGATCGAGGTATCATCAGCTATGTAATGTCCCTATTCTGGGAGCCTTTCAAAGGTGCCGTATACCCAGTTGGTCACATGGCCTGAATTGCATTTCCCCAAATGCTAGAGGCTGTCAACTTGCAGGGAGGGACTTGGGTGTGATAGTGGGGAAACTATTCCCTTATTGGCATATTAACGCACCCGAAATTAACGGATAACAATAGCAGAAGTAGTAAAACATGTAATAAGTAAACATTGAGAGTAATAAACAACTGGAGCACACATATATAAATAATTCATGAAACATATGTATAAGAAAGTAGGAAAATAATTCACAATTATAGAATATAGTACTAAACCAAATTACAGAAGAATATAAAGTAAAAATCTCCAGAGTATCACAAGCCCTATCTTGGTCCCATGCTCCCCAGCTCCACAACAATCAAGTACCTAAAGTAGAAGGGTGATTTCCCTTATCTATACCTACAACAATATAATCTTTTTGGGCCAAAAAGCATTAATCAAATAGGATGTGAGAGGAATCCCAGCAGGAAACCACCCAAATATATATTCCTAACAGTGGATGAATATATATGGAAGGCAATAAGAAAAAAGAAGCAATAAAAAAGGAAATACTAAAAAGTGAAAAACCCTCAACTTTCAAATGTATTAAACTTTTAGATATAAAGTAAGAATATAATCACAAATAGTTAACCCTCTGGTAATTTCTCACAGGATAATACCTCTTGTTCAACCAAACAACACAAGCAACCCTCTGGGAAGTACTCACAGTCTAACTCTTCTGATTTAGCTTTAGCAAAGACACTTTGAGAATGCACTCACTGTCAATTCTCCCTATGGTCTTGTGTTAGTAAATAATAGGCACTCTGAGGAATCACCCAATGTCTAATTCCCCATGTGTATTGTATTGAAGAAACTATAGACACTTTGAGGGAGCACTAGGTCCATCCCCCATATGGTCTCGCAACATAAAAGTAAACAGAAACACTGGAGAATCTCTCAACGTCCATTCTCCCCATGGTCTACTACACTAGGTTCTCATGTCCCAGTGTTAGTCAATCGTGCACAAACAATACATGGAAGCCAAATTAAACCTCATGAAATACTCGGCTAAATAGTGTACAACATATTACAACATGTTAGATAATAATCACTCCAACCTAACAATACTAGTCATGGAAGGTAATGAAACCTAACTGAATACTAGACCAAATGGTCAAATCAAGAAAAAATGGTAAAAAAATCCATAGCATGGAAGCGTTAACCCTACTCACGAACAATTAATCTCTATCCAAAAAAATAAGTCATAGTAGGCAATAACCAGGCTAAAAATCATAAACAAGCAATAACCTGTTCTTGGGTATTGGGTACTTTTGCACATAAAATTAAAAGAATATCTACAGAAAGGCACAAAACACCTACCTCGACATTGTGAGATTGATATACATGAACCTTAGGCCTTGAATCAATATATAAATCCACAGATCAACAAAAACACTAAAAATGCTCAACTGAGAATATCTCATAAAAGACGAGAAATCAGTAGATGAAGTTCAAGAAGAAAAGAGAACTCACTAATGAGATTCCATCAAAACTGACAGAGGTAGAGTCAGAGAATGAAAGGCGAGTCAGGGGCTCAGTGAAGATTTTTGTCGTACGGTCACTCCTGGGCGAGATGGGTCAAGAAGAATATGGTTCTATCGATTAGATGGGACCCCGATCCATTTAATTAAATAAAATGAAAGTATATGGAATGTTTTTTAAAAGTACATGGTTTGTACTTACCTTATCTAGCCTCCACTTTAGGTGGTCTCTAGGTCACCACACATGGCAATGTACTCAGCCGAATTTACCTAGTAAGGCGGCGTAGAAGAAGAAACCTCAAACAGCTCTGGCCATTATGACTGTACATCACCCTCCCTCTCCCAGGTCTCATCATGTACTCAGTCGTGCTGCCATAGCACTCATACCAGAGGAATAGACCGGCCATGGAGAACCTTCACACTTAGATCAACAATCCGGATAGGATGCTCCTCGAACGAGGTGTCCACCGCTAGCTCAATCTCCTCGGGTTTAAATACATGAGATGGGTCTGAGAAGTAACATCAGAGCTGAGAAATGTGGAAGAAATCATTAATATCCCAGTACATCTGAGGTAACTGCAATCGATTGGCAACTGGCCTGACTCTCCCCAACACCTCAAATGGCCGACATATCTCAGTGAAAGCTTACCCTATCTCCTAATCCTCCTATCTCTGACCCTCGATGTGACACGTAGGAAAACCTGATCCCCAACCTTAAACTCTAGAGGTCATCTCTATCGATCAACATAAGACTTCTTTCGTGACTGTGTAGGAGCCATCCTCTTCCGCATTAACTCTATCTTCTCTATGGTCTCCTGGACAAGATGAGGTCCCAGCATAGCAGCCTCTCCTACCTCCAACCATAATAAGGGTGATCAAAATGTTCTACCATACAAAGCCTCAAAAGGATCCATATTAATAGATTATTGAAAATTATTATTGTATGAAAAATCTACATGAGATATGTCCTTCTCCCACGAAGCTCCAAAATCTAGGATTAATTCATGAAGCATGTCCTCTAGCACCTGAATCATATTCTCGGACTGGCCATATGTCTAGGGGTGGTAAGCTGTACTCTAAAGTAACTGTGTACCCAAGTCCCTATGAAGCCCCTTCCAGACCTGATAAGTAAAGAGGGTGTCCCTGTCTAAAACAATGAAGTGGGTAACCCAAGGTAGACGTTTTATCTCTCGGATGTACAACCTTCACAGCCCATCAAAACTGAAGGTCTCCTTGATCGGAAAGAAGTGACAAATGTTTGTGAGTCCATCAATGACAACACATACTGCATCATTCCCTTGAGGCGACCTCATCAACCCTATCAATAAATCCATCGTGACATCATTCCACTTAAACTCAAGAATGGGTAACTACTGAAAAATCCATGCTAGTCACTGATGCTCTGCCTTCACCTGATGACAGGTGGAACACCTCCTGATGAAACCAGCAACATCTCTCTTCATACCTGGCTACCAATACTGATGGTGTAGATCATGATACATCTTCATGACACCAGGATGAACTATCCAAACTGAGGAATGAAAGTCCCGCATCAACTCCTCGCATATGTCTGATGACACCCATATGCGCCCATGAAAACACAAGATCTCATCCTCACCTATGGTCCATCTATAAATAGTGTCCTCTCTAGATACACTCTCCTATAGGAATAATCCCTCATAATCAGATAGCTACCTCATTCTCACTCGATCAAGTAGAGTAGAGGTAACAACTACAGAAGAAAGAAATTTCTACCCCTGTCTATCATTCACCTCCAAATGCATCTCATAGAATAGAACCATAAGCTTACACTAATTTTAGGCCTCCTGAACTACCTGTATCTGAGTCCCCCTGATCAACGCATCAGCCACTACTTCGCCTTTCCCAGGCGTGAAGGCAATCTCAAAGTCAAAAGCTTGAAGGTACTCAACCCATTTTCATTGTCTCAAATTCAGGTCACACTGAGTGAAGATATACATGAGACTTTTTTGGTCGGTGAAAACCAAAAAATGATATCCTAGAAGATAATGTCTCCAATAGTGTAAATCATGAAAATCTATAGCTAGATCGAGATGGTGTGTCAGGTAGTTCCGCTCATGTGGAATTAACTGTCGAGACTCGTACGTAACAACTCATCCCTCCTTCATATACATAGCTCCCAGCTTGATACTTCATGCATCACAATACATTGTATTTCTCTTTTCTAGCTCTGGAAATACTAGTATTAGTGTTGAAGACAACCTCCCTTTTATCTCTTGAAAGTCTGACTCACAAGAATCTAACCACAAGTACTTCACACCCTTCTTAGTCAGTCCCATCAGTGGCGCAGCTAAGCGTGAAAAGTCTTGTATGAAATTTCTGTAGTAACCAGCCATCCCTATAAAACTTCGCTCCTCAAAGAAATTCTCCGGCTGCTCCTAGGAAACTACTACTCTCACTTTCTATGTGTATATTGACACTACTGTCTCTGAGATAACATGAACCAAGAAGTGAATATGGTCCATCGAAAAGTGGCATTTTGAGAGATTATCATATAACTGAAGCTCTCTCAGTGTACTCAAAATGTTCTCAAGATGGGTGGAATGGTCGTTTCGAGTGTGAGAGTACACCAAGATATTTTCCATGAGGACTACCATGAATGAATCCAATTATGGATGGAACACTCAGTTCATCAGTGCCATTAGACTGCTAGAACATTCATGAGACTGAACAGAAAAACCATATACTCTTATAGACCATACCTACTACGGATGGCTGTAAGAGGTATATGAGATGGTCTAACACACAACTAATGATAACCAGACCTCTAGTAAATCTTTGAGAACACCTAGGCTCCTCAAAGATAATGAAAGAGATCATCAATCCTTGGAAAGTGATATTGGTTCTTGACTATCAACTGGTTCAACTTCTGATAATCCACACAAAGTCTGAGGGTACCATCCACCTTCTTCACAAATAGGACCGACAAACCCCACGAAGAAGTACTGGATTGGATGAAACCATTTTCTTAAAACTCCTCCAACTAGTTCTTGAGCTCCTACAACTCTGGTGTATCCATCCAATAATGAGGAAAGTACACTGGTGCTGCTCCTGGAACAAGCTCAATAAAAATGTGCACCTCTCACGTCGAAGGAAAACCTGAAAAGTCTTCTGGAAAGACATCCCTAAAACAATCCACCACTAGAGGAAAGTTCGTCTGTGAAGTCCCATGGTCATGCATATATAGACTAGAAATCTGGACTATAAATCCTCCCAACCCACGATGCTCGGGTCCCACTCTTCTCTCTTAGACATCCCATTTTACCTTATGTAGAAACCATCCACCCTCTGGCGATGTGAAGCTCACCCTACGGTGATAGCAATCGACAAAATCCTGGAAGGAAACTAACCAGCCCATTCTAAGAATGAAATCATAGCATGTCATCTCTAGGAAATAGAGGTCCTATAAAAAGTGACACCCACTAACCTCAAGAGGGAACTCCTTGCACTGACATACATTAGCAGTTCTTTCCCCCAACGGAGCATCTAGTTTCAAAATTTCAGCATAAGAAAAGATAAAGAGCCCAAGGCTCTCCAAAACTAGAACGGATATAAAACTATGGGAAGACCCTATATATAAAAGAGAAGAATCTAAAACTGAGGCAACTAGGATCATATCTAAAACTGTATAGGGTTCAGGATCCTACTGCAGTTAGGTCTGTTCCACTGTAAAACTATGGCATGTATCGTGTCCCTATGACCCTGCTTGACCACCCTGAGGTAATCAACTAGAAAGTCACTAAAATCCCGGTGATTGGATACCATGGAAATGATCTCCCCCTCGGCCCGAACTACCTAAAGAACTCTAGTTCCTAGACTCATAAGAAACTGGTGGTGCTGCTCTAAAACGCAGAGTCCTAGAAGAACCCCTGTCACCAGCTGCTGGTGAGAAAAACTGACAGAAATGGTGAAGATGACCCATATTTCCACAAGATTGGCACACCAATGGGTCTCTCGGGTAATGGGGCCTTGTATTCCCACTCTTCCCGCACTATTAGCACACTAACGGTCCTCCAGAAGAAGTTTCCCACCTACTATGATCTCCATGTGTAGACTCCTTGCGGTGCTTTCGACTATCAGTATGAGGGGTACCAACTCCAGATGTCGAACCTCCCCGGCTCACAACTCCAAAATCCCTCATATTTCTCTTCTTGATCAGTTCCTGGTTGACTACAGAGGTGATGGAAGTCAACCTAAAGATGTTCACATGATATTGGATGTCATGCCTGAGACCATCCTCAAACATCCTCGTCAGAAATAACTCATCAACTCTTGGGATGGGTGGGAAGCACTATAGCTCTGTGAAGTGAGAACAATACTCCATAAATAGAAATATTACCCTTCTCTAGACTCATGAACTCCCAGGATCAATCATCCCTCAAAGCCTCTGGGTAAAATTAGTTGTAGAAGGAACATGGGAACTCATCCCAGGCCATAACCTGCTGGCATCCCGCCTATGAGATCAGATCACACCATCTCATGGTGGAATCTTGTAGAATGTATGTATCAAGATTCACCCTCCTCTCTAGAGGAATCTCTAGATAATCAAAGATAGAAATCATGGATTCTAACCATGACTCTGCAGTCTAAGGTCCTCCATCCCCTGTGAAGGTGGGAGGATGCTGCGGTTGGTAAACCCACGTCAGCTCTGCCATAGATTGGGTAAGATGTGGCACTCCTTGGAAGGTTTTCATTAACATTGTAAAGACCTCTTAGAACTGTTTGTCAGTACCTATGTCTGAAATGATGGTTGGTTCCAAGACTGGAACAACTGGAGGATCTGCTGGTAGTCCCTGGTCAGCCATATCTGGTGTCTGATCACTTCCCTATAACTGGTGTACAACCATAGGACATCTTGGTGGTATGACTCGACAAGGTCAAGCATACAAATTAGATCAGGATTATCAAGTATTGAAACATAGAATTGTATGAATGGAATAAGATAAATAAATCATTCATGTTTTTCAAAACATGGATACACAGTGTGTACAACCATTACACGACATATTCCTTTAAGCCTTCACATGGGCCTGTAGTTCTACCAAAAATAGTCATGTAACACCCCATACACACGACGTGTTATCCCAAGACATGGTGTCTATTTGATTGATTTAACCTCCCAATGTTCTTCTACATGACTAAGCCAAAAGGTTTCCCTAGAACAAGACTACACGACGTGTTATTTCTGGACATGACGTGTACTAGATGAACTTCACCGGATCGGGTAGTTAGACACACTGAAGGTTACACAGATCACTCTACACGATGTGTTCCATATAGACATGGTGTGTACTTGAAGGATTTCACCGACCTGTGTTGTTCGTTACACGAATAGATTCAAGGGTTACACTACAAGACGTGTTCAAGCTTGACACAACTTGTATAACCTAAGTTTTATCCATCTGTGTCATTAGTGACACGGGTGGAAACATGGTATACACAACACGACATGTACAACCAGTACACGGTGTGTTCCCCCCAAGATTTCCCAACCCCATGTCTCTGACCACATAGCTAGTGACACGGTTAGAGACTACACAGTGTGTACATACAGTACAAGGTGTGTACTCAAGAAAAACAGTTCCTTCCCAAATATAAGGACACATTGAAAGTATTCATCATTACATGTGATGTATTCTAGGGTTTTCAAGATTTTAAGTCTTAAAAATTACATTGAAACCCAGAAAAACACTGAAATGATCATTAAAGTGCTAAATTCTAATCTAGCACAACATCTGTCACAACAATATGTAATCAGTAATGCACCCAAAATAGCATGGAAAGAATGAATGTCATATGATTTCTAGAAATTTATTATTTGATGCATGAGATGACATACCCTCATCTCATTGGGTTTCAACAGAAATAAAAACTCAATATTATCAATGATAACAGCACAAAGCATGTGAATCACCCAACAGTGAAATCAAATTAAATGTAAAATTGAAAGACCAGAGGAATTACAATAAATGAGGTAAATTGGATTTTCCTTATACACAGGTTAGCTACTCCTAGGAATAGATTATTACCAATTACATATTTTGTCCTATCCCTGGATATAGGATCTAAATAGTAAGTCAAGAAGAAAAAAAATATTTGATACCACTTTGTAACGTCCCTGTTCTGGGAGCCGCCCAAAGGTGCCCCGTACCTGGTTGGTTGTGTATCCTCAAGCACATTTCCCCAATTCCAGAGGATGCCGACTAGTAGTGAGGGCCTTGGGTGTGATAGTGGGGAAACTATTCCCTCACTAGCAGAGAAACAAAACGAAAATAAATAGATAATAATAGTAGAAGCAGTAACACATGAAATAAGTAAATAGCAGAAGTAATAAACAACTGAATTACACATATATAAATGATGAATGATACATATGTATAGGAAATCAGGAAAAAAGTCACAATGCTACAATACAATAAAAAACCAAATTACAATAGAAAATCAAGTAAATAGCCCCATAGAATCATAAGCCTCACCTTGATCCATGCTCCCTAGCTTCACATCAATCAAGTACTTGAAGTAGAAGGGTGCTTGCCCTTATCTATAACTGCAACAATATAATTTGTTTGGGCCCAAAAGCATGACCCAAAAAAAGTCTGAGACGAATCCCAGTAAGAAACCACCCAATGATCTGTGCCTAATAGTCAGTGAATATATATGGCATGAAATAAGGAAAAAGAATCTATAAACAAGGAATTACTCAAATTGAACAATCCTATAGTTTCAAATGCATTCAACTTTCAGATATAAAGTAAGTAGCTAATCACAAACAGGTAACCCTATGGGAAGTACTCAGAGCCTAACCCCTCTGGTTCAACGAAACAACACAAGAAACCCTATGGGAAGTGTTCACAGTCTAACCCCTCTTGTTTAGCTTTATCAATGACACTCTAAAGAAGCACTCACCATCAATTCCCCATGTGGTCTCATATCGGTAACTAATAGGAACTTTGAGGGAGCACTCATTGCCCAATTCCCCCTGTGGCCCATATCAATGAAACTACAGATACTCTAAGGGATCACAAGGTCCATCCCCCCCCCCCCCTATGGTCTTACAATTTAATATTAAAAAAACACATTAGAGAATCCCTCAATGTCTATTCGCCCTATGGTCTACTACACCAGGTTCTCATGGCCCTGTGTAAGTCTATCGTGAACAAATGATACATGGAAGACAAAGTAAACCTCATTAACTAATTGGATAAATAGTCTACAACATATCATAGCATGTTAGATAATAGTCACTCCACCCTAAAAATACTAGGAATAGAAATCAAATTAGCCTAATTGGAATGCTAGAACAAACAATCAAAACAAGCGAATGTGGGAAAAACATCCACAACATGGAAAAGTTAACCCTATTAAAAAAATTATCCTCTATCCAAAAAAACAAGGAATATCAGGAAATAACTTGGATAACAATCATAAAAATGCAATACCCCATTCTTGGGGATTTGGCACTTTTGCACATAAAATTGAATGACTATATATGGAAAGGCACAAACCAACTACCTCGATGTTGTGAGATCGATAGACGTGAACCTCATGCCTTGAATCTCCCTATAACATTGTAGATCTACAAAAATGCTAAAAACATTCAACTGATAATATCTATTGAAAGAGGATAAATCTTAAGATGAAGTTCAAGAAGAAAGGATAACTCACTGATGTGATTACAATGTAATTGGTAAAGGATGAATTAGAGAATGAATGGAAAGTCGAGGGCTCGGTGAAGATTCGCATCGTATGATTGCTCTTAGGCGAGACTGGAATGGAAGAAGATGGTTCTCTCGATTAGATTCGACCTCAGTCCGTTTAATGAAATAAAAATAAAGTACACAGTGTGTTCTTTAAAATTACAAGATGTGTACATGCTTTATCTGGCCTCCTCTTTAGGCGGTATCCAGGTTACTACACATGGCCATATACTCAATCATTACACAAACAGTACATGGTCACCCGCAACAATCGGATAAATGGAATGTACTTATAAGTACATGGCGTGCACTCTGGAAATTTCCATAAACTTCCCTTTTTCTCAAAGAAAACCAGAAAATAAAGAAAAACCAAAAAATAAGATATGGGTTCTTACAAGCTAAGAGTGATACCATATGATATACCACCGAATGACTTCTGGAGTAGATATTGGTTGTATGATATTTTTGTGATGTTTTTTAGGTTGACCAGTGCTTCTGAAATGTTTATCGACCTAATAAATTGAATCATTCACCAATAACTAGACTAGTTTTTAGGTTTATTTTTGGATGAAAAATTGGTGTACTCAAATATCCATGAAGATCATTCCAAACATAGTGACATCATATTGAGTACATTAAGATAGAAAATATTTATTCCAATCTATCCAAATGTCATTTTTGGATCGATGGGTACATTTCCTAGGTCACATAATTTTAGATGAATGTGTGTTAGTGGATCCATAGAATGTGTAGGAAGTTGTGTCTTGGGAGTATCCCAAGAATATTTTTGATGTTTGGAGTTTTCTGGGTTGTTTTGCTATTATTGGAGATCTTTTAATGACATTTCCCAATTATTAAAACCACTTTTAGGAATAACCTAGAAAGGTATCATGTTTGAGTGGTCTGGGGAATGTGAGAATGCCTTTTATGAATTAAATAGGTGATTGAAGACTTCACTGATTCTGATCATACCAGTGGCAGGTAAGAAGTATACCTTGTTTTGTTATGCGTCTGGTGTTGGGTGTGTGATGGTGTTGATGTATGATGAGGGGTTGGGGGTGTAGATATCATGATAGTTGAGACATCATGACATAAATTACACCACCCATGGTCTTGAATTGGTTTTGTTGGTTCACGACTTAAAGTGATGGTGGAACTACTTGTTGGGGGAATGGTATATGGTGTATAGTGATCATAAAATTTTGAAGTACATTTTCTCTCAGTGTGATTTGAATGTTCTTGAGTGAAGATGGGTTGAATACATGTAATCATTTGATGTTGATTTGGTCTATAAAGTGAGAAAGGGAAATAATGTTACAGATGTTTTGGGTATAAAGACACAAAATTAGGCAGTTTAGGAAATAAGTTCTGAATAGAATATGATGACGTTGTTTACTGAGACACATCTAGAGGTGAAGGGTGGCTAATGAATAATGACCCTTTCATCCTTGGTGGTTGAGTCCATGAATCTAAACTAGATTAAAGAAAGGCAGTTTGAGGATTTTTAATGTGTATCTTTGAGGGAATGCTTTAAAGGTGGGGAGCCACCTATTAGTTGGACTATTTTTAAAGATGGGGTTGTCCATTTATGTGGCCATTTCATTTTTCCCACAAGTATGTTAGAGGATTTTATGTGTGAGTTTCATGCATCAAAGTGGGATGTGCATCACAGGTTGAACAAAATGTATCATGACCTTCATATATATTATTGGTGGCCAGAGATGAAGAAAGAGGTCCCATTTTTTGTGACACAATGTGTTACCTGTCTACAAGTGATGACTAAGCATTAGTAGATAGGTGGTTTGTTAGAGAAATTTCCCATTTTAGAACGTAAATGGTATGGCGTGGTGGTGGATTTTGTGCTGGGTCTTCCCATTAAATCTCAAAATAAAGATGTGATTTGGGTAGTGGTTGATCATTTGACTAAGATGGATCATTTCATTCTAATTTGAGAGACCTTCACTATGGATTAGTTGGGTGAGTTGTATGTTTGTGAAATAGAGAGGTTTCAAAAAGTTCCATGGAGGATAGTTTTGGATCATGATCTGAATTTGACATCGTGCTTATGGAAGGGATTACAGAAGGAACTTGGCACCCAAGTGTTTTTAATATGGATTTCTACCAAAAGACAGATGGGAAATTAGAGTGTGCTATTCATGTTCCGAAGTACATGTTGAGGGATTGTGTCCTACATTTTTTGGATCATGGGAAAAATATTTTGTTATTGGTGGATTTTACTACAAAAATAGATACCAGGATGCGATTTTGATGGCACTATTTTAGGATCTCTATGGTAGATAGTGTATATCTCCACTGTGTTGTTTAGAGGCCAAAGAATCAGAGTTATTTGGACAAAGACTCTAGTAGGAGATATCGAAAAAGATTTATTTGATCCAAAAATTATGAAAATGTAATATAGTAGAAAAAATATTCATGTGGATAAGAATTGTAGATCTCTTGAGTTTATGGTGGGTGATAGTGTGTTTATTCATGTGTATCCAAGGTTGGATCACTTTTTGATTCAGAAACATGGTATGTTGGAACCCAGTTACGTGGGACCGGTTGAGATTGTGGAAAGGATCAAGTCGGTGTAGTACTGATTGGATCTTCCACAATAATATAGTGGTATGCATGATATTTTTTATGTGTCTTATCTATATAAGTATCATGCTGACCCATATCAAGGGATTTATTTTGAGGGTGTTCAGATCAAGATAGATTAGTCTTTTTAGGAGAATATGGTTTGTATTGTGGATCATAGTGAGAAAGACTTGTGGGGAAAGACTCCTACATTGGTTCGAGTATTTTGTTTCATGGTAATGTTTAGGAAGGGACATGGGGTAGAGATTTGGATATACTAGATCAATGTCCCAATCACTTTTCATCAGAAGCTCAGTGATTCTTTGGAGTGCATCTCAAGGAAGAGTCGTTATAAGGTGTAGAGGATGTAAGATACCTAACTTCTTTGAGGTATGTAATTATTTATATTTTGGTTTAAATCTATTACTTTTGGTTAATGGAATGTTACTAGGTGTATATGGAATCTCGGGGGAGTTATAGGGGTCTAAGAAATGTAAGAAATGTGAAAATGGCAATTTAGTACATGTTTCACAGTTGGTGCACGATTAGAGTAAACTGTTCGAGGAGAAGGACAAACCGTGTGACCTTAGACAGAGGCATTCCACACGGTTGGTGCATGGTTTTTAAAACCATGTATTTCATACCCAGATAACCATGAAACTTAACTCATCTTGGATTGAGGTAGGTGAATTGTTTTCCCATGACTTTCACATAGTTTGGAAAATCATGTGGAAAAACCATGTACCCAATTAAAAAATGAGAAATTTCCATTTTTTCCGTTGGTATTTTAATTTTTTAACATTATTTATTCCCCCATTTATTTTCTATCAACCCCAGTGATGAACCAAAGCTCTAAAATCATCTCAAGGATTATTCTCCTTTGATTCTTGGATGTTTGGAGTTCCTTTCTGTGCAGATCGAATCTCTGAGTAAGTCTAATACTCCTCTTGATTATCTTTTCCGAATTAGGGATTTTGGTTTCATTTTTCTTCTTATAAATACGTAAAACCCTATTTTAAATTAATTATAGGTTGGGGATTTAAATGATTCTTTAATTAAGATCTAATTATATGTTTCATCACGTATTCATCGACAGATTTAAGGTAGGTGGTCTACAAGTTATATTCCAGAGTTTTAAGGTCGATTTGGTAATGTGTGTCTTGGAATTTCTTTCCCTATTGATGTGAATTTAAAACCTTTATTAATATTTTGTAAAATGGATGGATAAGTGATGATTTATACCCCTCATGATACCTATAGGATTTATTGAGATTTATTACACCGTTTGGGTCCATCGATGGGGTATGCCTATATTCCTGAACATGGTACAAGGTGATGTTAACCAAGAAATTGACATCTGTTAAATTATAGACCATAAAAAATATATAAATATTTTATAAGAAATTTTATATAGTAACTATTAGTGGATTTGTGTAGTTTTTGGCAATGGAATATAAGATTGTTTGGCATCAGGTGAAATATAATTTAATAGAGTAATGTGAATGTGTCAAATGGCTTAATAATTTCTAATGGAAATGCATTAATGGCGTAGGTAATATGAAATTATAAATGTGTAAATTAGATAATGCATGTGAATTGATGAATTATGTAAAATGGTTAAATGTATTGTATTTGTTGAATATGCTAAAGGGGTTTAGGTGTAAATGGTGAAATGGGATAAATGGCCTATTCTAAGTAAATGGTAAATAAAATAATGGGTTAAGGCTTGATGATGATTCATGTGTTGATTTAAATGTGAATTGTAAATGTTATGTGTATTTTTGGAACATTATTTTTTATATATTATATATAGTTAATGGATAAATAATAATGTGCCCATGTCCTAGTAGTTGTGGGGTATTGGACTTGAGAATCTATACCCACAGGTTGGGTTAGACTCTGTCTCTAAATCCCACTATAGAATTAATAGGATAGGGATGGGGATTGAGGATCTATTCCCCTAACGGTTTAATTTGACGAGACTACCAAGGCTGAGGCTCCATGGTAAGTGTGTTGTATTTTATTATGATAGGTTTATCCCTAGTGATATATGGAACTTGACTCATTCCTTTATTCATGATAATTGGCCGGATTAGACCGTTGTGTAAATGATGTAAATTCCTACCCTAGGAGAATTTTATAAAAAACAAGTTGGAAATGATGATAGTAAAACTGATAAAAATAAAAATAATTGTGGAAATGGTTTAAGTAGACCTTGTTAACTAATAGCTCCCAAGATATCTTTTTTTACCTTTTCTTTCATATAACAATTTCTTGTGCTATCTGTTTAGACTTAATATCTTGTAAACGCCATTGGTGGTGGCCTACTGACTTGTAAACACACCTTGATATGGCTTTCATTGGTTACCCAATCAGATTTCATGGCTGTATGACAAGACAATGGAAGGGGCCCTATGAACGGGAGTCAAGTTGGGCTTGGGAGGTGCATGGATGAGGATCAGAACTTAGTTTCAAAAACTATTTTAGGAGTTTGTAAGGTTGGATTATTTTGGTTTTTTCTCTTTTTGGTATAGTTAAAAAGACATGGAATACTTATATGTTGGATTTGTTTTGTACCTGATTGGAAAAAGTTTTGAAATTCATGTTTCGAGTTTATTGATTATTATTTCATTTATTTTATATGTCATTTATTATGGATAATTTTGGTAAAGAGGGTATAGTCTCCCCACATGATCTATTAGACCCTATCCACAAGTCAGAAACCTCTAGTGTATAGGTAGGCGTGCATGAGTTCATGTGTAAACCCTTCCTAGGGGACTAATTTTGTGACATCTGGGTCAGGGACATTACAATGGAAAATGAATTACATCAGTTTGTGAGGCAGTATTCAACCGTATACACGATTGGCATGTTTTTTTGACTTAATGGAAGAGGAGATGGATTTAGGTAGATCCATTAGCATAATAACATAGAATTACATGGGGGATAATTTTTTATTTTATTATCATTATATAATAATATATTAAGGAGGTTTAAAAAGAAATAAAATAAAAACACTTGTTTAATAATGTTACTTGTTCTTCGGAAAACATAATTAGGTTTATCCCTAAAGCATTATTAGGATGGATTCATAACAAAAATATGACCTATAGTATGTAGAGAGAGAACTGAGGAGTATATTTTTTTAGTTATTGGCTGAACCAAATGGTTTTGGAGGTGTGAATAAGAGAATATAGGGGTGGCCATTTCTAAGCTAGGGAGAGGACAAACTTGGAATTTTTTAAAATAAAATGTTTTACCAAAATATTTATCATGAAAAAAATCATAAAATGGGTCATTAATCAAAATTAGATGAGATAAGCTATAATTATGGCCATATAATGATTTTTATGAGTTTATAACTCATTTAAATCTTTATATTTTAGTCAAACACCCCAATAATCTTGTTTTTAATTTGATTGTGGTAATTAATTTATATTATTTTTAAGATTAATTATAATAAAAAATTATTTTTTAATTATTAGATAATAAAAATTATGATAATTAAAAATATAGGATCCATTTTTCCAAATTTAATTCACCAAAGATGCATATTTTAATTTAAAATGAAACATGTAAATGTTTTGAAAAAATTATTTTTCCAAAAAAACATTCAAAAGATAAAAAAGTATTTATATTTGAATTCAATATGAATTTTCATCCAATGACCTTAATTATTTAAATCATAATATAATTTAACAAATTTTAATTAAAAAATTAAAATATTTTATAATTTTTATAAAATTTGAACAAAAAAAATTCAATAAAATAAGTGTTTTCACTATTTATCAAAAAACTCATCATTACAAAAAATTCTCAAAAATTCACTGAAAGATAATTTTTCATATAGATTTAAAAAAAATAACTTTATTTCTTCTAATTAATTTTCTAAATGTGGTAAAAATAAATTTTAGATTATTTTTCCCAACAGTGACTAAATAGCCTTTGAGAAAAATAAATTTTTTCATTAAAAATTTCCGTTTCTTTAAAATGATTCTTATATTAATTATAATAAATATATCATGATTTAATTTATTTTATATATTTATAAATAATATAGTTTTCATAATTTCTTTATTTTTATTCATACGATTCAAATTAAAGGATATGTTATAATGGCCATGTTTAAATAAAAATATCTTAATAGATTATCATGTTTTGCTTAAACTCAATGTTGTGTGCATCACAAGCTATAAAAGTGATTGAATTTATTTAAAGAAGAAACATATCATAATTTATCGCATTTTTATGTTCTCAAATAATATTGGGGTTTCATTTCATATATGTTTTCGAACATGATTTTCCTCTTATAATATTAGGGTGTTTCATATATAATGTCAGGCCCCGCCCATAACGTTTTTATATCGAATGTATTAACTATAAGAGTCCACAATATCTTTCATACAATTACCTAAGGAACCTTTTGCGGAATAAAAAAATTGTGATGTGTTAAATGAAGTATATGAAATATCTGTACAATAAAAACCTATGTTAGCAATAAATAATCATCAAGAATCTCAATATATTCTCCATTTTAATAATAGTGATAAAATGATCATAACATATTCAGATAAATAAGTTGGTACATAGTCGACCTAACAATAATCATCTGTATTGTAATAAAAATATTAAATATGTTAATACTTTTCCCCATGTCAATATAAAATCATAATTTATTTGTGAACATCATCAAATCCATGTTATGTAAAATGTGATGTTCACAACATATAGTGAAATGGTTATACAACTAAGAAAATACTATAATAACATGGTCATAAGATATCTAGAAAAAAATGATGGATTCAATATAGAATATCCCAAGAATTAAGAAATATTTACCAAATATTTTATGTGGTCGGAATGTATATCCCCATGAAAATGAGAAAATCCCACATAATATAATCAAAAGGAATAATGTATTTAACCTATATTAAATAAGTTTAAATAATGTTCATAATTCAATTATTGAAAATTCAGATACCGAAAAACATAACTATTGGGGAAGAAAATGAATTAATATCCATGTGAATAAGGAACATTATTTGGTTAGTAAGTCCCATTAAGTACAAGTACTATGATAAAAATATATCCATAAGAAATAAATACACCATATAATGGAATCATTGTGCACATAAAGTATCATGTCTCAAATAATGATAATGGAGACCAAGGGAACCCTTATAACTTTAGAAACCATAAAATCAAAAACCGTTGAAAGAGATGTATTTTAATTGAACTTAAAATACAACTATTAAAATATAATTCATGATATAATATCTCAAATAAGAAATATATTCACCACATAAATTAAATTAGGTGTATAAATGTAATACTTTTCTCAATAAAGAGAAATTGATATGAAAATGCTTTACTCTTGTCATGAAATAAGTGATTTTAATTTCAAATAAAAAAAACATATCTACAATAATTTATTAATTAATAACCTCAATCATATCCACTTTCATTCATTCTCTTTATAATTAATTAACCACTACATGAAATCTTTTGATTTTTCACATTAGGTGTTTATAGTTTTGATCACTTCTCTAGTTTCGTAATAATTATGTTCATTTTTATTCTTACTCAAAATTGCTACATTAATAAGTCAGTATGTTCACATATAGGGATAATTTATTTTTATTTATTTTTTTTTCAATACCCTTTCATGAGTATTTTAGTCATTATATTTGATGATGAAATGGATAATAAACATGTTTCGGTGAATCTTGATAGAATAATGGTCTTTTCTTAATTAAGAAACTTATTATTATTATAAAATCATTAGAATAAAAATTCATTATTCAAATAATTTTGTTATATTATAAAATAATTTTTCCCATGTTCATTTATAATATAAATTCATAGCATTGTTCAATTTGGTGGTTAAACAGACCTAAACATGAACATAACCTGATTTAATGAATGATTAGGAGGTGGTTTTCTGGTAATATACTTATACCAAAATAATAACAATCTTATTTAATGTTTAATATTATGATATATCATAATTTTATGTAATAAAAAGAAGATATAATGGATGTGAAAAAGATACTAAATTTTTCTATTGAAATCTAGCATGTTTAGACAAAGATAAAAAATTAGTGCCAATTAAATTTTTATATGAAGAATTAAAAAATAAAGTATGTTTTTATTAATTTAGAATTTAAAAATATATAATTATTTTTTTTAATAATATCATAAAATATAATTGCAAACTCGTTTTAATTTGAGAAAATAATTTTTAAATATTAATTGTCATTATAATTATATAATATCATTTACCAACTAAATTTTTGTCAAGAAATTAATAATATAAAAAATAATTTATCCTTAATAATATGATTCTTTAAATATAAATGTGAATCACATAAAATAATTTTTTTAAAAACATATTATCTAAACATTACATAGTCTTTTTATTCTTTTTAGGTAAACTAATTGAATTTTATTTATATAAAAAGTAGCCTTCATTTTCTATATAAATATAATTCATAAGGAGATTTCTCTAATTCATTTCCCACTAATTAAAAGGATAGGTTTCAAATAGTTATACTTAAATATTTACATTTTATCTAAATATATCATGGTTTATTTAATGTTTGGGTTTACGTGTAGAGTAATATATCGAACACATTGACATATTTTAATGTAATAATATATTATAATTTTGGACTATTACAACTATTTAGTGGATGGTGTGTTTACTGTTCATTATGACATTCTCTGGACCCACATTCTTTATGATAGAAAAGTACATACCTTTTTACTTTTTCTTAGGTTTTTATTGAGGTTGACCATCCCCATTTACTCTTGGATTAGAGCATTCATTCAAATAATAAAAAATATCACTACGTCTGAAACAGTTAACTTCATTGGTTGAATATTTCTTCTCCTCTATTTTTTGTTGAAAATTATAACCACTTATCAACAATCACTAGCTAGACTTCTAGAATTTTGATAATTAGATAATTTAACAGTTCCTTTCAGAAAATTTCTTGAGTTCTTTCCCCAATAATTTTGTTAGGAAGGTTGTTGGATTTTATTTCCTCCTTGGGATTTATCATTCAAATTTCCATGAAGCTCTATTTTCCCCTTATTATCATCACAACCATAAGAATAATTATAGTTCCCATAATCTATTATTACCGTTAGAGAACACTAAATTTTTTATTCATAGTTAAAAAATTATTTTATGGATAATTCATTTTGAAGTATTGGTTTTAAGAAGCTAAATAATCGATCTATTTTCCTCATGGGTTAAATCATAAATATATAAGTATAGAGTGAAAATAATTTAAACTTTTATTCATTGGTACAAATGGATTAATCAACCTTCTATTTCATCTAAAAAAATTTTCCTTTGAATATTAGTATGAGTAGTTCAAGGAATGTATTTTTAAGAAAAAATACCCTCTTAAAATCTCTCATTCCAAGAATTTTAATTTTTTTTCTCTTACCTTGTGTTGTTGATAAGAGTAAACTATTGATCAACTTCACCTTATAAGTGATATAATTATAATATTACTTTCTCAAAATATGAGCACTAAATAATGTAAAATATATTTTCCATCATATTGATCCACTACTCAAAAGCTTGTATATTATAAGACCCATATAAATAAAATGGAATTTATCATATTAAAGATTCAAAATAATGTATCTTATTTTAGATTGGAAATGAAATATCAAAACAGTTCATGTTATTTGTCATATATTGAATGAATTCAATGATCATTTCCACATGTTATTGCATACAATCTCCAAATCTATTTTGTTTCTCACGAGGATGGTCATTGCATTTCCTAGCTCATTTTTTATTATCATGATTACTTTTGGTTCAATCCATTGACTAAAACAAAAACTAGGTTACATAAGTATTAATCAATAATAAACAAATTAAATAATCATAATAAACTCATTCTTGGGATTCCCTAATTTATGAGATGTTCTTATCAACTTATGACACATTAGGTTAATCCTATTTAAATTTTAGTTTACAGTATGGATTTATTGGGATCAATCATCATATTTCTCATAACATAATCTAAAAAAAACTAAAATTCCCTCTTAAACCAACTAAAGTGACTCGATATTAACAAACATAAATATTACATCATTTTATATTAATATTCAATACATATCAAAATTTTACACACTTGGGGACCATAATTTTTTAGTTTCTATAGATACTAAATACATAATCAAATTATTTCTCAAAATATCTTCAAAATATCCCACAATGATATTCAAATTAAAACCATTTAAGACATATCATACATGGAACATTCCATAAAAACTTGGGAAATTAAAAGATAAGAAATGGTGAGATCAGATTCACAGTAAGGTCAAACATGGGAGATATCAATCATAGGAGAGTATAAAATGATCATAAGGCTATGATAATATAATCAAGTGCATGTTATCAACGTAAAATACTCATGCCCAAAAAAAATTAGATTATAACATCCAAAATCAAGTCATATCATGAAGTACGATTAATAAGGGTTTCGAATCATTAATCTTCATTCATGAGTCATAATAAAGTAATGTTTCATCATAATCATTGGAAACCATAATCTCATGAACATAACATTTTTCAATCATGTCCCAGCATTATCTTATAAGAATAGATTGATGAAATCTTAATCATATATCAAAAATTGGACATAGATATTTAAAAGATTGACCATGTATATTATTGTGATCATATCTAGTATAAATCATTTTCATGCATAAAAATTTGAACAAATATATTCATAATAATTTCCATGCTTATCATCATCATCTCATGAGATATCATGAAACCCAATTCATTGAAGTGATATATAATTTTTATCCCACCCATCATATAATTATATACATACAAATTTGTTTTAGAAGATCATAAAATATTTATCATATCATTGTAGAATAACCTCTGAATGATAAATGGGATTCATAGACATCTCTTCATAACATAATCATAATTCATCCAGAGAAACAAATTGATAGTATCATAAGATAAATTTGTATCTCATCATAGCTTAACAAACATGTCGAAAATAAATGATGGTTCTAGGCATAATTGAAGCATGTGTAGGTGGATGATATATTAAAATTTAATTAATAATCATTTACTAAAACTAAGTGAAAGGATCTTGAACGTAGAATTTATAATTAATTTTTTTAATATTTGAAGAAAAATATACTTGGGATTAGTAACTTTCTTCTTTGGTGAATTTTTATCATCCAAAAGACCCTTTTAGATTACATTTATTGCGCTTTGAGGATCCAATGATAGAATCCCTCTTGCGGTGATCTACACATGCTCTTATGATCTCCAACCAACACCACTCGATCATTATGTGCTAGCACATTGAGTCATATATCTTCCATTGTTCATTATTTATCGGTTTTTCATCGGTCATGAAGAAATATCTCTTTTAATTATCGTTCTTGACATAGATAGAGAGGGAGTTATTGAAAGGCAATTCATTGTGAGCAATAATTCCCTATTCTCAGTTTTGGATTCTCTATAAAATTGGAATAACCACCTATTTATTGAGTTTGGATTTAATTTAAAATATTATTTAATTACATATCGTCCATTAATAACATTTTATACCTTTAATAAATCACATTCCACATAATAATAATTATATAATTATTATTTTTTGGTTTGCGCCATATTTCACAATAAACAATATTATATAATAGTCTTTTTAATTAATATTTTCCCCCAGACTCGGTCTTGGTCCCTTTGAAATCCTTTAGCATTTATTGAATAGTTGAATAAATATTTTAGTCATAAATATATATTTTATCCACAATCTAGTGAATAAATATTTATTAAAATAGTCGATAAATAAAATAATTATTTTATCACAAGACAGTGAATAAATTTTTAATTAATGTATACAATCAATTTAACTTGAATAAAATTATTCCTTATATATGAAAATAATGTCTATTCCATTAATTTAACTCAAAAATTATATAATTGAGACCAACAGAAACACTTAGTGTGTGAACCTCTAGGATTTTTTCTTGTTGGAAATATTCGAACATACTTAAAGTCCAAGATTAATTTCTAGCAATTTATAAAGGCACCCAAGAGAAATAACATAATGTCACAATGTCGAAAACCACATAGGAATTGTCACTATGTAATATAATCCCTTTTTCATAATATATCATCAAGATTGTTTCACATCCATGACATCAAATTGTATTCTTGGTATGTTTTTCTCTAACTATCTGAAATAAGAACATTAATACAACATGCCCATGGAATTTAATGTGATGGTTCTATTCCAATCAAATGACCGAGATATCATCTTCTCTAAATATTGAAGGGACAAATACTTCCTTGACATATTCATTAATGACATGTCACTCACGAAACACCATTCATATACAACTTCTCTATGTACTATTATCATCATGGTTTATGAAATACATCTATATATATGAGTTTTAATATGTATTAATAATAATCTTAAAGTCTAAATACTATCACACATGCTTATTAATAAGAATATCTCTTTAAACAAACACATATAGAATTTATACTTGTGATTCTGTTCTTATAATCTCACATCTTAGAGATTACTAAGTTAAAACTTCATGAGAATAATCTTCATATTCTTATGAGTACTCACACTTGATAGTCTAGGTACTATGTTTCCCAACAAAGTAAATTATCAAGACACATAACATTATTTGAGAATACCTTCATAGCACATCGAGGTTCTCATTATAGTGTGAACTGTTATGAACTTATCAATGCGACATTTACTATATAAAATTATTACATTAGAGTCATACAGAACAAAAAACAATATATAATAAGAAGTTGAAAACACAAAATTTAAATTTAATTAAAGTAAAAAAAATTGGTCCTAGGAAACAAACTCCAATAAAATCCCACTTGGACTATTTACAACTACTTATGTCCTTCAGTCTACATGACCTCACATCATAGTAATTTTTAAACTGATTCAAGGCTTTATTCAATGGTGTCCACCATTTTTTATTCCATGGAAATAATGCTCACAACAACTTCACCACTCTGAGAAAAAAAGCCTCAATAGATGATACTTTCAACGTATTTGATTCGTCTGTTAATGTGACCTTTTCTATTTTTCAAGTTTGATTTCTGCAATATTATCACAATAGAGTGTGATAAGTTCTTTACCACTATATAACACATGAAAATCTTGGATGAAGACTCTAATCAATAATACTTTTTTATCTACATCATAGGTTGCAATATACTTAGACTCTACAGAAGAATATGCACCCATAGCCTACTTTTAGCCCTTCTAGCTCACATAACCTCCATTCAAAGTGAACATGTATCCCATTTGTGACTTTATTTCATATTGACTAGTTTGGATAATAACATATTCATATCATCTAATGACTAGTTCCTTATCTCCTCTATAAATTAATCAGATAATCATAGTACTCCTTAGATAATTAATGATATTATTAACTTACATCCAATTTTGGTCACCGAGATCAGCTTGATATCTTCCTACCACACTTAATGCATAGGAAACATATAGTATAGTACATATCATAACATAAATGACTGGTATTGTCATTGATGAGTATATAATCCTTTTTATTCTATTCCATTCCTCATATATCTGAGGAAACCTTTTCCGATAAGGATAAATTCCATGTGATGTTGGAAACAATCCCATATTGGATTATTTTATACTGAATCCATTCATTATATTGTAATTTTTTTACATTGACTTAGGTTGAGAACCCTCTTTGATATATAATAATGTATATTGATCCCAAGAATATATGTTCTCTCGCCCATGTCTTTTATAGAGAATTATTTATTCAACCATTCCTTAACAGGCTATAGAAATGGTATTTCATTTCCAATGAGTAATATTTAGTAAACATATGCTATTAAAAAAAACTAAACTCCCACTAAACCATTTATATACACATGGCATTCATTTATTCTTTATGAAACCAAATTCTGTTATGGCCTAATCAAAACAAATGTTCCATGACCTGGATGATTACATTAATCTATAAATGGATCTTTGAAACTTTAATAAATTGTTGGTATCATTTGGAGTCACAAACGCTTTGGGATATGTCATATAGATATATTCATGTTGTTTCCCATTAAAGAATTTCATTTTGAAATCAATTTTACAAATATCATAATCATGTAAAGATTTAATGTAAACTATAATTGTGTTGGATTTCCAAATTGAAACTGGAGAAAAATGTTTCATCATAGTCAATGTTGTGATGTTGTTTAAACCATTTTTCAAATATTTTTACATTATATGTACTAAAGGTTCCTTCCTTGGCCAGTTTCTTCTTGAATACCCATTTGAAACCAATGGGTTTTACTTTTACTGGAGGTTCTACCAAAATCCAGACTTGATTTCGGTACATAGAATCCATTTTATAATTCATTGATTCTTTCCACATGGACACATCTATGCCACTTACTACATCCTTATTTTTTATAGGGTCATTATTATCAACAAATAATTAGTACCCATCCTTCATGACTAGAAAACCATACCATTTCGGTTCTCTAACCTCTCTAGTACTCCGACATAGTAATTATGTCTCTGGAACAATTTCATCTTCCATGTGGCTTTGTTTAATTTTTTCCAGTGCCAACAATTGTGTATCATGATCCTAGACTTCATGTATTTATATATTTCTCCCACTATCTATTTTATATATAATATCCTACTCAAAAAAGTGGAATTTATATCAACCACAACCTTTTTTCTGAAGGATTGTATTGGTAGTGTTTCTTTGTTTTATTGGGATATCCAATAAATATACGATTTGTGCCTTGAGGGGTAATCTTATCACTTTAAGAGGCCTTAAAAAATACTTTGAAACCCCAAACATGTTAGTAAGACCAGATGTGTTTCATTACATTACATATTTGGTATGGTATGCCATCTATTGCATTAGTTGGAACTCAATTTAATATGTATTCTGGAGTTTGTAACAAGAATCCCTAAAATGATAATGGAAGATTCGAATGCCTCGTCAATTTATATCACCATGTACAATAGGGTGTGGTTCTTCATTTCTCTTAAACCATTCCATTGAGACATATAAGCATGAGTGAGTTGAGATAAAATCCAAATATCTCATAAATAATCAATCATGGCTGGATTAAAATACTCTCCACCATGGTTTGAGATAAACTTCTGAATCTTCTTACCAATATTGTTATCAACTTCATTCTACTATTTCTTAAATTTATCAAAATATTCTGACTTATACCTCATTAAGTTGAAATATCCATATAGATATAAGTGTAAACTGATTCAAGAATCAATTTTGCCCTTTCATATTTCCCTCTAAATTGGGGTTTGGTCATTTTTCCTTGTAAATATGTGTGACACACACCAAGTGTTTTTAGTTCAAAAGAATATCAATATCCATCTTGAGGTAATTTAGTCAAACACTTATTATTTACTTGACCTATCTGGTTATTCCAAAATTGGGTGTGGTGTGTGTCATGTGAAGTAACTTCATTATCAATTTCCATAATTTTATTTGGGTAATCCAACAAATAAATTCCATTATTTAAATGTTCCATTCCATAAAAAAGATATTATTATAAAATAATAAACATTTATTCCCAAAATTGAAAATAAATTCATCCATATCATGTCTGAATACAGAAATAATGTTTTTTAATTGAGGGAACATAAAAAACCCTTTAAAACCAAGATTGTTCTGGCCAACAATGTGAGGTGGTAGTCCTTAATAACTACAATAGCAATTTTAGCTTTGTGGGCTGCTCAAATATCTACATATCCTCATTCAATCTTTTTAATGTACTTTCTTCCTTACATTTTGAATTCATATGTGAGAAATAAAAGATGTATCTAATACCCAATTTGTAGAAATAGATAAATTAAACTTGATAAAAAATGCACCTAAATATTCCCCTTACTTCTTTGGCTAGGTTAATTTTTTCTTCTATTGGTCCCTCTTGCCACCTGAAAAACATCCAACACTAGGTTCCCTTGAATTCCCCTTTATCCTCCTTTTCATGGAAGGGCATGAAGAAGCTTTGGTATTAGATAAAATTTCTTTTCCTTTCTATTTGTTCCCCATAAGTACAGAATATTTTTCACGCTTCTTATCTTTATCTACATTGAAAAGAATAGTAAGAAGATCTAGTAGAGACTTCTTAATTATTTTCATATTAAATTTCACAACAGATCTATAGAATCTCTGATAAAGTGCTTCCATAATGAGTTCAAAGCCTGATTCATCAGGGATTTTATACCCTAAAACCTCTACAGGGCACAATATAGCCAATGAGATTGAATAATTGAGACCCATATGGGGATCCCTCTCCATGTTTTCTCTAAAAAAGCTCCATGTAAATCTTAATCCATTCTTAACTAGCTCTCCCTTGGTAAATAACACTTAGGTGTTCAGGTATGTTGTACACATCCATGTTTTCATGGGACATCATTAGTTCACTTGACATTTTTGAAGGCATAAAGCATTAAATTTTGACCATGTCTCTCAATTTTTTTCATAGAAAAGGAATACTTCATCACTCTCTTATTTAGCAGGAATATTTGGCTTTAAAGATTATAACTGTCAATATTTCCATTAATGGCGTTGTACAACCCAAAGTCATATAAACTACTCCGAGATATTACTTCTACTTGGGAGGTTGTCTTTCTACAATATTGATCATAGGGATAGTGTAAATGTTGAAAATTTAATTTTATACTATAATTAAAAAGGACATATTTTTAGTAGTTTTATTGCTTAAAAAATAAGTGATATCTATTGAATTGAATTTTTATTTATTTATTTATTGAATACCCAACTATTTTAACTAGTATCAATATCCCTCAGCATTTATCTCAAAATGTAATGTTTCTTTAACATTATAGTGGTAAAGATCCATATTACTTTTCTTAATAATATATAATTTGTCCATGAAAATCATAATAAGGTAATTAGGTAGGTCTTCAAGCCAACTACAGACTTACATATCCTTTGTCGATTGTTTTTATTCCCCTATCATGAAATCCTGGCATGGATTTCCTTAACACTTACCACAAAATTTTCATTAAAAATATATTTTCCCTTAAACTCAATATAATTTCATTTAATTAAACCCATAACTCTCATGATAACTCCCCAATAAAAGTAAGTGTCCAAAATTTCTCCATATAGTACAGTTTGTTAAATGTTTTCGTTCTTAATGAAGTAATAAAAGGCTTAGTCTGACATTATATTTAATTGAAGGATTTTAATTTATTGTGTATAAATTTTATATTGTTTTATCGTTTATATTTATTTTTTAATATTAAGTGGAAGATAATTAATTAACCATGTTGGAAAACACATTTAAGCATAATTAATTTATTAAATTTATATCTTTGCATGATAATTCAATAATTGTGTGATCATGGACATGCATCCATAAAATAAATAATTGAAAAGAAAAAAATAAATAATCTATTAAACGAACCATTCACGAGCTTTATCTAACTGTTGATTTAATTAGAGGACATTAAACTAACTTTTAGCCTATGGAAGTAACTCTAATTACTAGTCTTGGCATGAGTTATAACATTCCAGCTATCTACCTGCATATCACCTAGGTTGGCATCATTATGGTTATATCCTGAACTACCTCCACGCACCTTGGGATGATCCATTAATTAAAAATATTTATTAATCACATATAGGTGAGGGTAACCAAAGGATTAGTTAAAATAAATTATATAAATATCCTTGGACATGTAGGTCCTATATAATAATAGAGGGAGTGATGAATTGCAATATGTTATTTAATTTAATATTAAATAATTGAAAACTCGTGCAATAAAATAAATGAAAACATCCAAAACATAGACATGTCTTGGTCAAGATCATGAACAATCATATATTCAAATAAGATTCAAAATTAAATGGCTGGAATTCATTTATTTATTATTTCTTTTATTAGTTAAGATAAAGGCACTTGAATTAATTAATCAATAAATTAATTTATTAATTCCCTTCCATATTTAATGATAATACGATATTATTTGGAGGTACTCATCATTAATGGAATTCATGGAAAATAAAAGAAAAAATCAATAATGATATATTAATCCCAATAAATTAATTGAGAATTTAAAATTCATCAAAACCATTACAAAATTTTCAAACACACAACGGTGTTCCAATCAATAAAATAAGGTTTTTAATGCTGAATGTTTTAAATTTAATGTAATTTTAATTTTTTCCATTAATGGGAGACTACATAGTATGTACATGCAACTACACACCATGTACCTCAGTTTTGGTAAATCAAAGTGACATTCCTGGGGAATCAGTATGTTAACTTGGCCAGACTACATAGTGTGTACATACCAATTACAGGCAATGTATCCAATTTCCGTATTCTAGGTTGGCATAGTCAATATGTGGTGTACAATAAAAGCATTGTGTGTAACTAATTACACTACACATATAGATATAATGTGCATGGGTATACAGTGTGTGCTCTTGATGCACAATGTGTAACCTATTTTTACTGTCCAAAGAGTTGGCACTTCCTGATGTAATCTCTAGTTGTTATTAATTTTTTACTATACATTTACGAAAATGATACACTGAACGAACATGTTTAATATATATATATCATGTTAATTAAAATTGGATTAAAGAATGAATTACATGAAATGAAAATATAGCCACAATTTTTCCTGGATCAATAATGAATAATTATAAATTTAAACATGACTGATCTGATACAACTTTATAGTTACAGGCACAACAGAATCTTTCACGGATGGGAGATATATTAAAATTTCATTTCATAATAATTTCTTAAAACTAAGAGAGAGGATATTTCAGGTAAAATTTATATTTAATTTCATTAATATTTGAATAAATAAATACTTGGATTATGAGGTTTATTCTTTGTTTAATATTGATCTACCGAAAAGACACTTTCAAATTACCTTCATTGCGCTATGAGGATCCAATGAGAGAATCCCTATAGAAGTGATCCACATGTGCTCTTATGATCACCGAGAAACACCCCTTGATATATGAGTGCTTTCATGGGGAGTATAATGTCTTACATTATTAGTTATTGATTAATAATTATACAACCTTTAAGAAATATCTCTTACACTTCTGGTTCTTGAGAGGGAGAGATCATGAAGAGTTGAGAAATAATTCTATGTACGTGAAAATTCTCTATTATTAATTTTGGATTCCCTACAAAAAATCATTTCTACATATTTAAAGAGTTGGTAATTAAGTTAAAATTTTATTTAATTTCATACCATCCATTAAATAACATTTATTACATTTAATAAATCCCATTCCACATAATAATAATTATATAATTATTATTTTTTGGTGCCTAAAACTTGTGCAATAACAAATACTATATAATGGTATTAATAATTAGTATTTTTCATTGGACTTGATCTTGGTCTGTTCGAACTCCTATACACTTATTGAACAACTGAATAAATATTTTATTGTCAATATAGAGAAAAAATATTGTTTAAAATATTAAATATATAAAATAAATATTTTATTCACAATCTAGAAAATTAATATTTATTTATTTTATATGATCAATATAACATGAATGAAATTATTTCTTGGACTTTAGAATAATAATTATTACATTAATTAAACTAAAATATAAATTAATTGATATCAACAGAAACACTTGGTGTATTACCCTTTAGGATTCTTTTTCATTGGCATTAGGTGAGCTTGACTAAAGTCCAAGATTTTCTATCTAGAAACTGGTGAAGGAGCCCATGAGAAAGAACATAATGTGGAAATTTTGACAACCACATATGAATGCTCACTGTGTTGTATAATCTCATTTTTTACAATATCTAATCAAGAAGATTGTACATCTGTTTCACCAACATATATTCTTGATATGTATTTCTTAGACTATATAAAATAAAAATAGCATTATACCATGTACACGGAATTTTATGTGGCACTTATATTCCAATTAAAGGGTCTTGGTATTATCTTCCACAAAGATGAAAGGGGAAAATCCTTCTATAACTTTTTCATTAATGACATGTCACTGGGAAAAACCCAACATATTCTAATTATCTATGAACTATTCTTATATTGGTTTATGAAATAAATAGTAGAACATGAGTTTTATCTTTCATTAATAATAATCTTAAAATCTAATGAGCATTACGCACACTTGAAATAGGGATATCTGATGACACCAAAACATGTGGAATTCCTACAAGTGGTTCTATTATCATAATCTCTCATATTGAAGATTAATAGGTGAAAAATTCATAAGAATAAGCCTTATCTTCTTATAAGTACTCTCATTTTACAGTCTATGTACTATGGGTCTCATCATAGTATGCTATTAAACCAAAAAACATTATTTGAGAATATCTTCATCGCACAACATGGTCTATATCATAGTGGGGAACTATTAGGAAATTATCAATGTGATGTATACTCTAGGTAATTTTTAACTTATATGCATGAAAAACAATACAATATGTAATAATAAGTTCAATACATCAAATATACATGTAATCAAAGTATAAATAGTTGGTTATAGGACACCAACTCCAATAAGAATTGGGTTTCATTTAATCATACTATGATCATCATCATCGAAATTCATCTGGAATATTACATAGCATCATAAGAGAATATCCCCATAAAAAATAGAAATCCTTAAAGGATGTTGGAATAGATGGGAAATAAATTTTAAAGAACTTATTATCCTTTCTTTGAAAACATTAGAAATATATTCTTTTCTTATGATAACATTTAAACTAAAAAATCCCATAAAACAAAGAAACAATTTTTCTTTCAAAATAACTGAAGAAAATTATAATGGATTATTTAAATCAAAGAAATGACATAATGATGTGAAAATTCCTTCAAATCCTATTTACAAAAAGAGAACATTATTTTCACAATTTTTCAAAAACTCAAAAATAACTTGTTTGGAAGTAATTTCTTTTAAAATACTACTTCAAAAATTTAAAAATAACAAAAAAGTTAATGAAAATAAACATTTTAAAACACTTAAAGTATAGGTAAAAACATCTATAACAATATTTTGAGAGCATGTACAAGGAAGAGAAATTCATTATCTTTATATGAAATATGGTTGCATTTTATTTTAAATCATTTTCTCAATTATTATAAGTTCCAATGAGAATAAAAAGGTACTATTAATTAAAAATTTCTATAATCATCAACAAAGAATAAAATATATGTGTTTTAAAGTATAAGATCTATATAGTTTCCCTAAACATTAATTTAGCATATACAGCCCCGAATTAAATTATATTGTAACATAAATTCCTTACCTCAAGTCACATCTTTCTTTATACTTGTTCAGTCCTGTTATATAATTATTATTTATTTTTTATAATTCTTTTCTTGTACCATTATCCTTCATAACATAAAATTCTTCATTGAATTATAGTTTCCAAGTATCCTTTTATTTACAATATCATAATTAGAATGAACATTCAGGAAAAACTAGTTTGTTTTTTTAACGTCTCAACTCAAGAAGACTAAATTAGTTCCCTTATCCAGTTATTTGGGTGACATAATTCACATTTCGCCATACATTCGAGGATATTGACAGGTAGTGGGAGTCTAACAAGACATTTAGGGAAACTATACTCTCTTTACCAGAGTAATCCAATAGAAAAAAATATAAAATTATTCATAGATATAAAATAATATTAAATACCCAAACATCAAAAAACACCTTACTAAACATAGGATGTACTAACAAACCAAAACATCTGAAATGGCATATCATGGTACTCTAAATTACTAAATGGAAACCGAAAAAAATACAATAAATAATATGCTCAAAATGTGTCCAAATAGTAGGTCTGGTCCACCCCCATCTATACTCCATCCTAAATCACCCATATATTATAGGGCCATTTTCCTTATCTGGTCTTACAAACATGAAGTCTACTCAGGTATCAATAGTGGCCCGAGTATGGTGTGAGTACAACATACTAGGCCACCACTAATGGTGTCTACAATAATATCCAATTTAAAACTGTTTATCTAAAATTAAATATAATAAATAAACAAAAAAATGAAATAAAATAACTCATTAATTAATCAATTATCAGTTATCCCCATAGACTATTGGTTCTCTCCATGGTACAAACACACCAAACATGATTTGTCCCATACCAGAATTCTAAACCATATACTATAAAGGGTTAAACACATTACATCACAAGGGTGTTCATTAATTAATTCCATATAATTCATTGTACCCTGGAGTATCTTTCCATGTACCCATACCATATAAATTATTGTACCTTGGAGAATCATTATAAGTACCCAAACCATGTAAATAATCAGATCTTCAAGAATCATCACAATATCATGCACCATTTAAGGAATCAAAGGTTCCTAGAGCATCAGTCTATCCTAGACCATGTAATGTATTGGTGGTTCCTAGAGATTTTTTTAGCCCACCATAAGTATTAGGAAACTTAGTCTAACATTCACCATTCCATTATTAACATTTAACAAGGTTCATCATCAGTAAACTTTTATAAATAAATAACAACAATGTTTCACCTTTAATTTAAAAAATTCCCATGGATCACTTCATTAAGTAAATTAATTTCAAATTCCTAACAATATCATTTCACCATTAATTTATAACCACATCCATTAAACAAACTTTCATCCATGTAACAAGATAGAAATTCCCCCTTTAACTATTTATAACATCTTCCCTTAATCATACCATAACCCATCTTACACTCCATGTCAAGATAAAGAGTCATTTATATCATGCTAACATGATAGACACATATATAGTAATTCTAATATCTTAATACATATTATTTTTTATATAACTACTCATTTCACTATTTTCAAGGAGTATCACACCCCACAGGTGACTATAGGTGTAAAATCCTATGAACCACTTTTAGGTATTTCTTATCTCTCTTTTCATTTCCCTATTAGTTTGGGGAAATTATAGGAATCTTGAGGATAGAGAGAATTTTCTAGGGAAAGTTACCTAATGTTCTAGAATGTATGTTTGTCTAAATTAACATATTTCGAGTATAAATGTGTTAAAGTCTTTGTGGGGTTCTCATAGAGTTTGGAGAACATTGTTGTCTGTTTGAATTTCTCAATAAAATCTTACACACTATGATATGTTTACATGTTGTTAATTAGTTTCATACTGTGTATCTGTTTTTTAGAAAATTATTTGAATCGGTAAAAGGATTGAAATGATTACATTCTGTGAATATATTTCACATTTTGAAATGGTAAAATTATGATTTTGAATATGATGTGATGCATTTGTTGGGATTTTTTTTGGTTTCATGGATTACAAATTATTAAATGGGGTTTCACATCATGTAATTCTATCATTTTTTCTTTTTAGGGTTATGCATAGGGCACATGAGACTCAACCCAGTTAGTGAGGACTCCTTCAGTACATTCAAGAGACCTGATATCAAATCCAAGTGGAGTCTAATTTCTGGGTACTATAACAGTACTGTAGTAGGAACTGTATTGAACTGTAGCATGTATTGTAGCAGGACTGTAGCCGGAACTATGCAGAACTGTAGCATGTACTGTAGCAGGCACTATAGTAGCCAGAAATATTCCCCTGTTTGGGTCTTCAGGCCACCAATTTAGTCCCGAAGTCCTTTAAGGCCTTCGGCCCATCCTGGAATTTGGGTCAGTAAGGCATTCAGGCCACCTCAAGGCCTTCAGGCCACCTTAAGTGTAGATTCAAACTAGAAAACCTACAAGGAACAAGCATCAGAAGGATAAAGAGCAAGGAGATTTCACCATAGAAGAAGCTAAATGGATTGAAAGAATGAGAGGGTATGGAACCTGCCATTGGGACAAGCCTATGCATGCACGGGAAAGTCTAGCTAAACAACCATGCAAAGGTGGAGAGATTATTTCACGATGAAGATGCTGGGGAGGAGATGTTCCAAGTAGTGAGTCTGGGTTTCATGTAATGTTTGAAGCTTAGGGGAAATGAATTCCTCTAAGTCCTACAGGCCATGTAATACTTAAGCCTACGAGACTTGTAAGTGTTCCACCTCACCCCATGAAAGGTGGATTATTAGAAGTCAATAAAAAATTAAGGCCTTCGGGCCATTGGAGTGATGCATGGGTGATTAATTATTAATTTAGTCATATCCTATTATCTATAGACCTAAGATCTCTCCCATGAAATTTTGGGACCACTAATTCGTTCGGATCACTTTATTTGGTGATTAATCATTAGTTTCAATGAATTTATTCTCTTTGGGTAAGTGATATGAATGTTTCATTATTTTCTTTGATCGTGGTTGCACCATTGTCTTTATTTATTGGATCTATTTATCTATGATGATAATATTCTTGAAAGATTCTATATCCTATATATGATCTTCTTCCAAGTTTTGACCCTTTGTTGGTTGTGGTGCAGTGGGGGAATGTTCATTGAGGTTTGTCATGATCTACCCTTTCTTCCATATTCTTTGTTTGTGCGATGTCATTCTAAGACATGGGAATCAATCTAAGGGTATTTTTTTCATTATTGTGTTGTTTATTGTTTGTGGTTTCTGTTATTGGAATGTGGGACTCAATTTTGTTGTATGTTATTCTATCTATAGCCTATATTGAATGAACTGCATTTCTCTAGTTTAATAAAAAAATGAATTGGAATGATTAAATTGTTTATGTGAAAAATGGGTTTTTGAGAATAGATTATTTTTGTTACTTCTGGTAAAATAAAATTTATTTTCAAATAATTTTGGAATTTATTTTTGAAATGGTTTTTAAATAATTATTTGAATAAAATGGTTTGCAAAATGTTGCACATGGGAAACCATGGGTACTTAGGTGGAAGGTGTAGCTTACGACCACCATCTATGTATTGCAAGGGTGTTCAATAATGGGGTGTTCATCTACTCTTTGGGACATTTTTTCTAGGTACTCGGTTAACTTTATTTGGTGTTTACTCATGTGGTGTTCCTCTTATCCTTGGGCCTTTTTCTCAGGACTTGAGTTCCCACTAGTTATTGATTGTTGTACGATTAGTCTATTATCCTAACCTATATTGATCCTTGGAATAATGTTACATATAATTTTTTTCATTTAATTTTCTATTATACGAAATACATGATTAAATTTTACATCCTTGATATATTTAAAATTCATTTTAATTATTTTACCTTGATTATTTGGAACTGTAGAAATTGGGGATAATGTATTAACATATTTTTATTTAATTACTGTTAATCTATTTATCATTCCTTATTTTTTTTATGTTGAGAATGTTCAAATTATTATATAGAGACTTGTTATGAATAACCTAGGTGGGATCCTACTAATATTATTTATCTCACACCCAATGCACCCCATCAGGGGTGCATAGAATTTTGTATGTCTTTCAATTTAGGGAAACAGAAGGAACCACAATGAGGTGTTGAGGTTTCAATTAGCTAAGTATGAGTATCTTGTGGTGAGATGGTAGGAGTTTTACCATTCTATCAAATGGATTATATATTTTGGTTATAGTTATCCTTTATTATTAGACTTGTATCATGGATATTATTTTTCACCTTTTGATTGGTATTTATTATGTTTTTTTCTATTTTCAATGAAATATATTTATGTTTATTCCTCTATTATTTCTTTTGTATTGTATATATATATGTCATTTTTTCTTCTCTAGGTTGGGAGAAAAAATTTCATCTAGTTATTGTTGATTAATGGGTGTTAGTATCCAAATTTTAGGGATTAGGAATGCCCTTTTTTATGAGACATCATGAACTGGGTATTGGTTTGAGATGGTATCCAGGTCAGGTTCATTAGAGTTTGGTATCAAAGGGAGTTTAGTCCTCAGGAGTCCTTGTCTTGGAATTTTTGGTAGACTATAGATAGGATTGTTATGACCTAAGAGGTAGGTTGTGGTGTGTTCCTAGATGGGTATTCCCATGATGAGACTCGAGTTACCAAGGGATATTGAGATATGTGTCTCCAATTTTGAGTTTTTCATCTTGATCTCAACTTGTGCATATGGTTTTCTTGTTTTAACTGATATTTTATTATAGTATGGTAATTTCTTCTATTTTTGTGTGCAATGGTATGCTTATAAGATATATAATATTGGTTCACCATGATGGTGTAAAAAATTCTCTTCGAGGGAATACACCTATATATTACAACTTTATCTAGGCTATCATGCATGCAATTTGCGTTATTGAGAAAAATGTACCACAAGTGAAAAATGTAGTTATTGAGGTATAATTAGGAGTTGGAGGAAACATGGATCAATCACAAGATTTATTACATGACAATCCACCATACTTTAAGGGTACGAATGAACCTGAAGAGGTGGGGTACTAGCATGAAAATATTGATTAGATCTTTGAATCCCTGAATACACATGATTATATCAAGGTGAAGTGTGAGGAATTCATACTTGAGTTTCCCAGCAATATATGGTGGGATTCCATGGTAAATGTGGATAGGCATGTGGGATTGGATTGGAAGGGTTTCAAGACCCTTTAATCTCATTAGTTTTATCCAGATTTTTTGATGATGGAGAAGTCTCTAGAGTTCCTCTTTTTGTGATAGAGAGAGAATTCGGTGTCAGCATACAACAAGCGGTTTGCTGAGCTGGTTTATTTTTCTCTAGAGGTAGTAAATAATTACATGGTGAAAGATCGGAATTACCTATATGGTTTGTGGTCAGATATCAAATAATAGGTATTTATACTGAAACTGTTTACCTATATAAAATGGTAGATTGGGGAATAGTGTAAGAGATAAATATAGAATGCATGGTTAGATATTTTTACCCTTATCTTCACCCCATTGACATCTTCAGTAGAATGTAGTGAAATATGAGGAAGTGGAATTATCATCACGTGAGTGGCGGGGGTGGTTATTATTAGGTCCACTAGGTTTGATATGCTGAGAGGGTGGGGGTGAATTAGGGTATGAAAGATTGAAACAACTGCCCCTATTGATCTTGTTTTGTTGTTAGAATGAACTCTCTCATCTCTACTTCTCATTACAGAGTATGAAAAAATATTAAAGAAATTATAGGACATAGAAATTTTACTTGATTACCCTCACTGGGATACATCTGTGAAGTATACCCTAGAGATGTTCTTATTTTCCAAATCCACTAAAAGTTCACTTTTGTTTACAATGTTCAAAGCGGACTCATTGTCCCTCCTGGTTTACAACCAATCACAATTTGAAAACTCACTACTCTCACAACTGAAGAGATCTCACCACTTCTTCATAAGATCCAATCATAGATTACAGACTTGTAATTCTTTTCATTATATCTATTGAATTCATCATCCTATGTATGTAGATACTCTATTGAAATCCAATTTTTATCCAATGATGAATACCCCTTTATCGCAGGTGTACTAGGAAATATTCAAACTTTCATGCAACCCTAGAATGACCAGAGAACTACTCCAATCCTAGAATGTTTGTGTCTGAAAACCACTTTCTTGACACTCCCTTATTTAACACAATAATTGGGAGACTCACACCCTTTTATGCCCAAACCAATATTGGCACGTAACTGCCAACTAGCTCGTAAATTATGAATAATTTTATACTCAAGCCTGAGAACCACCACTTGTGCACCCAAACATACTTGCACAAATGGAGCTCAAATTCTCTCTAATATTTTATCTTCATGTGAAATTAAAAGGGGTATCCCACTATTTATAGGAATTTTGTCCACCCTAAGCACCACACACAGCTTTCCTCTCAGCGCGCAAGTCACCCTAGTCACGTTCCACGCCCAAACCAGAATTTTAGCACCCCTCTTTCCATTGCCATTATTTAATGTTCTGATCTTGGAAACCATATTTTTCACATATTTCCAAGTCTCCAAGTCACTTTTTCACAAGTCTCTTTTCCAAAAACACTTTTCTCTATTTGCCGATTTGAGGACCAAAAATTTGGCCTACACTGGAAAATGGCACCACGTTGAATCTTTTATTTCATTGCTACCTAAAGTTTGTCCATTCCTTTTTCATGGATCTTTGTTAACAAAGTTTTTCAAAAAAAATCTCTTAAACTCTAAAAAATTCCACGAAAAACCCCTTTTCAACAAACTGAACATCGAAACCTACTTTTTCGACAAACAAAATCACCTAAAAAATGAATCAATGATACCTTGGGGGAATTTTTTCCAACAATATCACCCTTTGGGTTTTTTGATAACTCCTCTCATAACAATTATATGCACTTTGATATCTCACTGAATCTCTTTCCATAATCTTCCACCATTCAACTCATGTGATTCAGATAGTGACCAAAGATTCACTGGACACATATTCTATGCCCACATGAGCAATGCTTGGAGTGAGAAATAAGAGTAGTACTAGAAGTTCATCAATGAAACGCTTCATTAATGACACCATGTTTTGACAACATTCCATCATCACTCTTTATCTTTCATCACAAAACATCTACTGTTGTTATATGTATCCTTTTATTGATCACTTCAAGAATCGTCAGATTTAATACTCCAACTCCATCACATAACAGCTGTTGTGATGTCCAAGCTATGCTCTAGATAATAACATCGAACACTGAAGACTTCTCCCCCTATCTCGCTACTCCACCTGCAGGTTTTCCCCATGTATTGACTAAAAAATTTTCTCCCCCTTTGTCAATGAACCAAAAGGTCACTCATTTCTGGTTTGTAATTGGGTAAAAACACACCATACCTCGGAGAGAGGGGGGGGGGGGTTCCACATCCACACTCTTTCAAGTGAGGGGAGTTGAATGAAATACACAATCCAGTCGATGAATCTCGAATGCTTCCTTGGGTATAGCCTTCGTCAGAATATCAGTAACCTGTATCTCTGTAGGTACATATTCTAACTTAACTAGCCCTTGCTCCACCTTCTCCTAGTAAAAAAATATTTTATTTCAATGTGCTTGCTCCCTGAATGATGGAAGAGATTTTTTATAAGATTTATTGCACTTGAGTTATCACATTGAATTCTTATTGGAGACCGCACTATCATGCCCATGTCATTAAGTTACAGCTTCATCCACAATAACTATCTGCATGATTGCGTGGATACAATATACTTAGATTCTGCGGTGCTCAAAAAAATGAACTCTATTTTATTTCACAACCAGAAAATACACAGTCTTGTAAGATAAAAATACAGTCCTGACATTGATTTCCTTTAGTCTGCTAAACCTATCCAATCTGCATCTGTATATCCCAAAACCTATGGCTGAGATTTATCACTATAAATGAAGCTGAAACCAACTGTTCCCTTGATATACCAAAGTATTATTTTCACTAAAAGCATATGGATATATTTTTTATTACATTTATATCTTGATTCTTGGCATGTGGAGAATACAATTTAAGGCCTTTTTGCGATCAAGTACAATAAACTTCTAATAATATGCTTGTATTCTGTGATATTAACCACCTGCCTTCATCATCTTTTGACAGTTTCATCCGAGTAGCAACCAGAGTCTTCATTTCCATGGAATTTTCTATCCCAAATCTTCTCAAAACCACCTTGGCATATTATTATTGAGAGATAAATGTTCCATTCCTTGTTTGTGTTACTTTTAAAGGATGTAAAAAACGTCAGCTCACCAATCATAGACATTTCGAACTCATGTTTCATGAATTCAGAAAACTGTCTACACAATGATTCATCTAATCGTCCAAAGATTATATCATCAACATATACTAGAACCATAATATTTTTATTATTATCATTTTTTACATATAAATTGTAATCAACTCCACCACGTTGGAAACTGAGCTTCTTCAAAAATTGATCTATTTTTGAATACCATGCTCTTGGTGCATGTTTCAACCTATATAAAGAATTATTCAGAATTTTTTTTCTCATCCTCATGAATGAAAAAACCATCCAACCTCTCAGTATACATTTCTTTGTCTAGAACCCCATTAAAAAATAATGACTTGACATCTATCTAGAAAACATTGAACTTCTGTTGCACTTTAATGTCCAAGAATAATTTGATTGTTTCCATCCTTGCCACAGGTGAAAATGTCTCATCAACATCAATACCCTATATCTGGGAGTATACTTTGTACATGAGATGTTCTTTGTTTTGGATCACAACACCATATTTATTCTTTTTGTTGTGAAAGACTATTTTTTCATAATGATATTCTTATCTCTTAGACTTGAAATAATCTCTCAATTCTGATTCTTCACAATCTGGTCTAGCTCTTCGTTCATCACCTAATCCTAGTTTTCATCTCAAGATGCATAAAAAACATTTAGGTTCAACTTTAGATAAGAGATATGTCTGTTGTAGTGAATTCATTATTCTTGTTTGAACTGGCGTTGTCTGATCACCAATGATAATCTGTCGGTCAATTTCAGCTCAACTCTTTGGCATCTATGAATATAAAGACTTGACTTCTTGTTCATCATCATCATATTATTCTAAGTCATCATCTGTTACTTTTGCACCCCCTATGTTACTTTTTTCTTAATCACATTCATCAAGAAAATTGTCACTGTGTTCTAAAGTATTCTTTTAATTTTTCACAACAGTGACATGATTTCTCTCAACTTCTTTTCCCAGCCTCTTGTTAAATAATTTTTATGATTTTCTTTTTCCAGAGTAGACAAGGTATATCCCTTCATCTCCACAAGACTCAAATTTCTTATATTTTTCTTTATTGAGAATCAAGCACTTACTTCCAAATATTATAAAGCATTTCATTGTTGGATTATTTCCATACCACATATCATACATAGTCTTTCCTTTGTTTGGACACAACAGATCTCTATTATAAATGTTGACTGATGTCAATAATTTTTCTTTCCAAAATTTCTCTGGTAAGTCTTTTCCTATAAGAATCGTTCTAGCTATGATATTGATGATACAATTTTTCCTTTAAACCACTCCATTTTTTGAAAGAGGTATTACTGAAGAAACATGATTCCTTATCCCATGTTTCTCGAGATAGTAATCTACTTGACTATTTAGGAATTTCATAACATTTTCAGTATGAAACATCAGAATTTTCTGCCTAACAATCCTTTTAGATTCCCTTTGATACTGTTTTAGGAAACCAAATACATCAAACTTTTGGGAAATGATGAATACCCCTTCCATTATACTATAATCATCAATGAATAGTGTGTAATATCTCTTCCGGTGAATGGATCTTGGTGATATATGTCCACAAACATCAGCATGCACCAATTCAAGAACTCTTTTTGACTTATTTTTCGATTCTTTGTACATATTTCTGATGATCTTTCCCTGTTGACAAGCATTGTATGTATGTGTACAATCACGTGATAGCTTGGGTAGATCTCCAGCTACATCACACTTTAGCAGATCTTCTAGGGAAGGTTGGAAGAGATGATCTAGTCATTTATTCCATAACTTGTTTTCCTCCTCTCTAGATAAAAAACACACATCTTCATCACCACTTACAAGGTAAATATTTAACCTTTTCTTTTTTCCTTGCAGAATCACTACACCATATATTCCTTTGATGATACACATCTTCTTAGTAAAGCTTATATAATTTCCTGAGTCACATAGTTGATTGACACTGAGAAAATTGGGATTGAGAAAATGTACTACTAATACATCATCACGTCTTATATCTTTTCCCCCAAACATGGCCTTTCTCGATCCAATAATCATTAGGCCTTCAACATTTCTAAACATGACAAATACTTCTTTGTCATATTTTATGCCTATAACAATATCTTTATGACCTTTCATGTGAGTTGTGAAACCACTGTGAAGAATCCGTACACCAGAACAGTCTGATGATTTAAGGGAAATTTCTGCCACCACTGCCTTTTCACCTCTCTTCTTATGGATCCATCATTTTTAATTCATACTAGAAATGGATTGGAAATCAATTTCTTCCTCAGAATATCATGGAATAGATTCATTTTACAAAGATGCAAATCATTTTTTTTGTTTTATTCTCATTTATTGATTCTATGATTTTCTACTTGTAGACACTCTGAATTAGTTTTGGTAAATTCCTCTACATGACTGATTTATAGTATATCAACATGTTCCCAAATCCTCCACACACAAAAAATCTTCCTTAAAAAATGTTTTATAATATTTTTCTCTATTTGGATTTCATTATTGATCTTATGCCCTTCAATATCTCTTGGCTATGGACCATACATTATGTGAATGTACTATCATTCCACAATGATGACATATAATGTAGGCTGAATTCGTGTGTGTCACTTATGCACTTATAATTTCCCCTTTTGTTCTCTGAATCTTCTGATTTTGCTTTATACCCAAATAAATCTTCAATTTCGGAGTGGGTGCTTGCTTTCTAACTTCAACTTTCACAGTTTTCTATTTTTGGTCAAGCACCACATCAGCCTTAAAATCTGAACACAATTGGTTCTTCTTTTTTTCTTGGATAATAATCTCTGCTATCAAATTTTTGATATTATAAATGATTTTCGTTACTGGTATCATACTAGGAGTCAAGATTTCTTCTTGATCCTTTACTTTTATTTGTACACTGAAAAATTATTCTTCAAGTTCTTCGATATTCATGATTTTATCCTTCAATTTTTTATTCAAGTCATCAATCTCCCTTTCCTATTCTTCAAAATTGAGTTTATGTTTACCAAACTTTTTTGAGATCTCTGGGATAGAGGACTTATGTTTCTCAGTTTCCTTTTCCAGCTCAGACTTCTCTTCTTCCTGTTGTTTCATATAGAGTTCGGAATCATGTACCACTTGGTTGGATTTCATAATTTTTTCTCTCCAAACATTTATCTCCTCATGAGATTCTTCTAATTTATCTCCTATATCTACTCTTCCTTCAACTTATTCTTCTTCTTTTTCTTCTTCATCAGTTTCAGTTTCTTCCTTTTTCTGAGAACTACCAAAAACTTCCACCATAGCATTTTCTCCACAATATTTGCAGTTCTCTATCTCTTAAACCACTTTAACCTCAGACTCGTCTAAACGTTTACATTCTTTCAAAAGAATATTCTTTTTCATAAATAAATATCTCTTGAACTATTTCTTGATTTTCACATAGGCTGAAGACCTCTTCTTTGAAATTTCATCTTTATCCTCATCATCTTTTTGGATCATCTTGGGGAACCTTTCCACAAGATGTCCAATATCTACACATTGAAAACATTCTATTGTAAGTTTCCCTTTGAACTTTCCTTTTCTTCTATATAGGTTTGAGGAAAGGAATGACATCACCTCGTCTATCTCATCAACTTCTGAGAATATTCAATGTGAGATTCTTCATGGCCTTGAATGAGACCTCTTTAGATTTCCCCTTTTCCATAGCATTATTATCATCATTTCTCATTTCATATGAAACAAGGGTGTTTTCCTGGTTATTCAATGTCGGCACTTTTGGGTGGTTATCTTCCATAACTGAATCTTTCAGATTCAACCGAGGTGGAAGTTTCTTCAAGATGCGCTTCACAATTTTTATGTCATCAATAACTTATACTACACATTTCATTTCATCCACAATGATATTTACCCTGTCAAATAATGAATCAAAAGACTCATCCGGGTTCATTCTCAGATCTTCATACTTGTTCCACAGAACTTTCAACTTTACCTCTCTGTCCTTTGAATCTACTCAATATATATTCAATATCTTTTCCCACATACCATGTGAGGCTTTTCATGACATGAACTTATTATCGATAGCATTGGATAGGTCTCCCCCTAAAGCATTGATTCTCTTACAGTCAAAATCAATTTCCCTTATTTCACCCTCTGATAATTCACCACTATCGATTTCAGCTGAGATACCATGAATCACTGCTGTAAACACATAATTTCCCAAAGATCAGATGTTTTTTTGCATCTGATTCTTCCATAATAGAAAGTTATTCCCATCGATGATCAGAATACCTTTATGATTGGTGACCTCCATTGAGATATAAACACTTATATAAACCTTTCACTCAAATATGATTTATTATGTCCACTAGGTTAGATACCCTGAGAATGGTGGTGAATTAGGGTATGGCAAGTTAAAGCAACTGCCCCTATTGATCTTGTTTTGTTTTTATAAAAAACACCATTATCTCTCCTTACCGTTACAGAGTATAAAAAAATATTAAAGCAAGAACAAGACACATAAATTTTACTTTGTTCACCCTCAGTGCGCTACATCCAAGGAGAATACCCCAGAGATGCGCCGATGTACCAAATACACTAATAGTGCACTACTATTTACAATGTTCGGAACAGACTCATTGTCCCTATGGGTTTACAACCAATCACAATTTTAAAGCTCACTTCTCTATCAAATGAAGAGAGATCATTGCTTCTTCAGAAGACCCACTCAGAGTATAAATACTTTTAGTTCCTTTCATTATATCTAATGAATGCACCCTCCACTATATGTATATGCCCACTTGAAATCAAATTTTCATCCACTGATGAACACCCTTTTACCGCAGGTGTACTGGGAAATCTTACAACTTTCACAAAACTTGGAAATAATACTGTGTGCAACTATCAACTGGCGCGCAACTTCAGAATTATTTTATACTTGCATGCACATACAACCACTTGTGCACCGAAACCAAATTGTGTGACTGGAGCTCTAATTTTCTCTAATTTTTGAGCTTCATGTGAAATTATGAGGTGTATCCCATTGTTTATATGCATTTTTTCCATCTAAGCACCGCAAACATCTTCCCTCTTGACGCACAAGTCTCCCTAGTCCCCTTGCACGCCCAAACGAAAACATGATTTTCCCTCTTTCCATTTCCATAATTTTATGTTATGATCTTGGAAATAATATTGTGTGCAACTTTACATGTATTCAAGTAACTCAAACACAAGTAACTTTTCCAAAAACACTTTTCTCCATTTTCCGATTTTGATGCCCAAAAATTTTTCAAACATTATAAAATGGTGCCACCATGAATCTGTTATTTTTTTGTTGCCTCATGTTTATCCATTCATTTTTCATGGATCTTTGTTAACATGGGTTGTCAAAAAATCTCTTAAACTCGACAACATTTCTTGAAAAATGATTTTTTCAACAAACTAAACATCGAGACCTGCTTTGTCAACAAACACAATCACCTTAAAATGCTTCAATGATAGCTTGAGGAATTTTTTCCCAATAGTTCTTAACAGAATTCCTCATATGAACATTTAGTTATATCTAGTAGGATTCCTCTAACCTATTACCAATGTGGTAGGGTTGGGCACTCCCAACATTATTTTTCCACACTAATGAAGATGTGAAACAATTGTGGTTGTTTTGGTCATCTAAAACATTTATGTCAATATATGTCTATGAATCATCATGGGTTAGGATCTATGGATATAAAGTCTTCTGATACATAGTAAAATTCATCAAATACTATAGGTATCCAACCATAGGCCTTAACAGGGAAGCACCTTCACATAATAGATGATTTTCTAATAATGGTGGATGTGGGTCCAACAATGGTAAGATGTACCATCTTTATTTCATCTTTATCAACGATTTATTTATTTGACAAAGGTTATTCACACTAGATTATATCTTGTCATTTATTTTATATGATTAAAAATCCAATATAGCTCATTTACTTTATTATGAGTTAGTAACACCTCTTTTAAATAGGAAATATCATGGGTTTTGGTGTAATTTTCACTATTTATGGTCGATGTGGTGTTAGTATTATATTTCATCATACTTAGCCTGTGTAACACCCGAGACTTTGATGTTATATAAATCATCAAAGGAATATTTTCTACACAATACTTTCTTGGCTTTCTTTACACGAAATCGCGACCTTCCTCGATAGCTTGCGTCGTACGCAATACTGAGTTCCACTAAACAATGATATGCTATTAAAATATTATTAAAACTAGCCATTATTAATAGTAATAACCACTTTTTGAAATTTTATAAATTTTATTTTTCAAAATGGACTTCGTTTTTGGATTCAGAATATCGAAATTAGCCTAGGGTGAAATTTTGGTATTTTTCTGAAAACTTTCAATTTTTGATGAATAGTGAAACCACTAAGTGGTAGTTAAAAAAACTGAATTTTTCATAAAATTTAATTTTACCACTTCTGTGAGTGGAATTTCAAAAATCCGAAAGACAAAGTTGATGTCAGTAAGTAAAATGTGGTTCAATGAGATGAAAATAATTTTTTGGTGAATAGTAACTTTTTACTTTTTTTTACCATGGTTAAAAGTAAATAGGGTAACTAAGGGTAACAATGATATTATTATTACCCTAACACATGTCCTAATTCTATTTGATAGTGTAATGCGACCAAAAACAACCTTAGGAATAAAATTTGACCATTTAGGCCCACTTGGATTAGATTAGGACATTTATTATTAATTTATTTAAAGAAGGGTTAAATAGTTATAATCAAAGTTTAATAAGAAAATCATTTTTAAGAAGGGGTTATACATAATATAATTTCGACTATAAATATTCATTAGAAATCTAAAAAGGTTTACTACATAATGGTATTTTATTTGTAACTTTTAGACATTAAATAATTTAATTTATTTATGATACAATGATGATGCAGTAATTATCTTATTAATGAAATATTGACATAATTGATGTTATAAATACCCAAATAAATATAATTTGAGACTTTTTATGAATTCCACTAATTTTCTAGGTTAATATGACATGGTAGTAGTGATTTAATTAACTTTTTTCGAACTAATAATTCTGTTATTATTTTCACAAAAATCAATTACTAAATAGTGTCAAAATTGACATAAAATAGTTTTTTAAAAAAATATTATATTAGTAATTGTTATTTTATTCGTAAAAATCTAAGGATCATCCAAATGACTTAGATAAGGTTATATATATTAATAATAAACAACTTGGGGTTTGTTTGGCTGCTTATAGTAAGTTTATTAACCTTATAGTATAAGAACACAAGAAGACATGGTAAAAGTAAAATTATTTAACTTAATGTTAAATCTAAATGATAAGGTTAAAATAGGAAGATAAACTTGTATAAATTATATTGGATGAGAGTATTTTGACCCATACCCACCTTATCTTTGAAATAAATCAATTTGGAGCTATTTAGAACCGAACTTGACTTTATAATAAAATAATAGTTTTAGTTTTTCCAAAGGAGCCCCTCCCCTCCCTTATAAAAGGGCACCTCCTCCCCCTCTTCCACACACCACTTTGAGCCTTCAAGCTCGGCCAAACCCTGAAAATTTCTTCTCTACCCTTCCCTAGAAACATCCTAGAGGTTCTGGTCTTCTTCAAAGACCTATTTTAGTGCCCTAAAAGGAGGTCTCAAAGAAGCAGTTCAAAGAAGAGGTAATGTCCGTTACCGATTCTTTCGTCTTATTTCTTCTTCCACTTCTTTTTCTTTAGTTGTTTCATTATGAAGTAATAACATCAGTATCACTCATATAATGATATGTTATAATAAGTATGAAACATCCCTATTTCACCATCTATCCATCCTACAGAAAAAGAAATCACCACACGTGCGTACGTACGGAATACCGTCTCCACGTCGTGGTGTAATCTATTTTCCACCACCACCTTACTTGGATGGGTATAATGGTGTAAATAATGACTATATATGACTATTATAAAGTGATACTGATTCTGAAATAGTATACATACACTCCAATACAATTCCATGATCATAGGAACGATATCATCACTCGTGCGTACGTATGGAATACTGTCTCCACGATGTGATGCGACTCATTCTACATGATATTCATTTCATATTGATTATATAAATGAATTGAATGAATTAATATGATATATATTACACTAATACCATTCTGTAAATGAGGTATCTATAACCTAAAGAGAAGAATAAGAATTTATTCGACAAAACACGCATAAGAACAAAAAGTTATAAACACCCGAACAACAAGTAGCAATGAAATATTACTACTAAGAAGCTAGGAATATGACCATATATGATATCATAAAAATAAGTATGATTCTGTAATAAGTCAATAACATTATTTAAATCATTATACAGGAGGTTCGGACACGTACAAAGCATATCGGACCTAAGGTAAGGAAAATATCACAATCTCATTTTTATCCGAGATTGTTTTTACTTTGGCATTTACTGGGGTGTATTTTATCATCCACTTCCATGTTTCCTCAATATGTAATATTATTTCCATCCACCTACAATTGTTTAAATCAAATTTTACCCTTAGGTGAGTTTTTAGTAAAAGATATGAAAGGAATCTTTTGTCGTTTTTCGTACGAGGTACTTTTTGACTTTTCCAACAAAAGTACGAGAAGAATGTTTTTTTAACTTATACGGAATGAATGGATTTTTAAAAAAATATTTCCAAGAATCTTCTTTTACAAGTTTTCATGTTTATTTTTAATCAACTTCTTTTAGTTTAAAATTGTATGACATGTTAATAAATGAAATATGTTTTTGAAGTAGAAAGGATATTTTCTTCAAGAATGGAGTTCAAGTGTTTTATCAAAATTATTTTCCATCTAAGATAATATAGGGTTATGTTTCTATCCCTATTATTACATGGATTTGATTATGTTGTGATGGAAATATTTTTATGAATTCCTCTATCTTATATGAATTTTTTTATGATGTCATGTTGCTTAAGAATCCCATTTTTATTACATGGGTTATGTAATGATGTATGATTTATGATTTTGTGGCACACACAAGAATGGTATCATTATGAGATGGGTGGGACCTATATCTCACTCCAATGCATTGGGTAAAGATTTTATATCTCATGAGATAGACATGGCTAGAATGGTAGGTTATACCGGTTTAGTGAAACAGGACTGAAACGAGGGTGACTCGATTCAGAAATGGACTTTGTCCACTAAGATAGTCTTGGCAATTAGTCTTGACTAATAATATATGATTCTATATGATTATGTGTGTATGACATAAAGTTTCATGTTTTAAGTTATGATTATTGGGATTACATTTCACTACTATGATTAACTCATGTTATGAAATTATGATCTCTTTTGCAGGTTAAGATTTCCAAAATGTTATGTTCTTATGAATATGATGTGATTGATATTTCTTTTGTTTATCCTTATTTTGAATTTGAGCTCAACCGTTTTTATGTTTTATTTCCCCAGGTCAGGAAGAAGGTTATTAAGTAGAATATGCCAAAAAGGGACTCTAGATATGATGAAATAAATGGGAGGCAAAGTAGATGCTTTATGAACCAGTTGTTTATGTTTCCCAGTTTCTAAAGACACTATACCTATACGGTCCTTTATTGGTTTTTTGATATGTTGTAATAAGTGTGCTTCAATTCTGAAGTAATAACAATGTATGTAATGTATGGGTCATTATAGTTGGTATCAAAGGAATGGTATAGTCAACCATTGGAAACTAGGATGTAAAAGCCTTAGTAAGAACCCTAAGGATAAGTGTAAGCATAGAACACAATCTTAGAGTTTTAAAAATGGCCATGAATAACCTAGGATAAGACCTTAAGTGTGAAATTTTATTCTTGATTATGCAGTTTTCCTATTATAATTAGTGTTTCTCACACTATTCTTCTTGGTTTTAGTCAATGGCTAGAACCCGAAGGAATCGTTTTAATGCAGAATGTGACGGGCAATGCAATGATTGTCCCCCTAAGCAACCAAACGTTATGGGAGCTGGAATGAAAAATCTTGTAGCCATGCTCACACAACTTTCTCAAGCTATGAATCATTCAGGACCTCCAAATGAGCAAAGGAAGGAGCAACATTCTGTTGAATCCTTCATGAGACATCGTGCACCTTCATTTAGCGGGTCTACTGATCCATTAGTTGCTGAACAATGGATTAGTACTACTAAAAAGATATTTTCAGTTCTTCAATGTTCTGAGCATGATAAAGTCATCTTAGCAGTGTATCGTTTGGAAGGTGATGCTGATCAATGGTGGAATCTTATTAAAAATATGAGGCAAAGGGATGAAATTGATTCAATGTAATGGGATGAGTTCAAAAACTTATTTTTCAATAAGTACTTCCCTTGTATTCTCCGAACAAATATGGAGAAAGAGTTTCTTGAACTGAAGCAAAAGGATGATGAATCTGTTGGTACCTATGAAGCAAATTTTACAAGACTTGCAAGGTACACTTCTGGTATTATTATCCAACCTAAGAGTAAGATCGATAGATTATTTAGTGGCTTAAAACCAAGTCTTTGAAGGGCCTTAGCCATAAGGGACTTCAATAGCTACGAGGAAATCGTTCGATGTGCTCTCAAAGTTGAGATGGAGATTGGAGTAACTCATCAGTCATATGGGTTTGATAAGAAGAGGAAAATGGAATTCAAAGGAAAATCTAAAGAGCACACTGAAAAGAAGATGACCTTTCCCTTATTCTCAAAGTGTGGAAAGAAACATGGAGGGAGTTGTCTTAATGGGACAAGTAAATGATTCAAATGTGGAAAGGAAGGTCATCGAGCATTTGAATGCCGCGATGATGGGAAGAAGATGTCTAATGATGCAAACAAAGGAAGGGATACACAGAATGAACCTACTACACTTCAATTCTTCAAGTGCAAGGAGATGGGACATTATGCCAATAAATGCCCTAATCCAAGGGTTGATGATGATGGTCGACATCAACAAACTCTTAAGGATAAAGACAAAGGAAAGTCAAATGCAATTTATATCAGCGATGTGGAGTACAATAACGATGTGGTGAAAGGTACACTTACCATCCACTCTAAAGTAGCAAATGTTTTATTTGATTTTGGATCCACCCACTCCTTTATTTCTGAACAAATTTTCTAAGGGTATCACTGTATTACCTCAACAATTAGATGTTGAGTTATCTGTGACAACCCCTAATGGCACAACAGTAGCATCAAAAGTTTATAATTCTTCTCCGATTGAAGTTTGTGGGAAAGTGCTTCCTGCAAATCTTGTGATCCTTCCTATAGTGGAATTTGATGTGATTCTTGGCATGGATTGGCTTTCTCTACATGGAGCTCATATCAATTTCCAAAGAAGGGAAGTCATATTTCATATTCCAGATCAATCTATGATCGTCTATCGATGCAAGGATGAACATAACCTTCCAGTGGAAATTTATTCTATTTTATGGGTATTGATTCCACTAAATGAAGGTTATTTATCTCAAATGGTTGGTGAGAAACTCACGATTAAGAATATGCGCATTGTACGAGAGTTTGATGATGTCTTTCCAGAGGAATTACCGGGTCTTCCACCGAATCGTGAAGTTGAGTTTTCAATAGAACTCGTACCGGGTGCTTTGCCTATTTCAAAGACACCTTATAGAATGGCCCCAATTGAGTTGCAGGAATTGAAAAAGAAACTCCAAGAGAATCTTGATAAGGGGTTCATACTCCCTAGTGCATCACCTTGGGGAGCACCTATTCTGTTTGTTAAGAAGAATGATGGATCAATGAGACTCTGCATTGATTATCGAGAACTTAACAAGATCACGATCAAGAAAAAATATCCTCTCCCACTCATTGATGACCTATTTGACCAACTACGCAGAGCTCAATACTTTTCCAAGATTGATCTTCGTTCAGGGTATCATCAATTAAGGGTCAAAAGGGAGGATATAACAAAGATGACTTTCTGTACAAGGTATGGACACTATGAATTTATAGTGATGCCATTTGGTCTTCCTAACTCCCCTGCTATCTTCATGGATCTAATGAATAGAGTCTTTAGAGACTATCTTGATCAGTTTGTGGTAGTCTTTATTGACGATATTCTTGTCTATTCAAATAGCAAGGAAGAACATGAAGATCACTTGAGAATTATATTGAAGACCCTGAGAAAGGAGAAGCTTTATGCCAAATTTACCAAGTGTGAATTTTGGCTTCAAAAGGTTGCATTTTTGGGTCACTTAATCTCAAAAGAGGGGATATCTATGGATCCAGCAAAAACAGAGGTTATCGAAAGATGGTCGAGACCAACAACAGTAACCGAGATCGGAAGTTTTCTTGGTTTGGATGGATATTATCGACGTTTTGTGAAAGATTTTTCACGATTATCTAATCCACTCACCAAGTTGACTCAGAAAGGAGTTATGTTTGTTTGGATGGAGGAATGTGAAGAGAATTTCAAGGAGTTGAAAAGAAGGTTATCCAGTGCACCTGTGCTCACACTTCCTTATAGTGGAGAAAGGTTTGTGATCTACAGTGATGCATCCAAGAAGGGATTGGGGTGTGTTCTTATGCAAAATGATATGGTGATAGCTTATGCCTCATGACAGTTGAAAATACATGAGCAAAATTACCCAACTCATGATTTGGAGTTAGCTGCGATAATCTTTGCATTAAAGATTTGGAGGCATTATCTTTATGGAGAAGGGTGTGACATTTATACTGATCATAATAGTTTAAAGTATATTTTCACACAAAAGGAGATGAATATGCGTCAAAGAAGATGGTTGGAGCTGATTAAGGATTACAACTGCTCAATCCATTACCACCCTGGGAAAGCAAACAAGGTGGCAGATGCATTAAGTCGACAAGACCATGCTAGTTTATCCATAATGAGGATCACAAAAGATCCAATATTTACGGATTTACAAAGGATGGATCTTGGAATTATAATGAAAGGGGAAAAATCGTATCTTTCTCAAATGAATGTTCAACCATATATACATGTGAAGATTAAAGAGGCACAGAAAGAAGATGTCGAGTTACAAAAGAAGGTGAGAAATGTTCCTGAATTCAACCTTGATTGTGATGGGATAAAAAAGTTCAGGAATCGGGTTTGTGTTCCTCCCATCCCCGAATTAAAGAAGGAGCTGCGGGATGAGTCTAATAGTTCTTCATTCTCTATTCATCCTGGAAGCACGAAGATGTATAGGGACCTAAAAGAGTACTTCTGGTGGGATGGCATGAAAAGAGATGTTGCTGAATATGTCTCTCGATGCTTGGTTTTTCAACAAGTTAAAGCTGAGAGTCAGAAGTCTAAGGGGATGTTACAACCATTACCCATACCCAAATGGAAATGGGAAAACATCACTATGGACTTTGTCACAGGTCTTCCTAAAACATCCAAAGGAAATAATGCTATCTGGGTCATAGTTGATCGTCTTACAAAGTCTGCACACTTCATTGCTATTAGAGAGGATTTCTCTCTGGATCAGCTTGCCAGGATATATGTAAAGGAAGTGGTAAGACTGCATGGAGTACCACTTTCTATTATATCTGATCAGGATCCGAGGTTTACCTCAATGTTCTGGCGATGTCTTCAGCATACTCTGGATACAGAGTTGAGTTTCAGCACTGCTTATCATCCTCATACAGACGGTCAGTCTGAGAGAAAAATTCAAACTCTAGAAGATATGTTGAGAGCTTGCTCTATGGATTTCAAAGGTGGTTGGGATCAACACCTACCTTTGGTGGAATTTTCTTATAATAATAGCTTTCACTCCAGTATTTTGATGTCTCCTTATGAAGCTCTCTATGGAAAGAAATGAAGGACTCCAACTTGTTGGGATGACGTTGGGGAAAGAAAGCTATTAGGACCCGATCTCATTGATGAAATGGCAGAAAAGGTCAAATCTATTCAAAAACACATAAGAGAAGCTCAGAGTCGACAAAAAAGTTAAGCTGACAACCGAAGAAAAGACCTAGAGTTTGAAGTGGGTGATAAAGTGTTCTTATGAATATCTCCCTAGAAGAGGGTTATGAGATTTAGAAATAAGGGGAAGTTGAGCCCTAGATATATTAGTCCTTTCGAAATACTGGAACGTGTTGGGAAGGTATCTTACCGATTGGCGCTTCCACCGAATATCTCTCAAGTTCATGATGTGTTCCATGTATCTCTCCAGAGAAAGTACATACCTGATCCTTCACATGTACTTAGCTCAGAAGTTGTACCGTTGGAGAAAGATCTTTCTTATAAAGAACAACCGATAGAGATTCTGGATCGTAGTGAAAAAGTCCTATGAAACAAGACCACTGGATTGGTGAGAGTTTTATGGAGGAACCACCAACTAGAAGAAGCTACATGGGAGCTTGAGGATATGATGAGGGAGAGGTATCCTCATCTGTTTGATACAAAGTGACGAATTTTGAGGGAGAAATTTCTTTTAAGGGGGGCAGAATGTAACACCCGAGACTTTTATGTTATATAAATCATCAAAGGAATCTTTTCTACACAACACTTGCTTGGCTTGCTTTACAATAAATCGCGACCTTCCTCGATAGCTTGCGTCGTACACAATACCGAGTTTCACTAAACAATGATATGCTATTAAAATATTATTAAAACTAGCTGTTATGAATAGTAATAACCACTTTTTGAAATTTTATAAATTTTATTTTTCAAAATGGACTTCATTTTTGGATTCAGAATATCGAAATTAGCCTAGGGTGAAATTTTGGTATTTTTCTGAAAACTTTCAATTTTTTGATGAATAGTGAAACCACTATGTGGTAGTTAAAAAAACTGAATTTTTCATAAAACTTAATTTTACCGCTTCTGTGAGTGGAATTTCAAAAATCCGAGACACACGGTTGATGTCTGTAAGTAAAATGTGGTTCAATGAGATGAAAATAATTTTTTGGTGAATAGTAACTTTTTACTTTTTTTTACCACGGTTAAAAGTAAATATGGTAATTAAGGGTAAAAAAGATATTATTATTACCCTAACACATGTCCTAATTCTATTGGACAAGTTTAATTCGACCAAAAACAACCTTAGGAATAAAATATGACCATTTAGGCCCACTTGGATTAGATTAGGACATTTATTATTAATTTATTTAAAGAAGGGTTAAAATAGTTAAAATCAAAGTTTAATAAGAAAATCATTTTTAATATGGGGTTATACATAAGGTAATTTCGACTATAAATATTAATTAGAAAGATAAAAAGGTTTACTACATAATGGTATTTTATTTTTAATTTTTATATATTAAATAATTTAATTTACTTATGACACAACGATGATGCAGTAATTATCTTATTAATGAAATTTTGACATAATTGATGTTATAAATACCCAAATAAATATAATTTTAGACTTTTTATGAATTCCACTAATTTTATAGGTTAATATGACATGTTAGTATTGATTTAATTAACTTTTTTTGAACTAATCATTCTGTTATAATTTTCACAAAAATGAATTACTAAATAGTGTCAAAATTTACATAAAATAGTTTTTAAAACAAATATTATATTAGTAATTGTTATTTTATTCCTAAAAATCTAAGGTTCGGCCAAATGACTTAGATAAGTTTATATATTTTAATAATTAACAACCTGGGGTTCATTTGGCTGCTTATAGTAAGTTTATTAACCTTATAGTATAAAAACACATGAAGACACGGTAAAAGTAAAATTATTTAACTTAATGTTAAATCTAAATGATAAGGTTAAAATAGGAACCTAAACTTGTATAAATTCTATTGGATCAGAGTATTTCGACCCATCCCCACCTTAGCTTCGAAATAAATCAATTTGGAGCTATTTAAAATCGAACTTGACTTTATAATAAAATAATAGTTTTAGTTTCTCCAAAAGAGCCCCTCTCCTCCCTTATAAAAGGGCACCTCCTCCCCCTCTTCCACACACAACTTTGAGCCTTCAAGCTCGGCCAACCCCTGGTAATTTATTCTCTCCCCTTCCCTATAAACATACTAGAGGTTCTGGTCTTCTTCAAAGACCTATTTTAGTGCCCTAAAAGGAGGTCTCAAAGAAGCACTTCAAAGAAGAGGTAATGTCTGTTACCGATTCTTTCATCTTATTTCTTCTTCCAATTCTTCTTCTTTAGTTGTTTCATTATGAAGTAATAACATCAGTATCACTCATATACTGATATGTTATTATAAGTATGAAACAAACCTATTTCACCATCTATCCATCCTACGGAAAAAGAAATCACCACGCGTGCGTACGTATGGAATACCTTCTCCACGCCGTGGTGTAATCTATTTTCCACCACCACCTTACTTGGATGGGTATAATGGTGTAAATAATGACTATATATGAATATTATAAATTGATACTAATTCTGAAATAGTATACATACACTCCAATACAATTCCATGATCATAGGAACGATATCATCACTCGTGCGTACATACGGAATACCGTCTCCACGATGTGATGCGACTCGTTCTACATGATCTTCATTTCATAATGATTATATAAATGAATTTAATGAATTAATATGATATATATTACACTAATACCATTCTGGGAATGAGGTATCTACAACCTAAAGAGAAGAATAAGAATTTATTTGACAAAACACGCATAAGAACAAAAAGTTATAAACACCCGAAAAACAAGTAGCAATGAAATATTACTACTAAGAAGCTAAGAATATGACCATATATGATATCATAAAAATAAGTATGATTCGGGAATAAGTCAATAACATTATTTAAATCATTATACAGGAGGTTCGGACACGTACAAAGCATATCAGACCTAAGGTAAGGGAAATATCACAATCTCATTTTTATCTGAGATTGTTTTTACTTTGGCATTTACTAGGGTGTATTTTATCATCCACATCCATGTTTCCTCAATATGTAATATTATTTCCATACACTGAAAATTGTTTAAATCAAATTTTACCCTTCGGTGAGTTTTTAGTAAAAGATATGAAAGGAATATTTTGTCGTTTTTCGTACGAGGTACTTTTTGACTTTTCCAACAAAAGTACGAGAAGAATGTTTTTTTAACTTATACGGCATGAATGGATTTTTAAAACAATATTTCCAAGAATATTCCTTTACAAGTTTTCAAGTTTATTTTTAATCAACTTTTTTTAGTTTAAAATTGTATGACATGTTAAGAAATGAAAAATGTTTTTGAAGTAGAAAGGATATTTTCCTCAAGAATGGAGTTCAAGTGTTTTATCAAAATTATTTTCCATCTAAGATAATATAGGGTTCTATTTCTATCCCTATTATTACATGGATTTGATTATGTTATGATGGAAATATTTTTATGAATTCATTTATCTTATATGAATTTTTTTATGATGTCATGTTGCTTAAGAATCCCATTTTTATTACATGGGTTATGTAATGATGTATGATTTATGATTTTGTGGCACACATAAGAATGGTATCATTATGAGATGGGTGGGACCTATATCTCCCTCCAATGCATTGGGTAAAGATTTTATATCACATGAGATAGACATGGCTGGAACGGTAGGTTATACCGGTTCAGTGAAACAGGACTGAAACGAGGGTGACTCGGTTCAGAAATGGACTTTGTCCACTAAGATAGTATTGGCAATGAGTCTTGACTAATAAGATATTATTATATATTATTATGTGTGTATGCCACAAAGTTTCATGTTTTAAGTTATGATTATTGGGATTACATTTCACTACTATGATTTATCCCATGTTATGAAATTATGATCTCTTTTGCAGGTTAATATTTCCAAAATGTTATGTTCTTATGAATATGATGTGATTGATATTTCTTTTGTTTATCCTTACTGAGCATTTTAGCTCACCCTTCTGTATGTTTTATTTCCCCAGGTTAAGAAGAAGGTTATTAAGTAGAATATGCCAAAAAGGGACTCTAGATATGATGAAATAAATGGGAGGCAAAGTAGATGCTTTATGAACCAGTTGTTTATGTTTCCCAGTTTCTAAAGACATTATACCTATACGGTCCTTTCTTGGTTTTGTTATATGTTGTAATAAGTGTGCTTCAATTCTGAAGTAATAACAATGTATGTAAAGTATGGGTCGTTATAGCCTGGACCTATTTTTCACCATCATGAAGATGGATTGTCTTTTCACTCATCAAGATGAGGTTGATTTTTATCATTAGTGTGTCTTGTTACTTATGGATTGTGGGAGATCTTAAGATTTTTAAGGATAATGGGATATGAGGTCTAGTTTTGCAGGACCTTCCCAGCTAAAGCTCAAGAGTTAATTGTCGACTTTAGAAGTTGATCCTAATAAATTTTCTAAAACATTGTATCTTCCCTCTATTTTCATGATTTTATATATGTTTTTCAGATGATTTATTTAGTCTTCATCTAGAGAGGGAGGTCATTTGATCTGGTTGTAGGTAAGAAACCAATTTTTATACCCTATTATCATTTGGAAACACCAGAGAAGAATGAACATAAGATTTAGTTAGATGGTCATATGTGGAAATGTTTCTTAACCCTAGTGTTTCACCTTTGGCTTCCACTATAGTCTTTTCAAAGAAGGCAGATGGTTCACTCCGATTATGTGTGGACTGTCGAATTTTTAACGAGGAAAAGGATAATAAAAAGTAACTTTTACCTTTTTTGAATGAGTTTTTTGATCAGTTAAATGGGTAAATGTATTTTTTGAAGATGTATCTTCGATCGGGTTCTCATCATCTTAGAGTTCAAGTGTTTGATATACAAAATACGGATTTCAAAATAGGTATGACCATTAAAAATATCTATTGATGTAGTTTGGTCATACTAACATTCCTAAATTTTTAATTTATTTGATGAATCTTATATTAAATTATTATCTTAACCCTATTTTGGTGGTGTCTGTGGTAAATATTTTGGTTTATTCAAGATCTGATAATGATCATGATCATCATTTAATTTGGGTTCTGAAAATATTAAGGATTCACTTTTTGTATGTAATGTTTTCAAAATAAAAATTTTGTATATAGGAAGTGGAATTATTAGAGATTGTGATTTATGATTATGTATTATCTATTTAACTTGAGAAGGTAATGGTTTTTTTCATGGGAAGAGCCATGAAATGTATTTTAGATTCAAAGATTCTTTGGTATTTCTTGTTATTATTGATGATTATTCAATGATTTACCAATATTGATTTCATCTTTTACTGATCCTACCATGAAAGGGGTGAAATTAATATGAGTTTAAAAGTTTCAATCTTCTTTCGACGAGATGAAACAAATTCTGAAATCATCTCCTATTATAATCATACAAAAATACTGGTAATGGCTATGTAGTTTTTTGTGATGATTTCAGTTCTGGTTTAAGTCATGTGGTTATAAATGATTATCATGTGGCAGAATACTTATCTCATAATATTTAACCACGTGATAATAATTACCCTACTCATTATTTAGACTTTGATGCAGTTATTCATGTGCTTAAATGTTGGTGACACAATCGTTTTAGGAGTGATTCATGGCCTTATCTAACCATAAAAATATAAGGTATACCTTTTATCAGAATTAATTTAATATAAAAAAGTGGTGGTTGGTGGAATACCTTCAGACATTTGACTATGACATCATCAACACCCTAGGGAAGGGGAATGTCATTGCATATTCTCTCGGTAAGAAAGTACCATTATAGGCAATTCAAGAATCGTAGGAAGAGTGAAACCTTTTAGGAATATTCGCACAGATACACATGGATTCTCATGAGAATGTTTTTGGTATGGTTATAACAAGATTATATTTATCATCTTCTATACTAGAGTATATTATTAATAATTAAAAAAAAGTATGATATGTTCATTAGAATTTGAGAAACCAAATATGGTTGTGAGAATTTTTCTTGTTGGTCTCTATCTTCAGATGTTATTAACTATTTTGGGGATTGGTTTGTAATACCATCATATTTGAGAAGATAATTTTTTTTTATTTTCATATTTCTTCATGGTCCATTGATATGGGAACTAAAAATATATATTATGACCGGAGACAATGATTCTGGTGGATGTGTATGAAGTGCGACATTAAAGATTATTTTTCCTACTATTATACATGCCAATAGATAAAGGGAAATATTCTAAAAACATAAGTATTTCTTCATCGTATTTTGATTCCTATATGGAAATTGGATGATATGTCCCCAATTTTTTTCATGGACTCCGTGAGGGAGGAATTCTATCTGGTTGGTGACTGATCGATCGACAATGTTGGCTCACTTCATTCTAATCAGGGAGACCACTAAAGTTGACAATCTGGGAAAGTTGTATATACATAATATCATGAGGTTACATGGGGTTAATTATAATTTTTTTCAGACAAGGATACTAGGTTTACTTCAAGGTTTTCAAGGAGTCTCTAGGAGGTGATGGGGACTTAGGTTAGGTTGAGTAAATCTTTTCATCTACAGATAGACAGCCAGATAGACCGTGCTATTCCAATCCTGGAGAATAAGCTATGTGCTTGTGTTTTGGAATTTGGTGGATCATGGGATAGAAATATGGGACTGGTTGATTTTTTTATAACAATATTTATCTTTCATTGAATATAATGGCTCTCTTCGAGTATTTTTATGGTTTCCCTTTCAGATTACCTCTTTGTTGGAAAAATGTAGAAATATCATATCTTGTGGGACCATGTATTTTTCAGGATACATTAGTAAGGATTCAGGATATACATAATTGTTTTGTTATAGATCAGAGTCAAAAGAAACTGTATGTGGAACATCGGTACCATCCTTGGGAGTTTTCCATTGGTTACCAAGTTTTCTTGAAAAATTATCCTCAGTTGGGTCAGTATTGTCTTTTAGAATAAGGAATGTTGGATCTAAGATACATTACAACATTTGATTTCATTGGGTGTATGGGAATGTTTCTTATCATTTGTCATTGATGGTTTATTCACTAGGTATTCATAATGTTTTACATGTATCATAACTCAGGAAATACCATCCCGATCCCTCTCATGTTTTTATTTGGGACGATATCGAGTCTGAGTGAGATGTTTCTATTATAGATCATCCAATGGAGATCATTGAATCTCAAGTGAAATTATTATATTGTATTTTCATTCCATTGGTCAGAGTGTTATGGTGATAGGGATTATATTATCATGAGAAAAGGAATCCGGAATCGATTATGAGGGAGAAATGGCCTCACATTTTTCAAGACATAATTCTTCATCATGACTTCCTGGGTATGGATAGTCATATGATTGGTAGTATATTACATCTTGTTACCCACTTTCAGGTATTTTTCATATCTCTTTTTATTTTCATATTTTTTGGGTGCATTTTGGGACTCTCTAGGATGAAGACACTTTGATGGGGAAAATTACTAAAATATTGTGGATGTATTTTTTTGAATTAATGGAGTATGGGTATAAATATCTTAAAGTATTTGTGGTGTTATCCCCGAGTTCAAAGAACACAGGTGTTGGTTTATGTTTTTTTGGATAATCTAGGCTTTTCACTATCTACATGAGAAATACACATCGTGAACTATTTACACATATTGTATTGGTCACTAAGAATATGTTTTTAGTTGGGATCAAGGAATGAAAATTTTACACACTGTGAGATGTTTACACATCATGAATATGTTTCCCTTTGTTTATTGGTATTTGCGATGATTACATGAATCGATATAAGTCATGAAAAGATTACATGCTGTGAAGATGTTTCACATAATGGAATGTTAAAATTAGTATTTTTATTCTGAGGTGAAATGTTTTTCTAGGTTTTTGGTTTTTATGGATAACACATCATAAAATAGGGTTCCGGTCCATGTAATTTTTGAGGTTTATGCCTTTTAGGGTGCTACATGGGTGATTATTTATTCATTCGATCACATACTCTTCTATCTTGACCTAGGATCTCTACTAAGAATTTTTGGGTACCTAATCTCCTTTTGGATTGCTTATTTCAATAATTGATCAACTCGATTTTAACACTACATCTCTCCAGCTAAGTGTTCTTCTAGTTACTTCATTTTCATTGATCACAGTATCACTGTTGTGTTTTTTCATTTAATTCATTGACTTGTGATGATAATCTTTTCAGCCCTTTCTAGATATTTATTTTGATCTTATTTTGGGGTCAGATCCTTTATTGGTTTTTTTGTAAGGGGTGCATATTAAATGAGGTTTGTCGTGATCTTCCCTTTTCTCCATATTCTTTCTTTCTCATATGTGATTCTAAGACATGGGAATCATTCTCAGGGTCTTAGTTGTTGTCCTTTGGTTATTCCATATTGGTGGATTCTATTACAGGCATGTGAAAACTGAGTTTGAGGTGGGTGGTTCAGTATATAGACTATGTTGGATGAACATTATTGCTCTAGTTTTATAAAAAATTATAAATAAATTGGGATGATTTAATTTTTATTGTAAAAAATGATATTTTTAGAGGAGATGGGGTTTCCAATATTTTTACAAAAGGAAAATTATTTTCAAATCATTTTGAAATGGTTTTATGAAATGGTTTTTAAAGAATGATTTTGAAAAAAATGGTTTGGAAAACATATCACATGGGAAGACTTGGTTACATTGGTTTAAGGTGTAGCTTAGGGCCATCATCTATGTATTTATTCGGTTTACTCATGTGGTGTTACTCTACTCCCTATGCCCATTATTCTATGTACCCGGTTGAAATTATTAGGAGTTCAGTAATGGGGTATTTCTTTACTCCATAGGCCTATATTCTAAGGACTTCAGTGCACACTAGTCATTGATTTTGGAATGAGGAGTTTTCTATCCTAACATATGGTGATCCATGGAATGATGTTACATACTCTTTGGTTTGCATTTGATTTTCTATGATATGAGATACATGCTATTATCTAACTACCTTAATATATGTGAAATTATTTGAAACTGTTTTAGTTGGATTATTTGGAACTATAGAAAATTGGTAGAATGTTTAACCACGTTTTTGATATAATTACTGTTAAAATGATTATCATGCCAACGTTTTTTTGTTGAGTATGTTATGATTATTTTAGAAAGACTTGTTATGGATAACCTATGTGGGATCCTACTGAGCCTATTTTTTTCACACCCTACACACCCCTTTGGTGATGCATAGACCTTTGTATATCTTTTGATATAGGGAAAGGAAAGGTTCCTAGCGTGACAGTGAGGTTTCTATCATCTTAGAATGAGTATTTGGTGGTGTGATGATGGTCTTTTTTAGGCACTATCACATGGAATATATTTTTTCATTTTAGTTTTCCTTTACTATTGTACTTGTATCTTGGAGATTATTTAGCTACTTTTGAGTTGTCTCACTTCTACTGTTTTCTTTTTACTATGAAATAAATTCTTGTTTATTATTCTATTATCTCTTCCATTATATATATATTTATATGTAATGATTCATTCTTTACTATTAGTGAAATAGTTCCCATTGGTTTTTGTTGATGCATGGTTGCTAGTCACAAGCCTGTGGGGATCAGGAAAACCCTTCTGCTAGGTGATAACTCAGATCATGTACCAGTTTGAGAGGGTATTTGGGTATGATTAATCACAACAGGATCTATCCCATAATCATCAACAAACACAACAGGGCCCATGATGTGTCTCATTTATAAAATTAATGCATAATTTACATTTCTAAATAAAAAACATGATTACACACCATGGAAGAATAATCGAACAACCACATACCCAATTTCAACATCCAAACTATGGTCAATATCATATGGACCACCTACCTTAGTGTTTTTTATGAACAGACATCCAACATTGGGTCTTGATTCAAGAACGAATTGTCAAAATCACCAAGATAATAAATCTCTATGAAATAGGGTTCATGATATTTGGAAGAATAAATAATAACCTATGATTAATATTCTAGAAATTATAATGAAACACAATCTGAGACCTACCAGGAGATTTTATTCGCACTAAAAGACACTCCAAATTCCTATGAATTGATGTTTTTTACCTTTTGAATAGGGGAGATCTATTAAGTTATAATCCTTTATACTGGATATTAAAATGAGGGATAAATCATGTAACAATATTATAAGTGTTGGGAGAGAAAAAGCTATATTTTCCTATTTTTAATGAGGTACATGATTTGACTACATATTTAGAAAAACTGTGCACCAACCACTTAGATTACTCTATCCCTTTCAAAAAGTGGGTTTCATGGCTTCCTAGGGGAACCCACATTGTTCAGAAAAATATGTTGAAGCTAAACAGTTGGTTCAGCCAATTTCACTCAATTTTTAGCCCCCCACGAATTGTTTACAAGAAAAGTCTCCCCCTACAATAAGGTGAATGTTTATGGTGAATGGTTAGTACTATCCATGGACCAACTGTGCTACATGCACTGTATGACAACTTTTTCCCCAATTTCATGTCTCTTACCCACATGAACCCCCGAAAACCAATAAATTCCTTTCTTCTAGGATGTTCTATATTGACTATTTAAAATATTGTTTACCCAAAATTAAACAAAAAACATACATCATCAAGGATCAGGGTCTTGAAGTTTTTTATGAAAATTTTTATTCAATGGTTCCTATAGATTAACCTTGGTCATGGTTTCAACATCTCCAAAATCCTAATAATAACATAATTAGTATATTTTTTCATTATACACACTTTTATTACCATTAATATAAATCATTGATGAAAATGTATTATAGTACATTGTGGAGATAGTAGTCTGTGCGTACAAATGGATTATTTTTTCACTTTTGATGGTTCTAAATAAAGGTAAATTATAATTAAAATTTATAGAATAATTATTTTTTAAAACATATCCCATATATTTATTAAATATATCTTTATTATCATCCATGTAAATAAGAAATTAAAAATGAATCACATCTCTTCATGGATGTTGTAGTCCACATGTACACATGAGAGACGTTATCATTTTTTGACAAATGAGAAGGTGAGATAGTATATACGATTTTATATTTAAATAAATATAATAATTATATATATATATCATATATATAAAAATATTAAATCCATCATAATAATCAACCATGAAATATGTTTATGGAAAATGATTTTATCTTTACAAGGAGGTGATAACCCATACATACGCATGAACGATACTATCACATCTCATTTGATGGAATGGAGGTGGGAAATTGTTATCCAATAATCATAAACACATTTTAGTATATGTTTTATACTAGATTAACTATTTTAGGATGGGTAAAAAAAAATTTATATTATGTGTAACAATTAATAAACCTTGAACGAGTCAGGTAAGATTATTACCAATTATTTGAAAAAGAAACTTTGAATCTGTTCATAAGGACCCTTGGGTTTCTATTATAAGAAAAAAAGAACCTATATAACATGAATTGATTAGTTGACAAGATATTTTCCCATGGTTTATTAGAGATAAAGGTCTCATGTGTTTTGAAGAATAGATGATAGGGGGTTCTCTTTTGTATGTGTGGAAGGCGGAACACATAAAATTATTAGGAATATTAAAATATAATAAATAAACTCAAATGGAAAAGTGGATCTAAATTATATCAAATGTGAATATATTATGGGATATGATCAATATATATTAATAAAATAGTATTTGTAAATGTTTTCATGCCATTTTAACCATTATTCATATAGTTTAACCAATCGTTAACCCTTTTTGACCTTTAAGAGAGTAATGAATTTTTATATCAATTATTATTCATAATGAGAAAAATGAGTTGAACATATTTAATAATATTAATTATTTTTTATTCCAAATATATAATCCATTTTAGTAGATTTAATATCTATATGTTTAATAAAATAATTTTAAAATTAGTGTGTAAAATGTAATAAAACCTTTTTTGTTAAAATTGCATTTTAAGCATAAAACTGAGTATGCCTTCATTCTTTTCATTATAAAAATTATTAGAGGGATAATGAAATATTTTATTGAATATATTTTATATCAATTTATTTAAAATAATTCATAAATATTTATTTATTTAATTTATTAAAATAAAAACATATTGTTCTCATAAAAATGGTTTTTTAGAAAAATATCTCTTTTTTACCCTAAAGTACTTTTATTTTAATTTATAACCAATTTTAAAACAATGAATTCATTTTAAAAAAAAATTTAAAATCATATTTTCAAAACATGGTTATTCGTATTTATAAATTCAATCCAACAGTTAGGCAAAAACTACCACACTAAATAATAATATTTCAATGGTATATTGTGGTTTATTTAAACTCATTGATGCGTATATAAAATGATATCAATGAAATTAAATTTATTTAAAAAGAAATATATCATAAAATATTATGGTGTTATAATATATTTCATCAATATTTCTCTTAAATATCTCTATACATCTTCATTATCTATGGGTGAATAGATAATATTGAGTTATGAGCATTGTCTATCACCACCTTCCTTATCTCTTTCCCCATGGGAATGCATAATAATTTACCAAATCTCAAAACTTCTTTATAATCATTGTTAAACATGGATGATTTTTCCTTTCTCACTACATCAACCATCTTATGTGTCTTTATATCATCTCATTGAGCTTTTTTAATCTTATCGAGTAGTGATTGTAGATAAATCATTTGAGAAAGTGATGATGACCTTACGTTATTTTTTATTCTAATGTGTATCCATGGAATGTAAATTAATATTAGATCCTTCTAAATACTCATCATAGATATGTTTTTAGGATCATTTATTTTTATAAAAACACAAACTTTTTCACTTTCCCTATATGGTAGTGGAGTGAAAAACCATTATCCATGATCAACCCTAACCATCTTTAGTGGCTAAAGTTGTGGCCGCTATGTGTGAATACATATTTAAGGACATTGTAGTATATATATCTATATATATTACACTAGTCACCATAGAGATAATGTCCCTAAATTTTCAATGGGTATAGTATTATTACAACTCAAGATCATATATTGGATATTTCTATTCATACAACTAAAACTATCTTAAGGCATAGATTATCACTATATTTTTCTAAATGAGTGTACATCCCAAACCTATTTTTTATTCATCACTATAGTTAAAAAATTATCCCCCAAATTTGGGTATTGTGAGTAAAGGTTTTGTGGGTGACCTCTTCTTAGTCTCCTTGAAGTTATCTTCACAGTCATTGGTCCAGAGATAGTTCACTCGCTTCAGAGTAAGCTTGGTAACTGGGTTTGAAAATAATTACAAGTTTCTCACAAATAGCCAATAATACCCAGATAATCCTGGGAAAATAAATTTATTCATAAAAGATGATGGTATAGGAAAATACTCATCATATTAGTCTTTTAAGGGACCATATATATCCCCTTACATGTGATTATATTCCCCAATAATGCTACATGCACAATCTAAAACTCACATTTACTATAATTTGCATATAACTTCTACTTGCTCAATGTCTTCAGCATAGTATTAAAATACTTCTAATATTCCTCCTTACCTTTAAATTATATAAGAAAATTCTCAATAAAAAAACAAATTTATCATGATAATCTCTAATGGCTCTATTTATTACGTACATAAAGATCACTGTAGTATTTGTGGGTCTAAATGGTATACCTATGAACTTGTAGTTTCCATACCTGGTAAAAAATCATATTCTTGGGAATATCTTCCTTATTCACCTTTAAATGATGATATACTAACCAAATATAAAGTTTATATAAGTGTTTATATTTTCATAACTAGACAAAAAAAAGTCATCAATCCATGGAAAATGATAATTTTTCTTTATCATGATTTGGTTGAGTTCATGAAAATCAATACAAAGATGCACATACCTTTCATTTTTCTTGACAAAGAGGATTTGTGTACCCTATGGAAAAGCACTTAAGCATTTTAAATCCATTTCCAGATTTTATTGTAATTATTACATAAATTCATCAAATTCAATGGCGGAAATTCTATATAGAGTATTAGATATCAGTGGAGATCTAGGTAATATTTTATTTGAGAACATAAACTCTTAATTAGTAGAAACACCAAGAAATTGTTTGGGGAATACACTAGTATAATTCATTACCATGGTCATGTACTCAAGATTGGTACTCTCCTTTGATTACATCATTTGAGCTAGATATTTTTTCTCAAAAGGAAATAATATCCATTTTTATAAATAACATTTCAATGGATATTCATCCTCCTCATTACACATTTATACAATTATAGTGTAATTCAGAATGTGGAAGGTGATGTTATTCTAATGGTAGTTGATGGGGGATCTATATAGAGATAATAATTTCATTCCAAATATAGAATAAAATCACACTAAAGGGATTATAATAAGGTTATATGGGAGATTCATCTAATAGATATCAACTAGAGAAGAGTTCTATACTTGTGATGAAATAATTACTCCATTAAAAAAATTTACTAATAACTTATCCTCTTATTTGTTATGGGTGTGTAAATACTTTATATTAACTTGAATGATATAAACTAATTCATAGAACTATAATCATATAAAACATTTGAAGTTCATGAATGGAAAATGATCAAACATTTCACTATTTGATTCTGGTTTAGTCATTTAATATATCGGAAATAAACTTAGGGATGAGTATAATCAATATAATAAGAATATTAAATTTAAACTATGAATATATATGTAATAACTCATAAATGACATTTATATACTTACTTATGGGTTTCTAGTTTTCAATCTAGGTTATCCATGATCATTTTCCCATTAGGTTCTCTAACCAAATTATATTCCATAAAAAAATTATTCAAATCCTTCATTATGGTTTATAAAGAGAATATGAATAATCCAAATCGAAACCCCCCATGAGTTTCTAGTTAGGTGTGTATCCTTAGGCACACTCATCATGCATCAAGGGGAAAATAAATTCAATTCTCGACTAACTGTTTTCAGGGTGATTACCCTTAGGTTCATTTTTACAACAACTGCATCCACTTTATAGTATCTCAAAAGGGACATCATTACTATGAAAACTACATAATGAAAAATTTACCAAAACATCATTATATTATCCTATACTAATACTTATCCTGTAGGGTTTTCACTAATGTTCTTTAATCCTAATATTTCAAAATAACTATAATTATTCTTTTACATTAAATATTGATACATAATATTGGAACACAATTTATTCCGTATTTTTTCATTTATATTTCCAATAAATACAAACCAATGATCTAGAGGTATAATGTCTTTATAATATTAGATACATAAATACTTCATCATAAAAAATGTCATCATTATTTAAAACTCCATGTTGTTATCTTACTTCCCATAGGCCTTCTAAAACATCATTGGATGCCCAAATTAAAATACATAAGAAAAAGTGTGAAGAATAAATCTGGGTAATGGAATAATCATTTCTATAAATAGTAACACTAATGTCAATAATGGTAACATGATATCACAAATATGATGATCATAATCATGGAAACATGTCATAAAGAAATGAAATCGCATGATCATGTAATACTACAATATGTGGAAAGAAAATAATAAATGAAATCATATAGATAGGTCAATCTTCATACCCATGACCATAATCATAGAGATTAAAAAGTCCCATGGTGGATTGGGTTCACACTTTATTCCCATAATCATTGTGGAAAAGTCCATTGGTGGATTATATTAACACCCTAATCTCAATAGATATAGATATTTACCCAATAAATTGGAGGGATATGTAATTTTGGGACCATGTATCATATACTAAAAATCCTAAATATCTGTTCCATATAAGGAAAAGAAACCTCACATAAATCATAAGCATGACCAAACACATGAGAAGGAAGTTAGGTTCATAATTTTAATTTAATGAACAATAAAAGGACAAATAATAATTATTCCCAAGAGAATAATGAATTCAATTGATTTGGACATCCATAATTGACAAAGGGACATAATCCTTGAATATAGATCTCTAATGTAGATAATTAATGGGAATGATATGAAGAATATAGAATAAAACTAAATTACTTGGCTGAAACTATATGAAATAACTAATGGATATTTTTTAAGAATGGAAAATAATATCATTTTCCATAATTTAATACAAGAGGATTATATATAAAATAAATATTTCTCTTATAATATATTTATGCATTTAAAAAAAAATTGGATTTGATTCTAGAGCTGATATAATAAATAGGAACATTCCCTTAAACCGAGTTTACTTAAAAGTGGGAAATTTATTATGAACTAAAACCATGTATAACCCCAGAAATGAAATTTTTATTTAACTAAGTATGTATTTAAGGTTAAAAAATACAAAAATATAGTAATTTAATGCGAAAAATATTTCAAAAAAACGTATAAAAATAAAGAGAACATTTAACTGTCAAGTAATAAACGTAGTACAGAAGATCACTTACCTCAAGTTCTTGATTTATTATGCAGACATGCGTAACTTCATGAATAACATGATTTTTTTTTTAAATACCTCATTTAGAACCTAATTAATCAGTATTTAATATTATAAGGTCATTTAACTATCATATTTTATTTATTTATAATATAGTTTTCTTGCCTACGTTAGTTACTTCATGTTGTTTAGTAAATATTTCTATAAATCCTTATGTGTGTTGACCATGGTAGAATGTTTTGTAAAATAGTTTCATACTATACATAATTTTAATCTGTTTTTGGAAATAAGTTTTATATATTAAATATATTTTTAGATATATACATAATTATGGGTGATGTCAAATGAACCACATTTCTCATAGAGGCATTAGCCCACATATATGAACGATTAATTTTTTCATTTCTCAATGAATTAGAGGGAAGAAGGTGAATGATAATTTTTTAAATTGAATTATCATATTTATATTATAAATATTAAATTCATTCATCCATTAAATCCTTTTTATAATCCATTAAAGGCGGTGATGAAAAATGGAAGACTTCACTTTGTAGAGGCGGTAGTCTGCACAAACGCATCAATGATGATTTTTTTGAATATGGAGAGTAATATATAAAGGTTATTATATTAATATAATAACATCATTATATAATAATGATAATTATTTCTTTATATATTTATGGATATTAGATATTTTTAAGAGGAATATTATGGATAAAAATTTAGAGCTTATATTTGAGACTTGATCTTCTCTTAGAGATATACTTGGAAGTGAAGGAGTTAATATAACTTATAGAGATCAGGGGATTAAGGATGAGAAAATAAATTATAGGTGTGAAATTTTTGGAATATTTTAAAGCAAAATTTTAATGGTATGTTTAACTATGGAGGGTAGAAGTGATCCCCTTTTATAAGTGAAGAAAATGAATCTTTTGGAAATACCCTTTAACCTTCCATGATATCATTACACTATTACATGGTAAATGACTCCAAAATTTTCTTAATAATGGATTATGGGGTGTTTTTGGGTCGATAAAATCAAATGCAAGACTTTAAAAACATTTTTTAATCATGTTTAAAATATGTTACCATAGGTTTTACATTTTATCTTTTTAATTTTTACATTGGTAACTAGTTTTTAACATTGGAATTTATATTTTATTTAAAAATATAAGGTAACACTTATTTCCAAATTATTATTTCATTTAATATAATTAAATTTATAAAAAATATAAATTTTTATTTTAACATAAAACCTAAAATATATACCAAAACTATTTTTCCATAACGGTAGTAATTTATATTCATCCAAGTAATCTTATTTTTAATCAAAAAATGAAATTGAACTTATTATATAATATACATATGATAGTATTAAATATAAAATTAATTTTTTTATATTATAATTTTATAAGTTGAAAAAATAATTTTTAATATAAACATATAAAAATTTAAAAATTTAAAGTAAACAACTATTTACATTAACGAAAAATAAAAATTGGTTTTATAAATTCAAAATTTTATTTTAAAATGAATTATATTAATATATATATATATATATTTTCAAAAAGGATTAAAAAGACTAGTGTTAAAATAATGATAATTTATCAAAAAAATCTATTTTTTCACCACTCACATAAAAAACAATTTTTCTATAAAAACCCAAATTCACCTTAAACTAATTTTTGATGTGTTGAATTCAAAAATAAGTTCCTTTAATAAAATTATAATTATAATTTTATGTAAACTAATTTTTTTATAGGAATAAAAAATGCAGTAAATATCATTTATTTCTGCTTGTTTAACAGTTATAACATTCATCTTAAATAATTTAATTTTATAAAAGTTTTATATTTCTTGGAATAGTCTGATATTACATATAACATAAGATACTCAAAAAAACTATTAATGGGAAACAATCACTAATATCATGGGTCATTAAACTTCTTTCCCAATCATTATGTATTAGCTAATCAGGGGTTGATTGGGTATGATTTTGATCAGTTCATCATTGAAATCTCAACTAGCATGGGATTTGTAATCTCATATAAAGAGTATGAATTATTTTATCTTGATTGAGATATAATTATGAGTTGTGAAGATGCACCTAGATAGTACATATGATGTGTTTATCTATTTATATGACGAGCATGTGCTTTTATCTTCTATAAATATAAATGACAGGTGATGTATTCATTGAGAAGGTCTGTCTTTACTCAAGGAATCTAGAATATATGAATTTTCTATAGGGTATCGACACACTATATGTATCATGGTCACTCGATGTCTTCAAAAAATGGATAATATGATAATTCATGCTAGTATGGGATGAAACTAGTGGGCACAAGGATAAAGATACCTATGTTTAATGGAAATCACAATGGATACCTTTATATCATGAGTAGTATTGATCCTTTTCTATAGTCTACTATTCATTTCATTTATGTTTCTTGATATTCATATATTTACCAATTCTACATACGCATGTGGGGTTACGCTTTGTGTTTAATGGAATGGGGTTTGGGTTTGACATAGATGGTTTCTCCAAAAGTATTTTAGAGTTAATAAAAAATATTTTTAGATGTGTATTTACAAGGTATTACATGATGTGTGATACTTTGTTAAGTTGGTGATAGTTTTATAAAAAATTTTAGATTATATCCAAAGTTATTTTTGGATATGATTTCACAAGTTATTATATATGATATCATATAAAGGGAAATTTCATGTATATCTTTTAGGATTTTGTGAAAGGGGGATTTAATGAGATATGCCCTAAATCCATTTATTCATGTGATGAATATGGATATATCATATCTTCGTATTAATGTATACCTTATGTCATGAAATGATGTTTCATTCCACTTCTATATTCAATCATGTTGTAAGATTCGTGGATATCGTAAGGTATGGTTATATCCCTACCATGATCAATCATGTTATATGATTTTGTGATATAATATTGAGTAATATCATAAGTTATAATATAAATCATACTTTTTTAGTATCTGGATGATAATATTTATCATTAATGAATCATTTATTTGGAAATCATTAAATATACCAATCAATAAGATGAAATGCATAGGATTCTAATGCATTCTTGAAACAAGTTGTTTAAACTCGTCGAGAAATTTACTCATGAATTATAGTTCATTATTAAATGCATGAACACCCAAGGAGAATTAGTAAAGTGTTTATAAATATACTACTATGATGCGGTGTTAATATGATTGTACATTTATTCTTTCTCAATGATATCCTTCCTAAATCTCCCTTTGTCCTTCATATTTTTCCTAGATCTGTACTAGCATACCATAGATAAAAGAGGATCCCACTAATGTGTTGATTGATTCAGTTCCAAACCATTGATATCTTCGTATAAGGGATATCATTTAGTTTTCTCTTAATGTCCTTCATAAATCTATATAATGATGTTTAATGATAGAGTAGTTGTAGAAATGGTGTAAGGTACACATTTTCTATTTATTTATTTCTAGCATGCATGGTTTCATATTTATAGCATGGATCAATCTTGTATAGGGTTTCTATTTCTATTACAATGGTTTAACAAGTACTGTTAGATCCATTGAAAATCCATCATAGAGTTAGAGTCATACACCATATTTAAAATAAAACTAGTGGAGGACACAAATTATAGTTATACCATAGTAATTAAGTTATTATATGAAGATATAATAATAACCTAGGTTACACACCACCTATACCTACATTAATGCATCCTTAATGTTCCATATCTCAACATAATCCCTTGGGACCCAGCTAGTCCCAATGTATACTATATATATCACAATTCCCTATGATATTATCCACTTTCCAGTGACTAGACTATTATATGAATCATCCACATTGAGACTTTCCAACAAGACCACCATTTATCTTAATAAAGACTATTTCCTAGATGATTATCTTACCTATATGTCATAAACTAAAATTTTCATCCGTCAATGCCAAATACAAGGAAAACAAAATAATTTTTCAACCAATTCAATCTTAGGTAATTACTTTCACTTGAATATGAAGAATCACTTGATTTACAACCATCCATCCACTCACCTCCAAGGTGAAATTAACACCCCTATGCTATCATTATATTCCAAAAATATCCTAGACACTATAGGAAACCTATTCAATTTAATTAACTCTTTAGTACAGTTCACATGGACCATTGTAACAAGTCAATAAATTCCCTATTCCAACCACTAAACTATCCTCTAAACTCATATTTGGACTTTCTACCTCAATTATGATTCACCTCATGCTGCACTATCCCATCACCCTGAAGAAGACATATGATTTCCTCAAACAATACTATGAACCCATATAAAAATATACACAATATAGTGAACCCATCAATAATTAAATAATCACACATCCCTCTCTTAGTGGAACACCCCATCTACACCATTATAAGAAGAAACCTAGGTTCTTGCATCCAAATTCAACCTTATACACTCGTTGGTGTCCTACACTTCCCACCAAACCATATGTGACCATGAGATAAGATTACTATAAAATTAAATTTACAATCCATTGGTAACATAATAATTATTAAATTATCAATAGACTATATGGATTTATTTAAACATGAATGCTCCCTATCAGTGACCATTCATTTCACCTTGACTCAAGTAATAACTCCTACCCATCATGTCATACATGAACACACATACATGTAAGGTATTATAATTTAGGTTCCACATATATTATTACCATGTTAACCCCTTTATCAATGCCCATTCACCCAAATAATATCCTCTATTAATCAAACATGCACATACTATCCCATATCTCATACCACAAAAGCAAATTTAATTATTTTTAAACAATTATATTTAATTACCAATAATTATCCATAGAGTAATACACACTAAAGACACAAAAAATGGGTAATGTACACTAAAACCACAACTTATATTATGTGAATAGTCTATAGCATGACTGTAGTACTATGATGATTAAATTTTATAAGATTTTATACATAATAAATCATCATTTAAAATAAAATTGTAAATATCTCTAAAAAATTTCAGTTAGTGATATACCCCCATAGAAATGGTAAGAAATGACATACATTTATCCATCATTAGAATCCTTTAACTACCACATAGAAAATCTTCATTATTTCGATGTGATTCTAGGACATCCCATAGGGCATCATTAATTCTAATTAGGGTACCCAAATTCAATAATTTATAAAACCAAGAGAACTACTAGAAATTTATTACTTGGAAAGAACAAGTGTCCAAGTCACAGGGATGATCTGTATGTTCTAAATTAATTAAAGAAACTAAAATGGTAGTTTTTTGGATTGTTTGGAGATAGAGAAAGGGTGAACCAATGATTGGTGTTGATTTCAAGAAAAAAAGGCATTCCAGGTTCAGTTATTTTAGATTCATGTTTAAGGAATTAAATTGATAATTAATTTATTCATTTTTTTCTATCAGAATTATGTCATTAGGTATCCTTAGTCTTGGTACCATTCACTAATCCTATGATTACCCCATTGTAATGGTCATCTAAAAACAGCAGTCACAATACTAGCAATCCTAATACACTATTTAAGTATAACTAACAAACATTGCATAATGGTCATACACAAAATAGTCCAATTAATTGATGTAATTAAATTATAATCCTCATAACTCAACAATGGTCATGCAATATGAAAATAATATGAATTGGAATTGATAAAAAGAGTTATAACAATCCAAAATAAGAATATGAAATAAAAATTATCCCTAACCAGCACATACCCCTACAACAAAATCACTTGGCTAAAATAATACTACTCGCTAATTCTTGGCATGACGAGAATTAGTAGCATGGGTACCTTAGGAAGAACTGAGATGAAGAATAGTGGAAATAAGGTCACTAGATCATCACTCAGTGCATGTGCATCACTCTGGAAGACGTTTGTTGGCTCCCTCTATCCTAGATGCTCGACACTGTGTATATTCAGTTTATTTTCATATGTTTTTTCATCAAAACTCATCCACCAATGTTTTTATTTTTCTTCCGATAAAAAAATTCTCAGCATGTAATCTTTTACATTTAATATAGTCCATACTATCAATGGATTTTCCATATCTTTCCTCTCCTAAAATTTCATGACATGTATTTTTTTACAATACATGTGATGTATTTTTATTGAATTTAATCATCATGTCTTACATCGGGTGGTAGAAACTTAATTTGGAAAAATAAAATCATGTAATATGATACAAGATGTGTAAATTTTCAGCTCTAGTTCTATCACTCTAATTTGGTTAAAAAAATCTGATGTCACACAGCTTCACTTCGCTTGTAGTGAAAAGTTTATTTTAGATCCAATATTCAACTCTTTTCATTATTTTTTCCTAAATATGTTGTTCCTGTCATAAAACAAGAAAAGAAGTTAATCTGTTCCAAAATTTTCAAGATTATTCATTTAAATATAAAAATCAATACATTAAAACACTCTAAAATTTATACATTAAAAATAATTATCATTCAACCATTATCTAATGGAATCCCAAACCAAATACCTAAAATATCCATATAAAAATAGAGGAATACAAAGAGATGGATGATAGAATGAATAATTTGGGGGATGTAAGATTAATTCACAAAAATAATTTACTTAAAACTAATCAAAACCAAAGTGGGGAAAAAGAGGAAGATAAGGGGGAGGATTACCCATTTTTGGGTGCCTTTACTAGATTAATAGAATGAAGATAACCATAAAATGATGGGTTTTATATTTATTTAAATAAATAATTATTAGGCCCACCAAGTACCCACTATTAACCCAAAAGGAACCATGTTTCCACCAAAGGGCTTCCTCCCTTCTTGATACCCCACTAAGTATCATGTACAACCCCGCTGTTTACCCAGTGGTATTTAATATGCTTCAGTATACCACCGGATATCACCAATAATTTGGTTCACCTCTATTGGTCATGGGATAGTTAACTTTTCTCTTATAAACAATACCACCCTACTCTCTTCCATTAAATATCTCTCCCCCAACAAAAAACCCCAAACATATCTACCTATTAAAACATATCTTGAACTCCATTCCTTCATGATAAATTCTCAAAATTTAAATTTACCCAAATCCCAATCCTTTGATTACCATAGTTTTCAATTTCTATAAACACATAAAAATACATGTCATTATGAACTCCCCACCATAGGGTTTCTCATCCCTGGGAAGCATCATTGTGCATCTCCTATGAACTTATCTATTGATTGAGATTGAATGTCCATCAATAGACTTATATATTTTACTAGACATAGGTGTTCCATCACCAAACCTTGTCTAGAGAAACTATATAATAAAAAACCTCTCAAAAATTTTAGATGCACTAAATTTCTACGAAATGGTATGGAAGACTATAATTTTATATCTCTTTATATGATCATACATGGAATGTATCATGTTTTACTCCACCATGTTAACTATCTCTATGATCCTCTCATCCAACATATTTTTGTTTTACATATATATATTAAACTACCTATGTTCCAACCATGGTAAGTCCATCAGAATCACATCATCAATGAAATTGAGCTCCTCCGGTTGTTTTCTATAGTCTATTTAAAATCATTACATGATCCAGGTATCCTAATCCATGCCTCCTAGTTATCTACTCCTTGAATACTATCTTCCCCTACTGACTTGGTCTACCAATTATAATTCTACTTTAACAAGAGAATATTCATACCCTCCTTATATGTATTATAATTTCCTATTTTTTGTTCAAACATGGACTATTTCCCAAAAGTCAAATACCACCAGTTTCCCATGTACTAGATCTTCCAAATGTCTCCATTAACTTTCCATATCTAGTTTTCCTTAGGAAATATATATAATTCACTTATTATTAGGGTATCTAATATGATACCTTAACCATCCTTCTCTGAGTCATTACACCCATAATCCAGCCTAAGCTTCAAACTTAATCCAAAAATATTCAATGCCTTTTCTAATGTATCAATAATAGACTTATCTATTGAACCTTTTCTGTCTTATATCCTAGAAGCATTATCTAAACATCCACAACATTTTTCAATAGATTTTTTTTATTCATATAAAACTTACTACTCCTTCCACAACCTAAGGGGATTCCAACATAGTACTTACCACCCCAAGATTTCCCATATAATCATCAAACTCGAAACACACATCTATATTATGATATATTGAAATGACCATATCCCACAATCCTCTCCTAAAAAAACTATTAGAACCAAATAATGTGGTTCACTCTAAGTATTATAGGTATTGGGGTACTTCCTTCCATCGATGTCATGCTTTACAACTGATTGGTGACCTCAATCTCTGCTCCATGTGAGAACAACTCTTGTGACCAACATAATAAAAAAATTGAAACACTAGTTATGATACATTTTATAATTTATACACCAATTTGAGAATATTAATATTTCTAAAAAAATAGAGTCCATTAAATATAGCTCCATACACACGTGAAACCTATAGAATAATTTTTACCCATATACAACAAGTCCTAAAAAACATTACCAACATATCAACTCATCATGAATAAAACACATCTTTTTATATCATTTTTAATTTTATTTTCCTCTACTACAATGAATTTTTACCATACTCACATCAAAAATGTCTCATGAAAATCATATCCACCATAGAATCATATTGACCCACCATGAATAGAACATTAAAATTTAATCATAATAATATTGTGATCCTCCCAAGGATTTAGAGGGTTTTCTCTGGAAATACTAACTAGAATTTTCCGATCACTCTATCCATTGATGAACAAATAATTAAGTGTTTAAAATATTTAAAATATACTCACTCCATGTGTAGTTTTACTAGATTTCTACCCCTTTGAGACTGTCCTAATTCCCACTCATCCTTCAAAATATTACTACCCCTTGGGTATTGATCTTTAACACCAATATATGGACATGATGGTATTTTTATAATGACCATTCATCTTATGATTTTCACCAAAAATCCTCAAGTTTTATTTTATACTATATTATTTGATCCACCATGCCTCAGATAAAATTATCACCCCAAAGAATTACTAAGATATTTTAATCCATTAAAATCTCAAATTTTATTCTCAATTCACACCCATGTTCCAATCTGCATGATTTATCTACTTCTTATACTAGTCATATACAATGATAATTACCCAAAAATTGAACCTAGTGTAGTTCATTTTCAATAATCACACATACCCCATAAATCACTACACCAAACCTACTCCCTTAACTCCTAGGTATGAAGGATTCTATACATTCCATTCAAAAAAATTCACATGACCCGTCCACATACATCATACGATACATGGATATTCTCCCCATTCCTCTAAGAGAAATACAACATTCCCATATCAATTCCAAAACCTCGTTTCTCATATTTAATTAAGAAAAAATTATATACCACCCTACAATCTCACCCAACCCATGCAATCATGAGCCTTATCATGCCACAACAATGCTTTCCCACCTAATCAACCAAGTTATAATATATTCAATCCATCCTATCACATACCACATTAGTATTAAATAAGAAACCAACTATGATATAATTCCAAGATATCACAAACTTACCATTTATTCCTCACTCTGCTATCTCAAGAACTCTCAACCCTCTAAGAATATGATGCATAAATAAACCAATACACAATAGATCTCATGACTGCATCCATCAATATCTTAAGAGTACAATATCTATTCCAAACATAACCTATGAAATAATTTTAATCCAAAAACACTCCCAAAACCTACACTAACACTTCTACTATCCACTTAAGACATCACATTCCTCAATATAAACATATACAAGGCATATAATGCCTCTCTTACACACTTAAATATTTTTTATCACACCCTGTTTGTATACACAATGATTATCAAGTGGTAACATCCATAAAAATGACCCATAATGTTTCATTGATTAACAAGGACCAGATAAGTTATTCAAGAAAACACTAAATCATTTATTATTTTTCATTTAATGAAAAAGCCAATATTACTAAAATCACTTTAAAAATACCTTTACATTAGAAAAAATCAAAACAACTTTTTCTTTAATTTTTTTTCAATTATGTATTGTATGTTTTAGGTCATGTAAACTTATTTGACAAGTATTAAAAATGAATTAATACCTATTATCACCTCAGATAAAGTGTAAAATACAAAACCAATGACCATAAGATCATAACTTAGACATTAAATAATATGTAAAAATAAAAAGTAATAACTTAAAACCAACAACCCTAGTAACAGAGACTTACATTGTATAAGTTCTAAAATTCACTAATCCAGTGTCTGTTCCATGTTATGATAAATCCTATCTCTATTTACCATGATGTAAATTATAAAACCAAATAATCATGGAAGCTTTAATATAATTTTTAATGTCCCTGGTCAAATTCACCCAAATAGTAATCAAGCCAAGTAGATATATCACCTTAGGTATTATTTCATATGTACTAGAGGAAATTCTATTATGATAGGGGTCTAATCCATAAAATGAGGATACTATACCCTTGTTATTAAAATATTATGATAGTTATAAAAAACTAAAAACATAAATTATATATAAATAGATAATATTAAATTACAATAGATAGGTAACCATAACAAAAATATGACATATGTTGTATAAAAAAGAACCCATAATAGCACACCTTAGTCATAAAAATAGAGATTTACCTAAATTGGTCAACCATAAAAATAATATAATAAGAAAATAAAAAATTAATTGGGATGTCATGTTATTAACCAACTTTTTGAACTTTCTTTGGAATCCACTCTCATCCTTTCTAATAATCAAACACCAATCCATTCCACTAAGACCTTTTACTAACCAATAACTCAAATACATGGGTTTCACATACAACGATGTGTACATAATGGCTGTGGGTACAAAATTTATATTCTATTTCCAATAGGTCCTCTAAAATACTCCATAATAAATATATGGGAGTATATGAACAATTTAATATAACAAGCCACAATAATAATCATGTAACACACAAGTCAAGTAGTCACGTGTGAACTTAGCCACTATTTTTCTCAATACTACCTACTTATGGTAGTTCAGGTGGATCAAGTTAATATTAAAAGAAAGAAATTTTAAGCATTATCTTAGTCTTGGGTTAGTCTACCCGTTGATAAAAACATTATCTAAGGGACTCATATCACATTGATCCCCTAGAAGGAATCATATAGAGGACTTGATTAAGGCTTATCCCCTAAGGAGAACATATGGAGGACCCAACATGTTTCCATACACTAGTTAACCATATGGAATACCTGACACATTTTATTACTCTAAGAAGAATATAAGAAGGGATCAAATTTTTTTCATCATTGACAATGACACATAAAAAACCTGGTATGTTGTTTCCCCCATAGAAGAGCATACGAATGACCAATAATGTTTTTCCCCTTAAAAATAACATATGATTTTGGGAGAACCCATATTATAGTTATCTACTATGTAAAGATACAACTACTTAAGGACTTGTCTTGAAGTCATCCTATAACATTTGAGTTTCCATCAGAAGATAAAACAATAACCATGAATTCATGTCAATTATACATAAACCTTGGTTATATCTAGACACATCCCTTACATCTCATATCTTAATGTACTCCATAGAGCACCCATTTAGTCCAAAGGCATATCTGGATTCACAAGATATAAAACACTCCTACACTACTCATAACCACACTACCCCAGGAATCATGCATGTTGAACCTTGATATCCTAGAAACCACTCATCTCAATCAATATGTTTTTACTAATGATTATCCATCCCACAATTAAAAACCTACTATTCTCATCCCTCATCCCTTGATATAAGAAAATTTAAATAATGTTTTCAATAATCCTACCCAAGGATGATCATCTCACTCAGTTATGAAGGACCAAATCAATTTTTGACCACCTGTTTATTCACCTCCATCATGAACATAACTCCCCTATAGAACGATTACACTATAAAAAAACATTATTTAGCCATTCTATTTTTGTTTAGTGGAGATTCAAACCATCATGAAAAGAGACATCACAAAACATTTTGCGGTGGGTTTTAAAATGCATCGAAAAATTATTTAGCAGTGGTTTTCTAAATGACCATCAAAATTTCCATGAAAAGAAATGTCATGAAACATTCAGTAACGGTTCTCAAAAAATGTTTCAAAATGTATTACCTATTTTTTTAATTTTTTCATGTTATTATCTATTTTTTTTTTATTTTTTTACTAAATTTTATTTTATTTATTTACTGTTTATTGTATATTATTTATTATTTATTTATTTATTTATTTTATTTTTATCCTATCATGCCATCATATACCGAACTTGTTAGGCATAAATTATATACATATATATATATGTATTGGGTGATATTTTAACTCATTACATCTTGGTAATTCAACAATGGCTTTACCACTCTAGCAAACTCTCCATGTGGTGTGTAAACATAAATTCATGTACCTATATATATACATAAAAATACACACAAATACTTATACATAAATAATATTATTAAATAAAAATTATATTATATATTAAATATTAAAAAACAAACAATACATTACAAATAAATATGAAATGTAAAATAAATAATTAATAAATAATAAATAATAAATAGAAAAGTTATTAAAAAATATAAAAAACAATTAATTAATAATCAAAAATAAATAATAAATAATAAATAATAAACCATAAATAATAAATTATCAAACATCATATAATAAATATGTAGTAAATAAATAAATTAATAAATAAATAAAAAAATTAATAAAAAATTAATAATATTTTAATAATAAATAATAAATAAAATATTTAAAATAAGTAAAAAATTGATAATTAATTAATAGAAAATAATAAATGAATTTATAATAAATAAAAAATAAGAAATAAGAAATGATAAATGTGAAATAATAAGTACTAAATAATAAATAATAATTTGTAAATAGTAAATAAATATATAAAAATACATATAAAGTTATTTAAATATTGTTATATATATCTTATAAAAGTATATAAATATAGAAAAATTTACATAAATGTATATAAATACAAGCACAAAGATACACACACTAACCAAGAGAATGCAAATCAATATATATACCAACATTATATATATAAATATATATTAATGTACATAAATATTGAATAGTATGCATAAATACATATAAATGTCTATTCCTAAATGCAATTATATATTATTTGAAAAGAAATGTTGATAAATATATATAAATTATAAATATATATAAATAATTGTACAAAAATATAGACATATATATATATATATTATAGATAATAAATCACAGGAATAAGAAAAGCCACAATAATTAACACACCATAAAATCAATATGAATATAAATTGATGAAATAAAATCACAGATAACCCAATAATCATATTAAGACACTCTTATATGAAGTCAAAATCACATCTAATGTTCAAAAATCAATGGTATACAAACAAAAAAAATCAGGATGAGAGACCATTGTAACTTTTAACCTCTAAAAATAGTTATTTGGGCCTCCCTAATAAACATGGAATATATATCTTTTCCGTATTTTATTAGATATATTGTATAGGAAAAATGGACCCCCAAATCAAATATTATAGATGCTCGAAGTTGAATTTGTATTTTAAACTTCACTTAAAACAATAATAAATTTTATTTGGTTACATATTACCAAATTATTATAAACTTTTTATTGAATATTACTTCATAAGCTTCAATTGGAGTGGTTATGGAGCTAAAATTGACACCCATATCAAAAGTTATAATCATTTGATAATGAAATCTGAGTTTCAAAAAAAATTAACAAAAATTAGTGGATATTTCTTAAAAAATAAAAATATTAAAATTATATATTAACTGGGGGTTTTTATAAAATTGTCACTAAAAATATTTTGATAAAATATTTAGTGGCTGTTTTCAAAACCACCACTAAAAATGTCATGAATTTCAATTTTACATATATTGTTATATACATGCCACATCACAAGCTTCATAGGAAACCCATTCGGTAACATAAAATCCATGTTCCACTTCACATGGACCATTTGAACTACTCAATACACTTCCTTGTCCAACCATCAGACTATTACCATAGCATTAATCTATTATTTATAATCCTCATGTGATTCCACACCTGATACACCAACCGATCACCCTTAAGAAGATGATCATGCTCATAAAACAATGTCCCAACCCCTATAATAATGACCCCCATTATTTATAACCCATCAAAAAACATGAAAATCATACATATTTACCTTAATTGGACACAATATCTACACTTTTTTAAGGACAAAAGTAGACCCTTTCAACCAACTTCACCCTTGGAGAACCATAAATTTCCTCCTCTTCTGACCATCCCATCTATAGAGCAGTAATATAGTAACTGAGTGATTCTAAATCTAATCCGTTATGATTGGAATGGAAATTCCATACCCAATAGATTATACCTAATTATTGATAGACGTGTGTTCCCTATTAGTTCATATTTGAGTCATGTTGACTCAAGTACTCACACATGTATATCACATCGCAAACAAACACATATAAATATATCGCTTTATATTTTATGGACCACCTATCTAATTATAGAGTTAACGACTTGAACGATTATATTTTATCCATTTTTAAGACTATATTGATCATCTATGACAATACAAGCTCGTATCTCTTGTCAAAACAATTAATTAAGTATAAAAATGATAATTAATTTTATATAATTATTCAGATAATCATAACATATTAAAACTCACCGAACAAAGGATAGCCACTGAAACTACAACCAATAGGGGGTAAACAATCCATGGATTTCCTCAGACACTCCTATCACTAAGATCTATATAATTCAAGACCAAATAAATATCTGATTTTAAATAAAATTGAAGAAAATAAAAAAAACTCATCAAATGGTTTACCTTTATAGAAATAGTGAGATATAGTGTGAATTCATCTTTTTATGGTTTTCTCTAACCACAACATGAAAAATCCAAGTGATTCCACCATGCTCTAGTAAAATAAAAAAAATATTTCATAAAATAAATGTTTCAAAATAGAGAGGGTAAATTATGTAGAATGGAGAAGGAAGAAAGAGGAGGGTGGGTCTGAACTGAGTTCTATATACAATGAACTCTAAATCACCCCACATAAAAAAGAAGAAAAAATAGAAGAGAGGGGTGGTCCAACTAAAATATCCCTTCATGTGGTGCCTCATTCAACTAAAAAAATCATTAACTACAAAATAGTTTTACTTCCATATAATTTAGAAAAATAATCATTGGTACCAATGGGTGCCCATTGGGTACCTACTAGGTACACATTGGGCACCTACAGGGTACCTATTGGACATCTAGGGACATATTCCCCTCTATCCACCCCACTGACTACCAGATAAATCCCTACTAAGTACCCACCAACCCTCACTAGGTGATAAGTACACCTATATAGTGTACCCAGGGGTTGCATCTATCATTATTATGAATTAAAACCTACTCCCTTTGTTTTCTCAAACCCTCATCCCCCAAAACGACTATAATTCAATTTACAAATTCAGTAAACTATCCAAAATTGCTCCATATGATACATATTATTAAAATTAAAATTTACCAAAATCCTTAACCAATAATATATGGACTTTTCTCTGTTGATATGTAATGATTTTATTCATTACATAAGGTACCAATCACCACCTTAGTCTGATTTCTAATATCTTAAACTATGAGACAATTTTTGAGTCTAAGATGAGGAAAACCAAGAATCTCTCATAAAAATATTAAATCATTTTATATTAATTACAAACAAAACTCAAAATAATATACACAAGAAAACCATAAATGTTTATTATAGTTGGGGACTAGATACATAATCAACTCATTTTAGTGTTGAATTAATGATTTCACACAAGCATTGTTATCATGTTGTACCCTTCTAGACTTATCAGAATTAATACCTATTTTTATAACTTATGGAAAATGAAACATAATAGCATGGATTATTATTAAGGTTAAACATGAGAGATAATAATATAATATCAAAACTAAGTGTAAGGTAAGTATATGGGAGTTATAACATGATCGTAACTTACTAAATTTTTATCTAAAAATTCATAGATCAAAAAACACAAATAATGGAATAATGTGTTTTCGTAAAAAATACATGGGTCAGAAATGTTTGGAATTATCATTAATTGATCATGAGATATGATAAAATACCTTTTGGATAATATATGAGTTTTTGGAATACATATAAATTTATAAAATCATTTCCTTAGTGTAGGTTAACAAGAATGAAAATCAAAGTGGATAGAGTCCCATAGCTGATTTCGATCCACTCACCCTTCACATCAAAAAATGGATAGTGTCCCATTTTTTATTAAGTTCTCTCCCCATTTAATTTCATGTTATCTCATGAAATATCATATGTTACCTAATTCCTTGGGGGGATATATAATTATTGGCCCACTCACCACACAATGAAAACCAAACATATGTGTCCATTAGAACATCAAAACATTCATATTTCCACATCACTTAATTAACCCACATAAAAAATATGTGTTTCAGGAAAAATATAAATTACATTTCATAAGAAGTTAAAAAAATAAAAGTGGACGGTAGAATAAGAACATATCCCAAGTGAAACATAATGAACATCAAAATGTTTTCAAATAGATGAAAACACCATTTTTATATTATTTGAAAAATAAATTTAAAAAATAATAATAAATATCCCTTTTTCTTTAGAAATCATTAAAAATTAAAAACTTTTGATACCCCATTTTAAAACATAGAAATTAAGAGTTAATGGTGAAATAATTTTTACACATGGAAAAATTTTAAAGGAATACCTTTATCAAAATGAGGCATGTGTAAAATGATAAAAAAATTCAAAAAATTTGTAGAAAAAGTAAACAAATAACACAAAAACACCTTAATTAATTATTTAATGTTGGAAAATAACATCCAAAAAACTAATGATTGACATAGAGGAATAATATTTTTGACTAAAAATAATAAGTGGAGTAAGTTTCACTTATTTTCACCACATCAGGGAAATTAATTACCAAGGAAAATTAAATTGGGGGAGAACATGTAAAAACCAAATAATAATAAGGGGAGAATAATTTTTTTTATTTTTTAGTGATAATCATCACGCAATGTTGACTCAAATGGAAATTCATTCATAAAAATATCGATTTGAAAATTATATTAGAAAGAAACACTTACCTTTTTCACACAAAATGCAGGAAATGTATTTAACCTCAGATATAATGAAAACAGCCATCTTAATCACTTATTTCACAAAATTATTCACATATATTATCTTTTTATATTCTCAAATTATGATCATTCACTACATGTGTATTAATTAGTTAATGATTATTTTTATCATTAAATGTTAGTAATTTTGATTGGTTCACGCATGTTATGAAATAGCGATATAAAACCCCATTATTTGGTAACAATTTCATAATTAAAAAATTATAAAGTATATTTAAATAATTTTTTCAATTATTTATAATCCCTATGATTATTTTATGTGAAATATAATCATGGTTCACAAGAATGAGATACATAATGAGATTACATAAGGTAATTTATTGATATTAACAATTACTTTATCATGATTGTCAACTATTGTAATATAATTTTAAAACCCTACTCATGAATCATATGACTCCATAATATCATATATACTTTTCAAATATATTTTATAAACATTCATAAAATGTTTTGATGAAAAATGTAACATGTCGTCCATAGAGGTGGTAGTTTAAGTGTAATACGAGAAACCATTTCAATTTCCATATAAAGGAATGAAGGTATAAAATAATTTATCCTTTAATAAAATTAATATTGTTAAAAATATCACATATATTAACTAAATGACTACATTGATCTTTTCAATTAATTTGGTTATAAAAAAGAAGTATGTTTTTCATGAAGGCAGTTGTCAGCAAGTACTCATCGACAACATTTTTGTTATTCTAATGATAATAGAGGAAGTTTTATAATTATTTTACCATAAATATAATAACATTATGAATACTAATAAAACTTTTTTTTATTTTTTTATTTTTTATTAGTTTTTATTATTATAGATAATAAGGATATAGAAAATAAAGTCATAGACTATGTGATACCTGCGCTGAGAATTTAAATCTTATCTAGAAAGCTCCATTAAAAAATGGAGGACATATGTATTATTCATGGATCAAGTGGAAAAAAGTGTGATAGTTATATAGGTAACTTATAGTAAGAATATTTTTAAGATTAATTCTTTTTTAGTGTGTATGTAAAGGGGTGGTGGAAGTATCCATTGATAAATGATCTCAGTGGTATTTTTATAATAATATAGAAAAAAATGACTCTTTAAGGGTTAAGTGGATCCAAAAGTGGTAAATTATGGAGTGGAGTGGTATAAGGGTTGAGAAAACCCTTCACCAAACACGTAAAGGTATGGTTTGAGTGTTTTTAGGTTTATCTCTTTATATTTAACTTGTTTACCCAAATTAATTTTTCCGTAGTAACACTTTTTTAAAATTTGTTAACTTATTTTTAAAAATTAAAATATAGTTACACTTATTATATAATTTTAATATTACGATTAAAAATATTATTACAATTTAAAAATATTAAATTTATAAAGTTTATAAAAAATAATTCCAAAAAAATATGTGTTGTAACGTAAAAATAGTTTTTAACAAAATGAAATTTTAGGTTCTAAAATGTAAAATATAGGTTTTTAAATTAAAATTACTATTTTAAAATGTATAAATTTACTTATTAATTACATATTTGACTAATAAAATAGTTTTATTAAATTTTAAGTCATGTTTATACCCTAATTATGGCATAACATTAATTTTATTTATAAAAATGTTATTTATTTCTATTCACCTAAAAAATATTTTTAGATAATTCCCATAAATTAATACTAAGATAATATTGTTATAATGAATTCAAAATTTTAATATATTTTTTAAAATTTAAACGTGTAATTTTTTAAAATTTATCTTTTAAATAATTAATATAATATTAAATAAAAAGAATGTTTTTAAATAAAACATTTTTAGGTTTCTTCTAGAGGAGAAATTGTGTTGATCACCCATATTATAGGAAACCAATGGTCTGATGAGAACTATGCAATTAATCCTTTTTATTTTTCAAAATAGATACAATGGTTAAAATATTTTCCATCGAGTTTACCATCTTTATTTCATGGAAAGGATCCCACATAAAGTTGAAGAAAATCGTTCGATGATTTGATTATATGGGGTTTTACGATTGTACAATCATTCAATTAGGTTTTCCATTCATGATTATCTTCCATAGAAACTTCCAATGGTCCCCAGTTCCATAAAAAGGTAAAGACCCTTTTTCCATAGGTGGGAAGTCAATTAGGGTTTCAGAACCAATGGTATTTAGGAACATACATTGTTCGACAGGATGGGATGTTGGTCTCATCAAACATTGGGGGGGGACTGTTTCCTACTCCATGAATCTCTTACAAATTTAAGATAAGTTTGAGAAACTCTTCTTAATTGCAATAAAGGACTGGTTACCCTAAAAAATGGGGAAGTACCAAATCCTTCTATGTATAAAAGATTTTCTATCAATCATTCCATTTGAATGAATCTGAGTTTCTTAATTTTCCCCCATTATCTAGTATTTATTTATTTTTTTAACAAAACATAACCAGGTACTCTGGATTTTACTACCATATAGAGATAATATTAGTATTTTTAGGATGGGATTGATCCATTATGAGGCATCCAACATATCATATTTATAATAGGAATCAAAACCCATATAGTTTTTTAAAAACATGAAGTTTTACATCACACAAAAAAAATATGAGGGAACTTAGGACACATGTATTGAGGTTCGGGCTGCAAGAAGGTGTCCTTTGTATCCTAGTGAGGAAATGAATTAGATTTATCTTATTGTTATCATGCCCTTGGGAAATTCCTCTAGGTGGATTCCCTTATATATGGGAAATCATACAATGCACTGATTAAGGATTACGCACTGAGGATTCCCTAAATTATGTAGATTCATCATGAAAATGATATGGTTATTGAAACTCCGTAAGCACATGTGGCTTATGGCTGGTGTGGGAAAAAAGGGATAGAAACAAATTAGTATCACTTCATATGGATGTAGTAATTATGAGCTAGGATAGCCCTTTGGATGTTTAATATGGATATTTTTTTGTATTAAGGAATCCTACACATAAATTTTATGGATGGAATCAAATTTAATGTAGTTTAGTTGATTTCTCAATCTTCTCAAGGATGAGAAAAAATGGTCATCCCATGGGTGTAATTGGGTCCCGATAATTGGATTGTTAGGGATATAGTGGGGATTATAATGAGGTGGATTCTCATTTGACATTAGGCCTTAAAATTCATTTTACAAATCCTAGTTATGGTAGGAATTAGAGTTCTCATAGTTATGTTTAATTGGGTCTTACACATTAATGTTTCCCTAATATGGGATACTTGTCATATTATGTTGATGATCGGTTCTTACACACTAAGGTTGCCTTAATATGTGGGAACTGGAAAAGGTTTTCATGTCTCAAGATTCCTTCTTGACATTGCCTTATTTTATTTCTGACATGTGTGAAGATGCTTCAATATATCCTCCCAGACATGAACAAAGGAAATCACATGATTCATTTTTAATTTTCTGAAAGATTTCACATAATCTGAATGGAATATATGAAGACCATCACATGATCATGTATATCATGTATAAATGACATCACATGATCCAGGTTAACATGTATAAATGGTTCTATATATCATGGATGTCTTTTTTGGAGGATGTACCATGATCTAAGCAGACATTTTGAAGGGTTCTGAATGACCAGGATGACTTGTCTGGAAGATGTTGTATGATCCATGATAACATGTATGGAGGGTGTTTTATGACCTTGGTGAATTGTCCAAAGGATGTCACATGATCTGGGATGACATGTTCTGTGGATGCTACATGATCTAGAAGAATTTTCTAGAGGACATCATATGATCCAGGATAACATGTCTCAAAATCACCATGATAACTACCAGACTTGTCTTGGCATCCCCACATAACTCGGGAAACATGTCTGGTGGGAATCACAAGACATGGTTTTCAATCCCATTAGCATTTTAAAAACATGGGTGGGATTTCCTAATGGTATCTTGTGACTTTATTAAAATGTCAAAGGTATATCACTTGATCTTTATAATACATTGAGTGGGCATCACATGAATTTAGCCACATACCTTAGTGTTGTCGCATAATCTAGGTAACTCATGTGAAGAACATGAGGATTAGTGTGTATGTTTTTAACATAAGTATCTTATCATTTAGTCTTTATTCCAGCCATTTATTTCAAATGTTCATTATGTTTTCCAGTGTTATCTTTTTTTTTGTTTTTATGTGGTCCAGCTAATATATGGGGCCTCTTTCACATAACCTATCTAACACACCATAAGTCCTTTGTATAATATATCAAGTGATGATGTAAAGTGCCTATGCATGCTGCATGATCCCTTAGATCATTTACTTGGTTTTACATGGTATAATACCTTTTCAGTCACATTCATGGACATTTCTATAAGTCTTCTCTTGATCTCCCATGTTTGATGGGTCACAGATGGTTTTGGATTCATTTTTTATGATGGGGTGAGGGATTTATAGGCCTCGTTACCCCAGTTATATGTCAGCATGTTTGGAATGTATCTACTAGATTTTTTTTGGAGTTCATGGAGGGATTTGGTGCTACATGGTTCATATTAACCTTATGTGGGTCATTCTGGGGGGATCACATAATGATTAGTTCCCATTGGAATATTCCACCTTTGTCTCTTTTATTGGACCATGTCCAGTCAAATGGGTTTCTCTTGACCATGTTGATATGCCCATAGTAATTTCCCAGGTCATGCTAACTTGTTTTATAGTCTTCATGAGATCAGGATTCCCATGTAATGACTTTCTCATGATTGAGGATGACTTGTTTGGGGTTCTCTTTGAGACAAGGGAGACTTCTATAAGGTCTCTCATGAGAGCATGTCAAATTGTCAAGAGGGCTTCCATAGGATCATCCTGACCAACCAAGGGGAATTATGTGAGATCAATGGTGATCACATGGGGGTGAATAAACCATTTGGCATGATGAACATCATATCCTCACCCAATATGAATCTTTCTTATTTTACCATTTTATTTCATTAATTTCTTTACAAAGGCTAGGGATCTCATGAATTTGTAAAAGTGTTATCAAATAAAATCCCCCTCTATCAGTGATGTATCACGTAACCTATAAAGGGTCATGTGGTGATTTTCATGCATTGTCAAGGATGATTATTTTGTTTTTATTTGGATCCAGTCGTAGAAATGTGGAGTTAAACTGATGTGTATTAAACCATTTTCAAAATTAAAGCGAAATGTTGGGAGATCTTGTGCAGAAAGGTCGAAATGTCTCGACGGTTTTCATGATGTCTTCCAGACCATAGTGGTGCATCATATGAATAACAATGACCATGAAATTGTTCTGAATTTTTCATATTTTCATCCTTTATTTTACATGGTATTTGATGGTTTTCAAGATCATTCCAAATAAAACGACTTATGACTCAGAGGGACTAATCTGGAAGCCTCTGCATGATCATAGACTATCTTGGATTCCATTTCAAAAGTAAGGAGGAAGTTCAAAAACTGATCTGCGTGATCTCCATCAGGTCATGCATTGTTCATCAACCATTCTCAAGACCTTAGGAAGGTCAAGAGATCACATGTACTTTTTGAATTAATGATATAAGCATTTCCTTCCCACCTTATCATTCATTTCTTTGTAGGTAAAATAATACCCATGATTCAGTTATTTCTTCCCTTGAATAATTGTTATGATCATTTAGAGAGTGTCAACAATCCCCCCCCCCTCAGGAGTGGTGTATGCAGGGAAAATAAATCATATCTAACAAAGGTAAATTCCCACCTAAGTCTTAGGGGTTTTCTCTGATTGGTGTCTTGGGAAACGTTTGATCTCCCATGTGAATCTTATTATTCCTCATAATTCCATATAAATAGGTGATTGAAGGGGAGCTCATTCACCAATGAAATAAACTTCTCCATAGATCTTTCAACCTTCTTTTTTCATGTGAACCCTTCAAAATACCTCTTGAAAAAACTGATCATGAGACTTCTCTGCAATAATTGATCCCAGGATCTGTTTCGATATATCTACTTTGTCCTAGCACTTTCTCAAACCATTCATGAATCAAATCTAGATAATTTCTTAAGATTTGGTCATATTGTTATCTTGTAGGTTTTTTTGCTCACAATTTTTGTTCCTTATTCATTTTTTGGATACTAGATCATTGGTGTGATATACATTAAGATCTTTTAGGTTGGATATTCTATTATTTTAGTTTAGGTTCTATTAGTTCATTTCTGCTATTATTGTTGTTTATGGTCATTTATTTCATACCATCTATTTTTATTTTGGTTTCTTTTAACTTGTACCTATGGTTTCTATAGTATAGGGTATTTTATCTGGGACTATGCGATTCCATTCAGATTAAATTCTTACTTTGAGGACTTGATTGGTGAATATGTAATATGGGGAAGAAATTACTATGATTACCCAAGAAAACCTTAATGTTATGAGTTCTACCATAGTGTTTTCATGGGCTCATGAGGACTGTAGTTACTTCCCTATAAGGAGGATACATATTTGGTTGTTAGGTAAAATCCATTATGCATCACTACCATTTTCAAATAGTGGTGTATCCACTCTTTCACAGGGTCTTTTTAATATTTTTTAGATTTTGTGGGAAGATGGATAAAATATATGGAATCCAGAGTCCACCTGGATATTTGGAATTTGGGTTGTGTAAATCATGTTCCTAGGAACATGAATTAATGAGGATGGTATGGGACAATCAAGTCCGGAATTTCTTAGAATACCCTCGAGTGATGGGTTATATCATAGTGATGTTAAGGATCATGAGGATTGAAGTTCCTTTTGTATTAGGAGGATATGACACTAATCGGTAGTTAAAAGCCATTATGCATGAGTCTATAGGGATTAACTGCATGGTCAAGTAGATTTGATCCTAACTCTTATATGAGGTCTATAAAAAATTAATGAAGGCTCAAACTTCTAGTCAATAAAGTCGGATATTGAGAAAAGGACTATCGAGAAAGGTTTATTGAACCTTATTGATTTTTGATTTTAGGTTACGATTTTTGGTCACATCCCTACATGGTTTTAGGTCATATGGTGTGGTCCATTAAGAGTATTAGGAATGTACTGTTGCATCCATACCTTGAGAAAGGGTATAATACACGGTGATGTAATGTCATGGATGTAGAATATTATTGAATAGTATGGTTACGGGGCTTGTAAACCAGGGTTCCAATTTCTTAGTTAATGAGTTTGGTATGGGAAAATCATGATGAGAATGGACCAGAACACCCTTAGGTTATGGGTTCTACCATGGTGATACCAAGCTCACAATAATACAAAATCCATTCATATAGTGATAAGATGACTCTAGTTGGTAGGTTTGATCCCTTATAAATCTTTAGAATGGTCAAGTAGAGTGATATATTTTCTTTTCCAAGGGACAAGAAAGGTTTTCAACAACACCAGGAACTTAAATCATGATTATTGATTTATGAAATACGTAATATTCAAGAATGGGTTAAAGAACCCTAAAACTTGTTTCGTCTCCTAGTGAATACATTATCATAGTGAGGATATGTGACAATCCATTACTCTAACTTTTTCTTGGACTAGGGGGTCAAAGGGAATGGATGGTATTTTAATATTTCCATAATATAGACATAATGAGCTTAATTCCTATTTTATTTAATCCTTAATGTCTTCCTAAACTATAGAGATGAAGAGTTATGCGAGTGAAGACTTGACATTTTCTCAAGATTCCCTTTGTGTGTTTTCAACCTAATTTTTTTTTATTTTCTTCAATCTTGGTTTACAGTATTGAAATTTATACCATAATAGGATAGAATTTAGGTTTGTGCATCTTTGAACAAGGTTCAGGTAGTTTAAGGTTCTGCATATCATGGACTTTTTCTGAGGTAAATGCTAAACAAGATCCCAATTTTGATACCAAGGATCAAGCCTGCTTCTTCATCATTATGAGTGGGAGATGAAAATGTTGTAAATTATGGTTCAATTTTATCAGGTCATGAGTATGGTTTGGGATAATCATGTTAGGGATGGATCAAACACTATCAGGTTCTGGGTTCTATTATGGTGATGTTATGCTCACAGTAATCATAAATCACATAGTATTGGGAAAAGATGTCTCTAGTTGGTAGGTACAAGAGATTATGAATCCATATAAAGGTCAAATAGAGTGTTATATTTTTTTTATAGGGGAATTGAATATTTTTTGAAACCTGATGTTCTCTAGGTGTGATTTATAGACTGGGGGCCTTAAAGGATGCCAGAAGAACCATATACTCTGGTTAATCAGGGTCAAGATTTTTTGGTCATTTACTAAGGAATGTTGAGTGGCGATTGAATATACGTTTTAATTTCATGTTATGAATACATATTTTTTATGAGGTTTTAATGACATGTGACCATGAAATTTTCATTGAATTTTAGTATCATGCGGCAAGGACGTTTTTATTCCCTCACAGATTAACATCATACTATAAGGACATGGGGACCAATGGGAAAGTATTGTAAGATATCCTTATATAAACTTTGAATTGGTCAAGGTTAATTTAGATATGTGGACTATATTTTATCATTATGCATGCTTATTGGTGGATGGCCATATATTGGGCCCTTTTTTCACAGATTTATCACATGTGTAGGTGAGTCATATGTTGATATGACTTGTGCGTAGGAAAAAATGATCTTTTATGACTCAGACCACTTAGAAAAGATGTATATGTAGTTTTTATGTGTGTAGTGTAATATCATGAGGGTATTACATTTTCTGCATAGGTCCATCCCATATGTAGTTAATGGTGAATTTCTTTCATTTCATATGTTGTGGCTAGACCCATGATGGGAGATCTGGGCATCACTACATATCCTATGATGATAGGTTTCAAGAAAAATGTTGTTCTTGAATAAGAAACACTCTATATAGGTTAGATCAATAAGTTGGGGGGTTAATTTTTTCCATTTATTGTTATAGATTAACCTAGGATTGTAGATTCGGGAATTATTATGCATCCTTTGATAACAAGAATCAATACACATGTCTTTCTTGAACATAAAACACTCTATATAGGTCTAACCCATATGAGGAGGGGAGAATTGTTCATATTAATTTTTGTAGCTTAACCCAAAATTCGGAATTCTAGAGTCACAACGTATTAAGTTGTGAAAGGAATCAAGATTCATGTAGTTATTAAAAAACCATACAGTTTAATATCATGTGTTAAGGATGTAGGATCTCTGATGTGAAAATGGAATATGATGAATAGAACCAGGAATGGAATTCTGGGCATCACTACATATCTTTTGATGAAAATGATCAAGTCACATATTGTCCTAGAATAGAGGTTCGGTGGTAGACCAACACCAAGGGTATAGGTCCTCTCTAGATAGTTCCATATTAATATGTAGTTTTATATAATGAAAAAGACATCAATTGTGCATTTTCATGTCATGAAATGAGGACTCTTGGTGTGAATATTAATGTATTTCATCTCACACCATGATAACCCTTCCATTAGCTAATATAGATCATTCATGTAGGGGAGAACCTATAAAAATTCCTAATCTCACGTGATCTATTCTCAGTGTAAGAAACATGCAATTACAAAGATTACCATCATGACACTGAGTAAATTAGAGAAAAAACGAGGGATATTTAAATCATGTGGTAGCTGGGCCAAGATTTAGGAATTCAGAATCCCTACGTATCTTGTAATAATGAAAATAAAGTTGTACATAGTTTTGGAAACAAGTAAATTTTATTTTCATGTAGTGATGTCATCATTTGTGCATTTTTATGTCATGTGGAGAGAAAAAGAGTCACTAGACATGAAAATAGTGGAATATTGTGGTTGTGCTTATGAATGGAGGTTTGGACATCACTATGATTTTTGTGATATAAGGAATCAATCCACACATAGTTATTTTGAAATATATTACCTACGTGGTTCTAAATCTCCCAAATGTACAGGGGAATTTCACTTTCCTTTTCATAGATATATCTTATGTTTTGTAAATCATCAGTGAGATGACAATCCCGGGTATTTTATTATCATAAAGTGTGGAAATTCTCCATGCATATTAAAGTCATGCTGTAAGGAAATGTTTTTTATAGTTAAAAATCATGAGGATATGAAATCTACTAGATAGTTTACCATCATGATGTTTGGAATACTATAATTCTTAATGGAAGAAACACAAAGTATTTCTTAAGAAATTTTACATTGGGGGTTTGAAAAATTCCCCATCCATCATGGGAAAGGAGTGAGTTCCATTGTGATAAACCTTATGTATGATATATGGTCCTTCCTATTTGGGTTCCATCTTCAAATATTTTTTTCCTGGTATCATTGGGGTCTTGAGATCTAATACCAATTATCCTTGAAGGAATGAATGGAGGAAAACCTTTTTTATTAATGTCTTATGTAATATAATTTTAATGGACATCAAGGTTTCGAAATGTACGCAACCTGTTCTCATCAAGACACTCCCACTTATCCAAACAAATTTTCAACGACTCATCATTTAAGAGTTTTCTGTAAATGGTTTTTCAAAGTGAGGGAAATTGGATTCTATGGGAAATACTACCTCAATTCCATACACTAATGAATATTGGTTTTATTTCTTAGTAGTATTTGTGGTGTATATTAGTCCCATAAAGCATGGTGGGGCTTATCCATTATGGAATTATTGTCCTTATTCACCATTTTATGGATTATATTTCACAAAGTCTTATTTAAAGCCTCTATTTTTCCATTTCCTATTGCATGATAGTGGGATGAGTGATTAGAATCGATGTTGTACTACTAGTACAATTTCAACAACTTCGTATAATAGAATTTTGTTCCACTATTAGTCAATATCATAGGAGGGACTCTGAACCTTTTGATGACATGGTACTTCCTTGAAGTTGACTATATTCTTCACATTGAATTACATGATGACTATTTCTTCATCCCAGGTCAAATAGAGGTCGGTATCAGTAAGTATGTACTTAAACATCATAGATATGGTTGGTATATATGGTCCTAAAACATCCATTCCCCATAATAAATGGCTAGTAATATTTAGATGTATGTAGAAATTATGATGGATTATGTATAAAGTTTTCATGAATCCAAAATGCATGAAATTTCCTGCTTAATTCGATGTAGTCTTGTATCATGGGTTTCCAGTAGTTACCTAGCCTCATAATTTAGTGTGAGAGCCAAGTCCCAGACTGATGAGCATCATAGGATCCTTCAAAGACTTGTTCCATAATGTTTGTGTTCTCTATTTTTGCTCTGAATCTGAGATAGATCTTATTAAAGCCTCACTTGTAGAGGGATATTTTCACATATGGACCATCATGTAAGGTAAATTTATTTGATAAGAACCAGATCTATTCCCTTCCATCTCTATCAATTGGAAGAGTCCAATTTTGAATATAATCAGTTTTGGGATACATCCATCTAGGGGTGGATAATGTTTCGTCAGGATCTTGGGTAGTGTTGACCCGATTTATTTCTTCCATGTCACAGACGGTGATCATTGAGACCATCCTTAGTGTGTGATGTGAAATATTGATTCCTCCTAATCAGGATTGGCCAAGAATGTGGTTGTATTATCAAATTTGTTAGCATGATTAGTATAGGATCGGGTAACATGATGCAATTTGGGTTCGAAATGGAATGTCTCCATTAGTCCCTTGACGTAGTTGGTGTGTGGGGCTTGTTATAACAACCCAAACTTTTATCAATGAATGTTTTCCCTCATTATAATTATGTTATGTGGTATAAAACATATAAATATCATATAGAGATCAATAAAAACACTATTTTCATAAATTAGTAATAAAATAAGTGAGATTCGTTGAAATTAAGGAATGTATACAGATGGAATAGTAACTTGACCCTTTGAATAGTAACATGACCATTAAGAATGGTAATCCGGCCCATATAATGTTAACATTACCTATGAAATTATAAATAAAATCTAGGTATCTTATAAATGATAATTTTATATAATTATATCATAGTATTGGAAAATAAATGTTTTAAATTTGATAAATTAAGTGTTGTTTTTTTGTAAAATAAAACTGATTATTTAAAATTTGATGATGAATAGGATGATTTAAAAGAAAATTTATTTATATTAATTATTTTCATAAATTAATATATTTTAATTTTATTATTTTAATAAATTTTATGAGACCTTAATTATTTTTGTAAGCTGTCATAAAATCAGTTATAATTTTAAAATCAGTATTTTTCGAATAAATGATGATTTTAATTAAAAATTAAATTTCTCTTAATTATAAAATTATTTTCATAAAATTAAGTTCATTTTTTAATAATACATTTCAAAAAACTATTAGGGTTAATTTTTGATATTTTTCCAAAATAGTTATTTTTTTAATAGTACAATACTGTAATTTTAGGTATATATCATTATTAGTTAAATAAACAATTTATTAAGTCATTGCTTATTTAAAAACAACACTCTCAAACTATCCTAATTTATTTAATATATTTAGTAATAAGTTTCAAACTATTGATATTAATAATCCAAAATAATAAAATAATGAATAAAATAATCAAAAAACACCTCTCCCATCCCCTATAAATTCCACCCACACCACCTATTCCCCTCACACCTCCAAATCTTTTAGGATTGTCCAAATTATACCTAATACTCTCCTAATATTATCCCCCATGTCTAGTATTTTTTTCTCTCATCAAATTACCAAATCCAATTTCCTCAAGGAGGTTTTCAAGGAGAAACATTTATGAGGCAAAATACTCTTTCTTTTTCTTTTAATTTTTTTTCCATTTCTTTTCTTTTCTTATTATTTCCACACCTACCCTTATACAAGTGGCATGAAAACTAAATTATCTTATATATAGTATAATTTTATTTTTTTAATTTAATAATCTATCATCAAACCATTTCTTCTCTCTCATTTATTTTAAAAATGAAAACATTTCCATTGAGGTGTTCATTTGTCACCTTCGAGGTTGAAAAGTTTTCAGTTTCACTTACCTCCAACAAGGCTACTCATAAAAAAATTATAATGGTTGAAAAATATTTTAAACTGTATGTTATAACTTTTTTATGTTTTGGAACTAACATATATCCATAATACGAAATAATAAAACAAAACTAGTTCTTGATGATAAAAAACTACCAAATTAATCTAAATGACTATCATTAATGATTTATATAATGAATAGGACTCATATCTGAAAAAAAATATGAGACCATTTAAAATTCATTAATTTCATTAATAAAATATTACTTTAATTATGGATAATTATTCTCATTTTACACAATCTTCCATTCACGTATACAAGTAAACCAATAATGAAAACCAAGAAAACAAACACTCCCGAACAATGAAATTGAACTCTATAACTCATTAAAATGGCCAAAAACGAACTTAAAAAATGATAATGAATAAAATACATGTAAAAGAGGTTCCTGATTTAGTAATTATTTAATCTATTTTTATTATCTATTATATTAGAGGGAATAAATAATTTTTACATAAGGTAAGGGGACTCTCAGCCTCAATTAGCATTCTTTGGGTTATTCCTATTTCATGCCAAATTTTAGTGCAAATGTTATTTTTATATTACTCAAATATAATTTCTTTTTTCATACTTTCTATTTTATGGGATATACATGTTTCCAATATTATTTTTTTGGAAAATCCAATGATTTTTTCAAAATAAATTTTCTTTCTAAAAAACACCATTTTACTTCTCTCAATATTGTTTCTTCTTCACACAGGATTGATGATTCTTATACTAAGAATGTTATTCCCTTTTTTATTTTCGGAAACCGAATGTTTATTCAAGCCAGTATGATTTAAAAAATTCTCATGAAACCTAATTCCTTTCCATTGGTTATTTTATTCCTAGTAATTTTATACATTCTATGTGGCATACATGATTATGTAAATTTCATGATGTGACGTGTGCACCAAGAATTATGTTGCACTCCAATGCATTGGGTAATGTGATTTATCTCATAAGATAATGTGAAATATTTTTGAACATGATGATATCATTGTCCATAATGATGATTCTATTATTATTCATAGATGTTATGTGTAAACATGACGATAGATTAGTCTACAACTATGTGTTGTATTTGACCACTAAGATATGATGTTTCATTTTTATGAATTTCCACAGTCCATTCCTTTATATAATGATCCCTATCATTATTATGATGATGATACCATACTTATGTTATGATGATGAATATTATTCTACCACATGATATATTGATTCATGTTCTTATCTATCCTTCTACTAGGATTTTATCTCACCCATTTCATTTATGTATGTCCAAGTGTGACTACTTATACTATGGATAAATGAGATACACTAAGAATATAGAGTATAGGGAATTAAAATAATTTTTACGTATAATTATTTTAAAGCCTTTTATGGTCCTTATTTTCCAAAGACACGAATCCTTTGGATCCTGGTTTGGTCATGATTTTATGTTTTTTAACTTTAAATTTATTTAACAGTAATCTAAGAAAATTAGGGTCACTATAAGAAGTATCAGAGCATGTTTTAGTTAATTTGGGAATTAGGATTAGAGAACATTAGTGAAAAAACTTATTATGAGAATACTTATATAATCACCATAGAAGATTCGATTTATAAAAATTCTAAACATTTTATTCCCACAATATATTCCTTTAGAGTTAATTTCACAAACGACTAAATAATTTCTTCATAACATATTGAATTATATTTTGTTCAAATATTTTATATTTGATAAAATTTTGGTAACATGGAGATATTAGTCTAATAACCCATGCAATGGGAAATTGAGTGATTTCCTAAATAAAATCCCTAATTCCTTGGGTGGTGGAGTTAAAACTTTTATGATGATGATTACCTAGATATCTTAGGATATGAATAATAACCTGAATAATGTGGAACTTACTCCTTACCATAAGAGGGAAGAACTTGTTTTTGAGTATTTTATACCACAACAACCACTGCTATATAGTGGATCTTCTGATCTAATAGTTGAAAAATAGTGGTTCAGCTCAATAGAGAAGATATTTTCTATTATTCACTATTCTATGATAGAAAAAGGTGACATTATACATTTATCATTTAGATAGAGAGGCTGATCAATGATGGGAATTTATTAAACCAACCAAACTGAAGGAAGAAATAGAAGAGATGTAGTTGGAAGACTTCAAGAAAATTTTTATTAATAAGTATGTCACATGAACTCTTTAGAAAAACTTTGAGAGATTATTCATAGAACTGAACAAAAAGGAAGGTGAATCTATCATGGATTATAATGTAAATTTGAATATACTTTCAAGGTATGCCTCTGGTTTTGTTATCAACAATGATTAAAGAATTAATAGATTATTTAGTGGTTTAAATCCAAAGGTTCAAAAATCTCTATAAATTTGAGACATTTGGAGTTACAAATACATTGTTCAATGTCCACTAAAAGTGGAGATGGGGTTTAGAGAATGGTCCTAGGGCTATGAGATATGGAATGAAAGATGGAGTTTCAATATGGGGGATCTAATTACATAGGTGTAAAGAAAAATTAACTACTCACATGTCAAAAATGATGTAAAAATCACCATGGTAATTTCTTAAAGGGGATGGGGGAATTCTTTAAATATGGGAGAGAAGGCCACAAAACTCATTAATATCTAAAGGGCATGAATATTCCAACCAATGTGATATAGTAAAAGAGAGAAACACCCATTCTACAATGCTTTAATTATATGGATCAGGGGAACTATGCAACCTAGTGCACTAAACCTTGACTCCTCGAGGGTAATCAGCATCAACAGCCACCAAATACAATGGAGAAAGGGAAATATTATTCCATCACCACTACTAAAGTAGAGGAAAAAATTGATGTGGTGAAAGGTAAACTAGTTATTCATTCAAGAATAGTGAATATACTGTTTGATTTTGGTTCTATGAATTCTTCCATATCTTTCAATTTTATTTGAATAATTGAAACACCACATCAAAATATGGAGGCTGAGTGATCTGTGATAATAGAAAATAGTGAAATTATTGCATCCAAAGTATATAAATCCTCCCTAGATAAGGCTTTTTGCTGAACCTCTCATAAAATCGGGTCTAACTTCCTTTGGGGGAGTTTTATTCTATTTTTGACATGGATTGGATATCGTAATGAAAATCCAACATCAACGACCGATAATAGGAGATCACTCTTCACATCCTGAGGAATCCTCCAATTTTTTATAATTTTAAGGAGGGGGATGAATATTCTTCAGAATAATAATCTCAATTGTGGATATTATTTCCTTATGAGAAATCATATTTAGCTCAAATGATTTAGATAAAGGAGAGAATCGTGATCGAAGATATGCCCATTATAAAGGACAACACTGATGTGTACCCTAAAGAATTGTCTTATCTTCCTCCTGATCAAGAGGTTGAGTATTAAAATTGAAAATATTCCTATATCTCTACTTATATCAAGGAAACCTTATATAATGTGCACCTTTATGTTGTAAGAGCTCAATAATTAGTTATAAGATAATATGTCAAATGGTTTCATATGCCATAGTACTTCACCATAGGGTGTGCGAGTTCTCTTCATCAAAAATAATGATAGTTCAATGTGCCTTTTCATTGATTATCATGAGCTAAAATAATAATAATATAGAAAAAGTATCCCCTTCCATGGATATGTGACTTTTTCAGTCAACTATGTGTGGCCATGTATTTCTCTAAGGTGGACCTTCAATAAGGATATCACTAATTGAAGTTGAGGATGGAAGATATTCCAAAGAATTACTTTCAAATGAGGTATGGACACTACAAGTTCATTGTGATGCCTTTCAGACTCACTAATGCACCAGTAATATTCATGGGCTTAATGAATAGAGTTTTTTGATATTACCTCAATAAATTTATTGTAGTCTTCATATAAGGCCCCAGCCTTAAACATTACATAATCTTTTGTTATGTCAAGAATTCGACATTGATGATATTTTCAGGTTCAGAGTTTTATAGAATTAGTTCATAACAATTACATTACATCCCAAAATATTACAAAGTAGACACTTCTACTCTATCCAATTTCTTTCACAAAAAAACTCCTTAAATAAACAAGAAGTATTTTCTTGGTATAAATCTTCTTGAATTCTTACTTTCTTTTAACCTTCCTTATACCATGAGAAAAAAATTTCAAAAACATGGGTGAGCATAAAATACTCATTAAGTGTTATAAAATAAGGAAAGAAAACATTAGTCCATCAATACATTCAAATCAATGAAATCATACTTATCACTCAGAAAACCAAAACTCTTTAACATACCTCATGAAATCATAAGATTTATGAATAACACATAGAAATAATAAATCATAATGGTAACTTGTGTAATCCATAACATAATTACATTGAATCTTTCATAGCAACATAGGGAGTGATGTTTTGAATTCCCATCAGAGTACATTCCCTAAATATCTTAGTATAAAAATTAACATTTACCTATATCATGTTACCCAATACATTAGAGAGCTATCTCGGGCTCACCTGCCCTAGGATTATCATAGAAGCACCCGTATACGTAAACAATGCCCATGAACCATAACATATTCATAACACATAAAACAAGCATAAAGGAAAGATAAAATTTCCATATTTCAATCACAATATATCATTTCAATATATTGATATAATAAATCCATTATCAAAACTATTTTCAATATCGAAATACGTAAAAAATATTATATGGTATTTAATTTCTCTTTTAAAAACAATATAGCTTGTTAAGGAAGCCAAATATCAAAAAATGATCACGGTGGAAGAAAGGTCTTTGTCACCACGCATGTTAAAAATAAATATTCCCTTTTTTGTTTAGTAAAACACTTCGTTAAAAATATTCCTTTTGAAAACCATTGAATTAAATTAAAAGATAAATGTTATAATTATACACCGTATAAAAGAATGTAGGTTATAGACCCAAATATGCCTCAATGGAAGGAGATTGAGACAAAGTCAATTACCTTGAATCCGACTCATCATGTATTTTACATTTTCTTTTTGAATAATAAACTAAGTTAATTTATACTTTATTTAGAAACTTTGTCAAGTTAATTATTCCTTTTATATCATTTATTACCACGTTATAAACATTACAAAATTAATTAAGTTAATATCAATAATTTTTTCGATATTTGGTATTTTCCATGTGGTAAAAAGTACATTATATCCAAAATTTTATTAATGATTTAAATATAATATAAATAATTATATATATATTTAGTTATAATATTACATAACATTTGGATATAAGAAATGAAATGCACCGTTCATGGAGACGGTAAGTCGTACGTACGCATGAATGCTACTTTCATTTATTTTTCATATTTAAAAGAATAAAAACTAAATTAAACATAGTTATCTTATAATTACACTATAATATAATATATAAGTTCATTAATTCCATCTTTTATATGTTCCATGTATGGTACGAACGAGTCATATCACTTTGAGGGGGCGATAGTCCGCTCTTCCTAAAATGAAATTATCATATTTAACCATTATGGAAACCATAAAATTATGATATAAATAAAAAATAAATAATCCTAGAGACAATATAAATATAATATATATCATATATAATTAAATTTCTATCATAATGGAATCCATGAGAGGTGGTGGGGAAGAATGGAACAATAATCATTTCGTGAGGCAGTAGTTCACCGTACAAAGATACAGTATGTTCCTATCTGTTAGATGTTTGTGTGTGTAAGTATAGCTGGAATAAATCTCATATAACCATATTATTATATTTAAGATACTGGTGGTGTTATAAAATAATGTAATAAATAATGTTTAGGGGGTTTTAGAAGGAAAATAAATTAAATAAGTTTGAGAGAAGATAGTACCACAAATCGGGTAACTCCTTTTGATTTAAGATAAAATCCTTTCTTGAATTGTATTATTCACAAGGTAAAGATTATAGGAAGAATAGAGGGATTTGGGAAGTTTATTTGAGTATATTTTGGATGATCCAATGGGATTTAGAGGTGTTGGAAAGGGTTTGTGGTAATGGCCTTTTATAAGAGGAAGGAGGGGTACTTTTGGACTATCTTGAAATATTATTTTATTATAAACTGAATTTTGATTTAAAATGGTCCCAAAAGTCATTTATTTTAAATATAATATTATTATGGGTCTAAAACCTCACAAACAATATGTTTTAAACTAGTTTAGGTCAAAAATGTAACCTTATCTTTTAGCTTTAACCCTTAGTAAACTAATTTAACTCTTACCATGTCATCTTGTATAATCATACTATATGGTTAATATGGTTACAATAAAATGAAAATAGAACCCCAAGTAGTTCTTTAATGACATGTTAAGAAATATTTAAGTCATTTTTCCTAATATTATATTTTCAAGACTATTAAATAATTTAATAAAATCATATTTTTTTAAAACTCATTTATGTCAATTTGCATACTATTCATATCATGACTTTTTAAAAACCTATAACAACTTAATTATATCAAATAAACTTCTCCACTTGAAACATAACAAGTCATAATCCTCCATAAAATTAGTTTATGGCATAAAAAGATTCAAAATAAATTTATTTTAATATTTATAATCTCATTTATTTAAATCATTCATTAATAAGGTAATCATTACATCATCATTGTGTCATAAGTATATTTATTTATATGATATCTAAAATTTATAAATAAAATAATATTATATTGAAAATCATTTTATATTTCTAATGAATATTTATAGTCTAAGTTTTCACTTATATAACACTATATAAAAAAATTTATTAAAAGATACATGTTTGGGTTATATTTTCCTTAACTTTAAATTAAAAGTAATTAAATGTCATTTTCACACACAAGTGGCTTAATGGGGTCCTAAAATCAACCCAAGGATGCCTATAGTCATAAATATCTCATATAATTTGGTTATGAAATGTGTTAGGGTAGTTTAACATTATTATAATATTATGTTTACCCTTATTTACCAGATTTACCCTTTAACCATGGTAAATAAAATCTTTAATGATGTTACTATTCATAATGTCTAAAAAGAAAAGGCACATATTTAGAAAATTTGGAACTCTTGATTCCAAATATGGAATATATTTTTCCAAATTCAAAACACATATATGGTAGAAATTAATTTAAAATTAATTCCCATTTTCAAAACCAAAAGCGTGTTTTAAGAAGTAAAAACTACCAAAAGATTGACATGTGTTTATGTCCAATTAAAAAGTGAAATAACTTCCAACGGAAAAAATTGGATTAAATGATAAAAATATTATCCAATTATAATTCAAAACCAATTAAATGTACAATATATCTATATAAATAAATTAAATGAGAATGCAGTTTTGAATTAAAATGCACTATTTTTCACTTTTCATTAAAAAATGATCTTTATCAGAAAAAAACAAAAAATTTACCCAAATTAAATTTTTATGTCCTGAGTTTAAAGAAGAAGTTTATTTTTTCAAATAGAACATATAAAAGTGACAAAAAATGTATTTAAAAAGGTTTCTCTATCTAAAGGTGGTAAAACTTCCTTTTAAAAATATTAGAGTATTTATTCTTAAAATTGGATTCATTCTCATTTTATACCTCTAAATTTTGTCGGATAAATGTAAAAACATTTAGAAAACATGTTTAATCATAATATAGTTAGTTCTTTCATTCCAACACTATGTATTAACTCCTATTAAAAATAATAATATTATATTATTATTATTTTCAGCATGACTCAGCATTGTATGCAACATAATATTTCAGAGAAACCCATTGTTGTAGGTCGGGTACGCCATTGAACATAGCATCCCCTTTAAAGTAAAATTAATATTTAATTCAAAAATAATAATAAATATGAAAATTTCATATTCTTTAATTACCTGTAATGTTACATCCTTCCCCCTTTTGGAAATTTCATCCTCGCAATTTTCTTCACTTATCAAATAAATGTGGGTATTTATCCCTCATAATTTTTTTTTATTCTCATGTTTCCTCATAAACCATATGATTTTTCCAAAAACCCTTTACCTAATGGATTACCTTATTCCACAACACTTTCTCTCTTTGGTCAAGAATCTGGACTGGTTGTTCCTCATAAGAAAGATTATCTTCCAACTGAAATACCTACGGACTCAAAACATGAGATGCATTCAGAATATACTTTTTCAATATTGAAAAATGAAAAACATTGTTTACCTAGTATAAACATGGAGGTAAATACATTATATAGGCAACTGATCCAAAATTCACAAGGATTTCATAGGGTCCAATGAACCTCGAACTCAATTTTCTCTTTTTACCAAAATGCATAACACTTTTCCATGGAGAAACATTGAGAAAGACATGACCACCTATCTCGAAAGAAATATCTTACTTAGATTATCAGAATAACTTTTCTACCTACTCTAAACTATTCTCATGTGCTTCTATATCAACTAAACTTTTTCTTCTATCTCTTCTACCAATTATAGCCCCATCAACTTCCTTTCACCTACTGTATCCCAAATATCTAGATTTTGACACCACATTCTATATAATGCTTCAATTTGTACCATATGTATACTGGAATAAAAACTGTTATTATAAGAAAACTCAACCAAAGAAAGATGTTGGTCCCAACTTCCCTCGTAATCCATTGAACAAGAATGTAGAATATCTTCAATAGTATGAATTGTTCATTCTGACTTCCCATCTGATTGTGGATGAAATTTTTTACTAAAACTTAATTTAGTACCCAATGACTTCTGGAGGCCCTTCAAAACATTAGAAGTGAACCTAAGATCATGATCATATACAATAGAGAGGATAACTCCATGTAACCTGACTATCTATTTAATATAAAATCTAGAAAGTTGATCTAGGTACATAATATCTCGAATAGGAAGACAATGGGAAGATTTAGTCCATCAATCAATAATAACCCAGATTGCATTGTTACCTCGAGAAGTCTTTGGTAATCCGACTATGAAATCCATAGACCCATTTTCTTATTTCCAGACTAGCACTGGAAAATTATGAATCATCCCTTTCGAAAACATCCATTCTGCTTTAACTTGTTGACAAGTAAATAACATCACAGTAAATTCATTATTATCTATTTTCATTCCATCTCACTAGTAATACTACCAATGATCTAATTAAATCGTAGTACTGCCAGGATGAATTGAAAACAGGGAAATATGATCTTCACATAAAAACTATTTCTTGAACTGGTAATCACAAGGCACACATAATCTTTTTCCAAACCTCAAAACACAATCTTCCTCAATGTTAAATTCAAGTAACTTAACCTTTTGAACCACATATACATTTTCCTAAAACTCACAGTCTTCTTTTTGTTCTTTCTTTTTTCTATATGTTAGAGATGATTTCACTGCCACCTGAATCAAAAAAGAGGAATTCCCTACACCAAAAATTTCCAATCCAAAATTCATCAAATAAAAAATCAAAGGATCTCGTTACAAATGTAGCACAATTAATGTAGCATTATGCTTTTGACTCAAAGCATCAGCCACTTTATTTACTTTTCTTGGATGGTAATGGATCATGAAATCATAATCCTTGATCAATTATCAATGTCTCCTCTGTCTCATATATAATTCTTTCTTAGTAAATATTTAATTCAATATTTTGTGACCAGTATATATTTCACACTTTACATCATACAAATGATGTCTCCAAATTTTTAAAGAAAAAACAACAACAGCTAATTCCAAATCATGTGTAGAGTAATTTAATTCATGAGGCCTCAATTGAAGTAAATCATAAGAAATTACATGGTCATTTTCCATTATGACACAACCAAGTCCTTTCAACTAAGCATCACTATACATAGAAAACTAACAATTTCTTGAAGGAAATTCCAATACTATATAATTCACTAATATTCTTTTTAGCTCCTAAAAACAATCATCATATTCATTTTTACAACTAAATTTAAAACCTATTCGAATTAACTTAGTCTGTGGGCTACATAATTGTGCAAAATTTTCAAAAAACCTCCAATAATAACCTTCTAAACCATGAAAACTACGAATCTTGGTTACATTTTTTGCATCTTGAGAATTATTTAAAAACTTTTGTTTTAGTAGGATCAATAGTTATTCCATATTTAGAAAATCTATGGCCAAGGAAAGAATTTTTTTTGTAACCAAAACTAGTATTTTAGAAAATTCCCACACAGTTAATTTTTTTTAGATTTGAAATAAAATCCTTAAATTACTTTCATGCTACTATTTACTTTTAGAAAAAAACTAAAATATCATCAATAAACACAACCAAACAATTATCTAAGAACTCATGGAAAATTCCATTCATAAGATCCATGAATACAATATGTGCATTGGTAAACCCAAAATCCATAACTATAAATTCATAATGGCCACATCTAGTATGAAAATAGTTCTTCATAATTTATACTTTAATTTAAACTGATGGTAGCCAGACCTCAATTCAATCTTTAAAAAATACTCAGTTCCATAGAGCTACCCAAACAAATCATTGATATAATGCAAAGGATAATTGTTCTTAATAGTTATTTTTTGTAAGTCTCTATAATAAATGAAATGTCTCATGGAACCATCTTTCTTTTTTACAATCAAGACAAGAGAACTCCATGGTGATGTTCTAGGTCGAATGAAACCTTTATCTATGAACTCTTACAATTTCTTCTTTAAATCTAAAAGTTAAATTTGATCCATTTGATACGGGGGGTTTTGAAATTTTCTTAGTATTAAGAACTAAGTCAACAGTAAATTCAACTTCCCTGTCTTGTATTAATCCAGGATACTCATCAACAAAAACATCAAGAAAATCATTTACCACTAGCACAACATTAATCGGAATAGTTCCTTTTTTTTCTACAATATATTTGAGGTAACAATCATTTTCATCTTTTACTAGTTTCTAATCTTCAATATATGTTATCAAAATTAGGAGTTCATTCTTGTAAAAAAACTAAAATTATTTCTGAAAAGAAACCTTATTAGCTGTGCAGTCAATCATAGCATGATAAATAGAAAGCCAATACATACCCAAAATAACATCAAACTCTACTAGAGGTAATACAATAAGGTTTTAAAGTAGATTATTTCCACACACAAAAACATGAAGGTCCTTATAATTTCTTTTTATCTCATCGTTTCTTCCATGTGTGTTCACCCCAAGTTCAGGATTCATATCTTGAGTTGGGATTCCCAATTTAATAGAAATTTTAGCAGAAATGAAACAATGTGTAGACCCTGAATCCAACAACACATTGGCATAATATAAATAAACTAACATTTTACCTAATACAGCTTCATTTGATGGCCCAACATCTGATAAAGTAGTTACAAAGGATTTAACTAACCATTTATACTTATAGTTCTACTTCTTTCCCTCAGTTGTGTTTTTCGTTGAACACTCATTTGAATAATGACCCATTTCATTTCACTTAATACATTTTACTGACTATAAATCAGATTTTGTCTTACCATTACCCTGATCTTTTTTAGTATAATTACGATCCTTATGTCACATTTTACCAGATCAGTTTCACTTAACAGAATTCAAAGGGCATTCCTAAGTGTGCTTTTTACCATAATTTTAACAAATTATAAACTTTGGTTTCATACCATCAGACTTCTTTGAAGAGTTCTTCCCTTTTTTATACCACATCGACCACTTATTCTGTTGTTTTTTCAAAGAACACCTGATTATCAGTAAACTCCATTTACACCTTCTCTACACATCAAACAAGTTTTTCATAACTAATACACTCAAATAAAGATAAATCCATTCAATACATGGGATTTAATCTGGAGTAAAATGATTGATTTTATTATCAAGATATCATATGAAATTTGGAGAATACATTACCAGTTGAGTGAATTTTTCTTCATAAGTATCCACTAAGCCATCCTCCTAATTCAATTCCAAGAATTATTTTTCCATCCTAAGTCGAACCACCTTCAGAAAATATTTCTCGAGAAACATACCTTTGAATTCATCCTAATCAAAAGAATAAATCTCCTCACTATCCTTGATATTTTTAACTATTGACCACCACTGATAGGCTCCACCTACAAAATTATAAATAGTAAGACTAACCTTTTGATGTTATGAACACCCTATGACATCGAAAATCATTTCCAGTGCTTTAATCCACCCTTCAGTTAGCATAGGGTCAGATGATCTTCTGAATGGTGGGGGATGTTGCCTCATAAAATTATCCTCTACTGACATGTTCCTCTATTGTTGATTTGAATAATCTTGTGCATTTATACCACCACTATTTATATCCTAAGTCAATTGTTTCGTCACTGCAAAAAAAAATCAGTTCTGATTCAAACTATCTTAGGTTACTGATTTGGAAGCTTGTTTTCCTCCTGATGTCGTCCCATTATAGATGCCCTTCTTCCTCTATGGAAAACCATTATGAACACAGAAGTATCATAGGTAAAGAAACATGGTAATATTCAAATTCTATATTATTTTAATCTTACCATAAATTAATTAATTTAAAAATATCTTAACTTCTAAAGTTGTCTAAATAGATCTCTGACGCCAAATATAAGGCCCCAACCTTAAAAATTACATGATCTTAAGATAAGTTAATAATTCAAAATTGAGGATCTTTTGAGTTTTAGAGTTTTAGAGAATTAGGTCATAATTATTTCATTACATCTCAAAATATTACAATGTGGACACTTCTACTCTGTCCAATTTTTTCACAAAAATAAAACTCCTTAAATAAAAAAGTAGTAATTTTTTATATAAATATTCTTGAATTATTAATACATCTTACCCTACCTTATAACTTTTGAAAAACATTTCAAAAACATGGGATGAGCATAAAAATATCATTAATGGTTATAAAATAAGTAAAGAAAACATTAGTCCATAAATACATACAAATAAATAAAATCATACTTTTCACTCAGAAAACATAATTTTTTTAACATACCTCATGAAATCATAATATTTATGAATAAAACATTAAAATCATAAATCATAATGGTAACTTGGGGCATCCATAACATACTTACATTGTAGCTTTCACAGCTACACAGGGATTTGCATTTGGAATACCCATCACAGTATATTCCCTAAACCTCTTAAGAGAAATATTAATGTTTACCTCTATCACGTTAAATAATTCATTGAAGAGATATCTCAGGCTCACCCACCCTAGTTTTGTCACAAAACTACCTATATATGAAAATAATGCCCAAGAAACATAACATATTCATAACACATAAAACAAGCATAAAGGGAAGATAACATTTCCTTATTAAAATCACAATATATCATTTCGATTTATAGAAATAATCAATCCATTATTAAAAAAATTTCAATACCAAAATACGTACTAAAATGGTATATGGTATTTACTTTTCCATTAAAAATATTATGGCTTGTTAAAGAAGCCAAATATCAAATAATGCTTGCGGTGGTGGAAAGGTCATTGTCACCACGTATGTTAAAAAGAAATATTCCCTTTCATGTTTAGTAAAACTCTTCATAGAAAAATATTCCTTTTGAAAACCACTGAATTAAATTAAAATAAAAAGGGTATAATTATACAACGTATAAAAGAAAATCGTGTATAAACCAAAATATCCTTCAATAAAAGGAGATTGAGACGAAGTCCCTTACCTTGAATATGACTCGTCACGTATGTTCCTTTTTATTCCTAAATAATAAATGTATATTAATTTCAACTTTCATAAAAACCTTTTTTTTATGTTTATTATTTATTTTATATAACTTATTACCACTTTATAAACATTATATAATTATTTAAGTTAATATCGGCAATTTTTTCGATATTTGGTACTTCAGTAAAAAATGTACTTATTATAATTACAAATTTTCCATGTGGTAGAAATTACATTATCTACATAATGATATTAATGATTTAAATACCATAAAAATCCAATATATATTTATTTATAATAGTACATTACATTAGGATATAAGAAATTAAATGCACTATTCATTGAGATGGTAAGCCGTACGTACGCATGAACGCCACTTTCATTTATTTTTAGTATTTAAAGGAATGGAAACTAAATGATACAAATGAATATTATAATTCCTTTATAATATCATATATAATTTCATTAACTCCATACTTTTTACAATCCATGTATGGCATGGACAAGTCATATCACTTTGAGGGGGCTGTAGTCCACACTTCCTCAAATGAAATTGTCGTATTTACACATTATGGAAACCATAAAGGTATAATATAAATAAAAAATAAATAAGAATATAAACAATATAAATATAATATATATTAGATATAGATACATTTCCATCATAATGGACACCATGAGATGTGTTAGGGAAAAATCAAACAATCATCATTTCGTGAGGTCGTAGTTCGCCGTACACCGAAACAGTATGTTTGTATACATAAGATAGAGGTATATGGAAGTTTAGTTTGAATATATATCATAGAAACATCCTAGTATATTTAATATACTAGTTTAGTTATAAAATAATGGAATTAAAAGAGTTTAGGGGGTTGGATAAGGAAAATAAATGAATGAAGCTTCAGAGAAGGCATTACCTCAAATATGGTAACTCCTTTTCAATTAAGCTAAAAGGATTTATTGAATTACCTTATTACCAAGGTGAGGATTATAAGAGGAATATAGGGATTTTGGGAGTTTATTTGGAAAGATTTTGGATGATCCATGGGGCTTGAGAGGTGTTAGTAGGGGTTAGAGGTGATGGCCTTTTATGAGAGGGAGGAGGGGTACTTTAGGAATGTCTTGAAAGATTATTTGATTATAAATGAAATTTTAATTTCAAATGGTTTAAAAGTAATTTATTTCAAATATAAGATTCTTTGGGGTTGAAAACCGCTCAACTAATAGGTTTTAGACAAGTATAGGTCTCAAATTTAACCTTATATTTTAGCTTTAACCCTTAGTTAACAAATTTATCTCTTACCATGTCTTCTTGTATATTCATACTATATGGTTAATATAGTTACTATAAAATGACAATATAACCTCAAGTGGTTCATTAATGAATGTTTCAACATTATCTAATTCATTTTTCCAAATCTTATATTTTTAAGACTATTGCATCATCTAAGAAAATAGTAATTTTTTTAAAATACATTTCTGTCAATTTTTATACTATGCATATCATGAAATTTTAAAAATACATAACTTGATTATTTCAAAAAAAATATCATTAATTCAAAGATAATAAGTCATAATCATCCCTCAAATTCATGTATGGCGTAGCCATCGTTATCGGGCTCATGCATTCATGCATGAGACAGTTTGCTGAGCATCCATATTTTGGTGGAGTCATGCCTTGATGTTTTTATTGCTGGGTTGAATAATTTCTTTGTAGTTTTTTTTCTGGGTTGTAACCCTCTGTTTCCCTGAATTTTGTTAATTTCCTATTGTCTTTGAATTCTTGGTTTCCCCTCATTTACCCTTAAAAAAGGCTTATCCAAAATGAATAAAAATTTCATTTTTCGGGTCATTCAGTCAGTCATAAATATATTTATTTATTTGATGTCTAAAAAATATAAATAAAATACTATGATGTATGAAATCATTTCATATTTATAATGAATATTTATAGTTGAAGGGATCACTTATATAACCCCGTTTAAATTTTTTTCATAAAATATACATGTTTAGGTTATCCTTTCGTTACCATTAATTAAATGTAATAAAATGTAATTTTCATACACAAGTGGCTCCATGGGGTCCTAAAATCGACCCAAAGAATCCCATGGTTGGAAATATCTCATCCAATTGGATTATGACATGTTTTATGATAGTTTAATATTATTATAATATTATTTTTATATTATTTACCGGATTTACCCTTTTTCCCAATGGTAAATAAAATATTTACTGAAGTTGCTATTTATAATGTCTAAAAATAAAAGTCACATATTTACCTAATTTGGACCTACTGGTTCTAAATATGGAATCTATTTTTTGATATTCAAATCACAGAAATTTCTAAAATTAATTTCAAATTAGTTCCCATTGTCAAAAACAAAAGCTTGTTTTTAAGAAGTAAAAACTACCAAAATATTGACATGTGTTTATGTCCAATTGAAAAGTAAAATCACATATAATAACCAAAATTGGATTAAATGATAAAAATATAATCAAATTACACTTTAAAAAAAATTAAAAGTACAATATATATATATATAAATATATTAGATGAAAATATAGTATTGAATTAAAATGCAGTATTTTTCACTATTCATTAAAAAATGAACTTTATCAGAAAAATACCAAAAATTGACCCAAATTAGATTTTTATGTCCCTATTATAGGAGGAAGAATATTTTTTCCAATGGAAAATATAAAAGTGAAAAAACTAAATTTAAAAATGGTTCTCCATCAAAAGGCTGTAAAACTATCTTTTAAAAATATTAGAGTATTTATGATTAAAATTAGTTTCATTATCATTTTAAGACACTAAATTTTATTGGATAAATGTAAAAAAAATAACAAACATTTTTAATCATAATATAGTTAGTTATTTTCTTTCTCTCAAATAAAACTTCAAGGAATTAACTACCATTTAAAATTATAATATCATATTATTATTATTTTTAGTATGAATCAGCATTGTGTGCAACATAAGATTTTGGAGAAACCAATTATTGCGTATCGGGTACGCCGTCGAACAAAACATCCCATTTAAAGTAAATGTAACTTTTAATTCATGAATATTAATAAATATGAAAATCTCATATTCTTTATTTACCTGGAATGTTACATTTTATTGATGAGATTCTGATATACTTCAAGGGAAAGAAGGAAAATGAGGAGCATTTTGTTGAGAAAAATCCCTCAATGTAACATCTATGGATTTTTTGGTTGATTGTGTTTATTGAAAAATAGTGTTTATATATTAATTCATGGAATTAAATAGATATTTTTGAAAAAGTATGTTTACAATGAACCATGAAAAAATTAATGGATTCTCTGGAGGCGATACAAAAAAGATTGTATACAATGTGGCACAGTTTCCCAGTGTTTTCCAAAAAAATGGGTATGAAAATTCAAGAATGGAGAAAAGTGTTTTTATAAAAGGAAGTTGTACACAAGTGTTTAGGAGGTTTGGGAAGTTGTTCAAAGCCATTATTCAAGGTAATTACTTCAAAATATGTAATGTAAAATAATTTCTCATAAGTTATGGATTTGAGAAAAAATGGTTGTTTGCGTGAGTTTGCATGAAAGTGACTTGCGTGAATTAGATTTGTGCGCTCGTGGAATGTTGTACGAGTTGTGCAGAAGGTTGAAAATTCCTATAAATAGAAATCTACCCCCATACTCATTTGATTATTCTCAACACATATAGAAAATTGATGCTATGGATTGAACAAGTTATGGTTGTCACGAAAGCAGTGAGTTGTGTGCAAGAAGTTAGTTTCACACAATTAGTGAGTTGCTTGTAAGAGTTGCATGTCAAAAGGGAGTTTCATGTAAGAATATTATTTGTGTTACAGAAGGTATTTTTGAGCATTTAGTGAGTTACTCACAAGTATAAAGTGGCATTAATGTTGTTTTTCCATGAAAAAGGCATATGTTTCCTACAAGGCATTAAATCAGTGAGCAAGATACCAAAGAGTTGCATGAATGTTTAAAGTTTTCTAATACACCTGTGGTAAATTCGTATTCATAAATTGGATGAAATGGGACTTCCAAAAAGCATATATCTATAGTTTACTATTTCTGATTTTATTCAAATAAAGAGACCTACATGTCTATACACTATAAGTTGATCCATTCCAAGAGGAGTGAGCCAAGGAACAGAAAGATAATGATTCTTTCCACCGACAGTGAACCAGAGAAAGATATATTGGGAGTTACCTTTGGTAGAGTAGTGAGTTGAACTTAAACCTTTTAAATGTAGTGATCCAAGGTATAGATGATATCTATCCTGAACCACCATTCCTGGTAGTGAGACTTAGTGGATTTGGTACAACCGACACATTGCCATTGTATGCTCCTCAGATACAGCCCAGTGAGGGTGAACCAAGTAAAAGCTGTTGTGTCTCAAGCATTATTTAATATTTTTTTATAAATTTATGTGGTAAATATAGAGAACAATGTATTTTTAATGATGAAACAATATCTGAGGGGGAATAAGTTTTAATCGGTTATAACCTGATTTACCCCGCCACACACACACACAGGGTATTTAACCTAATTTTTCTAACACATTTGAATCTTCTGCTAAATACTTTCTGAAGATAGAATCTATACGAAAAGAACAGTAAATTTGATTTATAGATGAAGTAGGTTTCATTCTTGAGGAATTTTATCACCATAAAAGGAATGTATGTGGACCCTTCCAAGACAAAGACAATTGAAGAGTGACCTATTTTAATATGTGTAAAAGAGATAACTAGTTTCCTTGTTCTAGATGGGTATTACCAATGATTTTTGAATAACATATCATGATTTTCTAACCCACTAACAAATATGACTCATAAGGTATAATATTTTCTCTATACTAGTAAATGTGAAAACTTCTTCAAAGAGTTGAAAAGGAGGCTCATAACTACACCATTACTGACACTTCCAACAAGTAGGGAACTATTTGTGGTATACAATGATGCTTTAAAGAAGGTATTAGGTTGTGTATTGATGAAAAATGATAAAATGATAGAATAAACCTTATGTAATTTAAAAATTCATTATCAAAACTATCGCACGTAGGATCTAGAGTTGGAAGCTATAGTATTCACATTGCATTCAAGTGGAATTATCTTTATGGTGAGAAGTGTAAAATATATATAGATTATAAGATACTTAGATATATATTCACACAGAAATAAATTAATATGCTTTAGGAAATATTGTTACATATCATCAAGGTTTATGATTTCTCGATCTATTACATCCTATAAATGAAAATAAAGAGGTGGATTCTCTATGTGGAATGGATCCCTCAACATTATCAATTATGAGAATTTTGAAGGATCCAATCTTCTTAGATTTTTAATGGATGGTCATGGGAATCATTTAGGAAGGATCATAATAAATAATATCTCAAATTATTGCTCAACCATACCTCATAGTGAAAATAAAGGATACTCAAAGAAATAATGTGGACATTCATAAGAAGGTGGATGCACTTAAAAAAGAGAAATCCTTAGAGATAAAAATTGACGAGGAAGGCATTGTAAGATTTGGTTCATGACTATGTGTATCATCTAATACAAAAATAAATAATTATTTTTTGAGTGAAACACATTGGTCAACCTTCTATATTCTCCCAAGAAGTACAATGATGTATTGAGATCTCTGAGAGCACTATTGGTGGGAAAATACTAACAAAGAGATTAATGAATGTACATCAAAGTTCCTAGTATGTCAGCATATTAAATCAGAAATGAAAAATTCTAAGGGGATGATGTAACCATTAACCATACCAATGTATAAATGGGAAAAAATAACCATAAAAATTATCAAAAAACAAACAAATACATCCATAGTAAAAAATTCCATATTGGTTAATGTGGATCATCTTACAAAGAAAACTAACTTTATCACAATATGAGAGGACTTCTCACAGGATCAACTAGTACAAATATACATTAGATAATTGATAAGGATTCATTAATTACCGCTATTAATAGTATCTGATCAAGATCTTACATTCACCTCAATGTTTTGGAAAAGTCAACAACATTCTGTAAACACTAATATGAACTTTAGTATGTCTTATCATCCCCTACTGATGGAAAATATAAGTAGGAAATTCAGAAACTAGAAGACATGTTGAGATCATGTTCCATGGACTATAAAGAGTATGGGACCATCATATACCTATTATTTAGTTCTCCTATAATAACAGTTTTCATTCGATCATCCAAATGGCTCCATATGAATCCCTTTATGGTATTAGATATAGAATACTAGAATTTTGGGATGATATTAGTGAATATAAATTGCTAGGAAATGAAATTGTTGAAAAAATGGTATTGAAAGTGAAAATCATTCAGCAACACATTAAGGAAACCCAAATTCAGAAAAATACCTATGAAGAAAATCATTAATGAGACATAGAGCTTAAGTTTGGATACATGGTATTCCTCCGCATATCTCTATGGAAGAGGATCTTGAGATTTGGGAATAAAGGAAATGTAAGTCCCAAGTAAATCATCCCCTTCACGGTTCTTGATCCTTTCAGAGATTTTCCTATCAACTAGAGCTTCCACAAACCATGTATCAAGTAAACGATGTATTCCGCATATACTTATTAAGAAAATATATACCATATCCCTCACATGTACTAAATTCAGAGGTGTTACAATTGGAAAATGATCTCTCTTACGAGAAACTTCTAGTGAATATTTTGGACCATAGATTTAAAAATCTACACGACTAAACTAATCACCAGGTCAATATTCTATGGTATAACCATAATTATGAAAAGGAAACATGGGATTTGGAGGAAGCAATGAAGGAGAAGTTACCTCACATGTTCTCATCTTAGTATCTAAAATGAAATTTTGAGGGACAAATTTCAAAAGGGGGGAAGAGTGTAACAACCGAAACTCTTATCAATTATATTTTTTCCTTATTATAATTTTTTTTATATTTTTTAAAACACATAAACATAATATAGATCTCAATAAGAACATTATTTTCAAATATTAATAATTAAATAATTGAAATTCATTAAAATTAAGGAACTTATACTGATGGAATAGATGACCCTTTGAATACTAACATGACCATTAGGAATATTAATATGACCAATAAAATATTAAACTCACCTCTGAAAGTATAAATAAAATTTAAGAATATTATAAATGATAATATGATATAATTATATCATATTATGCATAAATAAATGTTTTAAAATTGATAAATTAGGTGTTGGTATTTTTAAAAAACCTAATATCTTATTTATGTCGTAATAATTAATATAATGAATGAAAATAAAATTTACCATTATAAAATAAATTCATAATTCAATATCATATTTCCCTTTTATTATAATATATTTTTATGAGACCCTCGAAAAATTTTCAATGTGTCGTAAAATCAATTATAATATTAAAATCGATATTTTTCAAATAAATGACGACTTTCATTAAAAATTAAATTTTTCATATTTAGAAAATTATTTTCATAAAAGTGAGTTAATTTTAAAATTATACATGTTAAAAAAATGGTTTTGGTGTCTTTTTTTATTTTTCTAAAATAGTTGAATTTTTGTTGAATAGTGATATACCGTAATTTATGGTATATAACATTATAAGTTAAAGACACTATTTATTGAGTCATTTATGATGTAAATACCATAAATATAAATATCATTATTTATTTAATATATTGATTGAAAAATTTCAAACTATTTATATTCTTGAGCCAAAAAAATAAAATAATGAATAAACTAATATAAAACGCACCCATCTCTTCCCATATAAACACCATCCCTCACCACCTCTTCCCTTCACAGCTCCAAAGCCTATAATATTGTCCAAATTATACCCAATAACCTTTCCAAGAATCTCCCCCACTTCCAAAATCCTTTTCTATTAACAAAATACGAAAACCAATTTCCCTAAGGAGGTATTCAAGGAGTAAAATTCAAGAGGTGAAATCCAATTTCTTTTTCTTTTTAATTTAATTTTAATTTCTTTTATTTTCTTATTCTATACTCACATAAACTTATTAAAGTGGAAAGATAACTCTAGTATCTTATATATATACATTAATTTAAATATTTTCATTGAATAATCTGTTATCAAACCTCTTCCCCTCTATCATTTATTCTAAAATTGAAAACATAATTCGTGAGGTGTTAATTTATTTCCTTTAAGATGAAAAGGTTTCATTTTCATTTACCACCTTAATGTTTGGTCATAAAACCATAATAATGGTTTAAAAAGACAGTAAAATTTATTTTATTTCATTTTTCATGTTCTGGAACTAACATATATACACAATACTAAATAATAAAACAAAACTAGTTCATGAAGATCAAAAAACTTCCAAATTAATCTACAAGATTATCACTAAAGATTTATCAAATGAATCATCCTCATATATAGAAATATATATATATAATACCATTTAAAATTATTTATTTTCATTAATAAAATATGATTTCAATTATGGATAATTATTCATATTTTTCATAATATTCTATACACGTATACAAGTGAACCAATCATAAAAAACATGAAAAATGTAACTCCTAAACAATGAAATTGAGCTCTATAACTCATTAAAATGATAATAAACAAACATAATAAAATTATAATGAATCAAATGCACGTAAAAGACGTTCTTTAATTATTAATTAAGGAATATAATTTTATTATCTTTGATATTAATGTGAATAAATCATTCAGATATAATTTAAGGGAACTCTCAAACCAAATTTCCTTTCTTTTGGTTATTCATATTTCATGAAAAATTTCAGTGTGGATGTTATTTTAATATTTCTCAAATATAATTTATTTTTTCTTACCTAATATTTTCTAGGATATACAAGTTTCCAATCTAATTCTATGACAAATTCAAATATTTTTCCGAAATAACTCTTATTTATAGAAAACATGTCATTTTCTTATCTCGATATTGTTTCTTCTTCACTCAAGATAGATGAATATCATACCAAGTATTTTATTAAAGTTTTATTTTAAGAACCCTATTGTTTATTCAAGAAAGTATCCTCTATGAAATTCTCATGAAACCTAGTTCCTTTACATGGGTTATTTTATGGAAATACTGTTATACATTTTATGTGGCACACATGATTATGTAAATGATATGATGTGACGATTATGCCCAGAATTATATAGTACTCTAATACATTGGGTGATGTGATGCACCTCATGAGATAATGTGAAATATGAGTGAACATGATGTTATCATTTTTCACAATTATTTTTTTATGATTATGCAAACATGTTATGTGTGCACATGATGCTAGATTTGTTCACAACTATGTGTGGTATTAGACCACTAAGACTAGATGTTTCATTTTTTTGTATTTATACATACCATTACTTTACATAGTGATTCCATTAATTATTATGATGATGATCCCATACTTATGTTATGATAATGAATATTATTCTCACTCATGTTATATTTATTCATGTTCTTATCTATCAACTTATTGGGCTTTTAGATTACCCCATTCTTTGATGTATATCCGAAGGTGGAAATTTATACTAAGCAGAAAATGAGGGCCACTAAGAAGCTAGAGAAGACTAAAAATAATGACTATGTTTCATTATGTATTTTTTTTTTGTATGGTCAAAAGTTTCTTAGGAATCTAAACCTCTGGATCCAAATTTTGTAATACTTTTAAAATTTTTATATTTAAACTGATGTAATAGTCATGTATGAATTTTTGGGTCACTATACTAGTTATTCCTTTTACAAAATATTCTCCAATAATATTCTTTATCACTAGTTATAATCCCCTTTGACGTTCAAGAATTATATTTGTAGAGGTATGGATACTTTTAATCCAATGATGAGGGCTTGGTATTATTCCTCATTTTACATATAGCCTTTTGATAGTAAAAAATATTAGGTAAAAAATTCTTTGTCTATAGAAACAAATACAATCCCTAATCCAACCTGATTGAGTTTTGGGTTTTCCAATATCTTGTCGATAGTACTTTGGGAGGTTCCATCAAAATAAATCTCCCATGTTTAGAGAGTTATTTGGTCATTTAAAACCTTTTTGTATAGAAGTTTGGTTTCTACTTGTGTACTTTCCATGGAGGGGTGTTTCATGAGGAAATCATCCATGGCCTTCCATTTTGCTGACTTTTGTGACATGAACTAATTATCATACAACTATATAAATAATGCACATTGGGATAAACATCCATTCAGTATGAGATAGAAATGGATGTACCTGAGAAGGTAAATACGAGATACCAGGTGGATGTCATGGAACGTCAAGTAAAGCCTTATCGTTTTCAATGCAAAATTGAGTTCAAGGTAGTTCTTCTTGACATCAGAATATCATGTATGAGTACCTAGAATTGTTCATTTAAGGTAGTAGATATTGTTCACATTCCATATATCACTCTTATATGAAATAATATATCTAATTGATTGTTCCATGGCGTCCTCATATAAAATGAGAGTCCTTCCTTCCACAGGAGGAATCGGGACTAGTGGGTATAGTAGGTACTGATTGAGACTCATGAAGGCTTCTGAAGTCCCCATTTCATTGATAGTTTATTTCCTTATTCATTATCTTGGTTTAAGGGAGTGATTTTGTTTTCTAGATTTTATATGAAAATCTTAATTTAGGTGATTTCTTCTTAGATCACCCTTAGTTATTTTAGATTTCATGGGGGTAACTTTTCTAGGATTACACTGGAATTATCAAGGTCAACCTCAATGCCAAGGTGGCATACCACAAATCCAAGGAATTTAAAAAATGTTACCATGAAATTGAATTTATGTAGATTCATATTTATAATACGTTAAAAAAGCTTAGTAAAGACTAATTTAAGATCTGTGAAGTGATCACATTGCTATCAGGATTATACCACCAGGTCGTTGACATGATATTTGGAAATTCTACCAAGAAAGGGATTAATGATATTATGCATGTTTAATTGATATGGTGTGGTGGTTTTCTTTAATCCAAGTTCATTAATGAGAAGAAAAATATCCCCTTGGGTGATCTGAATGTGGTGGCTTCTTCATCTTTAGGGGACATATTTATCTAGTTTTACCCTGAGTGCCCATTAATGAAGGAAAGGGATTTGAATCAAATATTTTCATCGATTAAGATTTCTATGAATGGTAATGGGATTTCATACATCAGGTATTTTTTATTACAGATTATGAAATCGATGTATACCCTAATCTACCCATTATTTTATTAACATAGATGATATTGAAAATCCATATTGGGTATTTCACTTCTCAGAAAAAGTTCTCTTTTATCAATTTTTCAACATTCACATCTATATTAGTATCAAGGGAGGATTCCATCCTCATAACTACCTACTTGAAACCTTGATATTTGTTGGAAATGCCAAGATCGTGTGTAGCCAAATATGGATTTAGTCCTGGAATTTATGTATCGTTCCAAGATAACACATATTGATGTTCCTTTTGAAATTCTATATACATATCATGCTCCTCGAGAGGCATGGTGGTACTAAACAGTTTATTCCATAGGTTTTCCTATGTTTTAATATTTACCTAATTGATCTCATCCATGGTGGTGGGGATGACTTCATCAAATATTAGAGGTCCATTCTTGAGATCATCCCCTTATTCCACCTTTATTACTATGATGGAATTCTCAAACGAAGTTGGAAATTTGAGGGCACATTTGTCACTATCGAGATGAGATAAGTCTTGGGAAGATACATTTTCATTCCCTAATTCTAGAGTTTTTGAAGAGAGATTTTAGTGTTTATTTTAATTTAAATTTTCATTTGGGATAGAAGAATCATGGACATATAGTATTGAGTTTACTAACTCGACTATATGTATGGGTAGCACAAAATCATTATCATGTATACTCAAGGAATTTTTAGGGGAGGTCCAAATTTACTACAGGATTAATCCTATATATTTATATCCACCATTGGTATTTTTATTTCCCTTTTATAATAAAATTCATAAGAATATGTGGCTTTTCATGTTTTGAATGGGAAACTTTCACCATGTAGTACATCAACCATTCCATCAATGTGGTATTTAAAATTCTAATGGAATGTAGAAGGTACCTCCATATGTCAATGAATCTAGGGACTTCCTAGAAGGACATTGTATGTGGTGTCTTTCTAGATAACCAAAAACTCAATGTTGGATGTGAGTTCCCCAAACTGATCTTGGAGCATGATCTTTTTAATAAGAATTTTCTAACACTTATCATACCCTTGAATGGTTAGCTTTGTGGGAGATAAATCTATATTAAAATATCTAAAACATTGATGGGTTCAAATTAGGATGAGGTTGATCCGAAAACCATTTTCAATAATACACCTTTGGATATCAACATTTTTGACTTTACCTAAAACGTATAAGGGTATGATTTTTCCCTAGATGGACTCTTCTTGATCCTAGTCTATGAATGAAATGGAGACTAGGTATTTTGATGGAATGGTCTACACTCGATATACCATGGTTGTAGAAACTTATATTTCAAACTCCTATGGTCTCTAGAAGGATTAAATGAATGCCATCCTAATTTATTTTGAAATATGGGGTACCTAGAAGATTTAGTTCTTGGATGGGATAACCACCATCTATTTATAATAATGTTATTTTATGCTAGATGTTGGAACATACAATGGTTCTCCGTCTCCTTACTATTTACTTCAAGATCTATGATATTTGAGGTAGACAGGATATGTACTTATGGAGAGGTTGATGGATAATCTTCTAAAGGTGGTTTGATTTATTCTGTCATTCCCCATTGTTTGGGATAATCAAATAATTCCACCACTTCTAGATGGTCATGTAAGATGAACATGCATAGAAAATCATTAGAGGGTTCTAGGAAACCTCTATGTCTCTATTTTTATTGATGGAGTTCTTACCCAAATGTATCAATTATATATATGTTGTCTATGGGGACATGGCCAAAATATTGGGTTTGATCACACACACTACCCTAGTATCATCAGTTCCTGGGAAAGAAACCTTCTATTCCTTGATAAGGTATGGGGAACACATACTCGAGGGAATATTCATCCTCAAATAAGGGTTCTTCTAAGTTAAACACATCAATAGAACAAAATATTATCTCTTTTTTGAATGATGGTTCCATTGGGGGGGGGGGTGCTTCCCGGGCATCAAATGTTTCTAGAAATAAATCCCCAATAGTCAGAGCTTGTGTGGGAGCTGAATATGACTCTTCCTCTTCTATCGCTTACTATGTATTATAGTTGTGTTCACATTTAGGAGGAATATTTTTTGTGACCCCTAGGTGACATAACCATTATGGTTTTGTGAAGCTATTCTCTCAGGGTGGCATAAACTCAGTCAACTAAATTTTGAATCATCTAGTTATTGAATTTATGCCCACACCGGGCCAAAACGTTTTACTAATCACCTTCTTTTTATGAGTTGGAAATAGTTATGAAGGTCACCTGTACTGGGGAGTTATCAAAACTCACCTCTCCCGAATCAACCATGATTTGATGGATTCCTTTGAATATAAGGAAATCCAAGATGTTTTGACCCATCCTTTAGTGTAAATGGATATATTCAGGAAATTCAGTTTGGTTGACCTAATTGTGATTCAAAAAACTATAGAAACATGAGTAGGTTTTTGTACATGGTTTAAGAAAGTAACCATGAAATTTTTCATTTTGGAAGGATTATGATTTATTCATCCATTCCTCAAATCCTAGGTTACCATGATCTCTTTTTTCTTCCGGTCAAGGGTGATTTATTTGTTTCTACTGCTCGATAGTAGGCTCTGGGTGGTTAAGGACTTTTATAGGTGTTTGAACATGTAATTATATAGGTTTGAGTGTAAAAATAGTAGATTATTCCTTGTTGAGCCTTTTCCCCTTTTCTAAGGTCATGATACAAGATTTAAATCAGGTCTGAGGAATAGAATCTTCCAAATGTTGATTCATTTCTTCAAACTCACAAAATCCACCTAGGTGATTCATTAGGATCAGATGTGTATGTATATTATCCTATTGATTTTAATCATAGAGTTCTAGTCATTGCTCTTATGAGATACGGATGTTGAGTGAGTAGGTCAAAACTTTCCATATGGACATGAGGTCATACACTCTCAAATTTTCGTGTTTCTTTCAGTTGGTCAGGTCAAAAATTACTATTTTCCTTAGTGTAGAGCTTAACTGATAATTTAATTGATGATGAAGGTCTTCCAATCATGGAACTGATCTTACTATAAAACTTTTATACCAAAAAAGTCTAACCCTATCAAATTCTATAAAATCACATCATCTTGGTCACCTCTGGTAGATCTCCAGATTCCATCATCGAACCACATGGGGAAATGAATTGTATGATATGCTGTTCAAGATATCATATGTTGTCAAAGGTGGATAAAGTAATATTTCTAAAATTTAGTGGATAAAAAGTGTTATAAATCCATTTGGCATATGTCCTTCTCTCAGGATACACTAGTTTATAACACCCATTCATAGATTCTGTTTGAGTATCTAGGGATTCAATGGTATTAAGAAGTTCTAGAGTTATTTTTGTCTATTCCAGCTCCATAATACAAAAAATGGGTGGGGTTTAATAAGGTACCCCATTTTCATTTCCCACTAATTCTCAATCCATACAAAGACTAGATGATCACCCTGTGGAGGGATATGATATCTCCAAGATAAAGGGAATCCAATATCATTTTCAAATTCATTATTTTTATATTAGATTCCTAGATCTAGAGTTAGTTTAACAGTCATATGCCACTCTTGTAGGTGGATCATCTCTTTATATATTTGTGGGAGGAGGAATATTCAGCTCTTCCTAAATTAGATACCATGTTGGAATGTTTCCCCAGAGAATGTTCTTATTGTTTTTTCTAATATTTTTTTATCTCATTCTCATATTATGAAAACTTCTCCTCAATTAGTGTAATTTTAGCTCTTATAGAAGATGATTGGGTTATAAAAACTTCTTTTGCTTTATCATTGGATGTGCTTTTCTATACAGCTAGAAACTTGATATTCAGAGGTGGCAGATTTTGGATACTTCTCTAGTTTTAATTATGTGAAACCTTAGTGGGGACATCTAGAACCTCATTTTGGGGTATTTCTTCCATATTTGATCACTCTAATTTTTTTTCTTTATCAAAATTATCATTTGTTTTTATGGTGATGAAATTAATAGAGGTTTATCGGGCAATCTTAGTTGTACCATTACTTTCAACTCAACAAGATGATTGTGTACTATAAGCCTCAAGGTTGTTCCTTGAAACCTTTTCCATGTTGGGCCATTTTAATTTGTAACCTGGTGAGGTTTGATTTACATCGACTTATGTTATTCCTATTTTTAATGATGAATAGTGACATTGGGGGAGTTTTTATTCATTTTTTCTTACCAGGCCCGGAATAGAAGTGGTTTTTATTATAGTGGGAGGAATTCATGGGTTACTGACCATCAATATTTGCATCCCTACTTGGAGAAACTTTATTCCCTATATAGTGATGATGATGATGACAATGACCCTAACCATGTAGTTTGAGTAATATTCTAGGGTACAATTGGCATTAGTTGATTATGTTGTTTAGGATTCAATGATTCTATTCAAGTATTTGGTGATTCTTATAGCAGACATTGAGATTTATATTCCACCATACCAATGGGTTGGGTTTGATCTAGAACTTTATATGATTTCTCCAGGACCCTCTCAAGGGATGATGAACGTACTGATAATGATTCATATATAAATTCCCCTGGCCTAGTGGGATATGGTTTATTTATTTTTTTGGTTGATATGTCCTGAATCCTCTCTAGTAATGAAAATCTAAGGGGTGGAGGTGGTGGTAGATATTTCCCTAGAACAATGGGCTGGGTTCACTCATGGAAGGTTTCTATAAAACCTTCTATTGTGTCCTTTTTTATGTGGCATAGTTTTTCTCATGTATGATATGGATGTAATGACAGCCCATAATTGGGATCAGTTTCTATGGGAATTTGTTGAGTTTATCATAACTCTGTATTTCGTGTATGAAATTTTTTTTTTCTTAAAGGGGACCAGTTCAAAGATCTGTTGGTTGTCCTTTCCCTTTGTTCATGATTTCTTGGCACTATTTATGTGTGGGGGATCACACTGTTGGACCTGCTAGATCATACATTACCTTCCCCCATGATCTCACAGGAGGATATGAAATTTTAATTTGTTGAATATGAGGATGCTATACTATTCCAAGTGTGTGGTGAAGAGTAACACACCATATTTTCACCATCTTCAAATACAGATGCATTATGTGCCTTTAGGGATCATGTATTGAAGAGTCATGATTCAATGGCTTCAATAATGTTATATATTTTTTCTTCATTTTTGGTTTTGGGTCTTGGACCATGGTGGGGAGGTTGTTTCCAGATAACTCTCTCCATGTAATAGTGTTGTATTCCTCTTTATTAGGCTTTCATGCCTCTTTCCGGTTAGACCTTAGAATTTTCTTCTTAGGGTCATCTACTAACAGGATTGGAGTGTTTATATAAGTTGATGGGGGAAACTCTATGAAGTTGACCCCAACATTTTGGGCACCTCTCTATATGAAGGCATCAGAGTTTCATGCATCTCTCTATATGGAGATGTTTTTTCAAGGGGAGTACTTCCTTGTTCATTGGAGATATCACAGTGCGTATGTGGACCATGAAATATTTCAGAAGTAGAGTCCCTCTAATTCACATCCACATTACCATGAGGGGGACTATCATGATAATGATCTCCTTATACTTTGGTTGAATAATTTACAGACCCTAAAGTTATTGAGAATGTGTCTCAAATAGCCTCAACAACAATAGAATTAAAAATATTAGGGACATGAATCTCATTTTACATTATGTCTGGAATATGTCGACCTACCTTTTGGGATAGTGCAGGAATATTATCCTAATTTATGATGACTCCTAGAATATATTGATAAGTATCTAGTGCAACAAGTGTATGATACAACTATTGATAAGATATTGGAGTATTCCATTGATCTTCTCTAATGGGATTATAGGCCTAACTAGAGAGGTGTTCCACTCTCACCTGGTGGGTCATGGTCAGAATGGTGATATGAGCCTGATCCGGATCTTATGGAGTATGTCTCTGGTATTTTGTGATAGGAATATGAGCTTTGACCAATAATGTTTCACCCTCACTTGGTGATCCTCGGTTGGAATGAGAATATGAGCTCGTTCTAAATATGAATTCCATGTCAGATTATGTTAACAGACCTTTGGAATGGGAGAAGTGATATGAGCCTCCTTCTGTATAGGCTCAAAATGATGCCAATATAGTCATTCATCGGGGGAATTATGGATATGATCCCAGCTTCTATGAAATTTTTGAATATTCCCAGTAGCTTCACTGTGGGGAGTATAAGCCTGTCTTGGGGGCATGTGATGCTCTCACCTGGTGGGCCTCGATCAGAACCGAGATATGGGCCTGATCCTGAGCCATTGGAGTATTCTTATGGTTTTCTTAATATGAATATGATCAGGTCTTGAGGAATTTTCTACTATCATATGGTAAACACTATCCATAATGGGGATATGTTCATGATACTAGTCTTTTGAAATATGCCCCTGGTATTTTTAGAAATTAATTTTCACCTATCCTAAGGCATGTTCTTCTCCCAATTGGTGAGCCTTGGATCGAATGGGAATATGATCTTGATCTGGTGCCTCATACTCTATGAGAATATTCTATAATACTCCTAGATGAAATCAAGAATGTATATTTTATCTAGAGAATCCACTTGTTCATACTGATCAATGTTTTTTGTTTCCATAGATGTGGATATGTTAACATGAAATTATCCCTTTATATGTACCAAAGATGGAATATGATGGTGGAGTTCTTCAACTATTTCTATAATGTAATGAAATTTTAGCAAAATATGTGTAGGAATATAAGCCAACCCATTTTTTTCCACTATATATTGGAAGATTTCTTTCATTGAAACAAGGATATGGGATCATGTTTTCCCTCCTTATTCCATCAGAATATGTTGATGGGATTTGTATAAGGGGATAATGAAATGTGCCTCTCCCAATCTTATTTCTAGAATAAGACCACATATTTTTTCCAAGTGAGCAGGAATATGAGGCTTCTCACTGGATACCACTAAAATATGCTGGCAGGATTCATCAGTGGGAGTGGTTATATGATCCCACTCATGGTTATCCAAAAATTTATTCACCTAATATGTCTTCCTATTTTCTCGTGCATGGGTATAAAATGTGGTAATTTTTTTGTTGTCACCCTCAGTTGATGACTAAAAGATTCTAGTGGTATGGTTCTAGCAATGTAGGTCGATAGAAGATCTCATTAGTGGTCCCTAAACCAAAAGGGATCTTTATTTGACTCATTTATCCACCTTCATAATATAATGAATGTGGGGATTGTCACACTCAATATATAAGATTCTAAAGCAGTTGGTTGTGGCAACTTGCACCCCTCTCTTTACTGTAAATTTCTTTGGACGATGTGGATCCATCATTTTAGTGTTTAGAGACCCATGTGAGAATAATCAAGGTTCATAATCATACCATATAAATGGTATACCTATAACATTTTATTCTCCACCTAATGCTAAAGGTTTCTGGTACGTGAAGTCATTCTGATACTCGTAGAGGTAGCATTTATAGTTGGATTTCTAGAATGATCTTTGGATGATGACATTATCTCAATTCAGAGTATTTTTTTTGAGCAGAATTAGTAGTCATTAATAAAATAAGGAACATGATTATTTATCATTTCATCATGAGTAATTCTATGTGATCAATCATATATGCTTGATTAATACAATTGTCCTTTATTTTCTCGATCTATCTATTCTGCTTACTTAGACTTGTCAAATCCAGGATTTAATTATTTCAAGAGAATCCCAAATATAAAAGAAAATATGATAATATTTATCATTTTATTTATTCATGTATGGTCTATCATTTTTTTCATATGATAATCATAACAAAATGGCTTGACTCGTGGAAAACCAATCATTTTTATATTTGATATATTCATGTACGGTTCTCCTTTTTTTTTCTGGATAATACATTATTATTATCAAACATATTTTAGAAACAGAATGGTCCAAAGAGAACTAGTATGTCAACCATTTTTATCCTATGAAATAGATTTCATAGTTAAATGATTTTTCATCAGTTTTATCATATTTATTTAGTGGGAATGATCATACACACAGTTGTGGAAAAAATGTATGATGGTTTGACTATGGGAGGTTTTATGAATATAAAATCATTCACGTTAGGTTTATCACTAATTCTTATCTTCCATAGAAACTTAAAATTATTCCCACATCCATAACTGGGTACAAACCAGGTTTCAAAAGGTAGCTGATCAATTGGGGTTTTAGACCCAACACAACATATGAATTCACATTGGTTGAGAGGATGGGAGGTTGGGCTTAACACACCCTTTAGGGGGGGGGATTGTATCCTACTACATGAGTATCTTATAGATTTATTATATGTGAAATAATCTCTTCATATTACTGATATGTGGTAGGTTACCCTAAAAAATGATCATGTATCAAATATTTTCATGTATGAAGGAGGTTCTATCAATGAGTTCATCTGTATTTATCCAAAGTTCTTCATCCATCCCCCATTACCAGGTATCTTTTTATATTTTGAATCCATATAACCATGTACTCTAGAGTTTACTACCAAATTCTAAGGATGGTATTGATCAATTATGGGGCATCCTACATATCATGTTTATAATGAGAAACAAAACCCATGTATTTTTTTAAAACTCATATAGTTTAACATTATATGGAAAAGACATAAATGAGGGAAATAATGCACCACGTATAAAGTCTTGATCCTCTAGATGCATTCTAATTATCCTAGTTATGGTAGGAATTTGAGTTATCATAGCTCAATAATGCCTTTGGGACTTTCCCCAAGGTGGATTACCTTATATGGGGACAATCATATCATGCCGCTGATTGGGGCTTACACATTGAGGTTTCCCTAGTTAATGGAGATTCATGATTCAAATTATATGATTATTTCAACTCCATAATCCCAGATAATCTATGCACAATTTGGGAAATAAGGGATATCAAGTAATCTATCTCAATTAAAATATATGTGTTACTTATGTAATGGGACACCCCTTTGAATGTTTAATAAGGAGTAATAGACATAAAAAGGTTTCCAACATATCTTGTTTATGATTGGAATAAGATTCATCATAGTTCAGTTGATTTGTCAATTCACAGGTGGATGAGGTAAAGTTATCATCCCATCAGAGTTATTGGGTCCCAATGGTTGGAATGTCAAAGACATCGATGGAATTGCACTGAAGTGGATTCCCATTGAGATTAACCCATAATAAGGGATCTAATGTATCCTTGTTTTAGAAAGAATCATAGTTCTCATAGTTTAGTTTAATTGGTTCTTACAAAATGAGGTTTCTCCAATATGGGTGACATATCATATTATTCTATTGATTGTGGATTACACACTAAGGTTTCCCTTAAATGTTAGAACCAGGAAAGGTTATCATGTCCTAAGATTCCTACTTAAGATGGATTGATTGTCTTCCTGACATGTGTGAAGATTCCTGGACATATCCTGGTAGCCTTGAATACATGTCTAAATATAATCACATGATTCTTTTTTACATTTCCAAAGGGAATCATATAACATAAATGGAATGTTTGCAGGACATCGCATGTTCAAGGATGACATGTCCAAAGGACGTCGCATGATCTAGGATGACATGTATGGAGGTCGTTTTATGACTTGGATGAATTATCGGGGAGACGTTTCGTGGTCCAGGATTACATTTTTTGAGGGTGTCAAATGACTTGGCTGAATTTCCCAAATGGCATCGCATGATCAAAATGACATTAATGGAGGGTTATGTATAACCCAAATTACTTTTCAGGAGGATGTCACATGATCCATAATGAAATTTCTAGAGGGTGTCACATAACATGGATGATTTTTCTAGAGAATGTTGTGTGATCCAGGCTGACATGTCTCAATGTCGCCGTAAGACCAAGTTAACTTTTCCTAGAATCACTGCATTACATAGGAAGAATTTCTGGAGGAGATTTCAAGGTTTGGATGGAAAACCCATAGAGCTTATCAAGAATTAGGTGGTATTCTCAGTGGGCATCATGTGGCTTGCATAAAATTTCTATGATACAACACATGATCCTCATAATATTTCAAGTGATAATCACATGATTTTAGAAAAATTCATCATTGATATCACATGATATATGTAATTCATAGGAAGAACATGAGGATGGTTTTATATGTTCTTCACATAAGTCTACGTCCTTTAAGTCTTTATTCTAGACTTTTATTACATATGTTACTTATATTTTTACCATGTTACATTTTTTAGGTTTCGCATGATCCATCCGATATGCAGGACATGTTTCACATGAACTAAAAAACACACCAAAAGTATTTTGTGTAATCTATTAAAGGATTTTTTTGAAGGGACTATGCATTATATGTGATAACATAGGTCATTCCCCATGTTTTACTTGGAAGAAAACCTTTACCATCACATGATTGGATACTCTAAGAATTTTACCCTTTATCTCCCTTTTGTGATGGGTTGTGAATGGATTCTGAGTGTATTTTTTTACTTGGGGGTTTATCGGCCTCTCTAAAGTGGTTATACACTACATTGCGTGGTGTGTATCTCATAGATTTGGGCTGAAGTCTATGGTTGTATTTCGTGTTACATAATTTGTGTGATCATGTTGTGGGTCATTCGATGGGTGTGGCATGATGATTAGTAACCATGAGAATGTTCCTCTTTTTTCACTTAAATTAGACCCGAGCTTATCAAATGGATTTCTTTTGACATTTTTTATTTTCTAAGCGGATTTAAAATGTTAGGATGACATGTATAAAAGTCTTCATGAGATCAATATTCTAATAGAAATGGTTTCTCATGATTGAAGATGACTAGTATGGGGTTCTCCATGTGAAAAGGGTGAGTTGTCCTGGTACTTTCATGAGACTAAGTCATCTTTTCAAGAGGGATTCTATAGGATCATGTTGACATGTTGAGGGGGCCTCTGTGGGATCAACGGTGATCGCTTGGGGTTTATAACCACTGTCATGTGATGATTAGCATACCCTCACTCTGTATTAAGATTTTTTATTTCCCCATTATGATTATTTTTTTAAAATGGTCTGGGATCTCAAAAAAATGAGTTTCTTTTGAAGATAATCATTATCCTTATCCATAACACATCGTATAATGAATAAAGGGTATTATGTTGATACATGAACATTGTCAGGGATGGAAATTTTGTTTGTCTTTAGAGCCAATTGTGGAAACATATTGTTGAATGGACATATATAAAATACATCAATAATGAAGGTGACCTGTTAGTGATCTCTTGTGTGGAAAGGTGGAAATGGTGCTAGGGATTATGTGGTGTCATGTGAGCTATAGGGGTGTATCACATGAATATCAACAACCAAAAAAGGCTTCTTCATTTTTTGTATTTTCATCCTTTATTTTAAAATGTTTTTATGGTTTTCAAGTGCCTACATTCCAATATGTCATGTGACTCTGAGGAACTCAATTGGGAGCCTTTTCATGATCAGTGAGTAGCTTGGACTCCTTATCAAAATGAAAGAGGCTTGTCAAAAGGGGTTTTGTGTGATCTATAGGAGTTCATGCGCTGCACATGACCCATTTATATAACGTTTAAAATGTCATATAGTCATATTTTCATTAGGTTTTTATGTGATTGGTGTGGTATGGCCACATTCTCTTTCGTTGTGTTATAGAGAATATAATACCCATCATTTGAGAATTTCAACCCTTGTAGATTTTCATATTCTCATTTGGACGATGTCAATAGTTTAGCTCTAAAAAATTAAAGTGGTAGTCTTTATAATTACTTAATTTATTTTATTAATTATTTTTCATTTAATTTTATTGTAATATATTTATCCTAATAAATTATCATTTTTTTACGTTTCGTGTTGTGTGAATCCCAATATATAAAACACATAAAATTTATTAAAGATATATATATTCTAAAAACTCGAGGTGTTGCATTCCTCCCCCATTATAATAATTTTATCTCAAAATTTTATTATTCTAATGGAACTATATGATTATATTAATACCTCATTAAGTATTTGGGTTCCCACATATCTTCCTCAACTTTATGGTTTTTCCAAAAAACTTTGACATAGTGAGCATTCATGTTCTCATCACTTTTTCTCTTCAATCAAGATTTACCCTAGTAATTCTTGATAATAAATTTCTTGCTCCATTTTTATGATCTATGATTTCTAAACATTTTTTGGATCAATAAATTACTTCCCCCAAAATAGATTCAAGGAACACATCGTGAGCCTGGGAACGGTTTCATGGAAGTACCAAGTAATAAGTTATCATCCAAATATGTTAATGATCCTCAAAATTACCAACATATAAAGGGATCAGATTCCCCTTATTCAAAAATATCATAACATACATCCAATGGGATATTTTTATGAATATATTGTCAACAAATTTTAACTCTATATCTCTCTTATGATTGGATAACTTTTTTATCATCTATGAGTTTCCATGATGTGTTGTTGAATGAGTTTAATTTTCTTTGTCATTTCAACAGAAATATTAGATCTTTATATCTTACATTATCTTACATTATACCTTTATTTTAGTGTTTTAAACATGTTCCAATATAGTTATTTATAAGGATCCATATGAATTCTCTAGTGAATGTTTATGTTTTAATAAAATTCAACTAGAGGATGATGTTGATCCCAACACCTTTTCAATCCACAAAAAAATCACTCAATATATTATTTGGGTTCTAATAGTCCTCTCACACTGATCATCTATATGATGATGTTATGCATTACGAAAGTTAAACTCTATATTAAATGGTTTTTTAAGAGTTATTAATAATTTCTATGAAAATCATAGATCTATATTGGATATAATTGAGTGTGGTTCCGCATGATCTATTATGACTTCCATAATGTATATCCTAGAAAATTATACAGGTGATAAATGTTGAATGATAGAAATAAAATGTGTTAAGTTATTAAGTGAATTTATTATAGTCCAAATGGTTTAATAGACTTTATATTTCATGGGGAGTCCTATGATGAAATCCACGATGATCCTTTTCCATTTCCACACAAGTATACAGAATTGTTGCATCTTACCCTTAGATGTACGGTATTCTTCCTTAATATGTTGATAGAATAGGAATCAAGATATATAATCTCTGATATCCCTCCTCATTAAGTACCATTATAAATTGTATTAGATATCTATATTCATCTTTGTACTACAATGATGGATAGAGAATCAGGTGCTTTCTGCTTCATCCAATAACTCCTTTAATTTTGGTATCGTAGGGACACTTATCTGACTATTCAATCTTATCATTCTATAGTGACCCAGCCTTTTCTTTCATTACTATTACATCATTTCAAATATAAAGAACATAATATTATTACACATAGAGGATCCAAAGGTTTAGTGTCTTGGGCAAACTAGGACCACACATAACAAATACAACATCTACCATAAACATTCATTTAATTTCATCTTCTCTAGCTTCTTATTGGCACTTGTACTCTCCTTATTACATGTAGACACCTGAGGATATACATCAAAAGGGGAGAGCTAGAGGCCCCGTAAGAGATAAGAACAATATATCATGGGGTTATCATAATCATGACATAGGCAAAAGATCATGAAAATGAGAGGAGCATAAATAATAAACATGATATGTGGCAATGCATAAAAATGAAACATCATGTCTTAGTGGTTAACTACCACACATACTTGTGAAAACATAAAGAATCTTGTTCACACATAATTTCACAATTACTCAGGAGATTCATCACATTACCCAATGCATTGGAGCGCTGTATAATTTCGGGCGCACCCGTCACATTTAAACATTCATATTGCACTATATAATTCCGGGCGCACCCGTCACATCATAACATTATCATTATCATGCTTTCCACATAGAACACATATCAAACATGTACATAAATAAACCATGGAAAGGAATGGGTTTCATGTCATAATACACATTCATAAGCTTTGGGTTCCCAAAATAATGTTTGAACAACATACTTGATACAAGAACCATCAACCTTGAATGAGAGGTAAAAGGTGAGATCTTGAAAGAAGAGTTCTTTTGGAAAACATATTGATGGAAATAAAAACCAGTGACAAACATGTATATCCCATAAAAGTAAAGTAAATGATGAAAAAAATGATATTTGAGGAGTAACCATATCAAAAATGGAGTTAAAGAGGGGGAACCCGAAGGATGAAAATTGGGTTCGAGATTTCCCCTTACCTTGTACCTGAATGCCTCCTTCTCTTTAATGTCCTATATAATTACATTATATTCATTAATTATAAATTCTAGAACCTTTTATACATTAATAGTGTTCATTATGTTTTCATTATTTCATATTATGTACCATTGGATTACTTATAGAGTTTAAAAAACATTGTTCGGGGATGTTCGTTTTTATGGTTTTCTTGAGCGGTCCACTTGTATTCTTAAATTGATGTTTTGGTAGATCATGGGTAAACATCCAGAACTGATATTACATGTTATTTATGATATTACAGAATCATTAATGACTTTATAATGAGTTATATTAGATCAATGTGGATGAATCATTAGATAAGATTTTAATGGTGGTTATTTGGGTAAATTTGGGCGATTTTTGGATCACAATGAACTTGTTTTAAATTTTCACTTAGTAATATGGACATAGGTTATTTCCAGAACTTAAAATAGAACATAATAAATATAAAATATTCTGGTTCAACCATAAAAATGGTTTCATGACCAGATCTGAAGGTAGAAATGGAATAAGAGAGCATGTTGTTTTTGAAGGTGATAAATTATCACCACAAGAACAACATTCTCTTTAATAAAATAAAAGGAAGAGGGAAAGGGGGAGGGGTGATATAATATACCATTAGAATCATAATATTACAGTATATGTATAATTCTGTAGTTACAAAACAATTTGGATGAAGATAGGTGGGGAGAGATCAAGAAAGGAACTTGAACTTGAAAGGAAATTAAAGGAGAAGAGGGAGAGAAATTACCTCTTGAATCCTTCACTTGAGAACCTCCTTAAGGGCCTAAGCTTGGTCTTTTGATGATACAAGAAGCTCTTGGACGTGGGGAAGGGGATATGGGAGATGATCGGGAAGAGATTAGAAATTCTTGAATCTTGAGAGGTTTGGTTTGGCAAGAGGAGGGGGAGGGCTTATTTATACATGAGGAGGGAGGTGTTTTTGGCATAAAATATTAAATAAAATAATATATCAAGAGGTAGACTTGTAATAGTAGTTTTTTGACATCCTAAATCATATATCAATATAATATAATTCGTTTTAGGCTTTAGAACTTCTTTATAATTCGAATTCATTAATTTATTAAAAGGAAAGTGAAAGAAAGAGAAAAAGACACTTTAAGAAATCACCTTTTGACTTTAGGCTTTGGAAAGTTCTTTTTTAGGTTTGAGAACTTGATTTATTGTATTTCAAGGAACAATTTATGAAATTTAAAATAATTTTGCTAAAAATAATGCTCTAGAATGTTTATGTCATCATTACATCATTAATGATGCAATTTAGTATACACCGATTATGCGAAAAACTGTATTTTTTACTATTCACCCGAAAATTGAAGTATTTCCGAAAAAACAAAAAATTTACCCCTACATTTTTTCAAAGTGTAGAATCCAAAAATGATTTCCATTTTTCCAAAATAATTTTATAAATATTATTAATTTAATTTTTAATTAAAATCATAATTTACTTAAAAAACAGTTTTTAAAATTAAAACTGATTTTGTAGTTCTTTCAAAAATTATGTAGGGTCTTATAAAATTATCTAAAAACTATTAGACATTGATTCAATACTTTATGAATACATTTCATGGAATTAAATATTCTTTTAAATTAATTAATTAATTAAAATTATTTATTTTGACTTATAAAATACCAAAAACGTTTACTAAGGTCAAATTATCACTTTCTATGATGTCTAAATTTTATTTTATTATTCATAGGTAATGTTACTCTTATTTACTATAAGGTTCATATTACCATTCATAAGGATAGGTTACTATTAATAAGGGTAGGTTACTATTCACAAAAAAATATTTTTGTTTCATTAGACTCCAAAAACTGTCTTGAACACAACCGAGTATGTCAGATTTTTAAAATTCCAAACATAGGGGTGAAAAAATTATGTTTAAAGGTCACTTATCACTTAGTAGTTCATTATTTTGTGTTTTTATGACATAAATATAAGAAGGGAATTTTCCATTGAAATACTTTGGGTCGTTACATTCTTCCCCCCTTATGAAATTTCGCCCCCGAAATTTCACTTTACACAAACAGGTGAGGGTACTTCTCCTTCATTGCCTCTTCTAGTTCCCAAGTTGCTTCCTCAAACTTATGGTTCCTCCACAACACATTGACAATTAGGGTTGTCTTATTGCGTAGAACCATATCACTTCGGTCAAAAAAATTTACCAGATGCTCCTCATAGGAGAGATAATCTTCCAGCTATACCACCTCTGATTTTAGTACATGTGATGGGTCTGGTATGTACTTCCTCGTTATTGATACATGAAACAAATCAGGAACTTGATCCATATTCGGTGGAAGTGCCAGACGATAAGCCACGGCTCCTAACGTTCAAGGATCTCAAAGGGGCTAATGTACCTTGGGCTTAGCATCCCTTTCTTCCTGAATCTCATGACTCTCTTCCATGGAGATATTCAAAGGAAGACTTTATCTCCAACGTCAAACTCCAAGTCCATTCGACGGTTGTCAGCATAGCTCTTTTTCTGAATTTGAGCAGCTTTGATGTGTTTCTGGATGACTTGAACCTTTTTTGTCATCTCTTGAACAAGATCGGGACCAAGTAGCTTTCGTTCTCAAACTTCATCCCAACATGTTGGAGTTCTAATTCACTTCCCATAAAGAGCTTCATACGGAGCCATCTGAATACTCGAGTGGAAGCTATTGTTGTATGAGAAATCAACCAATGAGAGATGCTGATCCCAACCACCTTTTAATTCAAGAGAGTAGGATCTTAGAATATCTTCAAGCGTCTGAATAGTCCTTTAAGACTAGCCATCAGTTTGTGGGTGATAGGTCATGCTAAAATTTAACTCAATACTCAAAGCATGTTGAAGGCTCCTCTAGAATTTAGATGTGAACCTTGGATCACAGTCAGAGACAATCGAGAGTGGAACATCGTGCAATCTCACTACTTCCTTCACATATATCCTTGCAAGTTGTTCAAGTGAGAGGTCTTCCCGAATAGCGATAAAATGGGCAGTCTTGGTGAGTCAATCAACCAAAACCCATATCGCATTATTTCCCTTTGACGCCTTCGGGAGACCCGTGACAAAGTCCATAGTAACATTTTCCAATTTCTACATGGGTATAGGCAATGGCTGCATCCTACCATTGGACTTTTTCCGTTCAGCTTTAACTTGCTAACATACCAACAACCTTGATATATATTCTGCAATCTACATCTTCATGTTATCCCACCAGAAGTGTTCTCGTAGATCACGATACATCTTGGTACTTCCAGGATGGATAGAGAAAGTTGAGCTATGTGCATTATCCAATAGCTCCTTCTTTTTCCTGGGTGATGAAGGCACACAAAGCCGCGTTCCAAACCGAATCACACCATCATCGTCGATATGGAACTCTTGCATCTTCCCTTCCTTTACTGCATTCACCCTCTTTTGTATCTCCACATCATCCCTTTGTACTTCTTTAATCTTCTCTTAGATGGATGGTTGCACAATCATTTGGGCAAGGTAGGAATATCCCCTGCCCTTATGATTTCCAAATCCATTCTTTGCATATCCAAGAAGATACGGACTTTCTCAATCCTCAACATGGATAGAGTAGCAGGTTCTTTTCTACTTAGAGAATCAGATACCTTGTTTTCCTTTCCAGGATGATAGTGAATAGAGCAATTTTAATCCTTGATTAGCTCTAACCATCTCCTTTGACGCATGTTGAGATCCTTTTGTGTGAATATATACTCTAGGCTCTTGTGGTCGGTGTATATGTCACACTTCTCGCCATAAAGGTAGTGCCATCAGATTTTCAAGGAAAAATCATGGCTGCCAGCTCTAGATCATTCATCGGATAGTTCTACTCATGGATCTTCAACTATCGTGAGGCGTAGGCTATCACATTATCATTTTTCATGAGTTCAAAACCCAAGACTTTCTTTGATGCATCACTGTATATGACAAAACTTTCTCCACTTTTCGGTAGTGTGAGTACAAGTGCAGTGATCAGCCTTCTCTTTATCTCCTTGAAGCTTCCCTCACATTTTTCCATCCATACATACTTTACCCCTTTTCTTGTTAACTTAGTTAGCAGGCTTGACTATCGTGAGAAGTTTCTCACAAAACGTCGGTAGTACCCAGCTAATCCAAGAAAACTACAAATTTCTATGACACTAGAGGTCCTGGGCCATTCCTCAATCGCCTTTGTCTTTGAAGGGTCCACAAAAATTCCCTCACTTGTGATCACATGTCCCAAGAATGTGACTTGATTCATCCAAAAGTCTCACTTGCTAAACTTGGCGTACAACTTCTCCTTTCTCAATGTCTCCAACACAAGTCTTATATGTTCTTCATGTTACTCCTTTCTCTTGGAGTAGATGAGAATATCATCGATAAACACTACCACAAATTTGTCGAGGTAATGTCTAAAGACTCTATTCATCAAATCCATGAAGATTGTAGGGGCATTAGTAAGTCCGAAGGGCATCACCAAACACTCATAGTGCCCATACCTTGTATGGAAGGCAATCTTCTGAATATCTTCCTTCTTCACCTTTACCTAATGATATCCAGAATAAAGATCCACCTTTGAGAAGTATTGAGATCCTCTTAACTGATCAAACAAGTCATCAATCTGTGGGAGAGGATACTTGTTCTTTATGGTGATCTTGTTGAGTTCCTGATAATTGATACACAATCGCATAGTTCCATCCTTCTTCTTCACAAAAATCACTGGTGCACCCCAAGGTGATGCACTAGGGCGTATGAACCCTTTGTCCAAATGTTCTTGAAGCTGCTTCTTTAACTCCTCCAGTTCGATAGGAGCCATCCTATAGGGGAAATTTTAGATAGGAGTAGCTCTAGGTATGAGTTCAATTGAGAACTCTACCTCATGATCTGGGGGAACTTCAGGTAACTCTTTGGGAAATACATCACTGTATTCCCTCATGATGGGAATTTCCTCAAGGTTGCCACTTTCCTTCAACTCAACCATTTGGGCGAGGTAAGCTTCTTTATAGTGAATCAACACCCACACCATTGAAGGATTTTTCAAAGGATATTCATGATATTCCTTTCATTTGTAGAGGATCATGGGATGGTTCGAAAAATGAAAATATATTTCCTTTTCCCGACAGTTGATATGTGCTCTATATAACGAGAGCCAATCCATTCCCATTATAGCGTCGAATTCCACCCAGGGAAGTTTTATGAGATTTTCCGGAAGAATATTCCCACATACATCAACAGGAGAAGAGTCAAACACATGGGTTGCAATGATTGCACCACTTGGTGTTTTTACAAATATCTCTACTTCAAGGTTTTGGGGCTTCGATTATATAGTTCTATCAAACATGAAATATATAAAGGAATGCGTAGAACCAGAATCAAATAATACTTTTTCCATTATTGAGTGAATAGGAAGTGTACCTTGTATGGCTTTATTATCATGTTCCACCTCCGCAGTAGCGATGGAATAAGCCTTCCCTTGTTCCTTTGGATTTGGTTGTTTTTGGCACTGATTACCCTCGAGAGCTTGAGGTTCAGTGAACTGGTTTGAATAGTGCCCTATCCCCCTATAGTTGAAGCATTGAACCACGAGTGGTTCTCTCCTTTCATCGGCTACATTATCCTTCCTTTTCATGTCTTTTCAACACTCTTGAGCATGGTGTCCTTCTTTCCCACACTTAAATCATTTCCCCGTACCTTTGAGGCAGTTCCCATTGTGCAACTTCCCACATTTTTGGCATGTGGGTCATTGATTTCTCTTCCCACCTTTGTCACTAGATCCACCAGCTTGAAAATCCATCATTCTTTTCTTATCACCATAGCCATGGGACCATTCTCCAAACTCCATATCCACTTTGAGAGCACACCGAACAACTTATTCATAACTCCCAAAGTCTCGAATTGCACGAGCCTTTCGAAGATGTGGTTTTAATCCACTAAAGAATCTATTAATTTTCCTATCATTGTTGATAACAAAACCCAAAGCATACCTTGCGAGCCTTGTGAACTTTTCTTCATAGGTTGTGACAAATTCTCCTTATATTTGCTTGATATCTATGAATTATTTCTCCATCTTCATGTGAAGAGTTCAGGGGAATTACTTATTAAGAAACATTATCTTAAAGTCTTCCAATTCCATCTCGTCAATTTCCTCCCTTGGCTTTGTGTTCTTAATGAAATCCCACCATTGATCAGCTTCTCCATCTAGACGATAAACGGCTAGAGTCACCTTCTCCATCTCGGAACAGTGAAGAACAAAAAAGATCTTCTCCATGGGGTTGACCCACTGTTCCGCAACTAGTGGATCGGAAGATCCACAAAACGTCGGTGGTCGCTGCCGCATAAAACATTCGATAGCTAGTTGCTCCCTCTTTGGTTAAGGAGGATGTTCCCCATTATTATGGTTATTATTCATAACCTGAGATAATTGGGTAAGCATTTCCATGACGTTTTGAAATCCACCTCCAAAATCATTGGTGATGTCGTTCAGGCAATCATTGCATTGGCCCTCGCAAGAGTTGTTGGCCTGATTTCTCCTGGTTCCCAACATTTTCTAAAATAGAAAAGGTTAGAACAAAACATAAGTAAACAAGTCATGAATAACTTATTCATTTAAACAATTATACCAAAAACATAACATATGGGATCCCTAGGTAAATATTCTTATGTACATATTTGTACTTATTCTTATGCTAGAGGTTTTCTCTAGGGTTTACTAATCCTAATTCCCAAATTAACTAAACCTTTCCTCTAATACCAACTATAGCAACCCGGAATTTTCTATCATTACTATTACATAATTTCAAAGATAAAAAACATAATAGTATTACACATAGATGATCCAAAGGTTTAGTGTCTTGGGAAATCTAGGACCACACATAACAAATACAACATCAACCATAAACATTTATTTAATTTCATCTTCTCTAGATTCTTATTGGCACTTGTCCTCTCCTTAGTACATGTAGCCACCCGAGGATATACATAAAAAGGGGTGAGCTAGAATACTAGTAAGAGATAAGAACAATATATCATGGGGTGAGCATAATCATGACATAGGAAAAAGATCATGAACATGAGAGGAGCATAAATAATAAACATGAAATGTGGCAATGCATAAAAATGAAACATCATGTCTTAGTGGTTAAATACCACACATACTTGTGAACAAAGCTATCATCTTTTTCACACATAATTTCACATTTACACATTAGATTAATCACTTTACCCAATGTATTGGAGCACTGTATAATTCCGGGCACACCCATCACATTTAAACATTCATATTGCGCTATATAATTCCGGGTGCACCCGTCACATCATAACATTATCATTATCATGCTTTCCACATAGAACACATATCAAACATGTACATAAATAACCCATGGAAAGGAATGGGTTTCATCTCATAATACACATTCATAAGCTTTGGGTTCCCAAAAGAAATAGGGAACAACATACTTGATACAAGAACCATCAACCTTGAATGAGAGGTAAAAGGTGAGATCTTGAAAGAAGAGTTCTTTTGGAAAACATTTTTATGGACATAAAAACCAGTTACAAAAATGTATATCCCAGAAAAGTAAATTAAATGATGAAAAAATGATCTTTGAGGAGTAACCATATCAAAAATGGAGTGAAAGAGGGAGAACCCGAAGGAAGAAAATTGGGTTCGAGATTTCCCCTTATGTTGTACCCGAATGCCTCCTTCTCTTTAATGTCTTGTATAATGACATTATATTCATTAATTAGAAATTCCAGAACTTTTTATACATTAATAGTGTTCATTATGGTTTCATTATGTCATATTATGTACTTTTGGATGACTTATAGAGTTTAAATAACGTTGTTCGGGGATGTTCATTTTTATGGTTTCCTTGAGCGGTCCACTTGTATTCTTAAATTGATGTTTGGGTAGATCATGGGTTAACATCCAGAACTGATATTACATGTTATTTATGATATTATAGAAGATTTAATGATTTTATAATGAGTTATATTAGATCCATGTGGACGAATCATTAGATAAGATTTTAATGATGGTTATTTGGGTAAATTTGGGCGGTTTTTGGATCACAATGAACTTGTTTTAACATTTCACTTAGTAATATGGCCATAGGTTTTTTCCAGAACTTAAAATGGAACATAATACATATACAATATTCTGGTTCAACCATAAAAATGGTTTCATGACCTGATCTGAAGGTAGAAATGGAAGAAGAGAGCATGTTGTTTTTGAAGGTGATAAATTATCACCACATGAACAACGTTCTCTTTAATAAAATAAAAGGAAGAGGGAAAGGGTGTGGGGTGATATAATATACCATTATAATGATAATATTATAGTACATGTATAATTCTGGAGTTACAAAACAATTTTGATGAATATATGTGGGGAGAGATCAAGAAAGGAACTTGAACTTGAAAGGAAATTAAAGGAGAGTAGGGAGGGAAATTACCTCTTGAATCCTTCACTTGAGAACCTCCTTAAGGGACTAAGATTGGTATTTTGAAGAGACCAAAAGCTCTTGGACGTGGGGAAGGGGCTAGGGGAGATTATTGGGCATATCTTAGACAATTCTTGAATCTTGGGAGGTGTGGTTTGGCAAGAGGAGGGGGAGGGCGTATTTATACATGAGGAGGGAGGTGTTTTTGGCATAAAATATTAAATAAAATAATATATCAAGAGGTAGACTTGTAATAGTAGTTTTTTGACATCATAAATAATATATCAATATAATATAATTCGTTTTAGACTTTAAATATTCTTTATAATTCGAATTCATTAATTTATTAAAAGGAAAGTTAAAGAAAGAGAAAAAGACACTTTAAGAAATCACCTTTTGACTTTAGGCTTTGGAAAGTTCTTTTTAGGTTTGAGAATTGGATTTATTGTATTTCAAGGGAAAATTTATGAAATTTAAAATAATTTGGCCGAAACTAATGCTCTAGAATATTTATGTCATCATTACATCAATAATGATTCAATTTAGTGTACACCGATTATGCGAAAAACTGTATTTTTTACTATTCACCTGAAAATTGATGTATTTCTAAAAAAACCCAAAAATTTACCCCTACCATTTTTCGAAGTGTAGAATCCGAAAATGATGTCCATTTTTCAAAAATAATTTATTAAATATTATTAATTTAATGTTTCATTAAAATCACAATTTACTTAAAAAACTGTTTTTAAAATTAAAACTGATTTTGTAGTTCTTTCAAAAATTACAGAGGGTCTTATAAAATTATCTAAAAACTAATATACATTGATTTAATAGTTTATGAATACATTTCAGGGAAATAAATATTATTTTAAATTAATTAATTAATTATAATTAATTATTTTGACTTATTAAATACAAAAAACGTTTACTAAGGTCAAATTATCACTTTCTATGATGTCTATTTTTTTTTATTCATAGATAATGTTACTCTTATTTACTATAAGGGTAATATTACTATTCATAAGGGTAGGTTACTATTCATAAGGTTAGGTTACTATTCACCAAAAATTATTTTTGTTTCATTAGACTCCAAAAACTATCTTGAACACAACCGAGTATGTCGGATTTTTAAAATTCCAAACATAGGGGTGAAAAAATTATGTTTAAAGGTCAATTATCACTTAGTAGTTCATTATTTTGTGTTTTTATGACATAAATATAAGAAGTGAATTTTCCATTGAAATACTTTGGGTCGTTACACATTCCATCATGGTTAATGTTAAACTCCATAGAATTACTTATATTCTCTTCCAATTCCACATCCTCCTTTGATGCCTCTTTAATCTTTACATGGATAGATTGTCAAACATTCATTTGATCAAGGTAATATTTGTTTTTGTCAGGGCATGTAACAAAACTAGATGGGACGTGAATTTATAATTTTCATTTATAGGTCGATGTAACTTCATTGTCTCTAAAAATATGATCCAAAATAAAAGCTGAGGAACTCATGTGAATTTATTTAAAAAAACAAAAACAAATATTTAGTAACCCCCCAAGCTTCCATGGCATGCTTCTCTTTTAATAATACAATAACGTGTGTTGTATGCAACTTCGAGTTCTAACACACCACAATAAATCAAACTAACCATTATGAATAGAAATACCAACTTTCTGAAATTTTATAAATTTTATCTTTCAAAATGGAATTCATTATTGGATTTTTAATATTGAAATTAGCTTTGGGTGAATTTTTGGTATTTTTCTGAAAACTTTCAATTTTTGATGAATAGTGAAAACACTGAGTTAAAGTTTAAAACCGAATTTTTAATTAAATAATTATTTATTTTATTAAAATTTATTGTAGGTCAAAATAGATACAGAATACCTATATAATTTCAATGTAATTTATTGGTAATTAAAGATATATAAAAATTTTATTGAACTTTTTACCGTCTTTTACCCCCTCCTAGGACCATTTACAAATTTATGTAAAACTTAATTTTACAGCTTATATGAGTAGAATTTCAAAAAATCCAAGAGACATAGTTGATATCATTAATTAAAATGTGGTTCAATAAGATAAAAATAATTTTTGGTGAATAGTAATTTTTTATTTTTATTTACCACGGTAAAAAGTAAATAGGGTAATTAAGGGTAAAAATGATATTATTATTACCCTAACACATGTCCCAATTCTATTGGATAAGTATAATGAAACCATAAAAAATCTTAGGAATAAAATATGAACCTCTTTGGTCCACTTGGATTAGATTAGGACATTTATTATTATTTTATTTAAACAAGAGTTAAAAAAGTTAAATTCAAAGTTTATTAACTAAACCATTTTTAATATATGGATAAACACAATATAAATTTGACAATAAATATTAATTATAAATATAAAAAATTTTCCTACATAATTTTATTTTATTTCTAATTTTTATACAATAAGTAATTAAATTTATTTATGACTTGATGATGATGCATTAATTACCGTGATAATTAAATATTAAAATAATTGATATTATAAATATCCAAATAAATATAATTTGAGACTTTTAATGAATTCAACTAATTTTAAAGGTTAATATGACATGTTAGGGTTAATTAAATGTATTTATTTCTAAGTAATAAAGCTTTTAAGACTTTAACAAAAATCAATTATTAAATAATGCCAAAATTGACATAAATGAGTTTTTAAAACAAATACAATATTATTAGTTGATATAATAATCTTAAATATATAATGTTCAACCAAAAGACATATATAATGATAGTTTTATAATTAATGTACCATTTTGTTTTCTCTTGGATGTTTATTGTAAACATATTAACCATATAATATAAAAATACAAAGAGACATGGTAAATGTCAAACTATTTAACTAAGAGTTAAATCTAAAAGATATGGTTACTATAGTGAACCAAACCTATATAAAACCTATTTATTGAGATTTTTTCAACCCATCCTCACCGTATCCTTTGAATAATTCATTTTGTATCCATTAGAAACTCAAAATTATTTTATTATAAAATAATATTTCTATCTTGTCCTAAGGTTCCCCTCACCCCTCTTATAAAAGAACAATTCCCCTTCTCTCTAATTCACACCATCAAAGCCATTTGTCTTGGCAAAACCCTGACCAAATAGCCAATAAATTGTCCTAACTTCATCATAAATGAAATTCTTTAGTCATAAATCCTACCTTAGGAGACATATTGATCAAATAAAAATGAAGAACCCGAAGAAGAGGTAAATATCTCACCACCTCTTTCATGTTTTATCCTCTTCCACTTTTTCTTTCCTTGCTGTTTCCATTAAAATATAATAAATCCAGTATATTATACATAATTTTATGCTAGTATAATATGGTACAACCATATTCATTATTCTATCCATCATTTGAATGACATGTCACCATACGTGCATACGTACGACTTACCGTTTCCATGTTGTGATGTAGTTGTTACTAAATACATCATTATTCAGATGGGTATAATAATGATGTATAAATTATGTAAATAATAAATATAAAATGATAATTATTATGTAGATATGATATACCGTCCAATTATATATGATATTAATATCAAAATAATGATATTGTTTCTCATGCATACGTACGGATTACTGTCTCCACGAACACGATGAGACTCATTCCCCATCATATCCATTCAAGAATAATTTTCATTAGATGATTAAAAATAATGTTTAAAGACTTAATATCATTATTAATTTTAAAAATATACATCCTATTCATAACAAACATCACATACGTAACAAAGCATATAAAGGAAAACGAATCAGTTAACACCCGAAAGGACAATAATACTAAATAATTATTAACAAAGAAATATTAAAAGATCATATATGATATCATATTAATGTATATGATTTTTTGATAATTTAATAAAAATTATTTCACCATTATACAGAAGGTTAACCTACCCTCGACCAAGTAAAAGTACATGGTAAGGGTTAATTTCACAATCTCTTTATTATCTGAGGTTGTTTTTACGTAAGTATCTAATAGGACCTCTTTACCATCCACATCCATGTTTCATAAAATTGTATTTCAAAACATTTTTACTATTTATTAGACAATGGTTTATAGTCATTTATACCCTTATTTTACCTTATATGTTCTTGAAAATAATCTTTATGTCATTTTCTAAACAAGGTACATTTTAACCTTTTCGACAAATTTATGTTAAGATTGTTTTTAACATATACGGCAGGTGAGAGTATTTTCCAACATTATAACATTGTCAATGCTTCCATTACAATAATATAAGAATATTTTCAAAATAAATGTTTTCTTTTATAATTATATTACATTTAAATTATTTCAAAATAAAAAGATATATTTCTCAAAAAATGTTTTGATTTTATCTATATCAACATCCTTTGATGGATTGAATGATTATTTGAAGTTGATTTATAATGATACAAAACTTCCATATTCTATTGAATGTTTTGTGATATGTTTTAATGTGGATGTGTTATTTTTATACCATTAATGGTTTATGGATAAAGTATTGACATTTCTTATTCTAGTTTTAATACAAATTTTTATGTTTAAACCTTTTCATATGAGAAATGCATTGGACTTAGTAAGTGACGAGTGGAGCCTGCTATAGCTCGTCGATGCATCGGAAGGTCTAATTAGACAAACTAGTGTCTTGGCACAAGGCCTTGACAAACTATTATTTTTAGTCTTGGCACAAGGCCTTGAATATGTGGTTATGAAATCTGGAATTATGAATTCCATCATTATAAAATTGGATATTGATTTTGTATATGATTATTTGACTAGTATAACATCCATGTGAGTAAGTAAATTGCATTATTTTGATTTATATTTTCCATATTATGATATATTTTATGTTGAAAATCATTTTTTAGTTTTATACGTTACCTTAAATGTTTATGCTTATTTATGAAAGTTTTCGCTATATTGTTATCCTTACTGAGCATCTGAGCTCACCCCTTTCTATGTTTTATTTTCCCCATGATGTGAAGATGTATATTATGACTGACCTACCGGGATAGTCTATGGGATCTCAGTGTTTTATATGGAAAAAATGTTGTTGTAGTTTTCCATTTTATGATGTAATGTGAACCTTATGAATGTATCTAGTATTTCCCAGGCTACTAAAATAGTCAGTCATTCAATACTTGACCTTTTGTGATCATGCCAATGATACGTAATAATGCACTGACTATGGGATTTTAGGGTCGGGGAATTACAGTTGGTATCAGAGGAAGTTTAGTACAAACCTTGGAAATTATATTTTAGATAAACTCTAATTAGTGCACATAGCCCTAAAAAAAACTTTGAGGATTAGTATAGAAGACGTTCCTAGAATTTTGGTACTGTAGAGATTTTGTGAGTTTTCCAAGCAATAAATCCCTTTCTGGATAAAAGAAGGTAGAGGCAACTCTAGCATAGATGTACCTAGGGGTAAAATCCAAAAACACCACTTTGAGCAAGACTAGAACATGAACTGGTGCACGACAACGGGCCTTGATGCACTCTTGGTTGCGATACTCTCAAGGGATATGCTTAGGATAATTCTCATTTTATTTAGAAAACATTATGAAGGTTTTATGAGTATATACTTCCTCAAATAAAACATTTTTATGATTATGGATTATATCCATAAGCTGTTCAATTTATGTTCAGTGTTTTACAAGTTTGGATTTATGTATTGCGATTCATAAACTAATCTAGTTTATTCCATTGTTTATAAATGGAACCTAGTTGAAGGAATGGAAACCGTATCAATGCACATAATCTATGTAGATATTTCCCTCCTACTCAAGATAATTACAGGGGAGCCGGTGATGCAACTGGTGCTGATCAGCTTATCACCATACTGGGACAACTCACTCTGGTTATGAATAATAACCTTACCCATATATAGCACCCTGATCTGCAGCATAGAGGATCAATGTTAGATAGCTTCATGAGGAAACAACCACCAACATTCTATGGGAGTACAAATCCAATAGTATCTGAGCAATGGATAAATTCCTTAGAGACAATATTCCATTCCTTGGGGAGTAGGGAAAGAGAAAAAGTTGTTATGGCAGTTTACCACCTCATTGGAGATGCTGATCAATGGTGTTGATTGATTCAAAACACAAAGAAAGATTAAGAAGTATCAAATATGGAATGGAAGAAGTTTAAAGAAATTTTCATAGAAAAATACTTTCCTCATGACCATAGAGTGGATATGGAAAGCTAATTTCTGAGTCAGAGACAAAATGAGGATGAGAATGTCACAATGTATGAAGCTAACTTTACAAGGCTAGTGAGGAATGCTACAGATTATATACGTAACCTAAGAAGTAAGATTTATAGTTTATTTTATGGGTTAAAATCATTTCTTCATCAATCATTAGTCTCACAATCCTTCTCGTCGTACAAAGATTTTGTCTTATGTGCTATCAAGATAGAAAAATAATTCTCTAAGTCATACGAATTTAAAGAAAAGTAAGAGAATAAGAGATCTGCTGAAAAATCTGGAAATGGAAATAATGGGAATAAGGGAAAAGTTGAATATCCATCCTGTAGTAAATGTGGGAAGAAACACCCTGGTACTTGTCCGAAGGGAGTGGGAGTATGTTACAAGTGTGTTGAAAAGGCCACCAAGATCTTTATTACAAGGGGAAGAAAGATTCTGTTAATGATGAATGCAACAATTGTGGAGAAAGGGGACATTATTCAAATAAATGTCCTAAGAGTCAGGGTAAATTACCTCAGAAAAGTCCAAGGGATTAATGATAAGCTTATTCAATCACTACTTCTGAGGTTGAAGCTCTGAAAGACGTAGTGGAAGGTAATTTAATGGTTTCCTCAAGTTTTTCCAATGCTTTATTTGATTCTGGATCATCACATTGTTTCATATCTTTTCAGCTTTCTAAGAAAATTAGATATTTCTAGTTTGATTTAACAAGGGAGTTGTCATTCAAAACTTCAAAGGGAAGTAACATTGCAACAATGTTTTGTGAATCAGTTCCCATTAAGGCATATAAACATTATTTATCTGCTGATCTCATTGTCATATCCATGATTGAATTTGATATAATCCTCGGTATGGATTGGATTTTGGACCATGATGCGAATATTTATTGTAAGAAGAAGGAGGTTACAATTTTTGATGATGATAAGTAGTACCTTGTCTTTAGAGCAGAAACATCACCACCTAATTCTTATCGATATCCACCCCTAGTAGCTCAACTAAATTCAATTATTAGGGAGGAAGAGAATAAAATAACTATGGGTGAGGAAAGGAATGTTCAAATATAGGATGTGTCTATTGTGCAAGAATATGTTGATGTGTTTCCAGAGGATTTAACAGGACATCGTCCAGAACGAGAAATTGAGTTTTCCATTGACATAATTCCTGGTTCAAAGCCCATATCGAACTCCCCTAATAGAATGGAAACTATGGAATTAGTGGAACTAAATAAACAACAAGAGGAATTGAGTAATAAGGGATTTATTCACCCTAGTGTTTCTCCATGGGGAGCCCCTGTTCTTTTTGTTAAGAAGAAAGATGGATCTCTGAGGTTGTTTATTGACTACAGGGAAATAAATGCTATAACAATAAAGAACAAGTATCCCCTACCTCACATTGATGATTTATTCAACCAACATTATGGAGCTCAATACGTTTCAAAGATTGACCTTTGATCTTGATATCATCAGTTGTGTGTGAAGAAGGAAGACATTCCGTAAAAAGCATTTCGAACAAGGTACGGGCATTACATGTTTACAATAATGCCTTTCAGATTGACTAATGTACCCTCTGTCTTCATGGATCAAATGAATATAGTTTTCAAGGAATATCTTGATGACTTTGTAGTGGTTTTTACTGATGATATATTGGTATACTCCAAAAGCTACGAAGATCATGAAAATCACATGCACATTATTCTAATGACTCTTAGAAGACATGAATTATATGGAAAGATTATAAAGTGTGAATTCTGTATTCAGGAGATTTCTTTTCTTGGCCATATTGTCTCTAAGGATGGAATCTCTGTTTATCCTTCTAAGACCAAGGCAATCCAAGAATTTACCACACCAATGAGTATAACTGAGGTACATATTTTTATTGTTTTCGCAGGTTATATCAAAATTTCATCGATAATTTTGCTCAGTTGGATAACCCATTAACAAAGATCACATGAAAAGGGGTTAAATTTTTTTGGAAAAAATAGTGTGAAGAATGTTTTGAAGAATTAAATAAAATATTAGTCAATGATCTTATCTTGACTCTACCATTGGGGAATGATGGGTTTGTTATTTATAGTGATGCATTAAAGAATGGAATTGGTTGTGTCCTTATGCATAATGATAGGGTTATTGCCTATGCATCACGACAACTAAATTTCATGAGAAAAAATATCCTACTCATGATCTTGATTTAGCAGCTGTAATCCTTGCTTTGAAGATATGGAGACATTATTTCTATGGTAAAACATGTGAGATACATACCGATCGTAAGAGTTTGAAGTATATTTTATCACATAAAGAAATCAACATGAGGTAAAGGAGATGGCTTGAACTAATCAAGGATTATGACTGTACCATACACTACCACCCGAGGAAGGCAAATAAAGTGGCAGATGCTTTGAGAAGAAAGGATAATAGAGTTCTGACCAAGATGTGAGTTGAAAAGGACCCTATATACAAGGATCTAGTAAAGTTAGACATGGGGATAACCATGGAAGGTGAAACATCAATAAGTTTTCAAATGGTTGCCAAACCATCTTTACTAGAAAGTATAAAGAGTTCTCATACTGATGATGAAGAGTTTAAAAAGAATATTAAAGCTGTGAATGATGGGAGATTGAGTGAATTTGTGAATGAAGATTGAATTTTGAAATTTGGGAAGAGACTTTGTGTTCTCAATATACCTAATCTAAAAATGGAATTTTTGGATGATGCCCATAGTTCCAATTTCTCTATACACCCTGGTAGCACTAAGATGTATAGGATTTGAAGGAACATTTTTTGTGGGACAACATGAAGAGTGAGATTGAAGATTTTTTGTCAAGATGTATGGTTTCTCAATAAGTGAAAGCTAGAAGGAAACAACCTGGAGGAGTCATGAAACATCTTCCCATACCTGAGTGGAAATGGGAAAATATTATGATGGACTTTTTCATGGGAATACCAAAGATGCCTAGAAGGAATGATGAAATATGGGTCATTATTGGGCTTTTTACCAATTCAGCACATTTTCTTGCTATAAGAGAAGATTTACCACTTGAACATCTAGAATGAATATATATTAATGATGTTGTGAGACTTCATGGAGTACTCCTATCAATTTTTTCAGATCATGATCCACATTTTACATCAAGATTCTGGGAAAGTCTACAGAAAGACCTGGATGCTGAACTTCGTTTGAGCACTGCCTACCACCCTCAAACTGATGGGCAATCAGAACGGACTATTCAAACATCAGCAGACAGGTTTAGATCTTGATCACTTGACATTCAAGGTATGTGGGATCCATATTTACCTCTGTTATAATTTTACTATAACAATAGATTCCATTCAAGTATTCAGATGGCACCATATAAAGTATTATATGGAAAGAGATGTCGCACACCAACTTGTTGGGATGATGTTGGTGAAATAAAACTCGTACACCCAGAACTTGATGAGTAAATGATGGAAAAAGTGAAGGTAATCCAAACCCACATCAAAGAATCTCAAAGTAGGCAGAAGAGATATGTCGATAACCTAAAGAATGATTTGGAATTTCAGGTAGGAGATCATGTTTTCTTGAAGGTATCTTAATGGAAGGGTGTTATACATTTCAGTAATAAGGGTAAATTGAGTTCCAAGTACATAGTAAATTTCGAAATTCTAGAACAAATTGGGGTTGTAGCTTACCATTGGGCAATGCCGCCAAGTCTCTCCAAAGTTCATGATGTATTCCATGTATCAATATTTTGAAAATACATGCCTGACCCAATGTATGTACACACCTATGAGGAATTAGAACCGGAACCCGGTCTGTCTTATTATGAAGAGCCTGCCAAGGTTCTTGATACAAGAGACCAAGTGCTGAGAAACCAGACAACTCGTCTGGTAAAAGTTCAATGGAGAAACCATAAGATGGAAGAGTCAATGTGGGAACTCGAGGAACTTATGATGAAGAACCATCTGAGTCTTTTTATGCAGTAATATTCTATAAATTTTGTGGACAAAATTATTTTAAGGATGGGAGAATTTAACACCCCAAGCTTCCATGGTACACTTCTCTTTGAATAATATAATAGCATGTGTTCTAGGAAACTTCGAGTTCTAACACACCACAACCAATCAAACTAGCTATTATGAATAGTAATACCAATTTTTTAAAACTTTACAAATTTTTCCTTCAAAATGGACTTCATTTTTGGATTCTTAATATCGATACTAGATTAGTCTGAATTTTTGGTATTTTTCTGAAAACTTTCAATTTTTTGATGAATAGTAAAAAACACTGAGTTTTAGTTTAAAACCGAATTTTTATTTAAATAATTAATTATTTTATTTAAATTTATTTTAGGTCAAAATAGATACATAATACCTATATATGTTCAATGTAATTCATTGGATCTAGTTTATAATAATTTTAAATATATAAAAATTTAATTGAACTTTTTACCGTCTTTTACCCACCTCCTATGAGCATTTGAAAATTTACATAAAACATAATTTTACCACTTCTGTTAGTATAATTTCAAAAAACTTGAGAGACAAGGTTGATATCAGTATATATAATTTGGTTCGATAAGATGAAAATAATTTTTGGTGAATAGATACTTTTTACTTTTATTTACCACGGTTAAAAGTAAATAGGGTAATTAAGGGTAAAAATGATATTATTATTACCCAAACACATGTCATAATTCTATTGGATAAGTATAATTATACCAAAAAAACCTTAGTAATAAAATATGATCCTCTTTGGTCCACTTGAATTAGATTAGGACATTTATTATTATTTTATTTAAAGAAGAGTTAAAAGTGTTAAATTCAATGTTTAATAACTCAAACATTTTTAATATAGGGTTACACCCAATATAAATTCGACTATAAATATTCATTAGAAATATAAAACCATTTCTTACATAATGGTATTTTATTTATAATTTTTATACATTAACTGATTAAATTTATTTATGACACAATGATGATGTAGTAATTACTGTATTAATGAAATATTAAAATAATTGATATTATAAATATCCAAATAAATTTAATTTGAGACTTTTAACGAATTAAAATAATTTTTGAGGTTAATATGACATGTTAGGGTTGATTAAATGTATTTCTTTTTATGTAATAATGTTTTCATTACTATAAAAAAATCAATTATTAAATAATGTCAAAATTGACATAAATGTGTTTTTAAAACAAATACAATATCATAGGTTGATATAATAATCCTAAATATCTAAGGATCAGAAATAAGAATTATATAATGATAATTGTTTCATTAATGAACGACTTGGGGTTTTCTTGGAAGTTTATAGTAAACTTATTAACCATATAATATAAAAATACAAAGAGACATGGTAAATGTCAAACTATTTAACTAAGAGTTTAATAAAAAAAGATAAGGTTAATATAGTGACCCAAAACTGTCTAAAAACTATTAGTTAAGATTTTTTTCAACCCATAACCACCTTATAATTTGAATAATTCATTTTTGAGCCACTAGAAACCAAAACTTATTTTATTATAAAATACTATTTCTAGCTTTTCCTAAGGTGCCTCTCAACCCTCTTATAAAAGGACACTTACCCTTATCTCTAATTCACACCTTCAAAGCCATTTGGCTTGGCCAACCCTGACTGAAATACCCTCTATAATTTCCTACCATAATACTATAGGACTTTATTTAGTCAGAATTCCAACCTAAGGATCCCTTTTGATCAAATCAAAAGGAAGAACCCGAAGAAGAGGTAAATATCTCACCACCTCTTTCATGTTTTTTCATTTTCCACTTCTTCTTTCCTTGCTGTTTCCAATATAAAATGCTAAATCCGGTATCTTATATATAATGTGATGTTATTTTAAATATTTTACAACCATATTCATTATTCTATCCATACTTTGAATGACATGTCACAATACGTGCGTACGTACGGCTTACCGTCTCCACGTCATGTTGTAGTTATTACTAAATATATTATAATTCATATGGGTATAATAATGATGTATAAATGATGTAAATAATAAATATAACATGATAATTATTCTATATATATGATATAATATCAAATTATATATGATTTAGTATAAAAATAATGATATTGCCACTCGTGCGTACGTACGGATTACTATCTCCACGAACATGAGGAGATTCATTCCCCATCGTATCCATTCGAGACTAAAATTCATTAGATGATTAAAAATAATGTTTAATGACTTAATATCATTTGGAAGATTAAAAATATACATCATATCCCTAACAAAAAATACTTACATAACCATACATATAAAGAATAACGAATCAGTTAACACCTGAAACGATGATAATACTAAAATATTGTTAACAATGCAATATTAAAAGATTATATATGATATAATATTAATTTATATGATTCTTGTATAATTTAATAACAATTATATCTCCATTATACAGGAGTTTAACCTACCCTCTACCAAGGAAAAGTACAAGGTAAGGGTTAATTTCACAATCTCTTTATTATCTGAGGTTGTTTTTACGTAAGTATCTACTGTGACCTCTTTATCATCCACGTCCATGTTTCTTAAAGATGTATTTCAAAACATTTATACTATTTAATAGAAAATGGTTTAAATAAATTTATATCCTTATTCAACCTTATATGTTTTTTAAGGGAATCTTCCCGTTGTTTTCCAAACAAAGTACTTTTTGACCTTTTTGTCAAATTTAAGGTAAGAATGTTCTTTTAACATATACGGCGGGTGCGGCTATTTTCCACCATTATGACATCGTTGAAGCTTCCCTTACAAGATTATAATAATATTTTAAAAATAAATGTTTTCTTTTATAATTATATGACTTTTAAATGATTTCAAAATAGAAAGAGATATTTCTCAAAAAAATGTTTTGATTTCATCTATTTCAACATCCTTTGATGGATTGTAAGATTATTTGATGTTGATTTATTGTGATACAAAACTTCTTTATTGTATTGAAGGTTTTGTGATATGTTTGACTATGGATGTTATATTTTTATACCATTCATGGTTTATGGATAAAGTATTGAAATTTCGTATGCTAGTTTTAATACCAAATTTTATGTTTAAACATTTTCATATGAGAAATGAATTGGACTTAGTAAGTGACGGGTGGAGCCCGCTATAGCTCCTCGATGCATCTATAGGTCTCATGAGACAAGCTAGTTTCTTGGCACAAGGACTTGATAAAATCTTATTTTTAGTCTTGGCACAAGTCCTTGACTATGTGGTTATGACGTCTAGCATTATGCATTCCATCATTATGAAAGTGGCTATTGATATTGCATGTGATTATTCGACTAGTATAATATCAATGTGAGTAAGTAAATTGAATTATTTTTTATTTATATTTTCCATATTATGATGAATTTTATTTTGAAAGGTCTTTTTTAGTTTTATACATTTCCTAAAATGTTTATGCATATTTATGAAAGTTTATGCTATATTGTTATCCTTACTGAGCATCTGACCTCATCCCTTTCTAAGTTTTATTTTCCCAATGATGCGAATACATTTATTATGACTGACCTACAGGGATAGTCTATTGTAGAGACCCGAAGCTTGACATACATGGACTTTACATTACTTTGCGGAATACTTAGTACATTACAAAAATACACACACAAGGATCGTAATAGTTTAGTGTCTTTGGAAACTCAGAATATAATCTTCTAATCGCGGTAAAAGATCTTCAACATCTCCCATAAAGATCTCCCTTTTCTTTCTTACCTAAAACCTTTATTTATATCCTGGGGAAAAGAAAACATAAAAGGGTGAGATCAAATGCTCAGTAAGGGTAAATAAAACAAATATCAATCACATCATATTCATAAGAACATATCTTTTGGAAATCTTAACCTGCAAAAGAGATCATAATTTCATAACATGGGATAAATCAGGGCAGTGAAAGGTAATCACAATAATCATAACTTAAAACATGAAACTTTGTGTCATACACACATAATCATAGATAATCATTTCCTGTTAGTCAAGACTCATTGCCAAGACTATCTTAGTGGACAAAGTCCATTTCTGAATCGAGTAACCCTTGTTTCAGTCCTGTTTCACTGAACCGGTATAACCTACCATTTCAGCCATGTCTGTCTCATGAGATATAAAATCTTTACCCAATTCATTGGAGGGAGATATAGGTCCCACCCATCTCATAATGATACCATTCTTATGTGTTCCACAAAATCATAAATCATACATCCTTGCATAACCCATGTAATAAAAATGGGAATCTTAAACATCATCATGACATCATAAAACAATTCATATAAGATAAAGGAATTCATAAAAAATATTTCCATCACAACATAATAAAATCTATGTAATAATAGGGATAGAAACAGAACCCTTTATTATCTTAGATGGAAAACAATTTTGATAAAACACTTGGACTCCATTCTTGAGGAAAATATCCTTTCTACTTCAAAAACATTTTTCCTTTCTTAACATGTCATAAAACATTAAACTAAAAGAAGTTGATTAAAAATAAACTTGAAAACTTTTAAAGAAAGCTTCTTGGAAATAATGTTTTAAAAATCCATTCATTCCGTATAAGTTAAAAAAACATTCATCTCGTACTTTTGTCGGAAAAGTCAAAAAGTACCTCGTACGAAAAATGAAAAAAGATTCCTTTCTTATATTTTACTAAAAACTCACCGAAGGTTAAATTTGGATTTAAACAATTTTAGGTGGATGGAAATAATATTACATATTGAGTAAACATGGATGTGGATGATAAAATATACCCCGGTAAATTTCAAAGTATAAACAATCTCGGATAAAAATGAGATTGTGATATTTCCCTTACCTTAGGTCCGATTTGCTTTGTACGTGTCTGAACCTCCTGTATAATGATTTAAATCATGTTATTGACTTCTTCCAGAATCATATTCATTTTTATTATATCATATATGGTCCACTTATGACTTTATATTACCCGTTCTTTTGTAAATTCATGTTAAAGAAGCGTTTTGGGTAAAATCATTTCATTTATCGTAGGTGTTTTTAACTTGTAATTATTAATATGATTACTTGGATCATGATTACTTATATCCAGAATGTAAAACATGATTTATATATCATATATATTCAGAATATACATATATATAATATATTGATAAATGGAATGAAATACACCATTCATGGAGACGGTAGTCTGTACGTACGCATGAACGCTGTTTTCGTTTCCTTATAGAATTGAATAGAATTAAGTAGATGACATACATATAAATATACATAAATACAGTATCATTATTATGTCATATATTTCATTAGTACTTATTATATATACTTTATAATCATTCATGAATGGTTAATCATTGAGAATGAATCTCATCGCGTCGTGGAGACGGTAGTCCGTACGTACGCACGAGCGATGATATCATTCCCATGGTTGTGGAATTGTGTTGAAGTGTATGTATACTATTTCAGTATCAATATCACTTTATAATAATCATATATAGTTACTCATTACACCATTATACCCATCCAATTAAGGTGGTGACGGAAAATAGATTACACCACGGCGTGGAGACGGTATTCCGTACGTACGCACGTGCGGTGATTTCCTTTTTCCGTAGGATGGATAGAAGGTTAATTAGAGTTGTTTCATATTTATAATAACATATCAGTATATAATAAATACTTATGTTATTACTTTATCATGAAACAACTAAAGAAGAAGAAGTTGAAGAAAAAGAAATTGAAAAGATCGGTAATGGATATTACCTCTTCTTTGGAACGCCTCTTTGAATCCTCCACTTAGGGAACTAAGATTGGTCTTTGAAGAAGACCAGGACCTCTAGGATTATTCTAGGGAAGTGGAGAGGAGAAAATGGCAGGGTTTGGCCGAGCTTGAGTTCTCAAATTGGTGTGAGGAGGAGGGGGAGGAGGTGCCCTTTTATAAGGGAGGAGAGGGGCACCTTAGGAATATCTCAAAATATTATTTTATATTAAAGTAAAAATCGGTTTATAATGGTTCCAAAGGGTCTTATTTCTAAGCTAAAGTAGGGATGGGTCGAAATCCTATCAACCAATAGGATTTAGACAAGTTTAGGGTATTATTTTAACCTTATCAATTAGATTTAACTCTAAGTTAAATAATTTAACTTTTACCGTGTCTTTTTCTTTTCTTTGACTATATGGTTAATACACTTACTATAACATGCCAAACGAACCCCAAATTGTTTATTATTAATATATATATCCTTATCTAAGTCATTTGGCCGAACCTTATATTTTTAGGAATAAAATAACAATTAATAATATAATATTTGATTTAAAAACTATTTTGTGTCAATTTTGACACTATTTGATATATGATTTTTGTGAAAGTTATAACAGAATTATATGTTCAAACCAAGTTGATTAAATCAAAACTAATATATCATAGTAACCTATAAAATTAGTGTGATTCATAAAAAGGCTCAAATTACATTTATTTTGCTGTTTATAACATCAATTATGTCAATATTTCATTAATAAGATAATTACTGCATCATCATTGTGTCATAAATAAATTAACTTATTTAATGTCTAAAAATTATAAATAAAATACCATTATGTAGGAAATCATTTTAGCTTTCTAATGAATATCTATAGTCGAATTTATCTTATGTATAACCCCATATTAAAAATGATTTACTTATTAAACTTTGATTTTAACTATTTTAACCCTCCTTTAAATAAATTAATAATAAATGTCCTAATCTAATCCAAGTGGGCCTAAATGATAAAATTTTACACTTAAGGTTGTTTTTGGTCGAGATACACTTGTCCAATAGAATTAGGACATGTGTTAGGGTAATATTAATATCATTATTACCCTTAATTACCATATTTACTTTTAACCGTGGTAAATAAAAGTAAAAAGTTACTATTCACCAAAAATTATTTTCATCTCATTAAACCAAATTTTACTTACTGACATCAACCGTGTCTCTCGGATTTTTGAAATTCCATTCACAGAAGCGGTAAAATTAAGTTTTATGAAAAATTCAGTTTTTTTAACTACCACTTAGTAGTTTCACTATTCATCAAAAATTGATGTTTTTCAGAACAATGCCAAAATTTCATCCTAAGCTATATTTCATATTCCAAATTCAAATATGAAGTCTATTTTACCAAATTCAGTACATAGAAGTTGCATTAATTAATTTTGTAATTAAATCCCGCTGTTAAAACAAATAGAGTGTTTTTAAGAAACAATATCTATCAAAAGATTGACACTTGTTTATGTCTGGTTTAAATGTGAAATTACATCCAATGACCAACGTTGTATTAAATTGTAAAAATATATTCTAAATATACATTAAAACCACTCAAATTAATAATTTATCACTATTAATTATTTTGATTAAAAAAGTTGTTTTTAATTAAAATTTAGTAATTTCACTATTCATCAGAAAATAAAAGTTATCCGAAAAGTACCAAAATTTCACCCTAAGCTAATTTCGATATTATGAATCCAAAAATGAATTCCATTTTGAAAAATAAAATTACAAAATTTCAAATGGTGGTTATTACTATTCATAACGGCTAGTTTTAATAATATTTTAATAGCGTATTGTTGTTTAGTGAAACTCGTTATTGCGTACTACACACGCTATCGAGGAAGGTCGTGATTGCGTGTAATGCAAGTCAAATCAAGGATGCGTGTTGTGCAATCTCCTTTTGGTGTAGCGTACAACACAAGACATTAGTGAAATTAAAAAGAATATTTTTCATAAAATATTGGGGCATTACATATTTACTTTTTTTGAATCAAAGTCATGTCCATCAATTGTTCATCATTGGAAAATGTTGCTCAAAGAATCTAAGGTCAAATCCCTCTATATAGTCCACACACACATCAAGATTCCATTTAAATATCATACATTGAAATCCAAGTGCTTTTTTATAGGCCCGATGAAGGATTCGATGTTCCAACAATCACAAAACGATGTTCCTTCGATCCACGAAGTAGATATTGGATCGAACACTTGGAATGGATAATTAAATTACAAGGGTGTGTTAAGGAGGATAGAGGGGCTCTCAAATTTGATTGGATGAATAGTACCTCAGAAATGTTAACCCTCTTACTGATATAGAGGGGGTTAAACAGCCAAAAAGGGTACCCTAATCCCAAAATAAATAATGCCCAATAAATAAGATATAAACCAAAATGTTATGGCCAACTAATTGGGTCATAAATGTCATGTCTAATTTTTAATCATCTAGTTTTAATTTATAATAAATATATTACATGAAAAAGTAGATTCATTAACTCAAATCATAATCCCTACTAATGTTAAATAAACCTTGAATATTAAAATAATATTCATTCCAATAATAATTTTCAATGTATTCACTTAATACATCATGAGTAATTTTAATAAATAAATACAAATCCAATTATTTTATATAGAAATAATAATGAATTTATGTATTTATTGGTGATAATTTATTATTGAACATATCTTTGACCATATGATGGGTCCCACCAAGTGTTATACTCCAATTTATCATAATAGGGAGTCTATAAACCCATTGAGTCCCCTGTGTAGGACCTTATCTAAATATAATTTAATACCACTCACAGACCAAAAGTAGAGTCTAGAAACCCATAGAGTACCCTATGTAGAAAAGGAAATTTCCTACATATGATAACATTCCATATGAACAGACATCGTGTAATATAATCTATTTATCATATGATATCTCATAAATCATATGAACACCTTATGTCAGAATCCACTCTAGTCTTAATATAGATTGCCCTTACTCGATAGAATTTCCTTCTTCTACCATGTCTATAGATTTAATGAAGGTAATTCCATCTTAATTAGATGGTTCCAAAATATAACATCCTTTTAGAAGTGACAAATTTTATATTGATAATTCAATAAATGCATACTACCAATGACATACTCAATTCAAGATTCCTTGTTATGACATAAATTCCATAGTTTTTATCTTACATCATAATACATAATTAAATAGTATACACTAATAATAATCTCAATTAAGGAGATCATTACACTTGTTCAGAAATAGGAACAACTAATAGAACCAAAATAATTTATTGTTCCTATTGGATTGTTTGTCCTCATGATTTCATCTACTCGAGATCACCAAGTGTGAACTTCATGAGAAAAATTATCAAGTCTGTCGAGCCCGAAGAACCTTATGGTCACACACCATCTATGTCTTGTGAACATGATCCATCTAGACCATATGGAATAAGTTTAGTATTGTTTTAATTGAATCCATGCATTCCCATTATAGCATGGAAACTGATATAACCTTTTGATACAACATTTAATATAATAAAATTACCATAAATATAGTGGTCACAAAAAGTATCAACATGATTATCATAATTTAAACACATATATTTATCAAAATATATACATGTAAGGGTAATAAAATTACATTTATAAGTTAGGCCTAAGTGACCCACTTATAAGATTCCCACTTTCACTAGAGCCAACTACTAATAAGTATCACCCCTCTTTCTCACACATGAGAATAATGCTTCTATTGAGATTTTTCTTTAGTAAGGGGTTCTTCCCTGTTATCCTCTCTATAAAATCTATTAATTATGACTTCACCTCTCTGAGTAAAATCCATCAAGATATAAAAATATTGAAGTATATTCTTTGTATATTGGTGTGACCAGGGCTCATTAGAATGCTCCACCACTACAGTATTATCATGAAAAACTATAATAGGGTCTATACATATACGAAGAACACCAATTTCTAAGAAAAATATTTATATCTAAACTATCTCCATAACTACATTGGAAGCTATGATATAATCAAATTATACTATATATTTCATGACCATATGTTTCTTTAACCTTCTCTAGCTCATTGCACCCCCATTTAGGGAAACTACAATGATTATTATGATTTTGGATCATAATGATCTATCTATAAACTATAATTAGTGTATCTCTTCACTACAAGTTCCTGGTGTCCTTTACACACAAGGAACATTTACTTTATATATATCATGTACATCATGATAGTTTTTACAACTACCCGATGGAACTCTCCAAGATTATATTTATATATACCCACCATGATTAATGAAAATGAAATAGAAAAGCTTATACATCGAATGGTATACATGATAGAACTCAATAATGATGAATAAGGGATTCTAATCATTATTCCAACCTCCTCTTATTATTTTTGATACATTTTCTTACTGGTATTGTTTCCATGTGACATTAGAAACAACCATCTCTTGGACTTTTCCGTATTATACCATTCTAGTACCTCATAAATATATGTACTTTGAATTAGTCCATGAAGACTCTCAGATTTATTTTGATAGATCATAATCTATAAGATGTAAGCTGCTCCACCTAAGTCTTTCATGGAGAATAATTCATTTAACCAATTCTTAAATTATTTAATGACTTGTACTTTGTTTACACTAATTAATATGTCTTAAAAAATATAATACTAAGAAATTCATGGAATTCCCAATAATATTATTATAGATATATGGATCTCTTCAATTCTTAACAAAACCAAATTATCATATGGCCATGTCAAAAAAAAATTCCATGATTATGATGCCTACTTAAATCCATCAATGGATCACTATATATTGTATACTTTATTGGAACTCTTTGACTTAATAAAACCAATATGTTGACTCATATATACATCGTTAACCAACTTTAAATTTAGCAGACATTTTCAAATCTATTTACCAAATTTCCAAATAATGGAAAATTGTTATTGTAAGTAATATATTTATGGATTTCATAATTTCTACTGGTGAAAGGGTTTTGTAAATGTCTATACCTTGATGTTTCCTGAATACATTCACTACTAATCATGCCTTATAGGTATTTAATTTACCATATATGTCCATTTTTTTAATGAATACCCATTTTAAACTAATGGGTTTAGATCGGATTGAGGGTCTACCAAAATCCAAACATGATTGGAAACACGTACTCCATCTCAAAATTCAAGGCATCTTTCCATTTACTATCATCCTTGCCTTCATCTTCGTTCTTATAAGTTAGAGGTTCATCATTATCTCGGAGTAATGTTTCATGTTACATAGTGAAAATAAAATAGTATATCTCTTTTCATCCAACCTCTCTAATATTTCTATACATTATATATTTCTTGGGAACCTTATCATCTCCTACTAAGTCCTTTAGATATTGTTCTCATAATATGTCCTGTTCGTCTACAACATCAACTTTAGAAAAGCCTTTATTTCTACCACTATTAACATTGAAAATGTGTTCCCTTTCTAGGGATTTATAATTTTATGACATAATATATTTTCTATCAGATGGTTTGTAAAGGTAATATCCTTTGGATTCTTTATGATAACATATAAAGATGCAATTCATGTTTTGGGGTTGTAATTTTTCACTATGAATTTTCTTGAAAATAGAATCTCATCCATATACACTTATGTGTGCCAGATTGGGTTTCTTTAAATACCACAAATCATGTGGAATTCCATCTGTAGATTTAGTTTTTACTCATTTAATGGTATATGTTTGTGTCTACAATGCATATCCCCAAAAAATAATGGAATAGTTTCTTGAATCATCATTAATATGATCATGTCAAGCAGCATAGGATTCCACCTTTCTCTGACACCATTCCATTGAGTTGTATGATGAGGAGTGAGTTGGGATATTATCTCAGACTCATTTTGGTGATCAATGAAATCTTGGTTATGATACTCTTCTCCTCGGTCTGACCGGAGTTCCTTAATATTCTTACAATGATGGGTTTCTACATCATGTAGGTATTCCTTAAATATCTGAAATGAATTTGAATTATACCTCATTAAGTACATATATCCATACCTAAAATTTTTATTAATAAATATAATGATATATTAAATGTGACCCCTTATCTCTAATAAAAATATACTACATAGGTCAGTATGAATCAATTCCAGTAATTCAATGGCTCTTACTCCTTTCCCAGAGAAGGGTCCTTTGGTCATTTTCCCTTATAAAGATTAATTACATATATCCAATGGTTATAAAATAGTAGATTATAAATACCCTTCTTGATGTAATTTTTGGTAAATTCTTATCATTTTGATGACCAATCCAAAAGTACCATTGGTAAATTTTATATGATTCATTTTCATTAGTTTTTTCATTGGTTTCTATTATAGGGTTTTTGAGTTCAATTATATACAATACATTTTATGATTCTTTATACTATAAAAATGTTTATCTTTATAAAATATACAATATTTATTCGCAAACATAAAATAAAATCTTACAGTTTCCAAATGTGACACTGAGATTATGTTTTTGGTAACCAAAGAAATATAATAGAAATTACTTAATACCAGAACTAAAACACTAGGTAAAGTAATATGAAAATATCCCACAACCATGGATTCTTGTCTCTAACTATTTATTTCCCATAGATCCACCTCACCCATTATAAACTTCTTGAAGATAATTTTTTTATGTTTGTTATAAAAAATGTGTGATCCACATGTTGCATCTCATTCCCAAAATTGAGATAAATACATATTGAATTCGATGAAAAAAATACCTAATGTAAAAGCATCAATTTGGTTCCTTTACCCAGACATTAAATTATTCTTCCAAGGTCCCTTTTACACATGAATATTATACATCCTGCTCCTTTCCATACCTCTCTATCTCTGGATTTTTGTAAGGATAGTGCATCATTGTCTTTGGCATTGTCTTAGCCTTATACTCATTAACATTTCCATTCTTCATACTATTTGTTGTCAGGAATAAAAAATTGGGATCCCTCATATCCATAACATCTTATGGAACTAAATACAATAAGCATGAGAGGCAATTTTTCATGCTATAAATGTTTTAGTTAATAATAAAATTCAAAAATATTGGAGATAAATAGGAAAGAATGAGTTAATTGACTAGTTTATAATTCATTTTGAATCCAAGAGGTTCAAGTCTCTCAGTGTACCCAATCATTTTGAGTACAGGAGGTCCTAAATGATTCCATTCTACTAGATTTCACCTATACAGTGCACTTGATATATCATACTTTTTTTACTTTCTCCTTCCAAACATAACTCTTTGAGATGATTTAACACCTTATAGGAGTCATCATCCTCTACCGTTTTCTGTAGTTTACTTGGAATCAATGATAACAAGATAAACTATACATCTAATGCATCATCAATTTGTGTTTTATATTTATATTTATCCCTTTTATTCCTCCATGAGGGGGATGAATAGGAGGTGAGGACTCCAGAAAATAATGCTTCCTCTCTTGGTATAGTACTATAATCAAGATCTTGTACCACTCATTGAAGTTAAGGTCAGTTGGGATATATTTTTGATCTGGAATTGTTCATAGTGATAATTCACTAGTGGTGGTGATTTATATTTTATCTAAAAAAATAAAAATAGTAATTATTAATTTATGTTGATGGTCAATTTATCAATTACCAATTAATTAAATCATTGAATTTCTCCTACAATTTTATCCAACAATAGTATCTCTCAATAATAGATTAAGAATACCTAGTATCTTGAGTGTTCTAGTGGTAAGGATCCTTGAAACCTATTTGAATAGTATAACGTATTACTATACCACTAATTGTAGAATTTTAAGGTTGGATGTAGATAGGAAATCTGCATTGACTTGTCTTTCCCTGATCTGTTGAGTGAAGTCCCATCTTCTTAGAATCGTAACCTTGATTCTATCAACACTTTGCCTCAAAAGTGGTAGAAAGCTAGATATTTATTCTTATTTTTCTAAAAACATTAGTTAATTCCACCCATTACTCTAGTAAGAAGTCCCAAATAGTTGGAGGCATCCAAAACTATAGATGACAAGCACCTCGTACACATGTTTTTTGTTAAAATTTAAGTGATTGGAGGTGTTATGACTTAATATTACATTGTGGTTTTTAATTAGTCATAAAAAATATATAATCTTTTATGATTAAATATTTTCACACTATATGATCATTCTCAAATCTAAATAACGTTTTAATAGAAAACATTTATCACATCTTTATGTGATATTTGATAACTAATTTATGTTCTTCCACAAACATGCATATTTATAAAAATAATAAACAATACATTAATTGAATTAAATTCATGAACAATCTTGGGAATTTGGAATCAGTTGATCCATTTATACATAATTAATCAACTGTGACCTGAGGTGTATAATACCGGAGTTAGTCGAACTCATGTCAAAACTCTGACCCCAATCCAATGTTTTCACACATCATCTAGGATATTGACTTCCCTTAGCAAGGTTTACAGCTTATAGAATCATCTCAATAATACATAAATACTCACATATAGGATAGGGGATCTCAATAATAACAAAATTCATACAAGATTATATTAATTCACACACTAGATCTTATTTATATTAAGAGAAGATGGATGATGTGCATACCATCAAAAAATAAATAAATCATTACATTCACACTGGTAGTTGCAATAATTAATTATATAAAAAGAAACCCAGATAATCATTGGGTGTTCAATTCTCAATACCATTTTGTAGATAACTTAAATTTGAAATAACAATTAAATGTGATAAATTCAAGTATAGGGAAATTAAATGAATTCTTATAATTTAACACATTTATCTCATTTGGTATCACAATTAATTTAATTTTATTCCAAAAATTAAATTAATTGTTAAATATTAAATTTATTATAATTTCCCTATATATATATATATATATATTTGGGAATATATTAAAATTACCCCTAGAATATAGAAACACCTTATAAGGGTCTTTGAGAATTTTTAGTCTTGGATAGGGCTAGACAAGTCATGTAGAACCTATCAAGGCCCATTATAGATCAGAAATAACCCGCCCAGACCCATTCCGAGTTAGGTGGACCATTCTTTACTGTAGTTCAGTGATCTGTAGTAGGAATGTGTAGGGTATATAAACATTAGTTGAGGGGAAAATGTGAGCATCATGAGGTCATGTAGGAGAAGGTTGTTGTGGTTGTAGCTTGGGAGGCCAATATTAGTGGTGAATGGTGTAGGGTAAGCCACAATTTTTGGCTATACAATCCAAGACAAGTGAGAAAGAAAAATGGGAGATAACATAAAGGATCTTTCAATATTTTATTGCAAATATTTTTCAGGGAAAAAATTACCAATAATTTATGGTCATTTACAAACAAATGAAACCAACACATTAAACAAATAAAACAGACACATTAAATGGAAACATTAATGTAATAAAAATTCCATATTAAATAAAAAAATTAAAGAAATGAAACATCCACGTTAAATAGACACATTAACAAAATAAAATAGCCGCATGGAGAAGACCCTTAAAATTCCAATAGATGTATTTAGTTTACATCGTCGGGTTGGGTAGTGTTATCCTGTAACCCATGTGATCACCAGGTTCTAACCTGGTGCCCCTGTGAAACTGTGGTGTACATGGTCCCCTCACCAGCTGGGGGTCGTAAATCCTCTTCGTTTTCTTCCCCTCTTATATCTTAATTCCCTCTACTCAGATTACAAGCTAGTGGTACCCAACCCTATGATGAAGACGATGAAGATTCTACTATCGGTTCACAGAACCGAACGTACTAGGATGAAAGAAAACCCACCACATGATATGTATTATTTCTTGGAATGAATGACTTAACATGGAATTCGAAGAAGAAGAATGTGGTCATAAGTTCAATGTACTCAGATCTAACAGAGGTGGAGAAAACAATTCAAATACATTTTGAAATTTTTGCAGGGAAGTAGGCATCAAGAAGCAATACACTACAACCTACATGATGTAGTAGAATGTAATTGTAGAATGAAATAACTGTACTATCCTTGACTGAAGAAATTCCTCTATAGGTTGAGGAAAGCTCCACGTGCTTGGAATTCATGCATCTGAAACTATATTAAAGAGAAAATATTCACCCAATGTCCATATGAGAATGATATTTAAATCATGAATAATGCCCATGGAAGTATGCTTATACCATGCTTGTATTTTGATGTCTTTTTTTACAAGGAATAGCCAACCAATGTTTTATGAATTCAATAAGTCTATGTTTATGGAGCTTAAGATAACTGATGGAGGTCTTGTTACTTTTTTATAAGCATATAAGTAAATCAACAACATGGTTGCATCAATATATCTCAAAAGAAATATACCGAAGAATTTATTGAAAAGTTCTGGATGGCCAATTAAAACAATATAAAAACTCATATATAAACAAGCTTAAAACTGAAAAAAAACACTGAGAAGTAAGAATTATTGACTTGAATTTGTTCAAGAGTCTGATTGGAAGCCTAAGGTACCTCACAATCACAAGGTCAGATATCATATGCTATGTCGGGATTCTAAGAAGGTACATGGAAGCACCAGAATAATCACATTGGATAGCCATAAAAATAATCCTAAGGTACATCACATTAACTATGGAATTTGGTCTTTTCTATACATACACTGATGAAGCAATGCTCTATGGATATTCAGACAATGATTAAGGAGGTGACCAAGATGAAAGAAAAATCACCACCAGATATGTATTCTTTCTTGAAATGATTGTTCTCACATGGAATTTAAAGAATAAAAGTGTGTTCACCCAATCCACATGTGAAGAAGAGAACATATAAGCATCATCCACTATTTGTGAAGTAATATGGTTGAGAAAATTGGAAAAGGGGTTGAAGAATCTACAGGATGGATCCATAGTCAAATATTTGGATAATAAGTTAGAAATAAAACTATAAAAAATCCAATTCAATATAGAAGAAGAAAACACATTGATATCCAATATCATTTTTTGAGAGATCATGTGAAGCCAAAAATGTTAAAATTGGAGTATTTCCATAATATGGAATAGGCGACATATACTTTCACAAAGGTATTACTGATAGATGCATTCAAAAATATAAGAATGATTCTCAAAATGAATCATGTTTTGGTTATAAGGGGAGTGTTGGAATTGAAACAAAAATAGAAATTTCTTAAGAACCCAACAACAATGCAGATAATGGGTGGTTGGGAGACAATGTGGTCAGCGGTGTATGGGAGACAGACTGTGTCAACTGCTGTTAATAAGGAAGACATAGAAGTAGTGGTCACTTTAGGGAAGCAGGACAGAGGAGGCACACTGATGGGTGGATAATCAGGATAACAGCTCTAGGTCAGTCGTAAATTAGGGATCAACACAATGGGAGAGGGATGGTGTGGTAGGGAAGTGTCCAATGAATGCAGTGATGGTGTTTTGTAACCTAGGGGAGGAGGTAACAGGAATAGATAGTGGTGGAAGAATGAACTATAGGTAGGGGTTGGTTGGATAAGATTCCATAAGAATCTTCCCCATAACATTTTTTTAATAATTTGGCTTCTAGATAGTGGACCTCATCCCCCCATTTTTTATTTTATTTTATTTTATTTTTTGTGGAATACACTCCCCACCCCCTCTCCATGCCTTATATAGTATTTCCATTTTTACTTCTTTTGTTGGTTGAATCACATAAGTCACTTCGCCCTATAAATGTCTTCTGATCAATTTAAAAATCCCACACATTATGAGTTGAAAAAAATTAAATGGTTGAATGTGATGCCCCCAACTGGAATTTTTTCGGCCAAGAAATTCTAGCTGGTACCTGGCCAGAAAAAATGGGCCTCTTCAAGAGCCACATAAATAATATAACATACACACACATGTAGAGAAAAATATGGGGAGAGAGATGTTTACATGTGTGTGTTTTTATTTTTATACCTGTGTTTTGATCCAAATTAAATTTTTAGATGGTCATAACTTTCCTATCCAAAATATAATATATTTGAATAATTTTCCATTAGAAACGAAATGAATCCCTTAACATAAATTTATGGAAAATTTAATTTTCATGGATTATGAAATTTTTGTGAGGGATCTGGTACCAATTTTTGGTATCAGGATGTGTAGTGGAAATATATAGGCATCAGATTTAATATTTTCATGATCAGATCAGTATAACTTCATCGTCTCTAGAAATTTGAGTCAAAATAAATGCTAAATAACTCGTGTGAATTCATTTAAGAAAAAAATGAATAGTTAATTTTTTTGAATTGAAGGAGTGTTAATCAACATCTTGTCACCAGTAACCATTGATCAAAGGATCCATGATCAAATACTTATAGATCATCCACACATGCATTTTGAGTTTGTCTAAATATTGATCTTTGAAATCTTGGACTTAGAGTCAAGGTATGATAAAGGTTTCGATGTCCTGGTGATCACCATGATGATGTTCCTTCAATCAATGAAAGAGATCTTTGATCAAACACTTCGAATATATAATTCTATCTCTAGGGGGTGGGAAGGATGAGATATGAGCTCTAAAATTCAAGTGGATGAATATTCCCTCATAAAAGAGCTCCCTCTTGCTTATATAGTAGAGGTTAAATATGCATAAAGAGCTCCCATACCCACATATAAATAATTCCCACTAAATAATCCATAAACAACATGTTATGACCAACTAACTTTGTCATAAATTTCATTTATATTTATTATCACATACTTATAATATATAATAAATATATTATGTGATAAAAGTAATTCATTAACTCGACTCACAATTCTTACAAATATTAAATGAACCTTGAATATTAAAATAATATTCTTTCATATAATATTTTCTCATCTATTTACTTAATAGCCTATCAATATTTTAACAAATAAATTCTACTCCAATTATTCAATAATCAAAGTATAATGAATTTATTGATTCATTGGTGATTATTTAAACTAAAATATATCTCAAACCCTGTGGCGGGGCATGCCATGTCCTTTATTCTAATTTATCAAAATAGGGAAGAATTTTTAATGAGCTAATTCTATGTCCTTCTAGGACCTTATCTCAACAGTATTTAATATTATTCATAGGCCAAAAGTGGATTCTTTTAACCCATAAAGACCTCTGCAGGGATAAAAAAGGGTATAGTAATGACACCCTTTCCTATAAACACATTCCAAGTTATATAATTTCTTTTTTCGAATGATATCTCATAAAGCGGGATATACACCTTATTTCATCCTCCTCTATTGAATTATTATATGACGAACTTATTGGAAGTACATAACTTCTTCTACCATGGACATGGATTTAGAGAAGGCACTATCATCCTAATCATCCTAATCATCCTAGCCCAATATATCACTTTCTTTTAGAAGTGAAAATTTCTATCTTGATTATCCAATAAATTTCATACTACGAATGATGAACCTAATGAAAGATACCTCACTATGATATAAATGTCATTTTTTTTAATAATTCATCAATGTAAGTAATCAAATTGTATAAACTGATAATAATCTCCACTCAAGATACCATTAACATGTATGTATATATAAACTACCAATTCCACCTAAAAATATTTAATGTTCCTATTACTAGGTCAGTCCTCATGATCTCATATACTTGATATCACCAAGTGAGAACTTCATGAGAAGAAGTCTCAATAATTATGACCCCCTAGAACAAAATGGTTACAAACCATTTTTTCCTTTCCCTCATTATGTGTATGGACTATAGGACATAAGTTTAAGGTTACTATCATGGTATCTATATATTAACAATATAACCTGGGAACTACTATATCCTGTTTATGAGATGTAATATAAGGAAATTCCATAAATATAATGGTCACACATGCAACAACACTATTATAATAAGGTAAACACACACACACAAAAATATATATATATATATATATATATATATATATCAAATTTTATACATGTAATGATCATCAAAGTACATACAAGAGTTGGGTATAGTTCAACCACGTACAATAATATTTCTCTTTTTTCGTAATGATTTAAAGTTCCAACTTCCAAAAATCCATAAGTGTCAGATCTCTTTCCATCCTTGTCATCAAGAAGCTATCATGGCCCTTCTAAATCAGATCATCATCCACCCCACTTTCCTTCAAAGGGTGGTAATGTATTGATTAGTCATATTCTTTAATCAACTCCAACCATCACCTTTGGAACATATTCAAATATTTATTTGTGAATATATACATCATGATGTATTTATAAATAAATAAATATATATATATATCACACACTTCAATATAAATATAATTTTTCCATATTTTTAATGAAAAAATTATTGTTTCCATCTCCAAATGAAAATTTGGATAATTCTTCTCATGAATTTTTAATTGTCAAGATTCATACACTACTGCCATATTATTCATCATGAGAATTCATCATAGTACATTATTTGATTCATTATTTTATATCGCAAATCCTTCCCCATTGTTGGGTAGTGTGAGAATAAGTTTAGTGAACAACCTTCTCTTCAACTCCTTGAAATTTTATTCACATTCATATATCTACATGAACTTATCTCCCTTCCACATCAAATTGGTTAGTGTATTTGATATTCATGAAAAATATCTAACAATGAATTGATAGTATCCATCTAATTCAATAAAATTTTGAATCTTTATCAATAGGGTTTTTCTAAGCCATGATTTAATAACCACTACTGATATACCCTCACTGGGGATTACATGTCCGAATAATGAGACTTTTTATAACCAAAATTCACGTTTTCTAAATTTTTCAAATGGTTTCTCCTACCTCAAGGTCTTTAACAAAATCCTTAGATGATCTTCATAATCATCCTTTACATGAGGATATATGAAATTTCATTTATGAATATTTCCACTAATAGAATAAGGTAATATATAAAGTCATTATTCATTAGATCTATATTGAAGGATGGGTCATTAGTAAGTCCATATAGAAACAATATAAATTAATAGTGTCTATACCTCATGTGGATGGTTGTCTTGGGAATATCATCTCTTTCAACATTAATTTATGATATTCAGATCAATGTTCAATCTTTGAATTTTATTGAGCTTTGTATAGTTTATTAGAAAATTCATCATTATAGAGTATAAGATACTTGTTCTTGGGAGTGATCTTGTTAAGTTCCTAATAATCAATGAAAATACACATTGGCCCATCATATTTCATAATAAAAAGAATATGTTCACAACATGGTGATATAATAGGGTGTATAAATCCCATTTTATATTCTCCTAGGGTTTCTTGTTTAATTATTGCAACTCAATTAGGTACATTCTATAAGGATTATTTGGAACAGTTATAGAACCTGGTGTGAGTTCTATTGAAAAATCAACCACGCGATTAGTAGGAAGACTATGAAACTACTTGGGAAATAAATCTACATACTCACAAATAATAATAATATGTTCAATTTTTTTCTCTCTACTAATTTTAGATCAATACCCCTTATAAATAGAGAGTAATACCCATGAAACAGACTTAATTTCCTTTGGAAGGCTATATTAATCATTAAATTTATATATGATCATAGGTTTATTCAAGATATCAAATATAAAATCCCTTCCTTGAAAATTTATATGGGATATATATGAAGAGATTCAATCAATTTCATAAATCACATGAAATTCAACTGTAGGAGTTTTCATTAATATTTTAATATTTAATAATTTATTTGGTGATGTTATACCCTTAGAAACTTTTTTATTTATAATAGAGTGTTTATAACTTGAATTAAATAAGAATTTATATTTTTTGAGTTCGTGATAAGTGTACCTTTCCCTACTACATTCTCGTAACATACTTTAGTAGTTTTGATTTCATAATCTGTCCCTTTATACTTTGGATTATGAGGTTTTTATTTCCTATTATCCTCATTAACCCTTAGATTCATGCACTAATAAAAAATATCCATACTACTTATAATTATAGAATTGGAGTGTGAGTAGTGAATTTGTTTTATCTTTATTATCACCATAGATTGGTTTCTTCATTCACCTTCGACCTTAATTTGTTAGATTGACTTATTTTCTACACATTAATAATTTACCTATTCCCTTAAATAAATTTTCCCATGCCTATTTCCATATTTTTAATGTTATGGGAGATTAAATTTATTTCCTCTATGGGTTTTATTATTTGAATTCCAGGAAAATAATTTTTTCTATTATTTTCTCCAAAAAATAGAATAATGAGACTATCCACATTCCATTTCTACCTTGAAAGTACAAACAAATATTTATTCATGGATATCAAGGATTATTCAATACAATTCCTTTTAGATACTTTGTTTTAATGCACTAAAAAATTAATCAATGTTTCTTCCTAGTATGAAGATCAAACCATAAGTGTACTTTGGTAAAACATTACTGATAAGTAATAATTGTTTCATCACCCTTTTTCTTAAAATATATAAATTACCCCCTATTTTATTATGAAGTGTTTAAGTAAAATACTTATTGATAAATATCTTATCCAACTTTTACAAATTCATAGATTTAATTTCCTCCATCTCACTTATATACTTGATAATACTCCATCATGGATCAGTTTAACTTTCTAAAAAATACATTGATAAAACAACCATACCATGGTATAAGCATTGTGGAATGTAATATATCTTTCAATATAATTTATCCATTTCATAGCAATAATTACATTGGAGTATCCACTAAAGGTGGGTAGGGATTTTCATATAAAGGACGTTATAGTTCATTTCTCCCTCCTTGGTGGTTTGGGAGCACAATATGGTTTACATTATTAATTATACATTAATAATTTTGGGAAAGCATTATCATGAGGTTTTTACCCCATATCCCATACCATTTGGTTTCTCATTAGTACAATAACCATATTGTCCATCATACCCATTGTTAACTCGACTCCTTCTAGTCCCAACCATTTAATAAAACAAAACATCCTAGTGTGTGTATCAAGTGTCAAAAATCATAGTGAGAAATTATATAATAATAAAAATCATCTTTAACATGTTATAAATTGTGTTACAATATTATTAACAGATGACATTATAGGTTTTAATCAATAATATATTTAAATCCATTATAATGGTTGTAACTCCCTGACCCTGGAAGCCTAGAGTTGGTGCATTATTTTGTATCATTGGCATGATCACAAAATAAATAGTCTCTAAAGACTGATTAGTTTAGTAGCCTTGGAAGTATTAGATACATTCATAGGGTTTACATTACATCATGAAATGGAAAACTACAACAAAATTGTTTCCATATAACACACTCAAATCCCCTCAGACTATCCCTGTAGGTCAGTCATAATATACTTCTTCTCATCCTGGGAAAAATAAAACATAGAAAGAGGTAAGCTCACATGCTCAATAAGGATAACACTACAGCGGAAAATTTCATAAATAATCATAAACATTTAAGGCAATGTATAAGAATAAAAAAAAGCCTTTTAAACATGAACTTAAACAAAATATGGCAAAGATAAAATCAAATATTTCCATATACTTATTCACAAGTATATTCTACCAGTTGAATAATCACATGAAATATCAATAGCCACTTTCATAATGATGGAATGAAAAATGCCAGACTTTTATATCAACATAGTCAAGACCTTGTGCCAAGATTACAAATAATATTTTTTCAAGGCCTTGTGCTAAGAAACTAGTTTTTCTCATGAAACCTACCAATGCATCAAGGAGGTATAGTGGGCTCCACCCATCACTTACTAAGTCCAATGCATTCTTCATATGAAAAGGTTTAAACATAAAATAAAAATTAGTATTAAAACTAGCATATGAAATGTCAATACTTTATCAATAAACCATGAATGGTGTGAAAATAACACATCCATAGTAAAACATATCACAAAACCTTCAATACAATATGGAAGTTTTGTATCATAATAAATCAACTTCAAATAATCTTAAAATCCATCAAACGATGTTGACATAGATGAAATCAAAACCTTGTTTAGAGAAATATCTCTTTTTATCTTGAAATCATTTAAGAGTCGCATAATTATAAAGAAAAATATTTATTTTTAAAATATTCTAAAAATCTTGTAAGGGAAGATTCTATGATGTTATAATGGAAGAAAATAGCCGCACCCACCGTATAAGTTAAAAAAAGATATTCTTACCTTAATTTTGTCGAAAAGGTTATAAAGGACCTTGTTTGGAAAATGTTGGAAAGATTCATTTATAAACATCTTATAAAAGTCAAAAAAAGTTATAAATTAATTTAAACCATAGTCTAGTAAATAGTAAAAATAATTTGGAATACATTTTTATGAAATATGGATGAGGATGATAAAGAAGTCCCAGTAGATACTTACGTAAAAAAACCATGGATAATAAAGAGATTGTGTAATTAACCCTTACTTTGTAATTTTCCTTGGTTGAGCGTAGGTTAACCTCCTGTATAATGGTGAAATAATTTTTATTAAATTATACAAGAATCATTTATATTAATATGATATCATATATTATCTTTTAATATTGCTTTGTTAATAATATATTTGAATTATCGTCGTTTCAGGTGTTAACTGATTAGTTTTCCTTTATATAATTTCTTACATAGGTAATTTTTGTTATGAATAAGATGTATCTTACTTATATTCATAATGATATTAAGTCTTTAAATCTTATTTTTAATCATCTAATAAAAATTAGTCTTAAATGGATACGATGGGGAATGGATCTCATCACGTTCGTGGAGACAGTAATCCGTACATACGTACGAGCGACAATATCATTTTTTGATATTAAAATAATATATAATTGGATGGTATATATTATATACAGAATCATTATAATTTTATATTTATTATTTACATCAGTTTCACATCCTTATTATACCCATCAGAATAATAATGTATTGAATAACAATTACACCACGACGTGGAGACGGTAATCCGTATGTACGCACGTATGGTGAAATATCATTAAAAGGATGAATAGAATAATGAATATGGTTGTACCATATTTATAATAACATCATAGTATTTAGAAGATACTGGAGTTATTATTTTATAATGTAAACAAAAAAGAAAGAGGAAGTGGTAGAATAAAGGAAATTGAAAGAGGTGATGAAATATTTACCTCTTCTTTGGGTTCTTCCTTTTGATTTGATTGAATGGGCTCTATAGGTTGGCTTTATGACTAAATGAATGCCTCAAGGATAAAGGGAGGACAGTTGAGAGGCTATTTGGTTAGGGGTTGGTCCAGCCAAATAGCTTTGATGGTGTTAATTAGAGAGAAGGGGGTGTGTCCTTTTATAAGAGGGGTGAGGGGCACCTTAGGAAAAGCTTGAAATGTTATTTTATAATAAAATCCTTTTGAGTTTATAATTTATAAAAAATAAATTATCTAAAGAATAAGGTGGTTATGTGTCAAAAACCACTCAACCAATAGGTTTTAGATAGGTTTGGGTCACTATAATAACTTTATCTTTTAGATTTAACTCTTAGTTAAATAGTTTGACATTTACCATGTCTCTTTGTATTTTTATATTATATGGTTAATAAACTTACTATAAACTTTCAATAGAACCCCAAGTGGTTTATTAATGATACACCTATAATTATATAAGTATTTTGGATAAACCTTAGATTTTTTGGAATATAATATCAATTAATAATATAATATTTGTTTTAAAAACTCTTTTAAGTCAATTTTGACTCTATTTAGTATTTTGTTTTTGCTAAATTCATAACAGCATTATTACTTCGAACAAAATTCATATAACCAACCATAACATGTCATATTAACATATAAAATTATTTTAATTTGTAAAAAGTCTCAAATTACATTTATGTAGATATTTATAATATTAATTATTTTAATATTTTATTAAATAAGTAATTACTACATCATCATTGTGTCATTCATAAATTTGATTATTTAATATCTAAAAATTATAAATAAAATACAATTATGTAGGAATTATTTTTATATTTCTAATGAATTTTTATATTCGAATTTATCTTATGTGTAACCCTAGATTAAAAATGGTTTAGTTATTAAACATTAAATTTAATACTTTTTACTCTTCTTTGAATTAAATAATAATAAATATCCTAATCTAATACAAATGGACATAAAGGATCACATTTTATTCCTAAGGTTTTTTTTGGTCTAATTAAACTTATCCAATAGAATTAGGTCTTGTGTTAGGGTGATAATAATATCATTTTTACATTTAATTACTCTATTTACTTTTAACCGTGGTAAATAAAAGTAAGAAGTTACTATTCACCAAAAATTATTTTCATCTTATTGAACCAAATTTTACTTACTGTTATCAACCATGTCTCTCGGATTTTTGAAATTCAACCCATATAAGCGGGTAAAATTAAGTTTTATGTAAATTTTCAAATGCTCCTAGGAGGTGGGTAAAAGACGGTAAAAAGTTCAATAAAATGTTCATATATCTAAAATTATTTTAAACAGACTCCAATGAATTACATTGAACATATATCATTATTATGTATCTTTTTTGACCAAAAATAAATATAAATAAAATAAATAATTATTTAAATAAAAATTCGGTTTTAAGCTATAACTCAGTGTTTTTCACTATTCATCAAAAATTTAATGTTTTCAGAAAAATACGAAAAATTCACCATAAGCTAATTTCGATATTATGAATCTAAAAATGAAGTCCATTTTGAAAGATAAATTTTAAAAAATTTCAAAAAGTCGGTATTACTATTCATAATGGCTAGCTTGATTGGTTGTGGTGTGTTAAAACTTGAAATTGCATACAACACACGCTACTGTATTATTCAAAGAGAAGCATACCATGGAATCTTGGGGTGTTACATTCTCCCCTCCTTCAAATAATTTTATCCTCACAATTTCTAGAGTATTTCTGTGTAAAAATAATCAGTTGGTTCTTTATCATATGTTCCTCAGGTTCCCACATTGCCTCTTCCATCTTAAGGTTTCTCCATAGAACTTTTACCAGATGAGTCATCTGGTTTCTCAGCACTTGTTCTCTTGTATCAAGAATCTTGACAGGCTGTTCACAATACAATAGATTGAGTTCCAGTTCTAATTCCTCATAGGTGAGTACATGCGTTGAGTGAGGCAGGTATTTTCTCAATAGTGAAACGTGGAACACATCATGAAATATGGAGAGACTTGGAGGCATTTCCAAACATTAATCTATATCCCCAATTCATTCTAGAATTTCGAAAGTTGGATGTACCTAGGACACAATTTTCCCTTCTTACTGAAACGTATAATAGCCTTCCATGGAGATACCTTCTAGAATACATTATCTCTTTCCCAAAATTCCAAATCCTCCCTTTGGTTATCAGCATAGCTCTTCTGCCAAATTTGAGCTGCTTTGATGTGGGTTTATATTACCTCCACCTTTTCCATCATTACCTCAACAAGTTCTGGTCCAATGAGTTTTCTTTCACCAACATCATCCCAACATGTTGGTGTGCGACAACTCTTTCTCGTATAACACTTCATATAGTGCCATCTGAATACCTGTCTGGAAGCTATTTTTATAGGAAAATTCTACCAGAGGTAAATATGGATCCCACATACCTTGAAAGTCAAGTGAGAAAGGTATAAACATGTCTTGTAAGGTTTTAGTAGTCTGTTACTATTGTCCATCAGTTTGAGGTTGGTAGGCAGTGCTCAAACGAAGTTCAGTATCCAGGGATTTCTGAATACTTTTCAAGAATCTTGATGTAAAATGTGGATCACGATAAGAAACAATTTACAGGGTTACTCCATGAAGACTTGCAACTTCATTAATATATAGTCTTACTAGAGGTTCAAGTGGTAAAAATTCTCTTATAGCAAGAAAATTTGCTGACTTGGTAAGATGATCAACAATGAACCATATTGTATCGTTCCTTCTAGGTGTCTTTGGTGGTCCCATGAAAAATTACAATATAATATGTTCCCATTTCCACTCAGGTATGGGAAGAGGTTGCATGAATCCTCCAGGCTATTGCCTTCCAGCTTTCACTTTTTGCCAAACCATATATCTTGACACAAAATCAGCAATCTCCCTCTTCATGTTGTTCCACCAAAAATGTTCCTTCAAATCTCTATACATCTTAGTGCTACCAAGGTGTATAGAGAAATTGGAACTATGAGCATCATACAACAATTCCCCTTTTAGATCAGGTATATCGAGAACACAAAGTCTCTTCCCAAATTTTAAAATTCCATCTTCAAACACAAAGTCACTCAATCTCCCACCATTCATAGCTTTAGTCTTCTTTTGAAACTCTTCATCATCGATCTGAGAACTCTTTATCCATTCTAGTAAAGATTGTTTGGAAACCATTTGAAAAAGCATTGATGTTTCACCTTCTATGGTTATTACCATATCCATCTTTATGAGATCCATAAAAATATGATCCATTTTAACTATCATCTTATTCATAACTCCATGATATTTTCTTCTCAAAGCATCTTCCACCTTATTTTCTTTCCTTGGGTGGTAGTATATCATGCAATAATAATCATTGAGTAGTTAAATCCATATCCTTTTCCTCATGTTGAGTTCTTTTTGTGAGAAAATATACTTCAAAATCTTGTGATCAGTATAAATCTCACATTTTAACCATAGAGATAATGTCTCCATATCTTCAAATAAAAGATTACAGCTGCTAACTCAAGATCATGAGAAGGACAGTTTTTCTCCTGATTTTTTAGCAGTCTTGATGCATAAGCAATAACTCTATCATTCTTCATAATGACACAACCAAGTCCTTTCTTTGATGCATCACTATAAATAACAAACTCATCATTCCCCAATGGTATAATCAAGATAAGAGAGTTGACTAATCTTCTCTTCAATTATTCAAAACATTCTTCACACTCTTTTGTCCAAAAAATTTTTACCCCTTTTTGTGTGAGCTTGGTTAATGGGTTAGCCAATCGGGAAAAATTATGAACGAAGTGTCGATAATAACCTACTAAACCAATAAAACTGCATACCTAAGTTATAATCGTTGGTGCTGGACATTATTGGATTGCCTTGGACTTGTAAGGATCAACATAGATTCCATCTTTAGAGACAATATGGCCAAGAAAATAAATCTCCTGAAGCCATAATTCACACTTGATAAACATTCCATATAATTCGTGTCTTCTGAGAGTCTTCAGGATAGTACACAAGTGATTTTCTTGATCTTCGTAAATTTTGGAGTATACCAACATATCATCAATAAATACCACTACAAATTCATCAAGATATTCCTTGAAAACTCTATTCATTATATCTATGATGGAAAAAAGTGCGTTAGTCGGTCCAAAAGGCATTACTATAAACTCGTAATACTTGTACCTGGTTTGAAATGCTGTTTTCTGAATGTCTTCCTTATTCACCCAAAACTGATGATATCCAGATCGAAGGTCAATATTTGAAAAGTATTGATCTCCATGAAGTTGTTCAAATAAATCATCAATGCGAGGTAGGGGATACTTGTTCATTGTTGTTATAGCATTGATCTCCCTGTAGTCAATGCATGACCTCATAGATCCATCTTTCTTCTTAAAAAAGGACAGGGTCTCCCCATGGAGAAACAATAGGGCGAATAAATCCCTTATTACTCAATTCCTCTAGTTGATTATTTAGTTCCACCAATTACACAATGGCCATTCTATAAGGGGTATTTGATATGGGCCTTGATCTAGGAATGAAATCAACAGAAAACTAAATTTCTTGTTCTGGAGGATGTCCAGGTAAATCTTCTAGAAACACATCAACATATTATTTCACAATAGGTAAATCCTATATTTTAACATTCATTTCCTCACCCATAGTTATTTCATTCTCTTCCTCCCCAATAATTGAATATAGTTAAGCTACTTGGGGTGGATCAAGATAAGAATTTGGTGGTGACAATTATGCTCCAAAGATAAGGTGTTCTTTATCATCATCATCAAAAATAGTATCCTCCTTCTTCTTACAGTATATTTTTGCATCATGGTCCAAAAGCCAATCCATACCAAGGATTATATCAAATTAAATCATAGGTATGTTGATGAGATCAGCAGATAAAGAACATTGATATGCCCTAATGGGGACTGATTCACAAAACATTGTTGCAATGATACTTCCCTTATAAGTTTTGACTAACAACTCTCTTGTTAAATAAAATTGGAAATATCTAATTTCAATAGAAAACTGATAAGATATGAAACAATGTGATGATCCAGAATTAAATAAAGTGTTGGCTAAACTTAAGTAAACCATTAAACTACCAACCACCACATCTTATGGAGGTTCAACCTCAGCAGTAGTGATTGAATAAGATTGTCCTTGATCCATCGGAATTTTATAAGGTAAGTTCCTCTGACACTTAGTACATTCATTCTTATAATTTCCCTTTTCTCTACAATTGTATCATTGAACATTGGTAGCATATTTCTTTCCCTTACAATAATGATCTTAGTGGCCTTTTTCACCACACTTGTAATAGACTCCCATTCCATTCAGGCAATTACCAGGGTGTTTCTTCCCACATTTACCACCGGATGGATAATCAACTTTTCCCTTATTCCCCTTATTCACATTTATAGAGTGTTCATCAGATATCTTCTTCTCTTTCGTTGATTTAAAGTCGTAAGACTTAGAGAATTTTTGTCTGTCTTGATTTCACATGATACAATATCTTTGTACGACGAGAAGGATTGTGAGACTATTGCTCGATGGAGAAATGGTTTTAACCCATAAAATAAATGATCAATCCTACTTCGTGGGTTACGTATATAATCTGTAGCATTCTTCACAAACCTTGTAAAGTTTTCTTCATACTTTGTGATATTCTTATCCTCCTTTTTCCTCAAACTCAAAAATTTCCCTTCTATATCCGTTCGATGGTCACGAGGAACGTATTTTTCTACGAAAAGCTCTTTAAACTCCCTCCATTCTATATTTTATATATCCTCATCTTCCTTTATGTTTTGAATCAATGACCACCATCGATTAGCATCTCCAATTAGGCGGTAAACTACCATGAAAACGTTTTCCCTTTCACTTCTCCGCAAGGCCTGGAATATATTCTCTAAAGAATTTATCCATTTCTCAGCTACTAGTGGAATTGTACCCCCATTTAATGTTGGTGGTTGTTTCCTCATGAATCAGTCTAACATTAATACTCCATATTGTGGATCAGTGTGCTCCATATGGGTAAGGTTATTATTCATAACCTGAGTGAGTTGTCCCAGTATGGTGATTAGTTGATCAGCACCAGTTGCATCACCAGCTCCACTATAATTATCTTGAGTAGGAGCGAAATCCCAACATGGAGTGTGTGCATTGATACAGTTTCCATTCCATCCACTAGGAATCATTTCTAAACAATGGGATAAACTAGATTAGTCTATGAATCGAAATACATAATTCCAATCTTGTAAAACACTTAACATAAATTGAACAGTTCATGGATATCATCAATAATCATAAAATATGTTTTCTTCGAGAAAGTATATACTCATAAAATCTTCATAATCATTTGTAATGAAAATGAGAATTATCCAAAGAATATCCCCCAGGAGTGTCGTAACCAAGAGTGCAGCAAGGCCCTTTGTCGTGCATCAATTTCCGTTCGAGTCTAGCTCAAAGTAGTGTTTTTAGGTTTTACCTCTAGGTACATCTGTGCTAGAGTCGCCTCTACCTGCTCGTATCACGACAAGGATGTATTGATTGGAAAACTCACAAAATATCTAAAATTCAAAAATTCAAGGAAGTTCATCTATACTAATCCTCAACTTCTATCTTAGGGCTACGTGCTCCAGTCATAGTTTATCTGAATCGAGTTTCCATGGTTTGTACTAAACTTCCTCTGATACCAACTATAACGTGCCAACCCCAGAAGCCCAGAGTCAGTGCATTATTATGTATCATTGGCACAAACACAAAAGATCAAGTCTCGAAAGGCCGATTTGTTTAGTAGCGTTAAAAGTACTAGATACATTCATAAAGTTTACATTACATCATGAAATTGAAAACTACAACGACATTGTTTCCATAGACCACACTCATATCCCCTCATATTATCCCTGCAGGTCATTCATAATATACTTATTCACATCCTGGGAAAAATAAAACATAGAAAGGGGTTAGCTCAGATGCTCAGTAAGGATAAAAATATAGCGGAAACATTTTTAAAGAAGCATAAATATTTAAGGCAATGTATAAGACTAAAAAAGCCTTTTAAACATGAGCTTTATCATAATATGGAAAATATAAAATAAAATAATTCCTTTTACTTATTCTCATGGACATTCTACTAGTCTAATAATCACATGAAATATCAATAGCCACTTTAATAATGATGGAAGAAACAATTCCATATTTCTTAACCACATATTCAAGGCCTTGTGCCAAGACTACAAATAATATTTTATTAAGGCCTTGTGCCAAGACACTATTTTCTATCATGAGAACTACCGATGCATCTAGGAGCTATAGCAGGCTCCACCCATCACTTACTAAGTCCAATGCATTCTTCATATGAAAATGTTTAAACATAACATAAACATTCGTATTAAAACTAGCATAAGAAATGTCAATAATTTATCCATAAACCAAGAATGGTGTAAAAATAATACATCCATAGTCAAATATATCACAAATCCTTAAATACAATATGAATATTTTGTATCATAACAAATCAACTTCAAATAAACTTAAGATCCATCAAAGGATGTTGAAATAGATGAAATCAAAACCTTTTTTTAGAGAAATATCTCTTTCTATTTTGAAATCATTTAAGAGTCACATAGTTATAAAGAAAATATTTATTTTTAAAATATTATTATAATCTTGTAAGGGAATATTTTACAATGATATAATGGAAAAAATAGCCTCACCTGCTGTATAAGTTATAAAAATACATTCTTACCTTAATTTTGTCGAAAATGTTATAAAGGACCTTGTTTGGAAAATGACGGAAATATTCTTTTTAAACATCTTATAAAAGTCAAAAAGGGTATAAATTTATTTAACCCATAGTATAGTAAATAGTAAAAATGTTTTGGAATACAATTTTAAGAAACATGAATGTGGATGATAAGGAATTCCTTATAGATACTTATGTAAAAACAACCAAGGATAATAATGAGATTGTGAAGTTAAACCATACCTTGTACTTTTCCTTGGTTGAGGGTCAGATAAACTCATGAATAATGGTGAAATAATTGTTATTATATTATACAAAAATCATATACATTCATATTATATCATATATGATCTTTTAACATTGATTTGATAATATTATCTTTGTATCATCGTCATTTTGAGTGTCAACTGATTTGTTTTCCTTTATATGCTTTGATACATAAGTAATGTTTTTTTGTATAGGATTTATATTATTAATATTAATAATTATATTAATTCTTTAAAATTATTTTTAATCATCTAATGAAAATTATTCTTGAATGGATACGATGGGGAATGAATCGCATCGCGTTCGTGGAGATGGTAATCCGTACGTACGCACGAGTGACAATATCATTCTTTTGATATTAAATTAATATATAATTGGATGTTATATATTATATACAGAATCAATATCATGTTATATTTATTATTTACATTAATAACACATCATAATTATACATATCCAAATAATAATGTATTGAATAACAATTACACCACGACGTAGAGACGGTAAGCCGTAAGTATGCACGTATAGTGAAATGTCATTCAAAGGATGGATAGAATAATGAATATGGTTGTACCATATTTATAATAATGTCACATTATATATAAGATACTGGAGTTATTATTTTATAATGGAAACAACAAATAAAGATGAAGTGGAAGAAGAAAGGAACTTGAAAAGGGTGATGAAATATTTACCTCTTCTTCGGTTTATTCCTATTGATTTGATCAAAAGGGATCCTTAAGTAGGTTTTAGGACTAAAGGAAGGCCTCTAGGATGAATTTATGACAGTTGAGAGGGCAGTTGTGCAGGGTTTGGCCGAGCCAAATGACTTTGAATGTGTGAATTAGAGAGAAAGTGGTGTTCTCTTTTATAAGAGGGGTGAGGGGCACCCTAGGAAAATCTAGAACTATTATTTTATAATAAAATAATTTTCGATTTATAATGTCTCCAAAATGAATTATTTAAAGTCTAAGGTGTGGATGGGTCGAAAACCACTCGACCAATAGGTTTTAGATAGGTTTTGGTCACTATATTAACTTTATCTTTTAGATTTGACACTTAGTTAAATAGTTTTACATTTACCATGTCTCCTTATATGTTTATATTATATGGTTAATAAAATTACTATAAACATCACAGATAACCCCAAGTGGTTCATTAATGATAAACCTATCATTATATAAGTCTTTTGGACAAACCTTATATTTTTAGGAATATCATATCAATTAATAATATAATATTTGTTTTAAAAACTCTTTTATGTCAATTTTGACACTATTTGGTATTTTGTTTTTTCAAAATTCATAACAGCATTATTAATTCGAAAAAAATTCATCTAGCCAATCCTATCATGACAGTTAACCTATAAAATTAGTGTAATTCATAAAAATTCTCAAATTACATTTATTTGGATATTTATAATATCAATTATTTTAATATTTCATTTATTAGGTAATTACTACATCTTCATTGTGTAATAAATAAATTAAATTATTCAATGTATAAAAATTATAAATAAAATACCATTATGTAGGAAATCTTTTTATCTTTATAATGAATATTTATAGCCGAATTTATCTTATGTGTAATGCTATATTAAAACTGGTTAATTAGTAACTTTAAATTTAACACTTTTAACTATTCTTTGAATTAAATAATAATAAATGTACTAATCTAATCCATGTAGACCTAAAGTATCATATTTTATTCATAAGGTTGTTTTTGGTCGAATTACATTTATCAAATAGAGTTAGTACATGTGTTAGGGTAATAATAATATCATTTTTACCTTTAACTACCCTATTTACTTTTAACCATGGTAAATAAAAATAAAAAGTTACTATTCACCAAAAACTATTTTCATCTTATTGAACCAAATTTTACTTACTAATATCAACCGTGTCTTTCATATTTTTTAAATTCAACTCATAGAAGTAGTAAAATTATGTTTTATGTAAATTTGCAAATGCCCCTAGGAGGTGGGTAAAAGATGGTAAAAAGTTCGATAAAATCATTATATATCTAAAATTATTATACACTGACCCGAGAAGAGCAGGTGAAATCACCAGAGAAAATAAAAATAGATTTTCAGAATGAGAGGGTATGGTTATTCCATCAGTACCAGCCCGTGCTTGCACGAGAAGCCTAGCCATATGGTCATGCAAAGGTGGAGAGCTACTATCAGGATGCAGATGTTGGGAAGGGGTATTTCCTTGTAGATAGTCTGGTTGAATTCCTTAAGACCTTCAGGTCATGTAATCTCCTAAGCCTATGGGCCATGTAATCTCTGAGCCTACGGGCCTTGTAAGGGTTCCCCCTCATCCCTTGAAAGGGGGTTATCAAAAATCAATAAAAATGAAGTCCTTCGGGCAATTCAGGCATTATAAACTGACTCCAATGAAATACATTGAACTTATAGAGGTATTATGTATCTTTTTGACATAAAATAAATTTAAAGAAAATAAATAATTTTTTAAATAAAAATTCCAGTTTAAACTATGACTCAGTGTTTTTTACTATTTATAAAAAATTGAAAGTTATCAGAAATATACCAAAAATTCACCCTAAGCTAATTTCGATATTCCAAATCCAAAAATGAAGACCATTTTGAAAGATAAAATTTATAAAATTTCCAAAAGTGGGTATTAATATTCATAATGGCTAGTTTGATTGGTTGTGGAGTGTTAGAACTCGAAGTTGTGTACAAAACAAACTACTATATTATTCAAAGAGAAGCGTACCATGGAAGAATGGGGTGTTACAATGGTTATTAAATATAATGTGGATAAACAAAATCAGAACCCTAGGTGTTTCCAACAATGTGTAGAGTTAGGTATATTTTTTATACTCTGATTTGTGATTGAGTTAAAACCAAATACAACCATTTCATTGTTATTATCCCTAGGTATATCATTTCTAAATCCTATATCAACTTATATTATCTAGGGAAGGATTTAATTTCTAGGAAAACCATTAAATATCTACTTACCAAAATTTATTCATGTTATCCTACACTTTGAGTTATTATTAGGGTTCTAACTAAGGTTTTCTAATCCCAATACCTAAAAAAACTAGATTGGTCTCCAAAAATAACTAAACTCTACTCTGATACCAACCGATATGACATGAGTATCACTTAAGTAAATATATCATCATTTTAGATGAATATTAAATATATATAAAAATAATACACACCCAATAACTATAAAGGTATACTTTCATTGGGGTCTAGATATATAATCAACTTGTTTAATAACAACCATAAACATTTTCCACAAATATCTCTTCTACATGGTACACTTATAGACTTTTCCTACTTAATACCATTCTCTATAACCTAGGAAAATAAATCATAAGAAAGGGAGAGTTCAGATGATCACTAACGTAATACATGAGAGATAAAAATCAAACATCATAATTGAGAATAATATAAGCATAGGGTTAGTAAAACATGATCATAACTTATAAAATTTATTCGCATCATGTCTTAGATCATAAATTTTGATTCATGAAATAAATATTTTTCATAAAAAAAGAAACTACCCATAAGAGTTTGTAATCATCAATAATCAGTCATGGGAATATGATAAGAATAATACATTAGTTATTATCATACACATAAGTACATAAAAATTATTTCTTTAGTCAAAGCTAACTAAAAATAGAATCATATTGGACAAATTCCCATGGGGATTGGATTCATTCCCCTTCCCATAAACATAGTGGAAAAAAGTCATGTAGTGGATTGGGTTTACTCCTCATTTATTTTTATATTATCTCAATAGATATCATACTTTACCGAATTCATTATAGGGATATATAATTCTAGTCTCACCAATCAGATAATTAAATCCATACATATGAGTGAAAATATTACATGATAACATTTATTTTTAAACATTACATAATTCATCCGTAGAAAATAGATGGGTTCCATCAATAATTCTATAGAACATTTCATAATTCAACCACATAAAGATAGTGTATGATAGCAAAATAGTATATCCCATGTGTAACATAAGTAATGTCTGATGATCTTTAAATATATGGAAAAATACTTTTTAATATTATTGGGTAAATCAATTTAAAGAACATGAAGTATCCCTTTTATTTTTAAAATTATTAACAATTAAAAAAAATCAGGAAAACTATTTTAAAACACATAAATGAAGCTCCAAATAAGATAATTATCTTAATGGTGAAATAATTCTTTCACATGGAAATTATTTAAAGTAATAACTTAGTCAAAACAACACGTGTGGAAAATGTTAAAAAAGTATTTTCAAAATTTTTGTGAATAATGTCAATATAGTAAAGAAAATCATTTCATCAATAATTGATTCATGTAGAAAGACATCCATAAATTTAATATTCACCTACAGGAAGACGATTCTCAAATGAATATAATATGTTGGAAAAGTTTCACACATGAGCATCACATCGGGAAAATTTTTTACCAAGTGAAATTGAATTGAGATAGAACATGTAAAACCACAATAATAACCAAATAAGAATAAATTTTGGGAATTTTTATTGATAAATTTCACACAAAATTTCACTAAATGGAAATTTATTCACAATAATATTTATTTGAAAATGAGATTGGAAACACAACCTTACATGTTTCTCCTAAATTTTATGAAATATATTTAACCTCCAATAAAATAAACATAACCATATTAATAAATTATTTTTTAACAGTATAAAAAATTATTTTCTTTCATATTATACAATTATAATCATTTATTATACATTTATTAGTCACTTAATTATTATTTTCTTTATCAAATGTAAATAATTTTCATTATATCAAACAAAAATTGTAATTGAGATATTGAACCCATTATTTTATACCAATTTAATCATTATCATATTATAAATTAGATTTAAATAATTTTTTTAATTATTTATTCATCTTCTTGTTCATTTTATGGAATCTATTGGCATGGTTTATGAGAACAAAATACATGATGAACATGATTTGGGTAATTTACCTATATTAATGTATTACTTTATCATTATAATTAACATGTGTGTCATACTTTCATAACCATATTCATGAAACATATTACTCCCTAATATCATATATATTTATAAAAAATATTTTAAAACCATACTTGAAAGGTGGTGATGAAAAATGGAACATTCCATCCATGTAGGAGGTAGTCTACATGTACCACGGGTGACATTTTAATTTTCATTAGAATAAAAAGAAAGGTAAAAAAATTATGTTTCATATAATAACATTAATCATGATAATGATATTATATAAATATATATACCAATTTTAATCACCCATAAATGACCTTTAAGAAAAAATATGTACGAAATTTATGGAGGTTGTAGTCTGCATGTATGCATGGATGGCGTTTTCATTCATATAATGAGAAAGGAGGAAGGTGGATAATGATTCTACCATTAATATAAAAACATTAAGTTTAATAATGATAATTATTTAATTTTTTAAATACATTTTGACTTCTTTTAGAGGAGTATGGATATAAAATAAATATAAAAAAAGTTAAAGCATGGGTGATACTCATGTTTATAGTTTGAATCCTCTCTTGAAAGGTCCTTTGGAAATTGAGGACATAGATATTATTCTTGGATCAGGGTACTTAATAACTGAGATATGGATCAAAGTAAATTAAAATGAAAATTTTTCCAAGAGAAATTTTAATTTTATTATGTAAGTAAAGTGGGGGTGGAAGTCTCCTTTTATAAATGAGATACATGTAATTTGTGTAATAATATAAAAGGAAAAGTCCAAATTTACTGTTCTAGTGGATCTATAAGTTGGTATTAATGGAGTATAGTATCATGTGGGTATATAAAATCCTTCACTGCATTCTTAGAGAAATGTTTTAAGTTATTTTATGCTTTTCTCATTACATTTAACTTTTTACCAAAATTAACTTCTTCCATAGTAACTCTTTTTTAACATTTTGAAACTTATTTTTATAAATAAAAATATAATTAACCTTATTAAATAATTTTGATATTATGATTCATAATATGAAAACAATTTAATAATATTAAATTTCTAAAAAAATTAAATTAATTAAAAAACAATAATTTTTTATCATATGATAATTATTTTTGGAAATATAATTTTATTTTTTAAAATATCAGATATATGTTTTATATTAAAATTACTATTTTAAAATGTATTAATTTACTTATTAAGTAAATATTTTTTAGTAAACATATTTCACAATATTTTAAGTCATTTTTATACCCTAATAATGTCATAAAATTATTCAAATTAATAAAAACGGTATTTTAAACTATTCTCCTAAAAACAATCATTTCATAAAAATCCTAAAAATTTATCCTAAAGAAATATTGTTATACTGTATTAAAAAATGATGCTTATTCTGTTGATTTAAAATTCTAAAATTTTATTAATTTTTATTTTAAATAAAATATAAAATATATAATAACAATAGTGTTTTTAAACAAAACATTTTTGTTTATCCAGTAATAATTGACTCATGGTATAGATTTGTATTTCAAAATAAAGAAAGAGAATAGTTAAAAAAGGGAGGATAAAAAAATTTTGTGGGGGTGATAGAATCTGATGGAATTCCTTAAATAATATTAATACAATCGAGAGATAAATAACCTATATCTATATACACATTTTGCTCCACTACTTGATCTCCTTAGGAAGACAAGAGATCCACCACCTTATTTGCATCCTATAATGTGTGGAGAACTATGAAATTTTGATATAAATTTTTTTTCATCACCTAAGGATTTAGAAATTTCTATAGTAGCTAGGTGTCATAACCAACATTTCTTTGACCACCATATAGGGGTTTGATTCAACCATATAAAGATTGTGGTGGTTCAAATAAAAAAGTGTTATTCTAGTGATAATTTCAAGGGCTTATGATTGAATATAACTCCTCTCCCCATAGTTGGATAAAAATGAAAGATTAGAAAAACCTATTTTTTGTGTGAATCACAATAAATAATTTATCATAGAGGTATATATTCTATAAACTCAAGGTGCTACACAAGTTACATGACCAAAAATATGAATCACCCATTTTATACAAGCTCTAAAACCATACACTATAAATTAAAATTTCCATAAATGTTGTAAGAACATAATCTATAAATCACCATATCATTCAAAACTATAATATCATAATCTAAAAAAAAGACACTCAAATATTATCTAGATAAAAAATCATAAAGGTAAGGCTAAGAAAAAGATAAGTTTCCACTCATTATACCTTCATTAGGATCTAAGAATCAAATTTAGCATAATAAAACTATATTTATATATTGAAGGGACTGATATTTATCAATATAAACAGTCATGGTATACTTTATGAAACAATGAGTTTTGAAAAAAAAATTATAGGAAGTCCTTCTTGCTCTATATTTATAAGCTTAAATTATTTGAAGATTCAATGTGCATCACTCATTTTCATGTTAGTGTCACTCTTTTATGATAAGTTATTTTTACCTATTTCACTTTGATGTTCCCTTTTCACATCAAGGTTAGTTCTTTATACCTTTTAGCCCAACCTTTCATGTAAATATTTATCAGAATCACATTTTACCCCATCAAATTTAACTTGAGTTATCCTAATTTGTATTTACCTATTTGTTCATTCACATTAGACATTAATCCATCCTAATCACTTAACATCATTCTATTTATTCATAAAAAACACAATACAGTATGTTGTAATGTATGGTTACTCAAACCATCATTAACCATTTATTTTTCCTCAAATTCTACTTTATATCTTATAATTATTGAGTCATAATACTTTTCATTATAATATAAAAATAGGCTCCCAAATGAATAATTATTATATAAGTTCACATGTCAATTAAAAACCCATATCAAACACATTTATTTATAGAAATTAGTCCCCCATATTCAATACATACACAAATTTAGTACAATAATGGTTTAAAAAAACATTCTTAATCAATACCCATCTAGGGAAAAAGTCTCAAGGGAAGGCTGGGCATTTATTGTCACATCCAAATAGTATCCCCTATGTATTTTTATATTTTAATTTCAAATGGCCTAAAAAAATTGAACCAAGTAACACACTCATGATGAAATAATTCACCAATATTCCAAAAAAAACTCTCCTTCAGTACGGTGAAGGTGTAAAAGCATGTTTCTCACCAATACCCATCGGCGGAACACCTCTTATAGTAAAACCTCTTATAATATCTCACTTTGACTGATGTTTTTTTATAATTTATCTTTATTTATATTCATTAATTCATATTTATTGAAATACTCGTAGTTCAATTCTCTCATGTATCATGACCATCACTAAAACAAATCATAGTGTATCACTATACATCCCAATCACAATAAATTTTAAAAATAGAGGACTTATTTATAGTTTGTAGAATCTATTTGGTAACTATAATAATAATAAAAAGATAGATAAAATTCATGATGACATGATATTATGGAAGGAAGAACTAAAATTTCAATTGTATGTGAAGTAATTAAGGATTATAGTCTTCAATAACCTATCGTATTTCAACTCTCCTGGCAGTTTCAGCATCAAATTTAGGTTGTAGCTCATACCCCTCTCCATATTAACCACTTTTTTCTTATAATCCTACTGAACTAACTCCAGGTATCCCTTCACCTCATATTTGAATACCTATAATTTTTTTTGAAGTTAATTTAAGATAATCATCAATAAAATATTCAAGGACTAGTTGTCTTCCTCCACCTACCTATATTGGGAATAATCCTAGAGAACCAGCTTTAGGGATCTCAGAAAACAGTCCAAAAAACTCTATCATTGTAAGATTTTCCACTCATATATCTAACACTCTGATTCAAGTATGATTCTTTTATGGTAGTTTATAATGAACTATACAAAATACAGTAAATCTCAGGTTCATGAATAGTTATTGTAGATACAAAATCCCTATATCCAACTCACCTTATGGGGTTCGAGTGATCAGGTTAAGGGTTCTCCACCAAAATATCCACAGTTTCACCTAGAAATGTATGATAGACTTTGGTTCTAAGACTATTTCATCTTAAGGAATGACAATGTACTAAGGTTCCAACTCTATTATGGATGGTAAAAATTTAAACTATAACCCCCATAGAATGAAATTTTTGGATATACTAGGGCTATAATGGAGTCTTAATGACTTTATGTAGCATTAAAAATTCTAGAATAATCCTTTCCCACACATTCCTAATGTTTATATATGATTCTTCCATAACCAATGATAAAGAAAATTGAAATCATGATTTACTACTGAACCATTAAAATGGAATCGGTACTCATTGTGATTTGTAGAGATGTTATGATGACCAAAGACTTTTACACATAATATTACATGATTCCTAAACACATATATCCAATAATTATGACACAAGTATCATAAAGGCCTAGTGTCCTTGGAATACAAGGTTCATAATATTTAAAAACGAAATACTTATTTTATTTTTTATTTTGATATCCTAAAATCCATTTGATCTTCTAAGTATTCAAGGTATAACCTTGGGAATACATAAATAAAGGGGTGAGATAAAAGATCCAATAAGAGAATAAAAATGATAAGGAAGCATAACATGTGAGTCAAAGTTATAACATGATATCACAAAATCAAAGGCACATGAGAAATCACAAGGAATAATAACATAACAAACATGGTATCATAAGATCATAGAATCATAGGAAATGTGGAAAAAAACTATAACATGAAATAAGCATGAGCCAAAGATAACTACCAAGACAATATCACATAGAAGACAAAGACCCATAATAGATTATTTTTACTCCATAATTTCATACACGATGTATCATTAGACTATAATATTCTCCAATTCATTATAGCGCTATCTAGGAGAACCCATCATAACATGTTCAATATCTATATAAACCACACTATCAAAATAAATCATAATGAATAACATAATAAGTACCCATGTAATTATTATGGGTTCCAAAATATTGTTTCGTTTCATAATGAAAGGAAATTTCATAATGAATGCATTTGATAAATTATCATAAGTCATGTATTACCCCATAAAAGGAAGGAAGAATAAACTAGGCATATCTGTGATGACATATATACATAATTTAAAATAAATACATAAAATTAAAGGACGTTTTCTTTGATGAAAATACATCTACAAAAATATTGAGTAAACCAACCTTTTAACTTTTAGTAACGTCAATATATGTCATCATATATAGATAAAGCTTTACAAATATCACTTTGACCATTTCTTAAGGAAAATATCTATTCAATTTTGAAAAAAAATTATTTAAAATCTAAATAATTATAAAAAATTGAATAAAAAATTTTGAAAATGAAACTTTAAATATAAAACGTAATATTTAAAACATTGATTACTCATGACATTGGAAAAGTTACATTCATTCCAAATACATTAAAAAACATTGATTCGTTTCATATTTTTATAAAACAAAGTTAAAAACTAACTTGTTAGGAACAAAATTAGGCAGATTACGTTAATATAAAATAAAAAAAAAATTAAGGTTAAAAATTATATAAAAATAATATTAAAACATTTTTTAAATAATTTTTAGTAATCATTAATTAGAAATAAAACTGGTTTTTGAAAGAAGAGATAAATAAAGATGATTTATCTTAAAAACATTATTTTAAAATATTGAGTACATAAATGGTGTTAAAATGAATGGAAAACATTTATTCTTCAAAAGTAAAAATATGATAAGAAAATAAATGATTTTATTTAGAGATATATCATAATATTTCATATCATTTATATCATAATCATAAACAATATAAACGATGATATTTTAACAAAAAACATGTACCAATTTGGTAACATTGAATCATAACCCCATGAAATAATAACATTAAATGAAAATTATAATATCATAAGAATAAATAAATTCATGATATTATATGTACAAGGGCTGTATATACAACTCATAAAAATAAGATAGGTTCATACCAAAATATATGTCTCAATGAAGGGAAATTGAGACAAATATCCCTTACTTTAAGTTTCAACCACCTTCATAAATGTTAAAAAAACATAAATAACAAATATAATTTTATTTTATATATATTAAATAAACATAAATATATATATCTTTCTATACATTAATTATTTATATCCTTTTATTATTTGTTTATTACCAATTCTATGCTAAATTCATGTTTCGTGTAATAACAGCATTGTTTTTCGAGTATGTTTTCATTTTTTATTTTTGGTACTATAAATTTGATCATGGTTATATAATCCCCATAATTATAACCATTTTATAAATATCATATATATTACTTATATAAGTTTTATATCAATCTATTAAATATATATATATATATAATGAGTTACATCATTCATGAAGATGGAAAGTCGTATGTGCAAATGAATGTTGTTTTCATTTTCTTAATGGATTGGAAGAATGAAAGGTAAATAATATAGAATCATTAAATAATTATTATAATTTAATATATATCAAATATATTCATTAAATTTACCCAAATTACCTTTCATGAAAATCATTAGTGAAAAATTAATTGCATCGCTTCACGAGATGATAGTCTACCGTACACATTAACGATGTTACCATATCCCCCCCCCCCCCGTGAATTGAAATTAAAAAGGTATATGGGACATACATATTATACAGGTATAATTATGTTGAAATATTATATATATATATATATAAATTTAATCTTTCCCTATTATCATCTAAGTAAAATTTAAATGAAAAAATACATCACATCGATTAGAGAGGTGGTAATTCGTAGTGCACATGACTGGCGTTATTTTTTTCCAAAGGGTTGGAAGGTAAGAAGGTATATGTGGTATTATAATTAAAAATGTAAAATTATAACATAAATATCTTATTTATACACTAAATTCATCATTTTATCTATCCATGAGATGTGGTGATGGAAACTGAATAACGTCGGTGTGCAAGACGGTAGTCTATCTTACACAAAAATAATGCTTTTTGTATCCCATTTGATGGAAGAGGAGAATGATTTAGGTTATCACATAAATATTATAAAATATAATAATATTTAATATACTTTGGTTAGTATATCATAATTTTCTAAAAATAATTGAATGAAGTGGAGGAAGAATTAAAATAAAATTATCAGTCAGGGATGTTAACAGTTCATTGGAAAACTTGTTTTGGATTGCACCAAAAGGCTTCTTAGATTTACTTTATAACCAAAATAAGGATTGTATAATGATATTATACATTTAGTTATTTTATTTTGGTAGTTATTGTCAAAATCCATGAGTTTTGTAAGTGTTGATAGGAAAAGATAGTGGTGGTCGTTTATAAGTTAGGTGAGTGGAACACTTTTAATTTTTGAAAAAAAAGATGCACCCATTTTTTCATAAGAAAAAAGGCTCTAAAAGTGTTAATTATCGATCATTATAGGTTATAAGGTCTAAATATGGTCATAAAATACTTTTTTAGAATTTTATACTGAATTTTACCACTTATCATTTTATTTTATCCTCCTTATAAACCCATTTTCACCTTAACTATAGTAATTAAATTTTTACAAATTTTACTATTCATATAAGTAAAAAATAAATTTGAACTTATTAGAAAATATAAATTATTTTGATTATAAATTTGGGATCCAATTTTCTAAATTCCATTTATAAAAGGGGGAAATTATAATTTAAAATTAATTTTGTAGACACAATGAGAAAACTATTTCCAAAATAGAAATGTTTCATCATTTAAAAAGGTTTTATATAAAAATTTAATATTAAATTTATTATATTGATATAAATTATATTAATTGGTATATAATTGAACTAATTTTTCTTATAAAACTATATTAAAATAAAATTTATCTTGTAACTTCTTTTAATGAAAATAATGTTTTTTAATATAATATGATACTTTTCACTATCCACTTATAAATTTATCTTTTCATAAAATTATAAAAAAATCACACCAATATAATTTTGAAATTATTATTTCATATATGAAGTAAACTTTTTCAAATAAATTTTCTATCATTTTCAAAAATTTATTTTAAAATAAATTCCCAAAATGAAACAAAACTACTTTTAGAAAATATTGTTTTAAGCAAAAAAAATGCATTTATTCTTATATCTTGTCTATAAAATGCATAAGTTGAATGTTAAAAATTTTATTGAATATATATTATACAATTTTTTGAAAAATAGTTCACCAAAAGTGATTTGTTCATTTTTTTTAGGCAAACATGTTTTTTTCATAAAATAGTTATTCAAAAAGAGATTTCCATAGTTTAAAAATGGTTTTAATTTTAATTTATAATCAATTATTCACCAGAGAATTCGTTATATATACATGAATAAATTATATATTTTTATAATTTAGTTAATCCTATTCATACCCACCATTCTAACTTATTGGTGATAACTATTAAACAATATTTAGTAGTATGTCCCATTTCGTTTAAACTAGATGTTGTGTGTATCAAAATCTATACTCAACATTTCTTATAACACAAGATAACTCTATGTTGTTTGTAATTAAATATAAACTTGATATTTTGTGTAATGAAAAATATCAAAAAGATTATATTTATGAAGAAATATATGTATTTCACAAAATCTTGTGGTGTTATATTCCACCCCATTTAATAAATTGTGTCATCACAATCGAAGTTTGTGATCTATAAAATAAGGGTTCTACAATTAAAAATATTGTTGTGGAAAACCCACATCATAAAAAGGGTTAATAAAAATTCCCCTTGAAAGGATAGAAAGGGATGTGATGAGTTCATCTAGAATAACACATAACACATTTCCACAGAGAATAATATAGGTGTAAATAAAGATTTATACATGAAATAAAAGTTTAATGTCCAAATAATGATAGAGAGAAAAAAAGGTAATTGATCACAAGAAAGTGAATGATCATGTGAAAATAAAAAACCAAAAAACAATAAACCAAAGAGGTGTAAATTTTTTTATTGATATCATCAAAAATTATGGTAATAGGGTAACATTTTCTTTCAATATCCTTTTCCTAAACATGATTAATTTTCATAAAAAGATATATTTACATGATTTGAATCCATTTCATAAGTGTAATATCATCTTTTGGTTATGATTATGTTAATTTAAACTTCATCACTCTTTATAACAAGTGATGATGAATTTTTTAAGCATGAATCACTAACAGATCATAAGATCCATAAAATAATGATAAGTCATTCCTTATAACTTTGTTCATCATTAAAACAAAAATGGGTAGGAAATATTATCGAATATAAATGAATCTTCATACGAACAAATAATGCATTAGTCTCTAAAACCTCATAATAACTTTAACTAAAACAAATCTATAAATGGTCAACCTTAATACCCTTCCCAAATTCATCAATTTATAAATATTGTCTCTAAATTTAAACATAACATAATACCACAAATATCATAATGTATTCCTTATTTTCTAGATACCAAATGTGTGAATACTTTAGTCATATATTCTCTTGAAACAATATAATAATAAGAATTTATATAAAATATCAATAGAGATATACATGAATCCACATTCCTTAAATAAAACCACTGATTATTGACTATATTCATTAAATCTAAAAAATTGTAAACTTTATCAATGTTAACATAAACCACTTTTTCAACAAATAATTAATTAGTTCCATGGTAATCAATACTATCCAATTTACTTTATCCATATCAATCATCTCTTTATCCCAAAATAATTATCTCCACATCAAGTACATATTATGGGTTATCTTCCCTTAATCATGTGTTTTCCATAAAATATAAACTTTAAATTAAATAAATTATATAGGTCATCATCATCATTAAACATATTCTTTCAAATCTTTAATGAAAACTTATATTTAACAATCCTTATATATTTCATAATTCATGAATTATAATAAAAAATACTTTAATAATTCTACTTAATTCTTAAATGATTTACTAGGATTCATCATATTATTCCTTAGTACATACTTCCTTTCATATCTCATTTGTAGTAACTTGATTATCAACAAAGAAACCTTTGATTATATCACCTTATTAATCTCCTTCTTGAGATTTCCCCCTTGGACATTGATTTGAATAATTCCCATACTGCCCACATTTATAACGTTCAACCACTGATAATGACTTAGGGAAACCATTCTTCTAATCCATTATATTAACTAAACTTTCCATTTTCCTCAGTAATCACTTATCTACACAAAACATCTTCTCATTCCATTGAGACATCCCCTAGATTCTTTCTTATTATATTCTTGACATATAAAAACTCAACCTTCTTTAATACATGGTATTCACCATAAAAAATCTCAATGAACTCCATCCTTATATTCTTTGGTGAGTCTTATAGTTGGTTAAGGTACACGTTTTTAATCAAATATCATGATAGATCATTATGAATAATCACAATATCCTTCACTCCATTCATCATCCGATTTGTTTTGTCATTAAAAACATTTTCTATCATATTCAACAATAATCTTGTTCCTTTTAGTTCCCACCATAGACTAAACCAAAAAATCATAGTGTGAGTTACAATATTAATAGTTTAAAACTACATAATCATGAAAAATCACTTATAAGATTTCTAAAGTTTCAATATCATCCATACTACAACACCAAATCCTCTGACTCCTCTTTTAAAACCTTTTCACCTTTTTGGATTGCATTAAACTCTACTATAACCATAATGATTTCCTATATATATTTAAAATATAGAAAAAACTTTTATCCTTCTTTAATAGAACTAAACAAAATCCTACCATTTTCCTCATCTTGGATGGAACTGAACTGTAGTATACCATTTCTCCTTCTTGAATGTCACTTAACATCAGAATACCATTTTTGTATACCTAGATAACACTAAACTCAACCATAAAATTTTTATCATAAGGGGTATCACTAAAATCTTTTAAAATCTTTTTTCTTCAAGAGATAACTAAATTTCAGTTTGCCCTTTTAAACTACCCATATTCACTTAAACACCATCAAACCATTTTTACCTTATATAATTATACTAAACTGCAGTATAACTGTTATTTTTTCTATATGGTAGTAATATCTAACATATTCATGATGCCTTACAATATTTCTTTAAACTATAGCATATAATTTCACATTCTTAGAGGATAGTAAATAGTACTCTGCCCTTTAGTAATCATAGATGATAACAATCACTATTATGTGATGATTTTTTCTTTCTAAAAGATGTAAAACACCATTGAAATTATGTTTTCATGTATTATCCTATATCATACACACCCTTATCATATCCTCTAGTAATAATCTTGGATAATGGGATCCATCTGTGAAAAAAATAATACATGTATTATTTTGTGATGATCCAATTAATGAGTTTCTTGGTGAGGATACGACAAACTAAAATCCATGTGTGTGATGAGAATTCATATATATTTTTTGAGGAAATACAATGGATGAGTTTATTTTTGAGGAGATAGTGGTCCTAGATTCGTTTATATGGTGAATGTATACACCCATCTAAAGAAACTTCCCCAAAGTATATCCAATTGCCTTTTGGATAGCACTAAACTCTAACAGGGACCCATTTATTCCTTATTTCCTTTCATTAAATCATGATGTAACATATACCCTTTCAATAAAACTTTAAATTATAGAGTTATTTATAATATGGATTAAAATTATAAAGTAATATACCCCTTCTAATGCAATGATCATGAGATGTCTTGTGCTTGGGGTAAAAAAAGATTTAATTTTGTGAAATTACCCTCAATGCATGAGTATCATTCAATCTATTTCACTAAGGTTATTTTTCCTACTAAATAGAAAAGTGATGTAATTAACATATGTCTACAAGTGTGGTTTCAGGAAGGATTTTCATGAATATTTTCTAAATAAATTAGTTATTCATATACTATAAAATAATCAATTGATTATATTATTTGACCTCACATCCTCTTGATGTTGACACATACACCTTCAAATTCAAATTATCTCCTCCACGTAAAAGGAGTACATATGGTAGGGGATGAAAACATTCAAAACAACTCTAAATAAATACTTTTAAGTATGAATCATTCTTTCATTGGTGGGATTATATAGGTGGTTTATGAATGGCTTATCTATCTTTAAATTGTCTCATATTGTTTTTACCTTTAATATATTAAAATTAATATATATAATGTAATGTCATAATTCCTTAAATAATATTAAGAGTAGATAGGTTTTGAATCCTATTTTTATCCCACCAAATCTTACCAATGGTTATAAAATTTATTTTGATTCTTTAATTTTGGGTTTCAGTTATATTATTATATATAGTAATAATGTGGTAGATTTTTTTTATCTTCATTTATGACAATGAAATAAAAATTACCCAACCCGTGATCATGAATTAGAATTGATCATGCATGTTTTAAATGTCATGATAAATATAATTTTGGTTAGAAATTAATTGTTTATATTAATCACATGGGTCTAGGTTACATCATTACATAGAAATATTTCAATCTCAAAAATAGGATATTTTTATAATACCTTTAGACCATTGATTTTGAAGTCAAATATAATCTTAGGAATGGATATTTTTTCTCTTATTATATCAATAGTTTGTTTCATATGTAAGTAGTGAAATAATATAAATATGAATATAAAATGATCATATATTTTATTAATTCACAGTTGGAAATACATTAGAAGAAGAATAAAATGTATTTGTTGAATATATAAGCACCCTTTACCTTATTGTTGAAATTTAATAACGACAAAGTTATATCATGAATGAACATGTATGAGAATAATTTTAAATATTATGGAGACCAATGAATAATGATATAGTTTCTTAATTAGATTCTTTATTTCAGAAAGAGTCTCACAGTTTCTTTTTCATTAAGGATATATGTAATGAATAAATTCTATCATTCATAATGGTTTGTATATATAGGTGATGGAAAAATTTATTATGATTTAAAACATTGATATTAGTTGTCTTGGATGATAGAGGAGGTTGTTTAATATGTGTCTCATTAATTCATGTACCATAAAGTGAAGGATGAATTTCAGAGTCTTGAAGGTATACATCATCATCTTTGTATCTATAATTTTTAATTGGATGATATTTATATATATTTTATTGTTAGGTTTCCTCAAACATATAATATATATAATTCAATTTGGGTTATTAATTATAAGCTGAAAAAATCAACTCAATTCATTCCCATTAAATAAATTATCAAAGTGGAGGACCATTGAATGATATAGAGTAGGAGATTATAAACATTAGGAATTACCTTCAGTTATTTTTTATTATTGATATCTTAATATTAATCAATGTTCTAGAAAGTTCTTAATTATTCCATGGAAATTTTATTAATGTTTTATGAGAAATATCATCGCCAAACTCTTGGTCAAACAGAATGGAATTTTCATATTTCAATGGATATGTTTCGTTCTCTCATTTTTTTTACAGTAGAATATCATGGTAGAATCATCTATCATTGATTTATTTCTCTTGTAACAATAGTTATCAATCAATAAATGTGGATAATTTTAATGGTTTTTACGGTTATAAATGTAGATCCCATTTAGAATGTGTTAAATTTGGCAAATCTTATTTATTGGGAAAAACATTATATAGGTGATGAATGATAAAATTAAACTAATTTATAAATGATTAATGATAAATCAATTAAATAGAAATATTATGTTTACTTTAATTGATGACCATTGGAATTATTAATTATATATTATTTATTTCTCAAGATTTTCCATTTTTTGGGACATGGGAGATTGTGGGTAATAACTCACATTGAGGTGTGTTGATATAGTTAAAAAAATCCAAATAGAATTAAACTAGGTCCTTTTTGAATTTTCGAGTCTATCCAAAGTTACTTTTTGTTTTGAAACACTTTTAAGGGACAAGTAAGAACCCTGGTAGCATAGCCATATCAAACACAAAAATAAACTATATACCTATTAAAGAAATGTTCAAGTCAGTTGGAATCAATATCCCTTAAAAAATTATATGGAAAAGAATTTACCTGAGAGCCTAGATCATCTTTTAATATATATTCATAATGATACAACAAACACTACCAAGATTGGAATTATTATACTTTTTTAATCGTCCCCATGTTAAATCCGCTAATAAATATGTTGTCTTTCTTGTCAATACACTAAAATTGATTCATAGTAGTGTCCACTCGGAGTCATCTTACCATCATTTAATCAACATATTCCTTAGTTTCCTTAGTCTGTAGAACATCCTCCACCATCTCATCACCCTAATGCATGAGAAGTTCCATATTCTAGACTAGAACCTTAGATTTCTATAATTGAGAATCATAGGAAGACTCTAACTCTCCTTGTTTTCTAGGAGGTAGTGTATCCTCCTTCTCCAAATGTGTATCCTATGACTACAGAAGCATCTCCCCAGTTTGATCTTCAGTATTCTCTTCTACATCCCCTTGAGGAATTTCTATGTATTCTAATGTATCCTCAGCCGTTTTAACCTCCTTTTAATTCTATGGTGTCTCAGTGTCTCCTATTTAGTGAGCCTCCCTTCCACTTTCCATGGTCTGGGGCTCCTATTCCATCAATATTGAGTGAAAATTGAAACATATGGATAACTATTAAATGATAAAATGCAAAATTTTAAGGTGGTAGTTTGGGAAGAGAGGTCCCAAATATTGATTTCAATTATTTTATGAAGGAGGTTTCTTGAGTGTGTGGAAGTAGGAATCCTTCTAAACATCATTGGAAGACCACAAAAGTTCCACTACCCCTACCCCTAAAAGTATGGGGTTATCCCATCATACTTATTATGGCGTTTCATGGCCCCCACATTAATTTGGGGATGTAAGGTTATTTTATGTATTTATTTTTATTAACCATTAACTATTTTCTTCCTCCAATAAGATAAATATAAGTGAGACAACCCCCTTTGATTTCACCCTCCCTATTCTCTACCTCTATGGATATAATATGGTTGGAAAAGGGATTATTTATTGATTAAGGAGAGTTATATTACCTTCCTCAGCCTATTTACTTATCTATATTATCTCTATAATCTCAGTAAGATAGAACCATAGATTTTATTCACAATTTAACAAGATCAGGGTGTATCCACCTCTATGTGATTGGTACTTTATTAAAAGATGAAAAAATAATTTTAATGGGGGGATTGTGCATGATTATGAGTCATTTTGATTAAGGTTAGTAATTGTCCTTGTAATTAATTTATTTTCATTTAATTAGATGAAATTAGTAACTAAATTGTGATGGGAATTTGGGGATCTCATAAAGGATAGGTATAGATACATGTTAGAAATGGTATGTGTATGGTTGTGTAATGGTTTATAGATGGGAGTTCATCCTATGAGTTTTTACTTGATTATTATTAATTTAATTAATTATGAATTAAATGTAAATTTATTTATAAAAATTTTATAAATGATAAGAGTGTGTACATGGATGTGTTATGGGATCATAGTAAATGTCAGTGATTGATGATTGCTTAGTCACGATTAAAGTGATCTTGGATTATGGTGTTAACCCCAATATGAGATAGGTGATCCCAAATATCAACTCTCATATGTTTATATTCATTTATGTTTTTATATTTAAGTGGATTAAGTGGGTGTTTTTGACCCAATTATTAACCAATGGGAGTTCACCTATTTATGGGAGACTAGAATGGACTTAGTCTGGGCGTACCAGAAATTCTTCATGCATTCCCTTGGATTTTTAGGTTTCTGTATGAACCCTTTAGGTCATAAGCCTATTTCATATTGTGATAGGAACCGATAGGGTCATCTTTCTTTAGTTAAAGGCTTTATTGGCCTAATAACACCTTGTGTGAGATGAGGAATGGTTCTACAGGGGGCAGTGGGCTATAGGTCATCCACCTAGAGGGATCTCTGAGGAACCTCAAAGGATGTGATTTATCTAGAGGGAGTGAGTTATGGGTATATACTAGAATTATTGAAATTGGATGTAGAGACAAGGATTTAGTTTTAAATGAAGTTACACTGAGGGTGTACTAGTTATTTAACCATTGAAAACTATGATGCACTAGGTTTTTCATTTGAGATGTGGTGGAATTGTTCAATTTTTACATGCTAGTGAGTGAGGGGTGACTTGTGATATGAGAATGGTTAAATGGTATTGACCAATAGTGACCAAATATAAATGAAGGGTGGTGACCAGCCTAGTATTAGTAGATTTTATAATTGGGATTGATAGGTAAACTAGGTGACCTGGGAAGATGGATTTGGGTTTTTGAACTAAGGGCTTAGATAATGGGAATTTCAATATGTGAGAAGTGAAAGGTGTGATGAGATGTGATTCAAGGGTTTATTAGGAATTTCCTCAACTATGATTATATTTTTTTAGTCCAAAAAATTACTATTGATATATGGTACATGGGAATCAATGTCTTTTCTACCACATATTCACTTTTATATGGGTTAGTTAAAATGATGATAATAATTGTTAATGGGTAGTTGGTTTTGGTGTAATACCATATTTTTATTTACTTTTTATTTTAGTTAAGAATGATTTAAGACATTTCTTTTTATTATACTTGGGTTGGGTGTAATACCATCCTTGTTTTTTATTGGTATTAGGTTAGGTGTAATATCAACTATTTTCTATTAGTGGTTGGGTCATGTGTAATGAAAACAGTGATTTTTGTTTATTAGATAGGTTGGGTGTAATACCAAACCTGTTTTCTTTGGTAAATAGGCTAGGTGTAATGACTAAAATGATTCTTTTGGAACATATTTTGGGTTTAATACCAATAATGGATCTTGATTAGAATGTAGGTTGGTTGTAATTCCAACCATTGTCCTTTATTGAATGTAGTTTTTGTGTCATGCCAGCCAAGATTCTTCATGGTATATAGGTTAGGTGTAATGCCAATAATGATAATTATTTGGTATATAGGTAGGTTGTAATACGGACCATGATTCCTGTTTAGTGTTTATTTTGGGTTTAATTCCATATATATTTCTCCTTGGTATATAGATTTGATGTATATATAACCATTTCATATGTTAATACTTGATATCAACACTAACCAAAGCATGTAAAAATTAACTATAGGATGCCTTGTTGAGAATTTGATGATTAGATGGGTCAATCTACATGATATTTATAGATTTTATTTATCTTGTATATCCATTAAAATATATATTGGTTTTTATTAGTAGAATAATTGGCAGTTTCCTATAGATTTTTTTACTCACACCCTACACATGAACCCTGGGGGATGTACAACCGTTATAATTTGTATACAAGTCAATGAACATACTCAAGTACATGTGAGTAAGATATTGAATTATGGTCATATTGTGGAGATATATTTGAGTTAAGACCTAGGACAGTGTAAATTTCTATTTATTATTTCCTTTCTAGTTTCATTCCAAATATTATCAAGGATTGTATATTTAAATGATCTTTGTTGGGATGTTTTATTTTGGGATTGAATGAGTATCATTTATTATCACATGGTGGATGTTATTTGTTTATGACTTAATTTTCACTTTAATTACATTATGTGAATGAATATTTATTATGGTTATAGATATTTTTGTTGTTTATTTTATGTTTTATATGTTGATACTAAGGGTATAGTCTCTCAATGTGGTTTATCTGACCTTGTCTTCTAGTTAGTATCTTCTAGTGTATACGGTGGCATGAATAAGGTATGTAGAGACCCGGTTCAGTTACTATTATTTTAAAATAGGTTGGTTAGTTCAAAAAATTGTATCTGAATTTTTTACCTTTTAGGACCTTTTAGTTAGAAATAGGATTTTCCATAATTTGGTATGGGATTCATACCCTTTCCTAGTTATAAAAATTATGGGTGGAAATCCAAATTTAAAAGTAGTTGGGATTACTTTGATTTATTTTTTCTATTATAGTTGAGTTGATAAAATGATTTTTTATGTTTTGTATTATTGATTTATTATTTTACTCTTGGTACAGGTTAAAAAGGGTTATGTTTACATTCAAAATATTTGACATGTAGGTTCACATGTCAAGTGAATTCTTGTATGTTATTTTCTTATAGGTTTATATGAAATAAAAGAGTTTTAACTACTTAAATAATCAATTATAAATTATTTAGAGTTATCCCAAAAGAAATTATTAGTGAAAATATACTTAATAATGTAATTTTGTGAAATTTTACTAGATATAAATCACTTGATAGTGGTCTTATCTTGTTATTCACATGTGTGTGATAATGTTTACCCCAAAGTGTATAGTATTGGTATAGGGATGGATGATATGGATGGAAGCACTAGAATGGGTTTTCCCAGTAGAGGTACCCGTAGGAAATTTGTGATAGAATCAGGAGATACTACTTTGTGTGATGAGACTTTGAGTTTATGTAGTTGATATAATATGAGGGAGTTCTTAATGATGATAATATATGAATAATTATATTTGTGATTCAAATATATAAAAGAATAATATGACTATTTTCGTAATATTTCATGTGATAGTAGTTTAATGTGAGGGTGACCCATTACAGTAGGAATAGTCCACAAGATAAATTTCCTTATAAATGGTATGAATGGATAGATATTTTGTGTTATGAGAATGATACACAACTGATGATTGATCATGTTATGAGTTTTGTCAGGTAGGATTCTTTGGTTATTTATGATTTGGAATCATGTGTAGTGCATCATGTGATGGATGTGATTAACATGAATGGGAGGTGTGGTCATCTATTTATTAGGAATGTAATCATAGTATCAATGGTATATAACTTCTCATCCTATGGGTTATGGGTGGATAAATGTAGCATATACACCTAATTGAGTATGATTTTTTCTCAATAATGATAGTATCCACACACTTTTTTATGAGTGGTTTTCTTGTTCTCTCTTTATTTGGATATCATAGAGCGAGTTTTACATGACATACATGGTATATGTGTTATTATGACCTAATATCTGACTTAGGATGGTTTCATTAGTGATGAGTTGGGTGTAATCGACCCTGGATAGAATTTTTGGTATACTAATGAGTGGATTTCGGGAAAATATATAAGGTTGGTGAGATAGAGTATGTTGTAACATGATTTTTGTAGGAAACTCACTGTTAATATCGGTGAAATATTGAGGGTTTTATGTAAATCATCCGTATTATATGTGGTTAGGTTTAATTAAGATGTATGTTTGGTCCCTTGAGACCAATATAGGGTGTCCAACCTTAAGTGCTGACTATCTATTGTGATGTAGTCTACGACTCGATAGTTCCATTAATTCTTGGAGTTATGTCCTAGGATTCTTGTGAGGTTAGTGGGTGATCACACATAGAGTGTGATAAACTATGATAAAACTAGTGAAAATGTGTGAGATGTCATAATTGGTTTAATAAATAGATATATGAGTTAGCCTTAAAATTCTATATCAATTTTAGGTTAGAAAATAAGAAAATTTATGGGTTTTCAATTATAAATTGACCAGAAAGAACCAGTAGAAAAATGATATGATAGGTGTAAGAGATGGGTTCTCCATTATGATAATTTAAAATTACCAAGTGTCCAATAGGGTATTTGCTAAGTTTATTTGAGTGAGTATATTGGATTAAGATGAAAAATCTTATTAATATGAAATTTGATGAGATGAATGATGAATTTTATGGAATGTCAATGAACCTTATGACTTGGTGTGGTTATCATGAATCTAGAGAGTTCCTGAACAATAGTGAGTTGGTAACTATTATAATTATGAAACTACAATTGGATTAGTGAGGGGTTCATATAAAGTTAGATTGTAATATTTTTATGACAATGAGTAGAGTCACTAACATTGGGGTTTTTCTATTAGGGATATGATGTTTTGGTGATAGATCATTGATGAATTTAAAATGTGGTGGAATGGATCATTATGATTTCTTAGACCCTAGGGAGAGGGTCTTGGGATGGGTCTATCTAGGTGAGAAAAGATAGGATCATCATTGTTAATTTTTACCCGATGACGATATATTAGTAGGTTAGTGTACATTGATTGAGAATAACAAAAACCCAATACTATGAAGCTCGACATAGAGGGATTGAGTGTGAAACACTCATTTAAGAGGATTTAAGTGCATATTGGTGGTGGTATATGTGGTGAACTCAACTTGATAATGATTGATTTGGTTACATTTTCATGTCAATTAATGGATGACATAAGTTGAAGATGTCTTTTAAAAGGGAGAATATCATGTTTGGGTAGTCATTTGTGATAATCATTCTTACAAAATATGTTCAGTAACTAATAGTTTTGAGCTACATACACATCATTTGGTGAGATGATCGGGTGTGAGTTAAAATATTGGTATTAATTGGGGACTATTTGAGGTAACCCAAGAATAACTTATATAAATATTACATCATTTTAGATAAATATTCATTTAATCTCTCAGAAATATGTTCCCTAGAACTGTAATGGTTTAATGTATTTGGATAATAGATACATAATCAACATATTTTATGAAATATTTTCAGTGACTCCCATATATTGTTTCTCATATAGTACCTTTGTTATACATACCCTATATAAAACCTTTCTATATAAAATGGGTAAATAAAACATAATAAAGGGTGATCACGAATGCTTAATAAGTGTTGACATGTGTGATATAACTTGATGATCATAATTGAGCAGAAGATAAACATAAGGGTATGAAAATATGATCATATATTACAAAAACATACCCAACAAGTCATAAACCATGAATCATTAATCATGTTATAAGGCTTTTCATAATAAAACACCTGATCCATAAGAATATAGAACCCTCAAGAATAAATCATGATCCATGAGAGAATAACAAAATCCTAAGAACTACTTTTTCTCATAAACAAAAATATAGAAAATCATTTCCTTAGGAATGGAATACTTACCGGACTATCATAATGAACATGTTCCCATACTGGATTAGGTTCACTCCGAATTCATATAAATATAGTGGAGAGAGTCCCATATTTGATCGATTCACACCCCATTCCCTTTAATATTATCTCATGAGATATCAAGGTTTTTCCAATTTATTGGATGGAAATATAATTTTTGGCCACACACATCACATAATTAAAATAATATATATTTGTATTGTAATATCACATAAACATTCGTCATATCTTAATTAACTCATCAATAAGAAATGGGTTGAATAAAAGATTCCTTAGAATTCCATCATCATAGGCCATACAAATAAATGAAAGTGGATGTTTTCATTATGTAATATCCCTAGTGAAGCACAATATCATTAATGGTTATTGAAAAAAATAAAAAATAATTTTATAAAATCATTAGAAATATACTTTTAAAAAAGACAGAAAATAACATTTTCTTTTGGTAACTTTTAAAAAAACTAAAAAATTCATGAAAATGGGAAAAAAATTATTTTATAACCATGTAGAAATTTAAATTAAGATTCATGATTAATAAAAATAATTATTTAATGAAATTATACTAAAACCTTAAATATTTAATACACATCTTTTCACACTTTTTTAATGAATGTGAAAGATAAACCATTGATAAAATGACAAGAATATTCTTATGAAAAATTTGTAAATAAAATAAAAATAGTATAAAAATATCGTTATATTGAAATGTAGATAATAAATTTTAAAAAACTAATTTTTATGAACATGGATATGGAAGAGGAATATTCTCAGCAAAAAAAGATGAATAATGTCGGCTTTTCATAAAAACATTATTTCAGTATTTTTGAGTAGAAACGAAGGTTAAAATGGAAATAATACGTGAATACATGGGAAATAAAAATATTATAAGAACAAATATTGGTTTTATGATGGGTAAAACATAAAATTCTTTATAATGGAAATTAAAACATAAATAAACATGATATGAAGTGAGATTGTAACATAAACCCTTGCCTTAGGTAATGATAATATTAATACATGCTATAGCATCCTATATAAAAAATATATATTTATTTAAAAACTATAATATAATTATATTAATAATTATTTTACTATATATCATAAACATATAATTTCAAATTAGAAATTTATCAACAATTATTTATTAATTTCAACATTCGAGTGTTGACTGTTCTATTTTACACCTTTGTTTCAAATATGTAATTTGGGTCTTTGAACCTTGATAATGGTTCCCTAATATATAAAATATTGATATTTTTTATAAATATAATATTTATTAATTATATAAATTTTTGGAACCATTAATTTAAGGTGATTATGAAAATTTAAGTACATCGCTTCGTGGAGGTGGTAGTCTGTACGTATGCACATGTGATGTTTTTATTTTTAAATGGATAGAAAGAAAGGAAAATAAATAATAATTTATCTTTAAAGAATTATAATTATATCATAACTATCAAATATATTCATTAAATCCTTCAATATATTCATTCATGAGAGGCGGTGATCAACAATAAACTACATCACTTCATGGATGTGGTAGTCCACACGTGTGCGTAAGAAACACTTTAATTTTCCTTTGGATGGATGAGAAGTAGATGCTGATTAATAGATAAACATAATAAATTTTTATTATATTCATGATGTTTATCTAATAATATTAATATAAATATAATATAATATAAGGAGGATGAGGAATAAATAAACATGAAAGAACTCGATTAAGATAATTACCTCTTCCTCGGGTATTCTAGATGTGAGTGATTAGTTGTGAAATTTTTCAAAAGTGATACATAGAACACAACATGAACTAAGGATAGGTTTAGTGGAAGATCCAAGTAATAATATACCATCCCAATATGATCATGAATGTGAAATAGAATAATATATATATATATATATATATCATCTTCTATTTTATTATAAACATTATAACCTTATTTTAAGGATATATTCATAGGTATACCTTATCACCAAAATAGAACTCTATATCTCTCTTTAGATTGTTGACCTAAATGTTTTTTTTACTTTGATCTTCCTTGATGTTATTCTAAATGGATTTAAATTTATTTATTTATCTATATTAGGTCCCAATACCTTTTTTATCTTACTTCATCCCAACATATTGGAGTTCTACACTTTGATAGAGGTCTTTTCAAGGATCCATATGAATGCTTCTGTGAAATGTATTTTTCTATGAATATTGCACTGGGTTAAGGTGTTGATCCCAATAACATTTGAAATCCATATATAATTCTCTCAATAATTCATCTAGATTTTAAATGGGTCTTTTTTACTAACTTTCAATATGAGGATGATTTGTAGTGTTGTTGTTCAAATCCAAATTTAATGATTTATGAAAATTTCCCTTGCTATTTATGGTAAACCTAATATCTTGATCACATAAAACTTATAGTGGTACTCCAAGAAACTTTAATACATCCATTGTGTATATCCCAGAAATTTTTTTCAAGTGATAAATATTCTCTGATAAGAATGAAATTCACTGATTGTGTAAGGAAATCGACTGTAACCCAAATAGAGTTATGATCTTTCGATGTCTTGGGGATCCTTATGATGATATCTTTCATTATGTTTACTGAATTATATAAAGGTATTGCTAATCATTTCATCTCCTCTTTAAACTTATGGAATTCAACGTTAACATTCTGACATACCAGGTATTGAGATTCATACATCACAAAATCCTTCTTCATATTATCCCACCATAAATGCTCTTCGAGATCTCTATACATATTTGTAATTACATGATGGATAGATAATTATGATCTATGTTATTAATCCAATAATTACTTCTTAAATTCTGTTATTAAAGGAACACATATTCATGTCTTGAACCTTATCATTATATCATTTTCCTGGTTGAAATCTAGAATAATCCTTACATGATTTTTTAGTTCCAAATATTCCATTTATACCTCTTTAATATTTATATGGATTCATGGTTTAATATGTATTTAATAAATATAGTAAATATCAATTTCCCTTTTTATTTAAAGGTATGTAATCTAAAATCCATAAGTATTGGATTGTTTTCATTCCTCATCATGGATAAACTAGAATGCTCTTTCCAACTCATATAATCAACCACTTTATTCACATTCACATTGTGGTAATGAATTGAGAAATAATAATCTTTAATAAAATCCAACCATATCCATGGGCACATATTCAACTAATTCCATGTGAATATATACTTTAATATTTTATGCTAAGTTTATATTTCACACTTTTCATAATAAATTAAATGCCTCTATATTTTCAATGAAAAAAATATCAATGCCAATGCAAAATCATTATTCGATTAAATTGTATCCCAAACATTCAATTTTTTTTAGAATTATGCTAAAACCATGTGGGTTTTTATGAGAATACACCCCATACACTTCTTTTCATTGTCACTATATATTAAAAACCCTTCTTCACTCAAGTTTTGTGTAAGAACATGTGTACATACCAACCTTATCTTTATATCCTTGAAATTTTCATCACATTCATTTTTCAAAAGGAACTTTTCTCCCTTCCAAATAAACTTTGTTATTGGATTTGATATCCATGATAAATATCACACCAATAATTTATAGTGTCTATATAATCCATGAAAACTATAGATATCAGTCATTTTTATTAGTCTAGGCCACTCTTTAATAACTTATATATTGTAAGGATCGATAAATATACTGTCATTTTTAATTACATGACCCAAAAATGATACATTCTTTATCTAGAATTATCATTTTCAAAATTTGGTATATAGATTCACCTTTCATAAGGTCTTTATTAAAATCCTTAAATGATCTCTGTGCTCTTCCTTTGTCTTGGAATATATTAGAATATAATCTATAAAGACAACCATAAATTGATTTATGTAATCTCTAAAGTCTATATGAATTAGATCTATGAATATAGTAGGATAATTGGTTTGCTTTAATGGCATCACTATAAATTAATATTGTCCATACAACATACAGAAGGTTTTCTAGGGTATATTCTCTCCTTTAAACCCTAAATGATGATATCCAAATATAATTTTAGTCTTTGAAAAGTAATTATCTTTATAGAGTTGATCAAACAATTCATCAATATAGGGCATAGGATACTTGTCCTTGGTCATGATCATGATCCTATTATGTTCACAATAATCAATGAACAAACGCATTGACCCGTAACTTTTATTAATAAAAAGAATATGTTTACCCTATGGTAACACACTAGAGACTATGGATCCCTTTTCAATATTATCCTAGAGTTTCTTCTTTAATTCATATAACTCATTTGGGTCTATTATATAAGGATTCATTGAATTTGGTGTAAAACAAGGTATGATTTCAAAATAAACATCACAATTATAAGGAATACTAATAAATTATTTAAGAAATACATTAGAATATTTCTGGATAACAGGAATATCTTCAATGTAGAGTTTCTCCCCAACCATTTTAGAATAATACCCCTCATAAATAGGTAGTAATACCCATATAATGTGAGTAATTTCCATTATAATTTCATGTTTATCCTAGCACCAATAGATGATCATAGGTTGATTTAGAATATGAAATATGACTTCCCTTCCATAGTAATTGATTTTGTGTCTATATTAAGAGATCCAATCCATGAAAAGAATCACATAAACTCTGACTATATAGAGAATAAAGGGATTTATAAGAAGAACATTCCCATCAAAATTTATGGTTTAGTTTTTTTCATAATTACCATACCCTTTAAAAATTAATCATTGGATTGTATGTGGTAAAAAAATTACAATTATTTTTACCCATATGACCTTATCATTCATATGCTTAATGAACTTATTTTCCACACATTAATCATTTAATCATTCCTTGGTGACCATTTCCCCCATGATTTGTTACATATTTTTTCATGGAGGAAAATATATATATTTTCCCATTGGTTTTATTCTTCTAATTTCCATAAAACACTACATTTCACCCAAAACTGATATAATTATGGGAGTATCTAATCTGTATTTATACCTTTAGAGTATATCGAATGATTTATTTTTAGACATTGAAGGCTATTATAACTAATTTCTTTAAAAGACTTTGTTTAATTACATTAAATAATTTAAAAAATATTTTAAAGTTGATGGTAAAAATTGAAGTGTACCTTGAATGTGTTCGAAAAATTTCCTCATAGGTACCAATGGATTCATCATCCTTCTATTTCATCTCTATAAATTCCTTCTAACTGATAGTGTGAATAATTAATGGAAAATATTTATTTAAAATTTTCTTTTTAAACTCTTCCCAATTCATGTAACCGATTTTATATTATTTCATTTTTCTCTTGAGAAGTGTCCATCATTTATTATCTTCACCTTCAAAATGATACCTGGATAATATCATTTTAACATTCTTTGAGATATAAAGAATGAAAAATATATTTTCTATCTTATTGATCTAATGCTCATAATTAGGTGTATTAGAAGACCCACTAAATATTAGTGGACATATCTATATTAAGGACTCAATAGAGAGTTGTTCCTTCATTTGTTCATTTGGGAGTTTGACATGGTTCACCTTATTATATATATCTTGAGATATTTACATGATCATATCCAAAATAGTTTACATTATTGATCCCATTTAATTTGTTTTTTCATAATAATAGTCATTTAATTATACATCACATTCATTGTTAACATGATTTCTCCTTATTACATCCATTGACTAAAATTAAAAGGTAGTGTGTTAGTATCAATCAATGTTAAATAGAGTAATAAATCATATTATAAAGGAAATCATTCTTGATGTGTCCTTAATTAAGAATCCTTCTTTCAAATCATGTCATTCTAGGTTTAAATATATTTATTTAATTGTCATCTCGTATTGTGTTTTCTAACCTAAATATATTTAAATCCATCATAATGGTTCATAAATAGAATGGAAATTAACCATAAAATATCCTCTGTGAGTGTCAAAGAAGGTGTGTCGTTAGGCCTCTTCATCATGAATTGAGTGAAGATCGATTTAATACCCATATTAAATTTTTTATTTTTATTACCCTTAGGTGAATATGTGATAGATCCTACATCCAATTTTTTATATCTAGATAGGGATGTTATTTCTAGGAAACCACACACTATATACATTAACAAATTTTAGGATATTTACTATATTTAGACTTATCCATAGGGTTCCCACTAATTTATTATAATAATAATCTCCAAAAATAACTAATCCACACTTTGATAACAACTTTAGATATATGAGCATCACTTACATAAATATTACATCATTTTAGATGAATATTCAATACATATAACATGAAATACACCTTCAAGAACTGTAAAGGTTTATTATATTTGAGGCTTCAGCCCCAACCTTTTCAAAAAAAAGCACAATGTTTTTAGAAATCACATAACCATATAAAATAATTTTTTTCAAGTATTAATGTCAATTCTATCATAGTGGAAAATTATTATAGTCGATTGGGTTCACTCACATTCCCAAAAACATAGTGGATTGGTTTCTCTCCTAATTACCTTTCATATTATTTCATAAGATATCAATCTTTTCCAAATTCATTGCATAGATATAGAATTTTTATCCCACCCATCGCATAATTAAAACTATACATATGTGTTCTATAATATCACAAAATCATTCATTAAATCATTATAGCTTAATAAATAATGGTAAAAAATGGGTTTTATAAAAACATCCTTATAATAACATAATCATATACCATCTAAAGAAAAAAAGTGATTCATATCATTAAGTAATATCCCCAAAAGCATAATATTCGTTCAATGATATTGAAATTGATTATAAATACTTTTATAAAATAATTAAAAATATATTTTAAAAAACAAGACAAAACATCGTTTTATTTTTTAAAATTTTAAAAAAACTAATAATTCCCAAAAAACATTGGAATAATATTTTATTTTTTAAACTATATAAATTTTTAATGGAATCTTCGTGATGTAGGAAGGAAAATAATTTTGGAAAATCCATTCACTCCAAAAAAGATTAAAAAATATTTCCTTTAATATTTTTTTAAAGATCCTTAATTGAATATAATCATTTTTAAAAATTAATTTTTTTTAATTTCATTTAACTATTTAATAATGATGTTGATTTAATATATTAATAAATAATTAATCACTTAACTTTGGTGTTGTGTGTATAAAAAGTTATCAAACATATACAATTTTTTGAAGATAAATACATCTTAAAATCATAGGGTGTTACCTTAGGTCGGGATGATATAAATATTCATAAATAGTATAATGATTTTTATGATAGTGATAGTATTTATGATATGATTTATAGATAGTAAATGGACTATAAATTCGGATATTGGTTATTGGATGGTGATCAAAAATAGCATTGAGCAGATATTTGTTGGTTGTGGACCAATGATGCCAACCATAGAATAATGATATTGATGGATGGGTGTAATAGTAATCTCATTGAGATTAGGAAATCATCAGAGTTATTGGATTTAGCGAGGGTCATAGTTCATGGGCCATTGTGTTGTGAGTAATTAAATGAAATCAGGTACCATATTACATGTTGTTAGGTTGGGATAGATATAATAAAGACAAAGACATAAGAGGGTGGGTAAATTGTGGTTTTCAAAACATTGGAAGATTCAAAATACCTCTCTGTTATAGTAATCTGCATTTACTTTTCTCTCAAATATGAGTGAGCAGTGAAAATAAATAAACCAAATGAACATAGAGATGTATAGTGGATTAGGGCATAAAGATCCCTCATTACACTCCACCAACTCTGAACTCCACGAGATGGGTGATTTTCATTAGGTCCTCTTATCCTAAGACCTTAAAATCTACAACTAAGTGAAGGCAGTTGACACATTGAAATAAGACTAATTAAAGCCTTACAGTTATTTTTTCAAGAACCAAATATCCATAGCATAGTACAATAACCTGACACTTAACCAAGACTGAGTATGATAAATAAAAACTCTAATAATTAAAAATAGATTTATTTGATTGATGGTATGTGTTAAACTTCAGATCTTCCTGTGGAAACTGAAATAAGAAATCATAACTTCAATATAGCACAATAGCATATAGATATTCAATGGTTTCAAAGTATTTAATCAGATGGAAAAAAATAAGACACTAGAAATATTTTTAAACTTGTATATCTCCAAAGAGTATCTTTACCAAATGGTTCATTGTTCTTTCATAAGAAGATATATTAAATAAATGTTGTAGCAGTGATTGAAACAAAAGTGAGTGAATCAGATAAATCTTGACATTTATGTCTCAAAATTTTAGCTATAGAGAAAACAATTCATATCTTTTTCTAAATACAAATATGTGTAAAACTACAAATATATTTCTGATAAATTATTTTTCCATATTTATACAGCATGTCGAACAGCTCCAGGTCAGACCAACTCCAGAAATATAACACAATAAATCTTGAATATCTGAATTCAAAAACATTCAAGGCATTCATAACTTCCTATAACAATATTTATGGTTTACTCTATTTAATATGATCCTTTAAGACCCCATAATGAGTCTTTGAATCTGTCATAAAACATCTTTGAATCTATCATTATTTCTATCAAAACCATTGAATAAATCCTGGATAATATCGTGGATTTAAAACTCCATCATTAAATAGTAAAACATAGGGTTCCTTCATTTGACAAAAAAACAAAATTTAGGGTTACAAATGATTTTTTTATTACCAAATTAGGTTTAATAAACTATATATTTATTTCTTAAAACATAGGGTTTCTTCTGATCATAGTGTTTATGAACCATACTTTTTGATTTCTCCAACATCAGGTTCCATACTAATACAGAATTAATGATCCATACATTCTTGATAGTGTAGGTTTGATGATCCATATTCATTATTCTAAATGTAGGCTTTATTCTTTAGTCTATTCTTACCAAGGTAGGGCTGGGAACATTTTTTCTAGAATACATTAAAACACATTCTGAATACTTCAATGTATATTCCTCATGAATAAAAGTCTTTAATATATTTCTAGAATAAATATTTTAATGGATATTAATTTCCAGAAATTCACTTGTAATTTCATCAAGAAAACAAACAAGGGTATTTATGAGCATCAAAACCAAAAAATAAATTGATGAAGTGTTTTAATCAATATATTCTCAACAAATTTTTTTATGCGCGATTTAGTATATGATGTCATGAAATTAGATAAAGGAACATCATTAGGGTATGATTATAATATGTAATAGAAAAAATCATGAGGTTTATAGTGATTAGACCGTATAACAAGATCAAGTACTATGAGTTTATATTATATCAAGTGGAATGTCATGGGATAAGGATATTCACAAGATTTTTATGCCTAATGAGGTGCATGGGATATGAAAGATGTAGCTTCTCAGGTATGAGAATATTTATCATAGAAATTTATAATTATAATGGTACGCATGTTTAGATTTCATTTTTAGGCCTCACACCATCCTAACATGTGGATTGGGGAACATTTGGAGTGATAATCTGATTAGAAGAGATACAAAGTTGGTTATCAGGAAAGGGGGTCTAATATGGAGGAGTCTATAGGCATGAATATTCTGACTAGAACTCCATTGAGAGGCCACCAAAGTTCTTGTGGGTGATATAGTGGACACTAGCCCAACCATCAGAACCCTAGTATAGCGGAACTGGGACCCCAGTGGGTACCAACAGAGTTTATGTTAGGTCCATAGAAGTTCTGATGGGATCCTACTAGATTTTAAAAAATATATATTAATTAATTGATTTATTAATAGATTATAACATTAAATAGGGATCACATTCAACATAAAATGATCCAATACCTTCTCCCTCACTAATTTTATATCCTCTAAATAAGACTCACCCTATTTGATGTATATTATTCATGTTGTTTATTACAAGGAGTCTTCATGATTATTTTTCTCTGTATTCTCACGTTATACCTCCTAGAGTTGGATTAACCAATTGTATTAAATGTTATATATCCTACAAGTATCATGTATGTGGTGTCTAGATATTTCCATTGTCATATGTGTGTTTTCTGTTGTTTGACTTTCCAGAAAAGGTAGGCTTATGTGCATGACATAGAATTGAACTACTAATAGTTATTTTGGTCCATGTAGGATGTCCAAGGGTAGTCTAATATCGGCAATGATTGGGATATTCCATGTTCATGTTATTCTTATTTAACCGATTTGGTGTTTATTTTGAATTCACTCCATGTTAATGTGTGGTGGTTCATGGGATGTGTTTTATGATGTGGTTCTTTGGTAACATTATGGGTTTATCCCACTTGGCTATGGGGTGACGTTGTCTGTTATCATGGTGTAATGGATATGTTTTGTTCATTAATAGTTGGGTGTCATGGTTGACTGATATAACGTAGGTGGTGATTATCATTATCATTGGTGGTTATGTGGAATACTATGATTGTAATATTTAATTCACCGATGGTGGGGAGATATGGATTCATTGGGATATGGACTTTGGAATTTAATGATTTCACTCACATTAGGGCCTAGGCCATTGGGGTTATGTGCACATATATTAGGTCTCGTGAGGTGGTGTATACCACTGGATGTTTGGTGTTATCCTTTATAGATTAAAGGATTTGGTTATTGATGTAGATCATATAATTGGATGAGGTATACATCATAGGTGTCCATGGAAACTATAGGGGGATTAATATCACCAATTCATAGAGGTATTTTTATCATTTATAAAATTATTTAAGTTAGTAGATAATAGATTTAGGATGATAGTTTATGGATCATTGTTTTTGCAGTTATTTCTTCATTGAGAGGCCATGGTTTTGGATGTGAAATGTGTTTAGTTATGATATGACAGTTGATATATCATCATCCCTAAGGGTTTATATTAAACGTGGGTATATCATTCTACTTTAATGATAGACAAATAAGATTTGGTGATCACCCATGGATAATTGAGCATAGAGTGTAGTGGGTTGAATTTGATTTATTTTTTGTTTAAGGTTTCAATTTTTATATACATATATACATATAGAAATTATCTAGGGATTCCATTAGTGGTGGATGATTGAGTTCATACTCACACTCTATACAGTCCCTCTAAGATGCATGTAAAAGTTGTAACTCATGACATGGGAATAGTTATGTTCTCTGTGAGTAGTGTGTATATGGTTGGAGTTGATATCCATGCATGGGCAGGACAAAAATGGGTTTCTGGACCGCAATGGATGGATCCTCAACTACATATAAGATTTTTTGGTATTATTTTTGTACATGACTATAAGATATTCCTACGGGTGATCCATTTTACTTTTTAATATCTCATGTGACATTGTAGATATTTGTTTTTAACACCTTTTAATATATATTCTTATATTACTCAATGTTCTTTCATGTTGGTGGTATATGTGTTTTCCTTTCACTATTGCTTCAATTATTCATACCAGGGGGTATAGTCTACCCATTATCACCTTTAAAACACTTCAATTAATTATTAGCCTTTATCGTATGGAGAGACATGTTTGATGTCTATAGGAATTTAGATTCCTTTTTTTTTAAGATATTTGGGTTATGGGGTTTTACAATGTCGTATCTGAGCTAGTTTCTCATTTTTTTGTTAGAGATTGTGGTAGATGGAGACCTAAGGATGTGTCAGGACTTGGAGAATACATTGTATTGTCAACTTGGTCAGCACATGTATGACTTGAAGGATAAATTTTTAAGGAAAATGGGATTGTAGATTTTTCTTTTTGAGATTACAGTTGAGCTACCTGATCTAGAGAGAGATGATGTTTCATGTTCATGATTTATAGTTTTTACTCTTTGACCTATGAGGCATAAGGTGGTATCCATGAATCATGTTTTCACCCATAGAGATCACATGACATGAGTGTTCCAGTGTGTTTTTGGTTACTTGGTTTTAGCATGAGGTATTTTCTATTTAAAGTGTAAAAAAGTTTATAAAGGGTTTTATACATAAATTGTTAGTGTTATTCTACTCCACTAAACTAGGTCCATAGATTCTAATGTTATTGGGAATTTTTATCTTTCATGTGGTGTATGTACGGCTCCTAACACTGGAGATTGGTGGGTGGGGTATTTAGTTAAAATAGTATATGATTTTTTTGTAGTTAGGGGCGTGTATAGGCTAGTGAGATGTGATACCTATTATAGATTTCCCTGTTTATGGTATCTGAACTATTATATGTGTATTGTTAGTGGTATTCAATTTTGTCATGACCTGCCTTCACCAAGATGATGGAAGTGACAACAAACCGCCAGACCATTCCTTCTTTAAGTTAAAGGAGAGATAATGACCCCCAAGTCCCACCTTTAATAGGCCTCAGAGTGGAGACTAGCATCAAGGGTATAGAACCACACATAATGTGGAACACATTACCATTTTTGTAGAAAAATATTGGGAGATAAGATGGTAAATCCCAAACAACTCCAAAAACATAATGAAAAAGTAAATACAAAAAATTACCATTCTCATATGCATGTTCAAAATATACTAATACAAAGTACAAGAAAAAATTTTATGGAATGTACCAGAAGAAAGAAATGCAGCAACAACTACTCTCGAAGCCTAATCTAGTAAGGTCTAGCACGGTCCTCAAAGTCCACCAAGAAACATGAAAGTAGTTTTATATATGTAGGGTGAGTATACAATTATACTCATTGGGGAAAACCAATATATCTCATGAACAAGTGGGGATGAATTCTAATTCCTCGTGGGAAAATAGATAACCAAAACACCTAGAAAGGAAACTATTAACCCATCCTCATAAAGGCACACTCTCCAAATAATGCAAGTCATGTAAAGTAATAGTAATAACCCATTGATATTTGGGTACCCCACACCACTTTCGCACTAGTTATTTAGGACTTCCTACGTGTCAAACCTCCCTAATAGGTTCCACCACAGTCCCACTACCACACCAACAAAAACCTTAGGGGCCATCCCAATCGTACCTCTATCCTTCCCACAAACACCTAGGCCACCACGACCACAATATAACCACACCTGTAGACACCTGGGCCACAAAAACCACCACCACACCTGAAGACTCCTGGGATAGAGCAACCAATTCCATGCCCATAATAACCTAGTCCAGAACAACCACATACATTCCCAAAGACACCTAGAAATTATCCCAAAGACACTTAAGAAACAAAATTTCCTGCGCACAACTGAGCCAACCACCCCAACACACCCTACCGAAAGATTCTTGGCCCATAATGAACCTTAGGACATCCCAACCTTCCTGAAGAGTCTTGGGCTACCTGGGAGAGGGATTAGAAAAGGATCCAATAACCAGCCACTTATAGGAATGTTGGGAAAAACACCCTCCCCTATGAAATGGGGGTGTTCGATAGGAATTTCTCAACATGGGTGGGGTGCGTATATGAAACACAATAACTAAATATTATACATATAGGTAAAAAAGAACTCATCCAATCTTAGGGGTTATAAACTAGACAACCGTCCTATACACAACCACTATTGCTGCCATCCCTACACACAAAAATACAAAACAACCACAATCAGAGCACAACCCATTCTAGAAAACAATACCCCATTGTAAATTTTCTCATTATCATGTTTAAGTGATTCTGTTAAAAACATTCCTCGACTTCCGAGCAACTAACAGGCATAACAACAATCCAAAAGAACAACTGAAGGAAAAATATCCAAGTGAAATTTAAGCATACACACTCAGTTCTCTTGTAAAGTAAAAACATCAAAATGGATATGTTAGATCCCTTGAAGTACCAGAATCAAACCAAGCCCCATCATATTGGCTCCACACAGCCTCATATTCAAAGGCCAATGACTTCTCAACCAGAACATTCCATCCCCCTTTTTAATTTGCCAACAAATATTAAACAGAACAACCATTCATATTACCATAACAAGGAAAGGGAGTTTATATATTTAACCAACACCATTTATTATTTTCATTACTTCTGTTCAATTAAATTGGTTGATCACAGAAGTTTTTTTATTCATTGGGCATCCATTTAATCAACCAAGGTTATGTGATTAACTAGTTTCCATGTTACAATCATTCAATCACAATATTATCTAGAAAAAAGAGCTTTATTAGTGCATAATAAAGGCCCACCAATGTCCACAATTTTTAGTGGGTATAAGCCCAAACAATTCACAACATAAAAAAAAGTTATAACACAAAAATCATCATCAAATTTACCACCAATTAATTCTTTAACATTTCATTTTTTATCATCATTAAAGTTGTTTTCATCTACATCTTGAGGGAACATCATCATACCCACCCCGCATGATACATAGTAAAGATATATTAAGGAAAAATCCCTACTTGGATGATCAAGGATCAATATTTTCCCCTCGCACGAAGAACTGGGGATGTGCGACCAGTATAAGAAGAACTCCAAGGACTCCAAGGATTAAAGGGAGGGGCTCCGGTGTAGGTGCATAATTTATCTCGGGAGGAAGTCTCGAGGTGCACTAAGAGAAACAGAATAGAGAAGATCTTGGTGTGATAAAAGGCCCGTTCCTAGAGTTATGGGATGTGTAATCTCAATGTGCTTAAAAATCGGATCATGGTTTGATCATGAGGCTCGGCAATTTCACATGTTGAGATTAATTTAGATTTATCAATTCTCCTCAAAGATGGTGGAGATAGACAAACGGAAGACTGTGAGTTGATAGATTTACATTAAACAAGAAAAAACACAGAACAGAGGTGAAACTAGAAAGCACGACAAAGGGTGTAAAACTAAGGAAAATGCCACATGTTTTGGTAGCTCAAGAGTCACCCAAATCATATGGGATTTAAGATATCATTAATGGGCATAAAATGGACGTAAACTACATTAAAAGTGTAATAAGACTTAAAAGAGGCATTATGGGAAAACTGGAGAAAGAACCCCAACACCCTATGGTGGCATTGTTGGGTGTGGCACCGATCGGTGAGACCGATCGGTGAAACTGATGGGAGTCACACCGATCGGTGAGACTGATCTGGGGCACTGGTTCATGACACCACGATGACACCTTGCCACAAACAATCACTCCCTCCTGACTCACTGATAGTGTTCAGGAAAACCCAAACACTAGAATTTGAAAAATTAATGGACTATGAGGGTCATGGCCATTACATCAGATACCTATCAAACTATTATCATCCCCGAGAATCTATACTACACCCAAAGAGAATAGAGGTGTCTGAAAAACCACCTCGTACGATACCTCATAGGTACAAACCACCCTAGAGTTGTTCACAAGCCCAAAAAACCTCAAAATCCAGGAGCATATCTCTAACATCTATCTCCTGAACAACTAAAGAAGCACTACTGCCCCCCCCCATGTTACCATAAAAATATATAAAGGTCACACCGTCCAAACGTATGGATTGGAGAGTCCATTTTCCCATGTCAAGATACTATCTGCTTTGGGTGGCACTGACTCACTTGCATAGGTTTAATCACATCCACCTTAATGCATCTTGATCAGGGATCAGCTCCTCCACTAACCAGTATTTGAACATTTCACACACATTCATAAAACAAGGGAAACAACCCATCTTATAGCAAAAAAGGTCCAGAATTACATCACAACAAAGCACAAAGAAAACAGAAGACCAAAACACAAAATAGCACTCGATACTAGGCACACATATGTTACTCATGTTCCAAGGTACTCTCCTAGATTCCACCATGCCACCATAACACACAAACCAAAGGAATGGTTCATCCCTAAATCACCTTCTCCTCACGATCCCCGATCCTCATCGGTCGCTCCACGAATGTTTCATCATCCTCGATATCCAACTCTCCCAAATAGAGGATGTGGGAATCATTATGTAGATACTAATGGAGCTGAGATACATGGAAGACATTTTGGACCCTCTCTAGCAGTGGTGGTGGTTCCGGTTGATAAACCACCTCGCCAACTTGTTTCAACACCTCGAAGGGTCCGATAAACCTGGGAGAAAGTTTACTCCCCCAACCGAACCTCTTATGCCCATGCCGAGTGGAGACCTTTAAGAAGACATGGACCCCAACCTCGAAATCCAAGGGTCTCCTCCTATGATCGGAATATGACTTATTCCAATCCTGAGATGCCTTCGTCCTCTCATGCACAAGCTTAACCTTCTCTGTCGTGCTCTACACCACCTTCGGGCCAACAACACCGGCCTCCCCAACCTTAGTCTAGCACATGGGTGAATGACATGGTCTTTTGTACAAGGCTTAAAATGGTTTCATGGTAATGGTAGAGTAATATTTTTTTAGGAAAACTCTACAAGAGGAATGTGTCGTACACATGATCCCCCGAAGTCTAGAACACATGATCACAACATATCCTTTAACGTCTGTATGATCCTCTCTATCTTCCCGTCCATCTGAGGGTGGAAAGAAGTGCTAAGGCATAGCTAGGTGCCAAAATAACGTTGTAATACCTTCCAAAATCATGAAGTAAAGTGTGTATCCCAATCCAAGATGATGGTCCTGGGAACACTGTGTAACCGCACAACTTCACCAGCATACTTTTGTGCTAAGGAATCTACTATTCTTGACTCCTTTATCCCTAAGAAGTGAGCTGATTTTGTCCAATGGTCCATCACTAACCAGATGAAATCACAACCTCACTCATCCATGGGTATTCCCATGATGAAATCCATCAAGACGTCGTCCCACTTCTACTGGAGAACATCTAAGGGATGCAACAGACCACTCGGAACACGGTGTTCAACCATCACCTACTGACACACAAGGCACTTTTACACAAACTCCACCACTAACCGCTTCACTTCGGGCCACCTAAATGGGAATCTCAATCCCAGGTACATCTTAGAAACTCTCGGGTGTACCTTTAGGGGTGAGTTATGGAACTCACCTAGAACTCTCTCATGCAACGTCTCTAGGACAAACAACTTCCCATGGAAAAGAATCTGATTCTGACCATTCTATGACCATACATCCAGAGCATCTCCATGGATAACACGGTCATGCATCACTTCAACCTCTGAGTCTCCTAACTATGACTCCTCCACCTATTGTACGAAGGGATTCTGCACTGTCATTTGAAATAGACAGCCTCAACCATCCTTCACTCTCATGCCTAGATGTAAAGAAGCCAACTCCTCCATTGCTTTCCAAGCATCTTCTGACTCTCGAACCACATCCTTCTATGAATTCCTACTCAAGGCATCATCCACCATGTTCCCCTTTCTCTAGGTATAGAATATCTCGAAGTAGTAGTCCTGAAGAAACTCCATCCACCTCTGGTGTCTCATGTTCATGTCTCACTGGGAGAAGACATACCTTAATCTCTTATGATCTCTGAAGACCACAAAGCGTTCCCCGATGAGGTAATGCTGCCACAACTTCAGTACAAACACAATCTCTACATGGTTCAGTTCAAGGGTAGCATAGTTAAGTTTTTGAGGACGTAACTACCTATACCCAAAAGATATAACTCCCTGCTATTGCATCAGCACACACCCCAATACTAGACCAAAAACATCACAAAACACTTCAAATGTTACCCATTACTATGGAAACAATAGCCTTGGGGAACTGTCCAGCTTCCCTTTTAGTTAATTGAAGGCTTCTTGGAATTTTTAACTATATAAAAAACCTAGCCCTTTCCGGTCAAGGTTGTCAAAAGTGTTGTAACTCAATAGAATTCGGGTACGAACCTTCAGTAGTAACCTGTTAGTCCTAGGAAACTATGAACCTCTTCCACATTATTGTGTGCAACCCAAGAAAAAACTACTTCGTCCTTTGATGGGTCCACTATTATCCCTTGTTGGGACACAACGTTTTTAAGGATGTTCACCTCTCATGTCCATAGCTTGCACTTTGAAAACTTCTTGTAGAGTTGGTGGTGTCGGATGACCTTAAAAAATTGTCCTTAGATCCTCAACATGATCCTCCTTTGATTTTGAGTAGATCAGGATGTCATCGACTAACACGAAAATGAACCGGTCTAGATACTCATGGAAAACAGAGTTCATGATCACCATAAACAAAAATGGGGAATTCGTATGGTCGAATGACATGACCAAAAACTCAAAGTTTCCATATTTTCACATGAAATAAATCTTCAAGACTTCACCTTCCTTCACCCGCAACTGGTGATATCTAGACTGCAGGTCGATCTTGGAGAACCATCATGCTCCCTTCAACTGTTCAAAAAGGAAATTGACCCTCATGAGGGGGAACCAATTCTTGATCAACACATGATTCAGTCTTCAGTAGTCAATGAATATCCTGATACCAATGTATGCCTTCTTTGCCAATAAGATGAGAGGACCACATGGTGATGTGCTTGGTCAGATAAAATCCTTCTTCATCAGGTCATAAACCTGAATTCACAACTCTCGCAACTCATAAGGCATCATCTGATAGGGAGCCATCAAAATCAGATGGGAACCAGGTTGTAAGTCAATCCCAAACTCAACATCATGTCGAGGGGGTAGACTCACAACCTCTTTAGGGAAGATGTCCAAGAACTCATTAAAAAACCCTGGAAGATCCACCACCTCTAAGTCTGCTGATTCCACTAAAACCTTGGCTAACAGGGATGGAAGTGTCTCCACTCACCAGCTACCCTCCTGGAAGCCCTACTCACCAATGAAGGATACACGATGTCTACTCATATCTAAAAACATGGCCCTTATCTGGAAGTATTAGATAACAGTAATCATAGAAAACAACCAGTTGATTACTAGTATGACATCATATGGATGCATTTGCAGCTGAAAGATATTCCCACTAGACTAATTTGGTCCCAACATCAGTCTACATCATTGAAAAATATAAAATAGGCTTGTCTAACCTCTAACTGGCATACTCAATACCCAAGGAAGGGAGATTCTCTCTACATCTAGGCCTATGCATTGGGCTAGAATGGGTTAAACAAAGGATTTAGGGGCTCCTAAATCAAACAAGATACATTCAAGAGTACTAAACACGCTGAACATACCTTGAACGATATCTAGCCCTGCTGGAACTACTACAAATACGGCGTGAAACTGCCCACGCCCAACTACTCTTCCCATCGGTTGTCAGCCACCTCTCCAAACACACCTTGGTCAAGTTCCCTAAGGGGCTCCCAGAGGTCGGCCTCCTCCGGCACCGTCCGCCCTTAGTGGAGTGGTAGCTCGCTACCCCTTCTACTGTAGCTATTGCTGAAAAGGTTTGGCTGGAAACTGGTGCTCCTGAGGCGGGTGATGAACCTTCCCCCCCCCCCCCCCCCCACTATACTACACTCAGTCTGGTCACTGATCCTGAATGTTTCCACAGTTGCAAAAGATAAAGAACCTCAGTCCTAGGCCCACAGAAAAAGGGCGAGGACTAAGAGATCGAAACTGGAAATACTAAGGTCTGCTCCCCGTCAGTCGTAACCAAGAAGGACCTAATGCTGGAGGTCTGCTGCTAACAAACATCCCCTTTGATGAGATTAGCTGATTTCCCTCTCACGACACACCTCCCAACTTGTTAATCCTCTATACTACCTCATTTTTCTTCTGAACCTCCATGTACGTCGGTAGAGTGAAGGGAGTAACTGTATACTAGAGAGAAGGCCAGAGCACCTACTTTAAAAATCTTGATGGAGACTCCTCACCCGGGAAGAGGTTTAGAAAGAAATTAAGAAGATCCTTGAACATGATCCCTAACTCCCTTGCCATTATACTACCTTACTAAAGGGAGAGCAACTCTTGCCTCTTTTGATCCTTCATTATATAAGAATTTAATTTCAGCTAAAACTCCTTCTCAAAGTCAGTCCACGAAATATCTGCTCCATTCATCTTTCCAAGATAAAGAAACCACCACTAATGTTCCACTCCCTGCATCTGGCTCACGGACATAAGAATCCAGTACTATGTCGGAGCCCAAATCAAGTTGAAATATATCACCAGCTTCTCGATCTAGTTATTCATCTCCATGTCCGAGATACTCCCCTCATACTTCCTGAGGGTCCATACATGAAAGGCATGGAGCTTCTTCTACCATTGGTCATCCTCATCCTCTCGATCAGCCTTCCACTGATCAACCAAATCATTCTACTTGTCCTCAATCACTCATACTACTCTTAGATGTCATCTGGGTTCCATATCTGCAATGTATATGGAGAATGCCTAATCCAGAGTAGTGTATAAGATTCCTTTTAAAAAAATTAAACTTTTTATTTATTTTAAATTCCAAAAACACCCAATACACATAATAAAACAAGTAATTATGATGTAGGTACCTTTCCTAGAGTCTTTACTCTGAAATCGGTGTATCCTCACCAGGTAGGTCAGTAATTACAGAGTCCTTTCATAGGATCATGCAGGCCCTAAAATCATGTCTCCTAGCCAGTCTTCCCTGGCCTATTTCACACACAAAGATTTCCTAAAACTGTCTCCCTACTATCCCATGAAATCCTAATTGTTCCTAACTCTGAACTTCATTATATCTCTCAACCATCACCTCAGATACCATTCTTTCACGACCTTACATTACCAAGATGATGGAAGAGACAGTAAACTATCATACCTACCCTTGTTCAAGTTGAAGGAGAGATAATGACCCCCCCAATTACCGCCTTCAATAGGCCTCAATGTGGAAACTAGCACCAAGGGTATAGAATCACACATGGTATGGAAGGCATTACCCATTTTTTAGAACAAGATCAGGAGATAATATGGTAAATCCCAAACAACTCCAAACATTTAAAGAAAAAGTAAATCCAAAAATCCATTCCCATATGCCTGTTCAAAATAAACTAATACAAAGTACAATAAAATCTCTGATTTAATGTCCCAAAAGAAAGAAAATCAGCAATGAAAACTCCCGAATCCCAAGCTAGTAAGGTCTTAAATGGTCCTCAAATCCCTCTTGGAAACCTGAAAGTAGTTTTATTTATATAGGGTGAGTATATAGGTATACTCAGTAAGGAAAACTGAAAGCTCCCATGCACAAGTGGGGAGTCATTATAATTCCTAGTGAGAAAATAGATAACCAAAACACCTAGAAAGTAAACTATTCACCCAAACTCACCAAGGCACACTACCCAAATAACGCAAGTCAGGTGAAGTAAGAGTAATAACACATCAATATTTGGGTACCCCACATCCCTTTCCCACTAGTTATTTTAGACATCTTACGTGTCAGACCAACCCTGCATGTTCCAATTCGGTCCCACTTTTTCCCCAACAACAGCCTTATGGGTCATCCCAACTATACGTTCATCCCTCCTACAAACACTGAGGCCACCACAACCACACATAACCATGCCCAAAGACACGTAGGACACAATAACCACCACCACACCCGAAGAAAACTCTTTCAGAGAAACCAGTACCATTCCCAAAAGCACCTGGGCCCGAACAACCACTGACACATCAGAAGACACATGTGCCTCATCCCAAAAACACTTAGGAAACAAAACTTCCCACACACCTGGGCCAACCACAATGAAAAACCTTAATCGAAGATTTCTGGGCCCTAATGAACCTTAGGCCATCATTTCCTGCCTAATGTGTCTTGGGATACTTGGGAAAGGGAGTAGAAAAGGATCCAATAACCAGACACTCATAGGAATGTTGGGAAAAACACCATCCCCTATGAAATGGGGGTCTTCAACACAATTTTCTCAACATGGGTGGGGTGAGTATAAGAAGCACAAGAAATAAATATGATACATATAGGTAAGTAAGCGCTCATCCCAACATAAGGGTTTTGAAGCACGAAAACCACCGGTACACAACCACTCTTGCTATTATCCCTACATGCACAAATACACAACAACCATAACTAGGGCACAACCCATTATGGAAAAAAAATCCCCCATTGTAACTATTCTTGTTATTATGTTCAGGTGATTCTGTTTAAATCATTTATCCACTACTGGGTAACTAACAGGCATAACCACAAGACAAAACAAAAACTGAAGAAAAAACAGCCAAGTGACATTTAAGCATTCACACCCAGTTCTCCTGTAAAGGAACAACATAAAAAGGGATCAGTGATATCCTTCTAAGTACATGAACCAAACCAAGCCCCAACATACCAGCTCCACATCACCTAAAATTTACAGGCCAACAACTTCTCAACCAGAACATCCCATCCACCTTTTTATGTCACCCCACAAACATTAAACAGAACCACCATGAATATCAACAAAACAGGTCAAGGGAGTTTCCATATTTATCAAACACCATTCATTATGTTCATTCATTTTATTTTGTTAACTAGGGTGATAACACAAGGGTTCTTATCCATCAGAAATCTATTTAATCAACCAATTTCACATGATTAACCAGTTTCAATGTTATAGTCATTCAATCACAAGATTATTCAGAAAACAGAGCTTCAATAGTGTGTAATAAAGTAACACCAACAACCATGATTTTTAGTGTGTATAAGACCTTACAATTCACAACATAAAATGAAGTTATAACACAGTAATCATCATCAACATTCCCACCCTTTTATTGGTTAATAGTTTATTTATTATCTTTGTTAAAGTTGGTTTCATCTATGTCCCGAGGGGACATAGTCATACCCACGCTGCATGATACATAGTAAAGAGGGATTATGGAAAAACCCAACTTGGATGATCAAGGATTGATGTTTTCTCCTATTTCCAATAACTGGGGATGTACGACTTGCAGAGGAAAAATTCCAAGGACTCCATGGCTGAAAAGGAAGGGCTCCAACATGGTCGTAGGATTTGTATTAGTATGAAGTCTTGAGGTGCACAAAGAGAAATTGAAGAGTCCATGGAAGAGGAAGATATTAGTGTGATAAAATGCTCGATCCTAGAGTTACGGGGTGTGAAATCTCAAAGTGATTAAAAAGTGCATCATGCTTTTATCCCACAGATCGGTGGTTTCACATGTTGGGATTGATTGAGATTTAATAATTCTCCTCAAAGATAGTAGAGATTGACCATTAAAGGGTTGTGAGTTGATAAATTTACGTTCAACGGGGAAAAATTTAACATGGGTGAAATTGGAAAACATGGAAAAGGGTGTAACAATGAAGAAAATGCCACATTTTTTGGTAACTCAAGGGTTTCCCGAATATTAGGAGATTTAAGATATCATTTATGGGCATAAAAATGGACTTAAACCAATTTAAAATTGTAAGAAGACTTAAATGGATCATTATGAGGAAACTGGGGAAAGAACCATGACACCCTATGGTGGCACCATTGGGTGTGTCACCGATCAGTGAGACACTAATCGGTGAGATCGATCGGGGGCACTAATTGGTGACACCACGGTGACACCCTACCACCAACATCAACACCCTCCTAACTCACTGATGGTGTCCAGGACACCCCAATCACTAGAATTTGACAAAGTATGGGACCAGAAGGGTTCAAGATATTAAACATTTTCAGTGATATTCTACCTCAAAAGACTTTATTAAATAATTAAGAGAGTGGATATGGGGTTTAATAGAGGTTTCACCCAGTTGAGTCCCCTAAGGTTGAAGATAATCATAAATGACATTCATATGTTTAAATAAAGTCAATGAAGTCAATCTGGATGGAATAGTAGTTTGATGATCTCTTGAGGGTGATTTTCCTATGAGTTATTCATAGTATTGATTAGGGGACTCAAGGAGTCTAGTATTACATGAAATACTTATACATGGTGTTTCATCCTCAAAATACTCTCTTATTTTAGTGAGTGGGTGGAACCTAGGTATTTGAGTTCTAGATGAAGTTGATTTACACAATATTTGATAAAATTGAGACACCTCCATGGTAGAAAGTGAAACTAGATACATACATACTCATAAAACCAATGAGACACTGGAAGGACATACAAGAATAGGTAGGTGTATAAGAGGGGATATATTGTAAATACTTTAATTAAATATTCTTTGAGAACTTTTTCCCATATACTATAAGGGTGGAGCGGGACTATGAGTTTATGTATTTGACTTGGGGTTAAATCTGTGTTATGAATTATGGTATAAGGTTCATAGATATATTATGATTTCCACTAACTTTAATAGGATATGATATTCCCAAGGTGTGTTGATTTATAGATTTTTTCTAATATTCTATCAAGGTACAAGAAAATATTTTTAGGTTGAACTATTTTTCTAAAGTGGAAACTAGTCATTGACCCCAAATAAAAAAATTGATCTATGGTGGCATACAAAGATATATAGTGGTTCTTGGTGAGGATGCTGGTGGGTTAATGGGTTATCTTAAGGGAGGGTATGAGGAGACTTATTAGGTTGTTTAGAGTAGGGTATATTCCCTTCCTAAAAATAGTGGGTTTTATTCTTGGTGATGCCAATATGGAAAGATGAGACATATTTAGACTTAGTGTGATAGTTGGCTCAAGTAATTTGAGGCTTATAGCAAAGATAGGACATCTGGAGTGATTTTTTTAAAAAATATCACAATTTTAATATAGTGTAGGGATCTACTTGGACTTTTTTATTTGTAGTAGGACTAGGGAAACTATTGGTAATTACTTGTCAGGGTAATTCTTTGCATGCAGGTCATGGTAGAGGATAGGGTGATCATTAGTGGGGGTTGTGGTGTGGGTAGGTTAGGAATTTATATTTTGGGATTTGGAGTAGTTTCACATGGTTGGGTATAGATTCTCTATAGAGGATATAGATTCATTTATAGTTCAAGGTATGTTTTTATTGTGTTGATTCTAGTTTTTTATAGGTAATAGGGTACTATGTGCATTGTGTGGAAATGGGTCAACTAAGTGATGGTTGAGGTATGTTTATGTGTGAGGTGTTTGGTGATCGTATTTTTATGGATGGTATGGTTGGAATTTAGGATGAAGGTTATGTATACTACCATAGTTGGGTTGGGTATCTCGGTTTCAATGTGATAAGGTGGGTGAATTCTTTGATATAGAGTACCCATGAATAGAATTAGTCTTTTGGAGTTTGTTAGTTGTAGTAGTCAAGAATGGATGGATGTGTTTAGAACCATCTTGGTGTCTTGAGTGTAATATGTGAAGAAGATCTAATTTTCATTTGGTTTGGATTAATAGTGTGTGTGGAGACCTCTCATGGATGAGTTATTCAAAGGTGGGTATATTATAATGATCTATGTGTTTATATGAGCTATTTTGGGTCTAACACCAACCTAACCATTTATATTTGGGAATACATTCGATGATGGAGTGGTAAGAAGAGGCCCAAATTTGGTTTTCAATAAAGGGTCTAGTGATGGAGGGATTTTAATGTTATAAAATTCCCACTATGAGGCCAATGCAGCTTTGTTGGGTATGGTAGTGGACACTAGCCCTTCCATTGAAACCCTAGTAAAGGGGATCCATCACTCTATTGGATGCCACTGAAGTTACTTTGGTATCCTACCATATTTTAATTTAATTATAATTTCTATTAATTAATTAACTAATTAATTAAATTATTGTATGTGTAATGGTGAACATTAAATTTATAATGATCCAAGGCACCCTCGTTGCACCATTTTCTTTTCACTAAAGGATATTTTCATTTTTCTTACCTTTTCTTCATGTTGTTTATCATATTGAGTTATTGTAATTTTTTCTGTTGACTCTTGATTTCTTCTTATTAGAGTCAAATTATCCAATGATATTCAACTTGTCGGATGCTTCTAATACCATGTAGGTGGTGTCTATATATTTCCATTATTGTATGTGTGTTTATGAATCATGTGATTTGCGGTCATGGGTTGAGTCATGTGTATGACCAACAATGGAACCATTTGTAGTTTTCATGGTTTATAGGGGATGTATAGGGGTAGTATCATGTGGGCAATGACTAGGGTATTCTATTTATTAGTTATGCTTGGTTGATGGATACAAGTATTTATTATAAATTCATCATGTGTAGACATAATATGGTTCATGTGGTGTGTTTTGTGATGTGGTTCATTAGAAATTTTTGAGTGTAACTCGTGTGGCTATGGTGTGATTTGGTTCACCGATATGGGGTGATGATGATATCTCATTCATAGATAGTGGTGTAATGTGTTTTTTATCTATTATGTGGGTGATAATGACTGCTACTATTATTTGTGATGTGCCAAGATGGCATGGTATAAGTGTGATATCTCATACACGGATAGTTGGGTGATGGGGGTTTACTGGGTTATAGCCTTAGGAAGTTGGTAACATCATACACCATGGGGTGATGGTCATTGGGGTCATGTGCACACAAGGAAGGACCCAAGAGGTGAGGTACAACATTGTATATTTGGTGGTTTCCTCCATATATGAGATACATAGGTTGATTATGTGGATCATCGAACTGGATTATGGATGTGTTGTAGATGACAAGATGAACTATGGGGTGTTTAAGATCACTCATTGGGAACATGATGTTTTTTTATATGGAATCTTTTTGGGATATAAAACTAGGAATTGGAAGGATGGTTTGTGGATCATGGGTTTATTGATGCATTATTCACCAAGAGTTCATGGGTATAGCGATAACATAAATTTGGTTATTAGATGAGGGGTGAATCATCATTCTCTATCAGGGTCTGTACAAACCATTTATGTATCATTCCACTCTAACACTGGTAGAATAAGGTAGGGTTATGACTTTTGGATAGTCAAGCATGGATTAGAGATGGTTGAATTATTTTTATTTGTGCATTACACTTTTCATACACTCATATATGTATTCATATTTTCTAGGGACCCCATTGGTGGGGGATTACTGAGTTCATAATCACACACTACAAGGGCCATATTGGATGTATGTGGACTTTATTATTCATGACATGGTAAATGGAAAGATCCATGTGAGTTTTGTGTAGCTATTTAGTGGTGATATGAATACATGAGTAGGACATCTATGGTTTTGGGTATAGGAATTTGTGACTCTTCAATGTCACAATAGAGTTGTATTTTATTTGGACATATCTATATGATATTCCTAGATAAAATATAGTTTATTTCTATATAGCCTATGTGGAATTATTTATATTATTTTTTCATAATCAATTAAATATATTTCCAGTTTAACTATTGATGTTATGTCATGTTGATATCAATTGTATTTTATTTTAATGTTGTTCTAGTTATTAATATCAGGTGGTATAGTCTCCCCGCAATCCACTTTAGATGCTCAGCACAATTTGAAATCCTCCGGAATATGTGGAGGTGTTATTGTAGTCTATAAAACTTTACTTTGGTGTCATTAAATAAATTTGGGTCAAGTATGTGCTATAATAATGAGTCACACTAGGGTGTTTTGGGAGAGTCGGAGAAAAACTATGGACTAAAGAGATTGGTACCAAGTTCATATTGAATTTTTGAATTCATAATGGAATGTTAAAATTTTATTCATTATATAAATGATGTAATAGATGTTTTGAGCGTATACTTTTGGTAAATAGAATAAAAATTTAGACTTTTATTTTTTGGAGAATGAGGGGGCTCAGTTGTTTGTTAGTAGAAATCCATGAGAACCAAGGTTGTATCCCTCTATAATTTTTGTTGATCAAGCAGTAGTGTTGCACGAATTCCCCTACCACTAGAAGTATGGTAGAAATTCACCAAACATATATTGTGGTTTCCCAGCTCCCACTTTAAATGGGGATAGGATGGTGATTTTGGGGATTCTTTATCTTTTCACCTTTAGTTTATTCTTCCTCTAATGGGATAAAAGCAAAGTATTTGACCCTAACTGTGTTTCTACCACCTCTCATCATCCTCCATGGATATAAGATGAGTAAGAAATTGATTCTTCATTGACAAAGGTGAGTTATCTTCCCTTATTAACTTATATTAACTTCTCCATCTTCTCCTTCACATCTTGGTGTATTGGATTTTGAAACCACAATATCCTAAACACCCACAAAATGGGGTGAATTATGGGCTTAAACTTCTTTTCAAAATCCAAATAATCATTTCCATATGTTAACAAGAACATGTTGAACAAGTTAAATTTACAAATATCCATTTTATATATATATGGAAAGTAAATGTTATGATATATTGATATTACTTGGTTCACTATAGAGGGATAATCTAAAGAGAATACACCAATGATGTGTTAATATAGTAGATTAATCACTATGTAATGTTGTGATTATAAGTTCATAGAAAAGGATCACAGTCAATCCAATGGTAACACCCTCAACATATCTCTCCTCACACTACGTGAAGACAAGGAAAACAAAAAAATCAATATAAAGGCCACTCAAGAGGAATATCAAAAAAATATTCAAACACCAATTAATAAGGGTGTTTTCCCATCAAGATGCAACCTTCTTGAATGAATATGGTTCTATAATGATATTATTTTAGAAATAAAAATCTATCTCGCATCCATATTCACTACTTCTTTCTTTTTTTATAAGAATTGTATCTTTAAATGTCTCTAATATTCCTATACTATATATAAAATAATCATTTAAAATTTTATTTTATGCATTCCTAGTGTAAGAATATAATTTTCCTTTAAATACAAACATTATAAAAAAATTAATTCACCAATATAATCCATATCTAGTTTATAATTCAATTCAATTAGATTATATAATTTTTCAAAATATTATATTCAAAAAGGAAAATTCTCAGTCTCACCATATCATAGTCTTCTAAAAGATTATATATTAATCCCAAAACCATGAGAATAAAATTAAAAGAATCCAAATATTCTACCCAATTTTTAACTTACAATTTATTTTATATCTTGATTTTTTAGATTGGTATCCTGTAGACCATGAAATAAACCATGTATCCTTAGTACTAAATAAAACGTTTACCTCTAAAACATGATCTATGTTTAGATTTCACATATTTTTAATCAAAATGGATATCACTATGCATGTGGTGTATAGTATAGTTTTAGTTTTGGATTTTAGAAACAACAATGGTATGCACTATGATGTTTCATCATTAACTCTTTATTTTTAATCTCCACAGAGAACCATGATCACTTCCACTCCAAAAACTATGTCCACATAATATGAGAATCGTATCATTTTATCTTCTTCTATGACCATAATTATGGAATGGTTATTTATCTCATGTCTAAAAAAAATTTCTAATAAAAATCAATTCTATAATGGTTGTAGACTCCAACCATTATCATGGGTATCCTAACCACGATTGTGTCCACACAATTATTACATGGTATAGTCATCATTCAAATAAACCCCATTAAAACTTTTTAAATTAAAATATAATATTAATAACATATAAAATTTCAATCCAAACATACAATCTATTTTCATATATTTAAAATAAACATGAAATTTTCAACTGAGATTAAACAACATCCTCTAAATCAACATCCTCCACTTCAAGTCACCTTAATTCTGATATACTCTTAAATCAATGACCTTGATTTTGAAATTATCACCATCTTTTTTCGTTTCAAATCCAAAATAATTGTTACTCCTTATGTATCTATATATCAAAATATAAAAATAATAACCCAACCATAAATTTTTATCTACAGGAGCAATACTCAGTATAGAAAAAAAGAGATCAAGAGAAAATTATGTGCATCAATGTATAAAATTATACTTCAACACCATTAAATTATTCACATATATATATATATTCATATTATCAAAAAACCTATATCTCCATTCATTCCTTGATGTTACTCCCCAGATATTACATATCTATATTTCTCTTCTACCAAAATTTTCTCTCCCTTAATGTGATAATTTTTCATTGACTTAACTTTTTAAACTAATTATACTTTGACACCATGTATTAAAAAATGTAAAATTTTAGTCATTTCTCTTTCTTTTATAATAAATCGAAAGGCTTAATTTGACAAGAATTGAACATCAAATTTAAATAATAAAAGAATATGGGTTAGGGGGATTTTCCAAAACTCCTAAATCCAAGGGAGATGGTTGAGCATTGAGATTCAATATAATATTCTTAAATACCAGTGTGGCTAATTGATCTATGAATATATCTACCACTTACTGATTCATCCCATCATTTTCCACCTTGAAAATTACTTACTCCACATTTTCCTTAATGAAATGATATTGAATATTAATTTGTTTTATATGGGAGTATAATATTATTTTATTAATTAACCCAATAGTTATTTTATTGTCCCAAAATATTGGAAAATTTAATTTTATTTATTTACTAAGATCCTATAATAAACATTACTTCATAACTAAAATATATTCTACCTCAGTCATGCTAAGATATTCTCTCTCATACTTCTTGGTAATCTAGTTAATGTAATTGTTTTTGACAAATAATTCTCCTCTACTTATGAATTTTCTGTACACAAAATATCTAATACAATTTGAATCTGAATATATTCATAAATATTATAATTTTATACATAATACACCAATCTGTAATCAAGATTACCTTGAAAATACCTTGTGAATCATTTTATAGTAGCGATATTTTATTTCTTTTGGTTACATTGAAACCTCATAACCAAAAACATAGCAAAAAAATTATAGACTTGTTTCTATAAATTATAACAAACTTCCAATAATTTTATGATATAAATTTTTTTCCATATATTTCCCATTTTTCGAATTACATATTTTTTTCAAACAAACATTGGAATTGAAACCAATTTGCAACCATACATGTAAAACGTTTTTAACAACCCTATTTCATATTAATCTCGGGATATAAAAGTGTATTATTTATTTTTATTTTCTTGTAGCCCATTAAAATAAGTGTCTCACCAATGATGTTCATATTGTACTTCATTCACATTAGATTAGAAAAATTCATCACTAATTTCTACATGATTCCTCCAAATATGATTTTATCAGCATAAAAGGGTACCATAAAATCCCTTTCTTTTGAAGATTTCATATAGATGTTTCAAAAAACACCACATCTATTGAACAATATATTTCATATATAAGATTTAAATCAATAATACCAATACCATTATGTTTATTTCATCTATATAATTATTTCTTAAATTTAAAAAAAAATTGGATTCATTGTCTCTAAATTAGAAATCCACCAGTTTTTAATATATACATCCTCCATGAAAACTCTATTTAAGAATTTATCATTCAAATATATATGATAAAATTTATAACATTTTAAAATCATAACCAATTATAAAAATAAAATAGAATCATTTTTATCCATTGGTGTGAATTTTTATTTATCATCTATTGCTTAAATAAAATTATATACATTGTATAATAATCAATATTTATTTCGGATCATTTTTTCATGATTTTCATATATATTCCTGAACACTCAATTAGTTCATATGATGTTGTGATCATTTGGCCTCTTTTCAATATCCCATGTTAAAATTTTTCCTATTTTGTTAAAATTTTCATTCATGTATTTATTCTATGACTCGTATTTTACTTCTTCTTCAAATGTTATCGGCACCATTTGTGATTATAGAGATATGTATACAACACATCTCATCCTTTAGGTCTGGGATGGATATTTTTTTTCACTAATAAAGTTAGATTCACAAATTTCATATCTTATCCTTCTTTGTTAATTTTATGATTGACCTTATTTACACTACTGGAAAACTAACCTATACCAACGGTTTGGAACCATTGGTATAGGCCTCAAAACCGTTGGTATAGTCTATACCAACAGTTTGGAGAACCGTAGGCAAGTAAGCCATTGGGATAGGTCTATACCAACGGTTTTTGGAAAACTGTTGGTATAGACCTATACCAATAGTTTTGAAAACCGTTGGTATAAGTAATATGAAAATCTATACCAACAGTTCCATAAAACCGTTGGTATATGTATTTCCAAAAAATATTCACTGGGATTTGATCCCAAGACCTCCAGTTTATCATTGAACAACCTAACCACTAACCTAATATGACTTTTGTGAACATAATTTTATAAATATATATATGTATTATCATAATTATTTTAAATATTGATTTATAGAATGTTCTGGTTAAGAGGATCTGATAAAAAATCAAAGGACCTATACCACCGGTTATCAAAACCGTTGGTATAGGTCTATACCAACAGTTTTGACAATCGTTGGTATATGTCCTAGAATCTGGGAAGTAATGTTGAAATATTGGGGACCTTTCCCAACAGTTTGGCTAAACCGTTGGGAAAAGTGGCCACAAATTAGACCTTTCCCAACGGTTTGACCAAAATGTTGGGAAATGTGGCCAAAAATTGGACTTTTCCCAACGGTTTGGCCAAACCATTGGGAAATACTACCCTTTCCCAACGGTTTTGGAAAACCATTGGGAAAAGTGGCCAAAAAGTGGGATTTCCCAATGGTTTGGCCAAAAAGTGGGATTTCCCAATGGTTTGGCCAAACCGTTGGGAAAGGGGATATAGAAGTGTTGGGAAAGGTCACATTTCTAGTAGTGTTAGAAAATATTTATTATTTTGATTACATTTAGGAATACTCATAATTTCTCAAGGGTTGAGGACTTCTAAAATTTGTGTCAACTACTTATAATCCTCTATAAATCTCATTGAAATATGAATTTTTATATTTTCTCCGAAATTTCCCCTCAATCAACTTGAAATTATTTCTTTCCATAATTTTACTCATTCTCATATCAAATCAATTATAGGATATAAACTTGGTTAGGTGGCCTAATAATTATTATTCATCATTTGAATATCTATGTTTTGGTTTTTTATTTTTTCTAAATGTATCATTCAGTTCCAAATACTGTAAAGTATTTTATCATTGGTTTCTAACACAAACTTTTTCATATGGTATCTTTTTATCAATATTCATTAACAAATCCATAAATTGAGTGTACACTTAAATTTTCGCTATTACGTTATAATAATTGTTTGAAATTTCACTTTTTATGAAAAATTAATTTTCTATTTTTTCCCCATTTGGTTACACCTTTTAGTAACTCTATTTTTTATTGTAGTTTCAAATTATGAGACTTAATGTTTATTACCATATTTATCAATGTATTTTCCCACCACAATGAAATTATAATATATTTAATTATCTAATCAAATAATTTTGGTTGATCTTCCCATTTTATTTTTATCTCACCGTGGAAATACTTTAATATACTCCCACTCTTCCTTTTTAGTTTTTATAAACATGATACTACCTATCCTACTACAGTCATACAAAAAAGTATAAAATAAATTTTTCTTATGTTTTCGAATGTTTCATTAGACTATGAACATTAGTATAAATTAATTCAATGAAATTTAAATTCTTTTTTTCCTATTGGGATTTATCACCATATTCCCTCTCATACAAGAATCATAAATAATTTCTCTATCTCACTTAAATTTGGAATATCGATTGTATTCATAATATTTTAATGATTTCTCACACTTATTTTATGTATATATATAATACTATAATTCCACAAATAATTATACTCTTCCTACATGATAAAAAATATTTATTATTTACTTTATACTTGGAAAAATATTGATTTTTCTCAACCATTTCATAAAATAGTTTATAGTATTTTCTTTTATTATTCAACCCTTATGATAAAATATAACTTCAATTCCCAAGATGAATAATTTGTTTTCCCTAAATAGATTAAGTAAAATTTCTTCCATATAAATAACATTCATAATTTTTAATTCATATCCATCTAACCTCATCTTTAAAAATTGATTTTCAAATCTCCATCATTGAAAAACAATAATCTCATTAACATGGAACTTCATTCTATTTACCAATATTAATGTTTGGTACATTTTCCATGTTCACCCCTATCATTAATTCATGTGTTTATACTGTTAATTTTCTCTATATAAATTTATTCTATGATATCCTTTTTCTTTTTATGCTTTTCCTTCCATGATACTCTAAGTTGAGTTAAGTCAAGTATAGGTCTCTCCTCAATTTTTATCACTATAGATGTATAGTATTATTATTATTATTCCAATGGGGATAATGTTTCCCTCTATTAAATCATATTAATTTTTCTAGAATTCATCCTCATTATCCTACCATAATAATAATTTATACTTTTATTTTTCTATAGTCAATAGCTTTATGACTAAATATAGATCAATAGAAACAGTACTCATAAAATTTATTTCTTCTTAATAGAAAAGTTTTATCCTTTGTACATCTCTTTTGTCTTCCATTTTCTACTCCTTATATTTATATTTCTTCCCCCTCATAATAACCCATATCATAACCTAAATATCCACAAAATTATCACTTTATTAGGGAGGATATCTTGTAACCAACTCTCAAATTTTGTATGGCCTCCAAATCTATCCATTGTTTTTAATAATCCCTCGACGACTGGGTGTTATCTCGAACGTTTTTATCTCATTTAATGTTAGAACCTATTTTTATTATATTTTGTGAATATAATTCCAATAAAATATCATATTACTGAATTTATTTTTTCTTCAGTCACTATGCACTTCCACATAAATTCTTATATCTATTTCATCTCTTTCTTCAACACTTTATCTATAAAATTTCTAGAAAATATCATTTTCATAGAAATATATTATTTAGTTTCAATCCTCCTAATAAATTTAACCACCTCTTATTTGAGAGATTTAATCTTATTTGATTATAATTTGATATAATCATTAAGTTCATCTATCATCTTATCATATTCATTAATTTTTATCATAAAGTTCAAAATTTCTACAGTATTTTCCTGAGAAGATCCTCAATATTATAGTAAATTCTTTAAACAAGTATTATTAGCTCCAAGTTGGTTAACATGCTCATAATACCCCTTCAATAGTCCTCACCGTTTGCGATTATTATTTATTTTAATATCAATCTTGTGAAGGATACAATTTAGCTCAAAAAAAGATCGATAACACATTTTAGTGTATAATATTAATTAGTTTTATATTAGGTTTTTCAACCATTTACATCATATAATCATCCAAAATTAATTTACCTCAATCTAACCGTACATAATTTAATCTTTATAATTTTCCTATCTGTTGCTCTCTATTTTATTTATTTCAAACAACCTTCAATATATATTTCAATATTTAAATATACATTTACTAGGAAACATCAATTTTTATATTTATCTGAATTAATATTTACCTTTATCACTTTTAAGTATCCTTGGACACCTTTCAACAATGTATCCAACCTTTCCACACTAAAATAAATCCAATGATAACATCCCTCAAAGTTCCCCTTTCCACATTTAATTTTTCTTACCATAATTGAAAAAATATTATATACATATTATTCCACATATCCAGATTAATTTACATACAATTTCTCCATGATCTTCAATTCCATCATTATAAATGTTTAACTTGAAGCACCTACCAGCTTCACATGCATATCTTAATCCACCCTGATACTATGTAAATCATAAAGGGAAATCTCCACCAAATTCCATTCTTTAAAAATTGAATATTTTTTATTAAACAAGTTTTTTATTCTCCTTATAATGTTCTTAACAATATTCATATCCTTAATCCGTACACTACAACCTTGAATGGATCCAACAAACTCAGTGATTCATTTGAAGAAACTATAAATGTTTTTATTGGGATACATCTTTAAATAATCAAAATTATTGTTTAAAACCTATAAATGTATATCCTTTACCATATTAACCCCTTGATAGATGTTATCCAATGAACCCAAAATCACATTTTAAAATGTGAAACTAAAAAATTTAATATATATTTAAATTGATAAGGTACCATATGAGGAATTGTTTTCATTTTAATTGGAATTAAATATATTGTTATCTCATCCAATCAAGGATAGCTTCATAGGATAACTAATATTTATTTCTTTCACTGAAAAAAAGATAAATAATTCTAATAGATTATAAACATGATCTCATTTGAGTATTACATATAACTTTATTCAAGACATTAAATATTATAAATCATTTCACATTCATGATTTTGTTTATCATAATCATCCTTTCACAGATTCTTTAAAAAAAATTATGGATTTTATACCATTTGTTGTAATCGTAGTGTCCCAAACACCCTAACTGGATGGTGAATTATGGTGTACAACTTATTTTCTACTTAAAAATTATATTTTCCTCACATTGGAAAGAAAAACATTCAACCTTTCAGTATCCTAAACACACACAAAGAATCCAAATAAGATGTATGTGGTACTCATTAAGGTCTAAAAGTTACTTATTGGGGGTGCATTGGGAAGCCGTTGGGGTGGATAAATGAGGTGGATGCCCCTAGGTAGTCACTAGTAACCGATTAGGTACCCAATGGGTACCTAGTGGGCTCATGGCCTATTTTTAGGTATAATAAGACCTGTTATTTCATGGTAACCCCCACCGCATTTATTTAGCTGAATATGTCACCTAGAGAGGGCATGTTTCTATAGAGACCTTGATTTATTTATTTGAACATTTGGAATATTTTAAAGAATATTTTTGAGGTTATTCATGAAGCATGATCTTTAATTTTTGTGTTTAGGGGATTTAAAATAATATATTAAAAATAAAATATTATTTTTTTATTCTCCACGTGTGCATTCATGGTAATAATTTATTTACTTCAAATTGAATCCAATAATGGAAAATTTGTGACATTTTAGGCCTCTAAAATAATTATTTTATGCTGAGGATGTTATAATATTCATTCACTTCAGGTCCCATCATATCGGTCCATAGCGAGTGAAAATGATTTATTAAATTAATTGAATTTATTTATTAATTGATCAATTAGTTATTAGATCATTGACATCAATACCAATTTATATTAATAATTAAGTTATCTTTATTAGGTTATTCTACATCCACCCTAGATTTAGAAAGGGAGAGATAATGGGGAGGAGATAATTTGGAGAGATCATAGGATCAGGTGAACACATTCATCAGGGAGGCTAAACAATAAACCCAGAAACAAATTCACTCGTTATCAACAATTGATATATTAGTGATGTATGGTTTTTTATTTCAATATTGATCTTTTATTAATTATTTAGAGAATGGATTCTATATTTTTTAATTTTTATCTAAATTTCATGGCCCAATGAATTATATTCTTTTTATTTCAGTATGATATTATGATTTTACACAATTTTCCATCTCTATTTTTTCATTGGTGGATCTGTACCCAATGAACACTTCCACGACATTTACAACATACACATAATATTCCATTTATGATTATTCTTCATCATTCCCCCACCTTTTTTCGTTTTAATGTTTCCAATAGACATTTTTAGGGACATTAGTTCAAAGAATCAAGTTTGGATTAATGAGAAAATTGATATTTGGGAATTGAAATCAATGGATGTTAGTGTGGATAAAAGGAACACGATGTGAGAAATTAGTGAATAGTTATGTTGGATCACTTAAATTCACAACATCTCAAGATCATGTGGTCAGTGATGTGGGAGGTGATTAGGGTGATTATAAGACCCTTCTGAATCATTTTATAGTGATGTGAACTTTTAAATCAATCATTGGGGTTATGAAATCCTTATATGAATAATTTTTTGAATCTTAACTCTTATGTGTGGGTGATATAAATGATGTTATAGAATATCTGAGAATTCAAAAAAAATCATGGGATATGTGATCACATGATGTGTGATTTGGCATTACATGTCATGAATATCCTTGGAAACAATAGATAGTGTTTTATCTATTGATAAATATTACACATGATTTATCTTAATTAACATGTTATATTTACCAAATATTAATATCATGGAATTTATATTAATTACACAACCAGGTGGTCATTTATCCACACATTCCATGTACCCTCTTGGGCATGTCATATATTAAACTGTCACACAACAAGGTTTCATTGGTACACAGGCACTTCACCACTGATCCCACGTGTTGTGTAACCTATCACATATGTTTTATAGGTATAACCATACACATAATGTAATGAGGTAATAAAAAAATAGAATATTTTCCCATAGGGGTTACAAACTATTTAACCCTTAAGTACATGTCTTATACATTTCTCACCTTGGTTTCTTTTCATAAATCCTTACTCGGGGCTCATCTTTTGGTGCATGAGTAGTCTATCCTGAGTGTCGTTTACATGGGATATGATGTTACACTTATGTTCTTTATTATAGTTTATATGAAATAAAATATGTTTCATTTAGCCTCTTTAGACTTTTGTGTCTATGATAAGGTTTGGGATTGTCAATAGGAGGATTCTCAAGGAAGGTACCCCTGGGGGTGGGCTTATATTTGGGTGTGGGTCCCCCACATCACAAACAAGGAAAATACCCCACACCCACACACTAACACACTCACACATTGTGAATGGGTCCTTTATCTATGGATTCGGTACCCCTCCCCTTATCTAAGAGCTTAGATGTGGCATGGGTCCTCTAATATGGTCTATTACCCCTTAAACTAATACTTATCCTTCAATGAGGTAGGTGTGATCTTCTAAAGTTACATATTGGTAAGGTAGTTTAATTAGTTTGGGTATATTAAACTCTGGGGGATGATCTTTGGATCTTCGTTAGCTAGGCTATTTTCAAAGCGGTGATTTCTCCCATGTATTGGGTTCCCTTAATTAAAGCATGTCTAGGTTTCTTTTGTGGGTTATTATTTCCTTAGGGTCTTGTGGTTTTGATATAATGAGTTTTCTTATTATTATATTTATTTTTTTGAGGTCATCCAACATAGAATTTATATACTCACCCATATATGGGTGTCTTCTACAGTAGTTGTCGCGACTTATGTAGATGACAGATAGTTCAGGGGTGACCTCGGGTGGACATGACATTGGTGGAGATTTATGGTACCATGAGGTGATAATAGTGGGTGATGTTTGTGTCTATATCTAGATCATTATGGGGAAATCTTCATCTATTTTGATTATTTTGGTTTTATTTTTTGTGTTGTTTGGAATGTATTTGGACAATTTTTCATTATGGATTATATATTGGTTTATCTTTGTTGATCTTAGCATTTGTCGAATGCATTATATATATTTCATTTAGTATTATTTATTTATTATTCATCGTTATTTCATTTGTTGAGGTGTGGGTTGTGTATAGGTTCCTTTTTCTATGTTCTATCATCCTGTGTGATATACCTACTTGATGTTACATAACATCCCCTATTCTATTGTAGGTGGGTTTAGGGAGGTACACTTGGATTAATGTCGTCCAATAGGGGTCCTAGTGGGTCGAAAAAGTGAGGTTTTTACTTGAGATGGAGTTTATATTTAGGTTTATTTTTAGTATTGGTTTGGGACTTTAGGAAAATATTGTTAAAGGTTCTCATGTTTATCATTTAATCTTGGGAACCTAGTGTTGGTGTGGTGGATGACGTATCCATTAACCAAAACTATGATAAAATATTTGTAAACTCAGTACACTAAGGAACTGACTATAGGGAACAATAACTGGTATTTGAATATTATAGTAATGGGCCATTTATTTACATGTCCTTGATTTAACTACCCAAATATTCTCTATGAACATTGTCCATCTTGTCGAATTTTATGATACTTCCATGCAGATAGCCAGTTTGAATTCTGAGTCAGGGTCATGACATGAATATGGAAACTATTGGGCCTCTTGTATGTGTCTATATAACCGATGATGATTTCTTCTAGGGGATAATTCATGAGGTGATTCTATCAGGATTTAAAGGAGAAGTTCCTTCAACCATTGTGCAGTGAGCAGGCCCACCTACTATAATGATTGTTGTTATTCATCAACATATTGTGAAATTGATTATTCTAAATGGATGGGATGAGGATGTGTGTAATATTATCATGTTTTAAGAGTACCAATTACAGCTACAATGCAAATTCTTAGGTGGTCCTATCCCTAAATATTATATAAAATGGATTGATATAGTGTTCTTGGTATTCCACTTTTTATAGAAACCTACCATCCATATGGTAGTTCTTGTAGCCAGTCTTTTCTTTAGTGTGATGAGTCTCTCATAGTATTTTTTCATATAGATTTATGATGAGGTGATACTTCCTATTATACTATTTTAGAACCACTTATGTGAAGTTTAATACCTAGTGAAATCTAGATACATTCAAATCTAGGATCTATTATAGTTAAAATATTGCAGCATGTTAGTTTTTGAGTATGTATCAATATTCACTGATTTAAAACTACGAGAAAAACATAATTTGTATCAACTCATTTCAATTATTTTAAAAGAACCACTAATAATTTAAAAAATCATGGATTTTATCATTTCAACCCACTTTATTAACATTAGTTAACTATAATCACCACATAATGAAAAAATGGTGGTTCTTATTTAAAAACTAGTGCCAATTGTTTTTTAGCACTATTTTTTATAGAAATAACCACTATTAAAAACCTATATCATAGTTTCAACAACCCTCATCCTTATGTAACATAATTCTCCTCATAATGCATTCAAATATCTCTATCTTTCATCCCCTCATCTTCTTCATAATAATTTTCCCCCTATACCTTGTCCTGATTCCCCTCCTCCATTACAATCACATCATAAACTCTTCATTGTGTTATCCCCTATCCTTCTTCACAATGGATTTACTTCTCCATAATTTGTCATATAAAACTCTTCAATTTTCCTATTCATTGTATCTGAGTTCAAGGGATTTTCCTAGAATATCTACTTTTATCATGTCTTTATCATTCTCTAATTTCAATGACCAATATGAAATTTATATTCGGATTTATAATTAGGGATTTAGGGAATTTTCTTATTGGGATATAAAATTTTAGGTAATAATAAATTAGGGATATAAGGATTTATATACCGAGGTTAAATTTATATATTGTATTTATTTTTAATTTGATTTATTATATAATATATAGTTAATTTTTATGTGATTATTAGGGTAAGGTTTTTTTAGTAATTTACATTTTTTGAATTGTTTTATTTTGATTAAATCATGAATTATGATTTTTTCTCATGTTCATGGTTTCTTTGTTGATAAATTATTGTTTAACAGTTATTTTATTATTTCATATTTATTTTTCAATATGTTATATGATATTTTTATATAGAAATAATTTGAAATAAAAATATCAATTTAGTGTAATTATATTTTATTTAAAGATTTATTTTTTGTAAAATTTTAAAAATAGTTAAATGTTATTCTAAATTATGTTTTATTTTTAACATGATTTTATTTAATTAATTTATGTTATTTATATATATATATTTATTTATTTATTAATAGGGTACAAATTGTAATAATTTGGGTTACTTTACCTCAGAATACACCTCAATATGTTAATAGGTTAGAGGTATTTTGGTATTTTGTAATTGTAAATTGATTATTTGATAGAATAATAACATATACATGTTATAATTTTCATTTCCAAAGATGATTTAAAAGACATGAAATTTATGAGCACTAGATATTGAAAAATATCTTACTTGATATGTGATATGGTTATAGTATGGATAATTGAACATTGTGGAACGTTAAACTTATTTTCATCAACAGAATGAAAAAAACTACAATCCTAACATTGGAGAATGAAATTCATAACTTTATTAATGATTATTTTTACACTACAATATAACATGATTATGATTTTGACATATTACTGGGGTACATTTCTAATTTTCCATAGACTAATACAAGAGATAAGTGAACTAAGAAATCTAATGGGTTTTATGAATTAGTGGATGATGGAAATAATAATTTCTATAAAATATATAATAAAGATACACATTTGTATTTTATTTAGAAAATACACCATATAAAATGTTTATGTGGAATTATAGATAATGAAATCTCAATGATATTGGAGTTACAACATGATGAATTTTTTAAAGGTAAGATTCCTAAATCTTTTTATGAGATGAATAAATGTTCTAACAAGCATGATTTCAATTATAAAATGATACATGAATATCGTAATGATTACATGTTATATCATCAAGGTTTTATTTTACTTTCCACCAAATCCAATATTGAAAATATTTCTCATTTATTCTAAAATGGTATAGAAAATGAAGTGGCATTCCATAGGAAACAATGATGGTTCTACATGACATCTATAAGATTTAAAATACTGAAAATAATTAAATTCTTTATGTAGAATGTTTTCTTTAGATCGAAGGAATGTGTGTTTGGAATTGTATATAGATGGATTATATAAGGCCCCAGCCTTAAACCTTACTTAATCTTGAGTTACTTCAAGAATACACATTGAGGATCTTTTCAGGTTTAGAGTTTTAGAGAATTATATCACAAAACATGCATTACATTCCACATTTAAACAAAGTGGTTTCATAAAAGATAGTACTCATTTTTCCCATCAACGGAAACATATTTAAAATAAAACATGGATTCTTTCTTGACACTTCCTTGACACTATCATCACATCATGTACCTTTCCCTTGACCTGTGAAATACATTTCAAAAAACTTGGGATGAGCATAGAAAGCTCATTAAGGGATATAAAAGTACGAAATGAAAACATTAGTCCATGCATGAAATCATACTTTACTCATAAAACATAATCACATACCTCATCAAATCATGAATAAATCATTGAAATCATAAGACATAAAAGGTAACTCGAGGCATTCATAACATTCTTACATAGGGAGTAACCCTCATGGTTACGTTTGGAATACCCATCACAGTATATTCTCTAAATCTCTTTGGAGAAACCTTAACATTTAACTCCTTCGCGTTCCCCAATGCATTAGAGAGCTATATCGGGGTCACCCACCATTAGTTTATCACGGAACCACTCGTCTTCATAAACAATGCACAAGAACCATAACATAATCATAGAACCTAACTTAATCACCAAGGAAAGATAAAATTCCCACATTTCAATAACAATATAACATTTTAAGATATTGAAATAATGAATCCATTCTAAAAAAACCATTTTCAAAACCATTTAATAAAGCGATTTTTGAATCAAAGTGTCCCATACCACTTTGAGGCTTTTAACATTTTAAACCATTAATATCCATATAAATAAATCCTTGAAACCATTTCGAAAACATGGATATTAATGAGAAATATTTATAAGAATAAATCATTAAAACATTTAAAATGATATTTTAGTTAAAGAGTCTTTCACAAAATGAGATACACTTAAATATAATAATTGAGGAATAACATTTAATCAGAACTTTATTATAACATGATTATAAAGGGATTCATGATATAATATTCCAAAGGATATTATATACACTATATAAGAGTGAATTGGTGCATAACAACAATGAAGTCTCAATAGAAATTTAAAATGAGATAAAATCCCTTATAAAGAAGGTATCCTTAAATTAAAGATAAATCAATCTCATAATTACGTGTGAAAAATATAAATACACCAAATATTAGTGGATATTAATTGTAAATCAATCAATGGTCATTCACACATATTCATAGGATGACATATTAAATAACTACATGTTGAACCCAAAGAAATCGAAATTGGGTTAAGAAGTTCCCTTGGTAAAATTCGACAGCCTAACAGCATCACTTTAAAATTCATAAAATTAGTTGATGAGAGAGAAAATAGTATCTCATTGCTTGGACCTAAAATTTACATCAATAAGGATATATGAGAATATATACCAACATAAAAATATGTAAATTAAAAGACATAACAAAATAAGTCTTTTAAAAAGAGGAGTGTGAAAGGTTCCCTTACCGATTTGGGCAACTTTTGAAACGTACACCCCATGAATGAAGGGTGATAAAATGAAGATGTAAATACCCATAAATGAGAGTATATTAAACAAATAGTATAATAATGGGCAGTAAATACACCACAGAAAAAGAAATAGTGGCAAATGTAGCATGAATCTCACAGGAATAAAAAGTGAGATGAAAATCCCCTTATGAAAATTCAGCAGCCTAACGACGCCACATAAAACTTTCAAAAATGGATTGATGAGATCAAATAGGGTCTATCATCACATTAAAATAAAAATTACATCAATATTATTATAAAATAACATCCTCCAACACAAGAACATGGAGCATAAAGGAAATGACATAAAAGAGAGTACTTGGAAAAAAAGAGAGAGGTAGGATCTATTACCTCGTGTCCGACATGACTCGATCATTCTTTAATCTCTTGAATAATAAACTTGAGTTAATTTATACTTTCTTCAGAACATTTTTCAAGTTCATTATTCATTTTATATCACTTATTACCTTGTTATGCACATTATGTAATCATTTAAGTTAATAACGCTCGTTTTGTCGATACTTGGTACTTGAGTCAAAAGGTAACTTCTTATATTTACTAGTTCTTCATGTAGTCAAATATCCATTATCTCAAGAATGAAATTAATGATGTAGATATCATATATACCATATATATATCCAATATATACATGCATTTATAATATTACATAATCATTTAGAGGTAAGGAATTAAATGCACCGTTCATGGAGACGGTAAGCCGTACGTATGCATGAACGCTACTTTCATTTATATTTCATAATTTAATGGAATGAAATAATAATAATATAAAGTTATATTATAATTCCAGTGTAGTATCATATATAATATCATTATCTTTATCCTTTATACGTCCCACATATGGCATTAACGAATCAAATCACTTTGAGGGGGAGGTAGTCCCCACTTCCTAAAATGAAGATATCGCGTTTACCCATCATGGAAACCATAAAGGTATGCCATAAATGAAAAATACAAAAGATTAAGGAAAAAATAAACATATTATATATCATATATAAATATAGTGACATCTTAATGGCCACCTTTTAAGGTGCTAAAAAAATATTGAACAATCATCGTTTCGTGAGGCAGAAATTCACCATCCACAGAAACAGTATGTTCTTTAACCATTAGATGTAGGTGTGTGGAAGTGTAGCTAAAATCCTTCTTATAAAAAAATCCTAGTATATTTAAGATACTGTTTTTGTTATAAAAAATGAATAAAAAGATTTAAGGGGTTGTAGAATCAAAATAAAACAAAAGAACATTAAAGAAGACATTACCATTAAATCGGGTAACTCCCTTTGGTTTGAACCAAAAGGGTTTCTTGAAGAGCTTTATGCCCAAGGTGAGGCTTCAATGATGAATAGAAGGATGTGGAGATATGGAATGGGTAGGGGTTGGCCGAGCCAAAGGCTTTAGCGGTGTGGGTAAGGAGGTAGAGGTGGGGGCCTTTTATAAGAGGAGAGGAGGGGCACTCTTAGAAAGTAAAGAAAGGTTACATTATTTTCAAATGCGTTTCGTATTTTAAAGGTCCCACATTGATATATTTCGAGGATAAGGTGATAAGGGTTCTAAATACACCCATACAATAGGTTTTTGACATGTTTAGGTCTTAGAGTTTACATTATCTTTTCATTTTATTTGAATCGTTAAATAATGAGGTAATCGTTGCATCATCATGATGTCATAAATAATTTAATTTATATAACATCTAAAAATTATATAAAAAATACTATGATGTAAGAAATATTTTTATATTTCCAATTACTATTTATAGTAAAAAATATGACTTTTATAACCCCATGTAAAAATTGTTTTAGTAGAACAATACATGTTTGTGTCATTTTTACTTTTACTTTAAATAAAAGGCATTAATTTCATTATCTTACCCAAGTGGATCCATGGGGTCCCAAAAATCGACCCATGGGTTGTCTTGGTCGGCCATGACACATCAAATAGGGTTAGTACAAGTTTCAAGATATTTTCATTTTATTACAATATCATTTTTACCTTAAATCACACTAATTACCTTTAATCGCGATTAATAAAACTTAAAAGTTACTTTTCATCAAAAATTATTTTCATCCCATTGAACCACATTTTACTTAGTAATGAAAATAATTTATATTGGATTTTTCAAATTCAAATCTCAAAAGTGGTAAAGTTCTATTTAAATGAAAAATCAGTTTTTGTAACTACCACTTTGTGGTTTCACTATTCATCAAAAATTACGGTTTTTCATAAAAATACCAAAAATTCTCCGTAAGCTATATTTGATATTCTGAATTCATAAATGATGTCTATTTTACCAAATTCATAACATTGAAGTTGCATTAATTAATTTTATAATTAAATCCCACTGTCAAATCAAATAGCGTGTTTTAAGAAACAGTATCTATCAAAAGATTGACACTCGTTTATGTCCAATCTCAAAGTGATATTAATTAAAATGACTACCATTGGATTAAATGGTAAAAATATATTCTAATTTAACTTTAAAACCAATTAAAAAGATAATCTAACTATATAAATACATTATATTAAAAATAGGTTTTGAATTAAAATACAACACTTTTCACTATTCATTAAAAAATAAACATTATCAGAAAAATACCAGAAATTTATCCAAAGTAAATTTCAATGTCCCAATCATAAATAATAAGTTTATTTTGACAAATAAATCTTATAAAATTGTCAAAATATAGATTTAAAAATGGTTCTCTATCAAAAGGCGGTAAAATAATCTTTTAAAAATATTAGAGTATTTATTCTTAAAATTGGATTCATTTGGATTTTAAGCCTCTAAAATTTATTGGATAAATGTAAAAATATTTAACAAACATATGTAATCATTTTGTAGTTATTTCTGTTCATTCCCTCCATTAAAACGGCTAGGTGTTAACTATTGTAATATTATTATATTTTTAGTGTGCAACATAAGATTTCAAAGAAACTCGTTGTTGTGTATTGGGTACGCCATCGAGCATAGCATTCCCTTTAAAGTTCTATTTACATTTTATTCACAAATATTGATAAACATTAGAATGTAATATTATTTATTTACATGGGATGTTACATAATTTCCCCCTTTTGGGAATTGCATCCTCGCAATTTCAAAATTGGGCTTGGAAACTCCATTGAAAGTCCCACATCGGAACAAGAGTCAATAAAACTATCACTTAAAAAGAAAGGGAGAGAAGTAAAAAGGTCACCCAAGTTAACCCATACTAAGATTACAAGTTTGAAAATATGGATATGGAGGAAAAAACAAAGGGTCATGTTCTGATGGAGAGTGATAGTAAACATCTCTAGGAGAAAGTTAACCACAAGAAAATCACAAGCTTGTGATGGGTTAAACGGTATTTGATTCCCTAGTAGGAAAAGTTAACAGACAAAATTTTGGTTTTAAGTTACTATTAATTGATGAATTTATTTTTGAGATTAACTAAATCATAATGAAACATACTAACTTGTCATGTATACTTTCAACTTTTACTAGATTCCTTAATCAAAGTCATATTTTCTCCAAAAGACGAGTATTTAGGAAGACTTGTTCGAATTAAGAGTACTATAATCAACTTCTTGAGAATCAACTATCCAAAAAAGAGAACTATATATTTCCCATGTATTTAGATATCAACCAAAACCAAACCAAAAAGTTTAGTACGATATCAGATAATACTCAAAATGGATATTTTTTTACAAAAAGAAAAACTACTCCTAATCTCCAAAATTTGTCCAACAATACCCAAATTTCAACAAATACCATTCAATAAATAGCTATCCATAAAATTATTCAATGTAATCCAAAGTAATATTGAAACCCAAATCTTTGAAGGATTTAATCACATTGTCTTCCAAAGTAAATCTTAACATTTATCTCCAAATAACACCAGTTACTCTTAAAGTATCACATTGAAAAGTAATTAGCCTAATCACATATTCTCTATGATAGGATAATAATTTCAATAGATAACCCAAAATAAACTTATTCTTCATTTATAAAATCATATAACTATAAATAATTAGTCAAACTAACTAGGGACTTCACGTAGTCTAGTGGTAGGCGATAAATAACAGTTTCACTTTAGTTGTGGGTTTGATTCCCGCATCTTCGTCCAACGCAACGGGTTGTCACACGGTCTGCGTGTTGTACTTTTTACAAAACTATATAATTTTATAACATTCCTCAAAAAGGTATAAATTCATCAAAAATAACCATAACATATTTTAACCTCAATTTTATCTCATTACTTTCATATTCCATCATATCATGTAGTAACACATAATTACCTCAAAGTAAGGATCATATAAACCATAATGGTTACCTTTATAATTATTACCTGAACTTCCAAATAGATTTGGTTCTCTCGTACACAATGAATTAGAGAACTCACCAAAGTTCAAGTGGATAATCATGACTCCTTGATAGTTGGTTTGGAATAACCACGGGATTCCTCATTGAATCCCCTATTTCATCTAGTCCCTTAATCAGAGAACCACCATAGTTTCCTTCATACCCACTGTCACTTTGGTTCCTACTAGATCTATCCATTTACTAAAACAAAAAAAAAGTCAGTGTGAGTATATCAAAAAAATCATCATGTACTAAAGAGGAAGATAAACACTAAGATATACTTATCCAAGTTATATCAAACTCATTCCAACCTTAAAAAAATAAACAATGACTCCATCTAATATACTAACCATTGTGGTTAAACACAACTTGTCACTTATACTTAAAAAATACCCTATCCTCTAAAGTTATCTAAACCGACCTCCGATACCAACTATAAGGCCCTAGCCTTAAACCTTACTTAATCATGTGTTACTTCAAGAATACACGTTGAGGATCTTTTTAGGTTTAGAGTTTTATAGAATTATATCATAAAACATGAATTACATTCCACATTTAAACAAAGTATTTACATAAAAGATAATACTAATTTTTCCCATCAACGAAAACATATTTAAAATAAAACATGGATTATTTCTTGACACTTCCTTGACACTATCATCACATCATGTACCTTTACCTTGAACTATGAAAAACATTTCAAAAACTTGGGATGAGCATAAAAATCTCAGTAAGGGATATAAAAGTACGAAATGAAAACATTAGTCCAAGCATGAAATCATACTTTACTCATAAAACATAATCACATACCTCAACAAATCATGAATAAATCATAGAAATAATAAGACATAAAAGGTAAATTCATGCATTCATAAACTTCTTACATAGGGAGTAACCCTCATGGTTATGTTTGCAATACCCATCATAGTATATTCCCTAAATCTCTTTGGAGAAACCTTAATGTTTAACTCCTTCACGTTACCCAATGCATTGGAGAGCTATATCGGGCTCACCCGCCCTTAGTTTGTCACGGAACCACCCATCTTCATAAACAATGTCCATGAACCATAACATAATCATAGAACATAACTTAAGCACCAAGTAAAGATAACATTCCCACATTGAAATAACAATATAACATTTTAAGATATTGAAATAATGAATCCATTCTAAAAAACCAATTTCAAAACCATTTAATAAAGAGATTTTTGAATCAAAGTGTCCCTTAACACTTTGAATCTTTTAACATTTTAAACCATTAATATCCATATAAATAAATCCTTGTAACCATTATGAAAACATGGATATTAATGAGAAATATTTATAAGAATAAATCATTAAAACATTTAAAATGATATTTTAGTTAAAGGGTCTTTAAGAAAATCATATACACTTGAATATAATAATTGAGGAATAACATTTAATCAGAACATTATAATATCATGAGAATAGAGGGATTCATGATATAATAATCCAAAGGATAGTATATACACTATATAAGAGTGAATTGGTTCATAATAACAATTATTGTCTCAATAGAAATGTAAAATGAGATAAAATCCCTTATAAAGAAGGTATCCTTAAGTTAAGGATAAATCAATCTCATAATTATGTGTGAAAAATATAAATACACCCAATATTAGTGGATATTAAGTGTAAAAAAAATAAAAGGTCATTCACACATATTCAGAGGATTACATATTCACAAACTACATGTTGAACCCAAAGAAATCGAAATTGGGTTAAGAAGTTCCCTTGGTAAAATTCGACAGCCTAACAGCGTCACTTTAAAATTCATAAAATTAGTTGATGAGAGAGAGAATTGTATCTCATTGCTTGGACATAAAATTTACATCAATAAGGATATATGAGAACATATCCCAACTAAAAAAGATGTAAATTAAAAGACATAACAAAATAAGCCTTTTAAACAGAGGAGTGTAAAAGGTTCCCTTACCTATTTGGGCAACTTTCGAAATGTACACCCCATGAAAGAAGGGTCATGAAATGAAGATGTAAATACCCATAAATGAGATTATATTATAAAAATATTATAATAATTGGCAGTACATACACCACACAAAAGTAAATAGTGGAAAATGTAGCATGAATCTCATGGGAATAAAAAGTGAGATGAAAATCCCCTTAAGAAAATTCGGCAGCCTAACGGCGCCATGTAAAACGTCCAAAAATGGATTGATGAGATAATATAGGGTCTCTCATCACATGAACATAAAAATTACATCAATAGGATAATAAAATAACATCCTCCAACATAATAACATGGAGCATAAAAGAAATGACATAAAAGATGGTACTTTGAAAGAAAGAGAGAGGTAGGATCCCTTACCTCGTGTCTGACTTGACTCGATCGTTCTTTAATCTCTTGAATAATAAACTTGAGTTAATTTATAATTGATTAAAAACCATTTTCAAGTTCATTATTTATTTTTTATATCACTTATTACCATGTTATGCACATTATGTAATCATTTAAGAAAATAACGCTCGTTTTGTCGATACTTGGTACTTGAGTCAAAAGTAAACTTCTTATATTTACTAGTTGTTCATGTAGTCAAATATCCATTATCTCAAAAATTACATTAATGATGTAGATATAATATCTACCATATATATATCTAGTATATACATGAATTTAAAATATTACATAATCATTTAGAGATAAGAAATGAAATGCACCGTTTATGGAGACAGTAAGCCGTACGTATGCATGAATGCTACTTTCATTTCTATTTCATACTTTAATGGAATTAAATAATAATGATATAAAGGTATATTATAATTCCAGTGTAGTATAATATATAATATCATTATCTTTATCCTTTACACGTCCCACATATGGCATTAACGAATCAAATCACTTTTAGGGGCGGTAGTCCGCACTTCCTAAAATGAAGATATCGCGTTTTCCCATAATGGAAACCATAAAGGTATGCCATAAATGAAAAATACAGAAGCTTAAGTAAAACATAAACATATTATATATCATATATAAATATATTGATATCTTAATGTCCACCTTTTAAGGTGTTAAAAGAATATTGAACAATCATCGTTTCGTGAGGCAGAAATTCACCATCCACAGAAACAGTATGTTCTTTAACCATTAGATGTAGGTGTGTGGAAGTGTATCTCAAATACTTATTATAAAAACTTCCTAGTATATTGAAGATACTGTTTTTGTTACAAAATAAATGAATAAAAATATTTTATGGGGTTGGAGGAGCAAAATAAAACAAAAGAACATCAAAGAAGACTTTACCTTTAAATAGGGTAACTCCCTTTGGTTTGAACCAAAAGGGTTTCTTGAAGAGATTTATGCCCAAGTTGAGGATTCAATGATTAATAGAGGGATGTGGAGAGATGAAATTGGCAGGTGTTGTCCATGCCCAAAGGCTTGAGAGGTGCGGGTAAGGAGGTAGAGGTGGGGGGCCTTTTATAAGAGGAGAGGAGGGGCACTCTTGGAAAGACAAGAAAGGTTACATTATTTTCAAATGATTTTCGGATTTTAAAGGTCCCAAATTTATATTTGTCAGGGATAAGGAGATAAGGGTTCTCATTCCATCCATACAATTGGTTTTTGACGTGTTTAGATCTTACATTTTACATTATCTTTTCATTTTATTTGAATCGTTAAATAATGAGGTAATCGTTGCATCATCATGATGTCATAAATAATTTAATTTATTTAATGTCTAAAAATTCTAAAAAAATTACTATGATGTAGGAAATATTATTATCTTTACAATGAAAATTTATAGTCAAAAATATGACTTTTATAACCCCATGTAAAAATTGTTTTAGTAAAACAGTACATGTTTGTGTCATTTTTACTTTTACTTTAAATAAAAGGCATTAATGTCATTATCTTACCCAAGTGGCTCCATGGGGTCCCAAAAATCGACCCATGGGTTTTCTTGGTCGGACATGACTCATAAAATAGGGTTAGGACAAGTTTCATGATATTTTCATTTTATTATAATATCATTTTTACCTAAAATCACACAAATTACCTTTAATCGCGATTAATAAAACATAAAAGTTACTTTTCATCAAAAATTATTTTCATCCCATTGAAGAAAATTTTACATAGTAATGAAAATAATTTATATTTGATTTTTTAAATTCATATCACAAAAGTGGTAAAGTTCCATTAAAATGAAAAATCAGTTTTCGTAACTACCACTTTGTGGTTTCACGATTCATCAAAAATTAAGGGTTTTTAGAAAAATACCAAAAATTCACCCTAAGCTATATTTGATATTCAGAATTCAAAAATGATATCTATTTTACCAAATTCATAACATATAATTTTCATTAATTAATTTTATAATTAAATCCTGATGTCAAATCAAATAGGGTGTTTTTAAGAAACAATATCTATCAAAAGATTGACACTCGTTTATATCCAATATCAAAGTGATATTAATTCCAATGACCACCATTGGATTAAATGGTAAAAATATATTCTAATTTAAATTTAAAACCAATTAAAAAGATAATCTAACTATATAAATAAATTAGATTAAAAAGAGTTTTTGAATTAAAATACTACACTTTTCATTATTCATTAAAAAATGAACATTATCAGAAAAATACCAGAAATTTATCCAAAGTAAATTTAAATGTCCCAATCATGAAGAATATGTTTATTTCGACAAATAAAGCTAATAAAATTGTCAAAATATATATTTAAAAAAGGTTCTCCATCAAAAGGCGGTAAAATAATCTTTTAAAAATATTAGAGTATTTATTCTTAAAATTGGATTCATTTGGATTTTAAGCCTCTAACATTTATTGGATAAATGTAAAAATATTTAACAAACATATGTAATCATTTTGTAGTAATTTCTATTCATTCCCTCCATTACAACGGCTAGGTGTTAACTATTATAATATTATTATATTATTAGTGTGCAATGTAAGATTTCAAAGAAACTCATTGTTGCGTATTGGGTACGCCATCGAGCATAGCATTCCATTTAAAGTAGTATTAACATTTTATTCACAAATATTGATAAACATTAGAGTGTAATATTATTTATTTACCTGGGATGTTACAGATTAAATCCATTCCGGACTCAAAGTAAAACTTATAGAATATGGTTGTTTATTTTCTCCCTTACAATCTGTATCCATGGATGTGTATGAAAAAAATTTATTTCATTATTTCAATGATCATTCCAAAAAAACAATTATTTGAATGTTCATTGATGTATACCTTCTTCATCTTATAGAATAATTAGAAGAGTTACGTGCTATGATGTAGATACATAAATGATTTTAAATATAAAATGTTCAAAATACTTACTGCACAATTATAGGTTATAATTTCCTTGAATTAGAAACCATTTATAGTTTTAAAACCCACACTATCTTGGAACTTCCAATCTCAAATTTTTACTTTGATCATAGAAAACTACCATATAGTAGGCAATGGTGTTTCATTTTTTACCATCAATTATTAGATTCATCCTGTAGACATAGGTTTGAAAATAAATAATTTGATGGATGAAATGATTTAATTATTCAACCAAAATTGTTATCTGGTTCAAAAAATTATAACACCACATGATATTATATCTATTTTATTTAAATAAACTTTATTTTTATGATAGCTTTCTTTATAAGAAACCTCTAGTCGAAATAGAACCCATAATATAATAAACCTATGTTACCCAGAAAATCAATTGATGAGTATGAATAAGATTAACGACATTATTAAATAAATGTATAATAGTTTATAATGATAAAAATTTATTGATAATCGCCCAATTCTAATAAAATATTTTAATGATTTAAATACCAATTTTAAATGTAATGTATTTTTCTACATGTTATATATTTTTATTGATAATAAAGTATATTTATAAAAATTGAAAAATGGTTTCAATAAAATATATTGATAATGTATATTTCAAAATGAATAATCATCCATTCGTTAGTTATATAATGGTAAGAAATGATGATAAAATAATTTAAAGATAAAAACATTTATTTTTCATAAAATTATTGTTATGTGAATAATATGTTTTTTTCATAATAAATAGAATTGTTCTCAACTAATTAAAGTTTTTAATTAAATTATTTTATTATATGTCATATAAAATATTTTTACATTCATATAATAGTAATTTCTGGGTAATGAGTGAGTGTAAACTGTTTTTATGGTTAAAAATATATTTTTTTCTAAAAATTGATTTTTGTTGCATTTCACACAATTATTTTAAATTAATTATTTATACTTGTATAAATTTAATTTGATAAAATCTATTATATATTTATAATCATTATTTCTTAATATTTTACTAATTCCACCATAATATTTGTTCTTGATGAATAGTAAAATTAATAAAAAATATTTACACCGGTTAAGGTTATAACGTGTTTACCAAGGTTTTTCAACTTATAGATAAGGGTAATATTTCAAAATAAACTTATCTAATTCTTATTTTATGGGGTTATACTGACACTATATTATACTAACTTAAAATATTTAGCCATTTGGATACACATTCATAAGAAAGTGGCATTATATTATTTAAATCTTTTATGTAGTTTCAAGTGGGTCATGTCCCGCACATATAAAAGGGAACCTCCTATCCTCAATTATTAAAAACATTTGAGACATTTATACTGTCCAATAACCATCCAAAAGCATTCCTAGAATAATTAGATCCATCCTAGATCCCATTTTCTTCTCTTAATACCAATATTTCTTATATTAAGGTGTAAGTCAAAGGTGGTCTCTCAAAGATGAGGTATAAATCTTAACCAAAATATTTTAATTTTATTTCCTCTCTAAAATTATCTAATATTTTTATATCCATATAAACATGATTATCAGAGTAAAAAAAATATAATTATAAGTTATTATTATTATTTTACAACCATTTTTCACATATTTTATATCAATTTGAAAATGAAATTATCTTTCATGTGTACATGTCCACTACCGTCTCCACACAGTGATGTGATTCATTTTCCATCACCACCTCACATTTCTAGATATAATGATGAATTTCATAAATAAAAATGTTATTTATGAAATATTTATGATTATTTAATGATAAAATATTATTTATCTTTAACTAATTATTTTCATTAGAAAATGAAATCAATGTTCATTTGTACATGCGGACTACCGAATCCATGAAAATATTCATTCATATTTATATATATACCTTTTATGTATGGTTATAAATACATGTATAATGAATATATATGATATTATATCATTATAAAAAAATTAGATGATGGATCCATGATCATGATGCAAGAACCCTATGTAATGACCTGAAACATACATCAAAAATGAAATAGTTGTCACCCAAAAATGATGATTTGAATAAAAAATATTAATAAATGGGTGGTCAAATTTTATAAGTGGATAATATATGATAATATAAGTATTTACATGTTTTTAAATATATTTACAATAAATTTAAATTTATTATAAATTAGGATGTAGAACATTCACAAAAATAGGACTTTTGGTAAGGATTTATCATCTCACTTTTGTATATGTGATGAATATTCCATATTCACCACTTTTGTATTTTATGTGGTGTATATAAATTCCATTTGATGTTATATATCATGAATATATTTATATTTAGGTATTTAATGTTTTATTTGAATTAATTTCTATCATGGGGTATATGATTCAAAAGTTTTCAAAGTTGTAAGGGTATTATATTACAACTTTTTACAAAGATTTTTTATACTTAAATTTTTTATTATGAAATTTTATTACATATATCTCAAAAATAGTATTTATTTTCTTATCCTCTAGTTGTCTCTATCATTCATAAGTTTTCCTTTCATCTTCCCCTATCTAAATACTCAATGTTTGAAAAGGATGTTTTTAAGGAAAATCATCTATATTTTTTATTCGGCAGGTAATCTCTTATTCTACATATATATTTTCCATAAAATGTTTTTAAGAGTGTTTTTAAGAATCTAAAAATACATATTAAATTAGGTTTTACCCAAATTTCCATGTATGTAAAATAATAAGGAAAATTATTTTTTTTCCGAACAAGGTACTTTTTACCAAAGGTGTGAATAGAATATTTTTATGAACATAAACCACATGAATTTATTTTAAATCAATGAGAGTATTATTTACTTAAAATATTTCTTTTTAATTTTCTAGGATTATTTTCAAAGAAAATATTTTGCATAATATTCGATAATTTTTTAGATTTTAATAATTTATTTTCAAATGAAAAGGTTATTTTCCCCAAAAAAAATTCTGGTGATCTTTGAAAGATATTTTTCAACTATGGTAACATCCTTTGATGTTACTTATGATTCACTGAGGATGTGATCATATGATACCATCCTTATTCCTTACCTTTATGTTTTATGATTATGATGATGAAATATTGATGATTCCCATTTTCTTTTCCACTAGTTAAGCTATGAAGAAATGATAAATGCTTTTATGATCTTATGGCATAATATGAATGGATTATATGGAAATTGGGTTCATTACAGAACTATAAGAAATTGGGTAAAGAAAAATATTATTTGATATTAAAGGGTGCACATAAGCTTATCCCAAGACCTAAAATAGGGTAAATAAGTGGTTATCTCACTCCCAAAGTAGGCATATGAGAGGGTATCCTAAGACTAACATGTGATGAATGTATTGGTGGGAATAATTGACATAAGATTTATATGATTACACTACTAAAAGTATAGGTTTACCCAGTTTTCATATTTATAAGAACTATTTAAAATCACCGATAAATGCCCATTTATCAGCACTAGAAAAAGAACTGAAAAATAGGGCCCTTATTAGTGCTTTTTTAGTTATGATAAAGTGGGGTCTTTATTAGTGCTAAAAAGTACTGATAAAGGGTCCCTTTATCAACACTAATAAAAAATGCTAATAAAGTCATGACCTTTTTCAACACTACTAAAAAAGTGGTGATAAAGGGGTTCCTTTATCACTTTTAATAAAAAAAGGGTCCTTATAAGGGGGGGATTTATCAACACTAATAAATAATAACTGATAAAGGGGACCCCTTATTAGTGCTAGTAAAAATGCGCTGATAAATCCCACCCCCCTTTATCAACACTTTTTTACTAGCACTGATAAAGGCCCCCTTTATCAATTCTTTTTTCTAGTACTGTTAAAGGGAATATTTCATAAAAAATATATTTCATTAAAAAATATATATTAATATATTAATATATTAATATTTATATATATCTATTATATTTTTCAAGAAATTTATTTAGATAAGGCTAAATACATATTTACTATTAATTTATAATATATTTAGTAAAAATGGATTATAATATAATTACAAAAATATTATTAATTAATAATTTTATAATTATTATCAAGTAATATTCATTAAGTAATAGTTATATGACATAAAAATAAAATGAATTAGTGAACGATCTAAGATAATTTGAAAACATGACTTGGACATCAAACAACCAAAATTTTTGATCTGGGCATCTTTTTGGGCTCTACCACATATAAAATAGAAGTTCTAAAAGATATCAACACCTTGGTGTCCTAAGGTAACCCCAACCATATATTTCTCGAGTCCATAAAATCCCAAAAGCCCTCCAAAACTGAGATTTTAGTTAGGGTTTCATAATTTTTCAATATTCGATGGAATTTCTGCCCCTATTTAAGGGGGCCTTATTGTCTTTTTCAGTGGAGAATGAGTTTACTCTGAGTTATTATATTCATATTGATATTATGGATATGAATTTTTATAATTTTTCACAATGTATAATTATTTATAATTAAATATATGTAGATTTTATTATATTTACATACATTAAATCAATTATATAAACCTATATTTAAACATATTTACATAAAAAAAATTAAACAATATATTACCATCTTGTTACATTATAATGATATATGAATATATATATACTTATATATATATATATAATTTATATATATACATATGTGTGTGTATTAATAAACTAATACATATTTATTTTATATTCTACTATATTTAAGTGAATATTAATAAATAATATATTAAAATAAACATAAGTATATATATATATATATCACACATAAACCTATTTTTTATAGATGATTTTAAAAATAACTATATGAATATATGAATAAAAAATATATATGTAAATATATATATATATACAAACAAACAAAAATATCATAAAATAGATAGTAAAACATCTTGTTGTGGTGGTAAATTCATTCAAGATCCAATGTAGAGGTGTAGGGATAAAGTCTAGGCACGTGTGGTTGGTCAACAATAGGTTATAATGTCGTAAATAACTCACAAAGTATCATTATGAGCATTGATAAAGGGGTGGTTGTCATGTGGGTGAAAAGTGATGATAAAGGGGTGGAGGAATTGCTAAAAATGGGTGTTGGTAATCTCCGAAAAATTACACTTTATCAGCACTTAAAAAGATGTGCTAATAAAGGCCCCATTTATCATCACTTTTTTTGTGCTGATAAAGGCCCTTTTTATCGTCACATTTTTTAGTGTTCTTATAGGGTGAATTTATCAGTTATTTTTTCCAACAATGATTAAGCCATCCCTATATCATCACTCACATTTTTAGAGCTTCTTTATCACTGATAAAGGCATTTTGTAGTGAAGTTAAAGGAAAGTTTTTTAGTAGGGTTCTGATTATGACACACTTCATGACACTTCATTATGAAATGATCTTATTTTAATTTCATCCTATCATGGATCATGTTTATTGATTCTATTATGATTCATGTCATATGAAACACTAAGGTTTATTCCATGACTCGTGATTATGATCTATGAATTCCTGAGTATGATTTTCAAATGTTAAGATCATATTATTATGTATTTACACTCCAATTATGCTTAAAATGATTATTGATTTATATATCCCATGTTTACGCTTACTAATTTTTAGGTTCAACCTTTATTATGTTTCATTTTCCCTAGGATATAATGAAATGATTTATGTTTTATATGTCTAATAAGGTTTCAAATTGTGAAAAAATAGTTGGAGATGATGTAAATCTTTTATGTATCAGTTGTTTTTGTATCCAAGTTTCTAAAGACACTAAACCTATACAGTTTGTGTCTAGATCATATTTATATTTAATTTATATTCATCCAAGGTGATGTGATGTTTATATATGTAATTTTTAGGTCATCATTATTGGTATCATAGTGAGGTTTAGTTATTTTTGGAAACAAGGATGAGGAAATGTTAGTATCCGTACTTAGAATAAGCCTGATTATAGGATAATAACATAATTTATTATAAAGAAAGAATTGTGGTTTTCCAATAAAATACATCTATATCTAGATATTGAAAATTGTCTATTTTTTTAATAGATAAACATAGTGGTAAAAACTCTTAAAGGGGTATATTGGGCATTAAATCAATCATCACAAGTGCACAATGAGTGGGCCTAATATTGAACACAAAGTTGGACCCTCCCATGGGATATTCTTCAGTTAATTCCTATTTTATTTATGAATCATAATAAATGATTTGAATATATTATGACCATAATGCCCTATATTTAACCTAAGGTGTTATATATTGAAAATAAGGTTTCATAATTTAGATGTCCTATAAATTATTATCATGATTATATGGGCTATCTCAAGGATTATTATTTATCAAAATATTATTTTAGGTTTTATTTGGTGTCTAAAACTAGATGTAATTGTGTTGACACTAAATGTTGAAGACAATATAGTCACTTTCCTTCTATGAAATAGAATATTATGAGAGTTGGAAGAAACAATATCATTGTTATGCTTACACATATTTCTTAGGCCATTAATCGTTATATAATTCCAAAAATGAAAAGGAGGGAACAGACTTCTAGTAAGTCCTTAATGAGGAAACATCCACCTTCTCTTAGTGTGTCTATTTATCCACTAATTGTTGATTCCTAAATCAATACCACATAAATTATATTTTCTATTTTGTAGTGTTTGGAACATGAAAAAGTTATTTTGGTTTTTTATTATTCGGAAGGAAAAACAAGCCAATAATGGACTCTTATCAAGAAAATGAGGCAAGAAGAAGATATTAATTCTATAGAGTGGGGTGAGTTTAGATGGTTGTTTATTAGAAATTACATTCCCTGTGTTATTAATATGAAAATGGATAAGGGATTCATTAATCTAATTTCAAAGGATGATGAATCCATTAGTACCTCTAATGAAAATTAGACAATACTTTTGAGGTACACTTTTGGTATTATCATGCAACCTAAAAGCATTATTCATCAATTATTAAACTGCTTAAAACCATGTCTCTAAAGGGTATTAGCAATAAGAGGTTTGGTAGCTATGAAGAAATCATTTGATGTTATCTCAAGGAAGAAATAGAGATTGGAGTTATCCATCAATATTATCATTTTAATAAGAAAAGAAATATGGAGTTTAAAGGAAATATAATAATAAAAACCATAGGAGGAAGAAGATGAACCTTCTTCTATGCCAGATTTGTGGAAATAAACATTTAGTAAATTGATGTAATGGGACTATTAAATGATTTATGTGTGTAAAGTGTGGTCATCAGGCAATAGAATTCGGATGTTGTGGGAAGAAGTTGACTAATGATGTGAATAAATATAATTCCCTATAAAATGCACCACCCACAATCCAGTGATTCAAATACAAAGAGTTTGGGAATTATTCTAACAAGTTCTTGATTATATGGGTCAATGATGATGATCTACATCAAAAACCACTTAATCCTAGATACAAAGGGAAACCTCACGTGATTTCTATTTCTGATCTGGTGTATGATAACAAAGTGGTAAAATGTACACTTATCATCAACTCTTGAACTACTAATGTATTGTTTTATTTTGGATATTTCCACACTTTTATATATAAATTTTTTTTAAGAGTATTACATTACCACCTCAATGAATATATGTTAAATTAATAGTGAAGAATATAAATGGTATTATGATTGTATCTCAAGTCTTTGATTCATGTCTAATTGATGTTTTTTGTAGTTTTATACCACTAAATTTTCTTATTATCTCTCTTGATAAATATGATGGTCTTTTGGGAATTCATTTTCTTTATTTATAGTGAGACCATATCAATTTACCAGGAAGTGAAGTCACATTTGATATTTCAAACTAACAATTGATCTTCTATCAGTGTGAGTATAAATATAAACTTATTAAGGAAATTGTATCCATTTATTGGTATTGTTTCTTATTCAAAGTTGTTATTTATATTATATAGTTCGGGATAAACTCAACATAAAAGACAAACCTATTGTATGGGAGATTATTGATGTATTTATAGAAGATATTTCTAGTCTTACACTAAATTATGATGTTTAGTTTTCAATATAACTCATACCTATTATTACACATGTTTCATAGAATCCATATAGAATGTATCATATTGAGTTACAATAATTGAACAAGCAATTCTAGGAGAATTTTAATAAGGGATATGTGCATACAAGTTAATCACAATGGGGTGTAATTATTATTTTTATTAATAATAAATATGGATCAATATGACTATGCATTGATTATCCAAAACATACAAGATTGTAATCATGAATAAATATCCCATGCCCTTTATTAAGGATTTTTTTAATCAATTACCAGGATCTAAATATTTTTTCAAGATTAATCATCAATATGGATACTATTAATTGATGGTCAAAATGAAGACATACCCAATACAAACCTCATTATGAGGTATATATAGTATTAATTTATAGGGATTCAATTTGGTATTACTAATACCCATGTTATCTTCATAGATTTAAGGAATAGATTCTTTTCAGATTACCTTGATCAGTTTATGGTAGTCATTATATATTATATTATTATATATTACAAGAGTGATGAATAGTAAGAATACCACTTTAGTATTATTTTGAAGACCCTATGGAAGGATAAGTTCTATGAAAAATAAATCAATTATAGATTTTGGATAATAAATGGTTTTTTTGGGTTATATAATCTCAAAATAGTTTATATTAGTTGATCCATCAAAGACATAAGTTATTGATTAATGACCTAGACTAACCACTTTGACGGAGATATGTAGTTTTATCGTATTGTTTAGATATTATTAGTGATGTGTGAATAATTTATCTTGGATATCTAGTCCACAGGTTATGTTAACTAGGAAGGGAACCAAGTTTCTTTAGACTGGTAAATATAAATAAATTTAAAGGAACTAACGAGAAGGTTGGTCAGTAAACCTATACTCAGACTACCCTATAGTCGAGAAGGTTTTGTGATTTATAGTGACTCATAAAATAAAGGTTCATTATGTGTTCTTATGTAGAATGAAATATTAATAGATTATTCCGCATTCTAATTGAAGGTTCATGAGAAAAATTACCCAACTCATGATTTATATTTAGTTATGGTAATGTTTTATTTGAAGATATGGAGGCAATATCCTTATGAATAAATGTGTGACATATATACTGATCATAAAAATTTAAAAAATATATTCAGAAAGAAAGAGTTGAATATATTCCAGATAATATGGTTGTAGTTAATTAAATATTATAATTTTTCAAATAATTACCGTTAAGCTTATATTATTAAATCGAAAATGTTAAAACATTATTTTAATGTCATCATTTTTGGAAATTAATTATTAAAACTTTACTTTTATTTTCAGTTGTAAAAAAAGTCGATGTTAAAAGTCAAAGATAATTTTTTTGAATTGATCACATTACTGATTTTACATTTCACACATCACATGCTTGTATGTTTTTTCTTCCCATATAGGGTTATAATGCAAAATAAAATTGTTTTCCATTTTTCATATAAATACATCTAACACATCATTTAAATTGATATTTTTATTTCTCTTTCTTTATAATTTGGTATCAATACCTATTTCACCATTCGATCTCTTTGATGGGGTAATCTATCTATATAATAGTTATATTGACCATTTATTTCAATTGTATAAATGTCTATGAAAATTTTCATTTGTTTTTATCTATATAAAAAATTCAATGATGATAATTCCTTTATATGAGATCGCTATGGTACTCCTCAAAATTACACATGATTTTTTAATCTTGAAGAAAAATAATATCGAGAAACGACATCTAAAGTCAAAGGAAAAGAGAAAAAGTTGGAGAAGAAGAAAAAATATTAAATCATGTTTGTTAGTTTGGATGTTATAGTTTTATATTTATTATATTATTCTTCAGTAAAGTATACTTTATATAATTTTTTCTAAAATTTCGTTTTTAGAGAATTCAAACTTTTAACTGATATAACTTTTGATCTGTAAGTTTATTTTAGCTTCATAAATAACAAATTTATGTCTACAATAAATACAATTCTTATATAATTTTTTTTTATGTTTTTAACATTAGTTATAAGAAAATACGATATTAAATCTATATTTAATAATTTTTTTAACATCATTTTTTCATATAACAAAAGTTAAAGGTGTGGTTTCATTCCATTAATACATATAACCAATTTGAAAAGTGATTTTCCACATTAAAGATGATTCTTAAAAAATTATTTTATAAATTTACCCATTTATATACAACCATTGTTAAAAGTGTATTTAAAATATCAACCACAATATAGTCAGTTAAAATGAAACATTAAAATTGAAAAAAAATGATGTTAAAAATCCTTTTTCTACTAACTCAACCATAGTGCATCCCAAACTGGGTGCCACATTTCAGTGCCTAAATCTGGTTGATCACATGACCTCAAGTACACCTCTCTATATGCCAGAGGCTTCCAATAAGCAGTGAGGGTCTGAAAAGTCATTAATGGGGTAATATACCCTCATTAATCAGAGTAATAAACCAGCGAAAATAATAAACAATAGATTAAGAAATATATATCAATAAAAAATACCCATATCTCATAGAAATCAAAGCAGGAAATATAATATCCAACTGAAACAAAAAAATACATACTAAAATATGATTCAACTATCTAGATGAAGACTAAAAATAAAGACACCAATGAATCTTATGTGGGCCTCAAACCCCCTTGGGTTCCCTTAAACAACCTATATCCCTAATTGGTAATCTAACCCTAGGCCTTTTCCCTTAACCTATCCTGCAACAATAAAGTTTATTTAGATACCGATCAGACACCCCGAGTAGGGTGTGAGTACAATTCAGTAGGGCACCACCAATAGTGTCTAAAATAATATCCAGTAATATAATAGTTTATTCAATTCTATAGAAAATTAATTACAATTCATAATTAAACGGTTGTCACATTGTCAGTTAATCTTTATTTAACCACATAAACCTCAGGTTCCTATGGGCCTCCATATCTCCATGCCTGCTTCGACCCATATACAAGTTTGATCTATCCCCCAGGGATATCCCATGTTTGAATGTTCATGTTAACATTCTTATTTTCACAAATTAATAACCATGTTACTATTAATTTATTCACACATTAGAATGAACATGTTAACATTCTTTATTTCACAAATGAATGACCATGTTACTATTAATTAATTCACACATCATAATGACCATGTCACCATTCTCTATTTCACAAATGAATGACCATATTACCATTCATTAATTCACACATTAGAATTACCATGTTACCATTCTTTACTCCTTGGTTGAATTTCCATGTTACCATTCACCATTTTACAACATATAGTCAAATAATCATGTTACCATTCATAATATTTAGTCGAATGTGCAGGTTACCATTCACTATTTAAAAATATATAATTGAATGAGCATATTATCATTTATAATACTTGTATGAATTTCTAGGTTACCATTCACCATTTACACATATATCATAAAAAACATGACACATATACCTTATCCATCCATTAATTGATTTTGTAATTAATTAATCCATTTTTCACAATATTTAGATTCAAAAAAATAATTTACTTATTAATTCTTAAAACTCAAAATTCCAAAATCTCATAATTAATTCCCAATTAATTACCTAATTCACTCATCAATATCACATAAACAATTTCCATAGTTGATTCTCCCCAAATTCCACAATTTCACAATCTCATAATTAATTAATTCATTAAATTATTTAATTCTATCAAGAAATTAAATTGCTAAACAAATATAGAAATTATAAAATTTTCTTGTACTAAATAAAAAACATGAAAATGGGATTTTAACATTATACCAACTTCCCCAATTTGATGAAAATGCCCACAAATAGAAAAATCCCCAATTTGAAGAGGATCAGTCAAGATGCAATGAAGAATGGAATGTAGATCTGAATACTAAATTCAATATCAAATGAATCAGGTCATAAAAAATCATAGATTTATATCTAAATACAACAATGGGTAAATATCCTTATTTACCATGAAAGAGGAGTAGAATATGGATATAGATCTCAACAAGAATAAATCACATACCTCGTGGTGAAAATATTAAATACACCTCTTGATTCACTATGAACAGAGGTCATAAAAGATTTGGATATATCCAGGAGACTCTAAAATAACCAAAGGAAGTATAGGGTAAATGTATGAGGGTTGAAGCCCAAAATATTGAAAAATTAAATTGCACAACTATTTTAAAAATACAGGATTAGAATTTACATGTTGTCTAACCGAGTTACACGTCGTGAAATTATTTTTAAATCATTCCACCAAAAAATACGTATAATAAAATTTATTTATTTAAAACCCATGAATAATTACATGTTGTGTAATACTCTTACATGATGTGTAAATGTTTTTTAGTTTAGTTTTATCCCATTTTCCCTTCAAAACCTTTTAACTCACCCTGAACCCATTTTTAACACATCACTCGTTTATACCCAGACTCCACTAATTAAAATAAGAATACATCCCCAAAAATTAGTTAATTTTATCCAATAAAGGCTATCTATATCCAAATGAGACCTGGACATTACAGATCAAATGAAATCAACTAAGGGAGAAATGTACCTAAAAAGAACAGGATCTTAAAATATCCTCACCTTATAACAGTTTGACCTCGAGCTAGACCTCCATGAATCTCTGAGATTTTGGGTAAGAAATTTTGAGCCTCTGAGACCACATATCATCTTATGCTTCCTAATTTTGCTCCTTCACACGTCTATATTTCCACAATACCTGAACAATCATAATGGTCTTTCCCCACAACACTTTCTCACTATGATCCAATACATGCATCAGACGCTCCTCAAAGGAAACATATATATCAAGATCAATATCCTCTACATCAATCACATGAGAAGGGTCAAGATGAAGCTTCCAAATTTGTGATACCTGGAAAACAAAATTCATTGAACTATATTTATATGGAATATCTAATTGGTATTCTGTCATCCCGATACTCTCCACAATATCAAACGGTCCAAATAAACTGGGCGCCAACATGACCTGTATCCATATTTTATAGTGACCCATCCTAGGTGACACCATAATAAATACACAATCACCATCTATAAACTCTAGGTTTTGTATTTATGTTTCATCATATGACTTCTACCTACTCTGAGCCACAACCATACGTTTCCGAATTAGCTGAACCTGCTCTGACATCTCTGGCATGAGACTCAGTCCTAGAAACTCAAAGTCACCAGCCTATATCTAGCATAATAGTAATATATATGGCCTACCACAAAGATATTCATATGGTTCCATCTATATAATTTTTTGACAACTATTTTTATATGAAAACTCCACCAAATCCAAGTGATTCTCCCAAGATCCTCAAAATTCAAGCACAAACACTCATAGCATTTCCTCATGTACCTGTATAGTAATCACTGAACACCCATATATTTATGGGTGGAAAGGAATTCTCAATAATACCTATGTTTCAAGAACATTAAACAAGCCCTTCCAAAACTCTGATGTGAAATATGAATCATGATTTAAAACTATAGTTTTTAGAACCTCGTGTAGAGGGACTATCTCCAACACAAACAAAAAATCCAACATATTGACTATGAAAGTCTCTTATATAGGTAAGAAGTGAGTTACTTTTTTATTTGGTCCACAATAACACAGATAGTGTAATTATTCCTTGGTTTCTTGGAAGACTCACCACAAGTTCCATTTTCACATTATCCCACTTCCACACTGGAATGTGTAGAAATTGAACAAAACCTCTTGGTCGTTGATACTCTTCTTTCACTTGATGATAAGTTTGGAATCATTTCACAAACCCTCCTATCATTTTTATAATTCTTGGACACTAAGAGTATCGTTGTATGTCATGGTACATTTTGGTTATACCTTGATGTACTTTCCACTTCAAGGCATGAATTTTTTTCAAGAGATCTTATTTTATTCTTGTAGGCATAGTAACTCGATTACTAACATATATGGTTTTATATTAATTTAATATATAATTTAAAGGTTTCTTCTCACCTTTAAGGATTTATCTCAAAGATAAAAATTCTGGATCCTTGTACTTCATGTCTTGGATCCATCTCAAAATTGTAGATTCCACTGCTACTGATACAAGAGCTATATGTCCTTGGTTCTCATGAGCCACCACATACATCTCAACTAGTAAATCCACCATCTTCCAATCATAACTAGTATCATGATCTATCTGAGTCCTAGTCTTCTTAATTAAGGATTCAACAAAATTGTTACCTTTTCTAGGCATATATGCCATCTCAAAATAAAAATACTACTTATATTCCGCCCATTTTCTCTACTTAAGATTCAAATTTATTTTCGATAAGATGTACTTTATGATCTTGTGATCAATAAAAACCATAAAATTTTCACCCAATTTATAGTATCTCCAATACTTCAGAGCATAAACCACTACCGCTATCTCAGAATTTTGTGCAGGGTAATTCTGGTCATGTGTCCTCAATTGTTGAGACCCATACCCCAAAACTCAATCCCCCTATATCAAAACAACCTAAATTCTAATTCCAGAAGCATCACAATACACCATATACACTTCACCTAGATCAGGTAGGATCAATATTGATGTATATTTCAAACACTTATTAAACACATGGAAGTCATTCTCAGAAGATTACGTCCATTAGAAATTTACCCCCTTCTTAGTCAGGATTGAAAGCAGTTATTCCAATAGGAAAATTCCTGGATGAAACTCCCATATTATACAGATAACCCTAGAAATCAATAGATATCGAATATGTTCATGGTATTCTCCCAAGAAACCACTTCCTGAACCTTCTCCGGGTCCACTAACACGTCTTTATCTAAGATAATGTGTCCTAAAAAGTGTACATGGTCGATCCAAAACTGGAACATAGATAGATTTATGTATAGTGGAGGTGATATTAGTATAATCAAGATGATGTCAAGATTTTGGTAATTATCATCATGAGTCTTGGAATATAGAAATATGTCATTCGCAATCCCTACCATGAATTGATCCAGGTATAGATGGAAGATCATGTTTCTCAAGTCCATAAACATTCTTGGTCTGTCTTAAAACCCAAATAGAATTACAAAAAACTCATAAAGGGACTTCCTTCTTCTAAAAGTAGTCCTACATATATCATTAGTCCAAACTCTCTGCTGATAAAACCCTAATCTCAAGTCAATCATCGATAACACACAAGATCCTTTCAACTGGTCAAATAGGTCTTCAATACATGGAATAGGATACCAGTTTATCATAGTTATCCAATTCAACTTATGGTAATCAAATCATAAACTCAAATTCATATCATCCCCTTTTTCAAACAACACAGGTGATACCCATCGTGACGTACTTGAACAGATAGAGTGGAATAGATACTGGATCATCCCTCGGCATGATCTCAATATTTAATTCCACATATATCTCATGTGGTAGTCATAATATGTCTTCAAGAAACACATCTTAAAACTAATCCACTACAGGTGGAATGGTATCATGTTGTATCCCACCATCAACCAACAATAAACTACAAAATTTGGTTGTGATCTCTCATAGTTTCTGAGTTGTTGTCTTGGATTGGCCTACTTAGATATCCTACTCTCCACGATAAATATGATGATCATCATTAGGAGACATAAAGACCAATATATTTTGGTAAAAATATATGTGGGATCAGAATGTGACTAGCCAATCCATACCCATAATTAGGTCAAATCATAACATGTCAAGAATATAGACATCCCACAGAAAATTATATTACCCTGTTTTGGGAGAACATACCTTGCATAAACAGATGTCTCTAGAATATACTCCCAAAGTTGTATTTATAGTTATAACTCCTCTTATGAACTCAAACAATTGGCTCAAACCATTAATAATTTTTGTAGATATAAAGGAATGAGAGTCACCAGTATAAAATAAGGAACTAGATAATGATAAAGCTATAAAAATAGTACCTCTCACTATTGATGGACCATCCTCACTATCCAAATGTGTAGGCTTCACTGCACATAGTTTTCATTACCCTATCCATTTTGATGTTTTCTGAATCCCCTAAGTTACACCACTCTACTAATATGGGTGATCTTTTATAGAATAACCACTTCCTCTGTCTCTAGTACCTTCTCCAGTAAAAATCCAGCTACTAGCATGATGTGGTGTAGAAGATCTTCTTCATGTACTCTGAATCTATCTAGATACAACCTCATTAACTGTCAGTCTCGGCATCCTACATAACTTCTACAGATGTATAATATTGTTGAAATACTAGCACTCTATTGGTGTCTAGGGATAATCTCTATGATAATGGTCCATCCAAACACACTGATAATAGATCACTCACAAACGACTATCCTATCTATGTACTCTACTTTCCACTTCTCTTACTAAAGTTTTAATAGGGGTGATTCATACTCTTGAAAGTTACACCTCCTTATCATCACATTACAACTATATGTCCAGAACTGGAAGCCTCCTTCAGGTTCCCCTTAGCTATGATCTCCCAATCCACCACTTAAAAAAATCTTTAACTAAAAAAGGTTAACATTGGACTTAATTTCACATGTAAGTCTATCCTGAAAGCATCTCATTGTAGATGTATCATCTCCTATCAAAACCTGATCAAAGTGCTCCAAGTTTGTAAAGTGTCCCACATAATCCATCACAAGCATACTCCCATGATTCATCCGTATGAATTATTATGCTTTATCATGTCTCAGCATCTCTATATAGAAGTTCTCCAATGACCCATCGAATAGTTCCTTCCATAGCATGCCATATTCCTATCCAATTTGCACCTGAATATAACACTATAACTCTACTAATCATCATATCATATATATGTACAAGTTGACCCTATTTCTAAAAAGAGTTTCTAAATGGTCATGTCTAGTCTCGATGGACTCAACCCAGAACCCAACTCCTTCAGGTCCACCCACTCTAGTGAAATTTGGAGGGTGTAGTAACAGGAACTCTCTTTTTAGCTCATACATACTTTATACAACCCACCTTCGTATCTTTCCCAAAATTTAATGAAGTGAGTGATTCTCTCTTAAAACTACTCCACTGATTCCTTACCCGGTACTATCGGCGCCTTAGTATCCACTACCAGAGGATTGTCCACTGCCATATCCCTCGTTTTTCCTCTCAAAAAGCATCATCATGGATAAATAACTCAAAAATTTCAAACAGACACCTCAAGACATAATTGACAACATTAACATGTTTACAGAAGGGGAAAACACAATAGTTCACCAAAAGTATTTTCCCCAAATCTCACCGCATGGTCAAAACTGAGGTGCTAACACATACTTTAACCATCCAATACCGAAGTGTTGGTTATATGGGTAAGAATGTTCCCATATTTTAGGTTTATTATCTAGAGACCCATTTATTCACATTTTTTACATCATTACACCATTTCTGATTTCTTATTATTCACTATTTTCAACTCAATTTCACAGGCCAATAAAATAGTTCATGTTCAAAAACATACCCAAAACCTATTTTCTCATGCATGCCTAAAGTGGTTCATGTCACAAAATAATACTAGGTTCCTAAAAGGATGCATATAAACTCAATGATTATTCTATTCCAACCATGATTCAATAATCAGGAAATCTCAAAAACAATTTTCTCATCACACAACAAGTGCATCACTCAATATGAAATAACATTAAACTGTAACAATAAACAACAATAACAATAATCCCACCCTGAGAACTTGCGTTTTACCCCATACATGGGTTTTTAAATCCCATGCATGTGCTTATTACCAGGGCCTCAATCTTCCTCATCTTTTGTATACCTTTTCCAAATAGAAATAAAAAAATAAAAGGAAAAGAAACTTGTCACTAATTCCATTTGGGAATGAATTGACCTAGGCACCACATGTCGGTGCCCTGATGCAGCAGTCACATGACCTCAAGTGTGCCACCCCATATGCCTGAGGATATTGAGTAGTAGTAAGGGTCTGATAAGTCATTCATGGGAGACTATAACCTTTTTAATTAGTGTAATACACAGGTGGAAATAATAAACAATAGAAGAATAAATATATATCAATAAACTATATCTCATTGTAATCAAAGTAGGAGATAAAATATCCAATTGAAACAGAAAATATGACATGTTAAAGTACATGTCATGTGTCTAGATGAAAACTAAAAATAAAGATACTGATGACTCGCAAGAGGGTCCCAAACCACATCTCATTACCTCAACCAAGATCCATCATCAATCAGTAATCTAACCCCGGTTTTCTCCATTAACCTTTCCTACAACAATAAATTCTATTTGTGTACTAATTAGGCAGCCAAAGTGGGGTGTTAATACAACTCAGTAAGCCACTACCAATAGTATCTAAAATAATATCCGTTCAGAAAATAATACATAAAGTTTAATAAATAAATAATTAAAACATATTATTAAAAAGTTATCACATTATCAATTAATATTTTTTAACCACGTAAACCTCAGGAGCCCATGGACACCCGTATCTCAATACATACTTCAACTTGTACAAGAGTCTAATCTATCCCTGAGGGATATCCCGTGATTGAATGTCCATGTTACCATTCTTATTTTCATAAATTAATAACCATATTACCATTTTTTTATTCACATATTAGAACGACCATGTTACCATGCAAAATTTAAAAAATGAATGACCATGTTAACATTTATTAATTCACACATTAGAATGACCATGTTACCATAACTAGAAAAATGGGCTATTTTCATAGTTCCAAATTTTGGAAACAGGACCCAAAACCGTGGTTGTACGCTATGGCCATGGGTTTTCCCAACCATGGGCGTTATCACTGTGGCAGTAGGTTCTGAGATATGGACATGATTTTAACCATATAAATAGGTGTCTCTGTTATCAACTGTGGAAGTTGACATATGGCCATGGTTTTAATCATGGTTATACCCATATAAAACTGTGGAAATAGCCTAAAAATAATGTATTCCTAGCTAGATTTTATCCCAGAACCTTCCCTTCACGTTTCAGCACCCTAAAAACTACACCACCAAGGATTTTGGGTGTATATATATATATATATATATATTATGTTATATATATTATTAAAAATTGTCGAAATATCCTGCGACCCATGGAAAAAGTTCTTCCCACCATTTTTTTGGTGGGAAAGGTTTTCTCCCATGCAAGGGTGAGAGACCTATAGCCATGGTTTTCAAAACTGGGGTTATAGCCCTTTGAAAAAATGGATTATAGCCACGGTTTTGAATATTGTGGTTATATACCATGAAAAAAGACCTATATCTGTGGTTTTAAAATAGTGGTTACAGGCCACATAACCGTGGACATAGCCACCTATAGCCACTATTTTAAAATCGTGGCTATAGGTCTATGGTCGTAGCATATTTTTCAAGTAGTGAACCATTCTCTATTTCAAAAATGAATGACCATGATACCATTAATTAATTCACATTGTAGAATGATCATGTTACAATTCATTATTCCTTGGAAGAATTTTTATGTTACCATTCACAATTTTATAACACATAATTGAATTAGTGTGTTGTCATTCATAATACTTGGCTGAATTTCCATGTTACCATTCACCATTTACACATATATAATTGAATTATAATTTTACATTCATAATACTTGGATTAATTTTTAGGTTACCATTCACCATTTACACATATATCATAACACAAAATTACACATATTTCTTATATATCCATACTAATTCAATAATTAATTATTCCCCTTTTCACAATAAGATTGAATAAAATAATTCACCAATTAATTATTCAATATTGAAATTCCAACATCTCATAATTAATTCCCAATTAATTTTCCAATTCACTCATTAATATCACACTATCAATTTTCATAGTTGATTATCCCCAAATCCCACAATTTCACAATCTTATAATTAATTAATTCACTAAATTAATTAATTATATCAAGAAATTCAATTTATAAAAAATATATAATTTCAATAATTTTAATGTACTAAATAAAAATCATGACTATGAGATTTTACCATTAAAGAACCTACCTCAATCTGTTGGCAACACCCTCCAATGGAAAAAATCCAATTTGATGCAGATCGGTGAAAAATGCAATAAAGAATGGAATTTAGATCTATATACTAAATTCAATATCAAACCAATCAAGGTCAAAAAAATATTAGATCTATATATAAATCCAAATGTGGGTAAACAACATTTTTTACTAGAAAAGAGGAGTGGAAGAGAGATATAGATCTCAACGAGTAGAAAGCACATACCCAGTGGTGCCAATCTTTAATCTCCCTCTTGATTCTCCATAAATGGAGGTTATAAAAGGATGGGATCTATCTAGGAGCCTCTAAAATTTCCAAAAGGAGTCCAGGGTTGAAAGAGGAGGGATGCATCTAAAACTATTGAAGAATTCAGTTGTACTGCATGTTTAAAATTGTAGTTCAGAAATATACACATTGTGTAACCTAGTTACACGTTGTAATATTCATTTTAAAGGTTTCCACTAAAAAATATGTTGCATCAGTTTTATTTATTTAAAATCCATGAACAATTACATGACGTGTAATACCCTTACATGATGTTTAAATGTTTGGTAGCTTATTTTCAGCCCATTTTTATAACGACCCATACTTTACATACATTTTTATTACTTCATAATTGAAGCATACTGATTACAACATATAACAAAACCACAATAGGACCGTATAGGTATAGTGTCTTTAGAAACTGGGAAACATAAACAACTGGTTCATAAAGCATCTACATTGTCTCCCATTTATTTCATCATATCTAGAATACCTTTTTGGCATATCCTACTTAATACCCTTCTTCCTGACCTGGGGAAAAGAAAACATTCAAAGGGGTGATCTCAAATGCTCAGTAAGGGTAAACAAAAGAAATATCAATCATATCATATTCATAAAAACATAACATTTTGGAAATCTTAACCTGCAAAAGAGATAATAATTTCATAACATGGTATGAATCATAGTAGTGAAATGTAATCCCAATAATCATAACATAAAACATGAAACTTTTTGGCATACGCACATAATCATAGACAATAATTTATTAGTAGTCAAGACTCATTTCCAAGACTATCCTAGCAAACAAAGATCATTTCTGAACCGAGTTCACTCCTTATTTCAGTCCTGTATCACTGAACCAGATTAACCTGCCATTCCAGCCATGTCTATCTCATGAGATATAAATCCTTACCCAATGCATTGGAGGGAGATATAGGTCCTACCCATCTCATAATGATACCATTCTTATGTGTGCCACAAGATCATAAATCATACATCATAGCATAACCAATGTAATAAAACTGGGATTCTTAAACATCATGCCATCATAACATAATCCATATAAGATAAAAGAACATCATAAAAATAATTCAATCATAACATAAACAAGTCAATGTAAAAATAAGGATATAAATAGAACCCCATATTATCTTAGATGGAAGATAAATTTGATAAAACACTTGAACTCCATTCTTGATAAAAATATCCTTTCTACTTCAAAAACATTTTTCCTTTCTTAAAATGTCATACTATTTAAAACTAAAAGAAGTTGATTAAAAATAATCCTGAAAACTTGTAAAGTAAGATTCATGGAAATATTGTTCTAAAAGTCCATTCAGGGCGTATATGTTAAAAAACATTATTCTCGTACTTTGGCAGGAAAAGTCAAAAAGTACCTCGTACTAAAAACGACAAAAGATTCCTTCATGTATTTTACTAAAAACTCACCAAAAAGTAATATTGGTTTTAAACAATTTTAGTAGGAAAGATATAATATTACATATTGATGAAACATGAATGTGGATGATAAATGTTCCCCAGTAAATTCTGAAATATAAACAATCTCGGATAAAAATGAGATTGCGAGATTTTCCCTTACCTTAGGTCTGATTTGCTTCGTACGTGTCCGAACCTCCTGTATAATGATTTAAATAATGTTATTGACTTATTCCAGAATCATACTCATTGTTATGATATCATATATGGTCATATTCTTAACTTATTATTAATAATATTTCATTGCTACTTGTTATTCGGATGTTTATTGCTTTTTGTTCTTATCCTTGTTTTGTCAAATAAATTCTTATTCTTATTTTTTAGGTTATAGATACCTCATTTACAGAATGGTATTAGTGTAATATATATCATATTTATTACTTCAATTAATTTATATAATCATTATGCAATGAAGATCATGTAGAACAAGTCACATCACATCGTGGAGACGGTAGGCCGTACGTACACACGGGCGATGATATCATTCCCATGTTCGTGGAATTTTATTGAAGTGTATGTATACTATTTCAGAATCAATATCACTTTATAATAATCATATATAGTTATTCTTTACACCATTATACCCATGAAAGTAAGGTGGTGGTTGAAAACAGATTACACCATGGCGTGGAGACGGTATTCCGTACGTATGCACGCGCAGTGATTTCATTTTCCGTAGGATGGATAGAAGGTGGAATAGGTTTGTTTCATATTTATAATAAAATATCATTATATGAGTGATACTGATGTTATTACTTCATAATGAAACAACTAAATAAGAAGAAGTAGAAGAAGAAATAATGTTGAAAGAATCGGTAGCGGACATTACCTCTTCTTTGAAGCGCCTCTTCTTAACCTCCTCTTAGGGAAATAAAGATGGTATTTGAAGAGAACCAGGACCTCTAGGATGTTTCTAGGGATGTGGATAAGAGAAATTGTTAGGGGTTGGCTGATATTGAAGGCTCAAAGTTGTGTGAGGAGAAGAGGGAGGAGGTTCCCTTTTATAAGGGAGGAGAGGGGCACCTTAGTAAAAACTTAAAATATTATATTTTAATAAATTCATATTATATTTTTACTAGCTCCAAATTGATTTATTTATAAGATAAGGTTGGGATGGGTCTAAATCCTCCCAACCAATAGATTTTAGACAAGTTTAGCTTACTATTTTAACCATATCATTTAGATTTAACTGTAAGTTAAATAATTTTACTTTTACCGTGTCTTCTGGTTTTCTTACACTCTATGGTTAATAAACTTACTATAACAAGCCAAAAGAACCCCAAGTTGTTAATTATTAATATATATAATCTTATCTAAATCATTTTGCCGAACCATAGATTTTTAGGAATAATATAACAATTAATAATATAATATTTGTTTTAAAAACTATTTTATGTCAATTTTGACACTATTTGGTAATTGATTTTTATGAAAGTCATAACAGCAATATTAGTTCGAAAAAAGTTAATTAAATCAATACTAATATGTCATATTAACCTATAAAATTATTTTAATTCATAAAAAGTATAAAAGTACATTTATTTGGGTATTTATAACATCAATTAGGTTAATATTTCATTAATAAGGTAATCAATGCATCATCATTGTGTCATATATAAATTAAATTATTTAATGTCTAAAAATTATAAATAAAATACCATTATTTAGGAATAATTTTTAGCTTTCTAATAAATATTTATAGTCGAATTTATCTTTTGTATAACCCAATATTAAAAATGTTCTAGTTATTAAACATTGATTTTGACTCTTTTAACTCTTCTTTAAATAAAATAATAATAAATGTCTTAATCTAATCCATGTAAGCCTAAAGGGTAATATTTTACTCCAAAGGCTGTTTTGGTTGAATTAAACTTATACCATATAATTAGGACATGTGTTAGGGTAATAATAATATCATTTTTACCCTTAATTGCCCTATTTACTTTTAACGGTGGTAAATAAAAGTAAAAAGTTACTATTCATCAAAATTTATCTTTATCTTATTGAACCACATTTTACTCCTTGATATTAACCGTGCCTCTTGGATTTTCAAAATTCCACTCACAAAAGCGGTAAAATTATGTTTTATGTAAATTTTCAAACTCTCCTAGGAGGTGGGTAAAAGGCGGTGAAAAGTTCAATAAAATTTTTATATATCTAAAATTATTATAAAATGACTCTAATTAATTACATTGAACTTATATAGGTATTATGTATCAATTTTGACCTAAAATAAATTCAAATAAAATAAATAATTATTTAAATAAAAAGTCGGTCTTTAAATAGAAACCTAGTGTTTTCACTATTCATCAAAAATTGAATGTTTCAGAAAAATACCAAAAATTCTCCCTAGGCTAATTTCGATATTCTGAATCAAAAAATGAAGTCCATTTTCAAAGATAAAATTTTAAAAATTTCAAAAATTGCGAATTACTATTCGTAACGGCTAGTTTTAATAATATTTTAATAGCATATCATTGTTTAGTGAAACACGGTATTGCGTACAACGTAAGCTATCGAGGAAGGTCGCGATTACGTGTAAAGAAATCCAAGCTAGTGTTGTGTGCAGTAAAAGATTCCTTTGATGATTTAAATAACATAAAAACAAAATATTTCTCATAAAAATCTCAGGTGTTACATTCTACCCCCCTTAAAATGAATTTCGCCCTCGAAATTCGTCACTTTGTAACAAAAAGATGAGGATACCTCTCCCTCATCATATACTCAAGATTCCATGTAGCTTCTTCTAATTGGTGGATCCTTCATAAAACATTCACCAAGCGAGTGGTCCTGTTCAATAGAACTTTTTTGCTACGATCCAGAATCTCTATCGGTTGTTCTTCATAGGAAAGATCTTGCTCCGGCGGTACAACTTCTGAGCTGAGTACATGTGAAGGATAAAGTATGTACTTTCTCAGGAGAGATACATGGAACACATCATGAACTTGAGAGAGATTCGGTGGAAGTGTCAATCAGTAAGCTACCTTCCCAACACGATCCAGTATTTCAAAAGGACCAATATACCTAGGGCTTAGCTTACCCTTCTTTCCAAATCTCATTACTCTCTTCCAAGGAGATATTTGTAAGAACACTTTATCACCCACTTCAAACTCTAGGTCTTTTCTTCGGTTGTCGGCATAATTTTTTTGTTGACTCTGAGCTGCTCTTATATTTTGTTGGATAGATCAGACCTTTTCTGCCATCTCATCAACAAGATCAGGTCCTAATAGCTTTCTTTCCCCAACTTCATCCCAACAAGTTGGAGTTCGGCATTTCTTTCCATAGAGATCTTCATAAGGAGCCATCTGAATAATGGAGTAAAAGCTATTATTATAAGAAAATTCCACCAAAGGTAGGTGTTGATCCCAACCAACTTTGAAATGCATAAATCAATCTCTTAACATATCTCTTAGAGTTTGAATTGTTCTCTCAGACTGACCGTCTGTCTGAGGATGATAAGCAGTGCTGAAACTCAACTATGTATCTAAAGTATGCTGAAGACTTCACCAAAACATCGAAGAAAACCTCGGATCCCGATCATATATAATAGAAAGTGGTACTCCATGCAATCTTACCGCTTCCTTTACATATATCCTAGCATGCTGGTCAAGAGAGAAATCTTCTCTAATAGTAATGAAGTGTGCTGACTTCGTAAGACGATCAGCTATAACCCAGATAGCATTATTGCCTTTGGATGTTTTAGGAAGTCTAGTGAAAAAGTCCATAGTGATGTTTTCCCATTTCCATTCGGGTATGGGTAATGGTTGTAACATCCCCTTAGACTTTTATCTCACAGCTTTAACTTGCTGACAAACCAAGCATCGAGAGACATATTTAGCAATATCTCTTTTCATGATATCCCATCAGAAGTACTCTTTCAGGTCCCTATACATCTTCGTGAATCCAGGATGAATAGAGAATGAAGAACTATGAGCCTCATCCATCATCTCCTTCTTTAATTCTGGGATGGGAGGAACACAAACCTGATTCCTAAACCTTATTATCCCATCACAATCAAGGTTGAATTCAGGAACATTTTTCACCTTCTTTTGTAACTCTACATCTTCATTTTGTGCATCTTTAATCTTCACATGTATAAATGGTTGAACATTAATTTGAGAAAGATAAGATTTTTCCCCTTCCATTATAATTCCAAGATCTATCCTTTGTAAATCCATAAATATTGGATCTTTTTTGATCCTCATCGTGGATAAGATAGCATGGTCTTATTGACTTAATGCATCTGCCACCTTGTTTGCTTTCCCAGGGTGATAATGAATTGAGAATTCGTAGTCCTTAATCAACTCCAACCATCTTCTTTGGCACATATTCAGCTCCTTTTGTGTGAAAATATACTTTAAACTTTTATGATCAGTATAAATATCACACCTTTCACCATAAAGATAATGCCTCTATATTTTTAATGCAAATATTACCGCATCTAACTCTAAATCATGAGTTGGGTACTTTTGCTCATGGATTTTCAATTGTCATGAGGCATAAGAAATCACCATATCATTTTTCATGAGAACACACCCCAATCCCTTCTTGTATGCATCACTATATATCACCAACCTTTCTCCACTACAAGGTTGTGTGAGCACAGGTGCACTAGATAACCTTCTTTTTAACTCCTTGAAATTCTCTTCACACTCCTCTGTCCAAGCGAACATAACTCCTTTTTGAGTCAAACTTGTGGGTGGATTAGATAATCCTGAAAAATCATTCACAAAACATTGATAATATCCATCCAAACTAAGAAAACTTCATATCTCAGTTACTGTTGTTGGTCTCGACCATCTTTCAATAACCTCTGTTTTTGCTGGATCAACAAATATCCCCTCTTCTTAGATTCTTTGACCCAAAAATGAACCTTTTTGAAGCCAAAATTCAAACTTGGTAAATTTTGCATAAATCTTCTCCTTTGTTAGGGTCTTTAATACAATTCTCAAGTGATCATCATGTTATTCCTTGATCTTTGAAAAGACAAGAATATCGTTTATAAATACTACCACAAACTGATCAAGATAGTCTCAAAAGACTCTATTAATTAGATCCTTGAAGATAGCAGGGGCATTAGTAGGACCAAATGACATTACTATAAATTCATAGTTTCCATACCTTGTATGGAAAGCCTTCTTTGGTATATCCTCCCTTTTGACCCTTAATTGATGATACCCTAAATAAAGATCAATCTTGGAAAAGTATTGAGCTCCGCGTAGTTGGTCAAATAAGTCATCAATGCATGGGAGAAGATATTTGTTCTTGATAGCGGTCTTGTTAAGTTCTCGATAATTTATGCAGAGTCTCATTGATCCATCGTTCTTCATAAAAAATAGAACAGGTGCTCCCCAAGGTGACGCACTAGGGCGTATGAATCCCTTATCAAGATTCTCTTGGAGTTACTTTTGGGGCCATTCTATAAGGTATCTTTGAAATGGGCATAGCACCTGGTATGAGTTCTATTGAAAAATCAACTTCATGATTGGGTGGAAGACCTGGAAATTCCTCTAGAAAGATATCATCAAACTTTTGTATAATGGGTGTATTCTTAATAGTGAGTTTCTCTCCAACCATTTGAGATAAATAACCATCATTTAGTGGAACCGAGGCCAATAAGATGGATGAAATTTCCACTGGAAGGTTATGTTCATCCTTGCATCGATAGATGATCATAGATTGATCTGGAATATGAAATGTCACTTCCCTTATTTGGAAATTGATATGATATCCATATAAAGAAAGACAATCCATGCCAAGAATCACATCAAATTCCACTATAGGGAGGATCACAAGATTTTCAGGATGCACTTTCCCAGAAACTTCAATCGGTGTAGAATTGTAAACTTTTGATGCGACTATTGTGCCATTAGGGGTTGTCACATCTAACTCAACATATAATTTTTTAGGTAATACAGTTATACCCTTATAAAATTATTCAGAAATAAAAGATTGGGTGGATCTATAATCCAAAAAAACATTTGCTACATTAGAGTGGATGGTAAGTGTACATTTCACCACTTCCTTATCATACTCCACATCGCTGATAGAAATTGAATGTGACTTTCCTTTTTCTTCAGCCATAAGAGTTTGTTGACGTCGATCATCATCAAAAACCCTTGGATTAGGGCATTGATTAGTATAATTCCCCATTTCCTTGCACTTGTAACATTAAAGGGAAGGAGGTGCATTCTGTGTACCCTTTTCTTTGTTCGCATCACTAGGAATCTTTTCCCATCACTGTGGCATTAAAATGCCCGATGACCCTTCATTCCACATTTGAAACATTTAATTGTCCCTTTTAGACAATTCCCTCCATGTTTCTTTCCACACTTTGAGAATAAGGGAAAATTCATCTTCTTTTAAATGTGGTCTTTATATTTCCCTTTGAATTCCATTTTCCTCTTCTTATCAAACCTATATGACTGATGGGTTACTCCAATCTCCATATCAACCTTGAGAGCACATCGAACAATTTCCTCATAGCTATTGAAGTCACTTATTGCTAATGCCCTTCGTAGACTTGGTTTTAAGCCACTAAATAATCGATTGATCTTACTCTCTGGTTGGATAATAATCCCAGAAGTGTACCATGAAAGTCTTGTAAAATTTTCTTCGTAGGTACCGACAGATTCATCATCCTTTTGCTTTAGTTCAAGAAACTTCTTCTCCATATTTGTTTGAAGAATACGAGGGAAGTACTTATTGAAAAATAATTTCTTGAATTCATCCCATTCCATGGAATCAATTTCGTCTCTTTGCCTCGTATTCTTGATAAGATTCCACCATTAATTAGCTTCCCCTTCCAAACGATATACTACTAAGATGACTTTATCATGTTCAGAACACTGACGAAATGAAAATATCTTCTCAGTGGTACTGATCCATTGTTCAGCCACTAATGGATCAGTAGACCGGCTGAATGAGGGTGGACGGTGCCTCATGAAGGATTCAACATAATGTTGCTCCTTCCTTTGCTCATTTGGAAGTCCTGCATGATTCATATATTGAGAAAGTTGTGTGCCCATGGCTACAAGATTTTGTATTCTAGTTCCCATAACGATTGGTTTCTCAGGGGGAAAATCATTGCACTGCCCATCATATTCCGCATTAACATGGTTCCTTTGAGTTCCATCCATTAACTAAAAGCAAGAAGAATAGTGTGAGCAACACTAATTATAATATTAAAACCACATAATCAAGAATAAAATATCACACTTAAGGTATTATCATAGGTTGTTCATGGCCATTTCTAAAACACTAAGATTTTGTTCTATGCTTAGATATATCCTTAGAGTTCTTACTAAGGCTTTCACATCCTAGTTTCCAAAGTTTGACTATACCTTTCCTCTGATACTGACTATAACGACACATACTTTACATATATTGTTATTACTTCATAATTGCAGAATACTTATTACAACATATAACAAAACCACAATAGGACTATATAGGTATAGTGGCTTTATAAACTGGGAGACATAAACAACTGGTTCGTAAAGAATCTACATTGTCTCCCATTAATTTCATCATATCTAGAATCCATTTTTGGAATATCCTACTTAATACCCTTCTTCATGACCTCGATAAAATAAAACATACAAATGGGTGATCTCAAATGCTTAGTAAGGGTAAACAAAATAAATATCATTCACATCATATTCATAAGAACATAACATTTTGGAAATCTTAACCTACAAAAGAGATCATAATTTCATAACATGGGATAAATCATAGTAGTGAAATACAATCCCAATAATCATAACATAAAAAATGAAACTTTTTGGTATACACACATAATCATAGAGAATCATTTCTTAGTAGTCAAGACTCATTTCCAAGATGATCCTAGTGGACAAAGTCCATTTCTGAACCGAGTTCACTCCTCATTTCAGTCTTGTATCACTAAACCAGATTAACTTGTTGTTCTAGCCATGTCTATCTCATGAGATATAAATCTGTACCCAATGCATTGGAGGGAGATATAAGTCCCACCCATCTCATAATGATACCATTCTTATGTGTTCCAGAATAACATAAATCCTACATTATAGCATAACCCATGTAATAAAAATGGGATTCTTAAACATCATTCCATCATAACATAATCCATATAAAATAAAATGACATCATAAAAATAATTCCATCATAACATAAACAAATCAATGTAAAAAATACGGATATAAACAGAACCCCATACTATCTTAGATGGAAGATAATTTTGATAAAACACTTGAACTCCATTCTTGAGGAAAATATCCTTTCTACTTCAAAAACATTTGTCCTTTCTTAAAATTTCATAAAATTTTAAACTAAAAAAAGTTGATTAAAAATAAACTTGAAATCCTGTAAAGGAAGCTTCATCGAAATAATGTTCTAAAATTCCATTCAGGCCGTATAAGTTAAAAAACATTCTTTTTGTACTTTGGCTGGAAAAGGCAGTACTAAAAACAACAAAAGATTCATTTCATGTATTTTACTAAAAACTCACCAACATGTAATATTTTATTTAAAAAATTGTTGTATGATAGAAATAATATTACATATTGAGGAAACATGGATGTGGATGATAAATTTACCCCAGTAAATTCTGATGTATAAACTATCTCAGATAAAAATGAGATTGCGATATTTTCCCTTACCTTAGGTCTGATTTGCTTCGTAAGTGTCCGAACCTCATATATAGTGATTTAAATAAACTTATTGACTTATTACTAAATCGTACTCAATGTTATGACATCATATATGGTCATATTTTTAGCATCTTATTAGTAATATTTCATTTCTACTTGTTATTCGGGTGTTTATTCCTTTTTGTTCTTATGCGTGTTTTGTCGAATAAATTTTTATTCTTATTTTTAGTTTATAGATACCTAATTTAGAGAATTTTATTAGTGTAATAAATATAATATTTATTTACTCAATTCATTTATATAATCATTATGAAATGAAGATCATGTAGAACCAGTCGCATCACATCGTGGAGAAGGTAGGCCGTACGTACGCACGAGCGATGATATCATTCCCATGATCGTGGAATTATATTGAAGTGTATGTATACTATTTCAGAATCAATATCACTTTAAAATAATCATATATAGTTATTCTTTACACAATTATACCCATCCAAGTAAGGTGGTGGTGGAAAACAGATTACACCATAGCGTGGAGACGGTATTCCGTACGTACGCACGCGCGGTGATTTCATTTTCCGTAGGATGGATAGAAGCTGAAATAGGGTTGTTTCATATTTATAATAACATATAAGTATATTGGTGATACTTATGTTTTTACTTCATAATGAAACAACTAAATAAGAAGAAGGATAAGAAGAAATAAAGTTGAAATAATCGGTAACAGACATTACCTCTTCTTTGAAGCGCCTCTTCTTAACCTCCTATTAGGGCACTAAATATGGTCTTTGAAGAATACCAGGGCCTCTAGTATGTTTCTAGGGAAGTTTTGAAGAGAAATTGGTAGGGTTTTTCTGAGCATGAAGGCTCAAAGTGGTGTGAGGAGGTGCCCTTTTATAAGGGAGGAGAGGGGCACCTTAGGAAAAAATTAAAATATTATTTTATAATAAAGTCATATTCGGTTTTTAATAGCTCCAAATTGATTTATTTCTAAGATAAGGTGGGTATTGGACGAAATCCTCTCAATAAATAGATTTTAGACAAGTTTAGGGTACTATTTTAACCTTATCATTTAGATTTAACTGTATGTTAAATAATTTTACTTTTACCGTGTCTTCTTGTTTTCTTACACTATATGGTTAATAAAATTACTATAACAAGCCAAACGAACCCCAAGTGGTTCATTATTAATATATATATCAATATCTATGTCATTTTTCTGAACCTTATATTTTTAGGAATAATATAACAATTAATAATATAATATTTGTTTTAAAAAACTATTTTATGTCAATTTTTACACTATTTGGTAATTGATTTTTGTGAAAATCATAACAGAATTATTAGTTCGAAAAAAGTTAATTACATCAATAATTATATGTCATATTATCCTATAAAATTAGTTTAATTCAAAAAAAGTCTAAAATTACATTTATTTGGGTATTTATAACATCAGTTGTGGTAATATTTCATTAATAAGGTAATTAATGCATCATCATTGTGTCATAAATAAATTAAATTATATAACGTCTAAAAATTATAAATAAAATACCATTATGTAGGAAATATATTTATGTTTCTAATAAATATTTATAGTCGAATTTATCTTATCTATAACCCTATATTAAAAATGTTTTCGTTATTAAACTTTGATTTTAAATCTTTTTAAATAAAATAATAATAAATGTCCTAATCTAATCCCAGTGGACCTAAAGGGTAATATTTTATTCCTAAGGTTTTTTTGGTTGAATTAAACTTATCCAATAGAATTAGGACATGTGTTAGGGTAATAATAATACCATTTTTACCCTTAATTGCCCTATTTACTTTTAACCGTGGTAAATAAAAGTAAAAAGTTACTATTCACCAAAAATTAATTTTATCTTATTGAACCACATTTTACTCCTTGATATTAACTGTGTCTCTAGTATTTTTGAAATTCCACTCACAAAAGCAGTAAAATTAAGTTTTATGTAAATTTTCAAACTCTCTTAGGAGGTGGGTAAAAGGCAGTGAAAAGTTCGATAAAATTTTTATATATCTAAAATTATTATAAAATGACTCTAATGAATTACATTGAAATTATATAGGTATTATGTATCAATTTTGACCTAAAATAAATTTAAATAAAATAAATAATTATTTAAATAGAAAGTTGGTTTTTAAATAGTAACCTAGTGTGTTCACTATTCATCAAAAATTGAAAGTTTTAAAAAAATACCAAAAATTCACCCTAGGATAATTTCGATATTCCGAATCCAAAAATGAAGTCCATTTTGAAAGATAAAATTTATAAAATTTCAAAAAGTGGGTATTAATATTCATAACGACTAGTTTTAATAATATTTTAATATCATATCATTGTTTAGTGAAACTCAGTATTGCGTACAACGCAAGTTATCGAGGAAGGTCGCGATTACATGTAAAGAAATTCAAGATAGTGTTGTGTGTAGTGAAAGATTTATTTGATGATGTATATAACATAAAAACAAATATTTCTCATAAAAATATCGGGTGTTACAATTTTCCCTTCATAGACAATTGACTCTCACTAAACCAATTTTTAACGCTTAACTCATTTATACCTAGACTCCACTAATTCAAACAACCATATATCCCTTAACTTTAGGTCATTTTATCAAACAAATTCTCTCTGTATTTGAATGATACTATGCTATTACAGTTCAAATGAAAGGAACTAAGGTAGAAAAGTACCTAAAAATGACAGAATCTTACAAACCATTACCAATACTAGAATGAAAATGCTAAAACATTACCATTTGTTTCATCATCAGACTCCCCAATACATCTAAAGTCCATAATTTTATTTGGTTTATAATCGACCACTTTAGGAGCTAAGAAAATTTTATTTCTATCAAATAATATTTTTTACTTGATCGTATTTACTTGATATACATTAAGGAAGTTGAAATGATTCATGTGACACCACATTAAATTACATGTGATTGAGATTCAGGGTTTTCCTAAAAGATCATGTGATGTCTTCAGCAGGATCTGGATACAAAGTTATGTTTTATTACCACTTATCATCCACAGATATATGGTTACTCTGATGTAACCATTTAAACCAAAGAGAATATGCTACGATCTATTTATCTAGATTTCAAAGGTTTTTTGGGTCCATGTCTCCCTCTTTTTAAATTCTATTATTGTAATAGATGTTACTTGAGCGTCTAGATTGATCCCTATGAAGCCCTCTATAAAAGGATGTACGGAACACCAAAATTCTGGGAATATGTTGGAAAAATGAATATATTGGGACCTAATATATATATAAGGAAATTTCAGTGAATGTTAGAGCCATTCAGTATCCCATCAATTCAACTCATTTTCAACAAAATAGTTTTTCTAAAAAACATTGGTGAGATATGGAATTTGAAGTTGGTGAAAATGTATTCATAAAACTTTATCAATATAATAATTTTATGATATTTTTAATCAATGGAAATCTAATATATATATATATATATTACCTTTTGAGACTCTTGGTAGAATTTGGATGGGTATATATCTCTTAATTCATCCACCGAACCAATCTCAAGTTCACAATGAATCCCATGTATCTATTTTGAGGAAGTAAATACATGATCCATCACTTGTACTAAACTAAAAGGTTTTTCCATTGGAGAATTATATTTTTATAAATAAAAACCAGAATAAATCTTTTATCATAGAGACAAAGTGATATGAAATAATTCTACTCACCTGGTTAATGTTATCCAGTGGAATTAGAAATTCGAGGAAGTTATGTAGGCACTCATGGATGTGATGAAGTAAATATATGTTCATTTTTTATATAATAGTGTTATAATTTCAATGTATAAATTAATTTTAAGAGGGTATAATGTAATATCCCAATATTTTAAGTATTTCCTTCTAAATAAACTTGATTTATTTGATTTATTCCTTTCCATGCATCCCCAAGTGTAAATAAACCTGTGATATAGTATAAACTTATAACCTAGCCATTGGTTTGGTAGGTTTGAATAAGATTAATATTTTTATAAAATATATGTATAATGGTTAACTATGATAAAACATTATTGATAATTACTAAATTATAATAAAATAATTTAGTGATTAAAATACCTATTTTCCAATGAAATGTATTTTGCATGTTATATATATTTATCTAAAAATGTATATTGAACAATATTGAATAATTATTTCAATGAAATATATTGATATTTTAAATGAATAAGTTAAAAAAAATTGATAAATTAGATATATAAAGATTAAAAATTTAGATAAAATCATTTAAAGGAAAAATGTTATTTTTCATTAGATTGTTTTTACGTTCATAATGATTTTTTATCATAATAAATTTAATTATTAATAAATTTATTAATAATTTTAATGAAATTTTTAGATTATATATTATATAAATAATTTTTACAATCATAAAATAGTAATTTCTAGTAATGTAGTGACAATAAACTTAGTTTTGTGCTAAAAAACATTTTTTTCTAAAAATGGTGTTTCATTGTGCTTTGTGTGATTATTTTAAATTAATTTTTTCCAATTATAGAAATTTAATTTGATAAAAATGGATTCCATATTTAAAATAATTAATTCCCCATTTTTTAATTATTCCACTTTAATTTTTTCTCATAATTAATAGTAAAAATAGTAAAAAAATCACGGTTAAGGTTACAAGGGGTTTACTGGGGGTTAAACTATGATATAATGGTATGATTTACAAATAAACTTTTATTATTCTTATTGGTTAAATATTTATCAACTATATATTATCCTATATTTTTATATTTTCCCATTTTGGTCCACTTATACAAGAGATTGGAATTATATTAATTAAATCTTATAATTCTATGTTTGTCTTCTCACTTACTTATAGAAGGGAACCTCATCTTCTTCCTAATACACGAATTTTTTTCCATATATATCATCTAATACCTACCACAAAACCTTCCTAGATTCCATAATTTTTTTTATATTTCATGTAACTCTTCTAAGTCCAATATTTTAAAGATTATGATGTATCCCAAATAAGTTCTCTAAAAGAAGTTGTATAAATCTTAACTGATCTCTTTTAAAGTAATTTCTTATTTCACCTTCTATAAACCTATTATATCCATAATAACATTATTAATATAGTATCTTAAATTTTATGATATGATATTATTATGATCTATAAACCAATTCCCACCTCTATTACATTAAATGATAAATGAAAGTATCGCTCGTGCGTAGATATGGACTACCACCTCCACATAGTTATAAGATTCATTTTCCATGACCAACTCACATTGATAGATTTAATTATAGATTTAATAAATATATATGATATTTATAATATAATTATGATTATATATTGATAAAATATTATTTATCTTTCTTTCCATCTTTTCTTGAGAAGATTAAAATACTGTGCATGCATACGTACGGACTATCGTCTCCTTGAATGGTGAAATTCATTTTTCTATCTCTACATATTATGGATGGGTATAAATATTTATTAAATGAATATATATGATTTTTATCTCATTATTAAAATTATTTATATGATGGAACCATGATCAAGATGCAGATACCATAACTATCAAACCGAAACTTACATGAAAAATGAAACAGATATCACCTGAAAACTGTGATTTTATTAACAAGATATTAATAAATCGGTGTTAAAATGTTATAAGTGGATAATATTTGATTATATAAGTATTTATATTTTTTAATATAATTATAATAAATTTAAATATACTATAAAATAGATTATAGTTATTATAATGAATGTCAAACTTGAGGTAGGGATTTCTCAACTATCTTTTGTTTCTGTTAGATATACGTAATATTCTACACTTATTTTTTCACTTGGTGTATATAATGAATATTTGATATTTTATACCACGAATATACTTATATTCATGGTATTAAATGTTTTTTTTGAAGATATTTCTTTCATAGGGGTTATAATTAAAAAGTTACTAAAGTTGTACGGGTTTTATGTTATAATGTTTTACCGGGATTGTTTATGATTAAATTTCCAATGATGTAATTATATGATATATCTCTAAAAAATATTATGAATTTTATTATCATATAGTTATTTTTGGAAATCAATATTTTTCCTTTCTCTAAGTAATCAAAGTCGTGAATGGATATTTTTATAGAAAACTGACTTTGTTTTTTATTCAATTTGGAATCTCATCTTTCATGTATATATGTTCCTTAAAATATTTTCAATAATTTATTTACTTTTCTATAAAGATTTATTAAATTAAATTTTATTAATTTTTATCTTTTTATAAAAAAATTAAAATTAATCTTCTTATCATTTTACAAATGGTGTACTATTTATCAACTCTATAAATAGAATCTTAGTTCTAACATAAACCTTACGAATGGATTTTCCTACCATCATGACTACTATTTTATTTTAATATTTATTTAAATGTTTTCATGGTTCTTTTCAAAGAATTTTATTCCTTAATATTATATAATTTTTTATATATAAATAATTTATTTCAAAATTAAAAGTGTATTTTCCTTAAGAAATATTCCAGTGATATTTTAAACATATTTGTCCATCTATGATGACATCATCTGATTATACTTATGCATTACCTGGGATATGATCCTATTATTCCATACTCATTCTTTCCCTTTATGGTTTAGGATTATGATGATGAAATATTGATAATACACATTTTATTTTCTATGGGTTAAGCAATGACAAAATGATAAATGTTTTCATGATCTGGAGGCATACATATAAATGGATTATATAAAGGGAGGTTTTGTTATATATAGAGAAAACCTCTTTAAATAAATTTATATCAATTCATAATTGAAGTATATTTATTAATAAATATAACAAAACCATGAAAGTAATGTATATGTATAGTGTATTTATAAAATGGGAAACACAAAAAATTGGTTTATAAAACATCTACATTGTCTCCAATTTATTTCATCATAACTCGGCTCCTTTTTGGCATATCATTCATAATACCATTATTTAAGTCCTGGGGAAAAGAAACATATAAAAAGGTGAGAGAAAATGATTATTAATGGAAAACAAAGGAAATATCAATCATATCATACCATAAGAACATAACATTTGAAAATATTTTCCGGCATATAAAAGATCACAATATCATATCTTGGGATATATCATATAAGTGAAATGTAATCCAAATAGTTATAACATAAGACATACAATTTTGTTTCATACACACATAATCAAAGAAAATCATTTCATATTAATCAAGTCTCTTTTCCAATACCATCATACCGAACAAAGTCTATTACTAAACAGAGTTCTCTCCCCATTCCAGCCATTTATCACTGAACTAGATTAACTTGTTGTTCCAACCATGTCTATTTCATGAGATATAAATCTTTACCCAATGAAATTAATGGAGATATAGGTCCCACCCATATCATAATTAAATCATTCTTACATGTTCCACAAAAACATAAATCATTCATCATAGCATAACCCATTCAATGAAATGGGATTCTTAAATATTATTTCATCATAACATAATCCTTATAATATAAATGGACATATAAAAACAATTAAATAATAAAAACAATAAAATAAAATTAATATTATGGATATATACATAAGCCTATGTCATCTTAGATGGAAAATAATTTTTATAAAACACTTGGACTTAATTCATGATGAAAATAACATTTCTTCTTAAAAAACGTTTTCTTTTCTCAAAATGTCGTGAATTTTTAAAAAAAAAGAATTTAATTGATAATAAACATGAAATATTTAAAGGGATTATTCATGTAAATAATGTGTTATTAAAGCATAAAAATTCATTCATTCCTTATAAGTTAAAAAATATTCTCCTCATACTTTTTCCAGAAAAGTCAAAAATTACCTCATATGGTAAAAAAAGATTAATTCCATAACATGTACTAAAAGTAAAAATGGGTAAAAATGACTTTAAACTTACATAGAAGAATAATAAAAATTTTATAATAACATTATTATAAAACTTTTACATGGATGATAAATATATCACCAGTAAATACTTACGTATAAACAATCTTAGATAAAAATGAGATTAGAAAGTTATCCCTTACCTTTGGTCAGATATCCTTCGTATGTGTCTGATAATCATGTATAATGATTTAAATAATGTTAATTATTTATTCTAGAATCATAATAATGTTTATGATGACATTTATGATCATATTTCCATCCATTGTTTAGTAATATTTCATTGTTACTCGTTATTCAGGTATTAACTGCTTTATGTTCTTATGTATGTTTTGTCAGATAATTTCTTATTCATCTTTTTAGGTTATAGTTATATAATTTATATCAGGGTATGAGTATAATATATATCATATTTATTCATTAAATTCATATATATATTCATGGTTTAATGAATATTATGTAGAACGAATCACATCGCACCGTGGAGGTGGTAAGTCGTACGTACGCACGAGCGACGATGTCGTTCCCATAATTGTTGAATGTTATTGAAGTAAATGGTTTATATTATATAATACTTATTATAATGTTATAATAATCTTATATAGTTATTATTTCCACCATTATACACATCCATGTAATGTGGTGGTGAAAAACATATTACACCACGACGTAGAGACGGTAAGAGGTACGTACGCATGCGTGGTGATTTCATTTTTCATAGGATGGATAGAAGGTAAAATATGGGTTTTCATATTTATAATAACATAGAAGTATATAATTAATTCTGATGTTATTAATTTATAATGAAACAACTAAATAATAGGATGTATATGAAAATGAAATTTGAAAGAATCGGTATAATAGATTACCTCTTCCTCGACGTGCCTCATTTAAATTTCTTCTTAGGGTACTAGAGTTGATCATTTTAGAAGACTAGAACCTCTATAATGTCACTAAGAAATTTGATAAGGTAAATGGTCAGGGTTTTTATGGGATTGAAGGCTCAAAATATAGTGAATGGGAGAGGGAGGAGGTTCCCTTTTATAAGAGAGGAGAGAGGCACTTTAGAAATCTCTCAAAATATTAGTTTATTATAAATTCAATTTCAATTAAAAATGGTCCAAAGATTATTTAATTAAAATATAGGATGATTTTGGTTCAAATACCAATCATATAATAATTTTTAGACATGTTTAGAATATATTTTTTTATCCTTATATTTTTTGTTTAACCCTTATTTTACCCTTTTTAATCTTATTGTAATATCATGTTATTTTCATATTGCTGGTTAATTTAATTACCATATCATGTCAAACGACCAAAAAAAAGTTATTTATGACATATTTGGACATATATTAACCAATTTTACGAATCATATATTTTTTTGGAATTTAATTTCATTTAATAATCAATTTTATGTTTTAAGTTATGAATTGTGTCAACTTTAGAAATTTCATAATTGACTTTTTTTTTAAATTCATAACAACCTGATTCCTTCTAAAATAAGGAATTAACTACAATATAATATGTAAATATCATAAATACATTGATTTATGACATAAAAATAAACAAATTACATTTTTTTAATATTTATAAATTCATTTATTGGAATCTTTCATTAATGAGGTAATCACTACATCATTATTGTGTCATAAATAAATATATTTATCTAATGTATAAAAATTATTAATAAAATACCATGACATAGGAAATATTTGAATATTTCAAATGACTAAGTATAGACATGTATATTAGTTATATAACCCTATTTGAAAATTAATTTATTAAAGGATATTTGTTTAAGATATAATTATCTTTAATTTAAATTGATTCTTATAAAATGTCATTTTCACATCCATGTGAATCAATGGGGTCCCAAAATCGACCCAAGGATTACTATGGTCATAAATAACTCATAAAATTGGATTAGGACACGTTTTAGGGTAGTTTTATACTATTAAAACTTTTAATTTTAAACCTTATTTACCATAACTACCCTTTAACAATGTTAAATAAAATAATTATTAAAGTTACTAATCATAATGTCCAAAAATAAATGGTACATATTAACACAATTTGGACCTTATGATTCCAAATACAGAATCCATTTTTTTAAATTCAAAACATATAAGTTACAGTAATTAATTTCAAATTAATCTCGTTGTTGAAATAAGAAAATGGATTTTAAAAGTTATAATATTGCAAAAGATTAAAATGATTTTACCTATGAATTCAATGAAAAATTAATTATAATGACATAATCTGTATTAAATGGTAAAAATATATTCTATTTATACTTTAAAACCATTAAATATTATATTTTATCCATATAAATTATCTCTATGAAAAAATTTGTTTTTAATTAAAATTTAGCGTATTTTTACTATTCATCAAAACATGAATGTTATCAGAAAAATATAAAAATTTTATCCAAAGTATATTTTTATATCCCATATAAAAATAACATGTTTAGGTTTTCATATAGAAATTATTAATGTGTCAAAATCTAAATTTTAAATGAGTTCTCCATTAAAAGGTGTAAAATTAAGCATTAAAAATAGGTTCATGTACATAAAAAAGTGTTTTATTCATACCATATGACTAAAATATCCATTGGATGAATATAAAAAATATTTTATTAAGTATATAACACATATATCACATTAATATCTTTTCCAAAATTAATTCACTCAAAAATACAAATATCTAATTGATTAATATTTTTTATAAATAATAAATAGCCAAGGAATTCAAAATACATTTTCATAAGTTAGTTATAATAATCCCGCTAACTTAACTACTAGGATATAATGGTAATTTTATATTAATGTAATATCACAGTTAGTTTAAACTCGTGATTACATGAAAATCAAGATACTGATGAATAAAAATTATTTAAAGAAAATATTTCATAATGACATCTGGGTGTTACATTCTACCCCCCTTAAACTGAATTTCACCATCGAAGTTCGTCACATAGAAATAAATATATGAGGATATGTCTCCCTCCTCATATCCACAAGGTTCTATGTAGCTTCTTAAAATTATTGGTTCCTCCATAAAACTTTAACCAAGGAATTTGACTTATTTCATAGAACTTTTTCACTACGATCCAGAATCTCTATCGGTTGTTTTTCATAAGAAATATCCAGCTCTAGAAGTGTGACTTCTGAGATTAGTACATATGATGGATCAGGTATGTACTTTCTCAGCAGAGATATATGGAACACATCATTAAATAGAGAGATATTTAGTGGAAGCGTAAATCGGTAAGCTACCTTTCCAACACAATATAGTATTTCAAAAGGACTGATATACCTAGGGCTCAACTTTTCCTTCATTACAAATCTCATTACTCTCTTCCTGGGAGATATTCTTAAGAACCCCTTATCACCCACTTCAAACTCTAGGTCTTTTCTTCGGTTCTCATTATGATGTTTTTTCATATTTGAGATTTTATTATGTTTTTTTTAATAGATCTGACCTTTTCTACCAAATTATCAACAAGATCATGTCATAATATCTTTATTTCCCCAACTTCATCCCAGCAAGATGGATTTATACACTTCTTTCCATATAGGGATTCATAAAGAGGCATATGAATACAGAAGTGAAATATATTAATGTAAGAAAATTCTACCAATGGTAGGTGTTGATCACAACCACCTTCGAAATCCATAGAAAAAGCTCTCAACATGTATTCCAATGTTTGAATTGTCCAATCACAGTGACCGAATGTCTGATGATGATAAGCAGTGCTGAAACTTAGCTCTGTATCTAGATCAAGATGAAGACATCGCCAGAACATTAAGGTAAACCTCGGATCCTGGTCAGATATAATGGGAAGTGGTACTACAAGAAATCTTATAACTTTATTTTCAAATATCCTGGAAAACTAGTCAAGAGATAAATACTCTTTTATAGAAATGACTTGTGCCGACTTCGTAAGATGATCAACTATAACCGAGACATCATTATTTCCTTTGTATGTTTTCGAAATTCTGATAACAAATTCCATAGTGATGTTTTCCCATTCATATTATGGTATAGGTAATGGTTGTAACATCCCCTTAGACTTATGTCTCTCAGCATTAACTTACTAACAAACCAAGCATCGAGAGACATATTTGGTGACATTTATTTTCATTCCATCCCACCAGAAGTACTCTTTCATGTCCTTCTACATCATTTTACTTTCATGATGAATAGATAATTAATAACTATGAGCCTCATCCAATAGACACTTCTTTAATTTTGGTATGGGAGGAACAAAAACCCAGTTCCTGACCCATATTATTTCATCACAATCAAGGTTGAATTCATGAATGTTTATCACTATCATTTGTAACTCTACATCTTCATTATTTTCCTCTTTATTCTTCACCTATATAGATAGTTTAAAATTCATTTTAGAAAGAAAATATTTCTCCCCTTCCATTAAAATTTCAAGATTCCTCCTTTGAAAATCCATAAATATTGGATTTTTTGTGATCCTCATCATGGATAATCTATCATGGTCTTTTCGAATCAAATCATCTGCCACCTTGTTCACTTTCTCATAGTGATAATGTATTGATAATTCGTAATCTTTAATCAACTCCAATGATCTTCTTTGGAACATATTCAGATCCTATTGTGTGAAAATATACTTAAAACTTTTATGATCTGAATAAATATCACACCTTTCAACATAAAGATAATACCTATATTTTTAATGCTATTATTACCACAGCTAACTCCAAATCATTATTTGGGTAATTTTGATCATGAATTTTCAAATTTCATGACACATAAGCTATCACTATATCATTTTCCATGAGAACACACCCCTTACCCTTCTTGGATGCATCATTGTAGATCACAAACATTTCTCCACTACAAGGCAGTGTGAGCACAGGTGCACTGGCTAACCTTCTTTTTATCTCATTGGAATTCTCTTCACACTCCTCCATACAAATGAACATAACTCCATTCTGAGTATATTTGGTGAGTGGATTAGGTAATTTTGAAAAATATTTCACAAAACATTTATAATATCCATCTAAATCAAGAAAACATCGTATCTCAATTACTGTTGTTGGTCTTGACCATCTTTAAATAACCTATGTTTTTCTGGATCCATAGATATCCCCTCTCTTGAGATTATGTGACCCAAAAATGAATCTTTTTTAATCCAAAATTTACACTTGGAAAATTTGGAATAAAGATTCTCCTTTCATAGGGTCTTCAGTACAATTCACAAGTGATCTCCATGTTCTTCCTTTCTCTTTGAATAGACAATAATATCATCTATAAAGACAACCATAAACTGATCAAGATAGTCTCTAAACACTCTAAGATACATTAAGATAGTCATGGCATTATTAAGACCAAAATGAATCGTTAAAAATTCATAGTTTCCATACCTTATACAAAATGATGTCTTTGGTATATCCTCCTTTTTACCATTAATTAATGATTTCCTAAATGAAGATCAATCTTGAAAAATTATTGAGCTCTGCGTAGTTGGTCAAATAATTCATCAATGCATGGGAGAAGATATTTTTTCTTGATAGTGATCTTGTTATGTTCTCGATAATCAATGCACAGTCTCACTGATCCATTTTTATTTTTAACAAACAACATAGTTACTCTCCATAGTGACGCACTAGGGAGTATGAATCCATTATCAAGATTCTCTTGAAGTTTCTTCTTAAATTCCAACAACTCAATTGGGTACATTCCATATGGTTTATTTAAAACATGCATATCACCCAATAAGATTTCTATTTAAAAATCAACTTCATGATTTGGTGGAAGACATAGAAATTCTTCTAGAAATACATCATCAAACTCTCGTGAAATGGGAATATTCTTAATTGTGAGTTTATCTCTAACCATTTGAGATAAATAACCATCATCTATTGGAATAAAGACCCATAAGATAAAAGAAATTTCTACTAGAAGGTTATATTCATCCTTACATCGATAGACGATCATAAATTGATCTTGAATATGAAACGTGACTTCCCTTATTTGGAAATTGATATGATCTTCATATAAAGAAATTCAATCCATGACAAGAATCACATAAAATTCCACTATAGGAAGGATCCCAAGATTTTCAAGAAGCACTTTCCCTAAAACTTAAATTGGAGAATAATTGTAAACCTTTGATGCGACCGTTGTTCCATTAGGAGTTGTCACAGCTAACTCAACATCTAATTGTAGAGATAATATGGTGATACCATTAGATAATTATTTAGAGATAAAAGAGTGGATGGATCCAGAATCAAATAAAACATTTGAAACTTTAGAGTGGATGTTAAGTGTACCTTTCACTACTTCATTATCATACTCCACATCATAGATAGTAATTTCATGTGACATTCCTTTTTCTTTGTCCTTAAGAGTTTGTTCACATCGATCATCGTCAATAACCCTTGTATTAGTGCATTGATTGGAAAAATGCCCCATTTCCTTTCACTTGTAACATTAAAGTGTAGGAAGCTCATTTTGTGCATTATTTTCATTTTTCACAATATTAGATATATTTTTCCCATCACATCAGCATTCAATTTTCCGATGACCTTATTTTCCTCACATAAAATATTTATTGGTTCCTTTAATGCAATTCCCTCCATGTTTCTTTCCACACTTTGAGAATAAGGGAAAACTAAACTTATTTTCAGTGTGGTCTTTATATTTTCCCATGAATTACATTTTCCTATTCTTATCAAACCCATATGACTGATGGGTTACTCCAATCTCTGTCTCAACCTTGAGATCACATCGAAAATTTTCCTTATAGCTATTGAAGTCCCTTATGGATAATTCTCTTCGGAGACATGGTTTTAGGACACTAAAGAATCTATCAATCTTACTCTCAGGTTGGATAATAATTCCAAAATCATACCTTGCAAGCCTTATAAAATTTCTTCCTAGGTACAAATGGATTTATCATCATTTTGATTAAGGTTGAGGAACTCATTCCCTATCTTTTTTTAATAATACGAGGAAAATATTTATTAAAAAATAAGTTCTTAAACTCATCTCATTCCATAGACTCAATTTCATCTATTTTCTTTATATTCATGGTACGATTCCACCATTAAACATCTTCACCTTCCAAACGATATAATGATAAGATGAATTTATCATGTTATGAACATTGTAGAACTGGAAATATCTTTTCAGTGGTACTGATCCATTTTTTAGCCACTAATGGATTAGAAGGCCTGCTAAATGAAGGTGCGCTCTACCTCATGAAGGATTAAGCAAAATGTTGCTCCCTCCTTTGTTAGTTTGGAAGTCCGACATGATTCATAGCTTGAGAAAGTGGTGTGATTATGGCTACAATATTTTTCATTCCATATCCCATAACATTTGGTTGGTTAGGGGGACAATCATTACATTACCCGTCTTATTTAGCATTAACGTGGTTCCTTCAGGTTCTTTCCGTTGAATAAAACCATGAAGAATAGTGTGAGTAACACTAATAATAATAGGAAAACCACATAATCAAGAATAAAATTTTAATTTAGGAAACTTTTTGTTATATCCTAGGTTATTCATGGTCATTTCTAAAACACAAGTATTGTATCCAATACTTAGACATATCCTTAAGGCTTCTCATCCTAATTTCCAAAGGATAATTATAACCTCCCTATGATACCAACTATAGTGACCAATTATTTATATATATTAATATCACTTCATAATTGAAGTATATTTATTATAAAATATAACAAAACCATGACAGGAATAAATAGTTATATTGTCTCTAGAAACTGAGATACATAAACAACTAGTTCATAAAACATCTAAATTGTCTCCTGTTTATTTCATCCAAACTAGACTTCTTTTTGGAATATAATACATAATAAACTTATTCATGTCATGGGGAAAAGAAACATATAAAAGGGTGAGATAAAATTCTTAGTAATGGTAAAAAAGTAAATACCGATCATATCATATTCATAAGAACATACCATTTGAAAATCTTATCCTGCATTTAAAAGATCACTATATCATGTCATCGGAAATATCATAAAAGTGAAATGTAATCCCTGTAGTCATAACATAAGACATGGATTTTTTTTGTCTTAAATACATAAGATAGAATATCATTTCATATTAGTCAAGGCACTTTTCCAAGACCATCATAGCAGACAAAGTCCATTACTAAACTGAGTCCGCTCCTCGTTTTGGCCCCGTATCACTGAACCGGATTAACTTATCATCCCAGTCATGTATATGTCATGATATATAAATATTTACCCAATTAATTTTAAGGAGATACAGGTACCACCCATCACAAAATAAAATCATTCTTATATGTTCCACAAGAACATAAATAATTCAACATATCATAACCCATGAAATAAAATGGGATTCTTAAACATCAATTCATCATAACATAATTAATATAAGATAAATAGACATCATAAAAATAATTCCATCATAAATAAAATCAAATAAAATTAATAATAGGGATAAAGACATAAACCTATATTATAATATTTTAAAAATAATTTTAATAAAACACTTGGACTTAATTCGTGAGGAAAATATCTTTTCTTCTTGAAAAAAGTTTTCTATTCTCATAAATTCATGTAATTTTACAAGAAAATAATTTAATTGAAAATAAACATGAAATATTATAAAGGATTTTTCATGGAATTTTTTTTATGAAAGTGTAAAAATACGTTCATGTTGTATAATTTAAAAAAATATTCTCTCTGTACTTTTGCAGGAAAAGTCAAAAAGTACCTCAAATGGTAAACAAAAGAATGATTCCTTCCAAACCAAGTAGTAAAAGTAAAAAATTGGTGAAAATGAATTTAAACATACTTATAAGATAATAAAAATTTTATAATAACATTATTATAAAACATAGACATGGATGATAAATATAGCACTGCTAAATATTTTCGTATAAACTATCTCGGATAAAAATGAGATTGCAAAATTATCCCTTATCTTACGTATCATATCCTTCATATGTATTTGAACCTCTTGTATGATTATTTAAAATATTATTAATTATTTATTACAAAATAATAATCATTTTTGTGATAAAATGTTTTATCATATTTTAATACGCTTGTTAGTAACATTACATTGTTACACATTATTCAGTCATTAACTGCTTTATGTTCTTATGTTTGTTTTGTCAGATAAGTTCTTATTCATATTTTTAGGTTATTGTTATATCATTTAAAAATGGTATTAGTATAACATATATCATATTTATTCATTCAATGTATTTATATAATTGTGGTTTAATGAATATTATGTAGAACAAATCACATCCCACCGTAGAGACTACAATCCGTACATATGCACAAGTGATGATATCGTTCCCAAAATTGTTGAATGATATTGAAGTGAATAGTGTATAGTATCTCAGAATTAGTATCATTTTACAATAATAATATATAGTAATTATTTTTACCATTATAACCATCCATGTAAGGTGTTGGTGAAAAACTGATTTCACTATGGCTTGGAGATGGAAAGTTGTACGTACGCACGTGGGGTGATTTCATTTTTCATAGGGTGGATAGAAGATGAAATAGAGTTGTTTAATGTATATAATAACATATCAGTATATTAGTGACACTAATTTTATTACTTTATAATGAAACATCTAAATAAGAGGAAGTATAAGAATAAATAAATTTTAAAGAATCGGTAGAAGAGATTACCTCTTCCTCAACGCACCTCCTTTAAATTTCCTCTTTGGTCACTAGAGTTGGTCTTTTTAGAAGACCAGAACCTCTAGAATGTAGCTAGGTAAGTTAATAAGAGAAATTAGAATGCTTTTTCTGAAGGTGATGTCTCAAAATTGAGTGAAGAGGAGAGGGAGGAGGTGCCCTTTTATAAGAGAGGAGAGGGGTACATTAGAAAACTCTCAAAATATTAGTTTGTTATAAATTAAATTTCAACTAAAAATGGTCCAGAACTTATTTAATTAAAATATAAGATGATTTCGGGTCGAATACCTATCATCCAATAATTTTTAGACAAGTTTATAATATTTTTTATCCTTATCTTTTTGGTTTAACCCTTACCCTTTTTAATCTTATAGTGATATCATGTTATTTACACATTGTGGGTTAATGTAATTACCATGTCATGTCAAACAACCCAAAAAAAGTTATTTATGACAAATTTGGACTTATATAAACCATTTTTAAGAATATTATATTTTTTGAAATTTTATATCATTTAATAAACTATTTTATGTTGTAAGTTATGAATTGTGTCAATTTTAGACACTATTCATAATTGCCTTTTTTTAAAATTCACAACAACCTGATTCCTTAAAAAATAAGGCATTAAATCAAATATATTTTTCCAATTCTATCCATAAAATTATTTTATGACATCAAAATAACCAAATTACATTTTTTTAATATTTATACATTCATTTATTTTAATATTTCATTGATGAGGTAATCACTACATCCTAATTGTGTCTTAAATAAATACATTTATCTAATGTCAAAAAATTATAAATAAAATTCAATGATATAGGAAATATTTTTATCTTTATAATGACTATTTATAGACATGGATTTCAATTATATAACCCTATATTAAAATTTATTTATAAAAAGATATATGTTTAGGTTATAATTATCTTTACTATAAATTAATTCTTTTAAAATGTCATTTTCACATCCAAGTGAATTCATTGGGTCCCAAAATTGACCCATGTATTCCCATGGTCAGAAATATATCATAAAATGGGATTAAGACCTATTTTAGGATAGTTTTATATTATTAAATTATTATTTGTTTACCCTTATTTACCATATTTACCCTTTAACCATGGTAAATAAAATAATTAATGAAGTTACTATTCATAATGTCCAAAAATAAAAAGTTCATATTCACTGAATTTGAACCATCTGATTCCAAATATGGAATCCATTTTTTCAGATTCAAAATATATACATTGTATTAATTAATTTAAAATTAATCTCTTTGTTGAAATGAGAAAACGGGTTTTAAAAGTTAAAACATTGCAAATGATTGCAACGTTTTTACCTATGAATTAAATGTAAAATTAATGCTAATGGAAAAAATTATATTAAATGGTAGAAATATATTTTATTTATACTTTAAACCCATTCAATTTTATAATTTAACCATATAAATTATCTCAATGAAAAAAAATTGTTTTTAATTTAAATTTAGCATATTTTTACTATTCATCAGAACATGAAAGTTAACAGAAAAATATCAGAAATTTATCCAAAGAAAATTTTTATATCCTGATTCAAAATAACATGTCTATGTTGTCATATAGAAATTAATAATGTTTCAAAATCTTAATTTAAAATGGGTTCACTATTCAAAGGTGTAAAATTAACCTTTAAAAAAGGTTCTTATACATAAAATAGAGTTTTATTCATACCCTATGACTAAAATATCCATTAGATTAATACCAAATATATTTTATTAAGTATATAATACATATATCTCATTAATTTCATTAAAAAATGTAATTCACTAAATAATACAAATATCTAGTTGATTTATATTTTTCATGAATAATTTATAGTCAATGAATTCATAATGCATTTTCATTAGTTTGTTATAATTATTCATTCTAACCTAACGGCTTGGCTATAATGGTAATTTTATTTTAAGGGCATCTCATGGTTTTTTTAAATTCACAATTACGTGAAAATAAAGATACTAAAGAATAAAAATTATTTAAAGTAAATATTTCATAAAAACATTCATGTGTTAAATTATATACCTACAATGAATTGGGTAAATATTAATGTATTATAAGATCAAAGGGTACATGTGAGGTTATCTGAATCCCAAAAGAGAGTACACATAAAGTTATCCCAATTATAAAGTAAGTACATGGGTTCTTAGCGCAATCCAGACATGTGATGAATGTCTTTGTGGGTAACCTTAACATAAGAATTCTATAATTATGATTATGACACACTTTATGGAAGTCCTTTATGAAATGATATTATATAAATGTTATTCTCTCCTAGATCAGGTTATTTTATTTTTATATGATTCATGTCTTATGAAATTCCAAGATTTATGTCATGACACATGATTTTAATCTATGAATTACATTGTGTGATTTTAAAATTTTAATTACATGTTATCATACCATTACTCCCTTGTTATACTTAAAAATTATTGTTGATTGATATATCACATTATTAACCTTACTGAGAATCTTATCTTACCCATTATTATGTTTCCCTTTCCCTAGGATATTAAGAAATTTTTTATGTTTGATAATCTTAAGAAGGATTCTAGTTGTGAATAATTTATTGGGACATGATGTAGATATTTTATGTGCCTATTGTTTATGTATCCATGTTTTTAAAGACAATAAAAATTTATTATTCTGGTGTGTATCATAATGATATGTAATGAATATTCATCTAATAATATGTAATATTTATATATGTAATGTTTGGGTCACCTAAAAAATAATTTCATAATTATAAGTTGTTAATATAAAATTTTAGAAAGAGTATCAGTTGAGTGTTTCTGGGAAAACAGTTTAAAGATCATTAGATTTAGTTAGAACCCAAAAGTAAAAGAAACATAGTATTTTTTTCAAACTGACTTATTAGGAATTTCATTTTTATATCATAATTTTAAAGTTATACACATTGAAAATAATGTATGTTAGAATTTGGTTTTTATAATATTAAATGAATAAGGAAAAAAATTTCCAAACACTCATAATGACTTAGAATAAATGAATATAAAGTGCGATCTATGTTAAAATTGTTTTGAAACGTATCCTATAGTATTTTTTAAATTAGAAAACCATCAAAAAAATTCCTACAAATATAGATAATTATGAAAGAACCTCAGGGATATTTAAGTAACATTTCAAGATGTGATGACTTTAAAAACCATAATTTATATGGATTAAAAATAATGATTCAAATATTTTGATGGATCAATGTCTATATTTTTCATTTCATTAAATGTTACCTAATAAAATAAAATAGTTATAATTGTGTTTTTCATATTCTTCAAACAATGTTTTGAGAAATTTTTAAAACTTATTGAGCTTAAAAACATAAAGAAATAATTATAATGACACTTTTTATTTGGAGATGATATTCCCTCCATCATTTTCACTGTGATGGTTTATCTAAATATACACTGGACTAAGTTAAATTTGGAGGGTCCCTAAATTATCAATATATGTATCCCATAGATAGGTAATGTCATATTATATGATTATCATTACTATACTAAACTTTTCATACTCATAACATATATAGTTTATTATTCTATGTTTCTTTTTTAAATTAGGTATATTCCATTCACCCTTATGGATAAGTACAACATATGTCCCCAATCATGATAGATAAATAATATCTAGGTGTGTTCGCACAAGTCCACGGTCTATGTCATTTGAGGTCCTAGATGTCATACTCATCATATGAGAAGAAAAATATCATCTTGGTTGATCTTAAACTGATGACATGATCAGAAACATCCCCAACTGCCCCTATATTAGCGATGTTAATATGTAGACTTACATAAGTGGGGTGTCATGGTGTGAAGGTTTTCATGCTAGGTATCTCACCAACCTAAAGTGGTGGGGACTAAAATATGATAGATACTCCCCTAGTATACCAAATAAATATCTATAACACTCCATGTGTTATTCTTAGTGGGTCATCCATTCACATAATGAATATTATTATTTTTTTGTGCATCATGGGAATATTTCATATCGTTATTCAAGAATCATACTCATACTAATTTTAACATTCTATCATAGCCAATAATACCCAATGATAAACATCGATTAGGGATAAATTAAAGTCATATTTTGAGAGGTAAATAATCATTACCCATTAAGAAATATATATCTATATATTCATTTATGTGTCCAATATGAAATAATGATAAATTTAAGATTACTAGAAATATGATTCTTTATATACACTTGTAACTCTTTTAAAAATACTTAACAAACTCAACATAAGAACACATCTGTCATATCATATTAAATAAACTACCAGATTATCCTTATATATGTTTCACTATTTGGAGTTTTCATCCCTCATTACATCATATTTAACTCTTGTCACATCTCTATATGATTCTATGATAAACCCCTCAAACTAAACAATTTTAGTGAGTTAGACTTATAAAGAAATCAATTTCGGATACTGGTGAGATTTAGTAATCATATTCCTCACTATTAAAATATTTGAACATATTAAAACTTCTTAACATTATCAAATAAAATGTTATAATGTTAACTATGTTGTCTATATAGAAATATTTCTATGTGCATCATCATCATCCTTGGAACTCTTTCCATTAAACAATTCCTTTTATTTTTTTTAAATAATATTACTATTTATATTATTACTTATCCCATACATCCTAAACCCTTGTTGGATAAAGTGAAAGTCAAATTAACATGGGAAATAAATTTACCTTTTACACTTCTCATTACAATCAAATATTCTAATCCTTTTAGTATATTAATTGTAATTCAATTTCAAATTTGATTGGTGGAAGTCTTCAGGAAACAGTGATATTCATTTTTTATGATAAAAAAATGTCACTCTTTTCATTTTTATTTATTATCATATTTCCTAAACATTTTATAATTTTAAGTGAAATAATTTTAATCTAGTAAAATTATTTAGGAAATAGTGACACCCACTTTCTATGATAACTAAATATAACTCTTTACATATTTCTTTACCATCACACATCCTAAACTCTTAAATATATTAAGTATAAATCACTCTATCTTTAGACTAGTATTTCTCTTTATTTGTTAACTTATAACTTCTCTAAGTTGAAACACACTCCCACTATATTCTTAGATACTGTATTCTTTTATAATGTCCAACTGTGATATGATAATCCTTTTTTGTTAGAAGATAACACTTACTTTATCTTAGTAGGGACATTTAACAAATAAAATAAAATTTTCATATAATATATATTATTTGATTCATTAAAAATGTAACGCCCCAAGATTTCATAGTACATTATCTCATTAAAGTAATTCAATAGCGTATGCTATAAGCAACACCGAGTTCGAGCGCACCACAACTTATCAAAATAGTCGTTCAAAAAGTGGTTATGAATATTATTAACTGAATTTTGAATCTTATATACTCAATATAATTTTAAAATCCATATTATGTGATTATTATACATAATATAAAACAAATTCATTTTTTTAGATAAAATAAGTATTTGTCAAAAAAATGCAATTTTACTGCCTTTTAATAGAGAACCCTTTTCAAAACCAGTATTTGAAACTTTTATATACTCTATTTAATGAAATTAAATTCTTCTTTAGAAGCAGGAAATAATAATTTAGTTTGGATAAATATTTATAACTTTTCTAATAACTTTCATATTTTAGTGAATAGTGAAAAATACTATGTTTTAATTGAAAACAAATTTTGTAATCGAAATAATTGATAGTTTTAAATTATTCATTTGAATGGTTTTTAAGTATAATTAGATTATATTTTTATAATTTAATACAATGTAGGTAATTAGAAGTAATTTCACATTTAAATTTGACATAAACACATGTCAATCTTTTCATAGTTTTTACTTTTTAAAAACCTGATTTTTGGTTTTGACAATGGGAATTAATTTTTAATTAATTAATGAAACTTATAGGTTTTTAATTTGGAAAAATAAACATCATTTTCAAATTAGGAATATCAAAATTAGTTTATGTTGATTTTTTTTATTTTTCTAAAAACATTCAATTTTTTATGAATAGTGAAAAATACAGCGATATTGTTTAAAAAAGAATTTTTATTCAAATAATTATTTATTTTATTTAAATTTATTATAAGTAAAAATATATATATAATTCCTATATATTTTCAAGTTAATTCGTTGGATTCATTTCATAAAAAAATTAGACGTGCAAATGTTTATTGAACTTTTTACCGTCTTTTACCCACCTTCTAGGAGTATTTAAAAATTTGCATAAAACTTAATTTTACCACTTAAGTGAATTAAATTTCAAAAACATTAGATACATGGTTGATATAATTATGTAAAATGTCGTTAAATAAGATGAAAATAATTTTTTTGAATTGTAACTTTGGACTTTTATTTACCACAATTAAAAGTAAATAGGGTAATTAAAGGTAAAAATTATATTATAATTACCCTAACACATGTCCTAATTCTATTTGATAAGTGTATTTCAACTAAAAACAACCTTATGAATAAAATATGATCCTTTAGGCCCACTTGGATTAGATTAGAACATTTATTATTATTTTATTTAAAGAAGAGTTAAAAGAGATAAATTCAAATTTTAATAACTAAACCATTTTTAATATAGGGTTATACAAAAGATAAATTTGACTATAAATATTCATTATAAATATAAAGATATTTCCTACGTAATGGAATTTTATTTATAATTTTTAGTCATTAAATATTTTAATTTATTTATGACACAATGGTGATGCAATAATTATCTTATTAATGAAAGATTAAAATAATTGATATTATAAATATCCAAATAAATGAAATTTGAAACTTTTGATGAATTAATCTAATTTTATTGGTTAATATGACATGTTATGGTTTATTAAATTATTATTTTTCTAAGTAATCATGTTGTTATGAATTTCACAAAAACCAAATACTAAATGGTGTCAAAATTGGCATACATTAGTTTTTAAAACAAACAATATATTATTGGTTGATATAATATTTCTAAAAAACAAAGGTTTAGAAAAAAAATTTATATAAGGTTATATATATTAATAATGAACCACTTTGGGTTCTCTTGGTGTGTTATAGTAATTTTATTTACCATATAATATATAAATACAAAGAGACATGGTAAATGTCAAACTATTTAACTAAGAGTTAAATCTAAATGATAAGGTTAATATGGTGACCTAAACCTGTCTAAAACCTATTGGTTGAGAGGTTTTAGACCCATACCAATCTTATCCTAGAAATAAATCATTTTTTATCCATTATAATCCGAATATGATTTTATTATAAAATAATATTTCATGATTTTGCTAAAGTGACCCTCACCTCTCTTATGAAAGGGTAGTTCCCCTTCTCTTAATTTCACACCTTCAAAGCCATTTGAATCAGAAAAAACCTACCCAAAAATCCTAAAAACTTCCATAACATCATCTTAGAGGACATAAATTGATCAGAAATCCAACCTAATAATCCCTTTTGATCAACTCAAAAGGAAACACCCAAAGAAGAGGTAATAATTTCACCACCCTCTTTCAAGTTCTTTTCTTCTTCCACTTCCTCTTTATTTGTATTTTCCATTACAAAATAATAAATCTAGTACCTTATACATAATTTTATGTTATTATAAATATGGTACAATAATATTTGTTATTCTATCCATCCTATAAATGACAAAGTCACCATACGTGCGTGCGTACGGCTTACCGTCTCCACGTCGTCGTGTAGTTTGTTACTCAAACAATTAATTATTTCGATGGGTATAATAATGAGAATAACTAATGTAATAATAAATAAAACATGTTAATTATTCTTTATATATGATATAACATCCAATTACATGTTATTTCACTATGAATATAATGATATTATCACTCGTGCGTACATACGAATTACTGTCTCCACGATGCGATGATATTCATTTCCACGTTCACCATTCAACGATGATTATAAAAATATATATTGTTAATAAGTATGTAATATATGACATAATAATTCTACTATATATATATATTTATTTATTTATGTACTTACATATATCTTGTTCACTTACTTTTATTCAGTACGATATGAAAACGGAAACAACATTTTTGCGTAAGTACGACCTACTATCTCCATAAACGGTGTTTTCCATTTAAAATATCTATATATTATACATATTTATATTATATATATATATGTGATATATAAATCATGTTTTATGTTCTGGAAGTATTTAAATCATGAACTAAGTGATACGATAAAAAATAACAAGTTAAAACAAGTACGATAAAGAAAGCGATCATTACCCAAAATGTTAATTTAACATGGAAATTATTATTAAATGGTTAGTATAATGTCATAAATGAATAATGTATGATATAATAAATATTAATATGGTTCTGGTATAATTTAATAACATATTATGGTCATTATAGAGGCGGTTAAACGTACCCTCGACCAAATGAAAGTGCAAGGTAAGGGTTAATTTCACAATCTATTTATTATCAGAGGTAGTTTTTACGTAAGTATATAATAGGAAATATTTATTATCCATGTCCATGTTTCATAAAATAGTTTTCAAAACTATTCTTCTTAAGGAAAGTTTTTACTAAAACATCATTTTAATCATTTTAAAGCTTTATTCTTCTAAACCTTTCTCATTAATGTCCATGTTTTCAAAATGGTTTTAAGTATTTATTTATATGTGCATGAATGTTTTAAAATGTTAATTCCATTAAAAAGTTTCAAAGTGGTATTTGAAACTATTATTCAAAACTATATTTTAAATGACTTCCTTTAAAGATTATGTGATTTTTAAATGATTTAATGAAAAAGGGATATTTCTATCAAATATTTTTAATGATCATTTTTAACTATGTTTATATACTTTACAGGGTATTATTCTTAATCAAGGATGATTTATTATGATACAAATCTTCCATATTATACTAAAGGTTTTGTGATATGTTAGAATGTGGATGTGTTATTTTTATACCATTCATAGTTTATGGATAAAGTATTGACATTTCATATGCTAGTTTTAATATGAATGTTTATGTTATGGTTAAACCTTTTCTTATGAGGCATGAATTGGACTTAGTATGTGATGGGTGGACCCCGCTATAGATCCTCGATGCATCGGTAGGTCTCATGAGACAAACTAGTGTCTTGTCAGAAGGCCTTGAAAAAATGTTATTTGTAGTCTTGGCACAAGGCCTTGACTATGTTGTTATGATGTCTAGAATTATGCATTCCATCATTATGAAAGTGGCTAATGATATTGCATGACATTATTCGACTAGTAGAATATCCATGTGAATAATTAAATGGAATTATTTGAATTTATATTTTCCATATTATGCTGAAGTTCATGTTTGAAAGGATTTTGTTTTAGTCGTATACATTTCCTTAATTGTTTATGCTTATTTACGAAAGTTTCCGCAATATTGTTATCCTTACTTAGCATCTGAGCTCACCCCTTTATATGTTTTATTTTCCCCAGGATGTGAAGAAGTATTTTATGGTTGACCTATAGGGATAGGCTAGGGATATAAGTCTGTTAAAAAGGGGACAAAATTTTGTTGATGTTTTTATTTCAAAATTTCATGTAAAACTTATGAATGTATCTAGTACTTCTAAGGCTACTAAACCGATCAGTCTTTTGGGACATGATTCCTTGTATAATGCCAATATTATGTAATAATGCACCGAATCTGGGTAACTGGTGTCGAGGCATTACAGTTGGTATCAGAGGAGTTTTAGAAACAACCTTATAAATAGATTTAGATAATCTCTAATTAGAGAACATTAACCTAAGATATACTTTGAGGATTAATATAGAAGAACATCATAGATTTTTGATAATGTAGAGATTTTGTGAATTTTACAAGTAATACATCCCTGTCTGGATACGAGTTGGTAGAGGCATCTCTAGAACTAATTTACCAACGAGTGATAACTCCGAAAAAGAGTTTTGGGCTTGAGCAGGGGTATCTTGGTACATGAAAACGGTCCTTGCTACACTCTTGGCTACGACATTCCCAGGGGATATGCTTAGGATAATTCAAATTTTCATTACAGACCATTATGAAGGATTTGGGAGTAAATACCTTCTCAAAGAAAACATTTTATGATTATATATTATATGCATAATATTTTCAATTTACATTTGGTATTTTAAAAGTTTGGAATTATGAATCGTGGTTCATACTCTAGCCTAGTGAATGCCATTGTTTAGAAATGGAGCCTAGTAGAGGGAATGAGAATCCCAGAAATACGCATGATCGAAAGATTAAGAAGGATCATATATTTAATGGTATTAAGCCAACATTTAAAATGGAAAAAGTCTCCGTAGTATTATAATCATATGATGAAATAATATAATGTGTTAATAAGATAAGTAAAGAATTCTTTGAGTCATATGACTTCGAAGGGTAACAAGGAATAAAAGGATAGAAGAGAGAAAGATGGATAATGGTAAAGGGGAAAAAAGGATTTTTTTTCATATGTGATATCTATGGAAAGAATCACCTAGGTAAATGATTGAAGGGAATGTGATTTTGTTTTAAGTTTGTATAAAAATGAAACCAAGTACATGATTGAAAGGGTAAGAAAAAGGTTTCAAATGTACAATGCTTCATCTATTAGGAGTTGGGACACTACGTGAAGCAATGTCCAAATCATCATAGTATGCCCCAAATAATTCTTTTGGATAATAATCAAGTAATGATACGACCATAAATGAAGAAAAATGACTGGTGTTATTATTTTGTTATTAAAAAATTATTTCATTTGAGTGTTTTATCAACGATGTACTGGTTATATGAATTTTGCAAATAAATAAGGATTGTATTGCAGTACTATTTCATTGAGGAATTTGAGATTATATGGTTCTAAGAAAAGTTACTTAATAACAAGTTAAACTTTTTGGGAAATATATGGTTAAAGGAAAGATAAACCTTAATATGGGTCTGATGCTGAGGTAGTAATTTTGGAATAAGATATGATTGATTTGGATAAATTATATTTGATATTCCTGACAACTTTGAAACTAATTAATTGTTTGTTTATTTCATTTTTGTTAGAGTATACAAAAGTTTTGGATATAAGGAGTATATACAGTATTCTATAAAGAATAAAGGATCATGAATGTAATCAATAAGGTTTTATAGTAATTTATGGTGTTACCATGTTTTAAAATAATACATGATGAAGGTATTCACATGTTGATACATGGCAAAAAAGATATTCATTGTGTTTACATTCCTTATAAATTTTGGACTATGGGTTTGGACAGAAGTATTCTGAATAAGTATTAAGGTTGGAATAGATTAAGTTTGAAATTGGATACTATTATTAAGGTCAAATAATTTCTTAAGATTATTTTTGTATTGTTATAAAAAGGACAACTCGGAGGTCAGTCGACAACATGTCGCTTCCGGCAAGGCTGCGAGACATGAACCCGCAATCAAAGGGCGACAATGGTGCATCACCTATCACTAGCCTACGTGATTCCCAGGTTTGTATAATATATTTTTTCTAAATTTTCTGACAAATTAATTATAAATTCATTATTTTTGGAACCTCGTATGATTAGGATAAATAGAATATTTTTAAATTCTATTATCTTTTGGAGTGAAAGATGAATTTGTGGTAGAAATTAGTTGAAAGATGAAACTCTACTTCTCAAGTATATATATATATATATATATCTTATTCTATAAAGAAATTAATTCTTAAAATTTAGCGAAAAGATCTTAAAACCAAATATATGTTATCCTAATACCTTATGTTTTGTTTAACTGATGATATTTTAAATCATTATAGATCGATGGTTTTGAGGCCCTCAATTTTACACTTGTTTGTGATTTATGACCTCAATCACTTCCTATAAATATTTACGTTTTTCCTATAATTATGTGACTATAATTCCCACCAATGTTCTCTTAATCGAGATTATAATTTGATAGTGACTTTTTCATTTCTCTTTCCCTCTTATTAAGACTAAAATTTATTAACCCAATTTCTGATATTGGTTTTCCACAATGGTATTTTTCTATTTTTAACCATTTATTTTCGAAGAACAATTTAAAATTTAAAGGTCACAATTTATCTAAGGATGGGGATAATGTAACACACCAATATTTCATAGTACATTATCTCATTAAAGTAATTCAATAGCTTGTGCTACAGGCAACACCGAGTTCAAGCACACCACAACTTACCAAACTAATCGTTCAAAAAGCGGTTATGAATAGTATTAACTGTATATTGAATATTATATAATCTATATAATTTTTCAATACATATTATGTGTTTCTTAGACATAATATAAGATGAAATTCATGTTTTTCAGATAAAATAAGTATTTTTGAAAAAATGCAATTTTACCCCCTTTTAATGGAGAACCCTTTTTAAAACCAATATTTAACAATTTTATATATTCAATTTGATGAAATTAAATTATTATTTAGAATCAGAACATAAAAATTTATTTTGGATAATGTTTTGGTACTTTTCTGATAACATTCATATTTTAATGAATAGTAAAAAATACTATGTTTTAATTGAAAACAAATTTTTTAATCAAAAAATTTTATGGTGTTATATTATTAATTTTAATGGTTTTAAAGTATAATTATATTATATTTTTATCATTTAATACAATGTAGGTCATTATAAGTAATTTCACATTAAAATTTGACATAAACACATGTCAATCTTTTGATAGTTTTTACTTTTTAAAAACCTGCTTTTTGGTTCTGACAACAGGAATTAATTTTGAATTATTTAATGAAAATTCTAGGTCCTTAATTTGGTAAATAAAAATCATTTTTGGATTCAGGATATCAAAATTATCTTATGGTAAATTTTTGGAATTTTTCAGAAAACATTCAATTTTTGATGAATAGTGAAAAAAGCCGCAATATTGTTTATAACCGACTTTTTATTTAGATAATTATTTATTTTATTTCAATTTATTTTATGTAAAAATAGATATATAATTCCTATATAAGTTCAATTTAATTCATTGGAGTCATTTTATAATAAAATTAGATGTACAAATTTTATTAAACTTTTTACTGTCTTTTACCCACCTTCTAGGAGTATTTGTATATTTGCATAAAACTTAATTTTACCACCTATATAAATTATATTTCAAAAAATAAAAGATGCACGGTTGATATCAATAATTAAAATTTGGTTTAATAATATGAAAATAGTTTTTTTTTTGAATAGTAACTTTTGACTTTTATTTACCACTGTTAAAAGTAAATAGGGTAATTAAAGGTAAAAATGATATTATAATTACCCTAAAACATGTACTAATTCTATTTAATAATTTTATTTCTACCAAAATAACCCTTATGAATAAAATATGATCCTTTAGGTCCACTTGGATTAGATTAGGACATTTATTATTATTTTATTTAAAGAAGTGTTAAAAGAGTTAAATTCAATGTTTAATAACCAAACTATTTTTAATATAGTGTAATATATAAGATAAATTCAACTATAAATATTAATTATAAGTATAAAAATATTTCCTACATAATGGTATTTTAATTAAAAATTTTATACATTAGATAATTTAATTTATTTATAACACAATAATGATGCAGTAATTACCTTATTAATGAAAGATTAAAATAATTGATATTGTAAATATCCAAATAAATGTAATTTGAGACTTTTTATGAATTCAACAAATTTTATAGGTTAATATGACATGTTAGGGTTGAATAAATTATTTTTTTTCGAAGTAAACATGCTATTATGATTTTCACAAATACCAAATATTAAATAGTGTCCAAATTGATATAAATTAGTTTTTAAAACAAATATAATATTATTGGTTGATATAATGTTTCTAAAAATCTAAGGTCTTTCCAAAAGAATTATATAATGTTATATATATTAATAATGAACCACTTTAGGTTCTATTGGCTTGTTATAGTAAGTTTATTAACCATATAATATAAAAATACAAAGAGACATGATACTGTCAAACTATTTAACTAAGAGTTAAATCTAAACGATAAGGTTAATATGGTGATTTAAACCTATCTAAAACCTATTTGTTGAGAGGTTTTAGTCCCATACCAACCATAGACTCTAAATAAATCATTTTTGAGCCATTAGAAACCGAAAATTATTTTATTATAAAATAATATTTCAAGTGTTTCCTAAAGTGACCCTCACCTCTCTTATAAAAGGGAACTTCCCCTTCTCTTAACTTCACACCTCCAAAGAAATTTGGCTCAGCCACCCCGGCCCAAATATCCTCCCAAATTCCATAAAATCAACCTAGAGGAATTAAATTTATCATAAATCCAACCTAAGGAGCCCTTTTGATCAACTCAAAAGGAAACACCCAAAGAAGAGGTAATAATTTCACCACCCACTTTCAAGTTCTTTTCTTCTTACACTTCTTATTTCATTGTTTTTTCCATAACAAAATAATAAATCAATTACCTTCAATATAACTTGATGTCATTATAAATATGGTACAACCATATTTTTTATTCTATTCATCCTATAAATGACAAAGTTACCATACGTGCGTATGTACTACTTACCGTCTCCACAGCGTGGGGTAGTTTGTTATTCAAAAACATAATTATTTGGATGGGTATAATAATGAGTATAACTTATTTAAATAATAAATATAACAAGTTAATGATTATGTATATGTGATATAACATCCAATTACATATGATTTCACCATCAATATAATGATATTGTCGCTCGTACGTATGTACAGATTACCGTCTTGACGACCCGATGATATTTATTTCCACGTTCACCATTCAACGATAATTATAAAAATATATATTATTAATAATTATGTAATATATGACATAATAATTCTTCTGGATATATATATATATATATATATATATTTACTTACATATATCTTATTCACTTACTTCTGTTCAATATGATATTAAAACGAAAACAACGTTTATGCATAAGTACAGCCTACCGTCTCCATAAAAAGTGTTTTCCATCTCATATATCTATCTATTATACAAATATATATTATATATATGATATATAAATCATGTTTTATATTCATGAAGTTTTTAAATCATGAATTAATTGATATGATCAAGAATAACAAGTTAAAACATCTACGATAAAGAAAGCAATTATTAATCAAAATGTTAATTTAACATGGGAATCATTATTAAATTGCTAGTATAAATTCATAAATGAATCATGTATGATAAAGTAAATATTAATATGGTTCATTTATAATTTAATAACAAATTATTGTCATTATAGAGGAGGTTAAACGTACCCTCCACCAAAGGATAGTGCAAGGTAAGGGTTAATTTCACATTCTCTTTATTATCTGAGGTTGTTTTTAAGTAAGTATCCACTGGGACATATTTATTATCCATGTCTGTGTTTAATAAAATAGTATTCAAAGGGATTATTTTTAAGGTACTTTTTTACTAAAACATCATTTTAAATGTTTTAAAGATGTATTCTTCTAATCCTTTCTCATTAATGTCCATGTTTTCAAAATGGTTTTAAGGATTTATTTATATGGACATGAATATTTTAAAATGTTAATTAATTTCAAAAGTTTAAAAGTGGCATGAGACACTATGATTCAAAACAATATTTTAAAAGAATTCCTTTATAAATTATGTGATTTTTAAATGATTTCATGAAAAAGGTGTATTTCTCTCAATGATTTTTACTGATCATTTTCAACTATGTCAACATCCTTTACAAGATGTTATTCTTGATCGAGGTTGATTTTTTAAGATAAAAATCTTCCATATTATATTGAATGTTTTGTGATATGTTTGATTTTAGATGTGTTATTTTTATAACATTCATGGTTTATAGATAAATAATTGACATTTCATATGTTATTTTTAATATGAATGTTTATCTTATGTGTAAACCTTTTCATAAGAGGAATGAATTGGACTTAGTAAGTTAAGGGAGGAGCCCGCTATAGCTCCTCTTTGAATTGGTAGGTCTAATGAGACAAACTAGCGTCTTGGAACAATGCCTTGACAAAATCTTATTTGTAGTCTTGGCACAAGGCCTTGACTATGTGGTTATGAAGTCTAGCATTATGCATTCCATCATTATGAAAGTGGCTATTAATATTGCATGTGACTATTCGACTAGTAGAATATCTATGTTAATAAGTAAATGGAATTATTTAATTTTATCTTTTCCATGTTATTCTAAAGTTTAAGTTTAAATGGCTTTTGTTTTAGTCTTATACATTTCCTTAAATGTTTATACTTATTTATGACAGTTTCCGCTATATTGGTATCCTTACTAAGCATTTGAACTCACACCTTTCTATGTTTTCTTTTTCCCAGGATGTGAAGAAGTATTTTATGGTTATCCTGCAGGTATAGGATAATGATATAAGTGTGTTAAAAAGAGGACAAAATGTTGTTGATGTTTTTATTTCATGATGTAATGTAAAACTTATGAAAGTATCTAGTACTTCCAAGGCTACTAAACTGATATGTCTTTCGGGACATGATTCCTTGTATCATTCCAATATTATGTAATAATGCACCGACTCTAGGTAACTGGGGTAAAGACGTTACAGTTGGTATGAGAGGAAGTTTAGCAACAACCTTAGAAATAGATTTAGATAAACTCTTATTAGATAACATTTCCCTAAGAGAGACTTTGAGTATTAGTCAAGAAGAACATCCTAGAATTTTGGTAATGTAGAGATTTTGTGAATTTTCCAAGCAATACATCCCTGTCTGGATATGAGCAGGTAGAGGCGGCTCTGGGACAGATATAACTAGGAGTTAAAACTCTGACATGGAGTTTTGGTCTTGACCTGGGGTATCCTAGTACATGACAACTGGCCTTGCTGCACTCTTGGTTACGATATTCTCAGAGGATATGCTTAGGATAATTCACATTTTTATTACAAGCAATTATGAAGGATTTAGGAGTAAATACTTCCTCAAAGACAACATTTTATGATTATATATTATATGCATAATCTTTTCAATTTATGTTAGGTATTTTAAAAGTTTGGAATTATGCATTGTGATTCCTAAACTAACCTAGTGAATTCCATTGTTTAGAAATGGAGCCTTTTAGAAAGAATGATAATCCCAGAAATACACATGATCGAAATATTACGAAGGATCATATTTTTCAAGGTATTAAGACAACATTTGAAAGGGAAATAGTCTCCCACGTATTCTCATCATATGAATAAATTGTATCACTTATTAATAAGATAATTAAATAATTCTTTGAGTCTTTTGGCTTTGAAGGGTAGCAATAGAATAAAAGGATGGAAGATAGAATGGTGGATAAAGGAAAGAGGGGAAAGATAGATTTTACCATATGTGATAACTGTGTAAAGAATCACCTTGGTAAATTATTGAATGTAATGGGAGTTTGTTATAAGTTTAGAGAAAAATTACACCAAGTACATGATTGTAAGGGTAAGAAAATGGTTTCAAATGTACAATGCTTCATCTTTAAGAAGTTGCGACACTACGTGAATCAATGTCCAAATCATCAGAGTATTCCCCAAATGATGATATTGGATAATAATCAAGTTATGATACTACCACAGATGAAGAGGAATGACTAGAGTTCTTATGTTGTTATTAAAGAATTATTTCATTTGAGTGTTGTATCCACGATGTACTGGTTATATGAATTTTGAAAATAATTAAGGATTGTACTGATGTACTATTTCACTGAGGATTTGAGGTTATATAGTTTGAATAAAAGTTAATCAATAACAAGTTAAAATTTTTGGGAAATAAATGGTTGAAGTAAAGATAAACCTTAATATGGTTCTGATACTGAGGTAGTGATTTTGTAATAAGATATGATTGATTTGGATAAATTATATTGGATAATCTTGACTACTTTGAAATTAATTAATTGTTTGTTAATTACATTTTTGTTGGAGTATACAACATTTTTTGATCTAATGAGTATATATAGAATTCTATAATGAATAAGGGATCATGAATGTAATCAATAAGGGTTTATAGAAATTCAGGGTGTTACCATGTTTTAAATGAATACATGATGAAGGTATTCACGTGTTATTGTGTGGAAAAAAAGATCTTCACTATGTTTACATTCCTTATAAATTTTGGACAATGAGTTTGGAAAGATGTATTTTTGATAAGTATAAAGGTTGGAATAAATTAAGTTTTAAATTGGGTAATATTTCTAAGGTCAAATCATTTTATAATATTATTTTTGGATTGTTATAAAAAGGACAACCTAGTGGTCAGCCGACAACCCATCACATCCGGAAAGGCCGCAAGACTTGAACCCATAATCGAAGGGCGACAAGGGTACATCACCTATCACTGGCCTACATGATGCCCAGGTTTTTATAATGTAGTTTTTTTAAATAGTCTGATAAATTAATTATAAATTCATTCTTTTTTTAACCCCATATGATTAGAATAAATAGAATATTTTTGAATTCTATTATCTTTTCGAGTGAATGATGAATTTGTGGTAGGAATTAGTTGAAAGATGAAACTCTACTTATCAAGTATATGTCTATATATATATGTGTGTGTGTGTTTCTATTATTCTACGAAAAAATTAAGTCTTAATCTTTAGGGAAGAGATATTAAAACCAAAAATGTGTTATCCTAATACCTTATGTTTTGTTGAGCTGGTGAAATTTTAAATCATCATAGATCGATGGCTTCGAGGCCCTCAATTGTACACTTTTTTGTGATTGATGACCTCAATCACTCCCTATAAATATTTATGTTTTTCCTCTAATTATGTGTCTATAATTTTCACCAATGTTCTCCTAATCGAGATCATAATTTTCTAGTGACTTTTTCATTTCTCTTTCCCTCTTATTAAGATTAAATTTTATTTACCCAATTTCCAATATGAGTTTTCCACAAAGGTATTTTTCTATTTTTACCCATTTATTTTCGAAGAACAATTTCAAATTGAGAGGATGAAATTTATTGAAGGAGGGGAGAATGTAACACCCCATGATTTCATAGTAGGTTATCTCATTAAGGCAATTTAATATCTTGTGCTACAGGAAACACCGAGTTCGAGCGCACCATAACTTACCAAACTAGTCATTCAAAAAGAGGTTATGAATAGTATTAACTGTATTTTGAATCTTATATACTCTATAAAATTTTAACAACCATATTATGTGTTTCCTATACATAATATAAGAACAAATTCATTTTTTCAGATAAAATAAGTATTTTTCAAAAAAAATCAATTTTACCGCCTTTTAATGGTGATCCCATTTTTAGAACCAATATTTGACACATATATATATTAAATTTAATGAAATTAAATTCTTCTTTAGAATCAAGACATATAAATTTAGTTTGGATAAATTTTTGGTACTTTTCTGATAATTTTCATATTTTGATGAATAGTGAAAAATACTATGTTTTAATTAAATTCAACTTTTTAAAATCAAAATAATTTATAGTGTTAAATTATGAATTTGAATGGTTTTGATGTATATTTAGATTATATTTCTATCATTTAATACAATTTAGGTCATTATAAGTAATTTCACATTTAAATTTTACATAAACACGTGTTATTCTTTTGATAGTTTTTACTTTTTAAAAACCCGCTTTTTGGTTTTGACAATGGGAATTAATTTTAAATAAATTAATGAAACATATAGGTTTTTAATTTGGTAAAATAAAAAATTTTTTTATTCAGAATATGAAAATTATCTTAGGGTAAATTTTTTTTATTTTTCAAATAACATTCAATTTTTGATTAATAGTGAAAAACACGGCAATATTGTTTAAAACTGAATTTTTATTTAAATAATTATTTATTATATTTAAATTAATTTTAAGTAAAAATAGATATATGATTCCTATATATGTTCAATGTAATTCATTGAAGTCATTTTATAATAAAATTAGATTTACAAATTTTTATTGATCTTTTTAGCGTCTTTTACCTACCTTCTAGGAGTATTTTCAAATTTGCATAAAACATAATTTTACTGATTTTGTAAATTAAATTTAAAAAATCCAGGATACACATTTGATATCAGTAAGTAAATGTGGTTCAATAAGAATAAAGTAATTTTTTTTGAATAGTAACTTTTGATTTTATTTACCACGGTTTAAAGTAAATAGGGTAATAAAATGTAAAAATGATATTATAATTACCCCAACGCATGTCCTAATTCTATTGGATAAATGTATTTCGACCAAAAACAACATTATGAATAATATATGACCATTTAGGTCCACTTGGATTATATTAGAACATTTATTATTATTTTATTTAAAGAAGTGTTAAAGGAGTTAAATTCAAAGTTTAATAACTAAACCAATTTTAATATAGGGGTATACATAAGATAAATTCAAATATAAATATTCATTAAAAATATAAAAATATTTCCTACATAATGGTATTTTATTTATAATTTTTATACATTAAATAATTTATTCTATTTATGAGACAATGATGATGCAGTAATTACCTTATTAATGAACGATTAAAATAATTGATATTATAAATATCCAAATAAATGTAATTTGAGACTTTTGATTAATTAAACTAATTTTATAGGTTAATATGACATTTTATGGTTGATTAAATGATTTGTTTTCGAATTAATCATGTTGTTATGATTTTCACAAAAACCAAATACTAAATAGTGTCAAAATTGACATAAATTAGTTTTTAAAACAAATACTATATTATTGGTTGATATAATATTCCTAAGAATATAAGGTTTGTGAAAAAGAATTATATAAGGTTATATATATTAATAATGAACCACTTGGGGTTCTCTTGGCTTGATTAGTAAGTTTATTAACTATATAATATAAAAATACAAAGAGACATGGTAAATGTAAAATTACTTAACTAAGAGTTAAATCTAAATGATAAGGTTAATATGGTGACCTAAAACTGTATAAAACCTATTGGTTGAGAGTTTTTAGACCCATACCAACCTTATCCTCGAAATAAATCATTTTTTAGCCTTTTGAAACTGAAAATTATTTTATTATAAAATAATATTTCAAGCTTTTTCTAAAGTGACCATCACCTCTCTCATAAAAGAGTACTTCCCCTTTTCTTAATTTCACACCTCCAAATCCATTTGTCTTGGAAAAACCATGAAACAATATCCTCCCAACTTCCCTCAAATCAACCTAGACTCCTTACTTTGATTAGAAAGCCATCCTATGGATCCCTTTTGATCAACTCAAAAGGAAACACCCGAAGAAGAGGTAATAATTTCACCAACCTCTTTCAAGTTATTTTCCTCTTCCACTTCCTCTTTATTTGTTATTTCCAGACCAAAATAATAAATCCATTACCATATACATATTTTGATGATATTATAAATATTTTACAACCATATTTGTTATTATGTCCATCCTATAAATGACAAAGTCATCATATGTGCGTACGTACGGCTTACTGTCTCCACGTCGTGGTGTAGTTTGTTATTAAAACACTTAATTTTTTGGATGGGTATAACAATGAGTATAACTGATGTAAATAATAAATAAAACATGTTAATGATTATGTGTATTTGATATAACATCCAATTAAATATGATTTCACCATCAATATAATGATATTGTCCCTCGTGCGTATGTACGGATTACCGTCTCCACGACGCGATGAGATTCATTTCCACGTTCACCATTCAACAATGATTATAAAAATATATATTATTAATAAGTATGTAATATATGATAAAATAATTCTACTGGAGATATATATATATATTTATTTACTAACATATATCTTATTCACTTACTTTCATTCAATAAAATATTAAATGGAAACAATGTTTATGCGTAAGTACTTCCTACCGTCTCCATAAACGGTGTTTTCCATTTCACATATCTATATATTATACATTTTTATAATATATATATTTATATATATATTATATATAAATCAAGTTTTATATTCTGGAAGTATTTAAATCCTAAACTAAGTGATATGATCACGAATAACAAGTTAAAACACGTATGATAAAGAAATCGATAATTACACAAAATGTTAATTTAACATGGAAATAATTATTAAATGGATATTATAAAGTCATAAATGAATCTTTTATAATATAATAAATATTAATATGGTAATGGTATAATTTAGAAACATATTATGGGCATTATACAGGAGGTTAAACGTACTCTTGACCAAATGAAAGTGCAAGGTAAGAGTTAATTTCACAGTCACTTTATTATCCGAGGTTTTTTTACATAAGTATCTACTAGAACATATTTAATATCCATGTCCATGTTTCATAAAAGAGTTTTCAAAGGTATTCATTTTAAGGTACTTTTTTACTGTAACATCATTTTAAATTTTTTTTAATATTTATTCTTCTAAACCTTTCTCATTAATGTACATGTTTTCAAAATAGTTTTAAGGATTTATTTATATGGACATGAATGTTTTAAATTTTAATCCCATTCAAATGTTTCAAAGTGGTATGGGACACTTTGATTAAAAACTATCTTTTAAATGAATTCCTTTATAAATTATTTTATTTTAAAATGATTTCATGAAAAAGGGATATTTCTCTTAATGATTTTTACAGATCATTTTCAACTTTGTCAACATCCTTTACAGGATCTTATTCTTTATCGAGGTTGATTTATTATGATACAAATATTCCATATTGTATTGAAATTTTTTTGATATGTTTGACTGTGGATGTGTTATTTTTATTCCATTCATGGTTTATGGATAAAGTATTGACACTTCATATGCTAGTTTTAATACAAATGTTTGTGTTATGATTAAAAATTTTCATTGAGGAATGCATTGGACTTAGTTAGTGATGGGTGGAGCCCGTTATAGCTCCTCAATGCATCAGTAGGTCTCATGAGACACTCTAGTGTCTTGTCACAATGCCTTGAAAAAATCTTATTTGTAGTCTTGTTCCAAGGCCTTGACTATGTGGTTATAACGTTTAACATTATGCATTCCATCATTATGGAAGTGGATATAGATTTTTCATGTGATTATTCAACTAGTAGAATATCCATGTGAATAAGTTAATGGCATTATTTTATTTTATCTTTTTCATATTAGTCTGAAGTTTATGTTTAAAAGGCTTTTGTTTTAGTCTTATACATTTCCTTAAATGTTTATTCTTATTTATGAAATTTTTCGCTCTATTTTTATCCTTACTGACCATCTAATCTCACACATTTCTATGTTTTATTTTTTCCAGGATGTGAAGAACTATTTTATGGTTGACCTGTAGGGATAGGATAAGGATATAAGTGTGTTAAAAAGGGGACAAATATTTTTTGATGTTTTTGTTTCATGATGTAATGTAAAACTTATAAATGTATCTAGTAATTCCAAGGCTACTAAATTGATCGGTATTTTTGGACATTATTCCTTTTATCTTTCCAATGTTATGTAATAATGAACTGACTCTAGGTAACAAGGGTTGGGGAGTTACACAAATAACTTTCTTTTAAGAAGAAGAATTTATTAAAATATAACACTAATGGGTGGAAAGAACACATCCCCTCGTATTTTAACAAACATTTGGATAAACACTTTTTCCTTGATAAAACACTATTAACCATATATTCTTAAGAAAACTAGTTATATAATCTTATGAATCATAAACCATGTGTATAATATCAATTATCTCATTTTTTTCTCACAACAGTTCTTTGTTATAAAAAACTTCTCTTATCATATAAGATATATGGGATGAAGATACACATCCTTTACACTTGTTCATCTGATCTTGATAAAAAAAATTACAATCAAATATTTTTTATTTCCAATCAATGCTTCGTCATTTGAATGAAAACTACAAGATCTATCAATTCTTCCCTCAATTTTGAACTCGTCTATATCTACAACACTTGTAAAATATATATTCAATATCACATACCATTAAAAATTATTGAATTTATTTATATAACCCTTATAACAAACATGAGAATTCCATGGGATTTTATAAACTCCTTCAAGAATTTAAAATAATCCGTCCTATGGAATTATTACCCCTACCTGAAAACCCAAGGGTTTAGTGATATTTACTAGATTCTTTAAGAAACATTTATAAAATTTCCAAAATAAAATTTCATCCAGTTTTAAATTCACTTACTAATATTAACCAAACATCACTTAAAACCTCGACATCATATGGATAGTTTATCATGTCTCAACACTTTAAAAATATTTGGTAAAATTTTATTTAATTCATTCACTTTATGTGAAAATTTCTAAAATATTAATATAATGAATTACATAACTAGAACAATCCATTTTATTCTCCCTTTAAAACATGATATATAATAAAAAGTAATCACAAACTATGTGTATTTAAAACACCCATATCATTTTATTAAACTAAAATCGTTTCCATTCTCTATTCAAGAGAAAAATTAGATAATACAAATCTTATGAAAAGTTCATCAAAGCATTAAGAATGCTGGTTATCAATGAAGAAGCTCCATTTATCCATTAATTAAATCTCTATTCTTAAATTATTTTTTATTTTTATAGTTATGTATATTTAAAATGCTTGTAAATTAAATAATTAATTTCATAAATCTATTATAACATTAGAATTTAATTTTGTAACTAATAAATCATTGAGGAAACTGTTTGCCTCACTCGGCCATTAACCTATTCATTAAAATTGAGTATCATTTGGAATAACCAATCATATTGAGTATATGAGGTTATAATTACGTAAATTATTGGCATACACAATCATGTTGTGTATATGAGTGGAGAGTAATATTAATTTGGTCATTTTGCATCTAATTCTTTTGAAAATTTATGTTAATTATTTTATGATTCAAATAGGAATATTGATTCTTTTTTTTTTAAATCAACACTTGGTTACTCAGGGTGGTATTTTTCTAAAACATATAATTTTTCATAAAAACTTTTATTAAATCACTAATAATTCTTAAGAACATTTCTTAAGTTTCTAGTCTTAGAAGTATCTTATATTAAGCTTCTCCTTCCATGGATTAATCTAAAATTTTATTTTGTTGAAGATGATGTTATTAATATATAATATAATATTTTATCAGATGAATATCATGTTTTATTAACCATTTAATAAGGAATTTTATTAAATGGAATCCCATTAAAATAATGAACCCATTATAAAAAATTATATCTATTAGAGGGAAAAGATCCATATTTCACCATAATATACACAAATTGTTTCCTATAAATAAGTCGTTATTTTTTAGGTGTGGAATCACCCGAATCACTAAATTTGTGATTATTGGATAGTTAACTGGATAACACTTTATCCAATCTATCATATGGATAATCTTGAATCCATTCCTCTGGTATCCTAATTTTTAGGGTTCTTTTATTAATTAAACACAAATAAAATGACAAGAATAAGATAACAAAGGAAAATCAAGGGATACTTATTCTGAGCTCAACCTACCCAACAAGATAGTCCAGAGTTACTTATAGACTTCGTATATTTCACAAGATGATCAAAGTGTAATGTGTTGAGATCAATAATACCTAGTTGAATGATTGTGGTTTTGAAAAGTGTTACTTTATAAGGAATATCACACTTAGTATTTGAAATGGGATTTAGTCTCACTATATTGTCTCATGTTATTCCCTTTTATAAATTCATGCTAATAGTAATTCAATTTGGAATTTAATTCCCTCTACAAAATCAATATGTTCAATCCATGTTGATGTGATACACTTTACACAACCTACAAGTTTTTTGTTACTCACACAAAAAGAGAAGTCAAGTATATCTAAACATATCCAAATTCATCATATACATTAGATACATGAACATTTCAGTTAAAGGTGTTTAGTTATATGAAATTAAAAATATCCATATGAGTAATCTCATAGCAATAGATAGCTAATGCCATTCACCTTTATATGCAAGGCATAAGCCTCTATGTAGGTAGGTAATCTGACCCCAAGTCCCTCAACCTAGGGATTCTTTAATAAATATAGAATCAAATTCATCATAACTACAAAACTAATACGCATAAACTATATTCAATAGGGAAATTCAAGTTCATAACTTCTATTAAAAACCAAGGTCATGGTATGTGGAAAAGTAAATTCATTATAGATTCATTCCTCGAATGAAAATGCAAGACTTTATCATAGAATAAATTGATCATCTAGATTTTAGAATTTAGATATTAATAATATAAAAAAATTATAACAATGAACAACATAGGTAATAACCTTTAAATAAATGAGCAATTCAAATATTTAAATATGAGAGAACCATTTATGAACAACTAGTAAATAAAATATAACTATAAAACCATTTATAAATTATATAACATTATGAAAATTGTGTATCTTTGAATATAAACTCTTTATATTTAATATAATATAAAATATTTAATATTGATTATTATATAGCAGTTTTCATATGATATTATCATAACTATGAAAAATTTATAATTCTTATTCTATTATATAAACATTTTACATCATCTAAATATCATATAATTACTATTATTTAATCCATGATCAAAAAAAACCTCAAAACACTTTTGATGTAGCATTAATAATATTTTTAATGCGGCTCTTTAATTTGAACAATTCGAAATAATTAATTAAGAACAATTCATAATTCTCAATATAAAAAAAATTATATTTTGTCTTTATTTAGTTTATAAACATTTTATAAATTACTCCTTTTATTTTTCAATAAACACTTAATTTTTATATTATAAGGTATCTCATATAACATGATAAAGGTATTTTAAATATTAATATTTAATATTTAAAATATTTCTAAATAAATGTTTCATAAGAATATATATATATATATTACTATAAATAAATAATTAATTAATTTAAAATCATTTTAAAAAAATCTCATAATACCCCTAATTATGATTTCAAAACAATTTAAAAATCATAAGAAAAAATAGAAAACAAATATGATTTTTAGTTTCACCGTACATAGTATATGTGGCCTATGTAGAGGTGACAACCTTTACCTTTGATTATCCCTTTCTACATATAGGTAAGTATGGATAACCCTTATATTGACCACTATATATATGGGTAAGTATTTATGACCCTTAAGAATATCACTCTATGTAAGGTTATGCCTAAATTACCCTTATGTAGAGTGATCAATGTATGGGTAAAGCGGGATGACCATTACAAAGACCGCTCTGCGTAAATACAAATGAGAATGATTATTATGTATTTTACTCTACGTAAGGGTAACCCAAGATGACCCTTGCATAGAATGATTTTGTATAATGGTAGTAAATGATGATAATTACACAAAATTTGATTGTGTAAGGGTAATTTGTTGTGATCTTTACGCAGAATGCTTCAGTGTAAGGGTAATCCAAGATGACCCTTACCAATAATGCTTCTGATTTAGGCTAATCCATTTCTCCCAAAATTTCCAGAAACCATAAACGCTGCCCTATTTTTATTTTATTCTTTATTTAATACCATATTTCATAAATCTGATCTATGTTGTAGCTATGATAAAAATTTTTGGAATTAAAAATGCTAACAACATTTATTAGAATATGAAAAGGTGACTAAAATACCTTACTCAAGGATCTCAATGAAACAAATATGAAACCAGTGATTAAAATGAGTTGAAGAACTACATTATATATATATATATATATTAATAATACACTATATATGATCTACTAAATGTTCGTCATCATCATATGGTATAATAAATATCACAATGTGCATCCAAAGGACATCCCCTCTTTGAAGTGTATCCATGGGTTGAGATGAATCATCCAATATTTATATGCAATCAAATTTATCTCCAAGGAGTGATTGTTCCTTAAAAAAGTGAAAAATAATGATGGATTTAGGATTTATAAATGTTTTACAAAGAAATATATCACTTACATAGGTGTCGCATGTCTATGTCTTTATATATAGATTTTATGGGTTATCATTAGATGTTTTCACATAAAATCATATTTTTAAATGCATGAGTAAATTTATTTATAGTTCATGCACCTCATGTATTAATTAAACACCCTACTAACATTTTTTCTTATGAAATGAATCCTTAAATGATAGCCTTTGTGGGATAGAAACTAAAGTTGTTATTTAATGTGTGAAATATCATTTCATTCTTACTGGAAAGTGAAAGTGACAAAATGAAAATAATATTTTCATGTTGCCTTTTCAATATTCCATTATATATATATATATATATATCTGAATATATCATATATAATTATGCTTTAGTGTATACCAAATAGTTTAGTATCTTGTTCATTTGATGTCTTTTGTGAGAAACAAAGATCAACAAGAAGGCTCTATTGTTTAAGGTTATATGCATAAAGAGTGTCTCACCTTCTGTTTGAGGTATTTTAATAATATTTAAATTAAATTCAATTGAGTTAGATGTGTTCATAGTAATGAAAATAAATTACAACCCTGTAGTATTGATCAGGGGATTCATAAAGTCAAGTATTCCATGGTATAATTTTCTAGGTAGTTCTAATATCATCATCCTCCCATGTTATAGGGAGTGGTTGTACCTCCGGTATCCATGTTATAGATTTAGTTGTTTAGGACATATTTGATAAAATCGAGATGCCACCAAGGTGTAGGGTGAAGAAAGAGATATATAATCTTGATTGCCCAGAAAAATGTGGGTGGGACATATAATTATAGGAAATTAGATATGAGAGGATGTTTTGGGAATATTTTCAGGTGACATTATTTAAGAGCTTTTCCTTTGAGAAGTTGAGGATATAGTGGTATTTCAAGTTCATTCATTTGACATGATAGGAGATTCATGTCATGTATCATGCCACTAGGTTTATATATATAATATGATTTTCAATGACATGAATAAGATATGACATTTACAAGGTGAGGTGATTTGATTATGGTCTTTAGTATGATATCAAAGTACACATAAATATTTTTAGGTGGGCCATATTTTTTTAATTGGTGAACCGGGAATTTATCATACAGTAGAATTTTTTTTATTCTTGTATAACTAGCTAGATGGTGGTGTCAAGTGACACTGGTGGTGGTGTAATATATTGTAATAAGTGAGTGTATAATTATAATTGGTTGAGTGGTAAAAAAAAGGGATCATATTTTCTTCCTAAGAGTGGTTAATCTATGGGATGCTACTAGTATGGGAATATGAGGTATATTCAGACTTAGTACAATTAGTGGTTCAGGTATTATTGGTATTTTTTCCAGATTAGACATATAGAGTGGTATATTTTAGAATTTCAAAGTCAAATTGTGTTTGGTCATTTACTTAGACTTAAGAGTATGAGGTAGATCCCAAGGGTTGTGTGCAGAAGTAGTAGCTGGAGTTTATCTATGTACACGGGTTATGAAAAACGATAGGTTTATTAGTAGTAGGGGTTATGGTGTAGGAAGGATAGGAATTTGTAATTTTTGGTTTTACGTGGTTTCATGTGGTTAAACTCAGTTTTTATTGGAATATTAGATATTTATAGATGGTTCTAGGTGATTTTTGATCATTTTGATTCTATATTTTATAGATGGTTAATGGTGCACTATGTGAGTTGTTTGGGAATGGGTCAACCAAGTGATGGTTGTGGTATGGTCATAGAATGTGGTTCATGGAGATTATGTTTTGATGGAAATTAATATTGTAATTCATGATTATTGTTGGATAAAGTACCATTATCATGTTGGGTAACATGGTTTTGATGTGACAAGGTAAGTGACTCCTATGGTAGGGATTACCCATGGTTTTTTTTAGTCTGTTAGTTATGGAGATCAGGAATATAATATTTTGTTTTATATTATCTTAGATCCTTTAAGGAAATATGAGTATGTCAATTGAGTTTCATTTGAGTTTGTTTATTAGTGTGGTTGGAGATATATTAGGGATGATTTGGTCTGATGTGGTTAATTTATAACAATAAGGATATTTAAATGAGTTGTTTTAGGTCTAAAACTAGCCTAACCATGAGTATTTGGGAATATTTGGTGTGATTGAGTGGTTTGAAGAGGCTCAAATTTGGTTTTTGAGAAATTGGTTCACTGAAAGATTAATATTTAAGAAAGAAGATACACATTGAAACCCCATTACGAGCACATAAAAGTTCCCATGGAAAAGTAAGTATCCATTGGACCTCCCACCGAAACCCCAATAGAGGGGAATTGGGACCCCTTTGGTGCCACCAAAATTTCGATGGTCACCTGCTGGATTTTAATTTTAATTTAATTTTAATTAATTAATTATTTAATTACAATATTATAAGAGGAATGGGATCTAATTTTACAAAAAATGATTCAAGGCCCTCTCTATTACTCATTTTCTCTTCTCCAAAGGGGGTTATCATTTTTTCATATTTTCTTCATGTTGATTATCAAAGGGAGTTGAAGATGGTTTTTTATCTCCAGATTCTCAATTTCTTACTCATAGAGTAAAATTGGCCAATGGTATTTGACATATAGCCTCTTTCTAGTACCATATAAGTGATTCTTAGATATTTACATTTTTATATTTGTTCTTATGAATCATGTTATTTTAGGGAATAGGTATGTTCATTTGTATGACCATGAATAGAACCAATTATAGTTGTTTTTTGTTCATGATGGGTGTCTAGTGGTAGTCACATGTGGGTAATGAATATGTTATAACATGTTTGGATAATTATTAATTGATTGCTTCATGTTTTCCTAGGAAATGTGTTCTGTGTTGATGTAAAATAGTTCATGGGATGTGTTTGTTGATATGATTCCTTGAGAATATGATGGGTGTAATCCATGTGCCTATAGGGTGATGTGGTTTACCAACATAGTGTGATGGTGATTTTTCATTCACTAATGGTGGGTAAATATGGTCTTTCTATATAAAATGAGTGCCAATATCCACTGTCGTGGGTGGCTATGTGGTTCTCATGAATGGTATCTGGGTGATATATCATTCACCAATGGTGGGGGTGATGGGGATTCATCAAGTTATGGAAGTAGAATGTTATTGGTTTCACTCATTGTGGGTCCATGGATATTTGGTTCACGTGAAAACAAAGAAGTTCCAATGTGATGATTTTAACCACTATGTGTTTAGCAGTATCCTTCTTATATGATATACTTAAGTTTATGATATGGATCATCAAACTAGAGGAAGGATATGCTAAAGGTGTACAGATGAACTGTGGGATGATTAAAATCACTAGTTGGGATTGGTATGCTCACTTTATAGGGACGTTTTGGGGTTATCAAACTGATAATTGGTATGATAAAGTATGTATTAGGGGTTTAGTGGCGCTTCAAGTAACACCCGGAGATTTTGCAAATTATTTTATTCAAATTAATTAAATAGTTTTGATATTTTTTACTTAAAAAGTCACTAAATATAGATTTTTATTATTATATAAAATAACTATGATTATATTACATTATATGAAATGAAAAGTTATGCTTCCTCTACATGCAACACGGACTTGGCTTGTGTTACACAAAACATCAAGTTTCCAAGAAACATCATTTTATTATTATAAATATTTAAATAATATGGTTATGACCTGCCTATTAAATATAGTAATATGAATATTAATAAATAATTTTTAAATTTTGTCCCATAAATAAAACATATTTATTATGAAACGTAATAAAAATTCAAAATCTTTATATGTTTAAAAATACTATTTTCTTAAAGGAACTTCTTTTTATGTCATTTTGTGAGTGACAATAAATTAAATTTTATATAAAAATAGAAAATGATTTTGGTAAAATAATCATCCTTTTTAAACTCATAATTAAAAATTATGTTAGGTCGAATTTTTAGTATTTTTCTGAGAAGTTTCATTTTTTGATTGACAGTCAAAAATACTTCATAGTTTTTAAAAATTTAATTTTTTATTTAAATAATTATTATATTTTAAATTTATTTTTAAGTAAAAATAGATACATTATACATATATTCATCCAAATTAGGTCATTGAGAACATTTTATAGTAAAATTTGATATAAAAACTTATTTAACTTTTAAACGTTCTTTTTACTACCTTCTCACTATGTCTGTGGGGTTAGAGTTAAACATTATTTTTTCACATCTACGAATTGAATTTAAAAAAAATTGAAATATACAATATTAATTATTATGAATTTTTTTATAATAGGAAAAACTTAATTTTTGTGAATAGAAACTTCTTTTTACCAGTTAAGGATAATTCAGTTAATTATGGGTAATAATAATATTATAAGCATTACAAAATTACCCTATCACTTGTACTAATTTAATTGGATGTTTGTGTTTTGAAACCAAATCACCCTTGGGTAGATTTCAGAACCACATGGATCCACTTGTATGACTTTATAAAATTTATAATATTATATTTCACGAAAATCAAATTTCGTGACACTTTTGTTTTTAACAAGTAAAATAATTTTAATATGAGGAAATATAGTTGATATGTTTTACTAAAAATATTCATTTGAAATATAAAATATTTATATACATAGTTTTTAATTTTTTTATAATTATTTTTGATGAAATAACTTTCTAAAATGGTGACATAATGATGATGTAGTAATTGATGAATTAATGGAAGAACTAAATAAATGATAATAAAAATACCAAAATATATATAAATTGAGATGATTAATGACATCCAAAAATTCTTTTGGATAAATTTGAAATTTTAGATATTTCTTAAATGAGTTGTTTTAAATTTAACATGTTTTTGTGATATTTTGAAAATTCAAGTAATGAATACTACCCAAACTTGATTGTATTTAAATTTTCAAACAAATAATATTTGATTAAATGATATAAAATTAATTAAAATAAAAACATTGTCCGACTGATTATGATAAGTATTAAATTGATATCAATGACTCATTAATTTGTGTTTTGGAATTTTATAGTAATTATATTGACCCAGAACGTTTAAATTACATGATATCATGATAAGAATTAAAAGGGTAAAATAAGTGTTAAAACAAAAAAGTAAGGATTAAAAAATAATCAAAACATGTCTAATTTTTATTGAATGATTTTATTTAGAGCCATAAACATATAATATTATAAATAACTCACTTTGGAGATATTTTAAATATAAAATAAATTTAAATTAATTTTATATTTTGAGAGTTTCCTAGAGTGGCCCTCTCCGCAATTATTAAAGTGAACCTCCCCCCTCACTTCTTCACCTCACATAGAGCCTTCAAGTTCCATAATCCCCAAGAAATTTCACTTTTAATATTACCTAGTAATATTATATAGGTTAGTTTCTTCTCAAAAGACCAACTATGATTTCCCTAAGAGGATATGTAGAGGGAGATCATCGAAGTAGAGGTAATCTCCTTACCGACTCTTTCAAGATTATATTTTATTCTACTTACTATTTATTTATTTATTCCATTCTGAAGTATTAACTAAATTATAAACTATATTAAAATATTTTATTATCATTATGGTACAACTATATTCCATATTTTATTTATCCTATGAAAAACAAAAGTACCATGTGTGCGTTCATACAACTTACCGTCTCCATTTCGTGGTGTAGTCTGTTTTCTGTCACTAATATATTTAGAGGGGTATAATGATGGATATAATGGATATAAATAATAAATAATAAATTATATTTATTACTTTAAATTATTATATCATCAAATTACTCATGCTTTTACCATTAGTATAATGTTATCATCGCGCGTGCATACATATGACCTTACATCTCTATGACGCAATGAGTTTCATCTTCCATGTTAACCATTTCAAGAATGATTTAAAAAATATATATCATGAATAAAAATAAAATATATGAAATAATTATGCTAATTTAATTCTGTATATATATACATATATTTCATTTACCTTCTTCCATTCAGTAGGATAAGAAAACAGAAACATCATCCATGCACACGTATGGCTTACCGTCTCCATGAATAGTTTATTCCATTTAATATATATATATTTAATATATATTTATATAATAAATATAAATTAAATATAAATCATTTTTAAAATTATTTAAGTTATTAAATCATGATCTAACTAATATGATCATGATTAAAAATTCAAAACATGTACGATAAACAAAACAATTATTAGCCAACACGTTGCTTTAAATAGAATTATTAATAAACATGTTATTCAATATCATAAATGTATCATATATGATATAAAAAATATTATTATAATTCTGGTATAATTTAATAATATATTTAAAACCCCTATACGGTAGTTTTAGACATGTGTGGAGGGAATCTGGCCTAAGGTAAGGGATTTTTCTCTCACCTTTAATTCATTGAGTCACATACCTTATACACTACTTGTTTCTTATACATGGAGTATATACTGACCATGAATATATTTTATGATTATTAACCATAATATTATGGTATTTTTATATACATATAATTTCAATTATTTCATGGGGAATCCTATTCTACTGATTATAATGTTGTAAGGGTTAATTTCACTATCTTATTATTTTATGAGATTGTTTATACGTAAGTAATTATTGAGGTATATTTCTCATCCATGTCCATGTTTCATAAATTATATTTCCAAAATATTTTTACTATTGTTATAAAGTCGTTTAAATTCATTTTTAACCATGTAAGAATTTATATTAAACAGATTCAAGGGAATCGTTTTAGGTTTTCCTAAAAAGTTGCTTTTTTGACTTTTCCAATAAAAGTATGAGAAGAATGTATTTTTAACTTCAATAGCATGAATGGATTTTTACACTTTTATGATGAATTATTTCCTTAAATATACCATTATAATATTATGAGGTAATTTCCAAATAAATGTTTTTCCTTGAAAATTTCATAGCATTTTATGAAAAGGAAATGATTTAAATGAAGAAAAGAAATTTTCCTCAAGAACTATGCTAAATTATTTTTCATGATTATATTATATGTTTTTAAAGTGGTTTCAAAGAAAATAGTTTTTAAAATGTTTTATGTTTTAAAAAGTGATTTATATGTTCCATGTGATCTTTCAAAAACCTTCCTTGTCTAAGATGACATACTTTGTTATAGTTCAATAATACCATTCATAATATTTCTTTAAATGGTTTATTTTTTGATAGAAAGATGTTTAAGAAACCTGATTCTTTTCACAGGTTAAGATTTTGTTGAAATTATTATGGAACCTATATCTTTTTCATAGGTTATAATATGATTACATGTTTATGAAACCCCTTACAATACATTGGTTATGATATGATTGTTTATGATCTTGTGGAACATGTTTGTAAGATTTCATTATGAGATGTGTGGGACTTATATCTCACTCTGATGCATTGAGTAAAAATTTATATCTCATGAGATAGACTAAGATGGTCTTGGGAGTGAACCTTGACTACTAAGATGGCCATGGGAGTGATCCATAACTACCAAGATGGTAATAGAAGTGAACCCATGATACCAATATGGCCTCAGAAGTGATGAATTGACTATTATGGAAATAATTATTATCTTCCTTTGTGTCTTCCATAGTTCCATGTTTTATTCCTATGTTATTCTTTTCCAACTCATGTTATTTATTTCCTAATGATTCATGTCTTATGAACTGTAAATTTTTATTCTCTGATTCATTTTTATGATCTTTGATATATAGGGTATGATCCTCTATTTTCATCACAGTGTTCTCATACCCTTATACTCATGCTTATGTTTACATGTCTCACTTGTTTACCCTTATTGATCATATGAGCTCACCCTTTTATTATCATTTCTTTTACACATTTTATGAAGAAAGGTTTTAGTTATAGATACTAAAGGGGGTGATATTTATGGGAGACGTTGAATATCATTCAAAAAATTAGACGAATGTGTTCCAAGCTTCCAAATGCACTAATCTATATGTTCTTTGGGCATATTTTTTTTGTAATTTATTAAGTATTCTACAAAAGTGATGTAATGTATATGTACTTTAATCCTAGGTCTCTATAGTTGGTATCATAGAAAATTTTTAGTCAACCTTTGGAAACTAGGATAATATAACCTTAGTGAGAACCACAGGGATATGTATAAGGAGTTGTCTAAGGATAAGGAAAAGTGTAGGAAAATGTCTTGTAATTTTTGTAATGGATAGAATTAGTGGATTCCAAGTAATACATCTCTATATAGATACTAAAAGTGGATGTTTCGTGGCCATAGATGTACCTAGGGTTAATAACTCTGACAAGGTGAATCGGGACTCACTCGATCGTAACTTAGCACACGACAATTGGCCTTGTTGCACACCTGGTTTGACACTCCCAGTGGATATGATTTGGGAATTCAAAAACTATTCATGTTTCATCACGAAGGATTTAAATATAAATAATCTATGAATAACCAAGGATGAATTTTAGGTGTCATAAATTAATAAAGGTGTCATAATTTAGACATCATATACATGAATTTTCATGATTATGTATTTTTCTATTATGATAAATGTTTCTCACACTATGCTTTCTGGTTTAAGTCAATGGCTGGAACCCAAATGAACCATATAAATAATGAGTGTGATGGACAATGGAACGATTTTGATCATGGGAAACTGAATGTTATGGGATCTAGAAATTCGAAATCGTGTTTCTATGAATGAAAAAATTAATCCATCCTTGAATATTTTTATTCTTCTAAATGACTAATGTATGGCACAACATTATCTTGAATCCTTATTAAGGAAATTTCCATCATCTTTTAGTGTAATGAAAAATACACTAGTTGTTGAGAAATGGGTTTGTACCACTAAAGTTATATTTTTCATTCTTCGATGTTCAAAACATGAAAAATTTATGTTGGGAACTTATTGCATGGAAGGTAAAGTGAATATATAGTGGAACTTTATCAAGAATACGTGAAACAATATAAAATTTACTCTATGGATTGGGCTGAGTTAAAGAACTTATTTTTTAGTATATACCTTCCTTGTATTCTTCTTACAAAAAGGTATATTGAAGATACCCATCTATCTCATGGTTATGATAATAAAAGAAGGATAAAATTAAAAATAAAGTCTAAAACATGGAAGAAAAGGAATATATATACATTATGTTCAATGTGTGGAAGTATACATGGAGGAAATTTTTTTAATGGGACTGATAAATATTTTCAGTGTGGGAAATAAGGTCATATTTCATTTTTCTATCGAAGTAATGGGAATAAACAGAATGGTCCAAATAGTGAACCTCCCACAAATAAAAGTTTCAAGTGAAATGAAAATAGGAATTTTGATAACCAATGCCCAAATTCAGGGGTTAACAATGATAATAAATGTCAAAAACTTCATATGGAAAAAAATACAAAGGGAAGTATCTGGCGATTACTATTGGGGATGTAGAGTATGAGAATAAAGTTGTGAAATTATTGAGTGTTTATGTATTGGAATTCATGAAAAATGTTGTAGAAGTATTTTATGGTATTATGGAATAATGAAACATTTATGTATTAGTATATATTAGTTTTCCCATATGGATTTAGGACCATATATTGAATGGTATTGGTAACCATGAAATGAAATTGTAGTAATAAGTCAATATTTTTGGAAAACATATGATTAAGGGAATGATAACCCTTAATATGATCATGATGATGAGATAATGATATTTGGATAAAGATATGTTCTGTAATAATAAGTAAATTATATGATACTAGTTACCTTGGAAATATTTGAGGATTTATTTACATGTGGGTTATACTATCATGGATGAAGTTTACAAATTTTTTGACTTAAGAATAAGGAAACAAGAATGTTTTCAATAAGCATGTTTGGTAATTCATGTTATTACCATGTTTCAAGAGAATACATTATTAAGGTATTAACATGTTTGGAATGTGACAAAAAATAACTTTATTATGATATATATGGGAGATAAATATTAATCGGATTTAGTGCACCTCTTACTGAGGTTTTGGATTTTTAGCATTCCGAATGGTTATATAGTAATACATTAATGGAAAGTTTAATTAAAATTCAGAAGAAGTTTGTTAAATTAAATTATTATCTCACTATAGGTGTAATTATTAATATTTGATAACTTTTTCTAACCTTTTGTTGTGATAAAAATAGATGGAATGAACTGTCATTCTATTTATAGATATAATAATCCACTAATTCTTCATGAGTGATAAATTCAACTTCATTTCTTATAATAATATATGAAGTGGAAGTTACTCAAGAAACACCAAAAGGGTAATATTGTACTAAAATAATGTAATTATATCTCCAAATGAAAATTATTCAAAATTATTATAAGGGATCAGGATGTAAAAGGGTGTCTTATTATCATCATTTTTATGATATCAATTACCTATTTCATGTTTCTTTAGTTTAGGGTTTTGTGATTATTAACTTTCTCTGGATCACCCACTTTCTTGTGATCAGTGATCTTTATCAATCTCTATAATAATTTATGATTTTTCTCTATGCCCAAATCTTCACATATATTCTCCTAAATAGAGACCAAGTTATGGTTTACTATGGGTAACTGTTATTTTCCAACTTTTACATTTTAAAAATAAGTTTTAGAATTAGTTTTCACAATGTGAGTTTCTATTAAAGGAACTTTAAAGTAATAATCCTTTGATAACCCAGATGAATTTCAAGTATGAAATTAATTTTAATCAGGATTGAATGTGACACACTGATATTTTTGGAATTATTTTTTCAAATTAATTTTATCTTTTTGATATTTTTCACTTCAAAAAAACACTGAATATATATTTTTATTAATATATACAATCACTAGGTTTGGATTACATTATTTTCAACATCAATTTATGCTTGTGCTACACACAACACTGACTTGGCTTGTGTTAAATGCAACATTAATTTTCCACAAAACATCAATTTATTATTATAAATATTTAAATAATATTGTTATTACTTATCCACTAAATATAGTAATATTAATAGTAATAACTATTTTTTATATTTTTTTCATTTAAATAAAACACATTTATAATTAAATGTATAATTTTTCATAATATCATTATATATTTAGAAACACTCTATTTTAAAGGAACTACTTTTTATGCCATTTTTTGACTAATAATAAAATCCATTTTAGACACTCATAGGAATTTAATTTGATAAAATAAAAATAATTTTTTAAAAAATAATTTCAAAATTAAATGAGGGTCAATTTTTAGTATTTTTCTGAGAAGTTTCATTTTTATGAATAGTGAAAATGTTGCGTTGTAGTTAAAAATTGAATTTTTCATTTAAATAATTATTATAAATTAAATTGATTTTAAATTCACAATAGATCAATTATACATATATTCATCCAAATTAGTTTATTTGGATCGTTTTTATAGTAAAATCAGATATAAAAACTTATTGAACTTTTGAACATTCTTCTTTACTGTCATCTCACTATGTCTATGTGATTAGTGTTAAAATTAATTTTTTAACTTCTGTGAATTGAATTTTAAAAAAAATACATATATAATAATTATTATTATTAAATTGTTGGTCTAATATGAACAACTTTATTTTTTTTTCAATTGTAACTTTTGTATTTTCTTATGGTTAAGGGTAAATCAAGTAATTAAGGATGAAAATAATATTATAAGCCTTATAAATTCACCCTAAAAATTATAATAATTTAATTGGATGCATGTTTTCAACCAAAATCATACTTGGGTCAATTTTGGGACCACATGGATCCACTTGTAAGAATTTAATACATGTATAATATTATATAAAATGAAAATACAATTTGGTTACACTTTTGTTTTTAACTTGTAAAATATTTTTAATATGAGGTTATATAAGTGATATGTTCAACTATAAATTGTAATTTGAAATATAAAATATTTATATAAATTATTTAAATTTATTTGTAATTTTTATTTATTAAATAATTACATTAAATGGTGACATAGTGACGATGTAGTAATTTTTTAATTAATTGAAGAATCAAATAAATGATAATAAAAATACTAAAATAAATATACATTAAAATGATTAATGTCATAAAATATTTTTTTAGATAGATATGAAATTTTATAGATCTATTAAATTATTTGGTTTTAATTTATCCTGTTTTTTTAATATTTTTAAAAGTATAGTAATGAATATTATCAAAAATTGACATTATTGGTATTTTAAAATAAATAATATTTAATTAATAAATATAAAGTTAATAAAAATAAAAAATTAGAAAAACTAATTGGGATCACACTTAAATTGACTTAAATAACTCATTAATTGGTATTTATTCATTTAATAGTCATTATATTGACCCACAAATTGTAAATTATGTGATATCATAGTAAGAATTAAAAGGGTTAAATAAGGATTAAAACAAAAATATAAGGATTAAAAATAATCAAAAAATGTATAATTTTTATTGGATGATTTTATTTCTACCCATACCCATAATATATATTAAATAACTCACATTGGATATATTTGAAACCAAAAATTAATTAATTTTAATTTAATTTTTTGAGAGTTATCAAGAGTGTCCCTCTCATCGAATATAAAAGGGAGCCTCCTCCCTCACTTATTCTCCACACATTGATCCTTAAAGATCATAAATACCAATAAATTTCTCTCATAAACTTCCATAGTAATATTATATATGTTATAGTCTTCTAAATAGACCAACTCTTGTGTCCCTAAGAGGAAATCTAGATGGATATCTTCGAAGAAGAGGTAATCTCTTTACCGACTCTTTAAAAATTTATTCTTCTTATAATTCTTATTCATGTGTTTATTCCATTATAAGATAATAAATCAAGTATATTATATATTATGATATTTTTTATGATTTTGTAACAACCATATTCTATTTTTATTCATCCTAAAAAAAATGAATGTACCACACGTGCATACATACAGCTTACCATCTCCACACCACAGAGTAATTTGTTTGTCATCACTACTTTATTTGGATGGGTATAATGATGGATATAATAGATATAAATAATAAATATTACATTATATTGATTCTATGTAATTAATATACAATATAATTACTCACCCTTTTTTCATTAAGAGAATGATATCGTCACCTGTGCGTACGTACGGTCTACCGTATGCACAACGCGGTGAGATTCATCTTCCAAGTTAACCATTTCAAGAATGATTATAAAAATTTATATTATGAATATATATGAAATATATGAAATAATTATTCTAATTTAATAATATATATATCCATATATGTCTTTTTCTATTTTCCATTTAGTATGATATGAAAATGGAAACATCGTTCATGCGTACGTACGGCTTATCGTCTCTAGGAATGGTGTATTCAATTTCTTATATATATCTTTAATATATATTTATATACTAAATATATATGATATATAAATAATTTTAAACATTATTTAAGTATGTAAATCATGATATAAGTAATAGGATCATGAATAACAAGTTAAAACACGTATGATAAACAAAGCTATTATTACCCAAAATGAAGCTTTAACTTAGAATTGCTAATAAATGGGTATTTTAAAGTCATAAATGAATAATATAAGAAATCATAAATATTTTTATGATTATTTTATAAGTTAATAATATGTTTAAAACAATTATATATTATTTTAATACATGCATGGAGGGAATCAGACCTAAGGTAAGGGATTTTTGTCTCACCTTTAATTCGGTGAGACATGTGCCTCACACACACTTGTTTCTTATAAGTGGTGTATATACTAATAATTATTGTATTTTATGAGTATTAAACATAATATTATGGTATTTTAATATCCATATAATTTCCTTTACTTCATGGTGCATATGATTGTATTGATTATAATGTTGTAAGGGTTATTTTCACAATTTCATTATTTTATGATATTGTTTATACGTAAGTAATTACTGGGGTATATTTATCAACCATGTCCATGATTCTTAAATTAGTTTTCTAGATTATTTTTTCTATTCATATAAAATTGTATCAATTAATTTTTACCCTTTTATGAATTTTTGTTAAACAGTTTGGAAGGAATCTTTTTTCATTTTCCTAACATGGTACGTTTTGACTTTTTCCTCAAAAGTAAGAGAAGAATGTTTTTTATATTTTACTACATGAATGGATTTTTAAGTTTTCATGATTAATTATTAACATAAATATTACCTTATAAGAATATGATGTTATTTTCAAATAAAATTTCTTATTTTAAAATTTGGCAGCATTTTAAGAAAAGGAAACAATTCCAATGAGGAAATGATATTTTCCTCAAGAACTATTTTAATTGAATTTTATTGATTCTTTTATATGTCTTCAAAGTGGTTTCAAAGAAAATGGTTTTGAAAATTTTTTATATTTTAAAAACATATTTTCATGTACCAAGTGATCTTTCAAAATCCTTCCCCATCTAAGAAGACATACTTATTTATAGTAAAATAATATCATTCATATTCTTTCTCTGAATGGTTTATATTTTTATGTCATGATGTTTAAGAAACCTACTTCTTTTCATGTGTTATGATTTTGATGAAATTATTATGAAAATTATATCTTTTTCACATGTTATGATATGATTACATTTCTATGACACCCTTTACATTACATTTGTTATGATATGATTGTTTATGTTCTTGTGGAACCTGTTTGTATGATTTCATTATGAGATGGGTGGGACCTATATCTCCCTCAAATACATTGGATACAGATTTATGTTTCATGATATATACAAATATGGTCTTGGGATTTATCCTCTACTACTTATATGTCCATGGGAGGGAACCGTGAATACCAATATGGTATGGGAAGTGAACCCATGCTACAAAGATGGCCTTAGAAGCGATGCCTTGACTATTGGGGAGATCATTATTATATACTTATGTGTTTTACATAGATCCATGTTTTATTCCTATTTTATGATTTAATTAATCATTTTATTTATTTCTATATGGTTCATGTATTATAAAATATCAATTTTTAATCCATGATTCATGTTTATGATCTTTGATATGTAGGGTATGATCTTATATTTTCATGATCATGTTCTCATAACCTTATGCTCATGATTATTACAACATGTATCACTTTTTTACACACAATGAGAATCTGAACTCACCGTTTTTCTTATGATTTATTTTCCCTAAGTTATAAAGAAATGTTTTAGTTAGTGGTAATAAAGGGGGAGATCTTTATGGGATTTGTGGAATATCTTTCACCAAATTAGAATAATGTGTTCCAAGTTTCCAAAGGCACTAAACTAATATTGTCTTTTTGTGTGTTTTTGTGTAATGTATTAAGTATTTCAAAAAACCAATGTCATGTATTTGTAATTCAATCTTGGGTCTCTATAATTCATATACCAAGATACCATCGGTATAGAGATAACATGTTTTTGGTTATGAGATGGTTGGTGATGCATCATTCCCCCATGGGGTGTGTACAGATTTTGGGTGTTTCATCCCTCTCTTCCACTAGACAAAGAATGTAGGATTCAAACCTATAGTGGGTCGAAAATAGAATATAGTGGGTTTAATTGTTTATATTGGTTTCCATAAATTGATCTTTTCATACACTCATATATGTGTGGATATTATCGATTGACATCATTGGTGGTGGCCTACTGAGTTCGTACACAAACCTTGCATGGGACTTCCCTGATACATTGAAACATTGTGATTCATGACATGGAATAGGGAATTGTCCTTGTGAGTGGTGAATTATTGGTTGATAGTGTTTTATATGTATATGTAGTATGTAGATGGTTTTGTTGATAGGACCTGGTAGATCCTTGGTGTCACGCTAGAGTTTTACTTTTATTATTTCTTGGAATGTCTATATGATCTATCTATGGGAGATCTAGTTTAATTCTATATAGATCATGTGACATTATAAATATAAATTGTTCATACCATATGAAAAATATTTATGGTTATAATTTTTATGTTATGATGTGTCGATAGTTTATGTTTTTTAGTTTTGTTATTATGGTGGTTATTCATATCAGGGGGTATAGCCTTCTCATGATCACCTTTAGACCCTCTCTATAAGTCAACATCCTATGGTATACATAGAGGTGTGATTGAGGTCTATATAACTTCATATTGGGTATGATTTATAAAATTTGGGTTTAGAATGATCTATAATAATGAACCACACTAGGGTTAGTTGGTGGAGTCAAAGAAAAAATAAGTTCCAAAAAAAGTCAGATCAAATTTTTCTTAAATTTTAAAATTTTAAGAACAAATTGAAACTTATTTAAAATATTTAAAGAATAAAATGGATGTTTTTATGGGATTAATTTTTTTATATAGTACCAAAATTGACATTTCAGGTGTTGGTAGAAGGGGTAGCTTGAGTGTGTGGTAGTAGGAATCCTCGAGAACCTCGGTGGTATCACATTAAGGTTTCAATGGGTTGGGCAGTGGTGTTTCACCATTTCCCTAGTTACTGAGAGACTATTGGTAATCTTTCAAGATTATAGTGGGTCTTCATGAATTTTAATTTAAATGGGGGATGGATGGTAGTTTTGGGGACTTATTTTTACTTCCCCTTTGGGATTTTCTTCCTTTAAAGATCAAAATAAAGTCTAGTTGACCCTCTTTGAGTTCTTATTCCTTCTCATATTCTTCTATGGAGATAGGATTATGGAAAAATTTATTCTTCATTCATTATGATTAGTTTTATTACATTATTTCCTTCTCATAACTTCTCCTTCTTCTTCCTCTAATTTAATTAGTTTAGATGTTAAAACCACATTATTTTAAACACCCTTAGAGGGAGGAAATTAGTGTTTTAAACTTCCTTTCAAAACTTAACTTATCATTTCCTTTAGTTAAGAAGAACATTTTGAACCTTTAAAGATTTACCACAAATCTAATGTGTTCATATATGGAAATTAAATGTAATAAAACCCCGATATTTTTTGGTTCCTTGTAAAGGGATAATCCAAGGAGCATAAACCAATGATGTGTCAATATACCTTATGAATCACTATAAAATGTTGTGATTACAAGTGTTTTAAAAACTGTCACTATCAATCCAAGGGTTATTCCCTTAATTTATCTATATACACACTACCTAAAGCCATGTAACACAAGAATCTTCAACAAATAGGTCACTCAGAATGAATATTAAAAGAATATTCCAACAAAAATTAGTAAGGGAGTTTTTTAATAAATTTTCAACCTTCATGAATTAATCTGGCTCTCCAATGATATTTTTTTAGAAAAAAACAACCTATTTTTAACCATATTAAAAAAATTATCTCCTCTTTTCTAAGAAATATATCTCCAAAATTATCAAATATTTCTATAATATATTTAAATATTTATATTAAAATATCCTCCTTTGAATTATAGGTTTATGCATTAAATTGAACTTTAAATCGATTAATTATAAACAAAATCAATTCACTAATAAATTTATTATCTCATATATAATTCAAATTAGTTCAAAGAGTTAATTTGTTTTAACTATATTCAACAAGGTATGTCCAAGGCCTCACCATGATGTGATATTCATCAAACTTATCTCTCTATCTTCAAAACCATGATATTAAAACTCAAATCATCTAAATATTCTATATATTTTGAAATTAAAATTAATCTATATAGTGATATATTATGGAATGGTATTTTATTGACCATAATATAATCTATGTATCCATAGTACCAAATAAAAAAATCTATATGGAATTATTAATGTTTAGATTTCTCATTTTTGTTTAATCAAAACTAATGTCACTATGCATGTATTATAGAGTATTATTTTGATTAAGTACATTGTAAACATCCACAACATACACTGTGTTTTGGTCATAATTAAATCCTAATTTTAAATTATAATAAAAAATCATAATCACTACCACTCCAACAAAAAATTTCACATAATGTGAGTATCGTCTCATTTTATCTTCTTCCACGACCTTCATTATGTCATGGTTATTTATATCATGGCCTCTAAAATGTTTCCCAAAAGAAATTGATTATACCATAGTCATTGACTCTAGACTTTATTGTGTTCATCCAAAATATAAATTGATCCACACCATTATGACAAGGACATTTAATCCTTCAACTAAACCCCTTTAAAACATTTCTAATTCTCATATAATATTAATACCATATAAAATACCATTCTATAAATCCAATGTATTTCCTTTTATTCATAATAAAAACAACATTAATCAACCATGATTATGAAACACCCTTTTCATCAACATATGGCACTTATTGTGACATTAATTCCAATATAATACTTAATGAATAACCTTGGTTCCAGCATTCTCCCCTTTGGTTTTTTTGGAAATCCCAAAAGGAATTTCACTCTCCTTGTGTGTCCATAAATCCATATAGCAATAGAATAACTCAACCATCACTTTATTTATATATGTACACTGATCATTAAAAAAAGAGATAAATAGATAAATTTCTACCTCAACTAATACATTTATAATTTAACTCTAATAAATAAAAATTATAATAGAAAATTATCAGAACCCCCCCCCCCCCCACCTCGTCTAATCATCATTCATTCTATGATACTACTCCCTATGGATTATATCTCCCCTTGTCGTTTATACCATCTTCTTCTCCCCCTAGACATGAAAATGTTTCTTTGACTTCATTTATTTAACTAATTATTCTTTGATACCACTTATTGAATAAATTAAAATTTAAGTAATTTATATCTCTTTCACAATAAATCCAAAAGATGAAACTTGAAAATCATGGAACATCCAATTTAAACAATAATAGAATATAGGGAGAGAGAATTTTACAAAACTATTCAAACCAGTGGTGGTGTTTGAACATTGAGATTAAACTAAGGACCCTCTAATAATAGTCTAGATAATATATCTTTAAATATATCCACCACTTATTAATTCATCCCAAAATGTTCTACTATGATAATTTCTTTCTCCACCTTTCCCTTAATTAAATTTTACTAAATATAAATGTGTTTTGTATGATAGTATTATATCAGGTTCTATATTAGCTCAATTACCCATTTGATTTCATAATATATTTACGTAAGTACTTTAAATTATTCACTGATATCCCCTAAAAACATTCTTTTTTATCTAAAAAATATTCTGATTTAGCCATACTAATAGATTTTCACTCACATGTCTTATTAATCAAGATAATGTAATTTTCTCTCATAAATAATTCTCCTCCACTTATGGATTTTTTATCCAATAAATATCCAGAACAATGTGAATCCAATTATATCAATAAATATTAACCTTTTCCTTCATAAAACACCAATTCCAAATTAAGAGTTCCTTGAGTGTACCTCATGTTTCATTTTATAGTAGTTAAATGTTTTTTCTTTATGTGACATTGAAACCTCACATAAAAACACAAAACAAAATATTTGGACTAGTTTCTATCAAGGAAAACAAGCTTTTAATCATTCTATAGTAAAAATATCAATCCAAATCCTTCCTATTTTCATGATTTCTAAAAAATACAACTATTATTGGATTTGGAATTGGTTTTCAACCATGTATCACAAAAAACATTATCAACACTCATGAATATTAATCTTAGTAAATAAAGGTTTCCTTTTGATTTACCTATATCCCATGAAAATATGTAATCTCACTAATCATGGTCATATAGAACTTCAATCGCATTATATTGGAACATTTATTCACCTATTTCTACTTCATCCCACTAAATATGATATCATCAACATAGAAGAGAATGTTTAAAGGATATTCTATTAAAGAATTCATATTAAATTTGTGGTTAACATATCCTTTATTTAATTCCATCTTTCTCGAATATAATATCAATCAAGAATAATAATCTGATGGTACTTGATTCAAGACATATATTTATTTCTTCGATAAAACACATTAGTTTTATTTTCACTAAATTAGAAACCCATTGTTTGTTCAATATAAACTTATGCATCAAGCAATCTATTAAAAAATGTCTTTTTCTTGTCCATTTGATAAACATTTAACACTTATTATACCATAAGCTCCAAGATAAGTTAAGTTAACTCAATTTTATCTATTGGTGGGAATGTTTATTTAATATATATGCCATTAATATAAGTATATACCTTTCACACAAATCCATCTTTATTCTGTATCACATATCCACACTCATAATATTTTTTATTGAACACCCAGTTACTTTAAATGATGTTGTGACCATTTTTCCTCTTTATAAGATCATGGGTTTATTTTACATATATTTTTTTCAACTATTATTTCATGTATTCAACCAATAACTAATATTATACTGCTCCTAAAAATGTTTTCATCACCATTTTTTATTATAGAGTAGTGTGATAAGCACTTCTCATCCTTTATGTTTGATTTGGATAATTTTTTAACCAATAATATGGGATAAAAAAATTAAATCACATATTCTTATCCTTTTATTTAATGATTTATGACTTCTAAAATTTGTATCAACTTTTTCCCCTCCTTAAAAAATATCATCTATATCTGAATTTATAAATTTGTTCCAAACTTTATCCTATATCACCTTGACATCAGTGATTTCCATAATTTTATTTAATCTATTTTTAAAAAACTTATAAGAATTATTCATTTATAAGTATCCTAATAATACTCCATTATTATTTGTATATCTATATTTTCATTAGTCTCCATATTTATTCTAAATTTATCATTTAATTTCAAACACTCGAATGTGTTTCAGTACTGGTCTCTTCTATAAAACATTTCATATGGTGTCTTATCCTCTCAAAGACTTAAAAAAATCTAGATATATAGTATACATTTATATTTTTACTGCTTACTTCTAATAATTTCATGAAATTACATTTTCAATAAGAAATTACTTTGTCATGATATTTACCACCCGGTTACACCTTTCTATAAAACCATTTTTTATCGAGTTCTAAATGATGAGACATCATGTTTAATACCATCTAGATCCAGGTAGTTTTCCACCTCAATATAAATATGCTCCATACTATTATCTGATCAAATAACTTTGATTGATCATCCAGTTTCACTTTTATATTTATTTTAAAATATTTTAATGCACTACATCTCTTCCTTTCTTTATAAACATGACACTACCTATCCTACTATAGTCTTCTAGAAGAGTATGAAGTAATTTTTAACCAATGTTTTAGATGTTTTATTTGACCGCATGCATCATTATGAATGAAGTCTTGAAAATTTAAAACGTGGTTATTCTTTTTGTTATAGATATTTCTCATATTATTCTCTCTCATACAAGAATCACAATTCTTTACTCTATCTCACTTGAAATTTATAATATCAATCAGATACCTTATCATTGAGATTTTTTCCATACATTTTTTATGTATATTTCTAATCCTGTGATTCTAAAAATAGTTATCCTCTTCCATCATAACAAGACAAGTGTTCTCTTTAATATATAATTGGTTAAAATTTATATATGTTCTCTATCCTTTCATAAGATAACTTATAACCTTTTCTTCTTATTTTTCATCACTTTTGATTAAATATAAATTTGATTCGAATATTAACTAATTTTTTTACACTTGAGATATTGTGTCAAATTTCATTTACATAATGAGCTTTCAGGTTTGTTAACTCATCTCTAGATATCCTTACCTTTCAAATTCCTTTGATTTTCTAATTTCCATCACTAAAAAATAAAATAGTTCCATCACCTTGGAAATTTATACTATTTAATAAATTCATGTTTTTTGTCATGTAGGATGAGAACACTCTATCAAGAGTAAATTTATTATTGTAATTAATTTACTCAAGATCTATTTCTTCTAGGATATCATTATTATTTTACTTTTTTCCATATATGACACTCTAAGTTGAGTTAAGACAAGTATAGGTCACTAATAATTTGTTTTATCACTATAAGTGTAGTATTTTTATGTTTCTTCTTATGGGGTTATTTTTTACAGATTAAATCATGTTTCTGGTATAATTCAACATCTATAGCCTTCAATGTGAATAATTTACACTTCCTCATTACTTAAAATAACAAACATTATAACCAATGATAGATTAGTAAAAACAATAACCATAAAAATAATTTCTTCTTTGAGTTGAAGGATGTGTCCTTGGTTTTTTTTGGCTTCTAAGAACCTATTGTTTTATTTATCTTTACAAATACTCACAATAATTTATAACATGACCTAAATAGAAAAAAAAATTATAACTTTACTATGGGTGTAACTTATCGCCATCTATCTAATTTCTTTTGGCCTCCAAATAGAACTTTGGTATTTAATAATCCCTTAATGATTGAGATATATATATAAATTTTTTCATTCCTTTAAGAATGGAATGTATTGTTATAATTGTTTTTTGGAATATACTTTTAAGCAAATTCCAATATTACCCAAGTTATTGGGACTTTTTCACTCCAAACATTCAAAACAATTTTCATACCTATTTCATCAATTTCTTTCAATGATTCATCTAAATTCATTATAAACCAAATCATTTTCCTAAGAAATGATGTTTGGATTTTTGTTTTAAGTCTCGTCCTCAATTTAACCACATATTCTTCAAGAGATTCAATATTTATTGATCACTCTTTGATATAATAATTATGTTCACTAATCACCTTAGCTTATTATCGAGTTTTTTTATTGAATTCCGCAACTTATATTTCATTTCCAAGAGAAGATCCTTGATCATTCACTACCTTCTATAACTATATAATTTTATCATCATGTCATTCAACATACATTGAATACTATTTCAATGGTCTTTCCATTTTACTATTAGTCTTCCTTTGAATATCAAGATTCTCAAATTATTATTTCTAATTGAACATGAGAATAAAATCACCTTTTAGTTGACTCTCTTCATCAAACAAATATTAAATTTTCTCAAACATTTTCACCATAACATCTTATAGATCTGATTTATTTCTCTCATCTTTCCAAGTGATCCCAAGAATCATCTACTTTATTATTCTCCTTGATATTTCTTTGAAATCACTATTAAAATATATTTATATCAGGAGATATTAATTTTTATTCTTTTGTGAATTTAGATTCTTATCCATCCATTTCTAGTGAAATCCACTCTTTTAGACTATAACTACATAGGCTACTTAGCTAGGTTAACCCAGTACCTCCAAGATAAATCCTTGGTATCATATTTCAGGTGCCACCAAAGGAATCCCTTTAATTTGATTGCAATAAAGTTATCTAAGTTAATCTATTTCAATTATGTTTCGACACATCACAATTGGGTATACAAACATTCCACACCAAAACAAATCTAATTGTAAGTTACCTCAATGTTCAATTTTCCACATTTGAATTTTCTTTCCATAAGTAAAAAAAATTATTACCAATATCTTCTTTGAAATTTTTATTTTCATTTATATCAAGTTTTTCCATCTATTTGAATTCTATCTCATTACATGAATAAATTGATCCACCTTATAACTTTACATACATATCATAATTGACCAAGATATAGTGTAAATCATCAATTGAAGGATTAAGTGAATTATTTTCTTTAATAATTAATACTTTTGGATTATACACAGGTAGTGGTATCCTCATGATTTTATTCAAAATATTCACATACTTAATCACGACACCACATCCATGAATGGGTCCAGCAAAATTCATTTCACTACACTCATATTCTCATATTCTATTTTAATTATGGATTTTTAAAAACTAAAATATGAACTAAAACATCTTCATCATCAACTCTCCATTTTCAATCTCATTCAAGAGGAGAAATCACCACCTATCTAACTACCATGATCACTTAATATTAGAATCATATTATTTACCTTTTTTCCTGACCATCATTGCAGTGTAATTATATATCTCAGAGCCTCTAGTAATGTTTCTATTTGAAATAGATTCTACAATGACTATAGAACCCAGCCTTAATCATTTTCATCCTAAAAAAACATGGTTAGAACTATTACAGTTTGGTATGTTCATCCTTCAAATATACCCCTTTTAAATTTTCTAATTCTTATAAAATATTTAAACTATTCCAAAATACTAATCCAAACATATAATTTCAATCCTTGGACTAAAAAACACAACATTCATCAACCATGATTAAGAAACATCATTTTAATTAATAACCTCCAATTCAATTAAACTTGATTCCATCATACTCAATAATGAATAAAATTTCTCCAACCTTGGAACTAAATATTTAATCCATGGTTCCACTAGTTTAGGGTGGAATTTTCTCAATGCAATGGATCTTTTGTTGATATATTCTAAAGGAAGATTAAGAAGGATGCATGATCAAGATTGTGATACACTTTAATTATGTGTAATCACAACTCTTTTTGTTCTCATATTTTGAATAAGTTGGATAGAATTAAAAGATAAATTGATATTAAAATATGTAAAATTCATGTAGAATGGGTTAAAATGAATGTTGTAAATGTTCCATACCTATTTGCTTAAGGTTTACACCATTGGGGGTCACCCAATGAGTTTTTCCCTGAATTTTCCTTATTGGATATTATAAATTTAATATAAATTTAATTATAAATGTTTTATAATTGATATGAGTGATTCCTTAGATGATTTTGGGGCCTTTGGGTGTTTAAAGTGATCAAAGATGGCATGGTCAGGTTGAAGTGGGCTTGGATTTATGGGTTAACTATAACTCAAGGTAGGTAGTCGATAATATTACCTCCTGCATATATGGATACATTTACTGTTTGAGATATAAGAAGGGTAAGTGGGTGTGTTTAACCCAATCAATATCTAAGAGGAGAATATGTTTTTATAGGAATATAGTATGAACCTATAAGGGGCATATTTGTTATTCCAAATTCATCATCTTGGATATTTGGGTTGTGTTGTGATCGTATGGGGTTATGATCATGTGTTATATTATGAGAGGAACATCAAGGGTTGTCTAACCATTGGAAGAGGCTATATTAACCTAATGAGGTCACGTATGAGGTGAGTAATGGATACATAGTTAGTAGGTGAATATATATAATAAATTTATAGGGATATGTAAGAAATCTTGTGGGATGTGTCATGGACCAACCCATTGAGTCCCCACCTGGGCTGGTAGTGAGCTAAGTGCTTGTCCCCAAGCCAACCTCTGGTAGGCCAGGTGATGGTGACTAACACCATGAATTCATAATACATATATGTGAGTCCTTATCCTATAAAAAACATCATATATATATCACCAAGTAAAAACAAGATATCTGTAACCATGCAGGATAACATGTATAACTAGAATGAAAATATGCATTCATACAACTGTTAAACATAACACCATGTATAGTATAAATTTTCGTTAAGTTGGAAAAGATACAAGGACCAGTGTTCTTGTACATCACCTGACCTCAAGTGACTGAGGAGATAGAGATATCCAAATCACAACAAAAAAAATTTGTGCACTGGAGTCTATGAATCCCTACAAATATATTGATATATAGATCCACTAACTCTATTAGCATCATGCCCATGGATATATCATTAGACCTATAAATAATTTGTATAAATACAACCAATGTGGTCATAAATCCCATATAGGATTGAGTATAAAAATACCTAGTGGGATTCCATAAAAACATAAAAGGCAATGCAATTATTGGTCAACTTGAAATCAAGGTTCTAAACCATACTTTCCCCCAACTCAATTAAGGGTAAAAACATTAAAGGGAGAAGTTATGGCTTCACTTAAAACTATAACACAAACCCTGTCTCATGGGAAACTACCATAGATAACCCCAAAATTCTATTCATTCAATAAAATGAATAATTCATGAAAAAAATAACATTTATTAGGGTAAAATTCCCCTTATTCATCATCCTTAGGTGGAAACACTTCACTTTCAATAGATATTGAAAACACCACACACCCCAAGAGTGAACACCTCCATTTATGTCTGTAAAATAAAAGATCAAACCTCATCAAACTATATAAGGGTAATACAACCCAAATCACCACATTGTATCCTAGGGAAATATTTAGGAAGATCCTGTACTGAAAGGGAATTCACTAAACCATAAGCTACTCAAAATTCACCAATTTAACCACTCTCACAACCCCTATGGTTTCAATCTAGTCTCACAAGCACATCATTGATCCTTGGAAAATGCAACAAGCCATAAAAGACCCATATGAACATCCCATTCATAATTTCTAGAATCCTTAGTCTAACAAGATAGGTAAACCCTACCCCAAGAAGGATATGATGGTCAAGGAGATTTCAGGCCCCATAGATGAATGACCTACACCCCGTTCCATAGGGAGTTCCATGTCCCATTATACTAAAGGGAATACACCTCCTCATATATGATATGATCTAAAAAAGGATTTTAGATACCTATCTATTCTCAAAGTGGAAGATTAATGATCAATAAGATGAAACCCAGACCACGCATCCTAACTCCACTGAAGCAAAATAGTATAGGGGAACATAGAGAAATTTAGGCACCTTGGGTCTCCTAACACCTGAATCTATACACACAGCCTGAAATACCACCACAATAATACCACTATTCTAATCCATCAATGGGGTACCCACATATAATTGTATAGACCGGTCAAGGGATTTACCCACACCAATAATCTAAACCATCTACACTACTCAACCTCAATAAATATAATGTAACCACTCACTAATTTATTGGGGGATATATGCCTCATTGGGGTATAAAAACATGTCAATGGGGTCTCCAATCCCAGAAAAAGGACATCTATTAGTCTAAAAGGATCATGAAACTTCACTAAGAGGGGGTGAATCATTATAGATAAGTTTTTACCAAATAAATATATCTTAAACTTTTATCCCCTTTTAATTTGTTTGAACGTATATCTCAGTTAGGATGTATGGATATTTTTTATGCAACCTCACCACTTAATTTTGAATATAATGAATATAATGAAAGATACATCAACATATATGGGTTTTTATTGGGATCAGACCCAATGTGGAAAAATTAGTCCTTGATATGTTTAGTTATCATCATGGAACAAATATTATCCACTAATAATCTTATCATAAATGTAACACCCCAAGATTTCATAGTACGTTATTTCGTTAAAGTAATTCAATAACTTGCATTACACGCAACACCAAGTTCAAGTGCACCACAACTTACAAAACTAGCCATTCAAAAGTGGTTATGAATAGTATTAACTGAAATTTGAACTATATATAATACTTAAAATTTTATAATCTATATTATGAGTTTATTAGACATAATGTAAGAACTAATTCATTTTTTCAGATAAAAGAAGTATTTAAAAAAATACACTTTTACCACATTTTAATGGTAAAACCTTTTTAAATCCAATATTTTAAACATTTATATATTCAATTTGACAAAATAAACTTCTTATTTAGAATCAGGACATAATAATTTAGTTTCAATAAATTTTTGGTGTTTCTCTGATAACTTTAATATTTGGGTGAATAATGAAAAAATACCATATTTTAACTGAAAACAACTTTTTTAATCAAAATAATTTATAGTGTTAAATTATAAATTTTACTGGTTTTGAGGTATAAATATATTATATTTTTATAATTTAATCTAATTATGGTCATTTTCTGTAATTTAACTTTGTGATTGGACATAAAAAAGTGTTAATCTTTTGAAAGATATTGTTTCTTAAAAATACGCCTTTTGGATTGACAACGAGAATTAATTTTAAATTAATAAATGAAACTTCTAGGTTTTTAATTTGGTAAAATTGAATTCATTTTTGGTTTAAAAATATCAAAATTATCTTAGGGTGAAATTTTGGTACTTTTCGGATAACTTTTATATTTTGATGAATAGTGGAAATTACTAAATTTTAATTAAAAACAACTTTTTGAATCAAAATAATTAGTAGTGATAAATTATGAATTTGAGTGGTTTTAAAGAATATTTATATTATATTTTTACATTTTAATAAAATTTTTGTCATTGGACATAATTTCACATTTAAACCGGACATAAACCAGTGTCAATCTTTTGATACTTATTATTTCTTAAAAACAAGCTTTTTGTTTTGACAGCGGGAATTAATTTTAAATTAATTTCTTCCACTTATGTGTTTTGAATTTATAAAAATGGATTCCATATTTAGAATCAAGAGGTCAAAATTTCCTAAATATATAAATTTTATTTTTAGACATTTTGAATAATTACTTCAGTAAATATTTTATTTACCATGGTTAAAGGGTAAATCCGGTAAATAAGGGTAAACAAATAATATTATAATAATAATGAATTACCCTAAAATTTTTCCTAACCCTATTGGTTGAAACATGTCCGACTATGGGAATATTTGGGTCGATTTTGGGACCCCATGGATCCACTTGTAAGTTATAATGATACTTTATATTAATTAAGTTAAAGTAAATACAAAAATGACATAAGCATATATCTTTTTGATAAACAATTTTTACATAGGGTTATATATGTTATATTTTCGACTATAAATATTCATTAGAAAGATATAACGATTTCCTATATAATGGTATTTTATTTATAATTTTTAGACATTTAATAATTATATTTATTTATGACGCAATAATGATGCAGTATTTTCCTTATTAATGAAAGAATCAAATAATTAGTATTATAAATGTTAAAATAAATATTATTTGGAACTTTTGATGCCATAAATTAATTTTATTGGTTACTATGACATGTTAGGATTGCGTAAAGGAATTTTTTTGGAATTAATAAAGTTTTTAAGACTTTAACAAAAATCAATTATTAAATATTGTCAAAATTGACATAAATGAGTTTTTAAAACAAATATTATATTATTAATTGATATTATATTCCTAAAAGTCTATGGTTCAGAAAAAGGACTTATATCATGATATTTTTATCATTAATGGACCACTTGGGGGTATATTAGATGTATATATTAAGTTTATTAACTATATAATATAAAAATACAAAGTGACATGGTAAATATCAAGCTAATTAACTAAGAATTAAAACTAAAAGATAAGGATAATATAATGACCCAAACTTGTCTAAAATCTATTGGTTGAAATTATTTAGACCCATACCCACCTTATACATTGAATAATCCACTTTGGAGTTATTAGATACTGAATATGAATTTATTGTAAATTAATACGTTAAGTTTTTCCTAAAGAGCCTCTCCTCCCCCTTATAAAAGGACACAACTTTTAACCAATTCTTCACACCTTCAAAGCCCTTTTGTTCAGCCAAAACCTTCCCAAATACTCTATAAACTTCCCTCAGTTCAACATAGAGGCCTTATTTGGATCATAAATCCAAGCTAAGGAGACCTTTTGATCGAATCGAAAGGAAGAACCCGAAGAAGAGGTAATGTTTTCACCAACCTTTTTCAAGTTCCTTTCTTCTTCAACTTCTTCTTTATTTGTTATTTACTTTCTGAAATAATAACTCCAGTATATTTAATATAATTTTATGTTACTATAAATATGGTAAAAATATATTCAGTAATCTATCCATCCTTTTAATGAGATGTCACCATACGTGCGTACGTACGGCTTATCGTCTCCACATCGTGGTGTAATTGTTCTTCAAAAACATTATTATTTGGATGGGTATGATAATGATATGTAATTGATGTAAATAAAAAATATAACATGATAATTATTCTGTATATATGATATACCATCCAATTATATATTATTTTAATATCGAAATAATGATATTGTCGCTCGTGTGTACGTATGGATTACGGTCTCCATGACGCAATGAGATTCATTTCCAAGTTCACCATTCATCGATGATTATAAAAATATATATATTACTAATAAGTATGAAATATATTACATAATAATTATACTGGAGATATATATATCTATATATGTAAGTATTTATGTACTTACATATATCTTATTCACTTACTTCCGTTCAATACTATATGAAAATGGAAACAACGTTTATGCGTACATATGGATTATCATCTCCATAAACGGTGTATTCCATTTCATATATATGTCTATTATAAATATTTATATTCTCAATATATATGATATATAAATCATTTTTTATATTCTTGAAGTATTTAAATAATGATCTATGTGATACAATCAAGAGTAACAAGTTAAAACGTGTACGATAATGAAAGTGATTATTACCCAAAATATTAATATAACATGGAAATTATTATTAATTGGGTAGTATAAAGCCATAAATTAATAATGTATGATATCATAAATATTAATATGGTTCTATTATAATTTAATAACATACTACTGTCTTCATACAGGAGTTTAAACGTACCCTCAACTAAAGGAAAGTGCAAAGTAAGGGGTTTTCATCTCACTCCTTATTCCCGTGAGATTCATGCCATATTGCCACTATTACCTTTTGTGTGGTGTATGTACTGCCCATAATTGCATTATTTTTGTAATAAACTTTAATTTATGTGTATTTAAATATTAATTGTATGATACATCTTTCATGGGTTGTATGTTTCATAAGTTACAAAATTGGTAAGGGTTGATTTTACAATCTCTTTATTATCAATGGTTGTTTTTATGTAAGTATGTACTGGGACATATTTATTATCCATTTCCATGTTTTATGAAAGAGTTTTCAAAGGGAGTATTTTAAGGGACTTTTTTTACTAAAACATCATTTCAAATGTTTTACATATTTATTCTTTTAAATCTTTCTCATTAATGTCCATGTATTAAAAATGGGTTTTAAGGATCTATTTATATGGACATGAATGTTTTTAAAATTTTAATTCCATTCAAAAGTTTAAAAGTGTTATAGGACACATTGATTCAAAAATGTCTTTAAATGACTTCTTTTCTAAATTGTGTGACTTTTAAATGTTTTCATGACAAAGGGGTATTTCTCTCAAAGAGTTCTACAAATAATTTTCATCTATGTCAAAATTCTTTAATGGATTTTAAACTTGTTTTGAAGTTGATTTAACATGATACAAATCTTCCATATTGTGTTGAAGGTTTTGTGATATGTTTGGATATGGATGTGTTATTTTTATTCCATTTATCATTTATGGGTAAAGTATTGACATTTCGTATGCAAGTTTTAATACAAATGTTTAAGTTATGTTTAGAATTTTTCATATGAGGAATGCAATGGACATAATAAGTGACAGGTGTATCCTGAAATAGCTCCTCGATGCATCGATAGGTCTCATGAGACAAACTAGTGTCTTGGCACAAGGCCTTGAAAAAATCTTATTTGTAGTCTTGGCACAAGGCCTTGACTATGTGGTTATGATAGTCTGGAATTATGCATTTTATCATTATGAAAGTGGCTATTGTTATTGCATGTGATTATTCGACTAGTAGAATATCCATGTGAGTAAGTAAATAGAATTATTTTGATTTATAATTTCCATATTATGATGAATTTTATGATGAAAAGGCTTTTGTTTTAGTTTTATACATTTCCTTAAATTTTTATGCTTATTTTTGAAAGTTTCCGCTGTATTGCTTACCCTTACTGAGCATTTGAGCTCACCCCTTTCTATGTTTTATTTTCCCGGGATTACAAGAAGTGTATTGTGATTGATATGCAGGGTTAGGCCAAGGGAATAATGGCATTCATAAAAGATTATTTATGTTGTTTTGAATGTTATAAAGTCTAATGTAACATTCATGTATGTAATATATTTTCCAAGACTGCTAAACTGATCGGTCCTTCGGGACTTGATTCCTTATAATCATGCCAATGTATTAAAATAATGCACCGAATCTGGGTAACTGGGGTCGGGGTGTTACAATAAATTACAAGGTGTGTGGGTTAATTATCATCTAAAACCCATAGTGTATCTATTATTTAAAAAACATACAAGATTCCATTGGATTGATACATTTATTTATAATAGTACCCCAAGACATCAATGCTTCCCTCTAATAGACCTAAGAATGTTTCTTTGACTACCAATTTTATCTTTTGGTATAATAACATACACATCTTAAACTTAATTTCTTGAGTGATCACCTCCAAGATCCCCAAAATTTGGAACTTTAGTAGGAAGGTGCTCGACATTTCCTTTACTCACTATCTTATAGTTTTTTACTTTCTAAAAAACTAACATCACTTCCTCTAAACTGTATGTTCTAGTATTCTCAACTCTTTATCCTAGTATATATTTTGGAACATACTTGGTTAGCTAATCTCTCTCTTATATGGTTTTCAATTAATATTAGTAGTAACTTCTCTATTTATTAGTAACACTCTATATATTTTACTTGAATAGGGTTCATCCTTTATATAAACATACATCCTCTAATAAATGAGGGGAATGTGGGATTTAAATTTTAAACTTCTAATAACTCAGATTCTTTATTCATCCACCATCAATTATTCCAAAGATATAAAATATTGAATTCTTACAAACCTGTACAAAACACAACATTAATGATATAAAAATCTTTCCCAAATCTCAATTAGATTTATGATTTCATTCTATGTTACAGTTATATCATTGAACATCTTACTCAGCATTGTAACAATGTATTTGACTTCATATAATAGTAAAGTATCTTGTTATATTTTAGAAATATTAATTTTGAAAACTTTACTAAACATATTTCATTTCATAATTAAAATTTGTCTCATAAATTTCTTGAATCAAATTTTTAGAACCACGGAAACTAAAAACTCACTATATCATTTCTCCTGATATTTTGGTATTCATCATTTTGTTTCTAAAAAACATTTTAAGATTCGGAAAAAAAAATTCAACTTAGAACATAATAACCTTATATTATATTCATATGGTCTTGGTATATTCATAATTTATTTTAACATCTGATAATGACTTATTCCAGTAAACTCAACACTTATTATTTTATGACTCTATGTTTATTTGAGTTCTTACTTCTCAAGAGTGATACACCCAACCTTATTCTATTCTTTCATTTTATTAGTACTTAGATCAATCATTCAAGATTATAACATGCTTTACTTTTCATTATAAAAAATAATTTGAAAATCATTACTTCACAATATACAGTGTTTAAACTCAAGATCGTACTTAGAGTTAGTATACTATTTTCTGATTGACCTAGCCTAAACCTTCTTTAGAACCACCTCATCTTTGGGTGCTTTAACTTTTACCACATCTTCCATTGAAAGAGCTTCTAGTGGTATCATAGATCACTTCTTCTTCCTATCACTTTTTTTGGAGCCTTTAGAATCATTTTTCCTTCATAAATATTTGATTAATTTCACTTTCAATAAAATATTCATCAATAACTACTACTTTATGTAATTTTAACTTATCTACCTTTTAAAACACAACGAATGAATTGTCAAAATTCATTTCCAAACCACTTAGGTAGTTTGGTCTTTACACTACCCAGGGATTCCTTACTATTTTTCAACATCAAAATATAGTGTTCACATCTCATCATCTGGAATTTTAACTTATGGATCATTTGACTCCTAAAATTATGGAGAATTATTTAACTCAAGGATATTATTCCCTTTACCATATTTTCAATATACCTTACATTTCTTAGGGATAAAATTTTAAACTTAGAGAGGTTTCTTTGAGACTTTTTCAATTCTTCTATTACATTATCTTCTATTAATTTATCTTTCAAACACCCTTGCTTCATGTTTTCTTCAGTTAATGAATTCTATTTATCTCAAATTCTTTTTAATTAGACATTATTCTAGGATACCATCAACTGGAGGTCATGACCATTTTTTATATATTGTGTTCTTAATTTTTTTTCTAATGATTCTACCGTTATCACATATCTTTCAAGTACTCATTCATCTTCACATCTAGTGTTTATACTCATTTCTAGTTCTCTATATCTAGAGGAATTTTATTTCTAACTAAACATAGAGTTGATAATTCTTCTTTATCCTTCATTGACTTTCATGAAATCCACTAAATCTAAAATCCATAATCATTAGAGGTACATGTTGTTTTTTGGATAAAGTTGATCTAGAGAATTTATATCCAATTTCTAGTCGGTATTATCTTTTATCTTTCTTTATTACTTCTGGTGACACCATATTTCCTTTATAATCAGAGTAATTCACCCATAAACCATCACTAAAACATTTATTGCAATAGAAAAGGAATATATCAGTGTCCCATATTTCAGTGTATGAAATTCCATATTCCATTGTATTAACTTCCAAAACAACTATATCCAACATCATCTTCATCTAAAATATATATTTCCATAACCATTGAATTTTATAACTGATGATAGTTTCTAACAATATCCATTGAAAAAAATAAAATACTTCATCATCAACATACATATAGCACTTCAATATCACCCATTATACTTTTTTTCAATACCAAATGAAAGATAAATTCAATGGTTTCTTCTCCACCTTATTGAAAATAAATTAAAATTTTCATTTGTGAGGGAACTTTTATCCCATAATTTATCAATTTCCTAATTCTACCATTATCTTCAATTGAACTAAAATAAAACCTTAAATTGATTGAGATAAGGATTGAATCAATTTTCTAAAGCAATGAGTTATACATCAATCAACTCTAGGTCTCTATGAATATTTTTGGATGTGGAAAACAAGACTTCCCAACTTATACATCAAATACTTCCATAAAATTTTCAATAAGTGATATCCATTCAAAAAAAGCATTTTCTTTTGGGTTGTTAAAATAAATATTCCATCCAAATTATTTCTTTAAATTATTGCAAAAATCAAATTAATAATATTCAACCCAAACAAGGTTGCTCTCACCCTTTGAAATACTTTTCAACTTTCAATAAAATAGTAAAGTTATTCCTTTTAGATTAAGAATTGAATTTTTTTTAGGATAAGAGAAATATATCAACATATATTATAATGATATATTATTCATTCTTTGGAATTTCAAAATTAAGAGCATCATCATTATCAAGAACATCGGTGTTCCTAATCTACAGTATCATGTACTTCTCTATCTGGACTCCTGGAATCCAGGATTACAACATTCAACCTTCAAATATTTGGGAGTCATAAGTTTATCTATTTAATAAAATATCATTAGTTCCCTAAAATTACCAAATTCATACTCCCCCTAAATTTTTTATCTCCATTTTACTTTATCATCGTGGTTTATACCAACTAAGATGTTGTGGTTGATACCAATTGATGTGTATTGAGGGGTTACTATGGTTTTTATCAAAGTAGAGAATACCATGTTAGATATATTACAAAAATTTGTTAGAATTCCATAGTACTCATTACATATGGTCTCCCCATAAATTTCATCACCTTTACCTTCATTATCAATGAAAACATTCATAACAGAAAAGGTAATAAGGTTGATTTCTGTTGCCCTTATGTTAAAGCAACTAGATTGATAAGTATTTATCAATACAGAAACTCCCTTCAATTTAGCTTCACTTTTCTTCATAATTTCACCCTTTATTTTCCATGAACTAATATTATTATGTATCATGTACTTATTTTACTTATCATAAATTTTCACTCTAAGTGGATATTTATTTTTAACTTTTTCTAGAAAGAAAAAAATCATTCTTATGAGAATATTTTTCCTCTTTATTCATTAATACATCCAACTATTCTGTACATATATTCATTAAAACCATTAGAACATGTTTTACTTTCTCTTTAAGCTAAAATTTATATTTTATTGAAATTTTTATTGTAAATATATTTTATGATGCTTTCATACTTTTTTTGAAAAACTTTTATTTATTGGGAAAACATTTAGTGCTACTTTCAAGAGTGTATCTAGCCAAATTTTATCTTCCACAAAAATTATTAATTTCCATTGAGTTACAATTATATAGAAACTACTTATCCAATTCAAATTTTCCTTCAAAATATTATTTCATAAAACCATCCCAATTACCTTACTTTCAGATTTATTTACTATATTATATGAGATTTTTTATTTTAAATATAACATACATTGAATACTTTCACCCAACCATGATGTGGTTCTTATTTCACAATAGAATAATACTTTCTTGGTGTGACATATTTCATTATTTTATCATGGGTGAGTTATGTTGGGTTAGATCCTTTTATTTACACCTCAATATAGAATTACAATTTATCTTCCTTTTATTTTTATTTAGCTTTCATGGAATCATTCTATTAGTTTTAATTGTGTTGTTATTGGTAAATGTAAACCATTACTCTTCATAACCATGACCTCTTTCAATGTAACTTTCAAAAAACTATTCAAGTTATTAAAATATATTATAAGTAAATAGTTTTTACTTATTTTATGTTATCTAATTTTTCTTAAATAAATATTTCTTAGATTCCATTTTCCCCACCTTATTGAAACCCTATTTTGTTTTTTGGAAGTTGACCAGTTATAATAGTAATCAATGTGCTAGTGTCCCAAATTTCCATAGAAGTACTAGTAACTAACAAATATTTTTTTCTTACTCTTTTTACTATGGCTAGAAGAATAATATCTTAGTTCTCAAGTGTGAAATCCTTTCATATGAAAACCTTTTTAGGAACCACATCATTTTTTCTTTCCTTCATCCACTTTTATAGATTTGATGGGTTTCACATTACTTTTCATTACCCATATTTTTCAGAACTTAAATTGTATCTTTCATTATTCAGATATTCAAAAATATTGGAAGTAAGTTTAAAAAAACTCAGAGTTACCTTCTTGAGTGAGAATTCAGAAGATGTATCTTCAGATAACTCCAAGATTCTTCTACTACTGGAACGAGTCTCTTGAATAATAATACATTCCTTGTGATTTTTGGAAGTGGATATTTTCTTAGATTCAAGTGAAGATCCAACTTGAGTAACTTAAATGTTTCTTAATCTTAATTCCAACATAAGTCACTTTAAACTTAAACTATTTTTCAGATATTTAGGAGATTTCACATTATCTTTACATTGAACTTTCATATCCAAAATCTGATCTTTATGCACCTTCCTTTCTTATAGTAGTGATTAGTCAAGAAATTTTATTCTATTGGGTTTAATTTGAAAATAACAAATATTTATATTGATATTAACTTCTATTGCATGAATTATTTCTTCAAAAAAATTCTTAAACAATGAATTCTCATAGACACTTCTTAGAAATTATTATTTAACTGAGGGAATATTTTCATTGTAAAGTTGGACATATTGTTCCTTTTCCTCTATAATTTCTCTATGTTTTTTCATTTTTAGAACCACTTATCGAATTCAGTCTCAATATCATTGGATTATAATTCTAGGTGTTTGTTTTCATCATGTAAACCCTTAATGAAATAAATTATATATATGATAACTGCAATAGGGACATTATTCATATGGTCCTAAATTTTAGAGTAAATATTTTCAAAACATTCCTAACCTTTATATATTGAGTGATATTAATCTAGAGGATTAATCATAATGGATTTATTAGAATAAATGGAACCTTATTTACCTTATGATAATTGGGGATACTCATACTTCTAGTTTTGAGAGACTATCCTTTATAACTTTTGACGTAATGACTGAGAATTTTATTAATGAAATTTTCCTTCTTATAATTATGCCATATAGTGTAAATCACAAGAATCACATAGATAACCCAACAAAAAATTATTCTAATAAATGAAGAATGATTAATAAGTCGATCATATAATAATTATAAATATTACATTTGGACAAAAAATAGAAAATAAGAGAATAATAATAGGATAATTGGGATATGCTCAATCCACCAAAAATACCACACTCATGAATATAGTTGTAGAATTATAAAATAATGTTAACAATGAAATATTTATTCTGAATATGAAAGTGTATATATAAACATTAGATAAATTATAAGTTAATGAATAATTAATGAAATAAGAGGGATTTATAAGTAGGAAACCCATATAACCATTATAAATCTGATCATTGGAATAGTAACCTGACCATTAGAATAGTAATCAGATCGTTAGGAATAGTAATTTTACCATTAGAACATTATATATGCCTATGGAAATGTAAATTAATATTTAGGTATCTTTTAAATTGAAAATATGATATATTTATATCAAGGTACAAGTAAAAAATGTTTTAAAAATGATAAATTATTTATTTTTATTTTTATTAGACATAAATATTTTAATCACTTTCATAATAAGTATAATTGATTAAAATAAATTTTATTTACATAAAATGGATTTATAAATTAATATTAACATTTATTTTATTGATAATATAATTTATGATACATTAAACAATTTTTCAAAAGCGTCATAAAATACATTATAATACTAAAATTGATATTTTTCGAATATATAATGATTTTACTTAAAAATTTAATTTATAATATTTAGAAAATTATTTTTATAAATTGTATTATATTTTTTCAATCTAAATATCAAAAAATGGAAATTTTTTTGGATTTTTCTAAAATAGTTGAATTTTTATGAATATTAAAATAGGACGATTTACATTATTTAACATTTTAAGAAAAATACATGCATTTTGGAGTCATGAATGAAGTAATAAACCATTATTAAGATCTAACATACACTAGTAAATAAATATAGTCACAAGAATCAATACTATTGATATTATTAAAACAAAATAATAAATTAATGAATATAAAACACCCTCTCCTCCCCTTATAAATACAACCCCTTCTCCTCAAAATTTATAATCTTTTTATATTACCATTATTTTACCAAATTTTCTTCCCAATCCACATACCTATGTCTTTGTGTTTCTATTATCACCAAAAAACAGTTCAAAGTGCCTTAAAGAGGTTCCCAAGGTGACGACATTCAAGAGGTAAAATCCTTCGTCTTTCTATTTTAAATTTTTTCATTATTATATCTCATACTCACCCAACTTATAAAAAGTGACATGATAATTACATTATAATATATATAATGTGATTTTATTTTGTTAATGTAATATCTATCTTGAAATCCCATCTCTTGTCTTTTTTTTGTAAAAATGAAACCATCGTCTGTAATATGTCAGTTCACCACCTTTGTGGGCAATGAGTTTTTATTTCCCATTATCTATTGTAAGACTGGTCATAAGACCATTATTATCATTAAATAAGATTTTAAAATGTATATTATAACATATTTAATGTTATGTAACTAATATATTTAATATTAAATAAACCAATACTAGTTAGTGATAGTAGTAAAACCCACGAAAACAAACTAAACATTTATCATTAACACTTTCTCAAATGAATCATCCTCATTTCATAAAAAATGATTATGGGTAAATTTAAAATTATGGAAGTAAATTAATACAATATAATTTATCTTGTATAAAATTATTCCAATTTAACAAGAACTTACATAATTATACACAATTGAACTGATCCTGAAACTATGAAATGAATACTCCTAGAACGATGAAATTGAACATTATAACTCATTTAATTGGAAATAAATAAACTTAATAAAATTAAAATAAATAAAATATATTTCAAGGATATTATTAATTAAAATATTAATTAATATAATTTAATTATTTTGGACATTATTTTCAAGTACAAAACACATTTTTATATAAGGTAAGGGATCTCTCTGAACCTTTGTATTACCATTGGGTAACACATTATCTCACCTTGCCTCAGTTGACCTCTTCATTATTATTACGTACTTATCCTATATTATATAAATATTTTAAAAATATATCTATCTATCTCATTTCATCTTTATTTTATGGGGAGATACATGTTTCAAAAGTTTCAATTCTCAATTTCTCTCAATAAGAAAACCCAATTAAAATGGAACTTCTATTTTTCTTACCCCTTTTTATGTATGCTCCAAAAAATTATTTAATCCACCTTTATTTTTATAAAACCTATAATTTATCATTAAAATCCACATTAGTTCATTTCTAGTTTTATGGAAATAATTAAACCCTTATCCTTTTTAAATACCCTTCATTCTTTTCCCTAACGATGTGATTAAGTGTCACATTTCTAAACTTACCAAGCCACTATTTTCATGTTTTCAATTTGGATGAAATTAATTATTCATGATATATTCTTATATTTCCTTTATTAATGTGCAAAAATAATTTAAATCCCTTCCTTAAAGGATACCATTTTCATATTCCTTTTGGTTATGCCACGTGACATGGTTACGAAACCCATTTCTATCAATGCATAACCATTATGTTTATCCCTTATGTTTGATTTATTTAAGTGGCACACAAAATAATGTACATGTTATAATGGATGTACCCATATAGCACTGTCATTAATTAGGTAATGTTATATTTTCATCATGTATAGGATTAGGTAGTAAACTGAATCCATTATGGAACTCTTTCCACCATATTACATAGTCTTGGAAGTTAGACCTAACTCATGTTTATGTCATGTTATATGATGACCCATTCCATTATTACCATGACAAAATGATTCCATGTTTTATATGTTGTGCCTATATATGATTATTCATGATAAATGCATTTTATATTATCATTTTATTCCTTCTGGCTCATGTTTTACACTTTGATCCATTTTTATTCCCTTACTAAGATGTTTAGCTCATCCCTTTTGTCTTCGTATTCCCTAGGTTATCCTAGTAGATGTAGGTGTTCAAGGAAGTTAAATATCATAATGTATATTTATAAAAGTTCTTTTATTCTTATTTCATTTTTTCTAATTATGTACCAAGTCTTCAAAATAAACTATAATATTAAATCCTTTGTTTGAATTTAATAGAGAATTAGGATTAATGTCATGTAATAATATGTATAATAGGATAGGGTCACTATAGTTGGTAATGGATCATAGTTTAGTTATTTTTGTGGATTATTACTAGAAACGTTTAGTAATAACCCTAGGTATAATTCTTATTATAGGAATATATTCCATGGATGACCTAGATTGAAACTTATGGAATCAAAAGTTTGGATTCAATTTTCATTTATAAGGTATTCCATCTAATAATATAGCCATCTTTTTATATGTTCTTTATCTACATATTAAATCCCCCTAAATTTATTTTTTAATTTTTAGTTAATGGAAGGAAATAGGAGAATCCATGAAAAAAAAACTAGTGTGATGGTCAATGTGATGATTTCCCTTACAAGATGACAACCTTTATAGGAATAGGAGCTCATAACATCGTGAAAATATTGGCTTAATTGGCTCAAGTTTTGAATAATAAATCGAATCATTAGGAACACCCTATTTATGCTAAAGAAGATAAAGTTGTGTTTTAATACTCTATATGATAAATTAATCCAATATTTATCAGATTTTATGATCCCCTAAAAGAGTAATGATGGATTAGCTCCATTGAGAATATATTTTCTATCCTCCAATGCTCATAAGAAGAGAAATTGTTTCTGAAAGTCTATTGTCTTTATGGGGAAGCTGATTACTAGTGGACACTAATAAAAAACACAAAGTATAATGAGGAAATTGATTCAATGGAATGGGAATAATTCAAGACAATATTTTTTAATAAATACATTCCCCAAACTCTCTATATTAATTTGGAGAGTGAGTTCCTTAGACTAAAGAAAAAGGAATACGAGACTATTGGGGTGTATGAGGAAAAACTTTCAAGGATTTCATGATTCGCATCTACCTTTTTCATTAATACATAAATCAAGTTGGATCTCTTCTTTAGTAGATTAAATTTGATTATATGAAAGGAATTGGTTATTAGAGACTTTGAAATCTATGAGTAGATCACCTGTTGTAACTTTAGGTTTAGATGGATATTGGTGACTCTCGATGGTCCCATGGTCCTAGAGATAAAAATAGGAAAATTTATTTTAATATGGGAGTCTCAATAGATAAATACCATGGAGAAAATAAAATACATCATCCCAGTCATAAAAAGTGTGGGAAGAAGAATCCTAGGAACTATCTAAAGGAAACTAGAAGATTCTTCAAATGTGGAAAAGAGGGTCATCCGACTAATAATTTCCAAAGGGATGTGAATAATCCCACAAATGAGAAAGAAGAAAAGAATGTACTTATTAACACTCACCAATATATAGTGTTTCAACTACAAGTAACACGTGAATTATGAAATCCAATACCCAATCCCAAGGGTTGTTAGAGGAAATCAATGACAACAACATCCAAGGCGACTATGAAGGAAATATTCTCTCACTAATATTGAGGTGGATCATCGAAATTATGTGGTGATAGGTATGATGGTTATTCATTCCAAAATATAAAAAAAAATTTCTATTTCTATGTATTCTTTCATACCTTTCAAGTTTATTATAACTATTCAAACACTACCTCAAAATACGGTGGTCGAGTTATCCATGAGGAAAACAAATAGAGAAATTACTTCAGATAAATTATATAACTCCTCCATGGTCAATGTTTGTGGAATAACCCTCCTAAAAGATCTTATATTACGTCGTTTTTTTTTATTTTGACTCTATATTGGGCAAGGATTTGTTATCTTTATATAAATCCAGTATCAACTATCATAAGAGGGAGATAACTCTTCCCATCCTGAGACTCCCTCCAATGTTGTACAAGTGTTAGGAGGATCATGAATCTCATTTATAATCTTAATCATAATTATGGATATTATTTACTTATTAGAAGGAATATATATCTCAAATAATTGATAAAAATGAGAGGATCATGCTAAATGACCTTACCATTATGAGGAACTATAGTAATGTGTTCCCTAAAGAATTTCTACATCTTCCTCGTAAGTGAGTGGTTGAGTTATCAATTGAACTTGTACCTAGATCTCTTCCCATATCAAATGATCCTTATAGGATGGACACAACTGAGTTATATTAACTAAATAATCATTTATCATTGAATCTAAACAAGGGTTTCATACACCTAAGTGAGTCACTATGGGGTGAGATGGTCCTCTTCATCAAGAATAATGATGGATCAATGAACCTCTATATTGATTTTCAGGAGCTCAAAAAAATGACAATAAATAACAAGTATCCCCTTAAATGGATATATTACTTCTTCAATCAACTACATGGGGCCAAGTATTTCTATAAGGTGTACCTTCAGTTGGGATATCACCAGTTAATAGTGAAGAAAGAATATATTCCCAAGACTATCTTTCAAATGAGGTATGGACACTATGAGTTCATAGTGATTACCTTCAGACTCACTAATTCTCCATAAATATTTATGGACAAAATGAATACATTATTTATAGATTACCTCAAAACATTTATGGTATTATTAATAAAATATATTCCTATATAATCCACGAGTAAGGAGGAGCATGAGAGGTATTTGAATACTTTGTTAAAGGATTTGTGAAGGGAGAAACTATATGTAATGTATAGTAAATGTGAGTTTTAGATGCAGTAAGTATCATTCATGGGTCATGTTATTATCAGTAAAGGGATAAGTTTGGAAAATTCAAAGATAAAGAAAATTGAGGAGTGGCCCAAGACAATATTTTTAATTGAGATCCATAGTTTCCTTAGACTAGTTGGGTATTATCAATGATTTGTGCGGAACTTCATGCAATTTTAAAACCCTCTAACCAAGATTACTCTGAATGGAGTAAACTATTTATGTACTTATGAATGTGAAGATTTCATCATATAATGGAAAAGAACTCTTATCACTACACCAATACTTACACTACCCACAAGTGGGGAACTCTTTATGGCATAAAGTAATGTGTCAAAGAAGGGATTAGGATATGTAATGATGAAAACTGATAATGTGATATCCTATGCCTCAAGAAAGCTAAGAGTTCATGATAAAAACTATCCAACACATGATATGGAGTTGGTGGATATGATCTTCACAATCATATTTTGGAAGAATTATTTCTATACGGAGAAGTGTTAGATATATACTGATCATAAGAGACTCAAATATATATTTAAAAAGATGATCTTACTATGCACTAGTAAATATGGTTAGAGCTCCTCAAGGATTAAAAATTTTCAATTCACTATCATCTTGGTAAAATAAATAAAGTGGCATATGATTTAAGTAGAAAGGATCATGTAACTGTATTAATGATGAGAATTGAGAAGGATCCAAACTTATTAGACATTTAAAGAATGGATATAGGAATCATTAAAGAAGGAGTGTCATAAATCATTTCTAAAATGATTACCCAACCATCCCTTTTAGAGAAGATAAAGGATTCTAGAAGATATGATGTGGAAATCCAGAATAAGGTGGAAGGTATCAAAAATGGAAAATCCCCATTGTTCAAAATTAATGAGGACGGATTCATAATATTTGGGTCATGACTATGTGTACTATAAAATCCTGAAATAAATAGGGATATTTTGAATGATTCACATAGCTCGACCCTCTTCATCCACCCAGAGAGGACAAACATGTATCTAGATCTTTGATAAAACTATTTTTTGGCACATATAAAGAAGAGGATCACTGAATTTACATCAAAGTGCCTTTTATTTCAACAATTGAAGGTTGAAAGAAGAAAATTATATGGGGATGATGCAACAATTACCCGTACCTACATGGAAATTAGAAAACACCACCATGGACTTTGTCACTATACTTATGAATAAATCTATATGCAATAATGTTATATGGGATATTATGGATCATCTTACAAGGACTGCTCACTTAATTTCAATTCAATTGGACTTCTCACTCAATAATCTTTCATGGATACACATCAGATAAGTGTTATGACTTCATGGATTACCATTATCAATTAAATCCAATCATGATCCGAGATTTACCTATAAGTTATGGACAATTCCCCAATATTCTCTAAACATTGTTCTAAATTTCAGTATGAATTATCACCCCCTGAATGATGTCCAATCTAAGTGGGCTATTCAATCATTGGAAGATATGTCAAGATCATGCTCGATGGACTTAAAATGAGGATGGGACTATCATCTTTTTATGTTCAAATTATCTTACAAAAATATTTTCCACACAAGAATCTAAATGGATCCATATAAATTCCTTTATGGGAAGAGATGTATAAAACCGTCATATTGGGATAAAGTTAGTGAATGTAAGATGTTGGGACCAGAAATGGTCAAGTAAATGGTGTAAAATGGGAAGACCATTAGAAATCACATCAGGGAATCCCAAAGTCAATAAAAGATATATAAAGATAATCATTGATGGGACATAGAGTTTTATTGTTCAGATGAGTAATTATTCTATATATCTCCAGGGAAGAGAGTCATAAGATTTGGGAAGAATGGAATGTTATATCCAATTTACAGTGTCCCATTTGAGATTCAAGATCACATTATAGTTGTGTCATATCAATTAGAACTTTCACCAACCATGTATCAAGTACATCATGTATTCCATGTATCCCTACTAAGGAATTACATACCAGATCCGTCACATGAACTGAATTTAAAGGATCTATATCTTGAAAATGATATCACATATGAGGAGTAGACAGTGAAGATCTTAGACCATAGATATAACATTCTACAAAACGAGACTACTCACCTAGAAAATGCACTATGGAGTAACCATGAATACGAAGAGGCAATAGGGGAACTAGGGGAAGAAAGGAAGGAGAAGTTCCCATGCCTGCTTTTACCTTATTTTTTGAAATAAAATTTTAAGGGTGAAATTTAATAAGGGGAAACAGTATAACTACTTGTAATTTTATCAATGGAATTTCCCTTCTTATAAATATGTCATAAAGTACAAATCACAAATATCCCATAGATAAAACAATGAAACATTATTATTATTAATAAATAATGATACAAAAAATAAAACTATAAGAATACAAAATATTACATCAATAAAATAAAAAGAAAATAACAGAAGAAGAATTGGATAATTTGGATATGCTCGATCCATCAGAATGATCGCACTCATGAGAAAAAAAATATAGATATAAAACATAATTCTAATAATAAAATATTAATTCTAAGGATAAAATTATATATATGAACTTGATATAATGTAGAATTAAATAAATAATGATTGGAATAATAGGTATTTATAGAAAGTAGAAAACTCATATTACTATTATAAATCTGACCGTTAGAATAGTTATTGGGCCATTGGAATAGTAACCTAACCGTTGTAATAGTAATTTGATCATTAGGAAAAGTAATATAACCTTTAGAATAATAACCTAAACTAAGGAAATGTAATTTAATATTTATTTGTCTTGTAAAATGAAAATATGATATATTTATATCAACGTACAAGTAAATAAATATTTTAAAAATGATAAATTAATTGTTTGTATTTTTTTTAAAATGTTAATGTTTTCAACACAGTTTTATAACAAATATAATGATTTAAAATAAATGTTATATAAATAAAAATGATTTATAAATTAATATTAAGTGTTATTCTAATGATAATATAATTTTATGAGATTGTAAATAGTTTTTCAAGGGGCCATAAAATTGATTATAATATTAAAATCGGTATTTTTTGAATAAATGATAACTTTATTTAAAAATTAAATTTATCATATTTAGAAACTTATTTTCATAAAGTGGATTCCATTTTTTAAATCTATACATGGATAAATGGTACGGGTTAATTGTTTTGATATTTCTAAAATAGTTGAATTTTTTTTCGAATAGTGGTAATTTATGGTACTTATCATTTTAATCCAAATAAATGAATCTTTTAGTCATGAATGACATAAGAAACAATTTTTTTGAACTCACATGAACTAGTTACTATATATATTCATAAGAATCAATACTATTGATATTCTGGAGGCAAAATAATAAATTAATAAATATAAAACACCCCCCTCCTCCCCTTATAAATATCACCCCTCACCACCCCTTCTCCTCACAACTTATAATATTTATAAATATCCATTATTATACCCCATTTCTTTCCCAATATTTTTCCCCAAATCCGTGTTTTTCTATTCTCACCAAAATATCAATTCCATATGTCTTAAGGAGGTTATCAAGTATATGACATTCATGAGGTAAAATCCCCCCATCTTTCTCTTTTAAATTATTTCTTTCTTATACCTCATCCTCATACACTATAAAAATGACATGATAACACCAATATCATATATATATATATATATACTATAATTTTATTGTTTTAATAGAATTTCAATCATCAAATCCATTATTGACTATTTTTTTAAATGAAAACATTGTCCTTAATATGATGGTTCACTTCCTTCAGGAACGACCAGTTTTCATTTTCTATTACCACCATAAAATATATTAATAAAACCATTATTATGGTTAAATTAGTGTTTAATATGTATATAATAACTTATTTCATGTTTTGGATCTAATATACATAATATTAAATAATGTGATACTAATTCGGGATGGTCGTAAAAACCCGCCAAAATGTACTAATCATTTGTCATTAACATTTTATCAAATTAATCATCCTAATTTCAGAAAAAAAGGATATATGGGAAAATATAAACATATATAAGTTGGTTAAAACAATATAAATTCACTTATGGAGAATTAATACAATATTACAGAAACATCCATACTTATGCACAAGTGAACTGATCATGAAACCATGAAACAAATGCTCTCGGAATGATGAAATATTAATTTATAACTCATTAAAATTTCCGTAAATGAACTTAATAAAATTATAATAAATAAACTATATGTGTAATCAGTTTTAAATTAATATTTTAATTAATATAATTTTATTATACAAGATATTAAGTTGAATATTCGAACACATTCAGACGTAATATATGGGATCTCTTTAAACCTCTATATTACCTTTGGGTTACGCTTTCTCTATCCTTACCTCAATTTACCTATTGATTATCCTTACATAATTATATTATATTATACAAATATATTCCACACAAATTTATTTATATCATTTCATATCTTTCTTATGCGGAAATACATGTTTTAAAAGGTTCCCTTCTCAATTCCTCTTGATAATCAAACCTGGTTGAAAGGGAACTTCTATGTTTCTTACCCCTTTTCAAGTAATCAACACAAAATGATTTAAGACACGTTATTTTTATAAATTAACGCATTTTATCATGAAAAATAATTTTATTTAATTTCTTGATTTATAGAAATAATTACGCCATTATCATATTTATCATCATCATGTAAATTTTTATTCAAAGTAAAGAAGTTACAAGAGGAAGCCGACCCTCCAGACCTAGACATCGAGGATCAGAGATATAGAGGCTAAAAATAATTAAGGATAGGGGTATCCCCTCAAATCAGATTGACCCCCTCAATCTTTAAGTTATCCATGGTATGAAATAAAATATCCTCTGAATCCCCTCTTTCATATATACCATTATGATACTCCCTTTGGTTATTCTTTTTAACATAATTTCAAATAGATTTAGTGTTTGAGTTTTGAAGTAGTAGTGAACTCTATAGTAGTAAAGGATCAAATATTTAAAGTCCAATTCAAGAATACAAGGATATTCATGCTGAAATTATGAAACTTGAGATATTTAAATTCAAACCAATTACAATATATAGAGTTTATCTAAATTATTATTATGGAACCTACCAAGGGTTTTATTGATTATTATTAAATATTTTTTAATTATTCAAAACATTATATTGCGAGAAAGACCATATAGATATTAATTATCTCTCTTTGGCTTGAAAATAAGCATAAACAATGTTTAAATTTGAATTTTGAATATGAATAGTTAGTCTCACGTGATCTATGTGAGTATTCCAAGGAATTGTTATCAACAATTATGGATATATTTATTGTTTTATTAATTGTTTATTATTCTAATGATTATATGTATATATGATGATTTTAACACTAACATGATAATTAAAATATTCCTCTATGTGAAGTTTTTATTAGTGGTATTTATGAAGGATAATTTTAGATTTTAAAGCAAAGAAATTAATTTTCATGTTTTGGTAAATAAGAAATCCCAAATCATGTAGTAGATAGTAAGGAATTGACTCTTTTTTAAACATTCGTGTTTTATAGTTTGAAACTAATTCCTAGAGATTAATTTTTTATCTTCTTGATAAACTACACTGTTGGATGCCCTAGATTCACTATTTCAACATCTTGAAGGTGTTGACAACTACCTGATCCAAACACTAGAATCTTCATCAATACTCTTTCACTGGGTTAATTTATTTTTATTCTTTCGTTGTGATGTAATGTTTTTTGGATATATTGTATCAATTAGTGAGAAACTTCTACTCTTATAAGTGTATGAGTTAATTTTTCCCCCTTATAATATTGGGTTCCTCTTGATCCATAGAAAATAAGTGGTTATGATTGATTGTATAAAATTCTTGTTTTCTTATTCTCCTATAAAAGGCTAGGTTTTTTTTTTGAACCCATAAAATACAAGGGAATTGGATTGATCCTCCATTTGTGAAAAAGGTGGACGTAAAGAGTTTCCACACCCCTTCAAAAGTGATATATCATAGTGGGTTCAATAAACCAGGTTTTTTTGTGAAGCGTGGATTTAAGATCATTTAGATCTGAACTACTATAAAAATATCTTATTTTCATCTTTCACTTTTTTCATTTTATTTTTCCTCTCATTTCATATATCATTGTGGGTGAATTATTTAATATTTAAACAAAAATAATTTATCTCATAACATTTATACTATGATTAAATTTTTATGAAATACAATTCACCCCCCACCCTCATCTTTTCCATTTTCATAACCTCTTTAGGACTTAACAATCACATTGGGGATAGAGTCCTGTGATGTATTAGGTTCACCCTCTAATCGTATATAAGAGGTATCATGAGACTAAAACATTACCCAATGCATTGGGGGTATATATAATTATAGGCTTACTAGTAACATTCATTTTATGTACAAGAAAATTCATTCCATAAAATTATATCAATCATAAGACATAAATATAAGAATTACCCATGGAAAGAAATGGGTTTCATATTATTATCACATAACATAATCCAAATAGATTCCTCAAAGAAGGATTTTGAGTGATAGTCATAAGGCTTGAATAACACTATAAAAGGTAGGAGGAATAATATTGGTATACATATGAGAGATATATATATACAATTTAGAATCATTCCATAACTTTAATGACATTTAATTTGAGTTAGAGATATAATATTTATAACCTGATGAAAAGGGTGGGATAGAAAGATCCCTCACCTCGAGCGTGATTTTCCATTTGTGTTCTTTATATCCCTAAATAAATAAATTTTATTAATTGTTTAATTCATCAATAAAAATTTACAATTTTATTATTCATTTTATTTTATTCTTTACCATGTCATACTCAATTACTAAACCAATTAATTTCACATCAGGCATTTTAATGATAAATAGCCCATATGTCCAAAATCACTTTAGTAAGTTGACTAAGATAAAAGGGATTATTAATTGATAATATATATATAATTATAACCATGAAATAATTATCATTTTTATACATAAATTATACTTTATAAATCATCCATGAAATATGGTTATTAAAAATGAACTATGTTGCAATTAGGGAGACAGTAGGTCGTACGTACGCATGAGTAACATTTCCATTTTTTTCAAAAATCTTGGTGGAAAGAAGGTAAGTGTCATTTAACTATTATATGATTATAATTATATCATAAATAAAATATTATTTCTTTAAATACCATTATATATACCATTCATGTGATTTGGTAATAAAAATGAATCACACCACTTCATGATGTGGTAGTCTACTGTACACATGAACGACGTTATCATTTATTCAATAAATTATAAGGTAAGAAAGTATATTATATATTACATTTAAATAATCTTTAATATGTCATTAATAGAATATATAAACAAAAAATTATCTATTATTATGTTACATATAAATAATAAGTGAAAAATGAATCACATCACTTCATGAGACAGTAGTTCGTAGTACACACAAGTAATATTATTGTATTCCCTATGTAATGGAAAGTAGGAATGTATATATGATATTATAATTAATGAACTATAATTATATCAGAAATATAATATATTATCATTATATACATAATTATATCCATCCGTAATAATTGGTTATTTAAAACAAATTACATCAGTTCTTGAGAAGGTAGGTCGCAGAACACATGATCTGTAGTTTCATTTCTAATTTGTGGGATGAGGTGATGGTTATAGGTCATGAACATAACATAAAAAACACTAATAATTTTTAAGATATTAAGTTTATTATATCATCATGATTTAATAATTTTTTAATTATATGGATTTATAAACATAATAAAATTCCTGGTTAAGGACGTTACCTCTTCTTCGAACAACTTATTTTGGTTTGCACCAAAAGCCTTTCTAGGATGGATTTATGGTCAAAATAAGGCTTCTAGGATGAGTGGAGGGAATTAAGGAATTTATTTCGGTATGTATTGGATTAACCAATTAATTTTTTAGTGTGTAAATTAGATTATATTGGTCACCATTTATAAGTGGGGGAGAGAATGCATTTGGAATTTTGTTAAAGGAAAGAATTACACCCATGTTTTTCTCATGATAAAGGGACAAAAAATGTACCCTTTTTTAACCTTATAATAGTTGAGGTCTAAAAATTACCAAAAAATTGGAATTATAAATATTTTGGATCGTTTTTAAACCTTATATTTTTAGTTTAACCCTCAATAAACACGTTTTTACCTTAACTGTAGAAAATAATTTTTATTGTTTTCACTATACATTATGGTCAAAAATTAAGTTCAAATTATTAGATAATACAAATTATGATTATTAAAAATATGGAATAAATTTTTATAAATTCAACTCATATAATTTGAAATTTTTAATTTAAAATTAAACCCTATACGTGACAAAAATGGGTATTTTACAAAATGCGTTTTTAAGGAAAATATGGTCTCATATCAACTATATAAAAATTAATCTTAATTAAATGAATTTAAATTAATATTTGTTAATTTAGAATATAAAAATTTCAATTAAATCATTATTAAATTATATTTTTTTTATTTACTTAAAATAGAGATATATTATACACTTTAAAATAGTTTTCAGAAGAAAAAACCCATGTTTTTCAAGCCTAAAAATAAACTTATACTAAAATATTTTATAAAGATGATTTAAATGTAATTAATTATATTTAATATTATTAAATAATTCAAATATTAATATTAAATCAGAACAAAATAATAATGGAACTTAATTTATTAAAAATAAATGACAATTTTATAAAAAAATTTGTTTTCACTATTCATTGAAAATTTAATATTTTCAAAAACAAATACCAAACTATCGCCACAAGTTAATATCGATATTATAATTCAAAAAATAAATTCCATTTTATCAAATACATTTTCTAAATGTGGATTAAATTTTTTTTTTATTTTCTCATAGAAAGTAGTAAGAATCATTTTTTAATAAAACATATTTTTGATAAATAAAATAACTTCATATAAAATTTAGTGATAAGTTAATAATAATTTATAATTAAATTTATATTTTTCAGGAACTTTATATACATTATATAATATTTTTAATTCAATTAATACCTGTCAATTTTATGACTATATTATAATGGTCTTACTTAAATAATAATGTTAATAGTATATCACAATTCTTTAAAACTTGGTGTTTCATTTTACCCAAGCCGTAAAGAAATTGAATTTATTTTAAAAAATATCATAAACTATAATTGTGTAACATTTTCATCTAAGATCATTATTTCATGTCATATATTCTATCAATTATATCGAATTTAAATAAATATATTGTAAAGTATCGGGGTGTTACATTCTTCCCCCATTAAATAATTTCTCCCTTGAAGTTTCATATTACAAACTAAGGTGAAAATAGATGAGGGTACTTCTGATTCGTCACATCTTCTAGTTCCCATGTTTATTCCTTAAACATTTGGTTTCTCTAGATCACTTTGATCTGGTGAGTTTTCTAGTTTCATATATCTATTTCTCTATGACCTAATATCTTCACCAAATTCCTCTCATATGAAAGGTCTTTTTCTATAAATACCACCACTAGATTCAATGCATGTGAGGAGTATAATATGTACTTCCTAAAGTGGGATATATGGGACACATCATGTACTTGAGATAGGTTTGGTGGCAGTTCTAGTTGATATTCCACTACTCTGATGAGATTGAGTATATCAAATGGGTCGACGTATCTAGGACTAATATTTCCCTTATTCCAAAACCTTATGACTTTATTCTATGGTGAAATATGGAGGAACACCTTATCACTGACCTCAAACTCTAGGTATTGTTGATAGATTTCTAAATAGATTTTCTATCGAATTTATACAAATTTCTTGTGATGTTTAATGGTTTGTACCTTCTCGATCATCTCCTGGAAAAGACCAGGTCTCATCAGTTTCTGCTCTCCAAATTCATCTTAGCATAATGGAGTCTAACACCACTTCCTATAAAGAGCCTCATAAGGTTACATTTCAATGCTAAAATGGAAACTTTTGTTATATGATAACTTTTCTATGGGATGTTTCTGATCAAAATATCCTTGTAAATCCATTGAATAAGACCTTTGCATATCCTCTAGGTTTTGGGTGGTTCATTCAGATATATCATCCATATGAGGGTAATAATAAGTACTGAAACTAAGTTCTATATACCATGCTTTCTAAAGGCTTCTCCAAAATCATGAGGTAAACCTCATATCTCTATCAGCTATAATATGGAGTTTCACTCCAAGAAATCTTACCCCTTTGCTTATGTATATCATAGTGAGTTAGTTGATAGAAGTATTTTTTAATAGTAATGAAATGTGATAACTTTATAAGATGATTAAATACCACCCAGTTTGATTTATTTCCTTTAAGTGTATTAGTTAGTCTTATGATAAATCCATTATTATGTTTTCTAATTTCTACACTTGTATGGTTAATGATTTCATCATACCCTTATACTTATTTCTTCTGTCCTTGTATTTTTAGCATACCAAGCATCAAGATACAAATTTTGAAATCTCCCTCTTCATGTTAACCCACTATATGTTATTATTTATATCTTTATACATTTTCTTTCTTCCTATATGAATAGATAAGGATGATATATAAACATCATAAAAAATATCCCTCTTCGTCTTTGGTTTTGATGTGACACATGTTTGGGTTTCAAACCGTATAAAATCATTTTAAGCAAAGATAAACTCTATAATATTCCCTTCCTTTGTTATAGCACCTCATCCATTTTCTAGGACTCCTTAACCCTCTAGAGAATAGATGGTTGATATTTTAATTAAAAAATGTAGGTTTAATATCCTTTTAAAATTCCCATATCCACCATTTTAAAATCTAAAAATATGGTATCCTTCTCAATTCTCATCATAGATAAAATCAACGGATCCTTTCTTGTTAGATCATATGCCACTTTTTTTATTCCAGGATGGTAATGGATTGAGAAATAATATTCCTTGATCATCTCTAACTATATTTTTCTGGTAAATGTTATACTCCTTATATGTGAATATATATTTGAAGCTATTTTTATCCATAAATATTTCACACTTTTAACCATAGAGATAATTGCTTCTAATATTTAATGAAAATACCACTACAGCCAACTCCAAGTCATGTCTTGGATAGTTTTACTCATGAAATTTCAACTCCTTAGAGGTATTGGTTTTAACTTTGTCATTTTTAATTAGTAAATAGCCCCAACACCTTTTTTTAAGTTTCATTTTCTACCAAACAAAATCCCCACTAGAGGGAAATGTATGTTCTGGTGTAGTGATAAGCCTCTTTTTAAACTCTTTAAATATTTATTCACATTCAATGGTCCAAAAATACTTTACTTTCTACCTTGTTAACATGGTTAGGGGGTATTAAAATTGAAAATTGTTTTTTAAAAATCATCAATAATACCCAGATAGTCCTAGGAAACTATAGATATTCATTAAATACACTATTATAGGATAGTACTCTATTTCCTTTTTCTTAAAAGAGTCCACAGATATCACTTTTTTGTGATAATATTCACCATGAATAATATTTCTTTCAACTAGAACTAAAATTTACTATACTATTCATATAGATTCTATTTTCTATAATCCATTATCATAGTATTTAAATACTCTTTATACCCCACCTTTCTTTTTGAGTAAATTAGAATCTCATCTATAAATACTACAACAAATATATTGACCTAATATCTAAAGACATTGTTCATATAGTCTATAAATATTGTTGGAGAATTGGTGAGTCTAAAAGTCATCACTATGAGCTCTTAGTTTCTATACCTTGTTCAAAAGAATGTTTTGGGAATATATTCCTTCTTCACCCATAATTAGTGATATCCTAACTGATGTTTCACCTAAGAGAAATATTGATCCCCATGTAGTTGATTGAAACAGGTTATCTATCCATGGTAGGGGAGACTTTTTCATTATTGTGATTTTGTTAATCTCATGATACATAACGAATAGGTGCATTGAACCATTTTTTTTTATTAAGAGCACTGGTTCACCACATAGTGAAGCACCTGAAATATAAAACCTTTATTAATATTCTTCTATAGTTTCTTATTTAACTCCTCAAGTTCAAAAATGGCCTTTCTATATAGATTCATAGATATTGGAAAGGATCTACATATAATAATTATAAAATTTTAAACCTATTTGTTATGAGGAAGACTAATAAACTATTTGGAAAATACATCAGCATAATCCCTCACAATAGTAATGTATTCTAGCAATATCCATTCCTTTGTCTCAAAAAATTGAGAAAGAAACGCTTTCCCAAAAGGAAAAAATATTCATTATTCATTTGATAATACCAATAGAGATTCATCCTCTACCTTTCACTTTTATAGAATTAGAGAGCGATTCATGATTCATAGGGAGATTTCTTTCTCACCAAATTTTATGATGGCCCTATATAAGGAATCTAATAAATTATAAGAATTGTATAAAATTCCACTAAAAGAAGTCTCACAAGGTTTACTGGGATGTTAATACTGAATATATGTATGGGTGATTAGTTATATTCTTGGGATGCAATAATTGACCTAATTTTTATCTTCATGGATTACTTATCATCCGTGTTTTGAGGTGGTAAATTAATAGTTCTACTAAACTTGTGTGATAAAAAATAATGTGTTGAAATAGAATAAAAAAGAACATTAACTACTATTGAATTAATAATAGCATGCCTATCACCAATTCATTTTCAGGATCCATTTAATGTCCCAAAAATTCTGTATAATTTTTTTTAATTGAGTTGAATTATTACGAGACTGCAAAAATTGACGGCACATGATTATGAGTCATGTAGTGCCCGAAATGATCCATCAAAAAATGTTAAGCTTTAAATAGCACGTGTGAGTGGTTATCCTAAAAAAGTGGAATAACTATTAAACAGGTACCATGATCAAAATCTAAGGGCACCTTTGCATTCAGGATGATGGGTTTACCCTAGGCATGACATAAGTTTAGTCAGTGCAGGCCTTTAGTGAGAAACCCCAAAAATGGCATAATCGTAAATAAAATAATTAAATAAAATTATTTTATTTTTGAAATGCTTATAACTCATGAACGGTGACTCAAATTAAAAATTCGAGACCACCGCTAAGCTCGTGAGGATGTTCTTGCCTCAAGTATATCCTAACCTTGTCCTGCGCAGGTCAACAGTGAAAGTTAGTTTTTGACCGTAAATAAAATAATTAAGTAACAATTATTTTATTTTAAAATTCTATAACTCCAAAAAGGTAACTCGGAATGGAAATCTGAGAGTACCGATGAGCTCGTGTGGACGTGTTTCCCTTAAGAAGATCCTAACCTCGACTGGAACGGGTCAAGGGTGACTGTTATTAATTTTTGAACTTTTTTTAATGTACGTTCAGTAAATGTGAAGGTGGCGATTTTTTCCTTTTGAACTGGTGCTCAGATTGAAAATATAAGGGCACCATTGAATTCATAGCACTGGGATTCGCTTAAGGTAATATTAACTTCGACCAACAAGAATTACAAAAAATTAATTAATTTGTGGACTTTACAAAAGAAAATAATAAAATAACTAAGGGTTATTTTATTTTTGTTTTCACAACCATTGGACAAATGGTGAGGGGACTATAGAGCAATTTCATACCATAAATGGCTAGAAACATAAGTTCTATAACCACACAGTTGGGAGTTTTTAATAGGTTGTGTAACTGCATAGTTGGGAAGAATTAATAGGTTCATTAATTAAACTCATTAATGAACCTCATTAATTTTGCGGTGTTTTGATCCTCTCCCCCACTGTATTTAATATGTGCTTGGTCTTGGGTTTTGGGATAGCTACAAGAGAAATCTCTGGTAAAGCACCGATTACATTCCTCTCCGACGAAGAACGTGATCGAGTGAAAAACTTTGGGGGAATCGACAGGTGATGGCAAGCACCGACGAACACCTTCGAACATGTGCACTCCCTCCTCCACTACGGCATCTCCTACAAATCTAAGGTAGGGTTTTATTTATTAAAGATTATTTTTGATCTGTAACATCCCATCCTGAATCACCATCAAACTGGTGGCCAGACTGGTCACCACATGGCCTCAAGCGCGTCTCCCCGTACGCCAGAGGCTACCAACTAGTAGTGAGGGTCTTGGGAGGTGATAGTGGGGAGATTATACCCACATGTCAGAGTAACATAGTGGTATTATCAGTGTAAATAATATTCAATAGCGAAGTAAGTAAACAATTAAATGGCAGAAGAAAAAGACATGTAATACCAATTTTATAACATGTGGCCAAAGCCAGTTTACACGATACATGGATGATGAATGATACAATGCGAAAACAGGAAACAATACAGCATGCTTACAATACAATACAGAAGAAATGATGAAAATACAACAAGGCCCTATGGGTGATCTCCTGAGCATCCCGAGCTCCTGCTCGGTCCTTTGCTCCTATCCGAGGTACAAGTAACATTGAAACCAACCTAGGTCCTGCAAACAAGAAAGGTCTACTCAGGTACCCTAGTGCAATGGCGGCCTGAGTAGGGTGTGAGATATAAATCTCAGTAGGCCGGCACCACCGATGTCTAACCCAATCCAGATAGTGTGTATTTAATTAAACATTAAACATATATAACAAGGTTCAATAAGCCGGACAACATAGATAAACAACACCTGTCCAGGTTCCCTAAGGACACTCGAAGGCTATACCAGCTTCGGCTCGTTGCCAAGATATCAGTCTGTTCATTCCACTAGAGTTATATGTGTAAATATTTATAAAAGATGGCATGGGGTAAGAATGCCTCCCACCCATCATCTGAAGATAGCAGGCATGAGGTAAGAATGCCTGTCATCCCTAAAAGATACTGGCAACGGGTATGAATTCCTCCCTTCCATCACGTTCATTCAACCATCATGGGGTTTAACTGCCTCCTATCTGTCAAATTCATATACTGTCATGGGGTATAACTGCCTCCCACCGAAACACATAAATCATCACAAGACGTCAACTGGAAAGGGTTAAGAATTCCTCCCTTCCAGACATGTACTGTCACATTGGCATGGGGTATAACTGCCTCCCATCCAAACAAGTATCTATGACTAGGTGTCCTCATCATTCACTCGCCTTTATTATCCTTCATTTACGTGGAAACAACATGTACACACTCACAAAACAAGCACGTATATCAGATACTGCTTATGGAATTACCTCATAAGAATTCAAATAATCATATCGCAATCACAATAAACACATATCCCATATCCACAGAAATGGTTATAATCACATTTATAAAAATATACTTAAGGAAAACCATCTCAAGAATCATTATCACAACATTTATCATATTCATCACATTCGTACTTAAGGCAAATCCTCTTAAGTATCTAAATCAAGATATTCACATAATCATTTCACTAACATGAGCCGTTCTCATTACGTTATCCCAAGGCATGGTCTTACCACCCTAATCCATTTTATTCAAGTTTAACCATTTCTTCAAAAGAGCACAACTGTCATGCCTTAACCATTTATTACAATTCAGAGGAAACATGACATCATCAATTAACACCAAAGTATAACAAGAATTTAGTAGGCAAGCATAAGGATCTACTTCATACTTTTATCTTGAAGACAGCGCACCTCTGACCAAGGGGTTTTATTATTAAATTGTTAGTTTAGTGACCAAGAAACCATTTTAATCTTCTCCATATAATTCACACTCTTTGCACAAAAGATTTTAATTGAAACTAAACTTGCATAGTTAACATAATAAAACAGTACAGAAATAACTCATTAATACTTCACTTTAAATTAAAGGCAAGGAGAGGGACCCTACCTCAAGGTGGATCCATCCGTCCACTCCGGCTCTTGGTGATTTCTAACTAAGAGTCTCCTAAGCTCTGGAAACCCGAAACACGATAAAAACTCCAAAGCACCCAACCAAAACACACCAGAAACCCTTTAGAACTACTAAAGCACTTATTTAGAAGCTGAGAAAACAAGACACAAGTAAAACCCTTACCATGGAAACAAACCGGCAGATCAAAATCACTGCAATCCGCCTCTCCTTCATCAGTGGATGTCGTACACACACCAACAAGGTTCCGAGGGACCTTCCGCACACCCCTGCAAAAAGAGGAATAAGAAAGAAACTGAAAACAATCAAACCCTAAACCTTGTGGTGCTTGTCCGAATGAAATTAGGGCAAGGAGGAGCCCTAAAATCGTCCAATAGGAGAGGAGGAAGGAGGGAGGAGACTGACTACGGAGATTCGAAGGAGGAATCGCCAAGAACGGAGGAGGAAGGAGGTGAGGCCGAGGGGGCTTGCGCGTGAGGCTGAAGGCTCCAAGGGGGGAGGGGTTCATGTGGGTTATGTGAGGAAGAGGGGAGAGTTTATTAGTTTAGGTTTTATTTAAAAAATTTTAAAATATTTTAAAAATCCAAACAGGGCACAGCGCATGGATTGGGCCGCATAGTTTGGAAAACCGTGCGCCAACCCTGCATCCCCCACTAGACACCCACGACACCCCACACGGTATGGCCTCACAGTTTGGGTAAACCATGTGCAGGTCGTGAAGACTCCTCTACCTCCCTGATTTAGGCCGCACGGCTTGGGCGGAACGGTTTGGGAAATCGTGCACCAACTGTGCACCTTCAGTTGTTCTTTAAAAAGAAGACGTATTTGGGTCCGACAATCCCGGAACCCCTCAAGACACTCAGAAAACATAACGGGCATTCACCCATGTCCAAAAACATTGAAAAGAAGGATCCAATCCTTTAGAATCTCATTCTGAAGTCCGATCTTAAATTCTACCAGTTCAGTAATTGAAAAGTTCAAATTCATTCGCTTTTTAACCCATCTCAAAATGCGGGTCATTACAACCTTCCCACCTTAGAACTTCTCATCCCCGAGAAGCCATCGGGAACAAAGCACACCTCACTCGACCTACAAGGGTCGTGAAGCGTCATTCAAATGTTTGTGTTACATTTCCAAACGTCCCACACACCAACAAACATCCACTTAAGAACACAGCGCTTAATCCATCAACGCCCGAGCCAATGCTACTTTTCCAACTGAAACACCCCGATGACTCTTACCCGAGCCCATCATACTAGAGGCAGAAACCAATCTTCGTCTCGCCAAGAAACCAATAAAAGGTACTTCCCACCTTAGATTTTTAACGTTAAACGGTCAATACTTAGACCACCGCTCCACCACCTTTGGAACTGTCTTTTAAAATCACACACCAAGAATTCCAATGATGCACCTAGCGTGATTTTGAAATGATCAAACTGTGGATTTCCCATCGACCTCAAAACCCAAGTGAAAAAGATTCAAGCCACTCCGGCTGACTATTCAAGAAGATTCCTGGCTTAGATGGTTGACGCTTTATAAGCTGAACAACTATGCCTTCTCCAAAGGCATCTCACACTTACCACGAGAACATTCACTGAATCTCATACTCGAATCCGAGTGACGTCTCTAAGATCAAACCATGATAGAAACCACGCATCCCGCATGCAACGCCAAAAGAGAACAACCAAAATATCTCAACATCTTTTAAACATTAGCAGGGCATAAGACTAACACTCTCTTAGTGCATCCAGGAAGAAATCAAGATAGGGGACCAGCTCTTCGTGTAGAAGAGTACACTAAGAGGATTGAAAATGGATTCCAGTTATTTATACCCAAAAAATGGAAAGAAGATCAGTCGAACCATCCCTGGTCAACTATAAAGAAGAAACCCGGCTTCACCTGCCGACACATCAAGATTTCAACTGATCATGATGCCTCTTCCCACACGAGGCATTCGTCGATCAACCTTACCACCAAAATCCAAAATCATTCGAGCAAAACCCGACCATTTTCTAAGATGGTCCTTCATTGTGTGTTCCTTCTACTCGGAATTACACACTTTACTCAACTGGCACAATGCTTCCCACCTTAGAAGGGTCGGCGTCATCGAAAGGAGAAAGAAAAGCTACTCATAAGTAGACTTGTTCATAATTAACTGAACGCACGTCCGTCGCTCCTCCGAGCCATGATCACCACGTCAAATCTACAAGGAATCCAAAGCAACAAGATCGGAATGTCAACCACCCGAGTCTTCCGAAAATCATCCTGACCATTGGGACAACATGATTCTCAAACGCTCAGGTCACTCTACCACGTCGATGACTTGAGACCGTACACAGTAGCGCAAGAGATACATCCAAACGTCGTATTGCCCCATAAGACCATTTTCTTGGACGATGACATGTCAAGTCATCCATTACTGTGCAAAAAGAAAGGTTCAAATGACCAAGAAGGTGACAGACCATGCCGAGCCATGTCCAACCAACTGATACAGAGCATTACCCGATGCTCAAACCCTTAACAAGATCAAAAGAAGCATGACCACCCATCTGAACAAGGGTGTCATTAGAACTAGAACTCCTATATGGGACAACAGTACCCGAACAGTACCAAATTTAGAAAGTTCACCTAACAAGCCAAGCACATAAGCTCTAAGACAGCTACCTACCACAGTCTAGCCCCTCACGAAAAACAAGCATCAACCCAAGAACTTGGTCGTGCCCAACAAAAGTCATCGGACTCAAATCCTAACATTTAACGTCATTACTAAAAGAAAACAGCCAACAGAAAACGCGTAAGGTTCCATTCCAAGGCACTCACAAGAAAGAATTAACCTACCCACACACGAGGTCTCAACAAAGGACAGTACTACAGGTTCCTTTTTCTAAGACCTTTATATTTATTCACATTTATTATTTAATCACTTTAAAAGATTAAATTCAACACATCAAGTACTCTTTTCCAAACAAAAATTCACTATGCACTTGATCAATTTATCGAATAGCTCAAAGCATAACAGAAAAGTTTCAACCAACTTCCTTTTAACCAATAGGCGACCTACGAGGGTCCCAGAAATCCAAAACATTTTATATCAAAATCAAACAACTTTTACACTAATAAGCATTTCGCAAGGCATGCTGCCATCACATTCATTATGTGTTGCCAGTTTCCAACTCATGAAGCTCCCATACACTCCATGGGTTGAAATTTGGCTCCTATTAGAAGAAACAAAGTACATTCAAGAAATAAACATGCTCAAAGCAATCATCCAGTCATACGGGTGGTCACCTACCAACATATAAAGTGCCCACACACTTTACAGTTTGGCATTTGGCTCCCTTTGATCAAAACCAATCTCATTTTACAATTTGACTTTAGCATCCTTTTTTTTCTAGAAATTCAATCACACAGGTTACCCTTTCCCATCCACAAGGTGGACATACACCTTACAACTGAAAATTGGCTCCCGTCGTAATTGAAATCATTTAATTTGGTCAAAGCAACAAATTCCATATTAACTGAATATAGCATGTTATCGAAATTAGTAACACAGAAACATGATATACCATAAAATCATGGAATAACTACCACAACACCTATCACAACCGCAGGAATCAACTAATGCATCCTAGATGGCATGGAATAATGCATGGCATGTGATTTCTAACAAAGTTCCTATATGATACATGAAATGGAATACCCTCGTATCATCGGGTTGCAACAGAAATAGAAACCATAATTGCATAAACAGTATCAACAGAAACCATGTGTGTCACCCAATGGTGAAATCACATCAACTGTAATAATCAAAATCATTAAAATAATAATTGTATTCGAGGAAATTTGGATTGTCCCTGTGCACGAGGTGGCCAATCCCGGACACCGCTCTTTACCAAATTCTAATTCCTTTCTATCCCTGTCTAATGTCGCCAAATAGTAAAACAAATCAGAAGAGAAAACTCCTTTGATACCACTTGGTAATGTCCCGGCCCGGCTCACTATCAAACTGGTGGCCGGACCGGTTGCCACATGTCCTCAAGCGTGTCTCCCCGTACGCCAGAGGCTTCTAACTAGCAGCGAGGGTCTCGGGAGGTGATAGTGGGGAGACTATACCCTCATTTCAGAGTGACACAATGGTATTATCAGAGTAAATAATATTCAATAGAGGATGAAGTAAACAATTAAATTGCAGAAGCAACAGATAGGTAATAACCATTTTATAACAGGTGTCCAAAACCAGTTTACACGATACATGTATGATGAATGATACCATGCGAAAACAGGAAACAATAAAGCATTCTTACAATACAATACAAAAGAAATGAAGAAAAGACAACAAGGACTGACGGGTGATCTCTCGAGCATCCCGATCTCATGCTCGGTCCTTTGCTCCTATCCCTAGGTACAAGCAACACAGCAACCAACCTAGGTCCTACAAACAAGAATGGTCTAATCGGGTACCCCAGTGAAATGGCATCCCGAGTAGGGTGTGAGATTTAAATCTCAGTTGGTCAGAACCACCAGTGTCTAACCCAATCCAAACAGTGTGTATTTAATTAAATAGTAAATAGATATAACAAGGTTCAATGAGCAGGACAACATAGATAAAAAACACCCGTCTAGGATCTCTAAGGACACTCGACATCAATACCAGCTTCGGCTCATTGTCGGGATATCAATATGATCAGGCCACTATAGTTACATATGTAAATATTTAGAAAATATGGTGTGGGGTAATCATGCCTCCCACCCATCATCTGAAGATAGCGAGCATGAGGTAAGAATGCCTCTCATCCCTAAAAGATACTGGAAAGGGGTAAGAATTCCTCCCTTCCATCATGTTCATTCAACCGTCATGGGGTATAACTGCTAGCCATCTGTCACATTCATATACTGGCATGGGGTATAAATACCTGCCACCAAAACACGTAAATCATCACTAGAAGTCAACTGGAAAGGGGTAGGAATGCCTCTCTTCCAGACATGTACTCTCAAACTGGCATGGGGTATAACTACCTCCCATCCAAACACATATCTGTCACTAGGTGGCCTCAACATGCACTCACCTTAATTATCATTCATTTATGTGGCATCAGTATGTGCGCACTCATAAAACAATCATGTCTATAGGATACTTCTTATGTCATTACCTCATAAGAATTCAAAGAATCATATCACAATCGTAATCAAACATATATCCCATATGAACGTAAATGGTTATAATCACATTCATACAAATATACTTAAGGCAAATCATCTCAAGTATCATTATCACAACATTTATCATATTCATCACATTCATACTTAAGGAAACTCCTCTTAAGTATCTAAATAAAGATATTCACATAATCATTTCACTAATGTGAGTCATGTTCATTACGTTATCCCAAGGCATGGTCTTACCCCCCTAGTCCATTTCATTAAAGTTTAACCATTTCATCAAAAGATCACAACTGTCATGCCATAACCATTTAGTACAATTCAGAGGAAACATGACATCATCCATTAACACCAAAGCATAACAAGAATTTAGCAGGGAAGGATAAGGATCTACTTAATACTTTTATCTTAAAGACAGCACACCTCTGACCAAGGGGTTTTATTATTAAATCGTTAGTTTAGTGACCAAGTAACCATTTTAATCTTGTCCCTGCAATTCACACTCTTTTCACGGAAGCATTTAATTGAAACTAAACTTTCCTAGTTATCATACTAAAACTGTATAGAAATTACTCATTAATACTTCAATTTAAATTAAAGGAAAGGAGAGGGGCCCTACCTCAAGGTGGGTCCATCTGTCCATTCCCGCTCTTGGCACTTTCTAACTAAGAGCCTCCTAAGATCCAGAAACCTGAAACACGATCAAAACTCCAAAAAACCCAACCAAAACACACCAACAACCCTTTAGAACTACTGAAGCACTTATTTAGAGGCTGGGAAAACAAGACACAAGTAAAACCATTACCTTGCAAACAAACCGGTGGATTGAAATCACCACAATCTGCCTCACCTTCAGTGGTGGATGTTGTATGCACACCAAAAAGGTTCTGAGGGACCTTCCACACAACCCTGGAACAAGAGGAACAAGAATGAAACCAGAAACAACCAAACCCTAAAACTAGGGGTTCTTGGACGAACAAAATTAGGTCAAGGAGGGGCCCTAAATCCGGTCAAGAGGAGAGGAGGAAGGAGGGAGGAGACTTACCACATAGATTCGAAGGAGGAATAGCCAAGAACGGAGGAGGAAGGAGGTACGGCCGAGGGGGCTTGCGCACGAGGCCGGTGGCTCCAAGGGGGAGGGGTTCATGCGGGTTCTGTGAAGAAGAGGGTAGATTTTATTAGTTTATGTTTTATTTAAAATTTCTTTTAAATATTTTAAAAACCCAAACTGGGAACGGTGCGTGGCTTGGGCCACACGGTTTGGCAAACTGTGCGCTAACTGTGCATCCCCCACTGGACACCCACGACACCCCGCACGGGCTGGTCACATGGTTTTGGTAAACTGTGTGCAGGCCGTGCAGACTCCTCTTCTTCCCTGATTTAGGGAAAATGGCTTGGGCTGCACGATTTGGGAAACTGTGCGCCTTTATCTGTTCTATAAAAACTAGCTTTCCTCAGGTTCGACACTCCCGGAACCCCTTAAGACACTCATAAAACATAATGGGCATTATCCCATGTAAATAAACATTAAAAAGAAGGATCCATACCTTTGGAATCTCATTCTGAAGCCTACTCTTAAATTCAACCAGTTCAATAATTGATAAGTTCAAATTACTTTTCTTTTTAACCTAGCTCAAAACGAGGGTCATTATAGATGAATTGAATAATCTTTCGCTTGTTATAATTCTAACGCAGAGGGCACGGGACAAAAAAACAAGGTCGGACCCTCCACTACTTTTTTCATGTTTCATTATTCAAGGGATGATTTCCAAATTGATGAAAAGAGGAAACCGAGTGGCCCGCAATGATGATGGCATCCCTGGAGGGCCATAGTCGCATTCATAAGGAATAACGGACCACCAGAGCTCACCTGGTGGCTCGTGGAAGTTCTGTAGGTGCGGAACTGGTGTGATGACACCGACGACCTGCCGCATAGGTGGTGGTTGGTACTCGCCAGCTGCAAATGAGGGCGGCACCACTCAGTTCCACGGTGGACGAACAGGTGGTCGGCTCTCAGCCGGCCACGGGGGCGGGAGGCGGCATGCCGTCACATGCCACGGTGAAGCAAGTCGCGGCTTCAAAGCCATCACAAAGGGAAGGACCCACTCCATGCAGCTCTCGCGGACACCCTGGTAGTTCCACCTGTCGCCGCCACCTAGCGATACCAATTAAAGATCCAAATGAATATTTCTGTCATTCAGGAGGCGGACCGCGCGATGCACTTGTGGGTCGTGCCGGTCGGCGGGTCGCGTTGTCATGGCTTAGCCCAGCCGGGGCGGGCCAGTCCAGCCCGCGGACCAGTGAGCCAAGCCCATCGTAGCCTAGGCCAGGTCGGACCCAGACCGGGTCGGGTCGACCCGAACCAGGTCAGACCAGACTCGGACCCCTTTCAAGAACATATACACTTAAAAGGCCATATCATGAAAACTGGAGATCTGTTTGACGAAACATCTACGACATTGGGATCCTTGGAGCGAGACGGTCCATTTGAGATACTTCATGAGAGATTTGAAGAAATTTGGAGTAAATCCATCTTGGATTGACTTCGAATCCAATCGAGACCTCGGCACTAACATGCCAATAACTTACAGACAGCGTGTCTATTTGACGTGTTTTCTATTGTGTTAGAACCCTTATGACATGGAAGATCATTGAGTAACTTCTTTGTGGGACTTCGTTCTGGTTGAAATGTTACTGATTGATTAAGGAGTGGTTTCTCCTAGAAACAAGCATACTATGAGAAGGAATCATGTGGTTGGCTTAGATGTTAATAATGAATAGTGATCTTGTGTGGATCATCACCTAGTAATTCTTTTTCATTAGCACTGATAAATTCTCTATGAATCAGCACCTAGCGATTCTGTGTGAATCAGCACTGAGTGATTTTGTGTGAATCAGCACCTAGCGATTCTGTGTGAATCAGCACCGAGTGATTGTGTGTGAATCATCACCGAGTGATTCTATGTAAATCAACACCTGTTGATTATGTGTGAAACTGCACCTAGCATCTATGTATGAATTAACACCTAGCTATTATTTGTGAATCAACACCTAGAGATTCTGTGTGAATCAGCACATAGAGATTCTGTGTGAATCTGCACCTAGCGAATTTGTGTGAATCTGCACCTACCGATTCTATGTGAATGAGCACCAAGCGATTCTGTGTGAATCAGCACCAAGTGATTTTGTTTGAATCAGAACCTAGTGATGTTGTGTGAATTAGAACCTAGGGATCATGTTTGTATTAGCACTTAGGGATCCTATGTGTATCAAAACCTATCAATCCTGTGTGGGTATTACAGGGGTTAGAACCCATCGATCTTGTGTGGGTCCTACGGGGGTTAGTACCTATCGATCCTGTGTGGGTCAGAAGAAGTGCCTCATGATAGAATAATATGATCTAGCTTTATGACTATTCATCTATACTACTGTACTCTATTATACCTAGTTTAAGCTGAGTCTTTTGCTTTGTGCTTTGTGATTGAGATCATACTTTTTGGTTTTTCCTTTTTGGAATTTGGAGAGACCAGCAGGGGCCTCAGGGTCCTTACTGGGTATTGTTATACTCACCCTTGCACAAGCTTCGCCCAGACCTTATTGTCTCTTATGAAGACAGCAAGCAGCTCGGCTGAGACTATAGGATCCAGAACCAGGTGGTACACAGAGGTGATGGTTGACCAGGAGAGATGTGGAGACGATTTGTACCTACCCTTCAGGTAGGATCCTTGGCAAACGATCTTGGAGCTATTTTTTGTTTTCTATTGTAGTTTTATCTTTTCAGTTGGGCTTGTTTTTCAGCCCCTTAACATTTAGTACATACTATTACACATAGTTGGTGTTACTAGTTGTGGTTGCATCTTACTCTTCCATTGTGTTTTACTTTTGCATATTTACCCTGGTTGTGTGTGTATAGGTTTTGAGGAAATGTCTTCACAATTCCGAAAGGTTTCATTCCAGTGCTAGTCGCCAAACCCTGGACTATGGGAGGTGGGCTTGGGGTATTCATGGCATGGGCCCCGAGGGATGGTTCATGACAAAGTTTTATCAGAGGAGGTTGGTTCTACTAGAATAACTAAGAGTCTATGTTTTCAATGGAGCAATAATGTTAAGTGTCTTGAGTTTGGTTTTTAGTTCGGGGATCTAGTGTCAGTGTGGTGGCCAGCGTATACATACACCAGGACCCTGAATTCAGTTTTCTGACTCGGTGCATGAAGACACTAGTTGTGTGTGTTTTGAAAATGTTGTTTTCTTTTTGATCTATTTGAGTCAGCTCACTAGGTATAACTTATTAGATGTGGTTCACCTTGATTCTCTTTCAAGATGCCTCCATGCAGACAGTCATCCAGGATTCCAATCTGTGACTATGAAGATGGTCCACATTGTGATGAGGCTTTAGTACAAGGATTGTTTCCTGAGATGGTACCTTTGGGTGGTGTACCAAAGATACCATTGCCCGTTGGTCAGCAGTTACTATCGGCACTATCGGAAGAGAAACCATATAGACTCAGTGCCTTACACGAGTTTTAGTGATAGATACCTCTCGGGTTCTATGGTGATCCTAACTCACAGGTGGATAAGGACTGACCTGAGGTGGTTACCGAGTTTTCATCTAGCTAGGGCACCATTATCATATGGTGGTCCTGGCAGTGATTATTATACGTGCCTCAGCAGGGTGATGGTAGGGTTTAGATTACCCATATCTTATGATGAGGTGAATTATCTGTGGATAGAGCATAAAAACCTTCCTAAGAGAAGGGGTCTCTTGCCATAAAAAGCTAAGGGGTATGTGTTCCCATGAGCTTCTACAACTTTGGTAGTACGACATATCGGTAGCTAAGTATTCATCGAGGTGTACCGACCATTCCAGGTAATCGAAGAATACGATACAAACAGTGCTTCAGCGCTCCGACCTCTGAGCGAGAAGTGTTTAGGGAAATACGAGCTAGCATTATTTCCTCCATGCATTCCTACTTATTTTAAGATGTTATAGAGAACCTTTGTGGTTGAATGTTCATTGGATGAGCAGATATAGCCAGTTAATGTTAGTAGTGGGAACGTAAGAAAAAGACTCTAGTCTCAGAGACTTGGGTGTGTAAAATGTTTTAGGAAGATGAAGTAAAAGGGACAGATGAATTTGTTGGGCAGAAGACGTGGAAGAGGATCTAGGATAGCAACATGAGGTGGTATACATTTCAATGTGTTACAACCACCACCCCAATGTGGTCCCTACCAGGCTCAGGGATCTGGAGGACAGGGGAAGGGAGTAGCTACATGCGGTCACAAAGTGTGACCCAATGATAGTGGCATCCCAGGAGGGCCGTAGGCGCATCAAGAAGGAAGAATGGACCACTGGAGCTTACCCAGTGGCTCGTGGAATATCTTTTGGCGAGGCACCAGTGCGGCGGCATTGGCGGTGGGGGTAGCGGTTGGTGCTCGCCGACCGCGGATGAGGGTGACGCCATAGTGGATGAACAGTCAACCGGCTCTCGACCGGCCACAGTAGTGGGAGGTGGTGCACCATCGCGCGTCGCGGTGAAGCAAGTCGCGACATCGAAGACATGACGAAGAGTGGGACTAGCTCCCTGCGGGTCCCGAAGACACCCAGTTTGTGACACCTGGCGTCGCCAATTAAAGAGTTGAACGGCTATTTGTTCCGTTCGGGAGGCGAACCATACGACCTACACGCTGGTCACGCCAGCCATTCGACCGAGCTGCCATGGCCTAGCCCAGACAGGGTGGGCCGGGCCGGTCTGGGGCCCAGTGGGCCGAGCCTCCCGTGGCCCAGGTCGGGTCAACCCAAACCAGGTAGGGGCACACCAGGACCCCTTTCAGGCATAGGTGTGCTTAAAAGGTCGTATCTTGAAAACTAGATATCCTTTTGATGAACCCTCTATGGAGCTGGGATACATGGATTGAGAAGGTACTTTTGAGATATTTCATCAGAGTTTTGGAGAAATTGGGAGTACAGTTGGGTTGGATTGACTCTGAATCCAACCGGGCCCTCAGCACTAAAATGCCAATAACTTACAGACCAGACGTCTGGTTGACGCACCGTATGTTGTGTTAGAACACTTATTACATGACGGATCATTTGGTAACTTCTCCATGGGAATTCATACCAGTTGAAATGTGATCGATGGATTGAGGAGCAGTTTCTCCCAGAAACAAACATACTATGATTGGGAATCATGTGGCTGGTTGGGACGTGAAGAATGAAGAGCGATCCTATGTGGATCGACACCTAGTGATTCTATGTGAATCAGCACTGAGTGATTCTGTGTGAATCACCACCTAGGGATTCTGTGTGAATTTTCACCAATCGATTCTATGTAAATCAGCACCTAGAAATTCTGTATGAATCAACACAGAGCGATTCTGTGAGAATCAACACCTAGCAATTTTTTGTGAATCATCACCTAGTGATTCTATGTGAATCAGCGCCTAGACATTCTCTGTGAATGTGCACCTAGGGATTCTGTATGAATCAGCACCAAGCGATTCTATGTGAATTAGCACCCAGTAATTCTGTGTGAATCAGCACCGAGTGATTTTGTGTCAATCAGCACCTAGCGATTCTGTTTGAATCAACACCTAGTGATTCTGTGTAAATCACCACCTAGAGATTATATGTGAATCACCACCTAGAGATGTTGTGCGAATATGTACCTAGTGATCCTGTGTGGATCAGCACCTGTCGATCATGTGTGGGTCTTAAGGGGGTTAGTGACTATCAATCATGTGTGGGTCATCAGAAGTGCCTCTTGATCGAATAAGATGATCTAGCTTTACAAATAGTCATCTGTACTACTATACTCTGTTATACCTAGTTTGAGTTGAGTCTTTTTCTTTGTGCTTTGTGATTGATATCATGCTTTTTGGTTTTTCCTTGGTGGAATTCTAAGAGACCTTCAGGGGTCTCAGGGTCCCTACTGGGTATTATTATACTCACCACTACACGGGCTTCGCCCGCACCTTGTTGTGTCTTGTGTAGACGTCGAGCAGCTCAGTTGAGACTATAGGAGCTAGGACCAGGTGGTACACGGATGTGACATTTGTGTCAAAAAGGAATGATTAATACCTATGTCTATTAATATGGAAGCTAATAGTAGACAAAAACTGTTGACTTGACCCTCAAGTTTGGAGATATCTTTTGGGGGAGACTCGATAATCACACTTTTTCTTATGGTGTGATATGACCCTTGAGGTGAAATTTTTGGTTGGAACCTCTTGGTGGTAGCATCGAGGTCATAAGACGTTAGTCTGGGTATGGAATGGTCTTCCAAAGTTCATACTATGGTTGACTATTTAAGGCAAAAACGTTTGGGGTATATCTATAGCGTTGGAATGGGGTTTTCCTTGGTTAGTGAAAAAAGAAACCTAGGAAGCATAGGTTAAAATCATGCATATGAGTGTGGAGCCGATCACTCTTGAGTTGGCCAACCTTACCCTCGAGGCAGCAGGTGCTTTGAGTTTTTAATTCCCAATTGTAGTGGTAGAGTGCCGGAAAATCCTTTCAACAGATGTTTCTAGGATTACCTCCCAACTGGGAGAGGGACTTCTGCTTTGTCTTGTACCTAGGGATGGAACCAATATCTATATATTCATATTGGATGGCTTCCTCAGAGCTCCAGGAGTTGAGAGTATAGTTGGTAGAACGGTTTACTATTTACTCTGATCATAAGAGTCTCGGGTATATCTTCTCACATAAGGAACTGAACCTGAGATGGCTATGATGGATAGAGTTCCTCTAGGATTATGACTTTGAGATATTATATAATCCTAGGAAGGGGGATGTGGTGGCAGATGCACTCACCAGGAGGTCTGGGTTACATTTGTTGAGTGAGGTGACAGAGAATCTATTCACGTTGCAGTTATCCTCCATGGATAGTGATGGATTAGCTTACCTACATTTAATGACTATCACTCCACTAATCCTATAGTGATTTCGGGAGACACAGCTTTGGGACATTGAATGCAAGGCCCAACATGCTCAGATACCCTCAGGGGAATCTCTTGAAGGATTTTCTGAAAGTGGGGATCATGTCGTCCTCTTTAGAGGGCACACTATGGTAACATTGACACTACGAGAGGAGGTGTTGAGGGAGTTTCACACACACCCCTTTGGCAGTACATCCGGGTGTGGTGTAGATGTACCAGGATCTATGGCGTCATTACTAGTGTCCAGGGATGAAGAAAGTGGTGGCAGTGTCCGTGTCACAATGCCTCTCTTGTCAGCAATTGAAATCTGAGCACCAGATTCAATCACTCTTGAGCATAGCTTTTTTAGCCCCAGAATGATGGTCAGATGGAGCGGACCATACAAATCCTAGATGACATGCTTCATTCTTGTGTCCTGGATTTTATTCATAGTTGGAAGGACCACCTGCCACTGGTGGAGTTCACATACAACAATAGTAATCACTCCACCATTAGCATGGCTCCGTTTGGGGTTGTGTACATGAAACCTTGCATGTCACCACTATGTGGGACAGACCCAAGGGATTTAGCACTTATGGTTCTAGAGTTGGTACGGGCTACCACGAAGAAGGTTTAGATCATCCAGGAGAGTATAAAGACAGCAAAGAGCCGGAAAAAGTCTTATGCTGACAGGAGACAGATACCCTTAGAGTTCGAGGAGGGAGACCATGTCATCCTAATAGTCTCACCCCAACAATGATTACAAATGTTTGTCCAGGGCAGAAAGCTATCTCTGAGGTTCATTAGACCGTTCTTGATTCTTAATAGAGTTGGCGAGGTGGAGTACCACCTAGCTCTTCTCCCACAGATGCACTGGGTGCATAACATTTTCCATGTGTCGCGGCTGAGGAGATGCGTGCATGATCCATCGCACGATATCGACTCGAGTGAGTTGGACTTTGATGATGGGGAAACTATTATGGAGTTCCCAATGGATATAATGGATCGACAGGATAGAGTCTTTTATGGATGGTTAGTCCCTTCGATGTGAGTTCGGTGGTAGCACGGGAGCCTCCAGAAGAGAACATGGGAGCGAGAGGCTCATATTCGTGCTTAGTACCCTCATTTGTTTGATTTTCCTCTGTCTTTGATTCTGGGGATGTAAATACCTAAGGTGGAGAGAATGTAATGTCATAGAAATTCCATATAATTTTTTTAGTTATATGGAATTATTACGAGACTGTGAAAATTGATGGCCTGTAATTCTGAGGCCCATAGTCACTACAAAATATATCGCTTTTTCCAATAGGTACATATCTGTTGATAAAAGTGTATTTTCTTTTGGTAAAAGGCTTTACCAAAATATTTGTCTCTTTCAAAAAATTGTTGGTAAAAACACTTTCACTAAATGTTTTTTTTGACAAATAAAATAGTACTATTGTAGTTATAATTATACCAACAGATAATATATATATTGGTAAAAGTGTTTAGCAACATGTTATTGTGACACATTTATTTGTTTGTAATAAAATTACTAATATATAATATAATTTTCTTTATAAATTACATTTGAATAAAAATTATAAATTTTTATTACTAGTAACATTGTGTATTATATTTATTATTTTATCATATATAAGGTTTTAATTATTAAACTGAAAAATATTTTAACACATGTTCAAACATATAAAAAGATTAATTATATTAATAATGAAATAATTTATAAAAAATGTTGGATCCATTAATCCCCCAATCCCCCCCAATGGATCCCCAAATAGGATCCAACCCCTCCATGTAACCCATCCATGTCATCTAGTCAGCACCAGCTTTAGCGCCCCAACCCTGTTAGCAGCCCATGCATGCCATCTAGTCACCTCCAACTCCATTGACCAGCTCCAGATAAAAGCAGTTTAAACATAATAGATATGTTTTTTGTGGTCTCATGCACATCCTTCTCCACCACCATATAGGAAGGCCCAAGATGCTTGTCATACTCCTCTATAATACATCAATGGTCTTCCAACATCAACCTACTTCGATAATAATTCTGCAGAAAATCATTACTTCACCACGTTATAAAAAAACAAAACAAACAAAAAAATAAATAAAAACTCAAGCAGGGCTGCAAGATATACATTTGAAACAAAAACTCAGCCAATTCAAAAAATATTTAAACCCAAACTGAATGTTATACTCTTATAACTTCCATCCATTATGTTCCAACATCAATTGTCGTTGTAGTGATTCAAAAAAGGAAATTTGTTTCTCTCACGCAACCAGCAACATTACCTTCACACTTTCAAACTATACGCATCAATATACCAATAAGATATTAACATTCAAGCAAAATCCCATTTCATTTAATTTAAATTATAGGTGATTATGTGAAAGAAAGACTTCCATTTTTATAAGTGTTGTAATACCTGCAAGTGCAACTAACTCTTCCTAAATAGAAACAATATTTACAATTTCAAATATTTTTATAGGTAAAATTTGTAAAAAACCATATGATAGAGAACAAAAATATGCTAGAATTAAAGAATATAATGCTAACCAAGCTAATTTCAATGAACTGGAGCTTGAAACTTTCCAATTCTGAGACACCATAACATTGTGATAGAATCATTGAAACCCACACAGAGAACAATATACTAGACCTCCAGTATCTTCCTTCTATCCTTATCATCACAAGGAAATCAAACACTCCTCCACCATCTATCTTCATAGCATTATATCATCAATAAATTACAAAAAAATCGAGAGAAACAATTACAAAAATACAATCAACATTCTAGAAAACCTACCTCCAACCTCTCTTAACAAATCAAAACTGATACCACAAACATACAAGATGATAAGGTGGTACTCAGAGTCGAGCATATCCAAGATTAGTCAATCGAAAAAACAAGGTAAATAAAGTTGAATCCTAGAAACCATGTTGACTTTACATGGGAAAACACTCCCTTCACCTAGAGACCCAAAACATATACAAATGTCATATCCACCTCAGGATTCTCTATTGCAGCAATGATCAAACACACACAACCTTGAGGAAAAACATATTACTCTCCTTGAATAGTCTCCTGTCATCACATGGATGCACAATCCAAATAAAAATCATCATGAAGAAAAAACAATCCAAATTCTGCATCATAGTATAATAAGATTAGAGGCTTTTTCGGGACAAGAAACCCACTCCCACTTTCATAAGAACAGTAATTAAATTATAATAATTAATACCTTAATGTTGAAATTCAGATAATCATGCATCCATCCATCAAGTTTCAAACTGATCCTAGACACCCATTAAGCTTCAAAAGGAACACCCCATGAAAAACTGGCTATTTCCACACCAAGACACACCTTTCAGCTCGTTCATGAAAAACCCAAATACAATAGATGTGAACCCAAATCTTGTCTTCAAAATCCACATAAAACTATAGCTTCCACTTATGGACATTAGTATAACCATTCAAACACTATATATAATTTATAACCAATAGTGAATCCATTTTGGGAAAACTGAGACATGCCATAGAAAAAAACTGCAACAGTAACAACAAGACTTACTAAACCCAAATATGTCAAATGAATAATGTACCATTCATATTCTACAACTTGATGCAGGAAAAATTTTAAACATTTAAAAAAACCAACCTAATTGAGTTGAAATTTTATAATCTATAAATTTTAGACTGATAATTCCAGATCAGAATAATAATAGAGAGGAGGAAGGGTGATATGTGTTGCACTGACCATTTACACAGTATTAACATTGTAGTCAAAGAACATGATGCAGTGAATAATAGAAAAGTTTATATGATCATTTACATAGTGTAAACTATGTTAAGGAACATGTTGAAGAAAATTTAAAAAAAATTATTAATATAGGAATTGAATTAACTTTCATAAACCATAAATTATCACTGTAATAGTTTACACTGGTATCCCCATAACCAGTGTCAACCATAGCCATAACTATCACTTTTAAAATGGTTTAAATTGTGAGTGGGGTAAAACTTTTCCCCTATACTCATGTAAACCATAACCATATACTATCACCGTTATGGTTTACAAAAGTTACTAAGACCATTTACCCCGTTGCAAGTGTAAACCATGTAAGGGAACTTGCTGAAGCAATTTTCACTACATAATAAACAGGGTGATATGAACCGTAGTGACCATACTATAAATTTTCAAGAAATAATAGAAAGATGAAGAAGGTATTTTATTTATTGAGATATATTAATTCTATGTAGACCAGAGAGAAAGTAGGAGTTCTAGATGATTACATCTAGATTCTGTTGAAGTGGGAAGAAGGCCTTGCATATATTGAGATATACCAAATAATCTTTTTTAGATCAACTACCATAAATTTAAATCATCAACATTTCATAATAAGTTTAATTTAAAAGGATTTATATATAAATTTATAATCAGTTTTATAAAATTCATATAGGATTTGTTATGAATCAATGGAATCTTAACAAGATTGTAGTACCTTGAAATCTTCTTCTTTCCTTTTTAACATTTATTAGACCCTTGATAGTTGGTCCCTATGTGAAAAATATATAAGGAAGATATGATAGTGAAATTCAAGGAAATAATCAAATGAGAAAAAAATAAATAATTCTTGAAAAAATAGATTAACGAACCATGGATACTTGAGTTTTATCAACAATAGTACCAAATGGAATTGCAGATTTTGGAAGTTGTTGAAAGCCTAGCCATAGTGGTGTTATAAGGCATGGTAACCCCATTGGATGTTATGGACGCACATGCCATCCAGGAGTTGGTAAAGGATAATATTATATAGAAAGGAGATCATATGGGATTGTTGTTTTCCCTATTGATTTTTCTTGAAGGTCTTGTACACTGAAGCTAAGAAATATCCCATGTGTTGGGATAAGAGGAGATGAACTTAAAATATGATTACTCAAACCACCAATAGAAGGAACATATTGATGAGTAGTAGGCTGATAATGGCCTAGAATAGGTAATAATCTTGTTGTTGATGCTTCAAGCCCTTAGCACAGTGTTTAAACTAAACTTTGTTGCAGATATAGGATAATCAAACAAGTTTAAATCAATCTACATAAAATAAACTGGAAAAACTATGATAGGATGTATGATAAAAAACATAGTAGGATGATCAATAATACATACAACACATACTTTTAAGGGCATTGAATAATAAATTTGTAAAGAAATTAATCTTTGATAATAAATATTGTTCACAGATAGAGAAAAAAAGGAAAAACCAACCAGCGAATAACATGAAGGTTACGGACAATATTCTTTAAGGTGAAACCCTAAAAATATCAAAGGATTTACTATTTAATACATTTCACTTCGATTCCTGCACCATATACCACACATAAGTAATATAATTTGACAACATTACTTGCACTTCGTTAAATTTTTGTTGTTATAAAATTTATACATATAAAAAAAATGAATGAAATGAATATCAATGAGCACTAGTAAAGATTGTCATGAAATAGGGGTGTCGATTACAATTTATAGTCATATAAATGAAGACATAGGGGTGTCGATCAAGAGTTGAGAGCTTCAGGTGAGCGACTAGTTGAGATCTTGGGTTCTTTATAATGGTGTTCAAGACTAATCCACTGTAAGTTGCGGAGATTTGGGTAGGAGGATGCTTCGAGGGAGGTGCTACGGTTTTGGTATCTGGTAACACTGATTGTGTCCCTCCTAAACATGGGATGGAGATGAATCTTGATGAGAAGAGGGCGATAGTGGGGCAATTGGAAACTAGAAGAAGGGGACATACATTTTCGGAGGAACTTAATAATGCCCCTCTAAAGCTGTCTACTAATTCTAGTGGTAATCGAGTATGAAAAGTGAAAAAAAATCATAGGATGGGATCCTTTCAGTTGTTGTAAATCAGGATGTTGTAAAACAAAGTATAGATCTATTCAAATTCTCTTTAATTGGTAGAATAATCTATGCAAGGGGAGATAATCTTCTAAGAGAAATTGGAAACGATACAGGGCACCAAAAACTGGACGCTAATTCCTATCGAGATGGGATACATTCACATTCTTTTCAAATTTGAGGATGATCATAAAAAGGATTAGAATTTATGGAATTGTGATATTAAACATGGATCATTGAGACTATCAGTACGAGTTTAGAATTTAAATCCCATTTCTCAGAGACATACCAAGGTGCAGATTTAGATTCATGTGCATTGTATTAATTTAGCCTATTGGCATTCTAAAATCTTAAATGATTTTTCTTCATGTATTGGCACCCCTTTAAATATGCATGGGCATATAGTTGGATGGGATCTTGGTTTTTATGACAGAGTCCTTATTGATGCCATTTTTGACTCTTCTTTTCCTGATTCTATATCATTACTAGTTGGTGATAACAAGATCGAGGACAGTACTCAATATTAATTAATCTTTTCCTTTTTTTATGTGTGTAAAATTTTTAGGAACTCTACTTGAAATAGTAGAGTCATGAAAAAGCAAGTTCAATATATGAAGTAATATCATCTCAAAGTTTGGAAAAGTGTTATTAATATGAGACATCAGACCAAGGAGGTGGATTTTGAAAAATGTAAATTATCAGGTATGTAAGAGGAGGTTCACATGGTGTCTGAGAGCCCTTTAATAACCAAAAATAAGGAGTAAGATCCAAAACCAAGAAGCATATCTATTGGGGAGGTTACTTTCTTGGTAAATACTCATTCTGTAGGTGATTCTGAAAATGTAGATCTTATCTCTAATATTACCATTCCAGGAAAGGAAGAAATGATGGATGATGTCGCAGTCATTAAAAAATCATAGGATGATTTAGCTGTTGAACCTAGATCTGAGAGGCCTATTGAAGGGTCTTCGAAGCTTTCATGAAGCCAAATGGTAGAGGAGGATGAATCTAATCATAATATCTTGGATAAATCTAGCCATGTCTATGTAATGGATTCACCTATGGATGGTGGTGTATCTTCCCAGGAGGTGGATCACTTTTGGATAAGACCATGGAAGTAGAAGAATATGATATATTTATGAAGGAATATATTACAGAAGGTGGAACTACTGACCAGGAGCTGACAGATCTGACTTCATGTGGGTGGAGCTCTGACCCGAATACTGAGAATATTGAAGTTGAGTCAATGTAATTCCTGTAATATCATAGTGTTTTTGACATTGAATCCTTGAGTAAAATATAACATGGAAGGCCTATGGGAAACTGTGAGAAAAAACGATTGAGGAAGTGGAAAGAAAAAATTTAAATCTTTGTTCAAATGAATATTTTATTATGGAACTATAGAGAGCCTCCTAATTCTGATACAACTAGTACTCTTAGAAGATATAATTATAATTATAATTATAATATATAATTGGAATCCTAAAAAATAGGGGTGGTTATTAAACCAAATGAAGGTTAGGGCATACCTTTCATGGGGAAGGTTAAGTGGAGAAGGTCGGTGATGGTTGAGGGTTGAGCGGGGATGGTCAGGGCCGGTGGGGGTCGAGGAGGAAGTTCAGGGAGGGCAGGACACCGACGGGACGGGGAGGTAGGATAGAGATGAGACGGGGAGGATGAATGAGGAGGCTGGATAGGGATGGGATGGGTAGGCAGGATGATGATATGGGATAGGGGAGGTAGTATTGGGAGGGTAGAAATGGGGATGCGGGATGGGGAAGGTGCGATAGGGACGGGACAGGGAGGAATGAGGGGGACGGGACATGGAGGCACGATGGGGATGAGCGAAGCGGGAGGAGAGAGGGAGAAGTGGGGAAGTGGAACAAGTGAGGATGGAGTTTGATAGGATTTCAAATGTATTATTAGGATTAATAAGCTATTTTAATTTTTTACCTATCTCTATTATTATTGAAAATATATTTTAAAATAATTATAAATGATAATATTTTTAAATTTAATTTTGTTCATTTGTTTCAAATAATTGATAAAAATACTTTTTAAAAATTATTTAGAATTGATTCGAAATTTTCTTATATGTGTTTTTTTGAATATGGATGATAATATTTAAAATATATTTATATTGTCTCATTCATACTAACACTAATACCCGTCATTTTTTCCACAATTAGTAAATTGGGTGTTAATCATGTGTGACATCCAAAAAAATTAGGTAACATGTTAATAGATACACACATGGTATATATTTGTATGTTTGTATGTATGTACGTATTCATTCCAACAAATATTTTTCATTTAATAGTTATTACAATTTGATGTATAAATATATATTTGTATTGAAAAATGATTTGATGTTATACATATATATATTCAGTTGTTTGTATAACATTAAATTATAAAACAATTTACTAGAACAAATTTTTCTAATTGTAAAACATGTATTTGTAATAATAGTTATCAATAAAAGATTCATGTGTTGGTAAAAAAATGTTTGTATTAAAATGGAAAGATGACATATTTGACTGTTAGTAAAATATGTGTTGGTATTGAATAGTTAATAACGACAAATATACCTATCAGTAAAAGAAAATGTTGGTAACTCAAATTAATACTAACAAAACCAAATATCTATTGGTATTAATCATTTTAAACAAAATATAAATTATTTTTCCCTAATTTTGTGTTGGTAAAAGCAATTTTTTTATAGCGAGTGCTTCGAATGATCCGTCAAAAAATGATAATCTTTAAATAATGAGTATGAGTGGATTTCCTAAAATAAGTTGAATAGATATTAAACAGGTGCCCGGATCAGAAATATGAGGGTACCATTGCGTTTAGGATGACAGTTTACCCTACGTGCGACTTAAGTTTAGTCGGCGCATGCCTCCGATGATAAAACTAAAAAATGGCATAACCGTAAATAAAATTATTATTATTTTAAATACTTATAACTCATGATTGGTGACTCAGATTAAAAATCTAAGACCACCGCTGAGCTTTTGAGGGTATGCTTTCCTTAGTCAGATCCTAACCTTGGCCGACGTGGGCTAATAGTGAAAGTTAGTTTTTGGCCATAAATAAAATAATTAAATAACAATTATTTTATTGTTAAATTCTATAACTCTTAAACGGTAACTCAGATTAGAAATCTGAGAGTATCATTGATCTTGTGAGGGAGGTTTTCCATGAAGAAGAGCCTAACCTCGACCGGCGTGGGTCGAGGGTGACTGTTATTAATTTTTGAACTTTTTTTAAGGCATGTTCAGTAAATGTGTGGGTGGCGATTTCTTTCATTTTAACCAATTCTCAGATTAAAAATATGAGGGAACCATTGAATTTGTAGCACTGGGATTCGCATAAGGGGATTTTAATTTCAACCAAGAAGGATCTGATGAAAATTTTAATATATGGACTTTAGAAAAGAAAATAATAAAATAACTAAAGGTTATTTTATTTTTATTTTTGCAACCATTGGACAAATGGTGGTGGTACCATAGTGCAATGTTAGACAATTAATGGCTCAAACCTTAAGTTATGTAACCACATTGTTGTGTTTTTTAACAGGTTGTGTAACTGCACCATTAGGAAGAATTTATAGGTTTATTAATTAAACTCATTAATGGACCTCATTAATTTGGGGTGCGTTGATCCTCTCCTCCCCTCTTTTTAATCTGAGCTCAAGCATGGATTTTGGGAGAGCAATAAGAGAAAGCTATGGTGAAGTGCTGATGACTTTCCACTATGATGAAGAACATGATCGAGCGACAGACGTTGGGGGAATCAACGGGCAATGAAAAGTGTTGACAAACACCTTTGGACATGTGCACCCCCTCCTCCTCTGCGGCATCTCCTATGAATCCGAGGTAGGGGGCTCATTTATTAAAGATTATCTTTGATGAATTGAATAATATTTCACTTGTTCTAATGCTAACATGGATGGAGTGGTCTAAACGAACAAGTCTAGACCCTCCGCCACTTCGATCATGTTGTGTTCTTCGTGGGACGATTTCCAAATTGATGGAAAGAGGAAACCGGGTGGAACGCAATGACATTGGCATCCCAAGAGGGTTGTAGGCATGTCCGGAAGGAAGTATGGACCACCGAATCTCACTTGGTGGTCTGCATAAGATTCGTCGGTGCAACACCGGTGCCGGAGGCAAAGGCGACGGTGGGCACTCGCTAGCCGTAGATGAAGGTGACACCACTCGGAGCCACTACGGACGAACAGGCGGCCGACTCTCGGCCGGCCACGGAGGCGAGAGGTAGCACACCATTGCATGCTATGATGAAGTAGGCTGCAACTTCAAAGCCACGATGAAGGGAGGGACCCACTCTTTACGGGTACCATGGACACCCAGGCGGTGCCACCTGGGGTCACCAATTAAAGAGCCAAAGGGCTCTTTGAGCCTTTCAAAAGGTGGACTGCGTGACACACGCATGGGTCGCGCCTACCGGCGGGCCGCGCCGCCACGACCTGGCCTAGCAGGTGGGGTCGGGCCTATTCGCAGCCTAGGCTGGGTCAGACTAGGACTGGGCCAGGCTGGACCTGGACCCCTTTTGGGAACAAATACGCTTAAAAGTCTACATTTTGCGAACCAAACATCTATTAGATGAACCATGTGTGGTGTTGGAATCCTTAGATAGAGATTTTCCTTTTGAGATACTCCACGAGAGTTTTGGAGAAAGTTGGAGTATGATCGGGTTGGATCTACACTGAATCCAACCGGGCCCTCGGCACTAAAATGTCAATATCTTACAGACCGGGTGTCTGGTTGACGTGCCGTCTGTTGTGTTAGAACCCTTATGACATGACGGATCATTGGGTAACTTTTTCATAGGGCTTCGTTCCAGTTGAAATGTGACCGATGACTTGACGAGTGGTTTCTCTCCGAAACAAGCATACTATGAGCGAGAATCCAATGGCTGGCTGAGAGGTGAAGAATGCAGAACGATCCTATGTGGATCAGAACCCAGTGATTATACGTGTATCAGCATCGAGCGATTTTGTGTGAATCAGCACCTAGTGATTCTATGTGAATCTGAACCAAGCGATTTTGTGTGAATCAGCACCTAGAGATTCTTTCTGAATTAGCACCAAGTGATTCTGTGTGAATAAACACCTAGAGATTCTGTGTAAATCATCACCTAATGATTCTATGTGAATCAGCACCGAGAGATTCTATGTGAATCATCACCTATCGATTCTCTATGAATCATCACCTAAAGATTCTGTGTGAATCAGCACCCAGTGATTCTGTGTGAATCAACACCGAGCAGTTCTTTGGGAATCAGAACCTAGTGATTCTTTTTGAATCAGCATCGAGCGGCACTTTGTGAATCAACACCTAGAGATTCTATGTGAATCAGCACCGAGTGGTTCTTTGTGAATCAGCACCTAGTGATTCTATGTGAATCATCACCTAGTGATTCTCTGTGAATCAGCACCTAGAGATCCTATGTGGATTAGCACCTATCGATCATGTGTGGGTCTTGTAGGGGTTAGTACCTATCGATCATGTGTGGGTCTTGCAGGGGTTACTACCTATAGATCATGTGTGGGTCAACAGCAGTGCCTCTTGACAGAATAAGATGATCTAGCTTTAGGACTAGTCATCTGTACTACTGTACTCGGTTATACCTCGTTTTAGTTGAGTCTTTTGCTTTATGATTTTTGATTGGGATCATGCTTTTTGGTTTTTCCTTTATGGAATTCTGAGAGACCTTTGGGGGTCTCAGGGTCCCTACTGGGTATTTTTATTCTCACCCCTGCACGGGGTTCACCCTCACCTTATTGTGTCTTGTGTAGACGATGAGCATCTCGGCTGAGACCATAGGATCCAAGACCAGGTGGTACATGGAGGTGACAGTTTACATGGAGAGCTGTGGAGATGATCTGTACCTAACCTTCTGGTAGGGTCCTTGGCGGATGATCTCGGAGCTATTTTCTATTTTCTATTGTAGCTGTATCTTTTCAATTGGTCTTGTATTAAGAACACTTTACTTCCAGTACTTACTAGTACACTTAGTTGTGTTTACTAGTTTTGGTTAAACCTTACTCTTCCGTTGTGTTTTACTTTTGTGTAGTGTACCCTGCTTTTGTGTGTATAGGTTATGAGTCAACGCCTTCCCAGTTTTGGGAAATGCCTTTCCAATGCTAGCCACCGACCCCTAGCCTATGGAAGGCAGGCTTAGAGTAGTCACTACATGGGCCCCGGGGGACGGGTCATGACAATCCACCTACAGAGTTGTGATGTAATGAACTCACCCTTTCTCTCTAGGCCTCCAGGGTTTTTTCCATCAGTCATATTCAAAAACCTTTATCTCAGTGCATTAGTTCACATAGTTCCTTATTCCTTAAAGTTGTAACATTGGACAATAGTATTAGGGTTGGTTGGATAATTCCTTTCTTCCATCACATTAGTTGGTTTTCCCCATCACCAATCATTGGATATCTTCCCTTCCTTCCTTCACCTAAATCCCTTACAAGTTCCCCTTATCATATTTATAGGATGGTTCTTCCAACACTTTAGAAAAGTTGGATATTGAACTTTCTTTCTACCATTATATATATCAATCGTATCACAATATTTAAACTCTATTTTACAATTCTTATTCCGATGAGAGCCTTGAGATTGTATAATATTCATATCAGTTAGAGGGTACATCGGACAATTTCATAATTTCTATCAATGTATTTAATTTTAAAATCTTTTCATATAATTAGCTTTATCTCACCCAAGAAGTATTCAACTTTAATTTATGGGGAGTTGAAAAATCCAAAGTTGTATTGTTGAAGACTTGTAAAGTTTACATAATAAACCCCAATTAATTAGCCATCCATTTTATTTACCCTAAAGACAACCCTCTATGTTTTATTTTTGGGAGTTCAAGGAAAATACTTTTAAAAAACATTTTTTGGAATTTTTTTTCATATCTTGGATATCTTCCCTTTCTCATAGCACTGATGTTTAGAGAAAATATTTTCAATGGAGTAGATCCATTGATCCCCAATTAATATGTCATAAGATCCATTAAATTTTGGAGTCCTATATTACGAAAAGTTTTAAATTTCAACATTATCTTTCTTGGGGGGATTCTATATTTCCTCAAAATTCTTGTTTTGGTTCAAAACAATGGTTAGCTAAGAAAGTGTTATCATGAATTTCTCAAATACTACTTCCATTGGGTTGAGAATCTTATTTGGGGAGTCATAAAATTTTCCATCATAATGTTTGTTGACTCGGTTTCTCCTAGTTCATGTTATTTGATTGAAAAAAATGAGAATAATGAAGTATTACTTTAAAACTATTAAATACATATTTGGGAAACTATGAACAATAAATGGATAACTCATAAAATATATATCATCCATAATTTATAAATTTATATGTTATAACATAAGTAATCCATGATCTATTTCATAATATAAAATCATATGGTATTGTTGGTTCCCTTCAAAATGGTTTGTAAAGAGTTTTTTATTTTCCAAAACATGTCCCTCAAGAGTTTCAAACTAGGTATATGGTAAGGTATGTTCTCATGTACTAGGAAATGGTCAAGTCAATCCTAACATTCCTTTTTCGAATTTATTACCCCTAGGTATATTTATTATAAAACCACATCCACTTTTAATATTCAAACAATTATATAATTTCTCAGAAACAAATCACTCTATACTTCGCCAAAATCCTTATATATTTTCCTATACTTAGGCTTATCATTAAACATATCATTGGACTTATCCCTAGGGTTATACTAAAGTTTTATCAACCTAGTTTCCAAAGGACAACTAAACCTTGACACTGATAAAAACTATAGTGACCCAATCCTTCTACAAAAATTATTAAATGAATCTTAAACATAAATGTCTAATAATAACAACCCAAGGATCATAAAGTAATAATATCTTGTGAATAATAGGTTTATAAAACATCAATCAAAATAAAACATGAAATACTTAATTTATTCTCTATAGTGAACTCTAAAAATCCTTTTATATAAAAAAATCTATATGTGATACCATGGGAAATACATGAAAGAAATGTGTGATATAAAAATACCAGTAAGGGAATATACATTATAAGGAATCATAACATGTGAATCAAATGTATAATTTGATATCATAAAATAAAAATGTAATTGAGTAATCAAGTGGAAGAATAAAATAAAGTTAATGGTGTAATAAAATCATTGAAACATGGGAAAGTGGAAAATCCATAAAACATGACATAAACATAAGTCAAGTAAAACATCCAAGAAAACATCTCATGGTGGATAGATACCCATAATGGATTAGGATTACTTTTTAATCCAATATATTACATCTCATGAGACTAAAACATTACCCAATGATTTCGAGGGATATATAATTATGGTCTCACCAATTACATTAATTTCATGGGCATATATATGAATTCCACATATGTATATAAGTCATAAGGCATAAACATAATAATTGACCATGAAAAAAATGGGTTGCATAATCTTGTCTCATAACACATTCAAAGGATATTCCTTAAAGAATGCATTTTTAGATGGTTATAATTCATGTAAGACACAGTCAAAGGAAGGGATAATAATCAAGGTATAAATTTGAGAGATATATCTACATAGTTAAGAATAATTCCATAAATTTAATGATATATAAAGTGAGTTATAGTGAGAATGCTCATAACCTTAAGAAAATGGTGGGTTAGAAAGATCCCTTACCTCGAGCCCAATTTTTTACTTGTTATATATATATATCCTTCAATAAATGACTTATGTTAATTATGTACTTTATTAATATATTTTTTTAATTTTATTATTCCTTTTATTTTGTTCATTAACATTTCATATTCAATTACTTAACCAATTAATTTCATATCATAAGTTTTTGTGATAAATGGCTCATAAGTCCAAAATCACTTTGTTAAGTTGAATAAGGACAAAGATATTATTAATTAATCATCTATAAAATGGTAAAAATGGAATACTTATCATTTTTATAAATAAATTATAATTTTTAAATCATCCATGAAATATGGTTATGAAGAATGAACTACATTACAATCATTGAGATAGTAGGTCATGCATATGCATTAGTAACATTTCCATTTTTTTAAGATCATGATGGAAATAAGGTAAGTGTTATTTTATATTTATAGTATGATAATTATATCATAAATATAATATTATTTATTTAAATTACCTTTCCCTCACCATTAATTTGATGTGGTAATAAAAAAAATTGCATCGCTTCGTGAGTCAGTAGTCTGTCGTACACACGAATGAGGTTATCATTTATTCAATGAATGATAATGAAAGAATGTATATAATATATTTATTTTAAAGAATAGTTAGTATTTAATTAATATCATATAAATACTTCAAATTTATCTTTATTTCCTTATATTTAAATTTTATGTGAAAAATTAATCACATCGCTTCACGAGACAGTAGCCTGCCATACTCATGAGTGACGTTATCGTGTTCCCTATGAAATGTTATGTAAGAAGTTATATTTGATATTATAATTAAAAAAGTATAATTACATCATAAATATTATATATAATCATTATATACATCATTATATAAATCCATAATAAGTTGTGATGTAAAATGAATTACATCGGTTCGTGATGTGGTAGTCATCCATACACACGATCAACGGTTTCATTTCCCTTTTGAGGGAGAGTGGGATGGTTATAGGTCATGACCTTAATATAAAAACATATAATTATATGGAATAATTTTTGTTTTTATATCATGATGTTGTAATCTATTTTAATTAATTGGAAGAATAAATAAAATAAAATGCTCGGTTAAGGACATTACCTCTTCTTTAGACAATTTCTTTTGGTTTGAACAAAAAGATTTTCTAGGTTGGATTTCGAATAAAAAAGGATTATAGGATGAGTGTATGGAATTAAGGAAGTTATTTTGATAGAAATTTTCAAAACAAATGTGTTCTTATGCTTTTAAAGGTGATTTGAGGGGTGGCATTTATTAAGTGGGGGACGTGACAGATTTCAAATATTTGAAAAGATACAATCACACCCATGTTTCTCTCATTCCAAAAGGTTAAAAAATGGACAATTTTAAAACCTTATAAGTTATATGGACTAAATATGACCATAAAATAGGAATTAGACAAGTTGTTTTGTGTTTTTTAGACCTTATATTTTTATTTTAACCCTGTGGTAAAATCATTTTTAACTTAACTACGGTAAATAATTTTTTCTGTTTTCACTATTTTTTATTGTAAAAATTTAATTTGAACATATTAGATAATATATATTATTTTTATTAAAAAAATTGAATCCATTTTTTTAATTTAAACTCATATAATATTTAGGATTTAATTTAAAATTAAACCTATATACATGTCCAAAAATGGTTTTCTATAAAATGTATTTTATAAGGAAAATATGATCAAATATTAACTCTATAACAAGTAATAATAATTATAATAATTTTAATTAGTATTTATTGATATATAATATATAAATTTAATTTAAATCCGTACTCATTAGTGTTTATTTTAATTATTTAAAATGGAGAAAATCACATTTTTATTGGGTAGGAACATTATATAAATTTTATAAATTACTTAATATTATTCATACCCATCAATTCAATGGTTATGATTTATTGGTCTTATTTAAAGAATAATGTTAATAGTATATCACGGTTACACAAGCTATCAAAGAAATTGAGTTTATTTAAAAAATATATCATAATGTTTCAGTGTGATAAATTGTCATATAATATTGGTGATTCATTTAATATATTTTATCTAAGAGATCAAATATAGAGAAATATATCATAAATTCTAGGGTTGTTACAACACACATTTTTTTGTATGAGACATTAAGAGTGATTGATGTTATTTGGAGATAAATATTAAATTTATAGTAGAAGAATATGTGGAAAAAAATACTTATAATTTATGGGTTTAATTATTATTCTGTAATATTTTAAAAAAATTTATGGTTAGTTGTTTATTAAATTATCTAATTTAATCTTTGGGTGTTATTGTTGTGGCCTTGGTGATTAATGTAGTATTTATTCACATGACGGTTTATTAATTTTGGGAATTATCTTACCTTGTGCTATAAATTTTGGTTTTGGTCAATGTAAAAATATAGGAGGAATAAATTTTATCATTTTATGGAATTATTTGATCTTTTTTTAAGTTGAATTTAGTGCTTTAGACATTAAAAATGCTTTATAAATACTCATCGTTTGGAATAACAGATTGGATTGTGGTAGAAATTGATCAAAGGATGAAATTCAACTTATAAAGTAAGTATATTTCCTTATTATTTTATTATATATTATAAAGTAATTACAAAAATATAGGAAAATTATTTTTAAATAAAAAATTTATATGTTTAGTTTTCTTAACGAGAAATAAATGGCCTTTGAACTCATTACAAATTGACATTTTTGTAATGGTCATCTTTTCAGGACCATGTTCTCTATCACTATATATCAATCCTTGGGAGTTAATTTTTTCATTCCATGTACATGTTTTCACTTCTCACTAATGTTTTCCTACATATAAACCTAGTTATGTGTCATTCCAGATGACCGTTATATTTCCATTTTCTATCATTTCAGGGGAATTTCTTATTGACCCTTTTTACAATATAGGATTTCAAAAAAGGTATTTTTAAAATTCAAAACCCCTACTTTATGAGCCCAATTTCATATTGTGATGACACAATTTATAAAATGTGTGATAATTTTAAATCCCAATAATTTAAAATAAGTACATTATATTTAATAACGTGTATAGAATGAAACACAAAGCTTAAACAAACCACAAAGTATTATTATTTTAAAATGATTGTTATAACCTAGCCATTAAATTAATAGGTATGAATAGGATTAACTAATTTTTGAAATGTATATAAATATTCTAATCAGTGAAAATTTATTTATTAATTATTAGGAAATAAGAACTCAAGATTTAGTAAAACTGTTATATTCTTCCAAGTCATGTTTCCATCAAAATGGTTTATGATTACTTTTTTGAGAGAATAATAGAATTAATTTATAAAAATTTTCTAAATTTTATTTTATAGAATATATATAATTTTGAAATTTTTATATCAAAATTATCTTATAGTGAAATTTTGAGATTTTTATGAGATGTTTGATTTTTCAATGAATAGTAAAAATGCTAATTCTTCATGAAAACTATATTTTCTTTTAAATAATTTATAATTTGAAATTATATTTTATATTTTTTATAAAATTTAACTATTTATTTTTAATTTAAAATAATTCAATTATGGTTTTTAAATGTATTTTATACTTTAATTTAGTATGAAAACATTTTTTTACATAAAATGGGCATTTTTATGAAAAATGTATTTTTCATCACATTTTTCTAATTTAATTTTAAATTACGTTTTTATAATTTTTATAATATTTTTTACATATTTTTATTCAAAATTTTCAAATTTTGTAAATAGTACGATTTTATTTTTAGTCAATATAAATAACAACCATAGTATTTTCTATTTCCATGACAATGGGTAAATTGGGAAATTAACGGTAAAAATAAAATTACAAGGACTAAATAATAACCCTAAAATATTCATTAATTTTGTTGTATGATTATATCTCATCCATAACCATCTAAAGGTAAAATATATGTAATTTTTTCTATTTTTATATAATTATAACCATTATAATATTTTATGTAAAGAAAATTCAAAAATGTCACAATCTTTTTTAATAATTATAATATTTTTAACATAGGGAAAAATAGAGGATATGTTCAGTTATATAAAGTAATTTTAAATATTAATATTTTTTATTCATAATGGTAATTTAATTTTAATTTTTAATGAATAAATAATTAACTCAAATGATTACACAACACCGACACATTAATTATTCATTAATGGAAAAATAAATTAAATAATATTAAAAATATTAAAATAATGATAATTTGAAATAATTATGGTGAACCACAATTTTTATAGATTAATATAGCATGTTATGTATGTATTGAAACATTTCATTTTTTTTATTGATATTATTAAATTCTAGTTAATGAATAGTTCTAAAATGAACATTAAAGATATTTTATAATAAATAATATTTTATTAAATGATATAAAATTCCGAAAAATCTTATCTTCTTCCAAGTGATAATGATATGGTTCATAATATCAACCATGGTTCATTTATGTGACATTTTTCAATTTATTGTTTCTATCTTGACCCTCAAAGAGTAAAAAACCTTATTATCATGGTAAGTGTGAAAAGTGTTAACGAGTGGTTAATACAAAAAATATAAGGGTAAAAATGTGATATAAAGTTATCCAAAAAATATTGTATGAAAACATTTCGACTCATAATCATCATATCTTAGACTACTATCAATTTTTTTCCATTTTGAACATTAAAATTAATTTATATAAGATTGATATTGTAATAATTTCCAAGAGTGTCCCACCCCTATCTTATAAAAGGGAACCACTTATTATCATTACTTCACACTTACAATCCTTTTGGTTCAGCTAATACATACCTTAATACCTTCCCAGAATCCAGACATATATTTCAGGGGCCTTATTTTGGAAATAATATCAATTTTAGAGGTCTTAAAGTAATAAACAAATGATATTTTCCAAATAAGAGGAAGATAAAGAACATATGTAACGAGTCAAACTCCAGGTAAGGGACGTGTTAATTTAAAAACCTAATTTTAAATTTTTCTAAGTTTTATCTTCTAAATATTTCTTTTCCATGTACATTTCCTTCTAACTTTTTTAATAAAGATTCTGATTTGAAATTCAAGGGTTTATAAAGTTCATTTTATAAAATATTTGACTTCTTTACAATGTTCTTAAAATAAAGAATATTTTTATGATTTTTTTGAAGGGAATTTATTTTTAATAATTCTCTATTATGGTTTCCCTTAAAACACCCTTTTCATCTATATCCATATTTTTACAATTATTTTATTGATGTATTTATATGGATATAAGTGAATTATAAATTTTAATTTATATTTATTTTGACTTTATTTCATTAGTTTTTAAAAAGGAATATTTTTATATAATGTTTTAACATTATTTATAAAAATAAAAAATCAGCGGCTATTTTAATGTATATTTCAATAATGACCTTTCCTGATTCAATGATTGTTATTTTATTTGTGGATTCCTTTACATGCTTTTAGGTTTTCTTAAAAGAAAAAAACCCCCCTTCACTATATTCTGGTTAATTTCAAAAAGGTTTTCAAAATTTAATGTATATATAAATTTCTAAAAAAATTCTTATAGATTAAAATAACATTTTTATCATGTAATATTTTATGTATTTTTTTTATATTTCTTATTATTTTTTTTTATTATGGGTTGTTTGATTATAAACCAAGGGTGGGTGAGCCTATTATAGCTCTCCAATGCATTGGGTAATGGGAAAGAGTAATATGATTAGGTTTCTCCTAAGAGATTTGGTAATATACTGTGATGGTTATTTTAAATTTGGTATATATTTGTGTGATTAGTTTTCTCCTTGTATATTATGGGAATATATTGTGATATTTATTCTAAGTTTAACTGTGATGGTTATTTCAAGTGTAACCATGATAGTTACTTCAATTATTTCCAATATGGTCACTCAAAATTCAGCCATGACGGTTAATTTATGTGTAACTATTATGGTTACTATATTTATAACCATCATGGTTATTCTCTATGTAAAAGTGAAAAATATGACTTCATGAAAATAATTTCAAGTTTTTTTTATGTGTTTCAAAGAAACATTCTTGGGTTTTTTTCCTATATGATTTCTATTGAATTTTTATATGAAAATTATTTGGAAGAAAATATGATTTATTGGGTAAGAAAATGTTTATTTTTAACCAAAATTTTATTTTCAAAATGGAATTTGTTTTAAGCAATCATGGCTTGATGCTTTCTTTCTCTCCCTTTATGTACCTTTCTAATATATTTTTTTACTTTTTAATGTTTTAAAATAATTTCACATGGTTTAAGGACGATTAGGGACAAGGATGAGGTCATGATGAAAATATTTAAGATATTTCATGAAAAAAAAAATATGATCCGCTGTAAAAGTCTTATTTTATAAGAAAAAATGATACTAAGTAGAAGTGATCACTTTTAATACATGGGTATATTATGTATAATTTATGACCTATTTATGTATAAATATAAACCTAAATTATATTTAGGAATTCAAGAAATCCAATAGAATATATAATGTTTAAGTTTGGGACTTTACACCTTATATATATTGTGAATAGTTTATTTAACTTCACCATAAGAGCATATTTCCTTACATAATAATTATTCATATGATCTGGTTGATTCCCTTATTGATATTTCCTCATTTTGTCACCTTAGAAAATTATTTATCTATTCCCTCCTTCACTACATATGAAACATCTTCTTATTCCTTTGGTACATTTCCCTTGGTGATTCTTCCCAAATTCTTGACATATAGTAAGTTGAATATTTTTACCTTCATAATCTTTATCACCTAACCTTCCCTGAAATTCCATTTTTCCTATTATTTTATGTGTTAGAAAACTCACCTAGGTTTAGGATATTGATCATAACTCAAGATAGCTAGTTAGGTATAACCACAATGTTTTTCACTCTTACTCATATCTCATTTGGTTTCTCATTCGGAAAACCAATGCATTGTCCTTCACATACATTTTTTTTCTTGCATCCTATTAGTTCCATCCATTTACTAAAACAAAAAAAAGTTTATGAGAGTATATAAAATAACATCATAATAAATATTCTTTTGAGGATGATAAATACTAAGATATCCTTAAATATGTCATTTGGTATTAAATAACCATAACACTCTATTGAGTATTAACATTTAATTTTATAGATGAATTTTAACTTATTCTCAAAATAGTATCATAAACTCTAAATTTATATAAACCTCTCATAAGATACCAACTATAATTCCCTATAACATAAATAACCCATAATTGCATGATTTAACAAAGGTTTTACTTTCTTACATTTCAAAGAACTTTTCATCTTATAGTTTTAGAAAATAATGGAAAACTATTACATATAAAACCATTATAATAAAAAATAGACACTTCTATTAAATTTCCATTTTTCCATAAAACTAGTATTATTACATTTAAACTCTAATTTTTTCAAAACATGTTCTCTTATTTTAAGATAATTTCCCATAATGTAAAAATGGAACTAACTATAGTTCCTACTCATCCTTCATCCCTATGAAAGTCATTTGGAAATGTGGGATGAGAAAAACACATCTTTTTAAGGGATATAAAAATGAATAAAATATGATAGTCTATTGAAAAACATGAAAAACTGTGAAAATTGTGACCTTTTCACATAATATACTCTAAGCTCAAAAAAATAATAGCTATTACAATCATTTTTTTTCCCAAAGTTTTTCATGAAAAATTTCATAAGAGATCATAAAGGAAAAAACCATAATTCATGAGGATTTATTTTAAACAAATTATAACTTTTCCTTGAAAATAAACTTGTCACCCATAGAAGATCATGAACTTTCCTATAAATCATAAAGTCATTTTCATACCTTCTGAAATCAATATATTTCCATAAAAACACATCAATGAAATTAACATTAAATATATCCATGGAAAATATAAATAATAACATGGATAAAAATATCGAATTTCATAATGATGAAATGCATAATTCCATACATCATTATCTTACTGCCAATGCCTCATTCCTAGAAATAATACCTAAATAGGTAAGTAATATGTCAAATACCCAACTTAGTCTATCTCATGAGACCTATCAATGCATCGAGGAGATATATCATATGACACTCATCACTTACTAAGTCTAATTCATTCATTATATGAAATAAATGAATAAAAATATAATATATAATAAACATAAACATTCGTACTGTACAACTAGAATATGAAATGTCAATATTTTCATTAGTTAATAAAAAGAAAAACATGATCATAAGAAATCCCTAGAAATAAGTTAGATATTACCATTAGAGTATATACCTAATTAATTATTATATTACTTAAATTATACTGGTATATAATAAAAAATCTACAAATACATTAAAAAGTTACTTTAAAATCAGGAAAAAATAACATTTTCTTTTCAAAAAACATTTTAAAAATAAAACATCCAAGAATAATGGGAAAATTATGTTCATTTAAATACCATATTAACTTTTAGTGGATAATTGATAATAAATAATGGATATGATGGTGGGAAAAGGTAGTCATGAGGTAAATGTTAAGAAAACAATCTTTTGTAATATTTTAAAAAGTCAAAATAACCCATATATAAAGTAAAATTTACAAACATTGTTTTTTAAATGAATTAATGTAAAAATTAATGTAAAATTAACTTTAGTAAAATTTTAAGTATAACTAAAAACATTATTGATACATTTAAAATAAAATTTTCATGTAAGAATAAGAGTTCAAAACAGTTAGAATAATGATTCAACGAAAAATATCTTACCCCGTGTCCCGAATTATTTTGAAAGTTCATCAGACCTTCTAAATAGTAAAATTATATTAGTTTTATACTTTATAAAGAACCCTTTTTGTTTTCATTCCATTATCATTATTATTTTAATTTTATTTATTATCATGACTTATTTAGTTACTAAATTAGTTAATTTAACATTATAACATTTGAGTATATTCAATTCAAATTCCTAAAACAAAGTCGATAGGTTAACCATGGTCAAAGGGATTATGGTTCCATAAGATTAATAATACTAATAATGAAATAATTATCATTTTTCTGTATTAAATACAATTTTATAACCATCCATGAAAATTAAACATGAAAAACAGATCGTATCACATCATGGAGGTGGTAGTTCTCACATACTCATGTACAACACTATCATATTCCAATGGATGATAGGGTAAGAAGGTAAAAAATATATTATATTTATATTATCATAATAATTTCATTAATATCTTATATATTCATTAAATCTATCATTATAACCATCCTTGTGATGTGGTTATGAAAAATGAAACCCATCACTTTGGGGTAGCGGTAGCCCACACGTACGCGCAGAGGATGTTATCTTTTAAAATTGTATGGAAAATGAGACAAAAAAGGGTTATGACATCAATATTAGAAAATTTAATTATATGAAATATACTTATGTAATTATATCATAATGGTTATATATTATTTTAAGGACGTGGAAAATAAATAAACATCAAAACACTCGGTTAAGAGTTATACCTATTCTTTGAGAGACCTCATTTGTCTTACACCTTAAGCCTTTTATATTTGTCTTTTAGTGATACAAAAATCTATATTACAAGGGGAGGAAGTTTTTGAAGGTATTTGGTTAGCTCTTGTTTGAGCTAAATGGATTAAGAGGTTTGAGGTAGAGATTAAAGGATATTCCCTTTTATAAGTGAGGTGGAGATAAATAATTTAAATACATAAAATATTAATATATAATATGTGTGAAACACCACTTTTAGTGGTGTCGGAAGGGACTGAGTGTGAGGGACAGGTTATAGGGTCATGTCTTAGGGACTGTGTGTTTACTATAATTTTTTTACTTGAATTGTGTTCCATGATGGAAGATGTAATCAAACTTATATGAATATATAATATGTGTATAACTCATTTAAAATGTCTCTAATGTAACACCCTAATATTTTTATATATTATTTTTGAAATAAACTTGATTTATTTGATAGCTTTCTTTGCACGCTACTCTAAGTCTAAATAATTCGAGGATATAGTGTACCTTTATAACATAGTTGTTGGATTGAAAAGTATAAATATTATTTTATTCATTATGAAATATATTTATAACTCTTTATGATGATAAAAAAATTAAAGTCGCTCAATTTTAATTAAAAAAATAATGATAAAAATATTTATTTTTTGATGAAATGTATTTTTCAATATATTATATGTTTTTATCTCAACGAAGTATATTAATCACTATTGAAAAATAATTAAACTGAAATATATTGAATTTGTATATGAATAAATTAATAATAATCCATAAATTAGTTATTTAAATCTTTGGAATGGAGGTAAAATCATTTAAAGGTAAAAGAGTTATTTTTCAAAAAAATTGATTTTATGTGCATAATGAGTTTTTTTCATACTAAATTAAATTAATCACAATTTATTAATAATTTTAATTATATTTTTTGGATTATATTTTTATCATATATTTTTACCTCCATCTTATAGTAATTTTTAGGCAAAGAGTGAGAGTAAACTCATCTTTATGCTTAAAAATACATTTTTCTAAAAACATGTCTTCATTAAGATTTTCATTCTTATTTTAAATTTATTTAAACCGCTTATAGAAATTTAATTTGATAAAATAATGTATAAATTTTTTAATGAGGGTACTTCCATTTTTTATTATAATTCATATTAAAAAACTTAAATATGTGTAGGCGTAGTTAAGGTTAAAACAGGTTTACCGATGGATTAAACTAGAAGATAAGTGAAATATCACCACATAAACTTGTTTATTTATTATTTTTTGGAGATATTTAAACCCTTTATTATCCTAAATTATAATTTTTTTTTTCATTTAGACCTCATTTCACCATAAATTGAAATTATATTATTTAAAACTTTTAAGTGATTTCATGTGTGTCCTCTCCCTCACTTATAAATGAGAAGATACAATTATCCCTTATTTGTGGATTTTTTGCCCTATATATTGGTCAATTACTATAAAAACCCTTCCTATATTTATTTAATTTTCATATATCCCCTTTATCATCTCTTATGACCAATTATTCAAGGCTTAAGGTGTAAGTTAAATGAGTTCTCTCAGAGAAAAGGTATAAATCTTAATTGAGCTCCTTTAATTTTATTTCATTATTCACCATCTCTAAATGTATTGTATCAATAATAATATGATTAATAGATTATCATAAATATACATAGATGTTATCATGATTATTTTTTAACCATTTTATACCTCTTTTCCATCAAATGGTAAATGAAAGTATCATTCGTGCATATGTGTGGACTATTTCCTCCACGTAGTGATATGATTCATTTTTCATCATTACCTCACATTGATTGAAATAATGATGGTTTTAATTAATATATGTGATATTTAAGATATAATTATGATTTTAAAATTATAAAATATTAATTACATTTCTTTCATTCATTTCATTATAAAATAAAAAAAATGTTCATCCGTACATACGAACTACCGTCTCCATGAACGGTGTAATTAATTTTTCTATTTCTACCTTTTATGGATGATTATAAATATGTATATGATGAATATATATTATATTTATATCATTACTAAAATTATTAATATTATGTAATCCGGATCAATATTCAAGGATAATAACTTTTTAACAAAAACATGTGTGAAAAATGAAACGGTTTTCACCTAGAAATGAAAATTTTAATAAATAATTATTAATAAATGGGTGTTGAAATGTTATAATTGGATTATATATGATAATATAATTATGTATATGGTAACATAACAAAATTATGATAAATTTAATTTTTTTATGCTAGGTTACACCACTTACAAATCAATTCAAATTTGTGGTAAGGGTTTCCCATCTCAATTTTGTTCCCATCAGACATATATCATCTTCACCGCTTGTTTATTTCATGTGGTGTATATAATAACAATTTTATATGTTATATAATTATTATATTTATATTCATGGTATTAAATGTTTCATTTTACATTATTTATTTCATGGTATTATGATTCATAAGTTACTGAAGTGGTAAAAGTTTTTTGTTACAATCTCACTTTTGATCGACATTATTTATAATTAAATTTATAATGATTAAACTACATGTTATATATCTCAAAAATATTAGGTATTTTATTATAATATGGTTTTTTTGTAAATCATAATTTTTTACTTCATTTTCCCATCTCTATGTACACAAAGGTCTGAAAGTATTTTTTAAGAAAAATTGATGTTGTTTTTTATTCAGAAAGGAATCTCTTATTTCATGTCTAAATTTTACTTAAAATGTTTTATATAATGTTTTTAATAATCCCAAAAGATTTATTAAATTAATTTTGAAACAATTTTTACTTTCTATAAGAAGGTTTAAAAATAATATTCTTATCATTTCTCAAAATAGGTACTTTTTCCCAAGGTGTGAATGAAATCATTATTTTAACATGCACTGAAAAAATAGATTTTACAACTATAATGACTAATATTTGACATAAATATTCATTTATAATATTCCATGGTTCTTCTAAAATAAATTTCTTTCTTAATATTTTAAAATAAATATTTTAAATAAGTGATTTCAAAATTAAAAGGGTATTTTCTCCTAAGAAATATTCCAGTGATCTTTTAAAGGTATTTCTCAACTATGATAACATCATTTTCTGTTACTTATGCATCACTAGGGATATGATCATGTGATACCATCCTTGTTCTTTACTTGGTTGTTTTATGGTTATGGTGACGTAATATTGATAAAACTCATTTTCTTTTCCAGGGGTTAAGCTATAATGAAATAATAAATGTTTTCATAATATTATAGATACATATAATTGGATTATGTGATCGGTGGGTCCATTATTGACCAAACATTAATTGGGTAAATATTAGTGTTTATGAGATCAAAGGGTACATGGGAGGTTATATGAATCCCAAAATAGGGTAAAAGGGAGGTTATAGGAAGACTAAAGTAGGGACATGGGTGGTTAGACAAAGCCTAACATGTGATTAATTTCTTAGTGGTTAGCATAAACAGATTATTTATATGATTATGATTATATCACTCTTTATGTAACTCTGTTATGACATGATCTTATGTCAGTGTTATTCTCTCATAGATCATGTTCTTTGATTCCTTTATGATTCATGTCTTATAAAATTACAAGATTTATTCCCTAACTCATGATTATGATCTATAAAAAAATTTAGTATGATTTTCAAATGTTAATCCAATGTTCTCATTTCCTTATGAACATTTTTTTCTTAAAAATAATTATTTATTGACATATCCCTTGTTTACCCTTACTAGTTATTTTATCCCACTATTTATTTTTATTCCTTTTCCCTATGATATGAGTAAACTTTTTAGGTATGATATGTCTAAGATTGGTTCTAGTTGTGAATAAATTAGTGGGAGATAGTGTAGATATTTTATGTATCATATGTTTATATATACAAATTTCCAAAGTCACTAAACCATTATAGTTTTGACATAGATTACAATAATATTAAATTAATATTCATCTAATAAGAAGTAATATTTAAGTATATAATGTTTGGGTAACCTCAGTTGGTATCAAAGAAAGGTTTAGTTATTTTCTGAAAATAGAATGAGGAAATATTAGTGAGAACACTTAGTATAACCCTAAGTGTTGGATAACATCCTAATTTATGGTAAATAAAGTAGTGTGGTTTTCATGGAAAATATATCTCTATTTGGATACTAGAAAGTGGATGTAGTTATGGAATATATTCACTAAGGGGTAACAAATATGAAAGGGGTGGATGGGGTATTAACTTGATCATCATCGGTTCATGATAAGTGGTCTAAAAACTATACACCTGTCCAGACACTCTCAGAGAATATTCTTAGGTTAGTTATCATTTCCTTTATGAAAAATTATGAATTATTTTAATAGATGGTGACCATGGATAACCTAGGTTAAACCTAAGGTGTAAAATATTGAAAATAAGGTGTCCTTATTTAGATGTCATATAAATATTTTTCATGATTATATAAATTCTCACTGTGATTATTGTTTCTAAAAATATTCTCTTTGGATGTAGTCATTCGCTAGAACAAGATGTAGCCATTTTAATTTTGAATTTGGAAGATAATGAAATCATTTTCCTCCTATGAAATTATATGTTATGGGTGTATAATGAAAAATATCATTTTTATGATTACGCAAAATTCTAAACCCCTGAATCATTCTGGGCTTCCAAATTATTAAAGAAGGGGCATCATTTTTTTAGTCCTTCATGAGGCAATATCTACCTTCTTTTATTGGGTTCACTAGTCCACTAATGTTTTAGAAATGGATCAGTTTGATTGAAAATAAATTTTCATTCTCTAGAGTTCAGTGTGTGAAAATTTTATTTTATTTGTTTATCATTTGGAAAGTTAATAAAAACATTAGTATACTCTTATCAAAGAAAATCAGGCAATAGAAATTAATTGACTCTATATAGTGGGATGAGTTTAGAAAGTTATTTTTCAACAAGTAATTTCATCATATTATTAAAATAAAAATATAGAAATAATTCATTGAGAAAAATTATAAAGATGATGAATAAATTAGTGGCTATGAAGAAATTTTTACAAGAATATTGAGATATGCTTCTGTTATTACCATCCAACCTGAAAGAAAGACTGATTGATTCTTCAGTCTCTTAAAACCAAGTCTCTGATGGTCATTATATATAATATATTTCAATAGTTATGATGAAATCATTTTATGTGATCTCAAGGGATAAATAGATTTCATAGTTATCTATTAATCTAAATGCTTGGATAAGAAATGAAATATAGAGTGTAAAGGAAGTTATAATAATAAAAATCATATAGGGAATCAGATTAGTCTTATTTTATACTAGAAGTGTGAAAGAAACATAGATGAAATCGTCTTAGGTGGAATAGTAAATGATTTAAGTATGGTAATGAAGGTCATCAGGTAATCAAATTCCAATGTTATCAAAATATGTTAGCTAATAATGTGAATGGGGAGAAAGGCCCACAGAATACACCACCCACACTCTAGTGATTCAAATTCAAGAAGTATGAGCATCATGTTAACTAGTACTCTAATATGAGGGTTAATGATGATGATCTGAATCAGTAACCTCTTTATCCCAAAGACAAAGGGAAATATCATCTAATCACAATTTCCAATGTCGGTTAAGAGAACAAAGTGATGAAAGGTACACTTACCATCCACTTTAAAACAACTAATGTATTATATGATTATCAATCTACCCACTCTTTTATATTTAAATAATTTTCTAAGGGTTTCACATTACCACCATAGTAGTTAGATGTTGATGTAGCATTGAAAAATTCTAATGGTTTGATTATTGTATCTCAAGTATTTTATTATTCATCAATTGAACTTTGTGAGAATGTTCTTCCATAAAATATCATTACTCTTCGCCAAGATGAATATGATATTATTTTAGTTATGTATTGGATTTATATATATATCTTATATTAATTGATGAGGAAGGGAATCCACATTTTATTTCCTGAACCAACATATTATCATCAATTATTCTGAGGATAAATATAAACTTTTAGTGGAAATAACATCCATTGTATGGGTCTTAATTCTTATTAAAATGGGGTATTTCTCTCTGATGGTTAGGTATAAACTCAATATAAAATATATTTCTATTTTATGGGATTTGACTAATTTCATTCCAAAATATCTTCCAAGTATTACTCTAAATCATGATGTTTATTTTTTAATAAAACTTAAACCTAGTGCAACCTCTTTTTCAAGGACTCTATATTTAATAGACCTCATCACATTTTAGGAATTAAAGAATAAACTATATGTGAACCTTGATAAGGAATTCATTCATCCTAGTGTTTCTCTATGGGGTGCACACATTCTTTTTGTTAAGAATAAAGATAGATCAATGTGATTTTGTAGTGATTATCATTAACTTAAAAAGATCATCATTAAGAATTAGCATCCTCAACCCTGTATTAATGATGATTTAAATCAATTATAAGGAGATCAATATTTTTCTAAGATTGATCTTTGACCTAGATACAATTAATTGAGGGTAAAAAGTGAAGACATACTCAATAAAACCTTCAATACAATTTATGGACTCTAGGAATTTATTTTTATATCATTTGGTCATACTAATGTCCCCACTATCTCAATGGATTTAATGAATAGATTTGTTAGATATAATCATGATCAGTTTTTGGTAGTATTTATAGATGATATTATTTTATATTACAAGATAAAGGAAGATCATGAATATCACTTTAAAATTTTACTAAACATGTTAAGGAAGGAGATGTTGTATGAGAGATTTTACAAGTGTGATATTTAACTATAGAAAGTTTCATTTTAGGGTTATATAATCCCAAAAGTTGGTATATCGATGGAAGGGGATGGGATGTTTTATTATTTCGTATTCCATGGTGATAGCTTATGCCTCATATCAAATGAAGGTTCATGAGAAAAAATAGGTGACTTGTGATTTAGGGTTAGTTTCTATAATTTATGCTTTAAATATATATATGTATTATCTTTATGGAGAAAGGTGTGACTTTTATACAAATAATAAAATTTTATAGCATATATTCTACTAGAAATAGTTGAACACACACAATAGAATATGGTTATATTTGATTAGAGATTGTGACTACTCAATACATTACTACCCTAGGAATGTGAACAACATGGATAATGCTCTAAGTTGAAATTCTCATGATACATTATCTATGACAAGGATCATAAGATATCAAAAACATATGGATTTTCATATGATATCCCTTGAAATATTAAATTAAGGGGATAAATATTATCTTTCTCAAATGATTGTTCAATCATATATCTATGTAAAGATTAAAGAGTTATATAAGGAATATATAGAGCTATACAAAAAGGTTAGAAATGTTTCTAAGTTCAACCTTGATTGCGATAGATTGATAAGAATGAGGAACTAAGTATGTGTCCTAAAAATGATATACTTGAAAAATTATTTTTTAGAAGGATATCTTAACTCATCATTCTTTATTCATCCTAGAAGTACAAAGATGTATAAAGATATAAAAGAGTATTTCAAGTAGGATAAAATGAAAAGAGATATTGAAAGGTATTTATATCATTTCTTAGTATATTAACAAGTTAAGGTTGAGTGAAAAGAGTCTAAGAGGATGTTACAACTATTACCCACACCAGAATATAAATGGGAAAAAATCACCCTAGATTTTTTCAGGAGGATCACAACAAAATCTAAATCCATAATGTTATTTGGGATGTAATTTACCACCTTAAGAAGCCATAAAATTCCTTTACTATCTGATAATATGTCTCTCTTTCTAACTTTACTAGGATATATATTAAGGAAGTGGTAGTGTTTCACAAGGTGCCACATTGTATTATATATGGTCAAGATATGAGATGTACCTCAAAGTTCTAGTGAAGTATTTATCAAGGTCTAGATATAGAGTTTTGTATTAGTATTTCTTATCATCCCTAGATAGATGATCAATCTAATAGAACCATTAAACCCCTAGATGATATCCTGATATCTTATTCTCTAGATTTCAAAGGTGGTTAGTGTTGGACTCCTCATGTGTTAATCATGTTTTAATGATCACAAATCCTATTATTGTTAATTAATCTCAATCTTCATTGCACATCTTGCTAATGCTCTTCAATCTCAATAATTACTACACATCATGTTTTAATGCTAATAAATCATATGGATGTTAATTACTCACTTTATTATTTTCAAGTCTTATGCATGATCACAAAACTCACATATATTATCACACATTTATATTTATGATTCAAGCTCTTTTACTCTCTAATGATTAAACATAATCCATATTCTGCATATTACTATCTATGTCCAAATATATATATTTGTCTAAGTATGGAGACACCGTGAAGGACTCACCATGACCAGACATTGTGAAGGACTCACCATGACCAGACACAGTGACCCAGAAACTGTGGCCAGACACCGTGAAGGACTCACCGTGACCCAGACACTGTGACCCAGACACTGTGACCAGACACCGTGAAGGACTCACCGTGACCCAGACACCGTAACCATACACCGTGAAGGACAAACCGTGATTCAGACACCGTGAGCTACACACCGTGCAGCTCATACTGTGAAGCTCACACCGTGAACCATATATTTTGATCAAGACACCGTTTCTTAACTTTTTGTCAATATTATTTAAATAATTCTAACAGTAATATTTGATGTTTTTAATGCAGTTAATGTTATTTAATGATAGTTTTTGGCATGTCAGGAAACCCTATATCATACCTATGAAAATAGAATCCCTCCTACTGTCAGAACTAGAGGAATATAAGAAAGATTGAGATGAATTACACCAAAAAAAGGCACAAGTGGTGGCGTGAAAGCGTGAATTTACAACAAGAATAACTTGCATACACCTGAGAGCACTGTGCTGAACAAGTAGAACAATCCTGAATAAGAAGGAGATTGCAAGTCTTTCAAAGAACTCTCATGAATGAAATCCAACACCTCTGAAGAACACACGTCGAATCAAGAGATAATTCTCACTCTTAAAGAAGACAAGCTGACTATGACACTCTGTTTATCAACAAAAAACCAGAGAAGGACTCAGAAGAATTCATGCTAAATCCAACGAGTCTAGAGATGCATTGATAATCACTAGAGCTTTCTAAACTCTTATCTGTTCTCTCTAAGTGATTTATTTATTATCTTTTGATCAGTGTGGTGTACTCTGTATTTCTTATACACACACTTTCTCCTTCACTGAACTGGAGGACATCAAAATCCTCACTCCAAATCTCTTAACTCTTGTTTACCCACGTCAACTGTGGAAGAGGTCCTTGTGTGGCCTGATCTCTGTTTTGTTTTCCCACGAAGAATAGTGGTAGAGGTCCCTGTGTGGCCTGGACGGTTTTGTAAACTATTGTTATCCCCGATCTAGGGTGTGGATCAAATTTATATAAATTTGAGAGGACTAAGTCTCGGCTTGAGACTGAACCTCTTGTTATATCTGTTGTGCATCTTTTGTATTAAGAACAAAAGTATATTACATATATCTTATTTATTCCGCTGCAATTACTTTGAAATAAAAAACTAATTTAAAGCTACTTTGATGGTTAAATTAGCAATTGTTTAAATTTATTTTAAATCAGTAGATTAGTTTCAAAAGTTAGTTTGATCTTGTGGTTAAACTAACTGAGACCTAATCAATCTTGGAGAACCTAAGTGAAAATTTACAATCTGTATAAATTCACTACAGTTTAACTTATTTTATAAATTGGGGGATTTTAAGTAGACAATATTTTTATAGAAATTTTAATTGGAACTCAATTCACCTTCCTCTTGAGTGTCCACTCCAACCAAAATTTGGTATCAGAGGGTTAAAAGATTTTTGAAATTATCTGTTTTTTCAACGGTGATTTTAGTTGTATTTTAAATTTCCTAAAATTTCTGTTATTTCTAAATTTTTATCTCTTTAAATTTTTGTTTTAATCTAGTTATGGATAATATACTAGAAGGTGATGCTAGTAACAGGCCACCTTTCTTCAATGGTACAAACTATTCTCAATGGAAGCTAGAAATGAAAATTCATTTAGAAAGCATGGGTTTTGATATTTGGAATGCCATAGAATCAGAATATAAAATTCCCACTACTGTTAGATCCACTTGGGATAAACCTACAAAGACTGCTTATAATAATAATTGTAAATCTATTCATGCCATGTACTGTACTTTAGGAGATGAAGAGTTTAACAGAATTTCTTCTTGCAAAACTGCTTTTGAAATTTGGGATACTTTGGGTGTTTCTCATGAAGGAACAACCAATGTTAAAGAAATGAGATTAAATACTTATACTATTAAATATGATAATTTTAAAATAAAGACTAATGATCCTATTTCTGATATGTATCTCAAGTTTAATGAGATATTCAATACAATGAATTCACTTGGTAAGGGTGTTCCAGCAAAGGAACAGATTATGAGAATCTTGAGATGTTTACCAGAACAATGGAGTGGCACATCTGTTTCAATCAGAGATTCATGTGACATTGCTTCTCTACCTATCAAAGAACTCATTGGTAATCTTATGATGTATGAGGAAGAACTCAAGGTGAATAAAGATGAAGATGATGAACCTAAGAGACAATTAGTGGATTTCAAGACTACTACTTCAAGGACCAAGAATAAAGATAAAGCTCAAATACCTACTGATAGTTCAACCAGTGAAAATTCAGACTCTGATAGTGATGCTGAAATGGATCAGATATCCAGAAGGTTTAATAATTTTTATAGGAAGAAGAAATTTTTCAGAAAATAAAATTAAAAAGAAAAGTATGACAATAAGGGACATTGGAAGAAGGATTGGAAAAAATCCAGATAAAAGTGGTGAAGTTGTTTGTTATCAGGGTAAAAATAAAGGACACATTAAAGCAAACTTCCAAAATCTCAAATTCAAGAAGAAATATAATTACAAGGATAGTAAGTACAAAAAAGCTATGAAGGCTGCCTGGAGTGCTTCTAAAGACAGCAAAAGTGAATCTGAAATGTCTGATTCTGAAAAGAATCGTGCCAACATGTGTTTCATGACAAACACATCTGAGGTAACCGTAGATACTCCTGTTTTAAATTCTTATTATTCTGGAGATGATGCAGAATCTGATTCTGATTCTGAAAACATGACTAGTGAAGAATTATTTGAGTACTGTAATATGCTAGAAGAGACATGCAATGAACTTAAGGATAAATACAAATCATTAAAGAAACAACATGCCCTCACTTCTATTGTTAAAACCGAACATACTATTGAAAAGGAGAAAAATGCTCAACTGTTAAAGGAGAATACTGAATTGAAAATGTCAAACAAGAAACTTAGAAAAGACTTAGAGAAGTTCACAAATGGAAAGGATACACTAACTCAAATTCTAGGAAATCAAGTTGCACCAAAATACACTACTATAATAGGCTATAAACCTGGACAAAGAGAGATTACTAAGAATAGATTTATTCCTAAATCTGGAGAGAATAATGCTAGTTCTAGCTCTGGACATTCATATGATTCAACTAGTTATTCAAATAGTTATAAATCAAATAGAGTTTATATTTAACAATCTTTTGATTCTGTAAATTATATGAGACCCAAAAGACAAATTTGGGTACCGAAAGCTTTGATTTCTAACCTTTCTGAACCTAAGAAGATCTGGGTACCAAAATCATTTCCTATCTAAATCTGTTTTGTAGGAAACCTGCTTGAAGAGTTCCCACAATAAGACATGGTATTTGGATAGTGGATGTTCAAGACATATTTCTGGGGATTACACATGCTTCAAGAGTTTAATAAAGTTTGATGGAGGTCATGTCACCTTTGGTGATAATTCTAAAGGAAAGATCATCGGCCTAGGCCAAATTGGTAACACTAATTCAGTTTTAATTTCTAAAGTTTTATTTTTTGATGGAATTAAATATATTTTGTTAAGTATTTATCAATTATGTTATTATGGATTTAATTTGAAGTTTGAAAATGATTCCTTAAATGCTTTTAATTCTAAAAATGTTTTAGTATTTTCTGCTTTAAGAAATGAAAATGTTTATGCTCTTGATTTATATTCCTTAGCCAAGAAAAATGATACCTGTTTAAATTCTTTTCAAAAATAATCCTGGTTATGGCACAGAAGATTAAGACACTGCAATATACACTCACTTAGAAAACTAACTAGGATAAACTTAGTTAGAGACCTACCTAAACTTGAGTTTTCTAATGAAAAAGTTTGTAATCCCTGTCAAAAGGGAAAGAAACATAAGGTTTATTTTAAATCAAAGAAAGAAGTTTCAACTTCTCAACCTCTCGAGTTGGTTCACATGGATTTTTTTGGACCATCTAGAGTTTCTAGCTTAAATGGGAAGCACTATGTCTATGTCCTAGTAGATGACTTTTCTAGACATACTTGGGTATACTTCTTAGCTCACAAAAGTGAAGCTTTTTCTTACTTTGTTAAGTATTCCAAGTCTATAGAAAACCTTAGTGGATATAAGATTAAAAACCTAAGAAGTGATCATGGATGTGCGTTTGAAAATCATGAATTTGAATCCTATTGCTCACACAATGGCTATAGTCATAACTTTTCTGCTCCTAGGACACCTCGGCAAAATGGTGTAGTAGAAAGAAGAAATAGAACCCTACAAGAAATTGCTAGAACTATGCTTAATGAATATGACCTGCCTATTTACTTTTGGGCTGAAGCTGTGAACACAGCTTGTTATATTATCAATAGAGTCTTGATCAGACCTATTCTTAAGAAGACCCCATATGAGTTGTGGAACCATATGAAACCTAAGGTTAACTACTTCAGAGTTTTTGGTTGCAAATTCTTTATTCTTATTACCAAAGATAATCTTGACAAGTTTTCATCCAAGAGTGATGAAGGAATTTTCCTAGGTTACTCTATTTCTAGTAAAGCCTATAGAGTTTTCAATAAGAGAACCAAATGTGTGGAGGAATCTGTTCACATCAAATTTGATGAAACTGATCCAGATGAGCCTAAAAACTCTCTTGAAAGTCATAAAGATGACTTATCTGTTCTGGACCTTAATGACAAATCTAATGAACCTGTTATAAAGACAACCAGTTCTGGACTTATTCCAAAATCTGCTCCTAATGAAACTGAACCAAGAGAAGAACCTGAAATTTCTAGTCCTACCTTTACTAAATCAACTAGAATTCTAAAGAATCATCCTAGAGATGTTGTTGTAGGAAATATTGATAGAGGGACACAGGCTAGAGCTTCTCTTAGAAATCAGGTTGAACATCAAGACTTCTTGTCATAGCTTGAACCTAAAAACATTAATGATGCTATTAATGATGAATTTTGGGTAATTTCTATGCAAGAAGAACTCAATAAATTTGAAAGAAATAAAGTTTGGAATCTTGTTGAAAGGCCTAAGGACACTTTCACAATAGGCACTAAATAGGTGTTTCGAAATAAAGTAGATGAGTCTGGAAACATAGTTATAAATAAAGCTAGGCTAGTTGCACAAGGCTATAGTCAAGAAGAAGGTATTGATTATGAGGAGACTTTTGCTCCAGTAGCCAGATTAGAAGCCATTAGGATTTTACATGCTTATGCTGGACATCTAAATTTCAAACTATATCAAATGGATGTCAAGAGTGCATTCTTGAATGAATATATTGCTGAGGATATTTTTGTTGAACAACCACCTGGTTTTTCAAACCCTCATTTTCCAAATCATATTTTCAAATTATCAAAAGATTTATATGGTTTAAAGAAAGCTCCAAGAGCTTGGTATGATAGATTAAGTAATTTTTTAATTTCCAAAGGTTTTATAAAAGAAATAGTTGATATCACTCTGTTTATAAAACGAATTTCAAAAGATGTTTTAGTAGTACAAATTTATGTAGATGATATTATTTTTCAATCTTCAAAAACTACATTATGTACTGATTTTTCTAAAATGATGCAAAATAAATTTGAAATGAGTTTAATGGGTGAACTTAAATTCTTTCTTGGATTTCAAATCTTTCCAAATGATGATGGAATTATTTTAACTCAAAGTAAATATACTAGAGGTCTTTTAAAATGTTTTGGATTGGATAGCACAAAAGGTAGTGACACTCCCATGAGTACCACCTGTAAGATGGATCTTGATCAAAATCGTAAATTTGTGGATCAAACCACTTATAGAGGAATGATTGGAAGTCTACTCTACCTGACTGCTAGTCATCCTAATATTTTGATTAGTGTGTGTATGTGTGCTCGTTTTCATGCAAACACTAAAGAGTCACATTTAAATGCCGTGAAAAGAATTTTCAAATACCTCAAGCATACTCCCAATTTATGACTGTTCTATCCCAAATGACAATCATTTGAATTGGTCAGTTATTCTGATGCTGATTTTGTTGGATGTAATTTAGATAGAAAAAGCACCTCTGGAACATGTCACCTTTTAGGAAAGTCACTAGTATCATGTTGTAGTAAGAAACCAAATTCAGTTGCATTATCTACTGTAGAAGCTGAATACATAGCTGCTGGAAGTTGTTGTGCACAAATTTTGTGGATGAAACACATATTACTAGACTATGGATATCAATTCAGACATGTCCCGATAAATTGTGACAACACAAGTGCTATTAACATTTCTAAGAATCCTATTTCTCATTATAGAACAAAACATATTGATGTAAGACATCACTTTTTGAGGGATCATTACCAAAAAGGTGATATCACTTTGGAATTCATTGGTACTAAATATCAAATTGCTGATATATTCACTAAACCATTAAATTATGAAAGATTAGACTAAATCATACATGATATTGGTATGATTAATCATAAATGAATATCTTACTGATCTTAATGGTTAATACTTTATTGTACTTTACTTTACGGTTTCATACTCACTGTTTCTAAGTTACTGTTTTATGCTCACGGTCTATCAACTCACTGTCTCACCATGACTCTACAGAATGCTCACTGTCTTACCGTGACGACTATCAACTGTCTCACTGTGATGATTGTTTTTCATCTCACCATAATTCTTACTCACGGTCTCACCGTGAAGATTTATTTATATTCTTATTTTAACCTGTATCGCCATAATTTTTATTTCATCGCTATTTTTTTTCCTACGTTTTTGTTTTTATGCCGTTTGACATTCCCAAATGATAAAACTTAAGGGTTTCATTCGATTTCTTACCCGAAATCTCTCTCCTGAACCTTCTCTTCCCTCTCACCTGAACCTTCAGTGAATGCCAAAGATGAAGCGTCCATCCTCACCATCGTCTGAGAAGTGCCGCTCTAAGAAACAGAAGGGGATACCGAGGATAGATCCCGAAGGACCTCTAAACCCAAACCTGGTAAGTCGTACAGTTGTACCTGAAATGGAGGTTTTCCCAGAGTGGTTTTTGTATAGAAGATCTTTAGTTTTGAAAGTTTTAAGAGAACAAGGATGGCTTGAATGGTTCACTGGATAGAATAGACCGATTTACCCGAGACTGGTATCCTAGTTCTATCAGTATGTGAAGTTCTCCTTTGAGTTTGGAGAAAGCTTTATGGTGACAAGCTGGATAAATGGTCAGAAGTTCTCTTTATCTTCAATTCTATGGGTGGAATCCCTAAGAATTCCACATGAAGGAGTTTGTGAAGATTACTAGAGAGACCCTCCTCCAACAACTGACATTTTTGACCTGGATAATTCTTTGGAGATCCTGACTGGAAATGACACCAAGCGAAGGGCCATAGCTACTAAATTAGATGGGGAGACTAGACTTCTGTTCAAGTTTGTTCAGAATTTGATTAGTCCTAGAAAAGAATAATTTTTTGTGATGAAGTATCGGGATGTGTTCCTGATTCACCTATTGAATAATGGACATAAGATATATCTTTGTAAGTATTTTATCAACCATATTTGTGAGCTAATCAAAGTAACTTCCAAATCCACCTCCTTATTTTACTCAAGGATGATGTCAGCTATGTTAGTTGCAAAAGAGATGGTTGGAAAAAATGATGAAAAATAAGAGGACCTTGATTACTACCTATTCATGCCTATCATCAGAAGGATGAATATTAGCTGGAACCCCTAGAAAAATCAATGGGTTGAGGATAATGATCAAGTGTATAAAAATTTTAATCCTGTTGACTGTCCAAGAAGGCCTAAAAAACTATCTGATCCTGGTTTGGAACTAGATGAAGTGGTTGAGTATTCAGAAGAAGAAGAATAAGAGGAAGTAACACCTAATGTATCTCCTAGAGAAGAAGTTATAAGACCTCCAATTGAAACAGCTCCTGTTGAAAAAGAAAGGATTGTTTTCCTTGCTGTTATCCCTACTGAAATACCTTATAGAGAAGAAGGTGGTGTTAGTTTGAGAGAAGAGGAAGCTCCTGCTTCTAGTGCAGATGTAAATCCAGAAGCTCATCCTAATGCTTCAAGGAAATTGGTTTTTCTTGATTTAGAACAGAAAGCAACCTTAGAGGAAAATCCTTTTGAAGAGGATCTTTCTATTGAGAAAGAATCAAATCTAGAAGCTCAACCAGTGGAACAATCGGTTCCTGAGATCATTCCCTCTGCTAAAGAGAGGATGGAAATTTCTTTTCAGTTGGCAAGGAAAGAGTTTGTTGAAGAAATTAGGGATGATCCTGTGGATCTTGTCCATGTTCCTGAGCCTCAAGAATCTGGAAAGGAAGCACAAGTTGAGGGGGAGGAACCTCAAAACCTTGATATTATGGAAGCTGGATCTACTGAAGCTTCTCAACCCTCTATCACATATTCTGCGTACAATCGGTATGAATTCCCAAGCTTTTATGTTGTGAATGAGTCACAGAAAGTGACTACAACTGGAATGGATCTTTCTTCTCTGTTTCAACTGAAGTCTATTGCTCATCCAGAACCAGAATCAGAGCCCCAACCTCAATCTGAATCAGAATTTAAGTCTGAAGATGACTCTGAACCTCAACCAGAATCTGAACCTCTACCTTTACCTTCACCCCTACCTGAGCATCACTCCTTTGTGACCAAAGATTATCTGAAAATTTTTGGAGAGACTTTATCAGCTGGAGTTGAGAAAATTGTCTCCACTCAACCTCATCCAGTGACTCAGTTAAGTCAAGAAGATGCATCAATTCTCTTGGAGAATATTATCTTGCATATTCAACCAAGGATGATCCAAGAAATTCAAGAAGTCATAGTAGAGAATAAGCTGCTGAGTGCTGATGTTGCAAATCTAAAAAGTATGGTAGCAAGCTTGTAGAATGGGTTATCTTTGAGATAAGAGCTCGCTCTTGTTTCTGCACCTGCACCTATTGCTGCTTCTCCTGATCCATCTGATTCCCTCCTTGCTAGGGAGATTGTGTCTCAAGTTCATCCATACCTACTATCTTTTGATGAGAATATTGGAAAAAGACACACCAAGATGCTGGAACGCATGAGAGAACTTGTGGAAAATCTGGATAAGCTTACAGATGAATACACTGGATGCCTGTAAAAAGTTCTGAAATAGCTCAAAGTTCTAACTGAAGTTGTCAAAGCTTCACCTGATTCTTGTCAGCCCTCCACACCTTCTTTGGATGATTCTATGTTGAGATCCATAATTAAGGATGAACTTCAGAGTGCCTTTAGTGGCTTGGATCTATCCTCTTTGACAAAAGTAGTTCAGAATAGTGATAGAGCATTGGACTTTGTTAGAATTCATTCTAAGATAGCCAATGATGATCAACAAGAGATCACCAAGAAAATAGATTTGTATATCTCTCGGATTTTCTCTAAAAGTGAAATTACAGATCACTTTAGATATCTTGTGGAAAATTTGAGAATCCCTCTAGTGACACAAGATTTTAAAGCTCAAGTTCAGAAACTTACAGAGTTCACCAGATTGTTGGTCAGATTTCTGGAGAATAAGGATGATTTTGAAAAGGCTATGCAATATGGTGGTGAAATCATTACTGATTTCATAAATCTTTTGAAGCTGTATCTTCATGTGAAGAGCACTGCAATAGTTTGTCCAGCTGTTGCACCCCTTAGACCTGGTCTACCTACCTTAGCCTCAATTACCATGACAATTAGCCAAGATCTTTCTCAGATCCGGCCATTCATTCTTGAACAACCACAGCCTAGATCTTATACTGCTCCAACTTTGGCTCCCTCTGTTTTTGAAGGTCTACCCTTACCCTCTTTGTGTACCACATCTATACCTTCTTCTAATTCAGCACCATCTCCTGCTGCTGATAAAGGCGAAGACAAGGTGGATCCCTGAAGAGTTCGAGGACTGTTTTTCTTTTTGATGGGATGTCATTTGCTGTTCAATATTTTTATTGTATTCTGAACCCTTTGTTTAATGAAAAATGCCATGTTTATTTTCATTTCATTTTTTCTCTCTCTCCTTTTTGATAATCCCAAAAGGGGGAAAAACTACAAGTATACTAGGGAGAAACAAGTGTCAGTACTATACTGAGATATGCTCTTCTAATATTCTAGTTTCTGTAATATTAAATTTCATGTATATTTTGACTATATCTAATTTGTGATCATCAAAAAGGGGGAGATTTTTAGACTCCTCATGTGTTAATCATGTTTTAATGATCACAAATCCTATTACTGTTAATTAATCTCAATCTTCATTGCACATCCTGCAAATGATCTTCAATCTCAATAATTACTATACATCATGTTTTAATGTTAACAAATCTTATGGATGTTAATTACTCTCTTTATTATTTTCAAGTCTTATGCATGATCACAAAACTAACATATATTATCACACCTTTATATTTATTATTCATGCTCTTTTACTCTCTAATGATTAAACTTAATCCATATTCTGCATATTACTGTCTAAGTCAAAATACATATATTTGTCTAAGTATGGAGACACCATGAAGGACTCACCGTGACCAGACACCGTGAAGGACTCACCGTGACCAGACACCGTGACCCAGACACCGTGACTAGACACTGTAAAGGACTCACTGTGACCCAGACACCATGATCCAGACACCGTGAGCAGACATCGTGAAGGACTCACCGTGACCCAGACACAATGACCAAACACCGTGAAGGACAAACTGTGATCCAGACACCGTGAGCTCCACATCGTGCAGCTCATACCGTGAAGCTCATATCGTGAACCATATACCGTGATCAAGACACTGTTTCTTAACTTTTTGTCAATATTATTTAAATAATGCTAACGGTCATATTTGATGTTTTTAATGCAGTTAATGTTATTTAATGATAGTTGTTGGCATGTTAGGAAACTATATCTCGTACCTATGAAAAGGTAATTGCTCCTACTGTCAGAACTGGAGGAATATAAGAAATATTGAGATGCAGTACACAAAAAAAAGGCGCAAGTAGTGGCGTGCAAGCATGAATTTACAATGAGAAGAACTTGCATACACCCGAGAGCATTGTGCTGAACAAGTAGAACAATCTTGAACAAGAAGGAGATTGAAAGTCTTTCAAAGAAATCTCATGAATGCAATCCAACACCTATGAAGAACACACGTCAAATCAAGAGATCATTCTCACTCCTGAAGAAGACAAGCTGACTACGACACTCTGTTTTTCAACAGAAAAACCAGAGAAGGACTCAGAAGCATTCCTGCTGAATCCAATGAGTCCAAAGCTGCATTGATAATCACTAGAGCTTTCTAAACTCTTATATGTTCTCTCTAAGTGATTTATTTATTATATTTTGAGCAGTGTGGTGTACTCTATATTTATTATACACACACTGTCTCCTGCACTGAACTGGAGGATATCAAAATCCTCACTCCAAATCTCTTAACTCTTGTTTACCAACGTCAACTGTGGAAGAGGTCCTTGTGTGGCCTGATCTTTGTTTTGTTTTCCCATGAAGAATAGTGGTAGAGGTCCCTGTGTGGCCTGGACAGTTTTGTAAACTGTTGTTAACCCTGATCCAGGGTGTGGATCAAATTTATATAAATTTGAGAGGACTAAGTCTTGGCTTGAGACTGAACCTCTTGTTATATCTGATCTGCATTATTTGTATTAACAACAAAAGTAAATTACATATATCTTATTTATTACGTTGTTATTACTTTGAAATACAAAACTACTTTAAAGCTACTTTGACAGTTAAATTAGAAAGTGTTTACACTTATTGTAAATAAGTAGATTAGTTTCAAAAGTTAGTTTGATCTTGTGGTTAAATTAACTGAGACCTAATCAATCTTGGAGAAGCTAAGTGAACATTTACAATCTATATAAATTCACTACAGTTTAACTTATTTTATAAATTGGGGGATTTTAAATAGACAATATATTAACAGAAATTTTAATTGGAACTCAATTCACCCCCCTCTTGAGTGTCCACTCTGACCAACAGTTAGGATCAACACATTCCTCTTATCAAATCCCCTACTAACAATAGATTTCACTAGAGTATTCATATAGATACTTATGAATCCCTCTATCGACGAAAATGAAAATATCAAATGTGTTGGGATGAAGTTACAGAAAGAAAGTTATCAGGACAAGGGATATCTGAGGAAATTGAAGAGAATGTTAGACTTATTCGGTAACATATATTCAATAGAATAATTTTACTAGAAATATCTTATGGCATATAGAATTAAAAGTTAGTGAGAAGGTATTCCTATGAATTTATTCATGGAAAAAGTTAATGATATTTGGAAATAATAGAAATTTTATCTATAGATATATGATCCCTTTTCATATTCTTGATCGGATAAGGGTGTTTGTTTATCACTTGACGCTTCCACTGATACTCTCTCAAGTTCACGATGTGTTCCATATATCTCTTTAGTAGAAGTACATATCTGATCCATCACATGTAATGAACTCAGAGGTTGTAGCACTAGAGAATGATCTTTCCTATTAGGAATAAGCAATATAAATCTTCAATCGTAGAGATAAATTTATATGGAACAAGAATACCCACATGGTTAATGTTATTTGGAGGAATAAAAATTTTGAGGAATCCTCCAAGGAACATAAGGATGTGATGAAGTAGATAGACATTCATTTTTTATCAAAATGATGTAATTTAAAAGTAAAACTTGTTTTAAGGTGTATAGAATGTAACACCCCGAGATTTTATATATATTTCCTTTGAAATAAACTTGACGTATTTGATAGCTTTCATTACACGCATCCCCAAGTCTAAATGAACACATGATATATTATATCGTTATAACATATCTATTGAATTTAATATTATTAATAAGATTATAAAATTTATTGATAATCCCTCAGTTTTAATAAAATCATTTAATGATTAAAAGACCAAGTTTTTGATAAAATTTATTTTTCAACATGTTATGTACTTTTATCTAAACAAATTATATTGATCAATATTCAAAAATAATTTTAATGAAATATATTGATAATTTATATGAATAAATTAATAATAATTTTTACATGATTACCTATAGTTTTAGGAATGAAGATAAATTCATTTAAAGGTAAATAGGGGTTATTTTTCATAAAAAAAAAATTTCTTTGGAAAATTTGATTTTTTATAATAATTAATTAATAATTTTAATTAAATTTATATATCATGTATTATATAAAACATTCTCATTTATCTAATATTAATTTATAAGAAAGGAGAGAGAGTAAACTCAGTTTTATGCTCAAATATACATTTTTCTAAAAATAGGTTTTCATTGTTTTTGGATGGATTATTTAAAATTAATTTTTTCCACTTATAGAAATTGAATTATATAAAATATATTCCATCTATTCAATAATCATTTTCAACTTTATTTAATTAGTCAATAAATAGTAAAATTAGTAAAAATTATTTATTATATTTAAGGTTAAAATGGGTTTACCGAGGGATAAACTAATAGGTAAGGGTCAGATTGCCGCATAAACTTGGTTAATTATTATTTATTATAGAGAATATAGAACATTTATTATGATAAATTCTAATTTTTTTATATTTTTAACAATTTTCACAATAAAGTGACAATATATTATTTAAATATTTTAAGTAATTACATGTGTTTCATCTCCCTCACTTGTAAAAGGGCACATCCTCTCCATTATTCATGAATTTTGGGAATTATAACTCAAAAAAAACCCATATAAAAACCTTAAAATATTATTTAAATTAATATTAGATCCCATTTTATTCTCCTAAGACCAATGTTTCAATCCATAATCTATAAGCAAAATGAGGTCTCAAAGAATAGTTATATATCTTAACCAGGCACTTTCAGTTTTATTTCTTCTTTTACCTTCTACAAACCTATTTATCTGCAATAACATGATTAATATTGTAACATATATATATTGATATTTTATTATTATGATTTCACAAACATTTTTCACCTATTTTCCATTAAAAGGGAAATGAAAATATTGCTTGTGTGTATATATAGACTTGATCCTCTACGTATCAATATGATTCATTTTCCATCATCATCAAGAATTAATAAATAAAATAATAAATTTAATAAATATATATATGATATTTATGATATAATTATGGTTATTTAATGATAAAATATTATTTGTCTTTCTTTTCTTCTTTTCATTATAAAATAAAAGAAATGTCTATGTGTACGTATGGACTACCATCTCCATGAATGTTGTAATTCATTTTTCTATATCTACATTTTATGGAGGGTGTAAAATTTGTATATGATGAATTTATATAATATTAATATCATTATTAACATTATTTATATTTTCTAACTAAGGTCAATATTCAAGTACTATAATTATTGAACTGAAACTCACATGAAAAACATAACAGTTATCACCGAAAAATAACAATTTTAATAATACAAAATAATACAAAATGTTTTTTTAAATTTTATAATGGGTTATTTCGAATAATATAAGTATATATATGGTTCTTGAATATAATTATATTAATTTTACATTTATTATATGAGATTTTATATTGCTTAAAAATAAAGTCACACTTTAGTTAAGGATTTCTCGTCTCACTTGGGTTTCTGTGTGGTATACGTCATATTCCACACATGTTTCATTCATGTGATGTATATAATAACTCTTTGATATGTTATATCATAAATATATTTATATTAAAGATATTTAAAGGTTCATATGAAATTATTTCTTTCAATTTACTTAATCGGTAATAGTATTATGTTACAATTTCACTTTTTATCGACATTGTTTATGCTTAAATTTCATATAATGAAATTATATCATATATCCCTAAAAAATATTATCTATTTTATTGTCCTAAATTTATTTATATAAATAAAAAAATTTCATTTAATTTTCCTCTCTATGAGCACTCAATGTTCTGAAATTATGTTTTTAAGTAAAATCAACATTGGTTTTTATTCAGCCGAGAATACCTTCTTCTATGTCCATATTTTCCTTAAAATAATTTAAATGATTTTTTTACTAATCTCCAGAGATTTATTAAAAGTCATTTTTACCCAATTTTCAACTTCAATAAAAAGTTTTAAAATTAATTTCCTTCTAATTTTCAAAAATGAGGTACTTTTTACCAAAGGTGTGAGTGGAGTATTTTTTTAAATATACACCACATAGATGGATTTTCCCATCATCATGACTACTGTTTTATTTAAAGAATATTTCGTAAACAATCCTGAGTTGTCCCTCAATAGGATTCTCAAACCAACCCGAAACAAGGCTTGAAGGGTGTTCCTAATCTCTATGGGTTAAAATAAGTACATGGGAGTCATGGAATAACCATATAAGAATGATTTCACACATAAACATTAAATAAATAAGATCTATAAAGTAAATAAAGTTTTGACATGCCCCATCCAAACACTAGAAATCCATGCTAGAGAAAATAAACAAACTGAAACCTAATATCGAAACAAGGAAAGCAGTGAAACATCATCGAGCACCAAAACCCACCTTCACTCTTTGAACACCATCTTCTACAAGGAAAATATACCCACATCTAGTGGATCTACTTTTCCTAGTAGAAACAAGAGTTTCCCTCTATATATAAAAAGAATAAAACTCCTATATGAAAAAAATGATAAAACAAACTTACTTTCCTCTTTGTGACTATACAAGTCACCACCTAATAATAATAACCACAACTCCCCATGGGCAGGAATAAAGGATAACCTAAACCTCCCATGGAAAAATGATAAATATATATATGTGTGAGAACATAAGCACTCAATCGGGAATCCAAAATAAAAACCATTCCCTATGCCTTAACTATAAATATAAAACCCTTACAAGTTATTTTGCAAATATTAATATATGAAAAAAAAGGTTTTATATTTCCTTTAAAAATATGTAATGGGATACTGGTTCAAAAAAACAAACCATTTTCTTCTTTTATTTCCTAAACCATTCTCCAAATAATGTGAGGTTTTCCGATAATCCATTTATAAGAAATAAGGTTCTGATAAAAGATGAGTGTTAGTGAAAGTACAATAGTAATGATTTTATCATTAGGTTCATCAAAATGAGAGGGAGTGAAACATTATTTTTATCATTTTAAACATGAAAATGAAACCTGGAAAAATAGAATTTTTAAAATAGTACCTTGAAAAATATGAGTTGATGAGAGAAAGAACCATGGAAAATCCTGAAGTAGATAAATTATTTGGGGTCCTAGGATCCTCCTACCCTTAATGATCAGTCATAAAAATAACTCCCCTTATGTACGATATATTAGAGATGTCATCAAAAAAGTTTTATTGGCACCAATAGCATCATAATCCTCATCATCCTGTTCAGTTAGTGCTCTAGCTTAGTCTTATTTAGAAGACTAGGATGAAGTCAGGTCATCTTTCCTAGAATACTAGATCTTAGTCCACCAGACTAGGCACCCAGAATTTGGATGTGTCATGCCTATAATAGAAAAACATAAGGGAGGCACAGTGGCCAAACTGAGTTTCAATCACACAACATAGAAAATAAATCATACAATAACACCTCACCTACTAATGATACCAATATGAAGTACCCTTTTCTCAAATTATACCAACATGCCAATCATATAAAATATTAGTTCCACAACCACATAGAAATCTAGGATTCCATTAGGGTGATCTTACTTTTCATCAAATCATTGGAAATTTCCAACCATGCCATACAATTTGGAATAAAACACCACTCATTTTAAAAAACACTTTAAAACCATATGTTTTAAAATCCAAAACTACTCTTTACACTTAGACACAAATGAACCTTTATATATATATATCCCTTATACTAATGCACATATCCACAATGGTATGTGACAATATGTACAGATATAGAATATATATGTTTGTGTGTGTGTGTGTGTGTATGTGTATGTGTATAAGACATATTTGATACAACAAAGGATTATAAACAATGTAGAGTATCTTTAAGAAACTAGAACATGCAAATGTGCCGTTCTTAAAAACTAATCAAAAGAACAAAACATATTTTCCATTTCCAATTAACATGTGATAAATCATTTTGAAAACCAATTAAAATTTTAAGTTTCTTTACATTTCAAAACACATTTGGAAATATGCTTTAACAATGTAAATCCTCACTAGAAGTTTGAAGAAAATATGAAAAACTTGTGAGAGAACATTTTCAAGAACCAGAAACACTTTACATAGAATATAAACTTTATATAACAATGAAAACTCACATTAAAATAATCATGGAATCATATTTTTTAAATTAAAGGCTTATATATAGGGTAAACTACCTCAAATGGTGTTTCCTTTATCAACAGTAGCCCAAATCTACCTCAAAAAGGTCCAAGGTGCATCTGAAAAATATGGGAAACTCAAAAGTCACAAAACAACTGACTAAAAATTTATCTAAAAGGGAAATTAGATGAAAACCTACATGTATTTAATGGAAAACACATCACCTTCAAACCCCATAGATATAATTGGAGTCTACTTGATCATCACTAAATCTAGGAACTGAAAATAAAGTAAAAAATATCATTAAGTTTAGATTTTGACTATGGTGTGTGCATCGAAATGGGGTAAAAGGTGAAACAAAAATATAATATGAATATAATGGAGGAAAAATCCTTACCAATTAATATTTCACCTAGAATAAAAGGATAAAAGAGTGTGGATAGGAGGTCATGGAAAAGGGGTAGCACGAGTAAGGGGAATCCCCTTAGGAGATTGATTGGTCATGAATAGGAGATGGTGAGGGGGATATGGATAGTTGAATTATGTTATTATAATTGATAATATAATTTATTATAGTATTGTATTTTTATTTATTTTTTTAGAATCATGGACATTGTGTACGGTTTGGATCCATGGTTAACCAAATCATGTGACAAATATACACCCTTGGCTCCTAGAGTATCTCTCATAAGAAATTTATATGGTTCGGAAAACCATACACCATTTATGTGGTTAGTCTATACCAAGACACATATTCTATCACATGGTTACCACCTGTTTTGAGAAATTACGTTCCATAACCATGTGATGTGCTCTGCGTGTCCAAAAACACCTAGTTTCGCAGAGAAAGACACCTAGTAAGGGAGCAAAAATAACTCAATATTATTTTTTTTGGGTGTGATGATTCTCCCCATCATTACACATTCTACCCCATAAATTCCCATGAATTATGGTTAATCCTGACATTAGGAAAGAGATAACTACCACTCGAGAAGAGACTCCCAAAAGAAGCCAAGTAAATCATCCTCAAGAACTGAGAAATGCGTCCAAGGAATCATCTCTCCAAATAAAATCACACAAAAAGGAACACCCTAACCCCTAACATATAAATAAATAAAGGTAAAAATCATGGTTTATTCGGGATCTCCTTGAGAATCTATCACATGACCCTCTATTCTGGCTCTCCAACTACTATGATCAGGATTGGGTGGGTTATGATAAAGAATTATTCAATCAAGGAATCTTAAATAAAATGTTCACCACAAGATCCTTCTATAGTGTCCTCCCTACCATATTAATACATTGGTTAAACATTGATCTCCCTATCCAAAGAAATCATGAGTCCTAAAAAAATCCAAAAACTATGAGAAATTATGTATGGAATAATGTACACCCCCACTTCACAACAATAAGATTATGAGTTTTTCGAGAAAGATACTTCTACTAAAACAAGAATTCCTAAAATATGGAAAAATTAATATAAGGATCTTAAGAGAAACTGTCGTCACCCAAACATCCTCAAAACACCTCCTAAGAACCTTAACCATTTTATAGAACCAAGAACTCAAAGTTCCACCACCCTAAATACTGAAAATAAGAGAAAGATGGATAGAGAATGCAGATAAGGTACATTTGAGAATCCCCCAAATGAACATGCCTTAACAAGATCTTAATGGGATCTAGTCTCGAGTTAAGGGAAGAAAACATGGGACCATTTCTCAAAATACTAACCCTTTGTGTACCCAACTGATCAGAATCATAAATCACCATTCCCAGTCATCCAAAGAACTCATCCAAGGCTTTCCCATGCAAGGAATTGATACCAATACTAAGGCAGGCACCTTATCAAAATATAATACCATTGAAAAAAATGATGCTAAAAAATTATTTTTCAAATGGTAATACCCATAGTAACACTTATTCAAAATTTTATAAAATAATCTAACCACCTCAAACTTGAAAATTTCAAACCACTAAATGATCCAAAATAAAAAGTCTTTAAAAAACAAAAAAACATATCAAGGGAAAACTCAACCAATTTACACTCTAACATCTGAAACAAAAAATTTGGGTCAACATCCAATACACAAAGAAGATCCTACACTACATGAAAAAATTCACTCTAGGGCCTATGGATAGATTTTTGATATCTTGAATCGTCTGTTTCCCCATGGTTATGAGATGATAATCCATATATAGAACTTATACTTTTGGTAGCACAACATATAGATCCTCTTTAGGTGACCCAAGAATATAAAACATCCTATGGATAGAGTTTTCATATCTTCAGACATCTGACCATCCACACTTTATCAAGACCTTTCTAGGGAACACTCAAACACCATGAAAGACTAATCCATCGATTCATGCTTCTAAAATCTAAATAAAATTTTCCCTACATGAATCATAAATCGGAAATAAAAACACCAATCACTAAAACAAAATAATATTTATAAAACTTCCTCATATCCATTTAATTTCCCTATCATTGAAAAATAAAACAAAGTTCACTTCAAATTATTTTCTAAATTCCAATTAAAAATAACCCAAACAATCAAAATTAAGGTCCCACTTTGAAAAAAAAAGACACCAATTTTCTTAAAAAAATTTAAATTCACCTCTTAAAAAATCCATGACCGAATCATTTCACTAAAAACACATTTTAGATTACCATTTTTTTTAAAAACTATGTTTCCATATCATTAAAATAAATATTTTTGTACAAATACCATGAAAATCATTTTCTAAAATGTTTAACCATCTCAAATTAACCCTTTTAAATTTTCACATTATGTTTAAAAACATAAAACCATTCAAAATCACGTTTATATTTTTAAAAACCTAAAAAAATCTTGAAAAGCACATTAAAATCGAAAACCTTTTTTCAAACATTGGCTATAACTCATTTGACTAAAACATGAAGCCTAAATAAAACCAATATAGGACTAGTGACCATATATTAATTAATTTCATGGCTTGGTAGACCATGCGTCAACTACATAAACATCCCCAAAAGTAACAAAGAACAATGTATGTGATCTCTATAAGGGTTACCAATCAATTTGAGTTCACTATGTACCACTAAATCAACTCATGTTTTATCCCAAAAATAGAAGATCAAAACCAAAATCCCAACATCCCCTAGTGATTAGAGGCTCCAATTAGAAAATAGTATGTGATTCTCCTCCCTTGTGTACCTATCAATTCTTGAAAATACTATTTCTATTCTACCTAACATAATAAATAATAAAGGTTACTTTTCAGAGGGATAAGGTTCATATTGTGAAATGAACCTGAATCCCCCTTTGATACCATTTTATCACGAACCAACCAAATCCATCCCTCTGTTGGGTGCCTAAATTAGCCCATGAAAAGGCTTGAAGGGTGTTCCCAATCCCCATGTGCTAGAACAATTTCTTGGGTATCAAGGAATCCCCAATTCAGAATTATTTCACCATTAAACATTAAATAAATATGTAGTGTGAAGTAAATAATATTTTGTATTGACTCGTCCAAAATTCTGATGTCCATTCCAGATAAAATAAACAAGTAGCAACCTAATATCAAAATATGAAAATTAGTGAAAAAACAGTGAGCACAAAAAAACTCCCTCACATTCCGAACACCCTCTCTTAGCCAAGACTCCCACCTCCAATGACTCTTCTTCACCCACCAACAACTATAGTTACCCTCCATCGGTAGAAATCAGTAAAATCCTATGTGTCCATGATAATAAAAGAAACTGAAATAAAACTAAGAACAAGAATACCTGCCTCCTTATGACTATATAAGTCACCGCCCAACAACATGAACCACGATGCCCCATGGTCGAGAATAAAGGATAAGATAAACCTGCCACTAAAAAATTATAAAGATATAGAGGTGTGAGAATATAAGAAATTAATAGGGATTCCAAAAGAAAAACTATGCCCTATGCCTTAACATTAAATAGAACACTATTTCAATATTGTTTTAAAAAATTAATATATTAAAAAAGGTTATCCATTTCCTTTCAAAATAAGTAATGGGATAGTGATTTAGAAAAAGATAACATTTTCTTCTTGGATTTCCAAAAACATTTTCCAAAGAAAGATATGTTTTCTAATTATCCGTTTGTAATAAATAATAGGATAATATAATATAAGTCTCATTGAAAGAATAATAGTTAATATCTTATCATCAGGTGATACAAAACTACGGGAAGTGAAACTTTTTCTTATCATTTTAAACCTAGAAATGAAACCTAGAAAAAGTTCATTTTTAGAAATATTACCTTGTAAAACATTAGTAAATATGAGAAAGAACCATGGAAAATCCCTAAGTAGCTAAGTTAGTTGGGGTACTGGGATCCTCATACCCTTAGTGATCAGTCACATAAATAAATCCTATCACACATGAGCTTCTAGAGAGGTTGTCTTTAAAGTTCTAGTGGTACCCACAGTATCATCATTATCATCATCATTATGTTTAGTTAGTGTTGTATTACGGTATTTCTAGGGAGAATAGGATAAATCAATGCCATCTATCCCATCATATTAGTCCTTAGTTCACCCACCTAGGTTTCAAATACTCCCATTTTTCATGCTTATAACCACAAATAATAAGTTAAGTGTGGTAATGAAACCTTGTTTCAGTCACAAAATACTGAAAATAAATAATACAACAACATGTCACCTCCCCGCACTATGATGGTGAGCCCCTTTTTATCAAATCATACCAAAATTCCAATCATATAAAATCTAAGTTCAATAACTATCAGAAATTTTGGCTTTAATTGTAGTGTTCTTCTTTTTTAGAAAACCTATTTAAAGCATCAATCGAGCCTTGTCATTTTGAAACAAACACCACAAATTCAGAAAACCACATTAAAACCATAGCTTCTTAAATCCAAAATCCACTCTTTACACTTAGACACATATAATCCTTTATATGTATATAAGTACCCCTTATCCCAATGCATATTTTCCCAATTCCATGTAAGAATATGTACAAAAATGTAACTTATATATATATATATAAGTCACAGTTGATACATTGAAGGATTAGAAACTTCATAGATCATATTTAGGAAACCAAAACATTCAATTTTTCTATTATAAAAATTCATTCAAAATAAAAAACCACTTTTACATTTCCAATTTATATGGGATAAATCATTTGAAAATCTATTTAACCATTTAAGGGGATTTAAATTTCTAATCACATTTTGAAACATGCATTAACAATTGAAAACCTCACTGGATGTTTAAGTAAAATATAGAAAACTTGTGAGAAACTATTTATAATCTCTACATCCACATTACATATCATATAAACATTATATAATCACAAAAAACCACTTTAAAATAATCAATAAATTACAATTTTCTAATTAAATTATTGGGAATTGGGTAACATACCTCAAACCGTGCTTCTTTCATCAACAACGGTCCAAATCTATATCAAGAATGTTCAAGGTGTACATAAAAATACATGAAACCCAAAATTCACAAAATACCTAACTGAAAATTAGTCTATAAAAAATCAGATGAAAACCTACCTAGATTTGATAGAGAACACATATCCTTTAGCAATTATGGCTAGAACATGCTTTAACTCGGTCCTCACTAACCCTAGGAACCAATAATCCCCCAAAAACACCAAATTTGGGTAAGTGTTTATTTATTGAATATTAACCATAAGGGGGAGAAAAATTTTGAAATAAAAATAGAAGAGGAGGAGAATAGAGGAGAAACTGATACTAATGAAGATCACACTTGTAATTGGAGGAGAAAACGGCACAGAGAGGAGGTCGTGGGAAGGGGAGGTATATGTGAGGGGAATACCCTATGGGATGAGTCATGAATTGAATAGGTTTAGGAGGATATTGAAAGTAGAATTAGGTTTTTTTATTATTTATTATTTTTATTATATTTTTTTATTTTTATTATTTTTATTATTTTTTATTTTTATTATTTTTTAAATCATGCACATTGTGTATGGTTTGGATGCATGGGTAACCAAAATATGTGCATACTAATAGGCTCTGGGAGAACCTAACAAAGTCAAGTCACATGGTTTCGAAAACTATTCATCGTATATATAGTTCAGATCTACCAAGATACATAGGTTGCCACACTATTACCACAAAGTTTGGAAAACCGTGTGATATGTACTTCCTGGCCAAACACTCCAAATTTCAGAGAGAAATCCACTCAATAATGGAATGAACCAAAAATAACTCAAAACATTTAGGTTAAGGTGTGACAACATCCTTTACAAATTTCCATGGTTTTTTCAAAGATAATTTTTTCCTAGTGGTATGTATCATTTTAAATTTTAAATAAGTTATTTCAAAATAAAAAGTGTATTTTTCTTCAAGAAATATTACTATAATATTTTAAAGTAATTTTTGTTCTATGATAACACCATTTTATTTTACTTATTCTTTAATGGGGATATAATATTATCATACCATAATTATTATTTCCTTGGATGGTTTGTGATTATTATGGTGAACTGTTGATGAAACCCCTTCTTTCATGGGATAATCTATAATGAAATGATAAATATTTTTATGATATTTTGGAATACATATAAATAGAGTATGTGATGGGTGGTTTGATTATATCCCTCCAATGAATTTTTTAAATATCATTGTTTTATTAGATCAAATGGTATATGGTAGGTTATCCCAAGAACAAAAGAGGGTACATGAGAGGTTATCTCAAGCCCAAAGTATGTACACTTGTGGTTAACCTAAGACTAACATGAGATGAATGCATAGGTCTATGGCCTTGATATAATATGTCTATGATTATTATTATTTCACAATTTATATCCCTCCCTTATGGTATGATCTTATTATAATGTTATTCTCTCATGGCTCATGTTCTCTGATTCCATTATGGTTCATGTCTTATGAACTACCAAGATTTATGTCACGAAACATGATTATAATCTATGAATTATAGAGTGTGATTTTAAAAAGTTAATCTTGTGTCATCATAACCTTATTCTATTGTTATACTTAAAAATGATTATTTGTTAATATCTCACTTATTTACCCTTACTAAGAATCTAAGATCACCCTTTATTTTTTCCTTTTCCCCAGGATATAAAGAATGGTTTTAAGTGTGATATGTATAAGAAGGGTTCTAGTTATGGAGAACTTAGTGGGATATTATGTAGATCTTTTATATGCTTATTTTTTATGTATCCAGGTTTCCAAAGACACTAAGTATTTATGATCCTAATGTGTATAATAATGATATGTAATGAATATTCTTCTAATAAGATAAAATATTTATTTATGTAATATTTGGGTCACCAAATACAAAGTGTAATATATTTTTAATATAAGGATTATTAGGTTGAAATAATTTCAAACAATAAAATTTTGAAAAATTAGTGGGAATTTTAAACCTTATTTCTTAATTAAATCCCCTCATTAACCCTGTTAACATTATTCCTGGTAATATATTTTCCAACCTCTAAGGGTTATGAAAGTAATTTTAAAATTTTAAAGTGGAACATACATAGAACATTCATGATGGACCTCAATATTTCATATCCAATTTAGTTATTATAAGATTTCTATGAATTTTTAATGATTTAAAAATAATTTTTAAACATTGAATTTCCTTTAAAGTCATTTTCATGACTATTCACATATATTGACTTTAAAGGCATCAAGATAATAATGTAATTATAATATAAAAACTTTCACCACCACATATACTTTTTAATTATACATGAAATTCATGGAACACCATATTTAATCCAAAACATATTACTTATAAATTTTTTGAATAATTTACTTGATTTTTTTATATTGCTTAAACAAGATTGGTGTTGACGTTGTGTAATCATTCTATGTAATTATACCATCTCTAAAAATTAAAAAAAAATATTAATATCATAAATATATTTTATTAGTCATTGATTTTATTATCTATATTTGTTTATATATCACTTTTACCAATATCCATATTATTAAAAGATAATAAGTGAGAGAGAGTGACATTTTGTAATTATCATTTACCTAAAATAATATAATGGTTGTAATTAAAGGAAAGTGGAACCAATGTTCCATATTTTAGAATTTGGTATTATGATTTCAAAATTCCAATCATCCAATGAAATAAATCCATGTTTTGGATTGATTTTTAGACCATATCTCATATTTTCAACCTCATTTACCTCATTTTACCATTTATCGTGGTGATAAACTTTTACCACTATTACTATTAATTGTGACATAAAATTAAATAGGAGTTATTAGATAATCTGAATATTATGATTCCAATATAATATATAAGATTTAATTTTCAAGTTTTTTAAAAATTAATTTAAACATAATTTTGTGATATGGAGAAAAAAATTGGTTTTTAGAAAAATACAATTTTTATTCATAAAAATTATTTTATAACGAAATATGGTATAATATTGATTACCATAGAATTAATTGGTTTATTTTTAATAAAATTAAACTTATATAACTTTCAAAAAAATCTAAATCCAATTAGAACATTAAATTTACTTTTATTAAAAGTAAAGAAATTATAGTTTTTTGAAAAATTAGTATTTTCACTATTTATCCAAAAATCAACTTGTTCAAAAAAATCCCAAAAAAATTTCTTAAGATTATTTTTCCTTGATCATTTTAAAAATATTTCCATTCTATTAGATAAAATTTCTAAAAGTCAAAACAAATATTCACGCATGAAATGCATTAAAACCTAATTTTTCATAAAATTTATTTTTTGAATTATAAAATTAATCATTCCTTATATAGAAGAAACCATTATATGAATTATAATTTATTTTATTAAAAAATTTATATATAAATTTCATTAAAATCATTCATATGTAGTGATTAAATTAATTTATTTTGATAAAAAATACATTACACATATAAAATAGTTTTCTAAAAAATATCTACTTTAATATTTTATGATTTTATTTAAATTTGTGTTCTTATTTCCGAGGAACTAATTAGTACATTTTTATTATAAAAACTTTTTTCATATATTTCATAATTTGGTTAATCATATTCCTAACTTTCAATCCAATGCATATGTTATAATAGTGATATTTTAATAATATATATATATATATATATTAATATTATATTATAGTTCATTTTAAGATCGATATTGTATGTAGTTCATGAAACTGAACATAGTGTTATTTTTAAACTAAAATCACAGGGTGTTACAAAATTCTTAAATAAGATAACTTATGAAATCTAAAAAGGAAGGAAACTTAAAATTTGATGTTTTATAATATTTATTTACAAATTTTACATTCTTAATACGAATGGTTCTTTGGGAAATATTGATTCAAAATATCATGAAGATATTATTTGGGTTATTCTAATTCTATTAAGGCATATAGAGTATTACTATAAAAGTAATTTAACTTTTAAATAATGTTTTCAGGTTATAATTGATAAAAATAATTTAAAAAAATAAATCTTGATTTATACTAGGTTAAGGAAGTGTTTAGATATTTTATCTTTGGAGAACCTAAAAATTTAGATTTGTATGCTTCAATTTATAGGTAAATTACCTCTCATATAAAAACTATAAAATTTTATAGGGATCATCTAATTTATAAAAAAAATTATAATGTGACTTCTAGTATAAATCTAGAAATTCCATAAGAATATTTTTTTCTTTTTAGAATTTTGTTTCTAATCTTGTGCCTCAAAATAAATCAGTTAGATAAAAATAAAGTATGGACCTTAGTTAAACCTCTTAAGGGTAAAAAAATTATTGGGACCAAATGGATATTTGGATATAAATTAGATGAATATGGTCAAATAATTAGAAACAATGATGGAGTAGTGGCATAATGATATAATCAAGAAGAATGAATTGATTTTAAAGATTACTTTTTCCCTAGTTTCTAGAATAGAATCTATAAGAATTATTTTGGAATATACATCTTATTTTAGAAAAAAAATCCAATGGATATCAGAAGTGAATTTTTAATGGATATATTTCTAATATTTTTTTAAAAAACATTTCCTGAGTTTTGAGAATTAATTTCAAACTAACCATGTTTTGAATATATCAAGGGCTCTTTAGGGTCTAAAATAAGATCCTAGATCTTATTATGAATTGATATCTAGTATTATATTAAATAAATTTTTTTAAAAGAAGAATTTTGATTCAACTTTGTTTATTAAAATTAGTTCTAAGGATATTTTATTTAATCATATATATGTTGATGGAATTATATTTCGATCCTCATGTGAAAAACTTTATAATGAATTTGAAACTTTAATGAAAAGTGAGATTTATATAATATTAAAGGGTGAACTTAAATTATTCCTTAGTATGAAAAATTCTCAAAGGAATTATGGTATTTTTATCAATAAATATAAATATACTAAATATTTAATTAAAATATTTGGTTTAGAATATTTTAAAAGTAGGTATACTCACATGGCTACTATATGTATGCTTGATAATGATGAAGTTGTAAAATGTTTTGGTATTAAAATATTTAGAGGCGTGATTAGTAGCTTGTTAGACTTAACAAATTCTAGGCCTGATTTAATATTTAATGTCCTAATGTGTGATATATTTTATATTAATCCAAATAATAATAAGTTAAATTATATCGAAGTATTATAAAGTATGTAAAAGAATATTTAAATCTTGGTTTATTTTAACTTTATGGAATTTATTTTAATTAAATAATTTATAATGATTTAGAATTTAGTGGATTCAATATTAATACAAAATGCACATCAGGTATGTGTTACTATCTAGTAAAATGTATTGTTTCCTTGAGTTCTAAGAAAAAAAAATTGGTATCATTATCAACTACTGAGAGTCAGTATGTTGTAGTTGCATCTTGTTGTTTGTAGTCTTTATGGATTAAACAAACACTTCTAGATTTTAGATTTAATTTTGAAAAGATCCACATATATTGTGATAATACCTCCATAATTTCTATTTTGAAAAATCCATTACAAGATTCCAGGGATAAACACATTGATATTATATTTCACTTTCTTATAGATCATATTCAAAAAATGAAATATAATTCTAGAATATTTTTTCATATAAATCTACATGCTTACATATTTACTAATCCCTTGGACTTAGGTAAGTTTAATAAAATCAAATTTTAAATTGGTATAATGGAAATTTAATCTTATGAAATATGTTTATGGGGTTAAATTATGCTTCTGAGTTGATTATCAAATTTTGTATATTTCTTGGTCATACTACAAAATATTACATTATTTGGTTCTCTATCATGTGTTTTAATATTTGGTACTAGCTTTATTCATTGAATATCATCCCTTGAATATCTTGATATTTTTTCAATGCTCCTTGAGGTTTATAAAATATTTTTTTACCAATAGGAGCTTGTACTATAGAATATGATCAAAAAATGTAAGCTTGCATACACTATTTTAATGTTTTAGTATAAATTGTTATTTGATGTAGCATTATAAGAGTTAGTTTCTTTCCCAATAATAATTCCATAGGATATTTTTCATGTTCTATGTTAACATTATAAGGGTTAGTTTCAATCCCAAAAATGATAGTCTATATTAGGGGGAATATTTTTTTAATATACTATAAATATATAATAATTAATTTTTTGATCAATTCCAAAAAGGGGGGAAATTTTAAATTGATATTTTATTTTTTAATAATCAAAAGGGGGTAATGTTGAAGTGGCTTCTTGATCTAGTTTGTTTTGTTGTGTTTTGATAATTAAAAATACTTTTTATTTTTTAATTATAATTTCTCATAGTGTTGTTTCACTCATTATTAAAATAGATTAATTTTTTTAAAGATTTAATTGTTAAATTTATTAAATTATTATATGTTTATTTTACCCTTACACAAGTTTTGGATATATATATTTTTGCCTTTACATGAGCATGGATCTACCCATACATGGTTATCATTTACCCTTACGTAGCATGTGAACAGTTTATCTTACCTCTACATAATTTACCATTGCACAGGTTTTGTGAGAAATATTTTAAATTTTTTTAAATATTTTAACCTAAAAAAACATCTCCATTCACCTTTATAATGGTTTATATTCTAGGTCTTTCCTCGCATAAATTGTTTTATACCATTATGCATTGTATATAGTCTTCACATTACCCTTACATTTCTTATATAATTTTGGAATTACCTATACGTAACATATATAAAATATTGATTACCTTTATATAAGAATAAGGATCAACCATGAGGCTTATAGATATTCAACTTCATGTACAATGCATCGACCACATGAATAAAATAGACTAAACATAACTAAAAAATTCATAAATTATTTGATCGAATGTATAAGAAAATGTATCAACTGTATGAATAAATGGATCCATTACATGATTAATGGATCAACTATAAGACTATTAGACCAACCATAAATTAAATCTAATTAATCACGCATTAATCCTAACCTACCTCAAGACTAGACCTATCGCATGTTTGGACCTACTGTAAGACTTGATATATAGTAAAGAATTCGACCATATGAAAATATTCCAAAATTTTGATTCTCTATTTTCTATATTTTTATGTTTCTCTATCTACAACAGGTTTTTTTTAAAAATCACTGTTATAATAATTTATTAATTAATTATTAATTATTTCAAAACTAAGGAATTATTTTTGGAATAATTCCATTCAGGGTTAAATAATCATCATGTTTATTGAATATTCATATTTCTTTTTAAAAAAATTAGAGTTTTGATGTTATATTATATAGAAATTGAATAGTTTTCCTCACATGTTTTATGGGAGTGTTCCAAAGGACATTAATGTTATTTATTATGTATTTTTATTATTGTATTAATTATTCTAAAAAATCCGTTATATATCTTATTTAAATTGTATAGATTATTTAAGTGACATTCATGGGAATATTTTTCATGTGCATTCAATGAAGAAATCAATTATTTCACTAATAATGATAAAATAAAATGGGATTTATATTTTTAATCTGTTATGCTTGAAGGAACTATATATATTAATTTTAAAAAATCAGTTTGACATCTAGGTTAATCATATTCTTTAAATTTACTATTAAACACACATTTGTGATCAATTACTACTCTCAACTGGTCTTATTTCGTTTGATCCTTTGCTATAAGAGAGAAAATTATTTCCTCGACACTCAAATATTAACTTGTTCATCTAGTTTTTATGGTTCATAATTATTTCTATTATTATGTGTGAATAATTTTATTGGGTTTTACTACCCATAAAAGATATGATTTCTAGGTTATAAAACCCCATAAAAAGTTGCATGTGGGTTGTTCCTAATTGATAAAAGGCAGGGGGATCAGTTGTGTTTTGGTTCAGTGAAAGGTTGGTTTGGTTTATTTCACCACCTCAAAAGGAAACAAGTTGGTTTATGACTCAAAGTGAGAGAAATTAAGTCATGGGTTATTCCCCAATGTATTAAAAATGAATTTTAAGGTTTGTGACTCCCCATCAAAAGTGTAAAATTTCATTATAGTGGGTTTTATTTGTCACTGCAATTGAGAAGAGTAAAGATTCTAGTATGATCATTTAGATCTGAAATACTATAAAAAACATTATTTTATTTTATATTTTTATTTCAATAATATTAATATATAAATTTTAAAATATTTCATAAAATGAATTTTAAAATATCAATTTACCCCCATCTCTCCTGACCATTTGTCCATTCTCGTATTGGGACCTCACATTCACCCCCCCCCCCCTAAAAAAGTAATCTATATTTAACTTCACCATCGTGGTTGATACCAACTGAGATGTTATGGATGATATCAATTTATGTTTTTTAAGGGGACACTATGATTTATATTAAAAAATAATACCATGACTGATATCATCTAGAATGATATTAGACTTTCACAGAACTCATTACAATGGTTCTCCCCCTAAATTTCATCACCATCAATTCCTTTCTCAATGAAAACATTTTTAACTTATAAGGTAATAAATTGTATTTCTTTTTCCCACCAGTTAGAGAAACAATATTTAGAAGTGATTCTCAATAAAAAAAACTCACTTCAATTTAGATTCACTTTTCTTCATGATTACACCCTTTAATTTTCAAGAACTAATATTATTAGGCAGCATCGACTTCTTCTACTAATCTATAATTTTCACTTTGTGTGGATATTTATTTTTCGCTTTTTCTTGTATGGAACAAGCATTATTCTAAGATTATTTTTTCTCTATATTTATTAATTATTCTAAATATTCTAGATATACAGTCATGAAAACCTTTGGATCATATTATACTTTCTCCTTATGTTATTATTTCTCTTTTATAGAAACTTTTATAGTGAATATATTTTTTGATTCTTTTTTGTTTTCATCTAAAAACTTCTTTTGACTAGGAAACCATTTAATGAAAATTTCAAGAGTTAATTCAAACATATTGCATCTTCCATGAAACTTATTAATTTCTCTTGATTTACTCTTCTATAGTAACTTCTTATCCAATTCAACTTTTCCTTTAGAATTTTTTTTCATCAATACAACCCAATTTCCTTTATTTTATATTTATTTACTCTGTTTTATTATATTTATTATATTGACTTTTATAGATATATAATTCTTTCACCTATCTATTATGTGGACTTTTCTTCAATAGGAGAATAATATTATTTTGGGTACTAAATCTTCAATTACTTTTTTCATTAGTGAGTTCTACTTGGTAACTTTTATTTCTATACATCTCAAGTTAAAATTACATTCTATCTTCATTTTATTTTTATTTAGCTTTCATAGCCTTCCTTAATTTTTTGTAACTGGGTTTTGATTGGTAGATGTAAACCAACACTCTTCATCAGGATAACTATTTAATTGTAACTTTCACAAATATGGTCAAGATATTCAAATATTTTAAAATTTAATAGGTTTTCCTCATTTCATGATCTATGACTCTGCTTAAGTAAATCATTATTAACTTTTACTTTTCTCTCCCTTAATTTAGGACTCATTTGTTTTATATAGGTTGACCAGTTGTGGAAATAATCAATTTTATGGTGTTTAAAATTTCTATAACACCAGCGGTAGCCAAAAAAATATACTTTTCTTCCCTTGTGTTTTAGTTTGGATAGTAGAAATATATTTCTATTTTTGAGTGTTAACTCTTTTCTTCTAGACACCTTGTGTGGAACCACATTATCTATTATTTCTTGTATCTATATTAATAGATGTTGTGGTTTTCTCATTAATTTTCATTTTCCATATTTTTCTAGAACTTAAATTGTATCCTACACTATTCAAAGTATCATAACTAATATAAATAGTTTTACCACAACCCAATATTACCTTATATATTAAGCATGTAAGAGTTGTATCTTTTGATAAATACAATCTTCATGTACTTCTAGAATATTGATTTTGAGAAATAAGAAACTCCTAGGATATTCTAGTAGTGTAAATTTTCTCAAATTCACGTGATTATCCAACTTGAGTAACTTCCATTTTCTCCAATTTTACATCTAACTCAAGACACTTTAAATATAAATTGTTTTTTAGATCCTCATGAGATTTTACTTTATCCTTACATTCAACTTCATTTTTTCAAATATAATCTTTAAACACCTTCTTTTTTTATAGTAGTGAACAATTATCCCCTTTTATTATCTTATATTAACCTTACAATAGATAATTCCTAATATTCATAGTAACTATTTATGAAACAACCAATTATTAAAAAAAATCTTAAATACTACCATCGCACACTAGTTATTTGAAATTATAATTGGAATGAGGAAATATTTTCATTATATAGTTGGAAGATTATTCCTTTTATTCTATAAGTTCGATAAGTTCTTTTTTATTTTTAGTACTTATTGTCCAACGCATCCTCGATCTCATTGGATTATGATTCCATTTGTGTGTTTTCATCATTTAAACACATAATGAATGTTAGTAAATATATGTTATCTTATGGGGTATTCTTCCTATAATCTTATATTTTATAGTAAAAATTTTAAATAGTTTCCAAAATTTAATCCCCTTTACATATTGAGTAGGATTCATCTATATGGTTAATCTTAATAAATGTATCAGAAAAACTATTACCATGTTTTCCTTTTGATAGTGGCAGATCCTCATTCCACTAGTTTTTAGAAACTATCTATAATAACTTATGTTCTTCTTTATTAAAACGGCCCAAACTTTCATTAATGAAAATTTCTCTTGATCTATTTAAATGTCTTATTATGTAAAATGGTTATGTAAAACATATGTACTTCCTTGGTTTTATATTTTTGTATTTTAAAATACCATTAATAAATGTTATCAGTTCTAATATAACCATTGAGAAATAATCTCATGGTTAGTATAAATATAGGGCTTTAACAAATCCAATTTACTCAGACAAAGGAAATGATGACCTCATCCAGTAGAATTACTCCATATGAAGCCTATTAGCCGGATCTCGGAAAGGAGGTGGCGTCATTAGGCATCTCTCTTCACCAAGCTCAAGCCGACCATGAACATGTTAAGCTTGAATAGAATATCCTATGGGAGAAGTAGAATTTAATAGATATTACCACATGAGAAATGTTATCCAAGCCACCCCAAGATTTTGCTACCATTTCACAGCTTACCCTTTAGTCTTATGTGGGTGTTATAAGTGGTTATGTAACAAAACCCTAAAACTATGGTTATGTACATTATTTTTTTATAGAATAAAAAATATACATTCATTTCTATTATTGTTACATTGTAAATAGTTTTTAAAGAACAAATATTATTTTAGTTAATATTCAATTAGGAAATCTATTTTGATGAATTAATGGATTTTTGAATTAAATAATATTTTAAAAAAATATTATTACTAAATTAATTTTTATTAAATATAAATTATCATATAATTTTTATGAATACAATTGTAATATTTATTAAGGTTTGAAAGCTATTTTTCTTAAAACCCATGAATTTTTTATAAATATCGGTTTTTATTTTAAAAGTAAAAATTCACATGTTTAGAAAATAATTTAGATAAAATTAATATTTATTTATAATCACAATGTAAAAATTATCCAACGGTGAATTTTTCATAATATTCTGAGATAGTCGAATTTTTTGGGTAAAAAATTAAATATCGTTTAAATATATATTGTGTTTTATGACATCATAATGACCCAATAGTGAAATAATAAAATACTATAAACATGTTTCTTGGACAATATATGTTTTACCATTAAAAAAATTGTTTTTCTTGAATTATTTTACAAATCCTTAGTGGACCCTCCAACACATATAAAACATTTTGTCATTTAAAAATGATTTCCTTTAGAGTGTGACTCACCTCCACATAATAAAGCCTTCTATTTTAAGAAGTTCGCCCATTGGAATTATAAAATAGTGTTTTCCACTCTACTTTCTCGAAAACCATTGGTATAAACCATGGGATGGTTTGTGGTTTGGATTATTTTAATGTGTGGTGTCCAAAACCTAAATAATAAAGAATTACCTCTCTTTTCCTATATAAACAAACCCAAACTCCCACTTCCTATTCACTCAAAGACTTTGGAGCTCAACCAACCTCTAAAATTCTCTCCCTATAATCCTCTAAAGGTTCCCCAAGCTCCCACGAATCCTCTCTCAATCCCCTCCCAAGCCTTTGGGATCACACTTCTAAGTAAGGGATTTCTTCCTTTCTCATTTTTGCCCAAATTTCTTTATGTTGTTATTCCCTTTTATTTTCAATTAAAAATGTTAGGGTATGATTTCTAACCTCCCTAATACTTTCCTTATTTTTTTTAATTATTATATAACTCTTTATCTCTCATTAATGCATCCCATGTACACTTGTTACCATACCGAAATTCCGTAAGGGATTTCTCTCTCCTCATTTACATTCTAGAAATTATTTTCTATTATGAATATAAATTCCATTACATATTTTGGGAAATATATCTATATGACCCCCTTACTGTCCATTTAATGTACATATGATGAGACATCCCTTTCTCTATCATAAAACATTTTTATGAATTCTTATGTCAGGTAGTTATGCTGCCAAAATTGCACTGTGATTTTTCCAAGCCAAAGTCCTTGTGTAGTGAATACCATGCTCATTTCTCTATCAAGGGTATTCACCTTTATGTGCATTTAATTATTTATTATATAGTTTCATGTATTAATTCCACATTAATTTATTGTGGAATAATTGATGATGTTTAATGAATCCAGGTTATATGATCCGTGTGGAACACTTACGCATGAAATGAAATGATTAAGAAGGGTGCACCCTGATAGCACTTCAATGCATTGGGTAAAGATTTGTATCATGATACTTCAAGTGAAATGAGGTTTTACTCATTATAATTTAAGTGAAATGATGGTTTACTCATTCTTAATGTACAACGATCCTTGTCTCATGCTATTACCATGTTAAGTGTTGTTGTCACATTTCTATGTTATGATAACCATGTTATATCATGACTTTATGTTAATGTTTCTATTATGATCCATTAATATACATATTTCCTAAAATTTATTATATTATTCATGTTCTTGTTTGTTTTCTCTATTACTGGGCTTTATATCTTAACCTTTTCTTATGAATTTCCTCAGGTTATCCCATGAAATGCTAAGTACGAGGGAATATAGTTGTCATGTAAAGGAAGTTTTCAATAAAGATGTTGTGTTTTATGTTTTAAGTTGTTATGTAATGTTACTAATACCCAAAGACACTAGACCTCTCTATATTCTATGTTGTATCAAGTGAAGTTTTTTATTTAATAAATATTGTTTAAGTGTTTAATAAAGAGCAGGGTTCTTATAGTTAGTATCAAAGGGAGGTTTAGTTATTTTTAGGATTAGGATTAGAAGGCCATAGTGAAAGACTTAGGGATAATACTAAGTATAATAAAAACATCCATAAATTTTGGTGAGTATTTAGTGAGTGGTTTATCAATCAAATACATCCCTATCTAGATACGAGCAGGTAGAGGCGGCTCTGGCACAGATTCATATAGGGGTAAAACCCAAAAACACCGCTTTGAGCTAGAATCAAATGAGAACTAGTGCACAACAATGGGACTAGCTGCAATCTTGGTTAAGAAACTCCTACGGGATATGATTTGGTGAATTCATAAGTTTATTATGAACCATTATTAAGGGAATTAAAAAAATTCCCCTAAGAATATATTTTGGGAAGTAAATCATGGATAACATAGATTAAAGCCTATAAATTCATAAGTTAAGGAAATAAAAGTAATTTTTAAGTAATCTATTTTTTGTCTTTGGATTACCATTTATGTGTTACCCATAACATTCCTTTTATTCTAGCCAATGGTCATTAATAGGAGGACTCAGGCTAATAACTGATGTGAAGATCAATGTGATGACTGTTCTAATGAGATTTCCAATCTGATGGGAGCGGGAATCACAAACTTTGTCACAATACTCTCTCAGTTAAATCGAGTTTTGAATAGAAATATCGGTCAAGAGGAATTTTCAACCCCCCCTAAGAAAGAACAAGTCACAATAAAGTGCTTCTTGAGATAAAGGCATTCTTCTTTTAATGGATCATCTGATCCCTCAATCACCTAACAATGGATCTACTCCATTGAAAAGATCTTCTCCATCCTTCAATGTTCTGAACAAGAAAATTTAATTCTAACTGCTTATCATATAGAGGGTCAAGCTAATAAATGGTGGACGATGATAACAAATACAAATCCTAAGGATGAGATTGAGGCATTAGAATGGAAGGATTTCCATAAAATGTTTTTGGACAAATATTTTCCACGCACCTTCTGACTTAAGATAGAAAGTGACTTCCTTGCCCTTAAGAAAAAAGATAATGAATCCGTCAGAGCGTACAAGGAATACTTTGCAAGGATTTTATGATACACCTCTGGCTTTGTCATTACCCCTAAATGCAAGGTTGACCGCTTCTCTGGTGGGATAAAACCTAGCCTACGGAAATCCATAGCGATTCGTGACTTCGAGATCTATGATGAAATTGTTCGATTTGACCTCAAAGTTTAAATGGAAATAAGATAATCTCAGGGGTATCATGGGGATAAGAATCATAAGGTAGACTTCAATATTGGAATTTTGAAAGATAAATCTAATGGTGTTATAAAAATCCATCACCCCGATTGCCAAAGGTGCAGGAAGAAGCACCACTGAAATTTCCTAAAGGGGGTAAGGAAATGCTTTAGGTGTGGAAGAGAAGGGAACTTGGCCATTAAATGCCAACAAGAAAACCCATCGGCTGTGATAGAGGAGAGAAATGATCCATTTGACCCACAATGAATTGTTCATTACTTCAACTGCAAAGAATTGGGGCACTTTTAAAACTATTTCCCTAAGCTAAGGGTTTTCAGAGGCAACCAACAACCTCAAAGGAATTAAGGGAGAGATTTTTCCCTCACTACCACCAAATTGAACCCTGAAAATGAAGTGGTAACAGGTATGCTAGCTATTCATTCTAGAACAGTGAACGTACATTTTGATTCTGGTTCTACACATTCTTTTATATCTCGAAAGATTAGAAGAACAATCCCAACACCACTACAAATCATGAAAGTAAATATGTCTGTGATTAAGTAAAATGGGGCAATCATTTCATCCCAAGAATATAAATCCTCCCCTGTCATAATTTGTGGATTGAAATTACCACCGAACCTCTTTATACTCCCATTGGTGTAATTTTATTCAATTCTTTGCATTGATTAGCTTTACTTATATAGATCCAACATAAATTTCCATGAGAGGAAAATCACTCTTCATATGGAGAATTGACCCTTGATTCTGTACAAGTGAAATGAAGAGGATGAATATTATTTAGCACCATCATCTCAAGCATGGTTATTACTTCCCTATGATCATGCATATCTGGATCAAATGATTGAGTCCAACGAAGCAACCATCCTTGAAGACATGCCTATTGTTAGAGAAGTAATTGAAGTGTTTCCTGAGGAATTTTCTGGCCTTCCTCCTTGAAGTTATGTTGAATTCTAAATTGATCTTATACTTGGGGTGTTTCCAATATCCAAGACTCTATATAGAATGGATGTTGTGGAGCTTGAGGAGATGAAGAAAAAACTACATGATAATCTAGATAAAGGGTTTATACGCCCAAGTGCTTCACCATGGGGTGCACCAGTCCACTTCATCTAGAAGAATGATGAGTCAATGTGCCTTTTCATTGATTATCGTGAGCTCAAAAAATCACCATAAAGAACATGTATCCTCTTCCAAGAATTTATGACTTGATCGATCAGCTACGTGGATAAAAATACTTCTCTAAGGTGTATATGGGGTTGGTAAATTACCAAGTAAGGTTGAAGAAGTAGTATATCTTTAAGACTGCTTTTCGTACATGGTACAGACACTATGAATTCACAGTAATGCCTTTTTGACTCACTAATTCTCTAGATATCTTTATAGAATTGATGAATATAGTCTTTATATATTACCTTGCCAAATTTGTGGTAGTCTTTATAGATGATATTCTAATATACTCCAAAACCAAGGAGGATCAGGAGGAGTATCTAAGCATTATACTAGAGACCATGTGAAAAGGATAATCTCTATGAAAAGTACAACAAGTGTGAGTTCTGGTTTAAGGAGGTATCATTCTTGGGTCATATCATCACAAGAAATGGGATATCTTTGGATCCCTCCAAGATTTCTTCTATTGAGAGATGGTCGAGGCCAACATCAGTAATGGATATACATAGCTTCCTGGGGTTAGCTGGATATTATCACTGATTTTTGAGAAAATTTTCATGATTTTAAAACCCTCATACCAAGCTTTCTCAAAAGGGAGTCGAGTTTTATTGGAGTGATGAATGTGAAGATAGATTTAAAGAGTTGAAAAGGAGTATTATCACTACGCATGTTCACACATTAACCATAAGTGGATTACTTTTTTTGGTATTTAGTGATGCTTCGAATAAGGTACTGGGTTTTTGTGGATGAAAAAATGACAAAATTCATTGCCTATGCTTCAAGGAAATTGAATGTTCATGAGAAAAACTATCCCACATGTGATCTAGAGTTAGATGTAGTAATATTCACTTTGAAAATTTGGTGACATTACCTCTTTGGGGAGAACTATGAAATATACACAGATCACAAAAAGTCTCAAGTATATATTATTACATAAAGAGTTGAATATGCACCAACAAAGATGGTTAGAGCTAATAAAAGACTATGAATGCTCACTCCATTAACACCCTTGGAAAGCGAACAAGGTGGCAGATGCTTTAAGTTGAAAGGACCTAATGAAGCTCACATTTTCATATATTTTATACTGTAAATCATTGTTTATAATACCCCCATAGTGTTTTTGTATGGTTAATTGTCACATTTTTAGGTTATAGTGGTAAATTGAGCTTAAATGTAAAAATCAGTTAAATCTGGAATTTTGACAGATTTTTATCATAGGGGTATTGTTTTCATTTATCATAAATATATGTCCAAATTTTGTGATTGAAATTTTGATAGAATCCTAATTTTATTTCCTTCAACTTTTTCTTTTGAACCAGGAGTTGATTCGGCCATCTAAATGGCTTAAAAATCAATGAAGTTTATGATTTGTCTGGCTAGACAGTGTGGACCCACCACTATAATAGAACCACAAATCGGCCTTCACACATAAAATTGATGTTCTTATACCTGGGATAGCACGAGGACACATAGGGACAGATATGAATCAAATTTGGTGGAGTTTTAAAGTCATTAAAGCTACCATTGGATGTTATCTTTTGGAAGGAAGCTTCCTGGAAGCTGCATCCAGAAACAGAAACAGAGGATTAAAAATTCATAACTCCTCATCCAGTATCCAGAGGAGCTGAAATTTTGAGGGTGAACGAATAAAATATTTATGAACACCTTTGAATAAGGGTTCTACATGTGAAAATTCCATTTAATGGGTCAACAAAGCACAATATTTTGGAGGATAGAATTCTGCCTATAAAAGGAGGCACTCACCTTCTTCCCAAATCATCCCATTCTCCATCCATTCCTTCAAGGCACCAAGAAGGAGATCTCCACTGAGGGAGGCCAGCTGAAACTCTTCCACATTTCTTTTTAATTTATTTATTTTCTTTATTTTTGTTTTAGTTTTCAATTGTAATTTAGATTTAAAATAAATTCATGCATTGTTTTTATTATTGTGTAAACCCATCCATGCTCTTTTATTACTCTCATCTTACCATCATGAACTGTAATACTCATGATCATGAGTAACTAATATGATGAATATTCTGAGTTATTAATCAGGTTCTTAAACCCAATACCATTTTTTAATATTCTTTGAGTTAATTCTAAGGATAATTTATAGTGGGTGTAATTCTCACTGTGGTTGTCTAAAGATTAACTTCTTAATCTACAACCATTTTCCCTCGATTGAGGTGGTGGATGGAGGGTGTTCTTGGTGATCGGTAAGTATACTTTTAATTAATAACTGGGGTAGAATAAGGTGTGTACACATACGATGGAGTGTGTTCACAATGAATATTTGAAGCTGGCCAATGAAGGTGCTCCCTGAAAGTTCTCTCAGTCGAACATCCTTTCTTCTCTAATTAAATTATGTTTAGCATTGCATGGTAATTTAGAATTAAATTTTAGTTTCTTCTAATTTATGAATTTCATTTATTTTATCCAATTCCATTTATTTCATAAAATATAAAATCACAAAAAGAAGCAACTTAGGTGAATTTGATTAAGTAGGTGAACGAACTGAGAAAGCTCCTCAAGTGAGACGACCTTATTCAGCCTCTATGTTGCACTAGGACAACATAAAAATATGCTTTTTTCCATGCCCTACGATTGGCATGCATCAAGACCCAACAATTATATTATTGGGGAGAATTTAAAAGGATCCAATCTTCTTAGATTTGATGAATATAGACATGGGAATCATAAAGAAGGTAAAATCATCAATCCTTTTATATATGATTGCTCAACCATCTATTTTTTGAAAGTTTAAAGGATGATAAAAAGGATGATGTAGGAATTCAAAAGAAAGTTAAAACTATCATAAAAGGTAAATCCTCAGATTTCAATATTAATGAAGATGGAACTGTGAGATTTGGGTCAAGACTGTGTGTTCAATCAAATTTGGAGTTAAATAAATATCTTTTGGATTATGCACATAGTTCAAATTTATTTGTTCACCTAGGAGACACAAAAATGAATTGAGATCTCTGAGATAATTATTGGTGGGATAACATGAAGAAGGTGATCGATAAGTATACATCAAAGTTCCTGGTAGGTCAGTAAGTGAAGGCTAATAGGCAGAAGTCTAAGGGGATGATGAAAGCATTACCCATAACAGCATGGAATTTCGTGAACATTACCATGGAATTTTCACCAGACTTCTGAATACATCCAAAGGCAACAATGATATAAGGGTTGTTACGGATTGTTTTAAAAAGACTACCCCCTAAATTACAATTCAAGATGATTTCTCATTAGATCAACTGGCAAAAATATACATCATATATGTGGTAAGGATTCAAGGAGTACCACTATTGATTATATCTGATCAAGATCCAAGATTCACAACTATGTTTTGGAAGAGTCTTCAACATGCCCTAGCTACTGAGCTGAACTTCAGTACATCTTATCATCCTCAAACTAATTGCCAATTTGAGCAGAGTATCCAAAACACTTGAGGACATATTGAGAGCATGCTCAATTAACTTAAAATGAGGATGGGATCAACATCATCCTCTAGTTTATTTCTCTTACAACAATAGTTTCCACTCAAGCATCCAAATGCATCCTTATGATGCCCTTTATGGGAAGAGGTGTAGAACACTGGCATGTTGGGATGAAGTTTGTGAGAGAAAACTCCTAGGTCTCTAAATGGTCGATGAAATGGTGCAGAAGGTTAAGACCATCTATCATCACATTAAAGCTACTCAGAGTTGAAAAAATTACTATGTTGATAATCGTCGATGAGACAAAGAGTTTGATGTTAGAGACATGGTATTCCTCCACATATCATCGTGGAAGATAGTTGTGGTATTTGTGAATGGGGGAAACCTTAGTCCAAGGTACATCGACCCTTTTGAGATCCTTGATCGTATTGGAGTCGTGGCCTATCGACTAGAACTCCCACTGAACCTATCTCAATTACATGATGTATTCCATGTATAACCCTTAAGGAAGTACATACCTGACCCATTGCATGTACTCAATCTAGAGGTGCTACCATTGTCGAATGAACTCTTCTATGAAGAGAATCCGGTGAAGATCTTAGATATTAGGAAAAAAGTTCTACTAAATAAGACAATGCCCCTCGTAAAAGTGTTTTGGAGAAACCACAAGATTTAAGAAGAAATTTGGAATCAGAGGTAGTGATGAAGCAAAGTTACCCTCATCTATTTTAGTGTAGGAAAAGGAAATTTTGAGTGCTAAATTTCTTAAGGGGGGAAGATAGTTACAACCCAAACTTTGCAAAATGAAAATTCCTCTTGATATATTTAAATGTATTATTATGTAAAATGGTTATTTAAAACATATGCACATCCTTGTTTTTATGTTTTTGGATTTTAAAATACCATTAAAAAATGTTACCATTGCTAATATAATCATTGAACAATGATCACATGATCAGTATAAATATAGGGCTTTAACAAATCTAATTTACACAGAAAAATGAAGTGATAGCCTCATCTAGTAGAATTCTTCTATAAAAAGCCCATTTGTCAGAGCTCTGAAAGGAGGTGGCATCATTGGGATTCTCTGTTTACCAAGCCCAAGTTGATCTTGAACACGTTAAGGTTGAATGGAATCATCTACATAAGAAGTGGAATTTTATAGAGATTACCACATAAGAAATGTTATCTGAGCCACCCCAAGAGTCTATCACCATCACAAACCTTACCCTTCAGTGTTATGTGGGTGTTATAAGGGGTTATGTAATAAGACCCTAGCACTACGGTTTTGTATAATATTTTTTATAGAATAAATAATATACATTCATTTCTTTTATTGTTACATTGTAAAGAGTTTTTAAATCACAAATAGTATTTTAGTTAATATTCAATTAAAAAATCTATTTTGAGGAATTAATTTATTTTTTAATTAAATAATATTTTCATAAAATATTATTACTAAATTAATTTTTATAAAATATAAATTATCGTATAATTTTTATGAATACAATTTTAATTTTTATTAAGGTTTGAAAGTTGTTTTTGTCAAAACCCATGAATTTTTGATAAATGTTAGTTCTTATTTTAAAAGTAAAAATACACATATATAAAAAATTATTTGGATAAAATAAATATTATTTTTGGAATTCGGGTGTCTAAATTCTCCAATGGTGAATTTTTCATAATTTTCTGAGACAGTCAAATTTTTTGGGTAAAAATTAATTACCATTTAAATATATATTGTGTTTTGTGACATCATAATAACCCAATAATGATGTAATAAAATACTATAAACATGTTGTTTGGAAAATATATGTTTTACCATTAAAATAATGTGATTTTATGTTTTCTTTATTTAGTTTACTAAGCCTTAGTGGACCCTCCAAGACATATAAAACATTTTGTCATTTTAAAATGATTTCCTTGAGATTGTGACTCACCTCTACATAAGAAAGACTTATATTTTAAGAAGATTGTAAATTTTCCTTATAAAATAATGTTTTTAACTCCAATTTTTCAAAAACCATGGGCTGGTTTGTGGTTTTGATTAGTTTAATGTGTGGTGTCTGAAACTTAAATAATAAAGAATCCCCTCTCCTTTTCTATATAAACACACCCAAGATCCCACTTCCTCTTCACTAAAAGCCTTTTTAGCTCGACCAACCTCTTCTATCCTCTCTCTATAATCCTCCCATAGCACCCTAATCTCCCAAGAAGCCTCTCTCAAGCCCCTCCCAAGCCTTTGGGATCCCACGTCCAAGTAAGTGATTTCTTCCTTTCTCATTTTTGTCCATATTTTGTTATGTTGTTATGACCTTTTATTTTCAATAATAAATGTTGGGGTATGATTTCAAACATCCCCCATACTTCACTCCTTATTTTTTAATGATGAGATACCTCTTTATCTCTCATTAATTCCTCTCATGTACACTCGTTACCATGACAAAATTCCGTAAGGGATTTCTCTCTCCTCAATTACATTCAAGTAATTTTTTTGTATTGTGAATCTAAATTACATTACATATGTTGGTACATGTATCTATATGACCAAATTACTATACATTTATTGTACATATGATGAGATAACCCTTTCTCTCTCATCAAACATTTTTATGAATTCTTATGTCACGCAGTTATGCTGCCGAAATTGTACTGCGATTTTTTCAAGCCAAAGTTATTATGTAGTGAATACCATGACCATTTCTCTATCAAGGGTATTAACGTTTATGCACATTTACTTATTGATTATATTGTTTCATGTATTAATTCCACATTCCTTTATCTTGTAATAAGGGATGGTGCTTAATGAACCCATGTTATATGATCTATGTGGCACACTTATGCATGAAATGAAATGATTAATAAGGGTGCACCCAGATAGTGCTCCAATGCATTGGGTAAAGATTAGGATCTTGATATGTCAATTGTAATGAGGGTTTAATCATTCTAATTCAAGTGAAATGAGGATTTACTCATGATCCATGTGCAATGATCCTTTGATCCTTCTAATACCATGTTAACTGTTGTTGCCACATTTCCATGTTATGATAACCATGTTATATCATGACTTTATGTTCATGTTTCTCTTATGCTCCATTTATATGACTATTTCATAAAATTTATTTTATTATTCATTTATAACCTTGTTTACTCCCTTACTAGGCTTTATAGCTCACTTTTTTCTTATGAATTTCCTCATGTTATCCCATGCAATGCTAAGTATGAGGGAATGCAGTGGTCATGTAAAGGATGTTTTCAATAAAGATGTTGTGTTTTATATTCTAAGTTGTTATATAATGTTACAAATTCCAAAATACATTATACCTTTTGATCTTCTATAGTGTATCAAGTGAAGTATTTTATGTAATAAATCATGTTTAAGTATGTAATAAAGATCATCGTTGTTATACTTATTATTTGGTTTCTCTGGGTTTTGGCTAAAACTTCCATGTTAGTGACTGCAAAAATATCTTATATTTTGTTTCACTGATGAATATTTATAAGTTACATATCTTATATAAATGAAAACTCTATAACTTTAAAAAAATGTACTTCATGTAAATTCGTGAAAAAAATGGGAGAGAGAAAAAATTATAGATCGAATCAAAGGAGACCCACTCTAATCCAATTTTTTAGACCAATAGGATCGCATTGATTCATTGAGAGGGGAGGTGAATTAGTGTAGACAATTTTTTTTCAAATAAAAATAACTGAAACTTATCCCCCCTTTTTTAGTTGCTTGAACCTATATCTTGGTTAGGATGTATGGATCATGTTTATGTAACTATACCACTTATTTATACAATGCTAATAATAAAAGAGATAGAAACACACACAGATTTTTACAATTTGTCATCCCAATATGGAAAACTTACCCCTTATTATGTTCAATTATCATCCTAATACATATATTCTTCGATAACAATCTTATCGTTAATTAAAAGTGGTGTAGGTTCATTATAATCTGAGATCCATAGTGTATCATGCACTAACACAGCATCCAAAATCCCACTAAATTGATGGGGATGTTTATACTGGTACCACCAGTCTTCAATGGTTCCTTCCAATAAACCCAAGAATAAGTATTTAACTGCCAATGTTATCTTTTAGTACAACTGTATGAACATAGGACTCATTATTCAACTTCATTAAAATTAATTTCATGATCTATCACCTTCAAATGGTCTAATGTCTAGAACTTAAGTAGTTAACAACTAGATTTTGGCCTTTCTTGCTATCTTCTGGTTTCTTATATTTTTAAAATCTCATATAAATTTCTCTGAACAATAAGTTCTTTTCATCTCAACTATTTGAACCAAAAAAATCTTTTGGAATGTGCTTGGTCAGATTCCCTCTCCCTTTTATTATTCTCAATTAATATCTATAATAACTTCTCTCTCTCTCATTATCTCTTCTTTTTTCACATGAGTAGTGTCCCCTTTAATATAATACAACTTACTTCAATAAATGTATGGAACATAAACATTGAATTAAAAACTCTATTTAACTCCAAGTCTTTAGTAAACCACCTTCAATGATTCCTAATATATTAGATATTAAATTTACCAAAACTTTCTCAGAGTTTAGTGCCAAAAATCTTTAACTCTTCTAAAAATGTTGTCTAGATTCATAATTTTAATATTTATGAAAATTCTTATTTAAAAATTATAGTTTATAAATGTTATAATGGATTTTAATTCACATAAAATTAAATTATCATATCATATTTTGGTAGGATAACTTTTTATCCTTTACTTTATATCTTCAACTTTTGGATATACCTTTATTTCAAAAATTGTATCACTCAAACATTCACTGCCTTTGAAACAACGAACTCATTCTTCCACTACTCTTGAGATTCTGGTATTCATCCATCTATTTATCTATAACTTTATTTAAGATTTGTCTAATAGAATCCCAATTACTAATATTAACTTCCAATTTCTTTATCTTTCAATCATTTTTACTTCATCCATTTATGATTTAATATAATGTCAAATGAATCTTTCTTCTGGTCTACTCAATACTATGTATTCTATGACTCTATTTTTATCAAAGTTATCACTTATTGAGAGTGATACTTATAACATTATTTTTTCCATTAACTTCTCATCACTTGTATCAATAATTCATGATTGTAATAATTTGTAATTTTCTTTATCTAAATCATCAGCAAAACTGACTACCAAAAATTTGGTACTTTAACTCAAAATCTTACTCAGGGTTGGTCCATTGTATTCTGATCAACCTAGCTTCAAACTAATTTAGAACCACATCAAATTCTTATGATTTAACTTCTACCTCATATACCACTTATTTAGATTCCAAATATATCATAGATTTAATCTTATTATTATCACCTTCTTCCAGATCCTTTATAATTATCCTTCTTTCATCTATCTTAGATCAATTTATCTTTTTATCAACTATTCTTGAATCACTAATTCTTTAAATATGTTTGATTTGTATTCCTTTGAAAACACAGTGTTTTCATCATTTGAATTCGGGTATAAACAACTTATGTAGCTCATTCCTCACAATCCTCATGGTTTCCATATTATTTGACAACATCACAACATTGTGATTATAGTTTATCATCTGTTTGTATAACTTTTAGATACATTGACTCCTAAAATTGTAGAAAATAGTTGAACTCAAGGTTCTTTTGACCTTCTCCATATCTTCAATGTACCATAAATTCCTTAGGGTTAGCCTTTTTAACTATGAATGGATTCTTTAATAGTTTTACAATTCTTCAGTTAAATCATCATCTGTTCATCTATCTTTAGAACACCCTGGCTTTTTGTTTTCTTAATTGAGCTAATTTTGGCCATCTGAAAGTCTTATAAAGTATATTGTATTATATGAACTCTTAAATTGGTTTTCATAACCACTATTCATCGATCATGATCCTAGATTATGTGCTAATGAGTATACAACTGTCACACATCTTCTGGATGTTTCTTCAACTTCACATCCAATGTCCATACTATCTTTTAATTTTTTACTTATGGAGGAATTGTATTTTATACTAAACAACTAATTGATAATTCTCTCTCAACTATTATAAAATTTCATAGAAACCATTAAATATTATCTCTATAATCATTAGATATACATATTGATTATAAATAATGTTGAATTAGTGAATTTATCTCCAATTGTTGGTAACATTTTCTCCACTCTTTCTTCATTACATCCAGTGGAACCGTATTTCCTCTATTATCTGGGTAAATAACCAATACTACATAAATTTTTTATTATAATATTTGAATAGATATCTATTGTTGTCCCATAATCCTATGTATTAACTTTTGGAACACTTATCGGTAATTCCATATTCTTCTTTAATCTCCTTTTACTAAACCATTCACTTTTCCAACAAATGATCGCTATTAACAACATTTATTGATAATAAATACAATAATTCATCATCATTTTCCATCAGGTACTTCAACCCCATGCCTCACCATAATCCACAATCAATCAAGTAAAATATTACTTTTATCCCATGTAAGAATTTTCCTTCCCTTTGAAGAGGTATCTTCAAGAAAACATCACCTAGAATGAAGGACCCTCAACCCACATCGATAGGGAGTACCTACTCCATCAATATAAGGTATGAACCACACCTCATTGCATGATAAAAGACCATTGGAGTACCCAACTCCCATATCCATCTCATCTTCACCTCATAGTTATTGAAAAACTATGGTTCACTAAAAAGGGAAATATTGTATAATTCTACAATCTCCTACTCCATATTCTACAACAATTCATAGGATGCTACAAAGTAGAGAGAATATATATTTTCAATAATAGGAAACTACCGCAAATACCATAGTGAAATTAGAGTGTAAGAATAATTCCCTATCCCCGTACCTAGACCTCATGCACCCACTCTATCTATGGGGTATATAGTAAAGATGTAATATCCTCAAGTTTCTTGTCTTTTTTTAAGTTCGATCGGACCACCCTACTATATAGAGGGCACCGATGAAGGATTTTCTGAACTTATACACCCCCAAATATCCATCCTCCAAGGATACATATCTTCCAAATACTCTTGAATATTATTGATCTTTTAATACATATAAGGTTTTTATTCCCTAATAAAATAATCTTGTTGAGAGGGCTCACTATCCTCAGGACTTCTCTAGATCATCACATCGATCTCATCATCATCACCATGGGGCTTGGATCTACAATCGGACCTAAATAATCTCTCCAATGGTATCTGATAGGGAATATAACCCCACCATCATTTTCTATATAGAAATATAATTATAATGGATTGTCCACTTCTCCAAGCATAGCTCTAGGGTGAGAAACGCTACAAAACACCATAGGGCGTAAACTGCATGATGTGCACCATAGTATACACAACATGTTCTCCCAAATTCCAATTTGGAAATTTACCTATATAGACATGTTGTTTATTATCCAAGTAAATGGTGTCCCTAAAAGGAGTACATGATGTGTAATTCTCTCTAGGTACCAAGTTGTGTACCCAACTCAAGTTGTGTTGTGTAACCTGGCATAGTGGATACTTTTACATGCCATGTATCTCACACGGGTTTTCTGTCCTTGTACATGGCCACACATTGTTTCATGTATGAAAACAAACTAAATGGAATGTGAATGTGGATTGTATATTTTGTGATCACCATGTTATACCCTAATTGGAACTGTGAACTACATGTTGTGTGATTGGGAATTACATACACAAGCACCCTATAAACCACCTAAAACGCCCATTTCGCTACAAATAACTCCCCAAAAGGCCTCACCCATCCTACAACGGCCCAAATTTCATAATAAAAATTGAAAATATAAAATAAATATATGTTAGGATAATATTTAAATAATTTTCCTTACCTCACAGTGAATCACTGAAGCTTGAATTTTGCATGCCGATGATCTGCTCTTCATGGTCATTGTGTCCTGAGCTAGCTCCAATCAGCCTCCTCAAATAAAGCTCCTCCTCCCTATTACTCATTCTACATTTGGTTTATTTGAATCATAAAGGGGGAGGATTTAATAAATATCATCTAAATGAGGGAACGAATAGGGGAGAGGTGATTAAAAAAATAAAAATTAAAATAAATAGGCATTAAAAGGCCCGACATAAGATCTAAAACTCTGATAAATTTATACCTCACATGGGTAAAACTGTCCATTACAAACTAAATAGGAAATTCAAAATTTCCTCTAAATATTTATTTAAGATATATCAACATTCAAACACACTATAATAAAAAATATTTATTTAATAAATATTAAATATCCTAAAAAATCATATGAATTAGGATCTCTCAAAATTGTGGTCTAAGGGTAAATATCTAATTATAATAATAATGGAACTAATATGAAATTTTCACAATATTTTTTTCATGGTTAATTTACCACTTTATTTTTATTAAGGTCCTTGGTATCTGAAACTCAAGAAGGATATAAGTATTCCATATGGGAAACCATGATCACTAAATCCTCCTCACCTTTAATAATTTTTATTCTTCAAAGAAAATAGCCTTAAGTAACTCTCTAAGAATCCCATAAAACACTCTAATTCACGAAGATAACACACTTTTGAATGAGCTCCGCCAACTTCTGGGAGTCTATTGATTCACCATGACCTAAAATGTAACCCCACTCAGGAACAAATCACTTATCTATCACTCAAATCATGGATACTGCATCTAAGATTCTTTTTCTTAAAAAAATTCCAAATATCCTCAATCCACCATTAGGGAGGATATCGACACCATCGTGAATCACCTTCATAGACCTTATCAAGGATTTCCACCCAAATCATTTTCTTCTAACCATGGTATTTTCATCAATTCTAGTAAGAAATGTTACTATGAATCATTAGTATCACTCAAATATGGTTCCTATACCAATAAATTTCTCATTGGGGTGCCACACACCCCACTTTTAAAAATGAAAATCTCAAAGACGTCCATATAGAGACTATATAATCATAAAATAATCTTATCTCAGGCACCTAAACAATCTCATTATGCCACAACATTAGAGTTATCCATTGATCCTCATAAATAGATAACAACCATGCACATAGATGATATCAAACCCAAGTTATGAGGATATTATCACTCATAACATCATATCCTTTCTAAAAATAGAGGGGATAGTATATCTGAACCATTTACTTTATCTAGGGTCTCATCCATTACAAATTGCCTTATTAATATCATTGAAACCCATGGTCGACATCATACCAAAAATGAAAAAAAAAATTAAAACTACAATCATGAAGAGTGTTATTCATTATCTCACATCCTAAATTACCAAAAGGGGTATATTAATGAATCTCTACCACACCACCAAGGTAGACCCATAGTTGGGATAACTAATTGGTAGTCATTTAGAAGCTCATGGAAGAAAATATTTCATTATATTTCCTACATCTTCATTAGTTTATATCCATTCCTAATTTTAGGGATGTCATAAATAATTGTATATATGAAACATACTTCGAAGTTCATATGGGATATCTCCCAGAGAAAGGATTATTCTTGGTTCTTTAACTATAGTATTGATCCAATAAAATAACCATAGTTCCCAAAGCTGCACTTATCAACTAGTTAAAGAACTATTTGTAGTTTCTTGAGGTTTGTCCCTATCTATCACCTAGGTCTCAGTTACTAATGAAATTAGACTACAACCTTCTAATTGATAATAAAATCATTTTTGGGTCTAGAAAATTTTACATGGAATATTATAAGGATTTTTTTATTTTTGGAATGGCTAGATTAAAATCAACTGATCTATTTCATGAATATTAAAATAGTAAATTACCATGAGCGATGTAAATGATCCAAAAAAAAACTCATCCTTTTGCATAACATTCTCTCCATAAAATTCACTAATCCTCTTAGTGCCTCTACATATCGATTCTATTCATAGTGTTCTCTCACAAATAATAAATTAATTTTCTAGGTGAGGCATGATCTTCATGCCCCTCAAAAAATAAAAATTTCTTTATAGGGTGAGGCTAGATTTATAGGACCCCACAAACAGAATAACACTTTGTTGGGAAAGTCTTTATTTTCAAGCCCCCGCAAATTAAAATTTGTTTTTAGGGTGAGGTGTCACCCTTCAGGACCCCAAAAATGAATTTTACCTTTACAAGGTGAGGAGGTAACCTGTAAACCAAAATCCTTCCTGGGAAACAGTTGAGTGGTTACATTTTTACCGCTATAAAAACCCCCAAACATTGACAAATAGGTGTCACGTAATTCTTTTGTGATATATCTGGTGTGAAAGAGATGAAGACATAAAGATATAGTCTAAGAAAAATATTTCAACTGGTAAACATTTACCATATAGCACTAAGTAAAAAAGGATATAAGAATAGGTCCTCATAGCATGAGCAGTGTTTTCATAGTAAAGATTCATTTGTGAACCAGACATCTTCATATCAAACCCCTTTGTATAACACAATTCCATGAACCACATTCAGATGAAATATTTGTGGTTTACCCTCCCACATAGTAAATAGAATATAGGATGGAGTCTTTCATCCCCGATGCCCTTCCCCACATTGTTCGACCTTATCTCAAACCCTATGAAAACTATTTAAACAAACCTATCTATAAAACTCTCCCATGAAGTGATCAAACCCAAATGGTACCCTTAATTAACATCCAAGATAAGACCTCTTCCAAAGCCTCTATATATGTATGATAAAAAAAGGTCACATTAGTGTGTCATCTCAACCATACATTCTTATGTTAAATAAGGTCATACAGGTAACCTACCTAATAAAGGGGATCCTATGAATGTTCCTGATCATAAATTCCCATGGAAAATAAGTTCCTAAACTTAGAGGTAGTGCAAGGGGAACCCACATTTCATATGGTGAGGGGTACGCTGTCCTTTTCCTTTTATGAGGTTTAGTGTTTAATGCTCCAATCTTCTTTAGAATTGAGAATAAGTAATCCCTCTTAGAGTAAGACACTAGCATTTCTTGCGAGTCACATACATATAGGTTTGTATGTACTGATCCTGGTTACTAAAACGAGAGAGGATATGGGTGAAAAATATGACATCCCACCATTTTATTACATAATTGTTTTCTTAATTGGTATAAAATATAGGCTCTTTTAGAGTTTAGTTTCTTGGAATTCAGGAAAATAATACATGAAAAGATAAAAAAATTTTATAATACACTTGAAAGGAATCTTTATGGGTTAATATGAAGTTACATTTACTGCATCTCATAACCTCTAGAAATATATCAAAGAAAAGGGGTGAGCATGAGGCCCAATAAAGGAATCAACAAGGGAAACAGTTTATATGTGATAATAAGAAATATCAATAAGAACATGAGGAATATCATTATGGTATGATAAAGAGAAAATGAGGAAAATAATAAAAATAACATGATTCATAACATGTAAATGTGGATGCAACATTTAAATGATACATTCATAATAATATCACCAAGGTTTGTCTCCAAGGTTTCATAATTGAAAATTAACAAGGTTATTCACCAAGGTATTATAAAACATGTCATCTCTATAGATTAAATTATTTACCCAATGCATTGTAGAAATATCAGGGATAACCCTTTATATGTATTAATTAATTTGATCCACATAGATCATGATAAATCATTTCATTAATAACCCTTTGATAATGAAGAGCATGTTTCTTATCAAAATAACGGTGTACAAAAGTGCTTAAAGACATGATCATTACATCATTCTTAGACCACAAAATAGTAATGTGGCTTTCTAAAATATAAAATCCCAAATAAAATAAATAATATTTAAATATATGTGAATAAACAATGAAACAAAAATTGGGTATCTAAAAAAATTAAATAAATTAGAATTTTTTAAAGAGTAGAGAGAAATTTTGAGATATAAATTTGTCATCATGATGGGTATAAAAAGAGGTTTTAAAAAAGGGTAAAATGAGAGGTAGAAAGGGTATAACATTGATAAATCATAATTATGAAGTAATGTTATGATAAAAAGGGTAGTAAAAAATAGTAATCATAATAATAATAAGATACATACAAAAAGAGGTTCTTGAACTAAAGATAAAATAATGATATTTCCCTTACCTTGAAGAGTTACTCCAAAATACTGATGAATGGAACATTATGAGATTAATGACACATTTGGGGACTCCTTAAAAGTAAAAATAGCTTATCATCTGGGAGGATGGATTGTTAGTAAAAGGAAATGGACAAATATGTGGGTATTTATAGAAAAAGTGGAGGATTTGTTTAATAATTTCCTAATATAAGCCTTATAAATATAGGTTGTGGAAAATAAAAAACCATTGACTTACCCATGGTTTTTCTCATGGTTTTAAAATTTTGGGACACATTTTATGTTATTTTAATCCATTATAACTAAACAAAATTTTTTTATTACTTTTGTTTCATGGAAAAGTAATGTTTCCACAATATAATGTATTTAGAATAAAATTTTCCATTTTAGACTTTATAAAGTCATTTATATATTTATAATTTGATTAAAATATAATAAAATGCTTGATATTAATTTAATAACATAATTTAGGTCATCGATTGTGGTTAATTAATTATTATGTCATTATAAAATAAATATGACGTCATTAAACATACTAAAAAAACCCAAACTGTATTTTTACTATTCATAGAAAAATAAAGTATTTTAGAAAATTCTTATAACTTAAACCAAACCTAATACCATGTGTTGATTTAAAAAATGATGTTTATTTTATCAAAATAATAGTCTAAATATTATAATTATAACTTCTAAATATAAAAAAACCTTATTTATTAATAAAATAGCAGGTCGTAAGGCATAGTCAAATTTTTGACACTTAAAATTTTCCTTGGACATAATAAAAATATTTTATAATTTATATTTAAATAATATTATTTTTAACATACTATTTTATTAAAATAAATATTATCCAAAACACATTAGTTTATTATAAAAATTTATAACTTTTCTAAAAAGTATGATTTGTGTCTGAAAAAAAATTATTAAATTTCACCTTAGTTGAAACTATATTTTATTTAGAAAAACTATTTGTAAAAGGGAATTTATTGAATAAAAATTTTATTTATAAAAATTAATTACACTTTAAGTAACTAAGGCCTGGAAAAGTAACCCCTTATAACTCCCATGCACAACTTAAGGGTAAGGTTTGAAATGGTGACAGATTCATGGGGTGACTTTGCTAACATAGACTGAGTGGTAACTTCCACTAACCTAAACTTCTCATGTATGTGATCTTGTTAAAAATTCACCTTTTGAATCTTGGATTGGGTTTGGTTAAGAGAAAAACCTAGAGATTCTACCTCCCTCCCATGTTCTAAGAAATGGACTTCATACAGCATGACTCTGCTGGTTGACGCCATCACTTCTCCTTTCCACATTAATAATCCTTTGACATTACTAATTATAAACACTAATTATAACATTATAATTATTACCAAAGGTTATAGTTCTAACTAGAAAAATTTTATAATAGTAATATTGAATAACGATCATATTTTTCCAACATTCCTATAATAGTGAAATCCTAATGTTCATGTTTTCCTTTATACTCTATAAATAAAACTTCATTATTTCATTCAATATTCATTAAAATAATTTTCTAAGATGTTGATTGGTTTACTAATATTTTTTTATTCCGATAGTTTTGGGGTGATGATTTTAATAGATTTAAGCAATCCATATTTTCACATTTTGGTGACTAAAGTATTGATTATTATTAAAGTGATATGTTTTTTTGTGTATACTATAATATAAAACACGTTTTATGAGGAAAAAATATCATTTAAAAAATTGGGTCATTACATTCTTCCCCATTTAGAAATTTCTTCCCCAAATTTTAACTCATTACCTCAGTTGATAAAAGGTTAGGGTACTTCTACTTAATTGTTTCATATGGTTCCCATGTTGTATCTTTAAACTTTAGGTTCCTCCACAACACTTTGACAAGGTGGGTAGTCTTTTTTCATATAACCTTGTCTCTATGGTAAAAGATCTCCACTGATATCTCCTTAAAAGAGATGCCATCTTCTAGTTGCACCACCTCTATATTCCGTACATGTGAGGGGTCATCTATGTAGTTCCTCAAGAGATATATGTGGAATACATCATGAACTTAAGATAGATTTGGTAAGTGCTAGCCAATAGGCCACTTCTCATATGAAGTCAAGGATTTTATAGGGGTCAATGTACCTAGGGATAAGCTTCCCTTTCTTCCCAAACCACATGACTCTTTTCCAAGGTTATATTTGAAAGAAAACTTTATCACCAACATCAGATTCCAAGTCCCTTTTATGGTTTTCTATATAGATCTTCTACAGACTATGAAAAAAATTTATATATTTTTTATGGTATGAACCTTTTCTATTATATCTTGCACAATATTGAGCCCAAGCATATTTCTCTCACCGACTCCATCCAAACATGTATGAATTATACATATATTATTTCATAGAGCTTCATATAGTGTCATTTTAATAATCAAGTGGAAGTTTTTGTTGTATGATAACTCAACTAATGGGAGGTGTTGATCCCATACAACTTTAAATTACATAGATCAGTCTCTTACCATGTCCCCAAGTGTCTGAATAGTTCTTTTAGATTGTCCATAAGATTGGTTATGATAGGTTATATGGAATTTCAATTCAGTAATCAGATCATGTTGAATACTTCTCTAGAATTTAGATGTGAACCTTGGATCATGATAAGAAACGATAGAAAGTGGCACCTTGAGAAGCCTTGCCACTTCATTTATGTATATCTTAGAAAGTTGGTCAAGAGATAAATATTTCTAAATAGAAATAAAATGGGTAGTCTTGGTGATTCGTTCCACTATAACCCATGTCGAATTGTTTCCTATGGATATTATTGGGATACCAGTGACAAAGTCCATAGGGATATTGTTCCACTTCCATGTTGGTATGGGTAGTGGTTGCAATGCCCCTTTTTGAATTTGTCACTCTTCCTTCACTTACTAACATACCAAGCACCTTGTAGTATAGTCGGAAATATCCACTTTCATATTATCCCACTAGTAATGATAATGAAGGTCCCTATAAATTTAAATGCTTCCAAGATTTATAGATAATTTAGAGCCATGAGCTTCATCCATCACTTCTTTCTTTATCTCAGGAATAGATGGGACACATAGCCTTGTTTAAAATTTCAATACACCTTCATGATCAATATTTAACTCATAAAACTTCACATTATTCACATCATCTATCTTATTTTATAACAAAGGATCTTCTATTTGATATTTCTTGTTCTTATCTAGTAATTATGGTTGAGAAATTATTTTGGATGGGATTTATGATGTCCCTTCCCTTAGAATTCCCATGTCTAATCTTATATGGTACTTGATAAATGGATCTCCTTTAATCCTCATTATTGTTATCCCAATGGGGTATTTCTTACTTAATGCATCAGTGAATTTGTTTTTTCTTCTGAGATGATAATAAATAAAATAGTCATAGTCTTTAAGAAGTTCCAACCATATCCTTTATCTCACATTCAATTCCTTTTATGTGAATATATACATAAAACATTTATGGTTTGTATATATGTCACATTTCTCCCCATAAATATAGTGCCTCTATATTTTTAGAGAAAAAATAACCATAGATAACTCTCAAATCATGTGTTAGATAATTATGCTCATGAGACTTTAATAGTTGAGATGCATAAGCAATCACCATGTCATTTTTCACAAGGACACACCAATTACTTTTTAGGTATTCATCACTAAAACAAATACTTCTCCAAAAGAGGTTAGATTTAACATAGGGGTCATGAAAAATCTTTTCTTTAATTCTTGGAAACATTCTTCACACTCCTTAGTCCAGATGAACTTATCCTCTTTTCAAGTTAACTCGGTTAGTGAATTAGAAAGTCATGAAAAAAATTCACAAACCTCCTATAATATCCTGATAAACTAGGGAAACTACAAATCTATGTTACTATTGTAGTATGAGGTCACTTATCTATAGTCATTGTCTTGGAAGGATCAACTGAGATTCCTTCATTGGTTACAATGCTTCCCAAGAAATCAACTTGTTTTAACCAAAATTATCATTTTAGGAATTTTCAAAATATTTTATCCTTCCTCAGAGTTTTCAATATAATCCATATATAATAATCATGGTCCTCAAGAATTTTAGAATATATCAGAATATAATCAATAAAAACTACCATAAATTAATTAAGGTATTTCTTAAAGACTCCATTCATCAAATACATAAATATAATAGGAGAAATAGTCAGGCCTTAGAGCATAACATCAAACTCATAATTCCCATATCTTGATCGAAAGGAAATCTTTGGAATGTCTTCTTTATTAAACCCTAATTGATAAATACCATATCAAATACCAAATATCAATCATGGAGAATAATTGATCCCCATGAAGCTAGTTAAATAAATCATCAATCCTTGGTGGATGGTACCTTCACTTCACTATGATCCTGTTAAGTTATCTATAATCAATTTATATCCACATTGATCTATCCTTATTCATCACAAAGACAATAGATTATCTCCAATGAGACACACTTGGTTTGATCAATACATACTCTAAATGTTCTTGAATTTGTTTCTTTAATTCTTCTAGCTCTATGTTTTCCATTCTATATAGGGTCTTTGATATCGTATTGAATCTAGGTATGATTTCAATGGAGAACTCTAAGTCTCTTTCAAGGGGAGTGCTAGGTAACTTCTTAAAAAATATGTCAATGTATTCCTCAATGATTAGGTATTTTTCTATTCTTATAATTTCATTTAATTCTTCCTCTTCACTGATCATATTCATAAAAAGGGTTATGATAGGTGCTTCCAGAAAAAGTATAGGTTGGGATATCTCTCCTTTGAAAATAACTATAGCATTTCCATTCATGACTACTGGGATTTCTTTGCTTATACATTTTATATTAGCATTACACTTTGAGATCCAGTCTATCCCTCATATAGTTTTGAATTCCAACATGGGAATTACTACAAGATTCTCATTGATATTTTTCTCTCTAAAGTAAATAGTAGAGTTTTTATACACTATTGATGCTTAAATAATCCATCTAGGTCTCTTGAATGATAAATCTATATCTATCATCTTAGGTATTGATTCTATATTCTTTGTGAACATCGATAAAATAAAGGAATACATAGAAAAAGAATAAAAAAAGTACTTTCTAGCTTTGAGATAATAATTTGAGTACCTTCTACCACATAATTTGGAGCCTTTACTTTAGTCGTTGTGATAGAAAATTCCAAAACATGATCCCTTGGTAGATGTTGAGGTTGAGGGTGATTACCTCCATTACCTTCTGATTTGGACATTGATTAGAAAGTTTCCCAAGCTATCCAAACTTCAATCATTAAACTTCAAGTTGGACCACAACCATATTCCCTTTTTTGTTAGTGTTGAAAAGTTTAGGCTTCACCTCACCATGACAATTCTGATATATATGGACTTCTCTTATACACTTGTATCATTTTCCACTCCTAAGAAATTAGTCCCCCTAAATGATTCTTCCCACATTTTTTACATGTGGGAAGTTTCTCTTTCTTTCCTCCTCTTTCATGATCAAAGTTCCTCCCAGATTTTGGATCCATGGCTCTCTTATTTTCATTTGACCTATGTGACCATTACATTTCTCCAAATCCAAATTTAACCTCCATAACACTCTGCACTATCTCTTTGTAGATTTTATAGTCATGGTTTTCAATATTCCACCGTAGATGGGGTTTCAGTCCATCGAATAATCTATCAACATTTCCCTTAGGATCTGTAATTCTGATATATGTGTAATGAGAAAGTCTTGTAAATTTCATATCATCATTTCCCACTAATTCATTTTCCTTCTACTTCAATTCTAGTAATTCCTTCTCTATTTTCATTCACATAAAACAGGGGAAATATTTATAAAAAATTATTCCCATGAACTCTTCCCAATCCATAGACTTTATCTCCCTTCTTGGATTTGTGATTTTAATCAGTGTCCACCACTGATCAGCTTCTCCTTATAAGTGGTATACTTCCATAGTGACATTATCTTGTTCTGAAAAACGGAGTATAGAAAATAAATTTTCTATAGATCTTATCTATTGTTCAACACTCAGTAGGTTGGTTGATCCACTAAAATAAGGTGGTTGTTGACACATGAAACCCCCAATGGAAATGTGTTTCTTTTTAAGTGAATATGGCCACTCAACTTGATTCATGTTATTATTTATAACTCCAGATAGTTGATTCATCATTATCATAAATTTTTCCATTCTTTATTTTATTGGAGGGTTATCAGTGAATCATCTGTTTCACTCATCATTTACATGGTTCTTCATATTTCCTAAAATTATCTAAAACAAGAAAACATTAGTGAATAATTTGTTTCTTTTAAGAATCTTATAATTATAAATAAAGTTTATTTCTTAAAATATCATGCATAAATATTTTATTCTTAAACCATAATTTCATTTTCTATATATCCATCATAATTGTTCATAAAAAGATGTTTATTAATCAAACATATCCCCCGAGAGTATAAAACTAGGAGTGAAGAAATGCCCATCATCGTGAACCAGTACCAGATCAATTTTATCTCAATGCGGTGTTTTTGGGTGTTACCCCTAGATACATGTGTTCTAGAGCCACATCCACTTGTTTTTATACAGAAAGGTATTTCTTTTCTCAAAAACCACTTACTTAATAATTATACAAAATACCGGGATGTTTTCCTATATTTATAATTTTATATAGGGTTCATAATAAGGATTTATATTCATAATTCCCAAAAATAACTAAAAATTAATTTTATAACAACTATTACATCCTACCTATTTATTTCATTACCTTTTTATTACATATTACAAAATAGAGGATCATTTAAAGTTTAGTTTCTTGGAAATCAAGAACATAATACATGAAAACATAAAATATTTTTCTAATACAATATAAATAATTCTTCATGGGTTAATAATAAGTTACAATTACTATATCTCATAATCTAGGGACATACATAAATGTAAAGGGGTGATCATGAGTCCCAGTAAGGGAATTAGTAAGGTAAATAGTTTACACATGATCATGAGAAATATCAATAAGAACATGAGGAATATGATTATGGAATGAGAAAGATAACATGAAGAATATAATAATATAAAGAACATGATTAATAACATGTAAATGTGTCTAAAATATTTAAATGAGACATTCAAAATCAAATCACCAAGTTTTTTCACCAAGGTGTCATAATTGAAAATTACTAAGGTTATTCACCAAGGTTTCATAAAACATGTCATCTCTAGAGATTAAATTTTTAACCAATGAATTAGATAGAACTACCAGGGTGCACAATTAATATTTATTAATTAATTTGATCAATGTAGGTCATAATAAATCATTTCAATAATAACTCATGTAGAATAAATAATGGGTTTCTTATCAAAATCCTGGCGTAAAAAGTGCTTAAAGGAATTATCATTATGTCATTTTTAGCCCATAAAAAGGGAGTGTGGGTTTGATATGTGTAAATACCCAAATAAAATAAATTATTTCTATATATATGTGAATACCCATGGAAAATAAAAAGGTTTGGGTATCAACTCAAAGAAAATAAAATATAATTTCTTAAGGAGAAGAGAACAATTTTGAGAAGTTGATTTGGTAGCATGATGGGTATAAAATGTTGTTTTAGAAAATGGTATAATGATATGGGAAAAGGGTATACCATTTATAAAACATAATTTATAATTAAGGTTATTATAAAAATCATAATAAAAAATAGTAATCATAACAATTATAAGACACATACCAAAAGATGTTCTTAAAATGAAGAGAAAAGAATGATAATTCCCTTACCTTGAAGAGTTAAACCTAAATCATCATGAATGGAACCTTGGGTTCTTTAAGACAAATTTTGGGGACTAATTATGAGTAAAAACTACCCTAAATTAATGGATAGTGTATTGGGAGTGAAATTAAATGGATAAATAGGTGGGTATTAAGAGGAAAAGTGGAGGATTTGTGTAATAATTTCAAAATATAGGCCTTGGAAATCTAGGTTGTAGAAAATGAAAAACCATCAGTTTAACCATGTATTTTTCCCATGGTTTTATACATTTGGGATACATTATATGTTATTTTAATCCACCATAACTGACCATCATTTTTTTCCTTAGAAAAGGGATGTTTCCACAAAGTAATTTTTTAAAATCAAAGTATCCATTTTAGACTTTAGATATGGATTTTATGATTGATTAAAATATATTAAAATAGATGATATTAATAAAATAACATATTTTAGGTCGTGTATTGGGGTTAATTAATTATTATATCATTATTAAATAATTATTAATTCCTTAAACACACCAAAAAACCAAAATTGTATTTTTATTATTCATGAAAAAAATACATTATTTTAGAAAATTCTTATGAATTCACTCTAACCTAATTTTTATATTATAATTTCCAAAATTAAGTTTATTTTATAATAATAATTCTATAAATATGATTATTTTAACTTTAAAATATAAAAAAAAAATCACTAGAAAATAGTTGGTTGTAAGGCGTAGTCAAATTTCTGACACTTAAAATTTTCTTAGGAAAAAATAAAATTATTTTATCATTTGTATTTAAATAAAATTGTTTTTAACATACTATTTCATTAAAATAAATATTATTCAGAATAAATTAGTTTATTATAAAAAATTATATCTTTTCATAAAAGTAGGATTTGTGTCTAAAAAATAAATTTATCAAATTTCATCTCAATTAAATCTATATTTTATTAAGAAAAGATATTATTAAAATGGAATTTATTGAATAAAAATTTAATTTATACAATGTAATTAAAATTTAAGTAACTAACACCTCGAAAAATAACCCCTTATAACACTCGCACGTGACCTAAGGGTAAGGTGTGAGATGGTGATATATTCATTGGGTATCTCTTCTAACATCAACCGAGTTTTAATTTCTACTAACTTGAACTTATCCCATAGGTTATTTCATTCCAGATTCAATTGTTCAATATTGGAATAGGCTTGGTCACGAGTAAACCCCAAAGATGATAACTCCCTCCTAGTTTTTTGAAAAATGAGCCTAATACGACATGAATATACTGGTTGAAGCCATTGCTTATCTTTTCTGCATTAATTATCTTTTTTCATTGCAACATTTAAACACTAATTATAATCTTAGAATTGTTACCAAAGGGTATAGTTCTCAATAGTCAAATTTTCCAACGGTTATATTGACTGATAGTCATATTTAACCAACGGTCCTATAATGGTCAAATCCCAATGGTCACATTTTTCTTTATAATATATAAATACCACTTCATTATTTCATTAAATATTCACTACCATCAGTTTCTAAGATGTTCATTGGTTAACTTATATTTTTTTATTTTTGTAGTGTTGGGGTAACGATTCCAATGGATTGGAGTGATCCAGATTTCCCCTTTATTGTGACTCAATTATTGATTGTCATTAAAGAGCTATGGATTTTTTGTGTATAATATAATATAACACATATTTTCTTAGGAAACAAATATCATTTAAAAAACCAGGTTCATTACACCAAATCCGTTTCTATCTCCCATTACCTCATCCTGGTTTTGAAAATAAAAGATGATACTAGTAGATCAATGCCCTTTATCTCTCTTGTAGCCCTAGCCTCATCAATCAGTAGATGAAGAATATTTCGTGGTTTTTAAAATCTTCAACTTCCTCTTGTTTATCACATCGATCATGACTCATGTGGTCTTAGATGATACTAATGATCACGAAAACTACATGATTAATTATCTTCTCTCATAGAAGATTTCCTCACTAGATCTTTCTCTCACCTTCATCCAATGGGCCTCCTCTGAGTTGTATACCCCAACCAAACCTCTAAATCACCATGAGTCAATATAATCATCATGGCTCTGACCCATGGGCCTCTTATTCTGTATAAGCCTCAACCATGATTCACCTGCTGAAAAGGCTATATGACTAATGAGATGAATGGGTGCCCTCCTGGGTCTAAGCCCCAACCAAATAAACTATGTGTGATTTGATTCCTGACCAAATGGGATATGTTGTAAGCCTCTATGAGGTCCAACCCAACACCCCAAATTCACCTTAATGTTCTTTGGGACATATCCTCAGTAGGGTCCCATCCAACACAGTGGGCCATATTCCTTCTGGACACCTTTTTATTACCATTATTATTGGTCCACATTCCCAATAAGATAATGTAACCAAATGGGAGGACATATCCCTTCCAAGTACTTCAGGACGCATTAGTGTAAGTCCCACAACAACCTTGGCTGGGCACCCTTTCCATAGATGTCCTTGTCACATTACGTTAAACTACATGGTTCTGTCCTTGTTACATGACCGTAAAAGGTATGATTTTTCCTGTTAAGTTGCACCAAACTACATGGGTTCTAATTCCTTTCATGAGGATACTAAGGAAGGTTATATCATAGGCCAGAACCCAACCACTAAATTACATCTATCTTCCCTGATAGCATTAAATTCTTGAGCACCTGACTATGTGGCTTAAAACTAGAATCTCGATAATAAATGATATAAGAATATCTAATCCTCTCATAAAAAGATACCATCGATGGAGAACCTAGGATACATACATATGTCCCCATCAGTGAAGAACCTCATATACATACAGATGTTTCAGAAACCAATACATGCTAAATAATTTATTATTGATAAAAGGGTGATTTTTCTTCTCTTTAGAATTTAGTAAAGTATTTGCAAATAAATATTAAATATATAAGATTCCTAGAGATGAAAACATTTACCCCCCACCCCTAATGGTGTGACGAGATCAACCTCCAATCCTCACATCCAAAGCACTTTCTAAAGTCCTCATTGGATAAATTCCATTGGTCACCTTCCTTTAGAAATTAGGTCTTTATCGACTCCGAATGAACATGCCAATGGATCACATTGGAAACAAAAAATAGTAAACTTGATGTAAATAATTAACCAAAAGATTATTGTGTCTCCCACATGCTAGGCCCCTTCACACAAAAAATGAAATAGGGCCCAAAACATGGATCTAAAACAATTAATTACACATGTGTTCATTTATTGAGATGATACTTTGATGGGGTATTCTTTTTTGTGTTTTGTATATTTATACATTCACTTTTTTCTATAACACTCTTTAGTCCAATTCAATGGTGTCCTTTCAACCAATCCAAACTTTTTCATCTGCTCCCAAGTCCTCATCCAATTAGTGCACACCTTCACCAACCCAACATCTCCAATTCTAGGTCTCAAACATGATCATTCAGGGATACCATAAAAATTGTATCATCTATATCCTGGAGGATTCTCAATATGTAACAACCTGAGATTTTATGAGAATTATTCTTTTTAATTTCATTGATGTCTTATGTTGTATTCTAAACCCAAATGATCTTGCACTACACGCATCCCTGACTTGTCTTTCATTACACGCAATCGCAACCTTCCTCGATAGCGTGTGTAGTACGCAATACAGAGTTTCACTAAATAATGATATATTATTATAATATTATTATGGACTAACCGTTATGAATAGTATTAACTAAATTTTGAATTTTATAACATTATTATTCATCTTACACATTTTCTAGAACATGTTATGAGAACAAAATAAATTTTTCGGGTAAAATAAGTATTTTTCAAAAAAAATGCAGTTTTGTCGCCTTTTGATGGAGCACCCACTTTAAATATAGTTTTTGACATTTTTATAAGTTAAATTTGAAAAAATAAAATTCTTCTTTGGAATCAATATATAAAAATTTACTTTGGATAAATTTTTCATATTATTCTGATAACTTTCATATTTTAATGAATAGTAAAAACACGCTATATTTTAATTAAAAACAACTTTTTTCATCGCAATAATTTATATGGTTAAATTATAATATTGAAATATTTTAAAGTATAAATAGTGTATATTTTTACCATTTAATATAATTTATGTCATTACCATTAATTTTAAATTGAATTCATAGGTAAAAACATTTCAATCTTTGGTAATATTTTAACTTTTAAAACCTGTTTTCTTAACAACGGGATAAATTTTAATTTAATTACTACAACTTCTGTGTTTTGAATTTTGAAAAATTGATTCCATATTTGGATTCAGTTGGTCTAAATTATATTAATAGGTTACTTTTATTTTTTTTTGATATTATGAATAGTAACTACGGTAATTTTATTTACTTCAGTTAAAGATAAATCGGGTAATTAAGGGTAAACCTAAGATTATAAAATTACCCTAACAAATTCCAAAATTCTATTGGATGATTAAAAGTCTAACCATATCACCTGAGGGTCATATTATATTCATTTTATGGACTTTTGAAAATTAAAATAATTTAATTATTATTAAAACCAAAGAAAGTGACAACATGTCACTCTCTTAAATCTTATAAGTATAATAATTTTAATTTAGTGATAAAATCATGAAACATCTAAAACTAATATTATAAAGAAAGATAACAAAATTATCTACATCATGTAGATTTATTTTAAATTTTTAGGGATTAAATAATTATCATTAAAGGTGACACAATAGTGATGTTGAAATTATTTTATTTATTGAAATATCAAATAAATGGTGTTAAAAATATTAAAATAAATATTATATGAACTATTTAATGTTCTCAACTACTTTTCTAGATAAATATGACATTTGATGAATCTATTAAATCTTTTATTTTTAACATATCTTCTATGAGGATTTTATTTAAATTCAAATAAATGAATAGTGTGAAAATTGACACTATTGTTATTTTATAAAAATAACATAATATAAAATTGTTTAAAAATCAGAAAAATATTTAAAAATTATAAATTAAAATTTATATGGTCTCAAATGTCATAAATTATCCAATTATGGACAATTCACAACACATAAGTAATTATTTATAACAATTTAAAATTTAGAATCTTATTACCACAAATAAAATTAAATAGATTAAATAAGGATAAATCAAATTGATAAAGTTTAAAATAAATTCCCAAAATGTATAAATTTTATTGGTTGATGATATTACAACCCTATATCATCTAACATTCGTATTTGAGTCATTTTAAAAAAAATTATGTGGGTTTTTAATTTATTATAAATTAATATTTCTTATGTTTCCAAAGGTGCCCATCTCCTCCCTTATAAAAGGGAACCTCCTCCCTCTCATCTTCACAACACTTTGAGACTTCAAGATCAGCCAACCCCTGCCCATTTCTCTTCCCCACTTCCCTAGATACATTTTTGAGGTCTGGTCTTCTCAATAGACCAACTCTAGTGCATTAAGAGGAAGCTTAAAAGAGGTGCGTTGAAGAAGAGGTAATCTCTTCTACCTATTCTTTCAAGTTTCCTTCTTCTTCAACTTCTTCTTCTTTAGTTGTTTCATTATTAATTAAAAACATCCGTATCAGTAATATACTGATATTTTATTATAAATATGAAATAACCCCATTTCACCTTCTATCTATCCTACGGAAAATGAAATCACCGCGCGTGCGTATGTACGGAATATCGTCTCCACGCCGTGGTGTAATCTATTTTTCCACCACCACCTTACATGGATGGGTATAATTGTGTAATTAATAACTGTATATATGGTAATTATAACATAATAAAAATTCTGAGATATTATATCATCCACGCTAATTCTATTCAATAATTATGGGAACGACATCATCGCTCGTGGGTACGTATGGATTACCGTCTCCACGACGCGATGAGATTCATTCTCCAAGTTAACCATTCAAGAATGAGTATAAAGTATATATATTAAATAATCATAAAATGCATGACATATTAATGATATTGGACTTATGTATATGTTATTTACTTACTTCCATTCAATTTAATAAGGAAACAAAAACAGCGTTCATGCGTACGTACAGCCTACCGTCTCCATGAACGGTGTATTTCTTTCCATTTATTGATCTATTGTATATATGTATATTCTGAAAATATATTATATATAAATCATGTTTTAAATTCTAGAAGTAGGTAATCATGATATAAGTAATCATATGAATAATTACAAGTCAAAATACGGATGATAAATGAAACGATTTTACCCAAAACGCTACTTTAACATGAATTTACAAAAGAACGGGTAATATAAAGTAATAAGTGAACCATATATGATATCATAACAATGAATATGATTCTGTAATAATTAAATGAAATTATTTAAATCATTATACATGAGTTTCGGATACATACAAAGCATATCGGACATAAGGTAAGGGATAATTATTCCAATCTTGTTCTTATCCGAGATTGTTTATTCGTAAGTATTTACTGGGGTTATATTTTTCATCCATGTCCATAAAAATGTTTTCATAAAGGGTTTAATATTCTTCCATGTATGTTTAAAGTCATGTTTACCCCTCTTGACTTTTACTTTGTGTTATGTAAGGAATCTTGCTTTTGTTTACCATACGTGGTACTTTTTGACTTTTACGTTAAAAGTATGAGGAGAATGTTTTTTTAACTTATATGGCATGAATGGATTTTTACGGTTTTATAACCCCTTATTTTCATGAAGCTCACTCTACAAGATTTAATGACTATTTTCAAAAAAAACTCCTTTTCTTTTAAAATTTCATGGCATTTTGTGAAAAGAAAATGATTTTGAAGAAGAAAGGATATTTTCATCAAGAATTCATTTCAAGTGTTTTATCAAAACCATTTTCCATCTAAGATTACATTATTTAGTATGTGTATGTTTCAAGTATAATGTCTCAATGATTTAAATGGTTTCACTTTTCTTATGATGAAATGATATCCATTTGTTTTATATGGATTATTTTATGATGGGATTATGTTTATGAAACCCTTTTTATTCTTTGTATTATGATGAATGGTTTATGTTTATGTTGTGGCACACATAAGAATGATTTCATTATGAGATGGTTGTGACCTATATATCCCTCTAATTTATTGGGTAAAGATTTATATCTCATGAGATAGACATGGCTGGAACGGTATGTTAATCTGGTACAATGATATGGGACTAGAATGAGGAGTGAACTCGATTCAGAAAGTGACTTTGTCCACTAAGATGGTCTTGGAAGCAATGCCTTGGCTACTATGGAAATCATATCATGTGCTTAATGGTTTTCCACAATTACATGTTTTCTTCCCATGCTATTTTATCTTGATTGATGTTCCATTATGATATATGCCTTACATACTTCAAAGATTTATGTCTTTGCTCAAGATTTTGATGTTTAGATTTTATGTTCATGTTTTTGCATTCAAATGTTCATGGATTGTTTATTGTTCTCTATGTTTACCCTTACTAAGAATTTGAGCTCACACTTTTTATGTTTTCTTTTCCCCAGGATATAAATAAAGGTTTTAGGTTAGAAAACAAAAGGGGAATATCTTTAGGGGAGATGTTGAAGATCTTTCACCATGATTAGAAGATTATGTTCCAAGTTTCCAAAGACACTAAACTATTAAGGTCCTTTGGTGTATGTTTTTGTTATGTATTAAGAATTCCGAAAAAGTAATGTAATTTCTATGTACGTCAAGCTTTGTGTCTCTACAGTTGGTATCAAAGGAAAGGTTTAGTCAACCTTTGGAAACTAGGATACGAGAACTTTAGTGAGATCCCAAGAGTTATTTCTATGGTATGTCTAGGGATGTCCCTAAGGTTAAGTATAAGTATATGTTATAGTCCTAGAATTATGTTAATGATATGATAATTAAACCTAATATGTTATATATTGAAGGTACTCCCCCTTTATTATGTTGTTTTCCTAGCATGATTTATGCCTCTCACACTATTCTTTTTGGGTTATAAATGATGGTTGGAACCTGAAGGAACCGTTTTGATCAATGTAATGGACAATGCAATGATTTTCCTCCTGAGAAACCAAATGTGATGGGAGATGGAGTGAAAAATCTTATTGTTATACTTACACAAGCTATGAATCATTTTGGATTTCAAAATAATCAGAAAAGGGAACAATATTCTATTGAGTCCTTCATGAGGCAACGTCCAACGTCTTTTAATGATTCTTATGATCCACTTTTTTTTGAACAAAGGATCAGTACCATTGAAAATATATTTTCCATACTTCACTGTTCAGAACATGAAAAATTCATTTTAGTTGTTTACTGATTAGAAGGTGAATCAGACCAGTGGTGGACTCTAATTAAGAATACAAGTCCCCAAGATGAAATTTAATCCATGGAATGGGATGAGTTCAAGAACTTGTTTTTCAGTAAGTAGTTCCCTCGTATTCTTCGAACAAAGATGGAAAAGTAGTTCCTTGATCTTAAGCATAAGGATGATGAATCTGTTGGTATATAGAAATCAAATTTTACAAGACTTGCAAGGTATGCATCTGGCTTTATCATCCAACCTAAAAGTAAAGTTTATCGACTCTTCAGTGGCTTAAAACCAATTCTTCAAAAGGAATTAGCTATAAGAGACTTCAGTAGCTATGAATAAATTGTGCGTTGTGCTATCAAGGTAGAACTGGAAGTTAGAGTAACATATCCATCTTAGGGTTTTGAAAAGAAACAAAAGATGGATTTCAAGGAAAAACCTTAGAACAGTGGTGAAAAGAATGTGAATGTTTCTTTATGCTCAAAGTGTGGAAAGAATCATGGTGGAGATTTTCTAAAAGGTACTAGAAAATGTTTCAAGTGTGGAAAATAAGGTCATGAAGTAGCTGAGTGCCGAAGTAACGGGAAAAAGGTTTCTAATGATGTGAATAGAGAAAAGACTATAGAGAACGCTCCATCGACACTTCAATGCTTCAAGTGCAAGGAAATAGGGCATTATGCTAATCAATTCCCTAATCCAAGGGTTAATGATGATTGACGTGAGAAACCTCTTAAGGCAAAGGACAAAGAGAAGTCACATGAAATCACTATTGGCGATGTTGAGTATGACAACGATGTAGTGGAATGATTATGTGTTTATGTAACGGGATTCCAAATTAATGTTGTGGAATCTAATTTATTGTACTGTGGAATATTAGAATATCTATGTATTTTTTTATTATGGTTTTCAATAATTATATGGTATCGGTAACCATGAAAAGTAATTCAAATATTTTGGAAAGCAGATGATATGTGCATAATGAAGGGATAAGGATAAAATAATATTAATGATCTCATGACTGATATAAGGACAAAGTGATATCATGGTTCGAGTATATTGAAATTTTGGGATTTTGGTATGTGGAAAGAGTTAACTTTTGACAGCATTCATGTTTTCACTATGGTTCTATGGTAATTCATGTTGCAAGAGAATATAATATTAAGGTATTCACATGTTTCGAATGTGATCAACAAGATATAACTTATGATATATGGGGGATAAATGATGGTATTCACATGGTTGGTTAATGACATTTCTAGTAATCGTTTTATTTATACTATGATATTGGATAGATGTATTTTGGAAAATTCTAAAGACTGGAATGGATTATGTTGGACATCATATAGTATTTTTTTAAGGCTATAAATTTTTTTGATATTATTTCTGTAATGTTATAATAGTGAAGTTTTAGAGAAAAAAATACAACCTGTAGGACGGGAGACAACCTGTCCTATTGGATAAGGTTGTAGGAATTGAACCCACAACTGAAGTGAGACAGACCTTTATTTCCTACCACTGGGCTACAGGAAGTCCCTGGTTAGTATAAACTAGTTTTTTTTTATTAATCGTTATGATAGATGAAGTATAAGACCATTTTTGGAATCATATACAATTAACCTCACCATAGATAGACATATGTATATTTGATAACTTTTTCTAACATTTTGTTTGAGACATGTGGAATGATCCATCATTATATCACATGATCTTCTAGCACTTCACGAATGACAAATCCAACTTCATTTCTTTAAGTGATGAAGTGTAAATTGTTCAAGGCACGAACAACGGTGAGATTATACCAAAATAAAGTAAGTATTTCTTCTAATTAAAATTCTTCAACTTTAGGGAAATGATCTTGAAAACCAAAAATGTTGTCCTAGTGCCCTTATATCTGATGAATCAGATGGTACCTTAGATCATCTCAAATTTATGTCTTTGTGATTGTTGTCTTTTCCATAGCCATGCTCTCTACCACTCTCCATCAAAACTTGATGGTTAGGTTTCTCTTCCATATCCATATTTTCACCTATGTTCTCCTATGTGGAAACCCAGTGATGATTAAATTTGGGTAACCAATATGTTTCATACTTAACTTTTTAAAATTATGTTTTAGTATTCCTTTTTACAATGTGGGTTTCTATGAAAGAAACTTTTAAGTAGTAAACGATTTATAACCCCGACGAATTTCAAGGGCGAAATTCATTTTAAGGGGGTAGAATGTAACAACCAAAGATTTTATGAGAATTATTATTTTTAATTTCATTGATTTCTTGTGTTGTACGCTACACCAAAAGAGCTTTCAATACATGAATCCCTAACTTGGATTGCATTACACGCAATCGCAACCTTCCTCGATAGCGTGTGTAGTACGCAATACCGGGTTTCACTAAACAATGATATATTGTTATAATATTATTATGGACTAGCCGTTATGAATAGTATTAACTAAATTTTGAATTTTATAACATTATTATTAATCTTAAACATTTTTTAGAAAATGGTATGAGAACGAAATAAATTTTTCGGGTAAAATAAGTATTTTTCAAAAAATGCAGTTTTTCCGCCTTTTGATGGTGCACCCACTTTAAATCTAGTTTTTGACATGTTAATAAGTTCAGTTTGACAAAATAAAATTCTTATTTGGAATCAGGATATAAAAATTTACTTTGGATAAATGTTTCATATTATTCTGATAACTTTCATATTATAATTAATAGTAAAAACACACTATATTTGAATTAAAAAAAACTTTTTTCATCGCAATAATTTATATGGTTAAATTATAATATTGAATAGATTTAAAGTATAAATATAATATATTTTTACCATTTAATATAATATATTCCATTACCATTAATTTTACATTTAATTCATAGGTAAAAACATTTCAATCTTTGGAAATATTTTAACTTTTAAAACTCATTTTCTTAACAACAGGATAAATTTTAATTTAGTTACTGAAACTTCTGTGTTTTGAATTTTTAAAAATGTATTCCATATTTGTATTCAGTGGGTACAAATTATGTTAATAGTTTACTTTTATTTTTTTGATATTATGAATAGTAACTACGATAATTTTTATTTACTCTAGTTAAAGATAAATCGGGTAATTAAGGGTAAACCTAAGATTATAAAATTACCCTAACACATTCCAAAATTCTATTGGATGACTAAAAGTCAACCCATATCACCTAAGGGTCGTATTAGATTCATTTTATGGACTTTTTACCATGAAAATAATTTAATTATTATTAAAACCAAAGAAAGTGACAACATGTCACTCTCTTAAATCTTATAAGTATAATAATTTTAATTTAGTGATAAGCTTCATGAAACTTTGATCCTGAATATTCTACAGAAAGATAATAAAATTATCTACATAATTTAGATTTATTTATAATTCTTAGATATTAAATAAGTATCATTAAAGGTGACACAATAGTGATGTTAAAATTATTTTATTGATTGAAATATCAAATAAATGGTTTTAAAAATTTTAAAATAAATATTATATGAAATATTTAATGTTATCTACTAATTTTCTAGATAAATATGACATTTTATTAATCTATTAAAGCTTTTATTCTGAACATATCTTCTGTGAGGATTTTATTTAAATTCAAATAAATGAATAGTGTTAAAATTGACACTATTGTTATTTTATAAAAATAACATAATACAAAATTGCTTTAAAATCACACAAATATTTAAAATTTATAAATTAAAATTTATATGGTCTAAAATTTCATAAACTATCCAATTATGGAAAATTCACAACACATAAGTAATTATTTATAAAAATTTAAAATTTTGAATATTATTACCACAAATAAAATTAAATAGATTAAATAAGGATAAATAAAGTTGATAATGTTTAAAATAAATTCCCAACATGTCTAAATTTTATTTGTTGATGAGATTATAACCCTATATCATCTAAGATTAGGATTTGAGTCATTTTTTTAGTTTTTATGTGGTGTTTAAAGTTATTATAAATTAATATTTCTTATGTTTCCAAAGGTGCCCCTCTCCTCCCTTATAAAAGAGCACCTCCTCCCTATCTTCTTCAAAACACTTTGAGCATTCAAGATTGGCCAAACCATGCCCATTTATCTTCTCCAATTCCCTAGAAAAATTCTTGAGGTTCTGGTCTTCTCAAAAGACCAACTCTAGTGCCTTAAGAGGAAGCTTAAATGAGGTGCGTCGAAGAAGAGGTAATCTCTTCTACCGATTCTTTCAAGTTTCCTTCTTCTTCAACTTCTTCTTCTTTATTTGTTTCATTATAAAGTAATAACATAAGTATCAATAATATACTTATATGTTGTTATAAATATGAAACAACCCCATTTCACCTTCTATCCATCCTACGGAAAATGAAATCATTGTGCGTGCGTACGTACGGAATACCGTCTCCACGCCATGGTGTAATCTGTTTTTCCACCACCACCTTAATTGGATGGGTATAATAGTGTAAAGAATAACCATATATATATGATAATAAGAACATTATACTAATTCTGAGATATTATATCATCCACTCTAATTCCATTCAATAAATATGGGAACGATATCATCGCTCATGCGTACGTATGGATTACCGTCTCCACGACGCAATTAGATTCATTCTCCAAGTTAACCATTCAAGAATGATTATAAAGTATATATATTAAATAATCATAAAATATATGACATATTAATGATACTAGACTTATTTATATGTTATTTACTTACTTCCATTCAATTTAATAATGAAAACAAATAGCGTTCATGCATACGTACGGCCTACCGTCTCCATGAACAGTGTATTTAATTTCATTTATCAATCTATTATATATATGTATATTCTGAAAATATATTATATATAAATCATTTTTTACATTATATAAGTAATTAATCATGATCTAAGTTATCATATGAATAATTACAAGTCAAAACACAGACGATAAATTAAACAATTTTACCAGAAACGCTACTTTAACATCAATTTACAAAAGAACGGGTAATATAAAGTCATAAGTGAACCATATATGATATCATAACAATTAATATGATTCTTTAATTATTCAATGACATTATTTAAATCATTATACAGGTGGTTTATATACATACGAAGCATATCAGACATAAGTTAAGGGATAATTATTCCAATCTTGTTCTTATCCGGGATTGTTTATTCATAAGTATTTACTGGGGTTATATTTTTCATCAATCTCCATAAAAATGTTTTCATAAAGTGTTTAATATTATTCCATGTATTTTTAAAGTCATTTTTACCCCTCTTGACTTTTACTTTGTGTTATGAAAGGAATCTTGATTTTGTTTACCATACGTGGTACTTTTTGACTTTTCTGTTAAAAGTACGAGGAGAATGTTTTTTTAACTTATACGACATGAACGGATTTTTACGGTTTTATAACGCCTTATTTTCATGAAGATAACTATACAAGATTTCATGAATAATTTCAAAAAATCCTTTTATTTTAAAATTGCATGGCATTTTGTGAAAATAAAAGGATTTTGAAGAAGAAAGGATATTTTCCTCAAGAATTCATTTCAAATGTTTTATCAAAACCATTTTCCATCTAAGATGAAATTATTTCATGTGTATGTTTCAAGTATGATGTCTCTATGATTTACATGGTTTCAATTTTCTTATGATGAAATTATATCCATTTGTTTTATATGGATTATTTTATGATTGGATGATGTTTATGAAACCCATTTTAGTCATTGGGTTATGATGAATGATTTATAATTATGTTGTGGCATGCGTAAGAATGATTTCATTATGAGATGGGTGGGACCTATATCTCCCTCCAATACATTGGGTAAAGATTTATATCTCATGAGATAGACATGGATGGAATGGTAATTTAATCCAGTTCAGTGATACAAGACTGGAATGAGGAGTGAACTCGACTCAGAAAGGGACTTTGTCCACTAATATGGTCTTGGAAGAAATGCCTTGGATACTATGGAAATCATATTATGTGCTTAATGGTTTACCACAATTACATGTTTTCTTCCCATGCTATTTTATCATGATTGATGTTCCATTATGATATATGTCTTACGTACTTCCATGATTTATGTCTTTGATCAAGATTTTGATGTTTAGATTTTATGTTCTAGTTTTTGCATTCAAATTTTTATGGATTGTTTTATGTTCTCTATGTTTACCCTTACTGAGAATTTGATCTCACCCTTTTTATGTTTTCTTTTCCCTAGGATATAAATAAAGCTTTTAGGTAAGAAAACAAAAGGGGAAGATCTTTATGGGAGATGTTTAAGATATTTCACCATGATTATAAGATTATATTCCAACTTTCCAAAGACACTAAACTATTACGGTCCTTTGGTGTATATTTTTGTTATGTATTAAGTATTCCGCAAAAGTAATGTCTATGTACATCAAGATTTGGGTATCTACACAATAAGTGCTCCAAATCATGAGGCCCCACCATCCATCTGTTCGGTGAGGAATGGTGTCCAGAAGTAGACAACACCAGTTGTCATGTCAAGTCATTCTAGGGTCTTATCCCCAAAACATTACAAAAAAGTTACTCCCTTATATTAGGGAGTCTGGTAAACAGATCATTGAGGGACTCATCCAAACAACACATGGGTCCCTTAAAAGGGCTCCTTCAAGCATCCATCGTTGTCAACACCGCACTAAAAAAACCCTCAACATGATGGGGGTTCTTCTCTACGTAGTTTGGCATAGGTGAAATTTGACCTAATTTATTCAACGAATCTTCTAATTCATGATTTGAGGAATTCTGGGCCTACTCAAGATTGGTTCTTTAACTAGCTTTATTTATAGCTAATGAAAACATTTTCATTAATAAAGGTGTTTATCACCTAGCTATTTTGTTTGATAGATTCTATCCATATGTTTTTTGATGACAGTTGTTACTTTATTTTAGTCATACGAGCCTCATATTCTCATAGCTCTACAGTCTATACAGTAATCTAATCATGAAGTTTTGATTCCTCAGTGGATAAGGGATGCGACTTAGTAATAGTATCCTTTAAATATTTTTTATGATTGGTGTAATGATTAAATGGTATGAGGTAGTAGTCATGAGTGGCCAAATCCTCTATTGAAATAATAACATGATGAACAAGGACATGCAACTATCGGTAATCAAACCCACCTATTATTAAGATTGGGAAAAGATGGAGAAGGTTGTTTGATTTATCAATAATTTTATCTAAAGGAGTCTCTATGATGACAGTGTAAACCTTGCACCAATACCAGTTTTTAACAACTTGATGTTTAATGATAGTATTCGGGCCTAGAATATGTTCACCTATTGTTATGGGTATATATTATGTGATCACATTGGCCATGGACAGTCCTTCAAATTGTGACACAGTTTCGGGAATGTACTCCATCATTGCCTCCTATTTAATTTCTTGGATTAAATCAAAAAAATTAGCATCGATTTGAGGAATAGACAACACTTTTCCAATGGGACCAATGTCAATAGGACTTCCAATGGTATTAGTAAAAAATGGAGGGTCTTCACCACTCCCATAAAAAGGAGAAATTTAGGAAGAAACTCCCTTTGAATTACTAAAATGTCAGGACATAAGTCTTTCTCCATCGGAAATTGGTGAGGAGAGCATGATAAATAAGGAACTTAAAGAAGACAGTATTGTATGCACTCATCAGATTGGTTTCTGCAACACGCCACCAGGATAGTATTCCACCCTCATTTTTTCATAACCCTATGAAAATTTAGTTAGAGATTTCATAGAAGGTAGATAAATTTCCATGCTAGAGTCCTCACACATTAACCTCAGCCACAGTTGATGAAGGATGACTGGGTGTGATTCCATTTTAATCTTGATGAGGGGTAAAGATGCAACCTGTTGAACACATCCAAATTGTCTTGAAAATCTATAGGGAGCGTAAGGCTTGAAAATGGTCACCCCATATACTCGATCAATTTAAATCCCATCTCATAGTGAGTCAATGAATGAGTGTTCATCCAAAGTTCCTCCATCATTATCTATTACCACCCTCAAAGGTTCTAGATAAGGAATGATAGAAAAATGGGTGGGATCCATCAACAAAACAATAGCACCATCTACACCCAAGTATATCAGGTGAATAACAATAATTTCTACTATAAAAGAAGCATTTAATAGCACTGGAATTTATTAGCGCTAGAAAAAAGTGCTGATTAAGGCTACCTTTATCAGCGCTTTATTATTAGCACTAATAAAGGGTACCCTTTATCAGTGCTTTATTTTTAGCGCTGATAAAGTTCAAGAATAAAATGAAATAATAAACAAATAAAAATAAAAAAAATATGAATAATTTTATTAATTAAATAATTATTGTTAAAAATGAATAAATTGAATATACAAATATATAAATTATAAAAATTAATAAATAGTATATATTAAATATATAGATATTTAATGAATAAAATTAAATAATTAAAGTAATAAAAAATAAAAATGAGTAAATTAAGAAAAATATTAAAAAATATTAATTAAATAATTATTGATAAAAACAAATAAATTTAATATACATATATATAGATTATAAATATTAATAAATACTATATATTAAATATATAAATATAAAATAATTAAATTGTAATAATTAAAAAAATATTAAAAATAAATAAATTACTCAATTATTTAAAAATATATTAATGAAACAATTATTAATAAAAATGAATAACTATAATATATATATATATATTAATTATAAATAGTAATAATAATATATAATAAATAAAAATATATATATAATGAATAAAATGTAATAATTAAAAACATATTTATGTCATATTCATTTTTAATGTTATTTGATCTTTCACTTTAACATACATCAAATGTCATGTGTTATAATGATTTCACATGAATATATATAATCAATTTATTTTTATATATAATGCACACACACAAATATTTACACAATTAATGAAATCTTATATAGAAATACATACACCTAATATTTATTTAATTTATTAAAATTTGAGTATATTTTATAATTTCATTATAACATGATACATTTAATATATTATGTTTTTAATTGGACGATTTTATTTATTTATTTATAATATTATTATAGTTAAGTGTTATTTTTTCATTTTTATAAAATACATTTCTTATTTTTTATTTTTTTTAATTTGATTATTTACTATTATTTATTTATATTTATTTATTTACTGTATTTTATTATTTTCAATATGTATTCATCCTTACTTTAATATATATATATATATATCCATTTTTTTAATAATTTATATTTAATTAATAAAACTTATCCATTTTTCCAATATTTTTAAAGTGTACTCATTTTAAATTATTCAATTTCACCCATTTCTAAAATATATGTATTTAAGATTATATATCGATTAAAAATGTTAAAATTATATTTGTAAATAAATATATGTAAATATATTTATAAATGTATATTTACTATATTTATAAATTTATATATTTATAATTACCAAGAAAGCTCTGCCAGAGACAAAGTCTCTGACCATTTATTAAAATAAAGGAAATGTGTAGAAAACAAGCATTACAAACCAGCACATACAACTACATGTCATGAAAACCATACCCGTCACCATAGTCGTCGCCATATCCAAGGGAAATTGCTTCATATGTGGTAACTGATTCCCATTCCGAGGTATCATACTGCTTCAAAACCTATGCATACTTACGTCTTAGATTCATCTTCTCCAAGTAAAAAAACTCCTCATAAGAGTTCATCCCATTTCCTTTGCTGATAGAAGATCTTGTAGGCATCAGCTTCGGTAGGGAGGAATAATCTTTCTGCTGACTTCCTCTCGGTGGTGTTGTCATAGCTCCCTCTTTCCCTACTACCTCCTTCCTTCCACGCTGAAAAAAATCACTATAGGAGGTTTGAGCTTGACCACCAGCCTTCTCTTTATCACTATCAGATATATCCCCCCATTTCTGAGGAATATTCATCACCTAATAGCATTCATTCACTCCATGCTTCTGCTCAACAAAATTGTTTGGATCAACCAGCTCTAGACACTGTGGTTGTGCCACAAGATCAGGACCTTCAAACGCCCCCTTCTGTACAAGATCTCCACCTGATGCAACAGCCTATGCACACAAACCAGTCTGCATGTTTCCACCTGCACTCCTAGGGAGTTCTTGCTCATCAGTTGAGATTCTGCCATGATTAAAATCTTTTTCATGATGGCAGGAGCCCTACCCTTGCACCTTCTCAGACAAGCTGCCACTATTCACACAAAGTATTGTCAGACCTACACCCCCACTAACATTCAGTGCAGCAGCTTCAGCAGACCCCCGGACAGGAGACAAAGCATGGTCAACTTGATCTATCCCCACTTCTAGTTCCTCATTTACCAGACCATCAAAGCAATTTCTAACCTCAATGTTCCACACTTGCTGTGCAGTAAGTACCTTCAGCCCAGATGAGGCCCTCACCCAGCCATCCGTTTCAGCTAAGGCTTCTCCTGCCTGCAAAGGTCTATCCAAAGCCTCCCCCCCCCGGAAGAGCCTCATCCTGATTCCCACTGGCCACCCCAGTGAGTTGGGATTTCTGCTGCAGATTATTCTCTAAACTTCCTGAAGGAGTCACCCCAAGATCCCTCTGCAGCCTTCCAAACACTGCATCCACACCCAGATTCAGAGACCCTTTTACTGCCCCCAATCATGATCCATTCACTGAACTGATACTTGCTGGACAAGGCCTCATCCGTGATCCAGTACCCAGATTCTACTCCCTATGCTGAGAGTTAAAATTCGCCACAGCCACAGCCTGAGGAGCCAAAACCACCTGCAGAATCACCCATCTACCGCTGCATTCATCCATCTGATGCCCAACTTTGAAACACCGAGAGCAGTAGTCAAACAAAGACACAAAAACAATCGGCTGTTTATATATAAATTCCTCACTCACAATAATGAAAATTGACTTGATTGGCGGTTTGGATAAATCAACTTCAACACAGATTCGAGGAGAAATCGGGTGGCATACAGCCCTAGTTCTACTGTCTGAACACAAATAGCGACCAACTAAATTCCCAATCATGCGAATGAAAGAAGGATTTTTAAATGGCAGTGCCAGTTCAAGAAGTCTTACCCAAATTTCCATGGTCGATGAATCACGCTTCATATGATATCCATAGGACCATCGGAAGAGAGAAAAACGGGAGCCATCACAGGTATGCAGGGCAGAGGACCATGCCAAGATCAGATCTTCTTCTGACTCACAACGTATCATTATGTGCTTCGCATCAAGAAGACCCACAGTGGCGCATTCTTGCAGATTCCACGATCCAAAGATGAAGCGATCAAAACGATCCACTAGCACGTGTCGTTGCTTGATGTGAGCTAGCAAAGTTAGATTCAGTAGGGAAGAGGCATCGGTGAACTCTTGGGCTAAGACCGAGAGCTGCAGAATCCCATCATGCAACTCAAAAACTTTGGGGGAAAGGGAAAATGTTGGGAAAGAGGGAAAAATCTGGGTTTGAGAAAGGGAGAAAACGGTGATCACCAAAGGATTGCGGAAATCCCTCCTCCACCAGGGGAGGAGGGATCAGCTCGGTGGCCATCACCGCCTAAACCCACAAGGGCTGCTACCACTGAGCTGCACTGTGAGGGCTATATATATAATTATATAAATATATAAATATTATTTTTTTGAAAGTATTGTTCATATATTTATAAATAAATAATTATATGTTGATATAATTATAAAATTATAATAAATATTTTTAAATAATGAATATTTATATATTTATATATATTTATTATATATAAATAATTATATAAATATATAAAATGATATAAATATATTTATAATTATAAAATTATAATAAATATATTTAATTAATGAATATATTTACTATATTTATATTTATATATATTTAATATATATATATATATACAATTATATAAATATATATAATGATATAAATATATTTATAATTAAAAATATATTTATAATTGTAAATAATTAATTATAAATATATTTACAAATTTATATTAATGATATTTATAAAATTATATATTTATAATTATAAATAAAATAATTTAAATTTTTTAAAGAAGTATTAATTTATTTATAAATAATTAATTATATATTTAAATAATTATAAAATTATAATAAATAAATATATAATTACATAATTTTTTTACAAATTGGTTTATTCATAATTAAAATTATAAATCCTTTATCAGCGCTAAATTGTTGGCACTAATAAAGGTTCATTTTATCAGTACTAAAAAAGCACTCATAAAGATGTCTTTTATCAACACATATCAATTTAGCGCTGATAAAAGGGCTCTTTATCAATGCTTTTTTTAAAGTACAGATAAAAGTATCCCTGGTCTATTTAAAATAAACCTAACCATGGCTCATTCAGTCACGATTTACAAGATCTCATCGAATTGCCTTGCTGTCAATGCTACTCTTCCACATTCTCTTAGATGAATCAAGTTTGAATCCAATTTATGTTATTTTCTCTTTTTCCTCTCTTGTTGTTTGATTTTTTGGGTTCTGAAAGTTGTGTTTTTGTTTTGTTCTTAACCATGATGAACCCTACATATCATCTCTCTCTCTCTCTCACATACCTATACCTACACAACTCCTCACATACTCTGTAAACTCAGTCTAGCTTCATACGAGACCATTGCGAGCTACATCTCCATTCGTTGTTGTAGCTGATGGTTATTTTTTATGTTTTAGTTATATTATTTCATTTTAACTTTTAGATGGTGTGGTTTTTCATTGTTTTATTCCTGTTTCCACAATATTACATGCAAATTAAGTGGAAAAAAAATTTAACATTATATTGGACTAATGTTAGAGAGAATATTATTTTATATGAATATTATAAAGTGGGTTAATGTACATATTGTTTTAATGTGAATGGGTTAATCTAATTTAGGGAAATAAAGTTTAAATTTTACAGTTTATATTCATTAACATTGTCAATATGTTATATATATATATATAATTTACTAAGTAACAAACTATTTAAAGTTTCATTGAAATCAAAATAATCATACATTTTCAAATTTTTATTTGATCCAAACTCAAAAGTTGTGATGTATTGTTAATAAGAGGTGTGTTTATAATTGATTGATTGATTCCTAAAATTATTACATTTACTAAAAAATATATTCACTAAAACATTAATATTATGTGAGAAGATTATATTCAATGGGTTAGAGAGATCCTTAAAGGAGGTACTAATTATTTTAAATACCAATGAATAGTTTCTCATAATTTCCCACGTCCTTTAAATTAATAAATATTTAAGATAAAGTTTATTTTTTATAAGCTAATAGTAAATATATTTTATTAATTTACATTATTTTAAATTTATAAATGAAAACATGTCATAGAACAATACACAAGATTAGATTCAAGTAGAACAATTTCTATATGCGGTGTCATTTATAGAAGATGTTATATATGAGTTTACTTTTATATAAAATTATTTTATAAATAAATTTATCTCCAAGAATGAAGTTATTTTTTATAAATTGACCTAACTTAAGAAAATTTATTTTCTTTATTTTTGTGTTTGTATTATCTTATCAATAAATTTCTCTTTAATAAAATTTTAACATCACAATATTGTCCATGTATTCATAACCTCACCTGAGCTGAATCAAAATGTTACTCAACCCTTGGAACCATCAACCAACTTCCAAATGATTGACAATAAATATGTAGAATTCAAAATGATCCATGAGAAATGGTTTAAACCCCAACTCACATGATAATTATATATACGTAAAATAGTAGACAATAGAATCCCAAGAATATATATGTCTAAAAATATAAAAACAATAATGATATGATAAATACTATGTAAAAATAAAACCATATATGAATAACCAACCTACCATTGATGGAACAAACTCCACAAGTCTCCACAATATATTATTTGATACATTATCCCTTCCAACAAATTATCAATCCTTGCAACTTTTAACCCAAGGAAACATCATCTATTGTGTACTAAGATGCACAAAAAGTGGTTAAGTAAACTAACTAGGTAGGTTTTCTATTATTATTTTCCATAACCCTAATCCACATGAACACCATGTATCTCATTTTTATTTTATAAAAATATTCTTAAATTATGATAATTGAAAGAATAATATAACACATAATAACCATAAGTAACATAAGTTACTTTTCATAAAAAGGACCATGGGTTCCACAAATAAGGTAGTGTAAATGAGATTTCATTTTGTTAAGATATATATACAACACAATACACTTCATGCATAAAAGTCTATATTTTCATGCATCTTTCATGAAAATTCTTATTGTATTTAATAGAGATATAATACTTCAATACAATAGTACAAATTACCTTCACTACCTTTATTTAATCCATCCTTAGACACTTGATTTCTTTCCATCTCTAGATGATGGATTGGACTCCCTCTTTCAAACTATCCTTCATCCCATCATTGTGGTTCAAAAGTCACTGAATGAAATACCTCCTACTAGAATTATATTAATTAATCTCCATCAAATCTGCCACCATGTCTTTGAATACCGCATCTCCCAAATCATTCTTTAACTCTTTCAGCCTTTCATCATCCTCATTTACTAATTTATAAGAACACAAAAAATGACACCTAAAAATTAATCAACACATAATGAATGATATTTTTGGATTTCTTGATATAAATTTTCTTATACATCTCACTTAGTTACTTTTGAAAACACATCATCAAAAATTAATTTGGGTGTAATCACATTGGATCCTATTAGAATTTCATAGTTAGGAATACTTGGATGAGAATACTACTATAATTGGTAAACTCATGAAAATACTCGTGTTGTGCATTTATTTTGAAAAAAATGGGCCAAATTAACGTTTTGATTATCTTCCCCTTTATTCTTGATAAATTTAAAAGGGTTCCAATATGAATCTTCATGGTATTCCTCCCATAATGAGCAGACCTCTCAGGCCCTGATTTCAAATTCATCTTTAGGATACTTTCTCTTGGAAGCTTAGAGATATGGATGTTCATCAAGCTCTCCCATCTGCCTCACTCTAATACCCCCCACAATTTTATATCTCCTCTAATCCCCACAAAAAAACAAACAGTTCATATGAAGTGGAAAACAGTTAATGTTTATGAGTGGAAGTAAATCACCGTGAGTGGAAGTCATTTGGATTTCAATGTTCATTCCTAAATTTATGAAAGGTAATATGTTAGAATCCATAATTAAAATTGAATTTAGGTTATTTTTGAACTTCAGTGTATAGAAAGCTATTATATTTGAGATATATGTGAGGTAAAAGGAATAGTAACAAAGAATATGTTTGGTTCATCTCAGTGGGGATGAGTTGATGTTCTCATGGTATTGTCTGGGACCTTTCATCTCTCAAACAGTTCTTCTTTCATTTGGTTGCTCGAGACTCATCCCCAATATATTCTTTATTTTTTGAATTACTCTGATTAGTAGTCATCAAAAATGATCACCAGTACTCAGTATGGGATAATTTTTTGTTAGATTAGTTGAGGTAATATATTTGGATGTCCAAAAAATATGGGGGATGGGTATCCAGAAATAAAATTCAATAATAATTGTTTAGGAGGTATTTCATTAAGGAACATTGGAACTATAATGATAAGAGGAAGGCTAGTTTGAAAAATAGTTTCTGATCCATCATCAAGAGATGGAAGGAAATCAAGCATCTAATAATGGATTAGTTAAAGTTAGTGGAGGCTATTTTTACCAGAGTATTAAAGTATTATATCTATATTCAAGACAGTAACAATTTTCATGCAATATGTATGTAAAGGTGGAATTTTAAGCATGGAGTGTATTATATTGTTGTTATTCAAGAAAAATTAAATGTTTAACTAATCATGAAGATAATGTCTTATGTACATGATTTTGTAACCAATCCTGAGGAAGAATAGGTTGTTTATGATGAAATTTAAGAATTATTAGGGGATCTAAAACATGTTGATGAAAAAAAAAATGACACAACATCATAGTGTTGAATAAAATTATCAAGTAAATAATTCAAGGTATTAAATTTGAGGTTGGTTGGAATCAACATAGCCAAACTATTAACCTTAACAAGAAAATGTTCATTAGTTATCTTGTGGTCACAATGAGATTAAATGTTCTGATAGATATTGATTCATTTTGTTTCATTCAACTTGCAACCAAATCATTTAGAAAGATATAATGGTGATGTTACAATATACTTTCTCTATTTTACTAAAAAATTATATAATGAAATGATGATTTATTTTTCATTATTCCTTATAGAGTTCATTTATTTTAGAATATTCATGAAAGAAATTTGTCTTGATGTCTGCTAAAAAAGCCTATAAAGTCTTTCAGACTCTTCTTATGAAGTTGCATCTTATCGATGCTAAGGGGATAGTAAAGAACCACCCACCAGTTAGTTATGAACACATTATAAAGTAAGAAATGTGGAATGATTTCATCATTCATCATAATGAGAAATCATTTTAGGTATATTGCAGTAGATAATATATTATTTGACATTATTTATTTTATCCAAATTGATTCGAAAAAATTAATTTATGAAAAATAAGAAGGGTGATGAAAATAATTAATGTGCATCAAAACCAATGTACCCCAATTGTAAAGCAGATATGGGGTATGATTCATTATAGAAACAATTGGTATGTATTTTAAATCAAAATAAAATGTTTAATTATGTGATATAAAACAACATATGTTCTTTTTTTTATATTCATACTGATGAATCAAAATCTAAAGCCACATTCATCCTATGTTATGGGATATAGAAGGTGGCTCGTATAAATAAGGAGGGTAAATTAATTGATGAAATCACAAAAATGGTATGGGAAACATGTGTAAGTACGAAATAATTGTAATTTTTTATGATTTATAATAATATTATATAAAAATGTCTATTTTTGTTCATATTTTTTTATATGGTTTAGACACAAAAATTGACAATTACCGTACTATATGAAATGCTACTTTTAGTAGATTTGATATGGCTTGAACAATATAGTCACATTAGAGGATTAGGTTTTTGGGTTTATCCTCAAAAATATTTCAAGAAGATAAAACCACAGGAAGATACATATAATATTATGATATAATTTCAGACACAAATAGACTCACTACAAGATATTATTATTATGTTTTTTTTTGAGGACCAATGTATAAGAAAGGATCAAAATGAAATGGAAGTGGAGAAAAGATCAACACATGAACCAAATGATCCCACTATATTTGAGGCTAGTCATTCCCCTAAACCGTATACCATACCCATGGTAATAAATATTTTCATTACTATTTCTCCTAAATGTGAATCAAACAACTTATGATAACTTTATATTACTAAAATTTTGCTGGGTACAGTTGTATGTGATTTGTATCTATCAACACCCATGCACAGCCGTGTTGCGATGGGTGAAGTGTATAATATCTTGGGAAACAAGAAAGACCATAAATACCTCCCAAAATATCACATAATATTTGGGATTGAGTAAGCTCATGGGCCAACTATTGAGTTTCCTACTCCACTTGATGTTATAGATATTACAACATTCAATTATGCTATTGGATCTTTTATAGCATGGCTGTCTAATCTTACAAAGATACATGAGGTACGTATTTAACAATTTTTTCATATGAAAAAACTATAATTTTTTATCATAAAAGGTATGAAGTGAGGTATGATATTAAAAATATATAAAGTGGTGGGGAAACATAAGGTTGAATCAATAAAATCTAGTGAATCAGCTAAGAAAACAAAACGACCTTCCCAGAGTAACTTCTCGCCTCCATTTCCATAGCTGCATTTATTATCATTAAAAATTCATGCAAAGACCACATTTAAAGATACAACTATGAATTACATTTAATATGAATACTAAAAATATGGAAATTACTTAATAGTTGAAATTGGCCTCCAGACTCTAAATGATATCCTCAGGCAGGAATGGTTGGGTATCTCAATTGTGAACACATACATAGGGTTTTTTTTATAATATGTATGTCTAAATAGTGAGATGATATGTTTATTAATTTTAATAAATATTAATATGTTCTATAGGAGTTTATATTACAACTATATAAAGGTGAGATTGGGAAAAGTATGATTTGGATTCATTAATTCCTATATCATTTCTACAGAAAAACTGACTTTGGATAATGGAGAAATTAAGAAAAAGAAAATGAGTTACTAGAATCATTTAATAAAAAAGTATCATAATACATACTCTTTTTTATGTGATCAATTCAAAGGTAAAATTCTAAAATCTAATCAAATAACATATATTTTTAATTTTTTTCATTACTTAATTGTTTTTGTTTTTTTAAGGCACAATAGATGTTTATTAAAGTCAATATGGACACCCTGGATATTTATTTTTTGGATCCAATTCATGGATATCCAACCATCCAACCACAAATTTTGTGTATTATAAATTTATAATTCAACCCAATCAAATTTTTATAGATAAACTTCGAATTATATTTTTCAGTCTATGTTTTAACAAGAATTTGGTTATGATAGGGAGGTCACTAAAAATAGGCTAAATAATGGAATAAAGTCAAAATCTCAAGAGATAAATACTATGGATTACTAAAAATGGAAAAAAATTAAGGTATATATATAAATATTTAACTATAAAAACATTTAAAAACAATTTAATTATTTTTCTCAATGTTTTTGCAGTTTCTAAAACAAGATAATGACATCAATTATGGACATTATGTTTGTAAATTTATGAGAGAGATCATAATGCCTGAAAAGACCAACATCCCTCAATAGGTAATTTCCAAAGTTAATTAAAATTTCATTAAATATATTTCATAATCATTTGATTGTTTATATTTTCTCATTATTATCAAGATTTACGATAACATAAATACTCAAAAGAATAAATATATTTGTTTAGATTTGAGTGGGAAGCGTACATCTTGTCAAAATGTATTCCGACAACAAATTTAGGTTATTACCTACTATGTTTGTGATCTAGTAAGAGATATGACCTTCAAAATATATTTGGGGTGTGAAGCATTAGTGTAATAATTCTTATATATTATTTTTGATCTCTTTCTCAAGGATAAGTATAATGGGTGAAATCAATTTGCTTAGAATCACTGACCTGAAAAAAATAAATTTTTTGGGAAATGGTGGAGGAAGAGGAAAAGTTAGAGACTGATATGGATGAGGAGGAAGAGGTAGAGACCGAGACATAGGAAGAGATGAAGCGTTGTCTTGAAAATAATAAAATTTTTGGGCAATAAATTAGAATGAGGATCAAACCAAGATTGTGTTTGAGAAAAATTGTTTAAAAGTGCACAAAATAAAATTTCACTTAATATAAGATCCATTGTGAAAGTTCTTCAAATTTATTATTCAAATAATGTTCTTCGCCACTTGTTTATGTCATTTTTACAGGGTATTAATCCACATATAAGATCATTCTATGTTGGAAGCTTCAATTTCTCCACTAGGGATATTGAAGAAACATTTGTATAACTCCCAATCATCAAGCAGGTATACAATCCAACTTAGATGTTTGAATAAATATGTGTGTAATAAACCACAAAAGTCATCAGGTTTATGATAGAACTATTAGAGTAAAAATATCATTGATATATTGTGATCATCGAGGAGGGCTAGTGTCAAAGTGTTTGTTATCAATTTAAAATTTATATTTTAATACAAAAAAGTGATACCCACTAAAAACTAGGATAACACACTAATATTTTATTTATAATTTATTAAAATGATTAATAATTCATTTATGACATGTATGAATTAGTCTCATGTCAAAACCACACTTGATGCGGCCTGTATGACACAATCAGTATGTTTCCAGTTTAAAATGACATTTTAGTAAAAAACACAGGTGGAATCCTCAAAATCAAGGAAACAAAATAATATTGTTTTATACTTTAGTATAAATATCAATAATTCATTTGGGATATGTAGGAATTATCCACACTTTAATCTTAGGCACAGTGTGACTGGTATGACTCCAAGTGCATATTTTTATTCAAAACTGATATTTATTTTTATTGGAAAAAAAATGACATACTAAAAACTGAGAACTCACATTCAGATTGTTTTCTTACATTATTAAAACAATACATAAATCATTTTTTATTTTTAGGAATCATCTACATCACAATCTGATATACGATGTTCCCCATATGACTCAAAGTATCTATTATCAGTTTAAAATTGATATTTTAATCCAAAAAAGTGTCACTCACTGAAAACTGAGGAAATGAACTCAGATTGTCTTGATAATTTAGGAAAATTACTCATAATTCATTTTTTATATATAGGAATCATTATCATGTCAATCCCACAAACGACGCAACCTGTATGACTAATAGTTCATGTTTCTAGTTTAAAATGAAATTTTAGTAAAAACAATTGACGAACTCAAAATAAAGGAAAATAATTATTATTATTTACATAATTTATTAAAATGATCCACAAGTCATTTGATACATGTTTTAATTAGCTGCACCTTAATCAGATTCATGGTGTGGCTGATATGACCACAAGTGCATCTTTTTATTTAAAATTGACATTAATTTTAGAGGAAAAAACTAACATACTCAAAACATAGAAAACACATTCATATTATTTTGGTACATTATTAAAATGATCCATAAGTCATTTTTATGTGTAATAATCAGTCGTACCTCAATTTGATACACGATGTTCCTGATATGACTCAAATTGTTCGTTATTAGTTTAAAATTGACATTTTAATAGAAAAAATTGTCACTCACTAAAAACCAATCAAACACACTAATATTATCTTGATACTTCAAGAAAATGATTAATAATTCATTTTTGATGTATAAGAATTAATCTTGGGTAAACCTACACATTATACAACATGTATGAATGAAAGTAGCTATTTCTAGTTTAAAATGACATTTTATTAGAAAACACAAGTGGCATACTCAAAACTGAGTAACCACATTTATATTGTTTTGATACTTTAGTAAAATGATTCATAAGTCATTTGGGGCATGTATGAATCAATTACACCTCAATCTGACACATTGTGTGACTGGTATGACTCCAAGTTCTCCTTTTATTAAAATTTCACATTAATTGTAGTAAATAAACAATTAACATACCCAAAACCAAGAAAAAACATTTATTTTATTTTGGTAATTTATGAAAATGATCCATAATTCATTTGTGATTTGTAGGAATCATATGCACCTCAATCTAAATCACAGTGTGACCGGTATGACTCAAATTGTTCGCTATCAATTTAAAATTGATATTTTAATACACAAAAGTGTCACTCACTGAAAACCACAAAAATGCACTCGAATTTTCATAGAAATTTAGTAAAATGATTCATAATTCATTTGTGATGTGTATGAATTAGTCTCATGTCAAAACCACACACGATGCAACCTGTATGAATAAAAGTGTTTGCTTCTAGTTTAAAATGACATTTTAGTAAAAAACACAAGTGGTGTACTTAAAACCAAGTAAATGCATTAATATTATTTTTATACTTTATAAAAATGACCCATAAGTCATTTAAGGTGTATAGGAATGAGCCACACATCAATCTGATATATAGTGTGACTGTTAAGACTCCAAGTGCATCTTTTTTTTCAAAATTGATATAAATTTTAATAAAAAACAACTGACATACTCAAAATCGATCTGAACACATTCATATTATTTTGATACATTAGTAAAATGATCCATAAGTCATTTGTGACTTGTAGGAATCAGCCTCTCCTCAATGCGACTCAGGGTGTGACTGGTATGACTCCAGTTTACCTTTTTATTCAAAATTAACATTAATTTTAGTAAGAAAACAATTTCCATACTCAACATTAGTTTTTTTTATTTTTTTTATGTTACAAATTTTATTTCATTTAAATTTATATACTTATATATTATTTTTATAATTTATTCTTCTATTTCTAGGGTTGTTTTTGGTGATGTAATGTGTTGTTACAGCACATTAAATGCCCTATTTCTGGTGTTGTAGAGTGGTGTACCATCACACTATAGTATTACCCTTTCTCAGTGCTACTAAATGTGTTGATAAATGGTGTCGTTTATCTTTACTAATAAATTCACTAAGAAAATTGTGATTTATAAATTCTTTTTTGTGCTGATAAATCACCCCTTTATCATCATTTTCTTAGATACAATAAAATCATTGTCTTGTTAACTGCTCTACGGTAATCATCACTTTTTTAGTGCTGATAGAGGAAAATTCTAGCTCTGTTAAAGGACTCTATAGTAGTGAATTTAGATCAGTGTGGGGAGAAAGGAATAATTAGGGACTCTCATAGTATACTCATATTTGTATCATCAAAAGTGTTCCACTATCTAGCCATATAAAAAATGAAATGGTCTAAAGAGGTGATGTGGGGATCTACCCTCCTATATAGAACCTAAAAACTCATAAATATGAGTGAGAGTGGGTACATATTTGTTGATGAGTTTTCTCTATACTAATATATCCACCATAATCAAGGTGTAAAACCTAAAACTAGTATATTAATTACAATATGGGAAGATCTATCCACTCAAAAACATGGAGAAAGATCATACAAACCTAAATTATGGAGATACGCCAATCTAGATCCAGTAACCCCATGTATTATGTTATCCTTCCTCAAGATTGGTGTAATAAAAACCGAAAATAAATAAATATTGTTGAGTCGAATGAGTCCTGGTGCACCTAACAATTGGCTTTCAGCCAGTAGCTTTCATAAATAGATTTATCCAATCACTGCATGGAATAAGTGATCAGATGTGAAGGGGTTAAACTAGTGATTTATTCATTGTGATCAGTAAATATCTATCTAATAGAGAAACTTGTTCAGTTTTTTTCTAGGTTTTATCTATAGGATTAAATTTATCATACATGATAACAATAATGAGAATTCCTCCTAATTGGTAGATATTTGAAAAACTGATCTTGACTTCAACATATGGTAAATGGAAGGTGGTTGTGCTTTAACACCAATGACTGATCAATTTACGTAAGATATCGATTTTAGAATATACTAAGAATTTAGAAATCTATGTCACCTGATAAAATATGATGACCTCTAAACAATCCAAAAAAATTATGCAATTCTGGAACACCAAGAATACCCAAGCTCATTCATCAAAAAAATCTCCTCCAGACCACAAATTCCACTTAGACCTCCACCCTCCATTGGGATTTCTACATGAGAGGTTAAAATGAAGGGATAATCTTGAATGGTGGAATTCAAGGATATTTCATTATTAATATGGTTACTCTGATCCCATAAGAAACCATTCAGAAAGAGAACATTATCTTGATCCGATTTGGAAATGATGTGTCTTGTAGTAGAAATGATCACTTAAACACAATCCACGAACACTTCAAATCAAGCCATTGGATATTTTAGATCAACTGATGGAATGAGAGTATCATCATTAATCTGAAAGTTGTATAGGGGTAATTTTTTGGACAATGGATAATCTAGAATCTCTTTCGAAAGGAGACTCTTTATAATACCATCCTGAGGAATGATATGATATCAATGATCAATTTTTATGTTCCTAGAAATAAAAATTATTCTTTCCATTGAGGATGAAGTAGTCACTAAACTATACAATGGTATTTTACAAGAATCCATTTTTCCTTATGGGTAGAAAAATCAGGAAAAAAATATATCAAATTAATCAAATCATAAAAACACATAGAGCTATGTGAACCATGAATCACTTAATTTGATATATGAATCAAAAAATTCTTCATCTGTTATGAAGAACACATTATTGATAAATAGAAATAATTCAACCACAAAAGAGAATAAATGTTTGGGAGAAAATACCAGTTTATGGATGAGATATTTTTCTATATGGAAGAGGTCATTCGTAAAGGAAATTCTATGTGGAGATAGATTTTATGTGGGAAAGCTCAGACTGACTGTAAAACACAAGATTCAAAAAGTGAAAATGAGTCAATTCTGACACCTTTTATAGGCATCGTCTCTTCTCCAAGACCACATGCACCCTGAAAAGAATTAAACCAGACCGATTTCTTTAATAGAATGTGTAAGAACCCGATTTTTTGTTTTAGGTATGTCTTTCCTTTTTCGGTAGTTTTTGAGGAAAGTAATGTTTCTGGAAATTTTTTGAAGTACACGTCGTGTACTTTCTGAGTACACGCCATGTACACTTTTCCCGCTCGAAGCCGTGTACTGGCCATATTCGGGCCACACACACGGTGTGTAGGGGTGACGTGGAGGCCGATTTTGGGAGTGTACAGAAAGACCTAGTACATGTCGTGTACTCTAAAAGTACATGTCGTGTACTTTTTTTTCGTTAAATGGACCGGGGTCACGCCTAATTAATGAAAAGGTCTTCTTCTCTAGCTTCTTCGTCCGAGAGCACTGGGAATCTGCAGATTTTCAATGAGCCATCATTCCTCTGTCCGTTCTTTGATTCAAGCATGGTCGATTGCGTTGGAATCGAAGCGGTGAGTTCTTCCTTCTGCTTGAGCCTTGTTTTCCAATTCCTCCTCCTTCTCAAGATATCGTGGTTTGAGCGTTTTGGAAGTTTTCTTAGATCTACGATGTTCAAGGGGGAATCAGTCATCATGGTTCAACTACATCGATCTCCTAGGATCGAGGTAGGTGGTTTGTGTCTTACCTTTTGATGTCTTTGAGTTTTATGTGAAAAATTCCACCAATACCCCTGAATGGGGCATTGCGCGTTTACCTTTTTGACCTTGTTGTTTTCCTGCCATGTTTTTATGATTTAATAGAGGTAAATTGATCATGTTAGAGGATACCTTGTTTTTCTTGGATGTTTTTCCCATGCTTTGTTCTGTTTACGACCTTTGGGGTCTCGTTTGCCTTTGGTTGTTACACCTATTTCCATGCTTTGTGATTTTAGGTTGGAGTGAAATTCACAACATGCTTGTTTCCCTATAGACTATTAGAAGAGTGGCTCTATAGGTGTACATTGGTTAGCCAAGTAGCTCTATAGGTGTACTCTGGCCTTATAGCATTATTATGCACTGATCGGCACGGGACTGAGAGAACCTGGTGCCATAGACTATAAGGGATAGACCGAGTGATCTTCCCAATGAGTCTTAGACATTATAGACTACAGGAGGGTGGACTGAGAGAGATTCCTCATAGATTCATGGACATTAGACTACAAGGGATGGACCGAGTGAGCTCCCAGAGAGTCTTGGATATTATATACTACAGGAGGGTAGACCGGGTGAGCTTCCTCAGAGAGTCTTACCTTGTTTGATTTCTTTTAATAACTTTTCCAGGCTAGAGGAGGAATTGACCAAGTGAGCTTCCTCAGAGATTCTGTGGTATACCTGAGGTTATAGGAGGAATTGACCAAGATAGCTTCCTCAGAGAGTCTCTAGACCATGGGTCTAAGAGGGTTAGACCGCATGATCTTCCTCAGAGAGTCCCTAACTACCCTAGACTATAAGAATAATTGACCATATGTGTTTCCCCAGAGTGTCTCATAAATTTGTATGACCAAGCCAGAGGGGTTAGGCTGAGTGCACTGCCCAGAGGGTTGTGGTACTTTGTGGTTAGGACCATAGGGGATGGCTGCGGGTACTTCCCAGAGGGTTTCCTATTTGTGTTAGCTTATTTGTTTCACTACTGTTGTTGGTTGTGGTTGATTGCTATTGTGTATCATCATGTTTACTGGCTGTTGCTTTGCTATTGTTGTTTACTGCTTACCATACTTTTACCTGCCATATACTCACTGACTGTTAGGCACAGATCTTCGGGTGGTTTCCTACTGGTATTTTATCTCACACCCTATTTGGGCCATGCTTTTGGGCCCAAGAAGACTATGTTTTTGTAGGTATAGACAAGGGCAAGTGCCTTTCGACTTCTGGAACTTGATTTCTTGGAGCAGGAGAGCATGGGACTAAGCTTTGGCTTGCGATGCTGAGGAGCTGTTTAATTTTATTTTGTACTTGTTTTGGTACTGTGGTGTTTTCAGCATTGTGACTTGTTTGGATGATTTCCTAGAGTTATATCTTTCATCATTCCATATATACATACTTGCTCCAGTTTTTTTATTTAGTATTCCATTGTTTATTATTGTTGGTTATTCACTGCTTCCTCTATTGCATATATATTACTTCTGTTGTGTACTCTGCTAATGAGGTCATAGTTTCCCCACTATCACACCCAAGGCCCTCGCTACTAGTCGGTAGCCTCTGCCATTTGGGGAAATGCACTTGAGGCCATGTGACCAACTAGGTACGGTGAGCCTCTAGGTGGATTCCAGAACCGGGATGTTACAAAGTGGTATCAGAGGAATTCTTTTCTCTTGATTTACTATTTGGAGACTTTATCTAGGGATAGGATGGATTCGGTACATGGTAATAAGTTGTGCCCGGGAGTAGCTAACCCGTGTACAGGGAAAATCCATACTACCTCGTTTATTGTAGTTTCCTAGTTTAGAGATTTTACGGTTGATATGATTTCACCTAGAGTGATTCACATGATTCGTGTTGTTATTGTTTTTATATTACAGTTATATTTCTATCGCAACTCGATGAGATGAGGGTATGCCATCTCATGCATCATATAAGCACTTTTTAGAAATCACATGCCATGCATTCTTTCCATGCCATATAGGGTGCATTAGTGATTGCATGTTTTTGTGATAGACTCTATGTAGATTATGCATGCTGTTGTGATAGATGCTTGATAGAATCCTTGTTGTTGTGATAGAAAAATTGATTGTGTTGTACTTTGCTTAAATGAACGCCAAATTTTGAGTCTTGAGGTGTTATGTGCCCTCTTGAATAGAAATTTGGTGGATCATGATCATGTATTCTCTTGTATAAAACAGTAGAAGATTCCAAGATTTGATTCGTGGGGAGTATGGGCCCTCACGGATTGGAATTTGGCACCTCTTTGCCTTGTTTTCAGTGTTTCTAGGATTCTGTGCAGTTTCTGAGCTACTGCCCAGAAAAACCTAGAATACACGGCGTATAATTTCTGGATACACGCCATGTAGTTTTTAGGCCGTGTTACTGACTGTATGAACAGAAACATGGTTTTGTGGAAATAACTTCAGGAACACGCTGTGTACGTTAGGTGCACTCCATGTATTTTAGAGCTGTGTACCCAGTCGTGTCACTAACAACACAGGTCGGGGAAGCTTGAGTAGAACACGCCGTGTTGGTAAAGAACACACCGTATAGTTTTGTCCAAGGTACCCGGCCGTGTCACAAACAACATGGGTCGGTGTTATCTTCTCTTATGCATACCGTGTAAGGGCAGCCATGTAGACGGCCGTGTAACTAACAACACGGGCCGCTAAGATGGTGTCTAGTACACGCCGTGTCCCTGGGGAACATGTCGTGTAGTCTTGGGGTTAGTTTGGACTATGTGGGTTAGCAGTGTAAGGATACTCAGGCAGGGGTTTAGAGTTCAAGTACACACTATGTGTGGGAACAACGTGCTGTGTAGTTTGGGGTGTTACACGTCCAGTAGTGGCAGGAGTACACACCCATGTTAATGGCTAAAGAAGACACGCTGTGTAGTTTTTGTACACGTTGTGTAGTCATGTTTTGTAAAACTTTATAGTTTCTTCTCCCTATTCCCGTTTTGTACTCTTGTGTTTTTAGTCCTTGTTAATTCTGATCTAAGGTGTGATTTTGATCTTTCAGAGTTATGCCTCCAAGACGGCCTCCGGTCATACGTCAGTTTCCAGATGATGATCAGACACCGGATATGGCCAATCAAGGACCTCTTGTTGATCCTCCTGCAGATCCTCCTACTATTCCAGCCTTGGAACTAGTAGTTATACATGTCGTAGGTGCCGATACGCAGTTCAGGGAAGACTTCCTGGGGATGTTGCAAACTTTTCCGGGAGCACCGCCTCCTTCCCCATCGATGGCTGAGTTGACGAGGGTTTTTCAGCAGCAGCATCCTCCTAGTTTCTCAGGGTATGGAGGACCCCAGGCTACTGAGTCATGGTTCGAGTCCACTTTGACTATCTTTGAGCATCTGGATACACCCCTAAAAAGGAGGGTAAATCTGGACACCTATATGCTCTGGGACACCTCCAAGAGATGGTGGGAGGTGATCTCATAGTCAGGGCATCATCCGGGTATGTCTTGGGACAAGTTTCAATGCACCTTCTATGACTACTTCTATCTGGAGACCCTGAGGGCCAATTGAGCCTGAGATTTTATGAGTATGCAGCTGGGTACTCTTTCTATTATGGAGTACTCATCTTGCTTCACTGAGCTGCAACACTTCACACCGATCCCAGCAGGTGATGAGTTGTTTCTCGATAGGAAGTTCGAGGACAGTCTCAGGCAGGAGATCCGTTCCCAGGTGAATATCTTCCAGTTGAACTCTATATCCTCCATCGTCAACCAGGCGCTGATTATTGAGCGTAATGTGAGGGATTCTAGAGCTGTGATCCAGGGTGGTTTGACATCCAGAGTTGGTGTTCCTTATACGGATAGTAGGAAGCATCGCAGAGGGTCTTCTCGACGAGATCGAGGTTCATAGGATACATCTTCTGGAAGCCAGGTTGTATGCTACCAGTGCGATAGGAGTGGGAATACTATGCCTCAGTGCTAGAGGGATCCGATGGAGTGCCAATCTTGCGGCAAGATGGGCCATCTTCAGCGCTTTTGTCAAATCTTCTCACCTTCAGCTGGTAGTAGGGGTTCCTCTATGACCCTATGCTCTGGAGATGCTTCACTAGTTTCTCACCAGTCGGGGAACTGGAGTTCTTTTGGTTGTTTGGGCCGAGGTGGAGGTCACGGACGTGGTGGTCAGTCACCAGGTCATCAGCGACAGCAGAGTGGATCAACTCAGAGCAGTCATCCAGGGGCGTAGGGTCGCGGTGCAAGCCAGTCTTTTGCCATGGAGCAGACCTATCAGGAGCATGATCTTGGGACTTCTACAGTTCGATGTACGATCATAGTAGCCTTAGTTTTATCTTCATCTCTTTTCGATACTGGTGTTTCCCATATCTTTATCTCTATTGCGGTTGTGGAGATCCTTAGGCTCTGTATCATTTCTTCTGCCGACTTGTTGACTCTTGACACGCCGTTGGGAATGAGGACATCTAGCATACGTTAGTGCAAAGAGTTCCCTCTATAGTTTGTGGGGTGTCATTTCTTATGGGACCTCCATGTCCTAGAGATGTCGGGCTATGACGTCATTCTCGATATCGACTAGTTGGTTCCCTTCCTGGAAGTCATCGATTGTTATCGCCGCAGGGTGAGTTTCATATCACCAGAGGGTGGATCTTTCCTTCATAGAGGTGAGTGGGATGTCTAGGAGGGTAGAGCTGGACCAGAGTATCATGGGCTAGGGGAAGATACAGCCTAGATTTCCTGTCTTTATCTAGATGACCAGGGGACTTCGCAGTTGGACTTTCCCCCAGTGGTGGATCATTTCTGGGATGTCTTTCCAGAGGACTTTTCAGGTTTGCCTCTAGAGGGGGATGTTGACTTATCAATTGAGCTCGTTCCAGGAGTGGCACCGGTGTCCATTCCTCCATATAGGATGGGTACACCTGAATTGCAGCAGCTGAAGAAGTAGTTAGAGGAGTTGTAGGAAAAGGGTTTTATCTGGCCCAGTACTTCTCCTTGGGGTTTGCCTGTCCTGTTTTCGAAAAAGGCAGACGGCACCCTTTGGCTTTGTATGGATTATCGGAAGCTTAACCAGTTGATAGTCAAGAATTGATATCCCTTTCTGAGGATTGATGACCTATTTGATCAGCTTCGAGAAGCCTGAGTGTTCTCGAAGATCGATTTGAGGTCCGGTTATCATCAGTTGTTCGTTAGACCATCAGATATACCTCTTACTGTCATCAGGAGAAGGTATGGTCTATACGAGTATACAGTCATGTCGTTCAGTCTCACGAACGCGCCTGCAGTTTTCATGGAACTAATGAACCGAGTGTTCCATCCATACTTGGACTCTTTCTTCATGGTATCCGTGGATGATATCATGGTGTATACTCACACTCGACACGACCATGCCACACATCATGAGATCATTCTGAGTAAACTGAGAGAGCATCGGTTGTATGCTAAACTCTTTAAGTGTCACTTCTGGATGGATCAGATTCACTTCTTGGGTCACGTCATATCAGAGATAAGAGTTTCACTGGACCTAGAGAAAGTGAGATCTGTAGTATCCTGGGAGCAGCCAAATAAAGTCTTGAGGTGCAGAGTTTTATAGGGATGGATGGATACTACAGGTGTTTCATACAGGACTTCTCGCACCTAGCAGCACCGTTGATAGGTCTGACCAAGAAGGGGGTAATGTTTTTATGGTCAGATCCTTGTGAGTCAGCCTTTCAGGAGCTGAAGGGGAGGTTGACGTTAGCACCGATACTAGTCTTGCCAGAGTCGGGCAAGGGATACATGGTTTACTTTGATGCTTCATGTATCGGGTTGGGAGCTGTGCTTATATAGGGAGATGGGGTCGTTGCTTACGGGTCTCGGCAGTTGACGCCATACAAGAGGAACTACCCGATGCAGGATCTGGAGTTGGAAGTAGTTGTTCATGCCTTACGTTGTTGGAGACACTACCTTCTGGGAGAGCACTTTGTGGTTTTCACCAACCAAAAGAGTCTCAAGTATATTTTCACTCAATGTGATCTAAATATGAGACAGCGTAGGTGGGTCAAGTATCTTTAGTCCTTTGACTTTGAGCTCGCTTATACGCCGAGAAAGGGAAATGCATTGGCTGATGCTTTGAGCAGGAGTACTTAGATTCAGGTAGTTCAGGAAGCCAGCATTGAGTGGCAGCTTATGTCTATGTTCTCTAAGATGAATCTGGAGGTGCGCGACAGGAAGGGATAGACATTCTTTTCATCTGTGGCTGTTACCTCTACACTTCTTGACCGGGTATGGATGAGGCAGCTATCGGATTCAGAGGCCTTAGTTCTACAGGAGATTGTGTCAAGAGGGGACCCTCTCCCTGGATGGACAGTGAGCGAGGATGAGATCTTGTGTTTCTAGGGACGCATATGGGTGCCAAAAAGCATACGCAAGGAGCTGATGCGGGATTTTCATTCCTCAGTTTGGGAGGTTCATCCTGGCATCACCAAGATGTATCGTGACCTACACTGCCAGTATTGGTGTCCAGGTATGAAGAAAGATGTTGATGGTTTTTTCATGAGATGTTCTACTTGTCAGCAGGTGAAGGCAGAGCATCAGTGACCAGCTGGGCTTTTACAGCAGTTACCCATTCCCGAGTGGAAGTGGAATGATGTCGCGATGGACTTCATGACTGTGTTGTCGAGGTCGCCTCAGGGGAACGATGTTGTTTGGGTTATTGTCGACAGACTTACGAAGTTTGCACACTTCTTGCCGATCAAAGAGACCTTCAGTGTTGATGATCTGGGACGACTGTACATCCGATAGATTGTAAGTCTATATGGATTTCCACACTCCATTATTTCAGAAAAGTATGCACGTTTTACCTCTCAGTTCTGGCAGGGACTCCAGAGGGCTTTGGGTACACAGGTACTTTTGAGTACAGCATACCATCCCCAGACTGATCGCCAGTCCGAGCACACAATCCAGGTGCTTGAGGATATGCTCCGAGATTGCATTCTAGACTGCGGTGGTTCTTGGGAGAAGCATATAATTCTTGTGGAGTTCACCTACAACAACAGTTTTTAAATGACCATTCAGATGGCAACTTACGAGGATTTCTACGGTAGGCCATGTCGATCACCCTTATGCTGGATGGAGGCAGGAGAGGCAGCTTTGCTGGGACCTCGTCTTGTTCAGGAGACCTCAGAGCAGATAGAGCTGATTCGAAAGAGGATGGCTATAGCATAGTCTCGACAGAAGTCTTATGCTGATCAGTGGAGACGACCTTTGGAGTTCAAGTTCGGGGATCAGGTTTTCCTGCGTGTCGCACGGAGGTTGGGAAACAAGAGGATTTGGAGACATGGTAAACTTTCACCGCGATACGTCTGGCCGTTTGTGGTGTTGGAGAGAGTTGGGCCGGTTTCCTATCGGTTGTAGCTACCTCAGAGGTACCGGGCTATGCACGACATCTTCCATGTCTCTCATCTCCGACATTACTTTTCAGACATGTCACATGTCTTTCAGCCCAAGGAGGATGAGCTCGAGGTGGATGCATCATTTGAGGAGCATCCCATCCGGATTGTCGATCGCAATATGAAGGTTCTCCGTAGGCGGTCTGTTCCTCTAGTACGGGTGATTTGGAAGCATGGGAGAGTACAGGACGAGACCTGGGAGAGGGAGGCTGATGTACAATCGTAGTGGCCGGAGTTGTTTGGGGTTTCTTCTTCTACACCTCACTAGGGAAATTCGGGGATGAATTTCTTTAAGGGGGGAAGTTTGTAAGAACCCGAATTTTCGTTTCAGGTATGTCTTTCCTTTTTCTTGAGTTTATGAGAAAAATAAATTTTTTGGAAATTTTTGAAGTACACGCCGTGTACTTTCTGAGTACACGTCATGTACTCTTTTCCTGTTGGAAGTTGTGTACTGGCCGTGTCTGATCCACACAAACGGTGTGTAGGGGTGACGTGGAGGCCGATTTTGGCAGAGTATGGAAATTCCTAGTACACGCCGTGTATTCTAAAAGTACACAGCATGTAATTTCATTTTTTTTAATTAAACAGACCGGGGTCGTGCCTAATCGACGAAAAGGTCTTCTTCTCCAGCTTCTTCAGCCAAGAGCGCCAAGAATATGCGGATTTTCGATGAGCCTTTGTTCCTCCATCCATTCTAAGATTTGAGCACGATCGATTGCGTTGGAATCACAACAGTGAGTTCTTCCTTCTGCTTGAGCTTTGTTTTCCAATTCCTCCTCCTTCTCAAGATATCGTGGTTTGATCATTTTGGATGTTTTCTCAGATCTAAGATGTTCAAGGGGGAATTAATCATCGTGGTTCCAGTATATTGATATCCTAGGATCAAGGTAGGTGTTTTGTGCCTTACCTTTCAATGTCTTTGAGTTTTATGTGTAAAATTCCACCAATACCCATGAACGGGGCATTGCGTGTTTACCTTTTTTCCCTTGTTGTTTTTCTGTCTTGTTTGTATGCTTGCATAGAGGTAAATTGATCATGTTAGAGGATACCTTGTTGTGATTGGATGTTTTTCCCATGATTTTTTCTGTTTATGACCTTTGGGGTCTCATTTGCCTTTGGCTGTTACACCTATTTCCATGCTTTGTGATTATAGGTTGGAGTGAAATTCACAACATTCTTGTTGCCCTATAGACTATTAGAAAAGTATCTCTATAGGTTTAATTTGGTTAGCCAAGTATCTCTATAGGTGTACTATTTCCTTATAGAATTATTATGCACTGACCGGCACGGGACTGAGGGAATCCGGTGCTATAGACTATAAGGGATAAACCCAATGAGCTTCCCAATGAGTCTTAGACATTATAGACTACAGGAGGGTAGACTGAGAGAGCTTCCTCAGAGAGTCTTGGACATTATACTACAGGGGATGGACTGAGTGATCTCCCATAGAGTCTTGGATATTATAGAATACAGAAGGGTAGACCGAGTGAGCTTCCTCAGAGAGTCTTACCTTGTTTGATTTCTTTTAAGAACCATTCCATGCTTGATGAGGAATTGACTGAGTGAGCTTCCTTAGAGATTATGTGGTATACCTGAGGCTATAGGAGTAATTGACCAAGATAGATTCCTCAGAGAGTCTATAGACCTTGGGGATAAGAGGGTTAGACCACGTGATCTTCCTCAGAGAGTCCCTGACTACCCTATACTCTAAGGGGAATTGACCGAGTGTGCTTCCCCAGAGAGTCTCATAAATTTTCATAACCAAGTCAGAGGGGTTAGGCTGAGTGCATTTCTCAGAGGGTTGTGGTATATCGTGGTTAGGACCATAGGGTATGGCTGCGGGTACTTCCTAGAGGGTTTCCTATTTGTGTTAGTTGATTTGTTTCATTGTTGTTTTTGTTCGTGGTTGATTGCTATTGTGTATCATCCTGTTTATTGCCTGTTGCTTTGCTGTTGTTGTTTACTACTTACTGTACTTTTACCTGCCATATACTCATTGACTGTTAGGCACAGATCTTCGGGTGGTTTCCTACTGGGATTTTTTCTCACACCCTGTTTGGGCCATAATTTTGGGCCCAAGCAGACTATTTTGTTGCAGTTATAGACAAGGGCAAGCGCCCTTTGACTTCTGGAACATGATTTCTTGGAGCAGGAGAGCATGGGACCAAGCTTTGGATTGCGATTCTATGGAGCTGTTTAGTTTTCTTTTGTACTTGTTTTGGTACTGTGGTGTTTTCAGCATTGTGACTTGTTTGGCTGCTTTCCTAGAGTTGTATCTTCCATCATTCCACATATACATACTTTCTCCAGTTTGTTGATTTAGTCTTCCATTGTTTATTGTTTTTGGTTATTAAATACTTCCATTATTGCATGTATATTACTTTCACTGTGTACTCTGCCAATGAGGGCATAGTTTTCCAACTATCACACCCAAGGCCCTCGCTGCTATTCGGCATCCTCTGGAGTTTGGAGAAATGCGCTTGAGGCCATGTGACCAACCGGGTACGAGGCGCCTCTGGGTGGCTTCTGGAACCGGGACGTTACAGAATGGACTCCTCTTCATGTCGATCAAACCCAAATCTAATGGGGTCATTTTTTTAATTTGCGAAAATTTCGAATAGAATATTATAAGGCTTTTATTCATTTTGGAAGGGATGGATTAAAATCAACCAAAATATTTCCTAAATATTAAAATGGTAAATTACCATGAGCCACAAAGGATCCCGAAAGGAACCCCACCATATGCATAGCATTATCACCATGCAAGTTGTTGGTCTACATAGCACCTCCGTATATCATAAATACATATGGCCTCACCCCCAACCCCCACCACAAATTAAACATAGATTTATGTGGTGAGGAATGATTTACAGGTGCAAACAAAAAATTGCTTTGCGGGGCGAGGCATGATTTCCAGGCCCCCCCACAAATCAGAAAATTATTTTCAGGTAAAGGAATCCTTTTTCACCCCCTCCCCCACCCCATAAATGAAAATTCATTTATGGGGTGGGGCATCACCCTTCAACCCCCCTATAAACAAAAATTAATTTTTGGGGTGATGTGTCACCCTTCATGCCCCCACAAACAAAATTTTCCTTTGTGGGGTGACGAGTTAAGTCGCAAACCAAAATCCTTCATGGATGGTGGTTAAGAGATTACATATATACCCCTATAAAAATCCCCATGCATGGACTTGCCATCAGTATAAAGAACCCTTTGGAAGACCACCATTTTTTGAACCCCATGTAGATTAAATCACTGTGGGCCACCCTCCAACATAGAAAATAGTATGCAAGATGGATTCCTTCAGTCATGGTACCCTTCTGTGTAGTGTTAGACCTTATCTCAACACCTTTAGGAACTTCTCAAACAACCCTCTCTTTAAACATAACCTGTGAAAGTGCTCAAACCCAAATGGGTGCCTTCACCAACCACCAAGCCAAGACCTCTTCCAAATCCTACAGATATGTATGGTCAAAAAAAAATTTCACCTCAGCATGCCTTATCGATCATACATTCTCATTTTAAATGAGGTCATACTGGTAACCTACTTAATAATGGGGATCCTCAAAATGTTCTCGATCATACATTATCATGTTAATGAGGCTTCCAACCTTATAGGTGGTTCCAGATTCCTCCCTATTTCAGGCAGTGAGGGGGGTTATTTCCTTTCCCTTTTGTGAGGGTCATTTCCTTATCCTCTTCTCTTATCTAGAATTGGGAATAAGGAATCCCTCCTAGAGTAATCCCCTAACATTATTTTAGGCCACATCCATATAGGTTTGTATGTCCTGATCATGTTTACCAAAAAAAAGTGAGGATACAGAAACCAAAATGCTTTCTCTCTCCCATAACCTCAGTCTGGTCATTAAAATAAAAGAGGATATGGTAACATCAATTCCAATTCTCTCTCTCATAGCCCTAGATTCTTCCACCATCAAAAGAAGAATATTTTTTGGTTTTTAAGATCTTTAACTTATTCTTTTTTATCACACCAAGCATGAATCATGTGATCTTAGATTATAGTGATAATCAAAACACCCGCATGATCTCATTTCTGCCTCGAGAGGATATTTCATCTATAAATATTTGTCTCATCTTCATATGATGGGAATACTCCTATGTGTAATCCCTAACAAAATCTATCAATTACCATGAGTAGATATAATCCTCATGGATCCAACCCTTGGGAATCCTATTTTATATAATCCCCAGCCATGTTTTCACCACCTAAAAATTCTATATTCCTAATGAGGAAAATGGGTACCCTCCTAGGTGTAAGCCTCGACCAACAGAAATACATTGGATTTGATTCTTGACCAAATTAGAAACATAGGAAGCCTCCCTGAAGTCCAAACCCAATACCAAAAATTCAAACTAATGTCTTATGGGACTTATCCTTAGTAGGGTCACATCCATCCTGGAGGGACATATTCCTTCAAAGCCTGTTTTTATTATGATCCTTATTGGGATGTATTTTCAGTAAGATCATGTCCCCACCTACAAGTTCATATCCCTTCCAATTACATTGGGTCTCCTCAGCATAAGTCCCACACCAACCTTGATTAGGCACCCTTCGCCTAGATGACCATGTCACATGATGTTAAACTGAATGGTTTGGTGCTCACCAAATGACCTTAAAAGGTATGATGTGTTCCATTAAGTGGATTCAAACTGCATGGATTATAATTCCTTTCATGAGGATAAGTAGGAATCCCCTCACATGGTCTTGATCCCACTATGTAAACTAATTTCCTCTTCCTGGATGATGTTAAATTCTTTAGTGCTCAATTGTGTGGATTAAAACTAGCATCTTGATAATAACTGATATAAGAATCTCAAATTCTCTCACAAAGGGATACCATCGATGGAGAAACTGAGATACATACAAATTTCTCCATCATTGAATAACATTAGATACATATAGATGGTTCTGAAACTAACACATTCCAAATAATTGAATGTTGATGCATGGGAGACATGTCTTTTATTTTATATTTAATAAAAGATTAACAAATACGTCTTAAATTTATAATAGATTCCTCGAGTAGGAAATATTTCACCCCAAAAAGGATGTGATGAGTCAGACCTACCATCATCTTGGCCAATGTTCTTCCTAAAGGACTCATTAGATAAATTCAAGTGGTTTCCTTCCTTTGGAAAGTAGGTGTGTATCGACTTAGAATGAGCATAGGCACAGAGTACATCAGAAACAAACACACCAAATGGTATCCATCTAACCAAACTCTATATGCAATGGATTATCTTTTACCAGCAATATTATCATTGGGCCTCACTCTGCCATAGTGAGACACTTGGAAAATGTCTATGTCGAGATTGGTTCACAATAATGGAAGTATAGGGGGAGAAATTGGATTGATACATCATTAACCAAATACTGGGAGATGATCACCCCAATGATTTTCATTAATCAATGGTCTTACCAGTCATGGAAAAAACGTCTATATAAATATATTTTCCACACACACAAAGAGGGGACATCTAATAAATATCATCTAGATAAGACTCTATGTATTATCATTTGTCTCATCATATCCATCATCCTCTAAATATAAGATCTTAATCAGATATATCAACCCTTATTAAATGATCATCATGGAGCTTCACCACCAACCAGTAGATCATAATCAAGCATTACGCACCAATAAAACTCCATCGAATCATTGATCTATGGTGAGGGACTCACAACTCATCAGGTTTCTATAAACCATATAAGGGAATAACTAACCTCACTAGGGGGATCCACACCACATCAACCCATGGGTCCCTACCTAGTCCAGATATGAGTAGAGTGTGCCTCCCCAAGCCCACCTCTAATGGGCCAAAGGTCGAAAACTAGCACCAATAAGGCAAAATGCACATATGGTAGACCTTATCCAATACAATCTATAGTACATATACATCACCAACCAATAAAACATATCCATAACCATGTAGGATAACATGTCTAACTAAAATAAAAATATTTATTCATAGAGTTACTAAACATCATAGGGAATAAAAAATAAATTCCAGTATAGGATGAAAAATTAAAAGGATTAGTTTCCTAGTACAATTCCTAACCTTTAGCAGCAAGGGAGTGACATATCACCACATAAATACAACACTAATATGAGCACTTACGGAGAAAAATCCCACTATATCTATTAAGATATATTTCTATGAACTCAACTAGATGCACGCCCATCATTATCAACATCGACCTATGCATTTTTTACACAAGAAAAATAAATGTGGGAAAAAATAACATGTAGGGTTGAGTATAAAAATACCAAATAAGATACCCCAAAAACATAAAATAAAATTGTACTGAAGTTTATCATGAAACCAAAGGGTTGAACCATTCATTTTCCCAACTTAATTAAGGAGGAAAGCTCCATCTAGAGAAGAAGATACAACTTTACTTCCCATTATAACCACAACCCTATTTCCCTAGAATCTACGAGGGATAACCAAAAAATTATACTTCTTCTATAGAATGAGGAATGCATGAAAAAATATAATACCTTAATGGAAAACACCTCATTGGTCATCATCCTTAAGGAAAAACACCTCCCCACCTATCTATAATAGATACACCACATGCCATAAGGATAAACACCTTTGTTCACATTCTTAATATTGAATATAAAACCTTATCAGACCACATGAGGATAATACAACCTAAACAACCATATCATACCCTCGGGTTCAAGATATGAATATCGCATACCAAAGGGGAACTCACTAAACCACCAACTACTCCACATGCACCAATAATTCCACTTTTTTAATCTACAGGGTGTCGAGGCAGACTCATTATAAGGACCTAGCCTTAAACATTATATATTATAGTGTATTTAGACTATAACTAACTTTATTACATAATCAAGGATCTTTTCAGGTTTAGAGTTTTAAATAATTATATTATAACTCATAAATAAAAAAAAATTATTTTACAAAGTAGATGCACATAATAAGTTCCTTTTAAACATAATATAAAACTTTTAAAATAAAAAATGTTTTCATTTCATGAAAAATATTCATGACTTTCAACATAATTAAAAAATTTCAATTACCCATCCTTAAGAACTATAATTTGTTTTTTCAAAATTTGATGAGAAAAAAATCTAAATAAGGGACATAAAAATAAGGAAAATTGTTATTCTAGTGAAAAACATCAAACCCAATGAAAAACATTTTCTTAAAACATATATTTTCACCTAAAAGGGAATCATTTTCCTTAAAAAAGATCACTATTTTACCTTTTAAAATCAAATTATTTCCATGAAAATTAATTAGAAAACATAGAAAAGTAATATAGGTTCCTTGGGACATCATATTCATAAAAACATTATAGAACCCTTAGATAACCTTTATAATTTGATATAACCACACGACTGACATCCAATATAATTCTCTAGAGAACATAATCATTACCCAATTCATTGGGGAACTATATGGGTGCACCCATCGTATAAGATTTATCTGGATCACCTGTGAGCTATAATGGGGCTCAACCCATCATATAAATTATTTCCAAGGACCATAAACTAAATAAAATAATTTAATTTTGTAAATTTTCATCATAAAACCATCGAAAAACTCTTTTAAATCTAGAAGAAAAAATCTTTCGAATATCTAAATACCCTTTTGTTTTAAAACCCCATTATCAATACCAAAATACCTAGAAAAAGGGAAATAGTGTTTTTCTTTGATTGAAACATAAAATCTTGTAAATTAATCCAAAATTAAAATAATTTTTATGACAGTGGAAAAAGTTTTTATCACCGTATATAATGAAATAGAACATTCCTTTTGTCTTTCGTAAAGAAAGTCAAACATTCCATAAAAAGATTACTTTTTGGAAAACATTGAAATGAAGTCAGAATAGACATAAAATGACCTTTATAAATCTTTTATGAACCTATAAAAACCATACAATAATTTTAAAAATACATACATGGAAGAAATACATTTGTAAAATAAATCATTAAAAAAATATTTTTTAAAATTAATTCCCTTACCATGAGACCAACTTATCACATGTGTTCTTTATCTTCCTAAATAATAAAATTACATTAATTATTTAATTTCTTAAAAACCACTTTCAGGTTTATCATTCCTTTTATTTTATCTCTTACCGTGTTATACACAATTAGTTAATCATTTAAGTTCACTTCGGATGTTTTGATGGTATTCGGCTAATATGTAAAAAATGAATTCAGTAAGTTGACTATGGTCAAAGATCCCATTATTAAATACTATCCAAAATAATAATCATAAATTAATTATCATTTTTATAAATCAATTATACTTTTAAAACCAATCATGAAATATGGTTATGAAAAATGAACTATTTTGCGATCATAGAGATGGTAGTTAGTACTTATGCATGAGTAATATTTTCATTTTTCAATGAGAATTATGGAAAGAAGGTAAGTAATATTTTATATTTAAATAATTATAATATTATAATAAATAAAATATTATTTCTTTAAATATACTAATATATATCATCCATGTGATGTGGTGATGAAAAAAGAATCACATCTCTTTTTGGAGGTGGTAGTCCACACGTACGCATGAACGCATTATCCTTTTTCATTGTGTTTAAAGGTATGAAATAAAATGATATATTATATTTTCATAATGGTAAATATTTTATTATTATAATATATAAATATTAATTCTATCATCATAACCATATGTAAGAGGTGATTATGGATAATGAATTACATCGATTTGTGAGGTTGTAGTCTGTTGTACACACCAGTGATGGTTTTGTTTCCCATTTGATGGAAGATGAGATGAATTCAAGTTATTAAATTAATATAATAAAAAATTAGTATATATTATATATATATATTATTATATCATAATGATTTAATAATTTTTTAAGGAGGTGTAATATGAAACAAAACAAAAATTCTCGATTAAGAACGATACATCTTCTTCAGACCGCCTATTGAGGATTATACCTAAAGGCTTCCTAGATTAAATTTGTAATCAAAAAAAGACTCTAGGACATGGGTAAGGAAGTAAGGAAGGTATTTTTTTAGTTATTTTATAAACTAAAAGGATTTTATGGTGTGAATAGGGGAAGATAGTGTGTTTTATTTTATACGTGGGGAGAGGACACACTTGGAATTTTTAAAAATAAAAAGTTATTCCCACATTTTACACAAGAAAAAGGATATAAAATAGACAATTATCAATAATTATATGATATAAGGTAAAAATATGGACATAAAATATAATTTAGACAAGTTTCTGGGACTTTTTTAACCTTTTGGTTTTAGTTTAACCCCATGGTAAACCCGTTTTTACCTTAGTCGCGGTAAAATATTTTTACTATTTTCGCTATTCATTATGACAAAAAATTAAGTTGAACTTTTTATATAATTTAATTTATTATTATTAAAAATATAGAATATATTTTAAAAAATTAAATTCACATAATTTTCATAATTTAATTTAAAATTAAACCTGTAAATTCTATAGAAAATCAGTTTTTCAACAAACGTATTTTTCACGCATAAGATGATTTTATATTAACTCTATGAATAATGATAATAATTATATGAATTTAAATTAATATTTATAGATATATAATATATAAATTTCAATGAAATAATTATTTTTTATGGGTTATTTTAATTAATTAAATTATAGAAACATTATAAAATTTCAAACAGTTTTTGTAAAAATGTGTTTTTAAACCCAAAAATAAAATTATAATAAAATCCCATATAAAGATGATAAAAAATGTAATTAATTTTATTAAATATAAATAATAAATTATTATTTTACTTTAAATCAAATTCAAATCATAATGGTGATTTAAAATTACATAATTTATGGAAAATAAATAGTAGTTTTACAAAAATCGTCATTTTTCACTATTTAATAAAAAATCAATATTTTCTAAAAAATCAAAAAAATAACCCTAAGTAAATTTTTATATGATTATTTATAAAATGAAATTAATTTTATAAAATTAAAATTTTATAATTTAGAAATTAAAATTTTAAATAAAAACCATATAATAAAAGAGTTTAATTAAAACTATTTCCTTTTTGATTTAAAATTTACTAAATATTTTTTATAATTAATATAAATATCTAATTAATAAATATTAATAAAAATGAAAATGAATTATTCTACTATTATCTGGTTTCTTACACTCATTGGTGCATCATTGTTCCCAAAACAATGCTTCATGTGACATATGCCTCGTCTAAACATATTTCTCCTTGAGTCCAAAATCCCTAGTTTAACTAAAGAGAAAGATATGAACTAGTAGAATTATTGGATAATCAAGAGGGTTACGAGCCCCATGGATGGGTTACCAACACCCCATTCTAAAGGGGTTTCTCTGCCCCTATACCACTATAGTAGATACACTTTTTCATCCATACATGGAACAAAAAATGCAATCATATAACCAAGAAATGATCAAATGTGGATATCAGCTAATTGTAAGGTGAAACCCTACCCTATTGTCCCATTTCTAGTAGAGATACATAAAAAAGGGTAACTTAGAGAACCCTGTGCATTGTGGGTCCTCATGCACCTAGACTTATCCACACAACATGAAATACCAACACCATTATAACACCATCCTGATACTACAATGGGGGATCTGTACCTCACCAGAGTGAAACAATTGGGTACGGTAGTTACCAACCCTAATAATTCAAATATTCATTGTTACTTGACCTCCATAACCATCACATCGCCAATCAAAAATATATCAAGGAACCCATACCTTGTTGGGGTGTACAAACTAATTGAGGGGTTTACCAAACACTAATAAGGAAATAATTTTTTGTTATAGGCCAAAGTAAATCAAGGAGAAAATAGTCTGTGTCCCGTATAAAAATCATCCCACACCTCAAAAAGGAAGAATTGAGAAAATTTGGGCTAGCATGGAGGACTCGCACCCTACATATCTAGGGTAGTATCAACTCCATCAATATAAGGGATGACCCACACCTCATCATATGATACAATCCCAAGGAAGTACCCCCTCACATATCCATATTCTTCTCACCTCATAATCATTAGAACCCATGTTCAACCAAAAGGCCACCTTGAATAAATTCATGATCGCTTACTCCATCTATCATAGAAACCCATGGGATTTTATAAGGGAGAGAGAATGTTTTTCATCTATATCATGAACTGGATATGAATACCATAGGGATGACTAAGTCCTCATCCTGAAACCTAGGAAAATTATACCCACTATCTTTAGGGTGCATGGGAATGAGGGAATATCCTCAAGTTCTATATCTATTTATGAATCCTATTATACCACCCTTCTATATGGAGGGTACCGCCAAAGACTAGTATTAACACCTTTTCTCATGAATCCTGCATCTTTCAATAATCCATATCCAAAAAAAAACTTGGAAATTATTGATCTCCAAATACTAGTGAGGGTTACATTCCATAGTATATGAATGCTTATAGGGGCACATCATCCTCACACCTACCCTGGATCATCACCTAGATCATGTCATCATTGATATAGGCCTAAGATAAAAAAACAGGCCATGAATAATCTTTACAATGGTCCTAGATAGTGAAATGGACACACCATAATGTTATACATATAAAGATACTTATAATGGACTATAAATATTCCCATGTATATCTCAGGGGAGATAAAATATGAAAACCCCCATTGGATGGAGGTACGCAATGTGAATCGTGGTGTGTATGGTGAGTTCTCCCAAAGACCCATATGGCTGTTTAAAAATACTTTCACATCATGTATTTTCCATGTACATGTAATTCCTAAAATGATTAAATGGTGTTTAATACACTTGGTGTACTAAGTCATGTACCATGCTTGAGTTATGTCATGTAACCCAACATTATGTATGCTTTTGCGCACCATGTACTGCACACATGGGTGTTTAGTCATGTAGTTGGACTCAACCTAATGTGTGTACCCAATAAACCAACAAAATATGTGTTTTTCCCTAAAAATTGTGTGATCTCCATATTTTAACCTAATCATCACAGAAAAAATATATAAAATGTGTTCATATAACTACACGCCATGTGACTGGATATTCCAAATGCAAGCACCCTGAAAACTGCCTGAACCACCTATTTCAATATAAATCACTCATAAAAAACTCTCTCCATACCTTATTATCCAAAAATTCATAATAAAAATTTTAAACATAAAATAAATAGGCATGATGTGAAAATAAAAATAATGATCCCTACCTCATAGTGAATCAATGAAGCTTTATGGTTGCACACTAACAATCCATGCACTATAGCCATTAATTCTTGATCCATCCCTAATTGGACTTCTCATATTAGGATCATAATCTCTCTCCCACATCTCCCTTCAGTTTAGTGGAATCAATTATGGAAATGTTTTAAATTACTCTTATGAAAATTAGAGGAAGAATAGGTTAGAGAGGTATAAAAACCAAAAAAATAAAAAGAAAAACAAAGGTTTGACCTGGGACTTGAAGCATGGATAAATTTTATTCATATCCTAGGTAAAACCAACAATTATGGACTCAACAAAGAAGTTATAAAATCTATATAGATCACATTTTATAAGATATAAACATCCATATGTGTCTGAATAAATAATATTTATTTACTAAATATTAAATATTTTGAAATTTTAATCCAATATGGAATCTCTCCATATTCTAGTATAAGGATAAACTTCCCAAATTTATAACAATGATACCATTGGAAAATTATTCTAGGCCATTTTATAGGGGAAATTAATTTTTTTCCCTTGTTAAGGGATTGGGTCTTCAAAACTAAAAAACGAGCTAAGACATCCATACAGGAAAACCGAGATCGCTACAGGATGGGAGTTATCTAGAGGGAATAACATATGGTTATGAACTATAATTGTTTAAAATGACCCTGTATACCTAGTTTATGATGTAAATGGATATTAACTAATGGTTGGATAGTGATTTGATCATTAGTAATTTTATAATCTGGGCTTGGGAATTGAGATGAGATGGTAAGATTCCATTTAAATACATCAACATGTGAGTGGTGACTTGTGAGATGGGAATGTGTATATGATATAGATAAAGTATGATACAACATTAATGATGTATATTGAACTACCCAGGGATTTTTATTATGTTATTGTAGTTTTTGGGACTACTTTGTGACATGGGTAGTGGAATTTGGATTTTCGGTCAAAGGGATTGGATGATGGGTACTTTTGTAACATACCCATCTTGGTTTATCTCCACTGTGACTAAATCAGATTAATGAATACATTAAAAGAAACTCCCAAAATTCAAAAGGATACTAACTAACGGTGAGGGTAAACATGTAATAAACGAGGAATTTATAACCTCGGGTATAGTTAATCATCAAACATAGTGCAAGTAATAAATGAAATCAGTAATATAGATAAGAAAGTTATATAAGTATATAACACATATAATTTCTATAAAGTAGTAAATATCATCAATATATTGTATAAAAAATTTGTTGGATCAGATAAATATAGAAATAGGTGGGTGAATTTAATTTTAGAAAAAGAAACAAATTAAATCGACGCAATATGATATACAATGATATAATACAGGCATGTGATATAATCAAATAAAATAGTAACATAAATTATAATAAGATAATTAAGAGAAACCCATATAGAAATTAAAAATATAAAAGTTAATGGACATGGAAAATTTGTTAAATAATTTGGAAATTGTTCCTTAATATACACCTATGTCTCCTCCTCGTTAGAACAATCATGAGGGTTCAATTAATAAACCCATTCATTTGAACAGGAACTAAGAAACAAAAAACCCTTGATTTAATAGGAACTAATAACCTAAAAACCCTTTATTTTAATGAAATAGTAAGAACTAAAATCCCTTATTTTGGATGGGTAACCGAGAACCAAATAAATAAAGGGAGAAGATAATAGATGACTTTCTTATTTTCAATAACTTTACAATGCATGGAATTCACTCTCTCTTAAAGAATTAGATCAACATAGAAATATAGATGGGGATAAGAAGAGAGAGAGAAGGGGTTATAAAAATAGGCTCTATATGAGGATATATTAAGAGTAATTAAAGGATAGAATAATAATGTTGTTAGAACTTTAGATGAAATCATTGAAGAATACAAACTTCTTTATTCAGTTCCTCGATGTTCACAATTCCCATAGATGATGTTAAATTTGATATTCTTGGGGAAAGTATGATGAAGATGTAAATTTGATGCTCTTGAGGATATTATTAATCCATTTGAGATCAAAGAGATTGTTTTATGCACAGTAAAATTTGATCCAGATCCATGCCGACCAAAGCCTCTTTTTATAGCCTCTATAGGGTACTAGGATCCAAGGAGTTGATCCAAGTCATTATGACCCAAATGATACACTTTTTAACCATAATTAATGTACCCCCATACTATAATTAATTATTCCATTGGATAATCGGTAGCCTTCACTGGGTAGCCATTGGTGCTTCTGAAACTACCTAAACATTGTATGCTCTCACCAGCTAGCTAGTGAGATCCACTAGCAAGCTATTGGGACTTCTAAAATTTTGGATGTTTTGTATCATGCTATCGGTTATCCAGTTACACTACACCGGCTAGCTGGTGATATAGGGTCACATATTCTTTGTAAAATGACATTTAAACCCACTTTCAAGATGCCTTTAGGTTAGATTCCTTCCTACTATTATAACTTAAAACAAGCACTAAGAAAACATTGAAATTAGTTAGAAAACAAATTAGTGTTTTTTATCATTAAACTAATTAAACTAAGTGGTACATCAATATCCCAATTTTTCATGATCAAAACACTTGATATAAAAATCAAGATTAGGAATAGGGAAAATATAAAAAAAGAGTTTACCAAATAATCATGAAACCATGTCTCCCCATTTATGCCACTTTGAAACAAAGTTCTCCCATTGATAAAATTCTTTTTGAATTAAATGAAATTATTTTATCTTTTACCTCCATCAAAAATATATAACCCATTGATATTATCAAAAACAAAATTAAAAATAACTTGGGTTAGATAAATAAGATAATATAGTATAAGTTGAAGATAATTTTAAAATAACATTTATACAAAATTTAACTCCCCTTTAAAAAATAAATCCATATTAAATTGTGGTTATTTTAAAATAAACATGATTCATAATATAAATAGATAAATAATTAAACTCAAGAATCCATATATATATTAACAATTAATCTCATTCTCAAGACAAGAAAATAAAAGGGAATGAAAAAAGTCCTTCAAAAATAGAACTTTTAAAACAAGGATTTTTCAACCATGTATAAATTTATTCAAATAATTATTAAAATATTTTCAATGAATTGGTAGGGTCATGAAAAGAAAGATAAAATGAAAAAAACTCTTTTAATAAGATATATTCAAGATTTCACGTGCTTTATCATAAGTTATAACTTGAGAAAATTCTTAGCTAAGAGATAGCAGAAAAATAAAAGATTATTAAATCAACTCCCCATAAATGAAACATATAGAGAGTATAGAAAAAAAATATTTCATGGTTTTTATTTTTGATTCCAACTCCATGGATTTACCCTTTTATAAAAACCTTCTTCGAGTTGGATCATACTTTAATTGTAATATTTATTAAATTGACACCAAAAGATATAAAAATTAAGGTTCATGGTGAAGCCCAATAATATATTAATAAATATTACCTTTTGGTACCCTTGAGGTTTTTTGGTGTTATCATAAGATGATATGGCTATGGAAATAAATTTATGTCCAAGAACATGGGCAAGTAAATATTTATGGACCCAAAATTGCTTGGATTTTTGAATAAGGTTAGAATAAAGATGGATAGGATTTTTTGTTATATATCTTGAATTTTTACAATCATATTCATATATAATATTACCATATTTATGAAAATATTATCAAAAAAATTCTTTGTGAAACACATTTCACAAAATTAGTGGTTTCTTTAAGAAATTGATTATTATTTAAAAAAATAAAACTATGATTATTTATTTCAAAACATTGATAAAAAAAGATTGTACTATGATTTTTTCACCTAGGTTGAACTTAGAAACATATCTTTTGAGATACTTGGTTTTGTTTTTGAAAAAATCATTATCAGGTTCATTTTTAATTTAAAACCAAAATCATCCTTTTTGTAATTTTATATTTTTCAATTAAAACATATTTATATTTCTCATCAAAATTTTCATATAAAGAATAAATATTTTAAGTAAGCTTTTAAATTTTCTTCATAATAATTTTCAAGATCCTTATATTTTAGGTTTTTTAAAGAATAATAAGAAGAGAAAGAACAAGAATAATTAGAATAAGAAGAACAGAAATACATTTGAGTACTAACCTTTTTACCTTCCTCAAGATGTTCCATTAGTCATTTTTTAATTTCATCACTTGATAGGGATGAATACATGGATTCCTCGCTATCACTCCAAGTAGCGAAATGTAAATATTTCTTACATTTCTTCTTGTTTTTAAACCTTTTTGTGAATAGGACATTTCAATATTATATGACCCTTTTGTTGTATTTGTAACAAGTTACTATGGGTTATTTAAATAGGTATTTCTTTTTATCATAACGAGGTTATTTCTTTTCTCATTACAAGTTTTTTCACTATTTTAATAATTTTTTCAAGGTCTCCTTAATTTTTTATGTCACTTTCAAAATAATCATCAACTTTTATTTCTTTAAAAGAAATGTTCTTCTTAGTCTACTTGACTTCCATTAGTTATTCAATTTTTTGGAGTTTAATTGTTATCTCACATGTCATTAAGGATTAAATGAGTTCTTTAAACACAATATTTTTGGAATATTTGGCCGCTTGGATCACTGTGACTTTGGGCTCCCATGAACTAGGTAAAACCAATATAATTTTCTTCATGAGTATTTATGTGGACAAGTTATCACCAAGAGATTTTTTACCTTTTAAAATGTCAATTAAATGAGTAGACATTTTAATAATAGATTCATTTTCATGCATAGAGAAACATGAGAAATCTTGAAGATATGTATCTAACCTAGTATCTTTTAAATTATTGGTTCCTTCATGAGTGACTTCAAATAATGTACAAATTTTATTAGCATTTTTACAAGAAGATATTCTATTAAATTAATTTTGATATATACTACTATTAAAAGCATTCATAGATTTGTTATTAAGTTTAAAATTATTAATATCCTCCGGAGTCTATTTTTCATCAGATTCTTTAGTTGGAACATACCCATGCATTACCATTTTCCAAACTAGATAACTAATACTACCAAGAAATTATACATGAAATTTTTTCAATGTAAATAATTTGAACCATCAAATAACGGATCGAGAAAATAAGAAGTAGATTCTATTTAAAAATAAAACTTTTAAAATTAGCTTATATTTGAAAATAAAAAATAGATATTTGAAAACATAATATAGTTTTGATAAAAATTAAAATCACTCCTTTGATACTAATTTTTAGGGAAATGAAATATGAAAATAAAGGGTGAATTACCATTCCAAAAAATGATTAATAAAATTTCTGTTATAAAATATATAATGATATATATAGGCATGAGATGTAATAAAAATAAAGAATAGTTAATATTAAAACAAGGAAACTAAGAAAAAGTGATGTGGAAATTAAAAAGATAAAAGTAAATGGACACAAGAAATTTGGTAAAGAAGTTCAGAAATATCACCAAAAGGTGCCCCTATGTCTCCTCCCCATGAGAATGATCATGTGGTTTCAATTAATAAATCCCTTGGATTTAATGGGAACCAAGAAAAAAATCCTTGGTTTTAATATAAACCAAGAACCACAAAAACACTTACTTTTTATAGAACAGTAAGAACCTCAATCCCTTGGTTTGAACAGATAAATAAGAAACAAAGAAATAAAGGGAGAATAAAATAGATGACTTGATTAATTTTAATCTCTTTACAATTCATATAGTTCACTACATCTTCTAGAATTATATCAATATAGAAATAGATAGAGATATGGATAAAAGTTAGATCCATGAATTTACACAAATAGGCTCAATAAGAGGAGATAGAAATAGGTACAGAAAGATAGAACAAAAATGTCATTTTCACTTAGGATGAATTCATTGAAGAACACACCCTTATTAATTCAGTGCCCCGATGTTCACAATTCCCATTGATGATGTTTACTTTGATATTATTTGGTAAAGGATGAGTAATATGAAACTTTAAATCTCATTAAGAGATTATGAAGCTATTGGAGATCAAAGAGTCTTTCATTTGATGAAAACTATAATTCAATCATGATCCATGACTTCAAAATCCTCCTTGTATATAATCTATAGAGTTTTTAGGTCAAGGGGGTCAAGCCAAGGCGTTAATGAGCCAAATGGGACACTTTTTTACTATCATTAATTCACCCCCAAACTAGGAGTCCTAATGCCACCGGATACCCAGTAGCCTCCATTGGGTAGTCGGTGGTGCTTCTGGAACCACCTGCAGAATGTATTCTCCCACTGATTGATTGGTAATATCCACTAGATAGCCAGTGATCCTTATATAATTATAGGTGTTATGTATAATTCTACTAGCAATTTAATAGAACTATGATATCTAACTGATGCTGCACTATTATAAATGATTTGTAAAACACCACTTGAACCCACTTTTAGACCGCCTTTAGGATCGGTTCTTTCCATCCATTCTAACATGAAATAAACACTATAATAATAATATAAACACATTGAAATGAGTTATAAAAAAATTAAAGTGTTTTTGATCATTAAAACAGTTAAACTAATAGGTATAATAAAATTTACTATTGTGAATACCATAAAAATAATACAAGGTAAACAAGATCTCTCATGGGTAGATCATATAAAACTGTGTAAAAAAGTAGAAGAATATAAGGATACATCCACCAAATGTTCTTGCATCCTATCTAGGACATATCTACCACTCCAACAAAGATCCACCATCATATCCATTTGAAGCAGTAGATAACTTGACTTTACTTGTGTTACAAATCATAAAATATTCTTAGGAACCCATCAAGATCCAAAACATTGGTTCCATATTCCATTACACTTGACGTGTGGTCATTGATTAGCATTGGTTTCAATATAGACCTCTCACAGACCACTCATGGACTTCTAGGGCTCTACACATACCATGAGGATTCAAGGAAAATAAATTTATTTTTTTTATTGAAAATGAAAATATTTTGAATTTACTATAATTTATATGATGTGTAAAATGCATTTAAAAACTAATGAGTGGGAAAAAGACCACCTACCTAGGTCTAGAAGGTTATTTATCATCAAATATCTCTGGCTGATTCGGCCTCAAACAAGTAGAATTAAGAAATTTGGAAAAATATCTAGGAAGGCATAACTATCGACACATGGTGAAATAGTAAGATAAACAAATAATATATGGAAGATGAGTTGTAGAATACCAGTTAAAACCTCCTTTGATAGATGGAATATTGAACCGAATATGAACAAAATTGATTTTTCCTTAGAAGGGTAAGAATGAAGGATAAGTGAGGAGGGATGTGTGGTTCTTTATAGGTGAAAAATTTGTAAAACATTTCAAATTATAAAAAAATTAAACAATTAATTTAATTAATTAAAATTAAATAACAAACAAGGATCCATCTGGTACCCTCTATCCCACCACTAGGTACCCAGGGGGAACCTGTTACTCACTCTAGGGTCATAATTTTCTCAGTGGCCTCCCTGAATCCACTACCTACTCTGCCCTCCCCCATCGGGTACCCAATACCAACCCACTGGGTACCTAGTGAAATCTTTTAATTGAAAAATGTCTCAAAAACCAGATAGTTCTTCTGAAAGTATCCCACTCAATCCCAATAAAACACCTCAAATGCTTAAAATTCATCAAAATACATTATTTTTAGAAACATTTTGATCAAATTTGTACCTTGTATGGATTCATAGTGTTATAACCTACCAATAAAAGTTGTTTTTATCTGTGTTTCACCTCCAAGTTTCACCAAGCCCTATCAATGAAAATATCTAGTCACTGTACATGTATATTGGACTCTAACTCCTATGTATCTTCTTGGATATGCATGTGCTACAACTATACCCATAAAAAATGGATTTTATTTCCACAAAGATTCTTCTCACTCTGATCCACTTTCTAAACTTTTCACTCCTTGAATGATGTGGTCAACTCCAAATCACCCTCATCGATGATGGTCATATGGAAAGGATTGGGATGGTATATATGAAGCTTAGATACATGTAATAAATCATACATAACAATATATCTCTAAGGAAGCACTAACTGATACACCATTGTGCTGATCCTATTAACGACCTCAAATGTCCCCACAAACCTGGTTGCTAACTTCCCTAGCCACTAATTATACATGTATCCCAACCAAGTATACAGTTATAGAAATACCCAGTCACCCACCTATGACTCCACAGGGTTAAATTTTTGATTATCATATAATATTTACCTATTATGAATGGTATCTGGTCACTTTTTGTTCAACCATATATGCTCTAAAATCTCTTGTGAGAGACTCATCCTAATAACTATTGACTCCCTAACCTATATCAAACACACAGGTGATCAACATGGTATGCATTATAAAACCTAAAAACACCTTATGAATCAAATCCTAATAACTATTATTATAGTAAAAATATTCAAGTACTATATGATTCACCCATAAACAACTAAAATCAAGGATTCATGCATACATAATTTCCTCCAACACATGGATGGTACACTCATACTACCCATCAGTATAAAGATGATAATAAATACTCAAGTGCACCTACATATCAATCACCTTATGTAGACCTTTCAATAACCATAGTATAATACAAGAATCCAAATTAGATATGATTCTCCTTGGTTTCCCCAGAAAATACATTATTTTAAAAACATATATTTGACCCAACTCTTCAGGGGAATAGGTCTCTCATATCGATAGGAAATATGTTAACTTCATCAACTGGTCTATGATAACCTATATTTCACCACATACATGATATAAACATCGAAAACCTATCACAAAATTTATGGTCACATCATCGAACTTCCACTCAATAATGATAAATGAATGCAAAAGAAAATTGGGTTAATAATGCTCATCCTTTACCAACTAAAAGGTAAATCATCATCAAATGAACCATGAAATTTTCTTCTTCATCCTATGGTCCCAATACTATGTTTGTATTTCATGATACATCTTATTAATCCTCATGTGAATATCCTATATTTAGGAATTTGAATTCTATTTTAACTCATACTACATACTTATAGGGACTACCACACAACCTCACACATGAAGAACCTCATCGTCCTCAAGGGATCAATCAAGTGGAAGATCCCCACTTCCCTAATACTCATGAATGTCAAGACACATCTTAGTTAATAGTCTCACCACCTGACACTTACTATTATGAACCTTTTCCACCAATGCCTAAGTCATTCTAATCAATACATCTATCAATACATTCCTCTTCCCATAGGTTTAGGCCATCTAAAAATCAAATGACTCTAGTAACTCAACCCACCCCTATTTATAAAGGTTCATAGGACTTTGAAGAAAGATATATTTGAGGCCCTTATGGTTGGTATACATCATGATACAATCACTTAAAAATTAATGGAACCAGTATCCCAATGTATAAAATACCAATTCCATCTCTATATCATGAATTGGGTAGTTCGGGTCATGTGACCCAAGATGCCTGGACTCATAAGTGGACACTTTCCCACACTATATCAAAATTTCCTCAAGCTTGACTCTTAAAGAAACACAATACAATATATACTATTTACCCAGCTCAAGTAATGTTAAGATCGACACATACATAAACCTTCCTTACAAATCTTGAAAGGTTATCTCATAAGAGTCTAACCACATGAACTTCACCCCCTTCTCGGTCAGGGTCTTCATCTACACTTTAAAAATGGAAAAGTCTTAGATAAACCTCTAGTATCAACCTACCAAGCCTGAGAAAATATGAATATCAAATATGTTCTTGGGTAAATCATAATAAACATAAAACTCAACCATCTATATGTCTATTTATATGACTACCTTAGATATTGTGTTCATTAATAATCACACATTTTTTATCCAAAACTAACACTTCAATAGATTTTCATGAAGCTTATTCTCCCTTAGTGTACTCAAAAAAATCTTCAAATATAGATCATGATCCTCCCTCAACCGGGAGTACACCAAGATATTATCAACAAAGTTAACTATGAAATAGTCTATATAAAAAGGAAAAACCATATTTATTGGGTATATGAAAAATATCAGTGCATTCTTCAAACTAAATGGAATCGTATGATACTCGCATAGGAAGTATCTACTCCAAAAATTAATATATATATATATATATATATAATATTAAAAGGCCTTGACCTCAAATGATGAAATCCTGAAGATAAAAAAATTCGATCTTAGATAACCAATTGGATCCTCCCATATAATTTAATAGTTTATAAATATGAAGAAAAGGATATTGGTTTATAAATATCACTTGGTTCAGCCTTTGATAGTCTACATGAAATCATAATAAACCATTCACCTACTTAGGGAATAACACAAGAGCACCCCAAGGAGACATTCTCAGGTGAATAAACCTCTTCAACTATAAATCCTTAAGATAAGACTTCATATATTAAATATATTCAAGGTCTATCATGTAATATAGAATGGATATGGGATCTATATATAATATAATATCAATCATAAACGTGACCTCATTCTTGGGGTGTAAAACTCAATAAATACTTAAGAAACACATTATAGAATTGATCAATGATTATAGAAAAGATCATCTAGAATGTATATTCATCTCTCAAATAAATTCTTATCATCTGGATTATGATCTCCCACAACTATCGATGGCCAATTATCAAATGGCCAACTTACTAATCCCACTTGTTGGCGTAGCTATAACAGTCACCCTCTATGGATGTGAAAGACACCCTATGGTGATAAAATTAATTGTGTGCTCGATGTTGAGTCAATAAATTTACCCCCAGGATCACACTAAAATAGATCATCTCTAACCTGAATAAGTCTTGGAGAATCTTACATCCACTATTCACTATGGCACACTTTGTACATCTCCAAATATCCTCAGATCACACCTCTAAGGGTGTGTCAATAGAAAATACCCCATATAGATACTGTACAAAAATCCCCAGATCACCAACTAGGTGATGGGATATGAATAAGTGTGATGCACCCATATTAGATAAAATATAATCAAGGATTGATTCCATGAGAGTTATACCTCAAACTATAGAAGTCTTACCAACCTGCATGATAATAGTCTACTTGATAGAGTGAATCTAGCCTGATCCTTGGACTTAAGAACCCGTCACCAAAATACCCAAAGGGAAATTACCCTTCTAGAACTATTTTCCATGACTCTAGGTACCAAATTCTCCTTCATCTAAAAATATTTAGAGAATCACCAATTGTATGACTATTATTGTGCTTCTAAACCTGCTATTAAACCCTAGGTCTGACCATATTATCACCTTCCATCTAGTCACAATGTGATTCCATAATACCTCTAAAAGTTCCTTAAATCCACATAAAACAATAATTAATTCATTTATATATCACAATAAGGTTAAATATCCACTTACTAGACACATTGATAACACTAAACTGAAGGTCACCCTCTCGAAAAAATTAACAGAACCCTTCCCTAGTTTCTCTTCCTATCACCACCATGGAGAGGCACTTTAAACCTTCACTTCGTTTTACCTGATGAATAGATCCTAGAACCAGTATAGTGATTATAAATCTCATATGATCTAATCTCATTATATCTTCTCTCTATAATCATACCCTAATTTATAACCTCTAAAAAGGATATAAATCAAAATATATTCTCATTTGACTGTATTTAATGCCTCAAACCATCATCAAAATTCTTGAACCTAGTATTATTATAATTCACCAATGTATGTGTGAATAATAGAATATCATTAATGGGATTGACCTAATACATCACTAAAATACCCACTATACCAAATGCATAAACTCCCTATATTTATTAACCCTTAGAGTCTTAATGGAGAAATTATTGCAGAATCGTGAGTAAAATGCCTTCCAAAATAAACCCATATACAAGCCTACCTAAACCAGAACATCCCAGTAGAACTTCAATGGTCCTAAAATATTATAAGAATAAATATTCATCCACTTATCAAGGAGTTTCTTGAGTTGATCAAAGATAGTCTACATGGACTCTATCCATAAATCGGTAGTCTTCAGTCCAACATTACCTAAACCAAATTACTACACACCTCAAGTTCTCTTCTTTGAATTTCATGGGTTACCAACTTATGGTGAGGTTTAACGTGTAATAAGTGGGTATATTATACCATTAGGTACATATAACCATCAAACATAACATAATAAATAACCAAAATCATCCATACCAATACAACAATATTATAATGTAGATAACATAGCTAAATTCTAGCTAATAGTAAATTTCAACAATATATTATTTCAAAAATAAACCATTGTACATATAATACAAGTTATATAATGTAAAACATATCTCTCATGGTAAGACCATATAAAATGGTTCTAAAAGTAAGAAAAAATAAATGAGACATCCACTAGCTGGTCCTAAGTCCTAGCCTAAACCTATCTACCAACTCTGACCAAGCACCACCAGCTCAGCCATTCAAAGTAGTAGGTCCCTTTCCCCTACTTGGATTATGAAACATAAAGTTTGTTGGTGTGCCACTATTCCCAAGTAGGGTGTTAGTTAAACTCAATAGGAAACCATCAATAATTTCCCTAGTAATTCATGAAAATACATGTACATCCTTGATATAAAGCGCTTACAAATCAAATAAGTAAATAAACTTATCACCTTGTGGAGTGATCCCTCTAAACCAAATATGATCATACATATTTTAATTAGTGTAAGGATGAGATGATATATACATGGTATGAACACACCTCTAAGATGAATTTGTTTCACTCCTCATATAACAATTAAGGTGAGTTAGTTATCATGATCAATTATACTAGGTGGTTGATGCATCACTATCAAAATCTATCCAAGTTAATTATCTATAACCAAAATAATACCAGAAATAAATGAGTAATTTACCAATGAAATAGATATCACCAATCTCAAGTAGATGATACACTTGTGATTCTCATCATGTGTGGATGATATACCACCAAAATGAATCTCCAAGTAAAGGATGCACCACCAAGAAATCTCACCTAGGTGTATAATGTGCCACTGGTATCACTCTCAAGGAAAATTATATACCCTTGTTATGAGTCTCTATGTGTAAAATAAACCATTGTAAAAATATCCATGTGTGAACTATGCACTGATAATATCATCCTATAAGTGGATTATGCACCATCAGTATCACATCACATGTAGTTAATACATCATCAGCGTAAAACCGTAAGTGGATAGTATAACACCGGAATAAGTGTTCTCACTGTAAACACATCCACAATATATGCCAAATTATTACATACATGATCCAAGAGATTATATTGTTTCACAAGTGTCAATTTGACTGGTCGTAGAGCCCAAATGGAGTTACGGATTAGAAGTTATGGTTGTTCGAATTTAGGATGGAAAACTAGTTCGCAGAGCCCATTCACAAATCACCCTTCGTGATCATGAAGTGGTGATGGATGCCTTTGCGAGTCTGATGAGCTTTTCAAACTCCATGGAGAAAAGTGATGGAAGGCTTTGTGATCTGACATATATTTTTGTAACTCTGTTATGGAGAAAAATGACAAAATCCTCTATGAATCTGATGAAGCTACATCTGATCACGAAGCACCATCACCTTCATGGCGTCGATTTTTATTTACAGTTCCATTTTTATTCACAGAAAGTCCCACCGACCTCTATCAACTATAAATAGCTAGCTCACATCCCTCTATAAGGATGGTTATTCCTCCCCTTCGGTGGCTGATCTCCCATTTCATATTGCTCCCAATAACTGTGAAGTGATTCCCTTCATGAAGGCATCCACCCTTTGAGAAGAAGGGAGCCCCATTCAGGATTCTTGGGGATCTACAAATCATTAAGCCTTTGAGAATCACTCTCCTAATAAAGCTCCTTATGCTAAGTCTAGGCCATGCTCTATGATCACCTTTCCTTCATGAAGATTCTTCACGAGACCCTGAGCTCTGTGAAGCTCCATCCTTGACGAAGCTGCTTCGTGAGACCCTGAGCTTTGCGAAGTCCCATGCTCTGCAAAGCCCCATGCTTTACAATACCTTGATCTTTGCAATGCTCCATTATTCACAACACCCTATGTTCTATAAACTCTATTCCTTTGTGAAGCCCTATCCATCGCAAAGCTCCTACCTTCATGCCCACTGGTCTATACTACAGGGGTTGTGCCCCTGTGCCCCTGTTCGAAATCACTCTCAGTATTCAACCTCGACCATCCACTCTGATCCCTTCACTACCATCACTAACCCTCATGAAAAATGGACAGTCACACTACGCATTTTTCTGTATGAGCCATCGACATTTTCCATTGTGCCCTTACGCACACCCACCTTCCACATATGGAATAACATGATTTGAGATACTTCTCCACCCTCCATGAAATAACTTGAGTTGACATATTCCTTTTGGTCCCTTACACATTTCTTGATTTGATATCCTGATCTTTAATTCCCTAAGTACCTTGAGTCAAATCATTCCTCAAGAAACTCCTACAATCCCCATTACCTAACTCCTATGCCATGTTTAACCAAAAAGTCCTTCCCTTGAGTAAGTCCCAATACAATCAATTATTAGGAACCTTTTGCCTAACATTCCTCTCTACATGACTATAAACTATAGTACACCCTATATGAAAAACATAGGATGCCTCTTGTTCTAAATTAGAGATGCATCATGTGCCAATCAAAAGATGAAAATAGTTCTATCTATATGACTTTAAACTATAGTACACCCTATATGACAAACATAGGATACATCTTACTCTAAACAAGAGATTCCTTATGCACCAAGCATAATATTCCAATAGTCCTATCTATATTACTTTAAACTTTAGTACACCCTATATGAAAAACATAGGATTCCTCTTGCTCCAAACAAGAGATGCCTTATGCGCTAAGAATAAGATGTCAATAGTTCTATCTATATGAATTTAAACTGTAGTACACCCTATGAGAAAAATATAGGATGAATCTTGTTCTAAATAAGATATTATTTATGTTCCAAGCATAATATGCCAATAGTCCTCACTACATGACTTTGAACTATAGCATCCCCTATCATTCAATAATAGGATGCCTCTTGTTCTAAATAATAGAAACCTTATGTAACAAGCATAATATGCCTCATTCCATAATTAATGTGGCATAATTTCATGAGCTTTGGAAAAATTTCAAATATTCCATCACTCCACCTCATGATTTTCGTGTCCTTAATTTGGATCTTCATCCTCTTTCATGTCATAAGGGACCCCCTTATGGACTGATTCCATGCCGCTTCGGCTCACCAACCATTCTAGGCCAACGCCCCAAAAGACTTTGGAAGACACTTTGATTTCAACCCCATGTTTTGAATAAAGTCAGCGGTTGGCCTTCATTTTTTTGTTTCCAACTCAGGATAATGCGATGTGGATGCTGTGATTTGAATATGGTCAGTAGTTATTTACCTTTTTTAGGCCACCCCCATTGTGTTCTGAATGTTGGGCATGTGATTGACAATTTTCATCTCCCATTGTTCAGACTCATTCCAATGCCCTTAGCGCTATCCCACTGGTACACTAATGCATTGGTGTAGGTCTCAATTATATGCCTCAACCCACTAGTGAGTTGGGATTCCCTCATGGCCAGACATGAGGATACAATTCCGGGAAGCTTCCATGTATAATCCCCTTTCACCATTGCTACTCCTTAGTGGCACCCGAGCAGCTTCCATGCATAAGCCTCATCCACTATTGTTTCTCTATAGTGGCACCTGAAAGATTTCATGCATAATACCCATCCACCATTTCCGCTTCATAGCGGCACATGGGAATCTTCCCTGCATAGGCCCCATCCACCATTTCCACTTCATAGCAGCACCCGAGCAGCTTCCAAGTAAATCCACATCCACTATTTCTGTTCCATAGCGACACTCGAGCAGCTTCCATGCGTATGCCCAATTAACCATTTCCACTTTTTAGTGGCAACCAGGTAGCTTCCATGAATAATCCCCATCCACTATTTCCACTTCAAAGAAGCACCCAAGAATCTTTCAAGTGTAATACCCATTCACCACCCTTCATGGTCGCACCTTTGGTCTTAATCATTAGGTCTGTTGTTGCCTCTTGTTTCTCACACCGAGCATAACTCATGTGAGCTTAGAGTAAATAGTGACCATGAAAACCTATTTGGTCCACCTTAGTGTGTAATCCCCATTTCCCCCATCCAAACTATGTGTAATTTAATCTTTTTACTTACTAGAAAAGGTACGTATAAAGCCTCCCTAAGGTTCAATCCCATCACCCCTTGGTCCCAACCACATCACATCAGCTCACCCTTATCCAGCAATACATTAAAATGTATTCCCCCTTCATCTCGCATGATGTTAAACTATATGATATTAAACTATGGGGTTATTTATCTGTCTCCTAGACATGGTATGTAGGAAGCCTCCTTGAGGTTCAACCCCAAACACTCATAATCTTTGGTGTCCCCTTTATCAGGACCCACATCCGTAGTCCTCCCTTTAATGGTGTTAGATTAGTTTCCAAGTAGCTAACCATGCATAATCCCCATACTTAATCCATAATATTCCTACAAAGAGTATCCCTCTTGTAATTGGCTACTAACCATGTGTAATCTGCAGCATGTCATCGGGTCGATTTCCTTTGTGTACACCCCGATTCTATGCACCATCCTGTACTATGTGAACTTTGATTCCCTACTATAGGGATACGTAGGAATCCTCCATGAGGTTCAATCCCATCATCCATGTCACATCCTATTCTTTTATTTCAGCCTTTGTGTTTTGGGAAGATCATGCCCTTGCCCGGAGGTTCCAATTCCCTTTGAGTTCCCATTCATGTGCTCCATTCTCACAGGAAGCCTTCTCAGGTGTCCTACTGCCCCACTGAACTATGTGGACTTTGATTCCCTAACATGGGGATATGTATGAAGCCTATATTAGGTTAAATCCCACCATCACCATCATCTTTACATCGGTTCCATCCCATTCCTCTAATATACTTCGTTCAACCATCCATCATGATTCCTACTCAGGCCACCACATCCCGGTGGGATCATGTCATTTCCTTAGGAATTTAACCATGCATAAGCCCCACACAATCCATAAAAATCCAATAAAGAGTTTCCATCTTGATATGGGACATTATCCTTGCATTATCCCCAGCCTGTCTCTGAGTTAGTGTCATTTGTTTACACCCCAATTCCATGTCTCTCTATTCAAACTATGTGGGTTTTGATCCCTGTCTTTTACACAGGGCACATAGGAATCCTCCCTGAGGTTTAATCCCATCCTTGGTAAACCTTGGTGTCCCCCTATTTTGGGTCCACCACCCTGATTCTCCCTCAGTGGTGTCCAAATCAGCCTTCATTGTGTGACATATTCGTTTGTTGGGACACACCACCATCAATCCACTATTTTTTGTTGTTTCGATCCATCCATCAGGTAAACCATGAAGGTTCTCCCTCTTAGGGATGTACCAATCTGAACCTTCTCTATGAGATGTTCTGATCACTCTCATATCATCTCTATAAGAGGTTGAACTCATCAGATACCCCATGTTGACCATGGTATGTCTGAGGAAAATCTCAAAAACTATGCCTTTGGTGTAACCATCTCCTCAAGATGTTAAACTCGTTTCACACCCATTGTTAAACATGGGAATCTAAGGAAAACCTCATAGACATGCCTTTTTCATAAGATACCCCACAACTAACATGGGATGCATCGGGTTCTACACCCTTGAGATACCCTCTTATGAGGAAGATTACATGTCTTCCAATGTCTACACATCCAGATATGCCCCAACATGATTGATGTCACAATCTATTCCAACTGAAGGTTTCTGACCTGTAAAGACCCCTTGAAATGCCATGACGGAAGAAGAATAATTAATCAAAATCCATAAAGATATGGATCCAAGAATGATATTCAGGAACAAAGACTCAAATCTATGAGGGAGACCTGAAATAAGAAACAATTTCCGAGGAGGAATCCACGGAAGGAGGAACCGACAAACCATATTCCCATTTCAATTAAGGAGAATACATCACTGAAGAAGTGATGGATGTCACCCACCTTTGGAAAGAGGGAATGTGGGGAATAGTTTTGTGTCCTCAACATATGGATTCACACCCTAGTGAAAGCATCTAAAATAGTAGGTCCTTAAGTAGATAATACACCATCAAAACTACTCCCATAAGTGTACAATGCTCTGCCAATACAAACCTCAACAGGGTGATATACCACTAGTATGAAATTACATGATGGATGAGGTTCCACCATTTCATTCTAATGGTGAATAATGGATCACTGGTCTTTTTTTTTGGTTTAGATACCACCACATGGAAATGGGGGATGAGGTACCATTATTAAACATCAATCAATTTGAAAAAAAAAATCATTTAAATTTAGTAAAGATAATTTATAATTATTAACATGTTAGGGGTTGTACTCTTAATCAATTAACTCATTTAAAATTATCATTCCTTGGACAATTTTCCCTTATTCTAACTAATTCTCGATCTAATCATCTCTAAGAAACACACTAGCACAATACACTAGGCTCCAAAGGTTGATTCTCAACCATAGGAACCCATATTTGGTTCAAAACTATGGTTTTATATTCTATTACATATAAAAAATGGTCATCGTTGACTATCAGTATCAATAAACACCTCCCCAAGACCACTCACAACCTTTTCTAGTTCCACACATACCATATGGATTAACAGAAAATAATTTAATTTAGTTTTATAGCATAAATATAAATTTAGTGTTTCTCATATTTCATATGATGAATGTAATGCATGGAAAAACTTATAATAAATCAAGGAACCACCTATCTAGGTCTAACAGGGTATTAATCATCAAATATGCCCAAATTATTCAGCCTAAAATGTAAATAATTGATAAATATAGTAAAAAACAAGAAATTAGTCATAATCATTAACAGATAGAGACATAGTTATAGAAATGACCAACTGAGGGGATCGGGGTTGTAGACATATCGATGATGAAATATTACAACATATGGAATCCTAAACTGATGATGAATTCATGTGATCCTTCCTTGGATGGAGAAGAGCAAAGGAGGAGGGATGAGGGAGGTTAGTATACTCTAGGTGAAACAAACGAGAAAATTTTATCATTTAAAAAAATTAAAAAAATTAATTTGATTGATTTAAAATTTAAAAACCTACCCATGAACCCACTAGGTACCCACCAACCCACCAATGGGTACCTGGTGGGAATTGGGTACTTGATTAAAATTCATTGGACACCTAGTTTCCCACCTAGAGCTACTACCTTATCTACCTTCCACATCAAGTACCTAGTACCAATCCACAAAGTACCGAGTGGTATTTTTTAATGGGAAGATGTCCTAAAACATCATTAGTTTTGTGAAATGGTCCTCTAATCCCCCTATAACACCTAAAACAATCATAATTATTAAAAATACAAAATATTTGGTGAAATTTAGACTGAAATAGTACCGCATATAAATTCATATTGTTACAATCTCAATATTGAGATGCATAGGGTTTGATGAGATAAGATCTAAGGGGTGGTTATTCATGGACTCTCCCCTGATTATGTTGTTTTATTTATTCCTAATACTGATAGTTGATACATGATAACTTTTACAAGACATTTTTTCAATGACAATTTCACTTGTTATGTGGATTGGGTATAATTCCAACTGTAATTTTTATTGGGTAATTGGGATGGTGTAATGCCAGTCTTGTCTTTACATAGTATTTGGGTTGGGTGTGATTCCAACCATATCTTTGATTGATATTTGGGTTAGGTGTAATTCCAACCATGTTTTTATTTTCATTTGGTTGGGTGTAATTCCAACTATGTTCTTTCCGAAATTGGGTAGGGCGTAATGCCAAGTATGATTCATGTTTGGAATAAAGGTCAGTTTTAATGACAACTAAGATTCTTATTTCTTATTTTGGTTGTCAATGATTCTAACCATGTTTCTAATTGGTATATAGATTGGGTATAATTCCATTTGATATGTTCAAAATTGATATAGACACTAGTTGAAGCATGTATGAGTTAACTATAGGATAAATTCTTAAGTATCCAATGGTTCAAAAGATTCATGTATGTGATGTTTATAACATTAATTTTATCTATTACATGAATGAACATATATAATTTTTTTATTAGGTTAATAATTGGTTGTACCATAATAATTGTTTTACTCATACATTTCATGTGCACTCTGGGGGACATGCAGTTTCTATGATTCATATACAAGTCAGGAAACAGACCCTTGTACAGGTGAGTGGGTTGGCGGAGTTTAGATGGATTATAAAGATAGTTACAATGGTTTTTTATTATGATATAAATATAACCTATTTTTATGGTTTGGTTTATTAATTATTTTATAAAGGTAGTATAAAATTTTTAAACTCTACATTGGTATATAAAGGCATGTTTGGATATAAAATAAATGTGTTATTTTTCATATTTACACCATTTGGTTATACCTCATGATCTTATAGTTTAATTTTTTTCTCATTATAAAATAATGATATATTGATGTAGAACGGGGTTCATTCCATGGAGGTTGTATAGTTTATGAGATATGAGTTCTGTAAATTCTTTATTAGAATTTATTTGGTGTTATACATAGAAAACTTCATAGAAATCCATGGGTATCTAAGTGGGATACTAATTATGAGTAATACACTAATGAGATTACACATTATAGGTTCACTGTGTCTATATTATTGTACTGTCTATGGGATTTCCTTCTTCGAGATACAAGGTTAGTTGGGTGTGAGTCATTTGGGTCACATCAATACATTGGTGTGATGGTTCTTAGGAAGTCAAGTCCTTGATTGTATTTTTAGTACCCTTGTAGTTATCCCACGATGCTGCATGAAAAATGTTTAATGTTTAATAACTATTTATTTTTATGGTCTTTCATCATTCCTTGATGATCTTGGTTATATTGTTCTTATGGAAAATTTATTATAAATAAAGATAAACAAATTATTTATTTTCTCCATTCATCCTTATATAATAAAAAAAGTGTTTTAGTTATTTATTTCTAAACTATAATTTATGGTTTTAATTATAAAAAAATCTATATAGAATTCTTTTAGGTGGATTATTGGGATTTAAGGTCACTCCCTACATGTACACCTTTGGTGTGCTTATAAATTTTTATTCTTGATTTTTTTTCTCACATCTACGGGTTGATATTTTTCATTCCTTAGGAGTAGACCATGGGCTCAGGTGTAGTTCTATGGAGGTGGGTATATATGAGGAAAATTGTTTTTTAGATGGAGACATTTGTTTATTTAATTTTATTTAAGTTGCGATATATGTATTCCTATATAGGATCACTATTGAATTTTTATATTTTTATTATTTTATATATGAATTCTTGTAGTTTTTATCTATTTGGTATTCCATGTTTAGTTTTATTATTTTTGGTTTTATTTTTCATATTAAATCACAAGCCAAACTTATGGGCATGTCATGTGGATTTTTGGTTGAATTTATTCATTTATTCTTTATTTTTTAAAATTATAGGTCATTCTAATTTAATATATTGATACCCTTAGCACTTGAACCAACCTATGAAGATCAAGAACACACCTTAGGTTTTTGAAATGATGTTTCAGGTATGATTGTTAGATATTTGGGTTTGTATGTTAAAGTTATGGTGGATTTTAATTATGAATATTTTTAATAACTAAATTTATTTTACCCTAATCATGTGTTTTTTATAGAATGTATCATGCTTAGTTAAAATATAAATATTTAATATTTAAAAGTTTAATTTTATAAAATGGTTTACATTTTGGGAATTAATATGTTTAAATTAGGTATGATTTAATTTTTTTTTGTAAAAAAATTAAAAATATGGTGAAATTGTTGAAATGTGGTAGAATACACTATATATGAATTCATAAAACATGTGAAAATGATAAATATTCAACCCACTTGGTGATATTTCTCTAATTTTATCACTAAATGTTATATTATAACATTATGGGTAAAATGGTATACTAAATAGTAGAGTAAAGAACATATGCAAGTAGAATAATGGTTTATTCAATTCCTTTTCCAATAAATTCCACTCAGCGTACCTATAAATACCCACCCTTTCTATCATTTTTCCTCACAAAAAATTCAAGTTTCGTATTAATATTTCTATAAAAACATATCTATCTATCTCTCTAATTTTTTGGATTTTAGAGGGCCCTAAGAGTTTTGGAAGAAAAGTAAGGTAAGTTTTTTATATCACTCTCTCTATCTCTCTCTTTATATCTCTAAATTCCTGAAATTATTTTATAAGAATATATTTTAATTGAAATTATTTTGTAAAAAAGTTTTTTAAATTTTGGTTTCCTATCTAATTATCATTTTTTTCATTTATTTTTTATATGAAATTTCAAATCCCTCTATTTAAACTCATATCGTAATTTCATAAAATTCTAGAATAATTCTCCCTTTGTTATGATAAAACTAATTTGTATAAATATTTATTTATATCATGTATTTTTTTTTATTGAAGATTTTAGATTTTTGAGATGGGATATTTTTTAAGTTAGTTATGATATGTATAGTTCATACTTTATTAAGATCTTTGGAACCATTCCTTGTATTGAGAAAAGTGTACATTTGGTATCAAAGTTAACAAATTTAGGAGTTATTTCATAAAGAGTGTTATATCCCCAATGAGAAGTAAATATATGGGTTACATACTATTAATTTTATAGGATATTTATCTATAATTCCATTGGTATCCCATCATTATAAATATTTATAGACAATCATTTATTCATAGTAGTTACATTGACAACCCTTATACGATCCTTTGAAAGATTTATCAATCTACGGAGTTTACTTATATCATGAACCCTACACTATGAATGTTATATTATTCCTTGTTTTTATTTATAGGAATTAATATATATATTTATATAATTATATTGAGTGGGAAAATTTTTAATGTCATTTATAAGTCATTTTATTATATGATATAATACACTGTATGAGATAAATTATATGTGATATCCAAAATTATATAGTTCTCAATGCATTGGTAGGCCTCATGAGGCAATAAAGATAGAGTGAATAGAGTCTCCTTACCTGATATGTTTTTTTTCTTGACAAAATAATTTGAAATTATGTTTATGATTTTCAATATTATAAACTTCATCATTATGTTATTTTTTATGTTGGATTCCATGTGAGATAATTTTAATTATTTACCTATTCTATATTATTTATATCATTTGTATGTATTGATGTATGTGTATATTTTTTGATAAGATACCTTTAACTAAGAATCAAATATCACTCATTTATTTCTACTACTGGACATCCCTAAGAGATCAAGGTAAATATTTTATAGGATTAAACTATTGATAGCGTGAAGTGGAATTTAATTATTTAATGATATATATGTCTCAAATAATCCTTGTTTAATGATGTAATGACTATGTTATTGTGTGTGGTATTTTAATATTACTAAAATTTAGATCATGTGATTAATATTATATAATATTTTAACATGTAATAAAGGACCAATAATGTTAGGTTACTAGAGTTATCGTGTTATATAAAACTATAACACACAATAATAGGCATATTAATGAGTATCTAAAATACCCTTTAGAGTATTTTATAACCCCAAAATATGGTTAACTTCATAGGATAACTTGATAGGTGATTTATAGAATTTAATAATATTCAAAAATGGTTAACTCCCCAGCCTAATAAATCCAAGTCAGTGGAACCACAAGACCTTAGGAATGACTTCTCGCATTCTGGAGGACACTAACTAGCAATTAGAATTTATGATTAAGGTTGGGAAGATTACAATGTCAATATAATTTCCATTAACAACATATAAATAATAAAACATCATCCATAATATATAATTAAATTACACATATATAAAATTATAGGCATAAGAAAACCATATCGAATAAACTTAAACTGATGTTATAATAAATTAAAAAATAAAGACATACATCACATACATAAAATAAATAACATAATGGGTTGTTCATATACAATATAAAAAACAAAAAACTACTAGGATCCACCATTAACCTTGAACTTTATGCCAATCCTATCTCCAAACCATACCAAGAAAATCCAGCCCGATCAACTATGAAACCTATGTGCATAACTACATATTAGACATAAGGTATGAATGTCCATAAGGGTTCACATGTGGAGTGTGATAAATAAATCTTATTTGGTCACTGAAAATGGGGTTCCTAATATATTCCATGATATAAAAGTGTATGTATACAAAAAATAAATAAATAAAAACACACCACTTTCAAGAAAGCATGTCGGGTCATTGTACACAAACCAAGACACCACAGAACCCATCCTTACCTGATGGATCATCTAAGGTAAAACATATACATTGTATCACTAAGAATCATAGGTCTGTTAAATGTAATCTCTGACTAACTACAAATCTAACTATATATTCTAATGAATTTCATATGGAATCTCAAGCTCTCGATCGATCTAACCACGACTGCTAAAAAAACTTTCAGATAGAATCTCAATCTCTCATTCATTATAACCATGGGTATTGAAAAGATCAACCATATGGAATCCTAGGACCCTAACCATTATATCCATGGGTTCTGAAAGTAATTATCAAATAGTTTCATGGTATCTTGGCCAGTCTGACTATGGGAGACAAAAATAATGCCTGCTAACAATAGAATCTCATGCTTCCAATCCTACCCTCAAATTCCTCTAATGCCCAAACCATCATTAGAGATAATTTTTTCCATAATAATTTTTCATCACATAAAGGTCAAGATAATAGTAAATAAACCATGGAATACACTACCAAAGTCTTAGTTCATGGATATTATTCACACCTCCAGCATATCTCATTTCTCTCACAACATGGTAATTAATCACCATGAAATATCCCCATACCTATGTAATGATTTAAATTTAAATTATATAAATATAAACATCCTTATCTACAATTATCTAACCCACAAGACATTATAATTCAAACTAATTGTAACATACATATCACTAAATGGACACCATAACATCCAACTCCTTAGACCAAACTCAAAACTTTCCCACCAAAACATAGATATATCCACATAAATTATATCATAGACGATATGCCTTAATTGTTCCTAGACTTGGGAGTACATTCAAATTTGAACATCTCATTACCTATATCACTATCACGGTTGTGATACCCAATGACCATCTCAAACCAAGAATACTCAAGGCCCCTTGTAAACCAATTTCTTTATCATATGAAACTATTCCATAAATCACACAACTGGGTCCCCATTTTCTTTATCTTGTAAGATAATTCATGAAAACCCGCATCTTAGATAAACCCATCTTCACTAAATAACATCAAGCACTAGAGGACATATCTTTCTCAAAACAACATCCAAGACCACTACTGACCTTCAAAGTAATATTCCCAGCAACTACAAGACAAAGGGTTTCCTCTACAATCTACTATAAGTACTAATCTTACTATGATTCCCTTAATAGTATAAGGATATCCAACCTAGGATTCATCAATGTCCTAAGATTCTAATAACCATTTGAGGTTTTTTTTCATAAAACTAATTCTCACACCACTTGTAAATAAGGTCTCCAAGAAATCCTTAACCATTAAACCTCAAGTGAGATAATCAATTTAATGTTGGGAGTCTTAATATCACTAATTCCATAAATTAAGATGCATTGATTCCCCATATAATTCACCAAAACTCAAACCTTATGTAATCGCACAATATCACACATACACAGTATATAGTTAAATTCTATAGAGACCTCCTACCCTAATATATAACTATGATATTTTTCTCAATCTTATCCATACTTTCCCAATCTCACACCAAATCCCATCAATTACATGAGTGTCTATCATATACCAAAATGCTTATACAATTAATTAAAAATATTAAAATTAATTAAATAATTTTAATTTAAAGAGATATAACCTCTAAAATCTCACTAGGTGATGTGGGGATATTGAAATCGTGACTAATGACTTGTGGAAGGTCCATGGAATACCCTAGTTACCTATATGAGAAAAAACCCCATGAATCAATTATCAATCAATCCCTAATTTAAAAAATAACTTTCGAAATCCATAATAAAACTCATAGGTTGAAATTTCTATACTGAAATGGTTTGATAAAACATGTGTTTATCATCTACCGATGTGTTATATCCACCACATCAAGAATCCCCATCATTTCGGTATGATTCAACCATACATCAGTGTAATCATCATGAAATCCATAAATCCACCATTATTAAAATAGATTTAAAAAAAGTGGAAGAAAGGTGGAGATCATACCTAATTTGGAATAAGAAAATGAGCTACAAACCACTCATATCAAAAGAGAGTCAAAGGATGTAATGAGAAGCTTAAAGGGTGTTGGTCCCAATAAAAGAAAATACAATAAAAGGAGGTGGTGGTAAATTAGTCTATGCAAATATTTTTAAATAAACCCTCACCAAAAATAATATTTCACTATTATTGTGAATACATATCCTTCACTCAATATATATTAACTGATAAATCATATAAAATAGATACATTTTATTTTTACTTGATTCACCCAAATTGGGATAATCTATGGAGCATACACTAGCAATGTGATGATGTACCAGAAACACTAAGTGCACTAATTTCACAATTTTGAGTGGCCTCACTAACCCTATAGGTTTATAAACATCATGTGATAGATATCTCCTTGGTCTCAAATACTCATATAACTCACTAATCCTCAAATTTATCTTCTTATCCTTCAATGAATAATAAAATGAAGTTACACTAGGGATGGTGTATCAATTAAATTCACCTTTATTCACATGATAAACTTCACAAAACCTCTAGTGTAGTGGCCTCATAGGACTCCTTATTATATTTTATTTCTAGTTTTTAGCTTATAATTTCACTTATGATCTATTTTTCAGCACATTTTTCGAATTCACTTCGCCTCATTCCTCTTCTCTTCCTTTTCTTTCACAATTCTCTCTTTTTTTCTATAAAGCTGTTTCTTTCCATTTTTCACAAAAACTATCATAATAAATTTTTGTGAAGATTATTTTAATAAATTTAAGTATACTCACTGATTTTCTTGTTGTCCCAATCAACTTATCAAATATGTAAATACCAATTCACAATGTGTCTTCTTGCTTCATGGTGTGACCCTATAATTTTATTTTTATCCTTGAATGTTTCATGGTACAACCCTCTTATTCATGATGTAGACCAAAAATATAGCCTATAACCAAACTCTCATAGAGTCTCTTTCACTTTCCTCCTTCACAATTCATATATTGGTGTCATAGTGTGGTATTCTTTTCCACATTGTGAGCATTACCACCTGGATAATACCACTAAAATATTCCCAACTAAAGTCATGGAATAGAATTCTTTTCCAATAAAATGAAATAAAACATATGTATTATATTAATGGAATGACTATCCCTCTCATGGTTTTAATACTCCTCCTAAAATTGGAAAGCAGAATAATCATGTGTATGCCCATCATCCCTATCAAAACAATTATGCAGTAAAGACCTTAAAATTTTCTCATCCATAAACTTATTCACAATGTGATGAATAATTCTATGTAATGATCATGAAACCTACTTTAAGCTTAAATATCATGGTTTTATATCATTATGTGGATCTCCTTCATGATTCCATCCTTCAGACACAGTCTCCTTTTCTTTCTCCAAGTCACAGTGTAACTATATCCGTCACATTATGATTTATATCCTACATATATTATTTTAAAACTCCCTAAAATTTCATTGAAACTTTGTAATATACTTTGGAAATATATTTACTATCCTTATCAAAAATCACTACTCAAGAATATACTGAGGGTATTTTTTCTAATAAACTTCTCCTTTGATTATATTGACAATTTCTAACCCCTTTAAAAATATATTCATATTAGATATTTCAGAACTAACCAATTTCTCAATATAAACCCCTCTAGGTAATATATTGCATCAATGATTAAAAAATACTCAACTCTAATCCCATATGATTCAGGATATACATGAGAAACAATATTTAAGTGAAAATTACCCCATGAAAATACTTTTATGATATATGTGATCTCTATTCTCTTCAATAATTCCAAATAAAATTCTCCTCATGAGTGGACATTCAATCAATCTTCCCCTTTATCAAACACTAGTATAGGATTACTCCCTATTTTTCAATAGGAAATAAAACTCCCATTTATCTTCATCTCATCCCATGGAAAACTTCTTCAAAGAAATTCATGTGTAAATTTTCTATTTTTTCAATGAAATCGAATAGGACTTATCTAAAATTTCACAAGAGAGGTTTGGAAATCTTAAAATTAAATTCAAGAGAGTCAACAAAGATTACACTAAATAAAAATTACCACAAATGATTTGGGTTTCCTTATCCAAACCATCTAGTTGGATATAGGAATTTGAACTCTATGTGACAACCAATGCCTCTCAAGATCAGGTTTGGGTAGTGACTTTGTCATGATATCTGTAATATAATTTAGTGTTGACATATAATCTGACATGAAAATCCATTACTCAACTTTCTCATTGATAAAATGATACTTGAACTCAATGTTATTTTAATGTGAATAATGAGAATTATTTTTCTAATATTGATATCACTTGAGTTATCACACATTATTGTGATAAGAGATATCATATCCACTTCAAAATCCTCAATTTGTGGCTTCATCAATATTTATTAAGTACATTCTTGAGTAGATGAAACGTATTCAGCCTCTATGGTGCTTCAGTAAAATACATTATTTATTCTTTCTCATTAATTAAATGAATAAGCCTTTAAAAAATAATAGACCATCCAATGTTAACTTGTGATCATTCATTAAACCATCCAAATATCTATTAATGAATCTCAAATAACTCTTATTGGGGTATTTTATAATACAATATCCTGAAATCCATTATGTTATTGATGTAATGAAGGATACACTTCACAACTGGTATGTGGATTTCCTTAGGAAAACTTTGGTACCAAATGGCTTGATATGTGTCAAACACAATTACAATTTGATTCATTTTTAATTATAATAGGTTTCCAATTATTTTCCTATATTTCATTATATTGACCTACTTTCTATCATCATCTTTTGATAGCTTCATCTGGGTAGCTGTAGATGTTTTCATTGTCTTGGAATACTCTATTACAAAACTCTTGATCAATTTTTTGGAATAATTTTATTGATAAATGAATGTCCCAAGATTTTATTAATTCACCTATAAACTAGGGAAAACATTAATTCTCAAGTCACAAACATTTCTAACTCATACCATATATATTCTTTAAGTAGCTTCCACTGTAATTATTATGATCCTCTAAAAATTATATCATCGATATATATAAGAACCAACATCCTTTGAAAAAGTTTCTTTGATTTTGATATTTGTATCAACTATGACTCACTATAATACAAGATTTATTTAGTATTTATCAAGCCTATAATATCAAGATCTCATTTCTTACTTCATCCCATATAAATTCTTCTTCAATAAACACACCTTGATATCATATCCATCTATAAGGAAGCCATCTAGTTTCTTTATATACACCTCATCATTAAACAATACATTGAATAATATTGATTTAAAATCCATTTGGTACACCTTTTACTTTCTTTTCATAGAAATAGCCAAGAATATTTAAATAGTTTCCAACCTATATGCCTGATAAAATGTTTCATCAATATCAATTCCTTAAATTTGGGAATAAACCCTACACACAATTTTTTCCTTATTCTAATCCACCTTTACATATTTATTAAGTTTTTTATGGAATAATCACTTGGTTCTGATGAAATATATTTCTTTCAGACATGGAATAATTTACTAAGTTTGATTATTTTGAATTTGGTCATGATCCTCATGTGTTACTTGAAACCACATGATTTATCTAGTCCGAAATGATATCCTATTTAATTATTTTAGTCCTGAATTTTTATTTCTTATGGTGGATGGTCCTACTTAAATTTACTCTTCATTGGTGTATTCATCTAAGTCTACTTAAGATCCATATTCTCCCCCTAATCTTTACACATCAGCATCACTTTTCTCTGATGTTTCGTTATTTTTTTCTTAAAAACTTACTCTTTGGTTTGAGAAATCCACCCATTTTCCACTATAGTGATGTCTTTACTTTCATTGATTTTTCCAACCCTTTTATTCTATCATTTTAAGGTCTTTCTTTTTTATTAGTAGCCAATAAAATTCCTTCATCTCTAAAAGATTTAAACTTGTGTCTCTTCTACTTATTAAGGATAAAACATTTACTTTATAATGCTAAAAAGTATTTAAATGTGGAATTATTTCCATACCACATCTCACAGGGTGTATTCTCTTCACCTAGACCTAGAAAGACCCTATTTGAGATATGGACTAATTTAAAGACTTATTCCTTCCAATATATCTCTAGTAGATATTTCTCAAGAATCATTTTTCAGGTGAATTTTTTGATAATTCAGTTCCTTATCTCAATGACATGGTTTTGTTAAGGAGTACTAAATATCAAAACTTGGTTCTATATCTCGTTATTTTTTATATATTATAACATCTGATTATTAGGGAATTCCATAAAATTATTAGTTTGGAACTTCCGAATTTCTATCCTAATCATTTTTCTTCTAATCTCCAATAACTATTGGTTCACCTAAATACTTCAGATTTGTGATATATTACCTTTATCTATGAAATCCTACTGTAATAATAAATAAAGAAAAAAAGTACCTCTTTTTATCCATGTATTTGAGTGATATTTTCCAACCCACATAAATGTGTACTAATTCAAGCAATCTTTCCATCTCTTTTCCTTTGGATTATAAGTCATTGAATTAATTTCCGGATTTTTCAAGTATCTCATATGTGAGTGTAATATCATGTGAGAATAATAATATTATGAACTCCCTCATTTTTCACCATATCCTCTTAAGAATTTTGGCTTAACTAGCTAAGACTCTTATACTGAAACATGTTATCTTCATCCTTGGTTATGAAACACATGTCTTATTCTTCACCAACTATGTATATTTTATTCTTTGTTTTATTAACTTTCATAAAAATTGTACCATATCTTCTTTGGATAGCATAATTGTTCTTGTTGAAATTGATTGCATGACTTGAATCACACAATTGACTTAATCTTAGTAAATTGTGACCAAGGACTTCAACCACTAATACATCCATGCACCTTAAATCTTTACCTTCAATTTTTTGTTTCCTACAGATAATGATCTTTATCCCTTCATTGTTTCAAAAGTAGGTGATACCATTTTTTCATATTTCATGCCCATGATAATAAAACTATTTCCAATCACATGGAAAGCACAAATATTCTCTTGAATCTATACTCTATCTTAGTTTGATGCTTTCAAAGCAATATTTGAAAAATTTTCCATCTCATACTTTTATTTATTAGTCTATAACTATTTCCTCACTTATTTTGGTGGTGAATTTTATTCTTCCACATCTGTTTCTATTGAACCATCCTCGTCTTATAGGGTAGAAAATTTATCATATTTTTTCATACCACTTAATGAATTTTCAAAATGCTGAGTTATACTTTTATGGTTCTCCTTGGTCACACCTATTTATACCCTTTATAATAAATTCACATATTTGTGTCTATTCTCTTTCAAACTAAAAACAAATGTAATTTAAAACATAATGGATGTAAGAAATTTTTTTCATCTCTTCTGGTTGATTTCAATCCTTAAAGTGCCTTTTTTCCAAGTAACATGCATATTATGTATGCTCTATATTCCCACAACAATGAAACTAGATTCATGGTGTATTATTATATGACTTTGATACACTATTATTATTTTATGCCTTTATTTCTCTCTATATATATTTTCTATTCTTCTATGATTCAAGTAAATCAACATTCCTCTAGGGTGTTGCTGATTGTGGTTTTTCATCAACCATCACTAATTTTATATTATAATCAAGTCTTTCAAGGGATTTTCTGTTACCTTTAAAACATTGAACTTATGGATAAGTGTATAACTTTTCCCTTATCACCCTATGTTACTCCTCAATTTCTTTGATATCGTGCACACTTGAATTCTCAAAATTCATGTTGAGAGTTACCATTATCTCTTGGTCATCAATTTTTTTCATCTATATAGCTTTAGCTTTGAGCTATTAAATTATTCTGACATGATCTTTCACTGAATCTGTATATACATTAATAATTTGGGAATGTACTTCAATTTGGATCTTTTTAAAAAGAAAATCTGAGTTTCCAGAAATTTCATACATAATTAATTCAATTTTAGCCTTTAACACAGATTTATCTTCTTCTTGTTGCTATATATACTATTTCTATTCATGAAAACTCCATTTCCTTTATTCTTTTTGGCCTTTCAAATGTAAATCTCTTCAAGAGTAGCTTTTAAATCAAGTTTAAGGTCAAATTTTCCCTCAAATGTAGTGTCTTCAATATCATTCCCCTATAATTATGGTATGTATGTGATAGTCACAAGAAATTCCTTATTGATATATTTTAAATCATAAATATCTTCTAACACTATTTCTTATTAGCTATCATATTCTTATAAAAAAAAGTTATTTCCTTGGAAAAAATATCACTGTGAACTCATTTTACGTCTCACACCCTTAAATGGTTTCTTCATGGGTTTTTCATCTTCATCATCATCTTATAATTTCTTTGGAAAATATTTATTTAGATTCCCATATTTTCCACATCAAAAAAAATAAATTGGAAGCATGCCTTTCAATATTCCATTTTTTGTTTAAGGTTTGAGGATAAGAAATAAATCACCTAATTAGCTTACTTATCTTTAAGATCATCCCACAATGTCAGTTTCTTCATTTCCTTGAATTCTAATTCCTATTAATTCTCTATAATTGTATACTTTTTGTAATTTTTTCTAGTCTCATATGAAACAAGAGTATTATAAAGGTTATTTAGTGTCACTTACTTTATACCCTTGTATTTGAGCACTAATATGTTTTTGTCGAAATGTAGTGGTAATATTCTCAAGATCATATTTACAATTTTGATATCATCGAGGGTTTCTATAAGTCCATTCATATCCTCCATAAGAATGTTAACCTGGTCAAATAATTCATCAATAGTCTCATTTGTATGCATCTTAAAATCCTCTCTCTTATTCTATAATACTTGAAATTTAGATTTATGGACTTTCGAATCACCTTCATAAATGTTGGGAAGTTTTTCCCACATGGAATGTGAGTATTTACACAACATAAAATTTATGTATATAGCATTAGATAATGCTTCTTACAACACATTGACACCTTTTTCATAAACACAAATCTCTCTTAAGTATTTTTTTGATAATTCTATGCCCTCTATACTGTCTAAAATCCCATGAATGGAAGTTATGTATACATCCATTCCCAATGGTAATAAATATTATTTTGTAATATTATTCCATCATTGAAAGTTGTTTTCATCAAAGATCATAATCCCCTTATGGTTGATTACTACTAAAATTTTATTAAATAGAGATAACTCCATGGAAAACCTTCAACTCTGATACCAATTATTTGTATTAAGAAAGGTGGATACCCTGAATTGTGAGGTGAATCAAGGTATGTTAATATTTTACAAGAAACCTTTTCTAAAATCTTACTCAACTATTATTAGGAACACATCCCTCCCTCAAAATTGATATGAAGAAATAAATAACATAATATAGGTACATATCAATTTTACTCAGTTCAACCAAATTAGGATAATCTATAGAGAATACATTTCTTATGTTTTGATATTCTAGAAACACTAAGAAATCTTATTTTATAATTTAAAGTGGCCACATATACCCTCCAAATTTATAAAAATTGTAGGATAGATATATCATTACTCTCAAACACTCAAGGAACTCACTACCCCTCCAAGTGATCCATTATTTTCATATATGAACAATAAAAAGAAGTCTCACTAAGTATGTTTTATATATTATCCACTTTCATCCACGTGATAAAATTAAAAATCATCCAATTATTTGGCCTCCTTGAACTCCATATTCTCTCTAATTTTCAATGATTAGCCATGAATTTCACTTACGATCAAATTTTCAAAACATTTCTTGAATGTGCCTCACTTCCTTCCTCTTCACTTCCTTTTCTTTTCAAGATCCACTCTTTCTTATTTATGAAAGATATATCTTCCCTTATTTTTTCCAAAAACTATCTTAATCATTTTTTCTGTGAAAATTATTTTATGATATTGAATCAGCTCCCTAATTTTATTATTGTACCAATAAGATCATAAAATATTAAAAAATAGATTCAATGTGTGAATTATTGCTTCATTGTGTCCCCTATAATTTTATTTTTATCCTTGAATGTGTCAAGACATGACCCTCCTTTTCTAAATTCAAACCAACAAAAATATCCTAAATCAAAACTCCAATGGGGTCCCCTTTATGGAGTGTTGTCCTCCTTTTCAATTCGTAGCCTGATGTTTTGGAATCGACTTCTTTTCTAAGGTGTGAGCATATCTACAAAAATGGTACCATTTAAATATCCCTCAATCCCATTTGTAGTGAAAAATTATTTTCCTATTACATGAAACAAAATTTCACATTCCCATTATGGAATGGCTATCTCTTATAGAGTAGCTACTCTTCTTCGAATCGGAAAAGGAGATAATCCTATGTATACCTCTCATACCTATAAAAATAATATTACACACTAAATACTTTTTCTTATTTTGATTCATAAAAACATTCATGGGGAAATTCATACATCCATGGAGTGACTATCAAATCAACTCAAATCCTAAATCTTGCAATCACAAGTCATGATGTGAATCTCCCCTATGATTCCATCATTCAAAAACTATATGCTATTAATTATCCAAGTTGCGGTGTGATTTTTTCCAATAGATAGAACTCCTATAGTTAATTACAAAACTTTTTAAGCCTTCGTTATGACTCTGTAAGATCTTTTGAAAGTCCATTTACTAACCTTTTCAAAAAACACATCTCAAAAAGATACCAAGGGGATTTTTTTCTAATAAATGGTACCTCCTAGTGGGAGAAGAACTGGCCAAAATTCCCTTCTTACATAGTCATCCAGATAAAAGAGTAAGGAGTCCAACTTGGAAAATATTAATTTTCCGCCACTAAGAAATCACCCCCAACCTCCATAAGGTACTTATTTAGCTTGTACTAGGTACCGAGTACTCTAACAACTTACTGATATCATCACACAGGCTAGATGGTCGATGTATAGGGGGTATTATCCCCTTGGATAAGTTATTGGGTACCTGGTGGACTCTTGCTACTTATTTTTAGCATCAGGGCCACCCCAACCCTATCCAATTAATATCTTGATTCTTAAAAATACTGAGGATATATAAAATCATCCAAAATTATACATCCAATAACTAAATATTCCACTCAAACCCAAATTCAAACTCACTAGGCTTATAACTATCAAAAATAAAAAATTTCTATGAATCCGCTAACTCATAGCAATGTGGGTCACTACAAAGTCTCCCCTATAGGGCTTATAATCATCAAGAAGTGTTAAAAATATCATTTTATTTCTATTGAATTAATAATTTTATAATACCAATCCTCAATTATGATTTTAAACTGGGTGTAGTCACTCAACCCACACACCTAATATAGTGAACTCATTTTTTCTTAAAAACTCCTACTATGATCCCTAGCACATTGCACTTATTTCTAGAAAATTAATCTGACAACTATTCTAATTTTTCATATCTGAATATGTGAAAAAAATTATAATCTGACCTTTATTTCATTACTTCCTCTATAACACCTTAGTCCCCCATATTGGAGGATTATTTCATCACCTCCTCATGATTTTTGAACTCTAGTATCACCATAAAAATATCTTGCTACCCACACCTAGGTATAATCCTTATTCATAGTATGATCTATTGGAATACTACCTAGATTCTTCCACTAGATTATATGATCCTCCCACAAGTACCAACATGATATGTGACTTGAGTCCCTCTTAAATTATTTCTTGAATTATACTTTGAGTTAGTCACCAAATGCACTAACATCACTCGAACACTGAAGTTAAACTCTGAATCATGTATCTATTAAGGAACCAAATGGAATTAGTATACCAACACAAAAGTATTATTCATTAAATTTGAATCATCCACCTACCACTATCATTATATATTTGATGCATACATTGATAGTTATACATAAATAACTAATAAGATTCTCTCCATCATAGTAGTCTCAACATCATTATCCTACTGAACAATAATACTTGAATCCCTAATCCCCAATCATGGTAGCTATCAAATAAACTAACCAAACTTGTTAAACCCACTTAAACCTTAGTGCAATACCTATCCTCAAAGGTCACATCCTCAAACCATCAATTGTGTACTCCCCATTATATGACTTCATGTACCACTACTTCCCAAACACCAACTTAGTTATATTATAATATTACTTGTGTGTCACTCATCTAGAACCATGATCATCCTATCCCAGATAATCACTCTAAATAATTACACTTGGGTCTATTTCATCATTTTTCTCTAACCTATTTGTTGTTTGACCACATAAATAGTTTATTTCCCATCTCTAGAGCCTCTATAACCTACTTTAAAATTAATTAATTTCCTCACCATCAACCAATTTTTATATTTCCATCCATATAAAAATTTATTTATTACCACAAAATTTCAAAGGCTTTTTGATGTCTTACCTTACCAAAAATAAAAAATTCTTCAATTTATATTCAAAACCCCATGCTACCAATCCCTTCAGCGTCTCACTAATATCTTCTATAACGTCCTGAATTTTTGGAGAGGTATGGAGGCTTGTGTTACTATTAAAAACCCAATATGTTTCTACTAATAATGTCCTATAAAGTCTAAGGAGTCTTTTAAGAGATTCTTAGGCTCATTCAGAGCCCAGATCTCTAGAATTTGAGGAGGTGGAATGAGATGCACAGTTAGCACAAGGTTAGGGATAACTGTGTGGCTCAATTGTGTGGGGAACTCAATTCTCAAAAGGACACCACATGGTTTTTCTAAAACTATTGGAGAAGGGTCTCATGTCCATGAGGTGTTGTATAAATTTTTAATAGATCCATTTCATATGGGCTATGAACGGTTAATTAAATTGTGCACATAGCTTGTGCGACGGGGTTCCTTAGGCAGTGGTTGTCGCATGGTTAGTGCACGATTTTTCAAATCATGTGGCCAAACTATTCCACACCTTAATTAATGATTAAATGAACCTTTTCCCTTAAATTTTTTAAAATATTTAACTTTTCTTCTTCCACCTCTAGCAAAAAACCTTACATGTGTAATAGCTCCCCCGTCAATCCAAGTTAGGATTTGTTGTTTCTCCTTCATCTGATCTTCGTTTTCATCACCATTAGGTGCATTGGATATGAAATGGTAATATCCCTAATCCTCCTTCTTTTATTATTCATTTATCTTATCATATCTTGTTCTATTTTTGTGTGATATTATATGACCTATTTTCAGGGTATTTATCCTTTATTCCAATTTCTCCCATTCTAGCATGATTAATGGGATGATAATATATGAGGAGAGTGCTATGGGATTAAGATAGGTGGTCTAGTTCCTTTATCTCAAGTATTATAGATTTTATATTATGGATTGTTTTACCATGTTTCATACCTTATGGAATAATCTATGTAATATTAAAATAATTAAATTAAATATTATTTCCATGCATAATGGGACCCTATCTACCTATGGAATAAGGTCGTTGGGTGTTTTCCTTGACATGAGACACCCCTAAGGATGTGTCCTTCCATAAGGGCCTAAGTTCCCCTTACCATGATTTTTTTACCACCATTTGAGGTGTGTGCTTCCATGTAATAAATGATGCATTGAATTTTGAATTAAACTAAATAATAGAGTGATAATGGGTTAGACCCCTATTCCCATGCCATAATTTGAATGGATTCACATAAATTAAATTTTTTTCCCAAATTGATTAAAATTTTATAAATAAAATCCACTGATAAATAGTATGAATTTTGATAGCTAAGACATTCCTAATATCTAATTAAAAGGAAATACATAGATCCTTATGGGATTCCTTATATGGAATCATCATTATATATAATTAAAAATCATTATGGATTGTAAATACACTAGGAGTGATGCTTGGATCCTTATGGGGTGACTTGGATAGGCTCACTAGAAAGACTACTTAGTTACCCATGAGCGATACTGGTTCCCTAGGGGATTCATAATTGATGGAATCGATTAGAAGATAGTTATACCATGAAACTAGTGATACATTTTCCCCTATATGGGATACCTTGGATGGGATTAGAAGGTTATAGTTACACTAGGCTGACAGTTATACATGGATTTCCTTTTATGGTTTTCCATGGACAGACTCTACAGTGATGGGAATCTATAGAGATCCTAAAGTGATACTTGATATTCCTTTTATGGGACTCCTTGAATAGGCTCATGATTCCACTAATATGTTCTAAGGATGCCTTTTCTAAAATACAATAATGCATAACCAATACAATAGGGACACGTCTGAAAAGACAAGCCACGTGCTTGGGTTTGGTCCACTCCTATTACTTATCTTTTGATGACCGATATATCACACCCATATTACCTATCTGTATAGGTTCACCTTGGTTTAGAGACACTAACCTAGGCCAAATAAGGTAGTGTTGTACGAGTATCTCTGAGGAACCTGGACTGATATGTTTTATTTATTTATTTGTTTCTTTACATTTATTTTTTACCTACACACTACTCATTTTATATGCACATATTGGATTGATCTAGACACTATTGGTGGTAGATTACTGAATATATCTCACACCTTTCTCGGTCCTCTCGGTACCCAAGTAGACTTCATGATTGTGGGTTTGGATAAAGTGATGTTTCCATAATATGATTTTTGATTTAGAGTTCTAAGATGGAGTATGATAGAAGAGGACTGAGCCTATGATTGTGATTCTCTTAGTAGAAGCTTTTGGCATTTTTTTTATTTTTTTTATAGCTATATTAAATGATCACCATATTTTTGTATTTATTTATGATTTAGTGTTAGCCTATTTATTTATGTGTATTGGATAGTTTATTATTATTATTTCACTAATTTTTTCCTTTTTTTCATTTTCTTTTTATCATATTTATATTACTGTTATGATACACTCTGACTCATGAGGAAATAGTCTCCCTATAGACACACCCTGGGCACTTGCTATTATTCGGTAGCCTTTAACATACATGGAGGTATGCTTTAAGTCATGTGGTTAACCGTCTTGGGGCACCACTAAGTGGATTATGGGGCGAGATGTAACAAAGTGGTATTATAGTAGTATGTTTCCTTTTTCATACTATTTGGGTATTAGAAAGGAAACTAGGATGTATCAGAATTTGGTAATGAGCCTGTGTCTAGGAGTAGATAACCCGCATATAGGGGTAACCCAAATTACCAATGATGGGGTGTTATTGTTATTTTTATTGTTTTTTTTCGGTTACAGTTGTACTTATTTCACCATTGGGTGACGCACATGTTTTGTGACATTATTATTATTATTGATATTATTATTATTATTGATTTATTCCTTTTTCCTGATATGTCAAGGACGTGTCAACTCATACATCATCCTAGTCACTTTAGAACTTATATGCCATGAATTTTTTCATGACACATTTATTTTATCTGTGCATTACTTGTATTGCTTGTGATTGTTATGAGTGCCTTGATTTTTGTATATTGAAATGTGCTAATTTTTCTTGTAGAGATAACATAATTAGATTAATTAAAGCAACTACATCAATATAAATGGTTTTTTCCTATATATATTGATGATGACACCTTAATTAACCGATTATGCCATAGTTGAGCCATGAAACACTAGTTTTAAAGGATGAAATATTAGTTGATTTTATTGATGTATGCCAATTGTAATTTATGAATCATGTACTTTGATAAATTAGGAATGGTATTTAATACAATCAAATCAATATAAATGACATGTTACATCCTAATACCGAATGTGAAGGTTAGTTCATAGTTACTTAATGTACCAATTGTAATTTATAAAGCGTATGGGATATTATAAATTGGGAATGGTAACGTATTTAACTAGATTGAGATATCTATATTCATGTAAATAAGAATTAAATTCAATAATTTAAAGGTCTAAAATGAAATGGTTACCACTAAATGTGTATTTCCATTAAAAATTAAAGGGTTTTTCCACTATACCTTGCAATTTACACTCCATATACCAGAACCTTTATTGTATTGTATGAGACCATGACCCTGACCCAACCAATAAAATGGGCAGTAGGAGGTGTCTCTTAAGACTCCTATGATCTTCCTTATAAACTCGACCTATCTATAGGAGTAGGCTGAGAGGTGTGACTCTTTATAACAAGTTTTTTGTACCTATCCTTTTCTTCTTTTTGTTGTTTTATATATGTTGTTAAATCTTATCTGAGGTGTGAACTTAAAAATTGTATAGTTATACTGCCACAAATTCTTTGAGTCTTATGCCAAGAAGGTGGTGATGACCATGCTCAGGAGGTGGTGGGCCCTGATCCACCTATATTAACTCATGTATTGAAACCTAAGGAACCTCCTTTTGATCTTCCACTGGGTGTCAATGCTAAATTTTAATATAGATTTTATTTCTTTATACTGTCTATATAGGGAGCTCGACGACCTGACCCTACTATGGTAGAATTGATGCAGGAATTCCAGTAATATAATCCACCCACCTTTTAGGGAAACTATGTTCTTATGGATACTGAATCTTAGATAGAGGACATGATTTCAATATTTGATCATATGGGGATGCCTTTAGAGAGGAGGATCAATCTCTCTGCCTATATGCTTTTTGAATCCGCTAAAGATTGGTGGGATGTCATCTGTTAGGCTGATCATCATCAGGGTATTCTCTATGAATATTTACATATTTCATTCTATGACTAATTCTTTTTTAAAACATTTATAATGGACCATTCCAGAGATTTTACGCACCTACATCAAGTTTTCCTATTAGTTATAGAGTACTCGTCTCATTTCACTGAGCTTCAGTGTTTTGTGCTAACATTGACTGGTGATGAGTTGATGACTGTGAGACAATTTGAGGATGGTATTTTTTACACCATTCAATCATATGTAAATGTTTTTTGACTAACCATTTTTTCATAGATAGTGAACCAGGCCTTCATCACACAGAAAAATTTGAGGGAATTTGTAAATGTGAGATATGGTGGTTCAACATCTAAGAAGAGGGATGGTTTGTCTAGTAGTAGGAAACGTCATTTTGAGGGTTTGCGTAGGTGAAGTTCTAGCTAGATGACATGATCTAATAGTTATATGGTGTGGCACTAGTGTGGTAGGGGAGGTCATAAAAATCCCCAGTGTATTAGGAGCCTGATCAAGTGTTGCGAATATAGCAGGATGGGTTACCTTGAGTTCGTCTACTAAACTTTCCCTCTTATAACCAGTGAGAAGGGATCAATAGCAACACCACATTCAGGTACAAGATTATTAGCTCCGTGTCAAGCTAGGAGATGGTATACTATTAGCTGATCAAGATAAGGCGGTGTTTGTGGATGAGGTAGTCAGACCGCAAAGGTTTAGCACCAGCAAAGTGGACCTTCCTAGGTTAGTCGAGTTGTATATCGGGGATGTAGATGTGGACATATTTATGTAATGAAACCTACTCCCAAGGAGTGGAGTCTAAGTAATTCTATTTTATGAGGTACTATTATGTTAGCCTCTACATTATTATCCTACTTATTTGATACAATTCCATTGAACTCTTTATATATGCAGAAATTATGGGAATAATGGGCCTATAAATGGTGCACTTATGTAGATTTATGACTCTTAACACACCATTAGGGGTCCAATTGAAGATTATACACTAGTTCAAGGAGTTACCCCCTGATATAGGTGGGTAACATTTCTTGTGGAATTTCTTTGTCCTCTAGATAACCAGTTTCAACATCATTCTCAGTATTGACTACCCAGTGCATTATCATACCCATGTTGATTGCTATCATAGAGGGTGTCATTTACATAAACTGAGGGTATAATATATATTCATAAGTTTTAATGTTATTTCCAGGAAATTTGAGATAGAATAGATCATCGTGGACTAGGTGTAGTGATAGCACATATGGCTAGTCTCTTTATAAGTCATCAAGGAATGTGGATTATGGAATTTCATCCTATGGTGGATCATTTCAGGAACTTCTTCCCTGAATATTTCTATGGTCTACCTCCTTTAATAGAGTTGTATTTTACCATTGATTTAGTGCTATAAATGGATCCAATGTCTATTATTCCTAATAAAACCACACCTATAGAGCCCCAAGAACTTATGAAGTAGTTGGAAGACTTAGAGGAAAAATATTTTATATGGCACAGTACCTCTCCTTGGGTTTCATTTATCCTTTTCATTGAGAAGGTGGATAGTACCCTCAGGTTGTGTGTGTATTACCGATGGTTGAAATAAATTACAATGAAGAACTGGCTCCGACTTCATCATATAAATGACCTCATCTACCAGCTTTTAGAAGAATTTTTTTTATCTATGATCGATTTGAGGTTAGGCTACCATTAGGTGTATGTAAGAGCATCATAAATATCATGTACAACATTCCAAATAAGATACAACTTGTACGTGTACCTAGTTATGTCATTCGGCCTTATGAATGTGCCCATTATTTTCATGGCCTTGATGAATCAGGTTTTCATCCTATATCTAGATTCATTTATGGTAGTCTTTGTGGACAAAATCTTGGTGTATTCTCGCACAGGACATGACCATTCCAAACACCTTGATATCATTTTGAATGCATTGAGAGAGAACCAGATATATGATAAGCTCAGTAAATGACACTTTTGGATCAGTAAGGTTTTCTTATTAGGTCATATCATCTCAGAGGTAGGTGTATCTATTGACCCAAATAAGGTGAGTGTTGTGGTTTTCTTGGAGAGGCCAAAGAATGTATTTGATGTTTATAGTTTCCCTGTAATAGGAATTACCCTATGCACAACCTCAAGCTAGTATCCATGGTTCATTATTTATTTTTTTGGAGGAATTATCTATTGGTTGAGTGGTTCATCATTTACATGGACAGAAAATTATCAAATACATTTCCAAACAATGTGACTTGAATCTCAGGAAGCATATATGGTTATAATACCCACAGTCATTCAAATTTGATATTTCTTATACACCTAGAAAGGTAATTGAAATAGCGAAATCCCTGAGATGGAAGAATTAGATTTAGGCCATAAAAGAGGCCATCAGTGATTGGAGATTGATGGCCCTGTTTTCTAAGATATACTTAGAGGTTTAGGAATATCATTGGAATCCTATTTTATCAGCTCTAGTAGTGACATCCTCCCTTATGGAATTGGTGAGGATGAGAAAGATATCAAAATCTAAGGAAATAATCCTCAGGTATATTTTCTTAGGTGAGAAACCACCACTTGGTTGGGTTATCAATGATAATGAGATCCTACACTTATACGGGTGCGTGTAGGTTCCTGCTGACATATGGGAAGAGTTTATGTGGGAATTGCATGCCTGTTTTTGAGAAATTCACCTTGGGATTACCAAGATGTACCAAGACATAGATCACTAGTATTGGTGTCTAGGTATATAGAGGAAGTTTTTAGGTTTCTCCATGAGGTGTTCTCCCTATCAGTAGTGATGGTTGAGCACCAGTAACCTTCTGGACTTCTATAGTCTCTATCCATTCTTGAGTGGAAATAAAAAAAAGTCTCCATGGATTCATTGAAGGGATTACCAAGATCCCTTTGAGGTAGTGCTTCATTTTGGGTTATCATTGACATGTTGACCAAGTTTACACACTTCCTACCTATATTAGAGACATTCTCAGTAGATAACCTTGGGAGGATTTATATTTGGCAGATTGTCTGCCTTCATGATGTTCCTCGTTCCATCATATTAGATCGATGTTTCTATTTTACATTTTGGTTTTGGAAGGGGATATACAAGTCTCTAGTTTTATAAGTGATATTGAGTACATAATATTACCCTCAGACTAAGTGGAAGCCTGAGTAGACAATGTGGCTTTTATAGGACATACTCTAAGCATGAATCCTTGATTTTAGTGGTTATTGGGAGATGTATATACCTCTTATTGAGTTATCCTACAATAATATATTTAAAAAAATATTTATGTGGATCCTTATGAGGACCTTTATGGTAGGTTATATCATTCACCCTTGTACTAGTTAGAGGCAGGTGAGGTAGCACTACTAGGTCCTCATGTTGTTCAGGATACTTCAGAGAAAGTATAGGGGATTAAGCTTTGTAAGGATATTGCTCAATCTATTAATAAATATAATATTGATCATTGTCATCAACATCTGGAGTTCGAGGTAGGATTTTGGGTATTTCTATGAGTTTTTCCTAGATTGGTTCATAGATTGATTCATAGATAGGGAAATCTATCGCCTTGTTATGTCGGTCCTTTCAAGATTGTAAACAGAGTCAGTTCAGTAGCCTATCAGTTGAAGTTACCTTAGAGGTACCATTCCATGCATGATTTCATCCATGTATTGTAGATTCACTGGTAAAATTCTGACCTACCTCATTCATTTGTTCCTAAGGATGTCTAACTGGAGGTGGATGTGTCCTTTGAGGAGCATCTAATAAGTATCACTGATCAAAGCATGAAAGATCTCTAAGGAAGGTCAGATCCTCTAGTATAGGTATTATAGAATCACAATCATGTACAAGATGATACCTAGGATTTATATGTCAACATACATTCTTAGTGGCTAGAACTTATCTCAGATGATGCTTAACCACCCTTAGAAGGGAAACTCAGGGAAAAGTTTCTTTAAGGATGGGAGGTTCCCATATTTTCAGAGAGGTATGGACACTTGTGTTACTATGAAAACCCCTCATTTTATGGTAATAATGTGATCTAAATGATAATTATTATTTTGGGATATTTTGGGGCTCATTTGGAGCCCAAATCTCTATAATTTGAGGAGGCGGAATGAGTTGTGCGGTTAGAGCATGATTAGTGCTAACGGTGTTACTCAACCATGCAGCACACTCAGTGCTTAGAAGAAGGCCACAAGGTTTTTCTGAAACCATATGATAAGGTATGTAGACTCATGCAGTGTTGCAGACATTTTCTAACATATCCATTTTTCACGGGCTGCACATATTTAGTCAAACAGTGTGCCTAGCCCATGCGAGGGGGCTCCTTAGGAAGTGGTTGTCGCACAGTCGGCACATGGTTTTTCAAATAATGTGGCTAAACTATATGACCCCTTAATAAAGGTTCAACTTACCATTTTTCCCATAAAATATTTAATTAATTTACTTTTATTCCTCCTCTTATAGTGTACAGCCTTCCACAGATGAGATATTCTTCTTCAAGACAATATAGTATTTGTCGTTTCTCCTTCATCTGATCTCCATTTTCATCATCTTTGGGTGTGTTGGATCCACAAAAATAAGATCCAAAATCCTATTAATTCCATTATTCATTTATATTCCCATCTATTTCACTATTTTTGTGTGATATTATGTGTCCTATTTTCATGGTATTGAATTTTTCTTCCAATTTCTCCCATTCTAGCTCAATTCAAGGTCCGAAATTGGATGAGGATTGTGATATAGGCTTAAGGTAGGTGGTTTATTTTTTTCCCTAAAGTATTGTATATTTTATATTATGTTCCATTGTGTCATGTGCCGAAACTTCTAGTGTGGCCTCTATAATGTAAAATTAATTAAATTAATGTTTATTTCTATGCATAATGGGACCCTAGATACCTGTGAAATAATTTCATTGAGTGTTTTCCTTAACATGATACACCCCTAAGGGGTTTCCCTTTCTTAAGATCTTAAGTTCCCCTCACCTCAATTTATTTAACCACCTTTTGAGGTGTGTGTTTCCATGTAATAAATGATGCCTTGAATTTTGAATTAAATTAAGGAAAAGAATGGTCATGGGTTAGACCCATATTCCCATGGTATAATTTGAATGGATTCAACTAAATTAAATGTTTTGTATAACTTGATTAAAATGTCATTAATTCAATTTCTTGATAAATTATATGAATTGTGATAGCTAAGTCATACCTCATATCCAATCTGAGGGTGATACTTGGATCCTTGTGGTGTTACTTGGATAGGAATTTCATGTTGTATAATTAAACTCATTTGGGATTATAAATATGTTGGGAGTGATACTTTGATACTTATGGGATTCCTTGGATGGTCCCACTGGGTGGCATACTTACTTACCCATGACTGATGTCGGTTCCCTAGGGGAGTATCCATCGATGGACTCAGTGGAAATATGGTTATACCACACCCTGAGTGATACATAGTCCCCTATATGAGATACCTGAGATGGCTTAAAGGGTTATACGTACACCAGGCAGAGAGTGATACATGGGTTTCCTTTTATAGGTTACCATAGTCAGACCCTATGGTGATGAGTATTTATATAGATCCTATAGTGATACTTGGGATTCTTATTATGGGTCACCTTGTATGGTCTTGGGATTCCACTTATAGGTTCTAAGGATTCCTTTTTCCAAAATACAAGAATGCATAACTAATACTAAAAGGACAGATCTACCAATCCAAATAACATTCTTAGGTTTCATACACTCTTGATTTTTATCTAATGATGACCCATATATCACACCCATATTTCATATATGTAAAGGTTCACCTCGGTTTAGAGACACCATCCTAGGGTGAAGTAGGTAGTGTTGGATGGGTATCCATGAGTAACCTATACTGATATGTTTTATTTATTTATTCACATTTATTATATACATACACACTACTCATTTTATATGCATAGATTGGATTGATCTAGATTATATTGGTGGTGTCCTACTGAGTATATCTCACACCCTGCTCAGGTCTCCCTTAATACCTGAGAAAACATCATGATTGCAGGTGTGGATAAAGGGAAGTTTCCAACTTTTGATTTTTTATTCTAAGTTATAGGATGTAGTATGGGATCAGAGGACCAAGCCTATGATTTTGAATCTAGTAGTAGAATATTTTGGTTATTTTGTATTTTTTTATAGAAACATAACATGATCATAATATTTTTGTATCTATTTATGATTTAGAGTCTGCCTGTTTATTTATGTTTATTGGATGTTTTATTATTATTATTCAATTTATGTTTGTCTTTTTATATTTCACTACTTATTCATGTTTATATTGCCTCTATGATACACTCATGAGTACATAGTGTCCCCACAGACACACCATAGGCCCTCACTACTAGTTGATATCCTCTAACATATGGGAATGTGTGCGTTAGGCCATGTGGTCAACCATATCAGCGCACCACTTAGTGAATTATAGGGAGAGACGTTATAGGTTTAGTCATCTCACCCTATTCCCAATCATAACCCAATTTTGGTCCTCCATTACACTACAATGAATCCCAATGGATTAGTCGACATGCATTAACCACCAATGATCAAAACCCTATTAAAAGAACCCTCTCAGTCTTTCTTATCCCACTTTTTACCTCGATCGATTTCTAATCATGAATGGGAATACTCTAACATGTCACCTAATCACACATACCAACTCATGATTTCATGAGTATCATATCACAAATCTTAGTCCCACAAGACTAAATAACTGCACATTCTTACCTTTCATGTAAACATCATCTAGCCAAAATCACTCTTGATGCTTCTTTTTATAATAACTCAAGTCTTACCAACTAAATTAAAAACCAATTATACATTCATGTATCACTCGTGTATCATTTATAGCTGCAAAGAATCTACTCACACCCTACTCACCCTAGACCTGACTATCTAGGATCAGCCTTCGCTATCCCACAAAAATCCATTCCTAAATCCAACAAGTCTAAGCATTAATCTAAATTTCCCTACAAACATATCCCCAATACTAGAATCATTTTAAGTGATTTAGTTCCAAATAACCCAAGACACCCTAAATTCCAATATATACCCTTTCAAGGGTATCTACCTTCTCAAGAAAACATATGCACATTCCAATCCATATCTCAGTCATACCTGGCCTATATTAGTCAACCAATAAGATACAAAATGAATAAACATCCCCAATAAGTAATCTAATGCACCACATGAACATAGTGGGTGCATCATCGTAATAAAATGATAACCCATTATATGATCCATATAGCTAGTAATCTGATAACTCATTTTCCAATTGAGTAAAATTTCACTAATAATTTCTATAATAAAACACTATATAATATTTTGTTGACACTTTAAACAACTGAACCCTCTATCATAACTAGGTTATCAACCACACATAAGAACATAAATGTCATGTGAATACTTTTTTTGAATATAATGCGTGTACAAACACCTCTTTCCTCCTTGGGATAAGATTAAACTAATAAGTAACATTCTCAAACCATTATACCATACTTGAGTCAAAATTGATCAATTGTAACAATTAAGACTATAAAACTTAATCTCTCCACCCTAATAACATTATCATGTTTATGAAGTATAATTCCATTGTACATCCCAATCATTGACTAGTACTATATTCATCTACCAAGTCCCAAAATAATAATAAAAAAGAAATAATGATTTGATACCATTTTGTACCACCTTTTCCTAGGAAACCCAAATAGTATAGGAGACAATGGATCCATATGACCTCAAGCATGCCTCCTCATACACCCAAATTTTCCAACTAGTAGTGATATTTTATAATAAATGTTGGGGGAAATATACACTTTATATCATTAGTATCAATAATAGAGAAACAAAAAAAACATCATCCAAAATATATATTCAATGTATATATGAGTGTGTTTTTATATATATATATAAGTAATTATATCAATAGAAAAAACCATAATGAATAAAAAACACTAATGCTATAAAAAATAAACAAGGTGGTTCATACATTAGATACATCAAAATAATCAATCATTGGTCTAATAATATACAACATAAAATATGAGTAAAAATAAACTAAGAGGATCTTCCACTAACTTTAAGCCACTCCTAAACCTATTCTCTAAACTATAAAGAGAAATTTTGGCTCAATATGCTATAAAATCTATTCTTATAGCTATATATTAAAAAAAGGGTCTAAAAATATAATGGGGTTGATGTGAAAGGTGTGATAAATAAATATTAGAAAGGAACAACCAATGAAGACATAATATATGCCATAATATACCAGTGTATGTGTAAAAAAATAAATAGGAATATACCAAATAAAATAAATCATGTCAGGTTACCATGTACTTACTAGGACTCCACAACACCAAGACTTACATAATAAATCATCTCTATTACACCAAAAAAAATTACTACTAATAACAAAAAGTATATAAAATGATTTCATAGTCTAACTGTAAGTCAAACCATATATGCTAAATAATTCCATCTCATGGTCAGGCTTTCATCCAGTCTGACCATAGGAACTAAAAAAATATGGTGGTGTATTAGGATCTCGATTAGTCTAACCATGAGTGATAAAAATGTACTCTAGATAGAGTCTTAGGATCATGACTAGTTTAACCATTGGAACTAAAAAGAACTATCAGATAGCATCTCAATCTCTCAGTTGATCTGACCATGGGCACTAAAAACATCTACTAGATAACAACCCATGATCTTGGCCAGTCTAAGCATGGTTTTTAAAAAGAACTATCAAATGGTGTCTCAATATCTCAATGTTTCAAATCATGGTAACTAAAAGGAATGGTTTTGAGATATTAACATCTCTACGTTTTTATATTACCCTTAGATTCCTCTACTTTTTTAACCATCCTCTAATATAATCATTGCACTATGAACATGCTACACTACATCAAGTTCAAGATAAACATAAATACTTAATGGAATACATGACCCAGGCCCTAGATCTTTTCTAGCATCCTTTACTTTTTACACATCTCATATCCCGACTCAGGACATAATAACTAGTCTCCATGATATATCCTTGTACCTATATGGCTACTAAAATTTTACTTAAGAAAATAGGTTTATCTTTCTCTATAATGCCTTGGATCAAAATACGTTGTAAGTTAAACTGAGTGGAACATACATATCACTCAAATGAAACTGTAACAACCTATTACTAGGACCTAATCTAATCATTTCCTACTAAAAATAACTCATAACTAACCCCAACCAATGATATCATAGCTCACAGGCCTTAATTGATCTTAGACTCAAGATTACATCCAAATTTTTACTTCTTATTACATGAAATTGTATCGTAGTCATAATAACAAAGGACCATCCCAAGAAAATCATATCCAAGAACCCTTGAAAACCCATTTCCAAGTCATATGAAACCATTTCATAAAGACCATACTTGGGTCCCCATAGTGCTTATATTAAAAGAGAACTCATGAATCATCCATCTTAAAGGAAAACCTACTCACTAAATCACATTAATCCACAAAGGATATGTATCACTCACAAAAAGTGCTAATACCACTACCCACCCCCAAGGGGATGTTCCCAATAACTCAAAATAAAAATATTTTCCTCCTCTATCAAATATAATACCTAAGATCACTAGGCCTCCGATATTAGTGTAAGGAAATCCATTATAGGATTTACTAGATCCTTAAGAATAAAAGACATATTCAAGGATCATCTCAAAAAAACTAATTTGCATGTCCCTTGGTGACATGGTCTCCAGAAACTCCTTAAATATCAAACCTTCAGCAAGACACTCAATCAAATATTGGGAGGAAAGAACTCACTCATCCTATAAATTAGGACACTCTTCATCCCCATAAAATTTTCAAAAACTCAAACCCCATGCAAGAACACACTGTTACACATACACAATATATGGTTAAATATTATTGGGACCACTAGAGTTATTCTCTATTAACTAATCTCATCCATCCTTACTGAAACTTGTTCCAAATCCCATCCATTCCATGAGAACCTATCTCATACCAAAACTTGCATATAATTAATTATAAGCATTACACTACAACAAAGGCCGATCCTAGCGGCGGTTTTTTTCCGGTTTAGCGGCGGTTTAAACCGCCGCTATATTGTGTGGCGGCGGTTTACAAAAACCGCCGCTAAGTTTGGCGTCGGCAATCTATTAGCGGCGGTTTTTTCGATTCCGCGGCGGTTTTAGAAATGTGTCGTATGTCCGGCATTTAGCGGCGGTTTTTCTTCATTTAGCGGCGGTTATATGGGTATCTTATTTAGCGGCGGTTTTAACCGCCGCTAAATTCAGTCGTTTGATGCGCCTATTCTGCGGCGGTGAAAACCGACGCTAAATATCAACATAATATATTTAGCGGCGGTTAAAACCGCCGCTAAATTCTGCCCAGTTCATCATTTAGCGGCGGTTAAAACCGCCGCTAACGGATTCCCGGTTATTTAGCGGCGGTTAAAACCGCCGCTAAATGCTCACAGGTATGGCATTTAGCGGCGGTTAAAACCGCCGCTAAACGTTGAACTGGAAAAAAAAATACGTTGCATCTGCTACACCACTGCCCCACTAATTTATCCATCATCATTCATTTACTAGGATTTACCATTTCAAGAATTCCATAACTACTGAGTAACTAACAAGACAAGACACAATGTTATAAAATTCAAACACATCCAACCCACAATTTTTGCATCACAAATCATCACCTTATCCATAATCCAAACTCATAAAGTAACCATAACCATAATTCCATCTATTATGCAAACTATCAAATTAAATCAACCTTACAAGAAAAGGGAAAAGACAATGATTCCTTGTTTACAGATAGGAAATTCAATTACCATAAGTAAAGACATTATCATTTTAATGTGAGGTGATTTATCAAATTAAATTTTAGAAACAATAATAATTTCATAGAAGTAAAAACAATTCATAATAAACAAAAACCAACACACATTCATAGAAAAGCAATATCATGAAAAACCTAAAGCACATTTGATATCACCCCTTCCCATTAATTTTAATATATCCAATTAATTATTTTCATTAGGAAATATCTTAACTTCCACCCAAGATGAAATAGTAGTATTATAATATCACATATTTAAAATAGTAATGAGGGAACTCAAATATCCTACCTTAATTAGAGATTTAAGGAGAACCATATTTACAATTGCAAGAGGCTCTCTTCATGTCCCTCTTTTATTCCCTTTGTCTATTTTACAAAAGTTGGGGATCTTGAGAGGTTGTATGATTGTTGTTTAAAAAATCACTTTACCTCTTGGTGATGTGTTGCATGACCAATAAAAGGTTTTATGGAGAAACGTGATCATTTCAGGGAGAATTCCATCTGTTTTTCCTTATAGAGCTAAAGGGGAAGCGTGAGGTTTCCTGGACTTGTCTGAGGCTCTTCGCATTATGAGGATGACATGCCAATAGGATTTAGTGAGATGAGATGATCATGTCACTAGGCTCTTTTGGTTTCATGAAAATTTCCAGGGTTTCATCGCATGTTGTTTACAACCAAAAGAGGCTCCCGCCTTCTCCCCTTTTAATTTCCTTTGTTTATTTTACAAAGGATTTTCATTTTGTGATTTTTCTTGAGTTTTGTCAAGGAAAATCACTCTCATCAAGTTTCCTATATTTTAGATAATAAAAGGTCCAAGATTACTAGAAATTTCAATTCTAACCCCTAATACTATGTGAATTTTGGTAGTGAGGTTCTAAAATGGATTCTTCCATTTGAGATTAAAAACTAACATTTATCACAATAGATTCCTCTATATGGTTTCAGCTTACTGGATGATGCTTTCATTCCTCATTTGGACTTCAACATGTCATCTTGCTGGGTGTCATCTTCACTTAACTGTACTCATACAATAATTTTCGATGATGGCCGACTAGTCGTAGCTCAATCTCAGGGGTTGTCTTTTATATTGGAAATATCTCCCTTGGGTTCATATAGCTATGATTTTTCTCATCATACTATTTCCTAGAGTTACTCAAGTATATTCATCTCTTCTATGAAAAACCCAAGTGGCGGATGGATCTTGAAATGGGATCACCAACCTGGTGGTAATTTTTTTGATAAATGGGCATGGCCATTCTGGGTCAGGAAAAGCTGCTTAGAGTTCACTAACCAGTTAATAAGGTCCATCATTATGAAGAAGTATGGATTTCCTAATTTATTGTCTATCACCAGCCCAATATTTTTAGATAATTGGTTATCATTTGGTTTCCTTACACCAACTCATTCCATTTATCCCATAGTGAAGTCGGAATTAGCCTATGGGATACTACCAACTAGGTGGGATCCTCCCTCTTGGAGATATGTATGATGAGTTCCTCCTTACCACATATGTCAGGGATGACCCTTTGTAGACTTCAGCCTTGGCGAGGTACATGCTCACCATTATGAAGGAGAATCTGGAAAAGGAGTTGACCATGTGCTCTCTTATCTCCTTCAAAGACTGGATCAATATTTTCCTTTTCCATAGTGGGGTTAGGCTAACTGTTATATTCCCCCACAGTGCCCTTCACAGCAAGTTCGTGACAATGTCGGCTCATATTGGGCCATTTTGAAAGCTAGGGATCATACTTCATGGGGATATCAAGTGAATTCAGATATCTCTCCTTGACTTAGGTTGGCGGTTTTTACGGCCATGTTCTTGAATGTATAGAGCCTTCTGGTTGAGCTTTATTTCTCACGTATGCTTTCAAATGCCCAAGATATCTGTGAAAAAATAATAATAATATTATGCATTTATTTAAATGCCAAAAAATGTTTACTTAACTGGAAACATATAAATAAAATACCTCTCAATTGGATACATCCATCGATAATGAACGGGGCCTCCTAATTTAGCTTCGTCAACCAAATGCACAGTTAAATGCATCATGACAGTAAAAAACGATGGAGGGAAGATCATCTCCATTGCACAAAGGGTCAATACAAACCTCTCCTGTAGGTTGTCCAGCTGAAATGGATGTAGAGCTTTCTCACATAACTGTCTGAAAAATGTGCAGAAATGGAGTACAACAGCAGTAACTTTTTCAGGTAATAATGTACGCAATGCCAATGGTAGTAACTGTTGTAACAAAACATGTGAATCGTGACTTTTCAATCCATATAACTTACGATTCTTCAAGTCAACACACCTCGAGATGTTACTCGAATACCCATCAGATACCTTCACATTCTTTAAAATTTGAAGGAACGTATCTTTATCCCTATTTTTCAATGAAAAAATGGCCGGAGCATACTTTTCATTCTCATCTGGCCAGAGATCACGTTTTATGTTCATTACTTGTAAGTCTTTGCGAGCATTGAGATGATCCTTCGACTTTCCATGCTCATTAAGTAATGTGAAAATCAAATTATCACATACATTCTTCTCAATATGCATCACATCAAGATTGTGGCGCAAAGAATTAAATTCCCAATACGAAAGTTTGAAGAATATACTTTTTTTCTTCCATTGTTGCGTTCTGATTTCACTTGACGATGCACTTCGCACTCGTTTTCCGCTATCATTCAAATGATGAACCTTCCCAAATTCTGTTTTAACATTTTCAAGCTGTGTCAATATTTCAGAACCGGTTAACAACTTTGGAGGTGGTCTACGATCAATGCAACCATTAAATTTTGATTTGTTCAGCCGAAATCTATGAGATGCATCAAGAAATCTTCGATGGCACAAGAAGCACCATTTTCTACTGTGAGGTAGCCGTTTGGGCTCGAAATCAAAGTTACAAACGGGACAAGCCAAACCCGTATAAGTGTTCCAACCAGATAAATTCCCAAGCCCAGGGAAGTCACTAATGGTCCACATTAAAGCAGCATGCATTTTAAACATTGTTTTAGAAGAAACATCAAATGTCTCAACACCGTTGCTCCATAACTCCTGCAATTCTTCAATCAAAGGCTGCAGGTATACATCAATATCATTTCCAGGCATTTGTTTTCCAGGAATAATCATCGAAATGATAAAAGATGTTTGTTGCATACACATCCACGGAGGCAGATTATAAGGGATCAAAACAACTGGCCAAATGCTATAACTCGTACTCAAAGTCCCAAATGGGTTGAATCCATCGGCAGCCAATCCCAATCGAACATTCCTAGGATCAGCTGAGAAATCTGGATGTAATGAATCAAATGTCTTCCACGATTGGGAATCCCGTGGATGTCTCATTAACCCATCATTGTTATTATCTACAGCATGCCACTTCATGTGTTCGGCGGTTTTTGATGACATGAATAATCTTTGCAATCGAGGCTTCAAAGGAAAGTAACGCAAAACTTTTGCAGGTGTGTTCCTTTTCTTCTTCTCCGTGAAATTATGTTCAGTCATACTTCCAACATCACCCTTTGACTGCCATCTAGAAGAAGAACATTTCTTACAATTCTGTCTACTTGAATCCTCTCCCCAGTAAAGCATACAATCATTGGGACACGCATGTATTTTTGTATAATTCAGACCAAGCTTGTTAACAACTTTTTTCATATCATAAAACGATTCTGGAATTTTTGCTTCAGGAAATGCATCACGAATCAATTCCAATAACATGGACATTGCCTTATTTGTAATTCCACATAGACATTTGATATGGTACAACTTCAGTAGAAATGAAAGCTTTGAATATTTCAAACACCCACTATACAACTCTTGATTTCCATCGGCAACTAAATCATGAAATGCATTTTCCTCACTGAAGTTTTCCCTTACATTTGGCTCCACAGAATCAAGAGGATCCAATGATATGTTACAATCTTGATCTGCTTGTGTTACAGTCTCAGAAACATCACTTGTCACGTTGCAATTTGTAGCACCCTCTTCTGGTTGTTCTGATATGTTTTGATGCTCATAGTGGTGTCTTGCAGTGCCGAAAGCATCATTTATGAGGTTTTGCATTTCATTTTCCATTGTCGAAGAACTTGGGACCTCATTCTGTGGATTAACATCAGTCCTCAATCTTTCTGTATTGTTTGATTCTCCATGCCAAATCCAACACAAATATTGCTCAGGGAATTGCTTCAGTATTAAATGTTCATAAACTTCATCTCTCTTCAACCATGTTCTAAATTTACATTTAGGACATGGACATCTTATTCTCCCTTCAACGGATCGATTAGAAATTGCAAAATCTAAAAACCCATTCAAACCCTTAACATATTGAGATGTGTTCCTCGGTAATGTGATCCAGCTTTTATCCATGTATATCACAATGTGCCTACACAAAATATACGATAGTGTAAGATTACAGAAACATAATATAATAAAGATGAACCATTGGCCATAAAGTATGCATAATATAATAAAGATGATTCATTGACCACATTTACCATTTCAGACCAACTGAACAAGTCTGGTCCATAGGAGACAGCGTCAACACCTCATTTAGGAGCAATAAGAATATCGGGATACACACTTATCATAACACCATCGATCACACATTTATGTTGCCTCAAACAACACCCCTTTGATGTGTGATCGAAACTGATCATAATGCATTTTAAATCAAGTTAACTACATTCACTGAAACCATTTTCACAATGGGTAATGTTTGTTTTATTGTTCTAGGGAAATCTAAATGGCCACATTTAAGTTTTGGGGTTCATCTTGTGATGGAAGCATGAGACATGGTGTTTGAATTTCTTGAATAAATTAGTGATAATGACCCTCCTAAGGTGGAGAGAATTATGTTAGTCATGGAAATGTGGAGAAAACTGTAGAGTGGATGTGGAGGAATCAAGGTTCCAAATAGAAACCTATAAGGGACATGTTTGGGGTTCTTAGGGAAGACCAGGTGGAACTTCGATATGGTGTGTGTAGGTGATGGAGGTATACCTTAAGTGAGAAGGCTTCGTGTTTGGGTAGAGGGGCGACATGCCAATAGGGGAAGTTGGGAACCAACGGAGTGAGTTAGCAGGAATGGAAAGGCATAGTTGGATAGAAAAGGAATGGATGTGGTGGGCTGCGAGGCACCTCAAGTTAATGTTGAAATGATAAGTTTATCCTAGTAATGTGAATGAGTTTTGAAGAAGAACCAAGTAGTCCTTGGTTGAGATATGGATGGTGAAAGTGTGACAAATCTGGGTAGTTTTGGCAGAAATAATGAATGCTAGAATTGGGTGGAGTTTTCATGGATGTTGTGAGTTGGAAAACATGTTAGGGAAGTTTTGAAGGTTGAGTTGAGGTTCTGTTGACCTCTTTTATGATGAGTGAAGTTCTCAAAACTAGAAAATTGTGGTGAAGAAGTAAGTAATATGGTGTTGAGAACCATGGAAGGAAAGTAATCGATTAATGGTGTGGCTAGAGTTTCAAGTTGGATGGTCTCAGGTAGGAACCATATTAGTGTATTAGTTTTGGTGATGGGTGTTGGATCAGGTTTTGGATGGTTGAATACCTTGAGATGAAGGTTATGCTTGGGTTGTGCTTTGGATGTTTGAAATGGAGTGAGGCTGTTGGGCCTTGAGTTCTGGATTGATGTAGGTCAGAGAATGTGGTTGGAATCTATGTATCCCTTCAGCGACAATGAGTTTGTGTCACCATTATAATTTTGGTAACTAGGTGAGGTGGTGCTAAGAATTTTGGGCCATGAGTTGTGGAGAGGATTGGAACAAAGGTGTTCCGATTGGCTCTCCACAGGGTAGTGTAGTGCCTTATCGATATCCTCTTGTGCGGTGGTATAGTAACATTACCTAAACCTTTAATTTTCATTTGATGTTGATAATAAATAGTTGAGAGATGAACTTTAGTCATTTTTATTAAAAATACACACTATAAACCTATCAATTATCCTTGAGAGATGAACTAGGGTGTTAACTAGACCATAAACCAACTTTAAAGATATAATCAATTTGACGTGTCATGACAATGTGGTCAGTTCCTATTGGCAAAACCAAGGGGATCGACACTACAATGTAGATTAGGAAACCCTAAGAGTGGGAGAATCCACAATGGGAGATTTCGGAACCATCCTCACAATAAAATACACAAATCAATCACCATTTTCCATGATTAAAATTTCATTTATTCACTTAAAATAGGGAGTTAAATTACCTATATGTTGTTGTCGGTGCTTCCCATCATTAAATATCTTAATCACTATTCGATGATAGAAAGTTGACTCAATTTATTTACTTTATTCTATTTTTAGATTAATTATTTGGGAAATACACCTCACCCTATTCATTTGAATGGTCATGGAATAAAATCCCAACCATGAAAACTATAAAAAATACCCCATTAAATCATCATATAATCATTCTATAATCACTGATTAATCATAACACCACTTGTTCACACCAGGCTTCCCCACACTACTGAAATTCTATCACATCAATGTCTGTACTTGTACCCACCAAAATGAAGTGTGAGCTGATCACTAGATGAATTTACCCCAACCCTCTTACATGTTTCTCCATAATTTCTAGATCTCCCACAATATCTCACCCTAGTGGATTTTTATAGACCACTTTACATGGTCAAGATGAAATTTCCCTTGATTTCAACCCCAGATGAACACTCTTACCACATTGATATTTTATTATTATCCCATTATATTATGATATACATATGAATTAAGATCCAAATCAACCAACCTTATCACCTATTTACAAAATCACCACCTTAAATCATTAGTACGAGTGTATCCATTTCCTAGAATTCTTTCCTTACACCCCATCTGTGAATCACCTTGAAAAGGTTTCCTTTTCCCAAAACCCCATTAATATTGAATGTATTTATATTTTTTACTCATATCTTAGTGTATAATTTAGTTATCAAGACTTCCATGCATTCCAACCATGCTTCTAAAAACTTACAATCATCCTAATTTCCTTATGAGTAAAATAATTATGCTAACATGAAATCCCTATCTCAAATGAATGATAAGTATCTTATCAAAGGTCACTTTTTCCTAGATTAACTAACCTTTATAAGGATTATTATTGATAACTATCCAATTATTATTTCACCTGGATGAATCATTTTTCCACATTATCCAAATCATCCCAAGACTAGGCTGAATATGATATTACCTTGCAACCCCAAATCAATATCCCTATTTTTCAACATCTGAGAATAAATACATATTGAATCAAACCCAAGTCAAGTACCAAATCCCTTAAAAATCCTGTAAAAATAAAAAACACAAATCATCCTAGACATATCATAAGTCCTCACCCCTATCATAGAACTAACCTTCAGTGATAATAACACCCTCACCATAGGTTTCACCAGATGGCCGGGTCTATGGGTACGATTCATGGATCATAAACTTGGTCATTATATCTAGTAAAACCTATAATACAACTTGAAATACATTTAACTTTTATATAAAAATCACAATCAGTCACCCCCATCAATATAAAATAATACCACAAGGATAGTCACACTTATATATATCGCATATCTAGTATATTATGAAGTAAAACTCTTAGATCTTGGCCAACTAAGATATCAATGATCAACCTCTTAATTCATTATCAAGTGATCATTGGTGACGTTTAATCCAATTAACATAACCCTAATCTATAATTTACCCTAGTCTATTAATTAACTTTACACCAATTAATCATTTAATTCCAAATTAATTACTAACCAATAACTTTTAATTAATCCAAGACTGTTCTCATTTTCATTTAAAAACACTATCGTATCATCATAAAAATAATGCATCAACATTGTATCCACACAAATAATTTTCTCATTATGAAATTTTATATGGTTCATGAATAATCACATGAGTATGTCAAGCAGTAGACATAGAGAAATCAATCTATGCAGGTGAATTCAAAAAAAATCAATCAATGCAGGTGACTACCTCCACAAATAAACACCAACAACGAAACCAGTCGTCGGCAGCACGGGTGGGGAGCCGGATCTAGGGTTCTGGCTCGCCAGAACCTGGGGCAGAAGCTGGGGTCGCGGGGGTCGAGGGAGAAGTTAGGGTCGCGGGGGAAGAACCTCGGGTCGCCGTGAGAAGGGGTCGTCGGGAGAAGGGGGGTCGTCGGTCGCCGGTCGCGGGGTATGTCGGAGACGCAAGTTGCAAGGTCGTCGGAGATGCTGGTCGTGGGGTCGCCGGGGGGTTGGGGGAAGAAGGGCGGGGCGCGGGGTCACGGGGGGTTGGGGGAAGAACGGGGGTCGGGGTAGGGAAGGGTCGGGAGTTTTAAAAAAAAATATGGGTTTCGCGGCGGTTTATTAAAAACCGTCGCGAAACCATTTTAGAAAAATGTTTAGCGGCGGTTGTGTGAACCGCCGCCACAAAACCGCCGCTAAATGCAGTTTATGTTGTAGTGTTATAATTAATCAAGAAATTATAATTGAAATATACATAACCTCTAAAATCTCATTATGCGACATGATGACACTGAAATCATGACCAATAAAATGAATAAGATCAATGACATACCCTAGACACCTCTATGATAAAAATACACATGAATAAATTCTCAATTTATTCCTTTTTTCAAAATGAATTGAATAAATCCCTAGTAAATATCACAATTTAACAATTCCCCGCTAAAATGATGAATGATGGTGTGAATTTATTATCTTTCAGCATCTTATAGTTATAACATTAAGAATCACAATTTTTTTGGATGATTTCTCCATTATCTAATGTAAGTTACATCAGATTCCTAACTCTAACATCATAAAATCATAGGAGAAATAATAGGAAGAAGAAGTAAGAAGATCCTACCTCATTTGGTATAATAAAATGATTCATAAACCACCCAAATAAAAGGAGAATAAAATGAGGGAAAGTGAGGCTCAAAGGGGACCTCCAAATAGGAGAAAACTAACCAAAAGTCCATTTATTCATGGGAATATAACTAAAATAGTATGGAGGGATGACCTTGAAAAGATGATCTTGTCCCCACTAAAAACACCCCCAGCCTCCATTGGGTACCTATTTAGCCAGTAGGGGTTACCTGGGGATGGATATGCACTAAATATAATATTTTTCATATAGTATTCATTTCATGGATCATATTGTATAATATTTATATGATGTATATTATAGGCTATGACCAGCCTATGTCATAAAGACACATTGAATGTGTCTATTTTCCCATATTATATAGTATAATGAGGCATATGATATGTTTTATGTTTGCATGTAGCTCACCTTATGAATGGTTATTCATTAATTATGATATGTGAGATAAATCATTTATGTATTTTAAAATATTCATTAAAGGAGTTTAATGAATGAACACCAAAAAGAAATAACTTGTGGGTTCCATGAGGTGGCACCTGATATGACTAATATGGCTAACGCTCTTCATTAAATAAAGAGAATCGAGGATTCCTGTATAATGGGAGGGTTACATCATTTTGGTGTTCCCTATTTACATACAAAATTATTGTAGATTTATATTCTCCTTTTAGAATCTTTCATCACACTATGAAGGCGCGAGCACCCCTTCAGTGTATGGAAATCCTCACGATATGGTATAGGATCCAAAGGTTGGTGAATCACCTATGGAGATAGGAAAAAAAATTTACTAATCCATTGATCTTCACCAAGATTTCTACATTGAATATAGAATATAAAGGCTACTACTGACACGATACAATTATATTGTTCTTAGTTATTCCATTCGTGTTTATTCCAAGAAGATAGATCAATCTTGTTCATGAGGTTCTTCCAATGCGAATGTCCATAAGATAACCCCCCCCTAAACCCATCAATAGTATCAAATCCTTGTTATTAATGGAATAAAATTATTTATTCTACTTGTATTTTGAATAATTCTATATCATATAGTGTTTGTAGTTGGATCGTATAATACAATAAGAAAAAATATTATGTTTCACTTAAATCTAGAATATGAGTAAGCTATATCATATAATATGGTATAGCAAAAAACTAAGGATTTGAACTAAATTTTATCATATAATATGTGATATCATAACATAAAACATAATCTTGAGTTTCTAAAAAATAGGGGATCATTACATAAATATGATAATGGATCAATCATTAAATATGATTGGGGTAATACAATATCGCTTTTCATATTCTGCAATATCAATCATAGAATACAATTGAAATTCTATCATAGAATATGATTGAAAGATAAGGCTTCTTTTATCATGTATTAGTTATAGTTTATGATTTATAATAAGATTATTAGTCATAAAATACATGAGTGAAAAAAAATTAAAAATATATATTTTAATTCATTTTCATATGATTTATATTTTTTTATAAATTATAAGTGTTATTAAATGTAAAATAGGATTTTTCATGCCTAAATAAAATATGAAAAATTCATATTTATTTTTCTCATGGTTTTTAAAATAAATTAAGTGTTTATTTATTAGTTTATTTCTCCAGGTTATTCATGTCTATTAAGTGCTTATGAATTATAAATATTATGTATGATTTATTTATGAGATAAATTTATTCATGGAGATAAAATCTTTCATTACATGATAGGTGTGATATCATAAAATTTATTTTTCATCTACCATAATTTTAGTTTATCGTTAGTGTAACACCTCAAGATTTTATGAAAAATATTCTTTTAATTTCATTGATGTATTGTGTTGTATGTTACACCAAAATTAGATTGTTCTATACGCAACACTGTATTAGCTTATATTATACGCAAACACTATTCTTGGCTTGCGTTACACACAATCGCAACCTTCCTCGATAGCGTGTGTAGTACACAATACTGGGTTTCACTAAAAAAAGATATATTGTTATAATATTATTATGGACTAGCTGTTATGAATAGTATTAACTACATTTTTAATTTTATAACATTATTATTCATTTTACAGATTTTCTAAAACATGGTATGTGAACAAAATTAATTTTTCAGGTAAAATAAGTATTTTTCAAAAAATGCAGTTTTGCCACCTTTTGATGGAGCACCCATATTAAATCTAGTTTTTGATAGGTTTATAAGTTCAATTTGGAAAAAATAAAATTCTTCTTTGGAATTAGTATATGAAAATTTCTTTTGGAAAAAGTTTTCATATTATTCTGATAATTTTCATATTTTAATGAATAGTAAAAACACGATATATTTTAATTAAAAATAACTTTTTTCATCGCAATAATTTATATGGATAAATTATAATATTGAATGGTTTTAAATTATAAATAGAATATATTTTTACCATTTAATATAATGTATGTCATTACCATTAATTTTACATTGAAATCATAGGTAAAAACAGTTTAATCTTTGGCAATGTTTTAACTTTTAAAACCCGTCTTCTTAACAACGGGATTAATTTTAAATTAATTACTGCAACTTCTGTGTTTTGAATTTTGAAAAATGGATTCCATATTTGAATTTAGTGGGTCCAAATTATTTTAATAGGTTCATTTTATTTTATTTTTTTTATACTATGAATAGTAACTACGGTAATTTTTATTTACTGCAGTTAAAGGTAAATCGGGTAATTAAGGGTAACAATAAGATTATAAAATTACCCTAACACCTACCAAAATTCTATTGGATGAATAAAAGTTTACCCATATCACCTAAGGGTCGGAATAGATTAATTTTATGGATTTTTGACCATGAAAATAATTTAATTATTATTAAAACAAGAGAATGTGACAACAAGACACTCTCTTAAATCTTATAAGTATAATAATTTAATTTTAGTGATAAACTTCATGAAACTTAGAACATGAATAGTCTCCATAAATATAATAAAATTATATACATAATGTGATTTTATTTAGAATTTTTAGGGATTAAATAATTATCATTAAATGTGACACAATAGTGATGTTGAAATTATTTTATTGATTGAAATATCAAATAAATGGTTTTAAAAATATTAAAATAAATATTATATGAACTATTTAATGTGATCCACTAATTTTCTAAATAAATATTAAATTTTATTAATCTATTATAGCTTTTAGTACGAACATATCTTCTGTGTGGATTTTATTTAAATTCAAATAAATGAATAGTTTCAAAATTGACACTATTGTTATTTTATAAAAATAACATAATATAAAATTGTTTAAAAATCACAAAAATATTTAAAAATTGTGAATTAATATTTATATGGTCTAAAATGTCATAAATGATCTAATTATAGACAATTAACAACACATAAGTAATTATTTATAACATTTTAAAATTTAGAATCTTATAACCACAAATAAAATTAAATAGATTAAATAAGGATAAATCAAGTTGAAAATGTTTAAAATAAATTCCAAAAATGTCTAAATTTTATTGGTTGATGAGATTACAACCCTATCTCATCTAAGCTTCGTATTTGATTCATTTTGGAAGCTTTTATGTGGGTTTTGAATTTATTATAAATTAATTTTTTTGAGGTTTCCAAAGGTGCCCCTCTCCTCCCTTATAAAAGGGAACCTCCTCCCTCTCCTCTTCACAACACTTTGAGCCTTCAAGCTCGGCCAACCCCTACCCATTTCTCTTCCCCACTTCCCTAGAAAAATTCTTTAGATTTTTTTCTTCTCAAAATACCGACTCTAGTTCCTTAATAGTAATCTTAAAGGAGGTGTGTCGAAGAAGAGGAGGTTCAGTTACGTACGAAGCATATTAGACATAAGGTAAGGGATAACTTTTCCAATCTCGTTTTTATCTGAGATTGTTTATTCATAAGTATTTAATGGGGTTATATTTATCATCCAAGTCCTTGTTTTCTAAAAATGGTTTCATGTATGTTTAAATTCCTTTTTACCCATTTTTTACTTTTACTACATTGTATGTAAGGAATCTTTCTTTTGTTTAACACATGAGGTACTTTTTGACTTTTCCAGAAAAATTATGAGAAGAATGTTTTTTTTAACTTATATGGCATGAATGGATTTTTACAGTTTCATAACGCCTTATTTTCATGAAGCTTACTCTACAAGATTTCATGACTATTTTCAACAAAATCCTTTTCTTTTAAAATTACATGGCATTATGTGAAAAGAAAATGATTTTGAAGAAGAAAGGATATTTTCCACAATAATTCATTTCAATTGTTTTATCAAAAAAAATTCCATCTAAAATGACAGTATTTAATATGTTTATGTTTCAAGTATAATTTCTCTATTATTTAAATGGTGTGATTTTTCTTATGATGAAATGATATCCATTTGTTTTATATGGATTTTGTTATAATGGGATGATGTTTATGAAACCCATTTTATTCTTTGGTTGTGATGAATGATTTATGTTTATTTTGTGGCACAAGTAATAATGATTTAATTATGATATGGGTGGGACCTATATCTCCCTTTAATTCATTGGGAAAATATTTATATCTCATGAGATATACATGGCTGGAACAGTAAGTTAATCTGGTTCAGTGATATAGGACTGGAACGAGGAGTGAACTTTATTCAGTAAGGGACTTTGTCCACTAAGATGGTCTTAGAAACAATGCCTTGGATAATATGGAAATAATATCAAGTGCTTAATGATTTTATAAAATTACATGTTTCCATGCTATTTTATCATGATTGATGTTCCATTATGATCTATGCCTTATATACTTCCATGTTTTGTGTCATTGCTCAAGATTTTGATGTTTCAACATTATGTTCATGTTTTTAAGTTCAAATGTATATGGTTTGTTTTATTTTATCCATGATTACCCTTAATGAGCATCTGAGCTCACCCTTTATATGTTATCTTTTCCACAGGATATAAAGAATGGTTTTAGGTAAGAAAACAAAAAGGGGAAGATCTTTATGGGAGATGTTGAAGATCTTTCACTATGATTAGAAGATTATGTTCCAAGTTTCCAAAGACACTAAACTATTACAGTCCTTGAGTGTCAGTTTTTTTATATATTATGTATTCTGCAAAATTAATGTAATGTCCATGTACATAAATTTTTGGGTCTCTACAGCTGGTATCAGAGGAAATGTTTAGTTAACCTTTGGAAACTAGGATACGAAAACTTTATTGAGATCCCTAGTGATATTTATAAGGTATGTCTAGGGATTTCCCTAAGGTTAAGTATAAGTATAGGTTATAGTACTATAATTATGGTAAAAATGTTAGAATTGACCCTAAGATGTTATATATTAAAGGTACTCCCCCTTTATTATTTTGTTTTCTCTAGCATGATTTTTTCCTCTCACACTATTCTTTTTGGGTTTTAGATGGTGGATGGAACCCGAAGGAACCGTATTGATCAATGTAATGGAAAATTCAATGATTTCCCTCCTGAACAATACAATGTTATGGGAGATGGAGTGAAAAATCTTATTTTTATACTTACACATGCTATGAATCATTATGGACTTCCAAGTGAGAAGAGAAGGGAACAATATTCTATTGATTCCTTCATGAGGCAACGTCCACCTTCTTTCAGTGGGTCTTCTGATCCACTTGTTGCTGAACAATGGATCAGTACCATTGAAAAGATATTTTCCATACTTCACTGTTCAAAACATGAAAAATTCATTCTAGCTATTTACCGTTTAAAAGGTGAAGCAGATCAATGGTGGACTCTAATTAAAAATACAAGGCCCCGAGATGAAATTGAATCCATGGAATGGGATGAGATCAAGAACTTATTTTTCAATAAGTACTCCCCTCATATTCTTCGAACAAATATGGAAAAGGATTTCCTTGAGCTTAAGAAAAATGATGATGAATCTGTTGGTATATACAAAGAGAATTTTACAAGGCATTCAAGGTATGCATCTGGCTTTATCATCCAACCTGAAAGTAAAGTTGATCGATTCTTCAGTGGCTTAAAACCAAGTCTTCGAAGGTAATTAGCTATAAGATGCTTTAGTAGCTATGATGAAATTTTTTGTTGTTCTATCAAGGTAGAAATGTAAGTTGGTGTTACATATCCATCTCATGGTTTTGATAATAAACGAAAGATGGAGTTCAAGGAGAAATATCAGAATAATGGTGAAAAGAAGATGAATATTTCTTTATGATCAAAGTGTGGAAAGAAGCATGGTGGATATTGTCTTAAAGGGACTAGAAAATATATTAAGTGTGGAAAAGAAGGTCATCAAGCAGCTGAGTGTTAAAGTAATGGAAAAAGGGTTGCTAATGATGTGAATAAAGAAAATACTACAGAGAATGCACCACCAACACTTCAATGCTTCAAGTGCAAGGAAATGGGGCATTATGCTAATCAATGCCCTAATCCAAGGGTTAATGATGATCAACTTGAGAAACCTCTTAAGGAAAAGGATAAAGGTAATTCATATCCGATCACTATTTGTGATGTTGAGTATGACAATGAAGTTGTGTAATGATTAAGTGTTTATGTAATGGGATTTCAAAATAGTATCAGGGAATTTCATTTATGGTATCGTGGAATTTTGGAATATCTATGTATTGGTTTTCAATAATTATATGGTACTGGTAACCAAGAAAAGTGATTGAAATATTTTTGTAAAGAAGATGATATGCGCATAATGAAGGGATAAAGAAAAATGAAATGAACTCATGACTGATATAAGGACAAAGTTATATCATGGTTTGAGTATATAGAAATTTTGGGATTTTGGTATGTGGAAAGTGTTAAATTTTGACAGCATTCATGTGTTCACTAAGGTTCAATGGGTATTTCAAGAGAATACATGATTAAGGTATTCACATGTTTGTAACGTGACCAAAAAGATATATCATATGATATATGGGGGATAAATGATGGTATTCACATGCTCGACAGATGACATTTCTAGTAATTGTTTTCTTTATACTATGAGCTTGGATAGAAGTATTTTGGATAAGCCCAAAGATTGGAAAGGATTATACTGAACATAAGTTAGTATTTTTTAAGGCTAGAAAATTTTTCAATATTATTAATGGAATGTTATAATAATGTATTTTTAGAAAAAGGACAACCTGCAAGACGGGTGACAACCCGTCGTGTCGGACAAGGCTGTGGGAATCGAACCCACAACTGAAGTGCGACATGCCTTTATCGCCTACCACTGGCCTACAGGAAGTCCCTGGTTAGTAGAAACTAGTTTTATTATATTAAGTTTAATGATAGATGAGATATAAGTCCATTTTTGGAATCATATACAATTAACCTCACCATAGATGGACTTATGTATATTTGATAACTTTTGATAACCTTTTGTTTGAGACAAATGGAATGACCCATCATTCTATCGCATGATCTGCTAACACTTCATGGAAGACAAATTAAACTTCATTTATTCAATAGATGTTGTGGAAATTGTTCAAGGCACAAACAACAGTGATATTGTACCAAAATCAAGTAAGTATTTCTTTTAATTATTCTTCAACTTTAGGGAAATGATCTTGAAAACCAAAAATGTTGTCCTAATGTCCTCATATCCGATGAATCAGATGGTACCTTAGATCATAAAAAATATATGGCTTTGTGATTTTTGGCTTTTTCATAGCCATGTTCTCTTCCACTCTCTATCATAATTTGATGGTTAGATTTCTCTTTCATATCCATATTTTCACCTATGTTCTTCTATGTGGAAACCCAGTGATTAATTAATTTTGGTAACCATTACATTTCATAATTTAGTTTTTAAAGTTCATTTTTGGTATTCCTTTTTATGATGTGGGTTTCTATGAAATACACTTTCAAGTAGTAAACCATTTATAACCCCGACGAATTTCGAGGGCGAAATTCATTTTAAGGGGGGTAGAATGTAACACCCCGAGATTTTATAAAAAATATTCTTTTAATTTCATTGATGTATTGTGTTGTACGTTACATCAAAATTATCTTTTGTTGTACGTAACACTGTATTATCTTATATTATATGCAAACACTATTCTTGGCTTGTGTTACACGCAATCGTAACCTTCCTCGATAGCGTGCGTAGTACGCAATACTGGGTTTCACTAAAAAATGATATATTGTTATAATATTATTATAGACTAGCCTTTATGAATAGTATTAACTACATTTTCAATTTTATATCATTATTATTCATCTTACACATTTTCTAAAACATGGTATGTGAACAAAATTAATTTTTTGGGTAAAATAAGTATTTGTCAAAAAATGCAGTTTTGCCACCTTTTGATGGTGCACACACATTAAATCTAGTTTTTGACAAGTTTATAAGTTCAATTTGACAAAATAAAATTCTTATTTGGAATAAGTATATAAAAATTTACTTTGGATAAATTTTTCATATTATTCTAATAACTTTCATATTTTAATGAATATTAAAAACACACTATATTTTAATTAAAAACAACTTTTTCATCACAATAATTTATATGGTTAAATTATAATATTGAATGGTTTTAAAGTATAAATAGAATATATTTTTACCATTTAATATAATTTATTTCATTACCATTAATTTTACATTGAATTCATAGGTAAAAACATTTCAATCTTTGGTAATGTTTTAACTTTTAAAACCTGTTTTCTTAACAACGGGATTAATTTTAAATTAATTATTCAAAATTCTGTGTTTTGAATTTTGAAAAATGAATTCCATATTTGAATTCATGGGGTCCAAATTATGTTAATAGGTTACTTTTATTTTTTTTATATTATGAATAGTAACTACGATAATTTTTATTTATTGTAGTTAAAGATAAATCGGGTAATTAAGGGTAAAAATCAGATTATAAAATTACCATAACACCTTATAAAATTCTATTGGATGACTAAAATTAGACCCATATCACCTAAGGGTCTAAATAGATTAATTATATGGACTTTTGACCTTGAAAATAATTTAATTATTATTAAAACCAAATAAAGTGACAACATGTCACTCTCTTAAATATTATAAGTATAATAATTTTAATTTAGTGATAAACTTCATGAAACTTTAAACCTGAATAGTCTCAAAAAATCTAATAAAATTATCTACATCATGGGAATTTATTTATAATTTTTAAGGATTAAATAATTATCATTAAAGGTGACACAATAGTGATGTTGAAATTATTTTATTGATTAAAATATCAAATAAATGGTTTTAAAAATATTAAACTAAATATTATATGAACTATTTAATGTGATCCACTAATTTTCTAGATAAATATGACATGATATTAATCAATTAAATATTTTATTTAGAACCAATCTTTTGTGTGGATTTTATTTATATTCAAATAATTGAATAGTGTCAAAATTGAAACTATTGTTATTTTATAAAAATAACATAATATAAAATTGTTTAGAAATCACAAAAAAATTTAAAAATTATAAATTAAAATTTATATGGTCGACAATGTCATAATTGATCCAATTATAGACAATTCACAACACATAAGTAATTATTTATAACAATTTAAAATTTAGGATCTTATTAAAACAAATAATATTAAATAGATTAAATAAGGATAAATAAAGTTGATAATGTTTAAAATAAATTCCAAACATGTCTAAATTTTATTGGTTGATGAATTACAATCCTATCTCATATAATATTCGGATTTGAGTCATTTTGGATGTTTTTATGTGGGGTTTGAATTTATTGTAAATTAATATTTTTGAGGTTTCCAAAGGTGCCCCTCTCCTCCATTATAAAAGGGCACCTCCTCCCTCTCCTCTTCACAACACTTTGAGCCTTCAAGCTCAGCCAAACCCTGCCCATTTCTCTTCTCCACTTCCCTAGAAAAATTTTGGAGGTTTTCATCTTCTCAAAAGACCAACTCTAGTTCCTTAAGAAGAAGCTTAAAGGAGGTGCGTCGAAGAAGAGGAGGTTTGGATACATACGAAGCATATCGGACATAAGGTAAGGGATAACTTTTCCAATATCATTTTTATCCAAGATTGTTTATTCATAAGTATTTACTGGTGTTATATTTATCATCCAAGTCCCTATTTTCTAAAAATGGTTTCATGTATGTTTAAAGTCCTTTTTACCCATTTTTGTCTTTTACTACATGGTATGTAAGGAATCTTTATTTTGTTTACCATACGAGGTACTTTTTGACTTTTTTGGAAAAATTACGAGAAGATTGTTTTTTTAACATATATGGCGTGAATGGATTTTTATAGTTTCATAACTCCTTATTTTCATGATGCTTACTCTACAAGATTTCATAACTATTTTTAAAAAAAATTCTTTTCTTTTAAAATTGCATGGCATTTTGTGAAAAGAAAATGATTTTGAAGAAGAAAGAATATTTTTCTCCAGAATTCATTTCAATTGTTTTATCAAAACTATTTTCCATCTAAAATGAAAGTATTTAATATGTTTATGTTTCAAGTATAATGTCTTTATTATTTACATGGTGTTATTTTTCGTATGATGAAACGATATCCATTTGTTTTATATGGATTATGTTATGATGGGATGATGTTTATAAAACCCATTTTATTCTTTGGGTTGTGATGAATGATTTATATTTATTTTCTGGCACAAGTAAAAATGATTTCATTATGAGATGGGTGGGACCTATATCTCCCTCCAATGATTTGGGTAAAGATTTATATCTCATGAGATAGACATGGATGGAATGACAAGTTAATCTGGTTCACTGATACAGGACTGGAATGAGGAGTGAACTAGATTTAGTAAGGGACTTTGTCCACTAAGATGGTCTTGGAAGCAATGCCTTGGCTACTATGGAAATCATATCAAGTGCTTGATGGTTTGCCACAATTACATGTTTCCATGCTATTATATCATGATTGATGTTCCATTATGATCTATGCTTTATGTACTTCCATGTTTTACGTCATTGCTCAAGATTTTGATGTTTAAACATTATGTTCATGTTTTTAAGTTCAAATGTATATGGTTTGTTTTATTTTCTCCATGCTTAAGCTTACTGAGCCTTTGATCTTAGCCTTTATATGTTATATTTTCCTTAGGATATAAATAAAGGTTTTAGGTAATAAAACAAAAAGGGTAAGATCTTTATGGGAGGTGTTGATGATCTTTCACCATGATTAGAAGATTATGTTTCGAGTTTCCAAAGACACTAAACTATTACAGTCCTTGAGTGTCGGTTTTTGTTATGTATTGAGTATTCCACAAAAGTAATGTAATTTCCATGTACGTCAAGTTTGGGGTCTCTATAGTTAGATTTATGAGCTTAAAAATAACTGTTGAATATATTTTGTGCACATTACCTTTTAGGGTTATCATGAATTGAATTCTATCTTGAGTAAATTCTCTTCAAAAAGAGGGACTTGGGGGAGTACTAACCACTGTCATGGAGGCTTATGCCTTATTCTAAAAATATAAGGGGTTGTCCATCTATAACTTTGGGGTTAATTATGTAGAGATTATAAATCTCATATAATTGTAAGTCTTTTAATTAATATTCCATTTACCTTATGCATGAGATTTATTTGGATATGTATGAATATTTTTGGATTATAATTTGGGGTCAGTAACACAAACTTATGGGTTATGCAAAGAGTTACACATTAATCTAGTGTAAACACATTACTTTGGTTCATATAATAGGGATTATAAAAACTTAATTTTTAGAATAATACATACACAAAGGAATAAAACATTATAAGATAATGATTCTATGAGATGTAATGGGTTTTATATATATGTGATGTATATTAAAATGGTGATACTTGTAAAAGAAAATCCTTGAAATAATAAGTGTGAAATTCTTTTTATAGTGCATATTATTAAGACCATTATCATCCAAATGGGTAATTTCATGGAATAACCAAGTTCCCAAGAATTATCTTATGTAAGGAAATAAAGTTACATTGTTACCCTGACATTTAGGGCCTTTTTCTTGGTGTTTTATTTAGGTTACACTTAGCTGAGAAATTATAATAGTTAGGATTCTAGAAGAAGAGAGTTGAGTGAATCCATATGATAGATTTTGGATAAAAAATTATCTTCTTAATTATACAAGAATCATAACTTTTATGATTGGAATAATTCCCTGCTTAAATAACTAACTGCTGAAATGAGCACTATAGAAAACTCTTGTCTTAGTGAAATATGTATCTTATCTCACTAAGTGAATATTATGTATGGGGTTTTCATTTTTAGTGGGATTAATTTCATTAAAATTTCCTGATGAAAAGATATAAAACATGATACTCACCGATGGTGATTTATTTTTTGTAGATTATGGTATACTTCATGATAATCATATTGAGACCACTTGTAGGTATGAACAATAATATATTTATAATTTTATATCTAATATTGAGAATTTTTCTTAATGAGAAACATTATGAACATTTGAATGTGAATGTTATAAAGGTCAATTTCACTATATCTGACTCATGGGTGTTGGATACTCAGTGTGCATCACACATTTATGCTAATAAACATGGACTTGGGTATGAAAGAGAATTTAATAAGGTTGTATTAGATATTTTTATTGGTAATAGAGAGATATTTTCTACATTAGAAGTTGGAACTTATGGTCTGAGTTTATCAGGTGGATTAATACATGAATTGGATAACTATTATTATGTTCCCACCATAAATAGGAATTTTATTTTTTTATCTTGTTTAGAAAATAATATATTTTCACTCACATTTAATAATAATAGTTGTCCTATATATATAAATTAATTGTTTTATGGCATTTTGAATATGGTAAATGGTTTATACATTCAAGATATTGATAATATATCTATAGTATTCAAAATAATATAGACAAGGTTGATTCTAAACCCACCTACCATTGGCATTGTTTACTTATACATATAAATGAGAAACTCATAAAATGACTATATATAGATGGATTATTGTAACCATTCGATTAAGAATCATTTTAGAATTGTAAATATTTTTTATTAGGAAAAATTACCAAAGTACCATTTAGTGAAAGGTGAAAGGGAAGGTGTAATTTTGGATATCATACAGAGTAATGTATATATACCAACGAATACTCAAGAAAGTGGTATTTTTAAGTACTTCGTTACTTTTACAGATTACTTTAATCACTATGGATATGTGTTTCTGATGTAGGATTAATGTTTTGAAAAGTTCAAAGAGTTCCACAATAAAATATAGAATCATGTAAGAAAAGGTATTAAGATTATCTAGTCAGGACAAGGTGGTGAATTCTTGGGTTAGGAATTCACTGAGAATCTAAGAGATTATAGAATTATTCCCCAACTCACTCCTCCTAGAACACCATAGTGGGATATTGTGTTTGATAGGAGGAATTATACCTTGTTGTGATGTGTAAAATAGAATCATGTTAAATAATGATTACCAAATTGTGAAATTATGAAATGAATGAGAAACATGAAATTAAAGCATGGATGATAGAGAATTGATAAACTATGATAAATTATATTTTCTTATATTGAATTGGTTTCCTTTATTTTTCTAGAAATATAATCAAAGGAAACCAAAAATGAATTGAGATTCAGTTTTGGAACACTTTTCTCAAAATATTAAAGCCCTTTATTAAGATATTTATAAGAATAAAAGTTTATTAAAATCGTTAAATTTTCAATCAAGACATTTTTCATTTACCTTTAAGGTTTAAAATATAGATTGGTTTCAAAAGAAAATGAGAACAGTAGTAAGCCAGCAAGAAATTTCATTAAGAAAAAGATAGAGTACAAATAAAATAAAAATAAATTTCCCCTAAGAATGGTCTAGCCAAAAAGAATTTTCAAATATTCAATGAACAATAAATCCATAACATTATAAAAAATTAAGGGAGAAGGGTGAATAGTGAAGTCTTCTCTATCAAGGAGATCCATTCTTAAGAACTACTACTTGAATGCTTTGTTTATTACCACTACTCTCAGTCTAGTCCCCATGTTGATTGATTGATTGATTATTATCTGAATGGTTCATTTCCCTTCAAAATGTATCCACAAACTGATTCTTGTTCCAAGATCATAGACAAATCTTTCATCCTTTAATATCTAGCTTCCATGTAGATTGGGACACTATTCATTATCTTCTTCCTGTTACTTGAGTTTATCTCTCTAACAAATGTTAACAGCCCTATGTGATCGAAATTAGTCTTTCAAACTTCATTCAATCTTCCATAGCACAATTTTAATTTTCACTACAAATGACTGAGGGTCTTTTTATTACACCCAGATGGAATCCACTAAATTCCTCAGCAACATTAGTTAATATTTTAAAAATAATATATTTTTTAGCATCAAAATCCATGTTTTAGTGAATTACCATATTCTTCTATTTCAAATTGGTTTCACAATGGTGTGCATGGATTATTCATAAATCGTCAATCGAGATCAACATCCATATTTTCAACTTTAATTATTTCTTTCATTAATCAATAATTGATTTCTTTGGTCATAGAATATACTCGAGTGTGGATTGATTACAGTGGAATATGTCTCCAATATCAACAGCCCCAGAAATTCATTCTCACTTAATAAATTTCAATTAGACTCAGCACCTTCCCCTTAATTCATGGAATACCCCTCCTCTTACACTTAAATAATCCTATTGAGATGAACCCACAACCTTGTCAATATAATCATAAAATTTCATTAGTATTTTATAATTTTATTCTTGATGAAATTAAGTTTAAACTCATTAAATTATTACATTGAACACTTCATGTGAAATGTTATTCATCCTCACATTTGTAATAGTTAGAATCTATAAGTCAACATGTTCATTAGTTAGAACCTACACATAGAAAAAATATACCAATAGTAACATCAGTATGAATCATTATTCCACTTGATCATGGCTCTATTATACCTCACCAGCTAGTATAGGCATGGTTCATATTTTCAACCAGGTTCGGAACCAATCAAATTCGAAGATTCGTTCATATTTTGATAGTGTTCTAGTCAAGATCGAATGTATCAGAATGTGAGTTCCTTTTATTTTTCTTTATTAAAATTATTAATATTCTTCATAGATATAATTTTGATCAACTTTCTATACTCGTGTTTAGTTATCAATCTCACCCGACCTACCCCTCAATTCTTCACTTAGTAACACCGTCTCAGTTCATAGTCTTATTACTCGGTGGAGCTAACCCATTTGGGTAAAAGATCTGAGCTAATCTCAATGAATTATTTTGGGTATCATTTTTCACTCTTATTTAACATCATATTTTAGTATTTAGGTCTTAGTTGGTTCTCCTTAATTAGTAAGAAGCAATGATGAGACCACTTCATCTTGGTTCAATCGGGCTTGTCTTTTCTCAATGGGTTATTTAGGATTAAAAGTGTTGTGGGAGTATTAAAAAAAATACCTAAAGAATTAAAATGATACCACAAAAGGATTATATAAATGTTTCAAATCATAAAAATACTTATAAAAATAAAAAATAATTACAAAAATGAAATAATTGAAAAAATCATGTGAATTTTCCATTTTCAATAAATTCACAAAAAATTTATAAATTTCACAAAATTAAACCATATTTTATTCCAAAAAAATAATATATTATTAAACCATATAATATTGAAGAAATAAACTCAAAGGGCATAACACTTTAAAAATAGATCAAAAATTAACATTTCAATTTAAAACCAAAAACCACAAGAAAATTGTTCTTAAAATAAATATAAATTAATCCAAATAACTTTTTAATCAGTAAAGACCAAAAATATTTATTTTCACAAAAAATATTCAAGGAATAAAAATTTGAGGCACAAAAAACCAATATTAAAAAAATTATAATTAAAGTATCTTTTAACATAAAAAATAAATTAACTACCCAAATATATATGGAAATCATGTATCAAATTAAGGCCCCATACAATTATCTCACACTTAATTCATTTCTTATCCTAAATCAATCAGAATATTAATTTTAGAGGAAGGGTATTAATCTTAAAAAAAATATTATTCCAATAAGAGATGATCTTCATAAGTGCCTTCCCCCTTCGTTTTTTTCATGTAATATAAGATGATTGAACAACTCAAAAAAATTGTGAAAATTTGGGTTCCAATTTTATAATGATGATTGAATTTTAAAATGTTGAATAATTTATGCCAACTTTACATTTAATTCTACTATTCCTTTAAATTTTACTTTTTCTCCAAGGTAAATAGACACACATAATTAGCATTTAATAATTATACATGATTGAATTGATGGGTGAGTTTAATAATTAAAGAAATGAATAATTAACCCATCCATCAGTTTTAGCTTAAAGAATAAGAATCTCACCCAATGATAAGTATTGAATTTCCAACTAAATTAAATGAAATTATTATTAGTTTAAAAACCAGTCAAGAAGTTGAAATCCAATTAAAGTTAAAAAAAACTTATCCCATGATTTCACCATGATAAGTGTTTTCAAGATGTAATAGAAAAAATGTTACTCAATTGAATGCATGGTATAATAGAAAAGTTTAATCACCCCAAGCAGTAAAACATTCATAAATCTTGATAAAAAGTTACAACGAGTGAAAATAAAAATTAAATTTTAAAAAATAATCCATTTTTAAAAAAATTAAAATAAGTTCAATGTTTACTAGATTGAAACATATCTTAGAATAATTATAAACCCATTCCATGAACTTAAAATTTAACATTAACCCAAATTTTAAATCTCAAGATGGGAAAACATTTTAAATATTTTGGTTTAAATAGAATTTCAATTCATTAGTTATCAAATCATTTAAAAGGGGTACAATAATTTTGAAAAAAAATGAGTCCACAAATTATAAAAAATTTAAAAAAATGATTTTATTATACACACTCATTTTATATATCTATAAAAAAAATTATTTTATATTCTACTCATGTAAAACAACATGTTTATCAATGATTTAAACTAAAAAAGCAACATTTTCAGTCCAAAAAAATTTTCAGGGTGCAAATAAAGTTTTAAAATCTATTTTCAAAATGTTTTTAAAAAAACATATTTATGTAAGAAATCAACCCATGGGTTTTAAAATAGAATCATAATGAAATATGTAGAATTTATTTTACCTAGTAATCAACAAATCTCCCCCAACACTTTAAATTTTAACATTGAAATTTTTTTAAAACAAATTTAAATTGATTTATTTTAATACCACTAACAAGGGAGAATATATTCATATTCGGTATTTAAAATTTCAAGGGAAAATTAAATAAAATACTCCCCCTATATTGGTGTTGTTCTTTATTCATAGACCTACAATTTCTATACTTTTACACTTCAAGATTATTTTTGACTTCTCCATTAAATAAATTATAAAAATGGAAAGATATTCCATTATATTACAACATTGAAAATAAAAATATGAAACCAATTAAAATTGAGAGAATGTGGTAATGAATGTTCCAGTCCAAATATGATATAATTTGAGTAGAGAAAAATGGTTGAGTGGGGAAATGAAGGAGGGATGGAATAAAATAAAGATATAGTATTTATTGAAAAACTTAAATAAGAAAAAAAATTGAAACCCCATGGGTTTCCTCCTAGACAATGTTAATTTTAGACTCTTCAGCCAAACCTTCCCCCTAAAAATTATATCTATGATCACTTAGATTCTGTTGTTTTTTAATGATTTTTACTCTTATTTTTTGGAAGGAATATTCATTATATTTTCATAAAATTTCTAAAACACCAGCATAAATTAGAATCTCTTTGAAAACCTCAATGGATATGGGGTTCAGTTTGTTGTCTAGTTCTATTTCATTTCCCAAAATCAAAGAAATTGTATATAAAATAATGGAAAATAACCTAGAAAAATAATCAAGTTGGTTTGAATAAATCTCTAAGTCCCCCCCCCCTCACACACACACACTTAAGGCATCCAAAAACTCAAAAAATAAGTTCCCAAAAAGTCATCACCTACCTAATGTATCCCAAAGTTAAAACTCCACTTTCACAATTTTTACTCTTATCACAAGAAGGATAAGATTCCACTTTCTCTCCTAATAATTCCTTAATATCATTGAGTAAAAACTGATCCTCTAGACATCTCATTTCAGTAGGAATAGACCATTTTTCCTTCTTTGGTAAACTATCCAAAATCTTATCTTTATCACTCTCAATGTAATGTCTTAGGTTTTTTAGAAATCATATTCTCTCCATAATATATATTTCATAATTCTAAAAAAACTCTATATGTTCAAGGAATTGAAATAGATTTGGAAATAATTCATACAATATAGGATTTAAACCAACAACATTGTATTCATTCATAATAATATATTACAACAAAGAAACATGAAACAAAGGATTTCACACCATGGATTATTAATCATTGTAGACTAGTATGTCAATTGAATATGCATAAATTAAAAGTGGTTAACAAATAGAAAAGAATAAAATATTCAATACTAGGAGATCTCTTAGATAATCTTCACCTTTAAGGATCATCAATATTTAAAGAAAACCTATAATTAATAAGAATATCATTAATGGAGAAAGCATATTTTCATATCTAAAATGAAACTTTTGTAAATTAAAAGTGTCAATAGAATAAGTTTAGTAAGACTATATATATGAATGAAATATGATCATTGAAAATATGGTCATTGTGAATATGGTCAATACAGATATGATCATTGTAGACATGGTCATTGTAGATATGAACATTGGATATAAATATATATATGTATATATGTGTATATATATATATATATCCAATAGTTATATTAAATTCATTTATTGTCAAAAAATATAACTCACAATAAAATTAAAATATGATATTTAAAATTATATAAATGTGTGTGTGTTATGTAAAAAAAGTATTATTAAAGTTATTAAAGTATGATATAATGTATATATAAAATTCCAATAAATATTTCAATATCGAGGGAGTAGTAAAAATTAAATTTTAGAATATAAATAATTTATTAATTGAATTTCTTAAAGCATATTTAGTATAAAATAAATATTTTTTTCAAAGAGCTCTTTTATTAATTATTGTATATTTTTTCCTAATTTATTAAATTGACACTTTTAAATTAATAATATATATGAACTAATATATTAACATCTCTTAAATTAAATTTTGATATAAAATAACATTAAGAACACATAATGCTTAAAAACACCATTTTTTTATTAAAATATGTTTTATTTTTAGTTTATATTTTTAATTTAAAATATAAATATATAAATTTAATAATTTCAATTTTAAAAATTAAACTTCATATTTGAATTATCTATATCAAAATTATCTTAGTATTAATTTTTGATAATTTTTTGAAATGATCAATTTTTATGTCAATAATAAAAATACTGTATATATATATATTAGGTGTTTGGAGATACAGTTAAATTAAACACACAACACACATAGGATGGAAAGGCATTTCATATCCCCCCTCCCAAAGGATAGCTCGCCCATCAAGCCTTATTTGTTCAATACATGACCTGAAGGCCCAGTGGGCATGAAGTCCATTATATGGCCCAAAGGCCCAAAAACAATCCTGAAGGCCCAATGCAACGTCATGTATGCATCATGTCTATGTCTCCATATTTCTGCATCATTCCTGCATCACTGGCTGCCTGTGTCATTCCCACATCATTTTCTACCTGCAAAAATTTGTTTCCACCCAGATTTGAACCTAGGTCTGAAACTCAAGTAATATTTTACACTAAAAACTATTTTTATGTTCTTATATTAAAAATTAAACATTATCAGTTTTAGAAATTGAATATAACAAGATTAATTTCCTATTTTAGTTAACCATTTAAATATTATTTAACAATTTTAATTGCATTTTTAGGCATAAATATAATATTAGTAAGATTAAAATTTATTACCACAATAATGGTAAAATGGTTTTTTAATGAATTGTGTCATTAATATCGTGTAATTTTTATCTAATAAATAAAATTAATATAATTTAAATAAAATCTCTAATATGATTTTTAAACCTATGTATAATTATATTAACACGCATTCAATTGGTAATCAATAATAAATTAGATTAAGAACACATAACGGTTAAAATTTATTATTCTACAAATACTATTTTTATATATTATATATTTTAATTTAAAATTTGGTTTTATCATATTTATAAATTGAATTAAAATAAATAGAGAATAAATTTAGTTTTAAAACATAAAAATTTTGTAAAATGGGTTACCTTATATTTTTAAATAAAATATAAATTAATTAGTTGAAAACTAGTTACCAAGGTAAAAAAATCAAGATGTTAAAATGTGAAAACCTATGTTAAAGGACTTGAAACGTCTTTAAAACATGTGCGGAAATTATTTTTTGAGGTTTTATCAACCCAATATAACACCAAAATCCATTATTATGAATTTTTGGAGTCATTGACCATGGAATAGTGTAATGATATCATAGAAGTGTAAAGGGTATTCCCAAAAGTGACCCTTTCTTCACTTATAAAAGGGGATCACTTCCACCCCTTCATGGTTACACTTACCATTATATTTTCCTTTGAACTTCCACCTAAACTTCCTATCATGGAATCAATTTTATCATACGTAATCCCATAATCTATAAAAATTATCTTAAACCTTCACTTCTAAGGAGATCTCTAAGAGAAGATCAATTCTCCAATGTAAGTATTACCTTCTTCATGATATTTTCTCCTTAATATTTCTCTTCCAAATATCTTATATACATAATAATGTAATTAAATAACTATCATTATTATACTTTTATGATATTATATTAATGTAATAACCATTATTTATTCATCTTTATCCACTAATAAAAACAAAAGTGTCGTTATTGCGTTGTGCGGACTACTGCCTCCACAAAGAGACATCTTCTGTTTTTCATCATTGTTATTCATGGTTAGTTAAAATGATTAAATGGTTTAATAAATATGATATATATATAATATAAATATGACTATAAAATTTAAAAATAATCATTTACCGTCATTACCTTTTATTCAATTAGAAATGGATATATTAATCATGTGTTCATACGGATTTCAGCCTCCACGAGAAATGAATTTAATTTTTCATCACCACTCATAATGGATGGATTTAAAAGTATATTTAATATATAAAAATTATTTCCATAACACTATTAATATTTTTGATAATATGATACTATTTTATAATTCTTTGGAACATGGTGAACATACATAAGGATTGGCATAAAAACTAACCAAACAACCTTAAGTAACTGATATAGGTAAGAAAAATATATTAAAAATAAGTAAAATATGATTGCTAAAGGACTTTGGAATATGAAATATAGTTTAATAATGTTATTAATTAAATATTTAATAAACTTAATTTGGTTATTCATGAATTTAATATCAATTTTATAGAGAAGTGGGACTGAGGTAAAGGTTTTCTTGGTCTAAACTCTAATTATTTGAGATGTGTTACATTTTATGCACCATGTTTCTTTTCTGTATGGAGTTAATTTTATTTAACATACCATAAAGCTTTTCTGTATTATTTATTTTTGATTTACGGTTTATACTAATCCAAATAAATTTATTTTCATTAAATGTCCTTCGACTCAAGTGTTAGCCCAGTTATAAGGGTTTCTGTCTCAATCACTCTTTATTGAGGAATTATTTGATATTATACATAAATATTAATTTGTTTGGTGTAAATATTTATCCCTTTATTTATAATATCATTAGTTATTATTAAACTTAGAAACTTCACTTCCTTTTATGATCCTCCTTGTTGTGGGCTACAATTGATGTCTTCCCTAAAATAAAAGGGTCCTTCATAAATAAATCTGATTTCTTGAGTTATAATACTTATCCTTGAATTTGGTATTTAATTTCATATGTTATTCTATATTTAAATCTTAGGAGAATAGATTTTTATGTAAATATTCCTTATTTATGACTTTTATTCCTTATTTAAAATGAAACTATTTCAAGAATAATTCTCATCCTTTTAAATGACAGTTTCCCCTCCTTTCCCATTGTTCCCTTCCCACTATTATTATCCTTTTTAATTGGAAACCTAAATATGGGTTATATAATGTTACATTCATAATTATATTATTATATTTTTAAAATAAACTTTCAACCTCCCTTTCTCAATTCATGATTTTAACAAAAGTATTTTAAAATGGTTTTCCTTCCATGACCTTTTATTGGATCTTCTAAACAACCCTCACATTATACATTCTCTTTATTTAACTCCATTTTATGAAAAATTATTTATACAAACTTATTTTATATTTTTATACATTTCCCTTATATATTTACCTAGTTAAATATCCTTTTCATTACTAGGGTTATACATTTTTTTATTTCCCTTCAAAATTATCACTTTTAAGTAACCCAGATTAGGGTAACATTCCTATTTATTATCTCATGTAAAGAATCACCCCTATTAAATGTTTTTAAATAATGAATTGATTTTAAAAACCTAAATTATTTTATGTATAACCCTATTGGTTAAATTATAGTTTTTTGTAAAATACTAAGCTATTTCCTTCTTTAAAAATTTCCTTTATTTATTTCATAAAGCCTCTCCCTATTGGTTTGTTTTTATTATTTATTTTGTTATATCCTTCTCATGAATTTTATACATTGGAACTCTATGTGAAAGACCTATATACCATTTTCAATTATTAAAGTTCAAAAGTATTTAATTTCTTATTCTCTTAGAAATCCTTATGATTTAGCCTTTGCTTATTCATGTAATGGGAATTATAAAACTCACTTACTTCTCATTGGTTTGATCATTCTTATGATTTATGTATGGTTTATTTTCTTCATATGGAATGAATATGTTTGATTTTCATTTAAGTGATGGTTGGGCCTAGAATTATACATCCCCCCAATGCATTGACAAAGGCTTATGTCTCATGAGATGTTATATTAGGGATTAAATAGTGGATCTAATCCACCATGGGACTTTATTTACTATATTTATGGGAATGGGAAGTGAAATAAATCCACCATGGTTATTTTTACACTTTATAATGATTATATTGGGAGTGACCCTAGACTTATGTCAATGATTTCATGTCTTATATTTTTTCCAAATATTCCATGATTCTATGATCTTATGATTCCATTTACATATCACATGTTCACATTCTTATGATAATCCAATTTATGATATCATGTTGTGCCTCTTGAATCTCATGTTATTCTTTATTTCTGTGTTTATACCCTTACTATGATTTTTAGATCACCCTTTTCCTTATCTATTTTTCCCAGGATATCATATGCAGTTTTATAATATCTATGGTAGTTAGGAGAACCATGTGTATTTTAAAATAAAGATAATTATTTTACATTTGAAATGGTGTATTTATGTATCTAATCTTCAAAAGAAATTATACTTATACATCATCAGCTTGTATTTTTCTGAAATCTATGTGAAAATTTATGAAATAAAATCTGTTTGAAACTTGGGTTACAATACTAAACATATTGGTAAAAATTATTTCCAACTTCAAAATGATCAGCACTAATCTAATGTTTTTACGCAACCTTAAAACACTTAATTTCAGATGGGGATACCAGTAAAATATATTTACAGATCTCATGATGAAAGGTACAGGGTGTTGAATCTAGATTGGCTGTAAGAAAGGGTTGTGTGTGTTGAACTAAAACTTGAGAAGCATTCTCAATGTAGAGACTTTGTTATGATGAGCCATTTCATGATCCTTGGAAATGAGTTCCCTAATTATACTATCAAATATCCCTAATAGTTTATGTTCCTTCATTGATTAATATTCTACAAATTTCACCTTAAAATGTTCATGCACTGATTCTTGAAGTATTTCTATAAAGGGTTCAGGGATATCCCTCCTAATATAAACTCTAAAAACTTCTTAAATGATTTAAATTAGCGTATATCTCACTTAAAGTATTTTTTTCTTAAATGCATCAAATTATCCTCGGTCAGAACCAGTGTGAAAGGTCAATTTTCCTTTTAATACATCAATAACATCCCCACTTGTAGCTAGGAATTTCTTCTCAAAAATGATAGGTACCCACTTTCTACACTCCATATCAATCACTAATAAATTAGTTACTAATAGGTCATCAACCCTTCCTATGGGTTGATTGATTGACATATCAGCCAACTAAATAAAAATAAAGGTTGTTTTTAGATATCCTAGACCCGCCTATTGAAATAAGAAGTAAATAATTATATTGATACTAGTACCCCAGTCGCACAATAAATCAATCTTTTCACTTTATACTATTTAAAAGTTTATAAAAAACTTCTAGGGTATTTCAATATAGAAAGTAACTTCCTTTTAAGGACAGTGTTCCACTCCTCAGTTAAACATATGGTGTAAAATTATTCTAAGTTTCTTTTATTATCTAAAAACCTCATGAGAGATTTGAAATAGGAAGGCAACTTTTTTAAGGATTCCAAAAAGTCCATGTTTATACTTAAGGTTTTAAAAAACATAACTAATTTTATATAATTGGTCCATCATTTTTCTTTTTTATCCTTTGAGGGAAGGGTGTGGGGTTAATTCTTTAAAACAATGGGAATCACCTTAGGATATTCCTCAAAAATTTATTCCCTTTATTGTATTTGTATTCTAAGAATATGTCCCTTGGATTTTCATATTTAATGAAAGGAATTAAAGAAGTTTCAATAATGATTTATAGGTTTATAGATTGAGAGACATCTATATTAGGGTTTCTGAATTCATTCATAATTTTTTTTGGACTATTTTAGGGTTTTTTCTAACATCCTTGTGTGTTTTCAAGCCATTCCTTATGGTAATATCCATGGAATTTTCCCTATATTTAACTTATGTTATTTTGGAAAGTTTACTCGTATCTCTAGTTTTCAAGTATCTAGCTAGCTACCCCACTTGAAACTCCAAGTTTTTCATTTTATAATATATAATAGATTTATTTGAAACATGTTGATACTTATATGAATCAATTTACCTAACAACTATTTAAAAATACCTCTGACTTACTATTCATAATTGGTTGTTTCAGTCTTATTTTGGTTTCTAAATTATGTTTTGGATTATTATGGGAAACTAGGGGAATATCACCTAATCATACCATACTTTATCCATGATAAGTTTAGGAGATTATTATAACCTTGATTGTAATTGTTGGAAAATGGGTTATCTCTAGCCTAAATCTTAAGATCGTATCCTGTAAAATAAACATTTTTAAGGGGTTGGGCTAGAATTTAAAAGTTTGTGAAGTAGTTTCTAGAGTGACCAAACATTCCACATTGGGTACATTATTCTCTAAGAGAATGGTTTTGAGTGTAACTTCAAATTTGGTTAGCATTTTGTCTCATATTTTGGTCCACTATAGACTATATTTTTTCTTTCATTTCATCCATTTGGGAATGCACTTCCATCCTTATACAAATGATGAATTAACTCATGTATACACTCATTCTCCTAGAAACCTTTTCTTATGAATTTAAGGATAGGGTGATGTAAGTGTGTCTAGTTCCTCAACATTTTTATCATTAAAATTACCTCCAACTAATTAGTCAACCAAATTATGCCTTGAAGGTGACATCCCTTCAAAGAAAAATTCCATGAGGACATTGAAAGTTAATGTACCTTATTTTTTGAGTGGAAAAATAGATACAACAATAAAAAAACAATGTGGAATGTTTTTTTACTCTAGTATCCCCACCGTATCACCTTTACACCCTCATTGGTATTAAACTAAGATAAAATAGCATGTTTATCAGTGATTTAAATAATAAAAACATCATTTTCATTCTAAAGTCATTTTCAAGGCATAGGTAAATTTTTAAAATTTATTTTCAAAATGGTTTTCAATAAATAAATTTAATAAATCAATCCACCCATAAATTTTAAAATAGACTTGAAATGTGATCTATAGAATTTATTTCAACCAGAAATCAACATAGACCCCCCCCCCCCACACACACACACATAATTTTTAACATGGATAAATTCTAAAACAAATTTAAACTAATTATTCATCTTAATACCACTAAAAAGTAAGAAAAATGTTTATTAAATATTTAAAATTTAAATGTAAAATTAAATAAAATACTTCCCTATAATTGTTGTTGTTCTTTATGATCAGACCTAAAATTTCTCTCCTCTTACACTTCTATATTATTTTCGATTATCCATTAAAACATTTATAGAAATAGATATATCTACCATTATATTCTATCATTTATAATAAAAATATGAAACAAAATAAAATTGATAGAATGTGGAAATAAAATTTCCAAGTAAAACATGATAGAATTAGAGTAGAGAAAAGGGATGAGTAAGGAAAAGGAATGAGGGCTAGAAAAAAATGGGACGATAGATTTATTGAAAACCCAAATTTGGGGTACTTTCAATTATTCCAGAGTTCTAACTTGAATTTTTCGGTTGATTTAACTTAGTTCACCACAAGGGTTGACTTACAAAGTAGGACTTAGTATAACTAATATTAAAGGGTTGAGAAAATCCAATTTAAGTCGGTCTTACTAATCTTGTGTTTATTTATCAACCTCACAAGACCTACCCCTCAGTTCTTCACTCAGTAAAACCATCTTAGTTCGTAATATTCTTCCTTAGTAAAGCTAACCCAGTTGGGTGAAAGATCTGAGCTCCTCCCGATGAATGATTTTGGGTCTTAGTTTTCACACTTATTCAACATCAAATTTGAGTATTCAGGTCTTATTTGGTTCTCGTTAATCAGTAAGAATCAACAATGAGACTAATTAATCTTGGTTCAGTTGGGATTGTCTTTTCTAAATGGGTTATGTAGGATTTAAAAGTGTTGTGGAAGTCTTAAAAACTACTACCTAAAGAATTAAAATTATACCGCAAAAAGATTATATAAATGTTTAAAGTCTTAAAAAAATACTTATGAAATGAAAACTAATTAGGAACATGAAAGAATTAAAAAAATCAGGGGACTTTTCCATTTTCAATAAATTCACAAAAAAATTATAAATTTCACAAAATTAAACTATATTTTATTCCACAAAAATAATATATGATTAAAACATTGAAAATTGAATAAATAAACTCAAAGGACTAAACAATTTAAAAATAATTCAAAAATTAACATTTCAATTTAAAACCAAAAATAACAAGAAATTTATTCTTAATAGATATGTAAATTAATAAAAAAAATTAATTATTAAAGCCCAAAAATATTCATTTTCAAAAGAAATATTCAAGGAATCAAAATTTGACACACAAAAAAACAATATTAAAAAATTCTATAATTAAAGTACCTTTTGACATTAAAAACTCAAATAATTACCCAAATATATATGGAAACCATGTATCAAATTAAGGCCACATAAAATTCTCCCACACTTAATTTCTTATCCTAAAGAAATCAACATATTAATTTTAGTGGAAGGTTATTAATCTTAAAAATGAAATACCTATTTTTTCAATAAGAAATTATTTTCATAAGTTTCGTCCCCCATAAAATTTTTCATGTAGTAAAAGATGATTAATCAACTCAAAAGAAAATAAAATTGGTGGAAATATTGGTTTAAATTTTATAAAGATGATTGAATTTAAAAATTTTGAGGCATTTCTGCCAACTTAACTTTGAATTTAACTATTCCTTTAAATTTCACTTTTTCTTTAAGGTAAATAGACACGCATAATTAGCATGGAATAATTATACTTGATTGAATTGATGGGTGAGTTTAATAACAAAAAAATGAATAATTAACCCTTCCACTAGTTTTAGCTAAAATAATAAAAATCTCACCCAAGTATAAGGATTGAATTTCCAACTCAGTTGAAAGAAATTATTATTAGTTTAAAACTAGTCAAGAAGTTAAAATCTAATTAATGTTAAAAAACGTACCCCAAGATTTCACCATGAAAAGTGTTTTAAAGTTGTAATAGAAAAAATGTTACTCAATTTAATCCATGGTAGAATATAAAATGTTAATCACCCCAAGAAGAAAAATAGTCCTCAATATTGAGAAGAAATTCCAACAACTAAAAATAAAAAAATGAATTTTAAAAAACAATCAATTTTTGAACAAATTGAAAATAATCTCAATGTTTACTAGATTGAAACATATCTTCTAAAAATGAGAAACCCAATCCAATCACTTAAAATCTAAAATTGACCCCAATTTTAAATCTCAACATGGGAAAACAATTTAAATAGTTTGGTTTAAATAGAATTTCAATTCATTAGTTATCAAAACATGTAAATGGGAAAAAATAATTTTTAAAAAAAGTGATTCCACAACTTATAATAAATTATACAAATGATTTTAGTATGAACATTCATTTTCTCAATATATAAAAAAATTATTTTCTATTAAACTCATGTATAAAAGAATTTTTATTAGTGATTTAGACTAAAAAAGCAACATTTTCAGTCCAAATGAAGTTTTCAGGGTGCAAAGAAAGTTTTCCAATATATTTTCAAAATGGTTTTAAACAAACATATTTATGTAATAAAGAAATCCATCAATTTTAAAATAGACTCATAATGTAATATTTAGAATTTATTTTACTTAGTAATCAACACATATCACAACACACTTTAAATTTTAACATATAATTTTTAAAAAAATAAATTTATTATTTACCTTAATACCAATAAAAAGGGAGAATATATCCATATTCAATATTTAGAATTTCAAGGGATAATTAAATAAAATACTCCTCAGACATTGGTTTTGTTATTTATTCCCAGAACTAAAATTTCTCACCTTTTGAACTTCGAGATTATTTATCGATTTCTTATTAAATAACTTATTAAAATAGACAGATCTTCTATTATATTATAACATTGAAAATAAAAATATAAAACCAAGTAAAATTGATAGAATGTGTAAATGAAAGTTCCAATCCAAAGATGATAGAATTTAAGTAGAGAAAAATGATTAAGTGGGGAAAGGAATGAAAGAGGGAAAAAAATAGGGAGATGGTATTTATTGAAAATTTGAAACCCCATGGGTTTCCTCCTATAAAATTTTAGGTTTAGAGTCTTCAACCAAACCTTACCCCCTAAAAAAATATATCTATGATAACTTGGAATATATGGGTTTTTGATGATTTTTACTCCAATGTTTTGGGAGGAATATTCATCATATTTTCTCAAAAATTTCTAAAAAACCAACATCAATTTGACTCTATTTTAAATCCTCAAGGGATATAGGTTTGAGGTTATTGTCTGGTTCTATTTTAATTCCCAAAATCATAGAAATAGTATGAAAAATAATAGAAAACATCCCTGAAAAATCATCAAGTTAGTTGTCATAAATCTCTAAGCCCCCCCCCACCCACACACACACTTAAGGAATCCAAAAACTCAAAAATAAATGTCAAAATGTCGTTAACTACCTAATGTCTCCAAATTTTAAACCTCCACATTAATAATTTTTACTCGTATTAGAAGAAGGAGAAGAATCGTCTTTCTCTTCTAATAATTACTTAAAATCATTGACTAAAAACTGATCCTCTAAAAAAAACATTTTAGTAGGAATAAACCATATTTCCTTCTTTGGTAAACTATCCAAAATCTCAACTTTATCACTCCCAATGTAATGTCCTAGGTTTTTTAGAAATAATTATCTCTCTATAATCTATATTTTTATAATTATAAACTTTTTATCTATATGTTCAAGGAATTGAAATAGATTTAGAAATAATTCACACAATATAGGATTTAAACCAACAACATTGTATTCATTCATAATAATAAATTACAGCAAAGCTACATGAGACAAAGTATTAAACACCATGGATTATTAATAACTATAGACTAGTATATCTATTTAAAGTGTATAAATTAAAAGGGGATAACAAATGGAATTGAATAAAATTTTCAACACTAGAAGATATGTTAGATAATATTCACCTTTTAGGATCACCAAAATCTGACTAAAACCTATAATGAAGAAGAACATCATTAATGGAGAAAGAATATTTTCATATCTGAAATGAAAATGATGTAAATTATAAGTTTCAATAGAATAAGTTTAGTGAGACTATATGTATGAATGAAATATGATCATTGAAAATATGGTCATTATGAATATGGTCATTGCAGGTATGGTCATTATAGATATGATCATTACAGATATAGACATTGGATGTATATATCTAATAGGTATATTAAATTAATGTATTGATAAAAAAATACAACTCACAATAAAATAAAAATATGATATTTTAAATTACATATATATATATATATTGTGTAAAGAAGTATTATTATTATTATTAAAATATAATAATATGTATATATAAAATTTAAATAAATGTTTCAATATCAATGGAGTATTAAAAATTAAAATATAGAATATAAATAATTAATTAGTTGTATTTGTTAAAGCATTTTTAGTATAAATGAAATATTTATTTTCAATGAGATATTTTATTAATTATTGTATATTATTTCCAAATAAATTAAATTGACACTTTTAAAATACTAATATATATTATCTAATATATTAAAATCTCTTAAATTATATTTTGATATAAAATAATATTAAGAACTCATAATGTTTAAAAATGTTTTTTTAATAAAAGATGTTTTTTATAATTTATATTTTCATTTAAAATATAAATATATAAATTTTATAATTTTAATATTATAAATTAAACTTCATATTTGAATTATTTATATCAAAATTATCTTAGTATTATTTTTTGGGATTTATTTGGAATGATGAATTTTTATGTGAATAGTAAAAATAATATGTAAGTATATATATATATATATTGGGTGTTTGGGGTAAAATTACATTAAACACAAACACACCACACAAATAGGCTGGAAAGGTATGTCATACCCCCCCCCTATGGATATATCACCCATCAAACCTTATTTATTCAATACATGACTTCAAGGCCCAGTGAGCATAAATCCCATTATATAGCCCAAAGGCCCACAAACTGGCCTGAAGGCCCAAGGTAGCGTCATGCATGCATCATGTTTATGTTACTATCTTCTTGCATCATTCTTAAATATTCTCCTTCCTGCATCATGCATGTATCACGAACTACCTGTAAAAATTCACTCCCACCCTGATTTGAATTTAGGACTCAAACTCATGTAATATTTTACACTAACAACTGTTTTTACGTGCTTATATTAAAAATTAGACTTTATCTGTTTTAGAAATTGAATATAACATAATGAATTTATTATTTTATATTTTTGATTTAAATATTATTTATAAAGTTTAATTTCATTTTTAGTCATAAATATAATATTAGTAGGATTAAAATTAATTACCCTGATAATGGTAAAATGGTTTTTTAATGAATTGTGTTATTAATATCATGTAATTTTTATATAATAAATAATATTAATCTAATTTAAATCATGACTCTAATATAATTTTTAAACCTATATATGATTATATTAACACTCACTCAATTAGTAATCAATACTAAATTAGATTAATAATAGCTAATGTTTAAAATTCATTATTCTACAAAAAAATTATATATATTATATATTTTAATTTAAAATTTGATTTTATCATATTTATAAATTGAATTAAATAAATAGAGAATAAACTTAGTTTCAAAACATAAAAATTTTGTAAAATTTGTTACCTTATATTTTTAAATAAAATATAAATTACCTAGTTAAAAACTAGTTACCAAGGTAAAAAATCAAGATGTTAAAATGTGAAAACCTATGTTAAAAGACTTGAAACATGTTGAAAACATGTTTTGAAATTATTTTTTGAGTTTTTATCAACCCAAGATAACCCCAAAATCCATTATTATGTTGTTTTGGAGTCATTGAATAAGTAATAGTGTAATGATATCATGGAAGTGTAAAGTGTATTCCCAAAATTGGCACTTTCTTCACTTATAAAAGGGGATCACTTCCACCCCTTCATGGTTACACTTACCAAAATATTTTCCTTTGAAATTATACATAAACTACCTATAAAAGAATCAATTTTATCATCCTTAATCCCTATATCTCTATAAATTAGCTTAAGGATTCACTTTCAAGGAGGTCTCTAAAAGAAGATCAAGTCCCCAACGTAAGTATTACCTTCTTCGTGATCTTATCCCCTTATTATTCCTCTTCCAAATAACTTATATCCATAATAATATAATTAAATAAGTATAATTATTATAATTATATGTTATTATATTAATGTAATAACCATTATTTATTCATCTTCATCCGCTAAGAAAATCAAAAGTGTCGTTAATGCGTTACATGAACTACCGCCTCCACAAAGAGACATCTTCTAATTTTCATCACTGTTATTCATGGTCGGTTAAAAGGATTAAATGGATGGGTAAATATGATATATATAAAATATATATTATTATAAAATATCAAAATTATCATTTACCCTCATTACCTCTTATTCATTGAGAAATAGAAACATTAATCATGTGTTCGTACGGATTACTGCCTCCACGAGCAATGAATTTAATTTTTCATAACCACACATCATGGATGGCTTTAAAAATATATTTAATATATAAAAATTATTTCCATGACACTATTAATATTTTGGATATTATGAAACTATTTTACAATTCTTTGGACCATGGTCAACATACATATGGATTCGTAGAAAAACTTACCAAACAACCTCAAGTAACAGATATATGTGAGAAAACTATATTAAAAATAAATAAAATATGATGGTTAAAAGACCTTTTAATATTAAATATAGTTGATTAATGTTATTAATTAAATATTTAATAAACTTAATTTGTTTATTCAATAATTTAATCACAATTTTATAGAGAAACTAGATTGATGTAAGGGTTTTATTGATCTCAACTCTAATTTTTTTAGATGTGTTTCATTTTATACACCATGTTTCCTTTTTGTATGGTGTTAATTTTATTTAACATAACATAAATGTTTTATATTTTATTTATTTTTTATTTATGGGTTAATAATCCAAATAATTTTATTTTCTTCAAATGACCTTCGACTCAAGTGTTATCCTATTTTTAAGGTTTTCTGTCTCAAACACTCTTCATTGAGTCATGATTTGATATTATACATCAATATTAATTTTTATGGTGTAACTAATTCCCCCTTGATTTATAATATCATTAATTATTATTGATCTTAGAAAATTAACTTCCTTTCATGGTCCTCCTTGTTGTGGGCTACGATTGATGTCTTCTCTAAAATAGAAGGGTCTTCCATAAATCAATCAGATTTATTGAGTTATAATGTCTATCCTTTAATTTTTTCTTTAATTTAATATGGTATTCCCTATTTCTATCTTAATAGAATCAATTTTTGATTTAAATCATCCTTATTGATGACTTATATTCCTTATTGAAAATGAAACTATGTCAAGAATAATTAGCATCCTCCTAAATGATAGTTTCTCCTCCTTGTCCATTATTTCCCTTCCCACCATTGTTATCCTTTTTAATTTGAATCATAACTATGGGTTATATCATGTTACATTCATAATTAAATTATTATACTTTCAAAAGTAAGTTTTATCCTACCTTTTTTAATGTAGTATTTTAACAAAAGTATTTTAAAATGGTTTTCCTTCCATGATCTTTTATTGGATCATATGAACAACCCTCAAATTATGAATTCTCTTTATTTTACTATATTTTTTGAAATATTATTCAAATTAACTTCTATTATTTTTTTATATATTCCCTTTACATATTTACCTAGTTAAATTCCCTTTTCATTACTGTGGTTATACGTTTTTTAGTTCCCGTTGAAATTCTCACTTTTAATTAAACTCGGTTTAAGGTAACTTTCATATTTCTTATATCGTGTCAAGAATCAGCCCCATTAAATTTTTTTAAACCAATAATTGGTTTTAAAAATCCTCATTACTTTATGGATAACCCTCTTAGTTCAATTTTGGTTTTGTGTAAAATACTAAGCTATTTCTTTCTTTAAAAATATATTTTATTTATTTCACAAACCATCTCCCTAGTGGTTTGTTTTTATTATTTATTCTCCTAGATCCTTCTCATTAATTGTATACATTTGAACTCTATGTTCAAGACCTGTATAACTTTTTCAATTATTAAAGTTAAACATGATTTAATTTCTTCTTCCCTTGTAAATCCTTTCAAATTGGCCTTTTCTTATGCCTTGAATCAGTATTATGAAACTCGCTTCCTTCTCATTTTTTTGATCATGCTTATGATTTATGTATGGTTTATTCTCTTAATATAGCATGAATATGTGTGATTTTCATTTATATTATTGGTGGGACTAGAATTATACATCCCTCCAATTTATTGATAAATCTTTATATCTCATGAGATGTTATATAAGGGATTAGAGAGTGAAGTTAATCCACCATGGGACTTTATTTAATATTTTTATGGGAATGGGAAGTGAACTCAATCCACCATGGGACATTTTCCACTTTATGATGATGGTATTAAGAGTGATGATATAATTATGTCTATGATTTCATATCTTATATTATTATAACATATTCAATGATTCTATGATCTTATGATTTCATTTACATATCACATGTTCCCATTCTTATGATGATCCTCTTTATGATATCATGTTATGCCTCTTGAATATCATGTTATTCTTTATTTCTGTGTTTATTCGCTTACAAGGATTTTTAGATCAGCCTTTTCCTTATGTATTTTCCCTAGGATATCTTATGCAATTTTATAATATCTATGGGAGTTAGGAGAACCATGTGGAGTTTAGAATAAAGATAATGTTTTTACATTTTAAATGGTGTATTTATGTATCTAATATTCCAAAGACACTATAATTATAGATCATCGGCTTATATTTGTTGGAAATCTATGTGAAAATTTAGGAAATAAAATGTGTTTAAGACTTGGTATACAATACTAAACAAGGTGGGGAAAATTATTTTCAACTTCAAAATTATCAGCACTACTTTCATACTTTTCCTAAACCTTAAAAAAATTATTTTTATATGGGGATACTAGTAAAATGGATTTACAAATCTAATATTTAAGGTAGATGGTGTAAAAACCCGAGATTTTATGAAAAATATTCTTTTAATTTCATTAATGTCTTATGTTGTATGCTACACCAAGATTACCTTGCGCTATACGCAACACCGTATTAGCTTGCAGTATACGCCACACTATTCTTGGATCGTGTTACACACAATTTTAATAATAGTTATTCTACGCAACATTGAGTATATATATATATATTCAATGTATAAATGAAATATGGTTGGATTCTGTTATACGAAACGACTAAGGATTCTTGCACAACATGCAACCCAGACTTGGCTTGCATTACACGCAATCGCGACCTTCCTCGATAGCGTGTGTTGTACGCAATACCAGGTTTTACTAAACAACGATATATTATTATAATATTATTATGAACTAGCCGTTATGAATAGTATTAACTAAATTTTTAATTTTATAACATTATTATTCATCTTACACATTTTATAGAACATGGTATAAGAACAAAATAAATTTTTCGGGTAAAATAAGTATTTTTCAAAAAATGCAGTTTTGCCGCCTTTTGATGGCGCACCCACTTTAAATCTAGTTTCTGACATTTCTATAAGTTCAATTTGACAAAATAGAATTCTTATATGGAATCAAGAAATAAAAATTTACTTTGGATAAATTTTTCATATTATTCTGGTAACTTTCATATTTTGATGAATAGTAAAAACACGCTATATTTTAATTAAAAACAACTTTTTTCATCACAATAATTTATATGGTAAAATTATAATATTGAATGGTTTTAAAGTATAAATAGAATATATTTTTACCATTTAATATAATTTATGTCATTATAATTGATTTTACATTAAATTCGTAGGTTACATCAATTCAATGTTTTGCAATGTTTTAAAGAAAAACCTGTTTTCTTTTGACAATGGAATTAATTTTAATTTAATTTATGAAACTTTTGTGGATTGAATTTGGAAAAATGGATTCCATATTTCGAATCAGTGGGTTTAAATTATGTTAATAAGCTACTTTTTATTTTTGGGAATTATGAATAGTAACTACGGTAAATTTTATTTACCATAGTTAAAGGTAAATCGGGTAATTAAGGGTAAATATAAAATTATAAAATTACCCTAACACATGACTAAATTCTATTTGATGACTACAAGTAGACCCATATAACCTAAGGGTCAGATTAGATTCATTTAATGGACTTTTGACCATGAAAATAATTTAATTATTATTAAACCCAAAGAAAGTCACAACATGTCACTCTCTTAAATCCTATAAGTATAATAATTTTAATTTAGTAATAAACATCATAAAACTTTGAACATGAATAGTCTCCAGAAATCTAATAAAATTATCTACATCATTATAATTTATTTATAATTTTTAGGGATTAAATAATTGTCATTAATGGTGATACATTAATGATACATAAATTATTTATTAAGTGGGAAATAAGTAATATAGTTTTTATTGAAATACTAATACCCATTAAAAGGCCCAAAAACCCGAAACAAACTTATTGGTAGTGTATATATACACCTTAAGCATCCAATGACCTAATATATAACCGTTTGGAGCCTTATCAAAGTGATTATGACACTTATATTATTTTATTTTAAATGATGACAAAGTTGTCACCTTCATAATTTAATAAATATAAAAATTTAAATATTGTGATTTTAAGATGATAAATTCTAGTAAAAGTATTATTGTGAAAGTTAATATATTTATCTTCATTATAGAATTTTATTTTTAATTTTTATGCAACAAATAAGTATATTAAATAATTATACAAAAAGGTTGTAGTAATTATTTTATTAAGATATAAACCAAATAAATGGTTTTAAAAATAATAAAATAAATATTATATGAACTATTTAATGTGATACACTAATTTTATAGATATATATTACATTTTATAAATCTATTAAAGCTTTTATTTCGAACATATCTTCTGTATATATTTTATTTAAATTCAAATAAATGAATAGTGTCAAAATTGACACTATTGTTATTTTATAACAATAACATATTATAAAATTGTTTAAAAATCACAAAAATATTTAAAATTTTAAAATTTAACTTTATATGGTCTATAATGTTATAAAGTAAACAATTATGTAAAATTCACAACAAATAAGTAATTATTTGTTATAATTTAAAATTTAGAACTTCATTACCAGAAATAAACTTAAATAGATTAAATAAGGATAAATCAAAATGATAAGGTTTAAAATAAGATCCAAACATGTCTAAATTTGATTGGTTGATGATATTACAACCCTATATCATCTAATCTTAGAATATGAGTCATTTTTGGAGGTTTTTAAGTGGGTTTAGATTTATTAAAAATTAATATTTTTAAGAATTCCAAAGGTGCCCATCTCCTCCCTTATAAAAGGGAACCTCCTCCCTCTCTTCCACACACCACTTTGAGCCTTCAAGATCAGCCAACCCCTGCCCAATTCTCTTCTCCACATCCCTATAAACATCTTAGAGGTCCTGGTCTTCTTAAAAGACCAATTTTAGTGCCCTAAGAGGAGGTCTCAAATAGGCGCTTCAAAGAAGAGGTAATTTCCCTTACCGATTCTTTCACCTTTATTTCTTCTTCCACTTATTCTTCTTAGGTCGTTTCATTATGAAGTAATAACATCAGTATCACTCATATACTGATATGTTATTATAAGTATAAAACAACCCTATTTCACCATCTATCCATCCTACGGAAAATGAAATCACCGCGCGTGCGTACGTACGGAATACCGTCTCCACACCGTGGTGTAATCTATTTTCCACCACCACCTTACTTGGAAGGGTATAATGGTGTAAATTATAACTATATATGATTATTGTAAAGTGATATTGATTCTGTAATATTATACATACACTCCAATAAAATTCCACGATCATGGGAACGATATCATCGCTCGTGCGTACGTACAGAATACCGTCTCCACGATGCGATGAGATTCATTCTCAACGATTAACCATTCATAAATGATTATAAATTATATATAATAAGTAATCATGAAATATATGACATAATAATGATACTGGATTTATATATATATATATATTTATGTCATCCAATTAATTCCATTCAATTCAATGAGGAAACGAAAACAACGTTCATGCGTACGTACGGCCTACCGTCTCCATGAAAGGTGTATTTATTTCCATTTATCGATCTATTATATATATATATATATTCTGAATATATATTATATATAAATCATGTTTTATATTATGGATGTAAGTAATCATGATCTAAGTAATCATATGAATAATTACAAGTCAAAACACGGACGACAAATGAAACGATTTTACCCAAAACACTCTTTAACATGGAATTTACAAAAGAACGAGTAATATAAAGTCATAAGTGAACCATATATGATATCATAACAATTAATATGATTCAGTAATAAGTCAATAACATTATTTAAATCATTATACAGGAGGCTTGGACACTTACGAAGCAAATCAGACCTAAGGTAAGGTATAATTTTGCAAATCTCATTTTTATCCGAGATTGCTTATTCATAAGTATTTACTAGGGTTATTTCTATCATCCAAGTCCATGTTTTATAAAAGTGTTTTCATGTATTTTTAATGTTCTTTTTACCCATTTTTGATTTTTACTACATGGTATGTAAGTAATCTTTCTTTTTTTTATGTTATGAGGTACTTTTTTGACTTTTCCGACAAAAGTACGAGAAGAATGTTTTTTTTAACTTATACGGCACGAACAGATTTTTACGGTTTTATAAAGACTTATTTTTATGAAGCTTACTCAAAAATATTTCATGACTATTTTCAACAAAATCTCCTTCTTTTAAAATTGCATGATGTTTTGTGAAAAGAAATTAATTTTGAAGAAGAAAGGATATTTCACTCAAATATTCATTTCAAGTGTTTTATCAAAACCATTTTTCCATCTAAGATGAATTTATTTCATATGTGTATGTTTAGAGTATAATGTCTCTATGATTTACATGGTTTCACTTTTCTTATTATGAATTTATATCCATTTATTTTATATGGATTATGTGATGATGGAATGATATTTATGAAACCCATTTTATTCTTTGGGTTATGATGAATGATTTATGTTTATGTTGTGGCACAAGTAAAAATGATTTCATTATGAGATGGGTGGGACCTATATCTCCATCCAATTCATTGGGTAAATATTTATATCTCATTATATAGACATGGATGGAACGGTAAGTTAATCCAGTTTAGTGTTACAGGACTGAAATGAGGAGTGAACTCGATTCAGAAAGGGACTTTGTCCACTAAGATGGTCTTGGCAGCAATGCCTTGGCTATTATAGAAATCATTACATGTGCTTAATGGATTCCACAATTACATGTTTTATTCCCATACTATTTTATCATGATTTATGTTCCATTATGATCTATGCCTTTTATACTTCCATTTTTATGTCGTTGCTCAAGATTTTTAATGTTCATTTTTTTAAGTTCAAATGTATATGGTATGTTTTATTTTATCCATGCTTACCCTTACTGAGCATCTAAGCTCACCCTTTTTATGTTTTCTTTTCCCCTAGGATTAAAAGAAAGATTTTAGGTAAGGAAACATAAAATGGGAAGATTTTTATGGGAGATGTTGAAGATCTTTCACCACGATTAGAAGATTACGTTCCACGTTTCCAAAGACACTAAACTATTACGGTCCTTGTGTGTCTATTTTTGTTATGTATTAAGTATTCCGCTAAAGTAATGTAATGTCCATGTACGTTAAGCTTCGGGTCTCTACAGTTGGTATCAGAGGAAAGGTTTAGTCAACCTTTGGAAAATAGGATGTGAAAACGCTAGTGAGATCCCTAGAGATATTTATAAGGTATGTCTAGGGATGTACCTAAGGATAAGTATACGTATAGGATATAGTCTTAGAACTACAGTAATGATCTTAGAATTTAACCTAAGATGTTAGATATTGAGGGTGATCCCCCTTTACTATGTTGTTTTCCCTAGCATGATTTTTGCCTCTCACACTATTCTTTTTGGGTTTTAGAAAATGGATGGAAACATGAAGATTCACGATAATGGAGGATATGATAGACAATGGAATGATTTTCTTCATGAGAAGCCAAATGAAATGGGATCTGGAAGTCTAAACATCGTTATTATGCCTAATCAGCAATCTCATAATATGATCAATAATATCAACTTTGGTAAGTTTCCCGACTCAGATAATAAGAGAAAGATGGAGTTTCATGATGATCATAGAGGAAAGAAAATTCAATTTCCCTCATGTAAATCATGTGGGAAGAGGCATCAGGGAGATTGTTTCAAAGGAACTGGAAGCTGCTTTGGGTGTGGAAAAGAAGGACACAAATCTAGTAAGTGCAAAGGAAAAGGTTCAGTTAACACCATGGACAAGGATAATGTTATTGCTACGACATCAACAATGATTAGATGTTTTAAATGTGGAATGTATGGGAATTATGCAAACCAATGCCCTAATGGAAAATCTCATGAAGAGAATAAACATGGTCATATGGGTAGTATTTATGTGGATGATGATGAGGAGACTACAAATGATATATGAGCTGAAAGAAGTGTTGAAGCTCAGTTAGTTTTTTTAGAAGGTAGTGGAATGATTGTATATTTATCGAGAGTTATGTTATATAGTTAATGGTACTATGGAATTAAGAATCATCTAAGGATTGTTACACTATTGTTCTTCATAAATGTATTTGAAAGTATATGTTGAATAGTACCAGTAACCATGGAAGATTATTCAGATATTTTTGTAAAGTAGATGATATGCGCATAATGAAGGAATAAGAAGATAATGAGATATTTGATTGTATTCATGAGTTCATGATTGATATAAGGACTAAGTGATATCATGGTTAGAGTATATAGAATTTTGGGGATTTTGGTATGTGGAAAGTGTTAACTTTTAACTGCATTCATGTTTTCACTAAGGTTCAATGGGTATTCATTTTTCAAAAGAATACATGATTAAGACCTTCGAATGTTTGGAATGTGACCAACAAGACATATCTTATGATATATGGGGATCAACGATGGTATTAAATCTCTGGTAATCATTTTCACTATATTATGAGAGTGGACTACAGTATTATGGATAATCCTAAAGATTGGAATGGATTATGTTGGACATAAGTTAGTATTGTTTAAGGATAGAAGTTTTTTCGATATTATTGAAGGGATGTTATAGTAACATAGTTTTAGAAAAAGGACAACCTGCAGAACGGGCGACAGCCCATCGCGTCGGACAAGGCTATGGGAATAAAACCCACAACTGAAGTGCGACTGACCTTTATCGCCTACCACTGGCCTACAGGAAGTCCCTGGTTAATAGAAACTAGTTTTATTTTATTAAGCGGTATGATATATGAAGTATAAGTTCATTTTTGGAACCATATATGATTAATCTAACCATAAGATGGACTTATAACTTTTGCTAACCTTTTGTTTGAAAGAGATGGAATGACCCATCATTCTATCACATGATCTTCTAACACATCACGAATAACAAATTCAACTTCATTTCTTTAAGGGATGAAGTGGAAATTGTTTAATTCATGAACAATAGTGAGATTGTACCAAAATCATGCAAGTATTTCTTTTAATTCATCAACTTTAGGGAAATGATCTTGAAAACAAAAAATGTTGTCCTAGTTCCCTTATATCCGATGAATCAGATGGTACCTTAGATCATCACAAATCAATAGCTTTGTGATTGTTGGCTTTTTCATATCCATGTTCTCTACCACTCTCCATCAGAACATCATGGTTAGATTTTTATTCCATATCCATATTTTCACCTATGTTCTCCTACGTGGAAACCCAGTGATGAGTTAATTTGGGTAACCGTTACATTTCATACTTTAGTTTTTAAAGCCATGTTTTGGTATTCCTTTTTACGATGTGGGTTTCTATTAAACAAACTTTCGAGTAGTAAACCATTTATAACCCCGACGAATTTTGAGGGCAAAATTCATTTTAAGGGGGGTAGAATGTAACAACCCGAGATTTTATGAAAAATATTCTTTTAATTTCATTAATGTCTTTTGTTTTATGCTACACCAAGATTACATTGAACTATATGAAACATCGTATTAGCTTGCAGTATACGCCACACTATTCTTGGATCGTGTTACACACAATTTTGATAATAGTTATTCTACGCAACATTGAGTATATATATATATATTCAATGTATAAATGAAATATGGTTGGATTCTGTTATACGAAACAATTAAGGATTCTTTCACAACACGCAACCCGGACTTGGCTTGCATTACACGCAATCGCGACCTTCCTCGATAGCGTGTGTTGTACGCAATACCGGGTTTTACTAAAAAACGATATATTATTATAATATTATTATTAACTAGCCATTATGAATATTATTAACTAAATTTTGAATTTTATAAAATTATTATTCATCTTACACATTTTCTAGAACATGGTATAAGAACAAAATAAATTTTTCAGGTAAAATAAGTATTTTTCAAAAAATGCAGTTTTGCCACCTTTTGATGGCCCACCCACTTTAAATCTAGTTTTTGACATGTTTATAAGTTCAATTTGACAAAATAAAATTCTTCTTTGGAATAAAGAAATAAAAATTTACTTTGGATAAATTTTTCATATTATTCTGGTAACTTTCATATTTTGATGAATAGTAAAAACACGCAATATTTTAATTAAAAACAACTTTTTTCATCGCAATAATTTATATGGTTAAATTATAATATTGAACGGTTTTAAAGTATAAATAGATTATATTTTTACCATTTAATATAATTTATGTCATTATCATTTATTTTACATTAAATTCGTAGGTTAAATCAATTCAATGTTTTGCAATGTTTTAAGGAAAAACCTGTTTTCTTTCGACAACGGAATTAATTTTAATTTAATTTCTACAACTTTTGTGTATTGAATTTGGAAAATGGATTCCATATTTGGAATCAGTGGGTCCAAATTATGTTAATAAGCTACTTTTTATTTTTGGGAATTATGAATAGTAACTACGGTAAATTTTATTTACCATAGTTAAAGGTAAATCGGGTAATTAATGGTAAATATAATATTATAATATTATCCTAACACATACCAAAATTCTATTGGATGGCTAAAAGTAGACCCATATAACCTAAGGTTCGGATTAGATTCATTTTATGGACTTTTGACCATGAAAATAATTTAATTATTATTAAAACCAAAGAAAGTGACAACATGTCACTCTCTTAAATATTATAAGTATAATAATCTTAATTTAGTGATAAACATCATAAAACTTCGAACATGAATAGTCTCCAGAAAGCTAATAAAATTATCTACATCATGATAATTTATTTAGAATTTTTAGGGATTAAATAATTGTCATTAATGGTGATACATTAATGATACAGAAATTATTTATTAAGTGGGAAATAAGTAATATAGTTTTTATTGAAATAATAATACCCATTAAAAGGCCCACAAACCTAACCAAAACTTATTGGTAGTGTATATATACACATTAATCATCCAATTACCTAATATATAACCATTTGGAGCCTTATGAAAGTGATTATGACACTTATATTATTTTATTTCAAATGATGCCAAAGTTGTCACCTTCATAATTTAATAAATATAACAATTTAAATATTGTGATTTTAAGATGATAAATTCGAGTAAAAGTATTATTGTGAAAGGTAATAGATTTATATTCATCATAGGAGTTTATTTTTAATTTTTATGCAACAAATAATTATATTAAATAATTATACAAAAATGTTGTAGTAATTATTTTATTAAGAGATAAACCAAATAAGTGGTTTTAAAAATAATAAAATAAATATTATATGAACTATTTAATGTGATCCAATAATTTTATAGATACATATGACCTTTTATGAATCTATTAAAGCTTTTAGTTTTAACATATATTCTGTATATAGTTTATTTAAATTCAAATAAATGAATAGTGTTAAAATTGACACTATTGTTATTTTATAAAAATAACATATTATAAAATTGTTTAAAAATCAAAAAAATATTTAAAAATTATAAATTTAAATTTATATGGTATATAATGTTATAAAGTAAACAATTATGGAAAATTCACAACAAATAAGTAATTATTTGTTATAATTTAAAATTTATAATTTTATTACCACAAATAAACTTAAATAGATTAAATAAGGATAAATCAAAATGATAAGGTTTAAAATAAGATCCAAACATGTCTAAATTTGATTGGTTGATGCGATTACAACCCTATATCATCTAATATTTGAATATGGGTCATTTTTGGAGGTTTTTAAGTGGGGTTAGATTTATTATAAATTACTATTTTTAAGAATTCCAAAGGTGTCCCTCTCCTCCCTTATAAAAGGGAACCTCCTCCCTCTCTTCCACACACCACTTTGGGCCTTCATGCTCGGCCAACCCCTACTCAATTATCTTCTCCACTTCCCTAGAAACATCCTAGAGGTCTTTGTCTTCTTCAAAGACCAATTTTAGTTCCCCAAGAGGAGGTCTCAAAGGGGTGCTTCAAAGAAGAGGTAATTTCCGTTACCGATTATTTCACCTTTATTTCTTCTTCCACTTATTCTTATTAGGTTGTTTCATTATTAAGTAATAACATCAGTATCACTCATATACTTATATGTTATTATAAGTATTAAACAACCCTATTTCACCATCTATCCATCCTATGGAAAATGAAATCACAGCGCGTGCGTACGTACAGAATACCGTCTCCACGTCGTGGTGTAATCTATTTTCCACCACCACCTTACTTGGATGGGTATAATGGTGTAAATAATAACTATATATGATTATTGTAAATTGATATTGATTATGTAATAGTATACATACACTCCAATAAAATTCCACGATCATGGGAACGATATCATCGCTCGTGCGTACGTATGGAATACCGTCTCCACTACGCGATGAGATTCATTCTCAATGATTAACCATTCATAAATTATTATAAAGTATATATAATAAGTAATAATGAAATATATGACATAATAATGATACTATATTTATGTATATATATATATGTATGTCATCCAATTAATTCCATTCAATTCAATGAGGAAACGAAAACAACGTTCATGCGTACGTACGGCCTACCGTCTCCATGAACGGTGTATTTACTTCTATTTATCGATCTATTATATATATGTATATTCTGAATATATATTATATATAAATCATGTTTTACATTCTGGATGTAAGTAATCATGATCTAAGTAATCATATGAATAATTACAAGTCAAAACACGGACGACAAATGAAACGATTTTACCCAAAATGTTCTTTAACATGGAATTTACAAAAGAACGAGTAATATAAAGTCATAAGTGAACCATATATGATATCATAACAATTAATATGATTCTGTAATAAGTCAATAACATTATTTAAATCATTATACAGGAGCTTCGGACACTTACGAAGCAAATCAGACCTAAGGTAAGGGATAATTTTGCAAATCTCATTTTTATCCGAGATTGATTATTCGTAAGTATTTACTGGGGTTATTTCTATCATCCATGTCCATGTTTTATAAAAGTGTTTTCATGTATGTTTAATGTCCTTTTTACCCTTTTTTGACTTTTACTACATGGTATGTAAGGAATCTTTCTTCTGTTTACGTTACGAGGTACTTTTTTGACTTTTCCGGCAAAAGTACGAGAAGAATGTTTTTTTAACTTATACGGCACAAACAGATTTTTACGGTTTTATAAAGACTTATTTTCATGAAGCTTCATCAAAAATATTTCATGACTATTTTCAACAAAATATCCTTCTTTTAAAATTGCATGATGTTTTGTGAAAAGAAATTAATTTTGAAGAAGAAAGGATATTTCCCCCAAGAATTCATTTCAAGTGTTTTATCAAAACCATTTTTTCATCTAAGATGACTTTATTTCATATTTGTATGTTTCAAGTATAATGTATCTATGATTTACATGGTTTCACTTTTCTAATTATGAAATTATATCCATTTCTTTTATATGGATTATGTGATGATGGAATGATATTTATGAAACCCATTTTATTCTTTGGGTTATAATGAATGATTTATGATTATGTTGTGGCACAAGTAAGAATGATTTCATTATGAGATGGGTGGGACCTATATCTCCCTCCAATGCATTGGGTAAATATTTATATCTCATGAGATAGACATGGCTGGAATGGTAATTTAATCTGATTTAGTGTTACAGGACTGAAACGAGGAGTGAACTCGATTCAGAAAGGGACTTTGTCCACTAAGATGGTCTTGGCAGCAATGCCTTGGCTACTATGGTAATCATTACATGTGCTTAATGGATGCCACAATTACATGTTTTATTCCCATACTATTTTATCATGATTTATGTTCCATTATGATCTATGCCTTATGTAATTCCATGTTTTATGTCGCTGATCAAGATTTTTAATGTTCATTTTTTTAAGTTCAAATGTATATGGTATGTTTTATTTTATCCATGCTTACCCTTACTGAGCATTTGAGCTCACCCTTTTTATGTTTTCTTTTCCCCCAGGATTAAAAGAAAGATTTTATGTAAGGAAACATAAAATTGGAAGATTTTTATGGGAGTTGTTGAAGATCTTTCACCACGATTAGAAGATTACGTTCCAAGTTTCCAAAGACACTAAACTATTAAGGTCCTTGTGTGTCTGTTTTTGTTATGTATTAAGTATTCCACTAAAGTAATGTAATGTCCATGTACGTCAAGCTTTGGGTCTCTACAGATGGGGTTGAATCTAGATTGGCTATAATAAAGGGTTTTGTGTGTTGAAATAAAACCTGAGAAGAATTATCAATGAAGAAAATTTGTTATGATGAACCATTTGATGATCCTTGGTAATGAGTTCCCTAATTATAATCTCAAATACCCCTAATTGTTTAAGTTCTTTGGTTGATTCATATTCAACAAAGTTCACCTTAAAAAGTTCATGCATTGATTCTTTAAGTATTTCTATAAATGGGACATGGATATACCTCCTAATATAAACTCTAAAAACATCTTCAACCACATCAATTATCTTATATGTCACCTAAAATATTGATTTATTAAACACTTCAAATTATCCTTGGTCACAACTAGCAGGAAAGGTGGGTTTTCCTTTTAGTACATCAATAACATCCCCATTTGTAGCTAGGAATTTCTTATTCAAAATGATAGGTACCCACTTGTTACACTCCATATTAATCACTAATAAATTAGTTACTAATAGTTCATCCATCCTTAATATGAGTTTATTGATTGAAATATCATTCAACTAATGAGAAATATAGGTTGTTTTCATCTCCCATAGACCTAATCATTGAAATAAGGAGTAAATAATCAGGTTGATTCTATCACCCAAGTCACACAATAAATTAATATCCTCACTTTCCCCTATTATAAATAGTATAAAAAACTTCTAGGTTATTTCAATTTAGAAAGTAACTTCATTTTTAGAACATTGTTTCACTCCTAAGTTAAATATATGGTAAAATATTCATCTAAGTCACTTTTATCATCTAAAAATCACATGAGAAATTTGAAATTGGAATGGATTTTGTTAAAGGATTCCAAAAAGTCCACGTTAGTGCTTAAGGTTTTAAAAAACTCATGAAATTTTAAATAATCAGTCTATAATTTTTCTTTTTGATCCTTTGAGGGAAGGGTATGGGGGAATTCTTCAAAACAATGGGAATCCCCTCAGGATCTTCCTCTAACTTTTTATTCAATTTATTGTATTTTCATTCTAGGAATTTTTCCCTTAAATTTTAGATGAAACTACTGGACTTAAATGAGTTTTAATATTGATTTCCAGGTTTATAGATTCACATATTTCCCTATTTGGGTTTCCGGATTCATTCATAAATTTTTTTTCGATTGTTTTAGGGTTTTTTCTAATATCCTCATGTGTTTTAAATCCATGCCATGTGGTAATATCCATGGAATTTTCCATAGAGTTAACTAATGTTATGTTTGGAAGTTTACCCATATCTCTAGTGTTCATGTATCTAATAAGTTACCCCACTTACAACTCCATGTTTTTCATTTTAGCATATGTAACTGCTTTATCTTAATCATGTTGATCCTTCCATGAATCAAATTTACCAAACACCCACTACAAAATACCTCTTACCTCATATTAATAATTGATGGTTTTAGCCTTATGTTGGTTTTTAAATTATGGTTTGGGCTGTTATGGGAAACTAGGGTAATATCACCTAATTATACCATACTCTATCCATGACAAGTTTAAGAGATTCTTATAACCTTAATTGTAGTTGTTGAAAAATTGGTAATCTCTAGCCTAAATATTAAGACTATATCTTAAAAAATTAGCATTTTAAATGGGTTGGGATAGCATTCATATTTTGGGGATTAGTTTATAGAGTGACCAAACATTCTACATTGGGTACATTGTTCTCTAAGGGATGGGTTTTGAGTGTAACTTCCAATTTGGTTAGCATTCTATCTTGCATTTTGGTCCATCATAGACTAGAATTGTTCTTTTATTTCATCTAGCTAGGAATGAACCACTATTTTTTTTAAAGGTAATGCTTTGGTCAAAGACCAAAGCATAATTTATTGATAAGCAAAAACAGATTACAAAATGCGAAAGGAGGGGATTTTTTTACAATCTCTATCAAAAAGATATAATAAATCGGAAGGAATAGCATCCATCCAAGTCATGCTTTGATGGACACCTTTGTTGGCTAGGGCATCAGCAACGGCATTTACTTCACGATAGGCATGAGTAGCGATATAATCAATCCCATGGAGAAAATTAAGACAGTTTATCCAACGAGCTGTGAGGGACCAGGCAAGGTGGATGTTGCCTTTCCAGATGGCATGTATAATAGTGGTTGAATCACTTTCAATCCAAAGCTTTCTCCAGCCTATTTGAAGAGTAAAATCAACAGCATGAATAACGCCAAGCATTTCTGCCTCCAGAGATGAAGAGTGACCACATCCAGCAAAGAAACAACCCTAACATTGACCAACTGAGTCTCTAAAGATACCACCACAACTGGCAGGTCCAGGGTTGCCTTTAGAAGCGCCATCGATGTTCACTTTGATCCATCCTGGAATTGGCGGTTGCCAGAAAACTTCCAAGGAGTGTTTAGGCTTTGGGAAAATGCCAGGAATATGCAGATGACGAAGGATCATAAAATCACCAACGGAGTTGTTGCAACAGTTCTTTTGAATTGAGGCTGCTTCATGAATCGCAAGAAGAATATGAGACTTCCCTGCATTAAGATTAAGAGAGTGATTATTGTGAATGAGATCATTTCTAACATACCAGAGATCATGCACGAGTTCCGCCACTGCCACAAGAAACAAGTTTTTGACATGCAGGGAAGCATCATGTCTAGTGCAATTATTTAGAAAAAAAGAAATTGAATCATTAAGGGGCTTTCTGCAATTAAAAAGATAGAAGATGTAATTCCAAAGAGCAGAGGCCATCGCACAAGATAGAAACAGATGATTGGCATCTTCCCTATGTTGGTTACATAGACAACACTTGGAACAAATAGATATTCCAAAGGTTTGAAGACTAGTTTCCAAAGGTAATCTATTGTGCACAATGCGCCAAATATGGGTAAGCCTGGAAGGTTTAATCTAAGGTTTTTTAAATTGATTCACCCAAGATAAATTAGAATCATGGTCAGAAAAATTATGTTTATAATATCTTTTAGAGTCTAGAATACCATTAGAAGAAGGTTCCCAAACAAGGAAATCACCAACAGAAGAAAAAGTATAATTCTCAATAGCTTGCATAATAAGATCTGGGAGATCATAATCAGGAGATTGTAAGACCTCTTTTATAGTCTGATCAGTGTCTACAGGAAGATTACTTGGGGGGTAACAAAGAGATCAAAGGGCTGCCACACCATTTTCCACACCAAAAATTGATGGAAGAATCAGCACTGACAATCCATCTAGAATTTTGCATGATTTTATGATAGGAGTCCCGGATGGAAGGCCAGATGGAAGAATTAAGGAAGTTCAGATTACCTTTGAAAAGTTTAGAGAGAAACCTATGTTTAAGAAAGTCAGTAGCTTTAGAAGAAGAATTAATGATACGCCAAGTAAGGCAGGCCTGAAGAGCATCATTAAACAACATTAAATTTTTAATTCCAATTCCACCATTAGAAATGGGTTTACAACAAGAATTCCAAGGAATAGTGAAAAGCTTCTTTTCTAAAATTCTTCCAGACCAAATGAAGTTTTTAATATAAGTATTGATTTTTTTTAAAATACCAACTGGCCATTTATAGACCATAAGGGAATAGACCATTTTAGAAACAATGGTCGATTTAACCAAATAGATTCTTCTAGCCATAGAGAGAGACTTCCCTTTCCAATTAGCAAGTTGATTAGTGATATGAGAAATGATGTTAGAAAAATAGATAGCTTTGGGTCGACCCCAGAAAATAGGAACACCCAAATAAGTGAATGGTAAATTACCCACTTTAATACTCAGGTAATTTATAATACCAGTTTTCCTTCTTATAGGAAATTTTTTTCCAAAATAGATGTAAGATTTGTTCCAGGAGATTGCTTGACCAGAGACATCCTCATAATGAGTTAAAGTTTGCTTAAGAGCATGCAGATTTCTCTGGTCTCCTTTTATGAATAAGATAATATCATCAGCATATAAAAGGTGGGTGGGGGAATTTAAGTTCCTGGCCACCTGAATCGGTTTAATCAAATGTTTCTCGACCTAGTGATTAATGAGCCTGCTAAGATAATCTTCAGCAATGACAAAGAGGATGGCAGAAAGAGGGTCTCCCTGCCTGACACCTTTAGAGCATTTAAAGAAACCATGAGGGGTACCATTAATCAGGATAGAGATATGAGCTGAATGAAAGAGAGTCTTGATTCTACCAATGAAGGAATCATTAAAACCAAAGCTTCTAAGAACTTCATATATAAAATTACAATCAATGGTATCGAAATATTTTCTAATATCCAGTTTGATGGCCACACAAACACCTCTAGATTTTTTATTTAAAGTGTTCGTACATTCAGAAGCAAGGAAAATGCAATCCTGAATGGATCTTCCCTTGATAAAACCAAATTGGTTCCAAGAAACAATTCTATTGCAGATAGGAGCAAGTCTATTTGCAATAACTTTAGTGATGATTTTAAAAATAGTGTTAATCAAAGCTATAGGTCTAAATTGATGTATCTCAGCTGCATTCTCAACTTTAGGAATTAAAGTTAGAAGTTGAGAATTGATTCCATGAGGAAGAGTTCTATGAATGAATAAGATCTTGACAAGATTACAAACATCATTTTGGATGATGTCCCAATGGTTTTGGAAAAAACCATTATTGAAACCATCCGGGCCAGGAGCACTGTCTGGGTTTAAACCAAAAACAATTTCTTTAATTTCTTGATCTAGAGGAATGCTTAAAAGAGTCTTATTATCTCCTTCATCAACTAACAAAGTAATGATGTCAGGTTTAAGATCAAAATTTCTATCCGGACCATTTAAAATATTATAAAAATGAGAGGTAACATGATCTGTGATGGCTCCTTCAGAATCAATGACCAAGTCATTATGGATGAGCATAGATAGAGGACAACTAGCCTTTCGAATTCTTTGCAGAAAATTATAAAATTTATTATTATGATCTCCATCAGTAAGCCATTTAGTTCTAAACATCCATTTACGAATGTTGTCTTTGAAAGTAAGTAAATAATTGAGTTTAGAAGAGATATTAGCTTCCAACTGAGGATCCAAAATAAAATCAGAATTAGTGTTCTGAGTTTGGAAGCAACTAAGTTCATTTTCAAGGTAAGAGATGTCAAGATCTATTTGAGAGTTATATTTTTTACACCAACCTTTGAGAGCTTTTTTAAGAACTTTCAATTTACAAAAACAAGAAAAAGAATCTTTATGATGCTTCATGGAGTTCCAAGTGTTAGAAATAAAAGTGACACAATCAGGGTTCGAAGACCAAGCATTGTTAAATTTAAAAGGAAATAAAGGTTTTCGATCATTCATGAGGAGATTAACAAGGATAGGATGATGATCAGAATTGATTCTGGGTAGAGTAACACTAGATATTTTATCCCAAATATCAAGAGCCTTCATATTGACAAAGGCTCTATCAAGTTTACTAGCAACAGTCCTATTATAATGTTTTCTGTACTAGGTGTATTTTTCACCAATAAGGTTGACCTCAAATAGATTACAATCATCAATAGTAGATTTAAACTCTCTAGTAGAAATGGAGAGATGAGAAGGACCAATTTTTTCAGAAGAGGAGAGAATGGCATTAAAATCTCCCAAAACAATCCAAGAGTATTGAATATGATTAGCAATATCAAGGAGTTCAAGCCATAAGGCTCTCCTATCCTGATACCTATTTTTGGCATAAACCATAGTAAAAAAAATTTGTTGACTATTCCATAAGAATTCACAAGTAAATTACTGATCATATGTTCTAAAAATGTTAACCTTATTTATAGTATTATGGAAAAAAATCCACATAGAGTCAACATGAGGACTGTTATTCCAAGAACCCATAAAACTGTAATTAAGAGCTCCAAATCTCATAAAGGTCGTTTTAAAATTGACCTTAGGTTCAGCAATGGAAAACAGGTGTGGTTTATGAGTATTTAAAAACCTCCTAAGAGTAGAGGAGGTGTCATTGTTGGCTACCCCTTGACAGTTCTAGAAGAGGACATTCATTTTGGATTATGTCTTGGGTTAGTACCCTTTTTCTTTTTTGATTTACCAGAGCCCTTCTTTTTTTGGGATCTCGTAACCATTGAGGTAGAAGAAGAATTATGTTGACTCTCATCAGAGTCAGAACTGTGAGAGATATTAGCATTCGGATCAGCATCCAGAATGGGAACAGAATCAAAGGAACATATTGGAGCAGAACTGTCCAGTGTGTAGTGATGGTCAGCCCTATGAGCAGAGTCTTTTTCAGGGACAAGGGGCAGTATAGAGCTGTTATTCACAAGGATAACTTCATGAGAAGGAGATGGTACAGAATGAGGATAGGGCTCAGTCACATTCTGTACAGTTTCATGTTTAGCAGGGTTTGAGTGATTAGAACCAGTAAAAGAGACATGGTCCTTGTTCTGATTGACAGAAGCAGAATAGGGAACCATCCTATTGACCAAGCAATGATTAGGATCTGGGACAGATTCAGGAGGCAGTGAAGTGTGTGGAGAGTTGCAAGCCAATTGAGAATGTTCAAGAGCAGCATTATCAACAAGAGTGATAGTGTTAATATTAAAACTATCAGCCTTTTCAGAAAGAACAGTACTAGTAATATCCAATTGTTTCTGCAAAGCAGCAGAAGTTTGCATGTCATTCAGGAGTTTAGACTCTTCCTTCTCAACAGGAAGATATTCAGCACGTAAATTCAGGGTAGGATCATGAGTGTGTGATAAAGTGTGATCAGTAGAGATTCCAGTAATTCCAGTAACAGAATGAGACTTAATTAAAGAAACTACAGCAGCAATAGGAACATTTATAGTATCAGAATTAGAAGAAACAGTGTTACCTGAATCTGCAGAGTTAACATTATCACTATGAATCATGTTGGAAGCAACAGCATTCTTCTTTAGAGAAGCTACTGTGTCATCCAAGTTCCTACATATAGTCTTATTTAAACATGAAGTATCAGAAGTAGAGGCAATGTTAACAGGATTTGGATTGGGATTAAAAGTGCTTTTGTCAGAACAAATTCTGTTACAGTCGACAATAGCTCCTTTTAAATCAATGGGTTTATCATTGTTTTGAGAATCATCCTCCTCCTCAACCAAAACAGCCCAAGATTTTCCTTCCAAGGTTGAGGGGGAATTGATTTTCTTGACCCAAATGTCATTATTTTTTGTATGGGGATCAGATTTATCCATAGCATTTTTCCCTTTTTTATTATGTTTAACCTCTTGCCAATCATTTTTAACTGGAGGGTCCAGATGCTTCCTAGCAACCCAACAAGTGGAAAAATTATGCCTAATGAGTTTGCAAACTTCACAGAAGGATGGATTCTTTTCATACTCAATACTGAGTTCCACTTTGTGATTAGGGGCATTGAAAATTATGGAGGATGGTAAGTCACTAGCTAAGTTGACTTCCACCATAACCCTATCATATAATCCAAGGTCCCCATTAAAGGTTCTACGGTCAATTTTAATAGGGGATCCTAAACAAGAAGCAATATCATTCAGAATTTTCAGATTCCAAAAGAACCAATTAAGTCTATGAATTCTAATCCACACATGTGCCAAGTGATTTTTATGAGTGTATGGATTAAAAGTAGGATCCTAATTTGAAATTCTAAAAAAACCAGGCTTTAGATGCAAATTTCCAATCTTCCATACCTGCTCAAGTTCAATTTGAGATCTAAAAGAAAGTGGTAGTATCCTTTGCCTATGGGGACTATCTTCCATTTTGTAGAGCTCCAGCAATGAGAAATCCTATTATTTAACTCAACAATAGGCCATGGATTATCTCCTGTATTATAAGAAATTCGACCAAGAACCGAATACCTGAAAAGTTGTTCCCTCTATTTCAGGGCTTCTAGATCAGCATCAACCGAAAAGCCACCATCATCCAGTTTCTTGAAAAGAGGTTTCTTGCGATCCTTCTTGCTACTGAGATCAGTAACCTTTAGCGCATCGTGGAAGGAGATAAGAGTATTGCGAAGAGGGATTTGAAAATCTCCTACTTCGATGTTTGAAGGTGCAGGATCAACAGATGCAGTAATCAAAGGGGAAACAAATTCCCACTCTAGTTCGAAGCCAGCCATCAGATCAAGAAGTAGTAGCAAGCGTTAGGGTTTTGAGTCTCCCATTGGAGCATGATACAAGAGCTCCCCCCATCCCATGAACCACTATCCTTATACCAATAATTATTTAACTCATGTCTACTATCATTATACTAGAAACCTTGTGTTATGAATTTAAGGTTAGGGTGTTGTAAATGTGTCTAAGTTCCTCAACAGTTTTATCATTAAAATTACCTCCAACTAATTGGTCAACCAAATTCTGCCTTGAAGGTGACATCCCTTCAAAGAAAAATTCCATGAGGACATTGGAAGAGTCTATACCTTATTTTACTAGTGGAATAATAGATACAATAAGAAACAAATAATTTGGAATGTTTGGTCACTCTAGAGTGGCACAATATATACAACAATAAACATACAACAACAAAAGTAGATATAAACACACATAATAAATAAGCAGTGAAAGAATATACAACTGAATAACTAAATAATAATAAAAATACATTTGATAGTGTCATATACATGGATGAAAAACATACTGATATTAATAGCTCGGGAGGGTGTCATTAATTCCCTACGTGTCTATGTAAAAATAATAAAATTATAAAACTCAAACTATGCTACTTGATTAATTAAAATGCAGTATTATGAAAGTTTTAGGTTGATCCACAAAGATGACCTATTAGTTTTATTAGGATTTCAAAATATTTAATTTTATTAATTTTAATAAAATGGTGAGAAAAGATAGGTTTTGGTTGATTTGATAAAATCAGAATGAAAATGAAGAAGATTTATTGATTGGTTTGTAAGAAAATTTGAAAAGTGCACTAGGGTTTTTGTAATTTTAGGGTTCATGTTCAATTGGATTTAATAAAATAGGTTGATTAATTCATGATTGGTGTTAGAGTCGAGATGATAAAATCCAATGGTAATGGTATCTCCTCCTCAATGCGGTAATACCTTATTTCCCTTGGTCTGGTAATTTAGGGTTTCACCAAATTGAGTTTGTATGGATACCATATTTAAACCTGATTTCCTCTAAAGTTGATAGCGTTCATGGATTCTTTAGGGTTATTAGTTGTTGAATTTTAATATTATTTTTTATTCTATTATAAATGGCCATGATAGAATAAAAATAAAGGGATTGGAAGTTGAAGAATAAATTTTATAAACCAAATACATGAATAAAAATAAATGAAATAAATCCAACAACACCTTACCACTTCGATTACGCTACCTGGGAATAAGGTGGGTTTACCCCCTCATCCATGTGATGGTATAATAAGAGTTAAAGAGGAAAGAAAAGGAATGCATAAGGAAAAGGGAGATGAACTCAGGGAGGGTGCAATATCTCTCTCCAAGATTTGGTCTTTGGCGGATCTGGATTTAAATTCCTTCAATAGTAGTAGCCAAACCCTCTCGTACAATATTGAAAATAATTAAGGTATGGTTAATAATGGATCTTTGGTAGGTCCCAAGGAATATATTTGGTCAAAATTCAAAGATATGCCGAATTTGGTCACTTAAAATTTTTCCTAACAATTTACATGACGTGTAATGGTGTTTCACATCGTGTAATTCTGATCCAAGTTTGCCTTCAAAATTTTTGAATCTACACAAATCTCATATGAATATCATTCATAGATTTGGAACTTTTACTCCATTTATGAGGTTTATTTGAGACTCACGATGTGTAATTGAATTTCACAGCGTGTAATCTTGTCACGACTTGTTCTGGTAGTGATAGTTTCCTGATGAATTCATGTTTTGTAATTGGTTTACACATCATGAAACTCTTCTTCTCCATTTTTCCAACATTGCAACATCCTCACAAATCTGGTGTCCTTTAGCTCCATTATTTACCCCTTTTCATTCCTTTTTCATAAATTCATTATTTCCTACCAAAATCATAACACAAGTCAATATGTTCCAAAATTGTCAAGATTATTCATTTAATAACATAAATCAATATAATAAAACACTCTAAAGTTTATGTATGAAATACACTTATAAAATACTCCCACACTTGAATTTACAATTGTCCTTAATGATTGAATCTCAACATTTTACAAAGGACATTCACCTTACCATGCTTCCAATTCAATTTCTATAAAAACAATTGATCGAACAAAAAAAATTAAATGTTCGATCATCACAGGTAGAAAATTTATCAACGCCTCATTTTTTCAAAGAAACAAGTCAACCATGTATCTTACTTTTCATCTTTTGAAATATAAAATCCTTTCAATCATACATTTTCATTCTTCAATCCATTATTAATAAGAATGAAATATCAATTTACCTCACATGAATTTTTCCGCTCATCATCAGGGTATGAAATAATAGGGTGATGCACATACCTTAAGAACATGTAACTTACCATAGGCTTTCAAGGCATCTAACATCTCTACCACATAAATATAGAATCACAATTAATCATGAAGGATTTACTTTTTAGGATCAAATGACTCTGAGGCTTAGGGAAGGTGGGTAAATGATGTAAATCATGTAAGGATCAAAAAGAAGGTTCAACTCTAAATTACTTTTCATGATAATCAAAAACATCTCAATGAAAGTCTCCACTTCCCTATGTATCATAGAGTAAGATCATAATTATATGACATGAAATAAATAAAACACCCTCTTTTATTATTATTTTTCTATTCTTTTTTAAAATTTGTGCTAGGTAAAATTTTTATATCCACTACCCAACCCCTAATTATATCCTCATGAAATTTTTTTTAATAGTTATAATAAGATCACCAGTCAATTAAATGGTGATTTTGGAATTTCTATAGACATAACTCATTTTTAAGAGGGTTTTCAATAAATACAATGAATGTGCCTTCCCCAAATCTCATGATATTTCCCCCACACTTATTCATTAAATATATATATATCTCTTCCACCAATTTCCATTTCCCCCACTCCTATGTTTGATAATCATGAAAAATATTTAGAGGAAGGTAGGAATGGATAAGATAGGATTGCAATATGTTATATTTCCTAAAAAGGTTATCTATGGCTTTTACAGACTTAAAATGGATTAATGTAAGATAAGTCTTATGATAAAGTGTTAAACAAAATAAAATGCATCAATCATTTTAAAAGAGATTCTGTTTTTTCATAGCTTCAATAATATGTAAATTATATTCTAGAAGAAATCATGCCTGATTTTCTCAAGAAATATAGGAAATAAAGAATGGAAAATATTGTTTCAGTGGTTGTCTTAGGAATGAGATGAATGGATGGGAAAAATACTCAAGGAAATGCACATGAATAATTAAATCAATGAATGTGTATATCATAAATTCAAATAATGTCCAAATCTCAGAAAAATTTCATTTATAAATATTAGCATGATGCCCTAAATAATGATTTTATAATTCCTAAACCACATGATTATCTCTACTAATTCTTTTCTCTATTTTTATCATTAAAGTTTATTGAAAAATAAATTTAAATTCATTTCATGGTATTTATCCAAAATAGTTTGTGTCTCCTAGTTCAGTTTATTGAATCATGAATAAAATGTGGGGAATGAAATTGGGAGTTAAAAACTCTAATTAAATGTTGTGAATACAATAGATAATTTTTGAATTTGAAACTATTACTCCCATTTCATTTTTTCTTCAATCATCGATGTGTAAGTTCTTCCTGTGGAAGATTCATGATGTGTAATTTTGCTATAACCTCTTCTTTTTATTCTTGATACATGCTGATGCCTTGGGTATTGATGGTCCTAAAAACCAAAAATAAATAGGTGAAAGAACATTCCATTATTAACGAATTTGAAAATATTTGGAGTGATAGAATGCACACCTAAAAAAAGATAAATAAATAAAAACAAAAACTCAGGTTGCCTCTTGGAAGTTCTTTTGTTTAACATCATTGGCTTGACCTTACCTTCTTCATCTTAATCTTATGTGACATGTGATTGATTTTTTTACATCTTCTGGGTCTATAAATGGTCTCAGTTATGACCTTTCAACATAGTTTGTCCCCTATACTTCTTCTCTGAACAACTTAATTCTTTTTAATGGTAGTACTTACTTAATATTCTTGGGAATGACCCACCATTTATTCCTTAATATTGATGAACTAAATGAAAGTTCATGTATCATCCATAATTTTTTTCCTTTCTCAAATGTAATGGAGTCGGTCTCTCCTATAGTATCAGCAGCCTTGGTCTTCAGCTTCTCTTTCTTCTTCAGTTGAGAATCATCTTCACCAAAAGCATCTAACTCATGTTCCTCCTCAATTTTAGCAACATCATCAACTTCGGGTGTACTTACTATCCAAAGTAATTTTCTTCTTTTAACATTGTATTTCTTCATTTCTCTATGGATGATGAAACTTACTTGATCACTTCCAACTCTCAGGTAGAGTTCTCTATTTTGAACATCGATAAACACAGGCCCTATGGATGAAAATAGTATTCATATAATGAGTGTATTTTCCTCTTATTCCATGTAAACCACTAAGAAATCAATGGGGAATTATAATTTTCAAAATATAATTAGGATGACCTCAATTATTTCTCGGGGATTCTTCACTTTTGAGTCTTCTAATTGGAGTGAAACTCTTGTGGGATTCAGGACTTTTAGACCCAAACTCTTGAATGTTGTGTATGATGTGATATTGAAACTCTCACCAAAGTCACATAAATCTTTTCCACACATGTTATCTCTAATAAAGATTGGAATTGAAAAGATACTTGGATCACTTTTCTTTGTTATTTAGGTTCTTAGATACCTCCGTTGAACACTCCCATGTGAGTGGAATTGTGCCATTCTATTCTAGCTTCTTCATATGAGTTACCAACTATTTCATGAATTTTTCATATGTCGGCATGTTTTAAAGAGCCTCTGCAAAAGGTATATTAATATGAAATTATTTATAGTGTTCCAAAAACTTACTTTAATGCATGTTGTTCTTCACTTGGCCCATTTTTTATAGAAAAGTTAATCTTGGCTTTTACTGAGTTGGTTATTCTTCTTATTCTTCTTCTTCTTCAACTACTTGTTCCTTTTTATCTTCAGCTTCCTCTTTTCTAGCTTCAACTGGTGGTTTTCCAGAAAATTCTATACCACTTCCTTTTGTTTTCTTCCCACTTCTAAGTTGTATAGATTTTAAATATTCACATGTACATACTTCAAAGTATCCTAGAAGTGTTCTTCTTGGACTCTCTCTAAGTTTATCAGCAATATGGACAACTTGATGCTCTAGATTCCTTAATGTGGCCTTTTGGTTTGATGTTTCTTATTTTATTTCTCTAAGTACAGCCCCAGAAGCAATCATGAATATTGTTAGTGTCTCTTTAAATGTATGTACCTATCTCATCAGTGTAATCCCTTGGGGTGCTTTTTATTGTAACCCTTGTGGTATTTTTTGAAATTATTGTCCTTGTTATTGATGTTGTTGTAGTATTCAACCCTAAAATTGATTACCCCAATTGTAATCAATATAATTTGCATCTTCAGTATACATACCTTGGTGGGTTTTTTATTATCCCATCATCATGTCCATATTCCTGGTCAATGACTCTAGATTTTCCACCATCCATTCATTATTGTTGGATTCATGAACACCTTTTTGTTTTGTTTCTTCTCTTTTCCACTGAAAAAGGTTGCTCGCTATTTCATCCAATAAGATGTATCTTTCTTAAGGTGACCTCTTCATTAATGATCCACTAGCTGTAGAATCAAGAATTCACCTATTTACCTATGAAAAAACTTTTTATAGTTTTTTTATTAGCATTCTTAGCTCTATTCCATGATGAGGGAATTTCTAATTCATATCTTTATAATTTTCCCTTGTAGAATACAATGATTTTTCATCAAATTAAAAAAATATATTGTTTAACCATATGTCCATTGACTTGGAGGGTGGAAAGAAGCAGGTGAGGATGTTTCTGGCCATCTCATCCCATGTTATGATGGAATGCACTGGAAAGCTTTAAATCCAATCTCGATCTCGCTTATGTAATGAAAATCAGAAAATACGAATTCCTATCGTATCGATTGAGACATTCTGGAATTTAAATGTATCACAGAGCTCAAGAAATCTTCCAAATTTGTTTTTCAAATATTCATGTAGAAGTCCATTGAATTGCACGCTATTTGATATCATCTAAAAGATTTAAGGATTTTTATAGAGGTGGTTTTCTGTAACGGGGGTGCTAGGATGCTAGGTTGCAATCCTATGTTCAACAACCGTATGTAGTCTGCGAGCGTCTACATCCCCTAGTCTCTTTGAAGGACTCATGCATGTTGATTTTTTTGGCCTACACGCAACTGCATTTCATGGGCTGAGGAAACGAGCTACCCACAGCTTCAGACATGCCATGTAGTGTTGTTCAGGTGAGTGGATATAGATAGGAGGCCGAGCCTTCTGTATTTCCATTGTAGGGGAATTTTCTTGCTGCTAAAGGGTCTCATGGATAAGGAAGATAGTATGGGGTTAGTGTCTTGGGTAAATTGGACCCAAACATTCCCATTACCCAGTCCTCTTCCATCCAGAAGTCTGGAAGTGAGGGAAAGAAGAATGGAATGGAGGATAAAACTGGCAAAGTGGATTTTCTGTGCAGGCTGAGACCTCTCAAAGAAGCCCTGGGGTTTGAGTTGAAAAATAGTTTTGAAGGTCTGGCAGTCCAAGACCAAACATTGACACATGAGGAATATGATTCTAGTGATGAAATTCATAGCCAACTCTCAGTGGACAGTTTGGACCGCTTCTAAGGAAAAGTCCCCCATAGCCCAAGACGGAAGAAGGGGCAAAAAGGAAAGTGTGACTCAGGGAAATGCATTGTGACTCAGGGGAAAAAACCCAAGGGACGTAAATACTATTCTTAATTTCCTAAACCGATGGAAACCAGGTCATCCAAGAAATGTGGGTGCAAGGAAACCAAAGTCCTGCAAGTCTGGGAAAGGGGTGATCTAAGAAGATAACCAAGAGTGATGTAAAAAGAGGTACAGGAGTTTCTAAGGCTCATATTTCACTCCAAGGAAGAAATGACAGGGGAAGTTCTTCATCCCATTGCCTCAAATGAGGATATTTTAAGAATCTGTGAAAGAAGGTTGCAAGTTAATGCCACTGAAGAGCAAGAATCTTAGATAGAAAAGCAAGACCGTATCATCGCTTGAGGCTTTAATCAAGGGAAAATCACCTTAGAGGAATTCATTCAGACAATGGACAGAATGGTTACCCACCTCGAAGAACTTATCCAGGAGGATCCAGACATCCAATTTAGTACTCTACACTAGGAATTATATAGATTTTCTGACTCAAATAATCTTAGTCTGGTGTTTAATAATTTTTTGAGCTCTTTTAGCACGTAGTGGTTCTTGTTTGGTGGACTACGGTTTCCCACTTTCCCTTAAAGTGGCTTTTTAATAAAAAAATTATATTTGGTGGTATTATTGAGAAAGTTTGAGGTCATTTCATAAAGAAAACTAATAAGTTTTATTAGGTTTTCAAAATATTTAATTTTATTAATTTTAATAAAATGGTGAGAAAAAAAGGGTTTTGGTTGATTTGATGAATACAGAATTAAAACAAAGTAGATTGATTAATTGGTCTATAAAAAAATTGAAAAGCATGCTAGGGTTTTTGTAATTTCATGGATTGGGTGAAATTGGATTTAATAAAAATATGTTTATTAATTCACGATTAGTTTCAAATTTAAGACAAGAACGATCTAATGGTCATGGTATCTCCTCCTCAATGTGGTAATACCTTCCCTTGGTTTAGTAATTTAGGGTTTCACTAAAACGAGTTTGTCTCGATACCATATTTAAACTTGATTTCCCCTAATGTTGACAATGGTCAAACCATCTTTAGGGTTGTCAGATTTTCAATTTTAATATTCATTTTTTATTTGATTATCAATGGTCATGATAGAATAAAAAGAAAGGGATTTGAAGTTGAAGAATAAATTTCATAAAACAAATACATTAATAAAAATAAATGAAATAAATATAATGACACCTTCCCCATTCGATTACATTACCCTAGAATAAGGTAAGTTTACCACCTCATCCTAGTTATGAGAGAATAATAGGGAAGGAGGAAAGAAAAATAATGCATAAGGAAAGGGGAGATGGTCTGGGGGAGGGCGCAGTGTCTCGCTCCAAGATTTGGTCTCTGGTAGATCTGGATCTTAATTCCTTCAACAACAACAGCCTAACCCTCCTTTTATATGGTTTATATGTCTCATACAACATTTACAATCATTAAGGAATGGTCAATAAGGTATCTTGGACAGGTCTTAATTCATAGATTTTGTCAAAAATCAAAGAGATTCCAAATATGGTCACTTAATATTCATCCTGAAAATTTAAACGATGTGTAATGGTGTTTCACATTGTATAATTCTGATCTGATTTTACCGCCATGATTTCTGAATCCACACAAATCTCGCATGTATATCATCTTTATATTTGTAACATTGACTCATTTCAGGACATGTAGTTGGGACTCACAATGTGTAATTGAATTTCAAAGAGTGTAATCTTATCACAACTTGTTCTGGTGGTGACAGTTTCCTAATGAATTCATGATGTGTAATTTGGTTACACGTTGTGAAACTATTCTGCTCTTGTTTTCCAACTCTGTAACATCCTCTAAAATTCGGTTTCTTTTATCTTATTATTCATTCTTTTTATTCATGTTTCATAAATTCATTGTTTCCTTACAAAAAACATAAAAAAAGTCATATGTTCCAAATTAAAAATATTCATCATTTAATTACATAAATAAATACAATAAAACACTCTAAAATGTATGCATAAAATACACTTATTAGATATAAAAAATGTGCATAAAGTAGAGGTATATACATTCATGCCATAAAAAACTAAAAAATAACAAAAAGGATGCTTCACTAGTATCTTGAGCATATGTTAAGTCCATTGATCCTATTCCCCATCTATAAGTAAATATATCAAAACTCTAAAGAAAGGCGCTTACCCAAATTTGTACTTACTATCATATAATATTCTCAGGTACCAAAGGCATCCCAAGTAGGGTTTGGCATAAAATTTTTGTAGGCCACAACCAATGGTGTGTAGAAGTAATCCAAGAAGTTCTCATAACTAAATAGTGTGAAGGTATTAACGAAATAATAAGAAATTATGAATAAATAAATAACATCCTGCTCATGTTTCTAAAGGAAACTTGACAGCTCTACCTTCTTCGAATTATGGTCGAAAGAGTGTATGATCATTGACTATATATATAGAAATAATATATATATATATATATCGTATAATTATATATTGAATCCACATATATGGACCAAGTACGTGAAGACACTAATGTTCATATACCTGGAATACTTGTGATGGCTAGACTAGGGCATAACTCAGTCAACTGTAACCATTCTAAATGAGCCTATCAGCTCAAGCAATAGGGTACATGCCCTACATCTTATAGTGAGTGGGATATGTCATGATCGTCACTCGAGATGGTGAGTGTGCCAACATGTCAACACTCAAAACAAGGGATGTGGTTCATCATGCCCCCCATCCAAATAGTGTCAATAGTGTGAGATGTCCTTCTCAACACCCAATATAAAGGATCGTGAAACCATCATGCTCAATAGAACCCTTACCATTTTACCAAAACCTATATCGAGTCATATTCAAATTTATAATATAAAACATGAGGCATTACCGTTCATGTATCCTAGCTATCAAGTCTAATTATAACAAGGAATTACATTTCAATTATAAATTTTATAAAGTATTCTACAATTTTCATGGCCTTTCCACCTATTATACATCATTCCAATTTAACTATTCAATTCATTTAAGGAAAAGAAAACCATCGTTAATAATCCATCAAATGTAGTCAATACATTTAATTCTCTAAAAGATGGTAATTACATTTTTAAAGCTTAAAGAGTCATTTAGGAGGTTTCATGGTCAATAAGGCATTAAATTCATGGTTAATTCCAATAATATGTAGGGACAATAACTTATAAGGTGCTTTGGATTCATTAAACAATTATACAATAGGGTAAATTCACTTTATAACCCTAGATGAACATGTAGGAGGTGTTTTGGGCCTTCAAAAAATTAATTACAAAAAGAAAAACAAGTTATCACACCCAAGGGATGTCCATAAATGAGGTAAACATCCTCTAACCTACCAAATGAGGATAAAAATCCATATATCAAGGTGCACTGATCAATTTAATATGAATAACTCAATTAAACAGTGACGCATGAAAAATGTTAGCACATGATACAATGAAAAAGCTATGAAAACACAAAAACACCTAGGGAAAGTGATGAGACCACCTACCTTAGGGATATTGATGACACCTCATCTGATGGCATCCTCAAATTCGAAGTAGGTTGGAATAAATTGATGAAATGGTCTAATTCCCTAAAAATAGGGGAAAAGTGATTACACCTAAATAACACAATGGATGAAAAGATAAACTTAGATAGAATGGAAGATAACTTGAGATCTCACCTAAAACTATCCAATGCCTACAATGGATCTTGAATTGGATTTAATATTGAAAAGATAACTCAAAGCATGGATTGATGGAGAAGAAAATCTATAGGAGGAGAAAACCATGCTCACCATGAGAAAAGAAGAGGTGTCAGAAAGGGTTTAGAAAAAGGGATCATTAAGGGAAAATGAATTTTCACACTCAAAATAGGGGGTTCACGGTTTGGCCGCATGATTTTCCCAAACAGTGTAAAAACTGTGCTCAATCCACTAGTTATGGAAAATACCCACACTATTTCCCTAACCATGCACAAATCATGTGAAATCCCACTATCAAATGTTTGTAATTTTTTACATGGTCATGTTCTTGGGGTCTCCAAATTTCATAAAAACCTTAAAACCCTATATACTCCTCTGTTTCGTCCCGCATTTTTATTAGAGACCATGCGGGTTGGGCTTCATGGTTTCTACTAATCATGTGACCCAGTTATTTTTACAAAATTCTGGGGTTCTAGGCTCAGAGAAAGCCCGGGAACCCTCATGACTCCCATTACTCCATTAGGTAACATTATAAGGGATGTTTAAAGGAATTTAACTAAAAAATGATTTGTACCTTCATGAGAAGATGGGTCATTACAACCACCCCTTATTAGATCAACTCATCCCCAAGTTAGTCTTATGAGGATAAAGAGGTATTGTTAGTAAAGATCTCTAGCCACTGATCTCATGTATCAACTTCATGTTCCTAGGTCTTGTCTTCTACCCAAATATTCTACCATAGCACTCATACCAATGTAATTGACTTTCCTCAGAGTGTCTTCATACATCGATCCACGATATGAATGAGATGCCCCTCGAAGGAAGCATCTATATCCAATTTAACATCATTAGGATGAAACAAATTTGACAGTTCTGGATAATATCGGTGAAGGTGAGATAGGTGAAAGACACCATGCATAGACTGGTATCTCTGAGGAAGTGTTATCTGGAAATCCACTGGTCTGATCCACTTCAAAAACTTTAAGGGTCCAACAGACCTAGGTGAGAGCTTACCCAGCCTCTGAATACGTTTATGGATCAACTTGGGAAAAACTCACAAGAAGACATGGTCTACAACCTTCAACTAATGAGGTCTCCAGTGTCTGTTGGAATATGACTACTATCTGGACTGAGCTTTCATCATGCACTTTCTAATCAACTAGACCTGCTCTGTAGTTTCCTGCACGAGACATGGTCCAAGCATAGATGCCTCCCCTGTCTCTAGTATAAGATCCTAACCTTTTTTGGAGATGTATTAAGATTGTTTTCATGTATTCTTTTTCCTTGTTTTGATTATTTTTTTTTGGATTTACCTTGGATTCATTTGGATGAAAATTTGATAAAATTGGAAGGAAGAAAGGAAATGAATGGTTGGTGCATGGTTTACCCAAACTGAGAACCCTAGACCAGAAAATTGTGAAAACCTTTACATAGAGGGATTTTGGGGTTGCTACATGGTTTTTCAAACTATGTGACGTCTTAGGAGAAACTGTGCACCCTCTGGAAGTGGTGCATGGTTAATGTGCACAATTTGGAATATTGTGCACCACTTCCCAGGAAACCATGCACGGGTTTTTAATTAGCCTAAAATTGAATTTTAAAATCCCAAACCCCCCCCCCCCAAACTTCACCCTATTTCAACCCAAATCAACCCTAATTGATTCCTCTCATTTTTTGAGGCTCCCATGTGAATTTTTAAAGATCCTAATCTCCGTTCTTGATGATTTAAAGCTCGTATTAAATATCTTCACCCCTACTAGTAAGATATCCTAATCTCATGTGGTTTTCTCCCTCTCTCTTATGTTTATACCATCCTTTAGAGGTATTTTTTACTCTATTTCTATTCATCTAGATCTATGTTTGATGGATCTTGTTTAATTTGATCTTGGATCTAGGATTTGGATCAAGATCTTGTTCTTTATCGTGTTCTTGATAATTATTCTTGAAATTAGGGATTTCTATTGGTGAGTGTTGGTTAATGATCTTGAGGTAGGTGTTCTATTATTCAAATCTCAAAGACTTGATTTTAATTACGGGTATGTAATTTTAGAATTTATATTGGATTATTATAAATTGAGTTCTTAAATTGAATTAATTAATTTGGTAAATTAATTAATTAGAGGATTATGAAATCAGGGATATTGAATTGATTGAATTAGAATAATTAATTGTTTAATTAATTATTAGGATATTGGGATTGTGAAATTAGAATAATTAATTGTTGAATTAATTAATGGATAATTTTGTGATTATATAATTGATCGAATTGGACTAATTAATTATTGAATTGATTAATCGATATTATTGTGATTATAAAATTATTTATGTGATTAGTTAATTTTGAATTAATTAATGGAATTGATGTGATTAATTAATTTTCAAATTAATTAATGGAATTAAGGTGATTAATTAACTGTTTAATTAATTAATGGAATTGATGTGATTAATTAAGTATTTAATTAATTAGTGGAATGATGTGAATATTCAATTGTTGAGTTGGATTAATTAATTGGTGAATTAATTAATGGGATATTATGGTACATGTTATATTATAATGCATATGAAATATTGATATTGTGATACATGTGATTGTGTTATTTTCATGTGTGAGACATGGTCTACTACATTAAAATCCCATAATGATAAATAATGATATTCATGTGTGGGACATGGTCTACTACATCAAAATCCCATAGTGATAAATAATGATATTTGTGTGTGGGACATGGTCTACTACATCAAAAGCCCATAGTGATAAATAATGATATTTGTGTGTGGGACATGGTCTCTTGCATCAAAATCCCATAGTGATAAATATTGATAAATGGGTTTTGGGTTATGGACTACTGCTTCAAATACCCATAGGGTCCTAGGTATGGCGATTTAGGCCCAAAATGTTGGGATTGGACTATAGTTTCATTTGGACATGATAATAACTTGAAATTAATGGATAAAAAATATATTGTGTTATAATGAATTTTAAATTGAATATGTGATATGGTTCAAAATTCGGCACAGGCTGAAGTAGGAATTGAGAGTTCGAGTATCCTCAGGAACCCGGGAGTTATATGGTTAAATAAAGAGTAATTGAATAAATGTAATCTTCTTACTTTATTGATTATATTTTATTCTTTATACAACTGCATAAAATGTTATTAAGTGGATATTGTTTTATAAGTTTTTAGTGGTGGCCTACTAAGTTGTACTCACACCCAACTTGGGTTTCCTGGTCGGTACCCAAAAATATTTCATGGTTGCAGGAGAAGTTAAGGCCAAGGACCCTATATTAGATGGATGATATGGGGTAGAGACAGGATGAGGGAATCATACTTGGATTTGGAACCTTCATAAGTGATTTTAGTGTCTTTGTTTATTTTCGGTTTTTCATATTGACACTTGACACATATTGGCATGACATATATGTTGTTTAGTTTTAGATATTGTATTTCTTATTTCAGTCATCGTGTGATTATGGTATTGTTCTAGTTATAGTTATATCATTTGGTTATTTTATTTTAATTTCCGCTAAGTTATTACTCTGATAAAGAGTGTATAGTCTCCCCATGATCGATATTATACCATTAATGCTAGTCGGAAGCCTCTGGAATATGGGGAGGTGTGCTTAAGGTCATGTAGTGGACCGACTCGGGACACCAGTGTGTAGAACCCAAGTTGGGACATTACAAAGTGGTACCATAGCCCAATTTTCTTTTCTTTACATTGATATTACTATTTGGGAAAGGTAAACAGGATATTAGGAAGACTCAAGCCTTGGTTATGAGCTCATGAATGGGAGTATCAAACCCATGTATGGGGGAAAACCTAAGTACCCAGTATAGGTTTCTGGTGCAGTAGAAGCATGTGATGGGTCATGCTTGACTTCTTTTTTATGATTGATGATCAATTTGATATTTACACAATGATAAAAATCATGATCTCTGGAATTGAATCAAATAATATAGACAAGGGATAGAAATCTAGAACTTAAGATAGGATCATAACATATTATTTATAGTCGAATTAATTAATTTTAGAATTACCTTGTTGTAATTATTTATTTGTTGATAGATCTAATAGCAGATCTTCATTATACCTTCATTTCAATGTAAGAATAAATAGAAGATTCTCTCTAGCGGTGATCCACACATGTTCCACATATCTATAAATATCGTTGTAGGAATCTCTGGGTTCTAGCATGGAAAATCCTATCACTTGAGTCATTTGCCTTTGATCGACTTGATAACCGCTTCCAAAGCATTCTCCTAGATATCTCTTGACTTGAGAGTGGTGTGTGGATGAATATCATTTTCCATTCTTGGGATCATTCTTAGAGAAGGGAGCTCTCTAGGTCTTGAGTGGATTCCCTAAATCCATTATGAACAACCAAAAAATGAATTTTCTATCTTAGAAAATAATATAATTGGGTTTATATATCACTTGGTCTAAAATAAAATAATTGTATAAGTTCCATTTATTATTTATGTAATCCCTATGTAACCCCGCATCAAGTAATATTATTATTATTTATTGAAATGCGATTAACTTGCGAATTAATTTAACTATTATTTAATCAAATAATATTCAATATTTATTATTTCTCTTCCAAAGCATTAAACTTGGTCCCTTATTCCTCGAAAATATTTATCAGGACTTGAATAATGACTATTTATTTATTAAATAAATATCACTAAATTATTCTCCAATAAGTAAATAAATATTATATTCAACAAATAAAAAATAAAATTTTATTAAATATTATGTACACATAATATTCCCTCAAAAAATTGGTGACAGAATATATGCAATCAATAAAACATGAATAATTATTAAACCACATGCAGGAATAATATTTATCCAACTTATTAAATAATTAATATTATTATATTACTTAACTCTGATTCTGGATATACTTAGTGTGTAACCCTCTAGGCCTCTTTCTCAGTGGCAGTATAAAGTCCAAATTTAGCATCTAGCAATACGCCATGTCACCCATAGATAAATAAGTTAATTCTGCAATGACATAATACCTCATACGGATTTTTACTGTGTAATATAATCCATTTATCATGATATCTCAAATCAAGTAGGTTGCATGTCAGTGCCATCAACCTATGTGCTCGATGTGTCTTTCTTTGAATTTCTAGAAATTGAACTTTCTTATAGAAGACCATGGTAATGGATTTATTTAGGATATATAATTTATATCAAAGGTCATGAGATATAAATTTCCATTAAAGAACATAAGGGATAAATCTTTTCTCCCATTATTCATTAATGCAATATTACTCATGATGCACCAAACGTATCTTACCTCACCGCGAACATATTTCATCATGTTTTTCATCAATATATCAAAGTACATGGATCATAAAAATCATTAGTAATAATCTTACAGTCTTAAGATCAATACACATGTTTGAAGATAGGAACATACAATGACACATATAAATGTGGATTTCCTACTGGCGGGTCTAATTCTCATAATATCCTACACTAGATATTACCATGGGCTTACACCATCAGAATGTGCCTCAAAGTCCTATGAGTCTACGTCCATGATATCATGTATCATTTTTGTCCATCAAATGATATCATCTATCTATATAACATATATTTAAGAATAGTGTCATACCAATTATGGGTTCACATCATAGCATGGAACTATTATGGCATTTTATCATGATAGTTACTTTTAGGACATTATCACATACTACGTTATTCATAATAACAATCATGATGTGATAAGAATTTTTTTAATATTCAAAATTATGAATTCAAGTTATCATAAAGTATATAGAATTTGGTTTTAGGGAACCAACTCCAACAGACTCCCACTTTCACTAAATCCAACTGCTAACAATCTTTGGTCCACTAGATCCCACATGATTCTCATTCTTCTACTAAGATAATCCTTTAGTCAAGGTGTCTTCCAATTTATCTTCTGAGGTTACTATTTTAACTACAACTTCACCCCTTTGATGAAAATCCATCAAGAGGTGAAACTTCCAGAGTATTTTTTATTCTATTGGTGTGACCTTGAATCTTTTTCAAGAGCCACTGCTACATTATTATCACAATACAATGTGATAGGGTCTTTAATTTAATGAACCACATCAATATCTTAGAAAAAGTTCCAAATCCAAATGGATTCCTTGGCTTCATCCAAAGATTATATATACTCAGACTCCACTATAGAATCAATGAAAACTAGATTCTTTGAACTCTTCCAACTCACATCTCCTCCATTGAGATATAAAAAATATAATAATTACAAATTAAGGTTATTATGATCTATCTAAAAACTAGCATCAATATAACCCCTAATGACCAGCTCCTAAACTCCTCCATACACTAGGAACATATCCTTAGATTTTCTTAGATACTTAAGGATATCCTTAATAACATACCAACATTATTATCCTATATCATCTTGATATCTTTCTACCATGACCAATGCATAGGCAACATCAAGTATAATACATAACACGAAATACATGATTTATCCCATCGCTGAAGTGTACGGTATCTTACTCATTCTCTCTTTATCGTGTTGTGTCTGAGGACACATTTTCTTAGAAATATGTAAACCATGTAACACTGGAATTAATACCCTCTTAGATTATTCCATACTAAATCTCTTTCATATCTGGTCAACATATGTTCTTTTAATTAATCCAAGTAGCCTCTTTAGTATATCATGAATGATCTTGATCCCCAGAATATAGGCTACTTCACCTAAGTCCTTTATAGAGAAGAACTTTTTTAACCAGACATTAATAGACTATAAGACTGGTATTCCATTTCCAGTAATTAATGTAATCAAAATATACTACGAGGATAATGACTGCATTCCCACAAAACCTCTTATAAACACACAGCTCACATTCATTATTAATGAAAAAAATTCATTTATATATTCATTTAATCAATTGTTCCATGACCTGGTTGATTTTTTTAATCCATAAATGGATCTCTACAACTTGAAAATCCTTTTGGAATTACCTAAAGTCACAAACCCTTTTGGTTGTTTCATATAGACTGTTGAGTCAATAAGGTTTTCTTTATGACTTTTCCATTCCTTCTTATTTTGAAAATCACAAACACCCTATACTTAAGAAAATCTATATTTTACTTATTTAAGGAAAATTTCCTTCTCAAAGGAATTTACCCCTACCATGTTTTCATTGTTCATATCAATAATCGGATTCATATCAAAAACCTCGGAATCATATAATACTTAGATATAAAGCATTCTGTTTTAGGATCCGAATTCTGGATATGAACTGTAATGAAGTTCCACTCCAAATTATGGATATGAACTGTAATGAAGTTCCACTCTGAATTATGGATATGAACTGTAATAAAGTTACACTCCGAATTATCGATATTAACTGTAATAAAGTTTCACTCCGAATTCTGGATATGAACTGTAATGAAGTTCTATTCCAAATTCTAGATATGAACTCTAACAAAGTTCAACTCTGAATTCTGGACTCCGAACTTTTATGATTTTGACTCTGAACTTTTATATGTCCGACTCCGAACTTTTACTAGTTCAACTCTGAACTTTTATAAGTTTGACTCTGAACTTTTACTAGTTCGACTCCAAACTTTTATAACCTTGACTCTGAACTTTTATAAGTTCGAATCTGAACTTTTACTAGTTAGACTCCGAACTTTTATGAGTTCGACTCCAAACTCTGTAAGTTCAGATTCTGAACTCTAGTAAAACTAGACTTCAAATTTTCTTAGAAATTCAGACTCTATATTTCTATATAATTCAGGTTCTGAATTCCTATAAAACAGAATCTGAATATCTCTTTATTATAGACTCTGAATTTCATTTTGGTTAGACTACGAACTTTTATTTTCTTACATTATAAACTTCAGTTTTGCTTATGCTTGCACTTGTTTCATTACAAAATGATGTCGTTCTTTTAGTTACACATATTTTGTTATAAAATGATGTCGTCCATTCTGTTTCTAACTAACCATTGTTTGAGTGACACGTGTACAGGTCCCTCTGAAATTTAAGGAAAATATGACCGTTGGAGGAGGGATCCGACTATTGGAAATTTGCCTATAAATAGAAGCTCATTTGAATGAGCTCGACACAACTTTGACAACTTTGATATCTGTGCTTATATGCTGTTGAAGCGATTTCTAGAGAGAAAGGCTCTTATTAACTCTCAAAGCATTATGCAGAAAGTTTGAACAGCTTGTTCAAACTTTTCCTTGTGCAAACTTGCTTAGTGCGACTCCGATTGTTGGTGATTAAAATCAACGGCTTCCAGGAATAGGAAGACAGGGGTGCCGACTTCCTTGAATTTCGAGGGCTTCCTTACTAAGGAAGACAGAGGTTCCAACTACCTTAAAGTTGAGGGCTTATGGGGATAGCAATACAAAGACTTTGATCTTAGTATCGAGGGCTTACCCTGGTGTGGGTAAGACAGACTTTCTTAAAAGTATAAATCAAGGGACCTTTATCCAAGGTTGTTGGATACCCTTCACTTTGGGTTAAAAGAGTTATTGTTTGTTACTTTTAGTTTTACTACTTGTTTTTCCGCTGCATTTTGTATTGTAAGGAAAGTATAACCTTCTTATATTACCTTACACTTGTACTCTGACTTAGTTAGATTCTATACGCTTTAAATTAGAATCTCATATTGTAAACTTTGGTTAAGTTTTGTTTTCCGGAATCCATATTTCTGGAACCGGTTTTTCGGAATCACTTTCCAGATTTAAGCAAGTGTATGTAACCAGAAGTTTGTAACTTCTTACTTTGTGTCAATATTTCAATTGTTGTTAGAGGTGTTGTGAATTTTCTTAGTTTAACTTTGTTAAACTTAGATCTTCCCTTGTTTAAGTAAATTTTTAATGTGTAAAATTCACCCCCCCCCTCTTGTATATTAAGCATCTACATCGTTATTTCGATCCTACATAGAAATCTTCCTAATGGTTCCCATTAAGGAATACGGTTTTTGACATCTATTTGTCAAATATCATAGTCATGGTAAGATGTTATAGAAAGTATAATTATGATGGATTTAAACATGGAAACTGGTGAAAATGTTTCATCGTAGTCAATTCCTTGATGTTGTTTAAACCCTTTATCCACTATCCTTGCTTTGTGGGTATTTACTTTATATTCCATGTCCACATTACTCTTAAATACCCATTTTCATCTAATGGGAATTACATGAATTGGATCATTTAATATAAACCAAACTTGGTTCTGATACATGGAATCTATTTCTAAATCCATAGATTCTTTCCATTTTTCATCTTTTGTGCTCTCTACTACTTCCTTGTAAGAGATATGTTCATCATTTTTAACCAAAATTTAGTTACCATCATTGATGACTAGAAAACCATATATCTCCGGTTCTCTTATCTCTCTTATTCTCTTACATAGTAATTGTGTTTCAAAAACTTCTTCATCCATGGGGACCTATGGAATATATTCATATACCAAATCTTGTGTATCTTGAGCATCAACTTCATCGAAGTAAATCTTAATCTCACTATCCTTTTTTAGGATCTTTTCCCTCTCAATAATGATATCTTGTCTGGAAAGAGTCACTTTCTTGTTTGAGGGGTTGTATAGGTTGTATCCCTTTGTTTCCTTAGGATACCCTATAAAGATACACTTTTTTCTCTTGGGTGCTAGTTTTTTACATGATAAGGGATTAATAAAATCCTTGAAACCCTATACATGTGTGTGTGTGAAAAAATGGGTTTATTTCTACTCTATAGGTCAAATTTAATTCTATTTTTCACTTTAGTAGGTACTTGTTTTAATCTATATGCCAAATTTTGTAATTCATATCCCCAAAAAAATAATGGAAGATCTTCACGACTCATTATCGACCTTACCATGTCCAACAAGGTATGGTTCCTCCTTTTACCAACACCAATCCACTATGGTGTATAAGGTGGAGTGAGTTGAGATAGAATTTTAAACTCCCATAGAATGTTGAGAAACTATTAGTTAAGATATTCATAACCTCGATCTGATCAATGATTCTTTATCTTCTTACCAAGATTATTCTATACTTCATTCTTTAATTCCTTAAATTTCTCAAAGGCCTCAGACTTATACCTCATTAAGTAAACATATCCATATCTACTCAAGTCATTAGTAAAAGTTATGAAGTAAGAATATCCACCTATATCTTCTACTGAAAATGGTCCACCCACATCAGTGTATACCAATACTATAATCTATGTGTCCTTTTTACCCTGTCCACCAAATTGTGGTTTTGTTCTTTTTTTCTTATAAACAATCATGAAATCTTTCAAGTGGTTTTAGCTCAAAATATTCCCAATAACTATCTTGACATAGATTTGTCAAAAAATTATCTTCTATATGACCAAGATGGTGATTCCATATCTAGGGGTTATATGAGTTGTGTGAACATGATTCATTATCAATTTCTAATACTTGGTTTTCATAATTTAATACATAAATACCATTATTAAAAATCTTCATTCCATAACATGTGTTGTCTTTGTAAAAGAAACAACTTTTATTTCAAAACATGAAAATAAACCCATCTATATATAGGCATGGTACATAAATTATATTATTGGTAACCATAGTTACATAATAACAATATTTTAAAACTAAAATCCTTAATGTTGGAAATAAAAGGTGGTAGTCACTAATGGCTAGGGTATCCAACCACGCACCACCGGCAACTTGTAGATCCACCTCTCCTTTAGTAATATTTTGAAATCTACTTGGTTCTTACATTTGGATATAGATATGAGTACCACAAGCTATATCTAATAATTAATTTTTATATATTAAAATAATACACTTAATAAAAAATGCACCTTTAGCTTCCCCTTACTTATGGGTATAGTTCCTCTTCCTGTGGCCTGGATTGCCACATGAAAAACATACTTCCTTTTTTTCCTTACCATACCTCTGCATATTCCTCTTCTTGGAAAGATGGTTCTTGGGATATTTATACTTTTTATGAGTTGTGGGCCCTTTTGTGTTGTTATTCCTTTTTTTACCATAAGGACCGTTGGTTTATCACACACCATGTTTTTATCCACTTAGAGAATCAGATAAGTAAGTTATGAAAGAATCTTCTCATTATTTATCATATTGTAATTAAAAATAAAACTTGAGAAGGTATTGAGAAATGATGAAATTATGATATCTATACACAACTGGTTCTGGATTTTAATCCCTAAGATGTCCAATCATTCAATGTATTCAATAATACTAACTACATGATAACCAAATAGAATAGACTCTCCAAGCTTATTGCTAAAAAAATAACTGGAGATCTCATATCTCTATTATCACGCCTTCTTTTGATAGAGATCCCAAAGGTGAGATATCATGTTATATGCATACATGTCCTCATGTTGCTTCAAAATATCATTGTACTTGGATGATAGAATAAAACATTGAACATATGTGGAATCGTTCAAACGTTTCTCATAGAGAGATAACTCTTCCATAACTTGCCTCATTACCAGGCGCATCAAGAATAAGTTCTTCTAACATATTCAATTTCCTTTCATGGATAAGGATAATGTGTAAGTGCATTTACTAATTTTGGAAATTTGTGTCAGTGATAAGGTTATCCTTCTCATGTATGTATTGTAATTATATGTTTGAATTCATTTTAATTTTTTTCCTACAAATAAGATTAGAAAAATTTTAGTACTTTATTTGAAACAAATCTAGAAAAAAATTATATTTATTAGTCTCCTACTATATTATCGAAACCCAATATCCCTCACCATTGGATTCATAATATCTTATAGCTTGGAAATTATAATGTCAAGGATACATATTCCCCTTCTCATTACCCCAACATTGTCTGGTCAAACAAATTTAATGGTTTTAGATAGGCATTCCAAATTCCAACTGCATTAACTCACAGTTCCTTGGCCTGTTGAGTGGACACCCCAATCATGAAATTATTAAATTGTATTTTATCAACCCTTGCCTCTCAGTTACACTAATTCCTACTTTGGTAGTCAACACTTGATGCGAACTAAGTTAAGTCAACCCAAAACATCATGTTAAAACTCCCCAATAATTTAAAGCACCCCAAATCTGGCTGGTTAAGCACTTTGAAATATGGTTTGATTTTAACTGAAGTAGCGGAAGTATATACCTACATGATATATATAATTGAGGGATTTTATCCTTTTATTCATATATTTCCAATTGTTAAATTTATTACATTCTTTTTAATATTAAGCGGATTTCCTTAAGTGATTAACCATGTATTAGGTAATATTTTATTCATATAAAAATTTATTTTAGTTTTATATTACATGCTCCTTAATTTCATTAATTCATGGGATCATGAAAAAACATCCATAATGAAATAACCATGAAACTTGATAGAAATAAAATAATAAATGGGTATGATCATGAGATTTTACTAATGGTTAGTTTATCTAGTGGTTGATAAACTAACCATTGACCTAGGGGAAAACACCTTGAACCAATTAAGGTTCATATTACAAGTTTCCACTTATCCACCTATGTATATCTATTGGATTTGTTTCAACTTGACTCCAAACTTGAACCCCCTCCACTAGCTTTGGAGATCCATCCATTACATATGATTTTACTCACACATAGGTGAGGAGAAAAGGGTTTACATAAAAGGAACCGTGAGAACATAGGCCCTTACATAATAATAAGAGAGAATATACGCAAGCCAAAAAATTAATTTAATAATAAATTAAAGGAATCCAGTCACATACAAAGGTCTGGTCTATGCTCATGATCATCCACATGCATGCAACAAATTATGTATTTAATAAGACTAGAATTCGATTATTAATCATTCTTATTTAAGATAAATTGTGATCGAATCAATTAGTTATCATAATTAATTAATTAATTCTCTTATCTTAATTCTTATCTGAATTTCCCTGAGATTCCCATCCATTATAACTTTAAAAAAATTAAATAAATTTATTTAAAATCAAATGTTTACATAAATTTACCTTGGAGGAAACATGATGAATACTTATTTGAATCTACCCAACATGTATTATACTCATATACTATTTAATCTTGTGACATATGGAATACATGACTTATCATGTACTTTCAGGGCTTGTACAATTAAATTAATGATTGCACGAATTACATGATTTTTTGGACACATGTTATACTTCAATACACATAGAGTAACAACTGTAATACAACTCATACATGATTTGAAGATCTGAACATTACACAGATATTAATTAAATATATATATATATATACATATATATATATATTAAAACCTATCATATGGTGTGTCCTATAAACTTCATGATCACATGCAAGAATATGTTGATATGGTTTTCATAGTATAATAAATAAATTTTAAATCTACATAATTTGGTATAAGTACATAGCATGTACATGGAGCTACATGGCATGTATGTCTCTCATTGTCTATCTAAGGCACATGCCTGTGGACTCGTCATGTAAATCGTGCCTTGTAAAATTGGTGTATACGACATGTATAAGTGACTACACGATGTGTGGTCTCTTAGTTACATGGTCACTAGTTAGGTAGGTCATGTATGGTAATGCACGGCCTGTCAATGACACAAAGGGTCTACACACCGTGTATGTGGGTAACACGACATGTACTCTGGTTGACTCTGTGCCAAGCATGCTAGTTCAATACACAGTGTAAGAAATAAATGCACCACGTGTCATCAATGCGCACAGTTTAAATTAATTTTTTGAATTAATTATTGATTATTTGAACACAAGTACACGATGTGTAACTATGGTTACACTGTGTGTACTCCTGTGTTATCTGTCCAGAATATTCTGCACCTCTAAATGATTTCTTTGATTTTATTTCATTCATAAAATTAATTGTATTGATTAGATCTATGAGAAACAAAGGAGGAAGAAGAAAATTTATCAATTCATATTAAAAGAAAAATTAAATATGAATTTAAAACTAAATGAAAAATGTGTAAATAATCAATGATATTTAAATTATTATATATATTTATATGACCACTTTGATACCACTAGTAGGTTTCAGGTACAATGGAAGCATGTGAAGGTTCGTGCCCTCGATGATCAATCCAATATTTATACAATGATAAATGTTGTGATCTATAGAATTGAATAAAAGAATATAGATGAGGGATAGAATGCTAGAACCAGATAGAGGATCATCACATATTATTTATAATCAATTTAATTAATTAAAGAATTGCCTTATTGGAATTCTTTCTTCATTGATGGATTTGACAATAGATCTGAATTGTATCATCATTGTTTTGTAGGAATCAAGAGTATATTATATCTAGTGGTGATCCACATATGTTCCAAAAATATCCTAACATTGTCATAAGAATCTCTAGGTGCTAGTAGAGAAGATCTTATCATTTGTTTCATCCACCTTTTATTACTACGAGAACTGCTTACAAATAATTCTTCTATATATCGCTTAACTTGAGGGTGGGAGGTGGAAGATTATCACTCTCTGTTCTTAGGAGTATTCTTGGAGAAGGGAGCTCTCTAGTTCTTGAGAGGATTATCCAAATATGTTGTTCATAATCAAACAAAATGAATTGGATATCTTAGAAAATAATATAATTGGGTTCATATATCACTAGGGTTAAAATATAATAATTGAATAAGTGCCCTTTTTTATTTATTTAACACTTGTGGAACCCCATGTAAAATAATAATAACAGTATTATTATTTCTCAACATGCACTTAACTTACAAATTAAATTAAATATTATTTAATCAAATAATATTCAATATTTATTATTTCCCACTGATCCATTAAACTTGGTCTTTCATTCCCCCATAATATTTATCAATCCTTAAATAATTACTATTTATTTATTAAATAAATATCACTACATTATTCACTAATAAATACATAAATGATATATTCACCAAATGGAAAATAAATATTTATTAAATATTCTACTCACATTATATTCTCTTGAATAATAGGTGATATAATATATGTGATCAAGAAAACATGAATAATTATTAAAACATGTGTGGGAATAATATTTATTCAACTTGTTAAATAATAAATAATATTATATTATTTAACTAAGATTTTGGAAACACTTAGTGTGTGACCCTCTAGGCCTCTTTCTTAGTGGCATTAGGTGAATCAGTCTAATTTCCAAGGTTAGAATCTAGTAATATGTCAAGGAACCTATAGATAAAGAAGTTAATTTCACAATGACATAATATCTCATACAGATGATTACTGTGTAATATAATCCTTTCATCATGATATCTCAAATCAAGCAGGTTCTATGCCAGTTCCATCAACCTATGTGCTCGATGTATCATTCTTTGAGTTCATAGAAATTAAACTTTCCAATAGAAAACCATGGACATGGATTTATTTAAACTATATAATTTACATCAAAGGGATTGAGATATCAACTTCTGTTAAATAATAAAAGGGACAAATCCTTTCTCTCATTATTCATTAATGCAAAATAACTCATGATGCACCCAAAGTATCCAACCTCGCTTTAAACATCTATCATCATGGTTTATATCAATACATAAAATTAAGTGACTAATACTCATTAATAATAATCTTAAACTCTAAGGATCAATACATACATCCACATATAGTAACATCGAATGACACATATAAATGTGGATTTCCTACTTACTGGTCTCGTTCTCATAATATTCTAAAGTGAATATTACCAAGTGTGTACACCATAAGAAGGTTACTCAAAGTCCTATGATTCTCCACCCATGATAGCTTGTGTAATTTTTGTCCCTAAAATGATATCATTCATCTATAGAACATATATTTAAGAATAGTGTCATAGAACATCTGGGTTGGAATCATAGCAGGGAACTACTATGACCTTTTAGTGTGACAGCTACTTTTAGGAGATTATCACATACTATGTTCCACAGAATAATAATCATGATGTGATAATAAGTGTATTAATATTCAACACTATGAATACAGGTTATCATAAAGTACACAGAAGTTGGTTCTAGGGAACCAACTCCAACACCCAGGGTGGGATTACTGTTATTGATGTGTGTTGTTAGACTTGATTTTATTTCACCTTGGGTGATACACTTGTTGTGTGATGTGATTATTATTTCTAAGTTTTTCTAAGATTTGACTCATGTCCCAGAATGGAATGATAGTTTATTATGCATGAATCATTCTAGGAACTCATCATTATTATGTGACGTGCTTCATTTTAGAGATTCACGGGAAAAAAAAATTATTAAGTTTTTTAAATTGAAATGTTTTTTTCTTTATAATGTAATTAAACTAAAATGTTTTCTAGTGTAAAATTTAATGTTTTAAAATGATGTGAGATTTGAATAAGTGGGTGTATAATGTGAAACATGAATAATAAGAATAACTTTACGCTTTGTTAACCATGACTTAGATGTAGGATGGTTAAGGGTAGCAGTGGTTCTTTAGTTTTGACTGTGTGGTGGGAAAAAGGGGAATGAACTATTATGAATTTTGTGAAATTACACTTTTTAACTATGTTAATGTTGTGTTATGAGTCTTGAGACATGTTTTTGTAATTATAGAGATTTGCCTCTATGATGATGTTTTTTGATAGGATTATCGGAGGCTATGGATGGGGATACTCCATGAGTAGTGGAACCTGAGGCATAAATAATGTCGAGTGATGAATTAGGAGAGTAGTGTTTTGATAATTTTACTCGCTTTATGTGATTTATGGAGAGAGATACAGAGCAGGTAGTGAACAGTATTTCTGAACTTACACATCAGTTTTAGTTAAAACACCCTCTAAAGTTTACCAAACAGGGTGGGATTTATGTGGAAGAGTTATGGATTGAGTCCATCCAGACTATACTTGACCATTTAGAGACTCCTGCAGAGAATAGGGTCAAGTTGGATGCTTATATTCTATGAGGATCAGCGAAACATTGGTGGGAATTTCAGGCTCAAAATAGAAAGGTAGATGGTATGTTATTGAAGGACTTTTTGGAGAAGTTCCTATATTAATTTTATTTAGAATGCTGAGGTGGGAGAGAGAATCTGAGTTCATAAGGTTGACTTAGGTGAGTATGTATGTGATGGACTATGCAGAATGATTTACAGATTTCTATCACTTTACTCTAGCATTGGTTGGAGATAAGGTTGCGACAAAAATTTGGTTACAACATGGGATTAAATTCTATATTAAGTCACAGATGACTATCTTTAGGCTAAAAAAGGTTTTAGAAGTAGTGAATCTGGAACTTATATCTAAGGGGAAATTGAATGATGCTTCTAGTGGAGGACAAGTGGTTTCTTCTGGATGGTCAGGAGGTATGACTTCTGAGAGAAGGAAGTGTCACTATGATAATGTTAACCAGGGTGATAACAAAGAAGATTAGTCAGAGGGAAAGTTTATAACCACAAGACCTTGTTTGTGCATGTGCATGATTTATTTTTTTTTATTACATGGGGATATTGTTTGTTCATGTGCATGTTTTATATTTTTTGTTTACATGTGACTTTCTTAAAATTATTTTCTATATTATAATGATTTTTTAATCTATAATTTTTTGTATTTGCGTTATTTTTATCAAGTTGGATAGATAAGATATTTATCTAAACTTTATTATTTTATGAGTAAGTCTGAAAGTGTATTTCTTATACTATAAAAAATCAATAAAACTGCTTCTGTAGTTTTAGAAACATTACAATCTGGTGTTTTTAAATTTTTCTGTATTTATTTTACTGAAAGTTATAAAAATATTGGATTCACATGAAACTTGATTTTATTGAAATAAAACATGTTTATATTGATTTTATTAGTTTACATTGAAGTCTAAAAATATTTTTTGAATGGTCATTTAATTATCTTAATTTCTATAATGTTGTTTCACATAAACTATTTTCCTGAATATTTTTTCTTTCGTTTTTCAATGATTTGAAGAGCTTTATATGTCATATTTATTTTATTCTTGATTATTTGGAAAGATAATACATTTTTATAAAAATAATTATATTTGATAAAAGGATTATTGTATTGTTAAGAGCCACTAAAAATTATTTGAAGTTTGTTAAAGTTTGTTGTATAGTTTTTCGTAAAGTATGGTTCAGCAACCCTACTTTCACAATAGTGAAAAGTATGGTTTGGCAACCATACTTTTTCAATAGTGAAAAAGTATAGTTCGAAAACCCTAATTTTATAATAGTGAAAAGTACGGTTTGTCAACCCTACATTGTTTTTCATACCCTATGTTACATTATTGTTCATACCCTACAATACTTTTGTGGTAAACCCTACGCTAAGTTATTGTTCATACACTATGTTACTTTTGTTTCAAACCCTATGCTACATTATGGTTCATACCCTACATTAATTTTATGATAAACCCTAATCTATGTTAATATTTATACCCTTTTTTACTTTCCATTCTCCATGTTACAATTCATACCCTACTTTTTTGTTGTTTCTTTGTTCTTTTATGTTGAAAATTGATCTGCTACATATATATATGGATTATTTTTAAAGGTTTTTCTACTAAAAAAATTTCACTTTACATCTAAGGAATGTGATCAAATATTTTTTAATGATTTTAAAGCAATATTTTAGGAAAAAAATTCAATTTATTTTTTATATAATGTTAGTGTTTTCAAGTATATTTAAACTCAATTATTTGAATTTACTTTTGGTTTGTGCTGCTTGTTTTTAGGAACTGTATTGACTAAGTTTGAATGGATTTAAACCATGGTTTTAAATCATTCAACACTTTTATTATTCTAGATATATTATTGGAATACTTATTCAAATTATTTTTGAATGATTTTATTAGAGATTTATTCTACAGAGATAAAGAGGTAACGATGTTGTGGTTTTTATGGAGATATTTATGAAATCTCTTAACTGAGTTTATTTTGAATATTCATAGGAATATGAGATATTGTGACTAATGAATATTTATTCTATATATATATATATATGGTAGGAAAAATATATACATATTGACTAACATATTTTATAATTTTTTCTCAAAGAGAAAGTGAGGTGAACTTTGAACCTATTGTGCATTTACAATGTCCTACGACATTCTATTTCATCATCTACATGTTCTCTCAAGTACTGGATTACTTATTCTTTTACTATAATTTCCTTGACAAGATGTGATATTCCAAATCTCAAGAACCAGTACTATTGTTATCATTTTTTATCTTCTCTTTTATAGTTTTTATTTTGTAACATTATTTCTCATCTCTCACATGCACTCTATTTTTATGTTTATGCTTTTATACACAAAATAATTATTTTTTATTATTTTTTATCAGTTTGTGTCTCTTAGATTCTAAAGTTATGATATAATGGTTGTGATACCCTGTATCTAAATTTAGAACTATTCAGGTTGTGAATCCCAATGTCAAAAGTCATGTTGTAATGGTTGTGACTCCACATACAAAACTTAGTGTCATAGTTGTCCCTCTACTAGAAAAGGATTTTGTAATTGGGTTATGATTCCCCCTAAAAAATTATTTTTAGTTCACACATATTTCTCTCTAAGTAGAGAGGTATTAGAGTATATTGGGCCCACTTTGTAATGAACTACTATAAAAACATCTTTGTGTTCTTCACTTTTTTCCACTGCTAATTAAGCTTAATAATTAAATTTGATAATTAATTTAATTAATCAATTGATTTAATTTTTTTTAATATGGTCTATTCACACCCTCTATACCATCTTCCATTACCCTATCCTACCTAACTATCGGTATCAAAGGATAATCCTTTTTATAATTGATTAGCTCTGTTGTTCTCCTTCTGATACCTATCAATTTGTATTAGACGCTAACCTTCTTAAGATTATTTTAGCTCTATCATTTTCTTTCTCAATACCAAACATTGGCATCATTGGTTGTTCCTTCTATAATTTATCTAACTATTTTATAGAGTCTAATTTTATATTTAATTATGTTAACCTCTTCCTATACCCCACAGTCAAAGGTTACAGTTCTTATAAGATGGAATTATTGAACCCGAATGATTCTTGGATTCCATAGAATCCACCACACTTTGATGGAAATGATTATGGATAATGGAGATCCTGAATGGAGACTTACCTAAAACAGTTTATCATTGATCATTGGTCTATCATGTCAAAATAGTACACATTGCCTTAAGATAACCTAGATACTCTTACCAGAGTCGATACTACTAGTTATGTTTTAAATTATCAATTTTTTAATATTTTATATTGTGATATTAATAGAAGTTTTTTTAGTCATGTGTCTGCTTTTAAGACATTTCATGAAATATGGAAGATTCTAAAAGTCACTTACCTTGGCTCTGAAAAAATGATCTGAACCAAGCTTTGAATGCTTCGTGATGAGTACTAAGACTTTAATATGGTTGAAGATGAAACAATAAACCAAATTTTCTATAGATTCAAAATCATTGTGACTGGAATGAATTCACTTGGAGAAGTTCTGGAAAATACAACACTAGATGAAAGTTTCCTATGACCCTTACCAAAGAAATGCCATGCCAAGAAGGTTTTCATTTATGAAAGCAATAACTTTAAAGATTACAAACCTGATGAATTAATTGGGTCACTACTCCAGTATGAACTGGAATTGAAGAACATAGCTGCTGAGGAGACAATAAAAAGTAAAGGCGTAGCTTTTAAATCTATGAATGTTGGTTCTTTTGACTCCTCTTATACTGATTTATAGGATAGAAAAAAAGAAGATATGTCTTAGATTGTTATTGGAGTTTATAAAAGAATAAAAATTAAAGGATTCAATAAAAAGTTTAGAATAAACCTTGAAAAAGAAAAATATAAGGGAGATAAGAAAGGTTTTACAAATTTCAATGCATAAGATGTATCATGTTACGAGTAAAGGAAGAAAGTTTATATCAAGCCCGATTGTCCAAAACTTAAGAATAAAGACAAATACACAGATAAGTATAAAAATCCATTGACCGCCAGTTGGAATTGTACTGAAGAATTTGATTCTTGTAAACAATCTAGAAATGAAAAAGAATCTGATAACTTGCGTTTCATGGAATCACTTGATAAGGTTAGTAATTATAGTTTTTATTCTAGATGTTCTGATTCTAACTATAATTCTAATAATCATAATTTTTCTGAATTATATGAAGAAATTAAAATATTAAGAAAATATATTTTTAAAGATACTGATTTATATAAAAATCTTAAATAAAACACTAGAAACGTGTTTCTGAAAATAAAATACTTTTATATAAAAATGAAAAACTAAGTAACACTACTTATTCTTCTCATTCAAAAGTTTATGAAAATTTGAAAAATTCTCAATATTTGAATGAAAATTTCAAAAAATACGTTAAATGTCTTAAAAAATTGTCTATTTTTATTCAAGGTAATGAAAAATATCATGAGATGATGTCTTTGACTAAAACTGATAAAAATAAATATGGTTCTGGTTATGACAGGATATTACCCTAGATGTATAAAACTCATTTTGTTAAAAGTAAAAAATGGTTGTGCTTCAACTATTACTTTATTAAATGTTGTATTAAAGGTCGCTATGAAAATGATTGTTTTCTTAGATTTAAATAATCTTTGGGATTTAAAAAGCTGATATTTCTACATCCTTATTATCTATAGTACATTAAAATACATTTTTAAATTCTTTATGGGTACCTAAAAATTATATAACTAATCCCATTGGACCCAAATTAGCTTGGGTATAAAAATTGTCAAGTAATTATTTTTTATAGTAAAAATACATTGGATATCTCAAGAATGGTATATGATACATAGAAAGTGGATTCTCTTGAAATATAACCAGAAAACCATCAAATTTTACCACTTACAATGCATGTGATGAAGGCATTTTTACTTTTAGATACAATTCTAAGGGGAAAGTAAAAGGTTTTGTTTGGTGTTTAAATTATACTTTTATTTCTTATGTTTTATATGTTGAAGTCTTAAAACATAATTTAATTAGTATTTCACAATTATATGATGATGGAGTGGAAGTTAAATTTAAAAATGATAAATTTTTAGTTTTTAAATATGATTCTTTATTATTTTATGCTAATCAAAAAGTTAATATTTATACTATTGATTTTTCTGAACTAATTGTTCAACATGTAAAGTGTTTGAATGTTGTATAGAATGATATCACCTGTTTTAATAAATTCTTAGGTCATGCCAATTTAATAATGTTACATAAACTCTCAAAAAATGATAATGTGTTACAACTTTCTTCTTTTAAGAAAGAGAAATCCATGTTTGTAATGCCTGCATGAAAGGGAAGTAACACAAAATTTCTTTTAGACCCATCAACCAGAAAAGTACTATTTGGACATTACTATTAGTACATCTTGAATTATTTAGTCCCACTCAAATTTATATCCTTGGTGGAAATAATTACACTTTGGTGATTCTTGATTATTATAGTAGATTTACTTGGGTATACTTTCTTCCCATAAAAATGATATTTTATCTAGATTTACCATTTTTTTAAATTCGTTCAAAATAAAAACGTTTGTATGATTATTTATATTCTTAGTGATAAAGGAGGTGAATATCATAATTTATATTTTGAATATTTTTTGAAAATAATGGTTATTTTCATAATTTTTCTGCCCCTAGAACACCACAAAAATCGTGTTGTATAATGGAAAAATAGAACTCTTATTTAAATGTCTCAAACTATGTTAAGTGGATATAATTTTCCTAGGTATTTTGGGTTGAGGCTATTTTTTCTAGATGTTATATTTAAAATAGAATTCTTCTTAGACCTTTATTAAAGAAAAATCCTTATGAATTATTCAAAATAAAAAACCTAAAGTTTGAAACTTCAGAGTTTTTGGTTGTAAGGTTTTTATTTTAAATTCAAAGGATAATTTAGATAAATTTCATGCTAAGATTGATGGAGGTAGTTTTATTGGTCATTTAAATAATAATTCTTGTAGAGTTTATAATAAAATATCTATAATTATTGAAGAATCTGTTAATGTTATTTTTGATGAAAATAATGTTAAAATTAAATTCTGATTCTAATGTTTTTGATGATGAGTTTATAGATTTTAATTTTTTTGAAGATATACCTCAAGATAATAATGAATCAATTGAGGTGGATCTTACTCCTTCTAAACCTGATCCAAGATTATGTATGATTCAAAAATATAATCTTATTGAAAATGTAATTGGAAATGTAGATTCAGATGTGAAAACTAGAAATTCTATTTTAAATTTTTGTGCCAATTCTTCTTTTATTTCTGATTTTGTTTCAATTAATGTCAATGATGCTTCTAAAGATGAAAACTGAATTGTTGTTATACCAGAAAAATTAAATCAGTTTGTTAGAAATAATTTTTGGACTTTAGTAGAATTTCTTAAGGATAAACTGGTGATTATAAGTAATTGGATTTTTAGAAACAGGATGAATGAATCTGGATAGATTTTTAAAAACAAAGCCAGACTTGTTACACAAGGATACTCTCAAAAAGAAGGTATATACTTTGAAGATTCATTTTCACTTGTTTCCAGTTTAGAGGTTTTCATAGTATTGTTTTCTTTTTCTTGTTTTCATGATTTTAAATTATATAAAATAGATGTAAAAAGTCCTTTTAAAATGATTTTATAACTGAATAAGTTTATGTTTCTCAACCCCCTAGTTTTGAAAATGAAAATTTTCATAACCATGTTTTCAAATTATCTAAAGAATTGTATGATCTTAAACAATCACCTCATACTTAGTATGAAAGATTCACTTTGTTTTTATTGAATAATGGTTTTAAGAAAGGTAATGTTGATCCTAATATTTTTATTAAAATAATTTCAAAAGATATTTTAATTGTAAAAATTTATGTTGATGATATAGTTTTTGGTTCATCTATTGAAATACTTTGAAATAATTTTTCTACATTGATGGCTACTGAGTTGTATATGAGTTTAATGGGAGAATTAGATTTTTTTTATTGGAATTAAAATTCATCAAAGAAAAAATGTAATTTTTTTAATCAATATAAGTATACTAAAGAGTTATTTAATTTTTTTAGTATCAATTCATCTAAATCTATGAAAAATATTATGATTAGTAATTGTAAATTAGATATTGATGCATCTTGTAAATATGTTGATTTTAATTTTTATAGAGGCATGATATGTAGCATGATTTATTTAACTACATCTATACCCAGTTTCATTTTTAGTGTTTGGTTATGTGTTAGATTTCAAGATGATCATAAAGAAAGTTATATTAAATTTGTGAAAATAATAATTAGATATGTTAAAGGAACTATTAATTCTGGTTTATTTTGTCCAAAAAATATTTGTTTTGATTTAATCTTATTATGACTTTGATTTTGGAGGTTGTAGAATTGAATAAAAAAGAACATCAGGTATGTGTTATTTTCTGGGAAGAATTTTAATTTCTTGGTCATCTAAGAAACAACTATCTTTTTCTTTATCTACTACAGAAGCTGGGTATATCTATTCTACTAGTAGTTATTCTCAAAGTTTATGGATTAAGAAAACCTTATGTGATTTTGGTTTTTGTCTTGTTAAATTTCCTATTTATTGTTATAGTAATTATGCAATTTCTATTTCAAAAACCCCATAAAGAATTATATAATAAAACATATTGATCATAGATTTCATTTTATTTGAGATCATGTGAACAAGGGTAATATTGTTTTAGAATGTATTCCTTTTGAAAATTAGCCTGAATATATTTTTACAAATCCTATAGACTATGATCATTTTGAAAAAAATAAATTTTATCCTGGTATGTTGGAGTTTTAACTTTTTATTACAACATTTTTTAGGGGGATTTTGTTTTCACTTTTTTTATTAAAAAAATGGGGAGAAATAAAATGGGTTTTAATTTTTTTTAAATTGGTTTTAAATGTTTTAACTATTTTAGTTCTATAATCAAACAAAAGGGGGAGATTTTTTGTGCTTGTGCATGTTTTCTCTTGTTTGATTACATGGGGTGATTATTTGGGCATGTGCATTTTTTCTTTTGTTTATTTACATGTGAATTTACTAAAAAGTATTTTTTGTATTTTGATTATTTCTCAATACAAATTTTTTTTATTTGTGTGATTCTTATCACATTGTATATGTAATATATTTATCTAAAATTTATTAGTTTATGAGGAAGTATGAAAGTGCATTTCTTGTCCTCTAAAAATTCAATGAAGTTTTTGTTACTATTTTAAAAGAATTATAGTCTAAAGTTTTAAAAGGTTTATATATTATAAAACTATCGGATTCTCATGAAACTAGATTTTATTGAAAGAAAACATGTTTATATTTATTTCACTAGTTTACATAAAATTCTAAAAAATAAATTTTGAATGGTCATTTAATTATCTAAAGTTCTACAATACTGTTTCATATCTGCAGTTTTCTAGAATGTTTTTTCTTCTGTTTTTCAACGATGTCAGGATCTATATATATCAAATTTATTTGATTCTTGATTCTTTAAAAATATAATAAGTTTTTCTAAAAATAAGATTTTTTTAACAAAGACTGATTATGTTGTTAAGAGCCTTTAAAAAAATCGAAGTTTATTAAAAACAATTGTATGGTTTTTTCACAAAGTATGGTATACCAACCCTACTTTCACAATATCACAATGTGTGGTTTGGTAGCCCTACTTTCTTAATAGTGAAAATTATAGTTTTGAAACATTAATTTTTCAATAGTGTAGAGTATGGTTTGACAACCCTACTTTTTCAATAGTACAAAGTATGATTCATAAACCCTATGTTATTATCCATACCCTACATTGAGTTACTTTTCATACCCTACATTACTTTTTTTGTGAAACCTTTGCTACATACATTACTTTTGTGGTGAACCCTATGCTATGTTACTTTTCATACCCTACGTTACTTTTGTGGTGAACTCTATGTTATGTTGTTATTCATACCCTAAATTATTGATCATATTCTATGTCATTTTTATTTATCTACTTTATTGTTCATTTCCTACTTTGATGTTGTCTCTTTTTTCTTTTATGCTGAAAATTGATCTGTTGTATATATATGTGGATTATTTTCAGAGGTTTTTCTGCTATAAAAAATCAATTTAAATATAAGGAATATAATCAAATAGTTTTTCTGATTTTAGAGAAACATTTTAATAAATTTCTTTTCAACTTCTTTTTCCAATAAATTCAGTGGTTTCAAGTTTATTTAAACTCAATTATTTGAATTTACTTTCATTTTGTACTACTTGTTTTCATAACTGTATTGACTAAGTTTTATTGGAACACTTTTATTAGTCTAGATATATTATTAGAATACTTATTCAAATTATTTTGAATGTTTTTATTAGATATTTATTCTATAGTAATAAAGATCCAATGACCCTGTGATTTTTATGGATATATTTATGAAAGATATTGAATCAGTTTATTTTGAATATTCATAGGAAGAGGAGCTGCTAAAATTGATGAATATTTATTCTATATATATATGGTATGAAAAATATATACATATTGGCTAACATATTTGATACTTTTTTTTTCAAAGATAAACTAGTGTGAAATTTGAACCTACTACACATTTACAACATCCTGTAACATTCTATTTCATCATATACATGTTCTCTCAAGTACCAGATTACTTATAATTCAACTAAAATTGACTTAAAGATATATTATAATTCAAATCTGAATAACTAGTACTAGTTTTTTTATTCATCTTCTCCTCTCTGTTTTTGATCCTGTAACACTATTTTTCATCTCTCACAGGCACTCTATTTTTATATTTATGATTTTACACACAAAATAATTATTTTTAATTCTTTTTTCTAGGGTTGTGACCCCCAAATTCTAAATTCTTGATCTAAGGTTTTTGACTCCTTGTATCTAAATTCAGGACTATTTGGGTTGTGACTCTCAATGTTTAATGCTAAGTTATAATGTTTGTGACTCCCCATACAAAAGTCGGTGTCATAGTTATCCCTCCACTAGAAAAGAATTTTGTAATTGGGTTATGATTCCCATTTAAAAATAGAACACATGTATCTCTCACTGAGTAGAGTGGTATAATACTAGATCTGGCCCACTTTGTACCATACTACTATAAAAAACATCTTTGTGTTCTTTACTTTTTCCACTACTAATTAACCTTAATAATTAAATTTTATAATTAATTTAAATAATCAATTCATTTTATTAAAATAATAATAATCTAGTCTATTCACCCCCCTCTAGACCATATTTCATTACCCTATCCCACCTAACAATTGGTATTAAAGGATAATCCTTTTTATAATTGATTAGATCTTTTATTCTCCTTCTAATACCTATAAATTTGTATCAGAGGATAACCTTATTAAGATTATTTTAGCACTATAATTTTCTTTCTCAATACCAAATATTGGTATCATTGGGTTTTCCTTCTGGAATTTATCCAACCCTTTTATAGAATCTGATTTTATATTTAATTGTGATAAACTTTTCATAGACCTCACAGTCAAAGGATAAAGATCTTATAAGATGGAAGGATTGAATTTCAATGATATTTAGATTCCTCAAAATCCAGGACACTTTGATGGAAATGATTATAGATTTTGGGTATCCTGAATAGAGGCTTACCTCAAATAGTTGAGCATTGAGCACTGGTCTATCATGTCAAAATAGTAAACACTTCTTGAAGATGACCCATACACTCTTTCCAAAATTGATGCTACTAGATATGTTTTAAATTATAAATTTGTTAATATTTTATATTATGTTATTAAAATAAGTTTTTTTAATCATGTGTCTTCTTATAAGAAAGCTCATAAATATGGATGATTCTACAAGTCACTCACCTTGGCTCTGACAAATTGATCCAAACCAAGCTTGGAATACTCCATGCCGAGTACCAAGACTTTAAGATGGGTGAATATAAAATAGTAAACCAAATGTTCTAGTGACTATATATATAGTATAATTATATATTGGATCCACCTCTATGGTCCAAGTGTGTGTGGATGCTAATGACCATATACTTGGAATACTAGGTGCTTATTGGACCAGGGCATAACTCAATAATTCATAACTAGTTTGAATAAACCTATAAGCTCAAGAAATATGGTACATTCCCTATATATCATAGTGAGTGGGAGACATCATGTTTTTCACTTGAGATGGTGAGTGTTCGAAAATGTCAACACTCAAAACAAGGGGATGTGGTGCGTCTTTCCCACCATCCAAATTGTGTTAGTGGTGTGAGAGGTCATGCTCAACACCCAATATAAGGGAGAATTAAACCTTAATTATCAATAAAACCCTTACCATTATACCAAAAACTATATCAAGGTGTATTAATATTTATAATATAAAACTTAAGGCATTAACTCTCATGTATCTTGGTTTCCATGTTCAATTATAATAAGGCATTACAATTCATTAATAATTTAATAAAGGATTCTGAAATAGGAATATCCTTTCCACCTATTATATATCATTCCATTTTAACCATTCAAATAATTTGAGGAACACCAAACCATCGTGAATAATACATTCCATGTTTTTAATCAATATAATTTACTAAAACATAGAAATTACATTTATTAGGATAAAAGAGTAATTTAGGAGGTTTCATGGTTAATAGAGAAATTTACTACATACGAAATTCCAATCATATATAGGGTCAAGAACTTAGAAGGTTCCTTTGATTCATTAAATAGTTATACAATAGGGTTAATTCACTTTATAATCCAATTTGAACACTTAGAAGGTGTTCTGAGTATTCAAAAAATTAATTACAAAAGGAAAAACAAGTTTTCAAACCCAATTGATGTCCATAACTAAGGTAAACATGTTCTGACCTACTAAACAAAGATTAACATCCATATATAAAGGTGTTTTGATCAATTTAATGTGAATAACTCAATTAAATGGTAATTCACGATAAAGGTCGACATGCGTCATAGTGAAAAAGCTACGAAAACACCAAAAATCATGGGGAAAATGATGAAACCACCTACCTTAGGGTTCTTGATGAATACTCATCTAATGGTGGCCTTAGATTCAAATTATGTTGGAAGAAATTGATGAAACAATCCAATTCCCTGAAAATAGGAAAAAAATAGAATTCACCTAAAGAGAAAAATGGATATAAAGATAAACTTAGATCAAAGGGAAGAGAACTCAAGAGCTCACCTTAATATATCCAACGCCTTTGATAGATCTTCAATTAGACTTTATATTGGAAAGATGGCTCTAAGAATATATTGGGGGAGAATTAAATTTATGGGAGGAGAAAACCATGCTCAGTCACAGGAAAAGAAGAGGATGAAGAAAGGGTTTAGAGAAAGGTACCATTAAGGGAAAAAATGGATTTTCACCCTCAAAAATAGGGGGCACATATTTTGGCTGCACATTTTATCCAAACTCTGTGAAAATAGTTCTCAAGCCATTACATAAGTAAAATACTTTCACGGTTAAGGTGCATGATTTCCCTAAACATGTGAAAACCATGAAAAATCCCACTTAAAAATGTATCTAGTGTTTCACATGGTTGTTCGCCTGGGGTTTCATAGTTTTATACAAACTGTGTGGCCCCTACTGGTCCTTTATTTTTCCTATCATGATTAGTAAATACTTTGAGGTTTGATCCACATGGTTTCTACTAACTGTGCAACCCATTTCTGTTTCCAAAAGTTTGGGTTTTTGGGCTCCGAACAAGCCTCAGGAACCCTCGTGATCCTTGTGAATCCATTGGGTAACATTATAAGGGTTGTTTAAAGGAATTTAACCCAAAAAAACGATCCATACCTTCATGAAAATACAGGTCGTTACAAGAGTCTCCTTCCAAACATGACCCCAAAAAGTTCTATCCATGATAACTTAGAAGGTGTAGTTTTTCAATGATTTACACTCCACTATTTTGTAAGAAATTTTCTCCATGTTTTCTCAAAATTTCTAAAACACCAGTATCAATTATAATCGCATGTAAATACTTAAGGTCCATAGGGATGAGTTTGTTGTCCAATTCAGTTTCAATGCCCAAAATTTCAGAAACAATATGAAATATGATCAACAATAGACGAGAAAAATCATTAATTTTTTTGGTTATAATATCTATTTTTTCCCACACTTGAGGTATCCAAAAACTCAAAAATATGTGCAATAAATTCTAAAAACTAGTTAATGTATCCCAAAGTAAAACCACCACTTTTATAATTTTTATTCCAATCAGAAGTTGGAGAAGTATCCTCAATCTCACCCAATGATAAGTATTTCATTTCCAACACACTTAAATGCAAGGCTTATTAGTTTAAAATTGTTCAATAAGTTGAAACCCAATTAAAATTTAAAAAAACTCTCAAAATTTCACTAATATAAGTATTTTCAAGAGGTAATGCAAAAAATGTTACTCAATTTAATCCATGGGGGATTTAAAAAGGTAAATCACATAAAAAACAAAACAATCCTAAATATTGGGAAAATTTATAACCCCTAAAAATTAAAATTGATGTTTGAAAAACAATAATTTTTTGAAAAAAATTATAGGAATTTCAATGTTTACTAGATTGAAACATAGATTATCACAATGAGAAACCCCTCCCCAGTATTTAAAATCCAACATTGACCCCAATATTAAATCTAAATATTTGAAAACAATTTAAATAGTTTGTTTAAATATAATTTCAATTCAAGAGTTCTAAAATCATGTAAAAGGGACACAATACAATTCAAAAAACATAATTCCACAACTTAATAACTTTTCCAAAATATATTTTAGTATGCACATGGATTTTATCAATCTATAGAAAAATATATTTTCTATTAAACACATGTAAAATATCATGTTAATTAGTGATTTAAATAATAAAAAAAAATTATTTTCACACAAATGGAATTTTCAAGGCATAAAGGAAGTTTTCAAATATATTTTCAAAATGGTTTTCAATAAATATATTTAAGTAATCAAGGCACCCATCAATTTTAAAACAGACTTGGAATGAAATCTATATAATTGATTTCAACCAGAAATCAATACAAATCCCCCCAGACTTAATTTTTAACATGGATAAATTTAAAAAAAAAATTAAACTGGTTCTTCATCTTAATACCACTAAAAAAAGATAAAATGGACTGATTTAGTATTTAAAATTTCAAGGTAGAATTAATTAAGAGACCCATCTGACAATGGTGTTGTTCTTTATGATCAAACCCAAAATTTCTCTCCTTTTATACTTCAAGATTATTTTAGATTCTCCATTAAAACACATATAGAAATACAAAAAACTACCATTATATTCTAAAATTAATAATATAAATATGAAACCAAGTAAAATTGAGACAATGTGGCAATGAAAGTTCCAAGTCAAAGATGATATAATTGTGATAGAGAAAATGGATGAGTAGGGAAAAGAAATGAGGGATAGACAATAATGGGGAGAGGGATTTTTTTAAAAACTAAAATTAAAAGAAATTAAAAACCCATGGGTTACTACCCACAAAGTTCTAAGTTTCGAGTCTTTTGCCCAAATTTTCCCACAAAAAGTTCTATCCATGATCACTTATAAGTTATGGTTTTTCAATGATTTCCACTCCACTATTCCATGACGAATCTTATCCATGTTTTCTTAAATTTTCTAAAACATCTGTATCACTTATAAAAACTTTAAAATACTCAAGGTCCATAGGGATGATGTTGCTTTATAGTTTAGTTTTAGTTTCTATAATCACATAAATAATACGAAAAATGATCAACAATAGCCCATAAAATCATTAAGTATTTATTGTTTTAATCTCTATGTTTTCCCCACACTTGGGGCATTAAAAAATCAGAAATAGGTGAAAGAAATAATGAAACCTAGTCAATGTATCCTAAAAGAAAACCTCTACTTTTATAATTTTTCTTCTTATTACAAGTTGGAGAAGAATCCTCAATCTATCCCAATAATTCCTTTAGCTCGATGACTAAAAATTGGACTTATAAACTGCTCATTTTAGTAGGAACAGACATGCTTTACTTCTTTGGTAAACTCTCCAGATTATCATCTTTATCATTATCAATAGATTATAAAAACTTATCTTCAAATTAAAAATTAGTATCACTAATCTCTGACTTTTCCTAAACCTTGAAACACTCATTTTCAGCTAGTAATTCCATTAAAATAGACTTGAAAATCTCATGATTAATGTTATAAGATGGTGAATCCTGATTGGGTTTAAGGGATGGTTGTGTGTGTTGAATTACCACCAGAGAAGCATTATCAAGAAAGTAAATTTATTATGATGTACCATCTCATGATCCTTGGTAATGAGTTTCCTAATTATAATATCAAGTATCTTTAATTTTTCAAGTTACTTGGTTCATTTGGATCAGAAAAAGTTCACCATAAATTATTTATTCACTAATTCTTGAATTATTTCTCCAAATGGGTCATGAGTATCCCTCTTGAACTCAACTCTAAAAACATCTTCATCCACATCAATAAACTTACATCTCACCTTAATTTTTTATTTCTTAAACATATAAAATTATTCTCGGTCATCACAAACATGAAAGCTTGGTTTTCATTTTGATACATCACTAACGAACCTATCTATAGATAGGAATAATTTTCCCTAAATGATAGATACTCTCTTGTCACAATACATATCAATCACTGAAAAATTAGTAGGAAATGTAAGTTTTCCTATATTTATTAATAGTACATCCAACCTTTCTATGGGTTGAGTGATCAACCTATTAGCAAACTGAATAGAAATAAAGGCTGATTTTTGTTCCCCTAGCCCTAAATATTAAAATAAAGAGTAAGAAATAAAGTTTATACTAGCAATAAAATCACACAAGAAATAAATATTCTCACTTTATCCTATTATACATGGTATAAAAAATCTTACAAGGTCTTTAAATTTAGGAGATAACTTATTTTGAATGGGATCATTACAGCTCTCAGTTAAACCTATAGTGAAAAATTAGTTTAAGGCCCTTTTATTATCTAAAAACCTCTTGATAAATTTTACATAATAAGGGATAATTTTTAAGGTTTCCATAAAGGTCGTGTTCATGTTTAAGGTTTTAAAAAATTCATGGGATTATAAATAATTAGGTCCATAATTTTTTAATCCTTTGAGGCAAGGGGATGGGAGGGGAAAATTTCTTCAAAATAGTGAGAATCCCCTTAAGATATTCCTAAAACTTTTTCTTACTTATATTTTCCTTACTTTATATAACACGTTCCTTTGATTTTTAAATGGAATGGTGGAACTTGAAGTAATTTCAAAAAAATTTATAGGTTTCCAGATTCAGATATTTCAATATTTTGGTTTCTATATTCATTCATTAATTTTTTTTTAATATCCCTTGGGTATTTTCTAATATCCTATTGTGTTTTTAATCCATCCCTTATGATAACATCCATGTAATTTTTCTTAGGGTTAACTTTTCTTATGTTGGGCAGTTTATCCTTGTCACTAGGGTTTATGTATCGGTCTATTTTATCCATTCAAAACTCCAAGTTTTTAATTCTAGTATCTATTACAACTTTATCTGAATCATTTTAAGCCTTTTTTGAATTAAATTTACTAAAAAAATTAACATACCCCTTATAATTCCTCTTCATAATTAGAGTTTCTATCCTTATATTGGTTTTGAAATTGTAGTTTGGGTTATTATGGGAAATTGGGGACCAATTTTCTAATCTTCCCTTTATCTATTTATAAAAATTTTGGTGATTATTTTATCTTTTATTAAAGATATTGGGAAATGGTTGATCTCTAGCCTGAATCCTTAAACCATATACTAGAATATTATCATTTTCAAGGGGTTGGGGTGGTATGTAAAAGTTTAGGTAGTTGTTTTTGTAGTGACCAAAAATTTTACATTAAGAAAACTATTCTATAATGGATTAGTTTTGAGTGTAACTTCCAATTTGGTTAGCATTATTTCTATCATTATGGTCCACCAGAGACAGGATTTTTTCTTTCATTTCAACTTGCTAGGAATGAACTTCCATCCATGGACTAGTGATGCATTTTCTTGTATTTTATAAAACCCCAAAACATAATCATCCCATAATTACATGATTTGTAAAAATTAGTTCACATTATTACATTTCTAGGATATTTTAGTTTTATAGTTTTATATAATTAAGAAAACTAATATATAACATATTGGTCATTTCCAAATAGTTTATATTTTTTCCATAAAAATAGTTTCTTAAGTTTTCACCCTTGTATCGTTCAAAACACTTATTCTTATTTTAAGATGAGTCACAAATATGAAAATATTATACTTGATATAGTTCCTAAATATATTTAGATACTATTAAAAACATTTAAAAATGTGATACAATTTAAACAAAACTTGTTAAGGGATATAAAAGTAATGGAATCTCATGAGTCTAGTGAAAAACATGAAAATCAATGAAAATGTTTACATTTATCAAAATAAATCTTTAAGAACATAAATTAAACATATTCACTAGAGACGATAACCCATTAAACCCCATTATTATGATGGAATATAATGAAGGAAACGTGATCTATATGATAACTCATTAAAACATTCCTTGAAAAACAAATCATTCACCTTTATAAGTTTATAAGCTTTTATTTCATCATGAAATAAAAAATATTTCCATAAAATCCCTTAGAAAGAATGAAATTAGTATCGTGTAACATAATATACATAACACATGTTTTCTCATGTTTAAATAATTTCAAAAATAACTAATTCCTAGATAATTACATAGGATAACCTACAAGGTTATCTCCCTCATTTTTTACCTTTTAAGGCTATTTAGTACCTAATGAATTGGAGATCTATACTGAGTTCACCCATCATTATGAGCTATATCAAGTTTAACCATAATTATATATAATTATAAAGTACTATATAATGAAAAAAATTAATATTTCACTTTTCCATCATCAAATCCTTGAAAAAATAATTTGAACCTACAAGGAAAATCACTTTTAATTTTCACATAAAATTGTAGATAAATATCCATTTTTTAAAAAACCCTTAAAAATGAAAAATACTCAAAAGGTTAGGATTATAATATTCTTTGAAAAACCATGTTAACTTTTAGATAAATCTTTATAATGAATAACTTCTATAATAATGAAAAAATGTTTTCAATTTATATATGTTAAAAAAATTATTTTGTACTTTGGTAAAAAAAATCAAAATGACTCATATAGTAAATATTAAATAGATTTCTTTTTGCACCTTTTTAAAGAAAGTAAAAATTATTTGAAATTGAAATTTAAAAATATTTTATGTATAATTAATAAAAATATTGAAATATATTGAAGTACATGGATATGGAAGAGAAATAGTTTAAAGGAATACTTTAAACAAGGTTTTAAATAAAAATCTCGTACCTTAAGTCTTGTCTAACTTCATAATTATCTAACTTGTAAATAATAAAATTATATTTTATATTTACTTTATTAATAAAAATTTTCATGTTCATTAAATTATAATTATATCTTTTATTTCATTTATTACAATGCTTAATTTAGTTAATAAAATGGTTAAGTTCACGTTGGTCGTTTTGGGGTCATTCGGTTTATAACCACAAAATAACATTGACACGTTGATCATGGTCAAAGGAGTTATTATTCCATAATATCCAAAATCTTAAAGATTTTATAACTATAATTTTTATCAATTCAATATATTTTCATAACCATACATGTAAGGTTCTTATGAAAAATGAAGCACATTCTGTTATGGATATGGTAGTCTATACGTACACATGAACGACATTTTAATTTTTATAGTAGGTGGAAAAGAAATAATGTAGATGATATTTTACTTTTATAGAATAATAAATTTTTTATAAATATCATGTTTATTTATTAGCTTCATCCTTATGATCAACCATGTGAGGTGGTAATTAAAAACTAATCACATCACTTCATGGAGGTGATAGTCCTCATGTACACACAAGCGACATTATCATTTTCCAATGAAAGAGAGATTAAGAAAGTAATATATAATCTATATAAAATATTTATTATATCACAAATAAAAAATATATTTATTTGATCTATAATTTTAATCAACTATATGAGTTGGTGATGAAAAACCAAACACATCGCTTCGTGGTGGCAGTAGTCCACACGTACACACAAGCAGGATTTTCATTTCCCATAGAATGGAAAAAGATATGAAAATGGGGTTTTTAAATCAAAATAATAACATTTAAATATATTTAAGATAATAATTATATTATATCATCATGGTTGAATAATATTTTAAGGATTTATAAGAATAAATAAACATGAAAACACTCTGTTAAGAGTTATACCTCTTCTTTGGGAAACCTTCTTTGGGTTGCACCTTAAGCCTTATAAAATTGGTACTTTGGTGATACTAGGACCTCTAGAATGTGAGGAGGGATTTTGGAAAGGTATTTGGGTAGGTCTTGGCAGAGATAAATGTCTCAATTAGTGTAAGTAAGAGATTATAGGATGTGATCTTTTGTAACTAAGGGTGTGACACTCTTGTAATTATTCAAAGTTATAAAATAATATAAAGTTTTATTCATGAGAAAGTGGAACTAAAACTATAAAAATTAAAATATGATATCATGAGTGACGAAATATAATCAGCCAATAATAATTAAGAATATAATTTGTAAACTTATCACTTAGTTTTTACCTTAATTATCCTGTTTTACCCTTAACCATGGTAATTAATTTTTATCATGATAACTTTTCATTATGACCAAAAATGAAATTGAAATCATTAATAAATTTGAAAGTTATAATTAATAATACTAAATTAATTTTTCAATATTTAATCTGTTTACTTGGTAAGAATTAATTTTAATAAAAAAATGAAAAACACAACAAAAAAATGTTTTTTTCAAAAAAAAGCATTTGAAGCCAAAAAATGGATTTATACCAAAATCAAGTATAATGAAGATTCATATGGAATTAATTATTTTTTTATTATTAAAATGGGTATAATTTTACCTTGAAACCAAACCAAAATATAATTATACTTTTCAAATATTGAATATTTTCAAAAAAAAATTAAAATATTTATTTTTTCACTATATACCAAAAAATAAATATTTTCAGAAAATAAAAAAAATTCAATTTAAGATAAAATTAATATGTTAATATAAAAAATGAAGTCAATTTTATCAAATTATATTTTTAAAATTTAGAAATTTATCTTTTAAATAAAACCATATAATTCATGAAAAACAATTTTGTTATAAAAAACTATTTCTTTTTAGACTAAAACAATTTCTTAAAATCAGTATAATAAATATAAATCCAAGAAATAAAATCATGAATATTAATATAACATTAAAGTTATTTATTATTAACATTAAATGTTCTTAACATTTTTTCAACTTTAATAATTTTTTTCCTTGAAATTTTATTTATTACTTAAAGAGGTGATAATATTTTTCCCTAATAGATTTTTCTGATTCCCATGTTGCTTCTTAAATAATATGGTTGTTCCATAAAACCTTAACCGAGTGAATTAACTTATTTTTAAAAACATGCTCTATGTGATGTGGAAATTGAACTGTATTTTCCTTACAAGAAATATCCTCTTCCAGTTGAACTAGTTCAGGGCTCAAGACATGAGATTCATCAAGTACATATTTCCTTAACAACAAAACATTAAACACATCATGTAACTAAGATAAACTTAGAGTTAATACCACTTGATATGAAAAGTATCCAACTTTTTCTAGAATTTCATATGGACTAATGTACCATGGACTTAATTTTACTTTCCTTTAAAATGAATAACACTTTTCCAATGATATTCATTAATAAAAACATGATCTCCTTCCTTAAATGAGAGATCTTTCCTCTAGTTATTTTCATGACTAATATACCTTCTTTTTGATTCCATGATATGGGGTTAAATCATTTTTACCTTCTAAACCATCTCTTCTACAAATTATGATCCCAAAAACATCCTTTTACCAACTTCTTCCCAACATTATGGGGTTGGACACTACTTCTCATATAATGCCTCAAAAGGTTCCATCTGTACACGTGAATGAAAACTTTTATTATGATAAAATTCCACAAATGAAATATATTGATCCCAAATTCCCAAATAATCCAATAATAAATCCTAAAACATATCTTCCAAATTATAAATTGTTCATTCTGATTATCCTTCAGATTGAGGATGAAATGTTGTACTGAAATTTAATTCAATACCCAATTATTTCTGAAGTCTTTTCCAAAAAATTGAGGTAAATATAGGATCACAGTCATATAAAATAGATATAAGTACTTCGTATGGTCTAACTATATCTTTAAGATAAATTATATCCATTTTATTCAAAAACATAGTATCTTGAATATGAGTAAAATGTATAGATTTAGTCAAATGATCAACAATAACCCAAATTACATTATTACCTTAAGATGTATTTGGTAATCCCACCATGAAATTCATGGATATATTATCTCATTTTTATTTAGTCACTAGAAAATAATGAAGAATCCAATTTGATAGTTTTTTCCATATTTAAACTATTTTAAAGTCAAAAATTACATGGTAAAACTAGAAATATCTTTCTTCATTCCACCCCACCAATAATACCCCCCAAAGGTCTCTATACATTTTAGTACTTCCTAGATGAATATAAATGAGAGTTATAATGTTTAGTTAACTATTATTTCTTCAACCTAGAATCACTTTTCACACAAAAACTATTTCCAAATTTCATAACACATTCTTTTTCAATGTTAAATTGAAGAAACTTTATATTCTTGAACAATTATACCAGTTCCTACAAATCATGATCTTCTTTTTGAGCATGATTAATTCTGTATGAAAAATATGACTTCATAGACACCTAAACCAAAATAAAGAGATTTCCTATATGAATAATTTCAGAGAAAACATTTATTAAATCAATAACCAAAGGATCATGTGCCAAACACAGCATGGTTAATAATACGTTATCTTTTTGACTCAAAGAATCAGCTACCATGTTTTATTTTCTTGGAAGACAGTGAATCGTACAATAATAATTATTTATATTTTACATTCATATTCTCTACCTTAGGTTCAAATATTTTTGAGTGAATATATACTTTAAAATTTTATGGTCAGTATATATTTCACATGATACCCCATATAAAATATGCCTCAAAATAATTAAATAAAAACCCACCTTTATAAGAACAATATCATGTGTAGGGTAATTATCCTCATGGAGTTTCAATTGATGTGAAGAATGTGAAATTAATCAATCATCTTGAATCAAAACGCAACCAAGTCCCTTTAGAAAAACATCAGTATAAATAATAAATTCACCATTTATTATTAGTAAGGATAACACTGGATCGTTAACCAATATTATGTTCAATTCCTAAAAACATTCATCACAGTACCTTTTCTAAATTAATTTAACTTCTTTTCAGGTTTACTTAGTTAGTAGGCTAGATAATAGAGAAAATGATTCATCAAACCATCAGTAATAACCCACTAATCCAAGAAACTTTGAATTTTAGTGACATTTGTAACGTTTTTATAGACTTTAACCACTTTGGTTTTTGTAGTATCAACTATTATTCCATATTAATAAACAATATTCTCAAAGAAATAAAACTATTTTATCCAAAATTCATATTTTAAAAGAAATTATACAACTTATTTTATTTTAAATTTTGAAAAACAATCCTTATCTGTTTATCGTGTTTCTCTTGAATTTTAGAATAAACTAGAATTTCATCAATAAAAACTCACCACAAATTTATCCAAATACTCAAGTAAAACTCAATTAATAAGATCCATAAATACAGTAGGTGAATTTTTTCAATAAAAAAGGCATACCCATAAACCCATAATGGCCATAACTAGTATGAAATGTTGTCCTTAGAATGTATTCCTCCTTTACTTTCATCTAATGATACCTGAACCTAATATCAATCTTTGAAAGATACTTATCACACTAGAGCTAATAAAACAAGTCATTGATATGAGGTAACAAATAATTGTTCTTCATGGTAATGTTATTAAGTAATCTATAATCAATTCAATGCCTCATGGAAGCATATTTATTTATAAAAAATAAAACCAGAGCACCCCAAGGTAAATTTCTAAGAAAAATTAAACCCTTATTAATAAACTCTTATAACTAACTTTTTAATTCTAAAAGTTCTATTAGATCCATTCAATAAGGGGTTTTAAAATGTTCTTAGTATCAGGAACTAAGTCAACAATAAATTCAACCTCCAAAGTAAGGATAAAACTATGGAAATAATCAATAAATACATATAGATATACCAAAACATCACTAATTTGAATAGTTCCTTTATTTTTAACAATGTGTACTGGATAAATTTCACTCCCATCCTTAATAAGTTTATTTAATTCTTGATATGTTATTAAAGGTGTGAATTCATTAATATATAAAAGCTGGAACTCATTCTGGAAAATAACTTCTTTATCTCTATAATCTATCTTAGAATGATAAACTAAAATCTACTTTATACCTTTAATAACACCAAACTTTGCAATGGTAAATATAAAAAGCTTTACAGGAAAACCATTACATAGAATATGATGGGAAGATTTTTATAAAAACAATTGCCTTAATACTACCCCATAGAATTTATGACTTCATTTCATAAGATTTAATTTCCGTTCTAATTATAAATTTTACAAAAATAAAAGAATTTTTGTATCCAAAATCAAAAAATACATTGGAAAAATCTGAATAAATAAGTAATGTACCGGATACTACTTCATTTGATGGTCCAACATTTATCATAGCAGTAGTAAAAGACTTTACCACACCTCTATTCTTTTAGTCTTGATGATTCCCCACCTTGAGTAACTAACTCTAAAATGTGTTAGTATAATAACCCAAATAATTTCAATTAAAACATATTACTATTGTATGACTATTTATTCCTATTAATTTTATTATTAAAATGGTTTTCCTTACAGTCACAGGCCAAATGACCAAGCTTACCACATTAGTAAAACTTTTCTAATCCTATGAAACTTTCTTTAAAATTAATTTTACCATATTTTGAACATTTATGGGGATTACCTCTAGATTTTTTGGTTGTATTATTCTCCATTTCTTTCCACCTTAACTATTTCTTACCCTTATTATCCTGAAGTAAATGAGTGTGGGTAAAATACATCTCAACTTTATCAACACAAAGAATAACCTCCTAATAACTTTTAAATTCATGAGAGTCAAATGATGTTAATAAACTTGATTTTGAACCTATATAAAATATATCAACTTTACTCTTATAATCTAGAATTAAATTTTGTGCATACTTGGTTAGTCGGTTAAATTTTAATTTATAAGTATCCAATGTGCTTTATTCCTTTTTCTTTAACTCCATAAATTTGTTTTCCATTATAAGTTAAATAACTTTTGTAAAATACTTTTCAATAAAAATATCTTTAAATATATTCCACTCCATGACATAAATATCATTTTTAATTGGGATTCTTAATTAAAGACTACCATCAATCAGCTTCACCTTCAAAATAACAAATAAAAAGAGTTGCCTTGTGATATTCTATATATCCCAAAACTTCAAATATCTTCTCCAGTGTATTTATCCATACTTCAAATTTTATTAGTTATAAAGAACCACCAAAATCTAGAGGGTGTTGTTTCATGAAAGCTCTACTATATACAAGTTCCTTTGTGGAGAATTTTGTCACTATTTTTCATGGTTTCCACCATTAATATCCTATATAAAATAAATTAACATTACTATAAAATAATCTATTCCAAACATTCTATGTTATTGATTTAGAAGATTATTATCACCTTTATACCTTCGTACTTCAGTTTCTATGTTTCCTCTGTGGAAAACCATTCTAAACAGGTAAGGATTAGATAAATCAATAGAAAAATCTTCAAAAAAATCATGATAATATAACCATAAATTATAATATCTTAAAATTTTATTTTAACATCACTCTAACCTATAAAATTATATAAAAAATTTATTTTATTCCAATTATAATGAACTGTATCATAATCAACCCATAATTACATGATTTATAATAAGGTTTTCACTTTATTACATTCTCAAGTTCTTTTAGGTTTAGAGTTTTAGTGAATTAGGAAAACCATTACATAATAAAGTGGAAATATTCATATAGAGTACATTTTTTCCCTTAAAATTTTTTTCTTAAAGTTACACACATGTTTCATTCAAGATAATTATTCTTCTTTTAATACAAGTCATTTTAGTGGAAATATTGACCTTACTATAGACCTTAAACATCCTTAGATACTCTAAAAAATGTTTTAAAACATGGGATGAGGAAAACAAATCTCATTAAGGGATATAAAAATAAAGGAATATTTTTAGTCTTGTAAAAACTATAAAAACCCCTGAAAATTTTTACGTTTTCACAATAAAACTTTGAGCACATAAATCAAACATATCCACAAGAGAAAATCAAACTTTGATTAAATAAAAACTTTAAAAACATTAGAGATATTGAAAATCATGAAGTAAATGTGTGGTATATGAAAACTCGTGAAAATATTCCTTGAAAAAAAATCATTCACCATTAAAAGTTTATAAAATTTTCTTCCTCATGAAATCAAAATATTTACATAAAATCCTTCAAAATCATGAAATTAGTTTCTTGGAGCATTATATTCATAACCTTTTTTCACTCGTGTTTAACCCATGACATAAATAACCTAGCCTCGGTTAATTCTATATAAGTAACATACTACATAATCCCTCTCATTTTTCACCTTCGAAGACTATTTATTACCTAATGCATTGGAGAATTATATTAGGCTCACCCATCATCATGAGTTATATTTGACTCACCCGTCATAATCTATAATTATAAAGTGTCATATTATGAACAATTTATTTTTTAATATTTCACTTTTTTATCATAAAACACTTGAAAACTCATTATAACCCATAAGAATCACTTTTAATTTTTTCATAGATTGCAAAGAAATATCCCTTTATTTTAAAATCACTTAAAAATGAAAAATTCATAGTTTATTGGGACTAGGATATTATTTAAAAAAACATTTTATCTTTTAGGGGAGTATTTATAATTAATAATAGCTATGATAGTTGGAAAATTTGGTCAATCCATATACGTTAAAAAATCTTTTGTACTTTGGTAAAAAAAATCAAAATAAACCATATGATAAATGATAAAAAGATTACTTTTTAAAAAAAATTAAATAAATCTAAAATTAGATTAAATTTACCTTTAAATATCTTAAATTTAAAAATAAAAACATTCTTGGAACATTTCTAAAAACAAGGATATGTAGAATAAATAGTTCAAAGGAATACTTTAAAATAATGTTTTAAACAAAAATATCTTACCTTAAGTCTTGTCTAGATTCATATATTCTCTAAATCTTAAATAATAAAATTATTTTACTTATTTACTTAATTGATAAAAAAAATTATGTTCATTCTATTATAAGTATTATGTTTATTTTATTTATTACAATGTTTTATTTAGTAACTAAAATTGTTAAGGTCATGTTCAGTGTTTTGGGGTCGTTCAGTTTATAACCTCAAAATAACATAGATGCATTGATTGTGGTCAATAGTTTAATTTTTAGATAATATAAAAAATATTAAAATTTTTATAATTATCATGTTTATACATTAAATATACTTTTATAATCTTCCATGTAAGGTGGTAATGAAAAATGAAGCATGTTGTGTCATGAAGATGGTAGTCCATATGTATACATGAATGACATTTTGATTTTTCTACTAGGTGGAAACAAAATACTGAATAAAATATTTTAATTTTTCAAAATCATAAATATGATTTAAACCTTATATATCTTAATTAGTTTCATCCTTTTGTCCAATCATGTGAGGTAGTAACGAAAAATTAATCATATCGCTTTGTGGAGGTGGTAGTCTACATGTACGCATGAGGGACATTATCATTTTCCAATATATGAGAGAGTAATAAAGTAAGTAATATATCCTCTTTTAATAATTATTATTATTTCATAAATATCATATATAATCATTTAATCCATAATTTTAATCATCCATGTTATCTGGTTATGAAAAATAGAACACATCACTTTGTGGAGGTGGTAGTCTACATGTATGTATGATCGATTTTCATTTCCCATATGATGTAAAAGGAGATGAAATTTTGTTTTTAATCAACATGATAACATTTTATTATATGTAATATTTTTATGTTATTATATAATTATGGTTAAATAATATTTTAATGATGTAGAAGAATAAATAAACATGAAAACACTTGGTTAAGAGTTATACATCTTCTTTGGGAAACCTCCTTTGGATTACTCCTTAAGCATTGTAGGTTTGTACTTATGGTGTGATAACGAACTCTAGGATATGGGTATATGTGTTAGAATGATATTTGGGTAGGTATTTGTTAATATAAATGACTCAAGTATAGTGATTAAGGGAGGGTAGTATGTTCCCTTTTATAAGTGTGGGGAGTGACACTCGTGTAATTATTCAAAGTTTTAAAATAATATAAAGTATTATTCAAATGAAAGTTTCTCTAAAACTATACAATTTAAAATAAAATGTTAAAAGGTCAAAATCTCATCATAAAATAATAATTAAGATAATATTTTTTGATCTTATCACATAATTTTTACCTTAATTAGCATATTTTACCCTTTATTATGGTAACAAATTTTTTTATCGTAACTCTTCATTATAACCAAAAAATGAAATTAAAATCATTAATAAATTTTAACCACCTATTTAAAAAATATTAAATCAATTTTTAAATATATAATCTATATAATTGGAAAAAATATTAATTTTAATAAAATAATGAAAAATGTAATGAAAAACAGTTTTTCTGAAAAATATGTTTTTAAGCCTAAAAATGAATTTATAGTAAAATAAAGTATAATGTTGATTAATATGTAATTAATTGTATCTTTTTAATAAAATGGAACTAATTTTACTTTAAAAATAAAAAAACATAATGTAACTTCTTAATTACATGAAAAGAAATTCCAGTTTTTATAAAAATCAGTATTTTTCACTATTCACCCAAAAAATCAATATTTTACATAAAAATAAAAAAATCACCATAAGATAAATTTGATATTATGAAATAAAAAATTAATTCAATTTTATAAAATTCAATTTCTAAAATTTATAATTTTAAATTTTAAATGAAACGACATAATTTGTGAAAAATATTTTGGTTATAAAAAAAACTATTTCTTTTTTGACTGAAAAATTATATAAAATCGGTATAGTAAATATGCCTCTATAAACTATAATCTTTAATAACACTAATACATGGAATTTATTTATTATTAACACTACCAAGGTTTTCAAATTTTTACTATCCTTCTCCCAAAAACCCTATGTTGTGAATTTTGGTCAAGGGTGTTTTAAATTTATCTAAGTTTCTCACCCATTTTATCATTAAAAATTCCTTCAACGGATTGGTTTACCATATTCTACCCTAAAGGTAACATAAAATCATATAACACTTCAATAAAGACATTAGAAGTGATTTTTTGGTGAGTTCACTACCTGATAAAGACACTGAATTTGTCCTATGCCTCATGAAAGGCCTCTCTGTCCTCCTGACAGAAAATAATTATTAGTTTTCTAATTTTTCATTTTACTATTCATGGGTAGAACTTAATGTTGAAAAAATTATAATTTTTTTATCATTTATAAAAGATATTATCATCAAAATATAGAAACTAATTTTCTTCATTTCTTTTTAGATAGAAGGGAAAAACTCTCATTTTTAGTTTGTACCCCCTAAGACCTTACATTGTAAACTACTACACCACATTATAGAAATACCTAATAAAGTCTAATGATTCCAATTTTGTTAACCCATGAAATGATTTAAGTAGTCAAACATATGACTGTATTATATCATAATGTTTTGCTCTATGTGTTAGCCTAATTGATGAAGTAGTGTTTGACACTTTAGAGAGTTGGAACTCCCTCATTATAGGTCTTTCTAAATTATATTAAATGAGGTCTGGTTGAAAATTTTATTCATTTTCTATATAAACATTCTCTCTCTCTCTATTTCACTAATCACTTTTATTTATTTCGTGGTTTCTTTCCTAATAGAATTGATGTGATTTCCAATTTCAGGTTTGAATGGATCTAATTTTTTGGAGTTTTATCATGTGTTCATGAAAAATATTGATTTTAAAATAGTTTAAGAAAATAACACAAGATAAAAAAACTAGACATATTTTTTAAGAGATATATTTTAATTTTTTTGAATTTTTATATTTTTCTTGGCTGCACATGCCTTCCCCAACAACAGAACCAAAATTTGAAGATTTAAATTGAGGCAAATCAAATTATTTATTTATTTTCTGATCTTAAAACTAGTGTAGAAGAAAGAAGAGCTCAAACCTATAGAGAAGGTGTGTATAATTCCAAGAAACAAAAAATATCAAAAGAATAAATAAAGTAAAAAAATGTTGGTGGTATGATATGTAGAAAATAAGTGTGATGAAAAATTATAAACAAAGTTTTAAACTATGAAAAAAATGAGAAATATAATAATTAATCATGGATGATAGAGAGTTGGTAAACTAGGGAAAATTGGATTTATAGTTATTGAATTTATTTTCTTTATTATTATAAAAATTTATTATGAGGAAAATTAAATAGAAATATAATTCAGTTTTGTTATACTACTATAAAAATCATGAAGCCTCTTATTAATAGGTTTATAGGAACAAAACTTTCTTAAAATCATTAAAATTTTAATCAATTGAACTATCATTGACCTTAATGTTTTAAAAAATTGATTTATTTCTAGAGAAAATGAGACAAGCAGTAACCCAACGAGAAATTACATTTAGAAAAATATAGAGTATGAATAACATAACAATCTATTTCCCCCAATAATGGTTCATCCAACAAGAATTTTCAAATTAGTAATAAATAAGAAATTCAAAAAATCATAAAAAATGTAAATTGAAGGGTGAATAAAGGAGTATTATCTGTCAAAGATACCCAATATCCAACTCCACTTCATAAATGCTTAGTTCATTCCAATTGTTCTTGGTCTACTCCCCCTGTTGATTGATTAATTAAGTATCCTTCATATGTTTTGTTTCCTTTTTAAAATGTATTCATCCACTAAATTCAACTTCAAGATCATGTACAACTCCTTCATCATCAAATATATAACTTCCACATAGCATGGTTCAATATACATTATCTTCTTCATGTAACTTAAGTTGAACTCTCTAACTAATGCTGAAATCCCAATGTGATCTTGATTAATCTTTCACTATTTATTTAGTCTTCCATAAAAAACTTTTAATTTTCACTATACATGGATGGGGATGTTTTTATTACACCTATTTATCCACCACCTAAGTCCTTATAAACTTTAGTTAATATTATTATAACATTTTATTTTAAGGATTTAAAATCTACTTTTCAGTGAATTATTAGTTTATTCTATATTGAAATGATTTTACAATGGTGTACTTGGCTTATTCCTCGATCCATAACTGAACACAAAATCTATATCCCCTACTTTGGTTGTTGATTTATTTGATCAATACTCGATATATTTTGTTCTAGTATCCACTCAGGTGTTCATTGATTCTAGAATCACATGTCATCACCTTCAATAGCTTTAAAAATTCATTCCCACTTGGGTAATTACGATCAACATTAGCACCTTACCCTTTTTCTTTTCATATCCTCACTCTATCATTTGAATTAGCTGGTTGAGATGAACCCAAAACCCTGGTCTATATCCTATTTGGTTTCCATTGGTCTTTAATAGAAGGTATTACGATGAAATTAAGTTTAAACTTGTTTAGTAATTACAACAAACACTTCATGTGCAATGTTCTTTATCCTAAAAAACATAGCAGTGGGAGGATTAAGGCCCCTATCATCATCAGTTGGAACTTTCATATGAAACAAATACATTGAAAATAGATTCATTATATATCATTATTCCACTATATTGTGGCTCTGTTAATTTTCAACAACTTTCACATGTTTTGTTCAGATTTTCAATTTGGTTAATCACCCATAAAATTCAATGATTTGGTTACATTTGATGGAGTTTGAGTCGAACTTGATTTAATAATAATTTGAGTTACTTTTATTTATTTGTATTATAATTCTCAATCTCCTTCATATTTTGAACTTATATCATCTTTTTGATCTTGAGTTGATTTCTTATCCTTACAACTCCTACCCCTTTGTTATTCAGTCGGTGGATCCATCTCAGTTCATAGTCTTATTTATTGGTAAAGCTAACATAGTTGGGAAATAGATATAATATCCTATTAATGAATTATTTTAGGTCTCAGCATTCTCTCTTCTTCAAGATTATATTTGATAATTCAAGTTTTGGTTTGATCTCCTCAATCAATAATTAGCAATGATGAGACCACTTCACCTTGGTTCAGTTGGGATTAGATTTCCTCAATGATTTTGACTGGGCCCCTAGGACATTAACTATGTTTTTGGAAAATTAATTATTTATAACCCTATTAAAAAATACTAAAGTATTGAATAGGGGTTGAACTAAAGGAAGGAATTCCAAATGTGTGTGTGACCATGTGGACAAAAAACTCTCAGGAAAAAAAGTAAACAAAAAAATAGTAGTGATGAAATAGTGGTAATGATAATAATGATGAAGTGAGAACAAACAGAAGCTAGATAAAATAATAAATGATATAAGAAAGAAATCACAAAACAAAAACCAATGAGGAATAATCTAAATGTGATGTAGGGTAATTCTATTGGATGGTTTTTATTTTATTTTATTTTTTAGGTTATGTTTTCTTTCTTAATACATGAAAAACTATTGCAAGATATTGTGAAAATAGGTTGAATCATTCTATTAAATGACCAATATGTGGGTTAATGGATCCTATAGACTCCCAAGTGTACCATACACTAATCAACATGATGAAAATACTAGTTGCGAACCAAGATCAAATTTTTTTTAGTTAATTCTAATGTGACACCCGAAATAAGTAATCCTCTTCCCTGATGAATTCTAAGAAGATAAAGTAGTTACAAAAATATAGCTGGAAATAGTTCTCAAGGGTTTCTGATGTTTCAAAAATATTCACTATTCAAATAAAAAATACAAGTGTAGGTTCCAACAATATGTTTTATATTAATGAAATTATATTACTAACTAGAGTAAACCCAATCCTATATCTCAACTTAGACAAAAAACATTATTATGTTATCAAAATATTCTAATAAATTAAATACATAAATTAAAAATATGGGAGATTGAGAAATAATAAGATATAAGAAATTCTCAATGAGAAATCTTCAAACTTCCTCTGAAATTCCATTAATTGTCTCATGGATTCTCCTCTAGTGATCTCTTTGATAAGTCATCTATGATGTGTCTATAATAAATTCCCCATTATCGATCCTTGATTCCTACCCCTGGCCTATCTCTCATCATTTTTCTAGATTTTTCCTCACTATCCTTAATAAATAGTGTGTGAACCAATAACCCCCTGAGCTTACAATCACAGATCCAACATTTTTTATCATGCTTCCATGTGGCACTGTCATCTTAGACCTTTCTACTCACCAGTAACATAATGCAATCCCTCCTTAATATAATTAATTACCCCTTAAAATTTTATGTCATATAGTGATCAAGATCAACATCCCAAATGATCCCCAAATTGATGAATCAATGGTTATGATTAACAGAATAGGGAATTATCGAATATTTATTCCTTAACTCAGAAAAACAAATAGAAAGAATGTGGAGTTAACTTTAGATATGATTTTCCAGTTTGGGAAATTGACCTTTCTACCCACTTAAATCTCTAGTTATTTGGATTTAATTTTTTTGTTCTTTAATGTAACCTCATGCCTTTCCTATAAATCAAATGGGTCATGTGTAATGTATCCCAACTACACCTATTGTTATTCTTCTTATTCCTTGAGTGAGACAAACTCAAACACTTAAAAATTATGATTCCACTATAAAATTTTATATCATATCCATGTAATATGGATCTGGGTAAACTTCTTGACTTTGTTCATTTATAAATATCTCCACAAACTTCATCTTGTTCAATTTGAAACCAATTTTATTAAAGCTCTAATTATGGACTAGTTTCATGTCTGCACTCGATATTTTCCATTGGTGGCATATCTTGCCTTAAAATAAACTATTTAATAATCATTTGTGGCACCTGATACCTATAATATTCATTAATTATTCAATATATCTCAAACAAAGAAGATCAGTCACATGTTTTCAAGGAAGGATCAGCCTTGAAAACTTATTCAACATTACCTTAGACTCATAAATATTTATGGATATCATAAATCCTCTAATTAACATGAAAAACACCTTCTCAATGAATTATTTACTATAATTATCAAAGGAATTTATTTAAGCATAGTTGTTTTCTAAAAATTTATTAATATGGCTGCCACATTGAAAAAAAATTGAAATTCCCTCATTATTTGACCCTACACAAAAACAAATCGTAACTAGTAAACTCATCAAAACTCAACTTCAATTGATATTAGATTCAAATAATTATATCGATCCAAGATCCCCTCTCCACTTTAAAACCTAAGTATAATTAGAGAACATTGTAGCTTTCTCAAAGGATTTCTGTCATAGATCATCGCTCATCCTTATTCAGTGGCGACCATTTTAGGTCATCTTCCACAGTGAAAATCAACTCCTTGATTTTAGGTGTCTGATTGTTCAATCATGGGTATTCTTCCAAGATAGAATTCAGGTATTAGAGTCATCAAAATATTTATTTTAGGTGGAGAACTATTTTAATGGTGGGTTAGTCTGATTGGTCATCTTCTCTGTTTGGTGACCATATCAACATTTTAGGTTATAAATGATGTTAGATTAAAATCCTTAGAGGCTCAACACTGTCCCACACATATGGATTCATCTTCAAGCTTCAATCTTGAGATACTCTTCATCCAACATCGGTGTTGACTTCTTGTTTTACTGGTATCATATGGGATGAGTGATGGAAAAATCAAGAATGGTAGCATGGGGTGAGAGGTAAAAGACATGTGGTAAAAAAATCTAGAGCAGTAGCATGGGGTGGGAGGTAGAAGATGAGTGGTGGAGGTAGTGAGAACTAAAGTTACAGTAGCATGGTCTTGGAAGTATAAAGTACTTGAGGTGGAAGAAGAAGTGATGGTTGTAGAAAAATTTGATGGAGGTAATAGAATGAGTGGGCTAGCGGTATCATGGAATGGTGGCAATAGAAAAAGTCCCTCGTGGTGGTAGAAGGAAAAAATAGCATATCTACTTGATGTAGCTTTTGAATCCTCATCCCGACCTTACACAAGTTCCCAAGGTGGGGATCATCCCTTAGGAAACATCTTATTCACTCTTACATGAGTCTCCAACCCATCAAAGTTACCCTTGTGTAGGCTTCAGGAATTTGGGGTGACCCTTACTCATGTTTCTTTTCACCTTTCACTACCACAAAACTGGGTTTTCGTAGCACCACCCTTTATCAGCACCACCCTTTAGGGCTGTTAAAGGATCCCCCTTTATCAGCACTTTTTTTAGTAGCACTGATAAAGGGGGGGATTTATCAGTGCTTTTTCCTAGCGCTGATAAAAGTTTATATTTCAAAAAAATCATAAAAAATATAATATTGATATATATAAGTATATTTATATTGATATAAATATAATATATATTTTTTAAAATATGTTTATATAAGATAAGTAGGCATTTACACTTAATATATAAGATATTTAGTGAAATTGGCTTATAAATTAATTAAAAAAATATTTTTAATTAATAAATTTCTTATTATTACCAAGGATTAGTCATTTAATATCAATTTGAAGATAAAAAAATCAAAAGATTAATAAAAGATCTAAAATAAGTTCAAAACGTAACTCAAACTTCAAACGGTCATAACTTTTGATCTGAGTGTCCGTTTGAGCTCTATAGCATATCAAATCAAAGCATGTGACAAGCTCTACACGTTGTGATTAATGTGTATTTTTCTTTCGTTTTTTACATTTTAATATTTAAATTTTATTTCCGTCTCGATTTCGAATTTTCAACGTCTATTTATCCTTAAAAAAGACGTTTGAAGGTAATTTACTAGTTAATTAAACTCATATTTAATATATTATTTTGGAAATTTCTTGTGATTAAAATACATGATTATAAATTCACCGATGTGGTGTGGGATTTTTTAAAATATATTATAAATCATATTTCTTTTTAATTTTAATTTTTTTATTGATTTAAAATAATAATTTTTGGTGTTATTTGAAAATTTTAAATACATACATCTTTTTTTGGATTTGTATTTAAAATTTCATTTGCTTAAATTTTTTGATGCTTCAACCTTGAAATGTGTTAATTGAAATTGGGTGCGTGAATTTTACATTAATTGAATGAATTAATGTGTTGACATGATTTAATTGTCAACTGCATGTTTTAAATGCTGGATTTTGTTTTGTGTGTTGAGTGTTGTTGATTCGTGTAGCCTGTGATGATCCATTCATGTGCACATATGTTCGCGCGTGTGTGTGTTGTATATATGTATTTATTTATTTATAAAAACACCTAAAAATAATATTTTATAAATGCATTCAAAACTGATCTTATAAATATATGTTAATATATGAATAAATATATTAATATATAAATATAACTATATATATATATTAATATACTGATATATATATATATATTAATATATGGATATATATATATATGTTAATATAACTAAATATATATATTAGTATAACTAAATATTTGTTAATATATATATATATTAATATACTGATATATATATATATATTAATATAACTGTATATATATATATATATTAATATAACTAAATATGTATATATATATATATTAATATAACTAAATATATTTTAATATAAATATATACGGATATATATATATATATATTAATATACAGATATATATATATATTAATATAACTAAATATATATATATATATATATTAATATAACTATATATATATTAATATAACTATATATATATATTAATATAACTAAATATATATATATATAATGATATATTAATAAAGGAAGAGAAAAACAGTATGGTGGAGCGGCAAAGGCTTAGGCGCGCAGGCAACAGGTCCCGAGTTCGAATCCGGGGGGAGGCAGGTCGCGCGTGCAGGTGGGAAATAATGGCTAGCGCTTCTAAAGGGGTTGGGGTGCTGTTAAAGGTTTGTTCGGTGGCTGGGGCGTACGGGTTGTGGTGGGGGGTGGGCCGATGTTGAAGGGGGGATTCAAGCACTGTTAAAGCCCCTCCAAAATCTTTTTTTTATTTTTTTCTGTTTTTTAACTTTCATCACCACTTTTTTTGCACTGATAAAAGGGGAATTTATCAATGCTTTTCTAAGCACTGATAAAAGGGACCCCCCCCCCCGTTATCTTTTCCTCAATTAATAACGCTTTTTTTTTGCGCTGTTAATGCCTTTTTTTAGCACTGATAAAGACCATATTTTTAGTAGTGTTTACACAACCTTTACAATGTCAGAACTACCTTTACACAACATGTCAATACCTTTACACAGCTCATCAACACCCTTACACAACACTTCAATTTCACCTTTATGTAGCTCTTAGCATGACCTTTACATAACCAGGTTATGTATCCTATCTTAAAGATACTTTTACGTAGGCCTTAAAATCTCAAGCAACCCTTATGTAAGCCCACTTCTACCTTTACTTAGTCTGCTTTATCACAAAAAATTCCAATATTTAGAAATTTATTATTCCAAACTAAAAACTTTAATTCTATAAATTGAAATTTAAAAAAAAATCCAAAAAAATTATTCTAAATAAAAATATGTAATTTTAATTGATAACTTTCAATTATTTAAAAATATCTCCAAATCATAAAAAAATAAAATTCAATGAAGTCATATTCAACCAACTCTCTAAAAATATGTTTCTCTTAAAAAAATATAGAAAATAAACATGAACAACATTTAACCTTTTAAGTACTAAAAATGCACATTTTCATTATGATTTTCAAAGAATAAATAATTGCATCATAAATTAATAAAAAAAAGTCAACAATTCTCTATTTTCCACATTTTTTAACTAAAAACTCAGATAATCCTATGAAAAGGATGTGGCCAAATGTATTAAATAAATTTCATATAAAAATCCACCACACTTAATCAATTACACTCCAGGACAATTCAATGCATTTTATTTATTCAAAATTTATTCTAAAAAAATATCATGCCTCGGTTGGAATGCACATACTGGAATTAGAGAGAATCACAGAACCACCCATTTCCAAAAACAATCGTGCCTATTATATGAATTAATCTCACTGCCTAACTTTAACCCATTTCAAGTTCCACTTATGGTTGTTCATACCAATGATATTCAAGTGGAATTAAATCTATAATAAGAATAAATACTAGTTTTCACTCTCTCTCATGTTCCTCAACCAAAGCTCTACTTTCCAATTCATTGATACAACTCAAAATATTTTCTTATAAATCAATTTTACACTTATTTATTTGGGATCAATATTACCCTCGCCTTAATAATATCATTTTTGAAAAAGGAACTTTATTTTAATTTTTCACAGATGTGAATTTTTGTGTATCACTATGCAAAGAAATTATTGATTTTGGATTTTATTTATTTACACAACACAACCAATGCCTTTTCTAAAAGATTCACCATGGGATCCCAATTTCCCATTTTACTTTAGATTCAATGGAATTATATTAATCTTGATTGATTTGGCTCCTTAAGGTGTTCTATTTCATAAATTAAATGTTACTAGGTTCAAGTTCAAACTTCAATTTTCCTCAAGTTATAATTTCAAATTCACAAAAATATAACCTATCACACTTCCTTTCCCATTTTTCAAATAGTATTTCCATAAAAATAGTGGATAAATCACTCAAAAATCATGTAATTCTAGCAATTTTAGTGTCAATGGAATCCCTCAAAATGAGCATGGAATTTTCCCACTATGTAGGACACATTGATTTTTTATTTTTATAAACTAGAGATGTACAAAACACTATTTTTATTTACAAACAGAGAGAATATTTTAATAATATAAATCCAAAAATGATACTTAAAAGGGAGGAATTTTGAAAAAAATGGATATTGTTTAATGTTTATAATTAAATAATAGTTGAGTATAATGAATTAGTTAATCATAATGAAAAAATCCTCTCTCCCACACTTAAAACCCAACATTATATGAAATATTTAATACTTAGGTAGGAGGAAATTTTTATTCAAAATAGATATTCAATTCAACAGTTCAATGATTCTTTAAGGGGTTACAAGAAATATAAAAATAACACATTTCCACACATCCATTCAAAACATTTTTTTTTGAAAAGTTCATTATTTTTATAATTAAACATAGAAACAAGAATTTTAATTTCATCTTAGGGATATAACACTATAAATAAGATTTATAATATAAAACATTCCAATGGTGAAATCCCATTTTAAAATACAGTTTAAATTAATTTTCTATATTCTAGATAGCATAAATTTAGCATCCAGTCAAGAAAATAGAATCTAATTTTCCAAAAGATCATGGTAAATAACCCCACACTTAATTCCAAGACCTATGTAATTAATTTGTAGAAGAAATTAAATGAAAAAGAAAAAAATATTCCCTAAATATGGGATGTTTGATCATTTAATTTCATTAAAAAGTTCCTCCCATGTAGCCTTAAGAGAATTCCTCTGGTTTATCATTTAAATTTCCTATAGAGATAAAATGATAGACATAAGAATATATAATTTAAGTTTCAAGAGAATTTTCAACCAAAGTTTTATTTTAGTAGGTTTTATCTATTTAATTCAATGTTTTTTAACCTATGTTTTCATTTTCGGAATTTTTATAATGGTAGAACTTTGGGAGTAGCATCCTGGAGAAATATTTTAAGGTATTACAATATAGATAATTAGTTGGTATTATTTAACTTTATTAAACAATATAACTTTAAAAGAAAATAATATAAGAAACATGGGTTAGTTCCCATGAAAACACTGAGATTATTTTCCTTGATGAGACTTCAATAATGGATCAACTTTCAAAAAAGGATATGACATCCAATATATAAAAACCATGTTCTTTATTACATACTTAAACATGATTTATTACATAAAATATTCACTTGATAAAACATGGAAGATTAAAAGATCTAGTGTATTTGGGGATTAAGAATATTACATAACAACTCAGAACATAGAACACAAAACATCTTTATTGAAAACTTCCTTTACATGACCGCTATATTCCCTCATACTCAGAATTGTATGGGATAACCTGAGGACATGCATAAGAAAAGGGTGAGCTATGAAGCCCAGTAAATGGATAAACATGGAATAACATGAGGAATACAATACATGTTAAACAATATTCATATGAATGGATCACAATAGAAACATGAACATAAAGGCATGATAAAGCATGAAAATCATAACATGGAGATGTGGCAACAACACTTAACATGGAATTAGCATGAGCCAAGGCTCATTGCATATGGAGCATGAGTAAATCCTCATTGCACATGAAGCATGAGTAAACCCTTGTTTCACTTGAATTATAATTATTCAACACTCATTGCACATGATGTATCATGATACTATACTTTACCCAATGCATTGGAGCGTTATTAGGGTGCACCCTTCTTAAACATTTTATTTCATGCATAAGTGTGCCACATGGATCATATAACATGAAATCAATCAACATAATAAGTTATTTCATGATTAATTAATGTGTAATAAATACATAAAATTAATATTTAATATTTATATGTGCATGAAGTTGAATACCCTTGATAGATACATGGGTATGGTATTCACTATACAATGATCTTGGCTTGAAAAAAACACGATGCAATTTCAGCAGCATAATGGCGTGACATAAGGATTAATAAAAATATTTGATGAGAGATAAATGGGTGTCTCATCATATTTACATGAAATGGATAGTAAGGGGTTCATATAGATACATGTTCCATCAATTTTAATTGAATCTAGACTCATGATACAAAATAATTGCTTGAATGTAAATGAGGAGAGAGAAATTCCTTTCGAAATTTCGATATAGTAACGGGTGTACATGGGAGGAATTTAATGAGAGATAAAAGGTTATCCCATCATTAAAACATAAATAGGGAAGTATGGGAGAGGTGACAAATTGTACCCCACTATTTATAATTGAAAATAAAAGGCATAACAATATTAAGAAACTTGGATAAAAAGAGAAATAAAGGAATCCCTTACTTGGAAGTGTGATCCCAAAGGCATGGGAGAGGCTTGAGAGAGTCTTCTTGGGAGCTTGGGGAACCTTGGGAGGATTATATAGATATGAAGGAATAGGTTGTATTAACTCTAAAGGCTTTTAGTGAAGAGTAAGTGGGATCTTGGGTGGGTTTATATAGGAAAGGAGAGGGAATTCTTTATTATTTAGGTTTGGGACGCCACACATTAAACTAATCAAAACCACAAACCAGACCATGGTTTTTGCCCATGGTTTTTTAAAAACGGGATTTGAAAACAATATTTTATAAGTTCAATGGACGAACTTATTAAATAATAGGTTTTCTTATGTGGAGGTGAGTCATACTCTCAAGGAAAACAATTTTAAAAAGACAAAATGTTTTATAAGCCTTGAAGGGTCCACTAAAGCTTTGTAAAACAAATAAAACAAACCTAAAATCACATTGTTTTAAAGTTAAAACATATATTGGCTGAACATAATGTTTATAGTATTTTATTACATCACTATTGGGTCTTTATTATGTCATAAAACACATTATATATTTAAATGGTATTTAATTTTTACCTAAAAATTCGACTGTCTCAGAAAATTATGAAAAATTCACCATTAGATAATTCTGACATCATGATTTCAAAATTAATATTCATTTTATCTAACTTATTTTCTAAATATGTGAATTTTTACTTTTAAAATAAAAACCGACATTTATCAAAATTCATGAGTTTTGACAAAAACATCTTTCAAACCTTAATAAAAATTACAATTTCATTCATAAAATTATAAGATAATTTATATTTAATAAAAATTAATTTAATAATAATAATAATATTTTATTAAAATATTATTTAATTTAAAAATCCGTTAATTCATCAAAATAGATTTCTTAGTTGAATATTAACTAAAAATTCTATTTGCGTATTAAAAACTATTTACAATGTAATAATAATAAAATGAATGTATATTCATTATTATATACAAAAATAATGCACATATTCATAATGATAAGGTCTTGTTACATAACCCCTTTTAATAACCACATAAGACCTAAGGGTTAGGTGTACGATGGTGACAGACTCTTAGGGTGGCTCGAATAACATCGCTCGAGTGGTAATCTCTATCAACTTTCACTTCTCTTGTAGGCGGTTTCATTAGAGCATCACATGTTCAAGATCAAATTGGTATTGGTCAAGAGCGAAGCCCAATGACGTCACCTCCTTTCCGATCTCCGACAAATGGGCTTCGTATGGATCAAGTATACTAGATGAGTCCATCGCTTCCTTTGTCTGGTTAAATTGGATTTGTTAAAGTCCTATATTTATACTAATCATGTGATCACTGTTCAATAGTTATATTAGCAATGGTAACAATTCTTAATGGTATTTTAAGATCCAAAATCATAGAACCAAATAATTTCATGTGTTTTATAACCATTTTACATAATTAGACATTTAATCAGATCAAGAGGAATTTTCATTAATGAAATCTTGGGTCGTTACAGTATTCCCCCCTTAAGAAATTTCACCCTAGAAATTTCCTTTTCCCACACTAAAACAAATGCATGTAACTCTGCTTCATCACTTCCTCTAATTCCCGCGTTGTTTCTTCAAACTTGTGGTTTTTCTACAACACCATGATGAGTGGAATTGTCTTATTCTGTAGAACTTTTTCTCTACGATCAAAGATCTTCACTGGTTGCTGCTTGTAAGAAAGATCATCCTCTAGTTGTACCACCTATGAAGAGAGTACATGTAAATGGTCTGGTGTGTACTTCATTAAGAGGGATACATGAAATACATCTTGTACTTCGGTCATGGTAGGTGGAAGTGCTAGTCGATAGGCCACAACCCCGACACGATCAAGAATCTCGAAGGGGTAGAATTAACTGGAACTTAACTTCCCTTTATTTCCAAACCTCATGACCTTCTTCCATGGAGGTATTCATAGAAACACCATGTATCCAACTTTGAACTCAAGGTCTCATCGATGATTATCCATATAACTCTTCTATCGACTTTGGGCTTCCTTGATATGCTGCTGAATAGTTTTCACCTTCTCCACCATTTCTTCGACCATTTTTGGTCCTAGCAGCTTATGCTCACCGACTTCATCCCAACATGCTAGTGTTCTACACCTATTCTCATACAGGGCTTCATAAGGTTCCATTCAGATGCTTGATTGGAAACTGTTATTATAAGATAACTCAACCAGAGGAATATATTGATCCCATACTCCTTTGAAGTCCATTGAGCATGTTATCAACATGTCCTCAAGTGTTTGGATAGTCCACTCGGATTGGCCATCAGTTTGAGGATGATAATCCATACTGAAGTTCAGCTCAGTATCCAGAGCATGTTGAAGACTCTTCCAAAACTTAGAGTTGAATCTTAGATCTCAGTCAGATACGATTGATAGTGGTACCCCATGCAGCCTTACCACATCTCTGATGTATATATGTGCCAGTTGATCCAATGCGAAATCCTCTCAAATTTCAATGAAGTGTCTAGACTTTGTAAGACGATCCACAACAACCTAGATTTCATTGCTTCCTTTGGATGTCTTCGGAATTCTGGTGACAAAGTCCATGGTGATGTTCTCCCATTTCCATGCTGGTATGGTCAATGGTTGAAACATCCCCTTAGACTTTTTCCTCTCTAACTTCACTTGATGACACACCAGGAACTTTGATGTATACTCAATGATATAATTCTTCATATTATCCTACCAATAATACTCTCGTAGATCTTGATACATCTTTGTGTTTCCTGGGTGAATAGAGAAATTTGAACTATGTGCATCATCCAAAAGTTCCTTCTTCAGCTCCAGACTTGATGGAACACATAGTATTTTCCCAAATCTCACAATACCTTCTTCATTAACATTGAACTCCAAGGATTTCCCTTTTCTAATAGCTTCCACTTTCTTCTGAATTCCCACATCATCCTTTTGAGCATCCTTTAACCTTTACAAAAGAGAAGGTAGAGCAATCATTTGTGAAAGTATTGATGATGTTCACATATTTATGATTCTCATGTCCATCTTCATCAAATATAATAAAATTGGATCCTTTTCAATTCTTATTAATGATAGAATTTCTAGATCCTTTCTACTTATATCATATTCCACCTTGTTCACTTTCCCAGGGTGGCAATGGATTGAGCAGTCATAGTCTTTGATTAGCTCTAACCATCTTCATTGGTGCATATTCAACTCTTTCTGTGTGAATATATACTTGAGGCTTTTTTGGTCCGTATATATTTCACACTTCTCCCCAAAGATATAATGTCGCCAAAATTTTAAAGTGAAGATCACCACATCCAACTCCAAATCATGTGTTGGATAATTCTGCTCAAGAAATTTCAATTGCCTTGAAGCATAGGCAATGAATTTGTCATTTTTCATCAACACAAAACCCAGGCCCTTCTTTGAAGCATCACTGAATACCACAAAAAGTTCTCCACTTGTGGGTAAAGTGAGCACGAGTGTAGTGATAAGCCTCCATTTCAACTCCTTGAAGCTTTCTTCACATTCATCAATCCAAGAAAACTTTACACCCTTCTAAGTTAGCTTGGTAAGAGAGTTGGATAATCGTGAAAAATTTCTCACAAATCGTCGATAATATCCTGCTAACCCCAAGAAGCTACGGATATCTGTTACCGATGTTGGCATCGTCCATCCCTCTATTGCAGCTGTCTTGGAGGGATCCACAGATATCCCATTGCTTGTGATGATATGGCCCAAGAATGAGACCTCCTTCAACCAGAACTCACACTTTTTGTACTTTTCATAGAGCTTATCCATTCACAAGGTCTCAAGTACAAATTTTAGATGCTTCTCATGATCCTCCTTGGTTTTGGAGTATATTAGACTATCATCTAGAAAGACTACCAAAAATTTGTCAAGGTAATCTCTAAAGACTATTCATAAAGTCCATAAATATTGTTGGAGCATTAGTGAGTCTGAAAGGCATTACTATGAATTTATAGTGCCCATATCTTATACAAAAAGCAATCTTGGGGATATCTTCCTTCTTCACCCTTACTTGATAATATCCCAATCGAAAATCCACCTTGGAGAAGTATTGTGATTCAGGAAGCTGGTCGAACAAGTCATCAATTCGTGGAAGAGGGTACTTGTTCTTTATCGTGATTTTTTTAAGCTAACAATAATCAATGAAAAGGTGCATTGACCCATCCATCTTCTTGACAAAGAGTACTGGTGCGCCCCATGGTGAAGTACTTGGGCATATAAACCCTTAATCTAGATTCTCCTAAAGTTATTTCTTTAGCTTCTCAAGATCCACAACATCCATTCTATACAGATTCTTGGATATTGGAAATACCCCAGGTATAAGTTCTATTGATAATTCAACATCTCTTCTAGGAGGAAGACCAGGTAATTCCTCAGGAAGCACTTTAGAAAATCCCCTCACAATAAGCATGTCTTCAAGGATGGTTGCTTCCATAGGCTTAATCATCTGAGCCAGATATTCATGTTCATAGGGCATTAATATTCACAGTTGAGATGATGGTGCTAAAGAAGATTCATCTTCCTCCTTGCACTTGTATCGAATCGGGGGTCGATTCTCCACATAGAGAGTGATTTCCCTCTCATGGAAATTTATGTTGGCTCGATATAGGGAAAGCCAATCCATACCAAAAATTACATCAAATTCCACCAGAGGGGGTATGATGAGGTTCACCGGGAAGTTCAATCCACCGATAATGGCAGGGGAGGAGTTATATTCATGGGATGCAATTATTTCCCCATTTTTCGTACTCACCAAAATCTTTACTTCCATCATTTTTTGTGGGGTTGGGACTATTCTACTAAACTTTTAGGATATAAAATAATGTGTAGAACTATGGATGATAACCCTACCTTTCACTTTTTGATTATGTTTCTACTTATTTACTTCATCCAAAACAACTTAGGTAAGATAAATATTAAACACATAAAGGGTAATACAAGGACAAAAAATGGATGACTTATAAATAAATTTTATTTCCTTAACTTATAAATTAATAGGCTTGAATATCTATTATCCATGATCTACTTTCAAACATATATTCTTAGGGTCATGTTTTTTTTTCTTTTATTCCCTTAATAATGGTTCATACTAAGCTTGTGAATTTACCAATGCATATCCCCTAGGAGTTTCGTAACCAAGAGTGAAGCAAGGCTCATTGTCATGTATCAAGATACCCCAGGTCAAGCCTGAAACTCCTTATCGGAGTTTTCACTCCTAGGTACATTTGTGCCAGAGCCGCCTTTACCTGCTCATATCCAGACAAGGATGTATTTTCTCGATAAACCACATACTCAATACTCACCAAAACTTAGGGATGTTTTTTATTATACTTAGTCTTGTGTCTAAGGCTTCATTGGGGTTTTCTAATATTAATCCCAAAAATAATTGAACCTATCCTCTGATACGAACTAAAACAACCTTGTTATTTATTACATACTTAAACATGATTTATTACATAAAATCTTCACTTGATACAACATGGAATATTGAGAGGTATAGTTTATTTGGGGCTTAGGAATATTATATAATAACTTAGAACATAAAACACACAACATATTTATTTAAAACTTTTTTTACATGCCCACTACATTCCCTCGTACTTAGCACTACAGGGGATAACCTGAGGACATGCATAAGAAAAGGGTGAGCTATAAAGCCTAGTAAGGGAAAAACATGGAATAAAATAAATAATACAATAAATTTTATACAATAGGCATATCAATGGATCATAAGATAAACATTAACATAAAGGCATGATAAAATATGAAAATCATAACATGGAGATATAGTAACAACACTTGACATGGAATTAGCATGAGCCAAGGCTCATTGCACATGGAGCATGAGTAAATCCTCATTTCACATGAAGAATGAGTAAACACTAGTTTCACTTGAATTATCATGATTCAACACTCATTTCACATGAAGTATCATGATACTATACTTTACCCAATGTATTGGAGCACTACCAGGGCACACCCTTCTTAAACATTTCATTTCATGCATAAGTGTGCCACATGGATCATATAACATGGAATCAATCAACATCATAAGTTATTCCATGATTAAGTAATGGGTAATAAACACATGAAATTACCATTAAATATGTATATGTTCTTAAAGTTGAATACCCTTGATAGATACATGGGTATGGTATTCACTACACAATGATCTGAGCTTGAAAAAAACGCGGTGCAATTTCAGCAGCATAATGTTATGACATAAGGATTCATAAAAATGGTTGATGAGAGAGAAATGGGTGTCTCGTAATATGTACATGAAATGAACAGTAAGTGGTTCATATAGATACATGTCTCAAAATTTTTAATGGAATTTGGATTCATGATTCAAAATAATTTCTTGAATTTAAATGAGGAGAGAGAAATTCCTTTCGGAATTTCGGCATAGTAACGGGTGTAAATGGGAGGCATTTAATGAAATAGAAAGGGGTCTCTCATAATTCAAAAATAAATATGATAGTATGGGGGAGGTGAAAAATCATACCCCAACATTTATAATTGAAAATAAAAGGCATAACAATATTAAGAAACTTGGATAAAAAGAGAAAGGAAGGAATCCCTTACTTGGAAGTGTGATCCCAAAAACTTGGGAGAGGCTTGAGAGAGGATTCTTGGGAGCTTGGGGTGACTTGGTAGGATTATAGAGATAGGAGGGAAAAGTTTGGATGAAATCCAAAGGCTTTGAGGGAAGAGGAAGTGGGAGCTTGGGTGGGTTTATATAGGAATGGAGAGGGAATTCTTTATTATTAGGTTTGGAACACCACACATTAAACTAATCAAAACCACAAACCAGACCATAGTTTTTGCCTATGGATTTTTCAAAAGGGGAGTGGAAAACAATATTTTATAAGTAAAATTTCCGAAATTCTTAAAATAATAGTGTTGCTTATGTGTAGGTGAGTCACACTCTCAAGGAAAACAATTTAAAAAGACAAAATGTTTTATAAGCATTGAAGGGTTCACTAAATCTTTGTAAAATAAATCAAACAAACCTAAAATTACATTATTTTAATGGTAAAACATATATTGGGAGAAAATAATATTTATAGTATTTTATTAAATCACTATTGGGTCTTTATGATGTCATAAAACACATTATATATTTAAATGGTATTTAATTTTTACCTAAAAATTCCACTGTCTCAGAAAATTATGAAAAATTCACCATTGGATAATTTGGACATCCTTATTCCAAAAATAATATTCATTTTATCTAAATAATTTTCTAAATATGTGAATTTTTACTTTTAAAATAAAATCTGACATTTATCGAAAATTCATGGATTTTTGACAAAAACAGCTTTCAAACCTTAATAAAAATTACAATTGCATTCATAAAATTATACAATAAATTATATTTAATAAAAATTAATTTAATAATAATAATAATATTTTACTAAAATATTATTTAATTCAAAAATCCATTAATTCATCAAAATAGATTTCTTTGTTGAATATTAACTAAAAATACTATTTACGCTTTAAAAACTATTTACAAAGTAACAATAATAAAATGGATGTATATTCATTATTATATACAAAAATAATTCACATATTCATAGTGCTAAGTTCTTGTTACATAACCCCATATAAAACCTGCATAATATCAAAGGGTAAGGTGTGTGATGGTGACAGACTCTTGGGGTGGCTTGAATAACATCGCTCGAGTGGTAATCTCTATCAACTTCCACTTCTCCAGTAGGTGGTTCCTTTAGAGCTTAACATGATCAAGGTCAGCTTGGGATTGGTCAAGAGTGAATCCCAATGATTCCAACTCCTTTCTAAGCTCTGAAAAATGGGCTTTGTATGGAGAAAGTCTACTAGATGAGTTCATCGCTTCCTTTGTCTGAGTAAATTTGATTTGTTAAAGCCTTATATTTATACTAATCATGTGATCACTGTTAAATATCTATATTAGAAATGGTAAAAATAAAAACGGTATTTTAAGATCCAATATCATAAAACCAAAGAAGTGCATACACTGTATAATGATTTTACATAATTAGACATTTAATCAGATCAAGAGGAATTTTCATTATTAAAAGCTTGGGTAATTACACAATACCTTTGGATTCATCTAAAAATAATGATTTATTATCTAACCATTGACTAAAAATGGAATATTATCTTTACCAACCTGCTCAACATTCCATTTGATAAGCACTCTCAGAATAGTGAATGGGTTAGACCACTTGGTTCTCAATTTTCTAGGAAGTAGTTTTATCCTTGAGTTAAATAGTAAAACCCTTTATCTAATATTAAAGTAATTATTCTAGATGTTAGAGTCATGAAATTTTTTTTTTTTTTTTAATATTTGGGAATTCTCATAATATTCTCTTTTAATTTCCTCCATCTCACTCTCCTCCAAAAATATTCTCTCTCCAGTAGACTTAAAATCATAGTTTAGGGCCTTCACTACCCAATAAGACTTATGATGAAACTTCATAAGAATATTACATGTCTTTAGAAATAGAATCATGTAAGTATACATCCCTATTGGGGTCTTATATAAAATATTATAATACCACAAAGTATCATCCAATTTGATTGGCCAACCTTTCCAAGAGTTTGAGAATGGATTCTCTAGAATTTATTTAATCTCTCTATTTGAAATTTCATAATGGCCAATAGATCATGGGTTATAAATGGTTCCAATTCTTTAAGAACACTCATAATTATCCATTAAATCCTTGAACTTATAATTATTGAAATGGGTGTCATTGTTTGTGATGAATTCCTTAGGAACTATGAAACTTGAAAATATGTTTCTATTGATAAACTTGAAAGCATTTGAAGTAAGATTGTTGGGAAGAGTGATAGTGTCAAACCACTAGGAAATTTACTCTATATAAACAAGCATGTAATCATTATCATAAGAGTATGGAAATAGACTCATTAATTTCAAATGTTGGACATCATAAACTTTAACCTCTAGAATTCCTTTTTGTGGAAACTCCTATCGTCTACAAATATATCCCAATATTTAACATTTTCCATAGCCTATTACAAGACTCTTAGCATCCTTGAATAGATTAGGATAGTAGAAACTATCTTGTAAGACCTTTGGGAAGTTCTCTCACATCAATGGTGTCTTCCATAAGGTGATGAGTGATAGCTGTCAAGAATGGGATGCATTTATTCCTCAACCACACATATTCTAAAAATTATATCAATAAATCTTATAAACAGTAAAAGATCATCCCATAAATAATATTTCAACTTAGAAATGAATTTATTTCTTTGATTCTGTGAAAGTTACTTGGGAATGACACCCACACCAAGAAAGTTGGAATAGTCTTCATACTAAGAATATTTCCTCACTGAAGCATCAAAAACTTTTTTCATCTAGGAATTAAGTGCTAATTTCTTTGGGTCCATCATATTGGGTATTGGGTAACCTGAATAGGTGGTTAGAAATCACATTCTTGGATCCTTTATTATTCATTATTTTCCAATAAGACTCTTATAGTAGAAGTTTAAATCTCATAATCATTGGGTGGAATCCTTTTTATCCAGTTGATATTTGAGAGTTGATTATTATGTGAAAATAATGACCTTAGAACCAAAAAATTACTATCAAAAGTTTTATAAAGAAAAAATTATATCATCCAACCCCTTTTAAATTGTAGTATAATTCTTTTAGGAATCATCTAATATATTTATAACATAATAAAAAACATGTAGTCTCTTATCTTTTCTCTTCTTTAAAAAACACCTAAAGCTACATCACTAGCATCACATATCACCTCAAAATATAGCTTTCATTATAGGGTAGTGATCACACATGAAGTTGTAATTTTCTCTTTAAGTATGTCAAATTACTCTATGTATTTATCATTAAATGAAAAGGGTGTGTCCTTATCAAGTAGTGATCATAAAGGTATTATTATTTTAGATAAATATTTAACTAATATCTTATAGAAACTGGAATGTCCCAATAAATTTGTAATTCATTTCACATTTAAAGGAAGGGGAAACTTTTTTATTATCTATATTTTATCATTTTCAACCTCTATCCCCATATTTTAAACCCTATGACCCAATATAATTACCCTAGTGACTATGGATTGACACTTTCCTTATTTTAAGATAAGGTTTATTTCTTATCATATCTCTAAAATAGTTTCAAGATTGTGTAAATGGTTTTCAAAGTTGCTTCCAACAACTAAAAAATCATCCATAAAAACTTCAATTATATTATCAATTATGTCATAGAAAACAACCATCATACATATTTGTAAAGTGGTTGGGGAACAAAAGAAGCCAAAGGTAATTATCTAATAGAAAAATTTCCCAAATGGACAAGTTAAAGTGGTTCTATCCTAATCCTTGAGAGTAATGAAAATCTATTTGTAACCAAAATATTCATCAATAAATCAAAATAATTCATTACCAGAAAATATATCAAGAATATGATCTAGAAATGGAATTTTAAAATGGTATTTCTTAGTTTAAACATTAATTTTCCTATAGTCTATTAAGACCCTCCATTTTTTTGTTGTCCTAACCAAAACATGTTCATTCCTCTCATTTGTAACAACTATGACTCCACTCTTTTTAGGGAAAACTTGGATAAGGCTCACCTGTGGACTGTCTGGAATTAGAAATTTTATTCCAACATCTAGTAATCTAATAACTTCCACTTTAAACAATTCTTTCATATTGGGATTCAATATTCTCTATTCTTCAACTCTATGTGTATGGTCCAGTTCCGTAGGAATTTTTTCATGTAGTAAGATAGAATTATACCTTTCATGTCAACAATGGACCATCCTATGAAATATTTAAACTTCCTCAAGACAACCAATATACTTTCCTCTTTACTTTCCTTAAAACTATAAGATATAATAATATCCAGTATAGATCACTCACCCATGAAAGAATATTTCAAATGAGATGGTAGGGGTTTGAGCTCTGGATTGTGTGTTTTTTGACTTGATGTAAGACACTTGGTTCTAGGAGGTTCAAGGCCCTTACTTTTCCCCTTAGATAAGTTATTGTAGAAATATTTCTCTTCATCACTATTGTTCCTAGAAAATTTCTCCTTACATCCAGATTATTTGATTGGGGTCAAAATGTGTTCAAAGAAAAACTCATATTAGTGTTATAGTATTCCCCCCTTAAACTCATCTAAAGTATCCTTATCCTTTCAATAATTAATTCCCATGTAGGTTTTTATAATAAAATCAGATGTAGTATTAATTTCTTCTATAATCCTCAAAAACTTATCTTCCTCCTCATTAACAGATTATTTAACTTCTAAAATCACATGAATAGAACAAATTTTTTCTTAGTTAGGTTATTTAATTTTTTAAAAAAGTAAAATCCTATTTTTGTTAACCAAAATAAAAAAATAATTTTACTTTTGATGTATCAATGAGATCCTCACCCCTAATGATTAAAAATTTCCTATCAATAATGATATGTACCTCCTGTTCACATTCCATATCCAAAATCATAAAATCAAAAAAGGAAAAATTATCTTTATTACTCCCACTAACAATTCATCCACCCTACCAATTTGGTGAGTGATGGATAGATCTATAAGTTATAAAACAATGGTGGTGGGTTATGGAACTCCTAATCTCAAGATACAAAACAAATACAAGGGAATCAAATTAATGATTTCTCCAAGATTAAATATAAAATTAAACTAGCCACCTCTATCTCTAAATGTGCAAGGTATGAGAAAGATCCCTAGATCTTTAAGTTTATGAGGTATTATATTCTATAACACAATACAATATTCCTATTTTAGATTGTAAGTAGAATATTATTCCAGTTTTTTTAATATATTTTTTTAGTGATTTTAAATAATGTGAGATTTGAATTAAGAACTCAAGGAAAGAGATACCAATTTTTAATTTTTTGAAAACTTTTATAAATTTAAATAGTTATGTATCCTGATATTCTTTTTTTATTCTCTATAGAAAAATAATTGTTAGAAAAAAGTTCCTCAAAATTATAGGAATCACTTTAACTTCATCATCAAGATTTTTCTTCCACTTGTTTTATTTTTTTATCAGGCCTTTTTGTTGTTGTTTCTCAATTAAAATAGTAGGATTTAAAGTCTTTTTAGTATTACTATACAGAAATCCAAATTCAACATTTTCAAGATTCAAATTTATAGTTTCATCCAGTTTTTATTTTTGAAAATATTTTGATACTTTCCAAGGTTCCTAGTGAGTTTAGAGACCACTCCTAGTTGTAACTTCCATGAAATTATCTCTATGATTCAGTTGTACTTTATCAAAATATTTTTTGGCCTTTTTTCATAATACCTACCAATCAGTTGTTTAAATATACCCTTAATTAATCTTAAGAACTATAAGTTTCAACCTTTTTTCAGGATTTGAATTATTTCTGAGGTTATTTTTTGGTTCCAAATAGATTAATAGGTCTAAGTACTCCCTAATTTGTGTCTAGGAAAGGTTCGGATGGTTTTGGTAGCCCAAGTTGTATGTGTTTGAGAAAAAAATGATTTTTTCATTATTGGTAAAGACTCTCTTGAATCTTAAAAGTTGAGAGTCTTTACCATGAAAAGAAGGAGTATATTTATGAGATGAAAAACTCATTGTTTTCTCAAATTTTAAGATTCAAGAGAGTCTTTATTGGGTGTTTCATTGAATCTTAAAAGTTAAGAAAACAATGATTTTTTCATCTCATAATTTCTAGATTGTGGTGAAAACATAATTAATGATTGGTAATTATAGATAGTAGGCAATAAAAATCCTCTATGGTTATATCTCTTTATTTTCTTATTGTTAGGTGGATTGATATTTACAAGTTGTTGGTTAATCATGTTATCTATGTTTTCATAAATATATTCCACATAAATTTTATTTTTTAGTTTTATAGAACTTAAATTTGTGTTTATTTTTTGGTTGATGGGCTCTAAATTCTTAGGTTTAGACTTAATTTTCATACACGCAACAACTTAACATAATTTATTTGAATTTTTTTTAGTATTTTTGTGAAAATGGTATTGGTGTTATATATTTTATTATGTTTTTTTAATTGGTATCACATTCCATCCCCAATAATAGCACCAAAATTTGACCAATTCCCAATGTAAATAAATACGTTTGAGAAAAAAAGTTATTTATAACCCTATTTAAAACTAGTAAAGAAGTGAATATGGGTTGATCATAGGTCAAGACTTCCAAATGTTTGTGTGACCAAGTAAAAAAAACTATCAAGAAAAAAATAACCAAACAATAGTAGTAATGAAAAACTAATGTTTGTGCTAATAATGGTGAAGTGATAAAAACTAGAACCATGAGAAAAAAAGTAATGACATAGTAAAGAGAGAATAAAACATAGAGTAATGAAGAAAAATCCAAATGTAAAGTAGGGGAATTCGATTGGATGGTTTTTATTTTATTTTATTTTATTTTATGTATATCTTATTTTATTTCTTCATCCATGCACAAATATTTCTATATTTGGTGAAAATAGGTTGACTCATTCTCTCTAATTACTAGCATGTGGGTGAATAGATCCTATAGCCTCTCAAGTGTAGTATCCACTAATCCACATAAAGATAATACCAGTTTTACAACATGATCAAAATCTTCAGTTAATTTTAATGTGTTAACCTCAATGATCTATCATCTTCTCATATGGATTCTCATAATATCAAGTTGTTACAAAAATGTTTTTGTAAACAGTCTTCACTAGTTATTAAAATTTCAAAAAAAACACTACTCAAAGAACAAATAAAAGGGTATGTTACAACAATATGTTTTATATGAATGAAATTATAATATTTACCACTATATTCTTATCCCCTTGTCTCATATTAGAAAACAAACATTCTTATGTTATCAAAATATTACAATAAATTAAAAACATACATTAAAAATAGGGGAGATGAGGAAATAAGAAGAGATAAGAAGTTCTCAGTGAGAGAGATTCAAACTTCCTCTAAATCTCCATTGATTGTCTCTTGGACTCTTCTTCAGTGATATCCTCGATTTTTTGTCCTCAATTTGTCTACAATTAATTCCTCATGCTCTCCCCTCACTTCTCATCCCTAGCCATTTACTCATAATTTTTCAAAATTGTTCTTAATTATCCTTAATAAATAGTTCATGTACCAATTCTCCCCACTAAGTTCATAGTCATAGCTCCACTATTTTCTATCATGCCTCTATGTGGTGTTGTCATCATACACCCTCCTCCTTGCCAATGAAATAATTCAATACCTCCTTAATAGAATGTGTCACCCCTTGAAATTTCATGTCATGTAGAAACCATTACCTATATCCTAGATTATCTATACATGGAAGGATAAATGGTCATGATTAACACAATATGGAATGCTTGGATCTCCCTTCCTTGATTCATCCAGACAAATAGATAGAGTGTAGAGTTGACTTGAGCTGAGATTTTCTAGTTTTATAAATTAACCTTGATCCTCACTTAAACCTCTGATTATTTTTATTTAATTTTTCCAAGCCTCAATATAACCTAAGTTATTTCCCACAAATGAACTCAGTTATGTGCAGTGTAGAATAAATGCACCTATCACTATTATTTTTCTCCCTTTAGTGACAAGAACTCATCCCCTTAACGAAATATGATTACCCCATGTGATTACATATCAAATACATGTAATATGGATCTAGGTAAACTTTTTGACTTGGTTTAGTTATAAATATCTCTAAAAACTTCAACTTATTCAATGTGCAAATAGTTATACTGCAACTCTTATTCTAGCCTAGTGACATGTCTGTACTTGACATTTTCCATTAGTGGCTTGGATTTTCTTCAAATAACCTCTTTAATCATAGCCTATGGCACTTAATACCCACAATCTTCGAGAATTCATTAATATATCTCTTCCAAGGAAGATAGATCTCCTATTTTTAAGGTGGAATTAGCCTCAAAAACTTATTTAATAGTACATTTGACTTTTATATCTCTATTGATCTCAAACATGCTCCAATTGACTCATAAAAAACCTCCTCAATGAATTAGTTCCCATAATTCTTAAAGGAATTTCATTGAGCATCATTTGTTCCCAAGAACCAAAATATGGCCATGACATTGTGTAAAATTAGAATCCCTTATATTTTCAACCCTGCACACAAACAAATCAAACTAAGAAAATGAATCAAAATTCAACTTCAATTAAATTAGATTCAACCCATCATGTGAATCTGATCTCCCCTCTCTAGTTCGAAGCCTTAGTCTAATTTGAGCACACTCCATATTTCTCAAAGCATTCATGGTATAGATTGTGGATTTTCCTTCTTCAGTGGTGACTATTTTGGGTCATTTTCCTCAGTGAATTTTTGTTCCTAGATTTTAGGTGTCTGGTTATTCAACCATGGCTACTATTCCATAGTAGTATTCAAGTATCCAAGTCATATACATATTCATTTTAGGTAGAGTACCGTTTCAATGGTGGATCGGGCTTATCATTTATCATCTATAGGGGGTGACCATCTCAACATTTTAGGTTGTCTTTACCCATAATTGGAATCATTTTCAAATCATCAAAGTCTCAATAGTGGCTCATACATCTAGATTCAACTTTATGATTCAATCTCATGATCCACTTAATCTAAAATTGATGGTTACTTTTTGATTTTGTGGTATTCGATGGGATAAGAAGTATCATATTAAAGAGTGATAGTATGGGGAAAGTGGTAGAATATGAGTGGCGATAGTAGGAGGTGGTGGTGGAAAATTCTTATGACACTACAAAATATTTTACTTATACCAATAGATTTTTAGTAAAAAACAATATATTTATTCATACAAATGAGAAATTATGATAGATTTTAAGTTTTATTGGTATTAAATTAAAGTACCAACAGTTATTTTTACCAATATATATATATATATATAATCATTAATTTTTTAATACCAACATATTCTTGGCTAACAATTAAATTTTTTACTTTATCATATTAATAATGAGATTTTTTTACTAATAAATGAATCTATTATTATTAATTATTACCAATAGTTTTTTTCAAAATATAAATATTTTACTAGTATTCATTCACTATAAACAAACCATTTAAGAATATTTTTTAACACTATCATTTAGAAGTTTATTAAAAAAATATATTGATATTATAAAAAAAAATTGATAAGTATCAGGAATATGACACACTCTATTTAAAACAAAATAAAACTAGTATTTTAAATATGTATTATTTGAAATATATTATTATATTGTATTTTAAAAACAATTTACAAAAACTGAAAATAAACATGATGATTCACATCTAACAATCAGTCATTTAAAAAAAATGTAAAAAAGAAATAAGAAAAATGAAAAATGAAAATATGTTCTAGCATCTATATTCACCTTCAGCCTACATCCCCCTCTTCCCCAATCACCTCGCAATATTCAATTCACCCATGGTGGAGATATAAACATGCGCTCACACTTCTGATTCATCACCATCGACCACACCCACATCCACACCCTTGATTATCTAATATTTTTTACACCTTCATCTATTGATTTTTTATTTCATTTTTCCTCTTTAAACTATAAAAACGAGGTGTAGGGAGGGGAATGGACAAAACCCCATTTCAAATTTAATTGTTTAATGTTTGGGACTCTTATTAATTATGAAATTACACTATTGAAGTTTTAAGCACCTAAAATCATGTGTATCTAGTGTTTAAATTTAATTCTAGTTAGGGTTTCAGTGAAATTCTTATCAAAAAAGGTTTCGTATTTTTGTTCTTATTTTTTTGGGTGATTTTAGAATTATAATTACATACTTATCTCTAGAAAATAATTTTATCCCAAAATTGAATCACATTCTTGTGGATATTATTAATCCACCTTCCAATACCCCTACTAGAATTATGATTCTGTAGAAAAATCCTAAGATGAATCTAGGAATAGTGGTTTCTATTATTCCCGTATATCATGGAATGGTGGGAAATTTGATCTTTATCATTTTAAGGAAGGGGGAATTGTAGAATTACAAAATTATGGAGGAACTGAAGTTAATTTGGAAAATGATAATGTACACCATATTTATGGTAACATGATATACCATGAACTCTTCATGATTGATCAAAAAAGAAGTAGTAAAGGTACACATTCTAGTTATTTTTTGGGTTGTGCACTCAAATGAAGTTTTTTATGGTTTGATGGGAATAATTTTCCCATGAGTTTGTTAATATATAACTTCATTCTCAATCAAAATTTTCTCTTATTCTAATGAATCAAGTTAAATATTAAAATTTGGTCAAACATATTAGAAGCATAAAAAAGTGAAATTTCTATAACAATTTCCCAATTTTAGGCTATGAATGTTGATTGAATGTATCCATTCTAAATTTTATCAATAATAGATAAAAACACAATTCCAATCATTATAAAAGTGATGAAAACCTTTTAAATAGTATCCTTATGCTAATATATTGGTTAGTTTTAAAGGAAAAAAACTTTTTACTCATGAATTCTTTGTGTTCAAAGATTAAATAGTTAAACCTTAGATATTAATTGATATCTATATTGAATTTAATTTATATTTTAAACATCATAATAATATATTTATGTGATTATAAAATATAATTTTTTCAATTTAATGAACCATATTTTATTTTAGAATTTGAAATTTATTACTCTATATGTTATTTGAAAGTTAGATTCTTTGTTATTATATAGTTATGACTTTTTTAATTACTAAAAAATCATATGTTATTATATTTTCAATGATTAATTGATGTAATATTTTCATTAAAGTTGGAATAAATTACATAACTCTCATAAATTTCCAGTGTGTAATGTCACAAGTAGTCCTTCTAAAACTGTACATAAAGAATCCAATTAGGGTTGGCGAAACTATCTTTTGAAGGTTAAATATTTCACATCCAATATTTCCCAAAGAAAAAACTATGTTAAAATATATTTAATTGTCAATCTATAAGGGCTAATTTTAATGTTACACTATTGTTTGTTAATTACATTCTCTATATGTTCCTAGTTTTCTACCCAATATAGAGTTAGTTAACAATCATTACATAACTAGGCACACATTATCATATCAGAGTAGTTGAAATATATATTTTGGAATATGTGGTAGGTTTTGTGTTAAAAAATAATGAATAGAGGCTCTTTTTTAATGACATTTACATTCTTAATGACACATTATCACATCCAAGTGACTTGATGTTGTAGAGCAGATTTGTGTATCTATGAGGTTAATTCAGGTTTTTCTAGTGTAAACACTTTTTCTACATGCCTTCAAAAATAAAAATATAATTTCTTATTTAGTGTTTTATAACATGTGGTATCCATCTATTTCCATAAATTATGTTTCACCTATGAAACCATCATAAGAAGAATTAAATTCATTTCTGAAGTTCTCTCAACTGAATGAAAATTTCAAGTTAATTGATGATTTATGTTGTTACCATGCATTTGATCACTCATTTTAAGTGTTAAAATTAACATTATAAGGTATATTTTATAGTTTCAAAATATAATAATTATTTTGGATCTACTTATGTTTATAGGTAATTCTTAATCTGGTACATAAAGCTATTTTGTGTAAGATACCATGTCATCTCATATGCTTGTATTGCTAGTATCTTTTTGGTATTCCGTTATTGGGCCTTATGGGATACTTTTTAGCCTTTTTTGGAAATTTTTATTATTAAATACACCTTTTTATTCTCTAAATTATTTTCAGGTTGAATAAATATAATTCACATACTTATATTTTTTTCATATTTTATTTTGTTTTTTCCTAATGTTTCATGGCATGTGGAAATGAGCATTGTTTTTTCTATTCTTTCTTGATGAATTGATTAAGAATCTTATCTATTACCATATAACATCATATATGTGGTAAATGTTGATAACAGTTCCAATATGATTCTGAAATTTTGGTTCTTTACTTTTATTTCTGAATCATTCGGTACTCACTAAAATATTTTTCAGAGATTTTCCTATTTTGAGGTCATGTGATTTCAAAGAACTCTCTTAAACCCCGTTTCTTTATTTTAATATATGAACGTTATAGATTGGAACCGATATATATGGTTTCAATCCATATAAATCATGTGTTTTAGAACTTCTAAACACCCCAAAACCAACCCTCAAACCATATTTCCAATTACAATATAAGATACTTGGATCGAACATCAAAACCCAATAAAATAAATAAATAAAAACCTCCATCCAACTAGGTATTAGTGGGAATGAGAATCCTGGGAAATCTAGATAAGAGAGTATTGAACTCCATCCATCTCTATCAAAGTGCCTCCTTAGGAACTGGCACATGTATATTCCCTTGAGAACCACCAAAAACATGAAGTCCAACACTGAATACACTATCTCCATACTTTAACCTATACCTCCTCCTATCGGCACCAACCACACAGGATAATTGGGAAAGCACCATCGCTAACCAGAAAAGGGAACACCTCTAATAAGAATTCCACCATTTAAGCTTCCACCACAATAGACACTAAAATAACACCAAATTTATTATAACCTCCACCAAAGTTAAAAGAAATTTTTCCTAGATCAGTATATATGGATATTAGAGTTACATCCTCACTAATGGAGTGATTCAAAAGAACTACTTGATAACTAAAATCTAAATGAGGAAATTTATTCACACATTTTTTACCCTAACCAAGTGGATATCTTGATATTGTTCATGTCAAGGTAAGTTGTTCATGTTATGAGAAGAGTTTATTTATCCTATATTCTATGTAATTTTTTATGTTTCTTTTTTAAATTAATTAGGCAGTGCTTGTTAGTTTTGTTATTACAAAAGAGAGATATGGATATTGTTACCTAAGGTTAGAGTTGAAAATTTAAGCTTGTAAAATTGTCCCTAAAATCTTTTCATCTTGGTTATGTATGATTTTTTCTTTTTATAGGTACTATTAAACAAATCTAGAATATGAAAAGAAGGAGTATATTTATTATATTGAGGAATTTTTTTAGTGGATGGGCTGAAAACCTTTCAAGGTAAAAATTATTTTGCATAGAAAATTGTTGATTTGATTGGTTACTTTTCTTCTGGTAGAACTAATTTATTTTTATTCTATAGGTAACATACATAACTGATTATTTTCAAGATATATATGATCTAGTTGTGTAGTTCAATCGGTGGGTTCATGCTTATGTTTATCATTAGGTGGATATATTTGTTCTTTTTTTGAAAAAATAGTTAGCATAAACACTTTTTCAATAATGTTTGGTTTGACATCACTTATTGAAAAACAAAATATTGTAATTATATTAAACAGTTTTAAAAAAAATGGTGTTTCGGTTTTGAAAAAAACACACACTCAAATTTCATAGCATTATTAATAATAAATATAGAAAATTTTGGCAGAATCACTTATCATAAGTGGTATTTCCTATAATAATTATTCATTAAGAGTTATCAAATGGATTTTAAGAAATCTAGAAACACTTTCCAATAATAGCTATCATTATTGGTAAGTAATAACAATAGTTTTAAATAATTTCTATTAAATGGATCTTACTTTTATTTATATAATTTAAGAAAGTGATAATAATTGAATTCATTTAGTTTTTTCACTTTTTTTTGTTATTTACCATATTTATACTATAAATTCTTTAGCCAACATGTATATTTATTTAAAAATATATCCTTTTATTTTTGCCCTATATTTTTTTATATTGTTTTTTAGTTATTTTTTATTTCCCATCATATGGATGTACTAACTCTTGTCTACAAGATATGAAAAAAAAATATGTTTCCTTGGTCTAAAAAAAATTCAACATTATTTCAAATCCAATTTATAAGGAAATAATTTACATTCATTAAAATAAAAGAAAAACTAGTGAATTTAATTTTAGATTCACAAAAATGATTTCATTAATAGTGTAATGGAATATTTTTTTTAAATATTAAATCAGGTATATTTTTAATAATAAATAATTATTTGAGATGAATTTATTGTGTCCAACAATTTTAATTGGTTTATTTATTAATGGTAAAGCATTTATTTTTTATTAATTTTATTTTTGAGTATTATTTTTTTCATATAATTTGTAGGTTTTGGTAGTTAGGACTTGTAGGATCTAAAGGAGAGACTGGGTAATAAGAAGTGTATGCATATAGGGAATAAGGTGAACACAATACAGGATGTAAAAGTTTTGGGGTGAAAACCCAAATTCTACATCAGTTTCTGCATGGAGTGGTGGATGATATATAATCTTTAATAAGTGATCCCTATTATTGTTTCCATGTCATCACTAAGCTATTGAATTGTAATAATAGATCGTGCCACCAATTTGAATTGTCATAATGACAACTGATGTGCGAGAGAAGAATATTGTAGATAATGTTTTATAGAGTTACATGTAATATCTTATATTTTGAACATGTTTAACATTTTTATAACATGTTTTTTGGAGCTACATGACCTTTCTCAGAGTTTAAAAATATTTTTAAATTATGTTTGAACATGTTTCTCCAAATAAAGACTTATTTTGTTGGGGTTTCAAATAATCCAATTTCATAATTATTATATAATAAATATATTATATATAATTAGATTAATAAATATAATATAAAATTTTAGAAAAAAAATATTAGAAAACCCACATATAATATTTTATTTAAAATAAAATTTAAAAATAGATATTAATTGTTGATATTGCTTATAAATATTAATGATAATATTATCAATAGAAAAATCTATCATAAAATATTTTAACCAACATATATATTATATAACAACCCAGACTTAATATATAGAAATTACATCATTTTTTCGGAATACTTACAACATTACACAAACAGACACCCAAAGACCATATTAGTTTAGTGCCTTTGGAAATAGGGAAACGTAAAAACTGGTACATGAGTGGGATACATTATCTCCCACTAGTTTCATCTTGACTAGAACCCTTGTTAAACACATAATATATAAAACATATCTTCATAACCTGGGGGAAGGAAACATAAAAAGGGTGAGATCAAATACTCAGTAAGAACTAATGGAAATGGAGGTTTTCTCAATGGTTTTATGCCAACGGTTTGAAAAAACCATTGGAATACTGGTTTTAGAGCAACCTTTACCAACAGTTTGTTGAAAGCATTGGTATTCAGATTTTATAATGAAGATTTACCAGCGGTTTACTCAAACTGTTGGGAAATATTTGATTTCTCTAATCTATACCAACAGTTTTTAAAAACCATTGGGAAAGTTTTCCCCCAAATACACAGCAGCTCTAGCTTCCCCATCCATGCGATTTCAGCCCTAATTCGAAGCTCTCCCGAATCTCTCTCTTAACCCTAAGTTGTGGAACTCATTATACCTGATAGATCCATCTTTAATCAAGTAATTTTTTATTTATACACTTCAAATTAGTAATTTGTACCTTAGTTTTAATGTTCTGCATCTATTTTTTCTGTTTTGATTTGGCCTAAACCAGAGTTTCATGCAGTCTGTGGCATGGTATACCGAACATTTGATTTGTTTTATATTTTTTCTCCACACTTCAAGTGTCATGATTGTGTGAATCACTTTTATTTGAATTCTTCATAGCCACTCATTTTATGTAGAGTTCGTGAACCATATGAACTAATGGGTGCTGGTGAGATGTATCCCCACTCAAATATGGTAAAGGGTTTGTTTAGTCATATGGTCTCGAGGTGGGTAATGGATATAAGGATGGTCCATGTGAAGGGATTGGGGATTGTTGGGGTAGTGGTGTAGGTGGTTTTCCATTTTTTAGTGGGGTGATATAGTAGTTTATATGGACTTTAGATTAGTTGAAAATTGGATTTGGATTTTGTATTTATAGTTTTTGTTCAAGGAATAATGGGAAGGGTAGTGATATTGAGGATGAATTGGCTATTGGTTGGGTGATGTATTGGAATTTGGATATTGGTTAGATTGGATATAAATAATTTTCAAGGTATTATATGGGTATTGCCTCCCCTGAACACCCACCCCCCCCCCCCCACCCCCTTGGACACCCCCCCCCCCTAGACACCCCCACCCCCTTAGACACCCCCCCCCCCAGACACCCCTCACCCCCTAAGGACAACCCCCCCCCCTTCTGGCCCACCCCCCTGGACACCCCCTAGACACCCCCCACTACCTGGACACCCCCACCCCTTGGACACCCCACCCCCCTAGACACCCCCTCCCCACTCCCTAGACACCACCCCACCCCCCCCCCCCCACCCCAGACACCTGCCACCCCCTTGGACACCCCCCCCCCCAGACACCAACCCACCTCCTGGACATCACCCCACCTCCTAAGTGATTAGAACAATTTTTAAATTAGAATTAACCATGTATGTGATTTCCCCTTTCCCCAATGACATTTCCTAAGTGACCCATAGAGCCTTATAAATTTAATTTGTCATGTTTTGATAAATTGAATGGGTTGTTTTGAATTAAATGGCTAATGCATGATGGTTTTCCTTTCTTAATTAATAAAATGGTTTTAAATATAATTAACCAAAGGGGGGATGCAAGGGGGTAGGGGGATATTCAGGTGGGGGTGGGTTGTCTGGGGGTAGGGGGCTGCAGGGGTGTAGGGGCTGTAGGGGTGTGGGGGAGGGGGTGTGGGTGTGGGTGTGGGCTATCCAAGGAGGGGTGTGGGTTGTCCAGGGGGTTAGGGTGGGTTGTCCGGGTGGGGGAGGGGTGTGGGATGTCTAGGGGTGTCTAGGGTGGTTATCCATGTGGGGTGGGTTGTCCAAGGGGGTAAGGGCTATAGGGGTGTGGGGGAGGGGGTGTGGGCTATCCAAGGAGGGGTTGGCCTGTTTCAGGGGGGTGGGGTCGGATGTCCAAGTGGGGAGGGGGTGGGATGTCCAGGGGGTGGGTTATCTAAGGAGGGTGGGGTGGGATGTTCAGATAGGGGAAGTTGTGTGGGTTGTCCAGGGAGGAGGGGGGTTGTCCACGTGGGGGTGGGATGGCTAGGTGGGTTGGGGGGGTTGTCCAAGGGCTGTAGGGGGTAGGGGGTTGTAGGGGTGTGGGGGTGTGGGATTTCCAGGGAGGGGTGGGTTGTACACTCTAATACTCTACAAAAAAATAAGAATCACATATAACCAATGTATGGTTTCTTTCACACATTAATACTTTTCTTAAAGTTCCATACCAATTCTCACTCTTACCCTTCCAAAAATAAGTGATCTCTGCAAATAAATCTCACTCAGGTTCTTATCCACTATCCATATTGATCTCATACAAATTTAACATTCATTCAACTCCATATCACCTAATGATATAACAAGGCTCATACTCCCATGAGTAGTATCCCATCAAAAATTGTCTTATATGATTAAACAACATACATCGGATCATATTTGACACATAAACAAAATTTTGTAAACATAGAAAATAGTATATTTACACCTTGTATCACATCCTAGAATTAGCTCTCAACTAGCCTCTCAAGGCATCAATAAGCCACATACCTTGCTCAAAATTTATAGGTTTGTTTATAATTAGGTGTGTTTTTTTAGAATTTATGTATGATATTTAGAGTGGAAGATAAAAATGATCCATGTATGATATTTGGAGGTGTGTTTACAATTAGGTGTGTTGTGATTTATATGTATGATATTCATGGTTTACACCAACAGTATGTTGGGTCATCTATAATAGGCTTGAATTCATGCTAAAATTGGATAGATATTGGATTCTACGACCCTAGTTTGGGGTGGACACCCCCATCCCCTTGAACACCCCCCCCCCACCCCCTAGACACCCCAACCCCCTGGACAGCCCCACCCCCTTGGACACCCCCTCCACCCCCTGGATAGCACCCCCCCTAGACACCCCCACCCCCTTGGACAACCCCCCTGGACACCACCCCACCCCTTGGACACCACTCCACCCCCTGAATACCCCCGCCCCCCTGGACACCCCCCACCCCCTTAGGCAGTGTATGCAATCACTCAAATAATCTACTAAAATATAAAATTTCTTCGATCTAAAATTTACTCAACTCTTGAATAATTCTACTCCACAAGAGTACATGATCTTTTACACTCATTTATAGTTCTTCAATTATATTTTGTTATAAATATAGTATTTTATTGTCTTTTATATTATGATTCTCATATAGAGTAGTGTTTCTGTTATGGTCTCATATAAAGTAAACAATTATTATTTACTTAAATATATTTTCGATGAAACTTCAATATTATTGAATTGATTTTGAAGAAATGACTTATAAAAAAATACAAAATGGATAGAAGTTGGATGTATGAAACCGATCAGACATCAAGCGATTTTCAAAACAATCTAGATATATTTTTAGATTTTTCATTTCACAATGCTTTAGATAGTGGTCGCATACACTGCCCATGTCGCAATTATGTTGGAAGACCTTGGTTGAGCCATAAAGAAGTCAGCTACCACATAACCAAATATGGTTTTCAAGCAAACTACTATGTGTGGTATCACAATGGGGAGAAAATAAATCTAAAATTGTTGATGATCCAAATGGGAGGACTAGATTGGAGAATTTGTTATATAACTGGAATCTATTTATTCGTCATCATGAAAAAGAAAGTATTCTAACCCAAGAAGACTTCAATCTGAGCACACATGATGCGTCTAATGAAAATGATGATGTTGTCAGTGTGAAAAAATTTAATGATCCTACCACGACTCTAGTATATCGACAATGCGGTAAAATGAAAAAACAGGAATATTTAATCTGATTACTTCATGGGAAAACTATGTATGGGATTTCTAATACTTCCATCGATTACATTCTTACCTTCTTGAAGGACTTACTTCCAGATGATGAAAATATTCCCCTAAACCACTATATTTCATGGAAGTTAGTTGAGGAACTTGGATTTTCAAGAAACAAAATTCATGCTTTCCCGAATGATTACAGTTTATTCTTGTAGGAAACTACTGAATGAAATGATTGTATAAAATGTGGCACATCCCGCTGGAAGCCAAAAACTGATAGAACAACATCTCGTGTGCCACGGAAAGTAATGCGGCACTTTCCATTGATCCCCAGACTCCATAATCTTTTTATGTTTTATGAAATATCAATAAAAATTTTATGGAATGATACTGAGAGAAAGAATACTAATGATGATTTGTTTCACCCTGCAGATAGATTTGCATGGCAGATATTTGATGCTTGATATCCTGATTTTGCAGCTGACGTGCGTAATGTGAGGTTGGGTATTTCATGTGATGGTTTTAATCCGTTTGGGTAGATTCTTACTTCTCACAACACATGGCCAGTTTTTATACACATTTATAACCTTCCCCCATGGTTGTGTATGAAAAAACCATTCACTTTCATGAGTATACTCATATTTGGAACTTCTGATACCGGAAATTATATAGATGTATACATTAAACCTTTAATAAATTATTTGAAACTTCATTGGGATGTGGGTGTGCGCACATACGATTCATGTTCAAAAGACATATTTCATATGTGTGTTGCGCTTATATGGAAGATCAATGATTTTCTTACTTATAAAATGATGTCTATATGGAGCATGAAGGGAAAACTATCATGTCCTATTTGTATAAATAATATACGATCTAGAAGACTAAAACATCACTATAGTTTTAGTTTTATGGGACATCGACGATTCTTGACAATGGACTATCCATATAGAAATAATCATCGAAGATTTGACAATAAAATGGAGACTGATGATCCACCTCATCATATGTATGGAACTGATGTGCTTAATGAATTGAAAGATTTTAGTTTTTCATTCAGGAAGGGTCAAATGAAATCTGGAAAAAGAAAGAATGTTTCCACTAAAACCTGTTGCTATTAGAATAAGAGAAGTATCTTATTTGATTTTCCTTATTAGTCAACCAATTTTTTACATCATTTCTTAGACGTAATTGACATTGAAAAAAATATATGTGAAATGTTTCTTTCAATTCTTCTAAATGTTAAGGGTAAAAAAGATGATTTATGATCTCGGCATGACTTGGTGGATTGGGGCATCAGACTATAATATCATCATGCGTGTATTAGTGAAAATAAATGGAAAGTTCCATGTGCTTCTTATATGATGACACCTATAGAAAAAAAATCAATTTCTAGAAGTACTAGAGACTATTAAAGTTCATGATGGCTATTCAAGCAAAATATCTAAATGGGTAAATATAAGAGAGTTAAAGCTAAAATATTTGAAGACTCGTGATTATCACATCTTTCTGCATGAGTTGATTCCAATATAAATCCGTCATATTTTGTTCAATAATGAAATGTTGGTTTTTATTTGTTCATGCCATTTGTTTAGATATCTTTGTGCTAATAATTTTTCCAAGTCTTTCTTGACAAAAATGTTAGCAGATGCCCTATTAATTTTGTGTGAGTTAGAGAAAATATTTCCTCCATCATTTTTCACATGCAAGTTGCATATGACTATCCATATTCCAACTGAAATACTTCTCAGAAGACCTATTTCTTTTTTTTTGATGTATCTAACTGAAATAAATATGCACACATTAAAGTCTTATGTCCGAAATAGGAATCATCCTGAAGGTTCTATCATGAATGGTTACTTGGCTCAAGAATGTATGGATTTATCCTCTTTGTATTTGTCTGATCTTACTACAAAAATGAACAGACCAATGAGAAGAAAATAAGAATAGTATGAGAAAATTGAACCCATTTTTCCATCACTTCCTCAAATAGGAAGAATTCCTGGATCATATACATTAACGACATTAATCCGTGAAGAGTGGGAGATGGCACATCGCATAGTTTTATTCAACCGTTATGTGTTTGATGACTACATCAGGTAAGTAAATTGAATATATGTATATCTTACATATATATATATATTAAAATATTCATATTTTTATCTACAGAGAACATAAAGAAATAATAAATAGAAATCATAGTTCTTTATCTTTGAGAAGGAGGGAGACTATGCATAGCAAAGAGTTTTCTGCTTGAGCCAAATGATCACTTACATCAGGTGTTGGGAGATGAGCACCCTGGCAGAGTACACTGCTGACCTGGGAAGTGTATAGTCTTGACGTGGTATTGTTCCTCCTCAGGTATGAGTTATAGTGCCACCGAGTTCTAGCATGCTAAAGGCATAGGCAGCATAGGCTGAAAAAAGGGCCATAGAGACGGCAGAACAGTCTATTAGGGAAAACACTGCATTTATGAAACTAAAGGAAGTTTTATGTCCAACACTTCCACCAGAGACCAGAACATCTTGTAATGAATATATTTTGTCGATTCGTTCTATATATGGTGCACCAGGTCTGAGTTGTAGTGGTGGTCAAGACGATGGTGAGGAGGAGGCCGAGGCAGAGGAGGAGGAGGAGGGCAAAGAGGATGCAGAGGCAGAGGAGGAGGGCGAGGAGGAGGCTGAAGCAGAGTACGAGGGTGAGGAGGATGGAGAGGAGAAGCACGAGGGAGAGGAGGAGGGAGAGGAGGAGGGTGGGGACGATGATGGGGATGACGATGAGGATGGGGGTGAGTCTGATGATGACAGTGATGATAGTGATGGTGATGAGGGATAGATTGATTCATTACATTTTTTTACTGATATTACTGACATTTGATTTTTTATGATTTGTTGTACCTAAATATATGTGTGATTAGATAGGTCACATTATCTTTATTTATTTATATATAAATAATAAAACTTGACTTGATGATTTTATGTGACTGATTCACCCCTCCCCTAGATACCCCCCACCCCCTGAACACCCCCCCACCCACTAGACACTGCCACCCCCTTGGACGGCCCCCACACCCCCTAGTCATCCCCCACCCCCCATGGACACCCCCACCCCATGGACAACCCCCACCCCCTGGACACCACCCCACCCCCTAGACACCCCCCCTACCCCCTAGACCCCCCCCCCCCACCCCCATGGACATCCCCCACACCCCCTGGACACCACCCCACCCCCTGGACACCCCCACTACCTGGACACCCCCCACCCCATGGACACCCCTGCCACCTTGTACACCCCCCCCCCCCAAACCCCCTGGACACCCCCCCGCCACCCCCTTAGACATCCCCCACCCCCATGGATAGCCCCCCCCCCCCCCCTCCACACCCTGAACACCACCCCACCCCTAGAAACCCCCCACCCCCTAGCCACCCCCCCCCACAACCCCTGAACACCCCCCACCCACCCACCCCCTGGACAGCCCCCTCAACCCCCTAGGATCCCCCCTGGACAGCCCCCCAACCCCTGGACGGCCCCCACCACCAAGGACATCTCCCTCCCAACCCCTTGGACACCCCCACCCCTCCTGGACAACCCTACCCCATGGACATCCCCCCATCCCCATGGATAGCACCCCCCCCCCCCACCCCACCCCGCCCACTGGACACTCCCAACCCCCTTGGACATCCCCCTAACCCCCTGGATATCCCCCCCACCCCCAACCCTTAAATAGCCCCCCCCCCCCCTCCCTGGACACCCCTACCCCTTTGGACACCCCCCCCCCCCCAACACCCTGGACAGCCCCCCCACCCCTGGACACCACCCCCCCCCCCCCCCGGACACCCCCACCCCCATGGACAACCCCCACCCACCCACCCCCAAGTACAGCTCCCCCCCACCCCCCAGGACACCCCCACCCCCTGGAACCCCCTACCCCCTTGGACAACCCCCCAACCCCCTGGATAGCCCCCCCACCCCCTAGACACTCCCCACCCCCTGGACACCCCAACCCATATGGACAGCCCCCCACCCGGACACCCCCTACCCCCAAGGATAGACCTCCAACCCCCTGAACACCCCCCACCCCCTGGACACCACCACCCCCATAGACATCCCTCACCCCCTGGACACCCCCCACACCCTAGACACCCCCTACACCCTTGGTCATCCTCCCTAACCCCTTGTATATCCTCCCCCCACCCCCTAGACATCCCCCCCCCAACCCCCCCATAGACACCCCCACCCCCTGGACACCCCCCCCCCACCCCCTGGACACCCCCCCACCCCCAGACACCCCCTACCCCCTTAGACAGCCCCCCCCCCCAACCCCCTGGACACCCCACCCCCACCCCTCCCCCTTGGACACCACCCCACCCCTTGGACACCCCCCCCCCCACCCCCCACCCCCTAGACACCCCCCCCCCACACACACACACCCTCGACCCCCCCCCCAGACACCCCCACCCCCTGGACACATCCTACCCCCTTGGACAACCCCTGGACACCCCCTACCCCTTTGGACAGCCCCCACAACCCCCTAGACCCCCCCCCACCCACCCCCTGGACACCCCCCACCCCTGGATACCCCCACACCCTTGGACACTCCCACCCCACTAGACACCCCCTACCCCCTTGGACAACCCCCCCCCCCCCCCCACCCACCCACCCCCCTGGACACCCCCTACCAACAAGGACAGACCCCCAACCCCCTGGACACCCCCCACCCCCTGGACAACACCACCCCCATAGACATCCCCCACCCCTGGATTCCCCCCCCCCCCTCCCCCCCACCTCCTCGACACCCCCACCCCCCTAGACACCCCCTATACCCATGGGAAGCCCCCCCCCCCCCCCAAAACCCCTTGGATATCCCCCCCCCCCACCCCCACCCCCCATAGACAACCCCACCCCCCTGGACACCCCCCCCACCCCTTAGACACCCCCCCAGACACCCCCTACCCCCTTGGACACCCCCCCCCAACCCCCTGGACAACACCCCCCTCCACCCCCTGGACACCACCCCACCCCTCCCCCTGAACACCACCCCACCCCCTGGACACCCCCCCCCCTCCCCCCACACACACACACCCCCTAGACCCCCCCCCCCCCCCCCCGGACACCCCCCATCCCCCTTGACACCCCCTACCCCCTTGTAAAGCCCCCCTGGACACCCCCTACCCCCTTGGACATCCCCCATAACCCCCTAGACAGCCCCCCACCCCCTGGACATCCCCCCCACCCCCCTCCCCGGACACCCCCACCCCCATGGGCATCCTCCCCATCCCGCTGGACCCCCCCCCCCCCCCCACCCCCCACCCCACTAGACACCCCCTACCCCATTGGACACCCCCCTCCAACCCCCTGGACAGCCCCCCACACCCCCACCCCCTGGATACCCCCCCCCCCCCCACCTGGACACTCCCACCCCCTGGACACCCCCACCCCCATGGACATCCCCCCACCCCCTAGACAGCCCCCCCCCCAACCCCCTGGACATCCCCCCACACCCCCACCCCCTAGACACCCCCACCCCCATGGACACCCCCCCCCCCGACACCCCCTACCCCCTTGGACAGCCCCCCAAACCCCTGTATATCCCCCCCTAGACACCCCCACCCCCCTGAACAATTCCACCCCTATGGACACCCCCACCCCACCCCCTGGACACCCCCTGCCCCCAAGGATAGACCCCCAACCCCCTGGACACCCCCACCCCATGGACACCACCACCCCCATAGACATCCCCCACCCCCTGGACACCCCCCCCACCCCCACCCCCTTGGACACCCCCACACCCCCACCCCCTTGGACACCCCTCACCCCCATAGACACCCCATACCCCTTGGGCAGCCCCCCCCCCCAACCCCTTGGATATCTCCCCACCCCCTAGACATCCCCCCCACCCCCCATAGACACCCCCACCCCCTAAACAACTCCACCCCCCATAGACACCCCACCCCCTTGGACACCCCCCCCCAACCCCTAGACATCCCCCCACCCTCTGGACACCACCCCACCCTTCCCCCCTGGACACCCCCAACCCCTAGACACCCCCACCACCATGGACACCCCCCCCCCCCATACACACACACACACAGGACCCCCCCCCCCCCCCCCGGACCCCCCCTACCCCCCTGGACACCCCCTACTCCCTTGGACAGCCCCCCTGGACACCCCCTACCCCCTTGGACAGCCCCCCTGGACACCCCCCACCCCCCAGGACACCCCCACCCCCATGGGTAGCCCCCCCCCCCCCCTTACGGACACCCCCACACCCCTTGGACACCCCCCACCCCACTAGACACCCCCTACCCCATTGGACATCCCCCCCCCCCCAACCCCCTGGAAATCCCCCCACACCCCCACCCCCTGAACACCATCCCCCCCCCCACACACACACACACCTAGACACCCCCACCCCCTGGACACCCCCACCCCCATGGACATCCCCCCACCCCCTGGACAACCCCCACCCCCCCCCCCCACCCCCCACCCCCCTGGGCATCCCCCACCCCCCCCCCCCCCATAAACACCACCCCACCCCCTGGAAACCCCACCCCCTGGACACCCCCACCCCCACAGACAACCCCCACCCCCTTGGATAGCCCCCCCTTCCCAAACACCCCCAACCCCCTGGATAGCCCCCCCCCCCCTGGACACCACCCCACTCCCACCCCCATGGACATCCTCCCTCCCTGGAGAGCCCCCCTCCCTGGACACCTGCTTTGTTCCAATCCTACATGAAAAATGGGGGAGTATGAACCTAAAATGGCTAGTCTTCCCCCGCTAAAAGAATTATTTATGTACATAATGCAGAGTGACTCTAAGTGTCATGGGGAAATACTTGCTGGTAATTGTTGTATGTGTATGAATTCTGTATGAATTCATAAAAAAAATTACATGTATTCTATAGGTATTTAGAATTCTATATGAATTGTGTATGTTTATTTGGTTTTCTATAGGTTCATAAGAAGAATTCTGTATGTGTTTTTGGTTTGCTGAAGGTGCACAGGGGGGTTAGGCTTACTATTGTAGGTGTATAAAGCTTATGCCAACGGTTTACAACTGTTGGAATATGTGTGAAAAGAAAACACACACCAATAATTTCATGTAAACTGTTGGTAAAATTATATACTAATGGTTTATAAACCGTTGGTATACATCCTTTACTTGACTTTTCCTAATGGTTTGTTAGGAACCATTAGTATAGACATGAATTTTGATATTTACAATGGTTTTAAACCACTGGTAAACATTTATACCAACATTTACAAGAAAATTTTGGTATATAATCCATTCTGCAGCCATATCCCAACGGTTCTCATAGAACCGTTGGGATATGTCTATCCCCACAGCTCCACAGCCAATAGTTTAGACAACCGTTGGTATAGTTTATACGAACGGTTGTCTAGCCTTTACTAATGGTCTGAAACCATTTTTAAAGGCTAAGTTTTCAGTAGTGAAGTGTAAAAAATGAAGATGTGTAAGAAAAACATGAGCATAATGGCATGAGAGCATGATCATATCATTATAATATCATACCCTGCATATCAAATATCATAAACATTAATCAGGGAATACATATTAGTAGTTCATCATACATGAATCATTAGATAATAAAAAAAAATCCATGAAATCATAACATATGAATAATACGTGGAATTGTTGCATACACATCAACATATAACATCACGAACATGTATAAGTAGAAATAGGTTCACTCATTAAGTTAAGGAAATTAAATAATACCCTCATATAGACTTATGGACATGTAACTAAGTCCACGTATAATGTTTTGAACATTAAATTAGGTTCATGTATAACATTTTTAACATGTAATCAGGTTCACATATCACTTATAGACATGAAATTAGGTCCATATATAACATTGTGAACATGTAATTAGTTTCATACATAATATTATGAACACATAATAAGGTTCCCTCATAACATTATGAAGATATAATTTGTTTCATGTATAAATTTATAGATATGAAACTAGGTCTATTGTGAACATGTAATCAGGTTCACAGATAACATTTATACTCATGATTCATATGTTGTTACACAATGATTCTGAGGGAGATATAGGTCTCACCCATCACATAAAGAAATCATACATACATGTTCCAAAAATTCATAAAGAATCATATCATAACCCATGAAATTAAATTTTTATCATAAACATGTAATCATATAATACCTATGGAAAAAGAGATCGGTTTCATAATCATTTAATCAAAATCATAACCCAAGAAAAGATGTAGTTTTCATAGACATATAACCCATGAATAAGAAATGGGTTTCATAAACATTTAACCCATGAAAGAGAAATAGGTTTCATAAACACCATTCCATCAAAACATTAACCATTTAAATAAATAATATTAGTGGAACCTTTGGATCATTTCCCTATAAAGGCATGAGTAACACCAATGGATAACATCTTATATGGAAAATAATTTTTAAATACCTTTTAAAAATATTTCCTGAGGAAAATATTATTTCTTCTTTAAAAATTTATTTTTAAAATATAAAATATTTTTAAAACTCTTTTATTTGAAAATAAACTTGAAGATTTACAAATTAATCTTGAAAAAGTTTTGAAACCCATTTCTTTGAAAACACTTTGAAAACTTGTAAAGAATGATTGAAAACGTTTTGAAACAAATTTATTTGAAAACTATTAGAAAACTTATAAATAAATATTTAAAATATTTTCAAAACAATTTCATTGAAAAACTTTTAAAACTTATAAATAAATTTTGACCACTTTTTGAAAACCAATTCTTTGAAAACTCTTTTAAAACTTATAAAAAATCTTGAAAATGTTTCGAAAAACATTTCTTTGAAAACAATTTGAAAACTTATAAAGGATTATTTAAAAACCATAAAAAAAATTAAAATCATTTTTCCTTGAAAAATGATCTTAAAATATCATACTTAAAACATTTTTGAAACCATTTTTGAAAATATGATTTTTGAAATTCATAGTATGTGTCTCAAAGAAGGAAAATTGAGACAAAACTACTTTACCGATTTGGTAACTTTTGAAACATATACCCCATGAAAGAGAGATAATAAAAGGGATATGTAAATACCCATAGATTTAATTATAATAATCATAGAATATATTCATGGGTGGTATATACACCATACAAAATAAATTAATGTTGAATAAGATATAAATCTCACAGAAATAAAAGTGAGACTAGAAATATCCTTACCTAAAATATTGAAATTATTTGTACACATTAAAACTATTTGTATAATAAATATAATTTTATTATACATATACCACCTAAAAATATTCTTATATCTAATAACATATAATATTAACTTGTGACTTTATATTACCCATTTATTAACAATTCTATGTTAAAGTATGTTTCGGGTAATAATCATTTTTTTATCATACATATTTTGACTTATTATTCTTGATCCTATTACATATATAATGATTTAATTATTTACATAATGTAAAACATTATTTACATATTATATATATTCAGTATGTAATTATTTATATTAATCTATAAAATTTATAAATATTAAATGAAATACACCATTCATGGAGATGGTAGACCGTATGAACGTATGAACGATGCTTCCGTTTTATTATCGCATTGAAAGAAACAAAGTAAATGACATATATATATATATATATATATATCTAATATCATCCTCATAGAATTATTATGTCATATATATCATATAATTTTAATAAATTCATTCTTAATACATTCCATGTAAAGTGTGAACGAATCGCATTGCTTTGAGGAGGCAGTAGTCCACACTTCCACAAACAATGTTATTACATTTACAAAAAATGGAAAGCATGAAGGTATGATTTATATAATAAATAAATATGTATAAATACATAATAAATATAATATATATATTATAAAAAAATTCCAACATAATTCCCAACCATGATAGGTGGTAAATGAAAAACAAACAACATTGTTTTGTGAGGCGGTAGTTCGTCGTTCACAAAAACTGTAAGTTCGTTACCCATTAGATGGATGTGTGTTTAATTGAAGATATAAAACATATAATAGAAACATAAAAGTATATTTAGGATATTTTTTTATTATATAATCCTGGAATAATAATATGTTAGGTGTTGGATAATGAAAATAAAACAAAGGAGCTTGAGGGATGATGTTACCTCTTATTTGGGTAACTCCTTTTGGTTTGCACAAAAGGGATTACTTGGATAGATTTATACCAGATGTTAGGATTACAGGTTTAGGGGAGGGATTTTGGGAAATTAATTGATTAGATATTGGCCTAATTTAAGTGGTTTTATAGGTGTGAATAATGTGAAGAGTGAATGCATTTTTTATAGTGGAGGAGGAGTGGCATTTTTGTAAATACCAAAAGGTAAGCACTAATGGGAGGTTTACCTTACCTATTGTGCTTATAAAATGGAAAAAAATAGATTAAATTGAAATTATGGTTGAAATAAATCTCCACCACATAACAATAAGTGCATTTTTATAATTCATTTCCTTAGTATTTAAGTTTCCCTATATTTTTCATTTTGGTTTTTTATTTAGGTAACTAGTTTTACAAACCATGTAATTTAACCATTATTACTAAATTAAGGTGTGATTTTTTATAAAATATAATCCCAATGAATTATAAATATTACATATAATTTAAAAAATAAAAATATCATGTTTGTTGGAAATTAATTTTAAAACAAGTGCATGTAACGCGCAAAAATACTACTTTAACCCAAACCGTGCTAACAATGTTTCTACTATTTAGGGGTCTATATGTTTATTATAAAAATAATTTAGTCCATTAATAAACCATATATTATATTTATTAACACTTAAAAATAACTTTTAAAAAATTATGATTTTTATTAATTTTAAATCTTTTGTAATAATTTATTGTAAAATAACATTAATGTCAATTTTGACATTATTTATTTAATTTTAAAATATAAAAACATTATTTGAGTTCAAATATATTAAGTTAAAATCTGTGTAACATGATATATTAATATACAAAAATTAATATATCATAATAATTCATTAAATTCACTTTACTTTTAATATTTTTAGCATATTTTATTTTATTTAATTATTAACTAAATAATATATGTGTTAGCATTTATCAAGAATTTAATGTAACTAATTCATCTATAAAAATTAATGATAAATACTTATGATAAAAAATAAAACATTTATATTTCAAAATTATATTTATAACCGAAAACAATTTTTTTTTTCTATATCTCAATGTTTTATAAATATTAAAAGTAAGGACAGTTCCTTTTTGTCTTTTTTTTTACTTAACTTATGAAATAGAGAAATTTTATTGAATAGTATCCCAATAACTCATACAATTAGAACCACGAATGTATATAGTCTAAATATTGGAATATAATGGATTTTTGAGAAGTGTATAAGTCATTTTCTCCCTTAAGTTTAAGGTTTAGTCCCTTGTTAAGCTTAATTTTACCTTAACTATTATAATTAATTTTAATCACTTTTACTAATATTTTTGGTCAAAACTTTAGTTAATATTATTAGAATATAAATATTTTACTAATTACAACATTTTATTTTGATTTTTCGAAATTCAATTCATAGAAGAGGCAAAATTAAGTTTAATGTTAATCCTGCAAATATGGTGAGAAAGCAGATTTTTAAAGTGAGAATGTTCAAAAGTTCATTAAGAATTTATATCAAAATTAAATATAAAAATGATTCCAATTACCTAAATTGAATTAATATATATATTTATAATTGATCTATTGTGACTTTAAAACCAAGTTAAAATATATTTTAACTATATGAATAAATTATGTGAGAAAGCAGTTTTAAATTAAAATTTTGTATTTTTTACTATTCATCCAAAAATGAAGTTTCTCAGAAAAATACCAAAACTTCACCCTAGGATAATTTTGAAATTATTAATTAAAAAATTAGGTTTCTAAAAGTTTCTAAAATTAATTTTTTTATTATCCATGGAAGGAAATTAAAATTGTTTCTAGTAAGAAAATAGTAATTTCAAACATATAGACTTTAAAAAAATGTACGTGTTATTATCAATATGTTTTATAATATTTAAAATGTATTTATTACTAATAATATCACTAATTTAAATATATATTTTATAACTATACCATTTAAATAATTATAATATTAATATGTTGTTTTGTAGAAACTCAATATTGCGTATAACGCAATTCAAGTCAGTGTTTCATGTGGTGCATACTAAAATTTTTATTGCGTGTAGTGTATGATTAACTTGGTGTTGTGTATAACTCAATCCAAACATAGTTATTTTATATAAAAAAACTATCTTCAATGTTTCATGAAAATAAAAATATCAAAAAGATTAAATTAATTCAAAAAAATATAATTCACAAAATCTCAGGGTGTTACATTCTACCCCCCTTAAAATGAATTTTAACCTCAAAATTATTTTGGGTTATTAAAGGATTAGTACTTGAATGTTCCTTTCTTAGAAACCAATATCATAAAAATTAATACTAAAACTTACTTTAAAAAAGGAAATTTGGGACCATTACGGTTACCCAAAATAACTTATAATTAGGTTTCCTCATAGGATAACATTGGTCGAAAGTGAAAACATGGACATGGAAGAGAAACATAACCATCAAGTTTTGATGGAGAGTTATAGAGAACAAAGTGAGGAAAAATTTAACAATCATAAATCCATAAATACATTATGACCTAAGAGACTATTTTATTCATCAAAAATGAAGGTACTAGGAAAACATTTTTGGTTTCAAGAACCTTTTTTCTAAAGTTGAATAATTTTCATGAGATGATATACTTACTTGATTCAGTAAAATATCAACCTTTGTTATGTCTTCATCAATTTCCACCTCACCTATTTATCCAAAAAGGAAGGTGAATTTTTCATTCCTACATTACTAATAGATCATGAGATCCATGATAATCCATCACATATACCATTAGTTACCATCAACATAGAGTTTTTAGAATAGGTTATCCAATATGCTTAAATCCTCATGTTGTGAGATAATAATTTAATATCATAATATTTATTCAAAGTTTAACTTAAAATTTCCATAAATAGTTAACCTTATAACCATTCCTAAATATAAAAAATCCCAAACTTTAGAAATAAGTTCAAGAAATTATCTTAACATTGATCCCCCATATATCACAAATTATATCTTGGTTCTCACATTCTAAACATGTGAACACCTTCATCATGAATTCTCTTGAAACTTGGTAATGACCTAAATTACCAAAAATACTTATTGAAAAATATGAATGATTCCTTATTTAGAATATTACTAGATATATATTGTTAATATAAGAAGTTTTAAAATCTATTCATAATAGAATAAACCACTTTTTCAACAAATCCTTTATCATCTCTGAGGTCATAAAATTATCCAACATACTTTATCTAAATCAATCATCTCTTTATCCAATATAAACACAATTTTCTCAACATATTGAACACATTAATGGTTACATTCACTTATTTAAAAATATCACCTTTCTATTAAATCACTGTTCTATATCTTAATCACCATTCAAAATATCCTTTTCAACCCTTAATGAAAAACTTATACTGAAAATACTTATATATATCATGATTTATATAACATAATCTTTGAATTCCAAAACATATACACTTTAATCAACCAACTTTATTCTTAAACCATTTCTCAAGATTCATAAACTTATTACTTAATACCTATTTCCTAGAATATTAAATATGAATCATGTAATAAGGTTCCTCAACCTCAATCTAATCTTTCTTCTTATGTTTAATGTAAACAATACTGGAAGGACATCCCAAACCTTTTACATGTAATTTATAGTCTCTTTATCTTCATCAATATAACCAATAATTATACCACCTTCCTGGTTATCATCATGATAATTTTACTTAGGAAACATATTTTCATAATTAACATACTTTCCAAATCTGAAACATTAAATATTAAACAAGTTCCTTCTAGTTTCCACGATTGAAAAAAACTGTAAATCATAGTGCAAGAAGCATTTATCATAATGGAAAACCACATAATCATAAAAAAAACTTATATGATGTCTAAATCATGGATCATACTTCTTTAATATATGAAACTCAAGGTTTATCATAGGTTATTAATAGTCATACGCAACTTAAATCCTTCATGATGGATCATAAAGAGTTTGTGAATTCCCAAAGCATATCCCTCAGGAGTGTCAAACCAGGTGCAAAGTAAGGCTCATTGTTGTGTACTAGGTTATGCTCGAGTTAGTCTTGATGCACCTTATCAAATTTGTCACTCATAGGTACATCTGATCCAGAACCACGTACACTTGTATTACCTAGATAGTGATGTTTTACTAGAAAACTACTCACTACATACTTTACCAAAATTATAGGACATTTTCCTACACATTAACTTATCCATAGACTTATCGAGAGAGACATCCCTAGACATATCCTTAGAAACATCCCTGAGGATATCACTAAATTTTTCTCATCCTAATTTCAAAAGGTTTATTAAACCTTTACTATGATATGAACTATAACAAACTATTCCTAACTTACATAGACATTACATCATTTTTTGGAATACTTAAAACATTACACAAACAGGCACCCAAAGACTGTATTAGTTTAGTGTCTTTAGAAACATGGAAACGTAAACACTAGTACATGAGTGAGCTAGATTATCTCCCACTATATTCTTCATGACTAGAACCCTTATTATACACATAATACATAAAACATATCTTCATAACCTAGGGTATGGAAACATTAAAAGGGGTGAGCTCAGATGCTTAGTAAGTGTAAACAATGAAGATGTGTAAGAATAACATGAGCATAAGGGAATGAGAATATGATCATATCATCATAATATTATACCCTGTATATCAAAGATCATAAACATGAATAATGGCATAAAGATTAGCATTTTATAATACATGGATCATAAGATAATTAGGAACATAATCCATGAAAGAAAAATATATGAATAAGACATGGAATTATGGCATACACATCAATGTATAACATCGTGAACATGTATAAGTAGAAATAGGTTCACTCATTAAGTTAAGGATCTTAAATAAGGCCTTAATATAGACTTATGGACATGTAACCAGGTCCAAGCATAATTTTTTAAACATGCAATCAGGTTCACGCATAACATTGTTAACATTTAATTAGGTTCATGCATAACTTATGGACATGCAACCAGGTCCACACAGAACATTGTGAACATGTTATCAGGTTCACACATAACATTAGGAACACATAATATGGTTCACTCATAACATTGTGAACATATATTCAGGTTCACTCATAAACTTATAAACATGAAACCAGGTCCATGAATAACATTGTGAACATGTAATTAGGTTCACACATAAACTTTATACTCATGAGTCATCCATAGTTACCCAATGCATCAGAGATAGATATAGGTCCCACACATCACATAATGAAATCATACATACATGTGCCAAAAATTTATTAAAAATCATATCATAACCCATGAAATAAAATGGGTATCATAAACATGTAATCATATCATAACCTGTGGAAAACGATACATGGTTCATAATTATTTCATCAATAGCATAACTCATGAAAAGATGATGGTTTCATAGACATATAAATCATAAAGAAGAAATGGGTTTCAAAAATATGTAACTCATGAAAGATAAATAGGTTTCATAAACACAATGTAATCAAAACATGAACCATTTAGATAAATAATATAAATGAAACCTTTGGATCATTTCCCCATAAATGCATGAGTAAAACCAATAGAAGTCATCTTAGATAGAAATAATTTTGAAATTCATTTTTAAAAAATTTATTTAGGAAAATATCCTTTATTATTTGAAAAAATATTTTTAAAATAAAACCTTTTAAAACTCATTTTGTTTTAATATTAACTTGAAAACTTACAAAGAAATTTTAAAAACATTTTGAAATCCATTTCTTTGAAAACACTTTGAAAACTTATAAAGAAATCTTGAAAATGTTTTGAAAAAAAATTGAAAACTTATAAAGAAATCATGAAATTGTACCAAAAAAATTTCAATTAAAAAAATTTAAAAACAAATGAATAAATCTTGAAAATGTTTTGAAAACCATTTTTTTAAAATACTTTGAAAACTTATAAAGAAATCTTGAAAAAAAATTAAAACCATTTCTTTTAAAACTTATAAATGATTATTTGAAAACCACAAACCATTTTTAAAATTCTTTTCCCTTGAAAATTATCTTAAAATATCATCTTTAAAAACATTTTTGAAAACATGGTTTTTTAAATTCAAGGTATTTGTCTCAAAGAAGGAAAATTGAGACAAAAAATACTTTACCAATTTGGTAACTTTTGAAACATATACCCCATGAAAGTGAGATCATAAAATGGATATGTAAATACCCATATATTTGAGGATAATAATAATAGAATATTTTCATGGGTATTATATACACCACAAAAAATAAATAAGTGGTGAATAATACATAAATCTCACAGAAATAAAAGTGAGACTAGAAATCCCCTTACCTTAAGTCTTGACTTTATTTATACTTGTTCAAACCTCCTATATAATAAAAATAATTGTATTTTAAATCTAACATAGAACCATATTATTATATATAATACCATATATAATTCAATTATGAATTTATATTACCAATTTATTAGCAATTTTTTGTTAAAGTAATGTTTTGGGTAATAACTGATTTGTTTATCATACGTGTTTTGAATTGTTATTATCGATCATCTTACATAGATCGTGAATTACTTATTTATAGAATATAAAAGTTGATTTATATATCATATATATTCAGTATATATATATTTTTATTAATCTATAAAATATATAAATATTAAACAAAACACACCATTCGTGGAGACGGTAGGCCATACGTACGCATGAATGTTACATTCGTTATATTGTCGTATTGAAAGAAAGAAAGTAAATGAAATATATGTGTGTGTATATATAATATCATTTAGGTATAATTATTATTTCATATATATCATATATTTTTACTAAACTTATCCTTAATACATTCCATGTAAAGTTTGAACGAATCACATTGCTTTGAGGTGGCGGTAGTCCACACTTCCACAAATGAAGTTATCACAGTCACATAAAATGGAAAGCATGAAGGTAGAATTTATAATATATATTAAAGTATAAATAAATCATAAATAACATATATATCTTATAAAAATATATCTTCAATAATAATTCCCAACCATGAGAGGTGCTAAAGGAAAAACAAACAACATCATTTTGTGAGGTGGTAGTTCACCGTACACAAAAATGGTTAGTTCGTTACCCGTTAGATGGAATTGTGTGAAAGATAAGGTTGAACCCTTAGAATAAAAACATTTCATTATATTTAGGATATTGGTTGCATTATATAATCCAAGAATAATAATATTTTATGTGTTGGAGAATGAAAATAAAACAAAAAGCTTGAGGGAGTATATTACCTCTCATTCGGGTAACTCCTTTTGGTTTTCACCAAAGGGGTTACTTGGATGAATTTATTCCAAAGGTGAGGATTATATGTTGAGGGTATATATGTTGGTAAGTTAATTGAGAAGAATGTTTTCAAACCTAATTGGTTTGAGAGGTGTGAAGAAGGGGAAAAGAGGATGCCTTTTATAGTGGAGGAGGAGTGATATTCATGTAAATACCAAAAGGTCAGCACTAATGGGAGGTCTCCCTTACCTAATGTACTTATAAAATGGACAAAAAATATTAAATTAAAATTATGTCTGAACAAAATCTCAACCTCAAAAAAAATCATTTTTATAATTTTGTTCCTTAGTCTTTAAATTTCCTTATATTTTTCATTTTGGTTTTTCATTTAGGTAACTAGTTTTCCAACCAATGTAATTTAAGAATTAAGACTAAATTAAGGTGTGATTTATTAGAAAATATATTACCACTGAATTATAAATATTAAATATAATTTAAAAATAAAAATCTCATGTGTGTTGGAAATTAATTTTAAAACAAGTGCATATAACGCGCATAAACGCTACTTTAACCCAAATCATGCTAACAATGATTTTACTATTTAGAGCCCTATATGTTCATTATAAAAGATAATTTGGTAGATTATTAGAATATATTTTATATTTATTAAAACATAAAAACCACTTGTAATAAGGTAGGATTTTTATTAATTTTAAATCTTTTAATATAATTTATTATAAAATAAAATTAATTTCAATTTTGACATTATTTATTTAGTTTTAAAATATAAAAACATTATTGGAATTGAAATAAATTAATTTAAAATATGTGTAACATGATATATTAATATAAAAATTTAATTTATCATAATAATTCATTAAATTTAGTTTACTTTTAATGTTTTTAGAATCTTTTATTTTAATTATTTATTAACTAAATAATCTATGTGTTAGTGTTTGTTAAAAATTTAATGTAACTAATTAATATCTAAAAAATAATGATAAATAATTATGATAAAAATAAAAAATTAATATATTAAAATTACATTTATAACTGAAAATATTTTGTTTCTTCTATATATTAATGTTTTATAAATGTTAAAGGTAAGGTTTTTTGTCTTTTTCCTTACTTAACTTATGAAATAGGTCACTTTTATTTAATAGTATCACAATAACTAATATAATTAGAACCATGAATTTATATATTATAAATATGGTCATGAAATTCCTTTTGGACAAGTTTATAGGTCATTTGGGCCCTTAAGTTTTAGGTTTAGTCCTTTGTTAAGCTTAATTTCACCTTAATCGCTGTAATTAATTTAATCGCTTTTTCTAATATTTTTGGTCAAAAATTAAGTTGATATTATTAGAATATAAATATAATACTAATAAAAACCATTTATTATCATTTTTAAAAATTTAATTCACAAAATCATCAAAATTAAGTTTAATGTTAATCCCACAGACGTGGTGAGAAAGCAGGTTTTTAAAGTGAGAATGTTCAAAAGTTAATTAAGTTTTTATATTTAAATTCAATATAAAAATGATTCAAATGGAATAAATTGGAATAATATATGTATATTTAATCTATTTTTACTTTAAAACCAACTTAAAATATAATTTTACTATATAAATAAATTATGCATGAAATCCGTTTTGAATTAAAATTCCGTATTTTTTTACTATTCATCAAAAAATGAAGTTTCCCAGAATAATAAAAAAAATTAATAATAATATAATTTTGACATTATGAATTTTAAAATTAAGTTTATTTTATAAAATTAAATTTCACGAAGTCTATAAAAATAATTTTATTATTGTTTATAGAAGGACATAAAAAGTTGTTCTTGTAAAGAAATAGTATTTTCAAACATATCGGGACTTTAAAAAAATTGTATGTCTTATTATCAATATGTTTTATAATATTTAAATAGTATTTATTATTATTAATGTCACTAATTTTAATAGATATGTTATAATTATCTCATTTAAATAATTATAACAATAAAATGTTGTTTCGTAGAAACTCGGTGTTGCGTGTAACGCAAGCCAAGTCAGTGTTGTGTGTGGAGAAATCCAAACATTATGTTGTGTGTGGTGTAAAATTAACTTGGTATTTCATATAATGTAAGAAAAAATTAGTTCTTTTATATAAAAATGTCATGACCCGTCCCCTGGGGCTCGTATCGTGACTACCCCAAGCCCGCCTTCCATAGGCCAGGGGCTGGCGACTAGCACCAAAGGTGTAAATCCCTAAAACTGGAAAGGCATTGCCTTTATAACTGTAAAAAAACACAACCAGAGTACAAGAAGAATCAAACACTAAGTAGAAACTGTATAACAAGTATGCTAAAAGTAAAGGGGCCATAAATACAATCCCAATAGTAAAGTAAAAGGAAAGGAAAAACAGGTACAACTAAAAATACAAACAGCTGGAAGGTGTCTAGCAGCTCTTGGATCGTCCACCACAGATCCTACCTGAAGGGTAGGTATAGATAGCCTCCTCAGTGCTCCACGTCTATTCGTCTCCTTTGGGTACCGACTCATCATGAGGTCCACCTCCGAGTACCGTCCAGTCCCCGTACACTCCACCTCAGTCAGCGTTGTCTGTCATCTGCATCCAACACAACAAGGTGCGGGCATAGCCTGTGCAGGGGTGAGTATAACGATACTCAGTAGGGACCCCGAGACCCTCAAGGTCTCACAAAATCCAACAAAGATAAACCACAAAGTATGATTTCAACGGATAACCATTACTTAGGTATATGCTCATACATATACCTAAGTTATCAATTGACCCATCTCAATCATGACGTAAACACAAAAGTCATTAACTCAGCTCAAACCAGGATTTTCATTATCGAAACCACGGCTACTAGAGAACTCCTCCTCTTTCGAGTATAGTGGGCCATTCGTGACACCAAGTCACTTCTCACTAACCTTGGACAGCTGAGGTACTCCTCCTATCGAGTATCGCGGGTCTGCTGCCAACTACCAGGCGCTCTGTCCGTTGTGGGTCTGCCGCCAAATAACAGGCGCTACCCCTAATAGCCTGCAGAGGTGCTCCTCCTGTCGAGTACCATAGGTCTGCCGCTAAATACCAAGAACTTCTCTGCCATGGGTCTGCCTCCAACAACCAAGCGCTCCCCACTGGGCTAGTCTAATCACTCCGAGTCGAATCAGTCAAGCAGTCATCAGGTCTGTTAGCTACTAGGTCTCCACACTCTGTACGCTAGTCTCCGGGAGGATCCACTCCACAAGCTACTGGTTGATACTCCAAATGTCACGAAGCCTCACATGAAATTGTCTCAAAGGACCTCCATGCCATAAGGGTCTCAACACAAAAGATGGCACGTCAATCGGACGCCCGGTCTGTGAGTTATTGGCATTTCCGTCCCAGGGACCCAGTTGGTTTTTAGGTTCAAACCAACCCAACCGTATTCCAACTAGGCCCAAAACTCAAGTAGGATATTTCAAAAGAATCGTCTCATTCCAAGATTTTTGTCACCATAGATGGTTCGTCAATCGGACACCCGTAGCCTGAGTTATGGGTGATTAGGTGTAATAGGGTCTGACGGGTTTGGGTCTGGTCCGACCCAGTTGGACCAACCCGACTCGACCTGACCTGGGTCCGGACAGGGGTCTGACCCGGTCCATGGGTCTAACCCAACCCGAAGGGGTGGCCCAGCCGAAGGTGGCCCGGCCGAGGGTGACCCTGCGGGCCGTGTGGCCCAGCGGCTGGTCGTGTGGCCTGGCCAGCTGGTCGCGGCTGGCTTGCCGCATGGCCCGGCTAGCCACACCGTGGGGGGGTGTCGCGCCCCTCCCTTTTGTTCATAACAGTCCACACATGGCACCGGCCACTTTAACCACGAGACCCGAAGGATCCCGCCTATGTAGCAAGCACCGGTGGCTGGATTAGCCGGCTGCCCTCCTCTATCCACCGCAGCCTTAGGCCGCAGTCTTCTCTGGCGTCGCGCGATGGTGTCGCGCCCCTTCTCTCCTACCATGGCCCGCCCTGGCCGCGGTCTTACACCACCGGCATGGCGCGACGGCGCCGCATCCAGCCTTGGTTGCGGCCTCCTGCTGCCCTCTATGTAGCACGACAGCGCCGCGCGGCTCTCCTCCACGTAACAAGGCGGTGTCTCACCCTCTTGGCAACACGGCGGCCTTTGCGCCACCGATTTCTTTCACGGCCGGCCTGTCTCCAGCCGTTGTTGTTCATCATGGTCCATTCCTCCATCGTCAACAAACAAGATCAACTAAAGGGGGAGGTTCGGTCATGTCGGTGCGGTCTGAACCCCCCATTTTATGTTGATAACTTTCGGCATAACGAATACCAAAAATATTAACGATGTAGAATGGAAACAAAATAATTGAAATCCCCTACCTTGCTTGATGATTGTTCATTGACAAAGTCGCGGGAAAAGGCGACGTCGTTTCATTGACGTCGGGAAAGAAGAATCCAGGGATGGAATCGGCGTTCTTCATGGTTGACACTTCCCTTTATTGCCCCGGTCGAAGAAGGAAGAAGATGGTGTTCGTCAATCTTCGGTGGAAGGAGCGTTCTTCGCGTTCTTCGTTGAGAGGATGAAGTTCTCTCTCAAGTCCCACCCAAATTAATTTCCAACCAAATGAAATAATATCTTTGTCTATTATTTAATCATTGGCTTGAATTAAAAATAATTCAAAAGTTGAATTAATTAAAGGAGGGGGTTCAATTAATTCTAAGTGGGTTGGCACATTTAATTAGTGGGTGAAGTTCAAGGGTCCCCCCCCCCACTTTATGGAGAGTTACAAGGGGTTAAAGCATGTGTGGTCCCCACGCTAAATATCCTCACAAGGGAGGTTATGTGTGGGTGGGCCCCACCTCCATAACCTCTCATGGGAGGTTATGGTGTGGTGGCCCCCACCACTAACCTCCTCTTGCAGCTTATAACCACCATGAAATAAAAATAAGCTATCACCTTATTTTTATTTAACTTTATTAATGAATCCCAAAATCTATCTTCCAATCACATTAAAACGCAACTACGGTGAAGGACTTACTAAGAAATCACCAACGCTATGAGTTCAACAGTGCCCTCGAAATTCAATTCCAAGCACCGGTTCAAGAGTTATAAAATCCCACTATCATGTTTACTGAACGTACCTGAGAAAAACTTCTGAAATTGATTTCGGGCACACCGGGCCTCGAAATCATGCACCATCAATTTTCACAGACTTGTAAAATTCCCATGTATTTAGAAAAAAATCCTCGAAAATTCCAGGTATTTGGTGTTTTGTAAAAAGAAAAGTATAAAAATAATAAATTAATTTGTAATAAATAATTCACAAAATCTTAGTGTGTTGCATATTATCTTTTGATATTATTATAATTACAACAAAAATATTTTATCTATACAATAAAATTTAGTGACAGAGTTTTTTACCAAAAATTTAGTTATCGGACATTAATTGTTGGAAAAACACCTTACCAACATAGAATACTCTTTTACCAACAGATATACCCATGTTTGAAAAAATAATTATTTTTTAGTGAAATGCAAGAAGAAGTGATAGTGGTAGAAAAATATTATTGTGGTAGTAAAATGAGTGGGATGGAGGTAGTATAAAATGGTGGAAATAGTAGAATTCCTTGGAGGTATCATAAGTTAATGGTAGTAGACCTACCTTGATGTAGCTTTTGAATCCTCACCTTGACCCTTATACAAGTTCCTATGGTAGAGAGGATACCCTTATACAATATCTCATTCACCCTTACATGATTCTTCATCCCATCAAAGTTATCCTTATATATGATTTAGGAACTCGGGGTGACCCTTATGCTATTTCATTTTCACCTTTACACAACCTTTGTGGAAGTATAACTAGCTTTATACAATGCATCAGTGCAGTTATATAGCTCATTAGTTCCCTTATGCAGTGCTTCGATTAAACTTTTGCGTATCTCTTAGAATGAACTTTATGTAACTAGGTGTTCCCTTACATAAAATCTCCTTATGATACCCTTATGTAGGCCTTAAAATCTCAAGCTACCCTTATCAAGCTCACTTGTACCTTTACGTGGCCTTCTTTAACACATAAAATTACAATATTTAGAAATTGAATCTTCCAAACTAAAAAAGTAAATTCTAGAAATTTAAATTTAAAAATAATTCTAGAAAACAATTTTCAAAATAAAATAATGGAATTTAAATTAATAACTTCCAATTTTTTAAAATACAATCTAAATCACCACCAAATAAAATTCAATGAAATCATATTCAAGAAAACTATTAAAAAAAGGTTTCTCTTAAAAAACTTATAGAAAATAAATGTGAATAATGTTTAAAATTTTAAGTGAAAAAATGAACATTTTCATTATTGTTTTCAAATAATGATATATTACAACCTCAATTAATCAAAAAGTCAATAATTCTTCATTTATTTTATTTTTAAACTAAAAAATCAATTAATTATATCAAAAGGATGTGGCTAGATATATCAAATACATGCCACATAAAAGTTTTTTTTATTTCAAATTGTTAGGGGAATGACTTGCGATCGTTGGTAAACGGCTTATAGATTTATTGACTAAATACTTATGATGATAAAAAAATATTTAAGGAATCAAAATTTTACACACATAAAACCAATATTCAAAAATTATCTAATTGAAGTGCATTTTGACATTAAAAACTCAATTCATTCCCCAATTAGATGTGGAAAACATATATTAAATTAAGGTCACATCAATAATATTAACCTTCATTTTAATAAATTCTTATTTATTAGTTATCTTAAGAAAACAATAGGATATTCCTTTTATAATATTACTAATCACAAAGTGTTTGGGGCCTAACATACATCTTTCCTTAAAATGAAACACATAAGTTGATGTGTTGGTGGGAATAAAATTAAACTTGTAGGAGTTCAAAAAAAATGGGAAGTGTTCCTAATATAAAGGTTAACATGGTTACATAAAGAGTTATCAAAAAATAACCAACTAAAACTATATAATAACCTTGAAGGTCTGTTAGGATTCATTAGTATCCTAATATATGTGGATTGCTCATGGAAAATGATGATAAGGTAATGTTCATAAGTGATGAACCAACTACCAACTTGGTGTCTATAGAGAATTCTGATTCTGAGAAATGGTTAAAAGATATTGAATCTAAAATGGTCTTCTTGGATACTAACCAGGTTTTGAATTTGGTGGATACACTAGAAGGGGTGAGATACATAGGGTGAAAGTGGGTTTTCTATAAGAAAATTTACAAGGATATTACAGTGTATAAAGCATTCCTAGTTATAAAAGGTTATAAGATAATTAATGTATTGACTGTGAAGAAACCTTTTCATCTGTAGTGATCATAGAGTCCATTCAGATATTACTCACCATATCAACACACTTTGATTATGAGATATATAAAGTGGATGTCAAAACCTATTTCCTTAATGTAATTTATTCAAGAGAATTTATATGATACAACCTAAAGTATTTGAAGATCCAAATGAGTTTTTTATGGTTTTCAAGTTTCAACAGTCCATTTATAGATTAAATCAAGAATCTTTGATTTGGATTATTTGGTTTGAGGATACAAGCAAAGATTTTGGGTTCAAAAAAATGTGTATGATTAATATATATACAAGAGGATTAGTGAGAGTGAAGTGGTGTTTCTGATATTTTACATGGATGACATACTTCTTATCATAAATGATGTGTCCCAGGAATGGGTACACCACCGAGAATGGGGGTTGAATTTATAGTATTATTTTTTAAAATTTATTTCTCATGAAATTAACCTTGGTAATCTATTAGGATTTTTTCTACTCAAATATTAAACCCAGGTATACCTGAGTCAAAAAAAATGGAAATAGGATAATACATGCAAAATTTTTACAAGCCATGATACTAGTGTAGATACCTACACCTTGTTGTGATCGGGGAGATTCCGAGTCCAGGATTTTCTACTATAATGAATCACTGATTATAGTGGGTAGGGATGTATCATCCAATATCTATTTCTTCCCTAACACTAAACATCCTTATGGAATCATAGCATACCACTGGTAATAATATGATCAAAATAGAGTGGGAATGATCATAGAAGAATATAGGTTGCTTATAATTAGTGATGATTATCTTTTTATTCATGCCTTCAAGATAATAAAAATAGAATGTTCTCACCTATTAAAGATATTTGAACTCTGATAATAATAGTTGAAACCAGATTAGTGGACCTTGTTCACTTTATGTAGAATTGGGTTATGATATAATTCTCAATATCAAATAACTTAATCCATAGCATATGTAAGTTTTTATTCTCACATATAAACCCCCAAATCCAGTCTTTGTTTTATCTTACATAGCTTCCTCCTTCTTCAGACACAGTGTCGATACAATCTTGTTTGAACTATTATACTCCCCAATAATTTATAATATATTAATATTCTAGAATTTTTAAATTCAATAAATTCTATACCAACTCACCTTATATAATATTATCAAAAAAATTGTATAGTTTCAATCCTCTACACTCTTCCTAAAATTAACTCATCATGTGTGTTTTCCCACATGATACTTGGTTCAAATTCCATAACTTTTGATTTACTCATTTTTCATAAATGAACTTTAAACCAATTAAAACGCATTAATTATAATCCATTATAATTTCTCTAGGTTCAATCACCATAAATAATTATCAAATATTTTCATTTAAGAATTCCAGAATTCTCAACCAATGATCTCCTTTTTAATTTTTTAAAATTTTACAAAACCATCTTCAGCTAGTATCACCCTCGATTTACTTTGCTATGTGGAGAATCTCATCATGATGCAACATTCTTAACACTTATATTAAATCAGAATATAAAAATCATCATGTGATAAATTTAACATACTAATAGAAAAACATCATCACATTTAAATTTTGAGAAATATCATAAAAATTAGTAAAGGATATAATACTACAAAGTTCCCATTATAAACAATTTTGTAAGAGTAAAATGATTCTTATGATTTCCTCTTAGGATCCCTGATTTTTTCATTTTCCGCTTCATGTTATAGTTCATAAGTGTAAAATGATTCATACGAAATCACTAAATGAATCTTACGGTTTCTCAATGACCCTTACAAAAATAAGGAATGGTTTCTATGGAACTTGGATGACTCTTAAACATTTTTCAATGACTCTTAAAATCCTTAAATGGCTATTATGAAAGTTAAAATGAAACTTACAAGAAGAAAAATTATTCTTATGATATTTTTAGACCTTTTTCAATCTTTAATTATAAAGTAAAAATAAATAAATCTTATGAAAATATAAATGAATCTTATAAAATTACCCCCTTACCTTATTTATGTATATATATTCAAAATAAATCTTATTAATAGAGTAATATTATGATTCTGTCCAACTATATATTTCCAAAATTCTTCAAATAAACTCATCACTTACTTCAACCTTCTCAAAACCACTTTAGTCACATTAGATCACTTGAAAAAATTTATAAACACTTTAATATTAGCCTCAAAGATTTATAATGATTCTCATTCAATGTTGAAAACAAAATCATTACTTTAGAAATTCCATTGGTCTCTTACATATTCCCCTTTGTATTTTTTGGAAACTTTATTCAACTGTACTCATCTCTTTTCAATAACTTAATAAATGACACCAGAACCATAAAATCATAACCTTTTTCAAATAAGAAAATTCTTAACACCACACTATATAATAAGCTAATGTTTTTAATATAATTACATATCTTAGTGAAAATAAATGTTTTTCCAAGTGACTTAGATTCTCTCCTCCTCAATCCTTTACTCATTCACATTTTATCCCCCTTTTAGCAATGACCACAGCTTCAGATTAACATATAAAGAAAGTGTTTTACATGTACCTTTACCATTTGATAAATAAGAGTACACTATCTATACCCCTTTGAAAACATAATTAAAATCCTTGTGGGGGTTACTACTATGGATTCTCATGTGAAATGGGAAGTCTGGACAGGAATTTTCATCATTAACTCAGCAAATCTCAGTCATGGAATTGATTTTGGGATTATATTAGCAATATGATCATGTTTAAAAATATATTATAGTTTCGTATATCCATTGAACACTATTTATTTAATGACATGATATTTTATATCTATATACATTAATCTTTAGTGTTTCACTGAGTTCTTTAAAAGATAAATATCACTTTGATTATCATAAGAAAACTTCAGTGGATTCTCAACTTCTACCTTCAAATCTTCCTGCTACAATTTTATACAAAGAATCTATGTATAAGAATGTATTGCTACAATATATTCTACCTTTGATATTCTCAAGGTGACTAAACTTTTCTTCTTATTATACTAGCTCACACAACATTAACCCAAAAAGAAAGTTCCACCTAAAGTTGATTTTTTTCATTGTTGTCTCTTTCCCAATCCACATTTATGAAAACTATTCAATTCAATTATGAACTTATTTTATGAAATAGATCATAACTTAGAGTTCCTTTGACATATATTAGTATTCAATGAGAATCCGATATGTAAGACTCCTTAGGATCACTCTATTATTTAGTATAAAGAATCACTACATATACTATATTTGGACTAAATTTCGTTAGATAAAAAATTATTTTAATGAAACATCATCTACCTTGAAAACTATGATCCTAAAAAATAGCCCATTTCACCTAGAATTAACATTGAAAATTGAAACTTCATATACCTTTAAAACTCCTCACAAAAAATCTCTTTGTCACTAGATAATATTATATCATAAACATAAACTATGGAAATAAGATTATATGTGGAAAAATCCTTTATGTACAAGTTGTTATCTAATTTTCCTTTAGTAAAGTTCAACTTTTTCAAGAAACTACCCATTTTGGAATACCAGACTCTAGGGACCTATTTTAAACTATACAAGGAATTATTAAGCTTTTATACCATGATATCATCTTTATCTTGAATAAATCCTTTAGTTTTCTCTATAAAAACTTCTTCTTATAGATTACCATTTAAAAACCCAAACTTCACATCCATCTAGGACACCTTATAGTGCATGTGTGCCATCGCTTCTAAAAACATTATAATTGATTCACTATTGAAAATTTCTATTCAAATTATATCCCTTTCATTTGATAGTAACCTTTACATACCAATATTGGTTTTTTTCTTGACACATCACATTTTTCAATTAATTTTTTATCTGAATACCCACTTAGTACCAATAATATTTTTATTTTCAGGTCTTGGTAAAAGTTCTCATGTAAAATTATTCTCAATCTGATCTAATTATTTATTCATTGTATTAATATATTCCTTGTGAATAAATTCCTTTGAAACTATATGTGATTCAACCTATAAAATTTAAGTATTTTGATTTTCAAGCCTTAATATTCTTCTTGTTTACACTAGAGATCCTTGATTTCCCATGATATTTTTTGGATCAACATGATTCTTCAATATCGGATGTCATGGGTTCTAATTTTTAGTATCTTTATCATCATCACTGGTTTTCCCATAATTGACATAAATATAATTCTACTCATTTACAGCTTCTTCTGCAATCTATTTCTGTGATACCATCATGTTTTATACTCCAGTATTTTCAAAAATTTCTTCATTTTTTACATCTGATTTGCACCAGTTTTCAATAATATTTATATCAAAATAGTCAATTTGTTTTTGTAGCCTATTATTCTATAATTTTTATCGTATATAATTTGATAAGTATCCCATTAATATTTGTTCTTCTATTTTCTCCTCAAATTTTCGTAGATGAGTGTCTTAATCTTCATGTAACTTCGACTACCAAAAAATTTAAAGTAATTCAATGTTGGTTTTCTCTTGTACCACATTTTATATAGTTTCATGTATATATTTAGTCTTATAATATGCATGTTATGTATGTGTACATTAGTACATATATCTTCTATCTAGAAAAATTTAGAGAATTTGTGTTCAGCTAACATTTTTTTATCTATCTCAACCAAATTTTTGTTATTTCTTAATGTTAATCCATTATATTATGGAGTGTATAGTGCACTATATTTATTCTTGATTCCATGATTTACATGATAAATTTATAATGAAATAAAATTGTATTACCTGTCATTATTTGATCTCATCTTCTTGATATAAACTCCCAATTATTTTTAAGCTTGTCTCTTGAAAATTTTAAACATATTTATTACTTCAAACTTGTTCTTAATAAATATAATAGTGGTCATCCAGATGTAATAATCAACTATAATAATGAAATATAGATCACCATGAGAATATTTATGTCACGTTGGATAATAAAAATCTAAACGAATGACTTCTAATGGCTTAGTGGACTGAATTTTCACTCTTTTATGAGTTCCTTGAACCATTTTCCTATTTTTAAATGTTGAAAAAATATAATAACTTTCACTTTTAAGTTGGATAATGCCACTTAACACATCATACTTATAGATTCTACCCATATTTCATTGACCAATGTGTTTAATCCTTCTATGCCATAATTTTTTCTCATATTTGGAACTCAAATAAAAAGAATTGGTTAGATAACCAATTTGGAATAAATTTCCACTTATTCTTTCACATTTAGTGATAATTATTATATACTTTTAACTCTTGATGATGAATGAATTATTATTTAAAAAATATTTATTTACACCATAATATAATTGGATTATACTTAAAATATTATATTTTGGACCTTTAATATAGAGAACATCTTTACATTTTAACCTTTGATATTTTATATTAGTAATTCCAACTCCCTTTATTTTCAAAAGAGACATAATTTCTGAATTAAACTTCCTCTCCATATTGTTTTAAATATTCTTGAAAAAATTTGTGTCGCCTAACATATATTAAGAAAATCTACTATCCAAAATCTATATTTTACTTTTCTTGCATGATTTTAGAGAAACTTCTACAATAAGTGACTTTTTTTATTTCTTCACCTTTTAAATTTCATTTCCCTTTTCAACATTTTTAAACTACCCAAAAATAGTGGTCATACACTCTCAAAAATAGTTATCCTATTGGTCATACATTACAAATATTTATTCTAGATACTCAAATCTATTTTGAGTTTCCATACTTTATAAATTTCATATCATAATTTTCTTGTTCTTATTATTTACAAATTTGATTCTTTTCTTTTTAGTGAATCTCCTCCTTGATTCATGTTTACTCTAATGTAATGAAATTTTGTGCCAATATGAGTAATATTTGTTCTTATAAATTCCATAGTACTAGAAATAACCTTTGATGTTTGATCTTCCATATTGATAATAGTAATTCTATTTAGAAAACTTATGTTTCTTATTTTCCATGTTTTGATATTTCTTTTGTATTTAGGAGTTTATTATTCTTCATATATTCTTATCTTCCCTTAATATATAATATTTATCATCATTTTTATTGGCCCAAACTTTTCCAATTTTATAATCTAAACCTATACTATTAGTAAAAAATGATTTTCCTCTGATTTTAGTAGGAGAATATTTGACCTGTTATTTTGGTAAATGTTTCTTACAAACTTTTCATGATTCATATTTGAATTTAAAATATTTATTTAAATATCCATTCATATTATTTAAATAATTATCATATTTAAGAAAATTTATTATGTCTTGTCCAACTACTCTTCCTTTAAAGATAGTTTTTCTTTAATATTTTCCACCATATTATCTTACTCATCAAATTTAAACTTAAATGATTTGATTTCATCAATATAATATGTTTCCATTTTGATATAACCCACCTTTACTTCATTATTCTTTTCATTTTCTTTCTTTAAAAGCCTGTTTTCCTTATTGACTTGTGTATTGTACTTGAGACAGGACTCAAGTTTAGGTTTCATTATATATTCCATATAATGATATTACCTTATTCTTCTTTATTACTTCTGGATTATTCAATGATTTGTGATGTTTTTTAAACTTATCAATAACTTCTATTCCTAATTGGTAGCATGATGTGAAGTAATATTCTTCATCTTTACAAATCATACTTCTTCTTTTTCTTCTTTTAAACTTGATTAGCCACTAAAAATGGATAACATTCATTTTTTTTATTATTATTTTCATGTGAATGATTTTTTTTAAATCTCAATATTAGTTAATTTTACAAATTTAACTTCTTCTCACATCATGTTTGTAATTCTTACTCAAATACACTAATACTCGGTATGTTTTTTCATCACCTTGTAAAACATCCATTATTCTTGATTTGAATTTAAAATTTTTATGGTAGGTCACACATGTTTTGGGGAATATTTTATTCTTATACATAACTTAGAGATTCACATTGGAATACTATAATTTTGGACATTCAATCCATAAAATTCTAGGTGAAGTGAAATGGACTTTGACCCACTAAAATGACTATAGCATCCATGATCCAACTCGAATGAATCTGAAACTTAAACTATGGATATAATAAATAATTGGTAAAATTACATTAAACTATGTTCATAGTTAATTCATAAGTTCTAGGGGTGATCTAGTAGCACATTTGAAAGATAAAATTCTAGGCCAAATTAAGTGGCACAAAATGATATCACACCATTTTGATGATAAATCTAATATTACAAATCCAAATGGGATGAAATTTTAATATATAATATATTAAATCTTTCTAAACATTTTATTAATTGATTATTCACAAAAATTAATCCATATAGAAGCTCATTTTGGTGCCTTTGTTTAGTAGATGAAAGTTGGCTCTGATTTTTTTGTCAAGGTTTGAAAATTTCATTCCCCATTATCTTTACACATACCTAATACTACCCTCATTAAATGAAATAAATTTTAAAAGTGAAGTCCCAAACCAAGGATCCAAAATTTTCTATTTAAGTTAGTGGTGTTGAATGATTTAGGAGAATTTATTTTTTATTTCAATTGTAATGTTACTATTCCAATTTTCCTTTGTAAATTTGTTTTTCTGATTTAAGTTTCTTAAATCACCATAGTTTCTTAATAAAATTTTTCTTTTTCTTATATAATTTTTTTTGTTATCACATTGATATGGTTTCATTAATTAGTGAATTTATTAACACAACAAAGAGATGAATCCTTTACACAATGGTGGATTGTACATCATTTCATTGTTTTCTCTTCATCAATTCTTCCCTTATGAGTCTAACTCCATCTTCCATTAAGATAATTTAATAAATGGAGGGATAAACCTCTTATGAGTTGATATAATGAAGTATCAAGTGGATGGTTTGGATATTATTTCTTGTTCATTAAGTTTTATATTATTTCTTTATTTGATATTTTCATTCGATGATATTAATTCTTCTTCATCCTTGTTGAATTTTAAAGTCTCACACTTCAAATGATAATAAAATCCTTTACTTTATAGTACTCATAAAAATTATCCTCTAATTTCATAGGTGATTATAATTAGGTTTTTGTTAGTATTAAACTAATAAGTGATGAAGGTGGTATGATCTCATTGAATCAATCACATTAATGTCTAAGAAATTGATACCAATAAAAATGAAATTCGTCTAATCCAACCCTAGAATAACCTTTGATCAACCAACTTAAATTGATTGATTTCACTTAATTATTTTAGTTTTTTAGTAATCCACCCAAATTAAACCCAAGTTGACCACTTCATGGCTGAAAATCACTTCATATAAAGTATGTTTCTATATATTTATTCTTAGGTATCTAATTATTTGAAAACCTAGGATACACTATAATAAACCAATTCAACCATAAACTTGGGTGAATTTGGGAAAGGCCAAATTTTGGTGTCATTTTCTAGGACTCAAGTAAGTCATATTAGGAACTTACCTTATGTTATCTCCCCTTTCTTCCATTCCCACCCAAATTTATACTATCTTTACCCCCTTTATGTTTTTCTTTTGTAGTGCATGTCCACCTATATTCATGACAACACAAATATACTTGTTAGGGTGGATGACTTGAGGGGTGAGGGGTCTAGTGAATCTATGGGTATCCTTCATTTATATCTGATTTTCCCTAAGATTTTAGATTCTAAAATTGAGTTCAATATAATGGATAATCTTATGAAAAACAAAATCATAAACTCGATAAATAACCAAAATGGAAATCCAAATATGGTAGCCCCGAACTTGGGGAATGAAATCAATCAAACCATGAATGACTACCTTACATATACTTAGACCAATGTACCTTCATTCACTAGGTATGCTATTATAGGATATTCTCACTATATTTTCAAACCTTGTGTCCTAAACTACCTACCAACCTTTCATGGGATGTATTCTAAGATTCCTTACCTTCATGTTAAATAATTCAATGACATTATTTAAACCATGTTCCCACCAAATCATCTTGAATTATATAAAATTATAATTTTTCCTTTTTTCATAAAGGATCGAACAAATAATTGGTTAAACAATATTTTACCAACATCCATCCAATATCATGACTAACTATAAAGATAATTTTATAATAAATACTCTCCCCACCACAAAACATTTACACTAAAAAATATCATCCATTTTTTTTTTGAAAAATAGGTAGAAACATTCTATGAAACATGGGAAAGGTTCAAAGAAACTTTAAACATGGTATCATACTATGGTTTCTTAATCCCAGAATAAGTAATAATTTTATATGAAGGTTTAGTTCCAGGTAACAAATAGTTTATTGGAATGATGTGTAATGGAACATTCAAAAATAGTACCCCAAATGATGTTTATGAGTATTTAGAAAATTTATCCAAAAAAACCAAACATTAGGAACATCACCTTACTATGAGAAGCCACCCAAATCTAGTGTAATTCACACTCTTATGGAAGAACAAATTATTAGGGAAAAACTTTTTTCAATCACTAGGAAGTTCGAGGAGATTGATCTTAGGAAGGTCCATGAAATTAAAACAGTTCAACCTATTTACAAAATTTGTGACAAACATGAACACAATACTAAAAACTACCCAACCATAGCCTCCATAAAGTATGTTATTTTAGGATGAACACTATAGGAGGTTAATTAACTGAACTTTCAAAATACTCAGTACCAAAACACATTAAATTCAATGTATGATGTCTATCTAGGCTTCCATTGGAAAGACAATCAATAACCAAAAAAACAATGTCCTAAAACCTACCCTTAATAAAATTTTCCAACACATAACCAATTTCATTCCGAACAATTCCAATACTAACAAACCCCATTCCAATTCTAAAAATATATCAAACAAACCAATTAAATAACTTATCCAACAACCAAAGTATCCTCCTGGGATAAACCAACTAGTGAAAGACCCTATCTAATTTGAACCTCTCCCAATCCTCGAAAAATTAGGTAAAAAAATGTAAAAAATGAACTCATGAGTCTCATCACTTAATCATGAAATTTAACAAATAAAAACTATAAATTAACCCATGCATACTCAAGTTGTTCCTCCCAAACCTTAAGGGAATAATCCAATGTCACACAATTATATCTTGAATAAATCAAAGTAGTGACCATCTTAATAAGTATAAAATATATTGATAAACATGATACATCCATTATAAAACCATATAAAGACTCAAAAAATAATTATAATAGTGATTAAACAATCATTGAATCTAAAAATACTATTGAAATATTTATAGAACCACCACCTCCTCAAATAATCTAGCAACCTGCTCTATTCCCTCAGTACATGAGGGAAAAATCTAAACCTTAATTGAATGAAACATTGAGGAAATTATTCTCACAATTTAATATGAACATACCTCTAGTCAATGAATTCCAACCATACATCTATACTCAAAGTACCTCAAAGACTTTTTCACTTTCAAAAGGAAGTTCTCGCAAAAAAAAATCAAGTCCTTATGGTATCTAGTGTGAGAACCATAATCTAGTCAATCATGCATCCTAAGTTGAAATACCTAGGATTTAAATACATCAATATCGAACTATAAAAGAAAAAAATCAAGTCCTTTTGTTATCTAATATACAATGTCAACCTCATTCCATATGTAGTGTATTTTCAGTTAGGGATAAAGGAACTCCAACCTGCATTTGTTACTCTTCAACTTGTTGATTAAAGTGTTCATGTTCCTAAGGTGATCTTAATGGATATTCTAGTGAAATTTGATAACTTCATCAACCATTTATAATTAATTTTCCTTGGAAATCATCCAAAATTAGGCACTAAGGAACAAATTCCAATCATACTTGGTTGTCCCTTCCTATCAACAATAAACTAGGTCATCTAAGTAAGGAATGGGAACATGACCATAACATTTAGAAACATGATCTTGGAGATAAATATTTACAATGAAAATTCTCAAATTAGATATTTTTAGGAATTTCATGAAGTAAATAGGATAGGTAGTGTTGAATGTGAACCCAAGGAACATCAAGGAATTGTTAAAGTATGTTTAAGTCAAGATGAGATTGATTTCATTAGCTCGTTTGAGGAAAATTTGTCTAATTTGATTAAATATATTTTAAACATATCCTTGGAGGATTTATAAATATCACCACTAAATGAAACCTTTATATAAATAACAAACATAAATTACATACCCATTCATAACTCTGATCTATCAAAATTAGTGGCTGAATTATTTTTTTAAAAGGAACCAATTCTGTTGAGAAATTTGGAAAAAAGAAACTGAGTTTGATTCAAATTTCCAATATTCTTCTAAAAATGATATCCACCCTGATCTCAAATTCAAGGTATTTTCTATCTCACTTAAGTATTAATTACTAGGGTAAAATAGAACCCTTCCTATTTTCATATCTTCATCTCTCAAATCTAACCAAGAGAGAATGCTTATATAAGTCTTGAGCTAGCATGAGAAAGTAATTGGTTAGAACCTATATGGTATTCCTAGGATTAGGCCACTCATTGTGACCTATAATATTGTTCTAGAAACTTATTCAAAACCATGTCTCAATCCCTAGAGTAGACTCAATCCAAATCTAATGTATGTGGTATGTAAGGAACTCCTCAAGTTATTGAGAGTTGGTATCATTTTCCCCATTGGTGAAACTAAGTGGGTAAGCCCAATCCAAGTGGTACCTAAGGAGTATGGAATATATGTGAATAAAAATAAGGATGGTTTTATTCTCCCCACAAGTGTGAGTAGTGGATGGAGAGTGTGTATTGATTATAAGAAACTAAACTCATGTACTAAGAAAGATCATTTTCCTTTACCCCTCATTGATTAAACCCTTGAGCGAGTGGTAAGTCATGAAATCTAATTATTATTAGATATATTTTCAAGGAATAATAAAATTGATATCTCCTTAGAATATAAAGTAAAAAAACTTTCACCTATCCATTTGGAACTTTTTCCTTCAACCGTATTCCCTTTATGTTTCATGATTCCCCTAGTACCTACCTATAGTGCAAGATGGGAATCCTCTCTAACATGGTGTGGGTTGGTTAGAGGAATTTATGAATGAATCCTCTATATTTGGGGATACATTTTAGGGTTTCTTAATAAATTTTTAGAGGATTTTGTCTAGATTTTATGATAATAATCTCATCCTAAACTGATGGAAATGCCATTTAATAGTAAATTAAGGACTAGTTATTGGCTATCTGGTCTCTAGTAGATAGATTCAAGTTGATAAAGAAAAGGTTGATATAATTCATCACCTTCCCTCTCAAAAAACTATAAAATAATAAAGGTCCTTATTATGACATGATGGTTTCTATAGAGGTTTCAATAGGAACTTCAACTCAATTTCCTGACCCCTTTTTACTCTACTTGTGAAACAAGCTCCATTTGTTTGGATGAAGTGATGTGAGGAATAATTCTTGTTGGATATAGTGGATAACTAAATATGGTTATTAATTGAGTTTCCATTCAAAATTTCTATTAAAAATTATTTAAAACTTAAATCCCCTCAAATTAATAAAAACACTAAGTTAACTAAAATTATATAATTATATAATTTGATCTTTGAAAATGATTCTCAAAAGATTGATCATAGATTAGTTAAAATAACTTTTAAAATAATTTAACTTTTAAAACTAATATATTATAATAAAAAAATTTATAAAAATAGTGTTTAGAAAAACAAATAAACACACAGTGGAAATAAACAAGGGCTTTGGTTTCAAGCCAAGACTTAATCACCACCACCTAGAAATCACCCTCTACTAAACAGTTTATTATTAAATAAACTAAACCACGTCCTGGATTAGGTTTTTACACAATATATAACAAGTCTATCTAAGCACAAATCCTCTTCCATAGTTCTATTTTGGATCACCAATAAGTAAGATATATAGTGTGTGTTTGTGTGTGTGTCTTGTACTCTCCAGTTCAGATCAGGAGATTGTTCTTAATATTTACAAATAAAATTCACACATAAAGGTCAAAAATAAATAAAATAGAGTAGGATAAAGATAATAAATCAATGTGGTGGAGTATATTTCTCTATTATTCTTCAAGTAGTTCTTCTCTTCTCATTATTATCTCTTTATTTATCAAATATTCTCAAAGAAGTTTGAATGTTATTTTATTCATTGATTGATTTCAATAATAGCATTTCAAACACTTATCATAATAGAGTTATGGTTCATCTTATTTATTATATGTTCTCAAAATTACATGTTATCTTGTATATTTTTTATTATTCAACTTTTTTATTATATTTGGTTGTCTTTGAAATATCTTCTTTTGAAAAAATAGCTATTGAGAAATCATCATGAAGATCCTAATATTTTAGTAAGATATCTGGGGTCATTTAATGATTCTAAAAGGAATTAATTTTTTCACAAAAAAAGTGGTTCTATTAGTATTAAAAATTAATAATATAATATTTACCATTAGTTATGATCAGTTTAAAGTTTCCACGTCATCATTGATGTTCACTTTATTATGAAACGTCAGTATCCATGTCATCATTTGTTAAATGCTTGAATTGTTATACCATACATCCAATGATTTTTTATTATGGTCAATCACTTTTTATTGTTTGATCTTTTTATTCTTGAAATAGATTTCATTATTGGTGATATCTCTATATAATTGATCTGAATTTTCTATGTGATCGATAGGTTTCTCATGAGATTGATCCAACTGGCTTTATGGTCACTTGGGTCCTTTTTCATTTTTTACATGGTCAATAAGATATTAATGTGGTAAATTTTTTATTTGATAAAAAATCAACCAAAATTTCTTGAGACAGTGTGCATTCACTTTATATGCATTTCATTCACTCATATCCATTGTCATAAATTATCCATGGTTGATCACTTATAAGGTGTGGTCATTTCTAGACATATAGAAATGTAGTGAATGATTTTCCTTTCACAAAACAAAGAATGGATGATAATTAAAATGAAAATGATTTGAGATTATTAAAATATGTAATTACTATAATAATCCACAAATCTACCCCTTTTTATGATAAAAAATCATGGCATAAACATCCAAGAAAAAACTTAAGTATAAAAGAATACAATCTTATAATATCAAACAATGACTAAGCAATGTCAAGTTAGATAATTCTTATTCATATTATCCATTTTACTCCCACTTTGGGATTATAAAAAAGAAGAAACAAAAAGGAAAGAATATATAAATAAAATGAAACTAAAATTTTATTAAATATTCAAAAAGGTATACAAAATCCCTATCAGAGTATAATCAGAATCTAAATCTTCGGAAATGGTAGGGTCATTTCATTTTCCAAAACCAAGATCAGGATCATATGGAGGAATAATATAAATTCCCAAAATTTTTATACCTTTGTAAAATGGGATTATGTGACCAAAATCTTGGGAAAGTGATAGAGACCAAAATATACTATTTGGAGTTATAGGTGAGGCATAGGTTGTAGAAACTCATGCTGAAGTAGTAGCTGCAACTGAAAAAAATTAGGGCATTGGAAAATTAGGAGGTTCTAATACAGTGTAATTTTAAACATACATATAAGGTTCAAATATCTTGGTGATATCATATAAATCTCTTGTGTCATGATTCATTACTTCAAGAAACACATCTTTATCTTACTTGAACTGATTTAGCAAAGGATTCATTACCAATAAATTATCTATGATAGCTTTAAAAGTAGTATTTAGAGGTGGAGTTTTTAAATCTCTAAATAAAGACATTAACTAAGTTTTAAGATATATCTTAGTCTATATACTGTTTAGATAAAACATGATGGAATACTTGATTATACCTTTATTTTTGGAAGTCTTGGTAGTCTCATATTTAATAAAATCATATTTATTTTCACTATGAGTAGCAATGTCCATCTGAAATTTATTTATGATATCCTTCTCACTATAAAGAACATTCCAAATTTCTTCATGAATCAAACTTCAAATCAATTTTTCATCAACTGAAGTTGAAACTTGAGGAGGTTATAAAGTAGAGGTTGAAAATTGAGTAGGATCAATAATCAATTCAATATACCTTCTATCTATAGTAGTCATGATGTTAGTCATATATTCTTGGAGGGGTCCAATTTGATTTCAAAAAAATACATTTCCCTTATGAAAGAACAAAATTATTGATGTATATGATCTATTTTTAAAAACAACTTCAACTGAATATAGTCAAAACATTTTGAAAAATACAAGAAATATCTTCATCATGGTCTATATTATTTTCAAAATTTATATCCAATAAAATTTGATTTGAAAAATTCACAATTTCATTCTTAAACTCAATAATATTTTCAAAGGTTAGTACCAGAGAATATTCAGAATATATTCAAGCTTCATAATATGGAGTAGTTCTAGCTTGAGAAGAATAAACTTTTGGAAAATGATCATCTATCGGATCAGATGAATGAGAACTTGAAACAAAATCCGAATGGTTTTTCTATGGAGAATTTTTAGGTGGAAAGGATTCTATGAGATTTTTCGATATATTTTAATACGGTATCAAATTCATTCATAGAATCCTCTATAGACACGAATTCTATCCTTGAAGAAGAATTATAGATAGCCTCTTCTTCAGATGTAATTTTAGGAACATTATTTGGAGTGGGTGGAGTAACCAATAGCTTTAAAAATCTTCACTAGACTCAAGTCTGACTAGAAATAATAGAGAAGGAGTAGAGGGTTTCTCAGGCACAAAAGATTCATCTTCGGTCATAGAAAGACCAGTGCCTTCTGGATTTGGTGAATCACCACCATCTTCATAATCATCCTTCTTGTCTTATTTTTCATTAATATTATTATCAACTAGATCAATATCACCTTTATTAAAAACAAATGATGTAGAAAACACATATATATCAAATAATGGATTATATAGGGTATTTTCTTCACTATAAGGATTAAATGTTAAAAATTGGAGCTCCCCTTATCTCAAACATAGGTGGAATTTTCACTTGTGCATGATCCATATCCTTATCACTTTCAAATTCTATGATAACTAGTCCCAAAAAAACCGATCTATGAATTCTCTCCCCCTAAAAAACTATACATCCTTCTATAATAGGTTCATCTAATAAAAGAACTTCAATATCTTTTTAAAATTTAACTAGAATATAAAATTACTAATGAATATCAATAATAGAAGGTGCTTCTTCCCTTACAATGTTTTATAAAATACAAACTTTAACTAGAGTTCTTTCTGATATTTCCTCAAGATCTCTTCTAGTTTCTTCATCTATATTGATAGAAGGTTCATATTCTTCTTCATTATAGGAGTAATTAGATTCAACTATTTCATCTGGTTCAATTATATCTCTTAGCCTAGTGGGATGAGAAATGTGACTGAATATTTCATAGAGTTTATCCTCATCACCCAACCACATATGTTTTCTTGGATCTTAACTAATCTTCATTATCTTATAGATAGTCTGATTTAAACAGACACCATTCAGAATCATACTCCTTTAAAATCCTATAGGAAACAATCTCTTCTATTCCAACAAGACAGATATGAACATAGGGTAAGGAAGTGTTTTGAATCAAGATGAGGTCTTAATAAACTTTTTTATACGTTTCATTAATAAATGGGTCAAGATAATCTAAATACTATTAACTATAATATACAAAAATAAAAAAAATTAACATCTAAAAAAACTTAAATCTCCCCTCCTTGTGATAGATATAGTGATCAATAAACTTTAACATGAGTCTGTAATATGCACTTATCTCATCCATAACAATTATTTTGAAGGTTTTGTCATTTGTTAGTTCTTATAAAGCATTCCCAATCTCAAAATGTTGATGGTTTACTAGATATGAGCTCTGATAGGTCTCATACTCTTCAATATGTGTGACTCTTAGATAGTCTTCCTATAATTTTTAGTTAAACTCACATTCTAGGCCATCAATGACTATTTGAATAACATCTTTGTATTCACTAACTTAAAAAACCATGTTCAGATAAAACTCTCTGACCAAGAACATATAAAAAGGTTAACCTTCATCTAAAAACAAACTTTTATAGTTCTAATACAAAACTACTTTCTGTAGTAATGAAAAACTGTTTTTGAACCATTCAGCATCGAATTCTCTTTTGGATACAACCTCATGAGAAATAAGGTATGGATTCAAAATCTTATTAGTCTTTCTTTAGATGTATTTTGATCTTTTATGTTATTTGGGACTTTGTCTATAGATAATATCTTTATATCCATTTAGTGGGATGAGAATCGCAAATTAGGTGATGAGGATTCAAAGAAAGGGTTTGAGAAAGAGGGTTTGGTTCAGGTTTAGAAATGGTGTGATAATTCGACTCTGATTTGACACTTCAGTCATTTAAGGATTTATCTATAAAGTAGCATACAAGAAATAACTATTGAATTTAATCTATTTCCATATGATACAGTGAAATAAATTACTAAATAGAATATTTGATAAATACAGAACATAAAATTTAAAATAAAATAATAAAAAGGATATTAAGATAATTTTAAAAAAAATAGCTAAAATTAATCATACCTAATTAATATTTGATATAATCCATTCTCTCACTATTAAAATGCATTGTAAAAATATCATCAAGATGATTTTTTTGTACTAATGAATGGTAGATTGATGTCTCATTTTTGAAAATGATATCTCAAAAAGTGATTTCATATATCAATATGATTTGTTCTTGAATGTGATATAGGATTCATAGATATGTTTATCACACTTGTATCATCACAATTTATAGGTACATATCAAAATTGATATCCATAGTCCAATAATGTGTCTTTAATCCACAAAACATGTGCATGAAAAATGCCAATGACTAGGTACTCATCTTTAGTAGTACATAATGAAATAGAATTTTGTTTCTTATTATACCATGAAACTATAGATTTTCCCAAAAGGTGACATGTTCTAGAGGTTTTTTTATATCTAACTTAAAACCACCAAAATTACCATCTGAATAACTAACTAGTTCAAATGAATGTATTTTAGGGTAAAACAATCATAATTTGGTTTTATTTTTGAGGTATTTGAAAATTATTTTCACAATAATCAAATGATATTCTTATGGGTTTAATTGAAAACATTCACACGTGTAGACACTAAACATAATATGAGGTTAGATAGTAGTTAAGTATAGTAAGATTCCAATCATACCTACGTAAATGGTTTGATTAACTAGTATTCTAGTTTCATTAAGATCCAGTTTACAAGTTGTACTCATAGGAGTATCACTACCTTATGTATTATCTAATAAAAAACATTTTAAAAGGTATTTGTTATACTTACTATGGTTTAAAATGATGCCTTCTTTATTTTGAAAATTTTAAAATCCAAGGAAGAATTTAAGTTTACACATCAAACTCACTTTGCATAATTTTTAAAAATTGAGTACACAAATAATTTTTTAAAGATACAAAAATAATATCATAAACATAGATTTTTACTACTAAAAGATATGTTTAAATTCTTTTAATAAATAGAGTAGGTTCATTTATTCCTTTCACTACTGGAAAATGGACCTATCCCCACAGTTTTCTCCAAAACCAAGGGGATAGACCCCCCTATACCCACGGTTTTGTAAACCTGTGGGGATAGACCCCCTATACCCAAGGTTTTGGAAAACCGTGGGTATAGGTGACTTTTCAAGACCTATACCCATGGTTTTCCAAAACCGTGGGTATAGGGGGGTCTATCCCCACGGTTTTCCAAAACCATGGGGATAGGTTATGAAAAGTGACCTATACCCACGGTTTCCCAAAACCATGGGTATAGGGGTACCTATCCCCACGGTTTTGGGGAAAACCGTGGGGAAAGATCTGGGGTAAAATACCTATACTCACAGCTATGAAAAATTGTGGGTATAGGTCACTTTTGTGTGTGTGGGGAATTTTTTTTCCGTGGGAAGGAAATTTTTTTTGGCGGGAACCCTATACCCACGGTTCTTCCCTCTATACCTACGGTTTTTATAACTATATTTAACTAAATATATATATATATACATATAGGTGATGTTAGGGTAGTTGTTAGATGTGGTGTTTGCAGCGAAGAGGTAGCGGGATCGAAACTCGTCGCCTGCATTATTTTAGGACCTATACCCACAGTTTTCAAACCGTGGGTAAAATCCATTGACACCGTGGAAATTGGCTATGTTTCGGTGACACAGTGGCAGGACACCTATACCCACGGTTTTGGAAAACCATGGGTATAGGCTGGGGACCTATACCGACATCGTTCCAGCCCACGGTTCCCAAAACCGTGAGTATAGGCTATACCCACGGTTTTGAACCGTGGGTATAGGCCGTTTTTCAGTAGTGTTTTGTAAAGCCTTTAGAAATTAAAAATGAGTTGAGCCTATCATACCAAGCACTAGGGGCTTGTTTTAAACCATATAAAGCTTTACTTAATTTGAAAACATGGTTAGGAAAATGAGGGTTTTGAAATCCAAAGTGTTTTTTAACAAAACAAATCCTCAATTATAAAACTCTTTAATAAATCACTCTTAAAATCCATTTGATATAATTTGAAATCAAAATATTCTACATAGGAAACCAATATTTTGATGGATTCAAGTCTTTATAAAGGTTTCCTCATAGAAAAAACCTTATTCTTGACTGTTTCCTTATGAAAATAGTTTTTATTTATTTATAATAATAGTTTATGACTCATATACCTTGTTTCTAAACAACCATTTAGTGCCAATAGTTAAGAATTATTTAGGTATTTCAAATAATTTCCAAACTCTATTTCATTCAAATTAATTAATCTCTTCTTTCATTTACATTATCTAGAATTAATCATCAATTGATACTATGGTTTTCTTGGGTTCAATCTATGACAATAAGGATTTATGTTCAACCTGGTCTATTATAGAATCACTAGTATGAGTTACTTTATCTAGGTCACCAAAAATAGTATCTAAAGTGTGATTTCTATGATACCTTACAACTCTAGGAATTTTTTTTATTTTAAAATTCATTTTAATCTATAGTTTTAGGTTTAAACTATTCATCAGAATTGAATGATTTTTCTACATATTTAATAGAATTTTCAAAAGATTTTTCATTGATGTTTAAATTAGAAATGTCATCTACAATGTTTTTCAAAGGGTTCTTAGGATCATGTGGATCTATCTTAACTAATTTTATATATGCATATTCTTACAAAATCTTAGTTCTTTAATTGAATACCATGTATTATTTACTAGATGTAGAATATATAATGAAAATTCCTTCATCACTTTTGGATAAAAAATTGTCTAAATTCTCTTTTATATTGAGTATAAATTCCTTAAAATAAAAACCTCTAAAGTAATTAACTTTTTTTCTACCATTCCATAACTCATATAGGGTTTTCATTAAAAGTATACTAATTAGAACACTATTAATAATATAGAAATATGTATTTATATATTATTAAAACAAATAAATAGAAAGGTCATACTCATTGAGCATGGTCCAGGAAATTTTTTTGAAGGGTTTTATTTCCTATTTCCACTACAACATTCTATTAAGGATTCCAAGGAGAATAAAAGTTATGATTATAGTCATGTTGTGAGCATAGAGATTAGAAGTCCTAATTTTCAAACTCATGACTATTATCGCTTCTTAAAGTGTTAATGGTAAGTCATCTATGTTTTTCTACATATCTAGTATATTTAGAAAAATAATAAATATATTCACTTTTATAAGGAAAAATTACCATTTATATCTTGAATAATTATCCACTATAACATAAGCATAATGTTTTTCTACAAGACCAAATACTCTAGAAGGTTAAAAAATCCATGTGAACCAACTCTAAAGGTTGAGAAGTTGAAACTTTTTTTGAAAGATATTTTGTGTGGATTTCATTTTTGATAAATATTACATAATTTTTCTATTGAGAATTATAGTTTAGGAAGATCCTTCACCAAGCCTTTCCTAGTTAGATTCCTAATTGGGTGTATATTTCAATTTCCTAGTCTCATATTCCAAATACAAGATTCTTTGTAAAAGTCACTTAATCGAGAAATATTTTTAGAAAATAAAGAATTTAGATCAACAACCTAAACATATTCTTTTTATAAGTCACTAAAAACCAAAACATTCTTAGAATCATAATCTTTATTGGAATTATTCTCAAAACTTACATAATAACCATCATCTCATAACTATGAGATGATAATAAGATTGTACTTTAATACATATATAAATAAAATTTTATAAATTAAAATGGTACTGAAGTTATTGATTTGACCAATTACAATAATTTTTTCTTTTTCATTATCACCAAAGGTGACATATCCACCATCAACTTTGATAATGTTTTTAAACCTTGAGTAGTCCCCAATCATGTTTCTAAAATAACCACTATCTAGATACCATAAGTTCTTACTGGTACTCTTTAACTAGGTTTCCTATTGTAACTCCCCATTATATTTTTGTCAGGTATGTTCTAATCTTGTCTTTTGGTTTCCTTTATCATCAAGTATGCATTTTTTATGTTGAATTGGGAGGACACCTGTAATGGTAAAGTCATATTTTTTTTAAATTTTCAGCATAAACTTGTAGTTTATATTGTTCACTGGGTAGTTACATGACATGTATTGGGATTACATGATGTGTAATTCCTTCAAAAAAGATCATGTGAGTTGAATTCAAAACATTAGAATTTTACATGTCACATAAGGGTTACACATTGTGTAATGTGAAAAATAAGCTTTTAATTAAAAAGGAAACTTATTTTTCATTGTAACTTAAAATAAAATTATTTCACAATGTGTAAAATATTACACATCATGTAATACCTTGATTTTCATCTTTTAGGGTTTCATATTGTTAGAGGATTCATTCTTTGTTACAACCTTCTCCTCTTGGCTATATCTCTTACCCTAGGAATTTTTTAGTGACTCCCTTTCCTCTAGATCACTATGTTATATGATTTATCATAAGGGATAGGTGCTTCATCTCTTTAGGTAATCCTTTCCTTATGATTTCTCTCTCATTTGTGGTCATTGCACCATTTATGGTAGGGATTGTTAATCGGACTGTCTTTTCTATCAATCCTTTTCAATCTTTTTCCAATACTTGTCTTCTAAAGGAAAATATTATGGTTTCTAATCTTCATTTTATATTTATATTTGGTTTTATATATCCTTGAGGTAGGTTGATCTATTCAAGTTTTATAATTTCTTGAATTTATTGCAGTTCTTATTGATTCCTTGAGATTTTAAATGTAATTACATGTGTTGAAATTGAAAAGGGTATGGTTTCTCATTTGAAAAGGGTTTTTTCTTTGAAAATAGTATTTGATTTAGAATGAAAAATATATCTTCAAACCTGAAGAAAATTGTCCTATCTTTGAAATGGTTTTATAAAAAAATATGAGCATGGTTTTTAAAATAGAAATTGACAAACATTGCACAGTGAAAACCCAAGGTGCATCAAGAAAGAGACACGGGTATCCATAGTGTGTGTGACACCACTATAAGGTAACCTATTATATGTCAATGTTCTATAGTATGTTTTGATTTTAGTTGGATACAACCTTATGTCTTTTTAGGATCGTGAGTGTCTAGTGTGTATTTTCCAAAAGGAAAGAACCCGACCGGAAGGTGCATTGTTATTTCTGGTTGTTTATTACATGATAGATTATTTCATGGATGTTGTCTCACATGTATATTTATATTTAGTATTTATACCTACCTTGTTTTTGGAATTATAAAATATGACATAAAGTTTTTGAAAAATCAAGGATTGTTTGATAATGTTTTCAAATTGGTTTATTTATAAAATTACTATAAAACTATTTTGTTTTGAGGCTTGAACTTGTGAATTATTATTATTATAACTTATATAGATCTATTGGTGGTATCCTATTGGTCTCTATTTCTCACACCATACTTCTTATTGTGGGTGCATGTAGACCATTTTTTGTAGGATATATGTAAAGGGAAGAGAATTATGTAGCATGCAGGCTTCTCTTTACATTTTTGTTACATTTGGGATGGTTTAGAGTTGATAGTTGGTCACATGAAGACTTATAGTATATAATTTTCTTACTTTATGGTTTATTCTATTTGGATCATTTGTATCTCCCTTAATTCTGCTTCATAATCTAGTTTTATGTCTTATTTTCCTTATATACGATACTTGTTTTGTTATCTTTTTTTACCTCACCCCATAATGGGATGACTTGGGTGACTGGTTTAGTTGGCCCGGTTTGGTCTATTAAAATTTGGTATCAAAGGGGTTACTCAGTCTTAAGTGTGTCAGTACTTCCTGAGATGGTTTTATGTCTTGGGTAGATAGGATTAGGATCGTCAGAATTCAAATAGTATGTGTAGAAAATTGGTCTATCCAACTCATTAATATGACTAAATATGAGTTATCATGGTTGGTTATAAAATTTTTGTTAAGTCCAAGACCTAGTATTTAGGTTCATTTGAATAAATTTTATGGTAAATTTGTTTAAATTAACCTATATAAAAATTTTGGGTACTTGGTGTGTGTATGGTCATTTTAATAAACAAAGTGGGGAGTTTATTTAGATAGAACAGTTCCTTTCTAATGGTGTTTCACTTTTGTAGTGGAATTCAAAATAACAATAAATTTTGATTATTTTAAAGCATTTTTTTGGATTCTTGTTGTTGGTTCAATGGTTTTGGAGTTTCTCCTGACTAATTGGCTATTTTCTTATGTTTAACATACATTGCCTCCTAGAAAAACTTTTCCAAATATAAGAGGGGAATACGTGAGGTAGTTTTAATAGAAGGATCCACCAGTGGACCCTTCTTTGGTTGAAACAATTATTTGTACCATTTAGACTATGGATTCAGTGGTTGTAGTGAACCCAAGATGAGTAGTGGATCATGGATCATAATTTACCAAGCAGTATCCACCTATCCTCCATAGTGACAAACTACCATAGGAGGCTTCATTTAGACTATGGAGTCATGTAATACCCCAATTTATAGATTTTAGGGTGTCATATGGGTTTTAGAGGCTTCATTATCTTTTTCATCCTTCTCCTCTCACCCAGAGATATTACCCTAGGAATTTTTGGGTGACTCCCTTCCCTATGTATCACTCTATTCATTGATTGATCAATAAGTATAAGCACTTAATCTCTTCATGTAAGCCTTTACTCATGATTTTTTTCTCTTTTGTGGTTGTGGAACCATTTTCGGTTGGGATTGGTAATCAGATTGTGTTTTCTATCAATTCTTTTTAGTCTTTTGTTATTCCTTATCTTCTAAAGGCATATCTTGTGGTTTCCATTCTCTATTGTCTAAGGCAGTTCGGTTTTCTACATCCTTGAGGTAGGTGGATCTATTTAAGTGTTCTAATTTATTTAATTTCTTGTATTTTTCATTGATTCCTTGAGATTCGAAATGGAATTGCATGTTTCGAAATTGAAAAGGGAATGGGTTCACATTTGAAAAGTAGTTTTTCTTTGAAAATATAATTACCTTTATTTGAAATGAAAAATGGATATTTATACCCTAAATTAGATTGTATTGGCTTTAAAATTATTTTACAAAAAAATGTGAGCATGGTTTTTAAAACATAAATTCAAAAACATTACAATGCGGGAACCTTGGGTGTGTTGAGAAAGTGACACAGGTATCCTTAGTGTGTGTGACACCGCTAGTAGATAACCTCTTGTATTTTGATTGTATATGGAATGCCTCGATGTTAGTTAGATACAACCTTATTCCTTTTTAGGCTCATGAGTGTCTAGTGCGCATTATCCCATAGAATAGAGCCATGTTGAAAGGTGAATTGTTGTTTATAGTTTTTTATTACATGATATATTATTTTATGGATATTTGCACACATGTATATTTATATTTAATGTCTTTACTATATTTGTTTCTAGCTTTGGAAAATATGACATTCAATTTTTGAAAACTCAAGGGCTTTTTGAGAAATGTTTTCAAATTGGTTTATTTATAAAAAATTATAAAACTAATTTTTTAGCATGAACTTGTGCATTCTTGTTATTATAACTTTTATAGATCTCTTTGTGGTATCCAACTGGGATCTATTTCTCACACCCTACTTATACCTATGGGTGGATGTATAACTTATTTTATAATATTTAGGTAAAGATAATATCATTTTGTATCATTCAGAGTTCTCTTTACGTTGTGGTTTCAGTTGGGATGGTTTGGAGGTGAGGTTTGGTCACATGGAGACTTATAGTCAAGACTTATCATACTTTCTAAATTAACCTATTTGGATTAGTTGTATCTCCCTTCTTTCTGCTTTATAATCCGGTTATATGTATTTTTTCCTTATATATGAGACTTGTTTTGTTATCATTGTTTTACCTCACCCCATAATGAGATGACTTGGGTGACTGGTCTGGTTGGATCAGGTTGGTCTGTTATAATTTGGTATCAAAGGGGTTACTCAGTCTGAAGTGTGTCAGTATTTCCTAAGTTGGTTCTATGTCTTGTGTATAAAAGAGTACGATATTCATAATTTATACAGTAGGTGCAGAAAAGGGTTATTTCCATCCACTCTTGTGACTGAATCCGAGTTTCCATGGTTGGTTATAAAATATTTAATAAGTCTAAGACTTAGTATTTAGGTTCATTTGAATAAATTTTATGGGAATTTTTTTTAAACTAATTAACCTATCTACAAAGTTTGGGGACTTGATGTGTGTATGATCATTTGAATGAACTAAGTGGGGAGTTTATTTAGATGGACTTGTTCTTTTCTAAAGATGTTTCCCTTTTGTGGTATAATTCATAACTACTTTAAATTCTTATTGTCTTAAAGCATTTTTTTGGATTCTTATTTCTGGTTTAATGGTTTTGGAGTTTCCCATGACTGATTTGTTATTATATTGTATTTAACAAAAAATTCTACCTATAAGAGCTCTTCCAAATACAATAGGGGGAGATGAAAGGTAGGTTTCATAGATGGATCCTCCAATAGACCCTTATTTGGTTAGAAAAAGTGATTTGTTCCATTCAAACACATGGTTCATTGGGCACAGTGAACTCAGGATGAGTAGTGGATCCTGGCTTGGAATTTACCAAGTAGAATACTCCTATATTCTGTGGTGACAAGGACTATAAGAGTTAGAGTAGTGGATTAAATTGATTGAGATGATCTTCAACTAATTCAATACTCCTAAAGATTGTCAGGTGAGTTTTTCTAGGAATATTCTCAAGGGATAGGGAAGAATATTGTCAAACTCAATGGGTTCAAGCTAAGTTGCACGAAGGTATTACGTAGGTTTCTTTCGAGAAGATATTTAATCAGAAAATATAACCTGAGACTTTACATGCTGAAAATAACCTAGAGTTTCTAAACTTTTATAAAGGGGATCATATCATTCTGGAGTACTCTACTCATTTTTCTGATTCGGTACATCTGGAACTAATGATTTTCACTAATGATTACCTAAAATATTAGAGGTTCAAGATGGTGATGAGGGTCAATGTTCATTAGATGCTAGTTATTTTTTTCCTTCGTACTTTTGTGGAGGTAGTGAATAAATCATATTTTTCGAGTTAGATATAGCTAGAAGGACATGCTTGGGAGGATCCTTAGTTGGTACATCAGTTAGCAAGGGTGCTTCTTCTGGTCAAAAAATGAAGCACAAGAGTGGTCTGTTTTCTACAGGACCAATTTCAAGGGATTTTAAAGGGAAGAAATAGGTTATTTTCTACCATTGTGGGAGGTTTGGTCATACTAGACCTCGTTATATAGAGGCTCCTAGTACTTTTCATCTTTTTGGGTGATCTGGCCATCTGAAATTTTTTTGTGATAAGATTTCCCAAGGCAGTAATCCAGGATCCACTTTCACCAAGGGATAACAGGTTCAGGTTGATTCTTCCAAGGTTATTGGGTCTCATTTTCAGGACAAAGGGGGTGTATAGGTAGCAATTTTCATATGGATTTATGTGGAATAGTATGTGTCATATGAATCTGAAGTAGGTCCATCTACTATTAGAGGTACGGTGTTTATCTCACCTTTTATGGTTCTACATTTGTTTGATAAAGTTTCTACTCATTATTTTATATCTTAAAATTTGGTTGACATGTTGGGTTTTCATTCTAATATTATTTTGTTCTATTTTGATCTTTCCACATCTTTGGGAAAGAGATACAAACAAGGTTTTGACTACCCCATGTGTTGGGTGATGATAGCTGATGTTGAGGTGGTTCGGTTTAGTGCTTGATATTAACATATTTTACTTGATTATCGGAATGGATTGGATAATAAGTGTTAAGACCCAGATAGACTGTTATCACCATCAGGTACAATTCTTATCTACCGATGAGGTCACTCATGTTTTCCAGCGTGAGTGGGATTCAAGATCAGGAAGGGCAGGGTTTGTTGTTCCTTCTACTGGTATAATCTCATGCCAGTTGTCAGAAATGTTTCTTGATACAATTAACCCTTATTAGTTGGTTAGATACCTATTATTGTGTGTCCATACCCTGAGGTCTTTTCAGGTGTTTTTTTTGGTTTACCACCATAGATAGAGGTTGATTTTACTTTTGATATGATCATGGGAATGATGCCCATTTCTATTACATCCTATTGAATGGAACTGACAAAGTTGATGGAACTTAAGGTCTAGCTTGAGAACCTAGAGGTGAAAGGATTTATTCAACCTAGAATGTCACCATGGTCTTTTCCAATACTCTTTTCTAAGAAGGAATATGGGAGCCTTAGACTTTATATTGACAATCAAAAGTTGGATTGGGTGACCGTTAATAAAAAGTATCCTTTACCCATAATTGATGATCCCTTTGTTCAGTTGAGATGGTCTCTTTGGTTTTCTAATATTGAAATATGGTTGGGGTACCACCAATTGAGAGTTTTAGATGAGGATATACTGGAGATAACATTTCAGAGTTGATATGATCAGTTTTATTTTTTGGTTATTCCATTCGGTCTCACTAACACTCTTGCAGTATTTATGGATTTGATGAACCAAATCATTCATTGATTCTTGAAAACTTTTATTTTTGTGTTTTTATATGATATATTGGTGTAATAAAAGATAGAGAAGGATCATAGAGACCATTTGGATATCATTCTTTGAACCTTGAAATAACATCATCTGTTTGGTAAACTTTTCAAGTGTGATTTTTGGATCTGAGAGGTGAAGTTTCTATGGCATGTGATATCTGATAGGGGCATCTTAATTGATCCTAAAGATGTATAGAATGTTATGTATTGGGATCATCCTAGAAATGTGTTTGAGATTCGAAGATTCTTAGGTTTGGTAGGTAACTATAGATGGTTTGTTTGGGTCATCTCTAAGCTTGCATATTTGTTGAAAAATTTAACCTGTAAGGGTGTAAAGTTTGAATGTAATGAAAAGTGTTAGAGATCTTTTGAAGAGATAAAGATAATTTTTACTTCAAAACCAATTTTTATTCTTCTAAAACTGGATTCAGGTTATGATGTTTTTTATGATGCTTCTGGTATAAGTTTGGTTGTGTCCTGATACAGGGGAAACAGGTTATGGGTTATGGGTATTTCCAGTTTCTCCCTCATGATAAGAACTACCATACCCATGATATTTAGTTAGAAACTATTATGAATGAACTCAAAATGTAGCATCACTATCTCTTTGTAGAATGGTTTACGGTATAATCTGAACACAAAATCCTTAATTATATTTTTACTTAGAGAGATATGAACTTGCGATAGAGACACTGGGTTGAGTATCTTTAGACCTTTGATTTTGATATCATATATACCCCCACTGGGAAAGGAAATTTGTTAGATGATATGTTGAGCATAAAATTTTTTACATAAGAAGTGAAGGAATCAGTTGAGTAGTGGTCTCTGATGAGTTTGTTTGTCTAGATGAGATTATGAGTGAAGTAGGTTGGTAGGTAGGTATTCTTGGCTTCGATAAAGGTTGAATCATATTTTGATGAGTGAGTTTGACTTGAGAATATGACATACATGGAGATCTGATTCTTGGGAGAAATCCTAAATGGTGAGGAGACCTCAAGTGAGTGGTATCGGTCTCCCAGTGGAGCTTTATGATTCTAGAGTAAGTTGGTTTTTCCATTTTACTTGAGGTAAGAGTTGCTAGACAGTAGACATTGTTCATGTTGTTCCATGAACCATGGGGATACAAATATGTACCATGATTTGAGATGTTGGGATTGATTTATGAGAATAAGGCAGTCAGTTGCCGGTTTTGTATCACGGTGTCTCACTTGTCAAAGAGTTAAGGTGGAATACCAGAGACCTATAGGTTTGTTACAACCTTTACCTATTTTGGTATGGAAGTGTAATGAGATTTACATGGATTCCCTCATTGGTTTACCATTAACTCCTTGTAGTAAGGATATGATTTGGGTGATTTTTGACAAAGTCACTAAATCAATGCATTTCTTACCAATAAAAGAAACAATGAAAGTGAATATCTTAGAGACTTATATGTCCAAGAGATTGTGGGGCTTCATGGGGATCCTTATACAGTTGTCTCTGAAATAGAATTGAGGTTCACATCTAGATTCTAGAAGGGTTTACAAGATTCAATGGGTTCCCAATTGAAATTGAGAAGGGATTATCATATGAAGATGGGTAGAAAGACAAAGAGGGATATCTAGGTTCTTGAGGATATGCTCCAGGCTTGGTGTTTGATTTTGGTGGATCTTGGGATATACATTTTACTTTCTTTGTGTTTTCTTATAACAAAGTTATCAATATTTGATTAGTATAGCACCCTTTGAGGCTTTATATTGGTGGACATGTTGATCTCCCTTGTGCTGGCTAGAGTTGAGATAGTTGTTCTTAGTTAGGTCAAGTGTTGTTTAGGAGAAAACAGAGGTGGAGAAGTTGATCCAGATATGTTTGATCATGGCACAGGATCATCAAAACTATTATGAGGACCATCATAGGCATCCTATGGAGTTTGAGGTTGGTGATCAGGTATTTATTAGAGTTTTTCCTCGCTTGGTACATCATTGTTTAGGTAATCAAGATAGGTTGAAACTGAGGTTTTTGGGCCCCTTTGAGATCATTGAGAGATTGGGGAGGGTATCCTATCAGTTGATTTTATTGTTTGGATTGACTTTTATAAACAATTTGTTTCATGTTTCCTAGTTGAGGAGGTATATACCATATACTTACCATGTGATTAAATGGGAGGATGTTGATCTTGAGCCCGATACCACTTTGGTTTAGCAGCTAGTTAAAATTATGGATCACCAGGATAAGGTAATTTGTGGTAGAATGATCCCCCTAGTCTAGGTATTATGGAAAAATGGATAGGATAGCCATGAGATATGGGATAGGGAGTCATGGATGAGGCAGTAGTGGCCTTCTCTTTTTTGCGGATCTATAATCTTGAGCTCTTTTGAGGATAGAAATATTTAATGGTAGAGAGATTGTAACACCTCGTTACCTTTCTGTCAAGTATGTTCTAGTCTTTGTTATTTTTTTCCTTTCTCGTTGAGAATTTATTTCCAACCTTAAATTGGGAGGATACTTTTAATGGTGAATTTAGAGAATTATTGGAATTTTCATCATACACCTGCAGTTTATGCTATTCGTTAGGAAGTTACATGATGTGTAATAGGATTACACGATGTGTAATAGGATTACACGATGTGTAATACCTTTTGGATAGATCCCATGAGTTTAATACATAGTATGAGAATTTTACACACTGTTTAAGGTATACACATCATGTAATTTGAAAATTGGTTTTTAACTAAAAATCGATGAATTTTTCAGCATAAATTAAAATAAAAGGGTTTCACAATGTGTAAAATATTACATATTATGTAATACCCTGAGTTATAGATTTTAGGGTGTCAAACAAGTGTTAGAGGCTTCATTCTCTTTTGAAGCCTTCTCCAATTAGCCAGATCTCTTACCCTAGACATTATTGGGTGACTCCCATCCCACCAGATTGCTCTGTTCAGAGATTAATCAGTAGGTCTTGGTGCTTAATCTCTCCAAGTAAGCCTTTCCTCTCTATTTCTCTCTCATGTGTGGTTGTGGCACAATTTTTTGAAGGGATTGGTAATTGGATTATGTTTTTTGTCAATCCTTTTTAGTTTTTTATCATGCCTTTTCTTCTAAAGGAAAATATTTTGATTTCCAATCTTCTTTGTCTAAGGTGGTTTGGTTTTCTATTTCCTTGAGGTAGGTGGATCTGTTCAAGTGTTCTAGTTTCTTGAATTTCTTTTAGTTCTTTTTTATTCCTGGAGATTTGAAATGAAATTTCATGTGTTGAAATTGAAAAGGGTATGGGTTAACAATTGAAAAAGAGTTTTTTCTTTGAAAATAAAAGTAGATCTTTAAACCCTAAATAATATTGGCTTGGATTTTAAATGGTTTTGTGAAAAAATGTGATCATGGTTTTTAAAACATAAATTAAAAAAAATTGCATAGTGGGAACCTTGGGTGCATCGAGAGAAATACATCGGTAGCCTTAATGTGTGACACCACTAGGAGGTAACCTCTTGTATGTTGATGGTCTATGGTAGGCCTCAATGTTAGTTGGATCCAACCTTATACCTTGTTAGTCTAGTGTTTGTCTAGTGTGTATTGTCCCATAGGCTAGAGCCCAGCTAAAAAGTGAATATATTTTTTTCTGGTTGTTTATTAGATGTTATATTATTTCATAGATGTTGTCTCACATGTATATTTATATTTTGTACCTTTACCTAATTTTTTTGGGATTTGTAAAAAATGACATGCAATTTGTGAAAATTCAAGGACTATTTAAGAATATTTTTCAAATTGATTTATTTATAAAAAATTAGTAAAAATCTTGTTTTAAATATTGAACTTGTGTATTCTTATTATTAGAACTTGTATAGATGTGTTAGTGGTATCCAACTGGGTTCTATTGCTCACACCCTACTTATACCTATGGGTGGTTATAGACCTTGTTTTTTAGGATACAGTTAAAGGGAAGATCATTTTGCAGCATACAGGCTTCTCTTTATGTTTCTATTTCAGTTGGGATGGTTTGAAGGTGATGATTGGTCACATGGAGACTTATAGTCTAAACTTTTCATACTTTTTGGTTTATTCTGTTTGGCTCAGTTTTATCTCCTTTTTTTCTGTTTCGTACTTTGGTTGTATGTCTTGTTTTATTATATACAAGACTTGTTTTGTTATAGTTGTTTTACAACACCCTATAATTTTTTGACTTGGGTAACTAGTTTGGTTGGTCCAGGTTGGTCTGTAATGCCTATAGCCAAAGGTCATATAAGAAATGATTTTGGTACCCATATTTTCTTGTGTCTAGAGATGTTAGTAATAAAAGATTTAGGAATCCAAATTTTGTTTACCGATTTCCTAGAAGAATATCTTAAAATTTCAAAAATAAAAAACTTTTTTAGGTCTATAAGAGTAAGAGGAGTTTACTAATTTGGTAGAACTAGATTTTGGGACAAATTTATTCTTATAAATCCTTCTCTTACCATGTTGATAACTAATTATTATGGTATATTTGGGTGTGGTTTTCTTATCAAGCATCTGAGTTAGATTTTTTCTTCCATTAGTGAATCTCTCTAGATATTTCTTAAGTTTCTCATTGAACAATTTCATATCATTATTTTCCATTAACAATTGAGAATTTTTATCCTTTTCAGTATAAGAAAATAGTTTTAAAATGAGAAGATAAATCATGATACTTCTTTAAACTTTTGTTTTTATCTTTAAGTTTATTAAATGTTTCTTCTAGTATATTACAATATTCAAATAGGTCATCACCAGACATATTTTGATCATCATTTTTATCATCATAATGTTTATAAATATTAATAAGAGATACAATAAAAATATTTGATACCTCATGTATGTTTATCATAAAATACATATTGGATTTATTATCTATATCATATTTAGAGTCACTTGAACTATCTTCATTGGCACTCCAAGTGGATTTCATAGAATATTAATAACATTTTCCTTTTTCCACATATTTTTCTTGTATTTCGTCTTGGGAAAATCATCTTTGATGTATCCTTTAATCTTACACTCATATTAGGTTATTTCATTTGTGAAGCCATATTTTTTGCATTATTTCCTTCATTTTCCTTTATGGTCATACTTTCCTCGATAATTTTAATTTTCGAAGAACTTATTCTTCTTATATAACTTCTTAAATCATCTGTATAGGTGATTTATTTCTTCATCACTTTCTAAATGTGGCTCTTGATCACTCAAATTATCAACATTGATCTTTTCTTTTAGCTTTAAGTTATATGTATTGAAGGATATTAACTTCCTCTTTAGTTTATCCACTTTCTATTTTATCACTTTCAATTATTATTCATATTTAATTAGTTTTAAAATGAGTTACTTCACTAATAGTGTAATAATATCATGGTATTCTCTGATAGAAACTGATGTTCCTCTCCATATGTTAGGTAAACATCTTAGAAATCGCATCACTTGTTCTATGTCAACAATTTTCTTTTTATGTAAATGCATGGTGTTAGAAATCTCATTGAATGTAAGATACATATTATAAATTCATTCATTATAATTAATCTTAAAAGTATTATATTTAATGGTATAAGTATTTAAATTAATTTCTTTAACATTAAAAGTTATTTCATGAGAAATAGCCAGTGTATCCCACGTCTCAAAAGAATTAGAAAAAGAAGATATTCTATTAAATTTATATTCTCCTAAAGCATAATACAAATCATTCATAGCTTATTAATTTGAATCATATGTATATTTTATATAATAATCCCATGTTTTTCTTATTATTTTGGGATTTTCTTATTTTTCTATAATTACAATCTAGATATCAAATCACATGCTCTCTAAATGAATTTTTATTTCACTATTCCTTTGAGCATTATTTGATCCATTAAAATAAGGAGACTTATTAGTGGAAACTCTATCAATATTTTTATTATTCATAAAGATATAAATTTAGATCTAACAAAAATTAAGATCTTTTGGAAAGAATAAATTATAGTAAAAATATATTTTGAGAATACTTTAATACCAAATGTTAGTTAAAGTGTGAAACTCAAGTGGGGGTGAATTGATTTTCCAATAAAAATTTCTATTAAAAACAATTTAAAAATTAAATCCTATCAAATTAATAAAAATTCCCAATTAACTAAAAGTGTAGAAGTATATAATTTGATATTTGGAAAATATTATCAAAAGATCGATCACATAGTAGTTAAACTAAATTTGAAAATACTTTAACTTTTTGAAACTAATCTTATAGAATCAAACATGGTATATCAAACATAGATCATATCCAACTATCAAATTAAAGTTTTTTAAATAAGTTTTTAAAAAATATTATAGAAAAAAATAAATAAAAAGTAGAAATAAATAATTTGTTTGGTCTCAAGCTATAACTTAATCCCATCAACTTGAGAATAATCCTCATCCAAGTAGTTTATTATTAAATAAACTAATATACAACCTAGATTTATTTTTTATATAATAGATTACAAGGATTTCCAGGCACAAATTCTCTTCCATAGTTCTACATGGGATCATCAATAAGTAATAGAGATATAGTTTGTGTGTGTGTGTGTGTTTCTTATACTCTCCAGTTCATTTCAGAAGTTATTTCTTAATATTTACAAATAAAATGAACAAAAACATCTCAAAAGTAAATAAAATAGGTTAGGATAAAGATAATAAATCGATGCAGTAGAGTATATTACTCTGTTATTCTATAGGTAGTTCTTCTCTTCTAATTTTTTGTATCTTGATTTTTGAAATATGCTTGAAGATATTTGAATATTCTTTGATTTTTTAATTTATTTTAGGAATATCATCACATACACTTATCAAAAAAGATTTCTGATTCATCTTATTTCTTGTATGTTCAAAAAATTATGTTTTCTATTTTATATCTTTTGTTCATTAACTTTTTTTTATCTTCAGTTTCCTTTAAAGAAAATTCTAGAAAATAATATCCATTGGAAAATCATCATAAAGATTCTCATATTTTAGTAGAAAATATGGGGACATTTAATACTTATGATAGGTATTAAATTCTTCACAAAAAAGCAATTGGATTAATATTAAAAATAATAATATAATACTTACCTTTAGTTATGGTCAATTTAAAGTTACCACGTCATCATTTATGGTCTCTTCATTTTTCCACGCCATCATCCATATCATCATTTTTCAAATGCTTTTGAATTTTTGTACCATAAGGTCAATCATTTATTCTTATGATCGATCTCTTAATAGCATTTGATCTTTTTATTATTACAGTCAATTCCATACTTGGTTAGATTCATACATGGTTTCTTTGAATTTACTTTTTGGTTGATATGTTGTTCATGTGGTTGATTCAACTATATTTATGGTCACTTGGTTCCTTTTTTCATTTTTTCCATAGTCGATCATATGTTTGTATGGTTGATTTGTCTTTTGAGAAAAACTCAACCACAGTTTCTTGAGACAGCATGTGATTGCTTTATATTATTGGTTGTCACTTGGGTCCTTTATCATATATTCTCCATGGTAAATCACTTATAAGGTGTGGTCATATCTAGAATTATCAAAATTCAATGAATTATTTTCCTTTCAAAAGACATAGAATGGATTAGAATGAACATAAATATGATTTTTGATTATTAAAACAAGTAATTGTTGCACTAAGATAACAATTCTATACACTCAATTCATCTCTTATATACCCACACATTATCCAAGATCCCAATTTTAATATTCCTTTCAAAATAATTTGTGATGTGAGTGACTTTTTTATAAGAGTCATATTAGGAAAATTATCAGATAAAACTCAATTCATCATTTATTATGAAAGAAAATCATTGAATGATGCACAAATAAAATACAACACCACTAAGAAAGATTTTCTTGTTGTTTTATTTTCCTTGTAAAAATTCAATTTATGTCTCATAGGATCCCCTGTCACTATCTGCATAGGTCATTCAGATCTAAAATACCATTTCTGAAAATAATATTCCAGGGCTATATTTATTAGGTGGTTTCTTATCTTTTAAGAATTTTACATAACCATTAAGGATAAAAAGGGTGTTGAAAATATGGTGTTTATTCTATGAGTGATTGCCCATGGTATTCTGATATAGAAAAATAATTTTTTATGAGTGTCATCCCAAAATTACTAGGGACTCGTGATAGGAGGAAATTCATTTTTGATGTCAAAAACTATGTGTTTTATGATCCATAACTCTAAAATTTATGTCCTAGTTAATTCATCAGGGGAAGCGTTCTAGATGTCGAGAGAGAGTCCATTCTCAAATTCTATCATGGAGAGGCATGTGGATATCCCTTTTATATAAAGAAAACCACTAAAAAGTACTTTTATAGTGGTTTATTCTATCCTACCCTATCTAAAGATTCTTACACATTCTATCAAAGTTTTCCTATATGAAAACAATTAATATCCATCACCAAAAAAATCAAATACCCATTACTCACATTATGGTTGTTGAAATGTTTGATTGCTGGGGAATTAATTTCATGGGACCCTTCCCAAATACTATGGGATATCTCTATATCCTCTTTGTTGTTGATTATGTCTCAAAATGGTTTGATTCCATTCTGAATAAATCTAATTACCATCAAGTTGTAATCTGATTATTGAAAGATCACATATTTTCTAGATTTGTAATTCCTAAGGCTATCCTCGGTTATCATGGAACCCATTTCTATAACTGTACCTTATTGGAACTAATGTCTAAGTATGGGATCTCACGCAAATTTTCCACTACCTACCACCATCAAACCAATGGTCAATCTAAGTTGTAGAATAGGTAAATTAAGAAAATTCTTAAAAAATCACCAATCTCTCTATGAAATATTGGTCCAATAAAATCTTGGATTCCATTTGGGCATATAAAACTACATTAAAAACTTTCCTAAGAATATAAAAATATAGTTTGGTTTGTGGAAAATATTTCCAATTACTAATTGAAATTAATAATAAGGGTTTTGGGAAATAAAAAAATAATTTCAACATATCTTTAGCTAGAACAAAGAAGAAGTTAGACCTTAATGAACTTGAGGAACTTAGGATGGAAGCTTATAAAAATTCAAGGATCAATAAATTGAGAGTTCAAGCCTACCAATATGGGAATATTAAAGTCAATCACTTTTAATTGGGAAATTTTTTTCTCTTTTATAGTTATAAACTTCATTTATAACTAATAATGTTAAGGTTAATATGGTCAGAGTCCTATATTGTACATCATAAATACCCTCATGGGGAAGTTGAGATTTAGGATCCCACTAGTGGTAAAATCTTTAAATTAAATGGTCATAGGATAAAACCATTAATATAATCATTATAAAATCATGAAATTGAGGGGAATTTAAAAGATACAAACTATGAACTAGATAAAACTTGATAAATTAAGGGTCTAAGTCGAGCTAACGACATTAAACAAAGAAATTTTTGGGAGGCAACCCAAATTTTACATGTACCTTGACTCAGTGTTTAGTGTTCTAAAATAGACAGGTATGTTTTTTTTCTTTTCTTTTTTTTAGGTTACCTCAATGGATTTCCATTGTGATTCTAATTATGTTAGTGTGTAAGATTCAAGGGATTATGAGGATAATTAATTCTCTATAAAATCACATTTCTTCTAATAGTTTAAACACAATATATTTTAAATGATGAGGTGTATGCAAGTGAAATGAAGATTGAGGTATAAATCAGTTCCAACATATGCTTATACTTAGAGATACCAGGTGGAATTACTCTATATTTTTATTTCATATTTAATTTTTGGAACTCCTCTTCTCCATTTCTCTGGCCTTCAAAATTTTATTTTCTTTAAACATGGGGGACAATGTTATTCTAAGTTGGGGAGTAAAAATAAATAAATAAAGAAATTTTATATGTGTAAAATAATATTTTTTGGGTGTGTATCCATGGTGAAAAAAAGAAAATTTTGTGTGTGTAAATGGGAAATAAATTTATTTAAGATTTCATGTTTAAATGTAAATTCAAAACATTAAAACTAAATATCAAATAACTTTGTATCCATTTATTTTTATTTTAATGTAATTTAAATTTCATAAGTATAAATTTTTGGAAAGTACGGTTGTCTGATGTGATTTTTCACCCATAACATTTTCATTCTATTTAATCAAATATCACTACACATGTATTTTGGATTATAGGGTATTAGTTTAGTTCTTGGTGTCTATTAATAATTAACATAGGTTTTGTGATCTTTTTAATTTTAATACAAGTATTCAGTAAAACATAAAAAATTAAAAAAATGTAAAAAAACAATAAACAATAAATTTGCACATAAGACAATGGATTGACCTAATGTGTGGATTTTGGAACTTAGGAATCATGACTCTATAGTTTTTTAATCCATAGTTAGACATTTTATCTCTATTTTTTGGTAATTTTAATTTTTTCTTATTAACTTAACTCTAGATTATGCCGGAGTATGTGAGATTCACTTGGGGCCATAAGGTCTTTGAGCTAGGGATTCATCAGAAAAATATCACTATAGTGGTTGACTTTATTGAGTGAAATTTCAATTACTATGTAAACATTGAAAAAAAATAATAAATAAATTATTAATACTCATATTAGTATTAAAATGTGATTCCACCTAGCACTTCCATCATTTCCCCCTTGAATAGAAATGAACCCCCCATATTTATTATGATGCACAACACATCATTACGCTTATTTGAAATTGAATAAAATGTGATGATGAATTTAAACAATGGAATGGTCTTGGGATTGGTATATTCTTGTGATCTGGTATTATGTTAAATAATTTTGATAGGTTTTATTATTTTTTGGTGTGATTTTTAAATGGTGAGCATTGTATGTAAAAATGTGTTTCTAAAAGGGAATTCAATTTTCTTTTTTTTATGATACTTATTTCTTAGGCTAGAAAAACTCTATTTGGGGGTGAATATTTGAGTGATCCTATGAGTATACTTTATTTGATGAAAATAAAGAGAAAAATTATGTGTTCCAAAGAAAATATTTTGTGTGTGTGTCCATGGTGAAAAAAAAGAAAATTTTGTGTGTGTAAATGGGAAATAAATTTCTTTAACATTTTATATATAAATATACATTGTGAACTTTAAAAATAAATATAAAATAATTTTTCATCATTTTATTTTTATTTTAATGAAATTTTAAGTTCATGAGCATAAATTTTTTGGAAAGTTTGGTTGTCTAATGTGATTTTTCACCATTAATATTTTCATCCTATTTAATCAAAATATCATTATGCATGTCCTTTGGATTTTGGGGTATTAGTTTGAGTTCTTGGTGTCCCTTAATAAATATAATAGGTTGGGTTATAATTTTAATTTTAATATGAGTATTCAAAAAAAATAAAAATAAAATGTAAAAAGATAATCAGTAATAAATTTATGTATAGAGCAATGGATTGACCTAATGTGTGGATTTTGGAACTTTTAGATCATGAATACATAGTTTTTTAGCCACAATTTGTTAATTTTATCTCTATTTATAATTTTTTTTATTAAGTTAACTCGAGATGATGCCCGAGTATGTGCACTTCACTTTATGCCCTAAGATCTTTAAGCCTAGGAGTCATCAAAAAAATCTCACTACAAGGGTTGACTTGATTGAGCGCAATTTCAATTACCCTAGAAAATTTTTAAAACAAAAAAAATGAATAAAAATGATAAATATTCATCTTAGGATAAAAATTTGATTCCACCTAGCACTTTTGTCATTTCCCCCCTTGAATAAAAATGAACCCTCGTGTCTATTGTGACATACAACACATCATAATGATTAATTTAAATGGTATGAAATGTGATGATGAATTTGAACAATGTAATGGTATTGAGCTTAGGATATCCTTATGAACCTATATTATATTAAATTATCTTGATAGGTTTCATTATTGTTTGATGTAAGGTCGAAATGGTGAGCATTGTATGTAAAAATGTGTTTGGAAAAGGGAATTCAATTTTCATCTTTTTGTGAGATTGTTTTCTCCGGAATAGAAAAACTGAAGTTAGGGGTGTAATTAGCTACTTAAGGATGATAATATTCATTTTTTATATTTTTATTTTCATGTGCATAATTGTTCAAAAACACCGATATTAGTGAATTTTACAAATTGAACTTATTCTCACTCCATTATTATAATTATTTCACAAATTCACCAATAAAAAATTATTCATCACCTTTTAAAACATCCACTATTATTTATTTGAATTTAAAAATTTTATAGTAGGTGAAACCTGTTTTGGGGAATATTTCAACCTTCTGTAGCCCTTGTAGATTCACATTGGAAGACAACTATTTTGGAAATTTAATTTAGAAACTTCTAGGTGAGATAAACTGGACATCATCCTACTAAAATGACTGTATTGACCATGATCAAATCCCAATGAAGTTTAAAATTAAAATATGGATATATTAAATCATGGGTAAAATTTCATTAAACTATTTACATATCTAATTCAGAGGTTTTGGGGTTGATTTAGGTGAACCAAGTGGAAGATAAAATTCTGGGCCATATTCGGTGGCCCAACACAATAGCCATCCATTTTTATGATAACTCTGAGGTTAAAACTCCTAATGGGATAAAATTATGATATATGATAAAGTAAATCTTGGGATTCATTTTATTCTTCTACAACTCACACAAATTCAATCATATGGAATCTTTTTTTGGCACCCATTTTGGGTGGATGTAAGCTAGCACTGATTTTTGTTCAAGGTTAGAAAAGTTCCCTCTCCATTAACTTTACACCCACCGATTCCTACACACATTAATTGGGAAAACATATACAAGTAAAGGCACAAACCAATCCTCTAAAAAATTTCTATTTAATATTTTTTTGGTGAAGTATTTGGGATAATTCATTCTTTTCTTTCAAATATAATGTTACTCTACCAGTTTTCCTTTGTAAGAATTTTATTCCCCATGTATGATGCTATAATCACATTAGTTTATTAAAAAAAGTTCTTCTTCTTCTCAAATTATATTATTTTTATTAACATGTTGGTATTGTTTCATTAATTTGTGAATTTATTCACACAACTAAGAGATAAATCCTTCACACAACAGTGGAGTGCTCGTTATTTCATTGTTTTCTCTTCCTACATTCAAGGGAAAGAACATTTAAGATATCAATAGAACAACTTAGAAATGTTTTAACTTTTTTATAAAGTTGAATATAGGTGGAAAAATTTTACTTATTCTTGGCATTATGAATGCCTTTAACATTATGGAGTGGAACTTCATTTTCAAGTTGTTACACAGTTTTGGTTTCAATGTAACCTTCATCAATTGGGTGAAATCTCTCATTGTTTCCAACCACATTTTAGTTCCTATCAATGGATATCCTAAGGGATAATTAAAATTATCTAGAGGGTTAGGAAAGGTGAGCCTCTCTCAGCTATTTTATTTTCTATTGTTGATGGCTATCTCAATAGGCTCCTCACTCACATGGTAGATTGGGGAACACTCAATCTCATCCAAGCATCTAGATTCATTATTTTACCTTCTCATATTCTCTATAAAAATGATATCATACTCTTATTTAAAGTAAGAAATATTAACATTAGGAACCGCAAATAATCTCTTTCTCATTATTAGATAATATTGGATCAAACCATTAGTTAGGATAAGTCTTTTGCCTATTTTGGGAAGAGGATCTCCCATGTTAGAAAAGATAAAATTTTGAGGGATATGGGTATCATAGAGGATTTTATACCTTTCTTATAATTTGGTGTTACTTTTTTGCAGGATAAGACTAAGGTTGGATACTTATTTTTTATTAATTACTAGGTCAAAAATCAACTTTTATCTTGGAAGGGGAAGGCTCTCTCGAGGTTGGTAGGATTTTCCTTATCAAGTCCACCATTGTATCTAAATGGGTTTATTGCTTCATGATATAAAAATGGACCATAGATCTGATTAAAAACTTTAATGTCTTTATTAAAAAAATTCTAGAGTGGTAGCATTTTTAAATGTAAAACAATCACTATTACATCAAAAAACATCCATAAGCCTCTCTCTAATGGAAATATAGGCATCAAGAAAATCATGAGCTTTAGTGAAACTCTTCATGCTCAGTTAAATTGGAATATCTTCAATATAAATTTCTTGGCTCTCAGATTCATAAATTATATATTCCTGAGAAATATAAAATTGGGTATCACTCATTTTCTAGAATCACTCGTCTGGACTGCCATTAAATTTTCCTTTTCCAACATCATATCTTACTCAAGATATATTTCCAGTAAGAACTCTACCCTTAAATTCTAACTTGATAACCAGTCTGGTTATCCTATGATCACCACCATGCATCCTCATGTCTTTCCTTCATATATTTAGGTCTCTATTAAATACCTATTCATATTTCATCACCTAGACTTTCAGAATGAGATCATAAGTATTATCAGCAACTACTTCTTTACTCCTCATGGGGATATCCTTATCTGAGAACCTACCAAGACTATAATCTTTAATGGTATTTTATACTATCAATCCATTACTACTAATTAAAACCATTATTCTTCTAGATAAAAATATTTAAACATACTTAAAAAATTTCCCTCACACTTGATTGTTATATAGAGACTTGCAAGTGAAAAAATTTCCCACTAATAATTGCTTGAAAACTTTTGGTGTTTCCCTCTATTCCAGGTGTTATCTTTGTAATAAACATAAGGAGTATTACAATCACCTATTCCTCGTCTATAACACTTTAACCTTATAGTAGGTTTTCTTTTATCTTTTTGAAATATCAAATCTATATGTGGAATCCCTATCTATCCTCTAATACTATATTGGCATCTATTTACCTCCCTAGTTATACAACCTATTTCATGAAGTAATGGTGGAGATTTTATACAATATGGTACGAAAGTAATGCTCTATTTTATATTTGGGTTCCCTTCAATCTTAAATCTTCTGTTTCAAAGATTATTATCTAAATCTAGGGTGATAATTCACACCAAAATGATTAGTATCATAACAACATTCATGATTTCACTATGCTAAGGATACTTGGTATTACTAGCCACTTCAAACCTCTAGTCAAAAATCTTAAATTATTTTGGATCCTCTTAATAATTGGATTAAATTCAATTTTAATTGTTCTTAAAAGGGTAACCTATACCCCTAAATATGTGGCGCTATTTTTCAAGATCACTGAGTGAAAGTTCTTGGATGCTTCTATAGTGCATACAGATTGATGTCATCACTTGAAGATAAAATGATTAGAGTTATCAATGTGATATCATTTTCTAATCTTAAAGGTTGGACCAATTTATGGATTTAAATTTATTTCATTGTAATTGTTAAATAAATTATAAATTAAATGATTCATCTCTCATAGAGTCTCACTGCTCAGTGGGTGGAGTGTATGGGATTTTTTTCCAACATCAACTACATTATAACCCATGTTTGTATAGAAGATGGGATTTCTAAAAAAAATAATAACCGTGTACCTCACTTGTTCAGATGATCTCGATTCTAACTTACTTTATCTTCATGAATGTGATTTTTATTAGGTCCCTTTATTTAGACTCTTACAATCCTTTGTTTTCTTAAATAAATGATTCTTGACCATTTTGGCTAAGGATTCACCTTTTAAAAATAGTTTTTCTATTCATCAATTCTATAATTATTAGTCTACTTCCATCTTTCATTGAGAAATTTTCATTAATGGAGGGTTAACCCTCTTATGGGTTGATAAAATGGATTAGAAAAGGTCTTGGTTATATATTATTTCTTATTTCATCAAGTTTATATTATTTATTTAATTAATATTTTCGTTTTTTTGTTTTAATCATTATTCATCCTTGTTAAATTTTAATTCCAAATGATTTAAGTAATAATATGATACTTTAACTTAGAGTTCTCATAAAAATGATCCTCTGAGTCTAAAGGTGATTTGCAGTAGGTCGGTGCTAGTATTAAACCAATAAGTGATGAAGGTGGTTTGATCTCAATGAATCAATCACTCTCGAGTATAAGGAATTGATATTGTTAAAAATGAAACTCGTCTAATTCATCACTAGAAACACCTAGGATCAACCCATTACCAATAATTTATTCCACTTGATTCTTTTATTTTTTGAGTAATCCAATCAAATCAAACCCAAGTTGACCACTTTATAGCTGAAAATCACTCCATAAAATGTACATGTATGTGAGTTTCTTCTTAGATTTTAAGGATTCAACAACCCAAGCTACACTATAAGTGATCACTTTAACCCTAAACAAGGGTAAATTTGGATGAGACCAAAACTTATTTTTTCACTTAATAGATTTAGAAACCTCTTTTGAATTTTTACCAAATTACTTCTTTTGAGGATTCTCATTCTGATCATTAGCTTTATACTCTCCACTTTTCTTCTATAGATAGTTTATAACAGAGTGTCCAATGGCACCACACTTGAAACTCTTAAGTGGGAGTTTGAATTTGTCCTTTCCATTTATTCTTCTAAATTTATTTGAGATGAGAGACGTGGTTGTATTATAGACTTCATCATTTTCTTCTTCATCGTGAAAATCAATAGAATCTTTAACTTCTTTATCTTTGATTTTGAGTTTTCTCATGGATTAAAATTTTATTTCCTATTTGAATTTATTTTTTAATGTTAAACACTTTCTCATATCATAGGAAATTAGAATATAATGAAGTTCATTAAGGTTATAATACTCTCCATCTTTAAATAATTAATTTTTTGGGATCAAACAAGTCAGGAAATATTGTCATCAACTTATTGATAATTATAGAATCTTTCATCATTTCTCTATAGCCTCTGATGTTCTTGAATATTTCATTGATTAATATAAAATAGTAATTCATGGTTTCTTTTTTTTCATCTTCACATCTTCAAATTTAATTTTCTATATTTACAATTTATCATCATTAATCTTAATATTTCCTTCATAACTATTTTTCAGTTTGTACCATACATGTTTAGTTATTTTAAGACACATAACTTTTGTGTAAACTTTATCTGATAGAGACATAAGAATAGAATTTCATGTTTTTTCATCAAATTATAAATTTATCATATCAAAAAATGGCATTGGATCATTTCTATTTATCGATGGAAATCCCAATAATGTTATATCAACAACCTCAAGGACAAGTTATGGAAGATAAAGTAGCAACATATTCTTAAAACCATGATAGTTTTTACCATAAAAGGTGGGGATACCATTTATGTTAATAGAATTCAAATAATACATTCCAAAAACCTAAGGATCTAACAAAAGGAGTGTGATTATGCTCTAATACCAATTTATATGTCTCATGAACAGGTGCACCACTGAAAAGTGGGGGTTGAATTAGTGATGTTATTCTTATATAATTTATTTCTCTTGACATTAATATTTGTGATAAATTAGGATATGATACAATCAAATATTAAACTCAGCCTTACCTGAATGAAATATAAATGGAAATAGGACAATACATACATAATTTATATTAGGTTTGGTTCCATTATGGGTACATACTACTTAATATTATCAAGGACAGATCAAGTCATAAATTTTATACTATAATGAATCATAGATTACAGTGGTTAGGGAGGGATCATCCTCTACTTATGTGTTTCACAACATTACATATCATCTTACTAGAATCGCAACATCTCGCTAGCAACATTATGATTAGAATATAGTGAGAAATATTATAGGAGAATTTGTATTACTTCACCAACTAGTGTTTATGATATTCAGTTTTTGAACCTTAAATATAATTAGAAAAAAAAAATTAAACCTATTTAAGATCCTAAATTTATAATAATAAAAGTTGAAACTAGATCGGTCTTTCTTACTCACTTCATGATGAATCAATTGATAATTTTTTTTCTCAATCTTGAATAACTAAATCCACAGGCTCTATAAATTTTTCTAATTTCATCTAAACTCATGGATTCAGACATCATTTGCTCTCACAAAGATTTTTCCTTCTTCAAACTCAATCTTGATACAATCTCGTTTGCACCAATACTCCCCCCTAATTAGGTACATCAGTCAAAAAAGGGTTGTGGACCAAGTTGGATTAGGGTAGCCATGGGGTGGGTTTAAATTAGGGTGGGTTTTGTAAAAAACCATATTAAATACAAACTTAAGAAGACATACCACAGGGGTATATATCCCATTTGGTTAAACCCATGAGGATATATGTTAGCTCATATGTTTTTAATTTCAATTAAAAAACATCTCACATGAATGTCAGTCCTTTTTGTTTTTCTGAGTTATGAGACCTCTATTGCACCCCACATGTGCAACATCCTTATCACCTTAAAACCCTCCCCTCTGATTTATAATGAATTCCTCTTTATGTATTTATCCCTCACTCCCCTTATATTAAATTTCATTCCATCACTGCATTAACCTTAATTTTTCCCCTAGATAACACCCATGCACTAGATTGCTCATTGGTTGCACATCCTACTCTAGATCTGACACACCACCACCACCAAACCTTGACCAATCATTTAGATGTCTTACACATACCTACCTTAAGACGTGACATGTCACCATGCCTCAATATTTTCTTTCTATTTCCCTCCCACCTTGAAATACCACCATTCCTCACTAATGACCACCCCAACATAACCCAATCATCTACCTCCCTTCCTCCAAATATGTTGTCAAAACTTATACACCCACCTTTCTCCCTTGAGGCTTGAAGCATCCCAGCCCTATCATGTTCACTCAAGGATTACCTCAATATCATCTAATAGACTCTCCCACTAGTTCTTTACACAACATATTACCAAATCTATACCTTTTTAATATAATTAAATTTTGTATTTATTAAAAACTTCATTTTAAATTTAACAAAAAAATTAAATTTAATTATTAAAAAGGATGTTTAAAATCTATTAAATATATTTATATTAGGAATTAAACATTTTTATAAGTTAAAAATTTATAAAAATAATAACGAATGTAGGTTTCCCATGGGTTTTCTTGCATATGTTGTGGAATAGGGTGGTATTGGTAAGTTTACTTGTTTATCTTGTGAAAGTTTTGGGTCCAAGCCCATGTGGGTTCAATATTAAGCGATATTAGACCAACCTTCACTAACCCATCCATTCCACATTTCCAATCGGGTATATCTAAATAATTTGGGGTGATTAAAATTATTAAATTTCATGTCAACTTGCCTTCTAGAATATTATCTCAAAAGTTTGTATGGTTTCAATACTCTAAGAACATTCTCAAATTAAATGCTCATGTGGGTTTTACCCCCATAATCCTTATCTAAAACTCCATAACTAATCATTTTCTAATTTTAAATAAATTCCCTTTAAACCAATTAAAACATATTAATAGTAATTCCTCAAAAAAATTATAACTTCAATCATTAACGAGATCAAAAATTTCAATATTTTTTATCTAATTTTCAATATATCATGACCCCATATTTAATCTAAAACCCAAGAAATCAATTGTTTTTTATACTTTCATGAAATTTTTATTTTACTAATAAATGGATTAAAACCTAATTTTTAGTGATTTATTCATTTTTTTAGAATTAATTGTGAATCCATGCATTGATCTTGGTTCAAGATTTTAATTTTCAAAGTACTTTTCATTTTTTTCTAAAAATTTTTCATTCATTTTGATCTTAATTGGAATAAAGCCTACACTAAATTCTGTTTTCACTATGTGTGGGTTGAAGATGAAAAAAATGGAAAAGTACTCAATTGAGCATGCCTTTAAATTGACTCCTCCCCTCAACTGACCATGGTAAAAAAACTAACTTTGTGGAATAAAATCAACTACGGGAAGGGATCAGATCGATCATGCATGAAAATTTCAAAACTTCTTTAGGAAACCACACATTGATCTTATATTCACTATAAGGATCAAAGCTACAAAAAGTTTTAAATCTACCACAATGGGGTGAATCCTCCACACAATACTCAATCGAATATTCCCTTGAAGTGACTGCACGACCAACCATGATGAAAATTTAGTAAAGGACTGAAGTGGCCACAAGAATAAATCCAAGAGATCATGCAACTGAAGCGATTGCACAAAGATAAAGACCAATAATTCCTAGAAAGTGACCATTTAAACAACCATGCCCCTGGATCGACTACATGTTCAAACCAAGTGATTGTGACTTTACTTTATACAGTCAATCCAATACTTAAACAAAATTCAACAATGGGGATTGAAATCTGAATTACCCAAAACTGTAAGATACGACTTAAAAAATAAAAAAAAAACCTCTATTACACAAAATTGGGGAAGAAACTTTCAAGTATCTAAGTCACGTGTATCTAACTAATGAATAAGGAGACTGGTTGTGGGAGAATGTCAAATAATCCAGAAGATTCAAGATACCCAACACCATCAATCGCAACCCTCCTTGTTGTGTGCATGTTGATCATCTAAATGAGAAGGAGATTTTGATCTTATGGAATTGAAGGTGATGAAGAGGATTAATAGGGTGTGATGACTGCTATAAATATGATTCACATCCCCATTGTATAAGGATTCATATCCTTCCAATTAAAAATCGATTTTTTCTTTAATTTTATTTGCTACATTTTAATTATAATTGAACTTATAATCACCATGTTTCTCATTTCCCCCTCTTCTACTATGATATCTCAAACTCCATGATCATTATAATTGACTCAAAGGATTAGTCCCTAGGGGGATTTCATTGGGGATTATGAATCCATGCTCTTAATTTTTTCATTTTCATTTCCCATCCTTGATGCGGTAGTGATTGAGAAGAAGTGGATAGATGATCATCATCTACTATTCCCATTTATTTTTGTATCCTCTATTCTATAAAATCTCCCCTACCTCCATTATCTTAGTCTGAACTACATTTGACTAAACTATTGTGGATAGATTAATAGTATATGATTGTAATTAGGTGTAGAGACATTGGATGTTTGAGTATGTTCATTACCTTTGTGCTATGGTGGAGGTGAGATATATATTAAAAGGTTTACCCATTGTGTGTTCAATTTCAAAAATTAGATAGAGATGACAAGTTGATGATCCGTTTTAACTCAATTTTTAAATGAGAACACTTATAGATAATGAATATACCTTATAATAACTCTTGTATTCAACCCATTTCACCTGGACTACTATTTTAATTTATGAAAATTAGAAAATAAAACAAATAAACCCCCCTTTTCTTGACTTCAAAATCATAGGAAAACAAAAAAAACATAAGAAAGTGCTAGGATAGTGAATTATGAATCCTTGATAGATGACCCTAGTCAACCCCTAAGTTGCATTCCAGGTTTCATAAATTATATTTGATGAGGCCTCATGGTAGGAATTACATAAACCACCATAAATAATTCTCAAATATTTTCATTTTAGAATTATATAGTGTTTTACCAGTGACCCCCTCTTTTAAGTTTTCACTATTTCACAAAACCATCTTCAGTTATTATCACCCCCATTTTACTTCATGGCATGCATCATCTCATCACAGTGCAATATTCTTCATGGTTCACTTGAATCATAGCATAATCATTAGTATGTGATATTTTAAATTTAATAACAACACAAAATGTACCTATTTAATTTCCCAAAAATCTCATAAAAATCAAAAATGAGTTGACACTTACAAAAATCCCTTAATATACCATTTTTTAAGAGTAAAATAACTCTTATGATTTCCTCTAAAATTCCCTAATTTTGTAGTTTTCCATATCAAGTGATATTTTTTAAGTGTATAATGACTCTTATAGAATCAAAAATTGACGCTTATGGTTTCTCAATGACCCTTATAAAAACATGTAATGATCATTATGAAACTCATATGACACTTAAGGTTTTTATAATGACTCTTAGGAATCATTAATTAACTCTTATGAAAGGTCAAATGAATCTTATGATAATCCAAATGGATCTTGAAAATTTCTCATTCCTTTGTCAATATTCAATTCCAGATTTGAAAGGGATCTTATGAAAATTTCAATGAAAATTATGGAATTATCCATTTTTTTGATTTTTTGTATATAGAGTCAGAATGACTCTTACAAATAGAGTGCTTTATCAATTTTCTCTAACTCCAGAATTCCAGGATTATTTAAATGAACTTAGAACTAACTCCAACCTTCTAAAAAATAATCTAGTAACCTCATCTCACTTTAAAAACATTCCAAACACTTCCAAATCAAGCTCAAAAACTTTTAGTGATTCTCATTCAATGTTGAAAACAAATAAAATCCTTTAAAAATACATTATACTCTTCAAGATATGTAATCATGAATATTTTATCTATGAATATATGGTTGGGTAAATATTTATCAATAAAATCCATGGTTTAAGAAACCTACATAATTGGTATGAAGATCTATAGAGACATATCTAAGAGTTTTCTTGGACTTAGCTAAGACACATACATTGGTAAATTTCAAAATAGGTTTATCATAGAGATATCCAAAAATAGGTCTTTTATAGTGTTTCATGGCACAAATGTTAGAAATATTTGGGATACTTATAAGGAATAAGAAAGGATGGATAGAATTCCATATTCCTATTCCATAGGTTTTATCATGTATGTAATGTTTTGTAACCAACCTGATGTCACTTATAATCTTACCATAACAATTTGATACCAACCCAATTTTTGTGAGAGTCGTTGGATTATCAAAAATAACATCCTTAAGTACTTGAGAAGAAATAAGGATGTGTTATTGGCCTTTAGAGGAAAATATGAGATTTATAATTTCTATATATATACAATTTTTTTGATCCAATGGAGATGATATAAAATATCAATTTGTTTTTGTGTTTTGAATGTGTAGTTATTTGGTTCAGTGATCATTGATAAGGGGGATGAATCAGTGATCCCTTTTATTCTTTTTATGATTTTCCTATTTTTAAATCAACCACTATAACCAGTTAAGTTTTGATCCTCTCCTTCCTTTGTCTCTTAGAAATAACCAAATTATGTAGTAAATAAAGGCATATGAACATAAGGATTTACAAGGTTTAGCCTTGAAATCATTCTTCTTGTGACTGGTTAGTCCTAATAATCATATATTCTTCCAATATTTATCCTCAAGTGGTTACATGTTATGGTCTCACACTATTCTTCCATGGAATCTCACTATGGGATCTAGAGTCCACTGGGGAGTATTTATACTACATCACACAGTGTTACCAGCTTCCCACTAGCCTTCTTGTTATCTCCCATAGCCCAATCCTCACGAATGGTTTTCAATACCCTGCATAGTGCTTGAATGGATCTTCCATGAATATGTGAGTAAGACTTAACCTCTATATGACTTTTATGTAGTGTTGGGTTGGCCTTTCTCTTTCACTACTAGAAATTTCACCTATATTCATGGTCGCAGACCATGGAAATAGGTCACCTAACCATGGCCATAAGCTACGGCCACAGTTAGGTCAACTATGTAGGCTATTGTTATGTAAATAGACCCCACCGTTATATCCACGGTTGATGGTCATGGATATAGCTCATTGTTATAGAAATTTCTATGGGTTTCTTCCTATGTGGCACCTATATACATATTCTATAGACCATGTATGTAGAATAATTTCAAAAAAAAAGGTGAATATTGGGTTTTGATCTCAAGACCTCATGGTTATAACTAAGATCCATTACCGCTATAATATTTGGATTTTATGTGTTAATATATATATATATATATATACACACACACACACACACATAATTAAATTAAAATAATATTATTAAATATTATATCCATAACTGACTATGGTTATAGGTCAAGTGGAAAGGCCTATAGCTATAGTCACCTAAAACCATGGCTCTGGGGTCAAGTTTTGAATCATATAGACACGGTCATCCCACAACAGTGGCTATAGGATTAATTTTCAAATCCTATAGCCATATTCATGCTAGGACTGTGGATTTTGGAACTAAAAACTTGTCTTGATCCTTGTAAGTTCAATTTTTCCTAAAAAAAGACTAGTCTTGACCAAAGGACCATTCTAGAACCAAGGAATTGGGTTCTTATAGCATTTATGGTTTGAATGCAACTTTCATAACACACATGAACCCCATTTACATGTGAAATGTGATGCTAAAGAGTAAAATTATGTGGGTCGTATTGTATCCCTGAAACAATGGGAAAGTAATTTGTGTGCAATATTGGCCTCTTGCACACAACCCTAAAAAAATTTCACCAAAACCCTTTCAGCAATAAAGGTGACGAAAAACCATCGGATTGCACAACCACAACTCTGTGGAAAAGTCATGGGAAGAATGTGACCAATTTTCATGAACCAGCAGTGTTTTGCACTACTAGCCTCCCATTTCATCTATAAATAGAACCTCACCCCCTCACTTTGAGGATGAATCTCTAGAATGTGAAGTGTTAGCTCTCACTCACACAACCTCTCCTTTCCCGACATCACGCAACACCATAACTCATAGATTATCAAATTTAGGTAACTTGTGCAACTAACCTCCCATGGGACCTAATGTGACCTGGACTAGTTTTGATAGCTACTCATTCAAAATTCCTTAAGTATATATGGGTTTTCACAAGTGAAGCTGCCTTCACACAACCCCAAGCTGCATGTAACCTTGAAAGTTACACACAAATATGCCTCCAAAATCTATACAGGGTTATTGTGATAGAATCTACAGTTCATGAAACCCCACTTTCATGCATAATTGTAGAGTTTCATGAAATAACCCGCATGTAATTACCTCTATACCTCCATCTGCTAAATATAGTTGTGTACGAGTTGAGTATTCTAGTTCCCTTCCCCAATTCAACTCGATCCATCCAAACTTCAATCACCTGCTCGATCAAAATCATCAACCCTTGTGTCCAACCACTTTGGTTTAAGAATAGTATATACCTTTTCCTTTCATATTGATCCTAATCATTGGAACCCTAATGCCTCTTTGTAACATCCCCTAATCCATCACTCTCTCACATGGACACATCGGGTTGGTCACTAGAATCCAAGAATGCCTCCCCGTATGTTAGAGGCTACCGACTAGAAATGGAGGTGTAAGGAACATATTAGGGATAATATACCCCCTGCTATAGAGTTATAATAATATTTTAAATAATATCATAGTAATGGAAATAATGGAAATAGTATAAAAATGATAGATAAACTAAATATTGAAGGTAACTGATCAAATAAACAATATGAAAAAAAAACAATGTAATAACAGGATAGAATGTAGTTAAGTGTAAAACTAGGCATAATATAGATGAATGACTAAATAAAATAAAATAATAAACCAAATACCCTAGTCTTTATCCCCATGTATATCCCCTCTCCAAGCTCCAAACCATCCAGTATGCAACAATCAACAACAAGGTACTTTTCCCTTGTCCAAACTTACATCCATGTAATCTGATTATTTACCAAATAGAAACCCGAATAAAGTATGAGTAAAACTCAATAGTTCGTCACCAACATGTCTAAAAAACTAGTCTGATAGTAATTTAATGAAATAAGGTGATAAAAATAGGTATTAATTAATCAATTAATATGATATAACAATTAACCTGCTTCAACACCATGCTGGAATATCTCTGAGCATATAGCATCACCATGCTAATCAAAACCAAAAATCCATGGAATAAACACATAACTAGACCAATATCTCTATATAATCATTTTAACATAACTTGTTCAAGCCCTTTATATAAGAATTTTAGTACAGATGGGTCAAGACCTCTATATAAACATTTCAGTATAACCGATCCAAGAACTCTATATAATAATTTCAGCATAACCAGAAAAATCCATCTATATAAAAATTTCAGCACAACCATTCCAATCCCTCTATTTAAAAATTTCAACACAATATAAAAAAACTGTTCATAATTTAATGATTAATACAGCATAACATCGTAAGCTACAATGGTCAAATTCTCCAATTACCTTTTATCTTTAAATTGCACTTTCATTCATCAAGTTATGTCTTAATTAATTATCATGTCAATGTACACAACCATATCATATCACAATATTTCTAATCATTTCAATAAACAAGTAATCTATCTTACAAATTTGTCATATCACAAGCAATCACCTAAGATATCATGTCATGCTAATTCATGTTTCAAGACAATAGCTAGTTCATTATTCTTCAAGTGTAGGCTCACCCTACGAGTGGCCACAAGCCAGGTATTAACACTTTTGAATCCAAAGTGATCCAAGGAGTGTTCTAAACACATGATTATCATCACTCATTATTTCATTATTTAATGCACATGTTGTGTTGGTGTGATCACATAGTATTGCACACAATTAAACAAATAGAAACAGACCATATGTCTTTTTTCTAGACAATCTAACTTTATTTGGTGATCAAATAAACACCCTCAGTAGGGAATGATAATGAAAAACAAAGGATAAGGATATAAAAAATGAAAACCTGTATCATAAAATCATCAAGATCAAATTCATATTCAATGGATATTAGAAGATCTCACCGCTATAATGGAGGATAGAGGAAGAAAGGATAAAACCAAAGTAGAGTAACTCAACAAAGATCAAATTCTAGACCAAGACATCTAGGAGGGAAATATTTTCCCAAAAAATACTTAGAGTCACCCTAGGTTTTGAGAGAGAAGGTTGCACAATGAATGAGGAAAGAGTTAGGAATGAAACATGAATAAAATTTTTTGGTCCTAATGAATTCATTTTGTGAACCCCTTTTATGGTGTGAATTGCACATACATAGAAAAACACATCTTCTTAGGTTAAAAATACATTGATCAACCTTTTAATAGCAAGAAAAAAATCATGGCATGTATAACATTCTTTTCCTAAAATTGTTTCATGGATTCTTTTAAGAAACAAATTCACAACGTGTACTACTAACATGGATTGAATATTTCCTACAAGTAGTAGTTGCTAAAAATTCCTATAGAAAATCTTGAAAATCATCCAAATACTATCAAGACTAAGGATAATCCCTATGCGACCTTAAAAAAATTATACTCAGACTCCACTAATTAAAAAAACATACATCCTCAAATTTTAAGTCATTTTCCCTAAAAAAATCTCTGTATTCCCCAAAGAAAGGGCTCAACCAACAAGGTTTAAAGAAGAAAAGAAAACTCAACTAAAATAGGTTTAACCAAAACTAAAATAGGGACATACCTATATAAGATGGGATCTTACAACCTCCCCACCATATAAAATCTTTTCCCTGAGTTGCTTCATTCATCACTATGGGTTATCAGCGAACAAGTCTGGACACTATGATTAAACATTAGTCTCCCACTCCCAATTATCCTCTTGAACACTTACATTCTATAACTACACTCATGATAAAGGTATGGTCTTTTACTAAAGATAATTCTCACTACAGTACACAACTTGTATCGGATGCTTCTCAAAGGATGCATCTACACCAAGATCAGCATCATCAATATATATCATGTTAGAAATTTTTTATGATGTCTCTAAAGTTTTAATATGTGAAACTTTTTGTGAATGGAACTATAGAACTGTGAAATATCCAATCAGTACACCACTCAACCAACCCTCCCCAATATCTCAAATGGCCTGAAAAACATTGTCACAAGCTTTCCCTATTTCCTTATACGGCATTGTCCCAGCCTATGAAACACCCAAATGAAAACTCGATGACCCACCTCAAACTCCAGAAATCTTCTCTGCTGGTTAGTGTAATTGATGGTGTCCTTGTTGCGAGGAAGGTCAAGCTTACATTTATAAAGACCCAAGATATAGCATAGTGGTTAACCTCGGGGTTGATCTCAAGGAAGCATTTTCGAGAGCCTAAGTGGTTTGTTCCGAAAATCTTTTTGTACTTTTAAATACATTGAAAACATAAAAACACACTCCTAAGGTAACACTAATCAGTGCTGAAAAACACAGTGGAGAGGGAAACAGTGATGGGAAAATGAAGAAACGTAGAGACACATGACAAAAACTAGGACAAACAAATGACACCAAGACATAGAAGAAGAAATTCAGTGAGAACAAGGTCGGACCCAGGTTAATTCACCCTCTACTCCCTATCCTAGATCAGTTTAAGTAATTGATCAACAATTCTTGAATTTTCTCATTGCATGATCGGTGTCTTGGATCACATACCAATCTCACCTATAAATTTAACACTCAATCATCGAAGTTCTTCAATATTCAAGCGTTCCTCCAAACTGCAAGGTGACTCACCCATCAAAGTCATTCTAGAAAGAATTTCTCACAATCCAGAATGATTCCACTAAGATCATCACATCGTACAACCAATCTTGATTCTCAGTTCGAGAAATCAAGACAGGAAGGGGAGAAGAAATTAAATAAGAAAGTAGCAAATCGTCCTACGCAAGATCTCGCTCTCGCTTAATCTAACTCACAGATGTGATCTATCAAGGTGAATAAAAAGAACGTGATCATTTTGATGTGTGGATATCCAGATCATGTTGGGTTTCATAAACTAGATCTAGCCCTGCAAATTAGATCTCCATTTCTGGAGATTGGAGATCACAATGCGAGACGAGAAAGAAGAAATGACACAAACAATTAAACATAACTAACATCACAATTCAATTAACTAAACATGCAACACTATGAGTGTATTTACAGACTCAACATAGAACACCAAAAACAGAGCAGTGGGAGGATGGATGAAATAGAGGAGCGGGAACCCGTCTCCAGGTCAAAGATGAGTTCTAGTTCAGTGAAAATGGTATGGAATGATGCGCGAACGGTGGTGGAGTCTCCTCCACCACTACTGTAGAATTGGCCTTCGCCCCCTCTGCCTTGCTTTTGGCCCTTGGCCCTTGGCCTTGCCTACCTCTTGGAAAGAGGAGTCAAGGGTCCTCTTATTTAGAGACGAAAAACAAAAAACTAAACTAACAGGCAGTAGATCCACGTGGCGTGCTTTTATATGCACGTCACCATCTTTTTAGTGAACTCCCTGTGAGTGTACCCAATTCCCCTGCAACGAACTCGTGAACATTCTAGTGCATTTCCCACGTACTGCTTCTTTTATCACCGCTTCAATGAGTAGCTCCCCCTGCACGGAACACCAAACAAAACGCATGTGAGTCGAATAAAAATAAAATGAAATTATTATATACCATATATTAAATCACAACTTAAAAAATACATATTAATATATATCTATATTTTTATATATTACCTAATATTATTATTAATATATATGTTTTAATAACTACTATATTCATTTATTAATATATACCTTATTATGAAACAAAAGTAATTGATATTATATATAAATATATATATGAATCGGTTCATTATATATTATGTATATTATATATTTTATTATATATGTAATAATTATTATATAAAGAAAAATAAAAGAAACAAATAAAAAAAGAAGAAGAAGGGGTCTCGGGTTTCAGCATGGAAGGGAGAAAGGGGAAAGGAGGCTTCGGTGCAGGAGAGAGAGGGAGAGGGAGGAGAGTAGGGGTAGCGGTGGTTGTCGGCGCTGGAGAGAAGAGTGCGGTGGGGGTCTGTTCGACACAAAGGGTGTGTCGTGGGGATGGAGCAATGGCTCAGCAGGGGTTCAGCATGGAATAAGGGAGTTGGGCGACCTGAGGGAGATGTGGCTTAGGCGAAGAGGGAAAAGGAGCTGCTCGGCGGCCGTGTGGTCTCGTGGCAGATCCATGAGGGCTGCAGGGATAGGGTTTAGGCGCAAATGGGAGGTGAGGTCACGGCGAGGTGCGGGTTCAGATTTGTGGGTGCACGGCTCAGGTTCGGATGGTGCTTGGGATGTGTGGCGTGGATAGAGAGACGGGGTGCGCATGGAGGCGGTGTCGGTGAGGTCCGAAGAGGTTCTATTGCGGCTTGGTTTTGGCCAACATAGAGGAACATCCAGATTTGTATTTTGATGTTGCTTCACAATAGATCTGTAGTCGATTTTCTACTGCTGATTGTACTGTCGTTGTTGGATGATTCCTGTGTTTTTTTGTTATCACTGCTTCTTCTGGTTTGGATTCATTGAGATGTGGGTGCGTTGATGCGGTAGGAAGAAAGTTTTTATTGATGTCCTACGTGGATGAGGAGGGAGCATAGGATCGGTGCCACCGGTGGGAGTGAAACGGTGGTAGGAATTGAGAATTTTTCCACCGTAAGTAAAGCTCACGGTGATACTATGAGTGAAACGGTGGCAGGATATGTGGCATCGTGAAGATAGGTGGCTGGGGGTGAAAGAGACACCGTGAGTGAGGCTCACGGTGAGACAGTAACGGGTTACGGTGTGTGGGGAACCGGTGAGACAGTAGGTGTGAAATGGTGCCACCGTGAGTGATGCTCACAGTGAGACCGTGAAGAGCTGAAACAGTGCCACCATGAGTTCCTTCAAAATTAAAAGAACAAATTAAATAAATTTTAAATAAAATTAAAAATCGATTAACAAATTAAATTGAATTAAAAACTAAATAAATAAAACAAAATTAAATAATAAAATTAATTGTTTTTTATTTAAAAGAATTAATTTATTAAAAATTATAAACAAACTTAATTTGAAACAAACTAAAATAACTAACGTCACTTGCTTAAATTAATCAACCAATTAATTAACCAATTAATAAACTAAAGAATTCATTAAATTAAAGAATAAACTTATTAATTGAATAAAATTAAATTGTTGAAACTAATTAACTTATTAAAAGACTAAAATGTGTTATTTATTTACACTTTAATAATAAAGAATTAATCAATTTAATTAACGAATTAAAAATTATTAAAAACTAATAACATCGGGAATTAATTAAATGAAATTAAAATAACAAATTAATTTTATTATTGAAAAACAATAAAAAATAGCAACAAAAACACACTTTTATTAAATAAACACATTTTTTTATAATATAATTTACAAAATACAAAAAATTCTAAATATTACACAAAATACAAAGGTTTGATATTAAAAAGTAAACAAAAATATAAAAAAGTATGTGGCAAAGAGAATTAAAAATGAGCCACATCAAACTCCCCCACACTTAAAAATTTGTTTGTCCTCAAATAAATACATGCCCTTGACTTTAAAACAGAAATGTGTTTAGTGAGTTTCAGCTCAAAAGGTGCATGATTAAACTTTAATAACCAGAGGAGCAGGACCAAACAATGAGTCAGGTTTTTCAAAGGTGTTCAAAAATAATGTCATGCCTAGCTTCAAATACTCACTGAAAGTCAACAGCCTCACAAATTCGTACACTGTCAAGTATGTAATGCCTCCTATGTGTATTCATTAACTGTCCTACTTCACTTTCCAATTCAAGTACTGATTCAAGGAGTGTTGACAGGTTAGATGAAGTGGAACTCAAAACTTAACCAAGGGCACCTTCCATTCTCACCTTCCTCCCAGGTTCCAGAAATTAAAGTCCATTAATTTGATCACTTTATTGATTCAACTCAAAGGAAAATTAACCAAGTCAATTTCTCCCTTATTCATCTGGGTTCAAAATTCCCCTCACCTAATGAGTTCATTTTTGAAAAGGGTACTTTATTTTAATTTTTCCCAACCATATTCCATGTACATAGCACTATGCATAGCACTTATTAAGATTGGAATTGGCTTTATTTATTCACAGATTCGCACCCAGTGCACCTTGTCTCAGATACTCACTGTGGGATCCCATTTGCCTATTTTACCCTAGTCACAAAGGACTTAATTAATAATCAGTTGAGTTGACTTCCTAAAGTGATTGAATATTATTTAATAAAAATGTGAGTCCCCTAGGTTCTAGTGAGAAATTCTAGTTACACTAAGTCATGATCCTCATTCCACAAGACCTATCATGTCACACTCTCATCCTCAGTTCCTAAACAGAAAGGTTCATAAAGACAGTGAAAATTTTCACTCAGAAATCATTCATGATTAACAGTTTCTGACTAAGTGCCACTCTCAATATCCAGCAAAGATTTATCCACTAAACAGGACTAAATTGAAGTACTAGTGAACCTCCAAATACCATAAATTGATGAAATAATTTGATATTTTTTGAAGATTCTGCAAAAAAATGAAAAAAATTGACCATTTTTTAAACAACCACAAACTCAGGTTCAAGAAGGGGGGATTCGACATGACACTAGAATGACCCCTCTCCCCCACACTTAAAACCCAACATTGTCCCCAATATTGAATATCAAGGTGGGAGACAGTTTATGTTCAAAACAGATGGAAATTTCTGCCTAAATAGGATATGGATGGGTAGCAATGAGGTTCAAAATTTTGTTTTTCCACACAAAAAGGGAACGAAAATAAAAATACAAAAAAAAACAAAAGAACACAACCCCACCAACCATCACCAGCAACAAGTGTATTTCCTTTTGAAAAGTTCATGCTTTGAATTTTTAAGAGCAGACAAAAGATTACTCAATATATCTCAAACAGTAGCATGATTAACAATGATTTGCAGTAGCATCTCAATGAAATTAAAAGCAGTGGGTGCTAGCATGTTTCACAAATCAGCTCAAAATATTTTTCAACTAAGTAGATACTAGCAGCTAAACACCCATACAAGAAATACAGTCATTTTTCACAGAAAATCAGGGGACTCCCCCACACTTAATTCATAGAAGTATACAAAATGAATGATTAGATTGAAACAAATTGTAGAATTAAAACATTACTTCCCTGAATGTGTAGCTTCTAAAATTTACAAATGTCTCCCTTTGATTTCCATGTGCATGAACTCTGGATGCTCCAGTTTTCCACCTACATGATGAAACAATTTAACATTAGTGTTCAAGATTTTAAGGTCAAATAAAATTCAACCACAGATTATGAGTTAGGGAGTGTTATCCATGATCTTTAGTGTACTCTTCCTCTGGGACATGAATGATAGCCACGTGGAATCTACTGCCTATTTATTGTCCTAATAAAACAACACTCAAATTAAAAACAACATGCAAAAAGAAACTAAAGCAGGAAATGAAAAGGAATAATCCTAGGATAACCGCCCAGGGGGTCCTATAGTTTGACTATCCACAGTTGGATAGTCCTCGGATCAACCCAGTCCGATGGGGGATTTAACTTCTTGCTTAAGAACCACCAGATGTGATTCCTTCCAACCTTAGTCACTTGCCATCTTTGAAATACCCCAAGTGCAGCTTCACCCAAATTCCCCTACTTGGAAATTAAGTACTTCATATTGAATGGTGGAGGGGAAAAGAGGATATAGGGGTACTTCCCCACTTCTTGAGGTTGAGTGTGCACAAGATGTAATGTTGGAAAACTTGGATGTGACTTGTATTCTGGTTCATTCCAATAAAACATTTCCTCTTGGAAAGCAATTAATATGTCATCATCCACTTCTATTCTAGTGCACAACTCCAAAAATTAATCTTCAAAAATAACTCCCAAACTGGAAGTGTCATCCAGAATTGGAAGTTCAATTAACTCTTTAGCAGATTAAACCTTAACTTCCTCACTCTCCAAGAAATCACAAAGGTGATATACATCTTCAATACTTGTATAGGGAGCAACACAATTAAGATCAATTTCAATGTAATCCAGGTTGAATAAAAATACAGCTTCTTCCATAAAATTGTCAACTCCCTTTATCAGTGATGTTTGTTCCTCCTCATGATAGAATAGTGATCCTAGGATTGGGTCTGGGGTAAGAGTGAGGTAGTCAACCTTCTCCAACCTCTCTTCAAAACACACCACCTCACTTGATGAATCTTCTAAAAAGAGTGATAGGATATCATGTGCTGGCTCCACCTGTTGAAGCATTGAAAAATTGTTAAAATAGTTATTGCAAGAAAAATCATTAGAATGGAAATCAAAGAAAATATGATCATCAAATAAATGCCCGGTATCATGAAACATTGAAAGTTCCATCTCCTGCCAGCCCTTGAAAACATCCTTGGAAATTGGTTCTAGAATTTCCAGCTTTGACTCTAGGAATAAATCCATATCAAAGTTGGGAAACTCCAACTTTTTCTTTCTTCTATTTCTTTTCTCTTACCTTATCAATTGTTTTCCAGAATGTTGGGCTTCAATAGGAGGTGGTGGTACTGCACTATCTTCTTGGTAGCCTTTGACCTTATCCATGGCTTGTTGCATCTGCATGATCTCATGAGAATAAATTATCTCCTCATCAGTAAGGTCTCAATGTTGTCTTTCATGCGTCTAACTTTGAAACTTAGCAACAGCCTCCTCAAGCTCTTGAACTAGGTCAAAGAGTGACATTATATCAGATTCATTAGAGTTCACCACTGTTGTGAGTGTGGATTTTTTTATGATTTTTTTATGTTTTTTTTATATTTTTTTTGTTTTAAAATGAAATAAAAAATTGGAAAAACCACTGAGACACTCATTTCTTCCCTGGAAACAGCGTAAAAATTTGACGGTGTCCTTGTCGTGAGGAGGGTCAAGATTACATTTATAAAGACCCAAGATATAGCACAGTGGATAACCTCGGGGTCACTCTCAAGGAAGTAGTGTCGAGAGCCTAAGTGGTCTGTTCCGAAAATCTTTTTGTACTTTTAAATACTTTGAAAACATAAAAACACACTCCTAGGGTAACACTAATCAATGCTGAAAAGCACAGTGGAGAGGGAAACAGTGATAGAAAAGTGCAGAAATGCAAAGACACATGACAAAAACCAGGACAAACAAATGACACCAAGACACAGAAGAAGAAAGTCAGTGAGAACAAGGCTGGGCACAGGTTAATTCACCCTCTACTCCCTATCCTAGATCAGCTTAAGTAATTGATCAACAATTCTCGAATTCTCTCAGTGCATGACCAGTGTCTTAGATCACATACCAATCTCACCTATAAATTGAACACTCAAGCATCGAAGTTCTTCAATACTCAAGCGTTCCTCCGAACTGTAAGGTGACTCACCCAAAAAATTCATTCTAGAAAGAATTTATCACAATCTAGAATGATTCCACTAAGATTGTCACATCACACAACCAATCTTGATTCTAAATTCGAGAAATCAAGACAGGAAGGGGAGAAGAAATTAAACAAGAAAGTAGCAAATCATCATACGCAAGATCTCGATCTCACTTAATCTAACTCGCAGACACGATCTACCAAGGAGAATAAAAAGAACGTGATCGCGTTGATGTGTGGATCTCCAGATCGTGTTGGGTTTCATAAACTGGATCTAGCCCCGCAAATTAGATCTCTATTTCTAGAGATTCGAGATCACAACGCGAGACGAGAAAGAATAAATGACACAAACAATTAAACATAACTAACATAATAATTAAATTAACTAAACACGCAACACTATGAGTGTATTTATAGACTCAACATAGAACACCAAAAACAGAGCAGCGGGAGGATGGATGAAATGGAGGAGCGGGAACCTGTCTCCAGGTCGAAGACGAGTTCTAGTCTGGTAAAAATGGTATGGAATGATGTGTGAACGGTGGTGGAGTCTCCTCCACTACTGCTATGGAATTGGCCTTGGCCCCCTCTGCCTTGCTTCGGGCCCTCGGCCCTTGGCCTTGCCTGCCTCTTGGAGAGAGGAGTTGAGGGTCCTCTTATTTAGAAACAAAAAATAGAAAACTAAACTAACAGGCAGTAGATCCACATGGCGTGCTTTCATGTGCACGTAACCAGCTTTTTAGTGAACCCCCTGTGAGTTTACCCAATTCCCCTACAACGAACTCGTGAATATTCTAGTGCATTTCCTACGTACTGCTTCTTTTATCACTGCTTCAATGAGTAGCTCCCCCTGCATGGAACACCAAACAAAACGCACGTGAGTCAAATAAAAATAAAATGAAATTATTATATACCATATATTAAATCACAAATTAAAAAATGATTATTAATATATATCTATATTTTTAAATATTACCTAATATTATTATTAACATATATATGTTTTAATAACTATTATATTCATTTATTAATATATACCTTATTATGAAACAAAAGTAATTGATATTATATATAAATATATATATGAATCGGTTCATTATATATTATGTATATTTTATATTTTATTATGTATGTAACAATTATTATATAAAGAAAAATAAAAGAAACAAATAAAAAAAGAATAAGAAGTGGTCTCGGGTTTCACCGTGGAAGGGAGAAAGGGGAAAGGAGACTTCAGCGTAGGAGAGAGAGAGCAGGGGGGAGGAGAGCAGGGGTAGCGGTGGTCGCCGGCGTAGGAGAGAAGAGCATGGTGGGGGTCTGTTCGATGCAAAGGGTGCGACGTGGGGATGGAGCAGCGGCTCAGCGGGGGTTCAGTGTGGAAGAAGGGAGCTGGGCGACTTGAGGGAGATGGGGCTTAAACGAAGAGGGAAAAGGAGCTGCTCGGCGGCCGTGTGGGCTCATGGCAGATCCATGAGGTCTGTAGGGATAGGGTTTAGGCGCAAATGGGAGGTGAGGCCACGGCGAGGTGCGGGTTCAGATTTGGGGGTGCGCGGCTCGGGTTCGGATGGCGCTTGGGATGTGCTGATGGATATTTTTTCAGCTACCATGGTTGGTGGGTGGTGCACCAACCATAGCCACAATGGAGGACTTCTATATTGAGGGCTTCACATTTCACATGTGCAGCAACTATTGTTTTGGCTGCCATTGGAGTTGGTGGGCACCATTTTTGAAGTCCAAGGTTTGGTGGTAGGATTGGTGGGAGTTGTGTCAAACTTGACACCTCCCACCATGGCTATTTAAGAAGGGACAAGGGTGCTTCCTCCATCATTAGATTCGAGCCAAGGAAGAGATCTTTAAGAGAGGGCCGAGAGAGCTCCATGTGATAGAAATCAAAGGGAGGTGTGGGAGGGGTCTTTTGTAATCCTTGTTCTTGTGAAATAAAGATTTTTTTCTTCCCATTCTTCTCCTATTATCTCTCGTAGTGGTCAGCGAACCACAACAAGTGGTATCAGAGGCGGTTCTGGTGAAACGGCGGCAGGCGGTGGAAATTTTTCCGATGGCCAGAAAATTCAAGTTGCCAGGAATCATGTTTTCAAGGCATATTCTGAAAGCCTGTGTCAAGACGATTCCAACGGCGCAAACGGCATCGAAAACGGAGCTAAAACGAGCTTTCTAGGCCCAGTCAAAGTTTGGTCAAACTTTGGGTGAATAGTGACCCCTTGTTGGAGAAGAAGGTACTATTCCAGCGCCGGCGACATTTCCAGTAGGTTTCTGGCAGCTGCTCTGGCGTGCCACATCATCGACACGTCATCGCCACATCATCGGACGATATTAACTGTTGATACTGTTTTGATCATAACTTGATCAATAGGTATCCGATTTCAACGATCCAGAAGTCGATTCCACCATTTTCGACTATTCTGGACGCAACAGTGAGCTCCATTTTTCCAGATTCTGCACCAATTTTTAACTAAATTGAAATCTAATGGAGGGATCATCCACGGGAGGGATGATCATGTTGACTTCTTCGAACTACTCCATTTGGAAGTCTCGAATAGAAGATCTTCTCAATGCTAAGGATCTTTTTGACCCCATTGAGAATGAGGGAGTCAACCCCAATTCCACAAAGGAATTGGAGTGGAAGAATCTAAACAAGAAGACGATCGGCCAAATCCGTCAATGGATCGATCACAGCATTTACCACCATGTTGCTCAATAGACTGGTGCGTATGAACTTTGTACAAAATTGGAAAATACGTACCAGTGAAAGACCGCTCGAAACAAGATCCTCTTATTGAAGCGGTTGATGAATCTTCGACTACAAAGTGGAAACTCTATATCCAAACACACCAGCGAGTTCCAAAGCCTGGTGAACCAGTTGGTGGTTGCCGGTAAGACTCTAAATGATGAAGATCAGGTGAACCACTTACTCTACACACTTCCTGATAGCTAGGATATGCTTGTCGTCTCACTCAGCAACTCGGCGCCTGGAGGCAAACTTACCATGGTGATGGTAAAGGATTCACTGTTCAACGAGGAAGCCCGAAGGAAGGATGCGAGTTTCAACCAGACGCAAGCTCTGGTTCTGGAGAAGCGAGGGAGACAACAAGGAGGAGGTCGTGGGGAAGGAACCAGAGGTCGAAGCAAGAACAGAGGAAGGTACACAGATGGTAGGAGGCCAACATACAAATGCTACCATTGTGGCATGGAGGGACACATGAAGAAGAACTGCCGAAATTTGTTACAAGAAAAGGGTCAAAGTAACAACCAACAAATAAGAAATGAAGACGCGCATGTGAGCGTCACCAGAGAAGTTGTTCTTTGCTCCAAAGACAAAGAAGAGACATGCTTTCATACATCAGGCCAAGACACAGAATGGGTGGTCGATACTACAGCATCGTACCATGTCACGCCACATCGTGAGTATTTCTTGACTTATCAAGCTGGTGACTTTGGTGCAGTTAAGATGGGGAATACCAGTTTGGTGGAGATTGTTGGCATGGGTGATATCCAAGTCAAGACGAATGTTGGATACACAATCACCCTGAAGGATGTTCGACATGTTCCAAGCCTTTGGATCAACCTGTTATCAGGTATAGTCTTTGATCGACAAGGCTATGACAATATCTTCAGCAACGGAGCATGGAAGATGAAAAAAGGAGCCATCATCATCGCTCGAGGACACATATGTGGTACGTTTTACAAAACTCATGTAAAGATATGTGCAGACAGCCTCAACATGGTGGAAAGAGAGACGTCATCTAATATATGGCATAGAAGGCTCGGCCACATGACTGAAAAAGGGTTATCTACCCTAACAAAGAAGAAGTACATCAGTATTGACAAGGATGCATCACTTGATCCTTGTAAATACTGCTTGTATGGGAAGAAGCATAGAGTTTCATTCAATACTGCTTCATCACGGAGATCAGAGTTATTGGATCTAGTGCACTCTGATGTATGCGGACCTATGGAGGTGGATACACTCGGAGGTAAAAAATATTTTCTATCCATTATTGATGATTCATCTCGAAGGGTGTGGGTTTTCTTCTTACGAACGAAGTACCAAGTACTGGAATACTTCAAAATGTTCCACGCCATGGTGGAGCGTGAAACTGGAAAGAAGCTAAAGTGTCTTCGTTCAGACAATGGAGGAGAGTACACATATAGGGAATTTGATGCCTATTGCGGGAGTCATGGAATCTGACATGAGAGGACGATCCCTCGCACCCCACAACAAAATGGAGTTGCAGAAAGGATGAACAGAACCATCATGGAGAAGGTCAGAAGCATGATGAGTTTGGCAAAGCTCCCTAAGCCATTCTGGGGAGAAGCTGTTCAGATTGCCTGCTACCTCATCAACCGATCACCATCAGTACCGTTGAATTTTGAGATTCCACAGAAGAGATGGTCTGGTAAACACCCCTCTTTCTCTCATTTACGAGTATTTGGATGTTTGGCATTTGTACATGTATCCAAGGAGCTTAGGAAGAAGCTATACGGGAGATCTACTCCATGGATCTTCATCGGCTATGGAGATGAGGAGTTCGGATACAAGATTTGGGACCCAAAGGAGAAGAAGGTGATCAGAAGAAGAGATGTCGTGTTCCATGGGAACCAGACGATCGAGGACATTCAAAATCCTATAATGACTCAAAGGGAGGGTGTTGAGGAATCAATTCATGATCCAACACCGGTACCAGCACCACCTATCAATGAAGAGGAGGAGGTGCAAAAAGACTCATCAGCAGCGGACCAGGAGGCAGTGGAAGAGGATATTGAGTAGGGGGAGACTCAATCCTCTCCACAAGAAGTTACAGAACCATCACTGGAGCTAGGTGATGTTGTGCCTCCCGAACCTAACATTTCACAGGTTTGAAGATCTTCACGAAGAAGGATTCCGTCAACAAAATATTCAGATTCAGAGTACCTATTGCTGACTGATGAGGGGGAGCCAGAAGGATACCAGGAAGTGGTATCTCATCCTGAAAAACTCAAGTGGGTGCATGAAATGGAGGATGAGATGGATTCTTTCATGAAAAACCATACATACGATTTTGTGGAACTACCCAAAGGTAAGAAGGCACTAACGAACAAATGGGTGTTCAGGCTGAAGAAGGATGGAAGCAAAAGGGAGGTCAAGTACAAATCTCGGTTAGTTGTCAAGGGATTTCTTCAGAAGAAAGGAGTCGACTTTGATGAGATTTTTTCACCCATGGTGAAGATGGTTTCAATCCGAGTCATTTTCAGATTAGTGGCTAGCTTGGACTTGGATCTTGAAAAGATGGACGTGAAGACAGCTTTTCTTCATGGTGACCTCTTCGAGGAGATCTACATGAAGCAGCCTGAAGGATTTGAGGTTTCTAGACAAGAAAACCTTGTCTGCAAATTGAAGAAGAGCTTGTATGGACTAAAACAAGCTCCCAGACAGTGGTACAAGAAGTTTGTCTCATTCATGGTGAGTCATGGCTACAAGCGGACACAGGCGGACCAGTGTGTTTACATCCAGAGATTTCAGGATGGTAACTTTGTTTCTCTTCTACTTTATTTTGATGACATGTTGATCATTGGGAAGGATGCAGCGAAGAATTTCCAGTTGAAGAAGGAGTTATCCAAGTCTTTTGATATGAAAGACTTGGGTTCAGCTCAATAGATTTTGTGGATGCAGATCATTCATGACAGAAAGAGGAAGTTGTTATGGCTATCTCAGGAGACGTATGTTGAACGTGTTCTGAAATGTTTCAACATGGACAAAGACAAACCAGTAATCATTCCTCTTCCCGGCCATTTAAAGTTTAGCATGAGTTCATGCCCATCGTCCAAGGAAGAAATCGAGACGATGAAGATGATACCATACTCCTCGGTAGTTGGAAGCTTGATGTACGCTATGGTGAGTACGCGACCTGACATTTCCCATGCAGTGGCAATCGTGAGTCGTTTTCTCTCCAATCCCAGGAATCAACATTGGGATGCTGTCAAATGGATTCTGAGGTATCTTAAAGGTACCTCAAAGTTATGTTTGTGCTATGGGGGAGCTGAACCACTCTTGGAGGGCTATACAGATGCAAATATGGCCGGAGATCCTGATAAAAGGAAGCCTACATCAGGATACATCTATACTTTTGCAAGAGGAGTTGTATCATGGAAATCAAGGTTACAGAAGTGTGTTGCATTATCCACGACGGAAGCAGAGTACATTGCTGCTTTGGAAGCTGGTAAGGAGATGTTGTGGCTAAAGCATTTTCTCTAGGAGCTCGGATTCAACCAGAAGGAGTACAGGGTTCATTGTGATAGTCAAAGTGCTTTGTACTTGAGCAAAAACTCCATGTACCATTCTCGGATGAAGCACATCGACATTCTCTATCATTGGATATGCGAAGTGATGGATCAACAGCTGTTGCGACTTGTGAAGATCCACACGAAGGAGAACCCGGCAGATATGCTGACAAAGGTGGTTGCTCGGGAGAATCTAGATCTTTGCAGATGCTCCAGAGGATTATAGCTGGAGGGGGAGATTTGATGGATATTTTTTCAGCTACCATGGTTGGTGGGTGGTGCACCAACCATAGCCACTATGGAGGACTTCTATATTGAGGGCTGCACATTTCACATGTGCAGCAACTATTGTTTTGGATTCCATTGGAGTTGGTGGCAACCATTTTTTAAGTCCAAGGTTTGGTGGGAGGATTGGTGGGAGTTGTGTCAAACTTGACACCTCCCACCATGGCTATTTAAGGAGGGCCAAGGGTGCTTCCTCCATCATTATATTTTAGCCAAGGAAGAGCTCTTTAAGAGAGGGCCGGGAGAGCTCCATGTGATAGAAATCAAAGGGAGGTGTGGGAGGGGTCTTTTTTAATCCTTGTTCTTGTGAAATAAAGATTTTTTTCTTCCCATTCTTCTCCTATTATCTCTCGTAGTGGCCAGTGAACCACAACATGTGCGGCGTCGATAGAGAGATGGGGTGCACATGGAGGTGATGCTGGAGAGGTCCGAAGAGGTTCTGTCGCAGCTTGGGTTCGTCCAACAGAGAGGAACATCCAGATTTGTATTTTGATGTTTCTTCACAATCGATCTATAGTCGATTTTCTGCTACTGAGCGTACTGTTGTTGTTGGTTGATTCTTGTGTTTTTTTGTTATCACTGCTGCTTCTAGTTTGGATTCATTGATATGCAGGTTCGTTGATGTGGTAGGAAGAAAGTTGATGTTGAAGTGATTCGTGGATGAGGAGGGAGCAGAGGAACGGTGCCACTGGTGGGAGTGAAATGGTGGTAGGAATTGAGAATTGTGCCACCGTAAGTGAACCTCACGGTCTCACTGTGAGTGAAATGGTGACAGGATATGTGGAACCGTGAATATGTGGCTCGGGGTGCAAGAGACACCGTGAGTGAGGCTCACGGTGAGACAGTAACGGGTTACGGTGTGTGGGGAACCGATGAGACAGTAGGTGTGAAACGGTGGCACCGTGAGTGATGCTCACGGTGGCACCATGAAGAGTAGAAACAGTGCCACTGTGAGTCCCTGCAAAATAAAAAGAACAAATTAAATAATTTTAAATAAAACAAAAAATCGATTAACAAATTAAATTTAATTAAAAACTAAATAAATAAATAAAAATTAAATAATAAAATTAATTGTGTTTTATTTAAAAGAATGAATTCATTAAAAATTATAAACAAACTTAATTTTAAAACAAACTAAAATAACTAATGTCACTTGCTTAAATTAATCAACCAATTAAGTAACCAATTAATAAACTAAATAATTCATTAACTTAAAGAATAAACTTATTAATTGAATAAAATTAAATTGTTCAAACTAATTAACTTATTAAAAGACTAACATGTGTTGTTTATTTACACTTTAAGAATAAATAATTAATCAATTTAATTAACTAATTAAAAATTATTGAAAACTAATAACATCGATAATTAGTTAAATGAAATTAAAATAACAACTTAATTTTATTATTGAAAAATAATAAAAAATAGCAACAAAAACACACTTTTAATAAATAAACACATTTTTATAATATGATTTACAAAATACAACAATTGCTAAATATTACACAAAATACAAAGGTTTGATATTAAAAAGTAAACAAAAATATAAACAAGTATATGGAAAAGTGCATTAAAACTAAGCCACATCAGTAATATTTTTTCCTACTCTGCGTGGTCACTATCCACTTCCTAATCAACTGAACCCACTAAGATGTATCCTATATGAGACTAGGTCTAACAAGGGCTGACTCACCTACCTCTAACCAACAATGAGGTGAGAAAAATGGGGATCCATACAAATACTCAAATGGAACCATATGGATCAATGCATTTAATTTTTTATTATATGAAAACTCTATGATTTCCATATTTTTCTCCCATGAACCACCAAAATGAAGTACATAGGCTCATAACATATCCTCTATAATTTGAATCATCTATTCATTTTGGTCATCAGTATGAGGATGATAAGTTTTACTCAGATGAACCTATGAACCCATAGACTTCTAAAGACCCTACCAAAATAGATAAGTGAAATAAGGATCTCTATTAGAAATGATATTCCTCATAACACCATGAATTTGAACTATATCATGCACGTAGAGGCTACCCAGATCGTGCAGGTATCCCTGATGGAAAATAAGTGGGATACATTTGTTAGTTGATATATGATTATCCATATTGTATAATTTTTATGATGTTTCTTGGGTAATCCCATTACAAGGTCCATAGTGACATCATCCCATTTCCATTTAGGAATGGGAAGAGGTTGTAATAGCCTAGAAGCCCTCTGATGCTCAACCTTCACCATCTGATAGGTGAATAATATTTCCCTGAAGTCTACTATATCTTTCTTCATTCATGTCCACCAGTACTATCAATGTAGATCATGATGCAACTTTGTTAGACCTGGGTGTAATGCCAATCTAGAAGCATGGTACTTTCTCATAAAACCCTCATGAAATCTCATAGGAATCCATACTCATCCTTGAAAAAGAATAGAATTTCCACTTCCAATAGAACATCCTTATGGTGTCTCCCTACCATATAAGTTTTTCCTCAGATCTAATCCATTTGGATTATATAACTATTCAGTATTGATCTAGTCAAAAATCATGGGTAAAACAGATGTCTATGTTAGAGATACTCATCCCTGAGACTTCTGAATATCTAGATGCATATCTATAAAGAGTTTCATTATCTAACACTCATCGCAAGACTCTTATACTTCCTCTGTATATGTATTTAGGCTCAAGGTATTAGTAATTACATTGACTTTACTTGGTGTATAATCCAGCTCAAAGTCGAAATACTATAGATACTTGACCCACCTCCTTTTACAAAGGTTTGGGTCCCACTAAGAAAAGTTGTACCTGAGGATCTTGTGGTTTGTGTACACCAAAAATTTGTCACCCAAAAGATTGTGTCTCTAGCATCTTATGGTGTATATCACTACAGATAACTCTAGATTTTGAGTTGGATAATTCCTATCATGTGGTCTCAGCTATCTGGATCCATAAGCTACCACTCAATCCTCTGGCATTAGAACTGCTTCTAATCCAACTCTGGATGCATAAAAATACATGGTAAAAACCTTGTCTGACCTAGGAAAAGTGATAATCGATGCTGATTTCAACCTTCTCTTCATCTCTTTAAAAACTTTCTCATAAGAATTTGACCAAAAAAATTCACCCCTTTCTTTGTTAACCCAAACATTAGTGCTTATAGATGAGATAAATCCTAAATAAATCTTCGATAATACCCTAATAGACAAAGAAAACTCTGAATATAAAATAAATTCTTAGGCCACTCCCAAGATACTATAGCTATAACCTTATCAAGGTATACTGCAACTTCTTCCTCTGATATAACATGACCCAAGAAGTGCACTTTATCAATCCATAAATTGTATTTAGTTATCCTGGAATAAATATGATTCTCTCTTAATGTACTCAATAAGATGTTAAGATGTTGGTAAATATCATCTATAGATTGGGAGTAAACTAAGTTTTCATTGAAAAAAACTACCATAAACTGATCCAAGAAAATATGAAAAATTTGGTTCATTAAGGCCATGAATACCATTGTCCCATTTTTCATATCGAACGGAATCACTATGAACTCATACAATCCATACCTGATCCTAAAAGCAGTTTGAGGTATGTATAATGTTCTCAATATCAACTGATGATACACTGATCTTAATTCAATCTTAGAGAAAATATAGGACCTCTCATCTGATCAAATAGATTGTTGATGTGTGGAATGGGAAACCAGTTCTTACCATCATCTAGTTCAATCTCTGATATTCCATACGCAAGTAAAAATTCTCATCAGCCTTCTTGGTGAAAATAAATGGAGAACACCAAGGTGACATACTAGGTCATATGAATCCCTTAGCTTCTAGATATTCTAATTGAACTTTTAATTCTCAAAGCTCCAATGGTTCCATATTATAAGGCGATATAGAAACTAGATCTACTCCCGGTACCAACTCAATCATGAACTTGATCTCCCGATTGGGTGTTGATCCATAGAACTCTTCAGAAAAAGAATCCAGAAAACAATCTACCACTGGAGGAAAAGTATCTTGCTATATTGAACCATTTTCTAGAGAAAGACCTATTATTTGATCCATGAGATATTACAATCTACATTGAATTAGTCTTGTATGACCATCCTAAAGATCCCACTCACTTTGGTGAAAATAACTCCCTCCTCTTGGAGATAGAAAGGTAACCTACTCTAGTAACAGTAGATGTGAGCCTAGTATAGAAATAACTAATCCATACACAAAATCAAATCCAAACCTATAATTTCTAGTAAAAATTGATCCCAAAAGAAATAGTAACCACCAATTTCTAGAGAACATGTCTTATAATGTTTTATATTCTCTGACTACACTCCCAGTGGTGTGTCGATGATCAAAAAACCATCCAATCCTTCCAAAACTAATCTCAAACCATTTTTAAAAAGAGAAGATATAAAGTAATATGGTGCTCATGTATCAGAAAAACACAATCAAGGGTATATGATACAATAATAATATCTATGATGGTAGAAGGTTATGCATCCAAACTAGTGGGAGTAGACTGCATAGAATGCAACTGACCGGTCCCTCTAACTTGGTCTCCAGTCTGACTCTCCTTTGTTTCTCCCTCTGGATAGTAATTTCACAACCCACCTTCACCAAGATGAGGGAAGGGACAGTAGATTTCCAGACCCTTCCTTCTTAAAGTTTAAGGAGAGATAATGACCCCCAAGACCCGCCTTTAATAGGTCCCGGAGTGGCGACTAGCACCAAGGGTATAAAATCACACACTAAATGGAAGGCATTACCCTTTTTATTCTAATAGGATCAAGAGAAAAGATAGTAAATCCCACAACACCAAAACTGAAAGTACAAGTATGGATGAAAGTAAACCATTATCATATGCATGTTTAAAGGTAAAAGATACAAGCCACAAAACTCTAAAGGTAAAAGATACCAAGAAATGGAAATCAACAACTGCAACTTCCCCAAAGGTCTGAGCTAGTATGGTCCCGCACGATCCCTGAAGTCCTCATGGAGACTTGCAAGCAATTTTATATACGTAGGGTGATCATACAAGTATACTCAGTAGGGAAAACCAAAGTCTCTCGTGCACAAGTGAGGAGAAATTCTAATGTCCTGTGGAAAAAGAGATAACCAAACACCCAATAAGGAAAAGCTATCCACCCGAACCTTACCAAGGCACGCTCCCCAAATAACACAAGTCAAGTAACATATAGTAATAGCACATCGATATTTGGGTACCCCGTGCCACTTTCCTACTGGTTATTGAAGACATCCTATGCATCAAACCAATCCTGCCATTCTTACCGCAGTCCCACAGCCACACCCCACCCACACACACCTGGGCCATAACCTCACCGCAGTCCCACTACCAAACCCCGCCCGCAGACACCTGGGCCACAACCTCACCGTATTCCCACTAACAAACCCCTCCCACAAACACCTGGGCCACAACCTCACCCCATTCCCACTACCAAACCCCGCCCATAGACACCTGGCCCTTATCCCGAAGACACTTGGGAAACAACCTGCCTGCAAACACCTGGGTCAGAACAACTACTGCCACGCCTGAAGACACATGGGCCTCATCCCGAAGACACTTGGGAAACAACCTGCCCACAAACACCTGGTCCAACCACCACAACTACCCTGCCCGAAGATTCTTGGTCTAATAATGGACTTCAGTCCATCATAGCCTACCCGAAGAGTCTTGGGATATTCGGGAAAGGGAGCAGAAAAGGAGGTAATAACTAGCCACTCATAGGAGTGTTGGAAAAAACACCCCCCCCCCCCCATGAAATGGGAGTGTTCGTCACTTAAGTTCTCAACTTGGGTGGGGTGCAGATAAGAAACATAAAAGCTACAGATATAGGTATAGGTAACAAGCACTCATCCCAACCTAGGGGTTCCAAAACCTCAGCACAAACACCCTCGTTACTAATCATTCATGAAAGAACAGTAAGACACTCACGACCAAGCCACAAATCATTCCCAAAACTAATTCCCATTTAAAATGTTCCTATTTTCATGTTCAAGTAACCCCGTTTAGGTGAATTCTAAACTAATGGGCAATTAACAGGCAAAAACCGCAATCTAGAGAAAGAAGACAGTCAAACAGCAACTTAAACATTCACACCTGGTTCTCTTGTAAAGTCACAACAACAAAGGGATAAGTGAGATCCCTCAAAGTACTGAGACCAAAGAAAACATTGAGACACATCCCCATGTCCCCAAAATCCAGGAGCCAACGGTTTCTCAACAACAGAGGATTCCACCCCAATTCGTGATATAAGCAGAGTAACCACACAGCCTCAAATTCACAACCAGCGAAAGTATAACAACAAGGGATCCCATCCCCACCCATATCACCCCAGAAATCGGCCTGTGAAATAAACAACCAAACTGCTACCACCAACACAAGGCAGACCCATGCAGGTATTTTCAGATTTAAAATATTTAACACACTCCATGGTTTCAATTCCACTGTGCTTTAACTGGGGTTATCACGGAAAAGGGTTGATCCTGGTGCTTTCAATTTATTTAACCGAGTATACGTAATTAAACAATTCCATGTTACGGTTATTTAAAATTCCATGAGCACTGAGGTTCATTAGTGTACAGAGAAATACCACTAATGACCATGATTTTCAGTGAGCATATGCCCCTACAATTCACAACACATAACAACATAAATCGTACAACAGAACATCGATCACCCCCCCCCCCCTTCCATTCATTAAAGGTTCATTCATTATCTTCGTTAAGTTGGGTTTCATAAATTTCCACAGAGGCAAAAGCATGCCCACCCCGCATGATACACATAAAGGAAAGATGAAGGAGAAAATACCTACCTGGTTGATCAAGGATTGATGTTTTTTTCCATGCGCCAAGAACAGGGGATGCGCGATTTGCAGGGGAGGGACGTCGGGAACTCCAAGGATGAGCAGACGACTCGAGTGCAGGTGCACCAGGGAGAAGGAGAGGAGTCGACCAAAAGGAAGAAGAGAAATAATAACTTCCTCTGCGATATATAGATAAAATCCCATTGTTACGGGATATGGGTATTTTGAATGCCTTGAAAGTCATATCGTGGTTTCCCACATGGTTTGGGCAGTTACACACGATGGTATTAAGTGGTAATTTAATATCCCCCATCAGGGACATTTCTCGGGATTTTTAGGTATTAATTATGGGCTTTAATAAGGGTAAAAGAATTAATTACTGTGGGAGAGAAAAGGTCGGGAACTGGAAAAGAACGAAGAGGACACGGTACCACCGTCACGATGTCACCCTCATGGTGTCACCGTCACGGTGTCACCCTCACGGTGCCACCGTCATGGTGTCACCTTCACGGTGCCACCGTTTTGGTGGAGCGTCACTTTTGGCAAAGTAATGGGCCAGGAGGGTCTGGGCCATTACATTAGATACCTCTCAAACTATTCTCTCCCTCGAGAATCAAAACAAACCCGAAGAGAAGAGAGGGTCCGAACAACCACCTCAAAAGATACCTCTCAGGAGTGAACCTCATCATTATCTATAAACACCTACCTCTCAAGAACCAAGAAACATACCAGGGTCAAACTGCCCAGTCATATGGGTTGGAGAGTCTTTTCCCCCATGTCAAGATACTATCTGCTTTGGGCGGCACTGACTCGCCCGCACGGGTTTAATCGCATCCACCTTAATGCATCTTGATTAGGGATCGGGTCCTCCCCTCCCCATATTCAGGACTTTTCACACACATTCAGAGAAAAAGGAAAACCACACATTCCACAGTCAACAAGGTGAAGCATTCCATCACAAACAAGTATAAATATAACAGCACAAAACTCAAAACAACTATGGGTACTGGGCGCGCATCTGTGCTTCCCATTCCCAGGTACTCTCCTTAATCCCACCATGCTTCCACAACACTTGAACTAAAGGGATTGTTCGCCCACGAAGCACCTTCTCTTCACAATCCTTGATCCTCAATGGTCTTTCCACAAAGGTCACGTTGTCCTCGATATCTAGCTCTCCCCATCCAAGTATGTGTGAATCGTCGTGTAGATACCGACGGAGCTGGGACACATGGAAAACATCATGTATCCTCAATAGTGGCGGTGGTAACTCTAGCTGATAAGCCACTTCACCGACCCGCCGCAAAATTTCAAAGGGTCCGATGAATCTGGGGGAAATCTTACTCCCTCTACTGAACCTCTATTGTCCACGCCAAGGGGAGACCTTCAAGAACACGTGGTCTCCAACCTCAAACTTCAAGGGACTCCTCCTGCTATCGGCATACGACTTCTGTCAGTCCTGGGCCACCTTTATCCTTTCCCGTATAAACTGAACCATCTCTATCATGCTTTTCACCACTTCTGGGCCAAGAATGCTCGTTTACCCAACCTCAGTCCAGCACACCGGTGAGTGACACAGCCTTCCATATAGGGCTTAAAACGGAGCCATGCCAATGGTAGAGTGATAGATATTATTGTAGGAAAAATCTACTAGAGGCAAGTGTTGCACCCATGATCCTCCTGAGTCCAGAACACATGCCCGCAACATATCCTCCAAGGTCTGGATAGTGTGCACTGTCTGTCCATCTGTCTGGGGAAGGAAAGTAGTGCTAAGATGTAGCTGGGTGCCAAAATCATGCTGCAATCCTCTCCAGACTCGTGAGGTAAATCGTGCATCCCTTTCTGAGACTACGGATCTCAGAACTTCATTCAACTGCACCACCTCATCCATGTATCTTTGTGTTAAGGCATCTACTGCATCCGACTCCTTGATCACCAGAAAGTGAGCCGACTTCATCAACCGGTCCACCACTACCCAGATAGCATCGCAACCTCCTTGAGCCTTAGGTATTCCCATGACAAAATCCATTGATATGCCATCCCACTTCCACTCGGGAACATCTAAAGGCTGCAACAAACCGCCTGGAACGCGGTGTTCAGCCTTCACCTGCTGACATACCAAGCATTTGGCCACGAACTCTGCCACTGCCCGCTTCACCCCGGGCCACAAGAACTAACCTCTCAAGCCCCGGTACATCTTGGAAACTCCCGGGTGCACTGCTAGGGGTGAGTTGTGGAACTCACTAAGGACTCTCTCACACATCTCCTCTGGAACAAATAGATTACCTTGGAAAAGTACCTGATTTTGACCATCCTTCGTCCACCCTTCCGGAGAATCCCCTTGGTTAACTTGGTCACAAATCACCTCACTTTCTGAGTCTCCCCATTGTGACTCCTCTACCTGCCACAACAGAGAAGATTGCACTGTCATTTGACACAAGCAACCTCTACCACCTTCCATCCCTGCATCTAGGTGCATGGCAGCCAACTCCTTCATTGCCTTCCAAGCATCTTCCGACTCCCGGACTGCATTCTTTTTTGATTTTATACTCAAGGCATCATCCACCACATTCCCATTTCCTGAGGTGTAGGAAACCTCAAAGTCGTAGTCCTTAATGAACTCCATCCACCTCCATTACTGCGAGTTCGGGTCCCGCTGGGAGAAGATATACTTCAAGCTCTTGTGGTTCGTGAAGACGACAAAGTGCTCCCCGATGAGGTAATGCTGCCACAACTTTAGTGTGAACACGACCGTCGCAAGCTCTAGTTCATGGGTGGCATAGTTACTCTCATGGGGACGTAACTGCCTAGACCCATAGGAGATCACCCCTTGTTGCTGCATCAACACACATCTGAGGCCTTTCCTGAAGTATCACAGAACACCTCATACGTTGCCCCTTCTTCTGGAAACCTCAGCACTGGGGAACTTACCAACCTTTTCTTTAGATAACTAAATGTTGTCTTGAACTTCCCATTCCACACGAAAGCCTGGTCCTTCTTGTTCAAGGCTGTCAAATGTGTCGTAACTCGGGAGAAATTGGGCACAAACCTCCGGTAGTAACCTGCCAGCCCGAGGAAACTACGAATCTCTACCACGTTCTTGGGTGCTGCCCAAGAAACAACCGCCTCGACCTTCGATGGGTCCACTGCTATCCCTTGATCGGACACCATGTTCCCAATTAAATGCACCTCTCGCATCCAGAACTTGAACTTGGAAAACTTCCCATAGAGCTGGTGCTGTTAGAGGACCTCTAAAACCATCCTCAAGTGCTCAACATGATCCTCCTCTGATCTTGAGTAGATCAAGCTATCATCGATAAACACAACTACGAACCGGTCCAGGTACTCCCGGAAGATGGAGTTCATGAGTCCCATGAACATAGCTGGTGCGTTCGAAATGCCAAACGGCATGACTACAAACTCGAAGTGCCCATATCTGCACCTGAAGGTAGTCTTAGAGATTTCACCCTCCTTCACTCGCACTTAGTGATATCCAGACCTCAAATTGATCTTTGAGAACCAACTCTCTCCCCTCAGGTGGTCGAAGAGATCGTCTATCCTCAGGAGGGGGTAGCGATTCTTGACCATCACATGATTCTGCCTCCTGTAGTCTATGCACAGCCTTAGACCACCATCTGCCTTCTTCGAAAACAACACAGGTGCACCCCATGGTGACGCACTTGGCAGAACAAAACCCTTCTTCATTAGATCATCAATCTGGATATGTAACTCCCGCAGCTCAGAAGGTGCCATCCGATAGGGATCCATCGAAATCGGGCAGGCACCAGTGTGCAAGTCTATCATAAACTCAACATCGCATCGAGGGGGTAGAGTCGCCACCTCCTTAGTAAAGACGTCCATAAACTCACTGACGATTCCTAGGACTTCCACCATTTCTTCATCTACTGACTCCACTGATAGTTCATCCAACAAGGAAAGGAGGGGATCCTCTCGTCCGCTACTTCTCTAACAACCTCGCTCACCGACGAAGGTTACACGTTGACCGCCCAAATCTGAAAACACAACCCTTCCTCAGAAGCAGTCAATGACGACACCCACAGAGAACATCTATTCAATGCCTAGGATGACATTGTATGGTTGTATCTGCAACAATATAAGATCCCTGATAGACTGATGTGGCCCTATCATCAGTCTACACCCTCGGCATATATAAGATAAGTCGTTCTAGCCTCCGACTGGCGTGCTCAGTACTAGAGGCACTAAAAGTCTCTCGACGTCTAAACCCAAAGCATGGGCCAGACCGGGTGTAACAAAGGAGTGCGAAACTTCGGTATCGAACAAGGCATAGGTAAGAGTACTAAACAAGTTGATCGTACCTCGAACGACCTCTGGACCTACTAGAACTGCTGCCTCTGCGGCATGCAACTGCCCACACCCAGCTCCTCTGCCTCTCTGCTGTCGGCCGCCTCCTCGACCACGCCCAGGTCGAGGTCCCTAAGGAGTGCCCTGAGGTTGGTCTCCTCCTGCAACGTCTGCCCTCTGAGGGGTGGGAGCCTGCTGCCCCTGCTGCTGCTAAAAGGGCCGGGCTAGAAACTGTTATGGCTAAAGTGGGCGCTGAACCTGCCCACCCCCGCTGTACTGCACTCTATCCTGGCACTGATTCTGAATATGTTCATGGATCCCACAAAAGAAGCACCTCGTTCCTGGGCCCGAAAGGAAGGGGCAAGGACCTGGGGATCGGAACTAGAACTCCTGAGGCCTACTTCCTGCTGGTCGAAACCTAGAGGGTCCTGATGCCGGGGGCCTGCTGCTGACTGCTTTCCCCTTCGATGGGCCCAACTGGATCCCTTCTCATGACACACCTCCCAGTGTGTGCATCCTCTCCACCACTTCAGCCTTCTTCTACACCTCCAGGTAAGTCGGTAAAGAAAAGGGAACAACTGCATACTGAAAAGGAGTTCGGAGTGCCTCCTCTAGACGTCTCGCCCGAGACTCCTCATCCGGAAAGAGGTCCGGAGCAAAGCGAAGGAGATACTTGAACTTGATCCCCAACTCTTTCACTGACATAATCCCCAGATAAAGTGAGATTAGCTCCTGTCTCTTCTCATCCTTCATCATGGAAGAGAGGAATTCCGCCCGGAACTCCTTCTCAAAGTCAGCCCACGTAACCTCAGTTTCCCTCCTCTCTCTAAGATAAAGTGTCCACCACTGACGCACTGCTCCCCACATCTGGCTCACGTCCAAAGGCACCCAGTACTCCATTGGAGCCCGAATCAAGCCTAAATCTATCACTAGCTCCTCGAGCCAGCTCTCCGTCTCCACGTCTGAGATGCTGCCCTCGTACTCCCCGAGGGTCTATCGCTGAAAAGCTCGAAGCGTCTTCTACCACAGGTTATCCTCCTCCTCTTGTTCAATCCTCTTTCGATCGTCCATGTCAACCTTCTGGGCCTCGATCATCTATACTACTCGTGGTCACCTTCCAGGTGCCATAGTTGCAAGGTAAACAAGGAATGCCTAAGCCCGAGTAGTGTAGAAGTTTGTTCTTAAATTTTCATAGACTTCTTAATTTATTTTGAACTCCTAAGAAACCCATGAAACACGAAAACACAAGTCATTATAATGCATGTACCTTTACTAGGGTCTCTACCCTGCAATTAGCATGGCCTCACTTAGTCGTTCGGTAGGTCCAGAGTCCTTGCATCGGATCACGGGGGGCCCTAAAATCCCGTGTCCTATCCGGTCTTCCCTGGCCTAATTCATGAACCAAGGTTACCCAACACTGCTGCCCTACCATCCCATGCAATCCTCACTGTGCCTAACTCCAGACCCCATCCTATCTCTCAACCCCCCCCCCCCTCTGATACCATTCTGTCATGAACCACCTTCACCAAGATGAGGTAAGGGACAGAGGATTTCCATACCCTTCCTTCTTTAAGTTGAAGGAGAGATAATGAACCTTGAGACCCGCCTTCAATAGATCCTGGAGTGGCGACTAGCACCAAGGGTATAAAATCACACACTAAATGGAAGGCATTACCCTTTTTCTTCTAATAGGATCGGGAGATACGATAGTAAATCCCACAACACCAAAACTTAAATTTCAAGTACGGATGAAATTAAACGTTTCTCATATGCATGTTCAAAGGTAAAATATACAAGCCACAAAACTCTAAAGGTAAAAGATACCAAGAAAAGGAAATCAACAACTGCAACTGCCCCAAAGGTCCGAGCTAGTACGGTCCCGCATGATCCCTAAAGTCCTCCTGGAGACCTGAAAGAAGTTTTATATACGTAGGGTGAGCATACAAGTATACTCAATAGGGAAAACCAAAGTCTCTCATGCACAAGTGAGTAGACATTCTAATGTCTCATGGAAAAAGAAATAACCAAACACCCAACAAGGAAAAGCTATCCACCTGAACCTTACCAAGGCACAATCCCCAAATAACGCAAGTCAAGTAACGTATAGTAACAGAACATCGATATTTGGGTACCCCGCACCACTTTCCCACTGGTTATTGAAGACATCATATGCATCAAACCAATCTTGACATTCGTACTACAGTCCCACTGCCACACCCCTCCCGCACACACCTGGGCCATAACCTCACCATAGTCCCACTACCAAACCCCGCCTGCAGACACCTGGGCCACAACCTCACCGCAGTCCCACTGCCAAACCCCACCCACAGACACCTGGTCCACAACCTCACTGCAGTCCCACTGCCAAACCCCGCACGCAGACACCTGGGCCTCATCCCGAAGACACTTGGGAAACAACCTGCCCGCAAAAACCCGGTTCAGAACAACTACTGCCATGCTGGAAGACACCTGGTCCTCATCCCGAAGACACTTGGGAAACAAAATGCCTGAAAACACTTGGGACAACCACCACAACTACTCTTCCTGAAGATTTTTGGGCTAATAATGGACTTCAGGCCATCACAGCCTGCCTGAAGAGTCTTGGTCTATTTGATAAAGGGAGTAGAAAAGGATCTAATAACTAGCCACTCATAGGAGTGTTGGGAAAAACACCCTCCCCCATGAAATGGGAGTGTTCGGCACTTAAGTGCTCAACTTGGGTGGGGCGCGAATAAGAAACATAAAATCTACAGATATAGGTATAGGTAACAAGCACTCATCCCAACCTAGGGTTTCCAAAACCTAAGCAAAAACGCCCTCGTTACTAATCATTCATGAAAGAACAGTACGACAATCACGTCCAAGACACAACTCATTCCCAAAACCAATTCCCATTTAAATTGTTCCTATTTTCATGTTAAAGTAACCCTGTTTAGGTGAATTCTACACTACTAGGCAATTAACAGGCAAAAACCGCAAGCCAGAGAAAGAAGACAGTCAAACAGCAACTTAAACATTCACACCCGGTTCTCTTGTAAAGTCACAACAAAAAAGGGATAAGTGATGTCCCTAAAAGTACTGGGACCAAATAAAACCCAGAGACACAGCCCCATGTCCCCAAAATCTAGGAGCCAATGGTTTCTCAACAACAGAGGATTCCACCCCAATTCGTGATATAAGCAGAGTAACCGCAAAGCCTAAAATTCACAACAAGTGAAAGTATAACTACAGGGGATCCCATCCCCACCCATATCACCCCAGTAATCGGCCCTTGAAAGAAACAACCAAACCGCTACCACCAACACAAGGCAGGCCTATGCAGGTATTTTTAGATTTAAAAGATTTAACACACTCCATGGTTTCAATTCCACTGTGCTTTAACCAGGGTTATCATAGAAAAGGGTTGATCCTGGTGCTTTCAATTTATTTAACTGAGTATATGTAATTAACCAATTCCATGTTATGGTTATTTAAACTTCCAGGAGCATCGAGGTTCATTAGTGCATAGAGAAAGACCACCAACGGCCATGATTTTCAGTGAGCATAGGCCCGTACAATTCACAACACATAACAACATAAAGAGTACAGTAGAACATCGATCACACCCCCTTCCATTCTTTAAAGGTCTGTTCATTATCTTCTTTAAGTTGGGTTTCATCAATTTCCATAGAGGAAAAAGCATGCCCACCCTGCATGATACACAGAAAGTAGAGATGAAGGAGAAAATCCCTACCTGATTGATCAAGGATCGACGCTTTTCTCCATGCGCCAAGAACAGGGGATGCGCGATTTGTAGGGGAGGGACGTTAGGAACTCCAAGGACGAGCAGACGACTCGAGCACAGGCACACTAGGGAGAAGGATAGGAGTCGACCAAAAGGAAGAAGAGAAAGAAGAACTTCCTCTACGATATATAGATAAAATCTTGTTGTTACGGGATATGGGGATTTTGAACGCCTTAAAAGTCGAATCATGGTTTCCCACGTGGTTTGGGCAGTTACACACAATGGTATTATGTGTTTATTTAATATCCCCCATTGGGGACATTTCTCCATATTTTTAGGTATTAATTATGGGCTTTAATAAGTGTAAAAGAATTAATTACTACGGGAGTGGAAAGGTCAGGAACTGGAAAAGAACGAAGAGGACACGGTGCCACCGTCACAGTGTCACCCTCACAGTGTCACCATCACAGTGTCACCCTCATGGTGCCACCTTCACGGTTCCACCGTGACCGGTGCCACTATCAAGGTGCCACCAGTGGTGCCTCACTTTTGGAAAAGTAATGGATCAGGAGGGTCTGGACCATTACATTAGATACCTCTCAAACTATTATCCCCCTCGAGAATCAAAACAAACCAGAAGAGAAGAGAGGGTCCAAACAACCACCTCCAAAGATACCTCTCAGGAGTGAACCTCATCGTTATCTAGAAACACCTCCCTCTCAAGAACCAAGCAACATACCAGGGTCAAACTGCCCAGTCATATGGGTTGGGGAGTCTCTTCTCCCATTTCAAGATACTATCCGCTTTGGGCGGCACTGGCTCTCCCACACGGGTTTAATCGCATCCACCTTAATGCGTCTTGATTAGGGATCGGGTCCTCCCCTCCCCATAGCAAGGAATTTTCACACATTCAAAGAAAAAGGAAAACCACACATTCCATAGTCAACAAGGTGAAGCGTTCCATCACAAACAAGTATAAACAGAACAACACAAAACTCAAAATAACTCTACGTACTGGGAGCGCATCTATGCTTCCAGTTCCCAGGTACTCTCCTCAAGCCCATCATGCTTCCACAACACTCGAAATAAATGGATGGTTTGCCCACGAAGCACCTTCTCTTCATGATCCTCGATCCTCACTGGTCTTTCCACAAAGGTCATGTCGTCCTCGGTATCTAGCTCTCCCCAGCCGAGGACGTGTGAATCGTCGTGTAGATACTGACGGAACTGGGACACATGGAAAACATCATGTATCCTCAATAGTGGTGGTGGTAATTCTAGCTGATAAGACACTTCACCGACCCACCACAACACTTCGAAGGGTCCGATGAATCTGGGAGAAAGCTTACTCCCTCTATCGAACCTTTGTTGTCCACGCCGAGGGGAGACCTTCAAGAACACATGGTCTCCAACCTCAAACTCTAAGGGCCTCATCCTACTATCGGAATACGACTTCTGTCGGTCCTGGGCCGCCTTCATCCTTTCTCGTATAAGTTGAACCTTCTATGTCATGCTCTACACCACTTTCAGGCCAAGAACACTCATTTCCCCAACCTCAGTCCAGCACACCGGTGAGCGACATGGCCTTATGTATAGGGCTTCAAACGGAGTCATGCCAATGGTAGAGTGATAGCTATTATTGTAGGAAAACTCTACCAGAGGTAAGTGTCGCACCCACGATCCTCTTGAGTCTAGAACACATGCCCGCAGCGTATCCTCCAAGATCTGGATGGTGCGCTCTGTCTGTCCATCTGTCTGGGGATAGAAAGCAGTGTTAAGACGTATCTGGGTGCCAAAAGAATGTTGTAATCCTCTCCAGACTCATGAGGTAAACCGTACATCCCTATCCGAGACTATGGATCTCGGAACTCCATGCAACTGCACCACCTCATCCACGTACCTTCGTGCTAAGTCATCTACTACACCCGACTCCTTGATCGCCAGAAAGTGAGCCGACTTCATCAACCGGTACACCACTACCCAGATAGATTTGCAACCTCCTTGAGCCTTAGGTAGTCCCGTGATGAAATCCATCGAGATGTCATCCCACTTCCACTCGGGAACATCCAGAGGCTGCAACAAACCGCCTGGAACGTGGTGTTTAGCCTTCACCTGATGACATACCAAGCATTTGGCCACGAACTCTACCACCGCCTGCTTCACCTCGGGCCACCATAACTAAACTATCAATCCCTTGTACATCTTGTAAACTACTGGTTTCACTATTAGGGGTGATTTTTGGTACTCACTAAGGACTCTCTCGCGCATCACCTCTGGAACAAATAGATTACCTCAGAAAAGTACTTGATTCTGACCATCCTATGTCCACCCTTCCAGAGCATCCCCTTGGTTAACTTGGTCATGCATCACATCACTTTCCGAGTCTCCCCATTGGGACTCCTATACCTACCGCAACAGAGAATATTGCATTGTCATCTGATACAGGCAACCTCTGCCACCTTCCATCCCTACATCTAGGTGCAGGGCAGCTAACTCCTCTATTTCCTTCCAAGAATCTGCCGACTCCCAGACCACATCCTTTTGTAATTTTCTACTCAAGGAATCAGCCACCACATTCCCCTTTCCTGAGGTGTAGGAAACCTAAAAGTAGTAGTCCTGAAGGAACTCTATCCACCTCTGTTGCCGTGAGTTCAGGTCCCGCTGGGAGAAGATATACTTCAAGCTCTTGTGGTTAGTGAAGACTACAAAGTGTTCCCCAATGAGGTAATGCCGCCACAAATTTAGTGTGAACACGAACCGCAAGATCTAGGTCATGGGTGGAATAGTTACGCTCATGGGGACGTAACTACCTAGACCCATAGGAGATCACCCCTTGCCGCTGCATCAGCACACATCTGAGGCCTTGCCATGAAGCATCACAGAACACCTCATACACCGCCCCTTCTTCTGGCAACCTCAACACTAGGGTACTTACCAACCATTCCTTTAGATAACTGAAGGTCATCTCACACTTCCCATTCCACATGAAATCCTGGTCCTTCTTGGTCAAGGTTGTCAAAGGTGCCACAACTCAGGAGAAGTTGGTCACAAACCTCCAGTAGTAACCTGCCAGCCCGAGGAAACTATGAACCTATGCCACATTCTTGGGTGCTACCCAAGAAACAACCACCTAGACCTTCTATGGGTCCAATTCTATCCCTCGCTCGAACACCACGTGCCCAAGGAAATGCACCTCTCGCATCCAGAAATTGCACTTGGAAAACTTCCCATAGAGTTGGTGCTGTCGGAGGACCTATAAAACTGTCCTCAAGTGCTCAGCATGATCCTCCTCTGATCTTGAGTAGATCAAGGTGTTGTCGATAAACACAACTACAAATTGGTCCAGGTACTCCAGGAAGACAGAGTTCATGAGTCCCATGAACACAGTTGGTGCATTCGTAACGCCGAACAGCATGACTAAAAACTCAAAGTACCCATATCTACACCTAAAGGTAGTCTTCGAGATGTCACCCTCCTTTACCCGCACTTGGTAATATCCAGACCGCAGATCAATCTTTGAGAACCAACCCGCTCCCCTCAGCTGGTCGAAGAGATCGTCTATCCTCGGGAGGGGGTAGCGATTCTTGACCATCACCTGATTCAGCCTCCTGTAGTCTATGCACAGCCTTAGACCACCATCCGCCTTCTTCGCAAACAACACAGGTGCACCCCATGATGACTCACTTGGCCGAACAAACCCCTTCCTTGGAAGAAGTCAATGACGGCACCCACAGAGAACAGCCAGTCAATGCCTAGGATGACATCGTATGGTTGTATCTACAACAATATCAGATCCCTGATAGACTGATGTGGCCCTATCATCAGTCTACACCCTCGGCATACATAAGATAAGTCGATCTGGCCTCTGACTAGCATGCTCAACACCAGAGGCGCTGAAATTATCTCGACGTCTAAACCCAAAGCACGGGCCAGACCGGGTGTAATAAAGGAGTATGAAGCTCCAGTATCGAACAAGTCATAGGCAAGAGTACTAAACAAGATGATTGTACCTCGAACGACCTCTAGCCCTGCTAGAACTGCTGCCTCTATGGCGTGCAACTGCCCATGCCCAGCTCCTCTACCTCTCTACTGTCAGCCGCCTCCCCGACCACGCCCTCGCCGAGGTCCCTGAGGAGCCCCCTGAGGTCGGCCTCCTCCTGTAATGTCTAACCTTGGAGGGGGGAGCCTGCTACCCCTACTGCTGCTGAAAGGGCCTGGCTAGAAACTGTTGCAGCTGAAGTGGGTGTTGAACTTGCCCACCCCCGCTGTACTACACTCTGTCCGAGCACTGATTCCAAAGATGTTCACTGATCCCATAGACAAAGCACCTCGTTCCTGGGCCCGAAAGGAAGGGGTGAGGACCGGGGGATCAGAACTGGAACTGATGAGGCCTGCTTCCTGCGAGTCGAAACCTTGAGGGTCCTGATGTCGGGGGCCTGCTGCTGACGGCTTTCCCCTTCAACGAGCCCAACTGGATCCCTTCTCGCGACACACCTCCCAGCATGTGCATCCTCTCCACCACTTCAGCCTTCTTTTTCACCTCCAGGTAAGTCGGTAAGGAAAAGGGAAAAACATCATACTAAAGAGGAGGTCGGAGTGCCTCCTCTAGATGTCTCGCCCGAGACTCCTCATTCGGAAAGAGGTCCAGAGCAAAGCAAAGGAGATCCTTGAACTTGATCCTCAACTCTCTCATTGACATACTCCCCTACTGGAGGGAGAGTAGCTCCTGTCTCTTCTCATCATTCATCGTGGAAGAGAGGAATTCGGCCCAGAACTCCTTCTCGAAGTCATCCCACGCAACCTCAGTCTCCCTCCTCTCTCCAAGATAAAGCGTCCACCACTGATGCGCTGCTCCCCATATCTGGCTGATGGCCAGAGGCACCCAGTATTCTATCGGAGCCCAAATCAAGCTGAAAGCTATCATTAGCTCCTCGATCCAACTCTCCGTCTCCACATCTGATATGATGCCCTCATACTCCTCGAGGGTCTATCACTGAAAATCTCAAAGTGTCTAATGCCACTGGTTATCCTCCTCCTCTCGGTCCATCTTCTGTCGATCGGCCAAGTCAACCTCATGGGCCTCGATCATCTATACTACTCGTGGTCACCTTCTAGGTGCCATAGATGCAAGGTAAACAAGGAATGCCAAAGCCCGAGTAGTGTAGAATTTTGTTCTTAAATTTTCTTAGACTTCTTCATTTATTTTGAACTCCCAAGACACCCATGAAACATGAAAACACAAGTCATTATGATTCATGTACCTTTCCTAGGGTCTCTACCCCGCAATCAGCATGGCCTCACTTGGTCGTTCGGTAGGTCCAGAGTCCTTATATCGGATCACAGGGGGCCCTAAATCCCATGTCCTAGCCGGTATTCCCTGGCCTAATTCATGCACCAAGGTCACCCAACACTGCTTCCCTACCATCCCATGCAATACTCATTGTGCCTAACTCCAGACCCCATCCTATCTCTCACCCCCCCCCTCTGATACCATTCTTTCACAACCCGCCTTCACCAAGATGAGGGAAGGGATAGCAGATTTCCAGACCCTTCCTTCTTCAAGTTGAAGGAGAGATAATGACCCCCGAGACCCACCTCCAATAGGTCCCAGAGTGGCGACTTGCACCAAGGGTATAAAATCACACACTAAATGGAAGGAATTACCCTTTTTCTTCTAATAGGATCGGGATATAAGATAGTAAATCCCACAACACCAAAACTGAAAGTACAAGTACGGATAAAAGTAAACCATTCCCATATGAATATTTAAAGGTAAAAGATACAAGGCACAAAATTCCAAAGGTAAAAGATACCAAGAAAAGGAAATCAAAAACTGCAACTCCCCCAAAGGTCCGAGCTAGTACGGTCCTGCATGATCCTCGAAGTCCTCCTGGAGACCTGAAAGCAGTTTTATATACGTAGGGTGAGCATACAATTATACTCAGTAGGGAAAACCAAAGTCTCTTGTGCATAAGTGAGGAGACATTCTAATGTTCGGTGGAAAAAGAGATAACCAAACACCCAAAAACAAAAAGCTATCCACCCGAACCTTACCAAGGCACGCTCCCCAAATAACGCAATTCAAGTAACGTATAGTAATATCACATCGATATTTGGGTACCCTGCGCCACTTTTCCACTGGTTATTGAAGACATCCTACGCATCGAAACAATCCTGCCATTCTTACCGCAGTCCCACTGCCACACCCCGCCTGCACACACCCGGGCCATAACCTCACCGCAGTCCCACTGCCAAACCCCGTCCACAGACACCTGGGCCACAACCTCACCACAGTCCCACTGCCAAACCCCGCCCGCAGACACCTGGGCCACAACCTCACCGTAGTCCCACTGCCAAACCCCGCCCGCAGACACCTGGGCCTCATCCCGAATACACTTGGGAAACAACCTGCCCGCAAACACCTGGGTCAGAACAACTACTGCCATGCCCGAAGACACTTGGGCCTCATCCCGAAGACACTTGGGAAACAACCTACCCGCAAACACCTGGTCCAACCACCACAACGACCCTGCCTGAAGATTATTGGGCTAATAATGGACTTCAGGCCATCACAGCCTACCCAAAGACTCTTGGGCTATTCTGGAAAGGGAGCAGAAAAGGATTTAATAACCATACAATCATAGGAGTGTTGTAAAAAACACTCTCCCCCATGAAATGGGAGTGTTTGGCACATAAGTGATCAACTTGGGTGGGGCGTGAATAAGAAACATAAAAGCTACAGATATAGGTATAGGTAACAAGCACTCATCCCAACCTAGGGGTTTCAAAACCTAAGCACAAACTCCCTTGTTACTAATCATTCATGAAAGAACAGTACGACACTCATAGCCAAGCTACAACTCATTCCCAAAACCAATACCCATTTAAAATATTCATGTTTTCATGTTCAAGTAACCCCATTTAGGTGAATTCTACACTACTGGGCAATTAACAGGTAAAAACTGCAAGCCAGAGAAAGAAGATAGTCAACAGCAACTTAAACATTCACACCCGGTTCTCTTTTAAAGTCACAACAACAAAGGGATAAGTGAGATCCCTCAAAGTACTGGGACCAAAGAAAACCCCAAGACACATCCCCATGTCCCCAAAATCCAAGAGCCAACGGTTTCTCAACAACAGAGGATTCCACCCCAATTCGTGATATAAGCAGAGTAACCACACAGCCTCAAATTCACAACCAGCAAAAGTATAACAACAGGGGATCCCATCCCCACCCATATCACCCCAGCAATCGGCCCGTGAAAGAAACAACCAAACTGCTACCACCAACACAAGGCAGGCCCATGCAGGTATTTTCATATTTAAAATATTTAACACACTCAATGGTTTCAATTCCACTGTTCTTTAATCGGGGTTATCACTGAAAAGGGTTGATCCTAGTGCTTTCAATTTATTTAACCGAGTATACATAATTAACCAATTCCACGTTACGGTTATTTAAACTTCCAGGAGCACTGAGGTTCATTAGTGCATAGAGAGATACCACCAACGGCCATGATTTTCCGTGAGCATAGGCCCGTACAATTCACAACACATAACAACATAAAGAGTACAGCAGAAAATCGATCACACCCCCATTCCATTCTTTAAAGGTCCATTCATTATCTTCGTTAAGTTGGGTTTCATCAATTTCCAAAGAGACAAAAGCATGACCACCCTGCATGATACACAGAAAGGTGAGATGAAGGATAAAATCCCTACCTGATTGATCAAGGATCGACGTTTTTCTCCACGCGCCAAGAACAAGGGATGCGTGATTTGTAGGGGAGGGACGTTAGGAACTTGAAGGACGAGCAGACGACTTGAGCGCAGGTGCACTAGGGAGAAGGAGAGGAGTCGGCCAAAAGGAAGAAGAGAAATAATAACTTCCTCTATGATATATAGATAAAATCTCATTGTTACGGGATATGGGGATTTTTAACGCCTTGAAAGTCGGATTGTGGTTTCCCACGTGGTTTGGGTGGTTACACATGATGGTATTAAGTAGTTATTTAATATCCCCCATCGGGGACATTTCTCAGGATTTTTAGGTATTAATTATGGGCTTTAATAAGAGTAAAATAATTAATTACTACAGGGGAAAAAAGGTCAGTAACTGGAAAAGAATGAAGAGCACATGGTGTCACCCTCACGGTGTCACCCTCACAGTGCCACCATCACGGTTCCACCGTGACCGGTGCCATCATCACGGTGCCACCGTTTTTGTGGATCCTTACTTTTGGAAAATTAATGGGCCATGAGGGTCTGGGCCATTACAAGTAATGTCACTCATGCACTAGGTACCATGTCCCCTACCTCAATTAGAATTCCCATTAGAAATATAGAAACCAGTTTGATGAGGGGTATTTGAGTCCTTACCAAACTCTAATACCTGTCTTGATCCCTTGCCATTGCTTTGCTGCTTCATAAACCTATAAAACTCTATAGGTGGCCCATCCTAACTCAATAATTTCTCTCCAAAGTAGGGTGTGTGAACTGAGGATGCTTGTGGGAAAAATTTCCACTCTGATAGCACAACAATATAACATGGTTCTAAGATGGTTTCTCACTACCCTGGCTAATATGACCATTTTTCCCTTAGAAATAACTATCATTTTAGTGCTTCTTTCCACTTGAAAAAGAGTTCCTAGCGTACCTTGCTAAAACAGCTTGTCCACTACTTAGGTCCTCTCTTAGATTCCCTTCTGTGATGAAATATTGATTCATCACTTCTGAAATTATACTAAACTAAAAAATATTCACCTATGACTTGATCCCATAAGAAATCCCATCCTTGAAACACCACACTCTGTAAAACTCACCAACTGCTAAAGATGGTGAAAAAAACTACAAGTTAGTGAAACATCCAGCATACTCCATCCCTGACATTCCCTCCTACATCGGGTGCATGAACTCATGATACTTCTCATCCCTCAACATTTTAGGATAGTAGTGACTCAAAAACTTTTCCTCAAAGTCCTTACAGGATAAGTCATATTGCTTATTATATTACTCTAGAATGTACCACTAATGCTTGGCAGGTCTAAAAATCATGTAAGAATAAATCTTTAACCTCCTATATGTCGGTGTATTGAGGTTCTTGAAGATATTCTGTACTGACTCAATCTAGAACTTGGCTGCCTGAGGGCCTCTCTCCCAAGTGAATATAGGCATATGTTGTAGATAAAACTCTCTCATAATCTCATACATCAATGTTATGGTGTAAATAGTATCCCTTTCCATGGATCACATGACCCTTAGGAAGCTATCACAAATCTAAACATCAATCTGATTCTTGGGATCTATAGGAATATTTGGATTATCTATGTTAGGAGCATTCTGATTTCCACTCTCCTAACTCTAAATTTAAATATGGTGAGGATGAATTTTCTCTATAAGACAAACACACTCCTTAGAACACTGTATAAACAAGGTCAACATCAATAAGTAACAATATTAGAGAACCACTAGCTCATGGTCTCTCTAAACTTGTCTTAATAAGTTAATTTTCATGACATAATAGTTCAGTTATTCCATTTTTCATCAGATATAACAGGGATCTCATTTCATGGTTCATACATGAAAATATATCACATGCAATAAATATGTCTCTATCACAAAAAATGCATATTAATACATATCTCTACATGCCTATCATAATGCATTCATACTCATATTGCACCATATTGATCAACAAGTATAAATCTCAAGAAACAATAACATCACATAACATGTGAATCACCTAAGGTGAAATAATATCAATTTTAACAAGTGAAAAACATGAATATCAATCCCATCCCTGGGTACTCGGCTTTTCCCCTGTACATGGGTTAGATACTCCCATACACAAGATCATTACCAAGTCTTGAAACATTCTAGTATCCTTTATAGCTTTTCCAAATATTAAAGTAATAAAAAATAAAAAACTGAGGCTTTGATACCACTTTTTAATGTCCTCTGACCCATCACTCACTCACGTGTCCAAACCTGGTTGGTCACTAGATCTCAAACACCTCCCCATATGCCAAAGGTTTCTGACTATCATTGGGGGTGTAAGGAACATAGTGGGGAGCCTATACCCCCTGGTATATATTTTTAATAAAAGTGGAAATAATATCATATTAATAGAAATAGATAAAACATTACAACAATAATAGATAAACCAAATAATTATAGTAACTGATCAAACCAAAAAAATGTAATGATAGGATGGTGTGTAGTTAAGTGTAAAGTTGGGTATAATATAGAAAAATAACTAAAACAACTCAAATAAGACACTAAATACCCTGGTCCCGATTGCCACATTGGTCTTGTCCCCAAGATCCAACCCATCTAGTAAGCAATAATCAACAACAAGTTCATTTTCCCTTATCCAAACATGCATCAATGTAATCTAATCAGGTACCAAACGGTGTCCTAGATAGGGTGTGAGTAAAATTCAATTTATCGACACTGACATGTCTAAAAGAAACTAGTTTGATAGTAAGTGCATGCAGTAAGGTGATAAAAATAGGTATTAATTAATTAATTAATATGATATAAAAATTAACCCACTTCCTCACCATGTCAGGATACCTATGATCATGTAGCATCTCCATTCCAACTGTAACCACAATTATATGGTATAAACACATAACCAGACCAATCCCTCTATATAATCATTTCTGCATAACTAGACCAAGCCCTTTATATAATCATTTCAGTATAACTAGGACCAAGCCCTCTATTTAATAATTTTACTACAACTGGTCCAATCCCTTTATATAATCATTTTAGTACAATTTGTTTAAGCCATCTATATAATCATTTCATCATAACTAGGCCAATCCCTCTATATAATCATTTCAACAAAATTGGTCCAAGATCTCTGTATAATAATTTCATAAAAATATATAACATGGGTTATAATGTTAAGATTAACACAAAATAACATCATAAGACACAATGGTTTAATCTTCCAATTACCTTTTATTTTTCAATTACCCTTTCATTCATCAACTTATGTCTTAATCTGTTATCATTCCATTGTACACAACTATATCATATCACATTATCTCCAATCATTTCAATAAACAATCCATCTTCTAAAGTGATCATATCATAAATAATCACCTAATATATAATGTCATGTTAATTCATGTTTCAAGACAATAGCCAATTCATTATCGTTCAAGGTAGGCTCACCCTATGGGTGGCTGAAAGCCAGGTCTCAACACTGTTGAATCCGAAGGGATCCAAGGATTAGTCCAAACACATGATTATAATCACCCATTATTTTTTTAGTTAACTCATATATTGTTCTGGTGTGATCGCATATTATTGCAAAAACTTAAACAAATAGAAACAGACCATAGGTATTTGTTCTAGACCACATACCTTTATTCAGTGATCAAAGAGACACCATAAATAGGGAATTACAATGATGAAAAAAGTCAAAGGAGATAAACAAGGAAAACCAAGATCATAAAAGCATCAAGATCAAATCTAGATTCAAAATTGGTCAATAGATCACATCTCTATAATAGAGGATAGCATAAGAAAGGAGAAAACCAAAGTGGAGGAACTCATAGGAGATAAAATGCTAGACTAAGTCATTTGTGGGGGAATAAATTTTCCAAAAATTTCCAAGAGTCTCCCTAGGGTTTGATAGAAGAGTGTGCACAATGAATGGGGAAAGATTTAGGCATCCAATGTGAATAAAAAATTATGATATCGATGAATTCACATTGTGCACCCCTTTCACAGTGTGAATTCTGAATATGCTGAAAAACACATCACATAGGGTTAAGAATACACCCATAAACCTTTTCACAACATGAAAGTAAATAATAGAATATATAAAATTCATTTCATGAAAATATTTCATGGCTTCTTCTAAGTGATATATTCACATCATGTATTACTTACATTTTATGAATATGTCCTATAGGCAGTGGTCACTATAGATTCTTGTAGAAAACCCAAAAATCCTTCAACTCATATCGATCCCAATGAGAATCCATTTATACTCGGAATCCACTAATTAAAAAAAATACATCCCTGAACTTTAGATCATTTTCCTTGAAGAAAATATCTCCATTCCTCAAAGAAAAGGCCTAGCCACCAAGGTTTAAAGAATAAAATAAAACCAAACTAAAAAAGGTTCAACTAAAACTCAAAGAGGTATGTACCTATAAAATACATGATCTTACACTCTTGATCCTAATCATAGGCACCCTAATGTTGGGACCCCTGATTTCCACTCCTCCAAGGCAGTGCTTACACCATGCCTCATCCAAAGCTGCATGAGTAGTATACATGTAAGCCACAAATGTGGAATCATCAAGGGAAACTACTGACCTTTCTTAGTAGAGAGTCCTTTTGTTGGATCTCCCTCTCCTACTTAGAAATGGTCTTCCTAGGTGTAAGCCTTGCTAACATCTAAGTTGCATGATGTAAAAATTACTAGCCTAGCATTCTAGATTTACAAAATTAAACTGAATGACAATGTCCTTAACACATGGCATAAAATTATAGCCTTACCCTTTACAGAAAATATAGGATGCCCCATGTATGACTGACACTGGATGACCACAAACCTCTTACCTTATGTGATGAGAATAGGATTCCCCATATATGATCATCATGGGATACCACTTCCTTCCATATTTTGGGATGAAACACCTGCAATGGGTAGCTACCATGAGTAATCCCAACACTATCCTCCCTCCACCCAGGATGAAACCACAACACCCATGTAGTTTTCACACATAAACCCCAACCATGTCATCACTTCTCATAGCATCACCTAGGAAACTTCCACGCGTAAGACCCAACCACATCATCACTGTTCATATTAGAACCCAGGAAGCTTCCATGCATATTCCTCACCCCATTACTCATTGAATCTCATTCCACAACATGAGCTTCCTTACTACATGAATTTAAACCACATGGACTAGTCCTGTCACATGAACTTAAACTGGATCATCGAATTGTGTGGGTTTTGATCCATGTTTACTGAAATGGTATGCAGGATGCCTCCTTCAGATTTAATCTTGATATCTCAACATCACCATAAAATCCCTAACTGTGATCATCTCCCCCCATGGGGGAATACTTTATCTCACCACCATTAAATCCCTCAGTGTGATCATCTCCCCACATGGGGGAACACTTTTTATCACCCCCTTCAAATCCAAAAGTATGATCATCTTCCCCATGGGGAAACACAAAAAAATCAAAGTGTAATCTTATCCCAACTTGGGGGAACACTCTCTCATTACCATAAAACCCTCAAGGTGTAATCATCTTCCCCACGGGAACATACTGAAAACATATCTCTATATTTCAATAAACCGATGACAAAGTTTTCTCCATAAGACACTAAAACTTTTACCAACTTGTCTCCATAATACACTAAACCTGTAACCCACCTAAAATCTCTACCCCATGCAATAAACATGGGATGTCTGTGGTAAAAATACTCAGATTCCTTATGTACTCAGAATCAACTACCCTGTATCCAACACAGGATACCTTATGTTTTGTGCCTAAGATGTCGTACATGAGAGATGCCTCTGACTTCAAAAGGGGAAGACTTTACAAATTCCCAACACACCTAACATCTTGAGATTCTCAAACATTCTCAATGTTAATATATACTCTAAATAAAGGTTTTTATCCTTTTAAGGTAGAAGTAGCATAATTAACTGGTGTCTACCTTGAGATGGAATTGGGATTAAGTTTCACGAACACAGATTAAATCATTAATGGGGACTCGGACTAGGAAATAAGCTCCAAGGAGGAATCCATGGAAGTAAGAACTGACATCAAATAATTTGGTTTTGATCAAGTATCCAACATCACCATTTACAGTGATGGAATCTGACCTCCTTTGGAAAGATGGAATGTGGGTCCAAAAATACGCATGACGCGTAGCCCTGATGTAAAGAATCAAAAACAAAAATGTTTAACTCAACATGAAGATTTCTCTTTAAAATATGAGAACTAGTAATATTAGGGAACCATCATATTTACATGTCACTAGAACCATATATTCAGAACTAGGTCCCACCAAATGCATGTGGTCCCAATATAAAACTCTCCTGTGACTTGGGGAAGATAAAATTGGGAATACTTGGTCTTCGATATCATAAATGTGTTTCATTTATCTATCTCAAAAATAATAGACAATGTTGGGAAATTGAGAATCTCTTTCATTAGATCTGTACTGACGGATGATTATATATTCATTATAGGATTCAAGCTTTAGTATATCGATGACCTAACACTAATAGGCATGGGGGTAATAGGAATGTGGGTGAGGTAATCCCACATGATTGCATCCCTTCCATAACATCCATAATTTCTTCATCTACTGGGTGCCCATGCACCATGTCACCCTATGATCTCATCCAGAGGAGGGTAACTAACACCCTTGTTCGTCAGTATGAACAACAAGGTATCATTATCACTAGGGATATAGCCTACCAAGATCTTGAATCCTGAGAACCTTAATGACACTACCACTCTTGAGGGTTGTATAGGGGGAAACCACCCCCCCCCCCTGTTTCAATGGAAACCTGCTTAGGAATTCTTTCCCCAGTGAATTATGATAGCTCACTCTTCTATACTGAGGAGGTAGTGTATGTTCGATCTATACCTGTAGTGGTCACTACCTGGGAGACACCTAGTAGGGTTCCCACTCATCCACATCAGCACCAACACCGACTGATCCCATAGGTCAATGAGAGGATTGATCTCATTACCACTCTGCTATCCCCGGTCCAAAACACTAGAAGTCGATGATGGGGATAGGCCCATAACATTTCCTAATAGGAGGCATCTTCTACAGTTCTAGTGTCCCTCACCACCAATGGTGTATCCTATCACATTACCGAAATTGTTGAGTGAGGATTCATCTTCTCCCTCTTGGTAATGATAACCCATATACCTATTAGGAAGGTTGTGTTGACTCTATCAATCATTGGTTCCACTGAAAACTATTATGGGACATCCCATAATGAATAATTATAGTGCAGAGGTCCTCCCCGCACTAACACCAACCAACACAGAGGTCCTCCCCACATTATCACCAACTACTTTGGAGGTCCTCTCTACACTACCACCAACCATTGTGGAGTTCCTCCCTGTTGTGAAGGTAATCCATATTCTGAAGATCTATCATAGGGTGGGAGGGTGAGCATCCTCTATGGGGGCATGCACACAGCATAGGTTGTAATGCACTTAGAGGGAACTGAATCAAATTTTAGGAACTTATTCTTGGAGAAGTATTGCTCCGTTAGAGGCAGGACCTTAGGCAGCATCATGTCACTATCGACCTCTCAAAATTCAATAAAATGGATGCATCGATAAGGTAACATTTATACTCACTACTATAGTTTGGAGAAGCATCCCGTCAATTGAGGCTTATGATCCTTGAAGTTTAGGTTCACAAAATCCCTAAGTCCCTCTACAAGTACATGTAGTTGGAGGATATTTTGGCCTCATTCAAAAGACTCTCAATGTAACTTTATCTATCACCATCAGTTTCTATCATCTATAACTATATACTAAAAGTTGGAGAGATTTCAGGGTCTCTGATGATTCCCTCATATGATGGTGAGAACTCCCCTAAGACATAAATAAATTCTGCCACTCTCGCACATGAGTAGGTAGTAAATGCCACATCCTACATAGATATGATCTTAAAGTTGGATCCACCTCTAATAGAAATTACAATATATAGTGGATGTTTATCCTACACGAATCCCCTATCCTAGTAAATTAGTAGCAAAAAAGGTATGCATCAATGCCACCACCAATTTACCAGCCAGCACGAATTGGGGTTTGTGGTGATCGAGGGCAGGATCATCCTCCTAGTAATGAAAAAAGGACTTATGGGGACTCTTGGATACCAAAAAGATATCAGTCATGTTATGGTCACCTGTAAACCTAAAATTTTTCATCCCAAAGTCCCTTACTAAGGACCAGATAGTTTTTTCCACCAGAATATATGGTTGATGTTCAACTGCCTTTGGGTATATTAACTGACCTACCCAGGAAGCCACATGAACCTCAATTTCATTCACCAATAGTGGAAGAGGGTTGAGATCGCAACACTTCTAATATCTCATCATATTAAATCATATGGTTATTGATAAACTCTACAGAAAATCTAAATTAATATCCTTACTGTGCTCCAGTGAATCATGGTAGAGTCATCTCAACATGTATAGATCAGAGGATGGGGTAGTATATTACCCTCTATTTCTTCCATATTCTATATCCACAATGGTACTGTTAGTCAGGATCCTCAACCAATGGTAAAAATTATCCTCAAGTTATAGACACGGTGAATTTCATCACTATTGACCCTCCTGAGGATCAAAGAAATCCGGACACTGACACAGGGCATGACGGGGCAAATCCAATCCAAGGGGTGTAATGGTACCAAGAAGATACCCTAATAGGTACCCATACTCATCAGCAAAGAATGGCATTGATCATTAGGATTATCCCCAATGAGACATTTTCACTTTCCTACCAATATATCAGAAAAGGATAAGGGGTTTTCCGATCTTATTTTTCCATATGAGATTGCATTAGAGACTGAGTTAGATGTTAGGATGGCCACTTTTTTCTAGGAGCTAGAGGTATATAAGAGGATTACTATAGATCTTATATATGAGTATCACCTGGTTTATGACAATGTCAAAAGTGGCCTCATATCTCCTCTAGTTGGTCACCCATTCCTTCTTATTCAGGTTCCTATATTTGAACCAAGTGGCTCAATATATCCGATCAGGGAAGAAGTTGGGGCCTATGAAAAATGGACAAGGTATGAGTCACCAACTCCACCTAAGTAGTGTTCCTATAAGGATGATGTGATATCATCTATCACCACTTTCCTTGAGTCTATGGAAATAAGAAAGATATCAATTCAGCTTGAGGGGAATCTGTATCCAGCATGGGTAGACCAAATGCATCTGCCACCAGAATTTGTCAATACAAGTTTCACCATATTCAATGGTATGGTTGATCTACTGCAACATTTGTCCCGCTTCATCTCATGGTGTAACCCAATTTTGGGGACTCTAGAATATCTTGAAGATTCTAAGCTCCAATGTTTTTTCTAGACCCTATAGGGACCCACTTTTATTTGTTATGGATAGCTAACCCCAAGATCCATTACAGGCTTAGAGTATCTATATAGAAAGTTCCTCAGTCGGTTTAACCCAACCTCATACAAGACTATCATTGTCGACCTATCCAAATGAAAATAGAGTCTCGATGAGTGAGTTTCTTATTTCATTATTTGATAGAAATAAATCACATACTCACTCAACGTGCCACTTTACTAGGAACAGTTGTTTATGATATGTGTGGAGAACATCAAATATGAGTTAGTTCCCACCGTCATATCCTTAAATTATTTGGGTGGATTTTAGGAGTTCTCTGAAAAATATCAACATCCAAAATAAATTTTATAGTTGACCAAGAAATGATGGTTCCCATTTCCTCTTACAGCTCTCGTGAGGAGGCATGTGAAAGTATAAACAGATACTCCTATGCATGTAGAGGATCATGAGATGTTACACCTATCATCCCATTTACCAGATGAACCCTACCAAGTGCAACCCTTCTAGACTCACCCTCACCTAGTTCAGCTTCATCATCCACAACTTTGTCAAGAAAAAATTGTATCAGACCCCCATTAGGGCTAGGAACCTAGTGTTCCTTTTGCAGAAAGAAAGAACAAAACCTACTTTTTCAAGGATGCATGGGTCCCATGATATTTCATTTGCACCCTAGAAAAGGTGATCTTTAAATTTTTATAATTCATGAGACCCCAAGAGGCTAAAACCAATTGCACCAACCACTACCTATACCATAGGGTCCTTGGACACACCATAAAATAATTCTTTGTCTTTAAATATTGGCTAGGATTCACATGTATCATGGCCTAGAAAAATTGGGATATGTCCTATAAAAAGTGGAACATGTCTCCACTGAACCCGATAATGACAGCCAAGACTCTGGTGAGTGGAAGTAGGCTCCCACCTGAGGAATGCATAATTGAAATAAATGATTGGCTTAAAAGACAGTCACTCATGCCCATAGAATTATCTATGCCTACTTGAGAAAATCATATCCTCTTTTGAACACTATGGATCCTAATACCATAGAATACATGCATGTTCCATATACTCCCAAGTCTAGAAAGAAAATATATCATTAGCATAAGAGAAATTAGAGTCCCCCACTAGTGTTGAAACTAGTTTGCACCCTTGGAAACTTCATTCCTACTAAATCAGGGGATATTCCTAGGGTATGTCTGGCCCTAGACTATTCCATTGATGAGGATAATGAATAAAAAAATTGAACATTGGTGAACTGGTGGATATCTACACAATTCTCAATGATATGAAACACTTTGTGAACCCCTCAGGCACTTTCGGATGACACCGTCGAAGGAGAGGTACAGGAAACACCAGCAGATGAAATTTTTATGCCAATGTTTCAAACTAAGTTGTTCATGCTACTAAAACTAGGTAGCAGACCTCAAATAGGGATCAACAAGTATATCCATCCCAAGCCACTCCATCGGGTGCGCCTATACATTTAGTTGTATTGATTGACTTTGAGACTCAGCCATGACCATGTTGTGATCATCCACATCCATTTAGGGCATGATCTCATCCATCTAATGCACAGTCGCTAGTTGTTCAAGGCATTTCATCTAACCAATAAAATAGTTCCACTATCACTAGTCAGGCCCCAATGCTCCAGTCAATAGTGTTTGATGGGATACCTACTAAATAGAGACACTATGCATGTGAAATATGTCCCTAAAATGGAAATATGATGTGATAAATCACCTTGAAAATATATCATAGAGTCTCTTGATTATCTAAGAGTATCAACTATCAAAGAAAATGTGTGAGGTCCTTATCGAAGCCTCAAACAACCCCATTTTGTTTGAGACTGAGGTAGCTACCGATGATGTAAAGACCTGTAAAATTCAAGGGAAATTTTTTCTTAATTTTTTTTGGGATTTTACAAGAACGCAGTTTTTTACGGCGCCTGATTCCGAGGCCCGGTGTGCCCGGAATCAATTTCTAAAGATAGGCTCGGGTACGTTCAGTGAACGAACGAGCGGGATTTTAAAACTTTTGAATCGGTGCTCGGAATTGAAATATAAGGGCACCGATGAACTCGCAGCGCCGGTAATTGCTTAAGAAGACCCCTTTCTAGAGTTTCATTTTCTCGGGATGTGTTGTTTAAATAAGTGAGGGATAATAATATAATTGTTTTACAATTATATTTTCCTTTTCTTGTTAAGTGGATTAAGTGTTGTGTCACAACACTTTCCCCCTCTCTTATGTGGTTATAACCTAAGTAAGGGAGTTGGGGGTGGGACCCACTTGTAGTCAACTACCTGTGTGAGGATTAAGGTGGGGTGGGGCCCACATGAGCCCAACCCCTCACCTTCTTCTAACGTTCATAACCTTTTTCCCTCTTATTTTTGTAACTCTCAAAGAAAAACCCCCTCTTTTAATTAGGTAACACACCCACACCCCCCTTTAATTGAAAATTCAAATCTTTAATTGTGTAGGTTTTTCAAGTAATTAATTCTTGGATTCGTTTGAATTTCAAATGAATTCCTTTGGCTTGTGTGTTAATTAAATAAGACTAAGTCTTATTTCGTGGAAGGATAGTTGATGGTGCGAAAGGATTTGGGGAGGAAATCTCTAAGTTCTGAAGGACGTTCTTCCTCCTTGAAGAACGCGAAGAACGCACCGTCACCGACGAAGAACGCCGACCTCCGACGAAGGACGACAGCGAGAGACGTCTTCCTTAGAGATCGCCGACGTGACACCGTGTACCGCGATGCCAACGACCCTCTCCTTCTATGACGCCTTCTTCTGCGACGAACCTGCGTTCAACGATTACATCAGGTAGGGGGATTATTTTGAGAATGGTATTATTCCCTTGGTTATTCCTTCTAAAACAAATAACCCAGATCAACTCATCATTAAGTTGATTCGCGAATGTTTTATTTTGCGGGTTGGAATATTGGTATGATTCTTTTTATTTAAGAGGTTGTAGGGGTTTATTTATTTCGTTTGTTCCTGATTACTTCATCGTTGGTCTATCATCTATTTTGAACCGCCTGTTATCAAAATAACAGGAGGAGGTCGGACCACACAAACACGGTCGACCCTCCTCCCCCTTGTTGGTTGATTTTTGTTGAGGCTCGTGTAAGGCGGCGCGATGCCGAAGCACCGCGCGGGAAATGTTATAGAAAGGGTGGAGAAACGTGGCGCCGTCGTGCCGCACTGTTGGAAACAAACTAATCCGCGGCGCCATCGCGCCATGCCAAAGAACCTTGAAGGAACCTCGAAGCACCGCGGCAGGATCGGGGCCGCGGCGGAGGGGCGCGGCACCGTCGCGCCGCGCCGGATGGACCAAGGCCACGGCCGGTTCCGGGCCGCGGCGGAGCAAGGGAACCGGCGACCGGTTCCGGGCCGCCGGTGTCGGAGCAGGGGGACCCGCCTTGCCGGTCCCGTGTCGGCAATAGCCGGCCGGCCAGTGCGGGCCGGCCGGTCAGGGGAAGAGTTGGGGGTTACAAACCCCTGGTGGCCAGCTCGAGTGCCCCCCCATTATGGGGGTCGCGGTTACAAAAACAGGGTGACAGGCGCCCCCCCCCCCCCCCCCCCCTCATCGGCTCGGCCGTTTGGCTAAGCCACCTAGCCAGCGCGCCGGGCCGGACCCGGACCCGGACCTGGGTCGGGTCGACCCGGTTCGGGCCGACCCAGGGGGGGTGGGCCGGGCCGGGCCCAGACCCCCCATTTCGGACTGTTTCTGTTCGAATGCCCATATCATGGGATACGGACCTCCGATCAATGCACTGTCAGTTGCGATGCGATCCTTGGATCGAGACGGTCGTTTTAGTATATTACACTCAAGGTTTCAAAGAACTGTGGGTTCATCCAGGTTGGTTCGGATATGAAACCAACCAGGCCCTCAGAGCGGAAACGCTTATATCTTGAGCTCCGGATGTCCGATTGACGTGTCGTCAACTTTCTTGGATTCCTCTTATTGAGACAGAACTTTTTGGAATACTCCACTTGAGATTTGGATGCAGTTGAATAGTGGTCGAGTTGGATTGTACCCAAAATCCAACCGGGCCCTTGGAACGGAAAAGCTGATAACTTTCAGACTGGACGTTCGTTTGACGAACCGTCAGCGGCGTTAGCAATCACGTGGAGAAACGGTCCCTATGAGTATACCCTATGAGAGTTCGGGGTATAGTTGAGATACGGCCGGGTTGGTTCACACATGAAACCAACCAAGCCCTGGGGATGAAAAGGCTAATAACTCATAGACCGGGCGTCTGATTGACGCGTTGTCTGTTGCATTGAGACCCCTATGATGAGGCGGACCTTTGAGATACTTGGAGTATCGACCTATAGCTCGTGGAGCGGACCCTCCTAGAGATGAGCGTGCAGAGTACGGAGACCGTGTAGCTGACTAGGACCTGAAGACTGCTTGACCGACTCGACTTGGAGTGAGTCGACTAGCCCAGTGGACGAATCACTACTTTGTTTGGGTGCAGAACCATGGAGGATGGAGCACTACCTATATGACAGTGCAGACTCGCGGTACTCGTCCGGAGAGTACCTCTGCAGGCTATTAGGGGGTGTGCACTACTTTTTTTGGGTGTCATACCCCGGTGGGAAGCACTACTGTGTTTGGGTGGCTGGCCCGCAGTACTCGACAGGAGGAGTACCTCAGCAGTCTTAGGTTAGTGAGCAGTACCTCGGAGTCATTACAGGACCACTGTACACTCCAAAGACTGGGCTCTTCAGCAGTTATGGATTCAATAATGAAAATCCTAGTTTGAGCTGAGTCTATAACCTCTGTGTTTACCTCATTATTGAGATGGGTCACTTGATAACTTAGGTATATGTATGGGCATATACCTAGGTAGTGGTTAACCTTTGATTTTATAATCTTTGTGTTTCCTCATGATTGAGATGGGTTACTTGAAAACTTAGGTATATGTATGGACATGTACCTAAGTAGAGGTTCTCTGTTGAGATATTCTTTGTGGTTATCCTTGCTGGTTTTAGTGAGACCTTGAGGGTCTCAGGGTCCCTACTGAGTATCGTATACTCACCCCTGCACGGGCTGTGCCCGCACCTCATTGTGTTGGTTGTAGACGACGGGCAACGCTGACAGAGGCCGAGTATTCGAGGACTGGATGGTACCCGGAGGTGGACCACACGACGAGTCAATACCCGGAGGTGGACCACACGACGAGTCAATATCCCGTGGTGGACTTCATGGCGAGATGACACACGGAGGAGGTTGATGGCCGAGAGCATTATGGAGGCTATCTGTACCTACCCTTCAGGTAGGATCGGTGGTGGACGATCCAGGAGTTGCGCCATCTATACCTACCCTTCAGGTAGGATTCGAGGCGGATGACCCAAGAGTCGCTTCCGTTATTCCAGCTGTTGTCTTTTTCTGTTGTACTTTTGTTCAATTGTAGTTGTACTTTCAGTTGGGTTTGTATTCTGGCTCATTTACTTTTCAGCACTCTCTTTTGTACTTAGTGTTTTACTTCTGCTTGTACTCTATGGTGTTTGTTTGCTTTTATAAAGGCAATGTCTTCCCAGTTATCGTGATTTACGCCTTTGGTGCTAATCGCCAGCCCCTGGCCTATTGAAGGCAGGCTTGGGGTAGTCACGGCATGGGCCCCGAGGACGGGTTGTGACAAATTGGTATCAGAGGAGTTCGGTTCTACCACAGAACTTAGGACTCTGATATTTTTTCTATGTGAAGCAATAGTGTTAAGGGTACCGAGTGTGGTCTTCAGTTTAGGGAGTCTAGTGTTGGTGTGGGCGGCCGACGTATCCAAACACTAGGACCTTGAAAACTGATTTCCAACTTTGTGCACGAAAAACACTGATTGTGTGTGTGTTTTCAAAGGTTTCCCCTTAAAACAGCTCAAACCAGGTCAGCTCACCAGGTATAAATGTTTGACCGTGTCACGTTGTTTCTTTCAGGATACCTTTTCATGAACAACTAGCTAGAGCCTAGGGGGATGTGCATACTGACAGCCTGTCGAGCGACGAGGATTCGATACAGTGCCCTCTTACAGTTGAGGCATCAGCAGAGGCACTAGAGGTACTACCATACATTGGGCCACCGATGCCACTATCCCTAGCAGTAGGCGATGCATGCCACTTGAGCACGCTGCACGAGTTCCAGCGCCAGAGGCCACCCAGGTTCTAGGGAGAGATGGACCCGCAGGCGGCTGAGGATTGGCTGGAGGCTGTGGTGAGAGTCTTCAGGCTAGTGGGGACGCCAGCAGACTTCATGGTGATATTTGTTGCTAGCCTTCTTCAGACAGCAGCAGGCAGGTGGAGGAGCCACTTGTTCCAGTTTTGCGACAGTATGACCTTCACATGGGGAGATCGAGACCTTCTTCAGGGTGGAGTTTGTACCAGTAGATCTACACCCCGAGCGTGTTCAGGAGCTTCTGCATTTGCCGCGTGTTTTTTTATCAGTAGTCAATTCATCTGTAGGTAGTAGACAGATGATGCAGAGGTCCAGGGGGACCTGACTAGTAGCTGGGCGATCTCGGGTTTTAGGATCGGTGGTGCGGGGCACCCGGGGTGGGGTCAGACCCAGGCGTTCCAGAAACGGACAGTGTTTCTCCTGTGGCAGGAAGGGTCACCTGGCACATGACTATCCGACTCCTCGCACAGTTGATCCGCAGGCGTTGGAGGAGCCACCGAGACAGAAGCAGCGGCGGGTGCTTGAGCAACAGCCAAGCAGTGGACAAGGAAGTAGAGCTCTGGGAGCAGGTGGATAGGAGCGGAACTAGTGGATACGTCACTTTTACTTCTAGTTCCATGTTGTTGTTGTATTCGTGTCTTTGTACTATAAGCTGAAATAATAAAAAGACACTTATCTTTTTGATGTTTTCTTTCCTGTCCTTTTGTTTGGTTGAAACTGAGTGGTCTCGGTTAAGACTGTTGACTTGACCCTCACTTTCAAGATTTCTACTGTAGGAGACCTAGTGACCTCACACTGATGCCGACAGTGTGACTCGGCCCTTGCAGGTGAGAGTGACAGTTGGATCTCTTGGTAGTAACGTTGAGGCCTTACGACGACATCCATGGCATGAATACATCATTCATGTCAGGATTGACTGTATTAGGCAATGTGCGTGGTTCATCCAGGGGATGAGACCTAGTTTCTCTTTTCAGCAAAGAAGAAATCTTAGCAGCTCTTACAGATCGTAGGAAAAGAAGGTGCAGATCATCCAAGAGCGGATGAAGACTGCACAGCGCAGTAAGAAACAGGAAACCAGCGCCAGTCTTAGAGACTCGGGAGTATTAAATGTTTCAAGAAGAGGAAGCTTTAAAGAGATATGAGTCTGCGAAGCAGCAGACATGGAGGCAGAGCTAGGAGAGCAGCATGAGGTGGTGTACGTTTTAACATGCTACAACCACCCGCCTCAGTTGTCCCCGCCGGGCTTAGGGAGCTGGAGGGCAGGGGAGGATAGTAGCTACATGCGGTCAGGGAGAGTGACCCAATGGCTCTAAGAATGATTCAAGGGACAGTCTGTGTCCACTACTAGCTGTCATAGTAATAGACGTTGATATGAATCATTCCTTCCTTCCACGAATCTTGTCCTAGACCTAGAGTTTCTGGTAAGCCGTAGACTTGACCCTCGCGTCTGGAGATACCTTGGGAGAAGACTCGATAATCACACTTACGCTGACAGTGTGGTCAGACCCTTGAGGTGAGAGTTTCGGTTGGAATCTCTTGGTGGCAGCGTTGAGGCCTTACGACGTTGGTTTGAGTATGGACTGGGCAATCACAGTTCATACACAAATTGACGGTATTAGGCAAAAAGGTTGTGGTTTAACTACGACATCGGGATGGGTTTTCCTTGGTCGGCGAAAAGGAAACCCCAGGCAGCACAGGATAAACTCATGCACAGGAGGGTGCGACCGATCACTCTTGAGTCGGTCAACCTTATCCTCGTGGCAGCAGTCGTTTTGAGTTTCAGTTCTAACAGAAATTGGAGACCTCTAGAGTTTGAGGATGATGATCACGTCCTTATACGGGTCCCACCTTGACGAGGTTTACAGAGATGTGGCCAAGGCGGCAAGTTATCTCTGAGGTTCAGCGGACCTTCTTACGTCCTCAGCTAGGTAGGCGTGGTGGTTTACCGCTTAAACCATCCACCTCAGTTGCACCTGGTGCACGACGATTTCCACGTATCTCAACTGAGGAGATACGTGCTTGACCCTTCGCATATCATCGACCATGAGGAGTTGGACGATGGCGATGGGGTGACTTTCACGGACGTTCTAGTGGGGATCGAGGATCGACAGGAGTGGATCCTATGAGGATGGTTGATTCCACGGGTGTGCTTTATTTGGCATTACAGGAACCTCCAGGTAAGCACATGGGAGCGGAAGGCTCAGATGCATGCTCAATACCGCTTTTGTATCCCTAGTTTGTGTTAAAGCTTTACGAGGACGTAAAGCCCTGAGGTGGGAGTAATGTAAAGACCCATAAAATTCAAGGGAATTTTTTTCTTAATTTTCTTTGGGATTTTAAAAGAACGCAGTTTCTGACGGAGCCTGATTCCGAGGTCCGGTGTGCCCGGAATCAATTTCCGAAGATAGGCTCGGGTACGTTCAGTGAACGAACGAGTAGGATTTTCTAACTTTTGAACCGGTGCTCTGAATTGAAATCTGAGGGCACTGATGAACTCGCAGCATTGGTAATTGCTTAAGAATACCCCTTTTTAGAGTTGTGTTTTCTCGGGATGTGTTGTTTAAATAAGTGAGGGATAATAATATAATTGTTTTACAATTATATTTTCATTTTCTTGTTAAGTGGATTAAGTGTTGTGTCACAACACTTTTCCCCTCTCTTATGTGGTTATAACCTAAGTAAGGGAGTTGGGGGTGGGACCCACTTATAGTTAACTACCTTTGTGAGGATTAAGGTGGGGTGGGACCCACACGAGCCCAACCCCTCACCTTCTTCTAACGTTCATAACCTTTTTCCCTCTTATTTTTGTAACTCTCAAAGAAAAACCCCCTCTTTTAATTAGGTAACGCACCCGCACCCCCCTTTAATTGAAAAGTCAAATCTTTAATTGTGTAGGTTTTTCAAGTAATTAATTCTTAGATTCATTTTAATTTCAAATGAATTCCTTGGGCTTGTGTGTTAATTAAATAAGACTAAGTCTTATTTCATGGGAGGATAGTTGATGGTGCGAAAGGATTTGGGGAAGAAAGCTCTAAGTTCCGAAGGACGTTCTTCCTCCTTGAAGAACGCGAAGAACGCACCGTCACTGACGAAGAACGCCGACCTCTGACGAAGGATGACGGTGAGAGACGTCTTCCTCAGAGATCATCGACGCGACGCCATGTACCGCGACGCCAACAACCCTCTCCTTCTACGACGCCTTCTTCTGCGACGAACCTGCGTTCAACGATTACATCAGGTAGGGGGATTATTTTGAGAATGGTATTATTCCCTTGGTTGTTCCTTATAAAACAAAGAACCCGGATCAACTCATCATTAAGTTGATCCACGAATGTTTTATTTTGCGGGTTGGAATATTGGTATGATTCTTTTTATTTAAGAGGTTGTAGGGGTTTATTTATTTCGATTGTTCCTGATTACTTCATCGTTGGTTTATCATCTATTTTGAACCGCCTGTTATCGCAATAATGGGAGGAGGTCAGACCGCACAAACAAGGCCGACCCTCCTCCCCCTTGTTGGTTGATTTTTGTTGTGGCTCATGTAAGGAGGTGCGGTGCCGAAGCACCGCGCAGGAAATGTTAAAGAAAGGGCGGAGAAACGCGGCATCGTCGCGCCGCGCCGTTGGAAACAAACTAATACGCGGCGCCGTCGTGCCGTGCCAAAGAACCATGAAGGAACCTCGAAGCACCGCGGCCGGAGTAGGGCCGCGGCGGAGGGGCGCGATGTCGTCGCGCCACGCCAAACGGACCGAGGCCACGGCCGGTTCCGGGCCGCGGCGGAGCAAGGGAACCGGTGTTTGGTTCTGGGCCGCCGGCGTTGGAGCAGGGGGACCAGCCTTGCCGGTCCCGTGTCGGCAGCAGCCGGCCGGCCGGTGCGGGCCAGTCAGTCAAGGGAAGAGTCGGGGGTTACAAACCCCCAGTGGCCAGCTCGAGTTCCCCCCCATTATGGGGGCTACAGTTACAAAAACAGGGGGGCAGGCCCCCCCCCCCCCCCCGCCATCGGCTCAGCCGTTCGGCCGAGCCACCTGGCCAGCGCGCCGGGCCGCCAGCGCGCCGGGCTGGCTGCCCAGGCTGGGCTGCACCGCGCCGCCGGGCCGGGCCGCACAGCCGGGCCGTGCAACCAGACCCAGACCCAGGTCGGGTCAACCTAGTTAGGGCCGACCCAGGGGGGGTTGGGCCGGGCCGGGCCGGGCCTAGACCCCCCATTTCGGACTGTTTCCGTTCGAACGCTCATATCATGGGCTACGAACCTCTGATCGACGCACCGTTAGTTGCGATGTGATCCTTGGATAGAGAAGGTCGTTTCAGTATATTACACTCAAGGTTTCATAGAACTTTGGGTTCAGCCGGGTTGGTTCGGATACGAAACCAACCGGGCCCTCAGAGCGGAAACGCTTATATCTTGAGCTCCGAATGTCCGATTGACGTGTCGTCAACTTTGTTGGATTCCTCTTGTTGAGATGGAACTTTTTAGCATACACCACTCGAGATTTGGATGTAGTTGGATAGTGGCCGGGTTGGATTGTACCCGAAATCCAACCGGGCCCCTGGAACAGAAAAGCTGATAACTTTCAGACTGGACGTCCGTTTGACGAACCGTCAGCGGCGTTGGCGATCACGTGGAGAAACGGTCCCTATGAGTATACCCTATGAGAGTTCAGGGTATAGTTGAGATATGGCCGGGTTGGTTCGCACACGAAACCAAGAGGTCCCCGGGGACGAAAAGGCTAATAAATCACAGACTGGGCGTCTGATTGACGCGATGTCTGTTGCGTTGAGACCCCTATGATGAGGCGGTCCTTTGAGATACTTGGAGTATCGACCTGTAGCTCGTAGATCGGACCCTCCCAGAGATGAACGTGCGGAGTACGGAGACCGTGTAGCTGACTGGGACCTGACGACTTCTTGACCGACTCGACTTGGTGTGAGTCGACTAGCGCAGTGGATGAAGCACTACTTTGTTTGGGTGTAGACCCATGGCGGATGGACCACTAACAGTGTGATAGTGCAGACCTACGATACTCGTCCGGAGAGTACCTCTATAGGCTATTAGGGGGTGTGAACTACTGTGTTTGGGTGGCATACCCCGGCGGGAAGCACTACTATGTTTGGGTGGCTGGCCCGCGGTACTCGACAGGAGGAGTACCCCAGCAGTCTTAGGTTAGTGAGCAGTACCTCGGAGTCGTGACAGGACCACTGTACACTCCAGAGACGGGGCTCTTCAGCAGTTACGGTTTCGATAATGAAAATCCTAGTTTGAGCTGAGTCTATGACCTCTGTGTTTACCTCATTATTGAGATGGGTCACTTGATAACTTAGGTATATGTATGGGCATATACCTGGGTAGTGGTTATCCATTGATTTCATAATCTTTTTGTTTCCTCATGATTGAGATGGGTTACTTGATAACTTAGGTATATGTATGGACATGTACCTAAGTAGAGGTTCTATATTGAGATCCTCTTTGTGGTTATCCTTGTTGGTTTTAGTGAGACCTTGAGGGTCTCGGGGTCCCTACTGAGTATCGTATACTCACCCCTACACGGGCTATGCCCGCACCTCATTGTGTTGGTTGCAGACGACGGGCAGCGCTGATAGAGGCTGATTATTTGAGGACTGGACGGTACCCGGAGGTGGACCACACGACGAGTCATTACCCGGAGGTGGACCACACGACGAGTCAATATCTGGTGGTGGACTTCACGACGAGACGACACACGGAGGAAGTTGACGGGCGAGAGTGTTGTGGAGGCTATCTGTACCTACCCTTCAGGTAGGATCGGTGGTGGATGATCCAGGAGCTACGCCATCTATACCTACCCTTCAGGTAGGATTCGAGGAGGACGACCCAAGAGCCACTTCCGTTCTTCCAGCTGTTGTCTTTTTCTGTTGTACTTTTGTTCAGTTGTAGCTGTACTTTCAGTTGGGTTTGTATTCTGGCCCATTTACTTTTCAGAACTTTCTTTTTTACTTAGTGTTTTACTTCCGCTTGTACTCTATGGTGTTTGTTTGCTTTTATAAAGGCAATGTCTTCCCAGTTATCGGGATTTACGCCTTTGGTTCTAGTCGCCAGCCCCTGGACTATGGAAGGCGGGCTTGGGGTAGTCATGTCACGGGCCCCGAGGACGGGTCGTGACAGATGAGGCCTATTATAAAAAATAATCTTAACTAGAGGAATGTTATTCCATTGTTTTATTTTCTAGAGAAGATGAGGGTGTTACCATTCAAGGGAAAATATTCCCATTGTATATCATATGCTAGTTTAATATCATATAAATATTTTACTACCTAGTGGATACTGGATCTAGGAAAAACCTCATCACAACTTGGATGCTCCACGAACTGGGGATTACAGAAGAAGATTTGACACCCTCTAATCTGATAATTCAGGGGTATGATAAGAGCAAGCAGAATCTACATAGAAAGATTTGACTGTAGACTCGTTTTTATATACTAGTAGCAAGAACTAAATTTATATTAGTCTCATAAAATATTTCCTACAATATAATTTTGGGAAGTCCCTAACTTCATTTTTATGTAGTGTATCCCTCTTCATACCACCAATGTCAAATATTCCCTTGATGGTTGAGTTGGGGTACTCTAGAGTGATTCATACCCATTTGACTCTAGTGAGGCTCATTATTTAGATGTCATGAACTACAAAAGGGAGGAAAAAAATACATACTGATGGGTTTGAGTGCATCAATTCCCCTAATGATCTAATGGATACTACAGAAGATCCTTAGGTAGACTTTAAAGACAACTTCATTCTACCAATTCATTGGTTGAAACCTATGACATCAGAACTAGGAGTTTATTTCATATTATTAAAGAAGGATTGATTATATATTACCTCTTACTTCTATACTAGACAGGCTTGGCCAACACTAGAAGATCCTACCCCTATAAAGTATTGACAATTTTTTTCCCATGTCCACTGATCCACTACATTCTTGAATGTTCCACAATGTGAAGTTGACTCGATGGAAGTATATCTATCTTCATTATTTCAATATCAGGAGTGTACCTCGTGGTCAGAAACCGCATAGGATTGGTGTATTAGATTTTTTTGCTAAATTATATTTTGAGAAACAGTTCCTTGTTGAAGACTCCCCCCCATCGTATCAAGTTCCAATACTGTCTCCAAATCTATGGATTAAGGAGAGTTACTTCCTACCTATGATCCTCATATCTCGGATAACAAAGAGGATCTAGAAGATACCCCTCCTACATCTAAAGAGGGTTTCTATGCCACTATTGATGAGTTAGCTTGGGTTAACCTCGACACTGAAGAATATCAAAAGATGAAAATGATCAACATAGCTATGTCACCAAAGGAATAGTATAAATATATGGCATTCTTAAATCATTATTGTGACATGTTCACCTGGAGTATTAATGGAATGTCAGTCCTTGATCCCCAAGTCATTGTTCATTTCCTTGGCCTCCAAGTGGGTCATCATGGGTTCAAGCAGCCTCCCAAAAAAATCCCCCTTCCCATAGTGCCATGGTTGAGACCAAGGTTGATAATATTATTAAGGAAAACTTTGTTAGAGAGGTCCAGTACCCCAAATGGTTGGATGATATTATCTCAGTTAGAATGAAAAATGGATAGATTGGAGTTTTCATTGACTTTCTAGATCTCAACCACCATTGTCTGAAGGATGTCTTTCCCCTTCCGGTGATAGAGATATTGATTGATGTTATGGATGGGTTCCAAGTCCTATACTTCATGGATGGATACCCCATATATAATCATATCTAGATATACCCCAAGGATGAATATTCCAGTACCTTCAAGGCACCCTAGTGAACTTTTTACTACTAGGTGATGCCCTTCATCTTCAATAATACTAGATTCACTTACTAGTGTGACATGAATCATGTCATGACCCCCTCTTACTAAAGATACCACAATGAGGGGAGAGAGATAATGAACCTTGATTCCCACCTTCAGTAGACCCTGGGATGGTGATTAGCACTGGGAGTATAAAAATCTAATGAAATCAGAGGCATTATCCTCTATAATAATATAAGATCAGGTATAACAGCCATGTTATTTATTACACATGAATTCATGATTTATTACATAAAAGTACACATAATAAAACCCAAAAGATTGAGAAGTATGGTGTATTTTGGAATTAGGTATATATAATAACATCTTTAATATGGGATAAAACAACATTATTGAAAACTTCCTTAACTTTCTTCTAAAATTTTGTGGCTTTTAAAACTGCATGGGATAACCTAGGGGAAAACATAAGAAAGGGGTGACATATAAAGCCCAGTAAGGGAATAAACATGGAATAAGGTGATACATGTTAGGAAATAGTCATATCAATTGGTAATAACAAGAGTATGAATCATAAACATGAACAATGATACATGATATAACATGATAATCATAATATGGGAAGTGTGGCAACAACTTAAAACACTGCATCATAAACATAGGTAAAGGATAAAACACCAATAAATCATGGTGGAATAAATATTAGAAAGGGATAAGGTTAAATTAATGTCCCAACATGATTTCTCATGAGACTAAACTTTACTCAATGCATTGGATCACTATATAATTTTGAGAGCACTCATCACTTTTATTTCATTCTCATGCTTAAGCATTCCATATAAATCAAAAAAAATGGATTCATTCATCATAATATTTTATTCCATGATAAATTAGTGTGAAATAAATACATGTAAGTACCAATTAAAATAATTATATCTATATAAAGTTGAATACCCTTGATATTAAATTGGTATGTTATTCACTACATAATTGTTTTGGCATGAAAAATCGCAGTGAAATTTCGACAGCATAATGGTGTCACTTAAAAATTTATAAAAATTGGTTGATGAGAGATAAATGTGTCTATCATAATTTTTAAATAAATTTTATATTAAGGGGGTATGTAATAACATATCACATCATGAGGAAATTAAGATAAAGGATATAAGGTAAAGAAGATACTTGAATAAAGAGGAGAAAGGATAAGATCAATTACTTGAGTGTGTGACTCTAAATTCTTGGTAGGGGATTCTTTAGAGGTTGGGAGTTCCTTGGGAGGATTATAAAGAGTTGATGGAAGAGTATAGACATACTCAAAGAAATTTTAGTGAATATAAATGGGTGTTTGGGTGGGTTTATATAGGAAATGAAGGTGATTTCTTTATTATTTGGGTTTTGGACTCTACATAATAAAATAACCAAAACCAAAAACTATCCCAAGGTTTCTAAAAAATGGGATTGGTTATAATTATTTTATAAGTACAAGGGTCTAACTTAATAAAATAATTCCTTTGCTTATGTGGAGGTGAGTCACACTCTTAAAGAAATGATTTTAAAACATTAAAATATATTAATGGTTTTGTAGGATTCGTAATGGATTTATAAAAATAATAAAATAAACATAAAATCACATTATTTTAAATTTAAAACATATATTTGGTCTTTTATACCATTTATATTATTTATTACATTACTTTTGGGTCATTGTGATGTCATAATACACAAAGTATATTTATATGGTATATAATTTTTACCTGAAAATTTGACTGTCAAAAAATTATAAAAAAATCACCGTTGGATAATTTTGACATTATGATTCCAAAAATAATATTAATTTTATATAAATAATTTTATAAATATGTGAATTTTAACTTTTAAAATAGTAATCTACATTTATTGATAAATGTTGGGTTTTTTGACAATAACAGTTTTTGAACCCTTATAAAAATTACATTTGACTTCGTAAAAATTATATGATCATTTATATTTAATATAAATTATTTAATAATAATATTTTATTAAAATATTATTGATTTAAAAAATCCAATAATTCATCAAAATAAATTCCTTAATTAAATTTGAATATTACACAAAAATATTATTTATGTTTTATAGTATAAAAATAAAAAACATTTATAAAGTAATAATAATATGATGAAAATATATTCCTTATTATATAAAAAATAATGTACATAATCATATTTCTAGGGTCTTGATACATATCCCTTTAATACACAAGTAAATGACATAAGGGTAAGGTGTGTTTCCATGAGACTTTCATGAAGTGGTTTGGCATAGATGGTTTGGGTCGTGATATCGATGAGATTGAACTTATACCATAAATGGTTTCACTCATGATTAAGTTTTTGGATCTCAGCTTGATCTTGGTCAAGGTAAAATCTCAAAGATGATATCTCCCTCAGAAGCGCCGATAAATGGGATTCATAAGGTACGATCCTACTGGTTGTGGCCATCACTTACTTTGTCTATTTCAATTGGATTTGTTAAAACCCTATATTTATACTAATCATGAGATCACCATTCAATGGATATATTATCAATGGTAATGATGATTAATGGTCATTTAAATCCAATAGGATATCATAAAACCAAAGTATTCCGTGTGTTTTTTATAACCATTTTACATAATAATACATTTAATTAAATCAAAAGGCGAATTTTATTTATAATAGTTTGGTTCATTATAATATTCCCCCTTAAGAAATTTCACCCTTGACATTTTCATTTACCTCACTAAAACAGATTGAGGTAACTTTGTTTCATCAACTCCTCTAGTTCCTACATCACTTCCTCAAACTTGTGGTTTCTCCACAGCACTTTGGCAAGGTGAATTGTCTTATTTTGTAGAAATTTTTCTCTATGATCTAAGATCTTCACTGGATACTTCTCATAGGAAAGGTAATTATCCAATGGTACCACATCTGGATTTATTACATGTGAGGGGTATGGTATGTACTTTTTCAAGATGGATACATGGAATATATCATGTACTTGAGATAGGTTAGGTGGGAATGTTAGTTGGTATGCCACCTCTCTGATGAGATCAAGGATATCAAAGGGGTCAATGTATCTTGGACTAATCTTTCTATTATTCCAAAATATCATCACTTTATTCCATGGAGATATGCGGAGGAATATCATGTCTTCGACATCAAACTCTAGGTCTCCTCTACGGTTATCAGCATAGCTCTGTTGTTGACTTTGAGTAGTCTTGGTGTGTTATTGAATGGGCTTGAACTTTTCCACCATTTCCTTGACCATTTTAGGACCTATTAGTTTTAGTTCAATAACTTAATTCTAAAAATAAAGTTTTATGCACCTATTACCATAAAGGAATTTATAGGGATCCATTCAAATACTTAAGTGGAAACTATTGTTGTAAGATAACTCAGCCAGAGGAAGATATTGATCCCATCCTCATTTTATGTCAATTGATAATGATATCAATATATCCTTAAGTGATTAGATAGTCCACTAAAATTGGACATCAGTTTGAGGGTGATAATTTGTGTTAATTTTAAGTTAATTTTTTATATCATTTTGGAGACTTTTCTAGAACTTTGAGGTGAATATCATATCTCGGTCAGATAAAATTGATAGTGGTACTCCATGCAGCCTCACCACTTCTCTGATGTATATCCATACAAGTTGATTCATTGAGAAATCCTCTCAAATCGTAATTAAGTGTGCACTCTTTGTAAGATGATCCACTATAACCCATATAGAATTATTTCCTTTTGATTTATTTAGAAGTACATTGGTGAATTCCATAGTGATTTTTTCCCATTTCTATGTTGGTATGGGTAATAGTTGCATCATCCCCTTAGACTTTTTTCTTTCAACCTTTACTTTATGACATACCAGGAACTTAGATGTATATTTTGTGATCTCTTTATTCATATCGTCCTACTAATAGTTCTCTTGTATATCTCAATATATCTTCATGATTCTAGGATGGATAGATAAGGTCGAACTATGTGTATCATCCAACATTTCCTTATTTAGCTCAGGATTTGACAGTACACGTAGTCATGACCCAAATCTTACAACTTCTTCATTAATGCAAAACTTTTAGAATTTCCCTTTTTTTATAGTTTCCAATTTCTTCTAGATTATCATATCATCCATTTGAGCATCTTTTAACCTCTATAAAAGGTATGGTTGAACAATAATTTTTGAAAGTATTGATGATGTTCCTTCCTTTATGATTCTCATGTACACAATTTCCAAATATAATAAGATTGGAACCCTCTCAATTATCATTAATTATAGAATTGTTTGATCCTTTCTACTTAGATCATCCACCACTTTATTATCTTTACTAGGATGGTAGCAGATTGAGTAATCATAGTCCTTGATTAGCTCTAACCATATTCATTGGTGCATATTCATCTCTTTATGTGTGAATATATATTTGAGACTTTTGTAATCTGTAAATATTTCACACTTCTCCCCAAATAGATAGTTCCACCATATTTTCAAAGTTAAGATCACTACAACCAACTCTATATCATGTGTTGGGTAGTTTTGTTTGTGAAATTTTAATTTCCTTGAAGGATAGGCTGTGATTTTTTACATTTTTCATTAACACACAACCCAATACCTTCTTCAAAGTGTCACTAAACACCATGAAATGTTCTTCCCTTGTGGGTAGTGTGAGAATAGGTGCAGTGATAATCCTTCTTTTCAGCTCCTTGAATCTCTCTTCATATTCATTATTCCAATAAAACTGGACTCCCTTCCATGTTAACTTGGTTAGAGGGTTTGAAAAGAATGAAACATTTCTCACAAATTGATGATAGTACCCAGTTAATTCAAACAAAATATAAACATCTATCATAGATATTGTCCTTAGCCATCCTTAAATTACTTTTATTTTTTAAGGGTCCACATATATTATATTTATTTTGATGATATGTCCCAATAATGATACTTCCTTAAACCAGAACTCACATTTTTTGTACTTTTCATAAATCTTCTTCTTTTTTAAGGTCTTTAGCACAGTGCTTGGATGCTCCTTATGCTCCTCCTTGGTTTTGGAATATATTATAATATCATCTATAAATACTACCAAAAAAAATTCAAAGGTAATATATAAAGACTCTATTCATCAATTCCATGAATATTTTTGAATCATTAGTGATTTTGAATGGAATTACTATGAACTCATAGTGCTCATACCTTGTACAAAAAGAAATCTTAGGGACATCTTACTTCTTAACCCTTACTTGATAATATCCCGAACGAAGATCCACCTTGGAGAAGTATTGTTATCCATATAGCTAATTGAACATGTCATTAATTTGTGAAAGAGGATACTTTTTCTTTATTGTGATCTTATTGAGATCATGATAATCAATGCAAAGGTGCATTGACCCATCCTTCTTCTTGGTGAAGAGGACTGGTGCACCCCATAGTGAAGCACTTGGGTATATGAATCCTTTATCCAAATTATCCAATATTTATTTCTATAGCTCCTAAAGTTCCATAACATCTATTCTATATGGATTCTTGGATAATGGTAACACCCCAGTTATAATCTTGATTGAAAATTCAACCTCTTTCCTAGGAGGAAGACCAGGAAATTCCTTAGGAAACACATTAGCATATTCCCTCATAATAGGTATGTATTCAAGGATTATTATTTCCTTAGACTCAATAATTTTATCTATATATTATTTATTAAAGGTAAATAATATCCATGCTTGTGATATTGATTCTAAAGAAGATTTATCATCCTCTTTTCACTTGTACAGAATCGGGGGTCGATTCACAATATGGAGAGTGATTTACTTTTTGTGGAAATTTATGTTGTATATATATAGGGAAAGTCAATCCATACCCAAAATTACATCAAATTCCACCAAAGGGATTATAAAAATGTTCATTGGGAAATTCATCCCACAAATTTTGATAGGGGGGGATTTATATACTTAGGATACAAAAATTTCCTCATTTCTATTTTCACTGACAACTCTACTTCCATGCTTTGTGGTGGTTTTTGAATTGTTATACTAAACTTTTATGATATAAATGAATTCATATAACCAGAATCAAAAAATTATGTTTGTTATTATTGAATGAATAACTATCATACATGCCACCACTTTTTGTTGGGATCCACCTCAACGGTTGTGATGGAAAAAGCTCACCCTTGGTTTCTTGGAGGGTGTTGGCTATCTCTAAAAACCCTTGTCCTAGTGCATTGATTTGAAAAGTTCCCCAGTTCCTTTAAATTTTAGTACTAAAAAATGCATTAAGGGTTGAATGGAGCATTCCTTTCCTCCATTGCATTAGTGGGTTTCTCATGTTGATAATTTTTAGCTAGGTGTCCTTCCTTCCCATGCCTAAATCATTTCCTCTTACCCCTTAGGAGATTTCCAAGTTTCTTATTTCTACACCTTTAATAGGTGGGATATTGAGATTTCTTAGAAGCGCTATATTTCTCCATTAGACTGCCATAATTAAACTCCGCTTTCCACTTCTTATCTGTGTGATACCCTTGAGATTCACCGATATCCATTTCAACTTTGAGGGAATATCAGACAATTTCCTCATAGCTATCAAAGTCATTAATCACCAAAGATTTTCATAGACTAGTTTTTAGCCCACTAAATAAGTGGTTAACCTTGAATTTAGGGGTAATGAAAAATCTGGAGGCATATCGTGCAAGTCCTATAAAGTTTTCCTCATACTCCCTGATAGATTTTTCATCTTTTTTCTAGAGGTCAAGGATATCCCTTTCCATTTTAAAATAGAGAGTTCAAGGAAAATATTTATAAAAAAAAATTCCAAAATTCTTTCCATGAAATCTTTTTGAACTCCTCCTCAGGATTCGTATTCTTGATCAATATCCACCACTGATCAGCTTCTCCCTCTATATTATAAAAAACCAGTAGAACCTTATCTTGTTTGTAATATTGAAGGATAGAGAATATTTTCTCAATGGATTTGATCCATTATTCCATGATTAAGGGATTAGGTGATCCATTTAATGTTGGAGGACTTTTTTACATACTCAATCACTTCTTATTCTCTCTTATGGGGATTTGGAAGCTCCTCCTAATCCATTTTTCCATTTAGAACCCAAGTTATATGAGAGATTATCATCATAAATTTTTTGATTCTCACTCCCATTGGGTTGGTAAATATCATTGGGGAAGTTATCGCATTTCCCTTCGCATTGGTTGTTTACATGATTAATTATATTTTCAATCATTGTGTAGAATAAAAAGAAAATTGGGAATGAGTATTTTTAAGCAATTAAACCCATAAATGAGAATTTAATGACATTAAAGGGATAACTTATAACTTACGTTTATTTCATTAACATATGAATTTATAGGCTTCAATCTATGTTATTAATGATCTATTTACTAATATATATTCATATGGGAATTATTTTTATTCCATTAATAATGGTTCCTGATGAGATTATAAATTTACCAAAGTATATCCCCCAGAAGTATCACACCAAGTGCATAGTATGACCTATTTTCATGTACCAGGTTACACTGAGTTAGGCCTGAAACACCTTGTTGGAGTTGTTACCCCAAGGTACATCTATTCCAAAACCATGTCCACTTGTAGTATCTAGACAAGAATTATTTCTTATACTTAGTCTTATCCCTAAGGCTTTCTCTAGAGTTTTCTAATCATAATCCCAAAAATAACTAAACTTTTCATTTGATACCAAATATAACAACTATGTTCTTTATTACACATTAATTCATGATTTATTACATAAAAGTACATATAATACAACCTGAAAGATCAAGAAGTCTAGTGTATTTGATAATTAGGTACATAGCATAACATCATGAATCATGGGATATTACAACATTATTGAAAACTTCCTTAACATGCTTCTAAAATTCTATGGATTTTAAAACTGTATGGGATAATTGGGGAAAACATAAGAAAGGGGTGATCTATAAAGCATAGTGAGGTAATAAACATGGAATAAGGTGATACATGTTAGAAAATAGTAATATTAATGGATCATAATAAGAGTAGTAATAATAAACATGAACAATAATACATGATATATCATGATAATCATAAAATGGGAAATGTGGCAACAACTTAAAACACTACATCATAAACATAGGTTAAGGCTAAACCTCCAAGACATCATAGTGGGAAAAGTACCATAAAGGAATCAGGTTTACTCCTTATCCCAACATGTTTTCTCGTGATATTAAACTTTACCCAATTAATTGGAGTGCATTATAATTTCGGGCACACCTATCACTTTCATTTCATTATCATGATTAAGTGTTCCATAGAAATCATATAACATGGATTAATTAATCATCATATTTTATTAAAAAATCAAGGATTATGGAATACATACATTTAATTACCAATTAAAATAATTATATGTGTATAAATTTTAATACCCTTGATAGGAGATGGTTATGGCGTTCACTACACAATTGTTTTGGCATGGAAAATTGCGGTGAAATTTTGTCAGCATAACAGCATCACTTAAAATTCATAAAAATGGGTTTATGAGAAAGGGGTGTCTCATAATTTGGAAATAATTTTTAAATTAAGGTTGATATGGAATAATATATCCCATAATGAGGGAATGAATATAAAGGACATAAGGTAAAGAAGATACATGAATAAAGAGTAGAAAGGAAAAGATCCCTTAATTGAGTGTGTGACTCCAAATGCTTGGTAGGGTCTTCTTGAGAGATTTGGGGCACATTGGGAGGAATATTGAGAGTGGAGGTTAGAGTATGTATGTTATACAAGGATTTTGAGTGAATATAAATGTGTTCTTGGTGGGTTTATATAGGAAATGAGGGAGATTTCTTTATTATTTAGGTTTTGGTCTCTATATAATAAAATAACCAAAACCACAAACCATCACATGGTTTTTGCCCATGGTTTCTAAAAAATGGGATTGGTTATCATTATTTTATAATTAAAATTATCTAACATAATAATATAATATCCTTTATTATGTGGAGGTGAGTCACACTCTTAAAGAAATGATTTTAAGACCTTAAAATATATTAATGGTTTTGGAGGATATATAGTGGATTTATAAAATTAATAAAATAAACATAAAATAAAATTATTTTAAATGGAAAAAATATATTTGATTTTTTATACCATTTATAGTATTTATTACATCAATTTTTGGTCATTATGATGTCATAATATATAAATTATATGTATACGGTATATAATTTTTACCCGAAAATTTGACTCTCAGATTATTGTGAAAAATTTACCATTGGATAATTTCAATTTTATAATTCCAAAAATAATATTCATTTTATATAAATGATTTTATAAATAGTTTCATTTTAACTTTTAAATATTAATCTACATTTATTGATAAATTATGGGTTTTTTTACAATTGCAGTTTTTTAACCCTTATAAAAATTGCATTTGACTTCATAAAAATTATATGATCATTAATATTTAATAAAAAATATTTAGTAATAATTTTTTATTAAAATATTATTTATTTCAAAAATAAATTAATTCATAAAAATAAATTCCAAATTGAATCTTAATATTACACAAAAATATTATTCATTTTTTATAGTATCAAAATAAAGATCATTTATAAACTAATAATAATAGGATGAAAATATTTTCATTATTCTATAAAAATAATGTACATAATCATATTTCTAGGGTATTTATACATATACCTTTAATACATCATAAAAAACCCTAAGTATGAGGTGCTCGACCATGATACATTCATGGGGTGGTTCGGTGTAAAAGGTTTGAGTTGTGATCTTGATGAGATTGAACTTCTCCTATAAACAGTTTATATCATGCTTAAGTTGTTGGATCTCATCTTAGGCTTGTTCAAGGGAAAATCCCATTGATTCTATATCCCTCTAAATCTCTAATAAATGGGATTTATAGGGTACAATTATATTGGTTTAGTCCATCACTTCCTTTTTTATGTCAATTGGATTTTTTAAAACCCTATATTTATACTAATCATGTGATCATCGTTAAATAGTTATATTATCAATGATAATAATGCTTAACTGTCATTTAAATCCAATAGGATATATTTAAACCAAATGATTTCATGTGTTTTCTATAACCATATTACATAATAATAAATTTAATTAAATCAAAAGGGGAATTTTATTTATAATAGTCTAGGTCATTACATCGAGAGATAAAAAGAATCAACTACAAGAAACCCCATGACATAATATAAAAGAAAGAAAAATCATCCCACAATGCATGTATAAATAAAATATATACAGATAAAATTCTCCAAAAGTAATTACCCAAAATAAAATCTAAATCAGTGACACAACAACTATCCAAGGTTTCAAGCTAGTAATGTCCAGAACAGTCCATGTAATCCTTCTAGAAACTTGGAAATCGGTTTTTATAAATAGGGTGAGCATACAAGTATACTCAGTAGTAAAATCAAAGTATCTCATTCACATGTGAAATAATCATATTAATGTAGCTGTGAGAAAACAATAGAACCAACAGCACCTAAACAGGGTCAACTATCCATCCCAAACCTCACCAAGGAATTCTCACCAAATAATGCAAGCTAAGTAATATAATACAATATGAGTCACATTGATAAAGGGTACCCTGCACCACTTTCCCACTGGTATGCTTCTCTCACACCCCAACATCATACATCATGGCACTTCCATCTCTTCCGAATTTCACACTACACCACAAGCATGATAACTCCACATATTTCTTGAAGATACCTGAGCTTTTCTCCCCACAAACAAGGCTAAACAAACCACTACCTCACCGCCCTAAAATCACGACCAAACAAACTACCACCTCACCATCCCAAAAGAATTTACAAACAAACTAAAACACATAAAATATCATTTTACTAATTTAAAAAATGGTATTTTATCACATTTCACTTTATTTTAGGGGTGTTATCACACAAGCCATAAATACAGGGGAAACCATTTTTTAGCCAAATATAATTTGTTCGACAATTTTTATTTATTTAAGGTGATTCCAAAAAATCACAAAAATAAAGGGTTCTACAAATCAGTATAGATCAGCACAAAAAAACCCCAAAATCAATAATTTTTAGCAGGGAATTTATCCCATAAAAACACAATATCATAATAATATCAAAGTTGTTAAATCATTTGAATCATTCCCCTTTCCCATCCAATTTCAATTAACCAATTAATTTATCTTGATTAGGTCATCACAAACCATCCTCCATAGATAAGCAAGAGTAAACCCCACCCACATGATAATAAAAGTGAGAAACAATGGATTCCCTACCTTAAAGAAGATTTTTCGACTCTCTATGCACTATAGGATGAAGAAGAAATGCCTAAAAACTACAACCACACATGGGAAACTGTGAATTAACCTACACCCAAAGACCATAAAAACACATCCCGAATCATACACCAAACCAAAATCATACCACTGGAGTGGGTTCCCAAAATAATAACTTGAGAAAACCACCAAGAATATAGAAGAACTTACCATGTATTTCTATAGTTGATCAATCGGAATCAACAGATCGAAGCGGGAGGAAGAGGTCTAGAATATCCCTCAAAATCGTAGGGCTTTCCAAAAAATGAGAGGGAAAATAGGTATGGTCTAATGAGGAGGGGTTCAGATGAAATACATATTTATAACCTAGAACTAAAGAATTTCACATCGTGAATCACATTCATGACATGAATTCCATGGGAATTTCCTAAAAACCAAATTCCATGGAAATTTACATTACCTCGGCCTTTATTTAATTACACGTCATGAATTCCACTAACATGATGTGTAATACATCTCATGGTTTCCCCCTTAACTGCATACAAGTCACGATACATCTATCTACACAAGTAATGAATCAACTTTACATGTCATGAATTCCACTTACATGATGTGAACTTACTACAGCAGCTCTGCTGTAACTCCAGCCTCTACCAAAAACTCTCATAACATCCCTCGAACACCTCCAACTACCAAAACTATAAAGGTAATGGGTCAGGAAGGTATGGGTTGTTACATAAAAAACCTATCAAATGATTCTCACCCTTGATAATCCAAAACCAATCCCAGGAGGAAAGGGGCCTGAACTACCACCCTATGAGATACCTCTCAAGGATCTCGTTACTCCTAAAATATTTCTATAAAAAAACACCAAAAAAATAACCACAAAACATATCACACGACCTCATCACCGCACAACCACAAACCTCCTTCTCTCACACAACCACACTACCACACAAACATCTCATCCCCCCCACACATACACATCCCAAACCAATAACTATCACAACCAACAACCCATACTGCTATGAACATACAAATCAGAGAATTCCATCCCCCATGTTAAGATACTTTCCACTCTGGGTGGAACTAACTCACCTATGCGGATTTAATCACAACATAGTATAATTAATTTCGATTAAGAATCAGTTCCTCCCCTTTACATATGTCAAAACTTTATCACACATCATACATCACACAACACACATCAAAACAAGGGAAGACAACACATCTCATAAAACATCAACATCCAAACATCACATCAAAAATAAAAATATAACAAATAAAAACTCAAAAAAACTCTGAGTACTACACACAAATCTATATATATCACTCCCAAGTACTCTCCTTTGGGCCTCCATGCCTCTATGAAATGTGAACCAAAGGGATGTGTAAGAACCCGGGTTTTTGGAACGGGTCAAAATCCCGACCCTGTTTAAATTTTTGACTGGTTTCTGAGGAAACTGGATTAAATGGGAAGTTTCTGGAAATTTCCAGACTACACGTTGTGTACTTTAAGTACATGTCGTGTATGTGTAAGCAAGTGATCAGCTGTGTGCTTGCCGAGTACATGTCATGCAGTGACCATATATAATTTTCTTACTACATGGTGTGTAGTTTTGAAAACGCCATGTATACCCCCGACCGTGTGAAGCCATACATGGCGTGGAGGCTGTTGGCCGAGTAGAACCAGGAACACGCCATGTCCCCATTGGACACGCCATGTAGTCTAGCCGTGTATAAGGGATATACATGGAGTGTGGGTAAGTCGGCGAGTAAGGGAAGAGGAACCAAGTACATGCCGTGTACCCCTAGGTACACGCCATGTACTCATGTCGGCAGGTTCAGAAAGTAAGTCGGCGGATTCTTTCCATCTTATGAACAGTTAAATGAACCATACATGGTGTGTAGTCCCAACGTACACGCCGTGTACTTTCTTTTTTTCGCTTAAAACGGGCAGTAGCCTCGTATTGAGGCAGAACCTCATCTCCTCCACCCGGATACGTGAACCAAGCCGATCAAACCCCTTTTCTCCTCCCGATCATCCATCCGAGACCCGTTTTGAGCTCTGATTAGTGTGTTGGAACCCCCTCGGTAAGGCCTCTATTCCTCTTTGGCCGTTTTGTTTGATTTTGTTCTAGAATGAGTTATAGGCGTTTGAGAAGGTATGAATCTTTTGTAGATTTACCGCGTTTTAGATCGAATTGGCGGGTGTTACCGGAGGAGTAGCATCGTATGAGTCTCAGGTAGGTGGTGCATACTTCTTTTTGTGTTTTCGCGGTTGTTTGGGTGACGCGGCCAATGGTGTGTTTTTGGGTATTTTGAGTGGGACCTGTTTTATCTGCTTTTTCATACTATATTGTTTATGGGACCTATGGGATGCCTTTGGGTATGCCCGGTTACCAGTTTGCGTGAGTGAGGCCGGGTGAGGGGTCGTTGCTCATCGGGGCATTTTGGCCGGGGAACGCCAAAATGGTTTTAATCGAAATATGATTGTTATAAAATGTTTAGTTTAATTTTTTAAAGCCTGTTATAAATTGTTATAGGCATTTAAGACCTCTGTTCTAGTATGGGACAGCACCTGGTATAGTGCAATTCAACTATTTAGTTTGTTTTTTTGGTTTATTTTTTCTGTTTAAATATGTTATATATGCAATTGCTGGATTGCATCTGATGGACCCTTTTTGGGTTATGTTGGGCTTGGCCCGGTTACGCTTGAGTGATGCTGATCACAGGTTGGGGCTTTGCCCGGGTTACTTGGGGTGGTTTTGACCACGGTATTGGGCATCATGGACATCGGCTTGAGGCAGTACGACTGTCAGGTTGGGCATGGCCCGGGTTACTTGGATGGTGAGGCCATCGGACTTGAGCGACATGGTCGTAGGGACATGAGGTGTCAGACGTGTTGGTGTCTTAGGACTATTTGGTGATTACCGTTCACCGGGACTTTGAGTAGTGTGCACACAGAGATACTCCATGATGAGGTGGTTTTGACCACTCGTGTGGGTAGAGGCCCCCGTAGTTGCGGTTAGGTTTTCTGGTTCGGGGTGCTTATCTTAGAAAGCCACAGGGGAGGTGAGGAGCCTTCAGGGAATGGGCGTGCCTTTGAGACGTCAGTACTTGAGACACGAGGTTTCAGGAGGCACATGGTGCCAGGTTACTATTTTTGGGCATGCCTTCGGGACGTCGGTACTTGATACATGAGGTGTCAGGAGGCACATGGTTTTGGGTTACTAATTTTGGGCGTGCCTTCGGGATGTCGGTACTTGAGACACGAGGTGTCAGGTGTCACGTGGTGCCAGGTTACACGATAGAGATTTCGGCGTTGGCCGAAACAGGTGACGCTCCATGGTGGCTGTTGATCACCAGTGGAGTTTGTGTTTATTTTTGCATTGTACTAATTACTGCTTTCCTTGTAAATGCATGACTGCTTAAACACATATATTTGGTACGCACCGTTGGGTGGTATCCTACTGAGATTTTTCTCATACCCTACACGGGCCCTTCGGGATCCGTGTAGACTTTATGGATTTACGTGCAAGAAAGAGGCCAGCTTCAGGAGTTGGGTTGCATTAGTTATTGCATGGAGATGGTATGGACCTTGAGGTCATGCCTAGCTGGGTTTCTTTGTTTTTGTTTACTTTTCTGTATTGGAATGTGTGTTGTAGCTATTGTTGGTTAGCCATTGGCGCCCTTTTTATATTCAGTTGTGTATGACCTGATCTGGATGCATGTTTTACTGTACAGTTGTAGTTACATGTTCTTAGCATGCTGTTCTATTTATTTCCACTATTGTTGTTATATTTACTGCTTCCGCTATTATCTATATTGATTATGCTTCCGCTCTACGGGTCTGGTTCAAGTCTGTTGTGCCTTTCTTTCCGCTGTATATTTATTATTATTCTCGGACCAGTGCCCTTATTATGATCCTCCGAGAGGGTATATCCTCCCCACTATACCTAACAGACCCTCGCTGCTAGTCGGCAGCCTTTGGCGTTCGGGGATTTGCGCCTAAGGTAGTAACACCTGACCCGTTTGGCACTGTTTGGGTGGCTGGATGGGTCTGGGACGTTACAAAGTGGTATCAGAGGAGTTCTTGACAGGGATTTAGTAGTAGTGTTTTACTGGATACTAATGAGTTTGAGGCTTCTCGTTTCTTTCTGCTGGTTTTACTATTTGGGATGTGGTAGACTAGAGATAGTTTGTTATAGGGATTGGGTTTCAAGCTTGTTCTTGGGTTCCTGCAGCCCCAGGTATGAGGGATGGACCTAGTTGTCGCGGGTGGGAATTGCTGTTTGCTTTTTCTCAGATTACAATTGATATGATTTCCACCTCGGTGGCTCACTTTATGTGTGATGTTGTTGATTGTGATACGTGACCCTTGACCCGGTGTGGTAAGGGATAATTGGACCTTGTCCCAGTATGGAAAGGCTTGTTTTCTTGGCTTTTGATAGGCACATTTTTAGGGTATTTCAATTTCATAATTGCACGTATGATTTGTGAAGTGATAATGCCATGTGAATGAAATATCAAATGCCATTCTTTATATGATTTAAAATGTGAATTAATGTGCATGCCAAGCTTTATATTTTGTAGAATTGCATGCTGCAGGATATTTGGGTCTGAATCTTATGAGAGAAGGCAGGTACTATGGTTGAGGTAGTGTAACTATCAGGATTGGGTGACTCGGTCGTCAGTTTGAGGCAACGCGAGTTTTCAAGACGGGCATTGTCCAAGTTACTTTGATACTTGTATCTATTGAGCGGGTAAGGAGGCCATGAGGCCGGGATGCCGTGGGGCATGGGTTGCGGTGAGGGAGAGTAAGGGTAGTTGTTATGCACTACCTTTTACTGCTTTCCTTATCTGCGTAGAATATATTGTTATATATATATGGGCTGTCTGACCATTTATGGTATTCAGCGGGTTAGTCCTTCACAGCTCGATGGAGTGTCAGGAAGAAGATGATACAGTGCTGTAGGATCAGGGTCAGAATTCGGTACAGGCAGAGCACGAGCCACAGGTACAGGCTCGGGGATAGGAACAGGTTCAGGATCCAGTGCAGGTAGGACAGCAGCCGGGTTTGGCATCGTTCGGGCCGTGGATCAACGAGAAGCTCCAAGCTAGCCTGGTACATTTATTTCAGGGGCTTGATAGTGGCGCACAGGGTACAGAGCCTTCTATGGCGTATCTGACGTGGGAGTTCCAGTCGCAGCACCCGTCGCTTTTTTAGGGTGAGGGTGGTCCGCAGGCGGCTGAGAATTGGATAGAGAGTATGCAGATGATCTTCGAGCAGCTGGAGACACCTCCAGGGTGGAGGTTCAAACTAGCGACGTACATGCTGAGAGGACCGGTGAAATGTTGGTGGGATGTACAGGTACAGGCTCATAGGCACGAGGGACTGGCTTGGAAGGACTTCGAGGGCAGGTTCTTTGAGCACTTCTACCCGGAGACGTTGAGGGAAGAGAGAGCTCGGGAGTTCTTGAGTCTTCAGCAGGGAGATATGTCCATCATGGACTACGCAACTACTTTTACTGAGCTGTCCCATTTTGCACCTGGTATGGTAAGCGACGACGTAGCTAGAGTGAGGCACTTTGAGTATGGCTTACGACACGCCATTCAGGTCCAGGTGAACATCTTCAGGCTGGGTTCCTTCTCTGAGGTGGTGAACTAGGCGCTCATAGCTGAGGGAAACGAGAGATAAAATTCTCTCTTGGGCAGGGCGACGGCTTTAGGTGATGGTTCAGATAGCAGGAAGCGAGGGCGAGATGAGTTTCAGCAGGGCAGTCAGGCCAGAGATTTAGCTATACTACCTCGTGGTAGTTATTCGGTTATTTGCTTCCAGTGTGGACAGTTGGGACATGTTCAGGCATAATGTGATAGGCCTCTGAAGGAGTGTCAGGCTTGTGCACAAGATGGGCATCTAAAGAGGTTTTGCAGGCAACCTTCTCAGATAGCCGGTAGGCAGGGACCAGGACAGACTGTGGCATCTGGAGTTGGTTCAGGTTTGGTACCTGGAGAGGGTAGTCGAGGTTCAGCTGTGCACGGAGGTCATGATAGAGACGGTGGGACCCAGATGAGGGGTCAGTGGCTGGTGACCGGAGCAGCATCAGGAGGTCAGGTGTCAGGCAGTCGTGTTTCAGGCTAGGTGCACGCCGTGGAGCTGCCAGAGGCTGAGCAGGCTGGTGAACCGATGACGGTTAGAGGTACACTGCGATGTGACCGTGACCTCCATGTTTCCTTTTTGGCATGACCTGTAGAGGCATGTTTGTTTTGAGTGCACATGGTGCACAGGATCTTTTTGGATTGACTAGATGCTAGTCAGTGGGATTGGCACCATATCGGGTGCGTGATATATATATATATATATATATGTATGAGGTTTCATGGGCATCGGGGAATCGTGGATGCAAGTTACTTGAGGTGTCGTGGGCATCGGGGCATCGTGGATGCGGGTTACTTGAGGTGTCGTGGGAATCAGGGCATCGTGGATGCGGGTTACTTGAGGTGCTAGGCACCAAGACCTCATGGAGGTGGACACCGATGTGGTGCGGGTTACGTTGGGTGTCGGAAGCGACACAGGAGCACCAACATGGTGCAGGGGTGACGATGCATCACGGGAGGACTATGCATCCGGAAAATAGGTTAGTAAACCTTGTTTTCTTTAAATTTTGTTTGGTTGAGACCGAGTAGGCAATTCCTAAGGTGGGGATCCCCTTGAGGAATTTAGCCAGAACCTTGGGACCGGGGTAGTCCAAGTTGTTTAACTGGGATGGGCGTGTTTGGTGCCATCTCTAGGTTTCATTTGGTAGCTCGGGGATGAGCTACGTTAAGTTGGGGAGTTTGTAAGAACTAGGGTTTTTGGAATGGGTCAAAATCTTGACCCTGTTTAAATATTTGACTGGTTTCTGAGGAAACTGGATTAAATGTGCAGTTTTTGGAAATTTCCAGACTACACGCCGTGTACTTTAAGTACACGCCATGTATGTGTAGGCGAGTGACCGGCCGTGTGATCGCCGAGTACATGCCGTGCAGTGACTGTGTAAAATTTTCTTACTACACGGCGTGTAGTTTTGAACACGCCGTGTATACCCCCGACCTTGTGAAGTCATACATGGCGTGGAGGCCGTTGGCCGGGTAGAACCAGGAACACGTCATGTCCCCATTGGACACGCCGTGTAGTTTAGCCGTGTATAAGGGATATACATGGCGTGTGGGTAAGTCGGCGAGGAAGGGAAGAGGAACCAAGTACACGTTGTATACCCCTAGGTACCCGTCGTGTACTCATGTCGGCAGGTTCGGAAAGTAAGTTGGCGGATTCTTTCCGTCTTATGAACAGTTAAATAAATCATACACGGTGTGTAGTCCCAAAATACACACCGTGTACTTTCTTTTTTTCAATTAAAACGGGCAGTAGCCTCGTATTGAGGAAGAACCTCATCTCCTCTGCCTCGATACGCGAACCAGGCCGGTCGAACCCCTTTTCTCCTTCTGATTGTCCGTCCAAGACCCATTTCGAGCTCTCATTAGTGCGTTGGAACCCCCTTGGTAAGGCCTTGATTCCTCTTTGGCTGTTTTGTTTGATTTTTGTTCTAGAATGAGTTATAGTCATTTGAGCGGGTTTGAATATTTTGTAGATTTACCGCGTTTTAGACCGAATTGGCGGGTGTTACCGGAGGAGTAGCATCATACGAGTCTCAGGTAGGTGGTGCATACTTCTTTTTGTGTTTTGTGGTTGTTTGGGTGACGCGGCCAACGGTGCGTTTTTGGGTATTTTGATCGGGACCTGTTTTATCTTCTTTTTTGTACTGTATTGTTTATGGGACCTCTGGGATGCCTTTGGGTATGCCCGGTTACCATTTTGCGTGAGCCGGGCCGGGTGAGGGGTCGTTGCTCATCGGGGCATTTTGGCCGGGGAACGCAAAAATGGTTTTAATTGAAATATGATTGTTATAAACTGTTTAGTTTAATTTTTTAAAGTCTGTTATAAATTTTTAGAGGCATTTAAGACCTCTGTGCTAGTATGGGACAACACTTGGTATAGTGAAATTCAACTGTTTAGTTTGTTTTGCTGGTTTATGTTTTCTATTTAAATATGTTATATATGTGATTGCTAGATTTCATCTGCTGGACCCTTTTTGGGTTGTGTTGGGCTTGGCCCCGTTATACTTGAGTGATGTTGATCACAGGTTGGGGCTTTTCCTGGGTTACTTTGGGTGGTTTTGACCACGGGATTGGGCATCATGGACGTCGGCTTGAGGCAGTACGACTGTCAAGTTGGGCATAGCCCAGGTTACTTGGATGGAAAGGCCATCGGACTTGAGCGACATGGTCACAGGGACACGAGGTGTCAGACATGTTGGTGGCTTAGGACTATTTGGTGATCACCGCTCACCGGGACTTTCAGTATTGCGCACACAGAGATACTCTGTGATGAGGTGGTTTTGACCACTCGTGTGGGTAGAGGCCCCTGTAGTTGAGGTTAGGTTTTCTGGTTGGGGGTGCTTGTCATAGAAAGCCACGGGGGAGGTGAGGAGCCTTCAGGGAATGGGCGTGCCTTCAGGACGTCGGTACTTGAGACACAAGGTTTCAGGAGGCACATGGTGTCGGGTTATTATTTTTGGGCGTTCCTTCGGGACGTCGGTACTTGAGACACGAGGTTTCAGGAGGCACATGGTGTCGGGTTACTAATTTTGGGAATGCCTTAGAGACGTCGGTACTTGAGACACGAGGTGTCAGGTGGCACGTGGTGCCGGGTTACACGACAGAGATTCCGGCGTTGGCCGAAGCAGGTGACGCTCCATGGTGGCTATTGAGCACCAGTGGAGTTTGTGTTTATTTGTTCATTGTACTAATTAATGCTTTCCTTGTAAATGCATGACTGCTTAAACACATATATTTGGTATGCACCGTTGGGTGGTATCCTACTGAGATTTTTCTCACACCCTGCATGGGCCCTTCGGGACGCGTGTAGACTTTATGGATTTATGTGCAGGAAAGATTCCAGCTTCAGGAGCTGGGTTGCGTTAGTTATTGCATGGAGATAGTATGGAACTTGAGGTCATGCCTAGCTAGGTTGCTTTGTTTTTGTTTACTTTTCTGTATCGGCATGCTTGTTGTAGCTACTGTTGGTTAGCCATTGGCACCCTTTTTATATTCAGTTGTGTATGACCTGCTCTGGATGCATGTTTTACTGTGCAGTTGTAGTTACATGTTCTTAGCATGTTGTTCTGTTTATTTCCACTGTTGTTGTTATATTTACTGCTTCCGTTGTTATCTATATTGATTATGCTTCCACTCTGCGGGTCTGGTTCAAGTCTGCTGAGTCTCTCTTTCCGCTGCATATTTATTATTATTCTCAGACCAATACCCTTATTATGATCCTCCTAGAGGGTATAGCCTCCCCAATATACCTAACAGACCCTCGCTTCTAGTCGGAAGCCTTTAGCGTTAGGGGAGGTGCACCAAAGGTAGTAACACCCGACCCGTTTGGCACTGTTCGGGTGGCTGGATGGGTCTGGGACGTTACAGGATGGTTCATCCTCGCACCACTTTCTCCTGATGATATTGGATCTCTACTGGCCACTATATGAACATCGCATTATCATCTATATTCATCTCTCCCCATTAAATGACATGGGAGTAATTATGAATATACAAAAGAAGATAAAATATGTGGAAGACCTTATGTATCCTCTCCATCTGTAGTAGAAAATCCAACTGATAATCCACCTCACCAACTCACCATAGTACCTCAAAGGTCCCAAAAAAATTAAGATAAAGATTAATCCCCCTTCCAAACCTCCTCTTCCCACATTGAGGGGAAACCTTCAAGAACACATGGTCACCAACCTCAAACTCCAAGGACCTACTCATGTGATCGAAATAGGCCTTCCTTTGGTCCTATACTGCTTTCATCCTCTCATGAACAAGTTGAACCTTATTTTTTGTTCTCTATTCTACATAAGTTCCAAGAACTGACACCCCAAACTCTATCAAGAATTATAGAGAAAAACACAACCTCTCAAATAGGTCTTCAAATGGGGCCATACTAATAGATGAGTGATAGATTTTGTTATGTGAAAACTCGACCAAAGTCATGTGTCATACCCATGATCCAAAAAAGTCTAAAAGGCATGCTCAAAACATATCCTCCAACATCTTGATAGTCTTCTACATCTTCCCATCTATTTGAGGGTGGAAATCATTTCTGAGGTAAAACCGAGTGCTAAAAGCGTGCTACAATCCCCTCAAAACTCTCTAGGTAAAATTTTCATACCTATCTGAGACAATGGACCTCATAAATCCATGAAACTACACCACCTCATCCACATACATATTAGTAAAATCATCCACTGCACTCGACTCCTTGATCATGAAGAAGATCCATGGTCACCCAGATAGCATCACAACCTCCTAATCTCGAGGTAACCCTGTGATGAAATCCATAAAGATGTAATCCCATTTCTACTCATTAACATCCAAAGGCTGTAAAAAACCACCAAAAACACAATTCTTGACCTTTACCTATTGGAAAACCAAGCACTTCATTACAAACTCTGCCACCTCCCATTTCATCCAAGGACACCAAAACGGCATCCTCAAACCAAGGTACGTATTGTAAACTCCCAGTTGTACCAACAAAGGTTAGATATGAAACTCATGAAGTACTCCCTTATGCATCACCATTGGAAAAGACATTCTCCCTTGAGACATCTTATGGTTCTGACTATCCTCCAACCAATCCTTTGAAACATCACCATAGCCAACACAATCATGCATCACCTCTACCTCTATGTCTCCCCACTGAGACTCCTCCACCTACCACGTTAGAGAATACTACACCATTATCTACAACAAACAACCTATACCATCAACTACCCTTAGATCTAAGTGAAAGGATTCCAACTCATTTGTATCCCTTCAAACATCCACAAACTCCTGAACAACATCCTTCCAAGATTTTTTTAACATCTCGACCCCTTCTCATTGGCTTGAGAGGGAATAAGGGATTTACTTGGCCTTAAGCTACATCCCCAAGATATTAAAGGCTGGAAATAAATGTTGAAGGGATTCAATACATGTGGGGGATGATTTTACCTTTAAGAATAAAACAACCAAACAAACAAACCACATTCATTCAACAACCATATGATTCATGAAAAAAATGAAATATAACTCAACATTTCATTTATCAAAATCATACCAAATTCAATTTTCATAGAAAAAGACTACAATATCAAAGTAAATAGCGGGATACAAACTAATAAATACTCCAAGATAACCACAAGACTCCAAGCTCCACAAGATCTATGATCCAACATCACCAAACATCCCAAGTATCACTAAGTAGTGCTAAAGATATGTGATACTTTACCTTTCCCCATGTCCCGGTAAATGAAATCTTCAAAAGCACCAAAGTTACAAAGTAGGGGTGAGTACTAAAACTCAGTAGGTTTTCCCCAATGAATTCTATACTGATGCCACCAGGATATAACATGTTATCAACAATTATATATAAAAAATTCTGAAACATTTTATATCAAAATATAAACTAAATCCAGTTTAAACAGTTTTCCAAGGAAATCACATAAACAATTCTTTAAATCATTTAACATTCCATTTTGGAATAACCCCTTACTTTCCACACAAATATACATCTAACCATGCATGAAAACTAGGGATCACCCTATACTCGCGAGTGGTGAGTTATCCTTATACTAATCCATCACTTAGTGGACCACTTTGACAGGGGTACTTCACACCCATATCTATCCCAAACTTTTGATGGGGTTACTTCACACCCTTATCCATCCCAATGCATATGAACACATGCCAAACAACCATGAAAAACTCATTACAAACCAATTTTATTCAAACCATTTAAATAAAACATCATCCTTTTTATTGAGACTCATTTTCCCATCCAACAAAACTATCAATTATTTTAAAATCAACATTTTAAAATCATGTTATCAAAATGCTTTCCAATAACACACCAATTTCCCCAATTTCCACAAATTGTCACTCAAGTGGGTTTCAAAAAATATTTCACAACCAATAACAATAAATTTAAATAAAAAAACAATTTTAAACTAATCCTTAAAGTTCTAAAATAGAGGAGTTTGAAGTGAAGCCACCTGCTTCGAGAGTTTTAGAGAAAATGATAAATGACACAAAAAACGTCACAAAATTTGGTTTAAACTCCATAAAATTGCCTTAGATCTCTTCCAATGTCAAAAAACGACCAAATATCAACATATTTGGCATTCATACCACTAAATCTACCCGCATGGGGCATAGATCTAAGGAAACAAGAGATAAGGCGAAGTAGATCTAAGATAAACATCAAGAATGACAAAAAAGATCACTTACTATGAGGAATCGGCTTCTAATCACCAAGGTAAGCCTTTAGATTGCCTTATGATCAATAGAAGAACCCTCCTAGACCTTTGAGAGAGAAAAATATTGAGTTAGGGCCACATAGGAGGAAAAATGAGGGGTTAAAAGCTTAAGCCAGCCTAGATCCACATTTTAAAGATCTTGATTTTAACTGTGCATGTTTTAGTCGCACTGTTAGGAAAACCGTGTGTTAATCGTGATTTAGCCACTGCCTTAAGGATGAACCCCACATAGTAATCTCACAAGGCATTTAAACTATGCTCAAACCATGCCGAATCCATTTCCTCAAAATGACCAAATCCATTTTTCAAAAATCAATGTTTCTCCTTAGTGGACGTACGGTTTAGGCAAACTATACACTGCCCATGTGCCATCCCTTTTTCCCCTGTATCATGATGTATGGTTTCCTGAAAGTGTTCCGTGGTTTCCAAAAACTGTGCACCTATATAAAATCCCTAAAAACTCTTATTACTTTATCCAAACTCTCCCAACCTTCACCCTTATACTTTATATACCTAAAAAAGAATAAATAAAGGGTTACTTACTAGAAACTGGGGGTGCTAAATTCTCCCCACCATTGTTATTTCCATCCTTGCAAAGTATAAAACCATCGGTGTCTTGAAAGAGTTCCATCCATTTCTATTTTATCTCCTTCTCACGTTCCCAAGTCTCTTCCTGAACTTGACCAGGTTACCATAAAACCCACACTAGACCGATGATTTTTCCACGCAAGTCTTTCTCTTGACTATCCACAATCTGTACTGAGATATGTATCAAAAAAGAATCTAGATCTAGGTCAAAGTGATCCCATCTAATCACATGGTCAGGATCAGGATAATAATTTTTCAACTGAGATATGTGGAACACATTGTCTACCATACTGAACCATGGTGATAATGCCAACCAATATGCCACCTCTCCCACCCATTCCAATATCTCAAAAGGGTATATGTATCTAGGAGATAAATTTCCTGACTTCCCAAAATGTCAATGTCCAAGACTTGGAGAAATCCTCAAGAACACATGATCACTCAATGCGAATGAAAATGGTGGTCAACAATGATCCACATACAATTTCTAACGACTCTAAGTCACCTCCATCTGTTTCCTGATCAACTAAATCTTTTCCGTTGTTTCTTGGACAAGGATCATCCCAACTAGTGAATTCTCACCTGTTTCCACCCAATAAAGTGGAGAACAGAAAGTGTGCCCATAAAATGCTTCAAAATAATCCATATGTATCGAGGCCTGATAGCTATTGTTATATGAGAACTCCACCAATGGAACATGATCCTCCCAAGAGCCACCAAAATATATTACACAATCCCACAACATGTTCTATAACATTTTTATAATCCTTTTGGATTTCCCATCCATCTGAGGATGATATGCCATACTCATAATAAACTGAGTCCTAAGGGACTTCTGTAAATATTTCCATAAACAAGATGTGAACCTCAAATCTCTGTCAGACACTATTGAAACTAGAATTCCATGTATCTTTACCACTTCTTGGATATATATTTTGGAAAAATCATCCACCATATGAGTTTTAAAAATATGGATGAAATTGGCCGACTTGGTGAGCTGATACACAATCACCCATATGGCATCATGCTTTCGGAACGTTCTTGGGATACCTGTAACAAAATCCATGGCTATTTGCTCCCATTTCCACACTGGGATAGGTAAAGAGTGTAACATACCTACCAGTCACTGATGTTCTTCCTTAACTTTTTGACACGTTAAGCATTTGGAAACAAACTCATCCACCTTCCTTTTCATGTTGAACCACCAAAATTGTGCTCTAAATGCCTTGTACATCTTCTGTATTCCAGGATAAACAGTCTATATCAAATAGTGGTAAGCATGAATAAGTTGTTCCTAAAAATCCATAGGTACAACCATCTGATTTAAAAACCACAACACTAAACTCCCATCCAGCCTCCAGCTCTCAATGGTCTCCCCACCATTGAGTTTTGAACTCATTGTAACACATTCTGCATCGGATTTCTGTGCCTCCTTTACCATATTTACCAAATCAAGAACAATAGAAACTAGAAATAAAGCCACAAAATCATCTCAATCTTCACATTCCACATGCATGTCATCTATGACCGACATCAGCTACCACTCATTTGAAGCTTCTTTCTCCAACTGATCATAAGACTTCCCGCTTAATGCATTGGCCACCGAATTGCCTTTACCTAGTGTATACATTAAGTTAAAGTCAAACATTTTTAGATACTACATCTATATAATTTTCTTCATATTCAAGTCCCATTTTGAGAAAATTTGCTTCAAGATCTTATGATTAGTGAACATAGTAAATTTATCACCAAAGAGATAATGACACCAAGTCTTCAAAAAATAGATGACTACAGCTAACTCTAAATCATGTTTTGGATAGTTCTACTCATGCACTCTTAACTGAATTGATCCATAAGAAAAAACATGGTCTCATTTCATGATAACACACCCCAACTCAGATCCTGAAGTATCAAAATACACCAAGTACCCTTCTCCTGAATCTAGAAAAATCAAGATTGGTGTGGATGTAAGGTGAACATTTAGATCTTGAAAATATTTCTGGCATTACTCACTCCATTGGAATGGAACATTATTCTATGTCAAAGCTGTCATTGGTGAGGATATCCATGAAAATTCACACACAAAGATTCATTAATAACTAGTGAGACCAAGAAAACTTTATATCTCAAATACGTTCTTCATAAGTTTCCAAGAGATAATAGCTTCTATCTTCTCCGGATCCCCTGAAACACCTCTTTCAGAAATTACATGGCCAAGAAAGCATACTTCTTATATCCAAAAAACACATTTTGATAATATTTCATACAAATGATGGTCTCTCAATATTTCCAACACTTTCTCCAAGTGTTTCTCATGATCCCTTATCCTTGAATACACCAATATGTCATCTACAAACACCACGATAAAATAATTTAGATATCATTGAAATATCTGATTCATCAATTCCATAAAGACCACTAGTGCATTCATAAGACCAAAAGGCATTACCAAGTATTCATAATGGTAATATTTTCTTCTGAAATCTATCTTTGGAATATCCTTCTTTTTAACTTGAAATTGGTGATATCCTGATTTCAATTCAATCATAGAAAACCATTGGTCTCCCCTAAATTGATCAAAAATATCATCAATGCATGAAATTGGATACATGTTCTTTATCATAACTTGTTTAATATTGCAATAATCCACACACATCCTTAAAGTTTCATATAATTTCTTCACAAAAAAAATTGGGGATTCCCACGGAGACGTGCTCGGCCAAATGAAACCTTTGCTTTCCATCTTCTCAAAATGCACTTTCAATTACCTTAATTTGGTTGGTTCCATTCTATAATATGGAAGTGATGTAGAACTAGTCCCTAGAAGGATATCAATCATAAACTCCACTTATCTCATAGGTGGAAACCCTGAGAATTATTTGGAAAAGACATCTAGAAATTAATCAATAATTTCCAGAAAAGAACTTCTCTAAACCTATTCCATTGATGCTAAGTACAAAGTCTCCAAATTGTAAGATATCATTCCCGTAGTTGGTTCCAACAAGCCCGTTGCACCTGTGTTTACATCCCTTTCTCCTATAAAGAGATGTTAAATGCCATCCTCAGTCTTGAAACTAATTGTTCTACTATAAAAGTTCATGTGGGCCTTGAATGTTGTCAACCAATCCATTCCAAATATTACATCATATAAATCCATCTCTAGAATAGATAAATCCCATTTCAGTTCAAATCCATCAACAGTTATAGAACATTCTCTACACCGAAAGGCCCGAAATTCTCTTTCCCAAAGAGGAATTTGAAGTTTTAATACGGAGGGTATAATCTCAAGATTTAAACTTATCAATTCAACGGTACAAGAATAAATAAAGGAATTCGATTCACCATTATCAAATATCAATTTCATAAGGATAGAATTCAAAATAATCATACCTATCACCGTAGATGGTCCCACCTGATCATCCACAATCAATTTCTCAACTCCATATAATTGCTTCGTCATTCCACTTTTCTCCTTATTGACTTGTTGATATTTATATACCTGAGGAGTCATGGTATTCTTCGAATAACTATGTATAGATTTATTATATTGATGATATTGGTTATGTTATCCTCATCCCATCAAATCATATGATGTATGTGACACTTGAGAAGTGTCCCGAGTAACTGAACTTAGAGAACTGCAATAATAGCACTGAAGATTCCCCATATGGTTATAATTATGCATTTATCTAGGTTGTTTTGTACGCTCTCACTTTATGTGGTCAAGCAAAACACATTGGAAAAGTTATTCTTTGCTCTTGGGTCATGGAGGAAGGTTCACTGATCTAACCATCTGATTCTAATTCACACTCCCTCCTTGGAAGTATTCATCTCTCTTCCTATTGTTCCCAGCATTAGAGTTCCCACTATTTCCCATGGGTATCAGCATAATTCATCCTCCTATAGATCCTAATATATATCTTTCATCCATCGTCACTCTATTCACTATCTCTGTATAGTCTGTAATACAGAACACCACTATTTTCGATCGAATCTTATGTCTTAGCCCCGATTCAAATATGTGTGCCTTCGATGACACACTAGTCAAAACCTCAGGTGAAAATATACTAAATTCATGAATTTAGCCACATAATAAGTGATAGATAGATTTTTTTACTTAGGGCTGAAAAATTCTGTTGTTCTAGGAATCTTGAATGTGTGAGGATAGAATTGTTTTTTGAACAATTCCTCAAAATACTACCAACTAAGGCCTTGATCCACTTTGTCCTATACCTCTAGATCCCACCACTAGTATGAAATATCCCAAGAATATACATATCTAATTTTACTTTCAGATCTGCTAGGGTGCTGATGAAATTGAATATACAATTCATCCTGTTCAGCCACACCTCTGTCTTTTCTGGTTCAGAATCACCTCGAAATATGGGTGGATTCTAGTTTTGGAAGTGGACTGAATGATACAATTTCCTTGGATCATTCCTCTGATTCCCTAAGTCCACAGTTTGAAATTCTTGGATGATACTCTGAACTCGTTGTTGGTTCGCCTGTGATTTAGGTGAAACCACATTCTCATAAACTTCCTCTGGTTGGTTTCTATGATGCCTACTAGTTTCCATTTTCTATACAACAATAAACTATGTAAGTCTCACTCACTATTAACTAAAGTCTTAACAATTTAAAATTCTACCAAATCAATCATCACAACATTTCATTCCAAAATAAACCTTTTCTATGTTCAGCCATTTTTTGAAAACTTTCAACATTCTTTTTAAAAATTATACCATTTCAAAAATACCACAACCATACTCTTTTTTAAAATATTTTATTTGAAAATACTTTCAAAATTTAAAAAAAAAAACACCCTTTCACAATATCATAAATCATTACTCAAAATTATGTATGCAATCCTAGTGGGAAGTCATTCCTCTAATGCATGAAATGCTCGTCTCATTGTCTAAACTCGTGATAATGAGATTTCAAAATCTGATAAGTGTCTCTAGAACACTTATGTACCCAAATCCTTGGTAAATTTAAGTTCAGCATAAAAATGTTAGCTATGTATTTTTATGCTCTAAATTTCAAGTTTTGACAATCCTACTCCTTTCTACCATCCCAACTAAAGGAATATACCAAGAATGAATGCCAACTCCAAGACTGAAAACCAACGTCAAAGGACCGACTGAACAAACTGATACCACTTGTCTCAACAGACTTTTGGATCAAACAAAACTGATACCATTTGTAATGTCCCACCCCCTTCTCATTGTCTTGAGAGGGATGAAAGGAGTTACTTGGCCTTAAGTGACATCCCTAAGATGTCAAAGGCTGGAAATAAATAAAGAAGGGCTTCAATACATGTGGGGGATGATTTTACCTTTAAGAATAAAACCACAAACCAAGAAAACCATAACCAAACAACCACTATATGATGAATGACAACAATGAAAGACAACTCAACATTTCATTTATCAAAATCATACCGAATTCAAGTGTCATAGAAGAAGACTACAATATCAAAGTAAATAGTGGAATATAAACTAATAAACACTCCAATATAACCACAATAATCCAATCTCAATAATCTCTGTGCTCCAATGTCACCAAATATCCAAAGTATCATGAAGTAGTTCTAAAGACATGTGATACTTTACCTTTACCCATGTCCCGATAAATGAAATATGCAAAAGCAAAAAAGTTCCAAAGTAGGGGTGAGTACAAAACTCAGTAGGTTTCCCCAAATTACTTCCCTACTCACACCACTAGGATAGAACATGTTAGCAATAATTATATAAAACAATTTCTAAAACAATTTATATCAAAATATAAACTAAATCCATTGTAAACAGTTTTCCAAGGAAAGCACATAAACAATTATTCAAATCATTTAACATTCCATTTTGTCATAACCCCTTCCTTTATACACAACCACACGTCTAAACATGAATGAAAACTATGGATATCCATATACTCGCAAATTATGAGTTATTCTTTCACTAATTCATCACTTAGTGGACCACTTTTATGGGGGTACTTCACACCCATATCCATCCTAACCTTTTGATGGGGGTACTTCATGACCATATCTATCCCAATGCATATGAACACACGCCACACAACCATGAAAAACCAAATGTGCTCAAACTATTTCAATAAAATATCATCTTTTTTATTGAAACTCATTTTACCATGAAACAAAACAAGCAATTGTTTTAAAATCAACATTTTAAAATCATGTTATCAAAACACTTTCCAATAACACACCAATTTCCCCAATTTCCACAAACTGTCACTCAAGAGGGTTTCAAAAATTATTTAACCACCAATAAAAATAAATTTCAATCAAAATAATCAATTTTAAACTAAGCCTTCAAGTTCTAAAATAGTATAATCGAGAGTGAATCCACCTACCTCGAGAGTTTTGGAAAAAACAATAAACAGAACAAAAAACATCAAAAAGCCAGGTTGAAACTCCACGAACCTACCTTATATATCTCCCCCTATCAAAAACAAGACTAAATATAAACATATTTAGAATTCATACCCTTATATCTACCCACAGGGGGCATAGATCTAAGAAAACAAGAGATAGAGAGAGGGTGAAGTAAATCAAAGAGGAACATCATGAATGAAAAAAATGATCACTTATAGTGAGGAATAAGCTTCTAATCACTAAGGGAATACTTTTCATTACCTATGGATTGATGGAATAACCCTCCTTGACCTTTGAGAGATAAGAATCTTGATTTAGGGCTGTATAAGAGGAAAGGGGGGGTTAAAATCTTAATACGGCCTAGATACACTTTTTAAGGATCTTGATTTTAATTGTGCATGGTTTAGTATCATGGTTAGGCAAACTGTGCACTAACCATTTGTTAGCCACTACCTTAAGGATGAACCTTGAATGGTAATCTTACATGGTATTCAAACCATGCTCAACTCGTGCTGAAGTCACTACCTCAAAATGACCAAAGATGTTTTTCGAAGAGCATGGTTTCTCCTTAGTGGATGCACAGTTTGGGAAAATCATGTGCCACCCATGCACCATACCTTTTCCCATGTCCCACTATACATGGTTTCCTTAAAGTGTTTCACAGTTTCCACAAACCTTGCACCACCTGTGGACCTGTATAAAAACCTCTAAAACTCTTAAAACATTCTCTAAAATATCCCAACCTTCACCCTTATACTTTATATGCATAAAAACATAAATAAAGGGTTACTTACCAGAAATAGAGGGTTCTAAAACTTTCTACTCAAAGAATCGGCCACAACATTACTTTTTCTTAAGTTGTAAGAGATATAAAAATCATAATCTTGAAGAAACTCTATCCACCTCCACTGCCAAAAATTTAGATCATGCTAAGAAAAGATATACCTAAAAATCATGTGATCTTTGAAGACCACAAATAAATCCCCAATGAGGTAATGCCACCACAACTTCAGTGAAATCACAACTGCTTCTAACTCCAGATCATGGGTGGCATAGTTACACTCATGGGGATGTAACTTCCAACACCCATAAGAGATCATTTACCTATTTTACATCAACACGCATTCTAATCCCAAATGAGAAGTATCACAAAGGGCCTCAAACACTAAACCCTCATAATGAAACTAAATCACTGGAGCACTAAACAACTTCTCCTTCAGGTAATTGAACACTACCTTACATTGATCATTCCACACAAAATCCTGGTAATTACTAGTCAATGATATCGATGGGGTTACAACTCAAGATAAATTTGGCACAAACCTCTGATAATGACCTAAAAGACTAAGAAAACTATGAACCACTACCATGTTTTTTTGTGATTCCAAGAAAAAAATTGTTTCTACCTTAAAAAATTATATGTCCACACTCTTTTGAGACACCACATGCCCAAGGAAATGCACCTATTATGTCCAAAACTTACACTTTTATAACTTTCCATAGAGCTGGTGGCGTCTAAGAACCTGCAAGACATATCTAAGATGATTAGCATGATCCTCCACTGAATTCAAGTATATCAATATGTAATTGATGAATATAATGATGAACCATTATAGGAACTCATAGAACACAAATTTCGTAATCCCTGTGAATAGGGTTGGTTTGTTCATAACACCAAACAGCATGACTATGGACTAGAAGTGTCCATACTTGCATCTGAAGGAATTATTTGGGATATATCTCTCCTTCACCCTCAACTGATGATATCCATAACATAGATCAATATTAAAAAACCATATTTCCCCTCTCAGTTGGTTGAAAATATCATTTATCCTCTGAATAGGGTAACCAATTTTGACCATCACCTGATTCAACCTCTCATAGTCTATGCACAACCTCATACTACCATTCACCTTCTTGGTGAAAAACACTGGTGCACCCCAAAAAAAACATTGGGAAGGATAAAACCCTTCTGTATCCAATAATATCTCTAAATCCTCAACTCTTCCATCTGATAAGGATCCATCAAAATCAAAGAAACAATGGGCTAAAAGTCTATCTTGAACTCAGCATCACATAGAGGGGGTAGCATCACAACCTCCTCAAAAAAAAACATCTAGAAACTACCCAAAACCCTAGTAACCTCTACTATCCCAACCTCTACTGACTCTACTGATAACTTATCCAATAAATAAAGAAGAGGCTCCATACACCACTTGACCACCTAACAACCCTGTTCGCCAACAAAAACCACATGTTATCCATCGACATATGAGAAAATGACTCTCTTACAGAATCAATCAATAACATAACATATGGAATAAAAATGATAAATTCCTAAGATGAAATCATATGGTTGCATATATATCAAGACAATATCCCCACATGACTAATTTGGCCCCATAATCGATCTACACCCCCAACACACATCAAACAAGTTGGCCCGGCCTCCGACTTGCAGAGTCGACACCAGGAGAATGAGAAGCCTCTCTACATATAGTCTCATAGAATGAACTATATTGGTTATAAAAAAAAGGAATGATAATCTCTTAAATAAAATAAGGAACAAATAGGGGTAGATGAAAAATTGAGTGTACCTCAAATGATCTATGGCCCTTCTAGTTATGATTCCTTCACTACCTAAAACTAACCACCTCTAACTACCATACCTTTATGTTGATGGCCACCTCCATGAACATGATCGAGTAAAGTTACCTAAATAATAGGAACATCCTGAGGTCATCCTCTACCTACTCCATCTCCCATCAATGAAGCATAATCCTACTTCCCCTGCTACTGAAACGGTCTCACTATAAACTGTTGCTAAGGTTAGTGCTAAACCAGTCTGCCTCCACCAAAATAATCTTGAAAAACAACTAGGAACCAGTTATAATGATCATCGTGAACACCACATAAAAATAACACTTCCATAAAGACCCCAAGAAGAGCATAAAAACCATTTTCCCTAGAAGGTTGGAAAATAAGGTGTTGACATCGACTCCCTACCTGTCAAAACCTCAAAGGTCCTAGTACCTGACACCTGTCACTAATAACCCTTCTCCTCAAGGAACCTCATTAATTCCCCTCTCACAGTAAACCTCCTTGTGAGTTCATCTGATCAATCACCTCTTCCTTATTTTGAACCTCTAAACATTTTTTCAATGTGAAATAAGTAATTTTACACTAGATAAAAGGATGGATTTCCTCCTTAAGATGTCTCATTCAAGACTCCTCATCTGTAAAAAGATCTGGGGAAAAGCACAAAAGGTCCTTTAACTTGATTCTCAACTCCCACACTAACATACTCCCATGCTAAAGAGAAAGAATCTTCTACATATTCACTTCCTTCATGATCGATGAAAGGAACCCTTCCCAAACCTCCTTTTAAAAGTTGACCCATGAAACATCTACCTCTTTTTTCTCAACCAGATACAATGTCCACCACTAATGAGAAGATCCCCACATCTAACTAACTACCAAAGGGACCCAATAATTCACCAGGGTCTGGATCAAACTGAAATAAATCTCAAGCTCCTCCAACCAACTCTCTATCTCCACATCTGAAACACTGCACTCGTACTTCCCTAAATCCTGATATTGCAAAACACACCATGCCCTCTTCCAAGTCTCGACATCTTCTACCAGATCAACCCTACCACAATCGATCAGATCATCCTGTTGAACCTCAACTGCTTGATCCACATGTGGATGAAGAACATGATCCATATCTGAAAATAAATCAAGAATTTACAAATCCCAGTAGTATGGAATTTCATTTAGATTAATTTTAATTCATTTTACTTTACTCATTTTAATCTTCCCAAAACAACCCAAATCAAATAGGAACACAAGTTATCATGATGAATGTACCCCCCCCCCCCCCCTATTTCTATACCCTACGAACAGGTCCACCCCAATTTGTTGTTAAATAATCTCATATTCCATGTACTGGATCATAGAGGGCCCTAAAATATCATGTCTTAGTCAGTCTCCCTAACCTATATCATGCACCAAGGTTAACTGGCACTATTTCCAAAACAACCCATGAAATACTCACTATGTTGAACTCCAAACTTCATCCTATCACTCAATCATCACCTCTGATGCCACTTTTTCATGACCCCCTCCCACCAAAGATACCAAAATGTGGGGAGAGAGATAATTACCCTTTAGTCCCACCTCTAGTGGACCCCAGGTTGGAGAATATAAATGAGGGTAAAAAAATCTCATGAAATGGGAGTCATTACCCTCTATAATAATATAAGATCGGTAGAAAAGATGAATCATTCAAAAAAACCTATGATATAATATAAAATAAACAAAAACCATCCCATAATGCATGTATAAATAAGACTAATATAGATAAAATTCTCCAAAAGTAAATACCCAAAAGAAAAGATAAAGTAGTGATACAGTAACTTTCCAAGGGTTCAACATTGTAATGTCCAACACGGTCCATGTAATACACCTATAAATCTAAAAATCCATTTTTATATATAGGGTGATAATAGAAGTATAGTTATTAGGAAAACCAAAGTCTTTCATGCACATTTGGAAGAATTGTACTAATGCACTTGTGAGAAAACAGTAGAACCAACAACATCTAAACATGTCAACTATCTATCCCAAACCTCATCAAGGCATGATCACCAAATAATTCAAGCCAAGTAATATAATATAACCTAAGTCACATTGATAAAGGTTACCCCTATAGTTAACTATTATTAACATACATGGATATTACATCATTTTAGATGAATATTTAGCACATTACAAAAATACATGCCCAAGGACTGTAATAGTTTAGTGTCTTTGGAAACTTGAAAACAAAATCTTCTATCCTGGTGAAATATCTTCAACATCTCCTATAAATATCTACACCTTTAGTACCTCTACCTAAAACCATTATTCATAACCTGGGGAAAGGAAACATAAGAAAGGGGTGATCTCATATTCTCAATAAGGGTAAATAAAGGAAATGTATAAGCATAATATGAATGAAAGGGTATATAATTTTAGCATAACATTTGAATATCATACTCTACATATCAGAGATCATAATAAAGATTGGAAGTTCATAAGACATGAATCATAAGTAAATAGTGAACATAATCCATGAAATCATAACATAAGAATAGAACATGCAATTGTGGAAAACACATAAGCATATAAAAACCCTATGTCAAGGCCACCTACCAAGGCCTCTGTAACATTCTAGGCTTGGGTTAATCACCCATGTACCTACTTCAGGCTTGGGATTCACTCCCATGTACCCTTTATTTTTGGGCTTGGTATATCCTCCTATGTACCCTCTTGTTTTGGGCTTGGGATTTTCTTCCATGTACCCTCTTGTTTTGGGCTTGGGATTTCCTCTCGTATACCCTCTTGTTTCAGGCTTGGGATGTCCTCTCGTATACCCTCTTGTTTCGAGTTTGGTATGCACTCCCATTTACCCTCTTGTTTCGGGCTTGGGATGCCCTCCTGTGTACCCTTTGAGCTCATAAAACATTTATCATTACCCAGTGCATTGGAGGGAGATATAGGTTACACCTGTCACACAACAAAATCATACATACATGTGCCATAGAAAAATAAAAGTTTAATCATATCATGACTCACAAAAAATATGGGTTTTATAAAAAAATCATAACCCATAAAATTTAATGGGTAGAATTGACATTTCATCACATAATAACCTATGGAAAATAGATAGGTTTCCTAATCATTTCATTAAATCATAACCCATGAAAATAAGCGAGGTTCAAAACATATAAATTGTGTAATATAAATTAATTTCATAAATATATAACTCATGAAAGAGAAATTGGTTTCATAAACATATAACCCGTGAAAGAGAAACGGGTTTCATAAAGACCATAAAATCAAGCATAACCCATTCAGAGAAAGAATATGAATGGAACCTTAAGATCATTTCCTATAAAGGAATGGGTAACATCAACAGATGTCATATTAGATGGAAAATAATTTTGAAATATCTTTTAAAAACTTTTCTTGAGGAAAATATCCTTTCTTATTTGAAAAAGGATTTTTAACACATAAAACCATTTGAAAATAATTTTCTTGGAAAATACATTGAAAACTTATAAATAATACTTGAAATCATTTTGGAAAACTTTTTCCTTGAAAAATTATAGAATAAGCTTCAAAACATTTTAAAAACATTTTTCATTTAATATACTTTGAAAACTTATAAAGAAATTTTGAAAACGTTTTGAAAACCTTTTTACATGAAAACTCATGAAAGAATCTTGAAAATGTTTTAAAATTAATTTATTTTGAAAATAATTTTAAAATACTTTCTTAAAAATTAACCTTTAAACATTAAAATAAATATTCAAAGTATTGACAATGGATAAATCTGTACATGTCATACGAGGTAAAAAGAACATTCCTTTTGCACGGTAAAAAAGGTTAGAAAAATTCCTCATTTAGAAATTGACAATAAGATTCCTTTGTAAATATTGGTAAAAGATAAAAAAAAGGGTAAAATTTTCTTTTAATTATCATAGTATATTAGTATAATATTCTTGTAAATCATTTTTATAAAACATATTTTTTAAGGAACATAGATTTCCGACTGAAGAGAGGGTAAAGTCAGGCTTTTATAAAAAATTATTTCTTAACTTTATTATGTACCAAAGAGTGTAAAAATGGAACTTATACATGAATATATCATGAAAATCTAGAGTATAATAAAATTCATGAATGTTATTGATATATGGGTTATAATATTTCATCAAAGGAAGCATATACATAAATAATCATGAAAAGTGATGATATTGTTTCAATAAAATCATATCACTTGGTAACTTGGGATAATACTATCCATGTAATAAAAGGAAATTAAAAAAAGCTTATAATATCATTAAAAGAATTATATTCATTATATATCATGTAAAATATTATATACACTTCAAAATTAATTTAGTCACATAACAAAACATGAGTCTCAGAGAAGAAAAATTGAGACAAAACTATTTTACTAATTTGGTAACTTTTGAAACTTAAACCCCATGAAATAAAGGTAATATAATGGATATGAAAATACCCATAAATTTTACTATAATAAACATTTAATACATCCATGGTCAGTATACACACCACACAAAAGTAATGGGTGGTGAATAAAGCATGTATCTCACAGAAATAAAAAGTGAGATGAAATCCCCTTACCTTGTATCTTTACTCTCATCGTACACATTCAAAACTCCTATATAATAAATATAAATTTATTATAAATATTTTAAAGAACCATATTCTTATATATAATACCATATATGTATTTATTATGACTTTATATTACCCTCTTGTTTGCAATTTCATGTTAAGGTTATGCTTCGGGTAATATTCGCTTTTTTTCACTTGTGTCTTAATTTGTTATATCATTGGTCCTTATACTTATATAATGATTTCTGAAATGTAAAAAATGATATCAATATCATTTATATTCATTATATTTATATTATAATAATCTATATAATATATATGTATGAAATGGAATACACCAATCATGGAGACGATAAGTCGTACGTATGCATGAACATTGTTTCCATTTTTTTATTGTCGTATTTAAAGAAAAAAAGTTCATGACATATATGTATATATATATAATTATTAAATTACAATTATTGTATCATATATATCATATAATTTCACTATATCCATCCTTAATACATTCTATGTAGTGTGTGAACGAATCACATCGATTTGAGGGGGCGGTAGTCCGCACTTCCTCAAAAAAATTATCATATTTATATCAAATGGAAAGTAAAAAAGATATATTTTATAAAAGAAATATAGAGTCTTAAATAAATAATAAATATAATATATGAAATATATAAATATATTTTCTATCATAATGTCCACCATGAGAGGCGGTAAAGGAAAAATGAACAATCCTCGTTTAGTGAGGTGGTAGTTCGGCGTACACATAAACAGTATATATGTTACCTATTAGATGGATGTGTGTGTAAGTGTAGGTAAAAACCTTAAAATAACAAAAATAATAGTATATTTAAGATATTTTTGTTGTTATAAAATCATTTAATAAAGATATTATATGGGTGTAGAAGGAAAATAAAAGAAAGGACCTTGAGAGAAGAGGTTACCTCTTAATCGGGTAACTCCTTTTGGTTTGTGCCAAAAGGATTCCTTGGATTGATTTATGCACAAGGAGAGAATTCTAGGAGGAATGTAGAGATGTTTATAAGTTTATTGGTCAGATATTGGCCGAACATAAGAGGTTTTAGAGGTGTGAAGAAGTGGGAGAGGTGGTAGCCTTTTATAGGGAAGGAAAATGACTCACTTAGAATTTTTGAAAACAAGTTGGGTGTACACATGTTATTACCTAAAAAAAGTCATAAAAACCCATAAAATAAATAAATAATTGAAGTTTTATGGACTAAATATGGCCATAAAATATATTTTGGGTAATTTTATAGGTCATTTGGGCCCTTAAGATTAAGGTTTAGTCCCCAATTAAACTTAATTTGACCTTAATCCCTGTGATTAATGTTAATCACTTTTACTAATATTTTTTGTCAAAAATTAACATGATATAATTAGACTATAAATATTATACTTTTTACAATGGTTTATGAACATTTTTCAAAATTCAATTCACATAAGTGGAAAATTAAGATTATTGTTAATCCTGTGGATGGGATGAAATAACTGGTTTTTAAAGTAGAAAAATGTTCAAAAGTTTGTTAAGTTTTTATATTCAATTTCAAAGTGAAATTGAATATAATGAAATAAATTATATTAATAGATTTATAATTGATAAAATTTGACCTTAAAACAAATTTATTCATATTCATAATTATTTAAACGAAAAGGTAGTTATTAATTAAAATTCAGTATTTTTCACTATTCGTCAAAAAATGAAGTTTCTCAGAAAAATCCCAAAACTTCATCCTAAGATAATTTTGGAATTATGAATTTAAAAATGATGTTCATTTTATCAAATTAAATTTCTATTAGTGTTTAAAATTAATTTTATTATTGTTCATAAAAAGTCATAAAAAGCATTTTCTTTAAGAAAACATATAAAGACTTTACCAAAAATTATATATTTCATTATCAATATGTTTTATTTATGTGAAATAATTATAAATACTATATGAATAGTAGTTAATACTATTAATATCACTAATTTTAACGTCTATTTTATAATTATATCATCTAAATAATTATAACAATAAAAAGACGTTTCGTAGAAACTCAATGTTGCATACGCTAAGTCTGTGTTGTGTGTTGCGTACGCCAAGTAAGTGTTGTGTGTAACGTATGAAAAGTCATAAGATAACCTTGGTGTTCTGTGTAGATAAAGATAAAATTTATGTTCTTTATAGTGCACGATTAACTTAGTGTTGCGTATAACACAAGCTAAACATAGTTCTTTAATATAAAATAAATTATTTTCAGTGTTAAGTGAAATAAAAAATATCAAAAAGGATAAATTAATTCGAAAAAAAATAATTCAAAAAATATTGGGGTGTTAAATTATAACCCTCTTAAGATGAATTTCTCCCTTTAAATTAATTTGGGTTATCAAAGATTTAATACTTGAATGTTTCATTCATAGAAACCCACATCATAAAAAGAATATTAAAAATTCCAATAAAAGGGGAATATTGAAACCATAACGGTTACCCAAAGTAACTCATAATTAGATTCACACATAGGATAACATAGGTGGGAATTGAAAACTTGTACATGGAAGATAAATCTTACCATCAAGTTCTGATGGAGTGTGATAGAGAACAAGGTCATGAGAAAGTTAATAATCACAAAGCTATAAATCTATGATGACCTAAGGGGCCTTATGATTTATCAAAAATGAAGGTACTGGGACAATATTTTTTTACTTTAAGATCCTTTTTCCTAAAGCTAAACAATTTTCATGAAAATATATACTTGCATGATTTCAGGACAATGCCACTCTTTGTTGTTCATTGATCCACTTCACCTATTTCTATAAAAATAAAGGTAACTTTTTCATTCCTGAGGCACTAATAGATCATGATACCCATGATATTCCACCCCATCAGTTATCATCAACACAAAGTAGTTTGAAAAGGCTATCCAATATGCATAAATCCTCATATATAGAGATAACACTTTAATCTTACTGACTTCATCTAAAGTTTAAATTAAACTTTCTATAAATGGTTAACCTTATAACCCTTCTTAAAGATAAAAATACAAATCTTTATGAATAATGACACAAAATCATATTAACATTGACCCTCCATATATCAAAAAAGTTTCTCTTGGTTGTCACATTACAAACATGTGAATAACCTCATCGTATATTCCCTTGAAACATGGTAATAACTTGAATTACCATAAATTCTTTTGGAAGACATGAATAATTCCTTATTACAATGACTACTGGATACATTATTTAAATCTAAGAAGTTGTAAACCTTATCCTTGAAGACAAAAACCACTTTTTCAATAATTAGTTCCAGGGTAATATGTATCATCCAATTTACTTATTCATGTCCAACATATCTTTATCCAAAGATCATTATTTCAATGTTAGAAATTAATTAAGGGTTGCCTTCCCTTAATCAAAATATCACCTTTCCATGAAATCACTATTAAACATATCCTTTTAATTCCTTAATAAAAAACCTATAATGAAAATAATTATATATTTCATGATTCATATAACATAATCTTTAAATTCCAAAAACATAAATACTATATTCATATAACTTTATTCTTAAACCATTAATATAGATTCATCAACTTATTCCTTAATACCTATTTCTTATAATATGAAATATGAATCATGTATTAAGGTTTATCAAAATCAATCTAATAATTCTTCTTATGTTTAATGTAAACAATACTGTAAGAACATCACATACCTTTAACATATTTTTTTTTTGATCTCTTTATCTTTAGAAGTATAACTAGTACTCATACCACCTTCCTAGTTCTCTTTATGAGATTTCTACTTGGGAGATCGATTCACATAATGCCCATACTTTCCACATCTAAAAAATTAAAGGTTAACCATGTTCCTTCTAGTTATCTCCATTGAATAAAACCAAAAATCATAGTGTGAGAAACATTTATCATATTGGGATAACATATAATCATGAAAATTTATTTATAGGGTGCCTAAATCATGGATCCTAATTATTTAATCTATGAAACCTTAGTTTTATCCTAGGTTATTCATAGTCATACTACATTTAAATACTTCATGATGGTTCGTAAATATTTTTTGAATTCCAAAATCATATCCCCCAGGAGTGTCAAACCAGGTGTATAGCAAGGCCTGTTGTTGTGCACCAGATTACACCAAGTCAGGACTGGAACATCTTGTCAGAGTTGTTGCCCCTAGGTACATCTTTTCCAGAGCCACATCCACTTGTAATATTCATATAGAGATGTATTTCTAGAAAACTACTTACTATATCCTTTACCAAAATTTCTAGGACATTTTCCTAAACTTTAACTCATCATTATACTTATCCTTAGAGACATCACTATACATATACTTAGAAATATACCTAGGTATATCACTTAAGTTTTATCATCCTAGTTTATAAAGGTTTACTAAAAATTTCCTCTAATACCAACTATAGTGACTTAGGCTTACATACATGGATATTACATCATTTTAAATGAATATTCAGTACATTACAAAAATACATGTTTGAGGACCATAATAGTTTAGTGTCTTTGGAAACATAGAAACAAAATATTATATCCTGGTGAAAGATATTCAACATATACCATAAAGATATCCACCTTTAGTAATTATACCTAAAACCTTTTTTCATAACCTTGGGAAAAGAAACATAAGAATGGGGTGAGCTCATATGCTCAGTAAGGGTAAATAAAGGAAATGCGTAAGAATAACATGAATGAAAGGGTATGTAACTTGAGTATAACATTTTAATATCATACCCTAAATATAATAGAACATAATAAATATTGTAATTTCATAATAAAGTAATCATATGGAAATAATGAACATAATCCATGAAAGCATAACATAGGAATAGAATATGGAATTATGGAAAAAACATAAGCATATAAAAACCCTATGTCAAGGTGGCCTACCAAGGCCTTTGTAACATGTTATTATTGGGTGAATAACTTGTGTCCTACTTAGGTCTTTGGATTACCTGTCGTGTACCCTCTTATTTTAGTCTTGGGATTTCCTCCCATGTACCCTCTTGTTTTAGGCTTGGGATGTACTCCCATATACCCTCTTGTTTCGGGCTTGGGATTTCCTCCCGTATACTCTCTTATTTCTAGCTTGGGATGTACTCCTATATACCCTCTTGTTTTGGGCTTGGTATACCCTCCCATGTACCCTTTTATCTCATAAAACATTTATCATTACCCAATGCATTGAGGGAGATATAGGTCTCACCCTTCATATAAAAAAATCATATATACATGTTCCACAACAAAATAAAACTTTCATCATATCATGACCTACAAAAATAGATGGGTTTCATAAACAAAAATAATAACCCATGAAATAGAATGGGTATCATTAATATTTCATCACATCATAACCTATGGAAAATAGATAGTTTTTATAATCATTTCATTAAATCATAACTAATGAAAAGAAGCAATATTCAAAAGTATATAACCCATGTAAGAGAAACATATTTTATAAACATATAACTTATTAAAGAGATGGGGGGATTCATAAATGTATAACACATGAAAGAGAAACAGGTTTTATAAATACTGCATCATCAAGAATAGCCTATTCAGATAAAGAATATTAATGGAACCTTTAGATCATTTCTTAGAAAGCCATGGGTAACATCAAAAGATGTATTCTTAGATGGAAAATAATTTTGAAATATCTTTCAAAAAAACATCTTGAGGAAAATATCCTATCTTCTTTTAAAAAGTATTTTTAACGCATAAAACCATTTGAAAATAATTTTCTTATAAAATACCTTGAAAACTTATAAAGAATACTTGAAATCATCTTGAAAAAAATCCTTGAAAACTTATAGAATAAGCTTCAAAACATTTCAAAAACCTTTTTCATTGAAAAAAATTTGAAAACTTATAAAGGAAAGTTTAAAAAGTTTTGAAAACATTTTTACATGAAAACTCATGAAAAAAGCTTGAAAATGTTTTGAAATCCATTTATTTGAAAATAATTTTAAAAAAAATCTTAAAAATTAAAATTTAAGCATAAAAAAGAAATCTTCAAAGGATTTATGGTGGATAAATCTGTACATGTTGTACATGGTAAAAAGAACATTCCTTTTTCACAGTAAAAATGTTTGAAAAATTCCTCGTTCATAAAGAGACAAGAATATTCTTTTGTAAAAATTGGTAAAATACAAAAGGGTAAAAATTTCTTTTAATTATCATAGGATATTAATATAATATTTTTGGAAACCCTTTTTATAAAACATGGTTTTGAAGAAACATATATTTCCGACTGAAGAGAGGGTAAAGTTAGGCTTTCTTAAATACACTTTCTTAAATATCTTATGTATGAAAGAGTGAAAAAAATAGAACGGATACATGAATATATCATGAAAAAACAGAGTATAATAAAATTCATGAGTTTTTTTGAGATATGGGTTATAATATTTCATCAAAGGAATCATAAACATAAACAATCTTGAAAAGTGATAAGATTATTTCAATAAAATATTATTACTTGGTAACTTGAGATCATACTATACATGTAAGAAAAAAAAATTAATGAAGTTTATAATATCATGAAAAGAATTATATTAATTATATAACATTTAAAATCTAATTATATATACCTCAAAACGAATTTAGGTTCATAATAAAACATGAGTCTCAAAGAAGGCAAATTGAGACAAAACTATTTTACCGATTTGATAAATTTTGAAACTTAAACCCCATGAAATAAAGGTTATATAATTGATATTTAAATAAACATAAATTTAACTATAATAAACATTTAATACATCCATGGTTAGTATACACACCACACAAAATTAATGGATGGTGAATAAAGCATGTATCTTACAGAAATAAAAACTGAGATGAAATCCCCTTACCTTGTGTCTTTACTCTCATCATACTTGTTCAAACCTCCTATATAATAAATATAAATTTATTATAAATATTTTAAATAACCATATTATTATATCTAATACCAAATATGGATTTATTATGACTTTATATTACCCTCTTGTTAGAAATTTCATGTTAAGTTTACGCTTCGGGTAATATTCGCTTTGTTTTTTTCTTTTGTCTTAAGGTGTTATATCATTGGTACTTATACTTATATCATGATTTTAATAATTTAAACCATGATATAAATATAATTTATATTCATTATATTTTTATTATAATAGTTCATGGATATGATAAGTCATACATACGCATGAACGTTGTTTCTTTTTTTTGTCATATTGAAAGAAACAAAGTACATGAAATATATGTATATATATGTATATGTATCATTATTACAGTAGAATTATTATATGATATATATCATATAAGTTCACTAAACACATTCTTAATACATTTTGTGTAGTGTTTTAATGAATCACATTGCTTTGAGGGGCGGTTGTCCACACTTCCTCAAACAAAATTATTATATTTACACCAAATATAAAGTAAAAAAGATATGTGTTATAAAATGAATACAGAATCTTAAATATATAATATATATAATATATGAAATATATAAACATATTTTTCATCATAATGTCCACCATGAGTGGCAGTAAAGTAAAAATGAACAATCATCGTGTAGTGAGACGGTAGTTCGATGTACACATAAACAGTATGTTCATTACCCATTAGATGGATGTGTGTGTAAGTGTAGGTATAACCCTTAGAATAAAAACATAATATTATATTTAATATAATTTTTTGTATAAAATCATAGAATAAATATAGTGTAGTGGTGGATAAGTAAAATAAAATAAAGGATCTTGAGAGAAGAGGCTACCTCTTAATCGGGAAACTCCTTTTGGTTTGTGCTAAAAGAATTACTTGGATTGATTTATACCCAAGGAGAGGCTTATAGGAGAAATTTAGGGGTGTTTATAAGTGTATTGGGAATATATTGGCGGATCCTAATAGGTTTTAGAGGTGTGAATAAGAGGGGTATGTGGTGGCCTTTTATAGGGAAGGAAAATGACTCACTTAGAATTTTTGAAAACAAGTTTGGTGTACACATGTTCTTACCTAAAAAAGTCATAAAAACCCAAAAAACAATAATGGAAGTTTTATGGTATAAATATGTCCATAAAATGTTCGTTGTACAAGTGGATATATCATTTGGTCCCCTAAGATTAAGGTTTAGTCCCTAATAATCTTAATTTGACCTCAATCCCTGTGATTAATTTTAATTACTTTTACTAATATGTTTTTTCAAAAATTAATATGATCTAATTAGACTCTGAATATTATACTGATTATAATGGTGTATGCCCATTTTTCTAAATTAAATTCACATAATTGGGAAAATTAATATTGATGTTAATCTCGCAGGAGGAACAAAATAACGGGTTTTTAAAGTAGAAAAATGTTCAAAACTTTGTTAAGTTTTTATATTCAATTTCAAAGTGAAATTGATTATAATGAACTAAATTATATTAATAGATATATAATTGATCTAATGTGACCTTAAAACAAATTTAAAGTATAATTAAACATTAATGATTATTCAAACAAAAAGGCGACTATTAACTAAAATGCAGTATTATTCACTATTCATCAAAAAATGAAGTTTCTCGGAAAAATCCAAAAAATTAACCCTAATATAATTTCAGAATTATGAATTAAAAAATTATTTTCATTTTATTACATTCAACTTATCTAGTGTTTAAAATTAATTTTACTATTGTTCAGAGAAGGACATAAAAAGCAGTTTCTTTAAGAAAACATATAAAGACTTTACCAAAAATTATATATTTAATTATTAATATGTTTTATTTATGTGAAACCATTATAAATAATATATAAAGAGTAGTTATTACTATTCATATTACTAATTTTCATGTATATTTTATAATTATATCGTTTAAATAATTATAACAATAAAAAGATGTTTCATAGAAACTCAGTGTTGTGTATGCCAAGTCGGTGTTGCGTATTGCGTACACCAAATCGGTGTTGCGTGTAACGTATGCCATGTTTCAAGCTAACATTGATGTTTTTTTTAGATAAATATAAAATTTATGTTGTGTTTAGTTCATGATTAACTTGGTGTTTTGTATAACGCAATCCAAACATAGTGCTTTAATATAAAATAAATTATTTACAATGTTACGTGAAATGAAAAATTTCACAAAGCATAAATTAATTCGAAAAAAATAATTCACAAAATATCAGGGTGTTACAACCCCTCACTACTTTCCCACTAGTATATATCTCTCACACCCCAATTTCATATATCTTGGCACTTCTGTCTCTTCTGAATACCACACCTTCCCACAAGCACGATCGCAACACATCTCGCATGAAGACACCTGGGCTTGCCACCCCCACAAGCATGGCCAAACAAACCACCACCTTTCCACCTTAAAAACATTTCCAAAAAAAATACCACCTCACTACCCCAAAGTCATGTCAAAAAAAACCAAAACATATCAAAAATCATTTTACTAATTTAATAAAGGGCCTTTTATCACATTTCACTTTATTTTAGGGGTGCTATCACACAATCCATAAATCTAGGGGAAACCAATTATTAGCCAAATATAAGTGGTTATCCAATTTCTATTTATTTAAGGTGAATACAAATAATCATAATAAGAAAGGTTTCCAAAACTCAAAATAGATAAGCACAAATAAAGGCCCCAAAGAACACAATTTTCAACTGGGCCTTCATCCCGTACAAACACAATATCATAAAAATATCAAAGCTATTAAATCATGAAAATCATTCCACTTTATCCTTAAATTTCAATTAACTGGTTAATTTGTATTGATTATGCCAATGAAAACTATACCTCGTAGATATATAAGAGTAAACCCCTCCCACATGATAAAAAAAGTGAGAAATGAGGAATTCCCTACCTCAAAGAAGATTTTCTAACTCACTATGCACCATAGGGTGAAGAAGAAACGAAAAAAACACAACTGCACATGGGAAACTAAGGATAAACCAACACCACACCCAAGGACCATCAAAACAAATCCCAGCTCACACCCCAAACCAAAACCACACCACCACAGCAGGTTCCTAAAAGAAAAATGGGATAAATACACCAATAAGGGAGAAAAACTTACTACGGATTTCCAATAGGGATAAATAGTAATCAATATATCGAAACAGGGGGAAGAGGGCTAGAGGATTCATCAAAATTGCCTAGTTCTTGGAACAAAATGAGAGAGAAAATAGGTATGTATGAATGATAAGGGGTTCAGATGAAAGACCTGTTTACAACTTGGAAGTTGACATTTTCATGTCTTGAATCCCATTCACGACATGAATTCCATGGGAATTCCCCAAACACCAACTTACACCAAAATTAAAATCACCTCAACCTTTATATAATTATACATCATGAATTCCACTTACACAAAATGTAATCCATATCATGGTTCCCCCTTATCCATGTACAAGTTGTGAACCTTCTAGCTACACAAGCCATGAATCACTATTATAAGTCATGAATTCTACTTACACGATGTAAAATTCTTGAAGCAGCTCTGTTATAGCTCCAGCCTCCACTGAGAACTCCTAAAACCTCCCATGAACACCTCCAACCACTAAAAGTGTAGAAGTAATAGGCTTTGAAGGTATAGACTATTACAAACTGCATATTTAAACTAATCCTTGGGACATTGGTGGAGTATTACATAGAAGATCTGGTGGTTAAAACTCACCATCACCAAGACCATGTCAAGGATCTTGAGAAATTTTTTGGCTTCCTCCATTCCCACCACTTAAATATAGACCCCTTGAATTGTTCATTTTGGGTCACCATTGGAAAATTTCTCGAATTTTCTGACATATATAGAGGGATTGGGATTGACCCAAATAAAATCAAGGATTTCAACCAAATGCCTCCTCTACATGACCTCCGAGAGTTATTAGGCCTCCAAGTCCACTTAGCATATATTCGCCAATTTATTGAAAATATAGCTGAAAAGTGTAATCCCTTCTTAAGGATCATGAAGAAAGGAATCTCTTTCTAGTGGGATGAGTATTTTCAGACTGTCTATGAGAATATTAAATAGTATCTTCTATAGACACAAGTTCTAATGTCGCCCATCTTAGGAAATCCTCTCATAATCTATGTGACCAACCTATAATGGTCCCTGGGGTCCCTTATAACTTAGAAGAATGATTAGGGTAGGGAAAATCCCTATATTATCTCAGTTTCATACTCCTCGATACAAAGACCAGATACTCCCCCATCAAGAATAGTTTCTCTGTATTAGTCTTTGTAGTGCATAATTTACATAATTAACTACAGAACAATGATATATAGTTGGTGTCCCATGTTATCCCACTAAAATATATTCTTAACATACCCATGCTAATAGGGATATTGGTGCATTGGGCGGTAATCCTATAGAAGTTCAACATTAGGTTTGTCCTGCAGAACGTTGTCAAAGGACAGGCTCTAGTATCTTTCTTAGTTGTATATCCAACCCCTAAGGAACTACCCCTGGATGTTGATTTACTAGATAAATCCATTATCTCATTAGATCATGTTGTTTTATGTTGTAATATGCATTTTGATTGTGCCTCCCGGAGTTTGACCAGTAAAATGCTCAATAACTCAAAGATCAACAGAGTAGGTGTCACGACCCGACCTCGGGGCCCGTGCCGTGACTACCCCAAACCCGCCTTCCATAGGCCAGGGGCTGGCGACTAGCACCAAGGCGTAAAATCCCGGTAAACAGGGAAGGCATTGCCTTTATAAGTAACAACCACCACAGAGTCAGCAAGCGGAAAGTAACTACAAAGTGCAGAAAGAAAAGGGGGCCGGAATACAAGCCCAACTGAAAGTACAACTGAAAAGGTAAAGAACAGCAACTGAAGAAAAGATGGCGGCCTCGTGTCGTCCACTGGCAATCCCACCTGAAGGGTGGGTACAGATAGCCTCCAGGCTCCTCGGGTCCCACGTCCGCTCCGAGCACGTCCCGCCCAGTGGTCCGCCTCCAGGTACCGTCCTGCTCCACGCCCCAACCGAGATCAGCGTTGTCCGTCGTCTGCATCCAACACAACAAGGTGCGGGCAAAGCCCGTGCAGGGGTGAGTATAAACTACTCAGTAAGGACCCCGAGACCCCCGAAGGTCTCCCGAAATCCACAAAGGATATAGCACAAAAGAAAGGGGCAACCACGAAGAAACAACTGACTCGACTTAGGTATATGCCCATACATATACCTAAGTCCCCATTTCTAGCTCTGCTCTCGAGCTCAAGGTCAACTCGATCCACACAGGAAAGCAAGACTCAAATCCACTAGGGAGAGTAAATAGTAAAACCACATAGGATGGTTCAACACAATCCATAAAGGAGAGTAACATAAGATTCAGCTCAACCAGGTATACTTTTTCAGATGACGACAAGATGATCACCGAACCATCTAAGTCGTCGGACCCACGAAGGATCGATAGGTACTAACCTCGGCAATGACCCACACAGGATCGGGCCCACACAGGACCTGTAGCAATGGCTCACACAGAACCGTAAGAGATGACCCACACAGGATCGGTAGCACTGATCCACGTAGGATCGCTGAGTGCAGTAGTCGACGCAGTCCACTGAGGATCTCTGCACAGTCGTCGCCGCAGTCCACGAAGGATCTCTGCTCTGTCGTCGTCGCAGTCCACGGAGGATCTCTGCTCTGTCGTCGAAGTCACAGCCAGCGCTAGGGTTCCCGCACACAGCGAGCTCGTCTAGGAGGGTCCGCTCCACGAGCCGAGAGGCTGATACATCAACTGACACGTAGTCCGAAGTTGATGTATCCAAAAGTTCCGTATCGACAACAGGATCTCAACGCAACAGACGGCGCGTCAATCGGACGCCCGGTCTGAGAGTTATTGGCATTTTCGTCCCAGGGGCCCGGTTGGTTTTTAGGGCAAAACCAACCCGACCGTACTCCGCCTGTGTCCGATCCTCGGGCGGAGTATGCCAAAAGTTCCGTCTCACTTAGAGGAAACCTCCACAGCTGACGGTACGTCGGTCGGACGTCCGCAGCTCGAGTTATGAGCGTTTCCGCTCTGAGGGCCCGGTTGGTTTCGCGTACGAACCAACCCGGCCGAACCCAAAGTCTTCCGAAACCTTGAGTGTAATATACCGAAAAGACCGTCTCGATCCAAGGATCGCGTAGCCGCTGACGGTTCGTCAATCGGAGGTCCCAGGCCCAAGATACGGGCAAAAGACCGAAGAGGGCCCGAAAACGGGGGTTCTGGGCCCGGGGCGACCCGGCCCGAACCCCCCCTGGGTCGGCCGGACCGGGTCGACCCGAACCGGGTCGACCCGACCCGGACCGACCCGGCCTGGGCGCGGCCCGGCCGACCGGACCGGCCGGCTCGGCTTCGGCCGAGCGGCCGAAGTGGGCTGCCGCGGGGCGCAGCCCCCGCGGCTCGGTGGAAAACGCGGCCCCGCGGGGGGCCGCCTGTCACACGGACGCGGCCGGGCCGCCGCGTCCCTCCCCGGTTCCGCGCGGCCGCGGAACCGGCCGCCGCCGCCGCGGCTTCAGCCGCGGCGGATTCCTCCACGGCGACGCGCCGGGCGCCGCCGCCTTCCGCGGGCCACCGGAGTTGCTCCGGTGGCCCGTTTTGCCTCCCGTCTGCGCCATAGCTCCTCCCGGGGGCTGATCTTCACTGCGGGATCAACGGATCGCCCCTGCCGCACGGTTCTTCGTCGTCCACCAAATCCGCACAACAAAAAGATCGGCGGAGGGTTGCCGGGTCTTGTTCGTTAGATCCGCACCCTCCGCGCTAGTCATAAAATCATCGGGAGGGATTAAGGCAGCCACAATTTTATCCAAAAATAAAATTGTTCAAGTTTGGTTCTTAAATAAAAAGAATTAGATCACGGGAACGAATCACCAAGAAAAAAAATAAAATCCCTACCTCGATGTCGCCGTCGGACGTGAGGTCGTCGCGGAATCGCTCGTCGCGGAAGGAGGGGATCGTCGCGTCGTCGCGAAAGAGACGTTCGTCGCACCGCGGGAAAAACGTCGCGCCGACGATCTCCGGATCTAGAACAAACGGATTTAATTAATTAAATCCGTTGTCATTGAAATTAAAAGGGAGAATTAAACGATCCGTTTCTCACCTTAGTTGTCGAACGAGGATCGGCCGCGGAAGAAGAGGCGTCGCCGAAGAACGTCGCGGGTAGAGCTCGTCGACGTCGCAGATCACGGTGTGCGTCGTCGAATTCCGGTCGTCGGCGTTCTTCGCGTTCTTCGCGTTCTTCGCGAGGAGAGTGGAGGCTCAGAGAATTCGCACAACGATAGTAATCCTCCAAAATAGACAAGTTTGTCTATTTTATTAATTTGCCAACGAACGCAAACGCGTAAGTAACGACCCATTAAATTCGTTGAATTAATTCAACGAATGAAACAGCCCATTTAATTCACGAAATAAACCGCCCAATTAAATGGTCTGTTAAGAATTAAGGAAAACGCGTCGGTTGACTTTTCAGTTACTTGACGGGTTTTCGCGGGTGCGTTACTCAGCGAAAGAAACGGCGGGGCTCGTGCGGGCCCCACCTCACAAATATCCTACCAAGGGGTAGGGTATTTCCGGATAGCACCCTACCCGCTTTAACTCAGTTCAAGTGGCTTCCAAGTGACTTCCAAGCGGCTTAAGTGAAATAAAATAAAGTTGTCGCACAACCTTTATTTTATTTCCGACTTAAAGCCCAAAATTTTTAAAACCACGGTTGAGCAAACGCAACTCCGGAAGAGGCGTTTCTAAGAAAATACCGGCGCTGCGATTTCATCGGTGCCCTCAGAATTCGATTCCGGGCACCGGTTCAAAAGATAGAAAAACCCGCTCGTCCGTTCACTGAACGTACCCGAGCCAAACTTCGGAAATTGATTCCGGGCACACCGGGCCTCGGAATCAGGTGCCGTCTGAAGCTGCGCTCTTGTAAAATCCCAAAGAAAATTAAGAAAAAAATTTCCTTGAAATTTGCGGGTCTTTACATTACTCCCACCTCAGGGATTTACGTCCCCGTAAAGATACATCAAAAACTAGGGGAACAAATGGGGGTACTGAGCACGCATCTGAGCCTCCCGCTCCCAAGTACTCTCCTGGAGGTTCCCGTGCTGCCATCTGACGCGCACAAGAGGAATCGACCGCCCACGTAGGACCCGCTCCTGTCGATCCTCGATCTCCACTGGGACCTCCGCAAAAGTCGCCCCATCGTCCACGTCCAGCTCCCCAAAGTCGATGATGTGCGTCGGGTCGTGCACGTATCTCCTCAGCTGAGACACGTGGAAAACGTCGTGCACCCGGTGCAACTGAGGTGGTAGAGCCAGGCGATAAGCCACCTCTCCTATCCTGCTGAGGACCTGGAAAGTCCCGATGAACCGTGGAGACAACTTGCCGCCTCGGCCAAATCTCCGCAAACCACGTCGAGGTGAGACACGTAAAAAGACGTGGTCGCCATCCTCGAACTCTAGTGGCCTCCGCCTCCTGTCAGCATATGACTTCTGCCAGCTCTGAGCTGTCCTCATCCTCTCCTGGATGATCTGGACCTTCTCTGTCGTGGCTCGGACCATCTCTGGTCCCACGAGTGCTGACTCCCCAGGGTCTGTCCAGCACAACGGTGATCTGCAGGGTCTGCCGTACAACGCCTCATATGGTGCCATCCCGATGGTGGAGTGGTAGCTGTTGTTGTACGCGAACTCCACCAAGGGTAGGTGGTCCTCCCAGCTGCGACCAAAGTCGAGAACACATGCACGGAGCATGTCCTCGAGTGTCTGTATGGTCCTCTCCGTCTGACCATCCGTCTGAGGGTGGAAGGCTGTGCTCAGATGGAGCCGCGTCCCGAACGCCTCCTACAACCCCTTCCAAAGCCGGGAAGTGAAACGAGCATCTCGATCAGAGACGATAGACGATGGAACACCGTGAAACCGTACGATCTCCTGGACGTAAAGATGTCCCAAGCTCTCCACTGAGCCCTGCTCTCTGATGGGTAAGAAGTGTGCCGACTTGGTGAGTCGGTCGACAATCACCCAAATGGAGTCGTGACCTCTGGAAGTGCGTGGAAGTCCAGTCACGAAGTCCATAGATATCCCGTCCCACTTCCACTCCGGGACCTCCAAGGGCTGTACCAAGCCTGCTGGTACCAGATGCTCTGCCTTCACCTGCTGGAAGGTGAGGCATCGTGAAACGAACTCTGCCACAGCTTTCTTCATGCCCGGCCACCAGTGCTGTCGTCTGAGATCCTGGTACATCTTCGCCGCTCCGGGATGTACCGCTAAGGGAGAAGTGTGAAACTCTCTCAGCACCTCCTCTCGTAAAGTGACTGGTACGAAGGTACGTCCTCTGGAAAGGATGTCGTGCTCTGCTCCAAGGGAGAAACCATCAGGCGCCTGACCTGAGGATATCAGTGCACGCCGGGTCTCACAGTCAGCGTCCCCACGCTGAGCCTCTCTGACCCGCTGTAGAAGTGGAGGAGAGACTGTGAGAGACTGAAGAAAGGTTGCTCCGTCTCTATCCATGAAGGATATCTGTAAGGAGGCTAGCTGCTCCGTCGCCTCCTCAAGTAGCTGAATGCCCGTCCTCCTGCTGAGGGCATCGGCTACCACGTTCCCCTTCCCAGGAGTATAGACTATCTCAAAGTCATAGTACTGGAGGAACTCAAGCCATCTCCGTTGTCTCAGGTTCAGGTCCTTCTGAGAGAAGATATACCTGAGACTCTGGTGGTCAGAAAAGACTGTGAAGCGCTCGCCCATCAGATAGTGCCGCCAAGTCTTCAGAGCGAAGACCACTGCTGCTAACTCCAGGTCATGAGTGGCGTAGTTCCACTCATGCGGCCTCAACTGACGTGATCCGTAGGCGATCACGGCCCGCTCCTGCATCAGGACGCACCCGAGTCCAGTCCCTGATGCATCGCAGTAAACTACGTATCCAACTCCCTCCTCAGGCAACCTCAAGATAGGTGCGCTGGTCAATCTCTGTCTCAGCTCCTAGAAGCTCTGTTGACATCTTTCTGACCACACAAAGGGTTTCCCCTTCTTCGTCAAGGCTGAGAGTGGTGCCGCAACTCTGGAGAAGTCTGGCACAAATCTCCGATAGTATCCGGCTAGGCCCAAGAAGCTCCGCACCTCCGTCACGCTCCTGGGTGGCTCCCAAGCTAGCACTGCCTCGATCTTCGCGGGATCCACTGCAACTCCCGCCTCAGAGATGACGTGCCCCAAGAAATGGACCTCACGTAACCAGAACTGGCATTTTGAGAGCTTGCCATAAATCTGGTGCTCTCGGAGTGTGTCTAGCACAACTCGCAGGTGGTAGGCATGCTCCTCCTCAGTCGTCGAGTATACCAAAATGTCATCAATGAAGACCACGACAAATCGGTCGAGGTATGGCTGGAAGATCCTGTTCATGAGGCTCATGAACACTGCTGGAGCATTGGTTACGCCGAACGGCATAACCAAGAACTCATAATGGCCATACCGACACCTGAAGGCCGTCTTCTGCACGTCCTCATCTCGAACTCTGAGCTGATGATAGCCTGACCGGAGGTCTATCTTCGAGAACCACCGCGCTCCCTTGAGCTGATCGAAGAGGCCATCAATCCGTGGCAGCGGATACTTGTTCCTCACTGTCACCTGGTTTAGGTGACGATAGTCGACACACAGTCGCAAGCTCCCGTCCGCCTTCTTGGCGAACAATATCGGGGAAGCCCAGGGTGAAACACTGGGTCGGATAAACCCCTTGCTCTGCAAGTCCTCCAACTGTACCCGCAGCTCTCGAAGCTCGGCGGGGGCCATCCGATATGCTGGAGTAGATATCGGGGCTGTCCCGGGGTACAAGTCGATGTAAAAGTCTACCTCTCTACGAGGAGGTAGCCCTGGAAGGTCGTCGGGAAAGACGTCCACGTACTGGTCCACCACTGCAGGAAAAACTGGACTCTGCACGTCCACTGCTCCTAGGATGAGGCTAGCCAACTGATGAGAGATGGGTTGCACTCTCCTCCGCGGAAGTCCATCCTGTGCTGCAAAGGTTCCCTTCTCGCCGGTGAAGGTAAACCTGCTCCCGTCGGTACGAACACATCGCACCTTGCGCCTAAAACAGTCGATCTGGGCATGAACCGTGGATAGCCAATCCATGCCCAAGATGACTTCGTAAGGCCTCGACGCCGCTACAAGGAGATCCCAGCCGAAGCTCTCGCCTCCTAGAGTAAGCTCACACTGCCGGCACCAGTGCGTAATCGTCGAGTCTGCTCCCGTAGGAGTCTCTAGCCGTAAGGATCGAGCCAACGGCTCAGTTGGAATCTCCGAGCTCCGAACAAGGGCAGAGGCTATGAAAGAGTGACTCGCTCCTGTGTCTATAAGTACTGCAGCAAGGGTGGAATAGACACAGATCGTACCTCGAATCATCTCTGGCATGTCGGGGTCGTAGGCCTCCACTGCCTGGAGCTGGGCCTGTCCCTGCCCGCCAGCTCCCTGTGGTCGAGGTGGCCCTCCTGGGGGTCTGGTCTGCCTGGACCCGAGAGTCATTCGTCGGCTACCTGCTGCCGAAGACTCAGCTACCTGCCGCCCTGCGCTAGGTCTCGCCGCTGAAGAAGGCTCTTCCAGGAAGCTCTCGATCAGGAGGGCTCGCTCCAGTACTCCCGCCTGGGTCGGAATGCTGAGGGAGATCAGCGACGCCCAAATCTCCTGCTGCAAGCCCTGCTCGAAGGTCCGGGCCCGGAAGAAGGGGTCCCGTACCATGTCGGTCGAGTAGCGAGATAGGTCAGTGAACCTCGCCGCGTACTGAGCGACCGTCATGCTGCCCTGGCGCAGCTGGAGAAGCTCCTGGATGCGCACCGCTCGGAGGGTGGTCGGGACGAACTCAGAGCGGAAGAGGCTCTCGAAGTCCGTCCAGAGCAAGGATGCCTCATCGTGAACCTGGAGCATCAAGCTCCACCATCGTCTTGCCGCCGCCTGCAGGAGGCTCGCCGCGAGAATCACCATGAGATCCGTTGGTGTCCTCACTAGCCTAAAGATCCGTACCACCGCCTCTAGCCAGTCCTCGGCGGCCTGGGGGTCCGCCTCACCGCGAAACCTGGGCGGTCGCTGGCTCTGAAACTCATGCAGTGCCCTGAGGCGACGTGCATCGTCAGCGTCGGGTACTGGTAGCATCGGTGGCTCGGCGGGTAAGGCTACCGCCGGTGCCACTGCTGGCAAAGGGCCCTGCACCGAGGCCTCGTCGCTCGGTGGGCTGCCGTCGCGCCCTACACTCGGAACCCTAGCTGGCTGTCGTCGCGGGGCCATCCTGAAAAGGAGAACAAGAGTACCACAGTCAGAACAGTATACCTGGTGAGCTGGCACAAGTAATCACAAGGAAAACATGAGACTTTCATGAAGCAGATCAGTATACCCGGTGAGCTGACACAAGTAATCACAAAGAAAACTTGAAACACACACGCAATCAATGTTTTCATGCATTAAGTCGGAAATCAGGAGTCAGGGTCCTGGTGTACGGATACGTCGGCCGCCGCACCAACACTGGGCTCCCTGAACTGATAACCACACTCAATACACTAAACACTATTGCTTCATATAGAAATAAAAGACGATCAGAGTCTGCGGTAGAACCGACCGCCTCTGATACCAATTTGTCACAACCCGACCTCGGGGCCCGTGCCGTGACTACCCCAAGCTCGCCTTCCATAGGCCAGGGGCTGGCGACTAGCACCAAGGCGTAAAATCCCGGTAAACAGGGAAGGCATTGCCTTTATAAGTAACAACCACCACAGAGTCAGCAAGCGGAAAGTAACTACAAAGTGCAGAAAGAAAAGGGGGCCGGAATACAAGCCCAACTGAAAGTACAACTGAAAAGGTAAAGAATAGCAACTGAAGAAAAGACGGTGGCCTCGTGTCGTCCACTGGCAATCCCACCTGAAGGGTGGGTACAGATAGCCTCCAGGCTCCTCGGGTCCCACGTCCGCTCCGAGCACGTCCCGCCCAGTGGTCCGCCTCCAGGTACCGTCCTGCTCCACGCCCCAACTGAGATCAGCGTTGTCCGTCGTCTGCATCCAACACAACAAGGTGCGGGCAAAGCCCGTGCAGGGGTGAGTATAAACTACTCAGTAAGGACCCCGAGACCCCCGAAGGTCTCCCGAAATCCACAAAGGATATAGCACAAAAGAAAGGGGCAACCACGAAGAAACAACTGACTCGACTTAGGTATATGCCCATACATATACCTAAGTCCCCATTTCTAGCTCTGCTCTCGAGCTCAAGGTCAACTCGATCCACACAGGAAAGCAAGACTCAAATCCACCAGGGAGAGTAAATAGTAAAACCACATAGGATGGTTCAACACAATCCATAAAGGAGAGTAACATAAGATTCAGCTCAACCAGGTATACTTTTTCAGATGACGACAAGATGATCACTGAACCATCTAAGTCGTCGGACCCACGAAGGATCGATAGGTACTAACCTCGGCAATGACCCACACAGGATCGGGCCCACACAGGACCTGTAGCAATGGCTCACACAGAACCGTAAGAGATGACCCACACAGGATCGGTAGCACTGATCCACGTAGGATCGCTGAGTGCAGTAGTCGACGCAGTCCACTGAGGATCTCTGCACAGTCGTCGCCGCAGTCCACGAAGGATCTCTGCTCTGTCGTCGTCGCAGTCCACGGAGGATCTCTGCTCTGTCGTCGAAGTCACAGCCAGCGCTAGGGTTCCCGCACACAGCGAGCTCGTCTAGGAGGGTCCGCTCCACGAGCCGAGAGGCTGATACATCAACTGACACGTAGTCCGAAGTTGATGTATCCAAAAGTTCCGTATCGACAACAGGATCTCAACGCAACAGACGGCGCGTCAATCGGACGCCCGGTCTGAGAGTTATTGGCATTTTCGTCCCAGGGGCCCGGTTGGTTTTTAGGGCAAAACCAACCCGACCGTACTCCGCCTGTGTCCTATCCTCGGGCGGAGTATGCCAAAAGTTCCTTCTCACTTAGAGGAAACCTCCACAGCTGACGGTACGTCGGTCGGACGTCCGCAGCTCGAGTTATGAGCGTTTCCGCTCTGAGGGCCCGGTTGGTTTCGCGTACGAACCAACCCGGCCGAACCCAAAGTCTTCAGAAACCTTGAGTGTAATATACCGAAAAGACCGTCTTGATCCAAGGATCGCGTAGCCACTGACGGTTCGTCAATCGGAGGTCCCAGGCCCAAGATACGGGCAAAAGACCGAAGAGGGCCCGAAAACGGGGGTTCTGGGCCCGGGGCGACCCGACCCGACCCGGCTAGGCCGGGTCCGGTCCGGCCTGGGCGCGGCCCGGCCGACCGGACCGGCCGGCTCGGCTTCGGTCGTGCGGCCGAAGTGGGCTGCCGCGGGGCGCCGCCCCCGCGGCTCGGTGGAAAACGCGGCCCCGCGGGGGGCCGCCTGTCACACGGACGCGGTCGGGCCGCCGCGTCCCTCCCCGGTTCCGCGCGGCCGCGGAACCGGCCGCCACCACCTCGGCTTCAGCCGCAGCGGATTCCTCCACGGCAGCGCGCCGGGCGCCGCCGCCTCCGGCCGCCAGCGCCGCCGCGCCGGCGACCCGCGCCGCCGCCGCCTTCCGCGGGCCGCCGGAGTTGCTCCGGTGGCCCGTTTTGCCTCCCGTCTGCGCCATAGCTCTTCCCGGGGGCCGATCTTCACTACGGGATCAACGGATCGCCCCTGCCGCACGGTTCGTCGTTGTCCGCCAAATCCGCACAACAAAAAGATCGGCGGAGGGTTTTCGGGTCTTGTTCGTTAGATCCGCACCCTCCGCGTTAGTCATAAAATCATCGGGAGGGATTAAGGCAGCCACAATTTTATCCAAAAATAAAATTGTTCAAGTTTGGTTCTTTAATTAAAAAGAATTAGATCACGGGAACGAATCACCAGGAAAAAAAATAAAATCCCTACCTCGATGTCGCCGTCGGACGTGAGGTCGTCGCGGAATCGCTCGTCGCGGAAGGAGGGGATCGTCGCGTCGTCGCGGAAGAGACGTTCGTCGCACCGCGGGAAAAACGCCGCGCCGACGATCTCCGGATCTAGAAAAAATGGATTTAATTAATTAAATCTGTTGTCATTGAAATTAAAAGGGAGAATTAAACGATCTGTTTCTCACCTTAGTTGCCGAACGAGGATCGGCCGCGGAAGAAGAGGCGTCGCCGAAGAACGTCGCGGGTAGAGCTCGTCGACGTCGCAGATCACAGTGTGCGTCGTCGAATTCCAGTCGCCGGCGTTCTTCGCGTTCTTCGCGTTCTTCGCGAGGAGAGTGGAGGCTCAGAGATTTCGCACAACGATAGTAATCCTCCAAAATAGACAAGTTTGTCTATTTTATTAATTTGCCAACGAACGCAAACGCGTAAGTAACGACCCATTAAATTCGTTGAATTAATTCAACGAATGAAACAGCCCATTTAATTCACGAAATAAACCGCCCAATTAAATGGTCTGTTAAGAATTAAGGAAAACGCGTCGGTTGACTTTTCAGTTACTTGACGGGTTTTCGCGGGTGTGTTACTCAGCGAAAGAAACGGCGGGGCTCGTGCGGGCCCCACCTCACAAATATCCTACCAAGGGGTAGGGTATTTCCGGATAGCACCCTACCCGCTTTAACTCAGTTCAAGTGGCTTCCAAGTGACTTCCAAGCGGCTTAAGTGAAATAAAATAAAGTTGTCGCACAACCTTTATTTTATTTCCGACTTAAAGCCCAAAATTTTTAAAACCACGGTTGAGAAAACGCAACTCCGGAAGAGGCGTTTCTAAGCAAATACCAGCACTGCGATTTCATCGGTGCCCTCGGAATTCGATTCCGGGCACCGGTTCAAAAGATAGAAAAACCCGCTCGTCCGTTCACTGAACGTACCCGAGCCAAACTTCGGAAATTGATTCCGGGCACACCGGGCCTCGGAATCAGGTGCCGTCTGAAGCTGCGCTCTTGTAAAATCCCAAAGAAAATTAAGAAAAAAATTTCCTTGAAATTTGCGGGTCTTTACAGTAGGCCTGGGGATTGTCTTCATCACTCCTATCTAGACCATATTGCCATACTCGTTCATGTTTTCAGAAGGTTGTGCTAAAAATGAGGAAAAGAATCATGAACTTATTACTAATAATGAGTTGGACCTCGAGATTGATTTACCCTGTTTACATGTGAAGGGAGACTCTGATCCGGTCATTAAGCAGATTAAGGGTGACTATGTTATCATAAATTAAGAACTTATACCCCTTCTAGAACAGACTCATCGTCTAATGGCCCAATTCCCTTCCTGTACAAATGTGACTCATGTTCCCTAGTCACAAAAATGGTCAAGATGATGATTTTTCAAGCCTGTTTATGTCCCTTAGAAAGCCTCACTAGTATGACTTTCATCTAGCATATCGTAGGGTCATTGGAACTATCACACTAGATGAAGGAAACCAACAAGTATATCATCTGGTCATAGATACTTCTATATAAAGGACTTAAAGTTTCCCCATAGTTGAGGAAACACGTTATTGGATGGATCCCTTCATCTATAATCTCTAGCATAGAATCCTCCCACTAGGTCGAGCTGAGCATGAGAGAATCTGTTGGCAAGTAACATAGTTCACCCTCCAGAGTGGCTCTAACCTTGATAAGACTCTCTATAAATGTAAATTTGATGTAATCCTCCTCTATTTCATACAAGGGAGGGAGATAACTTAAGTCATTCAAGAGGTCCATGTAGGGTTATGTGGATCCCATTAAGCAGGATTGAATTTCTACCACAAAATATGAAGGTTGGGTTATTTTTTTCCTACCATGTTTTGTGATTACATCGAGTTCTCCAAGACATTCCATGCATTTTAGATCTATGCTAAATATTTGAAAAAACCTATGGAGCTTCTCCATAATACCAAATATTATTAACCCTTTGTAATTTTGGGACTTGATTCTATGGGACCCTACCCACCAGTGACAGCTCGATGGTGCATATTTATTTTATCCACAACCAACTTCTTCTCAAAGTGGGAAGAATCAGTTCCCCTCAAAGAAGTTAAAACTTAGTTCGTGATCAAGTTCATGAAATATCATATCATCCATCTATTTATGGTTCCTCACATTATTCTCATGAATAATGTAACTAACTTATTGGATACCAATCTTAAGAAATTTTACACCAGGTAAAACATCTGATCCAACCACACTTCCTACTACCATGGATGGGAAAATAGAAAAATCGAGGTGTTTATTAAAACCCTATCTAACATTATGTAGAAAATATTGGGTAAGAAAAAAAAATATTTTTCTTGATAAACTCCCCAATGACATTTTGGAATTTTGGATGACAACTCAAAATTTCATCCAAGTGACCCCATATTCCCTAGTGTATGAAACATAGGCAGTTTGACCAATAGAGGTTCATTTTTCATCACTTCAAAAATCTATTTACAACCAACAGATTCCAGAAATAATGGAATAATTCCACAAATCTATGTTGTAGTCTATCGAGTAAAATATGATTCAATCATTTCATAACTTAGAGAGGCACCAGAACCAGGTAGCATGGTAATTTAACAAGAAGGTTTGCCTTCGATCATTACTTCAGGGTGATGTGGTATTGGATCTCATAACACCTATGATACTCAGCAAAAAAACTATCAAATCTAGAATCTTAAGTGGTAGGGACCTTGAATTATTCATAAGGTCTATTACAATTGTTTATACTCATTAATCACCATAAACAGGGAGCGCATCACACCTTCTACCAATTCCATGTTCCTCAAATAGTAACACGCATGAACCCCATTGTCTAAGAATTATGACCTTAAATTATTTACAACTCTTAGTCAAAGATATGTGACATTAAACTAAAAATCACCCTATTAAAAGTATTATAACCTTAAACTATTTGAAACTCTTGGTCAAATATACATTACCTTAAACTATAGTGTGCCTTGGTCCAATATCTATGAACTTAAATTATCAACAACCTTATTCTGAGTTGTACAACTTTAAACTAAAAAGGTCAATGTCCTCATAACATGACATTAAATTGTAGTCTTACCCTATGTAACGAACATAGTATGCATAATATGATAAATATAGGATTAAAAAAACTAACATGCTCATCACATGATGTTAAATTATATCATTACCCTATATAATGAAAGTAGGATGCATCATATGAAAAATATGGGATGACCAAAACTAAAGTCCTCAACACATGACATTAAATTGTATCTTTAACCTATATAATGACCATAGGATGCCTCATGTGATAAATATGAGATGTATTCATGTCCTTATTGTATGATGTAAAACTACATGATACTTTGGGTCCTCATCAAAGAGGATGTTATTCTCCCCCTTGGAAATGGTTTCCTACCAATCCATGTTTCAAAATTATATGTGGCTTGATTCCTAACTTAGTGGGATACATTGTGATGCCTAGAACCTTTTTATTCGAGCTCATTATCAAGTTTTATCTCAAAAGGTGAGTTTATATTCAACATTAATCCCCTATGACCATTTTTTCAGAATAATAAAATCTACCATGGGCCTCCTTATCAACTGTAATCCTAGATCATATTCCTTGATCTATTAGCAAATCGAGAAGCATTAATGACCTGATATGAGGTCGAAATAATAGGAATCTCAATGAAGAATCCCCACAAACATCATCAAAAAATGGCATTGAACTATAACCTTACCTTTTGTGATAAACATGGGATTCAGAGTGATAATCATGGGATGAATTAAAATCCTCACCCAAGAGGACTTCCCTCCTTTCATTATTGGCCACCTACCAAGTCATGTTCCAAAACTATGTGTGGTTTTATTCCCACTTCCATGGGATATTTAGTGATTCCTGGATATCATGTATTGGGTCTATCCATATCACTAAAAACCCATATTAGGGTATCCCCCCTCTATTTCAGGATCAATCCTTTCCCACCCTTTGGTCTGAACTCTACAACCTCAAACTAGAAGTTTTAGTCTAAGCATCATTGATTTAAAATTTGCATAGTTTTATTTGTAATATTTCTTAGAACAGGTCTCATTGTCCCTCTTTTGCATCAGGTTATCACTCTTTCCTTCCATACAAGACTCTTTAAGAAACTAATAACCCTGGTCATAGCTCTACAACCTTAAATAGCCAGCAGACTTAGTCCAATTTGTATGACTTTAAACTAAAAATGATAATGGCCTCATCACATGACGTTAAAATATAGACTTACCCTATGTAATCAATGTAGGATACCCCATATAACAAATATGGGATGACCAAAACCAACATCATCAACACACAACATTAAAATGTATCATTACCCAGTGTTATGAACATAGGATGCCCCATATAAAAAATATAGGAATAACCAAAACCAAAATCCTTAGAACATGACGTTAAAATATATCCATGCCCTATGTGTTGAACATAAGATTACCCATATAAAAAATGGGAATGAAAAAAACTAGTGTCTTCAGAACACAATGTTAAACTATATCCTTACCCAATGTGATAAACATTGGATGCCCCATATGAAAAATATGAGATGACCAAAACCAACATCATCACCTGATAGGTTTTCCCCCTCCAGCACTTTTCTACCACTATGTTGTGTTCCAAAACTATGTACATATTAGTTCCCATACCTAACAGGATACTTATATATTCTTGGATCCAATATACCAGACCCAGCCTTAGTACCAACTTATTTTCAGTGCATCCCCCCGATCCAAGACTCATGACCTTAAACTATGTGCAATTGGTTTAAGGAATGATTTTTGTGATGAAGGTCCTCCTTGGATCATTTTTCATGTCAGGTTTTAACTCTATTGTAACACCCAAACATCCTTAGAGTACTGACTCACCCTTAGTTCTAAGCATTATGACTTTAAACTATCTACATTCAACCCCCTGTGTCCCCTCATTCATATAGTTTTATTCACCCCTAGTGATTTATCAAACTAATTCCCCTTCTTTTTTCATCACATGATCACTTGAGAGGATTCCACCCTTCCAGTATCGGTCTCCCACCACACTGTGTTCCAAAACTGTGTGTGTCTTGATTCTCATTATAATGGGATATGTAGTGACTATTGAATCCCATATCTCAGGTACATCCCCCACATTCAACTCATTATGGTGGATCCCCCATAACACCAAGACTTTAACTTGGGTGAAATTTGTCTTGTAATTTTATATAGAAAAGGATCCTATTTAATTTTCCCTATCTTCACATTAGGTTATCACTATTTCATGCTACACATTCCTCTTTAAGACACCCACACCCTTTGTTCTAAGATCCATGGCCTTAAACTAGAATTACCCTTAGTTTGAGTTATATGACTCTAAACTAAAAATCCCAACATCCTTAGCACGTGATTTTAAACTATAGTCTTACCCTATATGATGAACATAGGATACCTCATATGAAAATTTTGAGATAAACTAAAGCCTGATATCCTCATCACATGATGTTAAACTATAGCTTTTACCTATGTGATGAACATAGGATGAATCATATGAAAAATATGAGATTAATAAAAACCAAAATCCTCGATACATGACATTAAAATATATCCTTAACCTATGTAATGAACATAGGACACCTCATATGATAATTATGAGATGATCCATTATCCTCTCTAGAAAGGTCACTGCCCTTATGGCATTGGTCCCCTACCAAGTCACATTCAAGAACTATGTGTGGCTTGATTCCCATTATCATGGGACATGTAGTGGTGTTTGGATCTCTTATCCTAGGTTTATACCCACCACTAACTCACTCCTTTCAATTTGGATCTTCATCATACTCTCAATTTGAATAGGCCCCCTAACCAAAATGGTGTTTGGCCACACTATCTCACCTACCATATGGGAACAATACTCAAAATATATTTGGAAAAAATTATGAATCATGTTTCAAACATGGTAAATGGTTGATTCCATATTTTTCCCCCCATCCTTGACTAGTGTGGGTGTAGAACCTATGTTTTGAACATGGTCAGTAGTTGTTCCTCGCTAATTTGTCACATCATTTCATGATCCAAGTCTTTGAATCTAAGATTTACCTTCCTTTACACTTCCCTTTTATCTAGTGTGAATTCCAACACTTTATGTTCCATTTCCCAATACACAGGAATATGGTGACTAAATAAGTCAACGCCTTTTGAGAACATCCCCAGGTTGGTCACTTTTGTCCCTTACTGTATTCTCCCCTACAAATAATCAGAACTCTATACCACTCCTTGTTTCTCACATAAAGCATGGATCATGTGGTATTAAGATTCAAGGAGTTATTTCCCCTAGAAAGGTTGAGATATACAGGCATCCCTTCCCTTAAATTATAACGACCCAAACTTTTATTAATTAAAATTCCTCTAAATTTAATTAAATGTCTTATTATGTAAATTGGTTATATAAAACATATAAACTTCCTTGGTTTTATGTTTTTTTATTTTAAAATACAATTAATAATTGTTATTGTTGATAATATAGTCACTGAACAGTCATCACATGATTAATATAAATATAGGGCTTTAACAAATCCAATTTACTCAGATAAAGTGATGGCCTCATCTAGTAGAATTACTCCATACGAAGCCCACTTTTTGGAGCTAGGAAAGGAGGTAGTGTCACTAGGATTCACTCTTGACCAAGCCCAAGATGAGCTACAACATGTTAAGCTTGAACAGAATCGCTTATGGGAGAAGAGGAATTTAATAGAGATTACCACCTGAGCGATGTTATCCGAGCCACCCCAAGAGTCTGTCTCCATCACACACCTTACCATTAGGTCTTATGTGGGTTTTATAAGGGGTCATGTAATAAGACCCTACCACTATGATTGTGTGTTTTATTTTTTTTACAAAGAATATACATTCATTTTATTATTGTAAATGGTTTTTAAAGAACAAATATTATTTTTAGTTAATATTCAATTAAAAAATATATTTTGATGAATTAATGGATTTTTGAATTAAATGATATTGTAATAAAATATTATTACTAAATCAATTTTTATTAAATATAAATGATCGTATAATTTTTATGAATACAATTGCAATTTTTATTAAGGTTTGAAAGCTATTTTTGTCAAACCCATGAATTTTCAATAAATGTTGGTTTTTATTTTAAAAGTAAAAAATTCACATATTTAGAAAATTATTTATATAAATTGAAAATTATTTTTGGATTCAGGATGTTGAATTTATCTAATGGTGAATTTTTCACAATTTTCTGAGACAGTCCAATTTTTAGGTAAAAATTAAATATCGTTTAAATATATATTGTGTTTTATGACATCATAATGATCCAATAGTGATGTAATAAAATACTATAAAAATTATTTCAGCCAATATATGTTTTAACTTTAAAATAATGTGATTTTATATTTTTTTTGATTAATTTTATGGTGCCTTAGTGTACCCTCCAAGACTTATAAAATATTTTAACTTTTTAAAATGATTTCCTTGGGAGTGTGACTCACCTCCACATAAGAAAGCCTAATATTTTAATAATTTTGGAAATTATACTTATAAAATAATGTTTTCCACTCTCCTTTGGAAAAAACATGGGCAAAAAATATGGTTTGGTTTGTGGTTTTGATTAGTTTAATATGTGTTGTCCAAAACCTAAATAATAAAGAATTCCCTCTCTTTTCCTATATAAACCCATTAAATATCACATTCCTTTTCACTCAAACCATTTGGATCTCAACCAACCCCTTACCTCCTATCTCTATAATCCTCACAAGGTTCTATAATCTCCCAATAATTTTCTCTCAAGCCTCTCCCAAACCTTTGGGATCACACTTCCAAGTAAGGGATTTCTTCCTTTCTCATTTTTGTCTCAATTTATTTATGTTTTTATACCATTTTATTTTCAACTAAAAATTTTAGGGTATGATTTCAAACCTCCCAAATATTTCCCTCCTTATTTTTTAATGATTATAGACCTCTTTCTCTCTCATTAATGCCTCTCATGTATACCTGTTACCATGTCGAAATTCCGTAAGGAATTTCTCTCTCCTCGTTTACATTCAAGAAATTATTTTATATTATACATATAAATTTCATTAAATATGTTGGGATATTATGTTATATGACCCCATTACTATACATTTTGTGTATAAATTATGAGATATCCCTTTCTCTCTCATCAACCCATTTTACGATTTCTATTTGACGTCGTTATGTTGTCGAAGTTACACCAAAATTTCAATGCCAAAATCATTGTGTAAGTGAATACCATACTCATTTCTCTATTAAGGGTATTCACCTTTATGCACATTTACTTGTTGATTGAGGAATTAATTTTATGTATTCCACATATCTTATTCGTGGAATAAATTATGGTGTTTATTGAATCCATGTTGTATGATCCATGTGCCACACTTATGCATGAAATTAAATGTTATAAAGGGTGTGCCCTCATAGCGCTCCAATGCATTGGGTAAAGAATAGTATCATGATAGGACATGTACAATTAGGGTTTACTCATGCTAATTCAAGTGAAATGAGGGTTTACGCATGCTAATTCAAGTGCAATGAGGGTTTACTCATGCTCCATGAGGAATGAGCCTTGGCTCATGCTAATATCATGTTAAATGTTGTTTACATATTTTCATGTCATGATAATCATGCTATATCATGCCTTTACATTCATGATCCATTGATATGCATATTTCCAACATATATTGTATTCTTCATGTATGAATCTTTTACTCCTTACTGGGATTTATAGCTCACCCTTTTCTTATGTATGTCCTCAGGTTATTCCATGCAATGCTAAGTACGAAGGAATGTTGTGGTCATGTAAAAGAAGTTTTCAATAAAGATATTGTATTTTTATGTCTTAAGTTTTCATTTAATTTCCCTAATTTCCCAAGATACTAGACCTCTTGATCCTCATAGTTGTCTTAAGTGCAATTTTATGTAATAAATCATGTTTAAGTGTGTAATAAAAAATAGGGTTGTTATAGTTGATATCAAAGGATAGGTTTAGTTATTTTTAGGATTAGGATTAGAAACCCCTAGTGAAAGCATTTGGGATAATAATAATCATAATAAAAACATCCCTAAATTTTGGTGAGTATATATTAAGAGGTTTATCAAGAAAATACATCCCTATCTGGATACAAACAAGTAGAGTTAGATCTGGCACAAATGTATCTAGGGGTAAAACCTGAAAACACCACTATGATCTAGACTCAAATGGGAACTAGTGAATGACAACAGGCCTTACTTCACTCTTCGTTATGAAACTTTTGGGGTATATTCTTTGGTAAATTCATAATCTTATTATGAACCGTTATTAAGGGAATAAAAAAATCCCCTAAGAATATATGTTGGGAAGTATATCATGGATAAAATAGATTAAAGCCTATAAATTCATAAGTTAAGGGAAAAATATAATTTATAAGTTATCCATTTGTGTCATTGGATTCATTTTTATATGTTACCCCTAACTTTCCTTTTATTCCAGCTAATGGCCAGTAATAGGAGGACTCAGGATAACAACTGATGCAAAGATCAATGTGATGATTGTTCTAATGAGATGCCCAATCTAATGGGATCAGGAATTGAAAACTTTATCATGATACTATATCAGTTACCTCAAGGTTTTAATAGAATCATGGGTCAAGAGGAACTTCCAACCCCCCCCCCCAAGAAATAACAAGCCGCAATCGAGAGCTTCATGAGACAAAGGCTTCTTACTTTTAATGGGTCATCTGATCCCTCAATCGTCGAACAATGGATCAAATCCATTGAAAAGATCTTATCCATCCTTCAATGTTCCAAACAAGAAAAGGTTATTCTGGCTACTTATCGTATGGAGGGTGAAGCTGATCAATGGTGTACATTGATCAAAAATACAAAGCCTGAGGAAGAGATTGAGGTGTTGGAATGGAATGATTTCCAGAAAATGTTTTTCAAAAAATATTTTCCTCACACCCTACAATATAATATGGAAAGGTAATTCCTTTACCTCAAGAAAAAATATAAATAATCCATTGGAGAATACAAGGAAAACATCACAAGGATTTCACAATATGCGGCTTTGTTGTTTACCCTGAATGCAAGGTTGATCGCTTCTTTGGTGGGATAAAACCTAGACTACAGAAGGCCCTAGCGATCTGTGATTTCGATAGCTATGAAGAAATTTTTTGATGTGCCCTCAAAGTGAAAATGGAGATCAGTGAATCTCAGGGGTATCATGGGGATATTAAGCAGAAAGTGGACTTTAATTCTAGTAGTCTGATGAATAAATCCAACGGTGCTAAGAAAGTCTAGCACCCCACTTTCCAAAGGTGTGGAAAGAAGTACCCTGGAAATTTCCTGAAGGGGGTGAGGAAATGCTTTAGGTGTGGAAGAGAAGGGCACCTAGCCATTAACTATCAGCAAAAAAAACTTGTTACTGTGACAAAGGATAGAAACACTTCATTCAACCCTCAACGCATTTTTCATTGCTTTAACTATAAATAACTAGGGTGATTTGCAAACCAGTTCCCTAAGTCAAGGGTTTTAAGATGAAACCAACAACCTCCAAGGCAGCAAGGGTGAGCTTTTTCCATCACTACCACTGAAGCGAACCCCAACAATGAAGTGGTGACAGGTACACTAGTTATTCATTCAAGAATATCAAATGTACTTTTTTATTCTGGTTCTATGCATTATTTTATATCCTGAAAGTTTAGTAGAACAATCCCAACACCACCACAAATCATGTAAGTAAAGATGTCGGTGAGAACAGAAAATGGAGAAATCATTTTATCCCATGAATATAACTCCTCCTCTGTCACAATTTGTGGATTGAATTTCCTAGATAACCTCATCATACTTCCTCTAGTGTAATTTGATACAATTCTTGGCATGGATTGTCTTTCCCTATATAGAGCCAACATAAATTGTCGTGAGAGGGAAATCACTCTCCATATGGAAAATCGACCCCTGATTCTGTACAAGTGCAAGGAGGAGGATGAATCTTCTTTAGAACCATCATCTCAAGTGTGGATATTACTTCCCTATGATCACATGTATCTTGATCATATGATTTATTATAAGGAAGCAACCATCCTTGAATACATGCCTATTGTGAGGGAATTTCCTCAAGTGTTTATTGAGGAATTTTCTGGTCTTCCTCCTAAAAGATATGTTGAATTATCGATTTATCTTATACCTTGTGCATTTCAAATATCCAAGACTCTGTATAGAATGGATGTTGTGGAGCTTGATGAGATAAGTAAATAACTATATGAGAATCTGGATAAAGTGTTTATACACCCAAGTGCTTCACCATAGGGTGAACCAGTACTCTTCATCAAGAAGAAGGATGGGTCAATGCGCCTTTGTATTGATTATCGTGATCTCAAAAAAATCATGATAAAGAACAAGTATCCTCTACCATGAATTGATGAATTTTTTGATCAGATATGTGGAGCACAATACTTCTCCAAGGTGTATTTTTTCTCAGGATATTACCAAGTAAGGGTGAATAAGGAGGATATCCCCAAGAATGCTTTTCGTACAAGGTACGGGAACTATGAATTCATAGTAATGCCTTTAGGACTCACTAATGTTCCAGCAATCTTCATGGACTTGATGAATAGAGTATTTAGAGATTACCTTGATAAATTTGTGGTAGTCTTTATAGACGATATTCTAATATACTCCAAAATCAAGGAGGAGCATGAGGAGCATCTAAGAACTATTCTAAAGACCTTGTGAAAGGAGAAGCTCTATGAAATGTACATCAAGTGTGAGTTCTGGTTGAAGGAGGTCTCATTCTTAGGTCATATCATCACAAGCAATAGGATATCTATGGATCCCTCCAAGATAGATTCAATTGAGGGATGGATGCGGCCAACATCTGTGACGGATATCCATAGCTTCCTGGGGTTAACTGGATATCATCGCAGATTTGTGAGAAATTTCTCATGATTTTCAAACACTCTTACCAAGCAAACTTGGAAGGGAGTCAAGTTTTCTTGGAGTGATGAATGTAAAGATAGATTCAAGGAGTTGAAAAGGAGGATTATCACTGCACCCGTGCTCACACTGCCCACAAGTGAAGAACTTTTCATGGTATTCAGTGATGCTTCGAAGAAGGACATGGGCTATGTGTTGATGAAAAATGACAAAGTCATTGCCTATGCTTCAAGGAAATTGAAAGTTCATGAGAAAAACTATCCAACACACAATCTGGAGTTGGCTGTAGTAATCTTCGTTTTAAAATTTTGGTGAAATTACCTCTTTGGGGAGAAGTGTGAAATATATATGGATCACAAAAGCCTCAAGTATATATTCACACAAAAAGAGATGAATATGTACCAATGAAGATGGTTATATATGATCAAAGACTATTATTTCTCAATCTATTACCACCCTATGAAAGCGAACAAGGTGGCGGATTCTCTAAGTAGAAAGGACCCAGCAGTTCTATCATTGATGAGAATTGAAAAGGATCTAATCTTCTTAGATTTGATGAATATGTACATGGGAACCATAAATAAGGGAAAATTATCAATCCTTTCACAAATTATTGATCAACCATCTATTTTAGAAAGTTTAAAGGATTCTCAAAAGGATGATGTGGGAATTCAGAAAAATGTGGAAACTATCATAAAAGGGAAATCCTTGGAGTTCAATGTTAATGAAGAAGGAATTGTGAGATTTTGGTCAAGACTATGCATTCCATCAAATCCATAGTTAAAGAAAGAACTTTTGGGTGACGCACATAGTTTTAATTTCTCCATTCACCTAGAAAACATAAAGATGTATCAAGATCTCCAAGAGAATTATTAGTGGGATAACATGAAGAAGGATATCGCTGAGTATACATCAAAGTGACTGGTGTGTCAGCAATTGAAGGATGAGAGGAAAAATTATAAGGGGGTAATGCAACCATTACCCATACCAACATGGAAATGAGAGAACATCATAATGGACTTTGTCACTGGACTTTTGAAGACATTCAAAGAAAACAATGCTATCTGGGTTGTTGTGGATCATCTTACAAAGACTGTACACTTCATTGCAATTAGAGAATATTTCTCATTGGATCAACTGGCACAGATATATATCAGAGAAGTGGTAAGTATGCATGGAGTACCAATATCTATTGTATTTAATCTAGATCCAAGATTCACATCTAAGTTCTGGAAGAGTCTCCAATATGATCTAAATATTGATCTAAACTTCAGTACGGCTTATCATCCTCAAACTGATGGCCAATCTAAACAAACTATCCAAACACTTGAGGACATGTTGAGAGCATGCTCAATGGACTTTGAAAGCGGATGGGATCAACATCTTCCTCTGATTAATTTCTCTTACAATAATAGTTTCCACTCAATCATCCAAATGGCTCCTTATGAAGGCCTTTATGGGAAGAGGTGCAGAACATCAGCATGTTGGGATGAAGTTGGGGAGTGAAAACTCCTAAGTCCAGAAATGGTCGAAAATGGTGGAGAAGGTTAAGACCATCCAACAGCACATTAAAGCTGCTCATAGTCGAAAAAAGTGATATGATGATAATTGTAGATGAGACCTAGAGTTTTATATTGGAGACATGGTATTCCTTTGCATATCACCGTGGAAGATAGTTATGATATTTGGGAATAAGGGAAAGCTTAGTCTAAGGTACATTGGACATTTTGAGATCCTTGATTGCATTAGAACAGTGGCCTATCGAATAACACTCTCACCAAACCTATCTCAAGTACAAGATGTATTCCATGTATCACTCTTGAGGAAGTACATACCTAACCCATCGCATGTACTCAATCTAGAGGTGGTACCATTTAAGAATTATCTCTCCTATGAAGATAATTTGATAATGATATTAGATCGTAGGGAAAAAGTTCTATGAAATAAGATAATGCCCCTCATCAAGGTGTTCTGTAGAAACCACAAGTTTAAAGAAGAAACATGAGAATTGTAGGAAGTGATGAAGCAGAGTTACCCTCATCTATTTTATTGTGGGAAAAGAAAATTTCAAGGGTGAAATTTCTTAAGGGGGGAAATTGTAACGACCCAAACTTTTATTAATGAAAATTACTCTTAATCTAATTAAATTTCTTATTATGTAAAGTGGTAATATAAAACATATTCACTTCCTTGGTTTTATGTTTTTGGATTTTAAAATATTGTTAAGAATTATTATCATTTCTAATATAGCCCTTAAATAGTGATCATGTGATTAGTATAAATATAGGGCTTTAACAAATCCAATTTACTCAGACAAAGGAAGTGATGGCCTCATCCAGTAGAATTGCTCCATACGAATCTCATTTTTCAGAGCTCAGAAAGGAGGTAGCGTCATTAGGATTCTCTCTTGACCAAGCCCAAGCTGAGCTTCAATATGTTAAGCTTGAATGGAATTGCCTATGGGAGAAGTGGAAGTTAATAAAGATTTACACCCGAGCAATGTTCTCTAAGATACCCCAAGAGTCTGTTACCATCGCACACCTTAACCTTAGGTCTTATGAGGATGTTATAAGGGGTTATGTAATAAGATCCTAGCACTATTATTGTGTGCTTTATTTTTTTTATAAAGAATATACATTCATTTTATTATTATAAATGGTTTTTAAAGCACAAATAGTATTTTTAGTTAATATTCAATTAAGAAATCTATTTTGATGAATTAATGGATTTTTTAATTAAATAATATTTTAATAAAATATTATTACTAAATCAATTTTTATTAAATATAAATGATCATATAATTTTTATGAATACAATTTTAATTTTTATTAAGTTTTGAAAGTTGTTTTTGTCAAAACCCATGAATTTTTTATAAATGACGATTTTTATTTTAAAAGTAAAAATTCAAATATTTAGAAAATTATTTAGATAAAATGAATATTATTTTTGGATTCAGGATGTCTAAATTATCTAACCTTGAATTTTTCATAATTTTCTGAGAGAGTCGAATTTTTGGGTAAAAATTAAATACCATTTAAATATATAATATGTTTTATGACATCATAATGACCCAATAGTGATGTAATAAAATAATATAAAAAGTATGTTCGGAAAATATATGTTTTACCTTTAAAATAATGTGATTTTAGATTTTTTTTTATTAATATTATGGTGCCTTAGTGGACCCTCCAAGACTTATAAAACATTTTAAGTTTTTAAAATGATTTCGTTGAGAGTGTGACTCACCTCCACATAAGCAAGACTAATATTTTAATAATTTCGGGCATTATCATTATAAAATAATGTTTTCTTCTCCCATTTTTCAAAACCCATGAGTTGTTTTGTGGTTTTGATTAGTTTAATATGTGGTGTCCAAAACCTAAATAATAAAGAATTCCCTCTCATTTTTTATATAAACCCACTCAATCTCTCATTCCTCTTCAATAAAACCATTTGGAGCTTGAACAACCCCTACCCCACTCTCTCTAGAATCCTACCAAGGTTCCCCAATCTCTTAATAAGCCTCTCTTAAGCCTCTCCCAATCCTTTGGGATCACACTTCCAAGTAAGGGATTTTTTCCTTTCTCATTTTTGTCTCAATTTATTTATATTATTATACCCTTTTATTTTCAATTAAAAATATTGGGTTATAATTTCACACCTCCCCCATAATTCCCTCCTTATTTTTTAATTATGATATAGCTCTTTCTCTCTCATTAATTCCTTCCATGTACACCCGCTGTCATGCTGAAATTCCGTAAGGAATTTCTCTCTCCTCATTTACATTCAATAAATTTTTTTATATTATGCATCTAAATTACATTAAATATGTTGAGATATTATGTTCCATGACCCAATTACTTTCCATTTTGTTTATAAATGATGAGATACCCCTTTCTGTCTCATCAACCCATTTTATGATTTATATTTGTTGTCGTTATGCTACCGAAGTTACACCAAAATTTTCATGCCAAAATCATCGTGTAAGTGAATACCATACCCATTTCTCTATCAAGGGTATTCACCTTTATGAACATGTAATTTTTAATTTAGAACTTACTTTTATGTATTAAACATCTATTATTCATGGAATAAATTATGATGTTTAATGAATCCATGTTGTATGATCTATGTGGTACACTTATGCATGAAATGAAATGTTTATAAAAGGTGTTCCCTCATAGCACTCCAATGCATTAGGTAAAGAATAGTATCATGATATGCCATGTGAAATTAGGGTTTATTCATTCTAATTCAAGTGAAATGAGGGTTTACTCATTCTAATTTAAGTTTAATGAGGGTTTACTCATGCTCCATGTGCAATGAGCCTTAGCTCATGCTAATATCATGTTAAATGTTGTTGCCACATTTCCATGTTATGATAATAATGCTATATCATGACTTTATGTTCATGATCCATTGATATTCCTATCGTCAACATGTATTATATTCTTCATGTATGCCTCGTTTACTCCCTTACTGGTCTTTATAGCTCGCCCTTTTCTTATGTATGTCCTCAGGTTATCCCATGCAATGTTAAGTATGAAGAAATGTTGTGGCCATGTAAAATAAGTTTTATATAAATATATTATATTTTTATGTCTTAAGTTGTCATGTAATGTCTCTAATTTCCTAAGACACTATACCTCTCGATCCTTAGAGTTGTCTTAATTTAAATTTTATGTAATAAATCATGTTTAAGTGTGTAATAAAGAGCAGGGTTGTTATATAAATAGAGCATCACATCTATAGTCTGAACTCTACGACCTTAAACTAGGATCCTAGGTCCAAGCATCACAACCTTAAACTATGTGAAAGTTGTCTAAAAAATGTTTTATTTGGCATTGGGTCTCCTTGTCTCTCAATTCATGTACACTCCTTTGATACATTCCCCCATGGTCCAATAATTATGACCTTAAACTATTTTCAACTCCTGGTCAAAGCTACATGACTTTAAACTAAATCAATCCTTGGTACAAGCATCATACCCTTGAACTATTTGTAACTTCTTGGTCTGGATGACATTACCTTAAACTTCCCAAGTAAAGATACATAAATTTATTTCATATTGAAAACCCATAGGGGAAATCTAAGTAAGAGTCAGACTTTCTCTCTAAAAATCGACTTTGTTACTTGGGAAAAAGTGAGGGAAAATAATGAAAAAGGTATAAATCCTATGAGGATCCTTTCTTATCCACAAAAAAAATAGGCAACACTCACTAGACCCTGTTGGTCCAGGAAAAATTTATATCCAAATCTTATCTCTCTATGCTTCATGAGTTCCTCTATGAGGTTTCACCTATTTTTTTTCATGTTCATGCATCCCACTACCCTAATTCGGTAGGATTTATTCACATCAATTCACATATCCTAGATATAAGATGATAAATTGTGCTATGAATATCCTGATAACATGATGTTAAACTATATGATGCATCATCCTCACTATAAGACACTAAACTATGCATTCAAAATCCTTGATGCAAGAAATTAAATTTTATGTCCTTCATCCTCATGGCATGATGTAAAACTGAAAAAAAAAACATCTTAGTACCTTACTTGAGAAGACCCTTTCCACCTTTGATGTTTTCCACCAGCCACACCATTTGAGTTCTTTGATTGTCACCCAACATCTGAGATGATGCTCACTTTGGAAGAATATTATGGACCTCGTTCAGACTGATATTCCAACCCAATTTCCTCAGTAACATAGTGTAGTAATTTTAAGATTTTTGAAATCCATTAAAGCATTTCCTCAGTTTTCACCACATTTTGAGTCTTCCTAGATTTAGATCCCCATCATCTCTTACATATAATCAATCACCCTAAATTCAATGGTGTATAGACACACTGGCTAACCTATTGTCCTGGGAACACTCTCTAAAAGACTTATGATAACATTTTGATAGGTACTGTATTTTGAACTTGTTCAATGTATGACCTTCATTTGATTCTCACCATACTTGATGAAACGATAGTGGAATATGTGTTTAAAATATGTCCACCAGTCATCCTTTATCATCATGTCACCCCCTTTTTGTTTTAGATTATGGGAATCCTGATTCACACTCTTTAATATTCTTAGTTCGGGTAGAATTTAACACCACTAGTGTTACCCCATTTGTTCACTGGCGCACATTGAGAAATCAAGTCAATCATGCAGAGAGTCCCATTCTAAAACTGAAGATTTTCTAGTTAGGATACTCCTATTGGACACTAAACAATTCAGAACTTGAGTGTTCGGCCCATATTTGGCACTAAAATATAGGTGATAAATCTTCTATTAGTCCCTTATTTCCCACACTGAGCATGACTCATGCAGTCTTTGGGTTTTATTATTGTTTGTCTCAATAATTTTATTAAGGCGTAGTAAAGAAAAACATACTCATGGATATGGGGAATTTAAAGAAAATATACTAAAAAGTGTGGGAGGTTCATCCACACATTGGAGTCTCTATATTATTTAAACAAAACTAGTGCTCCCTAGGTTTATTCGTCATCCACTGAGCGCTCCAGATTGGTCATCCTCTTGTGAGTGGACTCCAGAAATTGTTGTAGCCTAATAAGATCTTTCACTTCCTACTTAGTCACTGGGTGAACCTCATCATCCTTGATTTACACTCAGTCTTTCTCATCCTGGAACTCAGCCACTAGTGATGCTACCCCTACTGTTGTAGCCTCAATCGCCACCAGTTGGCCCCCTAATTGGTTGATGATCTTTGCTTGAGCATTGGATATGGAAGGATGTTCACATGCTTTATCTTCAATCCACGTAAGTTCCTATTCATTTTCCTAGAGATCCTTGGTACCCTCTTATTTATCCTTATATCAGGAAGTATTGAACCTTTGATTTTCTATAGGAACCCATTCTAAGATACAGTCACACACCAATTCATGGAGGGAATGTCCCCCCCCCTGATGCCCAGATTCCACATCCAGTGATGTAGAGATTCCATCTGACTCACTAGTTGTGGATCTGGGGTGCGGGTGATAAAGTTATGCATGCTTCTCTATACTCTGTATTAGACAATGTGATTATCTTCAACAAAATTATACCCAAAATATTTTAATTCCTTGGGTGTTGTTGTCTCATACTCTAGAAAGTCTTTGATAACAACAGTAGTAGGGTATTCCTCTAGGATGATCTCAGACGTATTGAGCTCTATATCGAGAGAGTAACTATCTCTGTATAACTCTTAATTGGTGGAACCATCTATTCCAGCCTCAGGTCCTGCTTCCCTAAAAAATGCATCTATTTCTGTAATGGGTTTCCCTCCTAGGCCTTAGGTTAGGTCACCTTGAATGGTTGGCTCCCCAAGGGTTGGACTAGCTATTAGGAGAATCACCCCAACTCCCTTAGCTATATTTTTTTGCTAGGAATTCACTCTCCCAGTCATTATTTCAAATAAAAACATGTCATTCAGTTTGGCTTATGAAAAAAAACATTGAAAATGATTTTTTTAAGAAAAAAGAACTTACAAGAGGTTATATTTTTACTAACATCTGTTCTCGGGGCCTCGAAGGGAAATTCCACTATTGGGGACCCCTCAACACCAGTTAGCACCTTGACGGCCGATGCTGATCCACTTAGTATTTCCTAACTAGAAACTACATAAAATAAAAAAAATGAAATGGTATCGAACAACCCCATGAAGGTTTGAAAATATCTAACTTATCAAGAATTGAGATTCAATCTCACCCTAAGGTGCATGGATTTCAATAATGAGTCACCATGGGTGACCTACCTCACTAGGGGTAGGAACCTCCATCTAAATACTAGGGCATGGTCCCTAATAGATGGCCAGGAGGGTTAAAGACATGAAAACCTCCCTTTTGACACCCTCTATAAGTACTACCCCTGCTGAGACCACTAGAGAATACTCTGAAGTGGTCTCCTCAGACTCTGTGGAGGCACACTCTTCCCCCTCAACAGAAGCCCCTTAGCTCTCCCCAACTGCTTCTTATATAAGAAAAAATATTAGGTTAGAGACTTTAAAAGAAATAAAGGTAGGAATATGTGAGCAAGTTAAAATTTCCTTGTTAAATAAGGGTTTAGTCAGGTCATCATCCCCAGGTGTGACCTCTCTGCTCTCCTGAGTGGTTTCTTGTACAACAGTGAATCCCCAAAACTACTCATTACTATAACCCCATGTATTAGTACCAAGAACTGATGCATCATGGGTTAACACCTTAACAGATTTTTCCTCTTCAATCTCTATACTAAACATCACTTGTATCCGGATAGTGGTAAGATCATCCTCCCCATGCTGGTGCATGAACGTGTCTATCTCTTCCAGATAGGAAAATTACTTTTGGAAGTCCATGTGGGCTATGATCTTGGTGAGACCAACCTCCAGAAACTCAAGACCATATTAGGTGAGCCTCTACCATAGTTTCTTCACTTTTATGGACAACCTTAACATGACCCATGCTACCTAGAGTATGGGATAGGTGGCATTGGTGGTTAGATCCACCAGATACCCCAATTTCCTACTCATGGCCTCTATAGCTAGAGATCTCTCTACCAACTCTCATAGATGCTTCTGAGGGAACCTCGCACCTCTAGGGGTGGGGGTGTAGTAGAACCCTGAGCCACCCCCAATGCTACTCTGGATTGATTCCTCAATTCCTAGAGGTAACTTCAAAGATCATATCTTCTTCCACCCTACTACTCTAATAGCTCATCTAATGAAATAACCCTCCTTATGCATTGATGAAGGATTGCACTTGGATATGTTATTTTCTAATTTCTAGCATAATCTTGAGAGAGTTTTGCATTGAGATTGGAGGGTGGAATTATAATGACCTCCCATATTCCTTCAACCATGAAAATTCACCATGGTTGATGAAGTATACATGGATGCCTTTCTTCATGGATTCCCATGTATACCCTTTTCCTTGGCTTATGAATGCATCTAAACTGCTTAGAGAACCTAGAAAGAGTGTATGGTTCATAATAAGTGCTTTTGTCTATCTTGAAAACCAATAATCCACCTTGTAAGGCCCGGAGGTACTCCCAATTCTCTATCCTTCCCTCCATATTATCAACCATCTCTTTATAGGGGGTTGGGAAAGGATGAAACTTTAAGTTCCTAGTGTTGTTAATGCTGACCATGGCCCATGTTTCATTGAGAGTTTCTGGTCAAACCTCAAAAATGTTGATAAGTGAGGAGAATAAGACATCATTTGTGGGAATGATGAAATTAAGAAATTCATACCCCCTGAAGTGCATTATGATCCACCCATGTAGAAATTGGAATGAACCGTAGATGCGTCTAGGCATGTTTCCTCTCGCAACATGCCCCAGTTGTCTAAAGAGGTGGGATAACACTAGGACTCCTAGATTCAACCAATTTTCTGACAACGTGATTTTTTACATAACTAGAATCCTAGAATATAGTCCCATGTGGTAATCCTTGACCGACAGTATCCAACCACTTAGGAAGGTGTCCATGAATTTTATATATCAGATAGCTAGCTGGAAATCTTTTATACTATAGCCCCATTCCTAGTAGCGGCCTTCCTATGTAATCAACAAATAAAACCCCAGCCTTCTTCTATGATGTACCACTGGGCACTGCTTTGGACACCCTAGAATCTTCACAACAGGTGCATTTAATAACATGCCTGGCTAGGTTTTAAATTCAATGTCCCAATGAAAAAGAGGGTGATGCTTCAAAACTTGGATCAGTGCATCCATAAAAAAATTTCACTACAATGGGGGTTTGTTCCCTATTCCCCCAAGCATTAGACATTGAAAATAATTCATTGTATTGAAACCTCATTAGTGGGATGTTTCCAATGCAGTGTAAGTCCCATAAGTTGATTCTCACTTCTCTATAATGGGGGTGGAAGGTGTTAGTGTCCAGGGACCACTGGCTAACAATCTCCGACAGCAACTCCTGTTGTTGGTAGACATGGAATTGGGATGTCCGCACTACTTCATATAGCCCTATGTGGTAAATATCATCCAAATACACCTAAAAAGTGAATCATACTCAGTATGACCATTCCCACTCATCAGTAAAGTTACCCTCAACTCTTAGGGACCAATCCTCATACTAGCCCATATTGTTGTTCTAAATGATAATTTTGATGATGCTCATGTAGCATGCGGGTAAATCTGTTCTTTCAATCTATTCACTCATTATTGTTCCTATCCTTCCACTCAAGGTGTATACGGTAGCATCTTCTCACTCCCTAACCAGATGGCCTATGGTCGTGATAATACATTGGTTGAGTTCATCATGATGGGTGAATCATAATTGTGGTGTGTTGACTTCTATGTCTGAGATGGACACATCATCCATAAGGCCAAAATTGTACAACAACAAGTGATTACTTAAAAAATACTCCCTATGGGATTAATTTAATAATCCTAGAAGCTCTATGTTCTCAAATAAAATTCTTTTGGCATGGGGAATTTTAGGATTCTCGACCATCTCCTCCCTCTAGGTAGCAGCAGCACCATCGGAAATGGATTGTTCAGTAGGATCATCCCTTTTTATAAGGTTTGTAGGGTTCAAAAACACTGTATCATAAAAATAGAGATTCATTCATGAAAAAGGAGATTTTTTGTGCAACCTTTGATTTGTTCACACAAAATTTTGAGTTGATCATATAAGGTTAGTTGTGTAAGAGTAGTTGCATGAACACCGTAGTTGAACACTTGGGAGTTCGTAAAAATTATTGATTTCTGCACATGAGATAGGGCTTATAATTTCAGAATTCAGGTGACCATACAAAGGCCCCCATTTCCCTATTTATAGGCATGGGACCATCAGGTTGTGTTTTTTCTCAAATGGGTTGCATGACCCGGTAACAAAGGTGTGTGATGCTGTAGAGATTGGCCTTCCACTTTGACACTTCCCTCAAAACTCGGCCCTCCATTTTCCTGCCATCTCCAATTCTGAGGGAGAATTTTTTAGCACTGATAACTTGTATTGATCCTTTTAAGGTCAGATTTATGTTAAATAAAAGACCAACCTAGACTAAAGGATCATTCTAGAACCAAGGAATCAGGTACACACAACATTTATGGTTTGTGCACAACTTTCATATCATGCACGAAACCCATTTGCACACGAAAGGCAGTGCTAAAGAGAAATGTTTCACAAGTTTCCCGGGAACCTTGAAACAATTGAAAAGGTGTTTGTGTGCAACATTTTAACTCTTGTGCGCAACACTGATATTTTCATGCCATTACCCTTTGCATGAGAAAGGCAATGGAAAATCATTGTATTGTGTGGCCACATCTCTACGAAAAAGGAATGGGAAGCGTGAAACCACTTTGTGTGACCCAATATTGTTGTGTTCCACTAGACACCCATTTCAGATATAAATAGAACCTCACCCACTCACTTTGAGGAAGGATCTTTGGAATTCCAAGCGTTAGATCTCACCCACACAACCTCTCCTTCCATGACATTGTGCAACTTCATAACTCATGGATTCCCAAAGGTAGGGAACTCACATGACCGACCTCCAATGGGCCCCAATGTGACTTCGCCCAAGTTTGAGATATTATCGTGCAACATCTCTTAAGGCTAGTCGGGTTTGCACAAGTGAAGTTGCCTTTGTGTAACCCCAAGTTGTGTACAACCTCATAATTTTCTCATACATATGTCGCCAAAATATATAAAGGGTTATTATGATAGAACATATGGTATGCACAAGACCACTTGCATGAATAACAATGGATTTTTCACAAAAAAAAACTTTAGGTACTTTCCTCCATACCTCCTTTCTCCAAACACAATTATGCACAAGTCGGGTGTTCTGGTACCCTTCCCCGATTCAACCCAGCCCATCTGCACTTTAATCACTTGTGCAATCAGAATCATAAACCCTTCTATCTGACTTTTTTGCTTCAAGAATAATCTAGACCTTTTTCTTACCTTTTGAACCTAGGAATTGGAACCCTAATGCCTCTTACTCCTAAGAATAGACACCCTAACATTAGGAACCTTTATTATAACTCCTCCAAGGTAGTTTTTATGTCATGCCCCGCCCAAAGGTGTGTGAGAAGTAGACACGTAATACCCAAAGGTGGCATCATCAAGGGAAACTACTGGACTTTACTAGTAGAGAGTACTTTTTCCATATATTCATCTCCTACTTCGAAATGGTATCCTTGGGTTTAGGCCTCACAAATGTCTAAGTTTCATGATGTAAAACTACATATTCAAATGTCCTAATCATGAAACATTAAACTGCATGACAACATTCTAGGCACGTGATGTAAAATTGTAGCCTTACCCTATGCGGTGAACACAGGATTCCCCATGAATGAGTGGAATGGGATGACCCCACACCTCTTACCTTGTGTGATGAACATAAGATTCCCCATATATGATCATCAAAGATGTCACTTCCCTCCCAAATATGGGATGAAATACCAAATATGGGAAGCTTCCATGAATAATCCCCACACTATCCTCCCTCCACTTGGGATGAAACCCCAACACTCGAGTAACTTCCACGCATAAGCCCTAACCACATCATCACTACTCATTGTTGTACCCTGGTAGCTTCCACACGTATGCCACAACCACATCACCACTGCTCATAGCAGTACCCAGGTAGCTTCCACATGTAATCCCCACACTATCCCTCATTGAAACTCCTTCTATGACACAAGCATCCTTACCACATGATGTTAAAATACATGGATTGATCCTATCACATGACTATAAACTTGGGCATCAAACTATGTGGGTTTTGATCCATGTTTACTAACAGGGTATGTAAGACACCTTCATGAGGTTTAATCCTGATATCTCAATATCACCATAAAATCCCTAAGTGTGATCATCTCCCCCCATGGGGGAAAACTTTTTCTCAACCCATTCAAATCCAAAAGCATGATCATATTCCCCATGGGAACACACTGAAAACCAGAGTGTGATCATTATCCCCCCATGGTGGCATGCTCTCTCATTAACATCAAACCCTTAAGGTGTGATCATCTTCCCCATGGGAACACACTGAAAATATATCTTAATAAGACACTAAACCTGTGACCAACCTATCTCCACATGATACTAAACATATGACCAACCTATCTCCATAAGACACTAAACATGTTATCCACCTAAAATCTATACCCCCATACAATAAACATGGCATTTCTGAGGTAAAAATCATCAGATGCCTTATTCCCCTGGTGTCAACCACCCTATATCCAACACGGTATTCCATAGGTTCGGCACCTAAGATGCCTCACATGAGATATGCATCCGACTTCAAAAGGGGAATACTTTCCAAATTCCTAACACACCCAGTGTATAGAGATGCCCAGACATACCCAACATTATTATATACTCTAAAAAAGGTTATTTCCCTATTGAGACAGAAGTAGTATAATTAACTACCATCCACCTTGAGATGGCACTAGGGATGAGTTTCATGAACATGACTTAAATCTTTTAGGGAGACCCATACGAGGGAACAAGCTCTAAGAAGTAATCCATGGAAGGAGGAATTGAAATCCCATCATACCATTTTGATTAAGGATCCTATAATGACTGGGATTTTTCCTAGTTCTATTTTTAGAAAAATATTAGGAAATTATGAGACCAAGCGCTGCGATATCATGCTATTCTGAGGCTCATAGTGCCTGGAATTATTTGTCAAAAAATGTTAAGTTTTTAAATAGCGCATGTGAGAAGTTTTACTAAAAAAGTAAAATAACTCTTAAATAGGTTCCTGAATCATAAATCTAAGGGAAACGTTGCATTCGGGATGTTGGGTCTACCCTAGGTGAGACTTAACTTTAATCAACACGGGTCTCCAGTGAGAAAACCTGAAAATGGAATAATCGTAAATAAAATAATTAAATAAAATTATTTTATTTTTAAAATCCTTATAAATCATAAATGGAAAGTCAGATTGGAAATCCGAGATTACCGTTGAGCTCATGAGGATGTGCTTTCATTAGGTGTAGCCTAACCTCGACTAGCATGGGTCGAGGGTAAAAGTTAATTTTTGGACCTTTTAAAGGAGAATAAAATAAACTTAAAGAAGTTTATTTTCTTTTCTTTTAATGTTTTGCAATGTGGAGACGTTGTGACAGAGCAACCCATTCTCCTTTCATAAATTATGTAGTGTGGCGACGCTGTTTCAAAGTGAAATAGTAACGTTGAAACATGTTAATACATTTACTCCATTAGTTGGGGACAGCGTCCAGCATTAGAATTCACAATGTTGGAGATTTCTCTGGAACTCTAGAGTTTCCCTAAGGTGAGGGGGAGGCTCTCTCATCAGAAAAAACATATCAGAGGTCGGGATTCAATCAAACAGTGATGAATTAACGAACACCAGAGGAATAAGGATCTACGTGGCGATGCAAATTCAATCTACATCTGCAAACAATCCAAATCGAGATAGGGGTTGTTATTTTGAATCTTGTCTTTCCTCGTTCTTAGATTTAAATGATAAATGTGGATCAACCCATGAACAAGTTGACCTATGGTTCGATCTTTCTTGTGGGAAGGGAGTTTTATTTGTGGGGTTTTAATGGAAGATTGATCCTGGTTATCAAATGTTGATTAATCCTGTGTGACGGATTCTTGGTTTAATTCAATTTTCATTCTAATGGAGATGAACCACAATTAACACTAACATTGATCAAGGTCTGTTCCATGTTGTTGATTCATTTCATTCCTTCCTCCGTTCTTCATTCATTGCGGATGTTCTTCATTTGGCCCGCGACTTGACTTTTGGAGATCGATCAATTGTTGTGCAATTGATCGATCATTGTGCAATCGATCCTTGGCATAACGATCCAGTATCACAGATCCGGGATGGACACATTATGAAAAAGGTGCGATGATGACAGTGGAAAATGGATCAAGGCGGTGCAGGAGATATCATCATTTGAGAGGCATTGCACCGAGAGGGATCATAGCACAATTTTAAACCCCTGGCGATGAAGAGTGTGACCCGATGACTCCGAAACGTCTTTCTGGTCGTAGAACGGACCATCGGTGCGCATCCGATGGACCACAGAAGGACCCACTGGTGGCAGCGGATCGGCGAACGTGGTCGGTGAGCCACATCACAAGGCTGGAGGCTGCGGTCCAACGGGACTGCGATGGCGACCCACAATAATGGCCGCAGGTGGGACGTGGCGCCCACTGCGGGTGGGACGCGGCGCCCGCCGTGGGTAGGACACGGTGCCAGCCACGTTCTGGGAGGAGAAGACTGGCCCACTCCAGTGGGACATGTTGGTCGGGCGGGTTAGACCTGGCTGGTTAGGTTAGACCCAAAGAACCGTGTCAGACCTAGATCGGGTTGGGCCACCATAGCTATCTGAGTCAACCTGGCAGGTTAGGTTGGACCTGGTGAACCATGTCAGACCCAGATCGGGTCAGTGGAGCTCAGGTCGGGTTGAACCAGACCTGGACCCAACCGGCCCCTTTTTACAAAAAGAGTCATATCTTTCAAACCGTAAGTCTGATTGATGAGCCGTCTATGGAATTGGGACCCTTACAATGAGGCGGTCCTTTTGAGATGGCTTATTGGGTTTTTAGTAAGGACCGTTATAGATGTGGAGTCTCCCCTTAGTTCTTTCCATGAGGGTTCTGTATGGCATTGCATGTTCATCCCCTCAAGAGACGAGACCCGAATAGATTTGTAAATCCTCTGTGGGACTGGAGTGATACTCTATCACCCCAGATGGAGTTTGTTGGATATTTATGTGACCTTCGAGCACAAGGAATTAATCCTCTATCTAATGGGTCGTATTGTAGGGTTCACGATATTCTTTAGAATCCCCTATGTTATGAGACACATCATAGGGTTTGTGTATTCTCTAAGAATCCCCTACGGTGCGGGGTAATATAGATTGGGTTCGAGGTGTTATTTGGAATCCCCTATCTATATTTTATGACCTTTGACCAGCGTTTTCTCTTTGGTTGGGGCCCAAGTTTAGTGAGACCTCTTACAATGGTCAGAACGGGTTCGGTAAATGTGGTCGGTGAGCCGCATCATGTGACTGGAGAGCCGTGTCATGCCACTAGAGGTTGTGGTCCAGCTGAACCGAAGTGGCGACCCACGACAGGGATGCGGCGCCCGCCACCGGGGGGGATGCGGTGCCCCCCGTTGGGGGGACACGGTGCCCGCCGCCGGGGGGACGCGGCGCCCGCCATGTTCTAGGCAGAGAATACCGGCCCGCTCCAACGGGCTACATTGGTTGGTCAGGATAGGCCCAACACCTCAGGCTGGGCCGGTGTAGCGGGTCGGGCCACCGCAGCAGGCCAGGCCGCCGCTGCGGGCCAGGCCGCCGTAGTAGGCCAGGTCAGACCCAGCCGGTCCAGGCTAGGACAACGGGCAGGGTCGACCTGGTGGGTCGGGTCAGAACTGACGGACCGTGTCATACCTGGATCAGGTCGGCGGAATGTGGGCCGGGTCGAGTTGGGTCAAACTGGACCCGTACCTAACCAAACCCTTTTTACAAAAAAAAAAGTAATATCTTTCAAACTATAAGTCTGATTGATGAGTCGTCTACGGCATTGGGAACCTTGTGATGAGACGGTCCTTTTGAGATGTCTTTTTGGGTTGTTAGTAAGGACCAGTATAGGTGTGTAGTCTCCCCTTGGTTATTCCCTCAAGGGTTCGGTATGGCATTGCATGGTTGTCCCCTCGAGAGACGAGTCATGAATAGAATTATAAATCCTCCTTGGTACTGGAGTGATACTCTATCACCCTGTATGGAGTTCATTGGGTATTGACGTGACCTCCAAGTGTAGGTCATTAATCCTCCATCTAGTAGTCTGTATTATTAGGTTTGCGGTATTCTTCGGAATCCCCTATGTTACAAGACGCATTGTAGGGTTCATGGTATTCTCTGAGAATCCCCTATAGTGTGGGGTAATACAGATTGGGTTCGTGGTATTCTTTGGAATCCTCTATCTATATTTCATGACCTTTGACTAGAATTTTATCTTTAGGCAGGGCCCAAGTTTAGTGGGACCTCTTGTAAGAGTCTTGGATGACATCTAGGCTTGAGGAGTGGGACTCCTGGAATGAGCATACCTTGAGCAGAATCTCATGACCAAGGATTTGGTTGTGATATCAAGACTCTTTGTCTCAGTGATACTAAATGTCTTAGGGTAACTTTGTGATGTATCGTGACTAGATGGTCTCTCAGATACTTTTGGTAGACTTTTTCTATGTGGTTACTTTCCGATAGCTCAAGGAGTGGTATCTCCCAAAACTGAACGTGCTACGAGCAAAACCATATGGCTGACAGTGGATGAGACGTTACATCTTGGAATCCTTTATGAGTATATCTGGATGTTCTTATTATATGTGTTGTTGACATATACCTGTGTTGAGATGATTGTACCTTCTTGATGGTGTTTTCATTGTGGTCTTTCACTTTGTGTTTTGGGGCCCCCTACTAAATATTGTTTTACTCACCCCTTCACGAGATTTTCCCGCACATGTCGTGTCTTGTGTAGTTGACTGACGCTTTGGTAGAGTCTTAGGAAGAGTAGGACCAGGACCATGACCGGACGGTTCCTTGTGAGATCAGATGAGTCGAGGTGTTTCTGGAAGCTTCTTACAACATCTTCAGTGCCCTTTTTTACAGGTCGGACTTTACAATTGTATTTATTTTTGTGGGCTCATTTTTTGGACCGGTTGTACTTTACTGCTTCACTTTCTGTCGTACTCTATTGTTGGTTTATAGTGGTATGCATGCATTTTCTTTACTTAGTGTTTTCACTATCCAGTCTTGTGGCTTGGAGTTGGGTGTGTATACACAATTTCTTAAAAAATGCCTCTCATTTGTGGGATATGCCTACTCGATGCTAGTCGTCAGCCCCTGGCCTATCGGAGGTGGGCTTGGGGTAGTCACGGTACGGGACCCGGGGGACGGGTCGTGACAGATCCAACATCACCATTTATGGTGATGGAAGCCACCCTCATTTGTAAAGCAAGAATGCGGGGCCAAAAGCATGTGCAACACATGGCCCTAGTAGAAAGCAGCATAAATAGTGTCCATGGGGCCAATTTTCAAATCTTATAGCCACATATGGCCTAAGACTATGTCCATAGGGGAACCTATAGCCATGATCGTCCCAATATCATGGTTATAGATCTTTCCCATTCCCTATAGCCACAGTCACGGTTTGGCTGTGGTTATAGGTTCCCCTATAGCCATGGTATTGATCCAACCATGACTATAGGCCACTTATGGCCACAGTCAGGCCCAAACATGGCTATAGGGGCATTGTTGTAGGTTAAATTTCCACTATTTTTCCCCTCAATATACCTTGAAAGACCTCACGAATAGTTCTTCAACTGCCAAGAATAAGAATTATTGCTTCACATGTGTGTTGACCTCCTTACTTCTTCTCAATGGTCACTTTCTATGATACAGATGCATCATAGGCCTTCTTCTCGTTCTCCTTTTTCTTCATCAATATAAGTAGGTGTTCTTCTTGCAGGTACAGTATCGGGCTCTCTCACTTCTAAGATAGGATGTTTTTCTTCAGGGAATGACGGTGTTGAGTTAAATATTTTATTATTTTATTATTCTCTTTTTATATTTATAAAATCATGAATAAATTGGTTTCTATTTTTATTTAGAAACTACTCATTTCTCAGTAATATTTGATCTTATCATTCAAAGCATGAATATATTTTCTAGTTTAAATTCTCATTAAAACTCAATTAAATACCTAGTAAACCCTTCCAAAAGGCTCAGGTAAATCCATCATTTAATTCTTCTATGAAATCCATTACATTTAAAATCATTTGAATAATTCATGTGAGAATGAAACTATGATGTAAAAGTTCTTCTTGTGGCATGGTTATCATCTTATTACACCATTTGAATTGGCATCACCTTCAATTTTATGTTGAAATCTTATATCAAATCACAAATAAGTTTTGTGAAATTATTTCCATGAATAATTGGGCAAGAGCATCATCAGAATTTCATCTTCTTCAAAATTGAATAATTCTAGAATTATTAGATATTAATTTGGTATATCGTATCATAAAATTATTTTTATATTATGTTTTTTATATCATATGAAATTTCCTTTCATAAGAAGTTTTCTTCTTTTATAGATTTTATATGTGGTTTCCTTTCTTATAAAATTTTATATCATAGAATATATTTATATCATATGAGTTTAGTCTATCATATTTGTTGTTGTCCTATATTTAGTGAACCTATTATCATATGAAAAAAGTTATATCATATGAAGCATCCTTCTCTCTTATGAGAATTCATATATTATGTGTAACACCCCGAGATTTTATGAAAAATATTATTTTTAATTTCATTGATGTATTCGGTTGTATGATACACAAAAAGGAGCTTTCACTACATGCATCCCTGACTTGGCTTTCATTACACACAATCGCGACCTTCCACGATAGCGTGTGTTGTATGCAATACCGAGTTTCACTAAACAACGATATGTTATTAAAATATTATATAAACTAGCCGTTTTGAATAGTAATACCCAATTTTTGAAATTTTATAAATTTTATCTTTCAAAATGGACTTCATTTTTGAATTCGGAGTATCAAAATTAGCCTAGGGTGAATTTTTGGTATTTTTTCTAAAAACTTTCAATTTTTGATGAATAGTGAAAACACTGGGTTACTATTTAAAAACCGACTTTTTATTTAAATAATTATTTATATTATTTAAATTTATTTTAGGTAAAAATTGATACTTAATACCTATATAAGTTCAATGTAATTCATTGGAGTCATTTTATAATAATTTTAGATATATAAAAATTTTATTGAACTTTTCACTGTCTTTTACCCACCTCCTAGGAGAATTTGAAAATTTACATAAAACATAATTTTACCGTTTCTGTGAGTGGAATTTCAAAAATATGAGAGACATGGTTAATATCAAGGAATAAAATGTGGTTCAATAAGATAAAAATAATTTTTGGTGAATAGTAACTGTTTACTTTTATTTACCACGGTTAAAAGTAAATAGGGTAATTAAGGGTAAAAATGATATTATTATTACCCTAAAACATGTCCCAATTCTATTGGATAAGTTTAATTCGACCAAAAACAACCTTAGGAATAAAATATTACCCTTTAGGTCCACTTGGATTAGATTAGGACATTTATTATTATTTTATTTAAAGAAGAGTTAAAATAGTTAAAATCAAAGTTTAATAACTAAAACATTTTTAATATAGGGTTATACATAAGATAAATTAGACTATAAATATTAATTAGAAAGATAAAAATATTTTATACATAATGGTATTTTATTTATAATTTTTAGACATTAAATAATTTAATTTATGTATGACACAATGATGATGCAGTAATTGTCTTATTAATGAAATATTAACGTAATTGATGTTATAAATACCCAAAAAAATGTAATTTTAGACTTTTTAGGAATTCCACTAATTTTATAGGTTAATATGACATGTTAGTATTGATTTAATTAACTTTTATCGAACAAATCATGCTGTTGTGATTTTAACAAAAAAACAATTACCAAATAGTGTCAAAATTGACATAAAATAGTTTTTAAAACAAATATTATATTATTAATTGTTATTTTATTCCTAAAATCTAAGTTTCGGCCAAATTACTTAGATAAGGATATATATATTAATAATTAACCACTTGGGGTTCTTTTGGCTTGTTATAGTAAGTTTATTAGCCATATAGTGTAAGAAAACAAAAAGACATGGTAAAAGTTAAATTATTTAACTTAGAGTTAAATCTAAATGATAAGGATAAAATAGTAACCTAAACTTGTCTAAAACCTATTGGTTGAGAGTTTTTCAACCAATACCTACCTTATCTTATAAATAAATCAATTTGGAGCTATTAAAAACAAAATATGACTTTATTATAAAATAATATTTTAAGTTTTTCTAATGTGCCCCTCTCCTCCCTTATAAAAAGGGAACCCCTTCCCTCTTCTATTCACAACCTTTTGAGCCTTGAAGCTCGGAAAAAACCTGCCAATTACTCTTATCAGCCTCTCTAGTTATATCATAGAGGTTCTGGTCTTCTCAAAAGACCAACTCTAGTGCCCTAAGAAGACGTTTAAAGGAGGTGCGTCGAGGAAGAGGTAATCTCTTCTACCGACTCTTTCAAGTTTATTTCTTCTTCTAATTATTATTATTTATTTGTTTCATCATAAATTAATAACATAAGTATAAATAATATACTGATATTTTATTATAAATATGAAACAACCACATTTCACCTTCTACCCATCCTACGGAAAACGAAATCACCGCGCGTGCGTACGTACGGAATAACATCTCCACGCCGTGGTGTAATCTGTTTTTCCACCACCACCTTACTTGGATGGGTATAATGGTGTAAAGAATAACTATATATGATTATTATAACATCATACGGATTCTATGATATTATATAATCCACTCCAATTTCATTCAATAAATATGGGAACGATATCATCGCTCGTGCGTACGTACAGATTACCGTCTCCACAATGCGATGAGATTCATTTTCCATGTTAACAATTCAAGAATGATTATAAAGTATATATAATAATAAATAATGAAATATATGACATAATAATGATAATGTATTTATGTGTATATATATATATGTATGTCATCTACTTAATTCCATTCAAGTCAATAAGGAAAGGAAAACGGCGTTCATGCGTACGTACGGCCTACCGTCTCCATGAACGGTGTATTTCATTTCATTTATCTATCTATTATATATATATATATACTGAATATATATGATATATAAATCATGATTTACATTCTGTAAGTAATTAAATCATGATATAAGTAATAATAATATCAAGAACAACAAAATGAAACACGTACGATAAATGAAACGATTTTACCCAAAACGCTGCTTTAACATGGAATTTATAAAAGAACGGGTATTATAAAGTCATAATTTAACCATGTATGATATCATAACAATGAATAAGATTTTGTAATAATTCAATGAAATTATTTAAATCATTATACAGGAGGTTCGGATACATTCGAAGCATATCGGACATAAGGTAAGGGATAATTTTGCAATCTCATTTTTATCCGGGATTGTTTATTCGTAAGTATTCACTGGGGTTATATTTTTCATCCATGTCCATAAAAATGTTTTCATAAAGTGTTTAATATTCTTCCATGTATTTTAAAAGTCATTTTTACCCATCTTGAATTTTAATTCATGTTATGAAAGGAATCTTGCTTTTGATTACCATACGTGGTACTTTTTGACTTTTCTGTTAAAAGTACGAGGAGAATTTTTTCTTTAACTTATATGGAAAGAATGGATTTTTAAAGCATTATTTTCATGAAGCTTAATCTAAAATATTTCATGACTATTTTCAACAAAATCATTTTCTTTTAAAATTTCATGGCATTTTGTGAAAACAAAATGATTTTGAATAAGAAAGGATATTTTCCTCAAGAATTCATTTCAAGAGTTTTATCAAAATCATTTTCCATCTAAGATGACATTATTTCATATGTGTATGTTTCAATTATAATGTCTCTATGATTTACATGGTTTCACTTTTATTATGATGAAATGATATCAATTTGTTTTATATAGATTATGTTATGATGGGATGATGTTTATGAAACCCATTTTATTTTTGGGGTTATGATGAATGATTTATGTTTATGTTATGGCACAAGTAAGAATGATTTCATTATGAGATGGGTGGGACCTATATCTCCCTCCAATGCATTGGGTAAAGATTTATATCTCATGATATAGACATGGCTGGAACGGTAAGTTAATCTGGTTCAGTGATACAGGAATGGAACGTGGAGTGAACTCAATTCAGAAAGGGACTTTGTCCACTAAGATGGTCTTGGAAGCAATTCCTTGGATACTATGGAAATAATATCATGTGATTAATGTTTTTCCACAATTACAAGTTTTATTTCCAATCTATTTTATCATTATTGATGTTCCATTATGATTTATGCCTTACGCACTGCCATGTTTTATGTCATTGCTCAAGATTTCAATGTTTAAACATTATGTTCATATTTTTATGTTCAAATGTATATGGTTTGTTTTATTTTCTCCATGCTTACCCTTACTGAGCATTTGATCTCACCCTATATATGTTTTCTTTTCCCCATGATATAAATAAAGGTTTTAGGTAAGAAAACAAAAGGGAAAGATCTTTATGGGAGATGTTGAAGATCTTTCACCAAGATTAGAAGATTATGTTCCGTGTTTCCAAAGACACTAAACTATTACGGTCCTTCGGTGTTTGTTTTTGTTATGTATTAAGTATTTCTCAAAATTAATGTAATATCCATGTACGTCAAGCTTTGGGTCTCTATAGTTGGTATCAGATGTTTGGTTTAGTCTACCTTTGGAAACTAGGATACGAGAACTTTAGTGAGATCCCTAGAGATATTTCTAAGGTATGTCTAGGGATGTCCCTAAGGTTAAGTATAAGTATAGGTTATAGTCCTATAATTACGGAAATGATATTATAATTAAACCTAAGATGTTATATATTGAAGTTACTCCCCCTTGATTATGATTTTTTCCTCTCACACTATTCTTTTTGGGTTTTAGAAAATGGATGAAAATAGGAAGATTCATGATAATGGAGGATATGTTGGACAATGGAATGATATTCTTCATGAGAAACCAAATGAAATGGGATTTGTAAGTCCAAACATCGTTATTATGCCTAATCAGCAATCTCATAATATGATCAATAATCTCAACTTTTGTAAGTATCCCAACTCATCTAATAAGAGAAAGATGGAGTTTCATGATGATCATAGAGGAAAGAAAGTTCAATTTCCCTTATGTAAATCATGTGGGAAGAGGCATCAGGGAGAATGTTTCAGAGGAACTGGAAGATGCTTTGGGTGTGGAAAAGAAGGATACAAAGCTAGTAAGTGCAAAGGAAAAGGTTCAGTTAACACCATGGACAAGGATAATGGTATTGCTATGACATCAACAATGATTAAATGTTTTCAATGTGGAATGTATGGGCATTATGCAAACCAATGCCCTAAGGGAAAGTCTCATGAAGAGAATCCACATGGTCGTATGGGTAGTATTTATGTTGATGATGATGAAGAGACTAAAAATGATATGTGAGATGAAATAATTTTTTAAGCTCAGACAATGGTTTAAGAAGGTAGTAGAATTATTTATGTTTATCAAGAGTTATGTTGTATAGGTAATGGTACTATGGAATAAAGACACATCTAAGGATTGTTATACTATTTGTTTTCCTAAAGTATTTGAAAGTATATGTTGAATGGTACCGGTAACCATGAAAGGTTATTCATATATTTTTGGAAAGTAGATGATATGTGCATAATGAAGGGATAAGAAGATAATGAGATGTTTGATAGTATTCATGAGCTCGTGAATGATATAAGGACTAAGTGATATTATGGTTTGAGTATATATATTTTTTTGGATTTTGGTATGTGGAAAGAGTTAACTTTTGACAACATTCATGTTTTCACTAAGGTTCAATGGGTATTCATTTTTCAAGAGAATACATGATTAAGGTATTCACATGTTCGTAATTTGACCAACAAGATATATCGTATGATATATGGGGGATAAATGATGGTATTCACATGCTCGGCAGATGACATTTCTAGTAATTGTTTTCTTTATACTACGATCTTAGACAAATGTATTATGGATAAGCCTAAAGATTAGAATGTATTATATTGGACATAAGTTAGTATTGTTTAATGATAGAACTTTTTTGATATTATTGATGGAATTTTATAATAATGTAGTTTTAGAAAAAGGACAACCTGCAGGATGGGCGACAAACCGTTGCATCGAACAAGGCTATGGGAATCGAACCCACAACTGAAGTGCGACAGGCCATTATTTCCTACCACTGGCCTACAGGAAGTCTATGGTTAGTAGAAACTATTTTTATTAAGCGGTATGATAGCTGAATTATAAGTCCATTTCTAGAATCATATACGATTAACCTCACCATAGAAGGACTTATGTATATTTGATAACTTTTGCTAACTTTTTGTTTGAAACAGATGGAGTGACCCATAATTCTATCACATGATCTGCTAACACTTCACAAATGACAAATTCAACTTCATTTCTTTAAGAGATGAAGTGGAAATTGTTCAAGGCATGAAAAAAAATGGTGAGATTGTACTAAAATAAATTAAGTATTTCTTCTAATTCAAATTCTTCAACTTTAGGGAAATCATCTTGAAAACCAAAAATGTTGTCCTAGTGCCCTTATATATGATGAATCAGATGGTACCTTAGATCATCACAAATTTATGGCTTTGTGATTATTGTCTTTTTCATAGCCATGTTCTCTACCACTCTCCATCAGAACTTGATGGTTAGATTTCTCTTCTATATCCATATTTTCACCTATGTTATTCTATGTGGAAACCCAGTGATTAGTTAATTTGGGTAACCGTTACATTTCATACTTTAGTTTTTAAAGATAAGTTTTGGTATTCATTTTTACGATGTGGGTTTCTATTAAAACTTTTGAGTAGTAAACCATTTATAACCCCGACGAATTTCGAGGGCGAAATTCATTTTAAGGGGGGTAGAATGTAACACCCCGAGATTTTATGAAAAATATTCTTTTTAATTTCATTGATGTCTTCGGTTGTATGCTACACCAAAAGGAGCTTGCACTACATGCATCCCTGACTTGGCTTGCATTACACACAATCACGACCTTCCATAATAGCATGTGTTGTACGCAATACCGAGTTTCACTAAACAATGATATGTTATTAAAATATTATATAAACTAGCCGTTTTGAATAGTAATACCCAATTTTTGAAATTTTATAAATTTTATCTTTCAAAATGGACTTCATTTTTGAATTCATAGTATCGAAATTATCCTAGGGTGAATTTTTGGTATTTTTTCTGAAAACTTTCAATTTTTTATGAATATTGAAAACACTAGGTTACTATTTAAAAACTGACTTTTTATTTAAATAATTATTTATTTTATTTAAATTTATTTTAGGTCAAAATTTATACTTAATACCTATATAAGTTCAATGTAATTCATTAGATTCATTTTATAATAATTTTAGATATATAAAAATTTTATTGAACTTTTCACCATCTTTTACCCACCTCCTAGGAGAATTTGAAAATTTACATAAAACATAATTTTACCGCTTTTGTGAGTGGAATTTCAAAAATCCGAGAGACACGGTTAATATCAAGGAGTAAAATGTGGTTCAATAAGATAAAAATAATTTTTGGTGAATAGTAACTTTTTACTTTTATTTACCACGGTTAAAAGTAAATATGATAATTAAGGGTAAAAATGATATTATTATTACCCTAACACATGTCCCAATTCTATTGGATAAGTGTAATTTGACCAAAAACAACCTTAGGGATAAAATATTACCCTTTAGTTCCACTTGGATTAGATTAGGATATTTATTATTATTTTATTTAAAGAAGAGTTAAAATAGTTAAAATCAAAGTTTAATAACTAAAACATTTTTAATATAGGGTTATACATAAGATAAATTCGACTATAAATATTTATTAGAAAGATAAAACAATTTCCTACATAATGGTATTTTATTTATAATTTTTAGACATTAAATAATTTAATTTATGTATGACACAATGATGATGCAATAATTACCTTATTAATGAAATATTAACATAATTGATGTTATAAATACCCAAATAAATGCAATTTTAGAATTTTTATGAATTAAACTAATTTTATAGGTTAATATGTCATGTTAGTATTGATTTAATTAACTTTTTTGAACAAATCATGTTGTTTTGATTTTAACAAAAAAACAATTACCAAATAGTGTCAAAATTGACATAAAATAGTTTTTAAAACAAATATTATATTATTAATTGTTATTTTATTCCTAAAAATCTAAGGTTCGTCCAAATGACTTAGATAAGGATATATATATTAATAATGAACCACTTGGGGTTCGTTTGTCTTGTTATAGTAAGTTTATTAACCATATAGTGTAAGAAAACAAAAAGACACGGTAAAAGTTAAATTATTTAACTTAGAGTTAAATCTAAATGATAAGGATAAAATAGTAACCTAAACTTGTATAAAACCTATTGTTTGAGAGTATTTAGACCCATACCTACATTATATTATAAATAAATTAATTTGGAGCTATTAAAAATCGAATATGACTTTATTATAAAATAATATTTTAAGTTTTCCTAAGGTGCCCCTCTCCTCCCTTGTAAAAAGGGCACCCCTTCCCTCTTCTCTTCACACCCTTTTGAGCCTTGAATCTCGGAGAAAACCTAAAAATTACTCTTCTAAACCTATCTATTTATATCATAGAGGTTATGGTATTCTCAAAATACCAACTCTAGTGCCCTAAGAAGAAGTTTAAAGGAGGTGCGTCGAGGAAGAGGTAATCTCTTCTATCGACTCTTTCAAGTTTCTTTCTTCTTCAACTTCTTATTATTTAGTTGTTTCATTATAAAGTAATAACATAAGTATTACTTATATACTGATATGTTATTATAAATATTAAACAACCACATTTCACCTTCTTTTTATCCTACAGAAAATGAAATCACCGCGCGTGCGTACGTACGGAATACCGTCTCCACGCTGTGGTGTAATCTGTTTTTCCACCACCACCTTACTTGGATGGGTATAATGGTGTAAATAATAACTATATATTATTATTATAACATCATACTGATTCTATGATATTATATCATCCACTCCAATTCCATTCAATAAATATGGGAACGATATCATCGCTCGTGCGTACGTACGGATTACCGTCTCCACAACGCGATGAGATTCATTTTCCATGTTAACAATTCAAGAATGATTATAAAGTATATATAATAAGTAATCATGAAATATATGACATAATAATGCTACTGGATTTATTTATATATATATATATATATGTATGTATGTCATCTACTTAATTCCATTCAAGTCAATAAGGAAAGGAAAACAGCGTTCATGCGTACGTACGGCCTACCGTCTCCATGAACGGTGTATTTCATTTCATTCATATATCTATTATATATATATATATACTAAATATATATGATATATAAATCATTATTTACATTCTGGAAGTAAGTAAATCATGATATAAGTAACAATAATATCAAGAACAACAAAATGAAACACGTACGATAAATGAAACGATTTTACCCAAAACGCTGTTTTAACATGGAATTTATAAAAGAACGGGTATTATAAAGTCATAATTGAACCATATATGATATCATAACAATGAATAAGATTCTTTAATAAGTAAATTACATTATTTAAATCATTATACAGGAGGTTCGGATACATACGAAGTATATCGGACATAAGGTAAGGGATAATTTTGCAATCTCATTTTTATCCGAGATTGCTTATTCGTAAGTATTCACTGGGGTTATATTTTTCATCCATGTCCATAAAAATGTTTTCATAAAGTGTTTAATATTCTTCCATGTATTTTTAAAGTCATTTTTACCCATCTTGACTTTTACTTTGTGTTATGAAATTAATCTTGCTTTTGTTTACCATACATGGTACTTTTTGACTTTTCCGTTAAAAGTACGAGGAGAATGTTTTCTTTAACTTATATGGAATGAATGGATTTTTAAAGCATTATTTTTATGAAGATTAATCTAAAATATTTCATGAATATTTTCAAAAAAATCCATTTATTTTAAAATTTCATGGCATTTTGTGAAAACAAAATGATTTTGAATAAGAAAGGATATTTTCCTCAAGAATTCATTTCAAGAGTTTTATTAAAATCATTTTCCATCTAAGATGACATTATTTCATATGTGTATGTTTCAATTATAATGTCTCTATGATTTACATGGTTTCACTTTTCTTATGATGAAATGATATCAATTTGTTTTAAATGGATTATGTTATGATGGGATGATGTTTATGAAACTCATTTTATTCTTTGGGTTATGATGAATGATTTATGTTTATGCTGTGGCATAAGTAAGAATGATTTCATTATGAGATGGGTGGGACCTATATCTCCATCCAATTCATTGGGTAAAGATTTATATCTCATGAGATAGACATGGCTAGAACGGTAAGTTAATCTGGTTCAGTGATACAGGAATGGAACGTGGAGTGAACTCGATTCAGAAAGGGACTTTGTCCACTAAGATGGTCTTGGCAGCAATGCCTTGGCTACTATGGAAATCATATAATGTGCTTAATGTTTTTCCACAATTACAAGTTTTATTTCCAAGCTATTTTATCATGATTGATTTTCCATTATGATTTATGCCTTACGCACTGCCATGTTTTATGTCATTGCTCAAGATTTTGATGTTTAAACATTATGTTCATGTTTTTATGTTCAAATGTATATGGTTTGTTTTATTTTCTCCATGGTTACCCTTATTGAGAATTTGATCTCACCCTTTATATGTTTTCTTTTCCCCAGGATATAAAGAAATGTTTTAGGTAAGAAAACAAAAGGGAAATATCTTTATGGGAGATGTTGAATATCTTTCACCGTGATTAGAAGATTATGTTCCGAGTTTCCAAAGACACTAAACTATTATGGTCCTTCGGTGTTTGTTTTTGTTATATATTAAGTATTTTGCAAAATTAATGTAATGTCCATGTACGTCAAGCTTTGGGTCTCTACATTATGCATTCATCTTGTGTGGCTGCTATCATATGCATTTCACATCATATGAAGGCATACTATCTTACAGATTCCTCATATCATATGGGATATTCCTATCTTATAAAATATTTTATCATAAGAAAAATCATCATCTATAGAATATATCTTATGAACTCATATTCCATACAAAATATGGCTATCATGCAAAAACTTATATCATATGAAGTACTCCTAGAATGATTTCTTCATCTCTGCGGCCCATTTAAACTCTAGAATAATCATTATTCAATCTTCGCACTAGTCATATTCTTTCATCTTCCATTAAATTTTATAGACAATACTATCATAATCATCACTTTCCTTTAACATGAAGAAGAACACAATAAATCACCACATGTTATAATAGGATACTATATTGAATATTTCTAGCCATGTTCTTTAAGCACCATCACACATCTACTTCTTTCAATTTATGATTACAACCACTCATCCTCAATAGTATAATTTGAAACTTTGAATTTATATCTTTATAGCCTTATTAATAATAAATAAAACTCATTAATTTGGTCACTTAAATATCCCATTTGTATTCATTGGCAATACCCCGTTTATATTCACTAAATTCAAAGTAGTCTATATCCACATTATTAACAATAAATTCAGAGTATATGAGATGGTTTTTTATCAAGAAAAAAATCCACCCTTCTTTTCTAAGTTATAACCTGATTATTTTAATATAAGGATAACATCACCCACAACTTAACCATGAGATTTTAGGTAATCTAATCTAAGTCAATTTGGGATAATCTGGTGTAATAAAATAATAGATACTTCACCAAGACATCAAGGTGGTCCATTAATAAATTCATCATGTGATTCCATTCTTAATTTCTCATTTTAGGGGTTGTTCAAAAAAATCAAAAATTATATATCATGAACTCAAAATTATCAAAAAAATCAAGTGTAAAAAGGATAAAACTCATGATTTCTCTTTTCTTTCACATCAACCAACACTTCCCCTCTATAAACATGTTTTATAAAGTCAAAATAAGTTAATTAAGTGTGATTGACATACCTTAATTCTATATTTTATCATTTTTTCAGAAATTATAGATTCATAAAAATTCTATATTTCCATGGGAGAACATAGTCGATTAGCCTCTCTTCATGTTACTCCCCCATCAAGGGATGTTCCTTACTAACACTTCATCATGGCAGGTTGGAACCCCCCATGATGGATAGATTGTTTATTTTAAAGTGTATACATTACCTCATATATCTCCTCCTTTTTTCCAATCCTTAAATTCCTTGAATGTAAGAAAATGTAAACAAATAAAAGGGAATAAGGAGGGTTTTCGTTTCTTTTTAGAAATATAATCATGGTTAATAACTATATTTTAACCAAGTTCTTACATTATTTATAGCCTTGACTTTGGGAGAGATCTTTATGGAGGATATAATTTTTTTCTCTATCTTTTAACTCACTTTTGTAACGCCCCGACCCCAGTTACCCAGAGTTGGTGCATTATTACATAACATTGGCATGATCACAAAAGATCAAGCCTTGAAAGATCGATTAGTTTAGTATCCATAGAATCACTAGATACATTCATAAAGTTTACATTGCATCATAAAATTAAAAACTACAACAACATCTTGTCTCCATAGACCACACTCATATACCCTCATAATATCTCTGCAGGTCATTCATCAAATACTTCTTCACATCCTGAGAAAAATAAAACATAGAAAGGGGTGAGCTTAGATGCCCAGTAAGGATAACAATATAGTGCAAACTTTCATAAATAAGTATAAACATTTAAGGCAATGTATAACTAAAACAAAAGCCTTTTAAACTTGAACTTAAGCATAATATGGCATAAATAAAATGAAATAATTTCATTTACTTATTCACATGGATATTCTACTAATCGAATAATCACATGCAATATCAATAACCACTTTCATAATGATGGAATGCATAATTCCAGACTATCATAACCACATAGTCAAGGCCTTGTGCCAAGACTACAAATAAGATTTTGTTAAGGCCTTGTGCCAAGACACTAGTTTGTCTCATGAGACCTACTGATGCATCGAGGAGATATAAAGGGCTCCACCCATCACTTATTAAGTCCAATTCATTCCTCATATGAACAGGTTTGAACATAACATAAACATTTGTATTAAAACTAGCATACGAAATGTCAATACTTTCTCCATAAACCATGAATGGTATAAAAATAAAACATCCATAGTCAAACATATCACAAAACCTTCAATACAATATGGAAGTTTTGTATCTTAATAAATCAACTTCAAATAAGCTTAAAATTCATCAAAGGATGTTAACATAGATGAAAACAAAACTATTTGAAAGAAATATCTTTTTTTAAATCATTTTAAAGTCACGTAATTATAAAAGGAAACTTTTACTTTGAAAATATTCTTATAAGATTATAAGGGAATATTTGAAGATTTTATAACAGCGGAAAATAGCCGCACCCACCGTATAAGTTAAAAAAAGACATCTTACCTTAATTCTGTTGAAAAGGTTAAAAAGGACCTTGTTTGGAAAACGACAGAAAGATTCCTTTATAAAAATCTTATAAAAAGTCAAACAAGGGTATAAATGAATTTAACCCATAGTCTGTAAAATAGTAATAATTATTTGAAATGCATTTTTAAGAAACATGGATGTGGATGATAAAGAGGTCCTAGTAGATAATTACGTATAGACAACCTCGGATAATGAAGAGATTGTGAAATAAACCCTTACCTTGTACTTTTCCTTGGTCGAGGGTAGTTTAACCTCCTGTATAATGGTGAAATAATTGTTATTACATTATACAAGAATCATATACATTAATATGATATCATATATGATATTTTAACATTGTTTTGTTAATAATATCTTAGTATTATCGTCGTTTTTGGTGTTAACTTACTCATTTTCTTTTATATGTTTTGTTACATAAGCCGTGTTTGTTATGGATAGGTTGTATATTATTCATATCCAGAATGATATCAAGTCCTTAAACATTATTTTTAATCATCAAATGAGAATTATACTTGAATGGATACGATGGGGAATGAATCTCATCGCATTCGTGGAGACGGTAGTCCATACGTACGCACGAGCGACAATATCATTATTTTGATATTAAAATAATATATAATTGGATGGTATATCATATATACAGAATCATTATAATGTTATATTTATTATTTACTTCAATTACACATCATTAACATACCCATCCAAATAGTAATGTTTTGAATAACAATTACACCACGACGTGGAGACGGTAAGCCATACGTACGCACGTATGGTGACATGTCATTCAAAGAATGGATAGAATACTGAATATGGTTATACCATATTTATAATAACATCACAGTATATATAAGTTACTGGATTTATTATTTTATAATGGAAATAACAAATAAAGAAGAAGTGGAAGAACAAAGGAACTTGAAAGAGGGTGGTGAAAACATTACCTCTTCTTCGGGTTCTTCCTTTTGATTTGATCAAAAGGGATCCTTAGGTTGGATTTCTGATCAAACTAAGGCCTCTAGGTTTAATTGAGGGAATTTTAGAGAATATTTGGGTAGGTTTTGGCCAATCCAAAAGGCTTTGAAGGTATGAATTAGAGAGAAGTTGGAGTGCTCTTTTATATGAGGGGTGAGGGGCACCTTTGGAAAAGCTAGAAATATTATTTTATAATAAATTCATATTCGGTTTATAATGGCTACAAAGTATATTATTTAAATTTTAATGTGAGGATAGGTTGAAAAATACTCAACCAATAGGTTTTAGACAGGTTTGGGTCACTATATTAACTTTATCTTTTTTATTTAACTCTTAGTTAAATAGTTTGACATTTACCATGTCTCTTTGTATTTTTATATTATATAGTTAATAAACTTATTATATACTTCCAAGAGACCCCCAAGTGGTCCATTAATGATACACCTATCATTATATAAGTCATTTTTCCTAACCTTAGATTTTTAGGAATAGAATATCAATTAATAATATAATATTTTTTTAAAAAAACTTCTTTATGTCAATTTTGACATTATTTAATAATTGATTTTTGTTAAAGCCTTAAAAACTTTATTAATTCAAAAAAAATTAATTTAAGTAATCATAACATGTCATATTAACCAATAAAATTTGTGGATGTCATCAAAACTTTCAAATTATATTTATTTTAACATTTATAATACCAATTATTTGATTCTTTCATTAATAAGGAAAACAGTGCATCATTATTGTGTCATAAATAAATTTAATTATTCGATGTATAAAAATTATAAATAAAATCCCATTATATAGGAAATATTTTTATATTTCTAATTAATATTTATAGTCGAAAATATAACATATATAACCATATGTAAAAATTGTTTTTCTAAAAGATGTATGCTTATGTCATTTTTGTATTTACTTTGACTTAATTAATATAAAGTGTCATTATCACTTACAAGTGGCTCCATGGGGTCCCAAAATTAACCCAAAGATTCTCATGGTCAGACATGTATCAAAAAATAGGTTTAGTACACGTTTTAGGGTAATTTAATATTATTATAATATTATTTTTTTACCCTTATTTACCGGATTTACCCTTTAACCATGGTAAATAAAATATTCACCAAAGTAATTATTCAAAATGTCTAAAAATAAAAGTTACCTATTTACACAATTTTTACCTCCTGATTCTAAATATGGAATCCATTTTTCTAAATTTAAAACACAAAAGTGGCAGAAATTAATTTAAAATTAATTCCCGTTGTCAAAACAAAAAGCGTGTTTTTAACAAATAATAACTATCAAAAGATTGACACTTTCTTATGTCTAGTTTAAATGTAAAATTATGTCCAATGACCAACATTGGATTAAACGGTAAAAATATAATCTAATTATACTTTAAAACCACTAAAATTCATAATTTATCACTATTAATTATTTCGATTAAAAAAGTTGTTTTTAATTAAAATTTAGTAATTTTCACTATTCATCAAAGTATGAAAGTTATCAGAAAAGTACCAAAAATTCACCCTAAGATAATCTCGATATTCTGAATCCAAAAATGAAGTCCAATTTGAATAATAAAATTTATAAAATTTCAAAAAGTGGGTATTACTATTCAGAACGACTATTTTGATTGGTTGTGGTGTGTGTTAGAACCTCGAAGTTGTGTACAACACACGCTACTGTATTATTCAAAGAGAAGCGTACCGTGGAAGCTTGGGGTGTTACATTATCCCCTCCTTTAAATAATTTTGTCCTTGAAATTTCTAGAATACGACCGCATGAAAAGACTCAGGTGGTTCTTCATCATAAGTTCCTCAGGTTCCCACGTTGCCTCTTCCATCTTATGGTTTCTCCATAGAACTTTTACCAGATGAGTCGTCCAATTTCTCAGCACTTGTTCTTTGGTATCAAGAATCTTGATGGGCTCCTCGCAATAAGACAGATCAAGTTCCAGTTCTACTTCCTCATAGGTGAGTACATGCGTTGGGTCAGGCATGTATTTTCTCAACAGTAATACGTGGAACACATCGTGAACTTTGGAGAGACTTGGAGGCATTGCCAAACGGTACGCTACAGCCCCAATTCATTCTAGAATTTTGAAAGGTCTTATGTACCTGGGACTCAATTTAACCTTCTTACCGAAACGTATAACACCCTTCCATGGAGATACCTTCAAGAAAACATGATCTCCTACCTAAAATTCCAAATCCTTCCTTCAATTATCAGCATAGCTCTTCTACCTACTTTGAGCTGCTTTGATGTGGGTTTGAATTACCTTCACCTTTTCCATTTTTTACTCAACAAGTTCTGGGCCTATAAGTTTTATTTCACCAACATCATCCCAACAGGTTGGTGTGCGTATAATGCTTCATATGGTGCCATCCGAATACTTGAATGGAAGCTATTGTTATAGGAAAATTCCACCAGAGGTAAATATTGATCCCACATACCCTTAAAGTCAAGTGATCAAGATCTCAACATGTCTTCTAAGTTTTGAATAGTCTATTCTGATTGTCCATCAGTTTGGGGGTGGTAGGCAGTTCTCAAATGAAGTTCAGTATCCAGGGCTTTCCGAATACTTTTCCAGAATCTTGAAGTAAAACGGGGATCACAATAAGAAAAAATCGATAGGGGTACTCCATGAAGTCTCACAACTTCATTAATATATAGTCTTGCTAGACGTTCAAGTGGTAGATCTTCTCTTATAGCAAGAAAATGTGCTGACTTGGTAAGACGATCAACAATGACTCATATTGCATCGTTCCTTCTAGGAGTCTTTGGTAGACCCATGACAAAGTCCATTGTAATATTATCCCATTTCCACTCAGGTATGGGAAGAGGTTTCATGACTCCTCCAGGCTGTTGCCTTCCAGCTTTCACTTGTTGACAAACCATACATCTTGACACAAAATCAGCAATCTCCATCTTCATGTTGTCCCACCAAAAATGTTCCTTCAAATCTCTATACATTTTGGTGCTCCCATGGTGTATAGAGAAATTGGAACTATGAGCATCATCCAACAATTCCCTTTTTAGATCAGGTATATCAGGAACACAAATTATCTTCCCAAATTTCAAAATTCCTTCTTCATACACAAAGTCACTCAATCTCCCATCATTCACAGCTTTAATCTTCTTTTGAAATTCTTCATCATCAGTCTGAGAACTCTTAATCCTTTCTAGTAAATGTGGTTTGGAAACCGTTTAAAAAAGTATCGATGTTTCACCTTCCATGGTTATTCTCATATCCAACTTTACTATATCCATGAAAATTGGATCCCTTTCAACTCTCATTTTGTTCAAAACTCCATGATCCTTTCTGCTCAAAGCATCTTCCACCTTATTTTCCTTCCCTGGGTGGTAGTGTATCATGCAATAATAATCCTTGAGTAGTTCAAGCCATCGCTTTTACCTCATGTTGAGTTCTTTCTGTGAGAAAATATACTTCAAACTCTTGTGATTGGTATTATCTTACATTTTTCACCATAGAGATAATGTCTTCATATATTCAAAGAAAATATTACAGAAGATAACTCAATATCATGAGTAGTATAGTTTTTCTCATGAATTTTCATCTGTCGTGATGCATAGGCAATAACCCTATCATTTTTCATAAGGACACAACCAAGTCCTTTCTTTGAAGCATCACTATAAATAAAAAAACCCATCATTCCCCGATGGTAGAGTAAATATATGAGCATTGAATAATATTCTCTTCATTTATTCAAAACATTCTTTACACTCTTTTATCCAAATAAATTTAACCCCTTTACATATGAGCTTCGTTAATGGGTTAGCCAATCGGGCAAAATTCTGGATGAAATGTTGATAATAACCTACTAAACCAATAAAACTATGTACCTCAGTTATACTCATCAGTTCTGAACATTCTTGGATTGCCTTGGTCTTAGAAGGATCAATAGAAATTCCATACTTAGAGACAATATGTCCAAGAAAAGAAATCTCCTGAAGCCAGAATTCACACTTTCTAAACTTCTCATATAATTCATGTCTTCTAAGAGTCTTCAGGATAATGCGCAAGTGATTTTCATGATCTTCGTAGCTTTTGGAGTATACCAAGATATCATCAATAAATACCACTACAAAATCATCAATATATTCCTTGAAAACTCTGTTTATTATATCCATGAATATAGAGGGTGCATTAGTCAATCCAAAAGGCATTACTGTAAAATCGTAATGCTCGTACCTGGTTCAAAATGCTGTCTTCAGAATGTCTTCCTTCTTCACACACAACTGATGGTATCCATATCGAAGGTAAATCTTTGAAAATTATTGATCTTCATGTAATTGGTCAAATAAATAATCAATGTAAGGTAGGGGATACTTGTTCTTTATTGTTATAGCATTGATTTCCCTGTAGTCGATACATAACCGCATAAATCTATCTTTCTTCTTAACAAAAAGGACAGGGGCTCCCCATGGAGAATCAATAGGGCCAATAAATCCCTTATTACTCAATTCCTCTAGTTGTTTCTTTAGTTCAACTAATTCCATAGTGTCTATTCTATAAGGGGTATTCGATATAGGCCTTGAACAAGGAATTAAATCAATGGAAAACTCAATTTCTTATTCTGGAGGATGTCCAGGTAAATCTTCCAGAAACACATCTACATATTCTTTCACAATAGGTACATCCAATATTTGAACATTACTTTCCTCACCCACAGTTATTTCATTCTCTTCCTCCATGATAATTGAATTTAGTTGAGCTACTAGGGGTGGATCTAGATAAGAATCAAGTGGTGACGATTCTGCTCTAAAGATAAGGTGTTCTTTATCATCATCATCAAAAATCGTAACCTCCTTATTCTTACAATAAATCTTTGCATCATGGTCTGAAAGACAATCCATACCGAGGGTTATATAAAATTCAATCATGGGTATGATGATGAGATCAGCAGATAAAGAACATTTATGTGCTCTAATGGGGACTGATTCACAAAACTTTGTTGCAATGATACTTCCCTTAGGAGTTTTGACTGAAAACTCCCTTGTTAAATCAAATTGGAAATATCTAATTTTCTTAGAAAACTGGGAAGATATGAAACAATGCTATGATCCAGAATCAAATAAAGCATTATCTAAACTTGACGAAACCATTAAATTATCTTCCACCACGTCTTTCGGAGCTTCTACCTCAACAGTAGTGATAGTATAAGCTTGGACTTGATCCCTTGGACTTTTCTGAGGTAAGTTCCCCTGATGCTTAGGAAATTTATTTGCATAATGTCCCATATCCCTACAATTGTAGCATTGAACATCGGTAGCTTCTTTCTTCCCCTTGCAATCACGAGCTTGGTGGCTTTTTTCACCACACTTGTAACAGACTCTCATTCCCTTCAAGCAAGTACCAGGGTGTTTCTTCCCACATTTACTATAGGATGGATATTCAACTTTTCCCTTCTTCCCCTTATTTTGATTCCCAGAGTGATCGGAAGATCTCTTCTTCTCTTTCTTTGCTTTAAAGTCATAAGACTTAGAAAGTTCCTTTTCTGTCTTGATAGCACATGAGACAATATCTGCGTACAACGAGAAGGATTGTGAGACTAATGCCCGATGGAGAAATGGTTTTAACCCATAAAAGAAATGATAAATCTTACTCCTTGGGTTACGTATATAATCTACTAAATGCCTCGCTAACCTTGTAAAGTTAGCCTCATACTTTGCAACATTCTCATCCTTATTTTGTCTCAGACTTAGAAATTGTCTTTCCATATCTGCTCGATGGTCAGGAGGAAAGTATTTTTCTAAGAAAAGCTCTTTTAACTCCCTCTATTCCATATTTTATACTTCATCATCCTCCTTTGTGTTTTGAATCAATGACCACCATTGGTCAGTATCTCCAGTGAGGCGGTAAACTGTCATGATAACTTTTTCCCTTTCACTACTCCCCAAGGCATGGAATATTTTCTCTAAGGAATTTATCCATTGCTCAGCTACTAATGGATTTATACTCCCATTGAATGTTGGTGGTTGTTGCCTCATTAAGCGATCTAACATTGATCCTCCATGCTATGGATCTGGGTGCTCCATACAGGTAAGGTTATTATTCATAACCTGAGTGAGTTGTCTCAGTATGGTGATTAGCTGATCAGCACCAGTTGCATCACCAGCTCCACTATAATTATCTTGAGTAGGAGGGCAATCCCTACATGGAGTGTGTGCATTGATACGATTTATTTTTCTTCCACTAGGCGCCATTTCTAAACAATGGCATACACTAGATTAGTTTATGAATCGTAATACATAAATCCAAACTTGTAAAACACTTAACATGAATTGAACAGTTTATGGATATAATCCATAATCATAAAAATGTTTTATTTAAGGAATTATATACTCATAAACCCTTCATAATGGTTTGTAAAGAAAATGAGAATTATCCTAAGTATATCCCCCGGGAGTATCATAACCAAGAGTGTAATAAGGCCTGTTGTCGTGCACCAGTTCCTGTTCAAGTCTAGCTCAAAGCGGTGTTTTCGGTTTTTACCCCTAGGTAGATCTGTGCTAGAGCTGCCTCTACCTGCTCGTATCCAGATAGGGATGTATTTCTCAGAAAACTCACAAAATCTCTACAATACCAAAATTCTAGTAAGTTCTTCTATATTAATCCTCAAATTCCATCTTAGGTCTATGTGCTCCAATTAGAGTTTATTTAAATCTAGCTTCCAAGGTTTGTATTAAACTTCCTCTGATACCAACTGTAACGCTCTGACCCTAGTTACCCAGAGTTGGTGCATTATTACATAACATTGGAATTATCACAAAAGATTAAGTCTCTAAAGACCGATTAGTTTAGTAGTCTTGGAATCACTAGATACATTCATAAAGTTTACATTGCATCATAAAATGAAAAACTACAACAACATCTTGTGTCCATAGACCACACTCATATCCCCGCATACTATCCCTACAAGTCATTCATAAAATACTTCTTCACATCCTGGGAAAAATAAAACATAGAAAGGGGTGAGATCAGATGCTCAGTAAGGATAACAATATAGCGGAAACTTTCATAAATAATCATAAACTCTTAAGGCAATGTATAACTAAAACAAAAGCCTTTTAAACTTGAACTTCAACATAATATGGCAGAAATAAAATGAAATAATTATATTTACTTATTCACATGGATATTCTACTAATCAAATAATCACATGCAATATCAATAACCACTTTCATAATGATGGAATGCATAATGCTAGACTATCATAACCACATAGTCAAGGCCTTGTGCCAAGACTATAAATAGGATTCTGTCAAGGCCTTGTTCCAAGACACTAGTTTGTCTCATGAGACCTACTGATGCATCAAGGAGCTATAGCGGGCTCCACCCGTCACTTATTAAGTCCAATTCATTCCTCATATGAACAGGTTTGAACATAACATAAACATTCGTATTAAAACTAGCATACGAAATGTCAATACTTTCTCCATAAACCATGAATGGTATAAAAATAACACATTCATAGTCAAACATATCACAAAACCTTCAATAAAATATGGAAGTTTTGTATCATAATAAATCAACTTCAAATAAGCTTAAAATTCATCAAAGGATGTTGATATAGATGAAAACAAAACTATTTGAGAGAAATATATTTTTTTTAAATAATTTAAAAGTCACATAATTATAAAAGGAAACATTTACTTTGAAAATATTCTTATAATCTTGTAAGGGAATCTTCGACGATTTTATAACAGTGGAAAATAGCCGCACCCATCGTATAAGTTAAAAAAAGACATTCTTACCTTAATTTTGTTAAAAAGGTTAAAAAGGACTTTGTTTGGAAAACGACGGAAAGATTCATTTATAAACATCTTATAAAAATTCAAACAAGGGTATAAATTACTTTAACCCATATTATTTAAAATATTAAGAATGATTTGAAATACATTTTTAAGAAACATGGATGTGGATGATAAAGAGGTCCCAGTAGATAATTATATATAAACAACCTCGTATAATGAAGAGATTGTGAAATAAACCCTTACCTTGTACTTTTCCTTGGTCGAGGGTAGTTTAACCTTCTGTATAATGGTGAAATAATTGTTATTAAATTATAAAATAATCATATACATTAATATGATATCATATATGATCTTTTAACATTGCTTTGTTAATAATATCTTAGTATTATCGTCGTTTCGGGTGTTAACTTACTCGTTTTCTTTTATATGTTTTGTTACATAAGTTGTGTTTGTTATGGATATGTTGTATATTATTTATATCTAGAATGATATCAAGTCCTTAAACATTATTTTTAATCATCAAATGAGAATTATACTTGAATGGATACGATGGAGAATGAATCTCATCGTGTTCATGGAGACGGTAGTCCGTATGTACGCACGAGCGACAATATCATTCTTTTGATATTAAAATAATATATAATTGGATGGTATATCATATATACAGAATCATTATAATTTTATATTTATTATTTACTTCAATTACACATCATTGTCATACCCATCCAAATAATAATGTTTTGAATAACAATTACACCACGACATGGAGATGGTAAGTCGTACGTACGCATGTATGGTGAAATATCATTCAAAGGATGGATATAATACTGAATATGGTTGTATCATATTTATAATAACATCATAGTATATATAAGATACTAGATTAATTAGTTTATAATGAAAATAACAAATAAATAAGAAGTGTAAGAAGAAAGGAACTTGAAAGAGGGTGGTGAAAACATTACCTCTTCTTCAGGTTCTTCCTTTTGATTTGATCAAAAGGGATCCTTAGGTTGGATTTCTGATCAAACTAATGCCTCTAGGTTAAAGTGGGGTAATTTGAGAGAATATTTGGGTAGGTTTTTTCTGAGACAAAAGGCTTTGAAGGTGTGAATTAGAGAGAAGGGGGAGTGCCCTTTTATATGAGGGGTGAGGGGCACCTTTGGAAAAGCTAGAAATATTATTTTATAATAAATTCATATTCAGTTTCTAATGTCTCCAAAGTGGATTATTTAAATTTTAAGGTGTTTATAGGTCTAAAACCACTCAACCAATAGGTTTTAGATAGGTTTGAGTCACTATATTAACTTTATCTTTTTTATTTAACTCTTAGTTAAATATTTTGACATTTACCATGTCTCCTTGTATTTTTATATTATATAGTTAATAAACTTACTATATACTTCCAAGAAACCCCCAAGTGGTCCATTAATGATAAAAATATAATTATATAAGTTCTTTGTCTGAACCTTATATTTTTAGGAATATAATATCAATTAATAATATAATATGTTTTTTAAAACTCCTTTATGTCAATTTTGACATTATTTAATAATTGATTTTTGTTAAAGTCTTAAAAACTTTATTAATTCAAACCAAATTCATTTAAGTAATACTAACATGTCATATTAACCAATAAAATTTTTTTATTTCATCAAAACTTTCAAATTATATTTATTTTAACATTTATAATACCAATTATTTGATTCTTTCATTAATAAGGAAAACACTGCATCATTATTGTGTCATAAATAAATTTAATTATTCAATGTCTAAAAATTATAAATAAAATCCCATTATGTAGGAAATATTTTTATATTTATAATTAATATTTATAGTTGAAAATATAACATATATAAATCTATGTAAAAAAATTTTTTCTAAAAGATGCATGCTTATATCATTTTTGTGTTTACTTTAACTTAATTAATATAAAGTGTCATTATCACTTACAAGTGGCTCCATGGGGTACCAAAATCAACCCAAAGATACCCATGGTCGGACATTTATCAACCAATAGGGTTGGGACACGTTTTAGGGTAATTTAATATTATTATAATATTATTTTTTTACCCTTATTTACAGGATTTACCCTTTAACCATGGTAAATAAAATATTTACCGAAGAAATTATTCAAAATGTCTAAAAATAAAAGTTACCTATTTACACAATTTGGAACTCCTGATTCTAAATATGGAATCCATTTTTCTAAATTCAAAACACATAAGTGGCAGAAATTAATTTAAAATTAATTATCATTGTCAAAACAAAAAGCGTGTTTTTAACAAATAATAACTATCAAAAGATTGACACTTTCTTATGTCCAGTTTAAATGTGAAATTATGTCCAATGACAAACATTGTATTAAATGGTAAAAATATAATCTAATTATACTTTAAAACCACTCAAATTCATAATTTATCACTATTAATTATTTCGATTAAAAAAGTTGATTTTAATTAAAATTTATTAATTTTCACTATTCATCAAAATATGAAAGTTATCAGAAAAGTACCAAAAATTCACCCTCAGATAATCTCGATATTCTGAATCCAAAAATGAAGTCCAATTTGAATAATAAAATTTATAAAATTTTAAAAATTGGGTATTACTATTCATAATGGCTACTTTGATTGGTTGTGGTGTGTGTTAGAACATTGAAGTTGCGTACAACACACGCTACAGTATTATTCAAAGAGAATCATACCATGGAATATTGGGGTGTTACCACTTTGGTAGCATGTTTTAATTTTTATATTTAATTTTATTTTGTTTGAACATTCATTTTTCACCTCAACCATTAGAGTATAGGAATCTACTAGTTATTTTCTATTTTTAAGCAACTCTTATTGTCCAGGTAGTATTTCCATGCAGTTGTGTAGAGTATGCCTAGATTGTTCACACCTTTCACAAAATCCTTCATCCATATTCAAGTTACCATTGATTTTCATATTTTCTAATTTTTCATCAAGGATGATGAAATACTCTTCATCCTCCTTCTTTAACTTCTTGGGAGTATTTGGTTTTGCACTTATCATTTGTCTACTGGTCAAGGATAACTTTATTTGTTCCTTTTTTATGTTGGGGTCTCTTCTTCAGAGAATCACAAGAGTTGTTTTGAGTTGATTTATACCATCACACATATTCACTATGACTACTTTCATAGAAGTAATCACAAAATTCTTCCAATTAACCAAATCCATTCATAGTGGATAGATTATTCCCTTTTTGTGAACCCTACTTTTGTTCGGTAATTTTTCTCCTTCAGATCTAATCCACCTTAAACTTGGATTTATAGTTTCTTCAGAGGTTGAAAAATTATGCCAACATTATATGGTCTTATGCCCAAATTTCTATGAACACCAACAGTTTCCAATGGTCCACCTTCTTTTTCTTGTTAAATTAATCAAGTTTTAAAAATTCTACTTGTGCACCCTAGTGATTTTGGATAGATTTTCCCTTCTTTTGATATTTGTTTGGAGAGATTATCTTCTTAATTTTTCTTACTTACACCCTTGATTATGTGGTGGCATTTTCAACAATTTTCACTATCCATATTTTCCCAAAATTCGATTTTAACCTTGTACCAATAAGTGAAATAATATTAGTACAAAATATAGTTTATGGGTTATAGGATACCTTCCTCTTAGATATTTTCACTACTTGATCAGAGGATGATCTCAAGTTTTTATTTACACTGATATGAGTCTTGTTGGATCCATGAATCTCAATTGATGTTTGTGTGGCAGCATTATTCTTCTCTATAGATTGGGAATTTTTAGTTTGTGCTAATTGAAAAATTATTTAGTTTAACTTCTATTTCAAGGTACTTTTTGTTGAGGGGGTTCTTTTCATCCTCAATTGATCTAAAACACATCAATTTCTCTACATCTTTTGAATATGATACTCAAACAATTTTTTGTTTTCTTATAGATCACTATCAAGATCCCTAATCCTTTTGGATTTGACATGGAATCATTAGAATAAATGCAGTAAATTATGGTGTATTTTTAGCGATGGTTTGTAAAATCACTACTAAATGAAAAAAAAACTATATTCCACTCTCGTTTAATAATGACGCTTTTGTAAATTTTAGAATTTAGTGGTAGATTTGTTTAAAACTACCTTGAAATAATTTTAAAATGTATTTTATAGAGGTATTCTTTAAAACTTCCACTATATATTTTTTTTAAATCACTACAGCCCCAACCCCCCCCTCCCCACACACACACTCGAAACCCTCTCAACCTTGACCTCCCCCTCACTATCACTCAACACCAATCTAAGCCTCTCAACCTCCCCCTCAGTGTTTCTTGATGTTGATCCAAGGTCTTCAGACCTACCTTAGACCACCCCCCACCCCACTGCTCCATGTTGGACCCCTATTAGCCTCCCCCTCAATACTGCTCAACATCAAACCCCCTCTCAGCCTCCCCCTTGACATCACTCAATGTTAGAGAAACTTCCCTCTCAAAATAGACACTGAATACCCCTCTTTGATTCCCTCTCTACCTATACACCATCAGACCCTCTTTATGATTTAAGGAGAGATTTATCAAATTCATTTCTCCCTAATAATAGTTAGTTGATTTTGTGCTCTATTTTAGGATATAATTGTGCAATAGAGTTAGTTTTAGTAATTTACTTATTCTAATTCTCCTTAAATACTTTTAGTTTAGCTGATTTATGAATTATTTGTGTGTGAGGGTAGTTTGGGATCCATTATTAGTACCGATTGTTTGTCTAGTTTTAGATAGGTAACCTCCTAGATGATATGATATTTATTTAAATTATTTTATACAAAAATGTGGAATGCTCTTATGCTTGAATTTTTAATTTGAACTTAATAATTTTATAACTGAGTTTAATTGATTTAGAATGATTTTTCATGAATTGATAAGTGATAAACATCATATATGGGATTTTTTTAAGTAAAGGAAAATGAAATTACATGTAAAAAATATGTTTAATTAGTTAAATGGTGAAATAATTCATGATATTTATGTTAACATTATTAGAAGAATTATTAATATATTTATGTGTGATTGAATCATTTTTTAGTACTATTTGGTTATGTTATAGTGTGGTTTATTGTTATAAATGGTGAAATAAATCATGAAATGAGTATTTGGGTATAAATCATGTGTATAGATTATAAAAATATATTTATTTCATGTTCTATAAGATATATAATATTTTTATATAAATTTATAAATAAAATTTCATTTGGATGACTAAATTATGTCTTAATATTTTCTTTTTAATTTAAAAAATTGAAATTTTCTTCCTTTTTGAAATTAAATGTATTTTATTTTTATATATAATAATATAATTATATTTTATATTTGAAAGTGTAGGAATTCAAACACATATGGATAAAATTTGGATTGCCTTACCTTGGAATACATATCAATGTGTTATGGGTTTGAACATGTTTTTAGATTTTGCATTTGAAAATCGATATGTGGATGGAAGAATCAAATTTCCATGTCCTAATTGAAACTTTAAATGATGGTTAAAGAGAGATGAAGTATTTGAGTACTTGATATTAAAATAATTTCCTCCTCATTATGTGAGTTATATTTGGCATGGAGAATCGGATGTTACAGAAAATTCAAGTAGTTATGTATATAGTCAATATAAACAAGTGATGCCTCGATAGTACATAATGAAATTCAAAACTTGATAAATTATGCTTTTGGAATAGTATAGAAAATCCATAAACAATGTAACACATCAATTGATTTAGTTTTTGATGTTGTGGATATTAATGATACTTTCAAAACTATAGGAAAACCTGATCAAGATGATGACATATTAATGTATGATGATGAGGATACTAATACAAGGGAAAATCAACTAAGAAAACAACTAAGTTTTTAAATTAGTTGCATGTGGAAATCAGAAATTTTATGATGGGTGTGTAAAATATTCAAAATTTTATTTTTTGTTGAATTTTTACCACATTAAATGTTTATGTGGAATTAAAAAAAAATTCCATGATATTAGAATTGTTTTGTGATGAATTTGTTGAAGCTAAGATCCCTGTATCATATTATGAGATGAAGAAGATTGTTATTAATCTTGGACTAAATTATATGAAGATACACACATGTCCCAATGATTGTATGCTTTATTGGAAAGAATATTCTAAAAAAGATAAGTGAAAAAGATATTGTACTTATATATAGAAATCAAAAAATAATGATGTCAGATTGAATTTGTATGCTACCATAAAAAATAAAAAAGAACGTTGTTATGAAGGTTTTATGTTAATTTCCATTAAATCTATGGTTAAAAATATTTTTTTATGTCATATAAAACCACTGAATATATAAAGTGGCATGCTTTGTGTCATAATAATGATAAGTTTGTGTGACATACAAGAGATTCAAAAATATAAAATACCTTCAATTCATTACATCCATATTTCTCTTCTAATCCTATAAATTTACACTTGGGATTGATATTTGATGGATTAAATCCTTTTGGGACTTTAAGTAGTAGTTATAGAATTTGGACATATATTTTGATCCATTATAATCTTCCTCTATGGATGTGTATGCAATAGACTTCATTCATTATATTGATGATTATTCTTAGAAATCAAATGCTCAAAAATGAAATTGATTTCTACTTTAATCCTCTTACTCAAGAATTATTGGAGTTATGGAATGATGGTGTAGAAAATACAATGTATCTATCGTGAAAATGTTCAAAATGCATGTTTCCTTTATATGGACCATTAGTGATTTTCCTGGACTAGGAAATTTTTCTGGTTAGAACATACACACCAATTTGGATTGTCTAGTTTATAACTTTAATTTTGAGTCTCAATGGATACCTTATAGTAGAAAGTGGTGTTTCATGTGTCATTTTTTTCCCTTGATACAACTCATAGATTTTTATTTAACAAGTTACATTTTAATGTAAAAACTGATTTGAGGCTTCCACAAAAATTATTATCAGGATTATAGATCTTAGAAAAATTATCAAATTTTTCTACAGAGTTTGAAAAATGTTTTCAACAAAATAAAAGAAAAAAAATGTAGAATACCATTAGTTATAATTGGATCACAAAAATGGAAGAAAAATAGAATATTTTTTGAACTTCCATATTAGGAATTTATTTTTTTACATTATAATATTGATATTATGCACATTGATAAGAATGTGTGTGAAAATGTGTTGTTTACTTTGCTTAGTGAGTAGATAAAATCAAAGTATCATTTAAATGCTTGTAAGGACTTAAAAGTAATCAATATCAAACATGATCTATAGAAAAATGAGAATGGGAAGTATCTAGAAACTATTTTCGAAATGAAAAACCATCAGAAAGATGTTTTCCTTCAATAATTAAAAAATTTGAAAGTATATGATGGATATTCTATTAATATTTCAAGATGTGTTTATTTGAATTATCATAAGATACCTAGATTAAAAATTTATTACTCGTGTGTATTGATATAGTAGTTTCTAACTTTATCAATGAATAATTTTTTACCTGATAAATTATTATCTTTTTAATCAACTTTTGAACATTCTTTAAACATCATTGTGAGAATAAATTAAACTCCAATGAATTTTATATAATTAAAGAATGAATTTTATGGATTATATGTCATTTATAGATGTTCATTCCCCCATTTTTTTTCACTGTGATGATTCATATAACAGTGCATTTGTCCAAAGAATCTAAAATTAGAGGTGTTGTACATTATTGATTGATGGAGAGGTATTTTATTTTAATATTATTATCATTAAAAAATTATAATTTTAATAATCAATATTTAAAAATTTTATTTATTAATTTCTTACCTTTTATCATTAGGTATCTTGGTCATTTGAAGTCTAATGTGAAAAATAAAGTCCATCCATAAGGTTTTATTGGAGAATGTTACCTAATCAAAGAGTGTTTTAACTTTTGTTCAAGGTATTTAGATTAGATAGATACAATTCAATTGAGTGGGATGTTTTGTTAATAATCCAAGTCAATTATAGGATAATAATGAGTCATCAATGTTTCCAACTTTAGGTTGAGAAGTTGGAAAAGTCACTTCATTTATAATGGTAAATATGAAGTTAAGATAATCATAAAGATATGTGATACTCAATATGGATATTTTTTATCCCTATGTATAATATTTAAGGACAAAAATGAAAATAAGTCTTAGGATCCAAACTCGGAATGAGATAGAGATAGAAAAAGTTGTTACCAAATAAATTGTTGAATAGTTTTCACATCGCATAAGTTATTAATCTAATACATAGTTTGAATATGTTTAAAATTATCTAAATTTTTGTAAAAAAAATTATTTCAACTTTAATAGGTAATGAATGATGATAATAGAATTGAACTATCCAAATATTTGAATTCTTTAGCTCAAGATCCCTTGAAGCATTCTGGTAGATTCAATGATTACAATATTAGTGGTTTCAAGTTTTATATTTTTTATCATGGGTAAGGTTTAAAAACACAAAATAGTGATATATTTATAATTTCAAATAAATTTTACTATGTAAATTTTGTTGATATTATCGAGTTGAATTATCATGAAAAATTTGTAGTTGTGTTATTTAAATGTGAATGGGTCGATATTAACTGGGGTATAAATAAAAATTCATTACAATTTACTAATTTGAATTTCTTATTGTTGATCAATATTGGAGAGTGAGAAGAACGCGATTCATATATTATGGCTTACCAAGAAAAAATGGTATATTATTTTTATAATATAGTGGATAATAGGTGGAATGTTATTGTCCACATGAAACTAAGAGACATGTATGATATGGGTGATGAAGGTAAAGTAATTTACAACAGTGAACCCCATAAATAATAATAGACTTAATTTTATATACCTGATGATATTAAAAAATTTAGTTTCTTGGGGGATAGTGAAGAAGAAGAATAAATAATGTTAACTATTAAACCTGATAAAAACATGAACAACCAAGAATATAATTTGTAAGTTGTTTTTTTATATTAATAAATACAAGTAATGTTTTTTTATATTAATAAATGAAAGGGATATTTTTTATATTAATAAATGAGAGGAATGTTTTTTATAGGTATGTCACATCAGAAGAGGTTTAGTGTCAGTACCCTCTCTACGTCATAGGGTTCTCATTCTCCGTTTGTGGCATAAGGTAAAATTCACCATATACCTTGCACACTTTATTGATATAATTCCATATTATCCTAATACACTTTTATCTATAGGTATGACTTATATTTATGATGTTGAGGAATTATATAGTACATAGAATGATCAGGTTTCGACATTGGAGATCATGTTGGCTATTGTGTTTCAAAATATGGTTAGAAGTATTCCTAAAGAAACATAAACACTCATCGGGGGTTAAGGAGCGGTAAATTTCATAAATTTACACTTATATTCCTCATTTTAGATGTTATTTTTTTTGTTCACTAAATATTCTAAGTCAAATGAATTTAAATATTTATTTAGTATCTCCCATAAAAATAGGACTTCAATTCTTTGAATAATCCACATCATAATCTCGTGATAATTCTGCTAACACATAGGATTGCATCAGCTTGTGAAATTTTATCTACCATTATTATAAACTATATAAGAAATTCATAAGATAAGATACATAATTCTTCATATCATTGAGTCTTCTAATTGATTATAGTTTTCCATTGAGGATGTATGGAGTTTTCCGAACCACACTAAATTCTCTATTTTCTACTATTATGTGGATGAGTTATTCCAGTGTTCTTTTAATGTTAATTAGTTTCTTATGGTGAGAAGCTTCTCACTTGGATACTTCTTTGTAAAGTTTCTTTTAATATTTATATTAATGCTACACTTGAATTCTAGAGTATAAATCTAGGTTGTGATCAAAACAAGTGGTGTCTGAGCTAGTGGTTCCAAAGATAATAATTTATCCAGAGCATAATTTATATTATTATAAGTGTGATGAATTTTGATAACATTCTATTCTTTTCCATTGATATCAAAATTTCTATTTAGGATTATTTTTACAGGCTGTGAAATTGGAATAATTTGAGTAAATTATTTATATATTTGACATGATATATTTATATTTTTATAAGATTTAAAGAAATTATTATTTATACCAAGTAGAAATGAATAAATCATTATATATTTTTTAAAAAGAGAGGATTAGGAATGATAAATAGAAGAAGGTTGACCAGAGGGAACATGGAGTTGTGTGTGTGATGTTAATAAGAAAATTTTCTTTCAATAACAAATATATGAAAGCCACTACTAAGTTTATGTTTATACTTTCAATCATTTATGATAAAATTATGGTAATGAATAATATGTTTATGATGTGGAGTGTGTTTAATCTTAATATAATTGAAGGATTTTTGGTTATTGAACATTTAGATTAATTAATTATAATTAAATCCTATTTTGAGTCTGTAAATGTCAAGTTTTTTAATAGAGTCCAGTCATTGATTAAATTATCATCATGGCTATAATTATTGTCTAAGATGGTTACCATAACATGTAACTGGTGTATAAAGGTTAACATGGTGTTTAAGGATATTTGAAATCTAATCCTAAATGAATATATTGGATTTAATGAATTCTAAATGTTTACAAAAACAATATATAGTACGAACGGTAGAGTATGTCCAACTCAATTGAGGTTATCGTATGTTACGATAATACAATATTGGTTTTCTATACCATAGCATGTCATGTATCTTCCAACTCAACTAAGGATATCATATTTTAATATAATTATAGACCTATGCATAGAGACTAATTATTCATTATTATACCATTACTTAAAATAAATTTAGATCAAATCATATATTCTTTGAATTGTATTTCATTTACTATTCATTGAATATGCTCATAATTGATGTGTGGTTAACTACTTTAAATACAGGCACTGGAGGCAGGAAGTGGGGAAGGAGGTGATGGGAAACAACATAACTGAGCAATAGAGGGTGAGGGGAATGCATCTCAGTAGAGTATCTAGGCCTCATGTTTGTGTTGACATTATTGTGAAACATGACATTTTGTAAACTATAATGAAATTTAATGTTGTTATATTATATGTAATGTATTGTTTGTTGATGTATGGAAGTTACTATTTTCTTATACTATATCAGTTGCCTATTTTTGTATATATATTTTTGTACTAGTTTTTGGTGGATCAGGTGGTAATATATCTCACTATTTCTGAAATCGCATAACTAGCGGCAGTTTTAACCACCACTATTGAGTTAACGATGGTTTTAACCGCCAGGAATAAAATAGTAGTGGTTAAAACCAATATAAAATATGGTAAATTTCCATATTTAGAGTTGGTTTAAACCGCCACTAAATTTTCTATTTATAAATACCATCAATAATGAGAAAAATCATTGCTAGGTATTTTTCTACAAAAAAACTGTGGCTAATCAAAAAATCTGCTGCTAAATTTTGCATCATTAAAAACCACTGCTAAAAATAAATTTTATCAGTGAAAAACAAAATCATCGTGAAAAAAATGAAATTTTAATTAAATATTTAAGGGATTTTTATTTCATGTTGGTTTCTTAAAACCATCATGAAACCATTTAGAGGTGGTTAAAACTATTGCTAAACACAAAACAACCCCACCATTATCTTATATTTTTCTTAGTGAATTGGGCTTCTTTAACACCAATATCAATTTTGTGACTTTTATTTAAAGCATGTATTCTCTCTTAACTGATCGTTCATTATTCATCCTTCTCATCAATTTCTCTTTTCAAATTTTCTTCATCCAATGTGTTCTTAACTTTGTGGAAAAACATGATTTATTCCTTGGCCTTCATATCTTTGATGAGATCCTTTCACTATTGTAATTTTTCTATAATGGATTAATCCATAATTTCAGCCTCTTGTTCCAACTGTGAATTTTTTTATTGTAATATTTTAATAAACCCCACTATATATACAATAACCATAATAAGAATCATCTTAAAATAATATTTAATCTCAAAGTAGAAATTATTAAGTGATTTACTTACTCTAAAATCATCACAATTATAAATCAACTCATTGGAAGTGTAACACCTGAGCCTCAATTATGGTAAGTGAAATTATATTTTAATAAAAATATAATACAATATACATTTTAATATTTTATGGCACAAAAATTCTAATTTTATAGGTTTAATATTTATTTTTAACTTGGTAAAATAATCCTAGAATGAATTTTTGAAATTTTCCCTTAGAAATAAGATTTTATAAATAATTAAAATGTAGTATTTGAAAATTCTACCTTTTTTATAATAATATTTAATAATATGTATAGTTAAAAATTTATTGACTTAAATTTTGATATAGATAAATATAATATCATTTGGAATTAAAAAGGTATATTTTTCCGAGAACTCTTTTTTTAGAAATTGTTTTTGTTTAAAAAGGAATAATGTCTATCCATTTTAATTAATTAAAATAATATTTAATAAATAATGATTTAAATTAAATTTATAGATTATATATATAAATATATTAATTTAAATTCATCTAATGATTATTTCTAGTTATATAGTTAATATAAGATCATCTTATGGATGAAAAATGCATTTCTTGAAAAACTATTTTTTTCCACATTTTGTGGATTTATTTTTAAATTAAATTATACCACTTGTATAAATTGAATTTGATAAAATTAATTTCATATTTTGAATCATGATAATTAATATTGGGTAATAATTTCATCTTAATTTTTTGTTATAATGAATAGTAAAAAATAATTACTACAATTAAGGTTAAAACGGGTTTACTGGGGGTTAATCTATAAAGATAAGGGTAAAAATAACCTAAAACTTTTTGAAGCCTAGTTTTTTTATTTTATTTTTATTTTATTTTGACCTTATCATTTTTTAATTATAATATTATCCATTTTTGAGCCATATGTCTAAGAAATTGATACAATGTTATTGGAAAACTTTGAAAAATTACAAGTTTGTCACTCACCTCAATTATAAAAGGGCATATCCTACCCTCACTTATTAACAGCTTTCAAGCCATTTATCTCAACCAAAACCTACCTAAATATCTCTCAAATATCCTTATACACATACTATATGTTCTGGTATTTCCAAAAGATCAAACCCAAGGTCCTTAATATTAGAACCAAATGAGGTTTCTCTAAGCAAAGGTAATTGTCTTCCCCAATTTCTTTCTTTTTTACTTATTATTTTACCACCTTTAATTATATATTAAAAATTCCAATATAATAACACCAGTATCTACCATATACTTATATGTTATTATATTTATTTAATAATATTTATCCATCTTCTTATCCATCAAATGGGAAACAAAACCATCGCTCGTGTGTACGACAGACTACCATCTCGTGAATCGATGTAATTTTCTTTCCATCACTGACTCACATGGATTGTCATAATTATGGAAATAATGAATATAAATGATAATTGTGACATAATATTGATTCTATAAAATTAATATATCATCCACTCCCTTATCTTTTCACCCATTAAGGAAGTAGTATCATCGTCTGTGTGTACATACAGCCTACCATCACCAAGAAGCTATGGAGTTCATTTTCCATGTCAAACTTTCAATGATGATTATAAAAATGTATATAATGAGTGAATAATATATTTATAACATTAATATAATTATTTAGATGATTTATCAGAATACTATGCATAATAATCAGAAATTTCACGACAAAACATGTATGAGAAAATGATGCAGTTTGCACCCGAAACAATGGTAATAATGAAATATTATTAACGAATGGGTGATAATATGTTATAAGAGGATAATATATGATATTATAAATATTAATATGGTATTATTATAAATTAATAACATGTTTAAAACTATTATATATGAGGTTAAATCACATTCAACTAAAGGGAAGTGTGAGGTAAGGGACTTTGTCTCAATTTCCTTTCATTGAGACATATTTTGTTATTATGCACCTATTCAATTTTATGTGGTGTATATACTACCCATTTGATGTATTTAACATGAATAAAAATTTATTCATGATTATTAATGTTTCAATTCAATTTTATTCTTTCAAGGGGTTATAATTTAAATGTTTCTAAAAATGTAAGAATTTATTTACAATCTCACATTCTTTTGGGTTACTTTTATTTTCATTGAAGTAATATTACCATCTATCCTTTATAAGATAGAATCATTTTCGTATACTTTGGATATTTAAGTAGTTTTCATATTTTTTTTCCAAGTTTTCTCTCTTTGATACTAGAATCAAGCAATGAAATGTTTAGAATAAAGATATAATTTAATTCATATTTAATCGGGTATATTTTTCTTCCATATCCATATTTTTCAAAATTGTTTTACAGAAGTCATTTTTATTAAAAAATGATTTATTAAGGAAATTTTAAGTTATCCTTGAATTTTAAAAATAATTTTCAAAATTAATCTTTTTACTTTTTCCAAAAGGGCCTTTTCAACTTTCTTTATAAAAAGTCAAAATGAATGTTTTTTTAACATATTCGGTGATAACAGACTTCCCTACTGCCATAAGAGTTTTATGATATCTTTCTTCTTCTATGTTATTTCAAAAAAATATAATGAAAACTCTTTAATTAAAATTTATTTTAATATTTTTCTTCTATTTTCATTATTTTTCCAAAGTACATGATCTTATTATAAAACCTATAATTCTAATGAATCTATGGTCCACACTTATCTCTTATTAATTTTTTGGTTGTTATATTTCTCTTGAAATATTTACTTTCTTATGATCATTGGACATTACATTTCCCTTAAATATATATATTATTTATCATGGATATTCTTATTACTTTAACCATAGATAATTTCTACATACAGTGTTTTACTTTGAAAGTTATTTGATTGATTAGGTAAATATTATTATTTTATATTATTTATTCAATATGGAAATTTATTGATAAGACATATTGTTTATGAATTGAATTTATCATTCAATATATGAGTAATGAATTGGACATGCAATGACGGGTGGGGCTCAGTTATAGATATCCCCTTGATGCATCGGTAGTCTCATGTGATGAATTAGTTGACCAAATTAAATAGCTTTTTAGTGTATACCTACCCATCATCATTTTGATTCAAGGTATTGATGGTATATATAACATGATATCTGAGATCATGAAATAAAATATTAATAATTTCCATCATTTATAATTTAGTTATTATTATCCATGAAATTTTTTTATTGATATTATTTGTGGATGCATTTTGTGCTCAAGTTATTGATTAAATAACATGTGTTTTTAGTCATTTACCTTACCATATTGATTATTCCTTATCTACTCATGATAGATTCCATTGTACATAATCCTTAATGATCATTTGATCTCACCCTTATTTTTTTTCTTTCCCCAGGATATGAATAATAATTCTTTGAATGAGTTTCAAGGATGCATAACATTTTCTTTTCTTATGTTTTATATTTTATTCCCAATGTAAAATGGGTATCATGTATATATCTAGTTCTCCATGAATACTAAACTGACCAATAATTTAGGATTATATCCCTTGAATCTATTCCAATGTAATAAAGTGATCACCGGATCTGGATTACAGGAGTCGGGGTTATTATAGATGGTATCAAATCATGTTTAGTAGAAACCTTGATAACTAGATTTAAGAAAACATGTATTAAGTAACATGATCCTATGATAGACTTTTAGGATATGTTTAATTTTGGAATAAAATCCTAAATTTTTGTTAAGGTATAGATTATGTGGTTTTTAATAACATGACATCCATGTATGGATACTCTAAGTGGACATGATTCTGATATAGTTGTACTCAGGGGAATAACTTTGAAAAGGGAATATTCAGATTTGACTCAATCATCACCTAGTGTATGATAATGAGCCTTACTACACACCTAGTTTGACACTCCGGGGGGGATATTATTTAGTTAATTCACATTTTCTTTATAAACTATTATGAAGGATTTGAATAATTTTTACAATTTAAAGATATTACCAAAGAAACAAAGTTTATGATTCTAATATTAACAATGCATAAATTTTCAATTTATGTTACATGTTACACCAAATTTAGAATTATACATTATGATTTAAAATTCATAATTTTATGAGATAATCTTATATATGTCATCATTTAGAAATAGATCCTGGAAGAAAGAATGGTATCAACACTAGTGGTCAATATAGAAATTTATTTGCTGAGAAATTCGGTACAATAGGTGTTGGAACTTAGTAGATCATGGCTATATTAGGGTAGCTAACCTATGTTATTACTAATAACCTTGCTAAAATATAGCAACTTGTTGTTCCATGGTGTGATTATTCTATGTTCGATCACTTCATGAAATAAAATCCATCGTCATTTGGTAGGACTAGTAATCTAGTAGTAGCTGAGTAATGGATTAAGTCCTTTGAAAAGATATTTTTAGTCTTGGGATGTGATGAAAAAGGAAAGGTTATACCATAAGTATATTTTCTCAAGGTATATGTTGATCAATGGTGTTCATTGATCCAAAATACTAGGGAGGGAGAGGAAATATAACACATATAATTGAGATATTTTAAAAAAATATTCTTCAATAAATATTTCCCTTGTGAGTGTGGCCAAGGAGAGAAGGCCAAGCTTATACGATCACTACAGTTGAGGTTGAAATTCAAAATATGTGGTGACAGGTACTTTAATCATATATTCAAATTTAGATAATACTTTATTTGATTATTTATCCTCCCAATCTTTTATATCTTCTATGTTTTCCAATAAAATTAGTTATTTCCCTAGCACATTAAGAAGGGAGTTGTCAATTAAAACTCTTAGTGGAAATCTCACTACGACAAGTATGTGTCAGCCGGCTCCCATTATGACACATAAACATACTCTATTTACTGAATTTATTATCATACCTATGGTTAAATTTTATATAATCCTTGGTATATATTGGATTTCAAAATATAATGAAAATTTTTATTACAAAGGGAAGGAAATTACGATTTGTGATGAAGATTTGGAATTTCTTATCTTTAGAGCGAAGACTTCATCGTCTGAGTCATCTCTAGATCCTCCCCCAGTAGCACTTCTAAATGAGATTATTGAGGAATTATATAAAACAAAACCTATGGATGGAAAAGGTAATCTTCAAATTGTGGATGTACTTATTGTATATGAATAAAATGATGTATTTATTGAGGAATTACTTAGACATCCACTTGAGTGTGAAGTCAAGTTTTCTATTAATTTAATCACAAATTAAAGACATTCATCAAAGACTCCTTATATAAGGGCCACTATGGAGTTAATGGAGTTGAATAAACAACTAGAGGAGCTGTGTGATAAGGTAAGCCCTAGTTTTTCACCTTGGAAAGTCTCTATTCTTTTTGTTAAGAAGAAATATGGATCCATGAGGTTTTGCATTGATTATAGAGAAATCAATGTCATTATGATAAAGAACAAGTATCATCTACCTCGCATTGATGACTTATTTGATCAAATCCATGGAGCTCAATATTTTTCAAAAATTGACCTTCATTCTAGGCATCATAGATTGAGAGTAAAGAAGAAAGATATTCCAAATATAGCAATTCAAATGAGGTATAGACATTATGGGTTTATAGTAATTCCATTTGGATTGACTGAAAAACCATCTATTTTTATAGATCTAATGAATAGAGTATTCAAGGAATATATTGATAATATTATTATGGTAATCAATGATGATATCTTAGTGTATTATAAAAGTTATAAGGACTACGAGAACCACTTTTTAATCATTCTTAAGACACTTGGAAGAAAAGAGTTATATGGGAAATTTATCAAGTGTGAATTTTGACTTCAAAAATTTTCTTTTCTTGGCCATATTATCTCCAAGTATAGAATCTCAGTTGATCCTGTGAAGAAAAAAGTAGTAAAATAATGACCTACACCAATGAATATAATTGAGATGTGTAGTTTCATTGGTTTTTCAGGTTACTATTGAAGATTTTTTCAAAAAAAACCAATTATCTAACCCATTAACCAAACTTACATGTAAAGGGATTAAGTTCATATGGATAAAAAAATCTAAAGAATGTTTTGAATAATTGAAGAGAAGATTGGTCAATTATCCTATTTTGATTCTACCATTAGGGGATTATGGGTTTTTTATATATAACGATGCATCAAAGAAGGGACTTGGTTGTGTCCTTATACAAGATGAAAATTTTATTGTCTATATATAAAGGCAGTTAAAGACTCTTGAATAGAACTATTATACTCATGATCTTGAGTTAGAAACTATAATGTTTACTTTAAAGATATAGATTCATTATCTCTATAGTGAAAGATATGAGATATACATGGACTATAAGAGCCTAAAGTAAAAAATTTCACAAAAAGAGATCAATATGAGGTAAAGGTGATGGATCAATCTACTCAAGGATTATGATTTCTCAATACCCTACCATCCAGGGAAGGAAACTAAGTTAGTAGATGCATTTATTAGGAAAGATCATGGAGTTCTGACCCAAATGAGGATTGAAAGGGATCCTATATTCATGGATATAGTGAAGATGCGTGAAGGAATTATTAAGGAAGGGGATGCATCACTCATTTTTCAAATTATTGTGAAACCATATTTATTGGAAAAGATGAAAATTTCTCAATATGATGATGAGAATTTCTAGAAGAAATTTTAGCCATAAATGATGGGAAATTGTAAGACTTCATTTGTAAAGATGGTGTTCTGAAATTTGGAAAGAGACTATGTGTTTTATCTATACTTGAGATAAAAATAGAATTGTTGGATGATTTTTATAGCTCAAATTTCTCTATAAACCTTGGTAGCACCAAGATGTATAGGGATTTAATGGAACATTTTTAGTGGGATAACATGAAGTAGGATATTGTTGATTATGTTTCAAGATGCATGGTTTGTCAACAGGTGGAGGATGAAAGAAAATATCATAGAGGAGTTATGTAGCCTCTACCTATTTCTATGTGGAAATGGGATAAAATTACTATGGAACTTGTCACGGGACTACCAAATACTTCTAGAAAGAATAGTGTAATATGAGTTCTTATTGATCGCCTAAATAAATCTATGCATTTCCTTGTTATAAGAGAAGATTTACCTCTTGAGTGCCTTACACAACTCAATATTAATGAAGTTGTAATACTTCATGGTGTGCCTCTTTAAATTGTGTTAGATCATGATCCCTGATTTACATTGAAGTTATGGAAGATTCTTCAGAAGTCCCTTGATACAAAGCTTTATTTGAGCACCACCTATCATCCTCAAACCGATGGGCAGTCTAAAAGAACTATTAAAACATTAGAATACATGTTGAGGTTGTGATCACTTAAATTTAAAGGTATGTGAGATCAGTATTTACCTTTGGTAGATTTTTTCTATAACAATAGTTTTCATTCAAGTATTTAAATGGCATCATATAAAGCATTATATAGAAAGAAATGTCATACTCTAACTTGTTGGGATGGAGTTAGTGAAAAGGAATTTTTAGGCCCCGAACTTGTTGAGGAGACAACTACAAAGTTGTAGACTATTCAGACTCATATTAAAGTAGCTCAAATTAGAAAAAATATTTATGGTGAAAACTGAAGGAAATATTTGGAATTTCAAGTGGGGGTCATGTGTTCTTGAAAGTATCTCCATGGAAGGGTGTTATAAGGTTTGGTAAGAAATGTAAAATGATCCCCAGGTACATAAAATTATGGGAATAATTGTATTTATGGGTTATCAATTGGAAATTTCACCAAGCCTATCTAAAGTTCATGATGTGTTCCATATATCATTGTTAATGAATTACATGTTAGACCTAATGCATGCGCTCACCTATAAAGAAATATAATTGGAACCTAATCTATATTACTATGAAGAGACCATCTAGATTCTCCATACAAAATAGAAATTATTGAGGAATCAGACATCTCAACTAGTAAAGGTACTTTGGAGAAATCATAAAAAGGAGGAAGCAGTGTGGGAACCAGTGGATGTTGTGAAGAAGAACCGCCCTTGTTTGTTTAGAAGGTAATGTCTATGAAAGTTTTAAGGACAAAATTTTATATGAGGGAAGAATGTAACACTAGAGCCTCAATTATAGTAAGTGATATTATATTTTAATAAAACTATAATACAATTCAAATTTTAATATTTCATGGTACAAAAATTTCAATTTGATAGGATGAATATTGATTTTGAACTTACTTGGTCAAAATAAGCATATAATGATTTTTTGAAATTTTTCTTTAGAAATAGGATTTATGAATAAATAAAAATGGATTGTTTAACTATTACCCCTTTTATTTATAATAATATGTAATAATATATATAATTAAAATTTATTTACTATCAATTTGATATAAATAATGATAAGATCTTTTAGAAGTAAAAAAGGGGATATTTTTTAGAAAACTGGTCTTTTTCAGAAACTGTTTTTGTTTAAAAAGTCCTAATGTCTATCCATTTTAATTAATTAAAATAATATTTAATGATGAATAATTTAAATTAAATTCATAGATTATATATCTAATTATATTAATTTAAACCCATCTAATTATGATTAACAGTTATATAGTTAATATAAGATCATCTTATGCATGAAAAATACATTTCTTGAAAAACCATTTTTCAACACGTTTTGTGGGTTTATTTTTAAATTAAATTATTAGACTTATTTGAATTGAATTTTATAAAATTAATTTCATGTTTTTAATCAGTTTAATTAATATTATGTAATAATTTCAACTTAATTTTTGGTTATAATGAATAGTAAAAATAGTAAAAAATAATTAACATGGTTAAGGTTAAAATGGGTTTACTGAGGGTTAATCTATAAAAATAAGTGTCAAAATGACCTAAACACTTTTTTAAACCCCATTGGTTGGTTATATTTAAACCTTACCCTTTTTAAATTTTAATATAATCCATTTTTAATCCATATTTCCAAGAAAGCGACATGATATTATTGAAAAACTTTGAAAATTTACAAGTGTGCTGCTCACCTCAATTATAAAAGGGAATCTTCTCCCCTCAATTATTCACGCCTCTAAAGGAATTTATCTCAACCAAAAACTAACAAAATATCTCCCCAAAGTCCTTATACACATGATATAAGTGTTTTTCTTCCCAAAATACTAACCCTAGGGTCCTTAATACGAGATCCAGTGGAGGTTTCTCTAAGCAAAGGTAATTGTATTCATCGAGATCTTTCTTTTTACTTATTCTTTTACCACCTTCAATTGTGTATTAAAAATTCCAATATGATAACATCAGTATATCTGATACTAATATTTTATTATGTTTATGGTGTAATATTTATCCATCTCCTTCTCTATTAAATGAGAAATAAAATCATTGTTCGTGTTTATGGTGGACTACCGCCTCGCGGACCGATGTAATTTGTTTTCTATCACCGACTCACATGGATAGTCATGATGATGAAAATAATGAATATAAATGGTACTTATGACATAATATTTATTATTTAAAATTAATATATCATCCAATTTCTTACCCTTTCACTCATTAAGTAAATTATGTCATCACTCGTGTGTATGTACGACCAACCGTCTTCACGAAACAATGCGATTAATTTTCCATTTCCAACTTTCAAGGATGATTCTAAAAATGTATCTAATGAGTAAATAATATATTTATAACATTAATATCATTTTTTATATTATGTTACTAAATATTATACACAAGAACCGTAACTTCCATGACAAAACATCCATGAGAAAACGATGTAGTTAACACTGGAAACAATAGTAATAATGAAATATTAGTATTGAATGGGTGATGAGATGTTATAATAGGATAATATATGATATTATAAGTATTAATATGGACCTGGTATAAATTAATAACATGCTTAAAACCATTATATAGTATTTTAAATCATGTTCAACTAAAAGGAAGTGTGAGGTAAGGGACTTGGTCTCAATTTCCTTTCATTGAGGAATATTTTGTTATTATGCACCTATTCACTTTCATATGGTGTATATAATTCCCATTTTATGTATTTAACATTAATACCTATTTATTCATGATTATTAATGCTTCAATTCAAATTTATTTTTTCAAGGGGTAATAATTTAAAAGTTGTCCAATATGTAAGAATTTATTTTACAATCTCACATTCTTTTGGGGTTGATTTTATTTTCATTGAAGGGATATTATTATTTATCCTTCATAATATCAAATAATTTTCATATTCTCTATATATTTAATAAGTTTCAATATTTTCTTCCAAGTTTTCCTCTCTTTGGCACTTGAATCGAGCAATGAAATGTTTAGAAGAAAAATCGATTTTAATTATCATTTAATTGGGTATATTTTTCTTCAATATCCATATTTTTCAAAAAAAATTACAAAATTCCTTTTTATTAATAAAATTATTTATTAAGGACGTTTTAATTTATCCTTTACTTTTAAAAATAAGGTTTGAAAGGAATCTTTCTACTAATTTCTGAAAGGTACATTTTCAACTTTCTTTATAAAAAGTCAAAAGGAATGTTTTTAATGTAAACAATGATAACAGAATTCCCCACCGCCATAACCATTTTATGAAATATTTCTTATTCTATACATTTTAAATTATTTTATAAATAAAAAACTTCAATTAAAGTTTATTTTAATATTTCACTTATATTTTCATTATTTTTCCAAAGGGTGTGATCTTATTACAAAACCTATAATTCTGATACATATATGGTTTAATATTATCTCTTATTAATTTTGTGGTTGTTATATTTCTCTTGAAACATTCAATTTCTTATGATCATTGTAAATTACATTTCCCTTAAATATCCATATTTTTTATCATGTATATGCTTATTGCTTAAACCGTATATCATTTCTACATATGGTGTTTTACTTTAAAAGTTATTTGATTGACTATAGAAATATTGTTATTCTATATTCTTTATTCAGTATAGACATTTATTGATAAATAATATTGTTTATGAATTGAATTGATCATTCAATATATTCAGAATTCATTGTACATGTAGTGATGGGTGGGGACTAGTTATAGATATCCCCTCAATGCATCAGTAGTCTCATGAGATGAATTAGTTGGCCAAATTAAATAGATTTTTTGTGTATATCTACTCATTAATTAAACTATCTTGGAACAAGTTCTTGATGGTATATATATCATGATGTCTAAGATAATGACTTATGATATTAATCATTTCATTCATTGAGAATTTAGTTATTATTATCTATGAGATTATTGCATTGATATTATCTATAGATGCATTTTATGCTCAAGTTATTGATTAAATGGCGTGTGTTTTCAGTTATTTACCTTGTCATATTAATTGTGCCTTATCTACTCATGATAGCTTCCATTGTATGTAACCCTTAATGAGCATTTGAGCTCAACCCTGTTGTTTTCCTTTCTTCAAGATATGAAGAAGAATTATTTTAATGAGTTTCAAGGATTCAAAACATTTTCTTTTATTATGTTTTATATTTTATTCTCAATGTAAATGGGTATCATATATGTATCTAGTTCTCTGAAACTACTAAAATGATTGGTCCTTCAGGATTGAACCCTTGTATCTATGTCAATGTAATAAAGTGACCACCAATTCTGGGTTACTAGAGTTGAGGTTGTTACAGGAATAATTATAATCACCTGTTTTGGTTGAAAAATTTCCACTTTGTTTATCTTCAGGTAGTGGTGTCTCTTTTTTTCTTCAAACTCTTCCTTGACTCCTTTTCCTCTTTCTTATGTCTGTTCTTCATAGTTTTTGTTGAAACTTCCATGTTGTTATTGATAGAAGTAATTTCATTTGTCTCATTTTGAGGCATCTTGAAATATTAAGTTAAGGTTAGATCTTTTCAAAGGGAACCTAGATTAGCTCTAATGTCGCTTGTAGTGCCCAGGTTTGGTGATCACTAAGAGGGAGAGGGTTGAATTAGTGATCCATTTTTTGGGTTTTATGATTTTTCTCTTTTTAAGTCAACCTATATAATCAATTAAGGTATGATCCTCTCCTTATTGTATATCTCATCCTCACCCAAATTATGAAGCAAATAAAGGCATATAGAAATAGAGATTTACAAGATTCGTCCTTGAAATCCTCCTCCTTACCATGATTGGTTAGTCCCCCCAATCACAGATTCTTTCACTGTTTAAAGTGAAGTGGTTACATGGAATTTTCTCTCAATATGATTCCATGGAATCCCACCATGGGATTTAGAGTCCCACTGGAAGATCTTTATACTACATCGCATAGTGTTACCAATTTCTCACTAGCATTCTTTCCACCTCCCATAACTCAGTCCTTATGACTAGTTCTGATTGCTTGACACAGTCCTTGAATGGATCTTCCATGAACAGGTGAGTAGGACTTTGACTTCCTCTAACAATGGTGATTCAACCTTACTCTTCCCCTCAGTTTGCTTCGGCATACCTCATGAATAGGCCTTCAGCTTCTAAGAATAAGAACTACTAATTTGTATTCATATTGACCTTGTTCTTTCTACCCAATGATCACATTTAATGATACAGAAGTATCGTAGGCCTTCTTTTTATTCTACTTATTCTTCCTCCTTGATATTAGTGGGTGTTCTTCTTGTAGGTACAGTATCGAACTCTCTCACTTCTCAAACTGGGTGTGTTTCTTTGGGGAATAATAGTTTTGAGTTGAATATTTTCTTATTCACTTATTATCATTTTATATTCACATAATCATGAATATTTTTGTTTTAATATTTTATTTAGAAACTCCACATATCTCGGAAACAAGCGATCTGGTCATTCGAATCTGGAAGATATTTTGTAGTTTGAATTCTCATTCAAACTCATTTAAATTCTTAGTCAATTCTCCCAAAAAGACTCAAATGTTTCCATCTTATAAGTATTACATGAAATCTATTGCATTTAAACTCCTTTGAATAATCCATGTATGCATGGACTATGATGTGACAATTCTTCTTGTGACATGGTTCTCATCTCACCACACCTTATTGAATAAGTATTACCTTCAGTTTGATGCTGAAATCTCACCTCTAATCACAAATATAAATTTTGACAATATTTCCATGAAGAACTAGGCAAGAGCATTATCAGAATTTTATTTTCTTTGAAATTAATTAATTCCAAAATTCTTATATATTTCATTGGTAACTTATCTGATAAGATTAGTTATATCTTACAGTTTTTTATTATATAAAATGGCCTTTTATATGAATCGTACTTCTTCCATGACAATCATACGTGGTATCCTTTCTTATGAGATTTTGTTATGGTATGCGATCTTTCTATCATACAATTTTAGCCTATCATATGCATTTTTATCCTATATTCTGCAAGCCTATTGTCATATGAAAAATTTGTATCGTAAAAAGCCGCCCACTCTCTTACAAGAACTCATATCTTATGCACTCATCTTACATGATTGTTATCATATGCATTTCAAATCATTTGAAGGCAGGCTCTCTTACAGATTCCTAGTATCATACAAGCTCTTCCTATCTTATGAAATCTAATATCATATGAAAACTCATCATCTGTAGTAGATATCTTATGAACTCAGATGTCTTACGAATTCAGGCTATCATATGAAGCACTCCTTGGATGATTTCTTTATCTCTTCATCCACCTTGACCTATTGAATAATCATTCTTCAATCTCCCCATTAGTTATCTTCTTCTATCTTCCATTAAATGTTGTAGAAAATACTCACATAATCAGCACTTTAACATGAAGAACCACACAAATAGTCATCACATGTTATAAAGGGATGCTACATTAAAGTTATCTAGCCATGTTCTTCAAGCAACATCATACATCTTCTTCTTTACATTTATGATGGTATCCACTCTTCATAAACAACATACTTTAACACTTTGACTTTCCTTATCCACAACCTTATAGGAAAAAAAAATTCAACTCATTCATTTGGTCATTTCAGCTTGAATAGTAAATCTATCAATTGGAAGAGTTCCAAACAATCCACCAGGGCAGACTCAACAACAGAGGTGAAGTACATCACTGCATCAAATGTTGTAAAGAAGGTTTTTTGGATTAGAAATATCATCTCTGAAATAGAGGTGGTTCCTAGCATCAAGAGAGTGATCGAGATTTACTATGAAAGCTATGGAGCCAACACTCAGGATAAGGAACCCCAGTCTCACTAAAGGACCAAACATAACCTTCATAAATACCATCTTATAAGAGAGATCATTGAGAGGGTTGATTTTATGATCTATTGGGTGGGTACATATGACAATGTTGTGGATCTATTAACGAAACCATTATCAAAGCAAAAAATGAGGGTCATTTAGAGTCTCTTGGTATATGATACTTAAGAGATTGATGTAATATTTGAATTATGTATCATATGTTTATAATAAATGCAATCTTTGTTTATCATTCATTCATATGTGTTGCAATATAGTTTACATGAATAGTGGAATGATAATATCCCCTCAAAGTGTGACTTTGAGTTGCCCCTAATTGATTATCATCATGGAGTTTTATGGGTTACGATGATATGTTAAGATTAGCATTGATAGTGGACTCGTGAGATAATAAGTGGAGAGTTATTATTTGGGTTAACCCGCCAAGTATAACCCATGGAATTTCAAATAGTCATTGATATACTTAGGGGTGTATGCTTATTATTAATACTTTTTACTTAAGGTTAGTGATATATCTTGCATGAGGAACTTCATAATTTGATACCTTTCTTATGCAAGTCATTTTAGCAGAGCTGGTCAAGGGGGTGGTAGGGTATGTTGTTGATCATGTTGTTTGTTGAAGCTCAACCAAGATGGGATTTGTCCGCTCATATAATGAGAAAAGAAATTTGGCCCTTGATTGAATTGGACCGAGGAAATGCATGGTCATGTTTAGTCGAGTCACATGTGATGTGTTTGGTTACTTGGATAAGGGGCATGTGATGTGCTTATCTGCTGGATGAATGACATGTGATGTATTCATCGACCATGTTAGTCTTTTTCAGAGAATCAAGAAAGTATGAGATGGACTATACTATATTTGCATTGTTCCATGTCTATTGGTCACTCGATGTCGTGGGAAAATGGATTATATAGGTATACATATGATGTATATGATACATCTTGTGGTAGACGTGTTCGTATAGGATATGAGTTTGTTTGATGGAGATCACACTATAACCCTTAGTAGATTGAGTAGCACCGACGTTTTGTAATAGGTCGATCTTTAATTAAATCTATGAAATGGGGATTTCATATTTTTGTCAACGCTACTAAGGCTTGTGGGGTCACACAGTTAGGCCTTTGGATGAGGATTATATTTTGGACAAAGAGTTTTCTCCAAAATGAAGAGAGTTTAATAAACCATATCCAAAAGAATTTTGGATGGATTCACAAAGAGTTGTGAAATTTTGTATAAAGTCCTTATGTGATTTTAGTGCAAGTGAGATATTGATGGATGTTCAATAAATATAGGGTTTGTCATATTGTATGACTTACATAGATCATATTCTATAATATGCATATGATGTATATCATGGGCTATGATCGACCTATATCATAAAGACACATTGGATGTGTTTGTTTCCCCTACCATAGTACAATAGGGCATACAATATGTATTATGTGGGCATTCAACTCACCTCCTACACGGTTCTTCATCAATTATGATCCATGAGATGGATCATTTATGAATTAGCATACATTCATTGAAGAAGTTCAGTGAATGAACACCAATGAGAAGTAACGTATGTGTGCCATGAGATGGCACCTGATGTGACTGATATGGATGATGCTCTTCATTAAATGAAGAGTGTCAAGGATTCCTATATAAGTGAAGGGTTCCCTCTTGTTGGTGTACCCTGGTTACATGCAAGCATGTTGAAGCTTTCACTTCTTCTCGTAACATCATCCATCACAGGTGAAGGCGCTAACACCCCTTTGGTGTATGGGAATCCTCACAATACGATCAGAGATCCAAAGGTCGGTGGATCACCTACAAAGGAAGGAATCATTTGTTTGCTACTCCATTAATATCAATCAAGCTTGCTCCATTGAAGTCAGAAAATGGAGGCTACTAGAGTCGCGATACATGTATGATGTTCTTAGTTATTCCATGCATGATGATTCCAATGAGATGGGTCAGGCTTACTCACGGGGTTCTTTCCCTACCAATGGTGATAAGATGATCCCCCTAAACTCATAACCCAGTACCCTATTGTCTACTAGTCTAGTCCTACTAGCTGGCCAGTGGGGGTCCAGAGGGTATTATACCCCTATAGCTATCGCCAGGTACCCAACGCCTTGCACCAAGTACCTAGTGGCCTCCTACTGCTTGTTTTCACTAGAAGGGTCACCCAAACCCTGCTCCATTCATCGCCTGGCACCCAAAACTCTCGAGCATATCCAAAAGCATCCCCCTTACCACATCCATCGACCAAATATTCAACCCGAAACTAAAATTCAAACTCACCTAGCCTCCAACTCTCAAAAAATCAAATTTCCTCTGAATTCACCAACTTGTAACAATGTGGGTCGATACAAAGGCGGTGAAGACCCTTGAGAGATTCATTGATGAACTTTCAAAGGTGGTTAAACTAGCAAAGGGGGATCTTTAGTGGACTCTCAAGGTGGATGAACAAAATTATCTCATGCATTTGTCTTAAAGACTCATTGTACTTAGCTCGTACTTAAATCTCATTTGGTCTTAATTATCTCCTCGAGCTTATATATTAATGATATAAAGAACTCATTATTTATATTATAATGCCACATTAACTTCATTTCATTAAATAATAACTATTTAATTAAACATGTTGATTAGGTAAACACAAATCACATTTGTGCATGTGATATAAATAAATATTTTAATACATGGGTCAATAACACTAGTCTGGATCATCCCAATTCGTATTATCTTATGTGTGACCCTGAGTATCCTTTGTAAAGTTTTCAATGATTATTAATTGAATTCATATTGTTTAGCAGCACATCATAGCTACCTAGATTATGAAGGTGTTTGGTGTGGCTCAATCAACCACGCGTTCATCAACCCCATATAACTTATCTCATTTTTTAAATTCTTGAATTGAATAAAGCATATATAATCACAACACATGTAATTATCTCGACATGGTCATGCACCTAATCAATACTCGACTGAGGGTCAGTATGTCATAAAATTCGTCGTATGGGCTAAAAAAATATCATCTTAGTTGATCAAATCCTTTTGGTTAATTGATAACATAGCAAATCCCCTTACGTTAAGCCAAATTCTCAAATGGTTTTAGATAGACGTCAAAAGTACAATACTTCGCTAGTAGATAAACTTTTACAACCTAAAGTCAAATGATCCATCAACGATATTCATTTGAGTAACACCAATGACATGTATGATGATTCATGTGGTGTACTTTAAATGTGTCAATCCATATACAAGTTCATTGACTTGTATCCCATGAGTGGTACCTTCATAAAAGTGCTTCTACTTGTGTTGAACTCGACGTGCATCACAACCCAACATGACGATCATCGATATGGGATAACTTAATAATACATATATTATAGGGGATTATTATTATTTCATATCTCATGTTGTATGCAACAAACATAAATGAATGCTAAAGTATTAACATTAATGTATACTATGCGATACAAATTTTTTCTTAAGTTGACAACGTTTAAAATTATTTTAGGGCACCAACACTAATAGATTAAAGTAGCAAAATATAAGATGGTTATTATGAAAAAAATAGTATTTGGTTAATAAATTACATTATATATGATACAATCGTTGCACTCAACCATTATCATACCGTTGTCCTCTATGACATGATTTCCAACATAAAGCTCCATACTGGTTCGTAAAATCAATTGTGATTGGTCATCATTTCAACTAAAAGTGAGACCTCCATGGCATGACCGGATCCTTTCCATACAATATGACATGGAGTAAAATACATCAAAGTACCTTATTAGAATCCAATCCCACTCATGCTCTCCGTGTGATCAATGATGACAGTGAATGTAATGTCATACATAGATTGATCGGTCAATTTCCATCCCAATTTCAGAGATTGGGTTGTTCATTTTTTTTCTTCCTACTTATGGTTCTTTTTTTAGTGTCATGGTATATATATAAGTTTTAATACCTAAGCAGCGTTAAACTGCGCCCCCGGAACTCCAGGATTGCCCGCCCCACTCACTCAGACGGGCAAGCACATGCTCGCTCTCGTCGATCGACACTGGCCAAGCCGACAGGACTCGTAGAGTAAGAGCTCCATTATTGAATACTTTTATTCCTCGGGCATCATTCGTTCTCGTCCACCCATCCGACCCGATCGTCCGTCGCCGTCAATCTCCGAGGACATGGGCTGCCTGAAGCTTTGCCGGTGTGAAGCACTCGTTTGGTACATCTCGGAATCTCGAGAACCCTAGATGAACGGTGCAAGACTATACTCGGCAGCGGTGCGAGTGTGATGACTAACATTTGTTTGTTTATTTTTACATTTGCTCTTTCGATATTTGATTTTCCCTCTCTTCCTTCCAAGCAACTGTTGGGTTCGGTTGTCGTCTCACTAATTTGATCCGGTTTTTTGGAGTGTTCCGGTCTTCTTGGGGCTTTCTGATGATAATGTGCACTTTTTACAACGAATTTTCAGGGTTCTCTCATGCCGTGGTATTAAACTGTGCGTTGTCGTCAGGAGAATTTAGCTCTTGAAGGGTCAATTTAAGGACAATGTTCGGGTTTTCCAGGAGACGTATGAAGCTTGGAAGGTGAGTGTGTGGTTTTCATGTTTGATTTTTGAACTTTTTTTACCATCAGAGGATGTTATCCTAAGAATTGTCAAAATGCTTGTTAATGGAAGTGTTTTGATTCTTCAAATAGCAATAATGTTGAATTATAATAAAAACGGAAAATTATAGTAGTATATTGGGGTTTTTTTTGTGCTTTCCGTTGCTTTGTTTTTTATTGCTGTGGTAATTTGAACAGTGTTTCATGAGGGGATTTGAACCATCCGAATCTCCATTTTTGCCACTTGCTTTGTTAGTCCTGTTTCTGGAAGAAGCGAGTTGTGATTCAATGTTGCTGAAAAATGACAACTCAGTGCTTTTATCAATTGTCTTTAAAGAAAAATAAATAACAATTTGCTAAATACCAGCTGCTGCTGATATATGCTTTTACATTAGATGGCTGCAACTGTTTCTTGTACTTGCAAGGGAATGGGTTGGCAGCTTACCAGTTTATGGCAAGTTAATAATGACTTGTTTCTACTTCGTTCACCATGCTATTACAGATTGAAAGTTCAGCTCTCAGACTCTGCTCAGGGGGCTAAAAGTCCCATTATACACTCAAAGCGAAGCAATGCCGATGTATGATTTTCATTTTATCAGCTTATTTTGTAACATATCATTCACATTATGATCATAAAGTTTTACAGGATGTAGGTGTTGCACCTGTTGCTAGTGGTTCTGATGAACTCAACTGCCCCTCTTCGTCTGCCACAGCTGAAGTCAGCTCTGCATCTGGGAATTCTGAGAGTTGGATGGTGCTGTCCATTTCTGGGGACAAGCCTGCCCCTCGGTCCGATGTACAAAATACGTATTTTTCAATATCAAGCTTTACTTTCTCACAACATGCCATTGATATGCTCAAATCACAAAAACCTCACAATTTATCTTTCTTTTTCCATTTCCTATGGATAGCATGCGGCCACAGTAATTGGGCACAAAATGTTGGTGGTTGGTGGCGAATCTGGAACTGAATTGTTAGAAGATGTGCAGGTAGATAAATATTTCATTTCCTCTGCAAGCACACTTTCTAGCTGCTTCCAAACAAAAAATGATGTACTATTCTTTAACAGTTGTTCGTAATGAATTTGTAGCATGCAATTCATATGCTCTTTATGGTTTTGGTTCTTGTGTGATAATGTTACCTTGATTCCATTTTCAGGTGCTAAATTTTGACAGCTTTTCATGGATACCGGCTTCATCAAAGCTGTACCTTTCACCAACCAATCTGCCATTAAAAATCCCTGCATGCAAGGGACATTGTTTGGTATTGCACCTGCCTTATCCTAAATGTTAGTACTATATTCATCATATGCCAGAGCTATGAAATATGATTGCTTTGTGATAGGAACGTGGGTCTGGGGTGCTTTCTGCAGGGGGCAAGCTGGGAGTAATAATAAATAGGGAGGGGAGTTGGTGGTAGTAATAAGTAGTGAGGGGAGCTGCTTGGGCAGGACTACGGATGATTTACTGGTATTCTGCTCAGCAGAACGGAGGGTTAGGCCGCAGGCCCGGGATGCGTCTCCCAGAGAGCTTCTCTTCCTCTTCTCTGCTTTCTTCTTCCAATTCCTTTGTCTACTTTACTGTAATTCTGCTGGAAATAATAAAAGTTTTCTGTTATTTCTCTTTATCTCTCTCTCTCCCAGACACCTATCAATTGGTGCTTTCATTGAGAGTTTCTTGAGAGCGGTTCTTGAGAGAGAGTCTTGGCTGGAACTCAAGACACAGCAGTGTTATGGAAAGGGATTCTTGATCGTTGAGAGAAGCTCCCTGGGAGACGCCCCTAACCTTCCGTTCTGCTGAGCAGAATACCAGTAAATCATCCGTACTCTATTATTACTCCCAGCTTGGCCACCTACACAAAGCACCCCAGACCCACATTATCATTGAAAAAATGGGTATGCTCTTGGTTTAGCTGTGTGTAGACCCATTGCAATTGAAATAACAGCTGCCTGCATCTTTGATATCCAGATGGTCAGTTATATTGCAATTGTAATGAGTGGAGCATTTACGAAGCCTGAAACTTGGGGATGCAAAACTACTTAACCATGATTTTACAAGACTCGCACCAGGTGTCTTGGATTGGTGGCAAAGGATTGGGAATGGAAATATGGAACCACTTGTTCAAATTGTATTAAAATAAAAATAAAGCATGGAAGTTGTTAGTGGGTGAATTCCCCTTACCTCAATGTGAGGTGAGGATATTCTTTTATAGATTAGGAAACCAATATACAAGACGGGTAAGTCCGATGTGGGACTCACCCATTTATACTTAAATGGGTTCCAACACTCCCCCTCAAGCTAGACATGCCCAGATTGGATAGAGTCCCACACAAAAAGAATAACAAGACAATCTCAAACTCCCCCTCAAGCTGGGCCAGGGAGGCTGTGAATACCCAGCCTGGAAGTGAGAGACTCAAGACGAGCTCCGGGAAGACCTTTGGTGAAGAGATCGGCAAGCTGATCGGCCGTCGGTATATGGCCGAAACCGATATGGTGCTGCTCCAGATGGTGGCGGAGAAAGTGACAATCCACCTCGATATGCTTCGTCCGTTCATGAAAGACGGGATTCGAGGCAATCTTCGTAGCGGCCTGATTGTCTCACCAGATATGAGCAGGAGTCGATGCCGGGAAACCGAGCTCCTGGAGAAGATGACGAAGCCAGAGGATCTCAGTAGTGACAGTGGCCATGGCTCGATACTCTGCCTCGGCACTAGAACGGGAGACCACAATCTGCTTCTTGCTGCGCCAAGAGATGAGATTACCGGCGAAGAATACGGCGAATCCCGAAGTAGACTTGCGGGTAGCGAGGCAACTGGCATAGTCCGCATCACAAAAAGCCTCAACATCCATGTGAGCATGATGTGAGTACCGAAGGCCGCGTGCAGGATCTTTCTTGATGTACTTGGCAATGCGGAGGACAGCATCCCACTGAGAGCAGGTGGGATGCTCCATGAACTGGCTGACTTTGCCAACAGCACATGCAATGTCGGGACGCGTCATGGTGAGGTAGTTGAGTTTACCGACCAAGCGCCGATAGCTCTCAGGATGAGGAAAGAGTGCCGAGTCGGAATGAAGGGAGCGTTCCCCAGGCTCAAGGGGAGTGTCAACTGTGGTGGCGGTGCTCAACCCGGCATCCTGCAATAGATCAAGAGCATACTTGCGCTGGCAGAGAGAGATAGTGTCCGCAGTTCGGGAGACCTCGATGCCAAGAAAGTACGTGAGGGGTCCAAGATCCTTGGTGTGAAAGTGATGGTGAAGATGCGTCTTGAGGCTGGCGATGCCTCTGGAGTCGCTCCCTGTGATGATGATGTCATCAACATAAACTACAAGCAAGATACAGCCGTGTGCCGTCGTACGGAAGAAGACGGTGTGATCTTTCATACTCCGAGAGAGGCCAAAGGCGGTGACGACAGTGCTGAAGCGGCCAAACCAGGCGCGAGGAGACTGTTTGAGGCCGTAGAGGGAGCGACGGAGACGACAGACATGGGAGGCGGCAACAGAGGCAGAGAAACCAGGGGGCTGCTGCAGGTAGACCTCCTCGTCAAGAAAGCCATGGAGAAAAGCATTCTTAACGTCGAGTTGATGAAGGGGCCAGTGATGATGAGCAGTCAGAGAGATGAAGAGGCGGACCGAGGCCATCTTGGCGACTGGAGAGAAGGTCTCAAAGTAGTCGACGCCATACGTCTGAGCAAATCCCTTGGCGACAAGTCGGGCTTTGAGGCGGCAGAGAGAGCCATCGGGATTGAGACGGATCGTGAAGATCCATTTACAGCCGACCGCCTGTTTGTTTGCCGGAAGGGGAACAAGATCCCAAGTATGGTTGGCATCTAGAGCCTGCAATTCATCTCTCATTGCGGCTAGCCACCCGGGGTGAGATTTGGCCTCACCGACCGTTCGAGGAAGCGACACGGTCTCCAGAGCTGACAAGCCCCTGTAAGACGATACAAAGAGAGGAGTATTCTGACACGAGCGAGTACCTTTCCGGAGCGCAATCGGCACATCCTCGGGAGTTGTGTCAGGAACATCAGGCGAAGCGGGAACAATGGTTTCCTCGGCCGGGACGGGAGGTACAGTGGAAGGACGACGAGAGTAGGTCTGTCCAAAGAGATGACCGGTCGGAGGAGACACCAGAGGCGGGTGAACCATGAGCGGAAGACAGTCATCGATGGTAGTGTCAGGAGAAGGAGAGGGGAGAGTGAAAGGAGAGCTCTCGACAAATGAAACGTCGGCAGAGGTGATATACCGACGGAGGTCTGGAGAGAAGCATCGGTACCCGCGCTGAGTGCGGGAATACCTGAGAAAAATACAGCGAAGGGATTTGGGTGATAGTTTGGAGAGATTTGAGCGAGTGTCCCGGACATAACAGAGACATCCGAAGATACGGAGTGAAAGGGAGTGAGGAGGGAGAGAGGGAAACAGGGTATGAAAAGGAGTCTCCCCCTGAAGGATGAAGGAGGGAAGACGATTGAGAAGGTAAGTAGCAGTGAGGATGACATCCCCCCAGAAAAGAAGAGGGACCTGGCGGTGGAAGAGGAGGACACGAGCGGTCTCCAAGATATGTCGGTGTTTCCGCTCGGCCACCCCATTTTGCTGAGGGGTATTAGGACAGGAGGTCTGATGGATGATGCCGTGGGCCCTCATAAACTGCTGAAAATGAGTGGATAAGTATTCTCGCCCATTGTCAGATCGGAGACATTTCACAGGGAGAGAAAACTGTGTCTGGATTTCCTGAAAAAATGTCTGAAAGGTTGAGAGAACCTCCGTTCGATCTCGAAGAAGATAAAGCCAGGTCATGCGGGAGTAATCATCAATAAAGGTGATATAATAACGGTACCCTGATTGGCTAGGAACCCGGCAAGGACCCCATACATCGGAATAAACAAGAGCGAAAGGAGTCGCTGCACGTGGTTCCGGGCGAGGAGCATACGTCGTCCGATGATGTTTGGCAAACTTGCAGGATTCACAATGGAAGGAGAGGTGAGAACCGAATTGGGGGCAAAGTTTATGGAGGGTGGAAGGCGGTGGATGGCCAAGGCGGTAATGGAGGTCAAGGGCTCGGGCTGAGGTGGATGAGCAAGCAAGGGATGATGGGGTATCAAACAGGTAAACCCCATCCCGAAGATAACCTCGACCAATTTCCCGATTCGTCTTCCGCTCCTGAAAAACAACACCAGATGAGCTAAAAATAGCAACACAATTCAATTCGGTGGTGAGTTTGCTGATAGAGATAAGATTAAAGGGACTTTGAGGAACATGAGCGACCGATGTCAGGGGAAGAGACGGGGTCAAGGAACCTGTGCCATAGCCGGTAATAGGGATTGTTGAGCCATTAGCAACAGTAATGGTAGAGGCACCGGTGTACGGATGATAGGTAGTGAACATACCAGAGTCCCCTGTGAGATGTTCTGACGCACCGGAGTCAAACATCCAAGCTGTCTGGCGATGAGAAACACAGGCGGTGGAGTTGCCAGTCTGAGCAAGTGGAGCTAGAGAAGAAGATGGTGGCGCAGTCGCGCGATAAGATTTTACCAAAGCAAGCTCCTCCGGCGAGAGTGTTGTCCTGTAACGGGTACTGGATGAAGGAGGACCGCTGCGCGGTAGAGCCGATGATGGAGGATGGGAGAGCCGCTCGACTGAGTGCATGCCCGGGAAGGCCGACAATGGAAGTGAGGGTGCGGCCCGGCCGGAATGCTGGCGTCCGGAGGTGATGCCGGAGGGCCGCGGGCGGACACGCCCGCCATTAACGTAGGGAGCTGGGCCGACGGCGCAGGAAGGCCGCAGGGTAGCTGCTGGTAGACGGGCTGGGGAGCGTCAGACCGGGCGGGAGCCGCTGCTGGGAAGGGTGCTGCTGCGGAGGGCGGTTGCAGGAGGAGGGCCGCCGGAGGAGTCGGCGCGGGATGAAGCGGGAGGCGCTGGAGCAGCGGGAGGCGCCGGGAGCAGCGGGAGTCGGGAGCCGCGTCGCGCCGAGGGCGAGCCGCCGGGGAAGAGGCGCCGGGGCGAGGGTGTCGGGGCGAAGCCGAGGAGCCGGGAGTCGGGGAGCCGGGACGTCGGGGCGAGCCGGGGACGCCGGGATGAGAGGGCCTCCGTGAGGGGAGCGCCGGAGAAGGGGCGCCTGGGCGGGGCGCCGGGGCGATGGCGGCTGGAGCCGCGGGGAGCCGCGGGGAGGGAGCGCCGTCGGGGAGGAAGTCCGCAGGGAGGAGCCGGCGCGGGCCGCGTCGGGGAGAGAGGGGGCCGTCGGGCAAGGGCGAGGGAGCCGTGCAGGGGATGGCGTCGGGAGGTGGAGGCGTAGCGGGAGGGACGACCGCCGGGAGGGTGCAGGCCGGAGAGGAGAGGTGCGCCGGGAGGGAGTGCCTGCCGGGAGGGTGCAGGCCGGAGAGGAGCTGCGCCGGGACAGGAGAGGAGGCCCGCCGGGAAAGGCTAGGGCAGGAGGGAGAGAGGCGGGGCCGGGAGAACGCCGGGAATCCGCAAGGGAGGGAGGGTTCGGGATAAAAATCCCTCTAATACCATGTTAGTGGATGAATTCCCCTTACCTCAATGTGAGGTGAGGATATTCTTTTATAGATTAGGAAACCAATATACAAGACGGGTAAGTTCGATGTGGGACTCACCCATTTACACTTAAATGGGTTCCAACAGAAGTGGTTTAAGTGAGTATAAACTGAATGAAAATAAAAACATGGAAATTTTGAATGAAATCAGGCTGCAAATGGATTAGTCTTGCTGTCGCACTCTGCACAAATGCTTTTATCCTGCATTAGCATGGGAATTGATTGACTGATTGTTTTCTGCTTCTGGTTTGAGTTTCTAACGTACTTCAAAGTTTTATTTATTTTATATTCCTACAGATCTCATGGGGGCAAAAGGTACTTTTAATTGGAGGGAAAACAAATCCGGCAAGTGACAGGCTATCAGGTTGCAGTCCTGTTCATTTATTGCTTATGAAGCTACTTCATGTACACTGTTTCAATGCATAGTCTGAGATTGCATTGTTCTGTTTTTGGCCTTTGCAGTGTGGTCATTTGACACAGAAACGGAGTGTTGGTCTCTTATGGAATCAAAAGGAGATATACCGGTACTCTGTCTGACCCAACAAGATTTAGAGAATTGTTTGTGTTTTGTTCTGGTTATGTGATATGTTACACTGTAGAAATTGCCCAGCTTTGCCTGGGTCCATCCAATTGAGCCAGGCCGAGGAACACAGACCAGGGACCCAATTCCACTTTTGCGGGCCAGGACAGGCCTGGAAGCAGTGGAAAATGTAGGCCCCAGCCTGGCCCAGGGCTGTGCTCTGACTATTAGGCCCAATTGGGCCAGGCTGAAGCCTTTTAGAACTTTTCAAAATTTTAAAATTGTGGATTAATTTTTAAAATATGGAAAAAACGGTATCAATGAATGTGATAAAAACATCTATTTATAATTTTTATAAATTATTAATTGTTAGGAATAAAGGGGGCTGTCCAGGTGAGTTTGCTATTGGCTGGAGGCTGTTGGTTTGTTAGAAGAGAGAGGAGAATATATTTGGCTGGAAGGTTTGTTAAGGGGCGTGGGGGCTGCCTGTGTACAACTGCCAAGGGGCAGTAATGTCTTTGGGTTGTTTGTTAGTGTTTGTTAGTTTGTTAGGGGCTGGTGACAGCTGACAGTAGGTTGTTAGTAAGTTGTTGCAGGCTGATAGCTGGGTTATAAATTGGAGGGGTTGGCTGCAAGAGGGGTAGGAATCATTTTAGCAATTGCTTGGCAGCAGGTTCGCCGGTGGTCTCTGCTGGGCTCTCAGGAGGGCGGTCTTCTCCTTCGGGTTACTTCTTCTTTTTCCCTTCCTCCTCTTCCTCCTACTATTGTAGCTCTACTTTTGTTTCTGTTCAGCAGTTATTATACAGATTCTTCGGTTGTTTTTCCTCTCTCTCCCCCTTTCTCAATATTTTTACATAACAATTTGGCGACTCCGCTGGGAAGTGCCGTGCGAGAGGGAAGATCGTGTTCGCTGGAGGAGGATCACAGCAGGGGAGGGCCGTTCGAATTTATTTTGCTGTTCGTTGCTGGATAAGAACCGGAAGCCGATGCTGGGGAGAACCGCGATCGCAGCTGGGAGGCTCGGACGCTGCTGGAGAACTGTGTCTCGGACTGAACCAGTGTGCCGTGGTTGTTGAGAAAGAATCGATCGCTGTTTCAGTAGAGAGGGAGACGCGTACCGCTGAAGAGTCGAACTCGAGCCACATACGCAGCCGAGCGTCGCCGGAGCTGGTTGAACTTTTTGCTGGAGCCGCGTGAGTGCAGTGGAAGCCGCGCACGCTGCTGGTCGAAACCAAACGCAACAGGAGTTCACTGCTGGGGGAAAGTACAACTGTTTTGGAGGAGAGGTGCAAACGTTGGGAAATCGCGATTGCGGCTGGGGAAAAATTCTGAGGCGAGGATGGAAAACAGATTAGCTTCCATCGGAACAACTATGGAGAGTTTATATTGGGAGATGTCCGCTATGAATGAAAGTTTGGAAAAATTGGTTCAAGAGCAGTCTGAATACTAGCAGACGCATTTTCAAGTGCGTGATATGGAAGAGTGGGTGATGGAGAAGCTTGAGGGGAATGAGTTGCAGGAGAAACACGGTATAGGTTCTGGAAAACAGAGTATGGCAGCTGCAGTAATTTCGTGTGGCGCTAGAAGCAGAAATATGGTAGACAACCACAAACAATATGGAAGCCTGTATTCGAAAGATATTGGTCTAGCTGTAGGTAAGAGGAGTAAAACGAAGAGAGTGAAATTACCTGTGTTTTTCAGGAGAGAATCCCCTAGGCTGGATCAGGGAAGCAGAAATCTATTTCCTGTTCAATCGAACGACCGAGGAAATGAAACTACATTTAGCACAGATAAGCCTGGAATACTCAGTACTAATTTGGTTCTTGCCTTGGCTGAGCAAAAATCCAGGTGCAGGCTGGGAGCTGTTTAAGTCGGTGCTGAAGAAGAAATTTGGGGACAGCAAGTAGCAACTTGTGCCAACTGCACATGAGGTGTTTAAGGGAGCTAGTGGCATTACAATAGAAGATTCCAAAGGTATGGCCGAAGCTTTCCTGCATGATGCCATTCAGGAAAGCTCAAGCAATGAATGTTACGACCATAAGAGTGTCGGGAGTAGTGTCAGTGATGCCGCAAAACACATGTTGGATCCTTTGGTTGCTTGCACCCCACAGTTTTGTTCGAAGGTTGCCATACAAGCAGTTTTACATCAAACAGTCTTGTAATCATGGAGATATTTCATTTGTTCAAGAAAAAGACAGCAACACCCTTGAAGAAGATACTACAGATTGTGGAGCAGGAATACTTGGGGAAGCGGCCGTGAGTTTGAAGAGTTTCCAATCCGGCCATGAAAAGAACAACATAGTAGAACTTGGAGAGCGGATTGGAATCGATCCTATATGGACAGATGAGGCAGCTGGAATCGAGGCTCTAGTGCTGGCTGCTAGGGATACAACGATTTTGAAGCCTCCCAAATGGGGGGCAGAAACATCCTTAGAGCAGGCAGGGGATTATAAAGAGGTAGTCCCTACTGGAGTTCTCAATAACCTCATTAGATTGGGCCGAGAAGCTAGAGAAGTTTGGGTGCCTTATCCTAACATTGATAAGTTTGTTTTTACCAGAGGGAGTCAGATTCAGGGTTCTGCCGTCATAGCTGTTCGAAAAACAGATGAGAGGTTGTCTTCCAAAGTTTCTGAGGCACAGAGAGAAGAATGCATCACAAAACAAATCAAGGAGCGCTTTATGAAATCTTGCTGCCATGACTGGGTTTTGGGGCAAAATTTCGCATCAGAAATAAGCCGACTAGCTGCAGCTATGGCAGTACTGCCAAATGAATTTGCTTGTTCTGCCAAAATTTCAAAGGGGAGTTATGTTGTTGTTTTAAAGCTGAGTTGGTCATGTAGGAGCCGAGTGTGGTGTTGGTTGGCTCACATGCAGGTTTGTGTGGATATAAACTACACCCAATCACAGTGGTTGCGATGGGGCAGTCGGATTAATTGGTTTTTTCGAGTTGGGGTAAAAATACAGTTGGTAGACATTTATAATGATAATTGTGAGGCATCTTATGGGCTGATCGAGCAGCATGCATCAGTGACTGTTGGTGCAGAGGCAAGACAAGCTTCCTCTTGTTGTGTTGATTTTGTAGTCCCGGTGGTTGTGGCAAATCTTCTTGATCTGCCTTGTTGGGCAGCACCATTTGGAGTTTGGACAGTGTTGTGGCTGCTTTTGGAAAAGGGGACTGCTTATCATTCTTTTGTCCACGGGGTTGCAACAGAAATTTTTTACAACAAGGATGAAGATTTCTTGCAAAGTGCTGATGAGGGAAGGTGTAGTAAGCAGTGTGATGCCAAGAGTTGCTACAACTGCTAGGCATCCCAAACAGCAAAAAATAGTGAAAATTAATGCTGAGGGGTTGGCTGAAATTTATGGAGAAAAGAGGTCTTATTGTGCTGTTAGAGACCGGATAGGAGAGCAAGAACCACCACAACGGAAAACGCTTCATCGTCGCAAAGGGCCCAGCCGAGTAATAGAGACCCACCTTGAGGACAAAGTGGTTTTTAGGTGGGAGAGAATTGTTAGGAATAAAGGGGGCTGTCCAGGTGAGTTTGCTATTGGCTGGAGGCTATTGGTTTGTTAGAAGAGAGAGGAGAATATATTTGGCTGGAAAGTTTGTTAAGGGGCGTGGGGGCTGCCTGTGTACAACTGCCAAGGGGCAGTAATGTCTTTGGGTTGTTTGTTAGTGTTTGTTAGTTTGTTAGGGGCTGATGACAGCTGGCAGTAGGTTGTTAGTAAGTTAAAGCAGGTTGATAGCTGGGTTATAAATTGGAGGGGTAGGAATCATTTTAGCAATTGTTTGGCAGCAGGTTTGCCGGTGGTTTCGGCTTGGGCTCTTAGGAGGGTGTTCTTTCTCCTGCGGGTTCTTCTTCTTCCCTTCCTCCTCTTCCTCCTACCATTGTAGCTCTACTTTTGTTTCTGTTCAGCAGTTATTATACAGATTCTTCGGTTGTTTTTCCTCTCTCTCCCTTTCTCAATATTTTTACATAACATCAATTAGTTTGGATCAAGCCCTGATCTGGCCTGATTGGGCCAGGCCAAGCCGTTGGCCACCTGTCCTACGTGTTTTCCCCATTTTTGGCTAGAGGCACAAATCAATTCTGGACTGAATTGACCCAGGGTTTTTCCTTTCTAGTCTCATTTAAGTTTATTTCCCGCATATACAAATCAAGTGACCTTGTGAATTATATGGCTTCCTGCTTTACTCTTATGCGCAGAATTTTTTGTTGACTTGTTGTGCTCAAATGGCTCATATTGGATTTCCTTGATTCCCTCTTTTCCATCTTCTTGGTTATACTTCCATTGATGAAAGTTTATTTCTTATCAAAATGTAGCAGGCCTTTTTCACATTATGTGGTGTCACTGGCCCCGTTTCAGTCTAAATTATGCTTTGATGATTTATGTCACCTGTGAATTGGATTCAATCTGCACTGCAGGTTGCTCGCAGTGGTCATACTGTGGTCAGGGCAAATTCTGCTTTAATTGTATTTGGGGGTGAAGATGCTAAAAGAAGGAAGCTGAATGACCTTCATATGTTTGATCTGAAGTCCATGACATGGCTACCTCTTAATTGCACGTCAGTGGGTTTGTTTTTAAATTCTTTTACTTGTTTTATGTGGATAGTAATTGTTAGACAATTAACCGAGGGTATTTTTCCCTTTTTGAACTGAACAAAGTGGGCCAGGGCCATCACCAAGATCCAGCCATGTGGCAGCTATTTATGAAGATAGAATTCTTCTTATTTTTGGAGGAGCTTCGAAGTCCAGGGCATTGAATGACCTGTACTCACTTGATTTTGAGACAGTATGCAATAATTCAAAAGCTATTTGTGGAAAAATTACTCTCTCTCTCTGTCTCTCTCTCTCTCTTTCTCAACATGATCTTTTTTCTCATCAGATGGTCTGGTCACGGATCAAGACACGAGGTTTCCATCCATCACCCAGAAGTGGATGCTGTGGAGTTCTGTGCGGAACTAAGTGGTACATAGTTGGAGGCGGAAGCAAGAAAAAGCGTATGCTCCTATGGGTTTTCTTAAATCTGAGGACCTGGTTTTCTAGTTTTTGCAAATATGAAAATGAGATTGAATTTGAGTTTTATTATCATCTTCCTTGGGAACTTGGAAATGTCAAAATATTAGGTTTCTAATGATAATGATATATTTCTACATTTCCATGTCATGGATTTTGATATTTCCATTGACAGGCCTGGATTGTTGATAAATTGAATTTTTATGCAGATGGAAGATGTAATTGCAAAACTAGGTTTATTGGCTAAATTTAAGTGGAGGATATGTTTCTTGTGGTACTAGAGACAATTTATATGCGTATATTCCCTTTGCAGGACATGCTGAGACTTTAGTTTTTGATGTTATAAAAGTTGAGTGGACTTTAGCTATTTCATGTCCATCTTCTATCATTGCCAACACGGTGAGTTATGGAGTTTTGGCCTATATTGTACCCATTTTAGGTTCATCAAATCTCAGAATATGGGCTTCCATCCGTTTTTCCATCTTATTATCATATATTTTTGTCTTGTATGCATTCTGTCTCCTTTATATTGTCTTTTGGCATGTTAATACAGGGATTCAGCCTTGTGCTGATGCAGCACAGGGACAAAAACTTGCTTGTTGCATTTGGGGGTTACAGGAAGGATTCATCCAATCAGGTCAGAAATCCTTTTTTTATCAGACACGAATCCTGATTTTTTGTACACATAAGTCACGGATATTGTCCTAATTTTCATTAAAGGTTGAAGCATTGACCATTGAAAAAACCTGTTTGTCCATGGATCAACATTCAACTCCAAAGAAAGCTCCAGGAATTTCGCTGTCTGGTAACCATGCATCAGCCTCAGGGCTGGCTTCCCAAGTAAACACAGCAGCAGCCAAAAAAGGCCTAGTATCTGCAATTGATCATGGTTCTGGGCGGAAATCCTTATCAGAAACCTTGCTCTTGGATCAAAATTCAGTTGCTGTTAATATTCCAGTTCATGGAGCATTTCACAATGAGGAAGAACACTGTAGATCTATCAAGCTGCCAAAGAGCTTAGAAGATCAAAGTTCTTTGTTACAGGCAGCAAAAAACAGATCAAGACAACTTGATATAGGCCTGCATTCAGTTGTCAACATAGGGGAGATGTCTACAGTGTTAGAGTCTGAAAGCCTTGGAGATGATGGGAACATCATGGTTCCTGACAATGTATTTAGCCTAGAGAGCGATGGTAAATCGGGATCCCAGTCAGGTATCTGTCAATTGTATGAATCAAAGATGGCTGCTTTAATCAGGAGGAATGGAATTCTTGAAGGGCAGTTAGCAGCTGCAGTGGCGAATCTAGAAACTGCAGAGAAGAATTCATCAGCAGCTCTGAAGAGCAGACAGGAGATGGAAAAAAAGTTATCAGATACTGTTACAGAGATGGAGTTCCTGGAGGAAAAGCTGGCTGCAATAGTAGAAGCTCAAGAAGAGTCTGGCAGCCTGTCAAATATTGTCCACTCTGATAATGTGAGGCTGGAGCATGATGTGGCTTTCCTAAAAGCGGTTTTAGATGATACCCAGAAGGTATTTCTTGTGGCTGAAATTTTTCGTCGGTTGCTGGGTCGGTTTGTTTTGGCTATTGGATATCTCCAGTTGAAAAGGCTCATATGCTGTAGGAATTGCACACGACCAGAGGAGTTCTAGCAGGAGAAAGAGCGAGAGCATTTCAACTGCAGGTGACTTCAGAAAATTCAACATTTTTTCAAAATAAAATGTAATATTTAGATAGTGAATTGTGTTTATTTGGATGGCAGGTTGAAGTTTTTCATCTGAAGCAAAGAATGCACGCCCCGGATAACAGGACTCCAACACCGAGGAAAACCTTCCAGATGTAGGAATAACATTTTTTTGAAGAGACGAGACGAGAATTAATTATATCAAAATAAAGTCCGTTCTCATTCTTCTCTTTTGGGGGGGTGGGGGGGATTACGTGTTGAAGGGACAACTGACAATAAGCTGTTCCATGTTTTGTTATAAATACTGCCATGTGCCCCGATTCACGTTACTGGGCTCTTATATAAATGCAGAATAAAACGTCACAGCCTGAAAATCCTTTTAAAAAAATGCAAAAAAGTGATACGATACCTACTTGTTACAGATGGACAATGGAGGCCTGTTCCAATCTCATAAGAGCTCCGTCTCTTCCTGATCTCCATCCTCCACCTCGTTTTCTTCCTCTTCCTCTGGGGCATCCGGATCCAACCCCTGGAGGGAAATAACAATTTAAAAGACAAATCAACAATAAAGAACACCAAATTCCTCAGCACATGCCATGCCGCGTGATCGCAAGAGAACCATAAATGAAAATCATGCAGTGCAAGATGGTTAAATGCCAACCTTCATCTGCTTCTCCACTCGCTCCAGTCCACTGGTTGCAGCTTCATTCAATGGATTTATCCTGCAAGGAGAATCCCAGGGAAATGGGAAATAGGAAAGGTGGCAGGGCAGCTTCTAGTGATTTAAAAATTTATACGGATTAATGGAATAAAGTTGTAACCTCAGGGCAGCCTGATAGTGTGACAAGGCTTTTGGCAGCATATTCGTGGCAGCAAACACTTGGGCCAGCTTTACATTAAGCGAGTCGTCTGCCCAGTCACTTAGGTATCGCTCGAGGAGCGATACAGCATCGGCATTTCGCCCCTCCATTAAATGAAGCTCCGCCAAAGCCAATGCTGCCCTCAGGTAACCTGGTTCCAATCTGAGGGCTGACTCGTAAAATTTTTTCGCCTGTCACGAGTTCCAATATTAGAGCATGACAGTGTTAAACCCAGTAGATTATTATTCACCATGCATGAATAAAATTACTGCAACTTACACAGAAAACACTGAAATGGTGTATGAATAAACCCCTTAAAACATTGCAAGATAACATTGGAGGGCAAGAGTTGAAGAGTCTTGTAAAATGTCTTAAGGCATGTAACATTTGAGGAACATTACACTTTGAAGCATGGTTCTTAAATGAGCCGCCTTCATATAAAGGGTCTGCTCCATAGTCACTATCGAAAAGAAAAGACAAATCAATCAACATACTGCAAACACTCCCCCCTCAAGCTGGGTCCAGCTTGAATACAAAACAAGACGAAAAAAAAAAAAAAAAATCGACGATCGTAGCTCCCTCTCAGGATGATAGATGAAAGAAGATGTCGCGAGCGCAGCAGAGGAACCACACAGACCGGGCCAGTTGACGGAACGCCAGGAAATCCGCACTAGCGGGGCCGATCGATGATACGTCGGGAAAGCCACACTAGCACCGAGAAAACCGCACTTGCGGGGCTGACGACAGGAGGCGGGGATTCTGCAGAGTCGTTGCAGGATCTGGCGGGGCCAAAGTGCCCAGATCCAAGGCGGTCGAGCTGCTACGCCACGGTGGAGGAAGTGCGAGGGCTTGCCGGCGGACAGGGGAGACAGCGCTGCGTTGGATCGGAAGGCACAGCGGGAGAGGCAGACAATCGGCTGGGTAACTAGAAGCCAACAGGAAGTGATCGCGGGTCACCAAATCTGGAGAAGCCAACGAGAGACCTGGCGAGCAGAGCTGGCACACAGGAGGAAAGAGACGCTGCAGGATGTGCTGGAGACTGGATGTGGCCGGATCTGGCCAAATCTGGAAGGGGCTAGCGACGGATGACCGGGACGAGGCGCAGTAGCTGTTGCGCAGGGAGCCGGCTCTGCGGGAAGCAGGGGGGTGGACAGAGGGAGGCGCATCGGGAGCCGGGGAAAGAAGCGGGTCGGGAGTCGCGGTTGGATCCTGTCGGGATCTCGGGAGGGCGCCAGACGTTTAGGCGCAAAGATAGGCGGCGCAGTGGAGGGCCGTCGCACAGGAGCGGCACAGGAGAGTCGTCACGCGGGAGCGGTACAGGGATAAGGCGGAGTCGTCGCGCATGAGGCCGACTCGCAGTGGAGGACGCCGGGGAGCTGGATCCGTCGGGATCAGGAGGCGCGATGGGAGGAGTCGCGACCCAAGGAGGTGACGACCGGGGCAAACGTGGTCGGGCTCGCCGATGCGTGCAGGAGGAGGGCCGTCAGGGGCCGACGCGAGGGAGGGAGGGAGGACCTCGAGCGGGAGGTTTTCTTCGAGAATGACGAAGGGCCATCTGGAAACGAGGCCGAAGGGGCGACGACAAATGAGACCTACAGGCTAGAGGCCGCCGCCCCCCAGCGGGAGGAAAATAAGTGCCCGCAAAAAAGAAGAAAAAAATAGACAGGGAGGGGTAGGGTTAGAATACCCCCTCTGATACCATGTAGAATGGGAAACTGCCTTACCTCAAGGTGAGGCGGAGACCTTCTTTTATAGATTGAGAAAGAGGAATACATACAGAAGTATTCCGATGTGGGACTCTGAAATACCTAAAATAATAAAAGAGGGTTTTAACATATAACACAGATGTTAAAACCTCATAACACGATCATGGCTCAATTCGTGACATATATACGATTCTTAGCAAAATTCTTTCTTTTTTGTCATATTATATGACAAAAGGTATCATATATGCACTCCTTGTGTCATACTACGCATTTTGAATGTTTTATACTAAACCATATATATGGCTTGACTAGAGGCAGCATCACAACATAGAGTTTTTCGTGCATTATGAATGCATGATCATGTTGAACTGTACCACAGTATGGAGTGTCCATACAACTCCCGGTGTATATAGGATTTTAAGGGCTTCGCATATAGGGTTTAAGTTGTTCAATTTTTGAAAATTTTGTGAAAGTCTTCCCCAACATGAGCCTGAACCAAATATCTGTGTGACATTAGATCACATCAAAACTGTTTATCTAAATCTCATTTAAATAAATAGAATTATCGTATCAAATTACATTAATTATTTCAACACTTACATAAATTAATCCAATTTATTCAAAAACGTTGAATAATAAAAATCTTCATTGATATTTGTACAACCCTGTGAAGCCTTTATTTTATGAATACTACAAACAACAGGCGATGTCTAACAATACATCATTGCTACCCAAGTCATAAGAGGTTTGATTTAATCCAATCAATCATTGTGTGCATGTACAATGATGGGATGTTCCTTTGTTATCAACATTGAGTGTGAGCTTGAGACATGGGATAATCATTCTCGCAACATTCAACTCACGATATATGGATTATCCAAGTAAACTAATAAAACAAAAAAAATCACATATCATACGATTATCTAGATATGAACATACACTTCATTAGTCTCACTTAATGATGTCTATCTTTTGTATAGGTGGGCGATCTTATCTTGATTTAAATAGTCCCCACCACCACATGATTAGTGGTGTACCCAACAACCCTTTATTGAGGCGAACTCAAGAACGACATAAGATGAGTGCCCAAGTACACAACCTTTCATGTTGGAGATCTATCTAACCTTGGTCTTAGGAACAATAATCAATGTATACAACAATAGCATTAAATGACTTCTATATAGCAGAGCTAACTAAGGTAGGTTGCCCTAGGATTTTTTTATCATTGCTTGTATAAAAAACATTAATTCATAAATGATAATCGAAGATGCTTTGAAAACATGAATAATATATGACAGTAGACTCGGATATTCCAAATTCATCATCACAAGATTTAGGGCATAACAATTAGGCATCCAAATGAATGGAGTTCAAATGGTCATAAGATGAATATGGGCAAGATGTTGACCACCTAACTATTCAAGAGTTGCATGTAATGCGATTGAAAAAAAAAATGCCAATTGTAGAGAAAAGTCAAAACTGACTAAAGGTGTAAGATTCCGGGTTTTTCTTGAGGTACGGACCTTTCCTTTTCAGGTTAAATGTGTTCACTTTCCTTTTTGGCTTAGATCCTAAGTCGTGGGCCGACTAGGTTGTTTTTGGGAAAGAAAGGGGAAAACATGCTAAAATCTGGCTGCAGGCCAGGTACACGTCGTGTACTTCGCCTCCACGCCGTGTACTGGCCCGTCACGACGTGTAGCCAGTTTGGGTCAAAAATAAATAAATTGGAGTACACGCCGTGTACTTGGCCTACACGCATAGTTTTATTTCCTCCGTTTTTGAGAGCCAAAACACCTCTAAACTAGTTTTTCTGATATCGAAGCCGCCTGGACTCCGATTCGAGTGTCGTCTGTCACGTCGTGTACTTAGCCTACACGCATAGTTTTATTTCCGCCGTTTTTGAGAGCCAAAACACCTCTAAACTAGTTTTTCTGATATCGAAGTCATCTAGACTCCGATTCGAGCATCGTCTGTCACGTTGGAACCACATCGGTAAGTACTCGATTACATTCTAGTCGTTCTTGATTCTTCGAAACGACGACTGCGCTATTTGGATTTAGGCTCATATGCCCTAATATCCCGTTCTTCGTCCGTTCTTCAGATTTCTTCCAAACCAGAACGAATCAGGACTTCATACCGGACGAGCTGTCTACTACCGAGGCGAGGTAGTGGTCTATACTTTCTTTCAGCTTTTCTTGTGCTTTTTGAGCATTCGGTCGATATGTCGCCCGTCAGACTTTTCGGTGAGGCCTCGTTTTTGAGCGAGTTGATTGTCGTAGCTGTAGTCAGACCTAGTAAGGATGTCCGAAGGTTCCATTTAGCTGTATTGACACTCGTTGCTCGTTTCAAGGTCACCCAAGGGGTGCGCCTTAAGGAAATAGCATGTTTATGTCCGTTTAAACCACCCAATGGGTGTGTGCTTGTGCTTGCCTAGTTAGAGGAAGCTCGTTAATGCCTTGATAGCTTGAATAGCTTGCTTAGGAGATGTACTGCCTCGATTAATGAATATTGTGTTATGTCTTGTCTATTTTGATAGTTTGACATGTTAAATGGATAATATGGGTGGGTATACCTATTTGAAAATGGCTAATGGCATGTTAAATGGTTTATATGGGAGGGTAGACTCATAGGTTTGTTTTGATAAATGGTTTGCATGAGCGGGTATACCCATGGCTTGTGCAGGTTGATGTGAGTGGGTATATTCACATAGAATGAATGTTTAATTTGAATGCTTGAATGCTTGAATGAATGGTTTGATAGATGCCTTGGACTGCTCTCCATGGATCTGGAACGCGGTAGGGGACGCCTTGGGTTGACTCTGCCCCTTGGGTCTTGATTCTGTGGGATGCCTCGGATCTTGCTACCCTGTGGATCCGACTTGCTTGGGCTCGCGTAGGACTTGCTATTGACATGCTCCTAGGACCCCAACCAGTGCCTAACCGAGTTTCCACCAGGGACGCCCATGAGACTCGATAGGATGCCTTGGACAAGCTCCTTGGATTCGGCCCTCCGTGGTCTAGAATTATTACTTGGATGCCTTGGTCTGTTGACACCTTGGATCCGGCCCTTGAGGTCTGCTTTTCACTGTGCAACATGGCCGTGGGATATTTGACTTCACTATACGGCATGGTCGTGAGATATTTGACTTCACTATACGGCGTGGCTGTGGAATACTTGACTTCTTTTTACAGCGTGGCTGTGGGTTGCAAGATACAGATGGATGTACGGTGTGGTCGTGTGACTTGCTTGTTTACTTGGTTTGTTTTTTTTGGGACTTGTATTGTATTGTATTGCAATGTACTGTTTTGGCTGTTTTTTAGATACTTGTACCATCTGCATCATTTTGTATATGAGACACTTCTTGTTGTTGATATGTATTCCTGTCTTGTCTTACTTTCAGTTGTCTGTTGTTTATTTCGCTTCCACTATTTAGTATATGTTTGACTTCTGCTGTGATACTTTGGTAATGAGGGCATAGTCTCCCCACTGACTCACCTAGACCCTCGCTGCTAGTCGGCAACCTCTAACGTTTAAGGAGATGCATTTGAGGCCATGTGGCCAATCGGGCTCGGGGCACCGTTTCGGGAGGCATCCGGGTTTCGAGATGTTGACTGTGGCTTTGGAGCATGTGAGCATAGGACCATGCTGAGGCTTGCGATGCTGAGATACCTTTTTGGTATTTTGTTCTTTTTGGGACTTGTATTGTATTGTATTGCAATGTATTGTTCTGGCTGCTTTCTAGATACTTGTACCATCTGCATCATTTTGTATATGAGACACTTGTTGTGGATATGTATTCATATCTTGTCTTACTTTCAGTTGTTCGTTGTTTATTTCGCTTCCACTATTTATTATATGCTTGACTTCCGCTGTGATAATCTGATAATGAGGGGATGGTATCCCCACTGACTCACCTAGACTCTCGCTGCTAGTCAGCAGCCTCTGGCGTTTTGGGAGATGTGTTTGAGGCCATGTGGCCAACCGGGCTCGGGGCACCGTTTCGGGCGGCATCCGAGTTCGAGACGTCACAAAAGGCATGGCAAAATGTGGATCTTGACTCATTGAAACTTTATGATAGCAAAAACAACCATTTTAGTGCGAGGTATTTCAATAAAGTTTTCATTGAATATTATGTGAACATGATACCCATCCAGCATGTACTTTTGTTGTAGATTAACATGGCGTTAAATACAAACTTCAACATGTCACTGAGATCAGTCCTTCAAGAGAAGCTTAACATGAAAACCTTTCTAAACCAGGGTATCATAACTTGAGAAATGTTTACAGTTATGAGAAATTTTATGTTCTAGAGCAGTTCATACCTAACATGTCAATTACTTACGTTCCAGTTCATACCTAACATGTCGATTGCTTATACCCCGCAAGGTGAAACGGATGCTTCCAAGAAACATCACAAGGATGATACATCAGATGTATTGTATTACCCAACATGGATTCTATAATAAGCTTTGAAAGCAATATGAAAACTAAATCAATCAATATGATAGAATGAATTAAGATAAACAAAACATCATAGGTATGAAGGTGTATGTTATAGATGTTAATCATTTTGATTCTACTTAATGAGTATTAGATATCGAATGTGCATCACACATTTGTGTCAATGCCTATCATTCTGAAGGTAAAAGAGATTTGATTAAATGAGATGTTGACCTATGTGTGAGAAGGGTTGCTACGTCAACCCTGGTAATATACTATTTGTCTCTGCCAAGTGGATTGGCAATGAAAATAGATAATCGTTACCATGTTCCCACCATAAGAACAAATATTGTTCATGACAATGCATAATGTTTTAGATATTTCAGACCTTGACAATCCTATTTATAACTTAAGTAATAAGAATGTCAAAGTTAATGATTCGAACCTCACTTATCTTTGACATTGCCGCCTAGAACATATAAATGATAAATGCATCCTAGAATTTTGAAATTATTTTATTATAAATCATTCGATACATGTGAATATTGTTTATTGAGAAAAATGACCAGAACTCTTTGTTGGAAAAGGAGAAAAGGCTACGGAATAATTGGGCCTTTGTACATACTAATGTGCGTGGATCGATGAGTACACAAGTTAGAGGTGGTTTTCAAAACAACGTAACTTCAATTGATGATTTTAGCAAGTATAGTTGCATGCTTCCAATGAAACACAAATATAAAATCTTTGAAATGTCCAAAGTGCTTAAGAAGTACAGGCAGACCTAAAAAACCCCTTAAAGAGATCATTTAAGATGATCTTGTTTATTATAAATAGTTTCAATGAGAATATGGTCTTCAATAGAGATAATTGGCGCTGTTTAATCCATGTAGCCGACCTCATTTAATTGGGTTTAAGGCTTTGTTGTTGTGGTTGTTCAAAGTGTTCAAGAACAAGGTACGGAATTAACTTATCAAAAATATTTAAATGCATAGATGGGGTCAAGGAGGTGAATACTTAAGACAAGAGTTTGTTGACTATTTAAGAGTGAAATTGAGTCACTCCTCAATCCTCCTCCAGAAACACCACTACGAAAGCAAACCATTATGAGCATAAATAGATCTCTAAATTTGATTCATGGGTATGGGATACCGGCCGTGCATCACACATACATGTGAATGTATGAGGACTCATAAATAGAAGATAATTGGTTAAAGTAGATGTAAACTGAAAAGGAGTTGTTTCATTGGAAGTGGGGAATAAAATCCATGCCTACTTAGTGGATTGGTTTTAGAATTTAAAATTATTTCAGTTATGAAGAGGAGCATTATGAGCATAAAGAAATGTATGGTATAAAGATAAATATCTACAATTTTGACACACGGGTATCAGATACTAGTTGTGCATCACACACATGTATATATGTATAGGGACCTGGAAATAGAACATTGGTCGAGGTAGATGTGAATCTCCATGTCTTGGAAGGAAGTGGGTGTTATTTCATTGGAGGTAAGGAAATATGATTTTATATCTACTTAGTGGATCCATAATTTTTTTTTTTGACGAGGGATTTTCTTTTATAGTTGTTGGAGTTTGCAACCCACATCAGACTTGTGGTCCGATGTGGTCTTTATTATTCCTTATAAAAGAATCTCAAGACCTCCTTTAGAGAGTACCTTGGGTATTGGGTTCTCCACTCTTATACTTTTACATGGTATCAAAGGAGGTTTAATCTAACCCAAGCCCTCCCTCCAATTTTTTTTCTTCCATGTACCTTGGGTATTGGGTTCTCCACTCTTATACTTTTACATGGTATCAAAGGAGGTTTAATCCAACCCGAGCCCTCCCTCCTATTTTTTTTTCTTCCTTCTCGGGTTTCCAGCCCCCCCCGTAGGGGCACGATGACAGCTATGAGTTCTCCGCTTTCGCCCCTCCGTTGCTCCTCCGAGGCAGCCTCCCATCACCGCCAGCGCCTTCCTACGAAAGCCCCGCCTCCACGCCGGCCTACTCACTGCGGCTTCTCGGCGCCCTATCGCCGATGGCCCCCTGCGCGACTCCTCCCTGCGCGCGACGGCCCCCCCAGCGGCCGAAGCCTTCTCGTCAGCACTGTCCCGCGTCGACAGCTCCGGGGTTCGCATCTCCTCTGTGCGGGATTCCTCCCCAACGACGTCTCGCCTGCTTATAGCTACTCCCACCCGCGGCCCCTCTAGCACGGCGGCCCTCCCACCCTCGACTCTTCCTCCCCGCGCGATGCCCCTCCTGTGGGACGAGCCTTCCTCTACTTGGACTCGTGCCCCGTCTCGTCGGCTACTTCCTGTGCGGCTCCTCCGCCACTCCTGTGCGACTGCTCCTCCTGTTGCGCCCCTATAGTCGGCACTCCCACACGCCCGTCGCCGACACGCTCCCACACGACTCCCCTAGCTCTGCATGTTGGCAACTCCCGTGCGACGTCCCCTCCGCGAGAGCTCCACCATTGACCGGCCCCCTCCTGCGAGAGCCCCCGCCTCCATGCCGGCCTCCTCTTGCGGAATCCCCACCTCCCGACGACCGGCCCCCCAGTGCGGATTTCCCGGCGCTCCGACAACCGGCCCCGCCAGTGTGGATTTCCCAGCCCTCTGTTGTCTAGCCCCGCCAATGCGGCGCCTTAGTGGCACATCATTTTCAGCGTCTTCTTCCATCATCCATCACTTTCCTGAGGGGAGCAACAATCATGACAGTATCTTTTCTTTGTTTTTTCTTGTTTTGTAATCAAGCTGGGTATGTCCAGCTTGAGAGGGACTGGTTGCAGCGTTTGTTGATTGCTTTGTTTTTCCTTAGTGTCCAAGCTAGGTACACCTAGAGAGTACCTTGGGTATTGGGTTCTCCACTCTTATACTTTAACAATAGTTAAGAACAAAAGTTTTTCTATATGCATAAATGAAATAAATTATGACAATAGGCATATTCTAGTCTAGGATAACTCAATACACAATGTTAAACCCTCCTTTTATCATTTTGGGTATTTCCGAGTCCCACATCGGAATACTCCTATTTGTATTCCTCTTTCTCAATCTATAAAAGGTCTTCACCTCACCTTGAAGTTAAGGGGGTTTTCCCATTCCACATGGTATCAGAGGGAACCTATTCCTGAGCCCTCCCTCTAGATATTTTTTTTCCTCCTGGCTCTGCCCTAAGTGGCACCCCTCCCTCCTGGGTCTGCCCTACGTGGCCACCCCCCCTCCCTCCTGGGTCTGCCCTACGCGGCCCCCCTCCCATCCCGGCGGCACCCCGCGGCCCTCACCCAACGGCGCTCTTTCCCGGCCCCGCCTCCCTGCGCCGTTCGACCCCCCCTCCCTGCGGCCCTGCTCTGCGCGCCTCGTCCCGGCCTCCCAACGGCCCTGCCCCGTCGCGACGTCGCCCGCCCACCTCGTCCCTCCCGACGAAGTCCCGCCCAGCGGCTGCGCTTCTCCCTCCCGACGGCGCGGATCCCTCCCGACGGAGCACCCTCTCGGATTTTCCCGACGACCCTCCTCCTCTGCGCGCGACGCCTCCAGCGGCTCCCTCCCGGCTCCCATTGCAACGTCCTCCCTCTGCGCGCATCAGAACCCGTCGGCCTCTCCTTGAGGCGCACTCGCCATCTTCTCCCGGCCGCCTTCCCGGCGCTCTAGCCGGCTCACCTCCAACGGCTCCCTCTCTGCCCGTCACCTCTGCTGCACAGGGCCATTCTCTGCTTCCCGGCGCGTCCGGCCCCCCGCTGATTTCGACGCTGCCCACAACTGCGTCTTCGACGCTACCTCCATGGCAGACTCCTCTCTCCCTCAAATGATCACCACCTCCACCCGCCTCGTCGATGACTTGTTGGACTCCACAAATTTCTTCATCTGGCGGAAGATTGTGGTGATGTCCCTAACCGGGATGGACCTTGATTTTCACCCTGAGGATCCTCCTCCGGCTTCGACTAACCCCAAATATCGTTCATGGAAGCTTGCTGATAGCAAGATCTTCGCTATGCTGGTCAATTCAATGGATCGATCGGTCAAGGATGTCACCCGCACGACGAATACAGTCAAGGAACTCTGGGAGTCCTTGAACATCATGTATTCCAAGACCAACAACCTGGCTCGGGTTTCCAATATCCTCCAACGTCTGTCCCATATTCGACAGCAGGGCCAGTCCTTCACAACATATTTTATGGAATGGAAAGGGCTTCATGATGAATTGCAGGAGTTGTGGCCCGTTCCCCGGACACCGGCAGAGGCTCAGACTCAGAGGGACCAACTCTGCATCTTCAATCTTCTCAGTGGCCTCGCTTCGGAGTTTGCCACCACGGCTACCGAGCTGATCGCCAGCCCTTCGACGCTGGAGATCCCACAGGTTTATCATCGGCTGAGCAAGGCCCAACGGGCTCTTCCCCCTCCCGCCCCCATTATCGACCACTCAGCTCTCGTCGGTCATGGCGGTGGGCGTTCCTCGGGCCCTCGTGGACGTGGTCGTGTAGAAGGTCATCCACGTCCCCTCTGTCAACATTGTGGCAAGCTTGGCCACCTGATCGACCGATATTGAGTTCTGCATGGATATCCATCTCAGCGCCCGCAGCAGGGACAGACAACGGTCCAGGAGGCTTCCTCGACAGTCGCCACTCTTCCACCATCTCTGGACCTGTCTATGGCCGACATCCGGCTGACTCATGATCCTCGGGACCTCGCAGGACCCAGTCCATCTTCAGTTTCTCTGGCTTATTCTGTTAGTTCCGCTGCCTTTGTCGGTCATCGCTCCCCTGCCTGGATGCTCGACTCAGGTGCCTCCGACCACCTCACCGGTGATGCTGGTATGTTAACCTCCTACTGCCCTTATACCAGTTCATCAGCCATCACCATCACCGATGGCTCCACTATCCCCATTGCGGGTTTCGGCGCATGCTCCATGACTCCATCGATTCACCTACCCTCTGTGGCACATGTGCCCCGCAGTCCATTTAATCTTTTTTCCATCAGCAAGCTAACAAAAGATTATAACTGTGCTGCCATATTTACCTCCTCTGGTGTTGTATTTCAGGAGCGGACTACGAATCGAGAACTTGATAGAGGCCAGCTTCGGGACGGGGTCTACATGTTCGATGGACCGACACCCATCACTCGCACGTCTGCCTCTACTCGAGCATTGGATCTTCATTCCCGGTTGGGACATCCGCCCGCCTCCACCATTCATCAGCTTTTTCCAGACTTTAGTCAGCATAATTATTTTCATTGTGAGTCATGTACATTTGCGAAACATCATCGCACTACATACATTCCTCGAGTGGATACAAGGGCCTCAAAAACCTTTTGATCTGGTTCATTCAGACGTGTGGGGTCCTTGTACCATTTTGAGTCATTTGCGGTATAAATATTATACATCTTTCATTGATGATTTTCCGCGAATGACTTGGCTTTACCTCCTTTGAGAACGCTCCGAAATGTTTTCCGCATTCCAAACCTTTTACAATGAAATTCAAAACCAATTTTCCATCTCTGTAAAATGTCTCTGCTCGGATAATGGGCGTGAGTATATCTCCACTCCCTTTCGGCAGTTTCTCTAGACAAAAGGCATCATTCATCAGACCTCCTGTCCTGATACACCCCAGCAAAATGGAGTGGCCGAGCGGAAACACAGACATATTCTGGAGACTGCTCGTGCCCTCCTCTTCCACTGACAGGTGCCTCTGTATTTTTGGAGAGATGCTATTCTCACTGTCACCTACCTTATAAACAGTCTTCCTCCCTCTATCCTTCAGGGGGAGACTCCCTTTCGGGCTTTGTTCTCCTCTCTCCCTCTTCACTCTCTTCCACTTCGCGTGTTTGGATGCCTCTGTTACCTTCGAGACACGTCCTGGCCTCTCCAAACTCTCTCCCAAATCCCTCCGGTGCATTTTTCTTGGCTGCTCCCGCACTCAGCGCGGATATCGCTGCTTCTCACCGAACCTACGGAGGTATGTCATCTCGGCCGACGTCGCATTTGTTGAGAGCTCTCTGTTCTCCCTTCCCTCTCCTCATCCTAATTCCGCCATAGATAATTGTCTTCCTCTTATCATCCACCCTCCACCGGTGTCTCCCCCTGTTGACACCCATTTTGGACAGGTCTACTCCTGTCGTCCATCAACTGTATCCCCTGTCCCGGCCAATGACATCGTCGTCCCCACTTCGTCTGATGCTCCTGCCCCGCCGCCAGACAACTTGCCCATTGCACTACGGAAAAGTACTCGCTCTTGCCAGAGTACTCCTCTATTTGTATCTTCATACAGGGGTCTGTCCACTCTGGAGACAGTTTTTATTCCCCGCACAGTTGGTGATGCCAAATCTCACCCCGGGTGGCTAGCAGCAATGACGGATGAATTGCAGGCTCTGGAAGAAAACCATACTTGAGATCTTGTCCCCCTTCTAGTAGGCAAACAGGCGGTAGGCAGCAAATGGATTTACACAGTCAGGCTGAATCCCGATGACACTCTCCATCGCCTCAAAGCCCGCCTTGTGGCCAAAGGCTTCGTGCAGACTTACAGTATTGACTACTTTGATACCTTCTCACCAGTTGCCAAGATGGCCTCCGTTCGATTATTCATCTCTCTGGCCGCCCATCATCATTGGCCACTTCATCAACTGGATGTCAAGAATGTGTTCCTACATGGATTACTTGAGAAAGAGGTTTATCTGCAGCAGCCCCCCAGATTTTGTGCCTCCATGCCGAGTCTCAAGTCTGTCGACTCTGCCGCTCTCTTTACGGCCTCAAGCAGTCTCCCCGTGCTTGGTTCGACCACTTTAGCACTGTCGCCACCAGCTTTGGACGAGAGAGCTCTCTCGCAGCATGAAGGACCACACTGTTTTCTACAGGACGACCTCCGCTGGCTGCATTCTATTGGTCGTTTATGTGGATGATATCATCATCACCGGCAGCGACTCTGCGGGTATCACCCATCTGACCCCTTTGGGCTATTAACCAAGAAATTTATCAATGTTCTCCCCCTTCGATCTGTCCAACCATCTGCCATGACTGAACATCCTTTTCTCGCCCACTCCACCCTAAATTCCTTCAACAGTAAATTTGTATGTTCTAATTCCTTTTTAAGCAAAGGAACTCTTACCTCATGGAAGCTTGGAGGTTTCATACCTGGTCCGCATTGTCCAACTGCCTCAACAAATGCCGAAAAACTATCATAATTGACAGCATTGAAAGGAATTCAGGCATCATACATCCACCTTGCAAACAATTGGCAAGCATAATCTCTTTTCTCCTTCTTGTATGCATCCATGACAGTTGTTTGTCTAGCATTAGACAATTTTCTTTGTCGTACAACTTCTTCTGGACTTGGAGTGAAAAAAGCATCTATAACTCCCTTTGCCTTGGATACAGGATCGTTATTGCTTCCTTTTTGAGAACCTGATCCTTGTGGCATGCAACTGTTACTTGAAATAGCTTTCCTTTTCTTTCCACCATCAAATATTGTACGTTCTAGACCTTGCACCTCTTCTTCTATAAAATCATCATCAATTGCATATATCCCAGGCCCGACTATATTCCTTTTTTCCTTCAAAGCCCTTCTATCTTCATCAATTTTTTTTATCTCCTCTCTCACATGTGCCGGACAATTTTGGCATGCGGTTGTGTTTCTATATCCACCGGCCAAATGTTGTTTGGCTCTTGTAATACCTCCCTTCGTTACTTTTCCACAAAATTTGCATGTTACTGAATTTTTATCTAAAAGATCTGTTAACATGCAATATTGCCAAGCAGGGTCTTGTTGCCTTGCTTTAGACATTTTAAAATATCACAATTCCTGAAATATTTAAAACAAATAATTACATATTTTAAACCATATATCTAAAAAACAATAAACAAAAAATAAAAAAACACAGCATCAAAAAAAAATAACAGTGAACTGCCCTCAATAGGGAGGACAGACATTGAACTGCTGCCCTCACTGAAGGGCGGACCGCAGAAACTAAAAAAAAAATCGAAAACATAAATAAAATTGAATAAAAAATTCAGTACTTAGGTTGCCGCCTGCGCCTGCCTCGGACGAGGAGGGGTGGGTCGTCGTGGTCGGTCAGCCTCGATCGGAAAGCAGGTGTCGAGGTCGAGGGAGGCGACGGGCACAGAGGGGCTGGGTCGCGGCTCACGGGAAGAGGAAGGGAGGCGACTGGAGGTATGTTTAGGTTTTTTTTTTAATCGGGCGGGATAGGGTACGATGCGGGTTAAAAAAACGCAAAAAAAAAACGTTTTACTTTGGCGCAGTGGCGCGCGCCACGCCACTGCGTGCCATGGCGCACCATAGCGCACGCCACTGAGCGCCTTTCCAGATGCGCCATGGCGAATCCATGGCGTGGCGCGCGGCTTCCTGGCGCGCGCCATGGCGCGCGCCATTAATAACTATGGCAGTACCCTGCAGCCGCTCCAGTGTCCGCGCACCGCTACAGTGCCACCGCTGCTACAGTACTTCTACAGTACCAGCGCCCCATGGGTTTTGAACCCCCATTTTTCATGTAGGATTACGGGGTGCTTACCACTAAACCAAACTCTTACTACTCCCCCCGAAATTATATAACTCTTCAATGCATTGGGTAATGTTTTTATCTTATGCGATGCCATATATGGTGCACGAGAGGTTATCGTAAGCACACTATGTCATGTTTTATGTTGTTGTTACATTCCTATGTTGCCTTGATATTATCATCATATATCATGTTTCAATGTTTATGTTTATGATTCTCACCCCTTTATGTCACCTTGATGTGCCTCTTAACTCACATATATTGCTTTCATCGTGTTATACTTTGATTAATCTCTTACTAGGCTTTATAACTCACCTTTTTCTTGTGTACATCCCCAGGTTATCCCGTGCAATATTAGAAGATCAATAGATTCTAAGGGCATGTTGTAGAATTTTAAATAATGTTGTTGTATCCATGTTTCAAGTTATCATGTGATGTATCTAATTACCCAAAGACACTAGGTCTTTCGATCTTTTGGGATTGTAATATGAGTGTCTTCATATAATAAATCATGAGTTAAGGTTTATTAAAGATATGGGTTGTCATAGGATAACAGTTTGATGATCGACTAAGGGCGAGACCGGTACAAGTTATACAAAGTATTGATCGGGGAACTCAGAGAGTTGAGTTGTCTATGGCGTATCTGACTAGGGAGTTCCAGTCTCGACATCCTCCCTTGTTTCGGTGAGAGGGTAGACCCCGGGTAGCCGAGTTTCGGATTGAGTCAGTTCAAATCATCTTTGATCAGATTGAGACGCCTCCAAGGCGAAGGATGAAGTCGGTGGGACGTACAGGTGCAGGCTGGTAAATGCATGAATGTCTTGGAAGGATTTTGAGGTGAGGGTTCTTTGAGCACTTTCCCCGAGACGTTGAAGGCGAATTGAGCCAGTGAGTTGATGCATTTTGTAGAATGGGAAAATAGGTGAAACCCAAACCCTCAAGGTGTACTCTCTAAAGGAGCCTTGAGGTTCTTTTATAACAAATAATTAGGACCAGGTCCGATGTGGGATGCAGACTCCAACACTCCCCCTCAAGCTAGGTGTACCTAGCTTGAACACATAAAGAAAAAACAAACCAAACCAATGAAGACAAAGCAATCAACAGACTGCAAACACTCCCCCTCAAGCTGGACATACCCAGCTTGACGACAAAACAGTAAAAAAGATAAAGCTTCAAGGTTGTTGCTCCCCCTCACGATCACAGCTCCCCCTCAAGATGATGGATGAATGAAGTTGTCGCGGGCGCAACAAAGGAACCACACAAACCGGGCCGGTTGACGAAGCGCCAGGAATGTCGCGCTAGTGGGGTCAGTCGATGAGACGTCGGGAAAGCCACACTAGCACCGGGAAAGCCGCACTTGCGGGGCCAGCGACGGGAGGCGGGGATTCCGCAGAATCGTTGCGAGATCTGGCGGCGCCAAAGGGCCCGGATCTCAGGCGGTCAAAATGCTGCGCCACGGTGGAGGAGGTGCGAGGGCGTGCCGATGGACAAGGAGGCGGCTGCCTACCGGGAGTCGTCGGGAGATGCCGGCGACGAGAGGCGGGGCTGCCTGGCAGGAGGAGGCCGGCGAGGGAGCAGGACAGAGGGAGGGGACGCTGGGGACGGAGGGGACGCGTTGTCGGGGAGGTGCACTCGGAGGAGAAAGGGACGCCGCTGGCCGTCGGGATCACGAGAGGGCGCCGGACCTTCAGAGCGCATCCGTCGGGAGGGATGGGGGTCGCCTGGACAATCGAAGAGGAGCTGCGGCCGTCTGGAGCGGGAGCCGCGCAGAGTGGAGGAGGCGGGGCAGGCTGCATGGGAGGGGCGTCGTGAGTAGCGCGGGGAGGGGCAGGCTGCATGGGAGAACCGTCGGCTGGGAGTGCGCCGCGGGGAGGGACGCCGCTGGAGGGCCGCGTGCGGGAGAGGTTCCGCTGGCCGGGATCAGCACAGGAGGGCTGTTGCGCGGGAGCGATGCAGGAGGGTCGTCGCGCATGAAACCGTCTCGCGTCGCGACGGACGGGAAAGAGGGTTGCAACCGTGAGGCGCTGTCGCCAGCTACAGAGGAGCAGCGGGGCCGTCGCATGCCACGGGGAAGGGCGTCGAGGAAGCAGGCGTCGGCTGGAAGAGAGTCGTCGTGCAAATCAAGGACCGCCACAGGGGGCGAACGGGAAATACCTACGGCTCGTAGGCCATGGAGGCCGCCGCCCCCCATGGGGGAGAAAAATATTGAGAAACCCTAGAGCAGAATAGAAAAGAATAGATGGGAGAGGGGGTCGGGATTCGGTTCCCTCTGAAACCATGTAGAATGGGAAAATAGGTGAAACCCGAACCCCCAAGGTGTACTCTCTAAAGGAGCTCTTAGGTTCTTTTATAACAAATAATTAAGACTACACCGGACCTCAAGTCCGATGTGGGATGAAGACTCCAACACATTTGATGCAGGGGGAGACGTCAGTTATAAATTATGTTGCTAAGTTCATGAATTTTCCGCGGTTTGTACAAACATTAGCGGGAGATGAGAACGCCAAGATGAGGCGTTTTGAGGATGGTCTTCGACATGCCATTGGATTAAAAGTGAACATTTTCAGGTTGACGTCGTTTTTTGAGGCAGCGAACCAGGCGTTGATAGTGGAGCGAAACTTGACCGATGGTAAAACAACGGCAAAAGGTGAAGCTGGTAGTGGGGCTTCAAGTGGTAGGAAACAGGGGTATGAGGAGACCTAGAAGGGCGGTCAGAACAAAGGATCATCTTTGCCACCTCGGAGTGGGTCATCTCCCAAGTGTTATCAGTGCAGGGAGACGGGGCATATTCAGAGCTAGTGTGGATCGACCACCTAAGGAATGTCAAGCTTGCGGGTAGATGAAGCATTTAGAGACATGTTGAGAGCATGCTTGATAGACTTCGAAGAAAGATGAGATCAACATCATCCTCTGGTCGAGTTCTCGTACAATAATAGTTTTCACTCAAACTTCTAAATTGCTCCTTGTAAAGCCCTTTATGGGAAGAGATGTAGAACACCTTCGTGTTAGGATGAAGTTAGTGAACGCAAGCTGTTGGGACCTGAAATTGTTGAGAAAATGGTAGAAAATGTCAAGACCATTCAAAGATAGGAACGTATGAGCGGGAGGGAGTATGGTTAAGGGGTGTTATTGTCTTTGTATGAGGTTAGTTTGTTAGGTGGGAATCGGGGGAATCTGTTAGAGTTTGTTGGAAGTAAGGGGAATTGCTAGCCCCACGTGGCGGGGGGGGGAGTGTTATAAGAAGAGGCAAGGGGGTTGAGTGAGAGGGGAAGAGAATTATCCTAGAATCGGCTTCGGCTTGGATCGACCTTTGGCTTGGGCGAGGAGCACTCGCTCTCTCAAAGTGTCCTTCACTCTTCTTCAACTACTCCATTGCGATTCACAGATATATATACAAGTGGTCTTCTGTTTCTAACATTTGGTCCGACCTGTCGTCGTCACCTCAATTACTCACACGAAGCGCACTACCGGATGCTGCTTCCCACTAGCGCTTCAAGCGGACTGTCGCCGGCTCACACCATTTCCCAGTTTTGATCAACAGAGGCGCCCTGACCTGAGGTATCGTGTGATTGTTCTCATTCGCGTGGGTGGCAACAACCTGTTGGACAGCAGCCACTCTTCCGGCACAACACTGGTCATCAAGTCTGTTCACTGCTGATTTGCCTCCAATGTCGCGTGCCACGAAGGACGCACCAACGGAGCGCACCATCGGCCTCAGTTCCTTTCCCACTCAGACGCGTCGCATGAGGGGAGCTCACAGTCGTCTTCCTCCTTTCAAGAGAGGAGGCGCGAACAACCGGCTGATGCGCACTACTGGTTACATCTCCGAAGAGGGAAGCCCAAACGACCGACGGATGAGCCGCGCCCGATGGTACTTCGTTTGGCGAAGGAGCCCCTGTCGTCTCGCGTTTTGCGACGCATTGAGCCAAGGCTACTCCCGCCTTTTTCTGGCAGCCGCGTACTGTTTAAAAAAAAGGTCGTCCCTGTTTTTTTTATTTTGGCCTGCCTAGACAAGCACAATGCGACACTTGGACCAACATCCCAATCCCACGCCTGCTCACGTTCAGCTGCCCAGGTACTATGAGATGTCCTGATGGAAACTCGCAAACAAACTCGTCTGGACGAAGTCGGCCAGCAGCTTAGTCAACTCGAAGCTTTATTGGAGACCTGGGGACAAAAGCAGATCGTCTTCCGATAGTCTCAGGCTCACGACATTGCTGAACTCACCAAGACAGTTTATGGCTTTGTCCAGCACCAGGACAAGACCCCGCAGTTGGACGAGGCGCGTCCATCATTGATGACGACAGAGGTTTCTTCCTCACGCGCACATCAATCGGACAGACCCCCTCGCTCGACCAGAAGGTTGGTGTAGTTACCCTCCCTTTCCACACTGGCTCAGGGCAGCAGTCTCCTGCTTGGTATAAATCCAGAAGCTCCCGATTTTCATTGGCATAAATCCATGAGATTGGATCGTGCATGTTGAGATGTTTTTTCATATTCACCAAACAACCGAAGCTGATAAAATCGTCCTGGCTCGGTTAAGTATGGAGAGGATAGCTATTCATTGGTTTACAATTTTGGTCGAGGTGTACCCGACTTTAACATGGACGATGTTCAAAGAGGAGCTTATCGAACGTTTCAGTGGCATGGGAATTCAGAACCCCTACTAAGAGCTTGCAGCCCTTCAGCAGCAGAGACCGGTCCAGGATTATATTGAGCAGTTTGAGTATCCAACGTCCTTACTACCCCACCAACCTGAAGCCCAGTATGTCGGTTATTTCCTGTAGGGCCTGAGCGACGACATTCGCAGTTGGGTTCACATTCGCAACCCACCAACCCGGTTGCACGCCATGCGCCTAGCTCGAAATGTGGAGCTCGCTATCACGGGAGGCAAGAGTTCTCAATTCCACGACGGAGGGTCCCGCAAATTCACTAAGGTCTACGAGTCTGAACCATGACATCCTCTCAGGACCACACAACCGGATAGGACTTTTCTCCAACCAACCAAATGTGGAGAGGCCACTGGAAAGGGAGCTCCCTGCGAGCCTCGTACTCACGCCACCCCTGACGGACGAGGTGTTTGACACTTGACCACCCAGGAGTGGGAGGATCGACGCCGCAAGGGCCATTGTTTCCGATGCGGTCAGCTCGACAGACTCATGCACAGGTGTCCCGATCCACACTTGAGGGTGTTATTACTAAGAGAGAACGATGATGGAAATGAAGAAGGGGCAGCAGAGTGGGGCCCCACGGCAGCCCGCGACAATGAAGAACCCATTCCCCGCATCCAGTCTTGAAGACAGGGCTGATTTCAAGGGGTGGCGAGTGATAGGAACCTATGAGCTGGAGAGAGTATGGTTAAGGGGTGTTATTGTCTTTGTATGGGGTTAGTTTGTTAGGGGGAATCGGGGGAATCTGTTAGAGTTTGTTGGAAGTGGGGGGAGTTGCTAGCTCCACATGGCGGGGGGGTTGTTACAAGAATCAAGGGGGAGTGAGGAGGGGAAGAGAATTATCCTGGAATCGGCTTCAGCTTGAATCGGCCTTTAGCTTGGGCAAGGAGCATTTGCTCTCTCAAAGTGTCCTTCACTCTTCTTCTACTACTACACTGTAGTTCTCTGGTTCGATTCACATGTATATACACAAGTAGTCTTTTGTTTCTAACAATTCAGCAACACATCAGGGCTGCTCAGAGTTAACAGGAGATCTATGTTGACAATTGTCGACGAGACCTCGAGTTTGAGGTCAGGGATAAAGTGTTTTCCTGCATATCTTCATGGAAGAGTCATGAGATTTGGAAAGAAGGAAAAGTTAAGCACCAGGTACATCGACTAATTTTAGATTCTATTTCGCATCGGAGCTATGCCTTATCGACTAGCACTCTCATCAACAATACTGTAGCGCTTTTGACTTCCAGCCGACAGACACTGTAGCACTTTTGACAAAGTGAGTCGCCGATCACTGTTGCAACGCGGACTACTATTCAGAACAGTAGACCGTCTTCTTCATATGTAGCCCATTTCGGGCTAGGGTTTTATTGTTGGAAATCCTCTGTAATTTCTGTGCTCCCGAATCATAGTGAAATTCTGCCTCTCCCGTGGACGTAGGGATTTTTCCCGAACCACGTAAATCGCCATGTTCATTGTTGCTTTTCTTTCTTTCGTTTTCTCGTTTTCTGTCGTTCTGTCTCCCGGTGATTCCGCAACAACTGGTATCAGAGGGTGAGTTCGGAATTCTCCAACGATGGCTCTGGATGAAGGCAAAGTGAAGATCGATCGCTTCGATGGAACTGATTTCAGTTTCTGGAGGATGCAGATCGAGGATTATCTTTATCAGAAAAAGATGCACCTGCCGCTTCTGGGTGTGAAGCCAGCGGAAATGGAGAAGTCAGAATGGGAGCTACTGGATCGACAGGTTCTGGGTGTTGTGCGCCTGACGTTGGCAAAAAACGTGGCGTTCAACATCAGAGAGGAGAAGACGACGGTGGACCTGATGAAAGCCCTCACAAATATGTACGAGAAGCCTTCTGCGGCTAACAAGGTGCATTTGATACGACGATTGTTCAACCTGAAAATGGTTGAAGGGAGAGCTGTTGCAGATCATATCAACGAGTTCAATACCATCATAAGTCAGTTGTCATCGGTGGACATTGACCTTGGTGATGAGGTATGTGCTCTGGTTTTATTATCTTCGTTACCTGAAAGTTAGGAAGCAACTGTAACAGCTGTGAGCAGCACTTCGGGGAATACGAAGATGGCTCTGAAGGATATAAGGGACCTAATCCTTAGTGAGGATGTTCGAAGAAGAGAATCAGGCAGATTCTCTGGTTCTGCTTTGAACGTTGAAGGAAGAGGAAGGTACCCACAGCGGGACAATCGCAGAGGGCGATCGAAGTCGAGAGGAAAGAGCAGAGACAAGGCAAAGGGGCCTGGTCCTACCTGCTGGACATGCGGGAAGAAAGGACATGTCAAGGAGTGCAGAGATAACCGGAAGGGACCTGAAACCAGTGGAGCAAACGCGGTAGCTGAAGGAACTGATGACGTGCTACTGCTTAGCGTGGACAGCCCGATGGAGTCTTGGATTTTAGACTCTGGGGCGTCTTTCCATTCTACATCGGAGAAGGGTTTCCTGAACAATTTTGTTTCTGGAATTTTTGGCAAGGTGCATCTTGCTGATGACGAGCCCTTGCAGATTGTGGGGAAAGGAGATGCACGGATCAAGACCAACAGTGGGAGCTTGCTGGTTCTGGAAAACGTGAGGTACATCCCTGGTTTAAGAAGAAATCTCATTTCTGTGGGACAACTTGATGATGCAGGGTTGAGTACCACATTCACTGGTGGTGCATGGAAGATCACCAAAGGAGCTATGGTCATAGCTCGGGGAGCAAAAAATGGCACCCTGTACAACATGACAGAAAGTTGCATGGACATGGCTGCATCACTGGAAGCTGTCGGAGGTTCTCAACTGTGGCACTATAGACTCGGCCACGTGAGTGAAAAGGGGATGAAGGTGCTGACAACAAAAGAATTGCTACCAGAGCTGAAGTCGGTGGAAGTAGGCTTTTGTGAAGATTGCATCTTTGGAAAGCAGAAGAAGGTGTCCTTTGCAAAAGGAGGCAGAACACCGAAGGCCGGAAAGCTGGACCTGGTGCATACAGATGTTTGGGGGCCTGCACCAGTACCATCGCTTGGAGGGTCACAATATTATGTGACATTCATCGATGACTCAACGAGGAAGGTATGGGTTTACTTTCTGAAGAACAAATCTGATGTGTTTAAGATATTTCAGAAGTGGAAAGTCATGGTGGAGAACGAGTCAGGAGCAAAGCTGAAATGTTTGAGGACTGACAATGGTGGAGAATATGGCAGTCAAGAGTTCAGGGAATTCTGTTCTGAAAATGGAATTCGGTGGGAGAAGACAATCTCAGGAACACCACAACAGAACGGTGTGGCAGAAAGGATGAATAGGACACTAAATGAACGTGCCAGGAGCATGAGGCTGCATTCGGGGTTACCCAAGACCTTTTGGGCTGATGCAGTGAATATGGCAGCATATCTCATAAACAGGAGTCCCTCTGTGCCAATGGGGGAATGTCTACCCGAGGAACTCTGGTCTGGTAAGGAGGTAAAACTCTCACATCTACAAGTCTTTGGCAGTTTAGCATATGTTCATGTTGATGCTAATGCAAGAGACAAGCTTGATGCCAAGTCCAAAAAATGCTTCTTTATTGGCTATGGTGGTGAGGAGTTTGGGTATCGCTTTTGGGATGATGTCAACAGGATGGTCATCAGGAGCCAAAATGTGGTATTCAATGAAGTTGTCATGTACAAAGATCGCCATGCAGTTGAAGATGAAAATGGGAACATTGAATCAGAATGCAAAAAGCAAGTGGAGCTTGAAGGTGTGTCTGAGCTTGAGAAGTCCGAACCGGTGGAACCTACTACTCCAGTGGAGTTGAGGAGATCATCAAGGGTGAGAAGGCCCGTGCAGAGGTATTCACCATCATTGCATTACCTTTTATTGACTGATGGTGGAGAACCAGAATGCTTTGAAGAAGCAATGCAGCTGAAGGAGTCGAGCAAGTGGGAGCTGGCTATGAAGGAGGAGATTTCCTCATTGCATGAGAACAACACTTGGGAGCTGACACCTCTGCCAAGAGGAAAGAAAGCATTGCAGAATAAGTGGGTCTACCGGGTCAAGGAAAAACATGATGGAAAGAGGAGGTTCAAGGCAAGGCTGGTGGTGAAAGGCTTTCAACAGAAGGAAGGAGTAGATTTCACTGAAATCTTCTCACCAGTAGTAAAGCTTACCACCATCCGGGTGGTTCTCAGCATTGTGGCGTCAGAGGACTTACATCTCGAGCAGCTTGATGTCAAGACTGCTTTCCTTCATGGAGATCTAGAGGAGGACATCTACATGCAGCAGCCAGAGGGATATGTAGTGTCTGGAAAGGAAGACCTGGTGTGCAAACTCCAGAAGAGCCTATATGGACTGAAGCAGGCACCGAGGCAGTGGAATAAGAAGTTTGATTCATTTATGTCTAAAAATGAATATAAACGATGTGGCATGGATCAGTGTTGCTACATCAAGTCTTTCGGTGATGAATATATTATATTGCTTCTGTATGTGGATGACATGCTCATTGCAGGATCATGTATGCAGAGGATTAATGAGCTGAAAGGGCAATTGGCTGAGGAGTTTGAAATGAAGGATCTTGGAGAAGCTGGCAAGATTCTGGGAATGAAGATCAAGAGAGACCGCACAGCTGGAACATTAATGTTGTCACAAGCTGATTACATTGGGAAGGTGCTGAGAAGATTCAGCATGCTGGAAGCAAAGGCAGTCTCTCTTCCATTGGCGAGTCATTTCAAATTATCAAAGGAGCAATCACCAAAGACGGCAGAAGAGGTGGAGTACATGGAAAAAGTTCCATACGCATCAGCTGTGGGAAGCCTAATGTATGCCATGGTCTGTACTCGACCTGACATTGCTCATGCAGTGGGAGTTGTGAGCAGGTATATGGCTAACCCTGGAAAACAACATTGGGAAGCTGTGAAGTGGATACTGAGGTATTTGAAGGGCAGCAAGGAGGTATCTCTGTGCTTTGAGAAAGGAACTTCATTGCAGGGGTATGTGGATGCTGACCTTGGAGGCGATGTCGACAGCAGGAGGAGTACCACGGGTTATGTTTTTACCTGTGGAGGGATTGCGGTAAGTTGGATATCACAATTGCAGAAGGTGGTGGCTTTATCCACCACAGAGGCAGAATACATTGTTGTAACAGAAGCTGGGAAAGAGATGGTTTGGCTGAAGAACTTCTTGGATGAATTGGGAAGAAAGCGAGAGGAGAATGTATTGCACTGTGACAGTCAGAGTGCTATACATCTTGCCAAGAACCCAGTGTTTCATGCCCGGACGAAGCACATTCAGTTGAAGTACCATTTCATCAGAGGTTTGGTACAGGATGGGTTGCTAACTTTGCAGAAGATATGTGGAACCAACAATCCGGCAGACATGTTGACAAAGCCTATGGTGATACAGAAGTTGAGGCACTGTTGTGCCTCTGTTGGTCTCCACTGATGAACGGAGGATGAGAGGCAGAATGATGGAGGACTTGATAGGAGCAGAAGAGGAAAACAGTTTGTATTTCATGAATTTGTGAAAGCATGGCACTGGTGAGTGAAGAAGAGGAAGAACTTAGATTAAGTTGTCTTCATCAGTTGCATCGAAGAATAGCAGTGCAGCGGATCAGGCTACAAGTGGGAGATTGTTGGATTGGTGTTGCCCGATCCGGTTGGGCCGAATGCTTGTGGCCCGCAACTTTCGCGGGTCGAGCTCCGCGGTGAGCTCGTTGGGGGTTGCAGGGGGCAATGCGCCCCTGCTCCGGGGGTCCGGGGGCCGAAGGCCCCCGGCCCAAATTTTCGGAACTGTAGCAATGCTGACCACTATAGCGGAGCTGACCGACCGACACCGACAGGTACTGTAGCGGTGCGGACTTCGGGGTCAACAGTACTGTAGCGCTTTTGACTTCCAGCCGACAGACACTGTAGCACTTTTGACAAAGTGAGCCGCCGATCACTGTTGCAACGCGGACTACTATTCAGAACAGTAGACCGTCTTCTTCATATGTAGCCCATTTCGGGCTAGGGTTTTATTGTTGGAAATCCTCTGTAATTTCTGTGCTCCCGAATCATAGTGAAATTCTGCCTCTCCCGTGGACGTAGGGATTTTTCCCGAACCACGTAAATCGCCGTGTTCATTGTTGCTTTTCTTTCTTTCGTTTTCTCGTTTTCTGTCGTTCTGTCTCCCGGTGATTCCGCAACACCCTTTCTACGTATTCCATGTATCCCTCTTGAGGAAATATATACCAAATCTCTCACATGTACTGAATTCAGAGGTGGTACAATTGGAAAATGATCTCTCTTATGAGGAGCAATCGATGAAGATCTTGGACCGTAGAGATAAAGTTATACGCAATAAGACGACTAACCTAATCAAAGTACTATGGCGAAACCATAAATACGAAGAGGCAACCTGAGAACCGAAGGAAGCCATGAAGCAGTACCCACACTTGTTTTCACTGGAGTACGTAATATGAAATTTCGAGGCGAAATTCATTAAGAGGAGAAGAATGTAACAACTCGAGATTTAAAAAAAAAACTATGTTCGATCGCATATACAACACGCAACACTGAGTCTAAACGGACCATGATTATTTAAATATGACTGTTATAACCTAGCCGTTAAATTGACGGATATGAATATGATTAACTGCTTTATATAATATATATAAAGTTCCTACTCAGTATAAATGTATTGATAAATGCTTAGGAAATAAAAACTCGGTTTTTAAGAAAGATATTTTATTCTTCAAAAAAATATGTTTTCTTCAAAAATGATTTTTATTGTTTTTCTTGAGCAAATATTATAATTAATTTTTGGAAGGATAACAGATAAGGAGTGGAGGTGGTAATCCACACGTACGCACATGTAGAGATTTATATATATATATATATATATATATACATACATAAATACATACATACATAACGTTCATTTCTTATATAAAACTATATAGAGCAGTTTACTCCAAGTTTGTGAAGCCTTATAATTCACTTATTCATTCTACTCTTATGCTTATCCACTTCACGTTATCAAGTTTTAATTCTTCCATTCAATATCTCTAATTAAGTTATCAAATGAGAATAAATGGTAAATATAGATACCTTCACTCAAGTATTTTTCTTTTTATGGAATAAAGGCTTTTTTCTTTAATATTCTTGAAAGGGTTGTTCAACGGGTTTTATAAAAACTCTTTGGTTTCCAACCAAAAGCATGTATTTGTTTTAAAAAGGGGATAACATGGTCCGTCAATGTTATTGGTACCTTAAATGATAAAAAGGTTATTTTAGTAAACCATATTCCAACTAGAATTTATAGAAAGGCTTCTAGAAGAAATTGTATAGAGTTTTACTGGTGGCATCCTACTCGACAATTTATCATACCCTATAAATACACTGAATCATGCATGTAGGTTTGGTTTCCCCTATTGGTTCAGGTGATGTTCTTCCTTTCTTTTGTTGATTCTTCCCAGTTTCTCATGGAGTGGAGGTTGGTGTTGATGATCGTGTGGTGACCCTGGGTTATGAAGAGTTGGTTTACCCTTGTATGGTGCTCGGTGATTCTTTTGGGTCTCTCAAGATTCTCTTGTTAGCTCACTTTAGCCTTACTCTTACTTTTATTAGCTTCATTTTTTTACTCAAGTTATGTATCAACTTGATTTGATTTATGGTTATATTGCCTTTCAGATGTTTATACTGGTTATGCCTTGTTTGGTTTGAAATTTCTTTAAAATGACTTATTTTATATTGCATGATAGTCCAACTAGTGGGCACACCATGCTGATTTTTTTTTTGTAAAAGTATTTGGTTTAGTAAATGATATTTAGAGCGTCAAATCATTCTCGAGGTGGGCTTTTAATAACCTCAATGCTTGTCACTAGCTTGTGTGCTTGGGGCCTTAGGGTGGGCTGACCTGGGTGACACGGTTGCCCCGGGTTGGTTCATTATAATGTATTTATATTATTTTAAAAGAAGTTTGGTAGAAGATGTTGAAAAATGGTTCGTGGAAGGGTAACATACAAGTAGTGGTTTTGGATATAAAATGAAAAGTTTTTGGATATGGAAAGGATAAACTAGAGGGCAAAGCTTTTCTTTAGGAAGTTGAAGATGGCTAGAAGAATAATGAATCGTGATTTGAAGTTAATGGTAGATTTGGGTATTCTTAAATGTTCATTGGGGTCTATTTAGGCCTTGGATGAAGTATTGTGCTTTACAAGCTATCAAGCACATTTATTTATTAAGGAGATATTCTAAAATCTTGAGGTGTTACATTTTATCCCACAAGAAAGATCATGCTCCAATGGTATGATCTCTGAGTTCAGTACATGTAAACAATCCGCTATGTACTTTCGCAAAAGAGATACATGGAACGCGTCGCAAACTTGGGAGAGGATCAAAGGAAGTGTCAATCGATAAGATATCATCATGATACAAACAAGAATCACATACGGACCGATATATTTGGGGCATATCGTTCCCTTCTTTCCAAATATCATAACATTCTTCCAAGAAGATATCCATATGAACACATTACCGCCAACTTTGAACTCAAAATCCCATCGATGATTGTCACCATAAATTTTTTATCGACTCAGAGCTGTCCTAATGTCTTGCTAAATAGATCTAACATTCTCTTCTATTTCCTTAGCTAGCTAAGGTCTCGGTAGCTTTCGTTCCCCAACTTTATCCCAACATATTGGAATCCTGCACTTCCATAGAGGGATTCATAAGGAGTCATATGAATGCTCAAGTGAAAACTATTATTTTAAGAAAATTCAATGAGAAGATGGTGTTGATTCCAACATCCTTTGAAATCCATAGAGCAAACTCTCGTGATATCTTATAATGCCTCTGTCTGAAGATGATATAGTGTTAAAGATCAACTTTTTATTCAATGTTTGCTAAAGACTTGTCCAGAACATTGAGGTAAACCTCAAATCTCGATCGGATACGATTGAGAATGGTACTTCATACAGCCTTACCACCACCTTAACATCATTGCTTGGCAAACTCTAACATATGGAGAGGCGCACCTAAGGTATGTAGTGCTCCAATTCAATCACGGTGGAGATGAATTGGGTTGTGGATGCTAAAGTAGATCACTTACAAAGGTGTGAGTTCTTTGGTTGACACTGAGCAATCTTCATCAAATATACTATAGAAGGAAAAGATACTACTCAAAAAAGATTATTGCAGGTGTTACAATTTTTTTTTTTTTTATGTTATTACCGATTCCTCTCCTAGCCGATCTTGTAGCTTAGGTTTTGCAGTTTTTCCGCTGCAAACGTGGTATATTGTATACCCACAAAACCCATCAGTTGGACAATGCACATGCCATGTAACGTTTGAGAAACACTACACCATGGAAATGAATGAAGGTGCGTACATAAAAAGAAGGGTCTACTTCATCCAAGAGGTGTGATCAGATCACCTTCTACCTATTTACTCCCTGTCGAATCCCTATCAATTTTTCTCTTCATTCCTTCACTGTGTAAGGGGATTAAAATCCTCTCCAAGCCAAGGACCGTCATTGGCGTCATCCAATGGACCAGACTATGTCAACACAGGGTTCACTGGGTACCATTAGACCCATGTACCAGTGGATCACGCCAAGGATGGTTGAGCCATGGAGATGATGTGGGTCAATCGTGAGGAATCGCTAGCACTGCTTTGGTTTGAAAGGAGGAGCCTTCATTGATTTAGAGAAAGCAATGGCGACTCCTATAGTGGATGGATATCAGAGTAAACTTGAGTCCGTTGGTTGGGGTTTGCGATCTTCAGAAATCGAAGTAAGAAAGTTGCCAGAAAACTCCAAACCTGTAAGTGTTGCAGTTAGCATTATATTACATGTTTCCTCTCCCAGGCCATCTTGGGTTGAGTTTTGTGTTTATTTATACTGTGTTTAGACATATTAGATGTACAAAACACGGACCCGAGAATAAATATTAACGAATTACACAGATATATCATTTTTGAACATGCCAAAAAATAGATGTTGCGATTGCTTCCTTAATATCCAAAACTTGTAGTTATGAAAACTAAAAAAAAAACAAGTAAATTCATGAACTGGTCTGCACTGGAGCTTTTTTAATTCTAAATACAATTTTGTTCTCATGTCTAGACAATGGACGAGACGCCATGGAAAGGTCCATCCTATATAATAATGGAAAACGTTTTCCGGTTTCCCCATTTCAATTCATTTAAAAAAACCCAGTATTTCAGCTCGCTACTTTTCAAGTGTGAGTTTTCCCAAATATGCTGCTAATTTTTCCTAAAATTTAAAACACTGACAAAATAGGAAATTTCAATTTACTTGGGACATGATGCTTAAATTCAACATAACTAGCATAGCCTTAGGAATGGAAAATGCTTCATTGTCCAAAATGAGCAACCCTTCAAAGTGGAAGTATGATGCCAAGTTCATTTTCTGAAAACTATATAGCATCATCCGTCAATCCATAAGATGCAGTCATATGAGAGGCTCTGAGGGAGGGGATCATAATCACATTATAGAACAAAACTTGATGGTATTCTTCATGTCAACAAAGCACACTTTTTTTTGGAGTTTATTTATTTATTATCAACTCTGTGATTAAATGTGTGCTGGCTTCAAGTATTCATAGAATATGTGACCCCCTGAATAATTTAAAACGAACTAAAAGAACAATTAATGGTCTATGAGAATAGTCATTAATCTAATAAAATGACCCCAAAGGTTATAGTCTGTGGTGGATCGAGAGAAACCTAGAGTATTTCAAGAGAGCCCTGGGATTGGATGAGAAGATTCACTGAGGCAATGAGTCCCAAAGCTAATTGAAAGGCATTGTTGGATGTCACGAGATGGTTGAGGTCCAAGGAGACGAACCTTAATAATTTGGTATCGGATAAAATATTTGGTCGCAAGTGTGATGGTCATGCCGAGGGTTTGAGGTGCAGGGTTCGTAATGAGGACAGTGAGGGGAGACTGACACCTTCCATGGATCAAAGGCTTTAAGAACTTGTTGCCATCTGTGACTTCTTCTTTTTTTTTTTTGGAGAGCCTGACTAACAAGAATTTTATTTTTAAATGTGTTTTTTTAAAACAAAAAGGGGAGCTATAAATTAATAGGTGATCCCATCAGGTTACGAAAGGCTCACAATCAACCAAGAGACAATCCAAAATGCCACGAAAGGCTCTCAAGATTGGATGGGAGGTTCTACCAAGTAATAATGGATCCAAGGTTGATCATCAAGAGATACTATTGGATGCCCTATGATGGTTAAAATCGGCACATGACAACAAATTTGCAGAAGAAATTCAATAAATATGCGTAAAGGAGCATTAAAAAAGACTGCACCAGTTCATAGAAGCCATGTAGGATGATGAATTAAAGGCTTACCTTCTCTCTTCCACCGGAATTGCTTGCATGCACATCCCCAACTAATTTTAATGCCTTGGAGGATTGAGGCATGGCCTTCATTGCCACCCTGGCAACGTGTAAAGCCTCTTTGGTCTTGTTGATAGCCAAATAAGAATGAACCAGACCTGAAAAAAAGATCAATTCAAGAAATTATCAGTCAATTTCTTCAACATTTACAGCTGCTTTGATGGCATAAGCACACTAAATCCACTGTGTGATCCTATGAGTTAAAAACCAAACCTTGATATGAACGAAGATCAGGCCTCAACTCCTGAGCTGCCCTGAAGGCTGTTACAGCTGCTTCTGGCCTATTCATCGATAAAAGCAAATTACCCTGAAAGCATACAAAAAATATCGATAAGTAGCTCAAGAAGATTCCACAATGAATTAAAGGCCAGTATACCTTCATCATATAACCCAGCATATGCCTCTCATCAATCCGGACACTCTGGTTTCAAAAGAGAAAGCAAGACTTGTGAGTTGTATTGTTGTAAGAATCCATCGCCACTGCAATTTTTTTTTTTTTTAAACACTAACCTTCTCAGCAAAAGACAAAGCCCCTTTGTCATCTTTTCTTTCCCAGAACACAGACAAAGCAACAAGGACTTCAGGTCTTGTAGGATCAATGTTAAGCAAATCATGCACCAACTTGTTTAGTTTTGAGGGATCTGGTTTTGTTTTTAAAAGCATTGCATACTCATCCATGTAGGTCAAAATATATGGATCAACTGCCCGGGCCTGTCAAGATGAAGATTTTAAAAATATGCTCATGCGTGCATGCATATGTGACATTTAGGTTCATAAATTATTCATCAAACATCAAAACCAGTCAAACTTACCTTTTCAAAGCTCATGATAGCGTCATCAGTCTTTCCAATAATGACTTCAATCTAGACAAGAATAATAAGCCAACGCACGCTTTAATTTATTGCCAGCATGAGTAAATGTAAATTAAACGCAAAATTGAATTCAGAAGAAATCCCAGTCTCGCATCATTAAGGTGAAGAGCCTCAGGAACATACTATGGAATTGAGGACAAGAGGAGCAGACTAAAGAACAATAATTACCTTTGCAACTTCGAGCAAAATATGAAGATTGTTAGGAAAGATTTGTAGTAGTTCTCTGAAGTGTTCCAAACCACCTGCTATTATATGAACAATGTAAGGAAGATGACTGAAACTCATCAATTGCATCAAAATTTTGATAATACAGACCAGGCAAGCAGAAGTTCTGAGTTAAGTACTTCAACAAATGGGCAAAATGTTTTGTTTGATCTGAACTCTAAAAAATGCATGTCTGTCTGCATGATGCATGTGTGCAAGTGTGCGTATATGCATGCATGCATGTGCATAATCATTGCGACAACAATAATATGAATGAACTACAGCAGAAAATTCGTAATTGAATTGAAAATTATAATTTTCAAGTTTTACATGGAAACTTGAAAGCTTGAAATTTTGATGATTATTTGGTATTTGCTATATCCGGCATTCTTTCCATAATCCATTTGGTATCAAGCTTCAAGATGATACAAAACATAAACCTCCCCAGCCCCCCCCCCCCAAATAAAAAATAAAAGAATTCTAACACATTAAATAATATGTGTACGCATGCGAGTATCAAAATAAAGCCAGATAAAAATATTTCATTCTATCAAATCAATTATCAGATTACAATTTGCAAACAAAAAAATTTGTTTACTTATTAATTAATTATTAAATTCAATTATAACCTTATCAATATCATCTTCAAAAACCACAACATCCATCCATTAATACCATCCAAATATTGTTAACAAAACCAATGTGCGACACCTAACATTCCATATATGGTAATACATTGTTGCATACATATCAAGACATGTTCGAGCCTTTTTCAAAAAAAAAACCATGCTTAAGTGTCGAAGGAATGGGCCAGAAAAACATCGACAGTGTCAGAGCTATTCATAAAAATAAAAGGCAAATGATAAATCCTTAGAATGCTTGATAGAGTACCAAACATGTCATGTTGAATCAAATGTATCAATGCGAACAGGAAACTTTGTTCACCTTTATGGTCATTTAAGGCAACACAGCATTGGGCTTCAACATATCTCTGCACAGAACAACTGGATTGATGATGTCATACAATACTCAAAAATAAATGTTGTCAGAAGAATTTTTTACAATCATTTATTTTTGTTAGAATGGAGAAGATTGGACTCAATATCCAAGATACCTCTTAACAGAGTTCTTGGAGTTTATTTATAGGGAATTATAATGATAACAAAACACCCAAGTCCGATGTGGGGCAAACACTCCAACACTCCCCCTCAAGTTAGGTTTGCCTAACTTGGATACATAAGAAAACAGAAAGAAACCCCAACACTACCTTTCAAGTTGGACATACCCAATTTGATTACACAACAAGACAAAACATAAGAAAATATAAACTGTCATGGTTGCTCCCCCTCAATAAGTTAACGGATGATGTCGCTCAAAAAGATTGTATCAACCAAGGAACAACGTCCGTCATGCAGAACCAGCAGGAATAGCTAGAAATAGAATACACCAGCAGGAATAGTTGGATCGAGCCTCGGCAAGAATAGTTAGATCAAGAGCATCCAGGCATGCAGGAACAACACCGTGATCGGATGTCCAACAAGGATAGTCAGACTACATCAATGGTGCGGCGAGGCATAATGGGTGAAGGAGAGGGCTGGACAAAGCTAAAACTTTTGACAAAACCTGCGCGGGAAGGGGGGGACAGCGGAAGTGGCATGCGGGGGTCGCAGCAGATTCGTCCAACCAGGGCGTGCAAAGGGAGATGCACGCAGCTACGGGAACGAGGACAGGTCGGGCGCGCCTAGAGTAGTACCTGCCAGATGTGGGTGTCGGCCAGGGAAGACGTGCGCGGGGTGGCATGCGTGCAGAGGAACTGGGAGATGTCGTCGATCCAAGTGGTTGCGACCGCCGTCAGAGGAGGGAGGGGTGGCGCGCGTCAGTTGCAGCTCCTTCTGAGGAAGGAGCAACAGCAGGGGGTCTTGCGCTAGGAGGCATGTGCAACAGCAATTGTCGCATCAGGGTGGGGCGATAGGACAGAATGCAACAGGAAGAGTCGTCGCGTGATAGGGAAGGGTGGTCGGCAGGGGATGGTGGTAGGACTAGGAAGGTGTATTAATGGAGGGAAGGAATTACAACGGAGAGGAGGAGAGGAAACAGAGAAAAAACTACAAGCTCCCACCAGGGAAACTCCCGCCCAAGCCTACAGTCGGGTTCCTTTCTAACAGAAAAGGGAATATCCCCCCACTACTCCCAACGTTCCCCCCTTTATAACTGCTTCATAACAACCCACGTAGCTTAACAACTTGAGTTATCCCCCCACTATCTCCCAACCCACGTGTCCAGCAACTGAACCCATTGGTCCCCTCAGTTTGTTATTTTGTTTCTCCTGGCCCAAGTGGCCTAACGGCTAGTTCCCTCTGATTGAACAGCTTTGCCCCTCCTGGAATAAACCTTCCACTCTCCCGGAAGGTCCCAGATCCTACCACTACCCACTACATGAGAATCAGCCTTGTCCTCAAGACTGAATGTGGGAAATTGATTGTGGAGTACAAATTCATCCTCCCAAGTCGCATAAGCAACAAGTAGGCCCTTCTAGTGAATTAGAAATTGCGGCTGAAAAATGTCATCCTGGAGGTGATAGCGGCGGGATAGAATGGTTGTTGGCTCCGGTTGGGAAGTGTCATCACTGGCCAAGTCCGAAGGAAGGGAGGATGAGGCAGTATGAGGCCGACAACGACTTTGAGCTGGGAGACATGAAAAACATCGTGGATGCGGGCTGTGTTGGGCAATTCCAATTGGTAGGCAACCGGGCCAATCTGGCAGAGGATCTTGAAAAGGCCATAAAACCGAGGAGACAATTTTTGAGAGATCCGGCGAGCAAGGGGGTGTTGTCTGTGAGGTCTTAGTTTGGCATAGACCTGGTCGCTAACTGCAAAAGAAACAGAGCGGCGGTGGCGGTTTTCCTGAATGCGCATAACGTCCTGGGCTTGATTAAAGTGGTGTCTAAGTTGATTTAAGGCCTCATCCCGGTCCTGCAAAGCAGAAGCTACTACAGCCACACGGACCTTAGAAGAAAGGAAACTGATGAGGGCAAGAGGTTTGAGCCCATAAATGAGCTCGAATGGTGTGGTCTTGATTGCCGAGTGCTAAGAGATATTGTAGAATAATTCAGCTCATGGAATCCAATAAGACCTGTGTTTGGGTTGCTCCCCAGCGAAACATTGAAGATAAGTCTCAGGGTAATGGTTGAGGACCTCCGTTTAGTCATCCGTTTGCGAATGGTAAGCGGAGCTAAATCGCAACTTAGTGTCGTGGAGGCAGAACAATTCTGTCCAAAAGTGTGAGAAAAACCGGTCCCGGTCACTGACTATTGAAGTTGGCAGCCCATGTAGACTGACAATTTCCTTGAAAAAAATTTCTGCTACCCGGGTGGCCGTGTACGAGTGTTTTAATAAAAGAAAATGGGCGTACTTGGAGAGGCGATCCACCACCACAAAGATAACATTAAAGCCGCCAAATTTAGGCAGCCCGGTAATAAAATCCATAGAAAGGTCTTCCCAAATGGCAGTCGGGGTGTCCAAAGGGTGGAGCAACCCGGCTGGGGATAAGGTGGAATATTTGTTTCTTTGACAGAGACCATACATTGACAGACAAAATCTTGAACAGCAGCCTTCATACCCTGCCAGTAAAGGGTAGCAGCAAGGCGTCGATAGTTGCGATAAAATCCGGAATGCCCCCCTTCCGGAGAGGAATGGTATTCTGCTAGGAGAGTAGGTATCCAAGGACTGCTGAAGATGGTATCCCGGATAAGAAGTATGGTTGTCCTGTAAGGTGTGGATTATGTTTTGAAGGTGGAGATCGGCTGGAATGTCCTTGAGGAGGTCCCGACCGTCTGTCCATTGAGAAACGGACCGAGTAAAAGCCAAATCAGCAGAATCATGGTAGCGGGATAAGGCACCAGCATCTATTTGATTTCAAAGTGGTGGCCCAAGAGTTTAGCGAGTCAGCATTGTTGATCGGCAGTCGTAATTCGCTGTTGTAGCAGAAACTTAAGGTTGCGTTGATCTGAATAAACCACAAAAGGGTGGCCCAAGAGGTAGGGATGCCAGTGTTAGATGGCAAGTACAAGAGCCATCGGTTCTTTCTCATAGGTGGATTTAGCCAAACTCCAAGGGGATAAAACCTTGCTAAAATAGGAAATCGGCTGCTGATGTTGCATAAGGACAGCGCCAATGCCGCGCCAGATGCATCACATTCCAGCTCAAAAATAGAGGAAAAATCCGAAAGAATGAGAAGAGGAGCCTGGGTGACGAGCCACTGCAAGTGGCTGAAGGCATGCTGCGCTGCAAGAAGCCAGTGAAAGCCCCCCTTCTTGGTGAGGGTTGTGAGTGGTTGAGCAATGGCACCATAATTCTGAATAAAACGACGATAATAGCCGGTTAAACCGAGAAAATCGCGGACTCCTCAGACAGTAATCGGCTGAGGCCAGTCAAGAACAGCCTGGATTTTGGCCGGGTCCATAACCACGCCTTGGCCGAAGATAATATGACTCAAATACTCAAATCTACTACTGGAAAATTTGATATTTTGGGGGGTTAGGAAAAATGTATCGTCCAGTAATATTTGGAGGACAGCAATGAGATGTTCTTGGTGGAGCTCCCAGCTGTGGCTGTATACCAAAATATCATCAAAAAATATTAGCACAAATTTACGAAGTAGGGGCTAAAATAAAGCATCAATATCTCCTGAAAAGTCAAGGGAGCATTAGTAAGGCCAAATGGCATTATTAGATACTCATAATGTCCGTGATGAGTCTGGAAAGTTGTCTTGTCAATATCGGCCTCCTGCATACGAATCTGATGATATCCCGACATGAGGTCAAGTTTGGAAAAACATGTGGCGTCGTGGAGCTCATCAAGTAATTCTTCTACCAGTGGTATAGGGAACTTGTCTGGGATGGTAGCTTTGTTGAGGGTGCGATAGTCAACACACATGCGCAAGGAGGTGTCTTTTTTTTACTAGTAACACAAGGCTCGAGTAGGCACTAAAGCTAGGTCGAACCAAGCCAGACAGAAGCCTGCTGCTCGATTTCATTTTTCCGGACATAGGGGTATCAATAAGGGCGGACAACCACGGGACCTTGGCCAGGTACCAGCCGGATAACATGATCCCGGTGACGTTTTGGCGGGAGGCCTGGGAGTCCTTGAAAACCAGTGCGAATTGAGAAGTCAAACAGTTGTAAATTGTTTGTAGTGGAGTAGGCAATACGGAGGATGCCAGGCTGGTTTGCCCCCAACAGTAAACGAAGACGACTGGATTCCGGTGAGCGCTTGGTCTGACCCAATAAGGATACTGCAGTTTGAGTGCGCTGGGGTGCTCCTTGCAAACAGTAGGTGCGGTTGGCGATTGAAAATTTCATAATCATAGTGTGCCAATTTATCTGGACCTCCCCCAAAGTACGGAGCCAAGCAGTGCCTAAAATAATATACAAACTGCCAATGTTGAGAACATGGAAATCAAGGTGACAATTGTAATTGTCGATAAGCAATGGTAATTGATGGCATATTCCCAAGGACCATGTCTGATGGTCGTCCCCCGTTTTAATACGAAGTGTTGTAGTGGTCTGCACCTCGAGAGCAAGTAAACAGATTAATAGTGGGGTCCGAGCAGCGGTGTGTGGGTGAGTAAGGTAACTCACACCGAAAACAGAGTCCCTTTTTTCGTCAGTCTTCTCATTCCTGAGAGGTCGGGTGATGAACACCGCGGCTAGCAGTATGGGTGGTGCGGGGCGCCTCTCCTGATAGCCCCTGAGCAGTTTTCTCTGGGCAAGAGGAAAGGCAACCCGATGGTGGAGGGGGATGCACAGAGCAATGAGGGGGAAACCAAGCAATGGCATCGCGACTGGCCAAAGGCGGGCGGGGACCCCCCTGGAAGAACCGGTAGAATCGTGGTGGAGGGCTAATTCAATATTGTGCGCCAAGCGCATGGCCTGAAGGCATGTGTCGGGGTTATGAATCTGCACCCAAGAACGGATATCTTCTTGCAAGCCATTTAAAAAATAACCCAGGTATTGTGGTTCCAGAAGATGCGGTAGCAAAGAGGCAAGATACTCATATTGTTTGATGTAGTCCTGAACGAAGCCTTATTGGTGGAGCACCGCTAACTCCTCTTAGGGGTTTTGGATGTCAAGACCACTAAAATGCTCAAGTAGTTCATGTTTGAAAACGGACCATGTTAAGCCTGGGCAAACCACCGTGAGAATGGTGAACCAATGGATGGCAGTATCCTCCATACTGACTTGGGCAAGCTGGATCCAAAATGGTTCTGGTATGATGAATACGGAATTATAATTTTGCCCTAGTTAGCCGCCTCGAGGATCTGAGCCATCAAACAATAGAAATTCAATACGGCGGGAGATGGGAGAAGGATTAGAAAGAGTGTTCGTACCAGAAGGTGGAAAATGAAGAGATGGGTGTATTGTGGTATTGGAGTGGGATGAAGTTTCCAGCGGCCGTGAATCAGGCTGGTGAGATTGTTTCTCGGAATGGCGCAACATCAATTTCCGAAACTCAGTTTGTTCGGCGAATTCCAGTTCCCAACAACGTTGATTCTGACGCAGGTCCTGAATCCCCTGCTGGAGCTCGCCGACTGTTGTGGTTAGGGCGGCAATGGAGGAGGTGACAGTATCGATGCGCTCATCGACTCCATTCAAGCGAGATTGGTTTATCGTTTCCATGAAGAAAGGGGGCAGGTCGGACCAAGTGTTACGAACAGAGGACTGGGAAGGTGTATTAATGGAGGGAAGGAATTACAGCAAAGAAAAGGAGAGGAAACGGAGAAAAAACTACAAGCTCCCACCAGGGAAACTCCCGCCCAAGCCTACAGTGGGGTTCCTTTCTAACAGAAAAGGGAATATCCCCCCACTACTCCCCACGTCCCCCCCTTTATAACTGCTTCATAACAGACGTGGCTTAACAACTCGAGTTATCCCCCCACTATCTCCCAACCCACGTGTCCACTAACTGAACCCAACTGTCCCCCCAGTTTGTTATTCTGTTTCTCCTGGCCCAAGTGGCCTAACGGCTAGTTCCCTCTAATTGGACAGCTTTGCCCCTCCTGGAATAAACCTCCCACTCTCCCGAAAGGTCCTGGATCCTATAAGATGGCGACGCCGGAGGGGAGGGATGCGTGCGCGCAGGAGAGGACGGTTGTGACAGTGGCCAGGGAGGGGTTGTCGGGTAGGGAGGGTCGCCACGCAAGGGGGTCGTCGCATGATAGGAAAGGGGCAGTTGGCAAGGAATGGTGACGCCGAAGGGGAGGGATAAGCGCGTGCGCAGGAGCTGACGGTTGTGACGGTGGCAAGGGAGGGGTCGTCGAGTAGGGAGGGTCGTCGCGCAGGGGGTGTTGTCGCGAAAGGCAAGGGGGTGTCGCGAAAGGCAGGGACTGACACGCAAGGGGGGGGGGGGACCGACATTGACTAGAGGCGTCGTCGTGCAGGGACGTCGTCATGCAGGGGGGCGAACGTGCAGGGATGGGCAACGCGCGAAGGTGGTCAGGAAAGTCCTTCGCGCGGGAGGGGCGACATTAGGAGGGGCGTCGGGGGTTGTCGCAGCCGACAGAGGGGCGGCAATGTTAGGAGTGGAGTGTCGGGAGCTGTCGCGACTGGCTGGAGGGGTCGCACCAGGAGAGGCAGGGAGTGGCGCTGTTGTGACAGAAGCCAAGGGTCGCCGCCCCCAATGGAGGAAAACCCTGGAAAACCTAGGGTGAAAGAGGATATAAGGGAGGCCTTGGAGTTTATTTATAGAGAATTATAATGATAACAAAACACCGAAGTCCTATGTGGGGCAAACACACCAACAATTTTCTTAAAAGCAATGCAAAAAGGACTCAAAAGAACTTTCAGGTCACATTTACATCAAAGAAACGAAAAACGACAAGTCATTTGCATAGGGGAAAAAAACTTAAAACAATTTAGTCATGACTGAATATAAGATGGAAAAAAGGCCAGAGAGATAGCATGCAACTTCAACAAATCCTTGTATCATATTGCACTCACCTGCAGCCAACGATTAGAATCAAAATGATCAAATGGAGGTCTGCCACTTCTGTTGGGTGTCTACAAAAGTTGAAGACAATTTAACATCAGAAGCTATATAAAGGATTCATAAATCAACAAAACTTAACCCTTCTAATGCTATAAATCAACAGAAAACAGTTTTAGATTACTTCTTGCAAAAGGTTGATATGTTTGGTTATTTCATGCAAATAACCCAGACGATCAACAAATTTCAATACGTTGATGACGATAGTAGCTATTACCAAAAAAAATTGAAAAAAAGGACCACTTGCCAAAGCTGAAAAGGTTTGGCAATTGGTAACACGTTGAGCAAATCAAATTTCTTGGTGGAAAAACATTAAGAAAAACAAGATCATTCAATTCTCCACAATATAACAAGTCAGATTGTCATTGCAGGAGAAGATCATCACTACAGCCTCCCATGTACTGAAGTGGAAACATGGATTGTACTCAACAATATTCATATTACCATTTCAATTCAAAGAAGCAATAGATGCAACATTAATATCAATAAATAAGACTTTAATAATCACCTAATAGAATAAGGATTTATGCCAGCCATAAAGTAGTTTCACTAAAAAACCTGTGGAAACAATGATATAATATCCTTGGCAGGAACACCTAGTTCAGCTAAAGCTGCATTGGCCTCTAGGATGTAAGGACATTGCCTGCCACAAGAAAAAAAAAACGAAGAAGGATGAGAAAAATCAAGTGAAGTCCCAGCATATGGAAGCATTTTAAATGGATAATTTAATTAAGAAGAAGCTAGAGAAAACAAAAAATTGGAGTTAAGCATTGATATTTGAATACATAAGAACGTATAAGGTTAGTATAAATACATACTACGTAACCCCAATTATAGTAAATTTCACATTGCTCATTCTTGAGGAAGAAAAAACATCATCATATCATGATAAGTCACTGCATATTTTCCATTATTTTTCTTCTCGATCATTTTATATGATTTGTCAATAATTGTTGAACATTTTAAAACAATATAAATATTGGATAAAAATAACAATAAATAACAATGCATGCTTTAATCAGCCAACCAACTTGACAAACCTCAAACATTCTTTGTAACAAGTAATGGCAGCTCGCACATGTCTGGAATTCCGATAAAGCTTTCCCATAGTTAGGTTCATCGGCGAGTTTCTCGATTTGCTTGGAATGCCCTCCATCTGTAAAATAGAACAGTGTAACAATGTAAAATAATCCAAGTGCAGATATAAAAAAAATCAAAATATAGAAACAAAAAAAACACTTGGAAAAAAAATGATCCATGAGTAAACAAGATGTACAAAAATATTAAATCTAAACAGGAAAAACCCATCATGGCACCAAAAATCAAACACAAAAAAAAAACACTAGTAGAAAGCTCGAGCCTCAGACACCCATCCACCCCAGTTGCAGAGCATAGAAATGCACTTGGCAGCACATGGGGAAAATTAATTTTCGGTTTATCAGTTTTTAGGTTCATTGTGTTTCAATCCCAAAGCTAAATAAACAATGAAAGAGCGCGGGGGGGGGGGGGCAACACCAGATATTGAACTCGTGCAATTCCCTTCAGAATAACCCACTTACAGCAAACAAGCTAATCAATATTGTAATACTCTAAAAGAGCAAGCACTGAAAAAATACCTCAGCAATAGCAGCTTTAGTTTCATTTAGTGCACAGTGGCAAGTTGCAATTTTAAACTTCACCTTAAAAGGAAAAATATGATGGAAGTGAAAGGGTTCAAATATATATATATATATATAAATATATAATGGAAGTAGAAGAAATCCAATGGACATTGCATACACATATGCAAAGAAGAAAACTAAATGAAGTCAATCTACCTCATTTTCGTTAACTGCTGAAATGCTAAGAGGGCCTGGAGAAGAAGTTCGGTTTGAGGTGGGCAATGAACTTCTGGAAGTTGTGACATTTTGTTTAGGAATGGTTTTGCAGAGTTGCAAGGCTTGCTTGTATGCATGCTGGCAGCACCAAAATTTCATTATAAAAGAAACATCCACTTAAGTCATGAAATTTATGAATTCATTTACATCAGATGATGGAAGCCGTTAAGGGGGTGGTAAAGGACCCAATATTATAAATGCTATTTTGGTACACAAATGAAAACTGTATGCAAATAAAAAATATATCAATAAACAAAAGAATCAGGCATGCATGCTGTGGTAAGAAGGTCATGCAGAATGTTAAAACATCAGACATTATCAAGTTCATGAGCACCGCTTGACTGATTACTTGGAATTTGAAATAATGAGAGATATAAACAGATCAGGATCTTCTGCTGCGATAAATTCTGAGCCTAATATTCTGTGATGACAAACAATTCCTATAAAGTTATAAAACTCTCCTTGCCCTAACAGATGAATGCATACACAGAGCCACAAAATTGTATTGTCAATTTAAGGAGAAATACCGAATGATTCCAGTAAAAGAATAATAGCAGTTACTGCTTTCCCTTATTCGGGTATTTACTTGGCTTCATTTTCTACAAAACCAAGCATTGGCTAAAAAAAATCATATTCCCTCTCTTCCCTCATATTCTCCCTTGTTTTTGCTAAAGGCAAAAAAAGAATGGTCTGCATAAGTCAATTTGTGAAAAAATATATTGCAGCAAAAACAGCAAAGATTTAGTTACCAAACCTAAAGAAGGAAAAATCAAATCAACCAACCTGAACTACATTTGACCATGGAAGATAAGGAATTTCAAGGAATCAAAGCGACCCACATAAAGATATTTTATTCTATTATCATTTCCATGGCTCGGAAAAAGCAAAGGCATGGGAAGGGATAATGAGCCTTTAGAATGCTGTCATTTCAACAGATTTCATTCAACGTACGGAATTGGCTTTAGTATCTGTGTTTCTAAGACGGATAAAGAAACAAGCAGACACGCCAGGTCGCACTTACAATTGCTCTTCGGTACTCTCTATCGCGACGCAACGCATCACCATGAAGCACCTGTGCCGAGATACAGAGTGATCAGTCATCCGCGGAGACGGAGAGCATGAATTGAAATTGACCTACGGAAAACTCACCAAGTTCTCGGCCTTGAGTTGTGGACTGGAATCAGCATTAATGGCGGACGATGAAATAAGAAAGCAACCCTGTTCAGCAACAATACTGGTTTAGTGAACAGCATTCGTATTTGAAAATCGAAGTAGGGAGTGTGAGAGCGCGGACAAACAAACAAATTTACGAGCGTTTGGGCGGATCTGTAGGGACTATGTTCGATGAGATTGAAGATTTGGTCCTTGGGAATGTCCATTGCTGCGGTAAAGTAGCACTCCTTGACACGATACTGGTGGACGTCTTAAGTTTAGGAACACCGCGCCGGTCACCGGCAAATCTATTATCTATTATCTATTATATATTATCTATACTAAATTAGGCTTCTTCTTACCCTACATGTCACCTTACCCTTCTTCCACGTCCCCTACCCTTCTAATTCCCTCCACTTTCCCATCCTCCCTCCCGCGACACAGTCGGCCTCCCCCAGACGTGCTCTCCCGTCATCCCTCTGAATCAGGGTTCGCTTCTTCCGGCTTCCTTCGACATTCCGGCTTCCTTCGACATTCCTCCGCTCAACATTAACAGCTCTGGCGACGCCATCTGGTGTTCTCGCCTGCACGCTCTGCCCTCTGCCAATTTGATTTAGGGTTTCGAGCTACCGGCCTCCTTCGAGAAAAATCTTCGATACAGTCTTCCAATTTTCAGTCGCACCTCCTGCGATGCCATTCGGAGTCCGGCACGTTGTCTACTATTACCTCCATATAACGGTTTCGTCCTACCGGTTGGCTTTGACGAATGTCAACCAAACAGTCCTCATCCTCTTCGCTAGGCAGTCGGTATTGCATCGTCCAGGTTCAGTTTCTCTCGATGCGAGCTCCCATCGTTGAATAGATGTACAGATTCCTCCATTCTACCATATGATGTTCGAATGAAATTTTCCAGTATTTTTTTTTCGCGTCTATTTTGTCTGATTTCGCATATCAGTATGCAACTGCAATCCATGTATAGATACCTTTTACTGCATCAGTTGACATTCAAATTGCAGATTTGCTTGTATATTTTCTGTCTAATTTATATATGTTTCTTTGATGTTGTTATAACTGTGGTTCATTGCAATCACAGTACAGTGCTTCGTCAGGTTTACAGAATATTTACTCCCGCTCTTACATCTGTCTAATTTATATATGTTCCTTTGATGTTGTTATTTCTTTGATGTTGCTATAGCTTTGGTATAAGTGTCGTTTAGTGAGATAACTATACACTGCTTAACTATGGGTACCTTTTACTGCATTATGTGACATTCAATTTGAAGATTTGAATTTATATTTTTTGTGTAATCTATATATATAAGGCTCCGGCCTTAAACATTACTTAATACTGAATTAAATGAATAATTCACATTGAGAATCTTTTCAGGTTTAGAATTTTAGAAAATTAGATCATAACTATTACATCTCAAAAAAAATTACACATTAGACACTTCTACAAAGTTCCTTTTTTTACAATACATGAACTCTTAAAAAAAAAGAGTCACGTCTAGTTCCATGTTTAAGACAATATGAATTTTCCTTGATCTCATCCTTGACCATATTCCACATTATGTCCTGTGAAAAACATTTCAAAAAAACTTGGGGTGAGAATAAAAAGCTCAGTAAGGGATACACAAAGAAAGAAAACTGTTAGTTTTTCAAAACATCAAGTAAACCATGAATACTTTATCAAAGTAACACTTTTCACCTTTAAGAAGTAGTAAATACTCTTCACTGAATAAAAGATCATTACTTACCCTTTTGTAACTAAAAGATTACCATAAAACCCATATAAATAACACATAACTTATAAAGGTAACTTGGGACACAAACATACTTAAACGGAATAACCACACGATCGACTTCCACACATATCACTAAATGGAATAGCCATACGGCCGACTTTCATACCCAATGCATTGGAGGTTATAACGTAACCACCCATCCTGGTATTCACGGCACCACCCGTCATATGGTTTATCACGTAACCACCCGTCAAATGTCCAAGTACCATTATAAAATCATAAGACATAAAACAAAAATAATGGAAAGAAAACATTTCCAGATTTCAATCACAATATATCACTTAAATATATTGACATAACAAATCCATTATAAAAACCATTTTCAATACCAAAATACATAAAAGAGTATATGGTATTTATTTCATTTTAAAAAACATTACGACTTGTTGAGGAAGCCAAAGACCAAATAATACTCACGGCGGTGGAAAAGGTCGTTGTCACCGCGTACGTTAAAAGAAACATTCCTTTTTGTCGTTTAGTAAAACACTTCGTAGAAAAAGATTTCCTTTGAATGAAATGAAAAGTCAAAGGTGTTTTATACAGCGTATAAAAGAAAGTTGTGTATAAAACAAAATATGCCTCAATGAAAGGAGATTGAGACGAAGTCCCTTACCTCGTGTCCGACTTGACTCGATCGCTCTTTAATCTCCTGAATAATAAACTAGTGTTAATTTCTACTTGGTTAAGAACCTTTTTCAAGCTTATTATACCTTTTATATCACTTATTTTCATGTTATAAACATTATGTAATCATTCAAGTTAATAATGTTCGTTTTGTCGATATCTGGTTCTTAAGTCAAAAATGGACTTCTTACAATTACATGTTATTCATGTGGTCAAAGGTTCATTATATCCAGAATGATATTCATGATTTGGATATCATATATATCATATATATCCAGCATATACATGTATTTATAATAGTATATAACATTTAGAGATAAGAAATGAAATGCACCGTTCATGGAGACGGTAAGCCGTACGTACGCATGAACGCTACTTTCATTTCTATTTAATATTTAATGGAGTGAAATCATAATGATATAAATGTATATTATAATTCCAGTATAATATCATATATAATATCATTAACTCCATCCTTTATACTTCCTACATATGGCATTAACGAATCAAATCACTTTGAGGGGGCGGTAGTCCGCACTTCCTAAAATGAAGATATCGCGTTTACCCATAATGGAAACCATAAAGGTATGCCATAAATTAAAAAACAGAAGCATAAGAAAAATTTAAACATAATATATATCATATATAAATAGAGTGACATCTTAATGGCCACCATGAAAGGTGTTAAAAGAAGATTGAACAATCATCGTTTCGTGAGGCAGAAATTCACCAACCACAGAAACCATATGTTCTTTAACCATTAGATGAAGGTGTGTGTAAGTGTAGCTCAAATCCTTCTCATAAAAACATCCTAGTATATTGAATATACTGGTATTGTTACAAAAGAAAGGAATAAAAATAGTTTAGTGGGTTAGAAAAGAAAAATAAAACAAAAGAACACAAGTGAAGACATTACCTTTAAATCGGGTAACTCCTCTTGGTTTGAACCAAAAGGATTTCTTGAAGAGCTTTCTGCCTAAGGTAAGGCTTCTAGGATGAATAGAGGGATGTGGAGAGATAAAATGAGCAGAGCTTGGCCGAACCAAAGGCTTGAGAGGTGTGGGTAAGGAGGTAGAGGTGGGGGCCTTTTATAAGAGGAGAGGAGGGGCACTCTTGGAAAGTTATAAAACGTTACTTTATTATATAATGAGTTTCGGATTTTAAAGGTCCCAAAATTATATATTTCGAGGATAAGGTGATAAGAGTGTGAAATCCACACATTTAATAGATTTTTGACAAGTGTAGGTCTTAGATTTTACATTATCTTTTCATTTTATTTAAATCGTTAAATAATGAGGTAATCACTACATCATCACGATGTCATAAATAATTTAATTTATTTAATGTCTAAAAATTAAAAAAAAATCATGATGCAGGAATTTTTTTTAGCTTTCTAATTAATATTTATAGTAAAAAATATGACTTGTATAATCCCATGTAAAAATTGTTTTAGTAAAAAAATACATGTTTGTGACATTTTTATTTTAACTTTAAATAAAAAGTTATTAATGTTATTTTCTTACCCAAGTGGATCCATGGGGTCCCCAAGTTGACCCATGGATTGTCTTGGTCATCCATGACACATAAAATAAGGGTAGGAAATGTGTCAAGGTCATTTCATATTATTAAAACATTATTTTTTAATTGAATATGCTATTTTAAAATGTATCATTTCTGTATAATATATATATGCTTCTTTCGTGTTGGTGTAAGTGTCGTTCAGTAAAATCATAGTACACTGCCTATTTATGTTTACAAGATATACCATATAGAATTCAAACATGCATTATCTGTCAATTGTCTTATCAATATATTTTAAATTGAATCTACGTACCCATAAACATCTTTTGGTTGCATTCTAAAACTTGACAATTCAACATAAAGACAACATAACAAAGATGCAGACACCATCAGCATCGAGAGATGCAAGGTTGCAAAGGAGACTTTGTATGAGAGAATGAAAAATAGGTACAACAGTATAGTATTTCCTTGAAAACATTCTATAAACTTACTTACTGAATTATAGGTTCATAACTTCACAGGAAAATCACCCATGGACTACCATCAACTTTGTTCTACTACAACATTTGATTCAGTGTAACTGTATTCTGACTTGATCAGAGGAGCACACATACCACTTTCACCTATACCTACCAAAGGTTATTAATTTTTCATTTTACCAACATTTTCAGATACAGTCAATATATTAATTGTAAATAATGTAATCTACTTTACTCATTCTGCATTTGAATTGACAGTGGCTATAGATTCGGGATCTTCTTCGCCAATTAGTGTTAGAACAAGCATTAGAAAAGGTTGTAGTAACAGTATTAACTGTACTTCAAGTAAGTATCCGAGCGTTTCAATCTTAAATTACATCTAATCATTACGATTTTGTTCATGTACTATCTATTCACCAAAGGAGGATCATGCATATCATTGTCACCTTTATCTTTGAATGGTGAGTTATATTACACTATCAAAGAACAATGATTATATTTATTTATTTTACTATGTCGTAACATTGTATAGTTTGTCAACTATTAAATTTCATTGACAGATCATCATGGTTGTGGATCTTCATCAACAAGGTCTGCACCCTGTAGTAAGAGAAAGCATATATCAGCATCTAATGAAGAAAATTATGACCCCTCTGGTAACTACTTCGTCAACGTATTTTTGTGAACAAAATCAAGTTTTGTCTCATATGTATTGAACAATTAAACTAAATTTGCATTACTTTTGCTAGGTGTAACGACTAAGGGAAATATTCCCACTTACCCTTCACGTGACTCATTATCAGAGTAAGCATAGACCATGCCTTCAAATGCTTTTCAATTATCACATAGTGTAACTTGTTGCATACTATGTTTAAAACAGATACCATTTTACTTCTTCAACTACTGCTAACGAAGCTTATTTTCCCGACATAGGTGTGATGTATATTCTAATCATGATGTATTATTCTTTTGTATCTATAGATATATATCTCTATTCTTTCGGTATTTCAAAGTAATTTGAATGCATAATTTACACTTGAAAAATGCGTGTCATCTAAATTGAGTCATGTTATTTCAGAAAGAGATGTAACAACTGGTGAAATCAATGCTGGAATTACTTATCGAAGAGACTATTCAGTTTTGACCTACTACATAATCATTTGTTACTTTACAGATATTTCATATGCATTTTTTTACTAACTAAATGAAAATACTGTTGCACAAAGAATGAAACTACTTCACCTTGCAGAAAATGCAGGTCACTATATTATTTTTACCTTTTACTAGAATGTTATTCAAGTCATCACAGTTTTATGTAATTTATAATGCCAAGTTTATTAACACCATTCATTTAACCATTATTCACCTTCATAATATTTGAATAGTGGAGATCCCTCTAATGTTTTCCAATATTGTGGTTCTATCTTTTGGTTTGATGAGAGAAATATAAAATGCAACACCAAAGAAAACCCATGATTTGGTATATGTTGTGCGCTTAGTAAAGTCTCCTTGCAATTACTACCGTCCTGTCCTCCATACCTTCAAACGTTAGTCTTTAATCAAAACTCTGTAGAGGGGAGAGCATTCCAGGAATATATGCATATTTACAATTATATGTTTGCATTCACTTCATTGGGCGGTAAGGTTGACAGATCATTCAATAATGGAAGAGCTCCAATTATATTCAAATTGAATGGACAAAACTACCACCGCATAGGTAGTTTGTGTCCTCCTAAGGGACAACCACCTAGGTTTGCCCAGCTATATGTTTATGATACTAAGAACAAGTCTCAAAATAGGATTCTGAATGTCAGGTAATATTTAACACGTAGGTTAACACATTTACGTGGCTGTCATATTTTCACTTCATTCCTAATTTAATCCACTTTGCAGTTATGATGGAGCAAATTCAAACACAATGGTCAATTATAATATTGTTGTCAACTTACAAAATATTCTTCATGAAACAAATGTTTTAGCTCGTCATTTCAGAAGTGCAAAGGATGTTCTTGATCATCATGAACATGCAAACTTAAATTTTCACCTTCTTAAGAGAATACAAACATATGCAACAACATACAACTTGCCTACTACTTTTGAGATTGCGATGCTTATTGTCGGTGAAATTGAAGATCTCAATTGTGAAAGAGATATTATCATTCAAATCAGAAGTGGTGATTTGCAGCGGATTGATGGGCATCATCCCTTGTACCTTCTATTGCAATATCCACTTATTTTCACAAATGGTCAAGGTGGATATGTTGACAACATTTTGCATCGATCTAAATCTATGAGTACATGTAGAAAGGTTCGAAAAGTAACAATGCGTGAATACTTATCCTTTCACTTGAAGTGTTGTTCAAGTGATACATCAACATTACAACATTCAAGAAGACTGTTGCAATAATTTATTGTTGATGCTTATACAATGATAGAGTCTTAGAGACTATCCTTCATTCGCTTCAATCAAAAACGCTTGAGGGTTGATTTATACAATGGGTTGCAAGATTCTTTTCTTTGAGGTGACTGTGATGGGTATGCATGCGGGAAGCGAATCATTTTATCATCTACATTTACAGGTGGTCCCAAATATATGATTCAAAATTACCAAGATGCTATGTCAATATGCAATTGGGTAGGATATCCGAATTTGTTTTTAATGTTTACATGTAATCCACTATGGCCTGAAATCACTAGATTTGTATCAAGTAACAATCTTTTCCCTTCAGACTATCCACACATTGTATCCAGAATTTTCAATTTTAAGGTTTACCAGTTAATGAAAGATTTACGAGACAAATGTTTCTTTGGAAAGTCACAAGCAGGTACCTACTTTAATACAAATTATTTTATGAGATATACCTTATCTTATTTAATGAATTTGTTGTTGATTCGTGTCATTTATATCATTACTTTCTGTGAAGTTGTTCATACAGCGGAATTTCAGAAACATGGACTGCCTCATATACACATTTTACTATTTTTACATAGAGAGAGAAAAATAGGTACTCCGGCCTACATTGACAAATGTGTTTCTGCTGAAGTTCCAAACAAAGGTGATTTCCCAAAACTTCATGAGGTTGTTAAGAAGTTTATGATGCGTGGACCTTGTGGTGATGCAAATCGTAGATCACCTTGTCTGAAAAATGGCAAATGTACTAAATTTTTTCCAAAAAAAATTGTTGAAAGTACAACAGTTGATGATGATGGGTATGTTCTATACCGAAGAAGAAATGATGGAAACACAATCGTGAAAAATGGTGTCCCATTGGATAATTGGTTTGTTGTACTATATAATCTTTTCTTGCTAATGAAGTATCAATCTCATCTGAATATTGAAGTTTGCAATCAATCTACTTCCATCAAATATCTGTTTAAGTATATTAGAAAAGGTAATGATCGTGTAATAGCAACTTTGTATGAAATCAACACTACAACACTGTCAGGCAATAATGTCGATGAGATTAAGATGTATTATGATTTCCGATACATCTCTCCTTGTGAGGCCTCTTGGATGATATTTTCCTATGATATACACTATAGGTATCCTCCGGTTGAAAGATCACATTTTCATTTACCAGGCTAAAATAGTATTATGTACACTGACACTGATCATATCGAGGATGTGTTGAGTAAGGGTAATATTTCTGAATCAATGCTTACGACATGGTTTCAAGCTAATGTTGCTTACCAGAAAGGAAGATGTCTCACATTCGCAAAATTTCCAACTAGATTTTTATTCCACCAACGTGAAAAAATATGGTGTCCAAGAAAGGAGGGGTTCGGTATTGGTAGACTATATTATGTGCCACCGACAACTACAGAGCTATATTACATGCGATTAATGCTCACAAAGATCAGAGGCGCAACTTCTTTTGATAGTATTAAAACCGTGAACAACATTATTCATGGTACTTTTCATGAAGCATGTTCTGTATTGGGACTTCTTGCTGATGATAGGGAATTTATTGAAGAAATAAAAGAGGTGTGAACTTGGGCTATGGGACGGTCTATGCGCAGACTTTTTTCCAGTATTTTGTTCTCAAACAATATGTCTCGCCCAGACATTGTGTGACATGAAACATGGGAGCTCCTTAGTGAAGACATTCTCTATGCGCAACAAAATAGGCTACAAATGCCAGGTATATGTTTTCAAATTGCTCAATTTATATAATGTGAACTATGTAGTTGTTAATTCAGTAACTTTTACTTCTTTATTAAGACATTGTACTAATTAAATAACAATATTTCATGATTCCATTTAGATTTGACACTCACGGATCATCAAAAACAGATGTATGCTTTGCTTGAAATAGAGAACCTACTACAGAGGAATGGTAGATCTCTTCATTCTTTTCCACTAATGCCGGTTCCAGATTCTGAAATTGTCTCTCAATGAAATCAATTGCTATCTGATGAACTAAATCATAAAAGAGAGAGTCTTCGGAATGAGTATCTGACTTTGCAGAGTAAGCTTACTGATGAACAGAATGACTTGATGACTACCATTATGTCTTCGTTAACTACATCTGTTGGAGGTTTCTTTTTCTTGCATGGTCATGGAGGCACAGGTAAAACTTATATTTGGAAAGTATTGACATCTTTACTACAGTTAGAAGGTAATATTGTTCTGGCAATTGCATCCAGTGGAATTGCATCATTACTGCTACCTGGTGGGAGGACAACACATTCCAAATTTCGAATTCTGATATCTATTTCTGAAAACTCTGTTTGCAATATTCAACAAGGCAGTGATGTCGCAGATCTTCTACAGTTAACAAAGCTTATTATTTGGGATGAGGCACCAATGATTCATAAGCATTGTTTTGAAGCTCTTGACCGTACTTTAAAAGATATAATGTTGATAAAAAATGAAAATGCTTCAAACTTTCCATTCGGTGGAATAATTGTTCTGTTGGGTGGAGATTTCAGGAAAATATTGCCTGTCGTACCAGGTGGAAACAGAAATGAAATAGTTTCTTCAAGTATAGATTCTTCATACTTGTGGCAACATTGTTGTGTTCTAACACTAACAAGGAACATGATATTTCTTTCCAATTCTTCTACAATTTCAGATGAGGTTCTTGAATTTGCCAAATGGACTTTAGATATTGGTGAAGGTCAGTCGCATTGTAGAACCAAATGATGGTGAAACTACAATTCCAATTCCATCCGCATATCTTCTTGCTTGGACTAAAGATCCTATTTCTGAAGTTGTTGAACATACTTATCCCAACTTCATGTGTAACCATGCTGATGTTAATTATCTTAAAGACTGTTCCATCTTAGATCCAAATCGGGATATTGTTGAAGAAGTAAATGCGTACATGATGTCCCTCACGTGTTCTGAATACAAAGATTATTTCAGCTCAGATTCAGTTTGTGATGCAAGTTTTGATACAGATAGGCCGGAAAAAATTTACACATCTGATATGTTAAATGGGATTAATGTTTCAAGGATGGTTGCCCATAAAATTACACTCAAAATTGAGGTTCCTTTCATGTTTCTTTGAATTGTAGATCAGTCTGTGGGATTATGTAATGGGACTCGCTTGATTGTTACCCACTTGGGTGATCATGTCATCGGAGCAAGAATTCTATGTGGCTGTAATTCAGGATATCTTGCTTTCATTCCAAGATTAAATATGACACACTCCGACTATCGATGGCCTTTCAAACTACAAATAAGACAATATCCTTTGACTGTTTCTTATGCTATGACTATTAACAAAAGTCAAGGACAATCGTTGTCTTCTGTTGGGTTGTATCTTTGAAAACCTGTGTTTTGTCATGATCAATTATATGTTGCTCTATCTAGAGTCACATCACCATTAGGTTTGAAAATAGTAGTTGGTGATAATATCCCCAAAACTCATGAATCAACGCAAAATATTGTATACAAAGAAATATTTCATAGATTGTGTTAGGTATATGTTAAATTGTCAATGTTTGGTTCTGCTCAGCTTATTTATGTCTGATTTTATGAATCTCAAAGTTTCTGATTATGATCTCTTCGTAAAAAAATTAAAACAGTACATTTTTACCAAAATTTCACGGTCAATTACCCTTTTGAATGATATCACACCTGATACTGATGAGACATTGAAGATACAAGTGTGTATTTTGAATTTATGGTGCAACACATCATCCAGGTACTCCAATGATGTTGTTGCGATTGATATGATTCTTGGAGATTTACAGGTGATTTTAGAACAAAAATAGATTTCATATTATCTTTCTTTTATTTCATTTCTCTTCTCATTTCAAGTATACCACATATTTGTCAAGTTGATTTATATGTCTTTCAATTTTTGACATTCTTAGAAATTTATTTCTGCAGAAAGCGAAGATAAACTGTACTATTATTGGGCATCAAATTCTATCTAAGTTCAAAAATATATTGCATGAAGGGATGTGCTATTTCATACAGAACTTGCAGATAGCTACTAATCAAGGTACTTACTTAGGAATTAGACATGCATGTCGAGTACTATTCACATCAACAAAGCATTTCCGTCCATGTGATGCACCGATACCACATTTCTGTTTCGATTTTACTTCCTTTGAAGACATAATTCAGAGAAGGGTTCCAGAGCAACATTTAATAGGTAAACATGTATTATGATTTCTGTAATATTTTATGAATGTTTCTAAAGTTTCTCTATTGATCAATACATAATTTTATGGATTACTTTCAACTGTTTTTAGTTTACAGTACAAAACCTTTTCTTCTTTCTTATCTATTTTAGAAATTATTGGATATTTATGTTGCTCACATCCTCTTGAATCATTGATTAATTACAATTTCAATATGAAAATTGTCTTATAGGATGAAAGGTTAGTCATTATGGCCTTTTAGTATCTCTGACCTGCTGTTTATATTTAACATTATGTGGTACATATTTTTCTACAGTGGGTTACAACTTAAATGCAATTTGTGGGGTGACTATGCTAACCAAATGTCATCTTACTTGGAAGAAAACATTGGTTCATTAAATGTTTTAATATTGAAACTTTTCAGAGTTAAGAAATTGAATATTATTCTCTCTAATAACACAATTCCTTATTGCCCTTTCGTTTATTCAATGCTTTTAAAAGTTTTAAACCAGTATTCCAACTGAATTCGTTTTAAAACTACTTTTAGACTCTTATACTTACAACTGCCATTAATGCGACAAAAATCTATTTCAATCTTGATATTGAAGATGTTGAATCATTCAGAAAAAGGTGCTCTAGATACTTGATTTAATTGTGATTTTTTATATGTTGTACAATGTTTACTATACGATAGATGGACATATTATGTTTGACATTTGAGTTGCATTTTTCAATATTCAGATGTATGTTTATAATGGCATCGGAGAATCGAAGTCCAGCACTAACAAACCCATCTTCTTCCTCTACACCATTGCTATATTGGGAAAATAAAAAACTATTTCTGAATTCAAGATTAAAAAACCATTTCCATCATTTCTTCGTCGGTATAGAACATACCCATCATCATTAACTGTTGTACTTTCAACAATTTTTTTTGGAAAAAATTTAGTACATTTTCCATTTTTCATACAAGGTGATCTACGATTTTCATCACCACAAGGTCCACGCATCATAAACTTCTTAACAGCCTCATGAAGTTTTGGGAAATCACCTTTGTTTGGAACTTCAATAGAAACACATTTGTCAATGCAGGTAGGAGTACCTATTTTGCTCTCTCTACATAAAAATAGTAAAATGTGTATATGAGGCAGTCCACGTTTATGAAATTCCACTGTATGAACAACTGCACATAAAGTAATGATATAAATGACACGGTTCAACAACATATTCATTAAATAAGATAAAGTACGTCTCATAAAATAATTTGTATTAAAGTAGGTACCTGCTTGTGACTTTCCAAAGAAACATCTGTCTCGTAAATCTTTCATTAACTGGTCAACCTTAATATTGAAAATTCTGGATACAATGTGCTGATAGTCTGAAGGGAAAAGATCGTTACTCGATACAAATCTAGTGATTTCAGGCCATAGTGGATTGCATGTAAACATTAAAAACAAATCCGGATATCCTACCCAATTGCATATTGACATAACATCTTGGTAATTTTGAATCATATATTTGGGACCACCATTAAATGTAGATGATAAAATGATTCCTTTCCCGCATGCATACCCATCATGGTCACCTCAAAGAAAATCATCTTGCAACCCATTGTATAACTCAACCCTCAAGCGTTTTTAATTGAAGCAAATGAAGGATAGTCTCTGAGACTCTATCATTGTATAAGAATCAACAATAAATTATTGCAACAGTCTTCTTGAATGTTGTAATATTGATGTATCACTCGAACGACACTGCAAGTGAAAGGAGAAGTATTCATGCATTGTTACTTTCTGAACCCTTCTACATGTACTCATAGATGTATATCGATGAAAAATGTTGTCAACATATAAATCTTGACCATTTGTGAAAATAAGTGGATATTTCAATGGAAGGTATAAGGGATGATGCTCATCAATCCATTGCAAATCACCACTTCTTCTTTGAATGATAATATCTCTTTCACAGTTGAGATCTTCAATGTCATCGACAATAAGCATCACAATCTCAGAAGTAGTAGGCAAGTTGTATGTAGTTGCATCTGTTTGTCTTCTCTTAATAAGGCGTAAATTTAAGTTTGCATGTTCATGACGATCAAGAACATCCTTTTCACTTTTGAAATGACAAGCTAAAACATTTGTTTCATGGAACATATTTTCTAAGTTGACAACAATATTATAATTGACCACTGTGTTTGAATTTGCTCCCTCATAACTGCAAAGTGAATTAAATTAAGAATGAAATGAAAATCTGACAGTCACGTAAATGTGTTAACCTACATGTTAAATATTACCTGATGTTTAGAATCCTGTTTTGAGACTCGTTCATAGTATCATAAACATATAGCTGTGCTAACCTAGGTGGTTGTCCCTTGGGCGGACACAAACTACCTATGCGATGATAGTTTTGTCTATTCAATCTGAATATAATTGGACCTCTTCCATTATTGAATGATATGCCAACCTTACCGCCCAATGACGTGAATGCAAACATATAATTGAAAATATGCATATATTCCTGGAATGCTCTCCCCTCCATAAAGTTTTGATTAAAGACTAACGTTCGAAGGTACAGAGGACATGATGGTAGTAATTTCAAAGAGACTTTACCAAGCGCGCAACATATACCAAATCGTGGGCTTTCTTTGGTGCTTAATTTTATATTTATCTCATCAAACCAAAAGATAGAACCACAGTATTGGAAAACATTAGAGGGATCTACACTATTCAAATATTCTGCAGGTGAATAGTGGTTAAATGAATGGTGTTAATAAATTTTTCATTATAAATTACATAAAACTGTGATGACTTGAATAACATTCTAGTAAAAGGTAAAAATAATATAGTGACCTACATTTTCCGCAAGGTGAAGTAGTTTCATTCTTTCTGCAGGAGTATTTTCATTTAGTTAGTAAGAAAATGCATATGAAATATCTGTAAAGTAATAAATGATTATGTAGTAGGTCAAACCTGAATAGTCTCTTTGATGAGTAATTCCAACATTGATTTCACCAGTTATTACATCTCTTTCTGAAATGACATGACTCAATTTAGATGACACATATTTTTCAAGTGTAAATTATGCATTCAAATTACTTTGAAATACCGAAAGAATGGAGATATATATATATAGATACAAAAGAAGAATACAACATGATTAGAATATACATCACACCTGTGTTGGGAAAATAAGCTTCATTACCAGTAGTTGAAGAAGTAAAACAATATCTGTTTTAAACATAGTATGCAACAAATTACACTATATGATAATTGAAAAGCATTTGAAGGCATGATCTGTGTTTACTCTGATAATGAGTCACACAAAGGGTAAGTGGGAATATTTCCCTCATTCGTTACACCTAGTAAAAGTAATGAAAATTTAGTTTAACTGTTCAATACGTATGAGAAAAAATGTGATTTTGTTCACAAAAATACGTTGACGGAGTAGTTACTAGAGGGGTCATAATATTTTTCATTAGATGCTAATATATGCTTTCTTTTTCTACCGGGGGTAGATCTTGTTGATGAAGATCCACAGCCATGATGAGCTGTCAATGAAATTTAATAGTTGACAAACTAGACAATGTTACAACATAGTAAAATAAATATATATAATCACTGTTCTTTGACAGTGTAATATAACTTACCATTCAAAGATAAAGGTGACAATGATATGCATGATCCTCCTTTGGTGAATAGACAATACATGAACAAAATCGTAATGATTAGATGTAATTTAAGATTGAAACACCCAGATACTTACCTGAAGTACATTTAATACTATCACTAGAACCTTTTCTAATGCTTGTTCTAACACTAATTGGCGAAGAAGATCCCGAATCTAGAGCCACTGTCAATTCAAATGCAGAATGAGTAAAGTAGATTACATTATTTAAAATTAATATATTGACTGTATCTGAAAATGTTGGTAAAATGAAAAATTAATAACCATTGGTAGGTATAGGTGAAAGTGGTATGCGTGCTCCTCTGATCAAGTCAGAATTCAGTTGCACTAAATCAAATGTTTCACTAGAACAAAGTTGATGGCAGTCCATGGGTGATTTTCTTCTAAAGTTACAAACCTTTAATTCCGTAAGTAAGTTTATGGAATGTTTTCAAGGAAATACAATACTGTTGTACCTATTTTTTGTTCTCTCATACAAAGTCTCCTTTGCAACCTTGCATCTCTCGATGCTGAGGGTGTCCACATCTTTGTTTTGTTGTCTTTATGTTGAATTGTCACATTTTAGAATGCAACCAAAAGATGTTTATGGGTACATAGATTCAATTTAAAATATACTGATAAGACAATTGACAGAGAATGCTTGTTTGAATTCTATATGATACATCTTGTAAACATAAATAGGCAGTGTACTATGATTTTACTGAACGACACTTACACTACCACGAAAGAAGCATATATGTATTATACAGAAATGATACTTTTGAAAATAGCATATTCAATTAAAAAGAATGCAGTACAAAAACAAATATGCAAAACAATTTGAATGAATACCTTGGATGGATATTGAGGAATATTTATGCAGTGGAGATGGATGGAATGGCGACTAAGTATTCTGTAAAATTGAATAAGCAGTGTACTTTGATTGCAATGAACCATAATTATACCAACATCAAAGAAACATATATACATTACACATAAATATACAGATAAATATCCAAATTGAATGTCACATAATGCAGTAAAATGGAACCCATAGATAAGCAGTGTACTGTGATTTTACTAAACGACAGTTATACCAACATGAAAGAAGCATTTATATATTATACATAAATGAATCATTTTAAAATAACATATCCAATTAAAAACAATGCAGTACTGGAACACATCTGCAAATAAGTTTGAATGAATACCTTCGATGGATATTGATGAATATATATGCAGTGAAGCCGGATGGAATCACGACTAAATTTTATGTAAACCTGAATAAGCACAGTACTGTGATTGCAATGAACCACAGTTATACCAACATCAAAGAAACATATATTGTAACATCCCAGGTAAATAAAGAATAATACATTTTCATATTTATTAATATTTACGAATTAAATATTAATTTTACTTTAAATGGGTTTTTATGTTCGATAGTGTACCCGATACGCAACAAAGAGTTTCTTTGAAATCTTACGTTGCACACTAGTAATATAATAATATTATTTTAAATGGTAGTTAACACGTAGCCGTTGTATTGGCGGGAATGAATAGAAATAACTAAAATATGATTATATATGTTTTTTAAATGTTTTTACATTTATTCAATAGAAGATAAAGGCTTAAAATAAGAAAATAATTCAATTTTAGGCATAGATACTCTAATATTCACTAAAAGGTCAACTTATCACCTTTTGATGGCGAACCCTATTTAAATATAGTTTTGGTCACTCTTATACATTCTATTGTACCAAATAAAATTCTTCTTTAGAATCGGGACATCAAAATTTACTTTGTGTAAATTTTTGGTATTTTTCCGATAAAGTTTATTTTTTAATGAATAGTGAAAAATGTTGTATTTTAATTCAAAACCTCCTTTTAATATAATTTATTTATATGATTAGATTATCTTTTGAATTTGTTTTAAAGTGAAATTAGAATATATTTTTACCACTTAATCCAATAGTGGTCATTGTAATTAATTTCACTTTGAAATTAGACTTAAACTAGTGTCAATCTTTTGATATATATTGTTTCATAAAAACACGCTATTTGTTTTGATAGCGGGAATTAATTATTAAATTAATTAATGCAACTTATATGTTTTGAATTTTTTAAAATAGACATCATTTTTGAATTTGGAATATCAAATATATCTTAGGGTGAATTTTTAGTATTTTTCTGAAAAGCTTCAATTTTTGATGAATAGTGAAACCACTAAGTGGTAGTTAAAAAACTGATTTTTCGTTTAAATGAAACTTTACCACTTTTGTGAATTGAATTTCAAAAATACAACATACATGGTTTTCATTAGGATGTAAAATGTGGTTCAATGGGATTAAAATAATTTTTTGGTGAATAGTAACTTTTAAGTTTTATTAATCGTGATTAGAGGTAATTAGTGCAATTTAAGGTAAAAATAATGTTTTAATAATATGAAATGACCTTGACACATGTTCTACCCTTATTGAATGTGTCATGGCCGACTAAGACAATCCATGGGTCAACTTGGGGACCCCATGGATCCACTTGGGTAAGAAAATGACATTAATAATTTTTTATTTAAAGTTAAAATAAAAATGTCACAAACATGTATTGTTTTACTAAAACAATTTTTACATGGGGTTATACAAGTCATATTTTTGAATATAAATATTAATTAGAAATCTAAAAGGATTTCCTACATCTTGATTTTTTTTTTATAATTTTTATACATTAAATAAATTAAATTATTTATGACACCATGATGATGCAATGATTACCTCATTATTTAACGATTTAAATAAAATGAAAAGATAATGTAAAATCTAAGACCTAAACTTGTCAAAAACCTATTGGATGTGTGGATTTCGAACTCTTATCACCTTATCCTCGAAATATATAATTGTGGGACCTTTAAAATCCGAAACTCATTATATAACAAAGTAACGTTTTATAACTTTCCAAGAGTGCCCCTCCTCTCCTCTTATAAAAGCCCCCCACCTCTACCTCCTTACCCACACCTCTCAAGCCTTTAGTTTGGCCAATATCTACTCATTTTATCTCTCCACATCCCTCTATTAATCCTAGAAGACTTACCTTAGGCAGAAAGCTCTTCAAGAAACTCTTTTGGTTCAAACCAAGAGGAGTTACCCGATTTAAAGGTAATGTCTTCACTTGTGTTCTTTTGTTTTATTTTGCTTCTCCAACCCCCTAAACTCATTTTATTACTTTGTTTTGTAACAAAAAAATTATATTAAATATACTATGATATTTTTATGAGAATTATTCGAGCTACACTTACACACACCTTCGTCTAATGGTTAAAGAACATACGGTTTCTGTGGTTGGTGAATTTCTGCCTCACGAAACGATGATTGTTCAATATTCTTTTAACACCTTTCATGGTGGCCATTAATATGTCACTCTATTTATATATGATATATATTATTTTTATGTTTTCCTTATGCTTCTGTATTTTTAATTTATGGCATACCTTTATGGTTTCCATTATGGGTAAACGCGATATCTTCATTTTAGGAAGTGCGGACTACCGCCCTCTCAAAGTGATTTGATTCGTTAATGCCATATGTGGGAAGTATAAAGGATGGAGTTAATGATATTATATATGATATTATACTAAAATTATAATATACCTTTATATAATTATGATTTAACTCCATTAAATATGAAATAGAAATGAAAGTAGCGTTCATGCGCACGTACGACTTACCGTCTCCATGAACGGTGCATTTCATTTCTTACCTTTAAATGTTATATACTATTATAAATACATGTATATGATGGATATATATGATATATATGATATCCAAATCATGAATATCATTCTAGATATAATGAACCTTTGACCACATGAACAACATGTAATTGTAAGAAGTCCATTTTTGACTTAAGAACCAGATATCGACAAAACGAACATTATTAACTTAAATGATTACATAATGTTTATAACATGAAAATAAGTGATATAAAAGGAATAGTAATATTGAAAAATGTTCTTAATAAATTATAAATTAACACTAGTTTATTATTCAGGAGATTAAAGAGCGATCGAGTCAAGTCGGACACGAGGTATGGGACTTCTTCTCAATCTCCTTTCGTTGAGGCATATTTTGTTTTATACACAACTTTCTTTTATACGCTGTATAAAACACATTTTAATTTTCATTTCATTCAAAGGGAATCTTTTTCTATGAAGTGTTTTACTAAACAAAAAAAAAGGAATGTTTCTTTTAACATACGTGGTGACAACGACCTTTTCCGCCGCCGCGAGTATTATTTGGTCTTTGGCTTCCTCAACAAGCCATAATGTTTTTTAAAATGAAATAAATACCATATACTCTTTTATGTATTTTGGTATTAAAAATGGTTTTTATAATGGATTTGTTATGTCAATATATTTAAGTGATATATTGTGATTGAAATGTGGAAATGTTTTCTTTCCATTATTTTTGTTTTATGTCTTATGATTTTATAATGGTACTTGGACATTTGACGGGTGGTTACATGATAAACCATATGACGGGTGGTGCCGTGAATACCAGGATGGGTGGTTACGTTATAACCTCCAATGCATTGGGTATGGAAGTCGGCCATATGGCTATTCCATTTAGTGATATGTGTGGAAGTCGACCGTGTGGTTATTCCATTTAAGTATATTTGTGTCCCAAGTTACCTTTATAAGTTATGTGTTATTTATATGGGTTTTATGGTAATCTTTTGGTTACAAAAGGGTAAGTAATGATCTTTTATTCAGTGAATAGTATTTACTACTTCTTAAAGGTGAAAGGTGTTACTTTGATAAAGTATTCATGGTTTACTTGATGTTTTGAAAAACTAACAGTTTTCTTTCTTTGTGTATCCCTTACTGAGCTTTTTATGCTCACCCCAAGTTTTTTTGAAATGTTTTTCATAGGAAATAATGTGGAATAGGGTCAAGGATGAGATCAAGGAAAAGTCATGCTGTCTTAAACATGGAACTAGACATGACTCCTTTTTTTTAAGAGTTCATGTTTTGTAAAAAAGGGAACTTTGTAGAAGTGTCTAATGTGTAATTTTTTTTGAGATGTAATAGTTATGATCTAATTCTCTAAAACTCTAAACCTGAAAATATCCTCAATGTGAATTATTCATTTAATTCAATATTAAGTAATGTTTAAGGTCGGGGACTTATATATATAGATTACACAAAAAATATAAATTCAAATATTCAAATTGAATGTCACATAATGCAGTAAAAGGTACCCATAGTTAAGCAGTGTATAGTTATTTCACTAAACGAAACTTATACCAAATTTATAGCAACATCAAAGAAATAAAAACATCAAAGAAACATATATAAATTAGACAGATGCAAGGGCGGGACTAAATATTCTGTAAACCCGACGAAGCACTGTACTGTGATTGCAATGAACCATAGTTATAACAACATCAAAGAAACATATATAAATTAGACACAAAATATACAAGCAAATCTGCAATTTTAATGTCAACTGATGTGGTAAAAGGTATCTATACATGGATTGCAGTTGCATACTGATGTGCAAAATCATACAAAATAGACGCGAAAAAAAATACTGAAAAATTTCATTCGAACATCATATGGTAGAATGGAGGAATCTTTACATCTATTCAACGATGGAAAATTTCATTCGAACATCATTTAATTGAATATGCTATTTTCAAATGTATCATTTCTGTATAATATATATATGCTTCTTTGGTGTTGGTGTTAGTGTCATTCAGTAAAATCACAGTACACTGCCTATTTATGTTTACAAGATATACCATATAGAATCCAAACACGCATTATCCATCAATGGTCTTATCAATATATTTTAAATTGAATCTACATACCCATAAACATCTTTTGGTTGCATTTTAAAACTTGACAATTCAACATAACGACAACAAAACAAAGATGCAGACACCGTCAGCATCGAGAGATGCAAGTTTGCAAAGGAGACTTCGTATGAGAGAATGAAAAATAGGTACAACAATATTGTATTTCCTTTAAAACATTCTATAAACTTACTTACTGAATTCCAGGTTCATAACTTCACAGGAAAATCACCCATGGACTACCATCAACTTTGTTCTACTGCAACATTTGATTCAGTGCAACTAAATTTTGACTTGATCAGAGGAGCACGCATACCACTTTCACCTATACCTACCAATGGTTATTAATTTTTCATTTTACCAACATTTTCAGATACAATCAATATATTAATTGTAAATAATGTAATCTAGTTTACTTGTTCTGCATTTGAATTGACAGTGGCTCTAGATTCGGGATCTTCTTTGCCAATTAGTGTTAGAACAAGCATTAGAAAAGGTTGTAGTAATGGTATTAATTGTACTTCAAGTAAGTATCCGAGCGTTTAAATCTTAAATTACATCTAATCATTACGATTTTGTTCATGTACTATATATTCACCAAAGGAGGATCATGCATATCATTGTCACCTTTATCTTTTAATGGTGAGTTATATTACACTGTCAAAGAATAGTGATTATATTTATTTATTTTACTATGTCGTAACATTGTATAGTTTGTCAACTATTAAATTTCTTTGATAGTTCATCATGGTTGTGGATCTTCATCAACAAGATCTGCGCCCTGTAGCAAGAGAAAGCATATATCAGCATCTAATGAAGAAAATTATGACCCCTCTGGTAACTACTTTGTCAACGTATTTTTGTGAACAAAATCAAGTTTTGTCTCATATGTATTGAACAATTAAACTAAATTTTCATTACTTTTGCTAGGTGTAACGACTAAGGAAAATATTCCCACTTACCCTTCGCGTGACTCATTATCAGAGTAAGCACAAACCATGCCTTCAAATGCTTTTCAATTATCACATAGTGTAACTTGTTGCATACTATGTTTAAAACAGATACTGTTTTACTTCTTCAACTACTGGTAACGAAGCTTATTTTCCCGACACAGGTGTGATGTATATTCTAATCATGTTGTATTCTTCTTTTGTATCTATAGATATATATCTCTATTCTTTCGGTATTTCAAAGTAATTTGAATGCATGATTTACACTTGAAAAATACGTGTCATCTAAATTGAGTCATGTCATTTCAGAAAGAGATGTAACAACTGGTGAAATCAATGGTGGAATTACTCATCAAAGAGACTATTCAGTTTTGACCTACTATATAATTATTTGTTACTTTACAGATATTTTGTATGAATTTTTTACTAACTAAATGAAAATACTATTGCACAAAGAATGCAACTACTTCACCTTGCGGAAAATGCAGGTCACTATATTATTTTTACCTTTTTCTAGAATGTTATTCAAGTCATCACAGTTTTATGTAATTTATAATGCCAAGTTTATTAACACCATTTATTTAACCATTATTCACCTGCATAATATTTGAATAGTGGAGATCCTTCTAATGTTTTCCAATACTGTGGTTCTATCTTTTGGTTTGATGAGAGAAATATAAAATGCAACACCAAAGAAAACCCATGATTTGGTATATGTTGTGCGCTTAGTAAAGTCTTTTTGCAATTACTACCGTCATGTCCTCCATACCTTCGAACGTTAGTCTTTAATCAAAACTCTGTGGAGGGGGGAGAATTCAAGGAATATATGCATATTTAAAATTATATGTTTGCATTCACGTCATTGGGCGGTAAGGTTGATAGATCATTCAATAATGGAAGAGCTCCAATTATATTCATATTGAATGGACAAAACTACCACCGCATAGGTAGTTTGTGTCCTCCTGAGGGACAAACACCTAGGTTTGCCTAGCTATATGTTTATGATACTGCGAACGAGTCTCAAAACAGGATTCTGAACGTCAGGTAATATTTAACATGTAGGTTAACACATTTACGTGACTGTCATATTTTCACTTCATTCCTAATTTAATTCACTTTGCAGTTATGATGGAGCAAATTCAAACATAGCGGTCAATTATAATATTGTTGTCAACTTACAAAATATGCTTCATGAAACAAATGTTTTAACTCGTCATTTCAGAAGTGCAAAGGATGTTCTTGATCATCATGAACATGCAAACTTAAATTTGCACCTTCTTAAGAGAAGACAAACAGATGCAACGACATACAACTTGCCTACTACTTCTGAGATTGCGATGCTTATTGTCGGTGAAATTGAAGATCTCAACTGTGAAAGAGATATTATCATTCAAAGCAGAAGTGGTGATTTGCAGCGGATTGATGGGCATCATCCCTTGTACCTTCCATTGCAATATCCACTTATTTTCACAAATGGTTAGGATGGATATGTTGACAACATTTTGCATCTATCTACATCTATGAGTACATGTAGAAAGGTTCGAAAAGTAACAATGCGTGAATACTTCTCCTTTCACTTGCAGTGTCGTTCGAGTGATACGTCAATATTACAACATTCAAGAAGACTGTTGCAACAATTTATTATTGATGCTTATACAATGATAGAGTCTCAGAGACTATCCTTCATTCACTTTAACCAAAAACGCTTGAGGGTTGAATTATACAATGGGTTGCAAGATGCTTTTCTTTGAGGTGACTGTGATGGGTATGCATGCGGGAAGCAAATCATTTTATCATCTACATTTAGAGGTGGTCCCAGATATATGATTCAAAATTACCAAGATGCTATGTCAATATGCAATTGGGTAGGATATCCGGATTTGTTTTTAATGTTTACATGCAATCCACTATGGCCTGAAATCACTAGATTTGTATCAAGTAACAATATTTTCCCTTCAGACTATCCGCACATTGTATCCATAAATTTCAATATTACGGTTTACCAGTTAATGAAAGATTTACGAGACAAATGTTTCTTTGGAAAGTCACAAGCAGGTACCTACTTTAATACAAATTATTTTATGAGACATACTTTATCTTATTTAATGAATTTGTTGTTGAATCATGTCATTTATATCATTACTTTCTGTGTAGTTGTTCATACAATGGAATTTCAAAAACATGGACTACCTCATATACACATTTTACTATTTTTACGTAGAGAGAGAAAAATAGGTACTCCTGCTTACATTGACAAATGTGTTTCTGTTGAAGTTCCAAACAAAGATGATTTCCCAAAACTTCATGAGGATGTTAAGAAGTTTATGATGCGTGGACCTTGTGGTGATGCAAATCGTAGATCACCTTGTGTGAAAAATGGAAAATGTACTAATTTTTTTCCAAAAAAAATTGTTGAAAGTACAACAGTTGATGATGATGGGTATGTTCTATACCGACGAAGAAATGATGGAAACACAATCGTGAAAAATGGTGTCCCATTGGATAATTGGTTTGTTGTACTATATAATACTTTCTTTCTAATGAAGTATCAATCTCATCTGAATATTGAAGTTTGCAATCAATCTACTTCCATCAAATATCTGTTTAAGTATATTAGCAAAGGTAATGATCGTGTAACAACAGCTTTGTTTGAAACCAACACTACATCACTTTCAGACAATAATGTCGATGAGATTAAGATGTATTATGATTTCCGATACATCTCTCCTTGTGAGACCTCTTGGATGATATTTTCCTATGATATACACTATAGATATCATCCAGTTGAAAGATTACATTTTCATTTACCAGGCTAAAATAGTGTTATGTGCACTGACACTGATCATATTGAGGATGTGTTGAGTAAGGGTAATATTTCTGAATCAATGCTTACGACATGGTTTCAAGCTAATGTAGCTTACCAGGAAGGAAGATGTCTCACATTCGCAAAATTTCCAACTATATTTTTATTCCACCAAAGTGAAAAAATATGGTGTCCAAGAAAGCAGGGGTTCAATATTGGTAGACTATATTATGTGCCACTGACAACTGTAGAGCTATATTACCTGTGATTAATGCTCACAAAGATCAGAGGTGTAACTTCTTTTGACAATATTAAAACTGTGAACAACATTATTCATGGTACTTTTCGTGAAGCATGTTCTGCATTGGGACTTCTTTCTGATGACGAGGAATTTATTGAAGCAATAAAAGAGGTGTGAACTTGGGCTACGGGACGGTCTATGCGCAGACTTTTTGCCAGCATTTTGTTCTCAAACAATATGTCTCGCCCAGACATTGGGTGGCATGAAACATGAGAGCTCCTTAGTGAAGACATTCTCTATGCGCAACAAAATAGGCTACAAATGCCAGGTATATGTTTTCAAATTGCTCAATATATATAATGTGAACTATGTAGTTGTTAATTCAGTAACTTTTACTTCTTTATTAAGACATTGTACTAATTAAATAACAATATTTCATGATTCCATTTATATTTGACACTAACGGATCATCAAAAATAGATGTATGCTTTTCTTGAAATAGAGAACCTACTACAGAGGAATGGTAGATCTCTTCATTCTTTTCCACCAATGCCAGTTCCAGATTCTGAAATTGTCTCTCAATGAAATCAATTGTTAGCTGATGAACTAAATTATAAAAGAGAGAGTCTTCGGAATGAGTATCTGACTTTGTAGAGTAAGCTTATTGATGAACAGAATGACATGATGACTACCATTATGTCTTCGTTAACTGCATCTGTTGGAGGTTTCTTTTTCTTGCATGGTCATGGAGGCACAGGTAAAACTTATATTTGGAAAGTATTGACATCTTTACTACAGTCAGAAGGTAATATTGTTCTGGCAATTGCATCCAGTGGAATTTCATCATTACTGCTACCTGGTGGGAGGACAACACATTCCAAATTTCGAATTTCGATATCTATTTCTGAAAACTCTGTTTGCAATATTCAACAAGGTAGTGATGTCGCGGATCTTCTATAGTTAACAAAGCTTATTATTTGGGATGAGGCACCAATGATTCATAAGCATTGTTTTGAAGCTATTTACCGTACTTTAAAAGATATAATGTCTATAAAAAATGAAAATGCTTCAAACTTTCCATTCGGTAGAATAACTGTTGTGTTGGGTGGGGATTTCAGGCAAATACTGCATGTCGTACCAGGTGGAAACAGAAATGAAATAGTTTCTTCAAGTATAGATTCTTCATACTTGTGGCAACATTGTTGTGTTCTAACACTAACAAGGAACATGCTATTGATTTCCAATTCTTCTACAATTTCAGATAAGGTTCTTGAATTTGCCAAATGGACTTTAGATATTGGTGAAGGTCGGTCGCATTGCAGAACCAAATGACGGTGAAACTACAATTCCAATTCCATCCACATATCTTCTTGCTTGGACTAAAGATATTATTTCTGAAGTTGTTGAACATACTTATCCCAACTTCATGTGTAACCATGCTGATGTTAATTATCTTAAAGACCATTCCATCTTAGATCCAACTCGGGATATTGTTGAAGAAGTAAATGCGTACATGATGTCCCTCACATGTTCTGAATGCAAAGATTATTTCAGCTCAGATTCAGTTTGTGATGCAAGTTTTGATACAGATAGGCCGGAAAACATTTACACATCTGATATGTTAAATGGGATTAATGTTTCAAGGATGGTTGCCCATAAAATTACACTCAAAATTGGGGTTCCTGTCACGTTTCTTTGAATTGTAGATCAGTCTGTGGGATTATGTAATGGGACTCGCTTGATTGTTACCCACTTGGGTGATCATGTCATCGGAGCAAGAATTCTATGTGGCTGTAATTCAGGATATCTTGCTTTCATTCCAAGATTAAATATGACACACTCCGACTATCAATAGCCTTTCAAACTAAAAATAAGACAATACCCTTTGACTCTTTTTTATGATATGACTATTAACAAAAGTCAAGGACAATCGTTGTCTTCTGTTGGGTTGTATCTTTAAAAACCTGTGTTTTGTCATGGTCAATTTTATGTTGCTCTATCTAGATTCACATTACCATTAGGTTTGAAAATAGTAGTTGGTGATAATAATCCCACAACTCATGAATCAACGCAAAATATTGTATACAAAGAAATATTTCATAGATTGTGTTAGGTATATTTTAAATTGTCAATTGTTGGTTCTGCTTAGCTTATTTATGTCTGATTTTATGAATCTCAAAGTTTCTGATTATGATCTCTTCGTAAAAAAATTAAAACAACACATTTTTACCAAAATTTCACGATCAATTACCCTTTTGAATGATATCACACCTGATACCGATGAGACATTGAAGATACAAGTGTGTATTTTGAATTTATGGTGCAACACATCATCCAGGTACTCCAATAATGTTGTTGCGATTGATATGATTCTTGGAGATTTACATGTGATTTTAGAATAAAAATATACTTCATATTATCTTTATTCTATTTCATTTCTCTTCTCATTTCAAGTATACCACATATTTGTCAAGTTGATTTATATGTCTTTCAATTTTTGGCATTCTTTGAAATTTATTTCTGCAGAAAGCGAAGATAAACTGTACTATTATTGGGCATCAAATTCTATCTAAGTTCAAAAATATATTGCATGAAGGGAAGTGCTATTTCATATAGAACTTGTAGATAGCTACTAATCAAGGTACTTACTTAGGAACTAGACATGCATGTCAAGTACTATTCACATCAACAAAGCATTTCCGGCCATGTGATGCACCACTACCACATTTCTGTTTCGATTTTACTTCCTTTGAAGACATAATTCAGAGAAGGGTTCCAGAGCAACATTTAATAGGTAAACGTGTATTGAGATTTCTGTAACATTTTATGAATGTTTCTAAAGTTTCTCTATTGATCAATACATAATTTTATGGATTACTTTCAACTATTTTTAGTTTATAGTACAAAACCTTTTCTTCTTTCTTATCTATTTTAGAAATTATTGGATATTTACTTTGCTCACATCCTCTTGAAGCATTGAGTAATTCCAATTTCAAGATGAAAATTGTCTTACAGGATGAAAGGTTAGTCATTACGGCCTTTTAGTATCTCTGACCCGCTGTTTATATTTAACATTATGTGGTACATATTTTTCTGCAGTGGGTTACAACTTAAATGCAGTTTATGGGGTGACTATGCTAACCAAATGTCATCTTACTTGGAGGAAAATATTGGTTCATTAACTTTTTTAATATTTCAACTTGTCAGAGTTAAGAAATTGAATAATATGATCTCTAATAACACAATGCCTTATTTCCCTTTCGTTTATTCAATGCTTTCAAAAGTTTTAAACCAGTATTCCAACTGAATTCATTTTAAAACTACTTTCAGACTCTTATACTTACAACTACCATTAATGCGATGAAAATCTATTTCAATCTTGATATTGAAGATGTTGAATAATTTAGAAAATGGTTCTCTAGATACTTGATTTAATTGTGATTTTTTATATGTTGTCCAATGTTTACTATATGATATATGGACATATTATGTTTGACATTTGAGTTTCATTTTTCAATATTCAGATGTACATTTATAATGGCATCGGAGAATTGAAGTACAACACTAACAAACCCATCTTCTTCCTCTACACCATTACTATATTGGGAAAATAAAAAACCATTTCTGAATTCAAGATTAAAAAACCATTTCCATCATTTCTTCGTCGGTATAGAACATACCCATCATCATCAACTATTGTACTTTCAACAATTTTTTTTTGGAAAAAATTTAGTACATTTTCCATTTTTCGGACAAGGTGATCTACGATTTCCATCACCACAAGGTCCACGCATCATAAACTTCTTAACAGCCTCATGAAGTTTTGGGAAATCACCTTTATTTGGAACTTCAACAGAAACACATTTGTCAATGCAGGTAGGAGTACCTATTTTTCTCTCTCAACATAAAAATAGTAAAATGTGTATATAAGGCAGTCCACATTTATGAAATTCCACTGTATGAACAACTGCACAGAAAGTAATGATATAAATGACACAGTTCAACAACAGATTCATTAAATAAGATAAAGTATGTCTCATAAAATAATTTGTATTAAATTAGGTACCTGCTTGTGACTTTCCAAAGAAACACCTGTCTCGTAAATCTTTCATTAACTGGTAAACCTTAATATTGAAAATTCTGGATACAATGTGCAGATATTCTGAAGGGAAAATATTGTTACTCGATACAAATCTAATGATTTCAGGCCATAGTGGATTGCATGTAAACATTAAAAACAAATTGGGATATCCTACCCAATTGCATATTGACATAAAATCTTGGTAATTTTGAATCATATATCTAGGACCACCAGTAAATGTAGATGATAAAATGATTCGCTTCCCGCATGCATACCCATCGTGGTCACCTCAAAGAAAATCATCTTGCAACCCATTGTATAACTCAACCCCCAAGCGTTTTTGATTGAAGCGAATGAAGGATAGTCTCTGAGACCCTATTATTGTATAAGCATCCACAATAAATTATTGCAACAGTCTACTTGAATTTTGTAATATTGATGTATCACTCGAACGACACTGCAAGTGAAAGGAGAAGTATTCACACATTGTTACTTTCCAAACCCTTCTTCATGTACTCATAGATGTAGATCGATGCAAAATGTTATCAACATATCCATCTTGACCATTTGTGAAAATAAGTGGATATTTCAATGGAAGGTATAAGGGATGATGCTCATCAATCCACTGCAAATCACCACTTCAGCTTTGAATGATAATATCTCTTTCACAGTTGAGATCTTCAATGTCATCGACAATAAGCATCGCAATCTCAGAAGTAGTAGGCAAGTTGTATGTAGTTGAATTTGTTTGTCTTCTCTTAATAAGGCACAATATTTAAGTTTGCATGTTCATGACGATCAAGAACATACTTTTCACTTTTGAAATGAAAAGATAAAACATTTGTTTCATGAAACATATTTTCTAAGTTGACAACAATATTATAATTGACCATTGTGTTTGAATTTGCTCCGTCATAACTGCAAAGTGAATTAAATTAAGAATGAAGTGAAAATATGACAGTCATGCAAATGTGTTAACCTACATGTTAAATATTACCTGACGTTCAGAATCCTGTTTTGAGAATCGTTCGTAGTATCATAAACATATAGTTGTGCCAACCTAGGTGGTTGTCCCTCGGGCGGACACAAACTACCTATGTGATGGTAGTTTTGTCTATTCAATCTGAATATAATTGGAGCTCTTCCATTATTAAATGATCTTCCAACCTTACCGCCCAATGATGTGAATGCAAACATATAATTGAAAATATACATATATTCCTGGAATGCTCTCCCCTCCAAAGAGTTTTGATTAAAGACTAACGTTCGAAGGTATGGAGGACAAGATGATAGTAATTTCAAAGAGACTTTATCAAGCGCACAACATATACCAAATCGTGGGTTTTCTTTAGTGCTTCATTTTATATTTCTCTCATCAAACCAAAAGATAGAACCACAGTATTGGAAAACATTAGAGGGATCTATACTATTCAAATATTCTGCAGGTGAATAGTGGTTAAATGAATGGTGTTAATAAACTTGTCATTATAAATTACATAAAACTGTGATGACTTGAATAACATTATAGTAAAATATAAAAATAATACAGTGACATGCATTTTCCGCAAGGTGAAGTAGTTGCATTCTTTCTGCAGGAGTATTTTCATTTAGTTAGTAAGAAAATGCATATAAAATATCTGTAAAGTAACGAATACTATGTAGTAGGTCAAACCTGAATAGTCTCTTCGATGAGTAATTCCAGCATTGATTTCACCAGTTGTTATATCTCTTTCTGAAATGACATGACTCAATTTAGATGACACATATTTTTCAAGTGTAAATTATGCATTCAAATTACTTTAAAATACCGAAAGAATGGAGATATATATCTATAGATACCAAAGAAGAATACAACATGATTAGAATATACATCACACCTGTATTGGGAAAATAAGCTTCATTACCAGTAGTTGAAGAAGTAAAACAGTATCTGTTTTAAACATAGTATGCAAAAAATTACACTATGTGATAATTGAAAAGCATTTGAAGGCATGATCTGTGCTTACTCTGATAATGAGTCACACAAAGGGTAAGTGGGAATATTTCCCTCAGTCGTTACACCTAGTAAAAGTAACGCATATTTAGTTTAACTGTTCAATACATATGAGAAAAAACGTGATTTTGTTCACAAAAATACGTTGACGGAGTAGTTACTAGAGGGGTCATAATTTTTTTCATTAGATGTTGATATATGATTTCTTTTGCTACCGGGCGCAGATCTTGTTGATGAAGATCCACAGCCATGATGAGCTGTCAATGAAATTTAATAGTTGATAAACTAGACAATGTTACGACATAGTAAAATAAATATATATAATCACTGTTCTTTGACAGTGTAATATAACATACCATTCAAATATAAAGGTGACAATGATATGCATGATCCTCCTTTGGTGAATAGACAATACATGAACAAAATATTAATGATTAGATGTAATTTAAGATTGAAACGCTCAGATACTTACCTGAAGTACAATTAATACTGTCACTACAACCTTTTCTAATGCTTGTTCTAACACTAATTGGCGAAGAAGATCCGAAATCTAGAGCCACTGTCAATTCAAATGCAGAATGAGTAAAGTAGATTACATTATTTACAATTAATATATTGACTGTATATGAAAATGTTGGTAAAATGAAAAATTAATAACCATTGGTAGGTATAGGTGAAAGTGGTATGCATGCTCCTCTGATCAAGTCGGAATTCAGTTGCACTAAATCAAATGTTGCACTAGAACAAAGTTGATGGGAGTCCATGGGTGATTTTCTTGTGAAGTTACGAACTTGTAATTAAATAAGTAAGTTTATGGAATGTTTTCAAGGAAATACAATACTATTGTACCTATTTGTTGTTCTATCATACGAAGTCTCCTTTTCAACCTTGCATCTCTCGATGTTGACGGTGTCCGCATCTTTGTTTTTTTGTCTTTATGTTGAATTGTCAAGTTTTAGAATGCAACCAAAAGATGTTTATGGGGACATAAATTCAATTTAAAATATACTGATAATACAATTGACGGAGAATGCGTGTTTTAATTCTATATGATATATCTTGTAAACATAAATAGGCAGTGTACTATGATTTTACTGAACGACACTTACACCAACATGAAAGAAGCATATATATATATTATACAGAAATGATACATTTGAAAATATTATATTCAATTAAAAAGAATGCAGTAAAAAAACACATATGAAAAATAGTTTGAATGAATACCTTGGATGGATATTGAGGAATATTTATGCAGTGAAGATGGATGGAATGACAACTAAGTATTTTGTAAACCTGAATAAGCACTGTACTGTGATTCCAATGAACCACAGTTATACAAGCACTGTACTGTGATTCCAATGAACCACAGTTATACCAACATCAAAGAAACATATATACATTACACAGAAAATATACTGTTAAATATCCAAATTGAATGTCACATAATGCAGTAAATGGAACCCATAGATAAGCAGTGTACTGGGATTTTACTAAACGACAGTTATACCAACATGAAAGAATCATTTATATATTATACATAAATGAATCATTTGAAAATAACATATCCAATTAAAAACAATGCAGTACTGGAACACATCTGAAAATTAGTTTGAATGAACACCTTCGATGGATATTGATGAATATATATGCAGTGAAGCCAGATGGAATCGCGACTAAATTTTATGTAAACCTGAATAAGCACAACACTGTGATTGCAATGAACCACAGTTATACCAACATCAAAGAAACATATATTATAACATCCCAGGTAAATAAAGAATAATACATTTTCATATTTATTAATATTTATGAATTAAATATTAATTTTACTTTAAAGGGGTTACTATGTTCGATAGCGTACCCGATACGCAACAAAGAGTTTCTTTGAAATCTTACGTTGCACACTAGTAATATAATAATATTATTTTAAATGGTAGTTAACACGTAGCCGTTGTATTGGCGGGAATGAATAGAAATAACTAAAATATGATTATATATGTTTTTTTAAATGTTTTTACATTTATCCAATAGAAGATAAAGGCTTAAAATAAGAAAATAATTCAATTTTAGGCATAGATACTCTAATATTCACTAAAAGGTCGACTTATCACCTTTTGATGGAGAACCCTTTTTAAATATAGTTTTGGTCACTCTTATACATTCTATTGGACCAAATAAAATTCTTCTTTAGAATCGGGACATCAAAATTTACTTTGTGTAAATTTTTGTTATTTTTCCGATAAAGTTCATTTTTTAATGAATAGTGAAAAATGTTGTATTTTAATTCAAAACCTCCTTTTAATCTAATATATTTATATGATTATATTATCTTTTGAATTGGTTTTAAAGTGAAATTAGAATATATTTTTACTATTTAATCCAATAGTGGTCATTGGAATTAATTTCACTTTGAAATTGGACTTAAACTAGTGTCAATCTTTTGATATATATTGTTTCATAAAATCATGCTATTTGTTTTGACAGCGGGAATTAATTATTAAATTAATTAATGAAACTTATATGTTTTGAATTTTTTAAAATAGACATCATTTTTGAATTCTAAATATCAAATATAGCTTAGGGTTAATTTTTAGTATTTTTCTGAAAAGATTCAATTTTTGATGAATAGTGAAACCACTAAGTGGTAGTTAAAAAACTGATTTTTCGTTTAAATGAAACTTTACCACTTTTGTGAATTGAATTTCAAAAATCCGACATACATGGTTGTCATTAGGATGTAAAATGTTGTTCAATGGGATTAAAATATTTTTTTGGTGAATAGTAACTTTTAAGTTTTATTAATCGTGATTAGAGGTAATTAGTGTAATTTAAGGTAAAAATAATGTTTTAATAATATGAAATGACTTTGACACATGTCCTACCATTATTTTATGTGTCATGGACGACCAAGAAAATCCATGGGTCAACTTGGGGACCCCATGGATCCACTTGGGTAAGAAAATGACATTAATAACTTTTTATTTAAAGTTAAAATAAAAATGTCACAAACATGTATTGTTTTACTAAAACAATTTTTACATGGGGTTATACAAGTCATATTTTTGACTATAAATATTAATTAGAAATATAAAAAGATTTCCTACATCATGATTTTTTTATAATTTTTAGACATTAAATAAATTAAATTATTTATGACACCATGATGATGCAGCGATTACCTCATTATTTAACGATTTAAATAAAATGAAAAGATAATGTAAAATATAAGACCTAAACTTGTCAAAAACATATTGTATGTGTGGATTTCAAACTCTTATCACTATATACTCGAAATATATAATTGTGGGACCTTTAAAATCTGAAACTCATTGTATAATAAAGTAAAGTTTTATAACTTTCCAAGAGTGCCCCTCCTCTCCTCTTATAAAAGGCCCCCACCTCTACCTCCTTACCCACACCTCTCAAGCCTTTGGTTCGGCCAATCTCTGCTCATTTTATCTCTCCACATCCCTCTATTCATCCAAGAAGCCTTACCTTAGGTAGAAAGCTCTTCAGGAAACCCTTTTGGTTCAAACCAAGAGGAGTTACCCGATTTAAAGGTAATGTCTTCACTTGTGTTCTTTTGTTTTATTTTGCTTCTCCAACCCACTAAACTCTTTTTATTCGTTTGTTTTGTAACAACACCAGTATCTTCAATATAATAGGATGTTTTTATGAGAAGGATTCTATCTACACTTACACACACCTTCATCTAATGGTTAAAGAATATAGGGTTTCTGTGGTTGGCGAATTTCTGCCTCACGAAACGATGATTGTTCAATCTTCTTTTAACACCTTTCATGGTGGACATTAAGATGTCACTCTATTTATATATGATATACATTATGTTTATGTTTTCCTTATGCTTCTGTATTTTTAATTTATGGCATACCTTTATGGTTTCCATTATGGGTAAACGCGATATCTTCATTTTAGGAAGTGCGGACTACCGCCCCCTCAAAGTGATTTGATTTGTTAATGTCATATGTGAGACATATAAAGGATGGAGTTAATGATATTATATATGATATTATACTGGAATTATAATATACCTTTATATCATTATGATTTCACTCCATTAAATATGAAATAGAAATGAAAGTAGCGTTCATGTGTACGTACGACTTACCGTCTCCATGAACGGTTCATTTCAATTCTTATCTCTAAATGTTATATACTATTATAAATACACATATATACTGAATATATATGTTATATATGATATCCAAATCATGAATATCATTCTGGATATAATGAACCTTTGACCACATGAACAACATGTAATTGTAAGAAGTCCATTTTTGACTTAAGAACCAGATATTGACAAAACGAACATTATTAACTTGAATGATTACATAATGTTTATAACATGACAATAAGTGATATAAAAGGAATAGTAATCTTGAAAAAGGTTCTTAATCAAGTAGAAATTAACACTAGTTTATTATTCAGGAGATTAAAGAGCGATCGAGTCAAGTCGGACACGAGGTAAGGGACTTCGTCTCAATCTCCTTTCGTTGAGGCATATTTTGTTTTATATACATCTTTCTTTTATACGCTGTATAAAACACCTTTGACTTTTCATTTCATTCGAAGGGAATCTTTTTCTACGAAGTTTTTTACTAAACGAAAAAAAGGAATGTTTCTTTTAACGTACGCGATGACAACGACCTTTTCTGCCACAGCGAGTATTATTTGGTCTTTGGCTTCCTCAACAAGTCGTAATGTTTTTTAAAATGAAATAAATACTATATACTCTTTTATGTATTTTGGTATTGAAAATGGTTTTTATAATGGATTTGTTATGTCAATATATTTAAGTGATATATTGTGATTGAAATGTGGAAATGTTTTCTTTCCATTATTTTTGTTTTATGTCTTATGATTTTATAATGGTACTTGGACATTTGACTGGTGGTTACGTGATAAACCATATGACGGGTGGTGCCGTGAATACCAGGACGGGTGGTTACGTTATAACCTCCAATGCATTGGGTATGGAAGTCGGCCGTATGGCTATTCCATTTAGTGATATGTGTGGAAGTTGACCGTATGGTTATTCCATTTAAGTATGTTTATGTCTCAAGTTACCTTTATAAGTTATGTGTTATTTATATGGGTTTTATGGTAATATTTTGGTTACAAAAGGGTAAGTAATGATCTTTTATTCAGTGAAGAGTATTTACTACTTCTTAAAGGTGAAAAGTGTTACTTTGATAAAGTATTCATGGTTTACTTGATGTTTTGAAAAACTAACAGTTTTCTTTCTTTGTGTATCCCTTACTGAGTTTTTTATGCACACCCCAAGTTTTTTTGAAATGTTTTTCATGGGACATAATGTGGAATAGGGTCAAGGATGGGATCAAGGAAAAGTCATGTTGTCTTAAACATGGAACTAGACATGACTCTTTTTTTTAAGAGTTCATGTTTTGTAAAAAAGGGAACTTTGTAGAAGTGTCTAATGTGTAATTTTTTTTGAGATGTAATAGTTATGATCTAATTCTCTAAAACTCTAAACCTGAAAAGATCCTCAATGTGAATTATTCATTTAATTCAATATTAAGTAATGTTTAAGGCCGGGGCCTTATATATATAGATTACACAAAAAATATAAATTCAAATCTTCAAATTGAATGTCACATAATGCAGTAAAAGGTACCCATAGTTAAGCAGTGTATAGTTATTTCACTAAACGACACTTATACCAAAGTTATAGCAACATCAAAGAAATAACAACATCAAAGAAACATATATAAATTAGACAGATGCAAGAGCGGGACTAAATATTCTGTAAACCTAACGAAGCACTTTACTGTGATTGCAATGAACCACAGTTATAACAACATCAAAGAAACATATATAAATTAGACAGAAAATATACAAGCAAATATGCAATTTGAATGTTAACTGATTCGGTAAAAGGTATCTATACCTGGATTGCTGATGTGCGAAATCAGACAAAATAGACATGAAAAAAAATACTGGAAAATTTCATTCGAACGTCATATGGTAGAATGGAGGAATCTGTACATCTATTCAACGATGGGAGCTCGCGTCGAGAGAAACTGAACTTGGACGATGCAATACTGACTGCCTAGCGAAGAGGATGAGGACTGTTTGGTTGACATTCGTCGAAGCCAACCGGTAGGACGAAACCGTTAAATGGAGGTAATAGTAGACAGTGCGCCGGGCTCCGAATGGCGTCGCAGGAGGTGCGACTGAAAATTGGAAGACTGTATCGAAGATTTTTGTCGAAGGAGGCTGGTAGCTCGAAACCCTAAATCAAATTGGAAGAGGGTGGAGCGTGCGTGCAGGAACACCGGATGGCGTCGCCGGAGCTGTTAATGTAGAGCGGAGGAATGTCGAAATAAGCCGGAATGTCGAAGGAAGCCGGAAGAAGCGAACCCTAATTCAGAGGGATGACAGGAGAGCGCGCCGGGGGGAGGCTGACTGTGTCGCGGGAGGGAGGATGGGAAAGTGGAGGGAATTAGAAGGGTAGGGGACGTGGAAGAAGGGTAAGGTGACACGTAGGGTAAGAAGAAGCCTAATTTAGTACAAATAATAGATTAATGGTAATTAGTAAAAATCAGCGATAAATCAAAATAATTATTTAAAATTAGCATTAATTAGTAAAAAAATGTTACAAATTAATAAGAATTAGTAATAATAAGTGGTAATTAGCAGTAATTAGTAATAATTAGCGGTAATTAGAAATAATTATCGGTTATTAGTAATAATTAGCAGTAATTAGTAATAATTAGCGGTAGTTAATAAAAATTACCGATAATTAGTAAAAATTAGTGATAATTATTAAAAATTAGCGGTAATTATTAATAATTAATGGTAATTAATAAAAAATAGTGGCAAATAGTATTAATTAGCGGTAATTAGTGAAAAATAGCGATAAATCGATATAATTATTAAAAATTAGCAGTAATTAGTAAAAAATAGTAAAAAATAGTAATAATTAGCAGTAATTAGTAAAAAATTGTTATAAACTAATAAAAAATAGTAATAATACGTAATAATTAACAGTAATTAGTAATAATTAACGATAATTAGTAATAAGTAGCGTTAATTAGTAAAAATTAGCGGTAATTAGTAAAAATTAGCAGTAATTAGTAAAAAATTAACAGTAATTAGTAAAAATTAACGGTAATTAATATTAATTAGCGTTAATTAGTAATAATTAGCATTAATTATTCATAATTAGTCATAATTAGTGATAATTAGTTATAATTAGTAATAATTAGTGATAATTAGTAATAATTAGTAATTAGTGATAATTAGTGATAATTAGTGATAATTAGTGATAATTAGTGACAATTAGTGATAATTAGTGATAATTAGTCATAATTAGTGATAATTAGTGATAATTAGTCATAATTGGTAATAATTGGTGATAATTATTTATAATTAGTAATAATTAGTGGTAATTAGCAATAAATAGTAAAAATTAGTGGTAATTATTGATAATTAACGTTAATTAGTAATAATTAGTAAAAATTAATGGTAATTAGTATTAATTAGCATTAATTAGTAATAATTAACATTAATTAGTAATAATTATGAATAATTAGAAATAATTAGTGATAATTAGTGATAAATAGTATTAATTAGTAATAATTAGTGATAATTAGTAATAATTAGTGGTAATTAATAATAATTAGTAATACTTACTAATAATAAGTGATAATTAGTGATAATTAGTAATAATTCATCATAATAAGTGATAATTAGTAATAATTAGTAATAATTAGTAATAATTAGTAATAATTAGTGATAATTAGTACTAATTAGTAATAATTAGTAATAATTAGTGGTAATTAGTAATAATTAGTGGTAATTAGTAATAATTAGTAATAATTATTAATAAATAGCAATAATTAGTAATAATTAGTAATATTTAGTGGTAATTATTTTAAATTAGTGTTAATTATTTAAAATTAGTGGTAATTATTAAAAATTAGTGGTGAATTGTACAAATAAGTGGTAATTAGTAAAAATTAATGGTAATTAGTTAAAATTAGTGGTAATTAGTATTAATTAGAGGCAATTAGTAATAATTAGTAATAATTGGTCATAATTAGTAATAATTAGTGGTAATTAGTAATAATTAGTGATAATTAGTAAAGATTTATAATAATTAGTGGTAATTAGTAATAATTAGTAATAATTTGTAATAATTTGTAAAAAATAATGGTAATTAGTAAAAATTAGTAGAAATAAACATTAAATCATTATAATTAGTTAATATTAATGGTAATTAGTAAAAATCAATGGTAATTAGTAAAAAAATAGTGGTAAATGGATAAAATTTATAATATTTACAAGTCAATTCTATTTTTTTAATTTTATGATCTTTTTTTGGATCATGTTTTTCTTATATCAAATTAATCATAAAAAATTTATTTATTTTATATTTTTTAGAGAAATATGGGACAAGGAAGTCGACAATAGTATTTATTAAATGATCATGATTGGATAAATAATTGCAGGAATCCAAATGGTTCTGGTATAAATCCTATATATATTGAGGGTGTTGAAGAATTTTTATCATTTGGCTCATCAAAACCATAATTTATTTCAGAAGCAACAATTAAGTGTCTATGTAAGAAATTTGATTTGAGGATGTTTGAAACATTTGAAAATGGTGAAGGTTATATATCATGTTTTGGTTTTAAAAAAGATTATGTTTTTTGGTATCAACATAGTGAACACAGTTCCAGAGAAGATACTAATAATTTGGTTCCAAATCCATCACAGTTTCAAAATTTATTACATGATGTGGCTGGTTCATCTTTTCAACAAACCGAAACTTGGGATGATATTAATTTAACTCATGAGTTGGAACCATCCCAATTTTATGAGTTTTTGAGGTTCGTTGAGGATGCCTTATATTCTGGTTGAAAGATAAGAAAATTTGAAGTAGTTGGAAAATTTATGGCTATTAAATCAGAAAATGGAATGTCAAATAGTTGTTTTGATTAGATATTCTCTTTGGTTAAAACACTATTACCTGAAGGAAATGTGTTGCCTATAAATTTCTATGAGAGCAAGAGACTGGTTCGTAATTTGGGTCTTCGTTATCAAAATATTCATGCATGTTAAAATGATTGCATCTTATATTATGGTGAAAATGAATCATTAGTTAGTTGTCCTACATGTGGACAATCTAGGTACACAAAGTCTCAAATAGGAAAGTTTGGATATATTTTTGTAAAACAGTTGAGGTATTTCCCACTTACACCCAAATTGTAGTGTTTATTTATGTATCAAAATACATCATCATTGATTTCATGGAACAAAAATAATATTTCAACCAGTAAAAGATTAAATCATCCCGTAGATGGTGATTCATGGAAACATTTTGATCAAGTACATCCATATTTTTCTTTAGAAGCTCAAAACGTGCGATTGGGTCTTTCCACCGATAGTTTCAGTCCATTTGGTTCTTAAGGTAGTCAATATTCTTATTGACCTATCTTTATAACTCTGTACAATTTACCTCCTTGTATGTTAATGAATGAGCCATATATCTTTTTGAACCTATTAATTCTAGGACATCCAAAAAATAATATCGATGTTTATTTTAAGCCATTGATTGATGAGTTAAATTTATTATGGAGTAATAGTGTCAATACATATGATGTTATTTAGAAACAAAATTTCCTAAAGAAAGCTATATTGATGTAGACAATTAGTGACTTCTCAGTCTATGACATGTTATCTGGATGGAGTACACATGGTCCAAAATCATGTCTGTACTATATGAGAGATAATAAAGCATTTATACTCGTCAATGGAAGAAAACCTTGTTTTTTCAGCTGTTATTGTAGATTTTTCCAACTGATCATCCTTTTTGGAGGAACATAAATCATTTTATAAAAGGTACAATTAAAAGAGATAGACATCTAAAAATGATCTTAGGTATTGAGTTAAAATCTATTTTCTCTTCATTACCTCCCATTACCTTTGGATCAACTATAAACCAATAAAAAATAGATGGCTTTGGGGAAGAACACAATTGGATAAAAATGAGCATTTTTTGGGATATTCCATATTGGTCTGATTTATTAGTCCGTCACATGTTGGATGTCATGCATGTTGAGAAGATCTATTTTGATAATATATTTTATACATTTTTTAACACACCTGGTAAGACCAAAGATAATGTAAAGGCACGATTATATCTTACCCAAATTTATAGGTGACCAGAACTTAAACTGTTTGAAAATGTCAGATCATAGAATTTAATGAATCCAAAAGCAGCTTATATAGTTTCCAAAGAAGATTGTTTATTATTTTTTCAATGGATTGAAAATTTGAGGCTTCTGGATGATTATGTTTCCAATTTGACTAGATGTGTCAGAAATGGTCATATTATAGGATTAAAAAGTCATGATTTTTATGTTATAATGGAAAGATATCTACCGATTGGATTTAGAGGTTTGTCGAATTCTATGATTTGGGATGCGCTAATAGAAATATCATATTTTTTCTGAGACATTTGTGCGGTGACAATAGACTGTGATTCACTAAGTAGATTGCAAGAATATGTTGTTTTAATTTTATGTAAATTGGAAAAAAATCATGTCATATTTCTTTGATTCAATGGAAAATTTGATATTACATTTTCCACATGAAGAAAAATGTGGAGGTCTAGTATAGTTCTAATTGATATACCCATTTGAGAGTCACATGAAGGAATTGAAGAAAAAGGTACGTAACAAAACATCAGTTGAAGGATCAATTATAGAAACTTATTTGTAGGAGGAAATTTCTTTCTTCTACTCTAATTATTTTAAATATGAATATCCCTCAAAACATAACTGCATGGGCCATAACAAGGGAAATGTTGATGATGAAATAAGCAATAAATTATCAATTTTTAATCAGCTCGAACTTGGATTTGGTGGACTTTATGAATGATGACTTTCAGATGATGAACATCACAAAGATCATACACACATTCTGATCAACTATAAAGAAATGAAACCATTTTTACTGTGAGTTCCCATATCATTTATTATATATTTTTTAAGTAAATTAATATTATTTTATTTATAGATTATATGATAATAATATTAAGAAACAATTTCCACAAATTACAATAGCTGCTCTTGAAGAACGTTGACAAAATAATTTTTCCTAATGGTTTAAAAAACTGGTAAAGTAAACTATTATGGTTTAACATATAAAATCAATTTATTACTTGTTATATTTATTTTTTTGAAATTTTTAGGTATCTCAACATGCTGATAAAATTGATAATCGATTGTGTGTATTGGGTAACCCACCATTAAAAATGGTTAAATATTATAATGCATATGTGGTGAATGGTTTTTGATTTCATACATGTGTATATGGGGAATAAAAAAACAATGAATAGTTGTATTTTTTTAAGAGGATCTCATCATAGAGAAAGTGAAGTCAATTTTTATGACATGTTGGACAAAATAATTGAACTGTGTTATCTGGGATAGAATTACATAACGATATTTAAATGTCATTGTTTGGATACCGATAGAGGCTTGTGTGTTCATCTATGCCATGGAATCATTGATATTAAATACAAAATCCTTATTGTAGTAAATGAACCATTTTTATTAGTTCACTAGGAAAATCAAATTTATTATGCAAATTATTATGTTGCGTTAAGAGAATTGAGTGATTGGTAGAGCATAATAAAAATGAAATCTCATGAAAATCAATTTATCCAAAGTGAATGTGGTTCTACTAAAGTGTAAGGATTTGAAATTTTCAAGAGAAAACTCCAAATCCATCTTTTCCACAATGAGACATGAATATCAATGATGATACCCCACAGTTATGGGTCAATGAAGGAGATGATGTTATTGATGTAACAAGTGGATTTAAAATAGAAAGAGATGATGAAAATGAAACTCTCGTGGATATTGATGATACTGAGGAGGAATATGAAGATATTCACACCGTCATATATGATTATGAGGATGAAAATTGACACAATTAAATACTGGTTATAATCATAAATAATATATATCCATATATAATTCTTATTTTTTATTATTTTTTGATAATAGTCATTTTGTGTTTCATATGGTCAAAAAAAGTTTATCTGATATAATTTATGAGTTGGATGATGTTGTACTACCTGATGATGAGCCTGATGGCACATCATCTAACCCTCATACTACTGGCGTTTCAACTATGACTTGGAAGGGTCGTGATCTTGTGAGATTGATCATTCTCGTCCCTATCCCCGAGCGACGTCCACGTATTCAGTTCAGTTGTCATGAACCATCTTGGGTACCCTTATAACCTGATAACCGAACTGACCCTAACATAGCCCAAAGGGTGTTCCTAATCCCCATGGGTCGATGAATAGCACCTGACATCATAAAATTGAAGGTGGAAATAGTTTTTCCACAATCATTGCAAAAGTAAAAAGAGACAAGTCAATATGTGTAATAAAAGAAACTCCACTAGGATTAATGTACCAGAAGTCAATAAGGAATTAAAGCCCAAAGTACTAAAACCCAAGTACCAAAATAGAAGAAAACAACCCAAGTCCCTAAGGACACAACTCACCACGTCCTAGGTTCAACAACTGGATCCACCTCCAAGAGATCCTTTCCCCTTGCTCGAACCTGGAAGAAGATAAACTACAAAAACCTGAAGGAACAAGTAGGGTGTGATCTAAAAATCCTAGTAGGGTCTCACCAAGGATTCCATAACAGATTCAATTAACCAAAGTACTAATTTTAATTTTAAAATAAACATGTTTGGAATTTCAAATCATATTTAAACAAATCATGCTATACAATTCAAATGAAGGAAAATACTTTAAGCAAAGGCTTTACAAGTGATAAAATATATCTAAAACAATGGATTAAATAAAAAATTTATATAAAACATTTTATATAAATTCTGAAGGAATGTAAAGCAGTTCAAAAAACATTAAAATACATTTATATATCAAATATAAAACAAGCGAGCAACATGGTCATCTGCCAAATAGGTACGTATGTTCCAGGCTATAGGACTCCGTGCTCTCTAAGTGATCTCAACAATATGTGTATACACACATCCCCCTAACACTGGACAAAGGTGACTCATCACCATCCCATTAGAGATGTGACCCACTACATGTATATTTTAGAGCATTGTAATAGCGTAGAGTTTGGCCAAATAACTTACAAACAACCCAAGGCTTGCATGTGATCTTACACAATCAATGATGAAAATTTTATTTTAAGAATTCTTGAAATAAAATTAAATCCCATTCTTCCATTTCAATTCTAATTTTCCATTTAAAACCAAAATTGGTTTTAATAAAAAACATGCCTCTTTAACAAGATAAAACCACTGGGTTTCTATCAAAACATTTTAAACCATTTTCACAAGTTTAAAATACATTCAAAACCAATTCCATCAATTTCACAATTCATTTAAAAAATTAAATTCAAAAATTAAATTGAAATAATTTCCATTAGAAATCCAATTTAGATTAAAAAATTTAAATCAAAAAATTTCTACAATCCCACCCCAATTCAATGGGATCAGGGGTTTTCCCAATTCTCATGCCAAAACCATTTAAAATCTCCCAATTAACTATAATTGTATTTTTTTACATCAATTGAAAGAAAGTTTGAGCAATTGAATTTAAATCAACAGTTTAAATAAATCAAGCTATTTAAAGTTAATCAATTTAGCTAAATAGGATGAAATCAACTACCTATTCCTGAAACTCAACACTCACAATGACACCTGTCAATGAGAAAAAAGGTGTATAAGACCTTAAAACTCAAACTAGAAACGACATCCAACACCATAAAGCATAGATCCATCAAATTAAGGATGATATAATGAAATCCCAAAGGAGGATAAAGATATAAAGATTAATAATGAAGGAGAAAACATACCTGGGAATCACATCACAAGTGCAACAAAGATCGAACGTCAAAAGAAAGTATCTAGAAGGGTTGGAGAGCTTCAAGATCACATGGGGAAGGCTTTGGATCAAGGGAGATGAAACTGGAGTGAAGGAGAAAAAATAATCTCAACTGAACTGCCTATTTGAAAACTGAAGTCAGGGTATTACACGACGTGTAATACCCTTTCACGTTGTGAAATAGTTGATTTCTGTAACTGCCGAAAAACGAATTGCCTCAAATTAAAAATCGATACTTAGAGTTTAAAACTGATCTTTAATTCATTAACAATGTGTAAAGGATATTCACGTCATGTACCCTTCATAGCATGAAGAATTTCACAACTTGCATCTAAAAACCATTACATGGCGTATAACCTAGTTACACGACATGTAACCCTCCGACAACCTACAGAAAAGACTGGTTAAAGATGAGAGTCCAAAAAATCCTTGGATTCACCATTATAGGTATCCTCTTAATTCATTCTCAACCCTACCTAGTCACCAAAAAGGAAAATCCACAAAAGGTTAAAAGCATACCTGTTAGATTGATAATAGAATGTTACATCGATCCACACATGTAGAGGTATGTTCAGTTGTATATTTTAGTTAGATTTCATTAATTTTCATTAATTTATTTATATACTAATTATTTTATTATTTTTTCTCTTTTTTCATAGATTTTCATATATAACAGTTAGATAGGGAAGTGCTATATTTCAGAATTATTTTTCCAGAGCATGAGTTACATGAGATCAAATTCCCATTAATGTTCAACACCGCATGTTCGATCATTGGATGATACATAAATAAATAACAGTTATTTGGAAATTTATTTAATTAATAACTTGATATTATTAATTATTTATAGGTTTTATGGTATCCTATCAGTGGTATAATGTGAGACTCTATCTGGTAGGCATGGGAGAGCTGTATACGTGAGCATTGCCATCAATTTTTGCACAATCTGAGGAGGACAACAATGAAAAAAGTGAGAGTCACAAATTTTGATCAGTCTTGCGGTGCCCCACCAACCATATTATATCTCATCTCAGGTTTGGGATGGATTATGTTCATATTTGATGAGAGCTACTTTTCATAGGATAGTATCATTAGGTCGATAGAACTGGGAGAGACAAGAGGCAACACATTGATCTGGTAGTCATACATTTAGTACGCATTGACAACATTTGATAAGTACTTTTTTAATAATTTATATAACTTTAAATGTAAACTGTTTATTTTATACTCATATAGGCTGTCGAACAAATCGATATTATAGATTTTGACATTTATAGAAGGATGTACAATGATTCTTTCACTGGAGAGATTAGAGGTGAGCATAATATTGTGGTCATTATAATTTCTTTTTGAGTTTTAAAATTAATTGAAAATAATATTTTAACTATTTTAATTTTAAATTACAATTGAAGGAGTCATATGAGGCCATGATGTCTCAGACACAGGTTGAGAGTCAGGCTGAGATCGAGGATCATACCTCCAGTGCAGCAGGATTTGATGATGCAACATGGATATAGGCAGCTCAGTATGCCTTCGAGAAAGGCCGAGTTATTGGTATTGACTCTCGATTGATGCTTGAGAGTTATTATGGAATCATTACAATGTCATCATGCAACTTGAGAGGAGCTTGTGCCGAGTCATCATCATCCACTACATAGTATGAGGAGCAGTTGAGAGCTTAGGGTGAGCTTATAAAGACCATGCGTAAGGAGCAAGAAGAGCTCCGTCGAAAGTAGTAACAACAACATGAGAAGATGATGAAGTGCATGCGACGTCTGACTCATGGTTTAGGGATTGAGTTCCCGCCACCAGCTCCTCCATCTCCTCCAGATGAACCCCTCAATGATTTATATATTTTTTCTAATAAAAAATTGAATGTAAATTTTTTCTAATATTTTTATCAATACATATATTTTCATTTCTATATAGTATATTTTTTATATTGTTGTGAATATTGTGTTTTTTATTATTTTATTATTTTCTTATTATTTTATTATTTTTTATTATTATATTATTATATTATTTATTTTATTTTATTTTATTTTATTTTTATATTTTTGTGAATATTGTAATTTTTTATTATTTTATTATTTTATGATTTTTATGATTTTAATTATATTTTAATTATTTTTTTAGTTTTTACTGGTTTTTATTATTTTTTTTATTTTTATTATTATTTTATTAAATTTTAATATTTTTATTTTTTATTTTTTTTATTTTTTTAAGTTTTTTGTGATGAGCCCATCGTAAAAATGTTTTTTAGAAACCTGAATAAACTATTTGCAACACCGTTTTCTACAATGAGATCACATCTCAAATGACCCGTCGCAAATGCTTCAATTTCTAGTTGTGCCCTTACTTTACCAGTAGTTCTTCAAAATCACCTCTAACAATAGTAGAAATACACATTATTGGAAGTTCCTTATAACTTCCACTAATGTGTTTAGAGGGGGTTATAACCCCCTTTAAACTAAAAAATAACTCCCTCTAATTGGGTCATTTTTTGTAGTGAGTGAAAGACAACAAAATACAATATTTAACATTATAAGTTAAATACATGAATTTTTGAGTCACGACTAATCTAAGAACCCACTAGTTGGAACTCACATGCACCATTTACTATATATGGTTACAAGATTCATCACTATTGGTAGTCTTGATCCAACATAATAAACTAATGATTATAATATTCAAAAACACATCTCTCCTACCATAATAAATACTACCCCACCAATCCTTCTCCTCACATTGTCTAAGACTTGGAGATTTCCAAATTTTTACCTAATTATCTTCCCATTACTCTCCCCCATGCCCTATTTCTCCTGGTCTCACCAAATACCATTTCAATGAGCCTTAAGGTATATCCTAAGAAGAGATAACCAAAGAAAGATTTAAAATTCTCAACTAACTTCTTTCAATTTCATTCTTCTTATACCACCCCTTATGTTTTCCATTCACCTAGACATAGTAATATCAGTATCCTAAATATATTTAAATGTTATTATTATGGTGGAATATTCTCCTTATACCATCCCTTCTTTATATTATAAACCAAAAACATTGTTACTGTATGGTTGGTTCACCGCCTCTATGAAAAACGTACTTCATTTTTATCCACCACCTTCAAGGATGGTCATACAAATATTATTATGGTTAAATAAGATAATAATAAGTATATTATAACTTATTTCATGTTTTGAAATGAATATATAGACATAATATTAAATAAAACCAAACTAGTTCATGATGATTAATAAAACACCCAAATGAACTAACTGTATAACGTTAATGTTTTTACTAAATGAATCATACCTATATCAGAAAAAAGGATATTTCGGAACATTTTAATTTAGGTAATTACATGAATTCCATTCCATTTCACTTCTGGACTTGTAATCCTATTTGACATGAATATCAATAATTATCCACAAGCAATCAGACCTTGGAACCATGAAATGAACACCCACAGAACAACTAAATTAAACATTATATATTATTGAAATGGTTATAAATGAACATAATAAAATTATAATAAAAAAAATATATGTAAAAGGTTCTAATCTAATTTGATTATCCAGGATGTTAAATGTAAGTGCAAGATGATTCTGAAACCTAAGGTAAGAGATCTCTATAAACCACCTAGTTTTCTTTAGGTCATGACCTTTATCTCTCTAACTCACATTCTATCTCTATTTGATGTTATTTTATTCTTCTAATTTATGTATATATGTATCTTATATATATACCTAGCTTATTTTCCTTTCCTTTGATGAGGTAATACATGATTTAAGTTCATTTATCAAATGCGTTCTTTACAATCAAACCCAATTAAGGGGAACTTTTCAATCCCTTAACACTTTTATATAACACACTTTTAAAGAATTTATTCATATTAATGATTTTAATAATTATAGAATATTTTAGGGATAACCATTCTGGTTTTCAAAGAAAATTCTATATTTATTCTTTCTTAAAAGTCTTTAACTGATTCTTTAAACTACTATTTTGAAAGTTCATTTCTATACCCAATTATCTACCCTTTATCATGATGTTTTTTTAAAAAAACTCTATATTTTGAGACCTATAATTATGAATTAATATATGAAAATCCAAAACATTTAATTCCTTTTTCTCTTTGTAATCTTTATGAAATATCCTTTTATTATGATGTGAGACAAGATTATGTAACCCATTTCATTCCATGGGTAATTCTTATGTTTATGCCTTATGTTTGATTTCCATTTGTGGAACACATAAGCATGTACATGTTATGATGGGTGAACCAAGATAGAACTCCATTTCATTGGATAATGTTTATGTCTCATGAGATGATATTCATGGGATTGGGGAGTAAACCTAATCCATGACGAGAATATGTCCACCATGTGATGTTGTATTGATTGTGAGCCTTAACCTATACTTATGTCATGTTATATATTGCCTCCACTTTCCAATGTTTCCATGATATTATGATTATATGTTATTTATATTATTCTCTCATATTATTATTCACTAGCCTTGTATTTTATGTTATCATGTTATGTCTTCTGACTCATATGTAATGCTTCGTTATTGTGTTTATTCCCTTACTAGACTTTTTAGACTACCCCTTTTGTCTATGTATTCCCCAGGTTATCCTATACAATTTTAGGATCTCAAAGGTATTTAAGAGCTCATTATGGATATTAAATTAAATAATTTTTTATTTTAGTTTCATGTTGATGTTTTATGTACTTAGTCTTCCAAAGAAACCAGGCCTTTTGATCCTTGGTTTGTATTTATTGAATATTTATGTTAAAAATCACGTAACAATATGTATAAAAGGCTTGGGTCACTATAGTTGTCATTGGAGGAAAGGTCTAGTTATTTTTTGGGATTATGACTAGGATTAGTTAATAATAACCCTAGGGATAAGCCTACGCATAGGATAATATCATGAAATCTTGGTGAAGTATAGAGCGGGTGGTTTCCAAGTAATTACATCTCTTTCTAGATACTATAAGTGGATGTGGCTTTAGCATAGTTGTACTAGGGGTAGTAACCCCGAAAAGGGTGGATTATGTATTTTCTCAATATTCACCTAGTTCATGACAAAGCGGACTTATTGCAAACCTGGTTTGACACTCTTGAGAGATATACTTTGGAAAATTCACACTCTTGAGAGATATACTTTGGAAAACTCACCTAGTTCATGATAAAGTGGCCTTATTTCCTTTATTTTAGTTAATGGAAGGAAATAGGAGGATCCATGCCAACAACCAATGTGATATGCAATGTGATGATTTCCCTAATGATATGCCTAACCTAATGGGAGTGAGAGTGATAACTTCATGGAAGTACTATCTTAACTAACTCAAGTTATGAATAATAACTTGAAATGAGTGGAACACCCTCTATATCCTAAGAAAGAACAAGTTGCAGTTGAGTCCTTTATGTGATAATGACCTCCTACCTTTAGTGGATCTTATAATCCCCTCATCATGAAACAATGGATTAACTTCATTGAGAATATATTATTTATCCTCTAATACTCATAATAAGATAAATTCATACTGGCTATTTATCACATGGAGTGGGAAAATGATTAGTGGTGAACACTAATCAAGAACATGAAGTGGAAAGAGGAAATTGATTCCATATAGTGGTAAGGATTCAAGAAAATATCATTCAATAAATATTTTATCTGAACTCTTTATATTAAAATAGGGAGGTAGTTCCTCAGACTGAAGCAAAAGGAAAATGAGTCTATTTAGGCATATGAGGCAAACTTCACAAGTCCTACACAATACACCTTATTCCTTTTCATCAACACCAAAATTAAGGTGGACCAATTATTTAGTGGATTAAAGTTCAGTTTACAAAAATCTTTGGATATTTGAGACTTTAACAACTATAAATAGACTATCCATTGTTCCCTTAAGTTCGATATGAAGATTTGTAACTCTCAGTGGTCTTGTGGGGTGGGAGATAAAAAAATATAAAATGGATTTTAATTTGGGAGGATCAACATATAAATCCCACGGAGGAAAGAAAACTAAAGTACCCATATATCAAAAGTATGGGAAGAAGCATCCCAAAAACTATATCAATAGAACCAAAATATGTTTCAAGTGTATAACTAGAAGATTTATCAAGGGAACTAGGTGACTCTTAGCCTAATCAATATCAAAGAGAGATGAAGAAACCCACTAATGTGATGAAAGAAAAGAAGGTTTTGATCAACACTCAACACGCGGTAGAACATTTCAACTAAAAATAATATGGGAATTACAAAAGCCTATGTCCTAAGCCAAGGGTTGTTAGAGACAATAAACAACAATAACCTCCAAGGCCTAGAGAGAAATGAAGGGTATATGTTATCACTATTGCCTAGATGTATCCTGAAAATGATGTGGTGACAAGTAAACTAGTTATTTATTCAATAATAATGAACACAAGTTTTGATTTTGGTTCTATACATTATTTCATATCTCTCAAGTTTAGTAGAACTATTTAGAAACCACCTAAAAACATGGGGGGTTGAGATACCTGTGAGAGCAGCAGACGACACAATTGTTGTATCCCAAGTATATAACTCCTCCCAAGTTAATGTTTATGGAATGAAACTACCAAAAAATATTATCATACTTCATTTAGTGGAATTTGATGCTATATTGGGCATGTATTGACTATCCTTATATAAATACAACATCAACTATTGGGAGAGGGAAATCACTCTTCACATCTTGAGTCATCCTCTGATTCCGTACAAGTTTAAGGAGGAGGATTAATCTCCATTGGAATCATCTTATCAATCATAGATATTATTGACTTATAAGAAATAATATATAACTTAAATGATCGATACCAAGGATAGAATCATGCTTGAAGACATGCCCACTATGAGGGATTATACTGATGTATTCTCTAAATATTTGTCTGGTCTTCATCCTAACTGAGAGGTTGAGTTCTCAATATAACTTATACCTGGATCTCTACCCATATCCAAGATTCCATATAGAATGAAAACACTTGAGTTTAAAGAACCAAATAAGTAGTTATAAGAGAATTTGGACAAGGGTTTTATATGCCTGAGTGCTTCATCGTGGGGTGTGCGGGTGCTCTATTTCAAGAAAAATAACGAGTCAATGTGCCTCTATATTGATTATTGTGAACTAAAAAAAATAAATATAAAGAAAAATTATCACCTATCATAGATATATGACTTGTTAGATCAACCAACTGGGGCTTAGTATTTATAAAAGGTGATAATTTGGTCGGGATATCACCAATTAAAGGTAAAGAAGAATAATATTCCCAAGATTTCCTTTTGAATAAGGCATGAATACTATGAGTTCATAATTATGACATTTAGAATCACTAATACTACAACAATATTTATATACTTAATAAATTGATTCTTTTGATATTACCTTGATAAATTTGTGGTAGTCTTTATAGATGATATTTTGATATACTCCAAAAACAAAGATGAGCATGAGGACCATTTGAATATTGTACTAAAGACTTTGTGAAAGGAGAAGACATATGAAAATTACAGTAAATGTGAGTTCTATATGGATGAAGTATCATTATTAGGGAATGTTATCACTAACAAATGGATAACTGTAGATCCTTATAAGATAAAGGCGATTGAGGAGTGGCCCAGACCAACATGTGTAATAAAGATCCATAGTTTCCATGGACTATCAAGATATTATTGATGATTTGTGAGAAAATTATCACAATTATCAATCCCAATAACCAAGATGACTCAAAAGGGATTAAAGTTTTTCTGGATTGATGGATGTGAAGAGATCTTCAAGGAATTAAAAAATAGGCTTATAACTACACCATTCCTCATGCCACCCTCAAGTGGGTAACTTTTCATGGTATAAAATGATGCTTAAAAGAAGGGAATGGGTTGTGTACTAATACAAAATGATAAAGTGATAGCCCATTCCTTAAGGCAGTTGAAAGTTCATGAGCATAATTACCTAATCCATGATCTTTATTTGGCTATAGTAATCTTAAAATTGAAGATTTGGTGGAACTATATTTATAGGGATAAGTGTAAAATATATATGAATCATAAGAGCCTCAAATGTATATTAATGTAGAAGGAGCTTAATATTCACCAATGAAGATGGTTAGAGATGATCAAAGACCATGAATGCTCAATCCACTACCATCCTGGGAAAGAAAATAAAATGGAATATGCTCTAATTATAAAGGATCTAACAACCTTATCAATGATGAGAATTGATAATGGAATAATCTTCTTAGACTTGTAAAGGATGAACATAGGGATCATAAAGTCAGGAACATCATCATTCATTTCTCAAATAATTTCTCAAATATCCCTTCCGGAGAAGATAAAGGATTCTCAAATAGATTATGTGGAAATATAAAAGAAGGTGAAAGTAATAAGGAAAGGAAAATCCTTAGAGTTCACAATTTATGAAGAACGAGTTGTAAGATTTGGGTCATGAATATGCATACCATCATATCCTGAGATAAAGAAGGAGCTATTGAACGATGCACATAGATCAACCTTATCCATTTACCAAGGGAGCACAAATATGTATCAATATCTTTGAGATAACTATTGGTGGTATAATATGAAGATGAAGATCATGAAATATACATTAATGTGCTTGATATGTCCGTAGGAGAAAGTTGAAAGGAAAAAATTCAATGGGGTGATGCAACTATTACCCATACCTATATGGAAATATGAAAACATCACCATGGAATTTTTCATCACTATTCCAAAGAAATCAAGAGAAAATAATGATATATGGGTTGTGGTGAATCGTCTTACAAATATTTCTTATTTCATTGCAATTCGAGAGGACTTATAACTCAATTAACCTATAAGGATATACATTAGATAAGTGGTGAGACTGCATGAAATACCACTATAAATTGCATATGACCAAGATCTGAGATTTACCTCTAAGTCCTGGAAAAGTCTCTAACATACTCTAAACACCGAATTTAACTTTATTATGATGTATCACCCCCAAACTGATGTCCAATCTAAGTAGACTATCAAGACACATGAATACATGTTGAGAGAATGCTCGATGGACTTCAAAGGAGGATGGGATCAATATATTCCATTGGTCAAGTTCTTGTATAATAATAGTTTCCACTCAATAATAAAAATGGTTCTATATTAATCCATTTATGGGAAGAGATATAGAACACCTGTGTGCTAGGATGAAGTTGGTGAACACAAGTTATTGGGTCCTAAAATGGTTGAGGAAATGGTAGAAAAGGTCAAGAAAATTCAATAACACATCAGGGATGTTCAAAGTTGAGAGAGGATCTATGCTGAAAATCATCGATGAGACCTTAATTTTAAGGTTGGAGATAAAATTTCCCTCTATATATCTCCATGGAAGAGAGCCATGAGATTTGGGAAGAAGGGAAAGCTAATTCCCAAGTACATCGACCCATTTGAGATTCTCAATCGCATCAGAACTATAGCCTATCGACTAGCACTCACATAAACCATTTCTTAATTACATGACATATTCCATGTATACCTCTTAAGGGAGTACATACCAGATCCATCACAAGCCTTGAATTCAGTGGTGGAATGAATGGAAAATGATCTATATTACAAGGAGGTAATGATGAAGCTCTTGGACTGTGGAGATAAAGTTCTACACAACAAGACAACTCACCTAGTCAAAGTACTATGAAAAAACCATAGGTAAGATGATGTGATATAATAACCAAAGGATGCCATGAAGTAGAAATTACCTCACCTATTTTCACCTTAGTATGTAAAACAAAATTTTGAGGGTGAAATTTCTCAAGGGGAGAAGAATTCAATGACCCATAATTTTTTCAATGAAATTTTCTTTCTAAATATACAATTATGTCATATTTAGCAATATAATATTATATAATTCACACTCACCACATGATAAAACCAAATACATTTTATTATATTAATTTAAACATTAAATTTAGAGAATAAATATAGCCATAATAATTGAAATTATTATAATGGAACAAAAAATAAAAAACAATATAATAATAATAGGAAAATTTGGATATGCTTGATCCCCTAGAATAATTGCACTCATAAGAAACACTGTAGAAATGAAGTATAATATTAGTAATGCAATATGAATTTTGAAAATTAACATACATACAAATATATATATATATATATATATATACATATATAACTTTGAGATAAAATAAAAGTGAATGAAGTATGAAGTATTTATATAAAGTAGGGAGCTCATACGACCGTTACAAATCAGACCGTTGAAAAAGTAATATGATCATTAGAATAGTAATATGACCATTAGGAATAGTAACATGACCATTAGAATAATAAACTTAGTTATGGAAATTTAAAATAATATTTAGGTATCTTATAAAATGAGAACATGACATATTTATATCACAACCCAAGTGAATAAATCTTTTAAATGGTAAAATAAGTGTTTATATTTTTGTAAAACATAAATGTTTTATTTAAAATTTTATAAAAAATATAAATATTCAAAAGAAAGTTTATTTTCATAAGATAGGTTTATAAATTAATATTAATCTATATTATAATTATAATATAATTTTATGACACCATAAGTAATTTTTAAAGGGTTTGAAAATTGATCATAATATTAAAATTGGTATTTTTAAAATAAATAAAGATTTTATTTAAAAAATAAATTTATAATATTCATAAAATTATTTTCATAAAATTTATTTCATTTTTGGAATCTGTATGTTGAAAAAAATTTAGGGTAATTTTTTGGTATTTTTCTAAAATAGTTGAATTTTTGGTGAATAGTGAAATATGACAAAATATGATATTTAACATTATAAGCTAAACACATGAATTTTTGTGCCATGGATGATGTAAGAACCCTTTATTTTAAACTCACCTATACCAATGACTATATATGGTCAAAATATTTACCATTATTGTTAGTCTTGAGCCAAAAATAATAAATTAATGATTATAATATTCAAAAACACCCCTCCCCCCTTATAAATACCACCCTCACCACCCCTTCTCCTCACATCATATAATTCTTTTATATTGAAAAATTTATATGTAACACCCCCGAATGATAAAGGGTTAAATGACTAAATGATATGACTCATGTCAACAAGGTGCACCTTCCTTTTTGAGAGCCTGTTTGATTAGAACTCCACAGTTAAGTGTGCTTGGCCTGAAGTAGTGATCAGGATGGGTAACCTTCTGGGAAGTTTCCCAGGGTGTGTGAGAGTGAGGAAAAATCACACTGGAAAGGACATGTGTTGGCCTGTGGAGACAATAATTAGTCAGATGACCCGTTCGGACACGTGGGTGGACCCTGGGGTGGGCCCCACGTGTCTGCGGGGCAACTGGTGGTACCTGGTCTGCCAGGACCCGACGACCATGTTAAGGCGGGGTGTCTGTGCTGTCACCGGGACCCGGTTGTTATATTGATGTAAAGTCTCGGAAATTTCAAGGATTTTTTTTTTAAAAAATACTTTGGAATTTTACGAGTCTGTGGCTTCTGACGACACTTGATTTCGAGGCCCGGTGTGCCCGAAATCAATTTCCAAAGTTTAGCTCGGGTAAATTCAATGAATGAATGAGCGAACTTTTCTTACTTTTGAACCGGTGCTCATAATTAAAATCTGAGGGCACCGATGAACTCGCAGCGCCGATAATTGCTTAAGCGGACACTTACCGTAGTTGCGTTCTCAAAGGAGGATAAGATAATTTTTGGGGGTTTATTTAAGAAGTAAATAAAAATTGTCGGAACAATTTTTATTTTATAAGGAGGTTTTTCCCTCCCATGGGTAGTTAAGGGTGGGGCCCACAACCACATAACTACCCAAGTGTGGATGTTGGAGAGGTGGGGCCCACACGAGCCCCACCATTTAATTTCCTCTAATCTCATTAAGAACCCCTCATTAATTTTGGCAACCCCTTTTCTTTTATTTTCCAACGCGTAAATTAAATGGGGACCTTCCCTCTCCCTTCCCTAATTAATTTTCAACACGTTTTATTAAACGTGGTGATTAATTATGGGAGTTTCTTTGCGTGTGTAATTAAATAATAGGAGGAACCTAGTATTTAATTTGGGGAAAATCTTTCGTTGTGCGGGAGATCGAGAGAGCTTGGAGCTTTTAGAGGAATGCCGGTCTCCGACGAAGAACGCTGGTTCCTCGAAGATCGATGACGCACCACCCTTCCTCTTCCCCCTGATAAGAGAGGAGACCCCGCTTCCTACTCGCGCACTCCGACGACGCCTACGATCCTCTTCCCCGCGACGATGTCTACCGCGATGCCGACGTCCGACATCAACTGTTGAGGTAGGGGAATTTGTATAAATTTCATTATGTGATTTTATACCCTCGGCATGGCGTGTAAATTGTTTGGTGATGTTTAGAACCACTAACGCGGTGGGTGCGGACTAACGAACAAGTCCGAACCCACCGCTGCTTTGTTCTCGATGTGTGGAATAATTGGCGATGATGAAGCAGGACCGAAATGGTGATTGGAGGCCTTCGCAGTGATTTACGTGTCCCGAGGCGACCGTAGGCGCAGATAGGAGCAAAATCAGACCACCGGAATGACTCCGGTGGCCCGCAGAAGTCTCCGGCGGGGTAGGTCGCCGGCACGGCGGTGCCCCCGGTGCGCCCCCAGCAGGAGCCCTCCACTGCTTCAGCCGCGGCGGCGAGGGATTGGATCCAACGACCGCGTGGGATCTAGGGGAGACGCGGCGTCGGGCGCCGCGTCCGCGGAACACAAAGGGGGGACCGCGTCCCCCCCTGCTCGGCTCGCTGGCCGAGCCAGCGCACCCCCCGGCCGGGCCGAGGCGGGTCGCGCGGACCGGTCTGGGCCGCGCCCAGCCGGGCTGGAACCGGACCCGGGTTGGGTCGACCTGGTTCGGGCCGACCCAGGGGGGTTGGGTCGGGTCAGACCGGGCCCAGACCCCCCACTTCGGACCATTTTCTGTCTTTTGCCCATAACTTGAGCTACGGACCTCCGATCGACGCACCGTTAGTTGCGTAGGAATCCTTGGATCGATAAAGTCATTGCGATATATTAAACTCGAGGTTTAGGAAAAGTTTGGGTATGACCGGGTTGGTTCGAACCCGAAACCAACCGGGCCCTTGGAGCGGAAACGCTTATAACTTAAGGATCGGACGTCCGTTTGACGTGACGTCAACTGTGTTGAATTCCTCTTGATGATACAATCCTTTTGGATTACTCCGCTTGAGGTTTGGACATAGATGGAGTACGGTCGGGTTGGTTTTAACTTAAAAACCAACCGGGCCCCTAGGACGGAAAAGCCAATAACTCTCAGACCGGGCGTCCGATTGACGCACCTTCTGTCGCGTTGGGTTTCTTTTGACGAGACGGAAATTTGGGATACATCAACTCTAGAATTCGTGATAGTTTATGTATCAAATCTCTCTCTTTATCGAGGAGCGGACCCTCCTGGAATCGAGCATGCTATGTGCGGGAACTCTAGAGCTGGCTGCGATTGTGACGATGACGACTGCACTTGGATCCTATGTGGGTTCGGTAGAGAGGATGACTGTACTTGGATCCTCCTTGGGTTTGGCAGTGATGACTACTGTACTGGGATCCTCTGTGGGTTTGACGGTGATTGAATACTGTTCTTGTATCCTACGTGGGTCCGGCAGTATATGACCTCTGTACTTGTATCCTGTGTGGGTCTGGCAGAGTAGCTGGTCTTGTATCCTTTGTGGGTCTGAAAACTTAGTTGGTCTTGTATCCTATGTGGGTTCGACAACTTAGATGAATCAGTGGATACATCTGATCATCTCTATTGCCTTACGAAGTGTGTACCTATGTGAGCTGAGTCTTGATTTTCAATCATTATCATCGATGTGATTATCTTGCTTTCCTGTGTGGACTGGGTTGTGTTTTCATGTGTGGAATGGATTGTGCTTGGGCTCGAGAGTTGGAGACAAACTGTAACTGATGACTTAGTTATATGTATGGGCATATACCTAAGTAGAGTTTTTGATACTTCGTGATTGTATCTTTCCTTTTTGGTTTATCCTTCGTGGATTCTGAGAGACCTTCGGGGGTCTCAGGGTCCCTACTGAGTATCGTATACTCACCCTTTCATGGGCTATTCCCGCACTATGTTGTGTTGGATGTAGAAGATGGAAAACACTGATTGAGGTGGAGGCTTGTGGAGCTGGACGATACTCGGAGGTGGACCACTTGGTGGGACGTACACGGAGCGGACGACCAGACCCGAGGAGCTAAGGAGACTATCTGTACCCACCCTTCGGGTGGGATTTTCGGAGGATGACTCAGTGTTGCTATTTTACTTACTGTTGTTGTACTTTCCTTTCAGTTTTATTGTACTTTCAGTTGGGTTTGTATACTGGCCCATTTACTTTTCAGCACTTACCTTGTACCCAGTTTTTTTCTAGGGCTTACTTCACTTGCGTACTCTGTTGTGTTTTTGTTTACTTTATAAAAGGCAATGCCTTCCCCTTTTTTTTGGAATTTATGCCTTTGGTGCTAGTCGCCAGCCCCTGGCTTATGGAAGGCGGGCTTGAGGTAGTCACGACATGGGACCCAAGGACGGGTCGTGACAAATTGGTATCATAGGGGTCGGTTCTACTACAGAACTCAGGACTATAATAATTTCTTCTCTGTGAAGCAATAGTGTTAAGAGTATTGAGTGTGGTTTTCAGTCTAGGGAGTCCAGTGTTGGTGCGGAGACCGACGTATCCATACACCAGGACCCTGACCTCTGATTTCCGACTCAGTGCACGAAAACACTGATTGCTTGTGTGTTTCCTTTAAAAAGTTTTCTTTTTGATTACTTTATGTCAGCTCACCAGGTATACTGTACTAACCGTGGCACACCTGTTTATTTTGAGGATGGCCCCACGAAGGCAGCCATCCAGGGTTCCTAGTTATGTGCGGGATGACAGCCCACCGAGCGACAAGGCCTCGGTGCAGGGCCCTATTACAGAGGAGGTACCAGCGGTACCTCTACCCGCTGAGCCACCAATGCTACCCGCCCCAACGGCGGAGAGTGCACACCGCCTGAGCGCATTGCACGAGTTTCAGATACAGAGGCCGCCCAGGTTCCGCGGAGAGACGGATCCTCAGGCAGCTGAGGATTGGCTGGAGGCCATCGTCAGAGTCTTCAGACTGGTAGGGACACCGGCAGATCTTATGGTGGTCCTTGTCGCGAGTCTCCTACACGTAGCAGCAGGTAGATGGTGGAGCCTGATGATCCAGGTGCATGATGAGACATCTCTTCTATGGAGGGAATTTGAGAGCCTCTTCTGCTCGGAGTTTGTTCTAGCCACCCTCCATGCGGTGTGCATCCAGAAGTTACTACAGCTACAGCAGGGCAGCATGTTAGTATCCCAGTACTCGACGAGATTTACCGACATCTCGCGCTACTCCACAGACATGGTACGAGACCCATTCTTCCGGGCTTGGACCTTTGAGCAGGTACTGAGTCATGAGATCAGAGTTTCGACGATTACCCTTAGCATCCTGACGCAGGCGGGGGTGCTGGAGCGAGCCCTGTTAGTGGAGAGACTTCTCGCCGAGCAGCCATTAGTAGCGAGACCCACCACAGGATGACACAGAACATAGTCTTCTACAGCCGGAAGTCGACAGACGACGCATGGGTCCAAGCGGACCAGGCCGACAGGTGGGCGACCTTAGGATTCAGGTTCAGCTGTGCGGGGCACACAGTGCCGAGCCAGCCTTATGAGGAGAAGACAATGCTATGCATGCGGCGGGCAGGGCCACATGGCTCGTGACTGCCCGACCCGCCATGCAGATGAGCAGCAGACAGTGGAGGGACCTCCCAGGAAGAGGCAGAGGTTCAACCGTGGCGGTCCGCAGGGAGCAGGCGGACGAGGCAGAGGAGCTGGCCGAGCAGCGGGTGGTGGACGATGCTTCGAGGCTCTACCACCACCACCCCCAGGAGGTCCACCCCGACTACAGGGAGCTGGCGGGCAGAGGCATGCTCAACTCTAGGAAACAGAGGCTTACGATCACGACAACCCTTAGATGATTCGAGGTACTATCTGTGTCTACTCTACCCTTGCTGCAGTTCTTATAGACACAGGTACGAGTCATTCTTTTATTGCTGCTTCCCTTGTTCGGAGCTCGGAGATTCTGACGGAGTTGTTGGCTCGATCCTTGTGGCTAGAGACTCCTACGGGAGTAGACTCAACGATTACGCACTAGTGCCGGCAGTGTGAGCTTACTCTAGGAGGCGAGAGCTTCAGCTGGGATCTTCTTGTAGTGGCGTCGAGGCCTTACAATGTCATCTTGGGTATGGACTGGTTATCTACAGTCCATGCTCAGATCAACTGTATTAGGTTCAAGGTGCGGTGTGTCCGCACGGATGGGACCAGGTTCAACTTCACCAGCGAGAAGGGAACCTTCACAGCACAGGATGGATTCACGCAGAGAAGAGGGAAGCCGATCACACATCAGTTGGCTAGTCTCATCCTCGGAGCAATTGATGTGTGGAGTCCGAGTTTTCCTGTAGTGGTGGATCAGTATGCGGACGTTTTTCCTGATGATGTTCTAGGACTACCTCCTCGCAGGGAGGTAGATTTCTATATAGACCTGTACCCTGGGACATCACCGATATCCACTCCAATATATCGTATGGCTCCCGCTGAGTTTCGTGACCTGCGGGTACAACTGGAGGACTTACAGGGGAAAGGTTTCATCCGACCCAGTGTTTCACCCTGGGCTTCTCCGGTTCTATTCGCCAAGAAGGCGGATGGGGGCTCACGACTATGTGTCGACTACCGTCTCCTGAACCAGGTGACCATGAGGAACAAGTATCCACTTACGAGGATTGATGACCTCTTTGATTAGCTCATGGGAGCACGTTGGTTCTCGAAGATAGACCTCAGGTCAGGCTAGCACCAGCTCCAAGTTCGGGATGAGGATGTGCAGAAGACATCCATCAGGTGTTGGTATGACCACTATGAGTTCTTGGTCATGCCCTTCGGTGTGACCAATTCTCCATCAGTGTTCATGAGTCTCATGAACAGGATCTTCCATCCCTACCTCGATCGGTTTGTTGTAGTCTTTATTGATGACATACTGATTTATTCGACCACTGAGGAGGAGCACGCCTACCACTTACGGGTTGTACTGGATACACTCCGAGAGCACCAGCTTTATGGTAAGCTCTCGAAGTTCCAGTTTTGGCTTCGAGAGGTTCACTTCTTGGGTCACTTCATCTCTGAGGCGGGAGTTGCAGTGGATCCCGCAAAGGTCGAGGCAGTACTTGCTTGGGAGCCACCCAGGAACGTGACGGAGGTGCGAAGTTTCCTAGGTCTGGCTGGGTATTATCGGAGATTTGTGCCAGACTTCTCCAGAGTTGTAGATCACCTCTATGCTGGACTAACCCTGGGGAGTCAGCACTCGTTGGACCAGAGATGGTTCAGGCTATGAAGGAAAAGGTGCAGATCATCCTGGAGTAGATGAGGACTGCATAGATCAGACAAAAGTCCTATGCTGATAGGAGGCGGAGACCACTGGAGTTCGAGGATGGTGACCACGTTTTCTTATGGGTCTCACCTCGACGTGGATTATGGAGATTTGGCCATGACGACAAGTTATCTCCATGCTTCATCAGACCATTCTAGGTCCTCAGCAGGGTAGTCGGGGTGGCTTACTGCCTATCCCTTCCACCTCAACTACACCGGGTGCACGACGTCTTTCATGTATCTCAGATGAAGATATATGTGCACAACTCGATGCATATCATCGACCACAGGGAGCTGGACATCGATGACGGGGCGACTTTTGCAGAGGTCCTGGTGGAGATCGAGGATTGACAGGAGCGGATCCTACGTGGACGGTCGATACCTCTAATGCGCATTCGTTGGTAGCATGGAAACCTCCAGGAGAGCACATGGGAGCGGGATGCTCAGATGCATGCTCAGTACCCTCTTTTGTTTCCCTAGTTTATGTTGTAGCTTTACGGGGACGTAAAGACCTGAGGTGGGAGTGATGTAAAGGCCCAGAAATTTCAAGTAATTTTTTTTTTAAAATACTTTGGAATTTTACGAGTCTGTGGCCTCTGACGACACTTGATTCCGAGGCCCGGTGTGCCCGGAATAAATTTCTGAAGTTTAGCTCGGGTACGTTCAGCGAACAAATGAGCGAGTTTTTCTAATTTTTGAACCGATGCTCGAAATTAAAATCCGAGGGCACCGATGAAATCGCAGCGCCGGTAATTGCTTAAGGGGATACTTACCGTAGTTATGTTCACAAAGGAGGAGAAGATAATTTTTGGGGGTTTATTTAAGAAGTAAATAAAAATTGTCGGAACAATTTTTATTTTATAAGGAGGTTTTTCCCTCCCATGGGTAGTTAAGGGTGGGGCCCATAGCCACTTAACTACCCAAGTGTGGATGTTGGAGAGGTGGGACCCACACGATCCCCACCATTTAATTTCCTCTAATCTCATTAAGAACCCCTCATTAATTTTGGCAACCCCTTTTATTTTATTTTCCAACACGTAAATTAAATGGGGACCTTCCCACTCCCTTCCCTAATTAATTTTCAACATGTTTTATTAAACGTGGTAATTAATTTTGGGAGTTTCTTTGCGTGTGTAATTAAATAATAGGAGGAACCTATTATTTAATTTGGGGAAAATATTTCGTTGTACAGGAGATCGAGAGAGATTGGAGATTTTGGAGGAACGCCGGTCTCCGACAAAGAACGATGAAGAATGCCGACCTCCGACGAAGAACGATGAAGAACGCCGGTTCCTCGAAGATCGACGACGCGCCACCCTTCCTCTTCCCCCCGACAAGAGAGGAGATGCCGCTTCCTCCTCGGCACGCTCCGACGACGCCTACGATCCTCTTCCCTACGACGCCGTCTACCGTGACGCCGATGTCCGACATCAACTGTTGAGGTAGGGGAATTTGTATAAATTTCATTATGTGATTTTATAACCTCGGTATGGCGTGCAAATTGTTTGGTGATGTTTATAACCACTAATGCGGTGGGTGTGGATTAAAGAACAATTCCGCACCCACCGCTACTTTATTCTTGATGTGCGGAATATTTGGTGATGACGAAGCGGGACCAAAATGGTGATTGGAGGCCTTCGCAGTGATGTACGGGTCCCGAGGCGACTGTAGGCACATACGAGAGCAAAATCAGACCACCGGAATGACTCCGGTGGCCCGCAGAAGTCTTCGGCGGTGCGGGTCGCCGGCGTGGCGGCGGCGCCCCAGCATGCCACCGGTAGGAGATCGCCATGGCTGAAGTCGCGACAGTGAGGGATTGGATCCCGTGGCCGCACGGGATCCAGGGGAGATGCGACGTCGGGCACCGCGTCCACGGAACACCGAGCCAACGTACCCCCCTACTCAGGTCGCTGGCCGAGCCAGCGCACCCCCCGGTCGGGCCGGGGCGGGTCGCGCGGACTGGTCCGGGCCGAGCTGCGCCCTACCAGGCTGGACCCGAACCTGATTCGGGTCGACCCGGGGGGGGGGGGGGGGGGGGGGGGGGGGGTTGGGCCGGGTCGGACCGGGCCCAGACCCCCCACTTCGAACCATTTTCGGTCTTTTACCCATAACTTGAGCTACGGACCTCTGATCGACGCACCGTCAGTTGCATAGGAATCCTTGGATCGAGAAGGTCATTTTGGTATATTACACTTGAGGTTTTGGAAAAGTTTGGGTATATCCTGGTTGGTTCGAACCCGAAACCAATTGGGCCCTTGGAGTGGAAACGCTTATAACTTAAGGACCGGACGTCCGTTTGACGTGCCGTCAACTGCGTTGAATTACTCTTAATGAGACGGTCCTTTTGGCTTACTTTGATTGAGGTTTGGACGCAGCTGGAGTACGTTCATGTTGGTTTTAGCCTAAAAACCAACCGGGCCCCTGGGACAAAAAAACCAATAACTCTCAGACCGAGCGTCCGATTGACGCACCGTCTGTCGCGTTGGGTTTCTTTTGACGAGATGAAACTTTGGGATATATCAACTCTAGACTTCGTGACAGTTGATGTATCGACTCTCTCTCTCTCTCGAGGAGCAGACCCTCCCAAAATCGAGCATGCTGTGTGCGGGAACCCTAGAGCTGGCTGCGACTGCGACTATGACGACTGCACTTGGATCCTCCGTGGGTTCGGCAGCGAGGACGACTGTACTTGGATCCTCCATGGGTTCGGCAGTGACGACGGCCGTACTGGGATCCTCTGTGGGTTCGACGACGATTGACTACTGTTCTTGTATCCTACATGGGTCCGGAAGTATATGACCTCTGTACTTGTATCCTGTGTGGGTCCGACAGAGTAGCTGGTCTTGTATCCTTTGTGGGTCCGACAACTTAGTTGGTCTTGTATCATATGTGGGTCTGAAAGCTTAGATGAATCAATGGCTACATCTGATCATCTCTATCGCCTTACGAAGTATATACCTGTGTGAGCTGAGTCTTGATTTTCAATCATTATCATCGATGTGATTATCTTGCTTTCCTGTGTGGACTGGATTGTGTTTTCCTGTGTGGACTGGATTGTGCTTAGGCTCGAGAGTTGGAGATGAACTGTAACTGATGACTTAGGTATATGTATGGGCATATACCTAAGAAGGGTTGTTGATACTTTGTGATTGTATCTTTCTTTTTTGGTTTATCCTTCGTGGATTCTGAGAGACCTTCGGGGGTCTCGGGGTCCCTACTGAGTATCATATACTCACCCCTGCACGGGCTATGCCCGCACTACGTTGTGTTGGATGCAGACAACGAACATCACTGATCGAGGTGGAGGCTTGTGGAGATGGAAGGTACTCGGAGGTGGACCACTTGGCGGGACATACACGGAGCGGACAACCAGACCCAAGGAGCTGAGTAGACTATCTGTACCAACCCTTCAGGTGGGATTTCCGGAGGACGACTTGGTGTTGTTGTTTTACTTACTACTGTTGTACTTTCCTTTCAGTTGTACTATAATTTCAGTTGGGTTTGTATACTGGCCCATTTACTTTTCAGCACTTACCTTGTACCTAGTTTTTGCTTAGGGCTTACTTCACTTGCGTACTCTGTTGTGTTTTTGTTTACTTTATAAAAGGAAATGTCTTCCCTTTTTTTTCGAGATTTACGCCTTTGGTGCTAGTTGCCATCCCCTGGCCTATGGAAGGCGGGCTTGGGGTAGTCATGGCACGGGCCCCGAGGACGGGTCGTGACATTATACCCAATTATCTTAAAAATACTCTACCACAAATCCTACTTCTTTTGGTCACACCAAAGACCATTTCAAGGAGCCTTAAGGGGCAACCTAAAGAGACAACCGAAGGAAGAGATAAAATTCTCGATTAACCTCTTTCAATTTTATTATTCTTCTACCACCCACTTATATTTTCCATCCTCCTTGAAATAGTAACATAAGTATCATAAATATACTGATATGTTATTATTATTATGTAATATCCATCTTCTACCCTCCCTTCTTTAGATCCTAAAATAAAAATGTTGTTTATAATATGGTTGGTTCGCTGCCTCTATAAACAATGTACTTCATTTTTATCCACCACCTTCAAGTATGGTCATAGAAATATAATTATGGTTAAATAATATGATAATAAGTATATTATAACTTATTTAATGTTCTATAGTGAATATATAAACATAATATTAAATAAAATGAAACTAGTTCGTGATGATTGGTAGAGCCACCTAAATGAACTAACCATATAACGTTAACGTTTTTAGCAAATGGATAGTACCTATTTTGGAACACAAAAGGACATTTGGGATCATTTAAATTTATGGAAGGACATGAATACCATGTAATTTAACTTTTATATAAGAACATCAATAGTTATCCACAAGTGATCCGACCTTGGAATCATGAAATGAACACCCTTAAAATAATGAAATTAAACATTACATCTCATTAAAATGGTTATAAATGAACATAATGGAATTATAGTAAATAAAATATATATGGAAAATGATTTGAATTAAGTATTTAATGAATTAAATTTGATTATCTAGGACATTAATTACAAGTGTATAATGATTCTGGAACCTAAGATAAGGGATCTCTCCGAACAACCTTGTTTTGTTTGGATTATAAACTTTCTCTCTCTAAATCACATTATCTCTCTATTTTATGTTATGTAATTCTTATAAATTATGTATATATATCTATTAATTATACTAATATATTATTCTCACTTAATTCTATGAGTTAATACATGCTTTAAGTTCATTTCTCAAATACGCTCTTTAAAATCAAACACGATTAAGGGAAACATTTCTATCCCTTAACACTTTTATGTAAAAATATTTTAAATACTTTATTCCCATTAATGATTTTAATAATTAAAGGAATATTTTAGGGATATAAATTCTGGTTTAACACTGGTTTTCAAAGAAAATTTCAAATTTATTCTTTCTTCAAATTCTTTAACTGATTCCTTAAACCACTGTTTTGAAAGTTCATTTCTATACCCAATCTTCTACCCCTTCTCATGATTTTTTTTTCAAATGAACACCATATTTTGATAAATATGGTTATGAATTCTGATAATAATGTCCAAAATATTTAATTCATTCTTCTCTTTGTAATCATTATGAAATCTCCTTTGATTGTGATATAAGACATGGTTATGCAAGTCATTTCTTTCCATGGGTAATTCTTATGTTTATGCCTCACATTTGATTTCCATTTGTGGAACACATAAAGATTCACATGTTATAGTGGGTGATACTATATAGTTATCCAATTAATTGGGTAATATTTATATCTCATGATATGATACATGTAACACCCAAACTTTAATTGTAGTAAGATTTTATTTTTAAAGAAACAACAACACAATACACATAGTTTTATTCAAGAATGCAATTAAAAACTAAATTATATAATTTTATAAATTTAATTTACTTAAATTAGTTTAATTTTTTATATTATAACACCAAAATTAACTGAGGGTGAAATTTTGATATTTTTTTTAAAAAGATTGATTTTTTAGTGAATAGTAAAAAATACCGATTTTTTCAAATAATCTCATTTATTTTCATTAAATCAAGTAATTTAAAAGTACCATTATATTTTGGATTTGGTATTAAATTAACATATTATACATTTTATTTATAATAATATAATTTTAATCAATAATTTTCATGATTTTGATATAAGTTAATTTTTATGCTTAAAAACACATTTTTTCTAAAAATTATTTTTCATTGTATTTTACACATTTATATTAAAATAAATTTCTTCCAATTTTATAAAATGAATCTAAAAAAATTGATACAATATTTGGAATAATGTGGTATAGTTTTTTTTAAATATTACTCTTTTATTTTTATCCATTATAAATAGTAATCGTGGTAAAATTTATCACATTGGTAAAAGGTAAATCAGGTAATTAAGGTTGAAAATAACATGATAACTAATTAAAAATAAAACCAACACTTGAATTTATTTCAATTTATTGGATTAATTCGTCTATAGACATACCAAATTATAATACATGACATTTTCCCACCATTTGACCTTGGTAATGACATTTATATTATTTTATGTAAAGAAAATTATAAAATGTCGCTCTCTTACTTTTAATTTATTCTATATATTCACATAAGGATAAAAATATGTTATGAATGAATATAAAATATTATTTTGAACATAATTAATTAATTTTTTTCATGGTAATTTATTTTTAACTTTTAGTGATTGAATAATTAGCTTAAACACTTATGCAACACTGACATAATATTTATTCAATTAATAGAAAAATAAAATAAATGATTTTGAAAATATTAAAAGTAATACAATTTAGATGAATTATTATGTCCCAATAATTTTATATATAATTATAACATTTTATGGATGTTTTAAAGGTTTATATTCTAATTCCTTGGTTTTCATGTTGTTTAAAAAGTCAAATTAAATGAATAGTTCTAAAAATGACATTAATGATATTTTATAATAAATTATATTTTATTAAATGATTTAAAATTAAAAAAAATATTATATTTTCCCAAGTTAATGTGATATAGTTGAATATATTAACCATGATCCATTTATTTTAACATTCTTGACCGTTAAAGGGTAGAAAACTTTTATATTGCGGTAACTGTCAAAAGGGTTACTGTGGGGGGGGGGGGTTAAAACCAAGAGTTAAGGGTGAAAAAATAACAAAAAGTTGTCCAAATTTTATTTTATATTTTTAATCCGAATCATATTATATCCTAATTATATCAATTTTAATCTATTTTTGCATGAAAATTAATTTATATTAATTTAATACTTCAAGTAATTCCAAGAGTGCCCCTCCCATCACTTATAAAAAGTCACCCCTTCTCTATTTTCCTTACACCACATTGAGAAACCTTAATTGAAAAAAACAGAAAATTTATCTTATAAAAATAATTATAAAAGTTATATAGGTTTTAGTATTTCCAAAATACCAACCCTAGGTCCCTTAATAGGAGATCTGAAAAAGTATATTGAAGAAGAGATAATCGTCTTTACCGACTCTTTCAAATTTTCTTCTTCTTATAATTACTATAAATATATTTTAACAATTATAAAATAATTAATATAGTATTATAAATATACTTAAATGTTATTATTATTATGTTACAACCATTTTTCACCTCTTTTCCATCCCATAGAAAGCGAAAACATCACTCATGTGTATGTACGACTTATCGTCTCCACGTAGCGATGTAATTTGTTTTTTATCACCATTTTAATTGGATGGTTATAAAGATGGAAATAATATTTATATATGATATTTATGATATAATTACAATTTTTTAATTATAATATCATATCTAACTTCTTACATTCCAATCTATTGGAAAATGATAACACCGCTCGTGTGTACATGTGAACTAAAACCTCCACGAAGCGATGCGATCCATTTTTCCTTTTTGATTTAAATGGATAGTAATAAGAATAAATTCAATGAATATATATGATATAATAATGATCCTAAAAAGTTGAATTATTATTTGCCTTTATTTTTTTCCATCCTTCGAGAAGTGAAAACAATGTTCATGCGTACATACGACCTACCATCTCCATGAACGGTGTAATTATTTTTTCGATCTCTATATTTTATGGATAAATATAAATAAATATATATATATTTAATATATATTATATTTAAATCATGATAAAAATTATTTAAGTGATTTAACCATAATCAAAGTACAAGGACCAAAACTACCAAACTAAAATTCTCAGGAAAAACGAAGCAGTTAACACCCGAAACGATGATAATCATAAAAGATTGTTAACAAATGGGTGATAAAATGTTATAAATGGATAATATATGATATTATAGATAGATATATGGTTCTTTTATGAAATTATAATAAATCTAAATTTATTATAAAGGGGGTTAAAATCACTTACGAGACAAGTTGAACTTGATGTAAGGGATTTTGTCTCAATTTCCACTCCATTAAGACATATTTGGTACTATGTACCTATTTAATTTTATGTGGTGTATATACTACCCATTTTATTTATTTAACAAGAATATATATATATTTATTATTATTAAAGTTTCAATTCCAGTCTCTTTCAATGGGTCACAATTCAAAAGTTACCAAATAGGTAAGAGTTTATTTTACAATCTCATTTTTTTGGAATTGCTCTTATTTTCATTGAATGAATATTATGATATATACTTTATAAAATCCATATATTTTCTTATAATATGAATATTTGAGGATTATAAATATTTTATTCCAAATTTTAACCTCTTTGGAACTTTAATTAAGTAAAGAAACATTTAAAAGAAAATCCAATCTTATTTCTCTTTTGATTGGGTACATTTCGCTTCCATGCCCATATTTTTCAAAACTATTTTACAAAAGTCCTTTTTATTTACTCAAAGAAAATTTTAAGTTATCCTTGACATTTTAAAATGTTTGAAATGAATATTTATAATTTTTTATGAAAGGGATATTTTCAACTTTCTTTACAAAAATTCAAAAGGAATGCTTTTTTAACGTATACAACATTAACATATTTTCCCGCTGCCATAACCATTTTACATTTTTGATTATTCTATAAGTTTTTAATGGATTTAAAAAGAAAACTATTTAATGAAGGCTTATTTTATTATTTCACTTCCATTTTATTTATTTCTCTAAAGGACATGATTTCATTACAAAACCTATATTTTCGATGAATTGATGGTAATAATTTCTTTTAAATATCCTTATTCTTTGTATCATGGATATGATTATTCTCTAAACCATATACAATTTCTATATACGATGATTTAATTTTAAAGTTATCTGATTGACTAGGGAAATATTGATATTATGTATTCTTAATTTAATTCAAACATTTGTTGATAAGGCATATTACTTATGAATTAAATCGATATTTCAATATATGAGGAATGAATTCGACATAAAGTGACAAGTGGGGCCCAAAATTATATAGCTCCTCGATACATCGACAGGTCACATGAGACAAACCAGTTGGATAAATTTATCAAATGGGTTTTTGGTGTATTCCTACCCATAGTTTAAACTGTTTTAGCATAAGGTGTTGGATGTAAAGACAAGAGCGGCCCGAAAAATTCAGTTTCCCTAGACAAATATTAATTTTTTCCCTAAATACATTGAGAGATACAGTAAAAATATAAAATTAATTCCATTTATTTGTATATTTTTTATTTCTTGAGTATTGCCCTAGCCCAAGGGCTCTTGGGGCTTTCCCTAGGGCCGACCCTGTGTAAAGATATCGTGATGTATGTGATCATGACATCCAACATTATGCATTTAAATCATTGATAATTCATTTATTATTATCCATAAGATTATTTCATTTGATATTATCCATGGATTCATTTTGTACTCAAGTTATTGATTAAATGTAATGTGTTTTTAGTTATTTAGCTTGTCATGTTGATTATTCCTTATTTACTCACATTATATTTTATTATACTTAACCCTTACTGATCATTTGAGATCACCCTTATTTTTTCCCTTTCCCTAGGATATGAAGAAAAAATATTTGAATGCATTTCAATTATTCTAGACATTTTCTTTTGTTATGTTTTATATTTTATTTCCAATATAAAATGAGAATCTTGTATGTATTTGATTATTCAAGACTATTAAACTGATTGGTCCTTTAGGATGACATCCCTTGTATATTATTCTAGTATAATAAAGAAGACACTGACTCTTGGTTACTAGCGTTGGAGTTGTTACAATATGTATAAGATTATGGGGGTAAACCTAACCCATGATGGGACTCTGTCCACCATGTGATGTTGTCTTAACAATTAGCCTTGACTTATGCTTATGTCATGTTATATGATGTTTCCACATTCCTATGTTATCATGATAATATGATTATGTATTCTTTATATTATGTTCCAATATGATTATTAATGAGCCTTGTCTTTTATGATGTCATGTCATGCCTTTTGACTCATATGTAATTCTTTGTTATTGTGTTTATTCCCTTACTAAGATTTTTAGCTCACCCCTTTTGTCTATGTATTCCCTAGGTTATTCTATATAGTTTCAAGAGCTCAAAGGTATTTAAGATCTCATTATGGAGATTAAAATAAATATGTTTTATTTTAGTTTCATGTTGATGTTTTATATACCTAGTATTCTAAATACACTAGGCCTTTTGATCCATGGTTTGTATTTGTTGGATATTTATGTTAAAAATCATGCAATAATATGTGAAAAAGGCTTGGTTATCTATACATATACATGCTATCATCCATTTATGCTTGATATATGTTTCTTTAATTTATCAAGTAGAACTTGCATGTGATCACCATGGCCATAGATTTAAGTTAGGAACTTTTATCCCAACCAAAGGGTTAAAGATATCTTCTTCAATAACCTGGAAGGGATAGATTCTTTTATGATCATTCAATTAATGTCATTCCACTCATGATGCACATAACACAAGTTACTTCATCATGATATGTCATGGTTTTAATCATGCATATAAGTATGTGATTCTTGATATACATTAATAATGGTTTCAAGTTCTAGGATCATTACACACACTCATAAAAAAGAATTTACAATGAAACATATTATGTGGAATTTATATTGGTGGATCTATAGTCATGATTTACTCATCTTTGAGATCACCTAGTGAAAATTTCATGATAATAAGTCTCAATGCTTATGGCTCACTATTGAGAAATATACACTAAATCATAAACCATGACATGATAAGAGATAACATGTCATGGTTTGTATTTGACCATGGTTTTTGAAACCACATCATGGTGTTCACATTTAATGATATGGGATATCATTCAGAAAAATCTCATATGATGATTATCACAATTTTTAATGACCCAACCCATCTCAATCTACAATAACATAATTAGTGTGTTACATGACCTCAAGTGTGCCTCCTCCTCACATTCCAAAGGCTACTAACTAATGGTGGGGGCCTAAATCATACACTGGGGTGACTATTCCTTAGATATCATAACCATTAATAACAAATAAATAACCAAACATCATCCAATAAAAATAATCATAGTATACATAAATCAATAACACAACACTCTATAAAAAATGCACTACAAGCATATGAGAATACATATCAATTGATCACCCATCAGGCCGATCACATATACAAAATAAAACTAAAAATAAATATATAAGGAGGTTTTATTACCATCCTTGAGTCTCACGTCTATCCCATCTCCAAATCTTCATCGAGATTCTCTTGCCTGATCCAGTGCACATCCCATGCTCTAACCTATAAAACAAACATAAGGTCTGTATGTGCACCAGAGTGCCCATGTAGTGTGTGAGAAATACATCTTAGTAGGGTCTCACCAAGTGACCCTAATTAACACCATAATAAAAATGTGCATGTATATGGAAAATAAAATACAAAAAAAAAACACACAAACTTACACACCTGGTTATCATGTGCTGATAGGGCCACCACAATACCCAACCATACCTACTTCAGCCTATGCTAGAAACAAAGTTGCCTCATGCCACAATACTAACCCATACCCAAATATTATAGGTAGATTTTAATACCATATCCTGAACCTTACCTTATTCCTCATATAAGGGTCCCACAACCATATCTCGAACCATACCTAAAGACTATAGGTGGGTCACACATCAAATCCCGAACAATACCCAAAGACTTTGGGTAGGTTGCACATCTGTTCCCAAACCATATCCTATTACTCAGGGGAGGTCACACATCAAGTACCCAAACCAACCCCTCTCAGGGGAGTCATACATCAAGTACCCAAACCAACCCCTCTTAGGGGAGGTCACACATCATATCAAGCCGACCACTCACTACAAGAAAATCATGATCTAACAGTGGGGTTTTAGTAATAATTTTTATAACCACAACCAATTTTTTTAATATGATTCCACTAAAATTTAGTGGTGGTTTTTGGAAGTGTTTATAATTTATTTATTTAGTAGTGATTTTACTTAAAATCACTGATAAATAAATCTCTGTTATTAATTAGTCATAATTTTTATTAAAAAAACCCTTATCTTAAAAAAAACTTGTTGCCCCAACCCCCATTTTCATGAGCCCTCCAACCCATGACCCCCCTGATCCCCATGGTCTCCATCACCACCCTACTATCACTGAGAGTCATTATCACTCCCCTGTCATACCCAAGCCTCACTATTTCTTCCCCGTCACCATCAAGCCCCACTTCTATAAAACACTGCCGTCGTTGAGCCCCCACCATTTCCTCCCTCCTCAAACCGAGTCATCAAAACCTTTAATTACTAAATCCCTCGATTGTATCCCTTCTATATTTGAGCCACATTATCATCAAACCCCTACCACCATCATTTCCCTTGAACCAACTACTCAAAGGTTTTCAATGGAATTTTCTATGAAGTTATGTTTTACTTCTGGTTAAATCTTTTTTCTATAGAAATTTATTTATAGTCATATGGAAATTTAGTTTTTAACAAACCATTTCTTATTCATGTTTATTTTAAAATTTTAAGGGTAAATGGGTAATAATTATTAATTCTTAGTTAATTTTTTTTAATTGTTTATTTTCACTACTACAAAATAGGCCTTTAACAGTGCTAAAAAAGGCCTTTATCAGCTCTAGATAAGTGTTGACTACCAGAGAAAGATTAAAAGCCCTAGTCTTTTATCAATGCTAAAAAAGCACTGATAAAGGGGTAATTTATCAGTACTAAAAAAGCACTAATAAATTGGTCCTTTATCTTTTCTTTTAGAAGTGTCGATAAAGGACAACATTTATCAACACTTTTATTTAAAATTTATAAAGTATACCTTTATCAGTGTTTCTAAAAGCGATAATAAAGGGGTATGCTGTAGTGTCCTGTAATAGCACACCGTAACACAAAAAACACCAAGAAATTAGAAAAATAAAGTACCAATACAGAATTTAAATGAAATTAAATCCAAAAACCAAATATAAGAAAAAACACAATATAATAGACATTTAAAACATTATTTTATACAATTATATAAGTACAAATTATTACATACATTCAAAAACATCAATGTTACTTTGAATTTTGATCCTAACTCCTTATAGATCAAAAAACACACTAATATAAGAAAACAATTCTCATGTTATAAATAAAAAAATTAACAAAAAGTGTTAATTTTAAACTAAACTTTAAGTCATACCAGGAACATTGTGTATCAGATTGAGTTACAATTAATTCTTACACATCACACCATTTCTTATTAATCTTCAAGAATTATCTCTAAGAAAATTAACTAAATAAGTATAAGATAAAAATGAGAAGGAAATTAATTAATTAATATAAAATAAAATGATGAGAAAACAATATAGGCTCATTTTCTCAGTTTTGGTGATGTGATACACATTTTAAACTAAAATGACACTTATATATTGAAAATACGCATTTTGAGTCATACCAGCCACACCGTGCATAATATTGAGGTGAATCTGATTTATACATGTCTCAAATGACTTATGGATCATTTTCATAAAGTATCAAAATAATACAAATGCGTTTTCATAGTTTTAAGTATGTCACTTGTCTTTTTTACTAAAATGTCATTTTAAACTGGAAACATGTACTTTGACTCACATCGATCACATTGTGTGTGAGTTCGATGTGAAACTGATTCCTACACATAAAAAATGACTTATGAATAAATGTATTAAATTATCAAGACAATACAAGTGTATTTTATTGGTTTTCAATGAGTGATACTTTTTGAATGAAAATGTTGACTTTAAACTAATAACGGACACATTGAGTCATACCGGTCACACCGTGAGTCAAATTGAGGTACGCTTGATTCCTAAATGTAAAAAATGACTTATGGATAATTTTTATAAAGTATAAAAACAATATTAATGATTTTTTCTCATTTTTGAGTAGGTCAATTATCCTTTTTACTAAAATTGATGTCAATTTTAAATAAATAGACACACTTGGATTCATACCGGTCACACCGTGCGTCAAATTGTGGTGAAGATGATTCCTACATGTCCCAAATGACTTACAGATAATTTTTATAAAGTATAAAAACAATTCTAATGTGTTTTCTTGGTTTTGAGTACGTCAATTGTATTTTTTACTAAAATGTCATTTTAAACCGAAAACACAAACTTTGACTCATACCGATCACATCGTGTATCAATTTGACATGATAACAATTCCAAAACATCATAAATTATTTATGAATTTATTTCCTAAATTATCAATAAAACATGAGCACATTTTCTTGTTTTTCAGTGAGTGACACTTTTTGAACTAAAATGTTGATTTTAAACTGATAACAGACACTTTGAGTCATATCGGTCACACCATGCATCATATTGAGGTGAATATAATTCCTATAAATCCAAAATGACTTATGGATCATTTTCATAATGTATAAAAACAATACTAATTCTCTTTCTTAGTTTTGAGTAGGTCATTTATCCCTTTTTAATAAAATTGATGTTATTTTTAAATAAAAAGATTCACTCAGAGTCATACTGGTCACAACATGAATTGTATTAAGGTGAGGTTGATTCATGAATGTCTCAAATGACTTATAGATTGTTTTCCTAAAGTATCAAAACAATATGAATGAGTTTTCTCATTTTGAGTACATCACTTATCTTTTTTACTAAAATGTCATTTTAAACTGGAAACACACACTTAAACTCATATTGATCACATCATGTGTCAGTTTGACATGATATTGATTCCTATACATCAAAAATGAATTATAAATTGATGTATTAAATTATCAAGATAATATGGGTGAGTTTTTTTTTGGTTTTCAGTGACACCTTTTTAACTAAAATATCAATTTTAAACTGATAACAAACACATTGAGTCCTACTGGGAACATCATGTATTAGAATGAGGTGTGGATGATTCCTACACATCAAAAATTACTTATATATCATTTAACTAAAGTATAAAAACAATATGAACATGTTTGGTTAGTTTTGAGTAGGTTAGTTTCCCTTTTTACTAAAATTGATGTCAATTTTAAATAAAAAAACACCCTTGGAGTCATACTGATCACATCATGTGTCAGATTGAGGTGAAGATGATTAATACACATCCCAAATGACTTATGTATTATTTTCATAAAGTATCAAAACAATATGAATGTTTTTATTGGTTTTGAGTACATCACTTATGTTTTTTTACTAAAATGTAATTTTAAACTAGAAACATGCACTTTGACTCATACCGATCACATAATGCATCGGTTTGACATGAGACTGATTCCTACAAATCAAAAATTATTTATTAATTTATTTCCTAAATTATCAATAAAATCCAAGTGTGTTTGTTCGGTTTTCAGCGAGTAAAACTTTTTGAACTAAAATTTTGATTTTAAACTGATAACATACACTTTAAATCATACCAGGCACATTATGCATCATATTGGGGTGAATATGATTAATACACATCAAAAATGACTTATTGATCATTGTATTAGAATATAAAAACAATCATAATATGTTTTCCCAGTTTTAAGTATGTTAGTTGTCTTTTTTAAATAAAATTAATATCATTTTTTAATAAAAAAGAAGCACTTGGAGTCATACCATTCACACCATGTGTTGGATTGAGGTGAAGATGATTCCTACATATCCCAAAGTCTAAAAAAAAATCCTAATTTCCAATGTTACCATGATTTTCATTACCTTTATTTGTCGAACTGCAAACACAACATATTGACTTGATGTTCTTAGCCAAAAAACCTTTCTCATTATTGAAAGACATAAGAGTAGAGGAAGCTCATATTCCTATTATATCATGAGAATTCACCACAATGGGCCCATGATCTTCCTATACTCTTCTATATTTTAATAATGAGAAATGTTTTTCGACGAATAACATCGACTCAATATATAGTGTTGGAATTTCTCTAAAGAAAGACAATGGAAATCATGGTAACATTGGAAGTTAATAATATTTTATCTCTTTTGTGGCTTATTATAAATTATTGAAAGAAAAACACGACTTCTAAAAAAATCTATGAAAAAACTAAAAAATCATTAGATAAAAATGATAAGGAAATTAACTTAAAAATAGTAGATAAATGATGAAAAAATTAATTAAATAAGTTGTAGGAATTCACCTTTTCATGATGGTTGTATGCATTCTTAATGCATTTCCTTGTTGTCATTATCTCAGTTCAAGGCTCGAACAAAAGAATCCACCTGTATAAGAAAACAATTCTTATGTGAGTAATACTAAAAAGAAATAAATTAATGATAAATATGAAACAATACATTAATTATATAGAAATTGTTTTTACTATGAAACATCAAGATTACCTTTGTGATTGAGAATTAGAGGTAACTTGAAGAAAATTGATAAATAAAAATACTACAAGGGTGAAAAGGTTCAGGGAGAAGAAGTATATGGAAGTTTTGGTGTATAAAGGCATGAAATATGGACAGAACACCCCAACTAGAACAAAAGAATCCACTTATATAAGAAAACAATTATTATGTGAGTAATAATAAAAAGAAATAAATTAAATATAAATATGAAACAATACATTAACTCTATAGACAATGATTTTACTATGAAATCATCAAGATTACCCATGTGATTGAGAATAGATAGAATTATTACTCTTCCTATAAAGGCAGTGGAGGGAACTTTAAGGAAAATGATAAATATAACACTATAGGGGTGAAAAGGTTTTAAGGGAGAAGAAGTCTATGGAATTTTTGGTGTAGAAAGTCATGAAATATAGACATAAATCTTATAAAAAAATGAACTCTTCAAGGAATAATGAAAATTAAATAAATGTTTAATTATATATTTTTTTGGTAAAAGATAGAAATTATATCGTAAGATTAAGTTCACATATTCCCAAAGGGTTTCCTTCATTATAGTTTATTCTTATGAGGGATTGGTAACATCATAATGTGAAGAATACATTATCTAAATGAGTAGACAAACATTTAATTTACATTATGTTAATGTAGTAGAGAACATATAATATTATGAGGAAAAACATAATATATTAAAAAATACTTTTACCTTCCCATTGAACTCTCTTTATTTTTTTAAAGGTTTTAGGGATTTGGTTCCTTTATTGAGAATACAAATCCACTCTTTATGGACCCCTCTAACATACATGACATTGTCTACATTGGGATTGACATGAACTAATTATGATCTCCTAATAAAATGGTCATCCTCGATTGAATTTTCATCTGACCCAACATTTGTTTTAGTCACCACCAAGACAATTGACCAATTCTCATTTGCTGGATTTGATACATAAAATACTTGCACTGTTTGTGATGACATTATGAATGAATTTTCTTTTTCCTCCTTCCACACTGAAATTCACCTTCATGAATCCCATTTCATCAAATTTAATTGCACTCATATTGTCAACCCATTTTCAATGGAAAATCGACACCTGAAATGTTGCACAATCCAACTCATATATCTATTAGATAATGCTAAAAGATGACATATTTTTTATAAGTTGGATTTTTATCCTTGAAACTAGATATGTGCATCACTTTCATCATAAGCATAAAAGCACTGTTTTGCATTGTATTTAAGTCATCATGTTATTTTATATAGAACGTATAACCATTGATTACAAAACCAGTGTAAGATATAAAATTTTCATTTGGTCCCCTGGCTAGCTATTGAAGTTGTTCTACTATTGAATTTATATTTTTAGATAACTCCTTATAAATTTGGTCTCTAAACCATCCTATAAACTATTGATTATTTGTATTTGATATCCATACTTTATACCTTGATGGATTAAAATCTCTAAGAATTTATTTATGGGCTTCAATGTATGGATCAAAATCTTCACTATTCTATAAAATGTAAAGGTTCACCTGTTCCCACTCTATCAAGGTAATTGTAACAATATCTTTTCCAAAAATTCCTTCACCCATAAGGAATCCGATGTGAAGAGACTTTGGGAGACCGATGATGTCAACATCTAATAGGTAATCAGTACAGAATTCAATAGCTTCTTCAACAATAGATCTTTTTACAATAAAACCTTATGTCTGACTTAGATTATTTACACACCCTTCCAAAATTTTCATATGCCATTCAATGGGGTATATCCACCAGTAATGGACAAGACCACATGGTTAAACCTCTATAACCAAGTGAACCATCAAATGGACCATCATATCAAAGAATGGTGGTGGGAAGAACATCTCTAATTCACACAATATGACTTGAAGCTCCTTATTCATGATTGGCTACTTCATCGAGTCTATAACTTTACTATATATGGCTTTTCAAAATAAGTATAGTCTGGTTAATGTATGTTGTACATTTTGAGGTAGAATGAAATGGAAAACAATAAGAATAAAATCTTTCATCAAAACATGACATTTATGTGATTTTAGTCCTTGTAACTTCAAATTAGTCACTGACATGACATTCTTGATATTTGATGAATACCCCTGCTAAACTTTTACACTATTAAGAAAAAGAAAAAATTGCAATTTTTCCTGTCTGGATAGAGTGTAAGTTACTAGAGGAAGAAAAGTTCTCCCTTTACCCTTCAACAGTTCCAAATCTTCCCTTATCCCCTTGTCAATCATGTCCAACCTAGCCTCGATGCCATCTTTCATTTTTCTAGGTTCATTTAGTAATGTTCCAATAACACTATCAAATACATTTTTTTTCTATATGCATGACATAAATAAAATTTATTACACACAAAAATTCTAATATGATAATTAAAAGAAAATTGATTTCTTCTTCCAAACTAATTTCTTAAGGTTTTTTCAAAAATGATTTACTAAAAACAGTGTCAATATCTTTTACTTTATCGAACAATTGATCACCTTTTATTAGATATGACATTGTACCTTGTTTGATATTCCCATCGAATGTTGTCATCCATGATCGGTATTTATGTCATCGAGGTAAAAATTTACAATGTCCTAAAAATACAGTCTTCAAGGAATATTTCAAATTAACTAACTGTGTGCATTTTTCACAAATGGGACACCCCAATATTCCTTTAATGCTATATCTTGATAAATTTCCATAAGTAGGGAAGTCATTTATCATCCCACACAACATGGCCCTCAATGTGAATTATTCACTTCTATGAGAATCATACATTGTAACACCTGTATCCTACATCAATTTTAGATATTTGATTAATGGAGCCAAATAGATATCCATATCATTACCAGGTCGCTTTGGTCCAGATATAAGTAAATAAAACATAATGCATTTGAACTTCATGGATAACCATAGTGGTAGGTTATAATTTACCAACATGATGAGACATGTAATGTGAGTACTACTCTATACACCAAAGGATTTATTCCATCTATAGATAATTTAAGATGAAAGTTTCTTGGATCATTTCTAAATTCAGGATAATCGTAATCAATTTTCTTCCACTGAGGAGAATCTTTTGGATGATGTAGGTTCCCATATTTAATTCTTGTATCTGTATTCCATGTCAACTGTCTTGCAGTTTCTTGACATCTATATAGTCTTCTAAATCATGAAATGATAGGAAATTACCACATAGATTTTTAAGTACTTGATTCATTTTTCTTGCATTGATATGTGCCACACTTAGGGAATTTTATGAGTGATTAATGGTCCTTGGGAAACAATATAAAATCATTTGAAAAAGCATGTATTTTTTAGAGATCATGTTAATTTAACATATCATTCATTTAGTATCCTATTTTTGAAATGGTAGTTCATTTTATTCTTGTATCATATCATTTAGGAGACCATGTAGTTCTATAAAGATGATGTCACTCCATCTGTTGCTAGCTTTCAAATTATATAACTTCAATATAATTGACAATGTTGAGTATTTAGTACAATCGATATAAAATGGTCTCTTAGAAAAACTATTTAACTTCTCAAACAACTTTAGACAATCAAAAAATTCATCTTCAATTGTCATTATAATTTCTTCCATGTGATCTACATCATCATTTACACTGGTATTCATATCAAATGATTCATAAACCACAATATCATCCCAATCGGTGTGCACGTTCAATTTTTCCTCATGTTTAGTCCAATATTTATATCTCTGATCTATTACATGAAAAATAAAATTTTCTTCCAACTCTTCTAGACTAATATTTCTTGAATAACAATAATTTAAACATGGATAAAGTATTTGAGAAGGTTTTTATGTATTATCTATTGAAAACTTGATGAACTCTTTAACTCCATCTCCATACGCTTTTGTCAAATGATTAGCATTCATCTATTTTCAATTCATATACATTATATTAGGTTCATAAAATATTCATTTTATATAATAAATAAATAAATACACATAATATATTCATTATCAAAGGTGAAAGTTATAGATAATTATAATAAGGGAAACCCAACATTTGATTGTTTCAAAGAATTTAGGCATGCTTTGAAGAAAATGGGTAATTGAATTTAAGAAAAGAATTAATCTACTGTGGTAGGTGTTATCCTCTGAATTCATCTAAAGGTGAAATTTATAGACAAATTTCATCCATATCATCTCACCTTCAAAATAGTTATCATTGCATTTTATTGTATGGCACTCATCTTCTATCTCTTGTGGACATGCACCTATGTTGCTTTAAATACTCTAAGTAGCAGTCATCTATAGGATGAATTATTCTCATAGTAGTACAAGAAACATAAAAGATATGGGATATGTATAAGGCCCCAACCTTAAACATTACATAATCTTGAGTTAAGTCAAGAATTCTCCATTGAGGATCTTTTTAGGTTTAGAGTTTTAGAGAATTAGGCCACAACTATTATAATTACATCTCAAAAATTACAAAGTATACACTTACACTTTATCCAATTTTCTCACAATAATAAAAATCTTTAAATAAAAACAAGAATTATTTTCTTGATAAAAATCTTCTTGAATTATTCTTTTCTCTTACCCTTCCTTATACCATGTAAAAAACATTTCAAAAACTTGGGATGAGCATAAAAATCTCAGTAAGGGATATAAAATAAGGAAAGAAAACTTTAGTCCATGAATAAATACAAATCAAAGAAACCATAATTTTCAATCATAAAACATAATCTCTTTAACATACCTCATGAAATAATAAGATTTATGAATAACACATAGAAATCATAAATCATAAAGGTAACTTATGGGATCCATAACATACTTACATTGTATCTTTCATAGCTATATAGGGAGTTACGCTTAGAATATCCATCATAGTATATTCCCTAAATCTCTTAGGAGAAACATTAACGTTTACCTCTGTCACATTACCCAATGCATTGGAGAGATATCTCAGGCTCACCCGCCCTAGATTTATCATAGAACCACCCGTATTTGGTTTATCACATAACCACTCGTCAAATTTACAAGTACCATTACATAACCATAACACATAAAAGATTTAAATTATCAATATTTCACTCATCAATCACAATAAATAAATTCAATACATTGAAATATTCAATCCATTTACAAAACCATTTAAAACATTTAATAAAGAGATTTTTGAATCAAAGTGTCCCATACCGCTTTGAAACTTTTAAAAGAAATTCAATAATTAAAATTTTAAAACATATATGTCCAAATAAATAAATACTTAAAACCATTTTGAAAACATGGACATTAATGGGAAATATTTAGAAGAAGTAATCTTGAAAACATTTAAAACGGTATTTTAGATAAAGAGTCCCTCACCACTTGAGAAAATAATTGAATAAAAATAATTAAAGAATGGAATTAAAAAAACATATAATATCACGAGAATAAGGAGATTCGTGAGATGATATGTTAAAGGAAAGTATATACACCATATAAAAGTTAATTGGTGTATAATAAAAATATAAGTCTCAATGGAATGTAAATTGAGATGAAATATCTTACAAAGATCGTATAAATGGCGTAAGAATTTATCAATGGGATGATTATGTGTAGAAATAGTATATCCACACAAAGGGAAGTGGAAATTACAAAATAAATAAATAAACAGTGATTCTACACATAATATTGGTATAATATAATCAATGAAGTATGCATAAAATCCAATGAGTGGAAATTGAATTTAGAAATTCCCTTATGAAAATTCGGCAGCTTAACAACGTCACTTAAAAATTCAAAAAAATGATTTGATAAGAGATAAAATGGTCTATCATAACTTGGAAATAAAATGGACATAAATAAGGATATATAATAAAATATCCCAACATAAGAAAATGGAAATTAAAAGACATAACATAAAAGAAGTCTTTGACTAAAAGAGGAGGGTGAAAGATTCCCTTACCTTGAGTCCGACTTGTCTCATTCATTATTTATATTCTTAAATAATAAACTTAGGTTAATTTATACTTTCTTCACAACCCTTTTCAAGTTTATTATTCATTTTATATTACTTATCATCATGTTATAAAAATTACATAATTATTTAAGTTTATATCGGTCGTTTTGTCGATATTCGGTACTTGAGTCGAAAATGAACTTGATATAATTAAAAGTTGTCCATGTGGTCAAAAGTCCATTATATCCAGAATAGTATTCATAATTTAAATATCATATATATATATATTATATATATGTATTTATAATATTGCATAACATTTGAAGATAATAAATGAAATGCACTGTTCATGGAGACGGTAAGCCGTACGTATGTATGAACACTACTTTCATTTCTTTTTCATATTTAAAGGAATGAAAACTAAATAATACATTGGTATATTATAATTCCATTATAATATAATATTTTATATATGTTACATAAGTTCATTAATTCCATCCTTTATATGTTCCATGTATGGCATGAACGAGTCATATCACTTTGAGGGGGCGGTAGTCCGCACTTCCTCAAATGAAATTATCGTATTTTTACATTATGAAAAGCATAAAGGTATGATTTAAATAAAAAAACAGAAGCGTAGAGACAATATAAATATAATATATATCATATATAAATATATTTACATCATAATGGCCACCATGATAGGTGGTAGGATAACATTGAATAATCATCGTTTCATGAGGCAGTAGTTCACCGTACACAGAAACATTATGTTCGTATCCATTAGATGGTGGTGTGTGTAAGTGTAGTTTGAATACTTCTCATAAAAACATTCTATTATATTGAGTATAATGGTGTTTTTATTTAATCAAAGAATAATAATATAATAGAGAGTGAAAAAGTAAAATAATGGAAAGGAACTTTAGAGAAGATGTTACCTCTAAAACATGTAACTCCCTTTGATTTGAGCCAAAAGGATTTTTTAAATTGCCTTATGCCCAATTTAAAGATTTTAGGAGTCATATAGGGATTTTGGGAGCTTATCTGGGTAGATTTTTGATGATCCAAGGGGATTGATATGTGTGATTAAATGAGTATAGGTGGTGGTCTTTTATAAGAGGGAGGAGGAGTACTTTAGGAAAGTCTAGAAATATTAATTTATTATAAATTATATTTCGATTAAAAATGGGTCAAAATTCATTTATTTTAAATAAAAGATGAATATAAGTCAAAATAAAATCATCCAATAATAATTAGATAAGTTTTGGATATTTTTTATCCTTATCGATTTGATTAACTCTTTTTTACTCTTATCGTTTTATCAAGAATTTAACAATTTGAGAATCAAAATAGTTACCAAAACATGAAAAATGTACAAATAAAGAGTCATTAATAAAATTTTAGACTTAAAATAACCATTTGGCATAATATTATATTTTTTTGTAATTTTATAATATTTAATAAAATATTTTATATTTTAAAATATGAATTATGTCAATTTTGACACTATTAATATCATGACTTTTTAAAAATCTATAACAACTTGGTTACCTCAAAAACACTTCATTAATACAAATATAACATGTCAATATAATCCATAAAATTCTTTTTTGACATCAAAATAACTAAATTACATTTATCTTAACATTTATAATATCATTTATTTGAATCCTTTATTAATGAAGCAATCACTGCATCATCATTGCGTCATAATTAAATCTATTTATTTAATGTATAAAAATTATAAATAAAATATCATGATTCAGAAAATATTTTTATATTTCTAATTACTATTTATAGTTGAATATATCACTTATATAACCCCATATAAAAATCATTTTGGTAAAAGATACATGTTTATGCTATATTTTTCTTTACTATAAATTAATTCTTATAAAATGTCATTATAACTCCCAAGTGGATCCATGGGGTCCCAAAATAGACCCAAAGATGACCATGATCGGACATATCTAATAAAATTGGATTAGAAAATGTGTTATTGTAGTTTAATATGATTATAATATTATTGTTTTACCCTTATTTACCTGATTTACCCTTCAACCATGGTAAATAAAATAATTACTAAAGTTACTATTCATAATGTCCAAAAATAAAAAGTACCTATTCAAAAAATTTGGACCTTATGATTCAAAATATGGAATACATTTTTCCAAATTCAAAACATATAATTTTCAGTAATTAATTTAAAATTAATTCCCGTTGTCAAAACTAAAAAGTGGGTTTTTAAAAAGTAATAACTATCAAAAGATTGACATGTGTTTATGACTAATTTAAAAGTTAAATTACTTCCAATGTCCAACATTGGATTAAATGATAAAAACATAATCCAATTACACTTTAAAATCAATTAAAATTACAATCTAACTATATAAATAAATTTGTTTTAAAGGTAGTTTTGACTTAAAATGTGGTATTTTTCACTATTCATTAAAAAATGATTTTTATCAAAAAATTACCAAAAATTTATCCAAAGTAAATTTTTATGTCCTGATTATACAGAAGAAGTTTATTTTGTCAAATTGAACATATAAAAGTGAAAAAAACTAGATTTAAAAAGGGTTCACCATCAAAAGCCGTTAAAACGACCTTTAAAAAAATATTAGAGTATTTCATGCTTAAAATCAGATTCATTCTTATTTTAAGCCTCTAAAATTATTAGATAAATGTAAAAACATTTAAAAAACATGTATAATCATATTGTAGTTAGTTCTGTTTATTCCCACCAATACAATGGCTAGGCATTAACTACCATTTAGAATAATAATAATATTATATTATTTTTTGGTATAACTCAAAGTTGTATACAATGTAAGATTTTAAAGAAACCTGTTGTTGCGTGTTGAGTACTCTATCGGAAAAAGTGTCCCATTTAACTTATAATTAATATATTATTCATAAATATTAATAGAAAAGAAAAATTATTAATCTATAAATACCTGGGTTGTTACATCCTTCCCCCTTTTGGAAATTACGTCCTCACAAATTTTAAAATTAGGCTCAGAAACTTCATTGAAAATCCCACATCGGAAAAAGAGTCAATAATAGTATCACTTTAAAAGAAATAAAGAGAAGTACAAAGGTAACCCGAGATAACCCACACTAGGATTCCATGTAGGAAAACATGGATATGGAAGAGAAACTAACCATCAAATTCTGATGGAGAGTGATAGAAAACATGATCAGGAGAAAGTTAACTACCAGAAAACCATAAAAATATGATGGGTTAAACGCTCTTCGATTCCCTGGTAGGAAAAGTAAATGAAAAATGTTTTTGTTTTAATTCCTTTTCATGAAGTTGAGGAATTTATTTATGAGATTGACTAAGAACATAAGGAAATATACTTACTTTTCAAGTAGAGTTTCATCCTTTAATAAATTTCTACCACAAACTCATCTTTTCTCCAAACGATGAGTTTTCAAGATGACTTGGTCACATATGAAGTTCTAGAATAAAATTCTAGAGAATCACATAATCTACAAAAGATGAACTATATATTTCCAATGTCTTTAGACATTAACCCAAACCAAAATGGTTAATACAAGATCAGATAATATGAAAAAAGGATAATCCTTTATAGAAAGAAATACCACTCTTAATCTCCAAAATTCAACAAATAACACCCAAATCTCAACAAAGACCATTAAATAAACAATTATCCTTAAAATTTTTCAAAATAATCCAAACTAAGTTTAAAACCCAAAATTCAGAAGGATTTGATCACATAGTCTTCTAGGATAAATCTTAACATTTATCTCCAAATAACATTGACTACTTCTTAAAGTCTTATACTGAAAAATAATTAACCTAATCACATATTCTTTATGATAAGTTAATCATTTACATAAATAACCCAAATAGACATATATCCACAATAAAAAACATATATTATTCCAAAATAAAATTCAACCATTACTCCTCAAATAAAATTCCATAGTATTCTATTTTCATTAGTCATATAGGGTTCCCAAAATAATGAATTTCTTCCAAAATAACATTTATAACTTAATCACTAAATCATTTTCCTATACTAAGGATATATATTTGATAAAACATAAGTTCCTAAAATAAACTTATTCTTGATCCATAAAATCATTTAACTAAAAATAATAAGTTATACTAACCAGGGATTTCATGTGGGCCAGTGGTAAGTGATGTACCCTTGTCTCCCTTTGGTTGTGAGTTCGATTCCTGCAACCTTTTCGGATGCGATGGGTTTTCACGCATCCTACGGGATTCCCTTCTTCTAAAACCACATCATTATTATAAAATTCTCAAAAATAATATATTTTCCTCAAAAATTACCACAACCTGATTTATCCTCAAAGGTTATCTAATACCTTTCATTTTATATCCCAAAATGTAATAACCATTAATCACCTCAAAAACAGAAGATCATATGAACCAATAAGGTTATCCATTACTTCCACACAATAAAAGGTAATTTTTACTTGAATAACATTTTCACATATCAAATATCAGGGTTACACATATTAGAAAAAGTATTCCAAGGTAATCCCATAATCAAAAGAGAATTAATACTTTTAAACATTTCATCATCCTATAATCTACCATGACTCTTGAATCCCTTACATGTATACTTATTACTCATTCATCACTCTTAATAATCCATTAACTATGCATTTACACCTTATTTCTTAATACATCATTCCTTGAATCCATATATCACGATCTTCAGGATGTTCTCTTTCTCTTTTGGCATGTTGTCATACTTTCAAAAAGTAAACATTCACTCTACTTCTGTAATTTCACTTTTCGATAGAGTTGGAAAAGTTGAGATCTTGAAATCATATGAAAAAGATACCATGACCCATAAAATTGTTTTATAAATTATTAGGTGTTGGATAAATCATATAATTTCTTGCAAGTTATTTGAATACCCAAGAAGATGTAAAAATCATTTGAATAAGCTTTTTCTATAATAGTGATGATCAAATCGTCGGGGAGGGATAAGAAGGTTGTGAAAGATCTATTTCCTTCCATCTTGAAAAATGATCCTTAATCTACCGAAAATAATCAACACTTAAACATGAAATGAAATATTATTATTAAAAAAAATCCTCTATAGGTTAAAGATAACATAAAAACTTTTATATTACTCTAATCCATCAACCTCCTTATATCTATATTGTTCAGGTTTTTATCAAAAAGACCTATTTTACCATAATTATCCAAAAGTTTCCATGTGATAATAACCCTATTGGTTATATGGGATCCTTTACCTACACCTATATAACACCCTAACCTCTAAAGTTATCTAAACTGACCTCTGATACCAAATATAAGGCCCTAGCCTTAAACATTACATAATCTTGAGTTAAGTTAAGAATTATACATTGAGGATCTTTTTAGGTTTATAGTTTTAGATAATTAGGCCATAACTATTACAATTAAATCTCAAAAATTACAAAGTAGACACTTATACTTTATCCAATTTTCTCAAAATAATAAAACTCCTTAAATAAAAACAAGAACTATTTTCTTGATAAAAATCTTCTTGAATTCTTATTTTCTCTTACCCTTCCTCATACCCTATGAAAAACATTTAAAAAACTTGGGATGATCATAAAAAGTTAAGTAAGGGATATAAATTAAGGAAATAAAATATTAGTCCATGAATACATACAAATCAAAGAAACCATAATTTTCAATCATAAAACATAAGATCTTTAACATACCTCATGAAATCATAATATTTATGAATAACTCATAGAAATAATAAATCATAAAGGTAACTTGTGTCATCCATAACATACTTACATTGTAGATTTCACAGCTACATACGGAGTTACGTTTGGAATACCCATCATAGTATATTTCCTAAATCTCTTAGGAGAAATATTAATGTTTACCTCTTTCACGTTACCCAATTCATTGTAGATCTATCTCAGGCTCACCCACCCTAGGTTTATCACGAAACCACCCGTATTTGGTTTATCATGTAACCACCTGTCAAATTTACAACTACCATTACATAATAATAACACATAAAAGATTGAAATTATCAAAATTTCACTCATCAATCACAATAAATCAATTCAAGATATTAAAATATTCAATCCATTTACAAAACCATTTAAAACATTTAATAAAGATATTTTTGAATCAAAGTGCCCCGTACCACTTTTAAAATTTTAAAATAAATTCAAGAATTAAAATTTTAAAACATATATTTCTATATAAATAAATCCTTAAAACCATTTTGAAAACATGGAAATTAATGATAAATATTTAGAAGAAGATTTCTTGAAAACATTTAAAATGATGTTTTAGATAAAGAGTCCCTCACCACTTGAGAAAATAATTGAATAAAAATAATTAAATAATAACATTAAAAAAACATATAATATCATGAGAATAAGGAGATTCATGATATGATATGTCAAAGGGAATAATATACACTATATAAAAGTGAATTGGTGCATAATGAAAAATTAAGTCTCGAGATGAAATCTCTTACAAAGATCGTATAAATGATGTAAGAATTTATCAATGGGGTGATTATGTATAGAAATAGTATATACACACAAAGGGAAGTGGAAATTACAACATAAATAAATAAACAATGATTCCACACATAATCTTGGCACAATATAATCAACCAAGTATGCATAAAACCCAATGAGTGGAAATTGAGTTTAGAAATTCCCTTATGAAAATTTGGAAGCCTAACAACATCACTTAAAAATTCAGAAGAATGATTTGATGAGAGAGAAAAGGGTATCTAATCACTTTGAAATAAAATGGAAAATAATGATAATATAGAAGAACATATCCCAACATAAGAAAATTGAAATCAAAAGACATAACATAAAATAAGTTTTTGACTAAAAGAAGAGGGTGAAAGGTTCCCTTACCTTGAGTATGACTTGTCTCGTTCATTATTTATATTCTTGAATAATAAACTTAGGTTAATTTATACTTTATTAAGAAAATTTTTCAACCTTAGTATTCATTTTACATTACTTATCATCATGTTATAAAAATTTCATAATTATTTAAGTTCATATCGGTCGTTTTTTCGATATTCGGTACTTGAATCGAAAATGAACTTGATATAATTACAAATTGTCCATGTGGTCAAAATTACATTATCTCCAGAATAGTATTAATGATTTAAATATCATATATATCCATTATATATATGTATTTATAATATTATATAACATTTGGAAATAATAAATGAAATGAACCGTTCATGGAGACAGTAATCCGTACGTACGCATGAACGCTACTTTCATTTCTTTTTCATATTTAAAGGAATAAAAACTAAACGATACATAAGTATATTATAATTAAATTATAATATAATATTTTATATATATTACATATTTTCATTAATTCCATCCTTTATATGTTCCATGTATGACATGAACGAGTCATATCACTTTGAGGGGACAGTAGTCTGCACTTCCTCAAATGAAATTATCGTATTTACACATTATGGAAAGAATAAAGGTATGATTTAAATAAAAAACAGAAGAATATAGAAAATATAAATATAATATATATCATATATAAATATAGTTCCATCATAATGTCCACCATGAGAGGTGGTAGGATAAAATTGAAGAATCATTGTTTCGTGAGGCAGTAGTTCACCGTACATAGAAACAGTATGTTCGTATCCATTAGATGGAGGTGTGTGTAAGTGTAGTTTGAATAATTATCATAAAAATATCCTATTATATTTAGGATAATGTTGTTGTTATGCAATCAAATAATAATAATAGAATAGAGAGTGAAGAAGTAAAATAATGGAAAGAAACTTTAGAGAAGACGCTACCTCAAAAACGTGTAACTCTCTTTGATTTCAGCCAAAAACCTTTCTTGAATTGCCTTCTTCCCAAGGTAAGAATTATAGTAGTAAGAGAGGGATGTTGGGAGATTATTTTATCATATTTTGGATTATCAAAGGGGATTTATAGGTGTGATTAAATGAATATAGGTGGTGACCTTTTATAAGAGGGAGGAGGGGAACTTTAGAAAAGTCTAGAAATATTAATTTATTATAAATTATATTTTGATTAAAAATGAGTAAAAATTAAGTTAGTTTCAAGATAAGATGAATATAAGTCTAAATAAAATCATCCAATAATAATTAGATAGGGTTTAGATATTTTTTCATCCTTATCTTTTTGATTTAACCCTTTTTTACTCTTACCATTTTATCAAGCACTTAACACTTTGAGAATCAAAATAGTTACCAAAACATGAAAAATGTCCAAATAAAGAGTCATTAATAAAATTTTAGAATAAAAATAACCATTTTTCCGAATATTATATTTTTTTTGAATTTTATAATATTTAATAAAATATTTTATATTTTAAAATATGAATTATGTCAATTTTGACACTATTCATATCATGACTTTTGAAAAATACATAAAATCTTGATTCCTTAGAAAAAAATTCATTAATAAAAATATAAAATGTTTATATCATCCATAAATTCGCGGATGACATCAAAATAACAAAATTATATTTATTTAAACATTTATAATATCATTTATTTGAATCCTTTATTAATGAAGCAATCACTGTATCATCATTATGCCATTATTAAATTTATTTATTTAATGTATAAAAATTATAAATAAAATATCATGATGTAGAAAATATTTTTATATTTCTAATGAATATTTATATTCGAATATATCACTTACATAACCCCATATAAAAATTGTTTTAGTAAAAGATACATGTTTATGTTATATTTTTCTTTACTTTAAAATAATTCTTATAAAATGTCATTATCACTCCCAAGTGGATCCATGGGGTCCCAAAATCGACCCAAGCATGACCATGGTCGAAAATATCTAATAAAATAGGATTAGGACATGTGTTAGTGTAGTTTAATATTATTATAATATTATTTCTTTACCCTTATTTACCTGATTTACCCTTTAACCATGGTAAATAAAATAATTACTGAAGTTACTATTCATAATATTAAAAAATATAAAGTACCTATTCACATAATTTAGACCTTATGATTACAAATATGGAGTCTATTTTTTCAAATTCAAAATACAGAATTTGCAGTAATTAATTTAAAATTTATTCTCGTTGTCAAAACTAAAAAAGTAAGTTTTTAAGAAGTAATAACTATCAAAAGATTGACATGTGTTTATGCCCAATTTCAATGTGAAATTAATTCCAATGAAAAAAATTGGATTAAATGATAAAAATATAATCCAATTATACTTGAATACCAATTAAAAGTACAATCTAAATATATAAATAAATTAGATGAAAAGGCATTTTTGACTTAAAATGCGGTATTTTTCACTATTCATTAAAAAATGAACTTTATCATAAAATTACCAAAAATTTATCTAAAGTAAATTTTGATGTCCTGATTCTATATAAGAAGTTTATTTTGTAAAATAAAACATATAAAAGTGACAAAAACTAGATTTTAAAAAGGTTCTCCATTAAAAGGCGGTAAAACGACCTTTTAAAAAATATTAGAGTTTTTCATGCTTAAAATCGGATTCATTCTTATTTTAAGCCTCTAAAATTATTGAATAAATGTAAAGACATTTAACAAAAATGTATAATCATATTTTCATTAGTTCTGTTCATTCTGGCCAATACAACAGCTAGACATTAACTACCATTTAAAATAATAATAATATTATATTATTTTTTGGTATAACTCAAAGTTGTGTACAACGTAAAATTTCAAAGAAACCTGTTGTTGCGTGTTGAGTACGCTATCGGAAAAATAATTCCCTTTAACATAAGATTAATATCTTATTCATAAATATTAATAGAAAATAAAAATTATTATTCTATAAATACCTGGGTCGTTGCAGGATGAGTCCCAAGCAACAAATTGGAATAGTAACTGTTTGGAAGATAAAACTTATGAGGATGACAATTGTACTCCATTTTGTTCTATAAAAGGGGTAATTCCTCACATTTTTGAGAATTACATGGATGGTAATAAGATATTCCTAAGGGTGGAACCAAAAGAGAATGTTAAAGAATGATATATTTTTAGATGGATTAAAGTAAACCATATATAGTGTTTATTATACGTGTGATGAAATAAATGAAGTGATTTTTAATAAATATTAATGAGTGGGTTATCTTTTCAAAGATGGATATATTTTTACAAAGTTATAGAAAACTATCCAAACCATTTTTTGATTTGGGGTTGGTAAAAATTTATGGTAATTGTGTTTAAAAGAGGAAATTTATTTGTGGTAGTTAAAAATTGATCATATTAGATAACGAGACAATTAAATAATAACTTAAAAAGGGTGGTTTGAGATGTTTTTATGATGAAAATATAAAATTTATTGACATTTTTTTTCTAATTAGAATAGGGAGATTGTTAATAATTAAAATAATGATGAAACATCGGAGGAAATTAATGTTGAATTGTGTAACATAAGGGTGAGAACATGGGGTTGAGGTAGACTCAAAATAAGACATTGATGGTGAGAAAAATGAAGAAGGATTATCAAATGTAAGAAATATAATCAAGGCTGAAATCAATGAATAAAATGTCATTGGTGATCAAATCGTTTCGGTGAAAACTCAGAGGAGTTAGACTCTACAAAAAACCTCATTTTTTCCAAGTAGAGCCTAAATCATTTAGAGATGCTGATAAGGATGATAATTGGATCAAATATATGCATGAGGAGCTTGATATAAATAATAACAATATGAAATGGGAAATTATATCAAGGATAGAAGATAGAAATATTATCACAACAAAGTGGGTCTTTGTAATAAACTCATTGACTATGGAAAATTTGATCAAAATAAAGAATGGATAGTGTGCAATGAAAATTACTAGATCAAAGGCATTTATATTTATGATAAATTTACACCCATAGCCCAATTGGAAACTATTTAAATTTTATTGGTTATTTTAGTGAAAATGAAGTTAAAAGTATACCAAATGGATGTAAAATCTATGTTCCTCAATAAATTTCTTAAGGGGGGAGTATACATTGAGAAATTGGATGAGTTTATTATGGATGAAAATGAGAGAAATGTGTTCTAGTTAAATAATTCTTTGTATAAGATAAAGAAATCAATAAGGACCTGGTATTTAAGGTTGGATCAATACCTAAGAAATCTTTGCTTTTAGAGAGGTAGAGTTGATAAAAAAATATACATCAATAAGGAGAATGATCAAATAATTTTGGTACTCATATATGTATAAGACAAAATATTTGAGGATTGGAAAAATCACAATGCAATTTTTTTGTGGATCACATGAGGTACGATATCGAGATGTATATGACTGATGAGTTAAACATTTTATTTTGTTTATAGGTGAATCAAGAAAATTATAACACATTAATTTCTCAATCAAAATATGAAAAAAGAGGTTCCCAAGTGATTTGCAAGGGAGTATTCCAAACCAATGACAACATCGACCGCTATATGGATGAATTTTTCAAAATTTGATGATTTCAAAGAGGTAGATGTCATGGAATATAGGTATTGGGAGCCTATTATACCTCACAACAACATGATCTAACATTGGATTTGATATATTTCAAGTTGTATAGTACCAATGTTGTCCCAAGGAGAGACACATGCTATCAGGGAAGACGATACTTCAATATATCTAAAAAAAGTAAAATTTAGGCTGTTTTATTATAGGATAGTGCAATTGGAATTGTTGGGATACATAGATGTGGTTTGGGAAGGTTCAGTGGATAATCGAGGTAAAGTAGAGATATCGAAAAACCTGGATTTCTTTCGACCCTTGGTTTCGTTCAACCCTTGAATCATTCGAGCATTAGAATAGTTAGAGCCATGATTCTAGCCTAGATTCGAGCTTGGATTCAACAACGAGGAGTACCAGAAGAAAGTGGATTCCACGGAGAGCTTCAAATATCGCAAACTGGCTCACAATGGTTAGGGTTCTTAAAATAGACCAAGATACTTTTATTAGTGCTTCTAAAAAAGCGCTGATAAATCTCTATCTTTATCAGTACTAAAAAAGCCCTAATAAAGATTCATTTTATCAACACTTATTACTTAAGCACCGATAAAGGATTTATAATTATAATTATAAATCTATATTTTTAAATATATTTATATAATTATATATATATATATATATTTAATATATATATTGTAAATATATTATTTATTTAAATATATTTATTATGATTTTATAATTATTTAAATATATAATTATTTATTTATAATTTATATAAATACTTTTCAAAAAAATTATATTTATATCATTATATATATTTATATAATTATATATATATATATATATATATTTAATAAATATATATAAATATAACTGTAGTAAATATATTAATTATTTAAATAAATTTATTATAATTCTATAATTATTTAAATATATATAATTATTTATTTATAATTATATAAATACCTTTTAAAAAATAATATTTAATTATTTATAATTATAAATTTATAAATATAGTAAATATACATTTATAAATATTTTTTACAAATATTTTTTAAGATTATTAATGAATATTTAATCTTAAGCACACACATGTTAAAAATGAGTGAAATTAAATAATTACAAATGAGTACACTTTTAACAATATTGAAAAAATGGATAAGTTTTATTAATTAAATATAAATTATTAAAAAATATGGATATATATTGAAATAAAGATGAATACATATTATAAATATTAAAACATAGTAAATAAATATATGTAAAATAAATAATGAAAATTGATTAAATTCCCAAAAAAATAAAAAATAAAAAATAAAAAATAAAAAATAAAACATATTAAAAATGAATAAATAATAACTAACTTTAATAATATTAAAAATAAATAAATAAAATTTACCAATTCAAAACATAATATATTAAATGTGTTATGTTATAATGAAATTCTAAAATGAATACTAGAATTTGAATAAATTACATAAATATTAGGTGTATGTCTTTCTATATAAGATTTTATTAATTACGTAAATATTTGTGTGTGTACATTGTATATAAAAATGCATTAATTACGTATATGTATGCGAAATCAATATAACACACGTTTGATCTATGTTAAATTGAAAAACCAACAAAATTAAATTATGTCTATTACTAGATGCAATTAGTCAGTATTTTTAATTCATATTAATTTTTAATTATAAACTATTATTCGTTAAATATATTAATATTTAATGTAAAGCATAAATATTTTGCATTATATAAATCATATTTATGTACATTTATATATATATATATCTATATATTTAATATATACTATTTATTAACATCATCAATAATTATTTAATTAATAAAATGTTTAATATTTTTTTCAATTTACTTATTTTTAATTTTTAATTGTTTAATTTTCATTTTATATATATCTATATATTTAATATATACTATTTATTAGTATTTATAATTTATATATAGTATAATCAGTTTATTCATTTTTATCAATAATTATTTAATTAATAATTTTTTTTAATTTTTTTAATAAACTTATTTTTATTTTTTATTTATTTAATTATTTCATTTTTTTAGACCTTTATCATCGCTAAAAAGGTGTTGATAAAGGATCCCTATATGGGTGTTAAAAATAAAGCATTGATAAAGGGTATCCTTTATCAGTGCTAAAAATAACACGCTAATAAAGGGTACCCTTTATCAGTGCTAAAATAAAATACTGATAAAAGATATCCTTTATCAGTGCTTTTTGCTAGTGTTATTAAAGACTTATTTTTTAGTATTGTTGTATTCTACATCCTTGTATGTTGTCATGTGGAATATAAGTCTAGGTTATGTCTTTGTTATCCATTCCTAACTAGTTTACATAAGATGTCTTGTACTATAATTCTTTTATAAATTTTATTATGCTTGTTTTATGGTTTTAGCTATAAATTTTCTTAAACATAAAAAATAATCCTGTTCTATTTAATCATGATTGAGATTTAAATTATGTAAGTTATTATCCAGAATGATTTTAAAATGCTATATGGTTTTCAAGGAATAAATGAGGAAGTTTTTAAGTTCATGTTTGGGTTATATCACTTGAATTTATTTTTACAAAGTGTTAAAGATGTTATTTTGACATGGGATTTGAGTCAATAAGGAAATATAACACGATACCTTCATATTAAGTCACTTTAAGTACTTTTAGTAAACACAAAATTGATTCTTTAACTAAACTTTTATGATCTAGTTATGTTTTTGGTAAAACATGCTCTCTTGATACCACAATCATATTTCACAAAGTAAATATTTTTTTTCCACTTTAACATAATTGAATTATAAATCAATTAATAATACTTAACCCTTTTTAGGTGATTTCATTGATGATAAGGTTGGCGATTTCATTGATGATAAGGTAATGGTTGGGATGATTGAATACAAAGAGTGATTTAGTTCTTTAACTTATTCGTTTTCTTTAACTACTTTATTTCCTAAAATAAATATTTTATTTGGAAAATTGAATTGTTATATAGCGGGTACATGAAATAATTATTTTTAATTTGTATTTCAAATAAAAAAATTTCATTTATGTTTTTATTTAAAATTGCCACCTTAAATTTTAATTTGAATTTATAATTCAGTTTTCAATTGTAATACCTATAAATTTGTAATTTAAAAAATTTGGACTGTCTTAACTTTTTAACTAAAATGTATTATTTTATTTATATATATTCCCGTAACTTTTTTATTTGAAAGTGTATGTAATCAATTTCATATAGATAAAGGTTAGATTATATTACCTCAAAATACATATCAATATATTAAAATCTTAGAGGTGTTTTTGGATTTTTCAATTGAAAATCTATCCATGGATGAGAGAATAAAAATTCTATGTCCAAAATGTAAGTTCAAATGATAATTAAAGAGAGACGAAGCATTTGAACACATTATATTGAAGAAAGTTACTCCTCAGTAAATGTAGTGGACTTGGCATGGCGAATCAAACATTATAAAAAGTTTATATAGTTATGTACAACATTAGAATGAACATTTAATTCACATATGATGGACAATGAAAGTTAGAACTTGATAAATGAAGTTTTTGGTATAGTAGGGAAACACCATGAAGAGCATAACACAACAATTGATCAATATGTTGATGTTGAAAATATGAATAATTCTTTTAGAGCTGTAGGAAAACCAAATCATGATGGTAATATATTATTGGATGATGATTTGGAGACTAATACAATAGAAAAATTAATTGAGAAAACAAATATATTTTCTTGAATTATCCAATTATGGAAATTAGTAATTATATAAAGGATGTGGAAAGTATTCAAAATATTCTTTTTTTCTAAAGTTGTACTGTAACAACCCATCATTTCACGAAGGTATTGATCATTTGTTTTTTAATTTGAATCCTTTGATTAATCATGGTAAACATGAACTACGAACTAAGGAAGGTCCCAGGAGTGTCTTGGGATTGTTCAGAGCCCGGAGTTCCAAAAAAATGGGCAAAATACCAGGTCGCACAATTTGGAGAAACCATGCCACCCATCCTATACAGTTTGTTTGAAACTGTGAGACCTGAGGTGCATGTCCACATAGTGCTGCTGGGTTTCAAGATAGATCCATTTTGCATGGTTTGTGCATGGTTAGGTAAACTATGTGCCTAACCATGCACTATGCCACCCTTCTAACAATGAATTGCGCATGGTTTGCAAACCATGCACCTAAACCATGTACCCCCTTAGTTTGAGGTGAAATTACAAATTTTCCCTCACTTAATCTATTTACCTCTTTCCCCTTTTCCCTCCTCCATTCCAACAGCTGTTTTGGGTTTTCCTCACTCACGAGCTCCCAAATCCTCAAAGATAGGCATAGAGCTATCTCCATCATCTAGTGTTCGATTCAAAATCCATTAGAATCATTGGATACATCTCAATAAGCTCTCATAGTCCCTTATCTCATTTTTTTTCCTGAATCTATCACACCATTTAGGTGCAAGATCATTTCCCTATTTTCAGGGTGTTGGACCATTTCTCAGATCTCTTCTAAAATACTTCAAATATGAGGCTGATATCGAGAAAGGAGTCATCTACAACCTTGAGGTAGGTGGTCATGTCATTTTCCATTTTAGATTTGTTTTCTCGTAGCTATGTTGTTGTGACACACACCATCTTTTTCTGAACATACCCTTTATTTGGTTCCTTGATATCAAATTGATCATCACACCATAATATATGTTATTTGATAATTTTTAGTGAATTATAATTCATTTACTCCATCTATGGACACCCCTTGGGTGTGCAAAGTCAAAATTTCCTTTATGGTTAATTGTGTAAACTCCCAAATCACCTTCTGAATGTTCTTCTTGGTTCATCGTTTGATTTTTCCCTTGATGTGTAATTGTTATAAGAGACCAAATCACCTCCTAGGTGTTTGGACCAACCTATATTTGGATTTTAACATGTAGGAAATTTCCATATTTAACCAAGGCACTTATCTAATTGACCACTTAATCTTTGTTAATTGAAATTCCATATTGAATGCATTAAATGGGTTGGTTTTATAAAGGATGGCCTATTCATGATTTTTCTTAGATGAATTAAAATGGTTTAAGTGAAATGGATTATATGAAATGGATTTTACATGATGAATTTATTTCCCCTTAATTAATTGAATAAATTAAATGCGATGATCTCATGTTATAATAAATGCTCCTAATGAAATGTATTTCTTTGTATATAATGAGACTTGGAAAATGAGATACATGAGAGGTATGTGCCTCATGTATCATATTATAATAAATGTGATTATGCCTTGTTATGAATGTGATATGATGGTAAGGAATATATTGAGCATGAAAATATTACACTCCCTAACATCAGGTGTTGAGCATGATGTCTCACACCATTGACACTAGTTAGATGTTGGGATTTATGCATCACGTCCCTTATTCAAGTGGTGACATGATGGCTCACTCACCACCCCAAGTGTCATGCATGATGTCTCAAATTCTTATTGGGATGTAGGGAATATACCCTATTTCTTGAGCTTATAGGTTCATTAGAATAGTCATGGATATCTAAGTTACGCCTTGGTCCAGCCATCAACTAATATTCCAGGTATATGGCCACTTACATTCGCACATACTTGGTTCATATAGGTAGATGAAATAAATATAATTAAACTATATATATATATATATATTATCACTATATATATATAGTAACTGATCATACTTCCATTCCACCCAAGAACCAAAGTAGGTAAACCCTCCAAGTGTCTTATAGGAACATGAGTGGGCTAGTTATTTATTTCAGCATTGTTTTTCTTATTCTGTTATACCTGCACTCCTTTTAGTTATGATCACTGCTTAGATTACACATAGACAATTTTAGTGGTGTCCTAATGAGATTTTTATCTCACACCCTACGTGGGTTTCCCTTAGTACCCGAGAAGATTATCTATCTATAGTTATTGATAAGGTAAAGTGCCCTTCTAACATGTTGTTGATATGATTACTCATAGTTATAGTTTAGGAGAAAAGGATCGAGTATTCACTCAAGATGCTAGTGGATAATTTTTTTGTTCTTTTTGTACTCTTTTATAGCATAATCGTATGTCTATCCACCTGTTCCATTTTTGTTCATTATCATTCCATATATCTATGTATTAACACTACCTTGTGGCTTTGAGATATTGATTCAGTTATTTTGTAATGTATTCTTCCACTGTATTATTATTATATCAGTATATTTATAAATGCTTCCGCTATTGTATGTTTATTTTTGTATCCATTGTGCCAATCTAATAAGAGGGCATAGTCTCCCCACCAAACCACCTTCACACCCTCATTGCTAGTCGGCAGCCTCTGGTGTATAGGGAGGAATGCTTGAGGCTATGTGACCCACCAACTCAGGGCACATGTGAAGTGGACCCTAGGTCAGGATGTTACAAAGTGGTATCAGAGGTAAAATTTTACTTTTTCTTACTATTTGGGTATTAGAAAAAAGACTATGAGTTAAAGTAATTTGGAATTTGACCCTGTTCTTGGATGTAACTAACCCATGTATAGGGGAAACCCAAATTACATGGGATGGTTAATTGTTTTTATTTATTATGCCATTGATAGTTTATATGACTTCACTGTTGGGTGACACACTTTTTTTCAGGTGTTATTGATATTGGTATGATTGAAATGAGGATTCCTTATACTTTGGCCCGATGAAATGAGGGATTTTAATTAGCTCATGCATCATTATTAAGAATAATAGGAGAAATATTCCATTCATTTTTCCATGTCATGTCTAATTTTAGTGTGAATTTGCCTACCACATATTGATAGTACTTTGAATATGTATTGAATTGTTCTAACACTTCTTATAGGGATTGAAAACATAATTGATACTTAAAGTGGTTGCCTTAACCTAATAGTTTTTTCCTAAATAGATTAAAGAATACACCTTAAGTAGTCAATTATGTCATGTTGAGCCATGGACCATTGGTCACATGGGCTGGAATGTGTTATGGTGTAGGTTAAGTGGATTCCATATTTTGGTTCATAAGGTGTATGGGACCTTATGGATTGAAAATGGTAATCCACCCAATTAAACCATTTAAAGTGATTTATATAATTGAATAAGCACAAATTAAAAACAATTATGACTATTAAAGTGATATTGGTTATCTTATACATGTAAAACCAAGACTCATACCTAAACACAACCTTAGTAGTGGGTAGATATGTGTCTCTTACATTCTTATAGCATGTTATGGGGTTTTTATTACCCAAACATGGATTTTTGAGTAGGTAGAGAGGTGTGATCATTACTATAGGAAGGATTCATACATTCTTCTTAAATATATTTTGAGGTGTGTGTTTGGAATTGTAGCAGTATGCCACCATGAAATCCTCTGATCGCACACCCTAAAGGTGGTGATGACCATGTACCTGAGGTGGCGGGATGCGAGCCGCTAGTTATTCCTTCAGTAGAGCCACCCATGGATCTGATTCCTATTCCAGAGGTGGGTACTAACTCCCAATTTTGAGAAGGTCTATTACATATGTTGTAGTCTATGAAAGGATTTGTTCAATCTTCCCTAAGCATGGAAGTGTTAACTTGTGAATTCAAAAAGCAGCATCCTCCCACTTTATTGGAGGATGACATACCTCATGTTGTAGAGTTTGGGCTCAAAGTAATCCTTTATATATTCAATCATCTAGAGACACCTATAGAGTAGTGGTTCAAGCTAGAAAACTATATACTATGTGATTATGATAAGCGGTGGTGGTATGATATCACCCAAGAAAATTGACATAGAGATATGGTCTGAGTGGATTTCCAAATGATCTTATATTACTACTTCTTTCCCTAGACTCTAAGGGCTGATAGAGCTAGAGAATTCATGAACCTTTAGAAGGGGAGCATGTCCATTTTGGAATAATCTTCTCACTTTACAGAGCTGAAATGGTTCTATCCTACTCTAGCGGGTAATGATCTTATGACAGCCAGGAGATTCAAAGATGGGATGGTATACTTCATTTCATCACAGGTTAGTGTGTTCAGGATGAACACTATTTATAAAATCATCAAACAAGACCTTATTACTGAGATAAAATTGAGGGAAGCTAATGGTGAAAGTCAGAGTGGTTTGGCACCTAGAGTTAATGTTCCTTCTTCTGGGTGAAAGAGACACTTTGAGGTTACTCATAGAGGTAGCAGTAGTCAGACCCCACATGCAGATAGTTTCTTGATTTTTCACTAGTGCGGGAAGTCGAGCCATACTAAACCTCAGTGCTTGTGTGATATATTAGAGCATAGAGGCTGCAGAAGTATGGGGCATATCTAGAATTTATGCAGGCCTTTCCTTTTAGTTCCCAATGAGTGGGGATCTACTCCTACTCCACAGTTAGGAGTGGGGCTAGTAGGATCACATTAGACAGGAATATGGGATTCCACCAGTTGATCAGGCTAAGGTGGTGGTTGAGGTAGAGGCAGTCAGACTTATGATTCTCAATTTCAATAGAACGTTCTTGATTAGGGTAGTCAGGAAGTGACTCAGGGCCATAGTACATGTCAATTACATGCAGTCCAACCTATGCTGGAGGAGCAAAGCGCTATACCTTCTACAGTTCGAGGTACTATTTTTGTTGCCTTCACTTTAGTGCCTACTTTATTTGAAATAGGAATGTCTCACTCATTTATATCTAAGGAAATCACTGAGAGTATGGGCCTTGAGATTAAACACTTTCATGGAATTTTGAAACTTTAAACCCCATTAGGTATCCGATCAGAGGGTGTACACTGTTGTAAGAATTGTCCCCTAGAGGAAGGAAAATATCTCTTTATGTGGAATCTTTTCATACTCGACATGGAGGGCTTTTACATAATCATTGGTATAGACTAGTTAGTTCCATATCAATCCCACATTGACTAATGTAATCATAGGGTAAAGTTTACATCAATAGAGGGAATTAAACACATGCATAAGAGAGAATGGGATGTTAGTGCGATGCGAGCAGTACCTGAGAAGTAGAAGTTGGGTAGTGTGACAACTTAGATAACTAGTCTTTTTCTGGATGACTAGGGGTTATGACATGTTGTTTTTCCTCCTGTAGTGAAGCATTTCATATATTTTTTTCCTAATGACTTCTCTCATATACCTCCATTGTGAGAGATAGATTTTACTATTGATCTTTTTCCAGGAGTGGCTCCAGTGACCATTACTCCTTATAGGATGGAACCTAAGGAGCTTTTGGAACTTAAGAGATAGTTGTAAGATCTAGAGGCTATAGTCTTTATACACCCCAACACTTATCCTTGGGGTTAACTGGTTCTTTTTTCCAAGAAGGAAAATGGTACCCTTAGGCTCTGCATGGATTAACGTCAGTTGAATGAACTCATAATAAAGAATCAGTATCCACTACCTAGAATTAAAACATATTTGATTAGCTATGAAGATAAAAGGTGGTTTCAAAGATATATTTGAGGCTAGAATATTATTAGGTGCCTTTTAGAACTTTAAATATACCTTACAAAGCTTCCAAGATCAAGTATGGTCTATACAAGTACCTGGTCATGCCGTTTGGACTCACGAATGCACCATCTATTTTTATGGTTCTTCTAAATCAGGTTTCCACCTATATCTAGATTCATTTGTGGTAGTCTTTGTTGATGATATCTTAATGTATTCATGATCCAAACATGACCATGCCAACTATCTTGAGATTGTGCTGAATACACTGAGAGAGCATTAGATCTATGTTAATCTCAATAAATTCCACTTTTAGATTGAAAAATTCCACTTCATGGGTCACATTATCTCAAAGTAAGGAGTTTTAGTAGACCCATAGAAAGTGAGATCTATAGTTTCTTGGGAGAATCTCAAGAATGTCTTTTATAGTTATATTTTCTTGAGTCTTTCTAGATATTATAGATGCTTCATATAGAATTTATCATGCCTTGCAGTTCCGTTTACGGGCTTGAAAAATAATGGTGTTAAATTATTATTGTTAGAATCTTGTGAAGCATCATTTTAGGAGTTTAAGGGTAATTTGAATTTATAACTGATACTAATTCTTTTGGAGCTAGGAAATACCTATAAAGTCTACTGTTATGCATTAGGTATTGGGATTGGAGTTTTTTTGATGTAGGAAAAGTGAGTCATCACATAAGTGTCTTGTCAGTTGATGCCTAACAAGTAGAATTACCCAATGAATGAACTTGATATCACTACTGTTGTACATGTATTATGCTGTTAGAGACACTATATACTTGGAGAAAATTTTATGGTGTTCAATGATCACCAAAGCCTCAAGTACATATTCACACAACGAGATACCAATATAAGGCATCATAGGTGGGTGGATTACCTAAAATCATTTGATTTTTAGTTTTCCTAAATTACTGGTAAAGGCAATTCAGTGGTCGATGCTCTGAGCCAGAAGACTGAGACACAATCAGTTCAATAATCCAATGGTGAATGGTAGTTTATGGCCTTATTCTTAGAGATTTACATTGAGGTTTAGGATAACAATGGTCAGAATATCCTCTCAGTATTAGATATGACTTAAACTCTTCTGGAACGAGTACAATTAAGGAAAAAATATGATTCTGAAGGCCTTATTATAAGGGAAATAATTTCTGATGATGATACATATTTAGGTTGGAATGTGGATGAGGATGATACCTTGTTTTTCCTTGGGTGTGTATGGGTCCCATAAAACATTATAGAGGAGTTGATGTGAGAATTTCATGCCTCAACATGGACGATTCACCTTGATGTCACCAAAATGCATCAAGATATATGGTTCCAACATTGGTGTCTTAGTATGAAATATGATATTTCCAACTTCATCATTCGATGTTCCACCAGTCAGCAAGTGAAGGTAGAGAATTAATGACCAGTAGGGCTTCTACAACCATTTTACATTCTCGAGTGAAAATGGGATGACATTTCAATGAAATTCATGATTGGTTTACCTAGATCACCTCGTAGCAATGATACAGTGTGAGTTGTCATTGATTGTTTTACAAAGGTTGCACACTTCTTACCAATGCGAGATACCTTCTCAGTACAAGAGATAAGAAGGTTGGATGTCTTCATAAAGCCCCTCATTCTATCATTTCTAATAGATATGCTCATTTTATGTCACAGTTCTGGCATGGGTTACAGAAGGTCTTGGGTAAATAGGTTCTTTTGAGCATGACCTATCACCCTTGGACCGATGGACAAACATATCATATGATTCAGGTGTTAGAGGACATTCTCCATGCATTTTTACTTGAATTTGGGGTTTCCTAGGAGAAATACATTCTTCTCATCGAGTTCACTTATAATAAAAGCTTTCAGGATACCATTAATAAGGATCCTTATATGGTAGGCCTTGATGCTCACCTATGTTCTTGGTATAGGTAGGGGAATCCACTATTCTTGGACCACGTCTCATGTAGGAGACTAAAGATTAGGTCCATATAATTAGAAATCACACGTTGATAGCTCAATATAGATAGTATTTATATGCCAAAAAATGCTAGCAACCTCTCAAGTTCGAGGTCAGAGACTGGGTTTTCTTGCAAGTTTCTCCTAGGTTGGGGCACATACATATTCATAATCTGGTTAAACTCTCACCGAGGTTCATTAGAACCTTTGAGATTGTGAAATGAATCAGACCCATGGATTACCAGTTGGCACTACCTTAGATATACCATCCAATGCATGATGTATTTCATATATCTTAGCTTCACTGATACTGTCCAAACCCATCACATGTCTTTCATCCTGATGAGTTGGAATTGGATGTGGATGCTTCCTTCGGGGAGTGTCTAGTGTGTATTGTTGATCGGAGTGTGAAGACACTCTGAGGAAAGTTAGTTCCTTTGGTATGGGTGCTATGGTAGCACGAATGAGTACAAGATGAGACATAGGAATAGGAAGCTGATATATGAGCTCAGTGGATGAAGCTATTCCTTGATGATACCTATTTACCCTTAAAAGGACAACCTGTGGATGAGTTGCTTTAAGGAGGGTAGGTTGTAATGACCCATATTTTCATGAAGGTATGGATAATTTGTTTAACAATTTGAATCCTTTTGTTAATCAAAATAAACATTCACTATAGACTAAGGAAGGTCCCAGGAACATATGGGGGTTGTTTGGAGCCTGAAGTTTCAAAAAAATGGGCAAAAGACTGGGCTGTATATTTTGGAGAAACCGTGCAGCCTAGCCCACATTGTTTGTTTGAAACTATGCGGTTGTAGATAGAGAAGAACTATAGGCCACATGTTTTTTCTGAAAACATGCAACCTGAGGCGCACAACCATGAAGTGCTTCTGGGTTTCAGGATAGATCCCTTTTGTATAGTTTTCACACAGTTAGGTAAACTGTGTGCCTAACCGTATGGTGTTCCCACCTTATAGTAACGACTTGTGAATGGTTTGAAAAATTTGTGCCTAAACCATGCACCCACTTATTTTGAGGTTAAATTACAATTTTCTCTCTCACTTAATCTATTTACCTCTTTTCTCTTTTCCCTCCTCTTTTCTAGTGACTGTTTTGGGTTTTTTGCACCCGTGAGCTCCCAAATCCTTCAAGCTAAGAATCAAGATAAATCCCTCATCCAGTGTCCGATTCATGATCTGTCAAAAGTGTTGGATTCATCTCAGTAATATCTCATAGTCTCTTAACTTCTATATAAGTTTTCTTCTAAACCCATCACACTATTTAGGTGCAAGATCATTTTCCCTATTTTAGGGTGTTGGACTATTTCTATTATCTCTTCCAACCAGCTTCGAATCTGAGAGCGATATCGATCAAGGAGTCATCTACGACCTTGAGGTAGGTGGTCACACCATTTTACCTTCGAGTTCTTTCATCTTGTAGCTATGTTGTTATGCTGCACACTAGCTTTTGTAGAGAATCCCCTTTTATTTGGTTCCTTCATATCAAATTGATCATCACACCTTGATATATGTTTGTTGATACTTGTTTAGTGAATTAGAAGTCGTTTAATCCATATATGGACATCCCTTGGGAGTTCTAAGTCAAAATTCCCTTTATGGTTAATTGTGTAAATGCATGAATCACCTTTCGATCATTCATCTTGGTTCATTGTTTGATTTTTCCTTGGTGTGTAATTGTTATAAGAGACCAAAGTACCTCCCAGGTGTTTGGACCAATCTATATTTGGATTTACCCATGTAAGAAATTGAAATATTTAACCAAGGCACCTATCTAATTGAACACTTAAGTTTTGTTAATTGAAATTCCCTGTTTAATGACTTAAATGGGTTGGTTTTATAAAGGATGTACTATTCATGATGGTTTCCCTTTTTTAGATGAATTAAAATGGTTTAAATGAAATGGATTATATGGAATACATTTTTAATGGTGGATTTCTTTCCCTCTAATGAATTGAATAAATTAAATGCAATGATATATTGCATGTTATACTAAATTCTCCTTATGAAATGTATTTACTTGTCTATAATGGGACATGGAAAATGAGATGCATGAGAAGTGTGTGCCTCATGTATCATATTATAGTAAATGTGATTATGACTTGTTATGGCTATGATATGATGGTAAGGGATCTATTGATCATGACAGTATCATGATCCCTTACATCAGGTGTTGAGCATGACGTCTCACACCATTGAAACTAGTTGGATGTTGGGCTTTACATGACACATACCTTATTCGAGTGATGACATGATGGATCACTCACCATCCCGAGTGTCATGCATGATGTATCACACTCTTATTGTGATGTAGGGTATGTACCCTATTTCTTGATCTTATAGGCTCGTTAGACTAGTCATGGATGTCCGAGTTATTCCCTGGTCCAGCCAATAATTAGTATTCTAGGTATATGGAAAATTACATCCGCACTTCCTTGGTTCATATAGGTCGATGAAATATATATAATTAAACTATATATATATATATTATTACTATATATATAGTAACTGATCAGAATCCCATTTTGGCCAGAAGATGAAGCAGATAGTCCTGCCAGGTGTCCTATAGGAACCTAAGTGGGATGGTTATTTATTTCATCATTGTTTTTCTTATTCAATTATACTTGTACACTTTTTAGTTATGAGAATTTCTTGGATTACACATAGACACCTTTGGTTGTGGACTACTAATATTTTTATCTCACACCATACTTAGGAATCCTTTGGTACCCAAGAAGTTTATCAATCTACAGGTATTAATAAGGGAAAGTTCTCTTCTACAGGATGCTGATATTCTTACTCATAGTTGGAGTTTTGGCGTAGAGGACCAAACATTCGCTCGATATACTAGTGGATAAATTTTTTGTTCTTTTTTTACTTTTTTATAGCAAGATTGTATGATTGTTCTCATACTCCCTTTTTTTTTCATTATCATTCCATACATCCATGTGTTGACACTTACTTGTGGATTTAAGATATTTATTCAGTTATTCTATTATCTATTATTCTGATACATTATTATTCCGTATCTCTTTTTATAAATGCTTCTACTATTGTATGTTTATTATTGTATCCAATGAACCACTCTAATAAGAGGGTATAGTATCCCCACCAAACCACCTTCACACCCTTTCTACTAGTCAGTATCCTCTGGCATATAAGGAGACGTGCTTGAGGCCATGTGGCCCACTAGCCCTGGGAACGAGTTAAGTGGATCCTAGGTTGGGATGTTAGATATACCACATCAAGTGACTATATATAATTAAAAATATATAAATGCACATGATATTGGAATTATTTCATGATTCATTTTATGAAGCTAAGATCCCTGCACCATTTTATGGGATGAAGAATATTATTAATAATTTTGGACTCAACTGTATGAAGATACATGCATATACTAATGATTTCATGATTTATTGGGAAGAATATTTGAATATATAAGAGTGAAAAAGATGCTGTGATTATATATGGAACTCAACAAATAATGACTCGAGTCTAAACCTATGCACTACTACAAAGAAATAGAAAAACATTGTTTCAAATATTTTAAATTACTTTACATTGAAACCATGATTGAGAATTCTATTTATGTCATAAAAAACCATTGAACATATGAAGTAGCATGATTTGAATAATAATTATGATGATTCCATGCAATATATAAGAGATTCAAAAGCATGGAATACCTTCTATTCATTACATCTAGATTTATTTTTTGATCTTAAAAATGTATGATTGGGATTAAAAGCTAATGGATTCAACCCTTTTATGACTTTAAGTAACAATTATAGCATATGGATGGTTATTTTGATCCCTTTTAATCTACCTCTATGGATGTGTATACAACAAAATTTATTCATCACATCTATGATTATTACTAGAAATAAAATGCCTAGAAATGATATTGTTGCATACTGTCAACCTCTTATTTGATAATTACATGAGTTATGAAATTATGGCATCAAAATATATGATGCAACTACTATAAAATGTTCAAAATGATTTTTTCCTTGATGTGGACTATCAGTGACTTTCTTAGATTAGGAAATTTATCTAGTTTGAATACACACACAATAGGTTTAGCTTGACCAGTTTGTAACTTTTATTTTGAGCCTCAATGACCACTATATAGAAAAAAGTGGTGTTTTATGTTCCATTATAGATTACTTGATACATATCAATGATTTCAATTTAACAAGTCACATTTTAATGGGAAAATAGATTTGAGGCTTCCAATAAAATTATTTTATAGATTATAGATCTTGAAATAATTATCAAATATCGATACAAAGTTTGGAAAGAAGTTTCAACTAAATAAACATGGGAAAAGAGTTAGAGCATGATCATATATTACTGAACCAAAACAATGAAATAAAAAGAGAATTTTTTTCAAACTTAAATATTAGAAATTTAATTTTTAATCTCATAATCTTAATGTTATGCACATTGAGAATAATGTGTGTGATAATGTGATTTTTAAACTACTTAATGAATTAAAATCATTTAATATCAAACATGGACTACAAATAAATAAGAATGGTAAGATTTCAACAATAATTTTTGCAATTAAAAATTAGTAAAAATATATTTTCCTTTGATGATTAAAAAATTTGAAAGTACCTAATGAATATTCAAGTAAAATTTCAAGATGTGTTGATTTGAACCACCATAAAACACATGGATTGAATTCATGGATCACATATATTTATGGACTAGTTGCTACCTTTAGCAATGCATAATTTATTACCTAAACAATTAACTTCAGTTCTAATTGAATTTTTTACATTATTCAAATTGATTTGTGAGAATACCTTAAACATGATCGAACTAGATAAACTTAAGGAAATAATTATAAGGATGTTATGTCATTTAGAGATGATTTTCCCATACCATTTTTCATTGTGATGATTCATCTAACTATGCATTTGGTTGGAGAAGCTAATGTTGGAGGGCTTGAACATTATCGATGAATGTATCCCATATAGAAGTATTTTATTTTAATTTTTTTTTCTCATTAAAACTAAGAGATAAGGGTGATAAAATAACCAAAACTATTGACCATAATGAAGGTTTGAAAATAAAAAACAATTGCATATTTATAGATATAGATCATGGTTACTGCAAAATGTTGGTTGATATTATTAAGTTAAATTATCATGAGAAATTTAAAGTTATGTTATTTAAATTCAAGTGGGTTGATATTAACAGAGGTATAATGAAAGATTAATTAAAATTTATATCTACAACTTCTCTTGGTTGATTAATACCAAGGAGTGTGAACAACATGGTCCTTATATTTTGGATTCCCCAAAAAATGGTATATTATATCGATAATAGAGTAGATAAAGGTGGAGTGTTATTTACCATATGAAACCAAGAGACATGTGTGATATGGGTGATGAAGGTAACATAATTTGTGAAAATTAACCTTATCAATAAAAACAAATTGAATTATTTTTCCCTAATGATATTGAAAATGTTAGTCTTGTGGGAGAGGGTGAAGAAGGAGAATAAGGATAAGGAGAATAAGTAATGATAATAATGGGCACTAATAACAATATGAACAACCATGAATAGGATTTTTATGTTTCTTTTTTAATATTAATAATTGTGAGATATTTTTTTATTTAAAATTTAATTGAATAAATACAAATGTAATGATTTGTAATTTAATTTTAGTTTTAATCGAGTTATTTATTTATTTTTATATTTTTTAATAGGTATTCCATGCTCAAAGCAGTTTACAGACACGACCCACTCTTCATCACATGATTCCTATTCTACAACACTGGGTATACTTCATCACATACCTTGCATATTTTTTTGGTACATCTCATCACATACCTTAAACATAATGATTTAAAAAGAAATTATAGATTTAATTGTGTTGTTTTTGTCAATATTTTTTATAGATATTCTATCCTTATTGGGGCTATAGATATGACCTGACCTACACCACATGATTCTTATTATACCCCTACAAAACCTGGTACACTTCATATCATACATTGTATAATTATTTTGGTACCATTTCATATTATCTTATTAAACTTTTATTCTCATTAATCCCTTCTATAGAGGATATTGGGGAATCTATCATATCATATATGATGCATTAGTCTGATAGATAGGTTGACACCTAGTTACCATCGAGAGGTTACTGATGTATCCAAGTCATTGGTATGTATTTTCATGTGATAACATTAATTTATTAAATATTGATATTAATTACTCAATTCATATATTAAATAAATAAATATAATAATAGATTGGAAACAAACATGAATGATCAATATGTTTGTACTTTCACTAACTTAAAGGTAGTTGTCCCTTTTCATGACTATGGTGTACCCATTAAGGATACAATAGGTATATATGAGCAGATCCTATGACACTTATCTTGTGAAGTGGAATCCCTACCCATTTATTATTTAGACAAAAGGTGCATTCCATTTTCCTAGAAGAACGAGTTATTTGATACCCATATAAAGGTATCATCCTAATTATGTATTCATATATGATTAAATTAAACATTCTTACTTAATATGTTAATAATCTAAATTATTTTATGTATTTTATTTGTATATATTGTTTCATTTTGACATGCCTAGTTCAATTTCATGTCCATGGACATTAAAAAACATAGGAAAAAAATGAAAATATTTCAAGTGGATATTGTGGCATGAATTCAATGACACGTCTTTAACAATGTCATGAATGTATGATAAGGTCCCTAAGGGCATGACCAAAGACCCATGGAAGGAATTTTTTAACCGTTACTATGTTGAATCACATAAGGTATTTTATTATATGTCAATATATTAATAGTAGTGTCTTAATAAAATTCTAATTTTTAATGACATGTAATCTTATTAGGTGCATTATATGATAAATACTATTAGTTTGGAGAAGCAATTAATTCCCCATACTTATAGGTTGATGAGTTTTTCTAGGAAATGAATTCCAACAGTACCCTTTAATTAATTATAAGATATATCTATAACAATTAAATTAATTTAGTTTTTATAATTGTTATTTATGAAATTTTTCAATACAGATAATGGAGGGAGGTTGGTCAGTTGGACATATAGAATTGTGGTTCAATGTCTATAAAATAAGGATGGAAGCTATGTCAATGAGCCTGCAAAAAACACCGAGGTAAAAAAATTATATATCAGTTAGTTTTACTAAGTTACTAAATATTGTAATGTTATTAATTTTTAGTGTAAACTAAAAGAAACATGGGAATATCATTCTCAAGGGTTTTTGGTGGGTCACATACATCTACTTCCATGATGTCATTAGCTAAAAGGGGGTTTACAGCTTTTGGGGAGCTTTAGTTCCAAAAATAAAATTCATACACTAAAAAATACTATTAAATATCAATAAAAACTTATTGAAGCATAAAATTATTGGGTTTCATATTTGGAGAGTGAATTATATTTCATGTTTCATATGATAACCAACAATATTCCCAAGGAAATAAGGACACTCATAAGATATTTAGGATTAGTAAGTTTCATAAATTTACAGTTATGTTTTTCATCTTACATTTATATTTATATGATTTTTTACTCATGATAAATGAAATAAAAAATTTAAAGTATTACACGATGGATTGGGTAAATTTAAAGGTAATAAATGTATTGTTTTGATATTAATTAATTATTTTTTTCAATTGATCAAACATGATAATGACTGTGTTTAAATGAATAAATATATGTTTTGGACTATTATTGTTTGTTTTTTGGATTAGGGCTATTGGTTATGAATTTTAAATGGTTAAATATTCATTTGAAATGTGCATGGGTATTAAAAAGACTTTATCATGCAATTAAGGGAATGTTTGGGTTAGTCCTTAATGGTTTAGAAGTGATTTATAATGATGGTTTAAAAGTTTTTTTGACCTCAAGGGGTTGTTTGGTTAAAAATTAAATTATTTTGGATTATATTATCATTTTATTCCTTCTATGAATATATATATATATATGTATATGTGATTCATTATGAATCTATGATAGAAAATAGGTGATTTATGATGATTTATGGACTATTTAAACGGTGTTTAATGGGAAGAGGCTAATTAAATTTATTATAATGTTTTATTATTTGGTTTTAAAATAGTTTCTCACATGGATTGAAATAGTTTTGTGTAGCTAAATCTTTGTTTTAGAGTGATCCATTTTACTATTGTGTTATAAATAGGGTTGGCTTACCCATAGGGTATTAGTATAATTTTTTGTTAAATTTAAAATTTATTCAAATACTTACTTAAAGTTGTTTATGAAATTTAATGCATTTTTTGGTTGGTTTAAAAATGATCTAAAGTCTAGGTTTTGAATTTTTTAAGTATTGTTTGGTAAATAATAAGCAGTTTTAGGGTTTGAGGTCCTTGTTTGGTAAGATAACCATGAAAGTTATAATTTTTTATACTCATTTGATCTTATTCATTTGTGTTTGAGTTATAATTCAATTAATACTTATTTAATATGTTTATTATTAAAGTTTAGTTAAATACTTTAAATGTAGGTACTAAGGGTGGGGATTAGGAAAGGATGTGATAAGAAGCATGATGTAACAATTGATAGTGAATAAGATACATACTGAGTGAGAATAAATATGTCTGTAAACATTTTCTAAACTTGTTTCCATTATTGAAAAACTTAAAAAATAGCATGTTATAAATTTTCATTTTATCTACTTATTTTGTATAAAATGTTATATTGTATATTAGTGTATGAAATTATTGTTTTTATGTTGTTTTTGATGGATAATTTTTGTATATATTTGTTTTATATTTGTTTTTTATGGGTTGGAATGAAATGATGTCTTTTTAGTTTGTGCACAGGTAAGGTTAGCAGTGGTTTTAACTATAGTTATTTAAAGTACATGTTATTTTCTAAGTAATTATTTCATTATAGTTTAAAAAAAAATCATGAAAAAATAGAGGTGTTTACAAACACCATGTAATTTTAACAATCACTGCAAAATCAACAAAAAAATATACTTAATTCTTGTATTCAATGATGGTTCTAAACTATCATTATTTATTAGTAGAATTTTAAAAAAACATCATGAATAAATCATCCACCATGAAATAAAGATATATTTTATTTCAAAGAAACTATCGTTAATAAATTTTAACCACCACTAAATTAATAAAATCACATCATTTAACGATAGTTTTTTAAAATCATCACGAGAAAGATTAATAGTGGGTTTAACCACCACTAAACCTAAAACAAACTATTAATATCACTTGATTTCCCTTTAGTAACTCCCCTATCACTAAAGGTGGGGTCCTTCCTACACCTCTTCACTCATGGTGAGTCCATGAATCTAGTCTCTTCATCCAATATACACATAATGGGGACCATGTATACAATAAAAAACAAGGCATTAAAACATACCTCACAAACTCACGAACTTATCATCAAGGTGCTAGTCACTCAAAACCTAGCCTCTCACCTCAAATTATGTTTAACCATTCATTTATCCTCATAGGATAATCCTCTAAAAACTATATCAATCACATAATCACAATATACCTAGCCTCAAAACCTTTTCATCTCACCCATAAGGGAATCCAATAGGGTCCTTATAACCCATCCCAATCTCTACTCATCAGTACCAATATAAACTCATCACCCCATGATGACTCCTCAACCTATAGACCTTAATTAACCCAATACTCAAGAGGCTGACCCAATCCTTTTCCAATTCCACATCCCAACTGGATCCCACTAACTAGGGACCATCTCAAGACAACTAACACTAAGCCTCATGGAATACCTATGCCAAGTTGTCAATAAATTTCCATGAGCCTCACTTGGGTCCTATCTCATATCGTTCTTAAAAGAGATCTCAAGACCATCACCTAGAGGAAACCCTTTATGTCACACCTCATCTATCTTTGAAGGGATTATACTACTCATGGAGCTTTACAAGGCTCCAATACACCCTAAATATGGTGTCTCCCATCATGAGTAAGACATACAACTGACTCACCCATCAACACTATGCTTAATCCTCTCATTATTTACCAAATAGACTTTAGAAACTTACCTAGGCTATTCAAAACTTATTCCAAGACCAAGGATCTATATTGAACCTCTCATAACCCAACTATAATTACCCCCTGGTGACATAGTCATCGAGTGATCCCAAAATACCCAAGGTTCAAAGAAGTGTCTTCTCCAACTCCATGAGCCTCAATGGAATCCTATCCTTTCACTTAGTGAACTCTTGGTCCCTATCCCTTTTACCCAACTGTGTGCATTCATGTAGGCATACAAATTCATGTATAAAGATGAATATGGTTCAATATTAAAGGGACCACCTAGATCCAACATGGAATTAACATCCTTGTCCAACTCCTCTCATCCTTATCCAAGCCTTACCATGACTCGTCCAGGATTGTATCAATAACAAGAAATGGTGTGAGATAATCCTCCTGGTATATACTCCATCTGCTACATGAAAAATCCCCATCATTCAAGATGTTTTACACTATGATCCGGTGAAATCATCACTGAAACCCAATCCCAAATCACTACAAATCAAAAGAAAATTAATGGAAACAAGAAATAAAGGAAGTGGAGGGAAGAACTCACCTTAAATCCACTATAGAAACATCCAAGAATCACCCATCACCAAGGGATATCAAAGAGATAAATAAAAGGTAGGGAAATTCAGTAAAAAATGGCACTCCCCATACACCAATTCTCTCTAAAATTTGAGAGTATACAACCTTGAAATGATGGGTACACTCTTTTTTTATAAAAATGGACCAAGTTCTCATCACAGTGTGACCCATAGGGCTCATGACATGAACCCTAGGGTCACGACATGATAAAAATCCCTCATACAGAACAAAAAATCCATGTTTTAGTCCCTTATGGTGTGACCTATATGGTCATATCATTAAAAGCCTCACCCAAGTTGAAACAAAATCCTTATTTTCACACTATCGCGATGTGGCCTCCACCTTCATGATGTGGCCATCACTCTCCAAGGAATGGATTTAGCCCTTGCAACACAACACCCTTCCATATCCCTCATCATGGTGTGACCCCAAGGGTCATGGAATGAGAAAACCTCCTCATTAAAATTCATAAAGTAAATTCTTCATCATGACATGATTCCCCTTTCCACAACATGGCCATATAAAAGGATTTTACCTTAGCTAAAAACCCACAAAAAATATACCACACTACGACACTCATTTTCATGGAAAGAACCATTTTCTATATGTTTTGGGGACTCCATGGACATGGAATTGTCCCTCGATCAACCCCTCTCCATGGTGTGGTGATCACTTTCAATGACATGATGAGTCACATGCAGTGAAATTTTAGTAGCGGGGTCACCCCGACCCTACTTTTACATTTACTAGAGCACCCGAAACATAATATCAAGATTTTTTAATGTCTAAAAACATCTCCTAGAGATGTTACAACCCTCAAAATCTTGATTTGAGTCCTAATTATCCAAACGTTCCATACTCTATGACTAAAAATTCAAATTTCCTTAAAAAACATCGACCCATAAATTTGTAGGTCATTACAAAATTCCCACCATAGGGTTTATTATCTCTAAGAAGAACCCAAGAAAATCTCTCAACTTCCAATACATTGATAAAAATCCAATATTTATCCTCATTACTAATTTTTAACTAAACCGATCACATTTCCACCATCTATTCACTAAGCCTGGATACACTAACTTTCACCCAAAGCCTCAGGTTGATCATTAAAACTTTCCCATCATACCTGATATGATACCCCAATATAGTTTCCACCTCACTACATAAAATTATATGTATAAACATTATTCGGTCCTCCTTTGGCTGACTTCCCCCCAAAAATGCCCACCCGCACTCGCTGACACATCACCATCTCTCTCGATCAGGATGCCTTAGTTCTAGGAGGTATCATGAAATTGTCTAAATGTTCACATTGAAGTTTGAACCTAAAACTTAGTGTAATTCCATGATTGAATCCTCAAACAAACAATCCACCATCACACTCCACCCTTGAGAACTAATTCATGTCCGATTCGACTCACTCATGGATCACACCAAACTTTATACCAAGCCTGATGTCGACCCTTAAACTTTACTAGGCTTCTACTACACAACTCCAAACTCCAAAAATGTACTATTTACCCCATTAGATGTAACACCCCAATAATTTAAAAATACATTTAATATAGAATGCATGAAACACTAAGTCTCTAAAAAACACCAATTTGTTATAACCTAGCCAAGTAAACATAAATTTTTCACCTTTGTGATTTGAATTTCAAAAAACTAACATACACAGTTGCGTTCAGTAGGATATTTAGAGTCTTATAAGACAAAATTAATTTTTGGTGAATAGTAACATACCATTATGAATAGTAATGAATAGTAAATCGGCCAAAAAAATATAAACTTTACCCACGAATGTTTAAAAACAATTTAGACATCTTAAAAGTGAAAAAAAAAACGATCATAGTATAAGTATTTGTATTTTTGTATGTTATAAATATTTTAATTACAATTTTATGATTAATTTAATAATTTAAAATGGAAATGTATTTTCATAAAATTTAATCATAAATTTTTACTTTATTGTCTTATGGTTATAAGATAATTTTATGGGACCTTGATTAATTTCTCAATGTGTTATAAAACGAGTTATAGTTTTAAAGTTGTTTTTTTGGAATAATTTATGATTTTATTTAAAAATTAAATTAAAAATATTTATAAAATTAATTTCAAAAAATGGATTCCATTTTTTAATTCTACACATCGAAAAATGGTTAGGGTTAATTTTTGGTATTTTTATGAAATAATCGAATTTTTTATGAATAGTGAAATACGGTAAAATACTGTATATACAAATTATAAGTTAAATACACTATTTATGACATCATGAGTGATGTAAGGTCACTTGGTTAGAAATCACATGAAATTATCACTATTAGGGGTCACATTAAACAACACTATTGTTTTTCTTGATAGAAATAATAAAATAATGAATGAAATATTCAAAATTCACCCCTCTCCTCCACTATAAACCCCCCTCACTCCCTCTTCTCCTCACTCTAAGCCTTTAATATCCTCAAATTTCTGCCCAAATACCCTTACCTAGTCACTACCCACTTCCAAGAAGATCTTGGGCTTTCCAAAAGACTAAAACCCCTTCCCTTAAAGAGATTCTCAAGGAGGTGGATTCAAGAGGTAAATTCCTCTTTTCATTTCTTTTATTTCAAGCTCTCTTTTATGTGGTATATATTTCAAGTTTTCATAACATGTTCTTATTTATATTTTATTCTATTCCACTACTATTTTATGATTCTTCTATGAATGGGTGACCCCTTTCCCCCCTCTTTTTAATGCTTTCTAAAACCATGTTGCATAGCCGTTATGCTGCAGAATTTTCATCTCAAAATCTCTCTCTTTTTCAAGCACTCTTATTATGTTATTATCTTTTAATTTAAATTGTATTATGTTGGGATATTTAATTACATATACCCATTAATTTATATATTATGTAATAATTATGAGATACCCTTTTATATCATCAATATATTTTATGGATTTTTAAGTGATGCCGTTAGGCTGCCTGATTTTCGTAAGGGATTTCTCAACTTATCTTTTATTTTGAGTTCCTTTCTTTTTTTTCCTCTCCTAATTTATTAAAAATTATATGATGAATCTAGTATCTTAAATTTTCTTTAATTTTTTCATTATAAAGTAATAATTTTTCATCATCTCTCCTTTCCCATTATTTTATACTAAAAATGAAAACACCACTCAAGATGTGCTAATCTACCACATTCAAGGACGATGGGTTTTCAATTTATATTACCGTATTCAATTATGGTAATTAAACCATTATTATGGTTGAAACAGAATATAATATATTTATTATTTCTCATCTATGGTTCTGGAATCTTTTTGTACACATGGTTTTGATTTATAAAGAAAAATGAGTTCATTGTGTTCAAAAACCGCAAATAAACCCAAACAGTTTTAATTAAATGATTTAAATAATGATTCATCTTAAATCCAAGTAACCAAATTAAATTTAAAAACATGTAACCTTATGTATGTTCACTAATAACATATAACTTCAATTCTGGACAACAATCCTCATTTTACATGATTTTTTGTTCATGTATATAAGTATACCGATCATGAAACAAACGGACCCGAACAATGAAATTGAACCTCTTAACCCATAAAAAAGACCATGAATGAACTTAATAAGGTTATAATAAATCAATTACATGTATAATAGGTTATTTAAATCTTAATTAATGAATTTATTTTGGTTATCCAGGATACTAAGACCAAGTGAAGAACACCATCAAACTTAAGGTAAGGGTTTCTTTATCTCACTTCCATTTTTGTGAGATATTCCGTAATCACTACTATTACTTGTGTATGGTGTATGTAAAATTCAAATTTATGTTTAATATAATGAATATATTTATTTTAATGATATTAAATGTATCAATTTATTATCATTAATTTTGGGTCATATGATTCAATTGATTACAAAGTTGTAAGGGTTTTTCACACAAACCTCCATTTTCATTCAGGTTACTTTTATTGTATAATTACCTTAATGAAATTCTTATGTATTATTATGTGATTCCCATAAATTATGTGTGAGTGTTCCATATATATTTACCAACCAGAATCCTTCCTTATTTTATCAGGATTTACATGTTTTAAAAGGAACTTTCAAAATTATTTCTGAAATACAAGCCCGATTCAAGGGAATTTCTCAAATTCTTACCCATTTTAAAGAGAACTCTATAATCTATTTTAATCCATATTTATATTTCTAAAATAAAAAATTTTAACATGAAAAATCTATTTTGGTTAATTTCTGGTTTTATGAAAGAAAACATTCCTTTGCGCTTTAAAATATCTTTAATGAATTCCTTAAACTACACTAAAATGTTTTAATTCTAAAGCTTCTTTAAAAAAACTTTTTACACAATTTCACTTCTGTGGGAAAAAATTTATGAATCAAATATAATTTAAATTTTTTTAACTATTATTTTTTGGGATATAAAATTTTAATAATATGATTTCATGAAAAATACAAAATAACTCTTCTTTCCAAAGTAAAAAGGATTTTTCTCATCTCACTTTAACTTTTATGAGATATACACCTTGTTCACTACTTATTACTTTCATGTGGTGCATTTACTTCCATTTGTTATATCATATAATGAGTATACTTATTCTCATTATATTCTAAGGTATTATGATTTGAATGTTTCAAGGTGGTATGAGATACTTCGGAATGTTTAAGGATAATTTCCTTGAGAAATTTTCAATGGTATCATTTAAAAGTATCTTATCTATGTCAACATACTTTTTGAATATTTTAATTCATTGAGGTGTATCTTTCATGATATCATATATCATATTTAATTGAATGGTTTATAATTAGTTTTACTGTGGATGTTCTATCTTAAAATCATTCACCAATTTACTCTGAATGGTTAGTGTTTATGCTTAATGTTCAGGAAAATCTATTTACATTTCATATGTTAGTTTCAATATGAATGTATATGTTGTTTATATTTTTCCAGGTTTATATGAGGAATTAATTGGACTTATTAAGTGTTGGGTGGGGCCTAATATAGCCCCTTGGTGCATCAGTAGGTCTCATGAGACAAACTACGGTCTTGGCACAAGGCCTTGACAAAATGATTATTTATTGTCTTCGCACAAGGCCTGAACGACATGGTTATGATGTCCCGCATTATGTATTCCCTCATTATGAAAATAGTATTTATTGTTCACATGGATATTCGACTAGTATAATACCCTTGATTATGACATTATTTATTAATCTCTTATTCCTTCCATAATGTGTTCAATTTTTTGTTAAAGGCATATGTTTTTATTTATTAAACATGCCTAATGTTTATGTTATGATATCTTCTACTATATTTCTTACCCTTATTAAGAATTTGATCTCAACCCTTTCTTATGTTTAATTTTCTCAGGACATGAAGAAGTTTATTATGAATGACATGTAGGGATAAAATTAGAGTTTTGGATGTTCTCAATAAAACTTTTATGTTGTTTTTTTCCTTTAAGTTGTAATGTTGAACCTATGTATGTATTTGGTTTTCCAAAACACTAAACTACTTAGTCCTTCAGTATTTGATTCCTTGTAATCATGATAATGTATTAAAATAATGCACCAGATTTGGGCTTCTAGGGTCATGGAGTTATATTAGAATCCCAAATTTATCATTTACCAATAAACCAAATAAAGTTAGATCTACATGCACACCGACATCCCAGTGCCATCTTGATTGTCCTCCAACCAGTCCCATAATATCCATGACCCTACTAACATGAGGGTTATATATCCCTGACTAATTCAATGCTCCCCACCATAGGAGTATCTTTATCATCACTCTAATAAATCAAAATTCTCAATATCCATGGATTATGTTCTATCCATTACCAAATTTAATGACCGAACATGATCTCATCGCTCATACCAAGCACTACAAAAAAACACCAATCACTATCTATTCCCAGATCATTGAGAATTCCATCCTTGATATTCAACAAAATACCCCTGTAATGAGGGTTACACCCTATAATCATAAATGATGCAATATTCACTACATGAACCTCCTTATAAAACTCCTCAACCATCGACTCAAATGGGTCCCAACATCACACACATGTCAATCTTACTGATTTACACTCATCCTATTCAAGAAGATCCTTGTTAGGTCCCAAAACTAGATTTACCATACCATGACACTCAAATCCATCTATGGAATTATCTATTATCACATAGGTAGAACTTTCCATTCCTATCAGGATCTTGGGCCACAATGCCTACAAGAGTTCCATCAAATCCATCAGTCCCCAACCCATACATAATCTCTAACCAATCCACAATCCAAATAGGAACCACATATAAATAGTGTAGATTCCCCCCCCACCATTAAGGATTTTCCTAAAAAACCATTCCAACTCTCACTCTCCTCTTCCCAGGTAGAGTGAACCTTCTAAATAACCCTCTCATAGGTTCCTACCCCATATCCATCTCAATATCATCTGAACCCAATAGGTGTATGATCTCATATCCCCCATTCACACAACTTGAGTCATTATACCATGAGTTTCACACCATAAAACATAGGATCATGCACCTAAAAACTAACCATGATTCCCTCACATGTTAATCTCATCTAGCTAAAATCACCTGAGTGCTATCTTTATAACAATCCTGAGACATCTCACTCATGCCGTATCCTATCACCTGACCACCCAACTCTTGGGAATCATTCTAAAACTAGAAGCATCTACTCATTATCTATCCATCCTAGGTCTAATAATCAAGAATTATGACCCACTATCTTATAAAAAACCACACCCAAAAACCAATAGGGTTAGGCATACAATAGATCACACCCTTTAAACCCAACCTTGATACCAAAGCACTTAGAGTGCCTTTCATATCAAAAGAACGAGGCATTCCACATGACATTCCTCCACCCTCAAAAGGGAATCCATATCCTAAAGGAAAATCATTCCCATCTCAATCCATATCTCTCGGGCATATATTGCTTGTATAAAATCACTAATAGGAATTCAATGCCTAAACTATCCCACCAAGGCTTAATGTACACCCCTTACACAGAGAGAATATGTAACTATCATTATAGAACAAATATTTATAATATCCACATTAAATATCATAAAATAAATATACCATGGTATAGATGAGTAGAATTCCACCAAAAAGTTATATAGGAAAACACTATATATGTTATTGTTAACACTTTAAACAACTAAACCCCTATCCTTAAATGAAATAAATCACATATAAGAACATGAATGTCATGTGAATCCTATATTCCAAATATAATACATGTACACAAGCCTATTTTCACCATGGACCAAGAGAAAATACTATAAATAATTATCTCAAATAACCACATCACATTTGAATAAAAATATCAACTGTAACAATGAAAACCAAAAAAATAAACCATATAACCCTATTGACCTAGAATTCCCATTGGAAAGGTATTCATAAATCATTAGTCCAAGGCCCATCACAAGATCTGACATGTCCTTATTCCTTTTCTACCACATCCTGAATAGTAATAAAAAATAAAATATGATCTGATACTAATTTTTAATTCACCGACTCAAATCATTCTATAGTAACTAGATTGGTAAATTACATGTACTCAAGTGCACCTACCCATATTCTAGAGGGTACTGACCAGTGCCAATAGCCTAAATCATATGTTGGGAAGACCATTAAATAGATATCATAACCATTAGAAATAATTAAATAATTAAACATCATCAATAATAAATAATTAATGTATATATAAATCAATAAAATAACATGTTATAACAAATGTAGTGCAGTCATACAAGCATACATCTCAACTGATTTCTCACTGAGTTGATAAAATATACCAAATAAAAAAAAAGAATAAATATATAAGGAGAATCTATTACCATCCTTGATCCTTATCTCTATCACATATCCAAACCCTTATCAAGATGCTCTAGTCCGAACCATTTCACACCATGTGCTCAAAATTATATAACATACATAAGGTTTGCGCACACTCCAGAGTTCCTGTACAGGGTGTGATAAATACATAACCGTAGGGTATCAAAAATTCCCACTAATATATTAAATCATATACATGTGTATACATCAGTAAAATAAATACATAATCATAAATACACAAGTATTCACATTATGTTATCATGTGATAACCAATCAACTATGATATCCAACCATACCTTCATCATACTATTAAAAAAACAAATTCATTTCATGCCATAACACCAACCCATAATCAAAGACTCAAGGTAGGGTTCCATACCATATCTTGACCTCTACCCTCTCCTTTAGTTCATGGTCCCATAATCATATCCTGAACCATACTCTAAGACTCTAGGTAGGTTGCACACTAGTTCCCAAACTATACCTTATCACTCAAAGGAGGCTACACATCAAGTACCCAAACTAACACCTCTCAGGGGAGGCCACACATAAAGTAACCAAAACAACTCATCTTAGGGGAGGTCACAAATTAAGTACCCAAACTAACCCTCTTAGGGAAGGTATCAAATCATATCATACTAACCAATGCCCTCTCACTTAGGTTGGGGTCCCTCTAGTACCTTTTCAATGAAGGTGAGGCCATCCACCTAGTCTCATCGTCCAACATAAAAAAAATTGGTCACACACATGTAATAAAAATAGGGGATTATAACCCATCACATTAAATCTATAGATCATCACCAGGGTTTTAGTCACTTGAAACTTATCCCCACATCTCAAAAAATGTCTCATAATCCATACAACCTCACAGGATAATTCCCTGAAGACCATATTGGTCACACAAGCACAACATGGTGAGCCTATTGGAATTATCATCTCACCCATAAGGAAATCCATTAGGGCCCAAGCCCATCCAGGTATCCGATCATCAGTAATAACATGCACTCAACACCCCACAATGAATCCTTAACCTATAATCTGTATATAAAACAGAACTTAAGAATTTGGTCCAATCCTTTTACAATTCCACATCATAACCTAATATCACTAACCAAGAACCATCCCAATCCAACTCATACTAAGCCTCTTGTAATTCCTATTCCAAGTCATTGAATAATTCCCATGTACTTACCTTTGGTCCCATATCATATCACTCTTAGAAGAGCTATCACACCCATCACTTAGAGGAAACCCTTTGTGTCACACCTAATATAACCCAATAGGTATTTTCCAGCTCATAAAAATCTCCAAGGATCTAATCCACCCTCAAGAGGGTGTATCTCATCATGTGTAATACATACAACCATATCACCCATCAATAATAGGCCTAAGCCTCTAATTCATTCCCAATTAGCCTTATAAAACTCACATAGGCAATTAAAAACTCATCCCAAGATCGAGGACCTATCTAGACCCTATCATAAACCAACTAGCATCTTATACCTCTTGAAAACATAGTTTATCAGTGATCCCCAAATACCCAAGGTGTAAAGAATACCTTCTTTAACTCTAGGAGACTCAATGACAACCTATCTATTCACTTAGGGCACTCTCAGTCCCTTTTTTACTTGATTACATGAATTCATGCATACATTCATATTCATGCATAAAAAAGTATATAGTTTAGTATTAAAGGGACCACCAATCTCTAACATAGAGTTACTATCCTCTCCAATCTCAAATCATCCTTGATGAAGCCCCTCCATGCCTCATCCAAGATCATATCAACACCTGAGCCCCTATCTCAAGCCACAACATCAAAATAATTAATTATAAAAATTTATAATCAATTATTTAATTTAATTAAAAGAGTCATGACATCTAAAAACTCACTGAGTGACATAAAAGTGAAAAATACACTAGAAATGGAATGCCAACATCCCATGGAATCCTCTTGATACCCCTATGAATAAAATCCCAATCACGTGACATACACTCAAGCACTAATTTCATTGAAAATGGAGAAAAACCTAGAAAAACTCATTAGACAATGTATCTATAATTAAATAGTGAGAAACAATGTGTAATCATCCTATCAAGACATCCTCCATACACTGTGTGCAAAATCCCCATCAACCGGGATGATTCCCACCACACTCTAGTTAAATCATCACCGAAACCCTAGCTTAAATAGATATAAATACAAGGGAAATGAATAGGAACACGAATATAAGAAAGAGGAGGTAATAAATCACCTTAAACTAACCATGGAAACATATAAGAATCACCCCTCACTAAAGGGGATCAAAGAGAGGAATAAAATAGAGGACTCCTAGATGAAAATGGCACTCCCCATGTTTCTATTCCCCCTAAATTACAAGAGGAGATGAGTTGAAAATGATGGGTCTGACCATGTTTTTAAAAATTAGAATAAGGCCTCATCACAACATGATCCATAGGGTTCATAGTGTGATTCCCTTTGTCAGAAACCACTCACGAAGTGGCCTTAGGGTCATGGTGTGACACAACTCTCCCAACCTGAACAAAAAACCCATGGCCTTGACCCTCATGTTGGGACCTTCCTAGTCACAACGTGACACGCCACACCCAAGTTAAACCAAAAGCCTCATTTTCAAGTTGTCTTGATGTGGACTCTACCATCACAACATGAACTTTTCCTTTCGTTATGTGGCTTACACCCTCATGGAACGATTCCCCACAACAACCCTCATCATGACATGACCATAATGGACATGGAGTGATCAAACTTACTTATATAAGTTTTCAAAGGCAAGCCTTCATCATGGCGCGACTCCCACCACCATGGGATGACCATATATAATGTTTTTTCCTTATCCAAAAACCTACACAAAAATATACCATGTTGTGAAATTAACTTATCATAACATGAAATGCTAACTCTACACCATGGGGCCTCCTTGACCATTGTGTGATACCTTGAATTTCCCCTCATCATGGTGTGGCCCTTACTTTCCATGGCATGATAAGATACCTATAACAAAATTTCAATAATAGGGTCATCCTAAGCCTACTCCAACATTTAACTAAGCACCCTAAACATATCCTAGGACTATGATCACATCTAAAAACATCTCATAGAGATGTTATAGCCATCAAAACCTTGATATAAGTCCCAATTCTCCAAATGTCTCCTGTTATGGGACCAAAAATTCAAATTTCTCCATAAAATAACAAACCTTAAATTTGTGGGTTGTTACATGATTAATAAGATTATTAAAACATTATGATATTATGTATAACTTTATTTTTGATTATCAAAGGAGTTTAAAAATAACATATTTTAATGATCTACCATTGTAAAGAATTACAATGATGGAAATCCAAGAGTTATCTATTTCATAACACATGAAACATTATGAATCCAATGGGATCCTTCATTCAATGAAGGAGTTCTATAAATTGGAGTTTGTGGAACTCATTTATGTATATTAAAGATTATTCTCACAATTTAATCTCTCTCTAACCTCTTTTATTCATCCACCTTTAAAAAGGAGGCATCAAGACACCTTTGAATGAGAATAGGTTCTATCAAAGAATTTAGTGATTTCAGTGGTTGGTGGATACCTTTAGAGGTAGATAACCATTGGTTACTACTAAGAGATTTTGATCAAACCCACTACTGTGGAAGATTTAGCATTTATAGTGAGGTATGGCCATTTTATAATTTTTTCATTTCATCCTGTTAATTAATCTCTTGGTTGATCTTATATATGACTTTTTTATTTTTATTCTATTTCTTATCATTATACAGATATCCCACAAAACCCTTCTTCAAAAACACCTTATAGTCAAATATCATCCATTTCCAGTCAAACTGATACATCTAAATGAGAATACACAACTTTAAGAATATTGTCATTACATTATTAGTTTCTCATTATAGTGGGTATTTTTGTAACCTATTAATGCTAAAAATATTCTGAGTACATTATTATATAAGGCACACAAAAGAGTAAATAATATACAATATGAATAAAACATATATATATTAAACTCTATACATGATGTGATAATATAAATTTCAAGATAAAGTTGGTTTAAGGGCATCTATTACAACATACTCAAAACTACACTAGATCTAATTACTAACTATCCCACTGGTTAGGTCTCACATGATATTTATGGTAGGTTTTAGACCATTATATAATCCAAAAAATGAAAGAAACCCATAATAATTGTCAATATATCATTAATAGAAGCAACATGGAGTGCACTTTATTGAGATAATTGACCAAAAAACAAATGATTTTTGATTCCATAAGTGGTAAACCAGCCACTAGAATCCTCATTCACAATGAGAGGACCCTTAAACACAAAATATGTGATAACACATTCTTCATGAAGATAAATGGTGAAAAAATAGGAAGATAGAGCTTTGAATATGGATAATGAGTGTCATACACCACCAATAGGGGTTCACATGTCACGACCCGTCCTCGGGGCCCGTGCCGTGACTACCCCAAGCCCGCCTTCCATAGGCCAGGGGCTGGCGACTAGCACCAAGGCATAAATCCCGGTAAAAAGGGAAGGCATTGACTTTGTAAAGTAAACCACAAACACCACAGAGCAAGCAAGCAGAAGTAAACAATAAGTAAAAACTGGTACAACAGTAAGTGAATAAAAGTAAGTGGGCCAGTATACAAACCCAAACTAAAAGTAAAGTACAACTAAAAAGGGAAAACAACAATTGAAAAGTAAAGCCGCAACGTCGAGCTATCCACTGGATATCCCACCTGAAGGGTGGGTACAGATAGCCTCCACTGCTCCTCGGGTCCAACTGTCCGCTCCGAGTACGTTCCGCCCAGTGGTCCACCTCCAGGTACCGTCCTGCTCCGCAAGCCTCAACCACGATTAGTGCTGTCCGTTGTCTGCAACCAACACAACGTAGTGCGGGCATAGCCTGTGCAGGGGTGATTATAAGCTACTCAGTAGGGACCCCGAGACCCCCAAAGGTCTCCCAGAATCCACAAAGGATAAACCACAAAGGAAAGATACAATCACGAAGTAACATATGACACGACTTAGGTATATGCCCATACATATACCTAAGTCATCAATTCTCGTTCGGCTCCAACATCCGAACCCAAGTACAACCCAGTCTACATAGGAAAGAAAAACATATACCCACACAGGATAGCACAACACAATCCACAAAGGAAAGTAAAAAAAGATTCATCTCACACAGGAATACTTCTTGTATGAAGATAAAGTTGACCAGATATTGCCACTGATTCATCTAAGCCATCGGACCCACAAAGGATCGATAGGTACTAACCCCCGCAATGAACCACAAAGGATCTGAACCACAAAGGATCGATAGGTAACTAACCCCCGCAATGACCCACAAAGGATCTGACCCACAAAGGATCGATAGGTAACTAACCCCCGTAAAGACCCACACAGGATCGGACCCACACAGGATCTGTAGGCACTGGCCCACACAGGACCGCTGAGCGCTGACCCACACAGGATCGGTAGCACTGACCCACAAAGGATCGCTGAGTGCTGTAGTTGTTGCCGTCGAATCCACTGAGGATCTCTGTACAGTCGTCGTCGTCACAGTAGCAGTCGCAGCCAGCTCTAGGGTTCCCGCACACAGCAAGCTCGTTCGGGAGGGTCCGCTCCACGAGCCGAGAGGCTGATACATCAACTGACACATAGTCCAGAGTTGATATATCCAAAAGTTCCGTATTGTCAACAGGAACTCAACATCGCAGACGACACGTCAATCGGACGCCCGGTCTGAGAGTTATTGGCTTTTTTTTTCGTTCTAGGGGCCCGGTTGGTTTTTAAGGCAAAACCAACCCGAACATACTCCAACTGCGTCCAAACCTCGGTCGGAGTAAGCCAAAATGTCCGTCTCACTTAGAGGAATTCAACAAAGCCGACGGTACGTCAATCGGACATCCGAAGCTTAAGATATGAGCGTTTCCGCTCTGAGGGCCCGGTTGGTTTCGTGTACGAACCAACCCGCCCGAACCCAAAGTATTCCAAAACCTTGAGTTTGATATACCGAAACGACCATCTCGATCCAAGGATCGCATCGCCGCTGACGGCGTGTCGTTCGGAGGCCCGTAGCTCAAGATACGGGCAAAAGACCGAAAAGGTCTGGAAATGGGGGGTCTGGGCCCGAACCGACCCGGCCCAACCCCCCCTGGGTCGGCCCGAACCGGGTCAACCCGACCCGGGTCCGGGTCCTACTCGTCCGGCCCGGCCCGGCCCGGACAGGGTGGCCCGGCCCGGCCTGGGCGCGACCCGGCCCGGCCGGTCGGCTCGGCTCGGCTCGACCGAACAACCGAGCGAGGGAAACCGCGGGCGGGGGCACGCTGCCCCCGCGTGAAGGATCCGTGGCCCCGGTTAGGGCCGCCTCTCGCCAACGGACGCGGCATCCGGCCACATCCCTGCCTTCGGTTCCGCGCGGCCGCAGAACCGCACCCCACCACCGCGGCTCCGTCCAGCGGCGCGCCAGGGCGTCGCCGCCTCCGGCCGCCGGCGCCGCCGCGCCGGCGACCTGTGCCGCCGGTGGAGTCCACGGGCCACCAGAGTTGCTCCGGTGGTCTGATTTCATTTTCTTCTGCGCCGTAGCTCATCCCGGGTCCCGTTCTTCACTGTGGAATCAACAAATCGTCTCTGCGGCCCGTTTTGTCATCGTCCACCATTCCACACACCAAGAACAAAAAGGGTGATGGGTTCAGACTTCTTTGTTGGTTCGCACCCACCGGGTTAGCGGTTTGAAACAACACCATAATTCCCAGCAATTGATAAACCTCGACTTGCAATAATAATCCGAGGCCCAACTTGTTAATTGGTTGGTCCGCGTTCTTGCCTTGGAGGAAAACAAACATGGGTATTATCATTTTCAAAACGACCCCTACCTCAACGTCGTCGTCGGACGCGAGTTCGTCGCGGAATTGACCATCGCGGAAGAAAAGGTTCGTCGCGTCGCGGAAGGGCGTCGCTGTCGCGCGGTACTCGGCGTCGCGTAGACAAACTCAAGGATCAAGAACATAAAGATTTAATTATAACAATTAAATCCATGGTGATGTTATAATCCACAAAGAATTAAAAGGAACGCAATACCCTACCTCAAGATTCCGATCGAAGATTGTCGCAGGGATGGATCGTCGGTGTCACGTCGTCGATCTCCGGGGGTCTGGCGTTCTTCATCGCCCTTCGTCGGAGGCCGGCGTTCTTCGCGTTCTTTGCGTTCTTCGCAAAGGAGGATAAAAGACTTAAAGTTTATATCAAATACTCTCAACGAACCATCCTCAAGAAGACATGTGTTGGTCTTATTTCATTACATGCCAACAAACGAAAAATTAAAGATAAGTAACGAACAAATTAATTCATAGAATTAATTGCAACAAACTAACCGCCCAATTAATAGGGGTGTTAAGAATTTATAAAACGCGTCAGTTGACTTTCATTAAAAAGGGTTTTCATGGGTGCGTTACTTAGCGGAAAAGAAATGGTGGGGCTCGTGTGGGCCCCACCTCACAAATATTCTACCAAGAGGGTAGGATATTTTGGGTTCCACCCTATCCGCTTCAACTCAGCTTAAACAGCTTTAGGTGGCTTTTAAGTGGCTTTAAGTGAAATAAAAATAAAGTTGTCGCACCACTTTATTTTATTCCTTAACTTAACCCTAAAAATTAAAAACTACTCCCGAGAAAACGCAACTCCGGAAGAGGCGTTTCTAAGCAAAAACTGGCGCTGTGATTCCATCGGTGCCCTCGGAATTCGATTCTGAGCACCAGTTCAGAAGTTAGAAAAACCCGCTCGTTCGTTCACTGAACGTACCCGAGCCAAACTTCATAAAATGATTCCGGGCACACCGGGCCTCAGAATCAGGTGCCGTCAGAAACTGCATTCTTGTAAAATTTCAAAGAAAATTAAGAAAAAAAAATTTTCCTTTAAATTTACGGTTCTTTACATCACTCCCACCTCAGGGCTTTACATCCCCGTAAAGATACATCATAAACTAGGGAAACAAATGTGGGTACTGAGCACACATCTGAGCCTCCCGCTCCCAAGTGCTCTCCTGGAGGTTCCCGTGCTGCCATATGATGCACACTAGAGGAATCGACCGTCCACGTAGGACCCGCTCCTGTCGATCCTCGATCTCCACCGGGACCTCCGCAAAAGTCACCCCATCATCAACGTCTAGCTCCCCATGGTCAATGATGTGCGTCGGGTCGTGCACATATCTCCTCAGTTGAGATACGTGGAAGACGTCGTGCACCCGGTGTAACTGAGGTGGTAGAGCCAGGCGATAAGCCACCTCGCCAATCCTGCTGAGGACCTGGAATAGTCCGATGAAGCGTGGAGACAACTTTCCGCCTCGGCCAAATCTCCGTAATCCACGTCGAGGTGAGACACGCAAAAAGAAGTGGTCGCCATCCTCGAACTCTAGTGGCCTCCGCCTCCTGTCAGCATAAGACTTCTGCTGGCTCTGAGCTGTCCTCATCCGCTCCTAGATGACCTGGACCTTCTCTGTCGTGTCCTGAACCATCTCCGGTCCCACAAGTGCTGACTCCCCAGGGTCTTTCCAGCACAAAGGAGATCTGCAAGGTCGGCCGTACAACGCCTCGTATGGTGCCATCCCGATGGTGGAGTGGTGACTGTTGTTGTTCACAAACTCCACCAAGGGTAGGTGGTCCTCCCAGCTGCGACCAAAGTCGAGGAAACATGTGCGGAGCATGTCCTAGAGAGTCTGAATGGTCCTCTCCATCTGACCATCCGTCTGAGGGTGAAAGGCAGTGCTCAGACGTAGCTGCGTCCCGAACGCCTCCTGTAACCCCTTCCAAAGCCGGGAAGTGAAGCGAGCATCTCAATCGGAGATGATAGATGATGGCACACCGTGAAGCCGTACAATCTCATGAACGTAGAGACGTCTCAAGCTCTCTACTGAGCCCTGCTATCTGATGGGAAAGAAGTGAGCCGACTTGGTGAGTCGATCGACAATCACCCAAATGGAGTCGTGACCTCTGGAAGTGCGTGGAAGTCCAGTCATGAAGTCCATAGATATGTCATCCCACTTACACTCCAGGACCTCCAAGGGCTGTACCAAGCCTGCTGGTACCTGATTCTCTACCTTCACCTGCTGGAAGGTGAGGCATCGAGAAACAAACTCTGCCACAACCTTCTTCATGCCCGGCCACCAGTGCTGTCATCTGAGGTCCTGGTACATCTTCGCCACTCCAGGATGTACCGCCAAGGGAGAAGTGTGAAACTCTCTCAGCACCTCCTCCTGCAAAGCAACTGGTACCAAGGTATGTCCTATGAAAAGGACGTCGTGCTCTGCTCCAAAGGAGAAACCATCAGGTGCCTGTCCTGAGGATATCTGTGCATGCCGCGTCTCACAGTCAGCGTCCCCATGCTGTGCCTCTCTGACCCGTTGTAGTAGTGGAGGGGTGACTGTGAGAGACTGAAGGAAGGCTACTCCATATCTATCCATGAAGGATATTTTCAAAGCGGCTAACTACTCTGTCGCCTCCTCAAGTAGTTGAATGCCCGTCCTCCTGCTGAGATCATCGGCTACTACGTTCCCCTTCCCAGGAGTATAGACTATCTCAAAGTTATAGTCCTGGAGGAACTGAAGCCATCACCACTGTCTCAGGTTTAGGTCCTTCTGAGAGAAGATGTACCTGAGACTCTGATGGTCAAAAAATACTGTAAAGCGCTCGCCCATCAGGTAGTGTCACCATATCTTCAGAGTGAAGACCACTGCTGCTAATTCCAGGTCATGGGTAGCGTAGTTCTGCTCATGCGGCCTCAACTGATGTGATACATAGGCGATCACTACCCAATCCTACATCAGGACATATCCGAGTCTGGTCCCTGATGCATCGCAGTAGACTACGTATCCTACTCCCTCCTCAGGCAACCTCAAGATAGGTGCGCTAGTCAATCTCTGTCTCAGCTCCTGGAAGCTCTACTGACATCTGTCTAACCACACAAAGGGTTTCCCCTTCTTCGTCAAAGCTGAGAGTGGTTCCACAACTCTGGAGAAGTCTGGCACAAATCTCCAATAGTATCCAACTAGTCCCAAGAAACTCCGCACCTCCATCACGCTCTTGGGTGGATCCCAAGCTAGCACTGCCTCGATCTTCGCAGGATCCACTGCAACACCTTCCTCAGAGATGACGTGTCCCAAGAAGTGGACCTCACGCATCCAGAACTGACACTTTGAGAGCTTACCATAAAGCTGGTGCTCTCGGAGTGTGTCCAACACAACCCGCAAGTGGCATGCGTGCTCCTCCTCAGTCGTCAAGTATAACAAAATTTCGTCGATGAAGACCACGACAAATCGATCGAGGTATGGCTGAAAGATCTTGTTCATGAGGCCCATGAACATTGCTGGAGCGTTGGTTACACCGAAAAGCATAACCAAGAACTCATAGTGTCCATACCGACATCTGAAGGTCGTCTTCTACACGTCCTCGTCCCGAACTCTGAGCTGATGATAGCATGACCTGAGGTCTATCTTTGATAACCACCGTGCTCCCTTGAGCTGATCGAAGAGGTCATCAATCCTCGGTAGTGGATACTTGTTCCTCACTGTCACATGGTTCAGGCGACGATAGTCGACACACAGTCGCAATCTCCTGTCCGCCTTCTTGGCGAACAATATCAGGGAAGCCCAAGGTGAAACACTGGGTCAGATGAAACCCTTGCCCTGCAAGTCCTCCAACTGTACCCGTAGCTCTTGAAGCTCAACGGGGGCCATCCGATACGCTGGAGTCAATATCGGGGCTGCCCGGGGTACAGGTCAATATAAAAGTCCACCTACCTTGATGGCCCACTTACTTTTCTGCACTTACTGTTGTACCAGTTTTTACTTAGTGTTTACTTCTTCTTGCTTGCTATGTGGTGTTTGTGGTTTACTTTACAAAGGTAATGCCTTCCCTTTTTACCGGGATTTATGCCTTGGTGCTAGTCGCCAGCCCTTGGCCTATGGAAGGCGGGCTTGGGGTAGTCACGGCACGGGCCCGGAGGACGGGTCGTGAAAAATATCTGAAGGCCGTCTTCTGCACGTCCTCGTCCCGAACTCTGAGCGGATGATAGCATGACCTGAGGTCTATCTTCGAGAACCACCGTGCTCCCTTGAGCTGATCGAAGAGATTAGCTCAAGGGAGCACGGTGGTTCTCGAAGATAGACCTCAGGTCAGGCTATCATCGGCTCAGAGTTCCGGAGGAGGACGTGCAGAAGACGACCTTCAGATATTTGTCACGACCCGTCCTCGGGGCCCGTGCCGTGACTACCCCAAGCCCGCCTTCCATAGGCCAGGGGCTGGCGACTAGCACCAAGGCGTAAATCCCGGTAAAAAGGGAAGGCATTGCCTTTGTAAAGTAAACCACAAACACCACAGAGAAAGCAAGCAGAAGTAAACACTAAGTAAAAACTGGTACAACAGTAAGTGCAGAAAAGTAAGTGGGCCAGTATACAAACCCAAACTGAAAGTAAAGTACAACTAGAAAGGGAAAACAACAACTGAAAAGTAAAGCCGCAACGTCGATCTGTCCAATGGATATCCCACCTGAAGGGTGGGTACAGATAGCATCCACTGCTCCTCGGGTCCAGCCGACCGCTCCGAGTACGTTCTGCCCAGTGGTCCACCTCTAGGTACCGTCCTGCTCCGCAAGCCTCAACCATGATCAGCGCTGTCCGTCGTCTGCAACCAACACAACGTAGTGCGAGCATAGCCCGTACAGGGGTGAGTATAAGCTACTCAGTAGGGACCCCGAGACCCCAAAAGGTCTCCCATAATCCACAAAGGATAAACCACAAAGGAAAGATACAATCACGAAGTAACATCCGACACGGCTTAGGTATATGCCCATACATATACCTAAGTCATCAATTCTCGTTCGGCTCCAACATCCGAACCCAAGTACAATCCAGTCCACACAGGAAAGCAAAAAACGTATACCCACACAGGATAGCACAACAAAATCCACAAAGGAAAGTAAAAAAAGATTCAGCTCACACTCAAGTTTTTGGAATACTTTGGGTTCGGTCGGGTTGGTTCGTACACGAAACCAACCGGGCCCTCGGAGCGGAAACGCTAATATCTTGAGCTTCAGACGTCCGATTGACGTACCGTCGACTTTGTTGAATTTCTCTAAGTGAGACGGATCTTTTGGCTTACTCCACCCAAGGTTTGGACGCAGGTGGAGTACGGTCGGGTTGGTTTTTCCTTAAAAACCAACCGGGCCCCTGGAACAAAAAAGCCAATAACATTCAGACCGGGCGTTCGATTGACGCGCCGTCTGCGACGTTGAGTTCCTGTTGATGATACAGAACTTTTGGATACATCAACTCTGGACTATGTGTCAGTTGATGTATCAGCCTCTCGGCTCGTGGAGCGGACCCTCTGAAATGAGCTTATTGTGTGCGAGAACCCTAGAGCTGGCTGCGACTGCTACTGTGACGACGACGACTGTACAGAGATCCTCAGTGGATTCGACGACGACTACTACAGCACTCAGCGATCCTTTGTGGGTTAGTGCTATCGATCCTGTGTGGGTCCGATCCTGTGTGGGTCAGTGCTCAGCCGTCCTGTGTGGGCCAGCGCCTACAGATCCTGTGTGGGTCCGATCCTGTGTGGGTCTTTGCGGGGGTTAGTTACCTATCGATCCTTTGTGGGTCAGATCCTTTGTGGGTCATTGCGGGTGTTAGTACCTATCGATCCTTTGTGGGTCCGACGGCTTAGATGAATCAGTGGAAATATCTGGTCATCTTTATCGTCATACAAGAAGTATTCCTGTGTGAGCTGAATCTTTTTTTACTTTCCTTTGTGGATTGTGTTGTGCTATCCTGTGTGGGTATACGTTTTGCTTTCCTGTGTGGACTGGGTTGTACTTGGGTTCGGATGTTGGAGCCGAACGAGAATTGATGACTTAGGTATATGTATGGGTATATACCTAATCCGTGTCAGATGTTACTTCATGATTGTATCTTTCCTTTGTGGTTTATCCTTTGTGGTTTATCCTTTGTGGATTCTGGGAGACTTTCAGGGGTCTCGGGGTCTCTATTGAGTAGCTTATACTCACCCCTGCACGGGCTATGCCCGCACTACATTGTGTTGGTTGCAGATGATGGATAGTGTTGATCGTGGTTGAGGATTGCGGAGTAGGACGGTACCTGGAGGTGGACCACTGGGCGAAACGTACTCGGAGCGGTCGGCTGGACCCGAGGAGCAGTGGAGGATATCTGTACCCACCCTTCAGGTGGGATATCCAGTGGACAGCTCGACGTTGCGGCTTTACTTTTCAGTTGCTGTTTTCCCTTCCCAGTTGTAATTTACTTTCAGTTTGGGTTTGTATACTGGCCCACTTACTTTTCGTCACTTACTGTTGTACCAGTTTTTACTTAGTGTTTACTTCTACTTGCTTGCTCTGTGGTGTTTGTGGTTTACTTTACAAAGGCAATGTCTTCCCTTTTTACCGAGATTTACGCCCTGGTGCTAGTCTCCAGCACTTGGCCTATGGAAGGCGGGCTTGGGGTAGTCACAACACAGGCCCCGAGTACTGGGCGACCGTACCATGTCTGTCGAGTAGCGCGAGAGATCGGTAAATCTCGCCGAGTACTGGGCGACCGTCAAGCTGCCCTGCCGCAGCTGAAGAAGCTCCTGGATGCGCACCACACGAAGGGTGGCCGGGATGAACTCTGAGCGGAAGAGGCCCTCAAAGTCTATCCAGAGAAGAGATGCCTCATCGTGTACCTGGAGCATCAAGCTCCACCATCGGCCCGCTGCCGCATGCAGTAGGCTCGCTGCGAGGATCACCATGAGGTCTGTTGGTGTCCTCACTAACCTGAAAACTCGTACAACTGCCTCCAGCCAGTCCTCGACTGCCTGGGGGTCCGTCTCCCCGCGGAACCTGGGCGGTCGCTGGGGCTGGAACTCTTGCAGTGCACTGAGGCGAGGTGCATCGTCAGCGGCTGGGGCTGGAAGCATCGGTGGCGCGGCGGGTAAAGGTACCGTCGGTGCCTCAGCTGTCAAAGGGCCCTGCACCGAGGCCTCGTCGCTCGGTGGGCTGTCGTCATGCTCAAATCTCGGAACCCTAGCTGGCTGCCGTCGTGGGGCCATCCTGAAAAAGGAAACAGATGCGCCACGGTCAGAACAGTATACCTGGTGAGCTGACACAAAGTATTTACAAAGAAAACTTGAAACACACATGCAATCAATGTTTTCACGCATTAAGTCGGAAATCAGAAGTTAGGGTCCTGGTGTACGGATACGTCGGCCGCCGCACCAACACTGGACTCCCTGAACTAATAACCACACCCAATACGCTTAAAACCATTGCTTCACATAGAAAAAGATCAGAGTCCAAAGTTCTGTGGTAGAACCCACCTCCCTCTGATACCAATTTGTCACGACCCGTCCTCGGGGCCCGTGCCGTGACTACCCCAAGCCCGCCTTCCATAGGTCAGGGGATGGCGACTAGCACCAAGGCGTAAATCCCGGTAAAAAGGGAAGGCATTGCCTTTGTAAAGTAAACCACAAACACCACAGAGCAAGCAAGCAGAAGTAAACACTAAGTAAAAACTGGTACAACAGTAAGTGCAGAAAAGTAAGTGGGCCAGTATATAAACCCAAACTGAAAGTAAAGTACAACTGGAAAGGGAAAACAACAACTGAAAAGCAAAGTCGCAACGTTGAGCTGTCCACTGGATATCCCACCTGAAGGGTGAGTATAGATAGCCTCCACTGCTCCTCGGGTCCAGCCGACCGCTCCGAGTACGTTCCGACCAGTGGCCCACCTCCAGGTACCGTCCTGCTCCGCAAGCCTCAACCACGATCAGCGCTGTCCGTCGTCTGCAACCAACACAATGTAGTGCGGGCATAGCCCGTGCAGGGGTGAGTATAAGATACTCAGTAGGGACCCCGAGACCCCCGAAGGTCTCCCAGAATCCACAAAGGATAAACCACAAAGGAAAGATACAATCAAGAAGTAACATCCGACACGATTTAGGTATATGCCCATACATATACCTAAGTCATCAATTCTCGTTCGCCTCCAACATCCGAACCCAAGTACAACCCAGTCCACACATGAGAGAAAAACGTATACCCACACAGGATAATATAAAAAAATCCACAAAGGAAAGTAAAAAAAGATTCAGCTCACACTCAAGGTTTTGGAATACTTTGGGTTCGGCCGGGTAGGTTCGTACACGAAACCAACTGGGCCCTCGGAGCAGAAACACTCATATCTTGAGCTTCAGACATCTGATTGACGTACCGTCAGCTTTGTTGAATTCCTCTAAGTGAGACGGATCTTTTGGCTTACTCCACCCGAGGTTTGGACACAGGTAGAGTACGGTCGGGTTGGTTTTGCCTTAAAAACCAACCGGGCCCCTCGAACGAAAAAGCCAATAACTCTCAGACCGGACGTCCGATTGACGCGCCGTCTGCGACGTTGAGTTCTTGTTGACGATACATAACTTTTGGATACATCAAATCTGGACCATGTGTCAGTTGATGTATCAGACTCTCGGCTTGTGGAGCGGACCCTCTGAAATGAGCTTGTTGTGTGCGGGAACCCTAGAGCTGGCTGCGACTACTACTGTGACGACGACGACTGTATAGAGATCCTCAGTGGATTCGACGGCGATGACTACAACACTCAACGATCCTTTGTGGGTTAGTGCTACCGATCCTGTGTGGGTCCGATCCTGTGTGGGTCAGCGCTCAGCGGTCCTGTGTGGGCTAGCGCCTACAGATCCTGTGTGGGTCCGATCCTGTGTGAGTCTTTGCGGGGGTTAGTTACCTATCGATCCTTTGTGGGTCAGATACTTTGTTGGGTCATTACGGGGGTTAGTACCTATCGATCATTTGTGGGTCCGATGGCTTAGATGAATCAGTGGCAATATCTGGTCATATTTATCGTCATACAAGAAGTATTCCTGTGTGAGCTGAATAGTTTTTTACTTTCCTTTGTGGATTGCGTTGTGCTATCCTGTGTGGGTATAAGTTTTGCTTTCCTGTGTGGACTGGGTTGTACTTGGGTTTGGATGTTGGAGCCGAATGAGAATTGATGACTTAGGTATATGTATGGGCATATACCTAAGCTGTGTCGGATGTTACTTCGTGATTGTATCTTTCCTTTATGGTTTATCCTTTGTGGATTCTGGAAGACCTTCGGGGGTCTCGAGGTCCCTACTGAGTAACTTATACTCACCACTGCACGGGCTATGCCCACACTATGTTGTGTTGGTTGCAGGCAACGGATAGCGCTGATCGTGGTTGAGGCTTGCGGAGCAGGACGATACCTGGAGGTGGACCACTGGGCGGAACGTACTCGGAGTGGTCAGCTGGACCCGAGGAGCAGTGGAGGATATCTGTAACCACCCTTCAGGTGGGATATCCAGTGGACAACTCGACGTTGCGGCTTTACTTTTCAGTTGCTGTTTTCCCTTTCCAGTTGTACTTTACTTTCAGTTTGGGTTGTATACTGGCCCACCTACTTTTCCGCACTTACTGTTGTACCAGTTTTTACTTAGTGTTTACTTCTGATTTCTTGCTCTGTGGTGTTTGTGGTTTACTTTACAAAGGCAATGCCTTCCCTTTTTACCGGGATTTACGCCTTGGTGCTAGTCGCCAGCCCCTGGCCTATGGAAGGCGGGATTGGGGTAGTCACGGCACGCTCCCCAAGTACTGGGCGACCGTACCATGTCTGTCGAGTAGCGCGAGAGATTGGTAAATCTCGCCGAGTACTGGGCGACCGTCAAGCTGCCCTACCGCAACTGAAGAATCTCCTGGATGCGCACCGCATGGAGGGTGGCCGGGATGAACTCTGAGCGGAAGAGGCCCTCAAAGTCTGTCCAGAGAAGAGATGCCTCATCGTGCACCTGGAGCATCAAGCTCCACCATCGGCCCGCTACCGCGTGCCGTAGGCTCGCTGTGAGGATCACCACGAGGTCTGCTAGTGTCCTCACTAACCTAAAAACTCGTACAACTGCCTCCAACCAGTCCTCGGCTGCCTGGGGGTCCATCTCCCCGCGGAACCTGGGCGGTCGCTGGCGCTGGAACTCATGCAGTGCACTAAGGCGACGTGCATCGTCAGCGGCTGGGGCTGGAAGCATCGGTGGCTCGATGGGTAAAGGTACCGCCGGTGCCTCAGCTGTCAAAGGGCCCTGCACCGAGGCCTCGTCGCTCGGTGGGATGTCGTCACGCTCAACTCTCAGAACCCTAGCTGGCTGCCGTCGTGGGGCCATCCTGAAAAAGGAAACAGATGCGCCACGGTCAGAACAGTATACCTGGTGAGCTGACACAAAGTAATCACAAAGAAAAATTGAAACACACATGCAATCAATGTTTTCATGCATTAAGTCGGAAATCAGAAGTTAGGGTCCTGGTGTATGGATACGTCGGCCGCCGCACCAACACTGGACTCCCTAAACTGATAACCACACCCAATACGCTTAACACTATTGCTTCACATAGAAAAAGATCAGAGTCTAAAGTTCTGTGGTAGAACCCACCTCCCTCTGATACCAATTTGTCATGACCCATCCTCGGGGCCCGTGCCGTGACTACCCCAAGCCCGCCTTCCATAGGCCAGGGGCTGGCGACTAGCACCAAGGCGTAAATCCTGGTAAAAAGGGAAGGCATTGCCTTTGTAAAGTAAACCACAAGCATCACAGAGTAAGAAAGAAGAAGTAAACACTAAGTAAAAACTGGTACAAGAGTAAGTGCGAAAAAGTAAGTGGGCCAGTATACAAACCCAAACTGAAAGTAAAGTACAACTGGAAAGGGAAAACAACAACTGAAAAGTAAAGACGCAACGTCGAGCTATCCACTGGATATCCCACCTAAAGGGTGGGTATAGATAGCCTCCAATGCTCTTCGGGTCCAGCCGACCACTCCAAGTACGTTCCACCCAGTGGTCCACCTCCAGGTACTGTCCTGCTCTGCAAGCCTCAACCACGATCAGCGCTGTCCGTCGTCTGCAACCAACACAACGTAGTGCGGGCATAGCCTGTGTAGGGGTGAGTATAAGCTACTCAGTAGGGACCCCGAGACCCCCGAAGGTCTCCTAGAATCCACAAAGTATAAACCACAAAGTAAAGATACAATCACTAAGTAACATCCGACACGGCTTAGGTATATGCCCATACATATACCTAAGTCATCAATTCTCGTTCGGATCCAACATCCGAACCCAAGTACAACCTAGTCCACATAGGAAAGCAAAACGTATACCCACACAGGATATCACAACAAAATCCACAAAGGAAAGTAAAAAAATTTTCAGCTCACACTCAAGGTTTTGGAATACTTTGGGTTCGGCCGGGTTGGTTCGTACATGAAACCAACCGGGCCCTCGGAGCGGAAACACTCATATCTTGAGCTTTGGACGTCCGATTGATGTACCATCAGCTTTGTTGAATTCCTCTAAGTGAGATGGATCTTTTAGCTTACTCCACCCGAGGTTTGGATGCAGGTGGAGTACGGTCAGGTTGGTTTTGCCTTAAAAACCAACCGAGCCCCTGGAACGAAAAATCCAACAACTCTCAGACCGGGCGTCCGATTGACGCGCCATCTGCGACGTTGAGTTCCTGTTGACGATACGGAACTTTTGGATACATAAAATCTGGACTATGTGTCAGTTGATGTATTAGCCTCTCGGCTCGTGGAGCGGACCCTCTGAAATGAGCTTGCTGTGTGCGGGAAACCTAGAGCTGGCTACGACTGCTACTGTGACGACGACGACTGTATAGAGATCCTCAGTGGGTTCGACGGCGACGACTACAACACTCAGCGATCCTTTGTGGGTCAGTGCTACCGATCCTGTGTGGGTCCGATCCTGTGTGGGTCAGCGCTCAGCGGTCCTGTGTGGGCCAGCGCCTAAAGATCCTGTGTGGGTCCGATCCTGTGTGGTTCTTTGCGGGGGTTAGTTACCTTTCGATCCTTTGTGGGTCAGATCCTTTGTGGGTCATTGTGGGGGTTAGTACCTATCGATCCTTTGTGGTTCCGACGGCTTAGATGAATCAGTGGCAATATCTGGTCATCTTTATCGTCATACAAGAAGTATTCCTGTGTGAGCTGAATCTTTTTTTACTTTCCTTTGTGGATTGTGTTGTGCTATCCTGTGTGGGTATACGTTTTGCTTTTCTGTGTGGACTGGGTTCGGATGTTGGAGCCGAACGAGAATTGATGACTTAGGTATATGTATGGGCATATACCTAAGCCGTGTCAGATGTTACTTCGTGATTGTATCTTTACTTTGTGGTTTATCCTTTGTGGATTCTGGGAGACCTTCGGGGGTCTCAGGGTCCCTACTGAGTAGCTTATACTCACCCCTACACGGGTTATGCCCGCACTACGTTTTGTTGGTTGCAGACTACGGATAGCGCTGATCGTGGTTGAGGCTTGCAGAGCAGGACGGTACCTGGAGGTGGACCACTGGGCAGAACGTACTCGGAGCAGTTCGGCTAGACCCGAGGAGCAGTGGAGGCTATCTGTACCCACCCTTCAGGTGGGATATCCAGTGGACAGCTCGACGTTGCGGCTTTACTTTTCAGTTGCTGTTTTCCCTTTACAGTTGTACTTTACTTTTAGTTTGGGTTTGTATACTGGCCCACTTACTTTTCTGCACTTATTGTTGTACCCGTTTTTACTTAGTGTTTACTTCTGCTTGCTTGCTCTGTGGTGTTTGTGGTTTACTTTACAAAGGAAATGCCTTCCCTTTTTACTGGGATTTACGCCTTGGTGCTAGTCACCAGCCCCTGGCCTATGGAAGGTGGGTTGGGGCAGTCACGGCACGAGCCCCGAGTACTGGGCGACCGTACCATGTCTGTCGAGTAGCGCGAGAGATCGGTAAATCTCTTTGAGTACTGGGTGACCATCAAGCTGCCCTGCCTCAACTGAAGAAGCTCCTGGATGCGCACCGCATGGAGGGTGGCCGGGATGAACTCTGAGAAGAAGAGGCCCTCAAAGTATGTCCAGAGAAGATATGCCTCATCGTGCAACTAGAGCATCAAGCTCCACTATCGGCCCGCTGCCGCGTGTAGTAGGCTCGCTACAAGGATCACCATGAGGTCTGCTGGTGTCCTCACTAACCTGAAAATTCGTACAACTACCTCCAGCCAGTCCTCGGCTACCTGGGGGTCCATCTCCCAGCGGAACCTGGGCGGTCATTGGCACTGGAACTCATGAAGTACACTGAGGCGACATGCATTGTCAGCGGTTGGGGCTGAAAGCATCGGTGGATCGGCGGGTAAAGGTACCACCGGTGCCTCAGATGTCAAAGGGCCCTGCACCGAGGCCTCATCGCTCGGTGGGCTGTCGTCACGCTCAACTCTCGGAACCCTAGCTGGTTGCCGTCGTGGGGCCATCCTGAAAAAGGAAACAGATTCGCCACGGTCAGAACAATATACCTGGTGATCTGACACAAAGTAATCACAAAGAAAACTTGAAACACACATGCAATCAATGTTTTCATGCATTAAGTCGGAAATCAGAAGTTAGGGTCCTGGTGTACGGATACGTCAGCCGCCGCACGAACACTGGACTCCCCGAACTGATAACCACACCCAATACGATTAACACTATTGCTTCACAGAGAAAAAGATCAGAGTCCAAAGTTCTGTGGTAGAACCCACCTCCCTCTGATACCAATTTGTCACGACCCGTCCTCGGGGCCCGTGCCGTGACTACCCCAAGCCCGCCTTCCATAGGCCAGGGGCTGACGACTAGCTCCAAGGCGTAAATCCCGGTAAAAAGGGAAGGAATTGCCTTTGTAAAGTAAACCACAAACACCACAGAGTAAGCAAGAAGAAGTAAACACTAAGTAAAAACTGGTACAATAGTAAGTGCGGAAAAGTAAGTGGGCCAGTATACAAACCCAAACTGAAAGTAAAGTACAGCTGGAAAGGGAAAACAGCAACTGAAAAGTAAAGCCGCAACGTCGAGCTGTCCACTGGATATCCCACCTTAAGGGTGGGTACAGATAGCCTCCACTGCTCCTCGGGTCTAGCCGTCCGCTCCGAGTACGTTCCGCCCAGTGGTCCACCTCCAGGTACCGTCCTACTCCGCAAGCCTCAACCATGATCAGCGTTGTCCATCGTCTGCAACCAACACAACGTAGTGTGGGCATAGCCCGTGCAGGGGTGAGTATAAACTACTCAGTAGGGATTCCGAGACCCCCAAAGGTCTCCCAGAATCCACAAAGGATAAACTACAAAGGAAAGATACAATCACGAAGTAACATCCGACACAACTTAGGTATATGCCCATACATATACCTAAGTCATCAATTCTCGTTCGTCTCCAACATCCAAACCCAAGTACAACCCAGTCCACACAGGAAAGCAAAACGTATACCCACACAGGATAGCACAACACAATCCACAAAGGAAAGTAAAAAAAGATTTAGCTCACACAGGAATACTTCTTGTATGACGATAAAGATGACCAGATATTTCCACTGATTCATCTAAGCCGTCGGACCCACAAAGGACCGATAGGTACTAACCCCCGCAATGACCCAAAAAGGATCTGACCCACAAAGGATCGATAGGTAACTAACCCCCGCAATGACCCATAAAGGATCTGACCCATAAAGGATCGATAGGTAACTAACCCCCGCAAAGACCCACACAGGATCGAACCCACACAGGATCTGTAGGCGATGACCCACACAGGACCAGTGAGCGCTGACCCACATAGGATCGAACCCACATAGGATCGGTAGAACTGACCCACAAAGGAGCGTTGAGTGCTGTAGTCGTCGCCGTCGAATCCACTGAGGATCTCTGTACAGTCGTCGTCGTCACAGTAGCAGTCGCAGCCAGTTCTAGGGTTCCCGCACACAGCAAGCTCATTCGGGAGGGTCCGCTCCACAAGCCGAGAGGCTGATACATCAACTGACACATAGTCCAGAGTTTATGTATCCAAAAGTTCTGTATCGTCAACAGGAACTCAACGTCGCAGACGGCGCATCAATCGGACGCCCGATCTAAGAGTTATTGGTTTTTTTCGTTCCAGGGGCCCGATTGGGTTTTAAGGAAAAACCAACCCGACTGTACCCCACTTACGTCCAAACCTCGGGTGGAGTAATCCAAAAGATCCGTCTCACTTAGAGGAATTCAACAAAGCCGACGGTACGTCAATCGGACGTCCGAAGCTCAAGATATGAGCGTTTCCGCTCCGAGGGCCCGGTTGGTTTCGTGTACGAACCAACCCGACTGAACCCAAAGTATTCCAAAACCTTGAGTGTGATATACCGAAACGACCGTCTTGATCCAAGGATCGCATCACTGCTGATGGAGCGTCATTCGGAGGCCCGTATCTTAAGATACGGGCAAAAAACTGAAAAGGTCCGAAAACGGGGGGTCTGGGCCCGGACCGACCCGGCCTAACCCCCCCTGGGTCGGCCCGAACCGGGTCCGGTTCTGACCCAGATGGCGCGGCCCGGCCCGGCCAGGGTGGCTCGGCCCGACCTGGGCCCGACCCGGCCCGGCCAGTCGGCTCGGCTCGGCTCGGCCGAGCGACCGAGCGAGGGAAACCGCGGGCGGGGGCGCGCTGCCCCCTCGTGAAGGATCCGCGGCCCCGGTTGGGGCCGCCTCTCGCCAACGGACGCGGCAGCTGGCCGCGTCTATGCCTTCGGTTCCGCGTGGCTCCGTCCATCGGCGCCGCCGGTGGAGTCCGTGGGCCACCAGAGTTGCTCCGGTGGTCCGATTTCATTTCCGTCTGCGCCGTAGCTCATACCGGGTCCGTTCTTCACTGTGGAATCAACAAATCATCTCTGCGGCCCGTTTTTTCGTCGTCTGCCGTTCCGCACACCAAGAACAAAAAGAGCGATGGGTTCAGACTTGTTCGTTGGTCCGCACCCACCGCGTTAGCGGTTTGAAACAACACCATAATTCCAAACAATTGATAAATCTCGACCCGCAATAATAATCCATGGACCAACTTGTTAATTGGTTGGTCCGCGTTCTTGCCTTGGAGGAAAACAAACATGGGTATTATCATTTTCAAAACGACCCCTACCTCAACGCCGTCGTCGGACGCGAGTTCGTCGTGGAATTGACCGTTGCGGAAGAAAAGGATCGTCGTGTCGCGAAAGGGCGTCGCTGTCGCGCGGTACTCGGCGTCACGTAGACAAACTCAAGGATCAAGATCATACAGATTTAATTATAACAATTAAATCCATGTTGATGTTATAATCCACAAAGAATTAAAAGGACCACAATCCCCTACCTCAAGATGTTGATCGAATATTGTCACGGGGATGGATCGTCGGCGTCATGTCGTCGATCTCCGGGGGTCTAGCGTTCTTCATCCCCCTTCGTCGGAGGCCGGCGTTCTTCGCGTTCTTCGCGTTCTTCGCGAAGGAGGATGGAGGACTTAAAGTTTCTGTCAAATCCTCTCAACGAACCATCCTTAAGAAGACATGTGTTGGTCTTATTTCATTACATGACAACAAACGAAAAATTAAATATAAGTAACGAACAAATTAATTCATAGAATTAATTGCAACGAACTAACCGTCCAATTAATAGGGGCGTTAAGAATTTAGAAAACGCGTCAGTTGACTTTCATTAAAAAGAGTTTTCGCGGGTGCGTTACTTAGCGGAAAAGAAACGGTGGGGCTCGTGTGGGCCACACCTCACAAATATTCTACCAATAGGGTAGGATATTATGGGTTCCACCCTATCCGCTTCAACTCAGCTTAAGCAGCTATAAGTGGTTTTTGAGTGGCTTTAAGTGAAATAAAAATAAAGTTGTCGCACCACTTTATTTTATTCCTTAACTTAACCCCAAAAATTAAAAACCACTCCCGAGAAAACGCAACTCCAGAAGAGACGTTTCTAAGCAAAAACCGGCGCTGCGATTCCATCAGTGCCCTCAGAATTCGATTTCGAGTATCGGTTCAAAATTTAGAAAAACCCATTCGTTCGTTCACTAAACGTACCCGAGCCAAACTTCGGAAAATGATTCCGGGCACACCGGGCCTCGGAATCAGGTCCCGTCAGAAACTGCGTTCTTGTAAAATTCCAAAGAAAATTAAGAAAAAAAAAATTTTCTTAAAATTTACGGGTCTTTACATCACATCCATTTATGTAGATTACTTTTATTTAATGAAGGGTGTGATGCATTGGCTACAAATTGTTAGTAGCTATCATACATTACAATAACATATTACCATTAAGATATGATTATTTTAACACTTCAAAGAACCATGATCTATTTTTGTATCTATAAATGAATCATCTTAATGAATTATTACTCAAGGAAATCATAGTGGAAGATATAACATTGGATAAACAATAAATATCTTATATCACTTATCTATCATAAAATATGATAAATACTATCCATATTATATGATAAATGAATCTACACACCCATATCATTGGTTATGAATTAAGGATATCATAAAATATGACATCAGTATTTTAGTGTAGTTTCAATAATCTACCTTTTTCACTAAAATCTATAAGGACTTTATGAAAAACTTCACAACAATGTGAACCCATCTAAACTTCATTATATACAATTTATCAAAGTCTATTCATTTTGGAACAAAAACTTTGTCAAAAATTTAATCCTTATCATAAGTCCTAACCATGTGACCCTATAGGCCTTTATAATAGTGGCAACACTTATGGAATTCTGATTTCATAGATGTATGTAAAGAGATGCCTCTAGAAAAACATCAATCTTACTCAAGATATAAAAGGGTCTAGTGTGATCTTGAACAAACATACTAATATTTTCATATGAACATGTCCACCACAAGATGTATCATATACATCATATGTATACCTATATAATCCATTTATCCATGACATTGAGTGACCACTAGACATGGAACATGTCGATCTAGTATAGGCCATCTCGCACATTCATGATCCTTCAAAACAGAGAGACCATATTGATGAATATATAACACGTCATTTATTTAGTAGATGGGAATATCACATGTCCTTCATCCAAGTAGTTGATGACATCACATGTCAATCAACTAAACATAGACATAAATTTTCTTAGTTTAATTAAATCATGGGATTAATTGTCTTTTTTCATCATATGAGTGGAAAAATCCTATCTTGGTTGAGCCCCAATCGACGACATGATCAACAACATACTCAAAAACCCCTGATTATCTAAGCCTTAAGGATTTTATAATAATATTATCAATGTATGAAGGTTATCATGCTAGGTATATAAGAAACCACATCTTTATTTTTTTTGGATATGGATTGAGGACCAAGAGATAATTCAGGTTCCCATGTGAGTGTTAGGGTAGGGTTGGGGTAACCTCCTCTCTTTGTTGGTTTTTTGCAGGTAGTTGGTCATGCTGCGACTCATAGATCATGAAGAGATGATATATCATGAGTATTATCATGGTGGGCGATAACGAGGTGTTGTACCATGTCACAAAGGAGGGAGGGTGTGCCTGGGTGAGACACATCCTCCCACAACCCACATGAGATGCTCCATGATAGCGATAGGTAAGGGGATGGCCACTCTACATGGGGTTGTCACATCATGACCCACATGGGACACACCAAGATGATGGTTGGCTAAGGGCTGGGCCCACTACATGGGGAAGTTATGCCATGATACATAGGGGTCACTCTTAAAAATAAAAACAGGTATGGTCGTTGAGCCCTCTTCTTGGGTATAGTCACTATACAACCCAAGATGGTTACGTCATGACTAGGCCCCAACCCTATTTTTTTAACAGGGGAAGACTGATCATTTACTAATCAGTCCCCTTGAGTTTTAATATGAAAGAGGGTTAGTTTAGGGATATTTTGGTTTCTTCCTCCCCCTACTATTACTCCATTCAAACCCCCCATAAAATGGGTAATTTATTATCATTTCTATGATAATTCTACGCAAGTTCCTCTCTTTCTTACTCTATTATTACTTCCATTTATTAGCCACTTATTTGGGATGATTTTGTCTTAGGGTTTAGCACGTATTCTACATAAGCATAGTATAATCATGTGAAGATGATGGGGATTTTTCTTAGAGTGGATAGAGGACACCCTAAGAGGATGATTTCATGACATTTATCACTGTTTGGTTAAAGGTATATCACCTTATGAAAATTTCTAAGGTTTTTGATTAATTTAGATTAAATTAGAAATTGACTAGGTGTTGGTTGATAGGGCCTTTGGTTAGGATACTGTTGGTAGTACACCATGGACCTCCCAGGTGTGCTTGGTCATAGTTTTAGTGTGGTGAGGTGGTCTAATGAATTTTTAGGAAATTATTAGTATTTGGAATAAATTGAATAATTAATTATAATTTTTTATAATTAATTATTTGGATGTTATGGATTGAGATAGAAGATTGGGAGATGATACAATCTTGGACATGACTTGGAAGATCCTAGGTGCTGGTGGAAAAGATTTGATTAAAGGGAGAAAATTTCATATGAAATAGGTGATCCCAGAACATCACCCTATATTTAACACACGTTGTTATATGGCATGTGATATGTGTCTCTCCACATAGGACATGACTGAACTTGAAATTTTATGAATTTTTTATTAACACCCATGGATATAATGGAAGTTTCAAGGGCCACAATGGACCCTTGAACACTATATTAATGACTTGGCCACTAATAGTCATGGGATAGATTTTAAATATGTGTGATGAGGCATGTGGACCTGAGAGGGGTGTAATTTTAGTGTATGAACATAGAGGAATTGGTTATAGGTACCCTTGGTTCCCTTGAGTAGGAGTGAGTGGTTTACTATGAATGGTTGGCCTAGGGATAAGCTATGTATGAACCTTGATATGCCTCATATCCTTTGGCCTAATCAACCAAAGAGTGGGGCAAGTTTTCCTTACCCACCAGTATGTGAGTACCTAGGTGTATGTTTGGTAGGATTATGGAGAGGTTGGGTACTAGAGGACTGACCTAGGATGACTTGGGAAGTGAGATAGGTGTTATTACATATCTTTAGTATGATACCTAGATGGTATTACTAGTGAAACCCATTTAGTCTATGATGAAAGTATGGTTAATCTAAGGGATGATAATCCCTCTATGTGATAGACATTGACCCTATAATTAGAGAGGTGATAAAGAATCCCATGTAGGGTTTTTGGAATGGGATATGACCTAGAGGACCTTAGGGGAGCCCCTGTTTCATGTTGAACCTAGAGAGGGTTAGTTTTAGGGAGAAATTGATGCCAATTTCAGGTGTCACCTTAGAAAATGAGGATTAACAAGGATAACCTAGAATGGATGTAGTGGTAGCTATGGGTTGTATGTTTGAGAAAATAACCCAAGAGATGTGTGCTAGGTTTGGGTGAGTTACTAGCCCACTTAGTATAATACGAGGTTCCAGGGAAAATTTTCCCCCTGAGTATATGTGATGTAACAACCAAAAAATTTATGGTTCATTATTTTTTTAGGAATTTTATTTTATTTTATTTTGTATTAGGGGATGTTTGGAAAATTAGAACTTGGATAAGGAATCTAATCATTGGTACATCACTAGGATATGTTTTTTGGATGTGGATTGAGGATTAAGAGGTGTTTTAGGTTCTTGAATGAGTTTCAAGGAAAGGCCTAATGGAATTTATAAAATTATATAGTTACATCAAGTCACAATGATACCCCTTTTTATTCATTCCATGATGGATTTCCATGAGGTGTTTCACCATGGTGGGAAAGGAGGATGTTCCATGAAGTCTTGGGCATCGCCTGAAAAAATGTGTATCATACCGCAACCCATAGGGACCACACAATGGAAATGATTGGACCAAGGTTGGACCCTCTTGTTGGGGTAGTCATGTTGTGACCCTAGAGGATTCTGCTATGATAGAGGTAGTTAGAGATATCTATCCCTATTCATGGGGAGGCATCACACCACAACCCTCATGGTCACATCATGATGTAGATACTACGTTATTTTTTAGCTGGGGTAGACCGATCATTTACCAATTTACCCCATTAAATTTTATGGGAGAAAGGTCATAAAGAGATGATCAATTTAGATAGTTCTCCCCTCCTATACCCCCCTTAGATCCCCATGTTGGGGGATGTTCTTGGTGGTGATTTTTCAGCCTCAGAGATATGATTTTTTTTCATTCATTCTTGATTTCCTTTGTATACCACTAATTTATGATGAATTTGGGCTAGGGTTATATGAATATTTACATTTTATCATGGTGTAAATATTATGATTTTATGGGGATTTTTATCAACAAGGTAAGATGACATCCTAAAAGGATAAATGAGCTAGGTTTTGAGCCCTTTTAGTGATATGATGATTCTTGATGAGTTTTTTGGTGAATATAAATATATTTTTTAATTTAAATAATTAATTATAAATTGTTATAATTAATTATTTAGATATTATGTCATGATATAGGGTCTTGGTTTTTGGTGTGAGCTTAAATGAGGGATGAATGAGCATGACCAGAGATGTGTAGAGCATGGATTGGTTGGTAACTCCTATATAGTGGTAATTAGTCCTTATAATATTAAATCATGTGCTTGTTTATGCATGATTGTCCATGTATTCATGACTTTATGGGACCAAGTAGAGTGAAAAGGGATTAAGAGGACCCTGGGTATAGAGAGAGGGTGGCCTTAAGCCTCCTCGAGTCAGGACAAAGTGCTCTTTATCATTTTGAGTGAATTAGGATTGTTTGATGACTATATCGTCAAGGGGAAAGGTACTAGTTGTGTTGATGAGAGACTTTGGGTAGGTATTAGGTATAATATGTGATTCATATATCCTAGGCGGGTTTCATTAGTCTGGTTAGGTAGATATGAGATGATTAGTCATAGTGTGGTAGATGAGATGATTGTACGTCTCATGCTCAGTGAGGAGCAACCTCATAAGGGTGTATTAAGACTTTATGTACATTGTGGGTGGGATAAGTCCTCTGATACTAGTTAGGGTATACCAGATAGGGTTTCCACTATGTTATGAGTTGATATCTCTCTCAAGGGAGGTGGATGATAAGACTCAATTATGGGTTGTGAGGATTGTTGAATGGCTTGGAATCGGGTTTCCAATGGGTTCAAAGTGAGATAGACCAGGATAGTACTTGGTTAGCAAGGTTGGGTTGTGAGTGGTATTTTTATAAGGATTTAACCTACCTTTGGGGATAGGTTTAGAAGATCCTATCATCTAAGGAAATATCATGGGGTGTTGGATGTAGTTTGGTGCTAAAAAGTAGAGATTGAGATGGGTTAACAGACCCTAGTGGACACTTTAACAAGTGAGATGAGAATGTTGCGAGGAACAAAATATTGTGCTTGATATGGGTATACAATGAGGCATGTCAAGGTGTGAGGATATATTTGAGTGGCTATCACCCCAGTGAAGAGTTGGAGAGTTGTGAGATAGGTTTCATGCCCTATTTTATGTTGTAGGTGTGAGATGGTTATGACCTCATCCTAATTTAGAGGGTTGTGAAGGATGTGGTATACTCTACCCTGAGTGAGAGGGTAGTGCTTTGGATGTATGAACTTACCCTGAGCGAGAGGGTATTGGAAGGGACCTCTATGAGTGAGAGTATATTGGTCTACTTGTGTTTGTGATACCCACCTTGAATGAGAGGGAATTGGTTAGGTTGTGGCCCTGTATTGAGTGATATCATGGTGGATGTAATGTGAAACCTCCCCTAAGTGATAGGTCCTAGACTTAATAGAGGGAATGGTATAAAAAAATTGGTATGGTCCCTACCATGAGTGATAGGGTAGTGGCCAAGAATTAGATGCTAACTTCACCTTGAATGAGAAGGTATTGATAGAACCACCTTGAGAGAGAAGGAAAGTCCAAGACATGGATACGGGACCCTACCCTAAAAATCTGAGTAATGGTTGGGACTCAGTGAAACCATACTATAAGCCTTCGAATATGGGTCATATAATATGGTATGAGATGAATGATAACTTTATTTTGTATACATATTTTTATGTGTTTTTATATGTGTTTTCATTGAATATTAATTGATTTAATATAATATTCATGCTTGATATTAATGTTTTTCAAATTCTTATGCATGATTAACATTTGGAGAAATACTAAGGAAAACATGGAAATTGGACTCACGGTGCGATACCAGATTTTGAGAATGATCATGGAACACTTCTGAAGGCAAAAAACTGAATAATCGGGACGAAATAGAGATTCTGGTGCTAAAATTGCATTTTACACGTCATGTAACATCATTACATGATGTAAAGTTGCAAGACGTGAAATTTTTACAGGTTTTGAGAAGAATAAAAAATTCCTAAGGATTAAATGACGTGTAAACATATTACACGATGTGTAAACATATTACACGTCATGTAATTCCCTAATAAAGCAAAAAACATTGATTTCTAGCATTTCTTCATGCTTCTTCAGGATTAACGTGTAATATGTTTACATGTCATGTAATACTTAGATACATTTTCTTCTTCTCATGACCTATAAAAGGTTCATATCTTGCAACTTCACATCGTGTAATGTGTAAAATGTGATTTCAACACCATAATCTTCATTTCGTCACACTTCTTCAATTTTGTGCATCCGGAAGTGCTCTATGATCATTCTCAAAATTCGATGTCATGCTGCAAGCAAAGCTCATGGCGTGAAGTGTAATCTTGTTCCCCAATTTCCATGTTTTCATTGATATTGCTCCAAATGTTAATCCTGGATAATAATTTTCAAAACATTAATATCAGGAAAAAATATTATATCAAATCATTTAATATTCAATGAAAACACATATAAAAACACATAAAAATATGTACAAAAAATAGAGTTATCAGTGACCATATTCTAGCTTCTATCAAATCAGGTATGGTCATGTGTCATGGTATTCTTCTTAGTAAATGACGACGTAATACATGTGGATTTGTGGTGGCCTAGTTAGCACATGACATTATGAGGTTCTTGTGTGCGTGTGATAATTTTTGTTATTTATTTTCCTTATGTATACACATATATGATACCATATATTAGGGTAACATGGTGAAAAAATAATGATATGTATTTATCACACCTTTCATAGATAATATGGTGAATATTAAAACCTTATATATGATTTCAGTTATGATCATAACTTGTGTAATGGACCGAGAAAGAGCATATCAACATGGATTTTGATACTAGGTTAGCGAGGCTTAGGGATGGTAGTAGTTCCTCCTTGTATTTTGTTTATTTTAGATATTTTATGTATGTGATCAACCTAGTGGGTTATCAAGGATGTATTATTGTATGCTTCTGCATTCATTTTGTTATAACACCATGTTTATTGATTTATGCATACTCTGATGGTTCTATAGATACTATTTGGTAATTTTACACTATTTAATTACTTTTATTCAAGGAAATAGTCTATCTAATGCTTGATTTAGGCCCTCACTGCTAGTCAGCGACCTATGGTATCTGGGGATATGTGCATGATGCCATGTAGTGCAATGATCCAAACAATGAGGACTGGTCTCGGGTTGGGGCATTATAAAGTAGTATCAGAGCACCTTTTCTTTTATAATACTAGTTTGTATATGGTAGATAGGGAATATATACTTGTAGAATCTTCTAATGGACCTTAAACTAGCACATGATGAATACTTTTTTTGGTGAGAAGTCTTGGTTACTAGGGTTATGTGATTGATGTTCTTGTTTTTCTCTATTATGGATGAGATGTTTATTTAATATTATGTGTTTACCAGATATTGTCATTTCAATAGTTTTTACTCTTGGCCTATTTTTAATAGGTCTATATACATGCATCATGGTTGTCACATAGGATTTACATGATGTTTATGTGCTTGTGTGTGATTAATTTCATTGAATATAGGGGGTTCAGTTGTTTAAAGTTTCAATAACAACTTATATGGAGTTTCACCATATAACTTATTGGTAGAATTATTCTCATCTAAAAACCATTATTTTATTTTGATGTTAGTTCATGTGTATATCACAATGAAATGATCTCCAATTATGGATATACAGTACCTTTTTACAAGGGATTTATAGTGACCCTTAGCGGGTTGACACAAGCATGGTATACCCGGAGGTGATTCAAAAAAGGTTATGAGTTTTCTTGAGAAGGTGGATAAACCTATGAGGGCTGAATTAAGGCATGTTAAATGACATATAATTTTTAGATAGGAAGCAAAAAAGATTTTTTGGGTATCAAGGTTGGGTGAAAGGGTTGGATCAGCTGGATTCCATGCCTATTTATTTTAGATTTGATTTTGAAAGGAATAGCAGGAGCATGGATGGATGATTTATATTTTGGAATGACACCTGAGTGGTAGGTGATCACATGGTTGGAATTTTAATAAGTGGTATTTCCTTAGTATTTATGGAAATAAAGCATCAAGTATTATTTTCGGTTAGATGGTATTAACCTACAAGAGGAGCATGATTAGTGGTTTATGTGCATAAAACTAGGTTTTAATAGTATGAAACTCACAGGAGTGTGGTTTGAGTTGTTTGATCAGGTTATATGAGAGTGTACACTCATTGAGTTTAGATAATACTGAGTTAGATAATGGGTAAGAATTTGTGTGAGGTTTCTTTAGTGGTTCACTCTACCCTTAAAGAAGGAGAGTGAGGGTTGGCATGAATATTCAAGGAACAATATCAGTGCATGAGGGCTAGTGTATGCTAGTTATGCATAGTACCCAATCAGTTTGTGTATTAGAGAATGACTGTGTATGGTTATAGGATTTATGGATTCAATGATTCACTTATGGGCATGGATGTCTAGGGTTTCAATGAGGATAAGAGGTGTTAGAGGTTGACAGGATGGGTGAGAATGGATTAAGAGGACCATATGTGTGTGGTATTGGGACCCATTTGGATGGAATTCAAGGAGAGATAAAAGGGAAGTAATTTTATGGGAATTACACCATGGGTTGTTAGAGGATATAATCCTTATTTCTGATTAACTTTGGTAGATGTCGAGGGTTAGATTCCTAGTGAGTTGAAAATGGGTGGCGATGGTGTTCGTGTTGACGCTTAGGTATGAGCAGGACCATCATGTTCAATAATTACATTCAATGATGGATAGGATGTGGACTATGAAGATTAGAAGTTTGGTTAGTATGGTTATGATAATGATACTCCTATAGTGGAGAACATCATATTAGCTATAGAGGAACAAATCTTATGTAAGAAGGGTCATGGTGCGTTGAAACCAGTTGATGGATGGTCGGGGTGTCACTAGGATACCAATATGCTGAAAGATATGATTTTATCTGGTTCCTTAGTAAATAATCGATTCATGATTCTGATATGGTATTGGACTGATTTTGAGTGTTAGCATTGAGCTTAGTATGGACTTGGTGTGATCCGAGAATGAGTTTAATTGGAGGTGCGCTGGTGTTCAAGGTGTGAGCATGATGATTGGTGCTAGTGTTTTGTGACCCAACCATGGAATCACACTGAGTTTTATGTTCAAAATTTTGTGTGATCATGTGGAATTTTTTTAACATATTTGGAAGTTAATTCATTGTGATTGAGTGATGAGATAACACTTTGGTGGGCGAGGATGATCATTTTTCAGGAGAAGTTGGCAAGAGGAAGACTGACTGGTGTTCTTACATATAATTAGGTGCAGTGAGGAGGATAAACAAGTGTAGTTGAGTATAATCTTGGTTTTAGTAATGGTGATGAGTAGGTGGCTCAATTTTTTAGGAATAGTGTGCCTCAGTGTTTGGAGTTATGTAGAAAAATCATATTTGGTCTTCAAAGGCAGAACACAGTAGGTTAGCGGTGAATTCATGATCGGGGTAGGTCAGGAGATATGGTTGGAGAGCCATAATAGCTTCTTAAGGATAAGAAGCATTATAATGAAGAGTTTATAATGAAACATGAATTTACTGGTCATATTTTTTGAATAAAATTTGATTTTTTGTTCCAGAGTAGAGGATGTTTGAAAAATTGGGATCCAGATAAGAAATCTGAGCATTGAGACATCTCTATAATATTTTTTTTTGGATGTGGATTGAGGTTTGTTAGGTGGTTTAGGCACTTAGGTGAGCGATAGGGAAAGGATGGGTGGCCTTAATAAAATTTTATACCTGTATTTGGTTACATCGCGATGACCTATAGTGAGGGGTGATGTATGGTGATAGGGGAAGTAGGCCTTGGGGTTTTTATGAGAAGCCTGATCACGTCATGACCCCTTTTTGTTCACATTGTGATGGAATATCATAAGGCATCATGATATAGAGTAAAAGGAGTCAATTTCATGAGTACTTGTTTCATGCATGGAAAAAGTTACATTACATCATGGCCCATAGGGGTCACATCACAACAATGGTTGGCCCCTTTGCCTGGGGTGTTCATGCTGCAACCCTAGAGGGTTGTACCATGATAGAGACAAGAAGAGGTGTCAATACCTATGCCTAGGGAAGCATCACGCCATGAACCTCATAGACACACCATGATGCAACGTCTATGATTTTTTAGTAAGGATAGAATAATCATTTACTAGTCATCCCATTCAAATTTTAGGGGAGTAGGGTTATCAATATAGGGTTAATTTGATTAGATCTCCCCTCCTTCATCTGCCCTTCAATCCCCCTTGTTGGGGGATGTTCTTGGTAGTTATTTTATAGCACCAGAGGTATGATTTTTTCCATTCCTTCCTCCATTATTAATTTCATTTATATCCATATAATTTTTGATGAATTTGGGATGAGTTTTGATGATTATTTCAACCAGTGCATAGTGGAAATCCCCTAATTTTATGGGTCTTATTCTTATCCTGGTTATAGGATGTCTCAAAAGGATTAACGTTCTAGGTTTCAAGTAGTTTTGGTGATGTGGTGATGCCCAATGAGTTTTTTAGTGAATATGCCACCTTGGTTTAATTTAAATAAATAATTATAAATAATTATAAATAATTATTTAGATTTATTGGTGTGAGATAGGAAATGGGGTGGTGGTGTGAGCTTGGATTAGGCATGAATGGGATTGCTTGGGGACATGTAGAGCATGTATTGAGTGGTAAATCCTATATAAAGTTAGTTGGTGCCTATAATATTAAATTATATACTTGTTTATGCATGAGTGTGAATGCCTTCATGATTTCATGGGATTAGGTAGAGAAAACATGGGCTAGAGGGCCCTAAGTAAAGAAAGAGGGTGGATTTAATCCCCCATGAGTTGGGAAAAAGTACTCTTGAGAACTTTGAGATAATTGGGATTGCTTAGTGTCTATTTCACTAAGGGGATAGGTTATTATTGATTTGATGAGAGACCTTGGGTAGCTCTCAAGTTTTGAGATGTGACATAGATATCCTAATTGTGTTTCCTTAGTCTGGTTTGTAAGGATTGAAAGTCATAGACCAAGTGTTGCAGGTTATATGACTATATGCATCACATATGGTGAGGATCACCCTCATAAGGGTGGATTGTGAGTTAACACTATCTATGGGTGGGATAAGTCCTATGCGACTAGTCAGGGTGTGTTGGAGAGGGGTTTCCTCTAAGCGATGGGTTGAGAGATATCCTAAGAGAGGTGAATGATAAGACCCAATTATGGGTCATGGGGATTGTTGAATGGATTGTTATTAGGTTTATAAGGGTTTAGAGTAATTTATCTTGGGATAATCCTTTGTTAACAGGTTCATATTGTGAGTATGATTTTGGTGAGGTTTAGACCTACCATTGGGGTTAAAGTTATAAGATCCTATAATCCAAGGAAACATCATGGGGGTGTTGGATATGCCTTTGTGCCAGTGAGCAGAGACCAAGATGGTTTAGATGACCCTAGTGGACATCCCGATGAGTGATATGAGAATACTAAGAGGACCAATAAATTATGATTAGGATGGGTAAATGATGAGGTTCATTGAGGTGTGGGGCCAGGTCTTGAGTGACTAGCGCCTCAGTAATTTTCTGGTGAGTTGTGAGATAGGCTACGTACCCTATTTTTTTTATTGTAGGTGTAAGCCAGTTATGACCCTTTATTGAGTAAGAGTGTAGTGGAGGGTGTTTTAGGACCTACCTTGAGTGAGAGAGTAGTGGTATAAATGCATGTCCTTTCCCTGAGTGAGAGGACACTACCAGAGACCACCCTGAGTGAGTGTATTGGTCCACCTATGCTTATGATACACACCTTGAGTGATAGGATATTGTTCAGGTTGTGACCTTGTTCTGAGTGAGAGGGAGGTGGATGTAATATTTTACATCCCTTAAGTAAGAGGGACTAGTTAGGATACTTATTGGGATACCTTCCCTGAGATAGGGATTGGTCTAGAAAATTAGTATAGGCCCCACCCTAAGTGAATGGGTAGTGGATGATACTTATATGTTAGCCTCACCTTGAGTGATAAGATGTTGAGAGTACCACCTTGAGTGAGAAGGAAAGTCCAAGACTTGGATGTAGGACCCTACCATACATCTTCGGGTAGTGGTTAGGACTTAGTGACACCCTACCCTGATCCTTTGGGTATGGGTCTAATCGTATGGAATGAGGTGACTAGATTTCTGCTTAGGCCAAAGAAGGTATGGTCAGATGTTGTTGTGTCCTGGTTAATACATGATGACCCGATGTGCATGGAGCCATGGTGTCCTAGTTAGTACAAAAAATTTCAAGAAACTTGTGTGTGCATACTAATTTTTATTTATTTATTTTCCTTATGCATACACATATATGATGTCGTAAATTAGGGGAACATGGTGAGACCCTATTGATATATTTCTAACACCCTACATGGTAACTCTGGTGCATGTTTAGAGCTTATATATTCCTTCAGGTTAGAGAATAAGATGTATAGTAGACCAAGTTAGAGAATATCGATGAATATTTAGATACTGGGTTGGTGAGGCTCAGGGATGGTAGTAGAACATTCTTGTATTTTTTTTTCTTTTAGTTATTTTGTATATGTGATCGACCCATTGGGTGATCAAGGATTTATAACTGTATGGATTGAAATAAGTTACATGGTTTGGTACCCTGTGAAACTTACACGTCATGTGTTCTTTGAGACATTCCCCACATTTGGGTTTTACATGCCAAGTATGAATAAGATACACACCCATAAGGAGGCATTGGATGTACACATCATATGACCATAGTAGACTCCATATATCGGGGAGCTACATTCCAGGATGGGTTGTGGTTCATGCCCAGAGAAGGGCATTGGGAGTACATGTTGTGTACACTTTTTTTTATGTTTTTATGCCTTGTAACTGAAATTGGACAAGTGAGGAGTCCATTTTGAGTATTTTTCTACACAAAACATGATGACAGGGGCCTCTATACTATTATAGACCATTTTTAAGATGATTCTAGTCATATTAGATATAATGAAGTTGATTTTTCTCTAGGTGATATATTGAGATATCTCCTAAGGGAGACATGATATGAGACCCATGTGAGGGTCCAAAGAATGAATAGATGACCTATCATGAGATTTCCAAGGTCCTTAGTATGAGATAGATTGGGATAGTCCTTGGTTAATAAGAACAAATTTTGATATAGGATTATGATGAGGATTTGGACTAGACTCTTAAGGATTGGGGTGGATAGGTCTTATGGGTTGATAAAACACTTTGGGTGTTAGATATGGATTTGTTTCAACACATAGAGACTGACTTGGGTTTATAGGAACCTAGAGGATGTCATATGGGTGATATGAAGACACTGATGGTTTTAGAGTGATGTTCTTATGCAATTAATATTCTCTTATGGGTTAGGTTGAGAGGTTAGGAGGGAAAAGAGGTGTTCCATGAGATATGGGTCTAGGTTCAAGTGGATAACACACTAGTAGAGAGCAGTTGAGATTAAGGATGGGATATAATACTTGATGTGTGTGAGTTTTGTGATGGTCTTGGGGAGAGAGTATTCCCCTAGTATGTGATACTTATTTCTTATAAGGGTGTGGGTATACCCCTGAGTTTCTAGATGATGATACTTGTTTCTTGGAAGGGTGTGGGAATGCCCCTGAGTTTCTAGATGATGATACTCATTTCCTATAATGGTTTATACATTCCCCTGGGTTTATATATGATGATACTAGTTTATTGATAGGGTACGAGCATGCCTCTTAGTTCCCAGATAATTATACCCATTTTATGACATGGTTCATGCATTATCCTAAGTTTCCATATGATGATACTTATTTCTTGGAAGGGTATGAGCACACCCCTGAGTTTACAGATGATGATACTTATTTCCTAGAAGGGTGTGGGAATGACCTAAGTTTCCAGATAATGATACCTATTTATTGGATGGGTGTGGTAATGCCCTTGATTTTCTAGATTATGATACATATTTTTTTGGCAGGGTGTGGGCACACCCCTAAGTTTCTAAACAATAATACTCTATTTCTTGGCTGGGCATGGAAACACCCATTATTTTTTGGATGCTTTTCTTTTGTTTCCTGATAGGGAGAGTATTCCCCTGAGTTACTGGATGACCTATATGTGTTTCTTGGTAGGGACCAATTATGACTCATATTCAAAATGAGGCTACTTGTTTCCTGATAGAGTGTGTGTATGTTCTTGGGTTCTAGATGATGTTTTTCATGATTAGAGACATCCAAAATTGGATTAAGTAGGTATGGTCAATCTTAGGTGGAAATTTAGATCCTAAGGATCAACTGTGATTTACTTATCTATTTTATTCAAGTTATTATTTAGCCAGCATGATCATATCACTTTTTCATGCACTTTTATATAACATAAAATGATAAGTACACCATTTGGAGTTTCATATTGTGAATTTATTTATCACCCCCTGCACGAGCACCCTGGTGTACGTGAAAACCTTATGTTTGCATTCAGGTTGAGCATGGGATGTGCAATAAAGCACACAAAGGCCCAATGTTTCATGATTAGACTGGAGAAACTCAATGGGGATATGGAGTCTAGGATTTAGGTATGACTTAGGGATTATAGTAGAGCATTTTTTACATTTTATTTCTTTTTTTATTATGTATATTTGATCATCCCAATTGGCGATCAATCTTCATATATGACCATGTGTCTATATGCTGTAGTTCATTCAATATATCGTGTTTTTTTTTATTTATTTCCATATAATTTGATTGTTTATTATGAATTTTACTTGGTTATTTTTCTATTTTTGTTAATTTTATATGAGGGTATAGTCTCACCATGATATCACCCTAAACCCTCACTCTTAGTCAATAGCCTCTAACATATGGGGAGTTGCACCTAAAGTTACATAACACCCTCATTCCAAACATTGGTGAGTAGTATGGGGTGAGGAGGAATTAAAAAGTGGTATCATAGAATATTTTTCTTTGTCTTACTATTTGGGGTATAGTAGATAGGGAATGGGGATGTGTCAAATATTATGATGGACCTCAGACCGGCTTGTTTTGAACACTTTTTTCGATGGTATTTCCAGGTTACCAGGGATATGATATTATTATTCTTGGTTTTTACTATTATGATTGAGATATTTATTCAATTATAATGTGTATAGTTGATATGTTATTGTGGTTTTGGATCTTGGATTATTGGTAAGTGGCATGTGTACATGCATCATTTTTGGAACATAAGACTCACATGAAATTATTATGCTCATGTGTGATTGATATAACTAATGATGAGGGTTTATTTATTTAAAGTTTCAATAATAACTTATAAGTAATTTTATTATATAACTTTTTGGTTGCATTCTACTTAACTAAACCAAAGTATATTTTCTATGATGATAGGTCATGTGAATTATATAGAGGGATGGTACATGATGATGACTATATAATCCCTCTATGTAAGGGATTTATAGTGACCCATAGTGGTTCTATATAGGCATTGTATTCCTTGATGATTAACCCCATGTGGCAGATTATGATACTAGTTTCAAAAATAAAAATGGATTTAGTTATTTAAAGTTACAATGATGATCTATATGGTGTTTTCCTATATAGTTTGTTGGTGGAATTCTAATTAACTAAACCATTTTACTATGGTGTACTCAACATGGATCATCATAGGGTGATACTTTTATTTTCATATGTGGATGAGATCTTGATCCTTAAGAGGGTAGTCCCATTTGTGGATGCTCAATTAGGATTAGTTCCTTGGATTAGTTGATGACTTACCACATGATGTCTGATATATATATTTATATGAGAACCTTAGAGTGGGTGTATTAGACTATGAGGTGAATTTTGATATTTGAGATGGGGAAGGGTATGTTTCCTCATGAGTTGTGACTTCTATTAGATGTTATTTATGGGCTTGATGGGAATGTCTGATGCTTTGAGACATGACTTAATATATTGGTGATATGGGTGATATGTTTGAGGGTAACTCGAGAGAGGGGTTAACTCGAACTTATGAGTACCATTATAGATATAATCATGGGTAGATGCCTTGGGATATGAGCCTTTTTCAAGGGAGGTGCTACTAGGTATGTGGTATAGGCATAAAGATGCCTTGGGATTTTATGATGTAAAACACTTGAGGTGATTTTCTATCAAGGTTTGGTTTTAGAGGGTAGAATCATCATGATGCCTAACCCTGTTGATTCTGAATGCACTTTTAGTGGTGTGGTGAGAGAGGGTATATGTTTCTAATTTTTATATGACACCTAAGTGTTGGGTGATCATGCGATTTGCCTCTACATATGACAGATGTCAAGCTTATTGTAAAGTAATCATTGAATTGATTTTGATTAGATAAGATTGACATGTTTTAGATCATGGTTAGTGGTTTAGGTGGTTAAGCCTAGTATTTGTGGTGTAAAACTCATGGTAGCGTGAGTCAAGCCGTGTGACCAGATTATACAGTAGTTCACACCCTTTATGTTTGGATGAGTTTGAGGTGACACACACTGGTTGGCACAATGTCACTTGTTGTGGATCAATGAGTAGTTGTGTATGAGCTGAGGACCAATGGATTTGATGAGATTATTTTGAACATGGTTTCTTGGGATTTTGATGAGAGTGATGGATATTTACCATAACACTAATAGGGATACCGTGGATGGATTAGGGCACCATGGTATGGTTGACCAGAGATTTTTCTATGATAGGGGTTGATACAATGGGTGAGCATGATTTTGGAGGAGGGACACATGTGCATTAATTGGATTCAGTTGGTTTGTCACTCAAGGAATTATATAAGGGAAGCAATATAGCGGAGAGTAAACCATTGGTATTTGGAGGGTGTGACACTCATTATAGATGGAATTTTGGTGGTGTATGAGGATGAAATTCTAGGTGAGATGAAAACAGGTAGCTTATGATGTTTCACATTGGTGCTCAGGTATTAATGGGATAAACAATCCAATCATTACATGTAGTGATGGATAGATCATGGGTTGTGGAGGAATGAACCTCATGTTGGTGGGGTTGTGCTTGTGATAAGGTAGGTCATTGGATGACTAAGATTAAATTTGGACGTTAGTGTGTAGATGGATCTAGTTATACCTAGTTCTTTACTGAATACCAGATTATAGATTTGGGTGATATTGGATAGTGTTTTTGAATCGGCATTGAGATCATGATAGATTGGTGTGATCATGGAATGAACCATATCATTGGTGTGCTGATACTTGAGATGATATCATGATGGATGAAATGGGTTTTCAAGCATCCAATCATGTAATTACACTGATTTGTGAAGTCAAAATTTGGTGTGGATGTTTGGATGATCACATGGTACCTTTAGAGTTAAGGAACCATGATTTGGTGATGAGATAGCATGTTGACTGGGTCTGCCAAGCGTTTTTGGGAGAGGTCTTCCAAAAGAGGTTTAAAAAAATGTCTTTATGTATGATTATTCATGGTGAGATGGAAACCACACATAACAAGTCATTGTACCATTAGAAATGCGGTTTTAGTAAGAGATTCTGATTGTTGGAGCACCATATATTGGAATCATCCATTATGAACAAAGAGTTATAGTGGGGAGAACCATGAGATTAGGAATGAGTTAGTTAATGACACTTTTATGTCTTTAGATAGATGAGTGTGGTTGAGTTCCATCTCGAGATTTGTGATGGTGGTGAGTGGGTAGCTTAGTTTTTGATAAATAGTGTGCCTCATGTTTGGAGTTGTGTAGCAGAATCTCAATTGTTTTTATGGATAGAATGTGGTGAGTTAGTTGTAAATTGAAGACCAAAGTCATTTAGGAGTGATGGTTTTAGGACTACTATGAATTCTCTAGGATATAAAGTGTTATAGTGGGGAGGTTGTAAGGACCTGTGTTTTTCTAAGTTGTGAAATTAAAGGGAAATTTTAATTTTTAGTCTCGATTAATTATTATATAAATAATAATTTCCCCTAGAATACGATCTCAAAATAATTTTTAGCGATTTCATTAATTTTATAATGGTTTGTTTACCCTTGGGTTGGAATTTTTGAGATTTTGAGCTGAACATATTTTTAGGTTATTCAAATATTTATTAAATAATATTAAATATTTCTATGTGTGTAAATGTTGACATCACCTAAAAGGAGCCACAAATTTAAATTCAAACTTCACAATTGATTTTGGAATGAGAAGTTTTACTTAAGTGAGGTAATTTTTTTTCAGGTTCTGGGTCTTGGGAGGTACCGTTAAACATATATTTAAATTAAATTAAATTAAATTATTTTCTTCCCACACACTCTCTCCCTCAATCATACAAGGGGGAGGGGTGGATTTACCCACATTCCACCCATTGATCCAAGAGGATAAGGGGGAGAGGGAGGCACTGATATTTGTATGATTAAAGCCGGATCAACATGCAATGACCATGGAATATGGATCTGAGATTGAGCTTATGATATTTCACTATGAGGTTTCCCCATTTTACTGGTCATTTTATAATTTTAAAGTGTAATATGGATTACTAGGGATGCTTTGAGACCTATAGTGGAGTGATTTGGGATGAAATGTGGGTTTTAAATGATTCATGGGGGGTTTTCATTTAGAAAACCTAATCACATGGTGTGTAGTTCAAGAAAAACACCATGAAGTTTATCAGTGTGACATAATCTAGAAGATGATTCCCACATGGTGTGTTGTCTATAAGGACACACCATATAGTATTTTCAATACACGACTCAAGGTCTAGACATGTACATGGAGAAACACCCCACATGTGGTACGTTACATGTAAGATTACACACCATGCAGAGTTACATGACATGAATTGAGCTAGGGTGCATGGTTTGGTACCTTGTGTGGATCACATTCTATATTTTCCTTTATAAATTTCATGTACTTGGGTTTTACATGCCAAGTCTGGTTGAGATACATGCCCATAGGGAGGTGTTGAATGTACACGCCTTATATATATAGTATACACCATGTAGTAAGAAGTTACCTGCCAGGATGGGTTGAGGTACATGCCCAGAGTAGGGAATTGGGATCACACATTGTGTGCACCAAGTCACATGTTTTATATTATTCCCTCTAAGTGGTTTTCATGATTTTATTCCCTGAAGTGGGAATTAGACAAGTGAGGTGTCTATTCTAAGTATTTTTCCACATAGAACATGATGGAGAGGGACTCATTGCTTTTAGAGTCTATTGGTGAGATGATTTGGGGTTGATGTGATATGATGGTATGAATTTTAATCTTAGTGATAAACTGAGAACTCTCTCAAGGGAGACATGATATTGACCTAGGTGAGGGTTGTGAGAATGACTAGACGACCAGGAATGATATTGCCAAGATCCTTGGTATGCGATATCCATATATGGTCCCTGGTTAATGAGATTGAGCTATGATGTAGGATGCTGATAAGGATTTGGATCATCCACTTAATTATTGGGTTAACTATAGATTTTGGGTTGACAAAACACTTTGGATGTTAGATATGGCTTGGTGGTGACATGTAGAGACTGATATGGGTCTAGAGAACCCTAGAGGTTATCATGTGATTTAGATGAGGATGTTGATGGTTTTAGAATGATATGATTGTGTGACTAGGATGGCATTGAGGATTTTAATGAGAGGTTAGGAGGTTTCAGAGGCATGTCTTGAGATGCGGGGATAGGCCCGAGTGTCTAGCTCCCTGGTGAATAGTGGGAGTTCTTAAGTATGGGATGTAATTACTTATGTATATATGACGTGTGATGGTCCTATGGAGAGAGTAAACCTAAAATATGTGATACTTATTTCCTATAAGGGTGTGGGAATTCCTATGAGTTTTTAGATCATGATGCTCATTTCTTGGCAGAGTGTGGGCACTCCCCTGAGTTTCTAGATTATAATACCTATTTCTTAGAAGGGTGCAGACATGCCCCTAAGTTTACTAATTATGATACTTATTTCCTGGAAGGGTGTGGGAAAACCCTTGAGTTTTCATATGATGATACATGTTTCTTGGTAGGGTGTAGGAATGGTGATAAGTTTTCAAATGATAATGCTTGTTTTCTAATAGGGTGTAGGATTTACCCTAAGTTTTTAGATGATGACACTTATTTTATATCAAGGTTTGGGAAAACTCTTGAGTTTCTATATAATTATACATGTTTCTTGATAGGGAAACATCACACCCCTGAGTTTATAGATGATAATACTTGGTTTATTAGGTTTTTGTGGATATGATCATGGGTTTTCAGATGATCTACTTGTGTTTCCTAGCAAATAGTGTCTTCCCTTGAGTTATAGGACGACCCTTATGTTTTTTATGGTGAGGATTGATTATGCCCCTAGTTCCAGATGAGATTACTTATTTCCTGATAGAGAGAGTTTACACCTTAGGGTTCTAGATGATGGTTTCCATGATCAAAGACATTGGGTGATGGTTGAAGTAGGCATGGTCAACCCCAGGTGGGATGTTAGAACTCAAGGATCAAGGATTATTTATTTATTTATTTTATTAATTATTTTTATTTGGCTAGTCTGGGTATATCATGTGTGCATGCACTTGTATATGATATAATACAATAATTACACTATTTAGGGTATCATACTAAGAATTTATTTCCCATCCACAACATGTGCATACATTATGTCTGTTTTTAGGTTGAGCATGAGATATGTGATGGATCGGGAAGAGGCCCATTGTTGTATGATCAGGCAGGAGAAGTTTGATATGGATCTTGAGAATAGGGTTGAGGTGTGTCTCAGGGATGGAAGTAGAGACTTATTTATACTTTATTTATTTTTTTATAATATATATGCGATTGTCTTAGTGGATTATCAATCTTGATATATGACCGTGTGTTTGTATTCTATATTTATTTCAATATAGTATGATTTTGTTTATTTATTTTAGTGTACTCTAAATTTTTATCATGCATGTTTCTTGGTTATTTTTACACTTTGATTACTCTAATATAAGGGTATAGGATTCTCACGAAAACACTTTAGACCCTTGATACTAGTTGGTAGCCTATGACATACAGGGAGACATGCTTAAGGTCACATAGCACCCCCAATCCAGACATTGGTGAGTGGTTCATGGTGGCGAGGTGTTATAGGCATGGAACATGGAATCTAACATCTAGGAATTAAGTACCATATTTGAGATCATTAAGGACCTAGAAGATATATATAATAATCTAATGACACTTAACAAAGTGTTTATTATGTGAATGTTGTTCAACATGAGGCTATCAAAAGGTTGACTAATGTAATACCATGTGAATTACTTCAAAATTATACGAGGTTAGCTTGAATCAGTTAAGGTAAAGTTTGCAGATGATGTATGGGGTCTTTTTATACTATAATCACTACTATGGTCGTGGGATGTGATGGTAATGACAGTTATAAATTCTGATGGAAAAACTAACTTGGTGTATGAGGGTGTCATGAATGTGATCCTGAATGAAGAACTCGGATGGTGGTAAGTACAAGAACCATTCAATAAATGAAGATATATAGGGACATTCAATCCAGATATAAAGTCTAAAGAAACAATAAGAAGATAAGTCTCATGAGATGAGACAAGGAAAATTGGTTGTTCTTGGTCCTACATGTTGTTAATATGGGAAGAGTGAAAAGGGATTGCATAAATCATAAGGAAACATCCATAATATAAACTTATTGAAGTTAAAATTCTATGAGTACAACTAAGAGAGGAAATTGAATGTTTAAAATTATAGTGGAGTCATGAGTGATTGAATTAGGAGAATAATTTTACTTAATGTAAGAGCATGGATGCATGTTCAACTATGTGTCTAGTAAGTTTAGAAAAGTGAATTTGGTGGATGATGAGGCTCTATAAGTATTAGGGAAATGTTTTTTAATGTTAGGATGAAGGATGAAAGCTTCTTGAAGTTAAAATAAGTTAGACACATCCTGAGGGTATAAATAATCCTTATTTCTATAGGTTATATAGATAAAGTAGGTCATGGTACTAGCTTCACTAAAATAGTTTGAAAGGTGAATCAAGTATATGTGGTATTTGCATGAGGAGTAAAGGATGGAACCCTATATTTTAACATAAGATCATATGTAGTGATAATTTATAGTGTTTCAACATCTGATAGTCTAGAGTTATGGAATTGTTAACCTATACATATCAATGAGATGAACATAAAGGTTTAATAAAAAAGGTAATTTTGAATCTCAATCACATTTAATTAAGAAGTTGTGAAAGTTTCATGCCTGGGAAGTAAAAAATAGTGTACTTCAACTTGAATGGATGGAAGTTCAGAGGTTAGAAGTTAGAAATAGTTTAATCAGATGTTTGGAGACCTACCCAAACCTAATATCATGGTGGGTCACTTTACTTTGTAATGTTCATTAATGATGCCACTAGGAAAGTATGGGTTTAATTCCTAAAGCGTAAGTCTTATGTATTTATAATATTCATTCAACGAAAAATAGTGATAGAGAGGGAAACTGATCAAAAGTTAAAATTCCTAAGATCTGAAAATGGTTGTGAGTATAATGGAAGAGACTTTCAAAACTTTTATCAGATGAAGGGGATCAAGATAGTGATAATTGATCTCATTACACCATAGTAGAACAGTGGGGTATGTTTCATGAAACAAATGTCAATATAAAAATTACAAATTATGAAAGTACACATAGGATTTCACAAGGTTATTTGGGAAGAAGAAGTGAACATAACAACATACTTCTTTAATAAAATTATATCCACTCCATTGGTATAGGATGTTCTGGAATGACTATGTTTCGAAAAGAAATCAGAATTTATCCACCTTAAAATCACTGATAGCCTTTCCTATAACCATTTCAATGCTAATTATTGAGATAAAATTGAGAAAAATTATATTACATGTTTCCTTGTGGGATATAGAAATAAATATTTTGAATTTTTACTATGAGATAATTCCAAAAAACAATTCATTAGGAGTCGAGATGTTCTCTTTAATGAGAGGTTTTGTGGAAGGAACAAAACTTGGATGAGATTGAAGTTGAGAGCAAGGAATAAACTAATCAATTCCAAGTTTATCTGAATGGGGACACTAGATGGAAACAAGTTTTTATAAGTTCAGATGCCAGCACAATTGTTTGGAAAAAAATACCAGGAGAAGAAGTTCCAAAATACCCCAGGGATACTAAAGACTGAGGAAAATCTTTGGAATATGGAGCACTATAAGAAGTAGTATCGAATAAAGAAGATTAGTAATTTTAATTTTGAAGACATTCCAGAGTCACGTGGCTAGTACAAAGTTTTGAGGCTGACATGAATTATCTTCTTCTAATGGATGAAATGGAACCTAAAATCCAAGAAAAAGTCTTCCACTCTTAGTGATTCTAAAAAGTGGGAGTTATTTATGAATGGAGAAATGTATTCAATGGATTATATTATAATGTTATTGATGACTTGTAACACCCCAAGCTTCCACAGTATGCTTCTCTTTGAATAATATAGTAGCGTGTGTTGTACGCAACTTCGAGTTCTAACACACACCACAACCAATCAAACTAGTCGTTATGAATAGTAATACCCACTTTTGAAATTTTATAAATTTTATCTTTCAAAATGGACTTCATTTTTGGATTTGGAATATCAAAATTATCTTAGGGTGGATTTTTTGTATTTTTCTGAAAACACTCAATTTTTGAGGAATAGTGAAAAAACACTGAGTTATAGTTTAAAACCGAATTTTTTTATTTAAATAATAATTTATTTTATTTAAATATAATTAAGGTCAAAATAGATACATAATACCTATATAAGTTCAATGTAATTCATTGGAGTTAGTTTAGAATAATTTTAGATATATAAAAATTTTATTGAACTTTTCACCGTCTTTTACCCACCTCCTAGAAGAATTAGAAAATTCACATAAAAATTAATTTTACCGCTTATGTGAGTGGAATTTCGAAAATTTGAGAGACACGGTTAATATCAAGGAGTAAAATGTGGTTCAATAAGATAAAAATAATTTTTGGTGAATAGTAATTTTTTACTTTTATTTACCACGGTTAAAAGTAAATAGGGCAATTAAGGGTAAAAATGATATTAATATTACACTAAAACATGTACTAATTCTATTGGAAAAGTGTATCTAGACCAAAAAAAACCTTAGGAATAAAATATTATCATTTAGGTCCACTTGGATTAGATTAGTACATTTATTATTATTTAATTCCAAGAAGAGTTAAAAGAGTTAAAAATTCAAAGTTTAATAACTAAAACATTTTTAATATAGGGTTATACATAAGATAAATTAGATTATAAATATTAATTATAAAGATAAAAATATTTCCTACATAATGGTAGTTTATTTATAATTTTTAGAGATTAAATAATTTAATTTATTTATGACACAATGGTGATGCAGTAATTACCTAATTAATGAAATATTAAAATAATTGATATTATAAATATCAAAATAAATGTAATTTGAGACTTTTTATGAATTAAACTAATTTTATAGGTTAATATTACTTATTAGGATTGGTTATATAAATTGTTTTCAAAGTAATAATGCTGTTATGAAATTATCAAAAACAAAATACCCAATAGTGTCAAAATTGACATAAAAGAGTTTTTAAAACAAATATTATATTATTAATTGATATTCTATTCCTAAAAATATAATATTCGGCCAAAGGACTTATATAATGATAGTTTTATCATTAATGGACCACTTGGGGGTTTCTTGGAGGTATATAGTAATTTTATTAACTATATAATATAAAAATACAAAGAGACATGATAAATGTCAAACTATTTAACTAAGAGTTAAATATAAATGATAAGGTTAATATAGTGACCCAAACCTATCTAAAATCTATTGGTTGAAATTATTTAGACCCATACCCACCTTAAACTTTATATAATACACTTTGGATCCATTAGAAACCGAATATGAATTTATTATAAAATAATATTTCTAGCTTTTCCAAAGGTGCCCCTCACCCCTCTTATAAAAGGGAACTCCCCCTTCTCTCTAATTCACACCTTAAAAGCCTTTTGTCTCGTCCAAAACCTGCCCAAATATTCTCTAAACTTCCCTCAATTAAACCTAGAGGCCTTAGTTTGATCATAAATCCAACCTAAGGATCCCTTTTGATCAAATCAAAAGGAAGAACCCGAATAAGAGGTAATGTTTTCACCACCCTCTTTCAAGTTTCTTTATTCTTCAACTTATTATTTCTTTGTTATTTCAATTATAAAATAATAACTACAGTATCTTATATATACTGTGATGTTATTATAAATATGGTACAACCATATTCATTATTCTATCCATCCTTTGAATGACATGTCACCATACGTGTGTACGTACGGCTTACCGTCTCCACGTCGTGGTGTAATTGTTATTCAAAACATTATTATTTGGATGGGTATGATAATTATGTGTAATTAATGTAAATAATAAATATAACATGATAATTATTCTGTATATATGATATAACATCCAATTATATATTATTTTAATATCAAAAGAATGATATTGTCGCTCGTGCGTACGTACGGATTACCGTCTCCACGAACGCGATGAGATTCATTCCCCATCATATCCATTCAAGAATAAATTTCATTTGATGATTAAAAGTAATTTTTAGAGACATGATATCATTATAGATATGAATAATATACATCCCATCCATAACAAATACGACTCACATAACAAAGAATATAAAGTAAAATGAATCTGTTAACACCCAAAACGATGATAATACTAAGATATTATTAACAAATCAATGTTTAAAGATCATATATGATATCATATTAATGTATATGATTATTTTATAATTTAATAACAATTATTTCACCATTATACAGGAGTTTAACCTACCCTCAACCAAGGAAAAGTACAAGGTAAGAGTTTATTTCACAATCTCTTCATTATCCGAGTTTGTTTATACGTAATTATCTACTGGGACCTCTTTATCATCCACATCCATGTTTCTTAAAAATGTATTTCAAATCATTCTTACTACTTTACATAATATGGGTTAAAGTTATTTATACCCTTGTTTGACTTTTTATAAGAAGTTTATAAAGGAATCTTTCCATCGTTTTCCAAATAAGGTCCTTTTTAACCTTTTCGAGAGAATTAAGGTAAGAATGCCTTTTTTTAACTTATACGGTGGGTGTGGCTATTTTCTGCCGTTATAAAATCATCGAAGCTTCCCTTAAAATATTATAAGAATATTTTCAAAGTAAATGTTTTCTTTTATAATTATGTGAATTTTAAATGATTTCAAAAAAGAGACATTTCTCTCAAATAGTTTTGATTTCATCTATGTCAACATCCTTTGATGGATTTTAAGCTTATTTGAAGTTTATTTATTATGATACAAAAATTCCATATTGTATTGAAGGTTTTTTGATATGTTTGACCATGGATGTGTTATTTTTATACCATTCATGGTTTATGGAGAAAGTATTGACATTTCGTATGCTAGTTTTAATATGAATGTTTATGTTATGTTTAAACCTGTTCATATGAGGAATGCATTAGACTTAATAAGTGACGGGTAGAGCCCTCTATAGCTCCTCGATGAATTGGTAGGTCTCATGAGACAAACTAGTTTCTTGGAACAAGTCCTTGACAAAATCTTATTTGTAGTCTTGGCACAAGGCCTTGACTATGTGGTTGTGATAGTCTGGCATTATGCATTCCATCATTATGAAAGTGGTTATTGATATTTCATGTGATTATTCGATTAGTAGAATATCCATGTGAATAAGTAAATGGAATTATTTCATTTTATGTCTTCCATATTATTATGAAGTTCAAGTTTAAAAGGCTTTTGTTTTTGTTATACATTGCCTTAAATGTTTATGCCTATTTATGAAAGTTTTTGCTATATTTTTATCCTTACTAGGCATCTAAGATCACCCCTTTCTATGTTTTATTTTTCCCAGGATGTGAATAAGTATTTTATGAATGACCTGTAGGGATAGTATAAGGGGATATGAGTGTGGAGACAATATGTTGTTGTAGTTTTCACTTTATGATGTAATGTAACCTTTATGAACGTATCTAGTGATTCCAAGGCTACTAAACTAATCGGTCTTTCGAGACTTGATATTTTATGATCATGCCAATGTTATGTAATAATGAACCGAATCTGGGTAATTGGGGTTGGGGCATTATAGTTGGTATCATAGGAAGTTTAGTACAAAGCTTGGAAACTAGATTTAGATAAACTCTGATTAGAGCACATAGACCTAAGATGGACTTTGAGGATTAGTATAGAAGAACTTCCTAGAATTTTGGTATTGTAGAGATTTTGTGAGTTTTCCGAGAAATACATCCCTGTCTGGATACAAGCAGGTAGAGGTGGCTCTGGCACAGATGTACCTAGGGGTAAAACCCGAAAACACCACTTTGAGCTAGACTCGAACGGGAACTGGTGCATGACAACAGGCCTTACTGCACTCTTGGTTATGACACTCCTGGGGGATATGCTTAGGATAATTATCATTTTCTTTACAAATCATTATGAAGGGTTTATGAGTATATAATTCCTCAAATAAAACATTTTTATGGTTATGGATTATATCCATAAACTGTTCAATTTATTTTAAGTGGTTTACAAGTTTGGATTTATGTATTGCGATTCATAAACTAATCTAGTGTATGCCATTGTTTAGAAATGGCACCTAGTGGAAGAAATGGAAACTGTATAAATACACACACTCCATGTAGGGATTTCCCTCCTGCTCAATATAATTATAGTGGAGCTGGTGATGCAACTGGTACTGATCAGCTAATCACCATACTGGGACAACTCACTCAGGTTATGAATAATAACCTTACCTGTATAGAGCACCCTGATCTGCAGTGTGGAGGATCAATGTTACATCGCTTCATGAGGCAACAACCACCAACATTAAATGGGAGTAAAAATCCCTTAGTAGCTAAGCAATGGATAAATTCCTTAGAGAAAATATTACATGCCTTGGGGAGTAGTGAAAGGGAAAAAGTTATCATGGCAGTTTACCGCCTCACTAGAGATGCTGATCAATGGTGGTATTTGATTCAAAACACAAAGGAAGATTATGAAGTATCAAATATGGAATGGAGGGAGTTCAAAGATATTTTCTTAGAAAAATACTTTCCTCATGACCATCGAGCAGATATGGAAAGGCAATTTCTGATTCTGAGATAAAAGGAGGATGAGAATGTCGCAAAGTATGAGGTTAACTTTACAAGGTTATCAAGGTATGTTGAAGATTATATACGTAACCCAATAAGTAAGATTTGTCATTTCTTTTATGGTTTAAAACCATTTCTTCATCGAGCATTAGTGCCACAATCCTTCTCGTCATACGAAGATATTGTCTCATGTGCTATCAAGATAGAAAAAGAATTCTCTAAGTCTTACGACTTTAAAGTAAAGCAAGAGAAGAAGAGATCTGCTGATCACTATGGAAATGGAAATAAAGGAAATAAGGGAAAATTTGATTATCCATCCTATAGTAAATGTGGGAAGAAACACCCCGGTACTTGTTTAAAAGGAATGAGAGTCTGTTACAAGTGTGCTGAAAAGTCCACCAAGCTCGTGATTGCAAAGGGAAGAAAGAAGATACCGATGTTCAATGCTACAACTGCAGGGAGATGGGACATTATGAAAATGAATGTCCTAAGTTTTAGGGGAACTTACCTCAGAAAAGGCCAAGGGATCAAGGCCAAGCTTATGCTATCACTACTATTGAGGTAGAAGCTCTGAAAGACGTGATGGCAGGTAATTTAATGGTTTCCTCAAGTTTAGAAAATGCATTATTTGATTCTGGATCATCGCATTGTTTCATATCTTCCCAGTTTTCTAAGAAAATTAGATATTTCCAATTTGATTTAACAAGGGAGTTGTCAGTTAAAACTCCTAAGGGAAGTATCATTTCTACAAAGTTCTGTGAATCTGTTCCAATTAGGGCATATAAATGTTCTTTATCTACTGATCTCATCATCATACCTATGATTGAGTTTTATATAATCCTTGGTATGGATTGGATTTTGGACCATGATGTGAATATTTATTGTAAGAAGAAGGAGGTTACAATTTTTGACGATGATGGTAAATAACACCTTATCTTTAGAGAAGAATCGTCACCACCTGATTGTTACCTAGATCCACCCCTAGTAGATCAACTAAATTCAATTATTGGGGAGGAAGAGAATGAAATAACTGTGGGTGAGGAAAGTAATGTTCAAATATAGTATGTACCTATTGTGAGAGAATATGTTGATGTGTTTCCGAAAGATTTACCTGGACATCCTCCAGAATGAGAAACTGAGTTTTCCATTGATTTAATTCCTGGTTCAAGGCCCATATCGAAGGCCCCTTATAGAATGGCCACTGTGGAATTAGTTGAACTAAATAAACAACTAGTATAATTGAGTAATAAGGGATTTATTCTCCCTAGTGTTTCTACATGGGGAGCCCCTCTCCTTTTTGTTAAGAAGAAAGATGGATCTATGAGGTTATGTATCGACTACAAGGAGATCAGTTCTATAACAATAAAGAACAAGTATCCCCTACCTCGCATTGATGATTTATTTGACCAAATACATGGAGCTCAATAATTTTCTAAGATTTAACTTCGATCTGGATACCATCAGTTGTGTGTGAAGAAGGAAGACATTCTGAAGACAGCATTTCGAACCAGGTATGGGCATTACGAGTTTACAGTAATGCCTTTTGGATTGACTAATTCACCCTCTGTATTCATGGATATATTGGATAGAGTTTTCAAGGAATATATAGATGATTTTGTAGTGGTATTTATTGATGGTATCTTGGTATACTCCAAAATCTATGAAGATCATGAAAATCACTTGCGCCTTATCCTGAAGACTCTTAGAAGACATGAATTATATGGGAAGTTTAACAAGTGTGAATTATGGCTTCAGGAGATCTCTTTTCTTGGCCATATTGTCTCTAAGGATAGAATATTTGTTGATCCTTCTAAGACCAAGACAATCCAAGAATGTCCAGCCCCAACGAGTATAACTGAGGTATGCAGTTTTATTGGTTTAGAAGGTTATTATCAACATTTCATCCAAAATTTTGCCCGATTGGCTAACCCATTAACGAAGATCACATGTAAAAGGGTTAAATTTGTTTGGAAAAAAGAGTGTGAAGAATGTTTTGAAGAACTGAAGAGAAGATTAGTCAATTCTCTTATATTGACTCTACCATCGGGGAATGATGGGTTCGTTATTTATAGTGATGCATCGATGAAAGGACTTGGTTGTGTCTTTATTCATAATGATAGAGTTATTTCCTATGCATCACGATAACTAAATATTCATGAGAAAAACTATCCTACTCATGATCTTTAGTTAGTTGTTGTAATCATTGCTTTGAAGATATGGAGATATTATCTCTATGGTAAAAAATGTGAGATTTATACTGATCACAAGAGTTTGAAGTATATTTTCTTACAGAAAGAACTCAACATGAGGCAAAGGAGATGGCTTGAACTACTCAAGGATTATGATTGCACAATACACTACCACCCGGGGAAGGAAAATAAGGTGGCAGATGCTTTGAGTAGAAAGGATCATTGAATTTTGAACAAGATGAGAGTTGAAAAAGATCCTATACACATGGATCTAGTAAAGATGGATATGGGAATCGCCATGGAAGGTGAAACATCAATGCGTTTTCAAATGGTTGCCAAACCATCTTTACTAGAAAGGATAAAGAGTTCTCAGACCAATGATGAAGAGTTTAAAAAGAAGATTAAAGCTATGAATGATGAGAGATTGCGTGACTTTGCGTATGAAGATGGAATTTTGAAATTTGGGAAGAGAATTTTTGTTCCCAATATACTTGATCTAAAAAGGGAATTGCTGGACGATGCTTATAGTTCCAATTTCTCTCTACACCCTGGGAGCACCAAAATGTATAGAGATTTGAAGGAACATTTTTGGTGGGACAACATGAAGAGGGAGATTGCTGATTTTGTGTCAAGATGTATGGTTTGTCAACAAGTGAAAGCTAGAATGCAACATCTTGGAGGATTCATGCAACCTCTTCCCATACCTGAGTGGAAATGAGATAATATCATTATGGATTTTGTCATGGGACTACCAAAGACTCCTAGAAGGAATGATGTAATATGGGTCATTGTTGATCGTCTTACCAAGTAATCACATTTTCTTGCTATAAGGGAAGATTTACCACTTGAACGTCTAGAAAGAATATATATTAATGAAGTTGTGAGACTTCATAGAGTACCCATATCGATTGTTTATGATTGTGATCCACATTTTACTTCAAGATTCTGGAAAAGTATTTAGAAAGCCCTAGATACTGAACTTCATTTGAGCACTGCCTACCACCCCCAAACTGATGGACAATTAGAATGGACTATTCAAACCTTAGAAGGCATGTTGAGATCATGCTCACTTGACTTTCAGGGTATGTGGGATCAATATTTACCTCTGGTAGAATTTTACTATAACAATATCTTCCATTCAAGTATTCAGATGGAACAATATGAAGCGTTATACAGAAAGAGATGTCGCACACCAACCTGTTGGGATGATGCTGGGGAAAGAAAACTCATAGGCCCAAAATTGGTGGAGGAAACGATGGAAAAGGTAAAGGTAATCCAAAACCACATCAAAGCAGCTCAAAGTAGGCAGAAGAGCTATGCTAAAAACCGAAGAAAGGATTTGGAATTTCAGGTAGGAGATCATGTTTTCTTGAATGTAAATCCATGGAAGGGAGTTATACGTTTCGGTAAGAAAGGTAAATTGAGTCCCAGGTATATAGGACCTTTTGAAATTCTAGAACGAATTGGGGCTGTAGCTTACCGTTTGGAAATACTTCCAAGTCTCTCCAAAGTTCATGATGTGTTCCACGTATCACTGTTGAGAAAATACATGCCTGACCCAACACATGTACTCACTTACGAGGAATTAGAACTGGAACCCGATCTATCTTATTATGAAGAGCCCATCAGGATTTTTGATACAATAAAACAAGTGATGAGAAACCAGACAACTCTTCTGGTAAAAGTTCTATGGAGAAACCATAAAATGGAAGAGGCAACGTGGGAACCCAAGGAACTTATAATGAAGAATCACCCGAGGAACTTATGATGCAGTAGTATTCTAGAAATTTCAAGGACGAAATTATTTTAAGGAGGGGAGAATGTAACACCTCAAGCTTCCACGGTACGCTTCTCTTTGAATAATACAATAGCGTGTGTTGTACGCAACTTCGAGTTCTAACACACACCACAACCAATCAAACTACCCGTTATGAATAGTAATACCCACTTTTGAAATTTTATAAATTTTATATTTCAAAATGGACTTCATTTTTGGATTCAGAATATCAAAATTAGCTTAGGGTGAATTTTTGGTATTTTTATGAAAACATTCAATTTTTGAGGAATAGTGAAAAAACACTGAGTTATAGTTTAAAACTGAATTTTTTTATTTAAATAATTATTTATTTTATTTAAATTAAATTAAGGTCAAAATAGATACATAATACCTATATAAGTCCAATTTAATTCATTTGAGTTAGTTTAGAAAAATTTTAGATATATAAAAATTTTATTGAACTTTTCACCATCTTTTACTCACTTCCTAGAAGAATTTGGAAATTCACATAAAACTTAATTTTAACGCTTCTGTAAGTGGAATTTAGAAAATACGAGAGACACGGTTAATATCAAGGAGTAAAATTTGGTTCAATAAGATAAGAATAATTTTTTATGAATAGTAACTTTTTACTTTTATTTACCACGGTTAAAAGTAAATAGGGTAATTAAGGGTAAAAATGATATTAATATTACCCTAACACATGTTCTAATTCTATTGGACAAGTTTATCTCGACCAAAAATAACCTTAGTAATAAAATATTATCATTTAGGTCTACTTGGATTATATTAGTACATTTATTATTATTTAATTCAAAGAAGAGTTAAAAGAGTTAAAATCAAAGTTTAATAACTAAAACATTTTTAATATAGGGTTATACATAAGATAAATTCGATTATAAACATTCATTTTAAAGATAAAAATATTTAATACATAATGGTATTTTAGTTATAATTTTTATACATTAAATAATTTAATTTATTTATGACACAATAGTGATGTAGTAATTACCTAATTAATGAAATATTAAAATAATTGATATTATAAATATCAAAATAAATGTAATTTGAGACTTTTTATTAATTAAACTAATTTTATAGGTTAATATGACTTATTAGTATTGGTTATATAAATTTTTTTTGAAGTAATAATGTTTTTATGAAATTATCAAAAACAAAATACCCAATAGTGTTAAAATTGACATAAAAGAGTTTTTAAAACAAATATTATATTATTAATTGATATTATATTCCTAAAAATATAAGGTTCGGCCAAAAGACTTATATAATGATAGGTGTATCATTAATGGACCACTTGAGGGTATCTTGGAGTTATATAGTAAGTTTATTAACTATATAATATAAAAGTACAAAGAGACATGATAAATACCAAACTAATTAACTAATAGTTAAATATAAATGATAAGGTTAATATAGTGACACAAATATGTCTAAAATATATTATTTTAAAAGATTTAGACCAATACTCACCTTAAACTTTAAAAAATCTACTTTGGAGACATTAGAAACTGAATATGAATTTATTATAAAATAATATTTCTAGCTTTTCCAAAGGTGCCCCTCACCCCTCTTATAAAAGGGCACTCCCCCTTCTCTCTAATTCACACCTTCAAAGCCTTTTGTATCAACCAAAACCTACCCAAATATTCTCTCAACTTCCCTCACTTAAACCTAGAGGCCTTAGTTTGATCAGAAAGCCAACCTATGGAGCCCTTTTGATCAAATCAAAAGGAAGAACCCGAATAAGAGGTAATGTTTTCACCACCCTCTTTCAAGTTCCTTTCTTCTACAACTTATTATTTATTTGTTATTTCCATTATAAAACAATAACTCCAGTATATTCTATATACTGTGATGTTATTATAAATATGGTAAAACCATATGCAGTATTCTATCCATCCTTTGAATGACATGTCACCATACGTGCGTACGTACAACTTACCGTCTCCACGTCGTGGTGTAATTTTCATTCAAAATATTATTATTTGGATGGGTATGATAATTATGTGTAATTAATTTAAATAATAAATATAACATGATAATGATTCTATATATATGATATAACATCCAATTATATATTATTTTAATATCAAAATAATGATATTGTCACTCGTGCGTACGTACGGATTACCGTCTCCACGAACGTGATGAGATTCATTTCCCATCATATCCATTCAAGACTAAATTTCATTTTATGATTAAAAATAATTTTTAGAGACATGATATCATTATGGATATGAATAATATACATCCCATACATAACAAATACGGCTCACATAACAAAGAATATAAAGTAAAATGAATCTGTTAACACCCGAAACGATGATAATACTAAGATATTATTAACAAATCAATGTTTAAAGATCATATATGATATCATATTAATGTATATGATTATTGTATAATTTAATAACAATTATTTCACAATTATATAGGAGGTTAACCTACCCTCAACCAAGGAAAAGTACAAGGTAAGGGTTTATTTCATAATCTCTTCATTATCCGAGGTTGTTTATACGTAATTATCTACTGGGACCTCATTATCATCCACATACATGTTTCTTAAAAATTTATTTAAAATCATTCTTAATACTTTACAGAATATGGGTTAAATTCATTTATACCCTTGTTTTAATTTTTATAAGAAGTTTATAAAGGAATCTTTCCGTCGTTTTCTAAACAGGGTTCTTTTTAACCTTTTCGACAAAATTATGGTAAGAATGTCTTTTTTTAACTTATACGGTGGGTGCGGCTATTTTCCACCGTTATAAAATCGACGAAGCTTCCCTTAAAATATTATAAGAATATTTTCAAAGTAAATGTTTTATTTTATAATTATGTGACTTTTAAATGATTTCAAAAAACATATATTTCTATCAAATAGTTTTGATTTCATCTATGTCGACATCCTTTGATGGATTTTAAGCTTATTTGAAGTTTATTTATTATGATACAAAACTTATATATTGTATTGAAGGTTTTGTGATATGTTTGACTATGGATGTGTTATTTTTATACCATTCATGGTTTATGGAGAAAGTATTGAAATTTTGTATTATATTTTTAATACAAATGTTTATGTTATGTTTAAACCTGTTCATATGAGGAATGCACTGTACTTAATAAGTGATAGGTGGAGCCTGCTATAGCTCCTCTATGAATCTGTAGTTTCATGAGACAAACTAGTGTCTTGACACAAGGACTTGACAAAATATTATTTGTAGTCTTGGCACAAGGCCTTGACTACGTGGTTATGATAGTCTGGCATTATGCATTCCATCATTATGAAAGTGGTTATTGATATTGCATGTGATTATTCGATTAGTAGAATATCCATGTGAATAAGTAAATGGCATTATTTCATTTTATCTCTGCCATATTATGCTGAAGTTCAAGTTTAAAAGGCTTTTGTTTTAGTTATACATTGCCTTAAATGTTTATTCCTATTTATGAAAGTTTCCGCTATATTGTTATCCTTACTGGGCATCTGAGCTCACCCCTTTATATGTTTTATTTTTCCCAGGATGTGAAGAAGTATTTTATGAATGACCTGCAGGGATAGTATAAGGGGATATGAGTGTGGAGACAAGATGTTGTTTTATTTTTCACTTTATGATGTAATGTAACCTTTATGAATGTATCTAGTGATTCCAAGGCTACTAAACTAATCGTTCTTTCGAGACTTGATCTTTTATGATCATGCCAATGTTATGTAATAATGCACCGACTCTCGATAACTAGGGTTGGGGAATTACATGACTGAGTTATCATAAGTTAAGGGGGGACTTGAGAATAAATGGGTGTCATTTTTGAAGTAGGAATATAATATAAGTATGAGGCATAAAGAAAAATTAGTGGTTAAGGGATTTAAATAGAAGGAGGGGATTAATTTCCCTAAAATTTTCTCCTCAATAGTTATTCATGATACCATATGGAAAATAGTGAGGCTAGTTACATATGATGATATTCACCTTTATCATATAGATGTAAATAAATCCTTCATTCATGGTTATTTATAGTAATATATTTAAATAAAGAAACTGGTGAGTTTTGAGGTCAATCAGAAAGAAGGCTTGGTGTGAAAGATGAAGAAAAGTCTCTATAGATTTTAGTAAGATCTAAGGTAGTTGAATCATAAGTTTGAAAATTTTATATATGAAGAAGATTTCACATGGTGTATCATATATCACTGTTGTTACTAAAAGGTGTGGGATGATGGTAGATTTATTATTCTTCTATTATATGTGGAAGATATTTTTCTAGTTGGTTTAAACATTAAAAGGACACAAAAGCTGAATCATGACCAATTAGGAAGATTCAAGGTGAAATATCTTAGACAGAATAATACAAATATTAGTAATAAATATCATGATAGATAAGTTATAGTAACCTAATCCTTTTATACATAATATTACATTTTTTTAACATAAATATCTAGTAAGTACAACCCAAAGATCACGTGACCTAGTGTCTTTAGAAGATTACATTCATAATACATTAAGAAAGAAACTAAAACATGACATCCTTATTTTATTCTCCATAATGAGATCCTAAATCAAGTTTAGATCCTAAAACTACATAGGATAAACTAGGGAAATACATAAAATAAAGGGGTGAGATAAAAATCCTAGTAAGGGAATAAACATGATAAGGAAACATAACGTGTGAGTCAAAGGTATAACATGATATCATAAAATATAAGGCTTCCAAGTAATCACATAGAATCATAACATAAAGAACATGGCATCATAAGATCATAAAAACATAGGAAATTTTTCATAAACATAAAACATTACATAAACATAAATTAAGGCTAATTGCCAAGATAACATCACATGGTGGACAAAGTCCCATAATGGATTAGGTTTACTCCTTAAATCCCTTACATAATGTCTCATGAGGAAAAAGATTTACCCAAGGAATTGGAGAATTCTCTAGGAACAACCATCATAAAATGTTCATGAATATGTGCTTCAAAAAAAAAAAGAAATAAATCATAAGGAATAAAAATAATAAATACCCATGTAAATAAAATGGGTTGCATAATCTTTCCTCATATCATAATCAAAGGAAATTTTATAATAAAGGCATTTGATAAATAAACATAAGACATATATTACCCCATAAAATGAAGTTATAATAATCTATGTATATATTTGAGACAATTTAGAAGAATTATATAACTTTAAATAGGGAGAGAAAGTGAGTGAGAGAGAGAATGATCATAGCCCGAAGAAAAGGGTGATTTAGAGAGATCCCTTACCTCGAGTCTGAATCATCACATACATTCTTTATCTTCCTGAATAATAAAATTATTTTAATTATTTAATTTATTAATAAACTTTTCAAGTTTATTATTTATTTTATTATATTATTGTCATGTTATATTCAATTACTTAATCATTTAGGTTCATGTCGGATGTTTTAATGACATTCTGCTCATATTCCCAAAATCACTTTGATAAGTTGAATAAGGTCAAAAATATTATTATTTAATTATATATATAATAATAAAAATGAAATAATTATCATTTTTATGAATCAATTTTACTTTTAAAATTAATTATGAAATATGGTTATGAAAAATTAACTACGTCACAATTATGGAGACGATATGCCATATGTACGCATGAGTAACATTTCCATTTTCAATGATCATAATGGAAAGAATGTAAGTGTTATTTTATATTTAAATAATTATAATTATATCATAAATATAATATTTATTCTTTAAATACACTTATATATACCATCCATGTGATATGATAATGAAAAATGAATCACATCGCTTTGTAGAGGTAGTAATCCACAAATGCACATGAACGACATTGTCATCTTTTAATGAATGGATAAGTAAGAAAATATATGATATATTAATTTTAAATAATGATAAAAATTTTCATGAATATAATATATATAAATTAAATCCATCATCATAAATATTCATGATTGATAGTGAGGGAAAAAAAATTACATCGGTTTGTGAGGCAGTAGTCCATCCATACACAAAAACGATGGTTTCATTTTCCATTTGATGGAAGAGGAGATGAATATATATTATTAAATTAACATAATAAAATATTATTATATTTTAGATACTTATTTTATTATATCATCATGTTTGAACAATATTTTAAGGAGGTGTAATAATAAATAAAATAAAAACTCCCGGTTAAGAATGATACATATTATTTGGATAACCTATTTAGATTTACAAAAAAATCCTTCATATGAGGGTTTTATAATCACAACAAGGATTATAAGAAATGGTAGGTAAGTAAGGAATATATTTGGATAGGTATTTTTTGAACAAAAATGATTTTTAAATATGGATATGTGAGGATAGGAGGTGTCCTTTTATAAGTGGGGGAGATAATCCACATGGAATTTTTGAAAAGAATAAAATATATAAATGTATTATTCAAACAAAATGGATAAAAAATGAACCATTACTAAATATTTGATGATATAGGGTATAAATAGGACCATATAATAGAAATTATACATGTTTTTGGGTATTTTAACCATAATCTATTTAGTTTAACCCTCGGTAAACATGTTTTAACCTTAACCGTGGTAATAAATTTTTACTGTTTTTACTATTCATTATGAACAAAAATTAAGTTTAAATTATTAACTAAAATTATTTATTCTAAATTTAAATAATTATTCTATTTTATCAAATTAAATTCACATAAGTGATAGAATTTAATTTAAAATTAAACTTTCAAAACGTGATGAAAAGTTATTTTTCAGGAAAATGCATTTTTTCAAGCAATAGATGATCTTATATTAACTCTATGAAGAGTAATAATAAATATATAAATTTAATTTAAATATTTACTTATTAGTGTTTATTTTAATTAATTTAAATATACAATCTTTATGCACTTAAAAGCAATTTTCAGAAAATTACGTTTTAAGAATAAAAATAAACTTATACCAAAATCATGAAAATTTCCGATTAAAATGAATTTAATTGGATTATTACAAATAAAACGTTTTATATTTTAATTTAATACCAAATAAAAAAATATAATTGTAATTTTAAATTACTTTTTTTAATGAAAATAAATGAAAATATTTGAGAAATCGGTAATTATCACTATTCATTGAAAAATCAATCATCTTAGAAAAATCCCAAAATTTCACCATAAATTAAATTTGAAATTATGATTTCAAAAATTAATTTAATTTTATCAAATTATTTTTCTAAAATTTCAGAAATTTATTATAATATTTTCTCACAAAAATCAATAAAAATTATTTTTGAAGAAAACATATTTTTTTATAGAATAAAATGTCTTTATTAAATATTGAGTGCTTATTTAGTAAGAATTTATCAATAAATTTATATTGAATATGACCTTTAAATATATTTCATAAATTATTTAATCCTATTCATACCTACCAATTTAACTATTAGGTTATAACGGTCATATTTAAATAATCATGGTTCGTTTAGGCTCAATGTTGCATGCCCTATAGGCTATCAAACATTGTTTTCTTTTTCAAATATCGAGGTGTTACATTCTTCCACCATTAATAAATTTCACTCTATAAATTTCATATTACATAGTAAGGTTAAAATAGGTGAGGTTACTTCATGGTTCCTAGGTTTCCTCTTTGTATTTATGGTTTCACAATAGTACTTTGACCAGGTGAGTTTTCTTATGGTGTAGAAATTTATCTCTATAATCCAAGATCTTCATCAGATGATCATCCTAAGAGAGATAATTTTCTAGTTGTACCACCTCTAAATTTATTAAATGTGAGGGACATGGTATGTACTTTCTCAATAGGGATACATGGAATACATTGTGTACTTGAGAAAGAGTTGGTGGGAGTGTTAGTTGATAAGCCATATCTCCGATGCGAGTGAGAATATCAAAGGGGACAATGTACCTTGGGCTTTGATTTCCCTTATTCCCACAACAAATGACTCTATTACATGGAGATATGTGGAGAAAAAAATTATTTATTACCTAAAAATCTTGGTATCATTGATGATTTTCAACACATCTCTTCCATCGACACTGAGCGATCATGATGTATTGCTGAATGGTCTTAACCTTTTCTACCATTTCTATAACGACTTAGGCATTTTTAAAATAATAAATTTTCATATATATTAATATTTATGAATAAGATATTAATTTTATGTTAAATAGGACACTTTTTCTGATAGTTTACTTGACACTCAATAATGAGTTTCTTTGAAATCTTACGTTGCACACAACTTTGAGTTATACTGAAAAATAATATAATAATAATATTATTATTTTAAATGGTAGTTAATGCATAAAAATTGTATTGCTGGAAATGAACATAACTAACTAAATTATGATTAAACATGTTTGTTAAATGTTTTTACATTTATCCAATAAATTTTAGAGCCTTAAAATAAGAATGAATCCGTTTTTAAGCATGAAAAACCCTAATATTTTTTAAAAGGTTGTTTTACCGCCTTTTAAAGGTGAACCATTTTTAAATATAGTTTTTGTCACTTTTATATGTTCTATTTGAAAAAATAAACCCATTATAAAAAAGTGGGATATCAAAATTTAATTTGGATAAAATTTTGGTAATTTTCGGATAAAGTTCATTTTTTAATGAATAGTGAAAAATACTGCATTTTAAGTCAAAACTGTCTTTTAATAAAATTTATTTATATAGTTAGATTGTACTTTTAATTTATTTTAAAGTGTAATTGGATTATGTTTTTATCATTTAATCCAATTTTGGTCATTTTAAGTAATTTTACTTTTAAATTGGACATAAACACATGTCAATCTTTTGATATTTATTACTTCTTAAAAGCCCACTTTTTGGTTTTGACAACGAGAATTAATTTTAAATTAATTACTGAAACTTCTGTGTTTTGAATTTGGGAAAATGTATTCTATATTTTGAATCTGTAGGTCCAAATTTTGTAAATATTTACCTTTTATTTTTAGATATTATGAATAGTAACTTTAGTAATTATTTTATTTACCATGGTTAAAGGGTAAATATGGTAAATTAGGGTAAAAAATAATATTATAATAATATTAAACTACCCTAAAACATGCCATAATCATATTTGATGAGATAGTTCCGACCATGTTAATCCTTGGGTCGATTTTGGGACCCCATGGAGCCACTTGGATGTGAAAATGACATTTTATAAGAATTAATTTAAAGTAAAGAAAAATGTAACATAAACATGTATCTTTTAGTAAATTTTTTTTATATGGGGTTATGTAAGTGATATTTTCAATTAGAAATATTTATTATAAATCTAAAACTATTTCCTACATCATGGTAGTTTATTTATAATTTTTAGACATCAAATAAATAAATTTATTTATGACACAATGATGATGTAGTGATTACCTTATTAATGAATGATTTAAATAAATGAGATTATAAATATTAAAATAAATTTATTTTGAAAATTTTGTGCCATATACGAATTTTAGGGATGATTATGACTTGTTATATTTGAATTAATTAAGTTTTTTGTGAAATAATCAAGCTGTTATGAATTTTAAAAAAGTCATGATATGAATAGTATAAAAATTGACAAAAATGAGTTAAAAAAGTAATATTTTATTAAATGATATAATAGTCCTAAAAATATAAGATTTAGAAAAATGACTTATATAATGTTTAACATGTCATTAATGAACCACTTTAGGTTCTATTGGAATTTTATAGTAACTATATTAACCATATAGTATGAATATACAAGAAGACACGGTAAGAGTGAAATTAGTTAATTAAGGGTTAAACCTAAAAGATAAGGTTATATTTGTGACCTAGACTTGTATAAAACATATTTTTTGAGATATTTTAGACCCAAACACATATTTTATTTGAAATAAATTACTTTGGGACCATTTTAAACTGAAAACCATTTTTATAATAAAATAATATTTCAATACCTTCCTAAAGTGCCCCTCCTCCCTCTTATAAAAGGGCATCACCCCTACCCATTTAATCACACCTCTAAATCCCCTTGGATCTTAAAAAATCTACCCAAATAAGATTCCAACATCCCTCTCTTCCTCCTATAATCCTTACCTTAGGCATAATGAAATTTAAGAAATCCTTTTGGCTCAAATCAAAGGGAGTTACCCAATTTAAGTGGTAGCGTCTTCTCTAAAGTTCCTTTCCATTATTTTACTTATTCACTCCATATTATATTATTATTATTTTATTAAATAAAAAAATAGTATCCTAAATATACTAATATGTTTTTATGAGAATTATTCTAACTAAACTTACACACACCTCCATCTAATGGATATGAACATACTGTTTTTGTGTACAACGAACTACTGCCTCACGAAACGATGATTGTTTGATTTTCCCCTACCACCTATCATGGTGGAAATTATGATGAAACTATATTTATATAAGATATATGTTATATTTCTATTATCTCTAATCGTCTATTTTTTTATTTAAATTATACCTTTATTCTTTCCATAATGTGTAAATACAATAATTTCATTTGAGGAAGTGCAGACTACCACCCCCTCAAAGTGATATGACTCGTTCATTCCATACATGGAACGTATAAAGTATGGTGTTAATGAAATTATATAACATATATAAAATATGATATTATAATGGAATTATAATATACCTATGTATCATTTAGTTTTCATTCCTTTAAATATAAAAAAGAAATGAAAGTAACGTTTATGCGTACGTATAGCTTACCATCTCCATGAATGGTGCATTTCATTTCTTATCTCTAAATGTTATGTACTGTTATAAATACATATATATATACTGGATATATATGGTATTTAAATCATTAATATCATTCTGGAGATAATGAAATTTTGACCACATGGACAATTTTTAATTATAACAAGTTTATTTTCGACTCAAGTACCCAATATCAAAAAACAAATAATATTAACTTAAATAATTATGTAATTTTTATAACATGGTAATAAGTGATATAAAAGGAATAATAAACTTGAAAAAGGTTCTTAAGCAAGTATAAATTAACTTATGTTTATTATTCAGGAAGAACAAAGACCATACATGTCGAGTCAGACTCAAGGTAAGGGACTTCATCTCAATCTCCTTTCATTGAGGAGTATTTTGATTTATACATGAAATTATTTTATACGGTGTATAAACCCCTTTTGAATTTTAATTTCATTCAAAGGGAATATTTTTTCTACGAAGTTTTTTACAAAATGAAAAAAAGGAATGTTTTTAACATATGCGGTGACAATGACCTCTATGCCGCCATAATCGTTATTTGACTTCCTCTATAAGACTTAATGTTTTTAAAAGGAAAAAAACCCCTTATTCCATTTTTTGGGTGTTTTGGTATTGAAAATGGTTTTTGAAATGGATTGAGTATTTCAATATCTTGAAATGATTTATTGTGATTGTAAATGAAATATTATTAGTGAAATTTTGATATTTACAATATTTTATGTGTTATAATTATATAATGGTACTTGGACATTTGACGGGTGGTTACAGGATAAACTAATTACGGGTGGTTACGTGATAAACCAAATGATGGGTGGTTTCGTGATAAACCAAGGATGGGTGGTTATGTTATAACCTCTAATTCATTGGGCATGGAAGTCAACTATATGACTATTACATGTAGTTATATGCATGGAAGTTGACCGTATGTTTATTCCATTTAAGTATGTTTATGTCCTAAGTTATATTTATATGTTATATATAGCTTTCTATGGGATTTATGGTAATATTCTAGTTACAAAAAAAGGGAAAGCAATGATCTTATATTCAGTGAAGTGTTTTTTCTAAATCTTAGTGGTGAAAAGTATTACTTTATGATAAAGTTTTCATGGTTTACTTGTTTTCGCAAGAATAATAGTTTTCATTAATTATGTATCCCTTACTGAGATTTTTATGCTCATACCAAGTTTTTGAAATGTTTTTCATAGGACATGAAGAATAATAGAGTCAAGGATAAGATCAAGGAAAAGTTATACTGTTGCAAGATGAATCTATGTCATGTTTTTCTGAAAAGAGTTTTTATTTTATAAAAAAAGGATAGTGAGTAGAATTGTCTAATTTGTAATTATTAAGATGTAATGTAATAGTTATGGCCTAATTCTCTAAAACTCTAAACCTGAAAATATCCTCATTGTGAAAGAAATTAAATTCTTGATCAAAAGTCAAGATTATGTAATGTTTAAGGTTGAGGCCTTATAGTTGGTATCATATGTTGGTTTAGAAAAATTTAGAGGTTAGAGTGTTATTTAATCATAAGTGACATAGCCATAATGGTTAGAATATTAAAAAGTGTCATAGTTATTTTAGATAAACTGAATGAGTTTAAGATAACATGAATAAGTTTATCTTAGTGTATACCCTCCTCATAAGATAGTATATGATGATTTTAATGATATACTCACACTAACCCTTTTGAAGTTAGTAAATGGATGGATCTAGCAGGTACCAAAGTAACAATATATGTGAAGGAAACTATGGTGGTTTTCTAAATAAGAAACCGAATGAAATGAGAGCTCTAATGAGAGATCTTGTGGTTATTCTTAACCAACTATCTGGAGCCATGATTTACCACTTGAACCTTGGGGATTTTTCTAATGCATCATATATGCAAGAAATGAATCCCTATGGAAGTTCATATAATAATCACAAAGGTATATATATTCAAAAAATTTTGTGTAAAGGATATGGAAAGAAACACCTAGTAAAATGCTTCTAAGGGACAAGAAGATGTTATATATGTGGTAATGAAGGTTATAAAGCAATAACCTATCATGGAAAAATGAAGCATTCAGTTGACTCTAGGGAAGGGAAATAAGTTCTTTTTGAGGGATCAATTGAATGTTTTAAATGTGGTGTGCATGGTCATTATGAAAATAGATGTCCTATGAAGAAGGTGTCACGACCCATCCCCTAGGGACCTTGATGTGACTATCCCAAGACCACCTTTCATAGGCCAGGGGTTGGTGACTAGCACCAAAAAGGCGTATCCCTAAAATGGGAAGACGTTTCCTTTAAACCTGTAAAAACACACATCCCAAGAACACAACAAGATGCAACCATGACGTAAAACTGTAGTAGTAAAAGTGTGTACTGAAATTAAAGGGGGATGGAATATAAGCCCAACTGAAAAGGTACAACTACAACTGAAAATAGAAAACAGCTCCTATGATCATCCACCAATGATCCTACTTGAAGGGTAGGTACAACTTGTCTCCACTGCTCTCCATGTTGACCAGTCACCTCCGTGTACCGCCTGGACCTGCCTCCCATAGTCTCATCCAAGCCGCTCGTCGTCTGCACAAGACACAACAAGGTGCGGGTGAAACCCATGCAGGGGTGAGTATAACAATACTCAGTAGGGATCTCGAGACCCCCAAAGGTCTCTTAGAATTCCACATAGGAATAACAAAAGCATGATCGAAATCACAAATCACAAAGCAATAGTCACAGCTCAAACCAGGTATAACTGAGTACAGTGGTATTGATGATTAGTCGTAAAGATAGATCATCTTACTCTGTCAAGAGGCACTACTGCTGACCCACACAAGATCGATAGGTACTAACCCCCGCAAGACCCACACAAGATCGATAGGCGCTGATTCACACAGAATTGCCGGGTGCTGATTCACACAGAATCGCTGGGTTTTGATTCACATAGAATAACTGGGTGATGATTCACATAGAATAACTGGGTGATGATTCAAACAGAATTGCTGGGTGCTTATTCACACAGAATCGCTGGGTGCTGATTCACACAGAAACACTGGGTGCTGATTCACACAGAATCGCTGTTCATTCTTTACGTCTCAGCTAGACATAGGATTCCTTCTCATAGTACGCTTGATTATGGGAGAAACCGCTCTTCAATCATTCATTCATATTTCAATGGCCACAAAGTCCCACAAATAAGTTACCCTATGATCTGTCATGTCATAAGGGTTCCAATGCAACAGATGGCGCGCCAACCGGACGCCCGGTCTGTAAGTTATTGGCATTTTAGCGCTGAGGGCCCGATTGGATTTGGAGTTGATACGACCCATCCATACTCAAAATTTATCCAAAACTATTTTGGAGTATCTCAAAATGACCGTTTTTCTCCAAGGATATCAGCACCACAAACGTTTTGTCAAACAGACATCTGGTTTGCAAGATACGGCTTTTTGAGCATATCAGGGCCCGAGAGGGGTCCGAGTCCGGTCTGACCCAGCCCGACCCGACCCAGTTCGGGTCAAACTGACCTGGTCCGGATTTGACCCGGCCTAGCCTGAACTTTCCTGGGATATCCCGGTTGAGCAAGTCCATGACCGGCCTGACCCACCGGCTGGGCGTGGCCCGTCGGATGGTCCGACCCGTTGGCTGGCGCAACCCGTGCGGGGGTCGTGCGGTCCGCCTCCGGAATGGCTTAAAGAGCCATTCAGTTTATTAAAGGGTGGTTCTAGGTGGTGCTTCCTCATCACCCTAGGGTCCCGCAGGGAGTGGGTCTCAGCCTTCGTCACGTCCCTCCTTCAGCGACGCGCGACGGTATACCGCCTCTGCTGCCAATGCGGTTGGCTAACACCAGCCGCCCCCTTCTCCGCCACAGTCCCGCCCTCATCTGCGGCCAGAGAGCACTGGACACCACCTCCGCTGCTGGTGCCGGTAACTGGTGCCACCACATCGGTGAATCTTCCGCGGGCCATAGGGTGACCTCCGGTGGTCCATTCTTCCTTTCGGACGCGCCTACTGTCCTCCTTGGATACCACTATCGTTGTGTGCCTCCCAGTTTCAAGGTTACTTCAAATTCAAAAAAAACTATTTCTGAAGAACGCAATGAAAATCAAGCGGCGGAGGGTCCATGCCTTGTTCGTTTAGCCCACTCACTCCACGTTAGCATTATAAAAAGTGGGAGTAATTTATACAACACATTAAAATAATGATAAACCCCGTTCAAATCCCCCGTAATGACCACCTTCAAATTCAAGATTGAGGAGAATAATCATGGGAATTTCTTGAATTAAAAGACAACCCCTACCTCGATAATTGTTGGAGTCATTACGGTGGTGGATAGAGAATCCGTGCTTTGATGAAGCCATTGGAATTCGTTGCTCCCGGTTCAATCCCACCAACGATGTCCTAGCATCTGTTCCTCATCGGTGGAAGATACTGCATTACTTTTCCAAAGGTTCCTTGCTTGGTGAAGTTATGTCAAAACTCCAACCTGAGCCTCACTTAAATAAAGGGGGTAAAGGGTGAGTAATGCACCGAGGAATTAATGAGGTTCATTAATTGACACAATTAATGTTCCACATTAATTACACGAGGGGTGGTTATGCAACCAAATTGTAATCAGGAATTTAATATCCCATATTGAGTATCTGAATGCCTTTGTGGTCCCCGCCACCACTACTCAACATGTGGTAGAAAAAAATAAAAATAAAATAACAATATCTAAGTTATTTTATTATTTCTTTAAAAGGCTCAAAAACTAACTTTTTCACCCGACCTGCTATGGTCGAAGTGAAGCTTCCCTTAAGAGAATCCTGGTGCTACAGATTCAATGGTGTCCTCAGATTTCAATTCCGAGTTCCAGATTAAAAGTTAGAAAATGCCACTCACACGTTTACTGAACATACCCTAAAAAAAGTTCAAAATTTTATTCCAAGCACACCGGGCCTTAAAATCAAGTGCTGTTAATTTTTGTAGACTCTTAATAATCCCAAATAATTTAAAAAAAATTACATGGAATTTCCAGGTATTTACATTCTCCCCACCTTAGGACTTTTTGTCCCTGAAAGCTACAACATAACTAGGGGAACAAATGGGGGTACTGAGAATGTATCTGGTCCTACTGCTTCCATGTGCTCTCTTGGATATTCCCATGCTACCAATGAACTCGCACCATAGGAATTGAATGCCCATGAAGGACCCAATCCTGTCGATCCTCTATCTCCACTGGGAACTCCGCAAATGTCACCCCATCGTTGATGTCCAGCTCGCCCCAGTTGACAACGTGCGTTGGATCATGCATGTACCTCCTTAACTACAACACATGAAAAACATTATGCACCCAGTGCATCTGTGGGGGAAGAGATAGATGGTATGACACCTTTCCTACTCTTCTGAGGATCTGAAAAGGTCCGATGAACCTCAGAGATAGCTTTCCGCCCTGACCAAAACCCCGTAATCCTTGTTGGGGTGCGACCCGTAGGAAAACATGGCCCCCTCCTCAAACTCCAAGGGTCTCCATCTCCTATCGGCATAAGACTTTTTATAGCTTTGTGCAGTCTTCATCCGCTCTTGGATGATCTGCACCTTCTCTATGGTAGCCTGTACCAACTTTGGACCCATAAGTTCTGACTCCCCTAGGTATGTCCAGTAAAGAGGTGATTAACATTGTCATCCATACAAGGACTAAAAAGGAGCCATGCCGATTGTGGAGTGATAACTATTTTTGTAATAAAACTTGACTAGGGGAAATTGGTCCTCCCAACTATGACCAAAATCAAGGACACAAGAACAAATCATGTCCTTGAGTGTCTGTATGGTCCGCTCTATCTGACTATCTGTCTGTGGGTGAAAGGCGGTGCTCAAGCGTAGCTGAGTCACGAATGCCTCCTACAATCCCTTCCACAAGAAGGATATAAAACGTGTGTTGTGATCTAAGATGATCGTCGATGGTACCCCGTGAAGTTATACAATCTCCTGTATATAGATTCATCCCAAGATCTCTACTAATCCTGACTCTCAGATGGGTAGGAAGCGGGCCAACTTGGTGAGTCAGTTAACGATCGCCTAGATAGAATCATGGACCATGGACGTACATGGTAGCCCTATCACGAAGTTCATGGATATACCATCCCACTTACACTTTGGTACCTCAAGTGGTTGAGCTAAGACTACTGGTACCTGATGCTTGACCTTCACTTGCTGACAAGTGAAGCATCGGGATACAAACTCTATCACTGCTTTCTTCATCCCTAGCCACCAGTAATGATGTCGGAGGTCCTGGTACATCTTTTCCACTCTAGGATGTAACTCCAAAAGGGATGTGTGGAACTCCCTCAATACCTCCTCTCATAGTGTCACTGGTATCATGGTGCATCCTCTGAAGAGAACACCGTGCTGCCCACCTTTAGAAAATCTATCGGGAGCCTATCTTGAGCCTATCTGAGCACATCAGGCCTCACAATCAACGTCCCCAAGCTGTGCCTCCCTAAATCTCTGAATTAGTGGGGGAGTAACTATCATAGAATGGAGGTAAACTACTCCATCTCTATCCACAAAGGATATCTACAACGTGGATAGCTACTTTGTCACCTCACCCAATAACTGTAGACCAGACCTCTTACTGAGTGCATTTGCTACTACGTTCCCCTTCCAAGGAGTGTAGACTATCTCAAAGTCATAGTCCTGGAGGAACTCTATCCATCGTCATTGTCTCAGGTTCAGGTCCTTATGTGAGAATATATACCTAATACTCTTGTGATTAGAGTAAATAGTAAACCATTCACCCATCAAGTAGTGCCACCACATCTTCGGCACAAAGACCACTACTGCTAATTCCAGGTAATGGGTATCGTAGTTCTGCTCGTGATATCTCAATTGCCATGAGCCATAGGTGATCACCACTCGCTCCTACATCAGGACACAACCTAGTCTGGTCCCTGATGCGTCACAATAAACTACATACCCAACGCCCTCTTCTGGTAGCCTCAAGATGGGGGCACTCGTCAGTCTTTACCTTAGCTCCTGAAAACTCTGCTGGCACTTCTCCATCCACAAGAAAGGCTGCCCCTTCCTCATCAAGGCTGAAAAGGGTGCCGCTACCCTGGAGAATTCAGGTAAAAATCTACGGTAGTAACCAACCAATCCCAGGAAACTCCTCACCTCAGTCACACTCTTGGGTGGCTCCCATTAAAGAACTGCCTTTATCTTTGTCAGATCCACTGCAACTCTAGACTCTAAGATAACGTGCCCTAGGAAGTGGACTTCTCGTATCCAGAACTAGAATTTTGAGAGCTTTCTATATATCTGGTTCTCTTGAAGTGTATCTAGAAATATCTGCAAGTGCATGGTTTGCTCCTCCTCTGACGCCGAGTATATCAAGATGTATTCAATTAAGACCACCACAAAAAGATCGAGGTATGGCTGGAATATCCTGTTCATGAGCTCCATGAACACTTCTAGAGCATTGTTCATGCAAAATGGCATCAACAAGAACTCATAATGGCCATACCGACATCTGAAGGATGTCTTCGGTACGTCCTCATCCTATACCCTGAGCTGGTGATAGCCTGATCCGAGGTCTATCTTGGAAAACCATATAGCTACCTTCAGCTGGTCGAAGAGATCATAAATCCTCAGAAGTGAATACTTGTTCTTCATGGCCACCTGGTTCAGGCACCGATAGTCCACACAAAGCCTTAGAATCCCATCCGCCTTCTTGGAAAACAATATCAGGGATTCCTATGGAGAAACACTGGCCTTAAGAACCACTTCCTCTACAAGTCCTCCAACTGTACCTTCGACTCATGAAGCTCCATGGGAGCCATCCGATATGTTGGTGTAGATATCGGTTCCGTCCCGGGGTACATGTCAATGTGAAAGTCTACCTCTCTATGAAGAGGTAGTCCCAGAACATCATCAGGGAAGACATCACCTTACTGGTCCACCACTATAGGATAACTCAGACTCCTCACATCAACTGCTCTCAGGGTGAGGATGGCCAAATGATGAGTAATATGCTGCACCCTCCTCCAAGATAGTCCATCCTATGCTAAAAAGGTTTCCTCCTCACTGGTGAAGGTAAAACTAATCCCATCCTTACAAATACACCGCACTTTGCGCCTAAAACAATCGATCTGAGCATGGACTGTGGATAGCCAGTCCATACCCAAGATGCCGTCGTAAGGCCTCAACGCTTCTACTAGGAGATCCTAGCCAAAACTATCACCTCTTAGAGTGAGCTAACATTGCCTGCACTAGTGTTTAATTGTTGAATCTTCTCCCGTAGGAGTCTCTAATCACAAGGATTGAGCCAACAACTCCATCAGAATCTCCGAGCTCAGAATGAGTGTTTTTGCAATGAAAGAGTGACTGACACCTGTGTATATAAGTACTGCAGCTAGAGTGGAATAGATACAGATCATAACTCTAATCATCTCTGGAGTGACATGGTCATAGGCCTATACTTCCTATAGATATGCTCTCCCCTGTCCACCTGCTTCTTGTGGTCGGGGTGGGCCACCTGGTGGTGGTGGTGGTAGAATCTCAAACCGTCATCCACCACCTATTGCACGAACTGATCCTCTTCCACATCTTCCGCCCTACAGAACTCCTTGCTCGAACCTCAGCCACTACCTTGGAGGTTCCTCGACCATCTTCTAATCGTCGGTACGGCGGGTCAGGCAGTCGCGAGCCATGTGGACCTACCCGCCGCACGTGAAGCACAATATTATTCCCTACTGACCTCCTCTACCTCGCGAGCTCCTCACCTCTGACCCTACATCCTGGGGTCTCCCTCCAGAAGGTCTGGTCTGTTTGGACCTCTATGTCATCTTCCTAATTCCTGGTGCATATGACTCAGCTACCTTCCATCCCGTGGTGGCTCTCACCGTCGGTTCCTGCTAAGATAAGAAGCTCTCCACCAACAAAGCTTGCTCTAACACTCCATCCCGCGTCGAGATATTCAATGATATCATTGACACTATGATCTTCCACTGGAGACCCTTCTCAAAGGTCCGGGCCATGAAGAATGGGTCCTGTACCATGTTAGTGGAGTAGCGTGAGAGGTTAGTGAATCTAGACGAGTACTGGTCCACTGATAAGCTACCCTGCTATAAGTGCATCAGCTCCTGGATATGCATAGAGCGTAGTGTCGCTGGAACAAACTTCAACCTAAAGAGGCTCTCAAAGTCCGTCTAGGTGAGGGTCGCCTCCTCATGTAACTAGAGAGTCAGGCTCCACCATCTTCCTATCGTGCCCAATAAAAGACTAGTAGCTAGGATCACCATCTGCTCCACTGGTGTCCCAACCAGGAAAAAAAATCTAGCCACAGCCTCCAGCCAGTCCTCAGCTGCCAGGGGATTTGTCTCACCTCGAAACCCTAGAGTCCTCTACTGTTGGAACTCATGCAACGTGATCAGTCGGTGTACACCATCCTCTAGTGAGGCTGGTGGTAACTTCTTCCCTCAGAGTGGTGGTGCTGTTAGTACACCACCCGAAGGTTCCAACATAGTAAGAGGGCCCTACACCGAAGCCTTGTTGCTCTGTGGGCTGTCATTGTGTACTCTCTCAGGAATCCTGACTGGATATCTATGTAGAGGTATCCTAAAAAGAAATAGGCACACAATGGTTAATAAGTTATACCTAGTGAGATGACTCAAAAGAGATCAAAAGTAAAAAAAATTCTAAAACACACGCAATCAGTGTTTTCGTGCACCGAGTTGGAAATCAGAATTCAGGGTCTTAGTGTATGGATACATCGACCGCCGCACCAACACTGGGCTCCCCAAACTGAAAATCACACTCAAAACACTTAACAATATTACCCCATTAGAAAGATCAAAGTCTTAGTTCTTCGGTAGAACCTACTCCTCTGATACCACTTTGTCATGACCCGTCCCCTGGGGACCATGCCGTGACAACCCCAATCCCACCTTCCATAGGCCAGGGGTTAGAAACTAGCACCGGAAAGGCATATCCCTAAAATGGAAAGACGTTGCCTTTAAACCTTTACAAACACACAACCCAAGAACACAACAAGATGCAACCACAAAATAAAACTGCAGTAGTAAAAGTGTGTACTGAAAGTAAAGGGGTCCTGAATACAAGCCCAACTAAAAAGGTACAACTACAACTAAAAACAAAAAACAACTCCTACGATCATCCACCAAGGATCCTACTTAAAGGGTAGGTACAACTCCTCTCCACTTCTCTCCACATTTACTAGTCAACTCTGTGTACTGCCTGGTCCTGGATCCTACAGTCTCAGTTGAGCTGCTCGTCGTCTACACAAGACACAACAAGGTGCAGGAAAAGACCATGCAGGGGTGAGTATAACAATAATCAGTAGGGACCCCGAGACCCCCGAAGGTCTCTTAGAATTCCACATAGGAATAACACAAGCATGATCTAAATCACAAAGCACAAATCAATAATCACAGCTCAAACTAGGTATAACTGAGTACAGTAGTACAGATGATTAGTTGTAAAGATAGATCATCTTACTCTGTCAAGAGGCACTACTGTTGACCCACACATGATCGATAGGTAATAACCCCCACAAGACCCACAAAGGATTGATAGGTGTTGATTCCCACAAAATCACTGGGTGCTGATTCACATAGAATCATTGGGTGCTGATTCACACAGAATCGCTAGGTGCTAATTCACACAGAATCATTAGGTGTTGATTCACACAAAATCATTAGGTGTTGATTCACACAGAATCACTGGGTGCTGATTCACACCGAATCGCTGTTCATTCTTCACGTCTCCTCCAGACATGGGATTCCCACTCATAGTATGTTTGATTTTGGGAGAAACCACTCTTCAAGCCTTTGGTCATATTTCAACCAACACTAAGTCCCATGAAGAAGTTACCCCATGATACGTTATGTCATAAAGGTTCCAACGCAATAGACGACGTGTCAACTGGACGCCCGGTCTATAAGTTATTGGCATTTTAGTGCTAAGGGCCTGGTTGGATTCAGAGTCGATACAAACTAGTCGTACTCTAACTTTCTCCAAAACTCTCATGGAGTATCTCAAAAGTACTTTCTCACTCCAAGGATCATAGCGCCATAGACGGTTCATCAAACGGATGTCCGGTTCGCAAGATATGACCTTTTAAGCGTATTAGGCCCCAAGAGGGGTCCGAGTCCGGTCTGACCCAGCCTGGGCCGACTTGACCTGGTTTGGGTCAACCAGGCCTAGTCTGGGTCCGACCCGGCCTGGCCCAAATAGGTTAATCTGGGCCGCGGTGGGCTCCATCTGCTGGGCTGCAAACCGACTTGGCCCGCTGGCTGGCGCGACCCGCACGGGGGTTGCGCGGGGGTCTCGCTGTCCATCTCCCAAATGGCTCAAAGATCCATTCGGTTTATTAAAGGGCGCCACCAGGTGGTGCCGCCTCATCACTCATGGGACCCATAGGGAGCGGGTCCCGACCTTCATCGTAGTACGATACCGCAGCCCGCCTTTCGCGGCGCGCAACGGCATACCGCCTCCACTGTCAACATGGCCGACCAACACCGACCACCCCCTTCTCCGCCATGGTGCCAAGCGGTGCTGCCCTCATCCACGATCAGTGAGCACTGGCCACCACCACCGCTGCTATCACTGGTCGCCGGTGCCGCTGCATCGGTGCTGCCCCGGCGAATCATCCGTGGGACACTGGGTGATCTCTGGTGGTCTGTTATTCCTTTCAGATGTGCCTGTGGTACTCCCGAGATGCCGCCGTCATTGCACACCTCCCGGTTTGAAGGTTCCTTAAAATTGGAAAAAAACCCGCTTCTGAAGAACGCAATGAAAATCAAGCGGCGGAGGGTCCAGACCTTGTTCGTTTAGCCCACGCCCTCTGCATTAGCATTACAAAAATTGGGAATAATTTATAAATAAAATTAAAATAATGATAAACCCCATTCAAATCCCCTACATTGACTACCTGAAAATTCAAGAATGAGGAGAAGAATCATGAGAATTTCTTGAATTAAAAGACAAACCCTACCTCGAGAATCGTTGGAGTAGTCACAGTGGTGGAAGGAGAATCCGCACTTTGATGAAGCCTCTGGCATTCATCACTCCTGGTTCAATCCCTCTAATGACATACTAGCTTCCATTCCTTGTTGGTGGAAGACATCGCGTTACTGCTCTAGAGGTTCCTTTCTTGGTGAAGCCGTGTCAAAACTCCAACCCGAGCCTCACTTAAATAGAGGGGGAAAAGGTTGAGTAATGCACCGAGGAATTAACGAGGTTCATTAATTGATGTAATTAATGTGCCACCTTAATTACACGAGGGGTGTTTATGCAACCAAAGTGTAACCAGGCATTTAATATCCCATATTAAGTGTCTGACTACTTCTGTGGTCCCCGCCACCACTGCTCAATAGGTAGTAGAAAAAAAATAAATAAAATAAAAATCTCTAAGTTATTTTATTATTTCTTTAAAAGCTGCAAAAACTAATTTTTTCACCCGACCTACTGTGGTCGAAGTGAATCTCCCTTTAAGAGAATCATGTCACTGTAGATTCAACGATGTCCTCAGATTTCAATTCCGAGCACCAGCTTAAAAGTTAGAAAACACTGCCCTCACGTTTACTGAACGCACCTTAAAAAAGTTCAAAATTTCCATCCGGGCACACCGGGCCTCAGAATCAAGCGCCATCAATTTTCGTAGACTCATAATAATCCTAAATAATTTTTAAAAAAATCATGAAATTTCCTGGTCTTTACAGAAGGTTCAGGAATGGGATCAACAAGACCATACAAATATATGTTTACCAATACCTAATGCCATTCCAATTGAAGATGAGGAAACTAAAAATGACCTATGAAAGGTATGGATTATTTATTAGCTCATGTTTTAGAATTATTGAATTATTAAGACATTATGAATAATTTTTTTTGTAGGAAAGAAGTATAAAATAATAATATGGAAAAACAAGGATAAAGGATCATGAAGAATGTTTAATTATTAAGGCATTTACATTTTAGGAATTGAAGAGTTATATCAGATCTATGGTGATGATATGTTTAAATGTATTAATGATGGGGTTACTTTGGAATACTTCTAGTATTTGTAACCCTTAAGTTTGTTATATAAAAATGTTAATTGAGGAAGAATTATCTTTTATTTTGTGGAAATAGTTATGAAGAACCATTAGGGTTTATATGATCCCTAAATTTGAGGCAATTACGAGGTATTAGTTTTTGGGATGAAAAATGTGAAGTATGAAATAACCATTGAGGTTAAAACATGTTATGGATATTTTTAAGGATTTTATATCATTTTTAATGTTATTATAATTATATAGTTTTTGAAAAAGGACAACACACAGACCGTGTGATAGACCGTCTCATTGGACAAAACTGCGGGAATCAAACCCACAACCAAAGTGAGACTGGGATTTATCACCTACCACTGGACTATGTGAAGTCCCTTGTTAGTATGACTAATTATTTTTAGTTAAATGATTTTATGGATCAAGAATAACTTGATTTTTGAACTTATGTTTTATCAAATGGATATCCTTAGTATAGAAAAATGATTTTGTGATTAAGTGATAAATGTTGTTTTGAAAGACGTTTTCTCTTTTGGGAATACTATATGCCTAAGGAAAATAGAATACTATGGTATTTCATTTTAGGAGTAATGGTGGAATTTTATTTGGAAGAATCTATGTTTTTATTGTGTACTTACAATGATTTGGGTTATTTATGGAAATGATTAACCTATCTTTGAGAATTTGTGATTAGGATAATTACTTTTAAGTATGATAATTTATGAGTAGTCGATGTTATTTGAAGATAAATGTTAAGATTTATCATGGAAGACTATGTGATAAAATTCTTATAAGATTTGGGTTTCAATATTAGTTTGGATTATATTAAATAATTTTAAGGACAATTGTGTATCGAATGGTCTTTGTTGAACTTTGGGTATTGTTTGTTGAATTTTTGATATTAAGAGTAGTATTTATTTTTATAAAGGATTAACCTTTTTGGGGATTATCTGATCATGTACTAAACATTTTGGTTTTAGTTAATGTCTAAAGATAGGGGAAATTTTATAGTTCATATTTTGTGGCTTATGTGATTCTCTATAAGTTTATTCTAGCACTTCATGTATGACCATGTCATCATGAATACTCATCGTTTGAAGAAAAGATGAGTTTTTGGTAGAAATTTGTTAAAGGATGAAACTCTACTTGAAAGGTAAGTATAATTCCTTATGTTCTTAGTCAATATCATAAATAAATTACTCAAATTTAGTAAAGGAACTTAAAATAAAAACATTGTCCGTTTAATTTTCCTACTTGGGAATCAAAGACCGTTTAACCCATCACATGTTTATGGTTTTCTAGTAGTTAACTTTCTATTGATCACGTTTTCTATCACTCTCCATCAGAACTTGATGGTTAGTTTCTCTTCCATATCCATGATTTCATATATGAACTCTAGTATGTAATATCTCAGGTAACATTTGTACTTATCTTTCTTTCTTTAAAATTAATAGTTTTATTGATTCTTTTTCTGATCTGGGATTTTCAATGAAGTTTCCGAGCCCAATTTTAAAATTGTGAGGATGCAATTTTCAAAAGGGGGGAAGGATACAATGACCCAGGTATTTATAGAATAATAAATTTTCATATCTATTAATATTTATGAATAAGATATTAATTTTATGTTAAAGAGGGAACTTTGTCTGATAGTGTACTCAACATGTAACAATGGATTTCTTTGAAATCTTACATTTCACACAACTCTGAGTTATACCGAAAAATAATATATTAATAATATTATTTTAAATTGTAGTTAACGCATATCCATTATATTACTGGGAATGAACATAAATAACTACATTATAATTACACATGTTTCTTAAATGTTTTTACATTTATCCAATAAAATTTAGAGGCTTACAATAATAATGTATCCGATTTTAAGCATGAAAAACCCTAATATTTTTTAAAAGGTCATTTATTGCCTTTTGAAGGCAAACCCATTTTAAATATAGTTTTTGTCACTTTTATATGTCATATTTGAAAAAATAACTTCTTTAATAGAAGTGTGATATAAAAATTTACTTTGGATAAATTTTTGGTAATCTTCTGATAAAGTTCATTTTTAATGAATAGTGAAAAATACCGCATTTTAAGTCAAAACTGCCTATTAATTAAATTTATTTTTATAGTTAGATAGTAATTTTAATTGATTTTAAAGTTTAATTGGATTATTTTTTTATCATTTAATCTAATTTTTTTCATTTTAAGTAATTTCACTTTTAAATTGGACATAAACACATGTCAATCTTTTGATAGTTATTACTTCTTAAAAACCCATTTTTTGGTTTTGACAACGGGAATTAATTTTAAATTAATTACTGAAACTTCTGTGTTTTGAATTTGAAAAAATAGATTTCATATTTGTAATCATGATGTCCAAATTTTTTAAATATGTACTTTTTATTTTTAGACATTATGAATAATAACTTCAGTAATTATTTTATTTACCATGGTTAAATGGTAAATCTGGTAAATAATGATAAATAATAATATTATAATAATATTAAAATACTCAAAAATATATCCTAATCCTATTTTATTAGATATGTCCGACCATGGGAATCCTTGGGTTGATTTTGGAACCCCATGGATCCACTTGGATGTGAAAATGTCATTTTATAAGAATTAGTTTAAAGTAAAGAAAAATATAACATAAACATGTCTCTTTTAGTAATTTTTTTTCATGGGGTTATATAAGTGATCTTTTCCACTATAAATAGTCATTATAAATCTCGAAAAATATTTCCTACATCATGGTATTTTATTCATAATTTTTAGACATCAAATAAATAAATTTATTTATGACATAATGATGATGCAGTGATTACCTTATTAATGAATGATTTAAATAAATGAGATTATAAATATTAAAATAAATTTATTTTGAAACTTTTTATGCCATCCATGAATTTTAGGGATGATTATGACTTGTTATATTTTAATTAATGAAGTTTTTTTGAAATAATCAAGTTGTTATGGATTTTTAAAAAGTCATGATATGAATAGTATAAAAATTGACAAAAATGAGTTTTTAAAACAAATACTATTTTATTAAATAATATAATAGTAATAAAAATATAAGATTAGTAAAAATGAATTAGATAATGTTTAAAATGTCATTAATTAACCACTTTAGGTTTGATAAGCATTTTATAGTAACTATATTAACCATATAGTATGGATATACAAGAAGACATGGTAAGAGTCAAATTAGTTAAATAAGGATTGAACCTAAAAGTTAAGGTTAAATTTGTGACCTAGACTTGTCTAAAACCTATTTGTTGAGAGTTTTTCGACCCAAAAACATCTTATCCTTGAAATAAATTACTTTGGGACCATTTGAAACCGAAAATAATTTTTATAATAAAATAATATTTCAATACCTTCCTAAAGTGCCTCTCCCCCCTCTTATAAAATAGCATTACCCCTACCCATTTAATCACACCTATCAAGCCCCTTGTCTCATCCAAAATCTTCCCAAATAATCTCCCAACATCCCTCTCTTCCTCCTATAAGCCTTACCTTAGGAACAAGGCAATTCAAGAAATCCTTTTGGCTTAAATCAAAGGGAGTTCCACGTTTTAAGAGGTAGCATCTTCTCTGAAATTCCTTTACATTATTTTAATTCTTCACTCCATATTCTATTCTTATTATTTGATTACATAACAAAACCAATATAATAAATATACTAGTATGTTGTTATGATAAGTATTCAAACTAAACTTACACACACATCCATCTAATGGATACGAACATACTATTTCTGTGTACGGTGAACTACTGCCTCACGAAATGATGATTGTTCGATTTTACCCTACCACCTCTCATGGTGGCCATTATGATGACAATATATTTATATATTATATATATTATATTGATATTGTCTCTATGATTCTGTTTTTTTATTTAAATCACACCTTTATGCTTTCCATAATGTGTAAATATGATAATTTCATTTGAGGAAGTGCAGACTATCGCCCCCTCAAAGTGATATGACTCATTCATACCATACATGGAACCTATAAAGGATGGATTTAATGAAATTATGTAATGTATATAAAATATTATATTATACTGTAATTATAATATACCTATGTATCATTTAGTTTTCATTCCTTTAAATATGAAAAAGAAATGAAAGTAGCGTTCGTGCGTACGTACGACTTATCATCTCCATGAACGGTGCATTTCATTTCTTTTCTCAAATTGTTATGTACTATTATAAATAAATATATATACTGGATATATATGATTTTTAAATCATGAATATCATTCTGGAGATAATGGAATTTTGACCACATGGACAATTTGTAATTATAACAAGTTCATTTTCGACTCAAGTACCCAATATTGACAAAACGATCTATATTAACTTAAATAATTATGTAATTTTTATAATTTGTTAATAAGTGATATAAAAGGAATAATAAAATTGAAAAATTTTCTTAAGAAAGTATAAATTAACTTAAGTTTATTATTCTGGAAGAACAATGAACATACGTGATGAGTCAGACTCAAGGTAAGGGACTTTATCTCAATCTCCTTTCATTGAGGAATATTTTGATTTATACACGACATTATTTAATACAGTGCATAAACCCCTTTTGACTTTTAATTTCATTCAAAGAGAATATTTTTTCTATAAAGTGTTTTACTAAATAACGAAATGAATGTTTTTAACGTATGCGACGACAATGACCTCTTTGCCTCTGTAATCGTTATTTGACTTCCTCTATAAGCCTTAATGTTTTTAAAAGGAAAAGAAATACCTTATTATGTTTTGGGGTGTTTTGGTATTGAAAATTGTTTTTGAAATTGATTGAGTATTTCAATATCTTGAAAGGATTTCTTGTGATTGTAAATGAAATATTATTAGTTAAATGTTGATATTTGTAATATTTTATGTGTTATGATTATATAATGGTACTTGGACATTTGATGGGTGGTTATGTGATAAACCAATGATGGGTGGTTACGTGATAAACCAAGTGACGTGTGGTTCCGTGATAAACCAAGGACAGGTGGTTATGTTATAAACTTCAATGCATTAGGTATGGAAGTTGACCGTATGACTATTCCATTTAGTGATATGTGTGGAAATCGTCCGTATAGTTATTCCATTTAAGTATGTTTATGTCCAAAGTTACTTTTATATGTTATATGTTGCTTTATATAGGCTTTATTGTAATATTTTGGTTACAAAAAAAGGGTAAGCAATGAGATTATATTCAGTGAAGTGTTTTTGCTAATTCTTAATGGTGAAAAGTATTACTTTATGATAAAGTTTTCATGGTTTACATGTTTTATCAAGACTAATAGTTTTCATTCATTATGTATCCCTTACTGAGATTTTTATGCTCATCCCAAGTTCTTAAAATGTTTTTCACAGGACATAAAGAAGAATAGAGTCAAGGATGTGATCAAAGAAAAGTTATGTTGTTAAAACATGAATCGATGTCATGTTTTTTTAAAAGAGTTTTTGTTTTATAAAAAAAGGATAGTGAGTAGAAGTGTCTAATATGTAATTATTGAGATGTAATGTAATATTTATGGCCTAATTTTGTAAAACTATAAACCTGAAAAGATCCTTAATGTGAAAGAAAGTAAATTCTTGATCAAAAATCAAGATTATGTAATGTTTAAGGCTGAGGCCTTATAATTTACATACTCATTTTAGGCCCCAATAGCTTTCATAAACCAAATTATTCCCAACATACATGTGATATACATATTTTACTATAAAGGGATTCATAAGGAGCCATTTGGATGCTTGAGTGAAAGCTGTTATTATGCAATAACTCGACTAGAGGAAGATTTTAATCCCATCCTCCTCTGAAGTCCATCAAGAATGATCTCAACATGTATTCCAGTGTCTGAATAGTCTACATAGATTTCAAATCAATTTGGGGGCGATGATACGTACTTAATTTCAACTTAGTATTTATAGAATTTTTGAGACTCTTCCATAACTTTGAGGTAAATCTCATATCTTAGTCAGATATAATCAAAAGTGGTGTTCCATGCAGCCTCACCACATATTTGATATATATCCTTACAAGTTGATAAAGTGAGAAGTCATCTCAAATTACAATAAAGTGAGTAGTATTTGTAAGATGATCCACCATAACCCATATGACTTTATTTCATCTTGATGTCTTTGGAAGACTAGTGACAAATTTAATGGTGATGTTTTCCCATTTCCATGTCAGTTTGGGTAATGATTGCATCATACCCTTATAAATTTTCCTTTCATCTATCACTTGATGACATACCAGACACTTTGATGTATATTCTATGATATTTCCTTCATATTCTCCAACTAATAGTGCTTTTAGATATCTCAATACATCTTTATGATCCCTAGGTGGATAGAGAAGGTCAAGATATGTGCATCATTCAATAGTTATTTCTTTATCTCAAGATTTTATGGTACAGATAACCATGACCCAAATATTAAAAATCATTTTTATTCAATTTTAAACTCTAAGTATTTCACTTTTCTTATAGATTCCACCTTATTCTGAATTTACACATCATCCTTTAACTAATCTAGAATGGATTATCAAATAATCATTTGAGAAAGTTATGATAATGCTTCTTCTTTTGTGATTCCCATATCTATCATTTTCAAGTTTATAAAGATTAGATCCTTCTCAATTCTCATAATTTATAAGGTTTATGGATCCTTTCTAATTAGATTATCTTCTAATTTTTTGTCATTTCTTAGGATAGCAATGGAATGAGAAGTCACAGTTCTTGATCATATTTAACAATTTCTACCCATAGAGATACTTTATATATATTTTCAATATAAAGATCACTCTATCCAACTCCATATAATGTGTTGGATAGTTTTATTCATTACATTTAAATTTCCTTGAGGTATAGGCTATCTCTTTATCATTTTTCATCAGTAAACAGACCAAGACCTTATTTAAAGCATCACTATATATCATGAAAATTTACCCAATTAATATAATCATGAGGACTAGTGTAGTGATAAGACTCCTTTTTAACTCCTTAAATTTCTCTTCACATTCATTGTTATAGACAAACTTTACCCCTTCTGAGTTAGCTTGGTTAGCGGGTTTGATAATTACAAGAAGTTTCTCACAAATTGTTGGTAATATCTAGCCAGTCTAAAGAAACTATGGATATTTTTATTTATTTTTGTAAAGGTCATTAATAAATTTCCTTTATATTAGAAGGATCCATATATATTCATTTTATGGTGATAATATTCCCCAAGAATGATACTTACTTCACCCGAAACTCACATTTAATGCACTTTGCATACAAATTATATTTTCACAAAGTTTTTAGAATAATAGTCAAATGATTCTCATGATCCTCCTTGATTTTTAATTATATTAGAATATCATCATTAAATACTACCACAAATTAGTTAAGATAATCTCTAAAGACTCCATTCATTAAGTCTATAATATTTCTGGTTCATGAGTGATCCCATAAGGCATCACTATTAACTCATAGTGTCTATACCTTGTTAGAAAGGTAGTTTTGAGAATATCTTCCTTATTCTCCTTTAATTAGTGATATCTTGACTGAATTTCCACCTTAGAAAAATAAACATCCCCATGTAGTTGATCGAACAAGTCGTTTATCCATGGAAGGAGATACACGTTCTTTATCATGATTTTTTTTAGTTCACGGTGATCAATGGAAAGACACATTGACCCATACTTCTTATTGATTAAGAGTACCAAAACACCCCACTATTAAGTACTCAAATATATAAAACCCTTTTCTAGATTCTCTTGTAACTAATTTTTCATCTCTTCCTAATCAACAGTGGATATTCTGTAAGGAGTCTTTGATATGGGTAGATATCCAGGTATAAGTTTTATTGAGAACTCAAACACTTGTTCAGGAGGAAGACCAAGAAACTCTTTGAGGAATACATTAGTATAATCCCTAACAATGTTCATGTCTTCAATAATGATTCTATCATTTGTCTCAATTATTTGGGCTAAACATTCTTTATCATAAGTCAGTAATATCCATGCTTTAATAGAATATTCTAGGGGAGATTCATCCTCCTCCTCACACATGTACATAATCTAAGGATGACTTGAGACATGAAGAGTGATCTCCCTCTCTTGAAAGTTGATGTAGGATTTATATAATGATTGCACCATTTTCTATTCTCATAGATAGATAAAAAACCATACTTTGAGGTGATGTTTGAATAGTTATACTGAAGTTACATGATATAAAATAATTCATAGATTTAGAATAAAAAAGTACATTATCTATTCATGAATGAATAACTAGTGTACCTGCCACTACATCATTGTTGGGATGCACCTCATTAGTAGTGATAACATATGACCTTCGTTGATATCTAATATTTAGAGGTTACTATTATTAACTGTCTCAACAAAACCTTGGATTAGGGCATTGGCTTGCATAATGCATATATTCCTTGCAATTGAAGCACTATACCGTAGACTGAGTGTTGATTTCAACCTTATTTTATTCTTCTATATTAGTGTGATTCTTCATTTACCTTTGGCACTAATTAGCCTGACACCCCTGTTTTCCACATTTGAAACATATCCCGGTTCCCTTCAAATAGTTTCTAGGATGCTTCTTCCCACACTTTTGATAAGTGAGATGTTGGTTTTTCTTTTCTCTATATTTTTCTATTTATCCTCATGAAGAAAAATCAATTTTATGCTTTTTATCTTCAGGCCTATGAGACCACTGAGAATCTATAATCTCTATATCGACCTTGAGTGCACAAAGAACAATCTTTTTATAACTATTAAAGTCTCAAATCACCAAATAATTTCATATACTTGTATTTAACCCACTAAATAATTGGTATACCTTACTTTCAATGTTGATGAAAAATATATAGGCGTACCATACAATCCTTGTAATGTTTTCCTCATATGCCCTAGTAAACTCATATTGTTTTTACTTCAGTCTGAGAAAATCCCTATCCATTTTAAGAAGGATATTATAGGGAAAATATTTATTGAAAAATATTTTCTTGAATTCTTCCCATTCCATGGAATTAATATTATATTTTTAATTCATGTTCTTGATCAGCATTCACCACTGATCTACTTCCCCCTCCATGTAATAAATTACCATCACAAAATTCTCCTATTATGAGCATTTGAGGGTAGCTAATATATTCTTAATAGAGTTAATCCATTATTCCATGTTCATAGGATATAAATATAAACTAAAATTAGGATACCTTTTTTATATAAAATAATAAACTAAAAATTTATATTTCTTAGGATAAGGAAGGAGTTTTTCATGATTCAAGTTATTATTCATAACTTGATCTAGTTGAGATAGTAATACAATGAAGTTATTATCTCCAACTGCCATAAGGTTAGGAAAATCATTAGGGAAATAATCACATTTCCTATCACATTGGTTTTTGTTATGGTTTCTCCTATTTCCCTCCATTAACTAAATAAGAAAAAAAAACAATATGATAATACATTAACTAATAAACATACAAAATGGAAACTTATAAACTTAGAAAGAATAACTTATAAATGATAATTATATCCTAAATTATGAGTATATAGGTTTCATTATAGGTTATCCATGATAATGTTTCATATTAGTTTTTCTAACCTAATAATTTTTTCAAGTCCTTCATAATGATTCATAAAGAGTTTGTGAAATTCCAAATCACATCTGATGGGAGTGTCAAAACAGGTGTGAAACAAGGCCTCTTTGTCATTCATCAGGTGACAATCGAGTCAAATCCCAATGCACCATTTTTAGAGTTATTACACCTAAGTACAAATGTTATAAATCCACATCCAATTGTAGTATATAGATAGTAATTTAATTACTTAGAAACCACTTGTTCTATACTTCACTAAAATTCCAATATATTTTCCTATAGTTAGACTCATCCCTAGGGTTCTCACTAAAGTATTCTAGTCTTAATCCCACAAAATAAAAAGACCATTATATAATACCAACTATAGTGACCCAATCCTTTTACATATATTATTAATTTTTTTAACATAAATATCCAATCATTACAACCCAAATATCATGAGGCCCACTATCTTTGGAAGACTAGGTTTATAATACATCGAAAGGAAACTAAAACATGACATCCTTATTTTATTCTCAATAATGAGCTCCTAAATCAATTTTTGATCCTAAAATTTCATAGGATAACCTTGGAAAATACATAAAAGAAAGGGGTGAGTTAAAAAAACCTAGAAATGTAATAAACATGATTAGGAAACATAACATGTGAGTCAAAGGTATAATATTATATAATAAAAGTGAAGAATCATAAGTAATCACATAGAAGTATAACAGAAAGAAAATGGTATCATAAGATCATAGAAACATATGAAATGTGGTAGAAGACCAAAACATAACATAAGCATAAGTCAAAACTAATTTCAAAGACAACACCACATGGTGGACAGATTCCCATAGTGTATTTGGTTTACTTCCTAAATCCCTTATATAACGTCTCATGAGACACAAACTTTACCTATTGAATTAGAGAACTTTCTGGGAACACCTATCATAGCATTTTAATAATTATGTGTTTTATAAAAAGGAAATAAATCATAATACATAAACATAAGAAATATTTATGGAAAGAAAATGGGTTGTATAATCTTTCTTTATATCATAATCAAAGGAAATTTCACAATGAAGGCATTTGAGAAATGAATATAAGAAATGAATTACCCCATCAAAGGAAGAGAGGATAAGCTAGGTATATACATGAGATATATATATATAATTTAGAATCATTATGTAAATTTAAGCCAACGAGCCTGTACACTAGTGGTACAGGCTCCTGCTTGGTATCCAAACGACCTAGGATCAAATCCGGGCAGTGACTAATTTCCGGGTATTGTAGCACCACTGTAGTAGGGTACTGTAGCAGTACTGTAGAAGTGGAAGACTGTAACGATGGAAAAATTGTAGCAGTGAAGTCCTATAGCAAGAACTGTAGCGGTGGTGGTACTGTAGCAGCCCAGGTACTGTAGCTGTACTATTCACTGAGGGGCCCTTTGGGCCAAAAAATGGGGTTTCAAGCCTAGTATTCAGGACACTTGGCCTTAGGCCTTTAGGCTATGTAATGGGTCCCCCTCTACCTAGTCTAAAGAGGTATTTGCTTTAAAATAATAAAATGAGGCTTCGACCACAACCTTTTAAAAAAAATTATGTAAATTTAAGTAGAGAGAGAAAGTGATTTAGATAGAGAATGTCCATAACCCAAAGAAAAGGGTAGTTTAGGGAGATCCCTTACATTGAATCCGACTCGTTATGTACATTATTTATATTCATGAATAATAAAATTATGTTAATTATTTACTTTATTAATAACATTTTAAAAGTTAATTATCATTTTATTTATTTATCATGTTATATTCAATTACTTAATTATTTAGGTTCATGTTGGATGTTTTGATGATATTCATCTCATATATCCAAAATCTCTTTGGTAAGCTAACTAAGGACAAAGAGATCATAATTTAATAATATATATAATAATATTCATGAAATAATTATAATTTATATACATAAATTTTACTTTTGAAACTAATCATGAAATAAGGTTATGAAAAATCAACTATGTTACAATCATGGAGACAGTATGCCATACGTATGTATGAGTAACATTTCTATTTTTCAACGATCATGATGGAAATAAGGAAAGTGTTATTTTTTATTTTAATAATGATAATTATATAATAAATATAATATTATTTATTTAAATACACTTATATATACCATCCATTTGATGTGATAATGAAAAAAATCACACCACTTCATGGAGGTGGTAATCCACACGTGCACACATACGACATTATCATCTTTTAATTAATGGATAGTTAAGAAAATATATGATAAATTAATTTTATAGAATTATAAATATTTTATGAATATAATATATATAAATTAAATCCATCATCATAAATAGTCATTAAAGGAAATGATGGAAAACAAATTACATCTGTTCGCGAGGCGGTAATCCGCTGTACACATGAATAATGGTTTCGTTTTCCATTTGAAGGAAGAGGATATGGATGTAGGTTATGACATTAACATAATAAAATATTATCATATATTATATAATTATGTTATTATATCATTATGTTTTAATAATAATTTAAGGATGTTGAAGAATAAATAAAACAACAACACTCGGTTAAGAATGATACCTCTTCTTCAGAAAACCTCTTTAGGTTTGCACCAAAATCCTTACAAGGAGTGTTTTATAATAAAACCATGGATTATAGAACATGATAAGAGGATTAAGTAAGTGATTTTATCAGGTATTTTCTTAAACAAAATTCTTTTTAAGTGTGGATAGGAGAGGAGAGGAGGTGTCCTTTTATAAGTGGGGATGATGACCAACTTGGATTTTTTGAAAAGAATAAAATATATAAATGTATTATTCACACCAAATGGAAAAAAATGGAACATTAACAAATATTAAATGAAATAAATTTTAAATATTTCCATATAATATAAATTAGATAAGTTTTTGGATAATTTTAACACTCATATTTTATTTTAACCCATGGTAAACCCGTTTTAACCTTAGTCGTGGGAATAATTTTTTACTATTTTTACTATTCATTTTGAAAAAATTAAGTTAAAATTATTAAATAATATTAATCATACTGATTAAAAATATGTAATAAATTATATAAAATTAAATTTAGAGTAGTTTCATAATTTAATTTAAAATTAATCCTGCAAAATGCGATGAAAAGCATTTTTTTTAGAAAAATACATTTGTCAAGCAATAAATGATATTATATTAAATATATGACTATAAATAATCATTATATGAATTTAAATTTACATAAATATATATAATATATAAATTTCATTTAAATATTTTTTTATTAGGGTCTATTTTAATTAATTAAAATGGATAAATGTTATGCACTTAAAAACAATTTTCAGAAAATTGCATTTTTAAGAATAAAAATAAACTTATACCAAAATCATGTAAATTACTGATTCAAATGAAATAAATTATATTATTATAAATAAAATGTTTTACATGTCACTTTAATACCAAATCCAAAATATAATTTTACTTTTAAATTACTTGATTTAATTAAAATAAATGACAGTATTTGAAAAATCGATAATTTTCACTATTCACTAAAAAATCAATCATCTCATGAAAATCAAAAAATTTCACCCTAAGTTAATTTTTATATGATGATTTAAAAAATTAATCTCATTTTATCAAATAAATTTTCTCAAATTTCCATAAATTAATTATAATATTTTCTCACAAAAAGAAATAGAAATTATGTTCGAAGAAAATGTATTTTTTGAAGAATAAAATGTCTATTAAAAATTGAGTGCTTATTTCCTAATAATTTATCAATAAATTTATATTTACTATGAAATATATATATATTTCATAAATTAGTTAATATTATTCATACCTTCCAATTTAACAGCTTGATTATAATGATAATATTTAAATAATCATAGTTCTTTTAGGCTCGGTGCTGCATAAAGTATACACTATTGAAAATAGTTTTGTTTTTAAAATATTGGGGTGTTGCATAGGGAAGACTGAAATTTGGTGTTATCTCAAAGGGATTTAATATGGAAGGCCATCAAAAGGTTTAGGATTACTAAATTCAAGTTAGTCTCAACTCCATTGGCCATACACTTAAAACTATCTAAGAAGAAGGCACTTAAAATGGAATATGAGGTATAGTATATGGAATAAGTTCCATTTACATCAGTGGTTGGAAGTTTTATGTACGTTATGATATGTAATTGACTATACATTTCATTTTCAATGGGTTTTATGAATCAATTCATGTTGAATTCAAGAACGGAAAACTGATAGGCTATGAAATGGATTATTTAGTACTTAAAGGGGTCATACGATACAATATTATGCTTTGGGATGGACTATTCATTGTGAGGTTATATTGATTCCAACTTCCCTAGGGATTAAAATACATAAAAGAGAACCACATTATTTATGTTCACCTATGGAGGAATAACTATTAGTTGGATATTGTGACAATAATCAGTGATTATTCTGTCAAAAAATGGAAGCTTAGTATATAGTTACAACAAAATCTATGAAGGAATTGGTATAGTTGATGTGATTATTAAAGGAGCTTAGAATAATTATGGAGTTTGGAGTGTTATTATGTGATAATCAGAGTATGATTCACTTATCTCAAAATCTCATGTTTCACGAAAGGATGAAACATATTGACCTAAAATAATATTTCATTCAGAATATGTTGGAAGAAAGGGTGTTAGATTTGCATAATATAGTTAGGAAGTAAAATCCAATAGACATGTTCCCCAAAACTTTAGTCCAAGAAAGTCTGAGGAAAGAATATGCCTTAATGGGACTTAGGTGAACAAACATAAGGAAAAGAGAATAATGAATTTATTTACTATGGATTTGGAAGAGTTTTTTTGTTCCAAATTTCTAGAGAGTATGCTAAAGGTTCCCTACAGAGTGAACCGAATGATGGTTCAAACTTATGTTTAGTGTATTGGTAGTATAATATCTCTAGAATATAGTAGGGTGATGGATAAAAATATTGTCTGATGGGGTATGTGTACTAGTCAGTGATCCATATGAGGTTCAATGAAAGTCATAGGGAAGTCTTCACAATTCAAATGCAAAGGGACTAGGTACCTTCACTATTCACTTGCTATAATGGTTAGGTGTCAATTTATATAGTCAATCAGTAGTCACCATGAATCAATGGAGGTTCATATATCAATTTCAAATAATGGTGCAATGAGATAACTGACTGGTACTTACTATAAGTAAGTGGGACCATTAGTAAATGTTGTACGATGTGATTGAATATTACTTGAAATTAATGAGTCAATTTTACTGAATTAGTAAAAGTGATTATATTTCTTATATCTTACAATTAAAATGGAATGCATAAGTATTTATTATATGGAAATAGGATATAATGTCTAAACCATTTTAAACCAGAGTGTTATTTTCATTCTTTATTCTAATCTTGTGTATTGTGTGAGTTAAGAGTTTACTTGAGTGATTGCGAGATCGACTTGGTGTAGTGAGTAGGGCGTGTTGTTTTCCTATCTCCCAGTATACTAATCTTGAGGAAGTATTTATAGGTGACCTATTTTCATTACAAGAATTGTTTGGTTGATTGTATCCAATAATCAGATATAGTGGTGGATTCCCAACACTTTAGTACCCAGGCGAACCTCATGTTCACTAGTTTAGTAGGGAAAAATCCCAACATTGGATAATCGAGCTGGATCAGGTTGATGACTATTGTAGTGGATCCTCCTCTCATTTTTACTCTTTTTTTATTTTTATATGTGATAAAACCAGTGGATAATTAGTTGGTATGTATGATTATATTCTTCCATATTACATTTTTTATAACATGACTCTTGTTTATTAGATTCCATATACTCCGATTATTTATTATATATGTTTGTTTATTTCTATTATTTTTTATTCTAATATGAGGGTATAGTCTCCCCAGGTTAATACCTAGACCCTCACTGCTATTTGAAAGTCTTTAGTGTATAGGGAGGGGTACTTGAGGTCATGTGATGTCGTCAGATGGGGCACCAATGAGTGGTATCACGATCTCTGGCTAGAGGGATATTGAAAAGTGGTATCAGAGTATATTTTTATTTATAATAATATTTAGGGTATGGTATACATGGAATAAGGATGTGTGATATCCCGTGATAGACCTCATACTGGTGCATTGTAGATACCTTTTTTGATGAGAATTCCTAGTTATCAGTGTTATAAGATTATTGTTCTAGATTTTCACTATTATATTTGGTGTATTTATTCAAATATGATGTGTGTATTTGAGATTGTTATTTATGGTTTTAGTTATTGGAGAGTTGGAAAGAGGCCTGCGTACATGCATCATTCCTGGTATATAAGATTCATATGAAATTTATGTGATTGTGTGTGATTGATATCACCGACTATTGAGGGTTCACCTATTTAAAGTGTTAATAACAACTTATAAGGTGTTTTTACATATAAATTGTTGGTGGTATTCTAATTAGTTGAACAAAAATATTTTTATATTGATAGGTCACATAGATCTTACAGTGAGATATTCTCTGATGAAATCTATATAGTCCCTATTTACATAGGATGCATAGTGACCCTTAATAGGCCACTATAGGAATTTTATGCCTTAGAAATGGTCCCTTTGTGGGTGATTAAGATACTGGTTCAATTATATAAAGTGTTAAAAACAACCTTTATGCTGTTTTCCCATATAACTTCTTAGTGAAATTCTACTTAACCAAACCATGTGTCTATGGTTCACTTTATGCAAATCATCTCAGGATGATGTCATGAAATGTACATGGATGTGACCTAGTCCTCGAATGTGTGATGAGGGTGGGTGCCTAAGGAGGGTTGGTGATTCTACATTTTATTCTTGGTATGCATATATAAGAACCCTAGAGTGAATTTTATGGAATGAGAGTTTTCTTGTGATATTTGAGGTAGATAAAGAGGTGTTACCCTGTAGTCTATGACCTAGGTGGGGTATGGTTATTTGATAGGTGGGAGAGCCTAGTGCCTTTGATATTTGACTTAGGATATCAACGAGTCATGTGTTCAGACTAAAAAGTAGGATACTTTTATATTATTGTTAAGTATGGTTGTGGTATACGATGGTAACCTAAGAGAGGGGTTAGCCCGGACTTGTGAGTACCCTTAAATACTAGGATCATGAGTAGATTCTTAGCATTTGATATTGATGCATGGTAAGTTCTGTTAGATATGTGGTGTAGGAATGGAGATGTATTATGTATTTCATGGATTTGAATCCTATATGAGTGAATTTTTAATGGTTATAGAATGGGTAGATTATTTGGTTTTGGGAATGATTCTTGTGTGGTGAGTGATTATGTAGTAGGCCTTGACAAAAGTGAGATAAAAATATCGTAGAAAGAAAGAATTAGGGTGGTCCTGATTAGATTATATTAACATTAAGCAGATAATGATCATTTTTTCAGTGTGTGAGACCAGGTTTGATGATATGAAACTCATTGGAGCGTGAGTTGGGTTATGCAATCAGGTTATATGGGAGTGTGAAGTGTGGGTTCCAGACATAGTGGAAGCACATGGATGGGTGTACCCAACTTTAATTTTAGAATTAATGACGATCAATCCAAGATCTGTCACGATGATAAAAACCTGGATCTTCAAAATAAAATGAAGAACGAAAAGGGAAGAGGGAAGTCCCAGAACAATGGAGAGGATCATAATATGTTGGTTATAATTAATTTAATTAATTGACAAGAATTACCTTGATGGAATTCTCTATCCATTGTTGTTTCTGGTCACAATCCAATGTGATCTGTCATTGCGTCATAGAATCCAAGTGTAGGATTACTATAATGGTGATCTATAGGTGTTCCACTTATCTCTGGACATTGTCAAAGGGATCTCCCGGGTGCTAGCATAGAAGATACTCCGCTTGCGATGTTTTCCTTCAATTGCCTTGAGAGAAAATTCAAAAGCACTCTCCTTGATCTGGTGGAGGAGGTTCTCTCTTATAAATTAAGAGTGTTCTTGGAGGAAAGTAATTCTCTCTTGGATTGAGATATTTCTCTAGATCCGTTGTGCACAACCAAAAAAATGGATAGGATTAATGAGAATAATGTAATTGGGATTTATAATACTTATAACAATGAAATAAAATAATTACCCATATGTATTTATTTATTTCATTTAATTCTTAGTAAGGCCTCATGTCTAATAATAGCGTTTGATTATTATTATTACTTTACAGGTGCCGAATGAATTACACATAATATTATTTAATTAAATAAATAATATTATTTCTCAAAAATCCCCAAAAAAACTATATGGCATGTATATTAATACACATGGCGTGTAATTTTGTTTTTCCATTTTCTTTATTTCCTCCACCGCATTTATTAGAAATTTAATAGTGACTATTTATTTCTCAAACAAATATCACTGCATTACTCACTAATAAATATATTATTTCACCCACAATATATTCTCTCGAATAACTGGTGTCTAAATAAATGAAATCATGCATCCTTGAATAATTATTAAACCACAATCGAGAATAATATTTATTCAACTTGTTAAATGAATATTTAACTGAGATACTTGGATACACTTAGTGTGTGACACTCTAGGCCTCTTTCTCAGAGGAATTAGGCGGAGCCTACCTAAATTCCAAGGTTATCATCTAATAACATGCCAAGGCACCCATAGAGAAAGAAGTTAACGCTTTAATGATGTGTCACCTCCTACAAATGCTTACCGTGTAATGTAATACCAATCAAGCATGTTTCATGCTAGTGCCATCAACCCATGTGCTCAATTATTCTTTCTTTGAATTCTCAGAATTGAACTTTCCCATTCCTTACCATGGCCATGGATTTATTAGGCTATATCAATTCCATCAAAAGTACTGAGATATCAACTTCTATTATGGAACATAAGAGACAAATCCTTTCTCGCATTATCTAATAATGTGGTATTACTCGTGACACACCCAACATATCCTACCTCACTACAAATAGTGTGTCATAACAATTTTTGTAAATAAATCTAAGTGCGTTAGTTTTAATACACATCAATAATAATATTAAAGTCTAAGGAAAAATACACACGTCCACATATAGGAACATCCAATGGCACTATGAAATGTGGATTTCCTATTGGTAGGCCTCGTTCTCATAATATTCTCCTAGATATTACCAAGGGCGCACACCATGAGAAGGTGCCTCAAAGTTTTATGAGTCCTCACCCCTAATGGCTTGTATTATTTGTGTCCCTCAAATAAGATCATCCGGCCATAGAACATACATTCAAGAATAGTGTTATGGAACTTATGGGTTCTCATCATAGCAGGGATCCTCTATGAACCTTTAGTGTAACAGATATTCTTAGGACATTATCACATAAATTGTCATGAATAAGAAAAATAAAGATGTAATAAGGTATTTATTAATATTAAAATCCATGAATACAAGTTTATCATAAAGTACAAAGTAGTTGGTTCTAGGCCACCAACTCCAACATGAACTTGTTGGGTTTAGATGAGATTAAGATGGATAGTGGGTAAGGACCCTTGAGAGGGTTCTTTATAAATTCAATCTACATTTATAAGAGGAGAGTGAGGGTTGGAATGGATTTTCAAGAAAATCCATGATGTGTGAGGGAAAGTGCGTTCTAGTTATGCATGGTACCTATTTGGTTTGTGGATTGGTGAGAAGCCATGAACAAGATGAGAACCAACAGGTTGATGAAGCGCTTATAGGCATGGAAACCCAGGGTGATGAATAATAATGGGAGGTGTTACCTCTATAGTGGATGGTGACATCATGGATGGATGGTGTCAGGGGTAGACATGATGGATGAGTGTTTCTGAGGAACAGTGACACATGTGTGATAATGAAGTCTATTGAGAATTAAACTCGAGGAGTGGTATGATGGAATCCATATGGTGGGGAGTGAACCATTGTACTTGGAGGGTTTGACCCTCATTATAGATATAAATTCATAGGATACCTAGGATGGTGTTCCTCATGAGCTGAGAATGGGTGGAGATTGAAGTTTTATGCTATCAATCAGGTATGAGTAGAACAATCACACCCAATAATTACTTGGGGCAATGGATAAAGCATGGGATATGAAAATAGAGTGTTTTTGATTTAGTGAAGCAATGATAAGGATACTTATATAGTGGATAGAATCATATTGATCATGGAGGTATGAACCTCATATGGGTAGGGTCATGGAGATGATGAGACCAGTCATTGGATAGTTGAGATGAAACTAGGATGATGGTATACAGGTGGATCCAATTTTATCTGATTCCATAGTACATAACAGATTTAGGATTTAGATAAATTTTTTGATGGAGTATATGTGTTGTCATAGATCTTGGGATGGAGTTGGTGATATCTGAGGCTGAATTAGGACGATGGTGTGCCTGTTCTCAGGGTGAGAGCATGATAACTAGTGTGGGTGGTTAGTTATCCAACCGTTAAATTATACTGAGTGATGTGTTTATACTTCATTGTGGGGATTTGATGATTTTAGTGTGCCTCTAAGAATTAATACATTATGATCAGATGATGTGATGGAGAATCAATGGGTGAGGTTGAGCGTATTCAAGAGAGGTCAATCGGAGGAGGAACGACCAATGATATTTCATAAAATTGGGTGTGGTGATATAGAAAGCACTATGATCATATAGATGGACCACTGGAAATGAATTCTTAGTAGATAGTTCTTATACTGAGAAACACCATGGCTTAGAATTGGCCCTTGCAAGCAGAGTCATATGGTGGGGATCACTATGAGCCTTAGGATGAATCATTCAATGATGCTTTTATGTATCATGAGAGGTAGGTGTGATGATCACTGTATTAATATTGGTGTTGGTAATGATCGAGTAACTTGAATCTTGATGGATAATGTGCCCTAATGTTTGGAGATTCACAATGGAATCTCATTTGACATTGTAGGGAAGAATACAGTGAGTTAATGTTAAATCAATGATCGAGGTAGGTTGTTATTTATGATTAAAATACCATAAAAACTTCTCAAGGATGGGAAGTTATATAATAGGGTGATTTTAAGGGATTTGATATTTATAGTTTGTGAAATCTAGAGGGAATTTTAATTTTTGTCCTCAAAGTAGGGGAATTTTGAGAACCAGGATTTAAATTTAAATCTTGAGAGATGGAGCATATTAAGTATATGATTTTGGATATGTATTGAGTCTCACATGGTAATTCATCTTCACAAGTGATCATTAGATAAAGATCAAGGTGGATCACTACCTTTATGATTTTTTCTACAAGTGAATGGTCACACCATAACCCATATGTCACACTGTGATGATCTACCACAAGTGATGTCATAGTGAGTGAGAATGATGAACCATGATATTAAAAAGGGATGCTACACCTTGGAGTTTGAGGCCTCACTTAGGTGAGATGTATTTCACAGTAATCAATAGGGGACACACTGTGATGGTGATAGGAAGGGGGTGGCCTCTCTGCTTATGGTGTTCTTTATATGACCCACAAGGGTCATGTCATGATGTTGGTAGGCTGAGGGTTGAGCCCACTGCCTAAGGCAGTCATGCTGTGACCCATAGGGGTCATTCCATGATAGAACCAGGTAGGGATTTTGATCCCTCTACTTGGGGATGGTCGAGCTGTGACATAGTAAAATTTTTCCATGACCAAGCCCTAACCCAATTTTTTTAATAGGGGTAGACCGATAATTTATAGGTAAGCCCCCTTTATGTTTTAGGTAAAATGAGGAGAGGGACATTTTTCTCGGTTCCCACCTCTTGTTCCTTAGTTCAAATCCCCCATGATAGGGGTGATTTGTTAGTGTTTTTATGGAAATTTTAGATGAATTCCTCTCTATCTTCTTCCATTACTATTTTTATTTTTTAGCCACTAATTTGGAATGATTTAGTGTTAGGGTTTGGTACTGATTCCATTATAGCATAATGGAATTGGGAAAGGATGGTGGAGCTTTTTCTCAACATGGATAGAGGTAGTCCTAAGAGGATGACTGCATGCAGTTTCTTAACATTTGGTTATGAATACATCACCATATGTATTTTCTAGGGTTTTTGATTAAATTGGAAGAAATTGTTGATTAAATGGGTGTCATTTTATTGGGATAGTGTCAAGAGTAATCCATGGACCTTCTGGGTGTGGTAAATCATAGTTTTGGTTCAGTGAGGTGGATTAGTGAGTTTTTAGGAAATTATTTCTATTTGGACTAAATTAGATAATTAATTATGATTTATAATTAATTATTTTGATGTTATATCTTGAGATATGATCTCAGGTGATGATATGAGCTTGGATAAGACTCAGATGATCTTAGTAGATGGTGTTTGAGCTTCGATTAAAGGTAGAAAACTACATATAGTTTGGTGTTCCCTGAACATATCCCTATAGTTTATGCATGTTGTTATATGGAATGAAATATATAGTCTATACAAATATGGATGATTGAACTTAAAATTTTATGAATTTTTTGTTAAATCCATAGATAACACAAAAGTGGTAAGGTCCATAGTGGACCCTTGAACACTAGCCTGATGCCTCATCTGTTGATGGTCGAGGGATAGATTTCAAATATGTGTGATGATACACATTGAACTAAGAGGGGTATAATTTCAATACATGAATATAGTTTACCTTTGTATAGGTTCCCTTAGTTCCCTTGAGTAGGAGCGAGTTATGGATTGGGAATGGTTTTCCTAGGGATAGGCTATGTAAGAACCTTGAGATGCCTCATAACCTTTGTGCCATTTGACTAGATACTGGAACACGTGTTCCTCTCCCATTACTATGTGACTAACTAGGTTTACCTTAGGAAGGATTATGGAGGGGTGGTTTTTAGAGGATTGAACAAGGATGAATTGGGAAGTGAGATGATAATTATTACATATCTCTAGCATGATGCTGGTATGGTATTACCGGTGAGACCATATAGGCCACAATGTTAGCATGGTTATGTTGAGAGATTATTTCCCTTTGGGTGATGGGTGTTGAACCTAGAGCTCGGGAGGCAAGAGAGGATCCCACATAGGGTGTCTAGACTGGGATACAACCTTGGGGACCTTGTTGGGTTCCCCAGTTTCATGTCAACCCTAGAGAGGGTTAGTGCAAGGGAGCAGGTGATATCAATTTTAGTGTCACCTTAGAACATGATGATTAATGGAGATAGACTAGCATGGATATAATGACAAGTATGGGTTGTTTTATTGAGAGGATAACCTGGGACACATGCATCAGGTTTGGGTGAGCGACCAACCCACATGGTATTGGTCAACATTGTGGAATTATTAATTCTCCTCAACTCAAACCAGTATAGAATTTATAATGAAAACAACTAAAAAACAATAAAAATACAAAACATATAGTATAGGTTAGGTAATTACCAATGTAGAACTCATAGATATAATGGTAAGAAATAATCTAACTCAATAATTAAGAATACGATCTACGATGGAAGAAAATACTTCTACTTGAATTTTTGGAGAATAAGAGAATGATGCTAAATTTATAAGTTAAAGAAATATAAAAAGTGATGGTAAATTTTAAATTTGGGTTCATAAAGTAATGAGATATAAAACATTGAATTAGAAAATATGAATTTATTAGAATCAAGACTAAGTGAATACCTTGGTCTGAGTAGACACTTTCTATCTATAAAAACCTATTTTCCCTTGGTTAGGTACTTTAGTTTATTAAGGAAAAACATCGTAGATAAATCACCCAATGGTCGTGGAGAGAATCACCCAATAGTCAATGCATTAGAGAATAATACCTCACTCAACAAAAAATGTCCATAAAAGAAAAATAAAGGAATAGTATGTGAAAGATATATTGATTTAAAAACCCAACATAAAATTACATTAAAATTTTAAGTACCTCAAAAGAAATAATTACTCTTAATTATAATCACCTTGTAATTAAGAACACCCCATCATGCTATCCATGAGAGGGTCGAAAAAAAGTTCCTAAACCTAAATAGTACTAGCATCACTGGCCAAAGAAAACTCCAGTAGTAGCAGTTCTCCTCCAAGTTGAAATCCTCCCCTTTTATAGTAGCAGAAGCCCTCTATTTATAGGTTGGATTATTCAAGGGTTTCCACTTTTATTTCCAAATCCATCTTCAAAGTGGCCCAAAAATTTAATAGTTATCAGGCTTGATTCCCCCCAAAAATCTTGGACATATCATGAATATCATACTTATTTTAAATTTCCTTGACTGATCCTATTATGGTGTAATGGTTGGTTGTGGTTCAATCCAATCTTCTCATGTACTACTAATATATATCCATGCATGAATGAATCATGAAATAAAAAAACTCATAGTGTGATCCCAACCCCTTTGTACTCCTGTATCCTCAAGTCACTACTATCTCGTTCTTCCTTCAACTTCATGGTATGTCATAAAACACCATGTTATGAGTCTTTCTCCAGAGTTTGGAAATGTATTTTACTCTTACAAACTACAATGACACTTAAAAAATTCTCTAAATAATCTTATAATGTTTTCATGGCACGAGTTCCTTGAACATGAAACTAACCTTCTTCATTACATGTATCTTATTATATAATAACACCTCATTCATGTAAGACATATATCGGTCTTTATAGTGATTACATGAAAGAATATTCCAGTGTTCCCATTTATATGAATGGTGTTTTCATTTATATAGAGGCATCAAAAAGCCTTCATTGAGCTTTCATTGGTCTTATAGTAGCGTAATCAGTCGAAGTGAGGTCTATCTTGGCTTCCATGGTGGACTTGGTCCTCTTAATGGTATAGTAGCTCAATCATAATCTCCCTAACCAGTGATAATGGTGGTTTATCATGACACAAACAATAAAAAATGTAATATAAGATCAAATTAGGCAAAACCCTAGTAGCATATGAGATAGATGACCCACATGACATCGCTATGGCTAAGTGCATAGTGCCTAATTTTGAAGCCTTCCTAGATTGATTTTTTTTTGTACTCCAAACTTTTTTATCAATTAATTCATAGAGTAGCCTCACCATAGTACCACCCATACCCTATCCCCTTTCTAGTTCCACCCCACACCAATACTCCTACCCAACGCTACTCCTACGCTAGGCGCTCTTTGTCCCCTCTCTTCCACTAACTATTATTCACCATGGTTAAGTTTGCATCTTACCTTTGATCTCTTGATTAAGATCCTGTGATGATTCAGTTGGGATGGACATATTTTTGGATATCTCTTTATTATTTCCTTTTTAAAAAACAACCCCTATCCAAAATCTTCTAATCTTCTTCTTTTTTACATTCTACTTATCAACATCTCATAAAATCCTTTCCTTCGATAAATTTATTTAAACCAATGTAAATAAGGGAAAAAGTTTAATTAGTAAATAAAATCAATGAATTTGATAATTAAAAGGTATGCATGAAATATGGATATCAAATACCATTACACTTGAGCTTTTTCTTATCCTTAAGCATATAATCTCTACATCATCACAAAGGAAGTCCCACATTGAAGTTCCCAGTCAGGATCCAAGTATCACTGAGAGGGAGAGGGTGTGAATCAGTTATATATTTTATTTTTATGTTCCCTTTCTTTTTAAAATAACCTTCACCTCCTGTTAAAGAGTTATTTCCCTACTAAATGCACACAACCACATGAACATAAGATTTACAAGGTTCACTACTCAATAAGAGAAGCTATGCCCTTGGTATGATACAGAAATAATCTAGTACCACACAATCCACTAGAAAAAAATCCTTTAATGTGGAATACAATGAGTAGGATATTCCATTTCACTCGTGTAGTACTTGGGATATAATCCTCAAGTATGTGTGCACCCTCTTAGCACAAATGAGGTAAATCAATATCTTTGTGCTTCTTGACAAACCATCACAAATCTGATCATTGAAAATAACTCTTCTCTTTCCTATACATAAGCTGATAGGAACTACTTAGATTTCATAATAATACTTAGTCTTATACCCCAATCAAATCTTGATCCACTTGAAAGTACTTCTCACTTAATTTGGTTATTCAAATATTCAGTTTTCATAGCTCCTTCGTGAAGCTCCCAGCTTCGTAGAGCACTCTAGTTCACAAAGTTCTATAGTTCACAAAGGTCACCAGATCGTAGAGATCACTATTTTGTAGAGAAAAAATTGGTCTTTGTGAAGTTCACTTCTTTCTCAAAACTCAGTGGCTAGCCATGAAGCTCCTTTCCTTCACGGAGCTCACTACCTTCGTAGAGCTCGTTTTCTCCATGAACCTTGTTTGCAATTCGAGAGCTCTATAATTATCGTTAAGTTTATCTACTTTTCTCTAGAGATAGGGGACTATTTATAGGTGTTTAACACTGACTCTACAACCTTCCAAACACCTCAGTGCTACATCATCATCAAATTTTAGAGCTCCATAATTTCCACTAAAATTCACTCTGTTTCGCGAAGCACCATGGCTATTTTCTGGATTTGCAAAGATCGTCGTAATCGAAAAATGCTCCATTAAATCCTTTGCACTATCACAATGCTCCTTATTCCTTTATGCCACCACAAAGCTTCTTCTTCCTTTGTTCCACAAAGATTACTTTCAAATATCTTCACCTATTCTATTCATGAAGCTTGTAATAATCATAGAGTACACCATCAACATTCTTCACATCATCGTGAAATCTACTTCATGAAGCCTATCTTCAAAAAATTAATGTCTTTTCTATATTTTGATGAGATATTCAAGAAAATACACTTTTCACAATGCTATCCCAACTCAAAATTTTGGACTCCAAAAATTTGGCAAACACTGGAAAACTGCACCACCTTAGACTCTTGATTTTGCAAGACCAACCATTATGATTGGCTACATCTTTTCTCCCCATTTCCTTCATAATTCTTGAATCATAAGTTCTCTAAACAACTTATGATATTTTTGAAATACATACCAGCAAAGCATCATCAAATTTACCATGGAAAACATTAACTTTTCTGTATTTCCTCACCCACTTATACAAAGTGAATTGATTTCCTTTCTTCTCAAGCTTCCTTGAAAACAAAATACAATACTTCGTGCATCCAAAAACTTCATCCAACTTGGTCCAAAAAATCTCCCCCTTTGGATTTTTTTTTCAAACAAGATTAATAAATAAATGAACTTTGAAACATCAAGAAATGGGTCACATATGAACAATTCTAAGCATATGTGAGCTAAATCATTGTAGGAAACATGAATTATTGACATCAAGACCGTGCTGTCCAAATGTAGTGACTATGAAACCACATAGCATCATCTTTCATCTTCAGCCTTATTCACGTCATCAAGATTCCTACAATAAAAAAATTTGTTTCCTACAACCACTCTACAACCATTCTGTAACCATTCCAACCAACAGTTAGAATAGTTCACTCACTTACTTGTTGAATTCACAGCTTACCTACAAATACCCCTTTATGCATGCTTCTATAAGGATATATTTATGAAATAATCTCCCCCCTGACAACACTATCAAAAGGTAATATGAGAGTGGGGACAGAAACATGTACCTCAACCTTGATGAGAAGGAGGTTGGACACCCATGTTCAACCCCAATTTAGCAAATGGTTCCTTCGGTAAAGGTTTTGTGAATATGCCAGCAAATTGTTCCAATATAGGAACTTACTCCAACCTAAATTCATTCTTCTTCACCTATTATTTAATGAAGTGGAACTTTATGTCAATGTGTTTTTAACAAGAATGTTGTTCTAGATTCCTTGTAATATTGATTGTACTCTGATTATCACAACCCAAGAGCAAGGGTAGCTTTACTTCAACAAGCAGATCTTCCAACTAAGTCTTCATCCACATGAGTTGGGTAGCATCTTGAATAACATCAACATAATCAACTTCAAATATGATAAGAGTTACTGAATTCTATTTCTTTTTATACCAACTAATACAACTTTTCTCCAGAAAGAAAACTCCACTAGATGTGGATCTTCGACCATCAACGTTTCCTTCCCAATAAACATATGAATACCCAAATAGATCAATATTTTCTGGGCCATCATACCTGATTCCAAAGTTTTTAATGCCTTTAATATATCTAAGAATTCTTTTTCCAACAATCAAATGTGATTATGCAGGATCTCTCTGAAATATTTCACATAAGGTAATAACATAGATGATGTCGGGTCTTGAGGCAGTCAAATATAATAGACTTCTAATCAGCTTTTGAAACTATTTCTGATCAACTTCCTTGACTTATACACCTTTTGACAACTTGGTTCCCACTGAAATCAGTGTGGATATTGGTTTCAGATTTTCCATGCCAAAATTCTTCAGAAGTTCCTTAGCATACTTTTCTTGAGAAATAAAAACGTGGTTCCGCTTTTGTAAAATTTACAACCTAAGAAAGTATTTCATTTCTATCAGCATGGACATCTCAAATGATTTATTCATCTCCTCAGCAAATCGTTCACATGATCTTTAATCATTTATAGCAAAGATAATTTCATAGAAATAAACAATTATGATGAGAGAAAACTCATGACATTCCTTTATGTAAACATTACTGTCAACTCTACCTTTCTTGAAATCCATATTCCTCAAGCAAGTATCCAATTTAGAATACCATTCCCTCAGAGCCTATTTTAGACCATACAAAGCCTTCTTCAACCTTCACACATAAATTTTATCCTTCCTAATAAAAAATCCACAAGGTTGATCAATGTAAACTTCCTCGTCAAGATCACCATTCAAGAATGCAGATTTTACATCCATTTGAAATATTTTGTAACCTTGTTGTGAAGAAATAGCAAGAAAGATTCTGATTACTTCTAACCATGCCACCAGAGCAAAGATTTCATCAAAATCAATGCCTTAAATTTGTGAATAATCTTTTCAAACCAGTATTTCTTTGTTTATTATCATGTAACCTTATTTATTGAGTTTTTTCTTGAAAACTCACTTTGTACCAATAATGTTCTCGTTGTCCAGCTTGGTTACAAGTTCCCAAGTATCATTATTCTCTATCTGATAAAGCTCTTCATTCATAGACAGAAGCCATTTTGGATGCTCAAATGCTTCATTTACATCATTCAGTTGAACTGTCGAATATAGAGAAGTGTGTGAAATATCATTCATTGTTCTTCTTGTTTGAACCCTATGATGTTGATCTCCAATAATCTTCCGAGCCTCCACTTGTTTCCTCAGCCTTGGATGAGCTGTTTGAATTTCATCCTCATCAATTGAGATTGCTGAGTCTGATTCTTCTTCTTGAGTAAGATTAATACAGTCTGCAACATTATCAGAATTGTTAACAAAATCTTCTCTATCATGCTCATCTTCCACATCAGGATATGACTTCTTTTCTTTCTCAACATTCTCAAAAACTTTCACATCTTTAGAATCAATAATTATTCTTGTTTCATTGTCGAAACATATATATCCTCTTCCTTTTAGAGCATAGCCAAAAAAAGTCCATCATATCCTCTTTGTTCAAACTTTCCAAGGTTTCCACCTATCTTTTTTATAATACAAGGACTCCCAAAAACTCGTAAGTGTTTCAAAATTGGAGTTTTTCCATAGAACATTTCGTATGGAGTAATATATAAGTTTGGACTATAGGAGCATCAGTTTTGAATATACACAATAGTGCTCATGGATTGCCTCCAAAAATAATGAGAAAGATTATGTCCAAGTAACAGAGTTCTCCCTATTTCCACAAGACTTGTATTCTTTCTTTTAGCAACCCCATTTTGTTGAGGTCTATATAGTGAACTAAACTTATGCTAAATTCCACGCTTCTCAAGATAGATTTCAAACTCTTCATTCTTATACTCACCACCATTATCAATTCTCAATTTCTTCACTAAATACTCACATTACTTCTATGATTTCCTCCTAAAACTCTTAAAAATTTTCAGATCATCTAACTTAGGTCTCATGTACATAACACAAGTAATTTGAGTAAAGTCATAAATGAAAGTAATGAAGTAATTATCTACATTTTTATATTTATTTATCATTGGTCCAAAGATATCATAATGTATGAGCTCTAAGGGTCATTTTGAGAAAATTTTAACTCTCTTAGGAATAGAGTTTATAATCTTCCCTTTGTCACAAATAGTGCAACACCAATATCTTCTTCTTGATAAATTAGGCATATCTCAGACACTATCTCGCTTTGATAGCTTTCACATATTTCTATGACACATATGTCTCATCCTTTTATGCCATAATTGATTTTCATCCACCAAACCCATGTAACAAGAGTTATGTACTTCACCAACTTGGAACAAATTCCCTCTTGTACGTTGGCCTATTCTAACTACATTTCCATCATTTTAACTTTTCACAACAAACCCATATTTTTTGAAGATAATTTTTTCCCTCATCAAAGAGTTGTGACACACTTAGTAGGTTGTGTTTCAGACCATCAACAAATAGTGTTTTCCTAGATTTCATCTTTTCTTTTCTAATGATGGCTAATCCAACACCTTTGATCCTTAGAGATTCATCATTTCCAAATGTTACTGTTCCTTCTTTGAAATCTTTCACATTATTTAACAGATTTAAATATCCTATCATATGATAAAAACATCCAATATCAAGGATCCATGGTTGTTCTCATTTCATAGCTTTTAAAATAGTTTCAACAACTAGAGCTTCATGTTCATCCTTTTCTACCACTTTCTACTGTGCTTCCTCCAATTTCCTAGCCAAGTCAATATATCCTAGCCATAAAACCAAGCACTCTTTCTTTTCAGACCTAGAAAATCTATCTTTCTTAGACTTTAAAATATCCGAATTCTAAGAATTTTTAAAACAGTTTTCTTGTTCTGGTAACACAATCAGACAACCCTTTGAAAGATGTCTAGGTCGATCACATATTTCACAGATAGTTTCCAGTGGTTGGAACTTATTCTCAACTTTCAAACCAACCTTCTCAGATATCTTCTGAACTTTATTTTGAGGTTTTTTCTTTTGAAAATATTGACTCCCCCTCAGTCCTTGTCTTTAAAAACTTGTGGAATAGTAGTAATGTTGTTGGTTGAACCAACACATGTTTTCCATATGTCCAAATCCACCATAATACCATATTAGACATAGAATGAATATTTCCCTCTAAAACTTATATACTAACTGGAGTTGTGAACATGTTTCTCAAAAATCTTCTTACCAAAAATCTGATGACCATCAGCCTTCATATTTTCAATTGTAACTTTCTTCTTCATCTCAGATTTCTATTCAGACTTACCAGCACCGTATGTAGTAGAAATATTTCTGGACTCAGTCTTTTTAGATGTTTCTGATTTTTTAGTATTGCTCACTTTGACCACATACATAGCCTTTCCAGTATTGTTCTTATCATAACTAGTTCCATATTTCTTCTCAACCTTTGAAGGTAACTTTTTTTGATCTTTCTTAGGTTCATTATTATCAAAAAAATCACCAACTTCTATAACAGAGTTTCTGAACCTTGTGTTCCTTTCCCCAGCTTTAGAAAGTTTATGTTGGATATGTTCCAACTCATCTTCTTTTGCCTTTATCTTTACTTCCATATGATCATTACAATTATTTTCACTATCAAGAGGATTTTTTGGACCATCAATATCCTTTTAAATTTTTTCTCTCTTACCAGGAAATCCTTATTGGTCAATTGATGAAGAGTTTTCATTTTTCAATTTCTTGTTTTCCTTCTCAAGACTTTTGATCTTTCTCAAATATTACTTCAGCTCTTCTTTTAGATACTATTCAAGTTGATTTTCTTCTTCTTCAGTTCTACTGCTCTCATAATCATCATTATTCACTATTGCAAAAGCGTACTCTCTCTAGCTTTCTCAGTAATAGATTTTTCAGATTCATTATCACTATCACCATCTTCTTCATTTCTTACAAAAAGCTTCTTCTTTTTGATTTGAAGAACTTTTTATCCTTACCTTTGCCGGAATATTTATCTTTTTCACCCTATTTCTTCCATGACCTTTTTGGTATTCTGTATTCTTCATCACTATCTTTATCTTTCCCTTTTTGGGGAAAATTAGCTGCAAAATGGACAACCGATCTATAATCAAAACATTTCAAAGGGAGTTTCCATTTTTATTTCCCTATGCCTCTTTTCACATTTTTAGAAAAAAAGGATAAAATTTATTCAAAATTTTGACATACCTCGTTTTCAGAGTTGGATTCACCTGCTTCTTTTTCAATAATAATTTTCTTTGACTTCTCTTTATTTTCATCCTTGAAATACATTTCTATATCGGCTTTTGCTTTGCTCTTCATAGTCTTCTCCCTTCTCATTTCATAAGTTATGAGAGTGATATACAAATCATCCAGAGATAATATTTCAGGATCTCTCTCTTCGAATGATGAAACTTCAACATCAAATTTATCGAGAAGAATTCTTAAGATCTTTTCAACAACTATAAAATACTCCAAATTTTCACCAAGTTATCTGATTGTATTGACAATGTCATTTATCCTGGTAAAGAAGTCCCCAACTGATTCATTCTCACCCATCTTTAAGTCTTAAAACTTCAACCTCTATATTTGAAGTTTTTCCTTCTTCACTTTTGTATTTCCTTTATAGATGTTTTTCAGTTTGTCCCAGATTACTTTGGCTGTAGAAACACCTTTCACTCTTAAAAATTAACTCTCAAAAAGAGATGAGAGTAATGCATTTTTATCTATTCCATCATTCTCATGATTCTTATTATCTACAGGAGTAAGAGGAACCTTATCATCAATAGTAAGAAATCCATCTGTTATAGTTTCAAGAACTTTATATCCAATAGACATAAGATAAGGCATCATTATATTTTTTTAGATATGATAATTCTTCCCATAAAATATTGTAATCCCCTTACTATTCACACAGTTCATATTATCCATCAAAATTTCTCTTCAAAACTTTAGCAAAGAACAAATGAAGGGAACCTGTCCCTCTGATACCGATTGAATTTCCCAGTCAGGATCCAAGTATCACTGAGAGGGGGTGGGGGTGAATCAGTGATATATTTTCTTTTTTATGTTTCCTTTCTTTTTGAAACAACCTTAAACTACTGTTAAAGAGTTCTTTCCCTGTTGAATGCACACACCCACATGAGCACAAGATTTACAAGGTTCACTACTCAACAAGAGAAGCTACATACTTAGTATGGTACGAAAAAAATCCCGTACCACACAATCCACTAGAAAAAAATAATTTGATGTGGAATATAATGATTAGGGTATTCCCTTTCACTCGTTTAGTACTCAGGAGTTAATCTTCAAGTATGTGTGCACCCTCTTAGCACAAATAGGGTAAAGAAATATCTCTGTGCTTCTTGACAAACCATCACAAATATGATCATTGAAAACAAGTCTTCCCTTTCCTATCTAGAAGCTGATAGGAACTACCTAGACTTTGTAATAATACTTTTTCCTATACCCTAGTCATATCTTGATCCAATTGAAAGTACTTCTCACTTAATTTGGGTATTCAAATCTTTAGTTCGTAGAGCTCCTTTGAGAAGCTCCCCCACGAAGCTCCCAGCTTTGAAGATCACTCTAGTTCGCAAAGCTCTCTAGTTTGAAAAGCTCACTAGATCAGAGAGCTCACTATTTCATAGAGCACAGATTGGTCTTTTCTAAGTTCACTTCTTTCTTAAAGCTTAATGGCTCGCCGCAAATCTTCTTTCCTTCGCGGAGCTCATTGCCTTTGTATAGCTCGTTTTCTCCGTGAACCTTCTTTGAAATTAGAGAGCTCTAAAATTCTCATCAAGTCTGTCTACTTTTCTCAAGGGGGTAGGGGCCTATTTATAGGTGTTTCCCATTGAATCTAGAACCTTCTATCCACCTCAGAACCACATCATCATCAAATCATGGAGCTCCGTAATTTCCGCCGAAATTCACTCTATTTCGTGAAGCACCATGGCTATTTTTCAGATTTGTAAAGCTCGTCTTAATCAAAACGTGTTCCATTAAACCTTTTCACCACCGTAATTATACTTCTTCCTTTGTGCCACCATGAAGTTTTTTCTTCCTTTGTGCTACAAATCTTACTTGCAAAGATCTTCACCTCTTCCATTTGTAAAGCTCGTCATAATCGTGAAGAACACCATCAAAATTCTTCATGTATTCGCAAAATCTACTTCATGAAGTCTATCTTCACAAGATTAATGAATTTTCCATATTTTGATGACATATTTAAGGAAATCCACTTTTCTCAATGCTATAACAACTCCTAATTTTGGACTCCAAAAATTTGGCAAACACTGGAAAACTGTGCCGCCTTAGACTTCTGCTTCTGCAAGACCAAACATTATGATTGGATGCATCTTTTCTCCCCCTTTACTTAATAATGATTGCATAATAAGTTCTCCAAATAACTTATGATCTTTTTGAAATACATACCAGTAGAGCATCGTTAGATTTACTGTGGAAAGTATTAACTTTCCTGTCTTTCCTCACCACTTATACAAACTGAAGTGATTTCCTTTCTTCTCAAACTTCCTTGACAACAAAAGAAAATACTTCATGAATCAAAAAACTTCTTCATCCAACTTGGTCCCAAAACACATTACAAATATTTAATCATCCAATTGAACAAAATAAAACAATTCTCAAAATGGTATAAATTTTCAAGCAACACACAAAGAAATTTTTTTAACTACTCACTTTTCAAAGGAAATAATTCAACCATGTATTTTAATTTTCCCTTTTTGAAATGAAAATGATTCGATTAACCTCCATTTATATTTTTCAATTATTCATTACCATGCATTCCAATTATTATCTACCTCACCATGAGTTTTTTCTCTCATCATCCAAGTTAAAAATTTAACTAGAGTTATGCTCATAACTCGAGTACATGATCCTATCCATAAGCTTAAAAATCATTTAATATCTCTACCGCATAAAGATAAATAACAACATCAATCATGAGAGACATCACAATAAGGATAAAATGAATCTGAGGCTAAGGTTTGATGGGGAATTGATGCGAAAAATTATAAATTTGAAAAAAGAGGTGACTTTAAATCACATTGCATGATAAATAATAGAAAAGATCAATGAAAAATCCTAAAAATGGAATCAAATAGTAACCCCCAACTCAAATAAAAGGATCATGAAGCAATAATAATAATGATATGATATACCATCTATATCTTTTTTTCTTTCACTTTTCCTCTTTTTATTTTTTATTTCCTTTTTTTGAATCTTATACTTGTAACAAATATCACACTCATTAGACAAATAATAGTTGATCTTCCCACAAAAATAATTATAATAGATGTAATAATATCATAGGTTAAGGTAAGAGTTGTTGAATTTCTCAATATAAAACCTTTTTTTCAATTTTTTATTCCATTTATTTAATTTTTCTGTTTTTTATAAAGGGTAAACAATGAATTACAATGAATGTATCATAAAACTTTGCCTACACCCCATTAAAACACCAATAATATCTATTTAATGATAAATACCCCCTTCCACCATGGAAAACCCCCTCCCACACCTAAACTATTAAATATCATGAAAAAAATACATTGAGTAGGGTAGGAATGAAATAATAAGTTTGTAATATTGCACTTATTATAAAGGTCATTCGTGGATTCTATGGGTTTAAAATAAAGATAAAATGTTAAGTTATGTCTCAAATATAAGTGGATCAAAATAAAAAAATCCCTCAATCATTTTAATATGAATATGTTTAATCAAAAATTCAAAAAGATATCCATGAAATTTCTAGTAGGTCTATATGTCCCAAGTATCTCTCAATAAATGAGTATAATAAAAAATATTATTTTTTTCTAGAAACCTCTCAAGAATGTGAACATGTGAAATTGGAAAAATCACTCATGGAATAAATAATGAGAAAAAACTATTCCACAAGAACTTCATAAAATCAAATTATGAAAAATTTTATAGGAATTTCATCTACATAAATCATGTAACCCTTAAATCATCATAAATCAAATTGATATCCTAATGATTATCACTACTCATTAATCCCCTATTTTAATCATTATAATTTATTAACAATGACATATAGGTTATGTAATGATGGGATTACCAATAGTTTTTCCATCATATATCAAAAATCAAGAAATTAATCCAAGTGTGGAAAGCAATTTCTCTTAAAAAACCAAAAATAATGAAAACAAAATTTAGGGAAGTAAAGAGATAAAGAATTAGAAAAACTCCCCTATCATTGAAACCTTCTCCCTTATTCACTTCTTCTCATTCCCTTATGTATTTCTCATCATGGGTGTACAAAATAAAAAACAACCAATGTAAATAAAAGGTATATTCTCAAAAAATATCAAAAAAATAAGGGGATGTGAATGTAGTTCCTAAACTAATTAACTAACGTAAGTCTAAAAAACTATTTCCTAAAGTTACTAAAAAGCAGTAAAAAAAACCAGGTTACCTCTGAAAAATTACTTTATTTATGGTCTTTAAGATATAATTTACCTCATTTTTAGCTAATGGAAGAATGATACAATGTTAATCGACTTGGAATTATCCATGTTTGACTTTGCAGCTCACTCGGGGTACCTATTATTACCCTACTCCATAAAATATGATTGTTACTTTATAGATGAGTAAAATGGAATTTATAAATACTATTTATTACAGAAGTAACTCATGGTATATCAAAACCTAGTGGTACTCCTATATGAATTCTTCTTCATGCTTCTCTTCTTTAAATTATGCATTATCATTCCAGATTTTAGTAGATTATTTATCCTTTACTACTTATTATTCTAGTTTCTTTTCTAAATCTTCAAGGATCTCCTTTATTATAGCATCCACTATATCCTCATCTACATTACCCCCTCCTTATATTCTTTGGTTGAGGATTCTATTTTTGTTTCTTTGATTTTTAGACCTGCAGTAGTGAGAGTATCTTCTATGGAAATTTTAGATTCAGTTTCATCTTTAGAATTTAACTTGAGTTTAACCTCAATTTCAAATTAAATATCTGTAACACCTTAATATTTTATGGTATGTATCTTTTTAAATTTAATCTCTTTGATAGCTTTTGTTTCATGCAACACTGGGCTTAAACAAACCGAAATATACTATTAAATATTATTATTTTAACACTAGCCTTTAAGTTGGAGGCTATGAATAGGATTAACTAAATTATGAAAATATAGTTTACACATGTTTATAAAATGAATTAATTTATTACAAATTAATTTTAAATAAAAATAAAAACCAATTGAATATAAAGGATTTGTTTTTATTAAAAAACTATTTTTATGACCACAATATAATTTTATCAAAATAAATTAAATTAATCACTATTAGTGAATGATATTAATGAAATATATATATTATATATTCAAAAAAATGTTTTTAAATTCACCCAAAATATTTTATAGACATAAGATAAGAATGAATCCAATTTTTCGCATCAAAAGACTATATTATTTTAAAGGTAGTTTTACCTCCTTTTGATGACACACTTGTTTTAAATCAATTTTTTATCACTTTTATTAATTATATTTGAAAAAATAAACTTCTTATTTTAAATCAAAATAAAAAATTTACTTTGGTTGAATTTTTGGTATTTTTATGATAAGTTTCATGTTTTGATGAATAGTAATAATATATTGTATTTTAATTGAAAACAAAATTTTAATCTAAATAATTTATAGGGTCAAATTATATTTTTAATTGGTTTTAAATTATAATTAGATTGAATTTATATCATTTAATAAAATTTAGGTAATTGGAATCAATTTTACATTGAATGTGAATATAAAAACATTACAATCTTTAAAAACCTATTTTCTCATTCGCCAATGAGATTAATTTTAAATTAATTACTAAAAATTATATTTTATGAATTTTTAAAAATTGATTCCATATTTGGAATTAGTGGGTCCAAATTATGTAAATAGGTTTTTTTGGGTTTATGAATAATAAATTTAGTAATATCTTAATTACCATGGTTAAGGGTAAATCAGGTAATTATGGGTAAAAATAAAATTATAAAGATTATAAAATTACCATAAAACTTGTCTTAATTTACTCAGATGAGTGTTTTTTGGCCCAAATAATACTTTTGTTGAAATTATAACCATTGAAATATACTTTTATGAGAGTATGACATTTATAATATTATATTCAAAGAAAGGTCAATTTTGTCACTCTTTTGTTTTTAACAAGTGAAACATTTTTAACATGAGGTTATATAGGGTATATTATTGACTATAAATAGTATTTGTAAATTTAAAATGTTTATCTAAATCATGGTAATTTATTTATAAATTTTAGTGATAAAATAATTACCTTAAATGGTGACATAATGTTGATACTGTAGTTGTCTAATTAATGAAAGAATCAAATAAATGATATTAAAAATATTATAATATATCTAATTTTATATAATTAATGTCATATAAAAATTTTATAGATTATTTTGACATATTAGTGATGATTTAAAAGATTTTTTGAAGATATCATGTTGTTATGATATTTTTAAAAAGTCAAGTAATGAATTATATCAAAATTGACACTAATGATATTTTAAAATAAATAATATTTTATTAAATGATATTAAGTTATTAAAAATATAAAATTCATTTAACTTATTTTTATTAAGTTAAATATCTCATAAATGACTCATTTATTGGTTTTTTACATTTTATAGTAATTATATTAACCCTAAAAGTGTAACTTACATGATATAACGATAAGAGTTAAAAGAGTTAAAACAAAAGGATAAGGATTGTAAAAAAAATAAAAACTTCTCTAATTTTTTTTGGATGAATATATTTAGACCCATAATCACATTATCTTATAAATAAGTCATTTTTATCCATTTTTAATTGAAAATTAAGTTATATTAATTTAATATTTTCAGAGTTTCCAAAGGTACCCCTCACCTCAATTATAAAAGGGAACCTCCTCCCTCAATTATTCACACCACTTTGAGCCTTCTATATTAACTAAGTCCTGGAAATTTACCCTCTAAAAATCCATATACAATTTATAGAGGCTATTTTCTCCCAAAAATACCAACCCTAGATCCCTTAAGAAGAAATATAAAGGAAGCCTACTGAAAAAGAGGTAATCATTTTTACTAACTCATCCAAGTTCATTTATTCTTATACTTACTTTTTATGCATTGTTTCCATTATAAACTAATAAATACATTATAATATATACAATGAGATGTTATTATTAGGACAACCATATTCCATCTTTTATCCATCCTATAAAAAAATGAAATCACCGCGCGTGCGTACGTACGATTTATCGTCTCCACACCGTGGGGTAATTTATTTTTCATCACCACTTTATTTGTATGGGTGTAATGATGGAAATAATGGATATAAATAATAAACTGGGCATAATATTGATTATTTATAATTAAAATACCATCCAATTATTTACCCATTCACCATTAAGGGAATGATATCGTCACTTGTACGCATGTACGGCCTACCGTCTCCCCGACACGATGTGATTCATTTACCATGTTAAAAATTAAATAATGATAATAAAAATGTATTTAATGATTAAATATTATAATTAAAACATTAATGACATTCTATATTTGTTTTATTGATATCCTATGTAAAATAACTGAGACATTTACAACAAAACATGCATAGGAAAATGAAGTAGTTAATACCTAAAATAAGGATAATAATGAAATATTATTAACAAAATGATATAATAAGATCATATATGATATGATAAATATGGATATGGTTTTGTTATAATTTAGTAACACAATTTGAAAAATTATACAGGAGTTTAAAACACATTCGACTAAAAGAAGCGTAAGGTAAGGGACTTTGTATCAATCTCCTTTCATTGAGTCATAGTTTGATGTTATACACCCACCTTCTTTTATGAGGTGTATATACAGACCCTTTGACTTATCATGTCATTAATTTATTTATTATCATGATATTTAATTTTTTGTTAAATTTTATTCTTTCATTGGGCTTATGATTTAAATATTCAAAGTGGTATGGCACTCCTTGAATGCTTAAAGATTTAATTATCACATCTTTTTTCTCCATTTTAATGTCTTTAAAAATGTTTTCAAAAATGTTTTTACCACTAGCCAATTTATTTTTAAATTTAATTATTAACCCTTTTTTACTTTTTAAAAATTATTTAAAATGGATATTTTTTCATTTTTTAAAAATGGTCATTTGAGGATTTTCTGACAAAATTATGTAAGGAATGCTTTTTTAAACTTATACAGCATGAAAGTCTTTTTCCACCATCATGATGACTTAATGTTTTGAAGCTTCCTTTAAAAGTTTATAAAATTATTTTCAATTAAAATGTTTTCTTTTAAAATTTTATCTCCATTTAAATAAATGTTTTCAAAGTAAAAAGGGGTATTTATCTTAATATTTGTTTAATTATTATATTAGAGTATTTTCATCTATATCAATATACTATGTTTAATATTATGCTTAATTGAGGTTGATATATTATGATAGAATTTAAAATATTTCATTGAATGGTTTATGATTTAGGTTGACTATGGATGTGTTATTTTGATACTATTCATGGTTTATGGATAAAGTATTTTCATTTATTATGATAGTTTTTTTAATATAAATGTTTATGTTTCCTTCTTTTCGTATGATAAATGTATTAGAATTAGTAATTTAGGATATGTGACCTCTATAGCCCCTCTATTTATCGATAGGTCTCATGAGACAAACTAGTTTGGGTATTGGATGTTGTCTTACCCGTTTATGTATGGTGTCTTGGATGAAGCCTTAACGACATGTTTATGATGTCCAGAATTATGCATTCACTCATTATGATATTAGTTATTGATATTTAATGTGGTTATTTTATTATTATAATATCTATTTGATTATTTATATAGAATTATATTATTTTCATTTATTCTTTCCATATTATGAACAAGATTGTGTTTAAATGGCTTGTGTTTTAGTTATACACCTTTTATTAATGTTTATGCTTATTATTCATATTAGATTTCTCTATACGCTTACCCTTACAGATCATCTAAGCCCACCCATTTCTTATGTTTTATTTTTTCCAAGATTACATGATATATATTATGATTGATATGCATGGTTAATCTAGGAGAATAATGATTTTTTAAAGGATTCTATATATTGTATTTTATATTTTAAATTGTAATGTAAAGTTTATGTATGTAATCTAGATTCCAATACTACTAAACCGATCAATCCTTTGATATTCAAGTCTTGTATCTATGCCAATGTAATAAAGTAAGACACATAATCTGGGTTATAGGGGTTGGGGTTATTACAATTGGTACCAAAAGAAGATTAACAACAACCTTGGAAATAAGATATAGAAAACATAGATTAGGGAACATAACCCTAAGATAGAATTTGAGGATAATTATATAAGAAAATCCTATAATTTTGGTAAGGTATAGATTATGTGGGTCTTCCTTGCAATAAATCCCTATTTGGATATGAAAAGTGGATGTGGTTCTGACATAAATGTACCTAGGGGTAATAACTTTGATAAGGTGCATCGGGATTGACACAGCGTAACCTGGTACACGATAATAAGACTTACTATGCATCTAGTTTAAAACTCATGGGGGATATGATTAGGATAATTCAAATTTTTCTAAAAACTATTATGAAGGATTTAAAAGTAAATATATTCCCATAGAAACCATGTTTCTGATTATGAGATTAGATATGTATAAATTTTCAATTTATGTTAAGAGTTTTTCTAATTCAAAATTATGAATTATGATTCATAACCAAATTTAGTGTGTGACATTACTTAGAAATGAAGCCTAGTGGAAAAAATGAAAATCATATCAACACATGTAATACATGTATGGATTTCCCTACTATAAAAGATAATGATGCTGGAAATGGAGATGAGACTAGTGCTGAACAACTTATAAACATACTGGGAAAACTGACTTAAGTTATGAATAATAACCTTACCCATATAGAGCATCTTGATCCACAATTCAGAGGAATAATGTTAGAACACTTTATGAGACAACTACCTACATCATTCAATGATACTACAAATCCATTTTTAGTTAAGAAATGGATAAGTTCCTTAGAAAATATATTTCTCACTTTGGGATGTAATGAATGGGAGAAGGTTGTCATGGAAGTTTACTGTATCTCTAGAGATATGGATCAATGGTGGTTATTGATTCAAAACACTAAAGAGGATGAGGAAATAACAAACATGAAATGGAATTATTTTAAGTAATTTTTGTCAAAAAAATATTTCCCTTGTGAAAAGAGAGTGGATATAGAGAGACAATTATTGAATCTGAGACAAAAGGAGGATGAAAATGTTACTAAATATGAATCCAAATTTTCAAGGTTAGAAATTCATGTTGTGGTCTACATGTATAACCCAAGGATTAATATTGACCATTTATTTTATGGGTTAAATCCATTCCTATGAAAGGAATCTGTCTCCCAAAATTTATCATCATACAAAGATATATAATATTATGTACTATCAAGATAGAGAAATAATTCTGTAATTCATATGAATTTAAGGTAAAACAAGAGAAGAAGAGAATTTTGGAGAAAGATACAGATAAAGGAAAAAAGGGAAAGAATAATTTTCCCACATGTGATAATTATGGTAAGAAACACCCTAGTACTTTCTTGAAGGAAATGAGATTTTGTTACAAGTGTGTAGAGAAATTTCCCTAAGATCATGATTGTAAGGGAAATGAAGAAGTTGTAAATATGTAATGTTTTAATTTTAAGAAGATGGGGCACTACACAAATGAATGTACCAAGCATCAAGGAAATATAGCTAAAAAAATCAAAGGGATCAAGGTAAATATTATGTTGTTACTACAGTAAAAGTAGAACAAATAATGTATTTGTGTTTTTGGATTCAATAATTATGCTATGATATTCTAGTTATAATAATCATAAGATATATAAGGATTGTACTATAGTACTTATTCTTTAATGATTTGGAAGAATGAAAGTTATCATTAAGGCTTTAAAGGTGATAATGGTATTAAAATATTTGGTATGTGGTAAATATATCTGCATTATGTTTTTTGGGGAAAATATGATGTTAAGTTGATTTTGGAAATTTAATGACCTTCCTTATAAAATTTTGGACGGTGAATTTTGAAAAATGTATTTTGGATGAGTCTTATGGTTGGAGTGGATTAAGTTGAAAATTGGATATTATTGTTTTAGGTTAAAGTATGATTTATTGGATGCTTTGTGCAAAATTTTTTGATTTTATTAAACTTATAAATGATGAAGAAAATACTTTCAGACCTTATGATTCATCAAAAGTGCTTCAGGCATAAAAATTCTTCTTGAATATCCATATTTAGGTGTACTAAATGAATTTAAAATAGATCAAAACAAAACCAAAGGATGAGATTACGCTTATGACATGGAAAGAAATCAAGAAAGTGATTGGATGTATAGTAAAATAATCCCTCAACTCTAGAAAATGAATTTGGAATGAAAAATATTATCCATTAACTTTTCTTTTTGAGAAATCAATGATCTTTTAATCGATCACAAATTTATGGTTTTATGATTGTTAACTTTCTCAAGACTATTTTCTCTATAAATCTCTATTAGGACTTGATAATTAGTTTCCTATTCCATGTCCATGTTTTCCTAAATGGAAACCTAGTATATGTTATCTCAGGTGACATTCATATTTCCCTTTCTTTATTTTAAAGTGGAAGTTTCATTAACCCTATTTCTGATGTGGGTTTCCCATAAAGGAATTTTTAAGTATCAACTATTGATTTTCTAAGTGAAATTCCAAATTGTGAGGAAAAAATTTATTGAAGTAGGGTAGAATTTAATACCCCAATATTTTAAGATATGTATATTTTAAAATTTAATCTCTTCGATAGCTTAAGTTTTATACAACATCGGGCTTAAACGAATCACAATATACTATTAAATATTATCATTTTAACACTAGTTGTTAAGTTGGAGGCTATAAATAAGATTAACTAAATTATGAAAATATAATTTAAACATGATTATAAAATAAATTTATTTATTAATAATTAATTGAAAATTAAAATAAAAACCAATTTAATATAAAGAAGGTGTTTTTATTAAAAAACTATTTTTATACCGATAATGGAATTTTATCTTAATAAATTAAATTAATCAAAATTAGTGAATGATATTACTGAAATATATATGTTATATATTTAAATTATTTTTTTAAATTCATCAAAAATATTTTATAGACATAAGATAAGAATGAATCCAATTTTACACATTAAAAGACTATTATTCTAAAGGCATTTTTACCGCCTTTTGATGGAGCAGATGTTTTAAATATAGTTTTTATCAATTTTATAAATTATATTTGTTAAAATAAACTTCTTATTTTAAATTTTAATAAAAAGTTTACTTTTTTTTTAAATTTTTGGTATTTTTCTGATAAGTTTCCTGTTTTGATGAATAATGATAAAATATCGCATTTTAATTGAATTTTTTTCATATAAAAAATTTATAGTGTTAAATTATATTTTTAATTATTTTTAAATTATAATTATATTAATTTTATATCATTTAATACAATTTAGTTCATTTTAATCATTTTTACATTGAATATGAATATAAAAATTTTACAATCTTTTGTATGTTTTCACTTTAAAAACCCATTTTCTCATTATATCAATGAGATTAATTTTAAATTAATTACTGAAAATTATATGTTCTGAATTTTGAAAAATGGATTAAATATTTGGAATAAATGGGTCAAAATTATGTAAATAGTTTTTATTTTATTTTTGGGCATATGAATAGTAAATTTAGTAATATTTTAATTACCACGGTTACGGGTATATCAGGTAATTATGGGTAAAAATAATATTATAAAGACTATAAAATTACCCTAACACTTTTCCTAATTTTATTTTATGATTTTGTTTCAAAAAAAGTATCCTGGGTCTAAAATTATAACATTTGGAAGCAACTTCGATGAGAGTATGACATTTATAACATTATATTCAAAGAAAACTCAATTTTTTCATGCTTTTGTTTTTAACAAGTGAAACATTTTTAACATGAGTTTATATAGGGGATATGATTGACTATAAATATTATTTTTAAATATAAAATATTTATCTATATCATGGTAATTTATTTATAATTTTTAGTGATAAAATAAATACCTTAAATGGTGACACAATGATGATGTAGTAATTGTTTAATTAATGGAAGAATCAAATAAATGATATTAAAAATATTAAAATAAATATAATTTGATATAAATAATGTCATAAATTAATTTTATATATTACTTTGATATATTATTGAGGATTTAAAATAGTTGGTTTGAAGATATCATGTTGTTATGATATTTTTAAAATGTCATGTAATGAATAGTGTCAAAATTAACACTAATGATATTTTAAAATAAATAATATATTATTAAATTATATAGAATGATTAAAAATATAAAATTAGGATAAATTATTTTTATGAAATTAAATATTTCATAGATGACTAATTTATTAGTTTTTTTTAATTTTATTGTAATTATATTAACCCTCAAATTGTAACTTACATGATATCACAGTAAGAGTCAATAGGGTTAAATAATGGTTAAAACAAAAAGATAAGGATTAAAAAAACTTGTTTAATTTTCATTGAATTAATGGATTTCAACCCATAATCATTATTTCTTCAAAATAATTTATTTTTTATCCATTTGTGTTTGAAAATTAATTTATAGTAATTTATTATTTTGAGAGTTTCCAAAGGTGCCCCTCACCTTAATTATAAAAGGGAACCTCCTCCCTTATTTATTCACACCACTTTAAGACTTATATCTCTAATAATTCCTATCCTTTTATCCTCCCAATATACTTATCCAAGTTATAAAGGTTTTTTCTTTCAAAAATACCAACCATAAATCCCTTAAGAAAAGATTTAAAGGAAGTCCGCTGAAGAAGAGGTAATCATTTTTATTAACTCATCCATGATCATTTCTTCTTATACTTATAATTTATGTGTTTTTTCCATTATAAAGTAATAAATACAATATCATATATATTTTGAGATGTTATTATGGTTATGGAAAAACCATATTACACCTTTTATCCACCCTACAAAAAAAATGAAATCACCACGCGTGCGTACATACGGCTTACCATCTCTACGCCATGGTGTAATTTGGTTTTCATCACAACTTTATTTGGATGGGTTTAATGATGGAAATAATGGAAATAAATAATAAATATGATATGATATTGATTCTTTATAATTAATATACCATCCAATCCCTTACCCTTTCACCATTAAGGGAATGATACCGTCGCTTGTGCGTACGTACGACCTACCATATCTACAATGTGATGTGATTAATTTACCATGTTAACCATTAAATAATGATAATAAAAATTTATTTAATGATTAAATATTATATTTATAAAATTAATATCATTCTGGATATGTTGGATCTATAACCTATTCAAAATAACCGAGACATTTACAACAAAACATGCATAGGAAAATGAAGCAGTTAACTCCTGAAAAAGGGTAATAATGAAATATTTTTAACAAAACTATATAAGAAGATCATATATGATATCATAAATATGGATATTGTTCTGGTTTAATTTAATAACATTATTTAAAAAAATTTACAAGAGTTTAAAACAAATTCTACTAAAGGAATCGTAAGGCAAGGGACTTTCTCTCAATCACCTTTCATTAAGGCATAATTTGATGTTATACACCCACCTTATTTTATGATGTGTATATACAACACCTTTTACTTATCATGTCATTAATTTATTCATTATCATGATATTTAATGTTTTTTTAAATGTTATTATTTTATTGGGCTTATGATTTAAATATTTAAAGTGGTATGGGACACCTTGAATGTTTAAAGATCTAATTATCACATCTTTTTCTCGATGTCCATGTTTTCTAAAAATGTTTTAAAAAATGTTTTTAATATTATAAAATGATTGTTTAATGTCATTTTAACCCTTTTTTACTTTTTAAAAATTCTTTAAAATGTATATTTTTTCACTTTCTAAACATGTTCCTTTGAGGCTTTTCCGACAAAAATATGGAAGAGTTGTTTTTATGTTATACGACATTAGCGGTTTTTCCCACCATCATGACACCTTAATATTTTGAATCTTCCTCTAAAATTTTACAAAAATATTTTCAGTGAAAATGTTTTCTTTTATAATTGTGCGGTCTTTTAAATAAAAATTTTCAAAGTAAAAGGGGTATTTCTCACAAGAATTTTTTAATGATTTTATTAGAGTATTTTCGTCTATGTCAACATCCTCTATTGAATCTTATTATTAATTGAGGTTTATCTCTTATGATATCATTTACCATATTTTATTGAATGGTTTATGATTTATTTTGACTGTAGATGTTCTATTTTGATATAATTCATGGTTTATGGATAAATTATTCTCATTTCATATGCTAGTTTTTCAATATGAATGTTTATGTTTCACCCTTTTCATATGAGGAATGTATTTGACTTAGTAAGTGATGGGTGGGGCCCACTATAGCCCATCAATTCATTGGTAGGTCTCATGATAAAAACTATTTTGGGTATTGGTAGATGTCTTACCTGTTTATGTATGGTGTCTTGGCCGATGCCTTGGTGGTATGTTTATGATGTATGACATTATGCATTCCCTTATTATGAGATTAACTATTGATATCACATGTGATTATTCAATTAGTAGAATATTCATATGATTATTTATATAGAGTTATATGATTTCTATTTATTCTTTCTATATTATTCTCAAGATTATGTTTAAATGGCTTGTGTTTTAGTTATACACATTGCCTTAATGTTTATGCTTATTTGTAAAGACCCGTAAAATTCAAGAGAAATTTTTTCTTAATTTTCTTTGGAATTTTACAAGAGCGCGGTTTCTGACGGCACCTGGTTCCGAGGCCCGGTGTGCCCGGAATCAAATTCCGAAGTTTGGCTCGGGTACGTTCAGTGAACGAACGAGCGGGAATTTATAACTTTTGATCCGGTGCTCGGAATTGAAATCCGCGGACACCGATGAACTCGCAGCGCCGATATTCGCTTAAGGAGACCTTTTCCGAAGTTGCGTTTATTGCGGGACGAAAGTTAGTTTTTGGGAGAATTATAAAAAGTTGAATAAAAATGTGGAACACTTTTTATTTTACTTTTGTTGGTTAACTTCTCTCAAAGGAAGTTAGGGGTGGGACCCACACCCACTTAACCTCCCTTGAGAGGATTAAGTGTGGTGGGGCCCACATGAACCTAAACCTCCCATCTTCTCTCAAACTCCCTTTAACCCCTCTTTAAATGACATGACAAATTGTTATTTAATTTTGGAGTTATCTTATTTGAATTTCAAACCTTTGAAATTCAATTTGTTAAGTTTGTGAATAAAATAAGCTCTTAGATTATTTTATTTGGTTAGAATTTTTTAGCCATCTTGAGAAGATTGAGAGCTTTTCCTTCTTCTTCAAACTTTGACGAATAACGCTCAAGCTTTGACGAAGAACGCTCAAGCTCCGACGAAGAACGCCGCTCCTCTCTTCTTCGCCTTCCGTGTCAACGAAAGGGAACGCCACTTCCTCCTCGGACTTCCTTCGTCGGCATACGAAGATTCGCCAACGACGTACCTCTTCGGACATACCTCTTCTTCAATGGATTTGACGAACGATTACCGCGATGCCCGACCTCCGCGACGTTGTCTTCCGCGGGTCTTTGACAATCTTCGAACTTGAACCCAAGGTAGGGGTTGTTGTTATTTGTTTATTTATTTATTCTTGTTCGTGGTTCTAGCATGACTAACGTGAGGATATTGGATATTTAAATATGTGTTATTGTTTAACGTGAGGGGGCCGGACCGCATGAACATGGCCGAACCCCCTCCTTTGTTCTTGTTGATTTATATTGCGGATGAAACAAGATGGCGTGGTGCCGTCGCACCACGCGGTTATTCGCACGCTTATATTGCGCGGCGCCGTCGCGCCGCACCGTGGAAGGATCATCAAGAACGCGACGCCGTCGCGCTGCGTCGAAGGGAATGAAAGGCGCGGCGGAGGGGCGCGGTGCCGTCGCACCGCGCCGGACGACGAACACCGCGGCCGGTTTCGGGCCGCGGTGGGACGAGAAGACCGGCGGCCGGGCCGTCGGCGTCGGAGGCCGGAAAGGGGATCGGTTTGCCGGTCCCGTTGGAGAAAAACCGGCCGTCCAGGTGGCCGGCCGGATGGTCAAAGGCCGGGGGAATTTAATTCCCCCGGCCAGCGCTCAAAAGCCCCCCCCATTTAATTAGGGGAGCAGTTTCATTGAGGGGGGCAGGCGGCCCCCCAGTTTCCCTCAAGAAGGCCCCCTCGAAGGGGGGCCGGTTCACAAAATGGCGCGGCTAAAAGCCGCGCCGCCAGTAGGATGCAGGGGCCATGCCCCCCGCGCGTGACCCCAGCGGCGCCAGGCCGTGCCGCCGCGCCGGACCGCACCGGTCCGCCGCTGGCCGGGCCGGGTCGGGTCGACCCGTTTCGGTTCGACCCGGTTCGGGCCGACCCAGGGGGGGTCGGGCCGGGTCGGCCCGGACCCGGACCCCCCGTTTTCGTGTCGTCTTCGGTCTTTTGGCCATAACTTGAGCCACGGACCTCCGATCGACGAACCGTCTATGGCAACGCGATCCTTAGATCGAGACGGTCGTTTCGGTATATTGCACTCAGGGTTTCGGAATACTTTGAGTTCGGTCGGGTTGGTTCTTTCACGAAACCAACCGGGCCCTCGGAGCGGAAACACTCATATCTTGAGCTACGGACGTCCGATTGACGTGCCGTCAGCTTTGTTGTGTTCCTCTTAGTGAGACGGATCTTTTGGAATACTCCGCCCGAGGTTTGGATGCAGGTGGTATGACAACCCTGCTTTTTATTACAACTTAAACATGCTTTATTACATAAAACTTCACTTGATACAACAAAGAAGACCGAGAGGTTTAGTGTCTTTGGGGCTTGGGATCATTACATAAAAACTTTAAACATGAAATACAACATCCTTATTGAAAACTTCCTTTACATGACCACTACATTCCTTCGTACTTAGCATTGCATGGGATAACCTGAGGACATGCATAAGAAAAGGGTGAGCTATAAAGCCCAGTAAGGGAGTACATAATGAATAACATGAGGAGTACAATACATGTTAGGCAATAGGCATATCAATAGATCATAAGAGAGACATGAACATAAAGGCATGATAAAGCATGATAATCATAACATGGAAATGTGGCAACAACACTTAACATTGAATTAGCATGAGCCAAGGCTCATTGCACATGGAGCATGAGTAAACCCTCATTGCACTTGAAGCACGAGTAAACCCTCGTTGCACTTGAATTAGCATGAGTCAACACTCATTGCACATGACGTATCATGATACTATACTTTACCCAATGCATTGGAGCGCTATAAAGGGCGCACCCTTCTTAAACATTTTATTTCATGCATAAGTGTGCCACATGGATCATAAAACATGGATTCATAAAACATAATAATTTCTTCCACGATAAAGGAAAGTGGAATTCATACATGAAACTTTACAATCAATAAGTAAATGTGCATAAAGGTGAATACCCTTGATGGAGAAATGGGCATGGTATTCACTACACAATGACATTGGCTTAGAAAATCGGTGCGATTTCGGCAGCGTAACGGCGTGACATAAGAACTCATAAAAAGGGTTGATGAGAGAGAAAGGGGTTCCTCATCATATTTACATGTAATGGACAGTAAGGAGGTCATATAGATACATGTCCCAACAATTGAAAAGGAATTTAGATTCATGATACAAAAGTATTGCTTGAATATAGAAGAGGAGAAAAAGGTTCCTTTCGGAATTTCGGCATAGTAACGGGTGTACATGGGAGGCATTTAATGAGAGAGAAAGGGGTCTCCCATCATTAAAACAATAAGAGGGAAGTATGGGAGAGGTGAGAAACCATACCCCAACATTCATAAATGAAATTAAAAGGGCAATACAACTTAAAGAAAATTGACAAAAATGAGAAAGGAAGAAAAACCCTTACTTGGAAGTGTGCTTCCAAAGGCTAGAGAGAGGCTTGTGAGAGGCTTATTGGGAGCTTGGGGCACCTTGAGAGGATTCTAGAGAGAGTAGGGCAGAGTTTGGACGAACTTCAAGGGCTTTGAGTGAGGAGGAAGTGGGAGCTTGGGTGGGTTTATATAGGAAAGGTGAGAGAATTCTTTATTATTTAGGTTTGGGACCCCTTATATTAAAATAATCCAAACCACAAACCATCCCATGGTATTTGCCCATGGTTTCTGGAAAAGGGAAGAGGAAAACAATATTTTACAAGGCCAAGGTCCGAACTTATTAAAAAATTAGGGTTGCTTATGTGGAGGTGAGTCACACTCCCATGGAAATTAATTTAAAAAGGCAAAGTGTTGAATAAGTCTTGAGGGCTCCATTAATGCTTTGAAAAGTGAGTCAAACAAACCCAAAACCTCATTATTTTATTGATAAAACACATATTGGCCGAACATAAGGATTATTGTATTTTATTACATCACCATTGGGTCATTATGATGTCATAAAACACATTATATATTTAAATGGTATTTAATTTTTACCCAAAAATTTGACTGTCTCAGAAAATTATGAAAAATTCACCGTTGGATAATTTCGACGTCCTGATTCCAAAAATAATATTTATTTTATCTAAATAATTTTCTAAATATGTGAATTTTCACTTTTAAAATAAAAACCGACATTTATAAAAAATTCACGGGTTTTGACAGAAATGGCTTTCAAACCTTAATAAAAATTTTAATTGCGTTCATAAAATTATAAGATCATTTATATTTAATAAAAATTAATTTAATATTAATAATAATATTTTATTAAAATATTATTTAATTCAAAAATCCTTTAATTTAATAAAATATAATTCTTAATTAAATAATAACTAAAAACATCATTTGTACTTTAAAAACTAATTACAATGCATCAAAAATGACTAGAAATTATATTCATTATTATATACAAAAATAATGTACATGAACATGGTGCTACTTATTTGTTACATAACCCCTTAAAATAGCCGCATAAGACCTAAGGGTAAGGTGCGCGATGGTGACAGACTCTTGGGGCTGCTCGGATAACATCGCTCGAGTGGTAATCTCTATCAACTTCCATTTTTCCCGTAGACGATCACGTTCGAGCTTGACTTGATGAAGCTCAGCTTGGGCTTGGTCAAGGGCAAAGCCCAAAGACGCCACCTCTTTATCGAGCTCCGACAAATGGGCTTCGTAAGGGGCAATTCTACTGGATGAGGTCATCGCTTCCTTTGTCTGAGTAGAAAATTGGTTCGTTAAAGCCTTACATTTAAACTACCCAGATGATCACTGTTCAACGGCTATAAAAGTAACGGTCACAAATCTTAACATAAAACTAAAGAAGTTGACATCTTATAAAAACATTTTTCTTTCATAAAGAAACATTTAACTGGATCAAAAGGGATTTTCCATTAATGAAATTTTGGGTCGTTACAACATTCCCCCCTTAAGAAATTTCGCCCTCGAAATTTTCCTTTTCCCACACTAAAACAAATGTGGGTAACTTAGCTTCATCATATCCTCCGACTCCCAAGTTGCTTCTTCAAACTTGTGGTTTCTCCACAACACCTTGACGAGGGGCATTGTCTTATTTCGTAGAACTTTTTCTCTACGATCTAAGATCTTCACTGGTTGCTCCTCATAAGAAAGATCGTCTTCTAATTGTACCACCTCGGAAGAGAGTACATGTGAAGGGTCTGGTATGTACTTCCTTAAGAGGGATACATGGAAGACATCATGCACCTTGGCCATAGTAGGTGGAAGTGCTAGTCGATAGGCCACAGCCCCAACACGATCAAGAATCTCGAATGGGCCGATGTACCTTGGACTTAACTTCCCTTTCTTTCCAAACCTCATGACCTTCTTCCACGGAGATATGCGTAAAAACACCATGTCTCCGACTTTAAACTCAAGGTCTCGTCGACGATTATCTGTATAACTCTTCTGTCGACTTTGGGCTGCCTTGATATGCTGCTGAATGGTTTTCACCTTCTCCACCATTTCTTCGACCATTTCTGGTCCAAGCAGCTTACGTTCACCGACCTCATCCCAACATGCCGGTGTTCTACACCTTTTCCCATACAGGGCTTCATATGGTGCCATTTGGATGCTCGAGTGGAAACTATTATTATAAGAGAACTCAACTAGGGGAAGATGTTGATCCCATCCTCCTTTAAAGTCCATTGAGCACGCTCTCAACATATCCTCAAGTGTTTGGATAGTCCGCTCGGATTGGCCATCAGTTTGAGGATGATAGGCCGTACTGAAGTTCAGTTCAGTATTCAGAGCATGTTGAAGACTCTTCCAAAACTTAGAGGTAAATCTTGGATCTCGGTCCGACACAATAGATAGTGGTACTCCATGCAACCGTACCACTTCCCTGATATATATCCGTGCCAGTTGATCCAAAGAGAAATCCTCTCGAATAGCAATGAAGTGTGCAGTCTTTGTAAGACGATCCACAATAACCCAGATTGCATTGTTGCTTTTGGATGTACTTGGAAGTCCAGTGACGAAGTCCATGGTGATGTTCTCCCATTTCCATTCTGGTATGGGCAATGGTTGCATCATCCCCTTAGACTTCTGCCTCTCTGCCTTCACTTGCTGACACACCAGGCACTTTGATGTATATTTGGCGATCTCCTTCTTCATATTATCCCACCAAAAGTTTTCTCGGAGATCTCGATACATCTTTGTGCTCCCTGGGTGAATAGAGAAATTTGAACTATGTGCATCATCCAAAAGTTCCTTCTTCAGCTCCGAACTTGATGGGACACATAGTCTTTTCCCAAACCGCACAATTCCTTCTTCATTAACATTAAACTCTGAGGATTTTCCCTTTTTGATAGCTTCCACTTTTTCTTGGATTCTCGCATCATCCTTTTGAGCATCCTTTAACCTTTCCAAAAGAGATGGTTGAGCAATCATTTGTGAAAGGATTGATGATGTTCCCTTCTTTATGATTCCCACGTCCATCTTCATCAAGTCTAAGAAGATTGGATCCTTCTCAATTCTCATCATTGATAGAATTGCTGGATCCTTTCTACTTAGGGCATCCGCCACCTTGTTCGCCTTCCCAGGGTGGTAATGTATTGAACAGTCATAATCCTTGATGAGCTCTATCCATCTTCTCTGGCGCATATTAAGCTCTTTCTGTGTGAATATATATTTAAGACTTTTGTGGTCAGTATATATCTCACATTTCTCTCCATAGAGATAATGCCGCCAGATTTTCAAGGCAAAGATCACCGCCGCCAACTCCAGATCATGCGTTGGATAGTTTCGCTCATGGATTTTCAACTGTCTTGAGGCATAGGATATCACTTTATCATTCTGCATCAGCACACATCCTAAGCCCTTTTTCGAAGCATCACTGAATACCACAAAAAGCTCCCCACTTGTGGGTAAAGTGAGCACAGGTGCAGTGATAAGCCTCCTTTTCAACTCCTTGAAGCTTTCTTCGCATTCATCACTCCAAGTAAACTTTAATCCCTTTCGAGTTAGCTTGGTAAGAGGGTTGGACAATCGTGAGAAGTTTCTCACAAATCGTCGATAATATCCAGCTAACCCCAAGAAGCTACGGATATCAGTTACCGATGTTGGCCTCGGCCATCCCTCAATTGCATCTGTTTTGGAGGGGTCCACAGATATCCCATTGCTTGTGATGATATGGCCCAAGAATGAGACCTCCTTCAACTAGAACTCACACTTGCTGTACTTGGCATAGAGCTTCTCCTTGCGCAAAGTCTCCAGTACAGTTCTTAAATGCTCCTCATGGTCCTCCTTGGTCTTGGAGTATATCAGAATATCATCTATAAAGACTACCACAAATTTATCTAGGTAATCTCTAAAGACTCTATTCATCAAGTCCATGAATATTGCTGGAGCATTGGTGAGTCCAAAAGGCATTACTATGAATTCATAGTGCCCGTACCTTGTACGAAAAGCAGTCTTGGGGATATCTTCCTTCTTCACCCTTACTTGATAATATCCCGACCGCAAGTCGACCTTGGAGAAGTATTGAGCTCCACGCAGCTGATCAAACAAGTCATCGATTCTTGGGAGAGGATACTTGTTCTTTATCGTGATTTTGTTAAGTTCACGATAATCGATGCAAAGCCGCATTGACCCATCCTTCTTCTTGACGAAGAGGACTGGTGCACCCCATGGTGATGCACTTGGGCGTATAAACCCTTTATCCAGATTCTCCTGTAGTTGTTTCTTCAGTTCTTCAAGCTCAACCACAGCCATTCTATATGGAGTCTTGGATATTGGTAGTGCCCCAGGTATAAGTTCAATTGAGAACTCAACATCTCTTCTTGGAGGAAGACCAGGAAGTTCCTCGGGAAATACTTCAGCGAATTCCCTCACAATAGGCATTTCTTCAAGGGTGGTTTCTTCCTTGGACTCAATCATCTGAGCCAGATATGCGTGCTCATAAGGCAGTAATATCCATGCTTGAGATGATGGAGCTAAAGGAGATTCATCTTCCTCCTGACAGTTGTAAAAAAATCGGGGGTCGATTCTACATATGGAGTGTGATTTCCCTCTCCCGACAATTTATGTTGGCTCTATATAAGGAAAGTCAATCCATGCCAAGAATTGCATCAAATTCCACCAAAGGGAGTATGACGAGGTTCGCCGGGAAATTCAATCCACAGATTATAACAGGGGAGGACTTATACTCATGAGATGCAATGATTGCCCCATTTGCCGTACTCACCGACATCTTTACTTCCATGACTTGTGGTGGTGTAGGGATTATTCTACTAAACTTTTGAGATATAAAAGAATGCGTAGAACCTGAATCAAAAAGTACGTTCGCTATTCTTGAATGAATAACTAGCGTACCTGTCACCACTTCGTTGTCGGGGTTCACTTCGGCAGAAGTGATGGCAAAAGCTCTTCCTTGCTGTCTTGGAGGTTGTTGATTGCCTCCGATAACCCTTGGATTAGGGCACTGATTCGCAAAATGACCCGGTTCTTTGCATTTGAAGCATTGAACAACGCGTTGAGGTTCGAACGGAGCGTTCCTCCCCTCCGTCGCAGCCGCGGGTCCTTCTTGCTGACAGTTAACAGCTAGGTGCCCTTCTCTTCCACACTTGAAGCATTTTCTTGTCCCCCTAAGGCAATTTCCAGGGTGCTTCTTTCCACACTTTTGGCAAGTGGGGTGCTGGAATTTCTTAGCGCCGTTGGATTTATCCATCGGACCACCAGCATTGAAGTCCACCTTCCGCTTCTTGTCCCCATGATACCCCTGTGATTCTCCGATCTCCATTTCAACCTTGAGGGCACATCGGACAATTTCCTCATAGCTGTCGAAGTCACGGATCGCTAATGCTTTCCGCAAGCTAGGCTTCAGCCCACCAAAGAAGCGGTCAACCTTGCATTCGGGGGTAACGACAAAGCCGGAAGCGTATCGTGCAAGCCTTGTGAAGTTTGCCTCGTACGCTCCCACAGATTCCTCATCTTTCTGCTTTAGGGAAAGGAAGTCCCTTTCCATCTTAAGACGGAGGGTGCGTGGAAAATATTTATCGAAAAACATCTTCCGGAATACCTTCCATTCCAAAGCCTCGATCTCCTCCTCAGGCTTCGTATTTTTGATCAACGTCCACCATTGATCAGCTTCACCCTCCATACGATAAGCCGCCAGGAGAACCTTCTCTTTTTCAGAGCATTGGAGGATGGAGAATATCTTTTCAATGGAGTTGATCCATTGTTCAGCAATCATGGGATCGGATGATCCACTAAAATTAGGAGGCCTTTGTCTCATGAAGCTTTCAATAGCGACTTGTTATTTCTTAGGGGGGGTTGAACGTTCCTCTTGACCAGTGTTTCTATTCAAAACTTGAGTTAGCTGAGAGAGAAGCGTGACAAAGTTCGCGATTCCCGCTCCCATTGGATTGGGCATCTCATTGGTACAATCATCACACTGATCTTCACAACGGTTGTTAGCCCGAGTTCTCCTATTACCGGCCATTGGCTGGAATAAAAGGAAAGTTAGGGGTAACACATAAAGGGTAATCCAAAGACAAAAGTTGATGACTTATAAATAAACTTTAATCTCTTCAACTCATGAGTCTATAGGATTCAATCCAGGCTTTTCATGATCTTCCTTCTAACATATATTCTTAGGGGAATTTTTCCCTTAATAAGGGTTCATACTAAGATTGTAAATTTATCAAAACATATCCCCCGGGAGTGTCGTAACCAAGAGTGCAGCAAGGCCCGTTGTCGTGCACCAGTTCCCGTTCGAGTCTAGCTCAAAGCGGTGTTTTCGGGTTTTACCCCTAGGATACATCTGTGCCAGAGCCGCCTCTACCTGCTCGTATCCAGACAGGGATGTATTTGTTTGATAAACCACTTACTTAGTATTTACCAAAATTTAGGGATGTTTTTATTATGCTTAGTCTTGTATCTAAGGCTTTACTAGGGTTTCCTAATCCCAAAAATAACTAAACCTATCCTCTGATACCAACTATGACAACCCTGCTTTTTATTACAACTTAAACATGCTTTATTACATAAAACTTCACTTGATACAACAAAGAAGATCGAGAGGTTTAGTGTCTTTGGGGCTTAGGATCATTACATAAAAACTTTAAACATGAAATACAACATCCTTATTGAAAACTTCCTTTACATGACCACTACATTCCTTCGTACTTAGCATTGCATGGGATAACCTGAGGACATGCATAAGAAAAGGGTGAGCTATAAAGCCCAGTAAGGGAGTACATAATGAATAACATGAGGAGTACAATACATGTTAGGCAATAGGCATATCAATAGATCATAAGAGAGACATGAACATAAAGTCATGATAAAGCATGATAATCATAACATGGAAATGTGGCAACAACACTTAACATTGAATTAGCATGAGCCAAGGCTCATTGCACATGGAGCATGAGTAAACCCTCATTGCACTTGAAGCACGAGTAAACCCTCTTTGCACTTGAATTAGCATGAGTCAACACTCATTGCACATGACATATCATGATACTATACTTTACCCAATGCATTGGAGCGCTATAAAGGGCGCACCCTTCTTAAACATTTCATTTCATGCATAAGTGTGCCACATGGATCATAAAACATGGATTCATAAAACATAATAATTTCTTCCACGATAAAGGAAAGTGGAATTCATACATGAAACTTTACAATCAATAAGTAAATGTGCATAAAGGTGAATACCCTTGATGGAGAAATGGGCATGGTATTCACTACACAATGACATTGGCTTAGAAAATCGGTGCGATTTCGGCAGCGTAACGGCGTGACATAAGAACTCATAAAATGGGTTGATGAGAGAGAAAGGGGTTCCTCATCATATTTACATGTAATGGATAGTAAGGAGGTCATATAGATACATGTCCCAACAATTGAAAAGGAATTTAGATTCATGATACAAAAGTATTGCTTGAATATAGAAGAGGAGAAAAAGGTTCCTTTCGGAATTTCGGCATAGTAACGGGTGTACATGGGAGGCATTTAATGAGAGAGAAAGGGGTCTCCCATCATTCAAACAATAAGAGGGCAGTATGGGAGAGGTTCAAAACCATACCCCAACATTCATAAATGAAATTAAAAGGGCAATACAACTTAAAGAAAATTGACAAAAATGAGAAAGGAAGAAAAACCCTTACTTGGAAGTGTGCTTCCAAAGGCTAGAGAGAGGCTTGTGAGAGGCTTCTTGGGAGCTTGGGGCACCTTGAGAGGATTCTAGAGAGAGTAGGGCAGAGTTTGGACGAACTTCAAGGGCTTTGAGTGAGGAGGAAGTGGGAGCTTGGGTGGGTTTATATAGGAAAGGTGAGAGAATTCTTTATTATTTAGGTTTGGGACCCCTTATATTAAAATAATCCAAACCACAAACCATCCCATGGTATTTGCCCATGGTTTCTGGAAAAGGGAAGAGGAAAACAATATTTTACAAGGCCAAGGTCCGAACTTATTAAAAAATTAGGGTTGCTTATGTGGAGGTGAGTCACACTCCCATGGAAATTAATTTAAAAAGGCAAAGTGTTGAATAAGTCTTGAGGGCTCCATTAATGCTTTGAAAAGTGAGTCAAACAAACCCAAAACCTCATTATTTTATTGATAAAACACATATTGGCCGAACATAAGGATTATGGTATTTTATTACATCACCATTGGGTCATTATGATGTCATAAAACACATTATATATTTAAATGGTATTTAATTTTTACCCAAAAATTTGACTGTCTCAGAAAATTATGAAAAATTCACCGTTGGATAATTTCGACGTCCTGATTCCAAAAATAATATTTATTTTATCTAAATAATTTTCTAAATATGTGAATTTTCACTTTTAAAATAAAAACTGACATTTATAAAAAATTCACGGGTTTTGACAGAAATGGCTTTCAAACCTTAATAAAAATTTTAATTGCATTCATAAAATTATAAGATCATTTATATTTAATAAAAATTAATTTAATATTAATAATAATATTTTATTAAAATATTATTTAATTCAAAAATCCTTTAATTTAATAAAATATAATTCTTAATTAAATAATAACTAAAAACATCATTTGTACTTTAAAAACTAATTACAATGCATCAAAAATGACTAGAAATTATATTCATTATTATATACAAAAATAATGTACATGAACATGGTGCTACTTATTTGTTACATAACCCCTTAAAATAGCCGCATAAGACCTAAGGGTAAGGTGCGCGATGGTGACAGACTCTTGGGGATGCTCGGATAACATCGCTCGAGTGGTAATCTCTATCAACTTCCATTTTTCCCGTAGACGATCACGTTCGAGCTTGACTTGATGAAGCTCAGCTTGGGCTTGGTCAAGGGCAAAGCCCAAAGACGCCACCTCTTTACCGAGCTCCGACAAATGGGCTTCGTAAGGGGCAATTCTACTGGATGAGGCCATCGCTTCCTTTGTCTGAGTAGAAAATTGGTTCGTTAAAGCCTTACATTTAAACTACCCAGATGATCACTGTTCAACGGCTATAAAAGTAACGGTCACAAATCTTAACATAAAACTAAAGAAGTTGACATCTTATAAAAACATTTTTCTTTCATAAAGAAACATTTAACTGGATCAAAAGGGATTTTCCATTAATGAAATTTTGGGTCGTTACAGGTGGAGTACGGTCGGGTTGGTTTTTCCTTAAAAACCAACCGGGCCCCGGGGATGAAAATGCCAATAACTCTCAGACCGGGCGTCCGATCGACGCGCCGTCTATTGCGTTGAGTTCCTGTTGACGATACGGAACTTTTGGATACATCAACTCTGGAATTTGTGACAGTTGATGTATCAGCCTCTCGGCTCGTGGAGCGGACCCTCCGAACGAGCCTGCTGTGTGCGGGAACCCTAGTGCTGGCTGCGACTGTGACTACTACTGCTACTGTGACTGCGACGATGACAGTACAGAGATCCTGTGTGGATTCAACGACGATGACTAAAGCACTCAGCGATCCTACGTGGATCAGTGTTACAGGTCCTGTGTGGGCCCGATCCTGTGTGGATTCGACGACGACGACTACAACACTCAGCGATCCTACGTGGATCAGTGCTACAGGTCCTGTGTGGGCCCGATCCTATGTGGGTCCGATCTTGTGTGGGTCTTTGCACTCAGCGGTCCTGTGTGAACCAGCGCCTACAGGTCCTGTGTGGGCCCGATCCTGTGTGGGTCTTTTGCGGGGGTTAGTTACCTATCGATCCTTCGTGGGTCCGACGACTTAGATGGATCAGAGATCATCTTTATCGTCCTTTGAACAAGTATACCTGTGTGAGCTGAATCCTGTTGCTTTCTTGTGTGGATTGTGTTGTGCTATCCTCTGTGGATTTCGTTTCGCTTTCCTGTGTGGAATACGTTTACTTTCCTGTGTGGACTGAGTTGTACTTGAGCTCGGAGGTTAGAGCGTATTTGAAATTGATGACTTAGGTATATGTATGGGAATATACCTAAGCAGTGTCAGTTGTTACTTTGTGATTGTACCTTTCTTCATGGTTTATCCTTTGTGGATTTGAGAGACCTTCAGGGGTCTCGGGGTCCCTACTGAGTGGCTTATACTCACCCCTGCACGGGCTTTTCCCGCACTACGTTGTGTTGGTTGCAGACGACAGACAACGTTGATCTTAGCTGAAGCTTGCAGAGCAGGACGGTACCTGGAGGTGGACCACTGGGCGGGACGTGCTCGGAGCGGACGGCGGGACCCGTGGAGCAGTGGAGCTATCTGTACCCACCCTTCAGGTGGGATTTCCAGTGGACAGCTCGGTGTAGCGGCTTTTACTTTTCAGTTGCTGTTTTCCCTTTCGATTTGTACTTTACTTTCAGTTTGGGTTTGTATACTGGCCCATTTACTTTTCCGCACTTTCAGTTGTACTCTTCTTTTGCTTAGTGTTTACTTTCCGCTTTCTTACTCTGTGGTGTTTGTTTACTTTACAAAGGCAATGCCTTCCCTTTTTACCGGGATTTACGCCTTGGTGCTAGTCGCCAGCCCCTGGCCTATGGAAGGCGGGCTTGGGGTAGTCACGACACGGACCCCGAGGGCGGGTCGTGACAAATTGGTATCAGAGGAGTTCGGTTCTACCGCGAACTCTGATCTTTTCTATGTGAAGCAATAATGTTTAGCGTATTGAGTGTGGTTCTCAGTCCAGGGAGTCCAGTGTTGGTGCGGCGGCCGACGTATCCGTACTCCAGGACCCTGACTTCTGATTTCTGAATTAATGCACGAAAACATTGATTGCGTGTGTGTTTCAAAGTTTTCTTTGTGATTACTTATATCATCTCACCAGGTATACTGTTCTGACCATGGCACACCTGTTTCCTTTTCAGGATGGCCCCACGACGGCAGCCAGCTAGGGTTCTGAGAGTCGAGTGTGACGACAGCCCACCGAGCGATGAGGCCTCGGTGCAGGGCCCTTTGTCAGCAATGGCACCGGCGGTAGCTCTACCCGCCGAGCCCCCGATGCTTCCAGCACCAGCCGCTGACGATGCACGTCGCCTCAGCGCACTGCATGAGTTTCAGCGCCAGCGACCACCCAGGTTTCGCGGGGAGACGGATCCCCAAGCAGCAGAGGACTGGCTGGAGGCAGTGGTACGTGTGTTTAGGCTAGTGAGGACACCAGCAGACCTCATGGTGATCCTCGCTGCGAGCCTACTACACGTAGCAGCAGGACGATGGTGGAGCTTGATGCTCCAGGTGCACGATGAGGCATCTCTACTATGGACGGACTTTGAGAGCCTCTTCTGCTCGGAGTTCGTCCCAGCCACCCTTCGTGCGGTGCGTATCTAGGAGCTTCTTCAGCTGCGGCAGGGCAGCATGCCGGTCGCTCAGTACTCGGCGAGGTTTACTGATCTCTCGCGCTACTCGACCGACATGGTACGGGACCCATTCTTCCGGGCCCGGACCTTCGAGCAGGGTTTGAGACACGAGATCAGGGCATCGCTGATCTCCCTCAGCATACCGACTCAGACAGGAGTACTGGAGCGGGCCCTCCTGATCGAGAGCTTCCTTGCTGAGTCTACACCAGCGCAGCGACCCACCACAGGGCGGCACGTGGCAGAGTCATCTGCAGCAGGCAGTCGACGAATGACTTAGGGGTCCAGACAGACCAGACCTTCGGGCAGACGACCTCAGGGCACTGGCTCAGCAGTGCGGGGCACACAGCGAGGAGCCAGTCTTTCGAGAGGCAGACAGTGCTACTCGTGCGGCAGGCAGGGCCACATGGCTCGTGACTGCCCGGCCCGCCGTGCCGAGGAGCAGCAGACAGTTGAGGGACCACCGAGGCAGAGGCAGAGGGTCGACTGTGGCGGTCCGCAGGGAGGAGGCGGACGAGGCAGAGGAGCTGGACGAGCAGCCGGTGGTGGGCGATGCTTTGAGGCTCTGCCACCACCACCACCAGGAGGTCCACCCCGACCAGAGGGAGCTGGCGGGCAGAGACAGGCACAGCTCCAGGCAGCAGAGGCCTACGACCACGGCGCACCCGAGATGATTCGAGGTACTATCTGTGTCTATTCCACCCTTGCTGCAGTTCTTATAGACACAGAAGCAAGTCACTCTTTCATAGCCGCTGCCCTTATTCGGAGCTCGGAGATTCCGACAGAGCCGTTGGCTCGATCCTTACGGCTAGAGACTCCTACAGGAGCAGACTCGACGATTACGCACTGGTGCCGGCAGTGTGAGCTTACTCTAGGAGGCGAGAGCTTCAGCTGGGATCTTCTTGTAGCAGCGTCGAGGCCTTACGACGTCATCTTGGGCATGGATTGGCTATCTACGGTCCATGCACAGATTGACTGTTTTAGGCTCAAGGTGCAATGTGTACGCACCGACGGGAGCAGGTTCACCTTCACCGGCGAGAAGGGAGCCTTTGCAGCACAGGATGGACTTCCGCGGAGGAGAGGACAGCCCATCACTCATCAGTTGGCTAGCCTCATCCTTGGAGAAATTGACGTGCGGAGTCCTGGTTTTCCTGCAGTGGTGGATCAGTTTGCGGACGTTTTTCCCGACGACGTTCTAGGGCTACCTCCTCGCAGAGAGGTAGACTTTTATATTGACTTGTACCCTGGGACAGCCCCGATATCCACTCCAGCATATCGGATGGCCCCCGCCGAGCTTCGAGAGCTACGAGTACAGTTGGAGGACTTGCAGGGCAAGGGGTTCATCCGACCCAGTGTTTCACCCTGGGCTTCCCCGATTTTGTTCGCCAAGAAGGCGGACGGGAGCCTGCGGCTTTGTGTTGACTATCCTCGCCTGAACCAGGTGACAGTGAGGAACAAGTATCCGCTACCGAGGATTGATTACCTCTTTGATCAGCTCAAGGGAGCACGGTGGTTCTCGAAGATAGACCTCAGGTCAGGCTATCATCAGCTCAGAGTCAGAGACGAGGATGTGCAGAAGACGACCTTCAGATGTCAGTATGGCCACTATGAGTTCTTGGTTATGCCTTTCGGTGTAACCAATGCTCCAGCAGTGTTCATGGCTCTCATGAACAGGATCTTTCAGCCATACCTCGATCGGTTTGTCGTGGTCTTCATCGACGACATTCTGATTTACTCTACGACTGATGAGGAGCACGCCTATCACTTGCGAGTTGTACTAGACACACTCCGAGAGCACCAGCTTTATGGTAAGCTCTCGAAGTGACAATTATGGATACGTGAGGTCCACTTCTTGGGACATGTTATCTCTGAGGGGGGAGTTGCAGTGGATCCCGCGAAGATTGAGGCTGTGTTAGCATGGGAGCCACCCAAGAGCGTGACTGAGGTTCGGAGTTTCTTGGGAGTAGTTGGATACTATCGGAGATTTGGCCGAGGCGGCAAGTTGTCTCCGCGCTTCATCGGACCCTTCCAGGTCCTCAGAAGGGTTGGCGAGGTGGCTTATCGTCTGGCTCTACCACCTCAGTTGCACTGGGTGCACGACGTCTTCCATGTATCTCAGCTGAGGAGATACGTGAACGACCCGACGCACATCATTGACCATGGGGAGCTTGACGTTGACGATGGGGAGAATTTTCCAGAGGTCCTGGTGGAGATAGAGGATCGACAGGAGCGGGTCCTACGTGGGCGATCGATTCCTCTTGTGCGCATCAAATGGCAGCACGGGAATCTCCAGGAGAGCACATGGGAGCGGGAGGCTCAGATGCGTGCTCAGTACCCTCATTTGTTCTCCTAGTTTTTGTTGTATCTTTACGGGGACGTAAAGCCCTGAGGTGGGAGTAATGTAAAGACCCGTAAAATTCAAGATAAATTTTTTCTTAATTTTCTTTGGAATTTTACAAGAGCGCGGTTTCTGACGGCACCTGATTCCGAGGCCCGGTGTGCCCGGAATCAAATTCCGAAGTTTGGCTCGGGTACGTTCAGTGAACGAACGAGCGAGAATTTCTAACTTTTGATCCGGTGCTCGGAATTGAAATCCGAGGACACCGATGAACTCGTAGCACCGATATTCTCTTAAGGAGACCTTTTCCGAAGTTGCGTTTATTGCGGGACGAAAGTTAGTTTTTTTGGAGAATTATAAAAAGTTGAATAAAAATGTGGAACACTTTTTATTTTACTTTTGTTGGTTAACTTCTCTCAAAGGAAGTTAGGGGTGGGACCCACACCCACTTAACCTCCCTTGAGAGGATTAAGTGTGGTGGGGCCCACACGAACCTAAACCTCCCATCTTCTCTCAAACTCCCTTTAACCCCTCTTTAAATGACATGACAAATTGTTATTTAATTTTGGAGTTATCTTATTTGAATTTCAAACCTTTGAAATTCAATTTGTTAAGTTTGTGAATAAAATAAGCTCTTAGCTTATTTTATTTGGTTAGAATTGTTTAGCCATCTTGAGAAGATTGAGAGCTTTTCCTTCTTCTTCAAACTTTGACGAAGAATGCTCAAGCTTTGACGAAGAACGCTCAAGCTCCGACGAAGAACGCCACTCCTCTCTTCTTCATCTTCCGTGTCAACGAAAGGGAACGCCACTTCCTCCTCGGACTTCCTTCATCGGCATACGAAGATTCTACAATGACGTACCTCTTCGGACATACCTCTTCGTCAACGGATTTGACGAACGATTACCGCGATGCCCGACCTCCGCGACGTTGTCTTCCGCGGGTCGTTGGCAATCTTCGAACTTGAACCCAAGGTAGGGGTTGTTGTTATTTATTTATTTATTTATTCTTGTTCGTGGTTCTAGCATGACTAACGTGAGGATATTGGATATTTAAATATGTGTTATTTTTTAACGTGAGGGGGTCGGACCGCATGAACACGGCCGAACCCCCTCCTTTGTTCTTGTTGATTTATATTGCGGATGAAACAAGATGGCGTGGTGCCGTCGCACCACGTGGTTATTCGCACACTTATATTGCGCGGCGCCGTCGCGCCGCGCCGTGGAAGGATCATCAAGAATGCGACGCCGTCGCGCCGTGTCGAAGGGAATCAAAGGCGCGACGGAGGGGCGCGGTGCCGTTGCACCGCGCCAGACGACGAACACCACGGCCGGTTCCGGGCCGCGGCGGGACGAGAAGACCGACGGCCGGGCCACCGGCGTCGGAGGCCGGAAAGGGGACCGGTTTGCCGGTCCCGTTGGAGAAAAACCGTCCGGCCAGGTGGCCGGTCGGATGGTCAAAGGCCGGGGGAATTTAATTCCACCGGCCAGCGCTCAAAAGCCCCCCCCATTTAATTGGGGGGGGGGGGTTTCATTGAGGGGGGCAGGCGGCCCCCCGGTTTCCCTCAAGCAGGCCCCCTCGAAGGGGGGCCGGTTCACAAAATGGCGCAGCTAAAAGCCGCGCCGCCAGCAGGATGCGGGGGCCATGCCCCCCGCGCGTGACCCCAGCGGCGCCAGGCCGCGCCGCCGCGCTGGACCGCGCCGCCGCGCCGGTCCGCGCCGCCGCGCCGGTCCGCGCCGGTCTGCCGCCGGCCGGGCGGGGTTGGACCCGGGTCGGGTCGACCCAGGGGGGGGGGGGGGTCGGGCCGGGTCGGCCCGGACCCGGACCCCCCGTTTTCGTGTCGTCTTCGGTCTTTTGGACATAACTTGAGCCACGGACCTCCGATCTACGAACCGTCTGCGGAAACACGATCCTTAGATCGAGACGGTCGTTTCGGTATATCGCACTCTGGGTTTCGGAATACTTTGAGTTCGGCCGGGTTGGTTCGTTCACGAAACCAACCGAGCCCTCGGAGCGGAAACACTCATATCTTGAGCTACGGAAGTCTGATTGACGTGCCGTAAGCTTTGTTGTGTTCCTCTTAGTGAGACGGATCTTTTGGCATACTTCGCCCGAGGTTTGGACGTAGGTGGAGTACGGTCGGGTTGGTTTTGCCTTAAAAACCAACCAGGCCCCGGGGACGAAAATGCCAATAACTCTCAGACCGGGCGTCCGATCGACGCGCCGTCTGTTGCGTTGAGTTCCTATTGACGATACAGAACTTTTGGATACATCAACTCTGGAATTTGTGACAGTTGATGTATCAGCCTCTCGGCTCGTGGAGCGGACCCTCCGAACGAGCCTGCTATGTGCGGGAACCCTAGTGCTGGATGCGACTGTGACTATTACTGCTACTGTGACTGCGACGACGACAGTACAGAGATCCTGTGTGGATTCGACGACGACAACTACAGCACTCAGCGATCCTACATGGATCAGTGCTACAAGTCCTGTGTGGGCCCGATCCTGTGTGGGTCCGATCCTGTGTGGGTCTTTGCGCTCAGCGGTCCTGTGTGAACCAGCGCCTACAGGTCCTGTGTGGGCCCGATCATGTGTGGGTCTTTTGCGGGGGTTAGTTACCTATCGATCCTTCGTGGTTCCGACGACTTAGATGGATCAGAGATCATCTTTATCGTCCTTTGAAGAAGTATACCTGTGTGAGCTGAATCCTGTTGCTTTCCTGTGTGGATTGTGTTGTGCTATCCTCTGTGGATTTCGTTTCGCTTTCCTGTATGGAATACGTTTACTTTCCTGTGTGGACTGAGTTGTACTTGGGCTCGGAGGTTAGAGCGTATTTGAAATTGATGACTTAGGTATATGTATGGGCATATACCTAAGCAGTGTCGGTTGTTACTTCGTGATTGTACCTTTCTTCGTGGTTTATCCTTTGTGGATTTGAGAGACCTTCAGGGGTCTCGGGGTCCCTACTGAGTGGCTTATACTCACCCCTGCACGGGCTTTGCCCGCACTACGTTGTGTTGGTTGCAGACGACGGACAACGTTGATCTTAGCTGAGACTTGCAGAGTAGGACGGTATCTGGAGGTGGACCACTGGGCGGGACATGCTTGGAGCGGACGGCGGGAACCGTGGAGCAGTGGAGCTATCTGTACCCACCCTTCAAGTGGGATTTCCAGTGGACAGCTCGGTGTAGCGGTTTTTACTTTTCAGTTTCTGTCTTCCCTTTCGAGTTGTACTTTACTTTCAGTTTGGGTTTGTATACTGGCCCATTTACTTTTCTGCACTTTCAGTTGTACTCTGCTTTTGCTTAGTGTTTACTTTCTGCTTGCTTACTCTGTGGTGTTTGTTTACTTTACAAAGGAAATGCCTTCCCTTTTTACCGGGATTTACGCCTTGGTGCTAGTCGCCAGCCCCTGGCCTATGGAAGGCGGGATTGGGGTAGTCACGGCATGGACCCCGAGGGCGGGTCGTGACATTATTATTTATAATAGATTCTACTGTATGATTAACCTTATTGAGCATAAAAGCTCACCACTTTATTATGTTTTATTTTTCCAAGGATGCTAAGATATATATTATGGCTGATATGCATGGTTAATCTAAGAGAATAATGGCATTCTTAAAGGATTCTCTATGTTGTATTTTATATTTTAAATTATAATGTAAAGTTCATGTATGTAATATGGATTCCAAGACTTCTAAACTGATCGAACCTTTTGAATTTGATTCTTATATCTATACCAATGTAATAAAGTAAGGCACTAGATCTAGGATACTGGGGATATGGTTGTTAGACTTTCAGATTCCTCCTGAATATTTTCCTCAAAGTTTATCTCTTCCTTGGATTCCTCATATTTTTTTCCATCCTTTATAGGTCCTAACACGCCTCTTTGAACAAAACTTCTAGGATATAAAGGAATAATTCATTATCACTCAAGTATTATTGTGGTATTTCAACTCTTTTATTTTAAATATTTTCCTTATGTTCATCAATTTGGTGTGATATATCCACAACTTGGATAGTAAACTTTTCACGTTCAGTAATTATGAAATTTTTACCTGCCATTATAACAAAAAACCTCATGTATAAAAAGAAACAAAAGAAAAAACCTACTCAAAAATCAGAAAAAAGGGAGATTAAAGTCTTTTTCCTAACTATAAAGTCAAATTATATCCTACACCAAGTCCCTAACAATGAAACAAAAAATTTACCAGCCATAGGGCTCCATTAATTCCCCTTATCTAAAACCAATTTATAATTTATAAAGCACAAAACCAAAAAACACAAAAAAATAGTAGTATATATTATAAAAGTCTCAAGGTTTTATGTATATAAACAAGGTTAATAGAGAATATAGATCAATAATTGAAACTACTATCAATTATGTAAGAAACTAATTCTACTTTAATTTTGGAGAATAATAGAATGATGATAACTTTGGATGATCAAGAAAGATAAAAAGTTTTAGAAAATTTAAAATCTATTTTACTAAAGTAATGAGGCATAAAAAAATGAATTATAAAATATAAATTTATTCGAATAAAGTCTAGGTAAATCCCTTGGTTTGGGTAGAAACGATTTATCTTTAAAACTCCCTATTTCCCATTTTCAGGTACTTTGGCTCATTAAGGAAATAAGTAACTCAAAACCATGTTCAAATATAGTGGATAACTCACCCAATATTCACGAAGAGAATAAAACAATATTCAATATATTAAAATGAACTCCCTCACTCAAAACACAATGGTAATTCATGAAAAATAAAGGAAGAGTTTGAGAAAGATAGATTGATAAAATACCCAAAATAAATTTCCATTAAAATTATAAGTACCTCAAAATCAATAATTCCCCTTCATTAAAATTACCTAGGAGAAAGTTATACTCATCATTATAGCCATGATATGGTGAAACAAATTCATAAACCTAACTAGTAGTAGAATAATTGGTTGAATAAAACTACAAAAGTTGTATTTCTCCCCCAGGTTCAGATCCTCCCCTTTTTCAGAAACACCATCTATTTACTTATAAGATAAATTCTTCAAGGGTTTACCTTTTTCTTTGAAAAAATAATATCTAAATTATCTTAAATAATTTCATGGTCAACATGCTTACTTTCCCCCAAAATTTTCAAATAGATCATGAAGACCACATTTATCTTAAATTTCCTATTGATCCTATTGCACCACGAAGGTGGTTTATTGCATGATCCATTCTTCACCCGTACTTATACTGCATGTCCATTCTTGCACATGAAAAAAACTCAAAAAACTGGTAGTATGATCCCAAATCCTTTGGTATCCTGTATCTATGAGATATTACTATCTCATTCTTCCTTTAACTATGTGTTATAATACAAAAAATTGTAGTATGAGACTTTATTTAGAATTTGTAAAATTATTTTACTCTTCCAAAATTTAATGACACTTAAAAAATTCTCTAAATATGGTCATAAATGTTTCACAATGAATATTCTTGGACCCAGTATAGACCCTTATTTATTACATTCATCTACTTATGTAATAACACCTCATACTTTTAGGGAATCACTCAGTCTTTATAGTGGTTTCATGCAGGATCCTTACAATGTTCCCATTTTCATTCATGATGTTTTCATTCATGTAGGGGAATCAAAAATCCTTTTTAAAACTTCCCTTAGTTTTATATTGGTGCAAGGAGTTAAGTTAAACTCTAGTTTGGATTCCATAGTGGTCATAGTCATCTTAATAGTGTAGTATCTCGAGTCCAATATCCCTCACTAGTGATTATGGTTGTTTAGAATGGCATGAAAAATAGTGGATGTAATGTGGGATCAAACCAAGATAATCCCTACAAGTGCATGAAATAGATGGACCGCATGACCATGTTCTAGTTAAACACACAATGACCAATTTTAAATCCACCACACATTGATTTTTCAATTTTACTTACAGATTGTTTATGAATTAGGATGTGGAGTATGGAACTAGATTCCTCAATGTGGTACCACTCCATACCCTACCACCCCTGTTGGTGATACCACACACCATAACTCCTACTCAATGCTACTTCTACATTGGGTGCTCTTTCCCATCTCTCTTCCCTCAGACTATTATCCATCATGGTTGATTTTGTGAGCTACCTTCAGTGATCTACTTAATATATTATGGTTCTTTGGTCAGGATGACCATATTTTTGGATAACTCTTTTTTTTCTATTGTCAAAAACAACTCCCTATCTAGAATCTTTTGTTTTCTTTCTTCCCCTTATGCTACTTCATGACCTCTCAATTAATTATTTCCTACCATACATGTATTAAAACCAATATAAATAAGGGAAAAGTTTAATTAAGAAATAAAATCAATGAATTCAAGAATTAAAATTTATGCATGAAATAAACCCATCAGGTATTATATGAGGTTCTTGAGAGGATGTGCCCCCCGATATGTGTAATTCATGTTATATATATATATATGTGTGTGTATATATGATATATCTAATGTTCTAGTGTGTGATTCCCTAGGTGCATTATATATGATTTTTTGGGTGTACTGCAGCCCCAGGTGTATGAATAAGGTTTGAGGAGATGGGGATGGGATACAACCCCTAGGTAATGGAGGACTAGTACCTATTCTGGGTAGGGGATAAAACCACCCAAGTGTATGCTTTTATATCTCCAGTTTTAGACATAGATCCCCCTAGGTAGTTTTTTCATGGTTCCGAGGTTGGATATGGGCCTCCATGGGTAGTATCTTTATGTTTTATAGTGGTATTCCCCTAGGTGTATACTATATGAGGTTTCAGGTGAGCTATGACCCCAAGTATATAATTATTACAATTAGGGGATGTAATCCCCCAATAGAATGAATACGATTGTTTTGATTAGGGGATGTGTTCCTTGGTGGATGGATGTGATGGTTCTGGGTAGAGGATGTGACCCCCAAGGTGGATGCTATCATAGTGATGGTTTTAGGACAGGGCATGGTTCTCCTAACATGGTACCCTTATGATTATAAGGCTGGATGTGGTTCCCCTAGGTGTTATTTATATGGTTATAACTTAAGAAATGAATCCCCTTGGATGGTATGTTTTATGATCATAGACATATGACACTGGTCAAAGTAGGTAGAGTCGACCTTGGGTGTCACTTTGAAACCCAAGGGTCAATGGTGAATATTTTTATTATGCTTTCACATTGTATTTGTTTTGAATATTACATTATGAATACACTGATTTACTAGTTATGATAGGAACACAATTGGTGGTGTCCTATTGAGTTTTACTCACACCCTACTTGGGCATCCCTGTCACTTTGGTACTCAAGTAGACATCATATTCGCAGGTTCAGGTAGGGTAGAGGACTAGTGTTGGATGATCAAGATAGAGTATCTCTTCGATATTAGAGACTAGGATGTGATGAGGCTTATGTATGGTAGTATATCATATTTTTATTTGTTAGGTCCACTAGGCTGGATACCCTGAGAGGGGGGGGGGTGAATCAGGGTATGACTAATTAAAAATTAATGCCCGTTCTGATCTTGTTTCGCTGTTAAGCAAAACACTCTTCTCTCTTTTCCCTGTTGCACGATATAAACAGAATGTCAAGCAAGCACAGGACACAGCAATTTTACTTGGTTCACCGCTAAGGGCTACGTCCAAGGAGAATACGCCGACAGGTTACCGGTCGTACCAAATTCCACTAATCTTCACTAGTTGTGGATTACAAGGTTCGGGCTAGATCACTTCTATGCCCAGGCTCACTGCCTTTACAATGTTTAGGGTCAGCTCACTGCTTTCCCAAGGGTCACTCCCTGTTTCTCTCTCTCTGGCTCACTGCCGGTGGAGAGGATCACCTTCTTCCTCTTCCTGAGCTCACTGCTCTTGGATGGAATCCACTCACAGTTTATAGACCTGTAGGTCTCTTCATTTTCCTGAAAGAATGCATCTTCTCTTATGTAGATGCTCTGTTGAAGTTTAACTTTCACCCATTGATGAATATCTCTTTGCACCGAAGGTATCGGGCAAACTTCCAGCTTCCACACAGTCTGAAAATCACTGCGGGAACAAAACCTTACTTGGCGCGCAAGTCAACCTCGGCGCGCAAGTATCGGCGCGCAAGTCACAACGGGCGCGCAAGTCCTCCTCTGACACTTGCGCGACACAAGCTTCCTCAACTCCAAACTTGCGCGACTCTCTTCCCTTTACGCCCAAACCACCATTGGTGCGCAACTGCAAACCGGCGCGCAACTTCTAACACCGGCGCACAACTTCAACCACTGGCGCGCAAGTCCCACCTGCGCGACCACACACACCACTTGCGCGACCACCACACCTGCGCGACGGGAGCTCTCGTCTTGAACTCCGATGAGAAATGAGGAGGGGTGGTCCGGTATTTATAGGCAATCTGACCACCCTGCGCGACCGCGCGCAAGTCACCTGCGCGACCCAATTTCGGCGCGCAAGTCTCCTCTCCTTTAGACACTTGCGCGACCAACTCCCAAACTTGCGCGATCCTATTTCCTTAGCCATATTTTGATCTTATGATCTTGAAAAACATGTGGCGCGCAAGTTTCCTGTACACCATGTTCGCGGCGCGCAAGTCCCTTTGCCAAAAACACTTTTCTTCATTTGCCGATTTTCAGGCCCAAAAATTTGGCAAACACTGGAAAACGGCGCCACCTTGTATCTGTTCTTTTGTACCGCCTCCAGATCATCCATTCCTTTTATCGACGTTCTTGAATCAAACATGGATCGTTGACCTCAGCTCTTGAACTCGACATTCCATCATGAAATCCTCTTTGTCAACAATCACAACTTAGATGTCCACTTTGTCAACAAACACAATCACCTCAAAAAGGCTTCAATGATACCTTGAGGGATTTTTGCCCAACAATCTCCCCCTTTGGGTTTGTTGACAACTCTTCCAAACAAAGATACGTCATTGATTCTTCAACCTCCATTCGCCTCATTGCGATTCTTATAGCGACCAAGGATTTGCTCAACACAGACTCTAAGCCCACATGAGCAATGCTCGGCGTGAGAAACAAGAGTAAATGAAAAGTTCATCAATGAATCACTTTGTCTCTGACATCCACTGTTGACACCAAACACTGTCCAACACCACTCTTCTGCTTTTATCACGATCCTCAGCTGTCGTGATATCTATTCTTTGATCGATCACTTCTAGCATCGTCAGATTTAAAAACGCTCCCCCTTTCTGCTCACAGCTTCAACACCTCTTTAGCCATATTTCCTGTGTTGTCCAAGCTAAGCTCTGGCTAAGCACGTTCAACTAGCTTTAACTCCCCCTATCTGGCTGCTCCACCTGTCAGCGTCTCCCCATATCATTTATGATTTATCAAATCTCCGCACTGTCTCCCCCTTGAACAACCACTATTTTCTTCCCCTTTGTCAACGAACCCAAAGGTCACGCCTTTGTAGTCTGTAACATAGTAGAGAACACATTAGCACAGTAGGGAAAACACAGCATACCTCGGGGAGAGGGGGGGGGGGGTCCCGTGTCCACACTATTTCAAGTGCGGGGAATCGACTGAACTCCTAGAGCTAGTCGATGCCTCTCAAAAGCTTCCTTGGGTAAGGCCTTTGTCAGAATGTCTGCAACCTGTAGCTCTGTAGGCACATACTCCAACTTCACGATGCCCTGCTCAACCTTCTCCTTGATGAAATGATACTTGATCTCAATGTGATTTGTCCTGGAATGATGGACAGGATTTTTGCTAAGATTTATAGCACTTGAGTTGTCACACTGGATTCCGATCGGAGACTTCACTTCAACTCCCATATCTTCAAGCTGCTGCTTCATCCACAATAACTGTGTGCATGCTTGAGTGGCCGCTATATACTCAGCTTCTGCGGTGCTCAATGAAATGCAATCTTGTTTCTTGCTTAGCCAAGAAATACACAATCCACCAAGATAGAATGCACCACCTGACGTTGATTTTCTATCATCTGCTGAACCGGCCCAGTCTGCATCAGTATATCCCAATAACTCTATCTGGGATTTGTTGTTGTATGTCAAACCGAAGTCCACCGTGCCCTTGATATACCGAAGTATTCTTTTTACTGCAAGCATGTGACTTTCCTTGGGATTACATTGATATCTCGCTGCTTGGCATGTGGAGAAAACAATATCAGGCCTTGTTGCGGTTAAGTACAACAGACTTCCAATGATTTGCCTGTATTCTGTGATATTAACTGCCTTGCCATCCTCATCTTTTGATAATTTCATCCGGGTAGCAACCGGAGTCTTCATTTCCTTGGAATTATCCATTCCAAACCTTCTTAAAACTTCCTTGGCATATTTGGATTGAGAAATGAAAGTTCCATTCCTTCCTTGTGTCACCTGTAGACCAAGGAAAAACGTTAGCTCTCCAATCATTGACATTTCAAACTCATTTTTCATGAATTCAGAAAATTGTCTGCACTGAGCTTCATCTGATCCGCCAAAAATTATGTCATCGACATACACTAGCACCATCATCCTTTGATTACTGTCATTGCTGAAATAGAGATTGTAATCAACTCATCCACGCTGAAAACCAAGCTTCTTCAAGTACTGATCAAGCCTTGAGTACCATGCCCTTGGTGCTTGTTTCAGCCCATACAATGCCTTCTTCAGCCTGCAAACTTTGTTCTCATCCTCATGAATGAGAAAACCATCTGGCTGCTCAATATACACCTCCTCTTCCAGAACCTCATTCAAGAATGCGGATTTGACATCCATATGGAACACTTTGAAGTTTCTTTGCACTGCTATGGCCAAAAATAATCTGATTGTCTCCAGCCTTGCAACCGGTGCAAATGTCTCATCAACATCTATTCCCTCTATCTGGGAGTATCCCTTGCACACTAGTCGTGCTTTGTTACGAATCACTGTTCCATCTTCATTCATCTTGTTGCGATAGACCCATTTAGTCCCGATGACATTCTTGTCTGCTGGCCTCGAAACAATCTCCCATGTCTGGTTCTTCTCAATCTGATCAAGCTCTTCATTCATGGCCTGAACCCAGTTTTCATCTTCAGCTGCATCAGAAAAACATTTCGGCTCCACTTGAGACAAAAACGATGCTTGTTGCGATGATTTCATTCTTCGAGTCTGAACTGGAGCTGTTTGATCACCAATGATATTCTGCCTATCAATTTCAGCTCGACTCTTTGGCTTTCTCACAGACACCGACTTGACACTTTCCTCTTCATTGTCAGTATCTTCTTCTGAGTCAGCTTCTGCCACTTCTGCTCCCCCTGGGTTGCTTACCTCATCATCACTTTCATCCAGGAACTGTTCACTGGATCGTTGAGTATTCTTCTCATTTTCAACTATAGTGACATCATTGCTTTCAATGATTTTTCCCAGCCTTTTGTTGAAACATTTATACGCTTTGCTTTTCCCGGAATAGCCAAGGAATATCCCTTCATCTCCTCGTGCCTCAAACTTCCTATGATGTTCTTTGTTGAGAATGAAACACTTACTTCCAAAGATTCGAAAGTACTTCAACGTTGGCTTCTTTCCGTACCACAGTTCATATGGAGTCTTCCCTTGCTTCGGACATAACAGGGACCTGTTTGAAACATAGACCGATGTCAGAACTGCTTCCTTCCAAAATTTCTCTGGCAGGTCCTTATCAATAAGCATTGTTCTGGCCATGTTGTTGATGATCCGATTTCTCCTTTCAACTACTCCATTTTGTTGGGGAGTTCTTACTGATGAAAATTGATGCCTTATCCCATGTTTCTCGAGATAGTTTTCAACCTGACTGTTTGTAAATTCCGTACCGTTATCAGTACGAAACTTCAGAATTTTCTGCCCAAGCATCTTTTCTGATTCCCTCCTGTACTGCTTTATGCAACTGAATACCTCTGTCTTATGGGTTATGATGAATACCCAGGCCATTCTTCTATAGTCATCAATGAAAAGTACATAGTACCTTTGCCCATTTATAGCTCGTGGTGAGATAGGTCCACATACATCAGCATGCACCAGTTCGAGCACTCTAGTTGATTTCTGTTCCTTTGGCCTATATGTCTTTCTGATGATTTTCCCTTGTTGACAAGCATCACACGTATGAGTGCGATCACGTGATAGTTTGGGAAGGTCTCTAGCAGCATCACACTTAACGAGATCCTCCATAGATGGTTGGCATAGATGACCAAGTCGCTTATGCCACAGCTGGTTTTCTTCCTCTCTGGATAAAAGACAAGTATCTTCTTCCCCACTTACAAGATAGAGATTTCCCTTTGACCTTTTTCCCTGCAGAACAGCTGCTCCATCTTTTCCTTTCACAACACACATCTTCTTGGTAAATTGGATAGAGTGCCCAGAGTCACATAGTTGACTGACACTGAGTAGATTATGACTGAGACCCTCTACTACCAAGACATCAGCATGTCTCATCTCTTTGCCCCCAAACTTGGCTTTCCCTGAGCCAACAATCTTCAGGCCTTCATCATTTCCAAATTTGACAACTCCTTCTTTGTCATATTTGATGCCTGTAACAAGATCCTTATTACCCGTCATGTGGGATGTGCAACCACTATCAAGGATCCAAACACCAGATCGATCTGATGCTTTAAGGGCAATCTCCGCCACCACAGCCTTCTCATTTTTCTTCTTCTTGGTCCATAATTTTTCTTTCACACTCGGCATGGATTGAGGCTTCTGTTCTTTCTCAGAGTATGATGGACCACCCTCATCTTGCAGAGCTGCAAATCTGTTCTGAACTTTTAACTCACTTGTTGGTTTATTGATCTGCTGCTTGCGAACATTTTGATTATTCTTTGACACATTTCTCTGAATGATTGATGTGCAATACCTAGCCATGTGTCCAAATCCTCCGCACCAAAAACAGTGTCCTTCAAAATGTGTTCTGGAAAACCGTTCTCTGTTTGGCTTCCATCTCTGCTCATGTTCCCTTCTGTATCTCTTGGCTATGGAACACACAAACTGTGAATGTCCCATTTTCCCACAGCAATAACACCTGATATAGGATGCATTACCTCGTGATATTTCAGCACTGTGATTTCCCCTTTGGGATCTCTGAATATTCTGATTCTGTTTTGTTCCCAAATCAACCTTCACTTTCGGGATGAGTGCTTGCGGTCTGACTGCAATTGTCGCCAATTTTTGTTCTTGACTAAGCCCAGAAACGACCTTAACATCTGAGCTCAATTGCTGTTTCTTTCCTACTGAACTGCTAGGCTCCGCTTTCATCTTCTCTGTCTTCTGAATAGCCTTCTTTTCAGATATCACATTGGGGGTCAAGAGTTTATCTTGATCCTTGAGTTTTTGTCGCAGACTGACCACTTCTTCTTCAAGCTCTTTGATACATCTAACCTGCTCCTTTCCTGTGTTTGTCAGACAATCAATTTCCTTCTTTTGTTCCTCAATTTTAAGCTTATACTCAACAATAGTTTCTGAGCTCTCTGGTGTTGAGGATTTTAGTCTTTCAATTTCTTCTAACAGCTCAGAATTTTCTTCATCCTGTTGTTGCATGTAGAGTTTGGCATCACGAACCACTTTATTGGCTTTCTTTGTTTTGGCTCTCCAAACATCTATCTCCTCAAGAGCTGCTTCCAATTCGGCTTCCATATCAATTCTCCCTTCAATTTCTTCTTCTTCTTTAGCATCAGCTTCTTCTCCCTTTTGAGAACTACCAACAATTGCCACCAAGGCATTTACCCCACGATCTCTGCAATTTTCTATTTCCTCAACTTCTTCATCCTCAGACTCATCTGAACTTTCAAATTCTTGTGAGAGAAGATTCTTTTTCTTGAAGAAATTTCTCTTGAATTGTTTCTTCCCTTTCACAAAAGCTGAAGACTTCTTTTTGGGAATTTCAGCGTCATCATCATCATCATCTTGAAACTTCTTGGGGCATCTTGCCGCAAGATGACCAACCTTTCCACATCTAAAGCATGCTAGTGGAAGTTTACCTTTAAACTTTCCTCTTCCTCTTTGTAGATTCGAAGAAAGGAATGACATCACCTCATCTGTCTCTTCTTCTTCATTAGAATCTTCAATGGTGAGCTTCTTCATGGCCTTAAATGCCACCTCTTTAGACTTCCCCTTTTCCACATCCTCATTATCATCGTTCCTCATTTCATATGCAACTAAGGTACTGTGCAAATTGTCCAATGTCAGCTCTTTTGGATCTTTATCTTCTAGTACTGAAACTTTCGGATTGAACCGAGGTGGAAGTTTCCTCAAGATGCACTTTACAATCTTTATGTCTTCAATGACTTCTCCAAGACCTCGCATATCTTCCACAACAATGTTTACCCTATCAAAGAATGCGTCAACAGACTCATTCGGGTTCATTTTCAGATCTTCATATTTGTTCCACAACACCTGCAGCTTTGCCTCTCTGACTTTTGTGTCCCCTTCATATATATTCAAAAGCTTTTCCCACATGGAATGTGATGTTTTGCATGACATCACCTTTGTGTAGATGGGATTGGAAAGGGCTCCCCCTAAGGCATTGATTGCTTTGGAATCAGCATCCAACTCTCTATGCTCAGCTTCTGATAAGGCACCACTATTAATATCAGCTGTGATACCATGCATAGCTGCTGAAAACACATCCATTCCCAAGGATCGGAAATAGTGTTGCATCCGATTCTTCCATATCTGAAAATTATATCCGTCGAAGATCGGAATCCCTTTATGATTGGTTACCTCCATTGAGAGAAGAACAACTTTCAACCTTTCCCTCTGATACCACTTGTTAGGTCCACTAGGCTGGATACCCTGAGAGGGGGGGTGAATCAGGGTATGACTAATTAAAAATTAATGCCCGTTCTGATCTTGTTTCGCTGTTAAGCAAAACACTCTTCTCTCTTTTCCCTGTTGCACGATATAAACAGAATGTCAAGCAAGCACAGGACACAGCAATTTTACTTGGTTCACCGCTAAGGGCTACGTCCAAGGAGCATACGCCGACAGGTTGCCGGTCGTACCAAATTCCACTAATTTTCACTAGCTGTGGATTACAAGGTTTGGGCTAGATCACTTCTATGCCCAGGCTCACTGCCTTTACAATGTTTAGGGTCAGCTCACTGCTTTCCCAAGGGTCACTCCCTATTTCTCTCTCTCTGGCTCACTGCCGGTGGAGAGGATCACCTTCTTCCTCTTCCTGAGCTCACTGCTCTTGGATGGAATCCACTCACAGTTTATAGACCTGTAGGTCTCTTCATTTTCCTGAAAGAATGAATCTTCTCTTATGTAGATGCTCTGTTGAAGTTTAACTTTCACCCGTTGATGAATATCTCTTTGCACCGAAGGTATCGGGCAAACTTCCAGCTTCCACACAGTCTGAAAATCACTGCGGGAACAAAACCTTACTTGGCGCGCAAGTCAACCTCGGCGCGCAAGTATCGGCGCGCAAGTCACAACGGGCGCGCAAGTCCTCCTCTGACACTTGCGCGACACAAGCTTCCTCAACTCCAAACTTGCGCGACTCTCTTCCCTTTACGCCCAAACCACCATTGGTGCGCAACTGCAAACCGGCGCGCAACTTCTAACACCGGCGCACAACTTCAACCACTGGCGTGCAAGTCCCACCTGCGCGACCACACACACCACTTGCGCGACCACCACACCTGCGCGACGGGAGCTCTCGTCTTGAACTCCGGTGAGAAATGAGGAGGGGTGGTCCGGTATTTATAGGCAATCTGACCACCCTGCGCGACGGCGCGCAAGTCACCTGCGCGACCCAATTTCGGCGCGCAAGTCTCCTCTCCTTTAGACACTTGCGCGACCAACTCCCAAACTTGCGCGATCCTATTTCCTTAGCCATATTTTGATCTTATGATCTTGAAAAACATGTGGCGCGCAAGTTTCCTGTACACCATGTTCGCGGCGCGCAAGTCCCTTTGCCAAAAACACTTTTCTTCATTTGCCGATTTTCAGGCCCAAAAATTTGGCAAACACTGGAAAACGGCGCCACCTTGTATCTGTTCTTTTGTACCGCCTCCAGATCATCCATTCCTTTTATCGACGTTCTTGAATCAAACATGGATCGTTGACCTCAGCTCTTGAACTCGACATTCCATCATGAAATCCTCTTTGTCAACAATCACAACTTAGATGTCCACTTTGTCAACAAACACAATCACCTCAAAAAGGCTTCAATGATACCTTGAGGGATTTTTGCCCAATAATCTCCCCCTTTGGGTTTGTTGACAACTCTTCCAAACAAAGATACGTCATTGATTCTTCAACCTCCATTCGCCTCATTTCGATTCTGATAGCGACCAAGGATTTGCTCAACACAGACTCTAAGCCCACATGAGCAATGCTCGGCGTGAGAAACAAGAGTAAATGAAAAGTTCATCAATGAATCACTTTGTCTCTGACATCCACTGTTGACACCAAACACTGTCCAACACCACTCTTCTGCTTTTATCACGATCCTCAGCTGTCGTGATATCTATTCTTTGATCGATCACTTCTAGCATCGTCAGATTTAAATACGCTCCCCCTTTCTGCTCACAGCTTCAACACCTCTTTAGCCATATTTCCTGTGTTGTCCAAGCTAAGCTCTGGCTAAGCACGTTCAACTAGCTTCAACTCCCCCTATCTGGCTGCTCCACCTGTCAGCGTCTCCCCATATCATTTATGATTTATCAAATCTCCGCACTGTCTCCCCCTTGAACAACCACTATTTTCTCCCCCTTTGTCAACGAACCCAAAGGTCACGCCTTTGTAGTCTGTAACATAGTAGAGAACACATTAGCACAGTAGGGAAAACACAGCATACCTCGGGGAGGGGGGGGGGGGGGTCCTGTGTCCACACTATTTCAAGTGCGGGGAATCGACTGAACTCCTAGAGCTAGTCGATGCCTCTCAAAAGCTTCCTTGGGTAAGGCCTTTGTCAGAATGTCTGCAACCTGTAGCTCTGTAGGCACATACTCCAACTTCACGATGCCCTGCTCAACCTTCTCCTTGATGAAATGATACTTGATCTCAATGTGCTTTGTCCTGGAATGATGGACAGGATTTTTTCTAAGATTTATAGCACTTGAGTTGTCACACTGGATTCCGATCGGAGACTTCACTTCAACTCCCATATCTTCAAGCTGCTGCTTCATCCACAATAACTGTGTGCATGCTTGAGTAGCCGCTATATACTCAGCTTCTGCGGTGCTCAATGAAATGCAATCTTGTTTCTTGCTTAGCCAAGAAATACACAATCCACCAAGATAGAATGCACCACCTGACGTTGATTTTCTATCATCTGCTGAACCGGCCCAGTCTGCATCAGTATATCCCAATAACTCTATCTGGGATTTGTCGTTGTATGTCAAACCGAAGTCCACCGTGCCCTTGATATACCGAAGTATTCTTTTTACTGCAAGCATGTGACTTTCCTTGGGATTACATTGATATCTCGCTGCTTGGCATGTGGCGAAAACAATATCAGGCCTTGTTGCGGTTAAGTACAACAGACTTCCAATGATTTGCCTGTATTCTGTGATATTAACTGCCTTGCCATCCTCATCTTTTGATAATTTCATCCGGGTAGCAACCGGAGTCTTCATTTCCTTGGAATTATCCATTCCAAACCTTCTTAGAACTTCCTTGGCATATTTGGATTGAGAAATGAAAGTTCCATTCCTTCCTTGTGTCACTTGTAGACCAAGGAAAAACGTTAGCTCTCCAATCATTGACATTTCAAACTCATTTTTCATGAATTCAGAAAATTGTCTGCACTGAGCTTCATCTGATCCGCCAAAAATTATGTCATCGACATACACTAGCACCATCATCCTTTGATTACTGTCATTGCTGAAATAGAGATTGTAATCAACTCCTCCACGCTGAAAACCAAGCTTCTTCAAGTACTGATCAAGCCTTGAGTACCATGCCCTTGGTGCTTGTTTCAGCCCATACAATGCCTTCTTCAGCCTGCAAACTTTGTTCTCATCCTCATGAATGAGAAAACCATCTGGCTGCTCAATATACACCTCCTCTTCCAGAACCCCATTCAAGAATGCGGATTTGACATCCATCTGGAACACTTTGAAGTTTCTTTGCACTGCTATGGCCAAAAATAATCTGATTGTCTCCAGCCTTGCAACCGGTGCAAATGTCTCATCAACATCTATTCCCTCTATCTGGGAGTATCCCTTGCACACTAGTCGTGCTTTGTTCCGAATCACTGTTCCATCTTCATTCATCTTGTTGCGATAGACCCATTTAGTCCCGATGACATTCTTGTCTGCTGGCCTCGAAACAATCTCCCATGTCTGGTTCTTCTCAATCTGATCAAGCTCTTCATTCATGGCCTGAACCCAGTTTTCATCTTCAGCTGCATCAGAAAAACATTTCGGCTCCACTTGAGACAAAAACGATGCTTGTTGCGATGATTTCATTCTTCGAGTCTGAACTGGAGCTGTTTGATCACCAATGATATTCTGCCTATCAATTTCAGCTCGACTCTTTGGCTTTCTCACAGACACCGACTTGACACTTTCCTCTTCATTGTCAGTATCTTCTTCTGAGTCAGCTTCTGCCACTTCTGCTCCCCCTGGGTTGCTTACCTCATCATCACTTTCATCCAGGAACTGTTCACTGGATCGTTGAGTATTCTGCTCATTTTCAACTATAGTGACATCATTGCTTTCAATGATTTTTCCCAGCCTTTTGTTGAAACATTTATACGCTTTGCTTTTCCCGGAATAGCCAAGGAATATCCCTTCATCTCCTCGTGCCTCAAACTTCCTATGATGTTCTTTGTTGAGAATGAAACACTTACTTCCAAAGATTCGAAAGTACTTCAACGTTGGCTTCTTTCCGTACCACAGTTCATATGGAGTCTTCCCTTGCTTCGGACATAACAGGGACCTGTTTGAAACATAGACCGATGTCAGAACTGCTTCCTTCCAAAATTTCTCTGGCAGGTCCTTATCAATAAGCATTGTTCTGGCCATGTTGTTGATGATCCGATTTCTCCTTTCAACTACTCAATTTTGTTGGGGAGTTCTTACTGATGAAACTTGATGCCTTATCCCATGTTTCTCGAGATAGTTTTCAACCTGACTGTTTGTAAATTCCGTACCGTTATCAGTACGAAACTTCAGAATTTTCTGCCCAAGCATCTTTTCTGATTCCCTCCTGTACTGCTTTATGCAACTGAATACCTCTGTCTTATGGGTTATGATGAATACCCAGGCCATTCTGCTATAGTCATCAATGAAAAGTACATAGTACCTTTGCCCATTTATAGCTCGTGGTGAGATAGGTCCACATACATCAGCATGCACCAGTTCGAGCACTCTAGTTGATTTCTGTTCCTTTGGCCTGTATGTCTTTCTGATGATTTTCCCTTGTTGACAAGCATCACACGTATGAGTGCGATCACGTGATAGTTTGGGAAGGTCTCTAGCAGCATCACACTTAACGAGATCCTCCATAGATGGTTGGCATAGATGACCAAGTCGCTTATGCCACAGCTGGTTTTCTTCCTCTCTGGATAAAAGACAAGTATCTTCTTCCCCACTTACAAGATAGAGATTTCCCTTTGACCTTTTTCCCTGCAGAACAGCTGCTCCATCTTTTCCTTTCACAACACACATCTTCTTGGTAAATTGGATAGAGTGCCCAGAGTCACATAGTTGACTGACACTGAGTAGATTATGACTGAGACCCTCTACTACCAAGACATCAGCACGTCTCATCTCTTTGCCCCCAAACTTGGCTTTCCCTGAGCCAACAATCTTCAGGCCTTCATCATTTCCAAATTTGACAACTCCTTCTTTGTCATATTTGATGCCTGTAACAAGATCCTTATTACCCGTCATGTGGGATGTGCAACCACTATCAAGGATCCAAACACCAGATCGATCTGATGCTTTAAGGGCAATCTCCGCTACCACAGCCTTCTCATTTTTCTTCTTCTTGGTCCATACTTTTTCTTTCACACTCGGCATGGATTGAGGCTTCTGTTCTTTCTCAGAGTATGATGGACCACCCTCATCTTGCAGAGCTGCAAATCTGTTCTGAACTTTTAACTCACTTGTTGGTTAATTGATCTGCTGCTTGCGAACATTTTGATTATTCTTTGACACATTTCTCTGAATGATTGATGTGCAATACCTAGCCATGTGTCCAAATCCTCCGCACAAAAAACAGTGTCCTTCAAAATGTGTTCTGGAAAACCGTTCTCTGTTTGGTTTCCATCTCTGCTCATGTTCCCTTCTGTATCTCTTGGCTATGGAACACACAAACTGTGAATGTCCCATTTTCCCACAGCAATAACACCTGATATAGGATGCATTCCCTCGTGATATTTCAGCACTGTGATTTCCCCTTTGGGATCTCTGAATATTCTGATTCTGTTTTGTTCCCAAATCAACCTTCACTTTCGGGATGAGTGCTTGCGGTCTGACTGCAATTGTCGCCAATTTTTGTTCTTGACTAAGCCCAGAAACGACCTTAACATCTGAGCTCAATTGCTGTTTCTTTCCTACTGAACTGCTAGGCTCCGCTTTCATCTTCTCTGTCTTCTGAATAGCCTGCTTTTCAGATATCACATTGGGGGTCAAGAGTTTATCTTGATCCTTGAGTTTTTGTCGCAGACTGACCACTTCTTCTTCAAGCTCTTTGATACATCTAACCTGCTCCTTTACTATGTTTGTCAGACAATCAATTTCCTTCTTTTGTTCCTCAATTTTAAGCTTATACTCAACAATAGTTTCTGAGATCTCTGGTGTTGAGGATTTTAGTCTTTCAATTTCTTCTAACAGCTCAGAATTTTCTTCATCCTGTTGTTGCATGTAGAGTTTGGCATCACGAACCACTTTATTGGCTTTCTTCGTTTTGGCTCTCCAAACATCTATCTCCTCAAGAGCTGCTTCCAATTCGGCTTCCATATCAATTCTCCCTTCAATTTCTTCTTCTTCTTTAGCATCAGCTTCTTCTCCCTTTTGAGAACTACCAACAATTGCCACCAAGGCATTTACCCCACGATCTCTGCAATTTTCTATTTCCTCAACTTCTTCATCCTCAGACTCATCTGAACTTTCAAATTCTTGTGAGAGAAGATTCTTTTTCTTGAAGAAATTTCTCTTGAATTGTTTCTTCCCTTTCACAAAAGCTGAAGACTTCTTTTTGGGAATTTCAGCGTCATCATCATCATCATCTTGAAACTTCTTGGGGCATCTTGCCGCAAGATGACCAACCTTTCCACATCTAAAGCATGCTAGTGGAAGTTTACCTTTAAACTTTCCTCTTCCTCTTTGTAGATTCGAAAAAAGGAATGACATCACCTCATCTGTCTCTTCTTCTTCATTAGAATCTTCAATGGTGAGCTTCTTCATGGCCTTAAATTCCACCTCTTTAGACTTCCCCTTTTCCACAGCCTCATTATCATCGTTCCTCATTTCATATGCAACCAAGGTACTGTGCAAATTGTCCAATGTCAGCTCTTTTGGATCTTTATCTTCTAGTACTGAAACTTTCGGATTGAACCGAGGTGGAAGTTTCCTCAAGATGCGCTTTACAATCTTTATGTCTTCAATGACTTCTCCAAGACCTCGCATATCTTCCACAACAATGTTTACCCTATCAAAGAATGCGTCAAAAGACTCATTCGGGTTCATTTTCAGATCTTCATATTTGTTCCACAACACCTGCAGCTTTGCCTCTCTGACTTTTGTGTCCCCTTCATATATATTCAAAAGCTTTTCCCACATGGAATGTGACGTTTTGCATGACATCACCTTTGTGTAGATGGGATTGGAAAGGGCTCCCCCTAAGGCATTGATTGCTTTGGAATCAGCATCCAACTCTCTATGCTCAGCTTCTGATAAGGCACCACTATTAATATCAGCTGTGATACCATGCATAGCTGCTGAAAACACATCCATTCCCAAGGATCGGAAATAGTGTTGCATCCGATTCTTCCATATCTGAAAATTATATCCGTCAAAGATCGGAATCCCTTTATGATTGGTTACCTCCATTGAGAGAAGAACAACTTTCAACCTTTCCCTCTGATACCACTTGTTAGGTCCACTAGGCTGGATACCCTGAGAGGGGGGGTGAATCAGGGTATGACTAATTAAAAATTAATGCCCGTTCTGATCTTGTTTCGCTGTTAAGCAAAACACTCTTCTCTCTTTTCCCTGTTGCACGATATAAACAGAATGTCAAGCAAGCACAGGACACAGCAATTTTACTTGGTTCACCGCTAAGGGCTACGTCCAAGGAGCATACGCCGACAGGTTGCCGGTCGTACCAAATTCCACTAATCTTCACTAGCTGTGGATTACAAGGTTCGGGCTAGATCACTTCTATACCCAGGCTCACTGCCTTTACAATGTTTAGGGTCAGCTCACTGCTTTCCCAAGGGTCACTCCCTGTTTCTCTCTCTCTGGCTCACTGCCGGTGGAGAGGATCACCTTCTTCCTCTTCCTGAGCTCACTGCTCTTGGATGGAATCCACTCACAGTTTATAGACCTGTAGGTCTCTTCATTTTCCTGAAAGAATGAATCTTCTCTTATGTAGATGCTCTGTTGAAGTTTAACTTTCACCCGTTGATGAATATCTCTTTGCACCGAAGGTATCGGGCAAACTTCCAGCTTCCACACAGTTTGAAAATCACTGCGGGAACAAAACCTTACTTGGCGCGCAAGTCAACCTCGGTGCGCAAGTATCGGCGCGCAAGTCACAACGGGCGCGCAAGTCCTCCTCTGACACTTGCGCGACACAAGCTTCCTCAACTCCAAACTTGCGCGACTCTCTTCCCTTTACGCCCAAACCACCATTGGTGCGCAACTGCAAACCGGCGCGCAACTTCTAACACCGGCGCACAACTTCAACCACTGGCGCGCAAGTCCCACCTGCGCGACCACACACACCACTTGCGTGACCACCACACCTGCGCGACGGGAGCTCTCGTCTTGAACTCCGGTGAGAAATGAGGAGGGGTGGTCCGGTATTTATAGGCAATCTGACCACCCTGCGCGACGGCGCGCAAGTCACCTGCGCGACCCAATTTCGGCGCGCAAGTCTCCTCTCCTTTAGACACTTGCGCGACCAACTCCCAAACTTGCGCGATCCTATTTCCTTAGCCATATTTTGATCTTCTGATCTTGAAAAACATGTGGTGCGCAAGTTTCCTGTACACCATGTTCGCGGCGCGCAAGTCCCTTTGCCAAAAACACTTTTCTTCATTTGCCGATTTTCAGGCCCAAAAATTTGGCAAACACTGGAAAACGGCGCCACCTTGTATCTGTTCTTTTGTACCGCCTCCAGATCATCCATTCCTTTTATCGACGTTCTTGAATCAAACATGGATCGTTGACCTCAGCTCTTGAACTCGACATTCCATCATGAAATCCTCTTTGTCAACAATCACAACTTAGATGTCCACTTTGTCAACAAACACAATCACCTCAAAAAGGCTTCAATGATACCTTGAGGGATTTTTGCCCAAAATTATTCTTATTATTTTGTTTATTAGTATATTTGATCAGCCTGGTGGGTGATCAATTGAGATGTATGACTGTATGATTCTACATTACATTTTTTATAACATTTTTCTTGTTTATTGGATTCTACATACTCTAATTAATTATAAATTTTTGTATATTTAAAATGTTGTTTTCTATGATATGAGGGTATATTATCTCCATGGTAACACCTTATACCCTCATTGATATTCGGAAGCCTTTGGTATATGGGGAGGTGTTCTTGAGGTATTATGATGTCTCTAGATGGGGAACTGGTGAGTGGTATTATAGTCTCTAACTAGAATAACATTATAAGGAATGTTTCCAACCACAGGTAAAGGGGATTCATAATAATCACAGAAATCTATGTATATCATTAACTATTTGGAATTACCTATAATATACTTAGGTAGTTCAATCCAAGTAATAAGTCCTGAATTATTACCACATGAGTATATTCTTTATATCTCATATATAACTCTTTTTATTAAGTACACGATTTTATTCATCCTAACCTTAACATATCATCATAACCTATAATGCTCTGTGATAATCATCAATTGGGGACAATTGAAAGTCATACTTTAAGGGAATATTATCATTCCTCTATTCATTTAATAAAAATTATAGTACACATAAATTAATGATAAATTGAGATTTCTTTTATTATAAAATAATGATATATTTTATAACAATAACATCCAATATCTCATATATCTTATTCCAAGAGATTAAATGCTACCCTAATTCTTTTACTACAATAATGTTTTTATCAATGAATCTTCTAAATTATCCTATGTATCAACCCAATAAATCTTTACATCACCCCTATCAATATTATATTTAATTAGATGGTATTTTAGAAGGATGTGTTTGGTCCTTTGGTGAGGTAGGGGTTCCTTAGACTAAGTAATAACTCAATTGATATTGTGTTAAATCTTGATTAATCCCTTGATTCTAGGAATCACCCTAATTCTAGTGATTAACTTCTTAATACAAACATCTTCCTTCACAATATCTAATGTAGTGATGTACTCTTCTTCTATTGTTGTGTCTATTATAATTGATTTTTTCGAAACTCTTCTACCTGATAGCTCCATCGTTTAGGAAAAACATGAAAACAGATTGAGATATCATGTCATATTTATTGGATTAAAAACTAGTATCAATATAAAACTTTATAATAAGTTCATAATCTCCTATAAAGACCAAGAACATATCCTTACATCTTCTTAATTACTTAACAATATTCTTTAGATCAATCCAATTGCTCTCAATAGGATCATATTGGTATATAGTTGTAATTATCACAACATAATCAACATCAGTTTGAGTAAAAAACATGGAAGACAAGATAGATCCTATGGTGGACACTTAAGGAATTTTATCCATCCTTTCTAAATCTTAAGATGGATATTGAATATTCTTAAGATTTATGCCATGAAACACTAGTAAAGACCCATTTTTTAAGTTCTATATTCTAATATGCTTTAGCACTTTACCAATATATGTGTTTTGACTTAGTTGAAGAAACATCATAGATATATATTAATTTATATTCATACCTAATATATAGGATAATTCACCCATGCATTTCATTGAGAATAATTTTATAAACTACATCTTTATAGTGTAAAGTAGGGAAATTATTTCTAATAAGAAGTATACCATATACATATAATATCAGGAACACCACTATAATACCACTAATATTCATGTATACACAAGAATTATATTTTTTTATTGATGAAACCAAAATATTTGATTGCATTGTCAAAACATATATTATAACTTTGAGAAGCATGCTTCAATCCATAAATAAAATGTTGTAACTTGAAAACCTCAATAGACTCATTTGGAACTTCAAAATCTTTGGGTTGTATCATATACACTTCCTCAACTAAATTCCTATTATCGAAAACCATTTTGAAAACCATTTGATATATCTCATAATCATAATGAGCTATTATGGAAATAAATATCTAAAGGGACTTTATCATCACAATTGGTGAAAAGGCATATTCATAGTCAATACCATGATTTTTTATAACCTATTTACACTAGGAGTAATTTATAGATAAAAACTCTACCATCCATGTTAGATTTATTAAGAAAAACCTACATGCACCCTATGGGTCTCACCCCTTTAGGTTCACCCAACAAGTTCCAAAGTAGGTTAGTGTACATGGATTCCACTTTAGATTCCATGAATTTTAGCAATTTCTTGAAATCATAACTTTCAATGGATGCTCGGTAGGTAGTAGGTTTATGACCTATGAACATTACTTCATCATCATTTTCCACAAGAAATACATATATCTTTGGATCTTCATGAATCCTTCCAGACCTTTGAGGTTCTTATGTAATCTGAGTTGATTCTTTTTCTATAACTCTTTATATAACTGACTCAATTTTATATCTCATGGAAACTTTCTATTTATTGATATTAAAAATTTAAAGGTTTAAATTTCCTCCCACTAACACCTTTAATAATATATTCCTTCTCAAAGAATGTAGAAAATTGGTCTATAAAGACTTTTTATTTAGTATGATTATAGAAATAACATTCCTTTACTTCCTTAGGATAACCATAAAAAGGCACTTATCAGACCTATGGTCAAGATGATTAGAATCCAACCATTGTATTAATACTTAACAACCCATAATCTTCATAAGATATATTTTGGGTGTTTCCTAGTCTAAATATCATATGGGGTCTTAATGTATGCTTTAGATGAAATGTAGTTAAGTAGTAATGCAGTATTTTCTAGAGAATATCCCTATAATGAAATAAGAAGGTTGCACTAACTCATCATTGATCGGACAATTTCTAATAGGGTATGATTCCTCCTCCCAAACAAACCATTCCACTTTAGTGTTCCAGGAAGAGTGAGTTGTGGAATAATTCCACAATATCTTAGACGTTTAGTGAATTCCTACCTTAAGTATTCACCAATCTAGTCTGATTAGAGAATCTTAGTACTTTTTCCCAATTTATTATATACTTATTTATGAAACTATTTGAAATTTTCAAAACTTTCATACTTGTGTCTCATAAAAAACACATAACCTTACCGACTAAATTAATTGGTAAAGTATATGAAGTACCTAAACCCACCAATTTATTATTTACTTATTAGTCCATATACATCACTTTGTACATGATTCAAAAGTGAACTATCCTTTTCAAAATTTTCCAACAAAATGTGCTTTCTTAATCTTTCCTAATAAAAATATTAATATGTATCAAATGATTCATAATCAAATGATTCCAATAATCTATCATTATAGTATTTTTATGTGTTTCTCATTTATATATCCATGGTGACAATGCCAAAGGTAGGTGGGATTAAAATCAACCTTAACCCTCTTATTTTGAATGTTATAAACAAGTTTGCCCATATCAAAAATTTATAATCCATTTACCATTTTACTGATGCCATAAAACATTTCATTCATATATATGGAACAAATATTGTTCTTAATAATTAAAAAAATCCCATCTTGTCTAAATAAGATATAGAAATCAAATATCTATTTATATTGGGAATATAATAATAGTTATTCAATTCCATAATTAATCCATTAGGTAGAAATGGATCATATGTTTCAACCTCTAATGAAAAAAATCTTGCTTTATTTCCAATATATAGATCTAATTAACCTTTTTTTAATTCCCTCCTATCTATGTGTCTGTATTTATCAACACAAATGTGCGATGCACACCTGGTATCTAATACCCATGAGTTAGACTTAGAGAAATTGATCTCTATAACATTCACTTTCATATGTCCTAAATGATTATATTTTAGAACACTTCTCAAACTTAGATACTAATATAGAATTATTTTATATTTCATACCTATAAGTGATCTCAAAATGATATATATGATGCATTCCACAATCTTCAACAAAGACATATATATGGGTGAGTATCATGTTTTATATAATTTCATCAAGGACTTTTAATGAAATTACTCTCACTAAAAATGATAATCCCATATATCATATCCATTTAGCAAGCCAAGATCCATATTTCACTAAGTAACAAGTCCACTTTATTGTTCCTATCACAACTTAGTTATTTAGGTGTGGAATCATCCCAATCAAATCATATATGATTCTTAGATATTTGAGTGGATAAATATTTATCCAAACCAATCATATAGATAAACTCAAACCTATTCCTATGGTATCCTAAATCTTAGGGGTTCCTTGATAAACTTCCCAAATATCATAATGGAATTTGGTTACCTAACTCATAGGGTTATCTATTTCCACCATGCCATACACAAGATAATCTATAGGAACTCTACTTTGGAAGAACCTATTTGGTTGGATGATCGAGGTATATACATGTATTTTCTTTGGAAAGAATACTATACCTAGTATTTTAGGGGTTTAATTTCAAAGTGTCACTAATTTAATATACAATATATGCATACTAAGTTCATAACTACTATATCACACACATTCTTCATTATCTCATATTTTTTTCTTTATGTATGCATGATTCTAATGATTTAGTTTTGGAATCCCTATTCCATCCACCAATTTAATATGTTCACACCATATAAATGTGTAACTCTTTACACAACCCATAGTTTGTATTACTCACCCCAAAATGGAATCCAAACATAGTTATTCATATCTAAATGGATCCCATGCATATAGTACATGAACTTTCCATGTAAATGTTTAGAATTATATGAAATTGATAATATCCACATGAGTATTCCTAGAGACATAAATATCTAACCCCAATTTTCAAGAATAAGGCATAAACCTCTAGGATAGTGGGAAGTCTGAACCAAATTCACTTTACCAAGGGATATTATAAAGACTCAAACTTTTCTTGATTGAGACTTAGCTCAGTTTTTAAGTTTTGGAGTCCTAGGATATTTCTAGGGGTAAGATGGTAAATTTATCCTATTAAACAACCTCATAAAAATTATTTGATGGTATCATTGAATACAGGGTGTGGTATTTACCCCCAATATGAGATATCGTAGAAAATATAGTGTGATAAGGCCTTGATTAAAATGTTCAAAGTATAAGATTATAAATTTTAGTCCATGATGGTCAATCTTAAGAAAAATTGTTTTCCTAATAAACAGATCATCATATAGAAATTCTTGTGTTTCAGTTGCATCTAGAACATGCTTTTTACCCTAGGGGTGGTATAAATTCTATTCACATCAGTGACCCAAGAGATAGTCATTGATGGTGGGATAAATAATTGTTTAAAAAAAAAGTTATGGGAACATTAATTATTTCTATTATGGAAATTAAATAAAAAAACCTATATAAAACCATAATATATATATATATATATAATACAATTTCTAGGGAAAGACTCCTAAACCCTAGGGATTTTTGTTGACAATAAAAATTACTTCTTGGAAAATGATTGGAGAATGAATCCTTGAGTTTGATGTCACCAGGTGTGAAATGTTCATCAATGAATATCCAAACTAGAGGTAGGTCTTATTATTTAAATTTTTTCCCTATTATTCATAAATCATATCGAATCATTTCTCTCGATGACGGTGAATTAATATATTAAATAAAATGTTGAAGTAAATAACATTAATTCTAATTATTTTATTTGGAAGATAAATACATATAGATTGATTGTAAATAATTTTATATGATTTTTTTTATTTTGTGTCGATATCATATCAATCAAAGATAACATATTAAGAAAAATATCTCATCTCAAATGGTATGTTTATGTGATTTTTATCTTTATATATGATTGATGATATTCTTCTATATGAGATTTCCCTTATTTATTAACCCTTCAATGATATTTATTCTATGTTCTTTAATGTTCACCAACACGAATATGTATCAATATATATTTTCATCATCCACCATCGACCATCCTTAACTCTTTTCATTTTTATTTTGATAATTAATTTTCCATTTCAATTTGATAATGAAGGCTAGGAGGTGGTTAGATTCACATGGAAGTGGTTATGGGATGATTTTTGGTGTGGCATGATGCATCGTGGAGTGGTAAGAGGATGGAATTAGTATGAGTGAACCATGATTGTTATGGAACCAGAGAAGGTAGAATTAGATGGCATGATGTGTGAAGTAGGGAAGAAAGGATGGTGGCTCAATAAGGTTCTTGATGGAAGGAAGAAGATCAGGCATATTTGGAGGCTAGTATTGCAAGCCAAAGTCCAACCATGATGTGAACAATGTGGGTTGGATGCATTAATGGATTTTATATCACAGCGTCGATTGAAGTGGTGGGTGTCGGAGCCTCCATTGATAGTTTGTTCATAGAAATAAACAAAAAAAGATAAATAAATAAATAAAGGAAAAATGAGAGAGGAGGGTGTGATTAGAGTGAGAGAGAGAGAGAGAGTGTGTGTGTGTGTGGGGGGGGGGGGGGGGTTCTTCCCTCATCTTATATATAATAATAACAAAATCCAAAAAGGTTTATGTACCAAGCGATCTTGACACTAATAATTTATTAAATAAAGATGAAGTATATGGAGATACAAAGAGGGTATAATTAGTCATGTGTGGAGAACAACACATAAGTCAAATTTAGTTAGTGGTGAGAAATATTTTGGGAGAAAAAATTACCACATTGATCGACTATCAATGGTTATATTATTAGAAAGAAAATCAACAACATGGTTAGCTTCTCTATAGACTTGCATCACATTCATATTAATTCCTTAAACTTTTTATAGGCATTAGATATAGTGTGGTAAAAGTATACATGGAACATTCCTTCATCTGATTCTAAGAGGTTCAACTACAATGGTCGAATCAAATTCAACCCAGATAGAGGTCCATCTAAAGAAACTATTATAATTAACTGCATGAATAATCTCCCAAAGCTCAGTTTCAAAAGAAATTCCTTTTCTAATGTACATGTAAAATCAACTATTTATAAATACATGAAACATTCTGAAAAATCTCCCACATCTCGAGGTACTCGATGAACTAGAAGAAGAACCATAAACATTCACCTTAATCCATGATAGAATTAGAGGGATCCACTGAATTTATTTCAACACAATTGTTTTTTACACCCATTAGGGATACTAAGATAATGGAAGACAACAAGATCAGATATATCATTATGCATTGAAAATGACTATATTTTTTACATAAATTAGACATATATATGTATAAGGATTATTCCCACACTGAATAAAGTATATTTTCCATTAAATATAAGCCCATTTTGAGTGATATAGATGTAATAAATCATAGAAGTGTAATCAAATAATAATAAATTATATATCTTCTCACTAACATTAACTTCAGTGATGGATGAAAGCAGGTTCATCAGTCCATTATTGGTGAAAATTTTTACAATGAAAAGGTCCTATAAATATTTATATAGCTTCAATGAATACCTAAAGTTCAAGAATAAATTCAATAAATTTTCAGACATACTCAAGCACAAAACATAGGTAGAAACAACATGAATTCCAAACTTATGAATTAGTTCATCTATTGGAATCTCCTTCTTCCAAATTTTCTATATCAGAAGAAATATGGAGGGAAATATGAACAAATTCTTAAATTTAGTAAGCCATTTGGGTATGTGAGTGCCATTATTATTATTATTATTATTATTATTATTAAATATTATTCCAGTTGTAACTTTTTACCAAGACATCATATTGGATATTAGTCTACAAAATCATAAACTAGATATTGAGATAAAATTTTTAAGACCAATATATAATACATAATCCCTACTTTTGGAACATTCCTTGGGTATAATCATGAAACGACCCTAGTATATGATACAATGAAATTCATATTTTTCATCTTATGCTTGTTCTCAATAAATAGATAGCCTATCTTGAGTATTTTATCCCATAGATCATAATTTCATGGTATGTTTATCCATTTAAGTCCATTTTTGAAGTAATATAGGTATAATTATAAATTTATACTTGTAGAGCTGATGATCAGGTTCTAGAATAATGATATGAGTGTTATCATACTACAGGTAGAGTTGGTATACCCCCACATGCTTAGGGTTAGAACCCTCTATCTTCATATCATTTTATAGTTATGGTTAGTATTCCCCCACATGACCAGGGATGAGATCCTCTATCTGTGGAGTTGATATTTCCCCCATCTAAGAGCTCATTTAGGGCTGGGATCTTCCATTGGAGTCAATATTCTCCACAAGTGAGGTGTCTTCCAACAAGTATGTGATCCTATACTACATTTCCTATGAGGTTTTTTTGGGTTGATTGGAATTGGTTGTTTAGTTAATTTATCAGTGGTATAGTATTGAGAGACAAGAGGGTGTAGTGTTCCATCGACTGACAAACATGATTCAGTGGTAAGAAGGCTCCCCTTTGTAGATTATAGAGGCTTTGTAGTAGTTTAAAGGGCTGATTAGTAAAAATTTATCTATAACATGCAACTTCTCAAAAGCCTATGGATTGCTTTCAAGGTGCAACATATAACTGGATATTGAATTCAGGATTTTTGGCCACTTTAGTTTTCTGAGCTCCCCTATTTAATCATACCCTATAACATTCAAATATTGGAGATAAGATGAATGGGACTTCTTTATGCCCCTAATAATTTTAGTGATTGAGAATATCTATATTCTTTCTTGTATTCCTCCTAGACACTTTTTAGCACTGGGATATTTGAGCTTTCTAATTATTCAATGTTTTTATTAGGTTTTTTGGGCAACCTACTGGGTATGTTTATACTCACCCATAAATGGGATTTGTGTACACACATTTTTTTTTGTTCATATGATGAAAACATTATGATATGAAATAATGTAACACCCCAGGATTTCAAAAAAAAGGACATTATATTCAATAACATATATGATACACAACACCATGCTTAAATGAACCACATAATATTATTATTTAAATGTGATTGTTATAACCTTGAAGTTGAATTAAAAGGAATGAATAAGATTAAATAAATTATAAAACATATATATAAAGGTCATAATCAATACAAATCCATTGATTAATTCTTAAGAAATAATCACTCAATTTTTAGTAAATTCATTTTATACTTCAAAAATACATTTTCTTCAAAAATGATTTTTATTGATTTTCGTGATAGAATAATATAATTAATTTCACAAAATTTTATAAATTTTATTTGATAAAAAATAAATAACTCTTTAAATCATCATATAAAAACTATATTATGGTGAAATTTTGTTATTTTTCTAAAAAGTTTGATTTTTCAACGAATAGTGAAAAATACTGAATTTTATTGATAACTATGTTTTATTTTTAAGTATTTCCAATTAAAATTATATTTTGGATTATTTTTAAAATTAAATTAGTTAATTTTTATTAAAAACAATCCAATTATAGACTTTGGAATTATTTTTATACATGATCTGGGTATAAAAACATTTTTATACAAAAAATCATTTGTCTAAAAACCTGTTTTCATCACATTTTGTTGGTTTAATTTTAAATTAAATTCCAACACTTTTGTGAATTTAATTTTTAAAAATGGATTTAATCTTAGTAATTATTTTTTAAAAATTTGGTAAGTATTTCCCTTTTATTTTTGGACATTATGTAACCTTAGTAATTTTTATTACCACAGTAAAGGGTAAACCAGGTAATTAAGGTTAAAAATAAAATAATAAGGACTAAAAAATGACCCTAACACTTATATAATTTTTATTTTATGAGTATATATAATCTATAATAATTAAAAATTCAAATATATTGTCTTTTTTATTTCAATTTTCCATGATTTTAACCTTTATATTATTTTCTATAAAGTAAATTAAAAAATGTCATTCTTTTTGTTTTATTATCTCTAAGTTTTTTACATTGGGATAAATTGGGGATATGTTCGGTTATAAATATTTATTTTAAATATAAAAGTTTTTTTTATCATGGTAATTTATTTATAATTTTTAATGATGAAATAATTACCTTAGATGCTTATGCAACATTGATACAATGTTTGCGTAAGCAGTATAAAAATCAATAAAATGATTTTAAAAACTCTAAAAATAATAATATTTGAGTGATTTATAGTATCCAATGAATTTTTTATATAATTATAACGTATTTTAGGTGTTCTAAGAGTTTATATTAAAATTAAATGAATATTTTCAAAAATGACATTAATGATATTTTATAATAAATAATGTATTATTAAATGATTTAAAATTCCTAAAAAACTCATCTTTAGGAAATTTAATGAATTAAGGTTATTATATTAACTATGGTTCATTTATAGGCCATTTTTTCTTTTATAATAACTATATTGACTCATAAAGAGTAGGAAACATTGTTATCACGACAACCGTGAAAAGGGTTAATAAGGGATTAAAACAAAAAGATAAGGATAAAACAATCACCTAAACTTGTAAAAATTTTAATTTATGAAATAATTTAGACCCATATTAATCATATATTTTAAATAAATAAGTTTTTATATATTTATACACAAAAATTAATTTATATTATTTTAAAAATTTGAAGTATTTCCAAGAGTGCTCCTCCCCTATATTATAAAAGGGAACTTACTATTTTTTTTATTTTCACTTAAAAAGCCTTTTGGTTCAGAGAATACATACCAAAATACATTACTATAATACCTAACTTAATTCTAGAGGTATTTTTTAGGTATTATACCAACCTTAAAGGGCCTAAGGTGTAAAACAAGGGAGATTTTCCAAAGAAAAGGCATAGTTTTTAACTGAATGTTTTAGTTTTATTTCTTCTTCTTCCTACTTAAAATATTATTCAAAAATGCTGATATAATAACATTAGTATCTTAAATATACTGAGATTTTATTATGTTAATTAAATAACCTATATTAATCTTCTCTTCCATCAATTAGGAAACAAAACCATCATTTGTGTGTATGACAGACTACTTCCACACAAACCGATGTAATTCATTTTCCATCACCTCCTCTTAAATCTGGTTATAATGATATTATATATATATATATATATATGATATGGATTCAATATTTATAATTCTAAAAATATAATATATCAATTAATTTATTACCTTTCCATTCAGTAAAAAACGATTACCTCATCCGTGTGTACATGTGGACTACCACCTCTAAGAAGCGACGCGATTCGTTTTTCATCACCACATCACATGGATGATATATATAAGTATATTTAAAGAAATATTATATTATTTTTGATATTATTATTATTATTTAAAGATAAAATAATAATTATCATCTTTCCATAATGATTATTGAAAAATGGAAATGTTACTCCTGCGTACATATGACCTACCGTATCCATGATTTTAACATAGTTCATTTTTCATAACCATATTTCATGATTGGTTTTAAAATTATAATTTATGTATAAAAATGATAATTATTTAATTATTATTATTATATATATGATTAAATAATGAACTATTTGACCATATTCAACCCACCACATTCATTTTGGACATATGAGAAATATATCATTAAAACATCTAATGTGAAGTTAAATGATTAAGTAATAACATATGACATGGTATAAAATAAAATAAAAGGAATAATAAACTTGAAAAATGTTATTATGTAATCATATAATTAGTATAAGTTTTTTATTCAAGAATATAAATAATGTACATGATGATTCAGACTCGAGGTAAGGGATTTTCTTTTAAAAATCATCTTTTAAAGTATCCCTTACTACTCTTTTTCTTCAATATCCATATTTTTAAAAATTGATTTATAGATGTTTTTTTATGTTCATAAAATAATTATAAAGGAAATTTTATGTCTCTTTTTACTCTATTTCAAAGGTTTTTAAAAGGAATATTTTTTCTAATTTTGTACGAAACATTTTGACTTTATTTACAAAAGACAAAAGGAATGTTTTATTTTAATGTATATGGAAACACTGATTTTTACCACCACTAAAACCATTAATTTATGTTTGAAATTATTTATAAGGTTTTATTTTTTATTCAAATAAAAACCTCCTTTACTCTATTCTAATAATTTTTTTTTAAAATTTGGGTTTTTAAAGGAAAGGGATATATCAATATCAAAAAATAATTTTTGATGGGTGAAGAGAATGTTTTTTATGATGAAATATTTTATTTTTATTATTATGTTATAGTTATTGTGAATTATTTATGATAAAATATGGTTCAATTACAAACCAAGGATGGGTTGGTCCATAATATCCCACTAATACATTAGGTAATATTTATATTGGAAGTTGATTATGATGGTTATTTCAAGTGTAACCATTATAGTTATTCCAAGTATAACCATGAAGGTTATTCCATGTGTAACCATGAGGGATATTCCATTTGTAACCATAATGGTTACACCAAATGTAATAGTGATATAAATATTATTCCTTAGGTTACTTACATGATTTATTTATTCTTTATATGGGTTTTTACAGAAATATTTTGATTTCGTAAGGAAAGCTAAAGAGTTTATATTTAAAGAAACATATTTTATACTCTTTATGGGTTGAAAGTATAACCTTGTGAAAAAACTTTCATGAAGTTTTCATGATTGAAAAGAAACCTTTCTGAGTTTTATTTTGTATTTAGGATTTCTTATGAAATTTTTTATGAAATGATTTGTGCAAATAAGTTTATTTCTTAGGTAAGAAAATATATATGTTGAGACTAATTTTTTTTTAAAAAGGAAAATTTTTATAAGTAATCATGGACTAATGATTTATTTATTTATTTTTTATGTCCCTTTTTAATATTTTAGTGATATTACCATGTTTTAAAATGTTTTTCATGGTGTTTTAAGGATGATTAGGGTCAAGGATGAGGTCAAAATGAAAATTGTGAAGATATTTCATGAAAATAAAACATGTTTCATTTTAAAAGTTTTATCTTATGGGATAAATAGACACTGAGTAAAAGTGTCCAATTTTAATTTATAGGTTTATTATATATGATTTATGACATAATTATTTAAAACTACAAACCATAAATATCCTCAGTAATTCAAGAAAACTAATTCCAAACTAAAAACTTAGGATTATGTAATGTTTAAGGGTGGGTCCTTATAGTTGGTATCAGAGAAGGGTTTAAAAAAATTTATAGATTATGATGTTTTTATGTGGGGATATATAAAGAGTTATGGGTAACATCATGGGTTTATGAGTTTAAGGTTGATCATAAGTTAAAAGTTTGAGACACCCATTTTGAGGTTTTATGTGATGGGATTTTAATGTGATTAATATCATTTAGGGAGACATTTTATTGGTTTGAGGTATATGTAACCCCTAAGTTCAATATGAAGTATTGTTTGAGGAAGAATGATCTTTTTGTAAGTTTAAAGGTATTAAAAACTTTAGGATTTATTTGAGCTTTTATTATTAAGGTTATTTTTTAGGATTTTAATCATATTTATGGGAATGTTATAAGAATTATATTAGTATAATTTTAGAAAAAGGAAAATCCAAAGATCAGGCAACAAATCATCATATCCAGAAAGGATGTAGGGCTTGAACCCACAACCAAAGGGTAAAAAGGATGCAATGCCTACCACTGGCCTACCTGACATTTTAGTTATCATGACATTATTTTTTAAACAATTTGATAGATAAAGATTAAGTTGATTTTGATAACTTCTGTTTTATTATATAAATAACCATGGGATTGAAAAGTGATTTAGTAATTAATTAATTAACGTTATTTCAATATATGTTTACCATTTTGGGGAACATTATATGATTAAGGTAAACAAAATATTATGTGATTTTATTTGTGGATTAATGGTTGAATTATCTTTTGAAATCATATATAATTTTATTGTGGATTTATGGTGATTCAGGTCATTTATGGAAATTATTATCATATCTTGGATATTATATGACTATGTCATATACATTTTTGGTATAAGATGTTAAGAGCAATTGATGTTATTTGGAGATAAATGTTAAATATATCATAGATGAATATATGATAAAATCATTATAATATTTGGGTTTCAATATTATTAAGGAATATATTGAATAATTTTAAGGATATTTATTTACATAATGATTTAGTTTGAACTTTGGGTATTATTATTGTATTTTAGAGATTAATGTATTATTTAATAATATATAGGTTTATTCATTTTGGGAGTTATATTATATTATTATAAACATTTTGTTTTTGGTTAATGTTTAAAGAAAGGATAAATAGCCTATTATCCCTTTTTGGAAGTATATGATCTGATGGAAGTTGATTTTAGTGCTTCACGTATAAAAAATTCATCTTTAATACTTATTGTTTTGAGTAAAAGATGAGATTGCAATGAAAATTTATTAAAGGATGAAATTATACTTATCATGTTAGTATATTTCCTTATATTATCAGTCTATATGGTGAAATAATTCCTCAAATCTAAGAAAATGATCTTAAAACAAAAATTTTATCTTAATATTTTCTCTTCCAATGAATCGATGGTCTTTTTCACAACTCTTTGTATTCTGGTTTTGTGGTAATTAAATTTGTCACGATCACTCACTTTATTATAATCAATGTTCTTATAGTGACCCTATACTTTTATATATAACATTACATGATTTTAAGAATAGTTATACATCATAGTACAAGCCAAGGATCATAAAGTCTAGTGTCTTGGAAGACTAGGCACATAAAACTGAAAACATGGGACTAAAAAGAACGCTTCTTTATTTAATCTTCATAAATATCTCCTAAATTTTTTTGAGACCTTACATATGCATAGTGAACCTTGGGGAACACATGTACAAAGGGATGATCTAAATATCCTAGTAAGGGAATAACCATAAGAACAAAGCATTAGCACATGGGATAGAATGCATGAAATGATGATATTAAAAGGCATTTAACATATGGAATCATAACTTATAAACATGGAATAATATAAACATAGATTCATAGTAATGTGTAAGAAACATAAAACACGACTTTAGCATAAGTCAAGGCTAACCAACAATATCGTTTCACATGGTAGCACAAGCTAAGGCTAACCGCCAAGACTGTTGCACATGGTAGCACAAGGCAAGGCTAACCACCAAGACCGTCACACATAACATCTCATGAGACTAAAATTTATCCAATTAGTTGGATAACTATATGGGAACACCCATATTAACATGTTCATGAATATTCTTTCCACATTAAGAATCATACATGATCAACCATACATAAACATAAGGGTTACCCATGGAAAGAATTGAGTACCATAATCATGTCATAAAGCATAACAAATGGGTGTATCATAAAAGTGTCCATGAATGAAAGGAACTAAAATATAAATGTAAATTAATAAGATAAAATAGGGATGTATCATGGTAAGTTATTTCAAATATAAGCGATATCATGTAAGAAAAGTATTTAATACATTTTAGCATTAAAACATTTTTGTGCGGTTGTAAGGAAAATACTATAAAACCTTTAAAATAGAAAAGGGAACAATACTTCATATAAAAACATAAGTAAAACTTTTATAATAAAAATAATTATTTTATAAAGACAAAGGTGGCTTAAAACATAATATAGAGGTATCTTAAAATTAGGTAATAATTTGGGAAGTTCCCTCAAAACAGGTTTGCTTATCAGAAAGTATTGAGGAGGTAATCACTTAAAAACATGTATATTCATGAAAGATAATGATGAAAGGGTATTGATAAATTAATTTTAACATGTAAAAAAATTCTAATATTAACATAAAAATATAAGATAACTTCATTCTGGTAAAAGAAATATAAGAAAACCCAAAGGCACAAAGGAGGTTCGGGTAGAATCCCTTACAAATTACCGACTTGGTATCAGGTGTACTTAAGAGAACTTAATGAGAGAGGGGGGGAGGTATAATCTTACATAATGAGGTAATTATGGGATGGGGTGAGAAATCATAACCCATCATTAGGGATTATACATAAAAGGCCATAACATAGAGGACATTTTTGAATAAAAGTGAAGTAGAGAGGATCCCTTACCTTAATCCCGATGGTGTTCTCCACTAGATATTAATGACCTGAATAATAAAATTAGGTTCATTAATTAATAATTCAAAATCCTATTATATATTTAAAAGATTTATTATAACATTTTTAAGTTCATTCATTACCTTTTTGATGGGTTAAGTGGTTCAATTTTATTGTTCGTGTCTATTTGCTTCCTCGGTTTTAATGAGCTCACTTATATTCTTGTTCAGATACACATGTATGATGAAAGTGGTTGTCCAGAAATAAAGTTATATGAAATAAGTAAATATAAAAAATATTACATGGTTATAAAATTCATTTAGCTATTTGGAGTGAAGTTGAATCATTATATAAAACATTAATGATAAACGCTTGGATTAACTTGGAAATTTTACTCACAATTAACTTATTTTGTATTATTATTTTATATCAAGAATTTATAAGGATTACATAACATTAAATAAGATAAAATACATATATTATGATCTGGTTCAAACATTAAAATGGTTTCATGACTAGTATAGAATATGGTAATACAAATTGAAAACCCATCGTCCTTGAATGTGATAAATCAACACATCTCGGACGGTGTTTTCATTTATAGTATAAAAGGAGGGTGAGAGAGAGATTATGATAGAATATACCATTATCATAATAGAATTACAGTAAATGTATGTTACCTAAGTTATCATACTATTTGGGTGAAAGGAGGTGAGGAAAGAAAAAATAAAGGAAAAGAACTTGAAAGAAAATAAAAGAATTGGAAAGAGGAATTTACCTCTTGAGTTTATCTCCTTTGAGAACCTATTAAGGAGAGATGATTTGTCCTTTTGAGGAGAAAAAAAACTTCTGAAAGTGGGGGAGGATCTTGGGGAGATATTTTGTCAGAATTTAGAGAATACACAAGGCTTTAGAGGAGTGAAGAGAAGAAGGGAGTGTGAGTGGTTTTTACAGTGGAGGGGAGGATGGTTTTCTTAATATTTTAATCATTAGATTATTAGTTTTTCACAAGACAAACAATAATAACGATTCTTGTGACAAAAAACAGTAATATATGCATGTGATTTTGAAAAAATGTCCATTTACATCATCCATGACTCAAGCATGATGCAGAAATTCAGGTTTTATCATTTATTATGAATTATCGTATTTGACTATTCATAAAAAATTCTAGTATTTTAGAAAAATACCAAAAATTCACCCTAACCATTTTCAACGTGTAGAATCCAAAAATAAAATAAAATTTTCAAAAATAAATTTAAAAATATTATTAATTTAATTTTTAATTAAAATCATAATTTACTTGAAAAATATAGATTTTAATACTATAACTGATTTTATAATGCTTTCAAAAATTACATAAGGTCTTATAAAATTATCTTAAAACCAGAAGACATAAAATTGTTAATTTATGAACACCTTTTAGGAAAATATATATTTTTTAAATTAATTAATTAATTTTAATTAATTATATATGACTTACAAAAATACCAATATTTTTACTATGGTCATATTATCACTTATAAGATTCCTAAATTTTATTTATACAATCAAGGGTGAGGTTACTATTCTTTTGGATGATGTACTATTCATAAGGTTCATATTACTATTCATAAGGGTAGGTTACTATTTACCTAAAAAAATGTCTTATCAGACACCAAACATCTTACTAATTGCAACCGTGTATGTCATATTTTCAAAATTCAAAACACAAAAGTGTTAAAATTATGTTTAAAGGTCACATAGTTCTTAATAGTTAATTATGTTGTGATTTAATGTGATTATATGACATATTTATAAGAATGGAATTTACATTGATAAAACATTGGGTCGTTATAGTTCTCTATCGCCCCTATCATTATTTTGGACATTAATTTTTCCTCCATGTCTATATTTTCTCTTCCCACTAATGTTTTTCTATTTGGAAATAGAGCTATATGTTATTCTAGATTACTTTCTTATTTCCCTTCCCTCTTTTCAGGAGTAAGTTTTATTAACTCTTTTTACGATGTGGGATTTCAAAAAATGAATTTTCAGATAGAAAACCTTTGATTGCCAAGTTGAAGTTAAAATTGTGAGGATGGAATTTATTGTGTGTGTGTGTGGTGGGGGGGAGAATGTAAAAACCTAATGTTTTTAAAAAGGGACATTATGTTTGATAGTGTATACAATATGCAACACTAATCTTAAACAAACATGAAATATTATTATGTAAATGTGTATGTTATAACCTTTTAATTGAATTAGAAGGTATGGATATGATTAAATTAATTATGAAACATATATATAAAGGTACCAATCAATAAAAATGTAATTATTAATTCTTAAGTAATAATCACTCAATTTTTAGTAAAGTCCTTTTGTGCTTCAAAAATATTTTTTCTTCAAAAATGATTTTTATTAGTTTTTGTGAGAGAATATTATAATTAAATTTTGTAAATTTTATAAATTTTATTTTATTTTAAGTATATTTTTTTTTGAAATCATCATATAAAAATTATCTTATGGGAAAATTTTGATATATTTTTGAACAATTTTATTTTTCAATTAATAGTGAAAATACCGATTTTTATTGAAAACTATTTTTTATTCTAAAGTATTTTCAAGTAAAATTCTATTTTGTATTAGTTTTAAAATATAATTAGTTAATTTTTATTAAAAATAATCCAATTATATGATTTTTAATAATTTTTATCCTGATTTTTGGTATAAAATCATTTTTTATACCAAAAAGGAATTTTTATTAAAAAACTGTTATTATCAAATTTTTTAAGTTTAATTTTAAATTAAATTATGAAACTTATGTGACTTGAATTTTTAAAAAATTATTCCACATTTGTAATCATTAAGTATAAATTTTATAAACAAGTCCCTTTTATTTTTTGATATTATGAATAACAACCTTAGTAATTTTTATTACCATAGTAAAGGGTAAATCAGGTAATTAAGGTTAAAAATAAAATGATAAGGACTAAAAAACAGAACTAACACTTGTATAAATTTTATTGTATGATTACATACCATCCATAATCATAAAAAAGTTGAATATATGGACTTTTGTTTCTATTTGGCCATGATTTTGACCTTTATATTATTTTACATAAAGAAAAGTAAAAAATGCCATTCTCTTTGTTTTATTATCTATAAATTTTTGACATTGGGATAAATAAGGGATATTTTTTGTTATAAATATTCACTTTAATTATAATTTTTTTTATCATGGTAATTTATTTCTAATTTTCAGTGATGAAATAATTACCTTAAATTCTTTTGCAACACTGACATAGTGTTTGTGCAGGCAATAGAAAAATCAATAAAATGATTTTTAAAACTAAAAAAATAATATTATTTGAGGGATTTATAGTATCCTATGATTTTTTATACAATTATAAAACATTTTAGGTGTTTTAAATGTTTATATTATAATTCCATCTTTTTTAATTATGTTTTTTAATTCAAATTAAATAAATAGTGTCAAAAATGACATTAATGATATTTTATAATAAATAATGTTTTATTAATTGATTTAAAATTCCTAAAAATATTATCTTTATCCGAGTGAAATATAAATGGTTTATGATATAAAAAATGGTCCATTTATGAGCATTTTTTATTTTATAGTAACTATATTGACCCATAAAGAGTAAAATACATTCACTACGGGAAAAGCAGGCTTTTGCGACGGGGGGTTCGTCGCGTCGCAAATAACAAGTTACTTGCGACGAGTATTGGGGTCCCGTCGCAAAAAGTAATGCGCGGTTTGGCGCGGGATGCGCACCAAAGTGCAGGAAGGTTATTTGCGATGGAGGGATCCCCCCGTCGCAAATAGTGTGTCGGTTAGAGGGTATTTGCGACAAGTCCTGTCGCAAATACCGGCGACGATATATGGGTTTTTGCAATGAGATGTTGTCCCGTCGCAAAAGGTGTGTCGCCAGGTCACTTTTTTGCGACGGGGCCCGTCGCAAATACCCTTTTAACCACCGACAAAAATTAATGCGGGCAAAGGTATTTGCGACGGACCCCGTCACAAAAAGTACCTTTTGCGACGGTAATCCCGTCGCAACTAATCTAACTTATATATACCCCCTCCGTTTTCTTTCTCTTCCTCTCATTTCTCACTTCCTCTCTCTCTCTAAACTCTATTTTGAGAGTGAAAATTTCTCTGAGTTAGTTTTTTTTATGGAGAAGTTGTGAAGTCGCTTACATCAATAGGAGATCAAGTTTAAAGGTATTTATATTTTATTTAATTTAGTATTTATTTCATTTTTTTTGTGTTAATTTTAATCATTGTTGATTAGTTGTAATTAAATTAGATTTAAATTGTTTTGTTATCTGTATTTATTTGAAAAAATAAATTGAAATTATTAATATTAATTCTTAATAATTCTTAATAATTAATAATTAGTAATAATTAATAATTATTAATAATTATTAATTAGTAATAATTAATAATTATTAATGAAAATTAGTATTGTCTATAAATAATTACTTATAATTAGTAATTAGTAATTAGTAGTTGTAAATTGTAGATATTAATATAAATTAACGCTAATTAGTAATAGTTATGTTTAATTAGTAATAGTTATGTTTAATTAGTAATAATTACAGGTAATTAGTTATAAATAGGAATAATTAGTAACAAATAGAAATAATTAGTAATAAATAGGAATAAATAGTAATAAATAGTAATAAATAGTAATAAATAGAAATAAATAGTAATAAATAGTAATAATTAGTAATAAATAGGAATAATTAGTAATAAATAGAAATAAATAGTAACAAATAGTACTAAATAGTAATAAATTGTAATAAATGTTAATAAATAGTAATAAATAGTAATAATTAGTAATAATTAGTAATAATTAGTAATAAATAGTAATAAATAGAAATAAATAGTAATAAATAGTAATAAATAGTAATAAATAGTAATAATTACGAATAATTGGGAATAAATAGGAATAAATAGGAATAAATAGCAATAAATAGGAATAGATAGGAATAAATAGGAATAAATAGGAATAAATAGGAATACATAGGAATAAATAGGAATAAATAGGAATAAATAGGAATAAATAGGAATAAATAGGAATAAATAGGAATAAATAAGAATAAATAGGAATAAATAGTAATAAATAAGAATAAATAGAAATAATTAGTAATAATTAGCAATAATTAGCAATAATTAGATATAATTAGGAATAATTAGGAATAAATATGAATAAATATGAATAAATATGAATAAATATGAATAAATATGAATAAATAGTAATAATTAGGAATAAATATGAATAATTAATAATAATTAGGAATAATTAGTAATAAATAGTAATAATTAGTAATAAATAGTAATAAATAGTAATAATTAGTAATAATTAGTAATAATTAGTAATAATTAGTAATAATTAGTAATAATTAGTAATAAATATGAATAAATAGGAATAAATAGGAATAAATAGGAATAAATAGGAATAAATAGGAATAAATAGGAATAAATATGAATAATTAGTAATAAATAGTAATAATTAGTAATAATTAGTAATAATTAGGAATAATTAGGAATAATTAGGAATAATCAATAATAATTAGTAATAATTAGTAATAATTAGTAATAATTAGTAATATAAGAATAATTAGTAATATAGGAATAATTAGTAATAAATAGTAATAAATAGTAATAAATAGTAATAAATAGTAATAAATAGTAATAAACAGTAATAAACAATAATGAAGAGTAATAAACAGTAATAAATAGTAATAAATAGTAAAAATTAGGAATAATTAGGAATAATGAGTAATAATTAGTAATAATTAGTAATAACAAGTAATATAGGAATAATTAGTAATAAATAGTAATAATTAGTAATAATTAGTAATAATTAGTAATAATTAGTAATAATTAGTAATAATTAGTAATAATTAGTAATAATTAGTAATATAAGAATAATTAGTAATATAGGAATAATTAGTAATAAATAGTAATAAATAGTAATAAATAGTAATAAATAGTAATAAATAGTAATAAACAGTAATAAACAATAATGAAGAGTAATAAACAGTAATAAATAGTAATAAATAGTAATAATTAGGAATAATTAGGAATAATGAGTAATAATTAGTAATAATTAGTAATAACAAGTAATAATTAGTAATAATTAGTTATAATTAGTAATAAATAGGAATAAATAAGAATAAATAGGAATAAATAGGAAAAATATGAATAAATAGGAATAAATAGGAATAAATAGGAATAAATATAATAAATAGGAATAAATAGGAATAAATAGGAATAAATAGGAATAAATAGGAATAAATAGGAATAAATAGGAATAAATAAGAATAAATAAGAATAATTAGGAATAATTAGGAATAATGAGGAATAATTAGGAATAATTAGGAATAATTAGTAATAATTAGGAACAATTAGGTATAATTAGGAATAATTAGAAATAATTAAAAATAATTAGGAATAATTAGGAATAATTAGGAATGATTACGAATAATTAGGAATAATTAGTAATAATTAGTAAGAATTAGTAATAATTAGTAAGAATTAGGAATAATTAGAAACAATTAGGAACAATTAGGAACAATTAGGAACAATTAGGAATAATTAAGAACAATTAGGGCCAATTAGAAATAATTAGAAATAATTAGAAATTAATAATTAGGAATAATTAGGAATAATTAGGAATAATTGGGAATAAATAGGAATAATTAGTAATAAATAGGAATAATTAGGAATAAATAGGAATAATTAAAAACAAATAGGAACAAATAGGAACAAATAAGAACAAATAGGAACAAATAGGAACAAATAGGAACAAATAGGATCAAATAAGAACAAATAGAAATAAATAGGAACAAATAGGAACAAATAGGAACAAATATGAACAAATAGGAACAAATAGGAACAAATAGGAACAAATAGGAACAAATAGGAACAAATAGGAACAAATAAGAACAAATAGGAACAAATAGGAACAAATAGGAATGAATAGGAACAAATAGGAACAAATAGGAATAAATAGGAACAAATAGGAACAAATAGGAACAAATAGGATGAAATATGAATAATTAGTAACAATTAGTAATAATTAGTAAGAATTAGTAACAATTAGTAAGAATTAGTAATAATTAGTAACAATTAGTAACAATTAGTAACAATTAGTAACAATTAGTAACAATTAGTAACAATTAGTAATAAATAGGAACAATTAGGAAGAAAATCAATTGTAATAAATTGTAATAACTTGTAATAACTTGGCATAATTTCCAGTGGATTGAAGACACTCATTTTTCTCGATGACTCTTATCCTTTCAAATTTCACCAACTCAAAACATTATAAAAAGTATGTTTCTACATATGCATATCCAATCTCGTATGCACGAGTTTGAATATGCATTCGTATGACCACATTTTTCATAATTTTTTCAGGTAGTGATAGTTGCAAGAAGATGATTCATCGATAAAAAGGGGGGTCTTTTTTCCAACAACTCATTTACTTGCAACTTTCTCACACAGAAATCAGAATGAAGAATCTGCTCGGAGGTACACATATTCATTCTCATGCATATGAGAATTAATATGCGTACCTCTGAGTAGATTATTCATTGTGATTTCTATGTGAGAAAGTTGCAAGTAAATGAGCCATCATACAAAAGAGTAGTTGTCAATCCACTGGAAATTGTGTCGCCTGTAAGTAATGGTAATTATTAAGAAGTAGTTGTAATTATTTATCTTTTTTTTTTTCAGATAGTGTTTTTATAATTTCAAATTATTCAAAAATAGAAATTATTTTATATTTTGTAGAAAAATATGGAACAAGGAAGTTGCCAAAAATCATTATTAGATGACCGTGCTTGGATAAATCAGCATAGAAATCCAAACAGTTCTGGTTTAAATCCTGTATATATTGAGGGTTTTGAAGCTTTATTATCATTTGCATCATCAAAACCAGAATAAGTTTTAGAAGGCACAATAATGTGTCCTTATAAAAAATTTGCTCTGAGAATGTTTGACACATTTGACAAGGTTGGGGGACATATCTTGCAGTTTGGTTTTCAACCAGATTATGTTTTTTGGTATCAACATAGTGAACGCAGATCCAGAGAAGATACTAATAACTTGATTCCAGATCCATCATGGTTTCAAAATTTAGTACATGATGTTGCAGGTCCATCTGTTCAACAAACTGAAACTCAAGATGACTTTGATTTAACTCCTGAGTTGGCACCATCTGAATTTTGTGAGTTGTTGAGGTCTGATAAGGATGCATTATATCTTGGTTGCAAGATAAGAAAATTAGACGCGGTTGAAAAATTTATGGCTATTAAATCAGATAATGCAATTTCAAAAAACAGTTTTGATCGGATATTTTCTTTGGTAAAAGAACTGTTACCTGAAGGAAATGTGTTTCCTACAAATTAATATGAGAAAAAGAGGCCAGTTCATAATCTGGGCCTTAGTTATTGGAAGATTCATGCATGTCCAAATGATTGCATCTTATATTTTGGTGAAAATTATTCGTTTGATAGTTGTCCCACATGTGGAAAATTGAGGTATAAAGAAGCTCAACCAGGGAAGTCTGGATCGATTCTAGTAAAATAGTTGAGATATTTTCCCCTTACACCCAGGTTGAAACATTTATTTATGTCTCAGAACACAACGTCAATGATGTCATGGCACAAAACCAAGATTTCAACTGATAAAATCTTGAATCATCCATTTGATGGTGATTCATGGAAACATTTTGACCGTCTGCATTCATCTTTTGCTTTAGAAGCACGAAACATGTGATTGGGTATTTCTACTGACAATTTCTATCTGTTTGGTTCTTATGGTAGTCAGTATTCATGTTGGTCTGTCTTTATAACTCTGTACAATTTACCTTCATGAATGTTGATAAAGGAGCCCTATATATTTTTGACCTTATTAATCTGAGGACATCCGAAAAAGAATATTGATGTTTATTTGAAACCATTGATTGATGAGTTAAATGCATTGTGGAGTGATGGTGTTAGTACATATGATGTTACTGTGAAACAAAATTTCATATTAAAAGCTGCATTGATGTGGAAGATTAGTGAATTTTTGGCATATGACATGTTATCTGGATGGAGTACATGTGGTCCGAAATCATGTCCTTACTGTATGAAATACAATAAAGCCTTTATGCTAGTCAATGGAAAAAAACCTTTCTATTTTGACTGTCACCAAATATTTCTTCCAACCGATCATCCTTTTCAGAGGAACAAATCTCATTTCAGAAAAGGTACAACTGAAAGGGATGAACCTCCAAAAATGATCTCAGGTACAGAGTTAAAATTTGTTGTATTTTAATTACCTCCCATCACATTTGGGTCAATAGTAAACCAATAGAAAAATCATGGCTTTGGGAAAGAACATAATTGGATAAAATGAAGCATTTTTTGGGATCTTCCATATTGGTCTGATTTGTTGTTCCGCCACATGTTGGATTTCATTCATATTGAGAATAACTATTTTGATAATTTATTTCATACAATTTTGGAAACACCAGGTAAGACCAAAGATACTGTAAAGGCACGATTAGATCTTGCCCAAATTTGTAGGCGACCATAACTTAAACTATTTGAAAATGTTAGATCATAGAGGTTAATGAAGCCAAAAGAAGCTTATACACTGTCCAAAGAGATTTTCTTACTATTTTGTCAGTGGATTTCAGATTTGAGACTTTTAGATGGCTATGCTTCCAATTTGGGTAGATGTTTTAAGAATGGTTATATTACCGAATTAACAAGTCATGATTGTCATGTTATAATGGAAATACTTATGACAATTGGATTCAGAGGTTTGTTGAATTATATGATTTGGGATTTGATAACATACATATCATATTTTTTTTGAGACATTCGTGCAGTGACAACAGACCAAGATGCGCTAAGAAAATTGGAAGAAGATGTTGTTGTTATTATATGTAAACTGGAAAAAAATCTTTTTGCTGACTTTATTTGACTCAATGGAACATATGATATTACATTTTCCACATGAAGATAAGTGTGAAGGTCCAGTATAGTTTCGATGGATGTACCCATTCGAGAGATTCATGCAGAAATTGAAGAAAGAGTACATAACAAAGCATCAGTTGAAGGCTCAATTGCTGAAGCTTATTTATAAGAGGAAATTGATTTTTTATTCTCTCATTATTTTGAATCTCAATATCCCTCAAAACAAAGTCACATGGGGTGAAATGATGGGAATGTTAATGAAGAAATGGAAAATTAATTATCAGTTTTTAATCAGCTAAATATTGGTTTCGGTGGAGTTCATGAACGATGGTTTTCAGATGATGAAAATCACAGAGCTCATACATATGTTCTGCTCAACTATGAAGAAATGAAATCATTTGTACTGTGAGTGCTTCTATCAATTATTCTATAATTTATGTTAAATTATGTAAACTTATTCTATTTTTAGGTTAGATGATAATCATATCAAGAAACAACTTCCACAAATTACAACAGCTGCTCTTGAAGAACGCATACAATTTTTTTCTCTCAATGGTTTCAAAAACTGGTGACATAAATTATTGATGGTTTAATATAAATTCCATTTATTATTTATAATATAAATAATTGTTTTACAAATTTCTAGGTGTCTCAACATGCTGATAAAATTGATAAGCGACTGTGTATATTGAGTAACCCACCATCCAGAATGGTTAAATATTATAATGCATATGTGGTGAATGGTTTTTGATTTCCTACACATTCATATGGGGAATAAAAAAACAAGGAACAATGGAGTTTTCTTGAGAGTATCGCATCATAGAGAAACTGAAGTTGACTTTTATGGCATTCTGGATGAAATTATTGAGCTGTGTTATCTAGGACAGAATTACATAATGATGTTTAAATGTCAGTGGTTGGATACTGAGAGAGGCTTGCGTGTTCATCCGACTTATGGAATCATCGATATTAAATATAAAAGTCTTCTTTTAGTAAATGAACCATTTTTACTGGCTCAATAGGCACATCAAATTTATTACGCAAAGTATTATACTACTTTAAGAGACTTGAGTGATTGGTGGAACATAATAAAAATGAAATCTCAGGAAAACCAGTTTAATCAAAATGAATGTGGTTCCACTGAAGTGGAAGGAATTGAAATTTTTCAAGAGACTAATCAAAATCCATATTTTTCACAAAGAGATGTGAATATTGATGATGAAACTCCACAATTAAGGATCGATGATGACAAATATGTTAATGATGTTACAAATGAATTTGAAATGAAAAGAGATGATGAAACTGAAACTCATATGGATATTGATTATACTGAGGAGGAAGATGAATACATTGACATTGACAGCTATGAAGATGAGGATGAAGATGGAAATTCACATAGTTAAATGATGGTTATAATTAGAACTAATATATATTTATATATAATAGTTATTTTCAACTATCTGCTAACAACAATTATTTTTTGTTTCAGATGAATCCTGATCTATTTTGCAAGTTTCACGAGGCTAATATAACTTTGTATGAGGGGGATTGTGGACCATCTGACCCTCAACCTACTGACGGTTTAGGGGGTATGTGGTGGGGGTGCGGTCTTGCGTAACTGATGATTCCTGAACCTATCCCCGAGCGATGTCCACGTCTTGGCTTTGATCCATGCACATGAAGGTATGGTAACCTGTATATTTTAGTTAGCTTTCATTAATTTATTTATATATATACTAATTGTTTGATTATTTATTCTTTTTTCACAGTTTTGCGCATGTAGCTATTGGACAGGGGAGCACTATCTTGCACAATTATTTTTCTCAGGCATGGATTACATGGCAACAGATTACCGTTGATGTGCCGCACAACATTTTCAATTATTGGCTTGTACGTAAATAAGGAATATTTATTTTGAAATTTATTTTATTAATAACTTGATATTATAAATTATTTGTAGGGTTTATGGTATCCCATTGATGATAGCATGCATGATGCTATCCACGCAGCCTGACATGTCTCTATGCGTGACCGTTTCCATTAGTTTTTGCACAATTTGAGAAGAATAACCATTAAGAAAGTATGAGTGACATAATTTGATGAGTCGTGTAGAGCCTACCAACCAGAGTACATTTCATCTCACATTTGGGATGGATTATTTTTACATTGGTTGGGTGGTGGATTTTAGAGGATATCTTCAGTGGGATGGTAGAACCAGGGGAGACAAGAGGTGACACATCGAGCTGGTAGCTGTACATTCAGTATGCATAGAGAGTATCTGAAAATTATATTTTTTAAATTTTTTATATAACTTTAAATATAAATAGTTTATTTTATATTTATGTAGGCAGTCGAACATCCCGATATTATGGAGTTCGACGTTTATCGGAGGATGTACAGTGATCCATCCACTGGAGAGATTAAAGGTGATCGCACGTGTCAGATTGTGGTTAGTATTATTTTTTTCAGTTTGAAAATTAATTGCATATAATATTTTCACAATTTTAATTTCAGATTGGAATTGAAGGAGTAATATGAGGCTGTGACCTCTCAGGCACAGGCTGAGAGTCAGGACAAGACGACTGAGCAGACCAGTGCCCGCCATTTCGATGAGGCGACATGGATGTAGGTGACTCATTATGGCTTTGAGAAGGGCCGAGTAGTTGGTATCAACTCTCATTTGACTCTTGGTACTTATTATGGTACTGATGTGATGTCGGCGTCTAACTCGAGAGGAGCTCGTGGAGAGGCATCATCTTCTACCTCATAGTATCAGGAGAAGTTGCGAACTCAGTCTGAGCTTATAGAGAGTTTGCAGAAGCAACATGAAGAGATGCGTCAGCAGCAGCAGCAACAGTATTAGCAGTACGAGGAGGAGAGGCATCGATGACAGCAGCAACAACATCACAAGAAGATGGAGTACATGTGCTGTCTGACTCGTAGTTTAGGGATGGAGTTTCCTCCACCATCTCTTACAGCTCCGCCACCTCCTCCAAAAGACAACTATCCTAGTGATTTTTTTCTTATGTTAAAAACATTTGAATTGAATATTTATTGTAATATTAACTATTTACAGTTTTTGTCTTTTATATTGGTGCAAATATTACATAATTTAATTTTTATTTATTTTTAATATGTTATTATTTATTATTAGTATTATATTTTTTTTAATATTTGTTTATTTTGCTAATAATAATAAAATTTTATGATTTTTTATATTTTTTTTGTAAATATTGACAATTTTAATAATTTTTTATTTTTTTATTTTTTTAATAAAATTAATATTAAATTTTTATTAATCATAATTTTATTAAATATTTTTTTAGTATTATATTTTTTAATGTATTTTTATTTTACTAATAATAATATTTTATATATTTTTTATTATTTAAATAATATTAATATAATTTTTTCATTAATGATAATTTTATTAAATATTTTTTTATTATGTTTAGTATTTGAGATGGGAACTTTTGCGACAGGCTTCCATCGCAAATAATTTAAATATATTTTTTTATTAATAGTATTTGCGATGGGCCCATCACAAAAGGTTTATATATATATATAATGTATATAATCAAAGACTTATTTGCGACATGGCAGTTCCCCATCACAAAAGATTTATTTATATATAATGTATATAATCAGAGGCTTATTTGTGACGAGGACTTTTCCCATCAAAAATACTATTTTTACGACGGTCCTATCGCAAAAAATAATATTTACGATGTTGTTTTCTACAACGGGCTCTTTGCGATGGGTCCCCATCCCTAAAGCCTATTTGCGATGAGATCCCGTCACAAATACATCTAATTCCAGTAGTAATTGTTATCACGATTATTATCAAAACTATTAACAAGGGGTTAAAACAAAATGATAAGGTTAAAAACATCACATAAAATTGTCGAAATTTTATTTAAGGTGAGTATTTAAACCCATAATAATTCTATATTCTAAATAAATTAGTTTTTGTCTATTTTAATGTGAAACTTAATTTATATTAATTTAATATTATAAGTATTTCCAAGAGTATGTCCCTCTCTTATAAAAGGGAACCTCCTCTTATTAGTTATTCACACTTAAAAATACTTTTTTATTAGCCAATAAATACATAAATCCATTCTTAGATTCCATAACCTCATTATAGAGGTACTTTTTAGGCATAATACCAACCTTAGAGGTCTTAATGTGTAAAACAAAGGATATTTTTTTAAAGAAGAGGTATAATTTTTAACTGAATGTTTTTGTCTTATTTATTCTTCCACCTACTTCAAATATTATTAAAACATGATGATATAATAACATAAATGTATTCTATATAATTATATATTATTATTTTAATGTCCCAACTTATATCCATCTCATATTCCATCAAATAGGAAACAAAATCATCATTTGTGTGTATGGAGAACTACCAACTCGCAAACCATTGTAATTAATTTTCCATCACCTCTTCTTAAAGTTGAGTGTAATGATAGAATTAATGTATATATATGATATTAGTTATTTATTTATAATTCTAAAAATATAATATATCATTTAATTTATTACCTTTACATTCACTAAAAAATGATAATGTCATTCGTGCGTACGTGTGGACTACCACCTCCACGATGTGATGTGATTCGTTTTTCATAACTAAATCACATGGATAATATATATATATATATTTAAATAAATATTATGGTATTTATGATATAATTATAATTATATAAATATAAAATAATAAAAAATATTCTTTCCATAATTATCATTGAAAAATGGAAGCGTTACTCATGCGTATGTATGACCTACTGTCTCTGTGATTGTAATGTAGTTCATTTTTCCTAACCATATTTCATGGTTGGTTTTAAAAGTATAATTAATTCATAAAAAGTATAATTATTTCATGATTATTATTCTAGATATGATTAAATAATTACCAATTTGACTATATTCAACCTAACAAATTCATTTTGGATATAAGAGTTGGATATTATCAAAACATCTAATGTGAACTTAAATGATTAAGTAATTGTATATAACATGGTATTAAATAAATTAAAAGGAATAATGAAGTTTAAAAATGTTTTTAAGAAATTAAATAATTAACATAAGTATGTTATTCATGAATATAAAGAATATATGTGATGAGTTAGACTCACAATAAGTGACTTTTGTTTGAAAAATCATCTTTTAAAGTCTCCCTTCCCACTCTTTTTCTTCTGAGTCCATATTTTTAAATATTATTTTATGGATTTTTTATGTGGACATAAAAAAATATAAAGGTAATTTATTTATCCTTTTTTTAATTTCTTTAATTTTTTTAATTAATAATCATTTTATATATTTTATATGAAATGTTTTAACTTTCTTTACAAAAGACAAAATAAATGTTCTATTTTAATGTATATGACAAAAAAAATTTTTCCTGCTACTATAACTATTTTTTTATATTTGAATTACTTTATAATATTAAATTTTTTCTTCAAATAAAAACCTTCCTACCCTTTATTTTTATAATTTTAATTTTTGGAATTGGGTTTTAAAGGAAAGAGATATATCAATATCTAAAAATGATTTCTTGTGGGTATAAAGAATGTTTTTATGATGCAATATTTTATGTCTTATAATTTTTATTTTTCTTAGGAATTATTTATAATGATGGGTGGTTCCATTATAATATGATTAAGAGTGGCTCTATGATATCTATCCAATCCATTGGATAATATTTATGTTGTTAGTTAACTATGATGGTTATTCCAAGTGTATCTGTGATGGTTATTCCAAGTAAAAACATGAAGGTTATTCATGTGTTACTATGATGGTTATTCTATTTGTAACCAAGAATGTTAATCTATATGTAAGAGTGATATGAAAATGATGCCTCAAGTTACCTACAAGATTTATTTATGATTTTTATGTTTTTATATAAATCTTATGATTTCGTAATGTAATCTATTGAGTTTATGTTTAAAGAAAAGTATTTGATACTTTATATTACTGACAAATATAAATTTTTGGAAACATTTTCATTAATTTTTCATGATTGTAAAAAATTATTTATGAGTTTTATTTTTTATTTAATATTTAGTATGAAATATTTTATGAAAATATTTGGGAAAATAAGTTGATTTACTGGATAAGAGAATGTGTATTTTTATCTCAAAGTTTATTTTGAATTTTATAAGTAATAATAAAATAAAACTTTATTTTTTAATTTCTTTTTTATATCCCTTAATGAGATTTTTGTTCTCATACCATCATTAAAATGTTTTTTCATAGGTTTTTAAGGCTGAGTAGGGATAATGATGATGTCATGATGAAAAACTGAAGATTTCATGAAAACAAAACGTGTTTCATTTTAAATTTTTGTTTTATGAGAAAAAATGTACACTGGCTATAAGTTTACAATTGTAATGTATGAGTTTCTTATGTATGATTTATAAACTAATTCTCTAAAAATATAAACTGAAAAGATCATCAGTAATGAAAGAAAATTAATTCTAAACTAAAAACTTATGATTATGTAATATTTACAGTGTGAACTTTACATCTTAGTAGATGTGAATCTGGTGTGGTTTTTTCAGAGTTGACACCTATTAATTATTAGCAATTAATGATGAAGCTTTATGGTCTATAATTGTGTAATTGACCATTATGGATGGATTTTATTCCATGAGTTCGCATAATGGGGAGTAACTTTCTTTCATATTGTTTTTGTTAGATTCAGAGTCCTTTTAGATGTATGGTTCCTTTATATTTTCATTTTAAATGATGTATTTGTACCTATTGTCCATGAATGTATTATATATAGTTGAGTTGATTTTATATATGTATACCATATTGGTTTTTATATTTATTTTATAAATTATATATATATATCTATTACAAGTTGATATAAGCTAAGGCATCCAATATTGTGAGTTATACACACTCGATGCTAGTCACTAGACCCTGGCCTATTATAGGTAAGCTTGGGGTGGCACTCTTAGCTTACTGTTAGCTCAGGAGGGCCCCCAATGTGTTGATTCATACTAGAGTCATATCAGAGTGGGTTTTCCTAGGGATAAAGTTTGGAGCTAGTGGTCATGTGAGGACTGGTTTGAGAATTTAGGGAAACAATGTTAAGGGGGTCTTGAGTTCAATTATCATATCATGTAGAACAACATAGGTGCAACAGATGATGCATCCAATTTATAGTACTTTGATAACCTATTAGTTAACCTATAACTTCAAGATATTATTTAAGTTTAAAAATAAGTTAGTACATGAATTATATAACAGTCATTTATTATCTTTCTTGTCCTTCATATGTCAGCTCACCTAGATATGTTCTAACCCTTATGAGTTCATCCTATGGATTGTTGGGTGTAGTCTGCTGATAACCAGCTTTTATATGGAGTTAGGTTCATTATTATCCCATTCCTTTAGTTGGGACTCTAAAATATAGTTATTGGGTGATGTGGTGTTGTTTTATAAGACTTGGTTGAGTAAAATTATTTCCATCAAATCTAAGGTTGTTTTTATCCCCTTCATTCTTAGTGTAGATCCTTCTTGAAGTGAATATGGTGGTTCCCAATGAGTTTAATGAAACTACTAAAAAGGTATATATTCACTATGTGTTAATATTATATAGGCCTCATGGGTTTTCTAGGAGTGTGATCCTTGAGTGACATAGGTTTTTATGGAGTATGAGACTCACATTTTTGTTTTGTTTGGACTTTTATTGACCATATGATGATTCTTTAATTGAGCTCCCTATATGACATAGTGAGTTGTTATTGGATTATATTTTCCCTCAAACTCATGATAATACTACTTTATCATGGTTGGAGTTTGAGCCTTTGTTTAAGATGGGGTTTTAACAGAGGATATTGGACCCTACACAGTGAAACATGACCATGTATGGGTATAAATTGTGGCCCATGAACCTCATAGGGTGTTTCTTGGACATGTTTTATAGTGAAATTGTTTTAGTTTAGCATTTTTATGGAGAATCTAGGGGATTATATTTTGAATCGTTGTTGCATTTTCATACAAAATTATCTATGTTAATGTCCCGTGGGTAAGCATTGATGGATCGATAATCCCAGACAAAGATGCACCTCAACTGTGGGATCAAGGTAGAATTTCTCCTATAGACATCTAGAGTGGTTTTATGGATGGAACCTCATGTTAGTGATTGTGATGAGATCCAAAACCACCTTTTTGTTGGGCCCTACCAGTTACATAAAAGTGAGTGGTATATGATAATTTTAAGATAAAAAATGCATCAGTTTGCTCCCACCATCACCACCCATGGTTTGTTGCTATCACAAATATGATATTGATAGTCAGAGATGAAAGAATATATACATGATATATGGATATAGTTGGGAATTTATGGGTGCATTTCAGAGTATGATTTGTGTACTTTCTTCCCATAACCTCATACTACACAATGTATACAAGATTTATTCTTTATATATTAGATGTTAGGGAGTTGAAGATTCTTATTGGGATACTAGGTAGAATATTTTCAGCTAGATAATTTTCACTGATGGTTACCATATTTCACCAACCCATTCCAGTGATGTGAGATCATAATTATCATAGAAAGAGTTTTTTCAATATTCTAGATCATAGTAGTGGGTGGGATCCTCTTAAATGTGATGTTTGGAGCTTAAACTCGAGAATTTGAAGCATAATATCCATTAGTTAGCAAGAAAAAATTTATGAATTATGTGCATAGATGATAATTCACTTCCTATAATTGTGGAATAATTCTTGGATGCTTCTGAAGGGTGACCCGTTGTTGTCCCTTAGTGGGTGATCATCATAAATTAGATAATTTCTATGAAATTTAATTTCTATGATGGATGAGTGGAATGTTGGATACCATTTTAGAGTTTTTGTAATTATTATATTGAATCCTCCTTGATATCATTTTAAGGTGGAGTCTATCAGGCATTTAAATATTTAACCTAGTCCTACCATTAGATTATCAGTTTCATAGTGAACTATCATAGTGTAACAAATGGATCCATGGAGTATAATTGGTCTCTGTGAGTCTAAATCTTAGATAGTTGATGATTATAGGTGAAAAATAGTGTTAAGGTCTATGTTTCTAGATGGGGATTCAGTGTACAAATGATGGAGGAAGTGCCTTAACATCTATCCTCAATGTAGAGATTATTGTGTGGGGAGAGAAACGTGATCACCTTTGGTTGATGGTGATAACCCCATACTCTTACCATGTTTGAAATAGGCCATGGTGGTGATGTCAACTTAGTGGTCTTGTGTGTTCTATTGTTTCCAGGTGATAGTTTTAAATGGTTTTTTATGAAGGTGGGGAGCACGTCTCCCACTTTATCCAAGTGGATAATGGTTTCCCCATTAGTGTTTTTAGTGAATATCCAGATTGAAATCTTGAGTAGAGACTACCCTAGAGAAGTGATACCCTCAGTTTTGTATGTCCATTGAATCTTTTTGGGCTTTCCCATCACATAGAAACTTATGCTATATGGTGGAGGAGGAAGTTTTCTCGATTGTTCGTGAATTTTGGCCACCTAGGAAAGTTCTATATTGGGGTCTAAAGCTGAAAAAGTATGGTAATATAAATATTTATGACCATCTACTTCATATTGTAGTAGATTGGGTCACTCAACAGCAAGTGGTGTGATATTTTATAGTTTATTGTGGTTGGTGTTATTCTTTTAGTTCTCATCTCTAGCTTCACAATAATGTAACGACAATACAATCAAGATATCTATGATAGTGAATGTGACACCTATTTTAAATCAATATGATGATGAATTATTCCCATGGATGTTGAGGTAGGATAAAAAGTCATATATTTTCTTTGTGTTGCAAACTAGTGACATAGATTCTCATCATTTTCTGGAAGGATATGAAGGATGAATTGAAGTTGAACCATAAGAGTGTACAATGTTGCAACTCATTAGGTGTTAGTGAAAAATATCTTTGAGCGCCTGATGTTGGAGTGTGGCATGGATAATTTTTTCTCATATAACAATCATATGGAATTATATTTAGAAGGTGTGGAGAGGACCACTCCTACCAAAATTAACCTTTATAGTGAACCATTTTGAGATGAATATCGATAGTTTGTGGTTTTTATTTACCTTATATGGTGGAACGACCTTTATAATGGGAAAAAGGTTTTGGATACTGAGTCTTTTCAAGACTCACATTGATTGGAAGTGAGTTTCCATTAGATTCTTGCTTTATAAAGAGCTGGAGCCCATGAAATCAATGATGAGAAAGAATATTCCCTTTTTAGTTGGTGGTACTAACCAGGCTTAATCCTAGAATGTAGAGACCTGAAGTTTGACGTACATGGACATTACATTACTTTTGTGGAATACTTAATACATAACGAAAACAGATACACAAGGACCGTAATAGTTTAGTGTCTTTGGAAACTCGGAAAATAATCTTCTAATCGTGTTGAAAGATCTTCAATATCACCCATAAAGATCTTCCCCTTTTGTTTTCTTACCTAAAACCATTATTTAAATCCTGGGGAAAAGAAAAAATATAAAGGGTGAGCTCAAATGCTCAGTAAGGGTAATCATGGATAAAAAAAAACAAATCATATACAATTGAACTTAAAAACATGAACATAATGTTCAAATATCAAAACCTTGAGCAATGACATAAAACATGGCAGTACATAAGGCATAGAACATAAAGAAACATTAATCATGATAAAATAGCATGGGAATAAAACATGTGATTGTGGAAACCATTAAGCACATGATATGATTTCCATAGTATCCAAGGTGTTGCTGCCAAGACCATCTTAGTGGACAAAGTCCCTTTCTGAATCGAGTTCACTCCTCGTTCCAGTCCTGTATTACTGAACTGGATTAACATACCGTTCCAGCCATGTATATCTCATGAGATATAAATCTTTACCCAATGCATTGGAGGGAGATATAGGTCCCACCCATCTCATAATTAAATCATTCTTACATGTGCCACAACATAAATATAAATCATTCATCATAACCCAAAGAATAAAGTGGGTTTCACAAACATCACCCCAACATAACATAATCCATATAAAACAAATGGCTATTATTTCAACATAAGAAAATTGAAACCATGTAAATCATAGATACATTATACTTGAAACATACACATATGAAATAATGTAATCTTAGATGGAAAAAATGGTTTTGATAAAACACTTGAAATTAATTCTTGAGGAAAATATCCCTTCTTCTTCAAAATCAATTTCTTTTCACAGAACGTCATGCAATTTTAAAAGAAATAGATTTTTTTAAAAATATTCATGAAATATTTTTGAGGAAGCTTCATGAAAATAAGTCTTTATAAAACCATAAAAATCTTTTCATGCCATATAAGTTAAAAATAACATTCTCCTCCTACTTTTGTTGGAAAAGTAAAAAAGTACCTCGTATGGTAAAAAAAAAGATTCCTTACATACCATGTAGAAAAAGTAAAAAATGGTTAAAAATGATTTTAAACATACATGAAACCATTTTTAGTAAACATGGACATGGATGATAACAATAACCCCAGTAAATACTTACAAATAAACAATCTCGGATAAGAACGAGATTGGAATAGTTATCCCTTACCTTACGTCTGATATGCTTCGTATGTATCCGAAACTCCTGTATAATGATTTAAATAATGTCATTGACTTATTACAGAATCATATTCATTGTTATGATATCATATACGGTTCACTTATGACTTTATATTACCCGTTCTTTTGTAAATTCCATGTTAAAGCAGCATTTTGGGTAAAATCGTTTCATTTGTCGTACGTGTTTCGACTTGTTGTTCTTGATATTATTACATATATCCTGATTTCCTTAATTTAATAATGTAAAACATGATTTATATATAATAAATATTCAGCATATACATATATATGATAGATTGATAAATGGAATGAAATACACCGTTCATGGAGACGGTAGGCCGTAAGTATGCATGAACGCTGTTTTTGTTTCCTTATTGAATTGAATGGAATAAAGTAGATGACATAAATATATATATACATAAATATAGTATCATTATTATGCCATATATTTAATTATTATTCATTATATATATACTTTATAATCATTCATGAATGGTTAACATGGAGAATGAATCTCATCACGTCGTGGAGACGGTAGTCCGCACGTATGCACGGGCGATGATATCATTCACATGATCGTGGAATTGTATTCAAGTGTATGTATAATATTTTAGAATAAATGTAAATTTACAATAATCATATATATTTATTTATTTACACCATTATACCCATCCAAGTAAGGTGGTGGTTGAAAACAGATTACACCCCGACGTGGAGACGGTATTCCGTACGTACGCACACGCGGTGATTTTGTTTTCCATAGGATGGATAGAAGGTGAAATAAGTTTGTTTAATATTTATAATAACATATCAATATATAATTAATACTGATGTTATTACTTCATAATGAGACAACTAAAGAATAATTAGTAGAATAAGAAAGAAACTTGAGAGAATCGGAAGAAGAGATTACCTCTTCTTCGACGCACCTCCTTTAAGATTTCTCTTAAGGAAGTAGATTTGGTCTTTTGAGAAGACCAGAACCTCCAGAATGTTTCTAGGGAAGTGGATAAGAGAAATGGGCAGGGGTTGGCCGAGCTTCAAGGCCCAAATAGTGTTAATAGAAGTGGGAAGGGGTTCCCTTTTTATAAAGGAAGAGAGGGGAACCTTTGGAAATCTTAAAAATATTAATTTTTAATAAATCTAACCCCAATTAAAAACCTCCAAAAATGACTCATATTAGAATATTAGATGATATAGGGTTGTAATCTCATAAACCAATAAAATTTATACATGTAGGGAATTTATTTTAAACATTATCAACTTGATTTATCCTTATTTAATCTATTAAATTTTATTTGTGGTAATATGATTCTAAATTTTAAATTGTTATAAATAATTACCTATGTGCTGTGAATTATCCGTAATTAGATAATTTATGACATTTTATACTATATAAATTTCAATTTATAATTTTTAAATATTTTTGTAATTTTTAAACAATTTAATAATATGTTATTTTTATAAAATAACAATAGTGTCAATTTTGACACTATTAATTTATTTGAATTTAAATAAAATCCACACAGAGGATATATTCGAACTAAAATATTTAATAGGTTCCTAACATGTAATAGTAATCTATAAAATTAGTGTATCACATTAAATAGTTCATATAATATTTATTTTACTATTTGTAAGACCATTGATTTGATATTTCTCTTAATAAGATAATTACTACAACATTTTGTACAATTATTAAATATACTTATTTGTTGCATAAAAATTAAAAATAAAATACTATGATGAATATAAATCTTATATATTTCATAAGAATACATTTAGTATGATCTATCTTCTAAAACACCCAAATTTTAAAATGTTATACTTATTAAATTATGAAGGTGACAACTTTGACATCATATAAAATAAAATAATATAAGTGTCATAATCACTTTTATAAGACTCAAAAGGGTCATATATTCTATAATTGTATGCTTATGGTGTATATATACACTACCAATAAGTTTAGGTCAGGTTTGTGAGCCCTTTAATATGTATTACTATTTCAATAAAAACAATATTATTGATTTTTTTACTAAATAAATAATTTATGCGTCATTAATTTATTAGCTAATAAGGTAATTAAATAACTCTTAAAAATTACAAATAAATTAACATGATAAAGAAAACCATTTTATCTTTCAAATGAGTATTTATAACCGAATTTATATTCTGTATAAATTACTATTAAATATACTTTAATTATTAAAGTTTGAGTGAGACATATTTCACTTTCCTTTAAATAAAATAAACTAAAGGTCTTAATCACCTCCAAGTGGGTTCTAATGGATTACATTTAGACCTAAATATGACTTAGGACGAAATATAATCATCCAATTGTATTAAGACAAGTGTTAGGATAATTGTATAATATTATATTTACCCTTAATTACCCAATTTACCTTTTACTATGGTAAATAAAATTTACCATAGTTACTATTCATAATGCCCAAAAATAAAAAGTAGTCTATTAATATAATTTGGACCCACTGATTTCAAATATGGAATCCATTTTTCCAAATTAAATACACATAAGTTGCATAAATTAAATTAAAATTAATCCCGTTGTCGAAAGAAATCGGGTTTTTGTTTAAAACATTGCAAAAGATTGAATTGATTTAACCTACAAATTCAATGTAAAATCAATGCTAATGACATAAATTATATTAAATGGTAAAAATATATTATATTTATACTTTAAAACCATTCAATATTATAATTTAATCATATAAATTATTACGATGAAAAAAGTTGTTTTTAATTAAAATATAGCGTGTTTTTACTATTCATTAAAATATGAAAGTTATCAGAATAATATGAAAAATTTATCCAAGGTAAAATTTTATATCCTGATTCCAAAGAATAATTTTATTTTGTAAAATTGAACTTATAAACATGTCAAAAACTAGATTTAATGTGGGTGTGCCATCAAAAGGCGGAAAAACTGCATTTTTTGAAAAATACTTATTTTACCTGAAAAATTTATTTTATTCTCATACCATGTTCTATAAAATGAGTAAGATGAATAATAATGTTATAAAATTCAAAATGTAATTAATAATATTCATAACGGCTAGTTCGTGATAATATTATAACCATATATCGTTGTTTAGTGAAACCCGGTATTGCGTACAACACACGCTATCAAGGAAGGTCGTGAGTGCGTGTAATGCAAGCAAGGTCAGGGTTGCGTGTAGTGAAATCTCCCTTTGGTGTTGCATATAACATAATTCAAAACTTATTTCATTTATACATTAAACAAAATCTATACTTAATTTTGCGTAGAATAATTTCTATAAAACGAACTTGAAATTGTGTGTAACACGAGCCAAGAATAGTGTTGTATATACTACAAGCTAATACGATGTCACGTATAGAACAAGCTAATTTTGGTGTAGCTTACAACACAATACATCAACGAAATTAAAATAATATTCTTCATAAAATCTCAGGGTGTTACATAGAACCTTGAAGATGAAGGAAGTGCATGCAAGGGTGTGATGTTTTCCACATGATGTTTCATGATTTCCCTTTATTATAACCTATTTTTATATAATTTTTAGGGGTGAAAAGGGTTTTAAGGTGGAGAGGATGCAAATAATCGGATTTTTATTGATCAATACTTAACTCAATTTCGAGTTTCGGAGTCCTGATTGTAACAACCTGAGAATTTACAATATATTTATTTTTAAATTAATTAAATAAATTTGATATATTGCGATGCACACAATACATGGTTTAAACAAAACACGATACTTTGTTAAAATATTATTATTTAGACATAACCATTATAACCTAGCCGTTGAGTTGGAGGGTATAAATAGGAATGAATAAATTATGAAAATTATGTGGTTTACACATGTATAAAATAAATTCAATGATTATCTATTGACTAAAATTAAAATTAGATTCATTTGGAAGAAAAAGAAATGTTTTTTGAAAAATTTCATTTTTCTAAAAGGTAGTTTAGTCACTCTTTGCACACATAATTCAAAAATAATTTTTACCACTTTTAGAAATTTTATTTTAAAAAATAAATTTAATTTTTTAAATATACATGTCAAAATTATCTAGGGTTAATTTTTTATAATTTTCTAAAAATATTAATTTTTTGATGAATATTGAAAATACTAATATTTAATTGAAAATTACATTTTCAATTAAATTATTTACAAAGTTAAATAATATTTTAAATTGGTTTTAAAGTAAAATTATTTCAATTATATAATAGTTTAACTAATTTAGTTCATTGGAATAAATTTCATATTGAATTATGATATAAAAACTTTTTAAACTTTTTAATGTTTTCCCATGAAATAACCTTTTTTTCAATGCATATGCAAGCTTAATTTTAAATTTAATTCCACCACTTATGTGAATTTAATTTTAAAAAATGGATTCCATATTTTTAATCATAATAATTAATATTATATAGTATGGTAAAATTATTTTTTTGTCTTAATTAATAGTAAAAATAATAAATATTAATTACCATGTTTAAGGTTAAAATGAGTTTATAGTGGGGTTAAATTAAAAAATATAAGGGTTAAAATAATCTAAAAACTTATCAAATTAATATTTTATAGACATATTTATATCATTATAATCTTAGGATTTATTTTTATGAGTTTTTTTGACACTTTTCTATGAAATTGACATATATAATAATTTAAGTAAAGAAAAAAACAAAATTTCACCCTCTTGATTTTAAAATCCAATTATGTGTTCACATAAGGAAAAAAGAAAGATGCGAAAAAATATTAATGTTCATTTTAATAATGATGAAATTAATTTCATGTGGTTAATTTATTTTAATTTTTTAGTAATCATATAATTACTTTAAATGCTTAAGCAACACCAATGCAATAATAATTTAATTAATAGAAAAATAAAATAAATGATACTAAAAATATTAAAAGTAAAATAAATTGAATGAATTATCATGTTCAATTAATTTTATATATATATATATATATATATCAATTTATACAGGTTTTAACATAATATATTCTAATTACATCATTGTATTTATATTTTTAAAATTTAAATTAAATAAATAATATCAAAATTGACATTAATGTTATTTTATAATAAATGATATTTTATTAAATGATTTAAAATTTATAAAAATTATATACTTTGAAAATTTATTTTTAAATATTTAAAAATATTAACTATTATCCATTCATGTACCGATTTTTCTTTTATAGTCACTATATTGACCCTTAAAGAGTAAATACTTTGTTAGCACAATTAAGGTTAAAACAACGTTTTTGCACATTACATGCGTTTGTGTTAACATTAATTTTCAACACACATAGGATTTTTATTTGATAAATTAGAATTAATATTTAGAATAATTATGTCTAAATTATATAGTAAGGATCATTTTATTTTAGTCTTATAAGGATAAATTACCCAGGTTAAAAGCATTAGTTACCGTAGTGAAAAACTAGAATGATAAAAGTAAGAAAACCTAGAAGTTAAGGAACAACATGTTTAAAAAATGTAGTTTTTTATGTGGTGGATGTGTGGATAAAACATATATTCCCTAAATGTAACATCCCAAGTAAGTAATTAATAATAGATATTTTTATCTATGTCTATTAATGAATTATATAGTGTTTTAGAGGCTTAAAATGAAAATAAATCCAATCTTAAGCATGGAAAACACTAATATTTTTAAAAGATTGTTTTACTTCCTTTTGATGGAAAACCGTTTTTAAATCTATATTTTGAAAATTTTATAAGATATATTTGTCAAAATAAAAATATTCATTATTATTGGGAAATTGAAATTTACATTGGATAAATTTTTGGTATTTTTCTGACAATGTTCATTTTTTAATAAATAGTGAAAAAATACTGCATTTTACATCAAAACTGCTTTTTCATTTAATTTAATTACATGGTTAGATGTTCCTTTTAATTGGTCTTAAAGTTTAATATGAATATATTTTTACCATTTAATCCAATGGTGGTCATTAGGATTAATTTCACTTTGGAATTGGTCATAAACTAATGCCAAACTTTTCATAGATATTGTTTCAAAAAAACCCGCTATTTGTTTTGACAACGAGAATTATTTTTAAATCAATTATTGCAATTTATGTGTTTGGAATTTGGTAAAATGGATTACATATTTGGAATCATAAGGTCCAAATTATGTAATTAAGACTCTTTTATTTTTGGACATTATGAATAGTAACGATGATAATTATCTTTAATTATCTTGATTAATGAGTAATCATGTAGTTAAAGATAATAAAATGATATAATAATAATACAAAAAGACCACAACATGTGTCCTAAGGCTACTGGTTGTCTCATGGCCGACCATGGGATGCCTTGTGCCAAACTTGGGGGCCCCATGGAATCACTTTTGTGAGAAAGTGACTTTTTATGTTTTTATTTTTAAAGAATGTTAAATGTGACAAAGAATGTATCACCTAAGTAAAATATTTTTAATTTTGTCTAAATAAATGATATTTTGGACTATAAATATTCATTAGAAATATAATAAGATTTACTACATCATAGTATTTTTTCATAATTTTTAGACTTTAAATAAATTAAATTATTTATGACATCATGATGATGCTGCGATTACCTCATTAATAAAGGATTTAAATAAAATGAAATGATAATGTAAAATATATGACCTACATATGTCCAAAACCTATTGGATGGGTGGATTTAGAACCCTTATCACCTTACCCTCGAATTATATCAATGTGGGACCTTTTGAATCCGAAAATCATTTTCAAATAAAGTAACATTTCTTTACTTTCCAAGAGTGCCCCTCCTCTCCTCTTATAAAAGGCCCCCACCTCTACCTCCTTACCCACACTCCCAAAGACTTTGTCTCAGCTAAAACCTGCCCATTTTGTATCTCCAATTCCCTCTCTTACTCCTTAAAGCCTCAATTTGGGCAGAAGTCTTCCCAAGGAAGCCTTTGAGCTCAAACCAAAGGGAGTTACTCGATTTTAAGGTAATGTCTTTACTTGAGTCCTTTTGTTTTATTTTGCTTCTCCAACCTCCTAAACTCTTTTTATTCATTTATTTTGTAACAAATACAGTATCTTAAATATAATAGGATGTTGTTATAAGAAGGATTATATATACACTTACACACACCTACATCTAATGGTTAAAGAACATACTGTTTCCGTGGATGGTGAATTTTGGCCTCCCGAAATGATGATTGTTCAACATTCTTTTAACACCTTAAAAGGTGGCCATTAAGATGACACTATATTTATATATGATATATAATATGTTTATGTTTTCTTTAAGATTCTTTTTTTTAATTTCGGGCATACCTTTATGGTTTCCATTATGGGTAAACGCGATATCTTCATTTAAGGAAGTGCGGACTACCGCCCCCTCAAAGTGATTTGATTCGTTAAATACCATATGTGGGATGTATAAAGGATTGAGTTATGATATTATATATGATATTACACTGGAATTATAATATACCTTTTATATCATTATGATCTCATTCTATAAAATACGAAATAGAAATGAAAGTAGCGTTCATGCGTACGTACGGCTTACCGTCTCCATGAACGGTGCATTTCATTTATTACCTCTAAATGATTATATAATATTATAAATGAATGTATATACTGGATATATATGATATATATATCATGATTATAATTCTGGATATAATGGATATATGAACAACTTGTAATTATAAAGGGTTTATTTTTGACTCAAGTACCAATGATCATTAAAACGACCGTTATTAACTTAAATAATTAAATAGTGTTCATGACATGGAAATAAGTGATATAAAAGGAATAATGAACTTGAAAAAGGTTCTTAAGAAAGTATAAATTAACTCAAGTTTATTATTCAGGACATTAAAGAACGATCGAGTCAATTCAGACCCGAGGTATGGGACTTTATTCTCAATCTCCTTTCATTGAGGCATATTTTGTTTTATACACAACCTTCTTTTATACAGTGTATAAACCCCTTTGACTTTTACATTTATCCAAAAGGAATCTTTTTTATATGAAGCGTTTTACTAAACGAAAAAAGGGAATGTTTTTGTCGTACGTATGTGGCAACAACGACTTCTCCGCCGCCGTGACCGTTATTTGAGTTTCGGCTTCCTCTACAAGTCATACCTTCTTTTTAAAAGAAAAATAAATACCATGTTTTAATTTTCTTTTATTTTGGTATTGAAAATGGTTTTCATAATGTTTTTATATCAATGTGTTGTATTGATATCTTGTGATTGAAAGGTGGAAATGTTATGTTTCCTTTATGCATGTTTTATGTGATACGATTATGTTGAGGTTCTTGGGCATTATTATGAAGACGGGTTGTTCCGTGATAAACTAAGGGCGGGTGAGCCCGATATAGCTCTCCAATGCATTGGGTAACGCGAAGGAGTGAAACGTTAAGGTTTCTCCGAAGAGATTTAGGGAATATACTATGATGGGTATTCCAAACGTAACCAAGAGGGTTACTCCCTACGTAAGAATGTTATGAATGCCTCAAGTTACCTTTATGTCTTATGATTTCTATGATTTATTCATGATTTAATGAGGTATGCTAAAGTGATTATGTTTTATGGGTAAAGTATGATTTCATTCTTATGTATATATGTACCCATGTTTCCTTTCCATATTTTTATATCCCTTACTGAGCTTTTTATGCTCATCCCAAGTTTTTTGAAATGTTTTTCACAGGTCAAGGGAAAGGTACATGATATGATGATAGTGTCAAGGAAGTGTCAAGAAAGAAGCCATGTTTTATTTTAAATATGTTTTTATTGATGGGAAACAAGAATACTATCTTTATGTAACCACTTTGTTTATATGAGGAATGTAATGAAAGTTTTATGATCTAATTCTCTAAAACTCTAAACCCGAAAAGATCCTCAATGTGTAATCTTGTAATAACTCAAGATTAAGTAAGGTTTAAGGCCGGGGACTTATAGTTGGTATCAAAGGTCGGTTTAGATAACTTTAGGAGTTAGAATTCTATTAAATGATTATCCAAATTTTTTTGGGTCAAATTGAAGTGATATAGTATTTGAAGATGACCATATTGCTTTATCTAAGACATGTTTGTTCAGAATGGTTTTCCGTAGAGGAAACAAGGAAGCAGTTCTAGGAAGGCATGCAGAAGGAAATAACCTTCCGAATCAGTATCCTGAGATGGTCGGAATTGGAACTGAATAGTTTGTTGCAGTAATGGCGCAGTTGACTCAAGTGATAAATGGCGGTGGTATCCATACACGAGATCAGCCAGATCAACCGCAGAGGAACATGTTAGTGGTGGAACATTTCATGAGGCAACATCCCCCATCATTCAGAGGATCATATGACCCTGTGCTAGCTGAAGGGTGGATTAAAGCACTGGAGAATATTTTTGATGTCATGGGGTGTTCAGACAATCAAAAGTTTAGTCTTGCTATTTACCGTTTGGAGGGTGAGGCAGATCAGTGGTGGTTGATGGTTAAAAATATCAGGGACGCTGATGAGATTGATGCTCTTGACTGGGATGAATTCAAAGGTATGTTTCTTGAAAATTATTTTCCTAAGGCTATTCGACTTAGGATGGAAAAACAATTCTTGGAATTGAGGAAAGAGGAAGACTCAGTGGCTACCTATGAAGAAAGGTTCACTCGATTGGCAAGGTATGCTCCAAATTTTATCTGAGACCTTGATAGTAAAATCAATTGTTTTTACTCAGGATTAAAGCCAAAATATCGAAGGGAATTATATTCTCGTGAGTTTAAAAGTTATGAAAAGCTTGTTCGATGTGACGAGAAGGTGGAAATGGAGTTTGCCGATGATCAAGTGTTCTATAAAAACTAGCAAGAGAAGAGACCAAGGTGGAAGGAGAAAGGGAAGAATTCTTCAAAAAAGTCTGATGGTAAGAAATCTAAGTTTCCAGTTTGTGACAAATGTGGCAAAAGGCATGCTGGGGAATGTCTTCTGAATTCTGGGAAGTGCTACCGATGTGGTAAGATGGGACATATGGCTCGTGATTGCACTGAAAAAGATCAAGGTGATGGTAAGTTCAAATTTGATTTACAGTTAGTGAAATGTTTTAAGTGCAATGAGATGGGTCACTATGAAAATGAGTGTCCAACAAAGAGCTCGAGTGATGGGAAACAGTTAGACTACAAGCAGAAAGGGGTGGTGAAATCCTTTGTAACTACTTCAGTAGATGTCGGGCCATCAAATGAAGTAGTATCAGGTACTTTGTTTGTTTTTTTTAGATTATGCCAGTGTGTTGTTTGATTCGGGGTCTACACATTCTTTTATCTCTGAAAAATTTTCTAGTAAAATGGGAATGCCATCTCAAGAAATGACTCCTGAACTTTTGGTAAAAACACCTAGGGGAAATGTTGAGGCAAAAAGAATTTATAAGAATCTTCCTATCCTTATCTGTGGAAAGAACCTACTTGCAAACCTTATTGTTCTACCTCTAGTAGAGTTTGATGTTATCCTGGGTATGGATTGGCTCTCTATTTACCATGCTAAGATTGACTGTAGAGCTAAAGAAGTTTCTTTTCAAAAAGACTTTCAGTTTGTGTACAAGAATGAACCCTTACTGTTGATAACTTATCAAGAGGCCAAGAAACTTGTAAAAGATGGAAATGAATGTTACCTTGCACACATCGTTGAAAATAAAGGAACTGTTCAGATTAATGATGTGCCAGTGGTAAATGAGTATCCTGATGTTTTTCCTGATGAGTTGCCTAGAATAATACCAGATCGTGAAGTTGAGTTTACTGTTGACTTAGTTCCTGATGCTAAGACAATTTCAAAACCCCCTTATCAAATGGCTCAAATTGAACTTTTAGAGGTGAAGGAGCAATTGCAAGATTTATTAGAGAAAGGTTTCATTCGACCTAGCACATCACCATGGGGTGCTCCTGTTTTATTTGTTAAAAAGAAAGATGGTTCAATGAGACTTTTCATTGATTATAGAGCCTTGAATAACATCACTGTTAAGAACAAATATCCTTTGCCTCATATCGATGATTTGTTTGATTAGCTCCAGGGAGCTCAATATTTTTCAAAGATTGACTTGAGATCGGGGTACCATCAGCTGAATGTAAAGGAAGCAGATGTTCCGAAGACCGCGTTCCGTACAAGATATGGCTATTATGAATTTGTAGTAATGCCTTTTGGGCTAACCAATGAACCTGCTGTATTCATGGACTTAATGAATAGAATTTTTCATGAGTTCTTGGATAAGTTTGTGGTGGTTTTAATTGATGATATTTTGGTGTTTTCTAAAAGTAAAGAGGAGAATGAAATACATTTAAGGGTTATTTTGAAAACCTTAAAAGAAAAGAAATTGTATGTGAAATTTAGAAAGTGTGATTTTTGGTTGCAACAAATTTCTTTCCTTGGTCACATTGTTTCTAAAGATGGGATGACTGTTGATCCTGAAAAAACAAAAGTTGTGGAAGACTGGACAAGACCCAAAAATGTAACTGAGATTCGTAGCTTCCTTGGTTTTGCAGGCTATTACCGAAGGTTTGTTAGAAATTTTTCACAGTTATCTAGTCTAATGACTAAGATTACTCGGAAGGGTGTTAAGTTTATCTGGACAAAAGAATGTGATGACTGTTTTCAGGAATTGAAAAGAATATTGGTGAATGCTCCAGTTTTGGCACTACCTTCCAGGAATGGTGAGTTTGTTATATACAGTGATGATTCATTTAAAGGACTTGGTTGTGTCCTAATGCAGAATGATCAGGTAATTTATTATGCTTCACGACAGTTGAAAACTCATGAGGTAAATTACCCTACACATGATTTGGAATTAGCTGCTGTTTTTTTCACTTTAAAAATTTGGAGGCATCATTTGTATGGAGTAAAGTGTGAAATATATACTGATCACAAAAGTTTAAAGTATATATTCACTCAGAAATAATTGAATATGAGACAGAGGAGATGGCTAGAATTAATCAAGTATTATGATTGTACAATTCATTACCATCCGAGAAAAGCAAATAAAGTGGATGATGCCTTGAGTCGAAAAAGTAATGTTTCATTAGCAATGTTGCGTTTATAACGTGATCCTTTGGTTAAGGATTTGATGAACTTTGGCATAGAAGTTGTTGGTGTATGAAGTTATTCTATTTTATTTCAGGTATCAGTGATATCATCTCTATCAGATAGAATCAAGCAAGCACAGAAGCAAGACAATGAGTTGTAGAAAAAGGTAGAGCTGGTTCAAAAAGGTAAGTTGCCTGAATTAAACATTGATAATGATTAGGTTTTGAGATTTGGGAAGAGATTGTGTGTGCCTTGTGATTCACAGTTGAAGAGAGAGTTGTTATGTGAAGCTCATAGTTCTCCATTTTCAGTTCATCCTGGCAGTACTAAGATGTACAGAGATCTGCGGGAGTATTACTGGTGGGATGGAATAAAAAGAGATATTGCTGATTTTACTGTGAAGTGTTTGACATGTCAACAGATTAAAGCAGAGCGGCAGTTACCGAAAGGGATGCTTAAGCCTTTACCAGTGCCAGAGTGGAAATAGGAGAATATATCCATGGACTTTGTTGTGGGATTACCGAAGACATCTCAAGGTAATAATGCAATCTGGGTTATTGTTGATCGCTTGACTAAATCTGCTCATTTCCTTGCTATATGAGATACTTTTTCCCTAGATCAACTTTCCCGTTTGTATCTTAAAGAGATAGTCAGGTTACATGGAGTTCCCCTCTCTATTGTATCTGATCGTGATCCCAGGTTCACTTCTAACTTTTGGAAATGCCTTCAGAAGTCATTGGGTACTAAATTAAATTTTAGTACAATATTTCATCCTCAATCAGATGGGCAGTCAGAATGAACAATTCAGACCTTGGAGGATATGCTATGAGCTTGTTCGATGGATTATCAGGGAAGTTGGGACCAACATCTTTCTTTGGTTGAATTTTCATATAATAACAGTTTTCATTCCAGTATACAGATGACACCATTTGAGGCGTTATATGGGAAGCGATGTCAAACTCTAGCTTTCTAGGATGAAGTGGGTGAAAGGAAGTTGATGGGACCAGAATTGGTAGAAGAGATGTTAGAAAAAGTTTAGCTGATTCAGAAACACATGAGAACAGCTCAGAGTAGGCAGAAGAGTTATGCAGACAACAAGAGTAAGGATCTAACTTTTGAGGTAGGTGATCATGTTTTCTCAAAGTCTCACCATGTAAAAGTGTGATGAGATTTGGTAAGAAAGGAAAGCTGAGTCCAAGGTTCATTGGACCATATGAAATTATGGAGAGAGTTGGATCAGTTTCATACCGAGTGGTTTTACCTCCGAGTTTATCTCAGGTACACAATTTTTTTCACGTTTCGATGTTGAGAAAGTATATGCCAGATCCATCTCATGTTTTGAGTCCAAAGGTAGTTCAGCTGGAAGAGAACCTATCTTATGAGGAAAAACCGGTCCAGATTCTTGACCACAGGGAGCAAGTTTTACGAAATAAGGTAATTAATCAGGTAAAGGTTTTGTGGAAAAACCACATGATGGAAGAGGCAACATGGGAATCTGAAAATGCAATGAGGGATAAGTACCCCCATTTATTCGATAAGTAAATAAATTACGGGGACATAATTTTATAAAGGGGGGAAGGATGTAACATCCCAAGTAAGTAATGAATAATAGATATTTTTAGCTATGTCTATTAATGAATTAGATAGTGTTTTAGAGGCTTAAAATGAAAATAAATCCAATCTTAAGCATGGAATACACTAATATTTTTAAAAGATTGTTTTACTTCCTTTTGATGGAAAACCATTTTTAAATATATCTTTTGACAATTTTATAAGATATATTTTTCAAAATAAAAATATTAATTATGATTGGGACATTGAAATTTACATTGGATAAAGTTTTGGTATTTTTCTGACAATGTTCATTTTTTAATGAATAGTGAAAAAATACTGCATTTTACATCAAAACTGCTTTTTCATTTAATTTAATTATATGGTTAGATTATCCTTTTAATTGGTCTTAAAGTGCAATCTGAATATATTTTTACCATTTAATCCAATGGTGGTCATTATGATTAATTTCACTTTGGAATTGGTCATAAACTAATGCCAAACTTTTCATAGATATTGTTTCAAAAAAACCCGCTATTTGTTTTGGCAACGAGAATTATTTTTAAATAAATTATTGCAATTTATGTGTTTGGAATTTTGTAAAATGGATTACATATTTGGAATCAGAAGTTCCAAATTATGTAATTAATACTTTTTTATTTTTGGACATTATGAATAGTAAGGATGGTAATTATCTTTAATTATCTTGATTAATGAGTAATCTGGTAGTTAAAGATAATAAAATGATATCATAATAATAAAAAAAGACCACAAAATATGTCCTAAGGCTACTGGCTGTCTCATTACCGACCATGGGATGCCTTGTGCCAAACTTGGGGGCCCCATGGAATCACTTTTGTGAGAAAGTGACTTTTTATCTTTTTATTTTTAAAGAATGTTAAATGTGACAAAGAATGTATCACCTAAGTAAAATATTTTTAATTTTGTCTACATAAATTATATTTTGGACTATAAATATTCATTATAAAGATAATAATATTTCCTACATAATAGTATTTTTTTCATAATTTTTAAACTTTAAATACATTAAATTATTTATGACATCATGATGATGCAGCGATTACCTCATTAATAAAGGATTTAAATAAAATGAAATGATAATGTAAAATCTATGACCTACACATGTACAAAACCCATTGGATGGGTGGATTTAGAACCCTTATCACCTTAACCTTGAATTATATCAATGTGCGACCTTTTGAATCCGAAAATCATTTTCAAATAAAGTAACACTTCTTTAATTTCCAAGAGTGCCCCTCCTCTCCTCTTATAAAAGGCCCCCACCTCTACCTCCTTACCCATACTCCCAAAGCCTTTGGCTCGGCTAACCCCTGCCCATTTTGTCTCTCCACTTCCATATCTTACTCCTTAAAGCCTCAATTTGGGCAGAAGTCTTCCCAAGGAAGCCTTTGAGCTCAAACCAAAGGGAGTTACCCGATTTTAAGGTAATGTCTTCACTTAAGTCCTTTTGTTTTATTTTGCTTATCCAACCCCCTAAACTCTTTTTATTCATTTATTTTGTAACAAATCCAGTATCTTAAATATACTAGGATGTTTTTATAAGAAGTATTCGAGCTACACTTACACACACCTACATCTATTGGTTAAAGAACATACTGTTTCCGTGGATGGCGAATTTCGGCCTCCCGAAATGATGATTGTTCAACATTATTTTAACACCTTAAAAGGTGGCCATTAGGATGACACTATATTTATATATGATATATAATATGTTTATGTTTTCCTTAAGCTTTTTTATTTTTCATTTTGGGAATACCTTTATGGTTTCCATTATGGGTAAACGCGATATCTTCATTTAAGGAAGTGCGGACTACCGCCCCCTCAGAGTGATTTGATTCGTTAAATACCATATGTGGGATGTATAAAGGATAGAGTTATGATATTATATATGATATTACACTGGAATTATAATATACCTTTATATCATTATGATTCCATTCTATAAAATACGAAATAGAAATGAAAGTAGCGTTCATGCGTACGTACGGCTTACCGTCTCCATGAACGGTGCATTTCATTTCTTACCTCTAAATGATTATGTAATATTATAAATGCATATATATACTGGATATATATGATATATACATCATGATTATAATTCTGGATATAATGGATATATGAACAACTTGTAATTATAAAGGGTTTATTTTTGACTCAAGTACCAATGATCGTTAAAACGACCGTTATTAACTTAAATAATTACATAGTGTTCATGACATGGAAATAAGTGATATAAAAGGAACAATGAACTTGAAAAAGGTTCTTAAGAAAGTAGAAATTAACTCAAGTTTATTATTCAGGACATTAAAGAATGATCAAGTCAAGTCAGACCTGAGGTATGGGACTTCGTCTCAATCTCCTTTCATTGAGGCATATTTTGTTTTATACACAACCTTCTTTTATACGGTGTATAAACCCCTTTGAATTTTACGTTTATCCAAAGGAATCTTTTTTATATGAAGCGTTTTACTAAAAGACAAAAGGGAATGTTTTTGTTGTACGTATGTGGCGACAATGACTTCTCCGCCGTCGTGACCGTTATTTGAGTTTCAGATTCCTCTACAAGCCATACCTTCTTTTTAAAAGAAAAATAAATACCATGTTTTAATTTTATTTTATTTTGGTATTGAAAATGGTTTTCATAATGTTTTTATATCAATGTGTTGTATTGATATCTTGTGATTGAAAGGTGGAAATGTTATGTTTCCTTTATGAATGTTTTATGTGATACGATTATGTTGAGGTTCTTGGGCATTATTATGAAGACGGGTGGTTCCGTGATAAACTAAGGGTAGGTGAGACCGATATAGCTCTCCAATGCATTGGTTAACGCGAAGTAGTGAAACATTAAGGTTTCTCCGAAGAGATTTAGGGAATATACTATGATGGGTATTCCAAACGTAACCAAGAGGGTTACTCCCTACGTAAGAATGTTATGAATGTCTTAAGTTACCTTTATGTCTTATAATTTCTATGATTTATTCATGATTTGATGAGGTATGTTAAAGTGATTATGTTTTATGGGTAAAGTATGATTTCATTCTTATGTATATATGTACCCATGTTTCCTTTCCATATTTTTATATCCCTTACTGAGCTTTTTATGCTCATCCCAAGTTTTTTGAAATGTTTTTCACAGGTCAAGGGAAAGGTACATGATATGATGATAGTGTCAAGGAAATGTCAAGAAAGAAGCCATGTTTTATTTTAAATATGTTTCCATTGATGAGAAATAAGAATACTATCTTTATGTAACCACTTTGTTTATATGTGGAATGTAATGCAAGTTTTATGATCTAATTCTCTAAAACTCTAAACCCGAAAAGATCCTCAATGTGTAATCTTGTAATAACTCAAGATTAAGTAAGGTTTAAGGCTGGGGCCTTATACTAAAACCATTTTATTATAAATTTTTATCCAATTTGGCTGAGAGTGACTTCCCATTATTGAATAGTTTTGGGTATCTACCAAAATGCCACTCCTCCTCAATTATAAAAAGGCACTTACCCCCCTCACTTCTTCACACATCACAATCCCTTTGAATCTACCAATACCTAAAACATTTCACAACCAACATCCTTATACAAATTATATATCTTATTTTTCTTCCCAAAATACTAACCCCTGGTTCCTTACGAAGAGATCCAAAGGACGTTTCTCTAAGAGAAGGTAATTGTATTCACTAAGCTCATTCTTTTTATTTCTTATTTTACAACCTTAAATTATGTACTAAAACTTTAATTATAATAAAACCAGTGTTTAACATATAATTATATGTTATTATTTTGATGTAATAATATTTATCCATATCTAATTCCATAAAATGGGAAAAAATTGTCAAATTGTGGGTACGGTGAACTACCGCCTCACGAACAAATGTAACTTTTTTTCCATCAACACTTCTCACATTTGGATATAATAATGAATTTAATATATATGTGTGTGTGTATAAAATATTTTTGATAAAATTATACTAATTTAGTTATAATATCACATACAAATTTTTACTTTTCATTTTTTTGAAATATGATTACCTGTTCGTGTGTATGGCGGACTACCGCTTCGCGAAGTGGTGCGATTCTTTTTTTCAGTTACGCTTTAAATATAAAGTAATAATGATAAAGTTAATTAATATATGTAATATATATTACATGATATAAATTATATAAAATTAATATATCATAAAATTCCTTACCATTTCATTCTTTAAGTGAATGATATCATCGCTCATGCGTGCGTACGACCTACCGTCTCCATGAAGTGATGCAATTCATTTTCTATATCCAACTTTAAATAATGGTTATAATGGTGTATCTAATGAAAAATTATAAAATTAATATAATTATGGTAATTATGGAACTATATCCTATGTAGATGAATCATATTTTTCATAACAAAACATGAATGAGAAAATAAGGCAATCAACACTCAAAACAATGAAAATAATGAAATATTATTAAAAACAGGTGGTAAAATTTTATAATAGGGTAATATATTGTATGATATATATTATTATGGTTTTATAATATATGTATAATAAAAAAATATTTATTATGTATGATTTTAGACACATACAAAGGAAGTCGAGAACCCGAGGTAAGGTTTCTCATCTCACTTTTACTTTTGTGAGACATATGCCATATTCACCATGTATTAACTTGTGTGGTGTATATAATTACCATTTTTATATGTTATATAATTAGTCTCTTTATATTCATTTTATTTAATGTTTCATTAGATGATTATTTATTTTACAGGGCTTATGATTCAAAATTTACCAAAGTGGTAAGGGTTTTCTTCATAATATCATCATTATTTGGCATTATTTACGTTTAAGTCTCCCTTAGGGGAATTATTTGGTAATTATATAATAAAAACAATATATTTTCATAAAATAGGGTTATTTATGAACTAATAAATTAATAATAACATTTTACCACTCTTTATTACTTAAAATGATTGATAAAATGTGTTAAAGAAAATCAAACTTCATCTATCTCTTTGGTCAAAAATCCTTTTTCTTCCAAAACCATTATTTCTAAATGTGTTTTTAATTTTTTTAACCTTTTCCAAATGATTTATTAAATCAATTTTACCCATTTTTTACTTTTTACATTTTTTTGAAAGTAATCATCATGTTTCTTTTAAAACAAGGCTCATTTGTCTTTTACCAAAAATGTGAAAGGAATATTTGTTTTAATGTTTATGAAATGAAAAAATTTACCATTATCATGACCACAAAATATTTCAAATATTAATTTATAAGTTTAAAAGTTTATTTTAAAATAAAATAATTTTCAATTTTTTTACTTTTATTTTTAAAAATATTTTTTAAGTAAAAAGGTTATTTTCCTCAAGAATTTTTTAATGACATTTTATGGTACTTTTATTCATCAACAACATCAAGCCTTTATTCTAATTTTGATCCACTTGGGATATTTTGTATTTATATCATCCTTATTAATTATTTGGATGGTTTATAATCTACTTTATTGAGGATGTACAATTTTATTATCATTCAACATATTAATCAGGATGGTTTATGAATAAATTTATTTTATTGGGGTAAGTATTAACATTTAATATGTTAGTTTTTTCAATATGAATGTTTATGTTGATTTTGTTTCACCCCTTTCACATGAGGAGTGCATTGGACATAGTAAGTGATAAGTGGGGACCATTTATAGGCAACTACTCAATTCATCTACAGATCTCATGAGACAAATCAATTGGCCAAATTAGACATATTTTTACCCATATTTTTAAACTGTCTTACGAAAGGTCTTGATAGTATATTTAATATGTCCAACATTATGAATTATATCATTATGATATTAGTTATTGATGCCCATGTTATTATTCGATTAGTTAGAATATATATATATATATGTGTGTTTCAAGGTAATGTGATTATTTATATGGATTTATTTTACCATCATTTATTACTACCATATTATACTCAAGTTAGTGTTTAAATGGAATGTGTTTTAGTTGTTTACCTTTCCATATTGATTTTGATTATTTATTCATGAGATCTTGTGCTGCATTCATACCCTTAATGAGTATTTGATCTCACCCCTTTATCATGTTTTATTTTCCCTAGGATACCAAGAAGTGTTTTTTGATTGATATTCCAAGATATTCTAAGGGGAATAATGAAATTCTCAAAGAAAACACTTTTTGTATTTTACATTTTAAAATAAAATGTGGATTTTCAAGTATGTATTGAGTTTATCAAGACATATAAACTATTTGGACCTTTGGGATGAAATTACTTGTATCTTATACCAATTCAATAAAATAACCACCAACTCTAGGCTACTAAAGTTGGGGTCTTTACAATTGGTATCATAGAAAGTTTAATAGAAACCTTATGCACTAGATTTAGTAAAACAAAGATTAGGGAACATAACCTTATGATAGAAATTGAGGATAATCATATAAAACCATACTAAAGTTTTGGTAAGGTAGAGATTATGTGGTTTTCCTAGAAATACAACCCTATCTGAATACTATAAGTAGACAAGGTTCTAGTACAGATGTACCTAGGGGTAATAACTCCAAAAAAGGCATGTTAGACTTGACTCAAGTGTTACCTAGTACATGATAATAGAACTTACTACGTACTTTGTTTGAAACTCCTGGGGGATATGCTTAGGATAATTCACATTTTATTTACAAACCATTATAGATGATTTTAAAATATTTTTATGACTTGAAAAATTTCCCAAAGAAATCATGTTTATGATTATAAGATCATACATGAATAAATTTTTCTATTTATGATAAGTGTTTCACTATTTTTGGGATTAAACATTTTTCATAATGTTATGATCTAATATAGTGTATGATTTTTTTAAAATGGTGCCTAGAAGAATGAATGGGAACCATATCAATGCATGTAATAAAAAGAGTAAGAATGGTTGTTTCTTTGTTGGTATTAAGTAAATCCTCCAAAGGTAACTAGTAATCCAAAAATTCTCATCATATGAAGACATAATATCATGTGCTTTCAACATAGATAAATAATTCTCCAAGTCATATGGATTATAAGAAAATTGAGATAATAAGAGGATTGAAGAGAAAAAGATGGATAAAGGGAATAAGGGAAATAAGGATCCCCCCATGTGATAATTGTAGAAAGAAGAACCCTGGTACTTGCTTGGAGATAATGAGAGTTTTATATAATTGTGGAGAAAAATGACACCATGATCATGATTTTAAGGGTATGAAAGAAGCCTTTTATTTTCAGTGTTTAAACTATAAGGATATGGTGCACTATGAAAACAAATTCCCTAAATATCAAGTGAACATACCTTAGAAGAAGCTAAGGGATCAAGGTAAATATTATGCTATTAATATAGAAGAAATTGAGTAATTAAATTGATTGAATATTTATATTTGAGAACTATGTTGTAAAATCATTTTTTCAATAATATTCTTGAAATATATAAGGACTTTACTATATTAAATTTTATTTAATGATTTGAGAGCATATGTTAAATGGTACCGATGGCCAAGAAAAGTGATTCATTGTAAATTTGAACTTCTTGAAAAACACACGATTTTGGGAAGATAACCATTATTATGTTCTCGATTTTGAGATAATAATGATAAATAGATGTTTATGGGATAATATTGGAAATATTGAAATTGGTTAGTTATTTGACCATTTATTTCATATTTGTTTGAGTTTACAACATGTTTGGATTTATGGAATATATTAAATAACCTGAGATTTTTTTTGGAAGAATACATGTTTTAATTAAGGTTTTATATTGATAAAGGTATTCAAATATTTGGAATGTGACATTAAGATCTGAATTATGTTTTTTGTGAAATCTAATGCTAAGTTTATTTTGGAAACTTAGCGACCTTCCTTCTAAATTTGGTCAGACATAGTTTGGATGAGTCTTAAGGTTAGCTATTTATGGAATGAATTAAGTTGAACTTTGGGGTTATAGTTGTGGTATTAGAGATAAATGTATTATATTGAATAAATTTTTATAAACATTTAAGTTTTATAAAAGACAAGAGGAGTAACTTAAAATTCTTTTATAGATCTTATAATCTATTTAAAGTTAATTTTAATGCTTCATGCATGAAAATTCACCTTCAATACCCATCTTTTGAATCAAAATTTGAGATTGTGGTGGAGATTGATTAAAGGATACTTGTCAGGAAAGTATATTTCCTTATTCTCCTAGTATGGACGGTAAAATAATTCCTCAACTCTAGGAAAAGGATCTTGAAATAAAAATGATATCCTAGTATATTCGGTTTTTATGAACCGATGATCTTTTTCAAACCTTATCAGTTTATGGTTTTGATGTCCTTAACTTTCTATAGACCATTCACATCATTATGATGAATGATCTATATCACCATCCATAATTATTTAAACTTTTATCCCATCTACATATCTTCACATTCCACCAATTTTCTCCTAATTGTAAACCTGGTTATGTGAAATTTTTACTTTCCATTCTCTCTTATCAAGAGAAAGTTTTATTAAACCTTTTTTATATGTAGGTTCTGAATAAAGGTATGTTTAAATGTCAAAACCTTTATTATTGAGATCAAGATTAAATCGTGAGGACTCAATTTAATTAAGGGGTTAGAATGTAATACCCCAAGAATCTACAATATATTTTTTAAATAAATTTTATCTCTTATATAGCTTGCGATGCATTCAATATCGAGTTTAAATGAAACATGATACTTTATAAAAATATGATTATTTAAAGATGGCCATCATAACCTAGCCATTAAGTTGATGGTTTTGAATAAGGCTAAAAAAATTATGAAAATTATATGGTTTACAAATGTAAAAAATAAATTTAATGGTAATCTATTTATTATAAGTAAAATAATAATTATTTGGAAGAAAAAGAAATGTTTTTTTAAAAACTGTATATTTCTAATAGATGGTTTAGTCCCACTTGGCACGCGTAATTTAAAATTAATTTTTACCACTTAAAGAAAATTTATTTGAAAAAATAAAATTAATTTTTGAAATATATATGTCAAAATTATATCTAGGTGAATATTTTATAATTTTATAAAAATGTTACTTTTTAGATGAATAAAGAAAATACTGATTTTTTTATTTAAAACTGTCTTTTTCATTTAAATGATTTAAAGAGTTAAATAATATTTAAAATTGGTTTTAAATAAAAATTAGTAAAATTATATTAAAATTTAACTAATTTTGGTCATTTTAATCAACTTCACATTTAATTATGATATAAAAACTTTTTAAACATTTGAATGTTTTCCTTGGAAAACCGTCTTTTTCGACGCGTCTCCATGTTTAATTTTAATTTTAATTATGTTAATTATTTGAATTAAATTTATAAAAATAAATTCCATATTTAGAATCATAATAATTAATATTATATAATAATTTCAACGTAATTTTTTATCTTAACGAGTAGTAAAAATAGTAAAAATTAATTACCACAGTTAAAGTTAAAACGAGCTTACAACGGTGTTAAACTAAAAATATAAGAGTTAAAATGAACTAAAAACTTATTAAATTCATACTAGATGGAAATATTTCAAATTTTATCACCTTAGGATCAATATTTATGAGTTTTTGGGACACTTATCCATGAAAGTGACATATATAATAATTTAAGTAAAGAAAAAGACAAAATGTCACCGTCTTGCTTTTAAATTCAAATTATGTGTTCACATAGGGACAACAGAAAGATGTGAATGAATATTTATGGTCATTTTTATCATTGTGAAATTAATTTCATGTGGATAATTTATTTTTAATTTTTATCAATCATATAAATACTTTAATGCTTAAGAAAACACAAAACATTAATTATTTATTTAATAGAGAAATAATATAATTGATACCAAATATATTAAAAGTAAAATAAATTGAATTAATTATTGTGTTACATTAATTTTTTAGATAAATATAAAATTTTATTCAGTATTTAATATATTATTTTATAATTCCATCATTTTCTTGATATTTTTTAAATTAAAATTAAATTAATAATGTCAAAATTGATATTAATGATATTTTATAATATATAATATTTTATTAAATGATTTAAAATTAATAAAAATACTATCTTCTTCAAAGTGTTTTTTAAATTTTTAATAAAATAAAATACGGTCCATCAATCAACCAATTGTTATTTTATATTGATTATATTGACCATTGATGAGTAAAAACTTTGTTAGTGCGGTTAAGGTGAAAACAATGTTTTTGCACCTTACATGCGCTTGTGTTAAAATAAATTTTCAACACACATAGTAATATTATTTGATAAATTTGATTTAATATTTAGTATAATTGTATCCAAAAATATATAAGGATTATCATTTTATTTTAGTATTAAAGGATAAATTACCTAGGTAAAAAAGACTAGTTATCGTAGCGAAAAACTAAAATGGTAAAAGTAAAGAAACTTAAAATTTAAGGAATAACATGTTTAAAATATTTGTTTTCTTATGTTAAAGAGGGTTTTATCAACCAAATAATATCTAAAACTATTTAATTATCAATTTTTGAGCCACTTGGGGTGATAGTGATTTTCTATTATTGAATAGTTTTTGGTATTTATAAAAAAATGTCATCCCTTCTCAATTATAAAAGGGAACTTTCTCCCCTCACTTATTAAAACCTATAAATATATTTTAATCTACCAAAACCTAATAAAATACCTCCCCGAAATCATCAGACACATTAAGGGAGGTTTTTCTATGTTAATATAATTTTCATCATTGAGCCCATTCTTTTTCTTTTTTCTTTTACAACCATAAATTATGTATTAACACTTATAATATAATAAAAATAGTATATAACATATAATTATATGTTATTATCATTATGGTGTAATATTTATCCATCTAAAATTCCATCAAATGGGAAAAAAAAATCATCAAATAGTGTGTACGACGGACTATCACCTCACGAACTGATATAATCTGTTTTCCATAAACACTTCTCACAGTTGGATATGATGATGGATTTAATATATATATATAATATTTATGATATAATTATATTACTAGAGTTATAATACCACATATAAATTATTACTTTACATTCTTTTAAAATATGATAACATCACTCGTGTATATGGCAGACTACCGCCTCGCGAAGCGATGCGATTCGTTTTTCAGTTATGATTTACATGTAAAATAACAGGGATAAAGTTAATTAATATATGTGATATATATGATATGATATAAATTCCTTAAAATTAATACATCATAAAATTACATACCCTTTTATCTTTTAATGGAATGATATTTTCGCTCGTGGGTACGTACAACTTACCGTCTCCCCAAAGCAATGCGATTCATTTTCTATGCCCAACTTTAAAGAATGGCTATAAAAATGTATATAATGAAAAAAAAAATATTTATAAAATTAATAAAATTCATTTTTTATGGAAATATATCCAATGTGGTAGAACTACAACTTTCATGACGAAACACGCATGAAGAAACAAAGCAATTAACACCCGAAATAGTGAGAATAATGAAATATTATTAACAAATGGGTGGTAAAATTATATAAGAGGGTCATATTTTTTATCCTATATATGATTATGGTTCTTTAATATATTTATAATAAACATATATTTATTATATATTAGGTGCAGACACATATTAAGGAAATTGAGAACCTAAGGTTAGGTTTTCTCGTCTCACTTTTCCTTCTATGATATATATTACATATTAACCACTTATTCCTTTTTGTGGTGTATATAATTAAACTTTTGATATTTTATATCATGAATCTATTTATATTAATGTTATTTAAATTTTCATTTGATGATTATTTTTTATGGGGGTTATGATTTAGAATTTACCAATGTGGTAAGAGTTTATTTCACAATCTCATCATTATTCGACATTGTTTATGTTTAAGTATCCCATAGGAGAATTATTTTTTATTACTATATTAAAACCAATATATTTTCATATCCTATGGTAACTATTAAAATTTAATTTAATAGTACCCTTTCCACTATTTTTTATTTAAATGATTGATAAAATGTTTTTAAGAAAATATGACTTCATTTCTCCCTTCGGTCGAAAATATTTTTTCTTCCAAAACCATGTTTTATAAAAATGTTTTAAAAAAAGTTTTTAACATTTTATAATTGATTTATTAAAGAAATTTTTACCCATTTTTGAGTTTTTATAAATTATTTTTAAAGGAATCTTCGTGTCATTTTCAAAACAAGGACTGTTAAGCTTTTACCAAAAATATGAAAGGAAGATTTGTTTTAACGTTTATAGTATGAACAAAATTTCCCACTGTCATGAAAAATAAATGTTTTAAATATTCCTTTAAAGTTTAAAATGTTATTTTTAAATAAAGTTACTTTCAAAATATTTTGGGAACTTTTAGTTTCAAAAATATTTTCAAAGTAAAAAAGGTTATTTTCCTCATGAATGCTTTTAATGACATTTTATTGAATTTTTATTCATCAAAGACATAAAATATTTATTATAATTAAGATCTAATGGAGTTATTCTATATTGATTTCTTCTTTATTATTTATTTGTATGGTTTATGATCTACTTGACTGAGGATATACAATTTTATTACCATTCACCATATTACTCTGGATGGGTTATGAATATGTTTATTTGATTGGGGTAAGTATTAACATTTTCTATGTTAGTTTTTTTAATATGAGTGTTTATATTTATTATGTTTAACCCATTTCATATGATTAATTCATTTTACATAGTAAGTGATAGGTGGGGACCAATTATAGATATCCCTTGGATGCATCAAAAGGTCCCATGAGACAAAATAGTTGGCCAAATTAGATGGGTTTTTTTCCCACAATTTTAAACTGCCTTATGAAAGGTCTTGATAGTTTTTTTTCAGATGTCCAACATGTTGGATCGATATATAGATGTATATAAATATTATATAGAACAAAAAAAGAGGGGGGGGGGGAGAATTTTATGTTTAAAAACTTTGTATTTAAACGCTTAATCAATTAGTTTAAATGAACTTAAACTAGTAAAATTCACAAACAATACAATTAACCAAAATTGTCTTGAATATAAAAGGTATGACACGATGTAATACTATGAGTAATGTAAATCAATTATATTCGAAACAAATACAATAATCAGAGTAATACAAATGTTAAAGATTCTACCATAAAGCATATAGAATCTATTAATACAATATGTAACCGAATAATCGTAATTGAAACAATTACAATTGAATATTAAATTAAGAAAGGAAACAATAAAATTCCATTTCTAATACAAATAGCTGTGGAAATTTAAAAGTAATACAATTCTTTTATCCCAAAGATAAGGGTATCCTTTCACCTAGGATAAGAGGTCTGTCTTACCACCACCTTGGTAAGCCCTCGATACGATGATCGGTACGTCAGTCTTGCTATCCCCAAAAGCCCTCGATACAATGATTGGTACGTCTGTCTTGGTATCCTAGAATGACCTTGATACGATGATCGGTACATTTGTCTTGCTATCCCCGAAAGCCCTCAATTTTATAGGTAATCAGTACCTCTGTATTTCAAACACTTGAAATCCCTAGATACAATGATTGGTAGCACCGTCTGACTATCCCCAGTATCCCTCGATCATTATCATCTGATCAGTCACACAAAGAAAAAAAAAGCACTTATTGAAATAAAAAAACTAAGAATGAGCCATTTATGTTTTGTAATCTCAAGGCTTTTGCACGAAGCAAGTGAGAAGTCACAGTGTCTCTCTCTAGAACTTGATAGAATCAAATAATGATCAAAATCTCTCTGTTGTATTTGCAGCTTCAAATGACCTCCTATTTATAGGATTCATGTTCCAATAGTCATATTTCCTCCAACAGTCATATTTCTCCAGAAAACTTGGAGGGGCTTGGACACCTGACATTATAACGGTCATATTGAAATAGAAAAAACGACATCGTTTTGATTAGTTTATAACTAAATCCACGACACTATTTTGGTTAAAACAAAAGATATATGAAAATGATAATCATGAGTACGATTGATATAAACACATGTTTTGATAAAGGATAAATACATGCATAATAAAAGTAAAATATGAGTACTTATTAGTATAACTTAGTGCAATGTATTGATATGATATAAGGTGAGTATGATGCACAATAGTCAGTACAATTGATAGGGTCAGTACGATTGATAGGGTTAGCACGATTGAAAAAATCAGTACGATTGACAGAGTCAGTATGATTGAAAAAATCAGTACGATAAACATAGTCAATTCAATAAACATAGTCAATATGATAAACATAGTCAGTATGATAAAAGAAGATAAAGAGATTTGTGATTTCCAAAACAAGACATAAAAGTCAAAAGAGTACTTTTGACTCAATAATCTCCCCCTTTTTGGAAAGCATAAAACACAAAGTAAAGCAAAAAAGGAATACTTATCTCCCACTGAGTTATGAAAACTCTTCTGAAAAAGAGATTGAATACAACTAACTCCCCCTTACGTTTATACTTTCCTAAGGATTGTATTCTTAGATTTTCCTTGATTTATAAGTATTTAATTAAAACATTCTTCCTATTATAAAACATTCCCCCCCTTTGTGATTTACAAAAAGAATGGGTTAATCTTGAATTTCTTGAAAAAGATAGACAAAAATAGAAGGAAATGGAAAAGAGAACATAAACCTCATTGAGATAACAAGTCTATAAAATTCGGGAAGTGAATACATAAATAAAGATACAACAAAACATTCACTTGTTTTCTCTTTCTTTTTCTTTATTGATCAGCTCATAAAGAACAACTTTCATCTTCTTGATTTCTTTCTTGTATTCAAAAATAGAATCTCCCTGGGTTTTGAGAAGCTCTTGTCGATCAGAAAAAAGTTGATCCTGATTCTTTATAGTCTCTTCTTGAACTCCGATTACTTATTTGAGAGTATCAATTCTATATTGCAAATTCTTATTTTCTTGGGATAACACAAAATTTTTCTTATTCAACAAAACTATTTCATCTTTTAAAGATGAAACCCTAAAAAAATATCTCTGGAACGCATTCATCATCTCCTTTAACTCTTTTATTGAAGGAGTATCGGCTCCATGATTTTTTTACATCTGATTCATCATTTCAATAGTTTCTTATTCAAGCTTATTGAAAGCAATAGCAAGATCATTTGAAAGGCTCCTTAAGTCTTCAATTAAAACCTCATGATCATTCACTGAGATTTCTGTTTTGTATGACCACTTAGTCATCTTATTGCAAGCCTTCTTATGGGCAGCGGAACTTTCAGACAGTAATTTTAAATCATCTTATATTGACAAAACTCTCTTTCTAAGTTCCTTTACAGAACCAAACTTATTATTCTAATTTTCTATGATGAAATCAATTTTCCCTTCAATTATAGGAAAATAAGGAATAGTCTTCTCAATTATCCTCAATACATGAACAATGTAATCACTTTTCTTGAGAGAAATTGTGCGTTCTAAATCAGTATCCTCACCATATGAATCCAGTTCGTTTGATCGTCTTGAGTCTTCAACTGGCTATTTTACTTTTACTTTTACTTTTTTCCTTTCTTTCTTCTTCCACTTTATCACTAATAATAATTAATTTTTTGGTATGAGAAGATTGAGAACCTTTATTTACTTGAGAAGGAAATCTATCTGAAAGAGTTCAAGGGATTTGGATGGTGTTTTATCAGCATGGGGAACTTGTTTAATACCTTCACTTTTCTTTTTAAAAGATTCTTCTCTAATCTTTCTTGAACTCTGAAGAAATTCCAAAAGAAAATCTTATCCCTCTTCTTCAAATTCCTGTACTTCTTTCAAAATTTCTTTCCCTTTCTCTTTTTTTAGAAAACTTTGTATGATTGGTTCTTGATTTATTTCTTCCGTTAGTTGAGCACTAGCCACCTCAAACATTTTCATGATTTTAGAAACATCAAAATCTTGAGCTTTCCTTTTCAAAAGAGTCTTCTTTTTCTTCTCATCCTAAAGAGTATCCTCTACCCTTATCCTCTTAGCTAAATCTTCAGTTGGATCAAAACCAAACTTAGGATCACCTTCCTTTCTTTGTTCTCTGTCTTTCCTCCACTTGGCTACAACCTCATTGCGGTATTTTTTCTTCTTCTTTGTCTTAGTACTGGTTTGCAGATATGACTTTTGAGGAGAAACAACAGTTGTATTTTCTTCGATTGGCATAGTTGGCGATTGATTTTGTGATGATTCAGCTTCTACATCTTTAAAAAAATCTTTGAATTTTCATCAAAACATACATACAACTTCTTCAAAATATTCTTAATTATCCTATAATGCTTTAGTTCTTTCAATTTCCCTTTTAGAGGAATATTACAGAACTTCAAACTGTCAAGAATGAACTTTGTAAGAATAGAGGGATACATAATGAAATGTGACTTGATCGCTCCTGGCTTGACATTATTGATTGTTTCAAAGATGTACCCCATGAGATTTACCTTTCTCATGTTTACAATATAGTCTAGTATAATGATATCAGAAACTTTAAGTGTTTCTCTATCCCCTTTCCTTGGGATAAGAAAGCCTTGCATCTAAAGCACAACAAACATGTTATCTGAAGTTAAATGGGCTACTTTTCTCTTTTCTTAATTTATGAGGAATAACTATTTTTCAGCTCTTTCTCTATTAAACGTACTAACTTCCTCTAGTAGTTTATGAGATGGACAAAAATAATCACCTTCCGTTGAGACATTGAAAAAGTGAGCTGCTTGTTTCACGGACATTGAGATTTTTCTATCGTACATAGAAAAGTTGATCATCATATTTTTTTTCAAAAGACACCGTTTTGTATAATTTACTAACCTATTCAATAATAATTTGGTCTTGTGATATTGGTCTCTCAACACAAAGATGTTCCCAGCCTTGAAACAAAATAATTCTCTTGATTGTTGAATCAGATGTGTCAAATAAATCCTAAGAGACTAAACTTTCTCTGCAGAAAACTTTCTCTGAAAATGTCTTAGAAGACATTTCAGTAGGAGTGTTGGCAGAAGACTGAGACATAAAGGTGAGACAACGAGAAGATCGTACGGAGTCTTAAGAAAAAGAGGAAGAGCTTCGACAAGATGTCTAAAAAACCGGTGTGGGTTAGGGGAGGGGGTTATCTATTTATTGGAGAAGAAAGATGACCGTTGGTATTCTACAGTTGAGATTAAAAGATGAAAAAAATCAATGGTTAGGATTTAAAGGTTTAAAAAAAAACAAGAAACAATAAAAAGTAAGAAAAATAATACAAAGTAAATAAAGAATGTACCTGTTGTAGATTCTAAGGATATTTTTGGTTTAATAGTATTAATATAGTATAATATAATAACAAAAATAAAATATAAGAATACAAGGAAAAAGAATACAATCGGTGTGAGACCGATGGAAAACAAAGTCATTACCATAGGTTGTCAAGCCGATGGAAAACAAAGTTGTTACCATAGGTTGTCAAGCCGATGGAAAACGAAGTAATTACCATAGATTGTCAAGCCAATGGAATTTTTTTGTTACCATAGGTTGTCAACCTAATGGAAAACAAATTTGTTACCATAGGTTTTCAAGCTGATGAGAAACAAAGTCATTACCATATTTTGTCAAGCCGATGGAAAAAAAAGTTGTTACCATAGGTTTTCAAGCCGATTGAAAAAAAAGTTGTTACCATAGGTTGTCAAGCCGATGGAAAAAAAATTCATTACCATAGATTTTCAAGCCGATGGAAAAAAAGTCATTACCATAGGTTTTCAAGATGATGGAAAACAAATTCATTACCATAGGTTGTCAAGATGACAGAAAACAAAGTCATTACCATAGGTTGTCAAGTCGATGGAAAACAAAGTTGTTACCATAGGTTGATGTTCTGATTGATAGAAATTAAATACAATAACCAAATAGATAGGATGATAAACAGAAAGATAAAACAATAATCAAACTATCAAGAAGAAAAATATAAAGGTAGAATAACAAATCAACAGATACAGAAAGTCATAAAAAAAATAATAAATTCATCAAGTAAAAAAAATATTCTCCCACTTTTAAGAGGAGTTTTCTAATGTAAGGAGAATTGTAAAACATGATGTAGATATAAATGATTATTTTAGTGTAATCATTCCTTGATTCTGTTTAATGAATTCAAATCTATCAGAAGATAATGGTTTTGTGAAAATGTCAGCAAGTTGTTCTTGCGTTATGATGAATTGTAAGATAATATCTCCTTTATGTGTATGATCCCTAAGAAAGTGATGCCTAATATATATGTGTTTTGCATGAGAGTGATGTGATGGGTTTTTACTAAGGTCTATGACACTAGTATTATCACAATAAATTTGAGTTCTGGAAAAGCTCAATCCAGAGTCAGTGAGTGTGTGTTGCATCCACAACACTTGAGCACAATAACTTCCAGCTGCTACATATTTAGCTTTAGTAGTGGAGAGTGCTACTGAGTGTTGTTTCTTGAATGACCAAGAAACTAAGGAATCTTCTAAGAAATGACATGTTCCATATGTACTATTTCTATCCATTCTAAAACCACCAAATTCAGCATCTAAAAAACTTTTTAAAACAAAATCATTTCCAGAAGAATAAAAAATACCTAAATCCAGAGTTCCTTTTAAATACCGAAAGATTCTTTTCACAGATTTCAAATGAGACACTTTTGGATTTGATTGGTATCTTGCACATAAGAATACAAAAAACATTAAGTCTGATCGACTATCCATTAAGTATAATAAACCTCCTATCATACCTTTAAAAGTTTTTTTATCTACTGGTTTTCTAGTTTCATCAAGATAAAGTGTATTTGAGGTACCAATTGGAGTGCTAATACTTTTGGTATTGTCATATCCATACTTTTTGAGTAAGTCTTTGATATACTTATGTTGATATATACAGGTTCCTTCTAGTTTTTGTAAAATTTGAAAACCTAGAAATAATGTTAACCCACCCATCATACTCATTTCAAACTCATATTTTGTTAAATTTGCAAAAGAACCAGTTAAAGATTGCTGAATTGATCCAAATATGATGTCATCAACATAAATTTGAGCAATCAAAAAATTTTATTTTTCATTTTTATAAAAAGGGTTGGATCCACTATACCTTTTGCATAATTGTTTTGTAAAAGAAATCTTGCAAGTCTATCATACCATGCTCTAGGGGCTTGTTTAAGGCCATATAAAACTTTGGTAAGTTTAAAAACATGATTAGGATATTTTGAATCTATAAAACTAGGTGGTTGTTCAACAAAAAATTCTTCTTGAATAAAAACATTTAGAAAAGGAAATTTAACATCCATTTTAAATAATTTGAAATTAAAGTATACTACAAAGGCTAATAGAATACGATGATTCCATTTTCATCACATTTATTTCTGAAGACCCATTTTACACTAATTACAGTTGTTTCTTTAGGTCTTTCAACTAAAGTCCAGGCTTGATTCCTTTCAAATTAATTTAGTTCATCTTGCATTGTTTTAATCAAATCTTCAACACCTAAGGCCTCACTTGGAATTTTAGTTTTGAATTGGGAAAGAAAAGCAAGGTGTTATATTTCACTTCTCAAGGAATTTCTGGTTCTTACAGGTTGATTTACATCACCAATGATATTATCACTGGGATGATTCCTAAGAAGCAATTGATTTGGGTTTTGTAAGACCTATTCATCAACATATGGTAGAAAATATTCTGGGGTAAAAGTTTTTGAAATACTTTCTTGAACATTTTCCTTATCAGAAGGGTCTTCTAACAAAGGTTGATAACCGGTTTTTGAAAACACATCCAAAGATGTAGGTTGGGGTTATATGAAAAAAAGGATTAGTTTCATAAAATTTAACATGCACTGTTTCTTCAATATTAAAATTATTTTTATTGAAAAATCTATAATCCTTCAAAGTTGTAGAATAGACTAGAAAGATTCCTTCATCAGATTTTGGTGTGAATTTGTGTAGATTATCTTCAGTATTCAGAATGAATAAAGTATGAAACTTTAGGTTTTCGGATAGTACAAAATTCATAAGGTGTTTTATTAAGAAAAGGTCTAGTTAAAACACGATTTATAGTATAACAAGAAGTACTAACAGCTTCATCCCAAAAAATGCTTAGCAATTGAATATTCACTCATCATGGTTCTTGTCATTTCCTAAAGAATACAATTTCTTCTCTCAACAACACTATTTTTCTGAGGAGTTCTTGGAGCTAAAAAATTGTGAGTAATACCTTTCTTACTTCAAAAAGTTTCAAAATCTGAATTTTGAAATTCACCACCATGATCACTATGGATAGTTATAAATGGTAGGTTTTTCTCATTTTTAACTTGGGCTCTGAAAATTATAAAATAGGGAAAGGCTTCAGATTTCTTTGTTAGAAAATTTACCCATGTAAATCTAGTAAAGTCATCAACTAAAACAAATACATAGTATTTGCCTCTAATGTTTCCAGTTTGTGAAGGACCAAAAAGATCCATTTGCACTTGCTGTAATGCATTGGAAGTTGAAACTTCATTGATTGATTCAAATCTAGTTTTATGTTGCTTGCCAAATTGACAAGGATCACAGACCTTTGAAGAATCACGTCGAAGATCTAGTAGATCTTTTACAAGTCTTTTATTTGAAATTTTACAAAGGTTTATTAGGTTGTATTGTCCTAATATTCTATGCCACAACCAAGATTAGTCTTCTATTTCACTTAATCAAGGTAAATTTTGTCTCCTAAGTTCTTCTATGTTAATAGTGTATACATTCTCTTGCCTCTGGGAAGATAGAATGAATTCATCTTTGTAATTGTGAACTAAACATTTATCATTTCTAAAATTCACAACGTATCCTTCATCACATAATTGACTTATGCTGATGAGATTGTGATTAAGATCTTTGAAAAACAAAACATTTGAAATTAGAACATTTCCAAGAAAAACAATATTACTTATCCCAATAATCTTTCCTTGAACATTATCTCCAAAGGTAACTTTTCCAACTTTTGTTTCAATAATCTTTTCAAAGAAATATCTATTTCTGGTCATGTGTCAAGAACAACCACTATCCATGTACCAAATATTCTTGTTGGTATACTTCATATTTTCCTGAAAAAGAAACAATTAGTTTTTTGGAATCCAAACTTGTTTCGATCATGAAGGGTTAGATAAAAGAATTTTAGGAATCCACATTTATTTTGCAAAATGAGCTTTATGAAATCCTAACGATTGAGTTCTATTAAGAGAATGATTTCTTTCCCAATGTCCACCATATTGACACTTCATATAAAATGGGATACTTTGAGGAAAAAAATAGTTATTACTAAAAACCGGTTTAGAATGAGTATAACCAAAACTAGAATGATTCCGTAAAAGGTCGAATTTGAGAATACATTTTATCAAAGTTTTCCATGCCATAGGTAAAGTTTGACAAACACTTCTTCAAGGAAAATATTTTTGACTTTAGTTTTAAAACTAAGTTTTTATCCTTGAAAACATTCTTTTTGGAACTAGAATTAGTCTCTAAAATATTTTTCTTAGAATTTACATTCTCATGATCCTTAGAAAGTTTATCCTTATCAGATTTGGATTTCTCAAGGGTTTTTAAAATACTTTCAAAATAAATTTTTTTTCATAGAATGATAATTAAAAAGATATGATAGTTCTTTAGTTAAAATAGAAATTATATAATTTCCTTAATCAATATTTTTCTTGGGTTTAGAATTTTCATTCTCATGCAGTTTAGTAAACCTAGACACCTCTTCATAAGAAGGTAATGTATTATCTTCTGATGACGTAGACTCATTATTTGAAGATTCATAATATTTATTATCAGTATAATTTGTATTCAAGGATAAATTTCTAATAGCTTCAGCATTGTGTACCTTATCCATGAAACAATGATCTTCAATTGGTAGTCTGGATATAAGTCCAATATTCCTCTGTCCGGAAGATTCATATTCTGAAGAATTATCTGATGAATTTCCACCACTTGTACTCCAAGTATCATTTTCCTTCAAGACATTCTTTGTCTTTTTCTTATAACACTTTTTCTTTTTTTAGAATGTCTTTCCTTCCTATATTTTCTTTTCAGTAAAGGACAATCAGGTCTTATATGACCTGATTTCTTGCATTCATAACAAGTTACTTTTGCGTCTTTCTTATCCTTCCCATCTCTCTTTTTGAATCTGTATTTAAAGTATTTCTTTCCCATAATCTTTTTTATCCTTCGAGAAAGATTGGCTAACTCCTTATCTGAGTGATCACTATCACTTGATTCTGACATAACAACTTTATTAGATTTGGATCTTGTTATCCTTTCAGGTGTTTTAGCTTTAGATGTAGTAGTAAAGGCTATAATTCCATTTCCATTTTTATTCTTGTTGAAATTAGCATCTCGTTTCATTCTTGTCTTGTGCTGTAGAAGAGTTCCAAAAAGTTTATCAAGAGTAATTTGAGAAACTTTCCTATTTTCATCAATAATTGTCCTTTTTTATTCCCATTATTTTGACATTATATCAATAATCTTGTCTACAAGAGATTCATCATTAAGAAATTTTTCTCCCATAGATTGTAAACTGTTGACAATTGTCATAAATCTTTGTTTCACCTTACATACTGATTCTATATAAGGAAAAAGAAATCCATGATGTTATGCTTGAAGCATTACTCTCCTTGTTTCTATAACCTTAGATGTACCAAAATGTGTGACTTCCAATTTCTTCCAAATACAATTGGCTGCTTCACATGATGATATCTAGCTGTATATATTCATGGTCATAGAACATAGAAAAGTATTGCATACCTTGTAATTCAGTTGATATTCTTGCTTTTCTTGATTAGTGAAAATACTGACTTCTTTGTCAGGAATTTTGTAACCTCCAGTAAGAAAAATAAAATTTTCTACACCAGTATTAATAAAAAACGTCTTTATTCAATCTCTCCTGTACTCATAATCATTCCCATCAAATATAGGTGGTCTAGTTGGATTTATATTGTCAATTAATCCAATATTCATTCTTTCCATCTAATAAAACAAAATCTTTTCCACTCCACACATTAGTGTAATAAGTAGTTATAAAAACACATTTATATAGCAAGTAAAATTAATTAGTGGAAACCTCCTCTGATACCAATTTTTGGATCGATATATAGATTTATATGAATATTAAATGGGACAAAACAAGAGGAGGGTGAATTTTAGGTTAAAAAAATTTGTATCTAAACACTTAAGAAATTAGTTTAAATGAACTTGAACTAATACAATTCACAACCAATACAATTAACCACAATTGTCTTGAATATAAAAGGTATGATAAAATGTAATACTATGAGTAATGTAAATCAATTGTATTCGAAACAAATACAATAATCAGAGTAATACAAAAGTGAAAGATTCTACCATAAAGCGTATAGAATATATTAATACAATATGTAACAGAATAATCACAATTGAAACAATTACAATTGAATATGAAATGAAGAAAGGAAACAATACAATTCCCTTTCTAATACAAACATCAACAGAAATGTAAAAGTATTACAATTATTTTATCTGAAAGAGAAGGGTATCCTTTCACCTAGGATAAGAGGTCTGTCTTACCACCACCTTGGTAAGCCCTCGATACGACAATCGGTACGTCTGTCTTTCTATCCCCGCAAGACCTCGATATGATGATCAGTATATCTGTCTTTCTATCTCGTTAATCCCTCGATACGATGATCGGTATATATGTCTTGCTATACCCACAAGCCCTTGATTTTATAGGTAATCGGTTCCTCTGTCTTTAAAACACTTTAAAGCCCTCGATACGATGATCGGTAACACTGTTTGCCTATCCCCGGAAGCCCTTGATCGTTATCATCTGATTGGTTTCACAAAGAAAAACAAAGCACTTATTTAAATACAAAAACTAATAATGAGCCGTTCACGTTTTGTAATATCAAGGATTTCGCATGAAGCAAGTGAGAAGTCACAACATCTCTCTCTAGAACTTGACAAAAGCAAAGAATGATCAAAGTCTCTCTATTGTATTTTCAGCTTTAAATGACCTCATATTTATATGCCTCGGGTTCCAATAGTCATATTTCCTCCAACGGTCATATTTCTCTAGAAAACTTGGAGGGACATGGACACCTGGCATTATAACAGTCATATTGAAACAGAAAACATGACTTAGTTTTGATTAGTTTATAACTAACTCCACGACATCATTTTGGTTAAAACAAAAGATATATGAAAATTATAATCATGAGTAAAATTGATATAAACATGTTTTTTGATAAAGGATAAATACATGCATGATAAAAGTAAAATATGGGTACTATTAGTATTACTTAGTGAAATGTATTGATATGATGTAAGGTGAGTATGATGCACAATAGTCAGTACGATTGATAGGGTCAGTACGATTGACAGGGTCAATATGATTGAAAATATCAATACGATTGACAAAATCAGTATGATAAGCATAGTCAATATGATAAACATATTCAATATGATAAATATAGTCAGTATGATAAAATAACATAAAGATATTTGTGATTTCCAAAACAAGACATAAAAGTCAAAAGAGGACTTTTGACTCAACACAACATTATGAATTCCATCATTATGATATTAGTTACTGATGTTCATGTGATTATTCATTTATTTATAATATCCATGGATGATTTTCAAGATCATGTGATTATTTATATGGATTTATTTGATCATCATTTATTCTTACCATATTATTCCCATGTTATTGTTTAAATGGAATGAGTTTTAGTTATTTACCTTTCCAAATTGATTATGATTATTTATTCATGATATATCATTATGTGCACATACCCTTAATAATAATTTTATATCACCCATTTCATATGTTTTATTTTCAATAGGATACTAAGAAGTGTTTTTCAATTGATATGAAGGGATATGCTAAGGGGAATAATGACTTTCTTAAAGAAAACACTTTTTTTTTATTTTTTGTTTTAACATGTAATGTGGATTTTCAAGTATGTATCTAGTTTATCAAGACTATTAAAATATTTTCTCCTTTAGGATGGAATTATTTGTATATTATTCCAATGTAATAAATTAACCACCAACTATAGGCTACTGGAGTTGGGGTCATTATAGTTGGTATCCGAAAAAGTTTAATAGAAACCTTGAGGAATATATTTAGGAAAACATAGAATAGAAAACATAAACCTATGATAGAAATTTATGATGATTATATAAGAACATAATAACGTTTTGGTAATGTATATATTATTTTGTTTTCCTAGAATTACATCCTAGTCCGGATACTGCAAGTGGACATGGTTCTGACATAAATTTACCTAGGGGTAATAAATCTAGAAAATGTGCAAATTCTTGAATTTATAATTACCTAGGATATGAAAATGTGATTTATTGTGAAACTAGTTGGACACTCCCTAAAAATATTCTTAAGATAATTCACATTTTCTTTATGATTTGAAAACTTTATCAAAGAAATCGTGTTCATGATTATGATATTATCTGTGCATAAAATTTTCAATTTATATTAAGAGTTTCACTAGTTTTGGTATTATACATTATGTTTCATAATGTTATGATCAAATATATTATATTAAATTATATAGAAATGAAACCTAGAAGAAGGAATGAGAACAATATCAATGCACACAATCCAAAGAGTAAGAATTATCATTTCCTTAATGGGTTTAAGCCAATCCTCCAAAGGGAATTGGTCTCCAAAATATTCTCATTATATGAGGGGATAGTATCTTATTATTTAAATATAGAGAAATAATTATCCAAGTATTATGTATTCAAAGGGAAAAAATATAAAAAGAGGATTATAGATAAAAAATAGATAAAGAGAATATGGGAAAAAAGGATTTAACCCATATGATAATTGTGGAAAGAAACACCTTGGTAATTAATTGGAGGTAATAATAGTTTGATATAAGTATGGAGAGAAAGACCAAAATCCCCATGACTTAAAGGGTAAGAAAGAAAAATTTTATGTTTAATGTTTCAATTGTAAGGATATGGGGTACTATGAAAATTAATGTCCCAAGAATAAGGGGACTATACCTTAGAAGAAGCTAAGGGATCAAGGTCAAGATTATTTTATTAATATAACAGAAGTGGAGTGATTTAAGTTCTTTTGTATTTGGATTTGAGAACTATATTGTAGAATTATTTTTTCAATAATATTATATAAATTTATAAGGATTGTACTACAATACTTTTTATTTAATTATTTGAGAGCATATGTTAAATGGTATTGATGATCAAGAAAAGTGATTCAATGTAAAGTTGAACTTCTTAGAAAATACACAACTAAGGGAAGATAACCCTTATTATTTACTTGATGTTGAGATAAGAATTATAAATATAAGTTTATGGGGTATCATTAGTAACCTTGAAAATGGTCAGTGATTTGATGGTTTATGTCATATTTTCTGATATTTATTGTATGTTAGGATTTATGGAATATATCTGACATCCTAAGATTTTATTTTTAGAAGCATGCATATTTTCATTAAGTTTTTATAGTGATCAAGGTATTCAAATATTTGGTATGTAACATTAATACCTATATTATGTTGTTTGGTATATCTATTGCTAATTTGATTTTGGAAACATAGTGACCTTCCTTCTTAATTTGGTCAGACATATTTCGGATGAGTCTTAAAGTTAAATACTTATAGAATGGATTAATTTGAACTTTGGGGTTATTGTTGAGGTATTAGAGATTATTGTATCATATTGAATAACTTTCACTAACCATTAAAGTTTTATTAAATACATGAGTAATATATATTTATTATTTTATGGATCTTATAATCTATTTAAAGTTAATTTTAATACTTTATGAATGAAAATTCACCTTTAATACTCATCGTTTGGATCAAAAGATGAGATTATGGTGAAAATTGATTAAAGTATAATTGTAAAGTAATTATATTTACTTATATTCCTAGTATAGATAGTAAATGAATTCCTGAACTCCAAGAAAAAGATATTGAAACAAAATATTTATCATAATACATTCATTTCTGATGAACCAATGGTCTTTTTCACACCTTATCAGTTTATGGTTTTGATGTCCTTAACTTTATATAGATCATTCAATTTCTTAAGATCAACAATCTCTATCACCCTCCATAATTTAAGATTTTATTATATTTCCATATATTCACTTTAAAACAATTTTATTCTATGCGGAAACCTATTTATGTAACCATTGTACTTCCCTTTCTCTCTTTTCAAGAGGAAATTTTATTAACCCTTTTTATGATGTGGGTTTCTAACAAAGATATTTTCAAATGTAAAACCCTTGATTACTGAGATTAAGATTAAATTATGAAGATGAAATTTATTTAAGGGGGTAGAATGTAATACCCTAATAATTTACAGTATATTTATTTTTAAACAAATTCAATCTCTCCGATAGCTTGCGATGCACACAATAACGGGTTTAAAAAAATGTGATACTGTATTAAAATATTATAATTTAAACACGACCATTATAACCTAGACGTTAAGTTGGTGGGTATGAATATATCTAAATAAATAATGAAAATTAAATGTTTTACAAATGTAAAAAATAGATTCAATGGTTATATATTGATTATAAGTAAAATAAGAATCATTCGGAAGAAAAAGAAATGTTTTCTAAAAAACTGTATTTTTCAAAAAGACAGTTTAGTCGTGCTTTGCACACATAATTTAAAATTAATTATACTAATTTTATAAAATTTATTTAAAAAAATAAACTTCATTTTTTAAATATGAAGGTAAAAATTATATTTGGGTAAATGTTTGATAAGTTTTTGGAAATATTAATTTTTTGAAGAATAGTGAAAAATACTGATTTTTTATTGGAAAGAGACTTTTAATTTAAATTATTTACAAAGTTAAATAATAGTTTAAATTGAGTTTAAAGTAAAATTAGTTCAATTATATTATAATTTAACTAATTTATTTTATTTTAGTCAATTTCATATTGAATTATGTTATAAAAACCTTTTAAACTTTTGAATGTTTTCCTTGGAAAAACTGTTTTTTTAAATGCGCCTGTCGGTTTAATATTAAATTAAATTCTACTAATTCTGGGAATTTAATTTGAAAAAATAAATTTCATATTTTTAATCAAAAAAATTAATATTATATAGTAATTTCAACTTAAGTTTTGGTCTTAGTGAATATTAAAAATAGTAAAAATTAATTACCAGAGTTAAAGTTAAAATGTGTTTACTGTGGGGTTAAACAAAAAATATAAATGTTAAAATGACCTAAAAACTTATCCAATTCCTACTTTATGGACATATTTTGACCCTTATCATCTTAAGATATTTTTTTATTATTTTTAGGACACTTGTCTATGAAAGTGACCTATATAATAATTTACGTAAAGAAAAAGACAATAGCAAGATGTGAATGAATATTGATGGTAATTTTGATAATGATGAAATTAATTTCATTAGGGAAATTTATTTTTAAATTTTATTAATAATATAATTAATTTAAATTCTTATGAAACACTAACATTTCAATTATTTAATTAATATAAAAATAAAATAAATGATACTAAAAATATTAAAAGTAAAATAAATTTAATGAATTATTGTGTTAGATTAAGTTTATAGATAAATATATCATTTTATAAAGGTGTAAACATAATAGAATAATATTTCATCATTTTCATGATATTTTTTAAATTAAAATTAAACTAATAATTTTAAAATATATTTTAATTTAATTTTATAAAAAATGATAATTTCTTAAATGATTTAAAATTCATAAAAAACCTATATTTTACCAAGTTATTTTATAATGTCTAAAAATATAAACTATTATCTATTAATGTACTATTTATTATTTTATAGTGACTATATTGACCTCTAAAGTGTAAAAACTTTGTTAGTGGAGTTAAGGTTTAAACACTATTTTTGCACATTATATGAACTTGCGTTAAAATTAATTTTCAAAACACATAGGATTTTTATTTGATAAATTGGATTTTATATTTAGAATCAGTGGGTAAAAATTATATAATAAGTCTCATTTTATTTTATTCTTAAAGGATAAATTATCTAGGTTAAAAAGACTAGTTACCATAGTCAAAAACTAAAATTATACAAGTAATTAAACTTAAAAGTTAAGGAAAATGTTTAAAAAAATGTATTTTTGTGTGTGTTGGAGGTGTGTATTGACCATATAATCCCTAAAAACCTTTAATTATCAATTTTTATCCACTTTGGGTTAGACTTACTTACCATTATTGAATAGTTTTGGGTATTTACAAAAAATATCACTCCTCCACATTTATAAAAAGGCACTCACTCCCCTCACTTATTCACACCTATAAAAACATTTTTATCAACAAAAACCAACAAAAATACCTATAAAACATAATTATACACATTGTAGATATTTTTTCCTTCCAAAAATACCAAACATAGAGTCCTTAAGAAGAGACCCAAAAGAGGTTTATCTAAGAGAAGGTAATTGTCTTCACTATGTTCATTATTTTTCTTTCTTCTTTTACAACATTCAATTATGTCTTAAAACTTATAATATAATAACAATAGTATAATATATATATATATATAGATGTTTTTATTTTTATGTAATAATATTTATCCATCTACACTTCCATCAAATGGTATACCAAATCATCAAATTATGTGTACGTATACTATCACCTCGCGAATTGATGGAACCCGTTTTCTATAAACAATTATCAAGACTAGATATAATGATGGATTTAATGTATATATATAAGATATAATTATACTATTTGATTTATAATATCATATATAAATTCTTAATTTCTATTCCTTTTAAAATATGATAATGTCGCTCGTGTGTACGGCAGACAACCACCTCACGAAGTGATGTGATTCGTTTTTTAGTTACGATTTACATGGAAAGTAATAAGGATAAATTTAATTAATATATGTTATATATATTACATGACATAAATTATTTGAAATTAATATAACATTAAATTATTTACCCTTTCACCCTTTAAGGGAATGATATCGTCTCTCATGCGTACGTACGACCTACCATTTCCACGAAGCGATGTGATTCATTTTCTATGTATAAATTTCAAGAATTGTTATAAAGATGTATCTAATGAAAAAAATAATATTTATAACATTAATATAATTATTTTTATGTTGAAAATTTATCCTATATACAAGAACTAGAACTTTCATTATAAAACACGCATGAGAAAATAAGACAATTTACACCCGAAATAATGAAAATAATGAAATATTATTAATAAAAGATTTGTAAAATGTTATAAGAGGGTAATATATGTTATAATATATATGATTATGTTTATTTAATATATGTATAATATACCTATATTTATTATACATGAGGTTCAAACACATACTAAGGAAGTCAAACCCGAGGTAAGGTCTTCTCGTCACACTTTTACTTTCATGAGGCATATGACATATTCACCACTTATTCCTTTGTGTGGTGTATATAGTGACCCTTTTGATATGTTATATCATGAATAAATTTATATTCATGGTATTTAATATTTTATTTTATTATTATTTATTTTATGGTGATAATGATTTAGAATTCACCAAAGCGGTAACAATTTATTTCACAGTCACTTCATTATTCGACATTGTTCATATTTAAGTATAACTTGGGATAATTATTGGGTATTAATATATTAAAACCAATATATCTTAATCTTCTATATTTATTCATGAAATTTTTAGTTAATACTACCATTTTCCATTCTTTGGTACTTAAAATGATTGATAAATGTTTTTTAGGAAAATCTGACTTCATTTCTCTCTTCAGTAGAAAATCATTTTTCTTACAAAACCATGTTTTATAAAAATGTTTTTTAATCTTTAAAAATGATTTATTAAACAAATTTCAACCCATTTATAATTTTCATTTCTTTTCAAAGGAATTTTCACGCTGTTTTTAAAATAAGTCTTATTTTTTTACTGAAAATGTGAAAGAAATATTTGTTTTAACATTTATGGAATGAACATAACTTCTTTCCAACATGACCATTTAATGTTTTAAATATTCCTTTATATTTTTAAAATTTTATTTTCAAATAAAATTATTTTTAAAATATTTTATAAACTTTTAGTTTTAAAAATATTTTCAAAGTAAAATAGTTTATTTTCCTCAAGAATGCTTTTAATGATATTTTATGTTATATATATTCATCAAAAAAATAAATAATTTATTATAATTATGATTAAATGGGGATATGTTTTATTAATACCATAATTATTATTTATTTTTATGGTTCATGACCTATTTGAATGAGGATATAAAATTTTAGTACCATTCACCACAGTAATCTAAATGGTTTATGAATATGTTTTTTTATTAGGGTGAGTATTAACATTTCATATATTAGTTTTTTCAATAAAAATGTTTATGTTGATTATGTTTCACCCCTTTAATATAAGGAATTCATTGGAATTTTTAAGTGATGTGTGGGGCCTGGTTATAGATATCCCCTTGACGAATCTACAGGTCTCATGAGACAAATTAGTTGGCCAAATTCGATGGGTTTTTTACCCATAGTTTTATTGTGAAAGGTCTTGAAAATATGTTTTAGATGTCAAAAATTATTCATTCCCTTATTATGAGATTTTTTATTGATTTCCATATCATTATTTTATTAGTTATAATATTTATGGATAAGTTTCAAGATCATGTGATTATTTATATGTATTTATTTGATCATCATTTATTCCTACCATATTATGCTCAAGTTAATGTTTAAATGGAATGTATTTTAGTTATTTACCTTGAAATATTTATTATAATTATTTATTCATTATAGATTACACTATACACATACCCTTACTAATCATCTTATCTCACCCATTTATTATGTTTTATTTTCCCTAGAATACCAGAAATTGTTTTGTGATTGATATGGAGGGATATGCTAAGGGGAATTATGACATTCTCAAAGATTTTTTTTGTATTTTATGTTTCAAAATGCAATGAGGATTTTGAAGTTTATATATAGTTTACCAATACTACTAAACTATTTGATCCTTTGGGATGTGATTCCTTATATCTTATGATAATATAATAAAGTAACCACTGACTCTTGGATACTAAAGTTGGGGTCTTTACATCAGGACCTTTCTGAGGGAAAGATGTTAAATTTACCTTAATTAATGGCCTCATAAAGATTATTTGATTGTATATTTGAATCCATAGTGTGGTGTTTACCCACTGGGTTTATCTATTACAAAAAAGTTAATGTGATAAGGCCTTGATAAAAATTTTTAAAGTATAAAAATATCATTTTTAGGTTGCACATTCCTAATATTGGGAAAGATTATTTTCCACTTAAAAAGAGTGTCAGAATAAAATTATAATGCTATAGTTACATCTAGAACATGTATTTTTTCCCAAGGGTTGGTATAAATTCTATTCTCATTAGAGACCCAAATGTTATCCATTGATGGTGGGTTGAGTCATGATTTTAAAAAAATAAGTTATGAGAATATTAATTATTTACATTATGGTAATTAAATCACTAAACCTATCCAAATAAACTATAAATTTCTGTTCAATAAAATTCCTAGGGTTAGAAGCCCAAAACCATAGGTATTGTTTTTGACAATGGAGAGTAATTCATAGATAAGGATTGGATAGTGACTCCTTGGGTTTGACATCACTGAGATTGGAACTTTATTTAATGAAAAATCTAAAACAATGGTAGGGATTTATATTTAAATTAATTCTATATTCTTCATAATTCATCCTGAATTATTTCTCTTGATAATGACGAATTAATGAATTAAATAAAATATTGATTGAAATTTAATTAATGTCAATGATTCGATTTGGAAAAGAAGTACAAATAGATTTATAATAGATAATTGTATATGAATATTTGATTTATATTTTATATAGATATCATATCTATTGATGATATCATATTTGGTGATATATTTCATCCCAACAGGATGTTTGTCACATTCATATTTATCAATAATTGATGAGATTCTTCGTTATGATATTTTCCCTAATTTCTTAACCCTTATATCTATGTTCTATGCACTTTGATGTTTTCCATCATGAATCCGTATTGAGTGGTCATGATATTCACTGGCCAACATCCTTCTCTATTTTAAATTGGATTTTTGATAATTATATTTATATTTCAATTTGATAATGAAGGCCAAGAGGTGGTCGAATTCACATGTCAGTGGTGATGGGATGAGTTTTTGTATAGCATGACACATCATGTCATGGTAAGAGGACAATGATAGTGTGAGCAGGTCATGCTTGATATGGTGGTGGGGTAGATGGAAGGAGATGACATAACATGTTAATCAAGGAAGGTGGTATGGTGGCTTAGTGAAGAACTTGGTATTAGAAAGAATGCATACCTCATCAAGTAACTGATGTTGCAAGATAAAGGATAGCTTTGAGGTAGCTGGAATTACAATTTGTATGATGGCTTCATGGTGGCTAATATGGTCTAGAAGTAGTGGTGAATTTATTTCCATAGTGTCGATGGAAGAGGTGGGTGGGGGTACCCGCATTTAATAGGTATTTATAGTAAGAAATAAAAAAAAAGAGAGGGGGAATGATTAGAGAGTGTGTGTGGGGGGGGGATGCGTAAAGTTTATTCCCCCTGCTTATAATAATAATAAAAAATATTATTCTAATAGTAAATGTTTACTAAGATTTTAGATTGATGATCCATCTATGACATATTATAATAGATATTGATATGAATGTTTGAAGACTAATATGTGTTACATATTTCCAACTCATTTCATGGGCCCTAAGTCCTATCATGTAATGCTCATCATCTATGATACAATAAAATGCATATTTTTTATATGATGCTAATTTTTAATAAATATATTTCTCATCCTGAATATTTTTCTATGTAGATCATAATGACATGGTATTTTTATAAGCTCATGATCATTTGAGAGGTATGATAGGTATAATTTGAAATTTTGTTTTGTGAGGCCAATAATGGGGTTCTAAGACATTCAAGGATTGGAGTTGTGATGACTGGTACTTCTCTATATCCTTAAGGATATAGTGATTGGGAATATATAGACTCTTACTTTTATTTCTCTCTGACACTCAATATTATGAGGAGCTTTGAGATAACCAATTATTTAGTGTATTATTTATCGTTTTTTGGGAATCCTATTGTATATGTTTATACTCACCCTTTCCTGAGATTTGTGCCCACATGTGTTGTGTTTGTAAAAATTATGAATAGGTTTTGAGATGGTTTTATTAGACATAGAGATAGTGTGACTCTTTTAGAGTTGATGCTTGATGATGTCTGATGATGCCTGATGGAGCTTGGTGGTCCCTAATCATGGCAATGACCATTGTAGCTGGAGTTTGTTCCAAGAGGACTCATAGTGAGGATGTGTTTCCCTATTTCTTATATCTTCCAAACTCGAGATATAAATATGAAAATTTAATACTTTGTTTAAGCATGAAAATATCCTATTTACAATTCCTAATATTTATCTTTTATAAATAATTTATAAACTATAAGAAATTATAGCCAAAATATTTTTTTTACATTTTATAGATATATCATATTATATGATTGATAGAAGGGTATTATATATCGTAATAAATGGTGGAAATCAACAAAATCCTGTAAATTTCAATAATTTTACAAAGGAAATGACCCTTAAATATGGGAATAACCCTTACATATGGGTTAAGGACCCTTACTGGGTAAAGGACCTCACATATCATATTTTCAGTAAATGGAATGAACTTTACTATACCAACCCTACTTTTTTCTGTTCGAACATTTATAATATTTTAAATAATATTTTTGGGATGAGTTACCAGGTCTATGTGGAGTTTTGGGAAGTGTAGATCCCTGACAATGTTATATTGTGAATAATATATTAATTTTAGTCCATGCATTTGAATTCACATGAATAATGATTTCCATTTAAAATAAAGTCTCATATGGGAAATCTGAGACCATAATTGTTTCTGGAATGAGGATTTTACCATATGAATGGTATAACATTTGATTATACTATGATTATCAAGGTTAGGTCATCATAGGTTGATTAATTAATTAATTTAATTGATTTAATCAGTTTATTAATAAATTGATTTAATTATAGGGTTGACGTACATCTAACTCACTTAAATATCATTAACCCATCTCCTGCGGTTTAGTTTCCAGGACCATATCTTGAGAGGTAGAGTGATAGGAAGTGATCATGGTTCGATTAAGAAAATATTTACATAATCCATGGAACCCAAAGAGAAGAATTCTTCATTAGAATAACCAATGATGATTGAAAAAACACATTATTCTCCAACAATTGACCCATTAGTGAGTTTGGGATTTGTTATTTCTATATTGGTTTATTATATGTGATTTTTCACATGTATTTTTTCTACTAAATTTTTTCTCAAATTCATGGCCCTACAAAATTTTCTTTTTCTTTATTTTGGATTAGAAATCATGATTTTATACCACCCCTATTTTTTTAATCAATTTTTTTACCCAATGATCATTAACTAGGATTGAAAATGGAAATATTTAATCCCCATATATTATTTTTTCTTGATTTTCCCATACCTATTATTTATTCATTCATCGTCAACCATCACTTTGATCGATGGTTCAATAAATCTTGGTTCGTATCATTGCATGTTCATAATCTGATATTGTGGGAAACTGACTTGGGTTCAATAGTGGGGAGATAGGAAAGTATAAGGATCATCAAGTGATGGTGGATCGTAGGTGGTGTGTTGGTGTGGATACCTATAGGGAAGTGACAATCCTACATAATGGTTTTCTAAGCTGTGATAGAAAACTCTATTTCTAGTGATGGTTGGTCGAAAATAAAACTATAGTGGTATACCATCCATGGATGAGGAATTTGGTACATATTAGAGCATGATAAAATGTGATATCACTAATGATTATAAATATTTGAGTGATCTAAATATTATTTAAGAAGAATGTGATTATACAACATGTAGTTTGAAAGAAAACATGCAGTGTACATCACTAGCTGTAGTGGATATGTTTTTTAGGAAGTTAAGTATCACATGAAATGTGACCTTGATACACACATCATGTTCCTCCAATCCAACCAACTTAGCATGTATAGAGAATACATTCCCAGCTATTCATTTGTTTATAAACCCCATATGGATCAATACCACATGACACATTTCTCTAGCCTAACACAAAATGATATATTTGATAATACACGCTGGGTGATACCTTTGAGTCTACATGTACTATACCCTCTAAAACACCCCATGTATATAAACCCTTATACATCACAACATGTGGTGGTACATATCAAGTACCAATGTAGTCCCACATTCCATATACCCTATTGTACACACTATGTAGGTAAACCATGCATGAAATATGGTGAGGTAGTACATGACTAGGATATCGCTAAGGGGATAAATATCATATACCCCTAAAGTACATGCTGTTTAATTTTTGGGTAATGGTGAATTTTTTTATCTCCTTGTCCAGGACTCAAATTTGTATGGACGGGTTGTACATTATAAGTGTTTTTCCATATAAGAGAATATTTCATGATTATTTTTGACATAAAATGAAATATTAAACAAGTTATGAGTATACTAGTATCCTTTTATCTGTGGGTCTGATGATGGTGATCAGGTGTGATGATTAGTGCATCCACTAGGGGTCATGTATTTTCACTTGTCTTCTGTGTGTTGCTTGGTGAGTTTCGAGACCCCAATATTACTAGAGGAGTTATATTTTCTCTCTCATCTGTTGTGTGATACTTATACATACTGTGTTCTACTCTTTTCTACAGTGTATTACTCAGTGAGATGTGATTCTCTATTATAATACTAGAGAGGTGATACAGGTTGATTAACTTGGGTAGTTAAAATCTCTGGAGTTGTGTATTGATTTCTCCTATAGATTGTTATAGAAATAGAGACTCTCTCCTATTTCCTAGGTTCTTTACTTTTAAATTATATTTGGTTTATTGTATGATTTGATTAAATTTACCCCTATTTGGTCCTATTCCACTGAGATGACTATTTTTATTCTTATTTACTTTGTGGTTTTCAAGGAATATTAATTGGTATGTTTATACTCACCCATGCATGGGAGTATTCACATGCACATGTTGCATCTTATATAGAAAATTGATATTTTGAAAATGACACTAGTGGATGTAGAGTTGGTGGATCTTAGTGGAACCTATATGTGGTGGTAGGAGATGATGTTTGTATCTAGATCTTTTTCATTATGGGGACCCTTTTTATCTTAGATATTAAGTTAGTTTTTTAGATGTTAGTTTTGTATCATTCCCATTTTTATTATATATTATGTATTGGTTTAATTTTACGGCTATTAGAATTTTTCATATGAATTGTATATATTACAGTTAGTTTTATTTAATTTTTTTCATTGTTATGTCCTACGTATAGGTGTGCATTATATTTAGGTCTATTAGAATAAGGCCTCCCTCATGTGTGATTTGCATACTTGATGCTAGTCATTATCCCCTAGAATATTAGAGGAAGTATTGGGGCAACACATATGTATTGCTGAAACCTTGGATGGGACTCAATGGTTTGGTTCATGTTTGAGTGGTATCAAAGAGTGGTTTATACTAGGGATTAAGTTTTGAGTTATGTGTCTATTGAGGATTGGTTTTGGAAATTAGGGTAATGATGTTAAAGGGTCTTGATTTCATATTTTAGGCCAGGTAATCTAGTGTTGGTGTGGTAGATAATGTATCCATTCACCAGGGATCTGATAACTTTCTTGTTGACTTAGTACAGTGAGGAACTGGTTGCAAGGAACAATAAGTACTAAATGCATCATATAAGAAAGGTTCATTGATTTCTATGTCCTTCTTGAGTTATATCCCTGAATATGAATCATGGACATGGTCTATTTTTTCAAATTTTATAATTCAACCATATGGAAATCCAACTAGGATTCATAGATAGGGTTATGATGTGACCATTTTAATTATTGAGCCTCCCATCGACGAATAGCTGTGAAATGAGGATTCCATATAGGGGATAGTTCATGAGGTGTTTCTATTTGGAATGTATGGAGTAGTGCCTTCATCCGTTGTGTAGTGAGTAGACCGACCTTTTGAAGTTTAGGTGATCATTCTTCCACCAATTGTGCAACTAATTATTCCCATGGGACATGACAAGGATGAACATATGATGATCACATTTTACAAATTATAATAACATAGAATTCTTAGATTCCATGGTGAGCCTAACACTTAAGAGGTTGATGAATGGATTGAGATAGTGATCCAAGTATATTTCCTTTTATAGATTCCCATCATCCATATGGTAGTAATTATATCCATTTTTCTCTGTGGTAAAGTGAGTCACTAGTGGTTTTTAATCATCTAGACTCATGATGAGGAACAGATTCCTTGGATATAGTTCAAGAATCTCTTCTTCAAGGAGTACTACCTGATGAAATTGAGATTCATTCATATCCAAGAGCTATTAGAGTTATAGAAAGGAAATTTATTAGTTACTAAGTATGCATTGAGATTCACTAATATCATGAGGTACTCCCTTAAAATGACCAATGATGGGTTTTTATTATAGTTTTTTGTAGAGACATATGATTATGGGTAGTTCCCCTCTGTATCCCCAAACATGGTGGGGTTTTAGAGAAAGAACTCATGATGGAGTGATGCTTTTCATAGGGTTAGAAGATAACAATAGTTGGAAGCAGTCATGCAGGAGTAGATTTTTCATCTATAGTTGGATGACATTAGGCATCAGGGTCATGATATAGAAGACAAATACATGAGAAATATTAGACCAAAGTATTGAAAAATCAGTGATTTTTTAGGGGATCCATTCATCCATGGGACAATCTATGTCATGTCTATAGGGGATGGGGTTATATGAAACATGAATACCTAATTCTCTGTGTAGAGGAAGGAAGTAATACAGCAGATGAACATACATATTATAGGAAATGAAATGACCAAGGTCCTTTCATAGGTGTCGAGGGTGGTCCTCGGGGAGGAGGATTTAGTATAAGTGATAGTGGTTCACTTGTTGGAGGATCTGGAGGAGGATGATGATATGATTCACTTCCACCACCACCACCACCCCCAGGTGGTCTATTCCAAGATCAGAGGTCTAGTTACTAGGGGGATGGTCAAATATAAGTGACAAAGGGATAGAAATAATTATCATGAAACATGAGTTGAGATATGATCTGTATCTTACCTACCTTAGAATACATACTAATATATACAACCACAAGCCATTATTTCATGAAAAAATACCATGTTTTAAAGATAGAGATTATAATGGATCCCTTAGCCCAACCAATTTAGGTAGAGACTCATACTATAAGTGATTTAATTCTCACCTATATATTTTAGAAGTGTGGGATTACACTTAATGAAGAGTGGTTTTCGGGGGACCTCATTGTTCTTGTGATGAATCCCCATGACATCATCCTTGGTATGGATTGAAAATCTACAGTATATGACCATATAGACTGCTACTATCAGAGAGTGATGTTATTCTAAGATTATGGATCAAGATTATTCTTCATGGGTGAGTGGGACCTCTAGTCAAGGAACGTAGGACTTGTGCATTGGAAGTCTCATATGATCACCTATTTATTGATGATTTTGGATATGTGTGTGAAAAACATCTCAAATAATCAGCTTCCAATAGTGGTAGAGTGGATAGATGTTTTCCCTAAGGATTTTCTAGGGTTTCTCAATTATTAAGTGGTCAAATTTTAAATTTATATTCACCCTTAGATTTCTTTGATATCCTCTGAAGATTATCAAATGACCCCAAATGAACTTAGGGGGATGAAGGTGCAGTTGGGGGACCTTATGGAGAAAGGTTTCATCATATGCAATGTGTCTCCATGGGATGATCCGATGTTGTTCTCCATGAAGGTGTATGAGATATTGAGGATTTTTATAGACAATAATCACCCAAATCTAGTGACAATCAAGAACAAGTACTATCTATTGAGGATTTATGACTTTTTTAATTAGTTGAAGTGAGTGAAATGGTTCTCAAAGATAGATCTTAGGTAAGATTATAAAAAGTTTTTAGGTTCATGAGGAGGATGTTCCAAGGATGAAATTATATTTTTTCAATAACCATTATGATTTTCTGGTGATGCACTTCATCTTGAAGAATTCCCCAACAATGTTTATGGTCCTTATAAACTAGATATTTTAGCCTTTCTTGGACTAGTTCTCAGTTTTCTTTATTGATAAGATCCTCATTTATTTAGTATCATATAAAGAGCATGATGACCACCTAAGGTTTTTGATAGAGATAATATTTTCATTATTTTAACTTTGTTATTTAATGATTTAAATCCCAAATTTTTTTCATTTTAAGGGTAATTGTCACATTTTTAGGTTTTAGGAACATTTTGGATTTAATTATGAAAATTTATTAATTATTTATTATCAAGTGTTTTTATCCAATTATGGAATTATTGGTAAACAAACACACTTAATATTTTTTAAAGGGCCTATATGTGTAAGATTTATCTTAGAGAAACTTAATTTGGTTCTAAATATCATTTTAAAGTTATGTTGAAGAATATGGACAAGTGTGGATACATATATAACATAATTCTAAGAAGAAATAAGAAATTTACTAAGTCTTGGGTCATATGTAATATATTTTGGAATCCAAGGGAGAATACATAGCATAGATTTCCTAGAAGTGATGATATATAACATTTTTTTAGATGATATGTAATATTTTATCTAGATCTTTCCCTATGATTCATAGAAACATTTCCTTTTATAAATTAAAGAAGATATTTACGTGTGAGATAATTTTTGAGATACATGAGATAATTTTTTAGATAAATGAGTTTTATAAGAACATTTTACTTGGATAAATTTATAAAAAGATAATATGTAACATAATATTTCATATATTTATATGATACATAACGTAATTTGTCATTTAAATGAGAAACCCAACTAAGTCAAATATGTTACATGATAAAAATTATTCTTATATATCACCACCAATCTGGGTTTTTCAAATTAATATGTATCAAATATTAGAAGAAATTGAAGAAAAATGCTATGGAGAAGTTAATCATGGTCATAAATAAAATCTTAATGAATTTTAGAGCTACTTTCATTATCAAGATTCTGTATTCCATGGTGAATTCAATTGTGTTATGAATCAATAATAAGAATAAGAATTAAGGGATCACACCATGAGTTGTTTTGTTGAACTTTGGTATTCAGCCTAACATATTTATCCATTTAAAATATTTTCATTGACCAAAAATTGAAATTCAAAGGAAAAATAAGAAATTCTAAATATAATGGGGAAAATTAAAAATAATATGAAAAATATTCTACTATGTGGCAGACAACGATTGTCCCAAGCCATGCGTGTGAGGGAGGTCTACCCCATTCACATTAAAACATAATAGTCCCCAACAAAAAATCCAATTTCATCCTATTGAAATTACTTTTCTTATATTTTATAAAAATGTGGAGAGATAGTTTTTTATATTTGGTTGTCTTGGACTTGTGATAGTTGTATAGGTTTTCTATTGTATCTTCCTTTCACTATAATCAAATTCTATATATTTTAATAAAGTGTACTCTATTTCTACCTCTCCACTCTTTTTTTACTTGTTCTTTGTAACCATGATCTCCAACACTCATGATAGTGAGTGATGAAACTAAGGGATCTCTTAGAGGAAGAATCCAGTGTTGAATTAAAGTATATATACATTAACGTTTAGTGTATTTTATCGATTTGGGGTTATTTTGAGGATAAGGAGTAATAAGAAAAGGTGTTAGCGTGTCCTCACTATGGTTGTCTTAGGTCTAACTTATTAATCTACATTATTTTACCCCCTTCAATAATTATCAAGGAATATGATGGAGTCTTGATGATTTAGTGCTGAATGAGTGTAATTATATACTAGGAAGGTGAGTTTGGGGGTGATCTCAATTGTGGATCACTTAAAATTTCTAACCACTGAGGAAGTGGATGTGAAGTGTATATAGATATTGTTAGGTGTACTGTATATTCAAAACTAGGGAAGAATAGGATGGATAAACATATAATGGAGTGTGATCATTTTGTAGGTATGAGATTAATAATTATACAATGAAGGTTCACTCTGGGTGGTTATATTAGTAGCTTATTTTTTATTAATAACTCTATTTTATCAAAATTTTTCATCTTCATGTTTATTTTCTATTTTTTATTCAATTTATGAACCACAAATTTCTTTTTTTCCTTTACTAAATAAAAAAACCAAAAATATAATAATTAATTGGATTAGTTAGTCATTGACTTTGTATATGATGTCTCATCAAGAGAGACAACTTTGGCCAGTCACTGTGCCACACTAGAAAAAATATCAATAATATATTTTACCATCCCATGATAGTTGGGTAAAAATATGGAACTTTTTCTTGGTTAACCACTATACTATACTACGAAATTTTTTACACACCTAACTTGAGGTGGTGGAGAATATTTTTTATATTTCTACTAGTGTAATATAATGACTAACTAAGGTTGTCTCTCTTGATGAGCCTTTGGATTCCAAGTAAATCACTAACTAATCCAAAAAATTATTGTGTTTTTAGTATTTTTTTGTATTTTAGAAAAGAAAAATAAAGAAATTGAGAATTTATAAATTTTATACAAAATATAAAATATACATGAAAATGAAAAATATAGATAGAATTAATTTATTAAGAAAGAAGTTTCTCCTAAGAGAATATACCAGAGTGAACCTTCATTATCTCATTATTAGTATCATATCCACAAAATGAATAAAATCCATTATATGTGTGGTCACCCTCTTTTTTCCTGATTTTGAATATATAGTGAACTTAAATGTCACCAACTACATTATACATTCACTTCCTCCATGGTTAGAAAGTTAAAGGGATCCTCAGTCATGAGCACCCCCAAACTCACCTTCCTGGTATGAAATTACACCCATTAAACACTAAATCATAAAGGGTCTATCATACTCCTTGATAATTATAGAAGGGATGGAAAATATCAAAGAATAACCCTAAATAGATAAAAGATATTAAACATGAATGTGAAGAGACTTGAATTAAATACCAAATTATTACCCTAGGAGATCCCTTGGATTAGTCACTCACCCTTACAAGTGTTGGAGATCACAGTGAGAAAGAATAAGGAAATAAAATAGAAGAGAGATAAATAGATAACACTTTATTAAAATAAGAAAGAATACGATTACAATAAAATTAATATATGGTAAAGAACCTATAAAATTATCACAAGGACAAACCTACATAATATAAAACTGGCTCCCTATATTTTAATAATATGGGGTAAGAAATTTAAATAATATGAAACATGCATTAGTGTTGGGATTCATTAGGTTTTGACACACATGGGGGATACCTACCTCACATGCATGGCTTGGGTCAATCATTTTATTCCACTTAAAAATGAATTTTTAATATTATTTTTAATTCTCCCCATGATATTTAGACTTTAATTATTTTTTCATTTGAATTTAAATCAATGGTAAATGAAAACATCTTAAACAAGTGAATATGTCAGGGTTCATACCATACAACAATAAAACAACTCAGAACACGATCCTATAATTCTCATTCTTTATTATACTTTATGGTGAAACTAAATTCACCATGGTGTAGGGATTATGATAATGGTAGTATATTTAAAATTATTCAAAAATTTATTCATGGTTAAAAATTACTTCTCCTTGGTGAGGTGCTTCATTTTCTTTTGATATGCGAGATGAATTACTTTGAAAAATACAAAGTGGCAATGGTATATAGGAATAATTTTTATTATGTAACATATTTGACTTATCCATATTTCAAATTTGAATGAAATTTATTGTTATTTATCATTTGGATCTAGAAAAAATTATATTATATTTTATTTTGTAATAAATTTCTCTAATTAAAATATTATTAAACAACTCCTTTATCTGAAAAATTATCTCATGCATGGATCTCCTCTTAAATTTTTAAAAGAAATGTTATTACAAATCATAGTGAGAGATACAAAATAATATCACATATCATCTCAAATAATGTTATGTATTATAAATTATTGGAAAATTATATTATGTATTATCTCTTGGATTAAAAAATATATCACATATAAACTAAGGCTTAGACAATTTCTCATGGCTTCCCAAAATTAGGTTATTTATGAATATATACTTTTCCAAATTCTTCAACACAACTCCAAAATCTTTTTTACAGATGAATTTAGTTTCTTTAAGACAAATATTATATAAATAAACCCTTAAGAAAAAACCATTAAGTGTTTATATTTACCAATAAATCCATAAATTAATAAAAACACTTAATAATAAAAAATTAATCCATTTTAAAAATAACCTAATAAATGTTCTTAAAACCTAGAAATGTGACAATTACCCTTAAAATAATAAATTAGTGGGATTTAAATCATTAAAATACAAAATAAAAATAATGAAAATATTAGCATTGTAAATTCCCCCACACATAAAGCTTACACTCCAAGTCAATCATCTATACTATGGTAAAAAAAATTCCTAAGGTAGGAATGAAAACACTAATCAATTATCACAACTAATGAAAAATTATGACTCCTACATTGTTCTCAATTCCAAAAATCCTCACTACTTATAAAAGTAAATTCAATATCATGTTAATACCCATGTTCATTTTATAGTTAATTATTTGGAAAAGTATTTATATCTCACTCAAGGATTTTAAAAGGAAGATTTCATCATTCTCAAGAAAGTTTTTGATCACTATAAACTTTATTTATTCAAAGTACCTACACTTAACAAAGACATAAATGTTTTAGTAATGAGGGATTTTACATGGGTTGTTTTTTGGATGAGGGTTGGAAGGTTTTAATTGTAAAAACATCAGAGGCAGAATGAGGAGGGTTTGGCTATGAATTTAAGTAAAATGTATGAAATAGTTTATACCCAAGAATGGTGATCTCTTCACTACTAATTGAAAAAATTCACCTCTAAACAACTTTGGATTATATTAGGTAGTCTACATATGGAAAATTTCAATGTCAGAAATATTTTTCTTCCCACTTACCTACTTTATTGTAGTACTATTTTCAGTATTTTAGATATAGAATTTTGTAAAAAATTGTGTTTTGGAAGGGTGTTTTTAAAATAGTGGAGAAATAATATCCTAGAATTTAATGATATTTTAAAATTCATTAAATCATTAAATATTTTAAATTTATCTCTAAAATAGTAAAAAAGGTGAATTTTTTTCCCATTTTAACTTAAATAGATTCTAAAGATTATGCATCACACAATGCATCTTCTCCATCCTGTACACTTGGGTTTAACTAAAATTATAAAATTACTTATAGGGTAGGTTTTCAAGGGATAAATAACTTGTAATGTGGCTATATAACAAGGTATTTGATGGATACCTAGGGATTAATAAAGGCCATATAAAAAGTTAATCTAAAATAAAATGTAAATGTAAAAAGTTATTTCAAAATGATCCTTCAATCAGACTTAACACACTTCATGAAATCTAATAATTTTGAAAAAGAGAAAACCCATAAGTTAGGGATCTCACAACATGACTCAAGATCCTTAAGAAAAAGATAAATGTAAAGAATATGTGAAATGTATTTAGAAACCTCTCGAGTTAGGAAATATATTCCTTAGAAAACACTTGTGCACATGAGTTTCACATTGGATAAAATTTTATCAAATGAAAAGATTAGAAATAAGGAAACAATATTGATTTTAACAATCATTTTAAACTATATAAATACAAATATTGTAATATATCAAAAATAAAAAGATGGTTTGAATTTTATCAAGTATTTAGTGAAGCTCAAGGTATCCTAAAAAAACTCTAAAGATCAAAAAATTGAAAATAAAACATGAAAACCTAAATATATTAGTACCCATTCCCCATACTTAGGTCGTTATTACCCATTTTTTTTTGTGACTAAAAAAACATTTAGAAAATAATTTAATTGGTAAAAAAACAAAATAAGAGAGAAATAAGTGATATAATATGACTTATTAGTAGTGGAAAATTTATATTAAGTTTCTAAATACTTCACACTAAAAACCTACTAATAAAATTATAAATCATAAGAAAAATATTGTAAGAAAAATAAATTAAAAGAAATAGAAATGGAAAAAAGACAAATCTTGGTTTAACCCCTTATGTGGGTACTAGGGTTTTAATACCCCTAGAAAAGAAGTTCTATCTGTAATCTAAAATCTAATGGTCAGTGGGATTTCTTTGACATAAATCACCACATATCATTTCTTCCAGTGTACATTCCTTCACACTAGGTATAGATGATACCATGGAAAGAGTACAATAGAGCCTTCTCCTTAACTATAAGGTATAAATTTAAGAGTGGGGTATGAAAAGGTATGGGTACCCCTCCTTTTACACTACTACTTGTATGGATTACTATTCAATATCTAGGGATTGTTCATATGTTGCTATGTTAAAAGTTTCATAGATGGAATTAGTGAAAATTTAGTTTTAATGAAATTAAAATAAGATGAATTAATATTAAAATATTTCCCTTAAAGTGTTTAGAATGTAACTCAATTTAACATATAAAATCCACTATAAATTATTCATTAACTCCCTCCAGTAATTTCTCAATATATTTATAAAGCTCCATTTGTTCCTTATCAAGTGTATTTTATTCTCATTCTTCATCTAAGACAATCCTTATATTGGTTAAGTTAGAAAGATATTAATACTGGGAAGAAATTCTCAATTCGATAAAATTAGATAAAAATGAGTTCAATAAAAGATTATCTCCCTCTAAGGGATTATATTACATTTCTTCTTCTATGGAAATTGAATCTTTGAGTTGTGTTGTCATGAATATAGGTAGGATATCAATATGTTTTATATTATCTTTAAAATCCACCACTTGGGTGGTTTCTTCTCCCAATTACATAGAATGATCGAGTGGTGTTGATTATGCTTCTTCAAAGATGGGAGAGACATTATTCAAGTTACCTTCTAAAAATTTATTACAATATCATCCCAAATCAATTAATATTTTACATGTGAATCATTATACTTGTGTTCTTCAAGAATATCCTCTAGTAATGATTGAGTAAGGTCATGTAAAAGATCTTAAAGTAGTTTTCTCTTGACCTCCTTAGTTTATTCAATTTAAAAAATGAGTGGGTAAATCTATTCCACCACATACTCATATTCTTATCTCTATAATTATTGTTTATTGGATACAATAAGATATTGAGTTAAAAATTTCACTTGGTTCCTCACCTCCTACATTTCTTTCATAATCTGTTGAAAATGATCTTTTATTTTATCATAAACTTCACTTTCTTATTACACTTGAGAGTAGTTAGTCCATGAAAAATTATCTAAATTGGAATAAATCATATATATATATATTTATAATAAAAGAAAAACTAATTAAAAATGGGGAAAGAATATATAGTGATCAAATGTATTGGCTTAAATCCTCAGTACTGATGCTAAATTTTGACACACTTATTGTGGGGTGGTACACAATATTTTTTTATTTCTCCTAGTGTAGTGGATTAATAGGTCCAACTATCTTGAGGATAATTTTGATTCCAAGTAAATCCCCAACTAATCTCATCATTTATTATATTCTTAGTGTTTTTATATTTTATGCAAGAGAAAGAAAGAAACCAGGGATTGAGAAATTGAATAAAAAATAGAAAATAAATATAAAAATGTAAAATATAGATAAAATGAAGTTATTTTTGGGAGTTAAAGTCTATTTCAGTTCATAATAAGTTAATTCGATGGATTTAGGTCATCAGATGTTGGAGTGGTATGCTGTGTAGACATTGAATATAAGTCCTTCTTCATGGGCAATGTGATAATCAAATTTTTTTATCTTCTGATGATAATACAATAGTGTGCTTATGGTTATAATGTTAGAAAAAGATGAAGGTTCACTAGGTTGGTAACCATATTGAAGTAGTCATGCTTAGTGATCCTTTATTTTAGGCGAGCAAGTATTACTGGTTGACCAGTTAGAACTTAGTATATAAATGCATCGGTCCTCAATGATAAGTAATGGGTGATTTAGTGGAATAAGAGATCAAGGGAAGTAATAAATATTGTATAGATTAATTTCAATCAGTAATTATGTTTTTAGTCACTTTTATCTTCCAATTAAAATCAAATATAGAATTATTGTTTCTTTCATGCACATAGGACACATTAGCCAAAGTATATTAATATCTTGAATTCATTTATCTCTTTTGGAATTTATATTTTCATTGAATTATTATGATTTTTCTTGTGTGGTCAAAGGATATATTGGTGTAGTGAGAAGGTTATTAATTATACCTAATTTTTATACATTCAGTTATGGGGAAAGAAGTTTCAAGAGGTTCAGTTTTCTACTCTACTGATCTGTGTGTGAACCTATAGTGGATCATGAACCCTAATTTTGGCAGTTTTATCATAACAATAGATGATTTGTTTCCCAAAAAGTTATAAAACCCCTATATTTTATGATATATTTCTCTTCAAATAAATTTTGTTTCTTTGATAGATTTATTTACACAAAACACCGAGTTTAAATGAACATAGTTATATTATTATTATTTAATGTGATAGTTATCTTCTAGATATCAGATTGGAAGGTATTAATAGAGCTAACTAAATCATGGAAATAATATTTTTTATATATGTACAAAATATATTCATTGGTTATAAAATGGTTATAATTGAAAATAAAAGCATTTAAAAGTAAATAAAGATATTTCTTTTTGAAAAAAATGGATTTTATGGGAATAATGTGTTTTTATTTAAATAAATTATATTAATCTCTATTTATGTATTATTTTAATGAAATAAAAAGATAATATATTCAATAAAATGTTTTAATATTTATACAAAGGTTTTTTCTAGGAATAGATTAATAATAAATCTAGTTCTATTTTTAAATATGTATTTTTATAAAAATGGTTTGATTTCATTTTTTACACTTATTGTAAAATACATTTTTTCCACTTATAAGAATTGAATCTTGGAAAATGGATCCAATATTTTGAATTAAAAGGTTAAAATTTGGTAAATAGGTCCCTTTTATGACAACTCATGTCTTTAATAAAACTTAATTCAGGATTTATTACACAAAGACACACATATTACAATCCTAAAAGATTGAAAGGTATAATGTATTTGGGTAATTAGACACATCAAATAATAACTTGAAATAAGGATATAAAAAATTATTTTAAATCCTTAACATACCCTTAAAATTCCATTGCTCTTCTAAAACCTCCTGAGATAACCTAGGGACATATACAAGAAAGGAGCGATCTATAAAGCCTAGTAAGCGAATAATAAAATCATAACATGATGAAAGAAATACATGTGAGTCAAGAGGAATATTAAGGTGACATAAAGGGGTGAATATTATATATATAAAAATTGAATCATGATATAATATGATACACTAGTGGAAAAAACGTTTAACACGTCGGCATTTTTCACATCATTTCTATATAACCGACATGCAAAGCTTTAATGATCGATATATCACGTCAGTTATTTTATAACCAACATGATATATCAATCAGGATCCATATTTTATGTTGGTTATAAAATAACCGATGTAAAATATACGGAGATTAGATTTTTTACATCGGTTATTGTATAACCGACGTGAAAAGAGAATCTGGTGCACTTTATCACGTCAGTTATAAAATAACCAACTTGATAAAATAAAGCTCGGTGCTTTATCATGGTGGTTATTTTATAACCGATGTGATAAAGGAAAGATCGGAACTTTACCACGTTGGTTATAAAAAAACCGACTTGATAAATCCAATCTCAGTAATTTATCATGTCGGTATAAAGCAACATATATCACGTCGATTATAAAATAACCGACGTGATAAATAGTTTTCTACGATGGTTATTAAATAAACGACATTATAAACATAAAAAAATAGTTTATCATGGTGGTTATTAAATAATTGACGTGATAAATCTTTTAAATGATTTATCGCACCCCGTATTCAGTCATTCTGTTTTCTTCGATTGGGCGACCTGTGACTCGTCTCTCTCGCACGGAAAACCTAGAATTGATTCATCAAAGTCATTCCCTCCATCCTTGTTTTGCCAAAATAATTATTCATATTTATTATTATCATATCTATCAGGTCGACTCACAACACTCAAGTAAGCCTCAAACGACTTCTTTTCATTTTTTTTCCGCGATGCCCTAAACTAATTTGTTGAGATGTTATTTTTATTTGTTCTTGCTATCATGGTTAGTTTCATAGTGTTCATATATACCATGCTAAATTATTTTCTGGTAAAATAAACCTATGGAAGTGTATCATGAAATTTTACGATTTTTGTGTGTTCTATCATGTGTGTGTGCATGTACAGGGGGTTTCCAAGGGGGTGGGGGGGGGGGGCTGTGCAAGTGGGTGGGGGTGTCTAGGGGGGTTGGGTGGGATATCCAGTTGGGTGGGGGTGTCAAAGGGGGTGGGTGGTGGTGTCCAGGGCGGTGCGGGGGCTGTCCAAGGGGGTTGGGGGTGTCCAAGTGGGTGCAGGGGATGTCGAAGGGGGTGGGGGGGGGGGTGTCCAGGGGGTGCGGGGGCTGTATAAGGGGAGTGGGGGCTGTCCAGAGGGTTCCGGGGGGGGGGGGGGGGTGTTTAGAGGGTTCGGGGGGGGGGAGGGAAATCCAGTGGTGTGTGTGTGTGTGTGGGGGGGGGGGGGGGTCGAAGGGGGGCCCGACTGTCCAATGGAGTGGGTGGGGGGGGGGGATATCCAAGGGGATGGGGGGCCTGTCCAGAGGGTTGGGGGGTTGTTCGAGGGGGGGGGGGGCTTTCCAGAGGGTTGGGGGGTGTCCAAGGGGGTAGGGGGTGGTGACCAGGAGGGGTGGGGGTATTCAGGGGAGGGGGTGTCTAGAGGTGTGGGGGGATGTCCAAGGGATGGGGGGCTGTCCAGAGGGGGGGGGGGGGTTCCAAGGGGGTGGTGGTATCCAGGGGGTGTCCAAGGGGGTGGGGGGTGGTGTCCAGAGGGTTAGAGTGCTGTCCAGAGGGTTGGGGGGTGTCCAGGTTGTCCATGGTGGTGGGGGGGGGGGGGGGCAGTCTAGGGGTGTGTGTGTGTGTGGGGGGGGGGGGGGGTCCAAGGGAGTGGGGGTGTTGAAGGGGGTGGGGGGATGTCCAAGGGGGTGGGTGGGTGGGGTGGGGGATATTCAGAGGGTTGGGGGGTGTCCAGGTTGTCCATGGTGGTGGTGGGGGGGGGGGCAGTCTAGGGGTGTGTGTGTGTGGGGGGGATGTCCAAGGGGGTGGGTGGGTGGGGTGGGGGCTGTCTAGAGGGTTGGGGGTGTCGGGGGGGGGGGGGGTGTCTAAGGGGGTAGGAGGTTGGGGGTGGTGTCCAGGAGGGGTGGGGTGTCCAAGGTGGTGGGGGGGGGGCTTTCCAGGGGGGCTGTCCAAGGGGGTGGTGGTGTCCAGGGGGTGTCCAAGGGGGTGGGGGGGGGGGGGGGTGGTGTCCAAGGGGGGGGGGGGGTGGTGTCCAGGGGGTGGGGGTGGCGGGGGGGGGGGGGGGGGTGTCCAAGGGGGTGGTGGTGTCCAGGGGGTGTCCAAGGGGGTGGGGGGGTGGTGTCCAAGGGGGTGGGGGATTAGTGTAAGTTGGGATTGACTATTGCATCGTGGTTTATGAGATTATGAAATGATGATTATATTGTTTCATGGATATTAGGCTATAATTTATTAGTGTTGTTTAAGGGGGTGGGGGGTGGTGTCCAAGGTGGTGGGGGGTGGTGTCGAAGGGGGTTGGTACAGTTTATGCTTGAGGTTTCCACTATGATTTTTAGGGATTCAAACATTATGAAAATATTAGGGGTGTTGAAATATTATTCTATTTGGTTATATATTTTTTTACTAGTCATTGACTATGAAAACATTATGGGTTACGGGGGAGACCAAGTCATGGTTTTCAAAGATGCGCAGTTATCCTGACCCCATTATGCCGTGATGATAGGATTTACACTGTGATTTTCTCCATCCGAGTTTTTATTTTAAATTTGATTTGATTCTCAGGTTTACTCCATTCTCTCCAATTTTCTATCAACTATTGGAGGCCCTATGGTTTTCTTGGATTCCATGTAATTTCCTTAAATAAGTTACTTATTCCATGTTCTTCTTACTTTATTCTTTGTTTCTTTTTTTCTTCTTCATTTACTTCTTGTTCTCCTTCATTCCTTCTATTATTAGGGATGTTTGGTCATTTTTAAATTGATGGTTTCATAGTAATCAATATCTTCTAGGGTTATTAGGAGGGGTGGGGGGTGTCCAGGGTGGGGGGCTGTCTAGAGGGGTAGGGGGATGTCCAGGGGGTGGGGAGCTGTCCAGAGGGGTGGGGGTGCTGTCCAAGGAGGTTGTGGTTTCTAGTGGGTGTCCAAGGGTGTGTGTGTGGGGGGGGGGGTGTCCAAGGGGGTGGGGGTGTCCAGGGGGTTGGGGGTGTCTAGGGGGTGTCCAAGGGGGTAGGGGTAGGGGTGGTGTCTAGGAGGGGTGGGGGTGTCCAAGGGGTGGGGGGGGGGGGGTATCTATAGGGGTGGGGGGATGTCCAGGGGGTGGGGAGGGATGTCTAGAGTGGTGGGGGGCTGTCCAAGGGGGTAGTGGTGTCCAGGGGTGTCCAAGGGGATGGGGGGGGGGGGGGGTGGTGTCCAGGGGGTGGGGGGGGGGGTGTCCAAGGGGGCAGTGGTGTCCAGCGGGTGTCCAAGGGGGTGGGGGGGGGGAGGGGTGTTGTCCAAGGGGGTAGGGGTATCTAGGGGGTGGGGGGTGGTGTCCAAGGGGGTAGGGGTGATGTACAGGGGGTGGGGGTGGTGTCCAGGGGGGGATGTCCAGAGTGGTGGTGGGGGGGGGATGTCTAGGGGTGTGGTGGGGGATGTCAAGTGGGGTGGGGTGGGGGGGGGGGGTTCTGGTCTGGTTTTGGTCGGGTTTTGGTCTGGGGGTGTCCAGTGAGGTGGGGGGTGGTGTCAAGGGGTGTGGTTGGGGCTGTCCAGTGGGGTGGGAGGGTGTCCAAGAGGGTGGGAGGGATGTCTAGGCGAGTGGGGGGATGTCCAGGGGGTGTCCAAGGGTGTGGGGGTAGTCCCAAGGGTGGGGGGAAGTCCAGTGGTGTGTGTGTGTGTGTGGGGGGGTGTCTAGGAGGGTGGGGGGGGGGGGGCAGTCTAGGGGTGTGGGGGGGGGGGGGGGGTGTACAGAGGTATGATGGGGGATGTCCAGTAGGGTGGGGGGGGGGGTTGGTCTATTTTGGTTTGTTTTTGGTAACTGTTTTTTCTGTTTCAGGGGTGTGGGAGGGCTATCCAGGGGTGTGGGAGTGCTGTCCAGGGGGTGGGGGGGTATACATGAGGGTGGGGGGGTTGTCCAGGGGTGTGGGGGGCTATCCAGGGGTTGGGGGGGGGGGGGGGTAGTCCAGGGGTGTGGGGAATGTCTAGGAGGGTGGGGGGGGGGGGTGTCTAGTGGTGTGGGGGTCTATCCAAGGGGTGGGGGAGCTGTACAGGGGGGTGTCAAGGAGTGTGTGTGGGGGGGGGGGTGTTGTCCAGGGGTGTGGGGGGATGTCCAAGGGGTGGGGGGAAATCCAGGGGTGTGGGGGGTGTCCAGGGGTGTGGGGGGTGTCCAGGGGTGTGGTGGGGGCTGTCTAGTGGGGTGTGTGTGGGGGGGGGGGGTTCTGGTCTATTTTTGTAACTTTTTGGTCTGTTTTAGGGGTGTGGGAGGGTTTTCCAGGGGTGTGGGAGTGATGTCCAGGGGGTGGGGGTATACAAGAGGGTGGGGGGGGGGGGGGGGGTAGTTCAGGGGTGGGGGGTGTCCAGAAGGGTGGGGGGTTGTCCAGAGGTGTGGGGGGATGTCCAGGGGGTGGGGGCTGTCCAGGTGTGTGGGGGTGTCCAGGAGGGTGGGTGGGGGGGGGGGGTTGTCCAGGGGTGTGGGGGAAATCTTGGCGGTGGGGGGTAGTCCAGGGGTGTGGGGGGGGGGGGGGGGGGTTGTCCAGGGGTGCGGGGGGATGTCCAGAGGTGGGGGGCTGTCCAGGGGTGTGAGGGGGGGGGGGTGTCTGGGGGTGTGGTGGGGGGTTCTGGTATGTTTTTAGTAACTTTTTGGTCTGTTTCAGGGGTGTGGGAGGGATGTCCAGGGGTATGGGAGTGCTGTCCAGGGGGTGGGGGTATACAAGAGGGTGTGTGTGTGGGGGGGGGGGGGGGTTGTCCAGGGGTGTTGGGGGATGTCCAGGGGGTGGGGGGACAGTCCAAGGGTGTGTGTGGGGGGGGGGGGTGTCCAGGGGTGTGGTGGGGGCTGTCCAGTGGGGGGGTGGGGTTCTGGTCTGTTCTGGTCTATTTTTGGTTACCTTTTGCTCTGTTTTAGGTAATTTGTCTAGGCATAGCAGTGGTTTAGTTTTATTTAAAAAAAATTATTTTTTACATCGGTAATTTCATAACTGACGTAAAAAATGCATTGGTATTAGGTTCAACGTCGGTTATTAGGAAACTGACATAATAACTTCATGGGAAATGGATTTTACTTTGGTTATTTCATAACCAACGTAATAAATTGAAATGGATAGTTTTTTACATCTGTTATTTTATAACCGACATCGTAGAAATGTTTTTTACGTCGGTTATTATATAACAGACGTTTGAAACTGCTTGGAAGACAGGTTTATCACATCGGTTATGAAAATAACCAATGTGATAAATGCTTCGGAGGAGTGCTTTATGACATCAGTTATTATTTAACCGACATTAAAGGGTATATACCACGTCAGTTATTAAATAACCGATGTAATAAACCATGACTTTGAAACATTTTCCAAAAAGGGTTTTTATCAACCGACATGAAAAACGCTTCGGATTTGTGTTTTTTACGTCGGTTGTAAAATAACTGATGTTAAAAACTATCTTTATAACATCTCCTATAATAACGTCGGCCAAAATCCGACGTTAAAAATAAAAAATAACCACCGTAAAAAATGTTTTCTGCACTAGTGAAAACATCAAGGAAACATATGAATGTTGAAACAACATAAAACTTGTAATTATAAGCATAAGTGAAGGCTAACCACCAAGAAATCATAACATATCATGCTTAGGATAATCTCCCATGAACCACCCATGGAATCTAATGAGATAAAAACATTACCCAATGCATTTTAGGGATATATAATTTTGGTCCCACTCGTCACATCTACGTACATGCATTATTGTGCCACATAGATCATGCAACATAATAATGTATTTCATAACTTTTAGTCCCATGGTTAATGAGTGTGAGATTACATAAATGGAAGTAACCAATAAATGAAGGATAATTACATCTATGTGAATATAATTGAGTGGAAATGGGGATAGGTATTTAGTATACAAATGTTTGGAATGGAAGAATCAGAGGATAATTTCAACAGTATAACAGGCGTACATAATGATCCATGGAAGGTTTTAATGAGAGTGAATTGTGATCTCAATTTTTTTGAAAATCACAAGGATGAAAAATATATGTGTAAAAAAATATTACAACATGAAAATTTTTGAATCAACAAGCTTAGTAAAAATAAAGTACATGAAATAAAAAGAAAGAGGAGAGGATCCCTTAACATTAGAGGGAACTTCTAAAATATTTATATGATCTTCATAAGATATTGAGAACACCATTAGAGGGATTTATAGAGGGATAGGGAGAGAAAATTTATGCTAAATGGGTTTTTAGTGAAGATGAGTGGGATGTTGGGTGGGTATTTATAGAAAAACAGAGTAGAATTATTTATTAATTTCTAACCTTATATTTTGGACTCTATATGATAAAATAATTAAAATCACAAACCTTACCATGGTTTTTGACCACGGTTTCGTCCAAAAAGGATTCATTTTAAATATTTTATAATTATAAGAACCTAACTACTTAAAATAGTACCATTGGTGATGTGGAAGTGACTCATGTTTATAAAGAATTTATTTTAAAACCTTAAAATATTATATAGGTTTTATAAGATTCATTAATGGATTATAAAATTAATAAAATAACTTTAAAAAAAATATTTTAAACGGTAAAACTATATTTTTTTGGATTCCACTTATTGCATTTATTATATCACTTTTATGCTATTATAATGTTATACTACATACCATATATTTATAACATATTTATCTTTACCCAAAAATTCTCATGTCTAAGAAAATTATTAAAAATTCACCATTGTATAATTTCGACATGATAATTTCAAAATTAAAATTTATTTTACCAAAATAATTTCCTAAATATGAGAATTTTTAAATTTTAAATAAAAGCACTTATTTGCTGAAAATACTAGTTTTTACTATACTAACAACTGTCTAAACCTTACAAAAATTATATTGGAATTCATTAAATTATTTTATGTTTTATATTTAAATAAATATCATTTAATAAGAATATTTTATTCAAATAAAATTAATTTAAAATATTCTTTAAATTATCAAAAGATTGTCTTAATTGAGGGTATATATTTCCTAAAAAAGAAAATTTTGATTTCTTCATATGAAAATATAATTTTTATCAAACATATTATATAATTATTTATAAAGTAATAATATAAAGGGATAATTATAATCACTATTTAATTTTAGAAAATAAAATATACAAATTCATATTACTAGGTTCTAGATACATAACCCCTTATTACACTAGTGTATTTCATAAAGGTAAGGTGTGTGATGGTGGTGATTTATTGGGATTATTCAGAAAACATGGTTTGGGCCATGATATTGATAAGCTTGAACTTCTCCCATAAACAATTTCAATCAAGCTTTAGTTGTTGGATCTCATCTCGAGCATAGTCAAGGGAAAAACTCAGTGATGCCATATCCAATGAAATCTTTGATAAATGGGATTCATAGGGTATACTCCTACTAGACAGGGCCACCATTTCTTTTATTTGTTTCAATTGGATTTTATCATAACCCTTAATATATACTAGTGATAACGGTCACTGTACAATGGCTATATTATTAATGCTTTTGATTCTTAACAGAATTTTAAATATGACCAACTATATTTTAAAATGATTCAAAATAACCAAATTAGGGAATGTGTTTTATATATTGAAATTAATTAATAATGCATTTATTCATGAAAAAATAAAATTTCATTTATAATGTTTAGGTCGTTAAATTCTGACACCTTCATAAATTTCACCCTTGATATTTTATTTCATACACAAAAACAGATGAGGGTACTTCTATTTCATTTATTATTATAGTTCCCATGTATCCTCCTCAAACTTGCGGTTCCTCCACAACACTTTGACCAGGTGAGTTATCTTTTTTCACAGAATTTTTTCTCTATGATCTAATATATTCACCAGATGCTCCTCGTATAAAAGATAATTCTCCAAGGGCACCATCTCTAGATTTAGTACATGTGAGGGGTCTGATATATAATTACTCAAGAGGGATTCATGAAACATGTAATGTACTTGAGATAAGTTAGTTGGGAGTGATAGTTGATAGTAAACCACTCCAATGTGATTAAGAATCTCAAATGGTTTGATGTATCTAGGTATAAGATTTCCATTCTTCCCAGACCTCATAAATTTATTCCATGATGGTATATGAAGGAACACATTGTATCCAACCTCAAACTCTAGGTCTTATCAATGATTTTCAGCATAGATTTTCTATTGATTTTGTGGATTTCATATGACTTTTAATGAATTTAACCTTCTCTATCATATCTTGGATAACATCAGGTCCCATAATATTTCACTCTCCAACTTCATCCCAGCATGTTGGAGCCTGATACCTCTTCCCATGAAGGGCCTCATAAGGTTCCATTTGAACACTATAATAGAAACTATTTTTTATAACAACTCCACTAAGGGAAGGTACTGGTATCAACATCCTTGTAAATCCATTGAATATAATCTCAATATATCCTATAGATTTTGAATTTTCCTCTTTGAATGACCATTTATCTGATGTTTATAAGAAGTAATATAACTTAGCTCTGTATCATGTTCTTATCAAAAGATTCTCCAGAACCTTGAGGTAAACATGAGGTATCAATTAGATACAATAGAGAGTAGAACTTTATGAAATATTACACCTTAATTTATTTATATTTTTGTGATTTATTCAAGAAGGAAATCCTCTTTAATAGTAATGAAATACACTAAATTTGTAAGGTGATCAACTACCAACCATATAAAGTTATTACCTTTAGGTTTCCTAGGGATTCCTATGAGGAAACCCATTATTATGTTTTAACATTTCTATACAGGTATGAGAAATGGTTTAATTATACCCTTAGACTTCTATAATCTAGCCTTGACTTGTTGGCATACTGAGAATAAAGATAAAAATTCTGTAATATCCATCTTCATGTTATCACACCATAAGTTTTGCTTCATATCTATATATATCATAGTGTTTCTAGGATGAATCGATAAATATGATCTATTCAAATAATATATAAGTGCCCTTTTCAAATATGGTATTAACGAGATACATATTCAGGATCCAAACCTTATAACACCATCTTTAGAATATCTAAACTCTAGAATATTAACTACCTTCTTTTTTAGCTCCTCATTATACTTTTTTGACTTCTTAATCCTCTAAATAATTTATGGTTGAGAATTTATTTTAGAAAGGTAGGATGAATATCCTTTTATGATTCCCATGTCCATCCTTTGTATGTCCAAGAATATTGGATCACTTTCAATCCTTATCACCAATAGGGTTGTATGGTTCTTTCTACTCAGAGCATCTGCCACTTTGTTCTCCTTCCTAGGAAGGTAATTTATTGAATAATCATAATCCTTGATCATCTCTAACCTTTTTAATTGGTTCTTATTGAACTCCTTTTATGTGAATATATATTGGAGGATTTTATGATTTTTATATATTTCACACATCTCCCTATAAAGATAATGTCACCAAATATTTAATGTGAAGACCACTGCATCCAACTAAAGATCATGCACTGAGTAGTTTTTAAAATTGATATTTAATTGGTAGGAGGTATAGGCTATCACTTTTTCAACTTGCATGATTATACAACCCAATCCCCTTTTGGACACATTACTATAGATCACAAATACTTTCCCATTTGTGGGTAATGTGAACATATATGAAATGATTATCCTCTTCTTTAACTATTTAAATCTATATTCATATTCATCATTTTAGATAAACTTCACTCCCTTCCAAATTATCTTGGTTAGTGTGATTTAAAATCCTGGGAAGAATCTCACAAATAGAAGATAGTACCCAAATAGTCTAAGGAAACTATGGATTTCCATCATAGATGTTGGTTCAAACCATCCTTCAATTTCCTCTTTTTTTGAAGGATCCATAGATATGATTTTATCAGTGATAAAATTCCCTAGAAATATTACTTTCTACATACAAAATTCATATTCACTATACTTTTTATAAAAAATGTTCTTTCGCAAGGTCTTCAGTAAAATATTCAAACACCTCTCATGTTCCTCATTACTTTTGGAGTATATAAGAATATCATCTATACAGGATAACAAAAATTTACTAAGATAATACTTAAATAATATATTCATTAATTCCATGAAGATATATAGATAATTAGTGAGTCAAAATGGTATCACTATAAACTCATAGTGACCATAACTTGTACGGAAAGTAGTCTTGGGTATATCCTCCTTCTTCACCTTTATTTGGTAATATCCTAACTAAATATCCACATTAGAGAAGTACTGGTCTCCATATAGCTGACCAAAAAATTCATCAATCCATACTTATTATTTATACTGTTCTTTTTAAGCTCACGATAATCAATGTAGAGTCACATTGACCCATCCTTCTTCTTGACAAAGAGGATTGAAACACCCCATGGTAAAGAAATTGGGTGTATAAAACCTTTATCCATATTCTCCTGTATTTTATTCTTCAACTCCTCAACTTCAACATTTTCCATTGTTTATCGATTCTTGGATATTGAAAATGATTTAGGTATAATGTTGATTGAGAACTCAAACTCATAGATTATAAGAAGACCGCAGAAATATTCAGAAAACACATCACTATATTCCTTTATAATGGGAATTTCATCAAGGATAATATTTTACTTAGTCTCAATCATTTCATCTAGATACACTTTTTCATAAGGAAATAATATCCATGCGAGATATTATGATACCGAAGGATATTCATCCTGATCATTTCACTTGTATATAATCAAAGGATGATTCATGATACGAAGGAAAATTTACTTCTCCATATAATTTGTGTTATATCTATATAAGGAAAAAAATCCATACCCAGAATTCCATAAAATTCTGTTAAAGGGATTATCACAAGGTTTACTAGGAAATTCATCCTGAAAATATGGACAAGGTAGTAGTAATATATTTGGGATGTAATAACTGACCCATTTTTAGTCATCATCGATAACTAGACTTATATGTTTTGAGATGGTGTTTGAATAGTTACACTAAGCTTTTGTGATATGAAATAATTTATAGAACCATAATAAAATAGTAAGTTCACTATTCTTGAATTCATAACCATCATAACTATCACCAAATTGTTGTTAGGATCCACCTCAGTAGTTGTGATGGTATAATATCACCCTTTCTCTTTAGGCCTTGGAAGTTGTTGGCATAAATTATTATCAACAACCCTTAGTTTATTACATTGATTAACATAGTTTCCTTCTTCATTAAAGTTAAAACATTGGACAGTAGGATGATGGTTTAATATAGTATTATCTTCTTCTATCAAATTGGTGGGTTTCTCTCATCATTATTCGATAGGTAGGTTCCCTTTCTTCCCACACCCAAAGCATTTCCTTTTCCCCTTTAGGAAATTTCTGGGATGATTCTTCCCACACTTTTTTCAAGTCGGGTGTTGGACATTATTAACCCTATAATATTTCTCCATCATAATTCCAAAATTAAAATCCAATATCTACTTCCTATATCCCAACCCATGAGACCTGTAATATTAATTGATATCCATTTAAATTTTGAGGGCATATCAAACGATTTCCTCATAGGTGTCAAAGTATCAAATTTCCAAATACTTTTATAGATTTTACTTTAACTCACTAAATAAGTGGGCAACTTTACTTTTGGGGTCAAAGAAAAAGATGGAGGTGTATCATGCTTTTCTTGAGAAGTTATCCTCATACACCCTGATGGATTCATCATCCCTTTTCTTGAGGTTAATGAATTCAATCTCTATTTTTAGTTATAGTGTGTGAGTAAAATATATTTTGTAAAATATTTTCTATAATTCTTACCACTCCATTGATTCAATATCCTCTTCAAGCTTTGTATTTTTGATCAACGTAAACCATTCATCAACTTCTCCTTCCATAAGATAAATATCCAACATTACCTTCCCTTTCTTAGAGCATTAAATGGTGGAGAATATATTATTAATGGAGATGATCCATTATTCTATGATTAAGGGATCAAAATATAATTTAAAAGTTGGAGGTCTTTTTCACATAATGGTCTTAATACCTACTTGATATTTCTGAGTGGGATATGGGTGTTCTTCTAGATTCAAGTTTATATTAAAAACATGAGTCAATTGAGGAATTATCATCATGTAGTTCCCAATTATTTCTGCCATTAGGTTGGGAATCTCATTTTTCCAGTCATAATATTTCCCCTCACATTGGCTGTTTAATCGGTTCCTCCTATTTCTAGCCGTTGACTAGAATAGAGGGAAAATCAAGGATGTAATTTTTCAAACTAATAAACATATAAAAGGGAAACTATGAACATTAAATGGATAACTCATAAATACATATATTCATTAACCTATTAATTTATACAATTAAATATAAGTTATCCATGTTTAATTTCCTATCATTAAATTTCGTGGGAATTTTTATTCTCTTAATAATGGTTCATAAAGTGCTTGTGAATTTCCAAAGAATATCCTTCAAGAGTTTAAAACCCAGTGTTTATAAAGGCATTTTTATGCACTAGGTGATGATCAAGTTAATTCCTAATGCACCCTTTTAGGGGTTATTACCCCTAGGTACAACTATTCCATAGCCACATCCACTAGTTGTATCTAAACAAAGATCTATTTCTCATAAAACACTTAATTTAAACTTTAACATAATTTAGGGATATTATATTATGGTTAGTCTTATCCTTAAGGCTTTCACTAAAGTTATATATTCCGAATACCCAAAAATAACTTTACATTACTCTGATACAAACTATGATAACCCATATCTTTAATAAACCTTAATTCATGATTTATTACATAATGACACACATAATATAATTATAAAAGATTGAAAGGACAAGTGACTTTGGGTAATTAGATACATCAAAAAATAACTTTAAATAGGGATAAAAAACATTATTTAAAATTACTTAATATTCTCTTAAAATTTCATTACTCTTTTAAAACTTCAAGGGATAACTTGGGGACATACATAATAAAGGGGTGATCTATAAACAAAAATAAGGGAATACTCAAAGAATAATATGATGAAATCTATACATGTGAGTCAATAGATATATCAATGTGATATAAATGTGTGATAATGATAAACATGAATATTGAAGCATGATATAAGGTAATAACATCAAGGTAATATAGGAATGTGGATACAACACAAAACATGACATCATAAGAATACGTTAAGGATAAACACTGAGAAATCATAACATAGTTTTCTTAATATAACCTCCCATGAACCATACATGGAATCTTAAGAGATAAAGACATTACCAATTAATTGTAGGGATATATAATTCTAGGCCCACCCATCACATTCATATCATGTACATGCATTATTGTGCCACATAGATCTTACAATAAAAAATCACCTTTCATAACTTTTCATACCATTGGTTAGGAGTGTGGGATTATATACATGGAATTTCAAAATTTATTAAGGATAGGTACATCTAGGTTAATAACCTTTAGTTGAAATGGGGATCAATATTCACTATATAAATGTTTGGCATAGAAAAATCATAGGATAATTTCAGTAGCATAATAGGTATACATAAAAATTCATGAAAGGGTTTAATGAGAGTAAAAGGTGGTATCTCATTAATTGTAAATAATCAGGATAGTAAAGAGATTCTTAAAAATACATTACAACATGATCAATTGGAAATGAAAATTCTTTGCACAGAGGAAGTACTTGAAATAAAAATGAAGAGGAGAGGATACCTTACCTTAAGAGGTAACCTATAAAATGTTAAGAGGAGCTTATTAAGTGATTGAAAACACATTGGGAGGTATTTAAAGAGGTATATGAAGATAAAATTCATGTTAAATTTGTTTTGAGTGAAGAGGAGTGGGAGGTTGGGTGGGTATTTATAGCAGAAGAGAGGTGAATTCTTTATTAATTTTAAAACTTAGGTTTTGGAATCTATGATAAAATATTAAAAACCAAAAATCATTCCCATGGTTTTTGTAAATATTTTCTACTAAATAGTAGTGATTTTAAATATTTTATAATTCTATGAACCAAACTCTTTAAAATAATACCATAGGTGATGTGGAAGTGAGTCATTTTAAAAAATAATTTATTTTAATCCTTAAAATATTATATAGGTTTTGGAGGATTCATTAAAGGATTATAAAATTAATTAAATAACTTCAAAAACGCATTATTTTAAAGGGGAAAACTATATTTGGTAGTGTATTCCCCTTATAGAATTTATTACATCACTTTTGGTCTATTATGATGTCATAATACAAATCATATATTTATACCATATTTAATTTTTATCTAAAAATTTAAATATCTTAAGAAATTATGGAAAAATTTACTGTTGGATAATTTCAATGTTTTGATTTCAAAAATATTTTTATTTTTAAAATAAAATTAATAAATATGAGAAATTTATCTTTTAAATAAAAATAATTCTTTACTGAAAAATACTTTTTTTAAGATACTAACAACTTTTTGATCCTTATACTAATTATATCGGAAATCATTAAATTATATTATCATCTGTATTTAAATAAATATTATTTAATAATAATATTTTATTTAAATAACATTAATTTAAAAAATTCTTGAAATTATCAAAAGAGTGTATTAATAGAGAGTATATATTTCCAAAGAAAGGGCAGTTTTGATTTCTTCGTATGGAAATATAATTTTTATTAAACTCATAATATAATCATTTAGAAAGTAATAATAGAACGGTATGAATATAATCAATATTTCATAAAAAAATAACATATAAAAATTAATATTACTAGGGCCTGGATACATAGCCCATTATTATACTAGCATATACCCTAAGGGTAAGGTGTGCAATGGTGGTGCTTTGTTAGTGTTTTTTAATGAACATGGTTTTGGCTGTGATCTCGATAAGCTTGAACTTATCCTATAAATTGTTTCACTCAATATTTAGTTGTTGGATCTCAACTTGGAATTGGTTAAGGGAAAATACCAGCGATTCCATATCCCCTAGAAGTTCTGATAAATGGGCTTCATAGGGTGTGATCCTATTGGTCGAGACTATCACTTATTTAATCCACATAAATTGGATTTTATCATGAACTTTAATATATACTAATAATAACAGTCACTATACAACAACTATATTATTAACAATTATGATATTTAATAGTCTTTTAAATCTGACATGCTATATTTTATAAAAATCCAAAATAACCAAAATAGGGGATGTGTTTTCTATAATGAAATTAAATAATAAGGAATTTATTATTTCAAAAAGGTAATGTTATTTATAAAATTTTGTGTCATTACAAATTTTATTTTTTTCATTATGAATAGTAACCTTGGTAAATTTTTGTCACCTCGGTAAGGGTAAAAAGGGTAAAATAAGGTTAAAACTTTGGGATAAAGACTTAAAATTTATCTAACCCTAGACTTTATACTATTATATAAGGGGAGTTAGACTATTCTCATCCAATTATTTAATATATGTCCACTTGGTTCCATTATTCTTCTATTATGACATTTATATTATTTTAAGAAAAGGATAAATACAGAATGTTAATCTCTTGACTTTAATAAATCTATTTTTTATTATAAAAATAAAAACATGATAAGTTCATTTATAAATGTTTATTTGAAATATGAATTAATATTTTTAGTCATGTTAATTTATTTATAATTTTTAGTGATTAAATAATTACCTTAGATTCTTAGACAAAACTGATGTAGTAATTATTCAATTAAGAAAAAATAAAATAAATGATTTTAAAAATATTACAAGTAATATATTTTGGATGAATTATTGAGTTACATGAATTTTTTATATAATAATAAAATATTAGGTATTTTTTAAAGGTTTATATTTTAATTCCATAACTATCTTGATTACTTTAAAGTCAAAGTAAATGAATATTGTCAAAAATGACATTAATGGAATTTTATAAAAATAATAAAATATATTTAAATAATAAATGAATGATGATAAATAGTCTATAATTTCATAACTTGGACAATTATGAACTAATTTATTTCTTATAAGTAAAATTTTAACCCTTCAAGATTGAAATTTTCATTACCGTGGTTAAGGATAAAATTTGTTAACAAAGGGGTTAAACCAAAAGAAAATGTTTAAAATGACATAAAAACCTATATAAATTTAATTATATGATTTTATTTAAACCTTATACTATTTTTATTCAAATATCATTCTATTTTTAAGAATTTGGATTAAGAATGAATGAATTATATTTAAATTTATTAGGAAATTCCATGTGTGTCCTTTCCCTCCCTTGAAAAAGGGCATTCCTTCTATCTTTTATTTAATTCTCCTTAATCCATATATATTTACCAAAATAATAAATATTATATTTTAAAATTCCCTATCCATGAAATATAATTTATTTTCTTCTTAAAATACCATTCCAAGGGTCCTTAAGTAAGGATCTAAAGGAGGCCTACCAAAGAAGAGGTAATCATTCTACCCTACCTCTTTCATTTTTTTTCTTCCTATAACTCCACTAAATCTATGGTATTCATAATAATATAATAAATTAAGTATCATAAATATAATTAAATATTATAAATATATTAAAACCACCATTTTTACCCTCTTTTCCATCAAATAGGAAGTGAAAGTATTTCTTGTCCGTGTGTGTGGACTACCGCCTCCACATAGCAATACAATTCATTATCCATCACCATATTTCATGGAAGGTTAATATGATGGTTTTAATTTTTATAAATTATATTTATGAAATAATTATTATCCTATAATTATAATTTTATATCTAACTTCTTACCTTCTCATCCATTGGAAAATGAAAATGCCGCGCATGTGTACGTCTGGACTACCACCTCTATGAGGCGATGTGATTCATTTTTCATTTCAGATTTACATTGATTATAATATGGGTAAACTTAATGAATATATATAATATATATTATATAATAAATATTCTATAAAGGTGAATTTTTATTCAACTTTTTTTCTGTTTCATCCATCGAAAAGTGAAAACATTGTTCATGCGTATGTATGGCCTACTGTTTCCATGAACAATGTAATTCATTTTTCTATATATATCCTTTATGAATGATTATATGTAGAGACCCATCCCTAGATAGCCCAAAGACGGTGTATTATACTAAATACATTGGCATTATTACAAGGAATCAAGCCTCGAAGGACCGATCAATTTAGTAGTCTTGGTAAACAAGACACATAAATGAGTATTGTATTAAAAATGAATACATTGATTACAACATAATTTATTTTCTTTCTAAATAAATAAATCTGAGCATAACTCTAATCTATCTAGTAAATCAATACATATCTTTCATAGTAAACTTCTTTCATTCCTGATGAAATAAACACAATAAGGGTGAGCTCAAATGCTCTGTAAGGGAAAAAATATAGCGGAAGCAATAATGAATCAATGAGAATAGTCAATATGGAAAGGTAAATAAATGAACACACATTCCATGTAATAAATAAACTGAATGTAATAATGTAATCAATATGGGAAGTTAATAACTGAAACACATTCCATATAGATAAATTAAAATTAAATAAATCCATAGATATATTGATGCCAAATCTCATAGATAAATAATAACTAAATTCTCAAGAAAGGAAATGCTTATTTGTCAGATGTCATGTTTCCAAGTCACATGATTCATTTACCATCAAAAGATAGTTTAACCATTTACATAACATATTCATCCCATGAGACTACTAATGCATCGAGGGGCTTTCATCCACCAGTCCCCTACCAGTAGGGCTTTCCTTAAATAGTCCCCAACCCATGTATTTCATGTCCATAACATTCCTCATATATCAAATAAATAATATTCCTTATCAAATATATGTATTGAATAATGTATACGAATTTATAAATATTTCCCAAATAAATAAATAAATGTAAAATTAGACACCATAAGTAAAAATTGTATATGGTTTAGGTGATAGTAATATCCATGATAAATGAAATATATAATTTAGGGGAAATTAAATGTTCAATGATCATAGAAGATTGAATATTTAAAGGGTACTAAAATATAGATCAAGGAACTGAATGTGAATAATATCCTTGGCCAAATAAATCATAAAGAATCCAGAGGAAGAATAAGGATGGTATCAATACAACATACCCCAAAGTATAGTAAAATAAAGGTTCTTTGTTGTTAATGAAATAAAATAATAACTTTAAAAAATATTTTTGAGGAAAATATCATTTATATTTAAAAAACAATTTGAAAATATTTTTCATTGAAAACCCCTTCTAAAAAAATTTTCATTAAAAATAAACCTTTTGAAATTGAGAAGGAGGATTCAAATAAATGACGACATATAAATCCTTATATGTCGTATGAGTTAAGAAGAATATTCCTTTTGTATGAAAAAATGTTAGAAAATTCCTCATTAGGAAATAAAAAATAAGATTCATTTGAAAAAATTGATAAAATAAAAAAAATTTAAAATGTATTTACCAAATAATTTTAAAAAAACTTTTTGAAAACATTTTAATAAAACATGTTTTTTATAAGAAAAAATGTTCTCTGACTAAAGAGAGAAATAAAGTTGGGTTTTATGAAAAAAATTTTCTAAAAATATCTTAGTAACCAAAGAACAAAAAAATGTTACTAATAGTTGAAAATGGTAACAGATAATTATATAAGAGTTAATGGTATTATTGAAAAATAGTTATATAATTTCCTCAAATGGAAATTTCATTGAAAGATCATTAGGATTAGTCTTGAGGAAAATAACCTTTAAATATTCCATCATGTCCCATACCATTTTGAAAAATTTTTAAATCATAAATCTAATGAAAGGATAAAATTAAATAAAAGTAGTAAATACCAATGTGGAAGTTTTCACACCATATATAATAAATTAGGTGTACAATAATTAATTATGCCACATGAAATGAAAATGAGACAAGAATCCCTTACATTGTGTTTCCTTTCAGGTGAACATCCTTTAATATCCTATATAATAAACTTATGTTAATTTCATAATTTATTCAGAACCTTTTTCATATTTATAATTAATTTTATTTCACTTATTACCATGTTGTGTACAACTACTTAAACAATTAAGTTTACACTAGGTGTTTTTGACCAAATTCAGTTTATGTGTCAAAACAACTATCTTTGGTCAACTATGGTCAAAGGGGTAATTATATAAAATCAACAGAATAATAACCATGGAATAATTATCATATTTGTGAAATAAATTATAATTTTAAAATAAATCATTAAATATGTTTATTAAAATTAGAATATGTTACAATCATGAAGAATGTAGGCCGTACGTACGCATGAGTAACATTCCCATTTTTAAATGATCATTGTGGAAACAAGGTAAGTATCTAAAATCTATCCAAAATGATCATGATATAATAAATATAATATTTTTTGTTAATATATACTTATATATAGAATTATTTGGTGTAAAAGGAATCACATCATGTCGAGGAGGCGGTAGTCCACACGTCCACAGATGACATTATATCTTTTAAAGTGTGTAAAGGGGTAACAAAGAATATATATATATATATATAGAAAGGTAAATATGTCATGAATATATTATTGATGTTGTGTATTTCAATTATGTTTAATTAAAACCAACCTTTATATGTTGCATGTTTAGTGTGAACGAATCACAACGCCTTGAGGGGAAGGTAGTCCACACTTCCTCAAACGATGTTATCGTATTAGTGTAAAATGAAAAGTATTAAAGGTAGGTGTAATAAAAGGATTACGGAAGTATAAATAAACAATAAATATCATATGTAATATATATAAATGTATTTTACCTTATAATATCCATCATAAGATGTGGTAATGTAGAATTTAACAATCATCATTTCGTGAGGCAGTAATTCACCATTCACAGAAACAATATGTTCATTGCCCATTAAATGGATGTGTGTGTAAGTTTAGGTATAAACCTTAGTATAACAACATCCTAGTATATATAGGATATTTGTGTTGTTATGAAATAATATAATAAGTATATTTTAGGGGCTGGATAATGTAAATGAAACTAGAGAGATTGAGAAATGACATTACCTTTTAATCAGGAAACTTATTTTGGTTTAAAACAAAAGGAATCCATGGAAGGTATTATTAACAAAGGAAGGATTATAGGTCTAGGGGAGGGATTTTGGGAGACAATTTAGGAATGTATTGGCCAAAATTATGTGGTTTTAGTGTTGTGATTAACAGAAAGAGATGGTGGCCTTTTATAGGGAAGGAAAAGGACTCACATGGTATTCTTGAAAAGAAGTTAGGTGTTCACAAGTTGGTACCTAATAAAGGTCATAAAACAAACCATCAAAACTCATGAATGTATGTTTCATGGCCTAAATATGGCCAGAACATGCGTGTTGCACAAGTTTCTAGGTCAATTGGACCCTTATACTTGAGGTTTTAGGCCATTTTAAGCCTATTTACACCTTAATCACTGTAATTAGTTTTAATCACTTTCACTAATAATTTTTTGTCAAAAATTAAGTTTATATTATTAGAACACAAATATTATCTTTATTAAAAATTTTTATTTCATATTTTAGAAATTAAAATCACAGAAGCGGAAAAATTACGATTCATGATAATCTTACAGACATGCAGTTTAATTAGTTTCAGTAGAAAAATGTTCAAAAGATTGTTATGTTTTTATAATTAATTTAAAAGTTATATTAATTATAATGAACTAAATTATATTAATATGCATATAATTGATCCAATTTTACATTAAAAAAATTTATAATATAATTTAACATTATTTTTTTAAATGAAAATGCATTTTTTAACTAAAATGCAATATTTTTCACAATTCACTAAAAAATGAAGTTTCTCAGAAAAATACAAACAAATCATCCTATGATAGTATTGAAATTATGAATTAAAAAATGAAGTTTATTTTATCAAATTAATTTGATAAAAGTTTCAAAATTAATATTTAAAATAGGTTCTCCATTAAAAGGCGGTAAAAATGCCATAATAAAAATATAGGTTTTTATGTAAAATATTGGGTTTTATCTTATCTTATTCTTACCAAATCTATTGTATGAATATCAAAAATAATTTATTGAAAATGTAACATATTTATTAAACTAACATCACTAACTAATTGTAATTAATTTAATATATTAGGGTAAAATAGCTTTGTGAGTATAAAAATAGTTTTCTATAAAAATATCATTTTAATATTCAATTGGTTCTTATATTCATTTCTAATTTATTTGTAACCACTGATTTAGTTGTATGAACCATATATTTTCATAAGTTAGTTAACACTATTCATAATGACTAGTTTATATCTTATTATATTAAATAATAATGTTTTAATTATAGATTATTTCTCGGTAAGACTTAGTACTGTGTATATCGCAATCCATCAAAGAAGGTCACTTTTGCGTGTAACACAAGATATAGAGGAAGGTAGTTGTTGCGTATGATGTACACTAACTCTATGCGAATTGAAAGGTAACTCAGTGTTTCATGCATTTAAATATATAGAATATATTTCAAATAGTAAATATATTATAAAGTATATGGATATTATATTACCTTACGCGCTTGCTATCGCATGTCACACATGCTATTGAACACAAGTTTCTTACTTTAGTTTTTTTGAGGCATCACATTATCCCCACCTTATTTAAATTTAATCCCCACAATTTAAAATCGATCATGGTGATATATTGTTTGATACTTCCTAGGTTTTAAATCCCATATCATGTTAAGGGTTCATAAGTAATCCTCCATAAAAGAGAGAATGGAAAGTACTATGGTAACATGGAATACCATGTAAATAGGTCTCTAAGTAAGAGAACATGAGTGTAAAGTATAGATACATACTTGGAGTAAAATCGTAAATATTTATAGGGAGCGAATGAGGTCATCAATCACAAACAAGTGAATGATCAATGGAAAGTTGAGGGCCTTAAAGCCATAAATATTTGATGATTTAGAAAGCCATCAGTTCAGTAGAAATTCAGGTATTAGGATTTTTTTATTTCAAATCCATTTTCCTAATTTTGGGTAGTTCTTTTAGTAACCAATAATATAATGAAATATTCTTACATGATATGTTTCAATCTCATATGAACAATCCTAACTTTTTGTTGTGCTTCGATCAAATTCTAATTCATCTGTTTACTCCCAAAAATTAATTACTAATAATGGATTTTTTTTATGCCTAAAGTACTATAATATACTTTTAAAGGATCCTAAGGCCTATAAAAGAGTTAAATGTCTAACTATTTGTCCCTAAATATCATTCAAAACCAATATGGTTAATATATTATTTTTTAATCCGGAAAAGTGTTACTATGGGTTCATGACTGAATTTCCCAAGGCCTAAATTTTTATTTATTTTTTGGATAAAATCCCTTTTAAGGATAAAGGGGGAACCTCACATGACTTAAAAGACATAAAAACATAAACATAACTCAGTCCCAAAACAAGACTACAATAGGATTTGGGTGATCTTCTTATGGTTCGGTTTAAGGGTTCCAGTTACTACTGGTTTATCATTAATATTTATTTATTAAATTGTTTAACTAAAAACAATGAAAATTAACAAGTACATTGCACAGGAAAGTGGTTGGAGTGAAACCCTTATCATCATTCGGTCATGGGTTCATGTCCCATGGCCTTACTGGAATTGATTGGTTGTCACCCTACCTAAAGGTTGTCCTTTTCTAAAACCCAATTAATATAACTTCCAAATATAAATATAATGAACATCATTGAAATTAGGTTAATCTCTAAATATCATTTTAACTAGTATTTTCAATACCTCTTTAATATATAAATACCTTTCCCATTTTATTTCCACATAGGTCCTTCCTTGGTCTAAAGTTTATCTATAACGTCATTAGTTATATTTATAAATCATGACAACTTATCTTCAATCTAAAACTACTTAGATTTAACCTAGTTACTTATTATGTATCTATATCCTTTATAATGGGTTATAAAATTGTATTATCCTATGCATATCTCCTGGGAGTGTCAAACTTGGTGCGCAGTAAGGCCCGTTGTTGTGTACCATGTTACCCCAAGTCAAGCTCGGAACACCTTATCAGAGTTGTCACTCCAAGGAACAACTTTTCCAAAACGACATCCACTTGTTGTATCCAGATAAGGATATATTGATAGGAAGACCCAAATAATCTATACTTTACCAAAATTAGAGGTTTTTCATCTAGAATTCTTTAAATTATACCTTAGGGTTATGTTATCTAATCTAGGTTTTCCTAAATCTAGTTCCCAAGGTTTCTACTAAACTTCCTTTGATGCCAAATGCAGATACCCAACTCTAGATAGATGAGAGCCTATTTTTGATACTAAAAACATTGGTACCATTACAAGGAATCAAGCCTTAAAGGATTGATCATTTTAGTAGTCTTGGTAAACCATATACATAAATGAGTATTGTATTACAAATGAATACATTGATTACAACATATTTTTTTATTTATAAATAAATAAATATGAGGATAAATATAATCCATCTAGTAAATCCATGAATATATTTTATAGTAATCTTCTTGTATTCCTGGTGAAAGAAACATAATAAGGGTTATCTCAAATGCTCAGTAAGGAAAAAATATAACAGAATAAATAATGAATCAATGAGAATAGACAACATGGAAAGGTAAATAACTGAACACACATGCCATGTAATCAATATATTGAATGTAAGAATGTAAGAAATATGGAAACAAAATAAGTGAAACACATTCCATATATATAAATTAAAATGAAATGTATCCATAGATATGTCGATACAAAATCTCATGGATAAATAATAACTGAATTCTCAAAAAAGGAAATACTTATTTATTAGACGTCATGTTTCCCAAGAACATGATACCTTTACTATAAAAAAATATTTTAACCATTCCAATTTCCCAACTAATTCGTCTCATGAGACTACCAATGCATCAAGAGGATTTCATTCGCCGGTCCCCAACCTGTAGGGATTTCCTTAAATGACCCCCAACCCATTTATTTCTTGTCCAAAGCATTTTTCATATATCAAATAAATAATATTCCTTATCAAATATCTATATTGAATAAAGTATATAGATTTATGAATATTTCCCAAATAATGAAATAAATGTCAAAGTAGACACCATATGTAAAATGGTATATAGTTTAGGAAATAGTAATATCCATGATAAATGAAATGGATAATTTAGGGGAAATTCAATGTTCAATGATTATTGGAGATTGAATATTTCAAGGGTACTGAAAAATAGATCAAGGTAGTGAATTTGAATAATATCCTTGTACAAATAAATCATAAGCCATTGAAGGAAGAATAAGGATGGTATCAAAACAATATACCCCAAAGTAGAGTAAAATAAAGGGTCATTGTTGTTGATGAAATAAATGAATAACTTTAAAGAATATTCTTGAGTAAAATTTCCTTTTCTTTTGAAAAACCTTTTGAAAATATTTTTCATTGAAAAAACCTTTTAAAAACATTTTCATTAAAAATAAACCTTTGGAAATTGAGAAGGAGGATTTAGAGAAATGACAAAGGATAAATCTATATATATCATATGAGTTGAAAAGAATATTCATTTTGTATGGAAAAAGGTTAGAAAATGCCTTATTAGGAAAGTGGCAAGAATATTCCTTTGAAAACATTAGTAAAAGATAAAAAAGGGTAAAAATTTATCTACCAAAACATTTTGAAAAACCTTTTAATAAAACATGGGTTTTAGAAGAAAACATGTTCTTCGACTAAAGAGATAAATAAAGTCGGGTTTTATGAAAAATATTTTTCAAAAACATTTTAGTACCAAAGACTAGAAAAATGGTAATAACACTTGAAAATGGTCATGAATAACTAGATAAGAGTGAAAGGGATATAATTTCCTCAAATGTAAATTTCATTAAAAGATCATTAGGATTAGTCTTGAGGAAAACAACCTTTAAACATTCCAAAGTGTCCCATACAACTTTAAACCATTTTAAATAATAAACCTTGTGAAAGGATAATATTAAATGAAAGTATTAAATACCATGAAGATAAGGTTCTCATGCAATTATATTTCAATGTGGAAGAATTTACACCATATATAAGAAATTAGGTGCACAAAAATGAAGTATGCCTCATGAAATGAAAACGAGACAAAAATCCCTTACCTTGTGTTTCCTTTCGGGTGAACATCCTTTAACATCCTGTATAATAAACTAATGTTAATTTCATACTTTCTTCAGAAACTTTATCATGTTTATAATTAATTTTAATTCAATTATTACCATGTTGCGTACAACTATTTAAACAATTAAGTTTACATCAGGTGTTTTTGACCAAATTCGGTTTATGTGTCAAAAAAACTATTTTTGGTCAACTATGGTAAAAGGGGTCATTATATAAAATATCCAAAATAATAACAATGACATAATTATCATATTTTTTTCATCAATTTTACTTTTAAAACCAATAATTAAATAAGTTTATGTAAATGAGAATATGTTACAATCATGGAGATGGTAGGCCGTACGTACTCATGAGTAACATTGCCATTTTTAAATGATCATTGTGGAAAGAGGGTAAGAAAATAAAATCTTTCCATATGGATCATTATATAATATATATCATATTATTTAATCATATTACTTATATATATAATTTTTTTTGTAAAATAAATCACATCATGTCATGGAGGCGGTAGTCCATACGTCCCCGAATGACGTTATATCTTTTAAAGTGTGTGATGGGGTAATTAAGAAAATGATATATATATATATATACATATATATAAAGAAAGGTAATTGTGTCATGAATATATTATTGATGTTTTTTATTTCACTTATTTTTAATTAAAACCATCCTTTATACATTCCGTGTTTAGTGTGAACGAATCACAATGCCTTGAGGGGGTGGTAGTCCACATTTCTTGAAACGATGTTATCATATTAATGTAAAATGGAAAGTATTAAAGGTAAGTGTAATAAAAGGATTATAGATGTATAAGGAAATAATAGATATAATAATTTAATATATATTTATATATATATATAAACATATTTTCCATCATAATGGCCACCATAAGAGTTAGTAATGGAGAATTTAACAATCATCGTTTCATGAGACAGTAATTTGCTATTCACAGAAAGAATATGTTCGTTTCCCATTAGATGGAGGTGTGTGTAAGTGTGGGTATAAAACATAGTATAAAAAAATAAAAGTATATTTAGGATATATATTTGTTTATTAAATAATAAAATAAAGATATTTTAGGGGTTGTATAATGGAAATGAAACTAGAGAGATTGAGAAAAGACATTACCATTTAATTGAGTAACTTATTTTGGTTAAAACCAAAAGGAATCCATGGAAGGTATTATTCATAAAGGGAGGATTATAGGTCAGGGTTAGGTATTTTGGGAGATAATTTGGGTAGGTATTGGCTGAAATTAAGAGGTTTTAGAGGTACGAGTAATTGAAATATTTGGTTCCCTTTTATAGGGAAGGAAAAGGACTCACTGTTATTCTTAAAAAGAAGTTAGGTGTTCACATGTTATTACCTAATAAAAGTCATAAAAAACCATCCAAACTCATTAATTTAAGGTTCATGGACGAAATATGGCCTGAAAATGAGTTTTGGAAAAGTGGATAGGTCATTTGGGCCCTTAACCTTAAGGGTTTAGTCTATTTTTAAGCCTAAATACACCTTTATCACTCTAATTAATTTTAATCACTTTAACTAATCATTTTTTGTCAAAAATTAAGTTAATATTATTATAACACAAATATTATCTTGATTAAAATTTTTTATATAAGTTTTTATAAATTCAAAATCACAAAAGTGGCAAAATTAGGGTTAATACTAATCTCGCAGACAGGTGGATTAACTGGTTTCAGTAGAAAAATGTTCACAAGATTTTATGTTTTTTATATTCAATTTAGAAGTTATATTAATTTAAATGAACTAAATTATATTAATAGATTTATAATTTATCCAATGTTACTTTAAAACAAATTTATAATATAATTTAACAATATTAATTATTTAAACAAAAATACATTTTCTAACTAAAACACAGTATTTTTCACTATTCACTAAAAAAATGAAGTTTCTCGAAAAACTCTGAAAAATTAATCCTAAGATAATATTGAAATTATGAATTCAAAAATAAATTTTATTTTGTCAAATTAAATTCCTAAAAGTTTCAAAATTAATATTTAAAATAGGTTCTCCATTAAAAGGCAGTAAAAATTCCATAATAAAATATAGGTTTTTATGTGAAATATTGGGTTTTCTATGATCTTATACTTAAAAAATCTATTGTACGAATATAAGAAATAATTGATTTAATATTTAACATATTTATTTCATTAATACCACTCACTAATTGTAATTAATTTAATTAATTAGGGTAAAATAGTTTTGTGAGCATAAAAATAGTTTTCTATAAAAATATACTTTTAATATTCAATTGGTTCTTATATTCATTTCTAGTTTATTTTTAACCAAAAATTTAGTTGTATAAACCATATATTTTCATAAGTTAGTTAATACTTTTCATAATGACTAGTTTATATCTTATTATATTAAATAATAATGTTTTAATTATAGATTTTTTCTCAGTAAGACTCGGTATTGCGTATAGCACAAGCCATTGAAGAAGGTCGCTTTTGCATGTAATACAAGATATAGAGGAAGGTCATTGTTGTATATGATGTAAGCTAACTCTGCGTTCATTGAAAGCTAATTCAGTGTTACATGCATTTAAATATATAGAATATATTTTAAATAGTAAATATTTTATAAAGTATTAAAATATTATATTACCTTACGCGCTTGTTATCGCGTGTCATACATGCTATCGAACACAACATTATTACTTTAGTTTTTTAGGGTGTCACATTCTCCCCACCTTATTTAAATTACATCCACATAATTTAAAATCGATCATGGTGATATATTGTCTGATACTTCCTATGTTTGAAATCCCACATCGTGAGAAGGGTCCATAAGTAATCCTATATAAAAGAGATAATGGAATGTACTGAGGTCACATGGAATACCATGTAACTAGGTCTATACTAAGGAGAACATAAATGGAAAGTAAAGATACATACTTAGAGGAAAATCATAAATATTTATAGGGAATGAATTAGGTCATCAATCATAAACAAGTGAATAATTAATGGAAATTTGAGGGCCTCAAAGGCATAAATCTTTGATGATTTAGAAATCCATCATTTCAATAGAAATATAGGTATTATGAAAGAATTTTATTTCAAAGTCATTTTCATAATTTTGGTAAATTATTTTACTGACCAAGAATATAATGAAATATTATTACATGATATGTTTCAATCTCATATGAACAATCCCAACTTTTGGTTGTGCTTTAATAAAATTTTAATTCATCCATTTACTCCCAAAAATTAATTACCAATAAAGGATTTTTGTTATTCCTGAAGCACTAAAAGATAATTTTAAAATATTTTAAAGCCTATAAAATAGTGAAAAGTCTAAATATTTTTCCTTAAATATCGTTTAAAAAAATATGGTTAATATATTACTTTCTAATCTATAAAAGTGTTACTAATGGTTCATCACTAATATTTATTTGTTAATTTTTTAACTAAAAACAATGCAAATTAATAAAGAAATTGCATAGGTTAGTGGTTGGTGTGAAAACCTTATCATCCTTCAGTCATGGGTTTAAGTCCCATGACCTTGCCATAATTGATTGTTTGTCTCCCAGCTTACAAGTTGTCCTTTTCTAAAACCCAATTCATATAACTTCTAAATATAAATATGATGGACATACTTAAAATTAGGTTAATCGATACATTGAATTTTAATTATGTTTTCAATACAAACTCAATACATAAATACCTCATCCATTTTATTTCTACATAGTTCCTTCCTTGGTCTAGGGTTTATCTATAATATCATTAGTTAGATTTATAAATCATGACAACTTACCTTAAATATAAAACTCCTTAGGTTTAACCAAGGTTTATTATTATGTATCAAAATAATTCATAATGGTTTGTCAAGAAAAAGAGGATTATATTATGCATATACCCTAGAAGTGTCAAACCAGGTGCGTACTAAGGCCTGTTTTTGTGTACCAGGTTAACCAGAGTAGAGACCGGAACACCTTATCGGAGTTTTTACTCCTAGGTATATCTATGCCAGAACCACACCCACTTGTATTATCTAGAAAGGGATGTATTTATAGAAATAACCACATAACCCACACTTTACCAAAATTATAGGGTTTTCATTTGCACTTCTTCAAATTATACCTTAGTTTTATGTTCTCTAATCTAGGTTTTCCTAAATATAGTTGCGAAGGTTTCTACTAAACTTTCTATAATACCAACAGTAGTGACCCAACCCCAGATATCCTAGATTTAGTGTTTTATACTAAATACATTGGAATGATTACAAGGAATCAAGAAACTAAGGACCGATCAGTTTAGTAGTCTTGGTAAACCAGATACATAACCGAGTATTATATTACAAATGAATAAATTGATTACAATATAATTTTTTTCTTTCTAAATAAATAAATATGAGGATAAATCTAATCCATATAGTAAATCCCTGAATATCTTTCATAGTAAGATTCTTGTATTCCTGGTTAAAGAAAAATAATAAGGGTGAGCTCAAATTCTCAGTATGGGAAACAATATTGTGAAAGAAATAATGAATCAATGAGAATAGTAAATATGGAAAGGTAAATAACTGAACAGACATGACATGTAATCAATAAACTAGATTCAAGAACATAATCAATATGGAAATGTAATAACTGAAACACATTCCATCTAGATAAATTAAAATGAACTGTATCCATAGATATGTCTATGCAAAATCTCAGGGATAATTAATAACTAAATTATTAATAAAGTAAATGCTTATTTTTTGGATGTCATGTTTCACTGGAACATAATACCTTTACCATACAAATACAGTTTAACCATTCCAATTTTCACAACTAATTTATCCCATGAGACTACCGATGCATCAAGGGTATTTCATTCAGTGGTCCCCAACCCATAGGGCTTTCCTTAAATGGTCCCCAACCCATGTATTACTTATCCAAAGCATTACTCATATATCAAATTAATAATGTGCCTTAACAAATATCCGTATTAAATAAAGTATATAGTTTTATAAATATTTTCCAAATAAAAAAATAAATGTAAAAGTAGAAATCATATGTAAAATTTTATATGGTTTAAGTAATTTTAATATCCATGATAAATGAAATGGATAATTTAGGGAAAATTCAGTGTTCAATGATCATAGGAGATTTGATATTTCAAGGTTACTAACAAATAGATTAATTAACTGAATGTGAATAATATCCTTGGCCAAATAATTCACAAACCATCTAGAGAAATAATAGGGATTGTATCAATACAATATACCCCAATGTAGAGTAAAATAAAGGGTCATTGTCATTGATGAAATAAAAGACTAACTACAAAAAATATTATTGATGAAAATATATTTTGATTTTGAAAAACCTTTTGAAAATATTTTTCATTGAAAAAACCTTTTAAAAATTTTTTAATTAAAAATAACCTTTTGAAATTGAGAGGGAGGCTTTAAATAAATGACGACAGATAAATCCGTACATATCGTACGAGGTAAAAAGAATATTCATTTTGTATGGATAAAGGTTAGAAAATTCCTCTTTAAGAAAGCGATAAAAAGATTACTTTGAAAATATTATTAAAAGACAACAAATGGTAAAAATATCTTTACCAAATCATTTTAAAAAACCTTTTAATAAAAAATGGTTTTATAAGAAAACATGTTCTCCAACTAAAGAGAAAAACAAAGTTGGGTTTTATGAAAAATATTTTCTAAAAACATATTAGTACCAAAGAGTGGACAAATGTTAATAACACTTGAAAAGGGTAATGTATAACCAGATAAGAGTTAAAGATATTATTGAAAAATGGTTATATAATTTCCTCAAATGGAAATTCTATTAAAATATGAGTAGGATTATTCTTGAGGAAAATAACCTTTAAACATTCCAAAGTGTCCCATACATCTTTGAAACATTTTTAAATCATAAACCTAATGAAAGGATAATATTCAATGGAAGGGTTAAATACCATAAAGATAATGGGTTCATGCTATTATATGTCAATGTGAAAGTATGTACACCATATATAAGTAATTAGGTTCACAATAATTAAGTATGCCTCATGAAATGAAAATGAGACAAGAATCCCTTACCTTGTGTTTTCTTTTGGGTGAACATTTGTTAACATCATATATAATAAAATTATATTAATTTACTCCTTTATTAATAACCTTTTTCTTTTTTATAATTACTTTTATTTTACTTATTACCATGTTGTGCATGAATACTTAAACAATTAAGTTTACATCGGGTGTTTTTGACCAAATTTGGTTTATGTATCAAAAGAACTATTGTTGGTCAACTATCGTAAAAGGGGTCATGATATAAAATATACAGAATAATAAAAATAAAATAATTATCATATTTTTTAACCTAAATTATACTTTTAAAATCAATCATTAAATATGGTTATGAAAATGAGAATATGTTACAATCATGGAGACGACAGGACGTACATACGCATGAGTAACATTCCCATTTTTAAATGATCATTGTGGAAAGAAGGTAAGTAACTAAAATCTTTCCAAAATTATAATTATATAATAAATATCATATTATTTAATCATATATAATTATATATAGAATTATTTGGTGTAAAAGGAATCACATCATGTCGAGGAGGCAATAGTCCACACGTCCACAAATGATGTTATCTCTTTTAAAGTGTGTGAAGGGGTAATAAATAAAATAATATATATATATATATATATATATCCAGAAATGTAATTATTTCATGAATATGTTATTGATGTTTTTTATTTCACTTATTTTTAATTAAAACCATTCTTTATATATTCCATGTTTAGTGTGAACAAATCACAACACCTTGAGGGGGCTGTAGTCCACACTTCCTCAAACGATATAATCATATTAACATAAAATGGAAAGTATTAATGGTAGGTGTAATAAAAGGATTAAAAAAGTATAAAGGCACAATAAATATCATATTTAATATATATAAACATATATTCCATCATAATGGAAACCATAAGAGGCGGTAACAGATAATTGAACAATCATCATTTCGTGAGGTAGTAATTCTCTGTTCATAGAAATAGTATGTTCACTGCACATTAGATGGAGGTGTGTGTAAGTGTAGGTCTAAAACTTAGTATAAAAACATAATAGTATATTTAGTATACTATTTTTTTATTAAATAATTGAGTAAGTAGATTTTAGGGGTTTTATAATGGAAATGAAACTAGACAGATTGAGAAAAAGACACTACCTTTTAATCGAGTAACTTCTTTTGGTTTAAACCAAAAGGCATCCATGGAAGGTATTCTGACAAAAGGGAGGATTATAGGTCTAGGTTAGGGTTGTTTGAAGACAATTTGGGAAGGTATTGTCTGAAATTAAAAGGTTTTTTGAGGTGCGAGGAATGGGAAGAGGTGGTGGCCCTTTATAAGGAAGGAAAATGACTCATATGGAATTATTGAAAAGAAGTTATGTTTGAACATGTTATTACCTAATGAAAGTTATAAAATCACACTAAAACTCACTAATAGAAGTTTAATGTACTAAATATGTCCAGGAAATGAGTATTGGACAAGTTTTTAGTTCATTTGTCCCCTTAAACATAGGGTTTCAATCCATTTTAAGCCAAATTACACCTTAATCACTGTAATTATTTTTAATCACTTTCACTAATCATTTTTTTCTCAAAAATTAAGTTGATATTATTATAAAAAAATATTAACTTGATTTAAAATTTTTAGGTCAAATTTTTAGAATTCAAAATCATAGAAGCAGAAAAATTAGGATTAATGCTAATCTCATAGAGAGGTAGATTAACTTGTTTGAGTAGAAAAATGTTCAAAAGATTGTAATGTTTTATATTCAATTTAAAAGTTATATTGATTATAAAAAACTAAATTATATTAATAGTTGTATAATTTACCTAATTTTACTTTAAAACAAATTTATAATATAATTTAACATTAATAATTATTTAAATGAAAAGGCAGTTTTTAACTAAAACACAATATTTTTCACTATTCACTAAAAAAACGAAGTTTCTCAGAAAAATACCAAAAATTCATCCTAAGATAATATTGAAATTATTAATTAAAAAATTAATTTTATTTTATAAAATTCAATTCATAAAAGTTTCAAAATTAATATTTAAAATAGGTTTTCTGTTAAAAGGCTGTTAAAATGCCTTAATAAAAATATAGGTTTTTTATGTGAAATATTGGGTTTTCTCTTATCTTATGCTTACCAAATCTATTGTATGAATATGAAAAATAATTTATTGAATATATAACATATTTATTACATTAATATCACTCAATAATTGTAATTAATTTAATATATTTGGGTAAAATAGCTTTGTGAGCATAAAAATAGTTTTCTATAAAAATATCCTTTTAATATTCAATTGGTTCTTATATTCATTTCTAATTTATTTTTAACCAATGATTTAGTTGTATAAACCATATATTTTTATAAGTTAGTTAATACTATTCATAATGGACAGTTTATATCTTATTATATTAAATAATAATTTTTTAATTATAGATTGTTTTTTGGTAAGACTCGATATTGCGTATATCACAAGCCATCTAAGAAGGCCGCTTTTGCATGTAACAAAATCTATAAAGGAAGGTCATTATTGTGTATGATGTGATCTAAATTTGTGTGAATTGAAATATAACTCTATGTTTCATGCATTTAAATATATATAATATATTTTAAATATTAAATATATTATAAAGTATATGTATATTATATTACCTTAGGTTCTTGTCGTCGCGTGTCATACACGCTATCAAACACAAGGTTCTTAATTTATTATTTTGAGTAATCACATTATAAATAAATAAATAAATATATATAATAAATATATATGATATTTATATCATTATTATCATTCTATATTTGATTGAACCATGATTAAAGTACAAGGACCAGAACCACCAAACCGAGATTCTCATGAAAAACGAAATAATTAACACCCAGAAACGATGATTTTAATAATGAAGTATTAATAAATGGGTGTTGAAATGTTATAAGTGGACCATATATGATAATATAATTATATAAATGAATCTGGTATATAATTATAATAAATTTAATTTTATTATACATGAGTTTAGATAGCATTGAAATAAATTTGAACTCAAGGTAAGAGATTTATGTTACGCTCTCATTGTTTATTGGGATTGTTTATGATTATATTTCCAATGATGAAACTTTATGAACTATCACTCAAAAATCCCATAAATTTTATTATCATATGTTTGTTTCTACAAATTAAATTTTTCCTTTTATTTTCCTCTCTTTAATTATTCAATAGACTATTTTTTAAGGAAAAATGACTTTATTTCTCTCTTCAGTTTAAAATCATTTTTATTCAATATCCATGTTTTCTAAAAATGATTTCATGAATCGTTTTATTTTTATAATATTATTGTTTAAAATAAATATTACCAATTTTTGTATTTCTATAAAATGGTTTAAATGGAATCTTCTTATCTTTTTCTAAATAAGGTACTTTTGACATTTTACCAAAAATGTGAAAGAAATTGTTATTTTAACATACAGGACATGAAAGAAATTTCCCACCATTATGACCACCCAATTATTTTAAGCTTAATTTATAATATTCCAAAGTTTTTTTCAAATAAAATGTTTTCATTAATGTTTGTGAAATTTTTGGGTTTTAAATAATTCATTTCAAAGTGTAAAAGGTATTTCCCTCAAGAAATGTTCCAGTGACATTTTAAAGGAATATTTCATCAATGATAAAAAACTTTGATGTTACTTACACCTTACTAGATATATTGTCAAATGAAACTATCCAATTTCATTCTCTATATGGATTATAATGATGATTGAAGGATGACTCTATTCTTATGGGTAAATTATGTTATGATGAAACCTTTGTGAAACCTATTTCTTTTATTTGGTTTATGTCATGATGAAATGATGAAATGTTTATAAAATCTATTTCCTTTACATATGGTATTATATAATGAATATTTTATGATCTTGTGGAACACATATATAAGATTTTAATTATGTAATGGGTTGTCCCAAAGTTATATAACCCTATAATGCATTGAGTAAAGAAGTATGTATCGTGAGATAATATGGGTTAGAATGGGAGTGAACCCAGTTTAGTAAGGGACAATATCTATTATGATAGTCTTGGGAGTGAACCTTGACTAAGGATATGATGTAACTAGGATTGAATCCAATCCACTATGATAGTATTGGTAGTGATCCTTGACTCGGGAATTATTTTTTCATGCTTAAGTTCATGCCACAAACTTATGTCTTATGAAAATGTTATACTCTTATGGCTAATTTTCTTTGATTACTTTATTATTCATGTCTTATGAACTACCAAGATTTATTCCATGACCCAATATTATGATCTATGATATGCATGGTATTGTTTTCAAATGTTAATCTAATTTTTTCATACCCTTATACTCATGTTATGTTTTTGTAATCATTTCCATCTCCCTTATTTACCCTTACTAAGAATCTAAGATCACCCTTTCTTATGCTTCCTTTAACCAGGTTATGAAGAAAGGATTTAAGTATGATGTGTCTAAGAAGGGTGATAATTATGAATAAATTATTGGGATATGAAGTACATCTCTTATGAACCATTTTTTATGTATCCAAGTTTTCAATGTTGTTAAGCCTATATGATTTTGGCATGTATCTTAATATTATGAATTGAATATTCATATATCAAGATGTAATATCTATGTACAAAAATTATGTGTCACTATAGTTGGTATCAAATAAAGGTTTAGTTACCTTTGGAAACTAGGATAAGAAATCTTTAGTGAGAACCCTCAGGATAATCCTATGTATAGGAGAATTTCCTAAGTTATGGGAAAGAAAAAAGCATAGTTTTCTTAGTAAAACAACCTTATCTAGATTCTAAAAGTGAAAGATGGTTTTGAAAAATATGAAAATAGGATTATTAACCCCTAAAATATTTGGTCAAGTTTATCGTGTCCATCATTCTAGTGCACTATGAGTGTTTCCTTACAGCACAACTATTTTGGCAATGTTGAAGGATATTATTAGAATAATTCACATTTTCATTATGAACCATTATTAAGGATTTGAATATATTATGATCATGGCTAAACTAAGTTAAACCAAAGGTTTCATATATTGAAAATAAGGTGTCATGATTTATATATCATATCATTTTTTTCATGATTATATTGTTTATAAATATAATTATTGTTTCCCACACTATTATTTTTGGTTTAATAGATGGTTGTAACCCAAAAAAAACCATGTTAATGATGAATTTTGTAGAAATTTCAATGATTATCCTCCCAATAAACCAAATTTTATGGTAGATGTAATGAAGAAGCTTCTTTCTATGTTTATGATACTTTCAAAATCTATGAATTATGATGAGATTCCAAAAAAACATTGGATATAACAAAGTTCTATTGATTCATTCATGTGGAAATATCCACTTTCTTTTAGTGGGTCTAGTTATCCACTATTTTTTGAGAAATGGATCAGTATCACTAAAAATATATTTTCCATGCTCTAGTGTCCAGAGCATGAAAATTTTATTTTAACTATTTATCATTGGGAAGGTGAAGTAGATCAATTATGGAATGTTATCAAGAATATAAAAGAATGGGAAGAAATTGGCTCCATGGGATGGTTTGAGTTTAAAATATTATTTTTAAATAATTACTTTCCTCATATTATTCATGTAAAAATTAATAATAAATTCCTTAAGCTAAATAAGAAGGAATATGAATCCGTTAGTATGCATGAGAAAAATTTTACAAGACTTGTGAGGTGTGATTCTTGTATTATCATCCAATGTAAAAGTAAAGTTGACTAATTATTTAGTGTATTAAAACCAAGTATCTAAAGGGAATTATCCATAAGAGACTTTAATAGATATAAATAAATCATTCGGTGTGCTATTAAGGAGGAAATAGAGATTGTATTTACCTATTAATATCATGGTCTTGATAAGAAAAAAATATGTAATTCAAAGGAAATTTTAATATCCATGTAGAGAAAAAGATGATCTTTTCTTTATACTCAAAATTGTTAAAGGAAATATTGGAATTGGTTCCCTAGAACCAACTTGTTTAGTACTTTATTATATTTTTTTTATTAAATAATTTTTCTTATCACATCATGTTTGTTCTTATACATAATATTTTCATGTGATAATTTTCTTAGAATATATGTTATGATAAAATGTTATAATTGTTCCCCGCTATGATGAGAACTAATAGGTGATACAACATTATTCTTGAACCTTATTCTATTATTGGATGATATTATCTTATGGGATACAAAAAATACAAGTTATCAGTGGTAGGAGACTCATAATACATTGATATACCTTCTAATGGTGTTCTCCCTTGGTAATATCCAAGATAAGAGGTAACGAGAACAAAACCATCAATATGAAATCCAAATTTTCATATGTCATTGGATGTTTCTATATGTGGATGTGTGTACTGATCCTTCTACTTTAATATTATTATTAATGAATATCATGAATCACATACTTTAATATACTGATAAAAAACAAGATGAAATATGCTCGTGGTGAAGTAGGATGCATTGGGTGCATCATGGGTGATATAACAGTAATGGATAATGTGAGAAAGGATTTTCCCCTTTTGTCACTTGATGAAAGTTAATATCTTGGGTCATTTGATGGGAATGAAATTTCATAAATAAATCCATGGACATGGTGTTCTATGGAAATGTTCATTTCCATAAATTTAAATAAAGATACATCGAGCATATAGGTTGATTGCAACGACATAAAACCTTCTTGATTTGGGATATTTTTTGAAAGGGATTATATTACATGGTAAATTTTCATAGGAGGTTATATGTAATTTCAACATTAACTTATTTTACTACGGTTTCTTTAGTGTGTTTCTAGATGCTAACATTGGACTTTAGTCATTTATACATAATGGAACTGAGAAATAGGCCTAGAGGGACACACCCTAAGTGTATCCTCAATCTTAGTTAAATTATAGTATTGAATCTAACAATTTAAAATAAATAATATCTATTTGGGTTTAGTTGATCTCCATAACTATCTTGATGACTTTAAAGTCAAAGTAAATGAATAGTGTCAAAAATGACATTAATGATATTTTATAAAAAATAATATTTTACTAAATTATTTAAAAATAATAAAAATATTGAAATAGAAAAATAATGATGATAAATGGTGTATAATGTTATAACTTGGCCATTTATGAACCAATTTTGTTTCTTATAAGTAAAATTATAACCCTTTAAGATTGAAATTTTCATTACCGCGGTTAAGGATAAAATCAGTTAACAAAGGGGTTAAACCAAAAGAAAAGGTTTAAAATGTCACCAAAACGAATATAAATTTCATTATATGATTTTATTTAAACCTTATACAAATTTTATTTAAATATAATGCCATTTTAAAGCATTTATATTAAGAATGAATGAATTATATTTAAATTTATTAAGAAATTCCATGTGTGTCCTTTCCATACCTTATAAAAGGTCATTCCTTCTCTCTTTCATTTAAAACTCCTTGATCCATATATATTTACTAAACTAATAAATATTATATTTTCAGATTCCCTATCCATGAAATATAGGTTCTTTTCTTCTTAAAATACCATTCCAAGGATCCTTAAGGAAGGATCTAAAGGAGGCCTACCAAAGAAGAGGAAATCATTTAACCCAAACTCTTTAAAATTATTTCTTCCTATAACTCCTATAAATCATTGGTATTCATCAAAAATTAATAAGTTAAATATCATAAATATAATTAAATTTTATAATGATTATGGAACCACCATTTTACCCTATTTTCCATCAAATGGGAAGCGAAAGTATTTCTCATCTGTATGTATGGACTACCACCTCCACATAACGATACCATTCATTATCCATCACCATATTTCATGGAAGGTTATTATGATGGGTTTAATTTTTATAAATTATATTTATTAAATAATTATTCTTCTATAATATTAGTATTATATATAACTTCTTACCTTACCATCCATTGTAAAATGATAATGCTGCTCATGCGTACGTGTGGAATACCAACTAAATGAAGCGATATGATTTTTTTTTTCATTTCAGATTTACATGGATTATAATAAGGATAAAATTAATGAATATATATAATATATATGATATAATAAAAATTCTATAAAGGAAAATTTTTATTTAACTTTATTTTGTTCCATCATTTGAAAAGTGAAAACATCGTTCAAGCATATGTACAGACTACTATTTCCATGAATAGTGTAATTCAATTTTGTATATATATCCTTTATGGATGATTATATATACTGACCCAAACCCAGATATCCAAAATATGGTGTCTTATACTAAATACATTGGCATAATTACAAGAAATCAAGCCCTTAAGGACGAATCAGTTTAGTAGTATTGGTAAACCAGATACCTAAATGAGTATTGTATTACAAATGAATACACTGATTACAACATAATTTTTTTCTTTATAAATAAATAATTATTTGGATAACTATAATCCATCTAGTAAATCCCTACATATCTTTATAGTATGATTCTTGGATTCCTGGTGAAAGAAACATGACAAGGGTTAGTTCAATTGCTCAGTAAGGGAAAAATATAACAGAAACAGTAATGAATAAACAAGAATAGTCAATATGGAAAGGTAAATAACTGAACAAACATTCCATATAATCAATAAACTGAATGTATGAATATAATAAATATGGACTAGTAAAAAATGAAACACATTCTTTCTAGATAAATTAAAATGAAATGTATCCATAGATAGGTCGACGCAAAATCTCATAGATAAATAATAACTAAATTCTCAATAAAGGCAATGATTATTTATTAGAAATCATGTTTCCAAGGAACATGATACCTTTACCATAAAAATATAGTTTAACCATTCCAATTTTCATATCTAATTCATCCCATGAGACTACCGATGGATTTAGGGGATTTCATCCACCGATCCCCAACCTGTAGGGCTTTCCTTAAATGGCCCCCAACCAGTGTATTGCATGCCCAAAATATTACTAATATATCAAATAAATAATGTGCCATATCAAATATTAGTATTGAATAAAGTATATATATTTATCTATATTTCCAAAATAATCAAATAAATGTCATAGTAGACACCGTATGTAAAAATGTTATATAGTTTAGGGAATAGTAATATCTATGATAAATGAAATGGATAATTTAGGGGAAATTCAATGTTCAATGATCATAGGAGATTGAATATTTCAAGGGTAATAAAAAATAGATCAAGGAAGTGAATTTGAATAATATAATTGTCTAAATAAATCATAAACCAACAAGAATAAGAATAAGGATGGTATCAATACAACATACCCCAAATTAGAGTAAAATAAAGGGTTGTTGTCATTGATGAAATAAATAATAATTTTAAAAAATATTCTTGAGGAAAATATCATTTTATTTTGAAAAACCTTTTGAAAATATTTTTCATTGAAAACCCCTTCTAAAAAAATATTCATTAAAAAAATAACTTTTGAAATTGAGAAGGTGGATTCGAAGAAATGATAGCGGATAAATCCACACATGTCATACGAGATAAAAAGTATATTCCTTTTGTATGAAAAAATATTAGAAAATGAGTCATTAGAAACATTATAAGAATATTTCTTTGAAAACATTGGTAAAAGACAAAAAAGGGTAAAAATGTCGTTACCAAATCATTTTAAAAAACCTTTTTAAAAACCTTTTAATTAAACATGGATTTTATAAGAAAAAATGTTCTCTGACTAAAGAGAGAAATAAATTCGGGTTTTATAAAAATTTTTTTCTCTAAAAACATCTTATTACCAAAGAGTGAAAAATGGTAATAACAATTTAAAATGGGAATGAATGATTAGATAAGAGTAAAAGGGATTATTAAAAAATGGTTATATAATTTCCTCAAATAGAAATTCCATTGAAAGATCATTGGGATTAGTCAAGAAGAAAATAACCTTTAAACATTCCAAAGTGTCCCATACCACTTTGAAACATTTTTAAATCATAAACCTCATGAAAGGATAATATTAAATGAAATTCCTAAATACTAATGTGGTATTATATACACAATATATAAGAATTTAGGTGCCCAACAATTATGTATGCCTCATGAAATGAAAATGAGATAAGAATCTCTTACCTTGTGTTTCATTTTTGGTGAACGTCCTTTAACATCCTGTATAATAAACTTATGTTAATTTCATACTTGGTTTCAAATATTTTTCATGTTTATAATTAATTTTATTTCACTTATTACAATTTTGTTTACAACTACTTAAACAATTAAGTTTATGTTAGGTGTTTTTGACCAAATTCAGTTTATGTGTTAAAACAACTATCGTTGGTCAACTATGGTCAAAGGGGTAATTATATACAATCTATAGAATAATAAACATTGAATAATTATCATATTTTTCTTACAAAAATTATACTTTTAAAATAAATTGTTAAATATGGTTGTGAAATTGAGAATGTGTTACAATCATGGAGACGGTAGGCCGTACATACGCATGAGTAACATTCCCATTTTTAAATGATTATTGTGGAAAGAAGGTATGTAAATAAAATATTTATAGAATGATCATTATATAATACATATAATATTATTTAATCATATATACTTATATATAGAATTATGTGGTGTAAAAGGAATCACATCATTTTGTGGGGGCTGTAGTCCACACGTCCACGAATGACATTATATCTTTTAAAGTGCGTAAAGGGGTAATAAAGAAAATGATATATATATATATCCATAAAGGTAATTATGTAATGAATATATTATTGATGTTTTTTATTTCACTTATATTTAATTAAAACCATCCTTTATGCGTTCCAGGTTTAGTGTGAAGGAATAGCAATTTCATGAGGGGCGGTAGTCCACACTTCCTCAAACGATGTTATCATATTAACGTAAAATGAAAATTTTTAAAGGTAGGTTTAATAAAAGGATTAAAGAAGTACAAAGACACAATAAATATCATATGTAATATATAGAACCAGATTTTTTATAATAATGGCCATCATAAGGGGTGTTAATAGAGAATTGAACAATCATCATTTCGTGAGGCAATAATTCTCCATTCAAATAAACAGTATGTTCGTTGCCCATTGGAAGGAGGTGTGTGTAAGTGTGGGTATAAAAATTAGTATAACAACATCCTAGTATATTTAGGATACTGGTTTGTTTATAAAAGAATAGAATACAGATATTTTAGGGGATGGAGAATGGAAATTAAACTAGAGAGATTGAGAAAAGGAATTACCTTTTAATCGAGTAACTTCTTTTGGTTTAAACCAAAAGGAATCCATAGAAGGTATTATTCACTGGGGGAGAATTATAGGTCAAGGGGAGGGATGTTGGGAGACAATTTGGGCAAGGAGTTTCTGAACTTTAGAGGTTTTAGTAGTGTGAGTATTGGGAAGATGTGGTGGCCATTTATAGGGAAGGAAAATGACTCACATGGTATTCTGGAAAAGAAGTTAGGTGTTCACTATTGATTACCAAATAAAAGTCATAAAAAACCACAAAAAATAATTAATGTAAGGTGCATGGCCGAAATATTTCCAGAAAATGAGTGTTGGACAAGTGTATTTGTCATTTGGGCCTTAAACTTAAGGTTTTAGTCCATTTTAATCCTAATTACACCTTAATTGCTATAATTAATTTTAATCACTTTCACTAATTTTTTTTAAAAAAAATTAATTTTATATTATTAGAAAACAAATATTATCTTGATTACAATTTTTTTATGTAATATTTTCAAAATTAAAATCACAGAAGCGTCAAAATTAGGATTAATGCTAATCTCACAGGCATGCAGATTAACTAGTTTCAGTAGAAAAATGTTTAAAATATTGTTATGTATTTATATTCAATTTAAATTTTATATTGATCATAATGAACTAAATTATATTAATAGATGTATAATTGATCTAATGTGACATTAAACCAAAATTATAATATAATTTAACATTAATAATTATTTGAACAAAAACGATTTTTTAACTAAAACGCAGTCGCACAAGAGCCTCAGCCGAGTTGGTGAGGAATTAGGAAGTGCATCCAAGAGACCCGAGTTCAAAACTAGGAAGAGACATAATTTATGGATACTTTAGTAGAACTGAAGTAGGCACTGTAGCAAGTACTATTCGGTACTGTGGTAGTCAAAACTATTCATCTGTTTGGGCTTTCGGGCCACCGGTTTGGGCCTCGAGTCCTTCAAGGCCTTCGGGACATTAAGGATTTCAGGACACCTCAAGGCCTTCAGGACACCTCAAGGCCTTCGGGCCACCACAGGGCCTTTAGGCCACCGGAAATTGTGTTTAATGACTAGACAAACTCTACAAGGAGCAGACACCACATGAGGATTCTGAGCAGGCGCATTCACTAGAGCAGACTCTAGATGAGGATTCAGAGCAGACATATTCACCATAGGATTTAGATATTACATGACCCGTAGGTATAAGAAAAATATATTGGTTCCTGAATGAATGGTCCGAAGGCCTAAATATTTATTTATTCTTTGGATAAACCCCCTTTTAAGGATAAATGGGGGTACCTCAAAGGACTTCAGAGACATAGAGACATAAACATAACTCGGTCTCAAAACACGACTACAATAGGATTTGGGCGACCTTCTTGGGGTTCATTGTAAGGATGCCAGTTACTATTGGTTCATCATTAATATTTATTCACTAAAATTTTTAGCTATAAACAATGAAAATTAACAAGGAAATTGCATAGGTAAGTGGTTGGCATGAAACATTTATCGTCCTTCGGTTATGGGTTCAAGTCTTGTGGCCTTCCCGAAATTGATTGGTTGTCACCCGACTTATAAGTTATCCTTTTCTAAAACACAATTAATATAACTTCCAAATATAAATATTATGGACATACTTGAAATTATTTTAATCTCTAAATATCATTTTAGATAAGGTTTTCAATACAACCTCAATACATAAATACATCATCCATTTTATCTCCACATAAGTCTTTCATTGGTCTAGGGTTTATCGATAATATCATTAGTTAGATTTCTAAATCATGACTATTTACCTTCAATATAAAACTCTTTAAGTTTAACCTAGGTTACTTATTATGTATCCAAATCCTTCATAATGGGTTTTAAAGAAAAAGTGTATTATTCTTTGGATATCCCCTGGTAGTGTCAAAACAGATGCGTAGTAAGGCCCGTTGTCATGTACCAGGTTACCTCGAGTCAAGACCAGAACAACTTTTCAGAGTTGTTACTCCTAGGTACATCTATGCTAGAACCACATCCAATTATAGTACCCATACATGGATGTATTGTTAGGAAGACCCACATAATTAATACTTTACCAAAATTATAGGGTTTTCATCCATACTTCTTTAAATTCTACCTTAGGGTTATGTTTTCTAATCTATGTTTTCCTAAATCTAGTTCCCAAGGTTTCTACTAAACTTCCTCTAATACCAACTGTAGTGACCCAACCCTAGATATCCTAGATCTGGTGTCTGCTACTAAATATATTGGCATGATTACAAGGAATCAATCCCTGAAGGACTGATCAGTTTTGTAGTCTTGGTAAACCAGATACATAAGTCAATATTATATTACAAATGAATAAATTGATTACAACATATTTTTTTCTTTCTAAATAAATAAATTTGAGGATAACTATAATACATCTATTAAATCCCTTCATATCTTTCATAGTAAGTTTCTTGTATTTCTGGTGAAAGAAACATAATAAGGGTGAGCTCAAATGCTCAGTAAGGGAAAAAATATAGCAGAAACAGTAATAAATCATTGAGAATAGTCAATATGGAAAGGTAAATAAGTGAACACACATACCAGGTAATCAGTAAACTAAATATAATAATGTAAGAAATATGGAAAGGTAATAACTGAAACACATTCCATCTAGATAAATTAAAATTAAATGTATCCATATACATGTCTTATCAAAATCTCATTGATAAATAATAACAGAATTTTCAACAAAGGCAATGCTTATTTGTTGGATGTCATGTTTGCTAGGAAAATTATACCATTACTATGAAAATACACTTTATCCATTACTATTTGTGCAACTAATTCATCCCATGAGACTACCGATGCATCAAGGGGCTTTCATTCACTAATCCCCAACCCATAGGGCTTCCCAAAAATGATCCCCAACCCATGTATTTCTTGTCCAAATCATTTTTCATATATCAAATAAATAATGAGCATTATCAAATATCTATATTGAATAAAGTATAAAGATTTATCAATATTTCCCAAATAATAAAATAAATGTAAAGGTAGATAATGTATGTAAAATGGCATATAGTTTAGGAAATAGTAATATCCATGATAAATAAAATGGATAATTTAAGGGAAATTCAATGTTCAATGATCATAGAATATTTAATATTTCAAGGGTACTAACAAATAGATCAAGAAAGTTAATGTGAATAATATACTTGGCCAAATAAATCATAAACCATCCTAAGGATGAATAAGGATGGTATCAATACAACATACCCCCAAGTATTGTAAAATAAAGGGTCATTGTCATTGATGAAATAAAATAATAACTTTAATAAATATTCTTGAGGACATTATCCTTTGGTTTTGAAAAACCTTTTGAAAATATTTTTCATTTAAAACCCATTTTAAAAACATTTTCATTAAAAATAAACCTTTTTAAATTGATAAGGATGTTTCAAATAAATGATGGTGGATAAATCCTTACATATCGTAAGAGGTAAAAAGAATATTTATTTTGTATGGAAAAGGGTTAGAAAATGCCTCATTAAGAAAGTGTCAAGAATATTATTTTGAAAACATTAGTAAAAGACAAAAAAGTTAAAAATTTCCCTACCAAATAATTTTAAAAAATCCATTTAATGAAACATGGTTTTTAGATGAAAACATGTTCTCTGACTAGAGAGAGAAATAAAGTCGGGTTTTAGGAAAAATATTTTCTAAAAAAATATTAGTACCAAAGAGTGGAAAAATGGTACTAACACTTTAAAATGATCATGAACAACCAGATAAGAGTGAAATGGATTGTTTAAAAATAGTTATATAATTTCCTCGAATGGAAATTTCGTTAAAATATCATTTGGATTAGTCTTGAAGAAAATAATATTTAAACATTCCAAAGTGTCCCAAACCACTTTGAAACATTTTTAAATAATAAACCTCATGAAAGGATAATATTAAATGAAAGTATTAAATACCATGAAGATAAGGGGATCATGCTGTTATATTTCTATGTATAGGTATGTACACCATATATAATAAATTAGGTGCACAACAATTAAGTATTCCTCATGAAATGAAAACGAGACAAGAATACCTTACCTTGTGTTTCCTTTCAGGTGAACATCCTTTAACATCTTATATAATAAACATATTTTAATTTCTTACTTGCTTTAGAACCTTTTTCATGTTTATAATTACTTTTATTTCACTTATTACCATGGTTTGTAAAACTACTTAAATAATAAAGTTTAAGTCGAGTGTTTTTGACCAAATTCAGTTTATGTGTCAAAACAACTATTGTTGGTCAACTATTATTAAGGGGTTAATTATATAAAATCTACAGAATCATAACCATGACCTAATTATCATATTTTTTACATAAATTATACTTTTAAAATCAATAATTAAATATGGTTATGAAAATGAGAATATGTTACAGTCATGGAGATGGTAGGCTGTATGTATGCATGAGTAATATTCACATTTTCAAATGATCATTATGGAAAGAAGGTAAGTAACTAAAATTTTATAGAATAATAATTATATAATAAATATCATATTATTTAATCATATATACTTATATATGGAATTCTGTGGTGTAAAAAGAATCAAATCATGTCGAGGAGGCGGTAGTCCACACGTCCACGAATGACGTTATATATTTTAAAGTGTGTGAAGGGGTAATAAAGAAAATGATATATATATATATATATATCTAGAAAGGTAATTATTTCATGAATATATTACTAATATTTTTTATTTCACTTATGTTTAATTAAAACCATCCTTTATAATTTCTATGTTTAATGTGAACGAATCACAATGCCTTGAGGGTGCGGTAGTCCACACTTCCTCAAACGATATTACCGTATTAAGGTAAAATGGAAAGTATTAAAGTTAGGTGTAATAAAATGATTAAATAAGTTTAAGTACATAATAAATATCATATTTAATATATATAAATATATTTTCCATAATAATTTCAACCATAATAGGTGGTAGTGTAGAATTGAACAATCATCGTTTCGTGAGGTAGTAATTCACTGTTCACAGAAACAATATGTTCATTTCCCATTAGATGGAGGTGTGTATTAGTGTAGGAATAAAAATTAGTATAATAACATCCTAGTATATTTAGGATACTGTTTTTTTTATTAAATAATAGAATAAGTAGATTTTATGGGTTGAAGAATGAAAATTAAACTAGAGAGATTGAGAAAAGACATTACCTTTTAATCAAATTACTTCTTTTGGTTTAAACTAAAAGGAATCCATAGAAGGTATTTTTCACAATGGTATGATTCTAGGTCAAGGGGAGCAATGTTGGTAGACAATTTGGTCTGGGATTGTCCAAAATTAAGAGGTTCTATAGGTGTGAGTAATGGGAAGAGACGATGGCCTTTTATAGGAAGGAAAAGGGATCACATGATATTTTCAAAAAGAAGTTTGGTGTTCACCTGTTATTACCTAATAAAATTAATAACAAACTACCCAAACTCATTAATGGAATGTTAATAGAAAAAATATTTCTAGAAAATTAGTATTGGACAAGTGTCTAGGTCATTTAGGCCCTTAAACATACAATTTTAGTCAATTTTAAGCCACATTACACCTTAATCACTCTAATTAATTTTAATCACTTTCACTAATCATTTTCTGTCAAGAATTAAGTTGATATTATTAGAAAAAAAATATTATATTGATTAAAATTTTGTATGTCATATTTTAAAAATTTAAATTATAGAAACAACAAAATTATGATTAATACTAATCTCACAGACAGGCAGATTAACTTGTTATAGTAGAAAAATGTTAAAAATATTGTTATGTTTTTATATTAAATTTAAAATTTATATTGATTATAATGAACTAAATTATATTAATAGATGTATAATTTATCCAATGCGACTTTAAAAGAAATTATATATAATTTAACATTAATAATTATTTAAATGAAAATACATTTTTTAACTGAAACACAATATTTTTCAGGATTCACTACAAAATGAAGTTTCTCGGAAAATCCCAAAAATTCATCGTAAGATAATATAGAAATTATGAATTCAAAAATAAATTTTATTTTATCAAATTAAATTCCTAAAAGTGTAAAAATTAATATTTAAAATAGGTTCTCCATTAAAAGGCCGTAAAAATGCCATAATAAAAATATAGGTTTTTATGTGGAATATCAGGGTTTCTCTTATCTTATGATTACAAAATCTATTGTATAAATATAAACAATAATTCATTGAATATGTAACATATTTATTACATTATTATCACTCACTAATTGTAATTAATTTAATCTATTAGGGTAAAATATATTTGTGAGCATAAAAATAGTTTTCTATTAAAATATCCTTTTAATATTCAATTGGTTGTTTTATTCATTTATAATTTATTTGTAACCACTGATTTTGTTGTATAAACCACATATTTTAATAATTTAGTTAATACTATTCATAAAAACTAGTTTATATCTTATTATATTAAATAATATCATTCTAATTATAGATTGTTTCCCGGTAAGACTCGGTATTGCGTATAGCTCAAGCCATCGAAGAAGGTAACTTTTTCATGTAACACAAGATATAGAGAAAGTTCATTATTGCATATATTATATGCTAACTCTACATGCATTGAAATATTACTTAGTATTACATGCGTTGAAATATATATAATATATTTTAAATAGTAAATATATTATAAAGTACAAAAATATTATATGACCTTAAGAGCTTGCTATCACGTGTTATACACGCTATTGAGCACAAGGTTATTACTTTAGATTTGTAGGGAATCACATTCTCCCTACCTTATTTAAATTACATCCCTACAATTTAAAATCAATCATGGTGATATGTTGTTTGATACTTCCTATGTTTGAAATCCCACATTTTGAGAAGGGTTCATAAGCAATCATCTATAAAAGAGAGAATGTAAAGTACCAAGGTCAAATGGAATACCATGTAACTAGGTCTCTAAGTAAGAGAACATCTGTGGAAAGTAGAGATACATACTTAGAGTAAAGGAGTAAATATTTATAGGGGGTGAATGAGGTCATAAATCACAAACAAGTGAATAATCAATGGAAAGTTGAGGGCCTCAAAGCCATAAATCATTGATGATTTAGAAATCCATTGTTTCAAAATAAATTTAGGTATTAGGACAAAAATTTATTTCATAGTCTTTTCCTAATTTTGGGTATTTCTTTTACAGACCAAGAATATAATGAAATATTATTACATGATATGTTTCAATATCATATAAACAATCATAACTTTTGGTTGTGCTTTTATCAAATTATAATTCATCCATTTACTCCCCAAAATTAATTACTAGAAATGTATTTTTTATTCCTAAAGCACTAAAATATACTTTTAAAGTATTGTAAGGCCTATAGAAGTGTGACAAGTCTAAGTATTTGTCTTCAACTATCATTCAAAAATAATATGGTTAATAAATTATTTTCTAATACAAAAAAGTGTTACAAAAGGTCAATCATTAATATTTATTCGTTAAATTCTTTAACTAAAAACAATGAAAATTAATAAGTACATTGCATAGGTCAATGGTTGGTGTGAAACCCTTATCGTCCTTTAGTCATGTGTTCAAGTCCCAAGGGCTTGCAAGAATTTATTAGTTGTCACCCAGCTTACATGTTGTCCTTTTCTAAAACCCAATTAATATAACTTCCAAATATAAATATGATACAAATCCTTGAAATTAGGTTAATATCTAAATAGAATTTATAATTAAGTTTTTTAATACAAACTCAATACATAAATACCTCATCCATTTTATTTCCACATTGTCCTTCCTTGGTCTAGGGTTTATCTATAATATCATTAGTTATACTTCTAAATCATGAAAACTTATATTCAATTTAAAACTCCTTAGGTTTAACCTAGGTTACTTATTATGTATCAAAATCCTTCATAATAGTTTATAAAGAAAAAGTGGATTATCCTATGCATATCCCTCGGGTGTGTCAAACTAGGTGCACACTAAGGCCCATTATCATGTACGAGGTTACCCTAAGTCAATCCTAGAACACCTAGTCAGAGTTGTCACTCCTAGGTACATATGTGCCAGAACCACTCCCACTTGTAGTATCCAGATAGGGATGTATTTTTAGGAAGACCCACATATTCTATACTTTACAAAAATTATAGGGTCTTCATAGATACTTCTTCAAATTCTACCTTAGGGTTATGTTCTATATTCTAGGTTTTCCTAAATCTAGTTCCTAAGGTTTCTAATAAACTTGATCTAATACCAACTGTAGCAACCCAACCCTAGATAGATCAAAGCCAGTGTCTGCTACTAAATACATTGGAATGATTACAAGGAATCAAGACCCGAAGGCCGATCAATTTAGTAGTCTTGGTAAACCAGATACATAAATGAGTATTGTGTTAAAAATGAATACATTGATTAAAACTTATTTTTTAATTTCTAAATAAATAAATATGAGGGGAACTATAATCCATCTAGTAAATACTAACATATCTTTTATAGTATTATTCTTGTATTCCACATGAAAGAAACATAATAAGGGTGAGCTCAAATTCTCAGTAGGGTCAAAAATATAGAAGAAGCAATAATGAATCAATGAAAATAGTCAATATGTAATGGTAAATAACTGAACAAACATGCCATGTAATCAATAAACTAAATTTAAGAATATAATAAATATGGAAAGGTAATAACTAAAACACATACCATCTAGATAAATTAAAATGAAATGTATCCATAGATATGTTGACGCAAAATATCATGGATAAATAATAACCGAATTCTCAATAAAGGCAATTATTATTTGTTGGAAGTCATGTTTCCCAGACACATGATACATTTACCATTAAAAGAGAGTTTAACCATTCCAATTTGTGCAAATAATTCATCCCATGAGACTACTAATTCATCAAGGGGATTTCATTCACTGGTCCCCAACCTATAGGGCTTTCCTTAAACGGTCCCCAACCCATGTATTGCTTGTCCAAAGCATTCCTCATATATCAAGTAAATAATATGCCTTATAAAATATCCGTATTGAATAAAGTATACAGATTTATCAATTTTTCCAAAATAATCAAATAAATTTCAAAGTAGACACTGTATATAAAATGTTATATGGTTTAGGAAATGATAAAATCCATGATAAATGAAATGGATAATTTTGCAGAAATTCAATGTTCAATGATCATAGGAGATTGAATATTTCAAGGGTAATAAAAAATAGATCAAGGAAGTGAATGTGAATAATATCCTAGGGAAAATGAATCATAAACTATCTAGAGGAAGAATAAGGATGGTATCAATACAACATACCTCAAAGTAGAGAAAAATAAAGGGTTGTTTCCACTGATGAAATAAATGAATAACTTTAAAAAATATTCTTTTGGAAAATATTTTTTATTATGAAAAACCATTTAAAAATATTTTTCATTGAAAAAAAATTTTAAATTTTTTTTCATTAAATATAAACCCTATGAAATTGAGAAGAAGGCTTCAAATAAATGATGGCAGATAAATCTGTACATATCGTATGAGGTAAAAAGAATATTTATTTTTTATGGAAAAAGGTTAGAAAATGACTCATTAGGAAATCAAAAAGAATTTTCCTTTGAAAACATTAGTAAAAGTAAAAAAATGTACAAATAACTTCACCAAATAATTTTAACAAACCTTTTAATAAAACAGGGGTTTTAGAAGAAAGCATTTTCTCCGACTAAAGAGATAAATAAAGTCAGGCTATATGAAAAATATTTTCTAAAATTATCTTAGTGCTAAAGAGTAGAAAAATGGTACTAACACTTTAAAATGGTCATGAATAACTGGATAATAGTTAAAGAGATTATTGAATTTTTTTTATATAATTTCCTCAAATGGAAATTCCATTACAATATCATTAGGATTAGTCTTGAGGAAAATAACCTTTAAACATTCCAAAGTGTCGCGTACCGCTTTGAAACATTTATAAATAATAAACCTCATGAAAGGATAATATGAAATGAATGAATTAAATACCATAAAGATAAGGGGTTCATGCTATTGTATTTAAATGTGTAAGTCTATACACCATATATAATAAATTAGGTGTACAACACTTCAGTATTCCTCATGAAATGAAAATGAGACAAGAATCCCTTACCTTGTATTTTATTTCAGGTGAACATACTTTAACATCATGTATAATAAACTTATATTAATTTAATAATTGATTCATAAACTTTTTCATGTATATAATTACTTTTATTTTACTTATTACCATGTTGTGTACAACTACTTAAACAATTAAGTTTACGTTGGTTTTTTTACCAAATTCTGTTTATGTATCAAAATAACTATTGTTGGTCAACTATGGTCAAAGGGGTCATTACATAAATTATATATAATAATAACCATGACATAATTATCATATTTTTATATCAATTATACTTTTATAATCAATCATTAAATATGGTTATGAAAATGAGAATATGTTGAATTCATGGAGACGGTAGGTTGTACATACGCATGAGTAACATTCCCATTTTTAAATTATCAGTGTGGAAAGAAGGTAATTAACTAAAATAATTAAAAAATTATAATTATATAATAAATATAATATTATTTAATCTAATATACTTATATATATAATTATGTGGTGTAAAAGGAATCACATTATGTCGAGGAGGCGGTAGTCCACACGTTTACGAATAACATTATCTATTTTAAAGTGTGTGAAGGGGTAATAAATAAAATGATATATATATATATATATATCCAGAAACGTAATTATTTCATGAATATATTATTGATATTTCTTATGTCAATTATGTTTAATTAAAACCATCCTTTATACGTTCCATGTTTAGTGCACAACGCCTTGAGGGGGTGGTAGTCCACACTTCCTCAAAAGATGTTATCATATTAACGTAAAATGGAATGCAATAAAGGTAGGTGTAATTAAAGGATTAAATAAGTATAAAGACACAATAAATATTATATGTAATATATATAAACATATTTTCCATCATAATGGCCACCATAAGTGGCGGTAACAGAGAATAGAACAATCATCATTTTGTGAGGTAGTAATTCTCCATTCACAGAAACAATATGTTCATTTCCCATTAGATGGAGGTGTGTGTAAGTGTAGGTATGAAAATTAGTATAAAAAAATACTAGTATATTTATGTTATTTTTGGTTTTATTAAATAACTGAATAAGTAGATTGTAGGGGTTAGATAATGGAAATTAATGTAGAGAGATTGAGAAAATACATTATGTTTTAATCGAGTAACTTCTTTTTGGTTTAAGAAAAAAGGCATCCATGGAAGGTATTATAAAAAAATGGGGGCTTCTAGATCAATGGTAGGGATGTTGGGAGACAATTTGGGAAGGTATTTTCAGAACTTAATAGGTTTTAGAGGTTTGAGGAATGAGAATAGGTTGTGGCCTTTTATAGGGAAGGAAAAGGACTCACATGGTATTCTTGAAAAGAAGTTAGGTTTTCACATGTTAATACTTTAAAAAAGTGATAAAAACCCACCAAAACTAATTAATGGAATATTAATGGACGAAATATGTCCATAAAATGAGTTTTGGACAAGTTTATAGGTCATTTGGGCCCTTGAACTTAGGGTTTTAGTCCATTTAAGCCAAATTACACCTTAATCATGGTTTTTAATTTTAATCACTTTCGCTAATCATTTTTTGTCAAAAATTAAGTTGATATTATTATAAAAAATATATTTTCTTGAATACAATGGTTTATGTATGATTTTAAAAATTAAAATCATAAAAGTGGCAAAATTAGGATTAATGATAATCTCATAGACATGCAAATTAATAGGTTTCAGTAGAAAAATGTTCAAAAGATTGTTATGTTTTTATATTCAATTTAAATGTTATATTGATTATAATGAACTAAATTATATTAATAGATGTATAATTTATCCAATTTTAATTTAAAATAAATTTATAATATAATTTAATATTAAAAAAATTTTAAACGAAAATGCAGTTTTTAATGAAAACGCAATATTATTCACTATTCACTAAAAAAATGAAGTTTCTCGGAAAAATCCCAAAAATTAATCATAAGATAATATTGTAATTATGAATTTAAAAATTAATTTAATTTTATTAAATTAAATTTTTAAAATTTTCAAAATTAATATTTAAAATAGGTTTGCTATTAAAATGCGGTAAAAATGCCTTAATAAAAATATTGGGTTTTATGTGAAATATTGTGGTTTCTCTTATCTTATGCTTACTAAATCTATTGTATGAATATAAAAAATAATTTATTTAATATGTAACATATTTATTACATTAATATCACTCACTAATTGTAATTAATTTAATCTATTAGGGTAAAATAACTTTCTGAGCATTAAAATAGTTTTCTATTAAAATATACTTTTAATATTCAATTGATTATTATATTCATTTATAATTTATTTGAAACCAATGATTTAGTTGTACAAAACATATGTTTTTATAATTTATTTAATAGTATTCGTAATGGATATTTTAAATCTTATTATATTAAATAATAATTTTTTAATTATAGATTATTTCTCTGTATGACTCGGTATTGCGTATAGCACAAGCCATCAAAGAAGGCCACTTTTGCATGTAACGCAAGATATAGTGAATGGTTGTTTTTGAGTATGATGTATGCTAAATCTACATGCATTGAAAGATAAGTTGATGTTACATGCGTTGAAATATATAAAATATATTTCCAATAGTAAATATATTATAAAGTGTATGGATATTATATTGGATTATGCACTTGCTGTCACGTGTCATACACGCTATCGAACACAAAGTTATTACTTTAGTTTTTCATGGTTTTACATTATATATAATATTTATTTTATTATTATCATTCTATATTTGATGGAACTATGATCAAAGTACAAGGACCAGAACCACCAAACTGAGATTCTCATGAAAAACAAAACAATTAACACCCTGAAACATTTATTTTAATAATGAAGTATTAATAAATGGGTGTTGAAATGTTATAAGTAGATATTATATGATAATATAAGTATATAAATGATTATGGTATAAAATTATAATTAATTTAAATTTATTATACATGAGTTTAGAGATCATTCAAATAATTTTGAACTCGAGGTAAGAGATTTACATTACAATATCATTGTTTATTGATATTGTTTATGATTATGTTTCCAATGATATAATTTTATGACCTATCACTCTAAAATACAATGAAGTTTATTATCACTTGTTTATTTCTACATATTAAATTTTTTCCTTTTATTTTCCTCTCTTTGAATATTAAATAGAATGATTTTTTTAAGGAAATATGACTTTATTTTTATCTTCAGTTTAAAATCATTTTTCTTTAATGTCCATGTTTTCTAAAAATGATTTCATGAATGTTTTTATTATAGTCATATTATTGTTTAAATTATTTTTTAACAATTTTTTATTTTTATAAAATGGTTTAAATGAAATCTTCTTATCTTTTTCAGAATAAGGTACATTTTCATTTTACCAAAAATGTGAAAGGAATTTTTATTTTAACATACACGACATGATAGAAATTTCCCACCATAATGACCAGTCAATTATTTTAAGCTTAACTTACAAAATTCCAATGTTTTTTTTTCAAATAAAATATTTTCATTAATGTTTGTGAAATTTTTAGGTTTTAAGTAATTTATTTCAAATTGAAAAAGTTATTTTCCTCAAGAAACATTCTAGTGATATTTTAAAGGAATTTTTCATCAATGATAAAAAAATTTGATGTTACTTATAATTTACTAGGGATATTATCTTATTATATCACCAATTTAATTTTCTAGATGGATTCTAATGATGATTTAAGAACGACTCTATGAAACTCATTTATTTCCCATGGGTAAATTAAGTTATGATGAAACCTTTATGAAATCCATTTCTTTTATTTGGCTTATGATAGGATGAAATGATGAAATGTTTATGAAAGTTATTTTCTTTACATAGGGTATGATATAATGAATGTTTTTTGATATTGTGGCACACATATATATAGTTTTAATTATGTTATGGGTGGTCCCAAAGTTATATAACCCTCTAATGCATTGAGTAAAGGTGAATATCTCTTGAGATAATATTGAATGGAATGGGGAGTGAACCCAGTTCAGTAAGGGACTATATCTACTATGATAGTCTTGGGAGTGAACCTTAATAAGGATATTATGTAATGAGGATTGAATCAAATCCTCTATGATAGTCTTGGTAGTTATCCTTGACTCAAGAATTATTTTTTCATGCTTAATGCCATTCCAAAAACTTATGTCTTATGAAAATGTAATACTTTTATGGCTCATGTTATTTGATTCCTTTATTATTATTATCTTATGAGCTACTAAGATTTATTCCATGACCCAAGATTAGGATCTATGATATGCATGGTATGGTTTTCAAATGTTAATATCATGTTCTCATAACCTTATTCTTATGTTATGTTTATGTAATCATTTCCATCTCCCTTGTTTACCCTTACTTAGTATCTGAGATCAACCTTTCTTATGCTTCCTTTACCTAGGTTATGAAGAAATGTTTTAAGTATGATGTGTCTAATAATGGTGATAATTATGAATAACTTAGTGGGATATGAAGTATATCTATTATGAACCATTTATTTATGTTTCCAAGTTTCCAAAGATGCTAAGCCTATATGATTTTAGAATGGATAATAATATTATGAAATGAATATTCATCTATCAAGATGTAATATATATGTATGAAAACTATGGATCACTATAGTTAGTATCAAATAAAGGTTTAGTTTCCTTTGGAAACTAGGATAAGAAAACTTTAGTGAGAACCCTTAGGATAATCATATGTATAGGATAATTTCATAAGGTATGGTAAAGAAATGAGCATGGTTTTCTTAGTAAAATAACCTTATCTAGATTCTAAAAGTGGATGTGGTTTTGAAAAAGATGCAAATAGGGGTGATAAACCCTAAAAGAGTTGGTTGAGTGTATCTTGGCCATCATTCTAGTGTGCGGTGAGTGTTACCTTGCTACACAGCTTGTTCGGCACTATTGTGGGATATTCTTGGAATAATTCACATTTTCTTTATGAACCATTATGAAGGATTTGAATAGATGATTATCATATATGAATTAAGTTAAATCATAGGTGTCATATATTGAAAATAAGGTGTCATTATTTATACATCATATAATTTTTTTCATGATTATATGGATTCTCACTATAATTATTATTTCCCACACTATGATTTTTGGATTAATACATGGTTTTAACCCAAAAGAATCATGTTAATGCTAAAGTTTATAGAAATTACAATGATTATCCTCCTGATAAACCAAATTTTATGGTAGATTAAATGAAAATATTGTTTCTATGTTTATGAAACTTTCAAAATCTATGATTTATGCTGATATTTCAAACAAACAATGGATGTAACAAAGTTATGTTGAGTCCTTCATGTGGAAATATCCAACTTATTTTGTGGGTCCATTTATCCACTATTTTTTGAGAAAAGGACCAGTATCACTGAAAATATATTTTCCATTCTCCATTTTTCATAGCATTCATATTTTATTTTAACTATTTATAATTTGGAAGGTGATGTAGATCAATGGTGAAATATTATCAAGAACATGAGGAAAGGGGAAGAAATTGACTCCATGGGGTGATTTGAGTTTAAAATCTTATTTTCAATAGGTACTTTCCTCATATTCTTCATGTAAAAATGAAGAATAAATTCCTTGAGCTAAATAAAAAGGAATATGAATCTGTTAGTATGCATGAGGAAAATTTTTCAAGACTTGTGAGGTATGATTCTTGTATTATCATCCAATGTAAAAGCAAGGTTGATTTATTCTTTAGTGGCTTAAAACCAAGTCTCTGATGGGCATTTCCATAAGAGACTTAAATATCTATAAAGAAATCATTCTATGTGCTATAAAGGAGGAAATGAAGATTGGATTTACCTATTAATATAATGGTTTTTATAATAAAATAAATATGTAATTCAAAGAAAATTTTAATATCCATGGAGAGAAGAAGATGATATTTTCTTTATGATCGAAAGTGCTGAAGGAAATGTTGGAATTGGTTCCCTAGAACCAAATTGTTTAGTAATTTATTATATTTTTTTATTATTAAACAATTTTTATTATCACATTATATTTTTTCTTATACATAATATTTTCATGTGATACTTTCCTTAGAAAATATTCCATGCTAAAATGTTATAATTGTTCCCTGTTATGATGAGAACCAATAGGTGACACAAAATTATTCTTAAACCTTATTCTATTACTAGATTATATTTTCTGATGGTATACAAAAAATAGAATTTATTATTGGTATAAGTCTCATAATACATTTATATACCTTCTAATGGTGTTCTCCCTTGGTAATCTCCAAGATAGAAGGTAATGAGTACAAACCCATCAATAGAATATCCTCATTTCCATATGTCATTGGATGTTTCTATCTCTAGATGTGTGTATTGATCCTTATACTTTTATATTATTATTAATTAATATCACAAATCATGTACTATAATGTATTTATGAAAACCATGATGAAATATGTTCTTGGTGAAGTAGGATGCATTGGTTGCATCATGGGAGATATAACATTAATGGATAATGTGAGAAAGGATTTTTCCCTTCTGTCTCTTGATGAAATTTAATATATTAGGTCATTTTATGGGAATGAAATTGCATAAATTAATCTATGGACATGTTGTTCTATGGGAATGTTCATTTCCATAAATTTAAAGAAAGATACATCAAGCATATAGGTTGATTTCACCGACATGAATCCCTCTTGATTTGAGATATTTTGATAAAGGGATTATATTACATGGTAAACGTTCATAGGAGGTTAGATTCCATTATAATTTTAACTTATTTCTATATGGTTTATTAAGTGTGTTTCTAGATTCAAACATTGGAATTTAGTCAGTTATGCCTAATGGCACTGAGAAATAGGCCAAGAGGGACACACACTAAGTGTATCCCCAATTTTAGAAAAATTATAGTATTGAATCTAACAAGCTAAAATAAATAATATTTCTTCAGGTTTAGTTTATCTCCATAATTTATTCACAAGTTATTATAAAGAATAAGTGTGTTAAGTAATAATAATAGTAAATCTTTGTTTTCAAGTTTGGAAAATATAATATTTATTATATTTATTGATGAATAATGCAATGATATTTATTTATTAAATAAATAGTCATTATTCAAGGATTGGTAAATGCAGATTAGGAAAAGTGGGATGAGTTTAATGGTCTAATTAGAAATGGTATAAATGATATTTACTTATATTATTTATGAATTGCCCATATAAACAATTTAATAATAATATTTATATTATTATCATTAGATAAAGGGTTAATTAAGAATTGTGGAATTAGGGAAGGGATTGTGTGTAATTTTACAAACCTAAACCTACCAATATAGATATTTGATTTCTCTTTCTTAAAACACATTTGGTATGTACAATGGATAGAGTGTTATTCTATTATCCCTAGAGATAGTTCAAGAGATCTAGAGTTATATCCTCCCTTTATCTCTCAAGACAATGATAGATCATCAACAGTTCTTACTCTCCAGAGAATAATTCTTCTATAGTCAACCAAAAACAATAAAAGTGATAAAGATCATCCATACTAGCACCCAATGATTATATGAAATTTTCCAGAGATTGTGTTGCATGTGTGGATCCCTGCTAGAGAGATTTTTCACTTGGACCCTAAAGAGAAATGATGTTGCAATGAGATCTATTATATTGATCATCAACAAAGAAAGAATTAGTAGTTAAGATAATTATATAGAATCTTATAAATTAATGATAAATTAAGTATGAATATCCGTCTCCATGATTTAAAAGTTTTAATCTAGTCAAGTAATCTACTATTTTTGTTGGAAATGACCATTTGATCAGGTAAAATAAGGATTACATGTGATTCAAAACTAAAATACAAGTCTGTTATACTCATAAAGGATGCTTCCACTGAACCCAAAACCATCAAGTGGTATCAGAGTGACCACATGTTCAATTTATAATTATTTATTATCCATTTATTTTTTGCACGTGTTTTCATTTTATTTCACTTAAAAACAAATCTTTTTAATATCCGACAACATCTTTGATTCTCTTTATTAATTCTCACCAACATAACATGTAATAAGTTAATGGTAAATAATGAAGAAGAATTTGATTCAAACCATCTAGAGGTGCCCAAGGATATAACTGGAAAATAACAGAGTGCATAGCATATACTTCTTGAATACACACCATGTACTTCTATTTTCTTTACTATATTTAAGTCAATTAGGTCAGATCGGATAAAATCAGATATAATATCCAAATAGATCAGAATGACGTGTAGATCTGGATAGACTAGAACACTACATGAAGAACTACATTCTGTGTAACCACTATACACGACATGTAGTCCCCATTATCTCAAGGCCAAGTACATGGGGTTTCCCAAGTGTGTCGTGTGTCAGATACATGACATGGGGAGTAAGATTTCATGCAATCATAGGTTACATACTATGTATTCAAAGTACACATCATGTACCTCAAAAACATCCATGATAGGCAACACATCCATACCCAAGGCATGTTCTACGAATAAAGGTATAAGATAAGTACATGAAGTGTACTTTTTTACATGTCGTGTAGTCTTCTGCTTGCATTGTTTTTAAATTTGTACAATAATAAGAATTAAATTTATAATTAAAACTATTTCCTTGTGTCATTCATTCAATAATGCAATCCATGTCATAGGATTAATAATTATATATTAAATTAATTTTTTTTGTTAAAATTTTGATGAACACATGAGTTTGACTCTAATTACACCCATATACTACATTAATTTTTAATGAAATTAATTTTGTTTAAATTTATAAATGATGGTGAGATAAGGTTGGTTGGATGGAATTAAGATAAGTTGAATATATTGGATAAACTTATGATACATTATATTAGTTAAAAAATGAATCAATGTAATTGATAATAATATTGAAAATGTATGGTTATTTCTTAAAGTGTGGATGATCCTGATATTAGAACAACCCTTGTGTGTGATTGGTTTATTTTAATTTATTATGGTTAAATTATTATTGATTTCCTGTGAGTCATTCCCTCTTCCAAAACTTTTAAGGTCCTGTGTGCCCATGATTTCTTTTATTTATACCCTTATATCCAATTCATTGGATCCCCTCACCTTCATGTGAGTAAAAACTTATGTATGGATGGAGATACCAAGAAAGTAGAGGTGGTTTGAGTGAAATAGTTGAGGTTAAACCAATATAGGTGATACGTAGCAGACAACGTGGAATAATGCAACACAAACCAAGATATAGTTAAAGGTGTTTTACCTTAGGGTCAAGGGTTAGTTTATCATTCACTAGATAAAATAACCATCAAAGAACCTCATGATCATTCCACTTATATTTTTTTCAGTTGCATGGTGAATTATTTATGTTTGTGAATTCTATAAGATCACCTAATAAATGATTTAACTAGCATTCAATATAGAATAAAATATAATCATATTATGTGCAAATGTTTTATCAAACATGGTTAATCACTTAAGTAAAATCCGCTTAATATTAATAAGGCATGTAAAAGGATAAAATATGATTTATGAATTAGGATAAAAATACCTCAATTATAATATTAAGTAAGCTTAGATTTACAATACTTACATTTGAATAAACATCATAGTTCAAATTGCTTGACCAAACCAAGCTGGGGCGCTTTCAACTATTATGAAAATATTTTCTTGAAGTTTTGGTTTGACATAACTAAGTTTACATAAATGGTTTAATTCACAAGTGGGGCTTGGTGTAGAAAATAGGAAAAGGTTGATAAAACCTTAAAAATAGGATTTCAAGATTGGGGAGTCCACTCAACAGATCAAGTAACTATGAGTTAATATAGTTGGGAAGTTACACCTACCTAAAACCCTTCAAATAGATTGTCAGGACCAAGTCTGGGTTATTACAAGGGAATATGGATCCTTACCACTAGAATATATAAGAAACAAGATATTCTAAAACTTATAGTGAGAGATATTATGTTCCAAAAATTTGTGAGATATTAATATTAATTAAATTTATTAATCTATTTTTTAATCAAAACAAGTACTAATTGTCTACTCTTAATTTGTAGAAAATAGAAAATCATATAACTTTGATAATATCACTATGATACATACTAAATAATTATAAAATTATCATCAAAACTAATTTAAAGTAACGATATTGGTGATTTTTCATTATACTATTCCATGAATGGAAATTGTTAATGCTGGAAACCCCACTTCCTGAGTCGCTTTCTAAAGAGGATAGTGAGGAATTGATATATCTTTATCCAAAGCATGTAGATGATGAAATATATGTCCAATGTTTTATGTTATCCACCATTTAAAAATACATTTTAAAGAAATATGAAGATATGTATGAATATAAAATAGTTTCTCACCTCTAGGATCACTATCAAGAGAAGGAGAGATTAGAGAGATGTGAGATCTCCAATGAACTATTCATATGCATGCTTGGAGAGTAAGTACCATCTGGGGGAGATATAGTCAACATTATTGGGTACAATGAGTTCCTAAACATCTTATGTTTTAATATCCCTAATGAGATACACACATAACTCATTACATCCTCACTACCCAAAAAAATATCCACTTTTATTGTGAATTATAATATGATAAATAATTAGAAGACACCATCAGAATTACTTACTCTTATCCACCAAGTTGATAAAGACATGGGGCATGACAAACCCACTTTCTTTATGGTAAATAATGATAAGGGGAATGAGGAAAATGGGTTGAAGTCTCATTCCAAGTTGAAGTTACTGAAATACCGATCATCTTAATAGAATAAGATCTAAAGGCAAAAAAAGGAACAATATGCAGCATGTTTTACATGTGGAATGAAATGACACTAGAATATGAATTCTACCCAGAAAAATAAGGAAGGGGAATATTCCTGTGAATTTTTTATTGAGTGTAATATTTTCATATATACAAGTTGGGTATTATATACTTCCTATAGTTCTCACATTCATATCCAAATATAGGAACCAAGTAGATTTTGGAAGATTAATAGAGATGAGTTGGATCTACAGGCTACCAATAGAGCAAGCCTAGATACTCTATCTATTTCATACTACCATATCATATTGCTGATAGTATTGATTTTGGTTAGAACTATTATCATGTTACTAGTATTACCAATAATATTATTTATATTTCTTTCTTAGATATGGATAGATTTATTTTTATTATTGAAAATAAAGGTTTCTAATTTCATAAATATAGCATATGTTATGGTATGTCATATTTTAATAAGGGTATTTATGTATTTAATTATGAAAAATAAATATTTCAAATTGATAATGAAACTAATACGCGTGACTCATATAATAACCAATTTTGGAATCACCATATTAGTCTTGAAAATGAGAAGCATTTAACAAAGCTATATTGTGTTTGTTCTCACTGATGTGTGTAGACCTTTTCAAGTTTAATCTAGAGGAGGATACTCATAAATTATTACTTTTATCAATGAATTGTGTAGGTATGATTATATATACTTAATGGGGTATAAGTCTGAATCCTTTGATAAGTTCAGAGAGTTCAAGAATGAGGATGATAATCATCTTGGTATGAAGATAAAAAAACTTCAATCAAATCAAGGTGGTGAATATCTTAACGAAGAAATTATAAAATTTCTATTAGAGTATGGGATTTTATCTCAACTCACTCCACCTTATACACCATAGTGGAATGGTGTTAGCTAAAGGAGGAATCATACCTTGATGTACATGGTATGGTTGATGATGAGTTACACATGTATTCTATTATATTTTTTGGGATATATAGTGTAAAAAGAATCATACTTACAAAATCGAGTACCAACTAAAGTAGAAAATGGTTTCCCCTTTGAGTTATGGAGTTGAAATAAGCTTTTTTAATCACATTTTTGTGCATGGGGTTGTGCGGTGTTTATTTAGGTGAGATTAAGAAAACAACTAGCACCCTGAGGCACAAAATGAATCTTTGTAGGGTATCCTATGAGAAAATGGGGATACTATCTATAAATCACTTCAGATAAGGAAGTAACTATCACAAGACAAGCCATATTTCCTGAGATGGTGCACATTATCAAGGAGGATAGTGGGACTAAGATTGAATTATATTAATTTGATTCTCGAGATACATAAGAGTTGTTACAGGAACCAATTCCATAGGTCCCCATGGAAGTAGTTATTCCTAAAACACAAGTGATGCATAGGAGTACAAGAGGTATAAGAGAACCAAAGAGATATGATTTTCTAATAACTGATGATGGTGGCTCATTATTGGTTGAAAATGATGATTATGTCTCCTGCAAATAGAAAATATAGAGTTCAGAGGATGTAAGATGGAAAGAATACATGAATTATGAGATAGATTCCATGTATCAAAACTATTTTAACCCTTGTTTTTAATGATAAAAAAATCATGTTTCATATGGTATTAATGAGTTTTATGTGTTATAAAAGCTTTTCATAATATAAGGAAGATTGGTGATAAATTTAGCCAAGTATTGAAAACACTAACCATCAGGCATGACTCAGCGTTGAGGTTGATTCACTGCCAATAAGACTCACCAGTGGGGACAACTCACCATCTAGATAAAAATATGGATAAGTATGAGAAAGAAACACCACTAGAGACAAGTCATCATCATAATGGATTTTTTTTGAAAAGTATGGGATTAACCTACCGCTAGAAGATGACTCTCCATTGAACAAATAAATTTATCTAAGTGTTGGAAACACCTACTGTTAGGATGAAAATTTGGATAAGTGTTGAAAAAACCTACCACTATACCTGAGTCACCATTAAAGATGAAATTCCATAAGAATGAAGATTTTATAAACTTCTGAGATAACCTACTTTTGAGAAGACTCACCACTCAGATGAGTCACTATTGGCATGAATTGCTGCAAACCTAAGTTACTGGCAGTGTTGTGTCACCGTTCAATGGATTCACCACCACTATTTTTGTTTCTTTTGAATTAAATATTTCTAGCAAATTTATTATCAAATTTAATTCTGATAATTATTTTAATTATTGTTCTTAAACTATTGCATAGATTCATTAAAGTTTGTGTCAGTCATCTAGTACAAGGAGCAGAGGATCCAAATGATTCTTCCTACATGTTTTTGTTAAAATAATTAGTAGAATACATTATATAAGAGGTACATTGATACAAATATATATATACACATACATTTAAAGTGATATTAAAATCATATTGTAAGAACCTAAATAAATCCACTTCCTGAGAAGCTTACACACAACATCCTTAAATTCAACCAACTCAGAAAGAGTGAGCCTACTTAACAACCATTTCCTTCCTAAAGTAAAAAAAAAGAGTTAATGAAACTCTATTTGACTTCAATTTTTAGAAAAATGACTCAGGATTCATTTCAAGATACATTCAAGGAGTTACAAGCAATATAGAATATCAGATAGAGCAACAAAATTTTTCTACATATTTTTTTTCTTTCTATCTATTTTCTTTACATTATGAGTAATTTGGTTTTACATATTTATTTAACTAACAATGACTCCTACTCCCCAAATAGAACATACTATATCTCTTCTCAAACTCCTTTTACACTTTTCTACCCACAGTTATTGTGCAAGAGGTCCCAATGTGGCCTATGAATCAGTTTTCCCACTGTTATTGGGGAAGAGGTCCCTGCATGGCCTGGACAGCTTGTTTGATGTTGAATACCTGGTCAAGGTTGTGGATAAAATATTATTTTATATAATATTATTCAAATCAGATGATTTCCAAGTAGATAAGATTAAGTCTCGGCATGAGATTGAACCTCTTGTACAAATTCCATGGTGTGTTTTGTTGTTTTATTTTACATATATGCTTTTTATATGAACTTTTTTTTAAACTATAAACAAAAAAACTTTTAGAGACTCAGTTTTTTACTTTTAAGAATTTGAAATATTTCTATTTATATTTCTAGATCTAGGAGCTAATACGGCCTGCAATTATGAGGCCCAATGTTCCCAAAATTAATTTTAGAAAAATATTAAATATATTTTATATTTCACGTGCATATCTTATTAAAGGAAATAGGATAACCCTTAAACAAAATCTCATATCATAAATCATAGACCACAGTTAATTTCGAAACACAATTTTTACCCTAGGAGTGACATAAAATGATTCAGTGTAGGGAGTTCATACTCCTAGCTCATTGACAGTATGCAAAGTGAAATAATTAATTATTAAATTAATTAATTAATTCATTTATTCCCTAAAAGAAATCCAAAAATGTATCATAATGGAAAATTTTATAGGTTTAGCCTCATAATCCTAGAATCTCCAATGATCCTCTCCTTCCTCATTTCATTGGAAGATCTCATCAAATAATGATGAAATTCCAGAACGGATTAGATCAGCATGCAAAAAATGTTAAAGATTCTCTCAATTGTTGGTAGAAACTTTCTTCATTAACGAGTGATCTAAAAACTAGACAGGACTCATAAATTGGTTATATACACCCTTTGATTAAATTTATTGAGCATATCTATCATTATTCTTGAATCTGCACCAATTTTTGTCCAATTCAATGTGCCTAGGTATATAAACTTAATTATTTTCAATTGTTTTCTAACCTTGGATTCCCATTCTTGATCTTTATCCAAGAATTCTTGGACAATGATGTTTAAAAATTTGGTTTTGATGCTTGTATCCCTTGTTTCTTCATGTTATTCATTGATTAGACCCCTAAGTCCTGGTTCAACTTTATTGGGGAGTACTGAGCTTGATCGGATCCCCATAACCATGACAAAATTGTATATGAAGCACATATCGATGATGCAGGGGTAGATTCAGGATCATTACAAGGCATGGATGCTTTTTTTAATGATTTTTAGATTAGGAAATCAATGTAAAAAGGTTCTGTGATGAACTGAACATGCGGTGAAACCCTCATGATCAAGCAGAGACTGATTTTTAGTAAATGAAGGTTGGAAACCTTGATTTTTAGATAGATACACCATTTTTGGCTGGAGATAGGGGTGGAATCGAATCCAGATGAATAAATTTAGGTGTAGAAATCAAATCTAGAAATTATGGTAAAAACCCGACTACACGCTGTGTACAAGGATGAACACACGACATGTATCTCTAAGAGTACGGTTTCTAGGTTTTTGGGAAATTATAAGGACGAACTGGCATATATCCCTGCTACATGCTATGTAACCCTTCCCCAGATGGGAAACCCATGTGATGGATCGTATGGGTGAGATCACATGTGAAAGTATGTGGCTAGGTACATAGATATGTACTTGAGTAAACTGACATGAGTAGATCACATGGGTTCCACCCCATGTGAGGAAACATTCCATGTATAGAGTACACAGACATGGGGTCTAGTACATAGATATGACCAACTAGACATGTCTCGGTCTTGGTTAGCCTGGAGATGCCATGTAGTCCACCTACATGGCATGTACTGCTACATGGGATGGAATTCGTGTGTCTTCCAGGGACACATCCAGGTGATGGAGTGGGACTACACACTGTTTGGGTCCCCTCACATGCCATGTACCTCTTGAACTCTTTTGAGTAAACATTAAGGTTCTGTATCACCATTGTTTGGAATTAGATTTTGTCCCTAGAGTAGCCTATCCTGAGTGTTTTTCTATGTAGAACACTATGGTTCCATTGGTTTTGGATTTCTATATATGATGTGAAATTTTTTAGGTATGTCGCTTACTTAAGAGATACCTGACGATGATAGTGATCTGGAAAGATCACCAAAGTCTTCTTCTAAGAGGACCCCCTATCAGATAGGGTGTGGGTCCTCAATAACTAGAGTGGAACCCCCCATCAGCATGGGCACGATTCCTATATAGCTAACTTCTAATTGGAAGCCCCCTGATGTATTAGGGTGTAGGTCCTCAATGACTAGAGCGGAGCCCCCATGTGGTACCAGAGCACGAGTCCTTGAATTTTGAGTGGAACCCCTATTGAAAGTGCACAAGTCCTTGATGACTAGAGTGGAACCCCCTGTCACACCAAGGCATAGGTCCTTGACCTGTAGAGTGGAACCCCCCATCAACATGGGAGTAGGTACTCTATGAATACTTTCATATTGGAACCCCCTTGACTTACTAGGGTGTGAGTACTCTAATTTTATTTGATTTTTCATCGACTATGCAACACAATGATGAGGTGTGGTTTGACTTGGATGGTTCTGAGCATTCACGTGAGATGTTGGCATCATTAATGGACTTTTGGAACTTTTGGATACCATTATTCTTGGGTTGAGATATGGGATAGTGATCCCCTTATTCTCATTTGAGCTTCTTTGATAGAACACACACACACACACACACATATATATATCCTTCTATATCCAAACCTTTATTTTAGTTACCCTCCTTCTAGGTGAGGTGAAGACATGTGGGGTATTCCATGTGATTTATGTGTCTAGCTTCTCATGGTTGGATGAGTATACGATCCTGTTATAGGTGGAAAAGACTCTATGGGTAGTTCATCTACTCATCATGTTTGTGTTTGGACAAGCTTACTGTCACTCTTCATTTGGGTGAGTTGTTCTCTTTGGTTGTATCTTGCATCTATTATCTTTCTATTCCTATTTAATCTCTTACCGCTCCACTTTCAGATTTTAGGATTTCCTAATGGGTATGTATATACTCACCCCTATATGGGATTTTCCCACATGTGTCATAACTTATGTAGATATTAGATAGGTTGGTGGTTACTTTAAAGGATCTTAGAGATACTGGGTGGTTTGGACCGCATACAGTGGTCATATCTTTGGACTCAGGAGATGTTCTATCTTTCAACTATTTAATTTTCCAGTTTTGTCAGGTTGGGACATATTTTTTGGTTGAGCGTGTATTTTGACCCTTTAATTTTCAGTTACACTACTGTACTTTTATATTGTCTAGAGGTTTATGCATGCTTAGTTTACTTTGTAGAGGTATTGCATATCTTATGATTTCCCTATGAATGTTTTCACTGATAAGGCTTTGTGTATGTATATGTACTTAGGAAAAGGCCTCCCCGAGTTAGTTATTCCTTCTACACTAGTCTCTACCTGATAGCCTGCAGAGTTAGGCTTGAGATAGTTGCAGTTTGAGCCCCATCTTGGTTTGGGTTGTGACAGATTGGTATAAAAGGTGGTTTGATCCTTGGGACATTTTTCAGACTATTAACCTTAAGAGGATACAATTGGGTTTAGGGAAACATGTTCAAAGTTTCTTGAGTGAATCTCTTAGGCCAAGGACTCTAATGATGGTGTGGGAAGATGATGTATCCATTCACCAGGACCCTAACTGCCCACTTGTTGACTTAGCATGTCGAGACATATTTTGTTGGGATCAATGGTACATGCATCATATAGAATTGAGTCTTTGAATATCCTTCTTGAGTCATCTCTCCATTTTTGTTGATATATATATATATATATCTGTGTGTGTGTGTGTGTGTGTGTGTGATCATCTAATCATGGTACATCTTGATAAAATCTCAAGATGCCTCTATGATGACAACCGTCTAGGATACCAGTTCTGGTTCATGATGATTATCCGATGAGTGAAGAGGCATTATTTTAGGATCCATCATGTGAACCCATTCCTCCAAGTGGTTAGGTAGAAGCACCTCCACCTGTTGAGTAGTAGATCATTCCAGCAGAGTAGGCTGGGGATACACATAGGCTTAGCGAGCTCCATTAGATCCAGCATCAGGGGCCGTTGGGGTTCTGTGGTGATCCCAATCCTTAGGTAGTAGAGGATTGGATAGAGTCAGTGGTCCATATCTTTATACTTGTCCAGATATCGATGGATCAACTGGTTTCACTGGAATTTATTCTTTTCTATGGAGTATATGGGCACAGGTGGAACCTTTTTACACAGATGTATGATGATTCAACACTCTCATGGACCGACTTCTAACAGCTGTTTCTTGAGGATTAATACCCCTCATGATTGTGCTCAGTCCGAATCTGGGAGCTACTAGAGCTAAAATACGGAGAAATTATGGTGGTTGAGTATGCGGTGAGGTTCATAAACCATACATAGTACTCTCTTTACATGATCTGTGACAGCTACTTCGGAGTATGGAAGTTTAAGATGGGACTCCACAGAGAGATCTGATTCAGTGTTGTGCCCTTGTGCATCCCCACCTGTTATGGGGTGCTGGAGTGGGTACTAGTGGCAAATAGATTTCTATCAGATGGAGCTAGTAGTGGGTTCCACAAAGCTAAGTTTTCTGCAGTATGTAGTAGATGTCAGGTGCTAGGATCTTGGTTCAAGAGACCTCCACATGATCAGACTCATGTACATTGTTAGAAGAAATTATGAGTTCTAGGTTATCCTCAAGAGGGTAAGTTCTTTTCATGTAATGAGTGAGTTCACATGGAATGATATTTCTCAACTAGAAATGCTGAACAACACAAACAAATAGAAAATGGACTGCAACGGTAGAGGAAATTCAATGATTAGGGATCTCTTAAGCAAGTAAAAGGTATCCCCAGAGAGTTAGAGATGGAAGAGGTGTAGGAGAAGATATGGGTGGTGAATGACATTATGAGGTCCTTCCACTAATACCATGAGGCGACCCACATCAGACTCACAGAATTGGTGGCTGAGGCCATGGATAGCTGCATGCTTTGGATGTCTATGATCCTGCAATGCATGAGATGATTATAGGTACAATATTTGTTTTTTATAATATTTATTTGGTATTATTAGACATAGGTTCCAACAATTCCTTTATCTCTATACTCCTAGTGTGAGAGATGGAGATCCCTGTTGAGGTGCTATCCCAGTAGCTTCATCTTAATATTCCTACAAGGAACGCTTCTTCTGTATCTTTTATCCACTGATAGTGTGAGCTATCGCTTGGTGGAGAGAGGTTTACGTGATAACTTTTGGTCATCATGATGGAACCTTATGATTCCATCTTGGTTATGGATTGGTTTTCTATGACCCAAGCGAAGATTGATAGTCACTATAGACAAGTCAGATGCCTATGTGCTGATGAGACGAGATTCTCCTTTTCGGGTGAGAGAGATCTCAGGGCAGGGCAAGTGAGTTCTATGAATAAGATGTTGCAATCCATCACCCATAAATTTGTGAGTATATCACTTGTTGATGTTTTGGTAATTTGTATTACTTCAGTTATGGGGTATTATATAGACTACTTCCCCAAGTACATTTCATGGATACCTCTGATGTTCTAGATGGAGTTTTTCATTGATCTATATCCCAACACTGCTCTGATATCTTCTAAGGCATATCAGATGGTCCCTAATGAGATCAGGGAGCTGCGGTTGTAGTTAGAGGTCCTTCTAGATAAAGGTTTCATTAGACTTAGTGTGTTCCTCTAGGTAGCTCCATTTTTGTTCATGAAAAATAAATATAGGAGGTTTTGGATTTTCATGGATTATCATTGCCTGAAACAAGTCATGATAAAGAAAAAGCGCCCCTTACCAATAATGAATGAACTCTTTGTCCAGTTGCAAGGCATGAGATGGTTCTCAGAGATCGATCTGAGGTCCGGCTACCACCAGTTGAGGGTTCCTGATGTTAAAATTCTAAAGTTGGCATTATAATATAGATATGAACACTATTAGTTCCTAGTGATTCCCTTTGGTGTAACAAATTTCCCTACCATGTTTATGGATTTGATGAACCAATTATTATATCCGTACTTGGACCAGTTTGTTTCTCTCTTTATCAATAACACACTCATCTACTCTACATCAGAGGAGGATCCTGAAGATCACTTGAATATGGTCCTAGATTTACTTTGAGAGAACCACCTTTATGGAAAGCATTCATAGTGACAATTCCGGATACATGAGGTTCACCTTTTGGGGTATGTCATTTTTGAGAATTATTTAGCTATATATCCAATGAAGATCTAAGAAGTGATTTCTTGGGAGCCACCCGAGAGAATGTCAGAGGTGCAGATATTTATTGGTTTGGTGGGGTACTACAAGTGGTTTGTGATAGAATTCTCTAGAATCATATCCCCTTTTGACCACACTAAAAAGGAAAGGGAATTTTTTTACCAAGTCTGAGTTGTTCCAGAGAGACTTTGAGGAGTTGAGGCTAAGTCTGAAGAGTCCTCTAGTGTTGAGACTAACTGAGGAAGGTGTGGAGTTGGTAGTGTATTACGATGCCTCAGAAGCTGGGCTCAAGTGTGTGTTGATGCAGCAGTAGGAGAAGGTCAATCTAGTTGAGACCCCATGAGAAAAACTATGTGACTCATGAACTAGAGTAGAAAATGGTATTCATTTCTCTGAGGATGTGGAGGCACTACCTTTTAGGGGAGCGCTTTGTGGTTTACTCAGACCACTAGAGTCTCAGGTATGTTTTAAAGTAGAGATACCTGAACTTGAGACAACAATGTAGGTTAGAGTTCCTAAAAAATTATGAGTTCGAGATATTATATAATACAGGGAAGGGAAATGTTGTTGTAGATGTCCTTAGTAGGAAGTCCTAGTCTCTCTTAGTGTAGGAGGATTTATAGTAGTTGTCCTCTCTATATCGGACCATAGTGAAGTATGAGGGTACAATTTTTCTACAGTCGATGGTACTGAATCTTCTACTTCTTGAGCATGTGAGAGAGTCCTAGTTGGGAAACATTAATCATGAGGTCTTATGTGACCAAATATCTATAGGCATCTCACCAGAAAGATATTTTGAAGGAGGTAATCACACCTTTTTGTTCTAGGGGTGAATAGTGGTTCTAGTCATGATGCGGGAGGAGGTGATGTGAGTGTTCCATAATTCCACCTAGTTTTATATCCTAGTATGGGTAATATCTATAGAAATCTTTAGTGGTAGTTTTGATGTTCTATCATGATATGGAACATAGATGAGTTTATCTCTCGGTTCCTAACTTGTTAACAGGTGAAAGATGAGTACCATGTTCCAGTAGTTTTTTATCCCCATGAGATCCCAAAGTGGAAGTGGGATGATATATCCATGGACTTTGTCATAGGGCTTCCACACATTGTGAAGGTCCACAACGCCATATGGGTGATAGTTGAATGACCCACCATGTCAGCACACTTGTTTTTAGGGAGAAAATTTTAGTGGATATTTTGGCGCAGTTGTACGTAATGTAGATCATTCCCCTTCACGGGGTTCCCTTAATGATTATCTTTGATCGTAATGTGAAGTTCATTTCAGGATTATGGAGAGGACTACAAGATTTATTCAGGACCCAAATGAGGACGGGTACAACCTTTCACCCCCAGACTGATGAACAGACTGAACACACTATTTAGGTGTTGGAAGATATGCTGAGGGCATGCATGTTAGACATTGACCATAGTTGATAGGATCACCTTCTCTTGGTAGAGTTTGTGTATAGAAACAACTACCACTTTACCATCATCATGGAACCTTTTGAGGCCTTCACTACCACAAAAAAAGTTTTTCCCAGCGGCAACCTTTATCATCACTAACGAAAAAGTGCTGATAAAGGGTCGACTTCAAAAAAAAATTTAATTAAAAATAATATAATAATATATAAATATATAAATATAGTTATATTTGTTGGAACCAGGGTCTTCAAAGCATGATTTGGTGTATGGTTTGTGTTTTTTGTCAATCCTCAGTGGAAGTTCAGGATGTGTACCAACAAAGAGATCATACCGTTCAAAGCAGAAAACAGTAGTGAAGGTGGCGCCGTTTCCCAGTGTTTGCCAAATTTTTGGGCCTGAAAATCAGCCAATAAAGTAAAGTGTTTTTGGAAAAGGTACTTGCGCGCCGAGATCTTGGAGGATAAAAGACTTGCGCGCCATATGTTTTTGAGGATCATAACATCAAAATTTGGATAAGGAAAGAAGGTCACGCAAGTGTTGGTTGGGTCGCACAAGTGAGTTGCGCGACAGAGGTTACTGGAGACAAGACTTGCGCGCCGCTGAGGGACTTGCGCGCCTCCGTGCAGGTGGTCCAGTTTGCCTATAAATACTGGACCACCCCTCCTTATTTCCTATGGAGTTCGAGACTTAGAGATTGTTCGAGCTCTCGTCGCGTAGGTGGTCGAGCCGCGCAGGTGGTAGTTTGGTCGCGCAAGTAGAGCTTGCACGCCGGTTGTCTGCTGAGCGCCTAAGGCGATTTGGAAGAGAAAGGAAGTGGACCGCGCAAGTTTGTTGTCGGGGAAGGAAGTGTCGCGCAGGTGCGTTGGTTACACTTGCGTGCCAGTCTGGACTTGCGCGTTGTATTGGGACTTGCGCGTCCGGCTTGGAGAAGCGCGCCAGTTTTTGTTGAAGCCCGCCGACCTGTTTGGAGCTGCACGAAAGCCAGGAGACTACCCGATACATTTGAGGAAAAGTGATATTCTGCTTCTGGTGAGAATAAGACTTCAATAGAGCATCTACATACAACAAAGGATGCATTCTTATGCAAATGATGAAGAGACCTTCACGTCTATAAACTGAGTGAGACTTCACCAACGGCAGTGAGCTGGGGGGAGTCAACGGGAGTGACCCGAGGGACACAGTGGGCTATCCCTGAACCTTTGTAAAGGCAGTGAGCCTGGGACAGAGTAACTGTACCTGAACTTTTGTAATCTACCGCTAGTGAAGAATAGTGGATTTTGGTACGACCGACAACCTGTCGGCGTATGCTACTTGGACGTAGCCCTTAGTGGTGAACCAAGTAAAAAGGGCTGTGTCTTCTCTGTGTATGTGAATGTTTGCTTTCTGATCATAATCATCATACAGGTTCAACAAGTTCCTACCAACGTGGGAACAAGATCCATCACTTTAAAAGAAAAAGTGATCACCCTGATTCACCCCTCCCCTCTCAGGGTGTCCCGGGGTCCTTCAAGTGGTATCAGAGGCAGGTTGCTGGTGTTGAATCTGACCTTCTTCGTCATGGAAAACATGGTCAATGTTAGGGGAGTCCCTCACTTCGATGGAAGAAATTTCCAGATCTGGAAGAACTGAATGAGATCTCATCTAAGATCTCTTGGAATGGATGTTCTTTTTTCTACTGTGTAGGGAATACAAGTCACTGATCCAACAGGTCTGGCTATGACTGAAATAGACAGGAAACTTCTTGATGCAGATGCTAAAGCACAGAATGCTCTCACTACAGCCCTTTCTGATCAGATCTACCTAAAGGTGATGAATTGAACCTCAGAAAAATCCATGTGGGATAAACTTGAGAATATTTATGAAGGAGATATCAAAGTGAAGGAGGCGAAACTACAAGTGCTACACAATCGGTTTGATGATCTGAAGATGCATCCAGATGAGAATGTAGACTCTTTCTTTAATCGAATTACTGAAGTGGTTGGAGCAATTCGGGGTCTAGGCGAAGAAATCAAAGACATTGATATTGTAAAGAAAATATTAATAGGGCTTCCACCTCTGTATAATGCGAAGGTGTCATCCCTTGAAGAAAGAGATATTTCCAAACTTTCTCTAGATGATCTACTGAGCAACTTGGTAGCATATGAAATGAGAGTCAAACCAGAAGATGCTACGACTCGGGTGAGCAAGGAAATGGCATTCAAGACCATGGATAAATTGAAAATATCAAATGATAGTAGCGGTGATGATGACGAGGAGAAATAAATTCTTTCTCTCATTGCAAAGAAGTTCCAGAAGGGGAAGGGAAATTCAAAGGGAAGTTACCTCTCGCATGTTTCCGTTGTGGAAAAGTTGGGCACATTGCCTCTCAGTGCTTGAAGAATATCAATGATGATGACAGTGAAGATGAAAACTTCAAGAAGCCTCAGAGAAGCTTCTTCAAAAAGGGAGACTTCAAATCTGGTAAGAAAATGCAAAGGAAGAGTTTTGTCTGTGAAGAGGAAGAAGATGACAATGAATTCTGTGATGAAGAAGAACCAAAATTCAAAACTGGGAACCATGCTTCTATGATGGACACTATTGAAAAGTCAGAAGATACTGATGGAGAAAAACAACTGAGAACTTGTGTAGATCCTGAGGTGCAACTTAAGGATGCGGTTAGTAAGCTTAAGATTAACTGTAAGAGCTGCAATAAGTGGAAATCAATTGTAGAAGAATCAACTGAATATGTTGATCAACTTGAAGCTAAAATTGAACGACTGGAAGAATTTGTGAAGGTACAGTCTAAAATAATTGAATGAAATGATGATGTAGTTGATCTGAAGCTGAGAATTGAAGAGCAGGCAAAGGTCATCAATGAACTCACATCCAGACTGGATGAAAAATCCAAGACTGCTGAGGGTCTTGAGGAGGAAGTAGTTACTCTAAGGAGTAAACTAGATACTGAATCAATTCCAAAAGAATCAAGGAAGAAAATATAGTTCGGAAGATTCTCAGATGCAGAATTACTAGCAAGAGCCAAGTGTGGTTCAGATGGGGTTGGAAAAATCTGGAGTGATCAAAGACCAACTTGCATGGGAAAGAGTGGAATTGGCTGTGAGGCTGAGTCATCAACTACTAGAAGTGAAAAGATCCAAACGAAAGATAAGATGAAAGTTGAACATGATGAAATGTTACCGAGAGTGCTGAAAAAGGAACCCTCAATACAAACTAAAAGGAGACCCGAAAATTATCCTCAAACTTTCAAAAATGACAGACAGTATTACTATTCTCCCAAGGAAGAAGATATCAGGAGAAATTCAAGTGAGAAGACATTTCCTCTCATGAAGTGTCAGTTCTGTGGCTATCTGGGCCATACCATGTCTTACTGTGAAGAGACAAGAAGCTATCTGAATGGAGAAGATATAGATGCTCAACAAAGGAGAACAATCTCATATCCTAATTCTCATAGAAGAAATAATTTCTATGGATATTGTTTTTTCTGTTCTAACTTTGGTCATAAGGTCGTTTATTGCAGGCAGAGAAGGGACATAGACACCTCATACCGAAGTTCAAGACAAGTCATGTCTCGTCAGCAAGACAGTGTTGCTCTTTCAAAAAGGTTCTCACCTCTCAAAGAAGACTTTGACAATGAAGAACCTGGGTATGCGGAAGAGATTGTTGAAAGGCCATCAGTTCTATATACTCAATCTAATGTCTCATGGAAGGAAAGGAAGAAGATTGAGAAATAGAACCTTGCAGAGGTAGCCCTCAAAGCTACAAAGAACAACAGTACCTGGATTCTGGATAGCGGTTGTTCATCTCATATGACGGGTAATGCTGGCCTACTAATGAATATCATAAAGAATGTTGATGGTACAGTAATATTTGGTAATGATGGGGCTCTGAAAATCAAAGGGAGTGGAAGTACCCAATTATCTAATGGAGAACTAAAGAAGACTGAAGTCCTTTACGTAGATGGCCTACGTCATAATCTCCTTAGAGTGAGTCAACTCTGTGACTCAGGACTTATAGTTACTTTTAATCAGAAAGGCTGCACTATCAAGGGAAAAACCGGAAATTCACTTATGAAAGGATTCATAACAGAAGGAAACTTGTATCAGGTTGATAGTGAAGAAAATGTATGTTACATGACTGTTGAAGAAGAAAACAATTTGTGGCATCGGAGATTGGGACACATCAATCAACAAGACATGGAGAAAATATCAAAATTGAGAATTGTCATGGACATCCCCAACCTGAAGCGTGAGCGTGAAAAATCTTGTGATGCTTGTATTCGTGGGAAGCTGGTCTGCAGTTCATATCGGCCAAAGAAGAAAAAGGCATCTCACCTTCTTGATCTGATTCATACAGATGTTTGTGGTCCAATAAATGTTTCCAGAACACATGGAGAAAGGTACTTTGTCCTTTTCATAGATGATTACAGTAGAATGGAATGTGTGATGGTCATTCACAGGAAATGACAAGTCCTTGACTGCATGAAAACATATCGGCGAATCGCCGAGAATGCTACTGGACGAACAATCAAAGTGTTGCGATCTGACAATGCAGGAGAATACATGTCCATTGAATTTGAGAATTATCTAGAGAAGCATGGGATACAACATGAGGTAGCTGCTGTGAGAACTCCACAACAAAATGGAGTTGTTGAACGTAGGAATCGATAGGTGAACAACATGGCGCGAACTATGCTGATTGAGAGTCGTATTACACAACATTACTAGAAAGAGGTTGTTCAAGCTGCAGTGTACATTCAGAATCGAACAAGACTCTATATGGGTGAGACGAAGACACCATATGAATTGTGGCATGGACGGAAGACTTCTCTAAAATACTTCCGTGTCTTTGGAAGTAAATGCTTCATTAGAAACAAATAAGGAAATCAAGGGAAATATGGTGAAAATGCAGATGAAGGAATTTTCCTTGGTTACTCAATGAACAGCAAAGCCTACAAATGCTTCAACAAGCGTTTGAGAAGAATTATGGAAAGCAATGATGTTAAGATAATTGAAGAGAAAACCACGAATGCTTCAAGGACGTCATATACTGATGTGATAGAAAGTCAGGAAGAATGTGAACGTGAAGAAAATACAAATGAAAAAATAGATGAAGTTGTTCAAAAATCTCAGCAGTCACATCATGATATTGACTCAGAAGAAGAATCTGAAGAAGAAACTATGACTGAAGAAAATGCTACTGAACCTCGGAGGAGAAATCGAAGAGCTGAGATTGATCCATCCAACATAATTGGGGACAGGAGTGCACCCACTCAAACAAGTAGAATGAGGAATAACACGCAATCTGCATTTCTATCAATTGTAGAGCCATCCTCATTCGAAGAAGCTTCTAATGATGAATCTTGGGTGAAAGCCATGAATGATGAATTAGATCAGATTGAAAAGAATCAGACATGGGATCTTTTCTAGATACCCGAAGGTCAAAATTTGATTGGTACCAAATTTATCTTCAAAAATAAGTTTGATGAACATGGAAGTGTGATCAGAAACAAGGAACGTCTAGTATGTAAAGGATACTCTCAGATTGAAGGCATTGATGTTGAAGAAACCTTTACTCCAGTGGCTAGACTGGATTCAATCAGGCTTTTCCTTGCCATGGCACTCCAAAGATGATATAAAGTATATCAAATGGATGTTAAGATAGCATTCTTGAATGGTGTACTCGAAGAAGAAGTCTACATTGAACAACCAGTGGGCTTTGTTTTGGGTTCTGATGAAACAAAGGTCTGTAAACTGAAGAAAGCTCTATATGGTTTGAAGCAGGCACCACGGGCATGGTACTCATGGCTGGATTCATATATCAAGAAGTTGGAATTCAAAAGAGGAGGAGTTGATCACAATCTCTATGTGAAGAATTCTCCAAAAGATCAATTCATGGTTCTTGTCTACGTTGATGATATCATATTTGGTGGCAGTAGGCAGAAATCAGTGGATGAATTTGCCAACCACATGAAATCAGAATTTGAAATGTCTATGATTGGGGAGCCCACATATTTCTTGGGGCTGCAGGTGATTCAAAAGAAGGAATGCACTTTTATTTCTCAGGAAAAATATGCAAGAGAGCTATTGAAGAAGTTCAATATGCAAGACTCCAAACCAATGTCAACTCCGGTTGCAGTTGGAACTAAACTCAGAAAGCATGAGGATGGGGACTCTGTTGATCCCACCATGTACAGGGGGATCATTGGAAGCCTACTGTACCTGACAGCGACAAGGCCAGATATTGTCTTTGCCACATGACTTGCAGCTCGATTTCAGAGTAATCCAAAAGGGGAACATATGGCAGCAGTAAAAAGAATCATAAGATAAATTCATGGTACACATAAATTCGGGTTATTTTTTGATGCAAACAGGGACAGTAAATTATCCGCATTTTCAGATGCTGACTGGGCTGGTGATGTGGTAGACAGAAAGTCCACTAGTGGTGGAGATTTCTATATTGGGAAGAAATGTGTCGGTTGGTTGAGAAAGAAACAAGAAAGTACTTCTCTTAGTACGGCTGAAGTTGAGTATATCTCTACCACAAAAGCATGCACTCAACTTCTTTGGATGAAGCAGCAGCTAACAGATATTGGTGATAAGGTGCAGCAACCAATGGTGATTTATTGTGATAACAAAAGTGAAATTGATCTTACGAAGAATCCGGTTCAGCATTCTCATACAAAACATATCGAAATACGGTATCATTTTATCAATGAAAAGGTTGAACAAGGCGTGATTAGAATGGATCATGTTGTAACTGATGAGTAACTGGCTGATATCCTGACCAAGCCATTGTCCGCGGCTGTGTTTGAGAAGCATCAGTTGAACCTCAGTGTTCAACCACCTCCTACTACATAAGGAGGCTCCGGAAATCCCCTCTCACCATTTTTTATAACTGTTTTGATCTGCTTATGGATGTAATGCAGGTTTATGGGGGAGATACTATCCAGGGGAGTATGGCTTGAGCTGAACATTGAACAACTTATCGGTCTTTGGTTTTATTGTCAATGGGGGAGAAAAGAATAAATTCAAGGCAAGAAATGCTTCTGTGATGAGAAGTATAATAAGGATACAATAGGGCGTCATGGAGAATTTCAAAACACTGGAACCCAATTCAAGATTCCTCTCTTGTTTTCTACACCGAGCATTTCTCACATAGACTTAGAGTGTTGGATGAGTTGATTCTTGCGTTTTGGGTTTGCTCATGGTTGGATATCTATTGAATTTATTCTGATTGCCAACAAACCCAAAGGGGGAGATTGTTGGAACCAGGGTCTTCAAAGCATGATTTGGCATATGGTTTGTGTTTGTTGTCAATCCTCAGTGGAAGTTCAGGATGTGTACCAACAAAGAGATCATACCGTTCAAAGCAGAAAACAGTAGTGAAGGTGGCGCTGTTTCCCAGTGTTTGCCAAATTTTTGGGCCTGAAAATCGGCCAATAAAGTAAAGTGTTTTTGGCAAAGGTACTTGCACGCCGAGCTCTTGGAGGATAAAAGACTTGTGTGCCATATGTTTTTGAGGATCAGAACATCAAAATTTGGCTAAGGAAAGAAGGTCGCGCAAGTGTTGGTTGGATCGTGCAAGTGAGTTTCACGACAAAGGTTACTGGAGACAAGACTTGCGCGCCAGTTGTCTGCTGAGCGCCCAAGGCGATTTGGAAGAGAAAGGAAGTGGACCGCGCAAGTTTGTTTTCGTGGAAGGAAGTGTCGCGCAGGTGCGTTGGTGAAACTTGCGCGCCAGTCTGGACTTGCGCACTGTATTGGGACTTGCGCGTCCGGCTTGGAGAAGCGCGCCAGTTTTTGCTGAAGCTCGCCGGCCTGTTTGGAGCTGCACGAAAGCCAGGAGACTACCCGATACATTCGAGGAAAAGTGATATTCTGCTTCTGGTGAGAATCGGACTTCAATAGAGCATCTACATACAACAAAGGATGCATTCTTATGAAAATTATGAAGAGACCTTCACGTCTATAAACTGAGTGAGACTTCACCAACGGCAGTGAGCTGGGGGGAGTCAACGGGAGTGACCCGAGGGACACAGTGGGCTATCCCTGAACCTTTGTAAAGGCAGTGAGCCTGGGACAGAGTAACTGTACCCGAACTTTTGTAATCTACCGCTAGTGAAGCATAGTGGATTTTGGTACGACCGACAACCTGTCGGCATATGCTCCTTGGACGTAGCCCTTAGTGGTGAACCAAGTAAAAAGGGCTGTGTCTTCTCTGTGTATGTGAATGTTTGCTTTCTGATCATAATCATCATACAGGTTCAACAAGTTCCTACCAACATGGGAACAAGATCCATTACTTTAAAAGAAAAAGTGATCACCCTGATTCACCCCTCCCCTCTCAGGGTGTCCCGAGGTCCTTCAATATTGATATAAATATAATATATAATTTTTAAATATATTTTAGATATGTATAAATATACATTTACACTTAATATACTTAATATATAATATATTTAGTGAAAATGGATTATAAAAAAATTTAAAAAATATGTTTAATTAATAATATGCTAATTATTATGGAGTAATAGTCATTTAATAACAATTTGAAGAGTAAAAAATAAAAAAAATTAAAAAAAGATGCAAAATATGTTAAAAACGCAACTCGAACTTCAAATGGCCATAACTTTTGATCCGGGTGTCTGTTTGAGCTCTACCACATATTAAATCAAATCCTATGAGGAGATCTATGTCATTATGATTTGGGAGGACTCGGGTCAAGGTTTTTTCAAGGCCAAAAAAGGCTCAGAAGGCCTCCAAAACTGAATTTTTAGTCCGGGTACCCCGATTTTTTGACATTTTATTGATTTTCAGCCTTGTTTAAGGGGGTATTATTGGATTTTTTTGGTGGGGACTGAATTTATTCCAAGGTATTGCATTCATATTGATATTATGTCGTTGAAATTTCATCATTTTTTTATTGTGAACTTCTATTTATAATCAAATATATAACAATATATACATATTTTTTAAATATTCACACATAAAAATTTAATTATAAATATAAATAATAAAATATATTTACATATAAAATATATTAGCTTTATCTAAATAATATCTAATATCCATTTTATTTAAAATACAAATATATGAATATTTATATACCTATATATTAATCTAACTATATATATATATTAAACTAACTATATATATATATATATTAATATAACTACATATATATATATATTAATATCACTATAAATATATAAATTAATATCACAATATATATATATTAATATAACTATATATATATTAATATAACTATATATATATATATTAATATAAATATATATTACTATCCGAATAAATATAACTAAATATATATATATATATAAATAGAGATATATATTAATATAACTATATATATATATTAATATGACTATATATACATTAAAATAACTATATATATATATATGAATATAAATATATATTACTATACGAATAAATATAACTATATATATATATATAAATAGAGATATATATTAACATACCTATATATATATATATATATATTAATATATATATATATATATTACTATATGAATAAATATAACTAAATATATAAATATAAATATATATATATATAGATATCATGAATTGGAAAACAAATCAAAATAGAGGATGGTAAGGGCTTAGGTGCGTAGGGGGGAGGTCTCGAGTTCAAATCCTGGTGGAGGCAGGGGCGCGCGCGCATGAGGGAATATGGGAGAAAGCACTGTTAAAGTGTGGAGGGGGTGCGTGGGGTGCTGTAGGGGGGCGGAAAAGCATTGTAAAATAGGGGGGGTGCTCAAGAGCTATAAAAGCCCCCCGATTGGCAGTATTTTTTTAATTTTTTTTAATTTTTTACCTTTTATCAGCGCTTTTAAAAAAGCGCTGATAAAAGGAGTCCGTTATTAGAACTAAAACGAAAGCACTGATAAAGGAAGCGCTCATAAAGGGGTCTTTTATCAGCACTAAAAAAAACACTGATAAAGGGCCCTTTCATCAGCCCTTTGTTTGAGTGCTGATAAAATACCCCTTTCATCAGCGCTTTTTTTAGCACAGATAAAAGGGGTCTTTATCAGCGCTTTTTGGAGCGCTGATAAAGGGGACCCCTCCTTTATCTTCACCGACATTAATAGAGCTTTTATAGCACTATTAAAGGCCATTTTTAGTGCTGATAAAAGCCATATTTGTAGTGGTGGGCCTTTATGAGAGACCCTACAGGTCACTCTTGTGATGGGCAGAGGTTGAAAAGACATCACTTGTGGGCCTATATATGGTGCAGGTGACAACATAGAAATCCTAGGTCATCCATGAATGGATGAGGATGGCCCATATTAGTAATAAATATTATGCAGATCACCTTCGTAGGACCTTAGAGTTTAAGCATGGAGACCATGTTTTCCTGCGAGGAACCCCACAACAAGGACTATGGAGGTTCAACTGGGGTGAAAAACTATCCTTGGGGTTCATCAGGCCATTCGAGATCATGCAGAGGGTTGGTGAGGTTTCTTTCCACCTTTCCCTACCCCCAAATCTATAGTGGGTGTATGATGTCTTCCATGGGTAATAACTGAGGAGATAAGTGCATGAATCGACAGACATCATCGATTGGGGTGAGATAGACATCGATGTTGGAGACACCTTTGCAGAGCACCCAATAGAGATCGAGGATCGATAGGAGAGGACCCCACATGGATAGATCGTCCCCTTGGTCCACATTTTGTGGAAGTACATAAACATACATGAGAGTTCTTGGGAGATGGAGATCTAAGTACGAGCTCAGTATCCCAAGTTGTTTGTTTATTTTTTATTGGATGAAAATATTAAAGGAGGGAATGATGAAGAGACCTGGTTTTTACTTTTTAATACTCTAAAATATTTCGATATATATTTTTAGACTTAGGTGTTGACCCCATGTGCGATTAAGTGGTTTGATGTTCTCGAAGTTAATTTTCCAAAAATTTTAAATATATTTTATATTGCGTTCATGCATATTCTTAAAGGAAACAAGATAAATCTTAAACCAAAGATCCAATTTTAAATTTGAGACCATGGTTGAGGTGTTTACCCTAGGTGCGACATAAAATGATTTATTATGTAGAATTTGGAATCCTCGCTCATCGGTGGTACATTCAATGAAATAATTAATTATTAAATTAATTAATTAATTCATTTAAACCCCAAATTAATTATACAAATGTATCTTCATGGAAAAATTTATAGGGTTAGTCTCATAGTCCTAGAATCTCCAATGACGATCTCCTTCCTCCTTCCGTAGGCATATCTTATCGAATGATGAAAAAGTGCCGGAATGGATCAGACCAGGATGTAGCGAATGCAACGACTTCTCTAAATCATTGGTGGGAACGTTCTTCACCAAAAATTGATCAAAAATCTAGGTAAGAATCATTAATTGGTGATTTAGTCCCTTTGATTAAATTGATCAAGTAAATCCATCATTGTTCTTCTATCTGCACCAATTGTTAGCTGACTGCATGTTCCTGGGTATAGAAAATTAATTCTTTTCAAAAACTTTCTAACCATGAATGTCTGTTATTGATTGTTGACCAATAATTCTTGGAAATTATGTTTAAAACTTTGGTTTTGATGCTTTTCTCCCTCATTACTTCACATTCTTCATCGATTTGACCCCTTGTTCCTGGTTCAACTTTATCGGGAAATACCGAGCCTGATTGGATCCTCAGAATCACGATTAAATTGCATGGGAGGCATGGATTGATGAAGAAGGGTAAGATTTAGTATCTTTTTAAGTAATGGGTTATTGTTTTGATGATTTTAAGATCAATAAATCGATGATAGAAGGATCTTTGATGAACTGAACATATGGTGAAACCCTCATGAGTAAATAGAGGCTACTTTCCAACAAACAATGGCTGAAAACCCCATTTTTTGGATAGATCCACCATTTTTGGTTAGAGATAGGGGATGAATTGAAGCCAGATGAATAGATTTAGGCACAAAAACTAGATTTGTAATTTCTGGTGAAAACCCAACTACAGACCATGTATAGGGATGGACACATGGCATATATCCCCATGAGTAAGGTGGATAGGGTTTTTGGAAATAATAAGGATGTAATGAAGTGCAATACTGCTACATTCCATGTACCCCTTCCCTAGATGGGAAACCCATGTGAAAGATCACACAGGAGAGATCCTATGGAGAAGTATGCTTCTAGGTATACAGATGTGTACTCGAGAATACAAACACAACTAGATCACACATGTGACACCCCATGTGAGGCAACATGACGTGTACAAAGAACACACCCACTAGGTATAGTGCACAGACACAACCAATAGGACATGGTCCGATCTCGGTTATCCTAGACATGCCATTTAGTCCACCTACATGACATTTAATACTACATGGGATGGAAACTGTGTGTCGTCTAGGGACATGACCATGCGATGGAGCAAGAAAAAATGTTGTGTGGGTCCACTCATACATTGTGTACCCCTTGACCTCTTTTGATGAAACTTCATGGTTCCATATCTCCTTTATTTGGACTTGAATTTTGGATCGAGGGTAGCTTATCCCGAGTGTTTTTTCACTTAAAACATGATGGTTCCCTCAGTTGTGGCTTTCGAGACATGATGTGAAATGTTATAGACATGTAACTTACTTAAGTGAAGCCCGATGATGGCAGTGAATAGGAATGATCACTAAAGGATTATTCTGAGTGGAACCCCCTATTAGATAGGGTGTGGGTTCTCGATGACTAGAGTGGAACCCCCATTAGAATGGTCACATGTCATCTACATCTACCAACTAAAGTGGAAACCCCCCATCATTATGGGTGTAGGACCTCTACATCTACCTTCTAAGTGGAACACCTTGATGTGTTAGGTCACATGTCCTTTATGAATAGGGTGTAACCCACCTGTGGTACCAGGGGAAGGTCCTCAACTTCTAAGTGGAACTTCCTATGGGATGGGGCACTGGTCCTCGATGACTAGAGTGGAACCACCCTGTCACACTAGGGTATGAGTAATCAACCTATAGAGTGAAACCCCCATCATATTAGGCATATATCCTCTACCTTACTAAGTGGAAACCCCTATTCGCATAGGGCACAAGTCCTCATAACACTTGAGTGGAACCCCCCATCGGCATAGGAGAAGGTTATCTATAGATACTTTCTGAGTGGAACTCCCCTAACATACTAGGGCGAGGGTCCTCTACTTCAATTTGGTTCCCCTTCGACTGTGCGACATAGTGACAAGGCATGGTTTGACTTGGACAATTACTTCTGGGAAGACACATGATATGTCGGGCATCATTGATGGACTTTTGGAACTTTTAGATACTCTTCCTCTTGGGTTGATCTATGAGATGGATATCCTCTTACTCTCTCATTTGGGCATAGATATCCTCTTACTATCTCATTTGGGCTTCTTTTACAGATCATATATATATATATATATATCCTTATATATCCACACCTTGGTTTTGGTTACTCACCTTCTAGGAGAGGCGAAGATGCGTGGGGTATGACACGTGCTTTTCGTGTATAGATTATCATGGTTAGATGAGTCTACTCTCATACTATAGGGGGAGAAAAATTTATGGGTGGTTCATTTACTCATCATGTTTATACCCTTGTGTTTAGACAAGCTTAATTTTACTCTTGGTTTGGGTTGATCTATTCTCTTTGGTTGTATCTTGCATCTACTATCTTTCTATTCCTGTTTTATCTCTTAATGCCCCCCCTTTAGATTTCAGGGTGCTTTAATGGATATTTATATAATCACCCCTACATGGTATTTTCCCTCACATGTCATGTCTTATGAATATAACAAAAAGTCAGCAGTGACTTCAATGAAGCTTAGGGATACTAGGTGCTTTGGACCACATACGGTGATCATAACTTGGGATTTAGGATTTGGGCTCTCTTGATCAGCTGTATAATTTTCTAATTTTTCAGGTTGGGGAATATCTTTTGGTTGGTCATTTATTTTTTCCCTTTCCTTTTCAGTTACACCACCATACTTTTGTACTATATAGAGGCTCATACATGACCAGTTTACATTATAGCAGTGTTTCATCTTTTACACTTTCCCTATGAACTTTTTAATTGACATTATTGTGTGTGTTTGTACAGGTACTTAGAAAAAGGTATCCCTGAGTTAGTTATGACTTCGGTGCTGGTTTCCACCCCTAGCCTATGGAGGCAGGCTTGTGGTAGTTTCATATCGATCCCCAGCTTAGGTCAGGTTGTGACACCACTACTTTGTTAGTTAGTATTAATTAGTGTTTATATAAGGTTTTGATTAAGGAAAATGATTTCAAAATTTAAAGGAGATTTCAAAATTATTTTAATTAATAATTATTTAATCCTTAAGAAATATTTTAAACGATCAGAACTTATATCGATATGATATTTTGATTAACTGGGATGTTTTAAATTAAATTGGGGAATTTATTTAAACCTATTTTAGATAGAAATTTTTATTGGGTACTCAATTCACCCCCTCTTGAGATACTCACTCTGACCAACATTTGGTATCATAAGTTTTTTTAAAAAAAATCTACTATGATTTTAGTTGTGTTTTAAAGATATTAAATTTCAATCAATTTTGAATTTAATTATTTAATTGGATAATATAAATTAAGGTTATTCTAAAAAAATACAACATTTATTTAGTGTAAATAATTATTATTAATGGAATATAAATATTAAAATGTATATAGAAAGTATGGGTTCTAAAATTTGGTCTCCTATAGAGGATAAATATGATTTACCTAAGAATACTAGGAATACCTGGGATGATGAAAATAAAATTTCTTATAACAATAATTTAAAATCCATGAATTCTATTTACTGTGCGTTAGGATATGAATAACTTAATAGGATATTTTCTAGTAAAACTACTTTTGAAATTTGGGATACATTAGCTATTTCTCATGAAGGAACAACTAATTTTAAAGAAATGAGATTGAATACTTATACAATTAAATATGATAATTTTAAGATGAAACCTGTAACACCCTGATATTTTATGAGAAGTATATTTTTTTATGTCTTATGTTATATGAAACATCAAATGAATCTTTCACTACACACAATACTAGCTTGGCTTGCGTTACACGCAATCACGTCCTTCCTCGATAGCGTGTGTAGTACGCAATACCGAGTTTCACTAAAAAACGATATATTGTTATAATGTTATTATGGACTAGCCGTTATGAATAGTATTAACTAAATTTTAAATTTTATAACATTATTATTCATATTACATATTTTCTAGAACATGGTATGAGAATAAAATAAATGTTTCAGGTAAAATAAGTATTTTTCAAAAAATGCAGTTTTGTCGCCTTTCGATGGCGCACCCATTTTGAATCTAGTTTTTGACAATTTTATAAGTTCAATTTGAAAAAATAAAATTAATCTTTGGAATAATGATATAAAAATTTACTTTGGATAAATTTTCCATATTATTCTGATAACTTTCATATTTTAATGAATAGTAAAAACACGCTATATTTTAATTAAAAACAACTTTTTTCATCACAATAATTTATATGGTTAAATTATAATATTTAATAGTTTTAAAGTATAAATAGAATATATTTTTACCATTTAATATAATTTATGTCATTACCATTAATTTTACATTGAATTCATAGGTAAAAACATTTCAATCTTTGGCAATGTTTTAACTTTTAAAACCCATTTTTTTAACAATGGGATTAATTTTAAATTAATTAATGAAACTTATGTGTTTTAAATTTTGAAAAATGGATTCCATATTTTAATTCAGTGGGTGAAAATTATGTTAATAGGTTACTTTTATTTTTTTGATATTATGAATAGTAACTACGGTAATTTTTATTTACTGCAGTTAAAGGTAAATTGGGTAATTAAGGGTAAATATAAGATTATAAAATTACCCTAAAACCTGCCAAAATTATATTGGATGACTAAACGTTTACCCTTATAACCTAAGGGGTGGAATAAATTCATTTTATGGACTTTTGACCATTAAAATAATTTAATTGTTATTAAAACCAAAGAAACTGACAACATGTCACTCTCTTAAACCTTATAAGTATAATAAATTTAATTTAGTGATAAACTACATGAAACTTTGAATATGAATAGTATCCATAAATCTAATAAAATTATCTACATCATTATTATTTATTTCGAATTTTTATGGATAAAATAATTATCATTAATGATGACACAATAGTGATGTAGAAATTTTTTCATTAATTGAAATATCAAATAAATGGTTTTTAAAATATTAAAATAAATATTATATAAACTAATTAATGTGATACATTAATTTTCTAGATAAATATGACATGTTAGGAATCTAGTAAATATTTTGGTTCGAACATATCTTCTGTGTGGATTTTATTTAAATTAAAATAACTGAATTGTGTAAAAATTGACACTATTGATATTTTATATTATTAAATTGTTTAAAAATCACATATATATTTTAAAAATTACAAATTAAAATTTATATGATCTAACATGTCATATAGTATCAAATTATGTATAATTTAGAATACATAATTAAGTATTTATAACCATATAAAATTTATAACATTATTACCACAAATAAAATTAAATAGATTAAATAAGGATAAATCAAAATGATAAGGTTTACAATAAAATCAAAACATGTCTAAATTTAATTGGTTTATGAGATTAAAACCCTATATTATCTAATATCCGAATTTTAATCACTTTTTAAGTTTTTAAGTGGGGTTAGGGTTAATATAAATTAATATTTTAGAGGTTTCCAAAGGTGCTCCTCTCCTCCCTTATAAAAGGGATCCTCCTCCCTCTCATATTTACACAAATTTGAGCCTTAAATATCAGCCAAACCCTACCCATTAATCTTCTCAACTACCCTAGTAATATTCTAGAGGTCCTGGTCTTCTTCAAATACCAACATTAGTGCCCTAAGAGGAGGTTTCAAAGAGGCGTGTCGAAGAAGAGGTAATATCCATTACCGATTCTTTCAAATTTATTTCTTCCTCTACTTACTCTTCTTTAATTGTTTCATTATGAAGTAATAACATCAGTATCACTCATATAACATTATGTTATTATAAGTATGAAACAACCCTATTTCACCTTCTATCCATCCTACGGAAAACAAAATCACCGCGCATGCGTACGTATGGAATACCGTCTCCACGCCGTGGTGTAATCTGTTTTACACCACCACATTACTTGGATGGGTATAATGGTGTAAAGAATAACTATATATGATTATTGTAAAGTAATATTTATTCTGAAATAGTATACATACACTTCAATACAATTCTGCGATCATGGGAATGATATCATCGCTCGTGAGTACGTACGGCCTACCGTCTCCACAATGTGATGCGAGTCGTTCTACATAATCTTCATTGAATAATGATTATATAGATGAATTTAATTAATAAATATGATATATATTACACTAATAAAATTCTATAAATGAGGTATTTGTATCCTAAAACGAATATTAAGAATTTATTCGACAAAACATGCATAAGATCATAAAGCAATGAACACCCGAATAACAAGTAGCATTGAAATATTACTAATAAGAAGATAAGAATATAACCATATATGATATCATAACAATGAATATTATTTTTTAATAATTAAATGAAATTATTTAAATCATTATACGGGAGGTTCAGATACGTACGAAGCAAATCAGACCTAAGGTAAGGGAAAATCCCGCAATCTCATTTTTATCTGAGATTGTTTATACTTTAGAATTTATTGGGGAATATTTATCATCCAAATCTATGTTTCGTAAATAGGTAATATTATTTATATCCTCCTAAAATTTTTTAAATCCAATTTTACCCTTTGGTGAGTAAAAGATATGAAAGGAATCTTTTGTCATTTTTAGTACGAGGTACTTTTTGACTTTTCCGGACAAAGTATGAGAAGAATATATTTTTTAACTTATACGACATGAATGGATTTTTATGATTTCATAGAACATTATTTCCATGAATCTTCTTTTACAAGTTTTCAAGTTTATTTTTAATCAACTTCTTTTAGTTTAAAATTGTATGACATGTTAAGAAAGGTAAAAAAAATTTTGAAGTAGAAAGGAGATTTTCCACAAGAATGGAGTTCAAGTGTTTTATCAAAAGTATTTTCCATATAAGAAAATATAGGGTTCTGTTTCTATACCTATTTTTACATTGATTTAATTATGTTATGATGGAATTAATTTTATGATGTCCTTTCATATTATATGGATTATGTTATGATGGCATGATGTTTAAGAATCCCATTTTTATTACATGGGTTATGCTATGATTTATGATTTTTTGGAACACATAAGAATGGTTTCATTATGAGATGGGCGGGACCTATATCTCCCTCCAATGCATTGGGTAAAGATTTTTATCTCATGAGATAGACATGGCTGGAATGAAAAGTTAATCCGGTTCAGTGATACAGGACTGGAATGAGGAGTGAACTCGGTTCAGTAATGGACTTTGCCAGCTATGATGGTCTTGGAAAAGATCCTTTACTAATATGAAATGATTTTCTCTGATTATGTGTGTATTCCACAGAGTTTCATGTTTTAAGTTATGATTATTGGGATTACATCTCACTACTATGATTTATCCCATGTTATGATATTATGATCTCCTTTGCAAGTTAAGATTTTCAAAATGTTATGTTCTTATGAAAATGATATGATTGATATTTCTTTTATTTACCCTTACTAATAATTTGAGCTCACCCTTTTGTATGTTTTCTTTTCCCCAGGTTAGGAAGAAGGGTATTAAGTAGGATATGCCAAAAGGGACTCTAGATATGATGAAATAAACGGGAGACAATGTAGATGATTTATGAACCAGTTGTTTATGTTTCCCAGTTTCTAAAGACACTATACCTATATGGTCCTATCATCATTTTGTTATATATGGTAATAAGTATGCTTCAATTCTAAAGTAATAACCAGGTATGTAAAGTATGGGTCATTATAGTTGGTATCAGAGGAAATTTATAGTCAACCTTTAGAAACTAGGATGCGAAAGCCTTAGTAAGAACTCTAAGGATATGTCTAAACATAGAACACAATATTAGTGTTTTAGAAATTTCCATGAACAACCTAGGATAATACCTAAAGTGTGAAATTTTATTCTTTATTATGTGGTTTTCCTATTATGATTTGTGTTTCTCATACTATGCTTATTGGTTTTAGTCAATGGCTGCAACCCGAAAGAACCGTGTTAATGCTGAATGCGATGGGAAATGCAATGATTGTCCCCCTGAGCAACCAAAAATTATGGGAGTTGGAATGAAAAATCATGTAGACATGCTCACACAAATTTCTCAAGCTATGAATCATGTAGGACTTCCAAACGAGCAAAGGAAGGAGAAACATTCTGTTGAATCCTTCATGAGGTAGCGTCCACCTTCATTCAACGGGTCTTCTGATCCATTAGTGGCTGAACAATGGATTAGTACCACTGAAAAGATATTTTCATTCCTTCAATGTTTTGAACAAGATAAAGACATCTTAGGAGTATATCGTTTGGAAGGTGAAGCTGATCAATGGTGGAATATTATTAAGAATACGAGGCAAAGGGATGAAATTGAGTCCATGGGATGGGACAAGTTCAAGAACTTATTTTTCAATAAGTACTTCCCTCGTATTCTTCAAACAGATATGGAGAAGGAGTTTCTTGAACTGAAGCAAAAGGATGATGAATCGGTTGGTACCTACGAAGCAAATTTTACAAGACTTTCAAGGTACGCTTCCGTAATTATTATCCAACCTGAGAGTAAGATCAATCAATTCTTTAGTGGCTTAAAACCAAGTCTTCGAAGGGAGTTAGCTATAAGGGACTTCAATAGCTACGAGGAAATTGTTCAATGTGATCTCAAGGTTGAGATGGAGATTGGAGTAAGCCATCAGTCATATGGGTTTGATAAGAAGAGGAAAATGGAATTCAAAGGGAAATCTCAAGACCACAATGAAAAGAAGATTATATTTCCATTATTCTCAAAGTGTGGAAAGAAACATGGAGGGAATTGTCTTAAAGGGAAAATTAAATGTTTTAAGTGTGGAAAAAAAGGTCATCAGGCAGTTGAATGTTGAAATAATTGGAAGAAGATGTCTAATGATGCGAACAAAGAAAGGGATACGCAGAATGCACCTCCTACACTTCAATGTTTCAAGTGCAAGGAAATGGGGCCTTATTACAATCAATGACCAAATCCAAGTGTCACACCCATGAATTTTTTTTTAAATTCATTATTCATTTAATTTCCATTCCTGATTTGTTTTGGGGGTTTACCACTCATTTTGGTGAAAATGGCGGGTTTTGAAAATTTTGGCCAAACTGTGAGCCCAATTCCAGATTTAAAAACAAATTTCATTTCTTATATAACTCCTTCAATTTTTAATATGTTATACCCATTCCACTTCCCAATTTCTATACCCTGATATATTAAAATCACAATATCCCTTTGGACCACATAGAAATCCAAAATCATGATGGATTTGGGTTTTTGATTAAGGTAATGGGCCTTCCCGTAAGCCCATTTCCTGCTTTAATTTTTTTTAAATATTCCATATATCATTAATTTTTACTGTTTTCCCATGATTCCACCACCCCCTCAAAGAAAATATCTCGAGGATCACCCCCATTATAGTTTTTTCAATTTTGGAGCTCAGGTGAACCGCGAATTGGGGCGATCTTTCATGCTCTTTCTCAAATCAACCAGATTTGACGAGGTAGAATGAATCTTTCATAACTACTTAAATTTTCATATTTTCCCCCCATTTCACTCCCCAAATTACCTAATATTACTCTTTCAAACCTACATACTACTTTTGGGTACTTTGCGATTCATATTTAGGTGGATTTAGGGCGATCTCTTCAACATTTCTGCAAGTAAGTATTTCTCTATTTGATTTCTCCTATTTTCTTAGGGTTTCATCCCTCTTTATTGATGTTCCAAAGCATACAGAACCTAGGGTTCGTACTTAGGGTTTGAAAATGATTCTTTTTTGTGAAACTTTGTGGACAAGGGCTGGATTTATCATCCTTGTGGTGCTGGGTTGGTGCGGTTGATGTTTCACACCATGTTTTGGGGGAGTCGACAATTTCGGTAGGTGATTCTGTGGGTAACCATTTAATGATGATTTATTTTTCTTGATTAAATAATTTTTCATGTTCCTTATATTCTGTGAATTATGCACCATTTTTGGTAGCAATAGTAAAGCATTTGGTATTAAAGTTACATTTTTGTTTGAAGTGAGTATTTTTCAAATGTATTTCATGTGTCATATCTTGTGGTAGTTTTGTAAAATGTGGAAGTGATTTATTATTTGTAGAAAGGGGCTACCAATTTTGGTTGGGTAATGATATAGTGTCATGTGGGCCTAAAAAGGTGGGTCTTTTAATGGGTTTTATGTGTATAACCTTGTTATACTCCTTGAAAGTGTTTTATGGATTTGTGTGTTCTCATGGGTATCTTTTGTGATATTGTTCAAGGTGATTATATAACATTTGAGAGTAGATTATTACATGTTTATTGGGCTTCCAATTATGTTTTGGTAGGGGTTTGGTGTGATTTTGTCTTAAAAAGAGATTTTTAAAATGGTTTTTATGTGCAAATCTTGGGTATAAACCTTATAATTGTTTTATGAAGGTTTTTAATGGTTTGTTGAGTTGTGTAAGTGGTGAAACTATATCAGCAAACTGTTTTGGTAGGAGTATATTTTTAAAAGGTCCATTTCATTTTTGAAAAGGCTGTTATGTCATATGTATCATCTTGGAAAATTTTTATTAAATTTTTTGAATGATATATTGAGGTGTTAAAGTGATGTGAATGTGATGTGGACTGTTTTGTGTGAGTGTGACGTGAAAAACTGAAATTTTTATTATGAAAGGAGTGTTATGTGCCATGTGTGTGGGATGTTATATGAGTTTCAATATCTTATAATAGTTTTATAAAATTGTTTAATGGTTTTGTGGAAGTGTTGAAGAAATGTGAAATGTGTTGTTGGTTATTTTGGTGTGAGTCGGATTTCAAAATCATTTTGAATGAAAAATGGACTTTTGTGACTTGTGTGGTATAAATATGGGATGTTGGGTGAATTTCTGATGTGGAAATGATATTTTCATGTTCAATTTATATTTTTTGACTTGTTTAACTTGTTTGAGCACAAGGGGAAAACCTGGGTATCTAGGTGGGTGGACGTGTACTAGTATGCTAGTGAATACGTGGGGGTTGGCCTCAGTTTCAATTAGCAAGATTGATGCTTACAACTCTAACTAAACTATGATGATGATGATTGGGGACCACTAGGTTATGTGTATGTTCCCTACTAGTGGCTCGTGCACGGGAATGTATATTTTTGATGGTTACTCTCACCGAGATACGAGGGACCTCAGACCCACAGCTAGCTAGTGCCAAGGGGTTATTTCCTATTGCTTGTGCTAATTAGTTATTTTATACTTACCGTCGGAATATGGTAAATTTGGCTAGAAAATTAAGTAACTTTGGTGTTTATTTTAAAAGTGTCAATCCATTAAAATTTCCCACTTGAAAACTATTCTTATTCAAAGTTGCATCTTTTAGAAATTATAACTAGCTTTTTATGTTTTTGAAAACTTGCAAGATTTTCATCATTAAATGTTTATCATATGGAATCTCTTAGTGGTGGTATCCTACTAGGATTTGGATCACACCGTACTTACACCATTGGGTGTAAGTAGACCTTCGTATTTTGTGTCATAGGTTTGGGTACAGGTTTTATGCAATTGGTTCGGGTTTTTAGCGGTCCATCGTGATGCAGTGTCGTGGAGATGGCTTGAGGGTTGTTCCTCTTTCAATGTGGAGGTTCTTGGGCTGTCATTTCATGAGTTTGTACCTTTGTAATGGTCTTCAAACATTATTTCAAATTGTGTAATTCAGTTCTTAATTTTAGTAAAATATGTTTTGGTTTGAAAAATCCTGATTTGATTTCTTGGATTCATTTGTTTTTTTATGTATACAAACTTAGGTAAACAATTCCCAATTTTGAGTTTTTGATACCCAGGAAATTGTGCCAGCCCGTGGGGATTGGGAACGCCCTTTGGGACTTTCCCCGAGTTGGGTCAGGTGCCAGTTTTGGTGGCGACCCGAGTCAGTTTGTGACAAAATGGTATCAGAGGAGGTTCGCTAAATTTGAGTCATGTTATTTGGGAAATAGTCGGGATAGTCTGGAGTTAATATTGTCGGTACATGAAATTCAGGTTATGGGTTGTGTTCTTGATAACCACACCTCATGTCGGGATTCATGTCGACAAGGGAAGTCAGGATTTATCTATGTATTTTGGTTTTCTTGGTCTGATGATGATTAGGGGAAATGAAAATAGAGTTGGGTTAGTGGTATCAGTGAGATCGCAGGGTCTGGAAATCCATGTGGAACTGGGGATATTCCTTAGAACACTCTCTGTGATGGTGACGTGATTGGAATATGGATTCCAACCATATGTCCAAGTCACCCACTGAAACTAGTTTCCTCTCTCATTGTTTTGTGCTTTAGTTTTGAAATCATGGAACTTTGGTTTTAAAGTTACTTGGTTTTACGAAGCGTAAAGTTTTTGTGAAATTATTTTCAAATAAATAGGGAATGGATTGATTTATGAAATGGTGGAATGAATTTTTAGAATTGTTTTGAAATGGAAAATAGTGTGCTTACACCTCTTTTGAAATCCAGAACCATATTGAAGTTGGTTTTCAAAAGTGTTTCCAATATAGTTTTCTAAATAATTAAAGGGTGTTTTAATGCGATGAGATGTTTTCAAATTGATGTGAATAACTTGAAAGTGAGTTCTTTTATAAATGGTTTTTTCCTTATGAAAAGTTTTGTAAGATGTGAATTGGGATTTTGATCTCATTGTAAGGAGTTTTTGAGAAAAAGGATGGGTTGGTTGACCATTTTGTTTTTAAAAAGTGGAAATAATTTTAGTTTTATCCTTTGTTATTTCAATGAGAGACCACATTCATAGGGTTATATGGGATTATGGATGGTTGATGGCATGACTGGATGAGTTCTAGGACGAATATGAGGAGGGTTCCTGGTGTGGCACAAAAACATGCATGTGTGAGGCCCATGGGGTACCATTGGTGGATACACTAACTGCTGAACTGTTGGTTTTCAAAGAAATGTTTTTAAAGAAAAACATGTTGTCTTGATGAATTATTTGGGATGGTGTATATTGTGTGTTTTTGGAAAATGTTGATGTTGTGGGATGTTTTTAGTCCAAGAACCCCTCCTGCTCAAACTGTGTTTTGGGTTTGTGTTTGGTCGATAAGCTGGGTAGAAGGACCGGTTAGTAGTCTCCTTTGAGATATGTTTCCGGACACCATTACGGTGGTTCCATTAATGTGTTTGGATCTGTTTTGTGGAATTTTTTTACTAATAGACCAGCTTGGTTGGGTCCTTGGGTTATCCCTTTGGATAGGGTACGCCCCCATTAACGGTTAGTGCACAACTGAAGTGCAACCCAGATTGTTTCGCTGTTGGAAAATCCTCCAGTTGATCAATGTAAGGAATATTTTATTGAGCTTTGTAGAATGAGTCTACACCATTTATACTCTAGGTTTTTTTTCGGATTCTCTTATTGCGGAAGAGTGCTCGTGGATGGTTGAAAGAGACCTTAGTTTCTTAAGCTACCTGATTCATCAAAGGTGGAAGTTTTCTGGGGTTTTCAGTATGGATAGTGTCTAAGAGGGCCTCTGAGTACTTCGTAGTCTCTTCGAAGAAGGGGTATATGTTAGACCACCCGTGTGGGAAATCTGGCCATGAGAGGCTGTTATGGACACTTTCTAGAATGCTGTGATATTTGGTGATGTTGTATAAGGCCCCCTACTTGTATTATTTCTATGATTCTCTTTGGTCATGTTTAGTGACGCATTGTGATGTGGCGTGTTCATTTGATTTTAAAGGTGAAATTATACAATATTTTGTGATTCTTTTTTTTAGAAGTGTTTCTCCTTTAGAAAGATCTCGACATCCTCTGTTTTAGAGGAAGGTGTTTATATGAGTCCTTTATTTTTGTTGTTTCTAACACGAAGAAACAAGGTGTGATGTGAGTGAATCCTCTAAATCCTTATTTCAGTGAAATTCCATGTTAGGGTAAAGTGAGTTCTGGATTGTGTTTTGTCCTGGTGAACCCATCTGGGATTGCATGTAGTTGTTTGTATCATCGAAAGAAGAGATTCTATTCGGGGGTTTCCAAATCCTAACTGCGAGGCCAAAGATGCTTCAATCATTCCAGCTCCATCCATAGGTCCCGAAGAGAAGCTGACACGTAGTCAGAGGAAATACCAGTGTAGTTTTTAACCTTGTAAAAAGAACTATTCTCAGTATGAGAGATGAGAATAGTTTAAACATTTGGTTTTGTCATCTTTCTTCTTTTGTTCCCGTTCGGTGGAAAGAGGTGGAAGGCCTCATCCCCAAGTTATCTCCCAATGACTTTCTTTTCCCCTTTGGTTTCCTTTGGGTTAGGGGGAAAGTTTTTAGATTTGTTTAGACATGTTGATTGAACATTTTTTAGTATCCTTTCCCCATAAAACCATGTAGGTATAAGGATCCACACGGTTAGCATACAGTTTCCCAAACTGTGCGGGCTAACTGTGCATCCGTCCCAACTCTTTAAGTTTTGGGGTTTTTCTATGCCGGACCATATTGGTCAGTTAAGTTGGTTGGTTCTTATGGTGGGGAGACCCACTATGAGTATAATGTATATTATTTTTAAAATTCCTAATGGGATTCTACCCCTTTTACAGGGGAGTTTGTCCGGGGCTCCCATGTTAGTGTCTTGATTCTGTCTCGGAAAAAATTTTATGTTGTCTCTGATGGTTGGGGAGACCATTTGTGAATCCTTGTGCCAGTAACTCACTTTTGTACTTGGTCTTGGCCTGGAAGTGGGTAGTCTCGTTCGGAGCTATATAACCACCAACATCTTCCTTGGTTAACCACTGGGATTGGAGAGTTCCCAATGGTTTAGTTATATCAAGGTAAGTGTAACCTTGTTCGATGTTCTTGTTTGTTTGGGTAAATTGCTTGAGCCTTGTTCAGATATTGTTTGAGGAGTTTTCTTTTAGGATAAATATTGAATTTTCTTGATCATTTCAGTAAAGATTTGTATGTTTTGGTTGTGAAGTATTCCTTCCTTAATTGATCACTGGAGGTGTTTTGGCATTTGGGGGTGAAGTTTAGCAAAGGAGTCCATTTCTGCCTTTCGGTTGGGTTTGGTTTTTGCTTTATCCTTGATGTGGCTTTCTGAGGGTGGAAAGTTTTATGGTGGGGAGAATTTTCACACCCATGAACTTTTTTTAAATTCATTATTCATTTAATTTCCATTCCTGATTTGTTTTGGGGGTTTACCACTCATTTTGGTGAAAATGGTGGGTTTTGAAGATTTGGGTCAAAAAGTGAGACCAATTCCAGATTTAAAAAAAAATTTCATTTCTTCTATAACTCATTCAATTTTTACTATTTTATACCCATTCCACTTCCCAATTTTCATACCTTGATATATTAAAATCATCATATCCCTTTTCACCACATAAAAATCCAAAATCATGATGTATTTGGGTTTTTGATTAAGGTAATGGGCCTGCCCATAAGCCCATTTCCTTCTTTAAATTATTTTTTTAAATTTTCCATATCTCATTAATTTTTACTATTTTTAGTGATTCCACCACCCTCTCAAATAAAATATCCCAAGGATCACCCCCATTATCGTTTTCGCAATTTTGGAGCTTAGGTGAACCTCAAATTAGGGCGATCTTTCATACTCTTTCTCAAATCGACCAGATTTGACGAGGTAAAACGAATCTTTCATAACTCCTTCAATTTTCATCCTTTCCCCCATTTCAGTCCCCACATGACCTAATATGAGTCCTTTGAACCTCCATACCAGTTTTGGGTACTTGGAGATTCATATTTTAGTGGATTTAGGGCGATCTCATCAATATTTATGCAAGTAAGTATTTCTCTATTTGATTTCTCCTCTTTTCTTAGGTTTTCATCCCTCTTTATTGATGTTCCAAAGCATCTAGAACCTAGGGTTCATACCTAGGGTTTAACCATGAGTCTTTGTTTTGTGAAAATTTGTGGTCTAGGGATGGATTTATCATCTTTGTGGTGCCAGGTTGGTGCGGTTGATGCTTCACACCATGTTTTGGGGGATTCGACAATTTCGGTAGGTGATTCCGTGGGTAACCATTTAATGATGAGTTAGTTTTCTTGATTAAATAATTTTTCATGTTCCTTATATGCTTTGAATTTTGCGAAATCCATTTTTGGTATCAATAGTAAAGCATTTGGTATTAAAGTTACATTTTTGTTTGAAGTGTGTATTTTTCAAATGTATTTCATGTGTTATCTCTTGGGGTAGTTTTGTAAAATGTGGAAGTGATTTATTAGTTGTTAAAAGGGGCTGCCAATTTTGGTTGGGTAATGATATAGTGTCATGTGGGCCTAAAGGGGGGGGGGGGTCTCTGAATGGGTTTTATGTGTATAACCTTGTTATACTTCTTGAAAGTGTTTTATGGATATGTGTGTTCTCATGGGTATCTTTTGTGATATTGTTCAAGGTGATTATATGACATTTGAAAGTATATTATTACCTATTGATTGGGCTGCAAATTCTATTTTGGTAGGGTCTTGGTGTGCCTTTGGCTTAAAAAGAGGTTTTCAAAATGGGTTTTATGTGCAAATCTTGGTTATACTCCTTATAATTGTTTTATAAATGTTTTGAATGGTTTATTGAGTTGTGTAAGTGGTGAAACTATATCAAAAAATAGTTTTGGTAGGAGTATATTTTTAAAATGTCCATTTCATATTTGAAAAGGCTGTTATGTCATATGTATTATCTTGGAAATATTTAATTAAATTGTTTGAAGGATATATTGAGGTGTTAAAGTGATGTGAATGTGATGTGGACTGTTTTGTGTGAGTGTGATGCGAAAAATTGAAATTTTTTATTGTGAAAGGAGTGTTATGTGCCATGTGTGTGGGCTGTTATATGAGTTGAAATATCTTATAATTGTTTTATAAAATTGTTTAATGATTTTGTGGAAGTGTTGAAGAAATGTGAAATGTGTTGTGGGTTATTTTGGTGTGAGTTAGATTTCAAAATCATTTTGAATGAAAAATGGACTTTTGTGACTTGTGTGGTATACATATGGAATGTTGGGTGAATTGTTGATGTGGAAATGATATTTTCATGTTCAATATATATTTCTTGACTTGTTTAACTTGTTTGATCACAAGGGGAAAACCTGGGTATCTAGGTGGGTGGACATGTACTAGTATGCTAGTGAATCTGTGGGGGTTGGCCTCAGTTTCACTTAGAACGATTGACGCTTACAACTCTAACTAAACTATGATGATGATGATTGGGGACCACTAGGTTATGGGTATGTTCCCTACTAGTGTCTCATGCACGAGAATGGATATTTGTGATGGTTACTCTCACCGAGATACGAGGTACCTGAGACCCACAGCTAGCTAGTGCCTAGGGATTATTTCCTATTTCTTCTGCTCATTAATTACTTTATACTTATCATCGGCATACGGTACATTTGGATAGAAAATTCAGTAGCTTTGGTGTTTATTTTAAAAGTGTTAATCCTTTAAAATATCCCACTTGAAAACAGTTCTTATTCAAAGTTGCATCTTTTAGAAATTGTAACTATCTTTTCATGTTTTTGAAAACTTGCATGCTTTTCATCTTTAAATGTTTATCATATGGAATCTCTTAGTGGAGGTATCCTACTGGGATTTGTCTCACACCCTACTTACACCATTGGGTGTAAGTAGACTTTCTTATTTTGTGTCATAGGTTTGGGTAAAGGTTTTATGAAATTGGTTCGGGTTTTTAGCGGTCCATCATGATGCAGTGTCGTGGAGATGGCTTGAGGGTGGTGCCTCTTTCCATGTGGAGGTTCTTGGGCTGTCATCTCATGAGTTTGTACTTTTGTAATGTTCTTCAAAAATTGTTTAAAATTGTGTAATTCATTTCTGAATTTTAGTAAAAGGTGTTTTGGTTTGAAAAATCCTGATTTGATTTCTTGGATTCATTTGTAGTTTTAAGTATACAAACTCAGGTAAATCATTGCCAATTTTCAGTTTTTAATACCCAGGCACTTGTGCCAGCCCGTGGGGATCAGGAATTCCCATCGGGACTTTCCACGGGTCAGGTCAGGTGCCGGTTTTGGCGGTGACCAGATTTGGTTCGTGACACCAAGGGTTGTTGATGATGATCGACGTCAACAAACTATTAAGGCCAAAGAAAAAGGAAAGTCACATGAAATTTCTATCTGCGATGTGGAGTATGATAACGAAGTGGTGAAAGGTACACTTATAATCCACTCTATAGTAGAAAATGTTTTATTTGATTCTGGATCCCCCCACTCTTTTATTTCTGAATAATTTTCTAAGGGTATCGCCGTACTACCTCAACAATTAGATGTTGAGTTAGCTGTGACAAATCCTAATGGCACAATAGTTTCATCAAAAGTTTATAATTCTTCCCCAATTGATGTTTGGGGGAAAGTTATTCCTACAAATCTTGTGATCCTTTCTATAGTGGAATTTGATGTGATTCTTGGCATGGATTGGATTTATTTATACAGAGCACATATCAATTTCCAAAGAAAGGAAATCACATTTAATATTCCAAATCAATCTACTATCATCTATCGATACAAGGATGAATATAACCTTCCAATGGAAATTTTTTCCATCTTATGGGTCTTTATTCTAATAAATGAAGGTTATTTATCTCAAATGGTTGGAGATAAACTCAAGATTAAGAATATTCCCATTGTACAAGAGTTTGATGATTTCTTTTTGGAGGAATTTATAGGTCTTCCACCAAATAGTGAAGTTGAGTTTTCAATAGAACTCATACCGGGTGCTATGCCCATTTCAAAGACACCTTATAGAATGGCCCCAATTGATTTGAAGGAATTGAAGAAGCAACTCCAATATAATATTGATAAGGGATTCATATGCCCTAGTGCATTTCCTTTGGGAGCACATGTTCTATTTGTTAAGAAGAAATATGGATCAATGAGACTCTTCATTGATTATCGAGAACTTAACAAGATCACTATCAAGAAAAAATATCCTCTCCCATTCATTGATGACTTATTTGACCATCTACGTGGAGCTAAGTAATTTTCCTAGATTGATCTTCGTTCAGGGTATCATCAATTAAGGGTAAAAAAAGAGGATATACCAAAGACGAATTTTCGTACAAGGTATGGACACTATGAATTTATAATGATTCCATTTGGTCTTACTAATTCCCCTGATATCTTCATGGATATAATGAATAGAGTCTTTAGAGACTATCTTGATCAGTTTGTGGTAGTCTTTATAGATGATATTCTTGTCCATTCAAAGAGCAAGGAATAACATGAAGATCACTTGAGAATTGTATTAAAGACCATAAGAAAGGAGAAGCTTTATGACAAATTTACCAAGTGTGAATTTTGGCTTCAAAAAGATTCATTTTTGGGTCACATAATCTCAAAATAGGGGATATATGTGGATCTAGAAAAACAGAGGTTATCGAAAGATGGTCGAGACCAACAACAGTAAATGAGATCCGAAGTTTTCTTGGTTTGGAAGGATATTATCGACGTTTTGTGAAAGATTTTTAACGATTATCTAATCCACTCACCAGGTTGACTCGAAAAGGAGGTAAGTTCGTGTGGATGGAGGAGTGTGAAGAGAATTTCAAGGAGTTGAAAAGAAGGTTATCTAGTACACCTGTTCTCACACTACCTTATAGTGTAGAAAGGTTTGTGATCTACAGTGATGCATCCAAGAAGGGATTGGGGTGTGTTCTCATGAAAAACGATATGGTGATAGCTTATGCCTCACGACAGTTGAAAATCCATGAGCAAAATTACCCAACTCATTATTTGGAGTTAGCTGCGGTAGTCTTTGCATTAAAGATCTAGAGGAATTATCTTAATGGTGAAAGGTGTGATATTTATACTAATCATAAAAGTTTAAAGTATATTTTCACACAAAAGGAGCTGAATATGTGCCAAATAAGATGGTTGGATCTGATTAAGGATTACAACTGCTTAATTCATTACCACCCTAGGAAATAAAACAAGGTTGAAGACACATTAAGTCGACAAGACCATGCTAGCTTATCCATGATGAGGATCACAAATGATCCAATATTTATGGATTTAAAAAGGATGGATCTTGGAATTATAATGGAAGGGAAAAAATATTATCTTTCTCAAATGAATGTTCAACCATCTATACATGTGATGATTAAAGATTCACAAAAAGAAGATATAGAGTTACAAAACAAGGTGAGAAATGTTCCTGAATTCAGCCTTGGTTGTGATGGGATAATAAGGTTCACGAATCGGTTTTGTGTTCCTCCCATCTTAGAATTAAAGAAGGAGCTATTGGATGAGGCTCATAGTTCTTCATTCCCTATTCATCCTGGAAGCACAAAGATGTATAGGGACCGGAAATAGTACTTCTGGTGGGATGGCATGAAAAGAGATATTGCTGAATATGTCTCTCGATGCTTGGTTTGTCAGCAAGTTAAAGTTGAGAGAAAGAAGTCTAAGGGGATGTTACAACCATTACCCATACCAGAATGGAAATGGGAAAACCTCACTATGGACTTTGTCACTGGACTTCCTAAAACATCCAAAGGCAATAATGCTATCTGGGTTATAGTTGATCGTCTTAAAAAGTCGGCACACTTCATTGCTATTAGAGAAGATTTCTCTCTGGATCATCTTTCTAGGATATATGTGAAGGAAGTGGTAAGATTGCATGGAGTACCAATTTACATTATATCTGATCTGGATCCGAGGTTTACCTTGAAGTTCTGGCGAAGTCTTCAGCATACTTTAGATACAGGGTTGAGTTTCAGCACTGCTTATCATCCTCAGACAGACGGTCAGTCTGAGAGAACATTTCAAACTCTAGAAGATATGTTAATAGCTTTCTCTATGGATTTCAAATGTGGTTGAGATCAACACCTACTTTTGGTGGAATTTTCTTATAATAATATATTTCACTCCAGTATTCAGATGGATCCTTATGAAGCTCTCTATGGAAAGAAATGCAGGACTCCAACTTGCTGGGATGAAGTTGGGGAAAGAAATCTATTAGGACCTGATCTTGTTGAGGAGATGACAGAAAAGCACAGATCTATTCAACAACCCATAAGAGCAGCTCAGAGTCGACAAAAAATTTATGCCGACAACCGAAGAAAAGACCTAGAGTTTGAATTGGGTGATAGAGTGTTCTTACGAATATCTCCTTGGAAGAGAGTAATGAGATTTGGAAAGAAGGGAAAGCTGAGCCCTAGGTATATCGGTCCTTTCGAAATACTGGATCGTGTTGGGAAGGTAGCTTACCGATTGGCGCTTCGACCGAATCTCTCTCAAGTTCATGATGTGTTCCATGTATCTCTCCGGAGAAAGTACATACCTGATCCTTCACATGTACTAAGCTCAGAAGTTGTACCGCTGGAGAAAGATATTTCTTACGAAGAATAGCCGATAGAGATTCTGGATCGTAGCGAAAAATCTCTACGGAACAAGACCACTCGCTTGGTGAGATTTTTATGGAGGAACCACCAATTAGAGGAAGCTACATGGGAGCTTGAGGATATGATGAGGGAGAGGTATCCTCATCTGTTTGTTACAAAGTGACGAATTTCAAGGGCGAAATTCATTTTAAGGGGGGTAGAATGTAACACCCTGACATTTTATGAGAAGTATATTCTTTTATGTCTTATGTTATGCGCAACATCAAAGGAATCTTTCACTACACATAACACTATCTTGGCTTGCATTACACGCAATCACGACCTTCCTCGATAGCATGTGTAGTACTCAATACCAGGTTTCACTAAACAACGATATATTGTTATAATATTATTATGGACTAGCCATTATGAATATTATTAACTAAATTTTGAATTTTATAACATTATTATTCATCTTACATATTTTATAGAACATGGTATGAGAAAAAAATAAAATTTTCGGGTAAAATAAGTATTTTTAAAAAAATGCAGTTTTGCCGCCTTTTGACGGTGCATCAACATTAAATATATTTTTTGACAAGTTTATAAGTTCAATTTGACAAAATAAAATTTTTCTTTGGAATCAGGATATAAAAATTTACTTTGGATAAAATTTTCATATTATTCTGATAACTTTTATATTTTAATGAATAGTAAAAACATGCTATATTTTAATTAAAAAAAACTTTTTTATCGCAATAATTTATATGGTTAAATTATACTATTGAATCGTTTTAAAGTATAAATAGAATATATTTTTACCATTTAATACAATTTATGTCATTACCATTAATTTTACATTGAATTCATAGGTAAAAACATTTCAATCTTTGGCAATGTTTTAACTTTTAAAACCCGTTTTCTTAACCACAGGATTAATTTTAAATTAATTACTGAAACTTCTATGTTTTGAATTTTGGAAAATGGATTCCATATTTGAATTCAGTGGGTCCAAATTATTTTAATAGGTTACTTTTATTTTTTTGATATTATGAATAGTAACTACGGTAATTTTTATTTACTGCAGTTAAAGGTAAATCGGGTAATTAAGGGTAAATATAAGATTATAAAATTATCCTAACACCTGCCAAAATTCTATTGGAAAACTAAACATCTAACCTTATCACCTAAGGGTCGGAATAAATTCATTTTATGGACTTTTGACTATTAAAATAATTTAATTGTTATTAAAACCAAATAAAGTGACAACATGTTACTCTCTTAAAACTTATAAGTATAATAATTTTAATTTAGTGATAAACGTCATGAAACTTAAAAAATGAATAGTATAAATAAATATAATAAAATTATCTACATAATTAGAATTTATTTAGAAATTTTAGGGATAAAATAATTATCATTAATGAGGACACAATAGTGATGTAGAAATTATTTCATTAATTGAAATATCGAATACATGATTTTAAAAATATTAAAATAAATATTATATGAACTAATTAATATGATATATTAATTTTATAGAAAAATATTAAATGTTAGGAATCTATTAAATATTTTTTTTGAACATATATTCTGTGTGGATTTTATTTAAATTAAAATAGATGAATTGTGTCAAAATTGACACTATTGATATTTTATATTATTAAATTGTTTAAAAATCACAAATATATTTTAAAAATTCCAAATTAAAATTTATATGATATAACTTGTCATAAAGTATCAAATTATGTATAATTAATAACACATAAGTAAGTATTTATAGCCATATAAAATTTATAACATTAATATCACAAACAAAATTAAATAGATTAAATAAGGATAAATCAAAATGATAAGGTTTACAATATAATCAAAACATGTCTAAATTTAATTGGTTGATGACATTACAACCCTATATTATTTAATATACTAAATTTACTCACTTTGGAAGTTTTAAGTGGGGTTAGGGTTTATTATAAATTAATATTTTAAAGGTTTCCAAAGGTGCCCCTCTCCTCCCTTATAAAAGGGCACCTCCTCCCTCTCCTCTTTACACAAATTTGAGCCTTCATGCTCTGCAAAACCCTGCCCATTACTCTTCTAAACTCCCCTAGTAAGATTATAGAGGTCCTGGTCTTCTTCAAAGACCAAAATTAGTTCCCTAAGAGGAGGTTTCAAAGAGGCGTGTCGAAGAAGAGGTAATATCCATTACCGATTCTTTCAAATTTATTTCTTCCTCTACTTCCTCTTATTTAGTTGTTTCATTATGAAGTAATAACATCAGTATCACTAATATACTGATATGTTATTATAATTATGAAAGAACCCTATTTCACCTTCTATCCATCCTATGGAAAACGAAATCACCGCGCGTGCGTACGTACGGTATACCGTCTCCACGCCGTGGTGTAATCTGTTTTTCACCACCACCTTACATGAATGCGTATAATGGTGAAAATAATAACTATATATGATTATTTTAAAGTTATATTGATTCCGAAATAGTATACATACACTTCAATTCCATGATCATGGGAACGATATCATCGCTCGTGCGTACGTACGACCTACCATCTCCACGATGTGATGCGACTCGTTCTACATGATCTTCATTGAATAATGATTATATAAATGAATTGAATGAATAAATATGATATATATTACACTAATAAAATTCTATAAATGATATATCTATAACCTAAAAATGAGAATAAGAATTTATTCGACAAAACATGCATAAGAACATAAAGCAATGAACACCATAATAACAAGTAGCAATGAAATATTACTAATAAGAAGATAAGAATATGACCATATATGATATCATAAAAAATGAATATGATTCTTTAATAAGTCAATGAAATTATTGAAATCATTATACAGGAGGTTCAGATATCTACGAAGCAAATCAGACCTAAGGCAAGGGAAAATCTTGCAATCTCATTTTTATCTGATATTGTTTATACTTTAGAATTTACTGGGGAATATTTATCATCCACATCCATGTTTCTTCAATATTTAATATTATTTATATCCTCATACAATTTTTTAAATCCAATTTTACCCTTTTTTGAGTAAAATATATGAAAGGAATCCTTTTTCATTTTTAGTACGAGGTACTTTTTGACTTTTCCGGCCAAAGTATGAGAAGAATCTCTTATTTAACTTATAAGGCATGAATGGATTTTTATGATTTAATATAAAATTATTTCTATGAAGCTTACCTTACAAATTTTCAAGTTTATTTTTAATCAACTTCTTTTAGTTTAAAATTGTATGACATGTTAAGAAAGGTAAAATGTTTTTGAAATAGAAAGGATATTTTCCTCAAGAATGGAGTTCAAGTGTTTTATCAAAATTATTTTCCATCCAAGATAATATAGGATTTTGTTTATATACCTATTTTTAAATTTATTTGATTATGTTATGATGGAATTAATTTTATGATGTCCTTTTATCTTATATGGATTATGTTATGATGGCATGATGTTTAAGAATCCCATTTTTATTACATGGGTTATGCTATGATTTATGATTTTGTGGCACACATAAGAATGGTTTCATTATGAGATGTGTGGGACCTATATCTCCCTCCAATTCATTGGGTAAAGATTTTTATCTCATGAGATAGACATGGGTGGAACGACAAGTTAATTTGGTTCAGTGATACAGGACTGGAACGAGGAGTGAACACGGTTCAGTAATGGACTTTTTCCGCTATGATGGTCTTGGCAATGAGTCTTGACTAATATGAAATGATTTTCTATGATTATGTGTGTATTCCACAAAGTTTCATGTTATAAGTTATGATTATCGGGATTACATCTCACTACTCTGATTTATCTCATGTTATGATATTATGATCTCTTTTGCAAGTTAAGATTTTCAAAATGTTATGTTCTTATGAATATGATATGATTAATATTTCTTTTGTTTACCCTTACTGAGAATTTGAGCTCACCCTTTTGTATGTTTTCTTTTCCCCAAGTCAGGAAGAAGGGTATTAAGTAGGAATGGAAAAAGGGACTCTAGATATTATGAAATAAACGGGAGACAATGTACATGATTTATGAACCAGTTGTTTATGTTTCCCAGTTTCTAAAGACACTATACCTATATTGTCCTGTCATGGTTTTGTTATATGTTTTAATAAGTATGCTTCAATTTTGATGTAATTACCATGTATATAAAGTATGGGTCATTATAAAACCTAATGACCAAATTTCTTATATGTATCCTAGTTTCAATGATATTGTGAACACCATGAGCTCCTTGAGAAATCGAGTGTTAGAAAAAGGCCAAATCATGAGATTGTTGAGATGTCTTACTAATAGATGGAGAGGGAAATTTGTGTCAATAAGGGAATCTTGGGACATTAGTAAACTACCTTTCAAGAAATTTATTTGGAAGTTAATGATTTATGAATAAGATCTTAAGATTTATCTTGAAGAATATGACAAACCTAAGAGAAAATCTGTTACTTTCAAGACTACTTCATCAAAACATAAGGAAAAGGAAAAGGTACAAGATGAAAGCTCCAGTGATGAAGAATCACCACCAGATATTGATGATTAAATGGGCCATTTGGACATATTGTTTAAGAAGTTATATAGGATGAATAAATTCTTCAGAAAGTTGAGTTACAAAGGAAAGTATGATAATAGAGGAAATTATAAAAAGGACAAGATGATCAATGAAAACTCAAATGATATTACTTGTTATGAATGTAAGCGAAAATGACTTGATAACACTGGCTATCCCAAATTGAAATACTTGCAAAAATTATGAGGAAGAAGATATAAAATATAATAAATCCATGAAAACCACATGAAATGCCTCTGAGGATTTCTCTAGTGACTCAGATTCTAATCATAAAGAGAATCCAAATAGGGAAAACATGTGCTTCATGATAAAAGTTTTTGAGGAAAGTTGGTTGAAGTGCTACTATAAGAATCTGTGGTACTTAAAAATCTATTTCTCTAGGAATATGAAAGGTTTTTACACAAGCTTCAAGAACCTACTAAATTTTGATGGTGGTCATGTCAACTTTAGTGAAAATGCTAAAGTAAAAATCATTGGACTTGGATAAATCAGTAACACTAATTCTGTTTTAATTTATAAATTACTTTATGTTGATGGTTTAAAATATAATTTTCTTAGCATTTTGAAATTTTTTGATGATGGTTTTAATGTTATGTTTTAAAACAATGAATGTAATGTTTTTAATTCTAAAAAATATTTAGTATTTACATCTTTAAGAAATGAGAATGTGTATGCTATTAATCTTGATTCTTTGATTTCTCAAAAATGTTTTCTTCTTAAGTTACTTTCATATAGAATCTTGGATTTGGAATAGGAGACTAGGCCATTGTAACATTCAGTCACTTAGAAACCTTAATAGAAAAGGGTTACTCCGGGATCTACCCAAAATTTAATTCCCAAATGATAAAGTTTTTAACCCTTATCAAAAAGGAAAAAACACAAAATATCTTTTAAATTAAAGAAATATGTTTCAAATTCTCAACATATTGAGCTGGTTCACATGGACTTGTTTGGAATATCCATAGTTCTAGTTTAAATGGTAATAAATATGTTTATATACTTGTAGATTAATTTTTTAGGTATACATTGGTATTTTTTAGCTCAAAAAAGTAAATCATGTTCTTATTTTACCAAGTAATATAAATCTGTAGTAAACCTAAGTGGACTTAGAATTAAGAACTTAACAAGTGACCATGGATGTGACTTTGAAAATCCAGATTTGAATCCTTTTTATCACAGAGTGGATATAGTCATAACTTCTATTCTCATAGAACCCGTATGTAGAATTGAGTTATAGAAAGAAGAAATAGAACACTTTAATAGATAGACCAGACAATGCTTAATCAATATGAATTACCTGTCTACTTTTGGGTAGAGGTTGTGAACAAAACCAACTATATAATTAATAGAGTTTTTATTAGACCAATCATGAAGAAAACCCCTTATGAAATTTTTAATAGTAGAAAACCTAATGTTAATTACTTTAGAGTTTTTGGTTGTAAAGTATTTATTATTAACACTAAGGATAATTTTGATAAAATTTCCTTCAAAAGTGATGAAGGAACTTCCTCGGTTATTTAACTTCTAGTAAATCCTATAGAATTTTTAAGAAAAGAACCAAGACTGTGGAAGAGTATGTACATGTCAAGTTTGATGATACATATCCACATGAACCTAAAACCCCTTTAGATAATCTTGAGTATGATTTATCCACATTGAACTTAAATTTTAAACCTTGTAATTCTGCTATAAAATAAGAATAAATATCATCCAGTTCTGAGGAATATGAAGAGCCTAAAATTGAACCTATATATAAATTGGAGGGGACCAAACCTTCCTTTTTCTAGAGTTATTATAAATCTTTAATCCTGTCCTTTAGATGTTATTGTAAGATAATTAGATATAGGTATACAAACTAGATATTCTCTAAGAAACCAGGTTGAACATTAAACATTCATGTCACAACTGGAACCTAAGAACATCAACGATGAAATTAATGATGAATTATCAGTAATGTATTTGAAATAAGAACTTAATAAATTTGAAAGAAATAAAGTTTGATAACTTGTTGATTGACCCTAATACACCTTTAAAATAGGCACTAAATGGGTGTTTAGAAACAAGGTAATGAATTTGGAACTATAATAAGGAATAAAACTAGGTTAGTTGCACAAAGTTATAGTCAAGAAGAGGGTATAGATTACAAAGATAACTTTTAACCTGTATCCAGACTAAAAGCCATTAGAATACTTCTTTCCTATGCTGCACATCTAGATTCCAAACTATATCAAATGGATGTAAAAATTGAATTTTTAAATGGGTATATAGTTGAGGATTTTTTCTTTTAAAAACCCCCTTTATTTCAAAATCCCCATTTTCCACATTGTTTTTTCAAGTTAACAGAATATTTATATGGTTTAGAAGAAAATACTAGAGCTTGGTATGATAGGATCAGATATTTTCTTATTTCAAATGGATTTTCAAAAGGTATAATTGATCCTACTATATTTATGAAAATAATTTCAAAATAATTTTTTTTTGATTTTGAAATTTATGTAGATGATATTATTTTTGGATCTTTAAAAAATTATTTATGTACTGATTTTTAAAAAATTAGGCAAAATTAAATTGAAATGAGTTTAATGCGTGAACTAAAATTATTTCTTGGTTTTCATATTTTTCAAAATAAATTAGGAATTATTTTAAATCAAATTAAATATACTAAATACCATTTAAAACACTTTAATTTGGATATAACTAAGATTAGTGATACTCATATGAGCACCAACCATAAATTAGATCTTGATGAAGATGTGAAATCAGTGGATCAAACTAGTTACAGAGGTATGATTGGAAGTATTCTCTACTTATCTTCTATCTAACATGATATTATGTTTAGTGTGTGTATATGTGCTCATTTTCAATAAAATAAAAAATATTAACACTTAATTTATTTAAATTTTTTTTTAAATACCTCAACTATTATATAAATTTAGGATTTTTCTATCCTAGAGGAAAATAATTTGATCTAGTTAGTTATTCAGATGCTAATTTTGGTGGTTATAAGTTAGATATAAAAAGTACCTCTAGAACATGTCATATTTTTGGTAAAGTCTCTAGTTTAGTGATCTAGTAAGAAACAACATTCCATTGCAATGTCTATTACTGAAGTTGGATACATAGATATAAGTAGTTTCAATGCACAAATTTTGTGGATAAAAGACACATTACTAGACTATTGATACCAATTCTGACATATTACGATAAATCCTGACAACACAAGTGCTATAAACATTTCTAAAAACCCTATATCTCACTCTAGAATAAAATATATTTATGCAAGACATCCCTCTTGGATAGAACATTTTGAAAATGTTATGTAATTCTTGAATAAATTGGTACAGAACACCAACTTACTGATATTTTCACTAATACATTGAATTATGAGAGAATTAACTGCATCAAAAATAAATTAGGCATGATTAATTTTGGTTAAGATTACTTTTCTGGGAATTTCCATTAAGTTTTACCTATTGTTTAGTTTTACCCACCATTTAGTTTTACCCACCATTGAGTATTACTCACCATTGGAATTACTCACCATTAGAATTACTCACCATTGTAATTACTCACCAATCATTTTACTCACTATTGGTTTTACCCACCATTGGAGTTACCCACCATTAGAATCATTTTTTACTTTGTTAATTTCTTATTTTAAGCCACTGTTTCTATTTCTATTACTAGTTATTTATTTAATTTATCTCTAAATTCGATTATTATTTTGATTTATGGTTTTTGAATCCCTAAAATTTCTAAGTGATAATAAATCATAAATTTTTCTAGTTTCAATTCCCTCACTCCCTCACACCTTTGCTCTCGAACCTCAACGCTACTCTTTATCTCCTGACTATTGTCCTTCTCTCACCTTCAAACAAATATTTCGATCTTATTTTCATGGTTATAATGAATAGATCCTTTGAATCTTCTTTTTATGAGTTGTGTACATCAAATAAATAGAAAGGGGAATCGATCCATTCAACTACTGTTAAGCCAGTGAATCCCAAGCCTGTGAAGCGGGTTTTAGTTTCTGAAAAATAAGATCATTCCTAATATTTGATGTCTCAAAAATCTTTAGTGTTCAGAGTTTTTCAAGATTAAGGATGGGTGTAATGGTTATATAATAACCATAGAAATTTATATCCCAGGTTGGTGCATCGGTTTTATCATTTTGTTGAGTTTGGTTTTGAGGAAAATGAAGACTAGTTAAGAACTAGAATAAATGACCACAAAGTTTTCTTATACTCAAGACAATGGGCTAGTTGTTTTAGAGTTACTCATGAAGGAGTTGATAAATAATATCAAGGAACTATTACAGATGATAGTGATAACTTTTTTATGAGGATACTTTAATATAATTAACTAGAGATATGATAGTGAGAAGACTTATTTCTACTGAACTTTATGGATAATGTCACCTAATTAACAAATTTATCCAGCATATGTTATGCCCAAGGAAGGGTGATTTTTTGATAATGAGGTATAAATATGTTTTTATTATATTATGAAAATATGGGAAAAGATCAACTTTTGTAGATATCTAATGGTACACATGATAGATATGGGAAAAACATTCTCCAGATTAAATACTCTAATCTACCGTAAGTTTATTTCTGCCATACTAGAGGCCAAGGGACTAGTGGAGGAAAGAAAATAATCAGTTGTAACGTGTGGAGGTTTCTGTATTACAAGGGTTATTTGTAAAAGGTTTAATATTAGCTAGATCCCATGAAAAAAATAGTGGGTTGATTAAGGTGAAAGAATTTATGAGGAATTCAATCCATTTGATCATCCAACTTGACCGAAGAACCTTAGGGATCATAGGTTGGAACCAGATGAATTATTTGAGTATTCGGATGAGAAAACAGAGGATAATATCTTTGGTAGTGAGGAAAAAAAATATTCAATGGAGGAATGGAGAGACCCATATTTTCCTCAAATCTCCCCACCTATTACCTATGGTTCTCCTAGTCCACCTAGATCTCTCCCTTTTTGAGGGACTCTATTGAGAGAAAACAGTTATAAGGAAGAAATAAAAGTTTCAAGTGAAGATAATTTTGATGAAAAGAAAGAATCAGTTGAGGGGGATAAATCCCCAAGAATAGAGAGTCGTCATATTTATTCTTCTATTTATAAAGATCATTATATGTCTTAAGCTGATGTATAAATATTTGTTGAGAAGACTTTTATTGAATAGTTAGTTGATGAACAGATGTAAGTTGAGCCTACTAGTACTAAAAAGGTAGTGGTTGTGCATAGATCAATTGATCATTCTGGTGTTTTACCTACCATTGTTGAGTCTATATCTATTGTACATACATTTGTTAATACTTATGCTAAGTCTTTTGAGGTATTGATGGACCTAGTAATTTAGGAATGAAATAAGTACCCAGGGTATGTTAGATGTAGAATACCTAGATTCAGATGATGATAGGCCTATTTTTCAAAGTAATATGGATCCTAATGGATCTTTAGTAGACCATATTGATGCTACAAGAGAGTTTTAGATCCTTTCTTCTAATATTTTTGTACCTATCGTTGCCTCTACATCCATGATTTCTCCTATTGTTTCTTTATTTCTAGCTAATTTTGTCACAAGAGGTGACTTAGAATCTTTCATAGAAAGAATAATTTAGGATTTTGGTTTGATTTTGAAAAACTAGGCACCTCATGTCACTAAATTACGTGGAAAGGATGCAAGGTTTCTATTTGAGATGTTGATATATCATATTCAATGAAAAATGATGCATCACATTCAATAAGTAGAGACTGAAAATAGAATAATTTCTAGTGAGATGGAGTCTATGAGATCTATATTAGAGGGGATGCAGACTACCTTAGTAGTTAGTATGGATGATTTAATTGAGAGGATGGAGAGTATGAAATCAATACCTTCTACATATAGTGCTCCACCTCCTCTTGATATTTATTTGACCAGGTCTCTAATTTTGGAATAACTTCAAGTTGTCTCAAGTAATATACCTGACACGACTCAAGAAAGTTTGAGAAAAATTAGACATAACAATGATCATGTTCACATGATAGTTACAGAGTACATAAAAGATATGAAAGATAATATAGAAACCACCACAAAGTCTATAAAGTATTATCTTTCAAATATGTATACTATTCATAAGCTGAATTCTCATTTCAAGTATCTTGCTGAGAACCTAAGGATACCACTAGTTTCTCCAGACTTTAAAGAACAAGTGAATCAATTAAAGGTCATGACCCCTGTTCTTAAGATTTTTGTGGAAGATAAGAAGGATTTTTCAATGATATTAAAATATGTGGAAATATAATTATGGATTTCATAAATCCTATGAAACAATTTCTTCATGTTTATAGTACTATTGTGGTGGCTCATGATGCCATTCTAATTACTTCCTATTTGAATCCTCCATCTTTAGATCCATATTTCTTTAGGCCCAATGTCACTAGAGATCCTAATGCTCCCTTTTCATCTAATTTCTATCCTTTTAGCCTCAATAATTTAGAATCAATGAAAAATTTCAGACTAATTGCCATCAAAGAAGCTCCTTCTCTACCTACCATTCCTATAACCATACATGCTGTTACCTCATACTCAACTGCTGAACCTTATGATTTAGAAGATGATAAGGGAAATGATCCTCTTGATCCTTAAACTTAGCCAAAAAATCATTGATATTGGAATTTTGGTCTTTGATATAATTTTTTTGTATCACATTTTGTTAACTCTTTTTGGCTGTATTTTAATTACCTTTTTCAATAGAATTTCTCTTATTCTTCATATTATGTTTCCTTAAATTCTCTATTTTCTTTTCACTTTTTAATAATCCTAAAAGGGGAATAATGGATCAATGGAATTTATATGTATAGTTAATTTATTTGATATAATCTACCTGATACTAAAATATATTTGATACCATTATGATCAAACTCTCACTATAGATTTTCAAAGTGCTAAGTTGATCTATTTTAAATCCCCGGTTTATTCTATACATGGTTTATAAAATGACATGATTTGTGGTCATCAAAAAAGGATAGATTTTTGGTACCCTTGTTTTTATTGATCACCAAATCATGTTCTATATGCTATTAATGAGTTTAATGTGTTATAATGGATTTTTATAGTATAAGGTAGATTTGTGAGAAATTAAGATAAGTATTGAAAAAAATCACCATTAATCATGCTCACCATTGAGATTGAATCACCACCAGGAAGACTCACCATTGTGAAAAACTCACTGTCCAAATAAAAATATGGATAAGTATGGGAAAGACCCACCACTAGACACAAGTCACTACCAAAATGGATTTTTTGGAAAAGTATGGGTAAGACTCACCAGAAGAAGATGACTCACTGTTTAACCATGAAATTTAACTAAGTGTTGGAAACACCTACTTTCAGAGATGAGTCACCGCTATGATGAAAATTTGGGTAAATATCAAAAAGATCTACTGCCATACCTGATTCACCATTGAATATGACCTTCCATTAGAATGAAAATTTGACAAAGTGTTGTGATGACCTACCACTGAGAAGACAAACCGCTCAGATGAGTCACCATTGGCACGACTCACCACCAACTTGACTCACCGCCAGACGAAGTCACCGCTAGTGTTGTGTCACTGTTAGATGGAGTCTCCACCACTTTTTTATTTTGAATTAAATATTTATAATTAATATATTATAAAATTTAAGGTTGAGACTTATTTTAATGATTTTTATTAAACTATTATAGAGATTCATTAATGTTTGTGTTGTTCATCCAATATGAGGAGCAGATGATCCAAACAATTATTCTTACATGCTGCTATTAAAAGAAGTATAAGAATCCCACATAAAAGAGATAAACATGATAAATAGATATATATACACATACATGAAAAGTGATATGGAAAAAATATTACAAGAACCTAAATAAATCCACTTATTGAGAAGCTTACATGAAGCATCCTGAACTTCAACCAACTAAGAAAGAGTGGATCCTACTGAAAATCCAGTTCCTTCCAATAGTTTGAACAAACGATTTCACAACACTGTGTTCTACTTTGATTTTTAGAAACACGACTTGAGCTTCATTTCAAGATACAACCAAGGACTCAGAAGCTACATAACATATCAGATAGAACAACACAATCTTTCTATATTTTTTTGTTTTCTCTTTCTATCTATTTTTTTACATGACAAAAAGTGTGGTTTTCCTTATTTATTTAACCCAAAATAATTCATGTTCCCTAAATTGAAGATACTATATATCTTCTCAAACTCTTTTTACACTTTTTTACCCACTGTTATTGTGGAAAAGGTCTATGTGTGGTAGGTGCATCAGTATTCCCATTGTTATTATGGAAGAGGTCCCTGCATGGTGTGGATTGTTTATTTGTTGTTGTATACCTGATCCAAGCTATGGATAAAATATTATTTTATATAATCTTATTGAAAACATGTGATTTCCAATTGTAGAGGATTAAGTCTTGTCTTGATACTGAACCTCTTGTATTTATTCTGTTGGGTGTATTTATTTTGCTTTATTTATATTATTTAATATAAACTTGTTTTTAAACTATAAATAAAACCAATACTTTGACAGTGAGTCTTAATTAGTGTTTATATAAGGTTTTTATTAACTAAATTGATTTCAAAAGTTAATAGAGTTTTCAAAATTGTTTTAACTGAGACATAATCAATCTTTTAGAAATCTTTTAAAAGATCAGAACTCATATCTATTCTCTATTTTGATTAATTGGGTCGTTTTAAATTAATTTGAGGGATTCTATTGAAACCTATTTTATACATAAATTTTTATTGGATACTCAATTCACTCCCCTTCTTAAGATACTCACTCCAAAAAACAAAAAACAATGCTCGGGTTTTGATTGATCCACTAGTTGATGTAAAACCCATTGGGAGTAAATGGGTATTCAGGAGAGAGATAAACATAGAAGGTAAAATAAATAACTATAAATCATGGTTAGTAGCTAAAGGGTTTAGAAAAAATCAAGGCATCGACTATGAATAAACCTTGTCTCCAGTTTCATTGTTTAAATCCATAAGAATTTTGTTTTCTATAACAACATACCATGATTATAAGAATTTTAAAATTGATGTAAAAATAACTTTACTTAATGGGAGCCTTTAGAAGGATGTGTATATGACAAAAAAGGTTTTATGACTTTAAAAAATGAAAAAAGGGTATGAAAGTTTTAGAGATCCATTTATGGATTAAATCAAGAATATGATTCATGGAACATTTGATCGATGAAACTATAAAGGAATTTGGTTTCATTAAGTATGAATGTGAGATATGTGCTTAAAAGTGGTTTAGTGGTAGTACAATGTTTTTCATAGTAGTGCATGTTGATGAAATATTACTAATTGGAAATGATATTACATCCTTACAGTATGATAAAAAATGGTAGAGAAAGTGACTATCTGTGAAGGATTTAAGTGTATTTACTGATATTCTAGGGATCTAAATCATATGTGATAAATCCAAGAGTTTTATTGGACTAATTAAAGGTATATATATTGACTAGATACTGAATAGTTTTAGTATGGAACAAACCAAAAGGGGATTTATTCCAGTGTCACATGGTATACATCTTTCCAAGAAAATGTGTCCTCAGACACAAGTGGAAAGAGAGAGAATGAGTAAGATCCCATAAACTTATGTGATAGGATCCATCATGTATTCCATGTTAGGTATGAGGCTTGATATTTCCTATGGTTTGATCATGGTAGAAAGATATCAATAATATCTTGGTGAGAAACATTGGATGGTTGTAAGGATATCCTTAAGTATATGAGTCGTACTAAGGATATTTTCATGGTGTATGGAGGAGATGAAGAACTAGTAATAATAGGTTATAAAAATGATAGTTTTCAAATAGACCAGAATGGGATGAAGTCATGGTATGGATATGTCTTTTGTATAAAAATAGGAGATCTAAGTTGGAAGAGTTCAAAGAATCTAGTTATCATAGATTCTATAGAAGAGTGAGTATATTATGGATTTTGATGTATCCAAGGAAGAAGTTTGGATTTACAACTTTTTCTAATATATTGATATGGTACCCAGAAGTAAAGATCCAATCACAGTTTACCATGATAACACTACAATGATGGATCTCTACAAAGTACCAAGGTCACAGTGGAGGAAAAGAACATACTTCATAAGTTTCATATCTTAAGGGATTTTTCTCAATGAGGTGATGTTTTTGTGAGAATATTATCCATATATGAAAACATGGTGGACCCATTAACAAAGGCTTTATCTCAGTAGAAGCATGAGTATCATGTGAGTGCTATTGGACTAAAAGTTTTTGTCTATTGGCTTTAGTGAAAGTGGGTGTTTGTTGGAGTTAGTTCTCTAGAACCAACTTTTTTAGTACTTAGTTATAAGTTTTTATTATCAAATAATTTTTCTTATAACATCATGTTTTTTATTATATATAATATTTTTCTGTGATAATTTCCTTAGAATATATGCCATGCTGAAAGGTTATAAAAGTTCCCCACTATAATGAGAACCTAGAGGTGACAAGAAATTATTCCTGAACCATATTCCATTTAAATATGATATTTTTTTGCTGGGAAATAGAAAATATAGACTACCAATGGTATGAGTTTCATAAGACATTGAGACACCTTCTCACGGTGTTCAAACTTGTAAATCCCCATGATATGAGGTTATAAGAGTAGGACCATCAATAGAAAATCCATATTTATAGGTTTCATTGGATGAATCTATATCTGTATGTGTGTATTGATTCTTAGACATTAATATTATCATTAATGGATATCAAAAACCATGTTCTTTGATTTATTGAAAAAAATCATAATGACATATGTTCATGGTGAGTTAGGATACATTGAGTACATCATATGTGATATAACATTAATGGATAATGTGAGAAAATATTTATCCCTTTTTTCTCTTAAAAAAACTTAATAACTCATGCCCATTATTGGGAATGGAACTGCCTAAATAAATCCATTTCTATGGTGTTTGATGGGAATGTTCATTTCCATAAAGTCAATGAAAGAGACATTGAGAATATAGGTTTATGACATCGACATGAAACCTTCTTGATTTGAGATATTGTGATAAAATGATTATATTACATGATAAAAATTCATTGGATGTTGTACGTCATTAATGTAGGTTCTGAGCACATCAAAAGTGTTCAATGGGTCATGCCCAACTCTGCTTTTTTTTTTCATGACCGATGATCAATCCAAGATTTACATGATGATAAATTTCATGATCAATAGGATTGAATCAACAAAAATATACAATGGATAAAATGTTGAAACCAGAGCACAATATCATTACATATTATTTATAATTAATTTAATCAATTAAGAATTAACTTGTGAGAATTTTTTCTTTATTGATGGATCTGAAAACAGATCTATATTGTATCGTCATTGCAGTGTAGTAATTAAGAGAAAATACCCTCTAGTAGTGATCCAAACATGCTCCACAAATATCCAAACATCACCATATTAATCTCTAGGTGCTAGCACAACAGATCCTATAACTTGCATCATTGTCCTTTGATCTCCTCAAGAATTGTTTCCAAAGGATCCTTTTTGATATATCTAGACTCGAGAGTCAAAGTCTAAGGATGATTGCTCTCCATTCTTTGGAGTGGTCTTGGATAAAAGATCTCTCTAGGGATTTAAGAGGATTCTCCAGATTTGTTGTGCACAACAAAACAAATAAAATTGACTCTCCTAAAAAATAATATAATTTGGTTTATATACTTCTAGTGTTTAGTAATAAATATTTTCACAAGTACCCTTTAATATTCATTTAATCCCCGTGGAACCCCATGTCTATAATAATCATAATATTATTTATTGACATGCACTAAATTATTTATTTAAAAATTGAAAATTATTTATTCCAAAAACATTCAATATATATTATTTCTCATCGGGCCTATAAAATTGGTCTTATATTCCTCCAAAACATTTGTCAATCCTTGAATAATGACTATTTATTTAATAAATAAATATCACTACATTATTCACCAATAAATAAATAAATATTATATTCACTAAATAAAAAATAAATATTTATTAAATATTCCTATCACATATTATTTTATCTAATAACTAGTGATAGAATATATACGATCTAGAAAACATGAATAGTTATTAAACCACTTATGGAAATAATATTTATTCAACTTGTTATGTAATAAATAATAATATATTAGTTAAATAAGATTATGGATACACTTAGTGTGTGACCCTCTAGGCCTCTTTCTCAGTGGAATTAGGTGAATAAGCCTAAAGTAAAAGGTTAGCATCTAGAAACATGTCAATGCACCCATAGAGAAATAATTTCATGTTGATATAACATAATACCTCATATAGATTCTTACTATGTAATTTAATCCCTTTATCATGATATCTCTAATCAAGCAGGTTGCATGCTGGTTCTATCAACCTATGTGCTCAATGTATCTTTCTTTGAATTACTGAAAATTAAACCTTCCCAAATAACACTATGGGCATATATTAATTTAGGATATATCATTTACATCAACGGTCCATAGATATCAACTTCCATTAAAGATCAAAAGGTATAGATCCTATCCCACATTATTAATTAATACAATATTACTCATGATCCACCCAACATATTCTACCTCACTGTGAACATATATCATCATGATTTTCAAAAATACATCAAATTACATGACTTATAATACTCTTTAATAATAATATTAATGTCTAAGGATCAATAAACACATCTGTAGATACAAACATACAATAAAACATATAAATATAGATTTAGTACCAGTGGATATTGTTCTCATAATATCATACAATGGATATTACCAAGGGAATACACCATGAGAAGATACATCAATGTACTATGAGTCTCCACTCCTAACAGAATATATCATTTGTGTCCTTAAAATTATTTCATCCAGCTGTAGAACATATATATAAATATACCATCCTGGTACTTCTGGGTTCTCATCATAGTGGGGAACTTTTATAACATTTAAGTGAGACAAATAATATTATAACATTATCACATACTATTTCACACATAAGAACAATCATTATGTGATAATAAGTTTGTTAATATTCAGAAAAATGAATACAAGTTATCATAAAGTCCACATAATTTTGTTCTAGGGAACTAACTTTAACACACTCCCACTTAAACTAGTTCCAACTTCCAATAACCTTTAATCCACTATCTCTCACATGATATTCATGCTTATAATGAGATAGGCCTTTATTCAAGGGGTCCAACATGTTTTCTTCTTTGGGAACTCTTTTTATTACAACTTCACCCCTTTGATAAAAATCCATCAATAAGTTATACTTATGGAGTATATACTTTTCCTGTTGGTGTGATGATAGATATTTTTCAATATCCACCAAAGTAGTACTATCACAATACAATGTGATAGGGTATTTACTTATAGGTACCACATCAAGATCCTGGATTTTTTTGTTTCCAAACAACTTTTTTGGATGCATCAAAAGCCGTTATATACTAATATTCCACTATAGAATCAATTATAACGGGATGCTTTGAACTCTTCTAGCTCACATATCCTCTGTTGAGATAGAAAACATATCCTAACTGCAACTTTAGATCATTATGATCTATTTTAAAACCATCATCAGTATAACCCCTAATGACTAACACCCCATCACCTCCATAAACTATAAACATATCCTTAGTTCTTCTCAGATACTTGAGGATAACCTTAACAATAGGCCGATGATATTCTCCTAAATCTTCTTGATATCCACCTACCATTCTCAATACATAGGAAACATAAAGTATAGTATATAAAATGGAATACATGGTTGATCCTATCACTAAATCATATGAGATCATACTCATTCTCTCTTTCTCATGTTATGTCTGAGGACACATTCTCTTAGAAATATGTATACCATGTGACACTAGAACCAATACCATCTTGGATTGTTCCATACTAAATCTCTTTTGTATCTAGTCAATATATGCAATTTCACTTAGTCAAATAATCCTCTTATATCTATCATGAATGATCATGATCTCTAGAATATAGGCTTCTTTACCTAAGTCCTTCATAAAAAACAATTGTTTAACTAGTCCTTAACATACTATAAGACTAGTATTTAATTTCCAACAAGTAATATGTCATAAAGTTATACTATTAGGATAATGACCAAATTTACATTAAACCTATTATAAACACATGGATCACATTCATTTTTAATGAAACCAAATTCTTTTATTGCTTCATTGAATTGAATGTTCCATGACCTATATGGTTGATTCAATCCATAAATGGATCTCTGAAACCTGATAATCATTTTTGAATCACCTAGAGTCACAAACCCTTATATTTTTGTCAAATAGAAATCTTTTTAAAGGTTCCCAATAAGGAAAGAGGTTTTGAAATCCATTTTCTAAATTTCATAGTCATGGTAAGTTTCTATAGAAATTATAATTCCAATAGATTTAAACATGCAAACTGGAAAAAAGTTTTCATAGTAGTAAATTCATTGTCAATATTTAAACCCTTCATCCAATAGCCTTGCTTCATAGGTATTTTTGTTACATTTCATGTGTAGTTTTCTCTTGAATAACCATTTTCATACTATGGGATTTACATCAACTGGTGCATTGAACAAAACCCAAACTTGGTTCTGATACATGGAATCCATTTCAAAATTCATGTCTTCTAACTACCTTGGAGCTTATGATCTCTATACTTACTATTTTTCAGAGAGTGGTTCATCATTTTAAACCAATAATGAGTCACCATATTCAATTACTATAAAATCATACCTTTTTTGTTATCATACCTCTATTATGATCCTATGTAGTACTTGGGTTTCAGGAACTAGTTCTTCCATGGGAAATTGTGGAACCTATCCCTATACCAACTCTTATGTATCTCAAGAAAAAAATTTGTCGAATTCAATATTTCTCCCACTATTTTTTTTGAATATGTTATACCTCTCAAAAAAGGTGTCTTATTTGGATAAAATCACTTTCTTATCTGAGGGATTTTATAGCTAATATCCCTTTATTTCCTTGGGATACTCTATAAGGACACACTTTGTACCCTGTGGTGCTTGTTTGTTTCCTAATAAGGCTATAAAAAATTCCCTGTAACCCCATACATGTGTATGTGATAAATAAGGTTTCATTATACTCCCTAACTCAAATGGAATTACATTTTCTTCTTTATTTGGTACTCAGATTAATATATATTCCGCAGTTTCTAATGCATATCCCCAAAAGGATAGTGGAATATCTACTTGACTCATTATTGACCTTACCATGTAAAATAAGGTATGGTTCATCCTTTAACCCATTCCACTGTGGTGTGTAAGGTGGAGTTATTTGTGATAAAGTCCAAAACTCCAATAGATATTCTATAAATTATTGGTTAAGATATTCACCACCTCAATCCAATCAAAGATTCGTTATCTTCTTTCCAAGTTGATTCTCTACTTCATTCTTGAATTCTTTGAATTTCTAAATGTGATAAGAGTTATACCTCATCAAGTAGACATAACCATATATACTCAAGTCATCATTAGAAGTTATGAAGTAAGAATTCACACCTCTATATTCTATTGGAAATGTCCCACACACATCGGTGTGTACCAATCCTAGAAGCTTTGTGGACCTTTCACCCTATCCACTAAATGACGATTTTTTCATTTTTACTTGTAAAAAACAGAATGTATTTCAAGTGGTTTTAGCTAAGAAGAGTATAAATAACCATCTTTATAGAGCTTTTTCAAATGATTCTCATTTACATAACCAATACGGTGATGCCATATCTGGGTGTTGTATGAGTCATGTGAACATGATATGTTATCTATTTCCAATATTTTTTTTGTAATTTAATACATAAAGACCATTATTTAAATGTGTCATACGATAACATATTTTTTCTTTATAAAAGAAACAAATTTTATTTTTGATCTTGAAAATAAAACCATCTGTATACAGGAGTGATACATAAATTTTGTTCTTGGTAATAGTTGGTACATAATAACAATCCCTTAAAACCAATATCATTTTCATTGGAAATGAAAGGTGGTAGTCACCAATATCTAGAGAATCCATCCTCACACATCTCATAGTTCCACCTCTCCTCAAGAAATCTTTAGAAATCTACTTGGTTCTTGTATTTGGATACATATGTGTGAACCAAAAGCTGTATCTAATAACCAATGTATAGATATTGAACGATTACACTTGATAAAGAACACACCTTTATCTTTCCCTTACTTCTGGATGCAGTTACTCTTCTAGTGGCCTTTAATTCCACAAACAAAACATAATAACTCCTTTTCCTTTCCCTGCCTATATATCTTCTTCTCATTGGAAGGACGGTGCTTAGGAGATTTATAATTTTTATGGGTCCTAGGCCCCTTCACCTTGTTCTTCCTTTTCTTATTCACTATAATCACCCTGATTTTTTCACACCCATGTCCTTATCTACTTGTAGAATAAAAGTAAGAAGTTATGAAAGTCTATTCTCATTATTTATCATATTATAATTAATAATAAAACTAGATAAGGTCTTGGGTAGTGATAAAATTAGGAGATCTGTGCGCAACTCATCCAGGAATTTAATCCCTAAGATTTCTAAGAGTTTAATGTAGCCAATAATCTTGACTAGATGAGGCCCAAATAAAACTGAATATCTAAGATTAGTTTTAAATATAGCATTGGAGATCTCATATCTTGCTTTTCCCTCATTCTCTTGATTGATATCCTGAAGGTGATACATCATGCAATACGGATCCATGTCCTCATGTTGCTTCAAAATCTCATTGGTCATGTCTGATAACATGAATCCCTAACCATATATGTAATCATTAAAATGTTTCTCATAGAGATTTAGAACATTATCACTAGAATCATTACTAGGTGCATTAAAAATAGTTTTTTCTAGCACATACAATTTCCCTTCATGGTGAAGGATAACGCGTAAGCACCTTTTCCACTCTTGGAAATTTTTAATAGTGAGAAGGTTATCCTTATCAAGTATGGATCATAGTGATATGTTTTAATTCATTTTATTTATGTATCTAAAAATAATATGAGAATAATTTTAGTACTTTATATGATAAAATTTAGACAAATAAATAAATACTATATTTATTAATCTCGCATTATTTTATCGAAACAAAATATCCCTCATCATTGGATTCAGAATATCCTATTTTTTGGACATTATTGTGGCAATGATCCATATTCCCCTTATCATTACCCCAAATTTGGTTGGTCAAATAACTTGAATGGTTTTATCTAGGCATTCCAAATGCCAACTACCTTAACTCACAGTTCCTTGATCTTTTGAGTGGACTCCCTAGTCCTAAAATCCTTAAATTAGATTTCATCAACCTTTTCCTCTTAGTTACACCATGTCTTTCTTTGGTAGTCAAAAATTGATCTGAACTAAGTTATTTTAACCCAAAAATTCATGTTAGAATTCCCCAATAATTGAAAGCATCCCAAATTTAGCTGGTCATGCACTGTGAACTATTGTTCTATTTTAACTAATGTAGTGGAAGGATATATCAACATAATATATATTATTTAGGTATTTAATCTTTTTATGGGTAAATTTTTAATTATTATCCTTATTATAAGATTTTGTAATATTAATTGGATTTTCTCAAGTGATTAACCATGCCTTAGATAATATTGACGCATAATATAATTTATTTTAGTTTTATCTTGCATTCTTGAAAATTCATTAATTCATGTGATCGTGACTAAACAACCATTATTAAATAACAATAAAACTTGAAAAAAATAAAATAATATATAGTATGATCTTAATCTTTTACTAATGGTCAGTTTATCTAGTGGATAATAAACTAACCGTTGACCTAGGGGAAGAACACCTTGAACCAATTAGGGTCCGTGTTGCAGCTTTCCATCTATCGACCTATGCATCTCCCTTGGATTGGTTTATCCTCATATCCAAACTTGAATTTCCACCAATAAATTAGGAGTGACATCCATTACATATGATTATACTCACACACATGTGAGAGGTAGGGGTTCACATAAAATAAACTATAGGAACACATGCCATTATATAATGAGATGAGAGATGACTCATAGGATAAAATTTTAATTTAATAATAAATTAAAGGAAACCAATCAAATAAAAATGTCTTGGTCTAAGATCATTATCATTCATTAACATGAAATGAATTATGATTTTATAAAATTAGTATTCAATTCTAATCATTCTTATTCAATATTAATCATATTCGAATCAATTAATTATATTCTTTAATTAATAAATTATTTTATCTTAATTACCATCCAAATGTTCTGTAGATTATCATCTACAACAATTTTAATCAAATTAAATAAATTTATTTAAAATTAAAAGTATACATAAATATAACTTAAAGGAAACACAGTTTATACCCATTTGAATCTACCCAACATGGATTACACTCATATATTGTGTACTCCTATGACATGTGGAATACATGAATTATCGTTTTCTTTCATGACATGTACAACCAACTTAATGATAACATAGATTACATGATTTTTCTATCACATGTTATGCCTCAATCACAAAGAGTAATAATTATAATACAATTCATACATGATATGGAGATCCAAACATTATGTAGAAAATAATTAAAAAAATTTATAAATAAAAACCCATCACATGGTGGGTCCTATCAACTTAATGACCACACGAAAAAACATTTTGATAAGATTTAAATGGTATAATAAATTAATTTTAATTATATTCATTTTAGTATAAGTACATGGTGTGTACAAGCCAACTAAATGATGCATACTTTTATAACTATCTATATGAGGAACATGCCTGGGGAATCATTATGAAATCCATGCCATAGAAAATATTGGAGTACAAGGCATGTATACTGGATACATGGTGTGTGATCTCTAAGATACATGGTAACCAATTAGGTAGGTCGTGTAAGAAGATACACGACCTATCTATCACTAAGGACTGCATGTTGTGTACAAAAGTTGCATGCCATGTATTCTGAATGACCATGCTCCAGGCTATCCTAGTCAGCATGTGGTGTATAATTAAATTCCTCAATTATAATAAATTCACATGCCTAGAATTAATTATAAATTTATTCTTAGTGTATTAAACACTAGTACACGACATTTACTAATGGGTTACACGATGTGTACTATTGTGTTATCCAATCATATTCCTCAGCACATTCAGATGAGATATTCCATTTTATTTCATTTACAAAAGTAATTGATTTTTTTTATTTATGATAAATAAAAGAATAAGAAGCATATATTTCAAATCATATTAAATAATGATTAAACTTTAATTGAAAACTAAATAAAAAATGTGTAAATAAATCAACGATATTTAAATAACTATAAATAATTATCTGACCACATTGATTCTACTTGTAAGTTCTAGGGGAAGAGGAAGTGTGAAAGGGTCATGACCAATTTTACTTTTTTTCATGACTAAGGATCAATACGAGATTTACACGATGATAAACACAGTGATAAAAAAAATTGAATCAAAGAAAATATACATCAGATAAAACACCAGAACTAGAGCATGGAATCATTATATATTATTTATAATTAATTTAAAGAATTAATAATTACCTTGTGATAATTATTTCTTCTTTGATGGTTTTGAAAAAATATCTATATTGTACCATCATTGTGTTGTAGGAATCAAGAGTATATACCCTCTAGAGGTGACACACACATGCTCCACAAATCTCTAAACATCGTCATCAGAATCTCTAGGTGCTAGCATGATAGATCACATCCCTTGCATCATTCACCTTTGATCTCCTTGAGAATCTCTTCCAAATGATCCTATTTAATTTATATAGACTCTATAGTGGAAGGTGAAAGAAGATCAATATCTATTCTTGGGTGTGTTCTTAGAAAAGTGAGTTCTCTAGGGCATTGAGAGGATTCTCCAGATTCTGTGTGCATAAAAAAAATGAAATTTGATCTCATAAAAAATAATATAATTGGATTTATATATCAATAAGTTTTTGAAATAAATATTTTCACAAGTTCCCTATAATATTCATTTAATCACTACGAAACCCAATTTCTATAATATTATTATTACTATTATTTCGAAAAATGCACTGAACTCGTTATTTAAAAAATAAAAATTATTTATTAAAATTATTTTCAATATCTATTATTTATCACTAGTCCTATAAAATTGGTCTGCCATTCCTCCAAAATATTTATCGAGCCTTGGATAAGGACTATTTATGTAATGAATAAATATCAATTCATTATTTTCTTATAAATAAATATTATATCTTTTAAATAGAAAATAAATATTTATTAAATATTCTACACACATAATATTCTCTTAAATTATTGGTGATGGAATATATGAGATAAAATAAATATGAATAATTATTAAACCACATATGGGAATAATATTTATTTAACTTGTTAAATAATAAATAATAAAATATAATTTAACTAATATTCTAGATAAACTTAGTGTGTGACCCTCTAGGCCTCTTTCTCAATCCCATTAGGCGAAGCAACATAAAGTCCAAGGTTAGAATCTTGCAACATGCCAAGGCACCCATAGAGAAATTTGTTAATGCTATAATGAAATAATACCTCATTCAGATACTTACTGTGTAATATAATCCCTTTATCATGATATCTCTAATCAAGTAGGTTTCATGTTGGTGCCATCAACCTATGTGCTCGATGTCTCTTTCTTTGAATTTATGGAAATAAAAATTTCCTATAAAACATCATGGCCATGGATTTATTTAGGATATATAATTTCTATAAAAGGGATTGAAATATCAACTTCTGTTAAAGAACAGAAGGTAAAAATCCTTTCTCACATTATTCATTAATGCAAGATAACTCAGGATGCACCCAATATATCCTACCTCTCTGTGAACATATGTCATAACATTTTTCATCAATACATAAAATTTTGAAACTTATTATACTCATTAATAATAATATAAAATTCTAAGGATCAATACACACATCTACATATAGGAACATCAAATGAAACATATAAATATGGATTTTTTACTAGAGGGTCTTGTTCTCATAATATCCTAAACTGGATATTACTAAGGGTGTACACCATGAGAAGATGCTTCAAAGTCCTATGTGTCTCCAACCCTCATATCTTGTATCATTTTTTCACTAAAATGATTTCATCTAGCTATAAAACATATATTTAATAATACTGTCATAACACTTCTGGGTTCTCATAATAGTGGGGAACTAGTATAAAATTTCAGTGTGACTGCTACTTTTAGGACATTATCATATACTGTGTCACAAAAAAGAACACTCATGATATGATAATGAGTTTAAAAATATTAAAAATAACGAATGCATGTTTCCATAATGTAAAAAGAAGTTGGTTCAAGGGAACCAAATCCAACAATTGTGATGTTAAATTTTCTCTCTATGTTGCCTTGATGTGTTGTTAGATTATAATATTGTACTTTAATAAGTTCTGTATAATTCAACAAAGAAAGAGGCCTAGAGGTTCAAAAACTAAGTGTATTCATAATCTCAGTTAAATTATAGTATTGAATTTAATTATCTATAATAAATAATATTTATTTGGGTTCAGTTGATCACAATAATTTAATCACAAGTTATTCAAAAGAATAAGTGAGTTAAATAATAATAATAAATATTTTTTTTAAAGTTTTAAAAATATAATATTTATTATATTTATCTATGAAGAATGAAGTGATATTTATTTATTAAACAAATAGTCATTATTCAAGGATTAGTAAATAAAGACGAGGGAATGAAAACCAAGATTAATGGACTGATTGGAAATGGTATAAATGATGTTTTTTTATATTCTTTATGCAATTCACATATCAATCATTTAATAATAATTTTTATATTATTATTTATATTACTGGAAAAGGGGATAATTAATAATTATAGAATTAGGAGAGAGATTGTGTGCAATTTTCCAACCCTAAACCTACCAAAAATAAATATCTAATCATATCACTTTCCTTAAAAAACTATTGCATGCACAATAGAAAGAGTGAGACTCTATCAATCCCTAGAGAGAGATCAATATATCTAGAGTACTCTCTTCCCTTACTCTATCAAGACAACACAAGATCATCAAGATTTATTACTCTTTGGATAATAATTATGATCTAGTCAACCACAAACAACACAAATGATTAGGATCAGTTGTACTAGAACCAAGTGATTATATGGTGTTGTTCAAAGATTATGGTTCATGTGAAGATCACCGCTAGATGGATTATTCACTTGGACCCTGCAGTTCAATTATGCTGTGATGTGATCTATTTCATCATTCATCAATAAAGAAAGTATTATGAGTTAAGGTAATTTTATTTATTCTTATAGACTAATTTTAAATTATGTCTAAAGATCCTTCACCCATGGTTCCATCATTTTAATCTAGTCAAGTAATATACTATTTTTGTTGGGCATAACCTTTTGATCATGTAAATCATTTATTACATGCAATTCATGAATAAAATTTGAGTTGCTTATACTGGAAAAGGATGCTTATAATGTTCCCCAAACCTACAAAAAACATAGAGGATATTGTCACAATGGGATTGGTAAATGTTTTATGTATAGAAAGTGAGTCCATTGGGAAATAGAATGTCAAAGTAATGGGTAGAAGAAGTTAGATAATGATGGAGAAAAATCACTACAGAATGCACCACCCAAACTATAGTGTTTCAAATGCAAGGAGTATGGGAATTATTCTAACCAGTGCTCAAATGTAAAGGCTAATGATGATTATCAATGTCAAAAACCTATTAATCCTAGAGAAAAATGGATATATAATTCTATCACTATTATCAAAGTGGGTTATAATAACAAAGTGGTAAAAGGTACACTTACTATCCACTCTATAATTTCTAATGTATTTTTTATTCTAGATCTACCCTCTATTTTATATATGAAGAATTTTATAAGAGTAAAAAATACCACCAAAATTAATTGATGTTGAATAATAAGTGAAAACACATAACAATACAATAATCAAATTTCAAGTCTATGATTCTTCTCTAATTGTAGTTTGTGCGAATATTCTTTCTAAAAATATTACTATTATTCCTTTAGTTTAATTTGATGTTATATTAGATATCTATTAAATTTATTTATGTAAAACCCATATCAATTTCTAAGGAAAGTAATTCGCATTTGATATTTCAAACCATCCTATGAACATTTGTTAGTGAAATGATAAATATTAACTTCTAATGTAAATTAATCAATTATATAGTTCTTGATTTTTTAAAAAGGGGTATTTATCATATTTTTTTTGAGGAGAAACTAAAAATCAAATATATGACTATTTTATGAGAGTTTGTTAATGTTTTTTAAGAAGTGTTTCCTAGTCTTCCAATGAATTGTGAAGTTTATTTTTCAACGGAACTTATACCTAGTTCTACACCTATTTCAAACACACCTTATAGAATATCCCATATTGAGTTACAAGAGTTGAAGAAGAAAATCCAAGAGAATATTGATAAGGTATTAATTTAGACAAGTTCATCACCTTAGGGTTCACCTATTCTTTTTGTTAAAAAGAAAGTCAGATCAATGAAACTATAAATTGATTATTAGAAAATTGACAAGATCACTGTCAATGAAAACGTATACTCTACTTTGTATTGATGACTTATTTGATCAACTATATGAAGCTCAACAGTTCTCTAAGATTGAAATTCATTTTGTATATCATAAATTATGGGTAAAGAAGGAGAATATACCAAAGAAAACATCTCGTACAAGGTATGGACACTATGAATTTATAATGATGCAATTTGGTATTACTAATTCCCCCTTTATATTCATGTATTTAATGAATAAATTCTTTAGATATTACCACGATTAGTTTGTGGTAGTCTTTATAGATGTTATTCTTATATATTCTAAGATTAATGAAGAGCATATAGATAACTTGAGGATTATAGTAAAGACCCTAATGAAGAATAAACTGTATGAAAAATTTATCAAGTGTGAATTTTGGGTAAAAATAGTTTCATTTATAGGTCATATAATCTCAAGTGAGGGTACATATGTGGATCTATCAGAGATAAAAGTCACTGAATTTTGACCTAGACCAACCACGATGACTAAGATACATAGTTTTCTTTGTTGAAAATGATATTATTTAGAATATATGAATAATTTATCATGACTATATAATCCACTCATCATGTTAACTTAGAAGGTATCCAAGTTCCTTTGGACAGATAAATGTGAAGAAAATTTCAAAGAATTGAAGAAAAGGTTAGTTAGTGAACATATGATTACATTACCCTATAGTAGAGAATGGTTCATGATCTATTATGATGCATCAAATAAGGTACTATGATGTATCCTCATGAATAATGATATGGAGATAGCTTATACCTCACACTAATCAAAGGCTGATGAGAAAAATTTTCTAACTCATAATTTGGATTTAGATGTGGTAATTTTTTTAATTAAATATATGGAGGTACTATTTTTATGGAGAAAGGTGTGACATATATATTTATTAAAAAAATTTAAATTATATATTCACTCAAAAAGATATGAATATGTGTCTGGGAATATGGTTGGAGTTGATTAAAAATTATGATTTCTCAAAACATTACCACCCTAGGAAAGTGAAAATGGTGCCTGATTATTTGATTCAAAAGGATCATGTTATATTATATATGATTAGTATCACACTAGATACAATATTTCTTTATTTACAAAGGATGTATATGGAAGTATTAAAAGAAGGGGAAAAATATTATCTTGCTCAAACGAGTGTTCATCCATCTATCTAGGTAAAGATTAAACTGGTGAAATAGGAAGATATAGAACTGAAAAAGAAGGTGAGAAATGTTCTTGAGTTTAGAATTGATTATGATTGAATGATAAGGTTTAGGAATAGTGTATGTTTCATATCCATACAATATTTGAAGGAGTTTTTGGATGAATCTCATAGTTCAACATTCTTTATTCATCCTATAAGTATGAAGATGCATAGAGATCTAAAAGAGTATTTCTAGTGGGAAAATATGAAGAGAGATATTTTAGATTATGTATCTTATTTATTGATATGTAAGAAATTCAAGGGTGATTGATAAAAGTCTAAGGGGATGTTATAACCATTACCCATATTAGAATATAAATGGGAAAACATCACCATGGATTTTGTTGTTGGAACCCCAAAATATATAGTCTATAATGCTATTTGTGTTATAGTCGACCAACTTAATAACTAAAAACAATTAATTAACATTAAAAAATATTTCTCTGTTGATTATCTTTCCATAATATACCTCAAGGATGTAGTAATATTTCTTGGAGTAATACATTATATTGTATCAGATTGGGATATGTGGTTTACCTCGATGTTCTAGTAAAGTCTTCAGTAAGTACTGGATATAGAGTTGAGTCTCAGTACTTATTATCATCCTTAAATAGATAATTAGTTGAAGAAAACTATTAAAACCCTAGAGGATATTCTAAGATCGTTTTCTATGTATTTTAAAGGTAGATGGGATCAACACCTTTTTAGTCGAGTTTTCTTACAACAATAACTTTCACTCAAAAATTAATAAGGCTCCTTTTGAAGACCTCTATGGAAGGAAGTGAAAAAATCCAATGTACTGTGATGAAGTTTTGGAAAGAAAGCTATTGGTACGCATACTTTATGTGTAAATGGTATATTAAGTTAGATCCATTCAATGGCACATCAAGGAAGCTTATAGTCGGTTGAAAATTTATTTTGATAATTATTAGTGCAATATGTAATCCGAAGTTGGTGAAAGAGGGTATTATTTGTAATTTATCCATGAAAAAAGGTTATAAGATTTATAAATAATAGAATGAAGATCCTTAGGTATATTATTCCCTTTTATATCCTTGATTTAGTAGAGATGGTAGCTTATCACTAGGCACATCAACCAAACCTCTCTCAAGTCCATGATGTGTTCCATGTATCTCTCTTGAAGAGGTACATACCCGATCCATCTAATGAACTAAAATTAGAGGTTTTACCAAAAAATAATGATATTTACTGTGAATAAAAATTGATATAAATATTGGATTATAGAGGTAAATTTCTATGGAACAAGACTACTCACCTAGTTAAAGTTATAAACCTAAGGATATGATGAAACAAAGATATCCTCATTTGTTTTTATCTTAGTGATGAAATTTCAAGGGATAAAATAATTTTAATTTGGGTATAGTATAATACCTAAATATTTTATGATATATTTCTCTTAAAATAAATTTTATTTCTTTGATATCTTTCTTTACAAGAAACACTTAGTTTAAATGAACCCCGTAATACTATTATTATTTAATGTGACAATTTTCTCCTAGTCATTGGATCAGAAGGTATTAATAGGGATAAATAAATTGTAGAAAGAATGTTTTTTACATATGTATAAAATAAATTCATTGGTTATAAAATGGTAAGAGATTAAAATAAAATCATTTGAAGGTAAATAAAGATGTTTTTTCTAAAAAACAGTTTATATTGAAATAATTTATTTTTACTTAAATAAATTAAATTGACGAATATTGATGAATTATTTTAATGAAATTAAAACATAATATATTAAATAAAATGTTTTAATATTCATATAAAGGTTTTTATTAGGAATATAATAAGAATAAATTGATTTCTATGTTAAAATATGATTATTTTCTAAAAACGATTTTGTTGCATTTTGCACATTTATTGTAAAATTAATTTATGCCACTTATATGAATTTAATATTGAAAAATGGATCCCATATTTGAAATAAATAAGTTCAAATATTTTCAATAGGTCCATTTTATTTTTGGTCATTATGAATAGTAACCTTGGTAAATTTTTGTCACCTTAATATGGGTAAAACGACTAAAAGAGGGTTAAAACATTGGGATAAGGCATTAAAATTTCTATAATACTTCAAATAATCCTATTGGATGAATTTAGTTTGAAAATTATAATTAATGTATCTAATTTATGGCCACTTGGTTCCATTTTTCTTTGATTATTACCTTTATATTATTTTAAGAAAGGGATTAATACAAAACGTACTCTCTTGACTTTAATAACTTTTAATATTTATGACACAGATAAAAGAGTATAAGTTTGTTTCTAAATGTATATTTTCAATATGAATTAATTTTTTTATCATGGTAATTTATTTCTTATTTTTATTGATTAAATAATTACCTAAAATTCTTACATAATGCCAATATAGTATTTATTCAATTCATAAAAAAATAAAATAAATGATTTTACAATTTGGGTGAATTATTTTATTCCATGAATTTTTTATATAATTATAAATTATTAGGAATTAATGAATGTTTTAAATTTAAATTATATAACTATCAAGATGTCTTTAAAGTCAAAGTAAATGAAGTGTAAAAAATGACATTAATGATATTTTATGAAAAGATATATTTTATTAAATTATTTTAAAAAATAAAAATATTGAAATAAGACATGTATGATTATAAATGGTCAAAAATTTCATCTCTTTTCTATTTATGAACCATTTTTACCTTATAATTAAAATTATAACACCTTAATATTGAAAATTTTGTTATCATAATTAAGGTTAAAATTAGGTAACAATGGGATTAAACCAAAAGATATGATTTAAAATAACACCCAAACATATCTAAATATAATTAGATGATGTCATTTTGACCTTATCCTATTTTAATTAAAATATATAGTAATTTGGAATCATTTTTCTTGATAATTAATTAATTATATTTAAATATTTTAAGAAATTCAAAGTGTGTCCTTTCTTTCCATTATAAAAGGACACCCCTTCTCTATTTTCATTACACCACATTGGCCATCTAGCTCAACAAAACCTAAAAATTATCTTTTAAACTTTCCTTTCCACGAATTAGAGGTTATTTTCTCCTTGAAATACCATTACAAGGATTCATAAAAAAGGATCTGAAGGAGGCCCATAAAAGAGGAGGTAATCATTCTACCTGACTTATTTCAATTTATTTCTTCTTATACCTCCTCTAAATCTATGGTATTAATAATAAAATAATAACTTCAAAATCCTAAATATATGTAAATGTTATTATGAGTAATGGTTCGTGCCTTCTGAGCCCGTTACTTTGTCGGTTTTGGTTGTTGGAGGTGTTCAGTGGAGGCTTGAAGGGTGTCTGGAGAAGTTTGGTTGATAAAGGCTGGAAGAAGGGGGATTACACATACTGTAACTAGATTAAATGATATGAAAGTCATTTTCATGGCTAGTATAGGACGTTTCATGGAGTGTAAATATTTTACATGACGTGAAGAAGTGTTTCATGGTTTGAAATATTTCAGGGTTTGAAAAATAAAATAAAATGAATAGGCAATGGATTTTTTAGAAAAACCAAACCTTGGGTATTACACGACTTGAAAGGTGATTACATATCATGTAATACCCCTATCATGTGTAGTTTTAAAATTCTTTTTTCAGTCGAACCCTCATTCATTCAGCTGTGGTTTCCTTTTCCTCTTGTTTTGGGAGAACCCTAGGCGCCCTAAGGTGTTCTTCGATCCCTTCTTCATCCCTCTTCGATCCGTTGACCGTAGTGGTTGTTTGTTGGTGATCCATGGTTAATTTATGGGGAGTTCTATCCATTTCTTGGTTCTTTTATTCCCTTATTCTCTCATGGATCTGCTATAGTGGTGTTTTTTTGGTTTGGGGGTGCGTTCGGGTTTCATTTTGAAGGATACTTGATGCGGTATAGGTTGATCTATAGTTTTCGTGTTGAGATTTTGGTTCATGAGCATTATTATTTATCATGTAGTGCTTATAAATTGGATAGATTCCTTGAGGTATGATTCACTTTGTTTCTCTTTATTGTACATCATGTGAGAGGGGATTTACTTTTGCTTATCTATGAATCATGATTCTTCCAGCTTAATTGTAGATAAATAATTAGTTAATTAAATTGAAAAGGGAAAATAGGGTTTGATTTGCATATTTTTATAGCTTTGATATTTTTTGTGATATTGTGATTATATGGGATAAAACCCCACTAAACATTATAGTCATTAGTGGTTTTTTTGCATTGGATACATCTGCTGTGGTTGCTTCTTTGTTTTGATATTGTTTGGTTTCACCCTAAAATGAAAATTTGGTTATCAATGTATACTTGGCTAATGAATTAGTTGTCCCGGGATTTCACTACTAGAAATTAAAGCTATAACTATGATTTTATTGGTATGTGGATATATCTTTCTAATTTCCACTGTTTAATTTAATAACTGTGGCTATACCGAGTGTTTTCCTATTTGGTATCAGGGTCCCCCAATTCACTACTCTCGCGCTCCTCCTGACTTCTTCTCCTCCCGGCTTTTTCTCCCTCAGACAAGTTCTCCTCCCCGACCTCGGCTGACCGCAGCGCCCTCCTCTTCAACCTTGCCTCAACACAACACCCTCCTCCCCAACCTCACCCTGACCATAGCGCCCTCCTCCCCCAACGACTTCTCCTCCTCAATGTTTTCTCCTCACTGTGACACCCTCCTCTCCGAAAAACTCTCTCACCGCGGCACCCTCCTCCCGACGACCTCTCTCACAATGATACCCTCCTCCCCGGAGACCTCTCTCACTGCGGCACCCTCCTCTCCGATGACCTGTCACCGCAGCGCCCTCCTCCTTGCTTCCAATCAACGCCAGTATTTTATACCATATTATTTCATCAATGTTTTGATTTTAAGGTTTTACTATTATTTTAATTTCATGTGATTGTTATTTAGATATCCCTTCCTCTTGTATTTATAGAATACATGGGTAGAGTATGAGTAGAAATTGAAGTCATATTGATGTGATGATGTTGAACATATAAGGGAACCATACCTAGTGATGGTGATATAAGAATTATTGATAATAAAATATATGGTATTAGGGTCCTAGGATGTTTTATGATGTTTAATGTACTTATTCAATAATGTTTTGGATTTAGAATAGGTTCAAGAATGTTTAATGATGTTTGGAGAAGGAAAAGTCACATCTTGGAAGCATTTATTGTGTTTTTTCATCATCCTTTGAAATTATCTTACTCAACTGGTTTATAGATCGATTTCCTTTTCAAGAGAGGCCACCCTGATCTGTTGTCAAGCTTCTCCTAGAATATTTTTCTGAGCTCTACCTCTCTTCATTATAGTTTAATGTGTAAATCCATACATTCTTTTTTGAATAATTTGTTCATCAGGATATGGGATCACATGGAAGAACATGTTTTTAATGGATAAGTGATGGTTCAGTTTAAAGTTTTACTTGGTATTCCTGGACTGCTTTTTATGTAATCTCATCCAATCTTCTTATTTTATTAGAAATTTTAAAATCTTAATTGTATAGTGTGGTTCAATATCTAGAACATCTTTGTGTGTATAGGGACATAAATTGTTGGATATGAAGGTCTGTATTTTGATAATTAGTTTTAGTTTTTCTTTAATTTAATAGATTTATGAAAAGTGTTGAATATGAATTTCTAATTTTCATTTTTGAAACTATGGATTACCAAGATAATGAAGTTTTACTTCTACATGGATCTTGATCTTTCTTATAAATGCATTTATAGATTCTTAAATGTTTTTATTATACAAAAACTAGACATATTAGAAATGAAAACATTTTATAACATAAAAAATTATTTATACTTTTCCTTTAAATCAATTTATTTATATTCTTCTTTTGATTTATTTACATTCATCTTCCATTCAGGATAAACTTTTATTTGTTCTATTATCAACGAGGAATGATGCTTAGCATATTAGTGTAATAGATGGGCTATATAAATACAAGAAGCCTTCAATCCTACCAGCCATCATAGGTAAAATATGTCCACTACTTGCTATTCCAAAAGGCAGGTGATAGGTCAACAACGTCAATTTTACCATCCATAAGAATAATCTATTTGACAATGTACTCGTAAGGCAATGTACTCTTAATGAACCCTATTGCTCGAAGGTAACATTTTGGCATGTTCATTTATTTCTTATTACCATACTACAACTATAATATTTAAAGGTGTATTTTCTCATTATTCATTCCTGTGGATGTCCATATTGAAATTCCTGATAAATATGTAAATACCATTAGATGGATTAAAAACATTGATATGCCATATTTCATTTTTACTGTTTGTTTGTGGTTTGCGATTAAAAAGTTCATTAATTATGCTTATTTGGCTGGTATTAGACAAATAATTCATGGATTTAACATTTGTTCTTTATGAACTCTTATAGACATGACTATGCTTCTGTGTTATATCTCATTAAACATTTGGGTTCAGGTTGATTATTGTATAAGAACTGTCACTTAAGTAGTCCGGTTGATGGTAAGGGGGTGCATACTAAGAAGAGCTACTGAGAGGTCTTAATGGACATTGTATTGACTTCAATCAAGTTGAAGATCAATGGAAACTACAATAACACTCAATAGAAACAAGATAAGGTGGTTCCTACTCTGATGACCACACCAGCAAATGGACTGGGGTTGACCTGCTAGAACTGTCCTACTGTGGACAGGTTAACAACAGCCCCTGTTCAGGGTTTGAAACCTAAAAATTATTTCCCCTTTTCTTTTCTTTTATTTACTTTAGTTATTTTACTATTTAATATCATTTTTCTTGTGTTTTCTGGGTAGAAGAAAAGCTAGACAACACCTCAAGCACCTGTTGAAGATCGAATCATACTGTTTTTGGAAGCATAAACAAACATCTAGGTTCATCTTTCTACTTTGTTTTCAATGTTTTTATGTTTTCCACCTTCTTCTTTAAATTGTATGTGAGACATTTCCCATTTAATTTGAAGGTTTCTGTAAAATACATTTAATGTGTAGGCTCCAGGTCACTATTATCTAAGATGTGATTTAGTGCACTCTGTAATGGACATTTGTGAGACTATTTAGGTAAATATCTCATATAGAATGTGTTACCACTGATGCTTCTATCGAAGGCATTAGGTAACCCTACCTCCATCAACACCACAAGACACTCCAAGAGACACTCAAATCATCCTCTAATTTTCATACTGCATGATTTATTTCATTCAATTTATTGTCTTTATTTTTGTCATATCTCCGTCCTGATCTTCGTGCCTATTTCTTGGTATTTTTAAATTGTTTCGGATGATAGTAACACTAAATTTAGAAATAGTGAATGTTGATCCATAGGTTTCGGCGTCTGTGGAGTATATGGAGAAGACCAAACAGCTTAACCATGCATTTATTGTTTCAACATCAGGGGCCTTTTATGATGGTGTTTCTCAAACTATAACTTCACCCCTTGATGTTATCAATATAATATTCCAGATCTAACTATAGTTCCATGATTTTCATTTTCTGCAAAACTGCATTCCTAACAATAGATTATAATCTATGAAAACAATACTGTATGACCTACCTTGTGACATTTAAGCAAAGATTAGAACAATGTTTATGTTTTATATCAAGGTTTGAAGGTGTTAACTAATGGTTGTTACCTAAATAAATTCAGATTTACTAAAATATGATCATCGTCAGATGGTCTGATATGCTAATCTTGACGATATATTATATTTTTGAACAAATGCCACATCCTAGTGTTTTTTACTGAAGTATTTCTTAAAATGAAATATAACATCCTTTTATCATTTTGTATTTTTGATGATCAAAATTCAAACATGAAATTATATTTCTAATTGCAGGTTAGTGAACCATAAGTTTCATGAAACTAGTATGTTTTTCATTGATATTGATGAGGTGGTCTCACTTCTAAGATATAGCTTTTAAAGGGGTTCTCTATTTGGATTTTTAGAACACAAAAGTTTAGTTCAAGTTCTAATTTTATATCATAAATTTCATATTTTTTTGACATGGAGGCCTTATTTTCCACAAGAAGAATTGATGTTGTGGACAAAGTAATTATTATTAGTTTATGTCATTGAATCTTGTCTAAATTTGTTCTCCAGATTTCATCTAATATAGAGATTTTGTATGCTTCTATTCTATCTAGGAACTGTACACAAAGATGTTTGAAAATACTAAAATACTTTTTTAATTTGAATTAATTTTTTTATGGCCATATGCTCTCCCTATCATTAAAATTCAAGCACCTCATGTATTCCCCCATCCCTAAATTGTAAAGAAATCCACCATGTTGTTGCTGGCACAACCAAAGGGAGTTTGAAGTGAACATCAAATGGCCATTTTCATCTTCTCGTAGATACCCTCAGAAAAAACCACTCCATAATTGATTCTAAACCTGAATTGATGCTCAAACAGATGTGAATGCAGAATCTTCCAAGCACCTCATATGAGATCAAGTGATCGTTCAGGTAAACTTAACTTAGATTTTTTCTGTTCGTTTAATCATACATGTGTGATCCCTCCCCATATTACAAAAATATTATAGATTCCCTTATGTAAGATGCAGGGGGTGGGTGGAAGGGGAAGGGGGCAAGGAGAAGGGGGAAGGGTGGAGGGGGGCAGGGTTTAGGGGGCAGGGTGGAGGGGGGCAAGGGGCATGTGGGATGTCTGTAGGGCAGGGGAGGGGGAGCGGGAGGGGGGAGGTCTATAAGGAAGGGGGTGGGTGGGTGGATGGGGTAGGGTGGAGTGGGGAGGTCTACAGGGTAGGGGAAGGGGGGTGGTCTACCGGGGGGTCTGCAGGGTAGGGGTGGGGGTGGGGAAGTAGGGCAGTGGGGTAGTGGGGAAAGGGGGGTGGGGTAGCGGGGTGTAGTTAGTCTCTATAGGTTTCTTTAATCTTAGATAAGGTTCAATAACCATTACAATACATCTCTAACTCCCCCATTTCTTCATGATTAGGTTTCTCCAAATATTCCCTCCTATTTACAACAGATTTCTTTCACTAAATCATGGATTGATATTTGTTGAAACAAATTGGATTTTGTATGATACCACTAGTTGTTATTGGTATGGATTTAACACCTTTTATTTTAAAAATACAATCCATTATGTCCACTTTTTTCTTCTTTCACATGTTTATTATTGTTTGAAAATTTCATATTCACTTGAGAAATTAGAGAACTCTCAATGTTTTTCATTTTTTTGGTTTATCCATTTATAACTCATCAGACTGTATGATCAAACATTATTCCATATCATGCTAAAACGTCTTCATAGGTGTGGATCCATTTTTTGTTATGATATATTTTATTTGATTAGAAATTATGTCCTCTAGTAAACCTTTATTATCAGGTGGGATAAAAACCTGTTTCGAACAAAACCAAATTAAGTTGAAACTTGAGCAAAACTAATTATATACCATTAATAGGAAGAATAATTGTTAATTAATAGGAATGCACTATTTGATAGTATCATTTTGAAACATGGATCTATTTCCCCTTGCTTGCAGGAACATGATTTGACCCATGGGGCATTGTGGTTCTTATATGTTGGGCAGTGACGTGTATAGTCATAGGAGACATGTACGTTTTAGTTTTGTTTTTATTTTATTTTCTTTATCGCATTTTCCACTTAGGTATTTTACTTATTTCTATGGAAAAAGGGTAATTATATTCTGCGAAGGGGGGAAAATGGGGTTCAGATTGATCCAGTCTGCCGGCTTTGATCTGAGGTAAGATTATATGGTTACTACTTATCTCACACCTCATGTATTTGGATATTTTAGTGTTTTGACTCCATATTATGTTTTCAGTAGAGAATTGGATCATTTTGTGTTGGTTTGAGTGGATTTGGTTCTCCCAATCGAGGTAAGGATTTAATACCATCAGTTGGTTTCTCACTGGTTATGTAGCATCCTTTATGTGTTTTAATGTTCCTAATATCCTTTGCGTAGTGTGTTGATCCCTGATCATTGGTTTTGAGTAGAAAAGTTAAGGGCGACTTGCCTGTGTGTGCATAGGTAAGAAAGTATATGTGTGTGGGTTCCCCCGTTATGTGTATAGTCAACCATGGTAGTGATTATGCATGTATGGGGCTATGTATGCCCATATATATAAATATAAATGCATACGAAGGTGAGTGGAGACTGGTATATGCATATAAGAATATGTGCAAGGATCCCCCTGCACATGCTCATGAACATGCGGGTGTGTGAATAGGGGCTAGGTGTCCTTGAATGTGTGTGAAGGTGCATATACCCAGTGAGAGAGCATCAAATTTTAGTTAGAAAGCTCCAAGAGACGAAGTGGAAGGTTTGGTTCCACCATGAGGTAGGATCCCTCTTCTAGAATCTTTAATTCAAGAATGCTTTAAATTGAATTTAGATTATTTATTAATTCTAATTAATTATATTGAATTGCATATCTTGAATAAGTGTTCTTTAATATAATTGTTTCATTTGATAAGTAATGTCATGTCTTTATAATAAATCCCCTCCAATGGAGGTGCACTGTTTGCAAAAACTCACTATGATAGTTATATTGATCTAGTTGCTTAAATTATTACATTTTATTTGTGCTGAATGAGTTTTAGAATAAATTCTAAATATAATTAAATTAATTGTGTGATAAAACAATTCCATGATTTTATAATAAAACCCCTCTAATGGAGGTGCACTATCTTCTAAACTAAAGAGTAGTGATAGTTATTTTTATCATGTTTAGATTTGGTTTGAGTCTTTCATATGCCTATTGTCAGTGTTTTTTTTTGTGTCTAGTTAGTTTTTGTTTTCTTTGAATAATATAAATTGGCTTATCATAATCGTTTAACTCAAATGACATTGCCTGAGTAGGCATATTCCTTAACCATGACAATTTCCTTTTCACGCTTTGAATTTTATAAATAAAATTTCCATGTTTAGGAAAAGTGAATGAATTTGTAAATGGTTTGTGTAGGGTGTATGATTATTTTCCATCATTTTTACCCTTTAGATGTTGCATCATTGTTCCGATATCTACAACCTTCTCTGGCGATCCCTTGTTTTAGCATATAAAATAAATGATCTGTTCTATCATCTATCGGTGGGGAAACAGTCAGAATGTTGCCCTGCCTCATCCCACTCCCTTCACTCCCGGTTGGGAGATGCCGCCCCACAGATGTTGCTGGACCGGGCCAACATGCCACGGTCACGCTGCGGTCAAGCCCCGGTAATGCCGTGATTGGTCCCTGCTCTAGGACGAAACCCCAAGGCAGTTCACAGTGATAGTATTCCATGAGTCTTATGATCAATGTTGAGACTGACTAATCACGATTTCTGCCGACGGGGTGATGACCAAAATGTTTCCTTGCCTCCTCCCGCTCCCTTCACTCCTGGACGAAAGATGCTTCCCCACGGATGTCACTGGACCTGGCCAACACGCCGTGGTAATTCTGCGATCACACTACGGTCACTCCACGGTAATTCCGTGATTTGGCCCTGCTCTAGGATGACACCTCATAGCGGTTCACAGTGATAGTATTCCATGAGTCTTGTGATAAATGTTGAGACAGACTAATCACAATTTCTGCCGATGGGGTGATGACCAAAAAGTTTCCCCACCTCCTCCCACTCCCTTCGCTCCTGGCTGGAAGATGCTGCCTCGCAGATGTCGCTAGACCGAGCCAACATGCCACGGTATGCTGCGGTCATGCCACGGTCACACTGCGGTCACACTGTGGTCACGCCACGGTCACACTGTAGTCTTGCCGCAGTCACGCCATGATTTGGACCTACTCCAGGACAACACCCCATTACAATTCATAGTGATAGTATTCCATGAGTATTGTGATCAATGTTGAGACTAACTAATCACAATTTCTGTCAGTGGGTTGATGACCAGAATGTTTCCCCGCCTCCTCCCACTCCCTTCACTCCTGGCCGGAAGATGTTGCCCCGTGGATGTCGCTGGACCAGGCCAACACACCACAGTCACGCCGTAGTCAAGCCGCAGTCACACCGCGGTAATTCCGTGATTTGGCCCTGCTCCAGGATGACACCCCACGACAGTTTGTAGTGATAATATTGCATGAGTATCGTGATCAATGTTGAGACTAAATAATCACAATTTCTGCCAGTGGGGTGACAATTGGAATGTTTCCCCGCCTCCTCTTGCTCCTTTCACTCCTGGACAGAAGATGCTGCCTCGCAGATGTCACTGGACTGAGCCAACACACCACAGTCATGCCGCTATCATGTCGCGTTCACGCCGCGGTCACGCCATGGTCACGTCACGGTAATGCTATGATTTGGACCTGCTCCAGCCACATCCAGCCCACACCAACCCCCTTCCACCTTCATTTCATCCCGCTTCTACCAGCATTTTATCCCACAATAACCCCCCCTTCCACCTTTGAATCAGCCAACACCATCCCCCCAGCACTTGTTGCATCCCCCTTCCACTAGCATTCCAGCCCCCTTCCACCAGCATTCGAGCCCACACCATCCCCCAGCCACCTGTAATCCAACCCGCACCAGTTACCACACCATCCACCACCCCCATCCTCTTACAAAACACTCATGATAGCCCTATTCCACCTACAAAACAGCCCCATATAGTAGTTCTAGCCCTCACCATCCCCCAACCTCCTACATCCCAGCCCGTACCAGCCCCTGCCACATGCCCAACAGCCCCCAGTCACCTGCAATCCATCCCACACCATCCCCCTACCACCTATTCCAGCCCGCACCAGCCCCCTGCCATCCCCCCTGCCACCTTCGTTCCCACCCTCACCAGCCACTCCAGCCCTCACCAGCCACCGCACCAGCCCCCAGCCTCTTTCATTCCAAGATGATCGAGAAAAACTCGATGAAAATCACAAAAAGGAAAGGCAAAAGCAGATCCCCTTGCCTGAGCCCTCTTTTCCCTAATACGTGTCCATGTAAACTGCCATTAATGTTCACCGAGAACATTGGGGTAGAGACACATATTTTAACCTAAGATGAGAACCTAGAAAGAAAGCTGAGAAGATCCAAAGCATCCCATAAGAAGTCCCACTTAACTGAATCAAAATCCTTGAATAAATCGATCTTTAAGGCACACCTAGGAACCCTAGAATCAAGATGGTATCCCCACAATAATTCCTGGGTAACAATATTCTTAGGATGAATTGGTTTTGGTACTGAAGGTTGATGATATTTTTATCCAGCTTTAAATTTTTGAGTCTCTTAAGGTTATTTTTGTAACCATCCTACTAGAGGGTTCAAGTTATAAGTGGTGGAAGTCTATTATTCATACTAATCCAAACAAAGACTATTCTTGGAAAAAGTTTCAAGGCATTATTAATTTAGAATTCTTTTATAATGATGTGAAGATACTGATGACTATAGAATTTTCTAGGTGGGGATGTCTAGGTGGGGTGTCCAAGGGCTGTCCGAGGGGGGGGGGGGTGCTGGGGGGTCTGCAGGGTAGGGGGGAGGGTGCAGGTGGGGTGTTTAGGAGGGGCTGTCCAGGGGGGGTCTAAGGGCTATCTGGGGGGTCTGCAGGGCAGGGTGCAGGTGGGGTGTCCAAGGGCTGTCCAGAGGGGGGGGGGGGTGCTGGGGGGGGGGGGGGGGGTCTGTAGGGTAGGGGGCAAGTGCAGGTGGGGTGTTTAGGAGGGGATATCTAGGAGGGGGGGGGGGGGTGTCCAAGGGCTGTCTGGGGGGGGGGGGGGTCGAGGGGGTCTGTTGGGAAGGGGGCATGGTGCAAGTGGGGTGTCTCGGGGGGGGGGGGGGGGTGTCCAGGGGGGTGTCCAAGGGCTGTCCGAGGGGATGATTTGAAGTGATAAACCCATGAGTAATGGGACCTAACCTCATAAAAATAATTTTTCTAATGATTTTTGGAAAGGTATTCCCAATAGCAATAGGTCTGAAATCCTTTACATCCACAACATTTTCTTTCTTTGGGATTAGGGAAATAAAATTGGAGTTGATTCTATAGGGCATTGAGGCATGGTTAAAGAACTCCCTCATAGAGTTAAGGAGCTCATCACAAACTATGTCCCAGTAGAATGTAAATATTTAATCTATGAGCCCATCAGGACTAGCCACACTCTCAAGATTTAGAGAAAAAAGGCACTCGAAACCTCCTTCTCATCAAGGGATCCAACAAGGGATATTGTTGGATTGGTGTAGCCCGATCCGGTTGGTTAGAATTCTTGTGGCCTGCAATTTGTCGTGGGTTGAGCTCCGCGGTGAGCTTGTTGGGGGTTTCAGGGGCAATGCGGCCTTGTTCCAAGGGTTTGGGGGCTGAAGGCCCCCGGTCCAATATTTTGGAAACTGTAGAAACTTTGACCACTTTAGCAGTGTGGACTTTGGAGTCCACTTTACTGTTTCACTTTTGACTTCCAGCAGACAGCCACTAGAGTATTGGATACATATAGGAAAGGCTTCATAAGATAGAAAATTATATAATAATATTTCCTCATCTTTACATACTACTAAAGAAATATTCTCCTCCATGACTATCTTGAATAGAGTTTTTATCACTTTCAATTGGTAAACCTATTCCTTGAAAACCCATTCTATAGAATCTTCCTCAATTAATCCTGACGAGATGAATGAACAACACCTATAACAACATGTAGATACTATTGGACTATAGACTAGATCAAATCAACATCAAATAAAGCTGAGGGAGGTGGAGCACTAGATGTAGATGCAATAATAGGAGGTTCCTGATAACTGAAAATTCCACTGATATCTAAAAGAAGTTTTTCTCTAAAATATTATAAATATAATATGGATACCAAATCAGAAGGCACTGGGGAAATAACTCTCAACACTAGGTAAATAAGCCTCTACAAGTTAGGATTTGGTAGGCACATCTAAGGGAAAATCCTGAAGCTCACATGCTTGGTCAATCTTCTTAATTAAGGATCCCTTAGGATATTTTCAAGGGATGTGTAGGGGGGATGCAATATAGTTGGCGGGGGGGGGGGGGGGCTATCCAGGGGGGCTTCTATCCAGGGGGACAACAGGGGGGTGGCTACTATCCAGGGGGTCCAGCAGGGGGGCTTCTGTCCAGGGGGGTCCAGTAGGGGGGGCATCTAGGGGGGTCTAGTGGGGGAGGGGGGGCTGTTGTCCAGGGGGCTGGGGCTGCAGTCCAAGGGGGTCCAGAAGGGGAATAAATCTTCGAAAAGTTCCCAGATTAGAAATTAGAGGGAAAAAGTGAGCTCAGAATGGTATCTTTACCCTAGGCACGACCTCACTTTGGTCGGCACATGTCATCTGTAGAAAAAGTCACCAAAGACGTAACTATAAATAAAATAATTAAATAAAATTATTTTATTTTTAAATACTAATAACTCATGAACTGTGAGATGGATTGGAAATATGATACCACCTTTGAGTTCATAATGTGTTTTTTTCCCTAGGAGAAACTTAGCTTTAGTCGGCACAAGTCTTATGTGGAAAAACTAGAAAAGGATGTAATCATCATTAAATAATTTAAATACAAATTATTTTTTTGACGTAGTGATTTATTTTAAAAATATCCTTATGAATAAATCCTAAGGTTATCTGCATAACCCTATGAATGTTAGACAATATATAGGGAGGGATTTGGAGAAACCTCTCAAACAAATAGTGATAGAATCACAGATCAAAGATCAATGAATTCCGTTCTTGACAAATCTATCCAAAGATGACAACACAACGACCAATATTCATCAGCGAGTGATCCAAATCAAAGGTAGGATGTGTTATTTTGGATTTTACTTCTCTGTTCTTGAATTCATCAATGAATGGAGAAAAAACAATGAACATGTTGATTTGTGGTTTGATTATAACCTTGTGGGATGAGTTTTACTTCTGCGGGGTTTGTTGGGAGTTTGATCTTGTGATTATTTATTTACTAATTAGATTGCCGTTCTAATGGAAATGAACCATTATTGACATAAACATAGGTCAAGGTTCATTCATCTTGTTTTATTAATGATTTTATTCCCTTGTTCATTATTCATAATGGGCATTCTTCGCTTGGCCCGTGACTCAACATATCCCGATCAATCAAGTATTGCACACCAGATTTTGGCTCAATGATCCAATATCACAAATATAGGATCGAAACAACACGAAATAGGTGTGAAGATATAAAAAGAGGGATTCAAATGATATTGGATCCCCAAATCCATAGTCTTTGATGTTCTTCATTGGAATGAAGAAAGACCCTTTTAATCCATTTTGTGACCAGATCAGAAGACGAAACATGTTGTCTATGTGATGGCATGACCAAAAAAAGATAGATCTTGAGTTTCTAGGAAAGGCGTGGTTGGAGAAATGGAGGATATGACCAGAGTGTGAACTAGGGATTATAGAAAATACCATGATACACGGTGTGTAATCTGTGATTACATGGTGTGTGGGGCCCCCTGAGCAATGAAAAGGGGTTCGAGTATGAGATAAGTATCACACAGTGTGTGGCTCTGCCTACATAGAGTGTATTCCCTCTCAAATTACTCAACATGTACATGGGAAGTACACAGACATGGGGAGGATTACACAGGTTTCTTACATGGCGTGTACTCCCCCACAAGACTTGTCCTGGACTATGTACACAAACAACGCTGTGTATTGGTACACTATCATAGATACACGAGATGATGCTATGTACTAGAACACATCCAAAGTACATGGGAGGACCCTTGATGGAAGTACACATCATGTGACTCTTTATACATTTCTTGTACCAATCTTCTACAAGAAACAGTTGTAATCATATGGTCCGTTGTACATGGGTAGTACCCGGGGTCAAGGGACACAACGTGGACTCTACTACACAATGTGTACCCCTTTCTACATGGCTTGAATACCTCCAATGGCCCAAAGGCCTTCATTTTTTTATTGATTTTTGATAATCCACCTTTCAAGGGGTGAGGTGGAACCATTACAAGGCCCTTAGGCGTAAGTATTACATGGCCCATAGGCCTTAAAGGAATTCATTTCCCATAGGCTTCAAACATTACATATAACCCAGACTAACTAGTTGGAACTTCTCCTCCCCAGCATCTTCATAGTGAAATTAGCTCTCCACCTTTGCATGGATGTTCGGCTAGGAATTCCTGTGCATGCGCAGGCTTGTCCCGATGGCAGGTGCCATACCCTCTCATTCTTGCAATCAGTTTAGCTTCTGCTGTGGTGAAAGCTCCTTCGCTCATCCCCCTTGTATAACTTGTTCCTTATAGGTTGTTTGGTTTGCATCTTCACTTAAAGGTGGCCTGAAGGCCTTGTGGTGTCCCTAAGGCCTTACTGACTCGAAGGCCTGGGTGGCCCGAAAGAACTTAAAGGACTCAGAGACCAAATCAGTGGCACGAAATCCCAAACGGGGGCATATTCCCAACTACTACAGTGACAAACAGTGACTGCTACAGTCCCACTACAGTACCTGCTACAGTACAACACAGTTCCTGCTACAGTACTGCTATAGTACTGCTACAGTACCCCTAGAAATTCTGCCTCCACTTGGATTTGATCCCTAGTTTCTTGGATGAACTTATGAAGTCCTTACCAACCGGGCTAAGGCTCATGTGCACTTGAATATATTTTCCACTGTATCTTGGACAAATTTCATTAGGGTTTTTTCCCTTTATCACATCCATGAAGGTTAGTGGGCATCATTTTCTACTTATATGAGTATGATCCCTTCAAAATGACTTCCTTGATAGAGTCATTGGAATCCACCCAGAGACCTAGTTTGGGATCCTATATTCATCTTTATTCCCTAGGTAGATTCCTTAGTATTGACGTGACCAATCCTACCAGATGTTGATCCTCTACTTAGTGAGTTAATCCAGATGGAGTTGTTGGTATCATCCCATGGCCCTGGCTGCAATCCTTATATGTTATATTGTATATCTCCTTTCAGATCTATTAATGTATCTCTCTCTCTCATGATGGTTATCTATGAATAGTACTTCTCAGACGGACATCATCTATGCTATTGAACTTATAAGCATGTTCTCCTAGATGATTTCTTCATGGAATCTTCGAACTGAATCCGTAGTGTTTGTATGTGGTAGTTGTGACTTACCTCTAGACTGCATGTCTTGGAATAAGTATATATGGATATCATTATTATATGTGATGTAGACATATATTGTGTAGAATTGACTATATCGTTCTGCTGTGTATTGCTTTGTGGTTTTGGGGTGTCCTAGTGAGTATTGTTATACTCACCCATACACGAGAGTTTCCTGCATGTGTTTTGTCTTGTGAAGTTGGGTGAACTTTTGATGAAGTCCAAGGCAGACTTGGACCAAATAGTGCCTTGCGAGATTAGGCAAGTTGAGGTGTTCCGACGAATATAGACAATAGTAATAGTACCTTGTATTTCAGGTTGGACTTGAGGTTATAGACTTCTTTTTAGTGGGCCTATATTCAGGCCTAATTAAGATTTCTTTACTTTCTTGTCGTACTCTGGTTGGGAAATAGTGGTATGAATGCATTTTGGTTCATAGTTTTTTTTAAATTTCATCATCTTGTGGGATTGGAGATGTGTGTGTTCGTATAGTTAAATAGGAAATGCCTCTCATGTTAGTGATATGCCTACTCGGTGCTAGTCATCATCCCCTAGCCTATTGGAGGTGGGTTTGGGGAGTCACATCATGGTCCTCACTGGGACAGGACATGAAAGAGTATTATAAGAGGTGGTTGTTTCTACTTTAGAATCAGGATTCTGTGAGTTTGGTTTGGGGAAATAGTGTTAAGTGTTTCAAGTTCGTCTTTCAGGCTAGGGAATCCAATGTTGGTGCGGTGGTCGACGCATCAATACAGCAAGACTTTAATAACCTGTTTTTGACTCTGTACAAGATAACACTGGTTGCAGGGGAAATAATGGTACATGCATTATATAAGAATGGGTTGTGGTTCCATATCCTTCTTGATCCAGCTCTCCATATATATTCGTTGACCGTGATACATCTTATTTTCTTACATGATTCCATTGAGACACATACTAGCTAGGATTCAGAAGCTTGATCATAAGGATGACCCCCCTTAGTGAAAATTATTCAATATAGGGACCAATTCCACATATGTTACCTCTAGGTGGGGCACCAACCATACCACCACCTGTAGAGCAGCACATAGTGCCCGAAGTACAAGTATATGAGGACTGAAGGATGAGTGAGATTCATGAGTTACAGTAGTAGATACCCCTTAGGTTCAAAGGATAGCCCAACACATAGGAAGATTAGGTTTGGCTAGAGCTAGTGACCCAAGTTTTCCATCTATTCAGGACACCAATAGATCAGATGGTGGTCTTGGAAGTGATCTTTCTTTATAGCTTAGTAGGACAATGGCAGAGTTTAGTTACCCAATCTTACGAGAGGGTGAATCTTTCATGGTCAAAGTTTGAGAACATTTTCAGAGGGGATTTATCACCTTACAAGCTAAGGATTATGTGTATCCTTGAGCTTCTACATCACTATAAGGATGACATGTCAGTATCTGAGTATTCATTGAGACACACTTACCTCTCTAGATAATCGATGGAAATGATACATGATCAACACTATAGGGATTCGAACTTTGAGCGAGGTCTTCGTAGATACATCCGAGAGAGTGTTACACTTCAATGCATTCTTACCTATTATGGGGTGCTAGAGAGAGCTTTCATAGTTGAGAGTTCCAGGTATGAGCATATATAACTGGTGGTTGTCAGTAGCAGGCAGGAAGGAGCAGAGACCTTGGTAGTAGGGAGCCAACATCAGTCTTAGAGACCTAGATTTATGAGAAAATTCAAGAGGAGGCCCCAGGATAGAAGACCTGTAGTTCAAGGATCATAGGGTGGGTCCATTCATCACAGAAAAGGTGGTGTTACTCATTTTATGGTTGGCGAAATCTCGCTTGAGATTTTCCAACGCATCGTGCTACTGATAGAGCGACAATGGATGGACCACTGAGGTAGAGACAATGATAAGAGCAAGAAGATCCATAGAGAGGCGGATGTGGAATAGGAGATGGGAGAGTAGTAAGAGTTGGTATTTGTTTTCACATGCTACCACCACCACCCCCAATTGTTCCATGTTAGGCTCAGAGAGCAAGATGACAGGGGAGAGGAAAATTTCATTCAGTCAAGGCATATGACCTAGGGTATCCGAGAATGATTCGAGGTACGATCTATGTCTTTTATACTTTAGCTGTAGTACTGATAGACATAGGTTATAGTCATTTATTTTTTCCCCATATCTTGTTCGAGACCTAGAGATTCTAGTTAAACCATTGACTCGACCCTCACGCTTTGAGACTCCTACTAAAAGAGACCCAATGATCATGCACTGGTGAGGACGATGAGACCTGAATCTTGGAGGAAAGAGTTTCGGTTGAGATCTATTGGTAGCGGTGTAAAGGCCTTATGATTTCATTCTTGGTATAGACTTATTATCAATAGTCCATGCCCTGATTGATTGTTTTAGTCAAAGAGTGTGGTATGTCTACAATGATGAAATCAAATATTCATTTTTTTGGTGGAAAGGGAATCTAGGAAGCATAGGATGAACCCATGCATGGGAGGGTGAAGCTGATTACTCATAAGTTTTCTATCCTGACCATTGGAGCAGTGGATATTATAAGTTACCAGTTTCTTGCAGTGGTGGTAGAGTACAAGGATGTCTTTCCTAAATATGTTCCAGGTTTACCTCCTCGCGGAGAGATAAACTTCTGCATTGATCTACACCCCAAGATGACACCGATATTTTCACCAACAAATCATATGGCTCCAACAGAGCTTTTTGATCTGAGGGTGTAAGTAGAGTACCTTCAAAAGAAAGGATTTGTGAGACCCAATGTTTAACCTTGACCACCCCCAATTTTATTTACCACAAAAAAGGCAGACACAAGATTGAGGTTGTGTGTGGATTACCGATGCTTGGACTAGGTGACCATAAATAATAAGTATTCAACACCAAAGATCGATGGAACCTTTTATTAGTTAATAGGGTCATGATGGTTTTTGAAGGTTGACCATAGGTCAATTCTTTTAGGAGATGAGGTAGAGTTTTAAAAACACTCAAATCATTGGTTTTCCAAAGGAAGGTGTTAAGTACCTAGTAATCTATGATGAATCTAGAACAAAGATTGGTTGTGTCTAAGATGAAATCAGTTATTGCCTATGGTTCATGTTAGTTAAGGCCACACGAGGAAAACAACATGACCAATGATATTGAGTAAGTAGGGGTAGTATTGAGATTGAAGATGTGGTGACACTACTTAATGGTTCAACAATTTATCATCTACTCTAATCACAAGAGTCTCAAGTATACATTCTCTCTGAAGGATCTGAACTTGAGACAGAGTCAATGGATAATGTTCCTAGAAGATTATGACTTTGATAATGTCTACACTATTGGGAAGGGGAACATGGTGGAAGATTCTCTCCGCAAAAGATATAGTTCACATTTGTTGAATGAGGCATCAGATCAGTCGGCCTCATTGCAGATATACTTTGTGGTTAGAGTTGGAACATCATACCCCCAGTTCATGGTTGTTACCCCTCCACTCTTACAATGATTCAGGGAGGCACAACATGGGGATACTGACTGTGAGACCCTATGTGCTCAGATTTCCATAGGGAATGTTCTTGACGGATATTCAAAAGGTGGGGAGCATGTCTTCCTTTTCAAAGGATGTATAGTAATAGCAGTGGCGTTGCTAGAAGAGGTTCTGAGGGAGTTTCACACATCACCTTTGGTGGTATATCCAGGTTTGGATAAAATATAAAAGGACCTCCGACATCAATTTTGGTGGTCAGGAATAAATAAATGAGTGGAAAAGTTTGTTTCTCAATGTCTTACTTATTAGCAAGTGAAGGCTGAGCACTAGGTTCCAGCGGGTTTAGATCAACCCCTTGAGGCACCAGAATAGAAGTGGGATGGGATATCAATGGACTTAGTGATGGGTTTACCATGTATGTATAGGGTACACAATTCTATATAGGTGATTGTTGATCGACTCACCAAGTTAACCCACTTCCTAGCTATCCAAGATCAAAGTTCAGTAGAGAGCTTGTGACACCTCTACGTGTATGAGATAGTTTGACTCAATAGAGATCAATCAATTATTTTTTCTAATTGTGATGCGCCCTTGAAATCCAGATTGTGGAAGGGATTACAAGAGGCATTTTGGACCTAGTGACACTTGAACCCAACATTCCACCCACAAACTGATAGCCAGACTAAGAAGACCTTTCAAGTTATGGAGGACATGCTGTGAGATTTTTTGTTAGACTTTGGCCGGAGTTGTGAGGATCACATACCAATTGCGGAGTTTACTAATAAAAAAAGTTACCATTCCACCATTATATGGAACTATTTGAGGCCTAGTATGGGTGACCCTACATGTCACCAGTTTACTGGACTGACCTATGAGAGTCAGTACTTATGGGCCCGGAGTTAGTGCGAGCTACTAGAAAGAATGTGCAGATCATCCAGGATTAGATTAAGATTTCCCAAAGTTTTCATAAGTTTTATGCAGGTAGGTGCTGGAGGCCTTTGGAGTTTAAGGTAAGAGACCATATATTCTTATGGGTTTCAACTCGATGGGGATTACAGAGATTTGGCCAAGGTGGTAAGTTATCTTTGAGGCTTATCATCCCTTTTCAGATACTGTGTAGAGTTAGTGAGGTGGCATATCTTTTAGCTCGACCTCTATAGTTAGACTGGGTACATGATGTCATCCACGTGTCATAGCTAAGGAAGTATGTTCATGACCCATCACACATCATTGAATGGAGTGAACTGGACATTGAGGATAGAGAGACTTGAGGTGAGTACCCAGGGAAGATCAAGGATCGACAAGAGATTATCTTTCATAAGAGATAAATTCATTTAGTTCATGTCTGGTAGAAGTATGGGAACCTTTAGGAGTGCACATGGGAGCGAGAGACTCAGATTCATACTCAGTACCCACATCATTTTTTAGCCTTTGTTTTGGATTTTTGGGGATTTAAATACCCATGGTGGGGAGAATGTAATGTCATGGATTTTTCCATGTATTATTTTTAAATATTATATGGATAAATTTCGAGACCAGGTTATGAGACAATATGTGATTCCTAGTTAAGGTGTGCCGAAAATAATTTATTGAAAAATATTAAACTTTTAATTTCACACATTCATAGTTTTCATGAAAAGTGGAATAAATATTAAATGGGATCCTAGATCATAAATCCAAGGTAACCGTTGAGATCAGAATGACGACTTTACCCTAGGTGCAACCTCACTTTGGTCAGCACGAGTCATCTGTAGAAAAAATCTCCAAGTATGTAACCATAAATAAAATAATTAAATAATTTTTTTTATTTTTAAATCCTAATAACTCATGAATGGTGTCACAGATTAGAAATCTGAGATAAAATTTTTGTTCATAATGTGGTGTTTTCCCTAGGAGAGACTTAACATTTTTCAGAGTGAGTCTTCTGTGGAAAAAAATGAAAAAGATGTAATCATCATTAAATAATTTAAATAAAAATTATTTTGTTGACGCATCAATTTACTTTAAAATTTTACTTATGAAAAAATTCCAGGTTTATCCTCATGACCCTTGGAATGCTAAAGAATCACTAGGTAGAGATTTGGAGAAACATCTCAAGAAAATGGTGATAGAATCACTGATCGACAATCAATGGATGTCGTTCTTGACAGATCTCTCCAACCACGACAATGCAATGACCAATATTCATTAGCGAGTGATCCAAATCAATGGTAGGTTGAATTATTTTTTATTTTCTTTCCCCTTTCATGAATTCAATGAAACACTTGGACCTACCAATGAATAGGTTGATTCATCAATTGATCATAACCATGCAGGATGGGTTTTACTTTTGGAGGATTTGTTAAGAGTTCGATATTTTGGTTATATGTTGACTTATTTGATTATTGTTCTAATGGAAATGATCCATGATAGATATGAACATTTATCTAGGTCTATTCTTCTTGTTTGATTTGTTCTTTTCTCCCCCGTTCATCGTTCATCACGGGCATTCTTCACTTGGACTACGACTCGACATATCCCGATCAATCGATCATTGTGCACCCGATTCTTGGCGTAATGATCTGATATCATAGATTTGGGATCAGTGTGAAATGATGGAGGTGTGAAGATATACATAGATCTATTTGGATGATAGTGGATCCCTAAATTGTGTTCTTTAATGTTCTTCCTTATAATTAAGAATGGCTTTTTTAATCCATTGTGCGAATGGATCAGAAGATGAAATGCATTGTTTGTGTGATGGTGCGACCAAACGGGGATGGATATTGAGTTTCCTATGAAGGAATGACCATAATTGTGGTTAGAGAAATATAGAAGACAACCTGATCACAAACTAGGGATTCTGGAAAATCTTTCACTACTCAACGTGTAATATGGGATAACACGGCATGTGGGGCCCCCTTAGTGGCTTCTAGGGTTTCAGGAATGAGAGAATTATCAAAAAGCATGTTGCTCTACTGACACGGCTTTTGGTATCTCCCAGATAACTCGGCATGTATTTGGGAAGTACACAGACATGGAGAGGAGTACATGGGTGGCCTATATGGAATGTCCTCCCTGACATGGCTTGGCCTGGACCAAGTACACAGACTACCCCATGTACTAGTACAGGGGAAGCGATACATGGGATGATTCCATGTACTAGTACACAGCTAGAGTACACATGTGGACCCCAGATGTAAGGACATGACATGTGACTCCTAATACATGCCATGTAACCATATTCTACATGACATAATGGTAATGACATGGGCCGTTGTACATGGACAGTACCCAGGGTCAAGGGACACAGTGTGTGACCCTACTAAATACTCTATAACCCTTTCTACATGGCTTAAATATATTTTCCACCATATCTTGGAAATGTTTCATTAGGGTTCATTCCCTTTATCGCTTCCCTAAAGGTTAGTGGGTATCATTTCCTACTCATAGGAGTATGATCTCTTCAGTAGGACTTCCTAAATAGAGTCTTTGGAATCCACCAAGAGGCTCGGTGTGGGATCCTCTATTCATCTTGATTACCTATGTAGAGTCCTTAGTATTGACTCAACCAATCCTACCAGACATCAATCCTCTACATAGCGGGTTAATCCAGATGTAGTTTTTGGTATCACCCCATGGCCCTGGCTGTGATCCTCATTTGTTGAATTGTATCTCTCTCTTTAGATCTATTAGCATATTGATCTCTCTCACGATGGTTCCCAATGAACCATAATTCTTAGAAAAAAATCATTAGTTCAATTGAAATCATGAAAGTGTTCTCCTGGATGAGTGATTTGTGGAATATTCGAACTGAATCCCTAGTGTTGGTATGTAGTAGTTGTGACTTACCTCTAGAATACATGTCCTGGACTAATTATATCTGGATATCATTGTTATATGTGCTATAAACATATATTGTGTAGAGATTATTGCATCTTTTCTTTGTGGTTTCAGGGTGTCCTATTGAGTATTTTTATACTCACCCTTGCACGTGCTTTTCGCACATGCATCGTGTCTTGTGTAGACAAGTGAACTTTTGACAGAGTCCTAGGAGGACCAGGACTAGATGGTTCTTAGTGAGATTAGGCGGGCTGAGGTGTTACTATGTCTATGAATAGTAGTCCTTGTACCTCTTCTTACAAGTTAGACTTGTGGTTAAATACTTCTTTTTGGTGGGCTTGTATTCTGGCCCAGTTTACTTTACTTTACTTTCCTGTCATACTCTGGTTAGGATATAGTGGTATGCATGAATTTTGGTTCTCAGTGGTTGTTTTTACATTTCATCATTTTGTGGGATTGGAGATGTGTGTGTGAATATAGGTACATAGTAAATGCCTCCTATGTTAGTGACATGCCTACTTGGTGCTAGTCACAAGACCCTATCCCATTGGAGGAGGGCTTGGTGAATTGCAACACGATCCCCATTGGAATGGTTCGAGACAGTTGGGTTTCACCCTAAAATGAAGACTTGGATAACCATGTATACTTGGGTAATGAATTGGTTTCACAAAGATTTGTTCTACGTGATAACACCCCAAATAAAAGTAGTGGAATGTGATAAATGTCCATATAAACCTGTAAAATGTTTTTTTTGTGATGTGATGTGTGATTTGTTGTGGTTTTCATGTGTGGGGGAAGTGGATGGCATATGGTTATATAGTGTGGCTATAATGGGTATGGAATTATTAACTAGTAGGGCTGCAGAACTGGTTGTGCAATATTATGTTTTTGGATGTGGTTGTGAGTTGGGGGTTTGGTTTGGGTTGGTATGGTGGTTTAGGAATGATTACTTTGAAGAACCAAAATAGTGATTAGTATGGGTAATTGACCTGAATTTTCTCCATGAGTATCATGTAGAAAGCTTCACCCCATATCGAGAGGTCACGGTATGATGTGTCTTTAATGTGAATCCACCTTAATTTATCAGGGCTCTTTACCTTCTAAAATGACCGTGACTGTGTTTCTTGTTGTGTGTTGTGCTTAGCAGTTTCTCGAGTAGTGATATAATGAATAAATAATTGCTTAATAAATCTTGGAATGGCTTGGGTGGGTCTAGATAAGGAAATGGATATGGTTAAATAATTTTTTTGGGAATTTGAAATGGTTTTTGTGTCTTGATGTGTGGTGTTGTGCATTAAGAGGTGGAAAAAAGGTGATAGTGTTGTGGGTTAGAGATTTTTCTGAAAATCGTTAGGATGGGATTGAGTTTTTGGTAGAATATATGTATATGTTTGTATTTTCTTTGTGATTTCTATATGCACCCCACCCTAGTTGAGAACTATGTGCCGAACACCCACATCATAAAGGGGAGGGTGTGTTACCCAACATCCAGTGAGGAGTACGGATGATTAAGTACCCACTCTTTTCCTCTCTCTATTCAAGGCGAGATAGGTATGTCACAAGCTGTGATGGATGAAGTTTTTTTAGTGTGTTAGATGGTGGTTGTGATGGAACAAGTGTCTTTAGGTGAGATTTTATGGACTAAGTGTTTTTAAAAGATGTGGTTTGTGATTTACTTGGTGTTTTTAGGATGAGATAGTAACGAGCTTTCCTAGGTGTCTTTGGGATGCGATGTGATGTTTTGTGAGGCCCATGTGTGTGCGGGCGTGATGTGTTGTGAGGCCCAGGTGTGTGCGGGTGGGATGTGTAGTGAGGCCTAGGTGTGTGTATGTGAGAAGTTTTTAGAGGCCTAGGTGTGTGAATGTGGGATGTTTTGTGAGGCTGAGGTGTGTGTGGTAAGGATGTGTTGTGAGGGTCAGGTGTGTACGGGCAGGTTGTGGTGTAGTTTTTGGCCCATGTGTGTGCAGGTGGGAAGTGATATGGTATAAAAAAGGGATGTGAGCTCTAGGATGTATGACATTGGGAGAGAGTGGAATACCAGTGAGAAAGTGGTGCAGGGTACCCTATCATTGATGTGATTTATATAACATTACTCGACTTTCAATATTTGGTGAGGGTGCATTGGATAGGTTGGGAAGGTTAGTATACCTTTTAGGTGTTTTTTGGTTCTACTGTTTTCTTATAATAGCGTGAATATGATTCCCTCACATGTGCACAAGAGACTTTGGTTTTCCTACTGAGTATAATTTTATGATTAACCTTCATATATGAAACTATTTTCAGGTTTCCAAGAGTATTTTTTTAGACTGTGTTAGACTATACTAGCTCGGATCCTTAATAGTTGCTGAGTTGCTGCTTTAGCTTTACTTTTGGGTATTTTTTTACATTGGAGACTTTATTGTATTGTAACCATTCCATTTTAAACATGAATTGTGGGATGGTTTTGGGATTTCTTTTCATACTATGTCTTGAGTTTTATATTGATTATTCATTCTATCTTCTAATCTTGTTTTCCTATGAAGGGTAATGCCTCCCATATTGAGAGATTTGTACATCCTTGGTGCTAGTCGCCAACTTGGATCCTATTGGAGGTGGGAATCGAGGTTCATAATATCTCTCCCCTCATTGTGATATCTTTTTATGGTGGGGTTCGTGACATTTTGATTATGAAATAAATATTTTTCCCTCTTTTCCATCAAATGGGAAGTGAAAGTATCGATTGTATGTACATGTGGACTATAGCCTCCATGTAGTGATACAATTCATTTTCCATCACCATATTTCATGGATTTTTATTATAATGAGTCTAATGTTTGAACATGATATTTTTGTCATAATTATTCTTATTTTAATTATAATATCATATCTATCTTCTTACCTTCCCATCCATTTGAAATCAATAATGTTGCTCATGCGTACGTGTGAACTACCACCACCACGAAGCGATGCGATTTGTTTTTCATTTATAATTTACATAGATTATAATAAGGATATAGTTAATTAATATATATGATATAATTATGATTATATAAGTTAAATTTTTATTTTCCTTTCATTTGTTTCATCTATCGAGAATGGAAAATAGTGTTCATGCGTACGTATGACCTATTGTCACCATGAACGCTGTAATTAATTTTTCTATTTCCATCCATTATGGATGAATATATATATATATATATATATAATAAATATATATGATTTTTATATCATTAATAACATTTTATAGATTATGGAACCCTGATCAAAGTACAAGGATTAGAACCATCAAAATGAGATTCTCATGAAAAATGAAACAGTTGACACCGGAAAACAACAATTTTAGTAAGGAATTATCAATAAGTAAGTGTTAATATGTTATAAGTTGAAAAAATATGATATTATAAGTATTTAAATTAATTTTATATAGAATTATAATAAATTCAAATTTATTATACATGATATTAGTGTATTTTCAAAGCAATTCTACCTCAAGGTAATAGATTTATGTTACAATCTCATTGTTTATTGGGATTGTTTATGATTACGTTTATAATGACAAAATTTTATTAAATATCACTTAATAATCCGTTTAATTTTATTATGATTTTTTATTTATATATATTACATGTTTTTATTTCATTTTTCTCTATTTAATTACTCAATATACCGAAATAATATTTTTTAAGGAAAACTGACTTTATTTCTCTCTTTGATCGAAAATCTATTTTCTTTCATACACATATTTCCCAAAAATGTTTTTAAGAATATTTTAACTATTATATTATCATTTTTTAAATTTATTTTTACCCATGTGTGAATTTCTACAAAAATGTTTTAAAAGGAACCTTCTTGTCATTTTATGAATGAGGTTCTTTTGGATTTTTTATAGAAAATTTGAAATGATTCCCTATTTTAACATACACAACATGAATGCAATTTCCCACATTCATAACTGATCAATTATTTTATTATTAATTTAAAATATTACAAGTTTATTTTCAATGAAATTGTTTCTTTAATATTTGGGGAAATTTAATATTTTAATAAGTGATTTCAGAGTAAAAAGGTTATTTTCCTCAAGAAATGATGCAATGATATTTTATAAGAATTTTTCTTCCATGATAACATTATTTAACGTTACTTATGCTTTATTGGGGATATTATCCAATTATACCATCCAATTTTATTCTATGGAAGGATTATAATGATGATTTAAGAATGATTCTATGAAACACATTTCTTTCCCATGAGAAAATTAAATTATGATGAAACCTTTATAAAACCCATTTCTATTCCATGGTGTATGCTATAATAAAATGGTTAAATGTTTATAAAACTCATTTTCTTTCCATGGGTTATGATATGATGAATATTTTATGATCTTATATAACATATATGAATGATCTTCATTATGTGATGTGTGGTCCCCTAATTATATATCCCTCTAATTAATTGGGTAAAGATTGATATTTAATGAGATAATAAGGATTGGAATGGGGAGTGAACCCAATATACTAACAGAATCTATATACTATGATAATATATTTTTTTAACTTTGACTAATGATATAATGGGATGGGGACTAAACCCAATCTGTTATGATAGTCTTGGAAGAGATCCTTGACTAAGGGAATAATTGTCCATGCTTATTTTTATGCCACGAACTTATGTATTATGTCAATGTTATCCTCTCATAGATCATGTTATTTGATCCCTTTATGATTTTTGTCTTATAAAATACCAATCTTTATTCCATGACTCAAGGTAATGATCTATGATATATAGGGTTTTGTTTTCAAATGTTAAACACATGTTTTTATACTGTCATTCTCATGTTTAAGTAATCATTTATATCTCCCTTTTTTACCATTACTGAGCATCTAAGCTCACCCTTTCTTAGGTTTCATTTTCCAAGGTTATGAAGAAAGGTTTTGAGTATGATATTTCTAATAAGGATTCTAGTTATGATGAACTTAGTGGGAGTTGATGTAGATCACTTATCAACCAGTTTTTTATGTATCAATGTTTCCAAATACACTAAATCTATACAATTATGGAATGGATAATATTGTCATATAATGAATATTCATCTATTAAGATGTAATATATTTGTATTTAAATTATGGGTTTCTATACAAGTGGTATCAAAGAATAAAATTTCAAGTCGTTAAATTTCTCTCTTACCTTTACAATAACTTGATTCTAATGGGATTTCACTATCATCAAAATAACTGACATCATATGATAACAAGTTTTGGGTGGAAAAGTTATATGGAGATAATTTTGGATTATAGAGAATGAAAATAAAGGATCATATGATTTAGAAGGACCTTGATTCTCCACTTACTAGTGTTTGTTTAGAGAAGATAAAAAAGGAAGAATGAGAATGAACAGAAAATAAATATTTGATTCTAGTGAGAATGTATTTGTTAAGGAATGTTTCATTTAAAAGTTGATAGATAAAGAAAATGGTAGAAATGATAAAGTCACTAGAAGATATGTATGAGAAAACTACAACAATGAGAAAAGTGTACATGATGTGGAGTCTATTCAACCTAAGGTTATAAAAAGGAATACTAGAGAAAATTCATGTGAATTATTTGAGTTTGATACAATGATAGCTCAAATTAGTGAAGTTAAAGTTCATTTACGATTTGTGGGAAATCCTACTACTGTAATCACTTCTATAGAGTAGATATGTGATGGTGAATATAATCAGTAACTCTAGTGGATAGAAAAAATGTGGTATTCAATGATATCAAGAATTTGATACTCAATGATGAAGTCCATTAGAGGGAAGTCCAAGCACTATCTGGTAACACTTTTAATGATGATAGATGAGGATAGTAACCTTAATGGAATAAATTATTTTAGTATAATTCATCATTATATAATTTATGGGAAAAGAGATGATGCAAGTTAGTTGGACCAGACCTTGTATATTGAAAGTGTGAAAAAATATGGCACTTCAAGAAACTCTATAGGAGTCACAAGAAAATATCTAGAAGACCACAAAATTACATAAGCTCAAATTCTATTCATACTAAGAATGAAATGAATTATTGTTATGTGTCAAAATTCCAATGGAGTCATGGGTAGTTAACTCAGGTGAATCATTTAATTCAAGGATAGAGAAACTATGCATTAAAGATTATATATCAATAAGGTTTAGAAAATAAAATTTGACAGATGATGAATCTTTAAAGATTATTTTAAAATGAAAAGTGAATATACAGATGGTGAATTAGGGAGTATTTAAATTTAAAGAAGTTAGAAAAATCATAGGGATGTAGAAGAACATAATTTTACTCGGAAAACTAGATGAGGTAGGGTATGGAAATAACATTTCTGACAAATTATAGAAAGTTAATTGGGGATCCATGGTGGTTGTTAATTGAGTAAAGAATAAGATTCTATATTTGATTAGAATCACATAAAAAATTTCATTGGATGGAAGTTTAAAAAATATAGAGTATAGGAATTGCAGACTTGGTAATGTTAGTGATAAGTACATGAAGGTTCTTATGAGGAAATACATATTGAATCTCAATCATATGTACATCAAAATATGTGAAATCTATCTACTAGGGAAATAAAGGTGGGTTCCCTTCAATCTAGACAGACAAAATCCTAAATAAATAAAGTTAATACTTGCTCATATTGATGTTTAAGGACTTTACTTGTCCTTTTCCTCAATGGAGCACTTTACATTGTAAAATTTATTATATATGCTACAATTAAAGTTTGGTTTTAATTTATAAATCACAAGTCTGATGCATTTTTGGGTTTCATTAAATGTAAATCCATGGTGAAAATAGAGTGTGGTCGAAAGATGAAGTTCCTATTTGCTGATAATGGTGGCGAGAAAACCGAATATAACTTCAAGAAATTGTGTAAAAACAAGGGGATATGTCATGATAATATGGTTCCCATAACTCCACAAAATAATGGAGTGGCTAAATGAACAAATCATTCATTGATAAATAAGGATATAAGTAAGTGGTTTCACATAGGAATGTTCAACGGAATTTTGGTATAGGAACTCATCACATTGGATACCTTGTTAATAAAAGTTTAGTATCAACGGTTGGGTAGGAATTTCCAGAGGATCTATGTTCTGGTAAACGATAATAAGTTTTTCAGCTCAAATTCTTTGAAATCATAGAATACATTCATATTGATTCTAATGATAAGGATAAACTTGAGGCTAAGTCTAATGTTTGTTTTTTCATTTAGTATGGTGACGAGAAGTTAGGATATTGGATATGGGATTAAGAAAAGATACAAGTCACCATGAGTTGCGATGTTTAATTTAATAAAGGGGTTTAGTAGAAATACTAGAAATTGATGGAGAAAGAAGTAGAAGTAATTAAATCAACCATTGAAGTCCATGTTTATTTGAGTTGGAGTACCAGAAGAAGAAAAGTTCCTTAGGGATTATATGGGAGCACCAAAAGTCAATAGGTGAGACCATTGGAAATTGTGATAGAAAGTTCAAGAATTTTTGAAGTATGATTTGGAGTACTAGAAGTTCAGGCACCAGAAGTAAGAGATGAACTAAGTAGTACTAAATAGCCAACTGAGTGGAGGAGAACAACCAAAATCTAAAATCCAGTTCAGATACTTGAGGTTGACATGAAAGTTCTTCTTCCAATGGATACAGGAGATCCAAAAATCCCATAAGAGGTATATATACTTAGTGATTCTAAACAATGGAAGTTAGAGATGAATGAATAAATTCCTTTATTGAAATTCAACATAACTTGTGAACTAACTGAATTGTTTAAAGAAAATAAAGCACTAGAAAATAAATGGGTATTCCAAATGAAAGAGAAAGATGATGGAAGATAAGATATAAGATGCGACTGGTGAAAAATGGATTTCAATTAAAATAAGGTGTTGAATTATCAGAAATATTCTCATCAGTAATTAAACATACAACCTTCAAGATAGTGATGAGTATGGTTGGAAAATAGAAATATTCCTTAAATAAATGGATGTAAAGAAAATCTTTCTTCATGGTGCTTTGGAGGAATAAATTTACACAAAATAACCATTAGGTTTCAAAGAAGATGAAAAATGAAATTTGGTATGTAAATTGGAGAAGAGTCTTTATGGGTATAATAAAGAATTATTGAAATGGAATCATAAATTTGATTTATTTATGTCAGAATAATGGTTCATAAGGTGGAACATGGATAAGTTTTTTACCAGACACAATGGGAATATGATACATTCATCATATCACTTTTATATGTGTATAGAATACTGTCAACTGGACCAGACAAAGGATGAAACTAAAAGCCAAAACATGTATTTTATAAAAGATTTAGAACGATAGATCTGGTATAAACCAATAATATTTTTTTGGATGAAGTTATAGAGAGATAAGAGATTCATAACTTCGGTTCTATCTCAGAAGGATTTCATCAAAAAGGTGATTCAAAGATTTGTGATGACAACATGCAAGTCGGTCTAAAATCCTTTGGCTAGAAACTTCAAAATGACTAAGGAGTAATTAACCAAAATGAAAATTGAATCTAAGTACATGGAGAAAGTTCCATATGCATCAGTGGTCATAAGTTTGATATAAGAAATGGTTTTCACTTAATTTTACATTTCTTATATATTGGGAGTGGTAATTAGATACATGTAAAATCTTGGAAAGGTATATTAGGGGGGTGTTATATGGATCCTTAGATACTATAAAGGAATGGAATATACAAATCTATACTTTATGATGGATGATCCCTTGAATAGATATGTTTATGCTGATTTTATGGTGATTTGAACACTCTAATGAGAAAAAATTATTTATGTTTACCTATGGAAGAACAATGCTCATTTGGATGTTATGATTTTAAAAAACTTTTTATGGTGTGTACAGTGAAAGATGATTATATAGCTATAATGAATGTTGGTAAAGAAATGATCTAGTTTATGAGACCATTGTTGGCACTGAAAAATGTATCTAGTAATGGACCAAATTATATAGAATAGTTTATTTCATAGGCTTCTATTTGACTAGTTGTGGAGCCCAAATGAACTTACATATAAAAATTTATGGTTGCTCAAAGTTAGATTTCCAAAAAGGGCCAATCTCGATGATTTTGGAGAAAGTTTTCAAATCTAGCACAACTTTCCAAAAGTTTGCACAAACCCCCTTCATGGTTTTTCAATTTATTTGTGCAAGAAAGGTGATGTAAAATGTAGAATATTTTTTCATATACAAACCAAACTCAAAAATCAATGTATGTTTTTGTAACTATAAAGGTTGCGTGAACCATACCAAAGTTGTGTGGCATAGGGTTAGTTACATGACATAGCTGATAATACTAAAAATATGGCATCATCACCTCATTTTTAGGATAAGACCTTTTGTATTTGAGTTTCGAAGCTCTTTCTCATGAAACTTAGGGTTTCATGATTCACAAAACCCCCCAAAATCTCAAATTTTCGCAAAATTACCTCATGATGTCCCACAATGCATGGGCTTCTACTTGAGACATTTTTGTGAAAATTACTCCATGGGGAACCCAAAATCTCAAAATTACCAAATTTAATGAAAATATATTTTCATGTAACTCCAAAGATTCATGAAACAGTTTTTTACAGAATCATACTTGCATGCCATTCCTCATGAAAACTCATTTTTATTCAAACACAAGAAGTTTCACGACACAAAACTAGGTTACAAAACATAATGCCCAATTGTATGAAATAATGCCTAGTTGTGTGAAATGGTGCATAGTTTTATGGTCTAGCGAATAGTTTCAAAAACCACTATTCTTTAAACATGCAAACCTGCTAGTCTATTCTACAGTAATTTTTCCCTCGTACCCCCACTTAGGATTGGTTTCAGGCTATGGTCCTAGGTCTCTATCCCAATCCCTTGGCTACCATAACTGACCCCCATGAAAAATAGAAAGTCGCACCAAGAATTCGTAGTCAAGGTCAAGAACATGTTTGATTGGAACATAAACAACCCCACCTCCCATACCAGATATTACTATGACTCTACATACTTCTCATGGATCCTTGAAACAACTTTATTTTAGTTATTCTTCTTAGCCTATTCATTTTTACTTGATTCGAGATAGTCATCTTGGTTTCCACAAATACCATGTGTCGAAATACTCACCAAGAAACTCCAGAAATATAACGACCCTACCTTAAACTTTTTATAATATCGAGTTTTAGTTAGGAAATTACTTTCATTTACTTTGAGTATCTTTTTATGTTTAGAGTTTTAGAGAATTACATCATAAATCATACATTACAAAACCATATAAAAAAAATTGTACACTTTCTATTACTATCAATTTTTCCCATGATATAAAACTTTTAAAATAAATCATGATTTCTTTTCATAGAAAATATTCACATATTTCAAATTGAACTCTTTATTTTCCTTAAACATACTTAAATCCCATGAAAAACAATTAAAAATGCGGGATGAGCATAAAAATCCCAATAAAATGTAAAAAAATAAGGAAATATATTAGTCCTATGAAAGCATGAGAACTCATATAATGTTTAACTTTATCTTAAATGTTCTTTGAGCATATGAAATAAAAAAATTTCACATGAAAAACACACACCTTTTTTCTAAAATAAAATCATTAAAACCCATAGAAAGAAATTAAAACCCTTTTTCAATTACTTAGAGCATCATATTCAGAAAACCATTTTAATTGGAATAACTATATGGAATACTTCCAATATAATCATTACTAAATTAATTGAAACACTATTTGGGAACCCCCATAATTTAAGCTATGAGAGGCTCACCTGGTGCTATTTGAGGCACCCCATCGTATAAAATGTAACAGGCTCACCCAATGCTATCTGGTCTGCCCCATCATATAAGCTGTAAAAGGATCACCTAACACTATCTTGGCCACCCCATCATATAAACTAAATGGGATCACTTGATGCTATCGGGGTGGACCCATTTCTCACGTATAATGCTCAAATAACATAATACGAATAAAACCTTTTTATGCATTCAATTTTAAAAACTATTTTAAACTCGTAAATAAATCACTTTTGGATATTAAAAAACCATTTTCTTTTAAAATCCAAATTTCAATACCGAAATACCGGTTTTTAAAAACCCATTCTCAATACCAAAATAGCCAAAAAAGGAAAAGAGGGTTTTTTATTTAATAAAAAAATTAATATTGAAAAGTAATCTACAAAACAAATAATCATCGAAGTGTAAAAAAAATCATTTTCACTGTGTACATTTAGAATAGAATATTCCTTTTATCATTTTTGAAAGTGTTCTGTATAAAACACGTAAAAAGATTCTTTCTTGAAAACCATTAATATAAAGTTAATGAGACATGAAATTCACTTTATAAATCTATTACATCTATATAAAAATTTCATAAAATCGTTTTAAAGGCATGGATATGAAAAAGGAAGAGTTCGAAGGAAAACATTAAAGGAGAATTTTTTTTCAAAGAAACGTCACATATCTCTTGGGAAACACTTGAATCATAAACCCCATTAAATAATAAAATTATTTTTTAAATATAATGATAATAGATAAATTCCTGATATAGAATGTTAAGGGAGCTGTATATACACCTTATAAAATAATATAGGTTCATAACATCAAAAAATGCCTCAATGAATGGAAAATTGAAACAAATTACCTCTCTTGAGTTCGACTTGTCACGTGTGTCTTTATCTTTTTGAATAATAAACTTATGTTAATTATTTACTTTATTGAGAACATTTTTCAAGTTTATTTTTACTTTCATTTAACTTATTACCAAGTTACATACAATAACTTAATACATTAATTTTACATCAGATGTTTTGACTATATTTGGATTATGTGTCAAAAACAGCTTTGGTAGGGTTACTATGGTCAATGAGGTCATTATTTAAACATTTATAGAATAATAATCATGAAATAATTATCATATTTATACATCAATTATACTTTTAAAATGAATCATGAAAGACAGTTTGGAAAAATGAACTAATGTTATGATCATGAAGATGATAGGTCGTACGTTTGCAAGAGTGACATTTCCAATTTTTAATGATCATTATGGAAAGAAGGTAAGTAACATTTATCTTTATAGAATGGTTATAATATCATAAATAAAATATTATTTAATTATATATACTTATATATATCATTATTGTGATGCGCTCATGAAAAAAGGAATCACATCGCTTCAAGGAGGTGGTATGTCATGTATATCACATATATTTACTATCTTTACCCTTATTTCCTTCCACATAATGTGTTAGTGAAAAATTAATCACATCGCTTTGAGAGGTGGTATTCCAGCATACACACGAGCAATGTTATCCTATCCATTACTTATTAGAATATAAAAAGGTTATATAAGATATAATGAATCCATAAGTATAATTATGTTATAAATAAAATATATAAACTTTATATCCATCATCATACCCAACCATGATAGGTGGTAATAAAAAAACAAATGACATAATTTTGTGAGGCGGTAGTTCACCGTATACATGAATGATGATCTCATAACCCATTTGATGGAAGCATGTGTGGTTTAAGGTCATAACCTTAACATAAAAAAAATACCAATATATGTAATATAATTATGTTATTATATTATGATGTTATAATAAGAATTTAGGGGGGTTTATAAATAAGTAAAACAAAAACACTCATTGATGAACATTACCTCTTCTTCGGGTATTTCATTTTAGATTGCACCAAAGGCCTTCATTGGTTGGATTTTTTCACACATTAAGGATTATATGATGATAATATGGAATTATAGAAGTGATTTGGGTAAGTATTGGCCTAACTAATTAGTTTTTATGGTGTGAAGAGAAGATGAGAGGGGGTTCCCTTTTATAAGTGGGGTTCGTGACGCACTTGTAAATTTTAAAAAGAGTGAATTATATCCTCATTTTATTCATGTGACCGAGTCTAAATAATGGCCAATTATCGATAATATAAGGGATAATGTCAAAATATGACCATTAAATGGGTTTTACACGTTTATAGGTCATTTTACCCTTAAGTTTAAATTTTAATCCCTTGATAAACTCGTTTTTACCTTAATCACTGTGATTAATTTTAACTATTTTCACTAATAATCATGGTCAAAAATTAAGTTTTACCTAATTATAAATTATAAAATATGATTATTAAAAATATAGAATCCATTTTTACAAATTATATTCACATAAGTAGAAAATTTTAATTTAATATTAATCTTGCAGATGCGGCGACACAACAAGTTTTTAAGAAGACTATTTTTTAGAAAAATATGATTCTATATTAAATATATGAAAAATAATAATAATTCTATGAAAATAAATCAATATTTAATGAAATATAATATATATATTTCATTTATAATAGTCCCCATTATGGATTATTTTAATTCATTAAAAAGGATAAACATTATACATTTTAAAGTAGTTTTTAGAAAGAACCCCTTTTAAACCCAAAAGCAATCTTGTACTAAAAACTAAAATAAATTGGATTCAAAAGTAATTAATTCAATTAAATATTACTTAATAATAATTTGGTTAATTTAAAAAATATTCAAAACATAATGATACTTTTAAATTTCTTAATTTATTAAAAAGAGAAAAAATAGTATATTCACTGTTTATTAAAAAATCAATATTTTCAGAAAAATAGAAAAATTTCACCCAGAGTAATTTTTTATATTATGATTTAAAAAAATATAATAATTTTACCAAATTAAAATTATAAAATTTATAAATTAATATTTAAAATAAAACTTTATAAGAAAAGAGTTTTGTTTAAACTATTTCATTCTTTGATTTAAAAATTACATATTTTTTTATAAACAATATAAATTTCTAATTCATATTAATATGTATGAAAAATAATTTAAACTACCATTAAATTGGTTTTTAAATCCTTCCCCCATTTTTTTAAATTTTTCCTCATAATATTATTCCCATACTAAACAAGTGGGGATATCTTTCCCTCATAGAATTTTCAGATTCACATATTGTCTTTTCAACCATATGGGTTTTCCATAAAACCATAACTTGGTAAATCACATTATTCCAAAATAATTTCTCTCTATGGACAAGAATATTAACTTTATATTCCTTATAATAAATATTCTCTTCTAACTTAACTACTTTAGGGCTTAAAGCATGAGATTAATCTGACACGTATTTCATTAACATTAAAACATGAAATAAATTGTGTACCGAAGATAAACTTAGGAGGAAAGCCACTAATTACCCAAATGATCAAAATTTATCTAAGATTTTATATGGTCCAATGAACCATGAACTTAACTTTCTATTTTTTACCAAAACTAAGAACAATTTTACTTGGAGAAACTCTGAGAAAGGCGTTATCACCTACCTCAGAAGAATGATCTTTCCTTTGGTTATCCGTGTAACTCTTATACTAACTTTAAGTCATCCTCATATGTTTCTAATTCAAATGAAACTTTTTTACATTTTCTCAACCAACTCCACTCCCATCAACTTCCTTTCTTTTAATTCATCTACAAAGTCTGGTGTCCGGCACCACTTTCCATATAATGCATCAAATGGTGCCATCTATATACTAGAATGAGAGCTATTATTATAAGAAAAATCTACCAAATAAATATGTTGACACAAAATTCCCTGACATTCCATTAATAAAGAATAAAGAATATATTCCATGGTCTGAATTATCCTCTCAGAATGTCCATCATATTGAGGATGAAACGTTTTAGTGAAATTTAATTCGATACCCAATGAATTTTAAATTCCCTTCCAAAAATTAGATATGAACCTGATATCATGGTTTGATATAATGGGGAAAGACACTCCATGTAACCAGAAAATATCTTTTAGATACATTCAATAAACTTCATATAAATACATTGTATCTCTAATGGAAAGAAAATGGGTAGATTTATTTAACTGATAAATAATAACCCAAATCGTATTTTTACCTCCTAATTTCCTTATAAATCCCACCATGAAATCCATGGATATATTTTCCCCTTTCCACTCCGAAACAGAAAAAGGATGATTCATTCCCTTTGTTAGTTGTCATTATTCTTTAACCTACTGACAAGTCAAAGACTTCATGGTAGAGTTAGCAATGTCTATTTTCATTACATCCCACTAGTAATACTCCAAAAGGTCTCTATACGTATTAGTATAGACCGAATGAATGGAAATCATGAAACAATAAGCTTAAATCAAAAAATATTTCCTCAACTGGGAATCATAACGCACACATAATATTTTTCCAAATCCTAAAACTCCGTCTTCTTTAATATTAAAATCTAGAAACTTACCCTTCTTAAAGAATTATACATTTTCTTGCAAAGACTGATCCTCCTTCTAAGCTTGATTAATTATTTCTAAAAAAGTTTACTACATAGAATCCTAAAAAAATAGAGGACCTGCCTTCATACAAAACTTATAGGCCAAAATCTATCAAATCATTAACCAAATGGTCACATTATAAATGTAACATAGTTAATGTAGCATTATTTTTTCGACTAAAAGAATCAACTACTTTGTTTTATTTTATAGGGTGGTAATGAATCATGCAATTATAATACTTCTTCATTTCCATCCATATTCTCTATCTCATGTTCAATTATTTCTAAGTTAATATATACATTACACTTTTTTGTTTAGTATATATTTCACAATTTACTCAATACAAATGATGCTTCCATATTTTGAAATAGAAAACCATATAATATAATTCTAAATCATGTGTAGGGTAATTTAACTCCTGAGGTTTCAACTAACATAATTCATATTAAATTACTTGATCATTCTACATTAGGGAAAAACCAATTCCTTTCAATAAATCATAACTTTAAATGAAAAATTCACCATTTCTGGATGGTAGGTCCAAAACTATATCATTCACCATTATTCTTTTTGTTTCTAAAAACTATCATTACATTATTTTTCCTATATGAAGTAAAAATATTTTTTAAATTAGTCAATTTGAGAGAAAACCAAGAAATGTTTTCAAAAAACAACCAGTAGTAACCTGCAAATATAAGAAAACTACAATGATATGTGACATTTGTGGGTCTTGGCCATTCTTTAACAACTTTTCTTTTATTAAGTTCAAAAGTTATGCCATATTTAGAAACAATATGTCCAAGGAAAGATTTTTTTTACACCAAAATTCACACTTACTAAATTTCTCATACAGTTTCTTTTCTTATATGGTTTTCAAAACAATCCTTTGGTTTTATTCATGTTTCTCTTGACTTTTAGAATATACAAAAATTTCATCAATAAATGAAACCAAAAAACTATCCAAGAACTCATGAAAATATATATTCATAAGGTCTATAAGTATATAAGGTTTATTAGACAACCCAAACGACATAACTAAAAAATCATAATGCCTATATCTAGTCCGAAATACATTCTTTATAATGTCTACTTCCTTCACTTTAAACTAATGGTATCCCAAACTTAGGTTAACCTTTGAAAAATACTTAGCTCCCTTAAGCTAAACAAACAACTCACCAATATGTGGTAAAAGATAATTGTTTATAACAATTATTTTCTTCAACTCTATATAATCAATACAGAGTCTCATTGAACCATATTTATATTTAATAAACAAAATTGTATCACCCCATGGTGAAGTTCTAGGATATATGAAAACTTTATCAAATAACTCTTGTCATTGATTTTTTAGTTCTAAAAGTTCTATTTGATATATTAGATAAGGGGGTTTATAAATAGGATTAGAATCAATTACTAAGTCAACATTAAAGGCAAGCTTCTGATTAGGACTAACACTAGGAAAATCATCAGGAAAAACATCTATGTATTCATTTACTGCTGAGACATCACTAATTTGAATAGTTTCTTTTATTTTTAACAATATATGCTATGTAGATTTATCTTCCATCTATAATAAATTTCTTTGTTTCTTGGTAAGTCATCAAATACATAAAATCAATGAATACAACTTTTTTAGATTTGTAATCTATCATAGCATGATAAATTGATAGCCAATCCATACTAAGAATGATATAAAACTCTACTATGGATAGTTCAACAAGATTTATAATAAATACCATCCCACTAATAATAATAGGAATATTTCTTTAAATCATGGTTTTCCTTAATACTTCCAGTGGAAGTTTTCACCAAAAGTTCCATCTTACTTTTATGAGGTGATATCCCCAATTTACTTGAAAATTTATCATAAATGAATAAATACAAAGATAAAGAGTCAAACAAGGTATTGGTATAATTTAAAAACATAAGTAAAATACCAGTCACAACTTCATTTGATATCCCAATATCAAATGTAGTAGTAGAAAATGACTTTTCTACACCTTTTTATTTATGATAATGATGATTTTTATCCTATGAAAATACTTTGAGACAAACATTATCATTACGAATCGAATCATTTTAACTAAAACACCTCATAGTTGGATAGATGTCAATTTCACTATCTTTGGTTGTTCAAGAATCTTCACTTTATAGTCATGAGCCCTATGACCAAACTGACCACTCCAAAAACACTTCCTAAATCCCATAAAATATTCCTTTAAATGCCATTTTCCACACTTGGAACATTTTGGGGGATTAACTCTAGAATCGTTTGCTGATTTCTTCTCTATTTATTATAACATTGACCTTTTCTTACTGTTTTCATCTCAAGGAAAATATATTTCAGATTACTCTATCTTAACATTCTCATCACAACAAACCACTTTATCTTAACTTTTACATTCTTCTGCAGCTAATTCACTTTGTAAACTTGGTTTCAACCCTGAGTATCTATTAATTTTACTATGAGTGTCCCAAATAAAATCTGGCACGTACATAGAAATTATTGAGAAGTTTTCGTTATATAGATCTACAAAATCTTCATATTTTAACCTTAGTTTGAGGAATTGTTTTCTCGTATGGTATCAAACAACCTTTAGGAAATATTTCATAGGGAAAATGTCCTTAAATAATTCTTATTCCATGGAATACAAATCATCTTTCTCTCTAGTATTCCTAACTAAACACCACCATTGATCAACTTCACCTTCATAATGATAAATATAAAGCGTTAAATTTTGGAATTCTGAACATCCCATTACATCAAATATCTTTTCTAGGGAATTAATCCATCCTTTAGTTATCATGAGATCAGATGATCCACTAAAAGATGGGGGGTTTTGATCCATGAAATTATCCACAATAGACACATTTCTTTGCGGTACATCAGGTTCTTCTCTGGTATAGATACCACCACCTTTTATATCTTGTGTCAACTGATACATCATTGTAACAAACTGTTCTGTTTCGATTCCAACCATTTTAGGATGCTGATTTGGATTAATATTTTCCCCTCAGTTCCTTCCCACTATAACTTACCTATTTCCTCTATAGAAAACCATTATAAAAAATAGTTTAGGAGAAACATCATGGTAATATTTAAATTCTATATCATTTTTACTTAACCGTAAGGTAAAATTATTCAAGGGAATGCTAATAAAATTATCATAACCTCTTAAGTTATCTAAATTTTACTCTGATAATAACAACAATTACCTGAACTTAAACATTATAAACTCTTGAGTTTTAGTTAAGGAATTACATTATTTCACTTCAAGGATATTTTCAAGTTTAGAGTTTTATATAATTAGGTTATAACTCATATATTAAAAAACTATATAATAAAAAGTGGACACTTCTGATTAGAATAAATTTTACCATAATATAATGATTTTAAAATAAATAATTATTTATTTTCATATAAAATCCCCATGAAATTAAACTTGAATTATTACTTTACCTTACCCATCCTTAAATCCAGTGAAAAACATTTTAAAATTTGGGATAAGCACAAAAATATCAGTAAGTAATACAAAAAGAAATAAAAACATTAGTCATATGAAAACATGAATACTAATATAATTATTACCTTTATCTTAAAACTTATTTTATCATATTAAATAAAATATTTTCATATAAAAAAAACAAACCTTTTATCTCAAATAAAATCATTAAAACTGATAAAAAATAATTAAAACCCCTTTTCTATGACTTAGAACATCATATTCATAAAACCATTTCAATAAAAATTAATTTGAATAACCATATGGATTAATTCCAATATAATAATTACCCAATGAATTGAAACACTATCTCGGTGCACCCATTGTTTAAGATATGATTGGCTCACCCAATGCTATCTAGGCTACCCCATTATATAAGCTTTAATAGGCTCACCCAATGCTATCTTGGAGGCCCTATCATATAATCTATAAATGGATCACCTAGTGATATCTAAGTTCACCCATTTCTTAAGTATACTTATAAAGTACCAAAACATGAATAAAACATTTTTAGTATTTAAATTTTGAAAAAATATTTTAAACTCATAAATAAATCACTCTTGGATATCGAAAATACAATTTTCTTTTAAAACTCCATTTTCAATAACAAATGAAATTTTATTTTTAAAAACTTTTTTCAATAGAAAAATACCCAAAGAAAAGAAAATTGGTTTTTTAATTTAATAAAACATTTAATATTTCAAAGGAACATAGAAATCAAATAACGTTCACGGTGGCAGAAAATTAATTATCCCTATGTATGTTAAGAATAAAACATTTCTTTTTTTCATTTGTCAAAACATTCCATATAAAACAAATAAAAATCTAACTTTTTGATAATAATTAAAATAAAGTAAAAGAGAAAAATAATGTAGTTTATAAATATTTTACACCCATATAAAAACCTTTATAAAATAACTTTAAAGACATGGATATGGAAAAGGAAGAGTTGGAAGGAAAACATTAAAGGATAATTCGTTTTCAAAGAAAAGTCCCTTATCACTTGGGAAACACTTGAATCATAAAAAACATTAAATAATAACAATAAAAAACTTAAAATATCATTAGAATAGATAAATTAGTGATATATCATGTTAATGTGTCTGTTATACACCATATAAAGTAATATAGGTTCATAACATCAAAACAATGCCTCAATGAAATGAAAATTGAAACGAAGTCTGTTACCTTGAGTCTGACATGTCAGGTGTGTCTTTATATTATTGGATAATAAAATTAATTTAATTATTTAGTTTATCAATAAATTTTTTTAAATTTTTTATATATTTTATTTCAATCATTACTAATTTATATATAATTACTTAATCAATTAAGTTTGCATCGACTGTTTTGACCATATTTGGCTTATGTGTCAAAAATGACTTTTGTAGGTCGATTATGGTCAAATAGGTCATTATATAAACATATAAAGAATAAAAATAATTAAATAATTATCATATTTATACATATATTATAATTTTAAATCCAATCATGAAATACGATTATAAAAAATGAACCAACATTACAATCATGGAGACAATAGGCCATACATATACATGAGTGACGTTTCCATTTTCCAATGATCATTATGGAAAGAAGGTAAGTAAATTTTATATTTATATAATGATAAAAATATCATAAATACCATATTATTTAATTATATATACTTATATTTATCATTCTTGTGATGTGGTGATGAAAAAAGGAATCACATCTCTTCGAGGAGCCAGTAGTTCACACGTTTACAAAATACATTATCATTTTTCTTGTGAGTGAAAAGGTAAAAAGAAAATGATATATTATAATTAAATAACAGTAAATATGTCATTAATATAATAAATATATAATTTATATAAAATATATTTATTATATTTACCTTTATTACCTTCTACATAATGCGTTTGTGAAAAACGAATCACATCACTTTGCGACGTGGCAGTCCGCAGTACACACGAGAAACATTATCGTATCTATTACATATTGAAATATAAAAATATTATATATGATATAATGAATATATAGGTATAATTATGTTATAAATATCATATATAAACTTTATAACCATCATCATACCCAACCATGGGAGGTGGTAATGGAAAAATAAATGACATCGCTTCACGAGGCGGTAATCCACTATACACAATAATGATGATTTCATAACCCATTTGACAGAATATTGCATGGTTTTAGGAAATAAAAATAACCTAAAAACATCATAGTATATTTCAGATAATTGTTTTCTTATATTATCATGTTATAATAATAAATAAAGGTGGTGGAGAAAGAAATAAAATAAAAAATGCTCATTGATGAACGTTACCTCTTCTTCAGGTATCTATTTTTTGGTTTGCACAAAATGTATTTATTGGTTGGATTTATGAACAAATTATGTATTATATTATGATAGGAGATAATTGGATAATTTATTTGTGTATTTATTTTTAAAACCAATAGGTTTTTAAGGTGATAATATAGGAGGATAGGGGGTGTCCTTTTATAAGTGGGGCGAGTGACATACTTGTAATTGTTTGAAAAAGTGAATTGAAGCCATGTTTTTTTTTCATGTAAATAAGCCACAATAATGATATATTATCGATAATATAAGTAATAAGGTCTATATATGGGAAGAAAATTGGTTTTGGAAAAGTTTCTTGGTCATTTTCTCTCTTACGTTTAAATTTTAATCCCTTGGTAAACTCAATTTTACCTTAATTACGTTGATTAATTTTAACAATTCTCACTAATAATTATGGTAAAAAATTAAGTTTACCAAATTAGAAATGATAAATTATGATTATTATAAATATTTAACTCATTTTTACAAATTAAATTCATATAATTGATAAAATTTAATTTAATATTAATCCCATAGATACAACGAGACAATGTGTTTTTAAGAAGAGTATTTCTTTAGAAAAAGATGATTCTATATTACCTACATGAATAATAATCATAATTTTATGAAAATAAATTAATATTTTATGATATATAATATATAAATTCCATTTAAAACATTACCTATTAGTTATTATATTAATTAATTAAAAAGGAGAAATATTATTCATTTTAAAATATTTTTTAGAAAAACCTGTTTTTAAACCTAAAAACAAACTTACACTGAGAACCAATATAAATTTGATTAAAAATTAACTAAGTGTATTAAATATAATTATATAATTCTTATGTTACATTAAAACATATTCCAAACATAATGAAACTTTTTTAATATTTATTTTATTAAAAATAAATGACTTTATATAAAAATCTGTATTTTTCACTATTCACTGAAAAATCAATATTTTCTGAAAAATCCAAAAATTCCATCAAAAGTATATTTTGATATTATGATTGAAAAAATGATATTAATTTTATCAAATTCAAATTATATTTTTTATAAATTATTCTTTTAAATAAAACCTTGTAAGAAAAGAGTTTAGTTAAAATTATTTCTTTTTTTTTAATTTAAAAATTACATAATATTTTTATGAATGTTTTAACTATCTAATTCATATTAATAAATATGAAATATTATTTAATCTATATTTAACTATGTTATTACATGAAATCTTACCACATGAATCATATTCCTGGTTGAGCCAGAAAGGTAAGTTTAAGCATAAGTCCCATGTTAGCCATTTCTTGGCATCTCCCTTGTAGTTGTCCTCACTATATGATGTTAAACTATAGTATACCCTATGTGATGAGAATATTATTCCTCCTATTATAAGAAAAATATTCCTTATATATCAAGTGTAATATTACTTATGTAATGATCATGATATAACCATTTAAGTAGTCCCCATGGGCCTCCTCCTTAAGTGTAATCCCTTATCATATTCCTTAACCCATCATCAGATTGAGATTCCCTTCTAACTCGAAATGAGGAGCAAACAATGGGTAGACCTATATTACAATACCAACATGTATCCTTTCTACTCCCAAGAATCCCTCATGGGCCTACTCCTCAGGTTTAATCCCCAATCACATTCCTTGACCCATTAGTGGTTCAAGATTCCCTCATGACTTGACATGGGGAAGAAAGAATGAAAAGATCATTACATAATCCTTGCACAAAACATCCATGCATATAGAATTAAACTATTTACTTACCTTCTACAACAAAATTGGATACCCTATGAAATAATTATAGGATGCCTCATGCAACGAGCATGAGATGCTTCATTTGATAAGACTAATATGATGCCCCAAACACCTGGGTAGACCAAGTGCGTAAGACCCATTCATACCATCTTTGCTCTATAGCAGCACCGAAGAATCACATTAACATAATACCTATGAAAACCATCTTCACTCCTTAGTGATATATATGAAACTTCTATACATAAAACCAATCACACCTTCACTTCCCTATAGAAACAACTGGGTAGGCCAGTTATGTACGCCCCATTCATACCTTTGTTACTCAATAACAACACCCAGGTAACCCAGTTGCATAAGCCCCATTCACAACTTAGTTGATCCATAGTATCACATGGGAATTCCAATTACGTTAGCCCCATTCATTCCATCTATAATATATAACATCACATGGGAAGCCCTATTGCATAAGCTTTATTCACACCTTTACTAATTTAAAGTGGCACCTAAGTATCACAGTGGTGTAAGCCCCTTTCATACAATTAATGATCATAGTGTCACCTTGGAAGATTAAACACATAAGAACCAATCACACCATCGATACTCTTAGAATAACTTAGGTATCCCCTTGTGTAATCCCCATCTCACATATGAGCTACAAGATATTAAACTACATAGCTCAATATCCTAGTTATATGAAGTTAAATTGAATGACGATGTCCTCAACACATGAAATTAAATTATACCCCTACCTTGCATGATGAACATAGGATTCCCCATGTATGACTCATATGGGACGACACCTAACCTCTTGGGTATCCCCTATGAATAAGAACCACACTATCCCTTGTTATCACTCCTTTCGTGACATAAGTGTCCTTACCACAATAATTCAAACTATATAGACTTGTCCAGTCACACATCCTTAAACTATACACTTGAAATATATGGGGTTTTATCACTATATCTTAATAGAGTAGGTAGAATAGCTCCTTGAGGCCTAATCCTAACACACCTTGGATACCCCCAAGGTTCAATCCTGATAACCCTACACCACCATTAAATATTTATGTCTTCAATGATGCAACATAAATACCACTAATAATAGAAAACATGTCGGGGAAATCCCCCCAAAACTAATGTGAATAGACAATAGTGCCTTTCCCCAGAATAGACTAACAACATTCCCATATGACAAAGTGGTAGGGGATATTTAGACTATGTCAACCCCTATAGCCACTTTGGAGTTTCCAAGGAAGGTACATTATACCCTCAAACACCATCAGCATAGGTCCTCACAACCCATCATTGGGGGTGGGTCGATAATATCCCTACTCTAGTTGCTATGGTCTAGGAAATGTGATTCTAGTGATGCGGTATGGTCACTAGTCCTTCTCCATGATATTCCACTCTAATAGAATTCCACATCTCTTAGGAACCCTCTCCCCATCTATTTAGTGAGATAGGAATCCATGCCTCTAGGCTGATTCTCCCCATGTATTTAGCAAGATAGGTATCCACACCTTTGGAATCCCTCTCCCTATATATCTAACAAAATGGGAATTCAAAGATCCTGGGAACCCTCACCCCATCCATCCAGTGAGATAGGATTCCACAACTCATATGCATCCTTTCCCCATCCATTCAGAGAGATAAGATTCCAAATCTCCAAGTTCCCACACCCCATCCATCTATCAATATGGGTGTCCATAGTTCCTGGGAAACCTTTCCCCATCTATTTAGTGAGATGGGAATCCTTTTTTCCTAGAACCCTTACCACATCCATATGGTGTAATGAGCATCCACAGATCCTAGGAACCCTCACCCCATCCATCCAGTGAGATAAGATTCCATGCTTCCTAACACCCTTTCTCCATCCACTCAAAAATATAGGCATCCACACCTAATAGTTCCCTCAGCCCATCCACTCTGCAAGATAATCATCCATGCCTCCCATTTTTCTCACACCATCCATCCAATGAGATAGGCATTCAATCCTCATAGTGCGCTCGCCCAATCTACTTTGCAAGATTTCCATCCATGCCTCCTGATTTCCTCACCCCACCAAATTGGTAATATAGTCATCCATTCCTCTTGATGCTATCACCCTATCTATTTAGAGATATTGGAATCCACACCTCCTAGGGCCCTAACTCTATCCAACTGGAGAGATAAGAACCCATGGATCCTGAGAACCCTTTCCCCATCCATCCATAAAAATAGGTATTCATGCCTCCCGGTGACCTCTCCTAATCAACATGGCATGATAGGCATCCAAGCATCCCAATGCCCTACCCTTAACCATTTACTGAGATAATAATTCATGCCTCCCTATTCCCTCAACAAATCCTTACGGAGAAATAGGTACCCATGAATCTAGGGTTCCCTTGTCCCATCTAACCATCATGATAGCCACCCATGGATCCTGGGTCCCCTCACCTCATTACATGAGAGAAATCAACTTCTATAATTTCCAATTCCATTCCTCTATTTCCTGAATGAAGATTGTGTTTTTGGGAGGCACCATTACCTAATCCACCATTATTAGGGGAAATATAGTCTTCCTCTTGTATATATGTCTTGGGAGAACCTTTAGTTGATTTTATCACACTAGTTCCTTTTAAAAAATAAGTATCACATGGGAAAAATTACTCGAGGCACTAAACCCATATCGGGGGTAGGTCATCATCCATGATCAATAATTATCCAGTATGGTATAAATATTTTTAATGAGATTTTCTATTCCATGGCAATTCCATCATTCTTTCCCTAAGAGGCCTCATTTCAATAGATCGTGTGGTCCCTACAACCCTTGGAACACTCCCTTTCATTTTGGGCACTAAATAGGGACGTGTGCTCATCTAACCGATATTGAGACCCCAACCATTTTCCAAGCATGTTGGGTAAGCTCTCCAAGATGATTGTTCCATTAATAGACATTATGGTGGTCCTCCCCATGATACAAAACAACTGAGAACATCCTCACCATGACACCAACACTAGCCCATGGAATGTTCCCTATGAAACATACTGATTCACAACTAGAGAGAATCCAGACATAAAATGGGGTAATTTTAGGTAAATACTATGGTTGGATTCCCCTTAATCCTAAATAATTCCAATCCATCAGGGTTTGGAGGATATGACCACTCCTCCACTAGAACCCTTAGTGGTAAGAATCTAGAAGAGTTAAGGGGGATCATTCCATAGGATCCTACATAAGAATGCTGGTGAATCTAGGACAACTCAATATGAAGTCTCCCTAGCTGGTGGCACTGTGTGTGGAATAATTCACCATGTGTTCTAGTCACACAACATAAAACTTCATTATAACATCCTTGTTGCACATCGTTAAATAGAACACCATCTTTCATCCTTATTTCATGACGTTAAACTGTATAGGACCATTGGTCATGCGTACACAACCATAAAAGACACATATTCACCTCAATCACATGATATTAAAACATGGGACAATATCCTATACACATTATATAATACTATATGACATTTTCTAGGAACAAGATGTAATTTTTTTGACATTGTCTTAGTCACATGAAATTAAACTATGAAACAACATCCTGGCTATATGATGTTAAATTAAATGGTACCATGGTTAAAGCTATATGAACTTAAACTAAAATAACTATTTCCTTACCATAGGACATTAAACTACATATCCAAAATCCTATTAAAATTATGTTAAACTATATGGTTTAAAACCCCATCATATGATTTAAAATTGCACGATACTATAAACCCTTGTTAGAGAAGGATCCCCACATTCAGTGTTGCTCTACTACTAAACTATAATCTATAGATTATTATATCTTGATTCCTGGTTTCATGGGATATGTAGAGACACCCAAGTCCTGTACCCTAGATCCATCTTAGTCACTAACCTACCTCAGGACCTCCATCCTAAAGAATGCGTTCAAATCTCAATTTTTAATATTCCCTATTGATAGGATCAAATATGGAGTGGAGTAGACCCTATATTGTTGTGTTTTGGATTAATATTCCCCTAATTTATCTCTACAATTTGCGTCTTCCTCTATTTGGATCCTCATTATCCATAAAATCATAATGGTTCCCCTAACGATGATGGTGCCTATCCAAATTAGCTCACCTCTAGTCTTGGGTACATGCCTTGATGGATATCTTATGATAGATGATGGTTCATGTGTTTTTATCATGTTCAATGGTTAATTATGACTTTATTCTCCCCTTCCTTGACTAAAGATATTGTGGAACCTATGTTTCAAACATGGTCAATAGTTTTTCATTACTTGTTAGTTACCCTACTTCCACAGTCCAGATCTTAGAAGTCTTAATTTATTTCCTTTATAACTCCTTGTGTTTTTGTGGATTTCTAAAACCTTTGGTTTTACACCTCAGTGTGTAACGACCCAAAGTATTTCAATGGAAAAGTCCCTTCTTATATTTATGTCATAAAAACACAAAATAATGAACTACTAACTGATAAGTGACCTTTAAACATAATTTTGTCACCCCTATGTTTGGAATTTTAAAAATATGACATACACGGTTGTGTTCAAGATAGTTTTTGGAGTCTAATGGAACAAAAATAATTTTTGGTGAATAGTAAACTACCCTTATGAATAGTAACCTACCCTTATGAATAGTAATATGACCCTTATGAATAGTAAATAATAGTAACATTACCTAGGAATAATAAAATGAAATTTAGACATCTTAGAAAGTGACAATTTGACCTTAGTGAAAGTTTTTGGTATTTTATAAGTCATAAATAATTAATTATAATTAATTAATTAACTTAAAAGAATATTTATTTCCATGAAATGTACTAATAAATTATTGAATCAATGTCTAATAGTTTTTAGATAATTTTATAAGACCCTACGTAATTTTTGAATGAACTATAAAATCAGTTTTAATCTTAAAAACTGTTTTTTAAGTAAATTATTATTTTATTTAAATATTAAAATAATAATATTTAGAAACTTATTTTTGAAAAATGTACTTCATTTTTGGATTAAAAACATTTAGAAATGGTTGGGGTAAAGTTTTGGTATTTTTCTGAGATACTTGAATTTTTGATGAATAGTTGAATCCGATAATTCACAATAAATGCTAAATAATGTATTAATTGAGTCATCGATGATGTTCTGCTGATGTAATCCCACTTGGTTCGGTATTAAATTATAAAATTACTATTCTTGGTCATTCAAGACTCACTATTCCTTATCTTAGGTGAAATTAATAAACTAATAAATTTTATATTAAGGAAACCCCTCTCCCCTCCACTATAAAAGCCACCCTTCACTCCCTCTTTTCCTCACACCTCTCAAGCTCCAAGACTTCTCTAAACTCAGACAAAAAATCTTCCCTAGAACCTCCCCCGCTTCCGAAAGCTTCTGGTCTCATCAAAAGACCAATACTAGGAGGATCTCAAGAGGATCTCAAGAGGAAGATTTAAGAGGTAATTTTCCTCCCTCTTCTCCTTTAATTTCCTTTCATGTTCAAGTTCCTTTCTTGATCTCCCCCACCTATATTCATCAAAATTGTTTTGTAACTCCAGTATTATACATATAATTTAATTTTATGAATCTAATGGTATATTATATCACCCCACACCCTTTACCTATTCCTTTTATTTTATTAAAGAGAACATTGTTCATGAGGTGTTAATTTATCACCTTCAAAAACGACATGCCCTCTTTTTCCATTTCTACCTTCAGATATGGTCATGAAACCATTTTTATGGTTGAACTAGAATATTTTATATGTATTATGTTATATTTTAAGTTCTTTAAATAACCTATGGCCATATTACTAAGTTAAAAGTTAAAGCAAGTTCGTTGTGATCCAAAAACCGCTCAAATTAACCCAAATAACCATCATTAAATTGTTATCTAATGATTCGTCCAAATGGATCTAATATAATTCATTATAAAATTATTAAAGCTACTGTAATATAATTAATAACATGTAATATCATTTCTGGATGTTTACTCATGATCTACCCAAACATCAATTTAAGAATACAAGTGAACCACTCAAGAAAACCATAAAAACGAACATCCCCGAACAATGTTTTTAAACTCTATAAGTCATCCAAGGAACATAATATGACATAATGAAACCATAATGAACCCTATTAATTCAAAAATGGTTCTGGATTTCTAATTAATGAATATAATGTCATTATATAGGACATTAAAGAGAAGGACACATCCAGGTACAAGGTAAGGGAAAATCTCGAACCCAATTTTCTTCCTTCGGGTTCTCCCTCTTTCACTGCATTTTTGATATGGTTACTCCTCAAAGATCATTTTCTCATCATTGAATTTTCTTTTCTGGGATATACATGTATGTCACTGGTTTTTATGTCAATCAAAATGTTTTCCAAAAGAACTCTTCTTTCAAGAACTCACCTTTTACCTCTCATTCAAGGTTGATGGTTCTTGTATCAAGTATGTTGTTCCCTCTTTCTTTTGGGAACCCAAAGCTTATGAATGTGTTATTATGAGATGAAACCCATTCCATTCCATCGGTTATTTGTGTACATGTTTGATATGTGTTGTATGTGTCAAGCATGATAATGATAATGTTATGATGTGATGAGTGTGCCTGGAATTATATAGCGCAATATGAATGTTTAAATGTGACGGGTGCACCCAAAATTATATAGCGCTCCAATGCATTGGGTAAAGTGATGAATCTCTTGAGTATATGTGAAATGATTTGTGAACAATATTCTATCTTGGTTTAAAAATATGTGTGGTAGTTAACCACTAATACATGATGTTTCATTTTTATGCATTGCCACATTTCAAGTCTTTTATTTATGCTCCTCTCATGTTCATGATCTTTTTCCTATGTCATGATTATGCTCACCCCATGATATATTGTTCTTATATATCCTCTTACTGGGATTTTACCTCACCTTTTTTGATGTATATCCTTAGGTGGCTACATGTACTAAGGATAGGGCAAGTTCCACTAAGAAGCTAGTGAAGAAGAAATTAAATAAATGTTTATGGTTGATGTTGTATTTGTTATGTGTGGTCCTAGTTTTCACAATACACTAAACCTTTATATCCTATATGTGTAATGCTATTATGTTGTTTATATTTGAAATTATATAATAGTATTGAAAGAAAAGGCTGGGTCTCTATAGTTGGTATCAGAGGAAAGGTTTAGTTAATTTGGGAATTAGGATTAGTAAACCCTAGAGAAAACCTCTAGCATGAGAATAAGTACAAATATGTACACAAGAATATTTACCCAGGGATCCCATATGTTATGTTTTTGGTATAATTGTTTAAATGAATAAGTTATTCATGACTTGTTTACTTATGTTTTGTTCTAACCTTTTCTATTTTCGAAAATGGTGGGAACCAGGAGAAATCAGGCCAACAACTCTTGCAAGGGCTAATGCAACGATTGCCCGAACGACATACCCAATGATTTTGGGAGGTGGAGTTCAAAACTTCATGGTGATGTTTACCCAATTATCTCGGGTAATGAATAATAACCATAATAATGGGGAATGCCCTCCTTCATCGAAGAGGGAGAAACTAGCTATAGAATGTTTTATGCGGCAACGACCACCGACGTTTTGTGGATCTTCCGATCCACTAGTTGTGGAACAATGGGTCAACTCCCTAGAGAAGATCTTTTCTGTACTTCACTGTTCTGAGATAGACAAGGTGACTCTAGCCGTTTATCATCTAGATGGAGAAGTCGATCAATGGTGGGCTTTGATTAAGAACACCAAGCCAAGGGAGGAAATTGAAGAGATGGAATGAGAAGACTTTAAGATAATGTTTCTTAATAAGTACTTCCCACGAACTCTTCGCACGAAGATAGATAGAGAATTTATAGAGCTGAAGCAAAAAGAAGGAGAATCTGTCACAACCTATGAAGCAAATTTCACAAGGCTTTCAAGGTATGCTTCGGGTTTTGTTATCAACAATGATAGAAAAATTGATAGATTCTTTAATGGATTAAAACCACATCTTTGAAAGGCTCTTGGAATTCGAGACTTTGGGAGTTATGAAGAAGTTGTTCGGTGTTCTCTCAAAGTGGAGATGGAGTTTGGAGAATGGTCCCATGGCTATGGTGATAAGAAAAGAAAGATGGAGTTTCAAGCTGGTGAATCTAGTGACAAAGGTGGGAAGAAAAATCAACGACCCACATGCCAAAAATGTGGGAAGTTGCACCATGGGAGCTGCCTTAAAGGTAAGGGGAGATGCTTTAAGTGTGGGAAAGAAGGGCACCAAGATCAAGAGTGTAGAAAAGACATGAAAAGGAAGGATAATGTATCTGATGAAAGGAGAGAACCACTCGTGTTTCAATGCTACAACTGTAGGGAGCTAGGGCACTATTCAAACCAGTGCACTAAACCTAGAGCTCTCGAGGGTAATCAGTGCCAAAAACCCCCAAAGCCAAAGTAACAAGGGAAGGATTATGCCATCACTACTGAGGAGGTGGAACATGATAATGAAGTCGTACAATCTACACTTCCTATTTACTCAAGAATGGAAAAAGTCTTATTTGATTCTGGTTCTACGCATTCCTTTATATCTTGCATGTTTTCTAGAACTATAGAATCGAAGCCCCAAAATATTGAAGTAGAGTTATTTGTAAAAACACCAAGTGGTGTAATCATTGCAACCCATGTGTTTGACTCTTCTCCTATTGATGTATGTGGGAAGATTCTTCCGGAAAATCTCGTAATAATTCCCTTGGTGGAATTCGACGCTATAATGGGAATGGATTGGCTCTCGTTATATAGAGCACATATCAACTGTTGGGAAAAGGAAATATATTTTCATATTCCGAACCATCCCATGTTCCTATACAAATGAAAGGAATATCATGAATATCCTTTGAAAAATCCTTCAATGGTGTGGGTGTTGATTCCCTATGAAGAAGCATACCTCGCCCAAATGGTTGAGTCAAAGGAAAGTTCTATCCTTGAGGAAATGCCCATCGTGAGGGAATACTGTGATGTATTTCCCAAAGAGTTACCCGGAATTCCCTCATATCGTGAGGTAGAGTTCTCAATTGAACTCATACCTGGAGCTACTCCTATCTCGAAGTGACCCTATAGGATGGCTCCTATCGAACTGGAGGATTTAAAGAAGCAGCTGCAAGAGCATCTGGACAAAGGGTTCATACGCCCTAGTGCATCACCTTGGGGTGCGCCAGTGCTCTTTGTAAATAAGAAGGATGGAACCATGAGACTGTGTATCGATTATCGGGAACTCAACAAGATCACCATAAAGAACAAGTATCCTCTCCCAAGGATTGATGACTTGTTTGAACAGTTAAGAGGAGATAAATACTTCTCAAAGGTGGATCTTCATTCTAGATATCATCAAGTAATGGTGAAGAAGGAAGATATTCAGAAGAATGCCTTCTGTACAAGGTATGGGCACTATGAGTTTTTTGTGATGCCCTTCAGACATAATAATGCCCCTGAAATCTTCATGGATTTGATGAATAGAGTCTTTAGACATTACCTTGACAAATTTTTGGTAGTTCTTATCGATGATATTCTCATCTACTCCAAGAGAAAGGAGGAACATGAAGAACATCTAAGACTTGTGTTAGCGACATTGAGAAAGGAGAAGTTGTACGCCAAGTTTAGCAAGTGTGACTTTTGGATGAATCAAGTCACGTTCTTGGGACATGTGATCACAAGTGAAGGAATTTCTATGGATCCTTCAAAGACAAAGGAAATTGAGGAATGGTCTACGCCCTCTAGTGTCACAGAAATCCGTAGTTTTCTTAGATTAGTTGGGTACTACCGACGTTTTGTGAGAAACTTCTCACGATTGTCAAGCCTGATAACTAAGTTAACAAGGAAAGGGGTAAAGTATGTATGGACGGAAGAATGTGAGGGAAGATTCAAGGAGATAAAGAGAAGGCTGATCACTGCACCTGTACTCACATTATCGAAATGTGGAGAAAGTTTTGTGATATACAATGATGCTTCAAAGAAAGGATTGGGTTGTGTACTCATGAAAAATGATAATGTGGTAGCCTACAACTCACGACAGTTGAAGATCCATGAGCAGAACTACCGACGTATGATCTAGAGCTGGTAGCCGTGATTTTTTCCTTGAAAATATGGAGGAACTACCTTTATGGAGAGAAGTGTGACATATAAACCAACCACAAGAGACTAAAGTATATATTCACACAAAAGGATCTCAACATGGGTCAAAGGAGATGGTTAGAGCTAATCAAGGATTACGATTGCTCTATTCACTATCATCCTGGAAAGGCGAACAAGGTAGTTGATGCTCTAAGTAGAAAATAACCTGCTACTCTATCCATGTTGAGGATTGATAAAGACCCTATCTTCTTGGATATGCAAAGAATGGATTTGGAAATCACAAGGGCAGGGGATACATCCTACCTTGCCCAAATGATTGCACAGCCATCCATCCAAGAGAAGATTAAGGAAGCACAAAGGGATGATGTGGAGATACAAAAGAGGGTGAATGTAGTAAAGGAAGGGAAGCTGCAAGAGTTCCATATCGACGATGATGGTGTGATTCGGTTTTGAATGCGGCTTTGTGTGCCTTCATCACCCGGGATAAAGAAGGAGCTATTAGATAATGAACATAGCTCAACTTTCTTCTATCCATCCTGGAAGTACCAAGATGTATCATGATCTCCGAGAGCACTTATGGTGGGATAACATGAAGAAGGAGATTGCGGAATATATATCAAGGTGCTTGGTACGTCAGTAAGTTAAAGCTAAGAGACAAAAGTCCAAGGGTATGATGCATCCATTGCCTATACCCATGTGGAAATGGGAAAATGTTACTATGGACTTTGTCACGGGTATCCCGAAGACGTCAAAGGGGAATAATGCGATTTAGGTTGTGGTTGAACGACTCACCAAGACTGCCCATTTTATCACTATTCGGGAAGACCTATCACTTGAACAACTTGCAAGGATATATGTGAAGGAAGTGGTGAGACCGCACGGGGTTCCACTCTCAATTGTCTCTGACCATGATCCAAGGTTCACATCTAAGTTCTGGAGGAGCCTTCAACATGCTTTGAGTATTGAATTAAATTTCAGTAGGGCCTATCAGCCCCAAACTGATAGCCAGTCTGAAAGGACTATTCAGACGCTTGAAGATATTCTAAGATCCCGCTCTCTTGAATTATAAGGTGGTTGGGATCAGCATCTCCCATTGGTTGAGTTCTCATACAACAATAGCTTCCACTCGAGTATTCAGATGGCTCTGTATGAAGCTCTTTATGGGAAGCGACGTAGAACTCCAACCTGTTGGGATGATGTTGGAGAATGAAAGATACTTGGTCCCGATCTTGTTCAAGAGATGACAGAGAAGGTTCAAGTCATCCAGAAACACATCAAAGCTACTCAAAGTCGGAAAAAGAGCTATGCTGACAACCGTCGAAGGGACTTGGAGTTTGACGTCAGAGATAAAGTCTTCCTTTGAAAATTTCCATGGAAGAGAGTCATGATATTTGGGAAGAAAGGGAAGTAAAGCCCAAGGTACATTGGCCCCTTTGAGATCCTTGACCATATAGGAACCGTGGCCTATCATCTGGCACTTCCACTGAATATGGCTCAAGTTCATTATGTTTTACATGTATCACTACTGAGGAAGTACATACCAGACCCCTCACATGTACTAAACTCAGAGGTGGTGCAGCTGAAAGATGATCTATCCTATGAGGAGCAGCCGATAAAAATTTTGGACCAAAGTGATAAGGTTCTACGCAACAAGACAACCCGCCTTGTCAAAGTGTTGTGAAGGAACCATAAGTTTGAGGAAGCAACTTGGGAACCAGAAGAGGTAATGAAGGAGAAGTACCCTCACCTGTTTGTGTAAAGTGAAATTCCGGGGGCGAAATTTCTTAAGGGGGGAAGAATGTAACGACCCAAAGTATTTCAATGGAAAATTCCCTTCTTATATTTATGTCATAAAAACACAAAATAATGAGCTACTAAGTGATAAGTGACCTTTAAACATAATTTTCTCACCCCTATGTTTGGAATTTTAAAAATCCGACATACACGGTTGTGTTCAAGATAGTTTTTGGAGTCTAATGAAACAAAAATAATTTTTGGTGAATAGTACCAACCCGTATGAATAGTAACCTACCCTTATGAATAGTAATATGACCCTTATGAATAGTAAATAAGAGTAACATTACCTATTAATAATACAATAAAATTTAGACATCTTAGAAAGTGACAATTTGACCTTAGTATACATTTTTGGTATTTTATAAGTCATAAATAATTAATAATAATTAATTAATTAATTTAAAAGAATATTTATTTCCCTGAAATGTACTCATAAATTATTGAATCAATGTCTAATAGTTTTTAGATAATTTTATAAGACCCTACGTAATTTTTGAAAGAGCTATAAAATCAGTTTTAATCTTAAAAACTGTTTTTAAGTAAATTATGATTTTATTTAAATATTAAACTAATAATATTTGGAAAATTATTTTTGAAAAATGGACTTCATTTTTGGATTCTACACGTCGAAAAATGGTTGGGGTAAATTTTTGGGATTTTTCTGAGATACTTAAATTTTTGATGAATAGTTGAATCCGATAATTCACAATAAATGCTAAATAATCTATTAATTGAGTCATCAATGATGTTCTGCTTATGTAATCCCACTTGGTTCGGGATTAAATTATAAAATCACTATTCTTGGTCATTCAATACTCACTATTCCTTGTCTTACATGAAATTAATAAACTAATCAATTTTATATTAAGGAAACCCCTCTCCCCTCCACTATAAAAGCCACCCTTCACTCCCTCTTTTCCTCACACCTCTCAAGCTCGAATCCTTCTCTAAAATCTGCCCAAAAATATTCCCTAGAACCTCCTCCACATCCAAAAGCTTCTGGTATCATCAAAAGACCAATACTAGCTTCCATAAGGAGGATCTCAAGAGGAAGAGTTTAGAGGTAATTTTCCTCCCTCTTCTCCTTTAATTTCCTTTCATGTTCAAGTTCCTTTCTTGATCTACCCCCACATATATTCATCCAAATTGTTTTGTAACTCCATTATTATACATATAATATAATATTATGATTCTAATGGTATATTATATCACCCCACAACCTTTCCCTCTTCCTTTTATTTTATTAAAGAGAACGTTGTTCATGAGGTGTTAATTTATCACCTTCAAAAACAACATGCTCTCTTTTACCATTTATACCTTCAGATCTGGTCATGAAACAATTTTTCTGGTTGAAATAGAATATTTCATATTTATTATGTTCTATTTTAAGTTCTTTAAATAACCTATGTCCATATTACTAAGTTAAAAGTTAAAACAAGTTCGTTGTGATCCAAAAACCGCTCAAATTAACCCAAATAACCATCATTAAATTCTTATCTAATGATTCGTCCCCATGGATCTAATATAATTCATTATAAAATTATTAAATCTAATTTAATATCATTAATAATATGTAATATAAGTTCTGGATGTTTACTCATGATCTACCCAAACTTCAATTTAAGAATACAAGTGAACCACACAAGAAAACCATAAAAACGAAATCCCCGAACAATGTTTTTAAACTCTATAAGTCATCCAAGGAACATAATATGACATAATGAAACCAGAATTAACCCTATTAATTCACACATGGTTCTTTATTTCTAATTAATGAATATAATGTCATTATACAGGACATTAAAGTGAAGGACACATTCGGGTACAAGGTAAGGGGAAATCTCGAACCCAATTTTCTTCCTTCGGGTTCTCCCTCTTTCACTCCATTTTTGATATGGTTACTCCTCAAAGATAATTTTTTCATTATTGAATTATCTTTTCTGGGATATAAATGTATGTCACTGGTTTTTATGTCCATCAAAATGTTTTCCAAAAGAACTCTTCTTTGAAGAACTCACCTTTTACCTCTCATTCAAGGTTGATGGTTCTTGTATCAAGTATGTTGTTCCCTCTTTCTTTTGGGAACCCAAAGCTTATGAATGTTTTATTATGAGATGAAACCCATTGAATTACATGGTTTATTTATGTACATTTTTGATATGTGTTCTATGTGGCAAGCATGATAATGATAATGTTATGATGTGATGGGTGCACCCAGAATTATATAGCACAATATGAATATTTAAATGTGACGGGTGAGCCTGAAATTATATAGCGCTCCAATGCATTGGGTAAAGTGATTAATCTCATGAGTATATGTGAAATGATGTGTGAAAAATATTCTATCTTGGTTCAAAAATATGTGTGGTAGTTAACCACTAAGACATGATGTTTCATTTTTATGCATTGCCACATTTCAAGTCTTTTATTTATGCTCCTCTCATGTTCATGATCTTTTTCCTATGTCATGATTCTGCTCACCCCATGATATATTGTTCTTATCTATCCTCTTACTGGGCTTTTAGATCACCCCTTTTGATGTATATCCTCAGGTGGCTACATGTACTAAGGAGAGGACAAGTGCCACTAAGAAGCTAGTGAAGAAGAAATTAAATAAATGTTTATGGTTGATGTTGTATTTGTTATGTGTGGTGCTAGTTTTCCCAAGACACTAAACCTTTGGATCCTTTACGTGTAATACTATTATGTTGTTTATCTTTGAAATGATGTAATAGTAATGAAAGAAAAGGCTGGGTTTCTATACAGTGCATGAACGGTTATTGAGTAAAGAGGTCGGTATCATTAAGACCTTTCTCAAACCAATTTCATTTTTCCTCTACTGCATGCTTCCATATAAGAGGGAAACCCTCTCACAAATCCTTATTTCCCACATTTATAATGACTCACATGGGTTAAATATTCTATTTAGGGTTTTTACACACATAGTTGAGCTGCATAAAACCTCAGTCTAAGAATCATGACCTTAAATTGTGTACAATTCACTCCATGGAAGTTCAATGTGGTAAAAGTACTGTTTGTCACTTTATTCACATCAAGTTTGTACTCTCTTCTATTTTATATGAACTTATCCGAAACACACCACCTACGGTCCAAGATCTACAACCTTAAACTAGCTGCACATTTTTAGCCCAAGATTTACAAATTTAAATTAAAAATCCTATCGTCCTTGTCATATGATGTTAAACTATATGAAAACATCCTCATAACATGATGTTGAACTATATATTTAACATGTGTGATAAAAATGGGATGCCTTTTATGATAAATATGAGATTGTCCATATTCTGAGGTGTATGAATTTAAACTACAAATCCAAACATCATAGTCACATGACATAAAAATATATGACATCATCCTTGATACATGATGTTCAGCTATTGTATACCCTATATAACAAGCATATAATTTATCATGTGGAAAACATGATATTACTATTTATTTAGTGTAAGATTCCATATCATGAGATGATCACTAGGTAGTTCCATTGGTCCTTCTCCTCTGGTGTAAGACCCAAATATATTTTTAGACCCATTAGAAGGTCGATATTCCCTCATAAACTTACATGAGGGATAAAAATAATAATCCCTAGTGTTGAATCCATAGGTATGTACCTACAAATCCCAAAATAGCACTTATGGGCCTCCTCCTTTGGTGTAAGACCCAATCATATTCCTCGACCCATTAACATGTCAATATTCCCGTGTATCCTAACATAAGGAATAAATAATGGGAAGCTCAATGTGTAAGCCCACACACATCGTCATTTCACATGATGTTAAACTATAGTATACCCTATGCAATGATCATGAGATTCCTTATGTGATGATACAAATATTCCCCATGGAAAACATGAGATGATGCCTCCATCCCTAGGCATATTTCATGCATAAGCCCCCAATCACACCATCGTTTCTCCTCCATGACAATGGGAAGCCCCTAGCGCAAGACCACCATGGTCAAATCTATATGACCTTAAATTGAACAAACCACATGTCCTTACAATATAATGTTAAAATGGATCTTCAATGTCATTTATATACAACATTAAACTACATAGTCCATATCCCTATCACATGACTTAAAATAGTGTGATGACTCGAACCCTCACTTGAGGGGATTTCCTCCCTTTTGGTTCCAGCCATCTTTTATCCCATGGTTAAGAAATATGTGTGTATTTATTCCTAGATACATGGGATATGTAGTGACATATAGATCTTATACCCTAGACCCAATCCAACTACCAACCCATTTTTGGGTATTCTACCTTAGGAATATGCTCAATCCTTACCTGATGATAGGATCATCGAGTGAATTTGAGAGCATGGAGGAATATATCATATATCATTTAACACTCCTTTAAGAATCCTAATAAGTTCACCTTCACTCTTCATTAATTCTTAATTCTAGACCATCATCACCCTCCTAGTTTGAACATGATCCCTAATAGCAATGGTTCTTGGCCAAAATGGATCACCCCCATCTTAAGAAAACACCATGAAGGATCCTTGTAAGGAAATGATGGTTCTAATTTTTAAAAAATAGCCAAAGGTCGATCCGAAATTTGTTCACCCCATCCTTTTCTATTGTGGTTGTGGATCCTGTATTTCAAACATGGTCAATAGTCATTCCCTACCAATTAGTCACCCCTTCCATAGTCCAGATCTTGGAAGTCATGACTTCCCTACTTTCCATCCCCTTTATTCTAGTGGAGTTTCAATACCATTTGTGTTATCCCATTGTGTGTTTGTCTATAATGACTCAGAAATTTAGAGTCATTGGACCTTTCCCATTTTATCTCTTTTTTCCCTTATATTCTCTTCCTAATGATAAGGGGAACTCCACATCACACCTTTTTTCTCACACTGAGTATGGATCAAGTGGTATTAAGAGTCATTGTGGAGTCTTCTCCAAGAATAGTTGAGATGTGCTGGTGTTCCCAAGTGGAATGTCACCCTCGTATGGTATGAACTCTAAAAACATAAACTAGGAGCCTTGGTCCAAGTATAATGACATTAAAATTTGTGCAACTCATACTAGAGTTGTTTCATGTAGAACTAAGCCTTATTTTCCCTCTATTAATTTCAGGTTACTACTATTTCATGCCACACAAACCTCTTTGAGACACACTCCCATATGGTCCAAGCATCGTGACATTAAACTATTTTCAAACCCAAAATCTGAACTCCACGACATTAAACTGGTAGTGTCCCCTTTTGGTCTTAACAGCATGATCTTAAACCATATAGATGGTGTCCCTCTATACAAAACATTAAACTGTATATTTGGCTTCTCATACTCACTTGAGATGTTGACCCCCACTTCCATTATTGGTCTCACTCCATACTACGATTTAGAACTATGTGCAGATTGACTAGCTACAAATCCTCTTTGGTCTAAGAATCATGAACTTAAACTTTTTGAAAACTTATGGTCCAGGAATTATGAACTTAAATGGTGTGCAACCTACCCCATAACCATTTTTTGGGTGCAAGGCCTCATTTTCCCCAATTCATGTCTTGTTTTAAAATCCTTGACTTCACATGAATCCTCCTGAAGTACCACCACTTGGTGCAAGATTTATAAACTTAAAATATTAGAAACATAGTTTCAAAATTATGACATTAAAATATGTGTCATTGGCTCCAATTATCCCTAAATTAGTATCTAGTTTTTATCATCTTTATTGTTTTAAAAAACCAATGCCCCATCTTTCACCACATCTTCACCCGAGCGGATTTCCCCTTACTCAATATTGGTCTACAACCACATTAAATTCAATAAATATGTTTGGATTGATCCCCCATTCAATGGGATATGTACTTACTCCTAGATCCCCTATCTCAATCCCAGATGAAAGTCCTCTCATCTTCCATGCCTTTTTTGTGGTCTTTTCCCCACAAAAGACCATAACACCTTCAAAAATACTAGGTCATTGTGACACTCTAGCAGAGGTGGTCTAAGAATCATGAATTTAAACTGTATAAATTCATATATACATATGACCCTAAATATGTACCCATATACTCTAACTATAATGACCATAAACTTCCCAAGGTAAAGGAACAAATGACTATTAGGTTGAAAAACCATAGAGAAAACCTAAGCATAATTCAAACTTACACCCACCAAATCACCCTTGTGACTTGGGAAAAAGTGATGGTGTGAATTGAAGAGGTACAAATACATATAGACTCATCACAGGGCCTCAAAAAGAGCATATCTACACTCACTAGACCCACTGGTTCATGTAACATTTAGAGCTAAAACTTAACTTTCCTTACTTTATGATATCTTGCATGAGGTACCACCCAATTATTTCTATTTTCATTCATCCCACTATCTATACATGGTTTATTTTCATTCAAAATGGTCCACACATTCTAGCTATATCACAATAAACTATACGACACCATGGTCAAAGCTATACGACCTTAAACTGCATCAATCACATGTCCTCACCACATGATGTTAAACTTCATGTTCAACATCCTTAATGCAAGATGTTAATCTACATGACTTTCATCCACATTTCATGATGTAAATTGAAAAATGTTTCCATACCTCACCTGAGAGAAAAATTTTCCCCTTTGGTGTAGGTCACCTACCACACCTCACAAGTTCATTTACCATCACTTGGAAACTATGATGATGCTCCCCTTGAATGGAGAGTTTGTCTCTTGATTAGATTGATAAACCCACCCAATATGCTAAAAAACACAGTGGAGTAATCATAATATAATTTAGATACACTCAACAATTACCTCAAGTTCACCCCATGCTTTGTGTCTTCCTTGATTTGGATCGCCACCATCTTCCATGTCTAAACGATCCTCCTATCGATGATATTCCCTGGAAAAAAGTGATCACCTACTATCCTAGACACATTCCCTAAAGTAATTTTGTTGAAAATATGGTAGTTATAATGTTTTGAATATGTTCAATAGTTTACCCTCATTTTTATGTTCTTCCCCTTGGAAGTATAATAGCAGAATCAGTATTTTGAACATGGTCAACAGTCATCCCCTATCACCCTATAAATCCTATTTATATTCCTTGTCATGGGATTTATGATTCATTTCCTCCATATTAATATTTTTCCTGGTAGAACACAACACCCCTAAAGTTACCCTACTGGTGTACCTATGTATTTTGGGAATGAAAGTTGGCTATGTAGAGTCACTCCCTCCAACCAATTTTCTCTTGTTTAAGACACTACCAATGGTTGATGAATCATTCCGACCCCTCCCTTCATTACATGTCTAACACTATCATGTTGAAGAATGATCTTCTATTACCTCTTTTTTCTCACACTAAGCATGAATCACATGGGATTAGATATTTTGGTTGATTATTTCATCAAACCAATCAAGATATAGTGGACCTCGAGGTATGGATTTTTTTCTCAGTGCTTTCCTCAAAATTCGGTCCTCCTTTCCCTCCTTGTCGTCAATTGACTCCATTCTGACTGGGGACATTTTTTTGTTTTTTAAAATGCATCCAAGAATGGAAAAAATTTTGAAAACCAAAATCTAGGATCATATTTCATTTCATAGGCATCTATTTTATTTGTTGTAGATCCCAATCAGACTCACAGATCTAAAGTTATGGCCGTTCAAAGTTAGATTTTTGAAAAAATCATACCATGGTGATTGTAGAGAAAATTATATAATTTCATGAAACATTAAAAAATTTCATGAAAAAACCTTCATGATTGTGAAACTGAGTTGTAAAATAAAGGATATATCAAACAAATAAGTTCAATGAATAGACGATCCAATATCCAAAAACAAATTCAAGTTCATGCAACTCCATGGGTTGTGCAACCCAACCCAATGTTGTGCGACATAGGATTTTTTGTATAAAATAACCAAAATGCCTATAAATAGGGAATCATCCCCTCATTTTTAGAGAAAGGCCTCTAGTATTTGAGTGTCTAAGCTCTTGCTCACATAACTCAAGCATGAAATCTCCAAAATCCCCAATTTACATGAAATTACCTTGAAAATTCCCACAACACATAGGCTTATGCTTGAGATGTTTTCATGAATCTTTATGCATAGGGGACCCAATATCATGAAAAGTGTAAATTTAATGTAATTATATTTTTTTACAACTCCAAAGTTTCACGACATAGTGTTTTCTAAAATCATGCTTGTAGGTCATGCCTCATGCAAACTAATTTTCATAAAAACACCAGACGTTGTGCGATACAATGCTAAGTTGTGCAACACAACACCTAGTTTCATGAAATAGCACATAGTATTGATAAATTGTGAAAAGTTGCACAACCCATCATATAGTTTCAAAAATTAGTGTTTTTCATCCATACAAACCTACTGGTCCATTTCCCAGGGGCTTTACCCCCATACTTTCACTCAGGATTAGTGTCTGGATTTGGTGTCGGGCATTTAGTCTAGTCCATTTACTACCATCACTGACCCCATATGAAAAATTGATATTTTCAATGTGAAAGTTTTGAGCCAGATCAAGGAATTTTTAGTTATAACATATAAAACCCCACCTCCCATCTCAGATATTTCCATGACTTGGAATACTCCTCATGACTCCCTGAAACACCTTGAGTCGAGTTATTATTCTTATCCCATTCATTGTACTATGATTTGAGATAGTCATCTTGGTTTACTAAAATACCTTGAGTCGAAATAATACTCAATAAATTCCATAAGTCCCACCACTTTACTTTTATACCAGGTTGAAATAGAAAGTTTCACTTCAGCTTAAGTCCCACATAATCCATTTCTAAGAATCACCCACCTATTAGTACTCACTACATGATGTTAAACTATATTATACCCTATTTTATGAGTATAGGATGCCTCCTATGATAAGAAAAAAATGTATTACATATTAATAATAAGATTCCTCATGTAATGATCATGAGATAACCCCCACAAGTAGTCCCCATGGGCCTCCTCCTCAGGTGTAATCCCCAATCATATTCCTTAATCCATCAGTAGATTGATATGCCCTCATGACATGAAATGAGGAGGAAAAATTGGAATCCCTAAAGTGAAATCCTCAAATGTATCCCTATTTCTACCAAGTAGCCCCCAAGTCCTCCTCCTTAGGTGTAATATCCAATCATATTCCTTGGCCCATAAATGGGTTGATATTCCCTCATGAATCCACAGAAGGAAGAAATAATTCTCAGCTCAATCCGTAATCCTCACACAAAACATCCTTGAACATGACATTAAACTATGGACTTAACCTATGAAAGAAATGGGATTCCCCATGAAATAAGTGTTGGATTCATTTTTCAATGAGCATGAGATACCTCATGTGACAATCATGAGATGATACCCAAAAAACTTGTGAATTTTAGCTGTGTAATATCCATTCATAACTTCATTACTCCATAGCAGCGCTCAAGAAACACATTCACGTAATACCTATAAATACAATCTTCGATATTTAGAGACATACATGAATCTTCTATATATAAGACCAATCATAGCTTTAATTATCCATATTACCACTGAGGTATCCCCATTGCATAATCCCCATTCACACATTTTATACTCCATAGCATCACCCAGGTGGCCCAGTTTCATAAGTCCTATTTACACCTTTTGTACTCCATAAGTACACCTGGGAAAACTAGTTATATAATCCCAATTAATACCATAATTTCTCTATAGCATCACCCAAGAAGCCCTATGGCATAAGCCCCATTCACAGCTTCACTACTCCATAATATCACTCAGGCTACCCAACTTTGCAATCCCCTTTCATACCATTTCTACTCCTAACATCACCCATGTATCATTCACACAGAAGCCCCAATCACACCATCACTGCTCCTATAATCACTTGATAAGCCCTTGATGTAAGCTCCATCTCACATCCAAGTTTCAAGACTTTAAACTACATAGCTCAATGTCCTAGTCATACGATGTTAAACTACATGAAAGCTTCCTCAAAATGCGATGTTAAACTATAGCCACACCCTATGTGATGATCAAAGGATTCCCCATGTATGAATCACATGGGATGACACTTCACCTATTAAGAGGTTACTATTCATAATCCCCACACCATCCTTTAATATCTATCCTTTCATGACATGATAATCCTTACCACATGACATTAAACTACAAAGACCATCCCAACCACACAACCTTAAATTGTGAACTGAAACTACATGGGTTTTGATCCTTGTTTTCTAATAGTATATGTTAGATTCCTCCATGAGGACTAATCCTGAAACACTTGGTATACCCCCTAAGGCTCAACCTCTACCCAAAAGATTTTAAACTTGTGACCAAAATATCCACACAAGATGTTAAACCTTTGACCAACCTATCTGCACAAGGCATTAAAAATGTGACCAACTTATCCCCACATGACATTAAATTTGTGGCTAACCTATCCCCAAAAGATGTTAAACCGGTGACAAACCTATCTCCACAAGACATAAAACCTATGGACAAACTATCCCCACAAGAAATTAAAACTACGACTAACCTTTCCCCACAAGATGTTAAACCTCTAACCGACTTGTCCCCATAATATGTTAAACCTATGACCAAATTGTCCCCATAATACTATAAACCTGTGAAACCCACTATATACATAATAATATCTACCTCATGTGATGATCATGGGATTATAGAGGTATTAAGAATCAGATACCTTTCACCCTTAGAGTGAATTACCCTATGAAAAATATGGGATGTATTGGGTTTTACACCTAAGATTCCTTACATATGAGATTCCCTCGACTTCAAAAGAGGAAGACTTTAGAGGTTCCTGAAAACTGAATGCTCACAAATGTTAAGATGTTTTTGACATCATCACCAACTATGACCTTAGGTAGCTTCCATTTCATGATATAAGTAGGGAAATTAAATGATTTCCACATCTATATAGTACTAGGAATGATATTTATGAACATAACTCAAATCTATAAGGCCGACTCGGACTTGGAAATGAGCTCCAAGGAGGAATACATGGAAGGAGGAATTGAAAACCCATCACCCCATTTCGATCAAGGAGTCAACATCACCAACCATGGTACTAGAGGTAGTATAACTTTGGAAAGTGGGAATGTGGGGAAAAGTAAAAGTGCATCCCCAAACTCGATTCACACCTCGGTGGAAAGCATCAGAAAAAACTGTTGAAGGATATTGGAAGGAGTGAGGAAGGAAGTGTTTTTTATGATAACCATAATGAAATTCACTTGCATAAAAATCTAGTGTTCCATGAAATGATTAATCATATCTATCTAAAGTATCATTTAATTCAGAATTCATTGGAGGGGATGGATTTAGATCTATAGAAGATAGCAAGAATCAAAAATTTAAAAATATATTTACTATGGTAATAGATTAGGAATGTTTGTGTTATCATCACACCCCAGTGGATCTTGGGTAAGAAAAAGAAGAAAATAGATAACACTAATAGCTTCAAAGAAGAAGGAAATATGTTTTACAATGTTTTGAGTGTTTTTAAGGTTCTATAAAATAAGTATTCAAGTGTAAGATTGCTAGGAGGTGAAGTCTATTTTAGTCAACTGGAAGTCCATTCAATGGATTTTAGTCCCCAAAATTTCAAGAGGTGCAATGTGTAGAAAATGGAAATATACCCCTTTCTATGGGATTCTAGATTATCAAAATTTCACATCTTCTAATGATGTTATGATAGAGTGTCGAATGTTTGGAATTTTAGAATATTTGAAGTTTCTCCAGGTTTGTAACCATTTTGAAGTAGTAATTATCAATGATCTATGATTTTAAGGGATCATGTAGTATAGTTTGACCTTTTGGTATAGAGTATATAAATACTTGGGGTTTTTTATTAGTATAGGATTATTTAACATAGAAATAGATTAAGGGAAGTGATAAACCATTTGTAGATTACTTGTACTTAGTAATCTTGTTTTGTGATATCTTATATCTTCTGATTAAAATCAAAGATAGTAGCTATGATTCTTCCTTGCACGTAGGAAACATCGTATAAATCATGTTAATTATTAATTTATTTCTTTTTTATTTCCATTTTCTTTGCATATTTTTTGAGTTTTATGGTCTATTTGAAGTATTTCTTGGTGTGGTGAATAAGGTTCTAAGCCTACCCACTTATAGTACACTCAGTCTTGGGGAAATGCTCTTTACGTGGTTTAGTTTTCTACTTTAGTAATCTATATAATAACCTCCAATGGATTATGAATCCTATTTCTAATGATTTTGTTAGGAAAACAGGTGCATGGTTTTTTAATAGTTATTAAGAAAGGAAATTCTCCCAAAACAATCATCTAGAGTGAACCTTCATTATCTTATTATTAGTCGCATACAATAATAATGAACCCAATTCTTCATATGTGTTTCCATCATATTCTTCCCCAATTGTGAATATATATTGCACCTAATGATCTCTAAGTACACTAAACATCCACTTCATCCTTAGTTAGTACATTAAAGATCTCCTCAATTGAGAGAACTCCCAAACTCACCTTCCCAATATGCGATCACACCCGATAGACATTAAATCATCAAGGATCTATCATATGCCCTCATAATTTTGAAAGGGAGGGAAAATACTAAAGAAGAATAATTTAGACCTAATAAAACCATAGTGAGGGCACACTATCACATTTCCTTATTACTAATATTTTTCAGAATAACCCTAATTTGATAAAAGAAATTAAATATGAATGTGAAGAGACTTGGGTTCAATAATGGATTCCTTCCCCAAGATATCCCTTGGGTTAGTCACTAACCATCATGAGTACTGGAGATAATAATGAGAAATTATAAATAAACTAATATAGTTGAGATAGAAACATAGAACACTTTATTAAAATATGAAAATTGTGATTACAGTAAAAGGTGTGTACAACAAAAAAACCTATACTACTGTTGCAATGAAAAACTTCTCAAATCTAAAATAAAGCTATATTTCCATTGAGGGGAAGTAATTTAAATAGTAGAAAATAATATGTAGTGGTAGGATCTATTCGATTTTGATGCATATGGAGTATACAACCCTGAAGAAAATGGCTCAGGAAAGTCATTTTCTTCTATTTGGTAGTGGATTTTTAATTTTTTTAATTCTCTCCATGATATTTGGAATTTACTTTTTTTTATTTGAATTTAAATTCACAGTCAATGGAAATATATTAAATTTATAAAAATATTTGAGTGAATGATACAACACAACATAACATATTATGAAATTATTATTATACATATTACTTTTCAGAGTAATTGGATTCACCATGATATAGGTATTTTGATAATGGTAGTAGCTATGAAATTCATCAAAAATTTATCCATGGTTGTAACTAAATTATTTTTTCATGGAGCTTTAGTTTATTCTAATTCATGATATGATTTATTTTGAAACATATTTGGTGGTGATGATATATATGAATTTTTTTCCATGTAACATATTTGACATAGCTATATTTCCCATTTCAATACAAAAAATTATGCTACATATCATTTAGATATAGGAAAAAGTATGCCATGTATCATCTTTCTAGAAATTTCTCCATGTAAAATTTTCTTACACAACTCCTTTGTTTGAAATATAATCTCATGCATGTAAAACATTATCTCATGCATGGATCTCCTATTTAATTTGTAAAAGGAAATGTTATTACAAATAATAGTGAGAGATCCAAAAAAATATTACATATCAGTACTTCTGGGATAATTATGTTAATATAATCTATTGACATGAAAAATATATTACATTTGAATGGGTACTTAGATAATTTCTCAATACTTACCAGAATTATGTTATGTATGAATTGACACTTTTCCATATTCTTCAATACAACTCAAAAAAATTTTTTACACCAGAATTGAGTTTCTATAAGATAACTCTTACAGATATCATCCCTTTACCAAAAAAAAGATTAAGTGTATGGATTTAAAAATAATTCTATAAATGAATTATGATACTTAATAACCAAGAATTAATTATTTTTCATAATTAAAAATAAAATGTTCTTAAAACCTAGAATTGTGAAAATTACCATTGAAATTATTAAATTGTGGGATTTAGATCATTAAAATACAAAGTGAAACTAATAAAATATTATACATGTCAATTTTTCTTAAACTTACTTTAGGAACACAGACTATATAAAAATCTCTCTAAGTTTTAGTTTTGTATTTTAGAGTTCCACTTTATAGGTAATGTCATATCAGAGGGTGAAGTAGATATGGACACAATGAATATAGAGGAAGTTTTATCTTGGAATCCAACCAAGTGTTTATTTTATGTAAAAAGTTTTCTTTCGTTGGTGGGGTACTACTGGAGATTCATTTTAGAATTTTCTAGGATTTTAGGTCATATGAATACCCTTTATTCAAGTGGAAATCATTTGTTTGATCTAAGTGATTTCAGATATCATTCAAGGAGCTAAAGATGAGGTCGATGAGTGATCCTATCTTGAGGTTTTCGAAGGAATTAGTTGAGTACATGGTGTCTGATGGTGCCTCTAAAGTTGAACACAATTGTGTAATAATACAAATTCAACTGATGATTTATTATGGTTATAATAAGTTGACACCACATGAGTTATAATTCGTCTAACAATAGTGAAAAAATATTTAACATGACACCTTTATAACATCAGTTCTAAAAAACCAATGTTATAAATGGTTTTCCACATCGGTTATTAGATAACCAATGTAAAAAACCAATCCCAGTTTATTTTCTACAATGGTTATCTTATAACCAACATTGAAGCCCATTTAAAAGAGTTATGATCTATACCAAACTTTATTTTTTATTTTCAATGTGATCAATTTATTACGTGATGAACACCAATCTCATTCTTTGAAACTTCCGACATCAGATCTCTCTTTTTATTCCTCATTGTCTTCTTACTTGGTGTCACCCTCACTCACTATTGTTATTCCTCCATCTCTTTATTATATTTCCTTCATTATTTCCTCTCTCATTCACTTCCATAATATCTTATTTTTTTCTTTATATTTTTTTCTAGTTATAATTTTTCACAACATCTGAGGTATTTTAAATTTGCAAATTATTTTCTACATGAATATGTTATGACAAAGATGATAAAAATCTAGTAATAATTATCAATAAATCATACGATGATTATTTAATGATGGGTTGTTTAGGGTTAGTTCGTTGTATTGTGATTGAAGGTTTTCATTATTTAATATTCAAATAAGATTAAATGTTCAATGTATAGTGGATTATAAACAACATGAATCTAAAAAGTAGTTCTATAGAAGTTGAGTCTATAAAATTTTTATATTCTCTAATAAATTCTTCATTGTGATTGAAGTATGTATTTCACTATGATGTACATGATTAATATATATTTAAATTATCCTTTTTCTTCAAAATATGGGGTCCAAATTATTCAAAAGCATGGATTTTTTTAGGAATAAAGGATTTGAAATTACTATACAGTGATTATATAATAGTCCACTGTTATATTTTTTCTAAATTAATAATTAATTAATATATTTTTGGATTATGAAATGAGTCATATAATTATTTACCTATTAGGTTTCTCATTCCCTTCTAATGGTCATGTATAAAATAATTTATTATTTTAATAGTTGATAAATAATCTCAATTTAAGTCCTAAATTCAAACTTATTTTTCTTATATTATTATCATTTAGAAAAAATAAATTTACTCTACTTCACATAACTTTATTAAATTTTATAGAAACATATTATCATCAAGTGGTGATCTAGAAATAATGCCTTTATTTATGTCCTAAAATTAATTTAACAACTCCTTACTTAAATCTAATAAATAGAGTGCATGACATCCCTGTATAAATAACAAGAATATATTACTTTGTTATTAAAATTTGTAATGTTTCCATCTATCATGAATTTTGTAACCTTATAATTTCTCACTCTACAACATTAGATATTTTGTGTATAATATCATTTATTGTTTACATTTAGCTGTAATAAAGGATATTGTGTAACTATTCCACTTAGTGCATGGTAGTGTCACTATCCTAATTTGTATTTTATTATATTTTATAATATTCATAGAAAATTTTCCATAAAATATTATATTTTAATTAAAAAAAATGTGCATAGATTCCAATTTTATATGTTAAATCTATAAAAAAATAACATTCAAAAATCATTTAACCATTTATATTATGATATTTATTTGTTTTTATTGTTATTTATAAAAGTAAATTTGAGATTAAACTTCAATATATAGTAAGTTATATACATGAAATTTGTAATAGGTTATAATGATTCATAATTTTATTAACATAAGTGAAACAATGAGGAATATTAAAAAAGAGTTAATATTTTTTTTTGGAATTTTCCAAACAAAATGTTCTAAACTTTGACATGTTTTTCTATCCATATTTGAGATGTTTGAATATGAAAAAGTTTCAATGTAGAGAAATCAAAGATCATTTAATTTTTCATGGTTATAAAATGGTGAAGTTAGAAAGAATTCAATATCTGTTTATGGTAATGATTTTTAAGATGATAAGTCTGATTAATTAAAGAAATGACTCAAGGTATTGGTGTAAAAGAATTTGAGAAAGAACTGATAACTGAGTGCCTATATAGTGAAGATGAAAAACCATTATATCCAAGTTTTATGAAATACATAGCTTTATTAATGTTGTTAAGATTTATTAACTTGAATTAATTAAATGGATGGAGTATTAAGTGTTTTACAAAGCTTATATGGCTGTTGAAATACATACTTCCTGAAGATAATGATATTATATATTCATATTATAATGTAAAGAAAATATTATATTCAACGAGTTTGAGGTATAAGAAGATAAACTCATTCCCAAATTATTGTGTGATATATATAATGGAATATAAATGTTTGTCATATTTTTATAAATATGCAACTTCATAGTATAAGTTAAAATAACAATCACTTATTGATTTAAAAATTACTAAGACACTTACTAAGGAAATTTGGTATCTTTCTATAATTCATCATCTATAACGTTCACCTATAAATTAAAATGATGAAAAAAGTTTAAGATTACATGTAGACGAATGAATAACTAATGGTAAATTACATCATCCAACTATTTATCCACAATGAAAGAAAATTGATCAATTGTTTCCCACTATTATAAATGATGTTATAAATCTTATAATTGGGTGGTTCATAGATAAAACGAATCCATATGAGAGAATTATTAGAAAACATAGTTCATGATCTATTTTATTTGTAATTTATAACTTATTTTTTAATTTTTTTATAAAGAATAAATATATTATGTTGACTTTAATGAATTATGGACCAAAACTCTCAGGAAATGATATTGATGTTTTCTTATCACCACTAATATATGATTTAAATATTTTATAGGAGGAAGGTATTAGAGTGTATGATTCTTATAAAATGGAATATTTTGAACTATAATAAATGAATATTTTTATTAAAAATGACTTTCCAATATATGGAAATTTGTCTAGATATAGTGCTAAAGGGTATAATGTTTTTCCAATTTTTGAAGAAGGGACTTCATATTATCAATTAAAACATGGGAGAAAAATAGTTTACATTGGTCCTAGAAGTATTTTTTATATGTAATCATATAAATTATTAAAAAAAAATTAAATGTATCATAATAATTTTATATTTCTCAAAATTATATTTTAGGTGATCAATATTTTAAGAGGGTGAAAAACATTAATTTCACATTTAGAAAGACACAAAATCTAGTAATAACATAAGTATATGGAAGAAACGATTAATATTTTTTAAGATAACATATTATAGATACCAAGAGTTCAAACAAAACATTGATTTCATTTATATTTAGAAGAATATAAATAAAAATTTGATTGGATGATTTTTAGATATTAATGGAAGCACAAAGGATGGTTTGAATAAAATATTAGACTTATTTTCTATTGGAATACATTTGGATTTCTCTGTCACTCCTAAACGAAGATAAGAATACCCGCCTCTAGATTTTCATATATTATCCATGTATTATAAAATCAATCTATTCTATTGCCACCATGGTATCAATGTTCTGCAAGGTTATTCTTTAAATGTAAATTTTTTGTGTCACTAAAATATGTGAAGTTAATGGGTATGAAATCTCATGACTGTCATGTTGTGATTCATCAAATCCTACTGGTTTCATTATATTGAATACCAACCATCCATTTCATATTGAATATAATCACGTTTTTTTATATTTTCAATTCCATTTATAATAAAGTGAAGGATCTGAATTCATTAAACTCTTTAGAGAATATTGCAGTCTATATACTTTTTCAACAAGAAATGTACTTTCCACCATATTTTTTTTGATATCATGGTATATTTAATTGTTAATTTAGTGTGAGAAATAAAGATCCATGGTCTTATATATCTATTATAGATGTATCATTTTTAAAGGTATATGAATATATTTAAGGGGCGTATTAATAATCCATATCAACCAAAATCCTATATTGTTGATAAAAATATTTTCAAGGAAGTGGAAGAGTTTTGAACAGAATTCTTGTCCTCATCAGAGCACTTAGTTTTGCCTATATTTCATCATGAATAAGTACATTTTGTGGGAAAAGGGATATTTCTAGTGAAAATAAATTTGTTTAAAGGTCAAAAAATAAAACATAACCATTTATAATTCTTGAATAATATAGATGATGATCATACATACATAACATCACATATCAATTCATTAAAAGAACATCTAAAAAAATATAGATATTTAATGAATATAAAAAAATTTCAATGGTTTATAGATATAATATATGGTAAATTTTGTGTATCACAAACATTGAGATGGTTAGCAGGCTGCCCAAGTTTAAATGTAATAGCATGGTCTGGGTATGAAATCAATTACTATAAAATTTATATTAATGACTAGGATAATAGAAGTGAAGTTCAAAATAATAGTGTATTGTTGTTCATTGAAGTAATGCATTTTTTGAGTACGAAGAACAAAAACCCAATCTCCACTTCAAGTGCATATTATGGAGTTATTGGAGAAATATAGAAGATTTATTAGATTAAATTTTATGTTTTTGTGTTTAGTTGTAAATGGTTTATCAGTAACAACAATGTTATACTGATGAATTCAATATGAAACTAGTAAATATTAATATAATGGAATAAACATATGACCCTTTTATCATGTAATAAAATACTAAAAAAATGTTATATATTCATGATCCATCAAATGTGAAATTTTCTATCATCTTAAAAAGAAAACCATAATATTTTGGAGATGAAAAACTTGATGACAATAACATACCTACTTATATAGAAATATTAGCATATGATATTGATGAAAACGTGATAGCCATAGTTTGTGCCATAAAAAATGAGAATGAATATGGAACATGGGGAAAAAATAATTTAGTAATCTCCGAATATTAAAGGTACCATATATTTAGTCTCTATTTAAATTTTAAAATTTTATAAAATATTAAATATACATTTTGTAATTTTGTTTGTTATTAAGTCACATATTTTAACAAATATGATATATTAATTTTTATTATTATTGTTCATATAAATATATAATTAATCAAATTTTAAAAATATTAGATATACTATTTTAAATTTGATAAAGATTTTGAATAATTTTGTTTTGTTTTGTTTGTATCATTTTCTAATTGTTATTCAACTTTAGATCTAATTTTTTTTATAATCTTGTACTTAATTTTTGTTTAATTATATATATAAAATTACATAGCTCATAATTTTTTTTAATATTTTTTAGTATTATAGTTATCTAATTAAAATAATATGAATAAAAATTTGTTTCATTTAGTTTCATTCTGGATGTATTTTTGTCAATTTTTATTTTATTTTATATGAAATAGATAGATTGTATAATATTTAGCTAATTATTTATTAATTTGATTTGTAGGATAATGTTATACCCAATAATGAATTCAAATTTATATTATAGGGAAGATCCTATACATACTTCTACTGAGGCACCTCCTTATTCGTATGCACAAATGACTTTTACTTCTAAAGGGAAAAAGAAGGCTTATAAGATTGGTAAATGTGGTAGCACACATATACCTAAATTATCAGTTGGTCATAGCCTAGACCATATGATATTTATCAAGTGTCCCTAATGGGTTTCCATGCACACACTCGTTTTAAGTCAATGTGGACCTACTTTATAATGGTAGGTGGTCATTAGTATTTTACCAGCAACATCTTAGAAAATGTGTTGGTCAAGAGGATGGGTGTTCATGCTCAACAAACCCTTTTCAGAGGGATTATTTCCTACTCAAATACTCTCTTATTTATTTAAGACATATTCACAAATCATTCCCAAATCTCGGTAGGGGTATTGTTACCCTCTTGTATTAGTAATCAGTTATTAACATATATTGATGTAAATTATATATATGTATCGGAGGCTCTACATCAACAGAACCATCTGGATGTATCAAAGGTTCTCTATAAATTGAACCATATGTGTGTATTATAGTTTCTATATCTTTTCTATTTATTACTTGGTAAGGTATTATTTTAAAGAACTATGGTTTAAATACACATAGTTGGGAACTATAGAGTTTTTAGCTATCCAAGAAGGTGATGATTAGTTTTATGTTAGGATCACACCAATGATAGGGATTCCTATATATCCTTGAGAAAGGAATCATAACTCATGTAGTTTAGTGCCTCTTAATGGAACACGTCATACCTTTTATGGTCATGTGACAAAAACCATTCTATGCAGTTTAATATCATTTAGTATGGGTGACTTGGTGAAAGGTTACTAGAAATGGTTTGTGTGGGAAGTACACATGATCTTCCCTTTTTGGTTAACCATGAAGGGAATATTCCTTGCGATAATAATAGAAGGGTGATGATGTTGGATTGAAATCTTATGGAGGCATCCTACATATCCTATCAATATTCAAATAAAATCCCACATTGTTCGATGAGAGGTTGAGACTTTCACTAAAGGAGGAATCTCATTTTTATCATGCTAGTGACATGATAATCACAAATCTATAAGACCATGCGAGTCATGACCAATGTGATAAATAAGAGAAGAGTAGAAGACCATTAAAATTACATGAGGAAATAATTTGTGAGACATATACTTGAAGAGGAAGTGCATAGATTAATTTCCTTCTTCATCCACCGATGGGTGAGAAAAGGAGATATGGTAGTAAGGAGGGATATGACACCATATTAGAAAAAATAGGGGTCTAATCTAGGAGTGATTCATTGTAGAAATTTACTCCCCTTACACTGATGTATGAGGGAGGGTCTATGAGGGGATATATAAAAAAGACTAGGGAATTATTCCATGTGGGATGTACATTATTTTCTTCTTGTCAATTTATAAGCCTTGGGTTTTGGATTACAAATCCGCTGATTAGAAAACAAAAGGCTTGAATGATGCCGATTAACATCCCATTTTAGGAAACATGTGAGAAGTAAGAATTGATACAGGAACTAGAATATTCATACCACTACCTCTAGGATTATATTCCTTGTTAAAAAGGGGATATATAATTGAATACATCATGATGACCCCATCTATTCGGGATGTTAAGTTGGGGGTGGACACTGACATGTCTCATACCCCATCCATATAAATATAGTGTACATGGGGGAGGTATTGACAATAACATTATCAAATATAAGACTTTGGTAAAGGAGGATGGAATTTTAGGGAATAAACAACCACGGGTGATAGGTTATCTATGTGAAAAACATTGATAAATGTGTCTCTATAGTGGGTTTCCCCAAGAAGTAGGTTACCTAGATAAGGGACCTCAGGTGGTTGTTTTCCCAAGTGATAATCCTCAGGAGGTTGGTCACCTGGTTAAGAGACCCTGTGTGGTTGGTCACCCAAGCGATGAGCCCCAAATGGTCAGTTTCATAGGTAGAAATCCCTGGGTAGTTGGTCGACCAGATGAGGGATTCATATGACACCCAAATCTTACGTAAGTTAATTTTCCATGGTGCTAGAGTGTTGTATGATACCTAGCTGGGTGATGAAAGACTAAGTGAAGAATCTCCAAGAAAATTTATCTCTCATACAAAGGTGGGAAACTCATGCACTATGTGGTGGCCAAGGAGGTCTATTTATAGAAAGAACTCAAAGACTGGGTTGAGTAGGGTGAGCGAGGAAAGTGGTGTACTCATTTGAGCTAGGTGATCAATGCATACCTGAGTGAGCTAGGCTAATAAATCAAAGAGAACCTAGGAAAGGAAGTCCTAGAGACTAGAGGGGACCAGGGTGAAGCCATCCTAGTAAATAGATGGGATTCTAGGCCTTCTCTTTGTAATCATTTTTATTTTGAAAAGGAAGAAGTAAAAAATTCACCCAATAGAAAGGGATTTGAGAAGAATTATGAGGGTATGATTCTATGTTCACTCTTTTACATGGTGTGTGAATTGAATAAAGGTATCAACATCCTACTAACTAAGGTTCTTGGGTTTTGACTCACTGGTTATTCCTAGGGGAACACATTGGAGGGGCTAGGAGAGGTGCATTGGAAGGGCTAGGTGAGGTGACTTCCTTCTAAATAAGGGTGGCACCCCATCACTTGAGCACAAAAACACCTTATATTTCCTTTCCTTTTTCATTTTCACTGCTATAAGGTGAGTGCTTGTTCTCTTTCCCTCATCAGAAAACATTAACTATAAGGCCTTAGTAGTGCCACCCTAGTGAGGGGGGATTAATGGGTCCACCCTATCTAGGGTGCCTTAGATAGGACACCCTAGAGAGGATTATTTAGCAAGGCCACCCTATCCAAGGTTCCTTAACATGGTTACTTAAGTTAGGGGGCCTTAATTCTATTTATCCAGGTGATATTTTTGACTTTGTAAAAATTTCACCTCGTTTTTCTCACACTTAAATTGTCCTCATTAGGTGGTAACCACTTTTACTTTCTTGATTTATTATGTTGACACATTTTTTGGAATACTTTATAGATTCATAATGGGAAGCTCTAACAACATTTTCTAAGATTATGATGATTCCACTCATATCAATATTATGGTTACTAAGGTCGAGAAACAGTTCACAGGTCAACAAGAACCTTCTCTATTGTCTTTATCTATGATTATAAAGAAAAACCATCCTAAGTAACTGATTTTAGATTTTTCCCATATATGGGAATAGATTTATGACTAATGTGGGTATCCCTATACCAGATAACTTTTTCTTGAGCTCCTAGATAAATGAGTACAACAAATTGGGTGGGGAAAACATATCACTAAAGGGGGATTATATTTCGAAATGAACTTGTAATTTTTTGTACATACTTCACCATAATAAAAATTCCCCAGATAGCAGTAAAACCATAACATAATATGAAATTCACTAACACCCCTCCATAATTTTTCTCCCTGTCATTGATTAGACCATGGGATAGAATGAAGATTGGGACCCCCATCCTGGGGGGGGGGTTAAAGATGAATGATTTTGGGACTACTTGGTTTAATTATCATTTGTAGTGTTTTAATTCTAGCATATCTAGACTAATATTTATGAATCTGTATGGGTTTATGAAACATATGTATATAAAACTGGTGAGTTGATCCCTAAGCTTTTGAGCCACAAGAGTCCTCAAACCCACACCTTCCACCTTACTCATGAATAAATGGGCATAGTTTTATGGGACATCTACCAAATATTGACGGTGTTGATCCTCGGTGCCATATATGATGATTTTGTTCCCTCTGTAGGTTCATGTGTAGATATCCGATGAGTTTCATATTTATTTGGGGATTTGATGATAATATCCAGAGATGTGACAGAGAAAGAACCCAGTTCCCAAGTTAATATCGAGTTTGAGTCTTGGATAAATGCTTTACTGACTCACTGTGAACATAATCTTACATGCAAGTGCCCAACATTATGCCCCTCCATCCATAAAATAAAAATAACTAGGATATATTGTCCATATATCGATGAGGGGGAGTATGATAATTGGGGATATATGATATCATCATGACAATCCCAGTGGAGACTCATTTGTCAGGGTTCCTATCCATGTGGATGAGTGAGTATCTTCTCCCAATATGTGACTCTAATAATGATGTTAGGTCAAGTACTCTTATTGTGGAATCCATAATTGAAATGGAGGATTTTATGGGTTTGGATACACCAAAATTGGCAAAGATCCACCATTGATTGTTTTATATTCATAATGGGACTCCCCTATTTTACATATCAGGTCTTATATAGATTTTTCAAGGTTAGATGGCAGTGAAATTTAATTTCTAAAACCGCACTAATATAGTTGGAATCCCGTGATGCAGGTTCCACTCATTTATATTGGTTGTTTTTATCATCAAGTTGTTTTTAATGAGAAGAAAATACCCCCTAGAGCTATTGAGTATCCATGGGTAATTTAAATTCTTTTAATATGGACTAGCTCATATTTAAACAATCACCGATGGTGGAAAGGACTTATATGAGTTTCAGTTTTACATGATGTCATTGAGTGACAATGTGTTGATAGATCAGATTGAGCACAACATCATTTATGAGGCTTATGTATATTATCATTTTTCAATCCAATTATGATGCATTCAATATAAGACGGAATCACCTCTGGTGGATCACTACCACAAAATCGACTTTACATAGCGCGCCCTTTTAACAATTTTAAAAATGTGTGGATAAAGGGGGTACCATTATCAGTGCTAAAAAGTGTAGTTAAAAGGTGGTTTTATTAGCACTAAAAAAAGCACTGATAAAATCACCCCTTTATCATCACTAAAAAAGTGTTGTTAAAAGGTACTTTTATCAGCATTGAAAAAGTGCTGACAAAAGAACCCCTTTATCAACAATTTTTTTAGCACTAATAAAGGGTACTTTTATCATAATTTTTCTTAGCACCGATAAAAAATATATTTCATAAAAAATATATATCATCAAAAAACATATATTAATATATAAATATAAATATATTTATATTAATTTAATATATTTTAGCAAAATATGATTTATATAAGGCCAAATATAAATTTACACATAATATATAAGATATTTAGTGAAAATGGATTATAAAATAATTAAAAAAATAATATTAATCAATAATTTACTAATTATTATTGAGTAATATTCATTTAATAACAATTTGAAGATATTAAAAATAAAAATGATAATAAACAATCTAAAATAAGTAGAAAATGTGACTCAAACTTGAAAAGACCATAACTTTTGATCCGGGTGTCCATTTGGGCTCTACCATATATCAAATCAAAGCCTACGATGATCTATACTCCATAATAACTTGGGGGGAACCCCAATCCTTATTTTTCAAGGCCAAAAAAGGTCCATAAGGCCTCTAAAACTTAGTTTTTTTGGGGTACCCCAATTTTTTAACATTTGATGAAATTTCAGCCTCATTTAAGGGGGTATTATTATCTTTTTTCAGTGGAGACACAAGGATATTATAATATTCACATTTTTTCATTTTTCATAATGTACTGTTATTTATAGTTAATTATACAAACATATATACATATTTGTATATATTTACACATAAAAAATTAATTTTATAAATAAATATGTATACATATTTACATATAAAATATATTTATAAATATATAAACCATATATAAATAAAAAATAATATTAATTTTATTTAATATATAAAATATCTGAATATTTATATACCAATATAGTGTGCATGTGTGTGTGTGTGTACTTATGTGTGTCTGTATTAACAAACTGATATATATTATCTATATATTCTAATATATGTATATAAATATAAATATATAATACATGTAAATAAATAAAAACAAGTATAAATATATTTATAGATAAACATAATATATATATATATATATATATGTTGTAGATATTTTGGTACTTATCTATTTATAAACACACACACACAAACATATTTTATAAATGTATTTAAAAATTATCATATAAATATATATTAATATACACATAAATATATAGATAAAAAATATAACTATATATATATAAATAAAAAGATATATTATAAAATGGAGAACAAATCAATATGGAGGAGTGGTAAGGGTCCAAGCATGCAATGGAGAGGTCTCAGATTCAAATCCAGGGGGAGGCATGGGTGTGCGTGAGGGTGGGTGAGGGGGTTCCTAGCACTTTTAAAGGGGGGTGGCATGCCTAGTGCTGTTAAAGTGTGGTTCCAGCGCTTGTGTGGGTGGGTGAAGGGGGTTCCTAAAGCTGTTAAAGGGGGGTGGTACGACAATTTTTGTTAAAGTGGGGTTCGAGCGCAGATGAAGGTGTGTGTGTGTGGGGGGGGGGGTCACCTCCAATTCTGATTTTTGTTTAATTGTTTTTAAAAAATTGAATTTTATAAGAATTTTTTAGCTCTGAGAGAAGTGGAATTTTATCAATGTTAAAAAAGAACTGATAAATGTTTTTTTATTAGTGTTTTTTAGCACTGATAAAAGTGGCCTTTATCAGAATTTTTTTAACGCTGATAAAAAGGACCCCCTTTTAATAACACCTCGATTATCAGTGCTTTTTTAGCACTACTAAAACTCTATTCCATAGTATAGGATGTGCTACATAAGGAAAACCCTATAGTGGAATGCCAACTCTTCGAGATAATGGCCTAGGAGAGGACATATGTTGTAATAAATATTCCTCTCGATGATTATTCTTGGATTATTCCCATACTTGGATATCATCATACCCATGGGGAAAATTATCCAAGGTCATTCCCCGAGTCACCATTTAAGCTCCCTCAGTCAGGGGGAAATGAGTGAAGAAGAAATCCTCCAAGAGACATTACATGGTAGAGGTGCCTAAGTCTTTAAAGCATCTGGTGCACTAAAATTATTTTCCCCCAAGAGCCGAGCCAATTCATCAAGAGGTCATACCAACGAGGTTTAGTCAACATCAACTATAAGAGGACCCCATCATGGTTAAAAAACCTAAGAAATGACTTAAGTCAAAGGGTCATAAATCTTTTTCATTTAATAAAGTATGTTAGTAGATGATCCAGAAGTGATATATCTAGAGGCCCTCATGTTCTAAAAAAATTGAGGCTTCCTTGGACACTACTCAAAATTTACTGTCCCTTTTTCAAAGCCTCATTCATATTTCTCAAATTGAAAATATAAAAGATACCTTATAATTTGATTATGAAATTAAACCAATATAAGTTTTGACGAATATTCAGGAGTAGGATATGGTGATTTGGGCCATCGATTCGAGGGTTCCCATAAGTCGATGGGTGTAATCTATGAAGGATCAGAGAATTATTGAAAGAATAATCAACTAATCCGTAGAAAAGGAGTGGGACTCACTCATTGACCCTGGGGATGTAAGTTCATTTGTTTAGACTTTATAAAGTTTCATCCATGATCCTGTTATCACACAACTATATGTTTTTTATAGGAATATTAGGAAGACGAAATGGGGGCTACGATAGTAGTGGTCATCCCCCAGAGTATGTTACCGAGGCCTCCCCTAGGGATAACCTTGAAGAGTACTTTGAGGAGGGATAATTATCACCTAGACAATCGGTAATACATAATGTAAAATTTGAGGGGAATTTTTTAAACTGGGTTTTTAATTTTTTTTACAAAACAGGATTGGGTTGGGGGTATTATCAAAAATGAGTTTTCAGATGCTTGAACGAGTTTCCTATGCTAATTTTCTGAAGGAAGAGTGAACCCCATTCACTCTTTCTCTAGATTTTTCTAAAATGCAAATATTACTATATATATATTTAAATAAATATATAACTAAAAATTAAAATACATATTAATACAAATAATTAAAAAGTAATACATACTAATTAAATAAAAATAAATATTAATTAAAAATTCATCAAATAATTATAATATATCAATACAAATTAATTAAATATTTATAAATATTAGAGAATATTAATAAAAATAAATACATATGCTTAAATATTGATAATTATAATAAATATTAATAAATATTAATGAATATAAAAAAATTTAAATAAATATTAATAAATACAAATAAATATTTAAAAATATTAATAAATATTAAATAGATATCCATAAATATTATTTAAAAATATTAATCAAATATTCAAAAAAAATTTCTTTTCAAAATTCATAAATACTAATAAATATTAATCAAATACCAATAACTTCCAACAAATATTAACAAAAATAAATATTTAGTAATATAGTTTAATTAAATTTTATTTAATATAAATAAAATACCAACAAATATTAATTAACAATAATGAAATATTGTTCAATATTTATAAATATTTATAAATTTTAATTAAAAATTAATAATATGAAAAAATATATTAATAAATATTAATTAAATATTAATGATTTTAAATTAATATTAATACATATTAACTAAATATTAATAAATATTTATTAAATATCAATAAATTTAAATAAATATTAATAAAAAATATATAATTATTAAATAAATATTAATAAATATTAAATAAATATAAGTAAATATTAAATAAATATTAAATATGACTAAATATTAATTAAATATTCATAAATATTCATAAATATTAATAAATGATACTAAATATTACTAAATGTTAATAAATATTCATAAATAGTAAGATTTACATATATTTAATAATATTTAATAATATTTATGAATAATTATTTAATGGATAACAATTATTTGTTAATAATTTTTAATAATTATTAACATTTATTTATATTTATTTAACATTTATTAATACTGCATTAATTTTTATTTATATTCATTAATATTTAATTGATATTTATATATTCTTAATAAAAAAGGCCTTAACAATCAACTTATTAAAAATAACTATTAAAATTTATGAATATTTATTTAATATTTATTAATATTTAATTGATATTTATTAATATTAATAAATATTTAATTATATTTATTTAATATTTATTAATTTTTAATTAATATTTATAAATAATTAGAAATGTTGAAAAATATTTTGTTTCTATTTATTAATATTATTTAGTATTTTATTTATATTTTTGATTATTTATTTAATATGTATTAATAGGTATTTTTATTTATTGATATTTATTGATACTTATTAGTATTTATTATTATTTATGAATATTTAATAAAATTTTGTTATAATTCATGAATATTTAATTAATATTTATAAATATTTAATTACTATTTAATTAATATTTATTAATATTTATTAAATATTTATTAAGATGTTTTAATATTTTCTAGAATTTATTAATATTTTTTTTTGTATTTATGAGTATTTAATTAATATTTTTGAATAAATAATTAATATTTATTACTATTTTATTACTATTTTTTACTATTCGTTTATATTTATTATAATTTATTTACATTTGTTTATATTCGTTAATATTTATTAATATTTAATTAATATATAGTAATATTTATTTAATATTTAATCAATATTTATTAATATTTATTTGTATTATCAATATTTAAGAGTATTTATTTAATATCTATTAATATTTAATTATTACGTATTACTTTTTATTGAATATTTATTAATATTTATTTTAATTTTTGGATATATATCTATTTATATATATATAGTAATATTAAAATTTTTAAAATTTATAGAGGAAGAGTGAATGGGGTTTACTCTTCCTTCAGAAAATTCGCATAGAAAACATGAAGGAGGTTCATGCATCTCCAGACCCATATTTGAAAATACCCCCCACCCTATCCTGTTTTGTAAAAAAAAATTAAAAATCATGTTTAAGAAATTTGCAAAAAAATTACCTTCCATTATCTTAGATTAAAATCCATTGAAGGACCAAAACACTAGCCATGTGTATTTTTCCCAAAGAGAGTGGTAATCTTCCAACCTCTCTCTATTAAATATGCATGCAGGTGTTTATGCATATCTGAAAAATCACACTAGGGTTCCTTAATAGTAGGATCGTTCTCTTTAGGTATGTCTGGGGAACAACCCAAGGATGTTGTTATATGTGTCCTAGGTGAAGATCAAATTTATATCAATAGAACAGCCATGCCTACCATAGAGGAGATTCCCGCAGAATCGGACCCATCATTGGATTAAGAAGCACCTTTATAAGATAGACAAATTTCAAGGAAGGGGACATCGTCTGTGTTTCTTACGTTCTACAAGCCCTCACACACCATAAAGGTCCTCTTGGTGGCCTTTGATACCCCCACCCAATCAAACAAGCCTAGAATGGCTAACCAGAAGTTAGAGTGGCCAGAGGCCGACCTTATGTCTCATCTAGGTGGCTTGTCCCTACCAGAGGCTTCTCTTTACCCTATGCAGGGGATCAATGTCATGGAGGGAAATTATGGTGGATTATAAAAGTTCCCATGGGGTGCTTTCAAGTGGGGATACATTTATGATTAATGTCTCTATCACCATTGACAAAGAGGAATATATTTGAGGTTATTATATGGTTGTTTCATTTTTTGGGGTGACACACACTAAAAAATCTCATGCAGTTGTTGAGAAGTGTGAGTGTATATACTTCTCCATGAATCCAGAATTAATGATCTGATAGATATATTTATGACATTATTTTTATAGAATTATGATCATAAACAGAGGTCTCGAATATTGAAGCTCAGATTCCTACATTCACAGCCCCTTAGAAAAGAATCCTGGTGTATCTGAGTAACCTGATTTTAGATTATATTCTATCTTCTGGCAGTGACATGGATCTAGACTAGGAAACCCATGATCATTATTGGACCAACCGTCAACATGCTTGGAAGGGTATGTGAAAGATGATCTCCAAAACTCCCAGTGATGAGCTGCAAACACATTTACATCGACTCCAACACCACTTCCTAGTCCTAGATTGTAGGGGGTTCAATTATTTGAACCTCCATGCCATTGTAAAGGATATTATTCAGGATAGGGAGTGAGGAGGATTAGCCGAGGGATTCCTACACCGAGTAGAACTACATATAAACTCTTCCAAACTTTGATATACAATAGTAAAACAAGCTTCCCATTATGCGGCTTTGAAGGGAAATGATTGCTCACTGATGAAGAGGATTATTGAATAAGAAAACTCAAATATAAACTTAACAACGTTAGGGAGAAGAAATTGGAGCATCAAACACTTGTGGAGGATACATGGGTTGAGAGGCACGAAGCAATTAATGAGGCAGAGAGACTTCCCCCCCATTAAAGAAATTAAGCCTGTATAGTTAAAAAAAATCACTACATCATTGTGGAGGCCCAGAAGCCCAATAGTGATATTCAAACTTCTACAGAGCATTCCTTGTAATAGGGTACTTGTAACAGATAGAGACTGCAACCTATGGATTTTCCTCTCATTCTTTTGATGAATAAACGAGACTTTAGTTTATTCTCAGTTATCCATATTTTTTCTCAAATTTATTTTTATTTTATAATAACTTGAAATTATTTAAAAAGTAATTTCAACACATCCTAGATCATTTTACTACTAACATCCGAATAAAAATTTCAGTCTTAATTATTGAATACTCAAGTCAAAATGATCTTATTTTGGGTGTATCATATATGGGTATACGTATAATCTTCTATCACAATAACACTAGAGTTATTCCATTTGATGGATGATCTCATATCAAACTTTTTTGAGTTTTTATGGAAGCATCCGAACCAATATGTTAGGAACATAAGGATACTCTAACTTTTTCTTAGGTCGGAGCCTAGAAAGCATGGATTGACTGTTGTTGGGGTCTTATGGTGGACCCCACAAGCTTTACTCCTTTTCTATTTTTGTTATCAAAACTTTTAACAAATCCTCATACAAATAATACTTATCAAGAAATACTTGGATTTTTATCAAGCTTCCATGAGTTTTTGACCTAACGAATTTTGTGCCTTTTCAATTTCAAGTGTTTGATATTTCTGAGACCACATGAAGTGTGTGTCTAGTGAGAAGAGACTTGAATTTTTTCTAGAACACCCTTTGTGGGTTTCCATTCTGGTTAGTTCGATGATCTTTCCTTAAGTATCTTAAATTCATACAAATCAGACCAATGGTTTCTACAATTTATGTTCACATAGCTTTGACTAATGGTTACTAATTTTTAATATCACATAGTTGTAACCAATGGATTCTACAATTTAAGGCCACATAGTTTATGTTCTTAAAATGGGTATGATACATAAGTGTGAAATACAAAGGATTCTGAATCTACTAGAATAATTGGATTATAGAATTTGATAATCATAACCAATGAATGTCCAGTTTAATTGGAAATTAAGACTGGTATTAATAGAATAACCATTAGTAATGGAAGAAAACTAATGTTATGATCAGTCAATGGGGATTGGTGGGAGTAGGCTGGTCGATACCACACATAGTACTGGGGTAGCACATAGGTTTCAGGTTGATCATTCTTCGATGACTAAAAAATCCCCTAGGGGTTACTTTATATGATTAGGGATAAACTGTGATATTCATCATCAAATTCTAGACTTCAAATCAATCAATACCTATTAGAAATTTTGCTGTGAAATAGATTACTAAGAGGATTTATTGGCTCAAGGTTGAGGAATCCCAAGAGTAATATATCAAATTAATTAATTGGTTAATGTCAAATCATACATTAGAGATATGAAGTGGGTTTACAAATAACAAGAATATTCAAGAATATTTCACTCCCCTTTTTAATTGTATCACTATATTTGGAACATATATTCAAGGTGGGAAGTCATCATTTGGAACCAATCCCATGAAGTTTTTCACACAGTTTATGGTCACAGTTTTTACACCAATGAGATGAGAGTAATGTCCCAAATTATGTCTTATAGGTCAATAATGATACAATATCTCTCTAGAAGATGGGAGGAACCTTGTAAATCATAAATTTAGCTCTATAATCTAAATTGGTTGCATGAGATAGGCATGTAAGGAATGATCACATATCATGTTTCAAAGGAAAATCCTATTGCGATATTGTCAGGGCATATAAAGATAATGGGATTTTATCCTCAGAACATTGATTCCTCTGGATGAGAGGTCATGTTGGGGGCACATAAGTAGAGCCATGTTAGGGGAATAATATTCATAGTAAAAATAGAAGTGTCATTTGGAGTGGTATTTACATTTCACTAATAACAATGGAAGGATTATTATGATCTTATTTTCACAATACACAAAGTGTGGTTTATGAAAATAAGGTGTTCAAAAGGCATGATGGAAGTATTTTGGATTGATATTTCAATGACTGGGTGATTGTGATCATATCGTGAGGCATGGATTAAACTCCACATGGCTCCCATAAGGATTTACTTGCATATATTTGGATCATATACAAGGAAAGTTTAATTTTATTTTTCTTTCTATTGTTCCTATAATAAGGGATCCATAAATAATAATGTATCTCATCGGAATGATAATCAAGACACATGTAGTTCTCTATAAGTAACTCCCTGCATAGATCCGACTCATATATAGGGCTGTGGGTATATTTATTTTGTTTATGATTTGTCCTACAATTATGTATTCATACATCAATATGTATCTCATCATAATGAGAATCAAGCCACATAAAGTTCTAGAAAATAAGTCCCCCATGTAGATATGTCTCATATGTAGGGGAAGGCATTATCTAGACTTCACATCTGGGCCTAGGTAAGAAATATGGGTGTCACAATATATCTCATTGAAATGAGAATAAATAAATACATAGTTCATGGAATGAAAAAAAATCCCTTGCACAGATTTAACTTGTATACAAGGGAAAGAGAAATTTTACTCTGAGAATATGTCTATAAATAAGAGAACCCATGTTAAAATATTCTGTGTAGATTCAGATCATACAGAAAAGAAGGGGTATTTTGTTGTTTTTTAGGTGGGACAAGGATAATAAGTCCTATAATCACTATATATCTCATTATAATGAGAATAAATCCATATATAGTTATTAGAAATAAAAAGGTGGCCTAAACATATCTGATTCTTATATAAGGGAATGAGCATTATTGTTTTGAGGCATAACCAAATTGTGTACCAAAGACTTCTACATGGATAAAAATATCATGTAGGGTGAAATAATCCATAATAAATGGTCCATATTGAAGAGTTTATAGTTATAGAGGTTTGAATTCCACTTCATAGTTTAATGTCATGTTATAGGGAATGTAACCATGCAATTTAACTTCATACAGTAAAGACGCTATCATATAGTTTAACATCACGTAACTAGGATGTTGGCCAAAAAATTTAATGTCATGTTTTGGGGATATTGGACACATAGTTTAACATCATTCTGTGGGGATTTGGCTATTGTGTAGTTTAACGTATTTATATCAGGACTTGTGTAGGGTAAAGTCATGCTACTCAGACCATTGGGGGAATATAATTTTACATCATATTGTAAGGATGATAATCATTTAGTTTAACATCATGCATTAAGGTTGTTTTCATATAGTTCTATGTATTATGGCAAAAACATGAACTAGGAATTTTAACATCATGCAACCCAAACTATGATGTTGTACAATTTAATGTTATATAACCGGGATGTTGGCCATATAGTTTAACATCATTCTATATGAAAGTGGGTATTTCATTTCAATTATACAAAGTATCTCTTGAAATTACTTGCATTGTTACCGAGCATGATGAACTCCTAGTCCATTTTAATCAAGGAATATTCTTTGTTGGAGTAGACCTTGTATATGACATAAGGTCCTTCCCACTTTGGTTTAACTTTTAGAGGTTTCTTCCTAAGTATCATTGGGGTTCTAGGACATAATACTAATCATCCATCGAATAATGAATGATGGAAAATTTTATTGTAGAAAACTCACGCTACTCGATTTTTGAAAACCTCCAAATGGTGTAGGGTACACAACATTTTCTCATTGATCCATTCTAAATCATACAATTGATTATGATATTTATTGTCTATGGATAGATGATCCCAAATGGGAATGTATAGAGAAGGTAATTGGACACTAATGGACAGAACCACTTATGTACCATATACATGAAAATAGGGGAATTCTTATGTAGCCGTATCGATTTTGGTGAGATAACCCACATATCATAAAGAAATTTGTTATTACAAGATTTATTATCTTTGTTCACCATATTATAGAGTATGTTAGATAAGGTTTTCTTCAAAGCCTCTATCTATCCATTTTCCACTAAGTGGTTGTGGGATAAATGGTTGGATTGAATACCATATTTCTGATACATCCTTTTCAGTATAGAAGAAAAAAATTGCATCCCATTATTTGTCATTATTGTATGAGGGACACCAAATATGGTAATAATATTTTTATTTACAAAAATAATGATATCCTCCTTTCTAACTTATTTGAGGGATATAAACTTGACCCATTTGGAAAATAATTTGATGCCAGTAATGATGTACTTGAACTAATTGGATATTACTGGGAGATATATCCCCAAGACATCTATTCCCTAGATAAAAAACAACCATAAATATTTGGAAATTTATTACACTTTCGGGGGTCGATGAATGAAGTTAACTTGTATCTAAAAAGCATGGAATATTGTGGTGAACTATGTACAATCCCATGTCATCATCAGTCAGAAATATACAAGCCTCCTAATCTGATTTGAAATCATTGTCTTCGGCTAATGAGAACCATATTCACCAACATGAAATTACAACATGAATGTGAGGGTTTATACTCCTTCAATTCATCTAAGGATAAATTCATCAAAGTCTCATTTATAGTGTACTTTATAATAATTCAATCCATCATAAAGGGTTAAGTTGACTACCATTTATTATATTTAACTTTTATTTCTCTATAAGATTGAAAAATTATATTTTGGAGGTAGTATAATATGAGATATATCTATCAATTCATAAAATTATATTGTTTAGGGGAATAATTAATGTCATTGATCTCTTCCATATTGTTTCCAATGAATGGTGACACTATCAAATAATGTACAATACTGATGATTATTTCATCTCGGTATGGATCTTACAGGGCTGCAGCCACATTAGCCAATGCATTTACCCAAGTGTATTGTGAATGTAGGATATAGGTTAGTGATAGCTTTGAGATATATTTTTTCATCAGTCCTTGTATATAGTAGAGTAAGGGAATACACTCTTTCTTTTTGAAGGAATAATCACTATTAATCATCTAGATTAACAACTCTGAATCACCTTTGACCTTTTAGTGTACTATCGGTATCTGAAATTCCGTTTTCAAACCAATAATGAGGGATTGGTATTCAAACTCATTGTTTGTGGAACCTTCTAAAAATAAGAATGAATATAGGAAAACTTCATTATATTGAGAGATAAGGATGATTGCCAAACTAACCTTATTGAATTATGGACTTCCATTATTTCCCCCATCAAGATTCTAGAAGTTCTATTAAAGTACATATATCACGTCTAGGAGTTGCCTTGAACCAAGAATGTTTATTCACCAGGAAGCTCAGTGTCTAAAAGTGTGTTTTCTAAAGAAGGATTCCCAACCATAAGTTTTTCTAATGCCCCACCTTTTATTGCCTTTTGTGGTACAAAATGAATGTAAAAATACTATATGATGACAAACCACTATGAAAAGTATCCATTAAATATAGTATGGTTTAGGATATATTTGATTTGGTCATTATAAGAGTAAAATTAGACCTCATGGTGCTATAGGTAGTGCCTTAATTTTTAGACTACAAAAATTCACACAAGTCAATTGTTTTCGATATATTAATATCAATTCTCACTATCATACATAGTGATACTAAGTTAATAGAGACTATTCTCATCGCATAAATCATTTTCCTATGTAAAAAAAGTGCCTAGTGATCGCTCCAAGGTTTTCACATACAAAATGAGTGACTTTCCTTCAACAAGGGTCATTAGAATTAGAAAAATAAAAAGGCATTTCATGATATTTTAGAACGATTCTTGAAAATAATTGGTCCAATGGTAGGTGGATACCTTCTTCATCATTTTTATAAATTGTAAACACTTTGAACATAGATTCACTATAAGGAGTATGATTTAGGTGAGCCTCTCTTGAAGCCCTCTCAAATCCTTGAGGTTTTGAGGTGGTTTTATGGAACGTTAATATATATCACCAAAATTCATTAAAAGAAAATGTATCACTTGATATTAATGCATTCCTTGGGATCCTTTGAAAGAAGTGGATTCTTCATCTACAATATTTTATCCTGAATACCTATCTATAAAGGAAATGGATTGATATCTTGTAATTAAAACAACTAAAAGTTCCATGATTGGGACAAAGAAATAATATTTTGGATAATAATAGTTGAGATATCTGAAGTCGATGAAAAATATGATATTCCCTTTTTTTGACAAGGATGATGTTGGAAATCCACTTTAGATATTGACCCTCCAAAATGAAGTAATATTTTATAATATTATCAACCTCAACTTCAACCTTAGAAATGCGAGTAAAATGAATTCTTCTCACTGCCTTCTTGTAACTGCAGTAATAATATAGTAACCCTAAGTGATGGGTGTCTAGATAGGATTAAGAACTATCATTTCTGGGTAATTCCATTTGAACACATTTCATTGCTACATTAGATAATAAGTATACACATCATTTTCTATGGAATAAATTTCCATTGTGATCAATATGGGTTATGGATCTTTCTTTATGATTAGATTTATTTTCTAGATCTAATCAAAAGTGATGGAGACACCTTCCTCAAATGCTGGAGGGGATTCACTAATATATTCTTCTTCTTATCACTCTTCACCAATATTAAGATGAATAGATAAGGGAATATTTAAATCTTAAAGATGTGATAATATTACAATATTTAGAAGATAAAGTAAAGGAATTACCACTCTCTGTTGGTGATATGATAGTCTATTAAGATTTATCCAATGATGTAGGGGTCTTATGTGGCTCTAGGGACAAAGAAAAGAAATTTTCACCTTGGATAATTCCACTATTGTAGAGATTAGACACTTATTACATGTTATCGATTCCATCTAATGTGACTGATATCGTGAGAGTTGAGTAATACATACCCAAATCTAAACTAGCATATTCTATTTGATTAATAGGAAATAAATATTCATTCAGAAGATCGTTAAATGGGTTAGCCTAGGTTATTTCCAAACCATTTGAAGAAGTAACCCAAGAGACATCATCAATCATGGGTTATTTTCCTTCTCTTTGGTAAAACCCTTCTTTAATGCATTAGAACTCATAGGATTTAAAGTGACCCCTATCACCACACAATGTTTTGATTTTTCTATCAACACAGTTTTTGAGACATTGGCATATGATGAGGGAACTATTTTATAATGATTCAAGAAAGGTATTCCTAAAAGAACAATGAAATATATATCCTTTCAGACCACAAATAATATAGGGTTGGATATGAGGTCTCCAAATAAGGATATGAGATTGGTATGTACAAGATGTTTTTATTCACTCTTATTGTAACCCTGAAGTATTAAAACCTAGAGAGACAAATTGGCTCTGTTAAAAACCCAATTGATGAATATTAAAGATTAGAAGGAGGTTTATTCCCAATACATTCTCAATGAAATATCATTTTATGTCAATAATATCTAGTTTAATAGATACATACAAGGTTCTGATGTATCCCTTTATGATAGTTTCTCAATCCTTCTCTATGAATGATATGGATGTATGACATTCCTTGGGGCCCATCTCAGTATGATAAACTTTAGAAGCAACCTTGATTTTAAACTCTTGAGGAATATATGGAACATCCATAATTGATTCTTAAAGTTCATTTGAGAAATAAAGTGAATCCAATATTGATATATTAGATTTAACCATAGACAACTACTTCAAGATTCCATATTTTTGAGCTAGAGGTTGTGGGGTTGAGGCTGCTATTTGAAATGCACCTTGGAGGTTGAATTGTTTGAGGTAGACTTGTCAGGAACTTGACCAGACGTTAAAGGAACCCTTGTCATTGATATATTGAATGAACCTAGTCTTACCACTTATCTGGTTTGATCAGATAGTTTCACATTCATCAGTAATTATTCTAAAATAATTGGAATTGGATGACTCTTGAAAGATACTAGGGGTTCCCCCATGTTCCTGTTGGGATCACTGAGATGATGTCCCATAGGTCTTGGCTAGATATATAGATCTAACAAGAATATATCCAAAAATATGATGCTTTTCCATGAATATGTTTTCCCCTATTCCCTTATCTTCTACAACCTTTGGCTCTAGATCCCCAGTCAGGTATGGGGAACTTTGGTTAATAAGCATACTCATCTTTGGATTCGGTTCTACTAAATGAATCATGTTAATAGAACCGAAGATTAATTATACATCTGATGAGGGTTCTATTTAGTGTGATGTGTCTATCCTCTCAGTATAGTAGGTATAAAATGTAAGAGGGTTTGTAGTGGATTTGGAATTGTTAAGGGTCTATCTTTCTATAATCGACTATTTCTTTACTGGTTATGTTATCTTTTCAAAGACCACCCCTTGGAAGACTATGGTACTAATGAAGCTGGTTGGACTACAGTAAAAGGAACTAAATGTATGACCATATGGTTTAGCTATTCCTTGTGGATGTAATGAGCTTGATTTAACTTCTTTATATCCATACAGTTATCGAACATTTGTTACCATTTACTTATGACTTCTTACCATTCTTTTTCTTCTTTGAGAGGGCTCGAAATACTTTCCATTTGTGGTAAAAGAATACCTAATTTTACTTATCTTGAATCAATCACATTCTAAATAATTTCTTTAAAAACAAATAACTCCTAGATGGAATAACCCAATGTTCAGTGGAAGGGAAAATATTTTTGGTGATCAATGATGCCAACCTAATTTTACTTCTAGGATATGATAATCTCAATAAATTATTCTACATGGGTTCGATGAAGTATTAGGAGTCCAATTCATATCATAAGGAAGAAACACTATTCTTCTGATCCTCATACAATGAGTGTTTATTCTCTTTTCTCTCATCCCAACAGAGATGTTATCGTTTTTTTATTTTTATCAGACATTTCACATGATATTTCACTAACCTAAATATTGGAACTGATATCAATGTTATACTGATTATAATTGTTCTAGTTTCAAATTTTCTAGTTATTTTCCCTTGAGTTATTGATATTGGATGAGAATTAGTTTTGACTAACTGAATGGAGTATTATAATCTTCACAAAACTATGGAAAGTTCAAATAATCCTCTTGGATATTTCATAGGAATGAGTGGTGTTTACAACTTATCATGGTGGTTCTCTATACAGAGACCAAAATATTATTCCCAAGGGATTTAAAAATTAAAGTAGTATGAAAACCCTTAAAATTAGTAATGAAATTTTATATTCTCCCATTATCATGTTATTTTAATTTTGAATTACCAAGGATTTTTATATTTCACAGTATGAAGTAGAATTGATAGAGGAATTTATGAAAGAGAACTTCACATACTATGATTGATATGGCTGGAAAACATGTGTACTAGAAAAAATATGACCCCTACAACATCTATATGAAGCATCTATGTTTGGTTTCTTCCTAATACGCAAGGGTTCCCATCATAGGACCAAGCTAAGACATGAAATGATTCAAGTTCTACTTTGGATCCCCGATTCCATTGAAAGTTAGTAAAACATGATTCCTGAAGTTGGGTGGAGGAAGAGGTGTATCTACCCACTCATGGTAATGCTTTATTTCTTGCCACACTGGTGCATTCCATCCTTACATATCTTCCAGTGGAGTATTCAATGAATCAATGGAGTCAATGTGTTGTGATGGAATAACCAATTGGGATAGAACTAGAATAGAGGAAACAAAGGTAAGAGCCTAACATTGAGGGCCTACATGCATTTGTGGATGATTTCAAGTATGGGATAGCCTAGTGTAGTTAACTTGACATGGTGCAAATTGTTTTTCTAATGGAGGTAATTACTATCATCCTTCCACCATTGGATCTAAATAAACTAGGATTCTATATACCAAATTGAGAGGATAACCTAGATTTTATTTTTTTTGGTATGAAAAAGTCTTTTTATTAAGAGAAATCTATTGAAAAAGTAATATGAGATTCTTTATGGAGAACATAAACAATAGTTATATTACCTATGAGTATCTCATTGTTGAGCCTCTCCAACTCTTTCATTTATACCTCATATTGGGAGAATCTTTCCCCAATCAAAAGGGGGTTAAACTTATTCAAGTAATGGGTGGGATGTTGTAACACCTTGTCCCTTTTATTTTTTTTACAACTTTACAAAGAGGAAAAAACTAAACATTTAGGGGAGATCCCAAATTTTTATCTTGCCTTTTATTTCTGGTGCACACTTTCCTTAATTTTTTTTTGTGAACCACATTCTAAACAAAAACATCCTCCTCCTATTCCCCTGAATAGGCTTCATGCCCCATATAATCTATAGGGAAAGTGATTATAACCTTTATTGATTCATAGTGAACCACTTGTACCAAATAACCATAAAAAGGATAAAAATATTTATTTATCTTGAAGTATCTATTGATAAATATGTCACAATATTCCAAATATGTTTCTCTCTTGATGGATCACTTTAACTTGTGATCCTTATAGGACTTCATATTTTCCCTCTAGGATTCTTATAGAACTACTTTGTGAAGGATAATTTGGAGAGTCTCCAAAAAATATTTTTGTATTCATCCCCAAGGATAAAGATAGGTCACAAGATGGAATGAACCATATATACTCCTCTTGTGATGCACCTCTTAATTTAGATATACTGAATTCCATGGGGGAAAAGGAGGTTGAGGAAAAAATGTCCCCATCCTTACAGGACAAGGTTGATCCTATTACCTTATGTAAATAATTTTAACCCAGCATAGATATGATTACAATGTGAAGGATGGTGTTAGTAGTAATCCATCCATCCCTAAAGGAAGTGACTTCTCCTAGACTGAATCTTTTATGGGTATTTATTCTTCATTATTAATCTTGTGAATCTTAATCCGAGCATGATTTGTGTGCAATGCACACTATGAATATGAGCTACTTACTAACAGTGGAATTGATTCTGCTCAAGGTTTGTATCTTCTCAAATGATAATATTTCTCTATCTTATTATATGATCTATGTAAGATTATTTCAATGGATTTTTATCATCAACCCTGAAATTTCTGAGATTCTGTCATGGACAATACTTGATAAGTATACCATCCATCATTGGCTGAGATAAATTTTGAGAGTTTTCCTAAATAAATGAAATTTAATAATGTAACTATTGTTAGGATTTTCTATCTATGGAGAAAGGTGAAATTTGGATCTCTCTGTTCATACCATTCACTGATATATATCTCAGATAGAGCATCAATGATCTGCTAACATAGATTACCCAGAGCATCAAGGTCTTCGCATTGAATATTTTTACATTCCCCCCCAATTTTAGGTTTCTTACAACTAAAAAAGAAGTACAAGTCAATATATCAATGAAATTATTATATTATCTTGAAAAGTTTTAAATATCCTTTATTAGTAAATTTTTTTCTTTTAAATTTAGAAGAGTCATCCATATATTTAAATTAATATGATGTATACATTCCTCTATCAATGTTTTTGTAATTCTATTCTGAGGGGAATATAGGGTACAAAACTTGGATAATATATTATCTTTGGAAAAAAATTTCCTCACAATAAATGTGTTCTTTTCATCTTCTGTGAGAGATTCCTTCACTTTCTCTAACCAAAGTGGTCATTTCTTGTCGGCTTTATTGAAGAAAGTAGGAATAAAAGGAATCATAAATGTTGTAGTGGAATATTAGAGGTCTAAGGTTTGTTCAGAGAATGACCATTTCCTTGGGTTGTCTTCTAGTTTAGAAATAATTGAACTTGTCAAAGGTAAGACATCATGCATGGATGAACTCATCTTCTTAAGTTCCTCATGATATGAGGGGTTTCTCATAGTTGATTTGGAAAGGGGAAACATCCTTATTAAAATGAAATATCACTATATGGAGCACATTCACAGTGAATACCATCATGGGGAGGACTAACATCATGGCTCACTATCCAACCATAGGGAGGAGTCCAACAATATATTCCATGTGGAGGACCATTAGGGTGGAAAATGGCATGGGAAGGATCTTCATTCTGCTTGATATTTTGATTTTGAGGAGGTATTTTATAGTATTCATCAGGAGGAAAATTCCCATTATTGATATTAGTATGAAAATGAAAGAGGAATTCATGGTTAATGTTATGGGGAGGACCTCTAGATTTGTTGGCAGTGAAATTATGGGGAGGACCATTACAACTACAACTGTTGATTCCTTGATTTGGAAATGATTGAACATGACCTTAGTTCAATAATTATAAATGTTCAAAGGACTCAATGTAGAGTAGGGATGTAGTCCCTAATTATAGACTTCAGATATAACATGGTGACACATCTTCATAGATGTTCTTCATTGGGAAGTTGGAGTCACATATTGTGAATAATGACATTCATGTATGGGAGCCTTTATGGGAGACTCATGTGCTATTTCCTGAATATGCTAAAAATATTCTATGGTTATGGAATGAATGTTTTCCTACCCTAAAGTGGCCATTTAAATGGTACAATGATATGTATTTATAATGAGAATGTGTTCCTGCTCCTATTGTCCATTTATAATGAAAGTGTACCGAAGACCCTCTTGGACATGAGCATGAATGTGTGTCTGATCCTGATTAACCATTGAAGTGTGTTGATGACATACCCTAGTGTTGGTGGTGTGAATGAGTTTATACCCCTTTAAAACCACTCCTTTCAAGATATTTTGATTGTTTTGTAGAATGTGGGAAGTGATGCATTCTAACCTATTTATTTTCACCAAGATGTGTTGATGGGATTCCATAGATAGAATACGAATGTGCTCCCATTCCTTGGTTAGATTCGGGATGTGTTTATAATCATGTTCTCCATTTCTCATCAAAATATACAAGGGTGGGAAGATGTTCCTGACCCTATTTTTTATTGGGAAACACCAACAAGATTCTCTAGGTTCTTCCTAAATATAATGATAGGCTTTCTGGGTGTGTGTGGGAACGTGTTCCTACTCATCGGTTGCTTCTATAGTATATTTTGGGCTTTTTTACTATAAGTGAGGATGTGGGACCACTCCCAATTGTTTATAGTTTTTTGGCCTTGATGGGATGTCCTGGGTGCTCGGTCTGGGTGACCTATGATGGGACTTATAGGGTGGCATCCTCAGCAGGATGAGGGATCAGTGCCACATGACATTAGAAGAAACGATTGTTGGAGAGAGCCCTTTTGGGTGAAACATGTGCTGCGGTGAGTCCCCAATCAACTTCCTAGTCAACCTCTTTAAGATAAGGGAGGTACTTGACGTCGTGTTCTAAGGAGAGGCTCTTTAAATGGTTTGAAACCGTAATAGGTTCCATTTACATATTCACCGCTACTCATTGTTGTGTAGAAAATTTGTGGGGCTTCATGTCCTAGAGTACTTCGCGTGTAACCTCTAGTGTTGGGATAGTAATATTCAAGTGGTACTCCTTAATAAGTGAAGTTCCCACCTATCATTGAATGAATTGGGTGGTAGATAGTGTCTTGTGGTTTGGATAGGACCCATCCCACATGATTTTATATGAGTAAGTTCACCATGATTGGTAGTATACATTTTGGATTATATAATTGTTTTGTGGATGCACTGTTGAGAGACAAAAAAAAAAATAAGAAAACCCATAAAAGTAGAATCAAAAGTAAAAAAATGAATGAATAAATGATTAATTTAAAGGATAAACATTGGGAATATTTTTTATTCAAAGAATATGTATTAAAAAATGGGTTGACATGTGGGTGGATCAGTCATTTTGGTTAATGAAAGACTCACATTGGGTTCAACATTTCTGTTTATGTGAGGAACACAAAACAAAATGGCCCAATGTTGGATGGTGAAAGACTAAGAATGGTAGAAGGTTTCATGTTAGGTTCACCATTAAGATTTTCATGAGGTATACAAAAATAAAATGGCCTAAAATTTGATGCTAAATGACTAATAATGGTTGAAGATTTCACATCGGGTTAACCATTTCTAATAGTTTGAGGTATGAAAAAAATGGGCTTAATTAAGATGTTTAAAGACTGAGAATGGTTGAAGGCATATTTTTGGGTTCTCCATTTATATTCCTAATGGTTTCCATGGACACAATCATTTTTAGTTAATGCAGACCTGCTTTCCAAAGGTAGTAGATCATTGGGATTTTACCAATAACATATTTGAAAATGTGTTCATAGAGGATGGGTGATTGAGATCACCAAACCCTTTTGAGGTGGATTATTTCCTACTCCAAGACACTTATAAGTGTAAGATGTATTCGTGAATCCATACCAAATCCTAATAGAGGACTGGTTTCCCTTCTATATTAGCACTCAGTTATTAGGATGTATTAATGTGAACTATCTATATAAATAAAATATTACCCATAAACCTTACCATCTATATTTATCAGAAGTTCTCCATCAATGGAGCGATCTGTATACATCATATGTTCTCTGTATTTTTTTATAACTTGGTAATACCTTATTCTAGGGAACTATTATTTAAAACTACATAGATGGGAACTATAGAGTTTGTAGCTATCCAGGATAGTTGTGATTGGTTTAGGGTCGAGTTTAGGCCCATTATAGGGCTTTCTATGTATTATAGAAAAAGGAATTTGAACCCATGTAGTTTGGTTATACTTAAAAATACACATCATACCTTTTAAGATCATGTGACAAGGACCATTCCATATATTTTAACATCATACAATTGTCGGAACCGGGTGTGCAGTGGAAGCCCCCAAAAGGTGGGTTTTAAAAATTTTCCACCAATGATTGACGTAAACTTGTTGAAATTGGTGAAGAGAAGCCTGATTAAATCTGTGGATCTCACGTGAAGGGTTTTAAGCACAAAAATAAACCGTAAAAATACCTATTTTAATTCTAAAGCTGAGCACGACATCTTCTCGTCGTTGGTTATCGCTGCTCAAAGAATCTGAATTTTAATTCCTCTAGATCATCCACACATGATTCAAGGAATCCATGGGAGCTTCGTTCATCATAATCCGGGTGCTATCACAGAATTGCGATGACGCCTTCGACACTCCAACGATCACCACACTACCTCACTATCGATGCCTGAGAGAGTGCTTGATCCATGCTCCTTGTATCCAAATCATATCTCTATATATTATGGGAGAGTGGAGAGGAGAGAGATGATCCATGAATAAGACTTGTCAAAAGCACTTCCTCTTCTATTTATTGTGGTTAATTAAAATACATGGTATCGCCTCATCGACCCCGAATAATTAATGCACTATCAACAAAATTTTTTGAATACTAAACTGTGCCATAAATATTATTATCATTTAGTTGTAATATATTAAAATATGTTACATGATAATAATTGATTCATTAAATTGACTCGTCTTTCCCACGAATATTAATTGAACCTAGAATAATTTCATATTCATCGATTAATATTTTTTCATGTACTTTCTTAAAAATCCTAAATAAATTTAAAAAATTAATTCAATACTCATTATTCTAAACAATAATAATATAAATTCATTTATTACATTGGTGATCGCCTTACATTGGAAAAATCCAGGACCCCTATGGTGGGTCCCACCATGTCCAAAAGTCATATTCAACCGAATAGGGTAGATTTTTGAATATGAAATTGTGTGTGACCCTATAGTCCCTTATCCCGACAGTAGAAAATAATATTCACGGACCAAGAGCAGGATCTAGAAACCCATCATGGCCCCTAAATAGATATGTATTGTCACAGCAGTGACAACCAACCTATGAACATGCACTGTGTAATATAATCTCTTTGTCTGTAATATATCATAAAGCAGGATGCACTCACATGTCATCTCCATTTTCTTGCTTTATTGTTTGTCAATTTAACAGGATGAAATTACCCTTGACTTCCATGTCCATGGTATTATAAAGGTACTACCATCTATATCAACATGGAATGAGATATATTACATCCTTGGCCCGAAAGTGACAAATCCTTTCTTGACCATTCAACCAATGCCATGACACCAATGACACACCCAACAAAAACTAACTCACCACGACTTCATTTCTATGGTTTTCGTCTTGCATCAAAGTGTGCAATCAAATGACATACATTGGTAATTATCTCAAGTCATGAGACCATTACACATGATCATAGATAGGAACATCCAATGACAACTAAAATATGTGGTGTTCCTATTGGTGGGTCAGTCCTCATGATCTCACTACTATATATCACCAAGTGTGAACTTCATGAGAAGATGTCTCAATGCTTACGATCCCCCAACACCTGATAGTCAAACATCTATTGTGTCCAATCAGTATGATGTATCTAGACCATAGAACATATATTTAAGATTAATTTCATTGTATCTAGAGGTTCTCATTATAGCCTAGGAACTGGTATAACCTTTTGATATAACGATTAACCTTTGGACATTGCTATTTCAATAGTGGATGCAAAAAATTATACACTATAATGGTAAGATGAAATTATGCATAGCTAACTGTATACACAATATAGTAATTAATAGCACTAAATAATTGGGTCTAGGGTACCCACTATTTCAACAACAATAGGGATGGATAGGAGAAAGGTGGATAGAAATTGTCGGTGTGGGGTTTACATGTGAGAAACCATTTTGGTTAACCTCTAAGGGAATATAGATCCTTGAGATTAATAGAAGTGTGATGATGTTGGGTTTTAACCTCAAGGAGGTGTTCTACATATCCTGTTGATTTTGGAATCAAGGACCACATACTTCGATGGGAGGTTGGGACTTTCACCTAGGGAGGAGGCCCATTTTTATCATACTAGTTACATGATCATCACAGATATCTAAGTCTATGTGAGTCATGCTATGTGTGAGAAGTGATAGATAATAGAATATTAGTAAGATTATATGAATGCATAATTGGATGAGACTTATACATAAGGAAGATTCTCATGATTGAATTTCATTCCTCATCCTTAATGGATTATAAAATAAGATATATAAGGTTGGATGGATATGAAATTCTATAACAAATTCTTGGGGCTTACTCTAGGAGGTATTCCTAATAGGAATTTACTCCCCATCCACTGATGGATGAGGGAGGGAATATGAATGTATTTCTAGAAAAAATACTATAGGATTATTCTAGGGGGGTTTCTATTATGGTATCCTTATATATTTCTAAACCCCAGGTTTGGGCTTACACATTCGCTAATTTGAATAAAAAGTAATGAATGTTGTTGATTCAGTACAAATTTAAGGAAAAACGTGGGAAGTAAGCATCACTGCCTGAACCATAAGATTATTTCTACTAAATCTATGATTGGAGTCATTATTACTAAGGGGATGTATGATTGAAAACAAACTATGGAACCCATATATTATGGAGTTTAAGTGGGTTATATCCTTTACTAATGGAATTCATGATCAAAAGGGGTCACATTGGGTTTTCCCATATACTGACCATATAAATCTGGTGAATTTGTGGGAGACCTTGATGAAAACATTCTCAAATAGGAGACTTGGGTAAAGGAGGATGACATGTTATAAAAGAAACATACCTTGGTGAAAAGTTTCTTAGGTGGAAAGCCTTGAGTGATGGGTCGCTAAGGAAGGATGCCCTAGGTAGCTGGTTGATTAAGTGAGTAGCCCTAAGGGATGAGTTTCTAAGGTAGGATTCCCAAGATGGATGGTCATCTAGGTAAGGAACACTGGGTAGCTAGTCTCCAAGGTGAGGAACCTTGGGTTGTTGGTTGACCGGGTAAGGGGCACCTAACGGTTGGTCTCCCAGGTGATGAGACCTAGACAATAGGTTGCCTAGATGAGGAGCCCTAAGATATCTGTCACCCAGGTTAGGGCTTCAAATAGAACCTAAATTTTACTTAGGTTAATTTTCTTATGTACTAGAGTGTTATAGAAAACATAGTGGGGTACTAAGGGCCTTAACAAGACATCTTTGAGAAGCATTATATCTCTTTTAAAAGTGGGAAACTGGTATACTATGTCATGGAAAAGAGAGTATATTTCTAATAAAAACCTAGAGGCTGGGCAAAGTAGTCCAAATGAGGAAAATGATGCACATAGGTCAGTTGGGTGGGGTAAGCTGGGTGATCCACGGGGACTTGAGTGAGTTAGTATAACAACCATGTTCTTTATTACATATTAATACATGATTTATTACATAATATTAAACTTAATACAACCCAGAAGATTGATAATTCTAGTATATTTAGGAATTAGGTATATAGTATAACATCTTGAACATGGTATATAAAAAATTATTGAAAACTTCCTTAACAAACTTTTAAAATTCCATGGATTTTAAAACTACCGGGGATAACCTGGGGACATATATAAGAGAGGGGTGAGCTATAAAGCCCTGTAAAGGAATAAACATGGAATAACAAGAATAAGGTAGTTCACATTAGACAATAGGAATATCAATGATACATAAAAAGGGTGATATTCATAAACTTAAACAATAAGATATGATATAACATGATAATACATTGGCAACATGGGAAATGTTGGAACAACTTAAAACAATGCATCATAAACATAGGTCAAGGTTAAATGCTAAGAAATAATGGTGGAAAAGTCACATAAAGGAATCATGTTCACTCCTTGTCCCAATATCACATCTCATGAGACTAAATATTATCCAATTCATTTAATCACTATATAATTCTTGGTGCACCCGACACTTTCATTTCATTCTCACACTTAAGTATTCCAAAAAGATCATACAAAATAGATTCATTAACCATTATATTTTATTCTAAGATCAATTAATGTGGAGTAAATACATGTATTTATTGATCCAAATAATTATAATTGTATAAAGGTGAAATACCTTGATAGGAAATGGGTATGGTATTCATTGTATGATTGTTTTGGCATGAAAAAATAACGATGAAATTTTGGCAGCATAATGACGTCACATAAAAATTCAAAAAAATGGGTTGAGGTGAGATAAATGGGTCTCTCATCATCTGGACATTAAATGGGAATTAATATGGATATGTAAATATATATCCCAATATTAGGGATTAAAAATATAAGGCATTAGATAATAATGAAACTTTAATAAAGAAGAGAAGGTGAGAATCCCATACTAGAGTGTGTGACACCAGATGCTTGGGAGGAGTTTCTTAAAAGCATGAGGGAACATTGGGTGGATTCTAGAGAGGTTATGGAAGATTAATGATGTGATAAAAGTATTTTTAGTTAATTGAAATGAGATCTTTTGTGGGTTTATATAGGAAATGAGTTGGGGTTTCATTATTATATCTCAAACATAGGTTTTGGACTCTATATAGTAAAATAACCAAAACCACAAAAATTCCAATGGTTTTTCCCATGGTGTCTACCAAATGGGATTGGTTTTTATTATTTTTTAAGTCCAAGGGACAAAATTAATAAAATAACACCCTTTCTTATGTTGAAGTGAGTCATACTTTTAAAGAAATGATTTTCACACCACAAAATATATTAACGGTTTTGGAGGATTCAAAATGATTTATAAAATTAAAAAAATAAACATAAAATAAAATTATTTTAAATTTAAAACATATATTTAGTTTTTTATACCATTTACAGTATTTATTACATCACTTTTAGGTGATTATTATGTCATAATACACAAAGTATATTTATGCGGTATAAAATTTTTACCCGGCAATTCTACTATCTCAGAAAATTATGAAAAATTAACCATTGGTTAATTTAAATGTATTTATTCCAAAAATAATATTAATTTTATCTAAATAATTTTATAATTATTTCTATTTTTACTTTTAAATTAACATTTGACATTTATTGAGAAATGCTAGTTTTTTTACAATAACAATTTTCAAATCCTTTTAAAAATTACAGTTGAATTTATAAAAATTATATGATAATTTATATTTTAAAAAAATTATTTAAATAAAATATTATATTAAAATATTAATTATCTAAAAACCCCACTAATTCATCAAAATAAATTACATAATTGAATTCGAATATTACCCAAAAATACAATTTCTGTTTTATTGTATCAAAATATAATTTTTAACCAACAGATTACTTCATTTATAAAGTAAAAACAATATGGAATAAATATAATAATAATTTCAATGAAAATGAAATATAAATATTCATACTATTAGTTTTACATTGTTTCTATTCCTTTTTAAATAATTTTTACCCTTAATTAACCTTTTTTCCTTTTACAGTGGTAATTAGTATTTGCCATATTTACTATTAATATTGTAAAAAAATAAAGTTAAACTTTTTACAAAATATTAATTATGATGATTAAAATTATGAAATAAATTTTACCAAAATAAATTTACATAATTTGAAGAATTTAATTTTATATAAAACTCATAAGCATGATGTTAAGTAGGTTTTTCAAAAAATACATTTTTAAGTAAATGATGATTTAACTTTAACTCTATAACTAAAAATGTTCATGATATGAATTTAAATTCATAAATATAGATATATAATTTAAACAATTAATATAAATAATTTCTCATTAGGGGTTATTTTAATCAATTATATTATACAAACATTAGATATTTTAATTCAATTTTCAAAAAAATGAGTTTTTAATCCTAAAGTTAAACTTTTATTAAAATATAATATAAAGATGATTTAAATGTAATTAATTGAATTAAATATATATATAGAATAATTATGTTACATTGAAATTAAAATAGTAATTTGAATTTTAAATTTATTCATTTATCAAAAGAAATGATAATTTTACATAAATCGGTAATTTTCAATATTCACTAAAAAAATTATTTTCTGAAAAAACCAAAATTTCACCCTTAGATAATTTTGATATGATGATATCAAAAATGGATTTTTATTTGTAAATTAAATTTTTTAAATGTTATATAAAATCATAATAATACTTTTTCATAAAAAGAAATAAAAAATATTTTCGAAGATTACATATTTTGAAGAAAAAAATGACATTACCAAAAATTGATTGTTTATTTTCCAAGAATATATCAATATATTAAGGATGTATATATTTATATATATTTGATAAATTAGATAATCCTACTCATATATGAAAATTTAATGGAAATGTTAAAATTTTCATATTTAAAAAATCATTTTCTATTTGGGTTTGATGTTTCGTATCACATACAATATCAAACATAATTTTCTATTTTAAAAACTCGGGGAAATACAGTTAAGTTGAGTGGAAAAATAGAGATTGGGTGAGGCATGCCTTGCAAATAGAGGGGACTTAGGTGAATCTATCCTAGTGAATAAAGTGTATCCCACGCCTTCTCTTTCTATCCATTTTTATTTTGAAAAGGGAGAACCAACATCAATTTTATGATAATGGTAATCTTATAGGTCTAAATTCCAAACAATTTAGAACATTTATATATTTTAAAGATTAAGAAAAAGGAAACATTTTTATTTATTATTGGAGAATTTTCAACCAAAATAAATTATCTCAGCTATGGGATACCATTTTGGTATGATTATTTATCATTATTTTATTTATCATGACATGTTTTTAATAATTTAGGTTATTTTTTGCATACCATCAGATGGCATATAACCTACATGACACTAGAGAATCTAGGAGGAAATGTTTATCTTTTTCTTCTAATGGGTGTAGAGATTTTAAATCAAATCTAACATTTAATTTCATTTTTGGTGAAACGAAAAATAAAAATACATGTAATATATATGGTTTTCTACATAATGTTTCATAGAAACAATTTATTGAAAGTACACATCAAAAATCATTTTTGGAAAGATCAATGTCAACATTTTGAAGTGTCTCTTTTCATATAATAATTAAAAAATATCATATTAATGATTTTTGGTCCTTAACTAATATGAACAGAGGAGATATTATTAGTACATCCTATCAAAAAATGTATACCATCATACTTTATCATGTGAATGGTATACGTTGTTGGAAGAACAATAATGGTAGAAAAATTTGAAAAATTTAGATCTAAGTCATCAGGATCCATAGAGACTAGACCTCCTTCCCCCAACCTATAAATGAAAAATGGAAAAGGGTTCAGATGTTAGATAATGGAATATATCTTATAGATGATGTGAAGGCTATAACTATATTGATTATAAGAAATTATTAAACTATTTTTTATCTCTTTATAATTTTCAATTCACTAATAAATTTTCACAATATTCTCTACAGAATTGCCATGAGAAGAGATTTACATAGAGAAATTTATAACCAAGGTTAGGACAAATATTTTTAATACTACATTAAGGAATCTCGAACACCTAGGTCGTGTATGAGGATATACATTGGGAATATCAATTAAAAAAATGTTTGGGTGTTTTGGAATCTCTTAGAGGGATGGTGTTTATAAAGGGAAAATAGACTCTATAAAAGCTAAGGTAAAGGATATGGGACATATGATGGAGGAGAGTATTATATATTTGATATAATTGATGTTTTCCAACTTGAAAAGATATTTTTTGGGGGCATATTCCACTCCACCTCTGCCTAAATATCCTGCACTTCTACCTTCTCCTTTGTAGCTTCCCATATACTATGGGTTTTATATTGAGGATCCCTAGTATTGTATTGTAGCATATGGGATCATATATTATATTTTAGACACCCTAAATAATTATTATATAGATATAGATTAGCTTAGGGTAATGGTATATTATGTTATAGATGCATCAACTATAGTACCATTTCATACCGGTAAAGATTCTACCATTGAAGAAATTTCAAAAAAAATTTACTTTTTCCAACTCAACTTGTTTGAAAATTTACCACTGAGGTATTTATAGATTATATACATTAGTTTATGTTTGTGTTAAATTGGTTTTAATATTTTAATATATATATATATATTATAGGAATACGTTAAAGGTAAAGACATGTTATATAGAAAGTAAAAACCGGTTGAGATGGCCTAGTTAGTCTCACTTCTTATATATGATGGAATTTCTAGATTATCATCACATTCATTAATTTTGAGGGATACATATTAATTTAAAATGTATGATTAAATTTTTGGTCATGATTATTCAATGATAATTTTTAATGTAGATATCACCGAGCTTATAACTATAGATATGTTGGGTCTTACAGTGATGAAAAAATTTCCCATTTAAGTATATTATCATTTTTATTTAAATTATATCAACTTAATATCACTTAATACCAATGTTTTTTTATTTGGTACCTTCATACATTTTTTATTTAGTATGAAATGAAATCAGTTTATAGATTTAGGGACACATAATTTATTTATCATGTAACCTGAACAATGCATGATGATGAAAAGAAAAATTATTTATCTGAAAGATTTGAGAATGATGTAATAATTTTATGGATGATTCATTATACCAAAAGGTATCAAAAATATATTTCATAAAGTGATATTTTTATTTATTAAAAAACCAATCATATTATATATTTTTATATTTGTGTCCATTAGATGTTGGGTGTTTTTTGTCCACATTAAAGGAAAACATACTGGTTATTCTCCATTCACGGGAGAATTCTATAAAACTTAAAAGTAGTATTAGGGATGTAAGTTTGATTAATTTAATACTTATATATTATAAAAAAATTGTATTTTATTTCAAACATATCATTTTTAAATAGGACATGGGATCAATATAATGAGACAAGAAAAATATAAAAAACAAAGATCAAATATCTCAGTGTGCAGTGGACTTAATTTTTAAGTATTATAAATTAAAAAATATTTAAAATGATATTTTAAATTGATAAAATATTTTAAAATAGAAATATAATCAACAATAAAGAGTCATTAAATGAAGAAATTATGTTTTAAGACTTATGTATGAAATAAAAACAATTGGAACAGTTACAAAGTTCCATATGGTTAGATTTTATTATAACATTTAATTTTATTTATATTGACATTTATATTGAAAATAAATGTTGAATAATTGGTTTTATAACTTTTATATTTTTGGCGTTCCTCACCTTTAGGATGTAAGAAATTTAAATCATCTCAAGGATCGTGAGAATATTATTTTTTTGTTTAATTCAATTTTAATTTATATACATTTTGGAATTAAATTTTAATTATAAAGTAGATATAATTTTAAATAAAGTATGATGTAAATATTTATTATAAAATTATACATTTGGTGCTGTTTTCTTCTCAAATTTATAGAATTTAGAGTTGTCAGTTTTTCTATATGTAGGTTGGTTTGGTGTTTGTTTATAATATTTTTTAATTTTTTTTGTATGTTCTTTAAAAACCGATTTAGTTTAGAACATTTCACATTAGTTATTTCATAATTGACATTAAAATGTTATGAATTTTTAATTAATATGTGTTTTATTAAATGGTTTTAAATTTTACCATAGTGAAATATTATTTTTAACATTGATTACTAAAAATAAATGTAAAAAAGTTATTTTTTTCACTTATAATGAGTTATATCAATAATTGATATTAGAAAAAATAAACTGACATTAAAAGCAATTTTTTTTCACTAATGTGACCTATGATTCTGAGTTCACAACAGTAGTGTTCTCCATTAATACTTGGAGGGACGACATTTTTGGTGAGTTTTTCATATTCTATACAGAACATAAGAGTCATAAATACCTATTTAATGATAGATATCTCAACTTGAGGTAAATATGTTGGTTGGATCTCCTATAGTACCCTGACATTGATATTATTTATACTCTACGAAAGAAAAATGTGGTAGATGATTCTCTTAGAAGGAAGTCATATTATTATTTTTTGGGAGAGGCATGTGAGTAGTTATCCTCATTATAGATATCCTTAGTAAACTATGTAGAAGTGGATTATCTTAAATCGATAGGGTTTTCCGTCGCTTCTTTAGTGTATGAATATGGAAAAACATAGAATGATCAATTTTGAGTTTTTTTCTGACTAAATATTCTTAAGTGATACACTAGATGGATATTTCAAAGCTAGGGAGCATATCCTCCTATTCCAAGTATAATCATTGGTGTAGTCATCATGTATAAGTCCTTGACCTTTAATATTACATAATATTGGGATAAGTTGATAATTTGTAATTAATTCTATTCAAGGATCTTTTAAGGTTTAGAGATTTATAGAATTAGGACACAACTCATACATATCAACTTGATTATTTCAAAGTTGATACTTCTACTCACTATCCAATTTTCTTTATTAAACAAAAAACTTTTAAAAAAGAGACATGGTTCATTCCATGTTTAAACAACATGATTTTTCCTTGATCCCATCCATGACACTATTATTCGTTAAGTTCCATGAAAAAATTTCAAAACGTGGGATGAGAATTAAAAGATTCGTAAGGGATATATAAATAAGGAAAACTTTTAGTCTTGAGAAGAAAAGTAAAACATGAATACTTTATCATAAAGTAATACTTTCACCTTTAAGAAGTAGAAAAAACACTTTACTGAAGATAATCTAATTGCTTACCCTTTTTATAACGAAATGATTACCATAAATACCATAGAAAGAAACATATAACACATAAAGGTAACAAGGGACATAAACATACTTAAATGGAATAACCATACCATAAACTTCCACACATATCTCTAAATGTAATAGCCATACACCTGACTTTCATATCCAATGAATTGGAGCTTATAATGTAACAACCCATCTAGGGTTTATCAAAGAACCACCTGTATTTGGTTTATCACAGAACCAACCATCAATGATTTATCATGTATCCACCTATACAATTTCTAAGTACCATAACATAATCAAACTCATAAAACAATCATAATGGAAAAATAACATTTCCACATTGCAATCACATGATATCATTTCAAGATATTGATATAATCAATTCATTTAAAACAATAAAAAATATGAGTTTTGGAAATAATGTTTCTCATACCACTCTGAAACTTTGGAAAATAAATTATACTTTAAAAACCCATGTCTATATTAATAAATCCTTAAAACCATTTTAAAAACACAGAAATTTACGAGAATGATTTAGATGAATAAATCTTTAAAACATTTAAAACGATGTTTTTGTTAAAGAGCCCCTTACCATTTGTGAAAATAATTGAATAAAAATAATTAAAGAATAACATTAAAAAAATATAATAATATCATGAGAATAATAATATTAATGATATAATATGTCAAAGGGAAGTATATACACCATATAAAAGTGAATTGATGTATAACAACAAATAAGTCTCAATGGAATGTAAATTGAGACAAAATCCCTTACAAGGATTGTATCCTTTGATTAAGGGTAAATAAATGACATAATTATGTGTAAAAAATATAAATACACCCAATATAACTGGGTATTTAGTTTAAAAAAATCATAGGTCATTCAAATATATTCTCGGGAAAACAGAACCAATGACATGGATATTTAACTCAATGAAGGGAAATTGAGTTAAGATTTCCCTAAAAAAGTTAGTATAAATGATGTAAGAATTTATCAATGGGGTGATTATGTGTAGAAATAGTATATACACACAAATGGAAGTGGAAATTATAAAATAAATAAATAAAGAGAGATTCCACATATAATCTTTGCATAATATAATCAACGAAGTATGCGTAAAACCTAATGAGTGGACATTCAGTTTAGAAATTACCTTACAATGATTATTTTGTGAATAAAATAGATTTATTATGTGTATTCACTATAAATAAACATAAATAAATTATAAATACTAGTAATATATAAAAAATAATTTCTCACATAATCATATAATGACATAATCAAGAAGTAGAATTTCAACCCAAAGAATGAAAATTGGGTTAAGAAGTTCTGTTACCTCGAATCCTACATGTCTCGTTCATTATTTATATTCCTAAATAATAAAATTAGGATAATTTATACTTTATTACGAACCTTTTCAATTGTATTATTAATTTTATATTACTTATTATAATTTTATAAAAATTACATAATTATTTAAGTTCATATCGGTTGTTTTGTTGATATTCAACACTTGAGTTAAAAATGATCTTGGTTTGATGTAAATTGTCCACGTAGTCAAAATTACATCATCTCCAGAATATTATTAATTATTTAAATAACATATATATTTAGTACAAATGTATTTATAATAGTCCCTAACATTTTTAGATAATAAATGAAATGCACTGTTGATGGAGGTGGTAGGTCGTACGTAAGCATTAATGCAACTTTAATTTATTTTTCATATTAAAAGAATAATAATCAAACGATATAAATGTATATTATAATACCAGTATTATATATATATATAATTTATTTTTCATAGGTATAATAAAAACATCATTTATACATTCCATGTATATCATGAACGAGTCATATCACATTGAGGGGCGGTAGTCTACACTTCTTCAAATGAAATTATCATATTTACATATCATGGAAAACATAAAGGTATGTTGTAAATAAAGATTATAGAAGAATAGAGAAAATATAAATATAATATATATCATATATAAATACAGTTTCATCATAATGGTCACTATGAGTGGTGGTAGGATAAAATTGAATAATCATCATTTTTTGAGGAATTAGTTCACCGTACACAAAACAGTATGTTCGTATCCATTTGATGGAGGTGTGTGTAAATTTAGTTTGAATGATTCTCATAAAAACTTCAAATTATATTTAAAATACTGGTGTTTTTATGTAATCATAGAATAAAAAGTGCAAAGGTAGTGGAAAAGTAAATTAAAGTAAAGGAACTTGAGAGAAGACATTACCTCTAAACCGAGTAACATTTTTTGATTTGAGCCAAAAAGGCTTTCTTGAATTTCCTTATTCCCAAGATAAGGCTTTTAGGAGGAATGGATGGATGTTTGGAGCTTATTTAAGCATAATTTTGATGATTGAATTGGCTTTATAGGTGTGATTAAGTGGGTAGAGGTGGTGTCCTTTTATTAGAGGGAGGAGGGGGCACTTTAGGAAAGTCTTGAAATATTATTTTAAAAATTGGTTTTCGAATTATAATAGATCCAAAGTTTTATAACTCAAGGATAAGATGAGTATGGGTTGAAATCCCTCCAACCAATATGTTTTATACATGTTTTGGTCACAAAATTAACGTTATCTTTTAGCTTTAACCCATAGTTAAAAACATTAACTCTTGCCATGTCTTCTTGTATTTTAATTATATATAGTTACTATAGTTACTATAAAATGACAATAGAATAAAAAGTTGATAATTAATGACATTTTTAAAATTATATAATTCAGTTTTCAAAATAATAGATTTTAAGCACTATTATATCATTTAATAAAATAGTATTTGTTTTAAAAACTCATTTATGTCAATTTTGACATTATTTAGTAATTGTTTTTTGTTAAATTCATAAAAACTTGATTCCTTTGAACCAAATTCATTAAATCAAAGATAATATTTTATAATAATCTAAAAAAAATTTATAGATGGAAACAAAAATATTCAAATTTTTTTTTAATGTTTATAAATTCATTTATTTGAATCATCCATTAATAAGGCAATCATTGCAACATCATTGTGTCATAAATAAAATTATTAATTTAATGTATAAAAATTATAAATAAAATATTATGATGTATGATATCTTTTTATCTTTCTAATAACTTTTTATAGTCATATATATCAGTTATATAACCCCATATTAAAATTTATTTAGTAAAAGATGCATGTTTATGTTATATTTCTCTTTTCGTTAAATTCAATATTATAAAATGTCATTTTCACACCCAAGTGGCTCCAAAATGCCAAAAGTTCAGCATAAGGATTATCATGGTTAGAAGTATATCCTAAAATAGGATTAGGACAGGTTTTAGGGTAGCTTTATATTATTATAATATTATTTTCTTACCCTTATTTACCTGTTTACCCTTTAACCATGGTAAATAAAAAATAATTACTAAATTAACTATTTATACTATCCAAAAATAAAAGGAACCTATATATACAATTTTTACCTTCTTATTAAAAATATAAAATCTATTTTTTCAAATTCAAAAATCATAAGCTTTAGTAATAAATTTAAAATTATTTTCCGTTGTCAAAAACAGAAAGGATATTTTTAAGAAGTAAAAACTATCAAAATATTTAAATGTGTTTATGTCCAATTTAAATGGGAAATTACATCCAATGACCATCATTGTATTAAATGATAAAAAATTAATTCAATTACACTTTAAAACCAATTAAAATTAAAATCTAACTATATAAATAAATTGGATGAAAAATCATTTTTGAATTAAAATGCAGTATTTTTCACTATTTATAAAAATATGGATTTTACCAGAAAAATACCAAAATTTTAACTTAAGTAAATTTTGATGTCCCGCTTCTAAATAATATGTTTATTTTATTAAATAGAACATATAAAAGTGAAGAAAACTATTTTTAAGAATGGTTTTCCATCAAAAGTTGGTGAAATGTCCTTTAAAAATATATTATAGTATTTTATACTCAAAATTGGATTCATTATCATTTTAATACTCTAAAATTTATTGGAAAAATGTAAAAACATTTAAAAATATGTAAATTCCTAATATATTAAATTCTGTTCATTCCTGCCAATAAAATGACTATGTGTTAACTATAATTTAAAATAATATTATTATTGTGGTATTATTTTTCGGTATAACTCAGTGCTGTGTGAAATGTAAGATTTCAGAGAAACCCATTGTTTTGTGTCAGGTACACTATTATACATAGTGTCCCCTTTAAACTAAAATTAATATTAAATTCAAAAATATTAATATATATGAAAATGTTTTATTCTATAAATACCTGGGATATTACATGCTGCATGAGGATGTACTAAGGGAGTTCCATACTTCACCATTTACAGTACATCCACGAGTGATGAAGATGTACTTGGACCTCAGGCATAAGTTTTGGTGGTTAGTTATAAATCATATTGTTACCAAATTTTTCTCGTAGTGCCTAACCTATTAGTAGGTGAAGGTGGAGCACTAGGTCCCACTCAGTTTGAACCAACCCCTTGAGGTTCTAAAGTAGAAATGTCATTATGTATCAACGGGTTTCATGAAGTGGATTCTATCATCAACAAGAGGCCAGAATGAAATTTTCATGATTATAAATTGACTGAATAAGTCATCCCACTTCCTTTCTATTTGGGAGAAAAATTTAATGGAGAGTTTTGGGACACTTTTATATAGAATATATTGTTCAATTACATGGGGGTAACTTCAACAATTGTTTATGAAATAAGTGATTGATTCACACACCAATTATGGAAAAAAATTTAGGAGGCATTTGAGACCCAGGATTGGATGAATATAATATTCCACCCTTAAACTGAAGGTCAGATCAAGTGAACAATTATAGTTCTTAAGGATATACTGAGGGACGACATGTTGAATTTTATATTCAATTTGAAAGATCACTTTTATTTAGTATAGATTTAATATAAAAAATCATCCACTGCACTATTAGAATGGAATCATTTGAGAACCCATATGGGGGATGCTATAGGTCACCCTAATGTTATAAAGAGATAGTAGAGTCATCACTAATGAGGGTATAGTTAGTGTGGGTAATGATAGATAAGGTTGAGCTAATCTTGGAGCATACAAAGACCGCTTAGATCTATCAGAATTACTATGAAGATAGATGATAAATTCCTTTATAGTTTCAATAGGGAGGTCACGTGTTTCTGAATGTCTCATTATAACATGGTTGCGTACATTTGGTTGGAGTTAAAAGCTATACATGACATTCATTGGTCTATTATAAATATTATTTATTGTTAGAGGTGTTTCTTACCTCCTAGATTTTCCCCGCACAATTAGACTAGGAACATGATTTATTTCATGTTTCACAGTTGAGGAGATATATACATGACCTATCACAAGACATTGACTAGGGTGAGCTAGAAATCTAGGAAAGTTCAACCTTTTTGGAGTAAATAGTGGTGATAAATGACATAAAAGAGAGGAAACTTCATGGGTGATCTATCATACTGATGCATGACCTTTCATAGCATTAGAACCTTGAATAGAGTTTATAAGAGCATGAGAACCATATACAATATCATTTCCCTCACATTTTTATATAAGGTTGTTCTTTTTTGGGAGAAAATCCTTGAAGGTGCAGAGGATTTAGTAACTATAGTTTTTTCTATTTGAACTTTTATAATATGTTAAATAAAATATTTGGGATGATTTTCCCAGCCAGTGTGGAGTTGTTGGTGTTTTAGAGCCTGAGTAATGATGTATTAAGAATAATTTATTAATTTTAGTCAGCATTAACATGTTCATAATAATAAGTGTTTTCCTCAAAATTAATTCTTGGATGGGAAATTTGAGAATATTTTTTTCATTAGGAATGATATTTTTACCATCAGGATGGTAAAACAATTTCTCGTACTAGGATTCTCAAGGTCAAGCTATCATGGGTCAATTAATTAATTAATTTAATTTATTTAACTAGTTAATTAACAAATTTATTTAATTATAATGTTGACCTAAATACAGCTTAATTAATCTCCTTATCCTATCTTTATTTGTTTAGTCTCCATAACTATATATTGAGTCGTAAAGTGAGAAGAGATGACCGTGGGGATATTGAGTAAAGATCCATAAAATATATGGAATTCAGAGAGAATAATTCTTCATTGGAACCACCAATGACACCCAAGGTGAATGATTTATTCTTCAATTATTGATATATTTGTGAGGTAGGGCTTCATTAATTATATATTTCATTGTTGTCTATGATTTTCACCATGTATTATTGTTCCTAAATTGGTTTTCAAAATCATAGCACTTTAAATTTTTCCTTTTTCTCAAATTTGGCATAGATTGTATGAAATTGTATTTACCTATTTTTTATTCAAGAATTTACACCCAATGATAAGTGTATGACCTTTACAATATCCATTGTTAATTCCAATATATGATTTTTCTTGGTTTTCACATCCCCTTTCTTCATGCATTCATTGCCAACCATTTCTTTGACTGAATGTTTAAAAAATATGTGTTCAAATCATCATGTGTTTAGAATCTAAAATTGTGGGTTTTCGACTTAGGTTTAAAAATGGATCTTAAGGAAAGAATAAGGATCCTAGAATGATGTCATATTACAAAAGGTGTGTTGGTGTAGATACCCATAGTGTAAGGACAATCTAGGCATCATGGGGTTGTGAAAAAATATTTTTGAACTTCATTTCTAATGATGGTTGGGTAGCTAATATTCTATGGAGGCATGAAATCCATGGAAGAGGAATTTAGAATATAATTGGGCAAGATCAGAGGCGAGATCAGTGAAAATGGTTAATATCTAAGTGTTTTTTTAGATTATGTGGTAAGAAAAAAACTACCCGACTATTATTTTAGAAGAACACATGTTTTATACCTTGATGGATATGATATATAGGGTTTTGAGGAAGTTAAGGATTACAAAATGCATCAAATTGTTACAAAATTGTTGTTTCCCTAAGATGACTAGATTGGCATGTATAGGGAGTACACACCCAAGTGTCTATTTGGCCACACATGCCATGTAACTCAGGACTACACTCCACGTACCTCTGACCTGACACAACTCGTCCTCCCTGACAATTCATGCTGATTGATTCCATTGAGTCTACATTCTATACACCCTCTAGAAAATGTTGTTTATATTTTCCTTTTCAAAACATAGAGAGAGGTGATATATTCCGAGTATCTCTACTAGTCCCACACACCATGTACCATATCTTATACACTGTGTAGGTAGACTATGCATGCTATATGGAGAGGAAGTACATGATAGAGTTATCTTTAAGGGGATATAAATCTTGTACCCCTAGAGTAAATCCCATGTACTTTGACAGTCTTAGTGAGTTTTTGTATCTCCTTTTTTGGGACTTGGATTTGGACACATGAGCAGTCTATCCTGAGAATTTTTCATGTAGGACATGATGACATGCTAAATTTCAAAATTAGATGCAAGACACGAGGTGATATGAGAAGGATAGTCTCCAAAGCTCCAAAGTTCAAATAATGGGGATTGAGCCTAATGATCAGAGCATCCAATGGGGGTTAGATATAACATCACAATATTTTAAAATAAGATCATTATGTTTGAAAACATACGCGACATGAAATATTTAGCTTAATCGACTCGTGAAATATTATTTATATATGTTAGTTATAACCAAGCCATTAAATATGAGGGTATTAAAAAGATTAACTGATATATGATATATATATATATATATATATATTTCATATTAACTATAATTAAATTAATAAATTATTAGTAAATAATCACCCAAATTTTAGTACTCATTTTATTTTTTAAAAACACCCCTTTAGAAATGATTTTTATTTTCTTTTTGTGAGAAAATATTATAATCAATTTCTGTAACTTTTATAAATTTAATTTTATAAAATGATTTTTTGAATCATCATATCAAAACTAAATCATGGTGAAATTTTGGGATTTTTCTAAAAAGTTAGATTTTTAAATGAATAGTGAAAAACTTTTTTTGAAAACTATTTTGAAACGCATAATGCATTTTACCGTTTAATTAATTAAAATAATATTTAATAATTAATAAATTAAATTATATATATATATATTATACATAAATATATTAATTAAAAATATATATTAGGATGATCACTAGTTATATAGCTAATATAAGATTATCTTATGCTTGAAAATACATTTCTTGAAAAACAGTTTTCAACATGTTTTAGGGGGTTTTAAATTAAATTATTCCATTTCTTTTAATTAAATTAGATAAAATGGATTTAATATTTTGAATTGTGATAATTAATATTAGGTAGTAAGGTCAAATTAATTTTTTTATAATGAATAGTAAAAACAGTAAAAATCTATTACCATGGGTAAGGGTAAAACAGGTTTACCAGGGGTAAACTAAAGAGATAAGGGTTATAATGACCTAAAAACTTGAATAATTTATATTTTATGGACATATTTCGACCCTATATCATTTATGTTTATGAGGTGTTTCATTTTGGACCCATATGGCCATGCTTATGACCTTTAAAATAATTTAAGTAAAGAATTGGACAAAATATCACTCTTACTTTTAAAAACGTCTTATGTGTTCACATAGGAACAAAATAATGTTGTGAATAGATATTACTTTTCATTTTCATAATGATGGAATTATTTTCATTATTTTAATTAATTTATAATTTTAATTAATTATTTAATTAACATAAATGCTTACGTAACACCAATATATAGTTAATTAAATAAAAGGAAAATAAAATAAATGATTCTAAAAATATTAAAATTAACAAATTTTGAATAAATTTATGTGTTAAAAATTGTTTTAGATAATTATAATATTTTAGTAATGTTTGAAAAATATAGATTCAAATTCCATTTTTTTCATGATATTTTAAAAGTCAAATTAAATAAATAGTGTCAAACTTGACATTAATAATAATTTATAATAAATAACATTTTATTAAATTATTTAAAATTACTAAAATTATTATATTCAGTTAGGTTAATGAAACATGGTTAATAATATCAACCATATTATATTTATGGGCATTTTAACCTTTGATAGGATGTATATTAGACCTTAAAGAGTAAAACATTATTAGCATGGTAATTGTCAAAAAGGGTTAAAAGAGGTTAAACAAAAATATAAGGGTGAAAATATCACCTAAAACTTGTCCAATTTTTATTGTATGATAGGATTTAGACTCACCCTAATATTTTCCTCTATAATTATAATTTTTGAGTCATTTTTATATTATAATTAATTTATATTAATTTAATACTTAAAGAAATTCTAAGAGTGCCCCTCCCCTTTCTTATAAAAGGGAACCCCTCTTATCTCCTCCCCATAGTTCAGAAACCATTTTGTTTGGAAATGAATTTCCAAAATCCTTTAATTATTTCTATTTACACATCCTATATACCTTTTTTATTAGAAACCCCTCTTAGGAAGGATTTTTTTGTAAACCTAAAGAGGTTGTCCGAAAAAGATGTATCTTTCTTAACAAAGAATTTTTATTTTATTTCTTATTGAAACTCCATAAAATATTATTAAACTTTGATTATATAATAAAATAATTATATAACATATTACAAGATGTTTTTTATGTTAATTTAATACCCTATATCCATCTTCTCTTCCATAAAATGGGAAATGAAACCGTCGTTTGTGTGTACGATGAACTACCACATCACGAACTGATGTAATTCATTTTCTATCCTCGCCACTGATATCTAGTTTAAAGGATTGATTTACTATATATATATATATATTATATAAATTAAATAATTATTATTCTGCAAAGATAACATATTAGATAATTTCTTATCTTTATATTCATTTAAAAATTATAACATCGTTCTTGCGTATGTGCGAATTACCACGTCCATGAAGCGATGCTATTCGTTTTTCATAATAACGTCACATAAATACTATATATAAGTGTATTTAAAAAAATAATAATATATTTATGTTATAATTATAATTATTTAAATATAAAATAATAATTATGTTCTTTCTATCATGATAGTTGAAAAATGGAAACCTCGCCCATGCGTACGTACGACTTACCGTCTCTATGATTATAATGTAGTTTATTTTTCATAACCATTAATATTGATTTATTTTAAAATTATAATGGATGCATAAAAATTATATTTATTAATTTATTATTATTCTATAGATGATGGAATAATTTTCTCATTAAACATAGTCAAACTACCAAAGTAATTTTGGACATATGAACAAAATATCATCAAAATATCTGACATGAACTTAATTGAATAAGTAATTAAATATAACATGGTATAAAAAAAAGTAAAAGAAAAAATATACATACAAAATTTCCTAAGAAAAATAAATATTTAACATAAGTTTATTATTTAGTAAGATAAAGAACATACATGATGGGTCAGACATGAGGTTAGGGATTTCGTCTCAATTTTACTTCATCGAAGCATATTTTATTAATATGAACATAATTTATTTTATATAGTGTATAAATATCCACTTTCATAAGTTATATCACGAATCCTTCATAAGTTATGGAATTTTATGTTTTAATAAAATTTATTTCATCTATGGGGGTTTGAATTGAGTGTCACCAAGTGGTAAGTATTTTATAACTCAATTTTTTCCCTTGATTTATATTACTTCTTTATTGTCTTTGATTTTATAAGATTATATGTGTAATGGATTTTGATTATTTTATTTTTTATTTAATTATTTATATGAATTAAAATTTTATACACATAAAAAATTCATTTCTAAAGTCTCACTTCAACAGTATGATATTTATAAGATATTTTATCTCAATTTCCACTCCATTGAGACATATTTGCTATCATAAACCTATTTATTTATATGAGGTGAATCTATTACCGCATTGATATGTTATATCATGAATATCTATATGTAAATAGAATTTAATGTTCATTTTATGTCATTTATTTCAGGGGGGTTATGATTTGAATGATACCAAAGTGGTAAGAGTTTATTTCATAATATCATCATTATTTGGGATTGTTTATATTTAAGTATCTATTGGGGGAATTATATGATATTTATATGTTAAACAAAAATCATTTTATTCTCCTCTAGTTATTTCTAAAAATTACAAGTTTTACTCACATTTTACACTTTCTATGTACTCAAAAGAAAAAAAGTTTTAAAGAAAAAAACATTATTTCAACTTTAGTAAAGAATATTTTCTTCCCTATCCATGTTTGCTTAAAATGTTTTCAATAATGTTTTAAATAATCCAATTTGATTGTTTAAAGTTATTTTTACCAATGATTTAAATTAAAAAAGAATAATCGAATATTTCTATCATTTTCTGAACAAATTACTTATGAATTTTTTACCGAAAATGAAAAAATGAATATTTTCTTTCACTACTATAAAATAATCTTGTAACATCACTAAAATTTATATTTATTAGCTATAGAGAAGTGATAACTACCAAAGCATGATAAAAAACCCTAGGATTTTATCAATTCTAGAAAATATCTGATAATGGAGTCTTTATCATCAATAAAAAAATCACTGATAAAGGATTCATTTATCCGTGACTTTAGAATAACTGATAAAGGTTTACGTTATCAGCGCATTTAGCATCACTGATAAAAGGGTATACTGTAGTGTGCTGTAACAACACACTAATGCACTAGAAAGTAGAAAATTATGTACAAATATTTATTTTGAATGAAATAAAATTTACAACCCAAATATAGGGAAAACACTATATTATATATATATATTTAAAACATTGGTTTATATAATTACACGAGTAAGTACAAATTATCACAAACATTAAAAAACATCATTGTTACTTTGTACATTTTCCTTGACCCCGACTCATGATATTTCTAAAAAAACCACCCCTACTTGATAAAAATAACACACCTATATAAGAGAACAATTCTTATGTTAATAATAACATAAAGAAATAAATTAAACAAGAAGTGTTAATTTTAAACTAAAATATGAGTCATACTGGGAAAACTATGTATCAGATTGAGTTACGATTGATTCTTGCGCATCACACCATTTCTTGTTCATATTTAAGAATTATCTCTATGAAAATTAACTAATTAAGTATAAGATAAAAATTATTAGGAAATTAGTTAATTAATTTTATATAGAATTATGAGAAAACAATATAGGATCATTTTCTCATTTTTGGTGATATGATGCTTGTTTTCAAGTAAAACAACACATATATATTGAAAATAAGCACTTGGATTCATACCAGTTACACCATGTTTTAGATTGAGGTGTGGATAATTAATACACATCCTTAATGACTTATGGATAATTTTACTAGTGTTTCAAAATAATCCAAATGATTTTTCTTGATTTTAAGTACATCACATTATTGTTTTTACTAAAATGTAATTTTAAACTAGAAACATGTAATTTGAGTCATACCAGTTACATTGTGTTTAATAATTATGTGATATTGATTCATAAACATGATAAATTAATTATGAATCCTTTTCCTAAATTATCAATGCAATCCGAGTACATTTTCTTAGTTTTCAGTAAGTGATAATTTTTGGACTAAAATTTCAATTTTAAACTGATAATGGACACTTTGAGTCATACTGAGAACATAGTGTATCAAATTGGGGTATGGTTGATTACCACACATCAAAAATGACTTATGTATAATTATCCTAAATTAACAAAACAATATTAATACATTTCCTTTATTTTGATTATGGATGTTGTATTTTTTTTTTCTAAAAATAATGTCAATTTTAAATAAAAAAGAAACAATTAGATTCATACATGTCACACCATGGATAAGATTGAGGTGAATATAATTACAAACCATCCCAAATGAATTATGTCAAATTTTACTAAATTATAAAAATAATAGAAAGCACTTTATCAGTTTTGAGTATATCATTTTTCTTTTTTACTAAAATGTCATTTTAAACTAGAACCATGTAATTTGAGTCATACTGATTACATTGTTTATCGATTTGATATGATTCTGATTCATACATGTCAAAAATGACCTATGAATCATTTTACTAAATTATCAATACAATGAGTAAATTTTCTTAGTTTTTAGTGAGTGACAAATCTTGAACTAAAATGTCAATTTTAAACCCATAACAGACACATTGAGTTATTCTAGGAAAACCGTGAATTAAATTGATGTGTGGATTATTCCTTCATGTTAAAAATGACTTATAGATCATTTTAATAAATTATCAAAACAATATGAATGAGTTTTATCAATTTTGAGTTTATCAGTTTTCTTTTTTACTAAAATTAATGTCAATTTTAAATAAAAATACACAATAGGAGTCATACTAGTCACATAATGTGTCATATTGAGGTGAATATGATTCCTACACATCCCAAATGACTTACGTATCATTTTTAAAAATTATCAAAACAATATGATTTTTTTCTTAGTTTTTACTATGTCACATATTTTTTTACTAAAATGTAATTTTAAATTGGAAACACACAATTTGACTCATAATTGGCACATAATGTGTCATTTTGTTTTGAGACTAATTATAAAACATAAAAAATGAATTATGAATATTTTTTTATTAAATATCATGATAATATGATTTCATTTTCTTAGTTTTTAGTGAGTGACATTTCGTAAACTAAAAGGTCAATGTCAAACTGATAACAGACACTTTTAGTCATACTAGACACATCATGCATCAGATTGAGGTGAAACTATTTCTTATACGCAAAAATGACTTATGGATAATTTTCAATAAGTATTAATATAATAAAAATTCATTTTCATAGTTTTTAGTACATCACTTATCTTTTTTACTAAAATTAATATCAATTTTAAATAAAAAACACACTTGAAGTTAAACCGGTCATGCCATGCATTTGATTGAGGTGATGCTGGTTCCTATACATAAAAATGACTTATAGATAATTTCCATAAAGTATAAAAAATATTAATACAAATTCTTGGTTTTGAGTACGTCGCTTTCCTTTTTTACTAACATTTATATAACTTTAAATAAAAATAGACACCTAGAGTCATACTAGTCACACTGTGCATTAGATTGAGGTGCGACTTATTCCTAAACATCCCAAATGACGTATGGATTATTTTAATAAAGTATAAAAGAAACCCTAATGTTTTTTTATTGGTTATGAGTATATCAGTTGTGTTTATTTTCTAAAATTACTGTCAATTTTAAATAAAAAAGACACACTTGGAGTCATACCGGTCACACCGTGTTTCATATTGAGGTGGGACTAATTCCTATATGTTCAAAAAAGATTTATGGATTTTTTTTAAATTATAAAAACAATAATATTTTATTTTCCTGATTTTGAGTACATAAATTTTATTTTTTACTAAAATTAATGTCAATTTTAAATAAAACGACACACTTGGAGTCATATCAGTCACACCATTTATTAGATTGAGGTAAGGTTAATTCCTACACATCCCAAATGTATTATGGATTAGTTTAATAAATTATAAAAACAACCCAAATGAATTTTATTGTTTTTGAGTACGTCACTTGTATTTTTTACTAAAATATCACTTTAAAATGGAAACATGAACTTTGAGTCATACCAGTTACATCATGTGGAAGTTAGCTATTTGATTAATTCCTACACTTTAAAAGAAACATATAAATCATTTTCTTAAATTATCAAGAGAATACAAGTTTTTTTTCTCAATTTTTAGTATGTCACTTGTCTTTTTACAAATTTAATGTTAATTTTAAATAAAAATACATGATTGGATTCATACCAAGCACATCATGCATCATATTGATGTACATATGATTCATACTCCTAAAAAATGAATTATGGATTGTTTTTTCTAAAGTATCAAAGAAATATTAATCCATTTTTTTTAGTTTTGAGTATCTGATGTGTGTTTTTAACTAAAATTTAAATTATAAACTAAAAACATACAGTCCGAGTTATACCTAGCACATAATGTATTGGATTGAGGTGAATATGATTGATTATGTGATATTTTTTTATTTAAAATATCCAAAAAAGCTATCAAAGAGAGAACATGTTCTATTCTTATGGAAGAGGAAACCTCATGCTACCTCAAACACTTCACGTTTCATGCATCATGGGATTTCCTCTTCCATTAGAAAGGAACTTGTTCTTTCTTTTCTGGTTTTTTTCAGATATTTGAAAGAAAAATTTAACTTCCTAAAAGACCTGTGAAAAAAACTAAATAAATATTAAATAAAAATTATAAGGAAATTAACTTACATATAATAGATAAAATGATAATGAATTAATTAAATAAGTAATAATAATTTACCTTTTCATGATGGTTATATACATTATTGAATCATTTCCTTATTTTAATTATCTAAGTTATAACCTCGAAGTTGAATATAACATAATCATGAGCAACTTTAAATAAACCACCATAATTTGAACCAATGAATCCACCTATATAAGAAAACAATTCGTATGTTAGTAATACTAAAAATAAATAATTAAAACATAAATATAAAACAATATATTATTTTTATGGAAAACAATTTTACTGTAAAAAAATCAACATTGGAGAAGCCTTTTCAGGAGAAGAAGTTTTTGAAATATTCATAAGGAATCAAAAAACTAAGTTGTATTTTGACTCACTAGATGTCTTTAATAAAATATAGATATAGGTGAATGTATTTAAAATCTTGTCGAATGTGTTTTCTCAATTCTAAGTATTTGATGTGTGATTTGAACTAAAATATAAATCATAAACTAAAAACATATAGCTTGAGTCATATAGAGTGCACTATGTATCAGATTGAGGTGCGACTGATTGAGTATGTGATGTGTGTTTTTCTTTCAACAATCTACACTAATACACAAAAAGAAAGAAATGTTCCATTTTTATAGAAGAGGAAACCCCATTCTTCTTGATATGAATCATCTAAAAGAAACATGTTTTCTCATTTCTGGCTTACTGAATACAATTGAATAAAAAATATGACTTCCCAAAATATCTGTGAAAAATAAATAAATTACTATTATATAAAAATGATAAGGAAATTAAATTAAAAAGAAAAGATAAAATTGTGAAAAAATTAGCAAAATAAGTTGTAGGAATTCATTTTTTCATGATCATATTAAAGGATTGAAACATCTTTATTTACAAATTCATTTCATCATAATATTTTTTAAAATTAACAAAATAAGTATTATATAAAGTGTGGCTCTCCTGGTTTGTTTTTTAACATCAAATATCCATAAAATAATTTAACTATGGGAATCCAACCACTAAATAAAAACAACAATAAAATGAACTAAGAGGTTTTGGGAGTATCAAAGAGGGATTCACATGATGACATTAAGTGGTATTATTGAAGAAAAGTTATAGAATTATCCAAAGATGTTATTTATTCTTTCTTTTGTCTATTAATATTTCTATGATTTTTTGTCAGTATATTACTGAAATGTATTGAATGTGTATATTAGAGATGGCTAAGTTTGTTTGAGTATATGAAACTTTGAACAATCCTGCAATGTAAAAATTATATGGCCAAGATGTTGGAGATGGTCCCGATGAAGCATTGGGTGGCAATAACTTAGATGGTGAGTCTGAGGATTATTCATTGAAATAGTCTAATTCCTATTCCTTGAGAAAAAATTAACATTTATTTGTTCCCCCATTTCAGCTGGTGGTGAGGAGTATACACTTGAGATTTCTCTTTAAGATATGTACAATGGGTAATTAAAAAATATATCCATCCATCACTTCATAATCCGCTTCAATTTCCTTTCTACACCAAAAATTCCATATACTTCTTCTCCCTATAAACCTTTTCACCCCTACAGTGTTGGAGTTTATCACTTTACTTCAAGTTCCCTCCACTGCCTTTTAAGGAAGAGAAATGATGCTGCCTCAGAACAATCATAGAGACAATCACCTAGTTAATTATTTTAGTTTCTAAACCCCCACAACAGGTGAATTTGGTGGAAGTTCCAAATTTTAATCCCTTGATTCCAAAACAATAAGACACTTTAAGGAATGGGATCTACACAAAATCTTGATGGATAGAAAAAACAACATAAAAATCATACGAACCTTTTACAGTTGAAGAATATTGTGCAACAATATATGGAAATATGTTTTGCTGCCCCATTGTATAGATCTTCTAGAGAAACCTCAAGTGAACACTCCTCACTGTCAGTTGAAATGGGGAACAAAGAAATATTAATTTCTTTCTAGAAGAATAGTAATCAAGCTATTTCAATGAACAATCCTCAGACTCATCATCCAAGGGACTATCACCCAATGCTTCATTAGGACCACCCTCGACATCTTGGTTATATACTTTTCACTTCACAGGATTGTCCAAAGTTTCATATGATCAAAAAACCCATGCATTTGAAATAAACACATTCAATACATTTTAGTAACAGGAATACACAAAGACAAAGATAAAAAACAAATATAAATATATTATAAACCAATTGGAAACCAATTATAATCCCTTAAAAACCTTGATCAATAAGCATATTAAATCAAATTAAACCCAAAAAACAATTATAATTTTAGAGTGGCCAATTAAAAACACCAAAAAACATGAAAAAATTATAGAATAGATAAAGCATAAATAAACTTACATAGGGATATCGTAGATGATGGAAAACATTGAGCAAAAATGAGTAGGAAAGTAGAAATGGAACCACAATTGAAAAAAGGTGATGAATAGCAAGAGAAAATGAACAAGAGAACCCAAAAAGAAGCAAAAAAAGTGAAAATCTCAAATCACTCGACAGTTGGAAATATATAGTCAAAAGAAACTTACATTAAACCCAAAAAATCAATAAAAAAGTGAGGAGGATTAGAAAATAATATACCACAGATTTAAGCTTTGATTCATATGAGATAAAGTATAGATATCAAGCATGAAATCTTGGTTTTGTTTGAGGCTTGATTTGTTAAAGCCTTGGATTTGAGCCTTGGATGCATTTGAGACTTGATTAGAACATTGATTCAAGCCTGGATTCGAGGAGGAGTGCCGATAGGAGGTGGATTTTGTGGAAATTTTGAGATATCTTGATTGAAACAATCATGGGTGGGGTTTTTTTAAAATAAATCAGGGAGACTTTTATCAGCTCTTCCAAAAAAAGAATTGATAAAGAAACCTTTTATCAGCACTAAATTAAAAAGCACTGATAAAATCTATCTTTTTCGGCGTTAAAGAAGCGGCGATAAAAGGAATCTTTATTGGCGATAAAACTTAACCATTTATAAATTATAAATAATTTTCTTTGTAAATATATTTATATAATTATATATTTATTTATTATAATTTTATAATCATTTTAATATCTAATTAATTATTTATAATTATATAAATACTTTAAAAAAATATATTTGTCATTTGTAATTATACATATATAATTTTATAGATATTGTAAATATACATTTATTAATATATTTTTAAATATATTTATAATTATTTATTTATAATTATAAATATATTTATATCATTATATATATTTATATAATTATATATATATATTTAACATATATATATAGATATATAAATATAAATACAGTAAATATATTATTTATTTAAATATATTCATTATAATTTTATAATTATAAATATATTTATTAAAATTTTATAATTATTTAAATATATAATTATTTATCTAAAATTATTTAAATAATTTTAGAAAAAATAATATTTATATATTTATATCATTATATATATTTTTATAATTATATATATATTTAATAAATATAAATATAAATATAAATGTAAATATAAATGTAAATATAAATATAAATATAAATATAAATATAAATATAGTATATATATTCATTATTTAAATAAATTTATAATAAATTTATAATTATTTAAATATATATAATTATTTATTTATAATTATACAATATTTTTAAAAAATAATATTTATTTATTTATAATTATAAATTTATAAATTTATAAATATAGTAAATATATTTATTTATAAATATTTATTCACAAATACATTTTTAATACTATTAAGGATTATATAATCTTAAATGCATACATATGTTAAAAATGAGTGAAATTGAATAATAAAAAATGAGTACACTTTAAAAATATTGTAAAAATGGATAAGTTTAATTAATTAAATATAAATTATTAAAAAATATTTATATATATTGAAATAAAGATGAATACATACTGAAATATAAATAAATAGTAAATAAATATATATAAATAAATAATAGATAATGATTAAATATAAAAAAATAAAAAATAAAATAATATTAAAAATGAATAAATAATAGTTAACTATAATAATATTAAAAATAAATAAATTAAATTTACCTATTGAAAACATAATATTTTAAATGTATCATGGTATAATGAAATTCTAAAATGAATACTAAAATTTGAATAAATTACATAATTATTAGGTGTATATGTTTCTATATAAGATTTTATTAATTGTGTAAATATTTCAATGTGCGTTGTATATAGAAATGAATTAATTACCTATATATATGCAATCAATTTAACACACATTTGATATATGTTAAATTGAAAAATCAAATTACATTCAATTATATCCATTACTCGATTCCATTAGTTAGCATTTTTAATTAATATTAATTTTTAATTATAAACCACTTAATATGTGGCTTATTTAATGTAAGAGCATAAATATTTTGTTTTATATAAATCAAATTTTAGGAAATATTATATACATTTATATATATATAGAAATATATATGAATATATTTCTATATTAAATGTATTGATGAATAAATATGTATAAAAAACCATTAAAAATGAATAAGACATTACTATGTTTTTAGTTATTACATTTTATTAATTTTCTATATTTATATTTAATATAAATTATTTATTAATATTTATAATGAATATATATATATATATATATTAATATAAGGCCCCAGCCTTAAACCTTACTTAATCTTGAGTTATTACAAGATTACACATTGAGGATCTTTTCGGGTTTAGAGTTTTAGAGAATTAGATCATAAAAATTGCATTACATTCCACATATAAACAAAGTGGTTACATAAAGATAGTATTCTTCTTTCCCATCAATAGAAACATATTTAAAATAAAACATGGATTCTTTCTTGACACTTCCTTGACACTATCATCATATCATGTACCTTTCCCTTGACCTGTGAAAAACATTTCAAAAAAACTTGGGATGAGCCTAAAAAGCTCAGTAAGGGATATAAAAATATGGAAAGGAAACATGGGTACATATATACATAAGAATGAAATCATACTTTACCCATAAAACATAAGCACTTTAATATACCTCATCAAATCATGAATAAATCATAGAAATCATAAGACATAAAGGTAACTTGAGGCATTCATAACATTCTTACGTAGGGAGTAACCCTCTTGGTTACGTTTGGAATACCCATCACAGTATATTCCCTAAATATCTTCAGAGAAACCTTAAAGTTTCACTCCTTCACGTTACCCAATACATTTGAGAGCTATATCGGGCTCACCCACCCTTAGTTTATCACAGAACCACCCGTCTTCATAATAATGCCCAAGAACCTCAACATAATCGTATCACATAAAACATGCATAAAGGAAACATAACATTTCCACCTTTCAATCACAAGATATCAATACAACACATTGATATAAAAACATTATGAAAACCATTTTCAATACCAAAATAAAAGAAAATTAAAACATTGTATTTATTTTTCTTTTAAAAAGAAGGTATGGCTTGTAGAGGAAGCCGAAACTCAAATAACGGTCACGGTGGCGGAGAAGTCGTTGTCGCCGCATACGTACGACAAAAACATTCCCTTTTTTTGTTTAGTAAAACGATTCGTATAAAAAATATTTCTTTTGGATAAACGTAAAAGTCAAAGGGTTTTATACACCGTATAAAATAAGGTTGTGTATAAAACAAAATATGCCTCAATGAAAGGAGATTGAGACGAAGTCCCATACCTCGGGTCTGACTTGACTCGATCGTTCTTTAATGTCCTAAATAATAAACTTGAGTTAATTTCTACTTTCTTAAGAACCTTTTTCAAGTTCTTTATTCCTTTTATATCACTTATTACCATGTCATGAACACTATGTAATTATTTAAGTTAATAACGGTCATTTTAACGATCATTGGTACTTGAGTAAAAAATAAACCCTTTATAATTACAAGTTGTTCATGTATCCATTATATCCAGAATGGTATTCATGATTTAGATATCATATATGTCATATATATCCAGTATATGAATGCATTTATAATATTACATAATCATTTAGAGGTAAGAAATTAAATGCACCGTTCATGGAGACGGTAAGCCGTACGTACGCATGAACGCTACTTTCATTTCTATTTCATATTTTATATAATGTAATCATAATGATATAAAGGTATACTATAATTCCAGTATAATATCATATATAATATCATAGTTACATCCTTTATACGTCCCACATATGGTATTTAACGAATCAAATCACTTTGAGGGGGTGGTAGTCCGCACTTCCTTAAATAAAGATATCGCGTTTACCCATAATGGAAACCATAAAGGTATACCCAAAATGAAAAATACAGAAGCTTAAGGAAAACATAAACAAATTATATATCATATATAAATATAGTGACTTCTTAATGGCCACCTTTGAAGGTGTTAAAAGAATGTTGAACAATCATCGTTTCGGGAGGCATAAATTCGTCATCCACGGAAACAGTATGTTCGTTAACCATTAGATGTAAGTGTGTGTAAGTTTAGCTCGAATCCTTATTATAAAAACATTCTAGTATATTTAGGATACTGTAGTTGTTACAAAAGAAAAGAATAAAAAGAGTTTAAGGGGTTGGAGAAGGAAAATAAAACAAAAGGACTCAAAAGAACACATTACCTTAAAATCGGGTAACTCCATTTGGTTTGAGCTCAAAGGCTTCCTTGGGAAGACTTCTGCCAAAAGTGAGGCTTTAAGGAGTAAGAGAGGGAAGTGGAGAGACAAAATGGGCAGGGGTTGGCCGAGCAAAAGGCTTTGTAAGTGTGGGTACGGAGGTAGAGGTGGGGGCCTTTTATAAGAGGAGAGGAGGGGCACTCTTGGAATGTAAAGATAAGTTACTTTATTTTAAAATGAGTTTCGGATTCAAAAGGTCCCAAATTGATATAATTCGAGGCTAAGGTGATAAGGGTTCTAAATCCACTCATCCAATTGGTTTTGGCCATGTTTAGGTCTTATATTTTACATTATCTTTCCATTTTATTTAAATCATTAAATAATGAGGTCATCGCTGCATCATCATGATGTCATAAATAATTTAATTTATATAATGTCTAAAAATTATAAAAAAAATACTATGATGTAGGAAATATTTTTAGATTTCTAATGAATATTTATAGTAAAAAATCTGACTTGTATAACCCCATGTAAAAATTGTTTTAGTAAAATAACTCATGTTTGTGTCATTTTTACTTTAACATTAAATAAAAAGTTATTTATGTCATTTCCCAACCAAAGTGGCTCTATGGGGTCCCCAAGTTGACCCATGGATTTTTTTGGTCGGCCATGAAACATCCAATAAGGTTAGGACATGTGTCTAGGTCATATCATATTATTAAAACATTATTTTTACCATAAACTACACTAATTACCTCTAATCGCGATTAAGAACTTAAGAGTTACTATTCACCAAAAAAATTATTTTAATCTCATTGAACCACATTTTACTTCTTAATGACAACCATGTATGTCGGATTTTTGAAATTCAAAACATAGAAGTGGTAAAATTTCATTTAAACGAAAAATCAGTTTTTATAAGTACCACTTAGTGGTTTCACTATTCATCAAAAATTGAAGTTTTTCAGAAAAATACCAAAAATTCACCCTAAGATATATTTGATATTCCGAATTCAAAAATTAAGTCTATTTTACAAAATTCAAAACATATAAGTCAAATTAATTAATTTAATAATTAATTCCCGTTGTCATGAGAAATAGCGTGTTTTTATGAAACAATAAGTATCAAAAGATTGATACCAGTTTAAGTCCAATTTCAAAGTGAAATTGATTCCAATGACCACCATAGGATTAAATGGTAAAAATATATTATAATTTCACTTCAAAACCAATTCAAAATACAATCTAATCATATAAATAAATTAGATTAAAAAGCAGTTTTGATGTAAAATGCAGTATTTTTCACTATTCATTAAAAAATGAAGATTGACTGAAAAATACCAAAAATTCACACAAAGTAAATTTTGATGTCCCAATCATAAAGAATAAGTTTATTTTGACAAACATAGCTTATAAAATTGTCAAAAGATAGATTTAAAAAGGGTTTCCCATCAAAAGGCAGTAAAACAATCTTTTAAGAATATTAGTGTATTCCATACATAAGATTGTATTTATTTTCATTTTAAGCCTCTAAAACACTATCTTAATCATTAATAGACATAGATAAAAATATATATTATTCATTACTTACTTGGGATGTTACATCCTTCCCCCCTTTAGAAAATTGCGTCCCCGCAATTTATTTACTTATCGAATAAATGGGGGTACTTATCTCTCATTGCATTTTCAGATTACCTTGTTGCCTCTTCCATCATATGGTTTTTCCACAAAACTTTTACCTGATTAATAACCTTATTCCATAACACTTTCTCCTTGTGGTCAAGAATCTGGACTGGTTGTTCCTCATAATATAGGTTCTCTTCCAGCTGAACTACCTCTCGACTCAAAACATGAGATGGATCTGGCATATACTTTCTCAGCATCGAAACATGAAAAACATTGTGTACCTGAGATAAACTCGGAGGTAAAGCCACCCGGTATGCAACTGATCCAAATCTCTCCAGAATTTCATATGGTTCAATAAACCTTGGACTCATCTTTCCTTTCTTACCAAATCTCATCACACTTTTCCATGGCGAGACTTTGAGAAAAACATGATCACCTACCTCAAAAGATAGATCCTTCCTCGTATTGTCTGCATAACTCTTCTGCCTGCTCTGATCTATTCTCATGTGTTTCTGAATCAGCTGAACCTTTTCTACCATCTCTTCTACCAATTCTTGTCCCATCAACTTCCTTTCACCCACTTCATCCCAGAAATCTGGAGTTCGACACCGCTTCCCATATAATGCCTGAAATGGTGCCATCTATATACTGGAATGTAAACTGTTATTATATGAAAATTCAACCAAAGAAAGATGTTGGTCCCAACTTCCCTGATAATCCATAGAGCAAGAACGTAGCATATCCTCCAATGTCTGAATTGTTCGTTCTGACTGCCCATCTGATTGAGGATGAAATGTTGTACTAAAATTTAATTCAGTACCCAATTACTTCTGAAGGCCTTTCCAAAAGTTATAAGTGAACCTGGGATCATGATCAGATACAAAGGAGAGAGGAACTCCATGTAACCTGATTATCTCTTTAATATACAAACGGGAAAGTTGATCTAGGGAAAAAGTATCTCGTATAGCAAGGAAATGAGAAGATTTAGTCAAGCGATCAACAATAACCCAGATTGCATTATTACCTCGAGATGTATTTGGTAATCCCACAACAAAGTCCATGGATATATTCTCCCATTTCTACTCTGTCACTGGTAAAGGCTGAAGAATCCCTTTTTGTAACTGCCGCTCTTCTTTAACCATCTGACAAGTCAAACACTTCATAGTAAACTCAGCAATATCTCTTTTCATTCTATCCCACCAATAATACTCCCGAAGATCTCTGTACATCTTAGTACTGCCAGGATGAACTAAAAACGGAGAACTATGAGCTTCACATAACAACTCTCTATTCAACTGTGAATCACAAGGCACACACAATCTCTTCCCAAATCTCAAAACACAATCTCTATCAATGTTGAATTCATGCAACTTACCTTTCTGAACCATCTCTACCTTTTTCTGCAACTCATTGTCTTGCTTCTGTGCTTGCTTGATTCTATCTGATAGAGATGATCTCACTAATACCTGAAACAAAACAGAAGAACTTCTTGCACCAACCACTTCTATGCCAAATTTCATCAAATCCTTAACCAAAGGATCACGTTCCAAACACAACATTTCTAATGAAGCATTACTTTTTCGACTCAAAGCATCAGGCACTTTATTTGCTTTTCTCGGATGGTAATGAATTGTACAATCATAATCCTTGATTAATTCTAGCCATCTCCTTTGTCTCATGTTCAATTCATTCTAAGTGAATATATACTTTAAACTTTTGTGATCGGTATATATTTCACACTTTACTCCATACAAATGATGCCTCCAAATTTTTAAAGCAAAAACAACAGCAGCTAATTCCAAATCATGTGTAGGGTAATTTACCTCATGAGTTTTCAAATATCATGAAGCATAAGCAATTACCTGATCATTCCGCATTAGGATGCAACCATGTCCTTTCAATGAAGCATCACTGTAGATAACAAACTCACCATTCCTGGAAGGTAGTGCCAAAACTGGAGCATTCACCAATCTTCTTTTCAATTCCTAAAAACAATCATCACATTCTTTTGTCCAGATAAAATTAACACCCTTCCGGGTTAGCTTAGTCATTGGGCTGGATAACCGTGAAAAATTTCTAACAAACCTTCAGTAATAGCCTACCAAACCAAGGAAGCTACGAATCTTAGTTAAATTTGTGGGTCTTGGACAGTCTTCCACAACTTTTGTTTTTGCAGGATCAACCGTTATACTATCTTTAGAAACAATGTGACCAAGGAAAGAAATTTGTTGCAACCAAAACTCACACTTGCTGAATTTCCCATACAATTTCTTTTCTTTTTAGGTTTGCAAGATAACCCTTAAATGTCTTTCATTCTCCTCTTTACTTTTAGAAAACACCAAAATATCATCAATGAAAACCACCACAAACTTATCCAAGAACTCAAGAAAATTCTATTAATTATGTCCATTAATACAACAGGTGCATTGGTTAGCCCAAAAGGCATTACTACAAATTCATAATGGCCATATCTTGTACAAAATGCAGTCTTCGGAATGTCTACTTCCTTTACCTTCAGCTGATGGTACCCCGATCTCAAGTCAATCTTTGAAAAATACTGAACTCCCTGGAGCTGATCAAACAAATCATCGATATGAGGAAAAGGATATTTGTTCTTAACCGTGATGTTATTCAAGGCTCTATAATCAATGCAAAGTCTCATTGAACCATCTTTCTTTTTAACAAATAAAACAGGAGAACCCCATGGTGATGTGCTAGGTTGAATAAAACCTTTCTCTAATAAATCTTTAAATTGCTCCTTCAACTCTAAAAGTTCAATTTGAGCCATTCAATAAGGGGGTTTTGAAATTGGCTTAGCATCAGGAACTAAGTCAATAGTAAACTCAACTTCCCAATCTGGTATTATTCCAGGAAACTCATCAGGAAAAACATCAGGATACTCATTTACCGTAGGAACATCATTAATCTGAATAGTTCCTTTATTTTCAATGATGTGTTCAAGGTAACATTCATTTCCATCTTTTACAAGTTTCTCAGCCTCTTGATAAGTTATCAACAGTAAGGGTTCATTCTTGTACACAAACTGAAAGTCTTTCTGAAAAGAAACTTCTTTAGATCTACAGTCAATCTTAGCATGGTAAATAGAGAGCCAATCTATACCCATGATAACATCAAACTCTACTAGAGGTATAACAATAAGGTTTGCAAGTATGTTCTTTCCACAGATAAGGATTGGAAGATTATTATAAATTCTTTTTGCCTCAAAATTCCCCCCAGGTTTTTTTACCAAAAGTTCAGGAGTAATTTCTTAAGATGGTATTCCCATTTCACTAGAAAAGGTTTCAGAGATGAAAGAATGTGTAGACCCCAAATCAAACAACACACTGGCATAATCTGAAAAAACAAACAAAGTACCTGATAGAACTTCATTTGATGGCCCGACATTTGCTGAAGTAGTTGAAAAGTATTTCACCACCCCTTTCTTCTTGTAGTCTAACTGCTTCCCATCACTCAAGATCTTTGTCAGACACTCGTTTGCATAGTGACCCATCTCATTGCACTTAAAACATTTCACTAACTGTAAATCAAATTTGAACTTAACATCACCTTGATTTTTTTTAGTGCAATCACGAGCCTTATGTCCCATTTTACCGCATCGGTAGCACTTTCCAGAATTCAGAAGATATTCCCCAGCATGCCTTTTGCCACATTTATCACAAACTGGAAACTTAGTTTTCTTACCATCAGAATTTTTTGAATAATTCTTACCTTTTTCCTGCCACCTCGGTCTCTTCTTCTATTGGTTGTTATAGAACACTTGATCATCGACAAACTCCATTTCCACCTTCTCAACACATCTAACAAGCATTTCATAACTTCTAAACTCACGAGAAGCTAATGCCCTTCGATATTTTGGCTTTAATCCTGAGTAAAAACGATTGATTTTACTATCAATGTCTCAGATAAAATTTGGAGCATACCTTGCCAATCGAGTGAACCTTTCTTCATAGGTAGCCACAGAGTCTTCCTCTTGCCTCAATTACAAGAATTGATTTCCATCATATGTCGAAAAACATTAGGAAAATACTTCTCAAGAAACATACCATTGAATTCATACCAGTCAAGAGCATCAATCTCATCGGAGTCCCTGATATTTTTAACCATAGACCACCACTGATCTGCCTCACCCTCCAAACGGTAAATAGCAAGACTAACCTTTTGATTGTCTGAACACCCCATGACATCGAAAATCTTATCCAGTGCTTTAATCCACCCTTCAGATAACACAGGGTCAGATGATACTCTGAATGATGGAGGATGTTGCCTCATGAAATGTTCCACCACTGACATGTTCCTCTGCGGTTGATCTGGCTGATCTCGTGCATGGATACCACCAGCATTTATCACTTGAGTCAACTGCGCCATTACTGCAACAAACTGTTCAGTTCCAATTCCGACCATCTCAGGATGCTGATTCGGAAGGTTATTTCCTTCTGTATGCCTTCCTAGCACTGCTTCCCTGTTTCCTTTGCGGAAATCCATTCTGAACAAACATGTCTTAGATGAAGCAACATGGTAATCTTCAAATTCTATATCATTTCAAAAAAATATATTTTTGGATAATCATTTAATAGAATTCTAACTCTTAAAGTTATCTAAACTGACCTCTGATACCAACTATAGGGCCCCAGCCTTAAACCTTACTTAATCTTGAGTTATTACAAGATTACACATTGAGGATCTTTTCAGGTTTAGAGTTTTAGAGAATTAGATCATAAAAATTGCATTACATTCCACATATAAACAAAGTGGTTACATAAAGATAGTATTCTTCATTCCCATCAATGGAAACATATTTATAATAAAACATGGATTCTTTCTTGACACTTCCTTGACACTATCATCATATCATGTACCTTTCCCTTGACCTATGAAAAACATTTCAAAAAAACTTGGCATAAGCATAAAAAGCTCAGTAAGGGATATAAAAATATGGAAAGGAAACATGGGTACATATATACATAAGAATGAAATCATACTTTACCCATAAAACATAAGCACTTTAACATACCTCATCAAATCATGAATAAATCATTGAAATCATAAGACATAAAGGTAACTTGAGGCATTCATAACATTTTTACATAGGCAGTAACCCTCTTGGTTACGTTTGGAATACCCATCACAGTATATTCCCTAAATCTCCTCGGAGAAACCTTAACGTTTCACTCCTTCGCGTTACCCAATGCATTGGAGAGCTATATCGGGCTCACCCGCCCTTAGTTTATCACGGAACCACCCGTCTTCATAATAATGCCCAAGAACCTCAACATAATTGTATCACATAAAACATGCATAAAGGAAACATAACATTTCCACCTTTCAATCACAAGATATCAATACAACACATTGATATAAAAAATTATGAAAACCATTTTCAATACCAAAATAAAAGAAAATTAAAACATGGTATTTATTTTTCTTTTAAAAAGAAGGTATGGCTTGTAGAGGAAGCCGAAACTCAAATAACGGTCATGGCGGCGGAGAAGTCCTTGTCGCCGCATACGTACAAAAAAAACATTCCCTTTTGTCGTTTATTAAAACGCTTCATATTAAAAAGATTCCTTTTGGATAAATGTAAAATTCATAGGGGTTTATACACCGTATAAAAGAAGGTTGTGTATAAAACAAAATATGCCTCAATGAAAGGAGATTGAGACGAAGTCCCAAACCTCGGGTTCGACTTGACTCGATCGTTATTTAATGTCCCAAATAATTAACTTGAGTTAAATTATACTTTCTTAAGAACCTTTTTCATGTTCATTATTCCTTTTATATCACTTATTACCATGTCATGAACACTATGTAATTATTTAAGTTAATAACGGTCATTTTTACGATCATTGGTACTTGAGTAAAAAATAAACCCTTTATAATTAGAAGTTTTTCATGTATCCATTATATCCAGAATGGTATTCATGATGTAGATATCATATATGTCATATATATCCAGTACATGCATTAATTTATAATATTACATAATCATTTAGAGGTAAGAAATGAAATGCACCGTTCATGGAGACGGTAAGCCGTACCTACGCATGAACGCTACTTTCATTTCTATTTCGTATTTTATAGAATGGAATCATAATGATATAAAGGTATATTATAATTCCAGTATAATATCATATATAATATCATAGTTCCATCCTTTATACATCACACATATGGTATTTAAAGAAATCAAATCACTTTGAAGGGGCGGTAGTCCGCACTTCCTTAAATGAAGATATCGTGTTTACCCATAATGGAAACCATAAAGGTAAACCCAAAATGAAAAATTAAGAAGCTTAAGGAAAACATAAACATATTATATATCATATATAAATATAGTGACATCTTAATGGCCACCTTTGAAGGTGTTAAAAGAATGATGAACAATCATCGTTTCGGGAGGCATAAATTCGCCATCCACGGAAACAGTATGTTCGTTAACCATTAGATGTAGGTGTGTGTAAGTTTAGCTAGAATACATGTTATAACAATATCCTAGTATATTTAGGATACTGGAGTTCTTACAAAAGAAAAGAATAAAAAGAGTTTAAGGGGTTGGAGAAGGAAAATAAAACAAAAGGACTCAAAACAAGACATTACCTTAAAATCGGGTAACTCCCTTTGGTTTGAGCTCAAAGGCCTCCCTGGGAAGACTTCTGCCCACAGTGAGGCTTTAAGGAGTAGGAGAGGGAAGTGTAGAGACAAAATGGGCAGGGTTTGTCCGAGACAAAGGCTTTGGAAGTGTGGGTAAGGAGGTAGAGGTGGGGGCTTTTTATAAGAGGAGAGGAGGGGCACTCTTGGAAAGTAAAGATAAGTTACGTTATTTTAAAATGATTTTCGGATTCAAAAGGTCCCACATTGATATAATTCGAGGATAAGGTTATAAGGGTTCGAAATACACTCATACAATTGGTTTTGGACATGTTTAGGTCTTAGATTTTACATTATCTTTCCATTTTATTTAAATCGTTAAATAATGAGGTCATCGCTGCATCATCATGATGTCATAAATAATTTAATTTATTTAATGTCTAAAAATTATAAAAAAAATACTATGATGTAGGAAATATTTTTATATTTCTAATGAATATTTATAGTCAAAAATATTACTTGTATAACCCCATGTAAAAATTGTTTTAGTAAAATAACTCATGTTTGTGTCATTTTTACTTTAACATTAAATAAAAAGTTATTTATGTCATTTCCCAACCAAAGTGGATCCATGGGGTCCCCAAGTTGACCCATGGATTTTATTGGTCGTCCATGACACATCCAATAAGGGTAGGACATGTTTCTAGGTAATTTCATATTATTAAAACATTATTTTTACCTTAAACTACACTAATTACCTCTAATCGCGATTAAGAACTTAAGAGTTACTATTCACTAAAAAAATTATTTTAATCTCATTGAACCACATTTTTCTTATTAATGAAAACCATGTATGTAGGATTTTTTAAATTCAAAACATAGAAGTGGTAAATTTTCATTTAAACGAAAAATCAGTTTTTATAAGTACCACTCAGTGGTTTCACTATTCATCAAAAATTGAAGTTTTTCAGAAAAATACCAAAAATTTACCCTAATATATTTTTGATATTCCAAATTCAAAAATGAACTCTATTTTAAAAAATTCAAAACATATAAGTCACATTAATTAATTTAATAATTAATTCCCACTGTCATGACAAATAGCGTGTTTTTATGAAACAATAAGTATCAAAAGATTGACACCAGTTTAAGTCCAATTTCAAAGTGAAATTGATTCCAATGACCACCATTGGATTAAATTGTAAAAATATATTCCAATTTCACTTCAAAACCAATTCAAAAGATAATATAATCATATAAACAAATTAGATTAAAAAGCAGTTTTGATGTAAAATGCAGTATTTTTCACTATTCATTAAAAAATGAACATTGTCTGAAAAATACCAAAAATTCACACAAAGTAAATTTTGATGTCCCAATCATAAAGAATAAGTTTATGTTGACAAAAATAGCTTATAAAATTGTCAAAATATATATTTAAAAAGGTTTTGCCATCAAAAGGCAGTAAAACAATCTTTTAAGAATATTAGTGTATTCCATGCATAAGATTGTATTTATTTTCATTTTAAGCCTCTAAAACACTATCTTAATAATTAATAGACATAGATAAAAATATCTATTATTCATTACTTACTTGGTATGTTACAATTAATCTTAGTCATTTTCATTAATAATTGTTTCATCAATTATTTTTTTAATAATTTGTAATTTATTCATTTTTAATTTTTTGTTTAATTATTATAATTTATTAATTTTATATAACTATAAATAGTATAAACTATTTAGTAATATTTTTAATCTATATATATTCATATTAAATTTATTCATTTTATTAATAATTATTTAATGAATAAAATATTTAATATTTTTAAATTTATTCATTTTTTGATTTTTATTTATTTAATTATTTTATTTTATTCATTTTACAAATCTATATATATTATATATTAATATTTTTAATTTTTTTATATATTTATATTAAATATATTCATTTTTATTAACAATTATTTAACTAATAAAATTTGAAATATTATTTTTAATTTACTCATTTTTAATTTTTAATTTTTATTTTTAATTTTATTTTATTAGGGACCTTTATAAGTGAATTTTTAGCACTAATAAAGGATAAAATTAATCACTGCTAAAAATAAAGTGCTGATAAATGTTACCCTTTATTAGCATTAAAAATAAAGCACTGATAAAAGGTACCATTTATGATCCAAAAGAAAAAGTGCATGTAAAATTTATTCTTTATTAGTGCTAAAAAACACTAATAAAGGGTATGTTTTATCAGTGATTTTTTAGCACTCATAAAAGACATCCTTTATCAGTGCTTTTTTTAGCACTGATAAAGGTCACCATTATTGGATCTTTTGACCAGCACTGATAAATGCTGGTAGTATTAAAGGCCTATTTTTAGTAGTGTTTAAAAAACTTGGTATGAACCAAATTTTCTACAATCATGACCTCTTACTAGTTTGAAGCGTCCTTTATATGGTTTCAATATTCTTTTCATAGAAATTGATTTTCTTAATTTTATGGGAGTTATTTTTGTTTTTTAAAGTGATTCTCAAAATAAAAATGGTATTTTCCTTAAGAATGTTTTTAATGATCCTTTTATAGTGGTTATATTAATTAATTACAACAACCATTTATTTTACTTATACTCCTCTGGGGATATGTTGTAACGATTCCATCCTTATTCTTTTCTCTAGATGGTTTATGATCAGTTTGACTAGGAAAAGTATTTCTATTCACTTTCTTAATTAATTTTATAGACATTAACTTTCCATTAAAATGTTTACTTTCTTATAATCATTAGATAATAAATTTCCATTAAATATAAATATTGTTTATCATGGATATGCTTATTGTTTAAACCATATATAATTTCTATATACAAAATTTTTCTATAAATGTTATTCGACAGACTGGGTAAAACTTTGATAAATCTATATTATTTACTCAATATAAATACTTATTGATAAGGAATATTATTCATGAATTAAATCGATTAGTTGATATATGAGAAATTACTTGGACATGCAGTGATGGTTGGGGCTTGGAATTATATATCCTCTCAATAAATTGATAGGTACCGTGATACTAATGAGTAAGCTAGCATTAAATGGGTCTTTACCCAAAATTTTAAACTGTCTTATCATAAGGTATTGACGATATTTATATCATGATTTTTGAGATCATAATGTCTAATATTAATCATTTCCTTTATTGAAAATTATTTTAGTATTATCCATGATATTATTTCGTTGATATTATTCATGGGTGTATTTCATGCCCATGTTATTGATTAACTAACATGTGTTTTCAATTATTTACCATTCCATATTGATTATACCTTATTTACTCATAAAAACATCCATTGTACATAACCTTTACAAAGAATATAAGCTCACCCTTATTTGGTTTACTTTCCCTAGGATATGATAAAGGAATCATTGAATGAGTCCAAGGATTTAGAATATCTAATTTCACTATGTTGTATTTCATTTTTTCAAATGTAATGTGATATTCAATTATAGATCTATTTTACCACGAATACTAAACTATTTGGTCTTTCAGGATGTGATCACTTGTATATAATTCTAAAACATCAAAGTAACCACCAGCTTTTAGATTCTAGAAATGGGATCTTTATAGTTGGTATCCTAGAAGATTTAATAGAAACCTTAGGAACTAGATTTAGGAAAACATAGATTAGGGAAGATAAATCTATAAAAGTGTTTGATGAAATACGAAAAAGACACTATGATTTTGATTTAGATGATGATAATTTAAGATTTTTAGGCACTATCATTGGTTAATAAGTTTAAGGTTGATCATAAATTTAAAGGCACAGATACCCCTTTTTATGTTTTAAGTGATTAACGTTTAAGATAATTAAGAGTATTTTGATAGACATCTATGATAATATAACCCCTAGGATGAGTATGTATTTTAGTGAATTTTTTTTGAGTTAGAATGAAATTACCTTTTTTGGGAATAAGTTTAAGTGTATTAATAACATGACCATCGATGTTAAGGTAATGGTAGTCAATTAATATTATTTGATTTTGTGGAAATAATAAACTATGTATAAAACCATTGTGTTTAAAAAGTGATTTCATGGATAATATTAAATTTTAGGATGTTCATAATATTTTTTGGAATATTATAGGAATTATAAAAAGATAGTTTAAAAAAAACAATTATAATTCCAGGTGACTACCCATCACATTCAGAAAGTTTGCGGGCTTTGAACCCACAACCGAAGGGAGACAAAGAAACAAAACCCACCACTAGAATACATGATATCCTGGTAAATATGACATTTTTTACTTAAATTATTTGATAGATAAATATTAAGTTTTACTTTGGGTGTACAATTTAGGCTTTATAGAATAAGGTATTATATTTGATAACTTGTGTTTACCATTTTTATTTTGGTAAATATTTAGAGATTGATAGAAAGACTTATCACTCATTTATGGATCTTATGATCCATTAAATGTTAATTTTATTGCTTCACAATTAAAAAATTAATATAGGATATTCATTTCTTGGAGTGAGAGATGAAGTGGGATTTTATTGAAGCACAAACAAATGATGAAATTGTTCTAATGAAATAAGTATATTTTTTTGGTTCTCTCTATACCGATAGTAAAATAATACCTCAAATTTAAGAAAATAATCTTGAAATAAAAATGTTATACAATTACCTTAATTTCTAATGAATGAATATTCTTTTCACCCATCATAGAATTATATATTTTTGGTTATTAACTTTTTTCTTGACCATGTTCTCTATCGCTCTCAATTAGCCATTGGGAAATAGTTTTCTCCTCCATGTCCATATTTTCAATTCCCACCAATTTTTTCCAACTTAGAAACCTAGTTATGCTTTATTCTATGAGACCTTCATATTTATCTTCCCCTCTTTTTAAAGGGATGTTTTATTAACCCTTTTACGATATGGGATTTTAACAAATGAATCTCCAAATGTCAAAACCTTGTTTTTGAAGAGAAAGACTAAATTTCGAGGAAAACAATTATTTAATGTGGAGAGAATGTGACACACCAATATTTTAAAATAATAACATTATATTCTATATAGTATGCAATGTGCAACACTTAGCTTAAAAAACCATGAAATATTATTTATATATGACTATTATAACCATTCTCTTAAATTGGTGGGTATGGATATGATTAATTGATTTATGATATATATATTTATATAAATTTCCAACTCAATATAAATTAATTTATAAATAACTATTATATAATCACTCAATTTTTATTAAATTTATTTTATTCTTCAAAAATATGTTTTCTTCAGAAATGATATTTATTTTCTTTTTTGTGAGAAGAAATTATAATTAATTCCTAGAATTTTTAGAAATTTAATTTTATAAAATGAACATTATTTTATAAATTAATATTTAAAAATTATATTAGGGTGATTTTTTTTGTTTTTTATGAAAACTTTGATTTTTCAATGAATAGTGAAAAATACTATTTTTTATTACAAACTGTATTTAAATGTATAATGTATTTCCATTTTCATTAATTAAAATAATATTCAGTAATGAATAATTTAAATTAAAATTATAAATTATATATCTAAGTATATGAATTAAAATCTATATAAGGATGATCACTACTCATATTTTTAATGTAATATCATCTTATGCTTGAAAAATATGTTTATTGAAAAACCATTTTTTGACACATTTGTGGGTTTAATTTTAAATTAAATCCTATCACTTCTGTGAATTGAATTTCATAAAATGAATCACATATCTAAAATAAACATATTTAATATTCTTCAATAACTTCAACTTAATTTTTGGTAATAATGAATAATAAAAACAATAAAAACCTATTAGTATGCTAAAGGGTAAAATAGATTTATGAGGGGTAAACTAGAGAGATAATGGTATAGTGACCTATAAAATTGTCTAATTTATATTTTAAGGCCATATTTTGACCCTGTATCATCTATGTTTTGGAATATTTTCCATTTTGGATCTATATTATAATGACCTTGGCTTTTCAAACATAGAAATTATATCTTTCTAGATGAAAATTCATTACATTACAAAAACACTTTCCCGAGGGTCATAATAGTTTAGTTCCATTGGAAACATGGAATAAATTCTTATAACTTGATGAAATTTCTTTAACATATCCCATAAAGATCTCCCCTTTAGTAATACTACTTAAAACCTTTCTTTTTGACCCAAGGAATTCAAACATAAGAAAGGGTGAGCTCAGATGCCCAGTAAGGGTAAACATGGAAGTTACATAAGCATAACAAGAGTATAAGGGTATAAAGACATGAGAATAACATTTTAAGATAATACCCTTAATATCTATGATCATATACACAAGTCATGTCATAAATTTTGGTACTTCATAAGACATGAATCATAAAATAATCGAAGTACATGAGCCCTGAGAGTATAATAATGGCATAAGACATGGAATACACATAATCTTAGAATATCTTATGTCAATGATACCCATAAAGATATCCAAAGTATATTATTATTGATATAAACATCCATGTACCTAATTTAGGCTTGGTATGACCTCCCATGTACCTTCTAGTTTTGGGATTAGGATGACCTCTCGTGTACCCTCTTGTTGGGGGCATAGGATGACCTCCTGTGTACCCTTTTATTGAGGGATTAGAATGACCTCTCATGTAACCTTTGAGCTCATAGAAAATTTATCATTACCCAATTCATTTTTGGTAGATATAGGTCTCACCCATCACTTAATGAAAACTATACATATGTGTTCCACATAGCTCCAAATCATTTTTCACATCAGAATCCATGGAAAGAAATGGATTTTATAAACGTCATTCAATCATAATATAACCCATAAAAAGAAATGGATTTCATAAATATAATTCCATCATAAATATAACCCAGCCATAAGAATAATTGGTATAATACCTTTGAAAATATCCCTATGAAATAATAATAAACATCAAATAATGTTATCGTAGATGGAAAATAATTTTGAGGGATCACTTGAAAATAATTATTGAGAATAATATCCTTTCTTCTTTGAAAAAGTTTTCTTTTCATAAAATACCATGAAATTTTAAAAGAAAACAAAATTATTTTAAAATTAACTTTTAATAATTTAAAGGAAGCTTCAAGGAATTAAGGTTTCATGATAATAGAAGATTCCATTCATTCCATATAAGTTAAAAACTTTCCTTCTAAATATTGTTTTCATGGTAAAGTCATAAAGATCCATGTTTAGAAAATAATAAAAATATTCTTTTAAAACAATTTCATAAAAATTAAAACATGGGTAAAAAGAAATTTAAGTATTTATAGAAGAAAATTAAAAAAACTGGAAACATTTTTAGAAAACATGAACGTAGAAGATAAATATTCCATAATGGTGATTTTAAATTAAACAATCCAAGTTACTAATGAGATTGTGAAATAATCACTTATCACTTTATAATGAATAGAATCTTATTCCCCATAAAAGAAATAAAATTGTATGTATATGAAAATATCCCAATATTTAGAATAATACTCATAAAATACATTCATGGGAAGTATATACACCACAAAAAAGAAACAAGTAGTGTATAAGGCATGTGTCCCACATGAATAAAAGTGAGACAAAATCTCTTACCTTAAGTCTTGAATTCCTTATTATATGTTCAAACCTCAAGTATAATAAACATAATATTATTAAAAATCTACCAAAGAACCCATATTCACATATATATAATACTGTATATGATTTAATTATGAATTTATATTACTCTCTTATTAACAATTCCACGTTACAGTTATATTTCAGGTAATAACCACTTTGTTTTTCATACATGTTTTGACTTATTACTCTTGGTGGTCTTATATAGATCATGATTTAATCATCTCCAGAATGATAAACATGAAATAAATATCATATATATATATATATATTCATTATATATTTATTCATGGTGATTTATAAAAGTTATAGGTAGGAAATAAAATACAACATTCATAGAGATGGTATGTTGTATGTACGCATGAACAATACTTTAACTTTCTTGTCATATTAAAATAAATAAAATTTTATGATGTATTATCATTAAAAAATTATTTTTATCTTATATATGTCATATATATTCATACATTTCACCCTTATTACCATCCATGTGAAATATATTTAAAAAAAATCACATTACATTGTGGAGATGGTGAGCCATACGTACACATGAGCAATGTTATCATTTCCCAATAGATAAGGTCCTAAAAAGGTAGATATGATATTATCATTAAAAAAGTGTAATTATGTCCTAAATATCATATATAAACATGAAATCCATCATAATTTTCACTCATAAAATATAGCGATGGAAAATGAATTGTATCGCTACTTGGAGATGTTAAGTCGTATGTACACACAAGCTATACTTTCACTTATTATTTGATTTGAAAGGGGGTATATAATGATGTGTTTATAACAACCCTAATATTTATTTCATATTTAAACATGATTTATTACATATATTTTCACTTAATACAACTCATAAGATCAATAGGTCTAGTTTCTTGAGAAATTAATAACATTACATAACAAATTAAAACATGAAATACAATTTGTTTTTGAAAACTCATTTTACATGACCACAACATTACATCTTACCTATCATTGCATGGGATAACCTAAATACATATAAAAGAAAGTGGTGATATATAAAGCATACTAAAGGAATAAACATGGAATAAAATGAGTATAATAATACATGTTAGAGAAGTCATATCAATGAGGCATAAAGGAACATGAATATAAAGGCATGATATAACATGATAATGATAACATGATAATGAGGAAAAAATGTAAAACACTGCACCATAACCAAAAAGGAATTAGGTAAAACATGTCTCAACATGGTGGAAAAAAGTACCGTAATGTAATCAGGTAATACCCTATCCAAACATGACATATCATTATACTAAACATTACCCAACGCATTAGACTGATTTCAGGGATCACCCTTCATAATCATTTCAATCTCATGCTTAATTGTGCCATATAGATTATATAACTTGGATTCATTCAATGTCATCATTTATTCCATGATCAATTAATGTGGAATTACTACATTTAATTCTTCAATAAACAAGTATATGTGAATAAATGTGAATACCCTTGATAGAGGAATGGGTATGGTATTAACTACATTATGATTTTGGCATGGAAAATCGTGGCGCAATTTCGACAGCATAACAACATCATATGGAAATTTTTAAAATGGGTTGATGAGATAGAAAGAGGTATGTAATCATTTATGCATGAAATTTAAAATAATGGGATCATGTAACATAATATCCCAATATATGAAATGGAATTTAAGATGTATAATATAAAATAAGTTTTTTTAATGGGAATGAGGAGAGATAAATCCCTTATAGAATTTTGGCAAGGTAATGGGTGTATATAAAGGATCATGAATGGATTAATGAAAGTGAACGGAAGATAAAATTATTTATTAATAAAATGGATAGTAAGGGGAGTATGTATAATCATATCCCAATATATGAAAACTGAAATTAAAATGCATATCACAAAATGAGTGCTTGATAAAAGAGGAGAGTTAAAGATCTCTTACTTGGATGTGTGACTCCAATGGCTTGGGAGAGGCTTCTTGGGAGCTTGGGGGAACCTTGGGAGAACTATATGGAGTGTGGGTAAGATTATTTTCGAGATTGAAAGAGCTTTAGTGAAGCGAAATGGTAGCTTGGGTAGGTTTATATAGGAAAGGAGGGAGATTTCCTTATTATTTTGGTTTTAGACACTAAAAAATAAAATATTCAAAACCACAAACTAACCCATGGTTTTACCCATGGTTTTTGGAAAATGGGAGTGAAATTCATTATTTTATAAGGTATGAGGGTTAATATATTTGAATATTTCCCTTTCTTATGTGGAGGTGAGTCACACTTTCAAGTAAATGATTTTAATATCTTAAAATATTTTATATGTTTTTAAGGATTCACTAAGGCTTCATAAAATAAATAAAATAAACATAAAATTACATTATTTTAGAGGGAAAAAATATTTGGATGTATATCCATTTTATTGTATTTATTACATCACTATTGGGCTATTATGATGTCATAAAACACACAATGTATTTATACTGTATTTAATTTTTACCCAAAAATTCGATTTTCTTAGAAAATTAAGAAAAATTAACCATCAGATAACTTCGATTCCCTGATTCCAAAAATAATATTAATTTATATAAATAATTTTATAAATTTTTGAATTCTCACTTTTAAAATAAAAAACCGATATTTATTGAAAAGTAACAGGTTTTGATAAAAGAAGTTTTTAAACCATTATAAAAATTACTTTGGACTTCATTATATGGTCATTTATATTTAATTAAATTAATTTAATAATAAAATTTTATTATAATATTATTTATTTATAAAATACATTAATTCATTAAAAATATACTTCTTAATTGAATTTCAATATTAACCAAAAATAATAATTATGCTTTAAAAATAATTTACAAAGTAACAATAATAGAATGAAAGTATATTTGTTATTATATAAAAAAAATAATGTACATAATAATAATTATAGGGTCTTGTTATGTATCCATTTATTATGCCAACACATGCCCTAAGAGTAAGGTGTGAAATGGTAGGGATTTCATGGGGTCGTTCGATGAACATGGTTTGGGCTGTGATCTCGATGAGCTTGAACTTCTATAATAAATAGTTTATCTCATGCTTATGTTATCAAATCTAAGTTTCTTCTTGGTATTAGGAAAATATTAGAAATGATATCTACCTCAGAAGCTCTAATAAATGGGTTTCAAAAGAAATTATCCTACTGGTTGTATAAGGCCCCCGCCTTAAACCTTACTTAATCTTGAGTTATTACAAGATTACACATTGAGGATCTTTTCAGGTTTATAGTTTTAGAGAATTAGATCATAAAACATGCATTACATTCCACATATAAACAAATTGGTTACATAAAGATAGTATTCTTCTTTCCCATCAATGGAAACATATTTAAAATAAAACATGGATTCTTTCTTGACACTTCCTTGACACTATCATCATATCATGTTCCTTTCCCTTGACCTGTGAAAAACATTTAAAAAAAACTTGGGATGAGCATAAAAATCTCAGTAAGGGATATAAAAATATGGAAAGGAAACATGGGTACATATATACATAAGAATGAAATCATACTTTACCAATAAAACATAAGCACTTTAACATACCTCATCAAATCATGAATAAATCATAGAAATCATAATACATAAAGGTAACTTGAGGCATTCCTAACATTCTTACGTAGGGAGTAACCATCTAGGTTACGTTTGGAATACCCATCACAGTATATTCCCTAAATCTCTTCGGAGAAACCTTAACGTTTCACTCCTTCGTGTTACCCAATGCATTGGAGAGCTATATCGGGCTCACCCGCCCTTAGTTTATCACGGAACCACCCGTCTTCATAACAATTCCCAAGAACCTCAACATAATCGTATCACATAAAACATGCATAAAGGAAACATAACATTTCCACCTTTCAATCACAATATATCAATACAACACATTGTTATAAAAACATTATGAAAACCATTTTCAATACCAAAATAAAAGAAAAGTAAAACATGGTATTTATTTTTCTTTTAAAAAAAGGTATGGCTTGTAGAGGAATCCGAAACTCAAATAATGGTCACGGCGGCGGAGAAGTCGTTGTCGCCGCATACATACGACAAAAACATTCCCTTTTGTCGTTTAGTAAATGCTTCGTATAAAAAAGATTCCTTTTGAATAAACATAAAAGTCAAAGGGGTTTATACACCCTATAAAAGAAGGTTGTGTATAAAACAAAATATTCCTCAATGAAAGGAGATTGAGACGAAGTCCCATACCTCGGGTCTGACTTGACTCGGTCATTCTTTAATCTCCTTAAAATCAGGTAACTCCCTTTGGTTTGAGCTCAAAGGCTTCCTTGGGAAGACTTCTTCCCAAAGTGAGGCTTCAAGAAGTAAGAGAGGGATGTGGAGAGACAAAATGGGTAGGGGTTGGCCAATCCAAAGGCTATGGGAGTGTGGGTAAGGAGGTAGAGGTGGGGGCCTTTTATAAGAGGAGAGGAGGGGCACTCTTGGAAAGTAAAGAAATGTTACTTTGTTTTAAAATTAATTTTGGATATTAATAGTCCCACATTGATGTGTTTCTAGGATAAGTTGATAAGGGTTCGAAATCCACTCTTCCAATAGGTTTTGGACATGTGTAGGTCTTAGATTTTACATTATCTTTTCATTTTATTTAAATCCTTTATTAATGAGGTAATCGCTGCATCATCATGATGTCATAAATAATTTAATAAATTTAATGTCTAAAAATTATAAAAAAATATCATGATGTAGGAAATATTTTTAGATTTCTAATGAATTTTTATAGTCCAAAAGATCATTTATGAAGACAAAATTAAAAATGTTTTAATCAGGTGATACATTCTTGTTATATTTACTTCCTTTAAAAAAAATAAAAAGATAACAAGTCACTTTCCACAAAATTGATTCCATGGGGCCCCCAAGTTTGGTACATGGCATCCTATGGTCGGCCGTGAGACAACCAGTAGCCTTAGGACACATGTTATGGTCTTTTTGTATTATTATGATATCATTTTATTATCCTTAACTACCCGATTACTCATTAATCAAGATAATTAAAGATAATTACCGTCATTACTATTCATAATGTACAAAAACAAAAGAGTCTTGATTAAATAATTTGGACCTTCTGATTCCAAATATGTAATCCATTTTACCAAATTCCAAACAGAGAAATTGCAATAATTGATTTAAAAATAATTCTCGTTGTCAAAACAAATAGCGGGTTTTTTTGAAACAATATCTATGAAAAGTTTGGCATTAGTTTATGCCCAATTCCAAAGTGAAATTAATCCTAATGACCACCATTGGATTAAATGGTAAAAATATATTCCGATTACACTTTAAGACCACTTAAAAGGATAATATAACCATATAATCAAATTAAATGAAAAAAATTGTTTTGATGTAAAATGCAGTATTTTTCACTATTCATTAAAAAAATGAACATTGTCAGAAAAATACCAAAAATTTATCCAATGTAAATTTCAATGTCAAAATCATAATGAATATGTTTATTTTGACCAATATAGATTATAAAATTGTCAAAATTTTGATTTAAAAAGGGTTTGTCATCAAAAGGCAGTAAAACAATCTTTTAAGAATATTAGTGTATTCCATGCATAAGATTGTATTTATTTTCATTTTAAGCCTCTAAAACACTATCTTAATCATTAATAGACGTAGGTAAAAATATCTATTATTCATTACTTACTTGGGATGTTACATCCTTCCCCCCTTTAGAAAATTTCATCCCCACAATTTATTTACTTATCGAATAAATGGGGGTACTTATCCCTCATTGCATTTTCAGATTCCCATGTTGCCTCTTCCATCATGTGGTTTTCCCATAAAACCCTTACCTGATTAATCACCTTATTCCGTAACACTTTCTCCCTATGGTCAAGAATCTGGACTAGTTTTTCCTCATAAGATAGGTTCTCTTCCAGCTAAACTACCTCTGGACTCAAAACAAGAGATGGATCTGGCATATACTTTCTCAACATCGAAACATGAAAAACATTGTGTACCTGAGATAAACTCGGAGGTAAAGCCACCCGATATACAACTGATTCAACTCTCTCTAGAATTTAATATGGTCCAATAAACCTTGGACCCAGCTTTCCTTTCTTACCAAATCTCATCACACTTTTCCATGGTGAGACTTTGAGAAAAACATGATCACCTACCTCAAAAGATAGATCCTTCCTCCTATTGTCCGCATAACTCTTCTACCTGCTCTGAGTTGTTCTCATGTGTTTCTGAATCAGTTAAACCTTTTCTACCATCTCTTCTACCAATTCTAGTCCCATCAACTTCCTTTCACCCACTTCATCCCAGAAAGATGGAGTTCGACACCACTTCCCATATAATGCCGGAAATTGTGCGATCTGTATACTGGAATGGAAACTGTTATTATATGAAAATTCAACCAAAGAAAGATGTTGGTCCCAAATTCCCTGATAATCCATAGAGCAAGAACAAATCATATCATCCAATGTCTTAATTGTTCGTTCTGACTTCCCATCTGATTGAGGATGAAATGCTGTACTAAAATTTAATTCAGTACCCAACAACTTCTGAATGCCTTTCCAAAAGTTAGAAGTGAAACTGGGATCACGATCTGATACAATGGAGAGAGGAACTCCATGTAACCTGACTATCTCTTTAAGATACAAATGGTAAAGTTTATCTAGGGAAAAAGTATCTCGTATAGCAAGGAAATGAGCAGATTTAGTCAAGCGATCAACAATAACCCAGATTGCATTATTACCTCGAGATGTCTTTGGTAAACCCACTACAAAGTCCATGGATATATTCTCCCATTTCCACTCTGGAACTAGTAAAGGCTGAATCATCCATTTCAGTAACTGCCACTCTGCTTTAACCTGTTGACATGTCAAACACTTCATAGTAAAATCATCAATATCTCTTTTCATCCCATCCCACCAGTAATACTCCCGCAGATCTCTGTACATCTTAGTACTACCAGGATAAACTGAAAACTAATAACTATGAGCTTCACATAACAACTCTCTCTTCAACTGTGAATCACAAGGCACACACAATCTCTTCCTAAATCTCAAAACACAATCATTATCATTGTTGAATTCAGGCAACTTACCCTTCTGAACCAGCTCTACCTTTTTCTGCAACTCACTGTCTTGCTTCTGTGCTTTCTTGATTCTGTCTGATAGAGATGATCTCACTGATACCTGAAACAAAACAGAAGAACTTCCTACAGCAACAACTTCTATGCCAAAGTTAATCAAATCCTTAACCAAAGGATCACGTTCGAAAGGAAACATTGCTAATGAAGCATTACTTTTTTGACTCAAAGCATCATCCACTTTATTTGCTTTTCCTGGATGGTAATGAATTGTACAATCATAATCCTTGATTAATTCCAGCCATCTCCTCTGTCTCATGTTTAACTCTTTCTGAGTGAATATATACTTTAAACTTTTGTGATCAGTATATATTTCACACTTTACTCCATAAAAATGATTCCTCCAAATTTTTAAAGAGAAAACAACAGCAGCTAATTCCAAATCATGTGTAGGGTAATTTACCTCATGAGTTTTCAACTGTCGTGAAGCATAAGCAATTACCTGATCATTCTGCATTAGGACGCAACCAAGTCCTTTTAATGAAGTATCACTGTATATAACAAACTCACCATTCCTGGAAGGTAGTGCCAAAACTGGAGCATCCACCAATCTTCTTTTCAATTCCTAAAAACAATCATCACATTATTTTGTTCTGATAAACTTAGCACCCTTCCGAGTTAGCTTAGTCATTAGACTAGATAACCTTGAAAAATTTCTAACAAACCTTCGGTAATAGCCTGCCAAACCAAGGAAGCTACAAATCTCAGTTACATTTTTGGGTCTTGGCCAGTCTTCCACAACTTTTGTTTTTGTAGGATCAACAATTATCCCACCTTTAGAAACAATGTGACCAAGGAAAGAAATTTGTTGCAACCAAAACTCACACTTTCTGAATTTCCCATACAATTTCTTTTCTTTTAAGGTTTGCAAAATAAACCTTAAATGTCTTTCATTCTCTTCTTTACTTTTAGAAAACACCAAAATATCATCAATGAAAACCACCAAAAACTTATCCCAGAACTCATGGAAAATTCTATTCATTAAGTCCATGAATACAGCAGGTGCATTGGTTATCCCAAAAGGCATTACTACAAATTCATAATGGCCATATCTTGTACAGAACGCGGTATTTAGAACATCTGCTTCCTTTACTTTCAGCTGATGGTACCCCGATCTCAAGTCAATATTTAAAAAATACTGAGCTCCCTAGAGATGATCAAACAAATCATCGATACGAGGCAAATGATATTTGTTCTTAACAGTGATGTTATTCAAGGCTCTATAATCAATGCAAAGTCTCATTGAACCATCTTTCTTTTTAACAAATAAAACAGGAGCACCCCATGGTGATGTGCTAGGTCGAATGAAACCTCTCTCTATTAAATCATGCAATTGCTCCTTCAACTCTAAAAGTTCAATTTGAGCCATTAGATAAGGGGGTTTTGAAATTGGCTTAGCATCAGGAACTAAGTCAACAGTAAACTCAACTTCCCGATCTGGTATTATTCTAGGAAACTCATCAGGAAAAACAGCAGGATACTCATTTACCACTGGCACATCATTAATCTGAACAGTTCCCTTGTTTTCAACAATGTGTGCAAGGTAACATTCATTTCCATCTTTTACAAGTTTCTTGGCCTCTTGATAAGTTATCAATAGTAAGGGTTCATTCTTGTACACAAACTGAAAGTCTTTCTGAAAAGAAACTTCTTTAGCACTACAGTCAATCTTAGCATGGTAAATAGAGAGCCAATCCATACCCAGGATAACATCAAACTCTACTAGAGGTAGAACAATAAGGTTTGCAAGTAGGTTCTTTCCACAGATAAGGATAGAAATATTCTTATAAATTATTATTGCCTCAGCATTTCCCCCAGGTGTTTTTACCAAAAGTTCAGGATTCATTTCTTGAGATGGTATTCCCATTTTACTAGAAATGTTTTCAGAGATGAAAGAATGTGTAGACCCCGAATCAAACAACACACTGGCATAATCTGAAAAACCAAACAAAGTACATGATACAACTTCATTTGATGTACCGACATCTGCTGAAGTAGTTGCAAAGGATTTCACCACCCCTTTCTGCTTGTAGTCTAACTACTTCCCATCACTCAAGCTCTTTTTCGGACACTCGTTTGCATAGTGACCCATCTCATTGCACTTATAACATTTCACTAACTGTAAATCAAATTTGGTCTTACCTTCACCATGATCCTTTTCAGTGCAATCACGAGCCTTATGTCCCATCTTACCACATCAGTAGCACTTTCCAGAATTCAGAAGACATTCCCCAGCATGCCTTTTACTACATTTATCACAAACTGGAAACTTAGTTTTCTTACCGTCAGACTTTTTTGAAGAATTCTTACCTTTCTCCTACCACATCGGTCTCTTCTTCTACTAGTTGTTATAGAACACTTGATCATCGACAAACTCTATTTCCACCTTCTCAGCACATCGAACAAGCTTTTCATAACTTTTAAATTCACGAGAAGCTAATTCCCTTCGATATTTTGGCTTTAATACCGAGTAAAAATGATTGATTTTACTATCAAGGTCTCGAATAAATTTGGAGCATACCTTGCCAATTGAGTGAACCTTTCTTCATAGGTAGCCACTGAGTCTTCCTCTTGCCTCAATTCCAAGAATTTCTTTTCCATCCTAAGTCGAACAGCCTTAGGAAAATACTTCTCAAGAAACATACCTTTGAATTCATCCCAGTCAAGAGCAACAATCTCATCAGCGTCCCTGATATTTTTAACCATAGACCACCACTGATCTGCCTCACCCTCCAAACGGTAAATAGAAAGACTAACCTTTTGATTGTCTGAACACCCCATGACATCGAATATCTTCTCTAGTGATTTAATCCACCCTTCAGCTAGAACAGGGTCATATGATCCTCTGAATGATGGGGGATGTTGCCTCATGAAATTTTCCACCACTGACATGTTCCTCTGCGGTTGATCTGGCTGATCTCGTGCATGGATACCACCACCATTTATAGCTTGAGTCAACTGCGCCATTACTGCAAAAAACTGTTCAGTTCCAATTCCGACCATCTCAGGATGCTGATTCGGAAGGTTATTTCCTTCTGCATGCCTTCCCAGCACTGCTTCCCTGTTTCCTCTGTGGAAAACCATTATGAACAAACATGTCTTAGATGAAGCAACATGGTAATCTTCAAATACTATATCACTTCAATTTTACCATAAAAAAATATTTTTGGATAATCATTTAATATAATTCTAACTCCTAAATTTATCTAAACCAACCTCTGATACCAACTATAAGGCCCCAGCCTTAAACCTTACTTAATCTTGAGTTATTACAGGATTACACATTGAGGATCTTTTAGGGTTTAGAGTTTTAGAGAATTAGATCATAAAACTTGCATTAAATTCCACATATAAACAAAGTGGTTACATAAAGATAGTATTCTTCTTTCCCATCAATAGAAACATATTTAAAATAAAACATGGATTCTTTCTTGACACTTCCTTGACACTATCATCATATCATGTACCTTTCCCTTGACCTCTAAAAAACATTTAAAAAAAACTTTGGATGAGTGTAAAAAGCTCAGTAAGGGATATAAAAATATGGAAAGGAAACATGGGTACATATATACATAAGAATGAAATCATACTTTACCCATAAAACATAATCACTTTAACATACCTCATCAAATCATGAATAAATCATAGAAATCATAAGACATAAAGGTAACTTGAGGCATTCCTAACATTCTTACATAGGGAGTAACCCTCTTGATTATGTTTGGAATACCCATCACAGTATATTCCCTAAATCTCTTCAGAGAAACCTTAACGTTTCACTCCTTCGCATTACCCAATGCATTGGAGAGCTATATCAGGCTCACCCGCCCTTAGTTTATCACAGAACCACCCGTCTTCATAACAATGCCCAAGAACCTCAACATAATCGTATCACATAAAACATGTATAAAGGAAACATAACATTTCCACCTTTCAATAACAAGATATTAATACAAAACATTGATATAAAAACATTATGAAAACCATTTTCAATACCAAAATAAAAGAAAATTAAAACATGGTATTTATTTTTCTTTTAAAAAAAGGTATGTCTTGTAGAGGAAGCCGAAACTGAAATAATGGTCACGGCGGCGGAGAAGTCGTTGTCGCCGCATACGTACGACAAAAACATTCTCTTTTGTCGTTTAGTAAATGCTTCGTATAAAAAATATTCCTTTTGAATAAATTTAAAAGTCAAAGGGGTTTATACACCATATAAAAGAAGGTTGTGTATAAAAAAAATATTCCTCAATGAAAGGAGATTGAGATGAAGTCCCATACCTCGGGTCCGACTTGACTCGGTCGTTCTTTAATCTCCTTACAATTGGGTGACTCCCTTTGGTTTGAGCTCAAAGGCTTCCTTGGGAAGACTTCTGCCCAATGTGAGGCTTCAAGGAGTAAGACAGGGATGTGTAGAGACAAAATGGGTAGGGGTTGGCCGAGTCAAAGGCTTTGGGAGTGTGGGTAAGGAGGTAGAGGTGGGGGCCTTTTATAAGAGGAGAGGAGGGGCACTCTTGGAAAGTAAAGAAATGTTACTTTATTTTAAAATGAGTTTCAGATATTAATGGTCCCACATTGATGTGTTTCGAGGATAAGGTGATAAGGTTTCGAAATCCACTCTTCCAATAGGTTTTGGACATGTGTAGGTCTTAGATTTTACATTATCTTTCCATTTTATTTAAATCCTTTATTAATGAGGTAATCGCTGCATCATCATGATGTCATAAATAATTTAATAAATTTAATGTCTAAAAATTATAAAAAAATATCATTATATAGGAAATATATTTAGATTTATAATGAATATTTATAGTCCAAAGGATCATTTATGTAGACAAAATTAAAAATGTTTAAATCAGGTGATACATTCTTGTTATATTTACTTCCTTTAAAAAAAATAAAAAGATAACAATTTACTTTCCACAAAAGTTATTCCATGGGCCCCCCATGTTTGGCACAAGGCATCCCATGGTCGGCCATGATACAACCAGTAGCCTTAGGACACATGTTGTGGTCTTTTTGTATTATTATGATATAATTTTATTATCCTTAACTACCCGATTACTCATTAATCAAGATAATTAAATATAATCACTATCATTACTATTCATAATGTCCAGAAACAAAAGAGTCTTGATTACATAATTTGGACATTCTGATTCCAAATATGTAATCCATTTTACCAAATTACAAATAGATAAATTTCAATAATTGATTTAAAAATAATTCCCGTTGTCAAAACAAATAGCGGGTTTTTTTGAAACAATATCTATAAAAAGATTGGCATTAGTTTATACCCAATTCCAAAGTGAAATTAATCTTAATGACCACCATTGGATTAAATGGTAAAAATATCTTCAGATTACACTTTAATACCACTTAAAAGGATAATCTAACCATATAATTAAATTAAATGAAAAAGCAGTTTTGATGTAAAATGCAGTATTTTTCACTATTCATTAAAAAAATGAACATTGTCAGAAAAATACCAAAAATTTATACAATGTAAATTTCAATGTCCCAATCATAATGAATATTTTTATTTTGACCAATATATATTATAAAATTGTCAAAAGTTTGATTTAAAAAGGTTTTGCCATCAAAAGGTAGTAAAACAATCTTTTAAGAATATTAGTGTATTCCATGCATAAGATTGTATTTATTTTCATTTTAAGCATCTATAACACTATCTTAATCATTAATAGACATAGATAAAAATATATATTATTCATTACTTACTTGGGATGTTACAGGTTGAGTTCATCACTTCCTTTGTCTGTGCCAAAAAGATTTGTTAAAACCTGATATTTATACTAGTCATGTGATCACTATTAAATGGATATATTATAAATGATAATGATACTAAATAATCATTTAAATATAATTGGATATAATAAACAAAATATGTTCATGTGTCTTCTAAATCCATAATACATTTAATTAAATCAAAAAATGAAGGGAATTTTATTCATACTTTTTAGGTCGTTTCAGTGTTCAGAATATTAATAAAATTTAATCATATTTTGGATGATAAAGTTTTTATTTTATGATATATATCATATATTTAGAGTAGGTATAGAATAGTTGAAAAAGAGAGTGATCATTTAGAGTAATTACATCTTCTTTGAAACGACTCCTTTAGATATATTTTAAAGTACTATAGAGTTAGTCCTTTGGGAAGAACATAACAACTATAACCTGGATAGGGAATTTTAGAAGAGAATTTGGTAGAGGTTGGATGATCTGGAAGACTCAATGTGGTGAAATTAGATGAGGGAGTAGGTGTGAATTTATAATGAAGTTAAGGAGAACTTTTAGAATTTACTAAAATATTAAATTATAATAAATTAAATATCAATCCAAATACCTAAAAATGGGAATATATTCTAATATAATAAGTTATAGGGTGGTAATTAAATCATCCAATATATTTTAGACAAGTTTTTTTTATAATTTTAAGCCTTATATTTTTTATTAACTCTTAGTTAACATATTTTAATTTTAATTATAGTAACAAAATTTAAAAATTAAAAAGTGAATATTTTTACTTATAAGGTTTAAATTGAACCATAAATGGTAAATTTATGATATTTTAGTCCATAATTCATACCATTTTTCATTATTTAGGATTTTTATGATCAGTAACTAATTTAATAAAATATTATTTTCATAAAATATCCTTAGTGTCAATTTTGACACTATTCATTACATTGACATTAAGAAAATCAATACGGAAAGATAAATTAAAAAAATAATTTAATACACTCCTATTATGTGTTATTAAACTATAAAATTAGTGGATCACCTTATGTAACTAAAATTATATTTTTTTTATATTTTTAATATCACTTAATTGAGTTTTCTATTAATTGAATAGTTATTACATCATTATTGTGTAATTATTTATGATAATTACATATTCACTAAAGATTAAAAATTAGTTTACATGATTTAGATAAGAATTTAATATTTTATAATAATATATATAGTTGAGTATATCTTATATTTAACCAAATTTTAAAAATATTATATTTGTTAAAAGTAAGGGTGTGACATTTTGTCACTCTCTTTGATTTTAATAATAAATAAGTTATTTCCATGGAAAAGAGCCCATTAAATTATTAAATTTTAAAACTTAAGTGTCAAGGATCTAATTAAGTTCATATAGTAACATTTGGGCAAGTGTTAGGGCATTTTTCTTATATTTATAATATTATTTTTACCTTCAACAGTGGTGATAAAAATTAATAAAGTTGCAATTAATATTTTCCAAAAATAAATGGAAAATATTTACTAAATTTGGTCCTTATTATTATAAATATGAAATCCATTTTTCATAATTCAAAACACATAATTTCCTAAAATTATTTTAAAATTAATCTTGTTAACTGAACAAGAAAATGAGTTTTTAAAGTGAAAGTGTCTAAAAGATTGAAATGTTTGTTATATTCAAATTCAATGTGAAATTTATTCTAATGACTTAAATTGAATTAAATGATAAAAATTTAATTTAATTATTCTTTAAAATAAAATAAATATATAGCTTAACACTATAAATTATTTTGATGAAAAATATCTTTTTATTTAAATTTAGTATTTTCACTATTCATCAAAACATGAAACTTATCAGAAAAATACCAAAAAAAAACCAAAGAAAATTTTTATAATCAAATTTAAATTAAGAAGTTTATTTTTTGAAATATAACTTATAAAATTGTCAAAAACTAGATTTAAAATAAGTGCACCATCAAAAGGAAGGAAAACTTCCTTTTTAGAAAAATCCTTATTTTATGCGTAAAATTAACATTATTATTATAAAATGTATATAGAACGTATAAAATGGATGTTAAAAATTATATCATATATATATATATATACATCAATAATATGATTCAAAAATATTTATTTTTTATTTATTGGTATAAAACACACTTGTGCACGTTTGAATAATTTTAAGAAAAGCATTTCCTTTTATTTTAAAAAATATTTTACATTCATTTATAATTAATTGGAAAAATAAACACATATAAACCATAATTACATAATTCATATAATCATGTTCATACCTTCTATTCTAATAGCTAGGTTATAATTTTCTTGTTTAAATATATATAATAATAAAATGATGTTTCGTAGTAACTCAATGTTGCGTATAAAGCAAGCTAAGATGGTGTTGATTGTAGTGAAATCTTAACTTGTTGTAACATATAACACAAGACATCAAAGAAATTAAATTTTTTTGAAAGAGAAAAGACCATAAAAACTCAGGGTGTCACATTATACCTCCCTTAAAATGAATTACGCCCATGAAATTCATCATTCTAATACAATAAAATAAAGATACTTCTACCTCATAATATCCTCAAGTTACCACATAGATTCTTCAAACTGGTGGTTTTATCCAAAAAAATTAAACTAGTGAGTGTGTAGCACCCCCGGTTTGAGGTATGTAGCCTTTTTATTCTTTTTATGTGTTTAAAGTGCATGGGATGAGTTGGGAAGAGGTTGGGAAAGTTTGGAACGGTTTTGGAAGAGTTTGGAGGCTTTTAAAGGGGTTCACGGTTTGAGCATGGTTAGTGTAAACCATGCGGATGTTCCAGGAACCGTGCTGGGGGAGACAGTATGCTCCGTACAGCCTGTGCACGGTTTTCCAAGCCGTGCGAGGAAATCGTGTGGACCCTGGCTCTTGAGGCAGTGGCGTGCACACGGTTAGCGCACGGTTTGCCAAACCGTGCGGGCTAAACCGTGAGGCCACTTAAAAAATAGTTTTTTAAATCCGGGATCACTCGGGATTGACCTATTCCACTCATCTCATCCTCTCACTTGAGCCTCACTCAGTATTTTGGGTTCTCAGGGGTTTTGGGTGCTCTCCCACTCGTTTTGGAAGGATTTTGAAGGGGTTTCAAGGCGGATTGAAGGTGGTTGCTCTCAGGTATGTCTTCTCTCATGGTTTCTTTGTGTTTTCCTCTAGATCTTCTCTTCCCTCTTTATTGGTTTTCTATATCTACACTTTTTCGGTGTAGATATAGGGTCGTGGTTTCCTTGATCGACGCTTTAAGGCTTTTGGATGTTAGGGAAAGGAATCGAGAGAGGTTTCAGTGGTGCATTCGCCGGTTTTGAGGTGCGGTGGCTTGTGGGTCATTTTTTCAGGAACCCTAAAGGTAGGTGGCTTCTCTATCGACTCTACTTGGTTAGATCTAGTGGCTACATGATTCAATTAATTTGTTGTGATTGAAATTAATTGTGTGTTGATGTGCGAATTTGGTTGGAAATCTATTTGGGAACTTTTGGGTGAAATTGGTTTTGTGATGAAGTGCTATTATTGTGAATTTTAAAATGGGGTTTTTAAAATGGAATGTTATGATTGATTTTTGAAATGATTTATGGGAATGGTATTCAATAAAAAGTGTTGTTTTATTGAAATGGGGTTTTGGCATGGAAAATGGTTTTCAACAAATGGGTGATTTAGTGAAGTGGATTTATATGCAATGAAATTTGGTTTATTGCATGATGTTGTGACCTTGGTGGGTTGTATGCTTGGTTTTGATTGTTTGAAATGTTGTGATGAAGTGGGCGGGAAAGTCCCACTATTAACGGGCGATGTATTGTGGTCGGAAGTTCCACTATGTGGGTAGTGGTCAGAAGTGCTACTACTCGGGAATGGGTGAACTAGTTGGGCGGAAGTCCCACTGTTTTGATTGTTTGTTGTGCATTTCTTTACAACTTAGAATTCTTGTGCAAGTGTGAAATGATGAAATGGCTTGGGTCATGTTTGTTTGGATTTCCCTTGGTTACTTGGGTTGGGTGAGATAACATGGTAAGGATGTGTTTTGGTATGGTGATGTTTGAAATTTTGATTACTTTATATAAATTGTTTTATATGAATGTGCTAATGGTTTTATCCTAGTGGCGTGTGTAGGGATGTAATTTGGGGGAAATACCACTGAGTTTTTGTACTCACCCCCCACTTTGGAACATTGGCATATTTGCATATGTAATATACCGAGATATGGGCAAAGGTAAGGCATCTCCATCTTTTAGCGGTGCCTCGTGATGCTTTGTGGTGCATAGAGTTTGGAGATGGAGTAGAGCTGTGGTGGTGTTGTGGCTTGTGGTGTTTCTTGTTGAGTCTTCTGCATAATACTCTGATGTTGTTTTGGGTTGTGTTGACATGTATGATTATGGATTATCTGGTTGTCTTGGGTAATGTATGAGTTTGGTTTTGTTGACATGCATCATATAGTTGTTGTTGTTGGTTTGGTTTTTTCACAATGGAAAATCGTTCCCCAATTGTTCTTAGAGCCCTTGGCATTTATTTCTAGCCTTTTGTGCCTTGGGAACGTCGCCTAAGGCCAAGTAACCCTCACCGCCTCCTCAAGCCAATGAGGTAGGGGCGGGGTGTTACAAGTGGTATCAGCTTGTTCGGTCCTTGGATTTCAAGTGAGAGCAGTTGTTCGATAATTGGTGTTGATAATTGGTTTTGGAGTTGACATTGCTTGTGATATATTCCATGAGTCGAGATGGTAGCAAGGCATAGGATTGTCGGAACTTGGAATGTATAGTATAAAAGGACGTATCTAACCCTTTTATGCTGAACTTCAAGTTACCAGGGAGTTCGGTACATAAGTGTTTTGGAGACACTTATAGGCATTGGATATCTCATTGCCGTGGGTGTATCCAATGAGATAAGCATGGCATGCATGGTAGAAATGACTTCCCACTAGGATGCAAATTTCATTGGGCATAATGATTTATGGGATGATTTGAGAAATGGTTGTTCAAATTTATGAAATTGTAATGTGAATAAATTTGGTATCTTGAAAATGGTTTAGTTTTCAAAAATGGCGAAACATGGTAACTATGGAAAGGTGGAAAGCCTCGCTGTGATAGTGTTGTGTAAAGAGATTGGACATGAGAATTCTTACTGTCTATGGGAGTGAGACTCATGGTAGTTTGTTTCCTGTTTATATAAATGGAACTGGGTAGACATCGTAGAGACCAATCAGAGGAAGCTGCTGAAAATGTGGTACCACCTGAGCCCTAGGTGAACCAGCAGTTGGCCCAAAGCATCGTTCATGATTTTCAAACAGTTCAATCAGGACTGAAATTAGATACACCTGTTACGATATCTATCACAGTCGGAAATCCAGGTAATGGAATCACGGTTGTCCTCACAAGAGGAGGTGAGAACCCCAACACCGAGAGAAAGAACAAGACAAAAACTTTTTTTCAACGACTTAGAGTACATCAAAATCGGAGCACTAGATTGTTAAAACTTCATACGAGACCCAAGTGTAAGCCATGATGCTTTCAGTGTGGTTCTGTAGGCCACCTGAAATGGGATTGTAAGGAACAACCTCGAGCATGTCATAATTGTAAGCAGATGGGGCATCTGCAGCATTATTGTTGGAATGCTCCAAGGTCAGGTGCACGTGACACTCATCAGGGATTGCAGATGCCGTGTGATTCGATGGGATGGGGACAACAACACACCCCTCGTCAGCAGAGTAAAGTGGGTCATGGTGATTCTCGGAAAACCACGACGCCTCAACATAGCAATAAAGAGAAGAGTGTGGCAAGCAAACATGTGTTTGGAGCTGAGCAGGTTATGGTGGATGATCAGTCGGGACCATCCACGACGTGAGGTACTATTCATTTAAATTCTACCTTGATGCAAGTTTTGTTTGATACCAGTGCTTCACACTCTTTTATTGCTTCACGTATAGTTGATTTGCTGGGTTTAAGGGTAGAAATGATGCCCTTGGTTTTGAAACGTCAAACTCCTCTGGGTAGAAGAGAGTGTCGAGCCTTCTTGTGTGGAGCATGTTGTTTTGTTGTGGGAAAGGTTGAGATAACCTGGAATTTCTCAGTGCTTGAGATAGATGGGTATGATTTAATCCTAGGAATGGATTGGCTGGTGGTGTTTAAGACCCACATCGATTGTTATGCACAGACAGTGACTTTTACGACACACGATGGTGTTAGACATCTCTTTAGAGGAGAGAGGTATGGAAGGCATGGTGCAACGAGTTTTTTGGCACTAGTAGTGGGTACGTTGTTGTATTAGTTGGCGGTTTTGTCATTGGAATCAGTAGAGTCTGTTGAGCAGAGTGTTCCTCCCGCAGTGGTGGATCAATTCAGGGAGGTTTTTCCTGATGAATTCTCTGGGTTACCTCCCATAAGAGAAGTGGAGTTTACGATTGATCTCCTTCTGGGGACCAGTCCCATCTCACTTCCATCATAACAGATGGAACCAACTGAATTGCGGGAATTGAAAGTCCAGTTGGAAGATTTAGAAAACAAAGGGTTTATCCGGCCTATCACATCTCCGTGGGCAGCGCCGATGTTGTTGTGAAAAAGGAAGATGGAACCCTGAGGCTATGTGTTGATTATCGTAGACTTAACCAAGTGACGATAATGAACATATATCCACATCCACGAATTGATGATTTTTTCGACCAGTTGGGGGGAGCTCAGTGGTTCTACAAGACCGACCTTAGGTCGGGATATCATCAATTACGGGTGAGGAAGGAGGATATTCCTAAAACATCTTTTAGAAGTAAATATGGCCATTATGAATATGTGGTTATGCCCTTTGGTCTAATGAATGCGCCATCGGTGTTTATGGCATTGATGAATCAGATATTTCAGAGATATCTAGATTCATTCGTGGTGGTGTTTATGAATGATATTCTGGTGTATTCAAAGGCAATGGTGGAACATGAGCAGCACTTGGCAATAGTGCTAGGGATCTTGCAAGATCATCGGTTGTATGCCAAATTGTCAAAGTGTGACTTTTGGATATAGGAATTCCATTTTTAGGGCCATGTGATTTCTAAAAGGGACGTTTCAGTGGATCCAGAAAGTATAGAAGATGTTATCTTGTGGCAACCTTCAAGGAATGTTTTTGAGATACGGAGTTTCCTTGGTCTAGCTGGGTTTTATCGGTGTTTTGTTCATGATTTTTCACAATTAACCTCACTGATGACAGCTTTGACAAGAAAGAATGTTCAATTCCAGTGGAATGAATAGTGTCAGCAGTGTTTTGAAGAGCTGAAGGGTCTCCTTACATCAGCACCAATCTTGGTTTTTCCAGAACTAGGAAGAGGGTACGTGGTGTATTGTGATGCATCGGGATCAGGTTTGGGGGAGTTCTCATGCAAGGAAATCATGTGGTTGCGTATGGCTCATGGAAATTGAAGGTGCATGAGAAGAACTACCCAACTCATGATTTGGAGTTGGCGACATCCATGCCTTTAAAATGTGGCGCCATTATCTCTTCGGTGAGAAATTCACGGTCTACACAGATCATAAGAGTTGAAAGCACATTTTCTCACAAAGGGATTTGAACTTGAGGCAAAGGAGATGGATGGAATATCTCCAGCTGTTTGATTTTGACTTAATGTACACACCAGGTAAGGGAAATTCGGTGGCAGATGCATTAAGTAGAAAATCATATGCTTAGGTGGTGAAACAGGCATCAGACCAGTGGTAGTTGATGTCGGTTATAGTAGATATGCGGTTGGAATGTGAAGACCAGGGCGATAGAGCGGTCTTCTTTACAGTCTCATTATTCATGACTTGGTTGACTTATTTAGAGAGGCATAGATATCTGATCCTTAATGTCTGGCCATGGGGTCAAGACTCAATGGTGGGGAGACCATTGAGGGTTGGTAACTGAATAAAGAATCAGTTTTGTGTTTCCGGAATCGTATTGTGGTACCAGTGGCCTGTCAGGAGTATATTCTCAGGGCGTATCATCATTCCAGGTGGGATGTACACCCTGGATTCCAGAAAAGGTACAAAGCATTGAAAGCGCAGTTCTGGTTGGATGGTATGAAAAAAAGTGTGGATGAGTTTGTTTTGAGATGCTTGACTTGTCAGCAGGTCAAGGCAGAGCATCAATGGACAACATGCATGTTACAGTCTTTACCAATCCCTGTTTGGAAGTGGGACCAGAGAGCGATGGATTTTGTCATAGGTCTCCCAAGAATGGTCAAGAAGCACAATTCCATTTGGGAGATAGTGGATCGACTGAGGAAGTCGGCCCATTTCATCCTGATTCTTGAATCTCATACGGTGGAGGATCTGTCCAAAATCTATATCTGGGAAGTGGTAAAGAGACATGGTGTTCCAGTTTCAATCGTATCAGATAGAGATCCGAGGTTTACATCTCATTTCTGGAAATCCTTGCAGCAAGCCCTTGGGACGCAGCTGACTATGAGTACAGCGTATCACCCTCAGACGGATAGTCAATATGATAGGACAATACAAACTTTGGAGGATATGTTACGGGCTTGTGTTATAGACATTGGTGGCTTGTGGAAGGATCACTTATCATTGGTTGAGTTTTCATACAATAATAGTTATCAGGCATCCATACATATGACTCCATTTGAAGCATTGTATGGGCGACCGTGTCGTTCTCCACTATGTTGGGTGGAAACGGGAGAGTCCTTGATGGTTGGACCGAGCCTTGTCCAAGAGACTACGGAGAAGATCAAGTTGACCAGGAAGAGAATAGAGACGGCTCAGAGTCATCAGAAGTAGTATGCGGATCATCGTCGATGGCCATTGTCATCCGAGGTGAGTGATCATGTGTTCTTGAGGATCTCCCCTAGTTTGGGACATCGTCGGTTTGGAACGCAGGGAAAGTTATCTCCGCGGTATATTGGACCTTTTGAGATTCTTGAGTGGGTTGGTTAGGTTTCTTATCATTTGGACTTGCCACCATGGTTCAGTGCGGTGCACAATGTGTTTCATGTGTCACAGTTGAAAAAGTATCAACCAGATAGTAACCATGTGATTCGTTGGGATCATGTTGAGCAATAACTAGATGCTTCGTTGGTGCACGTGCCGGTGTGGGTTGTGGATAGGCAAGATAAAGTCTTGCGTGGTAAAAGCATCAGTTTATTTCATGTTTTTTGGAAACATGGTTAGATTCAAGAGGAGACTTGGGAGCAGGAGAAAGAGATGGTCGAGCAGTGGCCCGAGCTCTTTCAGCAAAGGGTGGGTTCACTACTTTCCGAGGACGGAAAGTCCAATGGTGGGGAGAATGTAGCACCCCCCAGTTTGAGGTATGTAGCCTTTGTTTATGATTTTTTTTAAAGTGCATGCGATGAGTTGGGAATAGGTTGGGAGAGTTGGAATGGTTTTGGAAGAGTTTGGAGGCTTTTAAAGGGGTGCACTGTTTGAGCACGGTAAGTGTAAACCATGCGGATGTTCCAAAAATTGTGCAGGGGGGGGGATAGTACGCTCCGCACGGCCTGCGCACAGTTTTCCAAACTGTGCGAGGAAACCGTGTAGACCCTGGCTCCCGAGGCAGTGGTGTGCACACGGTTAGCGCACGGTTTTCCAAACCGTGTGGGCTAAACCGTGCGACCACTTAAAAATAGGGGTTTTTAAATCCGAGCTCACTCGGGATTGACCTATTTCACTCTTCTCTTCCTCCCACTCGAGCCTCACTTGGGATTTTTGGTTCTCAGGGGTTTTGGGTTCTCTCCCACTCATTTTGGAAGGATTTTGAAGGGGTTTCAAAGTGGATTGATGGTGGTTGCTCCCGAGTAAGTCTTCTCTCATGGTTTCTTTGTGTTTTCCTCTAGATCTGCTCTTCTATCATTCTTGGTTTTCTAGATCTACACTTGTTGTGTGTAGATATAGGGCTGTGGTTTCCTTGAATGATGTCTTTAAGTCTTTTGGATGTTAGGGAAAGGGATCTAGAGAGGGTTTGGTGGTGCGTTCGCCGGTTTTGAGGTGCGGTGGCTTGTCGGTCATTTTTTCGGGAACCCTAAAGGTAGGTGGATTCTCTCTAGACTCTACTTGGTTAGATCTAGTGGCTAAATGATTCAATTAATTTTTTGTGATTGAAAGTAATTGTGTGTTGATGTGCGAATTTGGTTGGAAATCCATTTGGGAACTTTTGGGAGAAATGGATTTTGTGATGAAATGCTGTTGTTGTGAATTTTAAAATGGGGTTTTTAAAATGGAATGTTATGATTGATTTGTGAAATGATTGATGGGAATGGTATTAAATAAAAAGGGTTGTTTTATTGAAATGGGTATTTGGCATGGAAAATGGTTTTCAACAAATGGGTGATTTAGTGAAGTGGATTTATATGCAATGGAATTTGGTTGATTGCATGATGTTGTGACCTTGGTGGGTTGTATGCTTGGTTGTGATTGTTTGAAATGTTGTGCTGAAGTGGGCGGGAACATCGCACTATAAATGGGTGATGTATAGTGGTTGGAAGTGCCACTATGTGGGTAGTGGTCAAAAGTGCTACTACTCGTGAATGGGTGAACGAGTTGGGCGGAAGTCCCACCGTTTTGATTGTTTGTTGTGCATTTATTTACAAATTGGAATTGTTGTGCATGTGTGAAATGATGAAATGGCTTGCGGAATATTTTTTTGTCTTTCCCTTGGTTACTTGGGATGGGTGAGATTACCTGGTAAGGATGTGTTTTGGAAAGGTGATGTTTGAAATTGTGATTACTTTATTTAAATTGTTTTATATGAATGTGCTAATGGTTTTATCCTAGTGGCGTGTATAGGGAAGTCATTTGGGGGAAATCCTACTGAGTAGTTGTACTCACCCCATGCCTTGGCACTTTGGTGTCTTTGCATATGTAGTATACCAAGATATGGGAAAAGGTAAGGAATATCCATCTTTTAGCGGTGCCTTGTGATGCTTGGTGGTGCATGGAGTTTGGAGCTGGAGTGGAGCTGTGGTGGAGTTGTGGCTTGTGGCGTTTCTTGTTGAGTCTTCTACATAATACTCTGATGTTGTTTTGGGTTGTGTTGACATGTATGATTATGAATTATCTGGTTGTCTTGGGTAATGTATGAGTTTGGTTTTTTTGACATGCATCATATATTTGTTGTTGTTGGGTGGGTTTTGTCTCAAGGGAAAATCGTTCCCCAATTGTTCTTGGAGTCCTCGACATGTATTTCCAGCCTTTGTTGCCTTGGGAACGTTGCCTAAGGACAAGTAACCCTCACCGCCTCCTCAAGCCAATGAGGTAGGGGCAGGGTGTTATAGAGTGGTCTTGTTTTTTATATCTTTATCTCTATGATCCAACATTTCTACCGATTTCTCTTTATATGAAGGATATTTCTCCAATGACATGACCTTTGATTTTAGTACATGTGAAGGATTAGGTATATAATTCATTAGAAGAGATACATTGAACACATCATGAACATGAGATATATTTGGTGTAAGTGAAAATGGATAGGCTCCATTCTTATATGATCAATAAGTTGAAAAAGGAAATTGCATCCTTCCAATATCAAATTTCACTTCGAAAATCAAAGGTGGAATTTTGAGAATTTCTTTGTGGGAAACCCACATTCTAAAAATGAATACTTAAACATCCTTTTAAAAAGGGAATTTAAAAACATAACGGTTACCCAAAGTATCTCATAACTAGGATTCCACATAGTAGAACATAGGTGGAAAGTGAAAACATGTAATTAGAAGAGAAATCTAACTATCAAGTTTTGATGGAGAGTGATTGAGAACACAATTATGATAAAGTTAATAATCAAAATGACATAACCTAAATAGGCTTGAAAAAGGTTATTGATATCATCAATAATGATGATAATAGTAAAAAAATTTATTTCAATACCCTTTTCCTAATATTGAATAGTTTTCATGAGAATATATACTTACATGAAAAATATTCCCTTAAACACTTCCCATTCTATATAATAAATTTCTTCTTATTTCATCATTTTCTTAATAATATTCCACCACTGATCAACTTCACCTTCAAAATAATAAAAAACCAAAACAACTTTTTCATGTTCCGAACACCGAAGGATAGAAAATATCTTTTCAGTGGTACCAATCCATTGTTTATTAACAAGTGGATCAGAATACCAACTAAAAGAATGTGGATTTTTTCTCATAAAGGAATCAATGTAAAGGTTTACCCTCCTCTACTAATTTAGAATTCTAGTATGATTCATAGCTTATATGATTATAGTGATAAGATTTTTCATTCTTGCTCGCATAACATTTGGTTACTCATAAAGAAAAGAATAGAATTTCCCCTTACATCCATCATGAACACAGTTTATTCAAGTTACAACCATTGACATAAACCAAAAAATAATAATAGTGTGGGAAACACTAATTATACTGAGAAAACATTACAATCAAGGTAAATTACCTACAATATATAATATCTAAGGTATAATACTAGTCTATTTATAATTGTTATGAAACATCTAGGACTGTAACCTATACTTAAACATATAATTAGATATAATACTTCGGTTTTCTCATCCTAGTTTCCAAAGGATTACTAAAATTTTCTTCTGATACAAACTATAATGATCTAAGATTTTCAAACATAGATATTACAACTTTCTAAATGAATATTAAATACATTACAAAAACACATTCTCGAGGAACGTAATAGTGTAGTGCCTTTGGAAACACAAAATGAAATCTTCTAATTTGGAGAAAGATATTAAAAATCTCCCATAAAGATATTACCCAATAGTACTCTTACTTAAAACCTTTCTTAATAACCTAAGGGATATAAACATAAGAAAGGGTGAACTCAGATGCTGAATAATGGTAAACATTTAAGATGCGTAAGCATAACTTGAGCATAAGGGTTTGATTCCATGATCATAACTTTTTAAGGTCATACTCTACATATCAAATATAATATACATGGGTCATGAAATAAATTTTTTCAGTTTATAAGACCTTAATCATAACATAATCAAAGAACATGATCCATGAGTGTATTACAATGGCATACTACATGGTATTTGTGGCATACACATAAGGTTAGAATATATTATGTTAATGGTACCCAGAAAGTTATTAATAGTATATTATGATTGATATAATCACCTATGTATCTAAATTAGTATTGGGATGAACTCCCATGTAGCTTTTAGTTTCGGGCTAAGGATGACCTACCACATACCCTCTCGTTGTGGGATTTGGATAACCCTTGCATACCCTCTTGTTGCGGGCTTAACATGACCTCTTGTGTACCCTTTGAGCACATAGAAACTTTATCATTACCCAATGCATTAGAGTGATATTTAGGACCCACCCATAACTTAAGGAAAACTATACATATGTATTCCATAGATTCATAAATCATTCATCATATCAGAATCCATGGAATGAAATTGATTTCATAATCATCATTTAATCATAATATTATATATGAAATGAAATGGATTTCATAAAAATCATTCCATATTAAAAATAAATCAATAATAAGAATACTAGGGATAATACACTTGAAAAATATACCCATTAAATAATAATAAACATAAAATAATGTTATCATAGATGGAAAAAATTTGAGGGATCACTTGAAAATAATTCTCGAGGAAAATGTCATTTCGGTTTGAAAACATTTTCTTTTCTTAAAATGATGTGAAATTTTATAAGAAAAAATATTTATTTTAAAATAAACTTGTAATATTGTAAATTAATCTTCAATTAATTAAGGTTTCATGATAGAGGAACATTATATTCATGTCTTAGAAGTTAAAAACATTCCTTCCATAAAGTATTTGGTAAAGTCAAAAAGAGCATTGTTTAGAAAATGACATAAAAATTCTTTTCAAACCATTTCATTAAAAGTAAAACATGGGTAAAAATAACATTAAATATTAATATGATAAAAATAAAATCATTTTTCAAAATCTTTATAAAGCATGAATGCAGAAGATAAACTTTCCACAACTGTGGTTTAAAATGAAATAATCTTTATTATTGATGATATTGTAAAATAAACACATATCACTTTATAATCAGTAGAATCGTATGCCCTATGAGATAAATAAAATTATATGGATATGAAAATACCATAATCATAATAATAATTATAACAAAATAAATTAATTTTTTGTATATACATAACATAAAAGAAATAATTAGGGTATTAGGCATGTCTCCCACATGAAAGAAAGTGAGACAAAATCCCTTACCTTAAGTCTTGGCATCCATAGTATACAATAAAAACTCCTATATTATAAAAATAAGTTTATTATAAATAGAACATAGAACCATTTTCATATATATATATATATATATAATATCATATATTATTTACTTATGACTTTATATTACTCTTTATTAATAACTCCATGTTAAAGTTATGTTTCGAGTAATAACCGCTTTGTTTTTCATACATGTTTTGACTTTTGATTCTTGGTGATATTACATAGATCTTGATTTTATAATCCCCATAATGATAAAAATGAAATAAATATAATATATATATATATATATTAATTATATTTTTATTCATGGTGATTCATAAATGTTATAGGTAGAAAATAAAATACATCCTTCATGGAGACGATAATCCATATGTACGCATGAACGTTGTTTTCATTTTATTATCATATTAAAAGAAAAAAATTTATTGATTTATTATAATTAAATAATAGTTTATATTTTATATATTTCATATATATTCATACAGTTCATCATTATTACCATACATGTGAAATATATATGAAAAACGAATCACATCGCATCAGAGAGATGGTAAGCCATACGTAGGCAGAAGCAACTTTATCATTTCAAAAAAAAATAAGGTAGTAAAAATGTATATATGACATTATCATTAAATAAGTATAATTATTCCATAAATATAATATATAAAAATTAAACCCATCATAATTCCCACTCATAAAATATGGTGATGGAAAATTAATTATATCATTACGTGGAGACGGTAAGTTGTGCGTACGCATGAGCGATATTTTCACTAATTGTTCGATGGGAAAGGTTATTTAAAATGACGAGTTCATAATGATAATAAAATTTTATAATATTTATGATGATGAAGTTTTTATTTTATAATATATTTATATGAGGTATAGAAGAGTAGAAAAATAGAGTGATCGTTTAGAGCGATTACCTATTCTTCGGAACAACTCCTTTAAATCTCTTCTAAATGACTATAGAGTTGCCCTTTGGGAATAAAAAAACCTTTTTAATATGGATATATAAGTGGATAAGATAATTCTTAATGGTTTTTCTAATATAGAAGACTTTATGTGGTGAAATTAGATGATGGAGGAGGTTTCCTTTTATAATGAAGGTGTGTGGCACTTTTAGAATTTCTCAAAAGATTAAATCATAATAAATTAAATCTCAATACAAATACCTCCAAATGGAAATATATTTTAAGATAACGTCTTATAGGGTGGTAATAAAATAATAAAATGTATTTTTGAAAAGTTTTGTTGTAATTTTAAACCTTATCTTTTTGATTAACCCTTATTTACCAATGATAATTTTAACTATTGTAACCAACATTTTCAATATTAAAAGGTGGATATTTTTACTTTTAAGGTTTAAATTGAAACATAATTGGTACATTTATGATATATTGGACCTTAATGTATAAAAATTTTCCTTATTCAGGATTTTTATGATTTATAACTAATTTAATGAAATATTATTTTCATAAATATCCTTACTGTCAATTTTGAAACAATTTGTTACATTGACATTAAGAAAATCAATAAAATAAGATACTTCAAAAAAATAATTTAATACACCCATAATATGCAATATTATCCTATAAAATTCGTTTATAACCTTAATTAACTCAAATTATATTTATTTTAATCTTTTTAATATCACTTAATTTAGTTTTCCATTAATTGGATAATTACTGCATCATCAATGCATAATTATTTATGATAATTATTTCTTCATTAAAAATTATAATTAATTTTTCATGATGAAGATAAGAATTTTATATTTTATTTTAATATATATATCCAAGAATATATTTTATTTAACCCCATATTAAAAATATTATAACTATTAAAAGTAAGAGTGTGACATTTTGTCACTCTCTTTGATTTTAATAATACCTAATTCATTTTCATGGAAACATGTCCATTAAATTAATCAATTTAGAACCTTATATGTTAAAATTTGAATTAAATTAATAAAATAATATTTGTTAAAATGTTAGGGTAGTTTTATAATATTTATAATATTATTTTTACGCTTAATTACACGATTTACCCTTAACCATGGTAATAAAAATTAATAAAGTTACTATTCATATTGTGCAAAAACAAAAGGGACCTACTTAATAAAGTTGGATATTTTGATTCCAAATATAGAATCAATTTTTAATAATTAAAAACACATAATTTTCTAAATGGAATTTAAAATTAATCTTGTTGATGGAATGAGAAAATGAGTTTTTAAAGTGAAAATATCTAATAGACTGAAATGTTTTTATATCCAAATTCAATGTGAAATTGATTGTAATGACCAAAATTGGATTACATGATAAAATATTTATTTAATTATACTTTAAAATAAATTAAATATATGATTTAACACTATAATGTATTTGGATGAAAAATTTGTTTTCAATTAAAATTCAGTATTTTTCACTATTCATCAAAACATGAAACTTATTAGAAAAATTACAAATATTAAACCAAATTAAATTTTTATATTTATATTTTATGTAATAAGTTTATTTTTTCAAATATAATTTTTAAATGTTTGGAAAACAATATTTAAAAGAAGTGCGTCATCAAAAGGCCGCAAAACTCAGTTTTTGGAAAAATTATGTTTTTATGCATAACATTGAATTTTTTCTTATATTATATCTATAAACCACATATTATTAATGTTAAATATTGGATTTAATATATTAATATATATTTAATTAATATAATTTGATAATATTTTTTTTATTTATTGGTATAAAAGACACTTGTGCACTTTTAATTAATTTTCAGAAAATCATTTCATTTTATTTTAAATAGGGTTTTACATTCATTTAAAATTAACTGGTCCACGAATTATGTTTAATCAATAATTTAATAACTTATTTAATCATGTTCATACCTACCATTATAATGGATAGGTTATAATTTACATTTTTAAATAATTATAATAATAAAATTATGTTTTGTATAAAGTTAGTGTTGTGTTTAAAGTAAGCTAAACCGATATTGTGTGTAGTGTAAGATTAACATGGTCTAAAGTATAAAAAATACATAAATAATAAATTATTTTAAATAAAAACAAGTTCATAAAAATTTGGGGTGTTACACAAATGGTCATGTTTATGACCTTTAAAATAATTTATGTAAAGAAAAATATAATATATCCCTCTCTTACTTTTAAAAACCTCTTATGTGTTCACATAAGAACAAAAGAAAGTTTTTAAAGAAAATTATTTTTTATTGTGAGAATAATGAAATTAATTTCATAAAGGAAATTTATTTATATTTTTTAGTAATTAAATAACTTCTTTAAATGATTACGCAGTGTCCACACAGTAATTATTTAAATAAAAAGAAAATGAAATATTTTCTTCTAAAAACATTAAAAGTATTGAAATCTGAATAAATTTTCATGTTAAACAAATTTTTGAGATAGTTATAAAATTTTAGGTATGTTTGGAAGATATATATATATATATATGTATGTATGTATATATATATTCAAATTCCATCTTTACCTTGAAATTTGTAAAGTCAAGTAAAATGAATAGTGTAAAAATTAAAAATAATAAAATTTTAAAATAAATAATGTTTCATAAAATGATTTAAAATTAATAAAAATATTATATTTGGCCAAGGGAATGGAAAATGGTTAATAATATTAACCATAGTCTAGTTATGGTACGATTTTCCTAGCATACAAAGTTTCTTGGTCCCTGAAGAGTAAAAATAATATTATCATGGTAATTGTAAAAAAGGGTTAAAAGGGGTTAAAAATGACAAGGGTGAAAAAATAACCTAAAAATTATCCAATTCTTAATATATGAGATTATTTTAACTCAAAATCAAGATTTCCCAGATAATTCCCAATTTTTTTCCATCCTAATATGATAATTAATTTATATTAATTTAATACTTTATGAAATTCCCGGAGTTCCCCTCCCCTCTATTATAAAATGAAACCCCCTATTATCTTCTATAGACCCTTAAAAAACCATTTTGTTAATAAAATAATTTCCTAAATCCTTGAATTACATACCTTCCCACATCCTATACCCTTGATTCAATTATCAAACCCTCATAGGAATGCCTTTGGTGTAAACCTAAAGAGTTCATGTGAAGAAGATGTATTATTTTTAACCGAGCATTTTTATTTTATTTATTCTTACAAATCCTTGAAATATTATTCAAATATTTTTATATGATAACAGAAGTATATCTCATATAATGATATTTTCTTATGTTAATTTCATACTATATATTTATATCCTCTTCCATAAAATGGGTAACAAAACTGTCTTTCGGGTGTATGGTGGACTACCACCTCACGAACCGATATAATTCATTTTCAATCACCACAAATCATGGATATTTTTAATTATATATTTACTATATATATATATATATTAATGAAATATTTATAATTACATAAATATAATATATGATATAATTTCTTACATTCCCATTCATGTAAAAATGATAACGTCTTTCATGCATATGTGTGGATTACCACCTCTATGAAGAAATGTGATTTGTTTTTCAAATCCAAATCACATGACTACTGTATATAAGTGTATTTAAATAAATAATATTATATTTATATTATAATTTTCATTCTATAAATATAATCTAATACTTATGTTCTTTTAATCATAATGATTGAAAAATGGAAACTTGGTTCATGCTTACGTACGACTTACTGTCTCAATGATTGTAACACAGTTCATTTTTCATAACCATATTTATTTATTTTTTTTAAAATTATAATTGATGTATAAAAAATATAATTATTTCATTATTATTATTCAATATATTATGGAATAATTACCTCATTGTCCTTGGTCAACCTACCAAAGTCAATTTGGATATACGAATTGAATGTTGTTGAAACGTCTTATGTGAACTTAATAAATTAAGTAATTAAATATATAATGGTATTTAATATAATAAAAGGAATAATAAATATAAAAATGGTTCTTAATAATTTAAATAATAAATATAATTTTATTATTTGGTAATATAAATAACATACACAAAGAGTCATACTTGAGGTAAGATATTTCATCTCAATTTTCCATCATTAAGGCATATTTTATTATTATGAACCTAATTTATTTTATATGGTGTATGTAATACAAATTTTTCACATTATATCATTAATAATTTATACTTAAGGGTATTTTAAGCTTCAATTTTATTTCTTTCATCCAAGGGGATTTGAACTGAATGTAACCAAGTGGTAAGTGTTTTAGAACACAATTTATTTTCTTTGGGTTATATTAGTTCTTAATTGTCATTTATATTATATGATTATGCATGTAATGAATTTTTTCTATCTAATATTGTATTTAAATTTTTTTATATGGAATACATTTGATATAAATAATCAATTCATTGATTAATTCTCACACTAACGGTATGGTCTTTATAACAGATTTCATCTTAATTTCCACTCGATTGAGATATAATTTATAAAATTCATCTATTTATTTATATGAGGTATATATAATAACCCTTTGATAATTTATATTATAAATATATTTATATTCAGGGAATTTAATTTTCATTTGAAGTTATTTCATTCATGGGGTTAATGATTGGAAAGTTACCATAGTGGTAAGGGTTTGTTTCATAATCTCACCATTATTCGAGATTGTTTATATTAAAATATATTTTTCTAGAATTATATGAAATTTATCATAAAAATAATCCTTTAACCCTATTTTTTTTCTAATTTTTTTTTTCTATTTATATGTACTCAGAATATCAAAAAAATATTTATTTAGAAAAATAAACTTTATTTCCTCTTTAGTCATGAATTTTTCTTCCATGTCTATGTTTTCTGAAAATGTTTTCTTGAATGTTTTAAATATACCTCTATGGTTTTTGAAATTAATTTTTTTTACCCATGACCTAATTTTTTAATTTTTTTTAAATCATATTTATATCATTTTCCAAACATGCTGATTTTGAACTTTTACTGAAAATGTGAAAAGAATATTTTCTTTAACGTACTCAACATGAACATAATTTTCTACCATCATGACCCCTCATTGATTTGAAACTTACATTACAGGTTTTCATGATTCTTTTCTTAGAAATTGTTTTTCCTAATATTAAGGGAATTTTTATTTTTTAAATGTTATTTTCATAGTGAAAATTGTAATTTCCTCAAGAATGTTTTTAATGATATTTTTATCGTTTATATTCATAAAATAAAAAAATTATTTATTTTATTTCTACTCCACTAGGGATATGATGCAATAATACCATCTTTATTCATTATCTAGATGGTTTATGATTAGTTTAACTAGGAAAATGATTGACCTTCACTTTATTTATTAATTTGATATCCATTTACATTCCCATAAAACATTAACATTCTTATGATCATTGGAAAATACATTTAAATTAATTATTCATATTATTTATCATGGATATCATTATTGAATAAAATGAATATAATTTCTACAAATGGTGTTTTACTATGAAAGTGGTTTTATTAACTAGGTTAAAACAAGATAAATATGTAATATTTACTAAATATAGATAATTTTTGATGACATATATTGTTCATGAATTAAAAAAATCATTCAATATATGAGTAATGAATTGGAAATAAAGTGATGTATGTTTCCCAAAATTATATAGATCCTTATTGAATCGATAACTTTCTTGAGAAAAATCAGTAAGATGGAATTAAATGGGTCATTACCTAGAGTTTTAAACTATCTTAACATATGGTCTTGAAGATATAAATATCATGATATCTAAGATTATGAAATCAAATATTAAGTATTCCATTATTTTAGAATTAAATTATTATTATACATGAGATTATTGCATTGATATTATCCATGGATACATTTAGGGATTACGTTATTGATAAATGGCACGTATTATTAGTTATTTACCTTTCCATATTTATTATGCCTTATTTACTGATTATAAATTCTGCTATATATAACACTTAAAGAGAATCTAATATCACCCTTATTTTTTTTCTCTTCCCTAGGATATGAATATGGAATCTTTGGATTAGTTTAAGGATGGAAAATATTTAAATTCACTCTGTTATATTTCATATTTTCAAATGTAATATGAGATTCGTGTTTGTATCTTGATTACCATGACTACTAAAATATTTAGTATTTATGGATGAAATCACTTATATCTTGTTCAAAATCAGTAAAATAACCATCAAGTCTAGGATACTGGAGATGGGGTCTTTATATTAGGTATTTCCCCACAATTATTGTGTACTTCTTTGAAGGGTGAGGGTCCCCCTGTATTACTAGTGGAGTTGTATTTTCTCTCATAGGATACCTGATACTCCTTACTAATATTTTATACTCTCATATGTCGTGTGATACTCAAATATATATTAGGATTATGTAATTATAAAGAGGTTATGCGGGTTTATTTCTCTTGGTGCCACATACTTTTATCTTCTCTATCTAGAAACAGAAAGCGAGACTCTCTCTAATTTCCTATGTCCACTCCTTTTAAATTATATCTGGATTGTCATTATATTTGATTGGATTTACATCTATCTAATCCTATGAAAATGAGTAGAATGTTTTTCTTACTATTTTATGTTTATTTTTTGATGAATCATAATAGGTATGTTTATACCTATCCCTGCATGGCCATCTTCTACCACACATTTCATGTCTTATGAAGACTATGAACAGTTCATCAATGACCTTGGTGGACATGGTACTGGTGGAACTTAGTTATATCTGGAGGAGGTGGTGGTATATGATGTTCGTATTTGGATCTTGTTCATTACAGGGAACCCTTTAATCATAGATTTTAGGTTGGTTTTACTTTTCTATTACTAGTTTGTATATTTCAACTTTTTATTATGGTTTATATACTGGTATATCTTTTTTGATCTTAGGGTTTATTGCATAAATTATATATATTTCAATTATTATTAATAATGTTTTCTTCAATGTGATATCCTATGTAGAGGTGTACATTATATACACGTACATTAGGATATGGCCTCCCATCATGTGTGACCTATTGGAGGTGGGATTGAGATGGAACACATGACTTATCGTCAACCAAGAGGGTTCCCAATGGGTTAGGTAATGTAATTTACATATGGGGTCACCCATAAAAAAGAGTAAAAATCCCACAAAGGTAATGAATATTACATATTGAGTGTTCCATATGTAAAAATAAGACTATCATAGTAAGAAACTTAAATATAGAGTTAAATTCTATGGTATATGCTATATCATATTTAAAACATGTTGCTCAATTTGTTTACCTAGATTTGAGTCATAAACTACGATATCACCTATATCATAGCCTACAGTACAAAACAAAACCATATGATTGATTTGTATCATACTTTATAATATAATCTATTTGTACACTATGACTAAGAAATAATATAATTATGATACATTATATCATAAATCCATGTGATATAGAGGTTGAAATTCAAACATGTTATATTGTACACTATGATAAAGCCTTATACGAGTTATGTTATAAACATTCATTATAAATATAAGAAAATATCATGTTGATTCATTAATAAAAATGGATATTATATAATTGATATGTTTTAGAAGACCACCATATGATCCACATAGAGGAAGAAACCCATAATAATTTCTAATTTATCATCAATAGAATTGAGATATAATACAAATGACATAAATTAATAGGTTTACCTTTATCATAGGGAACTACATATTATAATCTTTGATAGAGTATTATTAATTGAGATCATCGAGACATATCCAAATGATTCTGGCCTCTATAGGTAGTACACTGACCACTAGGATCCTCACTAACAATGAGATGACCGCTGAATAAAAAAAGTGCGCTAACACATTCTCTCCGAAGATTAATTTTCAATGTGGAGGAAGAGAGAGATTCAAATATGGATAATGGGTCTCACAGACCACTAAAGTTGGCTCAAATACCTTTATATAGGCTACCTTCATTTAATGAAGGGAGTCGAACACTGACTTTCAAATGTTGGAAGCTTTCATATGTTGCAATAATGTATTCCCATTGTGATATGATTATTTGAATACTTCAATCAATCATGATCTATTTGTGTAGAAATAAATGAATCATCTTAATGATTTATAACATAAATAAAACATAGGGGAAGACTTTTCCTTCAATAATCAACTATTATTAAATATTTCTTATCGATCATAAACTATAATAGATACATGTCATATTCTTTGATAAAATTATTTTAATAGCCATATCACTGATAATAACTTAAGAATATCCTTAAACACCATATCCTTAATTTAGTGAATTTCAAAAAATTCATTATTCTTTTTTTTCTATGAATTTTGGTGATAGGTGCACTATAATTTCCTATATAGCTACTATTTTAACCATGAATTCATTTATTTCAGTAGATCGCCTAAATAAATAATCCTTCCAAAGTACTTTATTTTTAAAATGCTATGATATGGGCTATTTAAAAAGAACCACTCTTAATATGATCTACATTGTTAGGTACTAAACTATGTTATGAAATAAAATAGTATATTCAAACTACTTCATTATCTATATTAGAAGCATCAATATACCCAAATTCTATAGAATTGACAATCAAATAATACTTTGAACCCCTCTTTCTCACAGCCAATAATTGTGATATCTAATAAAATTTATCTATTTAGAGGCTAATATATGTATATCCATTGATTACTTGTTTCATATCCTCTCTATATTCCTAAAAAATATCATTTTTACTATTAAGGATAGTTTTAATTATTACCCATTGCAGTTCTCCTAGAATTCACTTAATATAAACAAGTTTAGTACATAAAATAGTTTATATGATGGATATATTTTCTAAAGTGTACAAGATTAAAATCATTCAATCTCTCTCTTCCAACGTCCAAATACACATATTCCTAAAATATTTATATCACATGATTTAGGAAACAATCCTCTCTTGGACTATACGGTATTGTATTTTGAATACCTTTCCAATTCACGTAATTTGACTAATTCTAAGAAATATCCTAGATCCATATTTATAGATATTCATCCCCATAACATAGACTACTTATTTAGTCCTTCATGGAGAAGTATTTATCCAAAAAATTCATACCAAAATGTAATATTAGTATATATTTTACATATATCATTAGGAAAAGTATAGAAATCACACTAAACTATTATAGACATATGGGTAACTTTTATTTTTAATGAAAACAACTTCTCTTATGGACTCATAAAAAATAAAATTATATTTCCATTTTTATAATTAAATTCATAAATGGATCTATATGGTTTTCATACATTATTAATTTTATTTGGTGATATAAATTACAGTGGTTATGTTATATAAATATACTCCATAAGTTTATTTTTAGGAGTATGGTACTTACATTCTTTTTCCAAGAATTATAATCATGGTAAGATACATTGTAATTTCTAATTTCAAATAGTGAAAGGTTTTTTTGTTGTCTATACTTTGAATTTTCTAAAAACCTTTAGTAGAAATTCTTTCCTTACAGTCCCTAATTTCACCATCCAAATCAATCTTTTATTCTATTTATTGATTACTCATTATCATTGAATAAAATTTCATATTTCTTGATCAAAAGAAAACTATATATTTTTATATTATTATCTTTGGTAGTTGAAACGCATGGCTGATTGTCGCCTATCGACCGGTCTAAGTTCCGATTCTCTGCTAATGTGTATAGAAGCACTCGATTCGAATCCTCAGGGATGATACTTTTTAAATAGTCAATTGTTTTTAGTTGAATGTATTTTGATTATGGGGGTTTGTTTACAGAGATTAATTGAAATGATTGATGATAGATGTTTTATTTAACAGTTTGATAAATATTGGGGTGAGTTCATTTTTAGGGAGTTAATATTGTGATATCCTGGAGCTTTGCTTTATGTTTCAGTTAATTTAACACCCACATTGCAAGATAATATTGATTGGAATTACTAAGTGTTAAGAATTTAATCCAAGCCTTAACATAACTTAGGGTTCTAATAATAATCATATCTTGTTGATGGTAGTGTATTTATGGTTCCAATAATCCATGGAAACCACACATTAAATAGAACAAGTCATTTATCCCTGACATGTTAAGTCCAACATACACAATGTTAAATTTAATAATATTCATCGAGAAAATACTCTCAATCACTTAACATCCATAAATTTTGACTCACCCCAATAATATATTTAATCATACATTGGTATTAATATTAATCTGGTTTATATATTTATGATGACGAATTAACAAGAGAAGAAAAATAAAGGGATAAGAAAAGAGTGGTACGTCGAACACACACACACGAAAAATGATGAGAAATAAAAAAACAAAATTTCGATTGAATGAGAATGCAAAATAAGGGAAGGGGATTCAGTTGTATTTAAACTATTTTAAGAACATTATTATTAATCTAAAGAAGGTGGATGAAAATAAGAGATATTTAAGAAGAAACTTGCATTAAAAAAGAATTACAAAACACAAACTTACAAGATTACAAATGAAGAACAATACAAAAGTGAAAGGAAACAAAGAGAGGAGGAAGGGCATCTAAAGTAAAAAATTGAGTATATAAGGTCCTCCCAAGCACTTTTCAGGGCTTTGGTTGTGCAAATCGATGCTCCTATCTTTTGAAATGACAACACCTTTGAAGGAGAGAAGGGGGATGCATTTATAGACCAAGGAAGTGTACTATTTGAATTCCCAATAATTTCCTCCACTTGGCATGATGATTGGGACATCCAGACAGCCGAATCTCGAGATATCTCCTTCTTCAAAGTTGTAAATAATAATCTTTTCCGACTACTCTAAACATTTGGAGGAATTTTGACACATGGATCCAATGTTATGGCTGTTTGATTAAACAATTTTAATTTTTCCATTTCAATCCAGTCTTTTTGAAGGCCAAAATGTGAAAGGGTTTTTGAATAGGAAGATTCCTTCAAAACCGAATGATTTCTTAAAAAACTTCGGCCACCTATATCTCCTATTTCACAATGAAAATGATCAGATCTATTTTATGATTACATAATGAGATATTTCATGAATAATGTCTTGATTTTAATTCCCTTCCAGAATAGTGGGTTGGAACTCAAGGCATTAGTTGGGCCCCTTATTCTTGAATTTTTCCTTCAAATTTTTATCAGTGATTCCTTTATATAATCTGGAACATATGGTGGAGTTTAATAAAATTTGGGCATTAGGATTTAGACCAGTGACTAAATCATCATTGATGGTCGAGTTTCATCACAAATTATTTGGGTATTCCTTTGTTGACAATATGAGCCTTCAAATGGGAGAATTGTCCCATGATCCCTTCTAATGAAATGTTGGATATTGAATTAGGAATCCTAAAAAACAAGAACCAAAAATTTTAATCAGTATAGTGAGAGTTATTAATAAAATAACAAAACTGACTCAATTGGACTACTTCTAAAAATGCTCAAAAATTATACTTAGTATTAAAACATTAAAATTTCACACAAATTATGGACAATTAATATAAAATCAGTATAGGGGGTATATAATAAGTCATTAAATATTAATAACATCAAATCCCCCATAATTAGTCTTGTGCATGTCCTCATGTACAACAAATATAAAAACATAAAAAAATCCTTTTCACTCACCAACAAATATTAAAATTTTGTTTTCTCCAATTAGGGGAGGTTTAGACTATTTCAATCATCCATTTTAAATTCCACCGCAAGTTGTTACCGAAACAATGTTTCAAAAATAATTCATTTGTTCATGCTAAAATTTAGAAATGGAAAATGTGGACACTCAAAACTCACACCTCCCAAGATGATAAAATTCACTTGTGGAGGTTCACTCTTTCACCAACCAAAAGTGAAAATCTTAGAGTTTGAAAGATCTCTCAGCTTCCAATACCTATAAAAAGTGAACAAGAATCAAGAGGTCTTTTAAGGGGTTTTTATGTGGCTGTGGGACTATAGGAATATAATGTCCAAGAGAGAGAAGAAGAGGGGTAAAACACCAACATAGAAAAAGCAATGAACATTTTTTTGAAATAAAGCATGGAAGGAAATGAAAACACATATTTACAAGGGAATTATTGTGTAAAGAAAGAAACTATAGAGGAAGAAACTTTGAAGGGGATGAGAAGATAAAATATTTACAAACCAAAAAACTTCTCCCAATGACATAAGAATATAATGCAAGTGTTCTTTTTTCGCTTTTTTTCTCTTTTTTTGAAATTTGAACTTGGAAACGATCTCACACTAATATCCCAACCCATGATTGATCTCCTCACGACACTAATTGTAATAGTTATAACAAGATCAAAGGTTGAGGAAGAGATATTTTTGACCTACCTAAGAAACAAGCCATTTTTTTCTTTTTTTCTTTTTTTTCATTTTTCTTTTTTTTTTGATTTTTTTGAACACTTGTCAATAACATTTACAAAAAATACATAAATTAAAGTAAATTAAATTCCCCAAAACACACTAAATGACAACCTCTCCCCCACACTAAAACAGATGTTTTCCCTCAAGCATATAATAACACAGTGAAATCAACAAAGGGTACCCATAATGAAATCCATCCCCCCCACACTTAAATTTCAAAAAATTATGCAATGAAAATACATGTTGATATTGGGTAGGTAAAGGTATTGGGATTGTAATGTGGATATAAAAGAAAAGGTTTCATAGGCTTGAAGGGGATTTTAAAAGGAGGATTAATGTAAGGGAAATGGGAGGCTATTTGGCTATTGTGATTCTCACGTGGTTCAGAAAATGCCTCTATCATATTAATGCACACTAAAGTAGGAAATTCAGCTCAAAGGTCCACAAACTCAAGCCTCACAACTGGGGGTGAAAACACACATTTTGAAAATATGGCCATAGGTGGCCTTAGAATGAAAGCAAATTTTGTTCCTCACAGGTTGGGAAAAGCATTTTCCAAATCAATAACCGAGTATTCAAAATGTATTATTATTGAAACAAAATTATTTATCCAAATATATGATGAAAACATAAAATTTTTGAGATGAAACCATGTATTTTAACTCCCCAAAATGGTTGGAAAAAATTTGAAAATTGAAGGTGAGTATGAATCTTTTGGTTTTTGTACATTTTTTTTATTTTTTTTATTTTTTTAGTGTTCTTTAAAATACACACCCACACAAAAGAGAAAGTGAAAAAGAAAGGGCTTGATGAAGAAAGTGGTAAATAAATGAAATAGATAGGAAAAAGAAGAAAGAGTGAGAGAGAGGAAGAGTTAGAGGGAGTTAAAGGGAAAGAGGTGCCCCCTGGTTTGGATTTGGTGAGTCGCCATCTCCATCTAGTGGTGGGTCGACTGCAGAAGTTGGGGATCCAGTGGGAGTCAATGTTGTTACAGGATTGTTTGTCCTCTCATGTTGATGCTTTAACCGACGTCCATTAACCGTGAATGTCCTTTTGGAGGAGGGGTCTTGGACTTACACTACACCAAATGGGTAAACATTAGTAATAACAAAAGGACCTTCCCAATGAGAATTAAGCTTACTTGGGTGAAGGCGAAATTGATAATTGAAGAGCATTACCTTTTCACCTTCATGAAATACCTTTCTCAGGATGTGTTTATCATGGAATGCCTTGGATTTTTCTTTGTAGAGATTATAATTCTCATAAGAATCAAGTCGAATCTCCTCAATTCATCCAATTGAAACAATCTTTCTTCACTAGATTTTTAAGATAAAAATTATAAGTTTTCACTACCCAAAATGACTTATGTTGGATTTCAACTGGAAAATGACATTCTTTACCAAAAACTATCCTAATAGGAGACATACCAAGGGGTATTTTATAGGCAGTTTGATAATCCCAAAGTGCTTCACCAAGTCTTTCAGGCCAGTATTTTCTGGTGGGTTTTACAATTCTCTCAAGAACTCTTTTCACTTCTCTATTATAAAGTTAAAACATTCCATTTTTTGGGGGTGATATGTAGTTTAAGTTTTATGTACAACCCCATTATTTTTCAAAAGCGATTCCATGGTTATATTACAAAAATGGGTTCCTAAGTAACTGATCAAGGCACGAGGTGTGAAAAATTTGTGGAAGATGTGTGTCTTTAGTAACTCATTAATAGTATGTGAATCATCTTTTCTAGTGGGTTTGGCCTCGACCCACCTAGAAACATATTCAACCGTAAGAAGAATGTATGAAAATCCACTGGAAGGGGGGAATGGTCCCATGAAATCGATACTCGAAACATCGAAGATTTCACAGAAAATTAAAGGCTTTTGGGTCATTTCATTTCTCTTGGAAATTGTGACAAACTTTTGGCAAGTGGTACATGATTGACCGAACTCATGTGAGTCCTTGAAGAGTGAAGGCCATAAGAATCCATAGTCTAGGACCTTTTAGGAGGTCCTTTGTGGTCCAAAGTTGCCACAACCAGGCATTGAGTGACATAATTCTAATATGGATGAATGTTCATTTTCATCGATACATCTCCTTATTACCATGTTAGCACCAGTTTTCCAAAGTTTATTTTCTTCCCAGAAATAGTATTTTTAATCACTTTTTAACTTCATTTTTTTTTCTTATGAAAACTTTTCAGGAAAAAACACCAGAAACAATGTAATTTACAATTGGGGAATACCATGATATTTTTTGAGTGACAGACGAAAGTTGTTTAGTGGGGAATTCAGGATCAATGATTTCAGAATAATAAGAATTAGAAATTCTACTCAAGTGATCAGCCATAGGGTTTTCTTTTTCTGGTCTATCTTTGATTTCAAGGTCAAAATCTTGGAGCATTAGGATCCATATTATTAGCCTCAGTTTGGAATCACTTTTCTTGAGTAAGAACTGTAAAGTAGAATGGTCTGTGAAGATGATGATCTTGGCACCTAAGAGATAAGGTTGGAATTTATCAAAGGAAAAACCATTGCTAAAAGTTCCTTATCAGTGACAGTGTAGTGAGAATGAGTTTCAACCAATGTTTTTGAGGAATAAGATGACATGGGGAATTGTTTCTTCTTTGACCAAGAACAGCCCCAATGGCTCTATTAGAAGCATCACCCATCAACTCAAAGGGTAAGGACCAATATGGGGGTTGGATTATCGGGGCAGATGTTAGAGCAGTTTGAGTTCAATGAAATATCTCTTGAAAACCTCATCGAAATGGAAAGGGACATCAATTTAAAGCAACAAAGTGAGTGGGAGGGAAATTGTACTGATGTTATGGATGAATTGCTGATAGAAACCAGCATGACCGAGGAATGAATGGATGTCTTGAATAGAAGTGGGTTTAGGAAGTGATTGGATCACTTTAATTTTTGGCAGGATCAACTTCAATACCATCTTTTGAAACTATGTTCCCTAGAACAATCCCATTTTCAACCATGAAGTGACATTTTTCATAATTTAACACAAGTTTACACTTGACACACTTTTAAGGACTAGAGAGAGTGAATTCAAGAAAGATTCAAATAAATCACCATAAATGGTAAAGCCATCCCTGAAGACTTCCATGCATTGTTCAATTAATTCAGAAAAGATACTTGTCATACACCACTGGAATGTTGCAGGAGCATTGAAAAGGCCAAAAGGCATTCTTCTATATATATATGTTCCAAAGGGGCATGTGAAAGTAGTCTTTTCTTGGTCCTGAGTTGCGATTGAGAATTGGAATTAGCATATGTATCCATCAAGAAAGCAATGTTGTGACTTTATGGATAATCGTTACAGCATTTGATCAAGGAATGTAAGAGGGTAGTGATCTTTTTTTGTTTCAACATTCAATTTCTTATAGTCGATTCCCACATTCCATTTGTTCTTTACTCGAGTTGTGACTACCTCTCCATGTTCATTTGTGACAATAGTTATCCCACCCTTCTTAGGTATAACTTGAATTTGACTAACCCATTCACTATCAGAAATTGGGTAGATAATACCATCTTGAAGAAGCTTGGTGATCACTTCCTTAACTACATCAATTATGAGTGCATTGAGTCTTCTTTATGGTTGTCTAATTGGTTTGGATGAATACTCAAGATGGATGTGATGCATGCAAAGGGTAGGGTTTATTTCTGTTATGTCATCTAGGGTCCAACATATGGCCTTTTTGTTTTCCTATAACACTTTAACAAGGTTGGACTCCTCAGTTTCGGTAAGTGAAGAAGAGATAATGACAGGATAAGAGTGATTATGGAAAACAAATGCATATTTTAGGTGTTTAGGAAGAGGTTTTAGATCAGTCTCATCTTTCATTTTTGGGTTAGAAAACTCAGTAATGGATGTAGGGACTTCAGTTTCTATAGATTCATTTTTATTGATACTTTCCAAGGTGGAACAGTAGAGATCAGAGTTGATGGGGGATTCAAGAGAGTTTTCAAGTTCCTTAAGATTAATGTAGTCTATGAATGAGAGGTCCTCATCAACTTCACCATTTATGAATTAGTTAATCATGGTGCAGATTTCACAAGATCCTTTGTCATTATAACATGAAGAACATGGTGGATTGGGGTTCGATTGACTCTTAGAAGTGTCCTCAAAATCATGGATTGAGAATTTAGAGTGATCCTCAGATGGGTATCTCATGGCTTGGAAAATGCTGAACTTGACTAGTTGGTCACTGAATTCCATGGATAAGATGCCTGAATGGACATCAATCTTGGTTCTCGCAGTCATGAGGAATGGTCTTCCTAGCATTAGGGGACATCTAGAAGAGTTCATCTCACCTTCCATGTCAAGGACATAGAAATCAGCAGGGAAGACAAGATCATTGACTCGAACAAGGACATCCTCAATTATTCCCTCCGGACTGGCTGTGCTTCGATTGACCAATTGAATGAAAATACCCATTGGATGTAAGGGACCTAGAACAAGGTTGGAGAATATGGATTTGGGAATGAAATTTATTGAGGCTCCTAGGTCTATGAGTGCATCATCAAAGTTGGAACTTAAAATTTGGCATGGAACCACAAATGTCCCTGGATATTTTCACTTTATGGGAATGGTCTACTGGGTGGAAACATTTTATAAGGTCATAAGTTTTCTCTTGTGGGTGTAAAATTCCTTGAGAAACTTGGCATACTTAGTATTTTTTATGGAATCTAAGAGGGGAATGTTGACTTCAACATGTCTAAACATTTCTATCATTTTAGGATCAGGTTTGAAGGACTTATTTGGCTTAGAAACAGCTTGAGGAAAAAGAATTGGGTTCCTATGTGGAGTAGAAGGAGGTGAGGGAATGGATTCGGGTTCCTTTTAAAGTTTCATTTTCTTTTCATTTTCTAGGTCAACATTTATAGGTGTTTTATAGGACTTATCTTGAGGTATAACAATTTTATTTCCTGATCTAAGTGAAATTGCACATACATTACCCTTGGGGTTGGGTAGTGGTTGAGATGGAATTTGGGAAGAATTGGATGGTTGCTGCTGACTAAGGTGGGATAAAAGTTGACCGATTTGGGTTTCATTGTTCTTGAGGCTGGAATGGGTGAAGGAGGAAAGATCTTCCACTACACTTTCCCATGGTTTCTTGGAAGATGTGGCTTGTCCCGGATTGGGATTACCTAGATTTTGGTTCTTGGGAAAGCTGTTGTATTGGTTTTTGAATTGAGAAAGCTCACTAGGATAATGGAATCCAGGAAGAGGATTGTTCCATTGAGGTTGAGGAATAAAAGGATAAGGGTGTTGGAAGTTACCAACACCTTGACCATATTGAAAATAATTTGGGTTTTGAGGAGGAAATTGAGGGTGGTGAGATATGGGATTACCATACCTAAGGCCTTGGTTATAGGAATAGGAGAAGGGCTCAGAGTGAGGTTGGTTGAAGTTTCTAACAAACTAACCTGATAATTGAGGGTTGGTGTTCTGCTAAGAATATGCTGCATCGAGCTCCATTGGTACAGATGAATCTAATTGATCCTCTTGAAGTTGTGGACATGTGTCAGTTGGATGAGATGAAGAGTTGCGGATTCCACAGTCTTTGATAGGTCCAGGAAACATTGATTGTGTAGAAGATGAGGTTGGGGATTTGGTAGCCACAACTAGTTGTCGCACAAGACCTGTAAGTTCACTCATCCACTCGGTCATCATGTTCATCTCAATTGATTGATTATCTTGGACTTGTTTGACATGAGCATGTGCTCGAGTATGGAATTGTTGTGTGTTTGCAACCATGATACTTATGAGATCTCTTGCAGCTGCAGAAGTTTTATCAACAAGAGAACCACCACTTGCGGCATCAATGAGAGTTCTCTCCATAGCCAATAACCCTTCATAGAAGTATTGGATCATGATTTGATTAGGTATTTGGTGATATGGGTAGTTTGCAATAAGATTTTTGAACCTATCTTAGTATTCATGGAGTGATTCACTTGGGAACTGACGGATACCACTTATTTGCTTTCAGATAGAAGTAGTATGAGAAGAAGGAAAGAATTTCTATAAGAAGAGTCGCTTCATGTCATTCCATGTAGTTATGGAACTAGGATGGAGGTAGATAATCAATGACTTAGAAGTGTCGTCTAGGGAGAAAGGGAATGATCAGAGTTTTATTTGTTCCTCAGAAACACCTTGAGGCTTCATAGTAGAGCACACCACTTGGAACTCTTTAAGGTGGAGATGTGGATCCTCACCGGCTAGCCCATGGAAATGAGGGAGAATATGAATCAAACCCGATTTGAGTTCAAAGTTAGCCTCTATGTTTGGATATTGAATACCAATAGGTTGGTAATTCATATCAGGGGCAATAAGTTCTTTATGTGTTTTTCCCTAGGATTGGCCATATCTAATTCAATTGGTTGGACAAGGACTGGTTCTTGAATTATTTGATTATCTCTTATGTTCCTCCTAAGTTGGGGAAGTGTTCACTCAAATTTAGGGTCAAAAAAAATCTGAGGGGTTGTTTGGAAGGCTACGGGGCATTCAGAGAGATTTGGAAGAAAGATGAAGACATTTTTTCTTTTTGTGTTTTTCGTTTATGATTTTTATCAGGAAGACGGGTTTTTCATTGTGTTTTTTTCCATTTTTTTAAATTTTGTTTTTTGGGTTTTTCACAATAACCAGAAATTAATGACTACATAAATCACCATCCATAGAAACTATGCCATTTGAAATGAGTGGCTGATTGTCACCTATTGACCAGTAAGAGTTTCGATGCATTGCTAATGTGTATAGCAGCACTCGGGTTGAATCCTCGACGATGATACATTTTAAATAGTCAATTGTTTTTAGTTGATTGTATTTTTATTAGGGGGTTTGTTTGAATAGAATAATTGAAATTATTGATGATAAGTTTTTTATTTAACAATTTGATAAATATTGGGGTGAGGTCATTTTTAGGGAGTTAAGCTAGTGATATCTTGGATTTTTGCTTTATATTGCAGTTAATTTAACACCCACTTCGTAAGATAATGTTGATTGGAATTACTAACTGGTAAGGCATTAATCCAAGACTTAACTTAACTTAGGGTTCTAATCTCAATAAAATATTGTTAGTGGTAGTGTATTTATGGTTCCAATAATCCATGGAAACCACATCTTAAACAAAACAAGTCATTAATCCATGACATGTTAAGTCTAACATACACAATGTTAAATTAAAGAATATTCATCGAGCAAATACTCTCAATCAATTTACATCCCTAAATTTTTACTAAACCTAATAATATATTTACTCATCCATTGATATTAAAATTAATATATTTTATATATTTATGACTATGAATTAACAAGAGAATAAAAAGAAAGGGATAAGAAAAGAGTGGTATGTCGAATACACAGACACGAATAATGATGAGAATTAAAAAAAGGACTTTTGATTGAATGAGGATGAAAAATAAGGGAAGGGGATTCAATTATATTTAAACTATTTCAAGAAAATTAATATTAAACTACAGAAGGTGGATGATAATAAGAGATATTGAAGAAGAAACTTGCATTAAAATAGAATTACAAAACACAAACTTAAAAGATTACAAACGAAGAACAACATAAAAGTGAAAGGAAAAAAATATAGGAGGAATGGTATATCAAGTGAAAGCTTGAGTATGTAAGGTCCTCCCAATCCCTTGGAAAGTCTTTTGTCATGCCAATTGATTCTCCTCTCTTATGAAATTCCAACCCCTTTGAAGGAGAAGAGGGGGATGTATTTATATCCTAAAGAAGTGGACTGTTTGCATTCCCAATATGTCCCTCCACTTGGATCGACGATTTGGACATCCATACAGCCTAATATAGGGTTATATCATTCTTCAAAGTTGTAAATAATAATGTTTTCTGACTATTCGGAAAATATTTAGGCATTTGGACCTATGGAGCCAATGTTATGGCCGGTTGATTAAAACATATTAATCTGTCCATTTCAATCTAGTCTTTTTAATGTCCAAAATGTTAAAGGGTTTTTAATAGTAATATTCCTTCAAATATGAATTCTTTCTTCAAAAAAGTTAGAAAACTATATCTCCTATTTCACACTGAAAAACCTCATCTCTATTTGAGGATTAAATCATGAGATATGTCATGAATAGTGTCTGGATTTTAATTCCCGTCCAGAATGGTGGGATGGACTTCAAGGCATTAGTTGGGACTCTTGTTCTTGTATTTTGACCTTATAATTTTTATCCATGATTCCTTTGGATAATCTAGAACATATGGTGGAGTTTCAAAAAATTCGATCTTTGGGATTTAGACCAGTAACTCAATCATCATTGATGGTCGAGTTTCATCACAAATTCATTGAGTCTTCTTGTGTTGACCATATGAGCCTTAAAATGGCTGAATTGTCCCCTGATACCTTCTAATGAAATGTTGGATATTGAATTAGGAATCCTAAAAAAGAATAACTACACAATTTTAATCAGTAGAGTGAGTGTTATTAATAATATAGTAAACTGACTCAATTGGACTATATCTAAAAATGCTCAAAAATTATATTTAGTATTAAAACATTAATATTTCACACAAATTATGCAAATTTCATATAAAATTAGTAAAGGGGGTATATAATAAGTCATGAAAATATTAATAACATTAGTAATCAACCTACATAGTTTTTTGTCTATAGAACTTTTTTCTTTTATGGGGACTTATGATGTTTTTTATTGCACCAACTCTTATGTATCTCAATCTTTGAATTTATCAAACTCTATATTGATCCCACAATCACCTTCATATATTTTCACCTTTTATATAAATGTATTCTATTTATTGACTATTTCATTTTCTATATAAGGGATTAAATAGACAATATTCCTTTTGTTATAGTAATATAATTTACATAGATGCACTTTATGTCTCTTAAGGAATTTTTATTACTATGATTATCCTTAAAAAATAATTTTCAACCCTATACATGAATATATGATAGGTTAGGATTCTATATATTATAAATCACATGAGATTCCATTTATTGAATTCGTTGAAACATTTTGTTAAGTTTGTTTTTCATTTTTTGTGATATATATTCCTAAAAATGTTATGGATAAACAAATATAACTCATCATCGATCCCGCCATAAGATTTGGGATACCATCCTACACTCTTTAAGATAATTGTTAATTTCTTGATTAAGATTTCATTGTATCAATCTGATCAAAATTTATTTATCTTTTACTAATTTCATTTAATTTTTCACTTTTAAATTTTGTAAATATTTTTGAAGGAATATGATTTATTTCTCATTATGTAAACGTATACATATCTATATATGCTATTAGTAAAAGTTATAAAGTATGAGTATCTACCCTCTGCCTTGAAACTAAAGGTTATAGGGTTAATTGAAAGCATAATATGGGTGTCTAATTTTTGTTTTTCATCGATATCAATGGATAATATCAAAATAAATTGATCAAAAAACCCCAAAATATTTATAGTGGATCATGGAAAATTAATTTATAATCAATTTAAATTTATAATTATCTCATTATTAATAATATCCCTGATAAATTTCTCTAACTATTCTTGTCACATTGTTCATTATGGTGGGAAATAAAAAATAGGGATTCCTCTATGCCAATCGATATGGGATTCATGACCCTCCAAATAACGTTCTTGAAACTTCAAGTGACAATGCATTAGAATATAGTTATTTACATAATTCATTTCCAATCACAACAATGATTTATAATTCTCTCTCTAGGCTCTTTATAGGGAGGTATGAAGAATTTTCTATCAAGGGCTTGAGACAATTATAGAGAGCACCTCCGTTGTTTGAAAAACACTACACATAAAATATTATATAATTTAGAATATATACTTAGGGTTAAATATTAATGATTGCATAAAGTCCCTTATCAAATTACTTAACCTAAATAAATCCCCCTATCAAATAAGAATAATAAAAATACAAATAAAAATATTATTATTATTTTGGTTATTTTCCATGACAAGTATTTATTCTAATTCCATTTCTTAAATAAATAAACCAATATTTATTTAAATGATATAAAATATATAATTTTCATTGGATCAATAAACTCTATTCATATCTTCCCATATAATTCATCAAACATTTAATAATATTATATTTATTATGTAAAATATATAAATATTATATTCAATAAACCCATGAATACAAATTTATTTTAATATTCATGTAACTTAAATAAAAATTTATTATAATATTTTCACTAAACTCTTGAATAAATAAATTTTTTATTATTACATTATGAATAATTAAACATGAGATAAAATTCATCTAATATACATTATAAACTCAAAAATCTCATGAATTATTTTTTTGTGGTTATATTTACATGAATAAATAATATTTCATAAGATGGGAATATATTTATTCTTAATATTTAAATTCAATATAATTTTATGATATTTTGGATACACTAAGTGTATGCCCCTTATGTACCTTTATTAATGAAAATAGCTGAACATATTTAAATCCTTAGAACAAAATATAACAACACATAAAAACACCCATAGAGAAATAAGATAGTATAAAAACTATAAAAACCTTCAAACAAATGCAAGTGTGTAATATAATCCCTTTCTCAACTAATATATCATCAAGTAAGTTTCATAATCATGTCATTATAATATATGCTCAATTTATCTTTCTTTGAATTCTCAAAATGAAATTGTTTATAAACTACCATGTACATGGATTTCAATAGACAATTCCATTTCCATCAAAGATCCAGAGATATCTTATTTCATTAATATGTAGTGGAAATCCTTTATCGACTTATTCAATTAATTCTAAATCACTTATGACACACCTAGTCTATGATATATCATTACGAGCATATATCCTCATGATTATCATACATACCTAGAACTAAACGATTACTGAAAGAAATTAATAATAACCATAATCCAAAGAACAAACACACACATCCATATTTAGAGATATCCAATTACATATAAAACATGAGAAATATTTATTAGCAAGTCTATAATTATAACCAACCTTCTTATAGATCACTAAGTGAATAATTCATGAGAATAAGTCTCAATGTTTTATGATAACCTAACACGTAATAATCAAATATCATCTATATATTGTCTCATTGATGTTATTCGGACCATAAAACACATTTATTTGAGAAAATCATCATGAAAAATCTTGGTTCTCGTTATAGTTGGTAATTGTTATAACATATTAAAACAATGAATATTACTAGGAAATTATCACATTAATTTTGCATAGAAGAATAATTATTTTGGGATAAAATGTTTGTTTATATTATAGAAATAAAATGTAAAAATTCAATTGGTTTTAAGGCACCAACTCTAATATAATCACACTTTTACTAGATTTAGCTACAAATGACTATCAACTCGTTAGCTCTCACATGATATTCATGATTCTATTAAGGTATTACTATAGTAATTAGGCCTACCACGTTTTTCTATATGGTTAATCTTCTTATCATGACTTGAAATCTTTGAGTGAAACCTCCCAAGAGGTAATATCTTGAAGTATATAACTTTTATTCTCTATCAAAAACTATAATTAATCGATAGTACTATAGTTATAATATAATCATAATATATATTTTGATAATACCTTTCTTGGTATAATTACAATATTGAAAGAAATATTAGTGTGTTTTATACATCTTATTTAGCTACAATAGAAGCTGCAACATACTTGTTACTTATAGATATGGCTACCACTAGCTTCAATAATATTCCCTTACTTATTTACTTTTAATAAAAATGATATTAAATTAAAAAATTAAATATGAATTTTAGTTTTATATTCCTTTAATAAATAGGATTACTTCTTCTAAAATAACTAGGAACATATCCTTTACACTTTCTCAAGTACTGATGGATAGTTCTGATTGTTTCCTTATACAGTTATCTTAGTTTTTATTGAAATTTTCCCACAATTCTTTTTACATAAACAATATCAAATGTCATTAAGTATCATAGAAGATGTGGTATATACAATCACTAAACTATATAAATTTCTACTAATCATAAAACTCACCCCATGTGCCTTATCACATCATCTTAGAGATATTTATGTAATGTGACATAGGAAATTTTTTTCTCATAAATCGTTACATATTGAATTTTTTAATATTATGTAAATATAAGATTTAAAACTTTATCTAGTATACCCCATAGATAAAACTTAGTAGTTTTTATCCCTAGGAATTATGTCTCCACTTTATTCCATCACCGGGGAAATAATTTTAAACTTTGTCTTAACTAAATATAAGAATAATATCTATTTTCTATATTTAATTATCACATTAGAATTGTAAAACTATGGTTCTCCCACTAACCACTTGCATATAGAATGCTCACATTCATTCCTTATAAAACCAAAATCTATATGGATTCATCAAAATGAGTATTCTAGGATCATTATATTTTCGTTAACCTATAAATTGATCTCTATAACATTCATACCTAATTAGAATTATTTGGTGAAACAAATCCTTATGGTTATATAATATAGTAATATTCCACAAGGTTTCTATTAAGAAAGTGTACATAGTATCAATTTTTCAAATCTCATAATCAAGGAAGGTTTTTATGGATGATGAAAGTGTGATGGATTTTAGTATGACGATGGTCTAAATGGTTTTAACAACTATTAATGCCTTATAAGTGTCAAATTAACCATTCATGTACAGTTTTTTTATGAATACCCACCAATGGATTTTAAATCAATTGGATAAATGAAAATAATTAAAGGTTTTATTTTGGTAAATAGAATCCATTTTTGAGATTATATCAACATTAAAATTTTATCTTATTGGAATTTTCTTCTTCTTCTACTTAGTATAAGTATTATTTATACCCAATTAATACTAAATATCATACAACTAACTATCTCAATTTTTATCTCTCATATACAGTATGTGTTTATGAAATAACTCATCTCGTTATGTCATATAAATCATATGTTCTTATTCCAAATCATGTATATCTAGATCCCTAACTCCATAAAAGTATATATTTATCCCACTACATCAAATAGAGATATGATTCACTCTTATAAAAAATATAGTCATTAACATGAATAATAATTTCCCATATTAGGTATAGTTATATCCATTTTATCTTTGGTTAAAAAACTATGGTTTATTTTGTGTTTTTATTTATGTAATTTTGAAACTAAAATTATCCTTAATAAGTAATTCACTTATATTACCCCCTTGTGTCACCATTATAGTTTAATTTATATTATATGATATTATTTTTAGGTGATTTAATTTTCTAATAGTTCTAGGATTTTGTTGTAAAAAATTCTTCCTAGTGGTGCTTTTGTGTTGATTGTTTTTATTGACAAGGTTTTAAGTTATTAATGAAGGATGGTTATCAAAGGTGGCTTGAAGAGTATGCATGAATGTCTGATCTCGCATAGCATGAATGTTTGATCTCATGGAGTGTGAAATGTATGATCTCACAGATCATGCTAGTATGATCCCACTGAAAGAAAATGTATAAAATAATCCTACATTGCACAAATTTCAGAACTGATCTCATGGAGTAATCATGTGAATCACAACATGATTTTCAGAATATTGGGCATTGAGATCATGTGAAGCACTAGAATGAATTTCATAGATGTTAGAGGATCTCATGGAGAGATAATGAAAATCACTTAAATACACCACATTATTTTTATAGGATCTCATAGAGAGATCATCTAAAGCACCTGAAGACAAAGAAGCTAGAAATGATGGAGATATCATGGGGTCATTCAAAATAATGTGACTACATGATTGTATTCAGATACTGTGATGGGATCTTAAAAAGACATTGAAGACAATGTCATTGACACTACATGATTTTCATTTGATCTCATAATGGGGTCACGTAATGAACTGGAAGACAATGTTGATGTCAAAATGATTGTCTTTTAATCTCGCAATGAGATCACTAAGCACCTAAAGATAATGACAACGAACATGAGAAGAAATTTTGACAAGAAATAGATGATCATATGAAGTGATCAGTCAAATCATGTGATATTGATCCCTTGAAGATAGTCTGGTTGAATTCCCTAAGACCTTCGGGTCATGTAATCTCCTAAGCCTACGGTCCATGTAATCTCTGAGCCTACAGGCCTTGTAAGGGTTCCCCCTCATCCCTTGAAAGGGGGGTTATCAGAAATGAATAAAAATGAAGGCCTTCTTAAGTGGATTGATCTAAAAAAAAATTATTTCACATGACCTGAAAAAATCCTTGTGATGGAGTCTTGGGATTTGTGTAATTAGTAGAGAGTCTTGAAAAAGGATCTCATAAAGGAGTCTTGTGAGGTGAAGTATCCATTCGGTGTTTGTGTGCATAGTAAGACCTATTGATATCACACAATATGCATGAACTTAATAAGGCCCAATGATATATGTGATCTTAACAAGGTATTATGATCTATGTGATCAAAATAAGGTATAGTGAAAGGGTTTTATGAAGGGTGTTATGAATTGGGGATAGGAAAATCGATTAGAGTAACATGATCCACATGAATATAATAGAGTCTCATGGTGGATTCATGTGATATTCATGATTTGAAGGGTGAATTGGAAAGGGTTCACATGTATGGGACTTTCAAAGGAGTCTTGTGCAAAGGTTGATGTCGTCTCATTGATGAAAAAAGAGTATAAATACACACATGAGTGTGAATTCACTCAGAATAGATTGTCAGAAGAGTATAGTAGAGGATAAATGTGTTAACTTTATGGGGAGAGAGAAGTTAGATTTAAAAGTGTGAATGGTTGTAAACTTGGAGGGAAAGTGAGTTTTCATTGATCATTGTAATAACTATAAGCTTTAGTGGATTTGGTACATCAAAAAATTTCCTTTGTATGCTTCTTGGATATAGACCAGTGATTGTGAACCATGTAAAATTGTTATGTATTGTTTATGTTTTAATTTCTATTTATATTATTCAATGGAAAAGGAGATAAGAGAGTTTTGTCTTATGAAGAAACAATATTTGAAGAGATAGCCGTGTTAATATTTAATACCTTGATCAACCCCCCTCTTAGGGCATCTATCCTAGTTAGGATAATAATTGGTATCAAAGGGAAAGTTTAAAATCATTGTTTCTCTCTTAGTGGTTTAAATGGAGGTTTTTAATCATAAATATATTCCAATATTTAATGGAAAAAAATTCCAATTGTGGAATAATTGGATGTAGAACTACTTACAATCATTAAGTATTTATTCTAGTATATAAATTCATGTTTTATCAAAAGTAGACTTAAGATAATTCGCTTCTGATGCCAAAGGAATTAATTCCTTAGGAGGATCTTTATATTACAAAACCTACAATAAGGTTATGTAATATAATTAAATGATATACACGTGGAAAAATATGATTAATATATATGAAGGAGATTCAAAAGTGAGAGAATGAAAATTAAAGGTTATATAGAACAAATATTAGGATCTAAGAATTCACCTCAATGAGTATTTAGATATATTCTTTGATCAGGTAAATGTTGTGGTATAACACATCTGCGGTCTTGAATAAATTATTGAATACGTAAAAATCATAAAGTGAATATTTAGAATACTTCCACATCTATTCAATTCAAAAGTATCTACACTAGAAGATAAATATCCAAAGGAGATAACATTTGATAGCTTACATTATACTCTTATCACATATGAGATGAAAAATTAGGATAATGTGTCTATGGAGAAAGGTAAATCTAAAGAGGTGGTATTCAAGCCCATGAAGAATCTCACTAGAGAGGTTTTTCAGGAAGAAGAAGAGGTGGATGAGGTCATGTCATTCCTTTTTTCAAATCCATGAAGATGAAAATGAATGTTCAAACAGAAACTTCCTATATCATTATTTTGATGTGGAAAGGATGGAAATATTATAGAAAATTTTCCTAAGAAGTTACAAGATGATGATAATGATGAAGTGAAAATTCCATTAAAAAAGTATTCAATCTATTTGAAAGGTAAGAAAAATGTGAAGAAAATTTTATTCAAGAAAAATAATCTTCTTTCAAAAGTGAATGAAATTTCTGAAGAAACTAAGGTAGAAGAAATTGAATTTTTCAAGTATTATGAAGAATATACTATGGTGGTTGTTATGGGTAATCCCCGTCAAGGGAATAAAGTGACAATGATAATGGAAAATTTAGTGGGAGATTTTTCCTTCAGGTTGAATTAGAAGATCTACATGAGGATATAAATGTTTACGAATTCAAAACAAATCAAATAGGGTGGTTCATGATGAAAAACTTTGTATACAACAACAGGAAGAATATAACCCTGGGTTGAAGGCTGAAATTGAAATCTCAAGTCTAAAAACCCAAATAACTCAGGGAAAGTCATTGAGTTTAAGATCACGATTGAAGAATAGATCATGTTTATCAATGGTATAACTAACACATCAAATATCACGTCAAATGTATTAAATAAATTGAGGAGGAATTTATCGAACTAGGAAGAATGGTGAAGGATCAAGAGAAACGCTCGACTCATGAAATGATTTTAGGAAATCATGTCCCACAGGTGATAATAAAAGTGAAATTAAAATTCGTAGGTTCATTAAAATTGTCAATAGAATATTTGGAGATGAAGATGTCATCTCAGAATAACACTACTGGTATGATAGTAGATCCCAAATAGAAATAAAAAATGGTTAATGTTAGAAAAAACATCTCCCACCACATGGTTGAATATTTATTTGGGAATGAACTATAAATAGAAGATTCAATGAACTCAAGGAACAATCAGTGGTGCATTAATGATGCACATTAAAACACGTTGTATCATGTGTTATTGATATAGAAAGAAGAGGCATTACAAAATTTTTGTTCCATATATAATAGGTATCAACAAGTGAAAATGAAGTATAGGAATCAAAATAGAGTTTATTATTTTTGGAATTCCTTTTATGGTCATTGTTTTTTAGTGTGAAGGATTCATACACATGGCCAAATATTTCTCTTCAACAATGTGGAGAAAGGTTCTGAAGTAGAGCAAAAGAAATTTCATACAACACCCCAAGGGAACATCAAACAAGTTAATAATGGAAAATAAATTTTTATCATTGCAAGATGAGGTTTAAAAATCATAATTATAATAAGATAAATAACATCAATCGTCATCAAGAATGAAACCAAATACGCGGCTAAAAAAGAAAAGAGTTGAGCAGGAAGTGGTTGTAGAGATTTCCTTTAAATCATAATATTGAATATTAATATGGATTATTAATAGAGTATTCACCTCCCATATGATGTGAAATAAGAATATGGTGATAAGAATTACGTATTAAAATGAAGGTTTTGTAAGATTTGGAAATTATGAAGGCCTGAAGATCATTAGATCAGGGAAAGACAAGTCTTGGGGAAAAGACATGAGACATGTAGATGTCATGGTTGTCAAAGGTCTTAGTCACAACTTGATTAGTGTTAGTCAATTTTTTGAATCTGGATATGATATAAAATTTAACAAAAAGTTGTGTATCATCAAGGGAAAAGATGAATCAATTATTTTTAAAGGAAATTTCACAAAGGGGAATCTCTACCTCATGAGTAGAGAATAAGATATATATTTTCTATCTAAGGAAGAAGAAAACCAATTGTGGAATAAGAACCTTGGTCATATAAGCCCATAATCCTTGTAAAATCTTGTATAATGTGATGATGATTGATATATCCCTACGTTATCATGTTATCATACTCATTCAGGTGATTCTTTTCAACAAAGGAAGATTACTTGGAATACGTATAAGGAAAACGATCAAAGGTCAACAAAAGTTCTTGAACTGGTGCATATTGATGTATGTGGACCAATTTCAACAAGATACATTTATGGGAAGAGATATTATGTCCTTTTAATTGATGATTTAATAATAATTTAATGGGTTTAAATTTTCTCCCACAAGTCCAAGGTTCATAGTTTCATAAAAAAAATTCAAAGGGAAGCAGAAAAGATTCTAGATTAAAATATCAGGATGTTCCAAACTGATAATGAAATAATGTACAGAAATATCCAAGTGGAGGATTATCTCAAGAAACATGGGATAAGGTAAAATTTTTCATTAGTAAGAAATACATAAATAAATGGAGAGATTCTTATCGAGAAAGACCTTTCAGAGAAGTTTTGGAAACAAGTAGTGTTGACATTGGTCTACATTTCTAATAGTGCCTTATTTTTTCCAAATGAATAAAAAACTCTATATGAGCTATGGGTTGGAAATAAGAAAACAATGAAATACTTTTTATTTTTTAGAAGTAAGAGATCTATTATCAATAATGATAAATACAAAAAAAATTCAATCTTATAGAGTTGAAGAGATATTTCTCAGAAACTCAAGAAAAATCAAAGCATAAAAATGCTTTAATAAGTAGATGAGAATATTTATAGAGATAAATGATGTTTATGTGGTGGAAAATGTGTATAATTTTCAAAAAACCCCATTAATATTCTTTGTTGGATAGTGATGAAGAAGAGATAATATCAAGGGGAGTGAAAATACCTTAGGTATATTTAAAAGAAGATTCAGATAATGTGTATAATATACATAAAAATAAACCAAAGAGATGACTCAAAATTGATAGGCATAATATCATTGAGTATCAAATAGCTATAGTGTCAATGAAGAATTTGAATACTCAACAAAAAACATCTTTCTTATCATAGGTAGAGACAAAGTGTTTAGAATAATATCCAATAGATGATATTTGGCATCACATAATGAACTAAGAACTTGACCAAAAAGAAAATAATTAGACATGAGAGATTATTTTAAGGCCAACAGATAAGAATTCCATCATGACCAAATGAGTTTTCCATAATAAGATTAATGAATATGAAATAATAATTAGAAACAAATCATGAATTGTGTGCAAGGGATACTCCTAGATAGAGGTTATTGATATTGATGAAACATTGTCACCTGTTGTAAGGTTGGAGACAATTAAATTATTCTTGGTCATAAAAGTGAAATGGAAATTCAATGTTTTCCATATGGATGACAAGTCACCATTTCTAAATGGGGTTTGACAAGAAAACTTTTATAGCGAACAACCAGATTCTTTTAACATTCATAAATATGAGAACACAATTTTTTAGTTAAAGAAGTCTCTATATGGGTTTAAGTAGGCACCAACTGCATAGTATTAATGACATGATTAGTATTTGAAGACGCTAAATTTATAGTGTGTTAGAGTTGATTATGATATCCATGTCAATAATTAGAGTAATCAAAGGATAATGATGTTGGTATATGTCATTGACATAATATTTGGTGGATCAAATGAAGCGTAGTGCAAACAATTTTCATAATTCAGGAAATGTGAGTTTGAAATGTCAATGATTGGTAAGCTTACATTTTACCTTGGTTTACATGTAACACATGGAAGAAATGGGACATTTATTTCTCATTAAAAATATTACAAAGAAGTTAAGAGAATATTTTGGATTGAAAATTCAAAAGTAATGACAACTCTGGTTGCTACATAGATGAAATTGTTGAGGGATGATAAAGGAAAAGAAATTAATATCACTAAATACAAAAAAATCATTGGAAGTGTATTATATTTTACCATAACATGACCAGATTTTTTTTCTATATACTATGAGGTATGGTATTAGAGTAATCCCAAATATAGACACTTACTTGACGTAAAAAATAATACTTTAATATATTAAAGGCATGATGGATTTCTATTTTCTATATAAAGAAAAATACCAGTATGATTTATTAGGATTTATAGATGCAGATAGGGATGATTTAACATCTGATCAAAAGTAAACATATGGTGGTAAATTATCTCTTAGAAGACTATGCATTTCTTGGATAACCATGAAATAATATTGCATTTCTCTTATAACCATATAACCTGAATATATTTCAGCCACTTGATCTTACATGCAGTTATTGTGGATAAAAAAGCATCTTGAAGAGATGGTAGTTTAAGTGAAGTATTTGATCAATATTCATTGTGATAATTCCTGTTCTATAAATGATAGAAAAAATAGTATCCATCACTTAATAACAAAGAACATTGAAATAAAATATAAATTTATTAAAGAGAAATTGGATCATAACCTTGTGAAACTTGAGTATGTGCCTAATGAATTAGAATTTGCAGACATCCCCATGAAGGCCTTACCAAGGGAAGCATTGAATGATATCAAATTACTCTTAGATTTTAGTAGACTCCATATGCCTAAAAAGTGTGGATGTGGGACCCCATTATCCCTAAGGTATGGTTTTACCCTATATATTGACATGTGTTATTTACCATGTTACAAAAAAAGTGTGACCTTTGGGTTTATTGACAATAGGGTAGAAAATATCTTAATCAAGAAAGGGGAGAATCCGATAGAGGGAGAAGTTAAACATGGGGAGTTTTAAATCTAATGATGTTAAATGGCGTCCATCAATGAAGAAGAATCACAAAAAGGATTGTCCTTTGGGTTCACGATATAAGAAGTAAACATTTTCGGGATACAAAGTGATCTCTAAGTCTGAGATTGTTCTATCTTTTGGTATCAAGAAGGTTTACAATGGTAGGTTTGAGAATGAAGTGATTAATTGATGAAATTTGAATGATAATATTGTTTCTAATGAAGATAATGAATTGTGTAGGCTTAGAGTACATATTAAGGAAGTCCTTGATCACTATATAGGGGTTTAGAAGGAAAATGGGTTTGTATGTGCATGACTTTTCTACAAGTTCTTTCTTTAAGATTATCACTGTTGACAACTAAGTCAAAGGTAGATATTGTTGGAAAAAATACTTCCTGGTTGTTATTTTTTGTTGATTGTGTTTTTTGACAAGGTTTGAGGTGTTTGAAGAATTCTTGTTGTCAAAGGAGGTGTGGAGAGTTTGCATGAATATCTAATCTAACAGAGTACAAAATGTCTGATCTCATGGAGAGATAATGTCTGATATCATGGAGTAAATATGTTTGAATTGAACTCATAGAGTGAAAATTTTATAAATGATCTCACTGAGTAGTCATGCAAACTTCCATGTGATTTTTATAAGATCTTGTATTGATATCACGTGAAGCACTAGGATACATCTCATGATTGTCAGAGGATCTTGCAGAGAGATCATGAAAAGAACTTGAAGACACCACATGATTTTCATAGGATATTATGGAGAGATAATGTGAAACACATAAGGAAAAGGAAGTTAGAAATGGCAAATATATCACATGGTCATTAAAAACCACGTGACCACATTATTGTCTTTAGATCTCACAATGGGATCTCACAAAGTGCTTGAAGACAATTTTATTGACACTGCATAATTTTCATTTGATATCATGATGGGGACACATGAAGCAATGGAAGATAATGGTGTTGGCTACATAATTGTATTTTGATCTCATAGTTAGATCACAAAAATAATCTAAATACAATGATGAGGACCGTACGAAGAAATTATGGCATGAAACAGGCGATCATACAAATAGATCACCCGAAGTGCGTGATACAGATTTCTATGGCGGTGAAATGGATGGATAACCATTATTTATGGAATTAAGGTGATGTATTTATGCCCAAAAATACCCACTAAATCATTCTTAAGAAGTTAAGATGTTTGATTAATTAGTTTTGTGTAAATAAAAAGTGTTTCTCAGGATTTGAAAAAAGTTTTGAACTGGAGTCTTGAGATCCGTGTAATTAGTAGAGTCTTGTGAAAGGATCTTGTAAAGGAGTATCACAATGTGAATTATTAATTGGGTTTTTACGTACATAGGTAGATCTGTTGATATTATGAAATGCACATGAACTAAAAAAGGTATCTCAATCCACATGATCTAAACATGGTCTCACAATATGCGTGATATGAACAAGGTATAACGATCCTTATGAAGAGAAGAAGGTATCACAAAATGGTGTTGTGAAGGGTGTTATGCACTTTGCATAGAAAGATCGATTAGAATCACATGATCTTCAGAAATAGAATATGTTCTTGTGGTGGAGTAATGTGATCTGCATGATCTGAAGGGAAACTCGTGAAGGGGTCTTGTAGAGGGGTCTTGTAAAGGAGTCTCATGAAATGATAGTTTTCATATCGTTAATAAAATAAGAGAATAAATGAAAACATGTGAGTGAATCAACTCAAAGATTATTGTGAGAAGATTCTACTAGAGGATCAGTTTGTTCACTTTTGAGAGAGAAGTGATCTTTAATATTGGTGATGGTTATAAACGGGGAGGGACAATGAGTCTGTTATGAATTTTGTAATAGTAGTGATCCTTAGGGGATTTGGTATATCAGAACATTGCCTTTATATTCCCCTTGTATATATCCTAGTGAGGGTGAATAAAGTAAATTTTTTATCTCTTTTACATGTTTTAATTTCCATTTATATTATACAATGGGAAAGGGAGATAATGGTGTTTTTTCAAACAAGGGATTTTTTTTGAAGAGATAGTTGTTTTAATATGTCATATCCTAATTCACCGAAACTCTCAAGGTATTTAATCTAGTTGGGATAACATCTTTAAATTTTGAAATTTGAAACATTTTTGGATTTATCACAGTTAGCCTACATGGTTAGGTAAACCGTATGGTGCTGTGTGGTAGTGTGGTAATCCTTGCTAGTGAAATTTTACATAATTAGTGCATAGTTTGTCAAATAGCATGGATTATCCAAGTAATAGTGTAGTTGTTTTGGTGTGTGGGAGTTACTCACATGGTTGGAACATGGTTAAGGGGACCCGTTCAAATGAAACCATGAAAAGTGTGTTATCTTAGGGAATGGACCTTGGACACATGGGGTGCTCTTTCCCCTTCCCCATCCTTCAATTTTACGATTTTTATTTTTATATTCAAGTATAGTTTCAAGGTATTATCTCCATATTCCTATCCATTTCTCTTACTATATTTTTGATACCCATTCTCTCTCAATTTATTACCTCCCAAAATCTTTATCTTCTGTATGGGTTGTGTTTCAGGTTAAGGGTAAGTCAAATAATGGGGATTTGGGTGTTTAGGGTTTTAAGAGGTCATTTCCATGGTTTTTAGAGCATTTTACATCAAAGGAAACACATTTCCACTTGTTTCCACTTAGATATGTAGAAATAGGATTAATAAAAGTTCAATGAGAGGAGGGTATGGTAAATCAAAGATCCCTTTTCTTTTTAAAAGCTATCCATTTTCAACTGAACCATTGTGACTAGTTGAAGTCTCAATCCACTCTTCTTATGTAACTCAACCTCACATAAAATAATTTTGTTAATTAAAGGAATAAAACACAAAAATTAATAAGGTTTATCTTCAATGTGAGTTCCCACTCCTTTCCATGTTAGCTATAATCACAACACTTATTATCCAATGTAGAAAAAGGTGACTACAACAACAACCAGTTAGACCCCCTATTAAAAGATGGTTATACCCCTATCTCTTATCAACTTTAAATAGTTTATAAAACCCCTAAAATTCAGCCTATTATCTAGTTATTGGTTATATCCCCCAAACATAATATTCAAGTAGTTTTTTAAACCCCCATCCATACCCTTCTTCTTTAGATGGTTTTATCCACTAAAAAAATCATTTTCACCTCTGTGTAGGTATTTCACCAATTGATGATGACCCTCCTATATAAACATGCAATAACATTCTTTCTTGTGTACTCCTATTCAAGTTCTTTTGAAGATTTATTGTATTGATTATATATTTATGATCACATCTGTATGATTAGTTTACTTAGTAAAAATATTTTTGGGAAGTTATTATCCCTTCAGTTTGATGAAGTCCCAATCCCAACAACTGTTATCAAATATACATGAATGAATTTTAATGACTCAATATAGCTTCACATGAACTTCATGAATGTAGGATACATTACATTGTATCCTTAAACCATCTTCATGAAATCATATGTATTGTATGGATAATACTTCACTTTAGTTTCTCACTACAATTCGAACTCACATTCACTGAACTCTTATATAAAAACTTCACAAAACCTGATATTTATTATTTCACTATTTCAATTACAGTATATTACATTCATGAATATGTTACTGTGGTTATTCATGTACACAGTGAAAATTATCCTATGTGAGAATTCTAAAAAAACATCCTCACTATATGCATGCATAATTACCTTCATATATGTTTCTCAAAACCCATGATATCCCACTACTTGTAAATGAGAGTGTAGTTCATAGTTATTAACAAATAATTGATGATCAAAGAATTGGTTCACAGTTAAATTTTTGAACCACAGTGAATGTTTCACTTCACAAAAACAATTTTTCAGAGTTTAGATCATCATCATGTGATCATGAAGGCCATGGAATGGAAAAAATAAATATATGTCAATTCATGAATACAGAGAATGTTTTATGCTATTTTTTACTCTCAAGACTCTATATAACCAAAATTTTATCATATTTGAAAATTATCTTATCTTGGGTATTTATAGAGAGTCCCCACCACCTTATATCATGTGCACCAAATTAGATAACATCAAATTTTCTGACATAGACTTATCTTTGAGCTTCTGTAGTGTACTTATATTGCTCAAAAAATAACACCTCCACTTTGAAAATGTATCTTACAGTTCTACTATCATCAAAATTAATGTACTAACTTTATGTATACAACATTTTCCATAAAATAAAAATATATATGCATAATGACTTTAATGATAGTTATGGTCTTAGAGTTATCCACTAATTTTAATATCAAAACAAATCAATGAATTCAATTTATAAATCCAAAACATCTCACCATATCATTCGATCATACACATCACAATAAAAAGCTTAGTTTGATCTTAGTTACTTGAAGACATACTCCAGTGCATGAAAAATCATGAAGAGAGACATAATGTTAAATATGATCTATAATATCTCAATTGGATGGCCCTAATAAATTATATCAAATAGTTACACTTATGTGCATACCTTTTTAAGTAGATAGAAAATTTTCCAAATTTTCTATGTCCCACATTGGGTTTTCAAATAGTCCGACACTACTTAATAAGAAACTCCATTCCACTGCAGATTTGAGCAGACACCAGGGTTAGCACTCAGATATACTTCGCACAAGAGCTTCATCGACCAAACCTCCCTACACAGGCCCACTTAGCCACCTCCATTTATAATCACCCATGAACATTCCTATGAGTACTATATACCTACCATGCATTCCTTCATGTATCCTTGGTAATCACTATAAAAACCCTTAATGCCATGGTTGGATGGGGTTGAATTGTTTTCCCACCAAAGTAGTGGTTTCACAGGTCCCTTGGATGGACAATGGTAATACATGTTTATTTTGTTAAGATATCATAAAAAGTGTTAAGAAAATTTATCAACTCCTCATCATGTCGATACTTAAATAATTTTTCCTCTTTATTTTATTTTATAATTCAATTATAAATTCCTAAAGTCTTAAACTATATAATTATATAATTTAAATTCCAATGAAAATTTTCTTCAAATCATCCCCACTTAATTATTTATAGTCAACAATGTGTATTCTTTTAACATAATTAGTACATGTCTTGGAATTTAGTCCAGTTCAAAAATCATAAAAATTAATCCCGTATGTATTATGAATAATGACATCCAATTACACTTTATCTTGAATATTATCAGCTTGAAATCTTCAATAAAGTATCCTCAAATAATTCTAAAGCACATAATTATCCTTATTGACAATAAAAAATCAAATCTACTAGGATAAATAATATCCCCCTTTTGGAATTTTTATCAATGCCCCCAAACATTTCAAAATTTCAATATGTGTATTCTCCACCTTTTCTTCTACCCCTTATTGAAAATAAATACAAAGGTGTATTTAAGAGTTCTCACTATAACATTGTTATCCTCCACTTTATTTTCCTCTCAAAGAATAGAACCTCACTAAACAAAAGAAATGAGATTTTAGTTAATCAACTCTATGTTTATGTGGGGTAACATAGTGTAGAAAATAAGAGTGATGTAAACTAATCCTCAAGGCTATCTATATTCTATAATGTGATACCATTATCAAACTCATACTAACAACATCATTTCAAGGGATATATAAGAAATACTATTAAGATATTTCCTAAACACATATAAAAACACATTGAAACAATTTAAATGCATAAATCATTACTCCCCATATATTTTATATTTCTTATGGTCCATCACCACCATTGAGAATTAGTATGACATAATCAAGTAATATGTTCAAGTGTGATGAGAATACATAATATCTTGTGTTTCTCCCCTAATGGAATACACTCCATACATCATTAGGGAAATTGATGTTCTCCTTGGTGAAAATTTCTTCTCCTTATATTCCCTACAAGTTAGTTCAAATAAATAAGAATAAGAAAATAAGGTGGGACCTTAAAGTTATATATAATATACATTCAAACTAAGAGTCTCCACTCAATATGGAATTATTATTCATTTTAGATTCAGTATGAGATGAAAATTATTCCTTGTGATTAACCTTAATTGATTGTATAATTATCTTATTATCATCTATAATTTTTTTTTTACTTTGGGCATAAAAAAACCTTATCCATGATTTCCTATTAGACTGGTAGTATTTCCATGTATTACTTTGCGATGTTCCCAGTTTTTTACACCTTTCACACTTCATAATTTTAAATTCTTCATTTTTATATGACTTCTCCTCAAATTTAACTTCTTTAACTATCACCACTTTATTTCATTTTTCCTTTCAAAGATCAAAGTATTTATTTATTAATCCATTTTTAGTTGTCTAGTATAGATAACTAAAAATTCATTCTTAATGTTTTTGTTTTTATTGAGCTAATCATATAATTCACTGGTGACTATAACATTATCCACTTTATGGATTCTCTTCTCTTTTACCTTATTTGGAATCTCATTAGTTAAGATAACTTTGAATTTCCTAGATTTATATACTTCATAAAAAAATCTTCCATAAACATCATTCAATAAATCATATTTATTATGCTTTGATGGTTTATAAGATTTCTTGGTCATGATATTGTCTTTCTGTTAAACTAATCTCATTTTTTTTGGAATATCTCTCCCATGATTCATGCTACTTTCCTAGTAGTGACATGTTATACTAGTATGAATAAGTTTATGACTTAAAACTACAGAACACCAACATTAGTCTATGAACCTTGATCTTCTCGGATGATACTAGTTCTTCTCTAAAGATTATTATTACCATCTTTTCACAAACTATGGTTTTTTTTTCAAAGTAAACCTTCTGGCTGAAATAGTTCACTTTTACTTTTTAGAAGATGTTTTATCATTTGTTCTACTGATCCTCACTTTTTCAGTATACCTATTAAACCTATATTTTAATAGATAAAATATGTTATTTGAGACTAATTAGGATTATAAACAACATGTATCTATAAACCCATCTTCTTAGTAGCTTGTGATGAAAAAACTTTAAGTTTAACTAATTTAGTGAGGTATTATTTCATCCTTTTCAACTCATTCTTAGTTGAGGGGAACATTGATTGTTCCTTAGCTAATTCTTATAATTTTTAGCTTGATTTCCACCAATATCATTCCCCATATTCTCAAATTCATCTAACTTCAATATTTTTTGTTTATTATCTTCAACAAGTGTTAATTATTCCTTGTCAAGCTCTTCCTTTCTAGTTGATTTTTCTTAAAAGGTTTTTATCATTCCTTATAAATCAACTATATTCATATTATTTTCCCGTATTTCATTATAACGTGTATCCTTTTTTTTATATTCTCTTTATTTTTAAAGGTGATCTTATCAATTTCTTTCTTCCTCCTTTCATTTTCCTTGTCGAGTTTCATATTGTTCATAAGAGTATCTTTCAGATAATCTTTCAACATCCATATTAGTTCAGTTATCTCATCACCTTTATCAACTTCAAATGTTTCTCTAGATCACCTGGCATTTCCCACAAAACAAACATGATTCTTAAAGGATATTCCATCTTCTGAATCACTATGTATTGATGAAAATTTATCCATTTCTATACTTATCATATTTCACTTCTTGGGGGTAAATATATTAATACGATTCTTCCAATTATTTTTCTAGGACTTCTTATCTCCTCCATCTCTATTAGTTCCAATGACCTTATTATTTGAATAATTATCAATAAAATGATCACTTTTGTAGAAATTCCTTCACATTGGTGGTTGTTTTCTATTTCATTTCCATCTACCCAATTTGAACATTGTTGTAAATGGGGACATCATTTGATTAAATTCCTCTTAATCTTTCTCATCCTCGGAATCAATTATTCGAGTTCTTTTTAACCCTAGATTTACCTTATATCATGGCTTAAAAGTCCATATCATCTCTTTCCTTATTTAATGTTGGTGGTTTTCTCGTTTTATATTCTATGATAATATTATTTACTTCATTTGATGATAGATCTTTTTGATCCTCCAGAGATAAAACCTTTGAATAAAATTTATCTAGGAAGTTTCTCATTAGATTCTTCAAAATAGTAGATTCTTAAAGATTACCATCAAAACCCATAATATTGATAAAAATCTCATTTAGTTTGGTAAAGTATTCATGAATAGTGTCACCATAATCCATTTTGATTTCCTCAAACCTACTTCTCCACACTTGAAACTTATCATCTTTCACTTTCACATATCCCTCATAATTGATCCACATGTTTTATCAAATATTATTACCAGTTATTAGTTCTTGAAAATTATTATATACCTTTTTAGAGAGTAATATCAAGATGAAATTTTATTCTTTTATATTCATTTTAAAATTCCTATTATCTACAAAAATCATTTTATCACTCTCATTAAAGGGTGTAAAAACCATTGTCGCTACATCAATCACTTCTACCCAACATGATAGGTGATAGGGTATCATCCTATTTCTCTATCCATGAAATTTATCACCATTGAATGTGGAAAAAACCTTACTATTTATTGAATTCATGTTCTTCATACTTAATAGTCTATTAGATATTTTAGAGGAGACCATGGATCCAATACCACTTGTAGAACTCAGATCAGTGTGAGGTCATTTAGAGAGAGATTAGTTGAATCAATGATACCTTCAATACAAACTTTTTGACTGGTTAAAGCCTCAATCCACCATTATTGTATCTCTCAACTTCACCTCAAATAATATAAAAGGAACATATGGATTTAAAAGGTTCATACTCAATGTGAGTTCATAGTCATTAACATGTCAGTTAGACCCCCCAATATGTATTATCCACTATAGTAGAAGCTGGTTATAATAGAAATTGGTAAAATCAAAAATTGAAAACTAATTATAACTTCATATCCAATCGACTATCAAAAGTTGGTTAGATTCCTTAGCTGAAACTTCTTCCCTAGTGATTGGTTAGACCCCAAATAAAATTATTCAAAAAATTGGTTTGAATCCCTAGTTGTACCCTTATTCTTTAGATGGGTTGATATATTATAGAAGAACCATTCGTAACTCCTAGTATCTTCTGTACAAATTGATGATGATCCTCTTCTACATGCTTATTGGATTAGACTTGATCTTGTGAATCTATTCAAGTACCATTCCAGCTTTCTAGTATTTCTCAAATATCTATGATCACCTGTTTATGATTAGTTTCCTCAATTCAAAAATATTTGGGAAAATATTCTTTCTTCAGTCTAATAAAGTCGCAACCTCACCAAATATCTTCAAATATAAAATAATATCTTTGCAAATCTTAATTTAGACTCACATAAACTTCTTGCATGTAGAATAAATTTTATGTTCACCTCAAAAAATATTCATAAAATCACAAGTATTGTATGGATAATATTTCTCATTATTTACACACTTCCTTCCAATCTCACATTCATTGAACTCTTATATAACAGCTTCGAAAAATCCTATTTTTACTGCTTCAATCTTTGACTTACACCAAAATATGTTCATGTAGTTTTTTCTCAAGTTCTTCATATACACGGTTCTACTGCTCCTACAAGATAAAGATCATAAAAAAATTTATTGTAGGCTCGTGTAATTACCTTCATACATTTTTCTCAAAACCCATGATATCCCATTACATCGTGAAAATGATAGATTGGTTGATAGTTATTCACAAATAATTTAATCTCATCGAATGAGTTCAAATTTTTTTCATAAAACGTAGTGATTGTATCTCTTCACAAGAATAAGTTTGACGAATTTCAATCATCATTATGTGGGCACAACATAAATGCATAGAACACTTTTTGTGAATACAGGTCATTTTATCTTTTGTGATTTTCACTTAGGATTTTATCAAACTCACATTTGTTTCATACCTATAAATGATATTTTAGGGGGGTATTTATAGAGATTCCTCATCACCACATATCATGTGCAAGGACTTATCTCATAGTAACTTAGCTCACATGGGTGTAGCTCATAGTGACTTTACTTGTGTGGTACACTAATGTGGTTTGAAAATCATAGTATCTACTTCAAAAATGTATCTTCCTTTTTGTCTATCATCATGATTCATGAACTCACTTTATTTATCCATAAGTTTCATGAAATTACAATTCTCTATGAACATTGAATTTCATGGAATTTGTGACCTTCGAGTTCTTAACTTTTTTTTCTTAGCATAACACATCAATGAATTAATTTTATGAATATAATACATCTCACAATATAATTACATCATCCTTATAACAATATAAAGATCAATTTGATCTCATTAACATGGATACACACTGTAGCACATGTAAACCCATTAAGAGAGTCATGAGGTCAATGACCCCAACACATCTATAGTGTCTCGATCGAATGGTCCTGACACATCAGATCAAATGGTTTCTCTTATATGTGTATATTTTTAAAGAAGATGAATAGTGTTCCACTTTAAATGAGTCCCACATTGATTTTGAGAATATTTCGGTTCCACTTAATAAGAAACTCCATTATGTTGAAAATTTGAGTTGGAACTAGGGTCGGTACCTAGATACACTTCATACATGGGATTCATGGGTTGTTCCACCTAGTAGAGACCCACTTTCCCACCTCCATGAATGATCACCCAATAGAATTCCTATGGGCAATATGCACCCACCATTTCTACCTCATCATAGGATTTTCATTGACTATGAATCCCCTTATTACATAGGATGGATAGGGTTTACCTTCTTTTCGACCTAATATGTGTTTTTATGGATCCCTTGGTTAGTTAATGGTTGGACCCTTCTTTGTAAAATTCCCATAAAAAGAATTATGAAAAATTATCATAACTCCAAATCAAAAATTATTATCTCCTCGTCATGTAAAATAAAAAATAAATTCCCTCTTTCATTAATTTTTGAATTCAATTATAAATTCTAAAACTCTTTAACAATGGAATTTACAAGTTTAAATTCCAAAGAAACTCATCTTCAAATAACCTCGACTTTATTATTTGTAGACAATAATTTGTATTCTCATAATTCAATTAGAACTTGTCTTGGAATTATGTCAGGTTCAAAAATCATCATAATTAATCTTTTACATCTTACCAAGCATGATATCCAATCAAATTTTTTCTTTAATATTATCAACATGAATTATTTAAGAAAGTATCCTCAAGTAATTTTACAACAAATATTTACCCATATTAACAACAAATACAATTATCTTTGTTGGGACCAATATGATTAAGGGAATCCTTTCTATATTTACAATTTATATTATACTCTCTGGGGTTTTTGAGTGTTCTAAAAAGGGTTACATTTGAAACTACACCTTTATGTATATCTTATGAGGGACTGAAGATGATTCCAAAGTGGTTTCAATCCATGGTATGGACTTGGATTCCCTAAAAAGTGTTTTTATAGATTACCAAGTGTATCTTAAATAGAATTTAAATATTTTAAAGGGGTTCTTGACACTGGTTTTATATTTCTAATGGTGTTTCACACCAAATGGTTTTAAACATCAAGTGTTTCATGTTTTATAAATGGGTTGTTTTTTTAAGAAGGTGATTATTTTCCCATGTGAGTTCTATTTTGAATATTATGGATAGATTCGAGCATTTTAAATATGGTTTTAATGAAATTTTTGATGTCAAAATGGATTTTATGGAATGAATTTATAATGTTTCATTAAAAATTTGTTTAAAATATGATTTTAAAGGGTTTTAGTTTCCTTGGAATCCCAAAATTATTTTTAAAAGGCCCATTTTTTACCTCATAATACTTTTTTATGAAATATATGAGATCCTACCTATACCCATTATGATGGTATTTATGTTTATTATGAGTTATGTTTCATGTATGTGGAGATCAGGTGATATATCTAAGGGGACATTTCATGTGTGAGTGGTAGAGGCAAGATGAGGGATTTTTGAGAATTTTTTAAATTTGATTAATGCTCTATTTTGTATCCACTTTTTTACTCACCTACTTGAATTATTTCTATCCCTATCAAGGATTTAGAACTGGATAGAGAATTTTCATCATCTAAACAGTGTCAGTTAGTTGAAAAGGGGAAGTATGAAGTACAGTGGCCCATGAAAGTAGTGTACTCCTAAGTTGTTTTATTCCCAGACAGTTTGATGGGACTACTAGGGACATGATTAGGTTCTTTAGTGTGGACCTCGGTTCCTAATTTCAAGTTTGGGTCTTTATTATCTAAATCCAAAGGATTTTTCCATTATGGATGGACAATATTTAGGTTTTTAGGATATTAGTTCCTTTAACTTGATTTTATCCCCTATCTATTGTGTGATTTCATGGAACCATTACATTGGTTTTTTATTTCCCCTTATCATGCCTCATTGATATTGTGGTTATTTTTTTTATACATTCATTTTTCCTCATGTGGTGGATTTTTTTTCAAATATTTTGAAGAGAGTTTTTGGGAAAGGTTTTAAAATAAGGAAAAGGAATGATTTTTAATTACTTTAAAACAATTTTATAAATGGGTTTTAAGGGTTTATTCCTTCAATTATAAAATGATATTTTCTAAAGGGTGTTTGGAATTTCTTGATAATAAATTGAGAACAACAAGTATTTTTTAAAAAACATTTTTTCTTGATTTTATTTTAACATATTTTTGATGGAAATTATTGAACCAACTTATGGGTTTTGAGTTATGATTTTAGTCATGAGATTATTGGTTTACTTCCAAATAATTTTCCTTGGTTTTGTAAATAAAATAAATCTAGTTGATATTTTATTTTCCTATAGTTTCCTATATGAAAAATATATTTTGTATTTATGTTCAAACTAAAATTTATGTATTCTTATATGAAAGTGACTACATGGAATCTTTGGTGAAATATTATTAGGAATGTTTAGTTTTCACCCTACATACACAATTTGGGTTTTATGCAAATCCCATGTTTTATTTTAGGTTACTTGGATCTGGAATCTTATAGGGTTTTGTTTTAGGTTGGTCTGGTGATGGATGGTATGACATTTCGAGAGAAACTATGTGTTGTAGAAACTATGTATTGTTGCGAGGTTCTCGAGTAGTTTGGTTTAGTTTTATTCTGTTTCGGTTGTTGATGTATTGGTTAAGATGTCTTTTATTTTAGTTGTATTTAGTTTCATTCATTCTGATCAGTTATTATATATTGCATTATTTATATATGTTGTTATTGTTTTTAAAAATTTGTTGGATAATTATTGTTGGTTATGACTCATTGGTTTGATAATTTATTTTTTTAGTTCTTATGATGGATGTTTTATGGATGTCCAAAGTCCGAATGGTGCATACCAAATCATTTTTATCTAATCCACTACTTCTAACTCTAATAGAATGGAGATATAATTTATAAAGGTGATTTCCATGATTTTTAATAAGTAGTTTCTAGTCCGTGGGGATTGGGAACACCCTTCAAGCTGAGTACTGTTTTAATCCAAGTGTTGTTTTAGTGGAATTCTAGGATGATTCCTTAAAAAGGGTGTTAAAACCTAGGTTCTCATTAGAGACTATGTTATATAGTGTTATCTAATTATTTAATTAGTCAGTAGATCAGAGATAAGAATGATGGGACTCACAAGGTCAGTCTGAGGAGATTATCATGATCTCTTCCAATTTAAATCCTTGAGTTTCCTTAGGTAGTAATGATTTTAGATTTTATTCTAATTCTAAGTTTGATGGATTTTTTAGATTAAGATTTTATGTTTATGCTGGTGGTTCTTTGATTCTCACTATCATAGATTGAGTTTATTTGGGGAAGGGGGGTCATTCTTGGTTGTTTTAGGACAAGGAAGGGATATGTAATCAAGGCATGATCTTTTTTATTAGGTCTTGATGAACCAAGAAGCAACCAAGTAATTAATTTTAGACATATTTTAGGGACTATTTCATGACTTTTCTATGGGTTTGAACCTTATCTCCAAGAAGAGATTGGGTTTTCATCAAATTTTGACTTTGTATTTAGATGTATTGGTTCTTGGGATTCCATTTGTTACCAATGGTAAAGGAATGAATATGGTCTTGTGATATATTGGTTATGTTGGATTTGATTTTGGTTTAAGGTTGTGTTGTGTTCATACTAGGACAGATATGGTGGAATCAAATTTGTGTGTCTATGTGTGAAAAGTATATTTCATTAGAAAAGTTTTTTCCTTTTATAATGAGGACTTAAGGATTATTATTTATAATGAGATTTCTTTTCATGAAATTGTTTATGTGGTTTATCTAATTTTGATGTTTATGAGGTGTTTATTTTTAATATGAAATCCAGGAAGTATTTTAGTTTTGAAATTGGTCTTTTTATGAATGAATTTAAACTCTCTTGGGGTGTATTTTAAGAGTGGTTGGTTTTGAAGAATAAAATTTTTAGGGTGTATTGGCTTTAAACTAGTTGATGGTGATTTGAAATGGAAATGGATTAATATGAGAGGTTTTAAGGGTAATTTATTTTATACTAGAGTGTGTGTGATGTTTTGAAAGGTTCAAGTAGGATTTGATTTTGAATGATTTTGGTTGTTTCAAAATATTAACATTTGAAATAGTAGTGAAATAGGTTTTATTGGTTTCTCAAAATGGAATGATATAATTTTGAAAGTGTAGGTTTCTTATTTTAAGGGAAGCTAGTTATTTTTAAAACATGACTTTGGATTTCATTTGGATTTTGACCCTTAGAGAGTGTTCCAAAGGTCAATGATTTGAAATTTCATTAAAATATAAATATTTTGAATTAAAAAATGGACTTGTATCTCAAAATGGTTTTAGAAGTGTCTATTCATATGATTTTTTGTTTTTAATCTGTCCTTTTCTGGAGTTGGGGATACTTGATGTGAATTTTGAGGCATGATCGGGTTGAGTCCATGTATCATGTTATTTATCATAAACCTCCTAGAAATGTATTAAGTAAATTTAGGGTAATTATATTTAAGTTTCTTCCTCCATCTATTTTTAACACCAAACATACTTCAAATAGAGTGGTTGGTGTGGTATCATCATCTTGGTGGCGTGTTTTGGAATTATACAAGGGGGGTTTTAGTGGATCTATTTTATAACTTTATGTATAAATTGGTTTATGTCTATGATCCTTGGTTAGATATTTAGATCAAGGAGGTAATTTTTTTAAAAAAGTTCATTTCATGTTGATTGTTTGTTTTTGGATGATTTTTCAAAGGAGATTGATATTGATGAGGTTTACATAGTTTAACGTATCCTTCAGATGATTCATTGTTTTTATTTTGAATGTGTTGATTATTTGGTTGAGATATATTTTGGCATTTTTGTTTGGCGAGTTTGGAGAAGTTGTGGCTCTAGGATATCATTCCCTGGTGTATTCTTTGGGTGCCTTATGGTAACTCCTTATGATTGGTGGTTAAACTGGGGAATGTTCATGTCTTGTTTCTCGATGGTGTTCATTGTTAATTTTTTCTTAGTGTAAGACATGGAATGGGATTGGGTTTATTGGTTTGTACATAGGGAAACCTATGGTACACGAATGAGTAAATGGGGAGTATGGTTTGTTTCAAGTAATACCATGGGTCCCTTCATGTTTTGTTTTTATATCAAGATCATCATTGTACGGTGTTTAATGATATTGGACCCTAGTTACCCTTATGTACAGTTCATAACCCCAGGGTTAGAATTGAATTGTTTCTTGACAAAGCATGTTTTTTATTGTTTTTCTTCTTAATATTTTGGAATGTCATTATTTTTTGTGATCTATTCTTTTTGTCATTCGGGTTGTTTCTTATAATAGTAACTTCTGTGTGTATTTTTGTTAATGATTTGTAATTGGATATGTTTGAGAGAATTTTTATACCCCTTTTGGATATTTCATCTTTTTGTTAGTTTTATGGAATTATCTTTTCATAAAAAAGTTGTTGTTGTTTTTCTACTACTCTAGATAAATTCAAAATTTTGGGGAGACCTATATGAGGCATCCACATACTATAGTTTCTATTGATTAGATATAGATTAGATCTTTCTTGAGGTGGCATGATTTTTTGTAAGGATTTGTTCTATTTTTTCAGAAATTATTCTTTTACATTGATGATCAATTTTTAGATTATTAGTCCTCATATCCTTAGAATCATCTTCTAAAATTCATCCTAGATATTTTTATGAATTTTTTGTGGTCGACTACTTTGACATAAGTCTTTATTGGGGAAGAATGTGGCGCAATGGGGTGAATTACAACACCCATGTGTATTTGTTATGGATTATTTTATATTATATGAATTTATTTTAAGGTGTTTTAATTTTTTGAGTTATTTTGGATAAAAATTTAGAAATATGGAAAACTTTGGGGTGACACACAGTTAACCCATATGGTTAGGTGAACCATGTGGTTCCCATGCAATAATACTTAATTCCATGAGAGAACTGTTTTTCATGATTAGTGTATAGTTTGAAAAACCATGAAGAATATATAAATAACCATGAAACATGATTTGTGTGGGGGAGTGAATTAGATGGTAGTCAAATGGTTTGGGGGAACCATGTGGCCCAAACCATGTGATGTGTTTTTTACGCACTGGACCTTGCATGGTTAGTGAATGGTTTGGAAAACCATACAGTCATCCCATGTTTTTAAAAGTGTGAAATTTTGGAACCACCCAAACTCTTTTTAACATTATTGGCCTATCACTTCTTCCCCTCTTACTCATATGGTCCAAGGAACATGTGGATAGCTCCTCAACCTTTATCCTCATTATTTTTTATGGTTTCTGTCATTCAATTCAAGAAAATTTTCAAGTTATTATCCCTCTTTTCGTATACCTTTCTCTTATTCTCTTCTCTCTATACTTTCTCCCTCAATTTTCAATTTTCCCATAAACCCTAGAAACTATTTGGGATATGTTTAGGGTTCAAAGTGAGTTTAATAATGGTTTTTTTGTGTGTGTAGGGTTTGAATAGGTCATTTCCATGATTGGTAGAATATTCACCTTCACAGGTGACATGTTTCTACCTGTAACCTCTTAAATTGAGGTTGGTATTTCTATGTAACCACTTTATATTATATGTGAAGATATAGATTTTATGATGTTTCTTAATTCCCCACTTTAATTTTATCATATCAATACTACAATACAACATTACCTAATGTTGTCTCCTTTGATACTTCCTCCTAAGAGTTTCTTATTCAATTTTTTTTATTTACTATGTTTTTAAGGGAAAATTTTATACTAAAACAAAGATAAAATGATATCTCAACAATAAAATGGGAAATTAAATAATAGAATTAAAATATAATAAATGAGAGTTGTGTAATAAATATAATGAGAACAATGGAAAACTCTAGTGATTCTCATAGATCATTGTTTATTCATTGCTTAAAGATATTTTTGTATTTATAACTCTCTCGATACACAATAAATGATGAAACAATATACATCTCATCTAGTTCAAAATGGTGAAATAAACAACTAATATTCCATCTACTGATTTCATTTCAGCATAAGTTAATCTATGCACTCAAAAATCATTGAGTATAAGGACACAAATGACCTCTCAATGTACTCACAATATTCTATTGATGATTGAGAAATTATTATAGAGATAATCATCATCAGACATCTACTCATCCTGAATTAGAAAGACTTATCCTATGATCAACATATTTCGATCTTAGTAATATTGGTCACATAATGGTTGATTGCGTATTGACTAAAGGAATAATAAAAGAACAACATACATCAATCAAAATTCAATGTTCATTAATACAGAGATAATCACAGTTTGGAATTCAAAAAATGAAATTATCAGAAAAAATTCAACATTTAATTACACCAGATTCAACCATTAAATAATTTTTCTGATCATGATCATGGAGAAGAATGAATCTTAAACCTTCATCTCCATCAAATAGAACAATATCGTGAATTTCTCCCATGAATATCCCGAGGATATCCTAGTCTCTTGCTCCTATAGGATCTATTGTCTTCCTCCCTATCAGTGTGAATATTTTTGTGGAAGTACATACCTTTTAATTCACCTTGCAAACTGTTGGGACCACTTTGTTTATGAATATTGTATTTGTAGTTAATGAGTGTCAATGGATTTCAATGAGGATCAACATAAAGAATTAACTCTCCTAAGTAAAATAGAGAATGGAAATTATACATTGGTTGATATTTATCCTGTGGTTAATATATGTGTATCAAGAGTGATAAATTGGCTACAACAATTAAGTATGGTTGAATTAATTTTTGGAAGGAGTAAAAGAAAAGTAGAAGAAGAGGTTGAGGAATAGGATTGGAATTTTATATTTGTAAACACTTATTTTTACACAAAGTAATTATTTTATGACTTTACCAAAAAATAGGGGCCATCTATGAAGGGTCAACCACTCTGATGGGAAGCCCTCAAGGCCAGCCTGCAAGAGGTAGGTTGTGTGCGGGCCGTGAATAAGCTCGCAGGTGCCACATGGTGGCGAACTCGTGCAGCGTGGGCACTAGGAGTGCGCCCGAGGAGTAGAATGGGTGCGAAGAGCGCACCCGTAGAGTGAACATAGTACGGGGAAGTAAAGTTGAGGGAGGAGGAGTAATCTGATCCGCTAATGCCACATCTTGATTGATAAACAGTGAGAAAACTTTGTGGCATTTCGATATGGGACATGGTTTTAAAAACGCAGACATAATAATTACTGTCCACCTGATCTAGCTGAAGATCCCAGCCGCACATCACATCCCACGTACAAGGATATAATTTGAACCACTTATCTTCCATGCACTAAGTGTGGTTGAATTAGAGCCATCCGATCTTTGATCAAGGGTTGTATTCGACCTCTGGCCACCCGACATGAACTAGTGCATTGGAGAAGCTACCGAACTTCCATGATTGAGTCTCTGGCCATTATAGAAGAGAAAACCCACTTCATGAGGATCGTCTGGGAAACACGATACCATGAATGCATCGAAGTAAGGAAGAACAAGCATTGGATGAGGAAAATGAATTTATCAGAGGTCGTTTCATGTTGAGCACACAAGGAGTAGAGATCTGCATGCATACCACTTTGCATACACATGAGTATGGTAAAAAGTGAAATTAGAAATAACTGAGAAACTCGGAATATCTCATGACCATGATTCGAAGATTTAAAAACTGCAATATTTGTGCAATATCACGAGGATTTTGGATGTGGAAAGATTCAAAGTATACTTATAAAAAGATACCCACCAATTCAAGAAGGGTTGCTACTCCCAAGACTTTGAGATATCCTGTTAAGAGAAATAGAGTTTCTCCGATCTTCAAGTTCGAGATGGGAATTGCCTAATCTGTGAACCATTCTGGGTTCATGAAGTCTATCCCATCTACCATTCTGGTTCGCGAAGAAGGAGAACCATAAACCACTTCTGGTTCGTGAAGAGAAGGTCCCACGTACCCTTTTGGTTCACAAATAATTAAACTGCATACCACTTAGGTACGTGAGGGGGGAGACCTGCAAACTGTCCTAGGTTCATAAAGAGGGCTCCCATGAACCATTCTAGGTTCATGAGGAAACGGTACCATGTACCATGTTGGTTATGCAAAGATGAGGTCTCATGAACCAAAAGAACCGCAAACCATCTTGGTTAATGAAGGAGGTCCGCACTTCTTGTGCAAAGGAAGCTCATGCATCCTTAGCGCAAGGAGAGGCCGCTAACCATCCTAGTTCATAGAGGAGACAATTTTCATAAGATAACTCTACCTGTGGTGTATAAACGGAAAATAGTATCATCAAGCCGTACTGAAATATACACATCGAAGTTTGAAGTAAACCACATTCTCATGACTATAAAGAAATCAATTTGAACACTGTAGTTGAGAAAGGGAGAATAATAGAATGTGTATGGCAATGAGAAGTGAGTGCATGAATTCATATGCATGATTTGAAGAAGAACACAATTAAAGTACAAGAATATCTGAATCAAGTGCTAAGAAAAGGGTATAAGAGGTTGTGTGTGTACTAAAAGTCACCATACTCATTTGGGACTTCAGACAAGAACGAAGAAGTGAAAGTTCATGCATACATGAATAATTTGAAGAGAAGAATCCTAAACTGATGGTGCACATGTCTAAATAAGGGAATAGGAAGAGCACATCTATATTGTCACATGAATGGTCATGGGCATACATGGAATAAGAAAATTTGATTTTGATGATTCCTAGTGAAATGGTTTTTAGTGTTTGAATAATCACAAAAGAATTTGTGATATTGTCCAAGAAGAACAAGAAACTTAGTACATCTTGTTATTGCACTGGAGAAGAAGATTAAATGTTAAATAACATCAACTCTTGACCCTGATTCAAGAAAATTATCATGTTGAACAAGAGGCAATGACTTCCATGCCTATCTATTGAAGGGACCTTCGTGTCCATAAACTGAGTGTGACTTCACCCAAGGCAGTGAGCTAAGGGGAGTCCATGGAAGTGATTTGAGGGAAGTAGTGAGCTATCCCTAAACCTTGTAAAGGCTATGTTCCTGGGACAGAGGGACTATACTCGAACCTTGTAATCCACACCTAGTGAAGATTAGGGGAATTAGGTACGACAAACAACTTGTCAGCATATGCTTCTTGGACGTAGCCCTTAAGGGTTAACCAAGTAAATGTGTTGTGTCATCCTTCTGCATGTGAATTTTTTAATTACTGCACATATCTATCATAAAATTTTAATTAATTTCTTACCAATGCTGGAATAAGATCCAATAATTGCGAGAAAAAGTTGACACCCTAATTCACCCCCTCTTAGGGTTCCCTAGGGTCCTTCAATTAGTATCAGAGGTAAGGGTTTTACGTATGTTGGATACACCTCATTAATTATATTTAGAAGAGTATTTTAATTTTATTTCCAAAGTCAACAATGAAGAGAAGTCTTGATGAAAGTTCAGTTATCTCTTAGCAGAAATCTACTCCCAACAAGTCCATGATGAACATGAAAAAGAAATAGAAGAATCAGTTGAAGAAGTCTCTCATGTCCAAAGAAGATGTAGTGTCTCGTTCTCCATGCCCTTTCAATAATAGTAAAATATTAGGCTTGGGAAATAAAGAGAAGGTGGCTCAGGTTTCAACTAGAAAAAAGGAAGACACCTCTATCTCATTTTCAAGTGATCATGTGAAATTAAGAACCTATAAGCCTGATATTCATAAAGAAAGAGTTGATTGCATTTATTGAATATTTCAATGTATGAAGGCTAAAATAACCTGACTGAGAAGAGACATTGATAATATGGAGGAAGGCCTAGTAAAAAAAGTATCAGAATATTATAACCTCTCTAGACAGATTGAATCCCTTTAAGAGAAAGAGGGAGTCAATAAGACTCTAGAAGAAAAGATCCATGCATTTAAAGATGAGATGAAAAAAGGCACTGAAGTCAAGGTTATAAATTTGGAAGAAACTTTCATGAAATTCAAGGATCTTGAATCATTGTTACAAACCAAAGTCAAGTTGCATGAAGATGGGGTTGAAATATTGAAAAAGTCTTGTAATGGGAAGATGATCATGACTAAAGATCGAAAGATCAACCTCAATATGGAATGTCTAAAATTGGAAACCCAATTGACCAATCCTAAGAAGACACATATTGAGACTTCACAAAATAATAAAATCGTTTCATCTGGAACTCAATGTTCACTGGAGGATTCTAAAGCCAAAAGACATCCAACACGTGATAAGAAGATCATGACTTCATTCATTGATCTATCACAAGTAGATGAAAAAGTGAAGGTACCATCCATAAAAACATGTGCTACTATTTCTAATAATTTCCCTACTAAAAGTACATGTTGGATGAAAAATTATAAACAAGTATGGATGAGGAAAGGTGAGGAGAAGAAACCAACCACTATAAATCGGGTGGACAAGAATAAGAAGCTAGAAGATGGTTCCCCCGGTAGAGCACAACACATTAAGAAAAAGGCCAAACAACATTATACCAAAGATATCAAGAAGACAATATTTGTGGGTCAATGTTGGTGGTACAGTAGATTTGGGAATTGTGCACTTGACTGTTGGTACAATCCTTTAAAAAAAAGCATAGATAAAGCCCATGTCAAAAGAGAGAAATCCAGAAAAGAAGAAGCAACATCAACAGATCGAGAAGAATCTGTATACTGCAAACAGATTTGGAATGCTAGACAACATTTGTGATGTATGCAATGGGAGTGGTCACAAGAATGGGGAATTATTATCTAAACACATATTCAGAGCTGATAAGATTAGAAGACCATATAATCCAGCTAAGAGAGAAGAAGCTACCTTGGGAAGAAATCAGAAGAATAATGAAAAGGAAAAGTCTCCCAAGAAGACTCTAAGAAGGAAAGGTGAGAAGTACTTGGATTCAAAATCCAAGAAGTTGAAGAGTGGTACATCCAAAATAATTCTTAAAAATTATGACACTATTAAGATTCCATGTGGGAAATCCAAACTTACTACAATTGTTCCCAAATACATATTGGTTATCTTGCCTGAATATTTGGAAAGAATGAGAATAAAAAAAGATGCATAGGCTAAGGCGAGTGCAATAGGAAATAAGTGGATTCCGCATAATGATATAAAATTCCTATGTATGAGGTGAAACAATGCTGGTCACGCTGTTAATAATTTCAGTCCATTTATTCCAGCCCAAGAAGAATTCCTTAGGAAGATGAAAGTTGCATCAGGATATTCTAGTTCTTTGAAAGCTCTTAAAGAAAGAAGACTCAAACACAAAGAGATGTATGAAATATTGAGATCCACACATCCAATGTCATAATTGAAGATCAAATGTAAAAGAGTGACGAGTGATGTAAACAGATTATCATGGTTGAGAAAATCATATCAGCCTTCTAGATTATATTAAAGAAGCAAGGAGGATCAACCTTATTCCCGAAATAGATTATGTATTGTACTAATCTTACAGGGAATTGAAGGTGAAGAAAGCACTCCGGGGGAGAACTTGAGAATTTATCCCTTAAGGGGGAGACACATGAATAAGTTTTCAGAGTTATTATCTCAATAAGTATCAACTTCAATTGGTTTTAAATTCATATACTCGGAAGATTGTCTTAGGATCATGTCATTGGAAAAGGAGTTTCAGGTTGACAATCTCATTTCACATTTATTATCCTCATCATGGAATGAAAGAGGAAAGGGATGTGAATACAATTACATGATTTCTCATCGCATGAGGTATCATGATCAAGGGATAATGGACAACTTGGTTATCCATATAAAATCCTCGTATTTTATATATCGAGCATTGATCAAGTAGACTTAGAGTGAAATGATTGGTGGCACAATTTCTTAAGTATGGACTGATACCCTCTATACCATAAAATTGTTATTTATTTTAAATAATGGAGAGAGAAATTGAAATGAAAGTTGAAAAGTGAAAGAGAAAGAGTAGATAGAAGACTGTCATTTTGACATTGACATGCTCATATTAGATAACATCGAAGTATTGATAACAAACACAAAGTGGGAGATTTTTGGGACCACATTGTATATGAAGATTGATTTTTTTTTCAATGAGTGTCAATGGATGTCAATTATGATCAACATGAAGAAGGAACTCTCCTAAGTAAAATGGAGAATAGAAATTATACGTTGGTTGAGCTTGATCCTATGTTTCATATAAATGTATCAAGAGTGATACATTGGCTAAAACAATTAAGGATGTTTGAAGTAATTTTTGGAAGGGGTAAAAGAAAAGGATAATAAGAGGTTGAGGAAGAGGTTTGTCAATTTATATTCGTAAAAACTTAGTTTTACAGTAAGTAATTATTTTATTACATTACCAAAAAAATAGGGGCCATCACCGAGGGGTCAACCACTCTCAAGGGAATCCCTCAAGGCCAGCCTGCAGGAGGTAGGGTGTGCGCGGGCCGTGCATACGCCCGCAGGTTCCACACAGTGGTGACCCTATGCAACGTTGGAGCTAGAAGCGTGCCTGAGGAGCAGAATGGGTGCTAAGAGTGTGCCCATAGGGTGACCATGTTACATGGAAGTACCGTGGAGGGAGGATGAGTAATCTGATCCACTGCTGTCATGACTTGATTGATAAACCATGAGAAAAATTCACAGCATTTTGATGTGGGAAAAGGTTTTAAAAACGCAGACGTAATCCTAACCGTCCATCATATATCACTGACTATCTTAGTCGCACATCGCATCTTTCATATAAGAATATAATATAGATGCTCATCATCCCCATGACATGTGTGGTTGAATCAGAGACATTTGATCTTTGATTGATGGTCTTCTTTAATCTCTGGCCACTCGACGCAAACCAGTGCATAAGAGAAGCTATCGAACCTCCATGATCGAGTCTATGACCATTATAGAAGAGAAAAACCACTACATGAGCACCATCTGAGAAACATGATACCATACATGCAACTACATTTTAATGCATGCATCAAAATAAGGAAGAACGAGTGTTGGTCGAGGAAAATGAAGTTGTCGGAGGTCGTTCCATGTCTAGCGATCAAGGAGGGAAGATATTCATGCATACCTCTTTGCATATGCATGAGGATGGTTACAAAATAAAATCAGAAACAAATGAGAAACTTAGTTTATCCCACGACTGTGATTTGAATATTTCAAAACTACAATATTTTTGCAATATCTCAAGGATTTTAGATGTGGAAATATCTAATCTATACATATAAAAAGAGACCCACCGATTCTAGAAGGTTTGCTTCTCCCAATCCTTTGAGATATCCTATTCAGAGAAACAGAGTTTATTCGATATTCAAGTTCGAGAAGGGACTTTCATGATCCATGAACCATTATTAGTTTATGAAGTTTATCCTATGTACTATTCTGGTTCACAAAGAAGAAGAACCACAGACCACTTTTGGTTCGTGAAGAGAAGGTCCTGCGTACCCTTTGGGTTCGTGAAGAAGTGAACCACATACTACTTTAGTACATGAGGGGGGGGGGACTCGCGAACTGTCCTAGGTTCACAAAGAGATCTCCCGTGAACCATTATAGGTTCGTAAAGAAATAGAAATACGTACCGTGTTGGTTCTACAAAGAGGAGGTCTTGTGAACCAAAAGAACCACAAACCATCCTGGTTCATGAAGAAGGTTTGCACTTCGTGTGTGAAGAAATCTCATGCATCCTTAGTGCAAAGAGAGGTTGCGAACCATCCTGGTTCGCAGAGGAGACAAAGTTCATAAGATAACTCTACCTGTGGTGTGTAAAAGGAAAATAGTATCATCAATCCATACCGAAATATACACATAGAAGTTTGAAGTAAACCACATACTCATGACTATAAACAAATCAAAGTGAAAACTGTATGTTGAGAAAGGGATAAGAAAAGAATGTGCATGGTGATGGGAAGTGAGTGCATGCATTCATATGCATGATTTGATGAAGAACTCAATTAAAGGACAAGAATATCTAAATCAAGTGCTATGAAAAAGGGAAAATAGGTCGTGTCTATACTAAATGGAACCATACTCATTTGGGCCTTCAAACAATAAATAAGAAGCAATAGTGCGTGCATATGTGAATACTTTGAAGAGAATCCTCCAAAACCAATGGTGCACGTGTATAAAGAAGTGAAGTGGAATATCACATATATATTTTCACAGGCATGGTCTCATGAATACATGGAATAAGTAGAGTCTATTCTGATGATGCCGAGTGAAATGGTTTTCAGTGTTTGAACAATCACAAAAGAATTTGTGATACTTTCCAAGAAGAACGAGAAAACATACTACATATTGTTGTTGACCTAGAGAAGAAGATTGATTGTTAAAGAGAATAAACTCTGGACCTCAGTGCAAGAAAAGTCTCATGCTGAAAAATAGACAAAGACTTCCATGTCTATCTTTTAAGGGACCTTCATGTCCATAAACTGAGTGTGACTTTACCCAGGTTAGTGAGCCAGGGGAGTCTATGAATGTGATCCAAGGGAAGTAGTGAGCTATCCCTGAACCTTTTAAAGACAGTGTGCCTGGTACATAGTGACTATACCTGAACTGTGTAATACACACCATGTGAAGATTAGTGGAATTAGGTATGACTGGAAACTTGTTGGTGTATTATCCTTGGACGTAGCCCTTAGTGGTGAACCAAGTAAAAGTGTTGTATATTCCTTCTGCATGTGAATGTTTTAATTACTGCACATATCCATCATATGGGTTTAATTATGTTCCTACCAATGTGGGAACAAGATCTAATAAATGGGAGAAAAATTTAACACCCTAATTCACCCCCCTCTCAGGGTGACCTAGGGTCCTTCACAAACATTCATGGTCTATAGCTGAATTCATATTTTTCTAAACTCAAATCATGAGTTTCCACATGTGAAAATATCACAATGAATCCTCTACATAGTGAGACTCAAGAAAAAACTCCTATAACATAATGTTGATAGCTTCACATGTTCCTTTCTTTGATATTCAACAAGATAAATCTGGTCATGAAATTCAAAATGATTTAGTATTCATCATTCTTCTATAGTATATTATAAAATATTCACAGTATCTCCTCAACTCAGGTGATCTCTATCCCAAAATAATGATCTAGGGATCTTCAATATTTATCAATGAAAGAATAGTACCAATTTGGCTACAAAAATATTCTACATGAAAAATCGGCTACATGACTACGAAGCTTGGGAATTCACCTATATAGACTCTTTCAATTTTACAAAATTCAGCTACATGATCATCCTTCACATTTTTATACATCACTAATTGGGTACATGTATTTTATCTATGTGATAGTTCTACTCTATGTATTTTGATTACATAAAAACTTCAAGTTCAGGAATTCAGCTATGGAGTTATATCACCTATGTGAATTTGGATAAATAGACCCCCTTAAAAAATTTTCCTATGTTGAACATTTAGGTATGTGGCACACAAAAATTCACTTTTATAGGCATCGAACTATGTGGATATACTTTTATAAATATATTTATGAGATCCTGTGTCCATACAACCATTCAAAATTAGAAATATGTTTTAATTTTGATTTAGTGGCTAGGTCATTTGTAGACTAGGATTTAGGACAGAGTTTTAAGGCTAGAAACTCAAAAAAAGTGGTGTTTGAGACGTAGATAGATGCTCAATATAATAACCTAGGGATTAGGAGGGCCCTGGGATTGGTTGTTTTAGCCTAGTTTGCAGCATGTCATTAGTTATTTAGTGGCTGTAGATAGTATCCTAGTTGGATAATGTGACCAATGAAATTCTAGTGGTCAATACCAGCAAGCATGTGGGGGAATTAAATGGAAAAAATGACCCTTATTACCCCAAATCAAGTTTTAATGGGGCAACCCCCTTTCTCCCTCCCTGTTTATGTGCATGGTAAGGGGTCAACTCCCCTCTCCACCCTTATCCACCTTATTTGGGGTGTGTTTCTTGTCCATTTTTAGTGATCATAAAAGGTATAACCTAATCTACCTTCTCCTATATCATCTCTTTCATTTCCAACCAATTATTTTGTTGTTCTAATTTTGGTCAAAAGTGGAAATTTCATTGGACAATGGTGAAATCAACTGCTTTAGAAGGGAATTCTGTATAGCTTGGGTTAAGAATGTCCTGAGATGATGTCCAAGTGTGGTCATTCATTGAATCATCAAAGGTATATCATGTTAGGAATTTTTATATTATTTAAATTAATATTAAAATTTTGTAACTATGGTATTGGTTCCAACATTTATAGATTTTCTATGTAATAGTTTCAATAGTCCCTTACAAACAACCCATGATTTGTAGACTTCGATTCCCACACGACATGATAGCGTGATGAGTTATCCCACATTATGATGAGTTTTTTAATTAATTAATTAATTATAAATGTTATAATTAAATAATTGCAGATGTTTTATAGAGTTAGGAGATCCAAAAATTAAAACAGTTTTGTTTGATCATGGATGAGGCTGGAAGGGATTGGATTAGCCTTGGATGCTACTGGTCCCCCTTGGAAATAAAATTGGATGGCTCCATAATAGGTATGTTTTCACACATACTTACCTTATATAATTTATTCCTATTTATATTGAATGTAGATTCTTGGGATCACTGTTTAGGATGTTTCTCCTAGTTAATTTAATGAAATGAAATGTTTTTATTTGAATTAATTTTACTTCCTAAAATGATCAAGCTTCAGAGGTCAAGATAAACCCCTATGTTCCATCTTGATGCCTTGGTTGCCGATGGCTGTGGACAAGAACTTTATGAAAATTGGTATAGTCCAAACCATTTAATAGGTGAGGTCAGACCAAATAAGAATCAAGATCCCATTAATAGGTTCTTACGACACCACAAAGAAGGAGTTCTGGGTGGACCTAGTGATCATAGGTTGTATGGGACATAGAGGATCACTTTAAGGATTCTTAGTTTTTTGGGATTCTTAGGACTTATATGGGATTAGCTACCCTCTTCTTTCTAAGGTAGGCAGGCCTTGGTGGATACACCTTTGTCAAACAAGCATGATGTTGTGTGAGTGGACCAACCCAGAGTGACTCTAAGGAAAGATATGGTTCATGGGCCATCTCTCATCCATTTCCTATATGAAGATCCCCTATGTAGTAAAAAAGGTTGTGCCGACCTATTGATGACTTCATGGGATGTGACTGACCAGGAGAATTGAGTTTTTATTTAAGACCACGTTTGAGAATGAGGGATCTAAGTTGAGTACCTATGTTTGGTTACCTAGAGGAACCCTAGCAGGTGCTAGTTGACAGACCGACCTTGAGCAGGTATGAATGATGATGGGTAATGATGGTTATAGGTGGAACCTTGAACCTATACAAATTTGTAATCCTGATCTGGGAAAATATTATAGTGTTGGTCATAGATGTTTAAAAATCCATTATGTTTTCTTTGATTATGTTGGTTTATGGAATGCACCCTCAGGGTGGGTGTAATATAGTTGGGTTTCCAAGGTTATGTATCTGGGTACTCAGTTGGACTACCATGATTATAGCCAGTATGGATGGGTTGACACATTCTAGAGCCGGATATGGTTGGAGTAGCTATAAATTTAGAGCTCAGTATTTGATAAAATCCGCCTTCGATTTGGTGATAAGATTCTAATATGGGATTATTTGGCTTTAGAGAGTGAATTATAGGACTTCCATGGGAATCATCCCTAGAGTTATGAGGATATGATAGGGGTTTCATGGATTTTGAGATCGAATGATTGAACTTCCATGGGTTTCATCACTGTAGTTATGAAAAAATGGTTAGGGACGCCTTGGATTAGGATCCTAGATGATAGGATTGTCCTGGGATGGGTCCTTAGTGTAGTGGGAACACTACTACCAATACTGCCTTTATCAGCGCTAGAAAAAGAGCTGATAAAGCCAGCATAGATAAAGGGGGGGGGTCCCCTTTATCAGCGCTCTGAAAAGTGCTGATATAGGACCCCTTTATCAGTGCTAAAAAAAGCGCTGATAAAAGGGGTCTTTTATCAGCGCTGAAAAAAGCGTTGATAAAAGTACCCCTTTATCAGGGATTTTTTTAGCGCTGATAAAGGGGTCCTATATCAGCGCTTCATTTATCAGAACTTTCATTTTAGCGTTGATAAAGGACCATTTTATCAGCGATTTTAAAAAAGCGCTGATAAAAGTTAAAAAAATTAAAAAAATTTAAAAAAAGTTAAAAAAAAATTTTAAAAAAATTAAAAAATACTGCGAATCAGGTGGGCTTTTATAACGCTTGAGCCCCCCATTTTACAGTGCTTTTCTACCCCTGTACCATGCACCCCATGAACCCCCTTCACCCTTTAACAGCGCTTGCTGCTATATTCCCTCATGCGCGCGCGCCCCTGCTTCCCACAGGATTTGAACTCGAGACCTCCCCCTTGCGCGCCTAAGCCTTTACCACTACTCTATTTCGATTTGTCTTCCAATTCATGATATATATATATATATATTTAGTTATATTTATTCGTATACTAATATATATTTATATTAATATATATATAGTTATATTATAATATATATATAGTTATATTAATATATATATATAGTCATATTAATATATATATGTATATTAATATTAATATATATATATAGTGATATATATATATATAGTTATATTTATTTGTATAGTAATATATATTTATATTAATATATATATATAGTTATATTAACATATATATAGTTATATGAATATATATATAGTTATATTAATATATATATATACTGATATTAATATATATATTTATAGTAATACTAATATATATATATATATAGTTATATTAATATATATATAGTTATTAGATTAATATATATATGTATATAGTTAGATTAATATATATATATATATAGTTAGATTAATATATAGGTATATAAATATTCATATATTTGTATTTTAAATAAAATGGATGTTAGTTATTATTTAGATAAAGCTAATATATTTTATATGTAAATATATTTTATTATTTATATTTATAATTAAATTTTTAGGTGTGAATATATAAAAAATATGAATATATTGTTATATTTTTTATTATAAATAGCAGTGAATTATAAAAAAGGATGAAATTTCAAAGACATAATATCAATATTATTGCAATACCTTGGAATAAATTCAGACCCCACCAAAAAAATCCAATAATACCCCCTTAAACGAGGGTGAAAATCCACAAAATGTTAAAAAATTGGGGTACCCCGACTAAAAACTCAGTTTTGGAGGCCTTCTGGGCCTTTTTTGGCGTCAAAAATCACTTGACCAAGGTCTCCCCAAATCATAGTGACGTAGGGCTCGTCGCAGGCTTCGATTTGATATGTGGTAGAGCTCAAACGGACACCCTGATCAAAAGTTATGGCCATTTGAAGTTTCAGTTGCATTTTCAACATATTTTGGATCTTTTTTTAATTTCTTTAATTTTTTTAGTCTTCAAATTGTTATTAAATGACTATTACTCCATAATGATTATAAAATTAATAATTAAAAATATTTTTTTAATTTTTTAAGAAGCCATTTTCATTAAATATCTTATATATTAACTATAATAAGTGTAAATGTACATTTATACTTATCTAAAATATATTTAAAAATTATATATTATATTTATATAACAATATAACTATATTTATATATTTATATATTAATATATTTCTAACATTTTTTATGAAGCCGACCCTTTATCAGCGCATTTTTTAAAGCGCTGATAAAGGGGGGGGGGCACTGCGAAAAACTATTTTTGTGGTAGTGGAATCAGTTAGGGATACCATGGATTTGGATCCGACATGCTACGTGGGAGGCATCGTCATCACTATGTTCTTAGAGACACTGAATAATCGTCTAAAATAGGTATAGTCAAACAAGGTCATTAACCTAAGGATCAATAAAAATGTATTTATTTTTGGAATTCATTTATTTATTTGGATGATCATGTCACATGGAAATATCATTAACTATAATGGTTTGTATGGGACTTCATTTGTGGTTTCCTTATGAGTTTTTTACTCACACGCTACTTAATATTCCACTATACTTGAGTACCTAAGAATTTGTTCACTTGGTTGTAGGCACAGGTTAAACTGAGGCTTGGGTTTGATCAATTAGGATGGATTAGAAGAGTAACATGATATTGGGATTTGATTTGGATTTGATATTTAATGGATAACTTTTTTTTATTTTCTTTTTTTCTAGTATTCATATGTATCTGAACTAGTTAGTGAAGATATTTTCTATGTATGGCATGGATATTTAGGCCCTTACCATATTTCATTTATTATAGATCATTTAAATCCATTAATTTTTCTTCCTATTTATTTGTAATTTATGTTAATTTTTTTTTATATATTATTGATGGACTCTTATAAAAGGGGTATAGTATCCCCAAAGTGCCACCATAGACCCCCAATTCTAGATAGAAGCCTCAGGCATATGGGGAGGTGCACAAGAAGTCATTTGGTGAACCGGTTTGGACACTAATCATAAAGTGAGCCAGGGTGGGATATTAAAAAGTGGTATCTGAGCCTTGTTTTATTTATTCTTACTTTTTTTAGAATTTGGAATACATGATATTTAGGAATGTGTCAGAGATAGTGATATATATTTGGTTAGTTCAACAATAACACCTGTTTTCGTAGGAATTATAGTTTTTCAGGTGTTAGGGATTACTATTTTGTTTTTTTGGTGTTATAGTTGAATATTATTATTGTCTTGGGTGACAAATAGGATGTTTAAATTGATGATTATTTGTAGATTCTGTCTGGTTTCCCATTGGAAAGAGGCCAATGATTGGATATTAAATATTGGCCTGTAGAGGCAAGATGAGTCTCATGCATCATATCTAACATATAGGATTCAGATGGCATATAGATATTCTAGTGTGATATTTCACTATAAATTGAGACCCAATTTTTCAAAGTTTCAGCAACTAATCTTATGAAATTTTCCCATATATGTACATGGTGAATTCTACTCAACTAGGATTACTTTTTTATAAATTTCCATCTAAAGGAAGGTCATGTGGATCTATGGTGATATGTTTATTAGTGATGATGATGGTGCATACCTATGTTCATAGGAAATGCAGTGATATTTGTGGGTTAGAATGTACACATGTTGCCTCAATGGAAATCCCTTATGGGTGTAGTTATTTAGGTTCTCTTATTTAAATCTACAGTAACAAACTATATGGGTTTTCCAATATATCTTGGAATGGAATTCTACTTAACTGAACTGTGTGTGCATGTTTTCACTTTTTATGGACCGTGTAGGATGATGTTGTTGTGTTGTACCCATTGATTGAGGATACATTATCCTCTAGGGATTATTATGATGTATTTATACTTAGGGAGGATGTTTTTCATATTTATGGGCAATGGTTGGTGTGTGATGTCGTCAAATGTGAGACCTAGAGTGGGTGGTTTGGAATGTTGATATCATGGGTTGATATGGGATTGTGGATGATTCCTTGTGTTCTATGACCTTCTAAGACTTTTGGTAGGGTTATGTGGGATACCTAGAGTGTAACATCTTCATTTTAATTACTATTAAAATTACCCTTTTAGTTTTAATTTATAAGTCTTTTGATTTCAAATTAAATTATTTTTAACATAAATTTTACCATTACACATAGTATATGGGCTACTTATGGGTAAGACCCTCTTTTAATGTGTTTCATAAATGGAATAGGATGTTTACCTTATCTTAGTATGGGTAAACCACTTTGAAACCACACCACATAAGGTTACTTTAGCCATCACATAAGGATACAATCTTGTATATGGGTCACAATTAAGGGTACCAACTGACTTAAGGGTCTTGCGCAACTATAACCAAGATTTTATAAGGGTTACATAAGGGTACCAAGTAAGGTTGTTGACTTACATAATGGTACCACTTAAGGGTAATGGCTCATGTAATGGTATCTCAAAAGGGAATAATGTATGTCATGTAGGGTAATCCAATGTTTTTAATGTTAGGTCATAATAAAATAAAATATACAATAGGAGTGAATTGTGTCTCTTCAAAAATCTAGGAAAATTCAAACTTTTATCATTATTCATAATTTATAAAGATATGATGCATTCTATTCTTTATGTACATTGATAAATAGAATAATAGAGAATAAGAACAAAAAAATGATAGTGGTTTGGGGAACAAATATCCCCTAGTTCCCTCCACCAACACTCTCTCAGCGAGTTTGATGATTTTCACTAGACAGGTCCTCGTATCACAAGACCTTAACAACTAAGTATAGGAATCCGACACCATTATTGTAAGGGTTTCACTGGGAATTCTAGTTCTTTCATGAGGAACTACAAATCTATAGCTTATCCTAAGAAGATGATACTCTACCATGACTAATTCCAATTAGATGATACTCTAATAAATCAACAGATATTGATTTGATTGAATAAATAGATTAGTTCTCATAGTCATAGAAAATAAAATCTTTGAATATGTACCATTTGAAATTTATCTTTAATAAAAAATAATAGAAAAATAGCAGCAATAATACTTAATCATCAGTGTACACAGAAAAGATAGAAACATGTATTTCTCCAAAGTGTAGCTCTTTCAGAATAATAAAGATGTTTAATATTTTTTCTTTTTCATATTTTTTTATTCAAAAATATACAGCACCACGCCTTCATAATGAAAACACTCTTGGTATTTAACTAGTGAAAATTTATTTCATTCAATATTTACAGGTCCCGGAATATCACTTGAAAATCATGATTAGTTAAATTTTAAACCATCCATAGAGAGTCTTAACTTCAATTAGATTTAGGAATTGGTTAATTTATTGAATATGAGACCTTGAATTAGTTGAAAAACATCTTTGAATAGATATTTACTTCTGATGACACCATTTTAGAAAACATGGAAAATATCATAAATTTAAAACTCCATTGTTGACCATGTCAAATGTAGGGTTCCTTCACATAATGTCAAAATTAAAATGAATTGATGAAAATTTATGGTAGATTAAAAAATTAGGGTTGATCAACCATATTTTTTTTATTAAATGTAGGGTTTATTCCAAATACAGGTTCATGATCCATACATTTTATTCCAAACTTAGGGTTCCCAAACCATACATTACTCTTACAAATGTAGTGTATGAATAGTGTTTCCAAAATACATTAAAAAATGTCTAGAATAGTAAATCAAATTCGTTAACATGTAAATAAGATAAGAAATAAATTCCGGAAAAACCATTAAATTAATCTCATTAGTAAAGAAACAATTGAGTTTTTTATCATCAAAATCAATAATATTCATAGAGTATTGTTGAGAAAATACATGACCTACAATCTCTCCCTTTTTGTTGATGACAAAACCCATAAAAAATAACTTATATAAAATTATAGGTAATATAAATAAAAGTAAAATAATACTTTAAGAGATATAACATAAATAATAGTTGTCATTTAAAGTCAATTTGAATTGTAAATATTTAAATTCCCATTCTCTTTGGTTAATATAAAAACTATTTATAAAAAATTTAGAATGTTGTGTTTACCCAATTTTCTCCCTCTTTTTTGATATCAATAATAAATTAATAAAAATGGTTTGGAACACATTAAATGTATAATAGTAATGTGAATGAATGTTATAATATTATAAGAAAAAATGGCATTTATTCTAAAAGTTTAAATATAAAAAATAAATAGAAATTATTAGTTAAAAATATAATATAAAAAATAATTTCATAAGAAATGAATTATGAGTGAAATTAATATTTTGATGATAAATTTTAAAAGGTATGACTAGATGAGGGTGAAGGTTCCTATTTATATGAGGATTCCAAATCCTAAGAAGCTCGAACATCCTGATAAACACCCTTTAACTTTTCCATTATTTAACTAAAATTATTATTAAACATATCAGCCCACTGTTTCATCAAAATATTTGAGTACTGATCGACATTAAAAATTTCATCCAAATTCACTTTCATAAAATCAGGAACATTTTCTTCAGATTGAAGAAAATTTGAGGGCATTTCACTTAAATTATTGAGATGTTGTCTTATACGAGGCTAATTTAATGTTAACTTCTCAATAAGGTCTCTCTTATTCTACAAAAACACATTTAAAGGGGTAATCTCACAATAAAGATATGATGTTGATCATTTAAATCATATAAAACATAAATAATGAATTCAAAAATTATTATTGAATATATAGAAGTTTTAGGAGAAGATATAGAATCTTTGGATTGACTCGAGCAACTCATTAATGATTCAAATTGATTTTACATGTTTTTTTTATGTCTCCAATATATGTCTTTGAAATTGATTATTCATTCAATTTACCAATATGATATACCATTTCTCTTTGAATGGAATCAAAATATCATATGGTAATTTAATTTTCTCTAAGAATTTTCATATGAACTTTTACATATTCCAATTTTCCTCTTGGAACGGTTGAGTTTTTCAAATCTTCCAAATATTTCTTATTAGAATCCATCTCACTTCGAAAGGTTGAATTTTATTCTTTACTCCAACGGTCCAAAGGCCTTTATTTTTTATTGATTTTTGATAATCCACCTTTCAAGGGGTGAGGTGGAACCCTAACAAGGCCTCTAGGCATAAGTATTACATGGCCCATAGGACTTAGAGGAATTCATTTTCCCGTAGGCTTCAAAAATTACATAAAACCTAGACTAACTACATGGAACTCCTCCTCCCCAGCATCTTCTTCATGAAATCACCTCTCCACCTTTGATGGCTGTTCGGTGAGGCATTCCCATTCATGCATAGTCTTGTCCCTATGGCAGGTTCTATACCCTCTCATTCTTGCAATCCGTTTAGCTTCTGCTATGGTGAAAGCTTCTTGCTCATCCTCCTTGCAGAGCTTGTTCCTCGTAGGTCGTCTGGTTTCCATCTGCACTTAAGGTGGCCCGAAGGCCATGAGGTGGAAGAGGAAGTGACATTGTCAAGAACTTTTATCTTCTATACAGAAGTAGAACAATCCCTGTTCAGATATTTTTCAGTAGCATAGACTATTTTATTCTCAACTAATTCATTAGTTTCAACCATTTATGGTTGAAATTTATCATTACCTTGAGAATCATCCTTTATATTTTATTCTCTATGAGCTTCTTTATCAGCTTGATTCTCAGGTTTCTATACCAAAGGAGTAGTTGATACTGCTAAAAACACTGACTGGTCAACTTCCTCTATTGAAACAACGTAAACCTCTAAATATTGAATATCATGTTCATATATATGTCTAGGTTGTGAAATAAAGACCTCCATGCTATCTTCTTATGATTTCTCTTCAAGAGATTGATGAACATCTCTGGGAATTGTTGGATTAGAGACATCGAACCTGAGTCATCATATTTTTGTTTCAAAAACATTTTCAATTAAAGATTCTCCAAATTCTTTTTCAGGAATATGCACTAAACTAGCTAATTTCTAATATTATTTCTTCCCCTATGAAATAACACTGGATTATTATTAGTCATCAAAACTAGTAGGAAAGAACTTTCCTTTTATTATTCTCCAAAAGAAACCGAATTAATAATATTACTATGATGAATCCTAATGTATACTTGTATATCATGAATCTTGTTCTTTTTTTTACAAAAGTAGAGAAATAATCCTTCCATATGAAAAACCAAACATCCTTTCTTCTTTGGGAAAATAACGATGCATATATTGGATCATATACCAAATGAAATTAAACTTGATGTCACTAATCATGAAAAAATTATATACATATAAAAATAAAGAAACTTCTCTTAGTTTTTAATTCTCATATATATTGGAGATTAAATGAATTTGACCAGTACCTTCTGGGAAGCTTTAAGATCCTTTGTAAACATTTTTATAATAAAATTTGAGCAAAAAAATGTTATAATATATTTTTACTTATGTTATTTATCTCCAATGGATTGAAGATAAAAGTGAAAACCCCCTTCATGGGGACACTGAAAAATATTTTCTATCTCAACTAAATAAATGAAAAATTTTATCATATTTATGCTCGAAATGATGTTGTTATTTGTGTCACCAAAATTAAACTAGTTATTTTTATAGAACTATTTAATTCTCTTTCAAACAAATACTCTTTGTTTTCTTCATTAAAAAGAAATTCTAACCCTTGAAAGGAAAGAGCTTACTTCAATAGAATATTCTTATGATATATCCATTTGAAATATATAAATTTTCCTTGTATATTTTTTCTAAATGTTGTTGTTGTGCATTGATGCTTCAATTCACTTAGTCCTCATTCAATTTTCCTCTTATTATTTGACATTTCTGAAAATATAAAGGTTTGAGGTTCTAATTCTAGGGTTTTAAAGGAAAAAATGAGAACTACGGAAGTCAAAAAGGTTTGAAGTTGAGGGAAGAGAGAGAGAGAGAGATAGTTTTTTATGGTTTTGGGGGATGTCAGTTTGGATTCTCGAGCCAAATACTCCAAGTAATCATTATTTATCTTTATTTTAAAAATATGTGCATTCAAAACGAATAATAAATCCCCAATTTATTAAAAATTTTAAAAATAGAACAAAACAAAAAAAAGTAATTAATAAAAAATTAAGGAAATTAATTTATAGAAATTTATTTTAAATTAAATATTCCCAACCCCCCTTAATAAACTCAAAACTAGAAGTTGGAAGTGGTTTAGTGAAAATATCAACAAGTTGATATTAAACATTTAAAAATTCTAAAAATATATCCTTTTTTAAAACATGAAATCGTAAAAAAAATAATTTATTATATCAATAAGATTAGTTTTAGAGTGGCTTATAGGACTTTTCGAAATATTAATTGAACATGTATTATCACATAAAATGGGAATATTATTAAAATTAACTCCAAATTCTAGTAAAGTGTGTTTCACCCATAACACTTCTCACAAAAACTACTAGGAAATATATATTATGATTCATCGATTGATAAAGAAACTAAAAATTGTTTCTTACATGAAAATAAAACTAAGGACTTCCCTAAAAAGTGATAGGTTCTTGATGTACATTTTCTATTTAATATGTAACCTCCAAAATCAGCATCTAAATATGAAAATAAATTAAAATCATAAGTCTTGGGTAAAGAAAATATTGAAAAATTATACCTTTTAAAAATCTAAAAAATATTCTAATAGATGTTAGATGAGATTATTTTGGATTTGATTTAAATCTAGAATATAGAGAAATAAAAACATGATGTTTAGTCTACCTATTGTATGATATAGAGAAAATATGATCACACCGCTATACAACTTATGGTCAAATGGTTTTCTAGCTTCAACCAAATCAAGTTTTATATTCGTACACGTGGGAGTTGCATACGACTTTCTTTTTTTTTCCTACTCATTTTCAGTAAATCAATAATATATTTTCTTTTATTTAAAACCTTCCCAAAATCTTTTTTATAGATTTTAAACCCTTCAAGTAAATTTAATTCTCCCATCATTATAATTTCAAATTCCTATTTCTTATGATTTTAAAAATCATAACAAATATTTTTATTTGTTAAACCAAAAAGTAACATCATCTACATATATTTTTAATTATAGTATATCAGAATAAATTATTTTCTTAAATAGAGTAGGATTTGTAAACCCTGTAGAAAAACCATTTTCTAAAAAAATGTAATTTTTTTATTACAAGATCTAGTTGTTAGTTCAAGTCTATAAAAAACTTTATTAAGTTTGAAAAATAAATTTGGTAGATGAGGAATTCAAAACCATGTGGGTTTTCAATATAAACTTCCTAAATTAAATATCCATTTAGAAAAGAAAATTTTACAACCATCTGATATAATTTAAAATTCATACGAGATATATAAGTTAGAAGAATTCTAATAGCTTCTAATATAGGAAATGGTGAAAAGGATTCATCATAATTTATTCCTTCTTCCTAATTGTAACCTTTAGTTACTAATCTAGATTTATTTATAGTAATTATTCCATGATCATCTTGTTTAAATATAAAAACCCATTCGGTTCATATTACTGGATGATTGGATGGTCTTTCAATTAATTCCAAAACTTTGTTTATGCTAAATGGGTTATGTTCTTCCTACATTTCAATTAGAAAAATTTCATCTTCTAAATATTCCACTATTATACAAGGTTCTAATTGAGATAATAATACATAAAATTCATCTAGGTTTACAAAATTCCTTCTAGTTCTTACTGATTTATCTAAATATCCAATTGTAGTTTCTAAAGGATGATCCTTTAAGGTTATAGGTTGTCTAGGAAAGGCACTTTCAGGTTTATCAATTTCATATTCCATTGAACTAGATTGAATTTTATCTAGTTCAGTTTCAAAATCAATTTTAGGTGACTCAAATCTCATGTTGTCTGATGAATTAGTAAATTAATCTATTTCATTTTTCTTGTGATCAAAAGCTTCAATTTCATCAAAATTCACATGAAAAGATTCTTCAAGGACACTTGATTTTTTATACACTATATTAGATTTTGAGGTTACAAAATATCCTAGAAGGATTCTTTCATTAGCCTTTGGATTAAATTTACCAAGGTTTAACTCGATATTTAATTTATACACCTTGATTCCAAACACTTTCAAGTATCCAACAATTGTATTTCAATTATTCCAAAGTTCATTGGGTGTCTTTTTAAGAAGTAATTTTATTAAAACTTTATTCATGACTTGAGAATATATATTTATATTTCTTCCCAAAATATGGTAGGAAGAATATATTCATTTAACATAGGTCTTTCCATTTCTTGAATTTTTCTATTTCTTCTTTATCCTATTCCGTTGAGGTGTTCTCGGTGCAGAGAAGGTGTGTTTAATAACTAAGTTTTAACAAAAATAATTAAATTCTTAATTCTGAAATTCTCCACCATGATCAATTCTTAATGAAACTATTTTAAAATATTTTTAATTTTGAATAATTTTACAAAAACATTCAAATATAGCGAAAACATTAGTTTTATGTTTTAGAAAATAAGCCCACATAAATGTTGAGAAGACATCAACTATAACAAAAACTATGATCTTCCAGCCAAACATTCTACTCTTGATGGTCCCAACAAATCCATACAGATAAGTTTTAATGGTTTGGATATAGAAACTTTGTTAATAGATTTTAATGATTTCTTGTTTTTCTTTCTAATTTGGCATGCATCATATAATCTATCTTTAATAAATTTCAGACTAGGAAAATTAGAAACTATGTGTTTCTTATATAATTTATACAAAGTAAATACATTGTAGTTTCCAAGTTTCCTATACCATATCCCAGATTCCTTTTTCTCAATAGTTAAACAATTTATGTTTTGTTTTCACAAGAAATTAAGATACAAGGTATAAACATTTTCAGTTCTGGGTGGTCTAAATTTAAGCAATTTATCTTTAAAAATAGTGCATGAATTATTAAAGAAACCATCATAAAATTCATCATCACATAGATGGGAGACACTTATTAAATTTTTTTAAACCCTTGAACATATTGAACTTTATAGATCCAAATATATTTTGGATCTATAACTAACCTGACACCAACTATTTTCCATTTACTATTATCTCTGAAGGTAACCATACCTCCATCTAATTTGTCTAATGTATGAAAGTTGGAAGAGTATCTATTCATGTTTCTTAAGTAAACACTATCCATATACCATTAAAAAAATTTGTTCTTGTGATATTTTCTTTAAAAACCATTTATAAAAATTTCTTTTTGGTACCCATATTTTCTTAGGTACACTTGGGTCCAGGAACAAGGATTTGGGTAATCAGAATTTCCTTATTTTACCAAAATTTTTGGTACATGCTTCAGACATATTTTTAGAAATAAAGCCTTTTTAATTCCACAATTCTAAGGATTTCTTAAATAGTATTCCTTAGAGTAATGAACCATTATTATACAATAGAAAAAAATGACTCTTGATTTATTATTGCTTTCAAAACTAGGTAAAAATTAATTTCGATATAATTTAATTTTTTCGCTATTGATCCCTATTCCCTATTTTTCTTTTTTGATAATTTTTTTTACAAGAATTGGATTTCAAGATTATTATCCTTCAACTAATAAGATGTTATCATTTTTAAATGGATTTACATTATATTATAACTATTTTATTCTATTTTCATGATCAACATAGTTTGAGGATGATTTTTTAAAAATTTATTTTAATTATTATTTTTTAAATAGAATATTTTTATCTTAAAAAACATTATGAATAATCTTTAGTGAATTATTATTTTTTAATAAAGATTCATATCTTTCTTAAATCATAGAGTAGTGAGAAATCAATTTTATTTTAGATCATATGTCAGAGTCAGAAGCCTAAGAATAATAAGATTGTAACTCATCTTCTTCCTTAGCCATGAAACATATATTTTTTTAGATTTGTTGAATCTTTTTTCGAGTCAGATTTAGAAGAACCACTAGAGTATTTATACATACTTTGAGTAGATTTAATATCATTCTTATCTTTTCACTCATAATCTGTTCTCATATGATTTTCCGTTATTTCTTCTCTATCTTTCTCTTTTCTTCCTTTAATTATGAGAAATTAGTAATGATATGACCTATTTTTGTATACATAAAATCATGCTTATTTAAATACTATTTCATATTTCATTAAGGTATTTCTGAATCCTATCTTTTTCTTATAAATGTTTTTGAATCTCCTTGATAGTTAAGACAATTTCATTTCAGAATATAAATTATTTAATAATTTGAGAATATATTATCTTATTTTGTTTTATTTTCATGATTTAGAACAGTAACTTTAAGGGTAGTATTTTCCCTTTCTATAATTTTTTGATCTTAAACTTAAAAGTTCATTTATGATTAATACATCATCAAGGTTAGGATTAATTATTTCATTTTCCAATATTCAACTGGTGTTTATTGTTGTATAGAAGTTGATATTACATTCCACATAGAAGGTAAAATGCTATGTACTTTCAATTTCTAATCATATTATGAAATTGATTTTCTTAAGGAAAAAACATTATTGAAAACTTCTATCAATTTAACATCCATACAAGTGATGATTTCACCATCATAATTTTTGAATTTATTGAATTTTAGATTTTTAGTAGTGTTATTTAATTTTATAACATTGTTAGTTATTTTATAGGAAATAATAATAGTTTTAAATATTTCATATATAGTCGAAAATTGAGATACTTCGTTGAATTCATCTAGACCAAGTCCACATATAAGAGAATTAATTTCTATTGAATTGATATCATACTCATCTTCTTTGGTGAAATAATTTGTTTTTGGTTTTTTAGGAATTTCATATAGACTGAAAATATTCATGTATACTTTTAATCTAAAATTTTTCAAATAGATAATCATTCGAGCTTTCAAGAATCCATAATTTTCACTCTCAAAGCAATGATAATGTATCATTGATATACATTATTATAGTTTTTTCATTAATATATTTCTTTGTAGAGACCTTTTACCTTGATCTTGCTATATATTCTATAAGTTTTTCAAAAAATAACTCCTTTGATACCAATTGAAAGGGCAGAATAATACATCGATACAAAATAGGGGTGAATCATGTATCTTAAAAAATATACAAAAATTCAAACATATATCCCTCTTCCTGACTCATGTATATATATATATATATAATATTTTCTTCTTTTTGTAAGTTTAAAAGAAGAAAAATAGAGAAGAAGAACATAATAATTATTGTAGTGGTTTGGCACACAAAGATCCCCTAGTACACTTCACCAACAGTCTCCTAGTGATCTTGGTGGTTTTCACTAGAGAAAACATATTATCACAAGACCTTAACAACATAGTACATTTAGTTGAAAACTTTACAATAAGTTCTTTATAGGGTCTTATAGTTCTTTCACAAGTAATCTCAAATCCATAGCTTAGTCTGAGAAGATAAACTCCAACATGACAAAGTCTGAGAAGTCGATACTCCAATAAATCAAAATAGATTGATTTGATTTAATAAACAAATTCTTGTTCACAATCATAGAAGAAACCAACATAAAATAGATATTATTCTTCAAGGATAAAAGTCTTCATGAATGGGAAAATTTTAATATATCCCAATTAAAGATGATCTTTAATAAAAGTAGCAATAGAAAAATTACAAAAGTAATAGTTAATCAACTGTTTACAGAACACAAGACTGAAACATGTATGTCCACAAAGTGAATATCTTTTAGAATAATAGAGATATTCAATATTTTTTTATTTTTTTGTAGTTATTTATTAAAAAAGATACAACACCACACATTTAAAATGAAATCACTCTTTATATTAACCAAGATAAATTTTCTTACTTTCTATCTATTAACAGGTCCAAGAATTTCACCTAAAAAATGCCAATCATTTAAATTTTAAACCCTTTATGGAGAATCGTAACTTCCCTTAGAAATAGGAATGATATGATTCCATGAATATGATCCATTTAATCAGTCATAAAATATTTTTAATTGATATTTATTTCTGGAAATCAATTCCAGAAAACATGAAAAATATCATAAATATAAAACTCTGTTGTTGATAGAGTCAAATGTAGAGTTCCTCCAAGTAACAAAAACCTTAAAAAGTAAAGTTGAGAACATACATTTGATTAAAAAATTAGGGTTTATGAACCCTACATTTGTTTCTAAAACATAGGGTTTCTTTTAAATGTAGGGTTATTGATCCATAATGTTTCAACAGTATAGGGCTCATAATCTATATGTTTCATTCCAAATGTAGGGTTCTCAAACGATACATTACACTTATAAACAAAGGGTATTAACAATTTTTATATAATACATTCAAAAATATCCATAGTAATTAATTAAATAATTTAAACCATAAATAATATAGGAAATAAATTACTTAGAAACACTTAATGTAGTCTCATTAGTAAAAAAACAAGGGTATTTGTGACCATCAAAATCAGTAAAATTTATAGATTATTGTTGAGGTAATACAAGACCAACATTTAAAGATTTTATAAAAGTCAAGGGAGATGCGTAAGGGTAGACACTATTTTTCAAGGATTCTTAAGGGAAAAACTAACCTCACGTGATTATTAAGAGTCATGTAAGTGTAAAAAAATGTTACCTTTACACAATACTCATTTTTTGGAAAAAACAATTGAAACTCATTTTCCCTTTCTTTTTCCTCCAGTTAGGCTTGAAATGCCTCTAAATGTTTTTAAGGTTGGAAAATCATAGAAATTAATTCTTTACCCATTTTAAAGATTATAACTTCCATATTGATTTTTTAATCCTTCCTCACATAATATTCAAATAAAATGGAAAATTAAATGGATATTTTAATTTTGGGGTTCTATTACTATGAATTCGTTGTATTTTTATTTAAAAACATCCCAATCAATGATTTATTCAATTTGTGATTTTCCTTCGTAGAGTCTTGAGTAACTAGATACTGGGTGACCAATGAGTTTGTGTTATAGGTGGTTTTCCCTATTCACGGTGCATGGACTTCCACCTAATACAATTGGGAAATTGTCTTGGGGTGTCATGTAATTCTATTATTGAGGTAGTTTTTTCTATACTGTTCCTTTATTTTGTAATTCATTGTTTATTGAAAATTCATATATATGTGTATCTTATTCTCAAAAAAAAGTTATGTTAATGTTTTCCTTGAAATTTATAATAAAATATTATTTGATCCTTTACTCTGAACTAAACAAGGAACAAAGAAAATTATTGTGCTCTGGATTTATTTTGTTATGATATGGATTTACTATAACTATTTTACAAATTTATGAATACTATGATATTTTTTATTCCTTCTCAAAGATATTATAAGATTTTATCTATGAAATAAAGGTATTGGGATGGATATTATTTTATAAAGTGAAATTCCATTACTAAAATGGAAGGGTTAATTAATGAAATGTTTTCCATAGTTTTGAAAGTTGTTTTGAAATGAATTCAATACTTTTATATTATGAAACTTCCTTTTAAATAACTTTGGCCTATTTATAAATACATACTTTTTTAAATGACCATTTGGAATATTAATGGTGATCTATGAATATAATATAGTATGAATTCTCATTTGAAAGTTTATTTTGAAATAAAGTCTTAATTTTAAATTGATGATGCTTGATGGGACGGTTGACACTTTGTAATGATTCTATATTATGATAATACCTTCATATAGTTTATTTAATTACTGCACTTTCCATTGATGGGTGTTAAAAAGTGGATTATTAACTTTTAGGGAGTTCATGGGTGAGGTTGAGATGTAAACTAAGAACCACTGAATTGTTAAGGACATGAGACCATGTTGATATAGACGAGGTTTCCTTTTAATCCCCATAACTTGCTTATCTCACCCACCTTCTTTTAATTTTCATGGGAATCATGGTAGATGGATGAGATGAACTAGATTTATAATTTGATCAAGGACTCACAATCTTTCTAGGGGATCCATATAGAATATGACAAAATTTGGCTATGTACATGCGGCCAGGAAAGTGAGTGTATGCGGACTTAGTTTTCTTGAGAACCCATGAAACATTATATAATCTTGGAAGTCATACATGATTTATTGATTGATTATATTGACTATGGTAGACTCAATTTCATATCTAGTTTGTACCCATAACATCATTATTCTTGATACTCGTTATAGGAAAATATTCATTGTCAATACATGGAATTAGATTTTCCTTTCTTAATTGAATACCGTTATCGATTGATCAACTTATAAAGATATTGCACCTTGAATATATTTTATTTACTTTTGTGCTATTGTTTTTATTTGGTTCATATTATTAAATTTTATTTTTTCATATGAATTCAACATATGAAATGGTTTTCAAATATTGTCATGAAAAAGATTTTTTTTAAATGATAAACGACATGTTTCAAGTTTTCGGTTTTATTGTTGATTTTTATATGTTTAAATTAATTCCTTTAAAACTAATATCATTATAATATTATATTTATCGATTTAGTTTATTTTTCTAGAATGAAAATCTTTATTCTCTCTTATTTTAATCTATTTTTTTATATTTGGATTACATTATGATGTAACTACATATAATCTCTGGTGAAATACTATCGGTCTATGTATCTCATAACTTTATTGTCCAATTTGGTATGTGTAGCCCTTATATTATTATAGAAGGTTATCATGATTTCATAATCGTCCATGGATGGTTTTTGTTTGGATGGATAAGGGAGGATGGATTGAAACATGGTGGCTGGTCATGGACCACCTGTAGATGGGTTTTGGTAGTTATGTTTTACTTTCAGATTGACATTGTATCTATGTATATAATATGATTGTATTTATTTATTTGTGAGATGATGTTGTTGTTTCATAATTTTTTTGTTAACTTTGGTTGGGGAAAATTATTTCTAAAGGTTTTTTATTGATCCCCCGGTGCATGTCACTAGACCATGGGGATCAGGAATGATCTTTCATTTATTAATAAATTAGGTCAGATATCAGTTTAGATGGTACTCTATGTTATTTCATTCCAAATGGTATTAAATTATGTCTTTCATTATAAGAAATTACTTTTACCTTGTAATACATTATGTTATTTTGGGTGAGTCTTAGTAAAAATGAGATCAGAAATATGCTAGGAATCAAGAGGTATTTTGTGAGGGGGTGCTTGATAACCACTATTTCTTGATGAGACTTGAGTTACCAGGGAAAGTGGGGAATTCATTAATTCATTTAAGTTATTGGTTTTCTGATGAAAAATGAGATTTGGATTTATAATGATATTATATTTCATTTTTGAAATATATTATAAGTTTTTTGGTAGAATATAAATATGAACAGAGCTGTACTATGACTTTACGATATGGAAAACTGTGAGGAATCTTTGTTATTGATCTAGAAGTCAATCTAAGAACTATTGTGAGGTTGGTGTGTGAGTTACCAAACTATGTGACAAAGACATTAATAATTCGACTCTAACCCAAATAAATTCCTCTCAATTTATTTCCAAATTGACTTCACACATGTGAGGTTAGTTTGAAGGGTTTTTGTGTTTAATAGATATTTTGGGTGTGGTCTGCTTTATGCTCTTATTTTATTGTTTTAACTTTAACCCCTTTGTTTTGATTTTAAATACTATATGAAAAATAATCTTTTTTTTTCTTAAAATAAATTATTTTATTTATTTTAAATGTGTTTTCAACTACCAAAAGGTGTGTTTTTATAAAAAAATTATTTTAGAAAACTCATTTTCAAAGACTCTTGTGTGATGTAATAAAGGATTTTTTTTAGAAAAAACATTTATTTGTAATGAGTTTAAATTGAAATGATTTTTTTATTTGAAAAAATATTATTGTTCCAAAACCATGGAATAAGTTCCAGGTGATGGTAAATTATTATTGAAACTATGACGATTTATGTCAAGATTTCACATTTTGAAGAAAAGTGTAATGTTTTATAAATTGGGTAATACTCCACATTTTAAATCTGACAATGCTTTGATAAAAGTGATTTAAAGATTATTTTAAATATTTTTTCTTGTTTTCATTTTTTTTGATGTTTTTTATAGTCGAGTTAATGATCTTGTTCTTCATGATGATTTGAAATGTCTCTCAGAAAGTCCTTCGCAAATGATAGAATGTTTGTTCATCAGTCCTATATTTTAAGTAGTCCTTCACATTTTCTAGAAATGGAATCCCTAGTCAATGACTTTACCGAGACTCAAAATTGAGTGGTAGAGATACAACCTTTATAGCCCTTAGACTACATCCAGGTATTATTTGATTGCAATACACATTCTTAAATAGTTGAGTGGGGTTGTCCTAAAGTAATGATGTGGTTTAAAGTAGTTGAAAAGATATTTGATTCTCTCCAGACTCTTGATTCTCTGAGCATCAAGTTTATCGACTCCATGATTGTGGTACTAGACATAGAGTGGTGGGAATTTATGATTCCTTCCAGTCTTCATGAAATAATTTCTTGGAAATTATTCAAATTAGTCTTAATTTTGTGGAAGTATATTGAGGAATTGAAGAAGGATAAAATTTCTATGATTATGGTTCTTAGACAAGGTGATCTACCAGTTGTAAAATATTATAAGAAAATAAAATATTTGGCCTGTTTCTCACCTAATATTATTGGGGATGAAATTCTGAATGTTCAAGGTTTTAGAAGGGGTCTTCACCTTGAACTTGGAACTTCCATGCCAATAGTTTTTCAAACTTATTATCTGTTAGTACTTGAATGGGCCATATGAGCTGAAGTGGATCTAGAAAAGTGACTAGAAGTTATATAATAATTTTTTTTTGTTTTATTAGTAGAATATGTTCTATTCAGTGGACCATTGGAGTTGTATAAGTAGGGATAGTCTTCTCGGGGAAGGAAGAGGCATCCTATGTGCTTCCAGTGTGGGGAACCTGTTCATTTTTAGAAGTCATGTTTGAAATATCCAAGAGTTTGTAAATGGTGTGGCCATTTGGGTAACATTAAAAGGTTTTATATGTCGGGATACTTAAATGGGATGTTTTTATTTGGTATAATAAGATCTTAACAATAGGTTATTAGATTCTTCAAGACAATATATCTATCTCCATAGGGATAAGATTGAAGATTTTCACATGGAGGAGATGTTTCTTGTTGTTGTTGATATTTATTTATCTTGTTGTTATGGAAATTAGAGTGAAATCCATTTAATTTTTACTTATTTTGGTAAATCTATTCTTAGATACCCTTTTGTTTGGGAGGTTATTGTGGCTTGTTTTGTGATCCTTGTGTATGTTCTCTTGTAGACGTTAGCTGTGATTCTTATGTTGGTTTAATTTTCTTGATATCTATTTTTTTGTTCCTAGTGGTTTTTCACTTTGTAATAGTTAAACATTATCTTGAAAATTTTTAGTCCATTATGTTTTTTTGTACTTTTGGGGATATAGTGGAAGCTTTTATTTAAAACCTTTATATGCTTGGGTGTTTTTGACATCAAATCCCTCATATTGTTTCCCTCCATGGGTGTCTTCCTATGGCCAATGTTGGATATCATTTAGTTGGTTTTTTACTTAGTATATTATTATTTTTTCCTTGATAGTTAGAGATAAATATAGAATTTATGTATGATCTTACATATGAGAGTATAGTTCCCTATTTGTGCACTGGATTTGTTGTTTCAAGCTATTTACAGTTATGCTTGGATATCCCTTGGGGAATATACATGGGTAAGAAGGATTATGTGGACTTTTTATGGAAGAAGCACCCATAGGTGCTGCTATATGATTTAATGATCTCATCAAGGGGTGAAGCTTGTCGTTAAAGATCATAGTTTATAATTTTTTACTTACCTAAAGTAGGATCCAATTCATTTTTATGCCTCACTTTTGTATTGTTTAAAATTTGATAGATATTTATAAAATTCTCTCTTTATTGAATCATTGAGGTGTTTTGGATATTTTTTCCTTGAGGTTTCAGTTTTGGATATTAGATGTTTCGATTTGGTCTATGATTGAAGTCACTTCTTTAACTTGAAGAGATGTGTTTGAGAATATTTTTTTACTCATTATCCACTACATTGGTGAATCATTAAATGGTGGGTATAAGTATCCTAGGACTTCGGTTCATTCAAAGTTTTTTTAATTTTTTTATACCACTCAATGTTTTTTAGTTTTTTTGGAGATGAGTATTAGTCTTGGAGTTGTGTTTGGTGGATTTTTTTGGGTTAGTTATCTTCTGTTTCATGGAAAACCTACCTCATGGGTTGACTGTGGGATTTATTTTAGTCAAGTATTTTTCAACCAACATTTTACCCTTATGAATGTTCTATGGGATGTTTATGGTTAATGATTTCTTTCCCTGAGTTATGTAAAGGTAATAAAGTGTTTCCCTTAGCTGCATAATGGTAAAACCCTTTGAATACACAATGTGTAAGCCTACTCTGGACATCACATAAGGGTACCAGATCATGTAAGGGTCTCACGTAAGGGTACCATCTTGTGTAAGGGTATTACGTAAGGGTACCCAATATTTGATATGGGTTTCATAAGGGTACCTACTTACATAATGGTATCGTGTAAGGGTGACACATAAAGGATCAATTTATCCCTCGTAGGGGTAAGATGGTGTTTTTAAAGGCTATATAAGTGCAAAGGGAGATGTATAAGGGTATTACCTTTTTTAAAGGATACATAAGTGTAAATTTATTCTTATATTATTATTAAAATCTATGTAAGTGTAAAACCCTATAACCCAAAAAAAAATATATTTTTGAGTAAAATATTTTTTAAAACTACATTTTCTATTCTTCTCCCTAAATCTTTACATGAAATGCCTCAAATGTTTTTAAATGATATAAAATCATGGAAATTTATTTTTACTCATTTTAAAGATCGTAACATCCATCTTAAATGGTTTCAAACCATCAGTACTTAAGATTTAAGTAATTCATAAAATTAAATTACAGGTTTAATTCCAGAGTTTTATTTCTATGAACACCTAGTATTTTATTTATAAATACTCAAAGATCAATTTTATTCAATTTGAAATTTCCTCTTGGGGAAGATAGGGAATTTAGATAATGGGTGACCAATGAATTTGTTTTATAGGTTTTTTTCCTTATTCACCACATATGGTCTTCCTTCTATTGTTGTCGCAAAATTCTAATGGGGTTTTATGCAATTATATTATTGATATTGGTTTTTATGTACAGTTCCTTCCTTTTATAATTCTTTATTTCTAGAAAATTCATAGACATATGTTTCTTATTTTATAACATAATTTCATTGAATGTTTTTCTTTAAGTTCCTTGTAAAATATTCTTTGATCTTTTACTCTATGAAATAAACATGTTATGAAACAGACATTTGGGGTCCAGATTTCCTTTTTTGTGATCTAGATTTACACTCAATATTTTATAAATTGTTGAATACCATGATAGTTTTTATGCCTTATAAAAGTGAATTTAAATAATTTTTTATGAAATAAAGGGATTTGGATGGGTATTATGTTCAAAAGTGAAATTAATTGACTAAAATGAAAGGGATGATTTATAAACTATATTTAATAGTATTGGATGTTATTTTAAAATTAATTTAACAATTTTATATTGTGAAACTTATTTTTTAATAAATTATATATTTTTAAAAAGATATTATTGGTTTAAAGGCCTATTAGGAATTTTAATATTGATCTGTGAAAGTAATTGGTTGTGAATACCCATTTGACTGTTGATTTGGAAATAAAGGATTGATTTGAAATTTATGATGCTTAATGGGATGGTTATAACTTTGTGATGATTCTATATTTTTATAAACCCTTAATATGAATTATTTTATTCTTTTACTTACCATTAATGGGTTTTGAAAAAGGGATTATTTACTTTGAGTGAGTTTAGGGGTGAGGGTGAGATGTGAACTGAGAATGGTTGAAATATTGAGGGCATGAACCCATATTGATATTAATGGGGGTTCCCATTGTAATACTCATAACATTATTATCTCAATAAATTTCTTTTACTAGTCATTGGAATCTAGGTAGTTGGATGAGATGATCTATATTTAATCTTTTCTAGTGAACTCACTCATAGTTTAGTGAATTTATAGAGAATATGATGAAATTTAGCTATAGACCTGTGGCTAGGAAATCAGGTGTGCATGGAATTTATAGTGAACCAAGAATAACATACATGTATATTACATCATTTTAGATGATAATTCAATACATAATAAAATTACATGCCCAATAATAATAATTGTTTAGTAAAGATGGAAAAATGGAACACAATATTTTAACTTGGTGAAAGATATTCAATGTTTCCCACAAATATCATCCCATTTAGTAATTCTACATAAAACATTTCTTTATAAATTGGGGAAAGGAAACATACGAAAGAGTGAGATCAGATTCTCATTAAGGGTAAACAAAGGAGATACGTAAGCATAATAAGAGAATAAGTGTATGAGAACATGAAAATTACTTTTGAACATTACTATACCTATCAAAGATAATAAACATGATTCATGTCATAAATATTATAAGTTAATAAGACATGAATCATAAGACAATTAAGATAATAATCCATTAGATAAAAACATAGGAATAAGATATATAATTTTTGGAAGAAATATGAGTATATAAAAATGATTTTCATAGTATTCAAGGCTTATTAAAAAGGCCATATTATTAATATGGTTTCACTCCCCATACCATGTTGGTAGTCAGGGTTTACTCCCATAACCATATTAGTAGTCAAGGTTCACTCCCAATACCATATTGGTTGAAAACGTCCCTTACTGATATGATTTCACTCCCTATTCTAGCCATGCCTATTTCATGATATATAAATCTTTACCAAATGAATATGAGGGAGATATAGGTCCCACTCATCTCATAATGAAATTATACATATGTGTGCCACTAGATCATAAATATTCATCATATCATAACCTGTGAAATAAAATAGGAATCATAAACATGTAATCATATCATAACATATCAAAAATAGATAGGATTAATAGTCATTTCTTCAAAGGATAACCCGTGAAAAGAAACGGGTTTCATAATCATATAATCCATGAAAGAGAAACGAGTTTTATAGACATCATTCCGTCATAACATAAACCATTTAGAGAAAGAATATGAAAATAAAATTTGAATAATTTCCCCATAAATTCATTATTAACACCAATATATGTAATATTATATATAAAATAATTTTTATATATCTTTTAAAAACATTTCTTGAGAAAAATAACCTTTCTTATTTGAAAAACATTTTTTAAAACATAAAAATTGTTTTTGAAGACCATTTTTTTGAAAATAGATTTCAAAAATTATAAAGGAAGAATTGAAAAAAATAAAACATTTTTAAAATAATTTTACCTTGATAATGATATTGAAAGATAATTTTGAAATCATTTTTTGATTTTTTTGAAAACATGGTTTCTGAATAAAACAGATTTCGGACTAAAGAGAGAAATGACATCAGATTTTCTTAAAAAACATTTCTTAATTATATAAAGTTCCAAAGAGTAATTTCTTTACTAATATATTAATATATAATTATTAACCATAGGAAAATAAATTTAACGAGTGTGATTAAAATATGGATCATAATATTTTATCAATGAAAGCATAATCATAAATAATATTGATAAACAATGATATTGTTGCAATAAACTCTTACCACTTAGTAACTTTTAATTATACTACATATGTAAGAAAATGACATTAAATGAATCTAATAATATAATTAAAATAATTATATAGGATGTTAAAGGAAGTTTATACACCTCCTAGAAGAATATAGGTTCATAATGTGACATGTGTCTCAAAGAAGGAAAATTGAGACAAATATTTTTTACCGATTTGGTAAATTTTGAATCATAAACCCCATGAAAGAGAGACCATAAAATGGATATGTAAAAACACTAAATATAATTATAATAATAATATAATATATTCATGGTAATTATATAAATCACACAAAATAAAAAAGTGGTGAATAAGGCATAAGTCATACAGAAATAAAAGTGAGACGGGAAAACCCTTACCTTAAGTATTGAAGTTCTTCAAACATGTTATAAAATCATGTATAATAAATATAATTTTGTTATAAATATATGGATGAACCATATTATTATATATAATACCATTATGATTTTATTATAACTCTATATTACCCATTTATTACCAATTCCATGTTAATGTTACGTTTTCGGTAATATCTGCTTTGTTTTTCCTATGTGTTTTGACTTGTTATTATTGATCCTATTACTTATATCATTATTTAATTATTTTAATAATTTAAAAAATTATATAAATATCATATATATTCAGTATATAAATATTAATAATAATATATAAAATATAGAAATATGAAAGGGGATACACTATTTATGGAGACGGTAGGTCGTACGTACGCATGAACGTTGTTTCCATTTTATTCTCATATTGAAAGAAATAAAGAAAGTAAATTAAATTTACTTATATATATTAAAATTATATTACAATTATTATTTCATATATATAATTTACATTTACTAAACTCATGCTTAATACATTCCAGGTAAAGTGTGAATAAATCACATCACTTTGAGAAGGCGACAATCCACACATCCATAAACGAAGTTATCATATTTACAAAAAATGGAAATCATGAAGTTCTATTTTATATAAAAATTAAAAGAGAATAATAAAATCATATATATCATATACATATATATATATATATATATATAATACAAAAATAGTATGTCCATTATAATTCCCAACCATGATAGGTGGTAAATAAAAAAATGAACAACATCATTTCGCGAGGTGGGAGTCCGTCATACACACGAACGATAAGTTCATTACCCATTTGATGGAAGTGTGTGTAGGTTTATGTAATACCTAAGAAAAACTTGCTCTTTTATTACATAATTAAACATAATTTATTACATAAACTTTACTTGATACAACATAGAAGATCGAGAGGTCTAGTGTCTTTGGGTCTTAGGATAATTACATAACAACTTAAAACATGAAATACAACATATTTATTGAAACATTCATTTACATGACCACTACATTCCCTCATACTTAGCATTGCATGGGATAACCTAAGGACATGCACAAGAAAAGGGTGATCTATAAAGCCCAGTAAAGGAATAATCCTGGAATAACATGAGGAATACAATACATGTTAGACAATAGGCATATAAATATAGCACAATAGAACCATAATCATAAAGGCATGATAAATAATGATAATAATAACATGGAAATATGGAAACAACACTTAACATAGAATTAACATGAGCCAAGGCTCATTACACATGGAGTATAAGTAAATTCTCATTTCAAGTGAAGCATGAGTAAAACCTTGTTGCACTTGAATTAGAATGAGTAAACACCCATTTAACATTACGTAGCATGATACTATACTTTACCCAATGCATTGGAGTGCTATAAGGGCGCACCCTTCTTAAACATTTCATTTCAAGAATAAATGTGCCACATGGATCATATTACATGGATTAATAAAACATAATCATTTATTAAATTATAAAGGAATGTGGAATACATACATGAAACTATTTGAACAATATGTAAATGTGCATAAATGTGAATACCCCTGATAGAGAAATGGGCATGGTATTCACTACACAATGACTTTGGCTTGGGAAAATGGTGTAATTTCGGCAGCGTAACGGCATGACGTAAGAATTCATAAAAATGGTTGATGAGAGAGAAAGGGGTGTCTTATCATATTTACATGAAATGGATAGTAAGGGGTCAAATAGATACATGTTCCAACAAATGTAATGGAATTCAGTTTCATGATACAAAAGAATTTCTTGAATGTAAATGAGGAGGAAGAAATTCATTTCGAAATTTAGGCATAGTAACAGGTGTACATGGGAGGAATTTAATGAGAGAGAAAGGGGTCTCCCATCATTCAAACATAACGAGGGTAGTATGGGGGAGGTTATAAACCATACCCCAACATTTATAAGTGAAATTAAAATGGCATAAAAACTTAAAAAATATTGGACAGAAATGAGAAAGGAAGAAAAACCCTTACATGGATGTGTGCTTCCAAAGGCTTGAGAGTGGCTTGAGAGAGGATTATTGGGAGATTGGTGCACCTTGGGAGGATTATAGAGAGAGTAGGGCAGATATTGGATGAACTCAAAAGGATTTGAGTGAGGAGGAAGTGAGAGATTGTGTGGGATTATATAGGAAAGGTGAGGGAATTCTTTATTATTTAGGTTTGGGACACCTCACATTAAAATAATCCAAATCACAAACCAGACCATGGTTTTCGGCCATGGTTTTTGGAAAAGGGAAGTGTAAAAAAATATTTTATAAGTCCAAAGTCTCATCTTCTTAAAATAACGGGGTTGCTTATGTGGAGGTGAGTCACACTCCCAAGGAAAACAATTTAAAAAAACAAGAAGTTTAATAAGTCTTGAAGGGTCCATTAATGCTTTGTAAAATACGTCAAAAAAACCCAAAATCACATTATTTTAATGTTAAAACATATATTGGCCGAACTGAAATATTATAGTATTTTATTACATCACTATTGGGTCATTATGATGTCCTAAAACACATTATATATTTAAACGGTATTTAATTTTTAACCAAAATTTTGACTTTCTCAGAAAATAATAAAAAATTCACCATTGGATAATTTAGACTTCCGAATTCCAAAAATAATATTTATTTTATCTAAATAATTTTCTAAATATGTTAATTTTCACTTGTAAAATAAAAAACGACATTTATCCAAAATTCACGAGTTTTGACAAAAATGGCTTTCAAACCATAATAAAAATTACAATTGCATTCATAAAATTATAAGATGATGTATATTTAAAAAAACTTAATTTAATAATAATAATAATAATTTATTTAAATATTATTTAATTTAAAAGTCCATTAATTCATCAAAATAGATTTCTTAGTTGAACTTTAACTAAAAAATACTATTTGATCTTTAAAAACTATTTACAAGGTAATAATAAGAAAATGAAATTATATTCATTATTATATAAAAAAATAATGTACATAATCATATTGTTAATTTCTTATTACATAACCCTTTATAACACCTGCATAAGACCAAAGAGTAAGGTGTGTGATGATGATAGACTCTTGGGGTGGCTCAGATAACATTGCTCGGGTGGTAATCTCTATCAACTTCCATTTCTCTCATAGGTGGTCCCACTCGAGCATAACATATTCATGCTCATCTTGGGAATGGTCAAGAGTGAAGCCCAATGATGACACATCCTTTCTCATCTCTAAAAAATGGGCTTTGTATGGGGCACATCTACTGGATGAGGCCATCACTTCATTTGTCTGAGTAAATAGGATTTGTTAAAGCCCTATATTTATACTAATCATGTGATCACTCTCCAATGGCTATATTATCAATTGTCACAATTCTTAACATAAAACAAAAGAAGTTGACATTTTAAATAAACATTTTACATAAAGAGATATTTAATTAGACTAGGAGGGATTTACATTAAAGAATGTTTGGATCGTTAAAAAACCCTTATAATAAAACATATAAATATATTGATAATACTGAGGTTATTATACAATAATTGAATAATACGAATTGGGTGGGGGGGGGGGAGAAAATAAAACAATAGAGCTTGTGGAAGGATGTTGCATCTTCTTTGAGTAACTCCTTTTGGTTTGCACCAAAGGGCTTCTTTGGTTGGATTTCTGCCCAAAGGGAGGATTTTTGGATGAATAGATGGAATTTTTTACGATATTTGGGTAGGGTTTGTCTAATACAAATGGATGGATAGGTCTGATGAAGTGAGGGGTTTGAGTGCCCTTTTATAGGGGAGGATGAGAGACATTCTTGTAAATATGAAAATGTAAACACTATTAAGAGGTCTTCCTTACATCATATGTCACAAATAATGGTCCAATTTCTATAAAAGGGATTATATAGTCTAAATATTGGTATCCAATGGCTTATGGACATGTGTATAGGTAATTCATATACTAAAGTTAAAGTTTAACCACTAAGTAAACTCATTTTTACCTTAATTGTTGTAAGTAATTTTAATTACTTCCAATAATATTTTTGGTAAAAAACTAAGTTAAGTATATTAGATCTTATAAATTATAATTATTCAAAATATGGAATCCATTTTTTTAAAATTCCAATAACAGAAGTGGTAGAAATTGATTTAAAATTAACCGCGCTGATGTGTCGCGAAAGCGGGTTTTTAAGAGAAAATGTTAAAAAGATTGAAATGTTTTTACATCCAATTTCAATGTGAAATTGGTTCCAAAAACATAAATTAGATTAATATAAGCAACATTTTTATAGATAAACTTTAAAACCAAATTAAAATATAATTTAAATAGATGAGAATTTATTCTTCAATTAAAAGTCAATGTTCTTTTCACTATTTTTAAAATATTAAACTTATATGGAAAATAATAAAAATTCACCCAAAGTAAATTTTTATATCCATCTTTCAAAAATGATTTTATTTCAAATAAAAATTATAATATTGTAAACATTATATTCCAAATGGTTTCACCTTTATAAGGTGTTAAATTTACCTTTTAAAAAAATTAATATTTTTATTAATAAAATTGGATTTATTTTTATCTTATACCAATCAAAACTTATGGGTGAGTTTCAAAAAAATATTGAATATATAATATATAAATTTTTTAAAACATTCATAAAAAGTGGTATATTTAATATATTAAGATAAAATGGTGTTTATCCATAGATTTATAGTTTTCATAGAAAATGAATTTCATTATTCTCTAATAGTTCTTACTTTCATTTATAACTAATTGATAACCAAAGGACTCATTTTATATACAAGTGTACATAATATTTTAAAACTTTTGTTAATATTTTTCATAACATCCATTCCAAATAATTGGTGGTAATGATAATAATATTTTAATAACAATATTAATAGTATATTTTATTTCTGTAAAACTCAACCACGTGTGTAACACAAGATATTAAAGGAACATACATTGTGTGTAACATAAGAAAATCATAGTGTTGTCTGTACCGAAAGATATTATAAGTATTTCATGTAGTGTAATCGTAACATGGTTTTGTATAAAATGCAATCTAAACTTAGTTATTTCATATAACACATGCTATATTTAGTGTTGTGTGAAATACAGAATATTAAAAAGACTAAATTAATTTGAAAAAAAAATTAAAAAGTTTTAGGGTGTTACTGACCTTGTTTTATTGAGAACTCATGAAACTTGATATATGTTTGATAGTCAGGGATGATTTATTAATTTTTTTATCTTGACTATAACAGAATCACTATCATATCAAGGTCATATCCATGACATAATTAAATTTGATACTCGACACATGATAGAATTCATTATCACTACTTATCATTTTATTTTCCTTTCTTGATAGATTAGCATTATCGATTGATATACTTATTGAGATATTACACCTTGGATCTATTTTATTGACTCTTCTAAAAAAATCTTGATATCTAGTTCATATTATTACCTTGTCTTATTTTATCTCAATTTAGATTTTAATATATTTTTCAAATATTTTCAAGATTTTTTTTGGGTTTTTGAATGAGAAAAAATTATGATTCTAGTTTTGGGTTTTATAAATTATTTATAACTTTTAATGTTTTTAATTTAAAACTAATCTCATTATTATATGATCTTGATGGATTTAGTTTCTTATTAAATAATTTAAAGACTTAATCTCTCTTATTGTACTCCTTTTTTGTATATTTGGACTATATTTTGAAGTAATATTATAGAGGCCTTGGTGAAATCCTACTAGGATTTATAGATCACACCCTAGTTACACCATTTGGTGTTTGCAACCCTTATATTCTTATAGTAGGTTCTCATGTTCTCTTCTTCTTCTTTAAAAAGTTCATGTTCGGTTGGATGGGGGAGGGAAGTGTGGAATATGGTGGGTGGTGATGGAACACCATGAGAAAGGTTTTTATAGTTATGTTTTACACTCAGTATAGTATAATCTCCATATATAGAATATGATTTTATTAATTTATTTTTTAGATGATGTTGCGGCTGAGTATCTTTTTTGTTATCTTTGATTTGGAGAAGTAATTTCCAAAGGATGTCTCTTAATTCTTGGGTTTTATTATCCAACTCATGGTGTTCTAGAATTATCTTTGGGTTAGTGGTGATATAGTTTATATGGTACTCTGGGTTTGTTCATTACATAGAGGCCCATAAACTCGACTCCAACCTTAGTGAGTTAGTATTTAGTATGGTCATGGGTGACCCCTTAAAGGGTTTATCCTGGGTTAGTGTTTCCCTTAGAGATGGAAGAGAGGGTATGTGCTTCATGGTATGAAATTAATGCAAGATAGGTTCTAGGGTTTTGTGGAACAGGAAGTGTGATGCCTTTGGTTCCTAAGGAATCACCCAAAGTGCTTGGGTATTGAGACTGGATTCAAAGGGAAATACTATTCAGGCACCTAGCCTTGTCGACCAGTGGGTGTGGTTTTGAAGACAGTATCAAGGTACTTATTTTACTTGTGTATTAAGAGGTGTGTTTAACAACATGGTAAAAGTATAAGGAAACAACTTAGACAAGAGTGGTATCGAGTGACAACTAATAAAATGGATGAGGTTGACATGATTTGGATTGAGGATGGGAACCTACAGTGCTAGAATGAATTAATGAGGCAGTTAGTCATGGGATGAAACATGTAAGGGTAGAGTGATCAATTTTGATGTGAATACTTAAGGTAAATCCTGGCATGTTGATACTGACATTTCATAGATCATGTTCAACAAGGCCTTGGTGTAGTGTGACTCATAGGAGCATGAGTAGGTTGTTGGAATCGATGATGAATATGAGTGGGATGAGGGATAATGGTAATTGTTAGAATGATTGTGGGTATGAGGACCCAATTTTTTGATTGAAACTTTGAGAAATCCTTCCAACACAGAGGGGATATGGTTACAAATTAGGTGCCTTGGAATGGACCACCAATGGGTGGATCTTTTCACACATTGTTAATGAAACATAGAATCAGGGGTTGGTAGTTGGTGAGTGTGTCCCAGTATGAGTGATACCCGTATGTTGGATTCATCAAATTGTCTCTTAAGGATTAGTTTTAGAATAACTATCCTATATGGTGATATGAATTAAAGGTCATGATGGGTGACATTCACTAGGTTGAGAATGAGAAATAAATTAGTGTTGTGGTTCGATTCTCAGAAATGAGTGGGTATGGATATGCAAGTCATTATATCAAAAAAGGGAAGGGGCATGTGCTATGGTGGTCAAGATATTTCTTTAGTATGTGAAGACATGGATTATCATAATCTGGGTTGTGGGATTTCAGGTGTGATCATGTGTTCCTCATGTTAAAAGGGTCATGGGAGTGTGAGATCAACCATTAGATCGCCATTTTTATTCTAATGTAAATGGATATATGGACCGAGGTGTTTATAGATTCCTTATTAAATTCCATTTATGAATATGGTTATAGGATTGGGTGGGGTATGAGTGTGGGTGTCAAGATCAGGGTTATTTGTAATAATCCAAATGTGTTGGACTGGGAATGTGTTGGTGCTTGTGGAAAGAAAAAATTGAAACTAGTTGACTGGTGGCCTGATTATGATGATACACCACGAGATATCTATAGTCTCTGATTATCATATGTAGATAATAATGGGATACCTTTGGGATTTAAGGAATCATGTTTTCAGTTATAATGATGTGTCAGTTGATTGAGTTGAGCATTTCTAGGAAGGGTCGACCATAGGAGGTTTGACCTATGTTTTTGTATAAGATGGGATACAGTGTGCTGGGAAGTGCATATATAATGTTGTATTGAATATGAAAGGATTTTCTGGGACTTTTTAGGTAAAACCCATCATAAATAGGATTGGGGAACCGTCGATTGTGATTTTATTGTTTTGGATCAGAATCAATAATAAGGGGTGGTGTTCTCATATGTGTTGAAGGGAGGTAGTTTTGAATCATACCAAAAGTATCATTATAATTCTATAGGATTGTTTGGTAGAAAATTACAATGGAATAAGTTCCAAATATTTTAAGTTTATGGTCAGAGTATAAGCCATACCATGGGGAGAACCATGGTCTGAGTGTTAAATCAAATGATCAAGTGGTCATGTATTGGGTTAGACGAGCTTGGGTAAGCACTGCATTAGTATTTGGATAATGGTTGCGAGTATTAACTTGAATTTTGGTGTTTTAAGTATAATATGTTCAATGTGGAAGTTTAAAAGTGTTTTGGTCATTAAAAGGTGGTATGTGGTTATTTGAGTGGAAATTCACAACTGAGGTAGATAGGGTATTATGTTTGAGTGTCCACTAAGAATTATTGAGGATGAGAAGTAATAAGGTGGGGAGGTAGTAAGATATCATGTTCGTATGACAATTTCAAATTTATAAGAAGTTTTAATTTTTGATTTCATGCTTAGTTATTTTCAATTATTGGGATTTGGGATCGAGTTATAAGGCTTGAAACACTTCCAAAAAGGTGTTTGAGACTTATATGAAGGATTGGAAGAAGTTCTAGGGGCTTAAGAGGACCCTAGAAATGGCGAAGGTTTCTGTGGTCTCCTAGAGTGTAGTAGGACACCGATGGGATGTTGTCACCACTGGCTAGCCTATGGGATCACTAAAGGGTCAAAATGAACCTTATTCCCCCTCGATGTTTTTTGGGAGGGGGAAGCCCCATTCCTATTCCCTATTTGCGCACAAGACAAGGGGGACGACTCCCCACTTCCCCTTCTTATCTCACAAGTCTGGGGTCTGTTTCATGGGTGTATTTAGTGATGATGAAAGGTTCATGATCCTCTACCTCATCATATCTCTTTTATTTACATTCCCTATGAAATAATAATTGTAGGTTGAGGATGTTCTGAGATTTTGTATGGGTGTGGAAATTTATAAAATCATAAAAGGTATGTCACACTATGAATTTTATTTATGATATTATTTTAAATTTAAATTTTATAGTTGTGGAATTGGTTCGGGAATTTTGTACCTTTCTGAGGAATGGTGATGGGAGTACCTTTCGAATCTTCTATGAGCTGATGGCTTCGATTTTTTGATTACATGAAGAATTAGTGAGTCATCTAAAATTATGTTGAGTTTTGTTTTTAAATAATTCATTAATTATAAATGTTATAATTAATTAATTATATATTTTTGATGGACTTAGGGGATCATGATGGTAATAAGGTTCTGTTTTATCATTTATAAGGTCGGGAAAGCTTGTAAGGGCCTTGGAAGTTACTGTCAACCCAATGAAATTTATGCTTTTTTACGTTTCATGTTGATGATCATACTCTACACTAAGGGTGATGATCTGGGGTAATTTAATTAAATGAAATGTTTTTTTATTAAATTCATTTGAATTAATAAAATTATCAAGAACCAGGGGTCTTGAATGATCCCTATATTATAGCTTGACACCTCACTCACTAATGGCTGAGGTAGGGACCATTATGATACTGAGTGGCCTCTAGACCTCTTAAGAGGTGAGGGTGAACCAAATAAGACTTAGGAGACCATTATTTGGGTCTTGGGACACCTCTAAGATTGAGGTTATGTAGTAACTAGAGATCATAGGCTGTGTGGGCCTTATAGGGTCCCTTTGTAGACTAAGATCCTTTATGGTTCATCAAAACATGGATGAGAAGAGAAAATATATTTTATTTGATGTGACTAGGCCTTGGTAGGAGACCTTAGGCAGACCTAGATTAGTTTGGGTGAGGGAAATGGCCTATAGAAAACATGAGGGATGAGATGGGCCATGGGACACCTTTTGGTTGTTTCATATGTGGTGATATTCCATGTAGCTGGTGATTCCATACCACCCAGTTGATGATTTTTTGGGAGGTTTCATCCTAGGAGCATCGGGTGTTGACCCAATACAATGTTTGATATAGAAGACTCCAAGTAGAGTAGATCTATTTGGTTGAATAGAGGGACAACAATGGGTTTCCATTTATAGACTAACCCTGAGTGGGTATGTGTGACCATGGTTGGTAATGGTTGTGGGTGGAATCTAGAACCTAAACTGATATAGAATCCTGATTGGGGTAGAAATGATGGTGGTGGACATGGATGTTTTGTTAGACCTCTTGTTTTATTTGTTTGTGGATGTTTATTGGATGCACCCTTGGGGAGGGTGTAATAAGTCTTGGATTCCATGGTTATGGAGTCAAGTACACAGTTTGGTTTCCATGATTGGATCCATTATGGATGGGTTATCATGTCCGGGCATTGGATATGGTTGGGGATACCATAAACATAGATCTCGGTAGTTAGAGTTACTTTTTATTAGGAGTTCATAATTTGATAGGAGTCACCATGGATTTGGGGCTCAGATAATGATAGGGGATACCATGGATTTGGATCTAGGATGATAAGACTACTGAACGTTTAATCCCATGATTTATGAGGATATGATAATGTCTATCACAAATTTTGATCCCAGGGGATAGAACCCCAAAATGTTTCATCCTTAGATTCTTGAGGGCATGGTTGGGATTCCTTGGATCATGGTCTCAAATGATAGAACTGCTATGGAATGGGTTCATGAAGTCATGAGGATCAATTGGGGATTCCATGAATTTGGAACCCACATTTTACTTGGGAAGGATAGTCATTCTGATGTTCTTAGAGACACCCCAAAACTAGTTAAAGCAGGTACGGTTGATTAGCGCAAGGAACCTACATGTCGATAGGAATTTATTTATTTCAAGAAGTCATTTTTTAGCACATAATATGCAGATATCATTGCATATTCTGGTTATTATCGGACTATGATGGTGGTTCCCTACTATGTTTTGTATTCATATCCTACTTGAGTCCACCCTTCACTTGGGTACTCAAATATATGTTCACTTATTTATAGACATACGTTTGGAGAAGGACTAGGTTTGATCGAAAAATATGGCTTAGATGAGTACCCAGAGCCTGGGATGTGATTATGCTCTAAGATATAGTGGATCACTTTTGATTATTTTATTTTTTCTCAAGAATATATATTTGTAATCAGCTCAGTGGGTAATTATATTTTTCATTAATGGTGTGGTTTTTTGATCCCTTAGTATATTTCATTTATTACAACTTGTTTATATTTATTAATTTCACTTTTAGTTTATTTTGTATTTATGTATCTTGGTTGTTTTATCTATTATTACGACACTCTTCTATGGGGGTATAGTATCACTATAGTACCACCCTATACCATCATTACTCATCAGAATCCTCTAACCTATTGAGATGAAATCCTGAGGTTACATGGTGCATGTGTTATCTAATATTTATAGAGTGACATGGGGAAATACGTTATAAGATTTCAAGATCAAAGTGAACAAAATGATAAAAAATGAATAGAAACACTAAAAAATAGAATTCAATAAGAATTTACATTTCAAATGAAATTCAAACAATTAATAAAAACTGAAATCCATGAAATATAAAATAATTAAATCCCAAGACAAGAATGCTTAAATATTCAAACACACAAAGTCATCATCTTTATAAGAAATGTAGTGAATTGCATTTTTGATAGAAAAATGACCAACATCCATTAGTCCCCCATTATAAGCACAATTTATCCTTATAAATCAAAATAAATCACAAAATAACATGTGGTGACATTCAATGAAATAAATCCTCATCAAATTCTCTTCACTAAGGATCTACCGTTGGTGGTGGGGTGTTAAGGGTTTGGGTCGGGTGAGGGGATGGTCGCGAGGTCAAGTCCCTGGGTCTATGATTTAATGTAGTTTCCATCTTTATGTAGTGTTCTGTGATGATGTACGCAACTGACCTAGTATTAAATTACCCATCACTAAGATTTTTCTTATCCTAAAAAAACAGTAGTCAAATTCATTAGAACAAAAGAGATCCTTAAACTGAAAAACTAAAATGCAATTAAAAATTTATTTTCATAAATATTTCCCCCCATGGACTTTCTTATCTACAAAAAGTGATTTACTTATTAAATAAAAATGGTTACAGTTTAAATTATTACTATTTTATAAAAGTTATTAAAATCAAAAATTTTGAAGAAAATTTATCACACTTAAATTTTCATCTAAATAAGAGTCTTAACTTCTATTTACCTCATGGAGAATAGACTCACATAATTTAATGAAGTAATAATAAATAAATACACCATTTTATGGGGTGGAGTGAAAATATATTGGTGGAATAAATAACTAATCCCACAATTAATGAATAATAAATAAATATGGAAAAAGGAGTTCAATTTGTATCATGATTTTCATTTCATAGTTCATTTGGATGTATAAATTATTATTTAAATTCAATATAAAAAGTCTAAAGTTAATTATTTTTTTATAAAATTCTCAAAAAAATTTACAAAAAAATAAAATTTTCAAGTAGGGAAATTAAAAATAATTTTCAATTAAATTCAATAGTTAATAAAGTCTAAAATTCTTAAGGTGGCATCAAATGATTAAATTTTGATAAAAATTATCAAAATTTAAGATACCTAATTGATGCTTAAAATTTTGAATTTTAAGAAAAAATAATGGGGTTTTTATTTGTTAAAATTTATTTATATTCAAGTATATTTAAGTCTCCTCTCCCATACTTAAAACTCAATTGTCCCCAATATTGGATTCAAGGTGGAGGAAATAGATTAATATAATTTAAAGTTCAAATTAGATTTATAAATTCAGTAGTTCCAAAATAATACTCTAGAGTTATAGAAAATTTAAATATGTTTTGATTCTATAAATTCTAAAAAAAATCTTTTTATTAATTATCATTCGAACAGATTTGAAAATAATCTCATTTTCAGTAGAATTTTGATCAGTGATTTTATAAAATAATCAAATGTAAAACCAATGGAACTATAAAGGGTAAATAACAACAAATATATTTTCATTAAAACAATAATAATGATCATAATCAAAATTAAATGATCCATTTGTATAGAATCTCTATTTTCTTTTGAATGCACTAAAATACACCCCTTTATGCCTTTAAAGTAATCCTCTCTATTTTAAAACTTCAAGACCCTAAAAAATGAAAATGAATTAACATTAAATCCACAAAATAAAATTCAAGTAAAATATAACCATAGTTTAAAAATTAAGGGGATTTGATTTAATTTCTTTAATTTTTATCTTCTGTTGATCTTTATTGAAAATAAAAGTCCAACTAAAAATAGTCTACAACACCTTAATAACTTATCTTTGGATTCTTCATGGTGAAAAGAAGGAGAAGCATGTTTTTCAATACAATGCCATTTTATTTATTGAAAAAATCAATGAATCAATAATCTTAACACTACAAGTGGTTATTTTATCCCTTCTACACTTATTTTTACAATAACAAGAAATAGGGAAGATAAAACCAAGAAATATATATTAGTATTCATCTAAAATTAGTATGAATTCACCCATATAGGTTCTTTAATATCTTATATAAATTGGTTAATCCTATATCAATTAATAGTAAAAGGATTATTTTCTATGGATATCTAATATTTACAGCACTAAAAGGGAAAACATGAGTCATAATAAAAGCACCATCCCATTTGGAATGAGATTTACCTAGGAATAGCTTAAGTTTAGAGTCTTATAGAAGCACTTTATCACTAATTTGAAAACATTTATTCAAAATAAATTTATCATGAACAACCGTTATTTTATATTTAAAAATGTTTTAATTTTTATATAAATTGTTCATAATTTCATCTAATTCTTACAAAAAACACTTCATGTCATTTCTAACTTCCATAACATTAAGATCTCACAATTCAACAACCCAAAAAAATCTATGTTCTAACTCTATAGGTCATTGATAGGCTCTACAAAAGACTATTATATAGGGTGACCTCCATATTAGATTTTTATTGGAATTACTATATTCCCAAAAAGTATCCTCAAGTATTAACTATAATCGTTCTTATTTATGTTAATATTTTTCATGGAAATGTTTGTTTTCTCTATTTAAACCTTAACCATACCATTTTTAAGAATTATAGGGTGTTAAAACATTATGAATAAACTGATATTTTTTTTAAAATATATTCCAATGTCTTGTTATAGAAATGTGTGCCCTGGTCTGTAAAAATAAACCTTGGAATCCCAAATGTAGAAAAAATATTGTTTTTTAAAAAATTGGACAACACTTTAACATCATCAATCATAGGTTGTATAGATTAAATCTATTTGGAAACATAGTCAACATCAATAATGATGTAATAATATCTAAATGGATTCTTAAAATGGCTCAAACAATCCATACCCCAAACATCAAAGACATCAAAAAAACAAAAAAGGTTGTTGTGGAATCTCATGTTTTTTAGAAATGTTCACTTATAATAGAAAAGTTTTAAAAGTCCTAAAAAATTAATAATAACCATTAAATATGGTAATCTGAAATAACTTTGAATCCAACACCTTCCTAACTCTTATCTAGAGACCAAAGTGGCCACCACAATTCAAACAATAGTAGAATTTCATACTAAAAAAATTTTATAATTTGGGGTACATGTATTAATAATATGATCACTTCCCATATTCTATAATTAAGGATTACACCTGAAATTTTTCCTATACTTGCTAATCAATTTTACAACATTTTGTTTTGAGAACCAGTTATGCACATCTATGAAATATACTATGTCTGAAAACTAGGGTCTCTTAGAAACAACATCAGAACACAATATATCCCTTGGGAAAAAAAATCTCTAATTAGTTTGGAATATTAATCTTCTTGATGAACATTAGTGGGTAACAAACTCAAATTGTAATCCATAGTGTTCTGAATTTATTTTCTATTCTTTTTCTCCTTTTCAAATTCTTGGACTAACTGGATCCATCTAACTAGCTTTGGTTTTGATTATTTCTTCATCTTGAAATATGTATTAGTCAAATGTTTAATAAAACCCATAACTTTAGACCCTAAAAGACAGATTCTAATGTCTTAAAAGAACAAGTAATGACATGTGATTTCCTTTCTAGTTTTTCCAAGAACTACCCTTAAAGAAAATTGTGAAGAATCAGTCATCAATTCAAAAGATAACTCCCAATTAGGTTCTTGAAATATTGGTGGAGATTAAATATTATTATTAATTTCATTAAAATATTCCATACAATATATTACAAGGAAAAAATGAAAACATTTTTATTGAATTTTGGTCAAAGGCAATGAAATTTGACTAAAATCCTTTATGAATCTTCTGTAGAATCTAGCATGGCCAAGAAAGGAATGAATATACTTCACAATATTTGAAAAATTAAATGATTTCAAAATAATAAATTTGGACTTAACCATATGAATCCTATTAATAGACACTTTATGGACAAGAAAAATTCCACTTTCAGCCATAAAATTGCATTTCTTATTGTTCAAAACAATGTTATTTTTAATAAATTCTCTAAGAAAACCCCCTAAACTACTCGAACCACCTTAGAAAAAACACCCATAAACTGTAAAATCATCCATAATAACCTATATAAATTTTACAAGAAATTGTTTTAAAAAATAAAATGTATGCATATTTGGAAGGTGGAAGGGGATTTACATAGCCCAAATGGAATTTTCATATAAGCAATGTAATTGATGTTAATGTAAATGGTTTTTATCCTAGTCCTCTAAGGAAATATAAATTTGAAAATATTTTTAAAAGTCATCTAGGAATCAATAATGAAATTGAACATATAATATTTCAAGTATTTTATTAATAAAATATATAGGAATGTGATTCTTCATAGTAACTATGTTCAACTTCCTATTGTCAATTCATACCCTCCACTTAATGGGAAACCTAGAATATACCAGTTCTCCAAATTCATTGTCTAAAATTTATGAACCAAACCTATTTAGGAATTTTTTTTATTAGACTTACCAATTGATTATATGAAATAGGGTAAATTATACTAGCACCCAAAAGGTAGTCACCTCCTTTTTAACCACTTCAATAAGGGTAGGATTAAACCTCCCTTGGAATTGTATGATAGGTTTGGAATCATCCCCAAAAAGGATACTCTGAATAATATTGAAGGCCTAATACTAATAAATTCATTCAAAGACCAGACTATGGCCATCGTATTCTTCCTAAGGATCTCTAAATGTTGGTTTTCACGTTCACTAGACAACCTACTAGCAATTATGGCATGTATGATTTGTTTCTGTATTGATTAGGAAGATTTTAAATTTCTAGGAAAAGCATTCAATTCAAATTTAGGTGGGATGTACTTTTTTAAAAATGGGTTTTTTGGGCTGTTTCCATTATTTTTCATCCTCTAATTCATTTTCCAAGATAGTAGAATTACAAAACTCTAAACCAATCATGTAACTATTCTTGGACAAAGAAAACGTGTTACCCATAAAAGGGGTATCAAATTCATGAAAACAATCTTGATGTGAACTATTCTAATCATTATCGAAAGTTTTAAAGATTTGAATAGTGTATTCAAAAATAAATATTATCAAATAAATCATCATTTTCCACAAGTGAATATTTTAATTCAGTTTCAACAATTTTCAATTTATTTTTCCTTAAAATTATACACTCTAAAACAGGTAAAGATGTTTCAAAAATATAATGAAAATCCTCATCCATCACAACATAATTTTTTGTAAATTCAATATAAGCTTCACCTTTTCCATATTTATAGATATAAAAATATCATATAGTGTTTTCAAAAATAGTTTCGAAATCAAAAACATTACACTAAGTTTCAGTATTTTATGTTCCATCACCTTCATTATCAGACATAGGATCATTCTCTATAGAATTCAGAGGATGGTGATTTTATATAAAATTTGGAAACGAATTTATAGAAAACCAATCAATTATTTTAACGTAATGTGAATAATGTTCTTCTATTGGTTGTTTGATTGATTAAAAGATATGAAGACTAAACATCTGGTCTCCAAAATATAATGAAAAAGTTTTTTTGTGTGCATTAATTAGAGCCTTATTAGTTTTTAAAAATAAGCTACCAATTATTAATGGTTCATGTGTGATAAATCTTCTAACTTCTATATATAACACAAAAAATAGGGAACCTTGATCCTTTAATCTTACCAAAACATCCTATATGACTCATGTTGGCTAAGCTAGACTTTTATTAGCTAGATGGATAACTATTCTATATTTATCAATATCTCCAACCATAATTTATGGAAAAATATAATAAGGCATAAAATTTAAGGAGGATCTTATTTATAACATCCCATCCTTAGTTTTATGCTCCTCAATAACACAAGGAATAACAAATGTAACTAGATCATTAAATTTAGTATGAAGATAATGTTGGATTATGGTGTAAATATTCCTACCCAAATTGAATTTCTCAGCCCATGAAAGTCCTTTTGTGTGTGAACATTTAATTAAAAAAATTATAATATCTAGGGATATTTTTAACATCATATATCAGAGTAATGTTAACCTAGATGTTTCTAAAATTTTCAATAACTTCATTTTCTATTTCAATTCCATCACTGTTTTAATAGGATGACTGCCACGAGGGTAGGTCAGTGGCTCTTTATACATTCTTAGGTCACAACTAATTTTTTTATTTCAATTTTAGGATCCCATAAAATTTATAAAATCCCAATAAGTTATTTCTAGCATGTTTTATTCCTTTTTATTATTTTTATCATACTCTATAGAGTTATGGTAAGTAGGTCCATGAACATGTTAAATAAGTTCCTTTGTAAAAAAATTATGTTCTTTTTAATTTTTTTCATGAGTAGTACTATCATTTTTAAATTTTTGTTCATTTATTTCAGCTAATGGGTTTTGAATTTTAGTTCTACTTATTAGTATCATAACACTAATATTTCCTCCACCACTTGGGTTTACTTTAGCTTTTGATGACATGTTAACAGTACCTTGAATTTTTAGACCACCAATTTCATTTTATTTTGACCCATTTATGTTACCATATTCTGTAATAACACTTTTTGTAATTTAGAAATTTCTTACTTTTTCATAATCATCTCCCAAATGTGTGAATAATTTATTTCATTATTTTTTCTATTTTTGATTATCTTGATTTTGAAAAATGTGAAATTCCTTTATGATGGATTATCATATTGATCCTGATTGTACCTAGGATCGTGAGTATTTTTTTGGGTTCTGAAATAACTATTTGGTTGTTCAAGTTTCCTAAAACTATTGTTATGTTGGTAATTCCATCTTTGGTTGAATTTTTAGTTGGGTTGAAAAAGATGAGGTTGACTGTTTGGATATTGAAATTGACTATTCTGATTATTCTGAAAAGGTAACCAAAGGAATATCCCATTTTAGGATTTAAGAGACACTTGAAATTGAGGACATCGATAATTGAAATGACATTGATTGAAACAAATTACACAGTGTATATGGATTCAAAAGGCTGTTTCATATTGAGTTGTAAAGGGAAATGGTTAGGCAACATTTGTCTCATCATGTTTCTAAGATCACTCAACTGAATTTCAATTTTACCATTATCATAATTGGAAGTAGATACTTCCATGGATGGTTTAACATGTATCAATCCCCTATTTCTAAATTTTTGTGAATTCTAGGATATATCTTCTATGAAATTCATATCATCAATGAGAGTCTTATCAAACAAATCTCCTCTAGAAATTGCATCTATCATACTTTTATACATCACGTGTAATCCCTCATAAAAAAAATGAATTATGAGCTAATAAGAAATTTGGCAATGAGGAAAACTAGAACATAGTTTCATAAATCTTTTACAATACACATGTAGATTCTCTCCTTGAAAATTCTTAATTCCAAAAATGTCTTTTCTAAGAGATTAAATCCAAGAATTTAGAAACAAATCCCTTAATAATTTCGTTTTGAGTTGATTCGAACTCCCTGTGGAAGTAGATTCGGAGTAGTAAAACCACTCTTTAGCTACCCAATGTAAATAAAATGTAATTCCATCATATTTAATTGGTACTCACTTTCTCATAGTGGTTTCATAGTAATATATACCATATTAAATTCTAATAAGTTCATGTGGGGTTCTTCACCGAGAATCCCTTAAATTATAGTTATGTGATGAATAAGTCCTGACTAAAGCTCAAAACCATGATATATTTCAGGATAACCAAATAAATTTTATTGTTTTTCAAAATTAGGAGAATCAATCTCATTATAGGTTATTTGTCCAAATTTTTTTTCAAAGTGTTGCCAGAATTTGGTTATTATTAAATCTATTATTGGTGATTTTAATTTGGATGTTTCAAATAAATCAATATTTATAATTTGAATGGTTTTTTATATTCTATTTTGGATCTCTAATTGTAGTAATTTTCAAACTTTGGAGTTTCAAGAATGTTAAATGACATAATATCACAATTTTTATTATTTGAATCTATTATAATTTATTTATTTTGTTTAATTATTTAACTTTTCACTTTTTTTCCTCTTTGGAAGCCTCCCTTGAAACGATTCCAATTGAAGATCTAGATTTGATGATGTTTCTTTAAAACTAGTTCAATTTTACCTCTAAATACTATTGAATAAAAATACCCAAGGATGTATCCTTTAAGACTACCTCTTTAGAGTTTCTTTGTCACATTTTGTATGTTATTTATTTTTGTTTTAAGGGTGAATTTTATATTGAAACAAATATAAACTAATATCTCAAAAATCAAATGGTAAATGACATAAAATAAATAAAACTAAATAAACGAGATTAGTGGAAACAAAATAATGAGAATAGTAGAAAAATATAGTGATTCTCATGGATCATTATTTCATCATTGATTAAAGATATTTCCACACTAATAAATCTCTTCATACATGATTCATCTATAGAAAACATGCATGTCATTTAGTTCAAAATGTTTTAATCAATAACCAATATCTTAGCTACCAATTACCCTTCAGTAGGAGACGATAAATGAACTCAACAACCACTAAGTACAAAGACACAGATAACCAATCACTATACTCACAATATTCAATCAAGGATTGATAAATTTAAATAGAGGAAAAAATTATCAAAATCATACCTTTCCTGGTTTAATAGGCTACATACTATGATCAATACACTCTAATCAGAGAAAATTGGTCATGAAATAAAATAATGAGGATTGAATAAAATATAGACTAAAAAAACAAAACATAAATTGAAATTCAATGTTCATTAATCTGGATATAATTTTAGTTTGAAATTGAAGAAATTAAAAGATCAGAAAGAATTCACCATTTTATTACACAATATTCATCCACTACGGAACTTATCTGATCCTGATCAAGTTGTGAAAAGAATATCCATCCTCCAATTTTCATCAAAGAGAACAACAATAAGATTTTTTTCCTAGAATATATAGAGGATCTATTCGAATCCCACTAATTTAGAATATTTTTTCTTCCTCCTTGTCTCTATATGTATTTTCAGGTAAATCCATCCCATTGTTATTCTTCATGAAAATATTCTCATCATCTAGCTCACAATAATATTGTCTAAACTAATCTCATAAGTCTCTACATGTAATACCTTAATGAGTCATCCTCCCTGTAATGTGACTCAAGAAAGAAAATCATATAATATAATGATAAATCCTTATATGTAACTTGATTTAGAATTCATTATAATGAATATAGTCATGATCGTTTGAATGATTCATTCTCCATCATACTTATCTAGTAGATTCCTATCGCTTCACAACATCTCCTCAGCTTACATGAGCTCCACCCCCTACACATGAGCTAGGGATCCATAGGATTTAGCTATACAAGAAAAAAATAAATTTAGAATTGTAATTCTGGTACATTAAAAATTAGCTATGTGACTGGGAAACTTGGGAATTCTCCCATATTTCCACTTTCAAATTGAAAATTCAGCTATGTGATCATCCTCAAAATTATGATACATCATTAATAAAGTAGGTATATTTCACATATATAGAATTTTAGTTCCATGGATTCAATTATGTAAAGACTTATGATTCATGAATTCATCCACATATCCATATTACCTATATGAATTTTTTTACATAACTCCCCAAAATATATTTTTCTACATCGACCATTCATGTATATAGCCAGCTGAAATTCACCTATGTAGACATTCACCAACATGGATTTGCTCATATAAACTGATTTTAAGAAAAAACTGAAAAAATGATCTAAAATGAATAAAAACACTTCAAATATAATTTAATAATAATTTCTACTTCAAATTAAATTCAACCAATTAATAAACAATTAAAATCATGTAATATGATAGAATTAGATCCTAATACAAGAACACCTCAACATTAATAGAAAAAAGTAGTAATATTTTTAAGAATATTCAGTGAATTACATCTATATTAGAAAAATGATAAAAAAATATCCTCAAAATTCAAAAACACAAATTCATTCAAACACAAAAAACACCTCAAAATTCGAACACATGAATTCATCCAAAAATTCTCTATTATAAGAAATATTTATCCCTATAAATCCAATTAAATCCGCAAATAATATGTGGAAACAATCAATTAAATAGATCCACATCAATATTTCATGGGTTACTTGAGTGTTATAAAATGGTTTCCCTTTCAAACTATACCTATATGTTTGTCCCATGGGGGACTAAAATTAATTTCCATGTTTTTTCAACCATAGTCATGAAATGGGATTTCATTAAAAATGTTTCTAGAAATTTCCGAATGTGTCTTGAAATATTTTTATATGTCTTAATGGGCTGGTTGACCCTAGTTTGATAATTTAAGTTTTTTTCACACCAAATGGTTTTCTAATTAATTTATTTCATTATTTCAAAATGGGATATTTTATTAAATAGGGCATGTTGTCCAATGTGAATTCTATTTTGAAACTTATAGATGGAATTGAAAAATTCAAAGACAGTTTTAATGAATGTTTTGATTTCAAAATGAATTTTATAGAATGTATTTATAATTTTGGTTTCAAATTTTATTTTAAATTGGATTTTAATGTGTGTCAGTTTCCTTGGAATCCTAATCTTATTTTTAGATGGCCCATTTAGAACCTTATGATAAATATCCATCATGAAAGGTATGTGACACTTCTTATACCCCTTTTTCTATTATTTACTCTTATTATGTGTCGTGATTCATATATATGAAGACGAGGTGATGGATCTAGGGAGCTATTTTGTGAAAGGGGGATGGAGGTGAGAGGTTGACTTGTTTGAAGATATTTTAAATTTGACTGATGTGTTATCTTATATTTACTTATGTTCTCAACCCCTTTATTTATATTATGGTAATCCTATTAATTGGTATATGACTTGGATGATTGTTATCCCTATCTATATTGAGTACTCACAAGGTAATATTTTATGGTTAATCTCTATCAATTATTCTAAAAGAATTAGTGAAAATTATAGTGTCCTGTAGTTGTGATGTGGTCTAAATATTATTTATTCTAAAATACTTTGACAAGACTATCAGGGACACATACGGGTTATTTAGATCCATATTAGGTTCCTCATTACCATTTTGGTTCCTTATTAATATAATCCTATGGAGTTTCCCAACACTATAGAATCCAATTTAGTATAATTTAAGGGATTCTTTATTTTTACTTGATTTTATCCTCTATTTACTGTTTGACTCGATGAAACCTTTACACTAGTTATTTATTTCCCCTTATCATGCATCATTGATATCATGGTTCCTACTTGTGTACATCCTCAATTCCTCCATTTGTGTCCTGTTTTTTAAATTTTTTGAAGAGATATTTTGAGAATGTTTTTGAAATAAATAAAAATTATTGATTTTTATTTCCCTTAAAACAGAATTATAAATGGGTTTTTAAGGGTGTGTTATTTTAAATGGGAATGTTTTTACAAAGTGTGTTTGGATTTTTTGGATAAGAAAGATATAATAATGGTTTTCCATAAAAAAACAGACATGTCTTATTTTGGTTTTAATAGTGTTTTAAAGGAAAGGGTTGAACTAGTGTATGGGTTTTGAAGTATGATTTTAGGCTTGGCGTGAATAGTTTATTTCCAAAGTCTTTGCCTTTTTTTGGGAAGAAAATATAGCTAGGTAATTTTTTTATATATTCCTTTGTAAAAAAAATATTTTATATTTATGTTCAAACCACAATTTATGGATAGTAATATAAAAGTAACATCATAGACTCTTTATTGAAATTTGTATGGGAGTGTTTAACTCACACTCTGCCTAAACCATTTTGGAGGTATTCAGCTCTCAAGTTTTCTTTTAGGTTCCATAGATCTAGAAAATTCTGGGTTTCTTGTTAGGATTAATCCAAAGAATGATAGTATGATATGTGGAGATAAACCCTGGGTTATATGGAAGTGTTCTGGTAGAATAGTTTAGTTTTTGTTTTATTTTGGTTTTTAGTGTATCAGTTGAGATGGACATTCTTTTAATTATAGCAGGTTTCTTTCATTTTCCCCTATTTTATCATGTTTTATTATTTATAGATGTTATTTTATATTTATACAAATGGGTTGGATCATTATTTTTGGTTATCACTCATTATCTTGATCATTTATTTTTTTTAACTTATTGATGTTTCATGGACATCCAATGTATGTACGATCCATGATGGATTATTGGTAATCAATGCACAACTTCTACTATTATTCGAGAGTGAAATCATTACCAAAGGTGATTTCCTTGATTCTCATGAACTTGTTTCAATCTTGTGGGGGTTTTAAATGCCATTTGGTCTCAGTGGTGATCCGAGTTGTGTTCTAGTTATCTGGTAGCCTTGGCCTAATTGTTACAACATCAAAACACATGAGATTGTGAAATAATGGGATTATTTCATATTATAATTTATATAATATCATTTTTTTCATTTAATTTTTTTATTGTTAAGTCTTTAACACAGCTATTTTAAAAGCATGTCTCGAAAGTAGTAATGGAGGACTTGAATTCCTTATAAGACTCGTCACTAATCCTCATTTTACTGACATCATAAATCTAATGTTTATAGTGTTATATAAGTTTAGTAATAACTCCACTCTATATTTTAATTATCAATGAATTATTTTTAATGATATTATTTGTCTCACACAACCTAAGAATCTCTTTATCTTGTACCAAGAATATTATCTACCTTGCTTTTATATTAAAAAAATATGAAATGAGTAATTTAATTCACCTCTATATTCTACTTAGAATAGTTCAAAAATATCTTTATTAATTGATTCTAAAATATTTTTATAAATAAAACCTTTATAACATAAAATTTCCTTTTTATTTAAATATAATAATTTTTATTTAAAATAACTAAAAGTTTTGGATCCAAAGAGTCTAAACATACTTCTGAGTATAGTATTGAAAAATAATTTTATTTTTAATTAACCAAGAATTATCTTACCATAACTAGGTATTATTTTATTTTTTCTTTTGATATTCATTTTTGATTTCTGAAATTATACATATGTGATTCAAGTATAATTAAACTATTAATTGAGTATAGTATACTATAAAAAACCAGTTCAATACATGAAATAATCTCCCACTGTGTCTAAAACTAGAAACTAAGAAAATTATTTTGGTAACATCAAATACAATAAAATAGTCCTAGAAACAAGAATATTTCTACTTGGCAGTGTTAATTTGTGATATTCACTTACCTGACTTAAGAATCAAGCTCCAGTAGTAACTTGAAGGTTCATCACACTTCTTGTAATATTTCTTGATCGTCCATTGTTCCTAAATTTGGATACAAATATTTGGGTTGTATATTGTATTTAATATATGATAAGTGAAATAAAATTATTACATGTAATGATGAATTTACCTAAAGTAGAATATTTTACATAATTCATCCTAAATTCATTAAAATTCCTCCTCCAATAAACATTATTTTCACTTGTGAAATAGATTACCTACAATTATTTTCCCTCTATCACAATCATTTGTTTCCTTTATGGATGTTTCAAAGATACCATTTACATTAAAATTTACATAATATTTTCAATATATTCCTTTATTTTTTCACTATAATGAATGAAAATGAAAATCACACTAATCCTTATCAACTTGGAATACCATTTTCAAAAGATTATTTAGTGGATTATCCATATTTTTCACTTTATAATTTTTATGATTGTGGAGAATTTGGGCAATGAGGATGAAAGAATGTGATTTATGGATAATTTATTATCTTTATAGAAGTAAAAATTCACTAACTAATTGATATACTTCATCATATTGAGTATGTGATCACTATTTAGGTATGCATCTACCAATTTAAATTTTCATAGTACAATGATAATCTCATTTATCTTTTTCCTCCATTTCTCTTTTTAATGTTCTTTGAGATGATTGAATATGGTGTATGTATCCATGTATTTATTCTACATATTCATCTCTATTAACATATATGTAATCATAATTCAACAAACATAAGATACATCCAATATGTTCATCATGTAGGCATTCTTCTCACCCTCACTTTATCCCTGAGGTGGATGATCTAGTCTAGGGGAATCTAATAAATAAAATATGTTTTCTGTAGTAGTATAATGTGATAGAAAATGCACCACTCTTGAAAATTTGTACCCGCGAGGACATTATTCTTGTCTAAAAATGTTCACAATTATTTTGTGGTTTTTGTTTCCATTTTAATATAATAGATAAAATGAGATTTTATTACTTTATCTTTATTATAATTTATGACATAATTAATGATTTAATTAGGTGTCCCACTATTTTATCAAATCCCAGTAGCCTCATTTGGATATTCTAGTTCCATGAATTAATATTTACCTTTAAATTACCCAGACAGAGGTCGTATCAAATTATTTAAAGGTTTTTAGGTAGGATTTACTTTCCAACTACATTAAATTGAAGGTATTTGATCTATTGAGTGAACTCCCTAATCCAAAAATCCTATATTCATATTTTCTCAACACTTACATCCAAGTTACAACATGTCTTGTTAAGGTAATTAACCAAGGATTCTAAATAGATTACATTGATTGAAGACATTCATTATAATTCCATGATAATTTAAATTACCCTGACATGGGATAGAAAATCATTTCGAACCATAGTAATATTTTCAGTCAAGTGGTGGAAAGAATTTGGATAACTTAATATTTTAGTTGAGTGGTTTTGTTTTTCCTATTTATACATTCCCCTTATTTTATTCTTCCTATTGTTGTTAATTTTATATGGAACTTTACATAAACAATTAACCATGTAAAATAAAACAACTCACATATATTAATTTCATTTGAATATGATATCTTTTTTTCTCCTTTATATATGTGTTAATTACATTATGTGAAACCTTATGTAAGAAATTTACTTTACCTGAAAAAATATATCTTAAATATTTTGTTTCATTTTATATAAGAATTCTTGTTAATATATTAATATTATTTGATTGTGTTTGATTATCTAAATAAATGATGTGTTACATAAATCAATAAATAAAAATCACTAATTAAATAAAACAAAGTCATAATATGATAATGATATTTTATTTACTGGTTGGTTTATCAAGCGGTGACAAACCAACCTTAACTTTAGGGGAAATAAATCTTTGATCCCTACCATAACTTGATTTATAATATCCAACATTCTATTATGTATCTACTTAGTTTGATTCATCTCGTGTTAGGTCCTCAATTGTCTTCTCTTGCTAAGAATTCAATCCTTTACAAATGTATACTCACGTGCAAGTAATAGGAACTAGGGGATTAGTACGAGATTAAATAATTCTTCAAAACAAAGGCTCATACATAATAAATGAGGGAGGGATGATTCCCATATAATCATTTTTAATTTAATAATAAATATCTCATAAAACGAATAATAAATAATTAAATTAAATAAATGAATGAAATACATAAATGGTTCGGTCAAAACTCATGATCATTCAAAACATGCTACAAAAAACGTATTTTGTATTTCTATGATTCATTTTAAATTTTTTTATTTAAGTCAAATTTACATTAATTAAAAAATTAATAAAAAAATTAATTATTTATTTATTTATCTTAAATTCTATAAAACTTACGATGCTTTATGCATAATTATAATCCCATCATTTATTATTTAAAAAATAATAATTTTATTTTGAATATAATTTAATTATAAAACATGTAATTTGGAGTATATACAACATGCATTAGTTATATCATATTAAATCTCATTTATGTAGTTTTATATGACATATTCGATCACTTGATATGTCAGGTGACACATATTGTGTATGGTCCAGGTCATGTACCATAGACTTTCCCAACATTTATGCCCATATGGTATGTCATGATATACATGGAGTGTAGCTCCATGTAGTCGAACCACATAGTATTTTTGGAATGTATGACAACATTTCACACCATCAATATTCATACCATGTAATAATAGAAAAGTGCGTGAAGTACACAACATGTATAAATACCATTACATGACGTGTAATGAAATATATTACATGGAATTAATTAATACCATGTGAAGACCTAGACGATAGGTAAAAATTCACTCATCATTAACCTAGTGTAGAGTGACATGTACCCAACCACAAGTACATACTATCTATACATCACGTAGTCTGCGTCTTTCCATATTCAAACATGGAAGTCAATACACTGTGTGTATAATAATCACATATTGACCCACATAACTCTCCTTGAATTACATGATGTGTAATTTGTGTGGGGTTATACAGTATGTATATTCTAAATATATGTCATGTAGTCCCTATCAACACGAATGACACATTTTTATTTAATATGTGGTGTAAAATGATGTCGTGTACTTATCCACACGAAACATTTTTATTTACGTTACATCTTCCTTGTTCGGAGAAAAAATCTTTACACAACAATAAATTTACCATTACATGTTTTGTAACTTCATTATGTTGATAGTGACCTTGGAATCACTGAATGAGATATTTGATTGTTCCTTTCATGTTTTTTTCTTATTCCAAACTATATGAACTTGTATTAATGTTCCATCTCGACCGTTGGACTTGTAAAACAAATATAAAAAAGAATACTCAAAAACCAACACCTAAAATGATCAAATAAGATATAAATAATTATAAACTATAATGTGACAACTCTAATACCACTTGATGTTTTTAGGACATAGAAGAATCCTTAGGCATGTTCCCAATTTTGGTTTCTTATTGATATTAATTGATAATATCCATATAACTTGATGAATCCACCCCAAAACCTCTAGAGTATATCATTCACACTCAATTTATAATAAATTTAAATATAGAATTACCTCATCCAAGATGATCTTGTTCTAAATGGTTTCAATGAAAATATGGTCTTGAATAGATCTAATTACATGTGTTTGATCCATGTAGTTGACCCCATTTAATTGAGTTTAAGGCTTGTTTATTGTTTGTTGTATATAATTATCTCATTCATGGTAATCTCCTTGATCAAATTATGTTGTTTCTCATGTCAAGTTTTTTTTATAATGGAAAATCCAGATGATGATTCATTTATATTTATCCATATGTTCTACATGAATCTATAAATGATGTTATTAAAACACTAGGTTCTAGACCTATAGAATCTAGTGCTTTACATAATTCATAATCAATTAAAATAATGATATTTTATTCTATAACTGTATTTTTAAGAGGAAGGTAGTTATGATTTTCTCACTAGGTATTGAGATAATTCTAAAGATTTCCTTTGTTGAGTAACAAAATCCACAGATGAAAAATTATATAATTTAGAATATATACATAGGGTTAAATATCAATAATTTAATAAATTCCCTTATAAAATTAATTAACCTATGTAAAATCTAGGACAAATAATAAAAATTATATTATTATTATTATTTTCCATGTCATGTGGTTGTACTATTATAATTTATAGATGAAGAAATTAATATTTATTTATATGATGTTAAATATATCATTTTTATTGAATCATTTAAATTGACCCATATCCTCCCATGGGAATTTTCAAACCATGAATAATTAAATATTTATTTAATAAAATATAATATATTTTATACTCACTAAACTTGTGAATACATGTTAATTTTAACATTCACATAGCATAAATTTATATTTATTTTAATATATTCACTAAACACATGATTAAATAAATTTCTATTTATGACCTCATGGATAATAATTAAGAGATAAAATTAAAATCATATATTCTAAACTTGAATATCACATAAATAAATTTATGTGATCATCATTACTTGCATAAAATTAATTCCATAATCCATGTATAAATTTATTCTAAATATTAAAATTCAATAAGATTCTTGATATACTTAGTATTTGATACTCTAGCCCCATTTCTCAATGGAAATATGTGAAATTTCATAAATTTAAAAATTAGTGTCTAACTACATGTCAACGAACCCATATAAAAAAAATTAATGTATTAACTATAAAAACCTTCTTACAAACTATAGTGTGTAATATAACCCCTTCATCAACTGATATCTCATCAAGCAAGATGAATGCTTGGGTAATCACCCTATTTGATTGACTAATCTTTTATGGTCATTACGAAACAAAATCATTCATAAAATACTATATCCATATATTTTTTTAGATATTTTTATTTCAATTAAAGTACTAAATATATCATCTTTCTTTGATATGTAAGTGAAAAATCATGTCTTGATTTATTAAATTAATGCCATATCATTTATGATGCATGCAACATATCTTAAAACATCGTGAGTATATGTTATCATAATTTTCATACATAGATAAAATTAAATGATTTATGATACATACTAATAATAATTTCGTTTTTAAGGAATAATACACACATTCATATATAATTATATTAGTAACACCCAAGATTCAATTTTAGTAAGTATTTCATTACAAAGAAATTAGAACATAATTCACATAGATTTAATCAATAATTTGATCACAACCTAAATTCAAAAAATTTTTATTTAAATTTATGAAATTAATTTCATTTTTTGATTTATCATGTCAAAATTAACGTAGAGGGAATTTTTTAGATTTTTCAGAAATAATTGATTTTTGAGAGAATAATGAAAAATATTGTTGATGTCACATTTATGAAATTATCATGATATAATAATGAATTGAAAGATTTTTAAATTTTTTTATATCAAATATACATTCAATAGTAGTATAATTAATTTAAATATATAATTTTGAACTTATGGATTTCTGTTTTACATTTTAAAATATAAGTAATATTTCTAATCAAATTTTTTTTGGTTCTCTCTTAATCAAGAATTCACAAGTTTATTTTAAGTTTTCGTTGATTTTTAAATTCTTATAATTATCCTTTTATTTAACTTGAACCTATAAATTCCATGGGAATCAAAATTATACTTGATTTGGGTGTAAAAGAAAATTTATGCTTACAAAATTCATTTTTCTAAATAATATTTTTTGTGTTTTTTGAAATTATATTAAATTTTAATTTTATCACTTATAAAACATGAATCAATGAAAATGGATTCTATATTTGGAATTATCATTCGTAAATTTGGTTATAAAGTCAATTTCATTTTTATCAATAATGAATAATAACCATGGTAAAAATTTACCACAAAGATTAAGGGTAAAATGGGTTTAAATGGGTTAAAATAAATGGATAATACTTAAAGATAACACAACACATTATTAAATATAATTGGATGATTTAATTTATATCTTAACCATATTATATTCTAAAATATGAAAATTTGGAGATGCTTGACTTGAGTAAGACATATATTAAATAATAAAATTTCATGTATTTGTACGTTTTCCACCTAACTCACTTATAAATGGGAATATCCTCTACTCAATTCTCTACACATCTTGATCCACAAGACTTGAAAAATATAACACCCTGGCACCATTAAACAAAATTTAGTGCTTAATTATTACATTTACACAAGATACAAAAGATTGGACCATGATGGATTGATCAGTTTAGCAGTCTTAGGAGACTAGATATATACATGATTTCCATATTACATTGTAAAAATAAAACATGGCATAAAAAACATTATATTAACTTTGAAAATCATCCAAATATTTCTTCTTCATATCCCGGGAAAATGAAAATAGATAAAGGGTGATCTTAGATTCTCAGTAAGTGTTACACACAGTGAATGTTTTCCTGAGTAAATAAAGAATAATCAACATGGAAGAGTGGATAATCAAAACACATGTCATACAATAAATATCATCAGTTGAATTAACATACATGGATTATATAAACATAAAAATCACATAAATAATATAAAATTAATACTTAATAAAGGAAATGCATAATTCTGGGCATTCATGACCATGGCCTCTCAACAAAGATATTAAGAGTCTTACCTTCAAGGCCTCTCAACCATAACTACATACATACCATCATGACCTCCCAACCAAGGAAATTTTAATTCCATCCAAGCCTCTCAATCATGACATTATTCTTTTATGGGATATCAGACACCAAGCTATTCGAGTTCTTAGTTTATCTCACTATACACATCAATGCATTAGTGGGATATATATAACAAAGCCCCGCCTATTACTTCCATGTCCCATGAATTCATTATATTTTAAAAAATAAATAAAATTCACTCTAAAAATTACTTATAAATAAGTAATTATCTAAATATAATTAGTAATATGAAACATCAATATTTCTCAAGTAAATGCAATAAATTACTTAATTAGCTTCCATTAACTGATATCGTATATAAAAATTGAATATGGTTGAAAAATAATCAAAGTAAAAGAAATGATTCTAAATTAATCAATGATATTAAAAATATGATTGTGAAGGATAAAAGTATTTTTCAATAAATAATATAGAGTGATAGAGAATATGATCACAAAAAAGTGAATGATCTCCAAATAAGTCATCATACATTATTAGTAAATGATGATAGAAGACCATAAATTAATCTAAAATTAATGTTTAATAGTAAAAAATCCTTTAAGAACGAGAATAGAAGAAATTAATTAAAAATAACTATCATGTATCTTAATTTAAGAAAGAATTTATAAATCACTTTTCAAAATTCCTTTTATTCATGTAAGAAAATAATATACTTTTCTTTTGATATAATTTTACATAAAATTCGCACAATGTTGTGGAAAATATTTTCTTTTAAAATATCCATATAAATATTTAAAGAAATAATCAAATAAAATAGTATTCATAGTAGTGGAAAAATATATTTGTACTGTGTATGATAAAATAAAGATTCCATTCACACATTTAGTAAAAAGTTCCTCATTCCGAAAATGACAAGATAATTCCATTTAAAACTTTTTATAGAAAGTCATACATGGGTAAAAATAATTTTAATAAATCACTGGATACTATTTAAAAAAATATATTAAAAATTTTCAATAAAATATTAACATGGAGGAAAATGAAGAGGAATGAATACTTCAAAAAAACATTTAAAATAAAGACCCCCACATATAACTTACTTATTGATTGTTGATCCAAAATGAGAATAAATATAATAAAAAAATGTAAATACCAATATTAACACGGATGTTAAAATATATAGGGTTTAAAATATTAGGATCATATTTTTTTCTAATGTAAATCTAAAAATAAATAATTCCAAAATAAAATAAGATTGTAATAGAATTCCCTTACTACATTTGAAACTTTTAAATCAAAATATATTAAAGAGAAAACATAAATAAAAAAAAGTTAACACCATGAATTGTAATGGATTAAAAATAAAAACTATAGAAGGTTTAGTATATACATCATGTAAAATAAATTAAGTTCTTAATGTAATACATGTCTCAATGAAATGGAAATGAGATGAAATTACCCTTACTTCGTGTTTGATTTTCCTAATATGTGGTTTTAAATTACTTTATAATAAATTTATAATTAATATAATTATATAATAAAACAATATAAATACTTATAATATTATATATGACCCACTTATAATCACAATTATATCATAAAAATTATATATCATATTATTTTATTAGGATCCGTCATTATGACCAGCCCTAATAGGCAGTGATGAAAATTGAAATACATCATCTTCGGGAGGCAATAGTCCACATGTATGCATGAAATCTATATTGATTTTATATTAGATTGATAAGTAGGGTTATAATATTAACCAAATAACATTTTAGTATATGTTATATATTTATGTTATTATATCAAAATTGTTAGTATAGGTTTAAAGGGAGTAAAAAATAAATAAAAATAAAAAACCATGTTAAGAATTATACCTCTTCTTTAGACAGACTCCTTAGGTTTATACCCCAATAATTATTAGGATAGTATTCTGATAAAAAAACCTATATTAAATGAGGATGAATTTTATGGTACAGATTTTCACACCTTAAATATCTTGAATTATGGAGATGAGAGGGGTGGAGGTGGCTTTTTATTAGTGAGGGAGAGGACACATTAATAATTTTTCAAAGTATTAAAATATATTAATTTATTACCCAAGAAAAATGGATTCAAAATGGCTATTATTATTAGACAAGATGATATAGGGTTACACTAGGACCATCAGATTATATGTAGATACGTTTTTAGGTTATTTTAACCCATTTTAACTCCTACCATGGTAACTGGCTTTTTACTAATGTTACTATTCATAATGACCAAAAATTAAAGTGGAATCACTAAAAAAGTTATAAATTTTGATTTAAAATATGGATTATATTTTATTAAATTTATATTTTATAAGTGGAATAAAATAATTTAAAAACAAATCCACAAAACGCGATGGAAAATGATTTTTCATAAAATGCCTTGTAAGTATAAAAAATGATTTTACATGAAAATAAACTATCAAATGTACTATAATGTAATTAATTCTATTAAGATAAATAAAATTAGACTTATTTTTCTATAAAAAACCAAAATTAAAATTATCCTTATAAATACTTTATTAAAATAAAAGAACTTAAAATATATTTGAAAAAAAATCATTACGTAGATTTCCAAAATAATAAGCACATATTTCTAAGTTCAATATGAAATTTTTTATATGAATTATATGAATTATTTAATATATATTAGGTATATAAAAATAATTTCCAAAACCATTCATGTTATTCTTATATCATCATAATGTCTTAAAAGTGAATGTTTTTTAATCAGTATTTTTTACTAATCACTCAAAAATCAATATTTTCAGAAAAATCACAAACATTAATCCTAAGTATATAATTTCATGCATATTTTAAAAAACATAATCCATTTTTTCATATAAAATTTATAAAATTGTTAGAAATTAATTATAACATTCATTTTTAAAAGGTAATAAAAACCATTTTGATGAAAACATGTTTTTGAAGCATAAATGACTTTACTAAAAATTGAGGGCTTATTTCATCAGAATTAATCAATACATTTTTATTGAGTATGACCTAAATATATATATATATATATATATATACCATAATGTGTCTACTACTATTCACGCACTCCAATTCAGTGACTATTTTATGACAGTGATATTTATATAATATTATTTCAGAGTTTGTTTATTCTCGGTGTTGCGTATATTAAACATTATCAAACATGGTGTTTTTTAAAAATAAAATATAAAACAAGATCTTATTTTATTACATTATCTCCTACTTATAAAAATTTCATCCTTTTAGTTTCAATTATTTTTCCCTAAAATGGATATAATATACTAATAAAGTCGTATATTTATTTTAACATGATCTTTAATTTCTAGGTTATAAACAGGAAACCTATTATGCTTGTATCTCTATATGACACATACTTGAAAGTTAGTTTCTAAAAATTTAAATTGGTAGTTGATTTTTAATTTCCTCATAATAATTTATTGATTTATCTTGAGTTCTCTTGACATTGACAAATTCATTTAGCATTGGGATAGAAAATATGATAAAATCTACAAACATGATTTCTTCTCATTCTATAAGAATAATTCCATCATTTGATGTGTTTCATAATGATAATGATGATTTTTTCATGCATTAAGAACTAAAATTAATTTTTAATTAGTCATAATATCCACAAAATGATGAAAATTTATTCCTTCTATCTAAAACCCAAATGGTTTCTACAAGATAAAATAATGAACAATATGATTAAACCTTTATAACAATCAATCTCCCAAATCTCAACAATAAAAAAAGACCAACTCAAGACTCCTTAAATATAGATGATTAAATTTTAACCCAAAAGAAGGTTTCATCACATATTGTTTTAAAAATATCACATTGTCATAAAAATCACTTTTCAAGGTGATTGACTGCATTCATCATATGTTTCCAAAATTCACATTTTGTAAATTTTTCATACTACAGAATATTATTATAAAACTATATAGTAATAATTTCGAATAAAAGATAGATAACTGAGAGTGGTGTGAATCATTGATCAATATTTTTTTAAATTTCATTCAAAATTACATTTACCACCTATTGGGATGCATTGATCATTGTTGCAACACATCCAAACAAACACCAACACAAGGGAACACAAAAAATTTACAAGGTTCACCTCTCAATATGAGAAAGATTTTCCTCATTGTGATATGGACTTCTCTAGGATAACACAACCCACTATAATAATCATGTGAGTTAAATGAGCAGGTTATAACCTTGAAACTTGCATTTTCATGTCTCCTAAATGTGCTTCGATGCATCTTTTACACAAGTGAATCACGAACATTACAATGATAAATGTTTTGGTAAGAACAAAAAAGTTTTCAACCAAAATATACTTCATATATGTTGTTTATTTTGCTAAAATATTCTACTTTTATTCTACTTACACTTCATAAAACAAAAAAACTCCTCTTTTAACATTCACGAGAATAAATTGCACCTTCACATTGTATGGAAAACACAAGAAAACAACTACTTAAATATTTGTATTCTTCCCCCATTATTCTAATTTGGATAAAACAAATATCCATTCTATAGAACATATCTAGAACTTATTATTCTTATTTCTATCTATCAAATTATTTATTCTCAATAATCCACACACTTTAAATTTACACTTTTGTCTATTCTTTAAGAACATCATATTTGAATAAGAATTTCAAATTAAAATACCATTCTTGAATCATAACCCTTATATAATCTCACATTTTAATATTTACCATTAAAATATAATTGGTAGTTTAAATAGGTTGAAAAATCACCATATTTCGAATATAAATCCAAGTTAGTATTATTGCTAGAACTGCCTAGATTAGCCCTATAAAATATAGTCTATTGTATGGTAAAGGGTTTTGTGGTGTATCTGATTAGTTTTAAATATTTTTCACTTAACTCATACACCATATTGTGGAGTGGAGTAAGTTTTACAATGTGGAAGTCACAAAATTTTCAATTCCACCATAAACTCGCCTAATCACCTCAATGGTGTGGTCCATTAACTACAGTGTTGTCCTCCATTTTTTCTCATTACTATGATGTAGGAAAAAAGTTATGATTTGGAGGTCCCAAATTCTCTAGATCTACTAAATTATACCCAACCTCTTCTATAGTTTGGTCCTCCTTCTATGTAATGGATAAGTCTAATTGGGTGTCCTCTACACCATGAACAATCACACTGTGGCAAGAGGTCGTATAGAAAATTTTTCCTTATACTATTAATTTCATTATATATTGACATGGAATCTTATTCTACAACATATCGAAACTTGATTTTAGAAGGATACATTATTTAATTCAATTATGGTGCATACCTCCTTCTCTAGTTACCTTCTATAGTATAATACCATGATTTGCGGTGTGGAACTCCTTCTACTCCTTTATTCAATCTTCTTTCATCATGAACTCCATCCATGATATTTAATCACTTTGAACTGAAGTAATCATCATCCGAGTTAGTCTCCAAACACATTCACATAAAATTAAATGTGAGTTTTAATATTATTAATGCATTGAAAACAAAATCTAACATAAGGTGTAATATCCACTCCAACCTCAACACTTCAACATATCTTGGTCCCAATAATCTTCCACTTAATGTTTTGTTTTCAACCAAGGAACATAAATCATTACTAAAATCTGATTAAATATTAATGAATCACCATTGAAAAATTCTAATCCCTTGTGGGTGAACTCAGTGAAGGAAACAAGAACATTGAATAAATAATATTATGTTGTCCATAACATATAAGTGATTTAATTCCTTCAAACATAAACAAATCAATTGAAAATGAAATGATTCAACCTATAAGTACTTCAACATCACAACTAGCATGTACTTCAATAAACTATTAGAACATTTCAAACCCATGCCCAAAATGTTGAAATTACAACTTTTCCATTTTAAAAAATCTATAAAAATATATACTTTTCCATAAAACAAAACACAAATATGTGAATAATCCCTCAATAAATATTCTCCCCCTTTTAAAAAACATGTAAAGAGATAGATATAAAGATATATATATATATGTTTTAATTTTCCCCCATTTGAAAACTATATCTAAAGATAAGCTGAGAGAGGGGATAATACAACCATACCATAACCTTGATAATGATTAGGTTGAATTCCCAACATCAACCCTAAATTCTAAAAATATTCCTTTGTAAATGGCTTGCTAAACCCATAAACTTTTTTTGTATTAAAAAATTCCTCTTGTAATGGATTTATATCTACATATCCTTGATAAAATGATATTTGATATCAATTTTCTTAATTCTTGAATGATGAACTTGATTCTTTGATAAATTAGTAGAACATTGATTGTCACATACTTATATAAGTGGCTACTTCACTTAAACATTGAAATATGCTAACTATATCTTTATCCACATCAACTAATTCATGTAATGAGTTGTAACCACATATTATAATTCATCTATACTTAAAGTAAAAAAACCTTTCTTCTTAGAGTTCCAACATACAAACCTATCTCCTTGATTAAAAAATCTATCATTTGTCAACTTCTTATTATTAACACAGTCTAAAAAATCAATATATATAACAAAAAATATCAATTTACCCTTTAATATAATATTTTAAACCAAATTATATTTTTATTTTGACATTTCTAAGAATCATCTTTCCAAAATTTAAATGATACTTTTTTGGAGCCCTCTAATTTTGAATACAATGTGTAACAACATACACAGTATCCAATCATGAAGTTGTTATGTTTAGTAATCTACCAATTTTCTTTATAATTTTCATATATCCACATCCTTAACTTCTTTATCTTTATAAAATTTACTTCCTACTAAAATTAGTGTATAAACTGACTTTGAATCCTCTATACAAAATCTTTTTATAAGTTATGTTGTATACTTTTATAGAGAAATAAAAATGTAATTTGTATGAGGAATATGTAAACCAATAAAATACCTCATCTCCCTGAGTATAGACATCTCCAATAACTCCTATATCTCCTTAATAAACTTTTCAAACATTTCTTGATCATTACTAGAAAATATTATGTCATATACATAAATTTAAAAAAAATATACTTCATTATCATCTTTAATGATGATATTTTTGTCCACTCTTCATTTTATGAAATTCAAAACCATCAAGAAATTTTTAATTTTAGAATACCATACTCTTTGGGATTATTTTATCCCACATAAATCCCTTTTAAAACTATAAACTTTATCACAATCTTCTCGACGCAATAAACCAAAAGGTTTCTCAATAAACACTTCCTATTCCAGTTCACCATTGTGGAATTATGACTTGATATCCATTAGAAAAATATTATATGACATTATTTATAAAATAGAATGAAAAATTATTATAGTTTAAAACCTTGAAACTAGTGTATAAGTCCCATAAAAATCCCATCCTTCAACTTGTGAATAATCCTTTTCAAAATAATCTTTATTTTTAACCAATTCACCATTCGTATTCAATTTGATCTTGAAGACCCACTTTATTCCAATGATATTATTATTTTTGGATTGGGTACCAACTCCCAAGTATAATTATTCTCTATCTGATCATGTTTTTCATTCATAACTTCAATCCATTCTCGATTCTTCTTATCTTATTTAACACGTATAGGTTTGACTTGAGAATAAAAAGTGGTATGAGTTGTGGTCCTCAAAGTACTCTTACTTTTAAATTGATGTCGATGATACCAAGTGATGTTTTAAACTTGAAATTTCCTTCTTATCCTTGGATGAGTTTAATAAATTCATTTATTATTACTTAAAATGGATTAATCTTCTCCTCCAAACTATAAATCTTTATCACTTTCTTATTTTTCTATAATTTATTCAAACCATTCAATCGAAACATCAATAACACCTATGATATAACTTTCTTCATCATGAGAAATATATTTATTTGATTATTCTAGAAATTTAGCATTAGAAGCATCAATTATTTCTTTAATTTCATTGTCAAAATAGTGAAAACCTCTTCTATTTAGAGGATACCCAATAAATATCCCATCAACTCCTAGATTTTCAAGATTTCTATGATTATCACATTTTACCTTGATATTAAAAGGACCACAACATGCCCAAATTTACTTGAAACATGTTTATTTTTTATAATAAATCTCATACAAAGTTATATATGACTTTGGTCTATGAAAATGATAATTTTGGATATGAAACACTACACTACTAGCTTGTATCTAGAAATAATTATAATTATCATGCATGGTTATAATTGTTCAATTCATCTCCACCAAACACCTTTTCTTCAGTTCATCCACACTATATTTTTTTGTGGTGCATATAGTGCACTAAGTTGATGTCATTTTTCATGATTCTAAAAATAATCTTTAAACTTTCCATTTGTATAATTAATTACATTTTTGTGTAGACCTTATTGATATAAAAACCACACACCTTCTATGAAATTATTAAAACACTATTAACTTTTTATAAGTCCTGTTATTTATTTTTCATAAACATAACATAAGTAATATGAGAGAATTAATCAATGAAATTAATAAAATACTTATATCTATTGGTTGATTTCTTCCCCTTGTGTCCACACACATATGAAAGAATAAACTCCAATGGTTGAGTATATTGATCCTCTACCATCTTGTGTGAAGAGTTAATGATCCCGCCCTTTTGACATGTTGAGTACAAACAATCTCTTTTTCTTTTCAAAAAAGAAACATCATGAAAATTGTCTCCTTGAGTGATCGAATTCATCTTACTTTATCCAATATAATAACCCTTTGATTCTATAATTCATTTTCCAATTTTGTACTTATATATCATGAGTTTCCAACTTCAAGAACCTGAAATAAGTTTCCTATAGTATGCTATCTTTTTGTCATAATTTGTTTTGTGACTATTAACAAATAATCCATCCTTTTTTAAGACCAATTCATTTCCTTCATCACAAAGCTATTAAAAAATTAGGAGATTATATTTCAATGCATCAACAAAAAGTGTGTTTTTGGATCTCACCAATTCTTTACTAATAACCACTGAACCAACTTATTTGATATTGAGATATTGATCGTTACAAAATGTCCCATATACTTCTACACATTATTTCACATATTTAAAGAGTATTAGATCTACTTTAATGAGAGGAAATAATCTTCTATCTTGGATCCAAGGACTTTATCCTTTATATGCTTGACCACTCCGGAACCCTTCGTGAGGTGCGGGGAAGCAAAATAGAATATTTGTTTGTTCCCTTCTGTACCAACTACTGGATAGCTAGAAGAAGTTGGGGTCAATCCAATGGGGAAAGAGAGAAACAATATAAAATAGTTAATGCTGTCAAGCCTATGATGGTTATACAGAAACAAGTGGGTAAAGGTAACTATTTACAAGAATTTTAAAACAGTTTTCGAAACAAATGAAAGAAAACAATATGAATAACAAAACAATTAGAAAACACACACACATGTTGGGGTTGTAATTCAATTAAGGTATATTGAATTTTTCATCCCTTAGTGTTACAATTATTAAATAAAATTAATTTTCCCTGGGGATTCAAATAAACTGAAGATTCTTGATCTGAAAAACATTTAATTACAAGTTAATGTATTAATTCTTTGGTCCGATAATTAATAACTTAAAAAATGTCTAAAATATTTTACCCCAAAATGAATGGCAGCAGATTCCCCCAATGGTCATGGGTTCATCCGTTGTAATTCCTTAAGTAGTCACTATTGATGTCATTCAATTCATTTATGAATGCATTTTCAAAAACATCAATGCACAAGAACTTTATTAAAACCCCAACATGAGAGGAATCAGCCTCTTATCACAATGTTCATAGTGTGCGGATTGAGTCAAAACTCAATCCCTACCATGGTTACGGGAGGAGAAAAGAGAAAAGAAGAATTATACTAGAATTGAAATTAAAAATAGAATATAGAATAGAAATGAAAACTAAAAACTGGACTCGAGGGAGGCTTGGACACTAGAGTGGGAACACCTCCCCCAAAGCATCCATCATCAAATAGGGGGGGGGGGGGGGGTCCACCCTCGTATTTATAGAAAAAATGATTACACGAGGTGTACTGGAGATTACAGAACATATAGTCAAGTCAAGTTGAATTTTCCCCTTTCTTCCACTTGTAGGTGTGCTGCCACACCTCCCTTGACTATAAACGCGTCAGTGGTCTATTGGTGAGAAAACACGGTGTGTAGCACCTCCCCACATGGGCGTGTAGTATTTCTTTTAGCCACCAAAAACTTTTAGGAGGGGGTATATGAAATCTGTCATGAGTTACATGGCGTGTAATGGCTTTTGGAAACTTTTACATATACTATCCTGGGACAATTCATGTCAGGGTGGGGGTACATGGCATGTAGTCAAAAAGTACACGCTGTGTAGTTTGGAATTTTTGTTAATATTCCCCCGATTTGTTTCATTGGCATGAAAATACCTGAAAATCATCATGATTACAAAATTGCAGCATTTTATCTCTAAAAGAACATGTATCTGATGAAAACATGTTTTAAAACCTCATTAGAATGTATAAAAATTTATACACAAATTGGGCACATCAAACTCCCCCACACTTAATAATTTGCTTTCCCTCAAGAAAAATCTCAACATCTAATAAAAAATATCCATATTCCAAAATGAGAATAATTTGACATTATTATACTTATAAATACTATAGGCATAGAAAAGGATTTTGTAAAGGCATAAAACATATTTCAATTTCAAAGATATTCTAATCATGCTTGCTTTGTAGTTTAATTAAAAACTTTCATTCCCTTTTATACACATTATTCAAAATTTCACAATTACACATGCCACATGATGATTTACCACACCATTAAATAATACTCTCATCACCCAAGATAATTTTATTATAATTTTTCTCAATCATAAGTATATTCACTCTATCCATAGGCTTGAAAGTGTTCTCATTCTCTACTTTAGAAATTTAAATCACAAAAATCATGAGGGATTTTAGTAGGGTTAAAATTATTTTGAGGCTAAGGTTTGGTAGGTAATGAAATGAAAAATTAATCTAAGAGTCTTAAAAAAGGGGGATAATTTCTTAAATAATAATTCATGATATTAAAAATAGTGCTCAATGAAAATCCATCCCTGATCAAGATCTCTCGAAAAGGGTATCATCAACATGATAGTCTCTTGCCAAAATGGGTCCATAAAACATCAATAAAGTGTAATGAATTAAATTGGCCCCTCCTTTTCATTTTTCAATATATGTTTTTTAAACATTGAGGGACCACCAAGAATACAATGGATAGTAGGCTCAAGGACCCTTTTTTCCAAATGAACAAGTGACAAACTCCCACACACATAAGTTCCTTATTGCTCACCAAAATGTACCATGAAAAACCAAATTCCCTCTTCTCAAAACATAAATGAATAATCAGGAAAATTTATAGAAGAATTAGGGAAGGAAGGGTAAATAGGCTTGTAATGTGGCTTCATAGCAAGGCATATCATGGTTTCTAAGGGTTTTATGAAGATCGGATGTATGGTAGGTCTCAAGGTCAATTAGGATAAAAACAATCAAATTCCTTAATCATTTTAAGGCGATTCAAAAATCCTCATGTTTTGAAGAGACAAAACTAGTAAGTTATACTAGTTATACATATCCCAAAATTTCTCAAGAAAGAGGGTATAAAGAAGAATGCGTCAAAAAGGATTATAATTCCTCTCGTGAAAATAGTGTAGGGGAAAATCAGGTCATGGCATGAATAAAAATGGGTACTCTAATAAATGAATATAGCTAAGAATTTAAGTCAGAAATCAAACCATATCATCAATCATTTTAAAATATTTTTAAAAAAAAATTCAAAAATAAACATGTAACTTCTAAAATTATCAACTACACCTTTAATAATTATAATTATTATTATAATTAATGGGAAAAGTTTCCGAATTTTAGAATATATCAACTAGTAATGATATCTCTGACATGAATTAAAGGGAAAAGACTAATTTAGGGAGAGACTCTAGCTCCCCCACACTTAATATGGCACCTGGTCCTCCAAGTGCAACACTAAGGAGAATGAGCGGGTGCAAAAAACTAACGGGGGATAGGGGGAGGGAATGTAGTGAAAGTAGTAATTCCAAAAAGAAATAATGAACAAAAAGAACTGAAAGAATACTCCCCTCATAGTGAGCACACAAAAATGGAATAATGGGAATGATGAGACTGGAATCGCACTAGGGTACCTGTGACTATCGATGAAAAAAAAAGAATATTGCATACATGCAGACTTACAAAACAAAAAGATAGCACAATATATATATATATATATATATATATATATATATATATATATATTGAAATAAATGTGAAGAAACCAATCAAGGGGTGGCCTCAAGATAGGCTGAATCTGGTACAGAAGTAGCCAGTAGAGAATGATCAGTAACAATGGAAGATGGAGGCTTGAAATATGTACTCTAAAAAGAATACGTAGTAGTCAGAGCCTTGGGCTCTATACTCGGAATTGAAATCTCAATAGGAACATCTTGACTGGTAGTAGAAGTGGTATAATCATCGCCAGTGGTGGAGAGGAGAATGATATTTTTGGCTAGAGCTGTGAATGGTTGTGGAGCTACTAAAGAAGGTCCTAGAGCGGAAGTAGGAGAAGGTGCTGGGGGTATTGGAATGCCATGATGCTGTAGAAGAACCCCCAACATCTACTCAAGCCGATCCGTACAATGATCCAAATGAACCTGGTGGTGCTCTACCGCGACTAGGAGGAGGGTTATGGGGGTATTAACCAAGGGTGTAGCTAGATGTTGTGCTGAGGAAGGGAGAGAAGTAGTCGGAATGGAGGAAGAAGCAGGACGTTTAGCTAGTGGATCAGGGATATTGGTGGGTTGAAGGGGTGGTATCGGGTCAGGAGCACCAGCGGGAGTAGGTCCATCCTCTCCCACTCCAGCAGGAGCATGTGCTTCCTGCATGATCACGTAGTTGTATTCCAGATGCTCAAACATCCTCATGCAGATAAGCATGAGGAAGGAGAGAGGCGGAGGAGAACCTAAGGGGTCATGGGGGAGAGAGGGCCCAAAAACTCCAAAATTGTGTGCCAAACGGGAGGTGTAGAACCCTCCATTCAGGTTTCCCTGACGGTTGTGGGTCATGGAGTGGAAAAATGAGGCGGGTATACAAGGGAGGTCAGGGTACTCCTGTCAGACAATACAGATCGGTAGCTCAATTTCCTTCCCGGACACGATGCTCATATCCTCGTGGCGTAGAAAGTGGATAGAACCGAAGCACTGGTGAAGAAATAAAATGAGAATGGAAATGATTAGTGTGCTCTTTTGCTATGTGGGGGTGTACCTATGGTTAGTTCCAGCAAGCTCCTTCCACATGGAAAAAAGATCAGAATGCACAGGTCGGGTCAAGGTAGAGACCGGAGGTGGGGTGGAAGGATGGGGGTATAAGCCACGCCCTCGGCAAAACTCAGCCATATTGAAGGGGAAATGGAGTCTTCCTATCTAAAATATGACTTTATTAGAAGTTTTGGTGGGCCTCTGATGAATGGATAGCCCATCTAACTCGAACGTGGTAAGAAACTCTAAAAATAAATCACGATATATTAGAGTACGAACCTAAAGCATGTCGGTTAGATGCACATGGGGAAGGAGTTCCTTAACCACCTCCCAGATACCCAGACATTGAGGGATGTCGATGTTGATGTACCAGCTGCTCATCTGGATGGTCTGATGGGGAAAAAACTATAGTCTGTCCACAGTCGGCAGGACCTCAGTAAAAAGAAGGTAAGGATGCAGCTGAGGCTAGGCTGTTGCGGTAGGCTGTGGTGGAATGGCTAGTGGTGGAGTAGAGGGTCCTGCTGTAGTGGTAGAAGGTGGAGTAGTGGACACCAGAGTGCGCTCAGAGGGCTGTCCAGTAGAGGGTGGATGTTCCAGCTCTGTTGGGTCCACTGTGGGTGTGGATGATAGCTATGAGGTGGTAGAGCTGTAAGAAAGAGTGGCAGCACCGGAACTCATGACTATAGTGGATCGGGTGGATGTCACATCCATAGGATCAATAGTAGAAGGTTCCCCAAGAACCACCTAATTGGTAGATGTTTCATATGAAGGTGGCATCAGAAGAGGAGGCAGAGCGGCCAACACTGGAGGTTGGAAAATAGGGAAATCCAAAGATGGCTGCTCGAAATGTCAAATACGAATCTGATAGTGAGGAGGCCGCTCGCCCTCAGAAGTGGAAGTGGGACACTTCCCACTCACATTATCTTTTTTGGCCATACTCGTAAGAAAATAGAACTAAAAAATAAAAGAAGAAGAAAAATAAAAAGAATAATATTTGATAAAACTGACAATATAGTAGAACACGGTGTGTAGATCCAGTGTACACGACGTGTAATAGAAGCTGGGTAAGCACCCATGTACTCTAGATAGACACGCCGCGTGGGAATGTGTCGGGAAAAAATAATAACATAGAGTGTATTATATTCTACACACCATGTACCCAAACATGGTGTGATACACATGTAAGGATCCAAACACGGCTCGATGACGGATGGGGAAAAGTGAAATACACACCATGTGGAAACTAGTACATGTCATGTGTGTAAACATGGTGTGCAAGGCCTGTATATTGTCAACATGGAGTCCTCTAAAGGGTTGGAGGACATGGTGTGTACTGAACAGACATGACGTGTATGGTGACATGGGAAGGGGACATGTCCCAGAGGACACAACCTGAGCCAGATGGCTAGGGACGGCACTGTACACAGCATGTACCGAACGTACACAACATGTATCAGCCAAATAGTGATAACGTGTCTTGTGTGGCTATATACAAGATTTACTTGGCGTGTGTTCTTCGCACACTCCAGGTACAGTGCAGGTGCCGAACGATCAGAAAATCCGAAAATCATCCTAAACTAATGTAAATCTGAGAAATAGATGGTGTACAAGGGCATACCTGGACCAAAGATCACTTAGAATAAATCCGGAAAAAAAATGAAATAAAATAGTGGATTGAAATTGGGTCAGCCGGAGGGTGTGTAAGAGAAGAAAACGAGAAGGGGAGGGGGTCGCACGACACAACCTGAGGATGGGTAGAGCCCGACCTTTATATCTGGAACACACGATGTTTCCTAAAGTTTACATGCCGTGTAGATGTTTTTTTAAATAACACGATTATAATATAATTATTATAGTAAACTATATAACAATTAATATTAATAATTAAAATGAAAAAGAAATATATATATAAATATATTATTTACTAAAAAATAAATCTACACACATAATGTATCATGAAATACACACTATGTGTTTTAGAATTGGAAAAAGAGAACTATAACCTTTTGTCCAGTGCTTGGGCCGTGATTCGAACCGGTGATCAACCATTCCAAATGTAAGCCCTCATCCATTGGAGAAAAGGTTGTAGTACTTCCAATTTATAATTAATTTTAATATTTAAAGTAATGGTATAATTCTATAAGGGACGAAGAAAATGCACGGTGTGTGGTTTTAATTTTAATAAAAGGGATGAAGTAGGGAGATTAGTCGAGTTCGAACCCGGGTCTTTTGAATCCAGGTCTAACACACTTCCAATCTTCTAACTTCACCGATATGTATTCTTTTGTTTTGAAAGTCATTTGAATTATTTAATGAAAACATGGCTCACATGACATATATCAAAATGCATGCCGTGTGGTTTTATTAAAATGAAAACTGATGGAAATGTGCTGGTTGTTAGGATTCGATCCTGGGTCATTTGGAACCGGTTTACGATCCTAGACAACCAGTCCATCCCCATCGTGGGTTTTATTTTATTCAAACTAATTTACATATTATGAAAAATACCACACATGATGTGTAATTAAACACAAGTATAAAAAGGATGAACCCTGTGCCAAAGGTTGGTATGGAGGGATTCAAACAGAAGATGGCTAAGATACGTTCTAGTGACCTTATGATCGGCACTAGCATCATCCCTGTTTATTAACTTATTTAATATTTTATATATAATATTATAATATATACTAAAAATATAAGTACACGTCGTGTGTATAGGTGGTACACGACATGTAACCTCTAGGTTTCCTCCCAGGAAGCACATTTGTTTTATGTCGTTTACTTCACCTGAGTTTCAACTTCTTACATGTAATCTGAAGGTGGATGTGGCTTCCATAATTTAAACCACCACATGTGTCTGTCACCCTCATCTTTGACCCAAGATGCTTCTTGACCATCAGGTGGTTTGGGCAGCGGGTTGTAGTTCCCCAACTTCGTGGCCAGTCGATGCCGAAAGGGGATGTGCTTCTTAGGTTGATCAGGTACTTCCACCACCTACTGAGGTTCCTACTTTGAGACACAAAAAACATGAAAATTACAATAGGTAGCCTTTGAAGAAAGCTTATTATCAAACAAGGGTTATGAAATAAATGGGAAATTAAAATAAGAACTAATAGGATATGATGTGTCCTCAGTTTCAAATTGCGTGTTTTGAAAACTAATTTCAGAAATTGTTAATGTTTTACTTGTGAGGCCCACACCATAGAATGTTCCATCAGTTGAGAGTAAGTTAGAACACTCATCCTCAAGATAAACCAGAGGATACATATTTGATATTATCTTAGAAATCTACTCTACCATATTTCTAAGTCGACTCAACCTTTCAGTTTGGTCCAACTGGCATGTGGTAAAGGCTTCCATCATTGATACGTGTCTTCCGGTATTACCTAAAGATGGTTCTAGAGGAGAAGAGGAAGAGGGAGGGATGAAGGATATACATGGGTATTTCTTATATTAGAACCCATCATCCATATATGTATAATATTCATCCATGTAGGGGTATAACATTATTGGATCATGTGGATAAAAATCCTCTCCAGGTGACGTATACCACTCCCTAGTCAGATAATATTCCATGGGATGTAGGGTTGAGGGACCCAAGAAAAAGAAACATTTTGGGTAAACTACTCTTGACTCAGACGTACACTGATATAGTATCCTGGATCCCCGCCAATGGTGCCAAAATTTTATCATTCTCAAACCCATCAGAAGGAACGAGTCGATAAATTAGAATATTGTTTTGTTACCATCTATAGCAACTACTGTGTAGCTAGCGCCAGTCAGGGTCAATCCCATAGGGAAAGTGAGAAACAATATAAAATAGTGCATGCTATCGCACCTAGGATGGTTATCTAGACACGAGTGGGTGAAGGGAACTATTGAATAGAATTTTAAATCATTTTGTGAAACAAATTAATGAAAAAAAGACAAAGAACAGAACAATCAGAAAACACACACACACGCATCAGGGTTGCAATTCAATTAAGGTCTGTTGAAGTTTTCATCCCTTAGTATTTTGATTATTAAATGATATACATTTTCCATGGGGATTCAAATAAACTAAAGCTTCTTGGTATGAAAAACACTCAATTATTTATTAAAGGATTAATTCCATGGTTCAGTAATTAATAACCTAAAACATGTTATGGATCTTTTACCCCAAAATTAGTGGCAGCAGATTCCCGAAATGACCATGGGTTCATCCACTACAATTCCTTATGTTTTCGTCGCTGATTTTGTTCTTGTTCTGATACAACATTAGTGGTTGGTATTCCAAAATACATTCATAATGTTATTAAAAGACAAATATCATAACAAAAGTAATAATGCAGAATTTAAAACATTAATGCACCAGAACATTATTACAACCCCAACGTGAGGGGAATCAGCTTGTTATGACCATGGTCATGGTGTGCAGATTGAGTCGAAACTCAAACCATACCATGGGTATGAGAGGTGAAAAGGTAAAATAATAATTACACTAGAATTGAAATTTAAAACATATTACATAATAGAATGGAAAACTAAAAACTCGACCTGAGGGAGGCTCAGACACTAGATCTGCAACACCTCCCCTAAAGCATCAATCATCGAACAGGGGGGGTCTGTCCTCTTATTTATATAAAAAATGACTACATGGTATGTACTGAGGATTACATGGTATTTAGTCAAGTCAAGTTAACTTTTCTCATTTATTCAACAAGTAGGTGATCTGCCGCACCTCCCTTGACTATAAACGCGTTGGCGATCGGTTGGTGAGAATACAAAACATGTATCGCCACCCCACATGGGCGTGTAGTCTTGCTTTCAGCCACCAAACACTTCTGGAATGGGGTACAAGGTATGTGGCATGAAGTACATAGTGTTTAATGGCTTATGGATACTTGGACATGTACTCAACCTAGCCAAACTGTGTTACGGTACTGGTACATGACATGTAGTAAAAAATCACACATCGTGTTGTTTGGAATTTTTTTTAAAATTCCCCTGATTTGTGTCTTGGGTATGGAAATACCATAAAATCATCATGATTACTGAATTACATCATTTTAACTCCAAAAGAACATGTATTTTCTAAAAAAATGTTTTAAAACCTCAAAAACTAATGTTTGAAAATGTATACACAAATAGATCACATTAATCCTTTATGTGATACTTATAAAATTAAGGCCTTATCCTTTACTTTATTCCTACACTTCAATTCCTCTTGAGTGATAAAAATCTTATTTTATTGGATAGTAAAACTATAAGGCAGTCATTATCATGATAATCAATATGAAAACACCTTCCATAGACTTCTTCATGTATATGAAACTTGTAATATTATTTCTTTCTATAGTTATTAACTAGTTTATAAACATTCTTCGGTTGATAGGAATGAATCTAACTTAATCCTTGACCAAATTTCCTTTTAGTATTATTATGATATTGGTGATTGAAAGAAAAAAATCTTTTTTATATTTCCAAACCCCCCACACTAAAAAATAACAACCATATAATGCATATTTACCTTTTAAAGTAACATTTTGCCCATATTTTGTTGATTGTCTTTCACCCTTCTTAGAGTCACCAATTTTAACTCCTTTTTGTTGACTCCCAACTCTTCAATCTACATATCAATACATTTTTAATCTATTCCAAATACCCTATTTTTACTATAATTTCCATTTAGGTTGGTTATTCCATAATTTCTAGATTTTGTAAGATCACGTAATTTATCCACAACATTGATCTTTTGGGAATTTTTTATTATCCATTGAGGTTTCACCAAAATTGTCATCATTCTTCTCCACTTTAGGGAATTATTTATTTTTGTCTTCTTGAGATTAAAACTTCTTCAAACATTCTCCAGCTTTTTCAAAACAATAGATCTATACTTATTTAATTTCTTTTATATTTTGGTCAAGTCTTATTGTATATGATCAAACTCATTTTATTTCTCCTCTAGTGTTTCTTCTAACAACATATTTAGATTATTATCATCATTAATCAACTTATTCAACCATTTAAATTCATCAATTAACATGTAATTTTATTTTACTAAGGTAGAATCATTGTTGTTAAAATATTTATCATCAATCATCAATTTTTTGATCTCCTTATCTAATTAAGAAATGTTTGAGAGAAATTATTTTAATTATATCCTTAGTATGAAATAAATTTAAATATGTTTTTTATAATTTCATAAATTTTTCATCAATTGAAATATTTTCACCAATCACTTTAGTAATGAGTTGTTTTTTGGCATATTCACTACTGCAGTACAATTCAACATCATGTTCATTTTCATTGTACATAACACATTTAGGGAAGAAGTTTCACCTATGAAATTTAGAGAAATTATTTCAATTATAATTATAAGAAACCTTTGGATTATAGTTTTTTATTTTAAAATATTCTATCCATATAAATTTCCTCTTCACTATCATGAACCAACCCAGATCTACCCCAAACCAGTCACCTGAGCTGGCCCATGAAATCCCTGAGGTGAGTTCTTAATCACCCCAGGGTGGTGACAAGCACCAAGGGAATCAATGAGACATAGTGAGAATGATCTCACCCAATAGAAAATAAAAAAACAGCACAAATACTAACAATCACCAATATAAGATAATATAAATAGTGATAACAAAAAACATAAACTAAAAATTAAACAAGTCTGAACCTGATGACCAAACAAATATCCATGTGACCTTGTGGGTCACTCATCAAACCCAAAACCCAATATCACTCCACAATGATCAAAACCAAGAAGAAACTGCACCTGAATATAGAAACAAGAATGAAATTATAGGTTTGAGTATTACAAATTATTAGGTTTTCCCATGTAAATTTATTCCCTATGTATTTCCTTTAAGTGAAGTATTCATTTATTATAAGTTTAAAATAATATAATATAAACATAGGTTTTAATCTATTTAATTTCAAAAAACACATAGTCCATTTCCCTATTTATTTAAAATATATTTTTCTAAAAATGGGAGTTTTGATAATTTTAACAGAAAGGGGAATAGGGAGATAGAGAGTGTGTGTGTGTTTGAATAATCTTCCAAAACTTTTTTCATGAAAAAATTTAATTATAACAAAATATTTAATTTTTTCATGGGATAAACATCACCAAACTAGAGAAATATATATAATTCCATATATAGGGAAATGGGAAATCATTACTCAAGTAAAAAAACTAGATGAGGCACCTAGATTATCTATCGTAGATAAACAAGTGTCGAGGAACTTGGCAATACATAGAAGATTAAGTGATAATTTCAAACATACTGTAAATTGATCTATCCAATCATCACACTGGATGCAATCAAATAGTCCTAACACTCGGTCATACCCTACCTTGACTAACCTAGGGGCAAAATCCTAAAGTGGAGAAAATTCTATACTAAGGGAAACTAACCAGAGCCTAATCATAAAATAGTGCAGAAAAAATTCTTAGATAATCCACTAGTTATACTAGGTTCCCATATCATGTCTAAAATGGGGGTGATCAAATAAATATCCAGAAATCAATCATATATAAAGAATAAAAACAAGCCACACATAATCCACACACCCACAAGGTCAACCCCTAAACTCCACTACAAGGGAGTCACCTCTCCTTAGGTCCATAAATGCACATGGGAAGTCCCATACCAATGAAATTATCATTCCTTTAATAATGATAAGTCAAGAGACACATACTATGCAAAGATTTCCTAATAAAACCCAATTTATGAAAGTTCCATCTAGACTACACCAATTATTTTTAAATACAAACCTTTTCAAAAGTATCCAAAATTCCCATTTAGGAATTCATGGAATATTTCAAACACATTTATAAAATTACAACATCGTTTCGTAATTATAAACTTCTTATAAGGTCTAATAAGTATTTTATTCAAATACTTGGTCTATAAGGATATGTAAATTAATTCATTACAATTTCATTCAATGATAAATAAACTTGATTTTATCTCAAATAATCTTTCAAAACATTATATATTTCAAAATAGAATCAAAACATGGTATAAACATCAAGTAATCAAACTTTTTATAAAATTTAAAGGCCAAATCATAGGGAAACCTACCTCAATCCAAGACACCTTTTATGAATACCACTTCACACTTTCATGAATATACACTTCTATAAAATAACACCCATTAATCTATTGTATATATCCCCCTCTCCATAAGGGAATACGTATAGGGAGGATATATATATACACACATGTACCTATGTATATTTTTCAACCCCTTCAATGATCCACAAGAATTTTTAAATAACCAAGAGGGAGGGAAAATCACTAAAAGACCCCAATTAAAATTGGAACTATAAAAAGGGATGGAATAATACCTACTTAAACATCGGCGCATGGACTGAAATAGACCAAAATTAATTACCTTTAATGGAGGATTCCAAAATATGCATGAATCCAACCTGATATACCCATCACAATCCCTTAGAAGAAGAGAAAAATAAAAAACCATCCAAACCAGAACCCTAGGGTTCATATAAACCAAGAAGAGTGATGGGGAGAGGGAGAATCACTTGAATAGGGATGAAGGAGGATTCAAGGACCTTACCATAAGGTGCCAACTAATAATCCTAAAGAAATCAAGATGAAACTCCATAGAGTGAGGAGCTCAATAGAGGGTGCAAATATGGAGAATATGGTGGGAGGGGTGTGTGTAGGTAGGTTGTAGGTGGTCACAAGGGTGTGGGGGGAGGGGGTAATGTGGGTAAGGGGGATTCTTTAGTATTTTTATTTTTAATTAACTTTGTTTTTTTAAATACATTGCATACATTTTGGGTTTTATGGTTTATAAAAATGGGTTCCAATGATGCACCCTCTACTAGGATCCTGGAACACCCCACACAGGCTGGCCACATGATTTAGAAAACCATGCACCAACCACGTGTTTGTATCTATAAAAATTATCAATATTATCACATGGTTTCCATATAGTTACCAAATGGTTTATAAAATGGTGTTCCTTAACTATGTGTCATTCTCTTCAGACATAGAAACTAAAAATTTCAAGGGAAAAGAACCAGAAGAAAATATATTAATAAATAGAAAACTGAAAAAAAAAAAATTAATAGAATAGTGTTGGGTTGGGGTGTGACATTAACTATATTCATTTGTTTTGGAATTTGGAAAAATATAATCATAATGTCCAAAACATCCACACCTAAAACACTTTAAGGGAATATTAACCTTCTACTTTCTATTCCCATTTATCAAGTTTCTTGAGATAAGAGAAACAAAATCATAAAATTATCATCTAAATTTTCACTGATATCTGAAAAAAATTATCTTCAACATAAACCTTCTTCTTTAACTTCTCTTTATTTGTGTCTTTAAAAGTGATTTATTTTTCCAAATTCACCCTTTTATTGATAGAAATTTCTTTACTCAATTCATAAGATATTAATATTCAATGAAAATCATCCATAGAAATATCATGTGAATCCTTTTCATCCAAATCAGATAATTTAGAATAAAACATGTCAGGTAAGATATGTAGAATATTTTAAACAATATCAATAACATATAACTTCTCACCATATCCTTTGATAGTGATCACATATCCATTTAACCTTGTGAATAAAATTTCAATAGTATTATCATTATGCATCTAAATATATTCATACTTAAGTCTATATAATTGAAACATATCTTACCTCACTTTTGTATTTACTTCATGAAATTATAAAGTTTATCCCAAACATATTTACTGATTTTGAGTCCTTTGAATTAAAAAACTCAATTTATAAGTGTGATGGGAAACTAACACTCTTTTCTTCCCCATTGTTCTCTAAATTCCTATTATTTTTTGTTTTCATAAAAACACCTTCACCCATGGAACTAAATAATTATTTTTGACTTCCAATACAACTTGAATAATAGATAAGATGTATTTCATCATCATATATTTCCATATGTGATATATTTTCCCATAAAATATAGGAATCCCTTTTCTATTCACTAAATTTAAATTACCATCATATATAATATAAATCAGTGACTTATTCATCAAAATACAAAAACGTAAAATAGTAAATCAAAAATTAAGGGAACCTCACCTATGATACGACTTGTATAACCACATTTGTATCAAAGAGACATCACTGAGAGGGGAGTGAATTTGTGGTCAATATCATTTCCATATTTTTTTTAAATAACCTCCACCACCTGTTAGTATATTGGTATTATTTTTATAACAAAACCAAACACACACCAAAAAAAGGTAACATAACATATTTAAATTCATCACATATCAATGTGAGAAGGTTAGTCCTTTGTGTGATATATATTCTTTAAGGGTTACACTACCCACTAAAATCATCATGTGAGTACAACGAGTAGGGTATATCCATGAAAATTTCTTTTGCGCATCTCACCACTATGATTCAGTGAATCATACACATAATTTATAATGATAAATTTTTGGATAATAATAGAAAATTATTCAACCAAAATAGACTTTCTCTACGTTTTTTATTCTGAAAAAATCTTCCACTTCCACTCTACTTTCATTGATGTAAAGAAAATAGAATATCTCCTTCAAACATACCCAAAAAAAGTTTCTTATTCAATTTTTATACAGAACACATCCACATGACTACTTTAATATTATTATTCTTTTTTCCTTTATTATAATTTAGATAACCTCAAAATTTCCATTATATAACACAAATATAGAACTTATTATTATTATTTCTCTCTACAAACTTTATTCTTATCAATAATCCATACATTTCAAATTTTTACAGAAGTCCATTCATCAAGTATTTCATATTTGAATTTGAATTTGAAATTCAAATACCTTCATTGAATCAAAACCCATATATCATATCCCATTTTAATGTTGGACATTAAATTCTAATTTTTTAGTAAAAATAGGTTGCAATAACCCAAAATTTTTGAATACGAATCCAAGTCAGAATTCCTAATCATTCTATCAAGATTATCCCTATGAAATAGATTCTACGGTGTGGTCAAGGGTGTTACAGTGTAGCCAATTCAGTTTAAATGGTTTTCACTAAACATACACTAAACATTTAGTGGAATAACTGTTATGTCATTGAGGTCATAAAATTTCTAGTTCCACTATAAACTAGCCTAACCACCTCTACAGTGTGGTTCATCTATTGCAGTGTAGTTCTATAAGGCCTCGTGCCTTAAAAATGACTTAATCTTGAGTTATTAGAAGACTACACATTGAGGATATTTTCAGGTTTAGAGTTTTAGAGAATTAGATCATAAATCATGCATTATATTCCACATTTAAACATGGTGGTAACATTAAAGAAAATATTCCCTTTTCCCATCAAAGGAAACATATTTAAAACAAAACATGGATTCTTTCATGACATTTCCTTGACACTATCATCACATCATGTACCTTTCCCTTGACCTGTGAAAAATATTTCAAAAACATGGGATGATCATAAAAAGATCAGTATGGGAGATAAAAGTAAGAAATGAAAACATTAGTCCATGTATACATAAGAATTAATGAAATCATACTTTACTCATAAAACACAATCACTTTATCATACCTCATAAAATCATGAATAAATCATAGAAATCAAAAGAAAAAAAAGGTAACTTGAGGCATTCATAACATTCTTACGTAGGGAGTAACCCTCATGGTTACGTTTGGAATACCCATAATAGTATATTCCCTAAATCTCTTCAGAGAAACCTTAGCATTTAACTCCTTCATGTTACCCAATGCATTGGAGAGCTATCACGGGCTCACCCACCATTAGTTTATCACAGAACCACCCATCTTCATAAACAATTCCCATGAACCATAACATAATCGTATCACATAAAACATACATAAAGGAAACATAACATTTCCACATTTCAATCAGAAGATATCAAAAACACATTGATATAATTAATAAATTATAAAAACCATTTTCAATAACAAAATAAAAGAAAAGTAAAATATGGTATTTATTTTTCATTAAAAAAAGTTATGGCTTGTAGAGGAAGCTGAAACTAAAATAATGCTCACGGCAGCAGAGAAGTCATTGTCACCACATACGTACGACAAAAACATTCCCTTTTTTCATTTAGTAAAATTCTTCGTATAAAAAATATTTCTCTCGAATAAAGGTAAAATTCAAAGGGGTTTATACACCATATAAAATAAAGTTGTTTATAAAACAAAATATGCCTCAATGAAAGGAGATTGAGGCGAAGTCCCTTACCTCATGTATGACTTGACTCGATCGTTCTTTAACCTCCTGAATAATAAACTTGAGTTAATTTCTAAATTCTAAAGAACCTTTTTCAAGTTCATTATTCCTTTTCTATCACTTATTACTATGTTGTGAAAACTATGTAATTATTTATGTTAATAACAGTCGTTTTTTCGATCACTGGTACTTGAGTCAAAAATAAACTCCTTATAATTACAAGTTGTTCATGTGGTAAAATATCCATTATATCCAGAATTATATTCAGGATGTAGATATCATATATATCATATATATCCAGTATATACGTGAATTTATAATATTACATAACATTTAGAGGTAAGAAATGAAATGCACCGTTCATGGAGACGGTAAGCCGTACCTACGCACGAACGCTTCTTTCATTTCTATTTCGTATTTAATGGAATGAATTCATAATGATATAAAGGTATATTATAATTATAGTATAATATCATATATAATATGACTAACTCCCTCCTTTATACATCCCACATATGTAATTGACGAATCAAATCACATTGAGGGGGCGGTAGTCCGCACTTCCTAAAATGAAGATATCGCGTTTACCCATAATGGACACCATAAAGTTATTCCATAAATGAAAAATACAAAAGAATAAGGAAAACATAAACATAATATATATCATATATAAATAGAGTGACATCTTAATGGCCCCCATGAAAGGTGTTAAAAGATGATTGAACAATCATCGTTTCGTGAGGCAGAAATTCACCATCCATAGAAAGAGTATGTTCTTTAACCATTAGAAGGAGGTTTGTGTAAGTGTAGATTGAATACTTCTCATAAAAACATCATTTTATATTTAATATACTGGTGTTTTTATCAAATAAAGTAATAAAAATAGTCTAGGGGGTTGGAGAAGAAAAATAAAACAAAAGAACACAAGTGAATACATTACCTTTAAATCGGGTAACTCCTCTTGGTTTGAACCAAAAGGGTTTATTGAAGAGATTTCTGCCTAAGGTAAGGGTTATATGATGCAGAGAGGTATGTCAAGAGATAAAATGAGCAGATCTTGGCCGATCCAATGGCTTGAGAGGTGTGGGTAAGGAGGTAGAGGTGGGGGCCTTTTATAAGAGGGAGGAGGGGTACTCTTGGAATGTTAAGAAATGTTACTTTATATTAAAATGAGGTTCGGATTTTAAAGGTCCCACATTGATATATTTCAAGGATAATGTGATAATGGTTCAAAATATACTCAACCAATATGTTTTTTACAAGTGTAAGTCTTATATTTTACATTATCTTTTCATTTTATTTAAATCGTTCATTAATGAGGTAATCGCTGCATCATCATGGTGTTATAAAAAATTTTAATTTATTTAATGTCTAAAAATTATAAACAAAATACAATGATGTATTAAATTGTTTTATCTTTCCAATGACTATTTATAGTCCAAGATATCATTTATGTATACAAAATTAAAATTATTTTACTTAGGTGTTACATAAATTGTTATATTTTACTTTCTTTAAAAATAAAAAGATAAAATCCATAAATCTTTACTTACTTGGGATGTTACATCCATCCCCCCTTTAGAAAATTTCATCCCCGCTTTTTATTTACTTATCGAATAAGTGGAGGTATTTATCTCTCATTGCATTTTCAGATTCCCATGTTGCCTCTTCAACCATGTGGTTTTTCCACAAAACCTTTAATTGATGAATCATCTTATTCCGTAACACCTGCTCCCTGTGGTCAAGAATCTGGACAGGTTTTTCCTATTAAGATATGTTCTCTTCCAACTGAACTACCTCTGGACTCAAAACATGATATGGATCTAGCATGTACTTCCTTAACATTGAAACATGAAAAAAATTGTGTTACTGAGATAAACTCAGAGGTAAAGCCACTCGGTATGCAACTGATCCAACTCTCTCCAGAATTTCATATGGTCCAATGATCCTTGGACTCAGCTTTCATTTCTTACCAAATCGCATCACACTTTCCCCCGGTGAAACTTGGAGGAAGACATGATCACCTACCTCAAAAGAGAGATCCTTCCTCCTGTTGTCCGCATAACTTTTCTTCCTGCTCTGAGCTATTCTCATGTGTTTCTGTATCAACTGAACTTTTTTTGCCAAATCTTCTACCAATTCTAGTCCCATCAACTTACTTTCACCCACTTTATCCCCAAAATCTAGAATTCGACACCGCTTCCCATATAATGCCTCAAAAGGTTCCATATGTATACTAGAATGAAAACTGTTATTATAAGAAAACACAACCAAAGAAAGATGTTGGTCCCAACTTCCATGATAATCCATCGAAAAAGCACGTATCATATCCTACAAAGTCTGAATTTTTCATTCTGACTTCCCATCTTATTGAGGATGAAATGATGTACTAAATTTTAATTCAGTACCCAACTACTTCTGAAGGCCTTTACAAAAGTTAGAGGTAAACCTGGGATCACGATCATATACAATGGAGAGGGGAACTTCATGTAACCTAATTATCTCTTTAAGATACAAACGAGAAAGTTGATCTAGGGAAAAAGTATCTCGTATAGAAATTAAATGAGCAGATTTAGTCAAGCGATCAACAATAACTCAGATTGCATTATTACCTCAAGGTGTCTTCAGAAATCCAACAACGAAGTCTATGGATATATTCTCCCATTTCCACTCTGGTACTGGTAAAGGTTGGAGAATCCTTTTCGGTAACTGCCACTCTACTTTAACCTATTGAGAAGTAAAAAAATTCACAGTAAAATCAACAATATCTCTTTTCATTCCATCCCACCAGTAGTACTCCTAAAGATCTCTATACATCTTAGTACTGCCAGGATGAACTGAAAACGGAGAACTATGAGCTTCACATAACAACCCTCTCTTCAACTGTGATTAACACGGCACACAGAATCTCTTCCCAAATCTAAAAACACAATCATTATCAATGTTGAATTCAGGAAAATTACCCTTCTGAACCAGCTCTACCTTTTTCTGCAACTCACTATCTTGCTTCCGTGCTTTCTTAATTCTGTCTGATAGAGACGATTTCACTGATACCTGAAACAAAACAGAAGAACATCCTGCTCCAACAACTTCTATGCCAATGTTCATCAAATCCTTAACAAAAGGATCACGTTCCAAACGCAACATTGTTAATGAAGCATTACTTTTTCGACTCAAAGCATCAGGAACTTTATTTCCTTTTCCCGAATGGTAATGAATTGTACAATCATAATCCTTGATTAATTCTAGCCATCTCCTATATCACATGTTCAATTATTTCTGAGTTAATATATACTTTAAACTTTTGTGATCAGTATATATTTCACACATTACACCATTCAAATGATGCCTCCAATTTTTCAAAGTGATAACCACTACAGCTAATTCTAAATCATTTGTAGGGTAATTTACCTCATGAGTTTTCAACTGACATGAAGCATAAGCAATTACCTGATCATTCTGCATTAAGTCGCAACCATGTCCTTTCAATGAAGCGTCATTGTAGATAAAAAAATCACCATTAGTGGAAGGTAGTTCCAAAACTGGAGCATTCACCAATCTTCTTTTCAACTCCTGAAAAAAATCATCACATTCTTTTGTCCCGAAAAACTTAACACCCTTCCAAGTTAGCTTAGTCATTGGGCTGGATAACAGTGAAATTTTTTAACAAACCTTCAGAAATAGCCTTCCAAACCAAGGAAACTACGAATCTCGGTTATATTTTTGGGTCTTGGCCATTCTTCAACAACCTTTGTTTTTACAGGATCAACAATTATTCTATCTTTAGAAATAATGAGACCAAGGAAAGAAATTCGTTGCAACCAAAACTCACACTTGCTGAATTTCACATACAATTTTTTTTTCTTTTAAGGTTTGCAAAATAAACCTTAAATGACTTTCATTATCCTCTTTACTTTTAGAAAACACCAAAATATCATCAATAAAAACAACCATAAACTTATCCAAGATCTCAGGGAAAATTCTATTCATATGGTCCATGAATACAGCAGGTGCATTGGTTAACCCAAAAGGCATTAATTCAAATTCATAATGGCCATATCTTGTACAAAACATAGTATTTGGAATATCTGCATCCTTTACCTTCAACTGATGGTACCCCGATCTCAGGTCAATCTTTGAAAAATACTGAGCTCCATGGAGCTGATCAAACAAATCATCGATATGGGGAAAAGGATATTTTTTCTTAACAGTGATGTTATTCAAGGCTCTATAATAAATGAAAAGTCTCATAGAACCATATTTCTTTTTAACAAATATGACAGGAACACCCCATGGTGATGTGATAGGTCAAATGAAACCTTTCTCTAATAAATATTTCAATTTCTCCTTCAACTCTAAAAGTTCAATTTGAGCCATTCAATAAGGGGGTTTTGAAATTGGATTAGCATCAGGAACTAAGTCAGCATTAAATTCACCTTCCTGATATGGTATTATTCCTGGAAACTCGTCAGAAAAAACATTAGGATACTGATTGACCACTGTCACATCATTAATCTGAACGGTTCCTTTGTTTTCAACAATATGTGCAAGGTAACATTCATTTCCATCTTTTACAAGTTTCTCAGCCTCTTGATATGTTATCAACAATAAGGGTTCATTCTTGTACAGAAACTGAAAGAATTTATGAAAAGAAACTTCTTTAGCTCTACAATCAATCTTAGCATGGTAAACAGAGAGCCAATCCATACCCAGGATAACATCAAACTCTACTAGAAGTAAAATAATAAGGTTTGCAAGTAGGTTCTTTCCACTGATAAGGATATGAAGACTCTTATAAATTATTTTTGCCTCAACATTTCCCCCCATGTGTTTTTATCACAAGTTCAGGAGTCATTTATTGAGATGGAATTCCAAATTTACTAGAAAATTTTTTAGAGATGAATGAATGTGTAGACCCCAAATCAAACAACACATAAGCATAATCTGAGAAAACAAACAAAGTACCTGATACCTCTTCATTTGATGCCCCAACATCTACTGAAGTAGTTTCAAAGGATTTCACCACACCTTTATACTTGTAGTCTGACTGCTTCCTATCATTTGAGCTCTTTGTCGAACACTCGTTTTTATAATGACCCATCTCATTGCACTTGAAACATTTCACTAACTATAAATCAAATTTGGTTTTACCATCTCCCTGATCTTTTTTAGTGCAATCACGAGCCTTATGTCCCATCTTACCACATCAGTTGCACTTTCCATAATTCAGAAGACATTCCCCAACATTCCTTTTACCACATTTATCACAAAATGAAAACTTTGTTTTCTTACCATCAGACCTTTTTGAAGGATTCTTCCCTTTATCCTACTACCTCGACCTCTTCTTCTGTTGGTTTTTATAGAACACCTGATCATCGACAAACTCTATTTCCACCTTCTCATCACATTGAACAATATTTTCAGAAATATTGAACTCACAAGAAGCTAAAGCCATCCAATATTTTGGCTTTAATCCTGAGTAGAAATGATTGATATTACTATCAAGGTCTCAGATAATATTTGGAGCATACCATGCCAATCGAGTGAACCTTTCTTCATAAGCAGCCACTGAGTCATCCTCTTGCCTCAATTCCAAGAATTTGTTTTCCATCCTAAGTTGAACAGCCTTAGGAAAATACTTCTCAAGAAACATACCTTTGAATTCATCCCAGTCAAGAGAATCAATCTCATCAGCGTCCCTGATATTTTTAACCATCGACCACCACTGATCTGCTTCACCCTCCAAATGGTAAACAGAATGACTAACCTTTTGATTAACTGAACACCCCATGACATTGAAAATATTCTCCAGTTATTTAATCCACCCTTCAGCTAGAACAGGGTCAGATGATCCTCTGAATGATGGGGGATGTTGCCTCATGAAATGTTCCACCACTGACATGTTCCTCTGCGGTTGATCTGCCTGATCTCATGCATGGATACCACCACCGTGTATTTCTTGAGTCAACTGTGCCATTACTGCAACAAACTGTTCAGTTCCAATTCCAACCATCTCAGGATGCTGATTCAGAAGGTTATTTCCTTCTATATTCCTTCCTAGAACCGCTTCCCTGTTTCCTCTATGGAAAACCATTCTGAACAAACATGTCTTAGATGAAGCAACATGGTAATCTTCAAATTATATATCATTTCAATTTGACCAATAAAAAATATTTTTGGATAATCATTTAATATAATTATAACTCCTAAATTTATCTAAACCGACCTTTGATAACAACTATAAGGACATATGCCTTAAACATTACTTAATCTTGAGTTATTACAAGATTACACATTGCAGATCTTTTCAGGTTTAGAGTTTTAGAGAATTAGATCATAAATCATGCATTACATTCCACATTTAAACAAGGTGGTTACCTTAAATGCAATATTCAATTTTCCCATCAATTGAAACATCTTTAAAACAAAACATGGATTATTTCATGACACTTCCTTGACACTATCATCACATAATGTACCATTCCCTTAACCGGTGAAAACATTTCAAAAACTTGGGATGAGCATAAAAAGCTCAGTAAGGGATAAAAAAGTACGAAATGAAAACATTAGTCCATGTATACATAAGAATTAATTAAATCATAGTTTACTCATAAAACAAATGCACTTTATCATACCTCATATAATCATGAATAAATCATATGACATAAAGGTAACTTGAATCATTCATAACATTCTTACGTAGGGAGGAACCCTCATGGTTACGTTTGGAATACCCATCACAGTATATTCTCTAAATATCTTCTGAGAAACCTTATCGTTTAACTCATTTGCATTACTCAATGAATTGGAGAGCTATCATGGGCTCACCCTCTCTTAATTTATCATAGAACCACCCGTCTTCATAAACAATTCCCAAGAACCATAACATAATCGTATCACATAAAACATGAAAAAAGGAAACATAACATTTCCACATTTCAATCACAAGATATCAAAAACACATTGATATAATAAAAACATTATCAAAACCATTTTCAATACCAAAATAAAATAAAAGTAAAACATGGTATTTATTTTTCATTAAAAAAAATTTATGGCTTGTAGAGGAAGCTGAAACTCAAATAATGGCCACGGCAGCGGAGAAGTCGTTGTTGCCGCATACGTATGACAAAAACATTCCATTTTGTCATTTAGTAAAACACTTCATATAAAACATATTCCTTTTGAATAAATGTAAAAGTCAAAGGGGTTTATACACCGTATACAATAAAGTTGTGTATAAAACAAAATAGGCCTCAATGAAAGGGGATTGAGACGAAGTCCCTCACCTAGTATCCGACCTGAATCGATCGTTATTTAACCTCCTGAATAATAAAATTGAGTTAATTTATACTTTTTTAAGAAACTTTTTTAAGTTCATTATTCCTTTTATATCACTTATTACCATGTTATGAACACTATGTAATTATTTAAGTTAATAACGGTCATTTTTTCAATCATTGGTACTTGAGTCAAAGATAAACTCCTTATAATAACAATTTGTTCATGTGGTAAAATATCCATTATACCCATAATGATATTAATGATGTAGATATAATATATATCATATATATCCAGTATATACATGCATTTTTAATATTACATAACATTATAGGTAATAAATGAAATGCACCGTTCATGGAGATGGTAAGCCGTACGTACGCATGAACGCTACTTTCATTTCTATTTCGTATTTAATGGAATGAATTCATAATGATATAAAGGTATATTATAATTCCAGTATAATATAATATATAATATCATTAACTCCATCCTTTATATGTCCCACATATGTCATTAACGAATCAAATCACTTTGAGGGGGCGGTAGTCCGCACTTCCTAAAATGAAGATATCGCGTTTACCCATAATGGAAACCATAAAGGTATTCCATAAATGAAAAATACAGAAGCATAAGGAAAAAATAAACATAATATATATCATATATAAATATAGTTAGATCTTAATGGCCACCATGAAAGGTGTTAAAAAAATATTGTACAATCATCGTTTCGTGAGGCAGAGATTCGTCATCCACAGAAACAGTATGTTCTTTAACCATTAGACGGAGGTGTGTGTAAGTGTAGCTTGAATAATTCTAATAACAACATACTAGTATATTAAAGATACTGGTGTTGTTACAAAATAAAGGAATAAAAATAGTTTAGGTGGTGGGAGAATCATAATAAAACAAAATAACACAAGTGAAGACATTACCATTAAATCGGGTAACTCCTCTTGGTTTTAACCAAAAGCATTTATTATAGAGCTTTCTGCCTAAGGTAAGCCTTCTATGATGAAAAGATGGATGTGGAGAGATACAATGAGCAGAGCTTTACCGAGCCAATGGCTTGAGAGGTGTGGGTAAGGAGGTAGAGGTGGGGGCCTTTTATAAGAGGGAGGAGGGGCACTCTTGGAAAGTCAAGAAATGTTACTTTATATTAAAATGAGTTTCAGATTTTAAAAGTCCCAAACTGATATATTTCTAGGATATGGTGATAAGGGTTCTAAATATACTCATCCAATAGGTTTTTGACAAGTGTAAGGCTTATATTTTACATTATATTTTCATTTTATTTAAATCGTTCATTAATGACGTAATCGCTGCATCATCATGGTGTCATGAAAAAATTTAATTTATTTAATGTCTAAAAATTATAAAAAAACTACTATAATATAGGAAATATTTTTAGCTTTCCAATTAATATTTATAGTCCAAGATATCATTTATGTAGGCAAAATTAAAAGTGTTTTACTTTGGTGTTACATACTTTGTTATATTTAACTTTCTTTAAAAATAAAAAGATAAAAAGTCCCTATCACAGAAAAGTAATTTCATGGGGTTTCAATGTTTGGAACAAGGCATTCCATGGTCGGCCATGACACAACCATTATAATTAGGACTCATGTTGGTTTCATTTTATATTATTATGTTATTATTTTTTTATCCTTAACTACCCGATTACTAATTAATCACGATAATTAAAGATAATTACCGTCGTTACTATTCATAATGTCAAAAAAAGAGTCTTAATTACATAATTTGGAACTTCTAATTAAAAATATGGAATCCATTTTACCCAATTCCAAACACATAAATTTCAATAATTAATTTAAAAATAATTCCCGTTGTCAAAACAAATAGCGGGTTTTTTAGAAACAATTTCTATTAAAAGTTTGACAATTGTTTATGTCCAATTTCAAAGTGAAATTAATCCCAATTACCACCATTGTATTAAATGGTAAAAATATATTATATTTAAACTTTAAAACGAATTAAAAATATAATCTTTCCATATAATTAAATTAGATGAAAAAGCAGTTTTGAAGTAAAATGCAGTATTTTTCACTATTCATTAAAAAATGAACATTGTCAGAAAAATACCAAAAATTTATTCAATGTAATTTTCAATGTCCCAATACTAAATAATAAGTTTATTTTGACAAATATAGCTTATAATATTGTAAAAAGATATATTAAAAAATGGTTCGTCATCAAAAGGTGGTAAAACAGCCTTTTTAAAATATTAGAGTATTCTATTCTTAAGATTGGATTTATTCTCATTTTATGCCATTAAAACACTATATAATTCATAAATAGACATAGAAAAGAAAATACATAATTTTTTACTTACTTGGGATTTTACAAGACCTCTATATTTTCTCTTCACTATGGCATGTGAAATGATATGTGACGTAGAGATCCCAAATTATCCAGATACACTGAAACTAACCTAGTCCCCTCAATGTTGCGATCCTATTTCTAAGTCATTAATAAATATGATAGAGTATACTCTATGGTGTGGAAACTCACACTGCGGTGTGAGGTACATTAGAACATTTTTCTCCTTTTTCCAATTTCTTCATCTCCATGCCATAGATACTCCGGCTATGTTATATACTGACTCTATTTCTATAGGATATGGCATGGAAATTAGTTTTGGTGAACAAATACTTCTCCCAATAAATTTTATGGTTCAATACCATGATTTTAAGAATGGAACTCTACATACTACTTCCTTTAATATGATTGCATCATAAACTCCTTCCATGAAATTTAAGCACTTTTAACTAGCTCACGAAGCATTTGAATTAGCATATAAAAAATTTCACTTAACAATAAATGTGAGTTTGAATATGATTTAGGCATTGACAAAAAAAGTCGACAGAAAGTATCACATCCAACCGAACCTCAACACTTCATCATATCTTTTACCCAACACAATCCTTGTATTCTTTCTATAAATCATCATACCAAACTAAAAATGATAAATATAACTATATAATAATAATATATTCTCAAAATTAACCATAATTAACCTAAATAAAAATACTCAATGGTTAAATTCATCCAAGAGAATTATTCTTTTATTTCCTTTTGTCTTAGAAAGATCAAAATATATTCCATCCATAGATATAATATTTCCAAGAAAAGAAACTTTCTGAAATAAGTATTCACACTTAGTATATTTCTCATATAGCTAATTTTCCACTAAATTATTCTTATGTGATTCTCATTATATTTCAAATTTTCAGAGTATTTTCATGATATCATCAATAAAAACAATTATTAGGGACGTCCATGATGTTTGGGCCTTGGTTTTCACAATTCATTATCTAATTATAGTTAAATCATGAGGCATTAATATATTTTTTATGCATTTTAAATTATGATAATGATGCAATTTTTCTACACAATTATAACAAACTCTCATTCCCTTTAAAAATTTACCCAATTAATTTCTATCAAATTCTAGGAATGATGGATATTGAATCATTTTCCTTCCATAGACGTTATCATCTAAACATTCCTAAACTAGAATTTTATCTTTTTGTAAGGAAATTTAGTTAGGTTCGTATTTATTTACCTAACTTGAGATATTTTTATAGGAATAATCATAATATACTTTACTCTATATTCTCTCTTATTTGGTTTCTCTATACAGGAATGGATATCAATCATAATATGAGTCATTTTCCTTAATATGTCTATGATTTTCTCATCTAAAATTCCCAATTTAGTGTCATGGTCAATAACTTAATCCCTAAAATGACCAAGAGTGTTGATTACCCTCCTTACTCTAGGCACCATACCAAAATAATGGAACTAAATTTTTCATCTAAAATTTATTATGAATATTGATCTATTGAATGAAAATTCCAAAAAAGTTCTCAAATACTCTAAGTGATTATCATAATACACATTTTAGCTATGTTAATATAAAATATAGTTCCTAAGGGACTTCCTAAACTTCCTTTGATACTAGATGTAACAACTAAACTTTAGTAATCTAGAGTCAGTGCTTTCTTATTACATAGGTAAAAGATACAATGGATTTCACCTTGAATGATCGATTAGTTTAGTAGAATTGGTAGAATAGATATATACATTATTTCTATATTACATTGGAAAAAATAAAACATAACATGGAAATATTTATTACACCCTTGAAAATCATCCTACTATTTCATCTTCATATCCTTTGGAAAGGAAAACAAATAAAGGGTATGTTCAAATGATCAGTACGGTTTATGTACAACAAAATTTTTCATGAGTGAAAAAAGAATAATCATTATAAATGAGTAAATAATAATAACATATGAAATATAATAAAAAACTTGAGTTCAATGAAAATCCGTAGATAATATCATCATATAAATCACATGGATAATGGAAAGTGAATTCTTAATAAATAAAATGAATAATTTTGGAAATTTATGATCAAGTTATCTTAACCAATATAACTTTAATCTCACCATTAAAGACTCTCAACTAAGACGTCAAACATACCATCATGACCTCTCAACCAATATAATTTTTATTTTTTCAAGGCCTCTCAACCAAGATATTATTATTAAATGGGTTTTAATAAACAAAACGATAACCATTATTATTTTATATCATGAGATTTTTTGATGAATCAAGGGTATATCTATAATGAACACCCACCAATAACTTTAACTTCCTATTAATTCTCTATATTTTTAATGAAAAATAAAATCCATTCTCAAAATTCCTTATAAATAATAAAATTTCCATGTTGATTCAAGAATATGAAACATCAATATTTCCATAGTAAATGAAATAAATTACTTCATATGATTCATATGAATGATATCATATATTGAAATTTAATAAATTTGATACATAATCAAATTAATAGAAATGATTTTGAATTCATCCCTAATATTAAAAAGGTCAGAATAAAGGAGAAAAATAATTTCCAATGAATAATTGAGAGTGATATATCATAAAAAAGTGAATGATCTAAAAATAAGGTATAGTAAATTATTATTAAAGGATGATATAATACAATTGATTCATAATAAATGACGTTTTTATATTTAAAAAATCTTTTAGAAAATTTAATATATCCAATAAATTCAAAATAAGATCCTTTTAACATGATGTAAGAACAGAGTTATAAATCACTTTTAAATGTTATTTTCATTATTTTAAGGAAATAAAAACTTTTTATTTTGATATTATTTTAAATAAAAATTTCTAAAATATTGAGAATGTTATTTTATTTTAAAATAAAAATGGAAATATGTAATGTGTGCTTCATATAAAAGTGTAGTTGTGATTGTGGGAAAAGTCATTCATTCGGTGTATGTTAAAACAAATATTTAGTTCACACCTTTGGTAAAAAGTACCTAATTTGGAATATTACAGAAAGATTTATTTTAAACCTATTTATATGAATTAAAACATGTGTATAAATAACATTAAATATATATATATATAATATTAAAAACAGTCTTGAAAACATTTTATAGAAAATATGGACATGAAAGAAAAGAAGTTGGAAAGAAAGTCACACACATGTAACTTACTCGTTGATTCTTGATCCAACAAGAGAAGAAATAGAAAATAAACATTTAAAACCCAAAATAATCAAATTATAAAAAAATATATCGGTTTTAAAATATTAGGGTAATTTAATTTTCCCAAATTAAATCAAAATAAAAAGAATCACTGAAATGAATTGATATTTTAACAGAAAACTCTTACTACTTCAGTAAATTTTAAATCAAAACCCCTTAAAGAGAAACCCATATTAAAAAAACTGAATACCATAAATAAAGATGTATCCAAGATATAAATTTTAAAATGTGATGTATATACCCATTAATGATAAATTAGTTCCCTAATGTAAAACATGTCTCATTAAATTGGAAATGAGATGAAATTACCCTTACCTTAAGTTTGAATTGCCTCATAAGTGATTTTAGCCTCATGTATAATAAATTTATAATTATTATAATTATAAAACATAAATATTTAAATAATTATAATGTCATATTTTATCCACTTTAAAACATTTCAATTCCCTTTTATTAATAACTCTTTATTAAAATCAATATTTCTGAGTGTTAACTGTTTCTTTTTCCATGCTTGTTTTGGTTTGGTAGTTTCACTCCTTAAATAATTATAATGGTTGCATCATATAAAAAGTTTTAATAATGATATAAATATGATATAAATCTATTATTTACATATTTATAATAATTATTTAAATAAGGATATAAAAATTTAATCAAATCACTTTGCGGAGGTGTTAGTCCAAACATACACATGAGTGAAATTATCATTTTTTAATAGTGGAAGGGTAAGAAGGTAAATGATATCATATATTTATAGAATATTAATTATGTAATAATTATAATATAATATATTATTTCATTTTATATAGTATTATTACCATGCATAATAGGTGGTGATGAAAAAGTAAATACATTATCTTCGTGAGGCGGTAGTATGTACGCACAAGAAAGATGTTTTCATTTTACATTAGATAGATAAGTAGATTAAAAAGGGTTATAAAAAACATAATAAAATTTAATTTTATGGTAGATAATTATTTTATTATATGAAAATGTTTATTGTTGGTTTTAATGAGTTCAATAAATAAATAAAAAAGAAATCACTTGGATAAGAACTATACCACTTCTTCAAACAACCTCCTTAGGTTTATACCGAAAGCCTTAATATGATGAAATTATGATCAAACCAGGACCTCAATGGAATCTAGGGGTTAGAAATTATTTTTATAGGTATTGGAAAAAATAATAGGACTTTGAATTGTGTATAAGAGATAAGAGGTGGTGTCCTTTTATAAGCGACGAAGAGGACACACTTGGAATTTTTCAAATGATTAAAATATTTTAGTGTCTTACTCAAGAAACATTTATTCTAAATGACTCATATTCAAAGATAATATGGTATTGGGTACCAATGAGACAATAAATTATAATTTATAATAAAAAATTAGGTTCTTTTAATCCACATCATTTTAGTTTTAAACATTTAACCCGATTTAACTCTTACTATGATAAATGGAAATATTTTACAAAAGTTACTATTAATAATGACAAAAAATTAAAGTAAAATCATTTAAAATTTTGAAAATGATGAATAAAAATGTAGATTAAATTTTATTAAATTAAATTTCTATAAGTAATAAATAAATTTTTTAAAAATAAACCCGCAAAACATAACCAAAAACAGTTTCAGAAAAGATACCTTTTTAAGAATAAAATTTTTCTATTGAAAAATAAAGTATAATGTTGATTATAATGGAGTTTATTGTATTATATAAAATAAATTGGTAAGTATTTATTTTTAAAGATAAACCAAAACCAAAATAAACATTATAAATATGTTATTGAAAGATAAAAACAAAAAACAATTTTTATTTGAAAAAAACATTACTTAGATTTCCAAAATTTTAAGCACATATTTCTAGGTTAAAATTTTTATTTTTAATATAATTATTTTTACTTATTTAAAATATATTTTTTCTATAATAAAGGTTTTATAATTTTTCAATTTATTCTTATGTCATTAGAATGTCATGAAAGTGACATTTTAAAAAAAAATCTATTTTTCACTATTCAATCAAAAACCAAAATTTTCAAAAATATCTCAAAAAGTAATCCTAATACAATTATTACATGAATATTTCAAAGATTTTGTTGATTTTTTAAAATAAAAGTTTTAAAATTAGAATAAATTAATTATAACATTCTCTCATAAAAATAAATAAAACCATTTTGGAAGAAACCATATTTTTGACGCATAAAATTACATTACTAAAAATTGAGTGTTTATTTCCTAAGAATTAATTAATAAATTTTTATTGAGTTAGGCCTTTATATTTATATATATATATATATATATTCATAATTTGGTTACTCTTATCCATATCGACCAATCAAATGACTAGGTTATAATAGTGATATTTAAATGTGGTTACTCTTATTCATACCCACCAATGCAATGGTTGGGTTATAATGTTGATATTTATATAATATTATTTTACAGTTTCTTTAAGATTAGTTTTTTTTGTTCTATATGCTATCAAACATAGTGTTATTTTTAAAAGTAAATATAAACTAAAATATTATAATATTTCCAAAAATACCTACCAAAACATCTTCTAAATATCCTTATCCACACCCTAGAGGTTTTGGTCTTCCTAAATGACTACTTCAAGAGGACTCAAGATGCAATAAAAAGGTGGTTTTCTAAATAAGAGGTAACTATCTTAATCAAATCTAGTTAATTTATTTATTATTCTACCTATGTAAATTGTTTTGTATAAATACTAATATAATCAATTTTTTAGCATAAATATTCTTAAATATTAATTTTTTTGAGGGAATAATGACTATCTACCACTTCTATAACTGATAGAAACTGAAAACTTATCTTATGCGTATGTGAGGACTACCACCACTATGAAGTGATGTGTATAATATTTCATCACCAGATCACATGGATGGTAATAAATATGGATTTAATGGATATATATGATTTTTAAAACATAATTTTTTTAATTTATGATAAAAATATTATCCGCCTTCTTTCACTCCAACCTGTTGGAAAAGGATAACATATCTTTTTTATACATGTGAAATACCACTTCTACAAAGTGATACGATTCATTTTTAATTTTCCCTTTATGTGGATTTTGATAAAGTTAGATTTAATGAATAAAAATGATATTATTATATAAATATTATAAAAATCCCAAATCTAGTTACCAAGAGTAGGTGTCTACTTTATTACATTGGCTTAGATACAAGGGATATAATCACAAAGGATCGATCAGTTTAGTAGTATTGGAGAACTAGATACATACATGATACCCATTTTACATTATTAATAAACTGTAAACATAAAAAAATAGAATGTTTTAAATCATTTAAGCCATTCACATAATTATTCTTTATATCCTGGTAAAAGGAAAACAAATAAAGGGTAAGATCAAATGCTTAGTAAGGATTATGTACAAGGGAAGATATCATGAGTAAAAAAGCTATAGTCGATATGGGAAGGTAAATAACAAAAAAAACGCTCCATTTAATTAGTAAATTTATTAAAATATAGTAATAACCAAAAATTTAATAAGATATAAAATATAGCATTCAATTCATCATAAATATAGGTTTTAAAATAAATTCATGTCCTTTTTAGAATAAAATAAAATTAATGAGAAAATTTTATCAAAATATTTTTATTTATAATACCTTTGAAATCTTAAACATGAAGCTAAATATTTTTAAATTTTTGTTACAATAGGAAGGTCCATTAATGTATTATAAGTTACAAATCATTCCTTTTTTTCTTTTTTAAATGATATTTGAAAATGAACCTTTTTTGGAAAACATTATAAAGATTCCATTAATAACAAGTAAAAAAAGTCAAGGATAACTTAAAATATTCTATATAAATCTTTTTTGTAAATAAAATGTATTTTTATAATTTTTTTGAAAAATATTGATATGGATGAAAAATATATTCGATCAAGAAGATAAATAAGATCGATTTTTCTTTTAAACTTTATTTATAAAAGTTTAAATTGAATTGAATCATTAATCATATTTAATAAAATATATATTCATGTTAAATAACTCAATGGGGAAATATATACACCACATAAATGTAAATAGGTTCATATTATTTATATGTCTCTATAGAATAGAAATTGAAACGAAATATCCTACCTCGTGTTTACTCTTAGTTGAAAATGCTCTAGAATATTGTATAATGGTTTTAAAAATGTTATTAATTTATACTGGAATAATATTAGTTTTTATAATATCATATGTGACCCTATTATGACACCTTATCATCTTTTTTCCAATACTATTAAGTTATTATAATTGTTTTAGGTGTTAACTACTTTATTTTTTCATGAATGTTTTTTCATAGAAGTTCTAGTTCATGTAATTTTATTATGGTTCCATATTATACAGAATGTAAAATATTATATAAATATTATATATATCCATTAAATTTATCCTTATTACCTTCAATGTAAATAAAAAATGAAAAATATATCGCATTGCTTCGTGGAGGTGGTAGCCCACACGTATGGACGAGCAATGTAATCATTTTCCAATGGATTGGAACGTAAAAAGGTATATATATGATATTAAAATTATAGAGGAATATTTATGACATAAATATCATATATATTCAATAGTTCTATATTTGTAACCATCCAAGTATAATGGTAATGAATACCAAATACACCGCCATGTGGAGACAGTAAGTCGTACGTGCGTACTAGCGATTTTTCACTTTTCATAGGATAGAAAAGAGATATAAAATGATTGTACCATACTCATAATAACATATAAATATTTTTATGAAACTAGAATTATTATTTTAGGATGGTTAAAATATATTTATAGGAATTTTAAGATGAAATAAATTTTAAGGAGTCGATAAAGACAATCGTCTCTTCTTTGAAAGATCTTTTTTGATGTTCTCTTAAGGGGACTTGGGTTGGTCTTTTAAGAAGAGAAAATTCCAAAACATATATAAGTATTTTTATAAGATATGTGGGTAGGTTTTCGGTAAGATATATGTTTCAAAGTGTTGTGAGGAATTTAGATAATGGGTGTCCTTTTATAAGTGAGCGGAGGGACGTTCTTGGAGTTTATTAAAGTATTAAAATAATATAAATTATTTTTAATGTTCAGATGGGTGAAAATATATATTATTAAAATATAATAAAATTTCGAGTCTAATATCTCTCATAAAATAATATTTTTATAGGTTTTTATTATGTTTTTACTATTATCTTTTAGTTTTAACCCCCGTTAACACGTTTGACAATTACCATACTATTAAAGTATTCTATCATTTAAAGGTCAACAATGTTACGATAAAAAAGACCCATAAATGGACCATAATTGATGTTTTAAACCTTATATAATTCATTTTTATTAATATAATACTTTTTTTAAATTTTAAATCATTTCATTAAATAATATTTATTGTAAAATATCATTAATGTCATTTTGACACTATTCATTTAATTTGACTTTGAATACATCAATATACATAGGGAATTTTAATATAATCACTTAACACATAAAAAAATATTATAGTAAAAAAACAATTCATGTAACATAATACAATTTTCATATTATATTACTTTTAGTAATTTTAATACCATTTCTTTTATTTTTCTATTAGTCAAATAAATGTTGTGTTGGTGTGGCGAAATCATTAAAGGTAATAATTTCATCACTAAAAATTAGACATAAATTATAATGATATAAAAGATCATTTATATTTAAAATTGATATTTTTAACCGAACATTATTTGTATATATCCCCACCAGAAAATGTTATAGATATTAAAAGAAGAAAAGTGACATTTTTGTCTTTATCTCTCATTAAGTATTATGAAGGTTAAAATCATAGCCTAATGGAAAAAGGTCATATTTTCATATTTTTTATGATTATGTAAGAACTATACTCAGAAAATAAAAAAAATAATTTTTTTATTTTTAATACCTTATCATATTATTTTTAACCTTAACCAGTCAATATACCCTTTTCGGGGTGATAATTAATTACAATAGTTACTATTCATAATCAGAATATATAATAGTTACATATTTTAAAAATTTAGATCTCATGTTTCCAAATATAAAATCCATTTTTAAATATTAAATTTCAAAAAATATTATAAATTAATTTATGATTAAAATGCAAAACGTAACAAATTTTTTTTTTTTCAGAAAATATGTATTTTTAAGAATTAAATTTTTTTATACTAAATTAAATCATTAAATTTATTCTGATGAACTAACTTATATTATTAATATCATTAAATAAATAATTTCACTTTTAAACCCTTATGAAATAAAATACTACATTGTAAATTCTTGAAACAAAAATATTGTATTCAATAAAAAGTAGTATATTTTACTATTCACAAGAAAATCAAAATTTTTGGAAAAATACCAAATAATCACCCCATGGTAATTTTGATATATATATTTAAAAAAATAATACAATTTTATAAAATAATTTTTTTATGTGTAAAAATTTGATTATATTTTTTGCTCAAAAAACCAATAAAAATCATTTTTTAAGAAAAAAAATTAAAGAATAAAATAACTTTACTAAAAAATTGGATGTATATTTCTAAAGAATTAATAAATATATTTTTATTTAGTATGATATTAATATATATTTTATAATGTGGTTATTCATATTAATTTCATTCAATTCAACGGCTAGGTTCTTATAATCATATTTAGATAATAATATTTCATGGTTTATTTGCGCTTTGTGTTGCATGTTGTATACGCTATCAAACATGGTGTTCTTTTAAAAACATAGGATATTACATTATTCCCTCCAAAAAAATTAAACTTGAAATTTTAATGGATATTAACTTCAAAAAAATTGTAGAGGTTCTTTTTCAAAACATGTTCAGGTTATCACATTGCTTCATATATTTTGTGATTTCTCCAAAGTACCTTTACCAATCGAGTCATCTAATTCCATAAAACATTCTATATAGTTCTAAGAATATGGATGGTCAGTTCAGAGTATCATAGATAAGGGTCCAATTCTATTAAGTTAGAGTTTATCAAATTCATTGGATGTGGTATATACTTCAACAACAAATAGATATAAAACACATCTTTCAATTTAGAGATGCTCAGGGGAATTACAAATTGGTAAGCCATAAATCAAATTATTTCCAAAATTTAAAAAGGTCTGACATTTCTAGGGCCAATTTTCCATTCCTAAAAAAACATACAACACCCTTCCATAGATATATTTAAGTAAAATGTGACCTCCTACATGAAATTACAAATCATTCCTTTAGGTATCAACATAACTATTTTTTCTGCTTTCAGATGCTTTAATATGGGTTTGAATAGCCTTTACATTTGTCGTTGTCAAATTAATATGTTCTGGGAATACAATTCTCCTTTCACAAAATTCATCCCAACAAGATGGAGTACAAAATCACTTTCCATATAATTCTTCATTTGGTTCCATTTGAATAGTTTGATGAAAACTGTTGTTATAGTAAAACTACAACATATGTAAATAATGATCCCACATGCCTTGAATGTCAAGGGATATTTAACTAATCATGTCTTATAAATTTTGAATAGCCTTTTAAAACTATACATATATTGTAGGGAGAATGTATGTGTTCCAATTAAGCTCAGTATCTAATTATTTTTTATGACTTTTCCATAATTTAAATGTAAACCATAGATCATAATTAGACATAATTGAAATATGTTAACCATGCAGTCTTACAAATTTATTAATATAGTATCATTCAAGACACATAAGAGATAAATATTCTCTTATAGTGAGAAAATGTGCATATTTGGTAAGGTGATTAATAATAACCCATATTTTATCATTATTTATATGAGAATTTGGTAATCTAGTGACAAAGTCAACAGTAATGTCATCCTATTTACGCATAAGAATAGTTAGATTTTTCATTACTCCTATAGGATGTTATCTCTTTTCGTTCACCTATTGAAAAACCAAACATCATGAAACCTAATAATAAATTTCCATCTTTATATTATCCCACCAAAAATGTTCCTTCAAATCTCCATACATCTTGGAGTTACCAGGGAGTATAAAAAAATTTTATACATGAGAATCATCTAATAATTCCTTCATAAACTTACGTATAAATGGTATAAATGGCCTTTATTCAAATTTTAGAATCCCATATTCATATATGAAGTAATCCAATTTTCCATTATTCACAACTTTAATTTGCTTTTGAAAGTACTAATCATCAGCATAGAAACATTTTATCTTTTGTAATAAAGATCGTTCAATAACCATCTAAAAAAGGAGTGATATTTCCCCTTCCCTAATAATTCCCATATCCATATTTACTAAATCCATGAAAATAAGATATATATCAATCCTCATTTTTTATTATTACATGATATTTCCTGCTCAATGCATCTGCTACCTTATTTTCCTTCCCTCGCTGGTAGGGTATTGAAAAATCATAATTCTTGAGTAATGAATTCTGTTACGTTTTCCTCATATTGGTATCCTCATATGAAACAAATTATTTTAGTCTCTTATGGTTTGTGTATATCTCACATATTTCACCATAGAGATAATAACTCCATATATTTAAAGAAAATATTACTATTTCTAACTCAATATCATGATTTGGATAGTTCTTTTCATGGATATTTAACTATCAAGATACATAGGCAATATATTTATCTTTATACATCAGGAAAAAAACCAGGTCCATTCTTTGATGCATCACTACAAATAAAAAATCCATAATTTCTTAATGGGGTATTTAAAATGCTATCATTGACTAATATATTATTTAATTATTCTAAATATTCTTCACATTCCATTATCTATATAGACATAACCCCTTTACATGCATTCTTGGTTAACGGGTTATCTATTCTATAAAATGTTTGAAAAAATCAACATAAGTAACCTTCCAAACCAATGAAACTATATACCTCAGTTATTTTCATTAGTGTATTCCATTATTTTACTACCTTTTTCTTTCCCAGATCAATTGAGATACCATCCTTGGAGATTGTGTGGTTGAGAAAAGAAAAATTTTGAAGCCATAATTTAAACTTTCTAAATTTCCCATATTTCTAATTTTCTCTAAGATTCTCAAGAATGATCCAAATTTTTTTTTGTGTATACCAGGATATCACCAATAAATAACAAAAAAAAATTATCTATATATTTAAGGAATACTTTTTCCACTAGATCCATAAAAATAGAGGGTTTATTAGTCAATCCAAATGGTATTACCATAAATTTTTATCTTCTATACCTCTTATGAAATGTTTTTTTGGAATATCTTCCTTATATATGTGTAATTGATGATACCCAAAAAGATGGTAAATCATTGGAAAATATTGAGCTATGTAATGTTGATCAAATTAGTCATCAATACAAGGAAGCTGATACTTGTTCTTTATAATAATAATATTGATTACCATATAATCAATAAAGAGCATCATAGATCTATCTTTATTATTAACAAAAATCATATTTGATCCCCAAGGTAAAACACTAGGGTTTATAAATCCATTTTTACATAACACCTACCGTTTTTTATTCAAATCCATTAATTCCATAGTGTACATTCTATAGGTACTATTTGATATAGGTATTGTTTTAGGGATTAGATCAATGGAAAACTAAACTTCATGATCTATTATTGTATTACTATACAAGAGGTATATACTCAATTCAAACATTACCTTTTTTATCCACATATTTTATCATCTATTATTCCCCAAGAATCTAATTTGGAAGAGCTATTGTAGGTGGATATAAACATGAATCAGATGATGAAGTCCCTCCTCTAAAGATAAGAAATTTCACATCACGATCATGAATCGTGATTTCCTTTTATTTACAAAAAAAATTCATTATATTTTGAAATAAATTCCAAACCAAGTATTGTATCAAAATTAACCATAAGAATAATAATAAAGTCAAAAAATAGGGAATTTTATGGGTCATAATGGGAAATGACTAACACAACTTTATGGTAGTGACATTTCTACTAGAAATATTGAATTATAATAGTGGTAGGGAAGTATATAATTTTCGTAGAAGACATGAAAGATATAAAATACTGTAAAGATACATAATCGAATACAGAATTATCTAAATTCATGAATATGATTAAAGTACCTTCTAACACATCATTGGTAACTTCAACCACAGTTTTAATGATTGTATAAGTTTGTCCTTCTCCCCTTGGTATTTTTTGTCGTATGTTCCCTTGATGCTTGGGGAATTGGTTTGAATAAGTCTCTATTAATTTATAGTTGAAGCATTGTAAATCATTGATTTACTTCTTCCCCTTTTATTTAGTATCTAGATGATTCTTATCTCTGCACTTGTAACAAATTCTCATGCCCTTCAAGCAATTTACATGATGTTTCTTCCAATATTTTCCACATGATAAGAATATATTTGTTTCCCTATTCTTCTTTGACTCTTTACCTTTTCCATGGTTTTTAGTGAATTTATTCTTCTCAAGATTTCCATTAAAGATATAGGATCTAGAAGATTTATTATTTTTTTTGATGGTACATAATACTATTTCGTCATATGATGAAAAAGTTTGAGAAACCAGTTCGCTTCGGTGGTTTGGCTCGAGGCCTTCAATGAAATGGTCAATCATGATCTCTAGATTACATATATAATTCATAAAATACCTGGATAGTCTTATAAAGGTTTCATTATACTCCATAATAATTTCTTCCTCATGTTTATTTAACTTGAATAACTTTCTCTTCATTTTATTTTATTGATCATGAGGGAAATATTTATCGAAGAATATTAGTTTAAAATCTCTCTACTTCATATGTTATATTTCTTCTTCCTCACTGTAATTTTGGATCAATAACCACCATTGATCATAATTACCTATAAGATAATACACTATTGGCATAACCTTTTCCCTTTTATTTCATCTCAAGGAGAGAAATATCTTTTCAATAGACTCTATCCATTACTCAGCTACCACTGGATTGGTAGTTCCACTAAAATATAGAGGCTTCTATTACATGAAATGATCCAATATAGGTGTATCTTGATATGTAAAATCATGTTTCTCCATATGTTAATGGTTATTATGAATAAATTAGTCCATCTATCCAAATATGGCCATGATATACTCAATTCCAATGCTAATTGTATTGACTTTCTCAGTGGGGAAATCCCTACATTGACCATGAGTATTGATTCCATTTCTTTCATTGGGTTATACTAAACAATAATGTCACACATTGAGTAAGATACTATAATAATCATCATAAATATTGAGACAGAATTAAAATCCCTATAATGGTTACTCTTTTTAGAAAATACCTGGGTTATCATAATTATTGTGTTAACTATGTTTATTTAAAATCTATTTCACAAGGTTTCTATAAAACTTTCTATTATTCCAATGAAAAGAACCCTAACCCTAGAAACCTAAATCATTTTTTACATTATTATATTGGCATAGATATGAGGGCTCTAATTCGAATTGATTGATTAATTTAATAGTATTATAGAATAAGATACATACCTGATACCCATTTTACACGAGGAATAAAATATAAACATAAAAAATTGAAATTTCATCATCCTTGGAATTGTTAAAGTAATTCTTATTCATATCATGGGGAAATGAATAAAATAAATGTTAATATTATATTCTTAGTAAAGGTTACATATAGTGTAAGTAGTCATAATTAAATAAGTAATAATCAATATTTCGAGGTAAATAACGGAAAACACATGTCATTTAATTGATAAATTGAGTTCAAAATGCATATATGGATACTATCAATGTTGTAATCTCTTGGATAATAGTAATGAAACTCTAAATGATGGAAATGAATACTATTGTACATCATGATCTCAGACATCATGATATATCCACTCTCAAGTCCTTACGCCATGAAAATTAAAACGATGGGTATAGAGCCATTTAATTTAGCCAAATTATTTATCTTCTGAGACTCATCGATGTATCTATGGAACTATATAATTTTAAGCCCCACCCATCACTGCATATACAATGCATTCCTCATATATTGAATGACCAGTTTAATTAAAGAATAATATTTTTTATAAAATATTATCCATATTGAGTAAATAATATGGAATATCAATATTTATCTAGTAAATCAAATAACATTCAAAATAAAACACCATATATCGAAATGGAATAACATTTCAGGAATAATCATATCCTGAATGGATATTTATGTTAAATGTAATTTTCAATGATCATAAGAAATTTAATGTCTTAAGAGATACTTAATAACCACAAAATTTATAGGGGATAAAAGATGACATTTAAATCATTAGAAATACAAGTTTTTAAATAAATTCATATCATTTGGAGAATATATGAAAATGGATGAGAAAACTTTCACGAAATATTTTTCTTCATAATACCGTTAAAATTCAACAGAATAATCCAAAGAGTGTAAAATGTTTATGGAAGTGAGATGGTCTGTTAGCACCGTATAATTTAAAAAACATTCATTTTGACTTTTTTGTAAGGAAATTTGAAAATGAACCACTTTGAAAAGACATTAAAAATATCCATTTAATACCATATAAAAAACCAAGTATAAATAAAAAATCCTTTATAGATCATTTGTGAAAATAAAAAATACTTTTGTAAAACAATATTCAAAAATATGGATATGGTATAAAAATATACCAAATCAGGAAGAGAAATAAGATTATAATTTCTTTTAAGAATTATTATTTAAAGAGTAACTTGAATAGAATCATTAATAATTATAAAGAAAATTTATATTAATGTTAAATAAATAAAAGGGGTAATAAATATATTTCATAAAATTAAATAGGTTCAAATTACTAAATATGTCTCAATGGAGTGGGAATTAAGATGAAATCTCTTAACTCACATTTATTATTAGTTTAACGTGATTTATTCTCATGTATAATGGTTTTAAAGAAGTTATTAATTTATACCAGAATCATATTAATAGTTATAATATCATATATGATTCTATTATATCATCTTATCATGCGTTTGTCAGTAATATTTCATTATTATCATTTTTTGGGTGTTAACTACTATATTTTCCCAAGGATGTTTTGTCATGAAAGTTCTGATCCTTATAATTTGATTATGATTCCATATTTTTTTTAATGTTAATAATGATATAAATATAATATATATCCTTTAAATATATTCTTATTACCTTCTACGTAAAGTTGAAATAAAAACAATTCACATCGCTTCATGGCGGTGGCGGTCAATACGTACGCACGAGAGACATTATTATTTTCCAATGGATTGGTATGTAAGAATATATATATATATATATATGATATTAAAATAAGAAATGTATATTTATTTCAATAATATCATATTTATTTAATATTTCCATATTTATAACCATCTAACTATAACGGTGATGAAAATTGAATTACACCACTATGTGGAGATCATAAGCCATACTTACACATGAGTGATGTTCTCCATTTTAGTAGGATAGAAAATAGATAGAAAATGATTATACCATAATAATAATTACATAGAAGTATATTTATTATAATTAACTTATTATTTTAGTATGGTTAAAAACGATTTAGATAAATTTGAAGAAGAAATAAATTTGAAAATGTCGATAAAGACGATTACCTATTATTTGAAAGATCACCTTTAAATATATTCTTAAGGGACCTAAGGTTGGTATTTTAGGAAGAAAATAACCTCAAAATCTTAGTTAAGGATTTGTATAATATATTTGTGCAGGGTTTGGTGGTGTTAGATGGCTCAAATTGTTCTAAATAAATGACAGAAAGGGAGCCTTTTATAAGTGATGGCAGGGGTATTCTTGGAATTTCATAAATTATTAAATTAATATAAATAAATTTTCATGTAAAAATGCTTCCAAATTTATATAATTATAATATTACACAATTAATAGTCTAAATATTAACATATACTAACATTTGAATAGGTTTTGGTTATATTTTTCCTCTTATCTTTTATTTTAAACCCCTGTTAACCATTTTGAAAATTATCGTAGTATTAAAGTTTTATATCCTTCAAGGGAAAATAATGTTACAATAAAATTAAAAAAACCTATAAATTGACCATTTTTGTTATTTTAAACCATATCTAATTCATTTGGACTAATATAATATTTTTATGAATTTTAAGCCATTTAATAAAATATTATTTCTTATAAAATATCGTTAATTTTATTTTCGATACTATAAATTTAATATAACATTAAATAAATCAATAAAAAGAGGTAATTTGAATCTATTCCTTTTAAAAATCAATAACATGTAATATTTGTCTAGAAAATTCATGTAACACGATCATTATTTCAAATTATATTATTTTTTATTATTGTGAAAATCATTTATTTTATTTTTCTATTACATAAATAAATGATGAATGGGTGTTGTGAAAAAATTTAAAACAATTATTTCATCACTAAAAATTCATAAAAAAAGTTACCATGATGAAGTAAAATTATTTATATTTCAATGGATTATTTATAACTGAACATAAGTTGTATTTATCATGATCATAAAATATTAGAGATATTAATAGAATAAAAGTTAATTTTTTGTCTTTATATATCACTTAAGTATTATAAAGGTAAAATAATATCCTTATGAATAGTTCAAATTTTAAAATATTAGATGATTATGGATGAAATAGACTCATCCAATGAAATTAAGTCAAGTATTTCATTGATTCTAATGCCTTATCACATTATTTTTAACCTTAATTACTCAATTTATCCTTACTATAATGATAATTATTTACTCTGTTTACTATAAATAATTACTATAATACCCCATGATTTTATGTTATGTCTCTTCTTAAATAAATTTGTTTTCCTCGATGGTTTACGTTGCTTATAACACACAGCTTTGATGAATGTATTGTTATAACCCTACCATTAAAATGGTGGGAATGAATAGTATTAACCACATTATGAAATGTATACATTATATATTCAATAAAATGTTTTTATATTCAACAAAAATATTTTACAGGTATAATATATGAATGAATCTAATTTTACGCATTAAAAGACTATATTTTTCTAAAGGCAGTTTTACCACCTTTTAATGATGCACATGTTTTAAAAATAAATTTTGATACTTTTATATTATATTTGACAATATAAACTACTTTTTTAAAACCATATTATCAAATTTTAATTTGGTTTATTTTTTAGAATTTTTCTGACATGCTTCTTTATTTGATGAATAGTGAAAAAATACTAAATTTTAATTGAAGGACTTTTCATTTAAAAAAATTAAAATGTTAAATTAGATTTTAAATTGGTCTTAGTTTAACATTATATTAATGAGAAATATATTAATTCAATTAATTTCATTGGATTTTTTTATATTGAATGTAGATATAAAATCATGACAATCTTTTCCACATTTTCACTTTAAAAACATGTTTACTCACCCCGTATACGAGATTAATTTTAAATTAATTTTATACAATTATTTATTTTGAATTTTGAAAAATGGATTCCATATTTATAATTATAAGGTCCAAATTTATTAAATAGTTTCTATTTTACATTTAGACAATATGAATAGTAAAGTTAGTAATTTTAATTTCTACGGTTAAGGGTAAATTGGGTAATTAAAAGTAAAAATATTAGTATAATTGTTATAAAATTTCCCTAACAGTTGTCCTAATTTTATTATATAAGTGAGTGTTGACCAAAATCATCCTTGGTCCAATTTTATTTCCACATACAGCCACTTGGATGACTGTAATCCTTTTATAGTGTTTTATTTTAAGAAAAGTGAAATGTGTTATACTGATATTTGTAATAAGTATTAAATGTTTAATAAGTGGTTATTAGAACATGTATTCAACTATAAATAGTCATTTTAAATCTATAATGTTTATATTCGTCATGATAATTTATTTTGAATTTTTAAAAATAAATAATTACCGTAAAGGCTTGCACAATGATGATGTAGTGATTAATTAATTAATGGGAATATCAAATAAATGATTATATAAATAATAAAATAAATATAATTTGAGATAATTAATGTCAGACATGAATTTAATAGATATATTTGACCTGTTAGTTATATTTTATAAGTTTTGGTTTGATTATATCTTGTTCTATTTATTTTTTTTAAAAGTCAAAGTAATGAATATAGTCAATATTGTCATTAATGTTATATTAAAATAAATAATATTTTACTAAATTATATAAAATTTATAAAACTCTAAAATCTGGCCAACTGATTTAAATAAGGTTTAAAATGTTTTCCATAATTCATTTATGGTTATTTTGTCATTTTATAGCAACAATATAGACCCTCAAAGAGTAAAAATCTATATTGTCATGGTATGAGTTAAGGGGATTGAATAAGGGTTAATGGTGAAAGATTGAGGTAAAAATTTGACTTAATGTATTGTCTCAGACTCAGATACCGTATGATAGTGCCCCAAGCCCAGTTGGTCACATAGGTTCAAGCGCATCTCCTCAAATTCCAGAGGCTTCCTACAAGAAAAGAGTGCCTAGGTGTGTCTGTAGGGAGATAATGACCTCATCACCAGAGTGTAGCACATAGAAAATACAATAGTAGATATGTAGTAGAAGTAGTAAAACAATCAGATAATAGATACAGAGTAGTAAAAAATTACAATATCAAAAGGAATCACATATACTATGATGATGGTAAAATTCATATGTCTCTAACAAAATAGACAAAACATGTACACATAGAAGGTGTACAATGCATCGAATAAAAGTAAAAAAAGACTAAATGCTATCCAGTTAGAATGATGAGCCTCAGCTCGGTCCCATGCCCCCCTACTTCTAAGCAGCACTCAATACCCTATATCAGGGCACCTTCCCTTATCAATACCTATAATCATATAGTCTTCTTGGGTACACAAAGGGTGGCCCAAACATGGTGTGATATATAATCCTAGTAGGCAACCACCCAAGGACTGGAGCCAATCATTTTGGGTAAATATATATAAAACAAAAATGTTTATTCCAAATATAACCTATAAAGGAAGTAATCAAATGTAATCATAATATAATTCTAGGTTCACATTTTATAACCAATTCATTTAATCATTTTCATTTGTGAAATTAGTCTCTGAATTAACCGTAATGCCAATGTCATTATAAGAATGTTCAGTTAATCATTCAATCTCATTTGAATGTTAAATCTTGTGGTCGGGTGCATTGATTAGTGTAACATGATCAAAATATTCCCTAATATTCCATCAATAAAGAGTAAGACCAAGACTGAATCCAAACTTGTGCTTTGTCTTGATAGACCCATCTCACAATTCGTTTCATTCATTACTCAATTTTGAACCTGATCCAGTCCTTGGAATTCCTAAGTTAGAATCCCAGTATCACTCTAGGTATAACATGAACTAACACCCTATAATCCATTCCATGGAAAACCTATCAAGAACCCAGGTATCACTCTAGGTGTGGTATAACATCACTTCCATTTGAGTTCATCCTTGGTGGTCCAAAAAGGGGAGCCCAAGTATCACCATGGAATATATGATCAATTCTATTTGATTACATCCATTAAATTCTCATATGAATCCATGTATCACTCAACATATATGTAAAGCCTAAGATTCCATCCTTGTAAATCCTCATGGGAATCCATGTATCACCCAGGAATAATAAAGGTTCAATCCAATTGAAAACCATTTATTCAATTCTTATAACAAGTCAAGGTCAAAACCAAGAAAAAATCATTTAAAACTCACCTCAAAAGGCGGAACAATTTATTGGCCAATCATATAAGGATTGCATTCAAAATAATAACATGGAAAAGTAATTAGAACAACATTATCATGCTTAAACAATATATTAAATGCAATATCCTCAATTTAACTCACATAGAAATTTCAATATAAAGAGATTTTCATGCTTAAACAATAAACTCAAGGTAAGAGGCTGGGATCTTGTTCACCCATCCCTTCCTTTAATCATTTCAATGTATAATTCACAATTCACATTGAAATTAAATTCATAAACCAATTCATCAACATGATTTAAAATTCATTTCACAATTTACATACCTAGGAAAGGGGGAAAAGGGGAACACCCAAAGGTATCATTTTTCCAAGAGCCACCCATAGTGGTATAGTTAAACTAATCGACACACCCATCGGGTGGTTCTAGTTTAAGGTTCTTAATCATTTTTCGTTGACCAACGAGTATCTCTAATTACATAGGCCATGCTTAGAAATTCAAGGATTTAATTTCATTTCAAAGTGATGCCTAGAAGTTGGATGCATGACATAATGACATATTTAAGCACTTCAAGTTCTAATGAATAGAATGAGACCACCTACTATAGATCCGTATTAGATAGATCATCCAGTATCATATCTTGATTCAACTCTGATCGGGAGAAAAATAAAAGAACGGAGGAAGACCCTAAATATAGGGAAAATGATATTGCACTAAAATAGTGCATCCAATACTAAATCAAAAAATGAATGGCTAAAAATTAATTGAGTAGTAACCGATGTGGATCCAATGAGATGAGCGATGCTGGAATCAGATATCATATAAAAAAGTTACCTCAAATCCAAGAATAGTTACCGATGGATTCGTCAAAATAGAGGGGTTGATGTGTGTACGAAGGATTAAATATATTTTTTGGTTTAAAATAATATTAAGTGAATACAGTCAATTTACAACAAATATCTAGGTCACATGATTTAGGTTCACATTTGGAAAACCATTTTCCAAACATACACGGATAGCTGTAGGGAAGGACCCCTCACATGTTTTGTCCACACGGTTTGACTACTCATTCGCAAACCATGGAAAACCCCAATTATTGCATGGCTGTGCGGAAAACATTGCATGGTTTGGTCTAACCATTAAACCTCATCCTTCTCTATTCCCATGTCTCATATGGTTTATCAAATGACACGACCTGCCCTACATGGTTTTAAACAAATCTGCACCAGGCTTATTTCAACCCAAAATTTGGGTTTTGGGCTTCGAACGATCCATAGACACAACTGTTAACTTTATTACATCAATGTTCATTCATATTATGCCATATTTAAACATTTAAATTGATAAATAATGGAAATTAAAGGATATGTACCTAATGAAGAATCAAGTCCTTACAAAATTCCTCTCTTAAAGAAATTCATCACCAAATTTTTCTTCTAAGGGTGGTGAAGCATGATATGACAATAACTCTAGCCCATATAATTGTACATATACCTCCCACTCAAAAGTCTCATCATGTAATCATCCGTGCTTCCATAAAACCCATACTAAAGGATCTAACCGACCTCAAAGAACCTTCATGCTACAATACAAAATTCATATCATATGCTCTTAAAAGGATGCATCTACCTGTAACTCAACCTACTTAGGATAAAATTCATGAGACAGGTCTGAATAATAGCAGTGTAACAGAGATACATAGAAGACGTTTTGCATGACTTGGTACCTCTGAGGTAACTAAAACCAGTAGGATACCAACCCAACTCTCTCCAGAATATCTAATGACCCAACATAATGTGGGGAAAGCTAACACTATATCCTGATTCTTTTTTTGTCCCAGCCTTGGTGAAACACATAAGAAAAACTAATCCCCGACCTCGATCTTTATAGGTCTAATGTGGAGATTGGAATATGATTTATGTGGATATTGTGTAGTATCCATCCTATTCTGAATCAAATGAACTTGGTCTGTGGTCTCTTGACCAAGATGATATCCCAACATAATTTTCTCTTGTGCCTCTAACCAACACATGGGTGATTAGCATGGACTACTGTACAAATATTCATAAGGTACCATCTTAATAGTATCTAGAAATATTTTGTTGTAGGTGAATTAAACAAGGGGTATATGCCTCTCCCAAGAGTCCCCGAAATATCGAACGCAATCTCGTAGCATGTACTCAAGAACCTAAATCTTACGCTCTGACTGGTTATATATCTATGGGTGGTATGCTATGCTCAAAAGCAAATATGTACCTAATTTCATCTGAAGCCCTTTCTAGAACTGTGAAATAAACCAAGAGTCCCTAGATAAAATGATAGTATTCAAGACTCTATAAAGTCATACTATCTCATAGATGTACAACCTCCCAAGCTCATCAACATTGAAGGTTTACCTGATTAACACTAAATAAATGACCTTTTGAGATTATCAATAACAAACCAAATGAAATAACTGCCTCTAGGCGACCTTCTTAAACCTTTCATGGAATACATTTCAACATAATTAATCTTCAACTCAGGGACGATTAACACCTGTCAATGTCTGGCTGGTCAATACTATTTTTTTCTTCACCTACTGACAGGTGGAACACCTCATGAAAAAACTGGATACATATATTTTCATACACATCCACTAGTACAGTTGAGCTCAACTATATCAAAGGTTATATCAAGGACCTCCCCATAAAGGAACATTCAAATCCAGATTGAACAAACTCAAACTGGCCATGCAAGCTTTCCTGAAAGACCCTGCTGACCTTTAGGAGACATTCACCCTAACCTAGAAATGTGTTTAAACTGGATCTTTATGAACATAAACATTGAAAAAATAGGATAACATTTTATGCCACCTAGACTAACTATTCATAAAATGCTCGACTTAGATAGTTAGCATATTACAAACAGAACTGCAACACCTTCTTCAAAGGAATATTTTATTCACCATAAAAACATCCACCGAAGTCCATACCTGACTCCCAATGACATTCCTTCATCAAATCATCACCTGGCCATTTAAAATTGTCGTGTCCCAGCAAGAACATGGGGGTAATCTAGATCCACCCCATTAGAGTCACCATCCTTTTTAAATATCACCTATGAGATCAACATTAGTCTGTGTAAACCATAGATTCATTTAACTGGAGTCCAGGGGACTAACCCACAGTAGTCCATACTCTATGTTTACAAGTGTGATGTTGGTACTAGGCCAAGGCATCCACTTCAAAAAATTGATTAAGTCCATAACAACATTATCCCGGTGATCAAGTTAGTAGAAAATGGAGGGTGTCTAAGGGTCCATCCAAGGAATTCCTACTTGAGAACCCAAGTATCACTTTGGAATAACCATGCCTCGTTAATAACCACACGTCATCATGAAACACTGATAAAACTACCCAAAAAATCCCAACATATTTAAATACATTAGCATGGTATAATACCGAAACACTCTTAGAGAATCATGGATGGCATCAAGATAGGGGACATCCTTGTCGCTAAACATGATCACACTAATAGGATACTAAATATTTCCTAGAAGATCAGTCAAACCATTACTGATCAACTTCTTTTGAAAGAAGCTCAACCTCACCTTCCGACACACCATCATTAACCTATTACACACATTTACCACCCAAGGCTTCTCATGATCATTCAGGCCTTACAACCTAATTCCATACATGAATAAAGGAGTTCCTCAAGGGTTACATACACAACCCACCACATTAAATTCATTCTTGCAAGCAATCACTGATATGTACACTTGAACTGATGTGACACTCCCCACCTTAAGTGTTTCTTAGAAATAAAAAATAGAGGCAGACTAGAAAATCATAAGTCTCCGAGATTAGATTCAACTTAAACACGCATGTGAAACTCCTCCAAGTCACACTCCCAATACCATGGCCCTTGGGTTGAAAACCAAAAATAACCTGACTGTCATGTGAAAACACCTGATTCTCCCAGACTTCATCCTGAGAATTAATACAATCTGGGTTCCTTTAAAACCTAGTTCATTCTACTCTAGATATGAACTGAGTAAATACTTAACATATAAATGATTAATGATTTCACTAAACCCAACAGGTTTGTTATTTAATTTATCAATTTGAAGGGTAGTACAAATACTAACACACACTAACCCGAGGTTTCAAAAACAAGATGATCATCATCCTGAATGAAGACATGTAACGTTTCCATCATTCAAGAAGAAGACAGGGTCACGAGACCTATGAAGTGGTTGAAGATGCCCTAGGCATGTCTAACCTAATGAAATTGAGCATTATTTGATGCTCACACCCACAAAAATAGTCAAAGATATCATGATCCCACTTCAATAAAATGGGGTCATTAAAAAGATAAGATTCATACTAGGGACAACGAAACCCGAAAGGCACCAAAAAATAGAAAATCATAGCATTTAGAAAGGTTCATAAGTCTAAGGTTTCTACATACCTCGGCCATCCCCTTAAAAAAACATCAACCCATAATGAGGTTATGACTACAAAAGTCACAAGGCTTAAGAGACTATCACTTAATATGCTACTAAAAAAGGAAACAACCTATGTAAAATGATCATGTCTCTATCCTTAGTAAAATTAAGGGAATGTTTAATGTACACTTACATGATGATTTAAAGGAAGGAATCCACTTTATGTTCTAGTTTTAAATTCATTGTTTTGATTCACCTTTATTTATTAATTTTTTTTTAAAAAATTAAATATAACATAAAGCACTAAAAAAATCACTTGGTACCTGATTTAATGAATGAATCAAGGATATAAAAGAAAGTATTATCAAACTTCCTTTTTAAATCATTAACCATTTATTACCATTTACTCATTATTAGAAAATTTATCAAAATAAAATCCTTTAAAATTATTTAAAATAAGGTGACCTATGAGGGTATCATTTAACAAACCTGGGTTCTGCCGAAAGAATCCCAATAGTATTTTTTTAATTGTTAAGGTTATAGACACACATAATGGGTCATCGCAAAATAAGCATTCCCCAACTGAACAACCTAGGAAAATTGTTCATTTTTTAATACAATCACATGATTTTCAAGCCTGTGTGATAGAGGTATATGAATAAATAAGGTAGAAAACTCATTTCAAACCAAAATTAAATAGATTTTACATTTACCTCCATCTAAATATATATCATTCTCTTAAATCAGGGATCGATTATATGAGTTTCCATATATAATTTCTAAATCACCTATACAATTTATAGATAACTGAATAAATCTCATCTAATTGAAACTAATTCACTTTAACATTTTAACTTTAGCATCTTTAACATTTTAACAAATGTCTCTATACATATCTAAGGCTCAAGAGATGGTTTGAGTATACATGTTATCATTCTACAGTTATAAGGTGTCAATAAACCTTAAAACTGAAGACTAACTCTCGTTTAACTAAAACCCAATATATATTTAAATAAAAACTAAGCATGTTATCATTAGGAGTAAACAGAAAAAACATGATAATACATACTGAATTATGAAACACAGCCAAGGCATGCTAAATAAATCACCCAATCATGTTACATAAATAGGCATGATGAAGAAAATAAAGGAATGGAATAACACTCAAGGAACAAAATTAAAATTAGAAGGAAACCTATTATTGAAACTACATTGAAGGGAATATACAAGGAGTGTGAATCCCTACATGCCTATAATGATTCATGAGATGGAATAACCTATTCTCATCAGGTTGAAAAAGAATATTTTCAACTCTCATATTAATGATAACACCAAAATTCATGATTATCAACCAACGGTGGAATCAAATCAACTATAATAGTAAAAATCTATAAAATATCATTTTAATTTGAGGTAATTTGGATGTTTCTTATATGAGGGTTAGCTACGATCGGGAAAAACTCATTACAAAATTCCAATACCTTTCCATAACTATTTATTGTTGTCAAATAATAAGGAACCCAGAAAAAGGAACTCTCTGATACAACTTCGTAACGTCTCAGCCCTGGATGCCACTCGACAATGCCCCAAGCCCAGTTGTCACATGGCCACAAGTGCATCTCCCCAAACTCTATAGGCTGGTGACTAGCAACAAGGGCCTAGGTGTGTTTGTAGGGAGACTATTCTCTCATCACTAGAGTGTAGCATAATAAATATAGAATAATAGATAAGTAGGGGAAGTATTAAAATAATCAAAAAATAGATACACAGTAGGAAAATATAAAAAAGAGAAAGGAAGCTTATATACTATAATGATAGAACATTTCAAATGTCTCTCACAAAATAGCTAGAACATGTATACATAATAGGTGTAAAATACATGGAACAAATGTACAAAAGGCCAAAATTTATCCAGCTAGCGTCGTGTACTTCAGCTCGGTCCCATGCTTCTTTGCTCCTAATAATCACTTTAGAACTTGTAGTATGGTAGTTTCCCTTATCAACACCTACAATCATATAGTATATTTGGGTACCCAAAGGGTGGACCAAATAGGGTGTGAGATATAATCCCAGTAGGAAATCACCCAAGGTGTTGTGCTAATAAGTTAGTGAATATATATATATAACAATAGTGTGCAAGACAAATATAAAAAATAAAAGAAGCACTCAAAAGTAAACATATTATAAGTCTAGGTTCACATTTTACAACTAATTCATTTAATCATTTTCATTTAGTAAATGAATCTCTAAATTAACAGGAAAACCTATGTTATTGTAAGCATGTTCAATTAAACATTCATTCTCATTTGAATATTAAATATTGAGACCTGACACATAGCCCGGTGTAATGACACATATTTTTTCAAAATAAAATTCCCTTCTTATAATTATTTTATATAAAATAAGCCTCATAAAATCACATATATAAAAGAACAGAAACTTTATAAATGAAGAATGAAGGAAATAATAGGTATTTCTAGAAATTAAGGAACCTATAATAATGGAATAGTAACTTGACTTTAGGAATAGTAATACAGTGCTTATGAATAGTAAACCAGACAATAGAATAGTAACCTCATCCATGAAATTATAAAGAAATTTTAAGTACCTTATAAATGAAAACATGATATAATTATTACATAGTGTAGGTAAATAAATGTTTTAGAAATTATTAATTGTTGATATTTTTAAAAAATATAAATTATTATTTATAATTATATAATTAATATAATTAATTAAAAGAAAATTTATTATCATAAAATAAATTCATAAAATTAACATTTGGTTTTTTTATGATTATAAGATATTTTTATGAAACCTTACTTAAATTTACAAAGTGTTAAAAAATCAGTTATAATTTTAAAATCAATATTTTCCAAGTAAATTATTCTTTTAATTAAAAATTAAATTGCACATATTTAGAAAATTATTTTCATAAAATATATTTAATTTTTAAATTTTTCACATCGAAAAATAAATAGTGTAAATTTTAGGGTTTTTTCTAAAATACTTGAATTTTTTTGAATAGTAAAATGCAATAATTTACAATAAAGGCTAAATACTTGAATTATTGATTGATAGATTATTTAAGACTTATATAAGACAAAAATATCAAACTATCATTTATAATTTTAATATATTTAGTGATAATTCTAGAACTATTCATATTATTGATCCAAAATAAAAATCTAATGAATAAAATAATGAGAAAACACCCTTATCATCTCCTATAAATACCAACCTTCACCACCTCTTCTCCCCACACCTTCTAGGATTCAAGACCTCTCCAAGTTCTAACTAATTCTCTGCCTAATACCATCCCCTGTATCCCCGATCTATTGGTCTCATCAAAAGGCCAAACCCTTTTTCCTAAGGAGGTTCTCAAGGAGGAGAAATTCAAGAGGTAAAACCCCCCTTATTTTTCTTTTAATTTCTTTACAATTTTATTTATTTTATTATCCTCTACTCACATACACATATACAAGAGGAATTATAACCCCATTATATTTTATATAAAATAATTTTATTATGTTAATTGAATAATCAATCTTCTAATATCTTCCCTTTCCATTTTATTCTAAAAATGAAAATATCATTTGTGGTGTGTCGGTTTACTACCACCGTAGAGGATGCATTTTCATTTTCCACTACTACCTTCAAGTATTGTTATAAAACCACAATTATGGTTAAAAAATATTTTATTACACATTTTAGAAGTTATATAATGTTTTGGAACTTATATATAAATATGATATTAAATACAATGAAACGATTTCATGATGGTTGTAAAATCCACCAAATAAAATAAATCATTTTTATTAACTATTTACCTAATGATTAATCTTCATAATATATAACCAAATTACATATAATACAAAATACACTTATTTATGTTCATTAATAACATATAATTTCAATTCTGTAGAATCATTCCCATTTTACATAAAATTCCATACACATATATAAGTTAATCGATCATGAAAACCATGAAAATAAACACTCCTGAATAATGAAATTGAAGTCAATAACTCATTAAAAAAGACCATAAATGAACTTAATTAAACTATGATGAATAAAATTTAATTATAAAAGGTTTTTAATTTGTAAATAAATTAATTTATTTTAATTATCTAGTATATTAAAGTGAATAAATCATTCAGACATAAGGTATGGGGATTCTCAAACCCAACTCTCTTTATTTGGGGTTTCTATCTTTCACTCCATTTTCAATATGGATTATCCTTTATTTTTTCTATTAATATCATTTGTTTTTCCTTAAATTTTCTTTTCTAGGGTATACATGTTCCCAATATTTTTTTATGAAAAATAAAATGATTTTTTCAAAATAATTCTTCTTTCTAAATAGAATATCTTTTACTTCTCATGAGATTTAAATCAAGATTGATACCAAGCATATTATTCATTTTTTGGGAGCTCCAAATTTTATGAATATATTTTTCATAAAATACAACACATTAAATTCTATGGGTTAATTTATGTCCATGATTGACATATGTATTGTGTGTCATGCATGATAATGTAAATGTTATGATGTGAATGGTGAAACCATAATTATATAGAGCATGTAAATGATATGATGTGATGGGTGTTCCTAGAACTATATATAAATCCAATTCATTGGGAAATTTGATTAATCTCATGAGATAAATTTAAATATGCATGAACATGATGCTATCTTTTTTTAAAACCATGTGCGGTATTTGACCACTAAGACATGATGTTTCATTTTTATGAATTTCCACATTCCATGCCTTTATCTAATGCTTCCTATGATAATTATTATTATGATACATTGAATTATGATGATTACTATTATTTTTACCCATGTTTAATATCTCTTATTCATCCTCTTACTAGGATTTTATCCCACCCCTTTGTTTGATGTATATCTTCATGTGAATACATATATCAAGGAGAACACGAGGGCCAATAAGATGCTAGTGAAGTAGGGATTAACTAAATATTTATGGTTTATTATATAAAATTTTTGTAGAGTCCTAATTTTCCCAAGACACTAAACCATTGGATCCTGGTAGTGTAACATTTTTATTGTGTTTATCTTTAATATGATGTAATAGATATATAAGAGAAATAAATGTCATTACAGTTTCTATCAATGAATAGTTTAGTTAATTTGGGAATTAGGAATAGATAACCTTTGTGAAAACCCTTACCATGAGACTAAGTATTTGTAATCACTCAAGAAGGTTTGTTTTAGAAAATTCTAGACACTGGCATCCCACAAGATATGAATTTAGACTTAATTTCATATGGGAATAAATTATTAATTCATGAATTCTTTACTTATGTTTTTTCCAACCTTTTCTATTTTAGAAAATAGTGGGAAATAGGAGAAGACAGTCCAACAACCCATGCAAGGGATAATGCATCTATTTCTTAAACAACAACCCTAATGCCTTAGAAGGTAGATTTTAAAATTTCATGGTGTTTCATATTTAGCTGTCTTTGGTTATGAACAATAACCTGAATAATGTTGAGCATTCTCCTTCAACTAAGAGGGAGAAACTAGACATCAAGTCTTTTATGCTGCAATAACCACCAACTTTTATTGGATCTTCTGATGCACTCATCACAGACCAGTGGTTCAACTCAATGGGGAATATATTTTCTGTGCTTCACTATTTTGTGATAGAAAAAGCTGACTTTGGGTATTTTTGCATTTAGATGGAGATTCTTACCATTGGAGGGTATTGATTTAGAACACCAAGATGAAGGATAAAGTTGAATAGATGGAGTGGGAAGAATTTAAGATAGTGTTTCTTAATAAGTATTTCCATTTAACTCTTCATAAAAAAATGTAGTGAAAATTCATAGATCTAAAGAAATAAGAACAATAATCTATCATAGCCTATAAAGAAAATTTCACAAGTCTTTCAAGGTACTCTTCAGGTTCTCTATATCCACAATGATATCAAAATAGATATATTTTTTAGTGGTTTAAAATCACATGTTCAAAAGGCTCTGTAAATTTGAGACTTTTGGAGTTATGAAGAAGTTTCTCAATGTGCTCTCAATGTGGATATAGATTTTGGTGAATGGTCATATGGTTATGGTGATAAGAAATGAAAGTTGGAGTTCCAAGTTAGAGGTTCTAATGAAAAAGGAGGGAAGAAAAATCAACCACCCACACGTAAAAAATGTGGAAAGAAGCATCATGGGAATTGACTCAAAGGGATAGGGAAATTCTATAAGTGTGGGAGAGGATTCCACCAAGATCATGAATTTCGAACAGACATGTTGAAGTAGGAAAATGTGGTAGAGGAAAGGAGATAACCACACATTTTTCAATTCTTTAACTATAGGGAGAAAGGGCACTATGGAAGTCGCGACACTAAACCTTGAGTCCTCATGGGTAATTGTCATAATTAGCCACCAAATCCAAAGGATTATGGAAATGATTATTCCGTCACTACTGCTGATGTGGATCCTTGAAAATGATGTGGTGATTGGTACACTGTTATTAATTCAATAACAGAAAATATATTATTTTTTTTGGTTCTAAGCATTCTTCCATATCATTCAAGTTTAGTATAACTATTCAAACACCACCTCAAAATATGTAGGCTGAGTTATCCATGATAAAAAAATAGGGAAATTATTGAATTCAAAGTATATAACTCATCCTCAGTTAATTGTTGTGGAATGAACCTCTTAGGAAGTTTTTATCTTACTTCCTTTGGTAGATTTTGATGTTATTTTGGGCATGGATTGGCTATCTTTATATAATGTCGACATTAACTTTTGAAAAAGGGAGATCACTCTTAACACCATGAAGCATCCCCCAATTCTATACAAGTGTAATGAGGATAATGAATATTATTCAGATCCATTGTCTCAAGTGTGGATATTACTGCCTTATGAGAAATTTTATCTAGCTCAAATGATTGAGACAAAAGAGAAAACAATGATTGAATACATGCCCATTGTGAGGGACTACAATGATGAGTTCCCCGAGGAATTCTCTGGTCTTCCTCTTAATGGAGAGGTCGATTTCACAATTGAACTTATTCATGGATCTTTTGTTATATCAAAGACATCTTATTTAATGGATACCATTAAGTTAGAGGAATTGAAGAAGTGGTTATAAGGGAATTTAGATAAGGGTTTTATATACCCAAGTGACTCTCCATGGGGTGAACCAATCCTCTTAATCAATAATAAGGATGGATCAATGTGACTTTGCATTGATTATCATGAGCTCAATAAAATCATCATAAAGAACAAGTACCAACTTTCACTGAAATATTACTTTTTCGATCAATGATGTGAGGATAAGTATTTCTCTAAGGTGGACCTTTAGTAAGGATATCAAAAATTAAAGGTGAGGAAGGATAATTTTCCAAAGATTGTATTTTGAACATGGTATGGACACTCTGAGTTCTTGGTGATGCCTTTCTTACTCACTAATTCTCATGAAATATTCATGGACTTGGTTAATACAATCTTTAGAGATTACCACAACAAATTTGAGGTAGTATATATCAATGAAATTCTAATATACTCCAAATGAAAGGAGTATCATTAGGATCAATTGAATAATTTTCTGAATACATTTCAAATGGATAAAAATTATGAAAATTATAGTAAATTTGAGTTTTGGATGGAGGGTGTACCATTTTTGGGGCATGTTATCATTGGGAAATGATTATATGTGGACCCTTATAAGATAAAGGCAATAAAATAGTGCCCCAGGGAAACCTTTATAACGAATATTATTAGTTTCCTTGGTCTAGATGGGTATTACAAGAGATTTTATAAGAAATTATCATGATTGAAAAACCCACTAACCAAGATGACTCGGAAGTGAGAAATGTTTGTCTGGACTAGTAAATGTAAAGATTTCTTCATAGATTTAAAGAATAAGATTATCACCGCTCCAGTACTCACACATCTAACAAGTGGGTAACACATTGTAGTATCTATAAATTCTTTAAATATGTGCTTAGGTTTTTTACTAATTCAACTACATAATTAATAGACTACACCTCAAGGTAGCTGAAAATTCATGATCAAAACTGTCATACCAATGATATAGAGTTGGTAGTTGTGATATCTTCGCTAAAAATATGGAATAATTATCATTATGGGGAGAATTTTTTAATATTTATTGATCATAAGAGACTTAAATATATATTCAAATAGAATCAGGTTAATATTCACTAACAAAGATGGATGGAGCTCATCATGGATTATGAATTCTCAATCCTCTACCATCCTCCAAAGAGAATAAAGTGTAAGATACTCTAAATAGAAAGGATTGTGAAACATTATCAATGATGAGAATTGAGAAGGATCCAATCTTCTTATATTTGAAAAGGATAAAAATGGGAATAATTACTAAATAAACATCATTAATCTTGTCTCAAATTATTGGTCCACAATCCCTCATGGAGAAAATAAACGACGCTCAATTAAATTATGTGTAAATTCAAAAGATGATTGAATCTATGAATAATGGGAAATCATCAGAGTTTAAAATTTATGAGGAAGGATTTGTAATATTTTAATCATGGTTATGTGTGCCATCCAGTCTAGAGATAAAGAAGAAGCTTCTGAATGATTCACACAGATCAAAATTCTCTATTCACCAAGGGAGCACAAATACATATCGAGATCTCTGAGATAACTGTTGGTGGGACAATATAAAGAAGGAGAAAAATGATTATACATCAATTTTCATGGTATGTTAGTAAGTGAAGGCATAAAGACAAAACTCTATGGATTTGATGAAACCATTACCCATACCGACCAGGAAATAGGAAACATCCCCAGGGACTTTGTCCCTAGACTTCTAAATAAATCTAGAAGAAACAATGATATATGAGTTGTTGTGGATCGTCTTACAAAGATAGTTCACTTTATCAAAATTCAAGATTACTTCTCACTAGATCAAATTTTATAGATATGCATTAGATAATTCTCCTAAATATAGGTAAGTCTACATGGAGAACTATTATAGATTGTATCTGATACAGATCTGAGATTCAACATTATGTTATAAAAATGTCTCTGAAATGCTCTAAAAACTGATTTGAACATTATTATGACTTTTCATCCTCAAACTGATGTCCAATCTGAATTAACTATTCATATATAGGAATACATGTTGATGAAATGTTTTATGGACTTGAAAGGAGGTTGAGATCAACATCTACCTTTGGTGGAGTTATCTTATAACAATAGTTTCCACTCGAGCATCAAAATGGTTCCATATGAATACCTTTTTGGTAAAATATGTAGAACATTGACATGATGGTATGAAGTCTAGGAATATAAGCTACTATGACCTTAAATGTTTGATAAAATGTTGGGAAAGATGAAAACCATTTAGTAGCACATCAATGCTGTCAAAAGTTGAAAAAAGTGCTATACATGAAATCATCAATGGGACCTAAAGTTCAAGGATGGAGACATGGTATTCCTATGCATGCATCCATGGAAGTGGATCATGGGATTTGGTAAGAAAGGAAAGATGAGTCTCAGGCACATCGGACCCTTCCAGATTCTATATCAACTCAAAGTTATGGATTATCAACTGGAACTTCCACCAACTATGTCTCGAGTACATGATGTATTCCATGTATCCCTCTTGAGTTTGTATATGCCATATTGCTCACATGTACTAAATCTAGAGGTGGTATAGTTGGAAAATGATATCTCTTATGAAGAGTAGCTAGTGACGATCTGGGACCATAGAGATAAATTTCTACATAATAAGACTACTGACCTAGACAAATTACTATGGTAGAACCATATTTATGAAGATGCACCATGGGAACTAGAGGACGCTATGAAAGAGAAGTACCCTCACTTGTTTAGTTTGTAAAATGAAATTTCGAGGGTGAAATTTCATAAGGGGTAAGAATGTAACAAACCAAAATTTTATCCATGAAAATAACATTGTTATAAATATATTATATTGTATAAACCTCATAAAATCCCATAGAGAACACAATATAAACTATATAAAAGAAAAATTAATGAAATAAGTGGTATTTATAGAAATTAAGGAACCTATACCAATAGAATAGTAACTTTACCATTGGAATATTTATATGACCCTTATAAATAGTAAACTGACCAATAGAATAGTATCTCACCCTTGAAAGTATAAATAAAATTTAAGTATCTTATAAAGGAAAATATGATATAATTATATCATAGCATGAGTAAATAAATGTTTTATAAATTTTTATTTAAGAGTTGATATTTTTATATAACATTAATGTCTATTTATAATTTTATAATAAATATAATTATTTAAAAGATAATTTCGTTTCATAAAATAGATTCAAAAATTAACATTTTGTTGTCTTATGATTGTAATATAATTTTATGAGACCTTTCTCAAATTTTTAATGTGTTATAAAATAAGTTATAATTTTAAAATCGGTATTTTCCAAGTAAATGATGATTTTAAATGAAAATTAAATTTATCATAATTTGAAAATTATTTTCAAAAAATGGAGGAAATTTTTTAATTCTATGCACTGAAGAATGGTTATGGTTAAATTTTGGTATTTTTCTAAAAATACATGATTTTTTGGTGAATATTAAAATATAATAATTTATGATAAAAGATAAATACATGAATTATTGAGTCATAGATGATGCAAAGATAATTTAAGCCAAAAATCAGGAACTCTCTTTCATTATATTTATATATTTAGTGATAAGTCTCAAACTATTCTTGGTCTTTATCCAAAATAATAGAGTAATGAAAAAAATAATGAGAAAACACCCCTCCCATTCCCTATAAATACCACCCTCACCACCTCTTCTCCTCACACATTCCAAGATTTGAGAATTATAAAAGTTATAAAAAATAATCATCCCAATCCCCTACCGCATGTCCAGGAGCTCTTGGTCTCATCAAAATACCAAACCCTTTATTCTAAGGAGGATCTCAAGGAGGAGAAATTCAAGGGGTAAAACCCTATTTCTTTTTCTTTTAATTTATTTTCAATTTCATTTATTTTATTATCCTAACCTCACCTAAAAATATCAAAGAGTCATGATAAGTAAAATATATACTATATAATATAATTTTATTATGTTTATATAATAATTCATCTTCTAATCTCTCCACTTTTCCATTTATTCTAAAAATGGAAATATTGTCCGTGGTGTGTAGATTTACCACAACCGTGGATGATGCGTTTTAATTTTTCACTAACAGCTTCAAGGATAGTTATAAAACCATAATTACAATTAAATAATATTTTACTATACTTATTATAATTTATATAATTTTATTAAACCAATATATAAACATGATATTAAATAAAATGATATGAGTTCTTGATGGTCGTAAAATCCGCCAAATAAATAAAATAATTTTCATTAACTGTTGATCTAATGATTCATCAAAATTCCATATAACCTAATTAAATATAATAAAAATTATATTAAATTATTTTAATTAAAAACATATAATTTAAATTAGGGAGAATCATTCCCGTTTTACATAAACTTTCATAGTCATATAGAAGCACACTGATCGTGAATACAAATAAAAGTAACACTCCTGAACGATGAAATTGAACTCTAAAACTCATAAAAAATCCTATAAATGAACATAATAAATCTATAATGAATCAAATTCCTGTATAATGGTTCTAGATTTTTAAATTAATGAATCTAATTTTATTATCCAGGATATTAAAGTGAATAAAACATTCAGATATAAGGTAAGGGGATTCTCAAACCCAACTCTCATTCATTAGGTTTTCTCTCTTCCACTCCATTTTTAGTATAGATGTTCCTTTATTTTTCTATAAATATCATTCCTTTTTTTCCTACCCTTTTATTTTCTGTGATATACATGTTTCCAATATATTTTTATGACAAATGCAAATATTTTTCCAAAAGAACTATTCTTTCTAAAAACATGTATTTTACTTCTAATGAGATTATTTCTTCTTCAATAAAGATTGATACCAAGCATATTATTCCTTTTTTAGAGATCCGAAGTTTTTTAATGTATAATTTTTTAAATTAATCCCATTCATTTCCATGGGTTACTTTATTTCCAATATTAATATATGTTCTATGTGGCAAGTGTGATAATGTAAATGTTATGAAGTGGTGGGTCCACCCAGAATTATATAGAACATTTAAATGTTATAATGTGATGGGTGATCCTGGAATTATATTGTTATCCAATTCATTTGGAAATGTGATTAATCTCATTTGATAAAGTGAAATATGTGTGAACATGATGCTAGTTGTGTTCACAACTAATTGTGATATTTGACCACTAAGACATGATGTTTCATTTTTATGAATTTCCACATTCAATGCCATTATATAATGTTTCCTCTCGTGAGTATGATTGTGATAATTATATTCTATTATGATGATTATGATTATTCTCACCCATTTTTCATGTCTCTTATTCATCCTCTTACTAGGATTTTATCTTACCCCTTCTTTTGATGTATATTCTTTGTTGAATACTTTTACTAAGGAGAACCCGAGGGCCAATAAGAATCTAGAGAAGAAGGAATTTAATAAATTTTTTTGATTTATTATGTAAAATTTATGTATGGGTATAATTTTCTGAAGACACTAAACCTTTAGCTCTTGGTTGTGTCATGCTTTTTTTGTTTATCATTAAAATGATTTAAAAGATATATAAGAGAAATTAGTGAAGTTAAACCTAGTGTCTTCTATGATAACATGGTCAAATAATTCCCTAACAGGACATCCATAACGTGTAAGACCCTGAAAAATTCCAATCTTGTTATTTGGATTGGTATAAATGTATCATAATTTGTTTCATTCATTATTCAATATGGAATATGTACCCATCCTTGGGATTCCTAAGTTTTAATCCAAGTATCACTCTAGGTATTACATGAACCAACACCCTAAAATCCCATTCAGGGAGAACCTCTCAAGAACCCAGGTATCGATCTAGGTGTGGTATAACATCCCTTCCATTTTATTTTATCTTTGGCGGTCCACTAAGTGGAGAACAATTATTTCCCATAGAATATATGATCAATGCCCTTTGAGTCCATCCATGGAATTATCATATGAATCCATGAATCACTCAGTATATAATTCAAGTCTCAGAGCCCATCCTTGGAAGTCTACAAGGGATTCCAAGTATCACTCATGAATAAGCAAGGTTCAATACAATTGGGAATCAGTTAATCATTTCATATAAGATGTCAAGGTCAATAACAAGAACAATTCTTTTCAAACTCACCTCAAAAGGTGACACAAATTATTGGACAATCATAGAAGACTTTCATTCAAATATTCACTTTGGAAAATCATTATAGAAAGATTTTCATTCTTAAAAAACCTATTACAAAGAATAGTCTCTATTTAACTCACATTCTCATTTAAATATAAAGAAAAATTACGGATTAAACATGAAGCACAAGGCTAGATCTTATGTTCTTGGTCACTCATACATTCCTTTAATCATTCCAATATAATATTCATAGTTCATGTTTCAATTTAATTCAAAATTCAATTCATATATTAATTCATCAATTTGATTTAAAATTCAATCTACAATTTATATCCTAGTGAAAGGTGTAAAAGGGGACACCCAAAGGTATCCTTTTCCAAGATCCACCCATAGTGGTCAGGTTAAACTAATAAATACATCCATGGGGTGGTTCAATTTCAAGGTTCTAAACCATTTTTGTTCATCAAAAAGTCTCTTTAATTACAGAGGACACACCTAACAATTCAAGGATTTAATTTTATTTCAATGTGATGCCCCAAAATTGGGTTTTCTGCACAATGAAATATATAAACACTTGTACTCTTAATGCAAAGCATGAGTCCACCTACCATAGGACAGTAGTAGATAGATTATCCATTATCAACTCTTGATTTAAATTAGATTATGAGAAAAATCAAAGAACAGATGAAGACCCTGAAAATAACAAAAATGATCTTTCACCTAAATAGTGGAGCTGATATAAAATCAAATGAGTAATGACTAAAAAGGAATCAATTACTCACATATATAGATCTAATGAGATTAGTGGAGCTTGAATCGAATATCTGAGGGAGAAGTTACCTCAAATACAAGAATAGTTTCCAATGGATTCTTTAAAATGGAGGGGATGTCGTGTATATGAATAATGAGAAATATTTTTAGGTTTAAAATAAATCAAGGGTAAAATGGTAATTTTACCAAAAATATCTGGGTTGCATTATTTAGGCACGTGATTTGGAAAACTGTGTGCCAATGTCGCATGGTTAGTGGTACGGAAGGGTACCTCCAATAGTTTGTCTACATGGTTTGACTAACTATGTGAAAATTATGAAAAAATACACTATCAAAATTTCATAGGTTTCTACATGGTCTTGCTGCCCAAATCCCATGGTTTTTTCTATTAATGCAGTCTTATCCTGCTCTCTTCCAACTCCCCACATTGTTTATCAGATCACATGAGCTTCCTCATATAGTTTGAACTAACCATGTGTCAGGATTATTTCAACCCAAAACATGGGTTCCAATATTTTAAAAGCCCCAAAAAACTCATGTTGCCTTTATTACCTTAAATGGGAATTAATATTATGCCATATTTATAGATTTAAATTGATAAATAATAGAAATTAAAGGATCCATACATCAAATAATAATCAGATTCTTACACCTAAACTTATCTAAAAATTATTGTTTGAGAGATTTTAGACCCATACTCATCTTAGATTAGAAATAACTCTCATTGCATCCATTTTTAATTGAAAATTAAATTATATTAATTTAATATTTTGAGAGTTTCCTTAAGTTCCCCCACCTCAATTATAAAAGGTAACATTCTCCCACACTTTTTCCCACCACTTTGGCCTTCTAACTCAACCAAAGTATTCCTATTTATCCTACCAATATCATTATCCATGATTTTGAGATCTTATTCTTCTAAAAAGACCAACCCTAGATCTTGTAAGAATATATCTAAAGGAATTCTGCTGAAGAAGGTGTAATCATTTTTACTAACTCATCCAAGTTCATTTCTTTTAATACTTCTACTCCATGTGATGTTTCTATGATAAAGTAATAAATACATTATAATATATATTAAAAAAATGTTACTATGATTATGGGACTAACATATTCCACCATTTATCCATCCTATAAAAAATGAAAGCATCGTGTGTGCGTATATACGACTTGCCATCTCCATGCCATGGTATAATATATTTTTCATTACCAATTTACTTGGATGGGTATATTGGGGGAAATAATAGATATATATGATAATTATGACCTTATATTTATTCTATAAAAATAAATTTATCATCCAATTCCTTACCCTTACACCGATAAGGGAATGATACAATCACTTGTGCGTACGTATAGTCTGCCATCTCCATGACGTGATGCAATTCATTTTCCAGGTTCACCGTTAAAAAATGATTATAAATTTTTTTAATGAATAAATACAAAATATATTACCTTAATATCATTATGTACACAATGGCATTTTTTTATAAAAATTGGGACATACACTATGAAATGTTCATAGGAAAATAAAGCAGTTAACACTCGAAACAATGGTAATAACGAAATATTATTAACAAAAGGGTTATAAGATGATATAAGAGGATCATATATGATATCATAAATATAAATATGGTGATTTTATAAATTAATAACATTATTTGAAACATTATACAAGATGTTTAAATACATACAAAGGAAATCAGACATATGGTAAGGGTTTTTTTCATAATCTCAATATTATTCATGATTTTTTGTGTTTAAGTATCCAATGGGTAATATTTTTATACCATTTCCGTGTTTTAGATAAAAATGTTTTCTAAAAAATGTTTACTATTGTCCTGCAATTTTTTAAAGTCATTTCTACCCATGTGTTAATCATTACTAAATGGTTTGAAAGGAATATTTTTTTCATCTTCCAAACCAGGTAATTTATGATTTTTCTAGAAAAAAATATGAAAATAATGTTTTTATAACTTTTATGGAATTTAAAAAATCACTTTAAGGATTAATTAATGTCTTGAAGCATTATTTATAATTTTAGAAGGTTATTTTCAATGAAAAATTTTTCATTTATAATTGTGTGGTTTTTTAAATAAATGATTGCAAAGTAAAAAAAAGTTATTTATCTCAAGAATATAAAATGATTTTATTATAGTATTATCATCTATGTTCAAACCATTTTTTGAATATTAAACTTTATTGAGTTTGATCTATTATGATATCACCTACTATATTTTATTAAATGGTTTATGATCAGTTTGAATGTGGATGTGCTATTTTGATACGATTCGCCATATTACTTAGAATGGTTTTTGATTATGTTTACTGATTGGGGAAATTTATTGACATATGGTATATTTTTCTATGATTATCCCCATTTATATGAGGAAATCATTAGAATAATTCATTTATGATTGGGTCCCTCTAAATCCCCTTAATGCATTGATAAGTCTTAAATGATAAACCATATCGGGAGTTGGCCAAGGCCCAACCCATTTATTTTAGAATATCTTGGTTGAGGCCTAGATAGTATGTTCTAGATTTCCGAAATTATTAATTCCATCATCAGGAGGTTAATTAGTGATTTCCATGTGATTATCTAGTTAGTATAATATACATAGATAAGTTTTTTAACTCACAGGATTATTTATATGGAATTATTCTATCATATTTTGTTTTGGACATATTATGATCAAGTTATTGATTAAATGGAATGTGTTTCAGCTGATTACATTTCCATAATTTTTGCTTATGATAGATTTCATTGTATACATACCCTTACATAAAATATGATCTCACCCATTTATTATGTTTTGTTTTTAACCAGGATCCTAGGAAGTGTTGTATAATTGACTGCACAAGGATGATCTAGGAAAATAACGGTGTACTAAAAGGTATTACTATGTTTTATTTGTTTAGTTGTAATATAAGACTCCAAGTATTTATCTAGTCTTCCAAAACAATTAAACTATTCATTTATTTGGGATAAGATTACTTATACTTAGTACTAATGTAATAATGAAACCACTAAATTTAGGCTACTGGGGTTAGGGTCTTTATAGTTATTATCATAGGAGGTTTAGTATAAACATTGTAAACTATATTTAGAAAAATATAGATTAGGTAAATAAAAACCTATAACAGACTTTGATAATATTCCAAAAGTAACCAATCTTATTATTTTGAGATTATCTATACATAAATTTTCAATTCATGTTAAGTGTTTTACTAGTTAAAAATTATGAATTATTATTCATATCCTAATATATTTTATGCAATTATTTTGAAATGGATCCTAGTGGAAGGAATGGAAATTGTACCAATGCACATAATCCATGTAGGCATTTCTATCCTATGAAAGATAATGATGTTGGAGATAGAACTGCAACTAGTGTTGAATAACTTATAACAATACTAGGACAACTAACTCAGGTTATGATTAATAACCTTACCCATATGGAGAATCCTGATCTATAATATGGATGAAAAATTTTAGAGTTATTTAGGAGAAAAAACCATCCATCATTCAATGGGACTAGAAATCCATTTGTAGCTGAGAAATGGATATGTTTTTTAGAGAAGATATTTCTGGATTGGTATGTAACGAAAGGGATAAGGTTGTAATGGAATTTTTTCATATCTAAAGATATTTGGATCAATGGTGTTCACTGATTTAAAACAAAAAGCAGGAGTAGGATATAGAAAACATGTAATGGAAGGATTTTATGGATCTTTTTTTTGAAAAATATTTTCCATGCGAGCAACGAGCATATATAGAGAGGAAATTTCTGAGTCTGAGGAAAAAGGAGGATAGAAATATTATTGAGTATGAAGCCGAATTCAAAAGGTTATCAAGGAATGATGTGGATTACATATATATCCCAAAGAGAAATATTTATTGATTCTTTTGTGTGTTAATACCATTCCTCTGAAGGGAACTAGTCCCCCAAAATTTCTCATTATATGAAGATATAGTCTCATGTGATATCAAGACAGATAAATAATTATCTGTGTTTTATGAATTTAAGGAAAATTAAGATAAGAAGAGGGTGATAGAGAAAATAATGGATAAAGGGATGAAAAAAGGGATTTTTCCAACATAGGGTACGTGTGGAAGGATACACTCGGTTACCTGCTTAAAAAAGAATTTTACTTAAAGTATGGTGAGAAAGGCCATCATGCTCTTGATTTTAAGGGAAATAAAGAATCTACCAATATTCAATTATATAATTTCAAGTATATGACACTATTAAAATGATTTTCCAAAGAATCAAGGAATATTTCCCTAGAAAATTCCATGTGAGAAAGGAAAAGCTTATGCGATCACAATAGAAGAGGTTGAAGATCCTAATGATGTGGTGGTAGGTACTTTAATCATCTCCTAAAATTTATTTAATGTTTTATTTGTTTCTATACCATCTTATTATTATATATATTCATTGTTTTTCAAGAAAATTATACATTTCTATTTTGATTTAATAAAGGATTTGTCAATAAAAACTCCAAAGGGAAGTATCATTGCAACAAAGACGTGGTGGGAAGTCCCCGTTATGACACATAAATGTGATTTATTAGTTTACCTCATCATCATACTTATGGTTGAATTTTATATAATCCTCGGTATGGACTAGATTTCAAAATATGATGTGAAATTTTATTACAAGAAGAATGAAATTATGATTTGTGAGAAATATATGGAATTCGTTATTTTTCGAGTAGAAACTTCATCATCTAATTCCTATCTAGATCCACCCCAATAGCTCTAAGGAATAAAATTCTTGGGGAGGAAGATAAAAAAATATAGGGATAAAGAAGTTAATCTTAAAATTGAGGATGTAACTATTGTAAAATAATACATTGATGTATTTCATGAATAATTTCCTGGACACCCCCGAGAGCATGAAATTTAGTTTTCTATTGATTTAATATCAAATGAAAGACCAATACCAAAGACTCCCTATAGAATTTCCATAGTTGAATTAGTGGAGATGAATAATCAACTAGAGGAGTGGGGAAAAACGGGATTTATTCTCCCTAGTGTTTCTTTATGGAAAGACCACATTCTCATTGTTAAGAGGAAATATGGATCCATGAGTTTGTGTAATGATTATAGGTAAATAAATGTTATTAAAATAAAGACCAAGTATCTCATGACTCCAATTGAGGATTTAATTGATCTACTTTATGAAGATAAATGTTTTATGAAGATCAACCTTCATTCTGAATATCATTAATTGCAAGTAATGAAGGAAGACATTCTGAAGAAATATTTTCAAACAAGGTATGGACATTAAGAGTTTAAAGTAATTCCATTTGTATTGATTAATGAAACCTTATGTTTTATGGATCTAATATACATAGTATTCAAGGAATATATTGATTATTTTTTTGTGTTATTCCTTGATGATATTCTGGTGTTTTTTAAAATCTACAAATACCATGAGAATCACTTTCGGATCATTCATGAGACTATTAAAAGGAAAGAGTTATATGGTAAATTTAAAAAGTGTGAATTCTAGATTCATGAATTTTTTTATTGGCCATATTATCTATAAGGATGGAATCTCTATTGATCCTATAAAAAAAATATAATCCAATAATGGAATGAACCACTGAGCATAACCGAGGTATGTAGTTTCATTGGTTTAGTAGGTTATTATCAGCATTTTGTTTAGAATTTTTCCCGATTGGCTTACCTCTTAACCAATATCACATGTCATGAGGTTATGTTTGTATGAAAAAAAATAATGTGAATAATTTTATGAGGAATTAAATACAAGATTGTTCAATTCCCAATATTGAATTTACCATTGGGAAATTGTGGATTTTTAATTTATAGTGATGCATCAAGGAAAAGTATTGGTTCTGTTCTTATATAGAATGATAGAGTGGTTTCATATGCATCAAGTAAGTTAAAAACTCATGAACAAGACTATACAACTCATGATCTTGAGTTAGAATACATTACATTTTCTCTAAAGATGTGGAGGAACTATCTCTATGATATAAGATATGAGATATATACATATCACAAGAGTTTGAAATATATATTTTCAAAGAAAGAACTCTACATGAGGCAAAGGAGATGGATTGAGAAAATAAAATATTATTATTGTTCAATACACTACCACCTAGGGAAGGAAAACAAGGTAGCATATGCATTGTGTAGGAAGGATCATAGATTTATGATCAAAATAAGGATTAACAGGGATTTTCTGTTCATGAATCTAGAAAATATGAATATGGTAATTATTAAGGAAGGGGAAAATCTCTCCTCTATAAAATTGTTTCCAAATATTATTTATTTGAAAAGATAAAAATTTCTCAGTATGATAATGAATATTTACAAAAGAAAATTATTTCTTTGAATGACAGAAAATTGGTAGACTTTGTATATAAAAATGATATTTTTAAATTTGGAATGATTCTTTGTGTTCCCTATATACCTGAGCTAAAAAGGGAATTATTGGATGACTCATAGATTGAATTTATCTCTACACCTTGATATCACAAATATGTATATAGATTCTAAGGGAAACTTTTGGTGGGAGAATATTATGTGATAATTTTGTGATTATATGTCAAAATTTTTGGTTAGTCAATAGGTGAAGGATGAAAGAAAACATCCTAGAGGAGTTACGAAACCTATACCTATAACTACTTGGAAATGGGATGACATTAATAAGGACTTTTCCACTATTTTATCAAATACCCCATAAAAAATGATGCGATATGGGTTATTGTTAATCGCTTTACCAAATTAGAAAATTTTCTTTCTATAAGAGAAGATTTACACTGGAGCGCCTTATGTAGATCTTTACAAATGAAGTTGTAAGACATCATGGTGAACCACTTTCAATTGTGTCTGATCATGATCCATGATTTACATCAAAATTATAGAAAAATTTTCATGAGGTCCTTGATGCAAAACTTAATTTGAGAACTACTTATCACCCTCAAAATGATGGAAAATTATAAAGGACTATCTAAAATTTAGAAGACATATTGAGGTATTTCTCACTTGACATTCAAGGTATGTGGGATCAATATTTACCTTTGGTAAAATTTTCCGATGATAATAGATTATATTCAAGTATTAAAAAGGAAAATATGAAGTGTTATATGAAAAGTGATTTCATATACCAACATGTTGGGATGACGTTAGTGAAAGAAGGATTGTTGGACCAAAAATATTTGAGGAAAAAAGAAAAATGTAGAGACTATTAAAAACCATATCAAAGTAGATCAAATTAGGAAAAATAGTTATACTGATAACTAAAGAAAAGATTTAGAATTTAATGTAGGAGATAGTGTTTTTTTTGATGTTATCTCATTGGAAGGGTGTTATAAGATTCTAAAATAAAGATAAATTTATCCCCAGGTACATAAAACCTTTTGAAATTTTGGAATGAATTGGAACTTTATATTATCATTTTGTAATGTCACCAAGTCTCTCTAATGTTCATGATGTGTTCTACATATCATTATTAAGGAAGTACATACCAGACCCAACTCATGTAATAACCTATGAAGAAATATAACTGGAACTTTATCTATCTTATTGTGAAGATCTTATTGAGATTTTTGAGACTAGAGAGCAAGTGTTGAGGAATCTGACAACTCAACTCATAAAGTTTATTTGGAGAAACCATAAAATGGAAGAAGTAATGTGGAAAACCCATGGATTTTATGAATAAGAATCTCCCTTATCTGTTTAGAAGGTAATAATTATAAAAATTTTAAGTATTAAAAATTTCAAGGTAGGTAAGAACATAACACTACAAGATTTTTTGGTATGTATATTATTAAATAAATTTAGTTTTCTTGATAGTTTACATTGCTCGCGACACCCAACATTAACCAATAAATTATTAACCTAGCCATTAAAATATCAGGCATCAATAGTATTAACCATATTATGAAATTTATATATTATATATTCAATCTAATGTTTTGACATTCTTCTAAAATATTTTATAGGCAATAGATAATATTGAATCCAATTTTATGAATTAAAAGAGAATTTTCTAAAGGTAGCTTTATGGAATTTTAATGAATCAGTTGTTTTAAAAATAAATTTTGAAAATTTTATAAATTCTATTTGATTAAATAATTTTTTTTTGAAATCATAATATCATAATATACTTTTGTTGATTTTTTGGTATTTTTTAGATATTTTTCACATTTCGATAAATAGTAAAAAAAATCTGCATTTTAGTTGACAACCGACTTTTTCATCCGAAAAATATAATGTTAAATTATATTTTAAATGTTTTAATGTAAAATTATATCAATAATAAATCTTTTTATTCAATTAATTTCATTGGAAAGTTTTTTATATTGAATGTGGATATAAAAACATTTCAATTTTTTCTATGTTTTCACATTAAAAAATCATTTTCTCATCTCGTCTATTAGATTAATTTTAAATTAATTTTATCTAATTATTTGTTTTAAATTTTGAAATACGGATTCTATAGTTTGAATCATAAGGTCTAAATTTAGTAAATACATCGCTTTTATTTTTAGAAAATATGAATAGTAAAATTTTAATTTTTAGTTTCCACTCTTAAGAGTAAATCAGGTAATTAAGTGTAAAAATAAAATGATAAATATTACAATATTACACTAAAACTTGTTATAATTTTATTTTATGACTTATTTTTTATAAAAATATTTTTTGTTCTGATTTTATGGCCTCTGGGAGCCAATTGGATGATTTCAAGACTTTTATAGTATTTTATTTTAAGAAAAGTCAAATTTGTCCTGCTTATATTTTTAATAAGTATTAAATTTTTAATATTGGGTTATTCAAATAATATATTTGACTATAAATATTAAATTTTAATTCTAAAAGGTTTATATTTATTATGATAATTTATTTTTAATTTTTAAGAAATAAATAATTTCCTAAAAGGCTTATATAATGATGATGTAGTAATTATTTAAATAAGAGGAATATCAAATAAATGATTTTAAAAATATTAAAATAAATATAATTTTAGATAATTAATGTCTTAAATGAATATTATAGATAACTTTAATATGTTTTTGAAATTTCAAAAGTGTTGGTTAAAAAATATCTTATTTTATTGAATTTTCTTAAAGTCAAAGTAAGGAATAGAGTCAAAATTGTTATTAATGTTATATTAAAATAAATAATATTTTATTAAATGATATAAAGTTTATAAAAATATAAAATTCTTCTAAATGGTTTAAATAAGGTTTAAAATTTTATCCATGATACGTTTATGGTTATTTTGTCATTTTATAGTAACAATATTGATCCTCAAAAAATAAATATCAATGTTTTCACGGTAAGAGTTAAAGAGATTAAATAAGGGTTAATGATAAAGGATAAGGGTAATAATGTCACCTAAACATGTCTAGAAATTATTTATTGAGATAATTTACACCCATACTCATCTTAGATTATATATAACTCACTTTTTTCCATTTCTAATTGCAAATTAATTTATATTCGTTTAATAGTTTGAGAGTTTCTAAAAGTACCCCTCACCTCAAATATAAAAGGGAACCACCTCCCTCACTTCTCTACACCACCATAAGAATTATATATTGAAAAAAAATTAACATTTCTCCTCCCAGAATCATTATCCAAGTTTTTTAGATATTTTTATTCCAGAAAAGTCCAACCCTAGATCCCTAACAAAGAGATCTAATGGAAATATTTCAAAGAAGGGGTAGTCGTTTTTACTAACTTATCCTAGTTAATTTCTTATTATACTTTCTATTCATGTGTTGTTTAAAAAAAAATAACTCCATTAACATATATATTTTTAGATGTTATTTTTATTATGGTACAACCATATTCCTCCTTTTATCCATCCTACAAAAAACAAAGACATTGTGCGTACGTACGTACGACTTACCATCTCCATGTCATGTTGTAATCTATATTTCACCCCCACTTTACTTGGATGGGTATAATGATGGAAATAATAGATATATATGATAATTATGACATGATATAGATTATATAAAAAATAATATATCATCCACTTCCTTACCCTTTCACCAATAAGTGAATGATATCATCACTCATGCGTATATCTAGCCTACCGTCTCCATGACACGATGTGATTAATTTTCCATGTTCACCATTCAAGAATGATTGTAAAAATTTATATAATGAATAAATATTAAATCTATAAAATTAATATCATTATGAAGATGAGAGAACTATATCCTATGCATAAGAATTAGGACATTCATGACCAAACGTGCATAGGAAAATAAAGTAGTTAACACTACAAATATAGGTAATAATTAAATATTAATAATAAAAGGATGATAAGATGATATAATAGGATCATATATGATATAATAAAAATGAATATGGTTTTGGTAAAAATTAATAACATTATTTAAACCATTATATTGGAGATTCAGATATGTACAAAGGAAATAAAATCTAAGGTAAGGGTTTATTTCACAATCTAATTATTATTCAAGATTGTTTATGTTTAAGCATCATATGTGGAATGTTTTTCTTACATTTCCATTTTTCATAAAACATGTCTTAAAAATATTTTTACTATTATTATAAAAAAATTTATATCCGTTTTTACCCAAGGGTAAATTTTTACTAAATGGTTTGAAATGATTCTTTTTATCGTTTTCCAAGCAAGATACTTTCTGTGTTTTCCAGGAAAAATCTTAAAAGAATGTTTTTTTACTTATACAACATGAACATATTTTTCCTCTTTCATTAATTATTAATGTTCTTGATTGTAATGAGATTAATTGTATTATTAATAATATTAAATAACTAATTTTAATTTTAAACCAATTTGAAATAAATAGTACTTTGCAAATTTTTGAAAGAAAAGTATAGTTATAAATAAAAATCAGTATTTTTGACTATTGACTGGAAACTTTATCTTTTCAAAACAAATACAAAAAAATCCCTTAAATCTAATTTATAATGATGAATTCAAAAATTAAGTTAATTTTATAAAATAAATTTTCTACAACTGGCAATAAATAAATATATTATTTTTTAAAAAAAATCAATAAAAATCATTGTTTGAGAAAAACATATTTTTTAAGAATAAAATAAATTTACTAAGAAATTGAGTTTTAATTTCCTATCTATTAATAAATATTTATTTTTTTATTATGAAATTTATATATATTTCATAATTTGGTTATTCATATTCATACCTTCCAATTCAACTACTAGGTTATAACATTTATATTTAAATAATAATATTCCACGGTTCATTTCAGTTCGGTTTTGCATGTTGTATACGTTTTCAAACATAGTGTTCTTTAACAAAATTAAATTTTAAAAATATTATTCAGAAAATATTAATCATTATATAATTTTTTCCTTTCCAATGATCAGGTAAATGAAAATATTATCATGCGCACGTGAAGACTACCACTTTTATGAATGAAATATTTTATTTTTCTATTACCGCATTCTATAGATGGTTCTAAAATTATATTAAATGAATATAAATGATATTCATGAAGTTATTAAAATTTTATACATAATGGATTCATTTCATTACACCTTTAACTATGGTCAATATATTGAAGTAATTTTGGATAAATTGGTAAAAAAACCTTAAGTGTTCGACGTAGGTAAGAATTATAAAATAAATTCATCTAACATGATTAAAAATGGTACTTAAAAAATGAAATATAGAGGAAATGGTTATAAATAAATTATTTATAAAATTTTAATATATTACTGAGGAGGATATAACATGTCTATCCTTATCCAAGATGGAATCCAGGTTATGGGTTTTTAATCACAATTACACTTCATTATGACATATTTTATATTATGAACCTAATTTCATTTATATGGTGTGTATGTTACCCATTTAAAATATTACATTATAAATTAATATTTATTCATGGTATTTAAAGTTTCAATTGAATTTTTATCTTTTAAGGGATTTATAATCAAAATTTAGTGAACCCCTAAATGTTTATCTTATAATATCACACTTATTCAGAATTTCTCATGTTTAAATATAAATTTTATGAATTATATGATATTTATATTTTTAAAAATAATATATTTGGTTCTATATGGTTATTTCTAGGGTTTCCAGGATTTCTTCCAACCTTTTCTCTTTTATCTACTAAAAAATACCAAAATAATGTTTTTAAGGAAATCAGGCCTTATTTCTCTTATTTTAGTTAGGGGTATTTATTTTCCATATCCATATTTTCAGAATTGTTTTATGGAAGTTTTTATCTAATTTTAAATTATTAGAAATGAAATTTTTATACTAACTTTGAATTTCTTTACAAATGTTTAAAATGAATCATTTAAAATTTTTCTCAACAGGTTATTTTTTAATTTCTTTATAAAAGTGTGAAAGGAATTTTCTTTTTAACATATACGTCATGATGGAAGTTTCCCACATCCATGGAAATTACCCTCTACTTATAATTATCTATAAGTTTATATGTTTTTTCTATTATTTTTTAGCTTCTATATTAAAATAAAAAGGAATTATTTTCTAAAAGGGTGAAAATAATTTTGGAAATGATTTTATTTTTACTATAAAGTTAAAAAAGAATGAAGGATTTTTTTAAGTTATACTTTCATTTTTCTCTGTTATTCTCAAAAGGATTTATTTTATTTCAAACCATTATTTCTAATGAATTTATGGTCTTCTATCATCCTTTATTTATTTATAGATAAAATCTTATTTTGAGATCATTAAATTTATGGTGATCGTCTTCTCTATCACTCTCCATTATTAATTAGACATTATGTTTCTCCTTCATATCCATATTTTTAGTATCATGGACATATTAAGTATCATTTCTACTACTTCTATCATGTCTTAACCTTATAATATTTCAATTTATATTGTTATTTTAAACATGATTATTAATAATGTGTTTTAATTTACTCATGAAATATTAATGTTCCATATTCTTAATTCAATTCAGGTATTTATTGATTGAAAAGGAATATTGATTATGAATTATATTTTTTATTAATTATATAAGAAATAAATTGGACATATGCAAGTTACTGGTGGTTCCCTATTATAGATACCCCTTTGATGCTTTGAAAATTCTCATGAAACAAAAAAACATGGCCAAACTAGTTAGTTGTTTGGTGAATATTCATCCCTTGAAATGCCTTAGCACAAGGAACCAATGAAAAGGTTAACAATGTCTTAGAATGAGGCCTCAATAGTAAGATCATGGAATCCAAAATTATGTATTTACTTCATTGATATTTTAGTTATTATTATTGATGTGATTTTTAAATTTATGTTTTCCATGGATATATATTTTGAAGATAAAGTTATTGATTAAATGGAATATTTATTGACAATAACCTCAAAATTAACCTTTTATTTTCTAACATTTTTAAGTAGTGAGTGAGAACCATAAGAAAGGCATATCAAACATAAAAGGTTATAATTTACTTATTAAACATAACCCTAAGGTGACTAGAATCTTCTTCCCGAAATAGTTTCTAGGGTAGGGAATTTACCTGGCAGCCTGGATCTTCCCTTATGTTATCTTCATAGTGACTTGATATATAATACCAAGCCTTCATATGTTATACTTTTCTGATCATCCCCATATTGAAGTCTCTGATCAATATGCAATATTTTATTCAATTCATTCATCTTTCTCTCTAGTAAATTCCACTTGGATCATTCTTCCCATCATTTCATCAATGTCTTCCCTCATTGCCTTGATCACCAAAACATCCTCCTTTAATTATTCTCCATAATTCATGATTAGTTCCATATGAGTATTCAAATACACATCCTTTAGGCCCTGCAATCCTTCCAGAGTTCCTGGTACACATTGATGTCCGGGGGGAAGAGTATCCACCTTCTCCAGTATCATCTTCTCAGAAAGCTGGTGCACCTCCTAATGCTAGTCATCTACCTTTGAGTCTCCTTCTACTTTCACAAGGGACACAATGACATCATACTTCTAAGCCTCCTCTCATACCTCTTGATAAATCTAATGATCCTTTATTTAACCATCTTTTCTGGCCAACCGATTATATATCAGTTTAGGAAGATAAGAGTAATATTTACAGCCCTTAGATTTCAGCTTCTTGGAAACAATACAGCTCCTATGGTCCCTGTTTTCCTTATTTCATTTCTTTATTCTCTGGTTGTGTAGGCCTTTAATAACCCCTACCAAAACACTTTTATCTAGGGTTTTTCCATATTCATAAAATTCAGCCTCATAGGAACTGTTGGAGTTTCCTTCATACTCTCCCTCATTACTTAGGCTTTTGAATATGTTGTTTAAGTTGAGGCAGGACAAAATCCTCCCTGAATTAGTTCCCGAACTGTTGATCAATGGCCTAACAACATCATGTGTAGGCTAATCCCACTTCTATCCATCCTTGAAATTTCCCTCGTCAGGTGAATGTATCCCCCTGTCAGAGTCGTTGCTATCACCAGCATGTACAACCATCACATAAGTTCATGGTTTCAGACTAGCTACACCCTTTCCAGTTGAATTTTATGATCTAATTATGTGTGTTCAATTATTTAGATACGGTTTATAATAGAATAAATGAAGATCATATCAACACATGTAGTCAATGTAGGGATTTCTCTTAAGATAAATTAAATCCAGTGTGTAGGGAGTTGAGATACCCTAAGGGGGGTGAATTAGGGTGATGGTGGAATTAAAATTTCTCATAACATTATCCTTATTTTTTATTATTAAAAATATTTTTCCCTCATCATAAGTAAGACTATTCAACCTTAAATTACTTATTCACATAAAACAACAGATATGAAAAAATTTAATATAAGAGACACATATATTTTTACTCATTCCACCTTTAAACGTGTACTACAAGGTGCATATATGAACATTATTTTGGTGTAAAAATCAAAATAACTCACTATTTGTGTGGATACAATGTTTAGGTAAGGGACCTCCTCACCGAGGATCATTTCCACTTACTATCTTTCCCTCACTGCATTCAAGAGGGTTGTATATTTGGGGATAAAATAGTATATCCCAAGGATCGCTTCCTCTTCTTATCCTCTATGGATTACTGTAGTGAAGGTATTAGTGTATTGACTAGTTGGAATCTTCTTAGTTTAAGGACATTAATATTCCTCCAAGTTATTTACTTTAATTTTATATCATATATTCCAATATTGATTCTTCAATGAATGTCAGTGGGGTGATTTCAAATCACTTCATGATATACAAAAATATTTATAATCATAGTTTAGTCTTTGATATTAAATTTGACTTCATACATCAAAAAATAAAACTCTAGATAATATTCAAAGTAATCAAAATACTATTTAGTACAATCTAACTTCCTTAAATAAACCATATGTTGTTAGGTCCTAATGAAAATGGTCGAATAGTCCAGTGGGGGTTGAATTGACCTGTTCAAAATTTAAGTGAATTTTTATCAAAGACATTAATTATTACAAAAAAATAAATAAATAAATAATAAAAATTGTAGTTCAGATCAAAATGATCCTACCATACTCTTCACCCCTCTCACATACTAAGAGATATGCTTCCAAATAACAATTGACTCTATGAAATTTGAAGGGAGATCAAAACCCTTTAACAAATTAACTTTTAAACCCTTGAGGCATAATCAAAAATGACATCCTTGTACACACCCAGTGGATTAAACTGATCACCCTACCATTTTCATATCTGGAGGAATAACCTAGAATCTACCTTTTGAATTTTTGGTAGAAACCAAACCTAGATTCTAACTGGTCTAGGAAAAAACGAATCTACAATATTTTTTTATGGAAGAACCAGATTATTGAATTTTTTTGGGAGTCAACCCGGTGTACTACCTTTTAAAGGGCAGTATAACTCTTTACAATTAAGTTCATAGAAAAAAATATAAATAATTAAAACCATATAACCAGATAAAAATTTATTTATGATTGGAAAGGTAGTTATGTTCTCTCAAGCAATAAAGGATCAAAAGATTGTAGTTTAGTTGATAGTAGTCATTGAACACCAATGTATGTCACTCAGTTCAAGAATATCCTCAAACTCATGTCTTCTAATCTGGATCTATCAAAATCCTTATATAGATATCTTCTATTTACAAAAGGTTCAAAGCATTAATCATCTTTCATTTTAATCCCTCGCAAAGTAGAATATGACTTATTTATTGAAATTGAATGAAAAACGTACCCACATGGATTAATTTGAAAATATGTAATATTAAAAACATATTTTATAGTGATAATATGTCAGAATAATTAATAAATTATAAACAAATAATAATAATTAACATTAAAAACCCTTGGAACACTCCCATAAAATATGTGAGATAAACGGTTCAAATTAAAAATAACATTATTTAGCATCAAAATAATTAATAAGAATTTAAGAGATCATTGGATCGATAAAAACCTTTTAAAATAATCTTACAGTAAATTAAAATTTAAAAATATATAAAAGGAATAACAAACAATGAATCTTAGAAAATATTCCTTTTTTATGTGTGGTAGGATTATCACATTAGGCCACTCTTCATGGTAGGTACTACCTTGTGATATTTCATACTAATGTTCACTTGGTTTTATAATGCGTGAAAACTTAACTTATAGCATATGGTGACTTGAACCATATGGTTATTTGAAAAAATAACATGTTATCACTTGACTTCTCTTCATGTGGTCGCTTGGTTTTTCTTCATGTGGTTGCTTTACTTATCTTCATTTGATCACTTGGTTTTCCTTAATGTGGTCAATTATAAATATTACATGTGGTCACTTGGTTTTCCATCATACAGTCAGTTCAATTTCTTTCAAACACTAAGTTCAAGACTATAATTTTTTATTGAAGTTCAGTTATAGAATTTTAAAATTTTGTAAGAATATACGAATAACATATTAGTAACTCATAAAATACCAACCCATATTATGATCTTCTTTTTCTCCAACAAATATTTTAAAATATTATAATTATCAAAACATTAAATCAATGTTAATCAAGAAGCCACTCAATATTCTCCCCCTTTTATGAAAAAATCAAATCAAATCAGACAAAGGATCCACTCATCCTTATACCTATATTTTTAATTAAAAAAACTATAAATACTAAGATCCCCCCCTTTTCAAAGTGATCACAAATATTTAATAGATGTATCCTTAAATGTACCAATAGTTTAAGGATAATGATTCCCCCTATATCATAGTTAATAATTACTTGGAAAGAAAATAATCCTTATAATTAAAATTGAACATGGAAACATCCCCACAAATGATTACTAGGTAAGAAACTATCACTTTTAATGTGCACATCAACCACAAAAAACTTCCAATTAATAATGTCACGACCCGTCCTCGGGCCCGTGTCGTGACTACCCCAAGCCCGCCTTCCGTAGGCCAGGGGCTAGCGACTAGCACCAAGGCGTAAATCCCAACAAAAAGGGAAGGCATTGCCTTTGAAAAGTAAACAAGAACCACAGAGCAAGAAAGCGGAAAAGTAAACACTAAGTAAAACTGTACAAGCTGTGCTGAAAGTAAAAAGGGGCTGGAAATACAAGCCCAACTGTAAAGTACAACTGAAAGGAAAAACAGCAACTGAAAAAGGAAAACTGCAGCGTCGAGCCGTCTTCCAGAAGTCCCACCTGAAGGGTGGGTACAAATATCCTCCACTGCTCCTCGGGTCCACCTAACCGCTCCGAGTACGTCCCGCCCACTGGTCCACCTCCAGGTACTGTCCTGCTCCGCACGCCTCCTCCACGATCAGCGCTGTCCGTCGTCTGCAACCAACACCACGGAGTGCGGGCATAGCCCGTGCAGGGGTGAGTATAAGCTACTCAGTAGGGACCCCGAGACCCCCGAAGGTCTCCCGAAATCCACAAAGGATAATCCAAAAAGGAAAGATACAATCACGAAGTAACACCTGACACGGCTTATGTATATGCCCATACATATACCTAAGTCTTCAATTCCCGTTCGGCTCCAACGTCCGAGCCCAAGCACAACCCAGTCCACACAGGAAAGCAAAACGTATACCCACGCAGGATATAGCAACACAATCCACAAAGTAGAGTAAACAGTAAATCCACACAGGATAGCTCAACACAATCCACAAAGGAGAGTAACACAAGATTCAGCTCACACAAGTATACTTCTTCGGATGACGATAAAGATGATCATTGAACCATCTAAGTCGTCGGACCCACGAAAGATCGATAGGTACTAACCTTTCAGTGACCCACACAGGATCGGGCCCACGCAGGACCTGTAGAAGTTGGCTCACACAGAACCGCTGAGAGATGACCCACACAGGATCGGGACCACACAGGACCGGGCCCACGCAGGACCTGTAGGCGCTGGCTCACCCAGAACCGCTGAGCGCTGACCCACGTAGGATCGGACCCACACAGGATCGGGCCCACACAGGACCGGGAGCACTGATCCACGTAGGATCGCTGAGTGCATTAGTCGTCACAGTCCGCTGAGGATCTCTGCACAGTCGTCGCCGCAGTCCACTGAGGATCTCTGCACGGTCGTCGCTGTCGAAGTAGCAGTCGCAGCCAGCACTAGGGTTCCCGCACACAGCAAGCTCGTTCGGGAAGGTCCGCTCCACGAGCCGAGAGGCTGATACATCAACTGACACGAAGTCCGAAGTTGAGGTATCCAAAAGTTCCGTATCGTCAACAGGAACTCAACGTCGCAGACGGCGCGTCAATCGGACGCCCGGTCTGAGAGATATTGGCATTTTCGTCCCAGGGGCCCGGTTGGTTTTTTAAGGCAAAACCAACCCGACCGCACTCCACCTGCGTCCAAACCTCGGGCGGAGTATGCCAAAAGATCCGTCTCACTTAGAGGAATTCAACAAAGCTGACGGTACGCCAATCAGACGTCCGTAACTCAAGATATGAGCGTTTCCGCTCCGAGGGCCCGGTTGGTCTCGTGTACGAACCAACCCGTCCGAACTCAAAGTATTCCGAAACCTTGAGTGCGATATACTGAAACGACCGTCTCGATCCAAGGATCGCGTTGCCGCTGACGGCGAGTCGTTTGGAGGCACGAAGCTCAAGATACGGGCGTTTGAACGAAAACGTCCGAAGATGGGGGGGTACGGGCCCGGGCCGACCCGGGTCCGACCCGGCTGGCCCGGCCCGGCTCGGCGTGGCCGAGCCGCGTGGGTGGAAGCAGCGGGCGCTGACCCGCGGCTTGAGGAAGGAGCGCGGCCCGCGTGCGGGCCGCGCTGGCGAGCCGCGGACGCGCTGAGCCGCGTCCGCCCGGATGAACCGGACCCGTGCGCCGCGGGTCCGTTTGGCCGCCGCCGCCGCGGCTTCAGCCGCGGCGGATTTCGTCCGTCGGCGCGCCGGGGCGCCGCCGCCTCCGGCCGCCGGCAACTTCCGCGGGCCGCCGGCGTCGCTCCGTTGGCCCGTTTTCCTTCCCGTCTGCGCCGTTGCTCCTCCCGGGATCCGTTCTTTACTGCGGGATCGTCAACCGTCCGCTGCGGCACGTTTCGTCGTCGACCGTCAAATCCGCACAAAACGAAGAACGTCGGAGGGTCGTCGGGCCGTGTTCGTTTGGCCCGCACCCTCCGTGTTAGAGATAAACAACCGGGAGAAAAACGATCAACACATGATCCAACAATTTTAATTAAAATAAAAAATTTTCATTGAAAACCGGCTTTTTAATTTTCAAGAACGTTCATGAGAAAATTAAAAAGGGGTAATTTTCCAAAATGAATCCCTACCTTGATGATCGTCGTGCGCGGGCGTTCTTCGCGGAAGAGACCGTCGCGGAAGAGATCGATCGTCGCGTCGTCGCGGGGAGGCGTCGCGTCGTCGCGGATTCCGGCGTTGAGTCGGCGAGCTCAACGAATCAAGAACAACAGATTTAAATTATTAATATTTAAATCTGTGTTTCGTTTAAAACCAAAGAAAAGAACTTGAGAGGAAATCCGAAAGCACTCACCTCGAATGGTCGGTGATCGGAGATCGGAGATCGGAGATCAGAAGAGCGTCTCGGGCGAAGGCGTTGTCGATTTTCGGGTTCGGCGTTCTTCGCGTTCTTCGCGTCCTTCGCGTTATTCGCGTTCTTCGCGAGGGAGAAGAAGTTGCGAGGGTTCTCCCAAATCTTCTCAAGCGCAAATAACCAGAGGTTAAGCGTTGGTCTTATTTTATTATTACGCCAACAAATTTGAAAAAAACTGGTTAAGAAACGATCCATCAATTCGTTGAATTAATTCAACGAAAGAAACGACCCATTTAATTCACGAAGGAAACAACCCATTTAATTCACGAAAGAAACAGCCCATTTAATTCATGAAATAAACCGCCCAATTAAATGGTCTATTAAGAATTTAGAAAACATGTCAGTTGACTTTCATTAAGACGGGTTTTCACGAGTGCGTTTCTTAGCGGAAAGAAACGGCGGGGCTCGTGCGGGCCCCACCTCACAAATATCCTACCAAGGGGTAGGATATTTCTGGATAGAATCCTATCCAGTTCAACTCAGTTCAAGCCTCCTTTAAGTGGCTTCAAGTGGCTTCCAAGTGGCTTAAGTGAAATAAAATAAAGCTGTCGCAAAATTATTTTATTTCTTAACTTTAAGCCCGAAAATTAAAAACCACACCCGAGCAAACGCAACTCCGGAAGAGGCGTTTCTAAGCGAATACCGGCACTGCGATTTCATCGGTGCCCTCAGAATTCGATTCCGGGCACCGGTTCAAAAGTTAGAAAAACCCGCTCGTCCGTTCACTGAACGTACCCGAGCCAAACTTCAGAAAATGATTCCGGGCACACCGGGCCTCGGAATCAGGCGCCGTCAGAAACCGCGTTCTTGTAAAATTCCAAAGAAAATTAAGAAAAAAAATTTCCTTGAAATTTACGGGTCTTTACAAATTAATGAGAAATTAAATAAATATAAAATTTATATTGAACACATAAATATGCTCCCCTAAATTTATAAATTTTCAAATAGAATGTATAGAAAAAACAAGATACTTATGTATCTAACTAAATAATATTTTCAAGGAATGGTCTTATGATTTACTATGAATTAAATAGTATCTAACTAAATAACCACATACCAATGGCTCTAAAAAATAAAATAGATGAAATATGTAATCATGAAAAATGGAAATTGTTTATTATGTTAGCTCAAAATCCTTGTTACAATCACCATAAATATTTTATATATGATTAAATATCTATTATTCCATGTTAAAAATGTTTTTATAAAAAATTTCTAAAACTAGGGGTTTTGTAAAAAGGTAAACATATTGTTCTTATGTAGAAAAATTTTCTAAAATAATTTCACATTTTTGAACATGATTACTAATAATGGGATATCTAACATTAATGTGGTTAGTCCTATAATTTTAAAAATTATTTTTTGAAATAGAAATTATAAAATTTTTAAGAGAATATATTGGGATCTTCTCAAAATTAAAACCAAAATTAGAAAGTGATTATTTAATCCATAATGAATATGAAAAATAAGAAGCAACAAAAACATACTCACTTTTGTTTCATACAAATCCAAGGAACTAAACATTTACCAAGAAATTAACACATACCTTTTTTTATTTTTCTATCTATTTCTCAACCACCAAAATCAAAATCTGGAAATATTGTTATATTAAATGATGTACGTGCAGGATTAAATAATAAAAAATTAAAATATCGTTTAATATACTTAATTAATCTATTTAAAGACTTCAATTGACTTTATTTAGGATTATAATAGAGTTTAACACATATACAAACTAGAAACATCAAATATATTCTAGATGATATCAAATAAGTCAAGCTATGAATCAATGCTATAGACTTATTACTATCAAAATAAATTCTATATTTATCAGAATCTAACTTACAGTAACACTCATTATAATTTTTTAGATTCTACAACCATCAAGAACACATGTTTTAACTCAATCTTTAGTATATTTGGATTAATTAAGAAAAATACCATAGTGTATTTTAATTATTTACAAACTAAAAAATAACTTAATCTCACCCATAAGGCTCATGTCAAATCTTGAAGTCATTAACTTTGAAAACTAATTATAAAGTATATCACTTAAATAACCAAAGATAATATCATTGATATATATTTTTACTATCAAAATATATTTTGAATAACTTTTAATTGATAATTTTGGACCCAATTTTCTCCTTTAAAAACCATTATTTAAAATAAATAAAGACAAACTATTATACCAATCTTAAGGATCGTGTTTTAGACAATAAAAATATTTTTGGATTTTCAAAACATGGTTTGATTTAGTTTTATAATCAAAACTAGGAGCCTTATTTATATAAATATTTTGATAAATATATCAATTCAATAATGAAATTTTGACATCCATTTGAAAAATATAATTCCATAATGATATGTATATTCCAAAATAATTCTTATATTTTCTGATCAACCAGTAATGGAAAAGATTCTTCAAAAACAACTCCTTCTTCCTGATCATTTATAAGGACCCATCCTTAAAACAATACTTAATCTTGAATTAAATTGAATAATTTACATTGAGGATCTTTTTAGGTTTATTGTTTTAGAGAATTAGGACATAAATATTATATCTCAAAGATTACAAAGTAGACACATCTACTCAGTTTCCATTTTTTTCACAAAATAAAAACTCTTGAACGAAAGAGTCATGTCTAGTTCCTTGTTTTAGATAGCTTGGAATTTCCTGGATCCCATCCTTGACCCTATTCAACATTAGGTCCTATGAGAAACATTTCAAAAACATGGGATGAGAATAAGAAGATCATTAAGGGTTATAATAATATTGAAAGAAAACATCAGTCCATGTATACATAAGAATCAATGAAATCGTAAATTACTCATAAAACATAACCACTTTAACATACCTCAAGAAATCATAAGATTTACGAATAACTCATAGAAATCATAAAACATGAAGGTAACTTGAGGCATTCATAACATTCTTACGTAGGGAGTAACCCTCATGGTTATGTTTGAAATACCCATAATAGTATATTCCCTAAATCTCTTCGGAGAAACCTTAGCGTTTAACTCCATCGCGTTACCCAATGCATTGGAGAGCTATATCGGGCTCACACACCCTTAGTTTATCACGGAACAACCCATCTTCATAAACAATTCCCAAGAACCATAACATAATCATAACACATAACATAAGAATAAAGGAAAGATAACATTCCCACATTGCAATAAAAATATAACATTTTCGATATTGAAATAATGAATCCATTCTAAAAACCATTTTCAAAACCATTTAAAACATTTAATAAAGAGATTTTTGAATAAAAGTGTCTCATATCACTTTGAAGTTTTTAAAATTTTAAACCATTAATATCCATATAAATAAATCCTTAAAACCATTTTGAAAACATGGATATTAATGAGAAATATTTATAAGAATAAATCATTAAAACATTTAAAACGATTTTTTAGTTAAAGGGTTTTTAACAAATTGAGAGACACTTGAATACAATAATTGAGGAATAAAATTTAATCAAAACATCATAATATCATTAGAATAAAGTGATTCATGATATAATATTCTAAAGTACAGTATATACACCACATAATATTGAATTGGTGCATAACAACAATGAAGTCTCAATAGAAATGTAAAATGAGATGAAATCCATTATAAAGAAGGTATCCTTAAATTACGGAAAAATCAATCTCATAATTATGTGTGACAAATATAAATACACCCAATATAAGTGGATATTAAGTGTAAAACAACCAGAGGTCATTCAAACATATTCATAGGATGACATATTCAATAACTACAAGTTGATCCAAAGAAATCGAAATTGGGTTAAGAAGTACATTTGGTAAAATTAGACAGCCTAACGACGTCACCTTAAAATACATAAAATTATTTCATGAGAGAGAAAATGGTATCTCATCACTTGTAAATAAAATTTACATAAATAAGGATATAGAAGAACATATTCGAAAATAAAAAGATGTAAATTAAAAGACATAACAAAATAAGTCTTTTAAAAAGAGGAGTGTGAAAGGTTCTCTTACCAATTTGGGAAACTTTCGAAACGTGCACCCCATGAAAGAAGGGTCATACAATGAAGAAGTGAATACCCATAAAAGAAAGTATATTAAACAATTAGTAGAATAATGAGAAGTATATACACCACTCAAAATAAATAGTGGAAAATGTAGCATAAATCTCACGGGAATAAAAGTGAGATGAAAAATCCCTTACGAAAACTCAGCAGCCTAACAACGCCACTTAAAACATCCAAAAAAATGGATTGATGAAATAAAATATGGTCTATAATCATATAAACTGAAAAATTACAGTAATAGGAATATAAAATAACATCCCCCAAAATAATAAATAGGAGCTTAAAGTATGTTACATAAAAAAGAGTACTTAAAAAGAAAGAGAGAGGTAGGATCCCTTACCTCAAGTCCGACTTGTCTTGTTTGTTTCATTATATTCCTGAATAATAAATTTTGGTAAATTTATAATTGATTAAGAAACTCTTTTAAATATTATTATTCAGTTCAAATCACATATTATAATGTTATAATAATTGGTTAATAATGTGAGTTCATATCAGACATTTTTGTCGATGTTTGGTACATGAGTCAAAAATGAACTTGTTTGAAAATGATTTTCCATGTAGTTATAAGTAAATCATCTCCAAAATATTATTAATTATTTAATAATCATATATATCCACTAAATATTCATTTTATACTATTCCATAACATTTTGAGATAAAAATAAATGAAATGAACCGTCCATGGAGACGGTAAGCCGTACGTACGCATGAACGCTACTTTCATTTATTTTACAGATGAATGGAATGAAAAATAAATGAGAGACATATATATTATAATTACAGTATAATATATATGTTATATAGGTCAAATATCTTCATTAATTGCATTCTTTATACATTCCATGTATTGAATGAATGAGTCACATCACTTGAGGTGGGGGTAGTCCACACTTCCTCGTATGAAATTATCGCATTTTCACAACATGCAAAGCATAAAAAAATGTTTTAAATATAAAATACAGAAGAATAGAGAGGAAATAAATATAATATATATCATATAAAAATAGTGCCATCATAATGGCCACCATGAGAGGTGGTAGGAGAAGATAGAACAATCATCGTTTTGTGAGGCAGCAATTCTCCATCCATAGAAAGAGTATGTTCTTTAACCATTAGACGGAGGTGTGTTTAAGTGTAGCTCGAATAATTCCCATAACAACATCCTAGTATATTTAAGATACTTTTGTTGTTACAAAATAAAGGAATAAAAATAGTTTAGTGGGTCGGAGAAGCAAAATAAAACAAAAGAACATTAGGGAAGACTTTACCTTTAAATCGGGTAACTCCCCTTTGTTTGAACCAAAAGGGAATCTTGAAGAGCATTCCTCATAAGGGAAGGCTTCTAGGATGAGGATAGGTATGTGGAGAGAAACAAATGGGTAGATCATGTCTGAGCCAATGTCTTGAGATGTGTGGGTAAGGTGGTAGAGGTGGGGGCCTTTCATAAGAGAAGAGGAGGGGCACTGTTGGAAAGTTATAAACTATTACTTTATTATAAAATGATTTTCGGGTTTTAAAGGTCCCAAAAGGATATATTTCAAGGATAAGGTGATAAGGTTTCAAAATACACACATAAAATAGGTTTTTGACAAGTGTAAGACTTAGATTTTACCCTATCTTCTCATTTTATTTAAATTGTTCATTTATGAGGTAATCACTGTATCATCACGGTGTCATAAATAAATTAATTTATTTAATCTATAAAAATTATAAAAAAATATAATGATGTAGGAAATATTTTTATTTTTCTAATGAATATTTATTGTAAAAAATATGACTTGTATAACCCCATGTAAAAAAATGTTTTAGTAAAACCACACATGTTTGTAACATTTTAATTTTAACTATAAATAAAAGATTATTAATGTCATTTTCCTACCAAAGTGGCTCCATGGGGTCCCCAAGTTGACCCATGGATTGTCTTGGTCGGCCATGACTCATCCAATAAGGTTAGAACATGTATAAAGGTCATTTAATATTATTATAACATTATCTTTACCTTAAATTACACTAATTACCTTTATTCGCGATTAATAAAACTTAAAAGTTACTATTCACAAAAAAAATTATTTTAATCCCATTGAACCACATTTTACATCCTAATGAAAACCATGAATGTCCTATTTTTGAAATTCAAATCACAAAAGTGGTAAGGTTTCATTTAAATGAAAAATCAGTTTTTTAACTACCACTAAGTGGTTTCACTATTCATCAAAAATTGATGTTTTTTCAGAAACAAACCAAAAATTCACCCTTAGATATATTTGATATTAAGAATTCAAAAATGATGTCTATTTTAAAAAATTAAAAACATATAGATTGAAATAATTAATTTAACAATTAATTCCCGTTGTTAGAACAAATAGCGTCTTTTTATGAAACAATGTATATCAAATGATTGACACTAGTTTAAGTCCAATTTCAAAGTGAAATTAATTCCAATGACCACTATTGGATTAAATGGTAAAAAATATATTATAATTAGACTTTAAAACCAATTAAAAATATAATATAATCATATGATTAAATTATATTAAAAATAGGTTTTGAATTAAAATACAACATTTTTCACTATTCATTAAAAAAATGAACTTTATCAGAAAAATACCAAAAATTTACACAAAGTAAATTTTGATGTCCCAATTCTAAAGAATAATTTTATTTAGTCCAATAGAATTTATAAGAGTGACCAAAACTATATTAAAGAGGGTTCACCATCAAAAGGCGATAAATCGACCTTTTAATGAATTTTAGAGTATTTATGCTTAAAATTGAATTCTTTTCTTATTTTAAGCCTTTATCCTTTATTGGATAAATGTAAAAACATTTAACAAACATATGTAATCATATTTTAGTTAATTCCATTCATTCCCGCCAATACAATGGCTAGGCGTTAAGTACCATTTAAAATAATATTATTTTATTATTAGAGTGCAACATAAGATTTCAAAGAAACTCGTTGTTGCGTATTGGGTACGCCATTGAGCATAAAGTTCCCTTTAAAGTAATATTAATATTTTATGCACAAATATGGATAAATATAATAATGTCATATTCTTTATTTACCTGGGGTGTTACATCCTTCCCCCCTTTTGGGAATTGCGTCCTCACAATTTTAAAATTGGGCTCTGAAACTTCATTGAAAGTCCCACATCATAATAAGAGTCTGTAAAACTATCACTTTAAAAGAAAGAAAGAGAAGTGCAGAGGTCACCCAAGTTAACCCATACTAGGATTCCATGTAGGAAAATATGGATATGGAAGAAAAAACAAAGGGTCATGTTTTGAGGGAGAGTGATAGAAAACATTTTTAGGAGAAAGTTAACCACTAGAAAATCACAAACTTGTGATGGGTTAAACGGTATTCAATTCCCCAGTAGGAAAAGTTAACTGGCAACATTTTTGTTTTAAGTTACTTTTCATTGAGTAATTTATTTGTGAGATTAACTAAAGCATAAGGAAACATACTTACTTGTCGTGTAGACTTCCATCTTTTACTAGATTTATAACAAAAACTCATACTTTCTCCAAATGATGAGTATTTAGGATGACTTGTTCACATTAAGAGCACTATAATCAACTTCTCTAGAATCACCTAATCCACAAAAGAGAACTATATACTTCCCATGTCTTTTGACCTTAACCAAAACCAAAACCAAAAAGGGTAGTACAAGATCAGATAATACCCAAAAAGGATAATCCTTTTAAAAAACTATTCTTAATCTACAAAATTTGTCAAACAATACCCAAAGTTCAACAAAGACCATTTAATAAACATCTATCCATAAAATTCTTCAATGTAATCAAAACTAAGATTGGAACACAAATCTCTAAAGGATTTAATCACATAGTCTTCTAAGATAAACCTTAACATTTACCTCTAAATAATATCAGTTACTCTTAAAGTCTCATACTGAAAAGTAATTAACCTAATCACATAACCTCCATGATGGTTTAATAACTTCCATAGATAACCCAAAATCAACTTATTCTAGATTCATAAGATCATCTAACTAAAATGAATTAGTTAAACTTACCAGGGACTTCACGTAGTCCAGTTGTAGGAGATAAATACCAGTCGCACTTTGGTTGTGGGTTCGATTCCCACAGCTTCGTCCGACGCGACAAGTTGTCACACGGTCTACATGTTGTCCTTTTTCCAAAACTACATAATTCTTATATCATTCCCCAAAAGCGATAAAATCTTCAAAAATAACCATAACATAATTTAACCTCAATTTTATCTCATGTCATTCATATTCCATCCTAAAATATAGTAACACTTAATTACCTAAAAAGTAAAGATCATATAAACCCGAATGGTTACCTTTACAATTATTACCTGAACTTCCACATCGAGTTGGTTCTCTCTTACATTATGCATTATAGAACTCACCAATGTTCAAGTGGTTGATCATGACTCGTGATAGTTTGTTTAGAATAACCACGATATTTCTCATTGAATCCCCCATTTCATCCAGTCTCTTAATCAGAGAACCACCACAGTTTCCTTCAAACCCATTGTCACTTTGGTGCCTACTAGATCCATCCATATACTAAAACCAAAAAGGTCAGTGTAAGTATATCAACAAAATCATCATGTACTAAATAGGAAGATAAACCCTAAGATATAATTATCCATGTTATTTCGAACTCATTCCAACATTCATAAATAACAAAGACTCTATCTAATATAATAAATGTTGTGGTTATACACAACCTGTCACTTATAGTTAAACAACACTCTAACCTCTAAATTTATCTAAACCGACCTCTGATAACAACTATAAGGACCTGGCCTTAAAACATTACTTAATATTGAATTAAATTGAATAATTCACATTGATGGTCTTTTCAGGTTTAGAGTTTTAGAGAATTAGGAAATAACTATTACATCTCAAAGATTACAAAGTAGACACATCTACTCAGTTAACATTTTTTCACAAAATAAAACTCTTGAACGAAAGATTCATGTCTAGTTCCTTGTTTTAGATAGCCTGACATTTCCTTGATCCCATCCTTGACCCTATTCAACATTAGGTCATGTGAAAAACATTTCAAAAACATGGGATAAGCATAAAAAGCTCAGTAAGGGTTATAAAAATATGGAAAGAAAACATCAGTCCATGAATAATTAAGAATCAACGAAATCGTACATTACTCATAAAACATAAGCACTTTAACATACCTCATGAAATCATAAGATTTACAAATAACTCATAGAAATCATAAGACATGAAGGTAACTTGAGGCATTCATAACATTTTACATAGGGAGTAACCCTCATGGTTATGTTTGGAATACCCATCACAGTATATTCCCTAAATCTCTTTGGAGAAACCATAGCATTTAACTCCTTTGCATTACCCAATGCATTGGAGAGCTATATCGGGCTCACCCGCCCTTAGTTTATCACGGAACCACCCGTCTTCATAAACAATTCCCAAGAACCATAACATAATAATAGAACATAACTTAAGAATAAGGGAAAGATAACATTACCACATTGTAATAACAATATAACATTTTATTATATTAAAATAATGAATCCATTCTAAAAACCATTTTCAAAACCATTTAAAACATTTAATAAAGAGATTTTTGAATCAAAGTGTCCCATACCACTTTGAAGTTATTAACATTTTCAACAATTAATATCCTTATAAATAAATACTTAAAACCATTTTAAATACATGGATATTAATGAGAAATATTTATAAGAATAAATCATTAAAACATTTCAAACGATATTTTTGTTAAAGGGGTTTTAACAAAATGAGAGACACTTGAATACAATAATTGGGGAATAACATTTAATCAAAAAATTATAATTTCATGTGAATAAAGGGATTCATGATATAATATTCCAAAGGATAGTATATACATCATATAAGGGTGAATTGGTGCATAACAACAATGAAGTCTCAATAGAAATGTAAAATGAGATGAAACTCCTTATAAAGAAGGTGTCCTTAAATTAAGGAAAAATCAATCTCATAATTATGTGTGAAAAATATAAATACACCCAATATAAGTGGATATTAAGTGTAAAACAACCATAGGTCATTCAGACATATTCATAGGATGACATATTCAATAACTACAAGTTGAACCCAATGAAATTGAAACTGGGTTATGAAGTTCCTTAGGTAAAATTCGACAGCCTAACGACGTCACCTTAAAATTCATAAAATTAGTTGATGAGATAGAAAATGGTATCTCATAACTTGGAAATAAAATTTACATCATTATGGATATAGAAGAACATATACCAACATAAAAATATGTAAATTAAAAGACATAACAAAATAAGTCATTTAAAAAGAGGAGTGTGAAAGGTTCCTTTACCGATTTGAGAAATTTTTGAAACATACACCCCATGAAAGAGGGTTCATACAATGAAGATGTAAATACCCATAAAATAAATTATATTACACAATGAGTATAATAATGGGAAGTACATACACCACTCAAAATAAATAGTGGCAAATGTAGCATAAATCTCATGGGAATAAAAGTGAGATGAAAATTCCTTATGAAAACTCGGCAGCCTAACGACGCCACTTAAAACAACCAAAAAATGGATTGATGAAATAAAATATGGTCCCTCATCATATTAAAAGAGAAATTACTGTAAGAGGAACATAAAAGAACATCCCCCAACATAAGAAAGACGATCTTAAAGTAAGTTACATAAAAAAGAGTACTTAAAAAGAAAGAGAGAGGTAGGATCCCTTACTTCAAGTCCGACATGTCTTGTTTATTTCTTTATCTTCCTGAATAATAAAATTTGGTCAATTTATAATTTCTTAAGGACCCCCTTTAAATATTATTATTCATTTCATATCACATATTATAATGTTATAATAATTGGTTAATAATGTGAGTTTATATCAGACGTTTTTGTCGAAGTTTGGTACATGAGTCAAAAATGAACTTGTTTGAAAATGATTGTCCACGTAGTTATAATTAACTCACCTCCAGAATATTATTAATGATTTAAATATCATATTTATCCAGTAAATATTCATTTTATACTATTCCATATCATTTGGAAATAAAAAGAAATGAAATGCACCGTTCATGGAGACGGTAGGCCGTACGTACACATGAACGCTACTTTCATTTCTTTTTCATATTAATGGAATTAAAAATAAATGAGATATATATATATATATATATATATATTATAATTCCATTATAATATATATTTTATATAGGTCACATATGTTCATTAATTTCATTCTTTATACATTCTATGTACTGCATGAATGAGTCACATCACTTGAGGGGGCGGTAGTCCACACTTCCTCGTATGAAATTATCGTATTTGCACAACATGCAAAGCATAAAGAAATGTTTTAAATATAAAATACAGATGTATAGAGAGGACATAAATATAATATATATCATATAAAAATAGTTCCATCATAATGGACACCATGAGATGTGGTAGGAGAAGATAGAACATTCATTGTTTCATGAGGCAGTAATTCGCCATCAACAGAAACAGTATGTTCTTTAACCATTAGATGGAGGTGTGTGTAAGTTTTTCTCGAATATTTCTCATAAAAACATCCTAGTATACTGAATATACTTTTTTTGTTACAAAATAAATAAATAAAAATAGTTTAGGGGGTTGGATATGCAAAATAAAACAAAAGAACATTAGGGAAGACTTTACCTTTAAATCGGGTAACTCCCCTTGGATTGAACCAAAAGGGTTTCTTGAAGGGATTTATGCCTAAGGTAAGGCATCTAGGATGAGTAGAGGGATTTGGAGAGAAAAAAATGGGCAGATATTTTCCGAGCCAATGGCTTGATAGGTGTGGGTAAGGTGGTAGAGGTGGGGGCCTTTTATAAGAGAAGAGGAGGGGTACTCATGGAATGTTATAAAATATTATTATATTATAAATTTTTTTTCGGATTTTAAAGGTCCCAAAAGGATATATTTCAAGGCTAAGGTAATAAGGATTCGAAAGACACCGATACAATAGGTTTTTTTCAAGTGTAAGACTTATATTTTACCCTATCTTCGTATTTTATTTAAATCCTTCATTTATGAGGTAATCACTGCAACATCACGGTGTCATGCATAAATTAATTTATATAATGTCTAAAAATTATAAAACAAATATAATGATGTTGGAAATCATTTTATATTTCTAATGAATATTTATAGTATAAAATATTACTTGTATGACGCCATCTAAAAATTGTTTTAGTAAAACAATACATGTTTGTGACATTTTAATTTTAAATTTAAATAAAACCTTATTAATGTCATTTTCCTACCAAAGTGGCTCCATGGGGTCCCCAAGTTGACCCATGGATTTTATTGGTCAGACATGACTCATCCGATAAGGTTAGGACATGTGTCAAGGTCATTTCATATTGTTATAACATTATCAGTACCTTAAATTACACTAATTACCTTTAATCGTGATTAATAAAACTTAAATAGTTACTATTATTAAAAAATATTATTTTAATCCCATTGAACCACATTTTACATCTTAATGAAAACCATGTATGTTAGATTTTTGAAATTAAAATTACAAAAGTGGTAAAGTTTCATTTAAAGGAAGAATCAATTTTTTAACTACCACTTGGTGGTTTCACTATTCATCAAAAATTGAAGTTTTTCAGAAAAATACCAAAATTTCACCCTAAGATATATTTGATATTCTGAATTAAAAAATGATGTCTATTTTACACAATTAAAATCATATAAGTTGCATTACTTAATTTAATAATTAATTCCCGTTGTTAGAAGAAATAGCGTGTTTTTATGAAACATTATATATCAAAAGATTGACACCTGTTTAAGTCCAATTTCATAGTGAAATTAATTCCAATGACCACTATTGGATTAAATGGTGAAAATTTATTATAATTGGACTTTAAAAAAAATTCAAAAGATAATATAATCATATAAATAAATTATCTTAAAAAGAGGTTTTGAATTAAAATACAACATTATTCACTATTCATTAAAAAATGAACTTTATCGGAAAAATACCAAAAATTTATACCAAGTAAATTTTGATGTCCTGATTCTAAAGAATAATTTTATTTGGTCCAATAGAATGTATAAGAGTGACCAAAACAATATTAAAGAGGGTTCACCATTAAAAGGCGATAAATCGACCTTTTAGTAAATTTTAGAGTATTTATGCTTAAAATTGAATTCTTTTCTTATTTTAAGCCTTTATCCTTTATTGGATAAATGTTAAATTTTTTAATAAACATATATAATCATATTTTAGTTATTTCTATTCATTCCAGCCAATACAACGGCTAGGCGTTAATTACCATTAAAAATAGTATTATTTTATAATTAGAGTGCAACGTAAGATTTCAATGAAAATCATTGTTGCGTATTGAGTATGCCATCGAGCATAGTGTTCCATTTAATTTAATGTTAATATTTTATGCACAAATATGGATAAATAGAAAAATTTCATATTTTTTATTTACCTGGGGTGTTACATCATTACATTGAGCCACAAACATATCTTTTTTTCTTATTATTCGAGCATAATCATCTAATTTGTTTCTAAAAATCCATTTGGTTCAAATAATATTTTGGTTGTAATGGGGTTCAACCAAGGTCCAACTTTTATTCCTATCGATATGATTTAATTCTCTATAAATCACTATAATATAGTTTTAATCATATAAAGTTTCATCAATATTTTGAGGCAAAAAATTCAAAAATAAAATCTTAATAAACACAAATATTTTTAAGTAATTATTTATTTTAATAGTGGTAGTTATATCACCAATTAATTTTTCAACTAGATTATATTAATAGTAATATGAATATTGTTCATGTGAAGTAATCTCCCCCTTAATAGATTCATCCAAATATGAGTTTTTTTATCACCAATGTCGAAATCACTAAACTCTTCTTCAACCTATTCTAAATATTATTTTTTGGGGTTTAAATGAATTTTGTCAAAATTTACATGGAAATATTCTTTAAATTTTAATGTTATTTTGGTTTAAACTCTATATACCTTGCTTGAATTAGAAATACATAGAAAATAACTATCATTTAATTTTGAATCAATTTTTTCTAGTGAATATTTAGTATTAATAATGTAAACATTTCATAAAAACACCAAAAAATAGGCTTCATTCCTTTTCATATTTTATACAGTGTCATTTTATTAATGGCCCAAGTAGAAGACAATTATAAACATTAAAAAAATAAGTTAAGATATTCTTTCAGAAAATATTTTGTAAAAACGTTATCATTAAACATTGTCATGATCATTTCTTATAAAGTTGTGTTTTCCCTTTCCATCACACAATTTCGTTTTGGAGTCATAGGGGATGAAAAATTATGAACATACCCATTATCTTCCTAGATTTTATCAAATTTCAAATTTGAAAACTCGCCACCTATATTACTTCAAATTGATAAAATTATATAACCTTTTTCATTATAAACTAATTTTCAAAATCAAATAAATTTAGATAAAGATTAAAATTTCTGTGAAAGAAAATAATTCCATCTAAGACTACTATATTCATCAGATAATAATAAAAACAAGCATTTTTTCATGTATAGTAGTTTCTATTCGATCAAATAAATCCAAATGTAAAAGTTGAATTAGTTTAGAAGTTTTTACGTCATGGGAAACTTGAATGAAACTTTATTATACTTACCATTTAAACATGATTCACATATATAGGTATTAATAAAAAATTCCAACATATTTTTAATTTTGGAAATCTTATGTAACAAACTAAAATATTGATGAGCCAGACTTCTATTAAAAAAACATTTTCCTATTACAGAACATTTAATCATTTGACATTCAATTCAATCAACTTAGAAAAATTAATAAAATAAAAATTTCATTCTATTTTTTTAATAAAAGGACTAATTATTCTTTGAAAATGATATACATTTCATTTTAAAATATAAAAACAATATTACCACCAAAAATCTATGAGGTATTTAGTAAATTATGGTTTAAGACATTATCAACTAAAACATTTGGAATAATTACTAAATTTTAAATTCAAAATTCTTGAAAACATTTTTATTTTACCTTTGAATTATCATTGATAGTAGTGCAGCCACCATAAAATTTATTAAAGGATTTATTTTTATAAATATTTATAGTAGTATACCATGAATATCCACTATACATGTACCACACATATTTTTTGATGTGTCCAAGAAAAGTTTCTTACAAAAACTTATTTAATAAATATTTGGTACCCATAAATATTTTGTTCCAATCAGGTTAGAAAAAGAATTATTGGGAACCAAAACTGATTTCATGAATGATTTTAAATTAATTATATAAGATAATTTGTAACACTCTAAGATTTTAAGATATATTTCTTATTAAATAAATTTAATTTCTTTGATAACACGTGATATACGTAACCCTAAGTCTAAATGAGATGTAATATAATATATTATTATAAACAAGGCATTACATTTAAGGTATGAATAAGAAAAAGTAAATTTTAAAAAATATGCATAAATTTATTAGATAAATTAAATATATTGGTTAATAAAGTAATCATTTTTTAGTAAATTCACTACGTGCATTAAAAATACATTTATTCCTCCAAAATGGATTCTTATTTGTTTTTGTGAGTAAAAAATATAATTAATATCCACCACTTTTATAAAATTTATTTAAAAATTTAAATTAATTTTCAAAATTATTATTTCCAAATTAGTTTAGAGTCAATTTTTATAAATTTTCAGAAACAATTGATTTTCCAATGAATAGTGAAAAATATTGATTTTTGTTGAAAAGTATCTTTCCATTTAAAGATTTTAAAAACATCCATTTTTATTTAAAATGGTGTTAAAATTAATATCAGTTATTTTAAATTATTAAAAAACCAATCTAGTTCAATAAAATTAATTTTATGTTCTAATTTGGAATAAAACTATTTATACTAAGGAAAACATTTCTTCGGGAAAATCGATTTTCATTGTGTTTTGTGAGATTAATTTTAAATTATAATTTTACACTTTAATGAATTTAGTTTGATAAAAATTATTATGTATCTGTAATCATCATAATTATTATTTTTTAAAAAATTTCAACTAAATATTTTCATAATTAATAGTAAAAAAGTAAAAATATATTACCATGGTTAAGGTGAAAATGGGTTTACTAGGAGGTTAAACCAATAGATAATGGTATGTTTTCCATCAAAACATGTATAAATACCATTATATAGACATGTATTTATATAAACCTATATTACTTTAGAATCTCTGCCTATTTGGAAACATTTTTCTTTTGTGTGACATTGTTATATTTTAATCTTTTAAGAATTTTCAAGTGTGTTCTCTACTCTACATATAAAATGACACCCCTACTTTATCTTCTTCACACCACTTTGAGCAATATATATTGACCAAAAACTAAAAAAATTATTTTAGTATTCCTTATCCATGATTTATAGGTTTTTCTATTCCGAAAATAACATTACAAGTTTCATTAAGATGGGATCTAAAGGAGGCGTGCTGAAGAATATTTTTTCACCCTTCTCAATATATTTCAATTTATTTATTCTTATAACTACTATAAATTTATTCTATTCATTATAAAATAATAAATTAAGTATCTTAAATATATATAATTTTTTTATGATTATTAACCATGTTTATTAACCCCCTTTTCCATCAAATGAGATATAAAAGTATCGTCCGTGTGTTTGTGTGGACTAACACCTCCACGTAGCGATAAAATTCATTTTCCTTAACCATATTTCATGGATGGTTATTATGATGGGTTTAAAATTTACATATGATATTAATAATGTAATTATAATTCTAGAATTATAATATTATATCTACCTTTATACCATCCCATCTATTGAAAAATGATAGTGTTACTTGTGCGTACGTGTTTCCAACCACCTCCAAGAAGTGATGCCATTATTTTTTCATTTCCACATTACATGTATGGTAATAAGGATATATTTAATGAGTATATATATTAAATATGATATAATAATGATTTTGTAAAGATGAATTATTTTTTACCTTTCTTTCATTCCAACCGATGAAAATTGAAAATAACATTCATGCTTATGCACTTCATACCATCTTCATGAACAATGTAATTATTTTTTCAATGTATAACTTTTATATATGAATATATATATATATATATATAATGAATATTTAATATATTTATATCATGATTAAAATTCTTGATATTATGAAACCATGATCAAAGTATAAGTACCAGAACTACAAAACCAAAATTCTCATGAAAAATGAAATAGTTAACACCCATAAACGATGATTTCAAAAAGGAATTATTAATAAATTAGTGTAGAAATGTTATAAATGGGTCATATAAGATATTATAAGTACATAAATGATTCTAGTATATATTCAAAATAAATTGAAATGTATTATACAATATGTTAGAGATATTTTGAAGCAATTGAAACTTGTGGTAATGGATTTATGTTACAATATCATTAGTTATAAAGATTATTTATGATTAATTTTCCAATGATGAAATTTTATGACCTATATCTCAAGAATACCATGCATTTTATTCTTATTTGGTTATTAATATATATATTTCACGTTTTCATTTCATTTTTCTCTTAGTAAGAACTAAAGATATCAGAATAATACTTTTAAAGAAAGAAAAATTTATTTCTATCATTGACCAAAAATATTTTTTCTTAAATATCCATGTTTTATAAAAAAATTAAATAATGTTTTTTATATTATTCAATTATTGATTAAATTCATTTTTACCCATGATTAAATTATTAAAAAATGTTTTAAAATAAATATTATTTTCATTTTTCGAATGTGGTACTATTAACTTTTTACCAAAAATGTTAAAATAATATTTGTGTTAGCGTACACAACATGAAAGGGATTTCCCACCGCAATGACAACTAAATGATTTAAAATGGCCTTTATGAGTTTCCAAGGTTATTAAAAATGAAATAAATCCATTAATATTTGGTAAAATTTCTATATTTTAAATAATTGATTACAAAGTGAAAATGGTATTTTCATCAAGAAATATTCCAAAGATATTTTAAAGGCATTTTTCATCTATGATTATATCCTTTGATGTTACTTATGATTTTTTGGGGACATGATCCAATGGTACCATCCAATTTCATTATTTATAAGTCTTATAATGATGATTATATGAAACTAATTTCATTCTGATGGGTTAATTAAGTTATGATGAAGCACCTATAAAACTATTATTTCCTTGAGTTATATTATGATGAAATGTATCTGAAACTGGTTTCCTTTCCATGGGTTATGTGATGATAAATAATTTATCATCTTATGTCACACAAATGTATTCTTTTCCTAATTTTATGGGTGGTACTATAATTATATATCTCTCTAATGAATTGGGTAAATATGGGTATCTCATGAGATATTAAGGATTGGAATGTGGAGTTAACCCAATTCAAAAACGGACTCTGTCCACCATTATTATCTTGGGACTGAAACTCAATTAAGGATATGATGTAATTAGGAGTAAACCAAATACATTATGATTGTATTATCAGTGTGTCTTGACTTGGGGAATGATTTTCTATACTTATTTGTATACCATAAACATTTATCGTATTTCAATGTTATGGTTTTATGGATCATGTTATTTAATTATTTTATGATTCATATCTTAATAAATTCCAATATTTTTTCCAAAACTCTTGATTTTGATCTATGATATGCTGGTTATGGATTTGAAATGTTAAGATCAATTTCTCATACCCATATACTCATGTTATGATTAAGTAATAATTGATTTCTACTTTTTTCTTTTCTAATAACATGACATCACAATTTCTTATGTTTCCTTTCTACGAGCTATAAAGAAATTTTTAAAGTATAATATGTCTATGAATGGTGAAATTTATAAAGAAATTAGTGGGAGATGATATAGGCCTCTTATGAAAAATTTGAATATGTATCCATGTTTTTGAATACACTGAACCTCTATAATTAAAAAAAGTATCATTATGCTACGTATTGACTATTAATAATATGATAATATATATATATATATGGAAATTATTGAGTTCTATAGTTTCTACAAGATGAATTTTTATTTACATTTGGAAACTAGGATGATGAAACTTCAGTGAGAACCCTTAGGGTAATCCTACATATTGGAGAACCTTATACATTTTGGTAAATAAAAGTGTGGTTCTAATAGAAAAATATTCAAGTATGGATATTGAAAATGGATATGGTTTTAGCACATATTTATCTAAGGGTAATAATCCAAAAAATAGTTGTTCGAGTACATCTCAACCATTATTCTGGTGCACGGTGAGTGTACATGTACTGCACACCTAGTTTGAAACTCTGGAGAGATATTATTGGGTTCACTCACATTTTCTTTATGAACCATTATAAGTGAATTTAATATATCATGACTTTGAATTACCTAGGTTATACTAAATGTGTAATATATTGAAAATAAATGGTCATTATTTAGAAATACTATAAATTATTTGACATGATTATATGGTTTTAAACATTGATTATTGTCGTTCACACTGTGTTTTTTTGTTTTAGTAAATGGATAGAAGTTGAATGAACCATGTTACTGTTGAATTTGATAGAAAATTAAATGATCTTTTTCCTAAACAACCAAATGTTATGTGATCTAGAATGAAAAATCGCATTTTTATGACCATGAAACATTCTAAATACATGAATCATTTTGAGCTTCCAAATGATAAAAGAAGGAACAATATTTTGTTGATTCATTTATGAGGAAACATCCACCTTATTTTAGTGGGTCTAATGATCCGATAGTTTATAATAAATGGGTCAATACCACTGAAAATATATTTTTCATTTTCTAGTGTTCCAAACATAAAAAATTTATTTTGGTTGTTTATAATTCAGATGTAAAAAATTGTTCAATGTAAGTCTCCTATCAAGAACATGAGGATACATGAATAAATTGAATCTATAGAGGTGGATGAGATTAAGAGATTATTTTTAAATAAATACACTCCACAATTCTTCATATAAAAAAGGATAATTAATTCCATGATCTAATGTAAAAGTATGATAAGTCCATTAGTGATTATAAAGAACATTTTCCAAGACTTTTCAGGTACACATCTAGCATTGTAATCCAGCCTAAATTTAATATTGACTGAATATTCAGTGGCTTAAAACCAAGTCGTAAAATAGATTTATTGATAATAGAGATCAGTAGATATGGATAAATTATTTGTTTTGCTATCAATGTGGACTTGGATATTGGAGTTAACCATCAATATCATTATTTTGATAAGAAAAGAAACACAAAATTCAAAGGAATTTGTAATAATTAAAACATTATTGAGAAGTGGATGAGATCTAATTTTTTATTGAAGTGTGTAAGGAAACATGGATAAAATAGTATTAAGGGGACTGGAAAATATTTTACGTGTGGAATGTAAGGTCATCCTAAAATTTAATACCGATGTAATGAGAATAATAAGTTAGCTAATGATGGATAAAAAGAACCACATAATGCACCACCCACAATCCAATGTTTCAAATATAAGTATTATGGGAATTATGTTAACCAGAAATCAAATACAAAGGCTAATGATGATGATTGATGTTTGCAACCTCTTAATCCCAAAGATAAAGGAAAATCTCATTCAATCACTATTTTTGATGTGTGGTTCAATAACTAAGTAGTAAAATGTATAATTACCATCCAATATAGAATTGATAATTTCTTATTTCATTATAGATATACATTATCTTTTATATCTAAATAATTGTTTAAGGTTATCACAATACCACCTCAACTATTATGTGTTAAATTAGTTTTAAAAACACATAATGTATGATTATTTCATCTCATGTTTATGATTCTTCTCATATAATGTTTTTTGGGAATTTACTTCCTAAAAATCTCATTATTCTCCCACTAGTTGAATTTGAGGTTATCTTTGGAATGGATTGACTTTATTTACATAAATACCACATCGATTTATGATGAAGGGAATTCATGTTTGACATTCTAAAAAAACCTATGATCATGTATCAGTGTGATGATAAATATGAACTTCAAATGGTAATTCGATCCAATATATGAGTCTTTATTCACAGTCAAAAGGGGTGTTTATCTCAAATGGTTGGGGAGAAACTCAATATTGAAGATATACCTATTTTATATGTGTTTATGTATTTTTTTATTAAATAATTACCAAGTATTCCACTGGATCAAAATGTTGAGTTTTAAATAGATTTCATACCAAGTGATACACTATTTTCAAATACACCATATATAATGGACACTTTTGAGTTTCAATAATTGAAGAAGAGACACCATGAGAATATTGATAAGGGATTTATTTATCTAAGTGTGTTACCTTAGGGTTCAACTATTCTATTTTTCAAAAATAAATATGGATCAATGTAACTTTTAATTGATTATTGGTAACATAACAAGATCACAATCAAGAATAAGTATCAAATTACCCATATTTATTATTTGTTCAATTGATCAAGTAGAGTTCAATATTTTTTCAAGATTGATCTTTAATCTATATTTTATCAATTTAGGTTAAAAAGTGAATACATACCCAAGATATCCTTGCATATGAGGTATGTAAAAAATGAATTTATAGTGATTTTATTTGGTTTTACTAATTACCCCATGAATTTAGTAAATATTCTTTAGAGATTAACATGATCAGCTTGTGGTTGTATTTATAAATTATATTCTTATATATTCCAAGAGTTGGGAAGAGCATTAAGATCACTTGAGGATTATACTAAAGGACCTAAGGAATCATTAGTTCTAGGAAAAATTACCATGTGTGAATTTTGGATGTAAAAAGATTCATTTTTTGGGATATATAATATCAAGATTGGCTATATCAGTGGATTCATAAATTTCAAATGTTATTGAACATTGTCCAGGACCAGAAACTATGAATGAGACCTATATTTTTCTTGATTTGGATGTATATTATCAATTATTTGCAGAGAATTTATCATGGTGATCTAATATACTCACTAAGTAAACTAGTAAGGGAGCCAAGTTCTTTTTTATAGATAAATGTTAGGATAATTTCAAGGAATTGAAGAGAAGGTTAGTCAAAACACTTATACATACACTACCCTATAGTGGATAATGGTTTTTAATATTTATAAATGCATTAATGGATGTACTAGGATACATACCCAGGTAGAATGATATGGTTTTATCTTATGCATCATGAAAATTGAGGGTTCATAAGAAAAAATTCCCAACTCATGATATAGAGTTAGCCACAATAACATTTTCATTAATGATATGGAAAAATTATCATTATATTGAAATTTTTGACATATTCAGTGGACCTAAAATTTTAATTTATATATTCACTTAGAAAGAGTTGAATATGGACCAGAGAAGATGGTTGGAGTTGATTAATGATTATGACTTCTCGGTACATTACCAACTTGGGAAATAAAAAAGGATGGAAAATACCATGTGATAAAAAGAATTTACTATCTTATCTATGATACAGATAAAAAAAGATCTAATATTTCTATATTTTCAATAGATGGACCATGAAGCCTTTATAAGAGGGGATAAATCATATCTTTATCAAATGAGTATTCAAAAATAGATCCATATGAAGATTAAAGAGGCATAGAATAAATATGTAGAACTGTAAAATACGGTGAGAAATGTTCCTAAGTTTAACCTTTATTGTGATGTACTGCCAAGGTTTAGAACCCATTTATGCATTCTATCTATATTTTATTTTAATGGGTTATTTGATGAAGCTAATTATTCACCATTCTATATCTATCCAAGAAGCACGAAGATGTATAGATATCTAAAAGAGTATTTTTTTGGGGACAAAATGAAGAGAGATATTTCATAGTATGTCTCTCAGTGCTTGGTATGTAAACAAGTTATGTTTAAGATAAATAATTCTAATGGGATGTTACAACTATTACTCATACTATAATGTAAATGGGAAAAATCACAATACATTTTTCCATCAAACTCCCTAAAAAATATAAAGGTCATAATACTACATGGGTTGTGGTCGATCAACATATGAAATCAGATTACATCATTTATATTAGAGAATATTTATATATTTATTATTAAGTGGTAAGGTGGTATGGAATACCAAATTTTATTATATCTCATTGATATCTGTGATTTACCTCAAAGATCATGTGGAATCCTTAAAAATATATGGATTTAGAGCTATATTTCAATATTTCATATCATCCTTAGAAAAATGGTCAGTTTAATAAATATATTAAAACCATGGAGAATATGGTTTGATCCTGTTCTATAGATTTTAAAGGTGGTTAGGATCAACACCTTCCTCTAATAGAGTTTCATACAACAATGGATTTCACTTGAGAATTTAGATGGATTCTTATGAATAACTATATAGAAGTAATTGACGAACTCCAATGTGATAGGATGAAGTTAGAGAAAAAAATCTATTGTAATCTATGATATATGAGGAAATGGTAGAGAAATTCGAGCCATTTAGTATCACATCAAAGAATCTTAGAGTTGACAAAAATACTATCCCGATAATCGTTAGATAATTCTAGAATTCAATATTTGTGAGAAGATATTACTGAGAATATCTCCGTGGAATAAGGTTATGAAATTTTAAAATAAGGTAAATCAAATCCCTAGGAATATTGGTCCCTTTGAGATTATTGATTGAGTAGTGATGGTAAATTGTCTCTTGGAATTCCATCAAACCTCTCTCAGGTTCAAAATGTGTTCGTTGTATCTCTATTAAGGAAGTATATCATTATTCCATTACTTGTACAAAAATTAGAGGTTTTCTTGATGGAGCATGATCATTTCTATGAATAAAAAACAGTATAAATTATAGATTATAGAGATAAACTAATATAGAATAAGACTAATCATGAGGGTAAAGTTCTCTAGAGGAATCATAAATTTGAAGAAGCTACATAAGAACCTAAGAATGTGATGAAAATAGATATTCTCAATTTTTTGTAACAGGGTTATGGAATTTCAAGGGTGAAAGTCATTTTAAGTGGGTTATAATGTAATTCTATGATATTTTATGATATATTTCTCTTTAAATATTTAATTTCTTTGATAGTTTTCAATACATGAAACCTCAAGTCTAAGTGAACCATAATACAATATAACATTATAAATTAGCCATTAAAATTATGGTGTAAATAATAATAAACTAATTCTTAAAAATATTTATAAATGTTTTATATAAAGAAAATATATTGATATATAAATTACTAAAATTTTAGAAGTCACTATGTGTTTTAAAAATAAATTTTCTCCTCAAAAATGGTATTTATTAATTTTTTTTGAAAATAATATAATTAATTTCTACCAATTTTAGAAAACTTATTAGAAAAAATGAAATTAATTTTTGGAAAAATTATTTTATAATTATCTTAGAGTGATTTTTTGATATTTTTTGAACAGGTTTATTTTTTTATGATTATTGAAAAAAATTGATTTTTATTGAAAACTCATATTTCGTTTAAATAATTTAATGAGTTAACTTTTTTAAAAATAGTTTTAAAATTAAAAATAGTTACATTTTATTATTAATAATACAATTTATGTAATTGGATTTGATTTTATGTTGTATTTTTGTATAACAATATTTTATACTTATGAAAACATATATTCTGGAAAACTGGCTTTCATCATGTTTTTGGGGTTTAATTTTAAATTAAATTCTGCCAGTTCTATGAAATGAATTTAAGAAAATGAGATAAATTTTTTGAATAATACTATTTAATATTTTTTAACAATATTAATTTAATTTTTTTTTAATCAACAGTAAAAATACTAAAATTCAATTACTATGGTTAAGGTAAAAAAGAGTTTATCAGGGGAGGGGGGATAAACCAATATATAAGGGTGTTTTTTCCAATAAAAAATTAATAAATCTAATTTAAAACCAATATTTTGACCTCATACTATCTAAAATTTAATATATATTCATTTGGAAGTATTTTTCTTGAGCATGGAATTATTATATTTTAATCTTTTAAGAAATTTCAAGTGTGTCCTCTCCCCCACTTATAGAATAAAACCCATCCTTTCTATTATTAACACCACATTAGGTCTTCTATATCAAGAAAAAACAACCCAATTAGATTATAAATATTCCTATACATGAATTATATGTGTTTTTATTTCTAAAATACCATTCCAGTGGTCCTTAATAATGGATCTAAAGGAGGCATAATGAGAAGAAGAGGCAATCATCCTATATGACCTCTTTCAATTTATTTCTTCTTCTACCACCTCTAAAGTTTTGGAAAACATATTAAAATAAAAAATTTGGTATCCTAAATATACTAAAATGTTATTAGGATTATGTAATAATTTTTATTCACCCCATTTTTTATCAAATGGGAGGTGAAAGGACCACCTGCATGCACGTGTGGACTACAACCTCCACGTAGGGATACAATTCATTTTCCATAATTATCATTCATGGATGGTTATTATGATGGGTATAATATTTTTATATTGTATTTATGAAATAATTATTATTTTTAAATTATAATATCATTTCTATCTCCTTACCTTCCCATCCATATGAAAACGATATTGACGCTTGTGCATACGTGTGGACTACCACCTCCATGAAGAGATGCGATTCGTTTATTATTTATTATTTACATTTATGGTAATAAAGATATATTTAATGCATATATATGATAAGAATGATATAATAAATAATATTTAATTTTTAATTATCAATTACATTTCATTAATTCCATCCTTCAAAAAGTGAAGACAACGTTCATGCGTACATACAACCCACCTTCTCCATAAACAGTGTGACCCATTTCTATATCTATACCTTCTATGGATATATATATATATATATAATGAATATATATGATCTGTATATAATGATTAAAATTCTCTATATTATGGAACCATGATCAATGAATAAATATCAAAACTTCCAAACCAAAATTCTCATGAAAAATGAAACAGTTAACATCTGGAAACGATGGTTTTAATAAGGAATTATTAATAAACTAGTGTCGAAATACTATAAGTGGATCATAAATGATATAATAAGTATGTACATTATTTTTTATAGAATTATTATAAATTTAAATTTATTAGACATGAGGTTATAATACTTTCAAACCAATTCAAACATGAGGTAAAGGATTTAAATTACAATCTCATTGTTTATCCGGATAGTTTATAATTATTTTTTCGAAAATTAAATTTTGAAACGTATCTCTCAATAATACAATGATTTTTTTTCTCCTCTATAAATTTCTAGTCCTTAAATTCTTTTCCATTCATTTTTATTCTATTTCATAACTCAAGATACCAAAATAATGTTTTTAAGGAAAATCGAATTTATTTCTCTCTTTGGTCAAAAATAATTTTTCTTCTATCCCCATGTTTTCTAAAAAAATAAATAATGTTTTTATATTATTATATGATCTTAAATATATTTTTATCCATGATTTAATTTCGTACAAAATTTCTTAAATTTGATCTTATTGTTGTTTTTTGAATGAGGTACCTTTGACTTTTTACAAAAAAAAATTTGAAAGAAATATTTGTTTTAATTTACACATCATGAATAGAATTTCCCACCATAATGATCACTGAATAATTTGAATATTACTTTTTTTGGTCAGAGTGGATACTCAAGAGGGGAGTTAATTAAGTTCCAATATAAAATTTCTGTTAAAAACTTTTAGGCTTAAAGTCCCCCAAATTAAAATGGCCCAGTTAATTAAGGCAGTAGAGATAGAAGTGACCTATTGTTCATCAGGTTTCTCAAAGGTTGATTACTCCTCAGTAGAGTCAGTATGAGAACTAATTCCACTTTTGAAACAAGTTTACTAAATAACTCAGATATACCCACCAACCAGAACTAACTATCAGAGTGAATGTAAATTTTTTTTATGTTTTTGCTAATATAAGCACAACGGATAGAAATAAAACAGAGTAATGAAAGGGGAACACAAGAATTTAAACAAGAGGATCAGTCTTAAGACAAGACCTAGTCCTCTCTACTTTGTGGTCACTTCCCACCAAGCAATTATATTAAATGTTATACACACCCTGTATTGGGATTTACAATAGCTTTCAAAAACATTCCAGGTTTTGCAGCCTCTACCACGGTTCTACGTGGGAAAATAAACTTCCAAGACACACAAGGCTTCTTCCACAGTTATATGTGGGAAACAAAAATAAAGAGAGTTTATAATGGGGATTTTCAGTATCCCTCAGTTCAAGTACAAGAGTCAGTGTGTGTAACACATACACACTGCCCACATATGTAAAGTATTTAAACACAATAGAGCTCAAGATAGTGGGGATGAGTTTAGAATTCTCTATTGTGTTGGAAGATTAGATCTGGACTCATTGGAAGGAATGGTATGAAGTTTTGGTCCTTCTCTGCAAGTTGAATCTAAAACAGACTGTCGCAATTTCCAGGTTATGACTTACAGATGTAGAGATGATCAGCTTTTTGGATGTTAAGCCCTTTGCAGCACACCATGATAGATTGAAGAAGATTCTTTCAATTGATCTTCGTGAGGATCTATGTTCTTCTGAATGAGTTCTTGAGTGTTCTCTACTTCTTTCTAGTATATTCAGGTTCTCATTTTGTGTCTCTCCTGTATCTTTTATACAGTCTCTTGTTTTTGGTGTTTTTTTAGTAGAGGCTGACAAGAGAAATTTTTCAACCACATGTGGTCTTCCTCATACATCATACTGTCTCCTGATATCCCTGCAAATAACATTAAATAATGTCAGGTTCATTAATTTGTCTAGACATGACCGTTATAGTAGTATTAATAAATTTGGTAAAGGAATGAATAGAATATCATTTGACTGGTAGCAGATGCATGTCACACGGTAGACTTCAACTGTGGTCTTTCCAACTGTGGACTTCATTGGTGGATTATTCAACTGTGAACTTCATCAGTAGGCTCTTTGACTGTAGGCTTATAATGGTGAACTTTGTGCTAAGTGGATATCTTGTAACGGTAGATGTTTACTCTTTGTAAAAGTGTCTCCTTATCAGTGAACTTCATCGGTAGGCTCAACAGTAGACCTTTAACAGTAAGATTCTAATCGATAGTTCTGTAACATCTGACTACTTCAACTGTAACCTTTACAACTGAAGACTTGAACAATGAAGTTCTCAATATAAGACTCGAGAAAGAGTCTGACAGTGGACTTCTAACAGAAGCCTTTTCACAACAATGATCTTGTGACAGTAACTCTTTGTCTGTGAGCTTTGATAAACAGATCATCGGTAGACTTGTGACAGTAACCTTGTATCGGTAGCTTCCAACAGTGACTATAAATCTTCAATGGTGATCTTCTAGCATCAGTGACTTAGAGTGATAGTGATCTATAATGGAGACTATGAACAGAAAGATCTTGCTAGTATCCTTCTGCAGTGAACTTATATTTAGATAAGTATAGATTGTAAGCTGATGCAGTAAAGTCATGAGACATAAGAGTATACATTGATCAGAATAATATAATTATAGATGTAGATTAAAATGATTAGTAACTGACTTAATGTATTAAGATCAATATTTGAACATGATTTGGGATTATCAAAATAGGTGAGTCCAACAATCTCCCCCTTTTTGATAATCACAAATTATGTCAGTATGTATTAAAGATAAGTATCTGAGATTAATAAGAGTGTAAAACCAGAAAATATTAGTACATGGTATCAGAGAGAAAGGTAGATAAGATTCAACATAGTATCATAGTAGCATAATAGTATATTTCTCGCCAATCATATGATTAGTCTAGAATTAGCACAATGTTTCTCAAATTAGAACAATATTTTTCTCCAATTAGCACAATATGTTTTCTCCAATTAGCACAATATTTCTCCCCCTTTGTGATTAGAAAAAAGAAAGAAAAATGAGAGAATATAGAAGGATTGTATTAATAAACAGTTCAGTACATGACTCAAAAAGAATACATAGTCCCTATCAAAAGACAGAAACAGACTCAATCCACAGCATCAGTAGGTTATGGGTCTTTCCCTTTGGAAGAAGAAGATGGAGAAGGACCAGGTTGATCAGCCGGTTTAGGAATGGCTGCAGGAATGACCATAGGGGTAACAACAAAAGCTCATGTGGGTCTGTAATGGGTAGCTCGTTGAGGTATCAGTGGAGTAAGGATTCTAATAGCTTCATCAGGAGACATGGTGGAAGAACCACTGGGTTGAGAAGTAGGAAAGGCAGGAGGAATAATGACAGGGGTACATTCCACATGGAGAAAGGGTAGAAGAAGGTTTCTGAAATCCATAATAATGCTTCCTCCTCTTTCCATAGCAGATAAAAAATCATCTTAATTCTCCAAAAACTTATCCAAAGCAGGTCTCAACTCTCTCAGCTTGATGAACTACTCCCTGAATGCCTGAGTCACTGGAGGAAACTTCATATTCTCAATCAATAGCTTGAATTGGTTGGAAATTTGATGATTGGTATAGACTTTATCAAATTAAGCATCCACCTTATTCTTAATGGCCTCTGGAGAAGAAGTAGCTGCCCGAAAGTGGTCACGAAAAAAACTGCTGACTTCCCTAGTGGTAGAAAGTATCTGAGAATATGAGGTGCCACTGGTACTGGCCATAAGAAACTCTTCCTGGATCACAATTCTGATCTGGTCAAAGTTCACAGAGGAACTGTTTGAGGGATGGGGTTTTACTGAGAAAGCTACTATCTCTTTTAAATACTGAGTCAAATTTCTAATCACCTTCTGAACAAGTGCATCTTGAATTTTCAAATGTTCTTTTACTCATGTCTTAAAAGTCTCCAATACTTCTACAAACTGCTTGACTACTTCTTTGATATATCTAATCTCAGCATTCACTTGGGTTTGAGAAATGTTCATGGAAGTCAATGAAGCAATCGATTGTCTTAGTGAAACCAAAAATCTTATCCAGCTCTCAATTTGAGTATGGAATACTTTAAATTCATCCATCATTTCCTTCACTGGACTAGACACATCACATCCCAGAGACAGCTTCCGTGATTTCTCCACACTCCCCAGTTCTTCAACCAGGATTTTCTTCAAATCTGCTACTAATTCTCTCACTGCCACTTTCATTTCATCCTTTAAGGACTCAAGGTCCTCCTTGGTTTCCAAATTGGCATCCACAACAGGTAGGATAACAGAATCCCTTTGGGGCTAGCCTTACTCATCAGAATCTCCATAATTGAGTCCAAGAACCATGTATCCTGGATCTGATGACCAAACTTCGATGTCATACAACACATAAACTGAACCAAGATGCTCCCCCTCACTTAGAGCATTCTCCTGAGGAATCTCCTCTAACTGTTCTTCTCTAGGTAACTCTACAACATCCTTTGCAACTTCAACAGATTCAACAACCATTTGCTTTGTTAGTTCAACAGTAGGGTGAGTCTTATCATTTTCTGAGTCATCAATGACTCCCTTATCAATGGAAGTAGATGCCACTCCTACTTCCTGAACAAACACTATATTGTCTGTATTATCTATCAGAGGGCTCAAACTGAGCTCTTCTTATTCATTGTCCTCATCATCGTCTTCAGCAACAGCCTCCAATTCTTCATGAGAAAAATGATCTGACTCGGTAGCCTCATCCTCTTCAGAAGTGTCCTTGACAATATTCTGATATGCTTCCTCTTCTTCTTTAGTGGTCTCAGTATCACACTCCTTCAGAAAAATCTCTCTCCTTGGTAGTTCCTTTGGAGGGCTAGCTACTCTAAAAGCTACTGTCCTTACAGGACTATGAGGTAAATCAGGATCACTCCCATCATCAATGGGGGTGTTATCTCTTTGAGGTTCCACAGCTCCTTCAGCCTCCTCCTCATCAGAATAAACCAGTTCTAGATCATCGAGTTTCAAGCCTGGATCTCTCTTGTGTTTTGGCCTAGATGGGTGAGTAGTATGGTCAAACGTATCATACACCTTTCCTGTATCATTCACCCACGCCTTCTTCTAGGTATTCCTGCTAATTTTCATGAACTGGAAAATCACCATGGAGATACAGACACTATTCTTGGCCACTATCATCTCTTCTTGATTTCCAGCCACACCCTTTACCTTTAGCATAACTAAAATAAGCTTGACATGGAATAAGGCATTGGACTTTGAACTTGCCTTTTTCATATCCTCCAATTTTTCTATCAATAACCTACATAGGTTAATTTTCGTTCCATGCTTCAGTAAGTACATCAGGAATAGGTCCTGGTACTTCAGTACTACAAAGTCTCCTCTCCGTAGACTAAGTACATGCTGAATAAACATGAATAAAAGCCTATCTTCTCCATTCATCTCAACTGCAATGATTCTTTTTGATTTTCTATCTCCTGTCAGTTCTTCCAGAGCTTTTTCACACTCAAAAACAGAACTTTCTGGAGGAGCTACTCTAGAGTAGTAATCAAATATTCCTTCATGAGGAACTCTCAAACAGGAATCCCACTTAGCAGACATGAAACAGACTTCATTTCCATTGACATTGGATACTAGCTTATTCACATCCTCTTCCTCTTTGAACATGAGATATTCATAGAATTCTTTCACAACCTTTGGGTAGTAAGGCTCATTGTTGTTGGCAAAGCATTCAGTCCATCCTTGGGCATCTAGTACATTCAGTACTAAGGACTTGCTCGACAGCATCCATTCTTCACTTAACTCCTTCTCAGCAAATATTTGTCTCTTGTTCAGATGTGGGTTTATAGGTCCCTACGGGGTGTTACTAGTGCCACTAGATTCGGCTCGAGTTCTCTTAGGCCTTGGAACATCCTCATTGACAGTTGGGGGTCTCTTTGTTCTGGCCATAGAGATTGAGAAATGTTTGAGGGCTCAGGTGAAGGGATAGTGTTTAGGAATTTTGAGAGCAAGGTGGAGATTGAGAGAGGAAGGTGGACTGAGATATATTCATTGCCTTTGATTTTATAATTTAGGGATTAAAAAAATATTAAATATAAATAATAAATAGGAATAAAAACGGTTCGAATTCTCACAAAAAAAAAACAAATAGTGAGGTATCAATAGTGATATGTACCAGTGAGGTACACCGATGAGGTGCAATGGTGAGGTATAACAGTAAGGTCCAACTGTGAGCTTTACCTATGAGGTTCGACTGTGAGATCTAACTGTGAGGTTTGACTATGAGGTCCAACTGTGAGGTTCGACTGTGAGATCTAACTGTGAGGTTTGACTGTGAGATCTAACTATGAGGTTTGACTGTGCTGAAATTAATCATACCTAACTCATGTTTGATGTAATTTAACCACTCATAATTCAAGGGCTTTGTGAATATATCAGCCAATTGATCTTCAGTGCCAATTAATTCAAGAGTGATATCACCCTTTTGATAATGATCCCTCAAAAAGTGATGTCTCACATCAATATGCTTTTTCCTAGCATGAGATACTAGATTTTTGGAAATGTTAATAACACTTGTATTGTCACACTTTATAGAGACATGTTTGAATTGATATCCATAGTCCAGTAAAGTGTGTTTCATACACAGAATTTGAGCACATCAACTACCAGCAGCTATGTATTCAGCTTTGGCAGTAGATAATGCAACAGAATTATGCTTCCTACTACACCAAGATACTAGTGACTTGCCTAAAATGTGACATGTCCCAGAGGTGATTTTTCTAACATGAAACCGGCAAAATCAGCATCAGAATAACTCAACAAATCAAATGATTTTCCTTTTGGATAGAATAATCCTAAGTTGGGAGTATGTTTGAGATATTTAAAAATTCTTTTTACAGTAGTTAAATGAGATTATTTTGGATTGGCTTGAAAGTGAGCACACATGCATACACTGAACATGATGGAAGGTCTACTAGCTGTAAGATAGAGTAGACTTCCTATCATACCTCTGTAGTTGGTTTGATCCACTGGTTTTCTAGATTTATCTGTATCCAACTTACAGGTGGTACTCATAGGTGTGTCACTACCTTTACTACCATCTAAAGAAAAACGTTTTAAAAGATCCTTAATATATTTACTTTGATTTAAAACAATGCCATTTTTATTTTGAAAGATCTGAAATCCAAGGAAAAATTTGAGTTCTCCCATTAAACTCATTTCAAACTCATTTTGCATCATTTTTGAAAAATCAACACGTAATGATTTTTTAGAAGATCCAAAAATAATATCATCCACATAAATTTGTACTATCAAAACATCTTTAGAAATTCATTTAATGAAAAGATTAGGATTAGCTATCCCTTTGGTAAAACCTTTTGAAATAAGAAAAGAGCAGAGCTTATCATACCATGCTCTTGGAGCTTGTTTTAAGCCATATAAAGCATTAGATTGTTTAAAAACATGATTGGAATAATGTGGATTTGTAAAACTAGGAGGTTGTTCAACAAATACATCCTAAACTATGTACCCATTTAGAAAATCACTTTTAACATCCATTTGATAGAGATTGAAATTAAGATGAGCTACATTGGCAAGTATTATCCTAATGGCTTCTAGTCTAGCTACAAGTGCAAAGGTCTCCTCATAGTCTATTCCTTATTCTTGACTATATCCTTGTGCAACTATCCTAGATTTATTTCAAATTATACTCCCAGACTCATCTACTTTGTTTCTAAACACCCATTTAGTGCTCATGGTCAAGGTGTCCTTGGGTCATTCCACTAATTTGAAAACATTGTTCCTTTCGAACTGATGTAGTTCTTCTTGCATACCCATTACCAAAAATTCATCATTTATAGCATCATTAATATTTTTGGGTTCAAGGTGTGAAAGAAAAGCTTGATGTTCAACCTGGTTTCTTAGAGAATCTCTAGTTTGTGTTCCTCTATTCAAATCGCCTACAAAAACATCTAGAGGATGATTCTTAAGAGTCCTAGTACCTCTAGGAAGGGTTGAACTAGATTCTTCATCATTGTCTATTGGTTCAAAATCAGCAGGTGAAGATTCTAGAAAATTTTCAGAACTGGATACATTTACAGGGGATTCACTATTTTTATCATTAAGGTTTATATTTGACGAATCTTCCTCAATATTTCCATGAGAGTTTTTAGGCTAATGTGAATCAGTCTCATCGAATTTGATATGAACTGATTCTTCCAAACATCTTGTTTTCTTATTGAACACTCTATAGGCTTTACTTAAAATAGAATAACCAAAAAAAATTCCTTCATCGCTTTTGGGATCAAATTTTTCATGATTATATTTCGTATTAAGAATAAAGACTTTGCAACCAAAGCCTCTAAAGTAATTTACATTTGGCTTCCTATTATTCCAAAGTTCATAATGGGTCCTTTGTAGAATAGGTCTAATTAAAACTCTATTGATAACATAACAAGCTGTATTTACAGCCTCAACCCAAAAATAAATAGGTAAGTCATAATCATTAAGCATAGTTCTTGCAATTTCTTGAAGGGTCCTATTTCTTCATTCTATAACTCCATTTTGTTGAGGTGTACTAGGGGTAGAAATGTTGTGACTATAGCCACTGTGTGAGTAGTATGATTCAAACTTATGATTCTCAAACTCACGGCCATGATCACTTCTCCGAGTCTTAATTTTAAGTCCACTATGGTTTTCTACAGACTTGGAATATTTGAAAAAATAGGAACAAGCTTCACTTTTGTGAGATAGAAAGTACACCCAAGTATACCTAGAAAAGTCATATACAAGAACATAAACATAGTGCTTCCCATTTAGACATGAAAATCATGATGGTCCAAACAAATCCATGTGAACAAACTCAAGTGGTTGAGAAGTTGAAACTTCTTTCTTTGGTTTGAAAGAAACTTTGTGTTGTTTTCCCTTTTGACAGGGATTACACACTTTATCATTTGGGAATTCAAATTTAGGTAGGTCTCTAACTAAGAATTTTATAGATAGCTTCCTAAGTGAGTGCACATTTCAGTGTCCTAATCTTCTATGCCACAACCAAGATTCTTTATGAAAAGCATTTATGTAGGAAACATTTTGTTTGGCTAAGGAGTTTAAATCAACAGCATATACATTCTCATTCCTACATTCAGTGAAAACTAAATCATTTTTTGAATTAAAAACATTGTATGAATCATTCTCAAATTTAACATTAAGGCCATCATCACATAACTAAGACATTCTAAGTAAATTATACTTTAATCCATCAACAAAAAGTACTTTAGAAATTAATATTGTATCGGGGTTACCAATCTGGCCTAAGCCGATGATTTTTCCTTTTGCATTATCACCGAAGGTGACATTCCCACCATCAACTTTTATTAGACTCGTGAAGCATGAATAGTCTCCTGTCAAATGTATTGAACATATACTGTCCATGTACCATAGTGTCTTACAAGAACTCCTTAAGAAACTTCCCTGCAAAACAGATTAAACATAGGATAATTTTGGTACCTAGATCTTCTTGGGTCCAGAAAGGTTAGACAATAAAATTTTGGGAACCCATATTTTCTTTATTGGTTTTCTAAAATCAACAAACATATTTTGATACATAAATACTTTGTTTAGTCCTTTAGAGAATTTTTTCTCAAAATATTGTCCAGAATTAATTGTGAACTGTCCTGATTTTGGAACAAATTTGGTTTTGCTAATGTGTCTCTGTCCAAGCTGATATCCTAGACCAGTTGTATATTTTGGTGCAATATGTTTTCCTAGAAACTGTGTCAAGGTATCCCTACCAGAAGTAAACTTCTCAATATCCTTTCGTAATTGTTCATTAGATAATTTGAGCTGGGTATTCTCTTTCAACAGTTGATAATTCTTTTCTTTTTCTACACTTAGATCTGTTTTAATATTACTAGTCAAGGCATGTTGTTACTTCAAATATTTATATTTATCTTTTAGTTCATTGCATGTATCTTCTAGTATATTGCAATATTCAAATAGTTCATCCATAGACATATTTTCCTCATTATCTGAATCACTATTATTTCTAGAGTAATAATCATTTAGAATAGTGAAAATAGGTACCTCAGATATGTTAGTCATGAAGCACATGTTGGCATGATTCTTTTCAGAATTAGTGGCTTATGATTCCCTTGTGCTATCTTCCGAAGCACTCCAGGTTGCTTTCATGGATTTCTTATACTTCTTGTCCTTATAATCATATTTACTTTTGAATTTTAACTTCGGACAGTTAGCCTTGATGTGTCCTTTCCTCTTGCATTCATAGCAGACTATATCATATTCCTTATCAAACTTCTTCCAATCCTTCTTCCACTTACCTTGTTGATCATACATACCCTTGTAGTTTGGTTTTCTGAAAATCTTATTCTTCCTATAGAACATCTTAAATCTCCTAGATATTTGAGCCATTTCTTCATCACTGTCCGAATCTGAATTTTTACTAGGTGAACTTTCAGTAGGTATATGTAATTTCTCCTTGTCTTTGCTCTTTAAAGCAGTAGACTTGAATGACACAGATTTTCTTTTAGGTTTGTCATCTTCTTCTTTGTTCACCTTCATTTCTTGTTCATACATCATTAGTTTACCAATCAACTCCTTAACCGGTAGCTTGCTGATGTCACATGACTCTCGGATAGACACATAAGTGCCTCTCCGTCTGTCAAGAAAACATCTCAATATTCATGATCTGGTCCTTTTCAGGAACAACTTTTCCCAATTAACTCATGGGGTTGACAATCTCATTAAAACTAAGATACATATAAGAAATAGGTTCATCAGGTCTCATCTTAAAATTATCATATTTAATAGTATAAGTATTTAATCTCATTTCCTTCACGTTGGTTGTTCCTTCATGAGAAACAGCCAAGGTGTCCCATATTTCATGAACTGTTTTACATGCAGAAATTCGGTTAAATTCCTCATCTCCTAAAGAGCAGTAAAGGGCATTCATAGCTTTATAGTTATTATTGTAGTCAGATATTGTAGCATCATCCATGGTAGATCTAGCAATTTTGAGGATTTCATATTCTAATTCTATAGCAGACCAAATATCAAAACCAATACCTTCCAGATGAATTTTCATTTTGATTTTCCATTGAGTATAGTTCACACCATTAAAGAAAGGTGGCATGTTAGTAGCAGCACCTTCTAGTCTATTGTCCATAACTAGATTTTAGAAAATATATTAAAGAGAGAAAATTTAGGACTAACAGAAATTAAAGATCTTTAAGATAAAACTAAAATCACAGTTTAAAAAACAGAGGGTTTGAAAACCTTTTATAAATAAGAATGTTTTCTCTGATACCAAATGTTGGTCAGAGTGGATACTCAAAAGGGGGTGAATTGAGATCCAATTTAAAATTTTTGTTAAACACTTTTTGGTTTAAAGTCCCCCAAATTAAAATGGGCCAGTTAATTAAGGCAGTAGAGATATAAGTGACATATTGTTCATCAGGTTTCTCAAATGTTGATTACTCCTCAGTAGAGTCAGTAGGAGAAATAATTCCACTTTTGAAACAAGTTTACTAAACAACTCAGATATACACACTAACCAGAACTAACTATCAGAGTGAACGTAAAAACAAATTTATGTTTTTGATAATATAAGCACAGCGGATTGGAATAAAACAGAGTAATGAAATGGGAACACAACAATTTAAACAAGAGGTTCAGTCTTAAGATAAGGCCTAGTCCTCTCCACTTGGTGATCACCTTCCACCAAGAAATTATATTAAAAGGGATACACAACCTGTATCAGGCTTTACAACACATTCACAAACTGTCCAGGTTTTTCAACCTCTACCACTGTTCTATATGGGAAAATAAACTTCCAAGCCACACAAGGATTATTCCACAGTTATATATGGAAACAAAAATAAAGAGAGTTTAGAATGGGGATTTTCAGTATCTCTCGGTTTAACTACAAGAGTCAGTGTGTGTAACACATACACACTGCTCACAAATGTAACGTATTTAAACACAGTAGAGATAAAGATAGTGGGGATGAGTTTAGAATGCTCTGTTTTGTTGGCAGATCAGCTATGGACTTTTTGTAATGAATGAGATGAAGTTTTGGTCCTTCTCTGCAAGTTGACTCTAAAATAGAGTGTCACAATTTCCAGGTTATGACTTCCAGATGTAGAGATGATCATTTTTTGGATGTTAAGACCTTTGTAGCACACCACGATAGATTGAATAAGATTCTTTCAATAGATCTTTGTGAGGCTCTATTTTCTTCTAAATGAGTGCTTGAGTGTTCTCTGCTTCTTTCTGGTATATTCAGGTGCTCATTTTCTATCTCTCCTTAATCTTTTATACAGTCTCTAGTTTTTTGTGTTTTGTTGTTCAGTAGAGTCTAATAAGAGAAATGTTTCAACCACGTGTGGTCTTCCTAATACATCATAATGTATCCTAATATCCCTGAAAATAACATTAAATAATGTCAGGTGCATTAATTTGTCTAGACATGACCATTATAGTAGTATTAATAAATTTGGTAAGGGAAAGAATAGAGTATCATTTCACTGGTAGCAGATGCATGTAACACGGTAGACTTCAACTGTTGTCTTTCCAACTGTGGACTTCATCGGTGGATTATTCAACTGTGAACTTCATCGGTAGGCTCTTTCACTGTAGGCTTGTAACGGTGAACTTTCTGCTTAGTGGATGTCTTGTAATAGTAGATGTTTACTAATTGTAACAGTGGCTCCATATCCGTGAACTCCATCGGTAGGCTCAACAGTAGACCCTTAGCAGTAAACTTCTAATCGATAGTTCTGTAACATCTAACTACTTCAACTGTAACCTTTCCAACTGCAGACTTGAACAGTGAAGTTCTCAACATAAGACTGGAGAAAGAGTCTGATAGTGCACTTCTAACAGAAGCCTTATCACAGCAATGATCTTGTGACAGTAACTCTTTATCTGTGAGCTTTGATAAGCAGATCATCGGTAGATATGTGACAGTAACCTTGTATCGGTAGCATCGAACATTGACTATAAATCTTCAATGGTGGTCTTTTAGCATCAGTGACTTAGAGTGACAGTGAGATATAATGGTGACTATGAATAGAATGCACTTTCCAGCAGCCTTCAATAGTGAACTTATATTTAGATAAGTATAAACGGTAAGCTGATGCAGCATAGTCATGAGACTTAAGAGTATTCATTGATCAGAATAATATAATTATATATGTAGATTAAAAGGATTAGTAATTGACTTAATGTATTATGATCAATATTTAAACATGATTTGGGATTATCAAAACAGGTGAGTCCAACAACATTAAAATATTTCAAGGTTATTTTAAAAGAAATATTTTTAATTAATATTTGGGATTTTGTTATATTTTTAATAAGTGATTTCAAACTAAAAAGGGTATTTTCCTCAAGAAATCATCGAGTGATCTTCTAAAGAAATATTAATATATGATAATATCCTTTGATGTGAGTTTTTATTTACTGGGGTTATGATCCAATGATACCATCCACTTTCATTCATTGGATGTCTTATGATGTTGTTAATTTAAGGATGATTCTATGAAAATTGTTTCTTTCCCATAGGTTAATTAAGTTTTGGTGAAACCCTCATGAAACCCATTTATTTTCTATGGGTTATGATATGGTGAAATGTTTATGAAACCTATTAAATTTAAAAAGGTTATGATATGATGAATGTTCTATGATCTTTTGTCACACATATATATGATTTTCATTATGTGATGGGGGCCAAAATTATGCATCCCTTCAATGCGTTGGGTAAATAATGATATCTCATGAGATAATAAGGACTGGAATCATGAATGAACCTAATTTAGTAAGGGACTCTGTACACTATGATGGTATTGATAATGAACATTGACTAAGTATATGATGGAATGGAGATTGAACCCAATCCACTATGATAGTCTTGGCAGTGATTTTTAGCTTTGTAAATTATTTTATATTAATATGTGTATGCCATAAACTTATGTATTATGATTATTTTATGCTATCATATCTTATGTTCTTTGATACATCAATGATTCGTATCTAATAAACTACCAAGGTTTATGCCATGAATCTTGATTATGATCAGCTGTATGTTAGGTTTGGATTTCAAATGTTAATCTCATGTTCTCTTATGTTCATGTTATTCTTAAGCGATGATTGATATGTCCCATTTTTACCCTTACTAATCATATGATTTTACCTTTTATTATGTTTCCTTTCCCTAGTTTATGAATAAATGTTTTATGTATTACATGTCTAATAATGGTTCTAGTTTTGAAGAACTTAGTGATAGATGATGTAGATATCTTATGAACATGTTATTTATGTATTGAATTTTCCAAATACACTAGACCTATATGATTTGGGCATGGATTATTTATTTATATATTGAATATTAATATAATAATATATCATATTTATGTATGACAATTATGGGTTTCTATAAAATTATTTTGAGTGAAAAGACTTTATGTGACCAAGATACTATGGAAATATTAAAGAACATTCATTTTTATATTGTCCCTTCATGTGAAATATAAAGTGTGTGACTTGTGAGAAATTTTCACATGAACCATTAACAAATAAAGTTCTATAAATTTTAGTTAATTGATTTTCATAACCAATAAATTTCTATCATTTATTCAATTTTCCCATTCTTACCATTTTATGATAACTTTATATTCCTTTAATAAATTTAGATAGATTGTATTTTAAAATTTCAACATCATTTATAAGCCTAAAATTTTATTCCAAAATAGAATAAAAAATAATTATTTGTTCTTATTCACATGTTGAATGAAAATATTTAACTTTTATATCTTCATGTTTAACACATTCTATTTCTGCGTTTAATTTATAAATTTGGATTGAATTAATTGTTTTCAATTTTTTATTTTCAACAAGAACATCCTTATATTTTCTATTAATATTTTTGAATATTTTGATTTTTTTTTAACATTATGATTAAGTCTATAAATCTATTCATAAAATTTATCTTTATAAATATTAGATTCAGATCATAAAGGGAAATAATATTCACTTACCTGCTTTGTAGAAGCCATCAAACCAAGGGTTTCTACCCTACATTTAGCACCAAATTCATTATAAGAATAATTGGAAAAACTATAAATCCAACCAGCAGTCTTTTATTTTAATTCCTTTTTATATTTTTCTCTATTTAATAGGTCATTATTGAGTATTGGTTGGTTAGGATTGATGATCCCACTTTCTTTGCACTCATAACAGATAACTTCGTTAACATCATTACCCTGTTTTCTTCCTTTATTTCATGGGTAATTATTTTTGTTACTTATTGAGTATATATTTTTATTCTTCATTTAAGATACATGTATAACATGGTATCTTGAACAAGTTTAAAATTCCTAATTATAAGAGTAAGGGGAAAACATTTTTTTATTTAAAATCAATTCCTTTCTATTTTGAATTTTTCTCTAGAGTAATATTTTTCAATTAAATATCATTCTGTAGAAAATATATAATATGATCATATAATGTATAATATTTAAAATTATTAAATTCCTAAATTTATACATTTTTAGTATTCCATTTATTTTTTAAATCTCTTAAAACCCTTTCAAGTATAATATAACTATCGCATATTTCTCCCAAAGAACTCATTCAATTTAAAATACTCATGAATCTATGAAATATTTGGTTAACTATTTATTCTTATCCCATTCTAAATTCATGATACTTATCTTGCCTATTTTAGTTCTTATAATCATATCAAAACCCAAATGAGTATCTTAAAGTATTTTATAAAATACATGTTTAGTTTTTCCTTAAAAATATAACCATACACATTCCTATTAATTACACAATATAAAATACTCAACACCTTGTAATTTAGCATTTACTGTAAAAAAATAATTACCACTAATGTTTAAGGATACACATTGGGAATATTGTATAGCTTCACGATGATTTTAAAATTGAAATTTCTTATGTTTTTAAAAAAACATTATATGAGACTATTAGTATGGCTGGTTTTTTCCATCAAATAGTAGAGGTCTTTGAAGAGTCCATCCATTAGTCACATTCACTCTTGATATCGCATAATAGATATTTTAACCTTGCCTTTTTTATTTAGGATTTTATTATAAAAAATGAAAAAAATGAAAAATCTTGGGAAAACCCTTCGATACCAATTGTTAGGTCCTAATGACAATGGTTGAATGGTCAAGAGGTAGTAAATTAACCCTTTCAAAATTTAAGTAAATTATTGTTGAATTTAATAATTATTATAGTGAAAAATAAATAGAAATGAACTCAGAAATTTTTATAGTATTTCAAATATGAATTATCATAATCTATTATTCAACCCTCTCTGTACTGAGAGATATGAAACCAACTAAAATTGGACTCTTTGACTTTTGAGGTGAGATAAAAACCCTTTTACAACTACATTTTCAAAACCTGGAGGCACAACCCAAGATGATATCATTTTTCACACCTAGTGTCTTAACTTGATGACCCAAACTTTCTCACACCTGGAGGAAAAACCAAAAATATTCCTTTTGAAGTGGTGGTAGAAACCAAAACTTCCATTTAACAGGTCCAAGGAACAACTATATCCCTGGCCTTTTTATGGTTTTGGTATAACCAGATTCCTAACATTTTTTAAAGTCACAACCCACTATCCTATGTTTTAAAGGTTGTTATAAACTGATGTAATTACTCACACAGAAATAATATAAATAACTAAAAACACATAACCAGATAAAAAATTTAATATCTAAGTGACAAGTAATAAATATTCTCACTAGCAATAATGGATCAAATAATTATAGTTTGATTGATAATAGTATTTTATCACTAATGTATGTCTCACTGTTCAAGAATATCCTCAAACTCATGTATATTGATCTAGATCATTTTAACTTGTTATATAGATTTCATCTATTGATATTAGATTCAATGCAGGAATCCCAATGCATTTCCATTCCTCCTAAAGCATCATATTATTTATTCATTGAATTCAAATCAAAAAAATACCCAAATGGGTTACTTATATAATTTTTAATATTAAAAACAATTTTATAGTGATAACATGTTAGAATAATTAATACAATATGAACAAAAAATAATAATAAACATGAAAAATACTTGGAACACTCCCATAAAATATGTGAAATAAGCTGTCTAAATTTGAAGAAAATTTAATTTGAATGTCATGTTTTTCCAAGAAACAAATCAATATTTTAACCTATGTTATAGACATTAAATAATGTATGTAATTATCTGAAATAAAATTATTTATAATCAAAATAATGAAAAATTATTTAAGTTAACATTATGTCAATAAAAACATTTAAAATAATTTTATAGTAAATAGAAAATTATAAATAGAAAAAAGGAATAGAGAATATATAATCAAAGAAATGATTACCTGCTAGGCATAAAAGGTTTCTCATGATATTTCACTATTCTTGATATGTCCTACCTTATGGTAGGTCATTGTCACGGTCACTTGGTTTTATAATTCATGGTAACTTAACATATAACATACATTCACATGAACCATCCGGTCACTTGAATAAATAACATGCAGTAACTTGACATATCTTTGTGTGATCACTTAGTTTTCCTTATTATAGTAACTTGTCTTATATTCATGGGTTCAATTGTTTTCCTTCATGTTGTCCCCTTCAAATATAATTTTCAGTTACTTGGTTTTTCTTCATATATTCAGCTATAAATGCAATGTGCAATTACTTGGATTTCCTTCATGTGGTCATTTCATTTTCCTTGATAAATTCGGTTCAAGAATTTACAAAGCTTTTTCTAAAGGTTAGTTTCAAAATTTTCTAAATTTCTAATAACATACTAAGAAAATACTTGTAGAACATAAAAAACCAACTCATATTATGAATTTTTTTATCCAACATCAATTTATATTATTTTTATTATTAAAACATAAAATCAAATTATATCAAGGAGATACTCAAAATTCTACCACATTTATCAAAACTGAAAATCAATGTGGATCAAGGACACAATCAACAGATGTATCAATTATATACACATCAAATTCTGATCTTCCTATACATTCATCACAACAATATTCCCCTTTGAAATACAATGTTCAATGAAATAGATTTTTTGTATAAACTTTATTAAATTATAAAAAATATATTCAATAATAGTCATGTTTTTATATTTATTCAAGGAAAAATAATCCTTCCACTTATCCCCCATTCTGACCACCGACTTTTATTTCTTCTATATTTCTCTATTTCTGTACCTTTAAAATCTTCACAACATATTTTCATATATTCAATATTGTGTTTGAATTTCAAATTTGAAATAAAAAAATCATTTAACTTATCTTGATTCAATCAAATCATTTTGATCATATTCTAATATAAAACTTTTTAATTAAAAATGGTAGTTTTCATATTTTATAATTAATAACAAACTCACTAGATAAACCATTTCATCACTACTATTTGAACTACCCAAATTTCAATATTTGGGATGTGACACCATGTTTTATGGCGTTACCAATTGGTTTCTAGAAGTTTTTCTAAAACTACATGAAGACTGATGAAATATACCAAACTCTAAAATGTATAAATACTAAATCTCCTAGATCCACTGAATATCATATATGCACCAATGTGGTGTGGTCTCTAATATAAATAATTTGAGTCTCAAATATTAATGAGAAAACAACTATCATCTGATTTTATTTGATGTGTAATGTATTTCTTTATAGTACAAAACTCATTTTACACAAATGCTTGAAACATAGTGGTACATCATAGTGTAGTTGCTTATAGACACCCAAAAGACTAGATTTTTCATTGATCAATTAAATTTAGACCCTTCACGGTGTAATATACTTTTGCAGTGTGGAAACATTATTCTTCATCCAAACTATGACATAACTATTGGCTATGGAATGGATGACACCAAATATTTAGGGAAACTTTAATAATCCAAGATATCATTATATATGTGAAATAAATACCTTCCATGGTTCATCTTGTTTTAAAAAAACAACCAATAATCAATTTATAGTGTAGAAATTTTTTGGAAACAAACACCACCAAATCTCTAGGGTAATTGAAAAACTCCTAGCCAGTATTAAACTATAGCCTTTAGTGCTGTGGAGTAGAACATGTATACAATCTAAAAATTGGTCTTCCACTACCAACAAACATCCAAAATGATCTCTAATTAATATCACTTACCATTCTCTAATTGTTTCACCTAAAATATATTAAAAACATTGGGAAATGTTTTCATAAACAACATCACCATATTCAAAACATTTACATGTTTACATGAATTATAATATCTTCTTCTTCAAGTCTAACATGAAGCTCCAAAATCAACCGTGAATGATATAAAATATTCTTCATGATCATCCATACTTAAACAATATCAAATATTATTCATCAACATCAACACTTGACACAATCTCTAAGTATAACATATAATGATTACACAATGCATACACACTCCACGAATGACATCCATTTCTTGCACACCAATATAAAAAACTGAATGAAAAACTTAATGAAACTTCATCACATTAATGTACCATAACACCATTTAACATATCACCATTTTAATCTATATTTTCAAAAAATGCAATGTAACATTATAGATGAAACAATCTACCCCTTTGGATTTTGGTTGACAATATCACATACTCCAACTCTCTCTCCTTTTGTAAATAAAATGAAAAGAGTCTCTTCACATAAATTTATTTATATTCCTCTAGGTTTATCCTAATTTTTGACTTCAATACTTTTATCTATGAATTTCATAGGATTTAATTTTCTACCTCATACACCCCCTCGATCAACATACTCCATACTCTGTATTTTCTAGAGAACTCATCATCATATGACAAATTTGAAAAAACCCATATTTTTAAGTGAAATAAACATCTTGTCATTATTATGCGATTTTCAGAATAATAGATATCATTCTATATATTTTTATATACTATGTCTCATATATTTTCACCCCACTTGTAAAGATATTATCAAAAAAAATTCATTCATAGCTTCATTCTTATAAAAAATTCAAACAAGTTAATTTACCACATGTAAAATAATCATCAATAAATTCTCGAAGCCTACTGAGATAGAGCTCGGTGTAGGAGATAAGAGACTTTGTTAAAAATATCAGTTCTACCCGTATCATTCACTAATTCTCCTAAAAACATTAATCATGAATAATTTAAAACCTTTAACATAAATATTCCTTTGATCTCAATCATATCACCTAAACCTGTTAGTGAATAACTAGTTAAGCACTATATTGTGAGACATATAAGATTTAGAGTCAAGTTATACCACTTATATGTAATTGATAACACTTGATTTGATTTATCTTCATCACTTTATAGAAAACATTTCTTAGATAATGCTAAAAAACCCTTAAATTCAAATTATAATCAACTCCCCTTAATTTCATTAGCTTTGCACAAATACCAATCAAAGAATTAATCTCCAAAATGGGGCAACAACATATTGATTATAATAATTTCAAACTCTATAGACTTTTAATATCCATAAACACATTAAAATTATACTAAGTTGTTAGTAAAAAAACTGATAAATCAATTAAACTTCCATTATTGAATTTTATTCTTCAATAGGTTGTCCATTAAAAGTTTCCAAGGGCTTCCATCACTTAATAAGACCAGATACCCTATATAAAACTTCATAAAAAAAAGTATACCATTTGGAAAATTTATTTCTGGATTTCACACTAATTTCACGCTTAACCAGTCATCAAATATAACTTTAGTTTAACTTTCCTGCACACTCCCCCTGATTCCACATGTGGAAAATGTTTCATACCACTATTAAGAACACATTTACTCTCTAAAAGAAAATAATTATCTTATTTCAATGAGTACAAATTGAAATATCGCCTTTAATAGATGCACACATAGTTAATCCACCTATTCACCACGAATTTATACTCTTTTTAATGAATCCACCCCATGGATCATGTCCCCCATTAATTATTCATTATTGAACATATTATATATATATATTAGGAAGAGGGTTTAACACCAAAATATTCATGTTGAAAATTATGGAAGGAAATTACAAGATAACTCTTTTCATCTGACCTGATTTATGAACTCTCCTTGGACGAAATCACATATAAACACTTCTCTTAAGATGTTTAAATATGAATTATTCTTCTTACAAATCATGGTATTCATTTCCTTTATAAGTTTCATCTCATATTTTCCAGTTTTTTCTCTAATGCACTATTTTTTCATTATTTTTCATGACTCTAAATCTATTTAAGAGAAAATATACTATTATTATTTTTGGGATTTGTTGTGGTATGAATGAAACCACTTACACATAATTCTTCCATTACTTGCATGATTTTCATGAGAGAAACCTCTTTATTTTTTGTGGATCTCAGTTTTCCCTCTTTTAATTCCAACAAGGCTATTGTTCCATAATACCCTTTTAATTTTTATAGAGATCCATTTCATAATATATTTAATATTCCTTCAAACACTTGAATCTATTTTATAATTTAAATTATTTTCTTTCTAAACCTATTTGACTTTTACTAATCACTAGATAAGTTTTCCTTCTCACTAGTGTTATTCTTCTCTTATTAAAAAACTTAAAAATAAGTCCTTTAAATACACATTAATAATAGTTTATTTTATTATAGTCACTAATTATCTTTTCCGCATTGGTATGTTCTCCCATTCTTATTATAATATAATTCTATATAACCAATCTTACAAAAAAAATAAAACATATTTTCATGAAATATTTATACCTTTCAATAGATTTACATGTATATGATGTAATAATAGTATTTCCCTAATTTCACATCTTAAAATTCCTCTTTCACACATCCATTATGTGTCCTAAAATGATAAAAAAGTAAAACTTATTTAATATTTCCTTTATGAGGTTTTCTTTTCAATATTTTATATGAAACTTATTCTTATTCTTCAAAAAAAGAACTTATTCCTTTGGATTCTTAATCATCACATTATTCTTCCTCGATATTCCTTTCAAGTTCTCAATTTGATAATTATTTAATTCACAGACAACTATCACTTGTCATTCATAATTTTCTCATAAGGTAGACATTTATTATCAATGGAGTTTCTCTTTTTCTATGTTTAATTTCAATTCATGAATAATTTATCCAATTATATCAGTTTGTTCTTTCATTTTCTTTTTCATTATAAGAAAAGTTTTTGGGAAAAAATATCTTGAGGTAGCATTGAAGCATTTTTTGTTTGATATTGTTTGTCAACAAAGAGGGTTTCCTGGGTTAGTTATCAAGTACTAGAGATATTATTCAAAATCTATCTTGACAAAGAACCATGAAAAAGGAATATATTATCTACAGGTGGTATAAAAAGAAAATATACAAGTTGTTGTTGTTTTCCAGTGGTTTCCAAATTGTTTGGTCCAAAATTTGGAGATTGGAGAAAAGTGTTTTGGAAAAGGGAGTTTCATTCCAGTTATCAGAAGGTTTAAAAAGTTTCATTCTATATGTTTTTCAAGATTAGAACATCAAAATATGGAAATGGAAACATGTTCGTTCAAGTTTTGGAGTTGCGTGCAAGGTGACTAGTGCAAAAGAGGCTTGGGAAGATGGATTAACACATTTGAGGGAAAGTTCTATGCCGTGTGCTTAGGGTCTTCAAAATTCCTATAAATTGAGTACTACCCACCTCACTTCTCATATGCACATCATTAAGAAAAAATCAGAGATCTGGCCGTACAAGTGGTGTGGACGTGTAAGTAGAGAGTTATTCCGAAGTTGCACGTAAGATGTGAGTTGTGTGCCAATTGTGATTTGGGTGTAAAGGGGTATGAGTCACAAAATATTTGAGTACCACACAAGGTGGTTTTTACATGATAAATATTACACATACATTTCATTCTTAATGTAGCATGCAATTCACTCTAAGGATTCAAGAAATTTGGATGTTTCCCAGTATACATGTGGTAAAGCAGAGTTCATCAGTATGTGAAAGTGTAACATCAAGAGAGCATCTATCTATAGTTGAGGATACAGAATTCAGGAAACTGAAGGGACCTACAAGTCCCTAATCTATTAGTTTATCCCTTTCAAGTTAATTGGGAAAAGAAAGAGGAAGACAGTGATCCTTCCCACCAGCAGTGAGCCAGAGGAGGATACATAGGGTGTAACCCTTGGGAATGTAGTGAGCAGACCCTAAACAATGTAAAGGTAGTGAGACTGGACATAGATTATCTATCATGGACCTTGTAAACAACAGTGTGCTTTTAGTGGATTTGGTACATCGACACATCATTGACTTATGCTCCTTGGACGTAGTCCAGTGAGGGTGAACCAAGTAAAATCGTTGTGTCTCATGCATGATTTAATTTTTTTTTCATATATTGCTATGGGATAAAGAGAAAAGTATGTTTTGTTTAATGGAAAACCAATATCAAAAAGAGAGTAGTTTTAATCTTTCATACCCTGATTCACCCCCCAGGATATTCAACCTAGTGGACCTAACAATAGTCTTCCTTGAATCAATCTTCCTCTACATTAATTTTATGTTCCCTTCCTTAAAATATTCTATATAATAATATTTATTTCAACCTTCAATCATCATGAATTGAACTTCACTCCTTAAATATTGAATCTCATTTTGTTTTCTACATTAATAATGTCCAAATTTACCAAATTATTTAGTTTCCTTTTTTATACTAACATCCCCCAAGTACATATGTGATTTAAAACCTAAAAAATCAAAAATTAAAAGAGACTTATACTACAATGTTACTATTAAATATACATAATAGATCAATGTTGTTAAACTCTTTAAGAATACTGAAATTATTAGATGTCTTATTATTATTATTATTATTATTAATTCTTAATATATTACACTCTTCAAAAATAGAATTAATTTCCAAACATCAAACTTGTTAAAAAAATTATTTGTTGTCTAAATATAATTCTCTTATCTATATTAATCACCATAAAAATACTCTAATATTATTCACTTATTCTTTAGAAGATGAAAATGAGATATCTTCTTGAATATTTATTATTTTAAGGAATTATTAAAGGATTATATGTCCCAAGAGTAAATATCTAGGTTTCTTTGATAAGTCTCGTATATAATCCCATTCCAAATTTGATATAATATACCAACAATCAATATATGACAATGATTACTCGAATGTATTTCAAAGTTTACCAAAAAATATTTCTTCATTTTAGAAAAATTATTTCCACTAAATACTGAAGCCTTCATAAGAGATTATATATCTTTAATAGTTTTAAAAAACAAATATGTATGGTTGAATCATTAACAGAACATTTAGGACTTTATTCTAATTTTAGAGACACTTGTCACCCTAAAAGGGGGGTTGAATTAGGGTTTTGGTCTTATTTTAACTTTATCCAACTTTTTTCTTTACATCAAGTTCTTTTTCCCTCATTGGATGTAACAATAGTCAACCATTGATTTATTATTTAATCTAAACTAAAAAATGTAGAAATATAATTCACGGGACACATATATTTTTATGTGGTTCATCGTTAAATGGTTACTCCAAGGAACATACACTAAAAATTATTTTGGTGTACCAAATCCATAATAACTCACTTTTGTGTGGATATAATGTTTAGTTAGGGTCACTCCTTATCAAGGATCAATACCTTTTACTCTATTATACTCACTACATTCAAAAGGGTTACAAGTTTAGGGATAACACACTAATTCACAAGACCATTTCTTCTTCTTCTCTTTTACACACCTCATCAGTAAAGGTAATGGTTTATAGACTTATAGTTTTATTCATAGTTTAATGACATAAAGGTTTCTCGAATTTATGTACTTGAATTATACATTCTATATTCAAAATATTGATGCTCCAATGAAAACTAGTGTGAAACATCTAATTCAATTCCAAATATAAAAAACTCTTTGTCTATAGAGTTGAGTCTTTGATCTTCAGTTTTACGTCACATAGTAGAAACTTAAAATATAGATAATATTCAAATTAATAGAAATATTCATTAATACATTTTGTATTCCTTTAATAAATTGGGTGGATTAATTATATACACATCAATTTATGATCTTCCCAAATTTTCATCACAACGGGCTTCCACCTTGAAAAATAATATTCAAGAAATAAAATTATATAGAAACTTTGTGCTCTTCTAAATCATATATTCAAACACTCTTGTTGTTCTCTTCCTTCAAGGAACACAAAGTTCCATCCTCTTACCCTTTATTTACCCTTTTTCCGTAATTTATTTTATATTTATCTATTTCCCTATCTTTCAAATCATCAAAATAAATAATCATATATCCAATAATGTGTTTTAATTTCAAATTTGAAATTCAAACATCCTTAAAATTATCCCACTTCAATCTCATACCTTTTAGAATCCTTTATTTAATATCAACCTTTTAAATTTGAAATTATAGTTTTTTGATGTTATAATAAGTACCATAATCACATGAGAAACCATGTCAGTTATGCTATTCAAATTTCTTGGATTTCAAGATTTTTGATGTGAAACCAAATTCTATGGCATATCCAATTTGTGTAAAACATTTATTCATAAACTAGCTGAAAAATATTGGTGTAGACTAACCTCAATGGCCTAGAGATCATCCATATTCAATATCCACTAAATATCACATACCCACCAATGCAGCATGGCCCTAATGCTATAGCATGGGAGTCCCAAATATTCAATAGAAACAAAATCATGTTGATCATTGTGGTGTAGAGTATTTCCTTATAGTGAATAAATCTTGTTACTCTACTGGTTGTGTAATTAAAAAAATCATTAATAAAAGAACTCATGTTTCCACAATTGCAATTTTACTATGTTTTAAAATAGAATCACATAGAATGAATTTTACATTTCATTAAATATAATATTTATTATAATAGGTAGAAATAATACATGGAGATAAATGAAAAAGAACAATTCTCACAATATTTTAAACTCTATAGTCTTTAATTATCCAATAAAGATCTCTCTTTCTATAAAAATAGTAAAAATAAATAGAAGAGTTATTATATGATAGAAATTATCAAGGAAAGCACAGAACCTTTATAATTGAATTAGTGATTAATGAAGTATGAAAATGGTGGAGTATATATATAATGTGTAGTGGGAAACATGACCGTTATGATTTGATTCTTACCTTATACTTGGTCAATATAACAATTAGTATATATTATTGTTGGTCAATATAACCACTGGGCATTATGACCCTTAAAATTAGTTTACATAATAAGTATTAATGAAAAATAATTGATTTAAAGGGAGAAATAATGTCCTCAACCAATATGATCATGCATTTTTAGCCCATATTTTAGAATTTTGGTGCAAGATAGAATCACTAGAGTATTCTATTGACCAAGACCAATTAGAGATTCAATAAGTATGGCTTGAGAGAAAGTGACAAGATGAGAAGATCAAGATAGTGGAGATCAACACTAGATCAATGTTAGCTGAGCTGCCACATGAAAATACCACCATTTCACTCCTTACCTTTAGGGAATATGCTGATGTAATAATGGATTATGTATCTTGATCTTAGTATTATAAAAGTAACCTTTTCTTATTTGAAATTAAAATGAGGTTTATTCCATCCCAATTTTATTTTTAATTAATTAACAAAATAAACATAAATTTGAATATGACTATGATAAATATTTTTTTGGATAAAAATAAAAAATAATTATATTTTTATAAAATATATAATATCAATTAATAAAATAAATAAAAGTTATTTTCAGGCAATAGTCTTGTAAAACAATATTTATTTTAATATAAATGATAATATAATTTTATAATATCCCAAGTAATTTTTATAAGGTTGAGAAATTTAATTACGTAACAAAAACTATAACTTTTGAATAAATAATAATTTTTATTTAGAAGATAAAAATATAATATTTAAAAAAAAATCATAAAAGAAATATTATACATGAAATAATCAAATCAAAATTTAGTAAAAGTAATATTTTGAGAATTTTATAAAATAATTTATTTTTTAGTGAATAGTAAAAATATTGTTTGATGTTATAAGTATTATTTATGACATCATAAGTGGGGTACTGTATCAGTGATAATATTCATCCCGATTGGGCTTTCTGGCCATTGGGCATTCGAGTCATGAAATGGGTGGTAACACGAGCATGACGTATAGGTGGTGACGCTTGCATGATGGAAGAAGGGCCTCTAGGCCATCCAATAGTGGACCTACATGCCATGTCATGGGATTCATTCCCACTGGGCCTTCGAGGGAAAAATATAATGTAATAAAGTGGTTGTTGGGGTGGATTATCCCTTATATGGTCTATGAACTGCCTTTTGGGGCTCTGTGTGTGGTGTGGGTTTGAATATAATTATTTCCCCAAGCACTTAATATAATATAATAATGATTAGATAATCAAAATAAATAAATTTGTGGCCCAAAATAAGTTATTTTATTAATATAATGTTTAATAATGTAAAATTATATTCCAAACCTGTAATTAACTTTCCAAATTCTAAAACGGAAATGAATCTCTTTAAAACAAGTTTGTGGAAATATTATTTTCTTATTCCAAAAGTAAAATAAAAAAACTTATTTTGGTTCTATCGTAGATAAATTTTAAAAAACAATTCCTTGATTTTCTAATATTGTGATAAAAACCATAGAAAATTCAATGGTTTTCCATTTTCCCAAACCTATAACTACAAGGCCAATATTTAGATATTAAAAACAATTCTTATCTATTTTTAATAAATAACCACATATCTACCCCATTTCATTCACTCCCAATGAATTCAGAATTAATTTTCCTCATTTTCCATGTTAATAACCTTCCCAAGGAGTTTTTAATGTTTCAAGGAACTATCCTCATGCTTTAAGAAACTATCTCACAAGGTAAGGGACTCTCTTCCACTCCAATTTTATCCAAGTACTTCCTTTATATCTATTCCTATAATTTCAAATTTATTGTATTATCATGAGCTTTTTATCATTCCATTACTATATAAATGTTATTTGTAATGTCCCAGAAATTCTGTATAATTTTTTTAATTATGTGGAATTATTTTAAGACCGCGAAATCTGACGGCTCGTGATTCCAAGGTTCAGAGTGCCTGGAATGATCCTTCGATGTTTTGTTAAGCTTTAATTAGCGTGTGTAATAAATTTTCCAGAAAAAGAGGAATAACTCATAAACGGTTACTCGGATCAGAAATCCAAGGGCATCGTTGAGCTCAGGATGGTGGGTTTACCCTAGGTGCGACTTAAGTTTAGTCAGCGCGAGCCTCCTTTGAGAAAAACCCTAAAATCTCATAACTGTAAATAAAATAATTAATTAAAGTAGTTTTATTTTTCAAATTCTTATAACTCACAAATGGTAATTCATATTAAAAATCTGAGACCACCTCTAAACTCATGAGGGTATGCTTTCTTTAAGCAGATACTAGCATTGGCCGACGTGAGCCACTAGTGAAAGTTGGTTTTTGGCCGTAAATAAAATAATTAACTGACAATTATTTTATTATAAAATCCATAACTATTAAACGGTAACTTAGATTGGAAATCTGAGAGTACCATTGGGTTCTTTGGGAATGTTTCACTTAGGCAGAGCTTAACCTTAACCGTAGCGGGTCGAGGGTGACTATTAATAATTTTTCGACCTTTTTTTTGGGTATGTTCAAAAAATGCGTGAGAAGCATTTTGTAACTTTTGAACTTGTGCTTGGAATTGAAATATGAGAACACCATTGAACTCGTAGTGCCGATATTTTCTTAAAGAGACCTTCACCTCGACCGCAGTAGGTCGAGGGTGGAAATTGGTTTTCAGATTTTTGTGGGAGAAAATAAAATAAACATGCTTTATTTTTTTTTTGAAATTGAAACCTCCCATTTGAAACATGAAGTTGGTGACCACACGATTGTGTTCGGGCATTTATTGTCGGGCATAAAATTCCTAGTTACACAAAATGTGTAACCACATTCCTCTTTTATTAATATGATTCATTAATTTGGAATTAATGAATCATCTTTAACACTTGGATTTCTCCAAATTAAAGGTGCCAACTTAATTTAATTAATGTACTAATATTAATTAATGTATTGCTTAATATTATTTATTTTGGAATCTTATCTCTTGTGGGAAAAGGGATTGGCAAAGGAGGGGAGAGCTTTGGAGTGTTGGAATGATCTTTCTCCAACAAAGGAGATCCTCCAACAAAGAACGTCTTCCGAAATCACAGAATGAGGAACCGGCCTTGAAGCGTCCTGCGGGAGTGACTAAAGTCACCTCTTAGAGGTAGGGGTTGTAATTTGAAGTACGATTAAATTAATTTATCAATTCTTTATATTCTGGTTTCACAATGACGATAGCCAAACTAACATGGCCATCGTCCCGTGTATATACCTTGCCTTTTATCTTCTGATTCTCTGCGATTTCTTCATGCATTCTGCAATGCCAAATATTTAATGATGCAGGAAACACAATATTTTATTCTTTGTGACATATGGACGTGGATCCCTCGACCCAAGCATCACGAATATGTGATCGTTTTATTTTTCAGGCTTGGAACGAAGTGGCAATGGCTCGTAGAAGAAGGTGGTGGTCGACACCCAGTCGGCTGCGAGGAAAGAAGGGAAGCACGCTTCCGCGCTGCCGGATGATGAGGAATATGTGGCCCGTTGGCCATGGTGGGGTAGGGAGGCAGATGTCATCCGTCCGACCGCATGGTGGAGGGGTGGTGCGCGTCCACGCCGCCGGAGCAGGAGGTCGCGACGGAGGTCAGAGGGTGGTCAACACCCGGCCGGCCGTAGAGGAGCAGCGGTGCGCAACCGTGCCACTGGGAGGAGGACCGAACGGAGTAGTAGCCAGCCGTTGCAGTTCGGCAGGACCCGCTCATGTCCTGTGGTGACTTGGCAATGCCTAGAGACGCTGCCCCTTTGCAGTTCCGAACAGAAGGGGGTCGGTTACCCCTTCGGTGCCAGCTCGGGCGGACCGTGCCACCGGGCTGCACCTAGTGCGGGCCAGGCTAAGCCACCCCCTTTGCGGTTCAGGCCCACCGTAGCCCAGGATAACTAGGTCGACCTAAAATCTGGCCGGGTCGACCCAAACTAGTTTGGGTTGGGCTGGGTCGGACTGGACCCGGGCCCATCTAGACCCAGATACACCTTTGTGGCCATATCTTGAGAACTAGGCATCCGTTTGACGAACCATCTACGGAAATGGAATCCTTGGATAGAGACAGTTATTTTTAGTATACTCTAATTGATTTTTTGATAAAGTTGGGGTACGGATGGATTGGATTGAACCCCAAATCCAACTGGTCCCTCGGAGTGGAAATGCTAATAACTTACAGACCGGGCGTCCAATTGATGCGCCGTCTGTTGTGTTGGGTCCCTTATGATGTGACGGACCTTTGGGATACTTCTTCATGGGAGTTTGGGGGTAGTTTAGGTATGACCGATGGCTTGGGGAGCAGTTCTTCTAAGCGCGATACGTATGAAACCCTACGACTGGCTGAGACATGACGAATGCTAACCATTTCGACTCGGAGTGACTTGAAAGGCCCAGTGGGGAGCGCCTCTGTGTGATGCAGTAGACCCATGGTGGGGAGTACCTCTGTGTGATATGGTAGACCCACAGTACTCAACAGGAGGAGTACCTCAGTAGGTCACGAGGGGGAGCGCCTTTGTGTGACGCAGCAGACCCACGGTTGGGAGCACCTCTGTCTGACATCGCAGGCCCACGGTACTAGAAAGGAGGAGTACCTCAGCAGTATAAGGTTAGTGAGAAGTGCCTATGTGTGATGCGGTAGGCCCACTATACTTGTTAGAGGAGGAGCTCTCTAGCAGCCTAAGTATTCAACGTTGTGACTGGGAATGTTACTCGTTATTATCCCTAGATAATCTCGTGGTTGGATATCAACATTCATAGAAATCTTGTGTAGGTCAGATCCTGTGTGGGTCAATGCTCAGTGATCCTGTGTGGGTCAGTGCGTACCGATCCTTTGTGGGTCAGATCCTGTCGGGGTCAATGTCAATGATCCTGTGTGGGTCAGCATATACCAATTCTGTGTGGGTCAGATCATGTGTGGGTCATTGTCGGAGTGAGTACCTATCGATCTTGTGTGGCTCAGACTCTGTATAATTAGTAACACTGCCTCTTGAAAGAATAAGATGATCTAGATATATGACTAATCATTTTTACTTATATACTTCACTAAAAACCTGGTTTGAGATGAGACTCTGTTAGAACTAAGACTTTTACCTTCATGGTAATATCTTTGTGGTGATACCTGTGTGGTACTTTTAACTTTTTGGTGTTACCTGTGTGGTACTTTTACCTTCGTGGTGTTACCTTCGTGGTGTTACATTTGTAGTATTCTTCCCTCATGTGTGAGATGCTTATATCTTGATAACATATGTGTATGTATGGGCATATACCTAAGTAAAGTTTATTTCTTTCTCTGTGGTTTTCCTTTTTGGAACTTTAGGAGACCTATGGGGTCTCGGGGTCCCTACTGAGTATCATTATACTCACCTCTACACAGGCTTATTCCGCACCTTGTTGGGTCTTCTGTAGATGATGTACAACATTGATCGAGGATGAGGGAGCCAGGAATGGATGGTGCACGAAGGTGGACCATTCAGTGTGACAAGATGTGGAGGAGACAGATAGACGTGGAGTGCTGAGGGGACAATGTGTACCTACCCTTCAGGTAGGAACCTTGGAGAATGACCCACTAGTTTTTTTCTTTTTCCATTCAGTTTTACTTGTACCTTTACAGTTGGGCCTATATTCCGACCCCTTTTACTTTCATCACTCTTTTACTACAACATTTTACTTCACAATTACTTATTTTTGTGTTCTTAGACCATATGTTTGTATAGGATTAAAGGAAATGCCTTCCTGTTTTAGGGATTATGCCTCTCGATGCTAGTCGCCAGCCCCTGGCCTTTGGATGGTGGGCTTGGGGTAGTTACAGCTTGGGCCCCGGGGGACGGGTCGTGACAACGTGGTATCAGAGAAGTTAGGTTCTAATAAAAAACTAGGACTCTAATCTTTTCTGTGAAGAAATAATGTTAAGTGTTATGAGTGTGGTTTTCAGTTCGGGGATTCTAGTGTTGGTGCGGCAGCCGACATATCCATAAACTAGGACCCTGGATTCTGATTTCTGACTCTGCATATAAAAACAATGATTGCGTGTGTTTTTGAAAAGATTTTCTATTGATTTATTTGGAGTCAGATCACTAGGTATAACTTAATGAATGTGGAACACCTGTTCCTTATCAAGATTTAGCCGCTTAGATAGCCGCCCAGGTTTCCTGAGGTAGTACACGATGATGTCCCACCAAGGGATGAGGCCTCAGTGCAGGGGCCCCTTATGGCATTGGCACCTTCGGGTGGTGTACCAGCAACATCGCTACCCATTGGACATTCGTTGCCACTATCTCCACTAGTAGAGGGTGCACACTGAATGAACGTGTTTCACAAGTTCCAACAGAAGAGGCCTCCGAGGTTCCGAGGCAAGACGAACCCTTAGGAGGCGGAGGACTAGCTGAGGCTGTGGATAGAGTTTTTTTCCTAGTTGTGACACCAGTAGAGAAAATGTTGATCTTAGCTTCTAGTATTTTATAGTGACTGACCATGAGGATGGTCCTCATAGTGATGAGGCTTCGGTACATGGATCATTTCCTGGGATAGTACCTTCAGGTAGTGTGCCGGCTATATCATTTCCCGTTAGTCAGCAGTTACAACCAGAAGTACCGGTATAGGAAACATTTAGGATTAGTGCCTTAAACGTGTTTCAGCATCAGATACCCCTCAGGTTCTGAGGCGAGCCTAACTTAGAGGAAGCTGAGGACTGGCTTGAGGAGGTGGCTGAGAGTTCTCTAGAGCTTCTAAAGCTTTGGCATGACGACATGTAGATAACTGAGTATTCATCAAGGTGTACTAGTCATTCCTGGTACCCAATTAATACGATACGATCAGTGCTTCGGGGCTCAGACTTCTGAGCGCGGTGTGTTTAAGGGCATTCGAGCCATCACTATTCATATGAGAATTCATACCTGTGTTAGGGTGATAGAGAGGAACTTTGCCGTTGAATGTTCTCTGGCTGAGCGGATACAACCAGTGAATGTTAGTAGAGGGAAAGCAAGAAACTGGCACCAGTCTCAGGGATTTGGGCATGTAAAAAAAATTTGGGAAGAAGAAGTGTTAGGGACAAATGAATCTATAGGGCTAAAGAGGTGGAAGCAGAGCTAGGAGAGCAGCATGAGGTGGTGTACATTTTGACATGTTACAACCACCTCCCTTTTTGGTCCCCCCTAATGCTTAGGGAGCTGGACGACAGGGGAAGGGAGCAGCTGCATATGTCCAAGGAGTGCGACCCAAGGGCTCTAGGAATGATTCGATAAACGGTCTGTGTCTACTACTAGTTGCCGTATTAATTGACATAGGTACCAATCATTCCTTCCTTCCAAAAAACTTGTCCAAAACCTAGAGTTTCCGGTTAAGCCGCTGACTTGACCATCATGTCTGGAGATACCTTTGGGAGGAGAATCGATAATCACACTTACACCGATGGTGTTATCTGACCCTTGAGGAGAGAGATTCGATTGGAACCTCTTACTGGCAGTGTCGAGGCCTTACGATGTTAGTTTGGGTATGGATTGGATATCCACATTTCATACTTATATTGGTTGAATTAGGCTAAAAGTTTGTGGTCTAACTACAACATTGGAATGGTATTTTCCTTGGTCGGAGAAAAAGGATACTCAGGCAGCACATGATAAAATCTTGCATATGAGGATGTGGTCGATCACTCATGAGTTGGCCAGCCTTACCCTCGTGGTAGCAGGATTTTTCAGTTTTCAGTTCCCAATAGGGCTGGCTAGAGTTCCTCCGGGACTATGACTTTGAGATAGTCTAAACTCCTAGGAAGGGGAACGTGGTAGCAGATGCACTCAGAAGAAGGTCTGGTCTAGAACTGGTGAGTGAGGCATCAGAGTAGATCGTCGCGCTGTAGATATCCTTCGTGGATAGAGATGAATCTCCTTACCTCCAGTATATGACTATCAGTCTCCCACAACTTCAGCATGTCAGGGAGGCACTACTTGGGGACACTAAATGTGAGGCTCGATGTGCTTATATATCCTCAGGGAAGGCACCTGATGGATTTTCTGAAGTTGGGGATGCGTTGTCCTCTTCAGAATACAATACCATGGTACGAGTAGCGCTACAAGAGGAGGTGTTGAGGGAGTTCCATACGTCCCCTCTGGCGGTACATCCAAGTGTGGTGAAGATGTACGAGGTCCTTCAGTGTCAGTAATGGTATCTAGGGATGAAGAAAGCATTGACATATTTTGTATCATGATGCCTCACTTGTTAGAAAGTGAAAACTGCTTAGAGATGGCAGAAGTCTTATGCCGACAGGAGGAGGGAGATCATGTCTTCCTACGATTCTCACCTCGATGAGTTTTGCAGAGATTTGGTTAGGGAGGCATGTTATCTCTGAGGTTCATCGAACCTCTCAAGATTCTCAGCAGAGTGGGCAAGGTGGCATAGTGTCTATCTTTTTCCCCACAGATTCACCAGGTGCATAATCTTTTCCATGTGTCACAGTTGAGGAGATGCGTGCATGATATATCACTTGTTATAGACCATGGTTAGATGGACTTAGATAATGGGGCAATGTTTATGGAGGTTCTAGTAGAGATTGAGGATCGATAGGAGTGGGTACTTTGTGGGTAGTCGATACCTATGGTGCACACTTGCTAGAATCACGGGAACCTCTAGGAGAGCACATGGGAGCGGGAGTCTCAGATCCATGCTCAGTAACCACCATTTTTTTCCTTAGTCCATGTTGTGGCTTTCAGGGACATAAATCCCTAAGCTGGGGAGAATGTAATATCCCATAAATTCTGTATAATTTTTTTTAATGATATGTAATTATTTCGAGACCGTTAAATCTAATGAAGAACGATTCCAGGGCTTGAAGTGCCCGGAATGATATGGCGATGTTTTTTTAAGCTTTAATTAGCACACGTAAGCTGTTTTACTAAATAAAATAAAATAACTTGTAAACAGTTACACGAATCAGAAATCTGAGGGCACTGTTGTGCTCTGGATGGAGGGTTTACCCTAGGTGTGACATAAGTTTAGTCGGTGCAGGCCTCCTGTGAGAAAACCCAAAAACTGCATAACCGTAAATAAAATAATTAAATAAAGTTATTTTATTTTTCAAATGTTCATAACTCACAAATGGTAACTGAAATTAAAAATTTGAAACTACCGCTGCACTCATGAGGTTATACTTTCTTTAGGTAGATACTAACATTGGCCGACATGGTCCATCAGTGAAAGTTACTTTTTGGACATAAATAAAATAATTAAGTGAAAATTATTTTATTTTAGAATCCATAACTATTAAACAATAACTCATATTGGAAATCTGAGTGTACTTTTGGGTTTGTTGGGGCATGTTTCACTTAGGCAGAGCCTAACCTTGACCAGCGCGGGTCGAGGGTGACTGTTAATAATTTCCGAACTTTTTTTTAGGTACGTTCAGTAAATGGAAGAGAAACATTTTGTAACTTTTTAACTGGTGCTCGGAATTGAAATCTTAGGACACTGTTGAACTCACAGCGCCGATATTCTTATAAGAAGACCTTCACCATGACTGTAATAAGTCGAGGGTGGAAAATAGTTTTTGTAATTTTCATAGGAGAAAATAAAATAAACCTGCTATATTTTATTTTTGAAATGGAATCCTCCCAATTGAAACATGAAGGTGGGGACTACATGAGGGTTTTGGGGCATTTAATATTGGGAATTAAATGCCTGGTTACACAAAATGTGTAACCAAATTCCTCTTTAACTAATAGGATTCATTAATTCAGAATTAATGAATCGACTTTAACTCTTGGATTTCTCCAAATTAAAGGTTCCAACTTAATTTAGTTAATGTACAAAATTTAATTAAATTATTTCTTAAGCTTTTTTATATTGGCACCTCACCTCTCATGGGAAAACAATATTGGAAAAGGAGTGGATAGCTTTAGAGAGTTGGAATGACCTTTCTCCAATAATGGAGATCCTCCAATTAAGAATGACTTTTGGAATCAAAGAACTAGGATCCGACCTTGAAGCATATTGCGGGAGTGACGAACGCCGACGTCAATCTTCAACAACTTCGCTTTCTTCCTCATGCCACCTCCAACAGAAAATTGAGGTAGGGTTTTTTTTAATATGATTGAATTTATTTATCGATTTTTCATATTCTGGTTTCACAATGACGATGGCCAAACAAACTGGGCCATCATCCTGCGCATATACCTTACCTCTTATCTTCTGATTTTATGTGCATTCATCATGCGTTCTTCAATGACAAATATTTAATGACACTGGAAATGAAATATTTGGTTGAGCGCGGCATATGGAACTGGATCCCTAAACCCAAGGATCACGAATATGCGATCGTTTTATTTTTTGGGCTTGGAACAAAGCCGCAATGGCTCGCGGAAGAAGGCGGCGGCCGACACCCGGCCGACCGTGAGGAAGGAAGCGCAAAATGTGTCTAAGACATCAGATGATGAGGAAGAAATGTCTCATCAGCCATGGTAGGGCAGGGTAGTGGCCAACATCCGGTCGGCCACGTGGCAGAGCGGCGGTGCGCGTCTGTACCACCGGAGCAGGAGGTTGCAGGTGATTGGCCACCACGGAGGCCGGAGGGCGGCTGACACCCAGTTGACTGCAGAGGGGCATCGGCTCATGACCATGCCTTTGGGAGGAGGACTGGCTGGAGTACCAGCTGGCCATTGCAGTTCGGCAGGACCAGCTCGTGTCCAGCGGTGACCAGGCAGTGCCTATAGGCTTCCCCTTTGCAGTTCCGAATGGAAGGGGGTCCGCACCCCCAACTACGCAAGATCGGGCGGAACGTGCCATCGGGATGCACCATCAGGCCGTGCCCAGTGGTCTGGGACCACCACAGCCTCGGCGAACCGGGCCAGACCTGAATCAGGCCGGGTGTGACAGGACCTAGGACCATCTGGACCCAGATACGCCTTTGTGGCCATATCTTGAGAATCGTGCATCTATTTGATGAACCTTTTACAGCACCAGAATCCTTGGATCAAGATTCTTCTCTTTAGTATACTCCAATTGAGTTTTGGATAAAGTTGGAGTATGTCTAGGTTGGAATGAACCCCAAATCCAACCGAGCCCTCGGAGAGGAAATGCTAATAACTTACAGACCGGGCATCCTATTGACGTGTTGTCTGTTGCGTTGGGTCCCTTATGGTGTGACAGACCTTTGAAATACATTTTCATGGGACTTCGGGGTAGTTGAGGAATGACCGATGGATTGGGGAGTGGTTCTTCCAAGCACGCTATGTATGAAACCCTGTGATTGGATGAGACTTGACGACTGCTGACTATTTCGACTCGAAGTGACTCGACAAGACCAGTGGGGAGCGCATCTGTGTGACACGGAAAATCCATGGTGGGGAGTGCCTCTATGTGACATGGCAGACCCACGGTACTTGATAGGAGGAGTACCTCACCTGGCCACAAGGTGGAGCACCTCTGTGTGACACAGCAGACCCACTGTGGGGAGCGCCTCTGTGTGACGTGGAAGACCCACGGTACTCAACAGGAGAAGTACATCAGCAGTCCAAGTTTAGTGGGAAGCACCTCTGTGTGACGTGGCAGACCCACTGTACTTGTTAGAGGTGGAGTTATTTAGCAGCCAAGGTGTTCGGCGTTATGATTGGGAACGTTACTTGTTATTATCCCTAGAGAATCTCATGGCGGGCTATTAGCATTCATAGCAATCCTGTGTAGGTTAGATCCTGTGTAGGTCAGCACTCGGCAATCCTGTGTGGGTCAGCGCATACCGATTATGTGCGGGTCAGATCCTGTATAGGTCAGCGCTCAATGATCATGTGTGGGTCAGTGCATACTGATCCTATGTGGGTTAGATCTTCTGGGGGTAATTGCGGGGGTTAGTACCTATTGGTCATGTGAGGGTTAGACTCCATATAATCAGCAGCAATGCCTCTTGACAGAATAAGATGATCTAGCTTCGCGACTAATCATTTGTACTTCTATTCTTCACTAAAAACCTAGTTTGAGCTAATACTATGTTTAAAATAATAATTTTACCTTCATGGTACTATCTTCGTGGTGATACCTGTGTGGTACCTTTACCTTCATGGTACAATCGTCATGGTGATATATTTATGGTACTTTTCTCTTCGTGGTGTAACCTTCATGATGTTACCTGTGTGGTACTTTTACCTTTGTGGTGTTACCTTCATGGTGTTACCTTTTTGGTATTATTCCCTCATTTATGAGATGTGTATATCTTGATAAATTAGGTGTATGTATGGGCATATACCTAAGTAGAGTTAATGTATTGATTTTTTGGTTTTCCTTTGTGGAACTTTAAGAGACCTACGGGGTCTTAGGGTCCCTACTGAGTATCGTTATACTCACCGCTGCACAGGCTTTGCCCACACCTTGTTATGTCTTGTGCAGATGACGTACAACATTGATCAAGGCTGAGGGAGCCAGGATTGGATGGTGCATGAAGGTGGACCATTCGGCATGATGTGACGTGGAGGAGACAGACAGACGTGGAGTGCTAAGGAGATGATATATACCTACCCTTCAGGTAGGAACCTCAGAGGATAACTGAGTAGCTATTTTCCTTTTTCATTCAGTTGTTCTTGTTCCTTTACAGTTGGGCTTGTATTCCAGCCCCTTTTACTTTCAGAACTATTATACTATAGTGGTTAACTTCACAGTTTCTTTTTGTTGTGTTCTTGGACCCTGTGTTTGTACAGGATTAAAGGCAATGCCTTCCCGTATTAGGGAGTATGCCTTTCGGTGCTAGTCGCCTGCCCCAGGCCTATGGAAGGCAGGCTTGGGGTAGTCACATCATGGGCCCCGAGAGATGGGTTGGGATATTGTTCTATCAATGATAGAATTACATTCTCTCTCATTAATCCACTTCCATAAATTATTTTTCATACCTATTTTGTTGTCGAAATCATTCTTTGATTTTACATGCCTCACTTTTTATGTTGTGAATACCCAAACCTATTTTTATTCATGTTTATTCATATAGTTGTAATTATACTTAATTTATTATTTATTTTCTTATATGAACCCCACATTCCATTATCTTTGGTTTATGTTGATTAAAAGTTAAACTCTTTAAACAATTAAGTTCTCGATTATTTTATATGAAACTCATTAATTGTTCTCTATGGGTTGTTTATGAAATGATTTATCATGATATATGATCTATGTGGAACACATGAATGAAAACATATTAAGGGAATTCCCAGATTGTGATTTAATGCATTGGGTGAAGAATTAATCTCTAGAGATGAAATGTTTTTTGATACCATGATGAATAATCTTGTTAAAATGTTTTATGATACCATGGATTTAAACATGGTATTATGATTATGAATGTATCATTTTTATGTTGTATACAAATTTCTATGTTATGTATCATTATGTAATTCATGTTGTTTTATCCTTGTTAATCTCTCATGTTCCATTTCCATTTTTTATCACTTATTGGGATTTATGCTCACACTTTTCTATAGATGTATGTCCATAGTAAAACACTTATAATGAGGTGACCAAGGATAGAATAATAATTGAGTATTTCAAGAGGATTAAATAGAGTTTATTTTTATGTTTTCCTTATGTAATCCATGTATTATGCACCTATTTTCCAAGACCCTAAACCTAAAAATGTCCTTCAATGATATTAATGTAAATTTTTTTTGAGAAATATATTGAAACCATTTGTTAAAATGGTTGGTGATCACAGGTTACAACATATTATTCTTTCATAATGAGACTCCTTATATACAACAAACAAAATACCTTTGTTTTTCTTTGATATATTAAATTCAAACCCTCTATAAAGTAACCTCCTTCTATGACATATAATACTTTTACATCATCCTGACAACACTATATCCATTGACTATGATTTGGATACCACCAAATATTTAGGGAATCAAAAAAGCCCATAGATATCATACCATCTATTAAATAAAGGCATTCCATGATGAAACTTGTGTAGAGAAACATAGAAAATTAATGTTTTGGAATATCCATGTGTTGTGGTATATACATAACTGAATTTCTAGGGAAACTGTAATTCTCCTTGCTAGTATTATAGTGTATCCTTTAGTACTACAACAGAAAACATGTTTGCAATCTTCATATTGATCTCCAACCACTAACAGACTTCCAAAATTTTCTCCAATGAATATCACTTACCATACTATAATTTTTTAACCTATAAAAGTGAAATAATATTATGAAATGTTTCCATTAAAAACATCACCATCTTCAAATCATCTACATGTTTCCATGACTTTTATTATCTTCTACTCTAAGTATTCCATTAAACTCCAGCATTTAACCTCAACAATATCAAAATTTCTTCATTATCATTCATACATATACAACATAAAACACTCATCATAATCATCCATACTTCAAAGAAACATCAAAAATGAAATCCAATGCTTACACACTCTATGAAATATATCAATTTCTTACACACAAATATCAAAAAGTTCATCCGAATTTCTATGAAACTTACTCCATTAAAACTTATTCACATTAAATTAATATAACTCCATTCAAAAATATCACCAATACTTTATACATATTGTCAAAAAATACAACAAAACCTTATGGGTGAAAAATGGGTCTTAGAGCTAAAAATATTGTGGACATGTTGGAGATATTGACATAGGTTATGAAAAATATACTTTCCCATATGAAGCAACCTATTTTTCCACAGCATGATGCACATATGTTGGATAACTTTATGCAACAGATGTCTCTAACCATTAATGGAACTACTAATCCATTAGGAGTAGATAAATTTATCAATTCACTTAAAAAGATATTTGTGGATTTGGGAGTAATGAAGGGTAAAAGGTTATTCTCACAGTATATTGTTTAAAGGGATATAATGATCAATGGTTGTCATTGATCAATAATAGTAAAGAATATGATGAAATTGAATGTATGGAATGTATAACATTTAATGAGATATTATTTAAGAAATAATCTCCTCAATAGGAATGATCTGAAAGGGATTGCAATTCCTTAACCTAAGGTTGAAGGAATAGGAAAGTGTTTTTGAATATGAGGCTAGATTCACATGATTATCAAGTCACGAAATGAACTACATAAATAATTTAGAAATCCATATTAACTATTTCTGTGAAAGGATTAAGCTGAACATCTAGAGGGAATTGGTCTCCAAAATATTTTCATCATATGATGATACAATATAATGTTCCATCAAAGAAGAGAAAGAATTTTATAGTTGTTATATCTTCAAGGTAAATAAAGAAGAGAAGAGGTCGGCTGAGCACTAAGGAAAAAGAAATTCGTAAATTAAGAATAAAAAAATGATTGAATTTCAACAATGATATAATTATAGAAAGAAATATCTTGAAAATTTATTAAAGGAAATAATATTTTGTTAGCAATATAGAGATAAGGACCACATAGTTCATGAATGTAAGTGAAAGAAAGGAACCACTATTATCCAATTCCTCAACTACAAATAATTGTTCCATTATTCAAATTAATACCAAAATTTTCAAGGGAACTTATCGTAGAAGAGACTAATAGGAGAAGGAAAAGATTATGATATTATTATATATGAAGTTAAAGTACAAAAATATGTGGTGGAAGGTACTTTTATCATAAAATAAATGTTAGATAATAATTTATTTGATTCTTTTTTATATCTTCTATGTTTTCCAAGAACATTAAATCATCTCATAACTCCCTAATAAGGTAGATTTCAATAGACACATAGTGGAAATATTATTGTAACCAGAATCTAATTACTCCCCATTATATTTAATAAACATTACATATTTAAAAAATTGGTTTTTATACCTATGTTTGAATTTGATATAATTGTAATAACCGGATATTTTAATAAAAGACTATGTACAATAGTGTACAAGACACACAACACTGAGTTTTAACACCAGCAAAATATTATTATTTAGATATGACTTTTATAACTTACTAATTTAATTGGTTAGTTTGAATAGAATTAATGTAATTATTATATATATATATATAAAGGTCATACTTAAAACAAATTTATTGATTAACACTTAGTAAATAAGAACTCAATTTTTAGTATAGTCATTTTACGCTTTAAAATATATTTTCATCAAAAATAGTTTATATTGGTTTTTTTAGTGAATCATAAAATTAATTTTTACTACTTTTATAAATTTTATTTGATAAAAAAATATATCATTTTTGAAACCATCATATAAAAATTAGCTCATTGTGAAATTTTGATACATCAATTTTCAATGAATAGTAAATAATACTGATTTTATAGAAAACTTCATTTTCTTTTCAAGTATCTTCAATGTTTCACATTATTTTCAATTGGTTTTAAAATTTCATTATTTCTTTTTTTATTAAATGTAATTTTATTAATTAAATTTTAATTTACACTATGATTAATTTTAGTATTAAAAACATTTTAATACATAAAAATGAATTTTTTTCTGAAAAATTATTTCTCATCACATTTTGGATATTTATTTTAAAAGTAATTTCTTCCACTTATAGGAATTTAATTTGATAAAATGGATAACATATTTTGAATTATCATTTAAAAACTTTCTGTGTATGTAAACATCATTTTTTTCACAATAAATAGTAACCATGGTAAATTTTATCACCATAATAAAAGGTAAATTAGGTAAAATGTGATTTAAACTAAAGTGAAAAGGATTTAAAATCACCATGAAACTTTATTTAAATATTTAGGATGAGTGTAGTTAAACCATCATTTCATATGTTACAAAATATGAAATTGTTTTCCATTTTTCTTTGATAACGTCCTTTATATTATTTTAATTGAAGAATAATTCCAAAATGTCACTTTATTTATTTTAATATCTCTTATATGTTTTCAGAAGGATAAAAACAAGTCAGGAAAGGTATTAAATTATTATTTTTAATATATATACTTTTTTTATCATGGAAATTTATTGTTAATTTCTGTTGATGAAATAATTTCCTTAAACTTTTACGCAACACCGACACAGTGTGTGTTCAAGTGAAATAAAAATAAAGGGAATGATTTTGAAAATATTAAAAGTAATAAAATTTGGATGAATTATTGTGTTCCATGATTTTTTAGATAAATATAACAAATTATTGATGTGTTAAAATTTTATATTCAAACTATATTTATGAATTGATATTTTTTATAAAGTCAAATATGTGAATAATCCTAAAATGATTTGAATAGTATATTATGGTAAATAATATATTATTAAATGGTTTAAAATTAATAAAATAGAATATCATTGGACAATTTAATGCTATATGGTCTAGAATATCAAAGAATCATCCTTATTTTTCATTTATCTTTTTATAGTAACTTACTTGATCTCGAATGAGTAAAAACTTTTCAAATCATGGTATTCATCAAAAGGTTTAACAGGGGGTAAAACTAAGAGATAAATACCCCAATTGAACCTTAAAATTAATTTAAATTTATTTAATAATACAATTAGTTCTATGAATTCCTCTCTCCTCTCTTATATAAGGACACCACCCCTCCACTTTTCATTACACATCTTTAGCTTTGTAGATCACCCAAGATCTAACCAAATCAATTCCTAAAATTAATCCCACCTTTCTACAGGTCTGGGTCTCACCAAATTACCAACCTATAATCCTTTAGGTGTACATGAAAGGATTCCCTTCAAAGAGGAGATAATCGTCTTAATCAAGCATCTTCATTTTAAATCATTTTATACCTCCTTTAATTATATCCTAACCATTCCAATATAATAACATCGGTATGTCCCATATACTAATATTTCATTATGTTAATGGAATAACCTAATTCATATCATTTTCCATCAAATGTGAAATGAAACCATCGTTCATGTGTATGTGTGGATTACCACCTAGTGAACTGATGTATTTCATTTCTCATCACCACCTTTCATAGTTGATTATTATGATGGATTTAATGTATATATATGACAATAATGACATAATTATGATTCTTTAAATATAATATATCATAAATATTCATATAATTCCAACCATTAAAAATGGAATCACTGCACGTGCATACATATAAACTACCATCTCCACACATCAATGTACTTTTTATTTCAAAAAATCCCTCTCTGGGATGGCCTTGGGGATAGATTTAATGAGTTTCTTTGATGTTTATAAATTTATAATTATTATTTAAAGATAATATTTTATTTTATTTATTTATTTTACATATAATTAAAATTAAAAATATCACTTGTGTGTACATTTGGACTACCACCTCGTGAGCTGATGTATTTTATTTTTTCATGTCCGGGTTTAATGAATGACTCAATTTGTTTTATTTTATGTATAAAAAAGATAATTAGATCATTATTATTATTATATATATTATGGAAAAATTTCCCATTTTACCATGTTCAACCTACCAATGTCATTTTTTAATTATGAATCAAATGTCCTCAAAACACCTGACATAGACTTAACCGATTAAGTAATTGAAAATTTCAATGAAAAAATGAAATAAATAGTTTAATGATACGATAAGAAACCTATAAAAGGATCACAAAGAAAAAAAATAATTAATATAATTTCATTATACATTAGTTAAAGGATTTTAATATCAATTTGGGACTCTATTTAAGGATATTCTTATCTCAATTTCCAATCATTGGGTTATAATACTTCTTCATTGACTTTGTTTTCCATGATTATGTGTGAATTGATCTCTATATTATGTTATTATGTATTTAAAATTGTTATATTTTGATTCACATAATCACTACATGTATTAATTATCACTTTAATCGTTCTGATGTTTTTAAGGGTTTTCTTTGTTTCAATCTCATTTTCTTGAGACATGTTTCATGGTATACTCAATGATTTATTTTTATAGTGTACTTACTTCACCATGAATGAATTTTGAAATACTAATTCCTTTAATTCATTGTATTTTTTGATCCATATCATATTCATTCATTCAATGAATTTTGATTTGAATGTTTCTAAAATGGTAAAGGCTTTATGTTTCAATCTCATTTCTTTTTAAGATTATTTATGTTGAAGTTTACATTAAGGCTAATTATATGATATTAATTTACTAAAAACATATCTATTATACTCCTCATATTATTTATATGTTTTATATTATTTCATAGTATTTTCCTTTCTTTTTTACTTTATAAGATCAAAATGACCTTTTAAAGAAAAATCAACCTTATTTGTCTTTTTGGATAAGAATATTTTCTCTTTCTTATGCATGATAATTAAAAAAATTTAATTAATATTATTCATTATGAAGAAATGATTTTTTAAATTCAATTTAAAATATATTTTACATTCTTTAAAAAAAATTAAAATTAATATTAATTTGTTTTTCTAAACATGGTATTTTTTATTCAAAATTTGAAAGGGATCTTTGTTTTAAAATTTACCAAGAGAATGGATTTTCCCACTATCATAAATATTAATTTATTTAAAGATTATTTTAATTTTTTCCATGTTTATTTTTAAACAAAATATTTTTCTCAATATTCATGAAATCATTATTTAAAATGTTGTTAAAATAAATGTATATTTTCCCTATTTTCAAAGAAATGTCATGGTGTTCATTTAAATTTAGTTTTCATATATAGAAATATACATCATTTTTTCCTACGATTAAATGGGGATATTTTACAATTATAACATCCTTAATATTTCTATATATAGATTATTATTTTAATAAATAGGTTATCATGGAACCCATTTCTTTTCTATAGGTTGATAATGCTAAAAATGAATTATAGTTATCTCCACGAGTATTATTTTGAAAAGTATAATATTCTACATTTTTTATTCATTCTATGGTTCTTATTAATATTTATATATGATTTATAAGTGGTTTTTAAAAAAAAGATTAATGGTTGATTTACATACTTATTATTGGTGTTTACGTTATAAACCAAAGATGATTGCATCTGTTATCACACTCCAATGCATAGGGTAATGCAATAAATTTTACTAGTTTTAAGTTTATACTAAGAGATGAATAAGTTTTATTATTATATGTTACTCCAAAGTGATATTAGAACTATTTGGTTAAGATATTCCATGATTAATGTTTATATTTCAAATATACCTACACTAGTTTTCGATACTTTCAATGATTTATAATGTTTCCATTGATCAAGGTTTATGTTCACATGGATCATGATTGCTAACTAATATGAATCTTGTATTTGTTAAACTTTATTAACCATGTGTTAGGATTTATGATCCAGGTTTTCATGGGTATGAATTCGCTTATATTATGTTCGTGCACTTTGAATATGTTCACATACCCTTATACTCATCTTATTATCACTGAAGATATTCAATTGTTAATTCATATGCTTTCCCTTACCGAGCATTTTATCTCACCCTTAGTATGTTTATTTTCCACAAGTTATAAATAAATATGTTATATAAGATATTTCTATAAGGTTTTTATATGGTAGATTATGAAGACTTAATATGAAATTATAAAAGCTAGGTATAGTAGAAAAAAGTCTCACTAAAGATGTGGGTAATGTTATGTAAGAGTTTTTACTAATTCTCAAAAACTCTAAACCTAAATTTCCCTTAAGTATATAAGTTATCAAATAATTATTTTTATTTTTTAATATTTTGGATGGTTAAAGTTGGGTCATGTTTATTGGTATCAAATCCAAAAATGTAAACATTATATTTTTATCACCAGATTTTTGTTTATGGGTTCAAGGGTATTATTGCTATAAAAAAAGGTATATTAGCATCATTTTAAAACGTTTCTAATTTATTTACCAATTTATTTTTAAAAATTTTGGTAAATCACATCTAAAATATCGATGTTTTTTTTAAAAATGTTGGTATTTTTTAAAAGTAATAATTTTCCAGTAGTTATTTTTTTACAATAAAATAATTATTCTTATTTTTTCATTATGATCGGGCACTACACACCCCACCCTCCACCCAAGAGAACTCATGGAATAGACCCCCATATTATACATTCCACAACACCTAGAAAAACATGCTACACACCCTAGAGATAGCAACCAATGGAGGGAAAGGGACCCCAAGCCAAGAATGTTTTCTTACATGGGTAATGTTATGTAAGTGTTTTCCTAATTCTATAAAACTCTAATCCTAAATGTTCATTGAGTATGTAATTGATCCAATACATCTTTTTTATGTTGTAATATTTTGGATGGTTAGATTTGGGTCGTTTTTATTGGTATTAAATCAAAAAAAATTAAAGATTAAATTTTTATCACTAGATTCATGTGTACCGGTTTGAGGCTATTATCACTATAAAAAAGCATAAATTATTGATGTTTTAAAACATAATTAATTCATTTATTGACATTTTTAAAAACATTGGTAAATCACGTATAAAATACCTATGTATTTTAAAAATATTATTTTGTCGAAAAAGACTCAACATATAAAAATTGGGTTTGGCCCAACGGTTGAATGTCGGGGGCTCAATTTATTACAAAATCATTGATCTCGAGTCACTATTTTTGTTCTTAATGGAAACTCCCAACTGTTCCCACATCCATAACTGCGTACATACCTACTTTCTAAAGGCAAGTGGCTAGTTGGGGTTTTAGACCCAATGGAACTTAAGAACTCACATTGGTCAAGATGATGGGAGGTCGGGATCATCACACCATTTTGGGGGATTATTGACTACTCTAGGAATATCTTACAGGTTTATGATATATTCCTGAAATCCTTCCTAGGCCCTGATATGAGACTAGTTACCCCTGTTTTAATGAATTGAATAAGACCATGTATTAATAAGAATAATTTCATGCATATCACAGGTTCTCCGTAATTCTCTAATTTTTCTATTATTCTCTAGTTGGTAAACATTTTCGAGAACTATATAGTTTATTTCTATCCAGGGTGGTGTTTGGTGTCTTAAAGATGGGATTGAACCTTTATGAGGTGTCCTACGTAACTTGTTTATAACTAGAATCAAAACCAACATAGTTCTTTTAACATAGTTTAACGTCATATATCTGGACCCATCCATTTAGATTAATGTCATATTCTAAGGATGTAAATATAGGGCTCATGCCTCAAAGAGTTTTCGTACATGTCCTATTAATATAGGAATCAAATTAAACGTATTTTTCATATGGACATATGTGTTTTGATAAATACAAAAATTGAGGCCTTAGGTGGGACTTATGCATATAAGGCTTCCATGGATTTTTTCACTTGAAGTATGTCCATTTGGGTGAAGATAAGATATAATCAAACTTACATCCCAATGGGGATCCCATCCTAGGGGGATTTATTAACATGATATTCATACAATCATCACTAGTCTCTAACCCACGTGATTGATGCTCGATGTGAGAAACAGGGGAAAAAAGATAAGACACATTGCATGAGAGAATATCTATTGGAGACTTACACATAGGATTACCAATCTCATGGAGGATATGGTATAGAGCTTGGGAAATAGGAAGGAATCCTTTTTATCCTTGATATGAAAAAATAGAGTCATTTTAGCTCAATTAATCCCTAACCCACTGATGGGTTTGGGATAATTTGAGGGAATTTTTAGGGCTTACACTTAAAATGATGCCCATCTATGAGCCTACTTCTCATCCACTGATGGTTGAGGAAGGATGGTATACTTATGGGATATAGAGGAACTCAAAATAAAGTGGATTCCTATAAAATATTGGACATGAGGAAGGCTTCCTACATATCCTAGTTATTACAAGAATCAGAGTTCTCATTTTTCAGTTTCCCCCTAACTCGCTGATGGATGAGGTAGAATGATAATACCATGGAAATGATGGGGTACCAAAGGATGAAATTTCAAAGAAAAAGTGTAAATAAATGGAGGTAGATTCATATTTGATCATGGGCCTTAATAAGGCATCCTACACATCCTGCTTATAGTAAGAATCAGATTACTCATAGTTCAGTTGATCAGGGCTTACACACTGAGCTTGCCCTTTGGAATACTCATTCTCTATCTTCTGATAGATAAAGAGAGATGGTGACCATGAAAGGTCTTTCCAAGAGAACGACACTTATAGAGTCGCATGAGTGTGTAACCCTATCCCATTAAGGACACTTCTCTTTAAAAGGGGTATATAGTCAAATTTTCTTGGTTAGGATCTACATGACATGAGTCTAAGTGTGCCTGATAGTTGAAGTATAAATCTCCTAGGGAATCTACCCAAAAAGTCTTGTTTTTTCTATTGAACATTTCATTATCGTCTACATGACATGTTTGGGGTGTTAGTATGACATGACAGACACATTCAACGGTTTCTATCTGACATGTTCAAGATGATTCACAAGATCAATTGACCTATCTTCTATTTCCTCACATAATTAGAGAGGACATGTCCAAGATGCTTCACATGATCAACTAACTTGTCTAGGGTGTCTTTATATGATCCAAGTTGAAATTTCTATATGTTATCGCATGATAAACTTGACTTGTCCTAGGGTTGTTGTAAAATAATGGAGACATGTCAAGGGGTTGTCACATGAAAATGCAGATATGTCAAGGGGCTATCAAATGATAGTACTGACATGTTGATAAGCTATCGTTAAGCTATCCTGAGATAATTTTAACTTTTCCTCAGGTTGTTTCATAATAATTTTGATATTTCAAGGGGTTATCGCATGAAAATACAGACATGCCAAGGGGTTGTCACCTAACAATGGTGAAATTTTGATAAATTTTCATGAGATCAAAATGGCTTTTCTAAACACTATATTACAATCAAAGTGACACATCCAAGGTTACCTAAGGACTATGTGACACCAATGAAGAATATCACAATCACATGACCTTAATTTAATCACATGGTGGGGACTTGCGTACATATTTATGATCATGTGCTTTCCCAAGTATTTGAAGTCAAATTCCTTAAGGATCATGCCTCAGCTGCATGGGCAATAATTTGTCTTTGAGGAGTTCATGGACAAGATATCAGATTAAAGGCACATGTATTGGGGTTTTTATCAAAAATTTGGATGCATTCCTATGGGTCCTCATGTACGCCAAGTCCACATATATATTAAGAGGCACCCCATATGAAGTCTTATTATAAAGGTTCATTATTAATGTGACTCACATGCGTCAAAGATGTCTTGAGAGGGGTTTAGTGGTCATGATACAGGTCTATGTACTAAATCCTCCTTGTGCATGGGTGAGGGTATACTTTTCATTATGAATAAGGGTTCATATATTATGGTGTAGATGTCCTCAGTTCTTGATTTTCCTTGAAAGGGATCTGCAAGAGTTCAACTAATATATGCATAGGGGATGCATACAGGAGATGTGTGATTGAGGGCATGGATTGAGGCCATATGGGAATAGGCGCATGAGACGTTTTCACAACCAAGGGGGTACGCTGAAGGGGGATTTCATGTTGAGGTAGTCATGTATGGGGTTTCATGCCAATATCAAAAGTCTAGGGGTTTTTGAAATCATGAGAATAATGGATTACACAATTAGGGGGTCCTTATTTTCTTCTAGCTCTGTATGTAAATGTAACTAATATTTGAGCCTCACATATGAATCATGTAATAGGATCACATTCCATGTTATTGCATGATGTTTTATTATTAATGCAATTTTGTGACCTAAAGGGGTATTGTGAGAGGCCTTGTGATCGTAAACTAGATGTAAACATCAGGAATTCATACCTAGATGGTGGTCTTCAAAAAATACAGGGTTCTTGGTCAAAGTTGATATTCACTGGTTCATACAATCATCAATGTTTTCTATCAATGAGGGAGGTTTTCATGATAGTTATGTGTATCTGTAGAGGTTCATGACCGCATGTAAACACTATTTTATAGGGGACTCACATGATATTATCTTATCATGTGATCGTGTGATCTTATGATGATAATGTGATGGGTTCTTACAGTGGCATTTCATGATAGGTTCTTACAATTGGATCCCCTGATTACCTAGGGATGATCTCCTAAAGTGGTATCTAACACCTATATTTCTATATTTCTCTCTATACTTCCATCACATTTGTTTTTTTAAATGTGGTAGGGTTTATATAGGTCACGTAAGGATAAGGATGATGTCTCTCCTAATGATGGGTCTGTCGTGTGTGATAGATGAGGTGGTAGAGACTTTGCATGATTGATTAATGGGAGGCTCTCAAGGTGAAAGGGTTTTTTTATCTTGAAGTGAAGCCTCATTGATTTTCTCCTTGATTTTACCTATCATCAACATTGTATCATGTGATTCATGGTGCCCTTCATGATAGATTCATGAAATCACATGACCATCTAGATGTGAGGTCTTTAATCTATGAACATGGATAGTGTACAAGAAAAGTATGATTCTTGGATTTCTTATCCTTCACATGATGGTGTGTAAGACACCCAATGATAGATGCACATGATTTATTGTTATTCATCACATGATCACATTATTGATCATGTAAAGACTCAGTTTTCTTTTTTAATTCCACATAACAGCTTCTGATAAATCAAAATTAATTCAGCCAATAAATCCTACAAAAGATTGACATTTCTTATGGTCATAAACTTCATGTGATGAGTTCATTGGTTTTATTAAATCAATTTAATCATCAAAATTTCATCATGCGATGGATTCATGCACTGGTGGATGTCCTTGCAATATGCCACTGGATCTTATGATGGGTTTCATGTGACATCTTAGCATGATGTATTTGTTTCACTGATTGCTTCTGTAATCATGAAAGATGAAGTTTCAAGCCTTTATTTTGTGTGATATGGATTACCTTTTACATTACAAGTGTGGAGAACCAGTTTCCTTGGGCCCATATGAACAATTCTTAGGTGACTAAAGGTAGAAGACAAGTGATTTTTCACTACACAAAATTGGTTTGAATTTGTGTTATGAATGATCGATTAACTGAACTCAAGATGCATGGGTTTGAATCGAAGACTCATAACATTATGATCAAAGATCATATCATTTTACTAATATCTGGTGATTTTTTTAAAACAGGTGAAAAGTGTCCGGTTATAAACGAGTCCCATATTAAAACCTATGTTGTCACTCCCTTCAATTTATAAGCTAAGGAAGAACCATCAATCACCATAAGTAAGTACTGGGGTCCACTCCCAAACTCTTCCAACACTTTCTCATTTCTTCCCACTCTATTTTTGAACTACCACCCTATGGCATGACACTACCTCTCGTGCACATGCACTTTCCTACATGCCCTTTGTTGTTAGAGCTCGCCGGATGGGCTAGCTCCCTAGGTGATGTTGAGGTGACTTCTGGATGAGCCTAGGTAAAGCTGGCTAGGCTTGTTAGTACTGGTTAACCAATCATTATGGAAATGCGGAAACCATAAATACTTAAAAAAACTCTTAAGAAAAATGATTCTAATCCAATGATGTAAACCCTAATAAATAAAATCCCAATCTATAGGTTCAACCTTTGAGTTCTAAATGCAAAGCATACTCATACTTTTTTCATTGTCTTCAAAATTATGAGATCTTCAATGGAAAATTGGATATCGCACAACTATGGGTGTCAACAAAATCCCCCCACCATAGAATTGTATTTTTTAGAATGAAAAGAATCTGATTCTACAGTAGACATGGATCACTTTACCACATATTCGAGCATCTGGTGGGATTTGATACTAATCCCCATGAGAGGATATTTCCAAAGTATTTTGATTGAGGAATTTCATTTTCTATTAAGAGGAGACTTATAACCATGAGTTCTTGTCATTTTCCTAGATAGGAAGTATCTTTGGATTGAGGCATGAGTTCTATAAAACCAAAATATTTTCAAATTCTATGATGGAACGAGATTGGGTGGAAAGGAAATTTATGGCTGGATCCAAGGTAAGGTACTTGGAAATCACTATGTATCCCATAATAATGAGAATCAAGTCATACATAGTTCTGAAATACACCACTATGTAGATCAAACTCATGCACAAGGAACATAGGTTCATGGATGAAGAACTCTATGATGAATGTACTTAAGTATATCAAGCTCATATGTAGGAAGGTGAATGTCACTATATTATGATGAAATCATGGGTGGTGATCCATGTTTCGGTGGAGATGTTGTTCAGATTATCCATGATACACTTCCTTTGTGTGCAATACCAAATGGACCCAATTTCCTAGATTTTAGTTATTAACTTACAACTGATTTCTATTAAGAAATAGTCATGAATGCACACCGACATGATATTCCTCATTGATGTATCTTTTCTAGTTTCACTAAGATCATTTGATTTATACGTATAATTTGAGTATAGTATCTATCTCGGATGGAGAATGATAAAACTTCTTCCAATTTCAAGGGAATCAATGAGCATAGCTTTACTTATTATAGGGATATATTATGGGCCCTACAATAAATGTATCTATTTATTTATTTTGCCCTAAATTTTTTTGAAGCATCATCTGAAGGAAGATTTAGTGGGTTTGGATATAGATTTTACTCAAGACAACTTCTTACAGGTTTTGACCATACAAGTTTTGTGCCTCTTTCATTTTATAGATTCTTAATATTTACTAGATCACACATAGTGCGTGTCTAGTGAGTAGAGACTCTACATTTTACCAGGATTACCTTCTCTAGTTTTTAACCTAGAGACCATTATGTATCTTTTTTTCTTGAAAAATATACCCTTATTGTGCTATAGTTTAGGGAATTCTATATTGGACATTTTTTGTGTTGTATTTTAGGGACTTCAAGATTGGACATTTTTATGCTATAGTTTAGGTACTTCTGGCTGAGACATTGTATTACTTTAGTTCAGAGACTTTTAGCTTAGACCTTTAGTTGTTTTATTTTTGGACCTTTTGGATTCGACCTTGAGAGTCCATGTAGTTTAAAGTGTTTCTACCCGGACATGATTAATAGATATGGAATGTGAAAGATAGGCTAGGGATGACCCAAAAAACCTTAAGGTTCTAAGTTCTGTCATGGCATCAATAGGGCTCATGAGGATTGGAGTTCCTTTCTTGTAAGGAGGATATGCCTCTAGTTGGTTGGTCTAATCCCTTTATTAATCAATAACAAGATCAAATAGAAACATCCTCACAATTTTCCAAGGGCCATGGAATATTTTAGATTTGTTATGGGAGGATGGAGATAACATAGGAAATCTAGAGTCCACCAAGATATTTGGAGTATGGGTTGTGTAGATCATGTTCTCAAGAGCTTGAATCGATGGATCATGGAACGGGGTATACATACTGAGGGAAACCCTGGACACCCTATGTTTCTAAAATCCACCACAGTGTCAGCAGGGCTCATGAGGATTAGATCTACTTTTTTATAATAAGGGGATATCTATAAGTGGTTGGTATATTCCCTTATGCATGAGTTCATAGGAACTACATGTGTGGTTAAGTAGAGTTGATCCATACTCTTTTCCTAGGGTTATGAATTATTTATGAAGATTCAAACATCTGGTCAATAAAGTGAGGTATATAGAAAATGAGTATCCAGGAAGATTACTGGAACACTAGGAAAGTTTATATATTAATTGGAAACTTCAATCCCTAAACCTTGTGGTTTCGAGTCATGTGGCGTGGTCCTTAAAAAGATTTTAGAATGGAGCATCGCATTCCTACATTGAGAAAAAGTACAATACACAGTAACATAAAATCGAGGGTATCAAATCAGCTTGAATAGTCTGGTTATGGGAATTATAAATTGTGGTCCAAAGTGGTTAGGTCATGAAAAAGGTATGTGATAGTCATGTCTATAATGACATATAACACCCTCAGGCGTTGGGTTCTTCCATGGTGATGTTGGAATCATATTCACATTGCCCTTTATATATGGATAGGATGTCTCTGGGTGGTTGTTCTAAGCCCTTATGCATCAATAGCCTGGCCAAATAGAGAGATCTATTTTCCTTTCTAAGTTCCGTGAAAGGTTTTCAGTGACATAAGGTGCTCAAATCATGAAGTGTGAATTATGGAAAATATAACATTCAAGATGGGTTCGAGCACCCTATGTAAGCGCCTAATGAGTATAATTGTATCAATTAGAGGGGGAGGGGTTGAATCAGTGATACTTTTTCATTTCTATTTCCTTGATAATGAAACAACCTTTGCCTCCTATTAAAGATTCAATTCCCTGCTGAGAACATTTCAAACACACATCCATAGGAACAGAAGTATTTACATGGTTCGTTATTCAATACGAATAGCTACATCCTTGGTATGTTTTGGATAAAATACAATAACATACAATAAACGAGAAAAAAAATCATTGGCCTACAATAAATAAGATATTCCCTTTCACTCGTGTAGTACTTTGTTGAAAATCCAAAAGTACGCATGCACCCTCTTAGCACAAATACAGTAATATAATGTTTTTGTAACAACTCATATTACCAGTGATTCTTTTCAATTCATAAAATGTATTCAATTGAAACAAAATTATTCAAATTCTTACCTATAATATGGTAAGAACCTCATGGAATTTTTTATGAGAAACTCAGTCTGATTTTCCTAGGTAGGATTTTCCCAGTCCGATTCCTCTGAGTACGATTCTCCCTGATATGATTCTTCCAGTACTATTTTCCTTTAGAATACAATATAAATGAATTAGACCCACTTCAATTATTGAGTATGATAAAATTAGTATGATTCTTCCTCAGTACAAGATGTTGAATACAGAAATTCTGAAATTGATTAATCCACCCTGATATGATGATCATATAAATACAATTTTTACTTCTCTGCCAAAACTTATTTAATACAATATCAAAACTAAAAACATCTTCTTCAATCTAAAACTCATAGATTCTCTCTCTACTGTGATGAAAAGTACTCCACCATTATAAAATTATAGATTACTTTTCACCTTTTATAGGTGACCCAGCTGATGATTTGGTCAGAATCCAAAAATTATTTCTCGTTCACAAAAATTCACCCTGATTTCAATTTCCCCTGAAATCTCAGGAGGCATTTTGAATTCATCAACTCTAATCCGAGCTACTCATTTCTTATTCAAACTTCATCGCCCTTATCATACTTTAATTTTAATCATCAGTATGATTTCAATACATGAGTCCAATTTTTTTCAATATGATTTCATCAATACAAATATTTGTATCAATTGAAAACAAATGTATTAAGAAATGGGTACCATTCTGATTTGCTGAATACGATTCTCAGAACTTATTTAAATCAAAATATTTCATTTGATTGTATATATCACCCTTGAAAATTCATTCAAAAATATCCTTCTCTTTTTCTCTTGACCTATTTGAGATTCAAAACTTCATCTTCTCTTTTTCTCTTGACCAGCTAGAATCCTAAAAAGTAATTCAACCCTTTTGAAATGGTTGCCTACATTGTTGATCTTATTCTCTCATTCTATTCTCTTAACCAACTTAAAAAACCTTAATTCAAAATCTTGTGCTTGTATCATGACTTCCTTCATGACTTTGAATTCATTTGAGAAAAACTTTAGCATTTTCATACTTGGATTGAAATGTATAGTAACTTTACATTCATTCTAGCTACTTTCTTTTATTCCCAACCTAAGTATGATCTTTTATGAATACAATTGTTTTGGATATGATCATCTTGGGTATGATCATTATGGGTACATTCATTTCATTCTCCACCTGGATACAATAATTTTGAAAAAAAATCGGCGCCATCTCTTACTCTTCAGTCGGCACCGCCTTTTCAATCGGCACTACCTTTTACTCCCCATTTCATCTATCAATATTACATAAAAAGTTCTTTAATCAACTTAGGATTTATATGAAATACAAATCAGTAAAGAATCTTCATAATTAAAATTATCAAAGTCAGCAAACTCCGACACATCATTAAAATAATCACTTCTTTCGCACTGAATTTTCAGGGAATCCTGTGACCATTTACTTCTAGTAAGATGAATTCTCTATACGACTAATTATCTCTTTCTAGATAATGATCAGTTCCTCATTACAATTGATAGAGTGAATCCAATTTTTCAGAAGACACTATTCCAATGGTATTGAAAACATGGATTTGATTATTTTGAAAACATGGATCTGATTATTTTGAAAACAATCATGAATATGATTTTTCAAGATAAAAAGTGAGGTGATTTTCAAATACTTTATTTGAAAAAAAACAAAAAATTTAGACAATCACCTTCCTCATCAGCTTGGTCCTAACAATCTCCCCCTTTGGATTTTTTGTCAACCAAGTTTCATAAATCACTGAAGTTTATATTATCAATCAATGGGTCACTTGTCAACAATTCTAAGGCTATGTGAGCTAACTCTTTGTAGGAAAGAAGAATCATTGACAACAAAATTCATGTTTTCCAAAAGTAGTGATTATGAATACAACTTCATCATTGTTCCTTAGCAGTGTTCAACCTTCTTGGAATACAAAAAAATTTCTTTACTACAACCACTCCAATAAATAGTTATAATAGTTCAGTCACAAAATAATGCTGAATTAATACCATACCCACAACTATCTATTTTAGGAAATAGATTTATGAAACAATAAAATTACCCCCCTTAACAATACAATCCAATGGGAAGATGAGAGTGGGGACATAAACACATACATCATACTTAAGGATAAAGAGGTTGGACACCCATATTAAACCTCAATTTTGAGAATGATTCCTTCGGTAAAGGTTTGGTGAAAATGTCAGCCACTTGTTCTGATGTTGGAACATACTTCAGCTTCAATTCATTCTTCTCCACATGATCTATGATGAAATGAAATTTTATATAAATATGTTTCAAATGATAGTGTTTAACTAGGATACTAGTGAGATTGTTTGTGATTTGGTTAACACAACCCAGGAGTAAGGATAACTTGACTTCAATATGTTGATATTATAATTGAGTTTTCATCCACAAGAGATGAGTATGGGCTTCAGTGTAAGTAATATACTCAAATTTAGTCATACTAAGAGTTACTAAATTCTATTTATTTGAATGCCAACTAACACAATTCTTTCCCATAAATAATATTCCACCACATATGGATACTCTATCATCAACATTTCCTTTCCAATCTACACTTGAATACCCAAACAAATCAGTACTGAAGGACCCTGAAACCACCTAAGTGGGGAGGGGTGAATCAGTGTGTCAAATTTTTCTTTTTAATGTTGTGGATCATGTTACCACATTGGTAGGAACTTGTTAAATTTGTCAATAAATGAAAGAATGGATTTGACTTACCACTTTTAATTGGTTCACCAAAAAGGGTTACATCCTAGGAGAATACGCTGACAGTGTGTCGGTCATACCAAAATCCAGTAATCTTCACTAGTTTATAGATTACAAGTTTTGGTCATAGAAACTCTATGCTAGGAAAAATGCCTTTAAAAATGGTTAGGGAATACTCATTGCATCCCTCAGATCACTTTATTCAACTCCCCCTAGCTCACTATATTGAGAGAAATCAAACTCAGTTTATCAACATGAAGGAATATTCAATAGATTTGCATTGAAGTATTTGTCTCTATTGAGAATGAGACACTACTTACATCTAAGTCCTGAATTAATGCACATGAAATCCCTAAACCACTTTTCTGGATAATCAGAAGGCTTTCAAAAGTATAACACCACAATTATGCACAATACCCCAACATTCACACAAGATTTGAGAATTGTCATGAAAGATGGATTTTGCGCCACACCTATTTTCCGTGAAACCCTTATCTTTCATGCAACTACATCGAAAGGTTCACTTGTTATTTTTATACTAAAGGAACTCCTTGCATGCAAGATTTAATCTCTTCAAATATTTCACATGCAAATCTTTCACGTGACTGAGCTACCAGATCTTTCATGGAAAATTCTTAAGTCTTCCTTGGGGATAGCTGCATATATATGTGCCCTTGATGACCCTGCATTCAAGATCCCTATGCATTTTTGTTGGTGTGCACAATATTCTTCATGAGCATGCAAACCCCTGTTTGATGTCGCATTGGGCGTGCAAACCCTTCCGTGCAACATGAGATTCCATGCACTCCATGACTTTACCATTTTTGGACATTTTGATCCTAAAACATGTCTTGTGTACAAGTTCCAAAAACACATTAAATCTTGTTCAAACAAACTAATCTTTAGTGCACACTTCAAATATTTCACGCACCTTCCTTTTCCAAAAACACATTTCTCCATTTTCTGATTTTCAGCCCCAAAAATTTGGCAAACACTGGAGAACAACACCACCTTCAATACTGCTTTCAAATCAAAATGTATGAACCTTTTCCATGTAATCTCCCTGATATTCCATGAAAGGGTTGACAATAAGAAGAACAAACCATGATCAACCCAAAGTAGATTGACAACAAAAATAAACCGAACTTATTTTCCAGAAAAGAACAACCTTGGTTTCAATAATCTCCCCCTTTGGGTTTGTTGGAAATCAGTAGAGAAATTCAATAGAGCACTAGCCATAAGCCAACCTGAAATAAAAGAATCAACTCAACCGACACTCAAAATCAACATGAGCAATGCTTGGTGTAGTAAACAAGATAGAAGACATGAATTGTGTTCTCGTGAGTTTAAATGAAATCTCTAACTATTACCTCATAACATTGGAATGTTTTCTCCCTTCACTATTCTCTCCATCTTCATCCATGATTCTCTCTGTATTCTCTCATCCAAATACATGAATATCCATTTCTCCCCCATTTTAAATAAACCAAAATACAAATAACCATCCATTGAAGAGCTCAGAACATACTCCCCCAAGATCGTATCTCCCCCATAAACCTGAAACACTTCCACAAAACAGATTAAAACAGTTAAAACAACTGGGGAGAGGGGGATTTGGTAACCTCCTTTTGCACTAAGAGGTAGCTGAACACCAAGGTTCAACCAATGTTTCTCAAACAGAGCTACTGACTATGGCATGGTCAGGATATCAGCCACTTGCTCAACTTTTTCCTTGATAATGTGATATCTGATTTCAATATGTTTTCTATGATAATGTTGAGTAGGATTCTTCATAAGATCAATTGCACTCTTATTGTCACAGTATATCACTATTGTTTGTTTCACCTCATCACCAATATCTATCAGTTGTTGATTCATCCATGGAAGTTTAGTTCATTTCTTTATAGAGAAAATACACTCAGCTTCAGCAGTACTAGGAGAAGTACTTTCTTTTTTCTTTCTTAGCCATCCAACACATTTCTGCTCAATATAGAATGCTCCACCACTGGTGGAATTTTTTCCACTACATCGCCATCCCATTCAGCATCAGAAAACATAGATAATTAATTATCCCTTCCTGCAGCAATGTACAACCCAAAATTATGAGTACCTTGAATGAATCTCAAGATTCTTTTACTTCCGTCATATGTTCCTCATTTTGATTACTCTAAAAGTGGTCCACTAAGTATGTTGCAAAGACAATGTATGGTCGTGTTTCTGTTAGGTACAATAAGATTTAAATGATCCTTCTATACATTGTGGGATCTATAGAGGTCCCATCCTCATTCTTTCCAAGTTTGGTTCCAACTGTAATCAGAGTTGTCATTGGTTTCAAGTCATGCATATTAAATTTCATCAGCTGTTCTCTTTCATACTTTTCTTGAGAAATTAATGTGTAATCCTTCATCTGAATCACCTGCAGTCCTAAGAAATATGTGATATCCTCAATCATGGACATTTCAAATTCTGATTTCATGTGATTAGTGAATTCATCTATTGATTTCTACCTTCTACAAACAAATATAATGTCATCAATATAAACTAGAACCATGAACTGATCTTTTGGAGAATTCTTCACATAGAGATTGTGATCTACTCCTCTTTTGAATTCTAGCTTCTTGAAATAAGAATCTAGCTAGGAGTACCATGCCTGTGGTGCATGTTTCAAGCCATAGAGTGATTTCTTTAGTTTGCAATCCTTTGTTTCATCAGTACCAAGAAAAAAACTCATGAGTTTTTCAGTGTATACATCTTCATTGAGTACACCATTCAAGAATGTTGTCTTGAAATCCATTTGATATAATTTATATCCTCTTTGGAGTGTCATGGAAGGAAAATCTTGATGGACTCCATTCTAGAAAATGGAGAAAAGGTTTCTTCAACATTAACAACATCAATATGGGAATATCCTTTACATACCAGTTGTGCCTTGTTTCTAATAACACTTCCATGCTCATCAAACATGATCTTGAAAATCCATTTTGTACCAATCACATTGTGACCTTCGGGTCTCTTGACAAGATCCCATGTCTGATTATTTTCAATCCAATCTAACTCTTCATTCATGGATTTCACCCAAGATTCATCCATTCCAGCTTCTTCGAATGAGGATGGCTCCAAAACTAACAGAAATTCACATTGTGTGTTATTCCTCATCCTTTTTGTTTGTGTGGGTGCAATCCTATACCCAATTATATTAGATGGATCAATCTCAACTCTTCTATTTCTCCAATGAGATTCGGTCGCATTCTCTCTAGCCAAGGTTTCCTCTTCATATTCTTCTTCTGATTCAACATTATGATGTGACTCTTGAGTGTTTTTTACACCTTCCTCTATTTCTTTATTTGTATATACTCCACGTTCACTTTCTTCCTCACTTTCTATCACGTCATCATATGAAATCCTTGAAGCACTTGTGGTTTTCTATTCAATGATATTAACATCACTGCTTTTCACAATCCTTCATAATTGCTTGTTGAAACACTTGTAGTCTTTGTTGTTCATTGAGTATCCAAGGAAAATTCCTTCATCTGCATTGTCACTATACTTCCCTTGATTTTCTTCTTTGTTTCTGATAAAGCATTTACATTCAAAAACATGAACATATTTTAAAGAGGGATTCCTTCCATGCCACAATTCATATGGTGTCTTTATATCACCCATATAAATCCCTGTTCAATTTTGAATATACACTACTACTTGAATAGAATCTTTCCAGTAATGTCGTTGAATACGACTCTCAATCAGCATAGTTAATGCCATGTTGTTCACCTATCGATTCCTACATTCAACAAATCCATTTTGTTGTGGAGTTATCACTATATCTACCTCATATTATATCCCATTTTTCTCTAGGTAGTTTACAAATTCAATGGATGTGTATTCCCCTCAATTGTTAGATCACAGTACTTTAATTATTCATCTAGTATCATTCTAAATGATTTGATGACATGTTTTCATGTAGTCAAGTACTTGTCGTTTCCTATGTATAACCTTTACACATACCTTTCTACTATAATCATTAATGAAAAGGATGAAGTACCTTTCTCTATGAGTTCTGGAAACACTTATTAGGCCCCATAGGTTTGTATTAATGAGATCAAGAAGATGATATGCCTTTTTCTTCTTTGGCCGATATGTACTGCAAACCAGCTTCCCACGAATGAAATCAGCACAAGAATTTTCATGTTCATGTTTCAGGTTGAAAATATCCATGACAATATTAAGTTTTTATATTTTCTCCATGTCTTGTTGATTGATGTTCCCCAGTCTTAGATGCCACAAGTTATTTTCTTCTTTAATAGTCATGTAACAAATGTTTTCTTTACTATCAACCTGATACCGGTTTCCTTCTATTATACATACTTTCATAAGTTAATTTAATGTCTTTCCCTTTATAGGGAATCCTTTCTGATTGAAAGTTACTATAAGTCCTGAGTCATAGAGTTAACTCACACTTAGAAGATTATGATGCAGACCATCCACATAAATAACTTCAGTTTTCTTCATCTCTCTATTAATTAGCTCAGTACTTCCATAACCTTTAATCTTGAATGAACCATTTTTAATAAACTACACTGTTCCGTCGGACTTTTTCTTGATTTTAATTAATAGGTCTACATTACCTGTCATGTGGGACGAACATCTGCTATCAAGAATCTAGGTTATGTTATTCTTTGTAGCCTTGATGGATACTTCTGCAAAATTTGATTTTTCAATTTTCTTCTTTTTCTTCCATCAGTTATTGTGTTAAGTGTAGGAAATGTTTGGCCTTACAACTCTACCGTCTGTGTACATGGGTTCTTCATACTAAATATCTTCTTCTAGAGGGGAAAACTTATTTGCAAGAGAAACACATCCTTGTTGATGAACATTGAATTTTCTCTGACTTTGATATGAGGTTTCTGTTTTACTTCTCTGTCTGCAATAAATAGCTTTATGGCCAATGTTAGAACAACAATAAAAATGTACATAGAAATTGTTTCTTCTAAAAGAATTTGGATATGAATTCTTTATCCTTTTTTGAACTCCCATATCTTCTCCATTCAAAACGATCCTTTCCTATTTGTAATAAGTCATTGTATGGCCCATATATCCACATAACTAACACTTCTTGAGAGTAAATTTATTCTCACTTATTTTTATCCTCATTCCTTCTTCTATGGGATAATAGTTTGACTACCCTTTATTCCTGGAGGCTCAATGATAGTCGTATGTTCTTATTCTAGATTGAATTGGGGGTTTCTTTTTCAGCACTTCAAGTTATTTTTCCACATCACTCACTTTCTTCTTGCCTTTATTTTGGTCACCTTTATTTGCAGCATTTGACGACTCAGCCTCACAACTGATTGCACTATTTCCCATGTAAGTTGGTATTTGATCATTTAATATCCTTTCAACTCCATTAGAACCACGTTTTTCTCTCTCTAATAGCTCATCATTTGAGAACCTTCCAAACTATATTTTCTTCCTTTATTATTTTGAAATTGATTCACTCTCAACTTTACTCTTTAGAGTAACAACTTCCTCTTCAAGACCCTAAATAGTCTTGGTCATTTCTTCTAGTCTAGTGGTGAGGTTATTGATGACCTTTTTCTGCTCTTCAATTCTCAGCTTTAGATCCACTACATCATCAGTGCTTTCAAGAATTTTAGACTGCACTTTCACAAATTCTTCTACACATTCAATTTTTTCTTCAAGATGATTAACATAATCAGATTATTTTCTTAAAATTGATTTCCATATATCGCAACTCTTACATTTTATCTTAAGAATACTAACAGAATCTTTATGTTGCAACTCAGAATTGGAAGCATGTTTTCTAGTTTTAAATTCTAGTTCTTCTTCTTCAGATAATTCATTATCATAATCTTCCTCTTCACAGATAAAAGTCTTCTTCGGTACTTTCTTTATATATTTGATGTATCCCTTTTTGAAAAACATTTTCTGAGGATTCTCAAGGTTTTCATCTTCACTGTCTTCATAAATGATCTTTCTTAAGAACTGAGAGGCAATGTTCCAAACTTTTATACAACAAAAGCAAGAAAGTGGTAACTTCCCTATGAATTTCTCTTTTCCCTTCTATAACTTCTTGGCAATGAGAGAAAAATTTTCTTTTTCCTCATCAACTTCACCACAAAAATATTTTGAAATTTTTGGTTTCTCCATGGCCTTGAATTCCATTTCCTTTCTCACTCAAGTCGTAGCATCTTTTGGTTTTACTATCATTTCATATGACACCAAGCATCTCAGAAGATCATCGAGAGAATGTTTGGAAACATCTCTTTCCTCAAGGGATTACACCTTTTCATTGTACATGGGTGGAAGTCTTATTAATATTTTCTTTAAAATATAAATGTCTTTGATTTCTTCGCCTAGACCCCTAATTGCTCCAACCACTTCAGTAATTTGATTGAAGAAGGAGTCTACATTTTTATCCAGATGCATCTTCAAATCATCATACCTATTGTGTAGGACTTGTAGTTTCACCTCCTTCAATTTGTTATCTCCTTCATAAATATTTTCATGTTTTTTCAACATGGATTTTTCTAAGGTGAAAATGATTACCTTTATATAGATCTTATCAAAAAGGAAAGTGGTGAGTTCATTCTATGCTTTAGCATCTTCATCAAGAATTTTCTTGTCTACGTCAGTCAAAACCAGGCCTATTGGATCAGTGACTTATATTCCTTGCACCTTATAAAAAGGACTTTCATTCTAAGAGATCTTAGATGAGATCTCATTTTGTTCTTCTAGATCTGAAAATTACTTCCATCGAAGAGGGGGACTCCCCTGACATTATATGAATTATCCATAATGGTATACGACAGATCAAACACTAGTAAACCTCCCTCTGATACCACTTGAAAGACCCTGGAACACCCTGATAGGGGAGGGGTGAATCAGGGTGTCAAATTTTTCTTTTTAATGTTGTGGATCTTGCTCCCACATTGGTAGGAACTTGTTAAATATATCAAACAAATGAAATTAGGGAGTTGACATAACACTTTTACATGGTTCAACACCAAGGGCTACGTCCAAGGATCATACGCCGACAGTGTGTCGGTCGTACCAGAGTCTGTCAACTCCCCCAAGCTCACTACATTGAGAGAAGTCAAACTCAGTTTATCGACTTGAAGGTCTCCTCAAAAGATTGACATTAAAGTCTTTGTCTCTGTTCAGCATGAGACACTTCTTGCATCGAAGTTCTGAATTGATTCACTTGAAAGCACTGAACCACTTAACTAGATAATCAAAATCATGTCAGAAGCATAACACTACACTTATGCGCAATACCGCAACTTGAATGAAAGATTTGTAAATTTTCATGAAAGATGACTTCTGAGCCACACGTACTTTCCACATAACCCGTATCTTTCATTCAGCTACACTGAAGGGTTCACTTGGTCATTTCATACTACAGTAATTTCTTGCGCACAATATTTAATCTCTTCAAATCTTTCATGCACAAATCATTCGCACAGCTAAGCTACCGGAGTTTCGATGGAAAATTCTTAAGTCTTCCTTGAGGATAGAGGCATATTTATAGGCTCCTAATGACCCTGTGCGCGAGATCCCGATGCATTTTTATCGGTGCGTGCAGGATTATTCATGATCACCCAAACCCCCTTTCGACGTCATATTAGGTGCACAAACCCTTTTGGACAACATTATCTTCTTTGCACTCAATGGCTTTTCCATTTTTTGACGTTCTGATCCTGAAGCATGTCTTGCGTACAAGTTCCAAAAACACCCTCAATATTGTGCGTAAAAACCAATATTTCGCGCACACTTAAAATCTTTCACACACCATCCATTTCCAAAAACACGTTTCTCCATTTTATGATTTTCATCCCTAAAGATCTTACAAAGACCGGAGAACAACACCACCTTCAATACTGCTTTCAAATCCAATTGTATGACCCATTTCCGTGTAATCACCCTGATCTTCCATGAAAGGGTTGAAAATAAGAAACTAAAACTATGATCAACCTAAAGTTGATTGACAACAAACACAAACTAAAATCCTTTTCCAGTAAAGAACAACCTTGGTTCCAACAAATACTATCTGAGCATCAATTACTGATCCCAAATTCAGTTGTGCCTTGGATATATTTGATAATTGATTATCCATAAATAATATTTGATTTCTTTGGAACACTCTGAAATCTTTCACAAAAGGTAATAGCATAAACAATTTCAGGTCTTGATCCAGTCAAATACAATAGTCTTCCAATTGGCTTCTGATACTCTTTCTGGTCAACATTTCATTCTTCTCCATCTCTACATATATTTTTTCGCAATAAAATCTATGTGGAAATATGGTTTGATATTTCTATGCCAAACCAGTTGAGATTTTTTTTAGCATACTTTTCTCAGGAGACAAAAATGTATTCTTAATTTTTCAATATTTGTAACCCAATAAAGTATTTTGTTTCTCCCAGCATGGAAATTTCAAATAAATTCTTCATTTCATTAGAAACTATTTCACAACATCTTTCATCATTCACAATAAATATAATATCATCAAAATAATCAATTACAATGAAGGAATACTCTTTACTTTTACTAATATAAAGATTGTTGTCCACTCTTCCTTTCTTGAAATTCATTTTCCTTAATCAAGTATCCAATTTGGAATATCAAACCCTTAGATCTTGTGTTAGACCATACAAGTCTTTCTTAAATCTATATAAATAGCTTTAATGTTTCCCAATAACAAATCCACAAGGTTATTTAATATAAACCTTCTTCTCAAGATCACTTTTCAGGGATGTAGATTTAACATCCATTTGAAAGATCTTGTAGCCTCATTGTGCAGGAATAGGAAGAAAAATTCTATTTATTTGCAATCTGGCCACTGGATGAAATTTTTAATAAAAATCAATTACTTCAATATATGAATACCATTTTCAAACCAATATTTTTTTGTTTCTTATAACTTCACCTTTTTCATTCATCTTGTTCTGCAGAACCCATTTTTTGCAAATGTTGTTTTGTTTTTAGTCTTGGGTATGAGTTTCCATATATTTCTATTTTAAATCTAATCTAATTCCTCATTCCCGAACAAAGCCCATTGTAGATGCTCAAATTATTCTTTCACGTCATTCAGTTACACATTTGAATACAGATAAGTATGTGTAATATCATTTTCTATTCTTTTAGTTTGAACCTTTTGATGTTGTTCACCAATAATATTCTATTATTCCACTTTATTCCTCATCCTATGATGAGAGTTTTGAGTATCTTCCTCATCACTGGAAATAGCTGAGTCTAATTCTTCTTCTTGAGTTGGAATTCAATTATCTATATGCTTATCAAAAAAAAATTCTTCAACTTTCTCAAAATCCTTGTCATCCTGAGCATGTTTATCTTCCTCTTTCTTTTCAATTACATTCACATCAACTAAATCAACAAATTTTTATGTTTCTTTGTTTATGAATTTGTATCCACTTCCTTCTAGAGCATTTTCAAGAAAGATTCCATCTTCACATTTCTGGTCGAACTTTCCATAGTTTCCGCCATTCTTCTTTATAATACAAGGACTCCCAAAAAATCTAAAGTGTTTTAATCTTGGAGTTTTTTGATAAAACAATTAATATGGATTCATATTTGAATGAGGTTTGTATAAACAGTGGTTTTGAAAATAAATATCAGTACTCATGGCTTGCCTCAAAAATTAATGAGAGAGACCATGTTAAAGTAACATGGTTCTTCCCATTTCCACCAAACTTCTACTATTTCTTTTAGTAACCCCATTCTATTGACGAGTGTATGTGGAACTATATACATGATTAATTCCATTATTCCTTATATATATTTAATTTTTTTTAATTTTTTATTCACCACAATTTTTGGTTCTCAAATTCTTCACTGAATACTCACATTTTTTCTCAGCCTTCCTTCTAATACTTTTAAACATTTTCAAAGAACCTGATTTACATTTCATATACATAACACAAGTAATGAGATTAGAATCATCAATGAAAGTGTTGAAGTACTTATCTCCATATGTTTATTGTTTTCTCATAGACCCAAAAATATTGGAATAAATCATCTCTAAGGGTTGTCTTGAACAAATAGAAAATTTCTTATGCACAATATTTGTAATCTTTCCTTTATAACAAATAGTACAACACCAATATTTTCAAAAAAAATAGTACAACACCAATCTATTCTTCTTTTAAAATTAGGAATGTCTTGGACACTTTATTTATTAGATAACTTGGTCATGTTTCTCTACCCCATATGTCCCAGCCTTTTTGCCACAATTGATTATCTTCCATCACAATAATGTAACATGAGTTTTTTATATCAACAACCTGAAACACATTTCCTTTTGTACGCTGGCCTCTTGTAACAATATTCCAATATTTTTCACTTTTCACAACAAACCAATATTTATTGAAGATAAATATGTTACCCTCATCATGAAATTGTTAAACAATTAGAAAATTGAGTTTCAAACCATCAACAAACAATACTTTAGTAGATTCCATCTTTTCTTTTCCAATGTTGGTTTATCCAACATATTTTATTTTCCGGGATTCCTTGTTGAAAACTTTCACAGTGTATTATTTAAAATATTTCATATTTTTCAAAATTTTATAGTCTCTTGTCATGTGATAAGAACACCCACTATCGAGTATCCATGGCCATTCTACTTTTTTGGCTTTCAATGAATTTTCAACAACAAGAGGTTTTTCTCCTATCTTTTCTTTCTTCACTTCCAGCTTGTGAGTACTGTTAAGGGTCTTTTTTTGTACTAATAACAAAACAATACATCTTTTTTCAAGTTTCCAAGGTTGTTCACATATTTCAAAATTATTTTCTAGTAGCTGGAACCTATTTTGAACCCTCATTCTACTCTTTTCAGACTTCTATACAATAAATTTCTTAGTCTTCTTCTTTTAAGGGAATTAACTCCCACTAAATATTTTCCTTTCACAACTAGAGGGATAATATTATTGTTGTGGGTTGAACAAAAAAAAATACTTTTTGAGTGTTTTAGTTCCCCAAAATACTCGTAATATCCATAAAAATAATGTTTTTCTATGAAACTGCCATACTAGCTAGAATTATGAATATATTTTTCAGCCACCTTCTTTTCATTTTCAATCGGATTCCTCTTCTTCATTTTAGCATTAATAGAATCAGAAGTATTTGAAACTTTTCCAAATCCAGAAAAACTTTTTCTAACTCAGTTTGTTTTTTAACTTCTGAATTATTCACTTTGGCCACATAGATAACTTTCCCAATATTATTCTTTTTATAAAAAATTCAAATCTTCTTATCACCCTTTGAAGGTAACTTATACTAAACCTTCTTATGTTTCTCATTTCGATAAATTTACCTAACATCAGTGATAGAGTTTTAGAATCTTGTATTTATTAATTCATATTTTTTTAATTTTTTTGGACAAGTTCCAACTCTTATTATTTTTCTTTCAATTTCATTTCCAGATGCGCATTATGATTCTTTTATTCTTCAAGATATTTCTTCAAATAATCAGTCTCTTAAACCAGATTTTATTTCTCATTAGTAAAATATTCTTGGTTGCTAAAGAAATCATCTTCCACCTTTTTTTCTTCTCAAGTATTCAGTTATTTATCATACATTCTTTCAACTCTTCTTTAAAATGATTCTCATGTTGTGTTTCTTCTTCAGAACTAATAATTCTGCATTTTTCATCATTCGTCGTTGTAATAAAAATATTTTCAATACCATACTCAAATGATTTTTTGGATTTATCATCACTACCTTCTTCTTCTTAATCTTTATATAAGAAACTTTTTATTTTGTATTTGAATAATTTCTTTTCTTACCATGTGGAATATGATTTCCTTTTATCACCATGTTTCTTCAATGATCTTCTTGTATTTGTTTTCTTATTTATCACTCTCCTCTTCATTCTTTCTTCATGGATAGTTAGCCGTAATTTGACCAATGGCTCCACAGTCAAAACAATTTAAGGGAAGTTTCTCATTGTATTTCCATGTACCTTTTTTTTACATTTTTATAAAACAAGGATAAAATATTATCAATTTTTTTACATACCTTGTCTTCATAATCGGATTCACTAGCCTCATTTTTAAAAGGAGGTTTCCTTAACTTATCCTTCTTTTTAGTCTTGAAATACATTTATATATCAAATTTTGTTTTGTTTTTCATATCTTTCCCTCTTCTCATTTCATAATAAACATGAGTGTTATGAAAATCATCAATAGATAATGTTTGCAAATCTCTGTCTTCCAAAAAATACACGTTTGTATCAAAATTTTCAGGTAGGATTCTCAAGATATTTTAAAAAACTATAGATTCATCCATATTTTAACCAAGCCATCTGATAGTACTCACTATATCATTCACCATGGTAATTAATTCCCCAACAGATTCATGTTCAATAATCTTCAAATCTTTATATTTAAATCTCCATATTTGTATGTTTTCCTTCATTACTTTTTTATTGCCTTCATATATGTTTTTTAACTTATCCTATATACCTTTTATTTGGGAAACACCTTTCACTCTCAATAATTCACTTTTTAAAAGCGATGATTATATACAATTATTGTCTCTTCTATCATTCTCAAGATACTTATTTTCAATAGATATAAGTAGATATTTATCATCAATTGGAGGAATCCCAAATTTTGTAGCTTCAAGAACATTATAACTGGTAGAAATAAGATAAGGAAATATTCTATCTTTCCAGATATGATATTTCTTTCCATCAAACACCAAAATTCTTCTACTTTTCACACAATTTAAATTATCCATCAGCAAAGAATAAGTGAAGCAGAACAATGCTCTGATACCACTTGTAAGTGCCCAATAAGGATACATGTATCACTGAGAGGGGGAGGGGTGAATCAGCGATACTTTTTATTTTCCATTTCCATGAAAATGAAACAAACTTCACCTCCTATTAAAGATTCAATTACTTACTGAAAACATTTCAAATACGCATCCATAGGAACACAAGTATTTATAAGGTTCACTTTTAAATATGAATATATACGTCATTAGTATGGTTTGGAGAAAATCCATTTCCATAAAATCCAATAAAAATAATCCTTGGATTAAAATGACCAGGATATATCCTTTACTCATGTAGTACTTTGAATAAAATCCAAAAGCAAGTGTGCACCCTCTTAGCATAAATAGGGTAATACAATGTTTTTGTAACAACTCATATGACCTATGATTTTTTTCAATTCAACAAATGTATTCAATCAAAATACAGTTTTTCAATTTATTACCTAAAATATGGTAAGAAGCTCTTGGAATTTATTATGAGAAACTCATTCTGATTTTCCTGGGAATGATTTTCCCAATCAAATTCCTCCAAGTATGATTCTCCCTGATACAATTCTTCCAGTATGATTTTCTTTTAGAAAACAATCCACTTCAATTCCTGAATATAATAAACATAGTAAGATTCTTCCTCAATCAAAGAGTTAGAATATTGAAATCTTGAAACCGATTAATCTATCCAGATATGAAGAGTAGCCGAATATAATTTTGAAATCTTTATCAAAACTTTTTCAATACAAGATCAAAAAGGAAAACTACTTCTTCTCTCTAAAAATCAGACCATCTCTCTCTATTGTGATGAACATTACTTTGTCATTATAAATGTACAGTCTAATTGTTTCCTTTTATAGGTCATCCAAAAGATGTTTTGGTGGGAATCCCAAAATTCTTTCTCTCTCACACAAAATCACCCAAATTTAAATTTCCCCTATAATCTTAGGATTCATTTTGACTTCATCACAGTCCTCAATGCTTCTTGATTTATCTTAAAACTTTATATCCTTCTTCAGAATTTCATTTGAATCATCATTAATATTTCTATCTATGACTCCAATTTTTCTCAATCTGATATCTTCAATAAAAAATCTGTATCAATTGAAAAAAATATATGACGAAATGGATACCATTTTGATTTGATGAATATGATTCTTATAACCAATTTGAACCAAGATATTTCATTCTAATGTATAAATAACCCTTGAAAATTCATTTAGCAATCTCCTTATCTTTTTATATTGACCCATTTGAGATTAAAAACTTCATCTTCACCTCTTCTATTGACCAATCCTGAAACCTACAATGTAATTCAACCCTTTTGAAATGGTTGAATACATTTTTTATCTCATTCTCTCATTATCTTCTCTTGAACCACTTAAAAAATCTCCATTCGGAATCTTGTTCTTGTATCATGACTTCCTTTATAAATTTAAATTCATTTGAGAATAGTTGTAGCATTTTCAGGATTGGATTGGAATGTAATGTAACTTTCCATTCATTCCATCTACATTATTTTCTTCTCAACCTGAGTACGATATTTTCTGAATATTATTATTTTGGATGTGATCATCCTAGGTATGATAATTCTGGATGCATTCATTTCTTTCCCTACCCAGATATGATCATTTTGAAAAATAATCAACACTATCTCTTACTCATCAATCAGAACCATCTTTTCAATTGACACCAACTTTTCAATTAGAACCACCTTTTAAATTGGCACCACCTTTTACTCCCCATTTATTCCATCAATATTTCATCACAAGTTAACCAATAAACTTATTATTTCTATGAAATAAAAATCCTAAAATAATCGTCACAATTAAATTTATCATAGTCAGTAGACTCAAATACTTCATTAAAATATTCACTTCTTTCACACAAAATTCAGAGTGAATCTAGTGACCATTTACTTCCATCATAAATCATTCTCCATTTGACTGATTCTATCTTTCTAGATAATCACCAATTCCTCATTACGATGGATATATTGAATCTTATTATTTAGAAAACATGAGTCCAATTATTTTGAAAACATGGATCTGATTCTTTTTGAAAATATGGATTTGATTCTTTTGAAAACAATCCTCAAAACAATTTTTTCCAAGATGAAAAGTGAGGTGATTTCTAAAAAATTTCCTTGACAAAAAAATACAACACATGAAGATAATCACCGTCCTCATTATATTTGTACTAACACCCTAATGGTTTTGATTCTACCTAGTGAACATGTTATCATGTTGATGAGATGTGAAAAACTATTACTCTAACTTTTTTCTAGACCAAGGGGTCCAACGAGTATATATTCACTTTTACTAGTGCTTCAAAGTAGATTTATGAGATTTATGACTTATTTATTAACACTCTAATTTAATCCTAAACCCTTGATATGAATAGTTTAGAAATCATATAATTGAATTTTTCTCAGGCCATATTTTATGGGTTATAAACCTAACATGTTTTTTGTCTCTTTCACTAGCAGTTTACGGTCTTATGATTTGGACCATCATTGTATAAAATCTTTAGGCCATACAGCTTTGAAAAATGTTCATGCATTTTAAGTTCCTGATGCATGTGAACCTGACATGAGGTAAATTTTACACAAGAGCTTAATTAGGATACCCAGGGTCAAGATTATTCCAACATCCTTTTGATATAGAGATGAAAATGTTGTAAATTATGGATCAATTTTATCAGGTCTTGAGTAATGATATGAGAAAATCATACTAAGGATGGCCCAGAACACCCTCATGTTATTAGTTCATCCATGATGACATCAGGCTCACAATGATCATAAATACATTCTTATAGGGCCAATATTTATTTAATTTGTATGTAAAAACCCTTATTCATAGATATAATTGTCAAGAAGAGAGAACAATTTTCCTTTCTAATGTCCTTGAAAGGATTGTTAGAACCCAAGGTGCTCAGGACATGAAGTGTGATGTATGAATTGAGGTTATTGAAAGATGAAAAACTCACCCATACTCTGGTTCATAGGGGTAAGGCTCTTATGGTCCTTTAATAAGGGAAAAATATGAATGATTTTATAAAATGATTAATGTCATGTAGTAGGGATGTATTTTTGTTTTGTTTTAATGTCATGTGACCATGACACTTTTCATGCAGTTTAACATCATGTGGTAAGGATGTAACTATTTCCTTGTAGTTTAACATCATGCGGTAAGGAGGTGGGAACCGATGTGAAAAACAATGCAAGATATATTATGTGGAAAAGAAATTTGTATGAAAATCTAACTTGTATGTAGGGAAATGAGCTTGTATAACTCATACCTAATGTAGTTGTAGTGAATTTTCTTTCATCAGTTTTTTTAGTTAAGCCTAGGATTGGAGATTCAAGCACCTCTACATATCCTATGATTCCAAGAATCCAGATACACATAGTTCTTTACAAGATGTTTTGTTTATAATCATGAGATAAAGACATAGGCTCCCTGATGTGAAAAGGGAATGTTGTAGATGAACCAGATAACTAATATTTGGGTGTCATTGTGTATCCTATGATGATAGGAATCAAGACACACGTAGTTCTTGAATGGGATCTCCCTGCGCAGAGTTAAATTATACATAGGGAGGGGCATTTTTATTTTTGTTATTTGTGATTAGACCTAGGGTTCGAGATATGGGAATCACTATGTATCCTTTGAGGACAAGAAGCAAGTCACGTGTAGTTTTTGAATGGTAAATTCTCTACGTTGGTTTATCCCATATGTAGAGGGGGAATTTTTCTCATTGATTGATGTAGTGGGGATCGATATTAGAGATTAGATCATCACTACTTATCATGTGATGACATGAATCAATCCACATGTTGTTATTGAATAGAGTTGTGGTGGGAAACCTACAACAAGGGTAGTGGCCCTCTCAGGTGATGCTTATCAAAATGTGCATTTTTATGTCATGCAAGAGACATAAATCGTGCATTTTAACATCATGTTGTGTGGAATAATGGTGTTACTTTTAAGGTCCTAAATTTATGGTCATGATAACCCTATCATGAGTTGCATGCCTTATTTGTGTAGGGTAGTCCTTACTGTAATTCCTAAGATCATGTGATCTATGCTCGGTGTGAGAAAAAAGTAATGGAAAGTGTTAATATCACCATAGAGAGGTAATTAAGGAGTGGAAAAAGAAATTTTGTATCATGCTGTGGATAGACCATGATATAGGATCGAGGTGTCCCTACATATCTCATTAAAATTTGAATCAAGCCACACCTAGTTCTAGAAACCCGTGCATTTTAGTGTCATATGGTACGGAAATAATCTATGTATTTTAATGTCATGAATTAAGTACGATGGTTACCTGATGTGGAAGAAGAAAAATATTTTGGTTGCACTCAATACTAGAGGTTTGGTCATCACTATATATCCTACGATGGAAGGAATCAATCCACACATAGTTCTTGGATGAAGAGATTCCATTTATGGATTTGAATATCACACATGGATATGGGTGTTTCATATTTCTTTCACATTGATCTTGATCATGTGTGATGAATCATTAGTGAGATGGTTATTCTCATTTCGTTTAACAACATGAAGTGAGGAAATATTCTACACATTTTTAACATCATGTGGTAAGGATGAGCTTAATACAGTTTAAAATCATGTGGTAAGGATGTGTGATGTTGTGTAGTTTATCGTCTTGCAGCCTGGAATTCTTCCCTCTAGTTTTAATGTCATGTATTCAGGATGTGATCCATATATTTTAACATCATGTGAACAGAATTTGTTTTATACAGTTTAACATCATGTGGTAAGGAATTGTTTTGTTTATTTTAACATCAAGAGGTAAGGAAAAGAGGAACTATGTAGTTTAAAATCTTACTAATGAGACCTTTATCATATGGTTTAACATCATGCGATCAACATTTTCTCTGTGCAGTTTAACATCATGTGTTCAGGATGTGTTCCATACAATTTATAATCATTTGGTTAGGATGTTTTACATGTATTTTAACATCATGTAGTAAGGACAAGAGGCATTATGCAGTTTAATATCTTACTTCCAAAACCTGAGATTCTATGGAATATAATTTCTTGTGGTATGGACTTATTCTATATAGTTTTAACATCTTGTGGTCATGATGTTCTTTCTACAGTTAAACATCTTGTGGTTAGAAAGTGAGATATTGTGTAGTTTAAAGTATTACAACATGTACTTATCTTGTATATTTTAACATAATTTGAACTGAATGATATCTATAAAATTTTAATGTCATTTGGTTAGGATTTCCTCTGTACTATTTAAAATAATGTGGTTAAGATTTTGTGGGTATAGTTTACCATCATATGTTCAAGAAGTTCTTACCTTATCTTCAGATATAATCACCCGACAACAGTTTTCCAATTAGTCAATGAGTTCTCATGATACGGATACAACATTCCATTGGAATTTTTAATCTATTATTATTCTGGGTGTCAAGCCATATAGGATGAGATTATGCCTTGATCACAACGGAATGTATTCATGATATGGATGTGACCCTCATATCCCTGATAAGGCAGGTGCCTATTCTCAAATATCTGACAATTCTGCTACATATTCAGTTGAATGTAATGCATAACCTCCCTTTTCTACCCATTTATGATATCATAACTGGAAGTTGAAATGGGTCAAGACATGTTTGGGAGGTTGTTTCTGGATAAAATTCTTCATATCTCCATGTTATCCTCCTCTTCATCTGAACCATATTTCTTTACCTGGCTAGACCGCATAGGTTTCCTCTCTATGTCACTTAATAACCATGGTGAAGTTCTTTTGATGGTTTATGGGGATCTATATATAGTTAACCCCATTGTTTTAATCATATTTCCATATGAAGTTTCCATATTTTTTTATCACCTCTATATACAAAGGTGTCTGGGAAAGGGTATGATTTCTTATCTGTGGGAGATAACACCATGGGGTGGTTGACCACAGAAGAATTCATAAGTAAATTCATTAAGATCCATCACCACACTACCATGATGAAGACTATCTTGGTAATGATTTCCTTCTTATTGGGTTGAAGAGTGATGGACCCTTGAGGTGTTGGGAATGGGTCTTGAACAACCTCAAGGAAACTAGAATTGAGCTGATTATGAATATGAGTCTTATTATGTATCATGGAAGGAATATGATTACCTACCTTTAGGGATTGATTGAGGATATAAATTTACTCTATAACAGCTTCTGAAATATATTGATCACCATCTAATGTTTTGGGTGTATTATCCCTCTACTGAGAAGCTGTTGGAGTATGCCAATGAACTTCTCTAAAAGGGATATGAGCATGTACTGATGCATGTGTCACTTTCACATGTTTTCCTTGGATAGAACGGGGATATGATCATGATCTTAGTTATTTTTAATATTCCTCTGGTCTTTTGTGGCAGGAGTATTAGCCTATCCCTTGGAATTTACCTCTCTCACTTGATGAGACTCGGTTGGAATGGGAATACAAGCCTGGTCTGAATATGAATTCCCCATAGAAATATATCAATGAACCTTTAGAATGGGATAAGTGATATAAGAAAACTCTTTTATAATATTGGAATATTTTTAGTATCTTCGTTGATAGAAATATGAGCCTTTCCCAAGGCATGTGTTGCTCTCACTTGGTGAGCCTCAGTCAAAATATAGATATGAGACTGATCACGAGCCTTTGGAGTATGTCCCTGATCTTCTTTCGACAGGTAAATGAGACTATCTTGAGGCATATGATACTCTTAGTTGGCGAGGCATGTCTAGAACAGGGATATGAGCCCCATTTCTATGCCACCTATCATTTTTAACATGAATATGAGCCTGTCTCAAGGCATGTGACATTGTCACTTGGTGAGCCCTGGTTGGAATGGGGATATGATCCTGATTCTTATACCACATCTTTTACTATAATATGATGAAAATCCTCCTTGATGGGTGTAAGGATATGTACTTTCTATGGATTATCCACTTGTTTATATTAATCAGAGTGTTTTGCTACTCTGGATATTGGGATAGAAATATATGTCTATCCCTGCATCGTCACCAAAATATGTCGGCAGAGCTCCTTTATTATTGTCACAAAGTAATGACAATTTAACAGGGTACGTACAGGTATATATTCTAATGCACACTCATTTAGAATGATATGTCGATTAATGTCTTTTATTGAAGTGGGGATGTACACTCACTCTTTTCCTCCTTGTTCCATCAGAATATGTCGATGAAATTTATGCACGAGGTGTGGATTTATACTTTCCCCATGCTTGCTACCCAAATATGATTTCGGAATTAATTTGAACAAGCATGAATATGAACCTACCCCCTTTTTTCGTATCATTACACATTTTACAAGGTCCCATTGTTACCCAGATCTGAGTGTTTGGGGAGTTGACATGTTGGATAATTCCCTCGATAGGCGAATGAGGGTGTATTGGAAATTTTTTGATATATCTAGGATCAATATTTTACTGTATTAGTTATGCTTCTAGAAACTAAAATTACCACCTAATGGTGATTATGTATCCTAGATATTGATATGTTAGATAGTGTTTCATCCTATGACTCAGACATGTTCCATGTAATTTATCTTTATGCGGTAATAATGTGAATATAGGTGGCTAGGACAAGATATAGGATCCAAGAATCCCTATATATCTTAACAGATTGAGAATCATGGAATATGTAGTTGTAGAAACCTATATAGTTTAATTATGTGTGGTAAGGATATCAATCATGTAGTTCAATGTATTTTAGTAAAGGCATGGGAAATTGTGCAGTTTAACTTCATGCTATAAGGATGTCGGCCATGGAGTTTAACATCTTTTGGTAAGGAAATGGGAATCTATGCAGTTTTATACCATGTGGTAAGGACATCGACTATGAAGTTTATAATCTTGTGGTAAGGAAATAAATATAGGTGTTTATTCCAAGATATAGTATCAAGAAATCTCTACATATCTCATTAGAATAAGAATCAAGTCGTACATAGTTTCAGAAAATAATGCAGTTTAGTGTTGTGACACAAGCACATCAGTTGTGCAGTTTAATTTCATGTGGTAAGGATGTGAATATAGGTGTATGGGCCAAGATATAGGATCCATGAATTCCTATATATCTCGTTATAATTAATATCAATACGTACATAGTTCTAGAAACTAGTGCAGTTTAGTGTCGTGCGACAAGGATATCAGTCGTGCAATTTAATTTCCTGAGGTAAGTATGTGAATATAGGTGGTTGGACCAAGATATAGGATCCAAGAATACCTATGTATCTAATTATAATGAGAATCAAGTTTTATGTAGTTATAGAAACCCATTTAGTTTAGTATCATGCAGAAAGGACATCCACCATGTAGTTTAATGTCATGCGGTATGGATATGGGAAACCATGAAGTTTATTATCCTATGATAAGGATATATTCCATGAAGTTTAACTTCTTGTGGTAAGGAAATCATCCATACAGTTTATCTTCTTACGGTAAGGATGATGGATAAACTATCATGAGAGTGACTCTTCTGATGGAGCATAGATGACTCTTATGCATATTTCATGAGTTGTTGGATCCTCAAACTCTATCAATCCCTCACTTACCAATCTCTCCAACCAATCTTTGAAGTTAAAGAAGCTTTCTATTGTGTTCCCAAGATGTGGATGGTTAGGGAAATGGTTTTTTCAAACTATTAACCCTTCCTTATTTAGCTTCTTTATTATTTGGATTTCCATCAAACCATTTTCCATGACACAGTCCAAATAATTGGGGCCATGTTTTTTTTGGAAATAAAAATATTTTTTCCATCACATGTTGAAATATGGTTTTCTATCCCTAGGAAGTATGTATCTTGTGATATTCTTAACAACTTGTGTGTCCTATTAAGAGTTCTCATATGATTGGAGTGGGGATTCAAGTCTTGGTATTTCCAATATCCCCATGTCCATTTGCACATAAATATAGTATTGAAATGAAAATAAAAATAATATTTTGTGCCTAATATGTTGATGGTAGGGGAAATGGTTTTCAAGTCCTATTATCCACACCTCACTCATCATTCTCATTTTCATTAGCTCTATCATACCATTTTTCAAGGAATAATTAATTTTCCTGAGGTCATGTCTTGATTGAGAAGAATATACTTTTCATTCTTTGTCTTCAAGAAATTAATGATCTTATTTCTTCTTCTATATGCTATTTATACCTCCATTGGTGTGTTTATAAGTCTTATTTCGGAGTATTGGGTGTAGAGTCCTAGTATTTATTTGTTCTGGGGAAGGTTCTAGATCATTGGGGGTCTTGGATAATATAGATTCTCCCCACTTAATAAAATATCTAAACTCTCCTGAAGGATTTGTGGAAATGACTAAAGTTGGATGGTTTTTATAGTATACCCAATGAGGAGGAGGAAAATATAGAAATTCCCCAATCCCTATGTGTTTGGTTCATGAAAATATGAATTTTCCCCCATATCTATGGGTTGGGGTGAGGTGGAATAATTTTTTGATTTTAACTTGATGAGGGGATGGAAAATTTGAAAATACCCCAGCCCTATGGTTTTTGGAACTTCACTTCAATATAAGATTATATAAGAAAGTTCTAGTGAATCATTATGGGGAAGAGATCCCAATATAATTCCAATAATTATTTCTTAGAGATCCCTATTCTCTCAATGGAGTTGAGAGATCTATTATTTCATAGAAATTTCCCTATCATCCTCAAGGGGATAACTGGAAGGAGCCATGAGAACACACTTTACTATATTGATGGTGGTGTGATTGGATGATGATGGGATTCCTAACATGGACCACAGAGACTGAATGTACTGCTACAATTAAATATGTGTTCCATTATCATTATTCTCAAAAATACCAATATGGTCGGTAACACCTTTTGTAGTTTCCTGAACAGTACTGTCAAGCCCATCCTTTCCTATTTCAATTGTAGAAGGTATTCCTACCTATTGTTAATCAAATGAATTTATGAAGGTATGATTTTACTCTTTAGGTGTGTCCTTGTCCAGATAGGATGGGAAGTATTTAGGATGAATTGATATCATATTGACAGAGACATAAGCAGGTTGGTGTTCCTCCTCAATAGAGTATATCATTTGGCGAGTCGATGCCCAATATACCATTTCGGGGCCAGTGCCCATGACACCATTTGAGGGGTAATTTTACATAATTTCATTTAAGGGGTTGGTGCCTATGGTACCATTTTAGGGGTTGGTTCTGATATTGAAAATGATTCTATGGTAAAATATGACAAAAATTTCTCTAGCCGTATAGGTTGGGGTGGTCCTTGGGATTCCACCGTCACCAAGAATAGCTAGGATGAAGTCAGAGGCTCTTAGATAGTGATGATCTAGTATTGATTCTTGTCCACTATTAGGAGAGAATTATGGGCCTCAGATAGATTTGTAGTAGTAAGGATATAATCCTACTCCCACTAACACAAAACACGCCATTAACATTGATAGAATAGGAATTTATCAGTTCTAGAAAAGTGTTGACTGTCTAAGCATGGTTAAAAGGTCAAGCCTTTTATCAGTGCTAAAAAATTACTCATAAAGTGTATATTTATCAGTGAAAATAAAATCATCGATAAAGCATACTTTTATAAGTACTTTGAAAATTATTGATAAAGTGATCCTTTATCAACGTCGATAAATTTTCCTTTATCTGTGCTTTAAAAATCATTAATAAAAGCTATATTTTTCTCTGATTTTAGAAGATATGATAAATATTCCATTATTAGCTTCAAAAATCACCGATAAAGGCTAACTTTATCATCTCTTTTAGAAGTTCTAATAAATGTATCCTTTATCAGCGCATTTAGTTGCACCGATAAAGGGAAAATCTATAGTGTGATTCCCCAACACATTGCAGCTCCAGAAACAGGGTATCTAGTGTGTTGTAACAACAAACTGCATCACCAAAAACTTCAAAAAGTACCAAAATAATATAAAAATACTGAATTTAAAAAATTTAAAATTTATAACACAAATACAAGAAAAAGAATTTTTAGAGTATGTCAGTTTTTTTGCTAAAATTAATGTAAATTTTGAATAAAAAGCACACTTGGAGTCATACAAGTCACACCGTGAGTCCAATTGAGGTATGACTAATTCGTACAAATCAAAAAAGAAATATGGATCTTTTTTATAATATACCAAAACATATATGAATACGTTTTCTTGGTTTTGATTATGTTAGTTGTTTTCTGATTAAAAATAATGCCAGTTTTGAAAAAAAGACACTTTGAGTCATACCGGTCACACCATGAATAATATTGATGTGAGACTAATTATTAAACATCTTAAATGACTTATTGATCATTTTCCTAAAGTAAAAAAAATAATACAGATACTCTTGTCAGTTTTTGAGTATGTCAGTTGTTTTTTTCACTAAAATTAATGTAAATTTTGAATAAAAACATGCAATTAGAGTCATACCAGTCACACCATGCATCAGATTAAGTTGAACGTAATTCATACACATCCCAAATTAATTATGACTAAATTATAATAGCAATAAAAAAAATCCTTGGTTTTGAGTACTACACTTGTATTTTTTACTAAAATTTCATTTTAAATAGGAAAAATGGACTTTAATCCATACAACTGGCATCGTGTGCGGGTTTGACATGAGACTGATTTGTACCAACCAAAATTTAATTATGAATAATTTTATGAAATTATCAAGACAATATGAGAATGGTTTTTTGGTTTTCAGTGAGTGAAACTTTTTTTTATTAAAAATCCAATTTTAAAATGATAATAGATTCTTGGAGTCATACCGGTCACACCATGCATTGGACTGTGGTGTGAATGATTATTACACATAACAAATGAATCACGAATCATTTTACTAAAGTAAAAAACATCCTATATGTGTTTTCTCAGTTTTGAGTATGGTTGTTGTTTTTTTCACAAAAATTAATGTCAATTTTGAATAAAAAATGCACTTGGAGTCATACCAGTCACACTGTGCATCAAGTTAAGGATTGGATGATTCCTACACATCCCAAATTACTTATGGATCATTTTCCTAAAGTATAAAAACAATCATAATGAATTTCCTCATTTTTGAGTAAAACACTTCTTTTTTTCTAAAATGTCCTTTTGAACTAGAAACATGTACTTTGAGCGATATAGGTGGCATCGTGTTTGGGTTTCACATGAGACTGATTTATAAACGTCAAAAAATCAATTATGAATCGTTATCCAAAATTATCAATAAAATACAAAAATGTTTTTCTCAGTTTTTAGTGAGTGAAACTTTTAAGTATTAAAATGCCGATTTTTAACTGATAATGGACACTTGGAGTCATACCGGTCACACCGTGCATCATATTGAGGTGTGGATGATTCATATATGTCTCAAATGTCTTATGAATTGTTTTCCTAATCTTTTAAAACAATATGAATGACTTTTATTAGTTTTGAGTATGTTAGTTGTTTTTCTCTCTAAAATCAATGTCAATTTTGAATAAAAAGATGCACTTGGAGTCAAACGGGTCACACGGTTTGTCAGATTAAGGTACATATAATTCCAACAGATCCCAAATAACATATGAGTAATTTTAATAAAGTATTAGAATAATCAAAGTGCATTTCCTTGGTTTTGTGTAAGCCACTTTTATTTTTTTACTAAAATTTCATTTTAAATTGGAAACATGCACTTTGAGCCATACAGGTGTCATCATGTGTGGTTTTGACACGATATTAATTCATACATGTTATCAATGAATTATGAATCATTTTCCCAAATTATCAAGATATTTGGAGGGTGTTTTCTCATTTCTCAATGTGTGACACTTGTTTGTATTAAAATTTCAATTTCAAATTAATAACGGACACATGGAGTTATAACAGTCACATCGTGTGTCAGATTGAGGTGGGGTTGATTCCTACACATCAAAAATGACTTATGGATCATTTTCCTAAATTACTAAAACAATTCAAATGTTTTTTCTCAGTTTTGAGTATTTCAGTTTTTTCAGTAAAATTAATGTCAATTTTGAATAAAAAGATAAACTTGGAGTCATATCGGTCACACCATGCATTGAATTGAAGTGAATTTAATTCCAAAATGTCCCAAATAACTTATGGATCATTTCCATAATGTATCAAAACAATTATAATGTGTTTCCTTGATTTTTAGTATTCCACTTATGCTTTTTAATAAAATGTATTTTTAAACAAGAAACATGCACTTTGAGCCATACATGTTGCATATTCTATGGGTTTGATATGAGACTAATTCATACACGTAAAAAATGAAGTATGAATCAATTTCCCAAATTATCAATAAAATTTGAGCGTGTTTACTTGGTTTTCAGTGAGTGACACATTTTTGTATTAAAATGTCAATTTTAAACTAATAACAGACACTTCGACACCATCCCTTCCTCGATGACCACGATATATCAATGAGGGTTTTCTTCAAATAGTTCATTCATACACCTGCTTAATTTTTTGGTTGATTACACAGATATTTTTTTCGAACATTTAAGTTGTATTATTTACCGTTTTGATGATTGGGAGTTTTATAGTTGTTGCTTCAATAACACCAGTGGGGACATTGAAGCTTCCAACACAGAATGATCTTACAGGTGGATTACTACCATGTATAAAATCACTTAAACATGTTTAGAAAAACATTATTTAAATAATTCACCTCAAACACATTCAAAATGGATCTTATATTAATTGATTGGTGTTCTGTTCCCTTTTAAACAATTTTTCTCAAACACAATCGTGGAATGATCCTCATTCTACATCATTTCCCAAAAACATTATTGTTTTCAAGACAACACTTATTATCCTCCTCTAACTCAATCTCTAACTTGGTATATTCCTCTACATACTCCTCAAATCAGTCTCTAACACTGACTCTACCTCTGAATCTGCCTCCGCCTCCACCTCCACCTCCGCATTTACCTCCACCACCACCTCCACCTCTATGATTTCCCAACAATTTTATTTTTTACAGTTTAGTGCTTCTAAAAAAATTGATTTCCCCCATTATACTTATCCTTTTGAAAGAGATCAAAAATAATATATAATCATTATAACACTAATTATTCACATCCCAAATATATTTCCAAGGTCATAACTCATAACTAGATCACAAACATAGAAGGTAATCACTTAAATTTGTTGTCAACATAAATTCTAACAAAAAGTACATTTCCCTCTCATCTCTAAAAAAACTGATTTCATATTTTGAGAAACTAGTTCGTCGCCTTTTATGATAGTACTGAGAAAATATAGAAAAACAAATTATTATGAAATATATTTAATGAAATAGTAATTACCTTCAAAAATTACAATTGGGTGATGTCGTTCTTTTCATGATTTATGATTTCTCTCATAAATTTTAAACAAAATATCCACAATCGATGTCATTATCTTATTTCGTACACTACAACAACATTGAAAAAAATAAGTAAATTGTTTTTAAATGTTTTGATTGTTAAATATTTCTATATATACCTTAATGTTTTCTATTTGAAGTAATCTACAAGATTTATCCCTTCAGACACCGACTTCTTGCCATGATCTAGCCCATATTTAGAGACCTCCCTATCATAATAAAATTCTTTTTAAAAAAAATGAACCTATAATTCGAATATTATCTTTAAAAATGTTGATTATAGTGTATTACATATTCACAATACACATCATGTGTGGTCAGTTGGTCTCAAATCCATTCATTGGATCCATAAAATTAATATTTGGGGTGTCCAGATTGACTGCTATCAGAATCCAATTAAACCTAAAAAATAATTAAATAATGAAAAAATTAAAAAAATATTTGATGTGATTAGATTGTAGAGTTTTACCTTTTCATTGTAGGCATAAAAACGAGTCTTTCATCTAATTCTTTTGTTAATGCATTGAGTAACTCTTCTTTTTTCTTCTTAATTTCTTTCTCATTCAAAGTAAATTCTGGTGTAGAAATGATATAGGGATTAATGAATCCAAATCATGCTTTTCATGATATTATATTTATATAGTTGTGATATAAATGTCTATAAAAAATATAAATAGTTATTAAATTTAATAAACATATTATCCCACTCATTGGATAGACGTATTATGAAAATGTACCTTAGGAATGTATTCACAACTGAGATGATCAATCATTCATGCTTGAGAATCTCATTTAGAGTCTCAATACCAATTCCATCTATCAAGGAATCCCAATATATTTCCTCTTCATATTGAATTTATGAAATAGTTTTATCTTTAAATGTGGTCTCTGAATGAATTTTTAATGATAATAAATTTTGTTTTGAAACCGGTTGGGAAAAGGTACTCTTGAAATGTCATTTTGTTTTCTTGGTCAATTCACTAGATTTTCTTGATTCATACATCCGTTTCTGTCCTGAACCAAGTTGGGTCTCCATCCAACCGATGCCTAACCTAGTCCGTGGTAAGACCTGAAGGGAGTTCCTGATCCCCATGGGCTGGCACAAATGTCCAAGTATCAAAAGAAAAGTTTGAGAATGATTTAACCAAATATACATAAATATAAAACAACCAAAAATATAAAATAAACAAAAGTTAAAATTCACAACCAAACAAGACTTTAACAAAAAAACCACAATTTGAGTTACATGTTTAAACCAAAACCCAAACAAATATTATAAATTATGGTGACCAAAAACTAGCTCAGAAACCACCACCTGGTTAGAGGAAACCACCCTAAATCCATCACCAAAATACCATCCATAAAATATCGCTAAAAACCCAAACCGCCATCTCCATAAGCTATACCCTTACCTGTATCAAATGTTACCAAATATACTTACACCTAATGGTCTATGTAGGATGTGAGATAATTCCCACTTGTATTCCATTGAGAAAAGATTCGACACATAAACATTAAATGATGAATACACTTTTATGTTTAATAAATGAGAGGAAATAATTGCTTGATTTTTTAAAAGAAAAGATTTTTAATAAAACAACATTAAAAGAAATCCGCATTAGTGAAAACAACATTAAAGGAAATAAATTTTTAAATAAAAACACCTTTTATTTTATAGTAACCCAAAACTCACATTGTATGATGATGATGAGTTTAAGGTAGCCAAGGATCACCAAATATGGGAGAGGCCCTATAGGAACTAGTAAATAGTGGGACCCTAAAACCTCACATCTCAGTAAAGAGTGGTATAAAAACCATGAAAACCTATATTCTCATGCACGAGCCGCTAGTAGGGGACATCTCTATAACCCTATTGGTCTCCAATCATCATCCAAAATATTAGTTAGTGTTGTAATCATCAATCCAACTAAGTGAAACCAAGATGATGCCACTTCTGTATCACTGGAACACTAGTCCAAGTCTGCCCCCTAGTTACCCAGGCATCCATTAGTTCTCATTCATGATTCAAGTTCAAAAGGAATGACACATTCACATAAATTATCCAAACAGACCCTACAAACACTAAAATCACCATTTATACACCCAAAACATATTTCAACATCCTACGCACTCAAACACAATATTAAAATGTGACCTAAAGCTCATAAACATATTGATAAAACCCTTACATCTTTTTTAATTGAACCATTCATATAACTTAATAAACAACAAATAAATTTTAATTAATCAATTTAAAAAAAAATCACTTGGACTTACCCACAAAATCCACAAAAAATCCTATTTTATGACCAAACAAACACAATACCATGTCAAGAACATAATTATAACCACTTGCACAAATTAATAAACTAACTGCACAATTTAATCAAACACTAACAATTGAATAAATATATTTTTTTAGAAAAAACGCACCCATATCATATAAATATGATACTAAAAACATAAAACGCAAATTAAACTTAAAAAAAAATTAAGTTCACACCAATAAAAATAATTAAATAATATGCTAAATTAATTAAACAAGAAAAATCAATTCATCAAATAATATTTACCTATGGAACCACCTATCTCGGTGTAGAAAACCACAAAACTTCGGTGTAAAACATCCACCACATGTCAATCACACAGAAATGGAACTCAAAATATACCCAAAATCAATAATTCGGACCGAAAACATGAAAATCATACCCCAAACAAAAGAAAACCTAACTAAAAACCCAACATGAAGTAGAATGAAGTTTAATGAAGCAAATCATGCAAAGGGGGGCCACTGGAAAAGAGTTTTTCAACAAAGGGAGGTCACTAGAGGGGATGTGGCATGCCAATGTGAGGTCACCAGAGAGTCTGACTGAGAAAGAGGAGTGGTGCAAGGCAGGGCGGCATAAGGGATATGCGTGGGTAGTAGGGGCGGCATGCAGGTGATGTGAGGGAGGCAAGGTGTCGTGTGGGTGGTGCGAGGGAGATTTCCGGAGGGGAGGAGGAGCACCGGCCAAGGGAGAGTCCAAGGGGGAAAATTCTAGGGTTTTGGCGCACAAGGATGGGGTTTGATGAGATAGAGAGAAAGGGGAGGAAGAGAGGAAGAGATAAAAAAGAAATATAATGAAAATAAAAAAATAAAAAATTAAATGGAGAATAAAAACTAAAAAAATATAAACTCAATAATAATGATAATTATATTAATAATAATTTTAATAAATATTATAATAATAGATTAATTAAAATATTAACAAAATAATAATAATAATAAAACTAATAATCATAATAACTTAATTAAAATATTAACAACAACAATAATAATAATAATAATAATAACAATCTTGATATTATTATTATTATCATTAAAAAACACTTAAATCATTTTATTTTTTTCTCATTTTATTTTTCATTTACTTTATTAATAATTTCATTAATTAATTAGATAATTGTGCACTGGTCATGCCACACAGTGATTTGGAGAATCCACAGGGCTTCAACCATACCCTGCTTGTGCGTTGGACGTTGTTAAGCCAAAAAACACTCATTTATCCGCAATACGTATAAATTCAATCAGGCTCGGTCCACACCTCAAAAAAATATTTCAATGAAAGATAAAATTATAAAATATAAATTATTAGTAATGTCTAGGTGTGAAAATTCTCCCATCCATGAAAACTTTCTTCCCTAAGAAATTCAACTCAAAGCCTTACTAGAGAACAAAAACGGATACTCACACTCAACCCATGACTTCGGCTCCCAAGTCTCATGCACATCATTCCCATAATGCCAAAAAATATGAAACAATGGAATATACTTCCCATGAATCACTTTCTCTATGGAATCCCCTATATGTACTAGTCATTCAAACACTGATAAATTGGGATTTATCTCTAACTTTTCCTAATTCAATACATGTGATGGATTCAGAGTATACTCCTTCAATTGGGAGACATAAAATACGTCGTGAATCAACATCAAATGAGATGGTAAAGATGACATGTATGCCACCTTCCCAATCCACTCAGCGATCTCAAAAGGCCCAGCATACCTCGGTATCAACTTTCCCCACTTTACCAAACAATGGTGACCCAAATGAGGGTCCACCTTCAAGAACACCCTATCACCCACAGATAACCCAAGGTCCCAACATCTATGATCAGCATAAGATTTGTGGTGACACTAAGCTGTCAATAAATGCAGATTGATTCACTTGGCTTTCTCATATGTCTCTTGCATAAGGCATGGTCCTAAAAGTGTGGTCTCGCCTACCTCATCCCAACATAAAGGATACCGACATAGCCGACCATAGAGAGCCTAAATAGGATACATTCGAATAGATAATTAGTAACTATTATTATAAGAGAACCTGACCAATAACAAATGGTTATCCCATGATCTTCTGAAATTCAAAACACATGAACGAAGCATGTCCTCCAAAATCTGATTTACCCTCTCTTTCAGACCATTAGTTTGAGGATCGTATTCCATGATCATCCTAATTTGAGACCCTAAGGCCTTCTGAAGTCCATCCCAAAACCGAGAGGTAAAGAGGGGTTATTTTTCAAAAACAACCACTGATGGCACACCATGAAGTTTGAACACCTCTTTAATATATTATTGGCTCAACTTGTCCCCATTAGCTACATCTCGGATCGGAATAAAGTGGGTTGATTTGGTCAAACGGTCAATCACCACCCAGATAGTGTTCCTTCCCCAAGGTGTATGAGACATGAAAATAATTAAGTCCATGTAAAACTCATCCCATTTCCATATAGGAATGGGTAATGGATTAAGTAGACCAGAGGGCCTTTGATGCTTTTATTTTACCTACTAACACCTATAGCACATTGACAAGAAATAACATGCGTCTTGCCTCAATCTTGGACACCAAAACTATCGACGAAAATCATAATACATCTTAGTAGCACCAGGATGGATGACCAACTGAGACTGGTGGATATCCTATATGAGAACCATCCATAGAGACCACAACACCATTGCAGGGCCCCTAAATCACAAGATCCCCTCAAGAGATGAAGACCTATCAGAAAAAGTCTCCCCATCATAAAGAAACTAAATAGAATACTGACATAGCTCATCACTAGCTGCTCCCACTAAATAAACTCTATAAGGGCAGGAGTCAACTGAACACTTTTCTAGAATGCACCTACACTATGCTCCTTGGTCTCCAAGTGCATCTGGGAAAAGAGCCTCACCAGATTTTACTCATCACTGGACTTCCTCAAAGCCTACACTGGCACTTTTATTCTCAAGGCATCAACCACCACATTATTCTTTCCCAAGGTATAGATGATATCAAATTCAAACCACTATAGATACTCAATCCAACGAGGCTACCTCAAATTAAAATCCATTTGTGAGAATATGTAGGATAAAATATTATGATTATAGTAGGCCACAAACTTCTCTCCAAAAAGGTAGTGAAACCTTGTCACCAGAGCATGAATCACCACTACTAACTACAATTCACGGGTCAGGTAATTCTTATCGTGCAGTCGGAGTTGGAAGAACCATAAGATACTACCTGAACTTCCTACATAAGTACACATTTCAGGCCTGTAACTGAATCTTCACAATAAACCGCATAGCCATTCCCAGACTCTCGCAAGATCAATAATAGTGCGGTATTCAACCGACACTTCAATTCCTAAAATGATTCCTAAAAATCTGGTATCCACTCAAACTTCACCCATTTCTAGGTGAGTGTGGTCATAGTGGAGGAAATTTGCTAGAAATCATGAAGAAAACACCTGTAAAAACCTATCAGGCCAAGAAAGATTCTGATCTCGAACACATTATTCGGTCGTTCCCATTAAATAACTGCACTAATCTTCTTGGGATCCACTAAAACCCATTTCTATGAAACTAAATGGCCTAGAAACTTCACTTCCATAATCCAGAAGGTGGACTTTTAAATATTTTTATAAAGGTGATGTTCCCATAGAGTTTCCAACAGAATCCACAAATGATTCCCATGCTCTTCCTCAGATCCAGAGTAAACGAGGATGTCATCCACAGATACCACAACAAAGGATTCGAGATAATGTTAGAACACCCTATTCACGAGTGTCATAAAAACCGTTGGGTAATTCATCAATTGGAATGGCATGACCAAATACTCAAAGTGGTCATACTTGCTTCAAAAATCAATCTTTGGGATGTCATCCTCTTTCACCATGACCTGGTGGTAACCCAAATGAAAGTCTATCTTAGAGAACCACTTTTCCCCCTTCATCTGGTCGAACAGATCGTCAATTCGGGGAAAAGGGTATTTATTTTTAATGGTTACCTTATTGAACTTCTAGTAACTGATACATAACTGAAGAGATCTGTTAGCCTTATTTGCGAATAGAATAGGAGCGGAACTCAGAGTGACGTTCAGGTGAATGAACCCTTTGGATTCCAAATCATCCAGCTATATATTTATGTCCATCAATTTAGTGGGGCCCTGAGATATGAGGGAAGATATATAGGCTATGTTCCTGGCACCAATTAAGTCGAGAAAACCATGTCCCACTCAAGGGGTACGCCCGAATAATCATTTGGAAATACCTCTGTGAACTCATCCACTACAGGACGTAATACACCCGAAGGAGAAATTCTATATTCCTTTAGTGAAAGTGACGATAACTGAAAGCCAAGACATAAAAAAATTGGGAGTGGAGGTCCCATTAAACTCAGATTAAGATCTCATTACCCAAGAAATACCTAAGGACTCCCATCAGGTTCCATGAAACTCACCCATCGCCTATAGCAATCGATATGTTCTTGAAATCACACCAGCTAATCCATGCTGAGGATTACATCGAAAAGGTCCATATTCAAGACCGGAAAGTCATGCTCCACCTCATACCCTAAAATTTAAAAGCACACATTATGGGAACCTGAGACCTTTCCCCTTCTTTTTAACCAATGGTGTCACCAACGCCATTTAAAAATACATCATCTGGGTTGGTAAGTTTAGCAAATTTATAAGACATGCAGAAATAAATGAATCAGATGCACTAGTATCAAATAAAACAACTACTACAGAAGATGAAATCAGGATGGTACTTCGAATTATTGAAGGTCCTATATATGATCTAGTTGGTTCCTAGTTCCCAACATGAAGTTTCTTGATCCCTTCCTGAGAATGACTGCTCTCCTACGACTCTACCCTAATTTTACCCTTCCTATAAGATGATCTGGTCCTGCCACCATGACCACCAAACTGATATCTCACCATCCTGGTTCACTCTGAATGAACTAACAATCCCTTGGAATCCACATATTCTACCCCACTCTGATAAGGGTGTGTCACCCTGAAAAACCATTGTAGGTTCCCTATAGCTACACATTGATGGAATGTCCTGGGGGGTTAATGTCATGAAGGTTTGATGTGTATTTCCTTCCTGAACTGATGGAACACAACAAATCCTGCACCAAAATCCATATATGAAGTCTTCCTGAAAGGATGACCTGAGCTACCACCACCCTTCTTTCCATTCTCATCATGCTTCCTCTTCTTCTTGGATGAACTACCACTGCCAAACACTGACATATCCCAAAAGGATCTAGACCTTCCTTTTCGGTCAATCTCTTCCATAAAAGATCGGTCAACCACTTCAACATAAGTTTTCAGCTTGAACAGGAATACCTGAGAGTAAATATCTGGTCGAAAACCCTTTTCAAACCTCTGAGCCTTAATCCGTTCATTGGTGACTATTTCAAGTGAATATTATACTAGCTTGACAAAGTGGTTGGTATACTCCATCACTAACTGGCCCCCTAGACAAGATCTATGAACTCTTGAGATCTAGCATATGCCAAGACCTCTAGATAGTAGTGGTCTTTGACGACCGCCTTAAAGTCCTTCCAAATCATCTGTTCATGCATCCCATATTGGAACACTTAGTCTTACCACCTTTTACTAGGATCTTCTAGCAGAAACAAATCTCATTTCACTCTAACCTCTTTAGGAGTGTCAAGAAACCCAAACATGCACTAGACCTTTTGAAGCCACTCCTATGCTTACTGAGGCTCCGTGCTACCTCAGAATGAATGGGGGTTGTTCTTGAGAATCTCTTAGAATTTTCCCTTTTTAGGACCAGATCCATCCTCTCTAACTCGATCAGGAGTAGGAGAAGTATTTTCTCTGTGTCCTAAATCCTGAACAGACTAGACCATAGCTTCCACCAACCTATGATCAGGCAGTGAGTGAGAACTCTCATTAGATTCCTCCCATGGGTGTTATGGAGATCTCTAGGGAGTCATTCTTCTATAAGAATCAATAGTCACATATGAAAATAAAAAATACATAAGGTTTGAAAAATTAAAGTTTAGCAAGAACAATAAACGTCAATAAGCCAAACATGCTGAAGCAACATAATGACCAAACCACTTCACGCCACCTAGTTTCCATGCACAATCTATAGCTTGCACATCCCACCTAAAGGAGAAACCAAGAAAAGATCCTGACATCCAATGGTGACTCGAGGTCTGTCACGAGGTGTGTTGGCCAAGTACCCTACTCGCAACCAGAACTATGATCCCAGATAGTCCTAACTCATGTCTATCTAGAATCATTATAAATAAAATGACTCAAATGGATTAACCTCCTTTGATACCATTTTTTTCATGAACCATGTTGGTTCACCATCCAACTAACACCTGACCCGGTCCGCGACAAGACCCAAAGGGCGTTTCTGTTATCCACGGGCTGGCACAACTGTCCGGGTATTAAAAGTAAAGTTTGGGAATGATTTACCATAATATACATAAATATAAAACAACCAACAATATAAAATAAACTAAAGCTATAAGTCACAATGAAACAAGACTTTAACCAAAAACCAGAATTTCATTTATACGTTTTAACCAAAACCCAAACAACTATTACAAAGTATGGTGACCAAAAACCAGCTCAAAAACAACCACCTGGAAAGAGGACACCACCCCCAACGCATCACCACAAAACCATCCAAAAAATATCACTAACAACCAGAACCTCCATCTTCATAAGTTTTACCCTAACTTGTATCAAACGACACAAAATCTACTTACACCCAAATCTGTATGTAGGGTGTGAGCTAACGCCCAATAGGATACCATTGAGAAAATATTACACACATAAAAATTAAATTATGAATACACATGAAAGTTTAATAAATGAGGTGAAATAAATGCTTGAACAGTTTTAAAGAAAACTATTTTAAAGAAACAAATTTAAAGGAAAGTCGCATTAGTGAAAACAACTTTAGAGGAATGTAATGTTTAAATAAAAACACCTTCACTTTTATAGTAACCCAAAAATCACATAGTATGTAGATGGTGAGTGTAAAGTAGCCAAGGAACACCAAATATGGGAGAGTTAATATAGGTACTAGAAAATAATGGGACCCTAGAACCTCGAATCTTGGTGAAAAGTTGTATAAAAACCATGAAAACTTGTGTTCTCGTGCACATGCCAATAGCATGGGACATCTCTGAAACCCCAATAGTCTCTAATCACCATCCAAAAGTTTATTTAGTGTTTTAGTCATCAATCCTTCTAAGTGAAATTGGGTTGATGCCACTTCTATATCACTAACACACTAGTCCTAGTCTACCCACCTAGTTACTCGGGCTTCCCTTAGTGCTCATTCAAGATTCAGGTTCGAAAAGTATTGTGCATTCACACAAGCTGTCCAAACAGCCCCTACACAAACTAATGTCACCATTTATACCCCCAATAAATATTTCAATATCATATGCACTAATACACAATTTTAAAATGTGACATGTTCCACACAAACAGATTGATAAAACCCTTACATCATTTAAAAACACCATTTTCACCATTCATATAATTTAATAAACCAAAAATAAAAGTTTATAATATAATTTTATTTAAATGACACTTGGATTACCAAAAAACCAAAAAAACCCTCTTTTATGACCAAACGCACACAATGAAACATCAAAAACATAATTCAAACCACATACAAAAATTAATAAACTAACTACACAATTTAATTAAACACTAAAAATTAACTAAATATATATTTTTAGAAAACAAATGCACCCATATCATATAAACACATTCCTAAAAAAATCAAACGCATATTAAACATAAAAAAACTATGTTCACACCAAGAAAATTAATTAAAGAATATGATAAATTAATTAAAAAATAAAATTAATTCATTAAATAATATTTATATGTGAAACCTTCTACCTCGGTATAGAAAACCTCAAATATTCAGTGTGAAACATCCACTGCATGTCAATTGCACTGAAAACAAAATCAAAATAGACCCTAAATCAATAATTTGGACCCAAAACATGAAAATAAAACCCCAAATAAGAGAAACCCTAACAAAAAACCCCACACAAGGTAGAAGGAAGATTTTCGGATCAAACTGCACAAATTGTGGGCCGTCAGAAAAGAGATCTGCGCCAAAGGGAGGTCACCGAAGGGGATGCAGTACGCTGATTCGGGTTTCCAGAGAGTCCGAGTAAGAAAGAGGAGTGTCACAAGGAAGGGTGGCACAAGTTCTGTGCTTGGGAAGTAGGGGAAATGCGCGTGTGATGTGAGGGAGGAAAGGTGCCACATAGGTGGTTCGAGGGAGATCTCCAGAGGGGAGGAGGAGCGCCGGACAAGGGAGAAGCCAAGGGGGATGATGCTAGGGTTTCAGTGCACAAGGGTGGGGTTCGATGGAATGGAGATAAAGGGGAGGAAGTGAGGAAGAGGAAAAAATAAAAAGAAAGAAAGGAAAAAAAAGAAAATAAATGGAAAATAAAACCAAAAAAAATCTAAACTCAATATTAATGATAAAAATAATAATAAGTGATAATGATAAAAACAATAATAATTTTAATAATTTTAATAATAATATATTAATTAAAATATTAACAATAATAATAATAATAATAATAATAATAATACTAGTCATAACTTAGTTAAAATATTAATAATGATAATAAAAAAATCTTAATATTATTATAATTATCATTAAAAAAACTCTTAAATAATTTTATTTTTTTCTAATTTTATTTTACATTTACTTTATTGATCATTCTGTTAATTAATTAGATAACCGTACACTGGTCAGGCCGCACAGTGATTTAGCGAAGCCATACTGCTCGACTATGTCATGCCCATGTTTCATATGCTCTTAATCCAAAAACACTCATTTATCAGCAAAACGCAGAAATTCAATCAGGATCATCCCACACCTCAACAAAATATTTCAAAGCCAGATAAAATTCTAAAATAGATTTTATTAGCGAAATCCGTGTGTGAAAGTTTCTCCACCACTTTATCTATTTGTAATATCATACCTTACATGAGACCCTTTATCACCATTTGTTAAAAGTTTTTCATTTGAAAAAAATTGTTAAAGACATACCTCATGTATCTTTATAATATTAGATGACCATTCAATGAAATATCCAAAAGAAGCTTCGATCGTTGTGATATCTGAAACATCAAGTGGAATAGGAAACTCCACAGTTGGCTCATAAGTTACATCAATAACCACTCTCATGTGATCTTTTTGGAGGTCTTGATTGTGTAGTTGGTCTCTAAGGATATTATACACTGTACCCATCACAACATAGTGGTACTTGGATATTGACATATATGAATCACAAACAGATGTACCCTACAGAATTCTAGTAATATAAAGTCATAGGAAGTTGTTTGATTCACATTTAGGAGAAAGAGTAATGAAAAAGTTTATTACTTTGGGTAAGGTATACGATAATGCAGAATGACTAGTCTCAGATCTTGTAGGATCATTTGGTTCATGTGTGGATGTTCTCTCCACCATCGGTTCACTTTAACATTTTCTTATACATTGGTCTAATAAATTATACCGCATAATATTATATTGTAGTGATCTTATTTGTGTCTACAATCATCTCACCATATTATATATATATTTATGTGGTTTTATCTTCTTGAAATATGTTTGAGGAGAGACTTAAAAACCTAATACTCTAACATGACCATATTGTTCATACCACTTCAATGCTACAGAAACTATCTTTTCTTCTAGTACGACCATTGGTGATTCTTATGTCCAAACCTTACAAAAAATATGAACATAAATAGATATTTTTATGTAATATGGTTATAAATCATAACTAATTACAATTATGTTATACTTACACATGCTTCCCATACTATTTTTTGGGTTTTTGATCAACTAATTCACCCTCCTTATTTACATAATCCTCCTTCAATATCACTTGACATGGGATGGAAGTGGATTCAGATTTTGATTCATAAATCTTCATATAAACAATGGAACATATGTTGTTTCATATCACATAATTAAACTTTTATTATTTATTTAAAATACATACCAATTTAATCTTTAATGAATCATACCCCATCTTTGCTTTGTGATATAGTTATGTTGGTTTTGATGAACTTTCTTTTTTTTCAAAACTCTTTTTTTCCTAAATTAACAATTTTGAATCAAGTTGGATAAAATAAATATTGTAAAATATTATATTATCGACTACAGTGTACCAAAAATTATTTCTAATTATGATGATTATTAAAATAAATACATGTTTCTAACTTTATAATATGTTCATAAATAAGTAGTGATTGGGGATAGATTTTCCCCTCAACATCCCTAATATGTAACTTCATAAGAAGAGTTTATAAGATTCTATTATCTTTTACGGTAGCCATTAAGATAAATTTATTATGGAAATATTCTAAAATAAATGATGTCTACAAGGAATAATAAAAATTAAATCAATGATTTGTTATATTATTTTTCATTAAAATATAGAATGTATATTGTATCATTACCATTATATCTTTCCCAGGGATTTACTTCATTATAGGTTAGATTCGGAACAATAAATCAATATCAATTAGTACATTCATTATCATTATAACAAAAAGATAACTAATGAACATTGAGTTTTTGGGGTCAATAGGTTAGTTGTGTTTATTCCAACCAACCTCAAGTTTTTTTACCTTGACTTCCTTCCATGATAATTTTATTCACCACTTTTTTGCTATGTATTTTTTTATCAACATGTTGTTGATCCCCTAATAATTCCATAGTTTCATCATCAATAGTATGTTCTTCCTTAGTATTGGTAACTCCATCATGTGTAGAATACATTGTCTGCATGAGTAGTCAAACATTTAATTTTTCTTGAATAACGACAATACATTACATTCCATTCATAAAAGTCCACAGTTTCATTCATATTTCATGAAAATTGTTACTATCTTGAACAAATATATAATAATTCAATATTGTGGCACAACTAACCTTCACTACATTTATTTAATTTGTCCCCATTCATTTTTTACCTTCCATCTCTTGAGGATGGATTGGACTCCCTCTTTCAAAATATCCTTCCTCCCATCATTTAGGTTCCAAATTTCCTTAATAACATACCTCCCAAATTATTATTATTGCATTATTTTGTTTGATATTTATCTGCCATATTTTGTGGATATCCACCTATTCTTTTTGAACTACTATAACCAAAAGTTATCCCATGCCATGTACTGGTGATCATTTTGGATGAATACTTTTGAAAGTAGTTCAAACAACATAGAATAGATAGGGGATGAGTATCAAGAAAAAAAAATGCACTAATAAATATTTGGGCGATGAAAGTCGAGTTTCCACTGAGGTTTACTCATCATAGTCATATTCTCATCCAAGTATACTTAACTACAGAGTTCTAATAGGATCTAATGTGACCAAACTCAAAATAAAAGTAATATATGATATAGTTTTTTCAAAATTAACTGAGTGAGTCATATAAGAAAATTCATATTAATAAACCAAAAAATTCATTCATTGTGTTTTGATTAATTTTCTAGTGTCAATTTTTTTATTCTCATGAAGTAGAAAATGAAGAGGATGAAGGGTTGAAAGAGTTCAAGAATGAGTTGGTAGATGCAGTATTTAAAGGCAATGCAACATATTTGATGGAGATTAATGAACAAAATCTGAGTGGAAGGTATGTCATCAAGGAACTTTATAACCACAATGATGGGAGTAAGGCTAGTTTGGAAGAGGGAGTCAAGTCCATCATTAAGATATAGAAGGAAGTAAAGCATCTGAGGTCGTATTTAATAAATGTAGTGAAGTTCAGTTGTACTGTAGTATTTAGGTATTATATCCCTATTCAATACTGTAAAATGTTTCATGCAAGATGCATGAAATTGTGGAATTTTATAAATGGAGTGTATTGTATTGTATATATATCTTACCAAAATGAATCTTAATTTACACTACCTTATTTGTGAAACCAGTTGACCTTTTTTATGAGAAGTTATTTATTTTTCTTATGATTATTATGTGTTGTATGCTTCTTTCACAATAGTGGATGGAGATGTAGTTTTCAGTGGTCTCATATAAAGCTGTAATGAGTTTACAGATTAGGGGTGGCATCATGTATGTATAGGTAAGTGTGTGAGAGAGAGATTTTGGTTCCCATGATATTTAGAGATTGTGGTCCCCATGTGGTTCCCCATAGGAATTATTCATATGGATCCAGGAGTGAAAAAATAGTATGAAATATTCAATTCATCATCAAAATGTAAATTTTTGGATCATTTTCAATCCCAAAAGGAATGATTATGTACTAATATGACCATATCAACTTCAAAACATTATCAGGTCTGACTTGAAGTTTATTTTTCCCATAGAAAAATTTGATCTTTGAAAACAATTTGATTCCATTCTACCGATCAAAAACTGATTGAATCTAGGAGAAGGAAAGTGTTCTTTAATAGTTACTCTATTCAAAATTCAATTCTCTATATACAAATGTAGACATTCATCACTATTCCTAGTAAGGAGGAATAGATCTCCTTAGGGTGAGAAAATATTTCTAATGAATCCATTGTACTCAATTTATTCAAGCTATATTTTTATCTCTAATTTTTTTTGATAAAATTGAGATGTTTAAATAGATGTTAACTCTCTTTTATCCAATATATTGATAGATATTACCACCTCTCTCTTGATAGGTAGCTTAGAAAAAACATCAAGAAACACCTCTAAAAAATGAACAACCACTAAATGTAGAAAATTTTTATTTTCATCTATAACCACTCCAACCATCATACTAGTCACTTCTATTTTAATAAAACCAATCTTCTCTTAATTTGATCCCACATAATATTCATTGAATTCCCATTATCCAATAAATGTATATAATCGCCAGTCTAAGGGGATAACGTATCATGCCTTTTTATGATAATGAACAAGAGTTGAAAGCTATATTAACTGGTCCATATGAAAAATAAAATTAAAATATCTCATAATAATGATATAAAAATCTTTGAAATGACTATATATACCCATTATAATATCACAATTTAGAAATATACCACATTTTACATCCATATTATCTAGGTGTATCAATACTTATAAACTTTGATGAAACATTCACTTTAAATTCCGGAATATATAACCACATGTGACTACATCTATTGTATAAAATTGACACAGATTACTCCTTTTTCACATGTCTACTTATAAAGAATATTTATATTATTAACATTATGAATAAGTTCTAATCCAAATACTACATGAAAGATAAGATACTCATAAATAATGATTAGTAAGCTTTTGTGTCCTAAGACCATCAACAAGAGTATAATATACTAAGATTTTACCTATCTCTATAGAAGAACCCTGTCTAGTGTCATCTATAGACTACTCAGCCATAAATAATCTACCAGTCATATCTAATGACCTTGCGGAGAACGAATAACTAAAAAGGACCATTAGAGGTTCCTAAACTAACCACATCGATAGAAATGTTTAACATAAAAGAGGTAATATGGATTAATGTTTCCTAGGAACCTACACGGATGGAGTCACTCAAAAAGGCTTCTCAATTGAAGAGGAATTAGAATATCTCTACTCTAATGGTCTTGAATAAATGAATCTCGCCCCTCCAATATTTGTTATAACATATTTCTATTCAAGGATTCCTCACCTAACAATTTTTCATATTTTTTAATCCACCAGAATATCCCTCGAATAACATACATCCCTTTAAAGGGTGAAATTTTCAACTTATGCTCAGTATTGATCTAGATTTTTTAATCTTATAAATGAAATAAATCTATTCAATGAAATTATAAATTTAATATTATGATATATTACCATAAAATCTTAGAGGAACCGTATATATTATAAGTTCTCTTCCTTGAAAATTATACCACTTATCTTGATGTAGATATAAAATTACCTCTAGGACATGAGGATCAAAATAAGTTCTAGCATATATAGTATTTTCAATGGATCCTTCTTATGGAGATCTAGGGGTGAGAGTGGTGACATATTCTATATTAATGTATTTATTTACATAATTTTCCCATTCCAATGAACATTAATCATTCAGTGATAGGAAAAAAATAATCTATATTAAATGTGAACTCCCTACCCCACTCTCTCATTCATTTCCTTTTTATTAAGTCTTTTCATATTTTAAATATATTTTAAAAGATGTTATAAGAATTATTTTAAATATAAGTATGAAGAAACTAACTAATGGTATCGATAAAGGGGGTTACTAAATAAACTCAATCAATTAATAAGTTATATAAACCTAATAATCACTAATAAGTAAGTAATAATACACTATTTATTTATTATCCATGTTTCTATTAATATAAATTTACAATTTATTGTTGAAAAAAAAATTAAACCAAGACACTTAAGAACATGAAATGTCATATATTATTATTTATTCCTACCTATAAACTCCTAAAAAATTGGTATGCGACTCTAGAAGATAGGTCATTGAAAAAATAAACAAAAAACCACATAGAATTTATATGGTAACTAAAGTGTCCAACATAATTAAGTTATTCAGACATTTTTATAGATTACTTCTTATGTCTAGAATGTTTGTTATATTAGATATAATTTATACCAAGATCCCTAGTTTCACTTTGATTCCATTTTGTAACATTTTTAAGCTAGTATACAAGAAAAGTTCCCAATTCAGGTCAACACATCGCCTCAGACACATTTCCCGACCACTAAATTATTGTGTCAATGCTAAGGTATATAGATAACATGTTTGATAAACTGGTTAAACTATTCAATGTCTAAATATACTCAATTTGATCATGTTATAAAGCTAAAATTACCTTTGTAGTAGTGTGTGGTGAAAAATATATTTTATTTATCATACAGGCCCATACACATATGGTGACTGTCCTTACCATATGAAAATATCGTTCTCTTTCTTCAAAAGAATTGTCTATGGAGGAAAATGATGAAATAGAACCAGTCGTTGTATTTCAGTGGCAAGGAGATGAGATTTAGGGTTCTTCATGGTTAACAGTAGCGTAAAAACACAAAATGTGGAATCCAAAAAAAACAATGATAGAGGAAAATTGGAAAATAACACATATTTGATTATATCCTTGATTGGTTTGTGGGAACATAGAGGATTCGCACCGGTAGTAGAGTTGTTCCGCATAAGATTGAGAATTTTGAGTGACTGAGTCATGGATAGAGTTCTTTTAAATAGACCGGGGACACTTTTACCAGAAATTTTAGAAAATCACTGATAAAGATCCCTTTTATCAGTGCTAAATTGACAAATGCTGATAAAAGTCATCTTTATCAGCGCTTAAATTTTAGCACTGATAAAGATATATTTTAACACCAATTTTTTAATATTGATAAATATTCTTTTTATCAACAGTTATAAAGGATTTATAATTATAATTATTTAATAAAAATATTATAATATTATAATTATTTAAATATATATAATTATTTATTTATAATTATATAAATAATTAGTTAAAAATAATAATTATTTAATTATAAAAATTCTAAATTTATAAATATAGTAAATATAAATTTATAAATATATTTATTTATAAATATATTTGTAACATTATTAGTGGATACATAAACTTAAATACATGGATTTTAAAAATAAGTGAAATTGAATAATTCAAAATTAGTACACTTTAAAAATATTGAAAAATAGATATTTTTTATTAATTATATATAAATTATTAAAAAATATGGAAATTTATATATATATATATATATATATATTAATGTAAAGATGAATACATATTGAAAATATTAAAACATAGTAAATACATTTTTATAAATAAATAATAGAAGATGATCAAATTCAAAAAAATATATTAAAATATTAAATATAAATACCCTAAATGTCATAGTATTAAAAATATTTAAATAAAATTGACTGATTAAAAACATAATATATTAAATGTATCATGTTATATGAAATTCTAAAATATACTAAACTTTGAATAAATTACATAAATATTAGGTGTATGTGTTTTTATATATTTGTGTGTGTGTTTGTATATAAAAATTCATTATATATATATATTTGTGTGTGTGTGTGTGTTTGTACGTGAAGTCAATATAACACCGAAGTTTGATATATGTTAAATTGAAAAATCGAACAACGTTAAAAATTAACAAGACATTAATATGTTTTTAATAAACATTTTAATCATTTTATACATATTTATATTTAATATATATTATTTATTACTATTTATAATTAATATATATATATATATATAAGTGTTATACTTATTCATTTTTATAAATAATTGTTTCATTAATAAATTTTTATATAATATTGTAATTTATTCATTTTTAATTTTTTTGTTTAATTATTATAAATAATTAATTTTATATATCTATATTTAATTTATACTATTTATTATTATTTATAATCTATATATATGTATATTAAATTTATTCATTTTCATCAATAATTATTTAATTAATAAAATGTTTTATATTTTTCTTAATTTAATCATTTTAAATTTTTATTTGTTTAATTATTACATTTTCTTCATTTTACATATCTATATATTTAATATTTTTTTTTATTAATTTAAAATATATATACATATATGTATATGTATATTCATTTTATTCATTTTTAACAATAATTATGCAATTAATGAAATTGTTAATTTTTTTTATTTTTATTTGTTAAATGACTTCATTTTATTTTGGACCTTTATCAATTCTAAAAAATGAGCCGATAAAGGGTATCCTTTATTAGGGATAAAAATAAAGTAATGATAAATGCAAGTTCTGTTAAAGGCATGTTTTGTAGTAGTGCTTGGAGCAGCATTATTTGGATACCCCTAGACAGATCTCTTAATAGATGTCGCATCTTCGACAGTTGGTGTAGGCATAACTTCCTCTGTAGAACCTTGTGGAGTCGTGGTCATATGTTTTTGATGATGATAATAATGGATTGGAGCCATCTAGGAATCTTCAAAGTGATTGATTTAACAAGAAGTTTGTCCTCATCCACCTCCCTGAGATAATGAAGGTATGTATTGTTGCACTATATGGATAATCTCCAAAAGTGGTTAAATGTGGCCACAAGGGTCGCTTCCTCTCATGTGGCCTGTCATGGGAATAAAGTGCAATGTGAATTAATCCTGAAAATAATTTTATGAGTTTATTCCAAAGTTAGGATAGAGCCATTGATGTGGTACTCTCGGACCCATACATCCATGATGTGGGACTAGAGGCATGTTGGTGACATCGTCTATCAGGGCCTCGGGGCCAAATAAGCTTGTCTAGAAATATCAGAATTCATTAGAACATTGAATGATTTTATTTCAATTGAAGGAATCGTGAAATTTCTGAGGAAGAAACAATACAAATTATTAGTGCGACATCATATATAAGATTACATGTTTGATATATCGACCCTACTTTTTCTTACAAAACTATTACATCATTTTAAATTTAAACAACATAATAGTATTACAAAAACAGGATCCAAAGGTTTAGTGTATTTGGAAAATTAGGACCATAAATAACTATTAAAAATTAAAAATTAAACATTATTTAATTCCTTATTCTTTGTCTTCTTAGCGGCCTTCACCTTCTCCTTATTAAAAGTAATCACCTGAGGATGTACATTAAAGAAAGGTGTGCGATAAAATCCCAGTAAGAGGGTAGATAAGGACATGAATAAATCTAACATGGGTGAGAATAATCATCATCATCATAACATAATCATAGGATAATAATCATAATCATTATATGAGGCATTAGACAAAGTAATGGAATGTGGCAACACATAAAAATGAAACATCATATCTTCGTAGTCCAATACCACACATAGTTGTAAACAAAGCTAGCATCATGTTCACACATAACATATGTGTATAATAATAAAATAATAATTTTTAAAAAATCTAGCATCATGTTCATTAATATTTCACATTATCACATTAGATACATCACATCACCCAATGCATTGGAGCGCTATATAATTTCAGACGCACATGTGAGATCATAACATTTACATAACCATACATGCCACATATAACATATATCAATAAAATTCATGAAGTAACCATTTAAATGGTTGGTTTGAATAAGGATTTCATCAATAATTAATAAAATCAAGGTTCCCAAATGAAAAGGAAAAAACATATTTGGTGTAAGATTCATCATTCTTAAGCTAATAGGAAACAACTCAAGATGAGTCAAAATGTGTTTTGGAAAGAAGTTTTATTTTCGAAAATATGTTTAGTTTTCATCAAAACAAGTTGGAAGCATGTATATTCTAGAAATGAAAATTTTATAATAATGAAATTATATATAATTAAAATTAAAGTACCATCCAAACTGAAATTAGAGTGAAATAGGGAAAACCCAATGAAAGAATGTTAGGTTCGGCAATCTCATTACCTTTTGTCTGAATGATTTATTCACAATAATATACTAGAAAATTATACTAGATTCATTAGTTACTAAATAAAATACCTCTTATACATTTAATTTATATTTATAATTTTATTTAGTTCATTTATGGCCATATTGACATGTTATATAGTTCAAATTTATAGTTTTGGTAGTGTTTGTTTTCTTAGTATTCATGGTTAGTTTGCTTGTGTAGAAGTATAGAAGGTCATGTAGAATAATTCCCCCTTATTGAAATTATATGTTACTAATGAATTTCTTAATGTTTAAATTATCTTATATATTATTTTTTTCATATGGTATTAGGATGATTCATTGGATAAAATGTTAAGGAAAATGACTGAATTTATTTTGGGGTTTTTATGACCGTCACAAACTAGTATGATTTTATTTAATATAATTTTTATATATTGGTTCCAGAACATTATATAACTTATAATATTTATAATAAAATATTATTTAACCATAATAATGTTTTTATGACCATCCTTGAAGGTGGTTATGGAAAAGGTAAACTTGTTGTCCCCGAATGTGGTGAATTGACACATCATAGATGATGTTTTCATTTTGAGAATAAAAGGGAGAGGATAAGAGGTTTGATGATTAATATTCCATTAACATAATAATATTATGGTATATGGAAGATACTGGAGTTATTATTATTCTTTTTTATAGGTTATTTAAGTATAGGATTAGAAGATGAGAGAAAATAAAAGATAAGGATTGAGGATTTTACCTCTTCAATGTTGTCTCCTTGAGAACCTCCTTAAGGAACATGGGTTCAGTAATTTTTTTTGAGAACAGAATATCCTGGATGGGGGAAGAGTCCTTGAAAGGGAATTTTATATAATTTAGATAAGATACAAGTCTTGGAAGGTTTGATTATAGGGGGTGGTATTTATAGGGGATGAGATAAGTGTTTATTTAATTTTATTCATTATTTAATTATTTTGGATCAAGACTATCAATAATGTTAATTATTGTGGATAAATAAAATAAATTATTTGATAGAGTTATAACCAATGGGTTCTTACCTCATCCATACATCGTCCATGACTCAATAATTCTTGTATTTTCGAAATACCATAAATTACCGTATTTCACTATTCATGAAAAAATACACTATTTTAGAAAAATCCAAAAAAAAAACCTGAAATATTTTTGGACATTCAGAATTAATAAATGGACATCATTTTATGAAAATAATATTCTAAATATGATAAATTTAATTTCTAATTAAAATCATCATTTATTTGAAAAATATCAATTTTAATAATATAAACAATTTTATGAAACATTGAAAAATTAATTACGGTCTCATAAAATTATCTTATAATTATAATAAAACAAAATATTAATTTATGAATCTATTTTATTAAAATAAATTTTCTTTTAAATCATTATATTAATTATAAAATTTTAAATAAAATTTTACCTTTCACAAAAATATCAACACTTAATTTATCATTTTTAAATCATTAATTTACTTATACTTTGATATAATTTTATCATATTATAATTTATAAGATAAAAAAATTTATTTATACATTTATATGTGAGGTTACTATTCTATTGTTCAGATTAATATTCTTAATGGTTATATTACTCTTCCAACTGTTTGGTTACAATTCTATTGGTATAGGTTCCATAATTTCTATAAATATAACTTATTTAATATGTAATTTATTAGAATAATGTTTTTATTGGGTTCTATATGATCTGTATGTGTTTTATACCATATAAAATATATATAATAATGGAAATAAAATCCATTGATAAAATTTTATGTTGTTACATTCTTCCCCCTTTTGAAATTTTGTCTTTTGAAATTGTGTTTTACATACTATGGTGAGAACATGTGAAGGTACTTCTCCATCATTGCTTCTTATGGTTCTCAAGTCGCCTATTTATACTTATGATTCCTCCATAACACTTTTATAAGGTGAGTTTTCTTGTTACATAGGACTTTTTATCAATGCTTCAAGATCTTCACTGGCTACTCTTCATATGAAAGGTTATTCTCCAGTTGTACCACTTCCATATTCAATACATGTGATCGGTCTCGTATGTACTTCCTCATGAGAGATACATGGAAAACATCATGAACATAAGACATATTTTTTTGAAGTGTAAGCGGATATGCCACTGATCCTATATGATCAAGGATCTTAAAGGTACCCATGAACTTTGGGATAAGCTTTCCTTTCTTTCCAAACTTCATGACTCTTTTCCATGGTGATATTCAAAGTAAGAATTTATCTCATACATCAAACTCCATGTCATTTCAAAAGATTTCATCATATTTATTTTTATGACTCTAGGAAACTTTGATATGTTGTGGGATGGATTGAACATCCTTTTTCATCTTTGGCACAAGATGAGGTCCAAGTATATTTCATTCACCAAATTTATCCCAATAGTTTGGAGTTCTACATATCTTTCCATATATAGCTTCAGATGGATCCATATGAATGCTTAAGTGGAATCTGTTTTTGTATGATAACTCAACCAATGGGAGATGTTGATCCCATAAACCTTTTAATTTCATTGAGTAGGATCTTATCATGTCCTCAAGTGTCTAAATTTTCCTTTCAGATTGTACATCACTTTGGGGGTGATAGGCTATACTGAAATTCACTTTAGTACTCAAATAATGTTGAAGAAATCTCCAGAATTTAGATGTGAACCATGTGTCACGATTAGAGATAATTAAAATTGAAACACAATGTATCCTCACCACACCCTTAACATATATCTTATAATGTTTTTCAAGAGAGAAATCTTCCTAGATAGGGAAAAAGTGTGAAATCTTTTTGAGTCGATCCACCACAACTCATACCACATTATTTCGTTTGGATGTCTATCTGAGACTAGTGAAAAAGTACATAATGACATTATCCCATTTCCATGTGGGTATAGTCAATGGTCACATCATCCCCATGTAATTCTATCGCTCTGATATAACTCATTGACATACCAATTAACTTCATATAATATCTTCAATCTTCTACTTCATGTTGTCCCACCAGAAGTTCTCTCGAAGATCATGATATATCTTTGTGCTTATAAGATGGATAGAGAAGGATTATCTATGTGAATTATCCAATATCTCCTTCTTTATATCAGGTGATTAAGAAATACACAACCTAGTTAGAAATTGAATTACACTACCATAATCAATGTGGAACTCATGTAGCTTTCCTTCATTTACTGCATCTGCCATATTTTGTAACTCCAGATCATCCCTTTCTGCCTCCTTAATATTTTATTGGATAGATGGTGGGAAATAATTTGGGAAAGGTTGGAGTTTTTCCTACCATTATTATTTTCAAATTCATACTTCTAATATACATGATGATATGGCCATTCTCAATCCACAACATGGATTGAGTATTAGGTTATTTTCTACTAAGAGCATCAACTACCTTATTTTCCTTTCGTATATGGTAATGAATAGAGAAATCAGATTCCTTCATTATCTCTAACCATCTTCTCTGAAACATGTTGAGTTCCTTCTATGTGAATTTATACTTTAAACTCTTATGATTGGTATATATTTCACACTTCTCAGCATAGAGGTGGTTCTACCATATTTTCAAGGAAAACAACATTGTTTCTAGCTCCAAAACATGCGTAAGGTAGTTATTCTCATGGTTATTCAACAACAGTGAGGTATAGGATATCAATTTATCATTCTTCATGAGCACACAACCTAATAATTTCATTTATGCATCACAATATATCACAAACCTTTATCTACATGTAGGTAGTATGAGTACATGTGCAGTGATCGGCCTATTCTTTATCTCTATGAAGCTTTCCTCACATTCTTCCAACTAGAAATAATTTACCCCTTTTCTTGTTAAATTAGTTATAGGGCTATAAATTCATGAGAAATTTCTCACAAAATATCAGTTGTACCAATATAATCCAAAAAAATTGCGTATTTCTATGAAACTAGTGGGTCTAGTCTATTCCTCAATTACCATTTTTATGGGTCCACAACAAATCCCTCAATTATGATCATGTGCCCCAAGAATGTGACATCATGTATCAAAAAGTCACATTTACTAAACTAGGCATACAGTTTCTCCTTCATTAATGTCACCAGAACATTACATATATGTTTTTCATGTTCCTCTTTTCTCTTGGAGTAAATGAGAACATCATCGATAAACACTACCACTAATCTTTCAATGTAGTTTCTAAAGAATATATTCATCATTCTTTTGAATATATTCATTCTTCACCTTTAGTTGATGATATCTATAATGAAGATCCACCATTGAGAAGTATTGATCTCCCTGTATTTGATTAAACATGTCATCAATCCTTAGAATAGGATAATTTTTCATTATGGTGATCTTATTGAACTCTTATTAATTGAATAAAAACTTCATCAATCCATCTTTATTCATTAAAAAGAGTACTGGCGCACCCTAAGGCGATGCACTAGGGCGTATGATCCCATTCTCCAAATTTTATTGCAGCTACATCTTTAACTACTCTAAATAGATTGAGTAGGCATGGCTCCGGGTATAAGTTATATTAAGACCTCTAACTCATAATCTAGGGGGACGTTTGGGTAACTCTTCAAGAAATACATAAATATATTCCCTCACAATAGAAAATTCATTTAGGTTGATACCTTCATTTCACTCAACCATTTATACAAGGTATGCTTATTCCTAGGGAATCAACACCCACAACATTGATGGATTTACCAAAAGAGATTCATGGCCTTCCTTTCATTTTTAGAGGAGTATAAAATGGTTCATAATTTGAAAAGTTATTTCCTTTTAATGATAGTTGATGTGTGCTCTTTATAATGAGAGCCAATCCATGCCAAGTATAGTTTCAAATTCCCCCATGGGAGTTATCATGATATTAGATGGAATAATCTTCCCACATATGCTAATATGAGAATATTACAATACATGGGTTTCAATGATCACACCACTAGTTATTTTTATGGATATTTATACTTCAAGGTATTAGGGATTTGATTCAATAGTTCTAGAAAACTCACAAGATATAGAGAAATGCATACAACTAGAATCAAATAATAATTTTTCTGTTCTCAAGTGAATAGGATGTGTACCTTGTAGGAATTAACTATAATTATCCACATCAGATGTATTTATTGGATAATCAATCCATTTCACCTTCAGATTTTGGGGATGCTGATGTTGATTCCCCTCAAGTAGTTAAGGTTTACTGCACTTGCTTGCATAGTGGACTTTCTCCCTATAATTGAATTGTTGAACCATGGGTGGTGCTCTCCTTTACTCCATCATGTTAATTTTATTTTTCATGTCCATTCATCATTCATGATCTCGATAGCCTTCTCTCCCACACATGAAGAATTTCACCATACATTTGTGGAAATTCCTGTGATGTTTCTTCCCACCTTTTGACACTTGGGTTGTAAGATCATATTTCCTCCTTTTTCATTTGATCCACCAACTCCAAAATACATTCTTTTATTCTTATCTCCATAACTAGGGGACCATTCTAAAAACTTCATCTCTACTTTTAGAGCACATCGAACCAATTATTCATAACTCCTAAAATCTCAAATAGCTAAAGTGTAAGGACCCACCAATCCTCATTGGCTTGAGAGCTCAACGAGTAATTACTAGGCCTTAAGAGACATAACCAAGGCACCAAAGGCTAGAAATAAATGCTGAAGGTTTTGAAAACAAGTGGGGGACTATTTATCCATTTTAGAACATACCATAGAGCCAACCACCATAACCAAAAAAATCAACTAAATGATTCAGGATAACAACTATGGAAACTCAACCACTTATATTACCATAACCTACCAAGAGTACCTCAATGGTAACCAACACTAAATTAGAGTAAACAGTGGAAAGACAAAATCAAAGACTACAAGACAACAACCCAACTCCATGCTCTACAAGCTCCAAGCTCCAACATCTCAAACCATACCAAGAATCACGAAGTAGTATGCAACACTTTACCTTTGCCAACATCCTGGTACATGACATCTGCAAAAGCACCAACATGACAAAGTAGGGGGTGAGTAATGAAACTCAGTAGTTTTTCCCCAATGACTTCCCTACCCATGACTCTAGGATAAAACATGTTAGCACATTTATATAAAACAATTTATATAAAACAATTCCAAAATAGTTCACAATATAACAAGTTCCATGTCAAAACCATTTTCCAACAAAAACCATCTTTTTCAAGAAAAGAAACCAAGTATGTTTCCAATCAAATTCCCATTTCCATTTTGGCACATTAATTACATTTCACAAATCCACACAACCAACCATGCATGCAACATGGACCTCGCTATACTCACAAGTGGTGAGTTATCCTTCTACTAAGTCGTCACTTAGTGAACTACCTTGACGGGGGTACTTCACGACCTTATCCGTCCCAACCTTTCTATGGGGGTACTTCTCGCCCTTATCCATCCCAACCTTTTGATGGGGGGATTTATCACCCATATCCATGCCAATGCACATGAATACACACCACAACCCCTGCAAATCTATGCCCCAAACCATGTGTGTTCAAAACCTCTCAATAAAGAATTACGCTTTTATTGAAAACCATTTCTTTCAAGCAAAAAAAACCGTAGCCAATTTAAAATCAACATTTTAAATTTATTTCAACAACCACTTTCCAAAAAAACACACAATTTCCATCACCTATTACTAAAAAGGGGTTTCAACCATTCTTTCACTGCAGATAAACAAACCATTTAAATCTATTAAAACAATTTGAAACTAAGACTTAGAGCTATAAGAAAAATGAATCGAGAGTGAAGCCCCCTACCTCAACAAATTAGGCAAAACCAACAGCGGACAAAGAATGCCAACAAAAATGAGTCTACTAGTCCCCAAAACCTCCTTAGATTCCTTCCCCTAGATCCAAGAAAAACCAAAACCCGACTTAAAATTCATCCACTACCATATATATACCCAGATTGGGAGTAGATCTAAGGATCCATTAAGAGGGATGAAGGAGATCTAAGAAAACTAAAGGAAATGAGACTTACCTCAATCAACCGGCCTCTAAACACCAAGTAAACCCTCCAGATCGCTTCTAAAACGTCTGGTATGTGTTCTCCCTCCTTCACTAGAGAGAAATCATGAGTTAGGCCCTTCTAGGAGAAAAATGAGTGGGTTTAAGGATAAAATGGATTAGATCCTTAAAGATAGGATCTAAGTTGACTTCACACACGGTTAGTCCGCACGGTTAGTCAAATCGTGCGCTAACCCTGTGGTAGTCACTGCTTGGAAGAGGCGCTCTGCATGGCCTCCTCGCACGGTTTGATCAAACCGTGCACACACCATGCGGTCTCCTATGTTCAAATTACAACCACCGACACGGCTTCCGCATGGTTTAGGAAAACCGTGCTCAGCCCGTGCATCCCCACATTTTGCCCTTTAACACCATAAAAGTCTCCAAACATTCCCAACCATCTCGCATATGCTTCATGTACTTAAAAATCATAAAACATTCGTCACCTAGCAGAAACCAGGGGTACTACATAAAGACTTTCTAAGGTGTGGTTTTAAACCACTAAAGAATATATCTATTTTTCTATCATTGTTGATAATAAATACAAAGTCATACCTTGAAATCATAGTTAATTTTTCTTCATAATCTGTGATAGATTAACATTTCTTTTTGTTCAAATCTATTAATTCTAACTCAATATTTGTAAGAAGAGTTTGAGGTAAATATTTTTTAATAAATATTTTTTAATAAATATTTTCTTAAAGTATTTCCACACAATATATTAAATTTTTTCCTTTTGTTTTGTGTTCATAATCAAAACCCACCATTTATCTGCCTCTCAATATACATGATAAATCGATAGAGTCACCTTATCCTTCTCGGAATAGTGGAGCATAGAAAAGATATTCTGCATTGAGTTAACTCACCAATTTGCAACAAGTGGAGTGTAAGATCTACTAAATTTATATGGTCATTACCGTATAAAATATTTGATAGCCACTTTCTCCCTCTTAGGAGAAGTATGACATTCCACATTATTGAGGTTGTTCATAGCCTAAGACAGTTGGGTAAGAATCACCATGAAAATTTGAACTCCACCTCCCAGGGCATAGGAGAAGTCATTTGGGAAATCACTACATTGTCCCTCACATGGTTTTTTGTCATGGTTTCTCCTGGTTCCCACCATTTTCTAAAAAAAGGTTTGAACAAAACATTAGTAAAAAAATAAAGAATAAATAATTTATTCCTTTGACATTAAAACTTAAGGAATATCTTCTGGGATCTATATATTTATCAGTTTTCTAAAACAAATATTTTTGGGCACTTACATATACTTAGTCACATACTAAGCGTTTTTGCTAATGTTCTCTAATATTAATTCCCAAATTAACTAAACCATGCTCTAATAACAACTATAGGGACCCTAATTTTTCTTACATAACTATTACATCATTTTTAAGATAAAAAACATAATACTATATCAAAACCAAGATCCAAAAGTTTAGTATCTTGAAAAAATTAGGATCATACATAATTTTTACATATTAAAACATAAATATTATTTAATTACATCTTCTCTATCTTCTTAATGGACTTCACATTCTCCTTAGTACAAGTAGTCACTTGGGGATATACATCAAATAAGGGGGTGTTCTAAAAGCCTAGTAATAGGATTTATTAGGAAATGAATCAATTTAAAATGGGTAACCATCATCATAACATAATGATATTATCATCATCATAATCATGAGAGGAAGTATTGGATAAAGGAATTAAATATGGAAACTCATACAAATGAAACATCTTGTCTTAGTGGTCAAATACCACATATAGTTGTGAACAAATATAGAATCATGTTCATGCATAACATATGTGAATAATCATAAAAATCATTATTTTAAACAAATATAGAATCATGTTAGGAATATTTAACATTATCTCATGAGATACATTACATTGCCTAATGTTTTGGAGTGCTATATAATTTTAGTCACACCCATCACATCCTAAAATTTACATAATCATGGAGGTCAAATAGAATAGATATCAATCAAATTCATTAAGTAACCCATGTAAAGTAATGGTTTTAATAAGTATTTCACTAATCATGAAAACAATTGGTGTTTCTGAATGAAAGGGTTAAAATATATTTCATATAAGATTCAAAATTCTTGAGCGAAGAAACAACTTAAGAGGAGTCAAAATGTGTTTTGGAAAGAAGATTTATTTGGGAAATATTTTTATTTGTCATAAAACCAAGTTAGAAGCATTTATATCCTAAAAAATAAAAGGGAGGAATAATGAAATGGTATATAAGAAATATTAAAGGAATATCCAAACTAAAATTTTTGTGAAAGAGGGAAAACCCAAAAAAATAAAATTAGGTTCAGGAATCCCCTTACCTTATGTACGAATTATTTCCTCATGTTAATATCCTGGATAATAAAATTTCATTCATTAATTAATAAATAAATAAGATCAGTTAAATGTATTAGATTTATTATAACTTTATTTAGTTCATTTATGGACATATTGAGGATTCACTACTGAAAATTCCAGCTATAGTCATGATTTTAAACTGTGTCTATAGGTCCTCAAACTTTGGATATATGTAATAGCCCCTGTTTGAGGAACTATGGATAAGTTTGGCGTGGATATAGGCCTAGACCCTACATCCATGGTTTTGAACTATGGTTATTGGTCTATAGCCACAGTTCTAACCATGGTTGAAGACCTATAGCCACAATTCAAACTGTGGTAATATTAGAATAGCCATGGTTTAGAACCGTGGATATACTATATGAAGGACAAACTCTATTTCCGTGGTTTGAAATTGTGCCTATAGGGTCTAGAAATCAATAAAAAAAATATTCACCCACCCACTCCCTTACATATCCCCCCCCCCACTATCCTTGTAGTAGCCCACCCGCCCCCCACTCCCCCTAGGGTAACCCCCTTCGACACCCCCCATCCTACACATCCCCTCTCCACTGGACAACCCCTTCCAACCATATAGTCCCCCTCTCCCATGAAAATCCTCCCCTCCACACCCATTGGGGTAGCCCCCCAGCCTAAAAAGCCCCCTGGACACCCGCCCCACCCACCACCACCACTCTGCCTGCGCCCCCCCTAGACAACCCCTCCCTTTCCGTAGACATCCCCCTCAACACCCCCAAAATCTCCATCCCATTCCCTGGACAACCCCCTCCCCCTGTATCCCCCTCCGACCCCCTAGACAGCACACCCCTCCCTCCCCTAGAGCCCCCACCCTATACAGATCCCTTGGAACCCCCCCCCCCCCCCCCCGAACAACACCCCCTAGAAACCCCCCTCCCCACCACTCCACAAGACCTGAAACCCCCTCCCTCCACCTAGACATCCCCCCATAGATAGTCCCCCTACTGAACCCCCTTGAACCCCCCTGTTGACCCCCTTTCATCCCCTCCCCCTGCAGACCCCCCTTGCACCCCCACTCTCCCCCCGGGACAGACCCCCCCTACCTGGACAGACCCCACTGAACCCCCTCCCCCTACAGACCCCCTTACTCCACCTGCACACCCCACTCTCTACCTGCAGACCCTCTTAGACACCCCCTCCCCTTGCATTCCCCCCTTAACCCCCCACCCCTAACCCCCCTTACACCCCGTGCAAACCCCCCATTATCCCCTTGGACAGACCCCCCCTGCACTCTCACCCCCCTGTAGACCCCCAACTCTCACCCTATAGACCCTCCTGGACACCCCCCTCTCCCCCTTCAGAACCCCTTGCACCACCTCCCCCTGCAAACCCCCCACTCCCCCTACAGACCCCTTACTCTTCCTACAGACCCTCCTTACTCCCCCTATAGACCCTCTTGGACACCCCCTTACCTCCCCCTAGATAGACCCCCCCCCACTCCACTTGCACCCCCCCTGAATAGCCCCCTTCTGGCCCCCCTTTCACCCCTCCCCTCCCCCCTGCAGACCCCCCTTTCACCCCCACTCTCCCCTAGACAGACCCCGCTTCACCTCCCCTTGAACCCCCTCCCCCTTACAGAGCCCCTTTCACCCCGGTAGACCCCCTACACCTCATGGACTCCCCCTTCCCCCCATCACACACCCCTTCCCCCCACCTGCACACCACCTCTCCCTACCCCAGCATGCCCCCTACCCACTCCCCCCACCTACACACCACCCTCCCCTTTCCTTTGCAAAAGAACCCATCACACCACCCTGCCCCCTCCCCTCCACACCCCCTTACCCCTACACACCCAATTCACCCCCTCCACCCCCCCCCCCTCTTAACCCCCCTGTATACCCCCCTTCACACCCCATTAACCCTTCCCCTTCCCTTGAAAAAGAATCCAACACACCAATGAAGGGCTTAAAACCTAAGTGGAAGGTTCTCTGCAAGATTTTCAAAATAATATAGAAAAAAGACTGTGATAGATGGATAAAGTTTTTTTTGAAGTTAGTTTAAAATTGATTAAGGCTATGAATGGTCTAGTTAGATATTTGAAGGATGTCTATACTACCAATTCAGAGTTCAATGATCTCGGTGTTATGGTTGTATCTCAAAGTTACATGTTCCAAAATATTCCAATGGTACAATAAGACATGTCCTAAGATGATATTTTTGAGGTTATGTCTTTCAGGACTGAAATGATGGGAATACTACACATATTATAAAGTTTTTTATTATGATAGTTTGAGTTCATGAAAAGGTTTCAACCCTATATAACGTCCACCTCATAACCTTCATTTTTTCTAGTTTTTTAGAGTGGAGTTGATCAATTTCTCTCATAATTGAATTATGTATCCTAACAGATTCAATCCCAATAGAGTGATATGTTCACACCATTCCTTATGAAATATTTCAAGATTAATATTATGGGTGAGTTCCATGATACTTGATAAGATTTTAGGAAGCATGGAATTGGAACTAATATATCCTTAATTTAAGTAGTGGTGTTTTATGATGAATTTAATGGGAATTTGAATGAGATCATGAATTTCTCTAAGGATGGTAATTGTATGGTTTCTAGAACTCTTATTATAGTATGTAGAAACTACTAGAATTTGTTAACCTCTTTTAACAAGGTCTATAAATAATTTCAAGGGCTATATTCATATTCTTCCTTGACAAAGCTTGTGGTTATTAGAAAATCATTTTCTAAATCAATAAAGAAATTATAGAAACAAGTTTTCAAAAAAAAAATCAGGTAATAATAGAATTCAAATTAAGGTTTAGACAAAGGGAACATACCTCATCCTCAAGGCATGTTTGATTTTGATGATGATAACTCGAATCTTCCTTTTTTTCCACTTGCACGTATATGTGACTTCACATATACATAAGAACACCTAGCCCCAATGTACATATTTTCATGGCCAAATATATATAAGGGGGTCCTTTGATATATGTTTATACTTTCATATACCCCTTTACACTTACGCTTGTATGCATTTTTCATATCTATATATAAGCACACCTATCCCCAATATATATAATCATGCTTCCAAGAGTGAATATATATGAAGGGGGAACTTATATATGTATATTCCAACCTATGTATACACATGTATGTCTTCTTCAATGGCAGATCTAATCCACCTCAACGAAATCCAAAACGCACTACAAAATATAAGGAACCCAAAAATCCAAAAATCCCTAATTTAAATTTGGAAGAAGAATAAAAACATAATAAACCTTACCCAAATCCAATGTTGAACTCACTATCTTTGATGGTGGTGAATAGAACTAGCCTCACCATAAGAATCCCCCTATAAGAAAATAGTGGGAAAAGAAATGAGATATAATGACTTATAATATATATGTGATCAGTGTGTCAATGGTACATGATAAATGTTACATGAATCCATAACCAATAATAAAAAAATAATATTCAGATTGATATGTACATCCCAATACTAAATAACACGATCATTAATAAAACTCCTTATTTTTCAAACGTCAATCATTCAACTCAAATCACAATAATTTAATCTATGATGAATAACCCAAGAATCAAATCAACATAATATGTATTATTCAAAAAAACACATGATCCTTTTTTTATTTTTTATCAAGAAGCTCTTTCACCACCGGCCCCTGCACCAGCACCCCCTTCCCCACCCTTCCCCTTTCACCCCCACTTTCCCCTAACACACACCCCCCTTCCCCCCTTTCACCCCTCCCACTGCCCCATTCACCCCCACTCCCCCTTCCACTACACACCCCCCTCCCCCACCCCCCTACACACCCCCTCCCATGCCCCTCCCCACTGTACACCCCCCGACCCTGCACCCCCTGCCCCTTTCTCTAGCACTAGACACCCTTTCACGCCCTTGTACACACCCCCCCCACCACCCCGGCACACCCCCCTTGCACCCCTCCCTCTATCATTGCACACCATCCATTTCTGGATACTCAAGAACCTATAACACACCAGAATTATTTCTTAATCACAATCCAAGGATATGTGAAATATATAAAGAGACATAACATATCATTTATGTGTCACAATCCTCTCCCACTTTCTACATATTTTCTTTGAGAAGTATCCCTTTAGGCATCCTTAAACAACACGGGCCAATTCATGCCCACAAAAATTTAGTTAAGAAAACTTAATGAATTTATATTAATAAGGGTTCAAGTGAATTGGTAATTGGATCAATTTAATCAAAAGATAAAAATAGTGACCCTTAAGTTTAAGCGGCCATGATCCAAACAAGGCGGTGATATATTTAAGGTGAAGTGTTTATATTAGTTTTGACTGGCATACCCTGATCCCCACCTCTCAGGTTATATCTAATGTTAAGACCATAATAAGACCTAACACAGTTGATCACTCAAATCTTGATAACCATAAAAAAGACAATGGTTAGACAATTATTTTCCAATATGTCCAGTCAGGTTCAAATTACTCTTTCACCTACAGTGAACCTCAATCACTATAAAACAGAGGACAGTGATTCAAGAAACCCAAAAATAGGGAATGGTTCAACTTTAACACTCCATTCAATGTTTTTGAATAGTTTAGAACTACAATAGTTACACCCAATGATGAGAAGAATCATCCTCATGGTCATCCAAAGAGACACACTGTATACTTTATACTAGGACCTTTATGGGAGAATTAATTTAAATATCACAATACATGTTTCAAAACCATATATTATTTATACCTCCAAAAACAAAATTCTCCTTTAGAACTATGGGATTAAATTAAATCACTTAAATAAGATCAAACTGTAAAAATATATTTCTTAAAAATCCCCCATTTTAAAAAGAAGTATGTCAACTCATTTCGGAAAGAAATGAACATTGAAAAGAATCACACTTCCATAAAAAAAATACAAAATCCATTTCATAGGGTAAAATTAAAATTTCCCAAGTATATAATTTTAAAAAATATTAACACCATATTTGATAATCATGAACTTATTTATAATAAAATCTTACTCAAAATTGTTAAATTTCTCCTCTATTTTTAAAACACCTCATGAATTTCAGCATAAGACCAATAAAATTCCTGAAATCCCATTTCATTTTACATAATTTCCATTATTATATAATGTGATCAAACACTTTCAAATCATCATGTGAAAGTTAAAACAAATCATAAAACCTGTTTCACTAATCCAAAACACCCACAAGTCCTATTTTCAAATTAATCACAGAAATGGTTTTAAATTAAAACACTTCATGAAATATATTTTCATTTTATATCATTTCCCAATTTCTTTTTAAAACTTAATACTCCTGAAAATATTATACATGATATTCAAAATAATTTACAAATAATCCCAAAAAAATGATTTTGGAATCAAAAAAATTCAGTAAATGTACTTTTGTACAAAAAAAATTGAGGCACCAAACATAAGAAAAATATAACATGGACCAAAATACAAATTATTGATTGATCGATTGATTTATTAGAAACAAAATACTACCATGACATAATCCCCATATTAACCTCTCACATATAAGAGTTAATCATCATCAAGGGGGACTCAATGGAACCTAACAAGGTCTAATAAGTCAAATATATCAAAGGAAACCCCTCTTAAGTTATCAATCCAAAATTCCATAATGTTTTATATTATATACATGGTTATAGATGGTCATGAATTAAAACACATCACCCAAAGGACCTCTCATAACCCTAAAATTATTATTTCACTATTTAAACTTAAAGAAATGTAATCCAGATTCATCTCAAGATATTTTAACATGATTTGCAAGACTCACACATCACAAAGCACATAAAAATCAACCATCATACTCTCACTAGAGGGAAAGGTAACCCATAATTATTCACTTCATTTTATTTGTACTAACTTGAATGGAATTGAAAGAAATAAGGGGGACATGAATTTTTTGACATTGGAGAAGTTAAAAAGGGTATAGATCAAAAACTAAAAAGGGGTATATTGAAGTTCACAAATAAAGAAATTTTATTTATTTTCAATTAGGTCTTGAATAAGAATAGTTAAAGTAACATGGGTTTTAAGGATACATCTTGATGAACTCAAGTAAAGTGGTTCAAGAAAATGTTCTAAATATAATTATTAATCTTCAATAAAAATAAAAGTTTTGATGGGTGAAGAAAACATGGCTTCATCATTTTATAGAACTTTTATGTCCTTGGGATTGATTGAGAATTGTATGAATTCATTTTGAGTTGAAATTGTTACCTATGTAAAGTTAAATAAATATTTATGTTGACTAAATAAAGGTAATAATTGAAGTTAACTACTAGTATAAAATTAGTATGAATCATGTATAAAGGTAAGTTAGGGATTCGATAGCTGTACAAACGTCTTTGAAGCTCTATATAATGGTTTCACTGAAATTAGGTAGATGTATAAAGGTAATTTTAGACCTATTTAAAGGTGAACTCACATTTCATAAAGGTCATTTAAAGATTGAACTACCTATGTAAAGGTATTCTAAGAACTATATAAAGGCCATGAAAGAATATATGGTCTAGTTAAGGTTATACTAAGCTACTTAATGGTTATTCATGTCCTACATAAAGGTCACACTAAATAAAAGGAGACTATATAAAGGTAATTCATGACTTATGTAATGGTTATATGAGAAATATGATGTCTACGTAATGGTAATATATGATTTATAGTAACTACATAAAGTTAGATTTGGGATTACACCAGATGTGTCAAGGTAATTTTACTCCATGATGAAGAGAAAAAAACCATTTAATAGGGTTCTGTGAAGTCAAAATGCAACCACACCATAGTTAATTACTAAGGGGTTTTTTGATGATTGTGGAAAGAATATAATTTTTTTATGAGAAACTGTGAGTCTACAAAAATCATTAGAGATTCTAATGGTGTCATAAATGAGAGAAGAAGGGGTAAGAATTAAAATGGAAAACATCAATGAAATAGTTTCAATAATTTTATATAATAATAACCTACACACTGTGAGTTTTCACAAACAGAACACCTCTTTTAGAGGGGTTTTATTAAAAAACCATGACTTGTTTATCAAACGAAAAAAATTTCTTCACTAACACTTATTTAAAAATTTACGTTTAATATAAACAAGAAGAATTAAGAAGGTAGCTAAATGAGATTTAAAACATTCTTGAATTAAAGAGGTTGGGAGAGGGACCCTACCTCAAAGGTGCCAAGCCACACTCGGTGCCTGACACTTTTATCAGTGAAAACTCTAAGTTTATCCATCCATACTCTGAACATATGCACATTTTCATATACATAAGAATTCCTTAACCTCTATGTACATGTCTGCATGGCCTTGAACATGCATAAGAGGATCCTTATATATATGATCACATGCATAAGCCCCTTATCACCCACACACGTATGCATTTTCCTTATATATACATAAGTACACCTAGACCCCTATATGTAATTGTGCTTCCATGGGAGGACATACATAAAACAGGATAACTTATTATATATATGCTTACCTATGCATAAATAGTGAGTCGCCTTTAACAAGAGGCTCGAATCCAACTCCACAAGATCCAAAAAATGCTACAAAAATATAGGAAACCCAAAAATAAAAAAATACCTATTTAAAATTGGTACAAAGAATAAAAACGAAAGAAAACTTACCAGAATCTGATGTCAAACTCGCTGCCTTTGACAACAGTGGATAGAACTAGCCTCTTCATAAGAAACCACCTATATGGAAATAATGGGAAAAGAAGTGAGATATAAATATTTCTTAAATATATGTGATATGTGTTTCACCTGTACATGATAAAAGATACATGATCACAATACCAACCTCATAGACCATTTTATTCCATAAACAGTTATCTCAAAATCAAAAACAATATTCTCATAATCTCAACTTCCAAATACACCTCAATTTGAATTAGTGAATATACTTTTAACAATGTACATCCTCTCAATACTTCATTCTTCTAGAACTAAAAACTTGAAATCTTTATTCCATTCATGAACATTCCTATTATATAAATATCTTTATAGATAAATATATAGATAAAAACATTATTATATCAATAATATTTCTTTCATAATTGTAACTTCCATAATCATGTTTTATTCTAAATAAACTTCTTCAGCATCATCCAAGTGTAGTTCAATTTTCAAAATTAATTTTTATACTTTATAAACATTAGGATGGATTCACTTAAACCGCAGTATAAACATTTAGCACATAGTGCTCACCTTATCCATTTACACTTTTCATTGATTCATATTAATATCCATCCAACAAATCATAAAATATATAAGTTTCTTCCTCAACAAATCAGTAACAACAACATATTAAATATTTAATCAACTTCATTACTTTTTGGAAAAATTCTCTTCCATTTTATATATTAACCATTTAGAATCACAGTATATTTCAGTGTTACCTTTTGAAGTTAGATTCAAAATTTTATTATGTCAGAATGATATCTTTTGAAATGGGGATGTTAAATTAGATCAAGTAATGTTTTACTTAATTATTTTTCATTTTACTTATTTAATCCAATTCACATATTATGATTAATGGATCTCATACACATAAACTGCAACATTTACATTGTATGCTTGGTTGAAAGTAATGATAGAAACCGCATAATATTTTTAAATTATTAGAACCCAATGTGAGTGAAAAAATTATTAGTATCTTCATGTCAGTCATGAGAAATGTTTTTATCACATTTATAAAAAAGTGATTATAATAGGTGATAATGTAACATCTCTAACTCAACACTTACACTAGGTGGGAACATATCATCCATAACTCAATACCATATCTAGATAGTTAGTTGTCTCTTGATAGGTTATTTATATCAAATCCTTCAAATTGAAAATGGTCCTATAATCCTTACTAATGGAAAATATCTTTCTAATGCATCAAGATGTCACTACATCACAAAAATTGGTATATTTTCTCAACTGTAGATCTTAAACTTCTAGTGAATATATAACCTTAACTGCATTTACATCAACCTTAAACTCTAAATCTTTAGAGTAATCAATTAAATAATAATAAAGCATCTACTAGTTGTATTTTTTTTTATCAAATTTTGATTTATCTTTTATATTTATGACACATATCATATTCTTTTGAATATTTTGAATCCCTTCAAGAACTTCAATCTCTGGATGATGGATTAGTTCTAATAGGATGTTGATTTCCCTCTCAAAACATCCAAAACATCAAATATAATATATTCTTATCTATGATATTTCGGGACATTTGATTCATCTCCTTTATCTCAATTTGATATTTTCATATATGCAAGGAAGAATCAGTTCTTATAAGTCTTAAAAAGATAATAAAAAAAAATCTAACCAGTGAAAATCAGAGAGGTCGATGATCTGAAATCAAATAAACCCTATGGATGAAATAGGAAGGAGGTGGGGTGGAAATGTTGGAGGATAAGAATATTGGGAAGGTGGGGTGGCCTCATCTAAGGAGGACTCCATAAGTTGGTGTAGGTGCGTTGGAGAAGCATTGAGTGGAAGCAATCCATAGTGGAGGAGGATTGTAGTGGTGAGGTAGGGGTCATCGGTGTTATGTAGATAGGGAGGTAGGGAGGACGTGTAGGTAGGGAGGTGTCTAGGGTGCACCGAATCTGCTTTTCCAGGTATGTGGGAGGCCATGTTCGATGAGGGGAGGAGGGGAGGAGGAATCGTAGGGGAGGGAAGAAATATGACGCATCGCAAGGGAGGGAGGGGGCAGGGGCAGAGTAAGACTGAGGGTGGTGGGGTACAACCACAACCATAATTAAGGTTAGATATAGCCACAGTTATTATAAACTCTAGATATAAATTTTTTGTATATATCCCATATTTCTAGTCGCGATTTTTAGAGTTCAATTTTATCATTACAGGAGTGGTCATTTTCTTGGTTTCCGTGATCAGTTTGCTTGTATACAAGTATGAAAGTTCATATAGAATAATTATCCAGAATTTAAATTATATGTTATTAATGAAATTAAATAAGTTTAAAAGGTATTATATATTATTTTTTTCTATGGTATGAGTAATATTCATTTGATAAAACATTAATGAAAATGATTTAATTTCTTTTGGTGGTTTTTACGACCATCAAAAACTTATAAAATTTTATTTAATATCATGTTTATATATTGCTTATATAAAATTATATAAATTATAATATGTATAAAAATCATATTTAACCATAATAATGGTTTTATGACCATCCTTGAAGGAAGTGATGGAAAATGAAAACTCGTCATCCACGAAGGCGGTGAATTGACACATCACGGATGATGTTTTCATTTTTAGAATAAAAGTAGATGAGAATATGTTTGATCGTGGATATTACATTAAAAAAATGAATTTAAAGTATATATAAGATTCAAAAGTTATCATTCCACTGTGGGATAGGGTATTTGAGGAGAGGATAAGAAAATGACAGAAATTATGAGAGAATGATTGAGGATTTTACCTCTTGAATCATGTCTCCTTGAGAACCTTCTTATGGCAGTTGGGGTTAATTTTTCATTGAGACCATAAGTTCCTAGACATGTATAAGAGTATTGGGAAGGGAATTGGGAAGATTTTATACAAGATAAAAGGTTTGGATGCTGTGATGAGAAGGTCTGGTGAGGGGTGGTAGTTATATGAAGGAGAGGTGTGTGTTTTTTATTATTTTATTCATTTGTTTATTATTTTGGATCAAGAATATCAACAGTATTTATTCTTGTGACTAAATATAGTAAAAGGTTCAATATATTTCTAACTCCTGGGTTCCTACCTCATCCATACATCATTGATGACTCAATAATTCATATATTTTTCAAATACCATGAATAAGCGTATTTCACTATTCATGATAAATTTAACTATTTTCGAAAAATCCCAAAAATTCACCCTAATAATTTTTGATATCTAGAATTAAAAAATGGAATCAATTTTATGAAAATAATTTTATAAATATGATATAGTTTATTTTTAATTAAAATCTTCATTTATTAAAAAAATACAGATTTTAAAACTATAACCAATTTAATAACATTTTGAAAAATAAATTAAGGTATCATAAAATTATCTTATAATTATAGTAAAAAAATATTAATTTATTAATCTATTTTATGAAATTACGTTTTCTTTTAAAGAAATATTTTAATTGTAAAATTGGAAATAAACATTTACCTTTCAGAAAAATACAAACACTTAATTTATCATTTTTAAAACACTTAATTAATTATACTATGAAATAATTATATCATATTTTCATTTACAAGATATTTAAATTTTATTTATAATTTAATTGGTTTGGATAGTATTCTATTAGCTAGATTAATATTTCTAATTGTCATATTACTATTTCAACGGTCATGTTACCATTCCATTGGTATAGCTTCCTTAATTTCTATAAATATCACTTATTTTATTGTTCATTTATTATAATAATGTTATTGTTTTCTCTATTCAATGTATGCATTTTATACCATATAACATAATTATAAGAATTGAAAAAAAAATCATTGATAAAATTTTGGTTCGTTACATTCAATCAATTTCTTTCATAGTTAAAGGATAAATAGGTGGTCCTTTCTTTATGCAAGGTTCAGCATGGTAAAGAAAAACCTATGGTCATTTTTAGTTTGTTCTATTAAAAATGACGAACAAATGACTTAAAGAGTACTTGATAGTCTATCCTTTCTGATCCATGAAAGGGATGACACATTTAATGCATTTCACATCGGGTTCACCATTTTTTCAATGGAAAAGACACAATGGATGCAAATTTATTTGAACCTGACGGTTGATTATAGGGGGTTAAATTTACTGCACAATCATTGACGTTAGGTCACAATTGTTGTTCTTAATGGAAACACCCAATTGTTCCCACATTCATTACTTGTTACAGACCTTCTTTCCAAAGAAGGTATTCAGTTGGTGTTTCAGACCCAATGGCTCTGAGGAACTCACATTGGTCGATTGGATGGGAGTTTGGGATCATCAAACCCTTTTAGGGGGAATTGTTTCCTACTTTGGGACTCTCTTATAGATTTAAGACATGTTCATGAAATCTTTCCCAGACCGTAATACAGGATTGGTTACCCCTATATAAATGAAATGATTAAGAATTTGTATTGATAGGAACAATTATGTGCATATCACAAGTTCTCTATCATTATCTCATTTATTTATGATTCTATAGTTTATAACCATGTTCAGTCACTATAGAGTTTATTACCATCCAAGTAGGCTATTGGTGTCTTAGAGATGGGATTGAACCTCTATGAGGCATCCTACATATCCTGTTTATAACAAGATTCACAATCTGTGTAGTTCATTTGACATAGTTTAAAGTCATGTGTCTAGAACCCTCTATGCAGTTTAGCGTCATACGATAAGGCTGTAAATATTGGGATCAATCCTTAAAGAGGAATCATATGCATCATGTTAATACATGAATCAAAGCCTATTCAGTTCTCATATGGGAATTTGTGTTATGAGAGATAAAAAACAGAGGCATTGGGTAGGACTTATGTATATAAGGCTGCCTTGGATTGCTTCACCAGGAGTACATCCCTTTGACCGAAGATGAGATGTAATAAAAATTACATCCCAATGGAGATCCCATCATGGGGGAATTATCATCATGTTATTGATACAATCATCATTTTACTTTAAGCTGATGTGATCCATGCTTGATATGAGAAATAATATATAGCAGAAGATCAAACACATTGCATAAGAGAATATCCATATGGCGATTACACATTAAAATTTCCCTCTAAGAGGTAGGATTACCCATATAATGGAGGATGTTGTATTTATATTGGGCCTTTGTATGACATCCTATGTATCATAGATATGGTAGGTTTCAGATTCATCATAATTTGATTCATCCCTAAACCACTGATTGGTTTGGGGAATATTGAGGGAACGGTCAAGGATTACACATAAAATGATGTCTGTGTGTGAGCCCACTTCTCATTCGCTGATGGAAGAGGAAGGATGGAAGACTTATGGGATATGGAGGGACTCACATTAAAGTAGATTCCCATCAAATCATAGGACCAAGGAAGGCATCCTATATATCCTAGTTATTGTAGGAATTAGGGTTCTTCTAGTTCTGTTTCCCCCTAAACCACTGATGGATGAGGTAGAATGGTCATACCATGGGAATGGTGGGGTCTCTATGGTTGAAATGTATAATACATGGGGGAATTATAACAAAGTATATTTTTATTTTAGCTCGGTCATTAAGGATGTGTCCTCTGTATCCTAGTTATATTAGGAATCTGAGTTCCCATAGTTTGATTGATCAGGGATTACACACTGAGGTTTAACATTGGCACACTCATTCTCTATCTTCTGATAGATAAAGAGAGACATCGACTATGAAATTTATATCCAAGATCATGACATCAATAGTGTCTAATGAGTGTGTAATCAAGTCCCATTGAGGACACTTTCATTTTAAAGGGTATGCATCCAATGGATATTGGTCGGCATCCACATGGCATGATTTTTAGTGTTCCTTCTAGATGAAGTGGAAATGTCATAGGGGATATTCCCAACATGTCTTAGTTATCCTGTTCTACATGCCTTGATTTTCCACTATACATGTTTGGGGTGTCATTCAGACATGGTATACACATTCAATGTTGTATTCTTGACATGTTCAAGATGCTTCGCCAGATCAATTGACTTGTCTTGGATGTCTTTACATAATGAGAGTTGACATGTACAAGATGCTTAAAATAATAAACTGAATTGTCTAGGGTGTATTTGTATGATCTTAGAAGGAATGTCTATATGCTTTATCATGATCAACTTGACTTTTCCTCAGGCTGGCACATGAAAATGGTGACACGTCAAGGGGTTGTCACATGACTATGTAGACATGCCAATGGTTTATCTCATGACAATTATAGAATTTATATAAGCTATTTCAATATCAACATGACCTGTCCCTGGGTTATCATATGAAAATACTGATATGTCAAGGGACTATTTCATATCAATGTAGACATGCCAAGGGGTTATCGCGTGATAATAGTGACATGTCGATAAGCTATTACAGGATCAACCAGACTTATCCATGGATTATCTTGTGATTAAAGTGACATGTCAAAGGTAACATAAGGATACCATGAGACCAATGAATAATCTCATGATTGTGTGACCTTAATTTAATCACACAGAGGGGTATTTCAGACATATTTATGTTCTTGCGCATGCCCGAGTATTTCATGTTTCATGACCTAAGTATCATTCCTCAACCACATGGGCAATGATTTTTCTTGGAGGATTCCATGGCCAAGATATCATGTCTAAGGAACATGTCTTGGGGTCTTCATGGAAAAGTTGGTTTCATGCCCACATGACCTCATATATGGCAAGGCTACCTACATATTGATGGGCATCCAATATGAAGGATTTGCATTAATGTCCCTCGTTCATGTGACTGTGATTACCTAAAAAAGGTATTGAGAGGGGGATTTTGGTTATAAACTGGGGTTATATATCAAATCCTCCATGTGCATGGGTTAGGGTACACCTTTCATGATGAAGAAGGGTTCACGACATATGGTACAAACATCCTTGGTGATGGATTTTCCTAGAAATGGGTATGTGGGAGTTCAGTTAATATATGTAGAGGATATAGATATCAGTTTTGTGATCATTATCATGTCTTTAGGACATAAGATCACAGGCACATGACTCCTTTGTAAAACCAACAGGCTATACCAAAGGGGACTTGCATGTTGAGGTAGGCATATCTGGGTTTTCATGCCAATATTGAAAGACTGTGGGGCTTGTTACATCCTGAGAATAATGGCTTGAAAAATATGAGTATCCTTATTTTCTTACAACCCAATATGGAAACACAAATCATATTTGATCCTCTCATATGAATTGTGTAATAGGAGCCCACGCCATTATGTCACATGTTGTTTTGTTATTCATGTGATAACATGACATAAAGGGGGTATTACGAGAGGCCTTGTGATCATGAATAGGAGGTTCAAATCAGGAATACATGGATGAATGAAGGTATACATGAAAAACCGGGTGCTTGGGTGAACCACATATTTACTAGTTCATATTCGCATCAAATTTTTGTGTCAAAGAGGGAGGTTCATGTGATAAGGATTCATATCCATAGAGGTACATAGCCTCATGGAAACACTATTTCATAGGGGACTCTCATGATATTCTCTTTTTAGGTGATCAAATGATTTTATGATGATCTCACGATGGGTTTTGGTAGTTGAATTTTTTGGAAGGTTCTCTTGATTGGATACCCTAATTACCTGGGGATGATCTCCATAGGTGGCAGCTCGCTCCTTAGTTTCTCCATTTCTCTCTGTCCTTCCCTCACATGTGTTTCTTAAGGGGACTAGGGTTTATATAGACCAAGGAAGTATAAGGATGATGATGTTTTTGATGGCGGGTCTACAGCGTGTATCGACATAGGCGTTGGAGACTTTGTGTGATCAATTGATGGGAGGCTCTCGTGGTGAAAGGATATATTCCTCTTCATTAAAATCCTTGGTGGTGTTCCACTTTATTCTTATAATCTCATCATTATATTGCATTATTTGTGGTGCCTTTTATGGATTCATTCGATTTCATGACAATATGCATGTGAAGTATCCTTTCTATAAACATGGACAATATATAAGGGAAGTGTTGATCGTGGCTTTCCTATCCTTCACACGACGGGGTGGAAGTTACCCAATGATAACTATGTGTGATCGCTGGTTCATCAACACATGATCACTTGATATATCATTCCATGGCATGGTTTTCTACTATAATGTCTCATAACTACATTTAATAAATATAAATTAATTCATCTAATAAATCTTGAAAAATAAGTACATTTCTCATGGTTTTAAACTTCACGCGATGAGTTCATTGGTTGTCTTCACTCAATCGCATGATCAAAATGTCATGACGTGATGGCTTCATGCACTGGTAGGAGTTATTTTGATATTCCATTGGCTTTTGTGATGAGATTCATGTGACATATTCTCCAAAATGTATTTGTTTCTTTGGTTGCATCAGTAGGCATGCGAGATGAAGTTGCATGCCTTGCTTATATGTGATTGAGCTTTTCATTGAGACTTTGACGTGCCAAGTGTGGAGGAACATTTACCTTAGACTCAGGTGGACAGTGCTCAGGTAGCCTAAGGAAGACGATAAACACTTTTGAGCTGTGTGTAATCAGTTTGAATTTTCATAATGCAGGATCAATTAATTTGAACTCTCGGTGCACAGGATTGAATGGATGGGTCATGACATCGGGATCAAAGATCAAATAGAAGTTATTATGTCATGTGGTTATTTAAAATGGATGAATCCCACAGGGCATGGGTGAGTTAGTGAGTGGTAGTGGTGTCCTGAAACTGAGGTTTTGGGTTCAAGTCCTCGCAAGGCAACACACACTATATGCCTTTATCACATCTCATGGGCCCCTCTACCCCATGTGGAACTGGCCTAAAATCTCAGGTGCCATTACACCTGAGCCTATGGCTGAGGGAGTACATAAAGGCACTCAGTGGTGGGTGATGGCCCACCTATACTGTGTAAAACCTTGGTCCTGAAAACCCAATGTACTTTTTCCCATAAGGCATGGGTGAGTTGGTGAGCAGTAGTGGTGTCCTAACTCCGAGGTTTTGGGTTCGAGTACTCACAAAGCAACATGCACTATATACCTTTATCACCTCTCATGGGCCCCTATACCCCAAGTATAACTGGACTAAAAGCCTGAGTGTCATTACACCTGGGCCTTTGGCAGGGGGAGTTTATAAAGCGCTCGATAGTGGGTGATGGCCCACCTATTCCGTGTAACCCCTTGGGCCTGAAAACCCAATGTACTTTTTCCCCACTGGACATGGGTGAGTTAGTGAGTGGTAGTGACATCCTAACCATGAGGTTTCAGGTTTAAGTCCTTGTAAGGCACCATGCACTATATGACTTTATCACCTCTCATGGCCCCCTCTACCCTATGTGGAACTAGCCTGAAAGCCCAGGTGTCGTTACACCTAGGCCTGCAGCTGGGGGAGTACATAAGGGCGATCAGTGTTGGGTGACGGGCCACCTATACCATGTAACCCCTTGGGCCTGATAACCTAGTGTACTTTATATAAAGTCACTCGGTGGTGGGTGACGACCCACCTATATTCTGTAACCCCTTGGGCTTAAAAACAGAGTGTAATTTTTTCTTATTAGGAATGGGTGAGTGGGTGAGCGGTGGTGGCATCCTGACCCTGAGGTTCTGAGTTCAAGTACTCGCAAGGAAACATGCACAATATGCCTTTATCAGCTCTCATGGGCCCCTCTACCCCTCGTAGAACTAGCCTAAAAGCTCGGGTTCCATTACACCTTGGAATGTGTCTAGAGGAGTGCATAATGGTGCTCGCTGGTGGGTGAAATCCCCCCAATACCGTGTAACCCCTTGGACTTGAAAATCTAGTGTACTTTCCCCCACAGGCGTCTAGGGTGGTAGGGTGGTAGGGTGGTTGGGGTGTGGGGCGTCGATCATGGGATCGAGCCCCTCGGCAGTTCTTATTATGTAGGGTGCATGTATACTAGACCACCTTTTAAAAAGGATGAAAAATTCCCTCTTATAAATGAGTCCCACATTGAAACCTCTATCGTGCCTCCCTCTACTTTATAAGTTAATATGGAACCACCGATTGCCAGAATCGTGTATCCATGTTCGCTGAACTATATCGGAACTGCCCCATGTTGGCCCACTCTACTACTATGTGTCCACCCACTGACACATCTTTGCCTCTCTTGTGTGGGAGCTTTCCTACGCAACCTCTGTCACCGGTGCTAGCTGATTGGGTTAGCACCCTGGACGCAGTTGAGGTGACTCTCATAGGATTCTAGTTCGAGATAACTAGGCATTTTTTATGTCGGGTGGATAATTTTTTTGGCAAAGGGCCTCCCATAAATACTTATAAAATAATCTTAAGTTAAATGATTATGATCCAATGATGTAAACCCTAAAAATCAAATCACAGGTCATAGGAGAAACCTTTGAGTCTTTCACACAAAGAATACCGGTACATGTTGCATAGTCTTTACACTTATGATAACTTCGACAGAAAAGTGTATATCACAAACTAATGGGTGTCAGCAAACATTAATTTTTTTTTTTAAAATTAATTATTTTTCCCTTGGTTATTTTTTTACAATATAATATTTTTTTTGTATTGTGCTCGAGCACTACATGCCCCACCCTCCACATATGAGAACACCTAGAACTGAGCCCCGCATGCTACACACCATGACAATTGGAAGAACACACTCCACACCATGGAGATAAAAACTACTAGAGGGAAAGAGAACCCAAGATGAGAAAGTATGCTTCCACTAGGCATCAATAAAGGGCCTTTAGGTTAACACTCAGATATTGTACCAACTCACCTACATCACTTCTCAATATATAATTGTTTTATTATATATATATAATTGTATTGTTTTATATTTATATATATATATACAAAAATTAATGTTTTATTTGTATATATTTATATATTAATATACATATATCAATATATATAAGTTTATATTATATATATATTTGTTTATGTTTTACATTTTATATTTCATATTTTATATTTTGTGTTCATATATATTTATATAGGTTCATATTATATTTTATAAATATATATATGTTTATATTTTACAAAAAATGTTTATATGATATATAAGTGTGTGTGTGTGTGTTTTTTTGTTTATATATGTATATGTTTATATGTTTATATTATATATATATATATATATTCATTTATATATATATATATATGTTTATATTATATATATATGTTCATATTTTATATTTTATAGATATATATGTTTATATTTTATGTTTATATATATATATTTATATTATATATATGTGTGTGGGTTTATATAAATATATATATTTTTATATTATATATATATATGTTTGTGTGTGTGTGTGTGTGTGTAAATATATATGTGTATATATATATATATAAATATATATATATATAATTAATTAAATTCATTTTAAAACCCTAAAAAATGTTACAAAAATAGTTATATTTTCTTAAAAATATGACTAAATTTAAAACATGTGTGTTTTTATATATAAATATGTATATATTTATATATATTTATATATTTATATATGTATGAGTGTGTGTTTATATATATAAATTTAGATGTGTGTGTTTGTGTGTGTTTATATATATATTTCTGTGTTTATATAAATTAATATAATTTTATTTTTTTGAATATATAAATATTATATATATATATACAATTTTATTATTTTATATTTTATATTTTATGTTTTTATATATTTAAATATGTATATATTATATTATATATATGTATGATTATATTTTACATATATGTTTATATTTTATGTTTATGTTATATATATGTGTGTGTGTGTGTGTGTTGATGTTATATATATATATATGTTTATATTATATATATGTGTGTGTGTTTATATTTTATATATGTTTATATTATATATATCTGTGTGTGTGTTTATATATATATATATGTTTAATTATTTGTGTGTGTGTGTATAAATATATATGTGTATACATATATAATTATAATTATATATGTATATATAAATAATTAGCCACATTTTAAAGCATTGAAAAAATGTCACTAAAATAGCTACGTTTTCTTAAAAACATTAAAAAAATTTAAAAATATTTGTGTATTTATATAAAAATATGTATATATGTTTGGGAGTGTGTGTGTTTATATATATATATATGTATATTTACATCAATGCAGGGAAATAAGCTATATAAATATATAATATTTTTTGCGATGTTTCCTAGAAAACATTGCTAATTTAGAAACATTTTGAGGAAACATGTCTTAATCAGTATCTTTTCCAAAAAAAACATCGCTAAATTTTTAAATTAACAATGTTTTAAAAAATGTATCTAAATTAAAATTTTTAGTAGTGTATTGTTTGTATTTGAGTTCGGTGTAGAAGATTTTGGAGATTATAATATTTTTATGAGATGTTAAGTTAAGATTTATGGATACCATCATAGATTTATAATTTCAAGATTAATCAAAATTTTAAAGGAATAGATACTCTTTTTGTTAGGTTTAATATATTGAGGTTTTGATGTGATTAATTATATTTGGGAAGAAATTTCCTTGGGTTGAGGTACAACTAACCCTTGGTGTATCATGTGATTTAACATGAATAATTATTTGGGAAGAATGTTATTGTATTTTTAGGATGTAAGATGAATGTTATAAGAAATCCTTTGAGGTTAATATTCTCTTTTTGAGGTTATTTTGGATATAGGGTATATTATTTATGGAATTATTTAATATTCACTTTGGGTATTTTTGGTGCATTTTGGAGAATAATTTATTATTTCTACATATGATGGTTTATTCTTTTTTGGAATTATCTTATATTGTGCTAACTATTTTAGTTTTAGTCAATATAGGAGGGTTATATTTTTATCATTGTTTATATCCTATTATATATTAAAAGTCAATGCTTTAGGGATAAGATATATTCATCATGGATAATCATTGCATGGAATATGGGAAGAGATAGAGGTGGAATCTTGTTAAAACATGCAACCAAAGAATGAAATTACATTTATGGATTTCAAGTAAATTGTATATGTATATTCTCTCATGTTATCTATCGTAATGGTAAAAGGATCCCCCAACTTTAGATAACTGATCTTGAAAATTATTTTTCCCTTTTTTAAAAATCATTTTTGATGAATTGATGGTATTTTTCACAACTCATTGGTTTATAGTTTTGTGATCAATAACATTCATATGATCATTCAATTTGTTATAATCAAAGTTATCTATTATATAGAGACACTATTTTTTCTTTGTAAGACTTTGAAATATATCTAGAAATATTTTTGGAGCTAGGTTCTGAGATAACATGTGATTTCGATCCCAAGTGTCCCCAAAATTAATTTTGTAAAAATATTAAATATATTTTATATAACACGTGCACATTTTTTAGAACTAATGTGATAAATATTAAACTAAGTCATATGTAAAAAATATGAGACCAAGAATGAATATATAATGCAAGGTTTACACAAGGCATTATCTTAAGATGGGAGGCATGGGGAATTTGGATAAAGCGGTTGTTAGTGGGTATGTTTGGTGAATTATTTATGTATTTATTTATATAATTCATTAAACCCCGAAAACCTAATTTCACCTCTCTAAGGACAAATTTGACATACCTAAAGGGTTATCTAAATAAACCTTGTATAATTGAGAGTATGTTATTCCACTCTCCATCGATGGATAAGTGAGATCAAATGATGATGAGCCTCCGGATCAGGGTGAATAAAGATGAAGTGAATACAATAGGTCTTTCTTCTTCATTGGCGAGTGAAGTTTTCATCAATGATCAATCCAAATTGAGGTATGACTCATAATTTGTGTATTATGCCCCATATTATTAAAATCTTGTTCATGATCAGTTCATTTTCTTTAATATTTGTTTATTATAAGCCTTTTCATGAGCCAATGTATCATTTTAAAATTGTTTATTTAAATTACACCAGGTTTATCAACCCGATAATCCCAATATGTATCTATTGGAAAAGAATTCTTGGAAAATTATTGTCTCATACTTTTTCGCCTTTACCCTACCATTCTATGAATTCATCTTTAATTTTCCTATGAGATATCAATTCCACATTTTCGGGCAGGATCGATCTCGATCGAACACTCAGATTTGTGACAGATTCACGTATGGAGGACCCTTTTGTAATATAAGGATGAAACGGGATGAATTTTGAGATTTGGGTGATTTTTTGTGGATCCATGATCCTATAAAAATAATTTTATGGAACGTTAGGTGTTTTATGTCTGTATAGGCCTCAGATGGACCATTGTAGATCCGATTTATGGCCACCGGAGGGCCATAATAATTAAATGGAGGATTCACCTTCTTTTTTCGATAATCCTAATATGTGATTTGATGTGGAAAGAATATATCAGAGCTTCATTCAGATGATATATGATTATATTAAAATTTAAACTACACACCTTTTATTTAGAAAGAGAACATGGTGTGTTCTTCAGAAACCCATGGTGCTAGGGTTTCTGGAATATTATAAATATCATGCATTGTGTAGAACCCCCACACACGGTGGGACCCAGTGCTGGAGACTAACATGTACTCTGGGAGAAACTTAACATGGGTAAGACTACGAATATGTCATGTACTAATACATGGCCATTGTACATGGACACAGTCGAACAAACAAGAGAGGGACCTCATGCGGGTTGACACACCATGAATTGGAGTACACAGGCATGGGAAAGATCACATGGACATGTCCAGGAGAATGAGCACAACTTCGAGTGGTTGAGGCATGCCATGCATTAACTTTACACACCATATAAAAATATAATTTAAGTGATTCATGTACCAGTAGGTACATGACCAGGAAGCAAGGCGGGACCACATGCCATGTGGGTCCCCTTACATGTCGTGTACCTTAGTTTTTTATGAAACTTCAACTTATCATATATCCTTCATCTAGAATTGGATTATGGGATTTGAGTAGCCTATCCTAAGTGTTTTTTCCTAGAACATGATGTTGTCCTTTTAATTGAATTTGGGATATGATGGGAGATTTTCTGAGCATGAAACTTTGTTAAGTGATGCCCAATGACGGAAATGATCAGAGGGGATCATTAGAGACATTCGAGTGGTTCCATATGATTATATTAGAGAATGAGTCCTCTACACTATCTGAGTGGAACCCTCTTACTGGGAAGGGAATGGGTAATTAAGAATTATAGTGGAAACCTTATTTTGGAAAGGTTATGGGTCCTCTATTGACTATTAGACTGTCACACTCCAATTGTGTCAGGGCACAGGTCCTTTATCTGTTATATAAGTTCTACCATCCTGTTGGGTCGGGCATGGGTCCTCGATCAACTATTAGAGTGGCACCCTCCTACCAGGATAAAGCATGGTTCCTCTATTGACCACCAAAGTGGCACCCTCTTATGAAGTCAGGGCATGAGTCAGCTACCATCAAAGTGGCACCCTCCTATTGTGTTGGGGCATGGGTCCTATACCTAGTGATTTTGATCCCTTGAATTTTCAGCATAATGGTGATGTGTTCCTTGATATGGATGTTCCTTTGGATAGACGCATGAGATGCTAAATATCATTGATGGACCCTTAGAACAAATAGAGATGGAGATCCCATTTCTCTGTCATCTAGATTTCTTTTTCAAGAAAATATATATTTGTATCCATGTTGTTAGATGTTTTACTATCTTTCTAGGGCTTAAGCTATCTATTCCTATCATGTCTCTTACTACTCCCCCTTTAGCTTTTATGAAGTCATACTGGGTATGTATATACTCACCCCTATATAGGATTTTCCCACACATTTCATGTTTTATGCAAACAATGGATAGGTCGGCGGTGATTATAGAGTATCATAGGGATACCCTGGTGGATTTGACCATATATGGTGGTTGGTATTGGAGATCTAGATTCGATATCTCTCAGGATTTACTTTTCTAGTTTTTTTAAGTTGGGAAATCTTTCTAGTTGTGCATTTATTTTTACCCATTTTCTTTTTATATTACACTACATTGCTCTTATACTCCCTATAGGTTTTACACGCATGTTTATTCTCTAGATTTTTTATCTTTTATTATTATTCCTCTACACTTTCGCATATATTTGGTTGGGTGTTTGTGTACAAGTACATTAGGCAAAGTCCTCTCATATTAATTATTCCTTTCAGTGGTTTTTTCTAACCCCTATCCTATAGAGGTAGGCTTGGGGTAGTTGCAGCCTGAGCCCCATTGGATAAGGTCTTGACAGGTCACTCTATATCATTATTTGGACACTAAAATTTTACTCAATTTCCATATTATCACTTCCAACTAATGTTATCATAATTGGAAACCTAGTTATGTGTTATTCTGGAGGACCATCATATTTACCTTTCACTCATTCCAAAATCATGTTTTATTAAACCATTTTACAATGTGAGGTTTCAAAAATGTTATTTTAAAATTGTAATCCCTTGATTATGAATCTCAAGATATAATAGAAAGGACACAAATTATTTAGGGTGGGTGTATGTAATACCCAAATATTTTAAAAGAATGCAATGTTTTATAGTGGAAAGACACAAAACATTGAGCTTTAATGCCCCATAAATATTATTATTTAAATATGACTATTATAAAAAAGTTGTTGAATTGAAGGTTATGAACAAGAGTATCCACATTATAAAAAAATTATTTAAAGTTTCTACTTAGTAAAAATTATTTAATGATTCCTATGAAATAGGCACTCAAATTTTAGTAAATATATTTTATTCTTCAAAAGTATGTTTTCCTAAAAAATTGGTTTTATTTATTTTTGGGTGTGAATATTATAATTAATTCATACCACTTTAGAAAATTTATTTGATAAATATAATTTCATTTTTTAAATCAGAATATCTAAATAATCTTAGTGTAAAAGTATGATATTTTTCTAAAAATATTAATTTTTTCAGTGAGTAGTGAAAAATACCAATTTTACAGAAAACTATCTTTTATTTTCAAGTATTTACGAAGTTTATTTTTGTTAAATTGGTTTAAAAAATTAATTAGTTTCTTCTGATTAAACATAAAAAAATTAATGTCATTATAATCAATATTATACTGAATTTTGGTACTAAAACATTATTATACTTAAAAATTCTATTTTCTAGAAAACCGTTTTTCATCACGTTTTTCAGGTTTATTTTAAAAGTAAATTTTTTCACATATAGTAATTTAATTTGATAAAATGGATTTAATATTTGGAATTATAATTTAATTTTTTGTCATAATGAATAATAACTATGTTAAAATTTATCAGGATAGTAAATTTTAAATTAGGCTAACAAGGGTTAAAAATAATGTGAAAGGGATTTTAAATTACCCTAATACTTGATTTTAATATTTATTACGATTTTAGATTGAACACCCCATGCATATATTCTAAAATATGTAATTTTGATGTCATTTTTCTTTGATAATGACCTTTATGTTATTTTAATTAAAGAATAATTCCACAATATCACTTTCTTGATTTTGATATCTCTATTATGTTTTCAAAAAGATAAAAAATTAATTAATGGTTAAAAATGGTTACTTTTTATAGGAATAATTTATTTTGTCATTGTAGATTTTTTAATTTTTAGGGATGAAATAATTACATTAAATGGGTATGCAACACTCACATTGTGCATGTTCAAGTAATAGAAAAATCGAGTACATGATTTTAATAAAATTAAAACAATTTGGATAAATTATTATGTTCCATGAATTTTGAAGATACATATAACATATTAGTGATGTTCTAAAATTTTAGATTCAAAATACATTACTTTCTTGATATTTTTTAAAATTCAATTATGTGAATATTTATAATAATGACTTTACTAGTATCTTATGTTAAATAATATTTAATAGAATAATTTAAAATTCATAAAAAATATTATCCTTGACAAGTGAATGATAAATGGGGAAAAATATAAAAATCCACTTGTGGTCTACTTGTACTTTTACAGTTACTCTCTTGACCCTTAAAGAGTAAAAAACATTGATATCGAAGTAATCATATAAACGGTTAATGGGGGTTAAAATTATAAGATATATGGGTTAGAACAACACTTAAACTTATCTAAATTTTATTTTATAAGAGGATTTAGACTTATATTCATCCTATTTTTTAAATATGAAGATTAATTTATATTAATGTAATACATTATGTAATTCCAAGGGTATTCCCCTCCTCTCTTATATAATGACACCACCCCTCTATTACTAACACTTTTTGAGCCAGGAATCTCAACCAAGATCTATCCAAATAACTTTCCAAAATTCTTCAATAACTCTTAGAGGTCTTGGTCATACCAAAATATTAACCTATAAGTCTTTATGTGTAAGCGAAATGAGGTTCTTCAAAGAGGAGGTAATCATCATAACCGATCATTTTCATTTTACTTTTTTCCTACCTCCTTCAATTATATCATAACCATTACAATATAATAACATCATTAACTACTATATAATAATATTTTATTATGTTAATTGAAAAAACTTATTCATCTCCTTTTCCATAAAATGGAAAATAAAACCATCATTCGTGCGTATGTGAGGACTACTGCCTCATGAACCAATGTATTTCGTTTATCATCATCGTATTTCATGGACGGTTATTACGATGGATTTAATGTATATATGTGATATTCATGAAATAATTATGATTCTATAGATATAATATAACATCTCTCTTTATACCATTCCAATTGTTAAAAAGAAAACATTTCACATGCATACGTACGGACTACCGTCTCCACATAGTGATGCACTTCATTTTTCAAAAATGTCCTCTCATGGATAGTCATGATGATGGATTTAATGAAGGTATTTTATGTTTATAACATGATAATAATTATATAAAGATAATATATTATTCTATTTCTTTACTTTACATCCAATGAAATGTAAAAACATCTATTGTGTGTATGTGTGGACTACCGCCTTGCGAGTTGATGTATTTTGTTTTTCATCACAAATTCTAATGACTCGCTATAAAAATGAAGTTAATGTATAAAAATTATAATTATTAATTTATTATTATTATATATATTATGGAATAATAACCACTTTTATCATGTTCAACCTACCAAATTCAATTTTTAATTATGAACCGAACCTCCTCAAAACACCCGATGCAGACTTGACTAATTAATTAATTAGACATGACATTTAAATAAGTTAGAAAAAGGGATTAATGATAAGGGGATAAACACAAAAATGGTTATCCAAGAAGGAAATAATTAATAAAATCATATTATACATAATTTAAAGGACATATATAGAAATTTGGGACTCGAGGTAAGGGGTTTCTTAACTCAATTTCCTTTCATTATCTCAAAATACATCTTCATTGACTTTGTCATTACATGATTATGTGCTAATTCATTTATAAATTGTTTTATGATATATTAAAAAAAATATCTAGATTTAAATATGTTTACATAATAAATTCATTAATTAATTATCACTTCAAATGTTATGATTTTAGTAAGAGTTTTGTTTTCTCAATCTCATTTTCTTGAGACATGTTTTAGGTTATGCACCATGATCTATTTGTATTGTGTAATTACTACCCCTTGAATAATTTTTTTACATATTGATTCATTTAATTCGTGTTATTTACATATCCATATTATATTATTTCTTTTAATGAACATAGATCTAAAGTTACAAAGTAGTAAAGGCTTCATGGTACAATCTCGATCCCTTTTGGGATTGTTTATGCTCAAGGTTACATTAGAAAAAATTGTACAATATTAATTTCATAAACCCAATATATATTGTTATTATCTGGTTATTCATATGTTTTTCATAATTTTATATAATTTTCCTCTTTTTTACATAAGAATATTTAAATAATGTTTTGAAGTAAAACATGACCTTATTTCTTTTTTTGGTAGGGAATATTTTCTCTTCCACACCCATGATTTTTAAAATGTTTTCAGGAAGGTTAATTTCTATGAAGGAATGATTTTATAAATTTATTCTCAAATTTATATTAATTTATTTAAAAAGGTTTAAAATGAATCTTTTTTTTTTCATTTTCAAAACGTGGTACTTTTTGTTTTTACCAAAAGTGTGAAAGAGATATTTAATATAACATTTACCAAATGAATGGATTTTCCTTCCATCACAGCAATTATTTTATTTGATGTTTCCTTTAAAATTTTCCATGGTTATTTTAAAAATCGTTTTTTCTCAATATTCTTGAAATTCTTATTTAATACATTATCGAAATAAAAATTTAGTTTCCTTATTTCCAAAAATAATCTTAAATATTATTTTAAATTCATTATTCATTTTTGGTAATATCATTTATAATTTTCCTATACTCAAATAGGGATATGTTCAAATTATAGAATCATTATTATTTATCTAGATGGATTATTATTTTTAATGATATATTTATGGATCATGGTTATTTTCAATGAGTAAATCAAGCTAGAAAGGTATGATTGTGGTTTTCAAAGGTTTCAAGCGTAATAGAAGCACCGGTGTGGCACACTTAACATTGATTTCTGTCGTAATTGATGATTAATATGAGATTCAAATTGATGATAAATTTCCTAACCAATGGAATTGAATCAAAGATTTAATGAAATGAGAATGATGGAACCAAACACAAGATCATTGCATAATGATTTATAATTAATTTAAGAAGTTAAATAATTACTTTATGATGAATTATTTCTTTGTAGATGGATTTGAAAATGTCTATATATTGTATTATCATTGTGTAATAGTAATAAAGTGTATATTACCTATATAAGTGATCCACACATGTACCATGATCCTCCGAGAATCTTCATATCAATCTTCATGTGTTGTCACAGAAGATCATAACACTTGAATCATTCGACTGTGATCACTAGAAGAATCTCTTCCAAAAGGATTATCCTTGATCTATCTTGAATCGATTGGGGTAGTTTAGGGGTATCACTCACCATTTTTTAAAGTATTCATGGAGAGGGGATCTCTAGGGCTTGAGATAATTTTCTTTTTCACTATAAAAAACGCAAATGGACAACATTAGTGTTAGAAATAATATATCTAAATTTAAATAGCGCCATAGTAAGAAAATAATAAATGCACATATGCCCTTGTTATTTACATAATCTCCATGGAACCCCATGTCTATAATGATAATAAAATTATTATTTTTATTTCTTAACATGTGAAAGACTAGTAAATTATTAAAATATTATTTATTGAATAAATTATTAAAAATTTATTCAGTAGTATTTAATATATTTTATTTATCACTAGACCATAAAACTCAGTTCATCATTCATCCACAATATTTATTAGGCATTAAATAATAACTATTATTTTATAGAAAAATACCATTACATTATTAACCAATAAGTAAATATATATTATATTCACTAAATAGAAAATAAATATTTATTAAACATTTTACTCACAACATATTCTCCCGAATAACTAGTGATGAAATATATACGACAAAAAATGAATATTTATTAAAACATGAATGAGAATAATATTTATTGAACATGTTAAATAATAAATAAAATTATTATTTAACTGAGATTTTGGATTCAATTAGTGTGTGACCCTCAAGGCCTATTTCTCAATGGCATTAGGCGGAACCACCCAAGGTCCAAGGTTACTATGTAGTAACATGAAAATGCACCCAAAGTTAAAGAAGTTAATCTAAAAATGATATTAAACCTCAAATGGATGTTTACTGTGTAATATAATCTCATTATAATGATATCTCTAATTAATCAGGTTTCATGTTAGTGTCATCAACCCACAAGGTCAATGTATCTTTCATTGGATTTCTAAAAATAAACTTTCACAACAAAACATAGTGGAAATGGATTTATTTACGATATTTTATTTCTTACAAAGGTCCCAAGATATCAATTTTCATTAAATAATAGAAGGGAAAAATATTTTCTTTCACTATTCATTAATGTGATATTACTCGTGACACACCAAATGCGTCCTACCTTACCATGAACATATTTTGTCATGGCTTTGATAAATGAATCAAAGTACATGACTAATAATATCCATTAATAATAATATTAAATATTGAGGACCAATTCACACATTTTTAGACAGTAACATCCAATAAAACATATAAATATGAGTTTCCTACTAGCAGGTTGTGTTCTTATAATATTTCGTATTGGAAATTACCAAGGGAATACACAATGATAAAATTCCTCAAATTCCTAGGATTATCTACCCCTGGTAGCCAATTTCACTTGTTTCCTATTAAATGATATCATCTATCTATATAACATATATTTATGAATATTGTCGTAGTACTTTTAGGTTCTCATCTTAATAAGGAACCACTATGACATTTCAGTTTTATAGTTTACTATTGAGACATTATCAAATACTATTCCATGAATAAGATCAATCATGATATAATAAGATGTTTCTCAATATTCGAAATAATTATTACAGGTTATCATAATGTTCATAGAATTTGGTTCAATGGAACCGACTCTAATGAAATACCTCTTTAACTAGAGAAAACTACTAAAAACCTTTAGTCCACTATCTATAAAATAATATTCATGTTAATCATGAGATAAGGATTTATTCATGGGTTCTGCCACATTTTTATCTATGGAAAATATTCTTACTGCAACTTCACCCCTCTGAGAAAAATCCCGCAAGAGTTGATACTTCTAGAGTTTGTGCTTTGTCTGTTGATGTGACCTTGGATCATTTTCTAGAGCCTAAAATATAGTATTATCACAATATAATGCAATAGGTTCTTTACTACTAGGAATACCATCTTGATATTAGAAATATTTATGTATCCAAACAGCTTATTTGGCTTCAAAAGAAGCCAATATATACTAAGAATCCACTATAGAATCAACAAAAACTAGTTGTTTTGAACCCTTCCATCTCATAACTCATCCATTGAGACTAAATACATATCTTGACTACATCTTAATATCATTATAATATATTTAAATCAAGAATAATTGTAACCCCTGATGACTGTCACCTCGTCTCCACCATACACAAAGATCGTATCCTCATTTCTTCTTAGATACATAAGGATCTCCTTAACAACAACCCAATGTTATTCACCAGGATCAGTTTGATACCTGAATACCATGATCAAGGATTTTTAACCATCAAGAATAGTACATAACATGACATACATGATTAATCTTTTTACAAAATAATATGAGATCCTACACATTCTCTCTTACCCCGCTTATGTCTGAGGGAACATTTTCTTATAAAGATGCATACCATGTGACATTGGAACCAATAATCTCTTATATTGTTCCATACTAAATCAATTTATCATCTGTTAAATGTATATACCTTTACATATTCTAATAAGTCTCTTTTATATATCATTAATGATTTTGATCCTAAGAATATAGGTCGTTTCACATAAGTCCTTCATGGGGAAACAATTTTTAAACTAGTCCTTAACTAGATGCAATATTGTTACGTAATTTCCAATAAGTAATATGTCATAAACATTTACTACTAGAATAACTATAGTAATCTCACTAAACCCCTTCAAAAAAACATGGCTCAAATTTATTCTTAATTAAACTGGATTATTTTATAGCTTCATCGAATGGAATGATCCATGATCTAGATGCTTGTTTCAATCTACAAATGGATCTCTATAACTTTCAAACACTTTTCCAATAATTGGAGTTTTAACCCCTTTTATATGTGTTATATATATATCTTCATTAATGTTATTGGTAAGTATGGTTTTTTTGAAATCCATCTTCCAAACATAGTAATAATGGTAAACTATTACAACAAGTAAGATTTTGATGGATTAAAAAATGGAAATTGAGAAAAGGTTACGTTGAATTTAATTTCTTTGTATTGTTTAAACCATTTATTTTATAGACATTATTTTTATGTATTAAATTTACCTTTTATGTTTCGTTTTCTTAGGAATACCCATTTAAACCCATTATTATCTACATCAACTAGTGGATTAACCGGACCCATACATGGTTCAGATAAATGGAATGAATCTTAGAATTCATGGATTATTTCTATCTTACATCTTCTGAGATCTCTACTACCTCTTTATATGAGATACATTAATTATTTTCAACAAATAATTTGTCACCATATTTGATAAATATAAAACCTTATCTCTTTATATATCTAACCCCTCTGGTGCTCCTACGTAGTAGTTGTGTTTTAGGAAAAACTTATTCCTTAGGGACCTATAGAATTTGTTCATATACCAACTACTATATATCATGAGCATCAAGTTCATCAAAGTCAATATTTCACCCACTATCCTCCTTAAGTATGTTATCCCTCTCAAGAAATATGGAATGTCTTATGACAATCACTTTCTTGTTTTAGGTGTTGTATAGATAATATCCCATTGTTTCCTTGGGAAACCCTATGAAGATACACTTCATACCTTAGGGTGTTATTTTGTAGACTGATATAGCCTTAACAAATTACTCACATCCCCATACATGAATGTGTGACAACATAGATGTTTTTAGATAAATTAACTCTTATGGTATTCTGTTTGTCCCATTAGTTGGTACTCAATTTAGAATGTGTGTTGTAGTATATAATTTATATCCCCAAAAGAAAAATGGGACATCTTCAAGACACATAACCAAACGTACCATTGCAAGAAAGGTAAATTGTATCCTTTCACTAACACCATTCCATTATGGTGTATAATTAGAAGTGTTTTGGTATATAATTCCAAACTCTTATAGAAATTCTATAAAATATTGTATAAGATATTCACCACCTTGATCAAATTTGAGTTTATTTATCTTCTTACCGAGTTGATTCTCTACATCAGTCTTGAATTATTTGAATTTATCAAAGGCCTCATAATTATACCTCATCAAGTAGATATAACCATATCTACTCAAGCCATCAATAAATTTTATAAAGTATGAATATTCACCTCTAGATTTTACTGGAAATGGTTTACACACATCAGTGTGTACCGATCCTTGAAGCTATATGAACCATTCACCCTATCCAATGAAGGGTGGCTTGATCATTTTTTCTTATGAAGAAGCATGATATATTTCAAGTGGTCTTAGATCAGAGAATTATAGATAACCATATTGATATATCTTTGTTAGATGATTCTCAATTACATGACTAAGACAATGATTCCACTTATGGGTGTTGTATGACTCATGAGAACATGATTGTTTTCAATTTCCAACACTTGGTTTTGTAATTTAATACATAAATAAAATTATTTAGTTCTTCTATACCATAAAAATTGATATATTTTTAAAATAAGAATTATTTAGTTCCAAATTGGAACATAAAACCATCCATGTTAAGGAAATAAATAGAGATGGTGTTCTTAGTAACAGTTGGCACAAAATAAACGTTCTTTAAAACCAAAATAATTATAGTTGCTAATGGAATTAGGTAATATCCTATAGCCTAGTTAATGGGTCTTGATCCATTGGATAATCTATGATACACCTTCATTTAGAAATAATTTTAAGTTTACTTGGTTCTTTCATTTGGATATAGATGTGAGCACCACAAGTTGTATTTAATACCCAAATTTTAGTTATAAAAATATTACACGTGATGGAGAACGCACCATTTTATTCCCCTGTATTCTTGGTATAGTTATTCTTCTAGTGTCTAGGCTTACCACATGAAAAATATATTCCATATTTTTTCATTACCTACCTTTAGATCTCATTCTTCTTATAAGGACAGTGCTTAGGATATTTAGACTTAATTTGAGTCTTGTTCCACTTTTCCATGTTCTTGATTTTATTGTTCAACATAAGGAATATAGGTTTATCATGACTCATTTACTTTTAATAATATATAATGAGATTAATATTTTATTAAATATTCTTATCATTATCACTTATATTGTTAATAATAATAAAACTGAAGAAGGAATTAGCTACTGAGGAAAGGATGATATTTGTTCTCATATTATTAGGGAATTTAATGCCCAAGATGTATAAGCACTATATGTAGAAAATAATCTTTACCACATGATACCCAGCATGCACCAACTCTCTACGAATTCATGTAAATAGTGCAATGGAGATCTCATATATCTCTTTCATCACCTCCTCTAAATAGAGATTATGAAGGTGAGACATCATGCTCCACACATCCGTATCCTCATGTTTCTTTAGAAGATCATTGGATATGGAAGATAACAAGAAACAATAAAAATATATAGAATCATCTAAATTTTTTTAACTGAGAGAAAATATTCCTCACTAACCTCCTTGTCAAGTGCATCATAAATGGGATTTTCCAACACATATAATTTTCTTTCATGGCATAGTACAACATGAAAGTTCCATTTCCATTAATAGAAATTAGTTCCAGTGAGAAGTATATTATTATCATGTATAGATTATATTAATATGGTTAAATTCATACTTTTCATTATTACAATTAAAAATAGTGTAATTTAAGTACTTTATCTAATTAAAATAGATAATAAAAATTAAATTTACTAATATCCCACTATTTTATCCAATCCTGATATTCGTCAACATTAGTTTTGAAATATCACATTTCTTGGATATTTTAGTATTAAGGATATTTATTCCCTTTCTCATAACCCATATGAAGTTCTAGTATCTATTTGAATTTGTTTAGTAGTCATAACTTTCCAACTACATTAACTTTCTATTCCTTGGTCTGTTGAGCGGAATCACCAATCCTGAAATCATAAATTTGGATTTACTTAATATTTTTCTTACCAGTTTCACTAAGTATCATGGAGGTGATCAACCCTTAACATAAAATAGTTTAATTTGACCCAAAACTTAAGATATAAATTCCCCAATAATTAAAATCACCCCAATAGAGGTTGGTTAAACACTTTGAACTATGATTAGATTCCTACCCATGTAGTGGATGTCTATACCAACTTAAAATATATATTTTGGGGATTTTAATATTTTATATGTACATTTCCCATTTTCTCTTTATTTAATTCTTGTTTATATTAAGTGTATTTACATAAGAGATTAACCATGTTTTAGATAAAATTTATGAATGGTCCAATTTATTTTAGTTCTATTCTTCAGTCTTATTAATTCATGTGATAATGAAAAAACATCTTTAATGAAAATAACTATGCAACATTATATAAAATAAAATTATAATATTGTTACGACCATGAGATTTTAATTATTGTTTTCTTATCTAGCGGATGATAAACTAACCGGCAACCTAGGGGAAAACACCATGGACCATGACTTGGTTCGTGTTTTAGCTTTCCTCCTATCGACCGATGTTTGTCTTAGTTTGGTTCACCTCATCTCTAAACATGAACCGCCATAACTCATCCACGATCTATATCCATTACATAATCTTTTACTCACATGCAGGTGAGGGGAACAAAAGGATTGGTTAAGGGGTTTTACATAAAATGAAACTGTGGGCACATAGTCCTTTACATAATGAGAAGAATAATTATCTACATTCCATCAATTTAATTTAATAATAACTTAAATTTAAACCAATAACATATAAAAGTATGGTCTATGTTTATGATCATACAATTACATGTAATGAATTATGCAAGTAATAAAATATAATTCAACAAAAATCACATAATATCACGTAATTTCATGTAATGTACACGACAAATGCAAGAAACATAAAAATCATGTTATTTACAAAGTGTGTTAGGTTTTAATTCACTTAGAGTGGTCATTGTATTAATAATTATACAAGATATGCAGTTCTAAATATTACACAGAAATTAATTTGATATAATATATATATATATATATATATAAAGCATTACATGGAATGTATGAGTCAATTCAATGACATAAAAAGAACACATTTTTTAGGTTTAAGTAGTATAATAATTAATTTTAAATTATGCATAAATAGGTAATATAAATGGTGTGTACTAATGAGATACATGTCATGTATAAATATTTTACATATATCTATATCACATGACTAGGGACTCAGCATGCTGTCTTTCCATAAAAATTAATGGATTATGTGGGGTGTATCTGGACTACACTTTATGTGGTATATGAGTTACATTGTAACCAATCATGTAGGTTGTGTAAAAAGTACATAGACTATCTTGGACTAATGGACTACATGTTGTGTATGCGAGTAACATATTGTGTAGTCCATCTTATTATGTTCTGTGTTGGCTCAGTCATCATGCGATGTATTAAATACAAACTATATGAAATAAATTCACACACTCTAGATTAATTCATTAGTTAACTTGGGGAATTGAACATAAGTACAAAGTGTATACCAATGGGATACATGTCATGTACGCTTGTGTTATCTAACAAAAATCCTTAACACCTCTGGTTGTGTACTTCAAATGTTATTTTTTCAAAATTATTCCATTTATTGATTATATTTGTGAGAATAAAGAGGAAAAAGAGAACATCACATGAATAATTAAGTAATTATTAAACTAGAATTCAGATCTATAACATCCTGATCTAGGTTCCATACACTGATGCCCTGAGCTGGCCGATCACATGACCTCTAGCTTGCCTCCCTGTATGCAAGAGGTTACTGGATAGAAGTGAGGGTCTAATATCAGTCTTAGGGAAACTATACCATATTTTTAATAGAAAAATACCAGTGGAAAATAGATAAAAAAATATAATAATATATAATAATACCCATAAAGATTCTAGGATTACATGATGACCGAAACTGAAAATATAATACCAAAACTAACATTAGATATGTCATGCTAAAGTACATGCCACGTTTTAAAATGTAACTCAAAAGTAAAGACACTGATAACTCACAAGCGGGTCCTAAACCACATCCAGTCCCCTCATCTATGATCCATCCAAAATCAACCATCTAGCCCAGAGCCTTTGCACTTATCCTTTCCTACAACTATGAAATCTATTCGGGTACTGATTAGGCAGCCCGAGTAGGGTGTGAGTACAACTTAGTAGGCCACCAATAAATACATCTAAAATAATATCTAGTAAAATATCATTGTATACAACTATATAAATAATAAAGAAAAATTCATAAATAAAAATTTATCACATTATCAAATATTAGTTATTTAACCACATAACCCATGTGTTCCCATAGACACTTGTACCTCAATACCTTATTTGTCTCATGTTGGAGGCCGAAGTATTCCCAAAGGATGTCATAGAAAATATTGACATTATTACCATTCATTAATTCACACTTGAATGTCCATGTGACAATTCATTAATTCAAAATTGAATTTCCATGTTTCCATTCATACTTCATATAATTTAATGACCATGTTACCATTTATAATTAATAATTGAATGCCCATGTTACTATTCATTTGTCACATAATTTAATGAGCATGTTCCCATTCATAATTTCACAACAGAATGATCATGTTATCATTAATGCTTTACAATCAAATTACCATGTTACCATTCAACAACACATAATTAATTCCAAAATTAATTATCCACATCACTTTCATTACTAATTCAACAATTAGTCATCACATAATTCACCTTAATTAATTCCCCAACTAATTAATCACTTAAATCCCCATAGTTAAATCACCCATTAATTAATCAACATCTCCCGATTTAATTTCTCATAATTAATTACATAATTAATTATCCAATTCAAAATCTCAAAATCTCATAATTAATTCATAAATTAATTATATTAATTAAAAAAACTCAATATCTCATAATTAATTAATCAATTAATTATTTCAATTCAATAAACTCAATATCTCATAGTCAATTCAACAATTAATTATTTTAATTCTACAAAATCAATATCTCACAATTAATTCATAAATTAATTATCTCAATTCAACAAACTCAATATCCTATAATTAATTCATCAATTAATTATCTCAATTCAACAACCTCAATATCTCATAATTAATTCATCAATTAATTATCACGATTCAACAAACTCAATATCTCATAATTAATTCATGAATTAATTATCTCAATAAAAGAACTTACAATATTATAATTAATTCATCACCTAATTATCTCAATTCAATAAACTCAATATCTCATAATTAATTCATCAAATAATTATCTTAATCTATAATCTTAAAAATCCCTAATTTTACATCTCCCCATTTAATTAATCTACCAAATTAATTAATTCAATCATGAAATAAATTAATAAAAATAAAATATAAAATATAAAATTTCGTACACTTAATTGCAATCAAGAATATGGAATTTGAATTATAGGCCGCCTACCATAATTTGTTGAAAACATCAACCAACGAAAGGAACCCCAATCTCGATGGAGTGACGACGTAGAATGGGATTCAGATCTTAATCCCTACACCAAGATTGAACAAAAAAAATCCCTTAAATATTGATCTAGATCCAAAATCCTAGATATATGTATCCAAAAAAAACAAGAAAGAACAAACCTATAATGGATGGGAGATGAATATGAGATAGACAAGAAATCAATCGGGAATAAACTACATACCAAAAGAGGAACATATCTTTCAATCGGGCTTTGAGTCACTAAGAACAGAGGCCAAAAGGCTTGGAATCCCTATGGGAGGCTCTATAATTGATAAAAAAAATTATGGGTCTATCTAGGGTGATTTTGGGTATTATATGGGGGTTTGGGAAATATTTTAATAAATTTCATGTGTGAAAAATCTAGTATGCATTGGTTTGCTACTTGGGGTATATGGTTTCTCCTAACAATGCACCTCCTCTACGGGGGTTAATTGTTTGAAAAACCATGAACCAGCCATGTAAATACCTATTATATGGGGTTTCATAGTTTTCTGGGCTTGGGCACATGGTTTGGGAAAACAGTGCGCCAACTGTTCACTTTCCCCTTTTCTTTCAAAATTTCAAAATTTCACCCAAAAGCACCCCAAAGTTAAACCCACATGAAATATACTAAACACAATGAAAAAACTGAACCTTTAGACAAGACTAAGACATATCCAGAAAATTTTGGGTTTTTACAATCTCTTCACCTTATAACAGCTCATCCTCGGGCTATACTCCCAAGCATCTCTTAGATTCTGAGTTGAAAAAATCTAACCATTGAGCCCACATATCCACTTATCTATCCCATGTTTCTTCTTGCACATGTCTATGTTTCCACAATACATGAACTATTGGAATAGTTTTTCCCTACAATAATTTAACATTGTGATCCAACACACATATCAAATTCTCTTCAAAAGACGCATCTATATCAAGATCAACATCAACCACATCAATCACATCAGAAGGGGCGGGGAGATATCGATGTAGTTGTGAAACATGAAAAACATCGTGTATATAACTATATATATGTAGAAGATCAAATTAGTATGACACCAGACCAATTATCTTCACAACCTCAAACGGTTCAACAAACCTGGGTACCAGCTTTCCCTGTCTCTGTATCATGTGGTGACCCAACCTAGAAGACACCTGAAGGAATACAAGATAACCCTCAATAAACTCTAGGGGTTTTCAATGTTTATCATCATACACATTCTATCAACTCTGTGTAGTAGCCATATATTTCTTAATCAGTTATACTGGCTTTGATGTCTCCTTCACAAGACTTAGTCCCAATAGCTCGAACTCGTCTGCCTCCATCCAGTATAGAGGTGATCTGCATGACCTACCATAAAGAGACTATTATTGTTCCATATGGATAGTTTCCTGATAACAATGATTATATAAACACTCCACTATTTTTAGGTTTTTCTCCCAAGACCCACCAAAGTAAAGGACACATGCTCATAACATATCCTCAAGAACTTGTATAGTATTCTCCGGTTTCCCAAATGTCTGTGGGTGGAAATTCGTACTCAAAAAACCTATATACCCATCACCTTTTATAATCCCTAATAAAATCACAAAGTAAAACATGAATCATGGTCTGAAACGATAGTACATGGCACCCCATGAAGATATACCATCAAAGGATCATACAATTCTCCCAACTAATCCACTAAGAAAGTCTTCTGTATAGCCCATAAATGTGCTAACTTTTTTAGTCTGTCCATAAAGAACCCAAATATAGTCATCCTTCTAGGGAATTATTAGGAGACCCACCAAAAATTCCATTGTAAATTCATCCCATTTATTTTCTAAAATGGGTAATGGATATATTAAACAACCAAGTCATTGATGCTCAACCTTCACATGATGACAGGTGTAGCATCATGTCACAAAACCTACTATATAATTTTTCATGCCCAACCACCAAAATTTTCATTGTAGGTCATGGTACATTTTGGTCACACCTAAATGTACCTCCCACATCGAGGCATGAAACTCACACTTCATATCCTCCTACATGATCATAGGCACAACTACCTAATTCCTGATATATATGATCTTATCCTCATCTATAGTCTAATCAGAAGGTGACTCCCCACCTTCAAGGATGTCCCTCAAGGTCAATCACAGTATATCCTTATATTATCTATCACTAATCTATCTCAAAAGTGTATAATATACTAAAAATTATACCAGAATCATCTTATCCTAACTCTCTTGAACCACAACGTGCATCTTAACTAGAAAAGTCATCATCTTCCACTCATAACTAGACTTCTGAATAGCTTGAGTCTGAGTTTTTCTTCTCAATGCATCCACCACACTATTTCAATCCTAGTTGTATGTTCTAAATCAAAATCAAATTACTATATATATTCAACCCATATCTTCTATCGGAGATTCAAATCTCGTTGGGAGAAGATATAACTTAAACTCCTGTGATCTGTAAACACTGTAAACTTCTCACCTAATAGATAGTATTTCTAGAACTTCAAATCATAAACAACTGATGCCAATTAGAGGTAGTGCATAGTGTTGTTTCATTTATGTGGCCTCAAATTATGAGACCCATACGGAAAGATTCGATCTCCTTGCATAAAAAATACTCCATGTATGATGCTAGAAGTGTCAAAATACACCATCTACTCCTCACTTGGTTTGGGTAGGACCAATATTTGTTACAATGTCAAACACTTCATCATATATTGGAAAACATCCTCACACAATTCTAACCATTCAATGTTATACCCTCTTTATTAAATCCTAATAATGACACATCTAAGTGGGAGACATCATGTATGAACCTCTGATAATATCCAGTTAACCCCCGGAAGCTAGGGACATCAAACACAATATTGGGGTGCTCCTAAGAAACCAGAGCCTGATCCTTCTCTAGGTATAATAACTCACTATCCTCTAAGATTATGTGATCAAATAAGTTTACATGATCAATCCAAAACAAACACTTAGATATCATGGTGTATAGTCGATGCTCTCTCAGTGAACTTAGTATGATGTCAAGATGTTGGGAATGATCGTCATGAGTCTTGGAGTACACCAAGATGTCATCCACAAACACTACCACAAACTAATCTAGGTATAAATGAAATATCCTATTCATCAATGCCATGAACACTACTAGTACATTCATCAGCCCAAATGGAATCACAAAGAACTCAAAAAGGCCATACCTAATTCTGAAAGCAGCCCTTGGTATATCATAAGTCCGAACTCTCAACGGATGATACCATTGTCTCAAGTCTATATAGGAAAAGACACTAGCTCCTCCAACTGGTAAAATATATCATAGATACATGTAAGAGGATACTTGTTCTTCACTATTATCTGGTTCAGCTTCTAGTAATTGACACATATGTGAAAACTCTTATCAGCCTTCTTAGAAAACAACACTGGTGAACCCTAAGGTGATGTACTTGGATGTATAAATCCCTTATCCTACAACTACTCCAACTAATTATTGATCCCTTGAAGCTCAATCGATGTCATTCTGTATGGTCTAATAGAAACTCTATCATCCCCTTAGGTGATCTCAATATTGAATTACACATCACTCTCAAGTGGCATCCCTGAGAAGTCTTTAGGAAAGATATCCTAAAACCTATCCACTATGGATGGAAATACATCCCTTTTTATACCTTTTTCATCCAAAAAAGACTAGAAAACTAGTCTATGAGATCACCCAATTACAGAGTAAGTTTCCCTACTCGGCCTTACTAGATATCCCACTCTCCACAGTGATTATAGTTATCACCCTTAGGAGATGTAAACGTCACTCTTCTGTGGTGGCAATCAATGTGGGCTCGGTATGATACTAACCAGTCCATAAATATAAATTAGTCAAATCCTGACAAGTCAAGTATTTAAAGATCCCATAGAATGTGATACTCTCTAAACATGAGAGAACATACATTTCACAAATAGTTGTCCCTCAACCATGGTTCTAGAGGTGTGTCTATTGTCAAACCCACACTCATGAACTCCACCACTAGGATCAAACCATTAACAAGTTGCATCGAAATAAAGGAATGATAGGAACTAGTATCAAATATGTAATTATCTAATTCATAAAATGCAAGAATAGTACCTCTTACCATCGATGGCCCAACCTCCATATCCACAGGTGTAGGTTGCACCGCATGTGAATGTCATGCCCCTCTTCCCTATGATATAGTTTGACTCCCCTAATATACATCACCCTACTTGTACAAGCTCCCTTTCCCAGAAACACCACATTAACTACCGTTACCACCATAGCTAGTAGAACTCTAGCTTCTATCCTGATATGGTGTATAAGATCCCCTTACTACACTCTAATTCTACCTAGCCTCACCATCACTGATCGCCTGTCACTGAGTCTTATAGAACATATATATATGTCCCATATTACTACAAGTCTGACAATATAGTTGTGGTCAGGGATAATATATATGATAGTGGCCCAGCCTACCACACTAGTGGTATACAATCTAGGTAAGGTACTAAATGATTGGACCTTTCCCTAACCACTCTTCCTACCATTCCTCTGACTAACGCCCTTGTAATGAAGCTTCCTCCCCTCAGAAGTAGTACCTCATGATAGTCCAGCTGCAAAAATCTTTCCTACACTAGAAGCCTCCTTCTGGTTCCCTTAGCTATGAGAGCCTGATCCACCACCTCATCAAACTTCTTTAATCAAAAGAGATTAACTTGGGACTTAATCTCACATTTAATTCAATTATATAAATGTCGCATCGTAGACATTCATCCCCTTCCAATGCTGGATAAAAATGTTATAAGTTTATAACGTGTCTTACATAGTCCATCACATACATACTCCCCTGAGTCAACCGCATAATCCCATCTTCTCTCTCATGCCTTAGCATCATTGGATAGAAGTGGTCCAAGAACCTATCCATGAAGTCCTTCCATATCATACCATCAGCATGTCCAGTCCTCTCATGAATATCCTACCAACACTATGATGATCCTTGTAGCATATAAGAAGCCAACATGAACATCCTCTCAGCAGTAGTCTCTAAATGGTCAAGTATCATCTCAATGGACTCTCCCCAAAAATAAGTTCCCTCAGGTCCACCCTCTCCCTTAAAACTCATAGGGTTCTGTAACTGAAACACCTTTTTTGGATCTGAAATACTCTTCAAAACCCACCCTGGGTCTCTTTCCATGAATTTCATGAAGTGAAAAAAGTTCTCTTGAAACTTCTCCCCTACTTCCTCACCCAACAAAATCGGTGCCTCAGGTCCCATTACTGGTATACCTCTAAAATTCCAAAACTCAAGACTTAGGACACATTTCACAACATTAACACATTCACATAAAAGGAAAACACAACAAGATACAACAAGTCGTTTCCCCCAAAACCCCACAACATGGTCAAAACCAAGGCACTATTACTACCCTTAACCACCATACACCCAGGTCTTGGTTAACATGAGTAAAAACATTATCATATTCATTTTTCTCATTAGACACCCATTTATTAGTATATTGCATAATTTTAAAATCTTTATCAATTTCATGTTAGAATCCATTTTCAGTTCAATTTCACAAGTACAAAAAAAAACAGTTCAAGATCAATAACTTACCCATAACCCGTTTTCCCATGCAAGCCTAAAATGATGCATTTCAAAATAATACTGAGTGCCTAAAATGATTCATGAAAACTTCACTCTCATTCCATATCAAGCCATTAGTTATTTTTCATAGAATCTCAGAAAATAAAATCACATCACAACACAAGTGTGTCACCCAAGTTGAAATAATATTCAATTGTAATAGAAAACAACAACAACAAAAATCCCACCCTAGGCATTTCAGTTCTCCCATGTACTTGGGTTAGATACTTTAATGCATGTGATCATAACCAAGGCCCATATATTACTAGTTTATTTTCTACCTTTACCAAATAGTAAGAAATAATAAAACAAAAGAAAACTATTTTGATACCACTTTGTAACATCTTGACCCAAGTGCCACACACCGGCGCCCCGAGCCAGTCGGTTACATGACCTCAAGTACACCTCTCCTTATATGAGAAGATGCCAACTAGTAGTGATGGTCTTAAATAAATCTTGGGGATACTATAACCTCTTTTTTAGAGTAAAAAATCAACAAAAATTGATACAAAATAACCAAATATATAATTATAACTATAAAGATGCCAATATTTCATGATGACCAAAACTATAAATAAAATAGAAAAATTAACAATAGATATTTCAGGTTAATGTACATGCTAACTGTTAAAATGAAACTCAAAATTACAGACACTGAAAACTCCCAAGTGGGTCCTAAACCATGTCCAGTTCCCTCATCCATGATCCATACTAACTCATCCGTCTAACACATGGGCTTTTCCCTTATCATATGCTGCAACCATGAAATCTATTTGGATACCGATCAGGTATGCCAAGTAGGGTGCGAGTATAACTCATTAGGCCACCACCAACGGGGTCTAAAAAAATATCTATTCAAATATTAATATATATAGTTGTATAAAGAATAAACCACAATGAATAAATAAATAGTTATCACATTATAAACTATTCATTATTTGACCACATAACCCATGGATTCCCGTAGACACCCGTACCTCAATACCTGCTTCGACTCATGATGGAGACCAAAGTATTACCAAAGGATGTCAAATACAATAATTTCATTATTACCAATTTATTAAACCTATATTTCCATGTTACCATTTATTAATTAACACATGAATTTCCATGTTACCATTCATACTTCATTGAATTTAATGATCATGTTACCATTCATAATTCATACTTGAATTCCCTTGTTACCATTCATACCTCACACAATTGAATGAACATGTTCCCATTCATAATTTCACAACTTAATGACCATGTTACCATTCATACTTCACAGTAAAATGACCATGTTACCATTCATAAACACATAATTAATTCCATAATTAATTATCCACATCACTTTCATTGCTAATTCAACAATTAGTCATCACATAATTATCTTTAATTAATTCTACAATTATTTAAGAACTTAAATCCCCTTAATTAAATAACCCATTAATTAATCAACATACCCCAATTCAATTTTCCATAATTAATTCCATCATTAATTATCTGATTCACAATCACAATATCTCATAATTAATTTATCAATTAATTATCTCAATTCAACAAACTCAATATCTCATAATTAATTCATTAATTAATTATCTCAAATTAAGATAATCAATATATCATAATTAATTCATCAATTAATTATCTCAATTAGAGCAAATAAATATCTCATAATTCATTTTTCAATTTATTATCTCAATTCAAAAAACTCAATATCTCATAATTAATTCATCAATTAATTATCACGACTCAACAACCTCAATATCTCATAATTAATTCATTAATTAATTATCTCAATTCCAAAAACCCAATATATCATAATTAATTCATCAATTAATTATCTCAATTCAACAAAATAAATATCTCATAATTAATACATCAATTAATTATCTCACTCTATAATCTCAAAAATCCCCATTTTTACATCTCCTCAATTAATTAATTTATAAAATTAAATAATTAAATCAAGAACACATTTTCTAAACATAAAATAGAAATTATAAAATTAAATACACATAATTTCAATTAAATACTATGGGATTTGAATTATAGACCACCTATCTAATTTTTTTTGACAAAGTTCACCAATGGAAGAATCCATAATTTTGATGAAGTAATGACGTAGAGTGAGATTCAGGTATTAATATCTAAAACAAGATTTTACAAAACCTGATCCAATAAATTTAGATCTAGATATAAAATCCTATATCTATATACAACAAAAATATAGAATAAAAATCCTAAAATGGATGTGATAATAATATTAGAGATATAATAAATATATAAGAAAAAACTCCATACCCAAATAGGTGAAAATCTGCCAACCAGACTCTGAATCGCCAAAAAACAGAGGTCAAACAACCATGGAATACCTCCAAGTAGCTCTGTAATCAAGAGAAAAAAATTGTGGGTTAATCTTGATTGTTTTGGGGTATTATAAAGGGGATCAAGAAATATTTTAATAAATTTCACAGGATTAAAACCCTGTATGAATGATTTACTACTTGGGGCACACAATTTCTCCAAACCATACACCCCTTCTAGGGGATGAATTGTTTCTCCTATTAGGGAGCAAAGTTTTACATATCGTGTGACAACAATTAAAATTACCACTATCTGAGGTCACATGGTTTGTTGGTCCAGGGTGCACAATTTGAGAAAACTATGTACCAATCTTGTGCTTGCCCATTTTCTTTCAAAATTTCCACATTTCACCCAAATACAACCCATGGTAAAACCCAAATGAAAATTACTCAACATAATGAAAATATATTACTTGTAAATGAGAACGATACATCTCTAGAAAAGGTTAGGGTTTTATAAAATATAATAACAGATGCATAAATCAATCAATGATATTTAAATAATTATAAATAATTATGTAACCACTCTGATACCACATAAAGGTTTTAGACACAGTAAAACTTACAATATGACATGCCTAACACTGATTTTTGTAAAAATCAATGATTAATATGATATCTACATCAATGATAAACTCTATGACCAATAAAATTGAATCAAATATTAATTGACATGAGAATGATGAAACCAAAAAATTAATCACCACATAATGATTTTTATTTTATATAATCATTTAAAGAATTACCTTACCATAAACAATTTCATTGTTGATGGATACAAAAAAATTATTACATAAAACTTTTGTTTTGTGTCTCAGTAATCATGTGTATATTTTCTATAGAGGTTATCCACATGTGTACCATGAGCCTATGAGTTTCACCATACGAATCTCTAGGTGCTAGCACAGAATATCATAATGCTTGCATCATTCATCCATGATCTCCATGAGAATAAATTAAAACATTATTCTCCTTGATCACTCTTGAATCATGAGGGGTGGTATATGAGGATAACCTTAAATTCTTGAGAGAATTATTATAGAGGGTATCTCTAGGGATTTATAGAATTATCCTTGTCATTTATTCATAAAAAAATATCCAATCTTAGTGTTTGAAAAAATATAATTGGGTTTCAATAGCGATAGGGTTAGAAAATAAAAATTATAGATGAAAAATTATTATTTATTAAATCCCCATAAAACCCCATTTCTATAATAATATTATTTCTATTATTTTTTGACATGTGAAAGAACAATGAATTAATTAAATATTATTTACTAAAAAAATTTAAAATTTATTCAAATAATATTTAATATATATTATTTATCATCAGACCATTAAACCCAATATTCTATTCCATCATAATATTTATCAAGACTAAATAATTAATATTTATTTATAAATGAATGTCAATTCATTATTCACCAATAAATATTTAAATAATATATTTACTAAATTAAAAATAAATATTTATTAAATAATCTTCTCACAAAATATTATTTTAAATAACTAGTGAATAAATATATGTGATAAGTAAAACATGAATAACTATTAAACCAAATATGGGAATAATATTTATTCAACATGTTAAATAATAAATAATATTGGTAGTTAATCGGGCTTCTAGATACACTTAGTGTGTGACCCTCTAGGTCTCTTTCTCAGTGGAATTATGCAGAGACACCAAAAGTCCAAGGTTAAAATCTAAAAACATTTCATGATACCAATAGATAAAGAATTAAATGTTTTGATGATATAAAACTTTAAACAGACATTTAATTGGTAATATTACTACTTTATCATGATATCTCTAATTCAGTAGGTTGCATGCTGGCATCATCAACTGATGTGCTTGATGTATCTTTCTTTGAATTTCCAAAAATAAACATTCCCACAGAACACTATGGATATGGATTTATTTTAGACATATTATTTCCATCAAAGGCCTTGAGATATCAAATCCCATTAAATAAAAAAAATGGATAAATCATTTCTCATATTATTCATTAATTCAATATTACACATGGCACACCCAATGCATCCTACCTCATCATGAACATATGTTTTCACAATTTTCATCAATACTTTAAATTAATAGAATAATAATATAAATTAATAATAATCATAAATTATAAGGATAAATATGACATCCATATATAGAAACATTTAATGACACATATAAATGTGGGTTTACTGCTGCTGGTTTGGGTTATCATAATCTCCTTTACTAGAATTTACCAAGGGAATATACCATGTGAAAGTGCCTCAAATTAATATGAGTCTCTATTATGGATAGCTTGTATCATTTTTGTCCAGTTAAATTTTATCGTCTAGATATATAATTTATATTTAAGAATACTGGTGTACTGCTTCTAGGTTCTCCTTATAATGGGAAACTGCTATGACCTTCTAGATCAATAGTTACTCTTAGGAAATTAGCACATATTATGTCATGCAGAATAAAAATCATGATGAGATAATATGTTTATTAATATTAAAATCAATGAATATAGGATATAATAAATTATATGGAAGTTGTTTCTAGGGCACCAACTCCAACAGAACCCCACTTTTACTAGAGCCAACTGCTAAAAACATTCTGTTTTCTAGCTCTCACATGATATTCATACTTCTTCAGAGATAAGTCTTTAGTCAAGGGGTCCACTATGTTTTCTTCTATGGAAAATTTTCTTACTCTAACTTCACCCCCCTAAGAAAATCCCTCAAGAGGTGATACTTTCAGAGTATCTTCTTTTTCTATTGATGTGACCTTGTCTCCTTTATGAGATCCACTAATGTAGTGTTATCATAATATTATATCATAGGGAATTTAATTCTAAACACCACATAAATAACTTGGAAAAAGTTTCATATCCAAATTCATTATCTAGATGAATCATATGCTACTATATACATAGAATCCATTGTAGAATTGGAAACAAATGTATTATTTGAACTCTTCTAGCTCACACATCATTTGTTGATGCTGAATACATATCTTGAATTGGACTTCAAATAATTATGATTCATTTGAAATATATCATCATTATAACCCATAATGACTTTCTCCTCATCTCCTCCATACACGAGGAACATATCCTTAGTTCTTATCAGATACATATTTATTTCCTTAACAATAGACCATCATTACTCACAACTATCGTATTGATATATTCCTACCTTACTCAAGGTATAGGAAACATAGAGACTTTTACATAACATAGAATACATGATTGATCCTATTATGGAATCAGATGAGACCCTACTCATTCTCTCTTTCTCCTCTTGTGTCTAAAGACACGTTTTCATAGAATTTTTTATATCATATGACACTGAACCAATCCTCTCTTAGATTGTTCAATACTAAATATATTTATTTTATGGTCAATTTATATACCTTGAATTACTCCAAAAATCCTCTTGGATCTATCATGAATGATATTGATCTCTAAAATATAGTCTTCTTCACCAAATTCCTTCCGGTAGAAGCATTTTTTAACTAGTCCTTAAAAAACTGTAATATTGAAACATTATTTACAATAAGTAATATTTCATCAACATATAATACTAGGATAACAATTTAAGTACCACTAAACCACTTATAAACACATGTATCTAATTCATTCTTAGTTAAACCATATTATTTTATAGCTTCATAAAATAAAATGTTCCATGATATGGATTCTTACATCAATCCATAGATGGATATTTGTAACTTGAAAAACTTTTTGGTATTATTTAGTGTCACAAAACCTTCTTGTTGTGTTATATAGACATATTCCTGATGTTTCCAATTAATGAATGAAATTTTGATGTATATCTTCCAAAAATCATAGTCCTATTAAGCTACTATAGAAAGTTAAATTATGATGGATTAAATGAGGAAATTAGAGAAAAGGTTTTTTTATAGTCAAAATCTTGATTTTTTTTACACCCTTCAACCAATAGTCATAATTTATAGGTATTTAATTTACATTTCATGTCCATTACTCTCTTTAATACCCATTTATACCTAATAGGTTACTCTTAAGAGATTTGAGAATTATCTGGTTAGGTGATTCTATTATGAATGTTTGATGTTTTAAGTTAACTAAACTATTTTTCAATGCGTTCAATGAGTTCTAATTTTTCTTTTGATCAAGGATTATTTTCACATGGATCTTGTTTTTTAACTCATATGACTGACTAAAAATTATTTTTTTTTCAAAATTGCTTTTGAAGAAAAAGTGGGAAGCCTGAAAAAACATTTAGCTAAACCAGTTCAACATTACTAGGAACTGCCCCTCCCAAGTCACTACATTGTAATATCAAGCCTCCACCACACATGAAAACTTTTAAAGTTGTCTCGTGTAAGGATTCATGGGCCTGGTACTGATGGAAAATTCATACCATCTCGTTCATCCAAATCCAAATGGCTATGATCTGATGAATCTTGTATTTGTTGAATTTTATATTCCTTGTCTGAGGATTTGTGATCTGGGTTTTTATGGGTATAAATTTTCTTATATTATTCTCCTACACATTTGATATGTTCATATACCCTTATTCGCATCTCATTATCGCCAAATATATTCAATTATTTATTCTTATGTTTACACTTACTGAGAATTTGAGATCACCCTTCTTATGTTTATTTTCCCCAGTTTATATATTACTTTTTTGTGTAATATATGTCTAGAATGCTTTTATCTGGTAGATGATGAAGAATTAATATGGAATACAAAAAGCTGGGTATAGTGAAAAAAATTCTCACTCAAAGACATGGGAAATGTGTTGTATGTTTTTTCCCTAATTTTATAAAATTATATACCAAAAAGGTTTGTAGGAATTTAAGTGATATATTATTTATTTATTTATGTTATAATATTTTAGATGTATAAAATTTGTTCACATTTATTGGTATCAAATCCAAAAATGTAAAGAATATGTTTTTAGCACTAGATCTAGGTATAGAGGTTTAGGGATATTATAATAATTCTTTGTATGGATTGTATTTTAATACCACATGAATGCTTCAATAATTATAACTAGGATATTAAAATAATAAATTTATACTATAAAACCCATAAATCATTATATATATAATTAAGTATTATAGGATCTTGCAAGTCCTGAGGTTAATACCATGGTGACGAGGTAAATAATACAATAATTTAATAATTATGACCTATAATTGTGAATGATTTCAGGAATAAAATCTAAACTACTATGCATGTGGATTTGGAGACAGAGAGATAGATAATCAGGAAAATATACACCAAGCATATGATATCCATCTTCACGTACCAGTGTTATTAAGACTAATGATTAATTATTTTTATTTTTAGAATTAGGTTTAATAAATCCCCTTGGTTCGGGTGATCACTCTCCCTCTCACCAATACCCATTTTATAATGGTAGTGTACTATAGGTAGTTACTGTGATAAATAACCCAAAACCATTTTTAATCATAGAATCAATTACTTTCTAATGGTCATGATGAAGGTTGAATTCTGGTATCACATTATAGAACACCTTGTGAAATATCAAAAAATGGCTATGCAAGGAAAATAAAAGAGGGAAGTGAGTAAGATAATTAAAATGAAAAAACCCAAATTAAAAAATCATGAAACCAAAAATTACATTTGAATAATTATACTTATATTGTATGTTTTTCACAAAATAAATCACCCATTCATTCTATCAATGAGAGGGTGAAAAAAAATTATAAATAAAATCCTATAGAAATTGTTGAGATTTCCTAGTAAATGAATATACCATAATGAAACACCTCACACCATGCTCTAGTCTTCACATTAATCATCTATGTCTTGATATTATCCTGATTTGAATATAAATTCATCTTGTGAATCACTTCTATGCATCTCATACATTGTGTAAATCATTCTTCCTCATGATTTAATAAGGAAATGCAATTTTTTTGTGTATTTTTTCCAAGATCAATTAATAGTGTGAACTACAATTCACAACATTAATCATGTATTTACCAGATTATTTAGTTTTACTCAACCCTATTCCTCAGGTGTCGTACCATGGTAAAAAGTTCCTCCAACGTCCACTATTCTACATTTTATAATTTATAATGATTCCCTACCATTAAATGAATAAATTAGATATAATTATTACTTTAATCCCTAAATAAATGTATTTTATTTATAAAAAAATATGCATGAAATCTATCTATCAAATCCCCCACACATATAATCCTTCTTTTCCTTAAGCATTAAATCTCAACATATATAACAAAGGAACACCATCCTACCCGTATTCAAATTTTAAAGTCAAAAAAGTTAAATGATTTCTGATGGTGGATCAAATTATAAATCATAATATGATAAAATTTCATCAAATATTCACTTTTCAAAGAAACAAGTCAAAAAATTATTTTACATTTTCTCTTTAAAAATAATAATACTTATCCTTCCTTAAATTTATAATTATTAATTAATTATTATTATGCATGAAAATTTTAATTAACATCGTATTGATTTATTTTTACTCATAAATCAAGGTACAAATGTAAATAGAGTTTTTCTCATACTTCGAATCATTCTCCTTACCATAGTATTTCAATGCATCTACTTTTTCCACCTCATAGAGGGAAAATCACAAATAATCATGAGGTCTTGGAAATTAATTCCAAATAACTATAAATATTTAGAGTATGTAGCTAATTGATGTAAAAATAATTAAATCTTAATAAATAGTTTAATATATATGTTATTTTTCATGATAATCAAAAGAAACTAAATGAAGATTCTCCCTTTAAAAATGGAATTTACCTAATGTCTTCCAAACTAAAAACAAGTCCATGAAGCAATGAATCAAAATAATTTATCCAAACTATTGTTTGATATTTTTTATATTCTTCTAATTTTCTATTTTTTCCAAAAGTTTGGTTTGAGAAAAGTCTCACATCCACAACCCAACCCCAAAAAATAAAAAATTTTCATCAAGGAATGGTGATTTTTGACCCTCCAAATGTACAACCCATTTTTCTTTCTTTTTTCCATCATTTTTTCATTTTTTATTTTTTTAATATGGTGTGAAATAAAATAAAATGAATGAATATGCATGGACTATTTCTAAATATCCCATAAAAGACACCTAATATCTCTCCTCAGTGTAAAACATACCTTCCGCCATGTATAACCCCACATATACTTAAATTAATGAATATCAAGAAAAATACATAGTGTAAGGGTAAGAAGGTATAAAATATACTTGTAATGTTGTTTATCCATATAAAAAGTTATTCATGGATTTTGTGGGAATGAATAAGGATAAATATAGGGTTAGTTCCAAGGATAAAGGGTTTAAAAAACTACCTGAATCATTTTAATCATAATTGTTTATAACCATAGCTTTGACAAGATGCAAAAGAAGTTCTAAAACAAATCATGCCCAAGCATCTCAAGAAACATTCTAAGGAAAATAATGTAAATATTATTATTTTAATTCTATAAAGAATGAAAAAATATAAATATATTAAATCACTCATGGGAATGTACACTAAATAATAAATCAATGAAAATTTCAATAATTTAAAACATGTCTAATCAAAGGATAATTTTACTTACAAAAATCAACCAATTTCCTTAAATCTTGGTTTTCTAAATCTATTTCCCCAGGTTTACCTCTATTTATTCATTACCATATTTTATTTACTCAATATCATTGAAAAATATATCTAAAACATGGAATGATTGTTATCCTAAGTTTTTTTTACTCATAGATTAAAGAATTTAATAAAATTCAAGTGTAATTCATGAATTTTCAATTAAAAACCTAAAAATAAATTCAAAAGGATGTATAATAGTCCTAAAAATAAAATTAAAAATCTTGCTCAAATTTTTTATGGTATCTCGGTTTCAAAACCATAAAATTGAATATCTTATTTGCGTAGGTTCTGTTCTATACAGTTACTGGTGGGAACTCTCCTTTTACGATGTCAATCACCTGCATACACTTCTATTGGAACTACTCTATCCTATTGGTACTTGCCTTGTTCTTTTAATATGAACATAAAAAAAACAAAAAAAATAATCAAATAACAAGTTCCATTCAATGAATTGAATAATTAATAAGGATAGTTGAATATGAATTCATAATATAAAACTGAATCTAATTTCTAGGAAATTGATAAATAATAAATTCCTTAAAATGAGTAAAAAACCTAGATTTCCACCCATAATCTTCTATTTTTATCTTCATTTAGATATACCTTTAATTTTTTATATAATTAGAGAATGGTATAAATATAACCATCTTTTTTTTATCCTATTATGTCTTTAAATCTCATAAAATGTAGCTTTACTTCTCCTCCTCATTAAAATTTTCATGAAACATTGAGGAGGTGACTATAATCTAGAAAACAATAAGGTTTATTGAGAGAATTAAAATTAAATCTATATTTCTTGGAACACTTCATCTTCCTCAACTATTGGTTGTGTTTATATAATGATCTCTCCATGTTTTGTATCCATGTCTTAAATTTGTTCTTATATTTCTCATGCTCTTTGTTCTTGTTCAAAACTAGCTTAGTCAACAAAGGTTACAGAAGCTTCACTCTCTTCTACTTCCTATTCCTCTTTTTGTGATCTCAATTTTTAAAGGAATACATGAATGAATTCAAAAACTAGGATCCCTTATTATTCTTCTTTCTTACTATTATTGTTTTCCCCTTGAATTTATTGATAAAAACCCGAGTTGAACAACTAGATAATCTTATTTTGCTTCTTGTTCTTTCTCCTCCTCTGAACCTACATTGTTGAGGGAATCATTTATAGGGACAAATTTTTCTTTTGAATTGGACCTTATATTCATTGACCATGCTTTAAAATTCATCACATAGCTCTTTAAAATATGATTCTAATCCATAGAGTGTCTCGTCATCATTTATTGGGTATGTTTGTGGGAATATTATTCCTTGATTGTGTATCCTTCCTTGGAGTTCATCAACATTGCATGAATGGCCCATTTTACTAATGTTGAACTATTCCTTATTAGTCACTACATAATTTATTCCTTCTATCATGACAAAAAATAACCAAGTGTAGTAAAAGAAACATAAAATTATAAAAATTCCCCTAATATAAAATCAAAAAACTGAAATAGATGAGTGAAGAATTTTCCTAAGCCGTCAAATTAAAGTAATCTCCTAACATAGTCCTCATAAAAAATTATATGAATTTTGTATCGCTTAAAGGAATTGTTAATTCTTATGGGGATATCAAATTTAGAAATTTATAATATATGAAACTAAACATCACTATATCTATAATTAAGTAGTTTAGAATCTTTCAAGTCCCATGGATGATCCCTTGTGGTTGAGTTGGAGAATAAAATAATTTAATAATTAATACCTACAACTATGAAAACTTTTAGAAATAAAATATAAATAACTAATGATGTGGATTTGGATAGAGGGAGTCAGAAAAGAAGGAAAAAATATACAAAACACATAATTTATAATTTCATGTTCTAATGGTATTAAGGCTAATGATTAGTTCTTATTATTATTGAAATTACGTCTAAGAAATACCCTTGTTTTGGATAATCACTCTCCCTCACATCCCCTTCCAAATGGCCATATAATTCATTTAGTTAGTGAGAGATGTAACCAAAAATCATTTTTAATGATAGAACCAATTACTTCCCAATTTTCATGGTGAAGGTTGAATTATATTATCACATTATAGAAACTATGTTAATTATCACACAATGGTCAAGGATGAAAAATAAAATAGAGAAGGGAGGGAGATAATTGAAATATGAAATCCCTACTTGAAACAATCATAAAACTAAAAATTACATTATCATATTTCCCCTTTAACTACATGTTTACAATTATAGAAATCACCCCTCATACTATCCATGAGAGTGTGAGAAAATAAAAAAAAATAAAAACCTATATAAATTAAGGATATGGAATGGTGAAGGACTCTATAGAAATGAAACACCTCACCCAAAGCTTTGTTCTTGATCTTTATCATATTTATCTTGATCATATCATGATGTGAATGGAAATTAATGTCATGGATCAATTATTTATAGCTCATACATTACGTGAATATTTCTTCTCAGGATGTGATAGGAAAAAAATGATTTTTATAAAATGTATTCCTATATCTTGTAGAGATGTGAGCTATAATTCGCAATGTGAATCAGGTGTTACCCAAATTCTTCAGTCCTTCTAAGACTTATTCCTCTTGTGTCACACCATGATATAATGTTCCTCCATCTTCCAATGTTATATATTTAATTATTTAAAATGATTTACTATCATAAAATGAATAAAATATTTAATAAATTGGAATGAATTATCACTTTAAATTTAGAATAAATGAATTTTATATTAAATAATATATACAAGAAATTTAGCTATCAATTTACAAAATATAATTTAAAATTTTATTTCTAATAGAATGATATTATGATTTCTAAAGGATATGTGGAATCAATTATATTAATAGGGGATACTTCTTCATATAAATCATGTATGGATCCACCTCTAGTATCTTAAATTAATGAAATTCTAGGAGAATAATAGTAGACACAACCTATGGATGGTAAAGGTAAACTTAGAATAGAAGATGTGACTATTGTGTTAGAAAACATTGATGTGTTTTATAAACAGTTTCCTAGAAATCCAAATGAGTATGAAGTTTATTGTTCCATTGAACCCATCCTTTATTAATAAAAATATCTAAGACACAATACAGAATGTCTATAGTGGAATTAGTGAAAATGAAGAAACAATAAAAAGATTTATACAATAAGGGATTCATTTACCCTAGTTTTTCTCCTTGGGGAGCCCCTATTCTTTTTATAACAAATAAGGATGAGTGTCTGAGGTTTTAATCAATTATATGGAAAAAATTCCATTCCTATAAAGAATAAGTATCATCAATGTAACACCCTAAGATTTTATGATTTTTTTTTGTTTGTATGTATTATGTTATACACAACACCAAAGGAATCTTTCCCTATACATAAAATTATCTTGGCTTGTGTTACAATCTAGAGAAACATTCCTCGATAGGTTGCATTGTACGCAATACTGAGATTCACTAAACGATGATATGTTATTAAAATATTATATAAACTAGCCATTATGAATAGTAATACCCACTTTTTGAAATTTTATAAATTTTACCTTTCAAAATGGACTTCATTTTTTGATTTGAAATGTCCAAGTTAGCTTAGGGTGAATTTTTGGTATTTTTATGAAAACATTCAATTTTTGATGAATAGTGAAAAACACTAAGTTATAGTTTAAAACTGAATTTTTATTTAAATAACTATTTATTTATTTAATGTTATTTTATGTCAAAATAGATACATAATACCTATACAAGTTCAATGTAATTAATTGGAGTCATTTTAAAATAATTTTAGATATATAAAAATTTTATTTAATTTTTTACCGTCTTTTACCCACCTCCTAGGAGAATTTGAAAATTTACATAAAACAAAAATTTACCATTTCTGTGAGTGGAATTTCAAAAATATGACATAAATGGTTGATATTAGTATGTAAAATGTGGTTCAATAAGATAAAAATAATTTTTGGTGAATGGCAACATTATACTTTTATTTTCTGCAGTTAAAAGTAAATAGGGTATTTAAGGGTAAAAATGATATTATTATTACCATAACACATGTCATAATTCTATTGTATAAGTTTAATTAGACCATAAAAAACCTTAGGAATAAAATATGACCCTTTGGGTCTACATGTATTAGATTTGGACATTTATTATTATTTAATTCAAAGAAGAGTTAAAAGAGTTAAAATCAATGTTTAATAACTAAAACATTTTTAATATAGAGTTATACATAAGATAAATTAGACTATAAATATTTATTAGATAGATAAAAATATTTCCTACATAATGATATTTTTTTTACAATTTTTATACATTAAATAATTTAAGACACAGTGATGATGCTGTAATTACCTTATTAATGAAATATTAACATAATTGATGTTATAAATACACAAATAAATGTAATTTGAGACTTTTTATCAATTACACTGATTTTATAGGTTAATATAATATATTAGGGTTAGTTTTATTATTTTTTGTCTAAGTAATAATGATTTTATGAATTTAACAAAAACAAAATACCAAATAGTGTTAAAATTGACATAAAAGAGTTTTTAAAACAAATATTATATTATTAATTCTTATTATATACCTAAAAATATAAGTTTCCGCCAAAAGTCTTATATAATAATATAAATGACATTAATGAACCAATTGGGGTTCTATTTGAAGTTTATAGTACGATTATTAACCATATAGTGTAAGAATACTAGAAGACACGGTAAAGATAAATTATTTAACTTAGTGTTAAATCTAAATGATAAGTTTAAAATGGAACCCTAAACTTGTCTAAAACATATTGGTTGAAATTATATATACCCATACCCACCCTAGATGATAAATAATTCACTTTTGAGTCATTATAAACTGAATATGAATTTATTATAAAATAATATTTTATGTATTTTCTAAGGTGCCCCTCTCCTCCCTTATAAAAGGGCACCTCCTCCCTCTCCTCCTCACACCACTTTGAGCCTTAAATCTCGGCCAAACCCTACCTATTTCTCTTATACATTTCCCTAGAAACATACTAGAGGTCTTGATCTTCTTTAAAGACCAACCATAGTGCCCTAAGAGGAGGTTAAGAAGAGGCGCGTCACAGAAGAGGTAATATCCTTTACCGAACCTTTCCAATTTATTTGTTATTCTAATTATTCTTATTTATTTGTTTCATAATAAATTAATAACATCTGTATAACTCATATAAAGATATGTTATTATAAATATGATACAACCCTATTTCAACTTCTATCCATCCTACGGAAAATGAAATCACCGCGTGTGCGTACGTACAGAATACCATCTGCATGCCGTAGTGTAATCTATTTTTCACCACCATCTTACATGGATGGGTATAATGGGGTAAATAATAACTATATATTATTATTATAACATGATACTAATTCTGAGACATTCCATCATCCAATCCAATACCATTCAATAATTATGGGAACGATATCATCGCTTGTGCGTACGTATGGCCTACCGTCTCCACGATGTGATGCGACTCATTCTACATGATTTTCATTGAATAATGATTATATAAATGAATTGAATGAATAAATATGATATATATTACACTAATAATATTATTTAAATATGTTATCTATAACCTAAAAAGTGGAATAAGAATTTATTCGACAAAACATGCATTAGAACATAAAGCAATGAACTCCCGAATAACAAGTAGCAATGAAATATTACTAATAAGAAGATAAGAATATGACCATATATGATATCATAATAATGAATATGATTATTTAATAATTCAATGACATTATTTAAATCATTATAATGGAGGTTCAGATACGTACAAAGCGTATCAGACCTAATGTAATGGAAAATCTCACAATCTCATTTCTATCCGAGATTGTTTATACTTTAGAATTTACTGGGGCATATTTATCATCTACATACATGTTTCTTCAATATGTAATATTATTTCTATCCTCATACAATTTTTTAAATCCAATTTTACCTATTGGTGAAATTTTAGTAAAATATATGAAATGATTCTTTTTTCATTTTTAGTTAGAGATACTTTTTGACTTTTCCAGCCAAAGTACGAGAAGAATGTTTTTTTAACTTACACGGAATGAATAGATTTTTATGATTTCATAGAACGTTATTTATATGAAGATTTATTTAAAAGTTTTCAAGTTTATTTTTAATTAACTTCTTTTATTTTAAAATTGTTTGACATGTTAAGAAAGGAAAAATGTTTTTTGAAGTAGAAAGGATATTTTCATTAAGAATGGAGTTCATGTGTTTTATCCAAATTATTTTCCATCTAAGATAATATAGGGTTCTGTTTCTATACCTATTTTTACATTGATTTGATTATGTTAAGATGGAATTTTTTTTTACGAAGTCCTTTTATCTTATATGGATTATGTTATGATGGCATGATGTTTAAGAATCCCATTTTTATTACATGGGTTATGCTATGATCTATGATTTATGATTTTCTGGTATACATAAGATTGGTTTAATTATGAGATGGATGGGACCTATATCTCCATCCAATGCATTGGGTAAACATTTATATCTCCTGAGATAGACATGGCTGGAATGACAAGTTAATCTAGTTTCGTGATACATGACTGGAATGAGGAGTGAACTCGGTTCAGAAAAGGACTTTGTCCACTATGATAGTTTTAGAAATGAGTCTTGGATAATATGAAATGATTTTATATTATTATGTGTGTATGCCACAATGTTTCATGTTTTATGTTATGATTATAGTGATTACATTTCACAACTATGATTTATCCCATGTTATGATATTATGATCTCTTTTGCAGGTTAATATTTTCAAAATGTTATGTTCTTATGAATATGATATGATTGATATTTTCTTTGTTTACCCTTACTGATAATTTGAGCTCACCCTTTTGTATGTTTTATTTTCCCCATGTCAGGAATAAGGGTATTAAGTAAGTTATGTCAAAAGAGACTCTATATATGATAAAATAAATGGGAGACAATGTAGATGCTTTATGAACCAGTTGTTTATGTTTCCTAGTTTCTAAATACACTATACATATATGGTCCTATCATGGTTTTGTTATATATTATAATAAGTATGATACAATTAGGAAGTAATAACAATTTTGTAAAGTATGAGTCGTTATATTTGGTATTAGAGGAAAGGTATAGTAGACCTTTTGAAACTAGGATGTGAAAGCCTTAGTAAGAACCCTAAGGATATGTCTAAGCATAGAACACTATATTAGTGTTTTAGAAATGGCCATGAATAACCTATTATAATACCTTAGTTATGAAATTTTATTCTTGATTTTGTGTTTTTTCAATTATGATTAGTGTTTCTCAAACTATGATTATTGCTTTTAGTTGATGGCTGGAACCCAAAGGAACCATGTTAATGCTGAATGAGACCGACAATGCAATGATTGTCCCCCTGAGCAACCAAAAGTTATGGGAGCTAGAATGAAAAATTATGTAGCCATGCTCAGAAAACTTTCTCAAGCTATGAATCATGCAGGACTTCCAAACGAGCAAAGGATGGAGCAACATTCTGTTGAATCCTTCATGAGGCAGCATCCAACCTCATTCAACGGGTCTACTGATCCATTAGTTGCTGAACAATGGATCAGTACCACTAAGAAGATATTTTCAGTTCTTCAATGTTCTAAACATGGTAAATTCATCTTATCAATATATCATTGGGAAGGTTAGGATGATCAATGGTGGAATCTTATCAAGAATATGAGGAAAAGAGATGAAATTGAGTCCATAGAACGGGATGAGTTCAAGAACATATTTTTCACTAAGTACTTCCCTTGTATTCTTCAAACAAATATGGAGAAGGAGTTTCATGAACTTAAGAAAAAGGATAATTAATCTTTTGGTACCTATGAAGAAAATTTCACAAGACTTGTAAGGTATTCTTCTGGAATTATTATCCAACCTAAGAGTAAGATCGATCGATTCTTTAGTGTATTAAAACCATGTTTTCATAGGGCATTAACCATAAGGGACTTCCATAGCTATGAGGAAATCTTCTGATGTTCTCTCATGGTTGAGATGGAGATTGGAGTAACCCATCAGTCATATGGGATTGATATGAAGAGGAAAATGGAATTCAAAGGGAAATATAAAGACCAACCTGAATAGAATATTATTTTTCCCTTATGCTCAAAGTGTGGAATGAAACATGGAGGAAATTGTCTTAAAGGGACAAGTAAATGTTTCAAATGTGGAAAATAATGTCATCGAGCATTTGAATTCCACAATGATTGGAAGAAGATGTCTAGTGATGCGAACAAAGAAAAGGATACATAGAATGCACATCCTACCCATCAATGTTACATGTTCAAGGAAATTTTCCATTATGCTAATCAATGCCCCGATACAAGGGTTGTTGATGATGATCGACGTTAATAAACTCTTAAGTCCAAAGACAAAGGAAAGTCACATGCAATTTCTATCGGCAATGTAGAGTATGATAACGAAGTGGTGAAAGGTACACTTACCATCCACTCTAAAGTATAAATGTTTTTATTTGATTCTAGATCCACCCACTCTTTTATTTCTGAAGAATTTTCTAATGGTATCGTTGTACTACCTCAACAATGAGCTATTGTGTTAGCTGTGAAAACACCTAATGGAATAATGGTTGCATCAAAATTTTATAATTCTTATCCAATTTATGTTTGTGGTAAAGTGATTCCGGTAAATATTGTGATCCTTCCTATAGTGTAATTTGATGGGATTCTTGGCATGGATTGGATTTCCAAATATGGGGCTTATATCGATTGCCAAAGAAGGGAAGTCACATTTCATATTCCTAATCAAGATGTTATCATCTATCAATGAAAGGATGATTATAAACTTCCAGTGGAATTTTTTTTCGATATTATGGGTCTTGATTCCAATATATTAAGGTTAGTTATCTCAAATGGTTGGAGAGAAACATACAATTAAGAATATGCCCATTGTACGGGAGTTTGATGATGTCTTTCCAGAGGAATTTCCTGGTCTTCCACCAAATCGTGAAGTTGAGTTATTAATAGAACTCATACCATGTTCTATGCCCATTTCACAGACACCTTATAGAATGTCCCCAATTTAGTTGCATGAATTTAAGAAGAAACTCCAAGTGAATCTTGATAAGGGATTCATATGGCCTAGTGCATCACCTTGGGGAGCACCTATTCTGTTTGTTAAGAAGAAAGATGGATCAATGAGACTCTGAATTGATTATCAAGAAAATTACAAGATCACTATCAAGAAAAAATATCATCTCCCACGCATTGATGACTTATTTGACCAACTACATGGCACTTAATACTTTTCCAAGACTGATCTTCATTCAGGGTATCATCCATTAAGGGTCAAAAGGGAGGATATACCAAATATGGCATTCCGTACAAGGTATCGACACTATGAATTTATAGTGATGCCATTTGGTCTTACTAATGCCCCTGTTATCTTCATGGATCTAATGATTAGAGTCTTTAGAGACTATCTTGATCAGTGTGTGGTAGTCTTTATAGATGATATTATTGTCTATTCAAAGAGCAAGGAATAACATGAAGATCACTTGAGAATTGTATTAAAGGCCCTAAGAAAGGAGAAGCATTATTCCAAATTTACAATGTGTGAATTTTGGATTCAAAAAGTTTCATTTTTGGGTCACATAATCTCAAAATAGGGGATATCTGTGGATAAAAAAACAGATATTATTGAAAGATGGTCAAGACCATGAAAAGTAACTCAGATCCGATGTTTTCATGGTTTAGTTGGATATTATCGATGTTTTGTGAAATATTTTTCACGATTATGTAATCCAATCACCAGGTTGACTTGAAAAGGAGTTAAGTTCATTTGGACAGAGGAGTGTGAAAAGAATTTCAAGGAGTTAAAAAGAAGGTTATCCAGTGCACCTGTGCTCACACTTTCTTATAGTGGAGAAAGTTTTGTGATCTATACTGATGCATTTAAGAAGGGATTGGGGTGTGTTCTCATGAAAAATGATATTTTGATATCTTATGCCTCACGATAGTTGAAAATACATGAGAAAAATTACCCAAATCATGATTTGGAATTACCTGCGGTAATCTTTTCATTAAAGATTAGGAGGAATTATCTTTATGGTGAAAGCTGTGGTATTTATACTGATCATTAAAGTTTAAAGTATATTTTCACACAAAATGAGATGAATATACGCCAAAGAAGATGGTTGGAGCTGATTAAGGATTTCGACTGCTCAATCCATTACCACCCTGGGAAAGAAAACAAGTTGGCAGACGCATTAAGTCGACAATACCATTATAGTTTATTCATAATGACGATCACAAAAGATCCAATATTTATGGATTTACAAAGGATAGATATTGGAATTATAATGGAAGGGAAAAAATCTTATCTTTCTCAAATGAATGTTCAACCATCTATTCATGTGAAGATTAAAGAGGCACAGAAAGAAAATGTAGAGTTACAAAAGAAGGTGAGAAATGTTCCTGAATTTCACATTTATTGTGATAAAATAATAAGGTTCAGGAATCAGGTTTGTGTTCCTACCATCCCAGAATTAAAGAAGGAAATATTGGATGAAGCTCATAGTTCTTCATTATCTATTAACCCTGGAAGCACGAAGATGTATAGGGACCTGAAGGATTACTTCTGGTTGGATGTCATGAAAAGAGATGTTGCAGAATATGTCTCTCGATGCTTGGTTTGTCATCAAGTTAAAGCTGAGAGACAGAAGTCTAAGGGGATGTTACAAACATTACCCATACCATAATGGAAATGGAAAAACATAACTATGGACATTGTCACTATACTTCCTAAAACATCCAAAGGCAATAATGCTATCTGTGTTATAGTTGATCTTCTTATGAAGTTGGCACACTTCATTGCTGTTAGAGAAGACTTCTCTCTTGATCAGATTTCCAGGATATATGTGAAGGAAGTGGTAAGATTGCATGGAGTACCACTTTCCATTATATCTGATCGGGATCCGAGGTTTACCTTGATGTTTTGGAAAAGTCTTCAGCATACTCAAGATACAGAGTTGAGTTTCAGCACTGCTTATCATCCTCAGACAGACGGTCAGTCTGAGAGGACAATTCAAACTCTAGAAGACATGTTGAGAGCTTACTATATGGATTTCAAAGGTGGTTGGGATCAACACCTACCTTCGGTGGAATTTTATTATAATAATAGCTTTCACTCTAGTATTCAGATGGCTCCTTATGAATCTCTCTATAGAAATAAATGTAGAACTCAAACTTGATGAGATGAAGTTGGGGAAAGAATGCTATTAGGACCTGATCTTGTTGATGAGATGGCAGAAAAGGTAAGATCTATTCAACAACACATAAGAGAATCTTAGATTCGACAAAAAAGTTATTCCGAAAACCGATGAAAAGACCTAGAGTTTGAAGTGGGTGATAAAGTGTTCTTACGAATATTTCCTTGGAAGAGAGTAATGAGATTTAGAAACAAGGGCAAGCTGAGCCCTAGGTATATTGGTCATTTTGAAATACTGGATCGTGTTGGGAAGGTATCTTACTGATTGGAACATCCACTGAATCTCTCTCAAGTTCATGATGTGTTCCGTGTATCTCTCCTGATAAAGTACATACCCGATCCTTCGCATATACTAAGCTCAGAAGTTGTACCGTTGGAGCAAGATCTTTATTATGAAGAACGACAAATAGAGATTCTGGATCATAGCGAAAAAGTTCTACGAAACAAGACCACTCAATTGGTTAATGTTTTATGGAGTAACCACCAATTAGAAGAAGCTACATGGTAACTTGATCATATGATGAGGGAGAGGTATCCTCATTTGTTTTTTACAAAGTGATGAATTTCAAGGGTGAATTTTTTTAAGCGGGGTAGAATGTAGCACCCTGAGATTTTATGAGAAATATTTTGTTTTTATGTATTATGTTATATGAAACAACAAATGAATATTTCACTACACACAAAATTTTCTTGGATTTCGTTACACGCAAGAGCAACCTTCCTTGATAGCTTGCGTTGTACACAATACCGAGTTACACTAAACACTGATATGTTATTAAAATATTATACAAACTAGCCATTATGAATAGTAATACCCAATTTTTAATATTTTATAAATTTTATCATTCAAAATGGACTTCATTTTTGGATTTGGAATAACGAAATTAGCTTAGGGTGAATTTTTGGTATTTTTCTGAAAACGTTCAATTTTTGATGAATAGTGAAAAACACTGAGTTATAGTTTAAAACTGAATTTTTATTTAAATAATTATTTATTTATTTAAATTTATTTTAGGTAAAAATAGATACATAATACCTATACAAGTTAAATGTAATTCATTGGATTTATTTTATAATAATTTTAGATATATACAAATTTTATAGAACTTTTTACCGTCTTTTACCCACCTCCTAGGAGAATTTTCAAATTTACATAAAACTTAATTTTATCGCTTCTGTGATAGTAGCTTTTTACTTTTATTTACCACGATTAAAATTAAATAGGGTAATTAAGGGTAAAAAATGATATTATTATTACCCTAACACATGTCCTCATTCTATTGGATAATTGTAATTCGACCAAAAACAACCTTAGGAATAAAATATGACCGTTTAGGTCCACTTGGATTAGATTAGGACATTTATTATTATTTAATTCAAACAAGAGTTAAAAGAGATAAAATCAATGTTTAATAACTAAAACATTTTTAATATAGAGTTATACATAAGATAAATTTGATTATAAATATTCATTATAAATATAAAATAAATTCCTACATAATGATATTTTATTTACAATTTTTAGACATTAAATAATTTAAGACACAATGATGATGCACTAATTACCTTACTAATGAAATATTATCATAATTGATGTTATAAATACCCAATTAAATGTAAATTGTGACTTTTTATGAATTACACTAATTTTATAGGTTTATATAACATATTAGGGTTAGTTAGATGAATTTTTCTGAATTAATAATGTTGTTATGAATTTAACAAAAACAAAATACCAAATAGTGTCAAAATTGACATAAAAGAGTTTTTTAAAAAAATATAATATTATTAATTGTTATTATATTACAAAAAATCTAAAGTTCATCCAAAATACTTATATATTAATATATATTACATTAATGAACCAATTTGGGTTCTATTGGAATTTTATAGTATGTTTATTAACCATGTAGTGTAAGAATACAAGAAGGCACGGTAAAAGTTAAATTATTTAACATAGAGTTAAATATAATTGATAAGGTAACAATGGTAACCTAAACTTGTCTAAAAAATATTGTTTGAAATTATTTGGAACCATCCACACGCTTTCCTCGAAATAAGTCACTTTTGAGCCATTAAAAACCGAATATGAATTTATTATAAAAGAATATTTTATGTTTTTTCCTAAGGTGCCCCTCTCCTACCTTATAAAAGGGAACCTCCTCCCTCTCCTCCTCACACCACTTTGAGCCTTCAAGATCAGAAAAACCCTACCAATTTCTATTCTTCACTTCCCTTGAAACATACTAGAGGTCCTGGTCTTCTTCAAAGACCAACATTAGTGCCCTAAGAGGAGGTTAAGAAGAGGCGCGTCAAAGAAGAGGTAATATCCTTTACTGATCCTTTCAAACTTATTTCTTATTATACTTATTCTTATTTATTTGTTTCATCATAAATTAATAACATTAGTATCACTCATATACTGATATGTTATTATAAATATTAAAGAACCCTATTTCACCTTCTATCCATCCTACATAAAATGAAATCACCGCGCGTGTGGACGTACGGAATACCGTCTCCATGTCTTGGTGTAATCTTTTTTCCACCACCACCTTACATGGATGGGTATAATGGTGTAAATAATAAATATATATGATTATTATAACATGATACTAATTCTGATACATTCCATCATCCACTCCAATACCATTCAATAATTATGGGAATGATATCATCCCTCGTGCGTACGTATGACCTACCCTCTCCACGGTGTGCTGCGACTCGTTATACATGATCTTCATTGAATAATGATTATATAAATTAATTGAATGAATAAATATGATATATATTACACTAATACCATTATTTAAATAATTTATATATAACGTAAAAATAGGAATTAAAATTTATTCTACAAAACATGCATAAGAACATAAAGCAATGAACACCCGAATAACAAGTAGCAATGAAATATTACTAATAAGAAGACAATAATATGACCATATATGATATCATAAAAATGAATATGATTATTTAATAAGTCAATGACATTAATTAAATAATTATACAGGAGGTTTGGATATGTACGAAGCTTATCGGACCTAAGGTGAGGGAAAATCTCACAATCTCATTTTTATCCGAGATTATTTATACTTCAAAATTTACTAGGTGCATATTTATCATCCACATCCATGTTTACTCAATATGTAATATTATTTCTATCCTCATACAATTTTTTAATTCCAATTTTACCTATTGGTGAAATTTTAGTAAAATATATGAAAGGAAGCTTTTTTTGTTTTCTGTACGAGATACTTTTTGACTTTTCCGACAAAAGTACGGGAAGAATGTTTTTTAACTTATACGACATGAATGGATTTTTATTATTTCATATAAAATTATTTATATGAATCTTTCTTTAGAAGTTTTCAAGTTTTTTTTAATTAACTTATTTTTGTTTAAAATTGTATGACATGTTAAGAATGTAAAAATGTTTTTGAAGTATAAAGGATATTTTCATCAAGAATGGTGTTCAAGTGTTTTATCAAAATTATTTTCCATCTAATATAATATAGGGTTATATTTCTATACCTATTTTTACACTGATTTGATTATGTTATGATGAATTTTTTTATTAAGTTTGTTTATCTTATATGGATTATGTTATGATGGCATGATGTTTAAGAATACCATTTTTATTACCTGGGTTATGCTATGATATATGATTTATTATTTTGTGGCACACATAAGAGTGGTTTCATTATGAGATGGGTGGGACCTATATCTCCCTCCAAGGTATTGGGTAAAGATTTATATCTAATGAGATTGAAATGGCTAGAATGGAAAGTTAATCTGGTTCAGTGATATAGGACTGGAACGAGGAGTGAACTCGGTTCAGAAATGGACTTTGTCCACTATGATAGTCTTGGTAATGATTATTGACTAATATAAAATGATTTTATATGATTATGTGTGAATGCCACAAAGTTTCATGTTTTATGTTATGATTATTGGGATTACATTTCACTACTATGATTTATCCCATGTTATGATATTATGATCTCTTTTTCAGGTTAATATTTTCAAAATGTTATGTTCTTATGAATATGATATGATTGATATTTCCTTTGTTTACCCTTACTGATCATTTAATCTCACCCTTTTGTATGTTTTATTTTCCCCAGGTTATGAATAAGGGTATTAAGTAAGATATTCCAAAAGGGACTCTAGATATGATGAAATAAATGGGAGACAATGTTGATGCTTTATGAACCCGTTGCTTATGTTTCCCAGTTTCTAAAGACACTATACCAATACAGTCCTATCATGGTTTTGTTATATATTGTAATACGTATGCTTCAATTTTGATGTAATAACAATGTATGTAAAGTATGGTTCGTTATAATCTACCTCTCATTGATTACTTGTTTGATAAACGTTAAAGAGACTAGATTTTTTTCAAAGATTGATCTCTATTTTGGGTATCATAAATTTCATGTAAGAAAAGAAGATATTCCCAAAATGGTATTTCATATATGGTATGGAAATTATGAGTTTATAGTAATTCCATTTTGATTGATTAATGCATTCTCTATTTTTATGGATTTGATCAAGAGAGTATTCAAATATTATCTTGATAATTCTATAGTAATATTTATTGATGATGACTTAGTATATAATAAATAATTTTAACAGTATAAAATCCATTTTAGAATTATTACTGAAACTCTCATAGTAAAGGATTTATATGGGAAATTTATTATGATTGAATTTTTTCTTTTAGAATTTTCTTATCTTGTATATATTTTTTGGAACCTAGGTTGTTCTTTGTGGGAAATATGGTCTGGTTTGTGTTTCTTCTTCAATCCTCGCATGGAATTCTTATGAATGATAAGGGATATTGCAAGTAAAGGGATCATACATTTTAGGCCAAACGAAGTATTGATGGTGGTTTTGTTTCCAAGAGTTTTCCATATTTTTGGGGTCTAAAATTTGGAGAATAGAAATCATTGAGAAAAGTTGTTTTCTTGAAGTACTTATGTAAATATGAAAAAGTAATGAGTTTCCCATATATGGGCTTCTTTATTTGTGCTTCACAAATTATTATTGAATCGATGCGGTGTGATCTATGATTATGAGTATTTGATCTTTGAGATTTGTGAAATGTATTATTCTATAATCAAAATTTCATAAATATGGTAAATGCATGGATTTCTCAAAGACTAGATTGAGGATTTCAAGGATAGGAAGCATTTTGATTTGAGATTGTTTTTTTTTGGGATAATGAGAAGTGGAGCATTGAGATTGAACATCATGGAGATGGAAAGGATTCTAATGGAATGCACTGTGACTACAACACACATTGCGAACCATGGATTTCAGTGGAGCTTTGTGAAGTGGGATACGCATCGTGAAGACATTTTTGACCAATCTAGAAATCAAACCAGAATAAGTGGAGCTCCGCGTCTGACCAAACTTATAAATAAGAGGCCACCCCTCTTCATTCCATACAAACATGAGAGATACAATCCAGAAACATTCTAATTTCATGATGTAAGGGGTGCTCTATAGAAGCAAGGTTTCAAATATTTCTTGAGCTTCGTGAAAAGACTATTTTAGTATTGAATTAATTCAATAATTATAATTATTAAGTGGTTCATGAATATGGGATGTTTCACATTGTCTTAGTGATCACCAAAAAGGAAGGTTGTTCCATGAAGGTAGTATTATTCGTTGAGGAAGGTTGATCCATGAAGCTAGTGTGCTTCACGACGACAGGTTGTTCTATAAAGGGGAATGATCTTTGAGAAGTGGTGAGCATTGAGAAGGAGTGATCTCCAAGAAAGAGTGTGATCTATGAAGGGGTGAGATTAATTAAGGAGCTTTGTGAAGGAGCTTTGAAAAAGGCAGTTTTTGAGTATCACTTTTAGGTGAACAATGATTTTAGTGTGCATTAACTCAAGTCTGTGATGCAAGGAGTGTCTCGTGTTAAGTTAGGTAAAAAGTATTTATTGATAAATCATTGAATCATCCTTCATGTTGATATACTGTGTCTAGATTATCTCAGATTAGTGTGCTAGGGGGAGTCAGCATAAGTGTTTCAAGGGATGTTGTGAGCGATCCGTAAATTCTTGTAAAGGCAGTGAGCCTGACATAGATTGATTGTGACCAAAGCATTATAATCCATAACTAGTGAAAATTAGTGGACTTTGGTACGACCAACACTCCGTCGGTGTATGATCCTTGTACGTAGACCTTTGTGGTGAACCATGTAAAATTTTTGTGTCTTCAATTTGCATACATTTGTATGATAGGTTTAACAAGTTCCTACCAACTTGGGAACCAGATCCATCAATTTAAAAAGAAAAAGTTGACACCCTGATTCACCCCCTCCCCTATAGGGTTTTTTTGGGTCCTTCAATATTGTCTCCAAGGATAGAATATTATTTGATCCTTCAATGATTTAGGAATTTACAGAATTTCCTATATCAATGAAATTAACTGAGATAAGTGGTTTTCTTGGATTAGAAGGTTACTATTAGTGCTTTGTTCAAAATTTTACCAGATTAGATAACCCATTAACCAAGTTGACATGTAAGGGGGTTAGGTTTATATTTCTAGATAACGTAATTAATATTTTGAAGAATTAAAAGGGATATTGGTCAATGAAATGATATTGACTTTACCATCAATATGGGATGGATTTTTGATATACAGTGATGCATCGAAGAAACGACTTTCATTCATCCTTATTTAGAATAACATAGTTCTTTATCATGAATCATGATAGTTAAAGAGCCATGAAAAAAATTATTCAACCCATGATCTTAAGTTGGAAGTCGTACTCTTTTCCATAAAGATATAGAGGTGTTGTTTATATGGTCAAATATGTGAGATATATATAGATCCAAAAAGTGTAAGATTCATTTTTTCAAAAAACCAGCTCAATAAGAGATAGAGGATATGTCAAGAGATTCTAATGTATTATGATTTCTCAATAAACTACGAACATGGGAATGAAAATATGGTGGTTTATTCATTGATTAGGAAAGAAAATGGAATTTTGATGAAAATGAGAATTAAAAAGATTTGGAATTTAGGGATTTGGTAAAGTTATATATGAGAATCATTAGAAAAGTTGAAACAACACTCAATTTACAAAATATTTTCAAACCATGTTTACTAGTGAAGGTAAAATTGTCATAAATTAATGGTAAGAGTTTAAAAACGATAATTAATGTCATGAATGATTTGAATTTAGCATACATTTTTTACAAATATGGTGTGTTGAAATTTATAAATAGTTTTTGTGTTCCACTAATACTTGGGCTAAAGAGGGAGTTACTTTATGAAGGACATAGCTCAAATTTCTCTATATACATTGGTAGTACCAAGATTTATATGGATTTAAGAGAATGTATTTTTTGGGATAATTTGAAGAGGAAAATTTAAAACTATATGTCAAGATATTTGGATTTTAAATAGGTAATGGTTGAGAGACAACATCCTAAATGGATCATAAATATTATCCCTAGTCTTGTATGGAAGTGGGATGATATTAATATAGAAATTATCCCTAGAATACAAAATATACTTAAAATAAATGATTTCATATGGTTTATTAATGACCACCTTACCAAATATGCACATTTACCTAGTATAAGGTAGGATCTACCTCCTGAGTGCCTCACACTAGTCTATATCAAGTATGTTGTGAGAAACTTCATGGTTCACATATTTCGATTGTATCTGATTGTGACCCAGAGTTTACATCCAAATTTTAAACAAGTATTCAGATGTATCTTGACACCAAGCTACATTTGAGCACCTATTATCATCCTAAAATAGTTTTATATTCTAAAAAGGCTATTCAAACATTATAAGACATTCTAAAATCATTCTAACTTGACATTAAAGGTTCATGGGATCAATATTTACCTTTGGTGGAGTTTTCATATAATAATAAATTCCATTCATGAATTCAAATAGAACCACATTAATTTTTGTGTGGGAAAATATATCATATAGAAACTTTTTTGAATGAAGTTAGTGAAATTAATATTTAAGGATCATAACTTCTTGATAAAATGATAAAGATAGTAAGAACTATTCATAGTCATATCAAAGTAGCTCAAAAAAGGAAAAATGTCTATCTAGATAAACAAATGCTATGAAATTTCAAGTAGGGGATCGTGTTTTCTTTAAGGACAGACCCATGTAAGGGTGTTAAAATGTCTAATAATAAAGGGAATGTAAGCCCCAGGTACATCGGTCCTTTTGATATTTTTTATCTAATTAGAGTTGTGGCTTACTATTTGTAAATCCCACCAAGCCTCAATAAAGTGAATGATGTGTTCCATATCTCATTAATGAGGAATCATATAGAAGAATAAATGAAATTACTCAGCTATGAATAAATATAACTATAAATTAATTTATCTTATTGGGAAGTGTGTATCTATATTCTTAACACTGGAGAACAAGATGTGAGGAATCGGACAACTCAGCTAATAAAGGAAATTTGGAGAAATAATAAGATATAAGTGGAAAAATGGGAACCTAAGGAAGTTTTTATTAAGAACTAGATAAATTTTTTTCTGAGGTGATATTCTAGAAATTTTGAGGCTGAAATTTTTGAAGGGGGGGTGGAATGTAACACCTCAGCTTTAATTATAGCATGTGATCATTTCATTATAAAAAACAATAACATAATGCACATAACAATATTCAATAATGTGATTAAAACATAAATTAAAGATAAAAATAATTTAAATTTTATTAATTTAATTTAATTTTTGAATTAATAATTTCAAAATCAATATAAGGTTATTTTTTTTATTTTCTAGAAATAATTGATTTTTGGGTGAATAGTGAAAAATACCGATGATGACACTATTATTACATTATCATGATGTAATAATGATGTGAAAGTTTATTAAAACTTTTTATATATAAAATATATATTTAATTAGTAGTATAATTAATTTAAAAATATATTTTTGAACTTAAATATTTATGTTTGGAATTTTGAAAATCTAGGTAATGTTTTTATTCAAATAGAAAAAAAATTGGTTCTTCTATCTTAATTAAGCATTCAAAAGGTTAGTTTTGATTTTAATTTGGGTTCAAATTAAATTAAGTATAATTTTATTTAACCCAATCCAATTAATTCCATGTTAATTAACATTATATAATATTTTGGTACAAAATCACTTTTATGCAGAAAACATGTATTTTTTTAAAAACAGTTTTTCATTGTGTTTTGTGAACATATATTAAATGTAATTTTTTCTATTTTTTAAAATAAAATTTTTGAAAATTTATTCCATATTTTTAATCATCATGTCAAAAAAATATAATGTAAATTTTATTTTTTTCATAATGAATAGTAACCATGGTACACATTAATAACCACATTTAAGGGTACAATGGGTTTAAAGGGGTTAAAATAAAGGGATAAGGCTTCAAGATAACAAAAAATACTTAAATAAATCTAATTTTTTGGTTATATTTCTCATATGAACATATTATATTCAATTATTTGACAATGTGGAAACACTTTACATGAGTAATACATATATTACATAATAATGTTTCAAGTGTTTACAAGTTTTCAACCCACCTTACTTATAAAAAACCACCTCATCCTCTCACTTATCCATAATTATTGAGCCACATATATCATAAAATACCTAAAAAAATATATTCCCAATTTACATAGATGCATCCTATAGGTTGTTATCTTAAAAAAATACTGCCTCAAGAAGGCTTAAGGTGTAATCCAAATGAGGGTTCCAAAAGAAGAGTTTATCATCTTAACCAAATCCTCTCGATTTATTTATTATTCTAAAACTGCAAATTTTTTGTACCAATAATAATATAATGAAATTATTTTATTATATATAATTAAATTTTATTTTATTTTATGAAACAATTATTATCTCCTTATTCTTCATCTAATGGTAATAAAAACATACTTGTGAGTGTGTGTGGACTACCATATCCACGAAGTGATGTTTATCAATTTTCATCATCATCTCACATGGATGGTTATAAAGATGGATTTAATGAATATATACATACATATATATATATATATATTATAAAATAATTATGATTATATAAATATAAAATATTATAACCCTCCCATCTATTGGAAAATGATAAAGTTTCTCGTGCATAAATGTGGAGTATTGCCTCTACAAAGAGATGTGATTTTTTCATATCATATTTAAATGGATGATGATAATAATATATTTAATGAATATATATGATATGTTTATATAAATATGATTCTATAAATATTAATCACTATATACTTTCTTTCCTTTCTAACCATTAAGAAAATGAAAACACTATTATGCATATGTGCGTATTATCGCCTCTATGAATGATGTATTTTATTTTTCTATTACAACCTTCCATGGATGGTTATAAAATTGTATTAAATGAATAAAAAATAATATTCATGATATTATTAATTTTTTTTAGGTAACCATTTGATGACACCTCCAACCATGGTCAATATACTAGATTAGTTTTTGAGAAATTGACCAAACATACGTAAATAGTTGATGTAAACAAGGAATATTAAATTAATAGATGTAAAATTATTATATAATGACCATAAAAATGTAATATATATGAAAAATATTTTTATGGAAGTATTTAATAAATTTTAATTTATTATTCAGGAGTGTACAATGTGTCCAACCATGCAATAATCCAAGGTAAATGTTTTTTATCTCAATTCTATTCCATTGAGACATATTTTATATTATGGATCAAATTTCATTTATATAGTGTATATAAAAACAATTTAAAATATTATATAATTAATTAATCTTTATTTATGGTATTTAAAATTTCAATTCAATTTTTCTCTTTTAAGGGGTTTTGATTCAAAAGTTATTAATTCCATAAATGATTATTTTACAAGCTCACTCTTATTCAAGATTTTACACAATTAATTATATATTAGAAGAATTATATAATCTATACTCTTAAACACCATTTATTTTCTTCTCATATTATTATTTATAGAGTTTCTATGTTTTCTTCCAAAATTTTCTCTATTTCTACTTATAAATATGAAATTTGTTTTTATGAAAATATGAACTTATTTCTCTCTTTTTAGTAAAGAATATTTATCTTCAATACCCGTTTTCTTTAAATTTTTTATGTTATTATTTATCTAATTTTAAATTATTGAAAAATTAATTTTTCTAAATTCTTTTTAATTTTATAATAATGATTTAAAAATAATCTTTTAGAAAAACTAAATAAGTTTTTTATTTTTTTATAAAAGTATGAAAGGGCTGTTCTTTTTAACTTATATGATGTGAAAGTCTTTTCCTTCCTTTAAAACTAGTGTCTTCTATTTAGATTCCTATAAAAGTTTATATAGTGTTTAAAAGAAAATAATTTCTCATTATTTTATTAATTTAATAATTTTTAATAAAATAAAAATTCATTATTTTATAAATGGTTGAAAATAATTTATGAAATAATTTATAACATCATTTTTCTACAAATGTTATGAAATATTTAAGTGAACGCATTTAATGTTTCACTTTCAATTTTATTTCTAATTATCAAATGGCATCCCTTTATTTCAAACCATCATTTTTAAGGAATTTATGAAATTCTATATCCTTCACAAATTTATGGTTTAAACAAGTTTTTGATATCATTCAATTTCTTGTAATCATGTCATATATCACTATCTATTATTCATTGGACACTATTTTTCTACTTAATATCGATATTTTTAGAATCATGGATATATTTAGTGCCATTTATACTACATTGATATTTTCTTAATCGTATATTATTTTAATATAAGGAGTTAGTTGAAGGAATCATATTAAGAAATTTATTTAATTTACTAGAGAAATATCGACATTTCATATTCTTATGTCAATATAAATATCTATTTATTGATAAGTCACATTGATTATTTTTTATATTATTGATTTAGTATATGAGGAATTCATTGAACATGTGTAAGTGATAGGTGGGGTCCGGCTATAAATAGGCCCTCGATGCATCGACAGGTCTCATGAGACAAATAGTTGGAAAAATTAGTTGGGTATTTCATGTATAAATACCCATTCATTGAAATATCTTAACAAAAGTCCCCAATGGTAAGGTTCTTTATATCTTAGAATGGGGCCCTGATGGTAAGATCATGAAATCTAACATTATTAATTTAATTCATTATTATTTTAGTTATTATTATCTATGTGATTTTTATATTGATATTTTTTATGGATATATATTTTAAATCTCATTATATTTATTAAATTGACTATGTATTAATTTTCAAGTCATCCATAATTTTTAGGATTTATTTATTCATGATAGCTTCCATTGAATGTATCATTTACCAAGTATTTGATATCACCCCTTGATATTTTCCTCCAAGGGATATGAAGTATAAAAATTTGAATGATTTTCAAAGATATAAGAATGTTTTTGATGCTATATTTTATTTTTTCAATGTAAATTGGAAATCATGAATGTATCTTGTCTTCCAAGGCTGATAAACAAATCAATACTTGATGATTTTATCCCTTGTATATTGTATCAATGTAATAAAGTAAACACTGACACCTGGTTACTGGTGTCAGGGTCGTTACAATATCCTAGGACATATGAAACATATGAAATCTCTTTTAGCGGGTATGTTCTCATGACCTCTCTTATTGAATATCATCAAGTTCAAACCTCATGAGAATAATTATCAATGTTTTTATGATCCCCAAACCCTTTATAGTCTAACATCATCTATATACCATCATATAGATGTTATCTAGACCACAAGACATTTTTCATTGAGAATATCACCATGGCCTCTCTAGGTTATCATTATAGTGAGGAACTGTTATAACCTATTAATGTCATGAATATTATAAGGAAACTATCGCATTAATTTTATAAAAAAAGAAAAATTAGTGTATGATAAGATATTTATTTAAATTTTGTTAATCAAATGTATAAGTTAGTTGGTTCCGAGGAATAATTCCAAGAGAAATAGCCTACATATACCTTTTTAAAATAATTTTAGAGGTGTTGTGGATCCTTCACCTTTATTTACTAAAGGAACCATAATATTATTATTTTATAAAAAATCATGGCATATATCCTAGGGTTTAAGATCAAATGTATAAATACTCTTCTTGATATATCATTTTAAAAGGCTTTTGTTTTACATGACCATGTTTAAAAAGCTGCTATATGGTTTAATATGAGTGATTTGATTTGGTATTGATCATTGATTTTAAAAATATTATTGATTAAATAATTTATATGAATTATTATTGATAAGTTTCTTTCAATAAACTAAATCCATTGATGTCTAAACATGAAACAATAATGTTTTATTGATGTTATGCACGTAATTACATTTTTCTCATACAAGAATCAATCCATTGATTAATATGAGATGATAAAATTATGTAGTTAAAAAAATTTGATCCAGAAATAACTCAAATATCCACTATATTTTTAATAATATTCGTAAATCTTCTTGGTAAATATATTATTTCAATTCACATGTATGAGACACAATTTTTATATAATACCCCAGACACAGAAATGGTCAATGAAAATCTTACATGAAGCTTCCCCTTAATTATTTTTATTGCACTATAGTTATTCTTACAATTTTCCCTCTTTCCACATGCAAAGAAGAAAACCTTACGATCATTGATCTCTCCTTATTTAAATATTTTATTTCTTAGACGACATTGAATAATTATCTTGGATTTGAACTTTCCTTAGATCTTTTCACCACTCCCTTATTCTTGTTCGCCAAATATACTACATATATACAATTATAAATTTTCTTATCATATTTTTGAACTATATTTAAAATGTATAATAGTGGAATCCCCATACTATCCATGTTAAAATTAACAATAAAATTGGAGAAAATAGAAAACAAGGGTGAAAGGTATGTAGATGGTTCCTTATCTAGAATTAATCCAATTTTCCATAGTCAATCAATGTACCCAAACATGAGTCAAATAGGATGATCTTGGATCATTTCTTCTCAATTTCATATAAAAAATGTGTTGGAGACTTCATTACTTTCTTTAAAAATTTCCCCTGATATAGATATTGGAGTTTAGACAACACAATATATACATCTTTGTCTTCGAATTATTTTTCTATTTAACATAAAATTAATGATAACGTGGTGTATTAGACATATAATATGTCCTATATAAACCTTTTTATGATTCTTTATCATTATAGTTTCTCTCGGACGAGGATCAACAGGAAGGGGTGATTCCAACACATATGATTTTATCACTCATTATAGTATTATTCACAAGTGTTTGTACCGTACCTAAAAATCCAATAAATAAATTTTAATTTTCCAAAATTAATTGTATTGATAATGAAATATTGGTGTTAATTTTCATTTTTTATAATGAAATCATAGATAATATCATTGATTTATCTTAATTATCGAACCCAACACTTGAATTTTAAACTCCCCAATAAATATAATATTTTAGGAAAAAAGGAATATAATTACCTCAATCTATGATATCATTCCAAATAAATTTATTGAATGAAATTAGTGACTTAATATTATTCTTAAGGGGTTTTATTTTAGTATAAGAAAGCCAATTTTATCAAAGCATGATTATTAATATTCTATATTAACACTAACATAATTAATTACTCATAAACAATGAAATAATCTTACATATAATTTAATTTTCATCTTTTCATGCTTATTAATTATCTAATATATGTGATCACATTAAAAAATACCATGTATAGAAAAAAGTTAAACTATGAAACAATCATGAGTTTTCAAACTACTTATAGAAACCCTATTTTTCTCTATAAGACTTTGAAATATTTCTAGATATGTTTTTAGACCTAGTCACTGATATGGAATGAAATTCTAAGGTTCAATGTGCTAAGAATAAAGTTTATAAATATACTTTATATATTTTATTTTACACACATGTAGTTTCTTAATGAAACATGGATAATTCTTAAACTGAATCTAGGATCAGAAATTAAATACTATGGTTGAATATATAATGTGAGGTTTACCCTAGTCATGACCAAAAATAGATTGGTTTGGGGTGTTTAGATAAAAAAAAATTGGTGGTACGTTCAGTTGGTTAATTAAATAATTAATTTATTTAATAAATTAATTAACCTAATTTTGATTTTCCTTTTTAAACACCGTTATTCCAATTCTCTAGATTGGTCTATATAAAATCTATGAGAATTGTGTGGTTCCTACCACCCATCTTGGGAAAATCAGAATTAGATGATGATGAGACTCCTAATCTAGGCAGATTGATACGTAGTGAATGCAATGATTCCTCTTCTTCATTGGAAAGCATGGTGTTTGTTGATGAATGATCCAAAATATGATATGACTCACCAATTTTTGGATTCCTCCACAAATTGATGAATACATTGAGAATGATCACATTTTTGTTCTTTGATCTGTACTAATTAAGCCTTTATATATGACAGCAAAAAAAAATTAAATTTTTTATTCTGTTTTTCTTACCCAAGATATCCCTGATTGTGTTTATTGGAAAATAAATATTGGGCAACAATTGTTTCACCCTTGTTCTTTTTCTTTTCTTCCCTTAATTCTTTGTGTTCATTGATAATTAGCATACAAGGTATCGGTTCGACACTGTCGAGTGGGACTGAGACCAATTGAACCGCCATATTTGCGGAAGATTCAAGTGTGATGAATGGAACATCAAATAAGGGATTTATTTGGGGGAATTTTTGGTTGATAAGAATCGATTTGTCAAAATGGGTTCCAAATCAATGAAGGGGGGTGCCAACAATGCATGTGCCGTGAATTCATGTGTTGAATGAACCATCAAGATCTGATTTTTTTCCACTAGATGTCTAGAAACAATGAATGGTGGAAAGATCCACTGATTACAGGTGGTATGGAGGAATGATCAAAAGTATATGACCTAGATCTGTAACACAGATCCATAGATCTAACTTTATGGAAATATCATGACTACACAGTGTGTGCATGGATGAACGAATGTCGTATAGTACCCCTGCGGCTACAGTGCTATGGTTTTGGAAAATCTACTTATCACATGTCATGGGACTATTTCACAAACCGTGTGACCCTCCCTAGGTGAAAAAACTATGTAATGGATCACATGGGTAGGTCCATGTGTGGGAGAAAGCTTCGTGTACCAAAGTACATGGACACTAGCAGATTTACAAGGACACATATAGAGACATGGGTAGGACATCAGGTGGTTGAGGAACACTGTGTAGTCTATCTACACGTCGTATATGTTACACTGTTAGTGATCCATGTACTGATAGGGACTTGTAAAGGCAATGGAGTGGGACCACAAACTGTTTGGGTCCCTTACACACTGTGTACCCCTTCTTTTCGTTTGAGGAATATTCAACCTCTCATATCTTCTTCATTTAGACTTGGATTTTGTCCTAAGAGTAGCCTATCCAGAGTGTTTTTTACACATACAATGTGATGGTGGCCTTCACAGTGGCTTTTGATATATGATGTAAGATGTTTCAAGAATGATTCTTATTTAGGCAGTTCTCGATGATGGTAGTGATCAGGCGGATTCATTCGAGTGGTACCCTATGATAGACTTGGGCATGGGTCCTCTATCTATCCACATATTGGTACCTCCTAGACAGATCAAGGAACATGTCCTCTACTTATGGAGTGGTTCCTCTATAAGATAGGGTGCAGGTACTCCTTACATTTAGTAGTATCCCCATGATAGATCATGGTGCAGTTACTCTATCTATAGAGTAGTACCCCCTGAAGGATCAAAGTGTAGGTCCTCTATCTATTGAGTGGTACTCCCCTATGGAATTAGGGCATGAGTCCTCTATCAACTTAGATGTGCTCCCTATCATATATTTTGCGGGTCCTCCTTACACTAAGCGGCACCCTCATGATGCACTAGGGTGTGGGTCCTTATCATGAAGATTGTTTCCCCTCAACTACTGGGAATAACTAAAAGGTGTGGTCCCTTCATATAGTTACTTCTTTGGACTCACACATGAGATAGTGGATATCATCAGTAGAAAATCTAGAACTATTAACACTCTTTCCTAGACAGAGATGTGATATGGAGACCCACATCTCTCTCGTTTGGGTTTATTTGGTTTGAGAATATATATATATTTGTATCCATGTTGTTGGGTTTTTTTACTCTATTTATTTGGGTTAATTTGTCTATATATTCCTATCATGTCTTTTATTTATCCTCCTTCAACTTTTAGGGCATCCTACTCGGCATTCATGTAATCACCCCTATATGGGATTTTCTCACATGTGTTGTGTCTTATTTAAATGACAGGCATGTTGGCGGTGATTACAGAGTAGATTAGGGTTACCTACTACATTTGAACTGAATACATTGTTCGAAGCTTGGAGATTAGGAGCTGGGTTCTTTCAAATTTTACTTTTCCAATTTTTTCTGGTTGGGACAACTTTATGGATGGGTGTGTATTTTTCCCCATTAATTTTTAGTATACATTGTCAAAATATTATACACCCTAGAGGATTTTCATGTATAGTTATTACTATGGATATTATATCTTTTTCTTTTATTCCTTTACACTTATTCATTGATATTATTGGGTGTGTGCATAAAAATATATTTGTAAAAGTCCTCCCATGTTATATATGTGTTTTCTTGCATGTCACCAGCCCCTAGCTTATGGATACAGGCTTGGGGTAGTTCTGACTCAAGCACCATTGGGTTGGTTTGAGACACTACTAGTTGGTTTATTCGGTGATAATAATCCAACCTATACTACAACTCCACAACAAATAATCTTGAATCCCAAGATCCGAGCTAATAATATATAGTTCCTTTAGTGTTCCCTCGATTACCATATTCGATCAACTATCATTTATGGCTAAAACAAACCACCGTGGGAATTACTTTCCCATAAATATTAAACTAAAATCCCATTCATTATCATTGAAAAAATGTTTTAAAAGAATTATTTGAAATACGACTTAACAAAAGAAATACTTGTTTTAAAATTACAAAAAAATACAATGTTGGAAATAAAGTAAGGAAAATATGTTAAATCCAAAGGGAATACCTAAACCAAGATCTATCTTCCCCTCCTCCATAACTCCAATTCATAATTATGAATCACCGCTGAAAATGAATGATGGATTCCCTTTACCTGTACCATGAATTATAATCATTACATGTCAACCATGATGAACATACAAGGGTGAGTAAAAATTTAATAGGATTTTCCCAAGACTCTAATACACATCCATGCCATGGTAAGTCCAAATGAAATTCTAGTAATTGTGATAAATAAAATTATTTTAAAGGTAGATTGACTAATTTATCCCATTTTTTTGAAATGAAAACGTTATTTGAAAAGGATTATAAATTTATCTAAAATAATTTCATTGAAATTAAATCCACCAATTATTTCATCAAATTCCTATTCCATCCTAAAAACTATAAACCTAGTGAAATACAAATTTTCATAAATTTCAAGAAAAATTCTCAATTTTTAAAAGAGAAAGAAAAAAAATACCCATTTTATAATCTCTAGTGGAAAATATCTTTATTTTGTAAATCATTTCCTTATAATAAGGATTCTTGGGTATCACCTAGTGGGAAATATCTATTTTTTGAATTCTATTACTATCTTGATTTACCAAGGTATGAATCTCCATTCATATATCCAACACTCACACTGTAGTGAGTGTTTCCTTTCTTCTTAGTTCATCCTAGTCATTGATCACCTTAACACACACTCCTTAATGCACCCATATTCATAGATATAACTTACTAAAACACTTTTAACACACATACCCACCAAGTAGATAAAATCACAAAATCCAATATAAAATAAACATAAAGAAATTCAAGCAATTCAAGGCCAATTTATGCGAACTAATGTAGCATATAGGTAAAGAATTTTAATGAAATTTAATCATTTTAAAAAAATTCAATTTTCAATTGAAATATCCATTTTCAATCCTAAACATTCACACTAACTTCCTTTTAAAAACCTCTTTTTTTTAAAAAAAAATCCAAAATAAAATTAATTTAGACAATTGCAAATATATACTTCCAAATTCTCAATTTTATTCCAAATTAATGATTATAAACCCACCAAATTTTCCATCAAAATCATTTATATCAAAATATAGATTTTTCATAAAAAACTTAATTCCATAAGAAATAAATCATGTAGTCCTCAGTAGATTATAATAAATCAACAATACATATGAAATTAACCAATTTATAAAAGATATCAGATCCACCATTGTAGTCACCTTGTTTATGGTAAACCCTAACTTCATCATCTTTGTATTTAAGTGAGATAAAGAGAATAAATGATAGAGAGAGAGAAAGTAAATCTAGGTTTTACTTATTATCTGACATCCAATCAAACTATAACGATTGAATTTATTGATGAAAGGTATATATATCACTAAAATAACCATAAATATCTCTATAAATCTCCCAAGTAGGTTTTATAGGAAGAACTAATCATTTTAAATGCGTTTCTGGTGCTGAAAAATGGATATAATCCACTTAAACCTAAATGAACGGTCACCATGAATAGTACCCAATATAATTAATTCCACTATACCCTAAAATAGGAGTGTAGGATCTCCATATCTAATAGGGCCTTTTTTCCTTGGTTCCAAAATCTTCAAGACTATTCTCTGACCGTACATAATACTATGTAACCCATAGAAACATTACCAAACTTATATCTAAAGCTTTAATTCATATGAAACATTGTCTCTAGGATATTCACCCCATTATGAATTTAATGGTGTAGTTAAAACTCAATTTTAATATTAGATAAGAATCCATTTATAAAAAATAATCAAGAACATTCCATGAAACAATATTTAAGAATTAAAATTATATTCTACAGTTATAATTAATAAATCATAAAAATTTGGGAATTATAATTTTCCCAACTATGGGTATTTCATACCTAAAAAGACATTGAGAACTCTCATAAATATATAGATCTAATAAATTCTACAACATTTTATCCTCTATCTCTCTTATCTCTTGATAGATTATCCCATGCTTCCATAACACCTGAATAAAAAAAATACTCCATCCTATAAGGATCTTTTCTCCATGATCGACAACCTAAATAAGATTCTCAACATAAGAAGCATTGGGTTATGACTCGAATAACACCTATCTCAAAAAATGATCTAGGTATGGTTGATACTTAATCATTTTTGAAATATCGAAAATTTCATGAAATATTGCATAAAATTATGGTAAATAAAATCTATAATCCACCCCACTGATTTGGTCCATGATTTAAAATGGCCCCACATAACAAGAAATACACTTTAATTGTTTCCTAATCCATCTGTGACCCTATCATTGAGTCACTTTTTGAAATAAACATCTCAAACCTCAAATTTCATGGGCCTTTATTGAAAATTAGAATAATAATTATATTGACTTTTGGATGAAATCATACACTTTTGAATCAAATTAACTTGCTCAGACATCTCCTATATCAAAATGGGTCTTGTAAAAGAGCTCTCAAATATTTCAATCGCGCATAATGGAGAATGACATGGTTGATAATAAAACACCTTGAAAGGTTCCATATGGATAAATTAATATTAACTATTATTATATGTAAAATAAAAAAATTGAAGATAATCCTATCAAGATATTCGTAAATATAGATCACATGCTTAGATCATGTATTAAAAAATCCAAATAACATGCTCCTTTTTTTTCTATTTATTTATTGATGACATTTTGTTATCATAATTACTTGAGTCCCCATAGTATTGTAGGGTCCTCTTCAGAATCTCTATGTAAACCTAGGATCACTTTATGATATTATAGACTTTGAAACTTAACGAAATTCATGTGATAATCTACTATCATCGACACCCCATCATAATTTCATGGTAATCTCTAAAACCTCATAACAAAGTCCATAGATACATCCTCCAATTTCTATGGTGCAACTGATAGAGGCAATAACAACCCCATTTTCCATTGGTGCTTCATCATTAATAGTAAGAATACCAGCTAAAATGAAACAAAATTTGAAACATATATCTTCCATCATAACCACTAGAATGACTGTCTAATATCATGATAAACTTGGTTTCACCAAGATATACTGAACAACTCAAATAGTGGAAGGATTTCAAAATATCACTCCTGATATTTATAGGAACCAAAACCACCCTCTAAAATAAATGATTTAACCATCAAAAACTGAACACCCTTTAGTGATCTCCCCACCATTCATAATTTCATTTACCCTCTTGTATCCCTTATTGGTAAATTAATCCACTTTCACCCACTCCACTAACATGGATTCTACACTGAAACATGAAATAACCACACTATGTGTCGCCTATATTACCTCTAGGTGGAAAAATGACAATAATCCACTGAACATCCACTAATCACCAGCTTCCTACATAGCCTAGGTCATATTTTTTCAAAATGAAGGCATATACCACCACATTAACTTTCCCAAATGTGTACATGGTCTTGAAATAAAATTTATAAATATATTATACCTACTTATGCTATCTCATGTTGAGGTCAAGCTATGAAAAAATATACTTAAAACACTTATGATCCATGTACACTAAGAATTTATCCCTGAAGATGTAATGGATCAAAATTTTTAGGGTATGAAAAATTATATTTTGATCTAAGTAGTGGGATGATTAATTATTCTCATGAGGCCTCAGCTGACTAGACCCATAAGTTAAAACTTCAATTCCCTGTATCGGAATAAATATAAAACCAAATCCTGATGCATCATAAAACATTCCATAACCAACAACAGATTCAATAAGAATCATAACATGTGATAAATTAATCCATTTTTTTATTATTAAAATTCTTCTTGACATTACCTAAACCATTAAAACATTGATCCCTTCTAATATAGTGCATTCATAAGATAAATTAACCTTGAAAAGTATCGAATAATTCTCTAATAATATCTATAGATCCATTTAAACATCATATCATGAACATATTATTTAGTATTCACCAGGAAATCACTACCTTGGACTTATTAAGATTGATATATTTATATCCCTCATCAGAAATAATATGGCCAAGGAACTTCACCTATTGAATAAAAAAATGAAATTTACAGAATTTTATATAAAACCTATGCTTGTACCAAAACCTTATATCAATTTTTAGATACTTATCATGGTCCTTGAATAAATAATTGAATGATAAAAAATACCACCAGAAAAGAGTCTACGTATAAATGGAATATATTGTTCATAAAGTAAATTAAAATTAGTACTGTGTTGGTAACTTCAAAAGGAAAGAGAAAAAACTCTAAATAACTATATTAATGAAAAAAATACATTTTCTAATACCCTTATATTTCACTATTAACTAACGATAACATGAAAAAACATTGTTTTTATAGAACCATTGATCTCCAATCATATAGTCAAATAGATCTTCAATTTTTGATAAAATATATTTATTATTCACTATCACTTGGTTCATTTTTGGATACTCAATACATGACCTCAAGATACTATGTATTATACTGACATTTACTTTTAAGTGTGTTCTTTGGTTATTGATGTCTTTACTTATTCTAGTCCTTATTTTTGAAATAAATATGTTTATATAAAGTCTTTTGAGCTTCTAAAATATTTTGTAATATTAAATGAGAGGTTTTGGCAACATTCTACTAAAATAGGTGGTACCACATCATAACCCTCATGACCAGAACATAGAGTAGTTGTCTTCACCATGGTAGTATTAGTTGTGCTATAGAGTTATTTTGGGGGTTAATTCTATTCCACAGAGAAAATGGTTGTGTCTTAGTGACCTTGACCATTGGAGGCTACTCCATGGCCTACGTTGTAGAGGGATATTTGGTAAGGGTTGGGTTTTGGTGTATTAGAACATATCGCAAAAATTTTCATCATTAGTTATAGAAAACATAAAAAACTCAAGTGTTAGGAGTTGTGGTTTTAATGGTTCATTTTGAGGATTAAATGAGATCCATCGTTTTGTTTTATAAAAGGGTTTAATAAGGGGTTTTCATCAAACTCATACCCATAGAAATACCCAGTTGTCCCCTTCGCTTAGTGTTTATTTTCTAGGTTTTGAAGGAAAACTGAATATTTTAATCCACGCCACAGTATCCCTATTTACACTATAGGGGTCATGTTTCAATATTTTTCATAGTGAATCACCTAGTCTTTCATCATAGTGTTATTCCCTATTCTGTGGTAGTTTATTTTGCACTATATCACCTTTCTTGCACCAAGGATCCTCCTATATATCTAGAGGCTTCACCTATTCATCCTTATGAATACCTCATCAGGGTCTTGAAATTATATTATCAAGATAAGTGATTTCTATGGTCATTACTATTATTTTAAACCTTTGATTGTTATATATTTTAAAATTATTTTCACTGAATTTCTAAATCCTTATTTTATTTTTGATAAATGGTCTTTGAAATGACATATTGTGTGATGAAAAGTTCATGATAATGATTGATTGTTGATTTTCAGAACAGGTGTTCTTGAATTAGAAGAATGATTATTGACATATTTTTTATGAAATTATATTGAATGAGATATTTAATGATTTGATATGTAATTATTCAAGGAATTATAATAAAATCCAATTCATATTGGTTTTTGTATCAAATTCATGAATTTTGATGAAACCCATTTGGTGTTGGTTTTTAAAAGAATAACATGAGTTTATGATAAAACCCTATTGAGGATAGTTTTTAAAATAAAACGAATCTTTTGAAACTTGAATTTGGGGATTAATTAAATGATGATTGAAATGAATTTTGAATTAATGATAGACCCTTGTAAATTGTGTCAATTACCTTGATGCATGTGGGAGACTGGGTAGTTGAGTGGGAAGAACACATGCTAGGAATGTATTATCCCTATCTATCAATGGATTAATGATGATAATGAAACCAAACTAATTTAGGGTAGGGTTATTAGTCCTTAGGGATATTCTCATTTTCAACCATAGGGAGGTTCCTTATGCACTGTGGAAGACATGAATCACCAAGATGTGTGAGAATCCTTTTTTATCGTACACTTAGGTCTCTTAATCATAGTGCTATGATTGGAAATTACTTTGAATGAATTATTATATAAATGTTTTACTCATGTCAGTTTTTATAGAAATTATTATTTATAATCTCATTTGAGATATGTTTTATTCATGTCCATTTGAAAAAGATGCTTGATTATGCATGCTTTTATGAATAAGTTGTTTTACCTATTTTCTAGAAGCTGTTGAAAATCTACCATATCTACTAAATCTTGCTACCTCCAAGTAGACTTGTCACCTCCATGCTCAACCATATCACCCAAAATACACTACCATTCTCGATTATACACCTGCACCGTCGCGCTCTTCCTCCTCAATCATTTCTCCCCACGAGACTCCTTCCATTCAGCTAGCTTTCTATACCTGCTACTCCATTCACGCTTAGGGTTACGAGAGACCTCCAATCAATACAACAGAATCATTGCGCAACTCCTACCATAGTACTCACCTCCTCCCATATACCATCTATACTACACTATATCATCTTCACATCTATGGAACTCCTCACTGTCGCGACTTCGCACTTCCGATTCACCAGTTCGAAAACATCCATCTTTTTTGCTTCATCGTCATCCTACATATTCACCAAGATCATTCTCTGAAATCTACGGCTGACACTGATTTTCGACACTTTGACTTAACCTCTTAGGATATCCACAAACTAGGGTTTCAGAAGCTTCTACAATTGGTTTCTAAAATATAGAGTTTCATGTGCTTCTTGGTCGGTTACCAGGTCTCCATCGTCATGGTCGTACATCAATTACACTATTAACCATCCCGATGGACAACCTTCAACCACTTCACAAACCCTATTACAATCAACAATACCTTATCCATAGAGACTACAATTCCAGATCTTTGAAACCGCTATGTTATGTTGATATCATGGAAATAATTAATCTTTCTTTTGCTTCACATATCTAACCGATTGGTCAACATTTTACCTAACTGGAAATCCAACCTATTATAGATGGATCCATCATATGGTAATATTTCTTTCATAAAATCTCTAACATTTTCCTCTATTTCAATGTTTCACATTTCTCTATATTCATACCAAATTATAATGCTAAAATATGATACATATTCATTCACATATAAGTAAATAGGGATCCACAATGTTCGGTCTTCCACCATTTTTATACGATTGAATGTCTTCAGAGACCCTACAGACCCAATACTAAGAAAAATGTGTGTTCTTCTCAAATTCTAAAAAAAAATTCCCTTCTCTCCAAGATTTATTAATTTCAGTTTAATAGTAGTACATTTTCAAACAATATTTTCCTACAACACCTATTCCAATTCACCATTTATGGAATGTACTTCTTCTGTTTGGCCATGCTTACATCATCAATTTTTTTCCATGGATGATATTGATTTCTTCTAACACTTAAAAGTATCCTAAAATTTAGTAATTCTTAAATTATATCACTCAATATAAATGTTTCCAATTTCATTCATAAATATTCCCTGTTCAGTTCATTGATGTTTTTTAAAACGTCTTAGACTATATGCATAGTGGACTAACTTTTTTCTCCGCTCTATTTTTTTATTTAAGTCTATTCATAAAAAAATTCACTATTGGTATATAATACATCTGCATTCAGGAATCAGAAATTACAGATTCACTTCATTCTGTCTACCACCATTACTATATAGATTTCTTTCCTTAATAACCCTATAGATGTAGAGCTCGAAAAAAGGTATGTTATCTCATATCCCATTGTTAGTGTTCTATTGTTTATGATTACTATAAACAATGCATTTCCTATTGGAAAATTTTCCTATTTTTTTATTTCATGTCACTGTATACTAACAGTTTTAATGTTTGATACTATGATAGTATTTCCCCAAAAAATGTTACAACTCTATCCTCTGGACTGATGCCTTCTGTGGCAGGTAAATTAATTATCTTGCATTTTCTTTAGCTAAGGAAATATTCATATAAATTGTTTTATTTATCTTTTTTTGATCATATCTCATCCAATGATCTCATCCCACAACATCCTTTTATTGCAGGGTACACTAAATTTTGAGTTGTTGTTCCTTTCCATCCAGTTGAAGACTTTTCAACCTGGAATATATCAAATAAACAAATTAAGGAGGTGACTGCATTTACTGACTGCATGATTTTTATGAATGAAAAATCATAAAATGATGTTTTATGTATTTTGTATGGTATGTGTCAACTTAGTTAATTACATTTTCTCAAACTGAGGAATTATTATTTTTAGATTATAAGGAATAGATAATATTTTTGGTTGTGCACAATAACATACGTTCGAGTATACCCAAATCTTATTCCCTTTATTTTTTTCACAGATTTTTTGTTTGGCTTGTGTATTTAATATCCATTATACACATTCTATTTTACCCATATTTTATGATAATAGTTACTATATACATATAAACAAAAAATATTCTTCTGTGTATAATTTCATATACATGATTCACTTTTTAGATCATGTATATACCAGTTAATTGCTTGCAAACCATCCAACCATATGAATTGGTTTCACAGATTTTTGAAAATAGAGCCATATATATGTATTATACATTGAATTTTATCACTTGACCATTCATAAAATGATTCAATCAAATAATTTCACTTTGCATCAACCATTTACTCTTGTGTAATTACAAATTCATCCAATTTGATGTTTGCCTTTTCAATGTATATTATATTCACATTACATTCCACTGTGCATAATTTGATTCATTGCACACCTTGAAAATGAAATATAGTGAAACAAACTTTAACCATATGACTAGAGTCTATTTTGAAATACCCTACACAGGTTTGTTAGAAATACATTAATTTCTTACTATTTACCTTTAAACACATTATCTGTTGTTTCCAATCACTTTTAATTTCAATGTAAAATACTCTTTCTCTACATTATTTTTTTATTCTTATTTACTATCTTATTTTATCCACCATATCAAAACATGTTTCTTTTTAGGTAACATAAACTGATTTTTTACATTCTTATTTCTGATCACTTTTCATTTAAATATACAGTACTCCTTAGTTTTTGAGATTTCTTGTGATGAATAAAATAATGAAGAGATCTAATCCTGGGACTAAATGGATATTCATGGGATCTACAAAGTTAAACCATTCTATGACTGCTTGATTTCTATCACTGAAAAATCTTCACGTTATGTGTTTCATATGTTTTAGAGTATTTTTCAACAAAGAGAAATAAATTTTTTTAAACTATGAACTCCCAACTATATTACCTTTCAAAGACACCACATTGAATGAAATCGTGATTCTTATTAATCCTCACCCCATCATCTTTTGAAGCCCATTAACTCCATTCAAAATCCAGAAACCTTGAAACTCTCTCTAAGATGCCTTTCACTATTTATCACAATCTCACCTCTTTCCTCCAACTTTACCTTCACCTCCACCTTTCTCTGTAAGGCTCTCTCAATTTGATCAGAAAGACCAGAAATTTATTTATTGAAACCTCTAGGAACAAGGGGCTTCTCTCCTACTATAAATGACATGCTCTCTGCAACAATTTCTACTACACAGATACTGGGTTTTTTTATTGATACCATCTTCGTATCGTTCTGGTACCAATTTTACTTTCCAATAAGTTTTATTTTATACCAAAAAATCTAAATGATAGTTTTTTGATTCTTTTTTACTAGAAAAAGGTTAAATTTAAATATTTTAATCAATATTAATTTGCTTTGAGTGCTTCTCGAGATTCATATGAAATATTTTTTTCCAAAATAATCTTAATGTTGGTTACATAAAATTTCTAGTTTCTTGTGACATTTATTTTTTATCCACTTTCTTGTGACATATTTTCCTTCATTATGACTTGTTTAATATAGATTTTTAATGATATTACCATCTTATATTTTTTTCATCTTTATTTCATCTTTAGACAACCAGGATCTAAAGACTGTAAATCTTATTAGTCATAATGTTTTATTATTTTTGTTGACTTTGATTTATTCCTCATGCATTGTATAAACCAGTTCTGCAAATATGTAGGTTTTGAAATTATTTTGTATCTTATATGTATCAGGTATATACATATTCAAGTGAAAATATGCAGGTTTGAATATTATTTTTATCTTATATGTATCACGTATATACATATTTTGGTTTGAATATTTTTTGTAACTTATATGTGTTCAGAATTGAAATATGCAGGTTCATATTTTTTTTCTTATGCAGATTTAGATTCTATTTATTTTATTCTTATCTTTTCATTTCTATGAACTAAAATAAATAGCTTCATATTTTTTTTGATTTCTAATTTTATGATTTCACTTGTCACCAATATTTTCTACTAACTCTAACTGCATTCTCAATATAGATAAACATATTCTATGATTTTGATTGTGAGGATGTGGTCCATCATAATCTTCAATTTCATTGAGACAACATGAATACAACAAGCTATTTCATTGAACTGCACACCCAAATGAAGGAATAACAAAATAAGAGGACTGAAAAAATGACATATTATTTCTTCTACAATATTGTAATACTGCATGTTGATTGATTTTTTAATTTTCATATTTTTTTCCTGATTAGGTTCTTACAAAAAGAAGTGTATTATGGTATGCAGTTTGCAATAGGAAGGTAATAATGAATCTTTATTGATTTACCTATAGCTCCTCCGACTGGTCCACCTCTGAAGTCCCTTATGTAAATATGCAGGTTCATGTTTCCATTTTCATGAGCAATTTGTATGTCCCAATTTTTATGGTGGTGTTCTTTTTCATGCATAAAAGAGGATGAAAGTGGTGTTTTTGTATACATCTCATATCTAATAATGTAGTCTGAATGTGTAACCTATTTCTATTTTTTCAGATGTGATGTTTTGGTTGGTGTTTTGTTTTCATGTTGGTTCTCTTTTAACGGTTCACACTTCACCACAAAGTGGTTTTAATTAGATAATAAAAAAAAGGATTATGAGTAACACATGGTTTAGAGAAACCATGACAAATGTTATCTTCTTTCTATTTTTTTCTAATTATTTCTTATACGTTTTCATTCATATTTTTTATTCTACAAATTTAGTATGGTGTTATTATTTTTAAACAATTTTTTCTATGCAGAAAATATTGTTCCAAGCTTTTGAAAGTGAATATTTGTACAACGTGATAGGATCTTTGGGTGACATCCTATAACTTCAAGTAACATTCAATGATTGATACAGTTCTATAAATAAAAAACATTACTACTACTGATATGTATTGTGAATTTCAAATGTCTATTTGAATGTTCTTTTCATTCATGTATTTCAATTCTCCATACTGAAAATAATTTTTTATTCATTACATATTATCCTAAATGTTTTCAGATGTATTTATCCCAAATGTTATCTACTTTCATAATGATGTCTCTATTTTTTCCAATTGTATTGCAATATTAAGTATCATTATTTTTTGATTTCAATATATTTAATATTCATGTTCATTATTAACTTTGAAATATAACATTGTATTCTTGAAAATAATAATTCAACCGTATTGTCGTGTGAACGCACGAGTGAGTACAAGTGTTTCTTAAAGCATAGTTTGAAATGAACTATGAAAATGTTTACATTACATGATCTATTTACATTAAGTATAAATTGTTTATTTAATATGGAATTATTATGAAATGATTGTTGAAATCCATTGGGTCTTGTAGATCACACCCTACCTTTTCCATTGGGGTGTTTATAGATTTTCTTATTCTAGGTCTAGGTAAAAGGAAGGAACTACATAGACGTAGAGGGTGTTCCAAACCTATGGGACCTTCCAGAGTTGGTATTATGATGGATTTTGTTATCAACCAATTATGCAGAGTTGTCTTTCCATATTTGAGACTTGTATTAGGATGTTTTGAACCCTTTTTCTCCTATAGAGTGTTTGTTATATCGATAGTTTTATTGTTCCATTATTCAATACATTAATTTGACTTGGTACTCTTATGGTGAAATTATTTCCTCTTTACTTTTATTGATGCAATGGTGTGTTTCACTAGCCCATGGGAATGAGGAAAAATCTTCGGGTTATTTCAGGATCAGCTTGGGTACTATTTATGTGGATTATCTAGGTTTTTTCTTTAAAATTTGGTATTAGATATGGTTGAGCCTCCACTTCAATGTTAGTATGCAGTTTGGGAATGTATTTTTAGGACTTGAGGGGAATATTATGAGTGAGTTTCTAGCCCACTCTCAATGTAATGATATTTAAGTTACATTGTGTTGTTGGGGAAAGTGACTTTGAAAAAAAATCTATGTTTTTATTCTTGAATTTTACCTAAATTTGATTTGAATAAACATGTTGATTCCCTTTTATATAGTGGATGATCTCATACCTCTTGACTAAAATTTTCTATGATGGTGTCTATTACCATTCCCCCAAGAATAAATTTTAATAGACCCTGTGAGGGAGTTACTGATAAATCATAGTACGAAAACCCTCTAGTTGTTCAGATCCTTTTAGAGTTTGTTGTGTATATATTACAAGATATAGTCCATATATAAGCACCTATTGTTGATTGGGATATAGATATCATATCATATAGGGTCCATAAAAGAGACCTTGCCCAAGAGTTTCTTCATTTCAAACCACTGTCTTTCCAGGGTACTAATAATCCTCAGGAGGTAGAGGATTTGTTTAAGAAAGTTAAGAAACTCTATCATTTCTTATAGATTTTTGATTCTATTAATGTGAAATGTGTTTCTTTTAATCTAGAAGGGAATATCATGTAAGATCCCATATATTTTTAGGTACGTACCATTTTGAATTTTTTTCATTTGAGCCTTAGTGGTTGTTTCTTGTTTAGAGATGGAGGTGTTTTATTGGGAAAAATGGATTAAATTTCATGGAAGTCTGTTTCTTGAATAAAATCAATCTTCTTTTGTCAGGAAACATGATAAAACTTGAGAGGTTCCATATAGGGATCCATTCAGAATTTCTATTTTAGTTAAAGGAGGCCTGGTATAAATGGTTCAATTTTTACGATGGGTTCTTGGAATGTTGAGAAACCTTGAAGGGGGTTAGGTTTCAATATGGTAATTGGGAAGAAATATTGTCAGTAGAACAGTTACATGTCGTGTAACTGTAATACATGCAATGTAATTTTTTCCAGACACATGATGTGAATGGTTGAAAGTTTTAAACTGATTCACGACATGAATAGAGTACATGATGTGTAATTACATTACACGTCATTTAACATTTGATCAGAATAAATAATTATTTGAGGTGACTAGTTTTTGGGTATATCCTATTAAAAATAATTACATCACGTCTAACTATGTTACAAATCATGTAATTCTCCAACGAATATTTTTAAAGAGTTTCATATGGTTTAATTTTATTTCAAACTCACATAATGCTTTCTCCTCTCAATCTTGGGGCACCTACTAGGCATTTTAAGAGCACATCTCTTAATTTCAGACACACTGTTTATGTAATTGATCCTTGAGTGAGTGGTTCTACGTTGGTTCCCTCTTCTCATCTGTCATTATCCGACCATAGTTGTGTAATCTATTGACCTTGTGAATTATTGGTTTCGATCTTGATCAGTTTTGATCTAGGAACCTTCTTTCCATAAGCTACACATTCTTTCTCATGGGAATTTTCCATTGAAATAATTGTTTGATCACCAGTTAAAGGTAGGGAGTCTAAACCTTAACCCTATGGTTTTATAATTGTCATGTATGTTCAATATAGAAAATTGTGCCATTATATTGTTCTCTAAATGCATTTAATTATCCCTTGGAGTCCCATTGAGTCCAATTTATTATTGACCTACCTTGTGGATTCAGTTAGGGTTTGAAAACCCTTGAATATAAATGAATTTTTTAATAGATTAAAGTGTGTTTAGTATGACATGGATTATGGGAGATCTCTTGATATATAATCCCCTTGTCTTGTATTGTTTACTGAGAATACTTGAATGTTAATTGTCATGGAAAAATTGATATATGAAATGTGTAATGGAAAGATGAATGGTAATTTTCATAATTAATAATTGGTCCATAATATGTGATATTGTGATATCCTTGTTGCTATGACTTGTGTTGTGATTAAATGTTGTAATGATTATAAAGGGTGTTTTCATAGTGACTTATGCTGAAATTCTTATATAGTAGGCTTGGACCAGTGATACATGTTGAAATGATTATATAGAGTGTTATGCCCAGTGATAGATTCTAAAATGATTATATAGAATGTTATGGCTAGTGATATATGTTCAAATGCTTATATAGAAGGATATGCCTAGTTTTTATATTGAAATACATATATAGTAGGATAGGCCCAGTGAAACATTATGAAATTATTATATAGCGCGATTGGCCTTGATTAAATACTGAAATTCTTATATATAGGGTTTGACCTAGATTTGTGTGATTTATACCTTGGATATAAGGTTATAGTTGGCATGATTGTGATACATGCTCAAAGGCATTATGTCCTTCTGCCAATGTAAGATGATGTGGTATTAATTTAATTCATTAATTAATTAATATACTTGTTTATTATATTATTAGATGCACTTATTATCTGACTGACTATGCTTAGAGATGATGGTTTCAACCTACTGAGTTTCACATCCTATTCAAGCCTTTGTTTTGTACCCGAGAAGATTATATTGTTGCAGTTTTGGACATGAGAGAAAAACCTTACAGTTGATTAATTTCTTACTGGGTGGGCAGGAGTTTGGAGATGGGACAAACATGGGGTTCGGGACTAAGGACTTTTGAGTATTTTGTTGAGTCTACATGTCTTTTATTTATTATTAATTCTAGGATGATTTTGAGTTATATTCCAGCATTTCATTGGATTATTATTTTATAATTTATTGTATTATTCAGATGGATTTGATTATTGGTTTTCTACTGAATTATATTGTTTCTATTTTCCCACTCTCTTATATTTATATTATTATTACTGGTATTGGTATGTTCCACTTTTTTATAACGTTGGAACTGGGGGGTATAGTATCCCCAATATAATTATCACACCTCGGATGCTAGTTGGAAGCCTTTCTCATGCAGGGAGTCACGTTGTTGGTCTCATAACCAACCCGTTTTGGCCATGTGAGATAGTGTCAGATTAGGGTATGTTATAAAGTGTCATCAAAGGATTAGGTTTATTTTCTATTTCTTTACTATTTTGGGAAAGGTAGAAAGGAGAATAGAATGTTTTGGGACTTATTAATAATCTTGTTCATGAGAGTATCTAACCCATGTAAGGAGGAAATTTGAGTTCCTAGGGGTGGATTGTTGTTTATAATATTATCTTATTAGAGTTGTTGTTATTTCACCCTGAGTGATTGATATATTGTGTGAGGTTAAGATTTTATGATGTCATTGGATTTTTATATTTATACTAGTGGCTTAGTATGATGCTGAAAGAGTACGCATGCATCATAATTGGCATGTAGGTATATATATTGACATTCATTTTTCATGGTAAGGACATATTTATTTTTCATTTGATGTATATTTACCTATTGAAATATGATATGAGAAATCTATTATACTTGGTAAATGAAATAAATGATCTTTTATGACATCCTGAAATACTTTTAAGCCATGTTTTGAGAGACTTGGAGTCAATGGTTCTCTATTGTTGTCCCCTGTTGAGGTTGAATTTGTTATAGCTAGTGTTCTAAGGGGGTTGTTTGTCTTATAGAGAAAATACCTCATCATTGTCCATGATTTGAGAATCATGAGAGTGGAAATCAGTAGGATCCTAACACAAATAAATCAGGTCCTCATGTATTTCATGAGGATTAGATGGATGTTCAACTTCGTGACAGATACCTGAGGGTCATGATATCTATGGAAAGAGAGACTTTTTGCATAATTTCTTGGATGTTTGAGCTAACAAGAGAGTTTAAACTACAACATCCACTATTTTTACCAGGGAGGGAGGCCCTCAGGTAGCTAAGTTATGGATTAAGTCATCCCAGATGATTTTTAAGCATCTTGATACACCCAACTATAGGAGGGTGAAGCTTGCTGCGTATATGATTTCTGAACCATCCAAACATTAGAGGGACATTTTGGATTAGGTATGGTAGGATGAGGATTTCTATTGGAATGAATTCAAGATGATCTTCCTGGTATATTTCAATCCTAAGATTTTTAGTGCTGATAATAATTGTGAGTTTATTCACCTGACACAGGAGAGCATGATAGTGTTTGACTATGTTGAATCTTTCACTGAACTTCAGTGATTTTTTCCATCTTTTGTAGCTAATGAGATATCCAGGGTAAAACTTTTTCAGGATGTTCTTCACAATGAGATCATGTCATAGGTGAAAATTTTATGTCTAAGCAGTTTTATTGATGTGATGAAATAGACACTCATCAGGGAAGGGAATCTGAGAGAGGCCCCAAGTAGCGGTTAGGATGTTTCATTAGGGAAAATTGTGAACTCTTCTTCTAGTGGAAATAAGTGTCTCTATATCATTTTTTATCAAGGAAGTAGTGTTTAGAGTATTTAGGGCAGTGGGATTCCATCTGAAGACCATGTTTGATTCTAGTACTATAAGTGTGGAATGATAGGCCACAAACAACCTCAGTGTTTGTACCCTACTTTGGAGTTTCATTCTTCTGGAAGAATGGTCCATGTAAAAATGTTTTGTAGGGTCATGTAAAAGCATAGCATTATTAGGGTAATAGGATAGTTACCAGCATCTAGGTAGGACTTAGATAAGCCTCAATAGACATGTACCTATAGTTCAATAGGATTTTCTGGTCAAGGTAGGGGACGTGGTACCTCAGTACAATAATGGAAGTACCATTCATAGGTTATAGCTCATGGGAGTCATTTTGGAGCCCAGGGAAGAGGGGTTGATCAGATACACATTATGCAGACTACTCCGACTATTGTAAATGCAGGACTATCTACTATCATAGGTAGGATTCTTGAATCATCTACCCTTGTTTGTTTTTTTGGATATAATATTATCACATTACTTTCTATCTTACCTTTTTGTAAATGGTTTGGTCTTGGATGTGGAAATCTTGGATGATGTTTTGACCATAGACGCATTGTTGGGAGTGTGGTCAGAGAATATCAAATGTTACAAAGCATGTTCTCTAGTGATTGGTGGTCACCATTTCTTTTGGGAACCATTCATGCTAAAAATAATAGTTTTTTATTTGATTTTATGTATGGATTGGTTAGTCCTATACTAGGATCATATCGACAATTAAAAAAAGAGAGTAAACTTTTTATCTCTAGAAGGAGGTAGCTATTCTCACTAGGGTGAGTGGGATCTTTAGGTTGGTTGTGAAGGACCAATTTAGTACATATTAGTTTGTCTCATGGCTCAAATAGCTAGTATTCATCTAGGTAACAGTGGAATGTAGAAATATTATTTTCATCCAATGGAAGACCATTTTTAGGATGTCTTTCCTAATGAGTTCTATATATTACCACCCGAGTGAGAGATCAGGTTTATGATTGAGTTGATGTTAGGAGTAGAACTAGCAGAGCTTCGGGAGTGAAAGTCCTATTGGAAGATATGGAAGCTAAAGGTTTCATATGTCCATGTATATCTCCTTAGGGGTTTTTTTCTCTTCTCCATGAAAGCTGATGAGACTTTTTCTCTTGTGTGTGGATTATTCAAGATTGAAACAAATGACGGTCATGAAATTGTATCCACTTCCATGCATTAATGATATATTAGATTAGTTTAGAGGTTCTAATATCTTCTCCAAGATTTATTTGAGATTAGGATACCATCATTGGGGCGTGAGTCTATTAGACATTCCTCAAAATAATTTTAGGAGAACTTATGGCTTGTATGAGTTTTTTGTGATTTCACTTGGCTTGACCAATACAAATGTACTATTCATGGCCTTAATGAATCAAATATTTCATCCATTTCTAGATTGATTTCTGGTGGGTTTTATCGATGATGTATTAGTGTACTCCCAATCAACAGATGATCATGCCAAACATCTTGACATCATCCTGAGTATATTGAGAGGGCATCCTATTTATTTCAGGCTATCCTAATGTAGTTTTCATATTGATAAATTGTAATTATTGGTCCATGTAATCTTAAAATATGGAGTGTCAGAGGACCCAGAGAAGGTTGCATCTATGATATCATAAGAACAACCAAATAATGTCCTCAAAATTTGGAGCATTCAATGTTTATCATGTTATTATTAGTACTTTATATAGTAATTATTCTATTTGTAAGAATTGACGTTAGAGATGACTAAGAAAGTGGTGAAGTTTATTTGGTTAGATGCTTGTGAGAGGGATTTTTAGGAGTGAAAATAAAGGATGGAATTATTACCTATCCTCACTTTACCTATTCTAGGTAAATATTATATTTTTTTTTGTGATTCATTTGGAGTTAGACTTAGAGAAGTTCTAATGAAGGAGGACTGGCTGGTCACTTATGGATCTTGAAATCTGATACCGCATGATAGAAATTACCCTACTCACTATTTGGAGTTATAATTAGTGGTACATGACTTATGATATTGGATAAATTATCTCATTCATGATAGGTTTGTGGTGTACAATGACCACAAGAGCCTTAGACACATCTTTTCTTAGTGAGACCTGAACCTCTGGTAGAGGATGTGGGTCAAGTACCTATAGTCATTTGAATTTGAGTTGTCTTATACTTCTGGAAATGGAAACATAGTTTCTAATGATTTAATCATAAAGATATATCTAGTGTATGTATGGGAATATTACAACAAGTGGAAGGTGATGTCCCTCTTTGAAGAAATTCATCTAGATGTTCAGGACTCTCAAGGACAAGTATCTTTGACTTCGACATCTATTATACCCATGATTTTGGACCAGATTAATACCAAGTAGTTATCTGGTTTGGATATATTTGTTTTGAGGTACTTATTATATGGTGTGGAGGCACCGTTGTTATAGACTTTTGGTGGTGAAAATTATCTTATTTTACATGGATGAGTATAGGTCCCTATAGGTTTGTGTGAGGAGATGATAAGATATTTTAATGATTATAGATGGGAAATACATCCTGGTTTGAAAAATATGTATTGAGATCTCCATAGATAGTACTAGTGGTCAGGAATGAAGAATGTGGTAGAAGGACATGTGGTGAGATGTTTCACATTTCAATAAGAGAAATCTGAGCATTAGAGAACTCTTGGGATTTCTCAGCCTTCTCCCATTCCTGAGTATAAATGGGATGATGTCACTATGTATTTTGTGATAGGATTACCTAGGAAACACCTTAAGAATTATGTTTTATGGTCGATTTTGGATCGACTAAAGAAGTTATCCCACTTAGTTCTTATTTGGGAGACCTTCACAGTTGATGATCTGGATATTCTTTATGTTCGTTTGGTAGTTCGGTTGCACAGTGTTCCGAGGAGTATCATTTTAGACATAGATCCTTGTTTCACATCACGCTTTTGTAAGGGTCTTCAGAAGGGTCTGGGATCTCAATTTATTATGAGTATGTCCTGTCATCCATAGACTGATGATAAATCTGAGAGGACTATTCAAGCTATTGAGGATATGTTGCGGACCTATGTTTTGGATTTTTTTGGTTCATGGGAGAAGCATATGGCACTATTAGATTTTTCAAATAATAAAAAAATCTAGGCATTAATCCAGAAGGAACCTTTAAAGGAATTGTATTTAAATTCATGTCATTCTCATCTTTGTTGGTTGGAGGTAGGTGAGGCGGTGCTTATTGGGCCTAGTCTCACGTAGGAGATTTCTATGTAAGTTCGGTTGATCAAAAAATGTTTGGTGACCACACAGAGTAAGTAGAAATCATACGATGACCATCAAAGAAGAAGTATGTAGTTCTAGGTTGGTAATCATGTTTTTATTTCTGGTTTCACCTAGGTTGGGGAAACACCGTATCAGGAAACAATGGAATCTATCACCTAGGTTTTTTGGGCCATTTGAGAGAGTGGAAAGGGTCAGTCTAGTGGCATAACGATTAGCCGCTCCATAGAAATATAGTTCCATGTACAATGTGTTCCACATGTCACATCTTTAGAGATATTTTTTATAAACTTCTCACATGATATAATTAGAATCCATAGATCTCAGTGTTGTTGCATCTTTTAAGGAGTATCTGATATATATTGTGGATGGTAGTGATAAGTATCTCGAGGGTAAGACTATACCATTAGTTTAATTATATTGTAAGCATGGGAAAGTTAAAGCGGATACATGGGACAGTGAGTTTTATATGATATCATAGTGTATATAATTATTCACTGAGACCCTATAATGATGCTTGGAGCATCTCAAGGATGAGATGTTATATGGTGGGGAGGTTGTAAAATCACGCATTTTCCAAGTATGTCCCTATTTGGGTTTTTTCTCATTTGATCTTTAGTGGCCATGTTCTTTCAAAGATATAGATCCTTTTATTTTTAAAATGAATTAAAGTTCTTGAATGTCTATTTTATTAATAAATCCATTATTGGGTTTGAGGAAACATGAGAAAATGGAGATGATCTATGCGGGGATCCATTTGTTCTTTTTGTTTGAATAATAGAGTCTGGATATAAATGGGTCAAGATTTACCAAGGGTCTTTGGTAAGTTGAGAATCCATAAAGGGGATTATATTTTTATAAATTAATTGGGCTGAAAAACTATTCACAGAATAGTTACACATCCTGTAACTATAATACATGTTGTGTAATTGTTCCCAGACACATGTCATGAATGGTTGAAATTCGTGAATTGATTCATGACATGAGGAGGGTACATATCATATAATGTTTGATTGGAATAAATAATAATCCATGGAAACATGTTTTTTAATGTATACCATTAAAAATAATTGCATGATGTGTAACTATATTATCCTCTATCTCTCTTATCTCTTGATAGATTATCCCATGCTTCCATAACACCTGAATAAAAAAATACTCCATCCTATAAGGATCTTTTCTCCATGATCGACAACCTAAATAGGCTTCTCAACATAAGAAGCATTGGGTTATGACTTGAATAACACCTATCTCAAAAAATGATCCAGGTATGGTTGATACTTAATCATTTTTGAAATATCGAAAATTTCATGAAATATTGCATAAAATTATGGTAAATAAAATCTATAATCCACCCCACTGATGTGGTCCATGATTTAAAATGGCCCCACATAACAAGAAATACACATTAATTGTTTCCTAATCCATCTGTGACCCTATCATTAAGTCACTTTTTGAAATAAACATCTCAAACCTCAAATTTCATGGGCCTTTATTGAAAATTAGAATAATAATTATATTGACTTTTGGATGAAATCATACACTTTTGAATCAAATTAACTTGCTCAGACATCTCCTATATCAAAATGGGTCTTGTAAAAGAGCTCTCAAATATTTCAATCGAGCATAATGGAGAATGAAATGGTTGATAATAAAACACCTTGAAAGGTTCCATATAGATAAATTATTATTAACTATTATTATATGTAAAATAAAAAAATTGAAGATAATCCTATCAAGATATTCGTAAATATAGAACACATGCTTAGATCATGTCTTACAAAATCCAAATAACATGCTCCATTTTTTCTATTTATTTATTGATGACATTTTGTTATCATAATTAGTTGAGTCCCCATAGTATTGTAGGGTCCTCTTCAGAATCTCTATGTAAACCTAGGATCACTTTATGATATTATAGACTTTGAAACTTAACGAAATTAATGTGATAATCTACTATCATCGACACCCCATCATAATTTCATGGTAATCTCTAAAACCTAATAACAAAGTCCATAGATACATCCTCCAATTTCTATGTTGCAACTGATAGAGGCTATAACAACCACATTTGCCATTTGTGCTTCATCATTAACAGTAAAAATACCAGCTAAAATGAAACAGAATTTGAAGCATATATCTTCCATCATAACCACTAGAATGACTGTCTAATATCATGATAATCTTGGTTTCACCAAGATATACTGAACAACTCAAATAGTGGAAGGATTTCAAAATATCACTCCTGATATTTATAGGAACCAAAACCACCCTCTAAAATAAATGATTGAACCGTCAAAAACTGAACACCCTTTAGTGATCTCCCCACCATTCATAATTTCATTTATCCTCTTGTATCCCTTATTGGTAAATTAATCCACTTTCACCCACTCCACTAACATGGATTCTACACTGAAACATGAAATAACCACACTATGTGTCGCCTATATTACCTCTAGGTGGAAATATGACAATAATCCACTGAACATCCACTAATCACCAGCTTCTTATATAGACTAGGTCATATTTTTTCAAAATGAAGGCATATACCACCACATTAACTTTCCCAAATGTGTACATGGTCTTGAAATAAAATTTATAAATATATTATACCTACTTATGCTATCTCATGTTGAGGTCAAGCTATGAAAAAATATACTTAAAACACTTATGATCCATGTACACTAAGAATTTATCCCTGAAGATGTAATGGATCAAAATTTTTAGGGTATGAAAAATTATATTTTGATCTAAGTAGTGGGATGATTAATTATTCTCATGAGGCCTCAGCTGACTAGACCCATAAGTTAAAACTTCAATTCCCTGTATCAGAATGAATATAAAACCAAATCCTGATGCATCATAAAACATTTCATAACCAACAAAAGATTCAATAAGAATCATAACATGTGATAAATTAATCCATTTTTTTATTATTAAAATTCTTCTTGACATTACCTAAACCATTAAAACATTGATCCCTTCTAATATAGTGCACTCATAAGATAAATTAACCTTTAAAAGTATCTAATAATTCTCTAATAATATCTATAGATCCATTTAAACATCATATTATGAACATATTATTTAGTATTCACCAGGAAATCACTACCTTGGACTTATTAAGATTGATATATTTATATCCCTCATCAGAAATAATATGGCCAAGGAACTTCACCTATTGAATAAAAAAATGAAATTTACAGAATTTTATATAAAACCTATGCTTTTACCAAAACCTTATATCAATTTTTAGATACATATCATGGTCCTTGAATAAATAATTGAATGATAAAAAAATACCACCAGAAAAGAGTCTATGTATAAATGGAATATATTGTTCATAAAGTAAATTAAAATTAGTACTGTGTTGGTAACTTCAAAAGGCAAGAGGAAAAACTCTAAATAACTATATTAATGAAAAAATACATTTTCTAATACCCTTATCTTTCACTATTAACTAACGATAACATGAAAAAACATTGTTTTTATAGAACCATTGATCTCCGATCATATAGTAAAATAGATCTTCAATTTGTGATAAAATATATTTATTATTCACTATCACTTGGTACATTTTTGGATACTCAATACATGACCTCAAGATACTATGTATTATACTGACATTTACCTTTAAGTGTGTTCTTTGGTTATTGATGTCTTTACTTATTCTAGTCCTTATTTTTGAAATAAATATGTTTATATAAAGTCTTTTGAGCTTCTAAAATATTTTGTAATATTAAATGAAAGGTTTTGGCAACATTCTACTAAAATAGGTGGTACCACATCATAACCCTCATGACCAGGACATAGAGTAGTTGTCTTCACCATGGTAGTATTAGTTGTGCTATAGAGTTATTTTGGGGGATAATTCTATTCCACAGAGAAAATGGTTGTGTCTTAGTGACCTTGACCATTGGAGGCTACTCCATAGCCTACGTTGTAGAGGGATATTTGGTAAGGGTTGGGTTTTGGTGTATTAGAACATATCGCAAAATTTTTCATCATTAGTTATAGAAAACATCAAAAATTCAAGTGTTAGGAGTTGTGGTTTTAATGGTTCATTTTGAGGATTAAATGAGATCCACCGTTTTGTTTTATAAAAGGGTTTAATAAGGGGTTTTCATCAAACTCATACCCATAGAAATACCCAGTTGTCCCCTTCGCTCAGTGTTTATTTTCTAGGTTTCGAAGGAAAACTGAAGAGTTTAATCCACGCCACAGTATCCCTATTTACACTATAGGGGTCATGTTTCAATATTTTTCATAGTGAATCACCTAGTCTTTCATCATAGTGTTATTCCCTATTCTGTGGTAGTTGATTTTTCACTATATCACCTTTCTTGCACCAAGGATCCTCCTATATATCTAGAGGCTTCACCTATTCATCCTTATGAATACCTCATCAGGGTCTTGAAATTATATTATCAAGATAGGTGATTTCTAAAGTCATTCCTATTATTTTAAACCTTTGATTGTTATATATTTTAAAATTATTTTCACTGAATTTCTAAATCCTTATTTTATTTTTGATAAATGGTCTTTGAAATGACATATTGTGTGATGAAAAGTTCATGATAATGATTGATTGTTGATTTTCAGAACAGGTGTTCTTGAATTAGAAGAATGATTATTGACATATTTTTTGTGAAATTATATTGAATGAGATATTTAATGATTTGATATGTAATTATTCAAGGAATTATAATAAAATCCAATTCATATTGGTTTTTGTATCAAATTCATGAATTTTGATGAAACCCATTTGGTGTTGGTTTTTAAAAGAATGACATGAGTTTATGATAAAACCCTATTGAGGATAGTTTTTAAAATAAAACGAATCTTTTGAAACTTGAATTTAGGGATTAATTAAATGATGATTGAAATGAATTTTGAATTAATGATAGCCCCTTGTAAATTGTGTCAATTACCTTGATGCATGTGGGAGACTGGGTAGTTGAGTGGGAAGAACACATGCTAGGAATGTATTATCCCTATCTATCAATGGATTAATGATGATAATGAAACAAAACTAATTTAGGGTAGGGTTATTAGTCCTTAGGGATATTCTCATTTTCAACCATAGGGAGGTTCCTTGTGCACTTTGGAAGACATGAATCACCAAGATGTGTGAGAATACTTTTTTATCGTACACTTAGGTCTCTTAATCATGGTGCTATGATTGGAAATTACTTTGAATGAATTATTATATAAATTTTTTACTCATGTCAGTTTTTATAGAAATTATTATTTATAATCTCATTTGAGATATGTTTTATTCATGTCCATTTGAAAAAGATGCTTGATTATGCATGCTTTTATGAATAAGTTGTTTTACCTATTTTCTAGAAGCTGTTGAAGATCTACCATATCTACTAAATCTTGCTACCTCCAAGTAGACTTGTCACCTCCATGCTCAACCATATCACCCAAAATACACTTCCATTCTCGATTATACACCTGCACCATCACGTGCTTCCTCCTCAATCATTTCTCCCCACGAGACTCCTTCCATTCAGCTAGCTTTCTATACCTGCTACTCCATTCACGCTTAGGGTTACGAGAGACCTCCAATCAATACAACAGAATCATTGCGCAACTCCTACCATAGTACTCACCTCCTCCCATATACCATCTATACTACACTACATCATCTTCACATCTACAGAACTCCTCACTGTCGCGACTTCGCACTTCCGATTCACCAGTTCGAAAACATCCATCTTTTTTGCTTCATCGTCATCCTACATATTCACCAAGATCATTCTCCGAAATCTACGGCAGACACTGATTTTCGACACTTTGACTTAGCCTCTTAGAATATCCACAAACTAGGGTTTCAGAAGCTTCTACAATTGGTTTCTAAAATATAGAGTTTCATGTGCTTCTTGGTCGGTTACCAGGTCTCCATCGTCATGGTCGTACATCAATTACACTATTAACCATCCTGATGGACAACCTTCAACCACTTCACAAACCCTATTACAATCAACAATACCTTATCCATAGAGACTAAAATTCAAGATCTATGAAAACGCTATGTTATGTTGATAACATGGAAATAATTAATCTTTCTTTTGCTTCACATATCTAACCGATGGGTCAACATTTTACCTAACTGGAAATCCAACCTATTATAGATGGATCCATCATATGGTAATATTTCTTTCATAAAATCTCTAACATTTTCCTCTATTTTAATGTTTCACATTTCTCTATATTCATACCAAATTATAATGCTAAAATATGATACATATTCATTCACATATAAGTAAATAGGGATCCACAATGTTCGGTCCTCCACCATTTTTATACGATTGAATGTCTTCAGAGACCCTACAGACCCAGTGCTAAGAAAAATGTGTGTTCTTCTCAAATTCTAAAAAAAATTCCCTTCTCTCCAAGATTTATTAATTTCAGTTTAATAGTAGTACATTTTCAAACAATATTTTCCTACAACACCTATTCCAATTCACCATTTATGGAATGTACTTCTTCTGTTTGGCCATGCTTACATCATCAATTTTTTTCCATGGATGATATTGATTTCTTCTAACACTTAAAAGTATCCTAAAATTTAGTAATTCTTAAATTATATCACTCAATATAAATGTTTCCAGTTTCATTCATAAATATTCCCTGTTCAGTTCATTGATGTTTTTTAAAACGTCTTAGACTATATGCATAGTGGACTAACTTTTTTCTCCGCTCTATTTTTTTATTTAAGTCTATTCATAAAAAAATTCACTATTGTTATATAATACATCTGCATTCAGGAATCAGAAATTACAGATTCACTTCATTCTGTCTACCACCATTACTATATAGATTTCTTTCCTTAATAACCCTATAGATCCAGAGCTCGAAAAAAGGTATGTTATCTCATATCCCATTTTTAGTGTTCCATTGTTTATGATTACTATAAACAATGCATTTCCTATTGGAAAATTTTCCTATTTTTTTATTTCATGTCACTGTATACTAACAGTTTTAATGTTTGATACTATGATAGTATTTCCCCAAAAAATGTTACAACTCTATCCTCTGGACTGATGCCTTCTGTAGCAGGTAAATTAATTATCTTACATTTTCTTTAGCTAAGGAAATATTCATATAAATTGTTTTATTTATCTTTTTTTGATCATATCTCATCCAATGATCTCATCCCACAACATCCTTTTATTGCAGGGTACACTAAATTTTGAGTTGTTGTTCCTTTCTAGCCAGTTGAAGACTTTTCAACCTGGAATATATCAAATAAACAAATTAAGGAGGTGACTGCATTTACTGACTGCATGATTTTTATCAATGAAAAATCATAAAATGTGTTTTATGTATATTGTATGGTATGTGTCAACTTAGTTAATTACATTTTCTAAAACTGAGGAATTATTATTTTTAGATTATAAGGAATAGATAATATTTTTGGTTGTGCACAATAACATACGTTCGAGTATACCCAAATCTTATTCCCTTTATTTTTTTCACAGATTTTTTGTTTGTCTTGTGTATTTCATATCCATTATACACATTCTAGTTTACCCATATTTTATGATAATAGTTACTATATACATATAAACAAAAAATATTCTTCTGTGTATAATTTCATATACATGATTCACTTTTTAGATCATGTATATACCAGTTAATTGCTTGCAAACCATCCAACCATATGAATTGGTTTCACAGATTTTTGAAAATAGAGCCATATATATGTATTATACATTGAATTTTAGTACTTGACCATTCATAAAATGATTCAATCAAATAATTTCACTTTGCATCAACCATTTACTCTTGTGTAATTACAAATTCAGCCAATTTGATGTTTGCCTTTTCAATGTATATTATATTCACATTACATTCCACTGTGCATAATTTGATTCATTGCACACCTTGAAAATGAAATATAGTGAAACAAACTTTATCCATATGACTAGAGTCTATTTTGCAATACCCTACACAGGTTTGTTAGAAATACATTAATTTCTTACTATTTACCTTTAAACACATTATCTGTTGTTTCCAATCACTTTTAATTTCAATGTACAATACTCTTTCTCTACATTATTTTTTTATTCTTATTTACTATCTTATTTTATCCACCATATCAAAACATGTTTCTTTTTAGGTAACATAAACTGATTTTTTACATTCTTATTTCTGATCACATTTCATTTAAATATACAGTACTCCTTAGTTTTTGAGATTTCTTGTGATGAATAAAATAATTAAGAGAGCTAATCCTGGGACTAAATGGATATTCATGGGATCTACAAAGTTAAACCATTTTATGACTGCTTGATTTCTATCACTGAAAAATCTTCACGTTATGTGTTTCGTATGTTTTACAGTATTTTTCAACAAAGAGAAATAAATTTTTTTAAACTATGAACTCCCAACAATATTACCTTTCAAAGACACCACATTGAATGAAATCGTGATTCTTATTAATCCTCACCCCATCATCTTTTGAAGCCCATTAACTCCATTCAAAATCCAGGAACCTTGAAACTCTCTCTAAGATGCCTTTCACTATTTATCACAATCTCACCTCTTTCCTCCAACTTTACCTTCACCTCCACCTTTCTCTGTAAGGCTCTCTCAATTTGATCAGAAAGACCAGAAATTTATTTATTGAAACCTCTAGGAACAAGGGGCTTCTCTCCTACTATAAATTACATGCTCTCTGCAACAATTTCTACTACACAGATACTGGGTTTTTTTATTGATACCATCTTCGTATCGTTCTGGTACCAATTTTACTTTCCAATAAGTTTTATTTTATACCAAAAAATCTAAATGTTAGTTTTTTGATACTTTTTTACTAGAAAAAGGTTAAATTTAAATATTTTAATCAACATTAATTTGCATTGAGTGCTTCTCGAGATTCATATGAAATATTGTTTTCCAAAATAATCTTAATGTTGGTTACATAAAATTTCTAGTTTCTTGTGACTTTTATTTGTTTTCCACTTTCTTGTGACATATTTTCCTTCATTATGACTTGTTTAATATAGATTTTTAATGATATTACCATCTTATATTTGTTTTCATATTTATTTCATCTTCAGACAACCAGGATCTAAAGACTGTAAATCTTATTAGTCATAATGTTTTATTATTTTTGGTGACTTTGATTTATTCCTCATGCATTGTATAAACCAGTTATGCAAATATGTAGGTTTTGAAATTATTTTGTATCTTATATGTATCAGGTATATACATATTCAAGTGAAAATATGCAGGTTTGAATATTATTTTTATCTTATATGTATCACGTATATACATATTTTGGTTTGAATATTTTTTGTAACTTATATGTGTTCAGAATTGAAATATGCAGGTTCATATTTTTTTTCTTATGCAGATTTAGATTCTATTTATTTTATTCTTATCTTTTCATTTCTATGAACTAAAATAAATAGCTTCATATTTTTTTTGATTTCTAATTTTATGATTTCACTTGTCACCAATATTTTCTACTAACTCTAACTGCATTCTCAATATAGATAAACATATTCTATGATTTTGATAGTGAGGATGTGGTCCATCATAATCTTGAATTTCATTGAGACAACATGAATACAACAAGCTATGTCATTGAACTGCACACCCAAATGAAGGAATAACAAAATAAGAGGACTGAAAAAATGACATATTATTTATTCTACAATATTGTAATACTGCATGTTGATTGATTTTTTAATTTTCATATTTTTTTCCTGATTAGGTTCTTACAAAAAGAAGTGTATTATGGTATGCAGTTTGCAATAGGAAGGTAATAATGAATCTTTATTGATTTACCTATAGCTCCTCCGACTGGTCCACCTCTGAAGTCCCTTATGTAAATATGAAGGTTCATGTTTCCATTTTCATGAGCAATTTTTTTGTCCCAATTTTTATGGTGGTGTTCTTTTTCATGCATAAAAGAGGATGAAAGTGGTGTTTTTGTATACATCTCATATCTAAAAATGTAGTCTGAATGTGTAACCTATTTCAATTTTTTCAGATGTGATGTTTTGGTTGGTGTTTTGTTTTCATGTTGGTTCTCTTTTAACGGTTCATACTTCACCACAAAGTGGTTTTAATTAGATAATAAAAAAAGGATTATGAGTAACACATGGTTTAGAGAAACCATGACAAATGTTATCTTCTTTTTATTTTTTTCTAATTATTTCTTATACGTTTTCATTCATATTTTTTATTCTACAAATTTAGTATGGTGTTATTATTTTTAAACAAGTTTTTCTATGCAGAAAATATTGTTCCAAGCTTCTGAAAGTGAATATTTGTACAACGTGATAGGATCTTTGGGTGACATCCTATAACTTCAAGTAACATTAAAGATTGATACAGTTCTATAAATAAAAAACATTACTACTACTGATATGTATTGTGAATTTCAAATGTCTATTTTAATGTTCTTTTCATTCATGTATTTCAATTCTCCATACTGAAAATAATTTTTTATTCATTACATATTATCCTAAATGTTTTCAAATGTATTTATCCCAAATGTTATCTACTTTCATAATGATGTCTCTATTTTTTCCAATTATATTCCAATATTAAGTATCATTATTTTTTGATTTCAATATATTTAATATTCATGTTCATTATTAACTTTGAAATATAACATTGTATTCTTGAAAATAATAATTCAACCGTATTGTCGTGTGAACGCACGAGTGAGTACAAGTGTTTCTTAAAGCATAGTTTGAAATGAACTATGAAAATGTTTACATTACATGATTTATTTACATTAAGTATAAATTGTTTATTTAATATGGAATTATTATGAAATGATTGTTGAAATCCATTGGGTCTTGTAGATCACACCCTACCTTTTCCATTGGGGTGTTTTTAGATTTTCTTATTCTAGGTCTAGGTAAAAGGAAGGAACTACATAGACGTAGAGGGTGTTCCAAACCTATGGGACCTTCCAGAGTTGGTTTTATGATGGATTTTGTTATCAACCAATTATGCAGAGTTGTCTTTCCATATTTGAGACTTATATTAGGGTGTTTTGAACCCTTTTTCTCCTATAGAGTGTTTGTTATATCGATAGTTTTATTGTTCCATTATTCAATACATTAATTTGACTTGGTACTCTTATGGTTAAATTATTTCCTCTTTACTTTTATTGATGCAATGGTGTGTTTCACTAGCCCATGGGAATGAGGAAAAATCTTCGGGTTATTTCAGGATCAGCTTGGGTACTATTTATGTGGATTATCTAGGTTTTTTCTTTAAAATTTGGTATTAGATATGGTTGAGCCTCCACTTCAATGTTAGTATGCAGTTTGGGAATGTATTTTTAGGACATGAGGGGAATATTATGAGTGAATTTCTAGCCCACTCTCAATGTAATGATATTTAAGTTACATTGTGTTGTTGGGGAAAGTGACTTTGAAAAAAAATCTATGTTTTTATTCTTGAATTTTACCTAAATTTGATTTGAATAAACATGTTGATTCCCTTTTATATAGTGGATGATCTCATACCTCTTGACTAATATTTTCTATGATGGTGTCTATTACCATTCCCCCAAGAATAAATTTTAATAGACCCTGTGAGGGAGTTACTGATAAATCATAGTACGAAAACCCTCTAGTTGTTCAGATCCTTTTAGAGTTTTTTGTGTATATATTACAAGATATAGTCCATATATAAGCACCTATTGTTGATTGGGACATAGATATCATATCATATAGGGTCCATAAAAGAGACCTTGCCCAAGAGTTTCTTCATTTCAAACCACTGTCTTTCCAGGGTACTAATAATCCTCAGGAGGTAGAGGATTTGTTGAAGAAAGTTAAGAAACTCTATCATTTCTTATAGATTTTTGATTCTATTAAGGTGAAATTTGTTTCTTTTAATCTAGAAGGGAATATCATGTAAGATCCCATATTTTTTTAGGTACGTACCATTTTGAATTTTTTTCATTTGAGCCTTAGTGGTTGTTTCTTGTTTAGAGATGGAGGTGTTTTATTGGAAAAAATGGATTAAATTTCATGGAAGTCTGTTGCTTGAATAAAATCAATATTTGTTTTTCAGGAAACATGATAAAACTTGAGAGGTTCCATGTAGGGATTCATTCATTATTTCTATTTGAGTTAAGGGAGGCCTGGTATAAATGGTTCAATTTTTACGATGGGTTCTTGGAATTTTGAGAAACCTTGAAGGGGGTTAGGTTTCTATATGGTAATTGGGAAGAAATATTGTCAGTAGAACAGTTACATGTCGTGTAATTGTAATACATGCAATGTAATTTTTTCCAGACACATGATGTGAATGGTTGAAAGTTTTAAACTGATTCACGACATGAAGAGAGTACATGATGTGTAATTACATTACACGTCATTTAACATTTGATCAGAATAAATAATAATTTGAGGTGACTGGTTTTTGTGTATATCCTATTAAAAATAATTACATCATTTCTAACTATGTTACAAATCATGTAATTCTCCAACGAATATTTTAAAAGAGTTTCATATGGTTTAATTTTATTTCAAACTCACATAATGCTTTCTCCTCTCAATCTTGGGGCACCTACTAGGCATTTTAAGAGCACATCTCTTAATTTCAGACACACTGTTTATGTAATTGATCCTTGAGTGAGTGGTTCTACGTTGGTTCCCTCTTCTCATCTGTCATTATCCGACCATAGTTGTGTAATCTATTGACCTTGTGAATTATTGGTTTTGATCTTGATCAGTTTTGATCTAGGAACCTTCTTTCCATAAGCTGCACATTCTTTCTCATGGGAATTTTCAATTGAAATAATTGTTTGATCACCAGTTAAAGGTAGGGAGTCTAAACCTTAACCCTATGGTTTTATAATTGTCATGTATGTTCAATATAGAAAATTGTTCCATTATATTATTCTCTAAATGCATTTAATTATCCCTTGGAGTCCCTTTGGGTCCAATTTATTATTGACCTACCTTGTGGATTCAGTTAGGGTTTGAAAACCCTTGAATATAAATGAATTTTTTAATAGATTAAAGTGTGTTTAGTATGACATGGATTATGGGAGATCTCTTGATATATAATCCCCTTGTCTTGTCTTTTTTATTGAGAATACTTGAATGTTAATTGTCATGGAAAAATTGATATATGAAATGTGTAATGGAAAGATGAATGGTAATTTTCATAATTAATAATTGGTCCATAATATGTGATATTGTGATATCCTTGTTGCTATGACTTGTGTTGTGATTAAATGTTGTAATGATTATAAAGGGTGTTTTCATAGTGACTTATGCTGAAATGCTTATATAGTAGGCTTGGACCAGTGATACATGTTGAAATGATTATATAGAGTGTTATGCCCAGTGATAGATTCTAAAATGATTATATAGAATGTTATGGCTAGTGATATATGTTCAAATGCTTATATAGAAGGATATGCCTAGTTTTTATATTGAAATACATATATAGTAGGATAGGCCCAGTGAAACATTATGAAATTATTATATAGCGCGATTGGCCTTGATTAAATACTGAAATTCTTATATATAGGGTTTGACCTAGATTTGTGTGATTTATACCTTGGATATAAGGTTATAGTTGGCATGATTGTGATACATGCTCAAAGGCATTATGTCCTTGTGCCAAAGTAAGATGATGTGGTATTAATTTAATTCATTAATTAATTAATATACTTGTTTATTATATTATTAGATGCACTTATTATCTGACTGATTATGCTTAGAGATGATGGTTTCAACCTACTGAGTTTCACATCCTATTCGAGCCTTTGTTTTGTACCCGAGAAGATTATATTGTTGCAGTTTTGGACAAGAGAAAAAACCTTACAGTTGATTAATTTCTTACTGGGTGGAAAGGAGTTTGGAGATGGGACGAACATGGGGTTCGGGACTAAGGACTTTTGAGTCTTTTGTTGAGTCTACTTGTCTTTTATTTTTTATTAATTCTATCATGATTTTGAGTTATATTCCAGCATTTCATTGGATTATTATTTTATAATTTATTGTATTATTCAGATGGATTTGATTGTTGGTTTTCTACTGAATTATATTGTTTCTATTTTCCCACTCTCTAATATTTATATTATTATTACTGGTATTGGTATGTTCCACTTTTTTATAACTTTGGAACTGGGGGGTATAGTATCCCCAATATAATTATCACACCTCGGATGCTAGTTGGAAGCCTTTTTCATGCAGGGAGTCACGTTGTTGGTCTCATAACCAACCCGTTTTGTCCATGTGAGATAGTGTCAGATTAGGGTATGTTACAAAGTGGCATCAAAGGATTAGGTTTATTTTCTATTTCTTTACTATTTTGGGAAAGGTAGAAAGTAGAATAGAATGTTTTGGGACTTATTAATAATCTTGTTCATGAGAGTATCTAACCCATGTAAGGAGGAAATTTGAGTTCCTAGGGGTGGATTGTTGTTTATAATATTATCTTATTAGAGTTGTTGTTATTTCACCCTGAGTGATTCATATATTGTGTGAGGTTAAGATTTTATGATGTCATTAGATTTTTATATTTATATTAGTGGCTTAGTATGATGCTGAAAGAGTATGCATGCATCATAATTGGCATGTAGGTATATATATTGACATTCATTTTTCATGGTAAGGACATATTTATTTTTAATTTGATGTATATTTACCTATTGAAATATGATATGAGAAATCTATTATACATGGTAAATGAAATAAATGATCTTTTATGACATCCTAAAATACTTTTAAGCCATGTTTTGAGAGACTTGGAGTCAATGGTTCTCTATTGTTGTCCCCTGTTGAGGTTGAATTTGTTATAGCTAGTGTTCTAAGGGGGTTGTTTGTCTTATAGAGAAAATACCTCATCATTGTCCATGATTTGAGAATCAGGAGAGTGGAAATCAGTAGGATCCTAACACAAATAAATCAGGTCCTCATGTATTTCATGAGGATTAGATGGATGTTCAACTTCGTGACAGCTACCTGAGGGTCATGATATCTATGGAAAGAGAGACTTTTTGCGTAATGTCTTGGATGTTTGAGCTAACAAGAGAGTTTAAACTACATCATCCACTATTTTTACCAGGGAGGGAGGCCCCCAGGTAGCTAAGTTATGGATTAAGTCATCCCAGATGATTTTTAAGCATCTTGATACACCCAACTATAGGAGGGTGAAGCTTGCTGCGTATATGATTTCTTAACCAGCCAAACATTAGAGGGACATTTTGGATTAGGTATGGTAGGATGAGGATTTCTATTGGAATGAATTCAAGATGATCTTCCTGGTATATTTCAATCCTAAGATTTTTAGTGCTGAGAAGTATTGTGAGTTTATTCACCTGACACAGGAGAGCATGATAGTGTTTGACTATGTTGAATGTTTCACTGAACTTCAGTGATCTTTTCCATCTTTTGTAGCTAATGAGATCTCCAGGGTAAAACTTTTTCAGGATGTTCTTCCCAATGAGATCATGTCATAGGTGAAAATTTTCTATCTAAGCAGTTTTATTGATGGGATGAAATAGACACTCATCAGGGAAGGGAATCTGAGAGAGGCCCCAAGTAGCGGTTAGGATGTTTCATTAGGGAAAATTGTGAACTCTTCTTCTAGTAGAAATAAGTGTCTCTATATAATTTTTTATCAAGGAAGTAGTGTTTAGAGTAGTTAGGGCAGTGGGATTCCATCTGAAGACCATGTTTGATTCTAGTACTATAAGTGTGGAATGATAGGCCACAAACAACCTCAGTGTTTGTACCCTACTTTGGAGTTTCATTCTTCTGGAAGAATGGTCCATGTAAAAATGTTTTGTAGGGTCATGTAAAAGCATAGCATTATTAGGGTAATAGGATAGTTACCGGCATCTAGGAAGGACTTAGATAAGCCTCAATAGACATGTACCTATAGTTCAATAGGATTTTCTGGTCAAGGTAGGGGACGTGGTACCTCAGTACAATAATGGAAGTACCATTCATAGGTTATAGCTCATGGGAGTCATTTTGGAGCCCAGGGAAGAGGGGTTGATCAGATACACATTATGCAGACTACTCCGACTATTGTAAATGCAGGACTATCTACTATCATAGGTAGGATTCTTGAATCATCTACCCTTGTTTGTTTTTTTGGATATAAGATTATCACATTACTTTCTATCTTACCTTTTTGTAAATGGTTTGGTCTTGGATGTGGAAATCTTGGATGATGTTTTGACCATAGACGCGTTGTTGGGAGTGTGGTCAGAGAATATCAAATGTTACAAAGCATGTTCTCTAGTGATTGGTGGTCACCATTTCTTTTGGGAACCATTCATGCTAGAAATAATAGTTTTTTATTTGATTTTATGTATGGATTGGTTAGTCCTATACTAGGATCATATCGACAATTAAAAAAGGAGAGTAACCTTTTTATCTCTAGAAGGAGGTAGCTATTCTCACTAGGGTGAGTGGGATCTTCAGGTTGGTTGTGCAGGACCAATTTAGTACATATTAGTTTGTCTCATGGCTCAAATAGCTAGTATTCATCTAGGTAACAGTGGAATGTAGAAATATTATTTTCATCCAATGGAAGACCATTTTTAGGATGTCTTTCCTAATGAGTTCTATATATTACCACCCGAGTGAGAGATCAGGTTTATGATTGAGTTGATGTCAGGAGTAGAACTAGCAGAGCTTCGGGAGTGAAAGTCCTATTGGAAGATATGGAAGATAAAGGTTTCATATGTCCAAGTATATCTCCTTAGGGGGTTTTTTCTCTTCTCCAAGAAAGCTGATGAGACTTTTTCTCTTGTGTGTGGATTATTGGAGATTGAAACAAATGACGGTCATGAAATTGTATCCACTTCCATGCATTAATGATATATTAGATTAGTTTAGAGGTTCTAATATCTTCTCCAAGATTTATTTGAGATTAGGATACCATCATTGGAGCGTGAGTCTATTAGACATTCCTCAAAATAATTTTAGGAGAACTTATGGCTTCTATGAGTTTTTTGTGATTTCACTTGGCTTGACCAATAAAATGTACTATTCATGGCCTTGATGAATCAAATATTTCATCCATTTCTAGATTGATTTCTGGTGGGTTTTATCGATGATGTATTAGTGTACTCCCAATCAACAGATGATCATGCCAAACATCTTGACATCATCCTGAGTATATTGAGAGGGCATCCTATTTATTTCAGGCTATCATAATGTAGTTTTCATATTGATAAATTGTAATTATTGGTCCATGTAATCTTAAAATATGGAGTGTCAGAGGACCCAGAGAAGGTTGCATCTATGATATCATAAGAACAACCAAATAATGTCCTCAAAATTTAGAGCATTCAATGTTTATCATGTTATTATCAGTACTTTATATAGTAATTATTCTATTTGTAAGAATTGACGTTAGAGATGACTAAGAAAGTGGTGAAGTTTATTTGGTTAGATGCTTGTGAGAGGGATTTTTAGGAGTGAAAATAAAGGATGGAATTATTACCTATCCTCACTTTACCTATTCTAGGTAAATATTATATTTTTTATTGTGATTCATTTGGAGTTAGACTTAGAGAAGTTCTAATGAAGGAGGACTGGCTGGTCACTTATGGATCTTGAAATATGATACCGCATGATAGAAATTACCCTACTCACTATTTGGAGTTATAATTAGTGGTACATGCCTTATGATATTGGATAAATTATCTCATTCATGATAAGTTTGTGGTGTACAATGACCACAAGAGCCTTAGACACATCTTTTCTTAGTGAGACCTGAACCTCTGGTAGAGGATGTGGGTCAAGTACCTGTAGTCATTTGACATTGAGTTGTCTTATACTTCTGGAAATGGAAACATAGTTTCTAATGATTTAATCATAAAGATATATCTAGTGTATGTATGGGAATATTACAAAAAGTGGAAGGCGATGTCCCTCTTTGAAGAAATTCATCTAGATGTTCAGGAGTCTCAAGGACAAGTATCTTTGACTTCGACATCTATTATACACATGATTTTGGACCAGATTAATACCAAGTAGTTATCTGGTTTGGATATATTTGTTTTGAGGTACTTATTATATGGTGTGGAGGCACCATTGTTATAGACTTTTGGTGGTGAAAATTATCTTATTTTACATGGATGAGTATAGGTCCCTATAGGTTTGTGTGAGGAGCTGATAAGAGATTTTAATGATTATAGATGGGCAATACATCCTGGTTTGAAAAATATGTATTGAGATCTCCATAGATAGTACTAGTGGTCAGGAATGAAGAATGTGGTAGCAGGACATGTGGTGAGATGTTTCACATTTCAATAAGAGAAATCTGAGCATTAGAGAACTCTTGGGATTTCTCAGCCTTGTCCCATTCCTGAGTATAAATGGGATGATGTCACTATGTATTTTGTGATAGGATTTCCTAGGAAACACCTTAGGAATTATGTTTTATGGTCAATTTTGGATCGACTAAAGAAGTTTTCCCACTTAGTTCTTATTTGGGAGACCTTCACAGTTGATGATCTGGATATTCTTTATGTTCGTTTGGTAGTTCGGTTGCACAGTGTTCCGAGGAGTATCATTTTAGACATAGATCCTTGTTTCACGTCACGCTTTTGTAAGGGTCTTCAGAAGGGTCTGAGATCTCAATTTATTATGAGTATGCCCTGTCATCCATAGACTGATGATAAATCTGAGAGGACTATTCAAGCTATTGAGGATATGTTGCGGACCTATGTTTTGGATTTTTTTGGTTCATGGGAGAAGCATATAGAACTATTAGATTTTTCAAATAATAAAAAAATCTAGGCATTAATACAGATGGAACCTTTTAAGGAATTGTATTTAAATTCATGTCATTCTCATCTTTGTTGGTTGGAGGTAGGTGAGTCGGTGCTTATTGGGCCTAGTCTCACGTAGGATATTTCTATGTAAGTTCGGTTGATCAAAAAATGTTTGGTGACCACACAGAGTAAGTAGAAATCATACGATGACCATCAAAGAAGAAGTATGTAGTTCTAGGTTGGTAATCATGTTTTTATTTCTGGTTTCACCTAGGTTGGGGAAACACCGTATCAGGAAACAATGTAATCTATCACCTAGGTTTTTTGGGCCATTTGAGATAGTGGAAAGGGTCATTCTAGTGGCATAACGATTAGCCGCTCCATAGAAATATAGTTCCATGTACAATGTGTTCCACATGTCACATCTTTAGAGATATTTTTTATAAACTTCTCACATGATATAATTAGAATCCATAGATCTTAGTGTTGTTGCATCTTTTAAGGAGTATCTGATATATATTGTGGATGGTAGTGATAAGTATCTCGAGGGTAAGACTATACCATTAGTTTAATTATATTGTAAGCATGGGAAAGTTAAAGCGGATACATGGGACAGTGAGTTTTATATGATATCATAGTGTATATAATTATTCACTGAGACCCTATAATGATTCTTGGAGCATCTCAAGGATGAGATGTTATATGGTGGGGAGGTTGTAAAATCACGCCTTTTCCAAGTATTTCCCTATTTGGGTTTTTTCTCATTTGATCTTTAGTGGCCACGTTCTTTCAAAGATATAGATCCTTTTATTTATAAAATTAATTAAAGTTCTTGAATGTCTATTTTTTTAATAAATCCATTATTGGGTTTGAGGAAACATGAGAAAATGGAGATGATCTATGCGGGGATCCATTTGTGCTTTTTGTTTGAATAATAGAGTCTGGATATAAATGGGTCAATATTTACCAAGGGTCTTTGGTATGTTGAGAATCCTTAAAGGGGATTAGATTTTTATAAATTAATTGGGCTGAAAAACTATTCACAGAATAGTTACACATCCTGTAACTATAATACATGTTGTGTAATTGTTCCCAGACACATGTCATGAATGGTTGAAATTCGTGAATTGATTCATGACATGAAGAGGGTACACATCATATAATGTTTGATTGGAATAAATAATAATCCATGGAAACATGTTTTTTAATGTATACCATTAAAAATAATTGCATGATGTGTAACTATATTAAACATCATGTAATTCCCCGACCAATAGTTTTAAAGAGTTTTGTGTGGTTGAATTTTATTTCAAACTCATGTATAGCTTTATCCTCTTGACACTAGGGAACCTTCTAGCCATTTTTGGAGTTCCTCTCTTAATCCCGGATACCCTGTTTGTACAATGAATCCCCAAGTAAGTGGTCCTACTTTGGTTCCCACTTCTCTTTCATTGTTCTCTGACCATCGTAGTGTAATCTATAGACTGTGTTTATTTTTGGTTTTGATCATGATCAGTTTTGGTCTAGGAACCTTCTTGAGATCATCTAAACCTTATTTCTCGTGGTAATTTTCTATTGTAAGCATTTTTTCATCATAGTTAAAGGTATGGGGTCAAAACATTAACCCTATGGTTTGATAATTTTCAAGTATGTGAAATATTGAAAATTGTGCAAAAACATTGGGTGTATAATGAATTAAACGAATGAATTGAATTATTCCATAGAGTCCCTTTGGATCCAATTGATTATTAATATGGATTGTGAATAATTATTGGGTGAGTGAACCCTTGAATATAAATGAATTGTTTAATATGTAACGCCCCGACCCCAGCTACCCAGAGTCGGTGCATTACTTCGTAACATTGGCATGATCACAAGAAAGATCAAATCTCGAAAGACCGATTGGTTTAGTAGCCTTGGAAACACTAGATATATTCATAAGTTTTACATTACATCATAAAATGAAAAACTACTACAACAACATAATGTTTCCACAGTCCACACTATAAACCCCTCATAAAATCCCTGCAGGTCATTCATAACTTACTTATTCACATCCTGGGAAAAATAAAACATAGAAAAGGGGTGAGCTCAAATGCCCAGTAAGGATAACAATATAGCGGAAACTTTCATAAATAAGAATAAACATTTAAGGCAATGTATAACTAAAACAAAAGCCTTTTAAATATGAACTTTCCACATGGTATGGCATAAATAAAATGAAATAATGCCATTTACTTATTCACATGGATATTCTACTAATCGAATAATCACATGCAAAAATCAATAACCACTTTCATAATGTTGGAATGCATAATTCCAGACTATCATAACCACATAGCCAAGGCCTCGTGCCAAGACTACAAATAAGATTTTTTCAAGGCCTTGTGCCAAGACACTAGTTTGTCTCATGAGACCTACCGATGCATCGAGGAGCTATAGCGGGCTCCACCCGTCACATATTAAGTCCAATGCATTCCCATATGAAAAGGTTTAAACATAACATAAACATTCATATTAAAACTAACATATGAAATGTCAATACTTTCACCATAAACAATGAATGGTATAAAAATAGCACATCCACAGTCAAACATATCACAAAACCTTCAATACAATATAGAAGTTTTGTATCATAATAAATCAACTTCAAATAATCTTAAAATCCATCAAAGGATGTTGACATAGATGAAATCAAAATTCTTTTTAAAAAAATATCTCCTTTTATTTTGAAATAATTTAAGATCCATATAAAATAAAACATTTTCTTTGAAAATATTCTTATAAGCTTGTAAGGGAAGCTTTGAAGATTTTATAATGGCGGAAAATAGCCGCACCCGCCGTATAAGTTAAAAAAACATTCTTACCTTAATTCTGTCGAAAAGGTTAAAAAGGACCTTGTTTTGAAAACGACCGAAAGATTCCCTTATAAACCACTTATAAATGTCAAAAAAGGTATAAATGACTTTAACTCATATTCTAGTAAATAGTAAAAAGGTTTTGAAATGCATTTTTAAGAAACATGGATGTGGATGATAAAGAGATCCTAGTAGATTATTACGTATAAACAACCTCGAATAATGAAGAGATTGTGAAATAACCCTTACCTTGTACTTTTCCTTGGTTGGGGTAGGTTAACCTCCTGTATAATGGTGAAATAGTTGTTATTAAATTATACAATAATCATATATAATAATATGATATCATATATGATCTTTTAACATTGATTTGTTAATAATATCTTAGAATTATCGTCGTTTTGGGAGTTAACTTACTCATTTTATTTTATATGTTTTGTTACATAAGCCATGGTTGTTGTATCTTATTCATATCCATAATGATATCTAGTCCTTAAACATCATTTTTAAATCATCAAATGATAATTATACTTGAATGGATACGATGGAGAATGAATCTCATCACATTCGTGGAGACGGTAGACCGTACGTACGCACGAGCGACAATATCATTCTTTTGATATTAAAATAATATATAAATGGATGGTATATCATATATAAAGAATCCTTAACATGTTATATTTATTATTTACATGAGTTACACATCATTATTATACCCATCCAAATAATATTATATTGAATAACAATTACACCACGACGTGGAGACGGTAGTCCGTACGTATGCACGTATGGTGACATGTTATTCAAAGGGTGGATAGAATACTGAATATGGTTGTACCATATTTATAATAACATCACAGTATATGTGAGATACTGGAGTTATTATTTTATAATGGTAAAAACAAAGGAAGAAGAAGTGGAAGAAGAAATGAACTTGGAGAAGGGTGGTGAAATCATTACCTCTTCTTCGGGTTCTTCCTTTTGATTTGATCAAAAGGGCTCCTTAGGTTGGATTTATGATCAAACTAAGGCCTCTAGGTTGTAGTGAGGGATTTTGGGAGAGTATTTGGGCAGAGTTTGGTCGAACCAAAAGGCTTTGAAGGTGTGAATAAATGATAAGGAGGAGTGCCCTTTTATAAGAGGGGTGAGGGACACCTTTGGAAAAGCTAGAAATATTAATTTATAATAAATTCATATTCGGTTTCTAATGGCTCCAAAGCTTATTATTCAAAGGTTAAGGTGGGGATAGGTCGAAAAACACTCAACCAATAGAATTTAGACAGGTTTGGGTACTTATATTAACCTTATCTTTAAGTATTAACTCTAAGTTAATTAGTTTCACTTTTACAATGTCTCTTTGTATTTTTATATAATATGGTTAATAAACTTACTATATACATCCAAGCGACCCCCAAGTGGTACATTAATGATTAACCTATCATGATATAAGTCTCTTGGCCGAACCTTAGATTTTTAGGAATTTAATATCAATTAATAATATAATATTTGTTTTAAGAACTCTTTTATGTCAATTTTGACACTATTCAATAGTTGATTTTTGTGAAACTCGTAACAGATTGATTACTTCGAACAAAGTCAATTAAATCAATCCTAATATATCATATTATCCTAGAAAATTAGTTTAATTCATTAAAAGTTTCATATTATATTTATTTGGGTATTTATAATATCAATTATTTTAATTTTTCACTATTATAGTAATTACTGCATCATCATTGTGTCATAAATAAAATAACTTATTTAATGTATAAAAATTATAAATAAAATATCATTATGTAGGAACTATTTTTAGCTGTCTAATGAATATTTATAATCTAAAATCCAACATATATAACCCTATTTAACAATTTTTTTTCTACAAGATATATGCTTGTGTCATTTTTGTATTCATTTTAACTTAATTAAAATAAAGTGTCATTATCACTTACAAGTGGATCCATGGGGTCCCAAAATAGACCCAAAGATTCCCATGGTCGACCATGTATCAACCAATAGGGTTAAGACACAATTTAGGGTAATTTAGTATTATTATAATATTATTTTTTAACCCTTATTTACCGGATTTACCCTTAACCATGGTAAATAAAATATTTACCGCAGTAATTATTCAAAATGTCTAAAAATAAAAGTTACCTATTAACACAATTTGAACATCCTGATTCCAAATATGGAATCCATTTTCCTAAATTCAAAACACAGAAGTGGCAGAAATTAATTTAAAATTAATTCCCGCTGTCAAAACAAATAGCGTGTTTTTAAGAGATAATAACTATCAAAAGATTGACACTCGTTTATGTTCGGTTTAATTGTAAAATTATGTCCAATGACCAACATTATATTAAATGGTAAAAATATATTCTAAATATACTTTAAAACCACTCAAATTCATAATTTATCACTATTAATTATTTTGATTAAAAAAGTTGTTTTTAATTAAAACTTAGTAATTTTCACTATTCATCAAAATATGAAAGTTATCCGAAATGTACCAAAATTTCACCTTAGGCTAAATTCGATATTCCGAATCCAAAAATGAAGTCCATTTTCAAATATAAAATATATAATTTCAAAAAGTAGGTATTACTATTCATAACGGCTAGTTTGATTAGTTATGGTGTGTTAGAACTCGGTGTTGCGTACAACACACGCTATCACATTATTCAAAGAGAAGCGTACCGTAGAAGCTTGGGGTGTTACATTCTCCCCTCCTTCAAATAATTGTGTCCTCGCAATTTATAGGGTATTACTGCATAAAAAGACTCGGGTGGTTCTTCATCATAAGTTCCTCGGGTTCCCACGTTGTCTCTTCCATCTTATGGTTTCTCCACAAAACTTTTACCAGACACGTCGTCCGGTTTCTCAGCACTTGTTCTCTCGTATCAAGAATCTTGACGGGCTCTTCGCAATAAGACAGATCGGGTTCCAGTTCTAATTCCTCACAGGTGAGTACATGCGTCGGATCAGGCATGTATTTCCTCAATAGAGATACGTGGAACACATCGTGGACTTTAGAGAGACTTGGCGGCATTGCCAATCGGTAAGCTACAACCCCAATTCGTTCTAGAATTTCGAATGGTCCGATGTACTTGGGACTCAATTTACCTTTCTTACCAAAACGTATGACTCCCTTCCACGGAGATACCTTCAGAAAAACATGATCACCGACTTGAAATTCCAAATCCTTCCTTCGATTATCGGCATAGATCTTCTGCCTACTTTGAGCTGCTTTGATGTGATTTTGGATTACTTTCACCTTTTCCACCATTTCCTCCACCAGTTCTGGGCCTACAAGTTTTCTTTCACCAACGTCATCCCAACAGGTTGGTGTACGACATCTCTTTCCGTATAACGCTTCATATGGTGCCATCTGAATACTCTAATGGAAGCTATTGTTATAGGAAAATTCTACCAAAGGTAAATATTGATCCCACATACCCTGAAAGTCAAGTGAGCAAGATCTCAACATGTCTTCTAAGGTTTGAATAGTCCGTTCTGATTGTCCGTCTGTCTGAGGGTGGTAAGCAGTGCTCAAATGAAGTTCAGTATCCAGGGATTTCTGAAGACTTTTCCAGAATCTTGAAGTAAAACGGGGATCACGATCAGAAACAATCGATATGGGTACTCCATGAAGTCTCACAACTTCATTAATATATAGTCTTGCTAGACGTTCCAGGGGTAGATCTTCTCTTATAGCAAGAAAATGTGCTGTCTTGGTAAGACGATCAACAATAACCCATATTGCATCATTCCTTCTAGGAGTCTTTGGTAGCCCCATGACAAAGTCCATCGTAACATTGTCCCATTTCCACTCCGGTATGGGAAGAGGTTGCATGACTCCTCCAGGCTGTTGCCTTCCAGCTTTCACTTGTTGACAAACCATACATCTTGACACAAAATCAGCAATATCCCTCTTCATGTTGTCCCACCAAAAATGTTCCTTCAAATCTCTATACATTTTGGTGCTCCCAGGGTGTATAGAGAAATTGGAACTATGAGCATCATCCAGCAATTCCCTTTTTAGATCAGGTATATTGGGAACACAAAGTCTCTTCCCGAATTTCAAAATTCCATCTTCATACACAAAGTCTCTCAATCTCCCATCATTCAAAGCTTTAATATTCTTTTGGAATTCTTCATCATCGGTCTAAGAACTCTTAATCCTTTCTAGTAAAGATGGTTTGGCAACCATTTGAAAAAGCATTGATGTTTCACCTTCCCTAGTTATTACCATGTCCATCTTCACTAGATCCATGAAAATTGGATCCCTTTCAATTCTCATATTGTTCAAAACTCCATGGTCTTTTCTACTGAAAGCATCTGCCACCTTGTTTGCCTTCCCTAGGTGGTAGTGTATCGTACAATCATAATCCTTGAGTAATTCAAGCCATCTCCTTTGCCTCATGTTGAGTTCTTTTTGTGAGAAAATATACTTCAAACTCTTGTGATCAGTATAAATCTCACATTTTTCACCATAGAGGTAGTGCCTCCATATCTTCAAAGCAAAGATCACTGCTGCTAACTCGAGATCATGAGTAGGATAGTTTTGTTCATGAATTTTCAACTGTCGTGATGCATAGGCAATAACTCTATCATTCTGCATAAGGACACAACCAAGTCCTTTCTTCGATGCATCACTATAAATAACGAACCCATCATTCCCCGATGGTAGAGTCAATATAGGAGCATTGACTAATCTTCTCTTCAGTTCTTCGAAACATTCTTCACACTCTTTTGTCCAAACAAATTTAACCCCTTTACGTGTGAGCTTCGTTAATGGGTTAGCCAATCAGGCAAAATTCTGGACGAAACGTCGATAATAACCTGCCAAACCAATAAAACTACGTACCTCAGTTATACTCATAGGTGCTGGCCATTCTTGGATTTCCTTGGTCTTAGAAGGATCAACAGAGATTCCATCTTTAGAGACAATATGGCCAAGAAAAGAAATCTCCTGAAGCCAGAATTCACACTTGCTAAACTTCCCATATAATTCATGCCTCCTCAGAGTCTTCAAGATAATGCGCAAGTGATTTTCATGATCTTCGTAGGTTTTGGAGTATACCAGAATATCATCAATAAATACCACCATAAATTCATCGAGATACTCCTTGAAAACTCTATTCATCAGATCCATGAATACAGATGGTGCATTAGTCAATCCAAACGGCATTACGGTAAACTCGTAATGCCCGTACCTGGTTCAAAATGCTGTCTTCGGAATGTCTTCCTTCTTCACACACAACTGATGGTATCCAGATCGAAGGTCAATCTTTGAAAAGTATTGAGCTCCATGCAGTTGGTCAAATAAATCATCAATACGAGGTAGGGGATACTTGTTCTTTATCGTTATAGCATTGATCTCCCTGTAGTCGATACATAACCTCATAGATCGATCTTTCTTTTTAACAAAAAGAACAGGGGCTCCCCATAGAGAAACACTAGGGAGAATAAATCCCTTATTACTCAATTCCTCTAGTTGTTTCTTTAGTTCGACTAACTCTACAGTGGCCATTCTATAAGGGGTCTTCGATATAGGCCTTGATCCAGGAATCAAATCAATAGAAAACTCAACTTCTCGTTCTGGAGGATGTCCAGGTAAATCTTCCGGAAATACATCTACAAATTCTTTCACAACAGGTACATCCTCTATTTGAACATTCCTTTCCTCACCGACAGTTATTTCATTCTCTTCCTCCCCAATAATTGAATTAAGTTGAGCTACTGGGGGTGGATCTAAATAAGAATTAGGTGGTGACGATTCTGCTCTAAAAATAAGGTGCTCCTTATCATTATCATCAAGAATCGTAACCTCTTTCTTCTTACAATAAATCTTCGCATCATAGTCTGAAAGCCAGTCCATACAGAGGATTATATCAAACTCAATCATAGGTATGACAATGAAATCAGCAGATAAATAAAATTTATGTGCTCTAATGGGGACTGATTCACAAAACTTTGTTGCAACGATACTTCCCTTAGGAGTTTTAACTGACAACTCCCTTATTAAATCAAATTGGAAATATCTAATTTTCTTAGCAAACTGGGAAGATATGAAACAATGCGATGATCCAAAATCAAATAATGCATTTGCTAAACTTGAGGAAACCATTAAATTACCTGCCACCACGTCTTTCGGAGCTTCTACCTCAGCAGTAGTGATAGCATAAGCCTGGCCTTGATCCCTTGGCCTTTTCTGAGGTAAGTTCTCCTGAAGCTTAGGACATGCATTTGCATAATGCCCTATCTCCCTGCAATTGTAGCACTAAACGTTGGTAGCTTCCTTCTTCCCCTTGCAATCATGAGCTTGGTGGCTTTTTCACCACACTTGTAACAGACTCCCATTCCCTTCAAGCAAGTACCAGGATGTTTCTTCCCGCATTTACCACAAGATGGATATTCAACCTTTCCCTTCTTCCCCTTATTTCCATTCCCAGATTGATCAGCAGGTGTCTTCTTCTCTTGCTTTGCTTTAAAGTCATAAGACTTAGAGAATTCCTTTTCGGTCTTGATAGCACATGAGACAATGTCTTCGTACGATGAAAAGGATTGTGAGACTAACGCTCGACGGAGAAATGGTTTTAACCCATCAAAGAAACGATCAATCTTACTTCTTGGGTTGCGAATATAATCTCCAGCATACCTCGCTAACCTTGTAAAGTTAGCCTCATACTTTGTGACATTCTCATCCTCCTTCTGTCTCAGACTCAGAAATTGCCTTTCCATATCTGCTCGATGGTTGCGAGGGAAGTATTTTTCTAAAAACAGATCTTTGAACTCCCTCCATTCCATATTTGATACTTCATCATCTTCCTTCATGTTCTGAATCAATGACCACCATTGATCAGCATCTCCAGTGAGGCGGTAAACTGCCATGATAACTTTTTCCCTTTCACTGCTCCCCAAAGCCTGAAATATTTTCTCTAGGGAAAATATCCATTGCTCAGCTACTAAGGGATTTATATTCCCATTGAACGTTGGTGGTTGTTGCCACATGAATCGATCTAACATTGATCCTCCACGCTGCGGATCAGGGTGCTCCATACGGGTAAGGTTATTATTAATAACCTGAGTAAGTTGTCCCAGTATGGTGATTAGCTGATCAGCACCAGTTGCATCACCAGCCCCACTATAATTATCTTGAGCAGGAGGGAAATCTCTACATGGAGTGCGTGCATTGATACGGTTTCCATTTCTTCCACTAGGCGCCATTTCTAAACAATGGCATAAACTAGATCAGTTTATGAATCAAAATACATAATCCCATACTTATAAAACACTTAACATAAATTGAACTATTTATGGATATAATCCATAATCATAATAATGTTTTCTTTGAGGAAGTATATACTCATAATCCCTTCAAAATGATTTGTAAAGAAAATGAGAGTTATCCTAAGAATATCCCCCGGGAGTGTCGTAACCAAGAGTGCAGCAAGGCCCGTTGGCGTGCACCAGTTCCCGTTCGAGTCTAGCTCAAAGCGGTGTTTTCGGGTTTTACCCCTAGGTACATCTGTGCCAGAGCCGCCTCTACCTGCTCGTATCCAGACAGGGATGTATTGCTTGGAAAACTCACAAAATCTCTACAATACCAAAATTCTAGGAAGTTCTTCTATACTAATCCTCAAAGTTCATCTTAGGTCTACGTGCTCTAATCAGAGTTTATCTAAATCCAGCTTCCAAGGTTTTTACTAAACTTCCTCTGATACCAACTGTAACGCCCCGACCCCAGCTACCCAGAGTCGGTGCATTACTTCGTAACATTGGCATGATCACAAGAAAGATCAAATCTCGAAAGACCGATTGGTTTAGTAGCCTTGGAAACACTAGATATATTCATAAGTTTTACATTACATCATAAAATGAAAAACTACTACAACAACATAATGTTTCCACAGTCCACACTATAAACCCCTCATAAAATCCCTGCAGGTCATTCATAACTTACTTCTTCACATCCTGGGAAAAATAAAACATATAAAAGGGGTGAGCTCAAATGCCCAGTAAGGATAACAATATAGAGGAAACTTTCATAAATAAGAATAAACATTTAAGGCAATGTATAACTAAAACAAAAGCCTTTTAAATATGAACTTTCAACATGGTATGGCATAAATAAAATGAAATAATGCCATTTAATTATTCACATGGATATTCTACTAATCGAATAATCACATGCAAAAATCAATAACCACTTTCATAATGTTGGAATGCATAATGCCAGACTATCATAACCACATAGCCAAGGCCTCGTGCCAAGACTACAAATAAGATTTTGTCAAGGCCTTGTTCCAAGACACTAGTTTTTCTCATGAGACCTACCGATTCATCGAGGAGCTATAGCGGGCTCCACCCGTCACATATTAAGTCCAATGCATTCCCATATGAAAAGGTTTAAACATAACATAAACATTCATATTAAAACTAACATATGAAATGTCAATACTTTCACCATAAAATATGAATGGTATAAAAATATCACATCCACAGTCAAACATATCAGAAAACCTTCAATACAATATAGAAGTTTTGTATCATAATAAATCAACTTCAAATAATCTTAAAATCCATCAAAGGATGTTGACATAGATGAAATCAAAATTCTTTTTAAAAAAATATCTCCTTTTATTTCGAAATAATTTAAGATCCATATAAAATAAAACATTTTTTTTGAAAATATTATTATAAGCTTGTAAGGGAAGCTTTGAATATTTTATAACGGCGGAAAATAGCTGTACCCGCCATATAAGTTAAAAAAACATTCTTACCTTAATTCTGTCGAAAAGGTTAAAAAGGACCTTGTTTTGAAAATGACCGAAAGATTCCTTTATAAACCACTTATAAAAGTCAAAAATGGTATAAATGACTTTAACTCATATTCTAGTAAATAGTAAAAATGTTTTTAAATGCATTTTTAAGAAACATGGATGTGGATGATAAAGAGATCCCAGTAGATTATTACGTATAAACAACCTCGGATAATGAAGAGATTGTGAAATAACCCTTACCTTGTACTTTTACTTGGTTGGGGTAGGTTAACCTCCTGTATAATGGTGAAATAGTTGTTATTAAATTATACAAGAATCATATATAATAATATGATATCATATATGATCTTTTAACATTGATTTGTTAATAATATCTTAGAATTATCGTCGTTTTGGGAGTTAACTTACTCATTTTCTTTTATATGTTTTGTTACATAAGCCATGGTTGTTGTATCTTATTAATATCCAGAATTATATCTAGTCCTTAAACATCATTTTTAAATCATCAAATGATAATTATACTTGAATGGATACAATGGAGAATGAATCTCATCGCGTTCGTGGAGACTGTAGTCCGTACGTACGCACGAGCGACAATATCATTCTTTTGATATTAAAATAATATATAAATGGATGGTATATCATATATACAGAATCATTAACATGTTATATTTATTATTTACATGAGTTACACATCATTATTATACCCATCCAAATAATATTATATTGAATAACAATTACACCACGACGTGGAGACGGTAGTCCGTACGTACGCACGTATGGTGACATGTTATTCAAAGGGTGGATAGAATACTGAATATGGTTGTACCATATTTATAATAACATCACAGTATATGTGAGATACTGGAGTTATTATTTTATAATGGTAAGAACAAAGGAAGAAGAAGTGGAAGAAGAAATGAACTTGGAGAAGGGTGGTGAAATCATTACCTCTTCTTCGGGTTCTTCCTTTTGATTTGATCAAAAGGGCTCCTTAGGTTGGATTTATGATCAAAATAATGCCTCTAGGTTGTAGTGAGGGATGTTGGGAGAGTATTTGGGCAGAGTTTGGTCGATCCAAAAGGCTTTGATGGTGTGAAGAAATGAGAAGGAGGAGTGCCCTTTTATAAGAGGGGTGAGGGGCACCTTTGGAAAAGCTAGAAATATTAATTTATAATAAATTCATATTCGGTTTCTAATGGCTCAAAAGCTTATTATTCAAAGGTTAAGGTGGGGATAGGTCGAAAAACACTCAACCAATAGAATTTAGACAGGTTTGGGTACTTATATTAACCTTATCTTTAAGTATTAACTCTATGTTAATTAGTTTCACTTTTACAATGTCTCTTTGTATTTTTATATAATATGGTTAATAAACATACTATATACATCCAAGAGACCCCCAAGTGGTACATTAATGATGAAGCTATCATGATATAAGTCTCTTGGCCGAACCTTAGATTTTTAGGAATTTAATATCAATTAAGAATATAATATTTGTTTTAAGAACTCTTTTATGTCAATTTTGACACTATTCAATAGTTGATTTTTGTGAAACTCATAACAGATTGATTACTTAGAAAAAAGTCAATTAAATCAATCCTAATATATCATATTATCCTAGAAAATTAGTTTAATTCATTAAAAGTTTCATATTATATTTAGTTGGGTATTTATAATATCAATTATTTTAATTTTTCACTATTATAGTAATTACTGCATCATAATTGTGTCATAAATAAAATATATTATTTAATGTCTAAAAATTATAAATAAAATATCATTATGTAGTAAATCTTTTTATCTTTATAATGAATATTTATAATCTAAAATCCAACATATATTACATTATGTAACAATTGTTTTTCTACAAGATATATGCTTGTGTCATTTTTGTATTCATTTTAACTTAATTAAAATAAAGTGTCATTATCACTTACAAGTGGATCCATGGGGTCCCAAAATAGACCCAAAGATTCCCATGGTCGACCATGTATCAACCAATAGGGTTAAGACACGTTTTAGGGTAATTTAGTATTATTATAATATTATTTTTTAACCCTTATTTACCAGATTTACCCTTAACCATGGTAAATAAAATATTTACCGCAGTAATTATTCAAAATGTATAAAAATAAAAGTTACCTATTTACACAATTTGAACATCCTGATTCCAAATATGGAATCCATTTTCCTAAATTCAAAACACATAAGTGGCAGAAATTAATTTAAAATTAATTCCCGCTGTCAAAACAAAAAGCGTGTTTTTAAGAGATAATAACTATCAAAAGATTGACACTCGTTTATGTTCGGTTTAATTGTAAAATTATGTCCAATGACCAAAATTATATTAAATGGTAAAAATATATTCTAAATATACTTTAAAACCACTCAAATTCATAATTTATCACTATTAATTATTTTGATTAAAAAAGTTGTTTTTAATTAAAACTTAGTAATTTTCACTATTCATCAAAATATGAAAGTTATCCGAAATGTACCAAAATTTCAACTTAGGCTAAATTCGATATTCCGAATCCAAAAATGAAGTCCATTTTCAAATATAAAATATATAATTTCAAAAAGTAGGTATTACTATTCATAACGGCTAGTTTGATTAGTTAGGGTGTGTCAGAACTCGGTGTTGTGTACAACACACGCTATCACATTATTCAAAGAGAAGCGTACCGTAGAAGCTTGGGGTGTTACATAATACCTTAAATTGTGTTTAGAAGGACATGAATTGTGGGTGATTACTTGATGTATATTCACCATGGCCTAGTTTGTTTATTGAGATAACTAGCATGTTATTTGTTATGAACAAATTGATATATGAATTTTTAATTTAAAGATGAGTGGTAATTTTCATAATTAACCATTGGGCCATATGATGTGATATTGTGATATCCTTTTTGATATTACTCATGTTTTGATTAAATGTTGTAATGATTATATAGGGATTTGGACCAATGAATCATGCTGAAATGATTATATAGCGGGATTGGACTAGTGATACATGATGAAATTCTTATATAGAGGAATATTCATAGTTAAACTTTTTGAAATGCTTATATAGTGGGAAATTCCCAATGATACATGTGAAAATTCTTATATGATAGGCTATTCCCTGTTTACATGCTATAATTCTTATATAATAGGCTAGGCCTAGTGATTTATTTTTAAATTATTATATAGAGAGATTGGCCCTAATTAAATTCTAATGTTATTATATAGTGGGGTTGAAATAAATTTGTGTGATTTATACCTTTGTTATAATGTTATGGTTGGAATGATTGTGAGACATTCTCAGATACATTCCGGTATGGTGTCGAAGTAGATTTATGTTGTACTAATTTAATTACTTAATTAATTAATAAATATTTTATTATATTATTTAATAAACTTATTATCATACTTGTTATGCTTAAACATGGTGGTGTCGACCTGCTGAGTTATACTCACACCCTATTTGGGCCTCTATTTGGTACTCTAGAATATTATATGGATGCATGTTTAGACAAAGGAAAAGAACCTTACTATTTATTTCTTTCTTACTAGATGGGCTGGAGTTTTGATATGGGACTGACATGGGGTTTGGGATCGGGGAATTTTTTGTCTTTTATTGATCCTTCTATTATTTTATTTAGGTTTACTTTTAGCATGACATTTAGTTACATTCTATCATGTCATTTCATTATTAATTATTTATTTATTAGATTGTTCAGTAGAATTTGATTGTTGGTTTTCCATTGTAATGTATTTCTTCCATTGTTACCACACTCTAATATTTATATTTTTATTACTATTATTGGTTTTTTAGCTATGTTATAACTCTGGAACCAGGGGGTATAGTCTCCCTAATATAATTATCACACCCTCAATACTAGTCAGAAGCCTCTGGAATATTAGGAGGCATGCATGAGATCTCAAAAAAACCTATTTCATCCAAGTGATAGAGTTTTGGATCAGAGTATGTTACATAGAAGAAGGTTATGGGAATTGATATATGAGATAGGGAAGGATGTGGGATTATGGTGTAAAGACTTCAGGGATCTTTTCATAGAGGAATTTTCTCTAGAATCGATGGTGTTGGATTAAATTATGGTGTTCATGAAGCTCAAGCAAGCTAATAGAAATGTTAGTCACTATGCCAATTTCTTTCTTAAGAATGTTCACTTCTCACTTAAGGAAGTATCAAATGAGAAGATAAAGGCTCGAATATTTGATATGGGTCTTCGGCCAAATATTTGATACTAGGTTTTTCTACTAAAACATACCTCATATACTGAGGTTATAGATATAGAATTAATTTTGGATATTGAATTGGTTGGAATGTCGGGGATAATGGGAGTTTCTCTTACTCATATTGATGATTTTAGTGTCCCCTCTAAATAGATGTGAAAATATGATTGATCTCATAGTAGAAACTATGGTGGAAGATCTCAGTAGAAGACCTCTGCTAAGTCATATTTGGAATTCAATAAAGGTCATATTACTTACTTTCAGTGTGGTATGGTTCGGAACCATAAGCATTCTTTCTTAGAGGAACCAAATAATTGTAGCTCTTATGTATGATCAAGATATTTATAGAGGTATTTCCATATTTTTACTACTTCACATAAGGTCACATGCTCGTCAGTTTCGAGTGGATCAGTGGTGTGGTTAGATACTTTAAGAAAAAAGGGGTTATAGTTATAGTCATCAGGAACAAATCTTCTTCATTCAGTGGATGAATCTCAAGTACAATAATAACTATGACAAGAAATTGGAAGCAATATTCATGCATACGTACGGCCTATCGTACCCAAAAAGGATGTATTTAATTTACAATATATATCTTTTATAGATTATTATAAATACATATATACTGAATATATATTATATTTATATAATTTTTTACATTCTATATTTTAGAAAATCATGATAAAAGTAAGAGGAACCAAAATAACAAGTTAGACCATATTCAAAAAACAAAGTGTTTATTACCCAAAACATAACTTTAACATGGTATTAATAATAAACGAGTAATATAAAGTCAAAATAAAATCATATATGGTATTATAAAAATGAATATTGTTCTTTTATAAATGAATAATAAACTTATATTTATTTTACAGGATATTTTAACTTGTATTAAGGAAGTCAATACATAAGGTAAGGGGGTTTGTAGTCTCACTTTTATTTCTACGAGACTTATGCCATATTCATGACTCACTTCTTTTGTGTGGTATATATACTTCCCAATGAAATATTATATTTTGAATTTCATTTATTTCATGATATTAAAAGTTTCAATTGATTTTATTCATCCATGGATCTCATTATTCAAAAGTTACTTCAATGGTAATGGATTTTCATCTCACTTTTATTTTCCATAAGACACAAGCCATGTTCACCATATATTTCTTATATATAGTATATATACTTACCATGGATTTATTTTATGATTATTATAATACGAATTATTTGGATTTAAATATCCATTTTAGGATCTCTCTTTCATGTGGTTTACAGTTAAAAGATTACCAAAGCAGTAATGGAATTTGGTCTCAATTTCACTTCTTTGAGACACATGTTATGTTACACACCTATATAATTTTACAATATTTATATACTACCCATTTGACATGTTGTATCATTAATCTCTTAATTTTGATAATATTTTAATTTTTGTTTAATTTTATTCTATCATGGGGTTTATGATTCAATGTAACCAAATTGGTAAGAGTTTATTGCTATAATCTCATCATTTATCAGGATTATTTATGGTTATTCTTTCATTAATGAAATATTATGATACATATCTCAATAATTATTATCAATTTTTTTATCCTATGGTTATTAAAGATATTTTCAAGTAATGGTACCATTTTTTCACACTTTGGTACTAAAGAAAATTAAGAAAAAAAATTATGAAACTATGACCATATTTCTATCTTCAGACAACAATCTATTTTATTCAGAAACCTTGTTTTCTAAAAATATTTTTAACAATATTTTTAAATGATATTTGAATCTAATTTTCAATTAAAAAAATTTTAAAATTAATTATTTCTGTTTTCAAAAGTGTTTAATTCTTTTTAAAATATTTATTTATAGGTTTTAAAATTTTTTATGTTTTAAAAAGTGTTTTTTAAAGAAGAAAGGATATTTTTCTCAATAAATGTTTCAAAATATTTTTATAGATTAAATTATTAGTTCTCAAAGATCTTTTTAAAGAAAAGTATTTTCAAAATGTTTTATGTTTTAAATAGTGATTTTCAAGGAAAGGTTATTTTCCTTAAGAAATGATCCAAGTTATCTTTAAAAATCATTGTGTATCTAAGTTGAAATAATTTGATACATTTTATGATTTAATAGGATATTATCGAAATAAAAAATTATTATTCTTTCTTTTAATGGTTTATTTTTAACATGACAAGTTTTTTATGAAACCCATTTATCTTCCATGGTTTATACGATGATAAAACACTTATGAAAATTACATCCTTTCATGGGTTATTCAATATTTAAATGATTATGAAACCTATATATTTTCCATAGGTTATGATATGAGAAATTTTTATCATACCCATTTCAATTCATGGGTAATTATATAATTTTTATTAACCCATATCTTATTATGGGTCATGATATGATGAATGTTTTATTATCTTGTGGAACACGTATGTATGATTTCATTATGTGAAGGGTGGGAACTATATCTCCTTCCAATATATTCGGTAAATATTTATATCTTATGAGATATATAGGACTAGAATGGGAAGTGAACTGGGTTCAGTAATATAAGGTTGGAATAAGGAGTAAACTCGGGTCAGTAATATAAGGCTGGAATGAGGAGTGAACTTGGTTCAGTAATAAAGGGCTAGAATGGGGAGTAAACTCGATTCAATAATACAGTTCTAGAATAGGGAATGAACACATTTCAGTAATATTGGGATGGACTGAGGAGTGAACTAAATTTAGTAATAAAGGGATGGAAAAAGGAAGGAACATGGTTAAATAATATAGGGGTGGAATGGAAAGTGAAATCAGTTCAGAAATATAGGGATAGAATAGGGAGTGAACCCAGTTGAGTAAAATACTTTTTCTTCTATAATAGTCTTGGTAGTGAGCCTTGAATAATATGAAATGGTTTTATATAATTATTTATATACCTAAAATTCCATATCTTATTCCATTGTTATACTCTTAGGCCTCATGTTCTTTAATTATCTAATGATTCATGTCGTATGAACATCAAATATTTATACCATCAATCAAGATTATGATCTTTGATATAAAGGGTATTATCTTTAAATTTTATGATCATGCTATCATACCCTTATGCTAATTTTATGCTTATATATCTTCTTTATTTACCCTTACTAAGCCTTTGAGCTCACCCTTTATTATGTTTCCTTTTCCCAGGTCATGAATAAATGTTTTAAGTTGGAGTAATAAATGGGATGATATTTATGGGAATCTTTTAAGATATTTCTCCAAGATAAAATATTGGGTTCCAATTTTCCAATGACACTACACAATTATAGTCCCCGGTCATGTACTTTTTTAATTTATTGAATATTAATCTGAAATGATGTAATATCCATATATGAGAAACTTGGGTCACTATAGTTTGTATCAAAGGAAAGGTTTAGTCAAAATTTAAAAGCTAGGATGCAAAAACATTATTGAGATACACAGGGATATTTCTATGGATATGTATAGGGATGTCTCTAAGGATAAGTCTAAGGATGTGTCAAAGATTAAGAAAATGTCCTGGAATTTTGGTAAAGGAATGATAAGATGTGTTATGTGTGGTGAAGAAGGACAAAAAGTAAGTAATTTTCAAGGGAAATGAAGAGTTTATCTAATGGTAATGTTGGAATCCCTAAGGTGTTATCAATAGTTGAATGTATCAAGTGTGTAAAGTATGTTCATTATGCAGATCATTGTCCTAAGGGGAAATATCGTGAAGATAATCATCAATGTTGTATGAGTAATAGTTTTTCTACTGATGAAAAGGAAACTAAAAATTATATATGAAATGTATGGGTAGTTCAAACAGTATTGTTTATGTTAAACATAAGATAAATGATCAAATTGAGGTTTATAAGTGTTAAGACATGATTAATATTTCAAACTGTAGTAAATAGGTATTTAGGAAGAAGATGATGAAGCCTAGTTAATGTATTAAGGATGATGTGGAATAATCAAAGTGTTTATGTATTTGGATTAATGAATTATGAATTGCGAAATATATTAGGATTGTTCAGTATAATTTCTTCATTATGGATGTGAAAGGATATATTGACTGATGTTGATGGATAGTAAAAGTGATTTAATGGGAAGGTTATATTTTATATAAAATGTATTATTTAGGGAATGTAACTCTTAATTTTTTTTATGTTGAGATTTTGATTTCTATTTTGGATAAAGAGATGATTGATTTTGATAAGGTAAATTAAATAGTATCGATGAACTTAAAACTAATAAATAATTGTTTGAAAAATTAATTTATGATATCATTAATTAAGTTTATATAATTTTTGGATTTAAAGAATATATCCAAATAAATGTATAAATAATGAAGAATCAGACATTTTTTCAATAAAGATTTACGGTAATTTAGGTTATTACCATGTTTCAAGAGAATATATGATGAATATATTCACATGTTTGGTATGTGAAAATCAATAGCTACATTATAATATATGAGGGATAAATGTTAAGATGATTTTTAAATATTTAGTCACCTTCTTCCTCAAGTTTTATATTTTAATATTTTGAAAGGGTAATAAGGATAACCATTTATGAAATGGTTTGTGTTGAACTTTGAATGTTTTTTTAGAGATTAATTTATTTTTTCTCTATATGAAGATTTATTCATATCGGATAACATGGGATAACCACTTTGTTTTAATGATAGATAAAGAGATACATAATGACTTGTCTTTATACTTATGGATATTATGATCCATTAATGCTTCAAGGATAACAAATTCACTTTCATTTTTTGGAGTAAGAGATGAAGTATAAATTTGTCAAGGCACAAAAAAGGGTGAGATTGTGCATATGAAATGGAATGAAATCAAGTAATTATATCTCCTTGTGAAAATTATTCAACTCAATGAAAATGATATTATAGTAAAATATTTTCTTATTATATTCATTTTAATTATATCAATGACTTTTTCATTCCAATTTAGGTTATGATTTTGTGGTTGTTAACTTTTTTTGGATCACCCAATTTCTTATTGTCAATGATATTTATTTCTCTCTATAATTATTTATTCTTTTCTTCCATGACTATATCTTTACTTGCCACCTATATTATGTTATGTGGAAACATAGTTATGAGTTACTTTGGTTAACTGTTATGTTTCAAATATTATATTTTTAAAGGAAGTTTTATTATTAATTTTTATGATGTGGGTTCCTATGAAATAAAATTTGAAATATTAAGCCTTTGATAACCTATACCGATTTTGAGGGTGAAATTCATTTAAAGGGGGGTAGAATGTAACACCCCTAGTTTTTTTAAATTATTTTTTTTCAAATAAATTAAAATTATTTGATTGATTTAATTGAAATCTACATTAAGTTAAAATTGAAGTACACATAACATTGAGATTATCTTATGGTACATGAAATACTGAGTTCCTTCAATAGCTTTAATTAAACACAAGACCGAGTTTTACCGAACTACAATATACAATTAATATTCTTATTAAAATATCATTATGGGTATAACATGGCCATTATAATGGTATTTAGGAATAATATTAACTAAATTATTAAAATTTGGTTTATATATGTATATAAAATTAATTATTTGGTTGCTAATTAATTATAAATTTTGATTAATAACTATTTGAAAATAATGAAATTCTTTTTCTGAATAACTATTATTCTTTGCACAAAAACATTTTATCTCAAAAAATTAAAAAAATTATATTTTTTAGAATTTTAATGGAATATATATATTATAAATTAAATAAATTATTTAACATTTATCTTTTGAGTTTTCTAGATAAGATATAATAATAAATAAAATCTTACGCCTAAAAATTTATTTTTCTAAAAGGTGGTTTTACCTTTTTTTAGTGGTGAACTTATTTTAAAACTAATTTTTGATAGTTATAAATTATATTTTAAAAAATTAAAGTCATATTTGAAATTTTATGTCAAAATTTTATTCGGGTAATTTTTTGTATTTTTTTGAGAATTTTCATTTTTTTATGAATAATGAAAAACACTGAACATTAATTAAAAAATGACTTTTCATCTAAATGATTTAAAATGAAGAAATATATTTTTAATTAGTTATAAACTATGTCTAGTTAAATTATACACATATTAATCCAATTTATTTCAATGGAATTAATTTTATATTAAAATTGTTCATAAAATCATTTCAAACATTGGTACATGTTCACTTAAAAAACTCATTGTTTCATCCCATATATGGGATTAATTTTAAATTAACTTTAGAAAATTATGAGATTGTAATTTGAAAAAATGTATTAAATATTTTATATCATAATAAATTATAATAACTAATAATTTCAACTTAATATTTGACCAATATTATTAGTGAAAACAATTAAAATTATTTATAGCGATTAATAGAAAAACGAGTTCAACAGGAGACATCAACTTAAATTATGGGGGTAAATGACCTATAAAAATGTAAAAATCCAATTTTATGACTATATTTAGATCCTATCCCATATTTTATTGAATATTGTTCATTATTAAAGGCAAATTATGTAAGGTATACCTCCCAATACTGTTTACCTTTTGGCATTTTCAAGAATGTGACTCCTCCTCCATTATAAAAGGGAATTCACTCTCCCCATTTATTCACCCATATCAAGACTTTTGGATGAAAAAATACCTATAAAAATATCTTAAAAACTTCACTTCATCCTAGAATCATCACTTTGGGAAAAAAAATCCAACAAAGTAAGTCTTTTGGTGAAAACTGAAAGGAGTTACTCAAAGAAGAGGTAACATCCATCAAAAAATGTATTTGTTTTATTTCTTAACTAAACCCATTAATTTATTTTTATATAATGTTTATATAATAAAAAAATATCTAAAATATAGTGATATATTTCTATGTTAATTTTATGACCTACAACTTCACACACTTCCAGCAAATGGGATACGTAATCATTGTTAGTGTGTACGGCGGGCTACCATCTCAACTAATGTCGTTCTTTATTCCATTACCCCCTATTACGGTTGGGAATGATGATGAACATGATGTTTGTATATGAGATATATAATATTTATTATGTATTTACACTTTATAAATTATTATTTTACACATACCTTTACCCTTTCCATTTTGTGAGAATATGATAACGTCATTCATGTGTAAAGTGGACTACCGCCTCACGAAGCGATGTTATTTGTTCACACTTTACATGGAATATAAAGATGGAATTAATAGAAATTTGTGATATATATGAAATAATAATTCTATATTTATGATAATATATATATTACTTTTATTTATTTCAATGTGATAAAAAATGGAAACAACGTTCATGCATACGTACGACCTACTATCTCTATAAACAATGTATATCATTTTCTATTTATATCATTTATAGATTATTATTAATAAATATATACTTAATATATATGATATTTATGTCATGGTTTACAATATAAAAATTATGAAATCATTTTCAAAGTAAGAGGACCAAAAAATGACAAGTTAGAACATATATGAAAAACAAAGTGGTTATCACCCGAAACACAACTTTAATGTGGAATTGTTAATAAACGGGTAATATACAGTCATAATAAAATAATATGTGGTATTATATATAAAAATATGGTTTATTTTTAGATTTATAATAAACTTATATCTATTTTACATTATTTTTTAATGTATATGAAGGAATCTATGAGTTAAGGTAAGGGTATTTCTAGTCGCGCTTTTATTTTTATGAGACTTATGCCATATTCACAACTTGTTTGTTATGTATGGTGTATATACAACCCTATTACATGTTATATAATGAATTTAATTTATTTAATGATATAAAAAGTTCCAATTTATTTTATTCTTTCACAGATATCAGCATTCAAATGTTACTAAATTAGTAAGGGATTTTTGTCTTACTTTTATTTTCTGTGAGACACAATTCATGTTAACCACTTATTTCTTAGATGTGGTGTGGATAATTCCCATGGAATTATTTTATTATTATTATAATGTGAATTATTTTTATTTACAAATATATTTTATAATCGTAATTTCATGGGGTTTATAGTTAAAATGTTACCAAAGTAGTTTGGGAATTTTGTTTCATTTTTCTCCTTTGAGACACATGTTAAGTTATGAACATATATTATTTTAAGAGGTGTATATACATTCAAATTCTCATGTTATATCATGAATATAATTTTTTTAATTATATTTTAAGATGCATTTAATTTTATTATTTCATGGGGTTTATGATTCAAATTTATCAATGTTATAAGAGTTTATTGCTATAATCTCATCATTTATCAGGATTGTTTATGATTATGCTTTCATTGATGAAATATTATGATCCATACATCAAGAATTAATATTAATTTTATTATCCTCTAGTTATTAATGATATATTAAAATAAGTTTACCATTATTTCACTCTTTGGTACTTAAAAACTTAATAAAATATTTTTATGAAATTCCTACCATATTTCTCCCATCGGTCAGAAATATGTTTTATTCAAAAACCATGTTCTAAAAAAAATAATTTTTTGTAAATGATATTTTATTATAATTTTCAATTTAAAGAATTGTAAAAAATATTTTATGTTTTAAAAACTGTATAATATTCTTTTATAGGATTTCAAAGTTATTTTCAAGGAAAAAGAATATCAACGGGTTTTATGTTTTAAAAATGTTTTTTAAGAGGAAGCATTATTTTCCTCAAGAAATATTTCCAAATATTTTTAAAATTACTTTATATTTTTTCAAATTGGTTTTCAAGTAACATTATTTTGAAAATATTTTATGTTTTAAAAAGTCATTTTCAATGAAAGGTTATTTTCCTTAAGAAATTCTCCAAGTGATATTTCAAAATAACTCTCCATCTAAGATGAAATAATTTGATATAGTTTATGATTTACTGAGGATATGATCCAAGGATACCATTCTAATTATTTATTTTAATATTATACATTTAATATGACATATTTTTATGAAACCTAGGACTCTTCCATGGGTTATACCAAGATAAAACGCTTATGAAAACTGTTTCCTTTCATGGGTTATTATCTGATGAGATGATTATGAAATCTATATCTTTTTCTATAGGTTATGATATGATGAAATTTTTATGATATCTATTTAAATTCGTGGTTTATGATATAATGTTTATGAAACCCATATCTTTTCAGGGGTCATGATATGATGAATGTTTCATTATCTTGTGGCACACATATGTATGATTTAATTATGGGATGGGTCGGACATATATCTCCCTCCAATGCATTGGGTAAATATTTATATCTCATGAGATATACATGAATATAATGGGAAGTGAAATCGGTTCAGTAATACAAGGTTGGAATGAGGAGTGAACATGGTTCAATAATACAAGGATGGAATGAGGAGTGAAGCCGGTTCAGTAATACAAGGCTAGATTGAGGAGTTAACATTGTTCATTAATATATGGTAGGAATGAGGGCTGAAATTGGTTTAGTAATATAGGGATAGAATGACGAGTGAACTTAGATCATTAATAAAGGGCTGGAATAAGGACTTAACTAGGTTCAGTAATATAGGGCTGGAACGGGAAGTGAACTCAATTCAGTAGTACATGGATGGAATGGGTAGTGAACCCAGTTTATTAAAGAAAATTTTCCCCAATGATGTTATTGGTAGTGAGCCTTGAGTAATATAAAATTTGTTTCTATGCTTATGTGTATACCACAAATTCCAAATCTTATTCCATTATTATACTCTCATGGATTATATTCATTGATCATGTTATGATTCATGTCTTATGGATTGAAAATATTTATGTGATGACTCATTATTATGATCTTTTATATATAGGGTATTATCTTTAAATGTTATACTCACTGTCTCATACCCTTATGTTCATGTTATGCTTATGTATCTCCCTTATTTACCCTCACTGAGCATATTTGCTCACCCTTTCCTATGTTTCCTTCTCTCAGGTTTTAAAGAAAGGCTATATGTAGGAGTGCTTAGTAGGAGGATCTTTGTGTAAAAATTTGAACATATTTCCCTAAGTTATAATATTGCATTACATGTTTCTAAAGAGACTAAACTATTATGGTCCTCAGGCATATACTTTTGTAACATGTTGAATATTCATCTAAAATGATGTAATATCCATGTGTGATAAGCTTGGGTCAATATAATGGAATTTAAATAATAACATATCATTATATGGAGGATACTGGTGTTATTATTTTAGCATGTTTGAATAATATTTTACAGTGGTGGAAGAAGAAATAAAACTAAAACATGTCGTCAAATACTATATCTCTTCTTTGGAAATTCTCCTTTGATTAACACCATAATCCCTATAATTTTGATATTATGACCAAACTAAGGATGGTAGAATGTGGATAAGAATGTTAGGAATGAATTTGGGAATATCTTTTCCAAACAAAATTGTTTTTGATGTGTGAAGAAATAAAAATATGTGGTGACTTTTTATAAGAGATGGGAGGGGTACTCTTGGAAGTACATAAAATGGTAATTTAATATAAATTACTTTTGACATAAAAACGGATCCAATTTAATAATATTAGAATATAAGATGAATATCATTTTATTTTATCACTTATGATATTTTTTAGACAACTTTAGATCACTTTTTTTTCATTATATTTTGGTTTTAACACCCCATTAACCCTTTTCACACATACCGTGATAACATGGTTTTCTACATTTTGAGGGTCAAGAGAGTTAGTATAAATAGAAAAAGGGACATAAATAGACTATAGTTTATATATTAAACCATATAATAACAAATTAAATGACTATAATATTTTTAAAAATTTATATCATTTAATAAAATATTATTTACTTAAAATATTATTTTCCTAAAATATCAATAATGTCAATTAGAACTATTGATTTACTCTGACATTTATAACACTAATCCAACAAATTAATTTCAAATAAAATATTTTAATAAATCCTTAAAATGTTATTTTTATTTAAAAAATTCATTGATTTACTTTATTAATTAAAATTATACTACTTTTAATATTTTTAATATCATTTATTTTATTTTTTTCATTAATTGAATAATTACTCCCTCAAAGTTGTGTAAGTAGTTAAGGTAATTATTTATTCACTAAAAATTAGAAATAAATTTCCATTATTAATATAAACAATTTATATTTAAAATTAATATTTATAACAAAAAATATACTATGTTTATCCCCATGTTGAAAATATTATATTCATTAAAAACAGGAGTGTGAGATTTTTTACTTTTATTTAAATGAAATATTATAAAAGTTCTAATCACTTCCAAATGGAAACAAAAGGCCATATATTATAATTTTTTATGAATATCGATACAATATACTCATAAAATAAAATTTAGTCAATTTTTAGAGTAATTATTTAGTCCTTATCATTTAATTTTTAAATGTAATTACATGGTTTACCCTTTTTTTACGGTAAAACAAATTACTATTCTTACTATTCATATTGAATAAAAATAAAAGGAAACTATTAAAAAATTTACACACTGATTCCAAATATGGAATCGATATTTAAAAATTCAAAAACACATAAGTGGTATAATTTAATTTAAAACTAAACCAATAAAAAACGACAAATACAATTTTTCAGAAAATGCCAATTTTAAGTCTAAAATGTTTTTACACTAAATTAAAGTATAAAGTTTATTCAAAAAACTATAATTGTATTATGTTAACTAAAACATAACTAGTAAAATTTTAAAAATAATCAAAAATATAATTTTACATTGTAAAGAGTCAAAAAAATACTATCTGAAAAAATCAATATTTTTAACTATTCATTGAAAATAAAGATTTTCTGAAAATTATCAAAAATTTATCCTAAGATAATTTTGACCTGAGGAAATTAAAAAATTAAATTAATTTTTTAAAATTCATATTCTATAATTTTATAATTAATCTTTTAAATAAAACCATATATAAAAGAGTTTAATAAAACTATTATATTTTTTATTTAAAATTTTGTAATGAATATAAATATCTATATGATGAATATTAATAAATATAAAAATGATTTAGTATATCATTACCTAGGTTTTCACATTATTCCTACTTTTTGAAATTATGTACTTATAATTTTATTCACTTATCAAACAAGTGGGGATATCTTTCCCTCATAGAATTTTCAGATTCCCATGTTGCTTCCTGAACAATATGGTTTTTCTGAAAACATTAACATGGACAATTACATTGTTCCAAAATACATGATATATATGTTAAATACTCTAAATAGGTTTTTCCTGATAAAAAATTATATCTTCCAACTAAAATACCTCAAGGATCAAAAGATGAGATGAATCTCGTACATACATTCTTAACATAGAAATATAAAAAAAAATTATTCCTGGGATAAAATCATAGGCAAGGATATTAGGTCAGAAACATATCCAAATTTCTCTATGATTTCATATATTCTAATGATCCATGTACTTATCTTCCATTTTTACCAAAATTCATAACACTTTTTTTTGAATATACTTTAATAAAAACATAACCACCAACCTCGAAAGAAAGATCTCTCCTTCGGTTATCCACATAAATTTTATTCTTAATATGAGTTGTCCTCATACTTTTCAAAGTTACCTTCACCTTGTTAATAATTTTCTATACCAATTATTTTCCCATAAACTTATTTTAAACTAATTCATCCCAAAAAATAAGGATTTGGACATCAATTTTTATATAATACCTCAAAAGTTTATATCTGTATACTAGAATGAAAACCGTTATTATAAGAAAACATAACTAAAGAAATATGTTGACCTAAACATCCCTGATATTCCTTTTAAAAAAACATGAAACATGTCTTATAGGGTATGAATTGTTTTTTGGACTATCCATCAGATTTAGGATTAAATTTTGTACTAAAATTTAATTCAGTATCTAATGGATTCTGAAGTCCTTTCTAAAAATTTAGAGTGATCCTAAGATCATGGTCATATACAATAGAAAAAGGAACTCCATGTAACCTGAATATTTACTTAAGATAAAATAGATAAAGTTTTTCTAAAGACAAATTGTCTTGAATGAGAAGTAATATTAATTTATAGTTAATCGATCATTAGTAACCTAAATTTCATTATTACCTTAAGACATCTTTGATAATTCCACCATAAAATCCATGTATATATTTTCTCATTTACAATTTGGAAGTAGACAATGATGGATCATCCCCATTGATAATTATCATTATGCTTTATACTATTTAAAAAATAAACATTTCATAGTAAAATTAGTAATATCTATTTTTATTCCATCCCACCAGTAATACCTCTGAAGGTCTATGTATATATTAGTACTACAATTATGAATGGAAAATAAGAAATTATGAGTTTCACACAAAAATTATCTCATTATAATCTCTTTCCAAATCTCAAAACACATTCTTTTTCACTATTAAATTCATGCAACTTACCCTTCTTAACCAACTATACCTTTTTCAATAACTTCTGGTCTTTCTTCTAATATTTCTTAATTATTTCAGATAGAGATGATTATACTGGAACCTAAAAAACAGAGGATGTTCCTACATCCACAAATTCTAGGAACGAATTCATCAAATCATAAACAGAAGTTTTATGTTCCAGACATTACATGGTTAATGTAGAATTATTTTTCTAACTTAAAGTATTAACCACATTGTTTTATTTTATAGGATGACAATTAATGGTGCAATCATAATACTTTATCAATTACATCCAAATTCTATGTATCATGTTAAAATATGTTTGAGTTATTATATACTTAAAACATTTATGATCAATATATGTTTTACACTTGGATTTATATAAATTATTTCTCTATATTTTGAAATAAAACACTACAGATTCTAGTTCAAGATTATGTGTATGATAATTATTCTCATGTGCTTTTAATTGAAGTGAAGCATAAGTAATTACCTGATCATTTTTCAACATGACACATCCAATTCCATTTAATAAAGCATCATTGTATATGAAAAATTCACTACTTTAGGATGTAATATCCCAAACTACAGAATTAACCAATATTCTTTTTAGTTCTTGGATACATTCATCGCATTATTTTATCCAGGTAAACATAACTCCCTTTCATATTAACTAGGTTAGTGGAATATTTAATCATGAAAGGTTTTCAATAAACCTCTATTAATAGTCTCCTATTCCAAGAAAACTATGAATCTTAGTGACATTTCTAGGTCTTTGGCATTAATCAACCACATAGTTTTAACAGGATCAACTATTATACCATCTTTATTTATGATGTGTCCACATAATTAAATTTTCCACAACCAAAAATCACATTTTATAAATTTTCCAAATAACTTCATTTGTTTTAGAGTTGGTAGAACAATCCTTAGATGTTTTTCATTATGCTCATTAATTTATGAATAAATCAAGATATCATAAATAAAAACAACTAAAAACGTATCCAAATATTCATGGAAGACTCAAATTATAAGATCCATAAATCTAGATTGGGAATTTTTCAACCCAATGAGTATAACCATAAACTCATAATGATTATATATAGTCTAAAACATTGCTTTTATAATTTCAACCTCCTTAAACAACAAATGATAATGCCTGAACCTTAGTTCAGTATTTGAAAAATACTAAGCACCTTTTAGATGATAAAAAAAACAGCTATATGAGGAAATAAGTACATATTATTAACAGTAATTTATTAAAAATATATATAATCATTGTAAAGACTCATGGAAACATCATTATTTTTAACAAATAAAATAATAACACCTTGTGGTGAAGTTCTAGGATGAATGAATCCTTTTTCAAGCAACTCCTCCAACTAATTTTTGAATTCTATAAGTTCTACTTGATCCGTACAATAATGGGGTTTTGAAATTGGGTTAGCATCAAGAACTTATTCAATAGTAAATTAAACTTCCCAATCAGGTACAACACTAGGAAACTCATCAGAAAAAACATACAGGTATTCTTTTACTACTAAAACATCTTAAATTTTTTATATTTCTCTTGTTTTCAATAGTATGTAAAATATAAAATTCATTTCTATCTTTTAATAGTTTCTTGGTTTCTTTATATGTTATCAAAAGTATGTGTTAATTATTATATAAAAACTAAAACTACTTCTTAAAAACAATTTATTTATCTCTATAATCTATCTTAGCAAGGTAAATAGAGATTCAATCCATACCCATGGTAACATGATACTCTACTAGGGGAAATACTAGGGTTTTTAGGTAAATTTATTCCACAAACAATAATAGGAGGATTATTTTAGTTTCCTTTTTCCATAATAATTCCCTAGGTGTTTTCACCATAAGTTATGGATTCATTTCTTGAGGTGGAATTTCAAATTTATTAGAAATTTTATTATAAATGAAAAAATGTGTAGAACTGAAACGAAATAAGACATTAGTATAATATAAATAAAAAAGAAATGTTACTGATAAAACTTTGTTTGATGGCCCATTATATTCTGAACTAGTTGCAAAGGATTTTACCACACCTTTCTTCTTATAGTCCATTTACTTCCCATCATTCAGGTTCTTATTGGACATACATGTCCATACTGACCCATCTCATTACATTTAAAACATTTTACTTCCAATTTATCAGAATTGGTCTTACCATTGCTAAGATCTTTTTCATTTCAGCTACAATTCATATTCCCAAACTTAAAACATCAGATTAACTTACCAGGCTTCGTAAGTCATTTCCCAATGTGATTTTCACCACAACTCTCACAAACTGAAAATGAAATTTTCTTACCACAATTTTTCTTTGTTAAATTATTCCATTTTTTCCACCACCTAGACCTATTTCTCCATTGGTTTTCTAAGTAAACATAATCGTTAGAAAACTCTATTTCCACATTATCTGAACATCAAACAAGTTTCTCAAAACATTTAAATTCATGAGGAGCCAATGGCCTTCAATATTTTGGCATTAATCCTGAGTAAAACCAATTAATATTACTATCAAGATCACAAATAAAATTTGGCACATAAATTTGTAATCAGGTGAAGTTCGATTTATATGTGGATACTAAATATTATTTATTTTTTCTAAATTACAATAATTTAGTTTTTATCCTAAGTTGAACAACCTTAGGATAGTATTTATTAGATAAAATATTCTTAAATTCATCTCATTCTAAGATATAAATCTATTCATTTTATTTAGTATTCATAATAATTATCAACCATTGATTAGCATCAAATTGAAAATGGTAAATAGAAAGACTTAACTATTGATTCTTGGAACAACCCTTGACATCAAATATATTTTCAAATTATTTAATCCATCCTTCAGCTATCATGTGATCAGTGGATCCATTTAATGATGGAGGATGTTATCTCATAAAATATTAACTATCATCATGTTCCTCTACAGTGGATCCAGATTCGCTCTTACATGGATACCACCACCATTTATATCATGTGTCAACTGATCTGCTACATTAAAAAACTGATATGTTTTAATTCCAACCATTCCAGGTTGCTGATTTGGAAGTATTTCATCCCATTGGTACCTTCCAACATCATCTTCCATGTTTCATTTGATAAAACCATTCTGAAAAGATATAGTTTAGACGAAGAAACATGGTAATATTCAAATTATATATAATTTCAACTTAACTATATAGTAAAATATTTTAAGGGCATTCTATTAACATTATCCTAACCCCAAAAGTCATATAATCCTCACTCTAATACCAAATATAAGGAAATATCCTAATACATTACATATTCTATTAACCTTAACTAGAATTAAATTTTTACATTCCCAAAGATATTTTAGTTTTATAGTTTTAGATAGCTATATCATAACCCTTGCAGGCTAAAACCATATATTATAAAGTGTACAATTCAACTTAGTATCAATTTTTTCATAAGAAAACTTTTAGGAGATAACAAGTTTTTATTTTCATGACATATCTTTAAAAATATTATCTTGACCTCATATTTCTCCCTAATCATCCTTAAACCCTATGTAAAACATTTTAAAACTTAGTATGAGCACAAAAATATTAGTAAGGTACATAAAAATATTGAAATAAACCATTAGTCCATGAATACTTACAGAAATTTTCATTTTTCCAAATTAACGTTTTCATACCCAAGAAATAATCTTCTCTTCACAAAACTTTTCAGAAAACTTTTCATAATAAATATTAAAGGAAAAAATAAAACTCTTAAATTATTCTTTGAAATAATAAAAAACTCATAATAACTTTTTAAAAAATTTAAACTTTTCAAACGTATGATCATTATCTTACCTTGAGAAATCATAAGATTCCCATAAAAATCCCATAGAAAGAATAGATAAACCAGGTAGGTAAATTGGGGAATAATTTTCAAATCACTCTTAAAAATTGGATAATTTTCATGTTTACACAAATATTAATTATCATGGTTACAAATAAAATAACAATCACAGTTACAATTGGAAAAACCATCATTGTATATTCACATAATATCTTAGGAGAAACCTAATCAGTTAACTTATTCCCTTTTCCCAATGCATTAGAGATCTATAAAAGGGTCTCCCACCCTCGTTTTATAATGGAACCACCCTTCCTCATAAAAAATTCCCAAGAACCATAACAGGATACATAAAATCTTGCAACATAAAAAAAATTCCACCCATAAGAAAACATTTTCATTCATTGATATATCCATAACATTTTAAAAAAATTAAAAATAAATTGAACATAAGTAATTTGGGGTTTAATTTGAATACATAATGGAATATTTTAAAGGAATCCAAAATTAAAATAACAACTATGTCGGTGAGAAAATTAATTGTCATTGTATATGTTAAATAGAACATTCTTTTTGTCTTTTTGTAACGAACGTCAAAATATTCTGTAAAAATATTCCTTTTGAGAACCATTGAAAGAATGTCAAATAGTCATAAAATTTTTATTATAATTATCTTATTTAAATTTAAATACATCCATAATATAATTATAAATATGTATATGTATAATAAAAATATATTTTTAATGGAAACAAAAAAAATACGATTTTTAAAAACAAAGTCGCTTACCTTGAGTCTGACTCGTCGCATTCATTATTTATATTCCAAAATAATTAAAAAGGTTAATTATTTAGTTTTTAAATAATAATATTTTTATTTATTATTCCTTTTATTTTATCTCTTACCATGGTATATTTAGTTATTTAATCAACTAAATTCATGTTGAATGTCTTGATGATATTTGTTTCATAAGTCCAAAATGGGTTCAGTATGTTGAATATGGTCAAATAGGTCATTATTAAATCATCTCAAAAATAATTATCATGAAATAATTATCATTTTAATAAATTAATTATACTTTTAAAACCAATGATGAAATGTAGTTATGAAAAATAAACTATGGTAGAATCATGGAGATGGTAGGTTGTACATACGCATGAGTAACATTTCAATTTTTTAATGATCATTGTGGAAAGAATGTAAGTATCATTTTATATTTCCATAATGTTCTTAATATCATAATTATTATATTACTTCTTTTAAATATGCTTATATATGTCATCCACGTGATGTGGTAATGAAAAAATGAATCACATCGCTCTATGGAGATAGTAGTCCACAGGTATGCATGAACGACGATATAATTTTTCAGTGAATTGAAAGGTAATAAATTAAATGATATATTATGTATTAATAATGATAAATATTTCATTTTTATCATATATATAAACATTAATTCCATCATTATAACCATCCATGAGATATGATTATTGAAAATTAATCACATCAATTCGCAAGGTGGTTGTTCGTTGTATACACGAACGATGAATTACTCACCCATTTGATAGAGGTTGGAGATAGATATAGGTTGTGAAATTAACATAATAACATATATTTTTTTTATAATGGTGATATTATTTTAAATTGGTTGAATAATATTTGAATAAGGTGGAATAATAAATAAAACTAGAACCTGTGGTTAAAAACTATACCTTTTCTTTTGAAAGTCTCCTTTGATTAACACCTTAATCCCATTAAGGTTGGTATTATGACCAAAATAAGGCTAATATAACAAGTTGATGTATGTTAAGGTATTTGGGAACCTATTGGCTAGGGGTTTCCAAACCCAAATGAACCCAACCCAACCAGAATGGGTTGGGTCGGGTTAAAAATTCCATATGAACGGGTTGGGTTGCATTGAGTTGACCTGAGGTCGGATTGGGTCATGTCATAGGCTAGTGGAAAAATGACCTGACCCAACCCGATGACCCGACAGGCAACTCCTAACCCTTTTGGGCACACAATTCCTCTCCTATAAACCCATATTCATCTCATCACTAATGTTTGTGTCATCCCCATTCCATATTAACCCACCAGAATAGATTAATTCTTCCCCTACCCCATGCTTTCTTCCACACCTTGCAACTTGTCTTCATCATCACTACCATTTATGTCATCCCACTTCCCTACATCATCCATGTCGTAACCCTCCCTCCCAATTTTTCGCTGCCAACTCACCCTCACCCCATCGTCCACCTCCAATACCTCCACTGCACGGTGCAACTAATTGGATACTACTTCCCTCTACCTTCACCTCTACCTTCGTCCGTCTCGACCATGACTAGAGACCGCCTCAACTCCAGATCCACCGGAGACTAGCCCCTCCTCCTTCGCCTCAACCTCTATCACCACCATGACCATCACAACCCCAGATCTATCAAAGAGCCCTCCGCCTTCATCTCCATATCTGCCACAACCTCTGTGGCCCTAGATTCATCAGACACTACCCCCTCCAATTTCGACTCTGCCTCTATCTCCACCACGACTAGTGCACACAGGATACTAACCCATCTACATTCGCCTCCACCTCGCACCTACACCTCCATCTCCAAGGAGACCGTTTTCATGACCCTAGATCCACCAAAGACTACCTACAGGTAATATATGGGAATCCCACTACCTATTTTGTCACCAACCTCAATTTGTTTGGGCCGATTTGTCATCGGATGAGGTTTCCTCATAGTTTGGGTTCGATTTCTTCATAGGGATGAGGTTTCCTTCTAGCGTGGGGAGGAGGAAGATGAAGTTTCAATTTTCAAGAATGAGACATGGTTGTGACTGGAATAGATTGTGGGTTATTAAAATGGGAGTGACAACGATAATTTTTTTAAATTAGCCCATTGACCTGACCCAACCCAACCTGATCTGAGATGGGTTGGGACGGGTCGAGTCCAAAATAAAAAAAAACCACTGACCTAACCCGACCCAACCCACCCTATTTTGGTTGGTTCGGGACCAACAAATCCTCAAATCCGACCCAACCCAACCCTTGGAAACCCTTAATATTGCATAAAAAATGGGTTTTTAATTGTGAAAAAATGAGAATAAGTGGTTCCCTTTTATAAGTGAGGGGAGCAGTACTCTTGAAATTTATTAAAATTTTAACTTAATATAAATTAATTTTTCTGTTAAAATATATAAATATTGATTCCATTAGAATTTAATATGATTATGAGTCTAAAATATCTATTAAAATAAATATTTTACATGTTTATATCACATTTTTACCCTTATCTTTTGGTTTTAATCCCTCGTTAACTCTTTTCTCACTTACCGCGACAATAAGGTTATGTACTCTTTAAGGGTTAAGATAGTTACTGTAAATGGAATAACGACCCATAAATGGACCATGATTGATATTTTAATCCATATCCAAATAAAGTTTCTTAATATAGTACTTTTAGTAATTTTATATCATTTTAAAAAATACGATTTTCATAAAATATCAATAATATCAATTTTAAAACTATTTATTTACTATGATTTTTATAACACCAAGTCAATAAATAAAATTAGAATAAAATATTTTAATACATCCATAAAATTTTATTTTTATCTATTAAATTCATAATTCACCTTAATTATTTCAAATTTTAAAACTTTTAATATTTTTAATACCATCTTTTTATTTTTTTCATTAATTGAACAATTACTGCATCAACATTTTGTAAGAATTTAAGGTAATTATATATTTAAAAAAAATTAAAAATGAATTACCATGATGAATATAAATAACGTATATTTCAAATTAATATTTATAATAATAAATATCCTTGGTTTATTCCCATGTTAAAATTATTATAGTTATTAAAAATGAGAGGGTGATAATTTTGACTTTTCTTTAAATAAAATTTTATATAGGTTATGATCACATAAATATGGAAAAATGGCCACATATTTTAAATTTAGATAAAATATACTCATCCAATAAAATTTAGTCAAGGTTTAGGTTCATTATTTAGTCCTTATAATTTTATTTGTAATATAAATTTTTCAATTTACCCCTTATTGTGATAACAAAAGTTACTATGGTTACAAATCATATTAACCAAAAATAAAAGGGAACTATTTAACTAATTTTGACCCACTGATTCCAAATATGGAATAAAGTTTTCAAAATTAAAAACACATAAGTGAAATAATATTACTTAAAATTAAACTAAATAACATGATGAAACGGTTTTTCAGAGAAATGCCAATTTAAGTATAAAATGTTTTTAAACTAAATTCAAATATAAAGTTCTTTTAAAAAACATAATTAGATTATTTTAGTTTTAAAAAAACTAATTAAATTTTAAAATTGATCCAAAATGAAATTTAACTTTGTAAATAATCAAAAAATAAAACACAATTTTCAATAAACATCAACATTTTTCACTATTCATTGAAAAATCAGCATTTTCAGACAATACTAAAAAAATTATCCTAAGATAATTTTTTCATGATGAATTAAAAAATAAAATTAATTTCTTCAAATTAAAATTCTATAATTTGAAAATTATACTTTTAAATAAAACCATAAAATAAAAGAGTTTAATTAAACTATTTCCTTTTTGATTTAAAAAGTTTATAATATATATAAATATCCATCTCATGAATATTAATAAATATGAAAATGATTTAATCTATCATTACTTGGGTTGTTACATTTACTCCTTAGTAGCACATGGATAGCTTAATACATAAGCCCCAAAACAATGTCTAGGTTGCAAGGCTTTAAACTATATAACACTATCATCCTAGTCACATTACATTAAACTACATGATAATATTTCCAATACAAGACATTAAACTATATTCTTACTCTATGTGATGAGGATGGGATGCCATGTATGATGTGAATAGAATTCCACATGTAATGAGCTTGAGATGCCTTATTTAATGAGCATGATATGAATCCATATCCTTCAGAAAACATCAATTCGTAATCCCTACACCATCCCTTGTTGTCAATTCTTTCACAATGCAAGCTTCCTTATACCATGACATTAAATTTCATGTTATGATCATATATCATGATCCAAAATTGTGAAATCGAACAACATAGGTTTTGATCATTTTCTACTATTAGGGTATGTAGGACACCTTTCCAAGGTTCAATCCTCATATCCCAAAAATATTGTCTCTCATTCATAGGTGGAAAGATAGAGGTGGACTTTCTATCTACAAAATAAGAATCTAAACCCCATCCCACCTTCCCTTAGGGAGCCAACAACATTGAAAAATGGTTATCTTTCTAGATTACACACAACATCCTTCCATATAAATCCAAAGTCCCCATGGATTTTGGAGTCACCATAGAATGCTAACCTATGACAAGTCCAGTATGTGATGAGTGTCTATGGGAAGCATCCTTATACAATGATTTAAACCTATGAGGATCCCATGGACCCTTTAAAAGGGTTTTTTGTGTTTCTAATATATTGTGAATTAAGTGACATATAATTTCTACATTTTCATTTGAATATTTATGCATTGGTGTATAAGAGTTCAACCTCCTCTTTCTAGCCTTGAATTTTAAAATATTTTTTCCACAAACCCAAAGCCATAAAATTACCCATGAAAAATTCCACTTGATTGAAAGTAATTTTATATCTCATGGTATAGAGATATTAGAATTTTTTGAAGCCTATGGTGACATATTCACTTTTCATGTATGAGCATAACTCTATATTTCTATTTCTCTTGAGTGAAGAGTGATATAAATTTAAATTTCAGATAGGTATGATTCGACCATGGATAGATTTTTGAGTTTGAATGAATTTAAATGTGATAGAATAAAATTAATGGTGATTTTTTTCATATGAGATAAGTGATGAATTTTCATTTTGTAAAATATCTTGGATATTTTCTCAATTTTTTAGTGTGGATTTTGATTCAGATATTTGATTATTACCTGGGAGTGAAATATTTAAGTGTAAGGGATTTACATAACTAATAATTTCACATATATAATTGTATAATTAAATTTTTAATCCCACCAATTTCACATTTTATGGTTAATTGTCTAAATTTTATATCTTATTAATAATTGGATCTTAAATGTGAAAAAACCTTAATTTTGGAATTTAAATATTTTTAAGTCATATTTTTATTTCAGTAATAACTTTTTCTATGCTAATTGAAATTGTGAAATTAATTTTTAGTATTCCATAAATATTTATATTCATTTTATTCAACTAGATCTGATGATCAATTCAATATATTTAGGCCCAAAACTATCTCATAACCAGACCTTAAAATATGTGCATATAATGGATTAGATTTGAATATGGGACTATATATCCCACATTACTAACCTAAATGAGATCAAATTATACAGGGAGGAAGTTAAGATATTAGTGAAAAATTTTAATAATTTTTTTCATCCACGATTTGGCTTCTTTCAAGGCCATAAATGTATAGGAATTTAGTGCATTAGAATTTCAATAATCTTGAGTTCATAAAAAAATTTCAGAATCAAACTTTTATAACATGGTATAAATGTGGAAAATGGATCTCAAATTTCATGGGTGAAGAGAGGTGACATGAAGAAACAACATAACTGAAGAAACCTATCCCAGATTGAGCCATTAATAGAGCATAAATAGATCCAACTACTAGAGAAACGTTTTGGGGGGAAATCTAGATATAATGTTTTCTATGAATATGTACCTCCTCTTCCATTCCAAGGGATATCCATTTTCTATGGGATAAAGTATAGTTTTTATACTGAAAAGTTTCTTTAGATATTTAAAATATATTATTTAGTTTATCTCTATTTTTATTCCTTTATTTTCCTTTCTTTTTCCATTTTTAGTTTACCCTAGCATGCTCATTATAATCCCTGTAAAATTAGAAAACTAACCCTCACTATTGTTCTAGTGGGGAGTAGTGGTGCATGAGTTAATTGTAATTAAATGTTTCTCTTTATTTTATTTTGATAATTTCATTTGTGTTAAAACTTTTTTTGTTTTAAGGTTCACCTCAATTTCACTACTATTGTATTTCTCTTCCAGTTACTTTTTATTTCTCTAATTCATCATTATAATGCTACATATGAGGTAGAATAGGGTTGTGGTGATGATGTGAGTTAGTATTGTTCAACATGAAGAGGGCCAGTGTGGGAAAATAGAAATTCAATGGGAAGGTGTTGAGGGATAGTTTTGATCTCAACATTGAGTAGAATATTGAGAATTTCTATTGTAAAGAAAAATGATAGCCTTATCTTGAACTCCCAATAACAATGAATTCTTCTTCACTAAAATCGTTTTGTTTTCACTTCCATGTGTTTTTCATTTTTTTTCACTTATATATTTATATATTACATGAATTTTTAAAATAACCATTATATTAGTATATATTTTATTAGTATATTAATTAGTTTATAAATAGTGATAATAGGAGAATAGTGTGTGTGAGCATCCTCCTCTAGAGATCAACCCTAGGGTGCACACTATGATGCATTCTTGGGGAAATAAGAAATTATTATTATGGGATTCTTGAAAAATACCTCTCATAAATAGTGTACTACTATATGTCCAGAGAAACCATGGGGTCTTGTCATGTACTTAAACATGACCAAGGCATGCCTAGGTTTTGTTTGTGCACAACTACAAGGCCACATCCCCCTTGCATGGGGTTTCTACTTATTTACGTGGACACATGGCCATGTCCCACTACATTACATGTACTCAGAGTACATGATGTGTAGTCCAAAAAACTCATTCTCACCAAGTACTGGGGAATATTTCCATATACCACTACATGAAATGAACTCCAATTACATGACATGCAGTTTCATTATCTTCCCTAAATAGGAAAAACACGCTATATATGTTCATGAAACCACACACTTTGTGATTGGGATTTCCTGAATGAAAACCCTTATAATCGGTCTGAAAACCCCATTTATCCCAAAATAAACCCAAAAATAAACCAATGGGGTTCCCAAAAGTCATAATAAGGATTTAAATAGTAAAAAAATAATTTACAGGGATTTAAAGCTAAAATCTAAAACGAGCCTACCTCATGAAGAAAATGCTGAATCTTTGGGTCTAAAACCGCTCCTGAAAGTCATTGCACCTTGATCCAGTCTCGATCACTATCATGGATGGAGTCCGATAGAGCCACTTCCTCTTACTATTAGATATTATATTACACAAGGGAGAATACATCCCCCCTCTTGTCATACATAGGAAGGAATGGGGGTATAGTTTAATAAAATTAATTAATTAATTAATTAAATTCCCTTTTAAAACATTCATCTTGAGTACTAGAACACGAAATAGGTTTACACCTCATCTAAGAAAAACCCCTCATTATGGAATCAACCATAGAGTCAAAATCCCAATCTGAAACTCTTTTCAAAATATTTCATTGTTCTAACATGTGTGAATAAATGAATATTTAATTAATTGAATATTAATTTTCTATGAAAATTTGAACAAGTTGAATTTCCACAAAACTCCTATCCATGTTTTAAAACCCTATTCTGGGTCTAATAGAGTGGTTATAAAATATTTATGAGATCATCAAGTAGGGTAAAATGACCATTTTAACCTTTATGGGTATCCGAAATAAAAAAATGAATTTCCCTTAAATTTCACAGCCCCAAAAAACACTACACTTTAAAACTACCTCACAAAAACACTTTTAATCCCCAATAAGCCTCAGTGGTCAACCATCAATAATTTTTGCACTTCATGTACTAGAAAAAATGACAGTGTCACAACCATCCAACAACAAGTTTCACAACTCCCACATCTCTCCAAACATAAGAGATAGTCAACCGTGATTATTTTGTTGCTGCCCACCATATAAGAATCCTTATAATTACCTCCCAAATAAAGTGAATCTTCATGACCCATGATATTTCCATCAACAAACACAAATATTTTATGTGAATAAACTACTCACCCCTATGCAGAAATGTGAAAATATAACAACCTACCATTCATGACCCACTAGAAATGGAAATATTTTAGGTTCAACAAACCAATTAAAATGAGTATCACGTCATTGTAATAGCATATAGTCCACTCCCAAATATAATTTTTTCCTTATAATATTTCATGATCACTAACCTCAACAGTTCTACCATGGCTGCACTGCATAGGTTTCTTCAATATCTGAACAAACACAATGGACCCATTCATGGTCTAACTGGCACTGTAAATAACCTATGTGCACAAGCCTTCATGGTATTTTTGAATCATAAGAGTCTATTCTATATATTTTCCTAGAAGAACCTAAATCTTAGACATATTATGTGGGTGTAATATCTCCAAACATTTTACATTGATATCTCCTATACCCCGAAGAAGGGGTATTTTATCATTGATGCTCTTAGTGGGAAAGGTCCACCATTGGTTATCATAGAATCAAAGGAGAAGTGTAAATTTATGGTGATTTTCACTTAGTTTTATATAGAAAATTAGAAGGATGATTCAATTATAGTTTTTTAACAATGCTTACTTATCATCATATCACCTTGAGTGTATTATGTAGGGCTAAAAGCAAGATGGCGAGTTCAGAGGAATCAGGGAAACCTTATATGCTGTTGAGATAGTTTCTGGTTTCTCTCCCACTTCCGATGGTATTATTTGATTTAGGGATCCATTTTTCATCCCCTAATCTATAATGAATTTTTTTTCATGATTTATATGGTTTTTTATGGGTAATTCACCCTAAAACTATGAATAAGTATTATGACAAGAGATAGTGTATCTGATGGTTGGGTATGAAGCATGATATTGCGAATTATGTGTCCCACGGTTACACCTTATTGTAGATAAATGAAAAGAACCTAAATCCTTTTGGTATAATTCATAATCTTTCGATACCAATTTGTCGGTGGTATGAGGTTTCAATGGAATTCATTATTTTATTACCACATACTCCCTGAGGGAAGAATGATATCTGGGTGGTGATTGATCAATTGATGAAATCACCTCATTTTATTACAATTAGGGACAGCCAAATTGATAAATATACCAGTAATCTATATTTATAATATATTGTGAGATTTCATGGGGTCCCCTTTTCCATTTTATCTGAAAGGGATCCTATTCTTACCTCTTGGTTCTGGAAAAGTCTCCAAGAGGTGATGGGGAATCAGTTCAGAATGAGTACAACTTACTATCTAAATATGAATGGTCAGATAGGGAAAACTCTATGTATTCTAGATTATATGATCTATAATTTAATATTGGATTTTGTTGGATCATGGTATATCCATATAATACTGGTTCAGTTCTCTTACAATAATAATTACTAATCATCAACCAGAATGGAGCCCTTTGAGGATTTGTATGGTCACCCGTGCATGTCACTAATTTTTTGGTCAGAGGTGGGAGAGGCCTCTCTAGTGGTAGATAGTCTCATTAAGGAGATTCTAATAAAGATTATATATATACATCGATGCTTGGTTATAACATAGAGTTTGAATAAATTGAATGTGTATCGTCGATGTCATCCTTTGGATTTTTCCATTGCTTTTTATGTCTTATTGAATGTTTATCCTTGGTTGGGTCACCATCGGCTTGGTAAACTATCTTTGAGATATGGTGGACCATTTTAGATCACCAAGTGGCTTGGTCAGGCTACTTATTGGTTAGCGTCACTAGCTCAGTTAACACACACACCTGATTTTTTCAACATATCTCTGCTCAAGAAGTACTACCCTAGTCTTTTCAATTTTCTAAGTTGGGGCTAGGTGTTTACATTTTGGAGAAACTAGTAGAGATCATTAATTATCATTTGAAATTTTTGTGTGGAAAGTATATTCCTTTTATCAAAGTGTTATCACAACATAAATTGGATTTTCACAAGACTTGGGAGCATGAATCTTTGGTCGGGGAGTAGTGGCCTCACCTCTTACCATTGAATCCTTCTTCCACGTGACTTTATGGGGACAAAAAGTCATATGGTGGGGATAATCTTAATATCCTGGTTAAGGTAAACAATATTTTTAATGTTTAATAGGTTCTAAATTAGATTTCGGGGGTGTCAGAGGTGATCTGATGGTTTTACTGTTCTTTTTATTATGTAAACATGATTCAAAAACGTCAGAATCAGTGCTAGGGTATCCAATCATTATTCTTGTGTTCCTTCATTTTTGGTGTGTGTGGATTCCGTCATGAGTGGTGTGTGACATGAGTTTGAGGTTGGTGTTCCCTTCTATATCCTATGTTGGATGCACCTTGATGCTCTTATTTTTTTTAAAATGTTTTCTAAATGAATTGGAATGATACTTGATTGATTGATTTTTGTGCGTGAAAAGTTTTTTGTGGAAAATATGGGTTCCCCCTCATTTTGGTTAAAGAAAGGCGTTTTTAATGAATTTTGAAATGTAATTTTAAAGCATGATTTGGATGAATAAATAAATTTATGGAATTTTTTGTGATATTTGATAAACCCTTTGAAATTTATTTGTTATATACCTCACATGGGAACCTTGGGTAATTAGGTGGAAGGTGAAGTGGTGAGAATCATTCATTAGTATTGTATGGGGGTTCACTTTATGGGTGTATCCTCTATTCCTAGATCATAAATACATTATATCTAGGATTTTTATTGAAATTTTATTGGGGTTAAATTTCTAGGGTGTTCCTCTATTCCCTAGATTTTGTTTCATTGGCTCTAGTGTCTTGAGTGTGCACTAGTCTTTCATTGAGATTGAGGTACGAGTGACCTAGCTAGACTGACCTTATGTTATCCTTGGGGATTTTTACTTTGTTTGTTGTATTTATACTACTTTTTTTGTTATGATATGATACATTCTTTGATAAATGTAAATGTCTTACTGTAATTATGATTTGAAACTATTTTACCTAGTTTCGTGAAATATTTGAAAAGGGGAACTATTTACCATTCCTTTCATATAAAACTATTTAACTGTTTATCATGCATTTTGTTCTTTAGATTTTTCAAATATTTTGATTATTGTATTGATACTTGATATGGAACACCATGGTGGTATATTAATGATCTTATTTAGCTCACACCCTAATAACTCCTTTAGGGTGTGAAGACCTTGTTTTTTCTAATGTGGGAAAGGCCAGTGATGTAGTGAGGTTTTTAGCAGCTGGGTATAGGTAGTTGGTGATGAGATGGTGGGAGTTTTCCTACATATCACATTGAGTTGTTCTTGTTAGTCCTGTTTATCCTTCATGGTTATTTTAGGGACATGTACTCTTGGTTTGTACTATTATCATTGGCACTATTTTGGTTATGGAATATTTATTTTCAGGATATCTTTTTGTTTATATATATGCCATGTATCTAATTTTAGGTTGGAAAATATCAATATCATTGGTTTTTGTTTGATACCTAGGTGTTAGTCGTCAACCTTTGGGGATTGGGAATGCACATATAGTCTGTTCATGGTGTGGTTTGGTGCCTAGTTGGATGGGTTTTCCTATAAGGATTGGGAAATTTACACATCAACTAAGAAAAATCCTTCATTATAGATTCAACCATGAGTTCAAAGCCTCAATCTAATGTTCCATTCAAAACACATCACCAGTCAAACATGTTTGAATAAAATATTATTTAATTAATTAATATTAAAATTCTGTGTAAATTAAAATGGCTCATATTTCCACAAAAAAACATTTCCTAGGGTAAAAACCCCATTCTGAGACAAATAGAGTGGTTTTAAAAATATTTCTATGATGATATGGTAGGTTCAAATGAACATTTTACCCCTTAAAATCATCCAAAACAGAAAATTTTAATTTCCCCTAAGTTTCACAACCTAGAAAAATATAGGTCTTTATAATGTTAAATTGTGTGTCCAACATCCTTGCTACAAGACATTAAAAGTCATGGTATTTATCTTCACTTCATGGTGTTAATCTATATGTCCAACATTATTTCCGTAATTCATTAAAAGTCATGGTCTTCATCCTCATCATATGATGTTATATTTTATAGCCAATGTCCTTATCGAAAGACATTAAAAGGAATGGTCTTCATCCTCACCATATAATATTAAAATAAATGTCTCGTGTAATTTTTGAAAAAAATTAAAATTCATGGTATCCATCCACAATGTATGACATTAAACTATGAATCCAATGTTCTTTTTGTAAGACATTAAAATCAATAGTCTTCATCTTCACTGTATGATGTTAAACTATGTGTCCAATATCATTGTCATAAGACATTAAAAGGAATGGTATTTTTCATCATTGTATGATGTTAAAATATGTATCCACCATCCTTTTTGCAAGATGTTAAAAGGCATAATCTATATCCTTTCTGTTATACACTAAACTAAATGGTCTTCATCCTTGCCATATGATGTTAAAATATGTATCCAATGTCCTTTATATATGATGTGAAATAGAAAGGACATGTAACTATGACATGACATAAAACTACATGATGCTTTATCCTTTTACTAATATGGCCTCTTCCTTTTGTTTTGATCATCTTCCACATTACCCTATAGAATTATGTGTGGCTTGATTCATATTTAATGGGAAACATAGAGATACATAGGTCTCTCTGCCTGGGCCCAACCACTGATATATTTTGTGTGTTTCCCTTGAGAATGGGTTTGACTCTCACTCACAAATATTCCCTATCAATGATCTTGAGTAAAAAATGGTGTGCCTCCTAGAATATTGAACTCTATCTAAATATCCCATCATGTCCACCCTCAAACTTCAAGCCTTCATCAATTTGGATCCACATCATCTTCCATGTTTGAATGGGATTTCCTAATATGAGGTCATATAACCTAAATTGGCCTGCCTATCGTCTAAGGCACATGACTTGAAGTAATTATATTGATAAATTATTTTTATTTTGTTTTGAACATGTTAAATGATTGATCTAAAGTTTGTTTACCCCATCGTGAACATTGCGGTTATGGGTCCAATGTTTTGATGGCATGGTCACCAGTCATCATTTACCATTTTTTCTCCCCATTTTTTATTTTTGTTTCAAAATTCATGATTTACTTCCTCTCTATCCTCCTCTGTTCTATTAAAATTTCAACACCTTGGTGTCGCCCTTCATGAATCTTCATGTGTTTACTAAAAAAGTTGGGATCATAAGAACCTTCTTGACCTAGCTTCTATTTTCCTCCATCATGAACTATCATGTGGCATGTAAGTTCTCACACTACTCTTTGATTCCCAAATATATCATGACTTATGTGGTCTAAGGAATCTTGGTGGATTTACCCCATTATAACTGAGACAAAAAAATTCTCCCATGTAGAACACCCCCTAGTCTGAGCATCAGGAAATTAAACTCTATACATCCCATTTTAAAGATTTTTTTGACACAAGGATTATTTTACCCTCTATTCAGGTTAATTTCATACCATCTTTTTTTTTATGTGAACTCCCTCAGAACACTCTTCTATTCCAAGATCTATGACCTTAAACTAGTAGCAAGCCCTCGGGTCCAAGCATCATGATCTTAAACTATGTCCATAATATCCTGAAGAAATGTTTCTAGAATAATACTTATCATTCACTATATTCACATCGGGTTAATGTTACCCTTAATGCCACATAATCTCCCTCAATACAGTTTTGGTCCTTATCAAATGACCTTGAAAGGCATGTCATTCTTGGTCCAAGCTATAAGACATTAAACTATGCGTGAAGGTCTAAACCCCGTGAACTTAATCTTATAGAACCCACTTTGGTCAAATATATATGACTTTAAAATATATCCCCCCAATAGTCTGACTAAAATGAACCTGAACCACTCCACATAAGGACAGATACCCATCAGGTTGAAATTCCACAAAGGGGAGACTGAGAAAAATTTGGGTCACCACTCACCAAGACACCCTTTCATAAGTTAGGAAAAATTTATAGTGAAAAGGGAAAAATAAAGTTTGTAAGATTTATCATTGAACCATATAAAATTCATGGATAATCTCACCAAACACACTGGTTTAGGAAAAAGTTAGAGAAAATCATTACCCCCTTTTCACCATCCTGATGTCCTCCATGTGGAATGAGAATATCAAAATCATATTGGTTTCTATTTCCCCCTATGTGTTTCATTATTTATCTCATGCTATGGGAAAAACAATATGACCTTAAACTCAATAATAAAAACCCTCATGTCATTATTGGAAGATGTTAAAAGGAACAATTTACTTCTTCATCATATAATGTTAAACTACAGGATCGATATCCTCTTTTTATGATGTTAAAATGCATGGACACATCCTCATCGCATGACTTAAAATTGCATGATGTTTTCAAACTCCCTTACAAGGACCACCTCTTTTGGTGTTGGTCACCTAACACACCACCTTGAAGAACTATATTTGGATTAATTCCTATCCCTATGGGATACATAGAGATACCTAGATCTCACATATTGGGTATAGCCATGGTCACCCTTTCAATTATCATCTCACTATCCTCACTTTTCTTGGTGATCAAAAACCTTCTATTGAGATATTTTCTTTCAAATGTAAACTAGGATAACACTCCCCTTAAGATATGAGTTCAACCCTTTCTTATATTGATACATCCATTAAATGTTCTCAAATTCATGGTTGTGTAATACCTAGAGTATTTAACTCACTTGAACATCCGTCCAATTCACCCTTACACTTTGGGCTGTCAATGATTTGGATAGCCATCACTCTATATCTCCATAAAATTCCAATGATCTCCCCTATGGTGATGGTGTGTGGCATAAATTGGTAAACCTCTCATCCAGGGCACATGATTCAAAGGAAGTCCAACAAAAATATGATGTGTCCCACATTTCCAGAACATGGTCAATAGTCAACCCTCATTTGTATGCCCCCATCCTTGGTAGTTTAGTAGTGGAACCTATATTTCGAACATGGTCAGTAGTCATCATCAAAACACCTATTGTTCACCATTTTTGTTCTATGTCCTGGAGGTCTCCATTTAATTAATCCACTTCCCCCTTATTTTGGTATAATCCAATGCCCTTGGAATTATCACACTCATGAATTCCTACACATCTGAAAATCAATTCGGCTTGGCAGGGTCACTCCCTGAATGACCTCCCTCTAGTTAAGATGCTTCCAATGGTCAATGTATCATTCTGACCCCAACCTTTCTACCCCTATTATAAACTCTTGAGTGGCATGTTTAGTTCTCTTATACTTTTTTTATTCACCATGTGTATCTCATATGGCCTTAGAAGTCATAGTGTATTATTTCCCCCACACGGTTGAGTCACCCCATATCTATGTGCAAGGATCCCTTCATAGTCCTAATAGTATGAATTTCAACTATATATCATTCCATGGTCCACACATCATGACCTTAAACAAGGTTTTCCTCCTTTTTACAGGATTACTTATCCTAGAAAGGAGACTATTGGGCCTCCTTCATGCCTTATTCCATGTTGGGACTCTTTTCTAAAGTTTTATAGATGGTCTCAATCCATGGGTCTAATCTCCAATACCATAAATTTGCATCATTGAGGATGTTTTTTCATCTCTATTATAAAAACTACCTCACCTCCATTTCTTCGTCCTTATTATAAGATATTAAACTACAAGGTTTAGTCTTCATCGCATAACAGAAAACTGCATGACACCTCAAATCATCTCCTTAAAGGATATCCCCCTTTTTTGGAACTTGTATTTTACTAAGTACACCTACAGAACATCATATAGATTCATTCCCATTCAATGGGATATGTAGGGACACCCAGATCTCATTTCTCAGGATCATCCATAAAGCACTATTGATATAGCCTCATGTTCTCACCTAATGCTCTTTTTCTAGATTTCATAACTTCCCAATGCATCAATACAACATTTCAGTCATGTGGGAATGGTCTACGCCATTAACTTAAATTGTTATCCATTCCCTCGGTCTAAGTATCATGTCTTTAATAAGCATTCACCTCTTTTTGAGGATGTTTGTGAGGAATTAAGACTCTTCCACCTTACCTTCACATCAAGTTCATATTATAAACTCATCCCTCAGGAACCTACCTTTGGTCTACGTCCCACAACCTTAAATTGGTACCTAATCCCTGGTCTAATAATCATGACCTTAAACCATGTGGACTTCTCTTCTAAGTAAATACATGTGGCACTTGGGCCATTTCCCCCCATATATGTTGTATGGACCACCTCACACCATGGTTCAAGCTCTATAACCTTAAACTAGCACCCATCTTAGTCAAAGTAGTATAACATTAAACTCTATCCTTATACAGTTCATTTGTAATGACTATAAATTTATTAAGGAAAAAAATGAAAAAATGCCCACTAGGTTGAAAACCCACAAAAGGAATCTTGAACAAGAGTTGCTCTTTGTTCACCAAACCATCTACTACTACTTTTGAAAACATATAGTCGTAAAAGGAAATGGTACAAAGCCCATGCGACTCATCATTCATCCCCCAAGATATATTGGATATACTCACTAAACCCATTGGTATCTGAAAAAATTAGATCCAACAATTTTCCACCTTAGTCCTAGCCATGTGAATTTAAACTCTGTAGAATTTCATCGTCAAAACATGACATTAAACTCTACAATTCTCATCCTTTACAAATAAAATTAAACTACATAGTTCTCATCCTAACTAAATTATGTTAAAATATACAATTATCATCCTTACAAAATGATATTAAAATACACGATTATCTTCCTCACCACAAAACATTAAAACTTATGGTTCTTATCCTTGCCATATGACATTAATTTGTGTGTCTAATGTCCTTACCACATGACATTAAACTGAATGATATATCATTTTTTCATTACATTAAACTATATGATATCTTGGTCCTCGTCTAAAAGGGAATATGTAGTATCATGTTGGTCTCCCTCCATGTTCCACCTTTGGTGTTGGTCATTACCATACCTAATATATAACTATGTGTGACTATATTCTCATTCAAGGGATACATATTGATTCTGGAACCTCGTATCTTGGTCTTAGTCACAAACTTATACCTTGCCGATGAAACTGTTGGTGCGGACATTAGATTCACCTAGGTATCTCTTTTCTTGTGTGATACAAAAAATGTTGCACAAAACATAAAAATTTATGAAACACATCAAAACATCATTTAAATACAAAACCAACCCCCATTTTAAGGTTGAAACTCTAGGATTCAAGTGTAAAATCTCTTGAATTGAGAAACTGTAGGTTACATGAATTGAACAACCCCAATATTACAAACATGCATGAAATTACATCACGAAGTCTTTCAATGTGTGGGCTTCGACTTAACAAATTTTCGCATAATTTTCGCTATAGGGAACCCAATTTTACACAAAGGATGAACTATCTCACAGCTTCATTTTTAGATAAATCCAATGTTATGTGAAACAATGTTTTCCAAAATCATTCTTGTGGGCCAAGCCTCATGTAAACTCTTTTCCACATAACACTAATGTTGTGGGACACTGTGAAAAGTTGTGTAACAAAGGGAAATGTTAATTAAAACAACAAACAATTTCATAAAACAACATTTTTTAATTTTTTCACCCATTACTACATACCATGGGGTCTTCCCCCCATAAACACACTTCAGATTTCTATTGGGATATGGTATCAAAGCTTTGGCCCGGTCCCTTCACTTTTATCACCAAACCCATGAAAAATCAACAGTCACACAATGAGCTTTTCAGGTCAAGACAAGGACATTTGGGGTTGCATCATAAACATTCCAAACCTCTATCCATGATGATTACATGAGTTTAATATCTCTTCTGGGGTCCCTAAAATACCTTGATTCGAGATATTCAACTTGTACCCTTTCTTGAGCCATGAGTCAAGATACTCCTCTTGGTTTCCTTGAATATATTTAGTTGAAATACTCCACAAGGTATTTCTAAAATTTCCTCACCTGACCCATATTCCAGGTTGATCCTGAAAGGACCTATTCAGTGTAAGTCTCATTCCATCCATTAATAGGAATCTCCGACCTAATAATCCTCACTACATAACCTTAAAATGTAGTATACCCTATGTGAAGAGGATAAATGCCTCATGTGATAAGAATAATATTCCATGTATGTTGAGAGTAATATGCCTCATGTGATGATCATGTGACAACCCCCTTAGTTCCTATTGTATGAATCTAAACTTCATAGTACATACATTCTCAACACATGGCCTTAAAAGGATCTTCTTTGGGTTATGGATGAACAAACTTAAAAGGAATTTTTTTGGACATGGATTCATGAATTTAAAAGGAACCATAATGTTCCTTTTCAAATGATTATAAAAGGCATGAGGTTTCCAATTAAATGACATAAAACTATATGGGTTCTGATTACCATTATAGGGATGCATGGAAAGCCCCTCTCAAGGGACCGATCCCAGTCTTATAACATGAACCAACACTTATAGAAATGGACTCCATGTTGCATCCCCATAGGTCTCCTATTCAGTTATAATCCCCAATCATATTCCCTAAACCATACAAGTTCCATGATTACCTCATGACCTGACTTGAGAAATTACGAACATGTTGTCATGGTGTGAAATCCCCACATGTTTTTATGATATCCCAAGTATCCAACATGGGTATCATCCTCAAGTGTAAGACCCAATCATATTCCCCAACCATTCATTGGGATTATATGCCCTCATGAAACGACATGAGGAAGAAATAATGGTAGGCCCTAGTGTATATTTCCCACATGTATCCTTTTATCTCCCATGTATCCCCATGGGCCTCATCATTAGGTGTAATAACTAATCATATTATCCAACTTATTAGTGGGACTAGATGACCTCATGACCATACATGAGGAAGAAATAATGGGAATACCTAGTGTACATCCCCCCTGTGTATCCCTAATGCTCCCATGTAGCCCTAAGAGACTTCTATTTATGTGTAATCTCTAATAACATCCCCCAACTCATCATTAGGTTGATAATCCCTCATGACCCAACATGAGGAAGAAATAACAGGTATCCCAAGTGTGAAAGCCCCATATATATCCCTACTACTCCCAAGTAGCCATCATGGGACTCTTCCTTAGGCGTAAACCCAAATATTATTCCCTAACCCATAATGGGTCAAGATTCCCTCACAGAAAAATTTTGGAATAAAGATCAAATGGGCATAGTGAGAAAGCCCCAAAAGTATCTCTTATGCCCCCAAGTAGCCCCCATGGGCCTCCTCCTTAGGTGTAAGCCCTAAACATATACCCTAACCCATTAATTGTTTGATATTACTTCATGAACCATCATGAGGAAGAATGAATAGAAATCCCAAGTGCTTGATCCCTACATGTATATTTACTACTTCCAGGAATACCACATGGGCCACCTACTTGGGTGTAATCCCTAATCATATTCCCTGGTCTATCAGTAGGTAGAGATTCCCTCATGATATTTCATGTGGAACAATTAATGGGAAATCCTAGTGAAAAATCCCCATATGTATCCCTAGTGATCCCAAAAGCACCAATGGGCCTCCCCCTCAGGTGTAAGGCATAATCATATTACCCAACCCATTAGTGGGTCAAGATTCCCCTATACTTCAACATGAAAATGAAGTAATGAGAATATTAAGGCATAATCCCCACACACCATATCCTAGTAAAATGATGTTAAATTTTATGTATTAACATCCATGATGCATGAATTTAAACTACAGCTTACCCTATGTTACATGAATAGGATGCCTTGAGTGACAAACCCAAGATTCCCCATGTGATGAACATGAGATACCTTGTATAATATAGATCATGTGGATAGATTTATATTTTCCCCACCATACTAGGAATCACATTCATTAAAGCCCCATTTATACCATTTATTCTCTTTATTATCACCTGAACAACACATTCATGTAATAATTAGTCATACCATTGTTTCTCCTTAGTATCACCCGAGTAGAACAATGACATCATCTCCACACATGCCATCACTGCTCCTTAGTATCACCCAAGCATAAAATTTGTGTAAACTACATTCATACCATCGATACTCCTTAGTATCACCCAGGAAGCACATTCATGTAATCCTTATTCATACCATTGATAGTTCTTAGTATCAGCCAAGTAGCACATTCGTGTAATCACCATTCATACAATCACTTCTCTGTAATGTCATATGATATGTACACTCATATAATCCCCACACATACCACCACTGTGCCTTAGCATCACTCAGGTATTGAATTCATATAAGCCCCTTATATACTATCATTTCTCCTTAGTAGCACCTAGGCAACACATTTATGTAATCCATATTCATATCATTGCTTCTTCTAGGTAGCACCTGAGAAGCACACTCACATAATCCCCACACATACCATCATTGCTACTTAACAATTCTAGGGTAAAATACTTGTGTAAGCTCTACACATACCTTCATTTCTCATTAGTAGGACATGGGAATATTAACACATAATTCTCAAAACCATGTTTGAGCTACAAAACCTTAAACTACATAGCACTACCATCATATTCACAAGATGTTAAACTACATAATAGCATATCCGACACAATATGTTACTGTACTCTTACCCTATGTGATGAGAATGGGATTCCTCGTATGGAGTGTACAAGATACCTCAGGTGATGAGCACAAGATGCCTTATCTGATGAGCATTAGAGGATTCACCCATCCTCCTGGTAACTTCTATGCATAATCCCCACACCATCCCTTACTAAAACTTCTTTCATGATGCAATCATCCTTAATAAATGATGTTAAACTCTATAGGATGTTGGTATCTCATGACCCTAAACTGTGAAATCAAACTATGTGGTTTGGATTTATATCGCTTATCAAGGTGTATAGGATGCCTTTACAGGGTTTAATCCTGATATCCCAACAATAGTTTCTCTCATTCATGGGTGGCGAGTCAGATTTGGCTTCATTGTATCCAAAAAAAGAATCTAAATGACATCACACCTTTCCTTAGGGAGTTGAAAACTTTGAAGCCTGGTCATCTTTCTAGAGTACACTGAACCTCCCACCATATAAATCCAAATTCCTCCTTGATTTTGAAATTTTAATATGATGGTATCCTATGATTAGACCAATATATGATGAGCATATATGTGAATTCTCCCTCCATTAAACATTAAATCTGTGAGTGCCCCCCAGTGGACAATAAAATGTTAGCACCCTCACTTGGATTACAATTTGTGATTAACCCAGTATGTGATGAGCGTTTATGGGAGGGTCCCCACTAGAATTAATGTTTTTGATCACATTCACTCATCTTTAAAACTAATCCCCCCCACCTCATCCATCATAACCTTGTCCTTAAGTGATTATCCTAGTTAACCTTAGGTTATGAGCCTAAGAAACATATATGATGAGCATATGATATCTTTCCCCCTACTATATTGATGATCCTGAGATGCAACCTCATGTGACGAGCATAAGATGCCTTATCTAATGAGAATAAGAAGAACTTGATCTCTTATTCCGCTACTTAGGTGATTAGCCTTAGATTCTACCTCATGTGACAAGCATGAGAAGTATAAGTGATGAGTATATGATATTTTCTCCCTCTACTCAGGTGAAAATATTGGGATTTTTCCTCATGTGAGAAGCATGATATGCCTTATGTGATGAGATTAAAAAGCTTATGTGATGATAATATGATCTTTTTTACCTTTCCTTGTGTTATGTGCTGATGTTATTACGAAGTGTGTTGATCACAAGATTCCCTAGGAGATGAGCCTGGAAATCTTTATGCAAATGAGCATATGTTTTCTAGTGTGATGAGCATTGGATGGATCACATGATGAATGTGAGGAACCTTGTGTGAAGATCACAAGATGCATGAGGTAATGATCCTTGCATTTATTATGAACTAAATGTAAGTTGCCTCATGATGACCAAATGATGCCTTGAGTTTTTCACTTGAGACGCCTTATGTCACAAGAATAAGATGTCATCCAAACCTTAAATAAGGAATAATTTTACATATTTCCAACATTCACAACCTCATCATCAGCTCCAACTGTAGGTATCCTCCCTGTTACGATATCAGTAAGTGTAATTAACCAGTATCCACTAGAATTTGGTGATAGGAACAAGATTCATGAACATGTATTAGATCTGTAAGGGAGGCTCAGACTAGGCGATGTACTCCAAGGAGGAACCGATGGAAAGAAGAGTCGATATCCCATCATCCTATTCTAATCAAGGAGTCATCATGATCAACCATGGTGGTAAAGTTTTCCTAATTTTGGAAAGTGGGAATGTGAAGCTGCAAGGATTGTAACCAGTCCAAGGATGTAGATCCTAACATAAAAGAATTACTTGATGGAAATGTTGGGAAATTGTCATATTGTTCATGTGAATTATTCAATTCCAGAGTTCAAATTCCACACCAAAGGGACAAAATCACCAATCCATATCAAGAATAAATAAAATCCTCAATTCATGACAGTAAATTCAAATATATGACATCCCTGTGTCCAGAGATTCAAGAGAGACCAAATTAAAAGAAATGAGTTAGAGAAAGTATATAAGAGTTTTACCTAAGATATTTCATCTATCAAATAATAATTACATTGATCTAATGATGAGAGGTTATGAAATCACAAAAAATACACTTAATAACCTTATAAATCACCTAATGAAGTTTGGGAGGAAGAACTGGTTGTTTTATAGGAGTTTTGTATATTAAACGATTGGTTTGAATCACTAAAACCCCACTAAATGGTCACTATGCTTGGTAACTAGGATCATGAAGTGATCGTTCTGTCCACCATACCCAAAAAATGGAGCACACATCCTTTGAGACCATGTTGGGAGCATGCAGGCCTTTCTTCCCAGTTTGCATGGTCTATGGGAATATTCTACGATCGTGCAGAGGACCGTAAAATCAACAAAAAATTCTCCCAACTTCTATATAAAAATATGATTCAGAAAAATCTTGGTCCCTAGTATTTAAACCCTATTTTTGGATCTAATGGTGTAGTCAAAACTCACTTTTGGGATCATATAAGCATCCATTTCTCAAAATTAATAAAGATAACTACTACAACCTGAGGTTGTGAATTTCTCTTGTTCTCAATTTTCATTAGATCTGTTGTCAATAGATGATGGTGATGGACAACACTACAAAAAAATTCTTTTAGTCTCATTTTAATGCATATATAATTTAAATGATTTTTAAAACATGACTAATTTAGTTTATTTGATAACGTCTCTATTTTAAATGCGTTTTTAAATGTTGTGAATTTAGTCATGTTTCAAAACGTAGTTAATTTAGTGGTGTTTTAAAAAAAATCGCTAATTTAGCCATGTTTTAAACCATTGTTAAATGAATATATACATATATATATATATATATTGATAAGTATATTTATTCAAATTTATACATAGGTATATACACATATATTAATATATATTAATATTTTTTTATGAAAATTGATATTTTATATATAAATAAATATGTAAAATTATAAGTATTTATATTCACACTCAATAGTCTCTCGCAAAACTGATAGCTTTTCCTCCTAGGGTTTCCTAGGTTCTAACTCTTCCTTGGTTCATACCTGGTCTGGTTGATCTACGACGACAGCTTTCCCTTGTGATTCTGCCTGTGGTGACTCCCCATAAGTGAGGGATTCCTCTGTTTCTGTGTCTATAGGGATTTTCCTATCCTATGGATTTGAGGGAACACTGGTGATCCACACATTACACATCTTTCATACGGCTTCTTAAGATTCTCATTGGAATGTTTTGATTTATTTGATCTTCAGTGATCTTCAGGATCCTCTGTGATCGCCGGCGATCTGTGATGGATCAGCGATATTCGAGTTGTTCGATGGTCTCTGGGTTCTTCGATTTTCACGGATCTGCAACGGATCTATGATGGATCTATGAAAATTTCAATATGAGATATTTGATCTACTATGGTTTTTATATGTGATCTGTGATATTTGGTTTCTATGGTTTTACATTGGCGATTTGTGATGATTTCAATTTGTGTTCTTTGGTTTCGGATTGGAAATTTGCTAGAGTTTACGACGGATATCTACCGATTTGGTTAGGCTGTTCTATGGTGATCTTCAACTTTAAATGAAAGGAGGCGATCTTCAAGGTGAGGTAGTGAGCTTTGATACTCACGATGAGGCAGTGACCTTCGGTTCTCAAGGCGACGCTGTTTGCGGTCCTTCCTCCATCGTAGTTCCCTGTTCGGGCTGTTTTTTGTGACCTCCGGCTCTCAAGGCAAGGCAATTCCCCTCAAGGTGTGGTGCTGAACTTTGGTTCTCAAGGCGAGTCGGTTTGTGTCCCTTCCTTCATCGGGGTTTCCCTGCTCGGCACCATGGATTCAAATCTTGTTAATCGCTGGCAGAACCATTCACTGATGGACAAAGAGAAAGTTATGATTTCCACATGGAAGGATCTGATCCAATTGGTTTGGGACATACAATGCGGATTAGAGTCTTTGTTGATGTAGAAAAACCATTGATGAGGGGTATGTTCCTGTTTGAAGAGGAATCTAAAATCTGGATTTCCTTTGAATTCAAAAAGATCCCAATTTTTTGCTTTTTTTATGCCTCAAACATAGTGAGAGGGATTGTGGTGTGAAGTAGGAAGAATAAGAGGAAGAACATGGAAACTTAATCCTGTATTACTTCCCCTGTATTCAGGATAAATCTTTAGGGATTTATTTTACCCTAAAGCTAGAAAAGAAAAAGGATCATGGTATACTTGAGGAGGCATACGATAAACAATCCTCACTAAAGTATAGTTACATAATCATCCATGGTCAACCGGACTTCTTTGATACCACACAATAAGATCAGTGAGAGGATTGGGTTTTGTTTAGAAGCATAGTGGGATTTACCGAACCTGGAAAGAGGGAATTTAGCAAGGGTAAGGATGATGTTATTAATATTTTCATGACTTATTATATACTCCATTTACTGATTTTATATGAAATGTTCATAATGTGTGTGAAATATTAATATTTTAATATTGAGTATAATTTTTGAGCATTTTTAGAAGTAGTCTAATTGAGTTAGTTTACTATTTTATTTATAACTCTCACCATATTGATCCAAATTGCGTGGTTCTTGTTTTTTAGGATTTAGAATTCAATATAAAAATTTCATTATAATATATCATGAGCTAATTATTTTATTTGAAGGCTCATATAGACCACACAACAGGGCCTACAGAATCTGTGAAGAAACTGGACCATCCGTGCAGATTGAATTACTGGGCTCAATATAGAACTTAAAATTCATTCTCTCTCCTAAAAGGTTCTGGGGACAATTTAAAAAGTCTTGGATAAAAATTTCAAGATCCAACTCCAAACACAGAGGTCCCAACTAATGCCTTTAAGTGCAGCCCACCATTCTGGCCGGGAATTAAAATCAGGTCACTATTCATGACCTATCACATGTTGTATTCATCAAATCGAGCTGATATTTTTCAGTGTGAAAGAGGAGATATAGGCGGCCGAATTTGTTGGAAAAATAATTCAGCTTTGAATGCATCTTCCTATTCAAAAACCATTTCACATTTTGGACTTCAAAAAGATTTGATTGAAATGGACAAATTATAATTGTTTAATTAACCGACCATAACATTGGATCCATAGGTCCAAATGACTCCAAATATTGAGAGAGGTAGAACAACAATATTATATTCAACTTTGAAGAAGGAGATATAACGAGATTCAGATTTTTAGATGTCCAAATCGTTGAGTCAAGTGGAAGGAAAGATTGGGAATGAAAACAGTCCACTTCTTTGTGCTATAAATACATCCTCCTCCTCTCCTTCAAAGGGGATGGAATTTCAGAAGATAGGAGCATCAATTGGCATGACCAAAGCCTTTTCAAAGGCTTGGGAGGACCTTTTATACTCATTTTTTCACTTGAGAGACTTTACCTCCTCCCTTTGTTTTCATTTACTTTTGTGTTCTTCATTTTTGTAATCTTCTAAGTCTCTTTCTTTGTAATTCTCTTTTAATGCAAGTTTCTTCTTCAATATCTCTTATTCTCATCCACCTTCTATAGTTTCATATTAATGTTCATAAAATAGTTTAAATACAGTTGATTCCCCTTCCCTTATTTTGCTTCACCATTCAATCAAAAGTATGTTTTTAATAATCATCATTGTTCGTGTGTGTGTGTGTGTGTGTTCGACGCACCACTCTTTTCTTATACCTTTCTTTTTCTTCTATTCTTAATTTATCATCATAATCATTATAACCATATTATTAAACACCCAAATGGCTGAGTAAATCCATTATTGGGGTGAGTCAAAATTTAGGGATGTTAAGTGATTGAGAGTATTTGCTCGATGAATATTCTTTGAATTATCATTGTGTATGTTGAACTTAACATGTCATGGATTAATGACTTGTTTTGTTTAAAGTGTGGTTTTCATGGATTATTGGAACCATAAATACATCACCATTAACAAAATCTGATTGATATTAGAAAATTATGTTAAGTAAAGGCTTGGATTAAAGCCTTAACACTAAGAAATTCCAATCAATATTATCATGTGAAGTGGGTGTTAATTTAATGCAATATAAAGAAAGACTCAATGATTTCACAAGATTAAAAACCTAATGATGATCTCACCACAATCATTATCCACTTGTTAAATCAATCATAATAAATCAATCATTTCAATTAATCTCTGCAAAAAATACCACCCAATCAGAATATAATAAACTAAAAACAAACGACTATTAAAAAGTATCATTGTCGAGGATTCGACTCGAGTGCTGTTATACACATTAGAAGAGCATCAGAAATTTGACAGGTCGATAGGCGACAATCGGTTGTCAGTTTCAAATGGCGTCATTACCAGGGATGGTGCTTTATGCAGTCATTAGTTTCTGGTTATTGTAAAAAAAACAAAATTTAAAAAAATTAAAAAAAACACAAAGAAAAACCTTTCTTCTCATAAAAATCATAAACAGAAAAAACACAAAGAAAAACTCGTCTTCCTTTTCATTCCAATATCTATCTGAATGCACCGTAGCCTTCCAAATGATCTCTTATATTTTTTTCACCCTGAAATTGAGCGAACTCTTCACCAACTTAGAAGGAACATAAGAGATAATCAAATAATTCAAGACCCAGTCCTCATCCAACCAATTTAATTAGATATGGTCAATCCTAGGGAACAAACACTAAAAGAACTTTCTGCCCCTGATATGAATTACCAACCTCTTGGTATTCAATATCCAAACATAGAAGCTGACTTCGAACTCAAATCGAGTTTGATTCATCTTCTCCCTCATTTCCACGGGCTAGCCAGTGAGGATCCACATCTTCACCTTAAAGAGTTTCAAGTGGTGTGATCTACCATGATGCCTCAAGGGATTTTTGAGGAACAAATCAAACATCGAGTATTCCCTTTCTCCCTAAATGACACTGCTAAGTCATGGATTTACGACATACCTCCTGGTTCCATAACCACATGGAATGACGTGATGTGACTCTTCTTAGAGAAATTAATTCCTGCTTCTCGTACTACTTCTATCCAAAAGGAAATAAGTGGTATCCATCAGTTCCCCAGTGAATCACTCCATGAATACTGGGAGAGATTCAAAAAGCTTGTTGCAACCTTCCCACACCACCAAATACCTGACCAACTCTTGATCCAATACTTTTATGAGGGGTTATTAGCTATGGAGAGAACTCTCCTTGATGTTGCAAGTGGTGGTGCTCTTGTTGATAAAACTTCTGCAGCTACAAGAGATCTCATAAGTAACATGGCTGAAAACACACTACAATTCCATACTCGAGCATATCCTCAAGTCAAACAAGCCCAAGATAATCAATCAATTGAGCCGAACAAGATGAACGAGTGGATGAGTGAACTTACAGGTCTTGTGCGACAACTAGTTGTGTCTACCAAATCCCCAACATCATCTTCTCCACAATAAATGTGTCTGAGACCTGTCAAAAACTGGGGAATCTGCAACTCTCCATCTCATCCAACTAACACATGTCCATAACTTCAAGAGGATCAATCCTATTCATTTTGATCAATGGAGCTCAATGCAGCATATTCTCAGCGGAACACCAATCCCCAACTATCAGGTCAGTTTGTTAAAAACATCAACCAACCTCACTCTGATCCCTTCTCTTCTTCCTATAACCAAGGCCATAGGTATGGTAATCCCATATCTCATCCTCCTCAATTCCCTCCTGAAAACCCAAACCAATTCTAATATGGTCAATGTGTTGGTAATATCCAACAACCTTATCCTTTTCTTCCTCAACCTCAAAGGAACAATCCTCCTCCTGGATTCCATTATCCTAGTGAGCCTTCCCAATTCCAAAACCAATACAATCTCTTTCCCAAGAACCATAATCAAGGTAATCCTAATTCGGGACAAGCCTATTCTTCTAAGCAACCATGGGAAAGTGCAGTGGAAGATCTTACCTCTTTCACCCGTTCTAGCCTTAAGAACATTGAAACCCAAATTGGTCAACTTGAATCCCACCCTAGTCAGTAGCAACCATCCAATTCTTCCTAACTCCCAGCTCAACCATTACCCAACCCCAAGGGTAATGTAAGTTTAAATTCACTTAGATCAGGAAATAAAATTGTTATGCCTCAAGATAAGTCCTCCAACCCTCTATTAAATGATGACCTGGAAAATGAAAATAAAAAGAATCTTGAAAAGGAATCTCAATCCATTCCATCACCTCCTTCCATTCCACTTTGGAATCCAATTCCTTTTCCACAAGCTGTCTCTATGCCAAAGAAGTCGTTTGAACCTGATCCTGAAATGCTTGACATGTTTAGACATGTTGAATTCAATATTCCTCTCTTAGATGTCATCAAACAAATTCAGAAGTATTCCATGTTTCTTAAGGAGTTGTGTACACACAAGAGGTAACTTAGGACCTTCAAAAATGTTTCCACCCAATAGTCTATCCCCATAAATTGCAAATATCTAGGGACCTTTATGGTTCCATGACAAATTGGAAGTTCTAACTTCGATGATGCACTCATTGACTTAGGAGCCTCAATTAAATTCATGCCTAAATCTATATTCTCCAACCTTGTTCTAGGTCCCTTACATCCAACGGGTGTTGTCATTCAATTGGCCAATCGAAGCACAGCCAGTCCTGAGGGAATAATTGAGGATGTCCTTGTCCGAGTCAATGATCTTATCTTTCCTGCCGATTTCTATGTCTGTAACATGGAAGGTGAGACAAACTCTTCTTGATCTTCACTAATTATAGGAATACCATTCCTTATGACTGTGAGAATCAAGATTGATGTCCATTTAGGCATCTTATCCATGGAATTCGGTGACCAACTGCTCAAGTTCAACATTTTCCAAGCCATGCAATACCCATATGAGGATTACTCTACATTCTCAATCCATGCTTCCAAGGACACTTCTAAGAGTCAATTGAACCTCATTCCATCATGTTCATCGTATTCTGATGATAAAGGATCTTGTGAAATCTGCAACATGATAAACCAAGTCATAAATGGTGATGATGATGTGGACCTCTCATTCATAGACTCCATCAATCTAGAGGAACTTGAAAACTCTCTTAAATCCCACATCAACTCTGATCTATACTGCTCTACCTTGGACAATATTAAGGAAAATGAATCTGAAGCAACTGAAGTCCCATCATCCATTCTTAAGATATCTAATCCATAAATTAGAGATGATACTGATCTAAAACCTATTCCTGAAAACCTGAAATATGCATTCATTTTCCATGATCACTCTTGTCATGTCATTATCTCTTATTCACTTACCAAAACTAAGGAGTCCAAACTTGTTCATGTGTTAGAGGAAAACAAAAAGGCCTTAGGTTGGAACCTAGATGACATACCAGGAATCAACCCTGCTATTTGCATGCATCACATCCATCTTGAGGAATCATCCAAACCAATTAGACAACTACAAAGAAGACTCAATCCACTCATACTTGACGTAGTTAGAGAAGAGATCACTAAGATTCTTCAATCTGGTACTATCTATCCTATTTCTGATAGTGAGTGGTTTAGTCCAATTAAAGTTATACCTAAGAAGGGTGGGATAACTGTTGTTACAAATGAACATGGGGAGGTAGTCACAACTCGAGTGAAGAACAAATGGCGTGTGTGCATCGACTATAGGAAATTAAATGTTGAAACAAGAAGAGATCACTACCCTCTTCCATTCCTTGATCAAATTCTAGAACGATTAGCTGGAAAGTCACACTATTGCTTTCTTGATGGATACACAGACTACTTCCAAATCCCGATCACACCTAAAGACCAAGAAAAGACTCATTTCACATGCCCCTTTGGGAAATATGCATATAAGATAATGCCTTTTGGCCTTTGCAATGCTCCTGAAACATTCCAGAGGTGTATGATGAGTATCGTTTCCGAATTCAGTGAACACTGCATGGAAGTCTTCATGGATGAATTTACCATTTATGGTGAGTCATTTGAATCTTTCTTGAATTCACTCTCTCTAATCCTTCAAAAGTGTTTAAAGTGTAACCTTGTGTTAAATTTTGAAAAATGTCACTTCAAGGTTGTAAATGGGATTGTTCAAGGGAACATAGTTTCAAAAGATGGTATTGAAGTTGATCCTGCCAAAATTGAAGTGATCCAATCACTTCCTCAACCCAAATTTGTTCAAGACATCCGTTCATTTCTCGTTCATGCCAGTTTCTATCGGAGATTCATCCATAACTTCGGTAAAATTTCCCTCCCACTCACTCGGTTGCTACAAAATAATGTCACTTTCCATTTCGATGAGGTTTGCAAGAGAGCCTTCATTGAACTAAAAATTTCTCTTACATCTGCCCCGATAATCCAACCCCCAGATTGGTCTTTACCCTTTGAGTTGATGTGTGATGCTTCTGATAGAGCTGTTGGTGTTGTTCTTGGTCAAATAAGGTAAAAACTTCCTCATGTTATCTATTATGCCTCAGAAACATTGGATGAAACTCAATCTCACTTCACTGTCACAGAAAAAGAACTTTTAGCAGTTGTTTTTGCCTTAGCTAAATTTCAGACCTATCTCTTAGGTGCCTAAATCATCATCTTCACAGACCATTCTGCTATAAAGTTCTTACTCAAGAAAAGTGATTCCAAACCAAGGATAATAAGATGGATCTTAATGATCCAAGAGTTCTACCTTGAAATAAAAGATAGATCAGAAAAAGAAATCATGGTCACTGATCAATTGACTAGAATTTATAATTCTTCTCATCCTGAAATCATTGATCCTGAATTCCCCACTGAGCACCTTTCATCTCTCACTCCAAAAATACCATGGTATGCCCCGATTGTAAACTACTTGGTTTCTGGTGTTTTTTCTGAAATTTTGTCAAAAGAATAAAAAATGAAGTTGAAAAGTTATTCAAAATACTATTTTTTGGAAGAAAATAAACTCTGGAAAAGTGGGCTGACATGGTAATAAGGAGATGTGTCGATGAAAATGAACATTCATCCAAATTAGAATTGTATCACTTAATGCCTAGTGGTGGCCACTATAGACCAAAAAGGACCTCCCGAAAGGTCCTAGACTCTAGATTCTTCTGGCCTTCACTCTTCAAGGACTCACATGAGTTCTGTCAATCATGTACCACTTGCCAAAAGTTTGGCACAATTTCCAAGAGAAATGAAATTCCCCAAAATCCTTTAATTTTCTTTTGAGATCTTCAATGTTTGCGGTATCGATTTCATTGGACAATTTCCCCCTTCCAATGGATTTTAATACATCCTTCTTGCTGTTGATTATGTCTCTAGGTGGGTCAAGGGAAAACCAACTAGAAATGATGATTCACATACCGTTAGAGAGTTCCTAAGGACACACATCTTCCACCAATTTGGCACACATCGTGCCTTGATAAGTGACTTAGGAACCAATTTTTGTAATAAAACCATGGAATATATTTTGAAAAAGAATGGGGTTGTACATAAAACTTCAACTGTGTATCAACCTCAAACAAATGGCATGGATGAACTTTCTATTAGAGAAGTGAAAAGAGTGATTGAGAGAATTGTAAAACCCACCAGAAAAGACTGGCCTGAAAGACTTGGTGAAGCACTTTGGGCTTATCGAACTGCCTATAAAACACATATTGGGATGTCTCCTTTTAGTCTAGTTTTTGGGAAAACATGTTGTTGGATCCAAAATATTGCACGAAAAGAAGGGCCGGAAAAGAAGCGCTGCATGCTGCCTCATGAAGCTCCGACGCGAAGCACCCCCGAGCATCACGGCCGCTGCAAAGCACAGAAGGCGGCAACGCACTGCAAATGCCCTGACATTCGAGAGGCCGCCGCAAAGATCGTGAGGTGGTAACGCTCCGCGAACGCCCTAACGTTCATGAACCCGCCGCGAAGTACCCGCCGCTCTTTCGTGCTGTGTGAGTTTTACTTTGTGGTACCCCTTGCCTATAAATACTGGGTTCCCCCTGATCCCAAGGGGACGAACTATCCGGCCTTTCGGCTTCTCAGATCCCGAATTGCGAAGCACCCTTCGCCCCCGGGAATCATGAGCTCTGCGAGGTACTTCTACTTTGCGAGATGCCTTCGCCTTGCCTCTTCTTGAGCCCCTCTTCTGAGAGGGATTACCTTCATGAAGCCTAAGGGCATTCGCGAAGGAAGGGGAATCCCAAGGGAACCCAGGGAGTTGTGGAGCATTTATGCTTCGCGAAACACCCATCCTGTACTAGTGATCCACATGCCAAGGCAAGGTCGATTTACATCGCGAAGCACACTGCTTCTCAGCACCTTGCATCGCAAGGCCCCTCTGCTTCACGAGGCAGATCTCTACGAATACTATTCCACTTCGCAAAGCACCTCCCATTCACACCACTGCCCCATGATAAGGCCGAGGCACTCTACTTCGCAAAGCATACTCCTTTGCTTGGCAATTCCTCTTCCCGTGCGACCCTCTAGGTTTTCACGATGTGATTTCAAAATCCCATGAACAACACCACTCGTAGCATTGCTTCCCCTAATTCTTCTTCGCATAGGAACACTAATGACTATTTCTTCTTCGCATAGCCAGGCTGACGTGGACCCCTTGATGGTTCACTCTGCGACCCCCCTTTACCATGGCCTTGCCAGTACCTTCCCTCCCCCAAGGAACATAGGGTACCGGTTATGTAAGTCCTAGGGGTGTGGAGTAAACCCACCTCGTCCGAGCTGCAGGATGTTAAACTGCCAATAACCTCGTCCTCAACACATGACGTTTAACGGTGATCCGACCTCATGCCTCGCACGTAGGGTCCGCCCCAGCTCGTACATTCTATACGCCACTCGCCTCCACGGGAATGGAATCACCCTCACACGGGATGATATCCTCCTTCTCGGAGTAGCGTTTGTCCACGGGATAAGTGAAACCACCCTGGTATAAGCCCCAAGACTCTCTTGCGGAAGGTAGTACCCATGAACCTCCGTACTACCCCACTGCCAAGGCCAGTGGAGGGCACGATAGGGAACGAGGAACATTCCATCTTTGGTCCCAAATCCCTCTCCCACAGTGCTTTTCCGCACTTTGGGCCTCCATCCTGGTGTAAGTTCCAACACCATGGGCCGCCCAACGCGTAAGCCCCTCTTCGTTTCTCATGGCCGCACCCTTCACGACATGATCATCAGGTCTCTGCTGCCTCTTGTTTCTCAAACCGAGCATGACTCACGTGGTCTTAGAGTAAGCATTATCCATGACAACACCCCGTCCAGCATGACGTTAAACTGTATGCCCCCATCCGGCATGACGTTTAACTGCACATCCATTTGAACTACGAGGTCATTGATCCATGTCAAGGCATGGTACGTAGGAAGCCTCCATGAGGTTAAATCCCACCACCCATCATTTCTTCATGTCAGGTTCCACCCTCATCCAGCGTGACGTTAAACTGCAATTCTAGTCTGACGACAAGCCGTTGTGACCAACCCGAACTACAAGGACTTTGATCTGTGTCAAGGCACGGTATGTAGGAATCCTCCCTGAGGTTCAAGCCCATCCCCCATCGGACTAATGTCCCTTATTCACGTCGGTTCGCCGACACCCACCGCCATTCCCGAACTACGAGGACTTTGATCCATATCAAGGCATTTTACGTAGGCAGCCTCACGAGGTTCAACCCCACCACCAGTGGACCCCCGGGATCACCTTCACGTCGGTTCACCGGTAAAGCCCCTTTGAACTACGAGGTCTTTGATCCATGTCAAGGCATCGTACGTAGGAAGCCTCCTAGAGGTTCAAGCCCACCACATGATGGTCACTCCGACCATCTTCACGTCAGGTAACCAGCACCTAGGCAGCCTAGTGTGTAAGCCCCGCACCATCCGGACCTAGTTTCTCAGTGGCGCCGGTTCGCCGACACACCATTTGAACTACGAGGTCTTTGATCCATGTCAAGGCATGGTACGTAGGAATCCTCCATAAGGTTCAAGACCATCACCCGGTCGTTCCGACCTCGCTCACGTCGGTTCACCCCTGTCCCGTATTACAATAAACTGTATTCCACATTCCAACTGAACGACAGGGACTTTGATCCATGTCAAGGCATGGTACGTAGGAGGCCTCCACTAGGTTCAATCCCACCACCATTGGACCCCCAGGTTCCCCTTCACATCGGTTCACTGACAATGCCCATCGGGCCAAGGTCCGCCTTCACGTCGGCTCGCCGACACCATCCCGAACTATGCGGACTTTGATTCCCTGCCACAGGGATACGGAGGAGGTAACTTCGAGGCTCAAGCCCAATCCCACTCTCGCCCTTGCGATAGTCCCATCTCAGTCCCCCTCTGATTCATCCATCCATCCATCATCCACCCTGATTCTCACCTAGACAACCATATCCTGGATAAAGCATACCATTCTGCTCCTCTTTATAACATTCAACAAGCCGCCCACGGGTTGGCCCCGATATCGGCATCCCTCTAAGGGAAATTCATCAATCTGATCCACTCCAGCTAGTGTTTTGATCAGGCTGATCCGTCATCACTGGATGTTAAACTTGCGACCTACCTCGTGATAAAAATGAGATGCCTGAGGAGAACCTCGGATGGAACGCCCTTGGCGTAACCGTCTCCGCTGGACGTTAAACCTGCGACATACCCTCTGTCAAACATAGGAAGCTGATGAAAACCTCATATATATGACTATGGCATATAATTCCCCGTGCTCGATGTGGGATGCCTTGGGCTTCCACACCCTCGAGAATCCCTATGACAAGTGACAAAAGACAGACACGCCAGTTCCCCAGCATTCAGACATGCTACTGATGCCTCGACGTGACTACTCCCCCAATTGAAGGTTGATTCCCTGACCGGACCCTTTGAAATGTCCTGACAGAAGCAGTGTAATTAACGGGTGTCTATGGAAACATGGCACTGTGAAGAGTTTCATGAACAATGTATTAAATCTATGAGGGAGACCCGGACTAGGTGACGAGTTCCGTGGAGGAATCCATGAAAGGAAGAACCGACATCCCATCATCCCAGTTTCGATCAAGGAGAAGACGTCCCTGAATAAGGATCGAATGCCACCCACCTTTGGAAAGCGGGAATGCAGGAAAATAGCTGCGCGTCATCCCCCATCGGCGGATGCGCGCGCGCCGATGAAAGCGTCAGAAACAGAAATGGTGAACCCGATGTGAAATTCTTCTCCTTAATGTGGATATTTTTAGCGTTCGATCCACCAGTAGATTAACGTGTCATCGGATCCAGATATCCGGCGACGGGTCCCACCAAGAAAATAGTGGGCCTGGTGTGAAACTCACCGGATGTTGGGGCTGTAGAACGAGGGGTATTCCATTCTGTAACGTGTTGGCGTGGATTCCTATTACCAACGTGGAGAATGGAATGACGCTGGGGCACTGGTTGTCAATCCTTTTCATTGCAGTGCTAATGAGTTGATCTCTCCATTTCCCAGGAACCAGGTTGCTGCAATGGGGACATGATCACTGCCCGCTCGCCTACACAGGGGCGGGGGAAACACCAAGACAACCACTCTGCATGGCTCCACTTCCGTCGCAACGGCCTCTACATCCATGAATACGGGACGCCCACGTCCCCCCTCCCCATCAGAGATCATCCAAAGAAGGGTGATCAACAACCTTGTATGCAGGTACGAGGAGGAAGGGGTCTTCCCAACTCGGGATATGTCCCACCTGGACAAGGAGGCATCTAGGCCCCACCGTCAACGCCGCCCTCAAAGGCCACGTAGGGAGCCCCTACTCCCCACCACAACGTTCAATCATTTCAGGAGACTGTCCCTGGAACGCCTCAACGACTTCTCACCTGACGCTGATGAGGCGGGTGATGTCTGGCTCATCCCACTCAGAGTCTCGATCCAGGGGCTCCAGGCAAGGGCTCCCATCTGGATGCGTCAGCGCCGCCGACCGTCTTCTCCAGAAGAGTAGGTAGGCTACACCCCTTCACCACCTGTGCCAGCTCGTCTAACCCGGCGTCAGCGTCGGACCCGAGATAAGGACTCTCATCAAGGGGCGTTGATGTTAACAGCTACTGTGGCCTGAGCCACCACTGACGTGCATCATGGAGTCCCTACACACACTGAGCAAGGGCACTCCATCACCCGACCAAGACCGAGGCTCGAACCGCCCCATGGGCAGGTCGGGTTGGCCCTCGGGGTTGCAGGCAGGAGTGGTGATCGCCCCGAACCAATTCGCGGTAATGTCACCCCATACGGAGGGCCTCCCCATACCACTATTCCACAGAGCGTGGGCCTTCCCCACTCCAATGCTCTTCAAGGAGGTATGCCTCGTGCAACCCCCATCCTGAAGGAAGACCTGCCCTGCGGTAGTGACGCGGGGTGCCGAAACCTCTCTTGCACCCACCATACAGGGTATGGAGTCCCTCATCCTGCCCCCAACTGTTGATGTGAAGGAACTTACCATCCGGTCGCTCTCCAACGTGGGGGTCCTCCCTACTTCTTCTTCGCAACTGGTGAAGGTCCTCTCCCTGGCAACTCGAAGAGTGAAGGTCAGCCTCTCTCCGCCCGAACTGACCATGGAGGACCTCCCCATGCTCCTTCCAGTTCCAACAGAGGTTACGCCCACGTGGGTTCTATACATGGAGGCCCTATCCATGTACCCTTCCACAGTTTCCCCGATTCCCCTCTCACCCCGGTTATCTCAAGTGGGAACCCTCTCTGCCATGGCATCTGCGCCGCCCCGAGACCACAGGTTGAGGATCAACCTTGTCCCGAAAAGCCATCAAGGGACAGGAGAGCGGGACGTCACCACCACAAGAAGAGTCCTGGGAAGGCCTGTGTGGAGATCAAACCGGCCCGTTTCTCGGATTCTGAAGCGGAATGCGACTCAGCGATAGAGCCTTATCCCTACTCCTCCGTGTCCAGGACTGGGGTAGGAACCTGGCGCGTCAGCCTCATCCTCCCAGAATGCGAGGTCCATCGCATTCCCACCTCCCACCGCAGGTACATCCAGGAGTAAGAAATTGTGGAAATTACACATGTCCCGACCGCACAATCACCACCGTCGTCACTAGAAGAGCCCTCTACCTCTACAAAAGATCACAGAGAGATATTTTGGGGACCAAGGGCCGTAGAGAAACAACCTGACCTATCGCCGGCAATCGTAATTTTGGCTCCATAATCTGTGGCTATTAGTCCATCGTATCGTGATATCGTGGTCATGTCACCTCATTCTTCAAAGGATGGCCCATAATTCGGCGGCGAGTCAGCTCGTTTGCCGTATTCTCCGCCGCCAAGTTTACTGTCCCAGCGGTCTGCCTCGGTACCGCTACCGGTCCCTCAGCCGCCTCCAGTTGATGAGTGGGTAAATATGAGGCCAGACCCCGAGTCCGAACCCAGGAGCTTCTGGAGCATCCTCACAGCGTATCACTTCCCGGAGAAGTTCTGGCTGACCGCAGCGCCGAACTTTTGCGCACCAGAGTCCCTTACCTCAGAGGAAGTGGGGTACTTCTGGCGAACCCTATGGGCGACACACTTCCTCCTTTGTTACGAGCGAGTGATGTACCCCAGGAGTCGAGATCACTTTGAAGAAATCGGCGAGCAATGATGCCTGGTCGATTTGGCCGCACTCCTTGTGGCCCTGCACCCTGAGTCACCAGGCCGTCAGAGCACCCTTCAACAGAAATGCATTCAGAGTTTCAAAGTACTCTGCAGATTCATCAGGGAAGCTACCCGCCATGTGCAAGTCTGTGGCTGGGTACACTATGCCGCTCTCCTCTTCAGCCCTATCTGACGACAGCCCGATTCGTTATGCGACATTGAGGACATGCCCTCGAGAGGGGTTGGGGTCCACATGGTTGACGTGGTGGACAAGGAAGACGAGCTTGAATTTCTCGATGGAGACTTCCCCCCCCCCCCATGAGGGCATACCACCACTACTGAACCCATCAGGGTGGGTTACCCATCCGTAGTTGAACCTTCTAGGCCTCCCTGTACCCACTGAGTCGCTGGTACTCAGTCGAAATACCGGTAAGGGTAAGGAGCACATCAGAACTATCAAGCACTCCGACCCATCCGCCTCTGTACAGAAGACGGACGAAGATCCCGAGAAGGTCGCATTACGCCAGCAGCTTGCTGAGCAGAAGAGGATGGTTGACGAACTCCGAGCCGAGCGCGCTGCAGAGCGGTGACCCGACTATGGTAATTCCAAGCCGAGGTAGCAAGGGTAGGAACAATTTCCCCCAGCGAGATTCATATGGGAAACCTTGATCATGCTACTTCCGCAGACAGGTCAGAAGCCGGAACTCACAGCAAGAGGGTGCGATACGTCTCTCCAAACCCTCCTAAACGACGGGGAAATCTGAGGAATCCATCCCGGGTTCCCCCAACCGCCCCGCAGGCCGTTCCGCTAGTCGCTCCATGAGCTGCTGAAGCCATCTACCCTGTCAAAGAACCCGGCAACACACATGTGATTAGGGATCCCCGTCAAGACAGGGACCCCCACCCAGATGACCTTATAGCGACACTCATCACTTGCCTCTAAGCGTTGGAAACACAGCAGGTGGAATTCCCCCAAGATGGAAATCCATATCCCGTGTGGGTGGATGACATACCCTCACCCCCGGTTTTTGGGAACCCCACTCTCTCGCCCTTCAATGGGACAGGGGACCCACCGAAGCAGTTTTCCCATTTTTCTTCTAGGTGTGGCCCCATGCTGGGGACTCCGGCCCAGCAAGAATCCACCAAGCTCCGATGTTTCGTGCAGACATTTAGAGGGCCCCGCATTCGTCTAGTATGACCAGCTCCCCATCGGATCGGTGACCGGTTGGGAGGATATCCGCCAGCAGTTTCTATACCAATTCAGCTCCACCACACGAAAGACCAGCATCACAGACCTCTTCAAGTGCAAACAAAGGCCTGATGAGCGAGTCGCAGACTTCATCGCTCGGTGGAAGGGACTTACATACTCCCTCGACATGCAACTGACTCAAAAGAAATTACTGGTGATGTGTGTAGGGAGCGTTAAAATAGAGCTGGTTCCTTCCCTAATCACCCAGAACTACCATGGAGGGTTACGAGATTTCTCAGATAAGGCTCAGTGCCTTGAGGAGGCTCTACAACAGGCTAGTCAGGCACGTTTGCCGCCCCCTGTGATCCCAGCCAAGAGGGTTTCTAGAGCCGAAACCGCCACGATGGCCCAAATAGAAGCCCCCAGGCATCTTGAATTACTGCCAGCGGCACCGGCCCCACAACCCCACAGAGGTCCTCCACCTCAAGCGCATGCTCCTTCCCAGCAGCGACTGCCTCAGAATCGATAGGTTCCCCCGCGCAATGCGCCACCACCACCTAGGTGAGACAATCAGACACCGCCTCCGCGGCAGGCCCCTCCGACCCCACGTCAGGGCCAGGCCCCCAGGCCCCCTATCCAGAAATAAGGCACCAGACCTATTCGTTCAATGAAAATCAGATCCCTAGCTACATCTGAAGTGCTCTAGAGCAAGGGATTGTGCGACTACCTGAGTGCATAAGGCCGGCAGAGGTGAATCTCACCGATCACCCCAACTATTTTCCTTATCATCAGATTCTAGGGAACACACTCAAGCAATGCTATGTGTTTAAAGACTGGCTTCAAGACCAAGTCGACAACAACATATTCAGGTTGGGCCCAGCACCGACACAAGTAGCGGGTGTCTTTATAGGGTCAGAGGTCGGTAACAACAGCGAAAGAGAGTGGCAACAGGTTCCCAGGCATGGGTCCCAGAAATACGATGACTAGATGGCTTGAAAAAACCGTCGCCTATACCCATGGTATCATTTGGGCATGCCTGAATCAGTTGAAGCCTTCGGGGGAAGTAGCCAGTACCTCTGCATCATCTTCACAGCCGACCTTTTCCTAAAAGGGCATGCAACGACGACGCAAGAAGAAGCAATGCGCTCCACCACTGTCGTCGTCATCACGCACTCTTGGCAACTTTATGCCCCTTGAAATGGGGATTCCCCCCAGAATCTGCTCGGTGGTGGATGACTCATCGACCGACAGCCAGGGTTACGCTTCGGTTAACACCGTGGAGCTGGTAAAGCCCTATATGACTCCCGATGAGGGGGAACGCCAGTTGAGCCTCCCCAACATTTCCAACCGACGACAACATCAGCGGGACCACAACCACGCCGGTCGTCGAGGCACATCAGTGGGCACTTTCAGTCAGGTCGTGCACGCTACTGAGAATAGAGAACAGGCTCAGCACAAAGCTCAGCACGCACAACATCATCTGATGCCCTTAGTTATACCTCCATCGCCCTTTGTGCTACTAGATCAGGCAGAGCTGCCTTGTCCGTATCATAGTCAGTCTTGCCCACCTACAGGCCAATCTCCACTGTCTGATCCTAATCCGGAATCTACTCTCCATGCTTCAACTAGTAGGCAGTGGGATGTGTCCAGAACTAGCCAACCGCCGGTCCAACCGACAGGACCCTCTATGCCTCCAACTACAGAACGACCTCCTGTAAGCAGAGTCTCACGCGTGGCACGAAAGTATGATGTCTTGAAGCACCTGGCCGGTATTCCAGCAAGGCTTTCTATCCTTGAGGCCCTTCTCCTATCGTCTGAAATGCACGAAGCACTTGTTGAGGCCCTAAGGAGCCCCCTTTAGTTTGAGACGGTGCTAGCAGCTACGGAAGCCTTCAACGCCGAGGCAATTGAGAAAGCCAAATTCCAGGAAGTTATCTTGTTCTCCGGTGAAGATGAAGACCCTCACATACAGGGGCATATTCGCCCACTGTACATCACTGGCCACTTCAATGGTGTGGAAGTCTGCCGCTGCCTCGTTGACACGGGTTCCGGGATCAACATAATCCCGACATGGACACTACAAAAGTTGGGTCTGTCTAAAGATGATTTGATGCCCTCCGACCTTAGAATCCAGGTATACGACAGGACCGAGCAATCCCCAGTCAGCAAGATCCACCCGAAGACCCAGTTCGGCAGCCAAATTTCCAGCACCGAGTTCATAGTTGACTCTCAGGACACTGCCTACATTGCATTGATGGGTAGGCCATGGCTCCATCTGCATGCAGCGGTCTCTTATTCGTATCACCAATGTCTCAAATACTCCCTCAATGGTCGAGTAGGTGTGCCCCAAGGAGATGTGTCTCCTTTCGCCTCCTATGAAGCCCACTATCTGGATGCCGATTATTACAAGAGAAAGGATATGCAAGTCCTGGTAAGTGAGGATGAACCCGCCCCGGTCGCAAGCGATCCATGGGCATGCCTAGATGATGCCTAAATCTTCTTGATCCATCGATTGGAGGCCACGACCCCGGACATGGTGCATTGTTTTGTTGTTTTGGGTACGCAAGGCATGTTCCCATGTCCATCCGACGACCGAAAATCACCTTGTACTCCTACACCAACCAGGATCAGGTGATCCCGGAGCCCCCAACCCCTATGAAGTACCGGAATGTCATGAATATGAGAATTGCAGTACGTAATACGTGTCTCTTCCACCAGGCTGGAATCAACCGACTCAGGCTGATGCGTCACCACCGCTTTGATGTCATCAAACGTGGCCCCTTAGGGCGAATGCCAGATGGGATAGGATCAATTGCCTTCATTGCTATGGTCTTAGTGGTGAGTGGGTCTCCTGATATGATGACCACTACTGCCCAAGTCGGCACCAACTGCCCGTCAGGGTTTGATTTCCCAGAAGAATCCCCCTTTGCGGGAAACCCCTCCATTGGTGGAGAGGATGATTTGGGGATGCTACCCCTGCCTTTGAGGCAGGAGTCTCTACCACAGTTGATGAACTGGTATAGGTGAACCTTGGTAGCGAGGAAGATCTGAGACCCACATTGATCAGTGCAGCCATGTCCCCCGAGGATTAGCAGAGGTACGTATAATTTATCAAGAAACACTGTGATGTGTTCGCCTGGAGTTACAACGAGATGCCAGGACTATATCCCCATGTAGTCGTTCACCGCCTGGTCCTCCTGTCAAACCATCACGGGTTTAAGCAGCCTCCCAGAAAGATGCACCCTTCTCACGGTGCTATGGTCAGAACCGAAGTTGACAAGCTTATCAAAGACAACTTTTTCAAGGAATTCTAGTACCCCAAGTGGCTTTCCAACACTGTGCCAGTCAGGATAAAGAATGGGCAGATCAGGGTATGCATCGAATTTCGCGACCTCAATCGCCACTTCCCAAAGGATGACTTTCCCCTCCCGATGAATGAGTTATTAATTGATGCCACATCTGGGTTCCAATCTCTCTCTTTCATGGATGGTTATTCCGGGTACAACCAGATCTGAATGGCCCCCAATGACGAAGAGTCCACTACCTTCAGGGGTCCCCAAGGTACCTTTTGTTACTAGGTTATGCCCTTCGGCCTGAAAAATGCAGGTGCCATTTATCAGAGGGCCATGCATCGCATATTCAGGCTGATTCTCGGGACGCTGGTGGAATGCTACGTGGATGACCTAGTGGTCAAATTGCACCAGTGCCAGGACCATCTCAAAGACCTTGAGAAAGTGTTCGGTATCCTCCGTTCCCGCCACCTGAAGATGAACCCATTAAAGTGTGCCTTCGGGGTCACCTATGGGATGTTTCTTGGATTTTTTGTTAGATAACGGGGCATTGAGATCGACCTAGAGAAGATCAAGGCCATCATCCAAATGCCTCCACTGAGCAATATTTGGAAACTTCGAGGTCTCCAAGGCCACTTATCCTATATAAGCCTATTCATCATGAATTTGGACGGCAAGTGTAAGCCCTTTTCCCGACTCATGAAGAAGGGCGCCGCCTACGAATGGGATGAATAGTGTCGGACCGCCTTCGAGGAAATCAAGAAGAACCTGCTCCAACGTCCAGTTTTGATGCCACCCATCTCCAGAAAGCCACTGGTCCTTTACGTGACCGCCCTGAAACGATCCTTCGGTTCACTTCTCACCCAGAAGAATAACGAGGGTACAGAGAACAGTGTATAATATCTCAGCCTCATGCTTCTCGATACAGAGGTCAGATACTCCCCTATCGAAAAGGGCTGCCTTGCGCTCGTTTTTGCTGTATAGAAGTTGCGGCATTACCTGCAGCACCATGAGGTACAATTGGTCTCTTGGTTAGACCCACTGAAGTACATCCTGAACCGACCCATGGTGACAGGTTGATTAGCACGGTGGGCAGTGATCCTCCAGCAGTTTGATATCAGGTTCGTACCACAGAAGGCCATTAAGGGACATGCGTTGGCAGGCTTTTTAGCTGCTCATCCAACCTCCACAGATCAATACCTGGAAATGGATTTTCCTGATGAGACGATCCTCCAAGTTGATCGTGCCATCGCATGTTGGCAAATGTACTTCGACGGTGCCTCCTAGAGCCCCACCAGTAGGAGGCTCAATGATCCTAAGCTCAACAAGGTGGGCCTGGGTATCGTCTTCATCACCCCAGTGCAAGCCTTCCTACCATACTCGTTCCTGTTGTTAGAAGGCTGTACCAACAACGAAGCAGAGTACCAGGCCCTCATCACCGGCCTCAAGTTGGCCCTTGAGATCGACGTACCCCATCTACATGTGAAAGGAGATTCAAAGCTAGTAATCAAGAAGGTCAATGGCGATTATGTCATCAGGAAGCCGGATCTTGTGCCATTGCTAGAGTGCACCCTCCGCCTAATGACCCATTTCTTCTCTCGGCCAGAGGTCACCCATGTCCCTCAGTCACAGAATGGTCGAGCTGACGCTTTGGTCGGCTTAGCTAAGTCACTCGCGGAACCCGAGCAAGATGATTTGATCATACATGTGGCACACTGGAGATTCATTTCCCCCTTCACCAAAGAGGACAATGACAGCCTGTAGGTAAGTCATCTAACAGCCGGAACCTCTACGTCAGGGGTCCCGGGTCTATCAGACACAGTGGTTGAAGCCCCTCCCGAATGGAGGGCACCTTTTGTCGAGTATCTCCAAAATGGTTGACTCTCTGACGACCGGGCCGAGCGCGAGTGAATCCGACGCCGCGCGCTGCAATTTACCCTCCAGAGTGGTCCCAGTCTTGAGCAGATCCTCTATAAGCGGAGCATCGATGGCATTCTCCTCCGTTGTATTCAAGGAGTTGAGATCTCTCAGGTTATGCAGGAGGTTCAAACTGGTTCTTCTAGTGCCAATCAAGCTGGGTGAAAGTTGTCCCACCAAATCCAGAGGTTGGGGTACTTATGGACCTCTATGATCCATGATTGTATCGACTTTTCCAAGAGATGCCATGTGTGCCATGTTCATGGAAACTTCCTGCATCGGCCACCGGAACCCCTCCACTCCACTAGGTAATCTTGGTCGTTTGCGGTGTGGGGACTTGATGTAGTGGGACCATATCCACCAGTAACAGCTCACCAGTGTAGGTTCATCCTAACTACTACAGATTTCTTCTCCAAGTGGGCAGAGGCAGTTCCACTCAAAGAGGTCAAAGCATGTTCCATCGTCGACTTTGTGATCTCCAATATCATCCCCTAGTTTGGGGTCCCTCACACTGTCCTCACCGATAACGGCACCAACTTCCGAGCGGCTGAGCTAAAAAAAATTTACGCCATGTACAACATCCATTCGAACCATACCTCCCGCTATCATGCATAGGCAAACGGATAGATCAAGGCGTTCAACAAGACCCTCTCTGATATTCTACAGAAAATTTTTGGTCATAACAAGAAAAGTTGGCTGAACAAGCTCCCAAACACCCTCTGGGATTATCAAACGATGACTCGCAATTCCACCCAGGTTACCCCATATTCCCTAGTGTATGGGGCTGAGGCCATCCTACCCATTGAGATCCAGCTGCCATCATTACACACTGCAGTCTATGACCAGCAAGCGCCAGATGAGGTGGCCGAAATCCGTCTAGCTGAATCGGAAGCACTGGACGAGAATAGGCTGCATGCCCTGCACAATCTGGAAAGGAATCAGAATAAGATAGCAAGGGCCTTCAACAAGAAGGTTCACCTTTTCTCTTTTCTGCAGGGCGATCTGGTTCTGGCCCTTCGAGCGCCAATGATCCCCGGTATGAAAACACCCAAGATAGAGCCCAAATGGGATGGACTGTACGTCATCCACAAGGTTTACCCCAACAGAGCGTACTCCTTGGCGACCCCGAATGGTGAGCGCATAACTCCACCCACCAACGCCAAGTTCCTCAAGTTATACATTACCTAGGGAAAAATGTTCTAGCACAACCTTAAACTGTATGGCCCTGCACGACCTAAAACTGTATGGTCCTGCACGACCTTAAACTGTATGGTCATGTACGAAATTTAAACTGTACACTCCCGCACGACCCTAAATTGTGCGTCACGGTCCCGCACGACCCTAAACTGCGCGTCACGGTCCTGCACGACCGTAAACTGCATCCTCAACCTACAAGACGATACACTGCAAAATGGTCTTGCACGACCTTAAACTGCACCCTCGTCCTGCAAGATGATAACCTGCAAAATGGTTCTACATGAACTTAAACTGCACCCTCGTCCTACAAGACGATAAACTGCAAAATGGTCCTGCACGACCTTAAACTGCATCCTTGTCATGCAAGACGATAAACTGCAAAATGGTCCTGCACAACCTTAAACTGCATCCACGTCTTGCAAGACGATAAACTGCAACATGGTCTGATCTCTATGACCTTAAACTAAGATCTCTCCCTATCCTTACTATAGGACATTAAACTGCAAGCCGGTCAGGTCTCCCTGACCGTGGCTCAGCCTCAGGCCCCTTGGCTTTCCCCGACTCACTATGTTGCGGGATTGTACGGTGTAGTGTGGGACTACGTCCTCATTCACGTCGGATTACTCGCCATATCATACATATCCCCAGATGAGATGTGTATCTCATCCCGCATGACATTAAACTGCGCTTCTAAAACTATGTATGGCTTGATTCCCATCCTAATGGGATACGTAGGAACGCTTAGATGTCTTGTCTTGAGCCCAGCCCCAAACTCTTCTCTTTGATTGTCCCCCCTGGGTATAGATTCCTTAGAGGGTCCTCGCAAGATGTAGAGTAGGCTTCCTTAGCCCCACTCATACAAGGATTATAATGGTCACACCGTGTGCCCACTCTCGTTCTTCTATCCTCCCACATCCTCACCACATGAAGTTAAATAGCATGGTCTTCAAGAACTACATATGGCTTGATTCCCATCCTAATGGGATACGTAGGAACGCCTGGAAATTTTGTCTGTTGGCCCAGCCCAAAAGCCAAAATCATCCCCTTGGGCCCCTGGCCCCTGTCCTCATTGCAAGACGTTAAACTGCAAATTTGGAAGGCCTTCCTGAACAAGGCTCAGCCTCTGGCCCCTTGTCCCCCTTGGGCTCCTGGCCCTCGTCCTTATTGTAAGACGTTAAACTCAAAGCAGGTTAGGCCTTCCTGACCAAGGATTAGCTTCAGTCCCCTCGGCCTCCCTTGGGCCCCTGGCCCTCGTCCTTACTGCAAGACGTTAAACTGCAAGTAGGTCAGGGCTTCCTGACCAATGACTAAAAATCAGGCCTCTTGGCCTTTTTGGGCGCCCGGCCCAGGGCCTTATGGGAGTGTATAGTGTGATGTGGGATTATGTCCTCATTCACGTTGGTTTATTCGTCGTACCGTACACCTCCCTTTCTTGGGGATATATTACTCCCCTCCTCGTCCCGCATGACATCAAACTGCATCTAGATAACTACGTGTGGCTTGATTCCCATCCTCATGGGATACGTACGATCACATGAATGTCTAGGCTTCGGGTCCAGCCCCATCTCTCGGGAATCTTCATCCCACCTTGGCCACTTGGTCTACCCATCCTCCAAGATGGGATTATATGTCATGGTATGGGATTATGTTCTCGTTCACGTCGGTCCTGTAATAACCATGCCATGTGCCTTTCATTATCGAGCTGTTTCTCCGGCCCTTTGCGACAGTTCACTGATGTGCCTAAGGGTACTCCGATTTATTACCTAGAATGCCAGAATTTACTCGGACATTTCCGCACCCTCTTTTCAGGCTTTTTGTATCCCTTCATCAGGGCTCCCAACATATTTTACACCTAGAGGGACCCCCAAGAACGGACTGGATACTACACCCAAGGTCTCTCTTACCGTTATGGGCCAATCCCCCGAGGGTTTCGGACAACAAATCGATAAAAATCCCGCGTTGTGAATATGGTCTGCGGTCGATGCTCATTTGTTGTTCCCACCTCAAGCTAACATAATATGGAAACTATTTTTTCCGCCACGGTTAACGATTATCCTCTATCACCACTCCAACCCCATTAAGCCCAAAATGTCGGTTACACGATTCACATCCTTCTCCAGTCTCATCATGTCCAAGTAGAGTTTCGGAACTCTTGGTACTATTCCTCCGTGCACGTCTGCACGTTGGGAGAACAAAGTCATGTCAAAGGTGTCCTGCTGGGCTCTTCACCGAATCCCCCTCATGGGATGTTTCGGGTATTGCGATAAGGATCTTCCCCCCAAGTTTCCCACACCGAGTTTAACTCACGTGGTCTTAGGGATCGGGTCGAGGTCTGTGCTTGCCGTGAAAGTTGTCAACCACCCATGGTCCGAGCTCTAAGACCATAAACTAAGATCTCATCAGAACTATGCTCAGCCAGAACTACCATCCTCATGGGAAATTTAGGGCCACCCGAACATCTCGTTTTTGGGTCCAGTTCATCTGGGAGCTCGTCTCTCCCCCGTTACCTTTCACCACTATGTGGGCCACTCAGCATGAGGTTCCTCTATCGAGACTGCGCACGGTATAAGGTGGGATTACGTCCCCATTCACGTCGGTTATGCCGCGCGGCACCATACACATTCCCCTCCTAGCATTGTCACTGCTACGTCTGCACTGCATGACGTTAAAAATGCATCCTTGGTCATTTCACACGACCCTAAATTGTGACATTATCGTCCTGGCCGCAAGACGAAAAACAGCACTGCATTGTGATGACCTCGTTGTAGAGGACATCACGTTGGGTATTGGTCACATGCCATGCCGTTTTTCAATGCCTATCACGGATTGATTCTTGTGGCGACACCAGGGCCTACTACCCTAGGACTGTCGCTTCACAAAAAAAACCACTCAACTTAATGGACAAACAAGATTTATCAAATTCCGCTTCTTTTGGTGTAAGGGCCATGCCTGCACTTCCCTTTTTTCCTGGCACTGGTATCTTACCATGTCACCCTTCAGAACTACGTATGGATTGATTCTCATCCTCATGAGATACGTAGGAGCGCCCGGGCACTTCCCCGCAGGCCTAGCCTAACCTTCATGTTCGGTCCCTCCACTCGTGCATTTCCGCAGAGAACACATGGTAAGTAGGGCTTAGGTCCTCATTCACGTCGGGTTTTGTAACCGCCTTGCCATGTGTCCCCAACTCCCCTTACCCACTCATGGTCCGAATTCTATAACCCTAAACTAAGATCTCCCTGTTAGAAATGACTCTGCTCCCTCTATCTAATAAGTCATGTTGTCGTATTCAGATGTGTTTTGACAAAGAGCTCGAAGTGTGGGATTTTCATAGGGACATTCCCCTTGTCCCATTACCAAGCTTCGTGTGCTCGCTATTTGGATCCTCATCCTCCTCCACATCCAAAAGGACCCTCAGACGATATGGATACTAGGCTTATGGGCTCTCAATGGACGTTGGACCTAAGGGACCTCTGATCATCTTGGGCCAACGTCCCTAAAGATCTCTGACAACATTTTCCACATGGTCCCGTGTTTCGAACATGGTCAACGGTCAACCCTCATTTGTCTGTCCCCATTCTAGGCTAATCCGATATGAATGCTACGTTTCCGTCATGGTTAATAGTTATCCTCTATCGTCACGCCACCATCATTGTGATCCAAATATCGAGTGTCACGATTCACACATTTCCACTTCCTCATGTTCAAGTGGAATTCAAACATATTCGGCTCTAGCTCTTCTCGCATCTAAGTGTTCCACATGGGCATGTTAGTATCATGGGGGTGGTATTCATCAAGTGTCCCTTCACCCTAACCTTCCCTTTTCTATGTCAGGAAAGTCCCACCACTACTTCTTGTTTCCCGCACCGAGCATGACTCACGTGTGCTTAGTAGTTTTGGCAGGATGTGTACCAACATGGCCAGGCTTCTCATCGTCCTTCAAGACATTAAACTATGCTTCCATAACAATGTCTGGCTTGATTCCCATCCTCATGGGATATGTAGAGACACCCTAGTATTTTACCTAGGGTCCACCCTATATGAATTTTTCTATCCATTCTTCTCCAGAACTACGTATGGCTTGATTCCCATCATTATGGGATACATATAGACACCCAGGTTTTTTTCCTAGGGTCGAGCCCATAGGAATCATTAATCCTATCCTTCCCCTTTCTGGCCCCTTGGCCAGACCCCTAGATAGAGAGGCCCTATCCCAAAGAAGGAAGGATCCATAAACAAACCACTGCGCCCATCTGGCGTACTCCCACCACGGTGGTGTAACTACCTGAGTGTTGGATTCTATTCGGAAAAACCATCACTCCATATTCCACGCTTTGTGTACCCCTTATTCGGACCCTCATCCCCTTTCATGTCTGAAGGGACCCCCTAACAGCCTGGTCCCATGCCGCATCGGCTCACCTACCGTCCTGGGCCAATGTTCCAGAAGACTGGTCATGTCTGAAAGGACCCCCTAACAGTATGGATGCTTGACCTAGGGTCCGCCAACTGTCCTGGGCCAACATCCCAAAGGATTGACCGAAAATATTTGTGACCTGGTCCTGTGTTTCGAATATGGTCAATGGTCGACCCTCATTTGTTGTCCCTATTTCAGGCTAACACAGTAAGGATATCGTTTCTCTGCCATGGTTAACGATTGTCCTTTATTGTCACGCCATCCCCACAGTGTTCTGAATCGTAGGCATCGTGACCCGCACTTCCCATTTCCATCTTTTCAGACCGATTTCAGCACCTCTGGCATTGCACCGTTCGTGCATTAGAGCACGCTAAAGAAACGGTGATTCGGCTGTTCTGAGAACCTCCTTCTCCGGCCAGGCCTCTCCCACCTTCTGGAAGTCCGGACTAGTTATCCAGACCCTGGATACCTGAAGCTTGTTTTCCATTCCCATGTCTGGTGAGACGATGAGGCAACCATATCCTATTTCTCGCATCAGGCTTGTCCCACGTGAGCTTGGGGAATTGTCGCCAGACGTCCCGCCAACATTGCAGGGTTGTAATGAACCGATACAAACAGTGGAAATCGTGGGTGCTACGGTATTCAAATAGAGAAAAAATTGAAGCACGAAATTACCATTAAAAGTTTTTTAATTTGTTACAATACCCGGGGGTCGACTCACCCTATGGACGGGTTGACCCCGTCAAAAGAATGTTGCAGCTCCGTCACCCTTCGGCTTGTGGTGTCCAAGACTTTCTGCCGCTGGCTCAGCTCCCACTCCTCCTCAGCAGCGGTGGGGCGCAGTTCGTCAGCCTTGGATCTGGCCCTCTCTACGCCAGCCTGAATGGCAGTCATCTTTTCAGAAGCCCGCCTCAAATGCTCTTCTGCCTCTACCAGATGGGCCTTCAACCGTGAGATCAGCTCAGATTGTGAATTAAGAGAGGCTGAGTACTCATCCTCCCGGGTCTACACCTGTTGGACCTCGCTTTCAGCCTCCTAGAGCTTCTTGATGTTGGTCACCTTCCTCCGCTGCCATCCCACGTTGAGCCTGCGATCATACTCCCAGATCTGCTCGGCCATGAGATCTCGGATGAGTACATGGGGATGTTGGGAATCCACTCCCCCAGCGCACAGTTCGCGTAGCCGTGAGCTAAGCCTGTCCATTTCATTCAGCCATAGTGTTTGGGGGGTGTCCTTGATGAAGCGTGTGATTAGCTTCCACGATCGGCGGTGGACTATGCTGTTGTCCTCCTTGTCGGAGGCCGTTTCGTCCCAGTTTGCGCGATTGGAAGGCTCGTACGCAGGATATGCCCGCAGGAAGTCCCCGGCAGAATCTGCATCTGGTGTTGAATCCGGAACGACATCTGGCACCGGAGCAGGCGTGACGGGACTTGGGACGGCCGATTGATCCTCATCATCAGACTCCACCTCAATTACATCAGGCACGACCCTGCTGGTGGCCCCTCCGATGATAGTGTGTGTTGCAGCTCGAGGATATGGGGGGACAATATCCACCATCACCGGCATGCCCCTAGGAGGGATACCGCCAGACATCCCGACCAGCCTTGCCGCAGCAGCCCATGCCAGTCGAAGAACTGTACGACAGAGAGGGACACAATCATTAGTTGGCGCAATTTACATATGACAACATTGAATCCAGATGAGGAAACTTACGGAGATCGATCTGTTGGTGCTGCTGTTGAGTCGATGTTGAGGGGACCACATGGCGTGGCCCTCTGTATACTATTGGATGGTCTAGAGATTCCTAAAGAGCCACCTCGACTGCTCTGGCCCCACCAGACGCAGAACTGGACGCAGCCGTAGGTGCGGGTTCTGAAGGTCCTGGATCATCACCCGCCAAGGGGAGAGAGCGAGGCCTGCGTACAAGTTCCTCCTGTATGGTTCAAACATCGGTGAGAAATCCGTGATGGCCCAAGGATAGACCGTACGGAAAGAAATTTGGAATGCTACCTCGAGAACCTCTGCGAAATCATCAGAATCTGATTCTTGGTCTCCGACTTCGCCCTCCTCTAACAGGCTCCATCCGTCAGCCTCATCCTCCCGAGAGGAGTCCTCTGATTCTTCCGGCAGTGGGAAGCGCTCCCTCAGATCGGCAGCTGATAGCTGTGGGGGGACCGTCCGATCCAGCAGTACCCTCACCCGGTCTGTCATTGGACGTGGGACACCACTGGAGTGAACGTAGTCCTCCAGCTCGTCCAAGTATTGCTCCGCCTCCACCGGAGATGCCGTGAAACCAGCCCGGACATGGCCAATTCCCAGTAACTCCATTACAAGGCGATTCAAGTGCGCCCACATCTCAGGTGGACTGAGGAATTTCCAATTGACATCCCAAATGTCCTAGGCCTCCGGGAAGACCGCATCCTCTGCCATGTTGATATGACGCAGCCGCTTCCCCGGAGCCTGAGTGGATATCCTACGAAATCCCCTAGCTGGCTGCCTCTCCGCATGGCCATGCACTTCCGGAATCATCGGATCCACCACTGCTGCCACACCCTTGGCTGGTGCGGGTCTCACCACCATGGCGGCCCCGCCACCGCGAGAGGCCCTTGCTGCCCTCCGACCCCGACCTCAGGATAGAGGAGGTCCGCCATCACCAACCCGAATAGTTGGCTGCCTCAGCATCTCCCCCAGATAAGCAGCCTCCCAGCTAATGGAATAATTCCTCACCAATCCAAAAGCGGTAGTGGATGGAGGTAATTCAATTCGCATCTTCCCGTCTTCCCGTGTGAACATGAGCCACCACTGCCTCATCACACACGGGTGCTCCTCATGACACACCTCCCAGTAAACCTGTGGGGTCAGCCTATGGAGGCATCGTAACTCCATCGCAAACCGATGCGGGGTGTATGGTTCACAAAGTGGATCACGATCCACTCGTGCCACCAAAACTCCACCTCGAAAGGCCATAAGATAAGCCCAGTGCTCTTCCGTTCCCTGCCCGTTGTCAGTGAGTATCCCCGTCGGCAATGAAAATGGGTGGAAGTTAAACTCATCCGCCCTCCACACCCGGTTCAGCACCATCGACATGGTTAGTTTGAATGGGAAGCTCCTGGCCTCATTCAGAATGGAGGGGCAAAAGTTTGATCCTGGCGGCGAGATATGGTTTGGATACTCATAAATCCCCCCGATGTGCGCCGCAATCCACCCCTACAGAAGGTGGAAGGGACTGCATATCCTTGGTGGATTCTTTCCCTCAATAACGTGCCACATCATCCTATACAGCTTGGTGAGCATTGGAATCCCCAGGTTGACCCGCTGCCCCATGGCCAGCACCGACGCCATGATAAACGAGTTGGTTGCACCCCCATGCTGGTATCTCTCACCGGTAGGATCCAACCGCAGATGAGGGCCGCGAAGAATTCCTCCAGCCTGAATATCGGCTGCTGTTCAGTGCTGACGCTGAAACCCCAAGTCTTCCAGTGGCTGTCCTCCAGGACCCGCCAGTACGAGTGCTCCTTGCCTCGTTAAGCCTCCTTCGGACACGTTCGAGGCCTCGGAGGAAACTCTCGATTCTCCGGGAAGTTCAGGAACCGCTCGAACCACTTCATAAAGTGGACGTCCCTCACTGCTTCCTTGTCCTCTCCAGGGACCAGTTCCATCAACACCAACTCCAGTCGCAGCATCTGCTCCATGTCCTCCCACACGCTCATGATGGGGAGGAACTCATCATACATTCCCCCCAAGATCGGAACCCCCGAAATCTAGTGGACATCCCACAGGCTGATGCCCACCTCCCCATGGTGCCGGTGAAAAGTATTGGTCCTAGACGACCATGTACTCAGCAGCTCTGGCATCAGCTATTTCGGTTGGTAAATTTTGAATTGGGAGGCCCATGCCGGCTCATACAAACCCACTATCCTTATCTCGGCCCCAAACTCCTCACATGAGGCACCTACCCAGTAGGCACATGCCCAGTAATTGGTGAAGTTGCCGCCTTGGTGTAGGTCCCACTCATCGGACCACCCCTTATTTGAATCCTGCAAATCCACCTTCCGAATGGTACGGTACATAGGAGGGGACATCTCCGATTGCAGTGGATTCCCGTCATTATTGTTCACATGATTGTAGAGATAGTCGACAGTGACGGGTGTGAAGTCCTCCCGTGCATGACCATCAGCTGCAGATAAAACACTATTTTATTGAATATTTTATTGATAATAAATGATATAATTTCCTCACATTGTGTTAAATATTTTTTATTAGAAAGTATTTGGGATTAGATCATTCATTTGAATATTTGATGAAAATTCCAGTTTTACCCTTTATAGTTCACCGTAGTATTTCAAAGATACATATTTTTATATTTATTATATAAATTTAAAATTTTGTAAAAGTGTTCCTAACGTAATTATCTACATCCTTTATTCAAGACACTAGATCTAAAGAGTGAATTTGTTTGTTGAAAATGGGCCATGAAGTCAAAGTTGTGCTGGACTCGCCAGAATGGATAAGCTTCTGTATTTCAGCCATAATGCCTTCCTATGGGCCTGGATTAAGCCCACATTAGGAGAGGAGATAGAGGACCCATATCCGCACATTTTATCCTTTCTGGAAGGTTGGCTAATACACGCGTTTTGGTAGTCGAATGGGCAGTGCAAGTTGGAATAAAATATTTGGCCGAGATTCTCCATTCACACTTGAAACCACTTTAAACCTAGCCTCCCCATGACTCTATAAATTGGTTTTTTTCTCATTTGGTGGGGTTGGGACGTGATTTGGGAAGTTTAGTGAAGAAGATAAGTGGATCCACTCCAATTATCTAACCATTTCAATATGGGTATCTCTTGAAGCAAGGATCCCTTCGATGAAGCCTTCTTCTTCTCCTTCATGTTGTAATGATTTTGTTTGTGTAATAAACTTATTTGTTTTTCTTTTATTTCTTCTATTTTCTTCTGTTTTGTTTAAATTTCTTCTTATCTTAATATTCCTATTTAGGCTGTAGTTATTGAGTAGAAGCGTTATTGGGTTATACCCATTTTAAACCTTTGCACATGCAAAACGCTTCTACGATGATTACGCCACCAATCGAAGAGTAGTTATTTTTAGTAATCGATTGACCTCTATCATTTTTAATTAATTTTTTTGAATAAATGAGCTATTGTAATTCACATAATATGATCCATGAACTATGTTTATAAATTACAAGAAACTAAGCATGCAATTGGACAATTAATACAAAACACACGAGGTCGAGATTTTGTGTAAATTGTGAGAGCACGATATTAATCGGTAATACAAGACCTTAAGGGATAAATTTGTAGAGTTAAAATATAATCCCTAAACAAAATTCATCCTCATTTCCAGAATGGATATGTGCTCTAATTAACCACTGAACATAAGCTATCCTTATAACAAAAATTAAACTAGGGTTCTGCGATTGCGTGTTCCGAAGCTATCCTAGGGTTTAAGTAATTTCATCTTTGTGGTTAAGTTAACACTCGTAGGGTTCGAGGGATAAAAAATTAGGAGATCATAATTAAGTGGATATTAATTTAAATGATAATGAATAATAAATGATTGAAGATGTATAGTTAGATCGATTACACATTTTAATATATATTTCAAAAAAAACATCTTTTTGTTGTGTCATTTCAATCGAACTTCATTTCAAAACTAAAAACAAAAAAATATACAATCTTCTTCCAGAAAACTTCTTCTTGATTCTTAAACTATAACAAACCACAATCCTTTAAATTAGTATTTTTATGCTATTCTATTTTATTTTTTTATAATACCTTTAATAAGTTGTTAAATTCACTTCCTCCATTGATAGATGACCTTGTTCAGCCACTCTGATGCACCTAAGTACCCCAAAATCACACTAATCATTTGAGGGTGCCCATGACAGCGCTCTGTCAAATTGGCTCCGTTTCCGGGGAGGCAAGTAATTTTTTCAACCAATTATATGTATTTATTTTATTTTACATTTTATTCTCTTCCTCTCTTCTTTCTTCCTTCTTTACCCGATCTGATTTTTCTTCTTCTTCTTTTATTTTCTTCTACTTCTTTTTGGACCATCAACTCAAACTTCTCATTTTTATTTTACTATGTTCCACATTCATTCTTTTCATTTTTATTTTATTTATGACACGAACTAATCCTAAAGATCTCTTAGATCTTGACCCAGAGATTGAACACAGCCTCAGGGCACGAATCAGACATTCTCAATCTACAGGAAGTTTTAATATTCAACCAGTTGGTGAATTCATCTCTTCTAGAAACATTGAAATTGGAAGAAATTCAAATTCAAACATAAAAGAGGAACCAATGGATGGAAATATTGGAAATTATCTTAATAGAACCATTTGAGAATTGTCTTCACCAGATATTAACTATCAACCAAATTGTATTGCATACCCGAATCTCAAATCAGACTTTGAGTTAAAATCTGGATTAATTCACCTTCTTCAAAAGTTTCATGGCTTATGTGGTGAGGATCCCAACAAACACCTTAAAGAATTTAATGTGGTTTACTAAACTTTAAAACCATGAAATGTTTCTGAAGATCAAATCAAATTAAGAGCATTCCCATTCTCACTAGATAGAGCTGTAAAAGATTAGATGTATTATTTGCAACCTGAAGATGTAACATGTTGGAATGATTTGAAACATCTTTTCTTGCAAAGATTTTTTCCAGCATCATGGACCACATCTATTCGAAAGGAGATATTAGGGGTCAGGCAAGCACAAGGGGAGTCAATGTATGAGTATTGGGAGCGATTCAAGAAGTTGTGTGCAAGCTGCCCACATCACCAAATCAGTGAGAAATTACTCATTCAGTACTTTTATGAAGGACTCACACATATGGAGAGAAGCATGGTGGATTCTACAGCTAGAGGAGGATTGGTGGACAAGACACCTGTAGCTGCATGAGCATTGATCGACAAAATGGCCCAAAACTCCCAACAATTTGGCGATAGAGGTACACCACATGTCAGGGGAGTACATCAGGTAAGTCCTTCTTCTCTTGAAAGTCATTTGATTGATACAAAGTTGGAAGAATTGACCACTATGGTGAGGCAGATTTCTTTGGCTCAAAAGACATCCCAACCCATTCCTTCAAGGCCTTGTGGCATTTGCACTGAGACAGTCCATCCAACTGACTGTTGCCCACAACTACAAGAGACAGAGGATTGTGCAGCAGTATTCCCTGGGAGACCATTTCAGCAGTAGCAACAACCATATCCCCTAAATAAGTTTGATTCATTTGCTCCAACATACAACCAAGGGTGGAAGGATCAATCAGACATGAGGTATAGATCTGGAAAACAACATAGGCCCACTTTTCAACAAAACTTCCAGCAGCCTCCGCCTTACCAACAGGGTTTCCAACAACCCCAAAGGAGATTTGAAGCTCAAACATCAACAAGCCAACAACAAGGGAATCCCCCACCCAAGGTAGACTCTAACCCTAATGATATTTGGAAACAAATTATTCTTGATCAACAGAATGAGCTGAAGAGTCAAGGTTCGTAGCTGAGAGAGTTGAAGACTCAAATGATCCAGATTTCCACTGCCCTCCATGAACTTGTGGGTAAAAATTATGGAAATCTACCTTCCTAACCCACTCCAAATCCAAAGGGGAATGTTAGTGCCATCACATTGAGAAGTGGGAAGCAAATGAACGATATATCTGTACCCACCATTCCACCGGGATTCACCTAAACTCTAGAGAAGACGCATTCCATACCAACTGATGAGAAATCCAAGGAGAAAGATAAAGGTAAGAAAAAGATTAATGATGTTCCTCCTAAACCCCTTCCTTTTCCAAACAGGGTTGTTCAAACCAAGAAGATGGCTGAAGAAGCAATGCAAAAAGAGGTTTTGGACACATTCAAGTGTGTGGAGATCATAATTCCACTACTTGAAGCCATTAAGCAAATCCCAAGGTATGCCAAATTCTTAAAATAACTCTACACTAATCGAAGAGGGCTCAAGGGAAATGAGAGGATCAACCTTGGATGGAATGTCTCAGTACTCATTACACCAACTCTAGCAAAGCCAACAAAGTGAAAGGATCCCAGGACATTCACCATCCCATGTACCATAGGGGAGTTGCACTTCTCTGATGCTCTTTGTGATTTAGGGGCTTCAATAAATGTGATTCCACATTCTGTATTCTCTTCCTTGTAGGTTGGTGAGTTGAAGCCAACAAGAGTAGTGGTGCAATTGGCGAATAGAGCTACGACATATCCAGCAGGAGTTCTTGAGGATGTACTTGTCTGGGTAAGAGACATGATCTTTCCAGTGGATTTATATGTTCTTAACATGGAGGATGATCAGGTAAGTTCTCATGCCCCCATTATCTTAGGTAGGCCCTTCCTCAAAACTAAAAAAACTATCATAAATCTCAATGAGGGTACACTTTACATGGAATTTGGAGATGACGTTGTGATATTTAATGTTATGGATTCCATGAAGTACCCCTCAGAGGACCATTATACTTTTGTTATCTCCCATTATGAACCACCAATTAAAAACACCATGGAATTGGATTGTCCTATGCTTAGGGAGATTATGAGTATTGGTTCTAGTTTGATTTCTAAGAGTACTTCTACACCCATTTTAAGGAACAAGACTCTCCAAGATTTGATTTTGAAATGGAATCATATTCTGATTTTGATCATGTGAACTCTGATTATGACATGGCTATTAAGTATGCTGATGGATTTGGTGCTTTATTCTCTGATTGTGATGATTTTTATTCTGATACTGATGTTCATTGTGCAGATATGTTTGTTGCATCAATTTCTCCATCCATACATCACCCCCTACATTGGAACCCAAGACTTTTCCCCCAAATGTTAAATATGCATACTTTTTGAGTGGTGATAGATTAACTGTTATCATTTCTAACAATCTCTCTTTTGAACATGAAGAAAAACTTTTGAATCTATTGATAGATAACATTAGGGAAATTGGTTGGACATTGGAAAACATATCAGGTATTAACCCCTCTATTTGCATACATAGGATTCTCTTGGAGGATGAGGCTAAACCGGTGAGGCAACCAAAAAGGAGACTCAATCCAACACTTTTGGAGGTTGTTAAAAAATAAGATGAAAAATTGATCGAGGTAGGTATAATCTATCATACTTCAGATTCTCAGTGGGTAAGTCCAATTCAGGTTGTTCCTAAGAAAAATGGTTTCACTGTTTTAAAAAATGAACATTATGAGTTGGTTCCGGTGAGAGTTCAAAACAGTTGGAGAGTGTGTATTGATTATAGGAAACTGAATCAATACACTCGTACGGACCATTTCCCTCTTCCATTCATTGACCAGATGCTCGAGAGACTTGCAGGTAGGACACATTATTGCTTCTTGGATGGTTTCTCTGGCTATTTTCAGGTTCCCATTGCAGTAGAGGACCAGGAGAAGATGACATTCACCTACCCATTCGGTACCTTTGCTTACAGAAGGATGCCATTTGGACTTTGCAATGCCCCAGGTACCTTCCAGAGATGCATGGTGAGTATTTTCTAAGATTTCATTGAGACCTACATGGATGTATTTATGGATGATTTTACATATTATGGATCCTCATTTGATGAATGTCTCTCTAGTTTGGGTGATGTGTTGCATCGTTGTATTGAGAAGAATCTGGTATTAAATTTTGAAAAATGTCATTTCATGGTCAAAAAGGGAATTTTCTTAGGTCATATAGTCTCACAACGTGGCATTGAAGTTAATAAATCTAAGGTAGACATTATTTCATCCCTCCCATATCCTACATGTGTGCGTGAGGTTCGATCATTCTTTGGACATTCTGGATTTTATCGACGCTTCATCAGAGATTTTAGTAAGATCGCTCTACCCTTATCTCGATTGCTTCAAAAAGATATTGACTTCAATTTTGATGATTCGTGCAGGGTATCATTTGATGATCTAAATAAGTTTCTGACCACCCCACCGATCATACAGCCCCCATGGTGGGAGATTCCTTTTGAGTTTACGTGTGACGCCTCCAACTTTGCAGTTGGAGTTGTCTTATCTCAGAGGGTGGAGGGACGTTTACATGTGATCGCCTATGCATCAAGGACACTAGATTCAGCCCAATAAAACTACACTACCACGGAAAAGGAGTTTCTTGCAATCATATTAGCTTTAGATAAATTCCGTTCATATTTATTGGGCTCTAAAGTAGTTGTTTTTTCTGACCATGCAGCTTTGACGTACCTCCTAAAGAAGCCAGATGCAAAGCCCAGGCTGATTAGATGGATGCTCCTTCTTCAGGAATTTGATATTGAGATAAAGGAAAATAAGGGTTCAGAGAATTTGGTGGCAGACCACATGAGTAGGCTTACTCACACACTAGAGGATGACACCGTGGACCAGGTACCACTTCGGGACACTTTCCCTGATGATAATCTTTATTCCATCTCAGGTATGCATCCTTGGTATGCAGATTTAGTTAACTACCTTGTTGCCTCTGAAATCCCTACAAACTTAAAGAAACTTCAAGTCCAAAAATTAAGGAGTGAGTCAAGATTTTATGTTTGTGATGATCCATACTTATGGCGCATGTGTAGTGACCAAGTTATTAGGAGGTGTGTTCCTGATCATGAGTTTGAGTCTGTTTTGCAATTATGTCATACACTTGCATGTGGTGGACACTTTGGACCCCAACGGACATCTAGGAAGGTTTTGGACTCTGGATTATATTGTCTTAGCTTATTCCATAATGCCCATGTGTTTTTTAAGTCATTCCCTCGTTGCCAACACACTGGGAACATTTCTAGGAGACATGAGATCCCCCAACAACCCATACTATTCTGTGAGATTTTTTATGTATGGGGCATTGATTTTATGGGTCCTTTTCCTAGTTACTTTGGTTTTTTTGTACATTTTGGTTGCTGTTGATTTTTTGAGTAAATGGGTGGAGGCTAAAGCCACTAGGACTGATGATTCTCATGTTGTTGTGGACTTTGTCAAGGATCGAATTTTCTGTAGGTTTCGAGTACCAAAGACCATCATCAGTGACCAAGGGACACACTTTTCAATAGGAATTTTACTTCCCTCCTTCGAAAGTATGGGGTGACACACAAAACATATACACCATACCACCCCCAAACAAATGGCTAGGCTGAGGTTTCAAATCGTGAGTTGAAACAAATGTTGTAGAAAACCGTGCAACCAAATAGGAAGGATTGGAGCAAGTGCTTGGATGATGCATTGTGGGCTTATAGGACAGAATACAAGACACCCATTGGTATGTCCCCATTTAGGAATGTTTTTGGGAAAACATGTCATCTCTCAGTGGAAGTCGAGCATCAGGCATATGGGGCTATAAAGAAATGCAACATGGATTTGGCCCATGCTGAAATTAAAAGAAAGTTGCCAATTCAAGAGCTTGAGGAGATTCGACTATCATCATATGAGAACTCAAGGCTCTAAAAGGAAAGATCAAAAGAATCTCATGAAAAAATGATCCAACAAAGGGAGTTTCATGTTGGAGAGAAAGTCCTTCTCTATAGTTCACGACTCAAGTAGATTCCTGGTAAGTTGCATTCCAGATGGTTAGGTCCTTATATTGTGACTAATGTTTTTCCTTATGGTGCAGTAGAGATCGCACAAGAGGACACTAGAAGGAGATTTAAAGTCAATGGACAACGTTTGAAGAGAAACATTGAGGGAATTCCTACTGATGCAGTGGATTTTATCATGCTGCATGACCCCATCATCACTTGATCACATCAGGCTGTTCCTAACCCTTTCACTTTTATATTATTTGTCCTATTTAAAAATTCTGCATTTCATGTGAATATATAATCTCATAGGTTCACATTGAAGAAAATTTAATATTTTAAGTGTGGGGGAGGGAACCTTTTAGTTTAGTAATTTCAATTTTATTCTGTTTAAAAAAAACAAACAAAAAAATTGTGTGTTTTTTCAAATTTTGTGTGTTTATTTTTTCAATTTTCATTTTGTTTTTGAAAATTTTGATCTAAAATTATCCTCATCACATTTTTGAAATGCATATCAATGATTTATACAATTTATCCCATGAAACTGAGCTTAAATGAATGCTGAGAATGACTTTGTTTCAAGTTCAAATATTTAGTAATTTCATGAAAAGTACACTAAATATTGAATCCCATGCCACATCTCACTGTCTTTATATATGAAATCACTTTCCTGTGAGGCTTCTGAACCATTATTTTCATATTCTTTACATTCACCTCAATTCTTGAGAGAACCAAACCATGCTTGATTTAACCATAATTTGATCTATTCCTGTCAAAACAAGAGGGTTTGAGGTACTTATGTTTAAATGATTGAGGCATTTGTTTGGTATTAAAGCCCCAATTTCAAAGAATCTTTTTTTATAATGGCCTAAATTGAATATTTAATCCTTATAGCCCTTAGAATCCATGCACATCCTATTAGGTTAGCCACATTACAAGCCATTTTCACTATCCAACCAACTCTTGAAGTAAAATTGCATAATCTAGTTGAGCTTAAGTGTGGGGGAATCTATCTTGTGTTATGCCACCACATTCTGTGATACTTTGGGTGGAAAATTAAATTCTTAAGAGATGTGTTTTCTGCTGAAGAAAGTCATTATATTGAAACCTGTGCCTTTTCTGGAGCATTCATGACAAGTGAAGCAGTGCCTTTTCTGGAGCTTCTAATTGAGGTGGAAAGTTATGACCATCATGAGCATTCAAGAAAATCATGTTTGAGAAGATTGAAATTTTTAATGATGAAATGATGAATGGTGTAAACTTTTCATGACTTTTCATGATGATCCAGATGAATTGATACTATGGGAATTGAGGAGAAGACCATATTTAAGTGAAAATTAGATGAATGCAATTTTTCTTCAAAAAGAGTCAAGCCCTCCTTATTCAGCCTCAGAATTTTTTACATCTAAATCTTACCAACCGAAAGCCAAAAAACAACCCTGAAAAGTCCTCATGATAAACATATGTCCTTGACTTACATCAGGTAGTGATGTAGGAATCTATCAAGCCTATGGTGACCCTTATATGAGTTTGGATGAGAAAGACATTGCAAAAAAAATTGATATTTGAGTGATGAGAGAAAATTCAAGTGAGGTATGTGTTTTGTGCATGGGAGGATAAATGAAGTGGAAATATATTGAATGATATAAATGAAGAACTTGAAATAATGGTTTTTTATGAGGCATGATATCTTTTGTTTCTTGGTGTGTAATTGATTGATCTCAAGGATATGTGTTTTAAAATTGGTTTTGATTTGATATTAATGTTTACTTGATATGAGTTTTTGTTCCGGAGTGAAAAAGGGTAAGTGTGGGGGAGTTGATAAAACACTATTTTATTTAATATTTTATTTATAATAAATTATATAATTTCCTCACATTGCGTTAAATATGTTTAATTAGAAATTATTTGGGATTAGATCATTCATTTGAATATTTGATGAAAATTCCAGTTTTAAGCTTTATAGTTCACTGTAGTATTCAGAAGATACATATTTGTATATATATTATTTGAATTTTATCTTTTGTAACAGTGTTCCTAACTTAATTATCTACAACCTTTATTCAGGACATAGAGCTAAAGAGTGAATTTGGTTGTTGAAAATGGGCCATGAAGTCAAAGTTGGGCTGGACTCGCCATATTGGAGAAGCTTCTGTATTTCGGCCATAACACCATAATATGGGCCTGGAGTAAGTTCAAATTTGGAGCGGAGATAGAAGACCCATTTCCGCACATTTTATCCTTCTGGAAGGTCGGCCAATTCACACGTTTTTGTGGTCAAATGGGCGGTGAACGTTGGCATAAAAAATTTGGCCGAGATTCCCCATTCACACTTCAAACCACTTTGAACCTAGCCTCCCCACCAATCTATAAATTGGTGTTTTTCTTATTTGGTGGGGTTGGGTTGTGCTTTTGGAAGTTTAGGGCAGAGTATAAGTGGATTAAATCCAATTCTCCAGCCATTTCAATAAGGGTAGCTCTTGAAGCAAGGATTCCTTCGACGAAGCCTTCTTCTTCTCCTTCATGTTGTAATGATTTTGTTTGTATAATAAACTTCTTTGTTCTTCTTTTATTTCTTCTATTTTCTTCTATTTTGTTAAAATTTATTATTCTCATAATCTTCCTCTTTGGGCTGGAATTCTTTAGTAGAAGCGTTATTGGGTTATACCCATTTTAAACCTTTGCACATGAAAAACGCTTCTACGATGATTACACCACCCATGGAAGCGTAGTTCTTTTTAGTAATCGATCGATCTCTATCCTTTTTAATTAATTAATTTTGAATCAATGAGCTACTATAATTAACATAATATGATCCATGAATTGTGTTTTTAAATTACAAGAAACTAAGAAAGTAATTGGACAATTATTACAAAACACGCGAGGTCGAGATTTTGTGTAAATTGTGAGAGCGCGATGTTAATCTGTAATACAAGACCACACGAGATAAATTTGTAGAGTTAAAATATAATCACTAAACACAATTCATCCCCATTTCCAGAATGTATATGTTATCTAATTAACCACTGACCATAAGCTATCCTTAGAACAACAATCAATGCAGGGTGCTGCGATTGCGTGTTCCGAAGCTAGCCTAGGGTTTAAGTAATTTCATCTTTGTTGTTAAGTTAAATCTCATAGGGTTCAAGGGATAAAAAATTATGGGATCATAATTAAGTGGATATTAATTTAAATGATAATGATTAATAAATTATTGAAGAGGTAGAGTTATATCGATTACGCTTTTTAAAATAGATTTCTAAAAAAACATCTTTTTGTTGTGTCATTTCAATCAAACTTCATTTCAAAACTAAAACCAAAAAAATATAAAATATTCTTCCAAAAAACTTCTTCTAGATTCATAAACTATAACAAACCCCAATCTTTTAAATTAGTGTTTTTATTTTATTCTATTTTATTTTTTTAAAATACCTTTAATAAGTTGTTAAATTCACTTCCCCCTTTGAGAGATGACCTCGGTCAGCCACTCTACTGCACCTAAGTTCCCCCAAAATCACACTAATCATTTGAGGGCGCCCAGGAAAGTGCTCTATCAGCCGCCCTGAACCACTGGCGCTGGCATGGCGTGATCCTGAACCAGCAAGCCGGTTCGTCCCTACTCCCCTCAGGGATGAAGACGTCATCCCTCAGCCCGAAGCCATATAAGGGAAGATTCTTAAACTACGGATAGTTCTTCTAACCCTCTGATAGCAGTTCTTTCAAATAAGTATGGTCCTAGTGGCTTCAGACCATCTCCCCTAGGCCCAGACAGTTGGCCATCTCATCCCTCCGGGCGGCGTCTGTAAGGACCCCCAATACAACCTCTCGATGGGCCATTTCGGTTTCGGCACGTGGAAAAAGATTTTATCGGGCTGGATCATGAATCTTGATCGCGAATATTCCTCGCAAAGCTTGAGTGCAAAACCAAGCCACAGAGTCTGGCCTAGGCTGGAAAATAGAAATCCGCTTGGCGCGGTCGCGGAGTCGGAGACTCGCGATTCTCCGTGAAGCTTGATTCGCGGAGAGCGGACGCGGAGGACGCAGAGCTTCACGAAGTCGATAGCGCAAGAGGACAAAAGATGCAAGTGGACAAAAGAGAGGTCAGACCCCCTATTTATAGGCAACGACCCTGGAGCTTTGATGCATATCCCACCCACACGGAGAATCGTGGCACGTTCGGACCGCGTGGCCACCAGCAGCCCCGCAGGCCCCTTCGCGACGCTGCATCGCAAACCGCCGATCATTTTGGAAATTTTCCCTCAGACTTCGACCCTTCGTCCCTCTGTGGCTCCAAGTATTAGGGGGGGGATTTTTTGGCACCAAAATATTGCATGAAAATAAGGGATGGAAAAGAAGCCCCGCACACTGCCTCGCGAAGCTCTGACGCGAAGCACCCCCGAGCATCACGGCTACCGCGAAGCACAGGAGGCAGGAACGCTCCGTGAACGCCTTGACATTTACGAGGCCTCCGCGAAGACCGTGAGGTGGTAATGCTCCATGAATGCCCTAATGTTCATGAACCGGCCACAAAGACTCGGAGGTGGTAACGCTCCGCGAACACCGTGACATTCGCGAGCCCGCCGCGAAGACCATGAGGCGGTAACACTCCTCAAACGCCCTGACGTTCGCGAGCCTGCCACGAAGTACCCACCTCCCCTTTCTCACCACGTGAGTTATACTTTGCGGCGCCCCTTTCCTATGAATACTGGGTTCCCCCTGAGCCCAAGGGGATGGACGATCCGACCTTTCGGCTTCTCAGCTCTCGAATAGCGAAGCACCCTTCACCCCTTGGAATCATGAGCTCTGCGAGGTACTTCTACTTCGCGAGATGCCTTCAAATTTTCTCGTCTTGAGCCCCTCCTCTTAGAGGGATGCCCTTCGTGAAGCCTAATGGCATTCGTGAAGGAAGGGGAATCCCAAGGGAACCCGGGGAGTCACGGAGTATTTATGATTCATGAAACACCCATCTTGTACTAGTGATCCACATGCCAAGGCTAGGTCGATGTACATCGCGAAACACACTACTTCTCAGCACCTTACTTCACAAGGCCCCTCTGCTTCGCGAGGTAGAGCTCCACGAAGACTAGTCCACTTTGCGAAGCACCTCCCATTAACACCCCTGTCCCATGCTAAGGCCGAGTCACTCTACTTCGCGAAGCATACTCCTTTTCTTGGCAATTCTACTTCTCGTGCGACCCTCCAGGTTTGCACGATGTGATTTCAAAATCCCATGGACAACAGCACTCGTAGCATTGATTCTCTTAATGCTTCTTCGCCTAGGCACGTTAACAGCTATTTATTTTTCGCATAGCCACGCTAACGTGGACCCCTCAATGGTTCACTCCGCGACCCCCCTTTACCATGGCCTTGACAGTACCTTCCCTCCCCCAAGGAACAGAGGGTACTGGTTATGTAGGTCCTAGGGGTGTGGAGTAAACCCACCTCGTCTGAGCTGTAGGATGTTAAACTACCAAGAACCTCATCCTCAACACATGACGTTAAACAGTGATCTGACCCTGTGGCTCGCACGCAGGGTCCGCCCCAGCTCGGACATTCTTTACGCCACTCACCCCCACGGGAATGGAATCACCCTCACACGGGATGATATCCTCCTTCTCGAAGTAGCGTATGTCCACGGGAGAAGGGAAACCACCCTGGTATAAGCCCCAAGCCTCTCCTGTGGAAGGTAGCACCCATGAACCTCTGTACTTCCCCACTTCCAAGGCCAGTGGAGGGCGCGATAGGGAACAAGGAATCTTCCATCTTTGGTCCCAAATCCCTCTCCCGCCGCGCTTTTCCACACTTCGGGCCTCCATCCAGGTGTAAGTCCCAGCACCATGGGCCACCCAACGGCTAAGACCCTCTTCGTTTCTCACGGAAGCACCCTCCGCGACGTGATCGTCAGGTCTCTACTACCTCCTGTTTCTCACACCGAGCATGACTCATGTGGGCTTAGAGTAAGCATTTTCCATGACAACACCCTGTCCATCATGACGTTAAACTGTATGCCCCCGTCCGGCATGACGTTAAACTGTACATCCATTTGAACTATGAGGTCTTTGATCCATGTCAAGGCATGGTATGTAGAAAGCCTCCATGAGGTTCCAGCCCACCACATATCATTTCTTCACGTCAGGTTCCACCCTCGTCAAGAATGATGTTAAACTACAATTCCAGTCCGACAACAAGCCATTGTGACCAACCCGAACTACGAGGAGTTTGATCCGTGTCAAGGCACGGTATATAGGAAGCCTCCCTCAGGTTCAATCCCATCCCACATCTAACTAAGGTCCCTTATTCACGTCGGTTCGCTGACACCCACCGCCATTCCCGAACTACGAGGACATTGATCCATGTAAAGGCATGGTACGTAGGAAGCCTCACGAGGTTCAAGCCCACCACCAGTGGACCCCTGGGTTCACCTTCACATCGGTTCGCCGGCGAAGCCCCTTTGAACTACGAGGTCTTTGATCCATGTCAAGGCATGGTACGTAGGAAGCCTCCCATAGGTTCAATCCCACCACATGTTGTTCACTCTGACCTTCTTCACGTCAGGTAACCAACACCTGGGCATCTTAGTGTGTAAGACCCGAACCATCCGGACCAAGGTCCCCAATCGCTCCGGTTCGCCGTCACACCATTTGAACTATGAGGTCTTTGATCAATGTCAAGGCATGGTACGTAGGAAGCCTCCATAAAGTTCGAGCCCATCACCCAGTCGTTTCGACCTCGCTCACGTCGGTTCACCCCCATCCCGCATGATGTTAAACTGTATTCCACATTCCACCTGAACTACGGGGACTTTGATCCATGTCATGGAATGGTACGTAGGAGGCCTCCACGGGGATCAAGCCCACCACCAGTGGACATCTGGGTTCACCTTCATGTCGGTTCGCTGACTATGCCCATCGGGCCAAGGTCCACATTCACATCGGCTCACCAACACCATCCCGAAATATGTGGACATTGATTCCCTTCCATGGGGATACGTAGGAGGTCTCTTCGAGGATCAATCCCAATCCCACTGTCACCCTTGCGATAGTCCCATCTCAGTCCCCTTCCGCTTCATACATCCATCCATCATCCACCCTGATTCTCACCCGGACCACCATATCCTGGCGAAATCATGCCATTCCGCTCCTCTTCACAACATTCACGAAGCCGCCCATGGGTTGGACCCTATATCGGCATCCCTCCAAGGGAAATTCATCAATCTGATCCACTCCAGCTAGTGTTTTGATCAGGCCGATCCTACTTCGTTGTATGATAAACTCGCGACCTACCTCGTGATAAACATGAGATGCCTAAGGAAAACCTTGGATGGAACGCCCTTGGTGTAACCATCTCCTCTAGACGTTAAACCTGCGGAATACCCTATGTTAAACATAGGAAGCTGAGGAAAACCTTAGATATATGCCTATGGCATATAATTCCCCATGCACGATGTGGGATGCCTCGGGCTTCCACGCCCTCGAGAAGCCCTATGACAAGGGACAAAATACAGACACGCATGTTCCCCAGCATTCCGACACGCTACTGATGCCTCGACGTGACAACTCCCCCAATTGAAGGTTGCTGCCCTGAACGGATCCTTTGGAATGTCCTGATAGAAGCAGTGTAATTAACTGGAATCCATGGAAACATGGAACTGGGAAGAGTTTCACGAACAAAGTATTAAATCCTTGAGGGAGACCCGGACTAGGTGACGAGTTCTTAGGAGGAATCCATGGAAGGAAGAACTGACATCCCATCATCCCTGTTTCGATCAAGGAGCAGACATCCCTGAATAAAGAGAGAATGATTCCCTCCCTTGGAAAGAGGGAATGCGGGGCAACAACTGCGTGTCCTCCACCACAGACGGATGTGCGCACCCTGGATAAAGCGTCAGAAACACATGTTATTTTCCAGTTGAAATCCAACATAAGTCATTTTGGGCTGTGAAAACTTGTAATTTTGGTATTAAAAAATCCGATGAAGAAAGATTGTTGCAATTGGCTGAACTGGGGGAGATTCGACTTGATTATTATGAGAATTCTAATCTCTACAAAGAAAAATCCAAGGCACTCCATGATAAACACATCCTGAGAAAGGTATTTCATAAAGGTGAAAAGGTAATTCTCTTTAATTCTCAATTTCGGCTTCACCCAGGTAAGCTTAATTTTTGTTGGGAAGGTTCTTTTATTATTACTAATGTGTACTCATTTGGTGCAGTTCAAGTCCAACACCCCTATTCCAAAAGGACATTCACAGTTAATGGACATCGGTTAAAGCATCACCATGAGAGGACACACAATCCTGGATCAACATCGACTTCCACTAGATCCCCAACTTTTGCAGTCGACCCACCACAAGATGGAGATGGCGACCCACCAAATCCAAACCAAGGGGAGCCTCTTTCCCTTTAACTCTCTCTATCTCTTCCCCTCTCTCACCCTTTCTTATTCTTCCTCTCTATTTCATTTTTTACACTTTCTTCATCAAACCCTTTATTTTTCTCTTTCTCATTTGTGTGGGTGTGTATTTTAAAAAACACTAAAAAAATAAAAAAATGTAAAAAAAACCAAATGAGTCATACTTACTCACCTTCAATTTCAAATTTTGTCCATCCATTTTAGGGATTCAAAAGACATGGTTTGATCTAAAATATTTTGTGTTTTCATCATATATTTGGATAAAAAAATTGGTGTCAAGAATAATACATTTTGAATTCTCAGTTATTGATTTTTAAATTGCTTTTCCCCAAGCGTGAGAACCTACACTAATTTCATGTCAATGCTGCCTATAGCCATATTTTAAAAATGTGTGTTTTCACCCCCATTTGTGAGTCTTGAGTTTTTGGACCTTTGAGATGAATTTTATTATTTAGTGTTGATTAATATGATAAAGACATTTTCTGAACCCCATGAGAACTCTAATAGCCAAATTTCCTCCCATTAACCATACATTAATCCTCCTTTTGAAAGCCCCTTAGAGAATTTGAATACCTTTTCTTTGATAGCCACATTACAAACTCAATTCCTCATCCCACCCAATATCAAATTTTATTTTCTTTGCATAATTTTTTGAAATTTAAGTGTGGGGGGAATGCATTTCATTTTGGGTACGCTTTGTTGATGTCACTATATTATCTTATGCTTGAGGTCAAGCATCATATTAATTGTGGGGGAGATGTTTTATCTCAGTGGGGTTTGGGAATGTATATATGTTTATCATGTACAATTGAAAAGTGTTCAAAAAAAATCAAAAAAAAATCAAAAAAAATTGAAAATAAGAATGGGTTGTGTCTTGAGTAGGTCAAAAAATAACTATTTCTCAGCCTTTTATCTTGTTATAACTATTGAAATTAGTGTCGTGAGGAGAACAATCATGGGTTGGGATATGAGTGTGAGATCTTTTCCAAGTTCAACTATCTAAAAAATTGAAAAAAAAGAACACTTTCATTATATTCTTATTTCATTGGGAGAAGTTTTTTGGTTTGTAAATATTTCATCTTCTCATCCCCTTCAAATTTTCTTCCTCTATTGTGTTTTTCTTCACACAATCATTCCCGTGTAAATATGGCTTTTCATTTCCTCCCATGTTTTATTTTAAAAAAAATGTTCATTGCTTTTTCTATGTTGGTGTTTTACCCCTCTTCTTCTCTCTCATAGAAATTATATTCCTACCATCCCAAAGACACCAAAAAACCCCTTAAAAATACTTCTTAATTCTTGTGAACTTTGGATAGGTATTTTAATCTAAGATCTCTTTCAAACTCTAAGATTTTCACTTTTGGTTGGTGAAAGATTTAACCTCCACAAATTAATTTTATTATCTTGAGAGGTGTGAGTTTTGAGTGTCCACATTTTCCATATCTAAAATTGAGCATGAAAAAATGAATTAGTTTTGGAACATTGTTTCTGTAACAAATTCTGGTGGAATTCAAAGTGGATGAGTGAAATAGTCTAAACCTCCCCTGATTGGAGAAAACAAAATTTTAATATTTGTTGGTGAGTGAAAATGATTTTGTCATGTTTTTATATTTGATGCACTTGAGGACACGCACAAGACTAAGTTTGGGGGAGTTGAAGTTATTAATATTTTCATGAATTATTATATACTCCCTTTAATTATTTTATATGAAATGTGCATAATGTGTGTGAAATATTAATATTTTAATACTAAGTATAATTTTTGAGAATTTTTAGAAGTAGTCCAATTGAGTCAGTTTACTATTTTATTTATCACACTCACCCTACTAATCCAAATTGTGTGATTCTTGTTTTTTAGGATTCGTAATTCAATAAAAAACATTTCATTAGAAGGGTTCATGGGCTAATTCTTCTATTTTAAGGCTCATATGGACCACACAAGAGGGCCTACAGAATTTGTGAAGAAACTGGACCATCCATGAAGATTGAATTATTGGGCTCAATATAGAAGTTAAAATTCCCTCATTCTCCTCAAAGGTTCGTGGGACAATGTAAAGAGTCTTGGATTAAAATTTCAAGGCCAAAATCTAAACACAAGTGGACCAAATAATGATTTTAAGTCCAGCCCACTATTCTGGATGGGAATTAAAATCAGGATACTATTCATGACCTATCTCATGATGTAAGCATCAAATAAAGCTGAGATTTTTCAGTGTGAAAGAGGAGATATAGGCGGGTGACTTTGTTGAAAAAATAATTCGTCTTTGAAGGAATATTCATATTCAAATACCCTTTCAATTTTTGGAATTCAAAAATATTAGATTGAAATGGACAGATTATAATTGTTTAATGAACTGACCATAACTATGGCTACATAGATCCAAATGATTCCAAATTTTGAGAGAGGTCGGCCAAAATTATTATATTCAACTTTTATGAAGGAGATATCTCACGATTCAGCTGTCTAGATGTCCAAATTGTCGAGCCAAGTGGAAGTAGATGTGTCAAGGCCGCCAGTCGGTTTTGTATGGATTGATGATGGAAAGGAGGTTAGATGCAAGAAACAAGTGGTATTTGATCATTGGGTGGATTTTTGTTCTTCCTGTCTTAGATTGGGTCATGCGGCCCTTTCCTATATGAGGGGTGCTCAGGGGAAGGATTCAGTGTAGGCGAGATCCCCTGCGACTTCTGGTCGTGATTGCGCGATCCGGGACAGTGTATCTGCGGTGCAGGTTGATACCGAGATGGATCTGTAGTCACAGGATAGTGATGTATTAGGTGAGACAGAGGAGGCACACAGGGATGTTCCAATGGCGATGGTTCCATCCATACTCCAAGATTATTCAGGTGTGGAGGCCAGTAATCAGAAGGAGTAGCCCCCTTTGTTTTCTTCATTGGTTGTGAATACTTTGAAGCTGAAGGGGGCAGAACCGTGGGTTTCAGACATCTTTGCCTGGTTGAAGCTTGATTTGGGGCTCAATGGAGTTGTAGAATACGTTCCCTTAGCAGTTTCTACGGTGAATTTACCAGCTACATCCAATTGTATCGAGGAAGGTGAGGCAAGCTTGGTAGGGCGTGATGTCCAAGGTCTCGATGAACAAGGACGAGGTAGGGAGGATACTAAAATACAGTCGCAGTTCATGGGTCATGGATATGAATAGCCCACAAGCTGAACCTTAGTGCAGGGAAAGTCTTTCTTTATGGCTGCAACAGAACCACAACGTGGACAAGGGAGGCTAGACGACGAGAGTGTCATGGGGCCCTTAGACCCAAACACCCCTGATGCTTCCCCTATTGCACTTCTGAAGGTTGGGGCTGGGGGGAAAAATTTTGTCTTGGAAGATAAGGCAGGTAAGGAGGGGCCTCCTTGTAAGCAAAGGCCTCTCAAAGAATGCACGACGTTGAAGCTAGGGAATCGTTTTGAGGGGTTGGAAGTTCATGAACCTTCACTATCTCAGAAGGATGATTCTTCAGGTGATGATAGCTATAGCTATTCTTCAGTGGATAACATGGATCGAATTCAAGGGAAAGGTCCTCACAGCCCTCGAAGGAATAAATGGAAAAAAGGAATTAAAGATTCATGGTAGTGGATCGTGGTTCAGGGGAAAAAGTCTAAGGGACGCAAGGATTACTCCCACTTCCAAAAACCAATGGAGACTTGTTTGGCCAAGAAGGGTAGAAATAAGTTTAGCACAACCCTACAAAAAGGGGAAAGAGAAGGATCAAGTAGGAATTGAAGAGACAAATAAGAAGAGGCTGGGGAGTGCTTGAAACTTATCCTGCACTCCAAGGAAGAAATTCTTGAGCAAGCTGTATGACCTAATGTCTCAGAAGAGGTGGTCAATAGAATCTATGAACGAAGGTTAAAGGTTTATTCCACAGTGGAGAAAGAAGTGTGGATTGATAAACAAGATATAATACTAGCCCGGGGCTTCAATCAGAGTAAAATCAACTCAGAGGAATTTATTCAGACAATGGAATGGATGATTTCTCACCTTGAAGAGTTTATCAGAGAGGATCTAGATACCCAGGTTAGTACGCTGCACTGGGAACTCTATAGAGTAGCTGGGTCCAGTAATATTAGTCTTGTGTATAACCATTTTTTGAGTTCTTTCAGCACATAGTGGTACCTTCTGTGAACTTTGGTTTCCCATTTTTCCTAAAAATGGCTTCATAATAAAAATTTTAAATTTGGATGGCTGGAAAACAGTCCACTTCCTTGGGATTTAAATACATCCCCCTCCTCTCCTTCAAAGGGGTTGGCATTTCAGAAGAGAGAAGCATCAATTGGCACAACCAAACCATTTCCAAAGGCTTGGGAGGACCTACCATACTGAAAGTTTCACTTGAGAGACCTTACCTCCTCTCTATGTTTTCATTTACTTTTGTGTTCTTCATTATTGTAATCTTGTAAGTCTCATTCTATGTAATTCTATTTTAATGAAAGTTTCTTATTCAATATCTCTTATTCTAATCCAACATCTATAGTTTCATATTAATGTTCTTATAATAGTTTAAATACAGTTGAATCTCCTTCCCTTCTTTTGCATCCTCATTCAATCGAAAGTCTACTTTTAATAATCATCATTGTTCGTGTGTGTGTGTGTGTTCGATGCACCACTCTTTTCTTATCCCTTTCTTTTTCTTATCTTATTAATTTATCATCATAATCCTTATAACCAAATTATTAAACACCTAAATGGCTAAGTAAATACATTATTGGGGTGAGTCAAAATTTAGGGATGTTAAGTGATTGAGAGTATTTGCTCGATGAATATTCTTTGAATTAACAATGTGTATGTTTGACTTAAAATGTCGTGGATTAATGAATTGTTTTGTTTAATGTGTGGTTTCCATGGATTGTTGGAACCATAAATACACCACCATAAACAAGCTCTGATTGAGATTAGAAACTTAAGTTAAGTTAAGGCTTCGATTAAAGCCTTAACACTTAGGAATTCCAATCAACATTATCTTGTGATGTTGGTGTTAATTTAATGCAATATAAAGTAAGGCTCAATGATTTCAAAATCTTAACTACCTAATTATGAACTCACCCCAATCATTATCAATTTTTTAAATCAATCATAATCAATCAATCATTTCAATTAAGCTCTGTAAAAAAACCCCCAATCAGAATACAATCAACTAAAAACAAACAACTATTAAAAAGTATCATCGCAGAGAATTCGACCTGAGTGCTGCTATACAAATTAGAAGAGCATCAGAAATTTGATCGGTCGATAGGCAACAATAGACCATGAGTTTCAAAGTACCATATGGAAAAGGTTTTCCCCACAACCCAGTTTCTGGTTTCAGTGGAGGAAAAATCTGAACCACCTCCCGGACCGAAGCTAATACACAGGGAACCTCCAGATCCAGATCCTATTCTGAATAAATTCTATAAAAACCCTCCAGTACTAGTCTCTATCCTAGCCTATGAGTCTCTAATGATTACCTCACAAGATGGAGAATAAATGCGTGTGTTAATGTCATTGAGTGATAAAAAATCAGATGTGGAGAATGATTTTTATAGGGGATAGAGGTGTTGATAATATCATTTCTAAGCCCGATGATCACAAAACGAGCCTGGAAACTTTTCTGATGACTGATATCCTTCCAAATATATAGATAGTGATGGGTGATGGACTGTTTCTTGAAATTTCAGAGGTAGAGATGGGTGTGTCCTAACCCCTCCTGGAGATATGAAAATATTATGACGGAATAGTCGGGGGATTGGAAACCCCAAAAGGTTCAAACACTCCATTTTTTTAATACAGAATACAGCTCTAGCATTGTTTTTTTATCCGAAACTATGTTGGATAACAAGGATGTTGGCCTTTTGGGTAAAAAAATTGGTTTTAATAACATATTCCCTATTTGAAGGCAGGTGAACTCCGGAGGTCTTTCTATCCTTTGGAAATAGTACTTTGGTTTTATGATTACTAATTTTCAAGTAATCACATTGTTACGACTATTTATTATGGGATCTTCATCTTGTTCTTTTTTTGGATTCTATGGGTGGCCTGGTAATCAAGATAAATTGAGATCCTGGATCATTTTGAGCCAACTATGTATATCTCTTCCTGGTCCTCTACTGGTTGGGGGATATTTCAGTGAGGTCCTTCTCCACCATGAAAAAATAGGCTTATGAGAAGTGGAGAAGCTATAAAGGACATTAAGAGTGTTGTTTGGTTGAACTCCCTTCATTATCTCAGGTTCTCTAGTTCTCCATTTACCTGGAATATGGGTATATCAATGGAGAATCATATTGCTAAAAGGATGGAAAGGTTTGTGGGGACAAATGAATGAAAATATGTTTTTTTGCTTTCTCTATTGTTTACCTTCCCCCGGTTTCTTCCAACCAATGTCTGATCATTTTGTCTGTGATTTCTCAAGGGGGAAAGAGGAGGCTTGTGTGTGCCTTCCCCATTGAAAGTATTTGGCTTCAAGACTGTAATTGTGATGGGGTGATTCGCTCAGCATGGAGGTATCAAATCGATACCTCACATACAATATCCGTAATATTGTGTCTTTTTTGCATAAGTGGATCTCAGTTTGGTTCAGTGACTTTGATAGACACATTAATGCTATAGAGAATCACTTGAAGAGTCTCCTATTTATTCCTTGTTGTGATTCCATTCTTAGGGACATCTATTCTACTAAGAAGGAACTTCATGGAGTGTTGAGGGAGGAGAGTTTTTGGTTCTTGAGGGAAAGAGAATCCCATATAAGTAATGGTGATCAGAATACTACCTTTTTTCACTATGAAACATATACAAGGAGGAAAAATCATATTTATAAGATTGGGGAACAGACTGGGAGTGTTTTCCATGACATAAGTGGCATTCATGCCATTATTTTGAATTTTTCAGGTACCTCCTAAGGCGGAATGTACTGACACTCATTGATGTCTGACTAGTTGTATTCCAAAAATTATTATGGAATATATGAACTGACATTTTGAGATAGATATCTCTGATGATTATGTTTTTGTATCCCTTCGTTTTATTCATTGTACTAAGGCTCCGGGGCATGATGGTTTCGATGCACTATTTTTCAAAATGATTTTCGAACATTGTTGGACCTGATGAATAATTTGTGGGTAAGAAGAGCCCCTATCAATTCCCTCGATGAAGCTTATTACCCTCATTCCAAAAATCCATTGCCCATAGAAAATCATAGAGTTTTGTCCAATTAGTCAGTGCAGTGTTGTCTAAAAAATTTACTCCAAGATATTGGGGGCTAGGCTAAGGGGTTACTTTCCCTAGCCAGTCATTGAAAAAAAGTGCATTTGTCTTGAGATGATCCATTACAGATAATTAAACCATTGATTTTGAAGTGTTCTACTCCATGAAGACCCGCTCATGTTCAAAAAAATACGTTATGGAAATGAATTTCAAGATGATGAAATCCTTCGATAGGTTTGAGTGGCCTTTTCTTGAACATGTTCTATCTAGGTTGGGATTTGGGGATATATATATATTTAACATCATGAACTGTGTTACATAAGTGTCATTTAGAATCAATATTAATGGGGCTCCATCAGAGTGTCTTAAACCCTCATGGGGATTGCAGTAAGGGGGTCCACTTTCTCTATAACTTTTTATTCTGGTGGCCAACAACTTTTCACATATTCTCTTGAGATAGGTGGATCATGGAATTATCCATGGTTCCAAGGTGTGTCAAAATGGAAAACCTATTTCCCATCTATTCTTTGCAGACGATTTCCTCCTTTTTGGATGAGCTACCCTGCAAGAATGCTGATCATTTCTAAAAATAATTAATCTACCTGAAAGGGATTTTGGGTAATGTATTAATCCATTGAAGTCAGAATTATCCTTCAGTAAAGGCATTTTACAAGTGAAGAGGGAGGAGATGCAACGTGTGTGCATGTTTTCTTTGGTTGAAAAAATCAAAAATATTTGGGTCTCCCGATCTTTTTCGGAAGATCAAAGAAACAAGTATTCACATTGATTATGGAAAGGGTTTATAATATGATTTTATTATGGTCTAACAGAAAGATTTCTAATGCTAGGAAGGAAGTTCTTGTTAAATAAGTGTCTCAAGAAATTCCATCTTCTACTATGTCATTATTCAAAATTCCTAAAACTCTTATTGATAAGATCTAGTATTGTTTGGATAATTTTTTATAGGGTTATCATGATGGAAAACATAACACCCACTGGGTGTCAGGGGAGAAATTGTGTGTTTCCAATTTATGTGGAGGTCTCGGATTTAGGAATTTCAAATGTTTTAACAAGTCCCTTCTGGAGAAGCAAGGTTGGCATCTCTTAGCTAGTCGAAATACCCTCTTCTCAATGGTCTTGTGAGAAAAATACTTTCATCATTCCAACTTCTTACATGCCCAGCTGGGGCCACAACCTAGATTTTTGTGGAGAAACATTTGGGGTGTTAAATATTTTCTTGATAGAGGATGGGTGTGGAGAATTACTGACAAGAATGACTTAAGTGTTTAGAATGACCCATGGCTGGAAAATGGCGTCAACCTAAAGGTCTCCTCGACTGCTGCCCCGAGATTCAAAAATGCAAGCTGTGTGATTTGATCAATGGATCTTTAGAGGAATGGGATTGGGGAAATATTTGTAGCTGGTTTAATGAGGCCGATTGTCACCTCATTCTCAGTATTCCTCTTACGTATGTAATGGGTAATGATCAGATTTTTTGGGATGTGTAATCTTCTGGGAAGTACTCGGTTTGGTTAGGCTACAAGATGCAGGTTCATGGTTTTGGCTCAATTTCATCATGACAATTATTGGAAGATTTTTTGGTTGCTCACTACTCCACCCAAGGTTAAACTTTTTGGTGGTAGGTTTGTCATGATGATCTACCAATCTGCGACTTTCTGGTGAAACAAAATCTCACGGAGGAAGACGTCTTCCTTTATGCCTCCAAGTGGTGGAATCTGCTTTGCATGTAATTCTCTTGCGTCATTGGGTGGAAGGGTGTGGAAGGAATGGTCATTGGGTTTTATGATGTCATTTAACCCATCTAAGGATTTGGCACAAAATCTCAATAATTGGGTGATTTCGTTGGAACCAATTGTGGTGGGACCGATATGCATAATTTCTTGGGTGGTTTGGACTAGAGGAAATGAGTGAATCTTCCAAAAGAAAGTTACCCAATAATGTATTTAGGTTGAGAGGGCCTAAAAGTGAATGAATTGTTGGAAGGATAATGAAGTAGTGCCTTCTTTAGTAAGCATGTGGCATGAATCACCTTGCTGGACACCCGCTCCGGAGGGTTTTGTCAAGATTAATAGTGATGCGGCCGTCTCCGCTGGTTCTAGGGTGGGTGTTGAATTCATTTACCATCAAAGTAATGGACAGGTGGTGGAAGTTAATTGCATGGAGATTCAAGAATCTTGGATTCTAATGGTGGAGGAGGCATACACCATCCACCAAGGGATCCTACTTGCTCATTCAAAATATTGGAACAATGTTCTGGTGGAATCATACTTCCTTGAAGTTATTACCATCTTATCTAATAAGGGGGAGGACTCTGAACCTATTGGACTTATTTTGAGAAAGATTTGGTTCTTGGCTGAAAGATTTTATGCGTGAAATTTTTCATTCATCAAGCGTGGGGGCAACTAGGATGCTCATAGTTTGGCATGCCATGGGAAATCCTAGGGTGATCATTGTTGGGTTGATTCTTTTCCTGATTGGATCTGTTTTTCAAGTTTGTTTGACTAGTAATATATTATATCATTTTTTCTAAAAAAACTACACAAAAATATATTAACGTATAACACTCACACACACACAGATATATTAATTTATAAAGATAATCATATTAATTTATCCATATATATAAATATAAAAAAATATGTATATATATTAATGTATATATATATATATATATATTAATATGTATTGATATATATCTATATATACACGCACACAAACACATATATATTTAAATTAATATTTCAATATATAAATAAATATATAAACTTATAATAATTCATATATAGAAACACAAATATATTAAGATATAATATATATATATATATGTATATATAATAATATAATAATATAATAATATATATAAATTTATATATTCATATATAAATATATTAATTAATATATATTAATATATATACGTAAATTTATATTTAAATGTATAAATAAATATACAAACTTATAAGTATTTATGTGCACACACAAATATATTAACATATATTTTAAATAATATATATATATATATATAGATTTATAAATATAATTATATTCATTTATACATATATATAACTATATTAACATTATATATATTTATATATTTATCAAAAAATATATATTATTATTGATTTATATTAATATAATTAAATTAATATATCTAAATTAATATATAAGTTAATTGATATATGTAAATTAATATATATTAATTTATAAATTAGTATATATATATAAATTGATATTTTAATATGTAAATAAATATATAAACTAATAAGTATTTATACACACACAAATATATTAAAATATATTATAAATAACATATATATATAATATTATTAATTTTTACATATTTATAAATATATATTAATTTAAATATTTATTATGTAAATATATATGGAATATTATATTATTACACTGGATATTTGAGTGGTTCAAAGTTAGATTTCTACATACTAGAACATGAGGTTGAATCCAGGGAGAGCCTAATTTATATGGGGGCATGTAATGCCGGCGTGCATGTGATCCCTTTGAGATGCAGTAGTTAGCGGTGAGGCGAGGTAGGAAAAAAACAATGGGTCAAGTTTTTGATGGGTGCATCGGCCGACGATAATAAAAAGTGTTTATAAATTAGGGGCTTGTTTTAAAAAGACCAATTACCCATGTCTGTATAAAGAATGGATAACTGAATTCACTAGTAAATTGTATGTGTGACTAAATTAGTTGTGCTTAGGGGTGCATCAGTTGGTGATAATCAGAAAAAAAATTGTTTTATTAAAAAAATCTGGGGTTTGGTTTTAAAAAAAAATTACCCACTATTGTCTAAAACATGGTTAACTTGTTTCAATATACATGTATATTTTGAAACACAGATAAATTATGTGTGACAAAATTAGGCATGCTTGGGGGGTGCACCAGAATTGTTTTTGTTAAAAAAATATTGGATTTTATTTAAGAAAAAAAAATTACCCACATTTTTCTAGAACATGGTTAATTGGTTTATAATTTACATATATTTTTTAAAATGTATGTAAATTATGTGCACCTAAATTATAAATGTTTAAAAATATGGCTTATTTAGTGATTTTTTTAAACATGACTAATTGTATGACATTTAGAAATGTAATGAATTTAGCAGCGTTTTAAAAATATGACTAAATAAGTTATCACTTTAGACCTGGCAGATTCAGCAAAACACCATTTCCCAAAATTTTTAAAAAACATAGGTAAATACATTAGCTACATTTATAAACATGGATAATGTAAAAAATGCGATGAATTATGTTTTTTTGTAGTGATGTTGTGAAAGACTCCATGAGACATGGTGACATGTATGATGAAGTGAATATGGTTACTTCATACATGGGAACCACATTTGGGTTGTTGAGGATAAATAATAATGATATACATAACATTGAATCCACATCAGTGGTTATTTAGAGGAGATTGTGAATAAAGGCACTTTGTGTAGAGACTCTGTTTTTTGTCATGTAATATTTTGAAATATTTATAAAAATGTATTTGGAGCCATCACTCGGACGACACGCGATCCCGAGACCCGATGGACCCGAAATTAATTTTATAAAAGTATTAAATATATTTTTATATCACGTGAAAATAAAAAATATCTCCTGAATGGAATTTCAGATCAAAAATATCTGACACCACAATTGAGTCCAGAGTGTGGAGTTTACCTTAAGAGTGACTTAAAGTTGGTTGGTCCCAAATGTTTGGATGAGGAAGCTATTGACAGATGCATTTAAATTAAAATAAAGGATTCATTTATTTATTTTAATTTAAATGACCTAATTAAAATTCCCTATAAATACCATCATATGAAATTTTCCAAGGGTCTCCCACATAACCCTTTCTAGATCTAAGAGGAGGAGGAAAAAAAATTTTGTTGGTATATATAGATTGGAGAATGAAGGATGATCGAATCGAGATCATCACCTTTATCGTTAGAAGATGCATTCTTCACCAACAATCAATCTATAATCATGTTCTGACTTGACAATTGTGGTTTTCTCCCTTTTGATTAAAAGTCTGAGCATGAATTCATATCTTCTTTTATTGATCTACGATTATTTGTCATTTTCATGATCCCGTTCAATTATTTGAATTTTTAAATCAATTATTTATTTGGTTATGTCATGCTATCACCAACTGGTGATTCGATGATATCCATGAATATTGATCATTGTACATTTGTTCTTTGGAACAACTGATCATGGTCATGAGTTCAGATTTGGATTTTGGAGAAGCGACAAAGGCATGGAGATTATGATGGGAACCCAACTTTGGATTGGGTATCATGTTGGGAAAAAATCTCTCAAGCTAACATTATAGTATTTTTTGGGTTGGTTGTGTTTATTGAAAAATAAAGTTTTCATAGTGAATTGTCAAGTTCTAGAGATGTTGTTAACAATCCAGGTTGATAAAGAACCATGACAATGGAATGGAAGATCTGGAGGTGGTACAAAAGAACAGATACAAGGTGGCATTGTTTTCCAATGTTTGCCTAATTTTTGGGGTCAAAAATTTGGAGTGTGGTAAGAATTTTGAAAAATGGATTTCCTTGAATATCTTATCAAAATATGTAAAATGAATGAATTTCGTGAAGATAGGATTCATGAAGTGGATTTCACAAATACTTGATGAATGTTGGCGTTGATCTCTGCAATTACGATGAGCTTCACGAACGGAAGTGGTGAAGAGAATTGTGATGGAGCATTATGGAGGTGGTGCGAAGTGTTTGATAGAGAGCATTGTGAAAATGAAAAATTCTAGTGGTGCTTCATGAAGGGAATATTCACTGTAGAAATGATTTTTATGGATCTGTAAATTGCACCGAAAGAAGCGGATCTCCGCGTTTGACCGCGCCTATAAATAAGAGACCACCCCTCTTTATTCTAGATGAGCTTAAAAGAGAAAATTCAGAGTCATTTTGATTTCTCGAAGCAAGGGGTGCTCCATGAAACAATGTTTCAAAGAAAGTCTTGAGAATTATGAAAAGGCAATTATTTTCTGGACTAAATTCAATGCCTATATGTATGGAGAGCTTTGCGAAGAAGGGGTGTTCCACACTGGCTCAGTGAGCATCATGAAGGAAGTCGCTCTACGAAGGCTCAATCTCTGCGATGACCTAAGCTCTGTGAAGGATTGTGCTCTTGGAAGGTTTGAGCCCTACGACATAGTGTGCTTTGTGAAGCCATAAGCTCTGTAAAGGTGTGTGATTTGTAAAGTGGTAGGAACTTTGTGATGGATTGTATGAGAATTGCAAAATTGGGAGCTTTGCAAAGCAGTGAGATTTACAAAAGTATTTCAAAGATTATTTCCCAAAGTTCAGTGGAAAAAGGGTATTCATCAGTGGATGAATATAGGAATTAAATAGAGAATCTACATACAATGGAGGATTCATTCATTAGTGATAATTAAAGTACTTACAAGTCTTTAAAATATAAGAGAATCTTTTGAAGAAGCAGTGAGCACACTTCAGTTGAGAGAGAAGTGAGCTTTCAAATTGTGATTGGTTGTAAATCAAAAGGGACAGTGATTCCACTTCAAACTTGTAAAAAGTTGTGTGATTATAGTAGATTTGGTACACCGGCACATCCCTAGTGTATTCTCCTTGGACGTAGCCCAAATAGGGTGAACCAAGTAAAATTTATGTGTCTTGTGCATGCTTTAAGGATTGTTCATACTCTGCAACGATAAGGAGAGAGAAGCGAGTTTTGTCCAACAAAAAAAATATTATAAGGGTAAGTTGTTTTTATCTGTCATTACCTAATTTACCTCCCCAGGCTATATATCCTATTGGACCTAACATATTGATAGATTGTGAACGGATTAGATTGGTACTGCAGGTGCAGGTTCACAATTGATGATGTGATTGAGGTGTGATGAGAACACCGAGTGATCTAAGGTGTCTTGAGATCAGATTGATAATCCATGTTTTTATTGGTTGACACATGAAAATGACATGCAATGCGACGAAATCAGTTTTCGGCAGAGGCCATGTGCAGAATCCCATGGTGGAGAATGCTCGATGTGGACGTGATGGTGTCTTGGAGGTGTGAGGGCCATTGCTCGGTGACAAAGTGTGCGGTCGGGGAATGATTGGAGTTTGAGTTCTCCCCACGAATTAAGATGTTTATTATCACACAAGAACAATGGTAATAATAATAAAAAGAAACAAAAGTGTTAGTTTAAATGATGTGTGGACAGTCACTTCAGACTTGACGGAGGGGGAATTCATAACCCTTTTCCATTATTATTATTACTATAGTAACAATTATGATAATAATAATAGTATTATCCAAGAGAGATGGTGTTGGGTGCAAGGAAGAGTGTTTTAGACCCCCTTTGTAGGCATGCAAAGTGAGGAGAATGAAGTTATGTTCATTTTAATTAATAATTATAATAATAATGATTGAAATAAAAAAACTGTTTAAATGGTGCTTGGTGATTAGTACTTGAAAGTGGGGGAGAGTTTTTCTATGAATTTCCCTCCAATTAATATTTTATAAAAATAATAATATAAATTATTATTATTGTTGTTGCTGTTGTCAAAATCTCAATTCTTCTGTAACTACTTTGTACTATGTTGGATTGAAAAACCTTTTATAGTGTAGCATGACCATGAAATTAAGATGATCATCTCAAGACTAATGTTGAATACCTTTTTTGAGCTCACGGATCGGGTACACAAAGTGCATGACAACAACAACAAAAATAACAATGATGATAATAATAATAATAATATTATTATTATTATTATTATTATTATTATTATTATTACAGAATCTAGTATTTCACGTATCTTTTCCATGCGGTGTTGGAATAAAAAACCATTTGTAGAATTGAAATCATGATATTGAGGAAGAAATTTCGAGACCAATATGAGGTATTTAATTTAGACTCATAGCTCGGACTAACGAAACACCATTCGAGCATGATGCGATGAAATGTGTTTTTTTCACCGGGAGTCCGATTTGGGAATTTAATATCCTACACTGAGTGTTTTTTTCATGAGAATCACAATGGTGTAATCTATTTGTTCATTCATGGATGTTTACTATGACATATCTATGGTTTGACATTTTTCCCCTCAGACCGACGACGAGCCTCGTGCATTTGTCGGGACTTTGGCTAAACACATAGTGTACTCTGGGAGTACACGGGTATGCCCCGAGCTACATAAGAACATATCAATACTCAAGAATAGCCAAGTACATGGCCAGAATGTGTAGATGGACCACACACCATGTAATTTTTTATAAATGTTTTACCTCTCCCATCTCTTTTGTTTTGACTCAGATTTGGGCCCGTGAGTAGTATATACCAAGTGTTTTTATGCATAAAACGTGATGATAACCTTTATTGTGAATTTTGAGATATGATGAAAGATATTTTGAGCATGATTATTCTTTAGGCAGTGCTTGATGAAAGTAGTGATTAGACCTGATCATCAGATAGAGGCCAGAGTGTTACCCCATTATGCACTAGGGCATGAGTCCTCTATCTGTCTACCTACTAAGTTATACCCATGACATACTAGGGCGTGGATCCTCTACCTACCGAGGGGTACCCCCAGATGGAATAGGGTGTGGGTCATCTACCTACTAATTGGTATCCCCTTACACACTAAGGTGTGAGTCTTTTATCTATCTACTTACCAAGTGTACCCCCTAACGGACTAGGGCGTGAGTCCTCTACCTACTGAGTGGTACCATCCTAATGGACTAGGGTGTGGGTCATATACCTACTACATGGCACCCCCTTTACACATTATGGTGTGTTTCATATATCCATCTACTAAGTGGTATCCCCCTGATGTTCTAGGGAGCGGGTCCTCTACCAACCAAGTGGTACCCCCTTACACACTAGGGTGTGAGTTCTCTAATTAACTACTGAGCGGTTGCCCTTTATAGACCAGGGAATGTTTCCTATACATAATGAGTGGTACCCACTTACAGACTAGGGCATGGGTCCTGTAATTAGAGGCTATGTCCCTTCTTCATTGTGCGACATAATGGCGAGGTGTGAGTCCTCCACATGGTTACTTCTTCAAACAGACTCACAAGATGCTGAGCATCGATGATGGACTCTTAGAACTATTGAACGAAACATTGTTCTTAGTTGGGATGTGAAGATGAGGATCCCATTTACCTCTCTTCTGGGATTATTATTGATCATATATGGGTTTTTGATATGTTTTTTGTCTCACATACTGATTAATATACCTTTGTTGTGATGAGTTGACTATTTCTATCGTGTCTTCTATTACTACTTCAATTTCCAGGGCGTCCTACTAGGTTTGTAAATACTCACCTCTGTATTAAATTTTCCCACATGTGTCATGTCTTATGCATACAATGGATAGGTTAGAGGTGATTTTAGAGGGGAATAAGGTTTCTTGGGTGCATTTGATGATGTACGATGGTCAGGGATTGGAGATCTAGATCAGATTACTCTCAATATTTATTCTTCGGGTTTTTATGGTTGGGACATATTTTCTGCTTAAGTGTGTATTTTTCCCTTTAATTTTTATTTTATGATGTCATACTCTTTTTTTCCCTATGGTTTATTACATGCCTGCATTTTACTCTACATGTTAATGTCTTTTATTATTAACCCTATACACTTTTTCATGTAGATGGTTGGGTGTGTTCATATAAGCACTTTAGGTAAAGGAATCCAATTTTAGTTATTAATTTTGGTGTTTTTTCCTGCTCTTGGCCTATAGAGGTAGGCTTGGGGTAGTTGCGGCTCGACCTTACGCTAGCCAGGAGAGCTCTGTTGGGTTGGGTCATGGCAGATTGGTATCCGAGGTGGTTCGACCATGGGATGATGTTTGGAGTTTTTCCCCTTAAGAGGTTTGGTTGGCACTTAGGGTTACAATGTCAAAGTTTCATAAGTGTATATTTCAGTCTAGGGAACCCAATTTTCATGCAGAATATAACATATCAATACACCAAGACTCTTATTAACTTTTTATCTACTCATAATATCAAGACATCAATTTCATGGTTCAATGGTACATGCATCATATAAAACTGAATCACTTGACTATCCTTCATGAGTCAGTTTCCCATATATGATCATAAACCAAGGTATGTCTTGATAAATTTTAGGGTGACTCCATGATAAAAGCCAGCTTAGATTTAACGATAGTTTCGTGATGACTAGTAGTTGAGAAATGAGACCCCAGTTCAGGAACCCACCTAAGAATTGACGTTTTCTAGTCAAGATTTGAGTATCACTGAAAGGGGGAGGGGGTGAATCAGTGATTTCATTTTTCTTTTAAGTTTCTTTAATTATGAAACAACATTCACCTCCTGTAAAATATTTCTTTACCTACTGAACACAATTCAAACACACATCCATAGGAATACAAGAGTTTACAAGGTTCACTACTCAACAAGAGTAGCTATATACTTGGTATGGTTTGGAAATAATCCAATACCACAGAATCCAATAGAAAATAATAATTTTTTGTAGAATAAAATGAGTAGGATATTCCATTACAATAATTTAGCACATTGTAAACATTCCAAGAGTCCATGTGCTTCTTCTAGTACAAAATGGTGCAATACAATGTTATAGTTCTTCTTGGACAACATTCACAAGTTTGATATTTCAAAACAATTATCATCTTTGCTACATATAAGCTGGTAGGATCTCCCTTCAATCCTCTTTGAAATTTACTACTTCCTCTTTGAACTAACTATATCCCCAATGAGCTAAGTTGCACCGCATGACATGAGTGATTCATGGACCACCTCTTCTTCTGCTCACTGTCTCTGTTCCACAGATGGCCAATGCCTCATGGATCACCTTTCATATGCTGTCCCCTTTATTTTTCAAGATAGAGATCCCCATAAACATCTTATGTGAACTATCTCCACAAAATGTCCCCTTTGCATAAATGTTTCCTCCATGAACTCTTCCCCTTCATGGAATTATCCTTCTCAAAACACTTTGAACATCTACAAAATTATTCCCATAAAAATGATATATTCGTGTAAAATTATATCTATCTTAATGGTGGGATTATATTCCTTTATATAGGAAAAGAAATCCATAAAAACCACTAATACAATTTTACTAAAAATTCCATTCGGGACAGCCTTCACCATAGACTATGCTATGTGGTCTGTATAGCACCTTAACCCTTTCCTCATGGTAGCTGATTCCATCCTCAAATAAATCACCGCATATCAACTGCAAATGAAAACCTACCCAAGAACCTCAATCCTTTCAAGAACTGTGATCCTCCTACAAACTGTTTTCCCTCTGTGGTCTGTGTAGTGCACATTGCAGTCCACATAGAGCTGCTATAAGAAAATCATTCCTTTACTTATTTTCCTTTCTTGTTCAACATTATTCATTTGCGATCTATGAACTGTGATTCACGGTCCAAAAATTATGAGATCTATTTTGGAAAATATTCCTTTTCCAAAAATAAACTCCCAATTTTGTGGCCCAAAAATTTGGAAAATACAAGGAAATGATGCCACCTTAAAAATATACCTTTTCAACACAACCATACTTATTTTCAATTATTTTATTTTATCAATAAGCTTATCTGTCATGATTTTTAACCTTTGATCAATCATCTTTAACATCGTTATATTTATCAAGGAAAGTATTATGTCTTCCTAGTCTTCCATCAAAATATTTCTTTCCAATCAAACTTTAAAAATCTTGGCATCACTTTTATCCCCTTTTCCTTCATAAGTATTGCATCACAAGTTCTACAAACAACTTATGATATTTTTGAAATATATACAATCAAATAATTATCATATTTTTCAAGAATTTCAAAAATTGAATTTATTTATCCACTATGACAAAAAAATACAACAATCCTTAAAACAAACTTTTCTTACATCCAAAAACCTTCTCCATCCAATTTGATCCCAACATAACCTATTTTTTTCAGGTGGGCACTGAGTAGTTCTACCAAATATTTAGCAACACATGGATCCTTATATAGATCAGGTAGATGATCATCTGTACATTGAGCAGTTGATATCTCCAGTAGGGTAGGATGATGTTACATGGATTCTTAGTGCATTATGTGTGTTCTAATGATGGATACTACTGAGGTTTTTGTGATGAGACAGACCCGCAAGTATTATAGGTTTGACTGAAGGTAGCGGTCCAATTGTTTCAGCTTGTGTAGACCTTGATTGATCAGATGGTTGTGTTGGCGACCAGTATTATTCATGGATCAAATTTAGGATTCAAAGGCACCAATAGACGACGCACCTGTGTTGAGTGCACAACACTGGTTTCAATGATATAGATCACCTAGGTTTCATGGTGATACATGATCCCCCTTATCGCATAGTTGAGGATTTGAGTGAGCTTATGCTGTGAATGTCCCACTTGGATATGACCCCTACTGATGGTGGTCCTGGAAATGAGTCTTCTATAGGTTTAATCAAGGAATAGATTGATCCCTATGTTGGTAATGTTCAACATGAATTCAAATATATAATGAAGATGGATACTTCCACCATTTATACATGTTCTTGTGATGTGATCAAAAATAGTTCTAACGAGTTAGTGCCATATCAAAGTAGATAATATCGATGTGTGGTGGAGAGTTCCCATGACTTGTGTGTTTGAGGTCCTTCTGATGTGCTAAGGTGTCAGAGTGAACCCTAGTTTTGGTGAGATGGTGGGAAAGGTAATGGAAAGCATTAGGTATTTGGATCTTATGGCTCAGTGTATTTTAGTGTGGTTTAGGGTATAACATGTGTCTCCACTGATCCAAACACTGTTATAACACATTGTTAAGAAAAAAAATTCCCTAGACATAGACCCCATTTGAGATATGATGATACCAGTGGGGGACTTTTTTCTCAACCCTCGGGCTGGATGCTCTTGTAGAGACGGTTGACGATCACATGTTTCTATCAATGGTGTAACCTAAATCTATAAGGAGAGAGAGCCTCACATGAAATATTACCATAGTGTCAGTGTGATCCTATAATGTTATCCTTAGTATGGGATGGTTGTTTACCATCCATGCTTAAATGATTTATACTAATGAGTGTAGTGGTGCTTCTAGTTTTTTTTGGGATAGAGTATCCTCCTTTAATAAGAAGTGATACCCAGGCGGGGTAGGATGAGATCATTCATAAGAGGTTACAACTACTTTCTAATTAGTTTTCTAGTATTACCCTTAGAGTAGTGGATGGTTTGAGAATCCGGTTTCCTAGGATGGTGGAGGAGTATGAGGGTGTCTATCATGAGTATGTGTTGGTTTTTCCTCCCCATCAAGAGTATTGTTTCTACATAGACTTGAATGAGGGATGACTCGTTATCTATGATATCATATCACATGACCCAGTGTAGTTGTGAGAGCTTAAGGTCTACTATGAATTGAAATCACCTAATCTAGGTGAATCTGATAGAAGTATCCACCCCAAGAATTGATTAACTCTCCGCCCAATGGATGGAGGAAAAGTGGATCTCGAATTTTGACCTCCGGATGTGTAATCACCAGCTCCATGTTTGAGAGATGGTTATACTGAGCATGGATTCCTAGAGCTTCTGTAGTTTATTTGAGTTATTGGTTGTTTCGGTGCGGATGTGTGTCGGGTTACGCTGTTCCGCCAGGACGCGTTCGCGCGTGCACCCGTCAACCCGAGGGGATGGGCGCGCGGCTTGTGGTCCCGCAGTCCCGCTTTCCAAGGGCGGGCGGCATTCGTCCCTTATTCAGGGGCGTCTGCTCCTTGATCGAAACCGGGATGATGGGATGTCGGCTCCTCCTTCCTTGGACGTCTCCTCGGAACTCGTCGCCTAATCCGAGTCTCCCTCATAGACTTAAGAATGTTCGTGAATCTCGTTCCCGGCGCCATATCTTCATGGACACCGGTTAATTACGCTGCTTCCGCCCGGACGCTCCAAGGAGTCTGGTCGGGGCAGCAACCTGCAGTGAGAAGGCCGGGTGGCTCTGGGTGCTGGGGGCGTGTCGTAACACTGCGGCTCTGCACGTCTGTCTTCCGTCCCTAATAGGGCTTCTCGAAGGCATGATGACCTGAGGCATCCCGTACTGAGTGCGGGGAACTGTGTCACCTGAGGTTTTCCTCAGCTTCCCATGTTTAACACGGGGTATGCCGCGAGTTTAACGTCCAGCGGGGACGGCATCGGACCGATCAACACGAAAAGTGGATCAGATGACAGAACCCCTTGCGGGGAACCTCCGACGCTGGGGCCAGCACATGGGCGGCTTCCCAAGTAACGTGGAGTGGAGTGAAGTGGCATGACCCCACCGGGATGTGGCGGCCCGGGTAAGGATCAGGATGGATGATGGAGTGAAGAGCTTGGACCTCGTAGGGGCTTCCTACGTACCGCGCGTTAGCACGGATCAAAGTCAACGTAATTCGGGTATACAGTTTAACGTCATGCTGGACGTCGGCAAGCCGACTCACGAAGAGGTCGAGGCCGCCGGGCGGAGGATTGAACCGAACCACCTCGCACAGAGGGGGATGGAACGGCCGGGTGGATCACAGTTTCACGTCATGCTGGACGATAAAAGGAGAAATGGAAAAGGGGGGCTGTGGGGAGGCACCGTGGAGATACACACGGGCAGTCTCCCACAGGGGCGGATTCATAGGTGAATCGACGCAAGCGTGAACCCTGGAGGGGTCCACTGATGGACGAACCGACGTAAATACGACCGGGACGACCAGGTGGCGGGCTTGGACCTCAAGAAGGCTTCCTACGTACCCTGTTTAGAAGACAGGGATCAAAGTCCACGTAGTTCATTCTGTCAGGACTTACGCACTTGAGGCAGCCCGGATGCGGCAAAACTCAGTTGGAAGGGACTTGGACCGAAAGCAGAAGACACCTCGATCCCAGTCACACCCTCTACTGGCTTCGGCAGTGGGGAGGCGCAATGGAGATACACATGTGCAGCCTCCCACGAGAAACTAGGGGTTTGTAATACCCTGCCCCCGTAGGGAAAAGCCACTCCCATTAAATCGTCCCAAAAGCGGGACAATCCTGACATCCCTGTAGAGACGAGCGGGTGGGGGCCACGTCCAAACCGGGGGAGACCCTGCGTGCAGAGCACGGGATCGGATGATGCGGACGGTTTAGCGTCTTGCCAGACGAAGTACAGTTTAACGTCGTGTGTTGAGGACGAAGCGGACGGTTTAACGTCTTGCCGGACGAAGCACAGTTTAACGTCGTGTGTTGAGGACGAAGCGCTTGGCAGTTTAACGTCTTGCAGCGCGGACGATGGGGGCTAGGCAGTTTAGCGTCGTGCAGCTTGGACGTATGCTGAACAGTTTAACGTATTGTAGCTCGGACGAGGTACAGTTTAACGTCGTGCAGGACGTAGAAGCTGCTGATAGGCCCGTGTCACTTCGCGCGAGCCTGGGGGGCCGCACGGGAAGACAACGCACGGTGCGGGCACCCAAGATGAGGATCATCGGGCTCCACGCAGGCGGGTACCCTCAGGGGGTCAAGGGAGGCGACCCTGGCGGATTGCGCGCAAAAGAGGAGTTTTGCGCGCAAAACCGCGGGTCGGCGCGCAAAATGGCGGGCTGACGCGCAATTGGGCCAGCGCTTCGCGCGCGGATGATTGGGAATGCGCGCACCGGGCTTCGGGTAGCGCGCGGGGGCAAGGACTCATTCTCTAACGAACGGCCACTTTGAAAATGGGGGGTGCGCGCAATCGGGCTGGATTGCGCGCACCCGGCAGCAATTGCGCGCAAGAGGCTTCTTTTGCGCACAAAGGCCTTTGGGTTGAAATTTATTCAAAGGAAATGAGCCAAGGGAATTGCGCGCGAAGGCGGACCCCAAGGCTCTATTGTGCGAAAGAAAGGAGGTTACCTGAAGATCAGCATTGCGCGCGGAAGGGGTTGGATTGCGCGAACGAGCGACGCTTCAGATTCCGGCAACCTTCAAAACGTCGGGGGTCGCCTTATATTTATAGGCAACCCCGGGCGCGGAATCCGGTCTCGGGCGCGCAATTCGCCTCGCGGGCGCGGAATCAGGACCCCGCGCGCAAAGGAGCCGCGCAGGCCGCGGGCGCGCAAAATAGCGCGCCGGCCCAGCGCATTGCGCGCATCCCGGGAGGCTTGCGCGCCGCGACTCAACTTTGCGCGCGAGCCTCTGAAATTTCACGCAGGCCCTCCGGGCCCTCCGGAACGTGCCTCTGACTCCAAATATCACTTCTCTTTCCGCATCCGGAGCTTCGTTTGGGAACAACGGACTTTTCCGGCGTCTACAAAAGCCCCCCCCTCAGAATCTGGTCGGCGAGAGGTCGCAACGATCGGGTTCCGAGGGAGATGCCGGAATGCCGAAGTCCTGGGCGGCGCGGGACTTAGGCGCGAAAAAAGGGGCGCCGGGCGCGAAATCCGCCGCTGCGGTCGCGCAAAGCGCTTTCCGCGCAGCGCGTGCCCCGGCCTCGCCTATAAATAGGGGCCCTGGGTCCCGCGTTCCATACTCAGGCCTTCCGCGCGATAGGCTCCAACGCTCTCGCGCGCGAAATTGCCTTTTCCGGCGCGAAATTCGCCCGATCGGCGCGCAAAACCGTCCGGAATTCGCCTGTCTTTGCGCGAAAACGCGGAACTTTGCGCGACATTCTTCCCAATTGCGCGCCGTCCACTTGGATTGCGCGCCACCCTTCAAACTTCTCTACCAGCCTCGTCCGATCCCGCACGCTTCATCCCTTAACCCGCACGACTCCCGAAACTTCTGAGATGGCCGCGCACAGGGGAAATGAGGGGGATGCCGCCACTCGCAGGGCTGAGATGGCGACGAACGAGGAGGTTTACGGAGCCAAGGAGATTGTTTCCAACAATCAATCCTTGTTCGACTTACTAACGCCGGCCCAGAAGACATATACACTGTCGGACAACCTGCCGCTCTGGAACTTCGGCATCCTTGATGAGGTTCCGGTGCCAGGGTTCGAGATTGATGCGCCGCGGACCTGGGTGACCCGGGAGGACGAGCTTCTCCGCTATAACATCACCAACAATGGGCATCCTGCCAGGGAGACCAGACACATGGATGTCTATGTCCTGAACCCGAGGACGCGAACCATTGATGGGGGTGAGCCTACTGCGGAGAATTCTCCAGCCCTCTACTCGAGCATATATCGCCAGAGCGTCACGGATGACACCAAGGGCTGGCTGAAGGACTGGGACTTGCGGTCTGGGGGCAATTTCACCAGTGAGTGGGCCTGGGCATTCTGGGTACGCCACACTTGCGATCACTTCGCAGAGGAGCTGCGGTACATCGGCCTGTTCGAGGCGGTGTGGACGTCGCAGTTCCACTTCTACCAGCAGTCCGAGCTCGGGCCGGAGCTGTTCACCCGATGGTCTTCGGATACCAACACCTTCCATCTTCACCATGGGGAGGTCGGCATCAGTCTCTGGGACATCCACTGCATCGGAGGTATCCCGCTGGAGGGCTACCAATACGATGAGTTCCTGCCACCGAAGAACACCTGGGAGGACAGGTCACGGACTCCCATCCTGACCTGGCATCTGCTTGACCTGGCTACGCAGCGGCTCGGGATCAAAGACTTACAGAAGGACATAGCCTATAAGGAGTGGTTCGGCCAGTTCTTGGAGCATGACCCAGCGGTCAAGATGCCAGGTAGGGGGAAGCGGTGCCCGACCGCAGCTCAGAGGAGCCGGAACGGGTCGTACTGGAGGGTCCTGGAGACGGGCGACTACCGCTCATGGGGGTACCGCGTCATCGAGGCCCGGGACCCAAATGTCCGGTACGCGGCGTTCCTGGCCGCCTTTCTGAGTGGGTGGCTCCTGCCAGTGCGGGACGCGAGAATGGGCGTTCGCCCGGCGGCACTGGCGATGGCGGGCGCTATGGCCGCCAACAAGAGATACAACCTCGGGGTCCCAGTGTTGGCGAGGCTGTATGCCATCCTGGGACGCATCTCACGAGGGGGGTCGCCACGAAGGATCTGTGGGCCCTTTCAGTTCTTCCACGGCTGGGTGGCTGCTCACCTCGGTGGGTACACGTTTCCGAACGCCATCATTCCTCTGGGCAACGGCCTGCGACCCTCCCTGCTGAACATCGCGGGGGTCGCTCCGATGACCCTAAGTGAGGAGGGCGTGCGGATCCGGATTGGCAATCATGCCAACTTAAACTTCAGTCCGTTCCCCACTCCCGTCGGCCAGATGATCGACAATGGGTAGGGTCCGCTGGAGCAGCATGAATACTTCCTGAACATGCGGGGCGGGGTGCTCGTGGCTCGGATCGACGGGAAGGTGATCTGCGAGCCTTACGTGCCGACCCGGTTCTCCAGGCAGTTCGGGTGCCTTCAGCGGATGCCGAAGAGGGTATTCACTGCTGTCCGGGAGGAGACGAACCCTGACGTCCTTCGCCAAATGTGGCTGATGTTTGCCGCTTTCGGCTCTGGCGACGTCATCACTCTCCCTCCTACCGGAGTTGACGCAGGCTTGGCAACCGAGTACGCCGAACACTGGGCCATCGCGTACCCTGAGGGGCTTTTGCGGAAGCTAGTTCGGCGGCTCGAGGTTACCCGTGCGGAGACCGGGCGTCAAGGAAGGAGGCGAGGCGCCGCCACACGGGGGAGAACGGAGGCGCGCCAAACAGCGGAGCCGGCGCGGGCAGGGACTTCGGCGGCGGGCACATCGCGAGCTGCCGCCACGACCCCAGCGCCCAGAGAGGGGGCACGTGCGGTGGTCGACGAGCGGCCCGGGAAGCAGGTGAGACGTCTGCTCGAACCTTCCCATGATGCGGTCTTCCCGGCGCTGAGGTCGGCCTGGATGACTCTGCGACAATCACTGGGGACCGACGCCATCTGGCGAAAGATACTCAGAGAAGGAATCTATCTGCCAGAGGTCGGGCGCCTCCAGATTTCCGACAGAGTGGACTTCAACCGGCAGTATGTGTATCTGACGGCCATGGACGAGTACGCGCGCCAACGTGGTCAGCGCGCGGAGCCATCCCTTCTGGTGAAGGTGATGCTCGGTCTCGAGCCCGCTCCGGAACAGATGCCGCCGGAAGAAGATGACAGTAGCAGCGACTCCGAAGAAGAGGAGGAAATGGGGGAGGATGAAGGCTCCGAGGGAAGATCCCATCAGGGGAGCCCACGGGAGAGCGGCGAGGTGGCCGGCTCTGACAACGTTGATGTCGCTGAGCTCCTCGAGGTCCGCTTCTATCCCTACTCAATCTGCTTCATCCACTCTCTTATGCAGCTTCTAACCCATTTCTCCATCTTTCTCAGGAGCACACGGATGTCGGTCAGGCGTCCTCAGCGGGAGTAGGAGAGGCGCCAGCAGGACAAGGCGGGGGCCAGGCACCCATTATCGAACTGACAAGCGCTGAGGGGTCCCCTGCTGCAACTGTTCCTGCGGCGACCGGGATAGCGGAAGATGACGCTCCGAACTCCCGTAAGTCTCCCTACTTTACTGCTGGTGCTTTCCGTTGAAGATCCGTGACTAACCATGGCATGTCCTGCGCAGTGATCTCAACACTGGAGGCTCATCGGGTTGCCGAACCCGGGCCATCCACGAGTGGACCGGTGGCAGACATGCCGCTTGCTCCGGAACAGACTTCCCAAACCGAGCCGGCCCCACCAACTGCTGATCAAGGGGCTGCGGACGTCGGCGGTGCTGCCATCGGAGAGAGGTTGGGGGCTGACGAGGGTGTCCGCGCCGCTGGGGAGAGAGAAGAAGGTCGCCCGGATGTTGGGGAACCTATCCCTCGTGAGGACCTCCCAGGGGCGGACCCTGCAGCAGACCTGCTGGCTGCCTTCCCTGCCTACCGGCCTGCCGATCCCGAGGAGATGGACGACTCAGACACGGAGGCGGTCGAGGAGAGCCGGATAACGCGCCGTAGGGGGTGGAAGTGCATCCAGCGCTTCCTCAAGCGAGACCCGTCGGAGTGGCTGGGGCGCATGGGATCACTTCAAACCTGGCTGCGCTTTCTGTGTGCCGGGGGAGCTGATGCTCAACGCCTCCATCTAACGGTCCGTGATTTCATGGCCGAAAAGATGCGCGAGAGCTGCCGGCGTGCCGACGTCACACAAAGTCGGGACATGTCGGAGAGCACGCGGGCGCTCCTCGCGGCGGAGCAGGAAGTCCGGCGCCTCGAAGGGCAGGCGGCAGAGAAGGAGGCCTTCGTCGCAACGTGTACCGAGCTTGTGGAGCAACTAGCAGCCCAGCTGGTTGACGCCCAGGTACAGCTGACGGAGGCAGGCCAACAGATGGTCACAATTCAGGTCGAGCGGGAGCGTGCACAGGCCAGAATCGACCAACTGCGCGCTGCGACCGCCGACGAAGAGAGGGCACGCAGAGAGCGAGAAGCAGCTCTGGAGGCCACCAGCCAAAGGGTAGCGGCATTAGAAAGACTCATTCAGCACGCTAATCCCTAAGGGCTTTGTTTTGCCATTCCCAAAACATTTGCTTCCGCTACTTTGATCCATCTGTATGAATCAATATATTTATCTGCATCTTTTGGTTTAACATACTCAACCACAATTCGTTGTCTTGCGGGAGTGTTAACCAAGCATCAGGCATCCATAATTGGGCCTGGATTTCTAGAGAAAAGAGGGAGGTCATTCCTAGGAAAGGAGACCTCAGACCTAATCAATGTACCATCCCCCCAACCTGTTCCAACACACGAGCGGGACAATGCTAGGGGCGTTGAGATTTTATCCGAACATAGGGAAATGAGAAAGGGTGAATCGCGCGTCCCGAATCCAGACATCCACAACGGTCGGCCTTCCAGGAAATGCCCAAGACGGTAGGCGGACAGTGGATCGACCATAACAACTGCAATAGACGGACCGAAAAAGGCCATCATTCATATTGCAGGAGGCGGACCACATGTCAACATGAATACCGCTTTGGGGTTCCTTCAGACACAAGGGTGGAAATCTAGATCAACAGGGCATGCGAAGCGTGGGGCGAAGTGACGATTTGTTCGGACAGAATCCAACGCTCTCAAAATTGCGCCACCGTGGGGAGAGCGTATTAGGCGGATGCGCTAATCTGGTCGTGAGTCACCTCAATTCTCAGATAGCACCTCTCTGACGAGGAAACCATCGCTTCCCATTCTTGCGATGGGGCATCCCGAGCTGAATCGGGGAGAATATCACAACTGCACCACTCTACCCGAAGTCAGGCCAGACGGCCGGCGACGAGGAGGGGCGGGACTTAACGATCCCTGAGGCTGGACCCGAGTCGGAATGCCCGGGCGTTCCTACGTACTCCATCAGGCTGGAGATCAAGCCAAACGTAGTTCTGAGAGTGCAGTTTAGCGTCATGCAGGACGTAGGACCCCATTTGCGGAGATCTTAGTTTAGGGTCGTAGAGCTCGGACCATAGGGGTAGATCTTAGTTTAAGGTCTTAGAGCTCGGACCATAAGGGCTAGATCTTAGTTTAAGGTCTTAGAGCTCGGACCATAAGGAGAGATCTTAGTTTAAGGTCTTAGAGCTCGGACCATAAGGAGAGATCTTAGTTTAAGGTCTTAGAGCTCGGACCATAAGGAGAGATCTTAGTTTAAGGTCTTAGAGCTCGGACCATAAGGAGAGATCTTAGTTTAAGGTCTTAGAGCTCGGACCATAAGGAGAGATCTTAGTTTAAGGTCTTAGAGCTCGGACCATAAGGAGAGATCTTAGTTTAAGGTCTTAGAGCTCGGACCATAAGGAGAGATCTTAGTTTAAGGTCTTAGAGCTCGGACCATAAGGAGAGATCTTAGTTTAATGTCTTAGAGCTCGGACCATAAGGACCTCAAAGCACGCCACGTCGCGGTCATATCCCCTGGATATGCGAAGATGCACTGAGGGATAGTGTCAAGAGTGTCGAGGTTTCGCCTGGCCGGAATGGGAGGTGGAAAATGTGAATCATGCGGCCATTCATTCAAGGACTGGGGGCACCGGCGTAACGATATGGGAGTACTGCCGACCGTGGCGGAAAAGCAGCATCAATATCGCACTAACCGTTGGTGGAATGAGGCAGCAAACGAGCATCGACCGCTCAATCGCAGGATTCATATCGATTTGCTGCCCGAGGCCATTGGGGGTACCGGCCCGAGTCGGTGGGAGAGCACTGAGGCATTGTGTCCGAACCGTTCACGGGGGCTCCACCCAGGGCGTAGAAGATGGGTCCGAATGAAAGGGAGCACGAAGCCTGAAAAGCAGAGGAAACCTGACCAAGCGGATCCTGACCCTCCTGGCAATAAACCAGAGTACTCTTGACACCGGTGGACCACTGCAAGGGGTCGGGGAACACGCCTTGAGGGTGACCTGAAGGCGGCGGATTCCCCAGAGAAGGGGGAATCTCTAAGAGGTGGGGGGCTGGACCCGAAGTTTCAAACATCCGGGCGTTCCTACGTATCCCATAAGGATGGGAATCAAGCTGTACGTAGTTCTTGAAGCGCGGCGCAACACAATCGGGCACCAGCGCGGGGAAGAGTGCGGGTCTGACCCTCACACACAGAAGGAGCGGCATTTGATATTTCTTGTTTGTCCTTAAAGATGAATGGTTTTTCGTTGTGAGGCGACGCGCCTGGGATTGAGAAATCTCTGGCGTCGCCACAATAATCAAGCCATGGAAGGCATTGATGAATGGCGTGGTTATTAACCAGCGCCCAACATGAGTGTCCCCCGAGGAGAACATCACGATGCAGTGCCGTTTCTCGTCGGGCGGCCAAGACGATCACAGTTTACGGTCGTGTGGTAGGACCAGACAACACAGTTTAAGGTCGTGTGGTTCGGACCATGGAGGAATCCGCTTATTGCGGTACGGCGGACACGGCGGAGGGGGGAACATACCCAGCCCTGCGGTCACGCACGATTCCCGGAGAAGAGTCTTGGGATAGGGGCCTGCGTATGTCCATCACCCGAGGGGCAGAGATGCTAGCCTCCAGATATACTGGGCCCAGAACGCGATTGTTCGGGCGACTCCTTCCTCCTTATGGGGACGAGGGTCCAGCTACGCATGGCCCTTAGTGAGGACATCCGCTTATATCCTTGGTGCTCAGATCATGGTAGCCTCGAACGACATCATTACCCTGGTTGGTCTGCCTAACGTGTAGAGGTGTACTGGAGGTCAGTATGAAGAGAGTGTCGAGATTCCACTACAACGCATAAAGGCGGAGTGTGATGAGGACTGCGCAATCCAATGTTCAGAGCCTGAAAGAGCCGACATGGCGATCAAGGACGTTGCTGACCATATTCGCAACACAACATCCGATCGCGTCAGCCTAAGACGGGGCAAGAAAACGAGCATCAACCGCTCAATCGCAGGATTCATATCGATTTGCGGCCCAGGACTCGCCGGTAAATCGACCCGGAGTGGTAGGAGAGCACTGAGGCATCGTACCCAAACCGCCAACGAGGATCCCTTTGAGTGAAGGCCCGAACAAGAGGAAGCGCGAGGCCTGACAAGCAACACAGGACTTGTCGGGATTGAATCTGACACTACGAGTCATAGACCGAAGTACCCAAAACATGTTAACAGATCTCCGGAAAGGGTCGGAGGACTCACCCTGAGAGCAACCAAAAGAGGGCAGATCCCCGTGATCAACCAAGAGACGGGGCTGGACCTGAAACACAAGCGTCCAGGCGGTCCTACATATCCCATAAGGATGGGAATCAAGCCGTACGTAGTTCTTGAGAGGCAGTTTAACGTCATGCAGGACGATGAGAGGTGTGAGGTGGTCCCACACACGGGGGAGGCGTACGGCGCGGCCAGTAGACCAACGTGAATGAGGACATGACCCCCCGCTCACACGATACGCCTCGCACAAAAAGGAGGGGAACTTGGGCCAGAGGCCCAACGCGGGATAGAGATTCCCGGGAAATGGGGCTGGGCCTGAAACATGAATGTCCAGGCGGTCCTACGTATCCCATAAGGATGGGAATCAAGCCGCACGTAGTTCTTGAAGTGCAGTTTAACGTCATGCAGGACGAAAAGAGATAAAAAAGGAAGGGGGGAGCAGAAGGCATCCCCAAACGTGGGGGGGGGGGGCGTACAGCGTGACGAGCAAACCGACGTGAATGAGGGCATAGCCCCGCGCTCACACCATACGCCGCACACCCGGGGGCAACTGGGCCAAGGGCCCGGGATGGGATGGAAATTCCCGAAGGATGGGGCTGGGCCTGAAACATGAATGTTCAGGCGGTCCTACGTATCCCATAAGGATGGGAATCAAGCCGCACGTAGTTCTTGAGGGGCAGTTTTACGTCATGCAGGACGAATGCTGAACAGTTTAACGTCTTGTAGCTCGGACGTAGTGCAGTTTAGCGTCATGCAGGACGAAGCACTTGGCAGTTTAACGTCTTGCAGCGCGGACGAATGATGAACAGTTTAACGTCTTGTAGCCTGGACGAATGCAGTTTAACGTCGTGCAGGACGTGGGCACACTCAGACAAAGTACTGCTTGAGGAACCTAGCGTTGGTGGGAGGAGTGACACGCTCACCATCCATAGTCGCTAGGGAGTACGCGCCATTGGGATAGACCTTGTGGACAACAAAAGGTCCCTCCCACTTGGGCTCCAACTTGGGCGGCTTCCTGCCGGGGATCATCGGCGCTCTTAGGGCTAGCACTAGATCACCCTGCAGGAAGGAGCGGAGGCGAACCTTCTTATTGAAAGCTCGAGCCATTCTGCTTTGATGCCTCTCCAAGTTGTGCAAAGCGCGAAGTCTATTCTCATCCAGTGCTTCCAACTCGACTAGACGGGCTTCAGCAACTCTGTCCGGCGCTTGCTGGTCGTAGACCGCAGTGCGCAAAGACGGCAACTGGATCTCGATGGGCAGGACGGCCTCAGCTCCATACACCAGGGAATAAGGGGTCATCTGGGTGGAATTGCGAGTCGTCGTCCGATAAGCCCAGAGGGCGTTGGGGAGCTTGTCCGGCCAACTCTTCTTGTTCTGATCAACCATCTTTTGCAGAATGTTAGAGAGGGTTTTGTTGAACGCCTCGATCTGTCCATTCGCCTGCGCATGATAGCGAGATGTATGGTTCGAGCGAATGTTATACTTGGCGTACAACTTCTTCAACTCGGCTGCTCGGAAATTGGTTCCGTTATCCGTGAGGATAGCGTGAGGCACTCCAAATCGATAGATGATGTTGGAGGTCACGAAGTTAGCGATCGAACAGGATTTGACCTCTCTGAGCGGAATCGCTTCTGCCCATTTGGAGAAGAAGTCCGTAGCGGTCAGAATGAACCGGCACTGGCGAGCTGTCGCCGGCGGGTAAGGTCCCACGACGTCCAGTCCCCAGACTGCAAAGGGCCAGGAATACCTTGTGGTATGGAGAGGCTCTGGCGGCCGATGCACAAAGTTCGCATGAACCTGGCACGCATGGCACCTCCTGGCATACTCGATGCAGTCATGGATCATAGAGGGCCAGAAGTATCCCAACCTCTGAATCTGGTGGGACAGCTTTGGCCCAGTCTGGTGGGCGCCACATGAACCAGCATGAACCTCTTGCATGACTCGTGGGATCTCAACTCCCTGAAGGCAACGGAGGAGAACACCATCAAATCCGCGTTTGTAGAGGATCTGCTCCAGGCCGGGACTGCTCTGGAGGACGAACTGCGATGCGCGGCGTCGAACTCGCTCGCGCTCGGCCCGATCCGATGGAAGAATGCCATGTTGGAGGTACTCAACCAAAGGCGTCCTCCAATCAGGGGCTGATCCGACTGTCACATCTGGTGTACTCGGGGCTCCGGGCATAGGGGAAACCGTGGTGAGGCTACTTACCAACGGGTCGTGATCTTCTTCCGGGATAACGGGAGCGATGAGCCTGCGGCGCGTCACGCGGACGATCAGGTTGTCCTGTTCAGGCTCCGCAAGTGACGCAGCGAGGCTGGCCAAAGTATCTGCTCGACCGTTCTGCGACCGGGGAACATGGACAATTTCCGGCCGAGAAGGGAACCGGGCCATCAGAAGGAGGGTGCACTCCAACAATGGCACAAGTTCCGGCTTCCTGACAACGTAGTCGCCATTGATCTGCTTAACGACCAGCTCGGAGTCCCCTTTCACGCACAGACGGGGCACGTCGATCTCGAGAGCCAACTCGAGGCCGGTGATGAGGGCATGGTATTCCGCCTCATTGTTGGTACAGCCCTCTGACAACAGGAAAGAGTATGGCAGCACGGCTCGCTCCGGGGTAATGAAGACGATGCCCAAGCCCACTCTGTTGAGCTTAGGATTATCGAGTCTTCTACCGGTGGGGCTCCGGGATGCACCGTCAAAGTGCATCTGCCAGCATGGATCGGCTCGATCAACCGAGAGAATGGCCTCATCAGGAAAGCCTAGATCCAGCGGCTGATCCGCGGAGGTCGGGTGAGCTGCCAGAAAGTATGCCAATGCTTGCCCTTTGATGGCCTTCTGAGACACATACCTGATGTCGAACTGCTGGAGAATCACAGCCCACCGCGCTAGGCGGCCAGTCAACATAGGCCGGCTCAGGATATATTTCAACGGGTCTACCCGAGAAACCAATTGTACCTCATGGTGCTGCAAGTAGTGCCGTAATTTCTGTATGGCAAATACGAGCGCCAGGCAGCTCTTCTCGATGGGGGAATACCTAACTTCCGCATCGATGAGCATGCGACTGAGGTAATAGAGGCTATTCTCTGTTCCCTCGTTGTTCTTCTGGGCGAGAAGGGCACCTAGGGACCGTTCCAGGGCGGTCACATAAAGGACCAGCGGCTTTCCGGATACGGGCGGCATCAGGACCGGAGGTTGAAGCAGGTACTGCTTGATTTCCTCGAAAGAGGTCTGACACTCTTTATCCCATACATAGGTGGCACCTTTCTTCATGAGCCGAGAAAAGGGCTTACACTTGCCGGCCAGATTCGCGATGAATCGGCGTATATAGGCTAAGTGGCCTTGGAACCCTTGCAGTTACCGGACGGTACCTGGGGGAGGCATCTGGCTAATCGCCCTGATTTTCTCTGGGTCGATCTCAAAACCCCGGTATCTTACCACAAATCCAAGGAACTTTCCGGAGGTGACCCCAAAGGCACACTTCAACGGGTTCATCTTCAGGCAGCGAGACCGGAGGAAGCTGAACACTTTCTCAAGATCTTTGAGATGGTCCTGACGCTGGCGCGATTTGACAACCAAGTCGTCGACGTAGCATTCCACCAGTGTGCCGAGGATTGGCTTGAATATGCGGTGCATCGCCCGTTGATAGGTGGCACCTGCATTCTTCAGGCCGAAGGGCATGACCCGGTAGCAAAAGGTACCTTGGGGGGCCCTGAAGGCAGTGAACTCCTCATCCTCAGGGGCCATCCGAATTTGGTTGTATCCGGAGTATCCATCCATGAAGGAGAGGGCTTGGAACCCTGTCGTGGCATCAATCAACAGCTCTGTCACTGGAAGGGGAAAATCATCCTTCGGACAGTGGCGGTTGAGATCGCGGAAGTCGATGCAGACTCTAATCTGCCCGTTCTTCTTCCTGACCGGCACAATGTTGGCCAGCCATTTGGGGTACTGAACTTCCCTCACGAAGTTGGCTTTGATAAGCTTGTCAACTTCGGCCTCAACCATGGCACCGTGGGATGGGTGCATCTTCCTGGGAGGCTGCTTGAACCCGCGATGGTTCGCCGGGAGACCAAGGCGGTGGACGGCTACCTGAGGATCTAGCCCCGACATCTCGTCATAGCCCCAAGCGAACACATCACGGTGCTGCCTGAGAAAGTCCACGTACTGCTGCCGCTCCTCAGAGGGCATGGCGGCACTAACCAATGTGGGTCTTGGATCGACCTCGGTTCCAAGGTTCACCTGTATTAACTCATCGACCGTGGCGGGGACGCCCTCCTCAAAGGCTGGGGGTGCGTCTTCCATATCCTCTCCGCTCGGGGAGGGATCGTCCACGGGAGAGACTGCGTTGGAAACTGCATTGGGGCTACCAGATCCTGCTGGGCCACTGGTGCTGGCGCGGGCGGTCGCGGCCATCTCATCAGGAGACTCGCGGACCGTCAAGACCATGGCGACGTCCAACCGGTGAATCGGGAGGACGTAAGCGTCATCCAGACTTGCCCAGGGATCGCTTGCAACAGCGACAGGCTCAACCTCACCTGCCAGGATCTGCTTATCCTTGCTCTTGTAATAGTCCGCGTCCAGATAGCGGGCTTCACATGAGGCAAAAGGAGAGGCATCTCCTTGAAGCACGCCTACTCGACCATTAAGGGAGTATTTGAGGCATTGGTGGTATGACGAGGGAACCGCCGCGTGAAGGTGAAGCCATGGCCTGCCCATCAATGCGTTATACGCAGTGTCCTGAGAGACTACCATGAATTCTTTGTTGGCAACCAAGTCACCGAACTGGGTCTTCAAACGTATCTTGCCGACCGGGGTTTGCTCAGTGCGGTCGTACCCCTGGATCCTGAGGTCGGAGGGAATCAAGTCATCCTCAGACAACCCCAATCTCCGGAGCGTCCGAGTTGGAATCAGGTTAATCCCAGACCCCGTGTCGACAAGACAGCGCCGGACTTCAAGGCCATTGAACTGGCCAGTGACATACAGCGGACGGATATGTCCCTGTATAGGAGGGTCTTCATCCTTACCAGAGAACGAGATAACTGCCTGGCATTCGGCGTCCTCGATCGTTTCGGCGTGGAAGGCCTCTGCAGCCGCAACCTCTGTCTCAAACTGGAGGGGGCTTTTCAGGGCTTCAGCGAGTGCCTCGCGCATCTCAGATGACATGCGCAGAGCCTCAAGGATGGAGAGCCTTGCTGGGATGTCGGCCAAGTGCTTCAGGACATCATACTTTTTGGCCAAGCGCGAGCCCCTGGTTGCAGGAGGTTGCTCTGCGGTTGGTGGCATGACGGGCCTTGCCGGTTGAATCGGCGGCCGACTGGTACTTGGCGCATCTCGTTGTTCACTGGTCGCAGTCCGGGAAATGGTCACCGTACTAGAGTCAGGAGGCCGGGATGGACTCGTGGCAGGGCGGAGCTGGTCGCGATGCGGCTGAGGCGGTTCTGCCTGGTCCCACACCACAAACAGTGGCGGAGGCGAATCCGTCATCCCCGGATGGGGGGGCTGCGCGCGCTGAGCTCGGTTTTGAGCCTGCTGCCTAGTCTCAGTGGCGTGAACGGCCTGGCTGGAGGTACCAACGGCTGTGCCCCGGCGACTCCTGTTGCTGCGGTTCTTCCGACGGTAGCGACGACCGGGGACACTAGGGAGGTCCACCTGGTGTTCTTCAACGTCGGGAACCGAAAAGGGATTTACCAGCTCGACGATATTAACCGAAGCGTACCCAATACCGTCATCGGACGAATCATCCATCACCGGGCGGATCCGAGGAGGGACCCCCATCTCCGGGGGCATGAAATCGCCGAGAGTGCGGGATAGTGGCGGAACCGGCGGGGCGCGCTCTTCCTTCTTGCGCTGCCGCCGTTTTCTCCTCTTGGAAGAGGCAGGCTGGGACGACGATGCCGAAGCAGAACCCGCAGGTTCTGGGGGCTCAGGCTGATTCAAGCGCGCACGGATGATTCCATGGGCGCGAATGGTCGTCTTGCGGGCCATCCAGTTATTGTACTTCTGGGATCCGCGGTCGGAGACCAGCTGCCATTCGTCCTCGTTGCCACTATCGTCATCTGATCCCACGAATACGCCCGCCACTTGTGCTGGAGCTGGGCCCAACCTGATTACATTTTTGTTAATCTGGTCTTGGAGCCAATCCTTAAACACATAGCACCGCTGGATGGTGTGCCCCAGGGCCCGATGGTAGGGGCAGTAGCGGGGGTTATTCGTAAGATGTGCCTCCTCTGGCCTCCAACACTCAGGCAATCGCACAATCCTCTGCTCCAGGGCGCTCCGGAAATAACCGGGGACCTGATCCTCATGGAATGAGTAAGTCAGGTGTCGCGGGCCCCTGGGAGTGTGGTCTTGACGAGGGGCTGGAGGGGCCGGCCGAGGAGGTGGACCCTGATTATCTCGCCTGGGTTGCGGCGGTACATTACGCGGAGGGGCCGGCCGGTTCTGAGGCTGCCGCTGCTGGGCCGGGAACTGAGCCCGTGGAGGCGGATTCCTGTGAGGCTGTGGAGCTGGCCTCACCGGTAGCAGCTCCAACGGCCTGGGGGCCTCTATCTGGGCGACAGCAGCGGGCTCAGCCCTGCTGACTCTCCTTGCAGGAATCATTGGAGGCAGCGGGTGTGCCTGGCTGGCCTGTTGCAGGGCTTCCTCAAGACGTTGAGCTTTGTCCGAGAAGTCCCTGAACCCTTCGGGGTAATTCTGAGTGATCAGGGAAGGGACCAGCTCGGTCTTGACGTTCCCGACGCACATTGTCAGCAACTGCTCCTGAGTCAATTGCATGTCAAGGGAATACGTGAGACCCTTCCATCGGGCGACGAAGTCCGCGACTCGCTCATCAGGCCTCTGCTTGCACTTGAAGAGGTCTGCGATACTTGTCTTCCGGGTCGTGGAACTGAACTGGTAGAGGAACTGTCTACGGAGGTCCTCCCAGCTGGTTACCGACCCGACGGGGAGCTGGCTGTACCAGACAAATGCTGGCCCTTCCAGTGTCTGAACAAAGCAGCGAAGCTTAGCGGCCTCCTGCTGCGCCGGAGTCCCCAACATAGGCCCGCACCTCGAGTTGAAGTGGGCTAAATGCTGTGGCGGATCTCCAGTTCCGTTGAAGGGGGCGAAAGTGGGATTCCCGAATCCCGGAGGCGCCGGCATGTCATCCACCCATGCTGGGTAGGGCTTGTCGTCCGGTGGGATCGCCACCTGCCGAGTCTCCAAGGCTTCCAAGCGGGCAATGAGTTCCGCCATCGGATCGTCCGGACATGGGTTCCAGTCCTGGCGAGGATCTCTAACCACGAGCGCATTGCATGGCCCTTCAATCGGGTCGTCGACCGGGTCGTCGAACTCGGCAGCTCGTGGGATGGCGGGCGGAGCGGCCCTAGGGGCAGCGGGAGGAATCCGAGCGGGATGTCTCAGGTAGTCACGCCGCTCGGGAGGGTGTGGAGAAACATACCGCGCCCTCTTGCCATAGGCAATGGCCTCTCTCCTGTCGGCGAACACGGCGTAATCACGGTTGCCCGGGAGAGTCTCATCGAGGAGCGGTTGTTCCGGTCCCTGCGGTCCTGGCCTGGGATCACCGTAGTCAGGCCGCCGTTCTGCAGCGCGCTCGGCGAGGAGCTGGTCAACCAGCTTCTTCTGTTCGGCGAGCTGCTGACGTAGCGTAGCCTTCTCGGGATCCTCCTCTGCCCTCTGCATGGAGGCAGATGGGTCGGCGGGCCTTATAGCCTCGCTGTTCTCTTTTCCTTTGCTGACGTTTCGGCTCAACGTCAGTGCTTCAGTGGGTGCGGGGAGCCCCAGGAGGTTCCTCTGATGACGAGTAACTCTCACCGATGGATCTGACGACGGCTTGTCTTCGGGGGGGAAGCCCCCGTCGAGAAGTTCCAAGTCGTTCCCCTCTCCCGACAGGTCATCCATATTGACTGTTTCTGTCCCTGGGGATATACCCTCAGGGCCACCCAGCGAATCGGGCTGTCGGCGAATCACACTGAAGCGTAGGGCAGCGTACTGCCCCCATCCACGGATATACACGTGGGGAGTGGCTTCCTCGATAACTTTGCGGAGTACTTGAAAACACTCAACGCATCGTTGTTGGAGGGCCTCGTGGTGCTCAAATGACCCGGGGTGCCGAACCGCGGGGAGCATGGCCAGGTCAATTTGACGGCACTGCTCACCAATATCCTCCAGGTGCGATTGACACCCGGGGTATGGCATTTGTAGGCGGCGAAGACAGGAGCGAGTCTCCCGGAGAGTTCGGCGGAAGCATTCGAACTCATCCGGGGTGAGCGATTCGGGTGCATCAAAGCCCGATCCTGCGACTGGCCAAAACTTCTCAGGGAAGTGGCCCTCTGCAAGGACGGTCCAGAAACTCCACGACTCAAACTCGGGACCCAGATCTCCTTGGTCCTCTTCCATGGCTGGGAACGGACGGGGAACTGGTAGTGGTGCCGAGGCGGGCCGCCGGGCTGACGGGCTGGCCGGCGGTGAATACGGCGAGCAGGCCGATTGGCCTCCATATCCCGGGCCGCCCTCTGAGGGTGGCGGTGCCCTGGCTACCACATCACGATAGGACGGGCCGGCGAGTGAACATCCTGCCGTAGCATCGGTGCTCGCCGAGGGCGCACCAAATCGTGGTTCGACCGTCGGTCCCCAGAAAAAGTCTCCGGCTTCTCCGATCGAGACGGAAGGCACTTCCGGAGGGACCGGTACCAACCGCAAGCTTGATCCTTGGGGGTCTACCAGGCCCTCGTTACTCCGGATATACCTTCGGAGAGAAGTGGGGATCACATCGATCTCGCTCTCGGGGAGCACGAGGCTGACGTGCCGCATTCCTACCCCTGCCCTTGACTGGAGGGATTGGGGAAGGGGCTCTGTCGCCGAATCGTACTCCGCCTCTGAGTCAGAGAAGCAAACCGGTCAGATCTCTGTCCGGAATTCCGTAACATTCTTCCCACGGCGTCGACGCCTTGCCTTCCTGCCCCTGGGTGGTTCTTCGGGGCAGGGTTGATCTCTGTCCTGGCGTCCTCCGGCCGCACTGGTGCTGGGGCCAAGAGGACTGGGAACCAAGGTGCGAGGGGCACCGGGACAGATATCAAAGGGGACGCGGGGAGAGATGATCCCGGGCAGGCCTCCGGGCCGGGATCGGAAGGTGGGATGACCCATGCCTCCTGGATCGGCCACACAGAGTAGATCCTGCCGGTGAATAGCGCTACCGCGAGGTGGTCCGCGGTGGCTACTGCTAGTGCCAGCAACCGGGAGAGTCGACCCAACCTGCCTTTGGGGCGGTCGGGGCCTCGATCCAGGTCGGGCATAGGAGTTCCCCTGCTCAGGATGCGCAGAGGCCTGGCGACTGGAGCCAGAAGTGGCTTGGGCCAATGCGGCCGCTGTTGCTAGAGCCCCAAGGTGGGCATCCTCTTCCGCTCATGCCCGACGTTGGCGTCGAGACAGACGAGTCGGGATGAGCGGCGCGGGCAGGTGGAGAGCCCGCTCTTCGACTGGAGAGGCCTGGCGGCGGTGTCGCCGTGGCCTGGCGGGAGTCCTTACCGTAGATCCCCGGAGCGAATCCCGGATAGGGTGATCCCGGGCGTCTTCCACCTCATCCGCATAGGGAAGGGAACTGTCAGAGCGCTCCGGGGATAAACTCCCGAAGCGATTGGACGTTGAGATAGGCAGCGGTGCCTCCCTGCGCGGCCCTCGGGGGCGGCGGTGGTGGCGAGGCGCAACCTCCTCAAGGTCTAGGCGAGCCATTTCCCTAGTGGGGATGACTCCCTCTTCCTCGTATCTCCGCACCAGGGTGTTGATCACCCTTCTCTGGATGACCTCCGAGGGGGAGAGAGGGCGTGGTCATCCCGCAATTGCGGCTGCTGGGACGACTGTGGAACGGGCAGGACCGCGCGGAGTAGCCGCGTCGGTGTTTCCCCTATCCCTGCGCCAGTGGGCGGGTGGCGATCGGGCACTGGATCGGGCGACCTGATTTCTGAAAGCAGGGAGAAGAACCCATTAACACTGACAGGAAAAAGGAATCGGCAACCAACCATTAGCGCCACGACGCCTTCCGTGGGGGGAACCCAGGCCCTCGACGTTGCGAGACGGAGTGCCCGATTTCACTTCCCCAGCCCCTGGCGGGTAAGACTGAATGCTTGGCCGGGCAACATTCCGGTCTTCCAACACCTCTGAAAGCCATCGGTCTTCGTATCGAGGAGAAGAGATTCACGTCGGGTTCACCATTTTTCTGTTTCGGTGCGGATGTGCGTCGGGTTACGCTGTTCCGCCAGGACGCGTTCGCGCGTGCACCCGTCAACCCGAGGGGATGGGCACGCGGATTGTGGTCCCGCAGTCCCGCTTTCCAAGGGCGGGCGGCATTCGTCCCTTATTCAGGGGAGTCTGCTCCTTGATCGAAACCGGGATGATGGGATGTCGGCTCCTCCTTCCTTGGACGTCTCCTCGGAACTCGTCGCCTAATCCGGGTCTCCCTCATAGACTTAAGAATGTTCGTGAATCTCGTTCCCGGCGCCATATCTTCATAGACACCGGTTAATTACGCTGCTTCCGCCCGGACGCTCCAAGGAGTCTGGTCGGGGCAGCAACCTGCAGTGAGAAGGCCGGGTGGCTCTGGGTGCTGGGGGCGTGTCGTAACACTGCGGCTCTGCACGTCTGTCTTCCGTCCCTAATAGGGCTTCTCGAAGGCATGATGACCTGAGGCATCCCGTACTGAGTGCGGGGAACTGTGTCACCTGAGGTTTTCCTCAGCTTCCCATGTTTAACACGGGGTATGCCGCGAGTTTAACGTCCAGCGGGGACGGCATCGGACCGATCAACACGAAAAGTGGATCAGATGACAGAACCCCTTGCGGGGAACCTCCGACGCTGGGGCCAGCACATGGGCGGCTTCCCAAGTAACGTGGAGTGGAGTGAAGTGGCATGACCCCACCGGGATGTGGCGGCCCGGGTAAGGATCAGGATGGATGATGGAGTGAAGAGCTTGGACCCCGTAGGGGCTTCCTACGTACCGCGCGTTAGCACGGATCAAAGTCAACGTAGTTCAGGTATACAGTTTAACGTCATGCTGGACGTCGGCAAGCCGACTCACGAAGAGGTCGAGGCCGCCGGGCGGAGGATTGAACCGAACCACCTCGCACAGAGGGGGATGGAACGGCCGGGTGGATCACAGTTTCACGTCATGCTGGATGATAAAAGGAGAAATGGAAAAGGGGGGCTGTGGGGAGGCACCGTGGAGATACACACGGGCAGTCTCCCACAGGGGCGGATTCATAGGTGAATCGACGCAAGCGTGAACCCTGGAGGGGTCCACTGATGGAAGAACCGACGTAAATACGACCGGGATGACCAGGTGGCGGGCTTGGACCTCAAGAAGGCTTCCTACGTACCCTGTTTAGAAGATAGGGATCAAAGTCCACGTAGTTCATTCTGTCAGGACTTACGCACTTGAAGCAGCCCGGATGCGGCAAAACTCAGTTGGAAGGGACTTGGACCGAAAGCAGAAGACACCTCGATCCCAGTCACACCCTCTACTGGCTTCGGCAGTGGGGAGGCGCAATGGAGATACACATGTGCAGCCTCCCACGAGAAACTAGGGGTTTGTAATACCCTGCCCCGTAGGGAAAAGCCACTCCCATTAAATCGTCCCAAAAGCGGGACAATCCCGACATCCCTGCAGAGACGAGCGGGTGGGGGCCACGTCCTAACCGGGGGAGACCCTGCGTGCAGAGCACGGGATCGGATGATGCGGACGGTTTAGCGTCTTGCCAGACGAAGTACAGTTTAACATCGTGTGTTGAGGATGAAGCGGACGGTTTAACGTCTTGCCGGACGAAGCACAGTTTAACGTCGTGTGTTGAGGACGAAGCGCTTGGCAGTTTAACGTCTTGCAGCGCGGACGATGGGGGCTAGGCAGTTTAGCGTCGTGCAGCTTGGACGTATGCTGAACAGTTTAACGTCTTGTAGCTCGGACGAGGTACAGTTTAACGTCGTGCAGGACGTAGAAGCTGCTGATAGGCCCGTGTCACTTCGCGCGAGCCTGGGGGGCCGCACGGGAAGACAACGCACGGTGCGGGCACCCAAGATGAGGATCATCGGGCGCCACGCAGGCGGGTACCCTCAGGGGTTCAAGGGAGGCGACCCTGGCGGATTGCGCGCAAAAGAGGAGTTTTGCGCGCAAAACCGCGGGTCGGCGCGCAAAATGGCGGGCTGGCGCGCAATTGGGCCAGCGCTGCGCGCGCGGATGATTGGGATTGCGCGCACCGGGCTTCGGGTAGCGCGCGGGGGCAACGACTCATTCTCTAACGAACGGCCACTTTGAAAATGGGGGGTGCGCGCAATCGGGCTGGATTGCGCGCACCCGGCGGCAATTGCGCGCAAGAGGCTTCTTTTGCGCACAAAGGCCTTTGGGTTGAAATTTATTCAAAGGAAATGAGCCAAGGGGATTGCGCGCGAAGGCGGACCCCAAGGCTCTATTGCGCGAAAGAAAGGAGGTTACCTGAAGATCGGCATTGCGCGCGGAAGGGGTTGGATTGCGCGAACGAGCGACGCTTCGGATTCCGGCAACCTTCAAAACGTCGGGGGTCGCCTTATATTTATAGGCAACCCCGGGCGCGGAATCCGGTCTCGGGCGCGCAATTCGCCTCGCGGGCGCGGAATCAGGACCCCGCGCGCAAAGGAGCCGCGCAGGCCGCGGGCGCGCAAAATAGCGCGCCGGCCCAGCGCATTGCGCGCATCCCGGGAGGCTTGCGCACCGCGACTCAACATTGCGCGCGAGCCTCTGAAATTTCGCGCAAGCCCTCCGGGCCCTCCGGAACGTGCCTCTGACTCCAAATATCACTTCTCTTTCCGTATCCGGAGCTTCGTTTGGGAACAACGGACTTTTCCGGCGTCTACATTGGTGATACCATTTTTTATGTTGAACACCACATTAGAGTTTTCAAGACTTATGAGTCGGACCATTAACCTTTCTTGGATCAGTTTTTGGTAGTCTCCTTTGATCGTACCCTCGTGTCCTCGCCAATAGAGTTGGATCATGAGAGGTATAAGATGATAGTTCTAGACATGATCTAAGAGTGCTAGTAGTATTACAACTCTCATGTAGTTAGTTCTAGATCCGAAGTTCCACTTATTAGGATATGTATTCCCAGACATGGGAGTGATAGTGGACCCTGTAGAGGCTAAGGAAGCATGATTTTAATGGTCTCCTAGGGCATGATTATGGAAGCATATGCTCACAGTGATGTTTTCCGTCTACTGTTATCGATTGAGGTGATAGATCAATTGAGCTCTTTCTAGTTAAACATTTTTGAGTGATGATGGTGTAGTGTACCTCCAGTCAATGGTTATTACCCCTTTATTTCTTCTATGAGTTATGGAGGAATGGATTTTGGATATTGACTGAGAGATATTTCCCAATCATATATCCACTAGATATGTTCCTAATGTATTTCCTAAAGGTGGGGAGCACAAAATCCTTGATTAAGGATGGTCGATGGCACTGGTCATGCTATGGGAAATGGGACCAAGGTGGTATTTTTTCATTACTAGTATACCTAGGAGAAGGGTGGTTTCACTGAGATCCTTTAGCTAGGACAACATACAATCTATAAGGACTTTAGGCCCTTTTCTAGTTATTGCATCGGGCTAAAGAGGTGATATAGCGATTGACCCTGTGATTTGAGTTATATCAAGTTCTTGGTGTTCTATACATGCCATAGATAAAGAGGTATGGGGATGACTCATTGTATGATACCGACCTGAGTAAAATGGGATGTTAGAGTGTAGTTTCCTTTTCCAAGGAGTCGGTGGTATTGGAAAATGGTAGATAAAATCCCTTTTTGGGAATGTGTTTTCCTTGGATTTTTTAGAAGCACATGGAACCATTTAGGGAGCTCATGGGAGTGGGATATAAAGATGTAAGCTCAATATCCCCACATTTGTCTTAGTTTGTTCTTTTCGGGGATGAAAAGGTTTGATGAAGGTAATAATATAGAGACTTTGTTTTTTTGTAATAGTTTTAAATATTTCTTGGAACATTTTTGGAGTTAGGTGCTGAGATGATGTATGATTCTAAGGATTGTTGAGTCTATAATTAATTTTAAAAAAATATTAAATATATTTTATATCACATGCACATAGTTTTTCTGAAATAATCGAATATCTCATGAATAGAGTGTCAAATAAGAAATATGAGACCATAGTTGATCCCATATAATGAGTTTTATCCTAGGAATGAACTAAAGTTGATCATCACCATACATTTAGATGAGGAATCCATTGGATAGTGTGTTTAAATTAAAATAAATGATTTATAATTTATTTTAATTTAAATTACTTAATTAAAATCCTATATATATAACCTATTATGAATGTTTTCAAAGGGTTGGATGTATAACCATTCAAATATCTAAGAGGAGGAGGAGAGTGTTCTTTATTGGAAGATCATAATTGGATAATGACGAATGATCAGATCAAGGATGATCATGAGATGAATGAAAAATGTAGTGAGATCATCACCATAATTGTAAGAAGATGTATTCATTATGTTGTATTTGGTACCATATAACCATCTTTTTTATAATTTATGATAATATATATTCATTGTTTTGAATATTAATAAACTTCTTATCACATCATGATTGTTTTTCTACGTGACATAGTATGTGATAATGTCATAAGAGCAACTGTTTCACTGAAAGGACATAGCAGTTACATACTATGATGAAACCCATAAGTTATATGAAAATATTCTTAAAAATATATTATATAGTCAAATTAAATCATTTAAGAGACACAAATGATTCAGGATATCAGGGGTGGAGACTCATAGGACTTTGAGAAACCTTCGCATGGTATACTCCCTTGGTAATATCTAGTGTAGGATATTATGAGAACGAGACCCGCCAATAGGAAATCCACATTTATATGTGTCATTCGATATTCCTATCTATAGACAAGTGTATTGGTCCTTAGTCTTTATGATTATTATTAATGAGTGTTATAAGTCATGTAGTTTGATGTATTGATGAAAATCGTGATGACATATGTTAACGGTGAGGTAGGATATGTTGGTTGCATCCTGAGTAATATTTTATTAATGAATAATGAGAGAAATTATTTGTCCCTTTTATTCTTTAATGAATGTTTTTATCTCAATAACATTAATGGAAATGATATAGCCTAAATAAATCCATGACCATGGTGTTCTATAGGCATGTTTGATTTATGGAATTTGAAAGAAAGATACATCGAGCACATTGGTTGATGATAACAACATGCAACTTGCTTGATTAGAGATATTATGATAAAGAGATTATATTACACAGTAAGCATCCATATGAGGTATTATGTAATTATGACATTAACTTCTTTATCTCTAGGTACCTTGGTGTGTTGATAAATTCCAACCTTGGAATTTAGGATGCTTTACACAATGCCACTGAGAAAGAGGCCTACATGGTCACACACTAAGTGTATCTAGAATCCTAGTTAAATAATATATTATTATTTATTATTCAATAAGTTGAATAAATATTATTTTTGCACGTGGTTTAACAATTATTCATTTTTTTATCACATATATCCCATCACTATTTATTTGAGAGAATATTATGTGAGAAGGATATTTAATAAATATTTATTTGATATTTAGTGAATATAATATTTATTTATTTATTAGTGGATAATGTAGTGATATTTATTTATTAAATAAATATTCATTATTCACAACTTGATAAATATTATGGAGGAATGATAGAACGAGTTTATAGGTCCTATGAGAAATAATATATATTGATTATTATTTGATTAAATAATATTTAATTTAATTCATGAATTTTGAACATGTCAATAAATAATAATAATAATATTATTATTATAGACATGCAATTCCATAGGGAATAAATAATAAATAAAGGTAAATTGTGTAATTATTTATTTCTGACCCTAGTTGTATATAAACCCATTTTTTTCAAGAGATCTAGTTCATTTTTATGCACACAACGACATCCAAAGATAATCCTCTCAATCCCTAGAGAGATATCTCTCTAAGAAATCTCCCAAGAATGGAGAGTGATCTTCCTCCACCTTCCAATATTGATTATAGATAGGTCAATGATAATCCATTGGAAGTGATCATCTAGGTGATCAAAGGCGAACGATGCAAGCGATAGGATCTACCATGCTAGCGCCCAGAGATTCTTACGGTGATGTTCGATGATTTTTGAACCACATGTGGATCCCCTCTAGAGGTAATATAATATTGATTCCTACAACACAATGTAATTATGATGTAGATCCATTTTTTAGATCCATCAATTAAGAAATAATTTCATGTAAGCTAATTATTTAATTACTTAAATTAATTATAAATAATATGTGACGATCATGGGCTTTGGTTCCGACATTTATCCATTTTCTATATTCTTTGATTCAATTCTGTTTATAATCTAATTTACCATCATGTAAATCTTGGATTAATCACCGATCATGATAAAAATAAAATTATAGCATGGCCCATCAGATGCTTCCACTGTGCCCAGAACCTATAAGTTGTATCAGAGCTAGGTTGAATAATTATTTATAATTATTTAAATATCATTGATTGATTTACACATTTATTATTGGTTTACAATTATAGTTTAATCAATATTTTATCTGAATTCTAAAATGTGCTTTCTTCCTCTTTGTTTCATGTGAATATAATCAATAAGTTTAATTTTATGGACAACATAAAATCTAATATCTCATTCGGAAGTGCCAAGGAGTTTGGTTGGACAACACAAGAGTACATTATATTTACTAGTGTTTAATTCACCAATAATTAATTCAGAATTATTTCATGTCATGTGAATATATTACCCATGGTAAATTTAATTACACACAACCTATTGATCGATCCATACTGGCACATTGTCAGCCAATGTACACGTCATGTAACATCTGTAAACGGTGTGTAGTCATTTAGTCACAGATGAGACATGTATCCTCTTACATGGCCTATATGACTAGTGGATGTGTAACACATAGACTACACACCATGTAGCACATTTAGATGTCGTTTACTCCAAAATTTCCCATGTTATGGTTACATGTTGTGTCCCTAGGCATGTATCGTGGATATTCAGTGATAATTACAGATGACATGTATTTTAAATGTACACACCATGTAATTTTACCAATTTATCCATAATTGAAATTAATTTATTATAATTTTCAATCCTTATCAACATGTACTTTTGTGTGGACATTAAGTTTATAGGACATACCTTGTGATTGGTTCTTTTATGTATAAATGTTTAATTAATTTCTAAGTTATGTTTGGATCTTCATATCACATATAAGTTATATTACAGTTATTAATGTACACACATTGAAGCATTACATGCTACATAAAAATTAAAAAAAATCTTATAAACTGTGTGATCATTAAGTTGATAGTACATGACATGATATCACATGATAAGTCATGTATGCCACATGTCGAACAAGTAAAAAATATATGAGTATAATACATGTTGGGTAGTTATCATGGCTACTCGCCGAGTTTCTTCTATGGTACATTTTTGTACAAAGTTAATTTTAAAAATTATTTAATTTTTTTATAATTATAATGTATGATAATCCAAAGGAAATTCAGATGAGAATTAAGATAAAATAATTGATTAATTAAATAATATATTTAATTTATTAGAGAATGATTTATCATAAATAATAATGATTAGAATTGAATGATAATTTTATTATATTCATAATTCATTTCATGCGTATGGATAATCATGTGACTAGACCAGGCCATTGCATGTGATGGGTTTCATTTAATTTATTATTAAATTAATTTGTTAGCCTATGTGTCATCTCTCATATCATCATATAAGGGATTTCATTCCCATGATTTCACTAATTTAAACCCCTTAACCAATATTTTGGTTCCACTCACCCGTGTGTGAGTTAAAAAATGTAATGGATAGAACCCCTAAGCTAGTGGAGGTGGTTTGAGTATGGAGTTGAGGCGAAACAAATCAAAGAGAGATATATTGGTTGACTTGTGGAAATATAAAACACAAAACATAATTGGTGTTTTTACCCTAGGTCGATGGTTAGTTTATTATCCTCTGGATAAAATAACAATTAGTAAAAGAAAATGATCATACAAAATCACTCTCAATAAATCATCTATTTTTTTTTATTTTAACAAAAAAGTACAAGGAAAACATAACAAATGTGGAAAAATAAAACCCAAGATCATGGGGGTTTAATGTAGTGGAGACAAATGGAATATACTTGAACAAGGTTTTCTCTCTCATATGGTAAGGATCCATGAATAAAAAAACAAGATATTTTTCACCTTGATTAACTCTCGATGCTAAAAAATCAACAACCATATTCCCTTCATTCCATGTACGAAAAAAATCTATTCTTCTATTCATGACCCCTTTACAACTTTAAATGGTATCTTGAATGGACTAGTGGGTAACTCCCAGACTATATAGGGAATTTTAAATAACAAGAGAGTCTGTTTCCATGACCACAAGATGAATGTTTCTCTGAATACACATCTGGTGATTGATGAGCATTTCTTGGGATTTATCCTAAAGGGAATCACCTCTACCAAATAAATTTTAAAAGGCCATGATAAAAGATCCCTTGGTGTCCCAAAAAACACCGCCACCCTATATAAACCCCATGCTACATTAACTATCTATGTTCATCTTGAGACCTGACCAGTGAGGGTACCAACAAACCTATCTCCCCTGCAAATAGTTGGAAGCATTGTTAGAGCCAGACATACCAGACATGATATGTCTTAGAGAAGTTGTTTCCTCACAGTATTTACATAGCCTAACCAAGTCCATCAAAGTTTTCCTAGTTTTAAAAATAAGGCCCATTCTGGAACTTGGGGATCATTCATGCCTAGCTTTGTTCCTCTTTTTCAAGATACCTCGGTACCCCACTGCAAAGATGAGAGCTCTCAACTTCTTTTCATAGACAATTCTTATTATCTCCTAAAACCACATACCAATTAAGGTCACACTTCGATTCTCCTGGAGAACCCAACTAGTGAAACCTTCAAACACATGCCACACCATGCTTTCTCATTCTCCATTGAGGAAGAGATGCTCAAAAGTATAAACCTATGGTTACCTGCAGTAGTGCCACCATAAAGACAAACTCTCACCCATATGTTCGATATTATCCTTGATTGGTGTCACTTTCTTAATTTCACACCACACCATAAAGTTAAAATTTATCAGGATATCTTTACTCCAAAGCACTTCTCCCCATTTATCGTGATCATTGGTCACCATATTCATTCTATAAAATTCTTTAGCGTAAAAATATCTAGAGGAGGATCTCATGATGAAAATATAATAAAGATATATATTTATCACTATTATATCAAATCTAGTTCACTTATATTAATCTATAATTGATTGGATGAATCTCGGGTCTACAATCACTTTTATGAAGGTAATGTTAGGGGCATGACATCTAGGAAATCCAAGCCTCATTCCTACAAAGCTATGCTCCCAAAAATTGATGTCTATTCACCCCACAATCCAAAGGGCGTTCTATTAGAGATTATATAAGTGAGACTAGATCATGAGTCAGATAGAAAAAGGTATACCTCTTTGCATGTACATATCAACCCCATACCTATCCCGCATGAGCCTACCCTAAATCATCTTCCCTTTAAAGATATCCTATGAAAGTTTTTCATGTAGGCACCAAATCGTAGAAAAGAAAATTCTAACATTGATACCAGCCTCACACAAAGGTCATTCCATATTTTCAAGTTACATGGTTATTTGATTATGAATGTTTTTTCAAGATCACATGAATTAATGATTTAACAAGCATGTAAGATCTAACTAAAATAAATTGTCTTATGTGTAAATATTATATAATATATGGTTAATCACTTAAGTAAATACACTTAATATTAAAAATAATGTAATAAATATAATAATTTTTAAATTGTGCATAAATTAAAAAATACATCAATTATATATATTAAGTCGGTATATCCTTCCACTACTTTAGTTAAAACCAAACCACAGTTCAAAGTGCTTGACCAACCAAAGATGGGGTGCTTTCAATTATTAGGGAATTATAACATGATGTTTTGGGTTGAATTAAATTAGCTCACATCAAGGGTTGACTGGAAAAAAAGTACTTGGTTTAACTAATAGTTAAGAATTGAGGAAATCCTACTTATGGATTTCTGGATTGGGGAGTCCACTCAATAGATTACGGAACTGCGAGTTAATGCATTTAAGATTTGGAATTCCTACGTAAAACCCATAAAATTGATTTTATAGCCAATTTTGGGGAGATGGGAAGGGGAATATAGATACTTTCCACTAGAATGTCCATGTAACAAGATATTCTGAAGCCAATGGTAAGGGCTATTAGGTTTTGATAAAATAGTTGGAGATTAATAAAAATAATATTTATTTGTTTGTCTAAATTTTATCCAATAAACCACTAAATCTTTGTTCATATTATTTTTTAAATAATCGTAAAATGACTACAAAAATATCACTGTGACCCATACTTGAGAAGTAAAACCTTCTCACTAGCATAAATTTCTAATAGTGGAAAAGACACATACACATTATCATATTCCATGAAAGGAAATTTTATGTGCTGAAGGGACCTATTTCTGATGTGCTTGGTGATGAGGCTAGTAAGGATGAGTTATCTATCTATGAGAAACATTTGAACAATGCTACATATGTTTAGTGTTTCATTATATCATCCATGACCAAAGATATTTTAATGCAACATGAGGATATGGATGAATATAACATGTTGTATCACCTTTAGGATCTCTATTAAGATAAGGCAAGACAAGAGAGATATGATATCTCAAATTCTTTGTTTACAACTAATATTGATTAATCTATACCATATGGGCCTCATGTAGTCAAGATTATTGGCTACATTGAATTATTAGAAATTTTATGGATTAAATTACCTGATGAGTTGTGAACAATTCTCATACTTTCCTCACTACCCCAGACCTTCTCTAGTTTTATTATCAATTATAAGTTGAGCAATAATTAGAAGAGTCTTTTGAGAATTATTAATATGATTTGGAAAGTTAATAAGGACATTGGGAATGAAAAACTCATAGTCTTTATGGTGAATGAGAAAATGAATAACAAGGTGAAGGGTCTTAAGACACACAACAGGTATAAATATCCTGATTACTATCCTTCCAAGAAGAGGAAGATCCAAAGGCATGGAAAGGAAAATGAGTCAGTATGTTTTGAATATGGAAAGAAAGGCCACTGGAAGTGGAAATGAACCTAGAATCAAGGGGTATCTAAAGGTGAATTCGTTATCAAGAGTAATCATTTAATTTCTACACATTGGGTATTAGATAAAATGTGCGGTGTTCACATATCTGTTAAAATGTTGGAACCTTGTAGATTATGAAATATTTATAGAGGAGATGTGGATTGGTGAGCTTTCATTGGCATGAGGCTGAATTATCTAGCCATTTTTTACTTCCACCTTTCATTTATAACATAAATTATATTTCTTTTAATGGATTTTTATTCCATAACAACAATTACAAAGAAAATAAAATTTGTATCATTCCAAGATGAAGATGGTTTTATTTTTAATTTTGGAAAGAATTTTTTTTCTTTTATAATGTAAACATATGTTATGGTATGAAACATTTTAAAAATGGTATTTATGTATTAAATTAAGAAAACTAAGTATTATAAATAGTGAAATAACATGTTCTCATGACTCATATAACATCCATATATAGAAATACATCACCGTCTTAGTCATGTAAATGAGAAGAATTTGAAAAAGCTATGTCAATATGGTTATTTAGACTCTTCTAAGGTAAAACATCATAAAATATGTCATGATTTTTTACAAGGAAAAATGAAAAAACCACTATTCGGTGGATAGGGTGAAAGGAAACAAATATTTTAGGATTGGTACACACTGATGTGTATGGACCGTTTCCTGTATAATCTATATGTGTGTATTCTTACTTCATAACTTTTATTGATGACTTGAGTTGATATGGTGCACAAGAGCCTCATACCAGTTCATGTGGACTTGATAAGTGCATCCAAGAGACCTGAGTTCAAATCTGGTCAGAGATATAGGTTTTGCGTTTTTGTTGCAGTACTGTAGTAGGTACTGTGCTTTTAGAACTATTCATCTGTTTGGGATTTCAGGCCATCGGTTTCGTCCTTGGGTCCTTCAAGGCCTTCGGGCCACCCAAAGCCTTCGGTCTAGTGAGGTTTTTGGGCCACCTCAAGGCCTTCGGGCCACCTCAAGGCCTTCGGGCCATCTCAAGGCCTTCGGGCCACCTCAAGTCCTTCGGGCCACCTCTTGTCTTTCAGGCCACCTGAATTTGTGCTTAATTGACCAGACAGACTCTACAAGGTGAAGACTCCAGATGAAGATTAAGAGTACGCACATTCACTAGAGCAGAAGCTAATGGATTTCGAAGAAATAGAAGGTATGCCATTATCCATTGGGACCAGCCTATGCATGCATGATAAGCCTATCCGAATAGCCATGCGAAGGTGGAGAGCTGAAATCATGAGGTTGAAGCTAAGGTGGAGCAGTTCCATGTAGTTATACTCTATATATTTTCTATAAGACCAAAGGGTCATGTAATATCTTAGGATACTGGCCTTGTGAGGGTTCCCCCTCATCCCTTGAAAGGTGGATTATCAAAAATAAATAAAAAGAAGGCCTTCAAACCATTCAGGTGACTTGAGTTGATATGACTATGTCAACTTGATGAGGTATACGTCTGAGTCATTTGAAAAAATAAAATAATTAAAGAATGAAGTAGTGAATCAAATTGGAATGAATATAAATAATCTTCGATCAAATTGAGGTGTTGAATATATTAACCAAGAGATTATCAATTTTTATAGGAGTTTTTGATTTTATCCCAACCCACTCCACCTTACACACCATAGTGGAACAGTGTTAGAGAAAGGAGGAACTATACCTTATTAGACATATTAATGTAAATGAGGAGTCATGCAGATATTACATTATCCTTTTGGTGATATTAATTAAAAACTATGACATGCAAAATAAAATGAGTACCAACTAAAGTATAAAATACAGTTCCCTTTGAGTTATGGAATGTAAAACAACTCATTCTGTCACATACACATGTATGGAGTTGCAGGGCATTTGTTAAGGCCTTCTCAGGAAAAAAACTAAAACGTCAACTAAAAAGGTTTATCTGTATAGGGAATCCCAAGGAAACAAAGGGAAACTACCTATACAAGCCCTCAGAAAAGAAATCAACTATCACTAGATAAATCATATTTCTTGTGAGGGAGAACATCCTCAAAAAGGATAATGGGAGGAAAATTAACTTTTATGAAGTTGATTCTCAAGATAAACAAGAGTTTTTACATGAATATATTACATAGGTCCCCATGTATGAAGTAGTTATTGAAATACAATTACTTTATAGGAGCACTAGATGGGTAAGAGAACCATAGAGATATGGTTTTCTAGTCACCAAAGATGGTGAATCATTATTGTTTAACAATGATGACCCAATATACTACAAAGAGGTAGTAGAGATATAATAAGCTATAAGATGAAAATAATACATGAATTATGAAATAGATTCCATGTATCGGAACCAAGATTGGGTTCTGGTCTATGCGCCAGTTGATGTAAATCCCATAGGGTTCAAATGGGTATTCAAGATAATATTGGACATGGAAGGTAAAGTAAATACCTATAATGAAAGGATGGAAACTAAAGGGTTTAACCAACATTAAGAAATTGAATAAGATACCTTTTAACAAGTTTCCATGTTTAAACCCATCAGAATTATAATTTATTTATGAGCGTACCATGATTATGAAATTTGGTAGATCGATGTCAAAAAAGATTTCCTTAATGAGAACCTTCAGAAAGATGACTACATGACACAACTAAAAGGGTTTGTGACACCAGGTGATGAAAAATAGATTTACATGTTTCAAAGATCCATTTATGGATTGAATAAAGTATCTATATCATGGAACATTCAATTCGATGAAGCTATAATAGAATTTTGTTTCATTGATAATTAATTTTAGACGTTTACAAGAGGTTTAGTGAGAATGTGGTTGTTATCCTAGTTGTATATTTTGATGAAATATTACTTATTGGAAATGATATACTAACATAAAATCTATTAAGTATTGGTTAAACAAGTGTTTCTCCATGAAGGACCTAGGTAAGTCAGTATATATTCTGGTGATCATGACCATTCATGATAAATCCAAGAGGCTGATTGGACTAACTCAAAGTATGTACATTTACCAGATACCAAAGAGATTTAGTATGGAAAAATCCAAGAGGGGATTGGTTACAGTGTCACATTGTATATATATTTCTATGAAAATGTGTCCTCATACACAATAGAATAAAGATGGAATGAGTAAGATTCCATACACTTAAATGATATGATCAGTCATATATACCATGTTATGTACTAGAATTGATGTCGCCTAATCATTGAGTATGGTAATAAGATATCAAGTAGATCCAGGAGAATAACATTGGTCTACTATTACGGTTATCCTCAAGTATCTGATAATAACTAAGGATATGTTCATGGTGTATGGAGGATATGAGGAGTTGGCCATCAAGGTTTATACTGATGATAGTTTTCATATAGATTAGAATGATCTAAAGTCATCGTCAGGATGTGTTTTCAGTCTCAATGGAGGATCTGTGAGCCAAAGAGTTCAAAGAATCTAGTTGTTGCTAATTTTACAGTGGAGTCCGAGTATATAAAATAATCTCATTAATTCAATAAATTCATTTGTATATTAATATTTATCCACGATCTTTATGTGGTACTTAGTAGTAAAAACCCTATCCCATTGTATTGTGATAATATTGTAGCAGTGGCTCTGGTAAAACAGACAAGATCACACCCATGGATAAAGAACATACTCTAGAAGTATCCAATCTTGAGGGATTTTTATCAAAATGGTGAATTCACAGTAAGTAGAGTTCCCATAAATAAAATGTGGGTTACCCATGAAGAATGTGATATCTTAATAGAAGAATGGGTATTATTTGAGAGCTAGTGGACTGAAGGTTGTTAACATTTGGCTCTATTTTAAGTGGGATTCTGTTGGAGTTGGTATCCTAGAACCAACTTCTATGAACTTTATGATAATATGTATTTTTTTGAATATTAATAAACTCCTTATCAAATCATGATTGTTCTTTTGTGTGGCATATTATGTAATAATTTCCTAAGAGTACTTATCACACTGAAAGGTCATAATTGTTCCCAGCAATGATGAGAACCCTAAATTTCCATGAAAAAATTATTAAATATATGTTCTATATCTAGGTGAAATCATCTGAGTGACACAAATGATTTAGGATATCAGGGGTGGAGAATCATAGGATATTGAGGAACCTTCTCATAGTGTAATCCCTTAGTAATATCCAGTGTATGATATTATAAGAACAAGACCCACTAGTAGGAAATCTATATTTATATGTGTCATTGGATGTTTATATCTATGAGAATGTGTATTGGTCCTTAGACTTCAATATTATTATTAACGAGTGTTATAAGTCATATAATTAGATGTATTGACAAAATGGTGATGACATATATTCACAGTGAGGTAGGATACATTGGGTGTGTCATGATTAATATTTCATCAATGAATAATCTGAGAAAATATTTTTCACTTATATTATTTTAAAGATGTTTATATCTCAATCCATTTTATAGAAATGACATATCCTAAATAAATCCATGGTAATGGTGTTCTATAGGCAAGTTAATTTTTTTTTTGGAAATTTAAATAAAGAGACATAGAGAATATAGGTTGATGGAACAAGCATGAAAACTACTTGATTAGAGATATCACAATAAAGAGATTATATTATACAGTAAGCATCCTTATGAGGTATTATGACATTGTATAATTAACTTCTTTCTCTATGTGTGACTTGACATATTTGTAGAAGCTAACCTTGGACTTTAGGCTGTTTTTCCTATTGCCACTGAGAAAGAGGCCTAGATGGTCACACACTAACTATATATAGAATCCTAGTTAAATAATGTATTATTATTTATCATCTAACAAGATGAATAAATATTATACCTGTATATGGTTTAATAATTATTCATGTTTTCTTGATTGCATATATTCCTTCAACAATTATTCAAGAGAATACAACGTGAGTTTAATATTTAATAAATATTTATTTTATATTTTGTTAATATAATATTTAATTATTTATTTAAGAATAATGAAGTGATAATTAATAATTAGAAAAATAGTCTTTATTTGAGGCCCAATAAATTTTTTGGAGGAATGATAAACCATGTTTATAGGTCCCATGGGAAATATAATATATTTAATATTATTTGTTTAAATAATATTTAATTTAATTCGTAGGTTTAGAACACATCAATAAATAATAATAATAATAATAATAATATAGACATAGGGTTTTGAATGGATTAAATAAATATTAAAGGGAAATTTTTTAATTATTTATTTCTAAAACTAGTGGTATATAAACCCAATTATATTATTCTTCAAGAGAGACAATTCATTTTTTGTGCACAATGAAATTCGAGGAGAATCCTCTGAATCCCTCTCCATGAATGCTCCCACGAATAAAGATTGATATTTCTATACCTTACACTCTAGATTTTAGAGAGATCAAGGATAATCCTTTGGAACCAATTTTTGTGGTGATCAAAGTCGAATGATGAAAGCTATAGAATATACCATTCTATCACCTGAAGATTCCTACGATGATGTTAAAAAATTCATGGAACAAGTCTGGATCACCTCTAGAAGGAATCTAATGTCATTAATAAAAATAAATGTTGGTATGGCATAGATTCAATGTCATATCCATCAACAAATAAATAATTTCATGTAAGGTAATTCTTTAATTTCTTAAATTAATTATAAATAATATGTGATGATACTTCACTTCCGTTCATATGTTTATCAATTTTCAATATTATTTGATTCAATTCAATTGAGTACAGTGTTTATTATCATGTAAATCTTGGATTATTCATCGATCATCAAAAAAATCAAAGTTGGTCAGGACCCATATGAAGCTTCTATTGTGCCCAGAATCTATACTTCACCAACGATCGATCTGTAATTGATTCGGGATCATCAATTGTTGTTTTCTATCTTTTGATTAAAAGTTTGAGCATGGATTCATATATTCTTTTATAGATCTACGATTATCATCCCTTCACATGATCCCATTAAATAATTTTATTTTTCTAAATCAATTATTTGTTTTATTATTTCATTCTATCACCCATGATTCTGCCCCTATCTATTGATGTCCAGGATCACATTTGGAAATGATGATTATTGCCTTTATGTTATGTGACTTTATCCTTCTATTCTTGGAACTCATCATTGTTAATTGGTTGAATGGTGATTTGATGATATCCATGAATACTGACCATTGTTCGTTCATTATTTAACACAACGAATCGTGGTCATGAGTTCACATTTGGATTTTGGAGATGTGATATAGGCATGAAAATTATGAAGGGAACCAAACATTGATCAGATATCAGTGGTTTCATAATGTGTCAGATCAATATTGTGGGTGTAGGTTTATGATCGAGGTGTGATGAGAATGATGGGTAATCATATGTGGTTTAAGATCAGATCAAAGATCCCCATTTTCCCAACTGATGCGCACTGACGACGTGCGGTGTGATGGGATCAGCTCTGAGTGGAGGTTGTGCATTGTGTTTCATGGTGGGGGCTACCTGATGCGTATGTGACCGTGGATCAGAGGCGAGAGGGACACTTCTTAGTAACAGAGCATATTTTTGAGTAATTATTGGAGTTTTCCTCATGAATGAGGGAGTTTATTATCACACGATCATATTGGTAATAATACTAAAAGGAAACAAAAAAGTTTTAATGTGAATGGAGCATGGGCACCCCATTTTGGTCTGACTAAGGGAGAATTCATACCCCATTCCCATTATTATTATTACTATAATAATAATAATTATAATAATAATGACATTATCTATGAGATATGGTGTTGGGGTGCAAGGGAGAGAGTTCGAGACCCCCTGTGTGTGCATGCAGCATTTAGAGAATGAATTCATATTCCTTTTAATTTTATTATTATTATTATTAATGATTGAAATAAATAAAAAGTGTTTAAATGGTTAATTATTTATATGAATGTAAGACAAGGGGGTTGAAGAGTTTGGGCATGACTTTCCCTTTTTGAAATAATGTTTTCTAAAAATAATAATAAAAATTATTATTGTTGTTGTTGTTGTTGTCAAAACCCCGATTCCGTTGTAGCTTCTTTGTACGATGATGGATTGACAATCTGTTTGTGGTAGCCTAAACCTGACATTGTGACAGACATTTTAAGACCAATTTTGGATATATATTTTGGGCTCATTGATCAGTTCCATGAATTGACCAATAATAATAATTATTATTATAATTATAATAGTAGTAATAATAATAATAATATTATTATTATTATTATTATTATTATTATGGAATCTTGTGTTTGACATATCTTTTTAATACGGTGTTAGAATAATGATCCTTTTGTGACATTGAGACCCTAATATTGATGTATACGTTTCAAGACCAATATTTGGAATTTAGTTGAGGCTTGTGGCTCAAACCCATGAAACGTCATCTGAACATGATGCGGTGAAATGTGTTTTTCACTAGGTGTCCATTTTGAGCAATTGAATAGCCCATACTAAGTATTTTTCTATGAGTACCACAACGGTATGACTCATTTATCCATTCATGGACATTTTAGATGAAATAATAGTGGATGTATGTTTTTTTACATCGAATAGATGACAGTCCTCATGAATTTTTTAGGATTTTGGACAGACATTCCGTGAACTCTGGGAGTGCATCGTCACACTCAGGGACACACAAGAATATACTGAGACCTAGAAACATCCAGGTATGTGTCCAGATAGTGGAGTGGGACCACATGCTATGTGGACACCCTTACATGCAGTGTTCATCTTTATGAATCTTCTACCTCTCATACATCCTTCATTTTGACTCAAATTGTTTCTCATGAGTAACATAACTTGAGTGTTTTCCTCATAGAACATGATTGTGGCCTTCATAGTATATTTTGAGATATGATAAACGATTTTTTGTTCATGAATATCATTTAGGTGATGCATGATGGTGATAGTGATTAGGAAGGATCGCCCGAGAGAGGTTGGAATGGTACCCAACTTACGTACTGGGGTGTGATTCCTCTATTTATCTACCTATTGAGTGGTAACCCCTAACAGACTAGAGCAGGGGTCCTCTACCTACGGATTAGTACCCCTTGATGGACTAGGGTGTGGGACCTCTACCTATTGAGTGGTACCCCCTTATACACTAGGTCATGAATCTTCTGTCTATATACTTAGTGGTTCCCCCTAATATACTAGGGCATATGTCCTCTACCTATTGAGAGGTACCCCACTTATGCAGTAGGGTGTGGGTCCTTCATCTATATTATAAGTGTTAGCCCCTTATAGACTAGGCTGTGAGTCCTCTACATACTGAGTGGTACCCCTTGAAATATAGGGTGTGGGTTCTCTACCTCCTGAGTGGTACCCTCCTAACACACTAGGGTGTGAGTCCTATACTTGGAGGTTATTCCCCTCCATGAATATGCATCACAGTAGTGAGGTGTGGTTTCTCCGCAAATTTACTTCTTTAGAAAAACATGTGAGATTCTAGGCATCGATGATGGACTCTTGGAAATATTCACATAATCATTATTCTTAGTTAGAATATGGAGATGGACATCTCCTTTATCTCTTGTTTTGGATTTCTATTAATAATATCTAGGTTTTTGTTATGGTTTTTTCATTATATATTGATTTAAATACCTTCATTTTTATGATCCTACTACTTCTATCGTGTTTTATATTTCTCCTTATTTAGTTTTTAGGGTTCCCTAATGGGTATTTATATACTCACCCATGCATGGGATTTTACAACATGTTTCATGTCTTCTGTATATGAAAGATATGCCAGAGGTGATTTTAGAGGATTATATGGATACTTGCGTTCATTTGATCACGTACGGTGGTTGAGTATTGGAGATTAGTAATTGGATCTCTCAATATTTCTTTTTTCAATTGTTTTCTATTTTGGATATATTTTATGGTTGAGCATGTATTTTTTTCATTTACTTTTTAGATTACACGGTCATATTCTTTTGTATTCTCTAGAGGTTATTATATGTATGGTTTTGACTCTAGATGTTACCGTCTTTTATTATTATTTATCTACACTTATGCATGTAGATGGTTGGGTGAATGCATAAATTTACTTTATGAAAAGGAGTCACATTTTATTTATGTCTTTTAGAACTTTTCACTGCCCATGACCTATAGAGGCAGGCATGGAGTAGTTGAGTCTTATCCTTCTACCTTCCAGATGGGTCCTAGTGGATGGGTAGTGACATTATGATATCATTATCAAGTTCATGGAATGTGAAACAATTATTCTATAATTAAAAGAATTATGAGGGGGTTTAATACATTTTGAGAATTTTGATATGGTTGGATAAAGATGAAATGAACTTCGGTATAAATGTTTTTGATTTTTAGATTTTAGAAAAATGGTAAACTGAAATATGTAAGAGTAATCCAGGATAATAAATAAAGGTACTTAGAAATAATAAAGTGATATGTAATAGTAACTAGACAAATACATTAAAGTAACTAGGATGATACATACTAGTTTCTAATGACCTAAATTTTTTTAAAAAATTTAGGTGAATTTTGTGAATCTAAATTAGATTCATTTAAATAAATGGCCAATTTAATGATTTTTTAAATGTGATTTGTATCACCTTGAGTTTTTAAAAGAAGAAAATTAAGTTTGATTTAATAAAAAAATGAAAAAAAGATCTTAGAAGAGAATTAAACACCCAAAGACTTGAAAAAATATTTATTTATTTTTAAATAAATTCTACCTCTTTGATAACTTTCAAATGCACACAACTCCGAGTTTGAATGAAACACGATACTTTATTGAAATATAATTATTTAAACATTACAATTATAAATTATCCATTAAATTAGAGGGTATTAATAGTGATAAATAAATTATTAAAATTTTATACACATGTATAATATAAATTCAATGTTTATATATCAATTTGAAATAAAATAACAACAATTTGAAAGAGGAAGAAAGTTTTTCTGAAAAAAAATGTATTTTTCATTAAGACAATTTAGTCAGGCTTTGCGCACATAATTTAAAATTTATTTCCAACACATTTTGAAAATTTATTTGACTAAATAAACTTAATATTTGAAATCATCATGTAAAAATTATGTTAGGGTGATTATTTGATAATTTCTTGAAAAATGAATTTTTTTGATGAATAGTGAAAAAATACTGAATTTTATTTGAAAACTGCCTTTTTGTTTAAATTATTTATAAAAAATTTATATTTTAAATTGTTTTTAAAGTAAAATTACATCAATTATACATCAATTAATTCTGTTTAGTTCATTTGAATAAATTTAATATTGAATTTGGATATAAAAACAATGAAAACTTTTGAACCTTTGTCTTTAATAGCTCGCTTTCTCATCACATCTGCAGGATTAATTTTAAATTAAAATTTTCCACTTAAATGAATTGAATTTGGAAAAATAGATTATTTATTTTTAATCATAATAATTTATAATTTATAATAATTTCAACTTAATTTTTTACCAAAATGAATAGTGAATGCAGAAAAAATAATTATTGTGGTTAAGGTAAAAATGGGTTTACTGAGGGTTAAACTAAAATATAAGGTTAAAAATGACATATATAATTTCCTAAAAACTATTTTATTGTAATATTATAACCTTTTAACCTATAATGTTATATAAATTACCATTTTGGACCCTTGTTCCATATGAAAAACCGAAGAGCACTCATTTATTTTCAAAAATACCAAGTGTATCCTCTCCCCACTTATAAATGGTCACCTAGTCCCCTATCTTCTTAACACATTAAAATTCATTGGGATCAAGAAATACTTACCCAAAAAACTTCACTGCTTCCCTAACCTAATCCGAGAAGCCTTGGTTTTTATTAAAATCCAACCTAGGAAGGATTTAGTGTAAACCTAAGTTGGATACCCGAAAAAGAGGTAATGTTCATCAATGAGAATATTTATTTTATTTCTCTCTCCACATCCTTAAATTATTATTAATACACGATGATATTATAACATAAGTATCTTAAATAATATTATATGTTTTTATAATATGTTAATAACCAAAAACCATCTCCACTTCCCTCAAATGGGTTACGAAACCATTGTTTATGTGTACGGCGGACTATCACCTCACGAACCGATCTCATTCGTTCTTCCATTACCTCCTGTCATAGTTGGGTGTGATGATGGATATGAAGTATATGTGTGATATTTATAACATAATTATACCTATTTATTAATTATATCATATATATCATTTTTTAATTTCAATTCTTTAGGGGATACGATAACGTCCCTCGTGTTTAAGGTGGACTACCGCCTCACGAAGTGATGTGATTCATCTTTCACTAAAACATTACATATAATGTTACAATGATAATGTTAATGAATATATTTGATATAAATGAAATAATTATTATATTCATCAGATATTTATCATTATAAAATTATAATATATCATTTTATTTTTTACGCTAAAAAGATGATAACATCGTTTGTGTAGGTGTGAATTACCACCTTCACGAAGTGACGTGACTCTGTTTTATCACCATACCAAATGGATGTTACATATAAATATATTTAAAAAATAATATTTCATATATGATATAAGTATCATTAAATAATTATAAAATATTACTTACCTTCTTTTCAAAATAATCATTGAAAAATGGAAATGTTACTCAGCATAAGTACAACCTACCATCTCCATGATTGTAACATAGTTCATTTTTCATAACCATATTTCATGTTTGACATTAAAAGTATAATTGATGTATAAATATGATAATTATTTCATGATTATTATTCTTTATATTTTTTTGACCCCGGAAAACGCAGTCCCAAAATTTTACAAATGCTTCCATACATGATCCAAGATCATAGAAAGTTTCTTAAGCTTCGATTTGGTAGGTCACAGGGCCCAAACGGAGCTGCGGATTAGGAGTTTTGGACATTTGAAGTTGGGATGGAAATCTGGTTCGCGAAGCCCATTCGCGAAGCCCCCTCCGTGATCGTGGAGCGCCGCCGCGAAGCAATGAGGTGGAAATCTCTACGAACTTGTTTGACGTTCGCGACGTTCCGTGAAGACCCACCATGAAACATAGGAGGCGGGATGCTCCGCGAACGAATTTGACGTTCGTGAACCCTCTGTGAAGCAAAAGAGGCGGGACGGCTCCGCGAAGTGCTTTCACGTTCATGATGTTCCACGAAGATCCGCCGCGGAGCAAGCTCCATCTTTGCGTCGAGGGAGCTTTGCTTCGCGGCGCCCTTGCCTATAAATACCCAGCTCACCCCCTTCTCCGGACGGATGGCCATAGCAACTTCGCCCCTTGGGCGGCCGAGGGGAGCTCCGCATTACGGTTCCGCGAAGCCATGATCCGCGAGAAGCTTCCTTCGCGTTGCTGTTCCATGAGCCGAGGCTCCATTAGTCTATGCTCCACGAGCCCATGCTCCGCGATGCTTCTCCACGAGACCAAGATCCGCGAGACCCCTTTGCTCCGCGAGACCCCTTTGCTCCGCGTGACCCTTTTGCTCCGCGAGGCCATGCTTCGCGAAGCTACTTCGTGAAGACCTATCCTTCGCGATGATCCTACCTTCGCGCCCACCAATCCATACCGCGGGGGCTGCGCCCCCGCCCCCCGTTCGAGGTCAGTTCCAGGCTTCGGTCCCAGCCCTCCAGGCCAATCCCTTCGAAACCGTCACAGACCCCCTTGAAAAATGGAGAGTCGCACCATGAACTTTTCAGGCCGGGACGTCGGGATTTTCCATTGCACACTCATGCGCACCCACCTTCAACCTATGGAATAGCATGATTTGAGATGCTCCTCCACACACAATGAATCACCTAGAGTCGACATATTCCTCTTGGTTTCATTCTCATGTCTTGAGTTGAGATTCTCATCACCAATTCCCCGAGTACCTTGAGACGAACCATTCCTCAGGTAACTCCTCCAAACCCAATCACTTGGCTCTGATGCCAGGTTGAACCAGAAAGGGCCGCCCTTGCGTAAGACCCAACACCAACCATTTCTAGGCACCTTCTTCCTAGTAGTCCTATCTACATGACTTTAAACTATAGTAATCCTTATGTTCCAAACAAAGGATGTCTCTTGCTCCAAACAAGAGATGCCTCATGCTCCAAGAATAAGATGCCAATAGTTCTATCTACATGACTTTAAATTGTAGTAATCCCTATGTTCCAAACATAGGATGCCTCTTGTACAAAACAGGAGATGTCTTATGCTCCAAGCATAAGATTCCAATAGTCATATCTACACGACTATAAACTGTATTAATCCCTATGTACCAAACATAGGATGCCTCTTGCCCTATACGAGAGATGCCTTGTGCTCCAAGCATGAGATGATAACAGTCTTACCTACATGACTCTAAACTGTAGTATTCTCCATATGTTCCAAACATAGGATGCCTCTTTCCCTATATGAGATATGCCTCATGCTCCTAGCATGAGATGCCAACCGTCCTATCTACATGACTTTAAACTACAGTACTCCCTGTCTAACAAATGATAGGATTCCCCTTGCACCAAGCAAGAGATGACTTATGCACCTAGAATGAGATGCCAACAGTCTTACCTACATGACTCTAAACTGTAGTATTCTCCATATGTTCCAAACATAGGATGCCTCTTGCCCTATACGAGAGATTCCTTATGCTCCTAGCATGAGATGCCAACAGTCCTATCTACATGACTTTAAACTGCAGTACTCCCTATCTAACAATTGATAGGATGCCCCTTGCTCCAAGAAAGAGATGCCTTATGCTCCTATCATGAGATGCCAACATTCTTACCTACATGACTCTAAACTGCAGCATTCTCCCTATGTTCCAATCCTAGGATGCCTCCTGCCCTATACGAGAGATGCCTTATGCTCCTAGCCTGAGATGCCAAAAGTCCTATCTACATGACTTTAAACTACAGTACTCCCTATCTAAAAAATGATAGGATGCCCCTTGCACCAAGAAAGAGATGCCTTATGCTCCTAGCATGAGATGCCAACAGTCTTACCTACATGACTCTAAACTGTAGTATTCTCCCTATGTTCCAAACATAGGATGCCTCTTTCCCTATACGAGAGATGCCTTATGCTCCTAGAATGAGATGCCAACAGTCCTATCTACATGACTTTAAACTGAAGTACTCCCTATATAACAAATTATAGGATGCCCCTTCCGCCAAGCAAGAGATGCCTTATGCTCCTCGCATGAGATTCCAAGAGTCCTATCTACAAGACTCTAAACTGTAGTACTCCCTATGTTCCAATCATAGGATGCCTCTTACTCCAAACAAGAGATGCCTTATTCTCCAAGCATGAAATGCCAACAGTCCTATCTATATGACTTTAAACTGTAGTACTACCTATCTATCAAATGATAGGATGCCCCTTGCGCCAAGCAAGAGATTCCTTCTACTCCTAGAATGAGATGCCAATAGTACTATCTACATGACTATAAACTGTAGTACTCCCTATCTAACAAATTATAGGTTGCCTCTTGCCCTATACGAGATATTCCTTATGATCCTAGCATGAGATGCCAATAGTCCTTTCTACATGACTCTAAACTGTAGTAATCCCTATGTCCCAAACATAGGATTACTCTTGCTCCTAATAAGAGATGCCTTATGCTCCAAGCATGAGATGCATAATGCCATGATTACAGTTGCATAATTCCAACACCCCTTGGCATTCTCCCTCTTGTGCACCAGTGCATAAGTGAAGTTCTCAACTCACCAGTGAGTTGGGATGCCCTCATGGCCTGACATGAGGAAGACATTACGAGCAGCTTCATAGCGTTAGCCCCATTCACCATTGCCGCTTCATAGCGGCACTAGGGCAGCATCCTTGCGTAATCCCCATTCACCATTTCCACTCCATAGCGGCACCCGGGAAGCATCCTTGTGTAAGCCTCATTCACCATTTCAACTCCATAGCGGCACCAGGGCAGCATCCTTGCGTAACCCCCCATTCACCATTGCCGCTCCTTAGTGGAACCTGGGAAGCATCCTAGAATAAGCCCCATTCGCCATTTCCACTCCATAACGGCATCAGGGAAGAATCCTTGCGTAACCCACCATTCACCATTGCCGCTACTTAGCGGCACTTGGGCATCATCCTAGCATAAGCCCCATACACTATTGTAATCCTATTCAGCGGTAAACCGTTGACACCCAATCCAGTGGTAAGCTGTTGCGATCCTGTTCAGCGGTAAGCTGCTGACGCCCAATCCAGCAGTAATCCATTGCGATCCTATTCAGCGGTAAGCCATTGACACCCAATCCAGCAGTAATCCGTTGCGACCCCATTTAGCAGTATGCCATTCACATCCTTAGAAGAACTACGCCGACTTTGATTCCCTACCATGGGGATACGTGGGAAGCCTCTTCAAGGCTCAAGCCTGAAACTATCGACATCCTTCTCCTCAGGCCTCCATCCTGGAGTAAGTCCCAACACCATTTTCATGGGCCGCCTAACGCGTAAGCCCCTCTTCGCTTCTCACGGATGCACCCTTCGTGATGTGATCGTCAGGTCTCTGTTGCCTCTAGTTTCTCACATCAAGCACGACTCACGTGGGCTTAGAGTAAGCATTGGCCATGACAGCACCTTGTCCAGCATGACGTTAAACTGTATACCCTCGTCCAACATGACGTGAAACTGTATGCCCTCGTTCAGCAGGACGTTAAACTACATTCCCTCGTCCAGCATGACGTCAAATAGTATACCCTCGTCCAGCACGACGTTAAACTATATGCCCCTTATCCTGCATGACATTAAACTGCACACCCATTTGAACTACGAGGTCTTTGATCCATGTTAAGGCATGGTACGTAGGAAGCCTCTCTGAGGTTCATGCCCATCTCTCATTGGGCCCAGGTCCACCTTCACGTCGGTTCACTGACGACTTCCATCATTTGAACTACGTGGTCTTTGATCCATATCAAGGCATGGTACGTATGAAGCCTTCCTGAGGTTCAAGCCCACCCTTCATTTATTCACGTCAAGTTCATCCTCATCCCGCATGACGTTAAACTGCATCCCAATCCGATGACAAGTCGTTGTGACCCACCCGAACTATGAGGACTTTGATCCATGTCAAAGCATGGTACGTAGGAAGCCTCCCTAAGGTTCAAGCCCACCACCAGTGGACCCCCAGGTTCTCCTTCACGTCGGTTCGCTGACAAAGCCCCTCTGAACTATGAGGTCTTTGATCCATGTCATGGCATGGTACGTAGGAAGCCTCCACGAGGTTCAAGCCCATCCATCATTTCTTTAAGTCAGGTTCCACCTTCGTCCCGCACGACGCTAAACTGCATTCCGGTCCAGCGGCAAGTCGTTGTGACCAACCTGAACTACGTGGTCTTTGATTCGTGCTAAAGAATGGTACATAGGAAGTCTCCATGAGGTCCAAGACCACCACCACTGGGACCCCATGGTCCTCCTCATTCACGTCGGCCTTCCGGCGTCCAACCTGAACTATGTGGTCTTTGATCCATGTCAAGGCATGGTACGTAGGAAGCCTCCCAAAGGTCCAATCCCACCACCTGTTGGTCACCCTGACCTTATTCACATCAGTTCACCAGCACCTAGGCAGCCTAGTGTGTAATCCCCACACCATCTGGACCAAGGTCCTCACTCGCGTCGGTTCGCCGACACACCCTTTGAACTACATGGTATTTGATCCATGTCAAGGCATGGTACGTAGGTAGCCTCACGAGGTCCAAGCCCACCACCCTGTCATTCCGACCTCATTCACGTTGGTTCACCCCCGTCCCGCATGACGTTAAACTGTTTTCCACACCTCATTTGAACTACGAGGTCTTTGATCCATGTCAAGGCATGGTACGTAGGAAGCCTCCATGAGGTTCAAGCCCACCCATTATTCATTCATGTCGGTTCACCGGCATCATCCTGAACTACGCAGACTTTGATTCCCTGCCACGGGGATATGTAGGATGTCTTTTCGAGGCTCAAGCCCAACTTCACTATCACCCCTGCGATGGTCCCATTTCATTCCCCCTCCACTTCATTGATCCATCCATCACCCATCCTGATTCTCACCCAAGCCACCACATCCCGGTGGGATCATTCCATCCACCTCCTCACTACCCCTAGCACGCATAGGCCGCTTTCCACGTGTAAGCCCCAACATATCTCCGGGTCATTGTCCACTGTGTACACCCTGATTCAGCACTCCTTCGAACTATGTGGGTTTTGATCCCTATCCTCTACAAAGGGTATGTAGGAAACCTCCAAGAGGTTCAATCCCAACCAATAGTAATCCATGGTGTACCCCATCCTGGGGTGCACTTCCCCTGATCCGCCCTCAGTGGTGTTTAGATCATCCATTGCGATGTGACATCCCCCCTCCTAGGAGCGCACCACCTCAGATCCGTCCTCATTGGGCATCCTAATCTATTCATCTTCTAGATATTCCCCCGTTGGGATGTACCAATGTGATCCGTCGCTATGGGATGTTCTGATCACCCTTATTCCGTCTCCGCAAGATGTTAAGCTCGCGGCCTACCTCGTGATAAACGCAATTTTCCTAAGGAAAACCTCGGATGACACGCCTTTGGCGTAACCGTCTCCGCAAGATGTTAAACTCGCGGCATTCCCCGTGATAAACATGGGAAGATGAGGAAAACCAAAGATGGCATATGATCCCCCGCATCTGATGTGGGATGCCTCGGGTTCTGCAACCCTGAGATTCCCTCTTATGAGGAAGAATACAGGTTTCCCTATGTCCACGCACCCAGAGATTCCTTGATATGCCTGATGTTTCCATCTACTCTGACCGAAGGTTGCTACCATGTTAAGACCCCATGGAATGTCTTGACGAAAGTAGTGTAATTAACTGGCATCCATGAAGATATGGCACCGGGAATGAGATTAATGAACAACGTATTAAATCTATGAGGGAGACCTGGACTAGGTGACGAGTTCCGAGGAGGAATTCACGGAAGGAAGAACCGAAATCCCATCATCCTGTTTCGATCAAGGAGCAGACGTACTTGAACAAGGAACGAATTCCACCCGCCTTTGGAAAGCGGGAATGGGGGAAACAGATGCGCGTCCTCCACAAACGGATGAGCGCCCCCCAGCAACAGCGTCAAAAACAATATTATATAACTATATAACATTTCCAAGAACCCAAACTTTCATAAAAAAGAACAAAAGAGAAAACAAGGTAATTAACACCTGAAATAATGAACATAATGAAATATTATTAATGAATTGGTGATAAGATGCTATAAAAAGATAATATATTAGGTTATAAATATTAATATGTTTATTTAATAAGTTAATAAAAATTTTATAACCACTATAAATGAGGTTAAATCATGATCAACCAAAAGGAAGCATAGGGTAAGGGTTTTCTCATATCACTTTTATTGATATGAGATGTATGCCATATTCAACACTTATTTTGTTGTGTGGTGTATATAATGACCATGAATGTATTTTATGATTATTATAATTAAATTTATGGAGATTTACACAACCATATGAGGATATCTCTTTCATGGGGTTTACAATTTCAATGTTACCAAAGCGGTAAGGTGTTTTTGTTACAATTTTCCTTCTTTGAGACATACGTTATGTTATACACCCATCTTATTTTATGAGGTATATATAATAACCCATTGAAATGATATATCATAATTCTAATTATTTTAATGATATTATATTTTTTATTTAATTATGTTATTTCATGATAATTGTGATTCAAATTTACCAAAATGGTAAGAGTCTTATGTTACAATCTCACCATTTATCGAGATTGTTTATAATTATGCTTACAATAATGAGATATTATGAGAAATATCTAAATAAACTCATGAAGTTTCATCTCCTATGGTTATTCATGATATTTGAAAGTAATATTAACATTTTTAAACTCTTGGGTACTTAAAATAATTAATAAAACTTTTTTAAGGAAATTCAAATTTATATCTCTCTCTTGTTAGAAATAAGTTTTGTATCCAAAAAAATATTTTCTAAAAATGTTTCATTAATATTATAATATTTTAAAAATTCACTTCTAACCATATTTTAACATTTTAAAATATGTTTTAAAAGGAATATTCATGTCATTTTCCAAACAATGCATGTCTGGATTTTACCAAAAATGTGAATGTAATCTCTTTATCATTTTCCAGTCAAGAAAATTTAATAACCTTTTTATAGTGAAAAAGAAATGTTATTTCTAGATTGTACCACTTGTATGGAATTTACATCTATCATGACCAATATTTATTTTTATCCTCCTTTTCAATATTACAAGTATCTTTTCAAATAAAATGGGTTTCCTAATATTCTAGAAATTATTTGTTTTTTAAGAGTGGTTATTATAAAAAAATATTTTTAAAACTTTTTATGTTAATAAAAAATGTTTTTCAAGTGGAAAGGATATTTTTCTCAAGAAATATTTTAATTTTTTTAAATATTAATTTATTTGGTTCCATGTTTTTTTTTCAAATAAAACAAATTAAAAAAATATATATGAATTTTTATGTTTTTAAATGTGATTTCAAAATGAAAATATTATTTTATTGAAATTTTTTTAATGATATTTTAATGGAATTTCCATTCATCAATGTCAAAAACCCTTTTTTTTACTTACGTTATATTGGGAATATTTTGTAATGATACCATTCACAATATTTTTATATATGGATTATTATTGTTTCAAAGTAATGATAATGTAACTTGTTTCTTTTCCATGGGTTAATCATGTTTCAAACATATTAACATGAAGATAATTTATTTTACATGGGTTAATTAGGTAATAAAAAATAATAATTATTTCAATGAGTTTTAGGATGAAATCTCGATGTAATTTATTCATGTGGCGGTTCTTGGACATTATATATGATGGGTGTTCCCAGATAGTGCTATGTAAGCCCGTTTTTTCTTATATGATGGCTGGAATAGATTTCACTCCAATAAATTGGGTAATGATTATATTCCATGGATAATTATATTAGAAGGCATCCATATGGTTATTCCAATTGTAAGGGTTCTCTAAGGGTTTTGTAAGTTCTCTACGAATATGATGTTCAAAGATAAAAACATGTTTTGTCTATGATTATTATGGGTTTATAATGTTTTATTTGATCATGATTGATATCAAAAAGCTCAAGAGTATTGATTACCATGGATATTTCCTTTGTTAAATCCTCATTCAATGTATCATGATTGATGATTCCTGAATTTATGGGTATGAGTTCGTTTATAATTTAGTCATGCACTCTGATTATGTCATCACACCATTATGCACTCTTTAGGCTCATTGATGAAATTCAATTGTTAATGCTTATGTTAACCCTTAGCGATAATTTTATCTCAACCTTCTTATGTTTCCTCTTCCATATGTTATAAATAATTATTCTGAATGAAATATTTTATAGATGGTATTTCATATGTATGATGATGATGTATTGATATGATATAAGAAAAGCTAGGTTAAGTGGGAGAAATGCTCACTTGGTTAAATGGGTATTGTTTATATAGGAGTTTTTCATAATTATCAAAAACTCTAGACCTAAAAGGTCCTTGATAATATAAATGATCAAAATTTTCCTTTTGATTTTATAAGGTTTTTATGGAAAACATTGGGACACAATTATTGGCCTCAAAGATAGATATGTAAATTTTATGATTTCAGCACTGAATCTGGGAGTGCAGGTGTTGGGCTGTTATATTTTGTATTAAAATAAAGGTTATGATAAATTTAGATATTATAATTTTATCATTCTAGGTTATCTTATGAGTTATGGATACAATCATAGGTCTATATGATTAAGGATGATCAAAATTTCAAAGTCTTAGAAACCCCTTTGCGGTTTTAAGCGATGAGATCTTAAAGTGATTAATGAAACTTTAGGAGACAAATTATTGGGTTGGAGTGTATGTAAGGCTTCACTTTAATGTGAATTATTCCATTACAATTTTTTGGAATATTTTTTAATGTATTGATAACATTTAGTATTTATATGATCTTGGATTGTCATGAACCAACCTAATGTGGCCCGAACTATGACTACCCCAAGCCCTCCTCTAATAGTTCATGGGCTGGAGACTAGGGTTGAGTAAGAATATTACTCACATGGTAGGCCTTAGACTAATTTACCTACACACACACATCTCCATGACCATACAATACTGAAATGTAGAAGAACTGATAACCATTCATGCATATATCTAATTCCCACCATCAGAGTATGAAAACTAGTATTGGAATGAAAAAGGTCCAACTAAAAGACCAACACAAAGAAACTAAAAAAACACAACCTATAAGTTAGTGAGGACATTTATTAAGGTGACCACATGAACCCACCTCAGTATGTATGGATCACTAGTTTCCTCCAAGTACCTGTCCCTCTAAGATACTGTCAAAATGTCGATTGCCTAAATAAGACATGACATGTGAGAGAAATGCTCATACATGGGTGACTATAAAAATACCAAGTAGGAAACCCTAATATTACTAATTATATAACATCAATAATAAATGTTTGATAATGACATGTGTATTTATACAACATATATAACAAAAATATCTTGAAACTCAACATAGACATAATTCTGGCCTAGGATTCCAGCTCAAAGATTCCACATAGCACTCTTTCATGAGAACACACTCCATGGGTCACATAGAACAGATAAAATACATCCAATATGGCATGCTCATCAGGTATCACCATAAGAAGTAGAAACTATAAGTATGAAGAGAACAATACATATATGATGATCACACCTAAGGACATGGGGTATAAAAACAACACAATATCGAATAAATCATTAAGTTATGGATTAAATCCTCTATAGTGTTGGTCACAATGATACCAATAACTACACATAAGAAAACAATGATGATAAAGGATCTCACTTTGAGCCTCATGAAAGGATTATAATAACTCCTTCCAAGACTAAAGTCCATATGAAGGGATCTGTTAGATTAAAATTACATCAAATATACACAATATGGGGGTGAATTGTGTCTCTTAAAAAATCTTCGCGAGATCATATTCTGTCCTTTATCTATAATCAGATAGATTAATGCAGTGGAAATATGAAATTCAGGGACATATGATATATAGTTGTTTAGGGAACAGAAGGACCCCAGTCCACTCCACCAACGCTCTACTCCCTGAGCTTGGAGATTTTCACTATATGGTTCTCATATCAACAGATCTTTCAACAACTGAGTGCAAGTAGTTGAAACCTTTACAATCTAAGGCAAAACACAGTCTTCTGGTTCAGTCACAGAACCTACATAGCTTACAACAAGAATTTGGTCACTCAAGATAAAAAGTATTTTTTCTTTGAAAATACTCTCCCGATTGTTCTATACAATTGAAACAGAATGGAATTGAGAGTAAATGGATCAACATATTCAGAAAGAATGATCTTCAAGAAATAGTCGTTTTGAGTCAATACCGTTGCAGTAGATATAGAAATATAAATCGCAACTTCAGCAACAACAGATTCAAAATTGATCTTCAATGTCGAATAAGTGAATCTTTTGTCATGTATCTTCTTCTTTAACAAACAGAGATTTTATCAGTCTTCTTATTCAACAGAAATATAGATCATGATTGACTCTGTTTTTTCTTCTCTTCTAAAATATCATACAACAGATCTCGTATTTTGATAGATGTATCTGCTCTTGTGTTCTTGATCACACTCTTCCAAAAACGTACATACATATACCTTAAAAACTAGATGTAACGAATACTTCCTCTGCAAAAATAAGATCCAAAATCTTTGCCTTTTTACTCATGTAATTCAAACATTTGAATTTTCAGATTAGTCATAACTCTCCTTGTAATTTTCCATGAAAAAATTATTTTAATTCGATCCTTAAACGGATCTGAACTCGTCAAAGATGCGCTTTAAAATCAGCTTTTAATCTGGCTTAAAATCATCCTGATAGTCTGCTTGCAGATCGTTGAATAATAATATGAACCTTAAACTTTCCGACTCCAAACATATGGTTGAGTTGTACAGTATGTATCCTTCTGAACATAACTTAGATCATAAACGTAAGTTTGATGACGTTGCCTTCAAACATAAGGTTGACTACGTATGGTTGATCACAAACGTAGGGTTGACCACCCATACTTTTCTCTTCAACTTTCAAACGTATGATAAATGATCCATAATTTTATAATCTTCCAAATGAAAGGTACATGATCCATACATTTCAAAGAAACATAAGGTTGTTTACAAATGTAAGGTTGATGAACCATACTTTTGAGAAACAAACGTAACATTTAACACTTACGTACGATTCTCCTTCCATACTTTTCTAATATCCCAAACGTAGGGTTGTTTCCTAATGTAGGGTTTTTTTCATACTTCTCCGATAACGTATGGTTGATTAACCATACTTTTCTGATAACTTGTAAAGTAAACAACGAGTTCCTTTCTTTACGCTATGTTTCCACACATAGGGTATGAAAAATGATTCCAGAACACGCTTAAGAAATCCCCGAATATGTAGAGCATGAACAATGTTTCTAAAACATGCTAATAAGAATACTTTAACAATTAAATCTCGTTGTTCAAGAACTTAATTATTTATTCCATAAATAAAAAAATAAATAATAAATTCCTGAAATATACTTAAAAAAATAATATTTTTAGAAAACAATTAAGGGTATTTATGAGCATCAAAATCATCATAAAGAGATAGAGTATTGTTCTCAACAATCTACCTCTTTAAATAAAATCATTATGTATTGTTGAAAACAACACTTGCTCAAAAATATCCCCCTTTTTGATGATCACAAAACATGTAAAATAATAAATGAAATTAATTTTCAAAATTAATTACATATAGTTTAGAATTTTGATTAGATAAAGTAATATTTAATTTTAACAAGATTACATTAAAAATAAATAAACATTGTGTTATCTATAATCATAAAAAATATTTCTCTCCCTTTTTCAAAAGTGAAAAAAATATTTATCCAAACTTCTCCCTCTTAAAAAATTTTAAAGTAAAAATTTGTATTTCTCCTTTAATAAAAAGTGTTTTGTTTTTAAAGAAAACTTTTCTACAAATTTCTCCCTAAAATAAAATTTAAAAAAATGTAAAGGAGTTAAAATAAAATGTTGTGTTTATCCAAATTTCTCCCCCTTTTTTGATATAAAAAAGAATGAAAAAATATGGAATATAACACATATTAATGAAGCAATGAACTTAAGTAAATTCTATATGTAACTATTTATGAATTAGTGAATCTGTATTACTGGAATATCTAATCAAAGACAGTAAAACAAACCAACACACAAATATATAATGAAACAGATTTTCGTTGAAAATATTTAAAAGTAAAAAATTGATAAATACAGGAATCAAGGGTTGGTCAGGGTTTAGATAGGGTCTATCTTGTTTGAACTACTTCATTGATTTCTGATAGTTGTTCCCTTAGTCTCCTCAGCATTCCATAACCATGAAAAAAAATAAGATTACAATTATCTTGAGTCATATGAATATCTTCAATTAAGTTGACTCTGAAAATCTCATGTAGTCTTTCTTCCTTCTCCAAAAACATAGACAACTTCTCAGTTAACCTACCCAAGATAGATCTTATTCCTAGTTCATTTGAGGATAACTATTCAACTAAAAACTTTTTATTGTCCAGAAGAACTAAAAGAGGAGCACTATTGCATTGCAAATCATGAAACATGTCACTCATATCAACTAAGACATTGATTATTGCCTTAAATATTCTGATCAAATCTGGTGAAGTATCTGAACCACTGGCCTCATTGATCCTGATAGATGCCAACTTTGTCTCCATAAATGATTTGAGATCTAACAAATTTGATTTCATAACCATTTCAGACAATAATTTCTCAACCTCATTCAACATATCCTTCTTAAAAATTTCATCTTATTTCTTCGAAACTGTACTATTCTTTAGCCTATGAAATTTTAATTTTTTTGTTTCCAATGCTGTCCTCAGAGCAACATTTTTTTTCTTTACTCTCCGTAACTCCCTGTATATTTATTCAACTTACTCATATTCTAATTCAGAGGTACTTTGTGCTTGATTCTCTTTTTAAGCATGAAAGTGATGTACTAACACTAGGGGTAAGGATTCAACATCATCTTTCTCCTTATCTTCTCTAACTGGTTGGACCACAGATTTTTCCTCTGAGTCTTTTCCAGAATCTTCCATAGAAAAATCCTCTTGAAGAACTTCTGTTTTTACATCTGAAGGGTTTTCATCCTGTACATCAGCAATCACTTCTTCTATTTGATTCTCTTGAATAATTTCATCTTCATCTAATTGAGGACTGGCCACATATACTCTAGGCACTTCCTCCTTTTCAATTTCAACATTAGATTCTGGTTCTGTTCTTTCAACTTCAATTCTTTCAGGTTCCACTTCTGTAACATCCATATCCTATTCCTAAGTCTCTCCTTCAGATTCTACTTGAATTCTAGATTGAATCTGAGATTCTTCCACTAGTTATGACCTCTCAACAACAACTTCAATTGATTGTTCAACAATAGCTTCTCTTACAAATATGCAACTCAATAAATCTTGTGAGGTTAAAACATTTGGAATTTTCTCTTCATGAGTATTGTCATCTCTTTTTATTTTTACTTGAAGTCCTTCTTGAATTTCGTCCTCTAATACAGTCTCAACTTCAAAACTTATTCTTTTGGAAACAGATCTAACTCTAGGTGTCGATTGATTTTCCTTTGACTTTTCAAGCTGAGCATGAGCTCTCTCTTCTTCTAATTATTCATCAGCTCCTACTGGCAGGATTTTTCCTTTTACTGTACTCTATAAATAACCAATTTTTCTTAAAGTACTGGCTTTAAAAACATTACTATGGTGACAATTAATTCTAGCATCAACCATTCACACCATGTCTTTCTTGAACAATAGTTTTGAGATGAATCTACCTAAAGGGTTAAAATTCATTCTAGATTCACTTTGATAGCAATAACTCACATACCACGCCATGTACCTAGGAAAATTTAATTTTACATCACTGAGTAGAAGATACATTATGTACATGTCGGGATACATTATCTTCTCCATCTCTAACATCCTGGGTGCTATCCCAGTTTGTACAAATTTCACAAGGATCTTCTGATCTGGTTCCAAATCCTTAACTAACATTTTCTTTGTGTTAGTAGAGCTAAACAGAAACGACATAATGTCATCAGATTTATGCACACAATCTCCTATAATTTTCAAATCAAAATGTAACACTCCCTCATTAGGACAGTGCAGTATTTGACTAATTTTAACTGAAGAGATTGAAAAATCTCTATCCTCTATCTTAGCCATCATGGTGTCATATTCATCTCCCAAACTAAATTGAACAGATTTAAAGAAATATCGAAGTTGTAGTTCATACAAGAATTCTATATTCTCACTATTGAAGGTCTGTTCGAGATTCTAAAATTATAGGGCTTGTTTTAACAAGAAGTTCATCTGAAATATCTATTCTAAATCAATCACCTTTACCTATAGGATTTTCCTTCCTTCTAAGCGCTGTTTCTTGGAATTGCTGGTCTCATCCTCATCAGCTCTCTTTGTCTTTTCCATTTCTGTGAAAATATCTGAAGGTTTGAAGGTTAGGTTTTTAGAGGTTAAAAAACTAGGGTTGATAAGCAGTGGTGCAGTTTCGTAGGTTCAAAAGGGCTTTGATGGAAATGAAACTGTTCAGAATTCGAAAGCTTCTGACAGCCTTGATTCCTGTGTTTTTAATAATCATTAAATAGATTTTAAAAACAAAAAAAAAATTACATTGCATATATAAAAAGAAATCAAAAGTTTAAATTAAAAAACATAATTAAAATTAATAAAATTAATGTTTTATTTAAAATTAAATAAACCTAGCCCCCCCCCCGTAATAATATCAAACCTTGCAGTGGGAAGTGGTTTAGTAAAGATATTTTCTAATTGAATTTCAGTACTATCAAATTCCAAAGATATATCCTTTTTCAAAACATGATATCATAGAAAATGATGTCTGATATCAGTATTCTTAGTCCTAGAATGATCAATAGGATTTTTTGAAATATTTATAGCACTAGTATTATCACATAAAATATGTGTATTATTAAAATTTAGTCCAAAATCTATAAGAGTGTTTTTCATCCACAACAATTGTGCACAACAACTTCCAGCAGAAACATATTCTGCCTCAGCTATTTACAGGGCCACTAAATGTAGTTTCTTACTTGACCATGATACTAAGGATTTACCTAAAAAGTGACAAGTACCCAAAGTGCATTTCCTATCTAATCTAAAACTCCCAAAGTTTGCATCTGAATATGAAATTAAATTAAAATCAAAAGTTTTGGGATAAAGTAGAGATTAAAAAATAGTTCCTTTTAAATATCTAAAAATTCTTTTAATAGTAGTTAAATGGGATTCTTTTGGATTTTATTGAAATCTAGCACAACGACATACTGAATACATTATATCTGTCCTGCTAGCAGTAAGATATAATAAACTACCAATCATACCTCTATATAACTTGTTGTCAACTGACTTTCCAGTTTCATCCAAATCATGTTTCGTATTAGTACTCATAGGATTTGTATATGTCTTACTGTTTTCAAGTCCAAATTTCTTATGTAAATTAGTAATGTATTTTATTTGATTCAAAACACTTCCAAAATATTTTTGATAAATTTGAAGTCTTAAAAAGAAATTTAATTCTCCCATCATACTCATTTAAAATTATTTTTTGAATTATATTAGAAAACTCATGACAAAGGGACTTATTATTTCATCCAAAAATTACATCCTCAATATAAATTTGAACCAATAAAATATTAGAATGTGTAGTTTTGTTAAATAATGTTGGATCTGCCATTCCAATTGTATAATAATTTTTCAAAATAAAATAGATTAATCTTTCATACCAAGATCATAGTGCTTGTTTAAGGACATAAAGAGCATTAGTAGGTTTAAAAATAGAATCTAGTTTTTGTGACTTTACAAAAACCAGGAGGTTTCTCAATATAAACTTCCTCCATTAAATAACCATTTAAAAAGGAAGACCTAACATCCATCTAAAATAATTTAAAATTCATATGACATGCATAGGATAAATGTATTATAACAGCTTTTAACCTACCTAAATGTGCAAAGGTATCATCATAGTCTATACCTTCTTCCTGATTATATCCTTTTGCTAAAAGTCTTGATTTATTTTTAGTTATTATTCCTTATTCATATTGTTTATTCCTAAAGACCCATTTTTTTGCGATCACTGGATAATTCTGTGCTCTTTTAACTAATTCCCAGACTTCATTTCTCTTGAACTGGTTTAATTCTTCTTGCATTGCTATCATCCATCTTTCATCATATAAATCTTCTTCTATAGTATTAGGTTCTAGTTGGGATAGAAAGGTAGAGAATTCTATAGGATTTCCAATATTTCTTCTAGTTTTTATTCCTATGTCTAAGTCACCTATTATAGTTTCTAAAGGGCGATTCATTAGGGTTGTAGTCTGTCTAGGTAATACACTTATAGGTTCTTTAGTATCATGTTCTTCTAAACTAGACTAAATTTCATTTATATCATTTTCAAAATCATTTTTCATGTTCTCAAGTCACATGTTATCATTAGAGTCAGATTAATCCATTTGATCTGTCCTATTCTCAAGGGGATCAGATTCATAAAATTTCAAATGAAATGATTCTTCAACAATCCATGACTTCTTATTATAGACTCTATAAGCTTTGGAGGTAGCTGAATATCCTAAGAAAATGCATTAATCAGATTTTGGATCAAAAATACCAAGACTATACTTGGTGTTCAAGGTATAAACCATATATCCAAAAACATTAAAGTAATTTACTTTAGGTTTTCTGTTATTTAAAAATTCATAGGGTGTCTTTTTCAAAATTGGTCTAATTAAAACTCTATTCATTATATATTAGGCTATGCTTACTGCTTCTGCCCAAAAATAGTTAGGAAGACTTTATTCATTTAGCATAGTCCTAAACATTTTCTGAATAGTCCTATTTCTTCTTTCAACAATTCCATTATGTTGAGGTGTTCTTGGTAATGAGAAATTATGTTTAATTCCCATGTTTGAGAAAAAGGAATTAAATTCTTGATTCTCAAATTCTCCACCATGATCACTTCTTAATGAAATTATATTAAAACCTTTTCATTTTGATTAGATTTACAAAAACTTTTAAAGAAAGTAAAAGCTTCATTTTTAAATTTCAAAAAGAAAATACATGTAAATATAGAATAATAATAAACTAAAACATATACATATAATTTAACATCTAAGATTTCTACCCTTGAAGGTCCAAAAAAATCCATGTGGATAAGTTCTAGAGGTTTAGTTATTGAAACATTGTTAACAGATTTGAAGGATGGTTTGTGTTTCTTTCCAAGTTGACTTTCATCATAGAATCTGTCACTTTCAAATATGATACTTGGAAAATCAGAAATTAATTGTTTCTTAGATAATTTATGTAAAACATAAACATTACGATGTCAAAGTCTCTTATGTCAGATCCAAGATTCATTCATTTTAGCAGTTAAGCAATTTACTTGTTGTTTACACAAGGAATTTAAATCCAGGGTGTAAACATTATCAGTTATTGGTGCTCTAAATTTAAGCAGTTTATTTTTAAAAAAAATTCAACAATTATTAGAAAAATAAATAGTATAACCATCATCACAGAGTTGAGAGATACTTATCATATTGTGTTTCAATCCTTGTACATAAAGTACTTAGTTGATTGAGACAACTTCTGGATATCCAACTTTTCCAATACAAATGATTTTACCTTTGGAATCATCCCCAAATGTGACAAGTCCACCATATTTTTGAGTGATTGTAGAGAAATTATATGAGTTTCCACTCATATTCCTTGAGCAGCCACTATTCATATACCATAAGTCCTTTCTGATTCTATGACCTGCTTCCTCATCTGTTTCTTCCATAAAACACATGTTGGATTTCAGATTTACTTCTTCTTTCTCTGAGTCTAATTTAGAAGTGCTGCTGGATTATTTAGATACACTCCAGTTATATTTCATTTCATTATTGTCCTTATTCTCATAATCATTCCTTTTGAAGAACATCTTCTTCTTGTCTTCCTTTAACTGTGGGCAGTCAGGTCTGATGTGCCCCATTTTCTTGCATTGATAACATCTGACTTCCTTGTCATCCTTTTTGAAGGATTTTCTAAATCCCTTCTTATTTCTATATAATTTAGTGAATTTTTTGGCTATCTAAGCTAGTTCCACATCATAATTTGATAAATAAGAACTTTCTAATTTCACATTTACACTTTTCTTCATCTTTCTTCTTTGTGATGACACTTTCAAGGCAGTGTCATCTCTTTTGATAAACACGTTATTCTCATTTTCTTCATCTTGCATCTAATCTTCATATATCATTAGTGTTCTAATCAGTTCTCTCATGGTTAAGTCTTTTAAAGGTGTTGATTATCTGAATGCAGCAGAGATTCCATTCCATTTAGTAGGTAGTAATCTCAGTTCTTTTAAAGCTTGGTCAACTTGTTTGATTGGGTCTCCAAAATCTATTATATTATTGACAATATCTATCATCCTTCCATTAATTTGAGTAATTATTTCACCTTCAACCAGTCGGAATGTGTCAAATTTAATCTTAGTAGTAACATATATCATTTTTCCTATATTGTTAATTCCTTTATAAGAAACAACAATATTTTTCCACATCTCATATGTTGTTGGGCATTGAGATACTCTATTAAATTCATTAGGTCCTAGACTATATATAATTGAATTCATTGCCTTCGAGTTCACATCATATTCTACTTCTGCAACTGTACTCCATGCCTTAGGTTTTTCAGGTATTTCATATGGAGTCAGCATCTTAAAATATAATTTGTATCAAAGGGTTTTCAGATAGATAATCATTCGTGAATTCCAACATCCATTGTTTTCTCTATTTAAGTACAGTGATCTGACCATAGACAATCCCTCTCCTGTATCAGTCATCTTGATCTGAATATAATCCTTTATCGCTTTTATCTTGATAGAGATTTATCAAAATCCCAACCTCTGATACCAATTGATGGATCAAGATTACATCAAATATACACAAGAGGGGGGAGAATTGTGTCTTTTAAAAAATATTCTATAGATTGTGTTTTGACCTTTATATTTAATCAGATAGATTAATGAAGTGGAAATATGAAATGTAGGGACACATGATATATATTGGATCAGGGAACAAAAGGCCCCTAGTCCACTCCACTAACACTCTACTCCACGACCTTGGAGATTTTCACTATCTGGTTCTCATCTCAGTAGACCTTTCAAAAACTGAGTGCAGGAAGTTGTCACCTTTACAATCTAAGGCAAAACACAATGTTCTGGTTCAATCACAGAACCTACACAGCTTACAATGAGAAGCTTGTCACTCAAGATAAAAAGCATTTATTATTTGAAAATACTCTCCCGATTGTTCGTCACAATTGAAACATAATACAATTGATAGTAAATAGATCACCATCTTCAAAAAGAAAGATCTTCAAGAAATATTCATTTTGAGTTGATCCCGTTGGTGTAGATATAGAAATATAAATCGCAAATTCTGTAGTAGCAGATTCAAAATTGATCTTCAATGTCGAATAAGTGAATTATTTGTCATGTATCTTCTTCTTTAACAAATAGAGATTTTATCACTTTTTGTAATCAACGGAAATATAGATTGTGATTGACTCTCTTTTTTTATTCTCTACTAAAATATTGTACAGAAGATCTTTTATTTTGATAGATTTATATGCTATTGTTTTCTTGATCACACTCTTTAAAAAATGTACTTACACATACCTTAAAAACAAAGATGTAACGAATACTTCCTCTACAAAAAAATTAGATCCAAAATCTTCACCTTTTTACTCACGTAATTAAAAAATATTAATTTAAAGAGTATTCGTAACTCTCCTTTTAATTCCTTAAGAAAAGATCCTTTTAATTTAATCCTTAAACGACTCTGAACTCTGCAAAGACGTGCTTTAAAATCAGTTTTTAATCCTGCTTAAAATCAGACTGATAATCCACTTGCAGATTATTGAATAATAATATCAACTTTAAACTTTCTGACACCAAACGTAAGGTTGATTTGTATAGTATGCATCCTTCTGAACATAACGTTGATCATAAACGTGAGGTTGATGACGTAGCCTTCAAACGTAAGGTTGACAATGTATGGTTGATCACAAATTTAGGTTTGGCCATCCATACTTTTCTCTTCATCTTTGAAACGTATGATAAATTATCCATACTTTTATATTCTTCCAAAAGAAAGGTACATGATCCTTACTTTTCTAAGAAACATAAGGTTGTTTACAAAAGTAAGGTTGATGAACCATACATTTGAAAAACAAACGTAACATTTAACACTTACGTACAGTTCTCCTTCCATTCATTCATAATATCCTAAACGTTGGGTTCTTTAATAACGTATGGTTCCTTTTCATACTTTTTCGATAACGTATGGTTGATTAACCATACTTTTTCTGAAAACATGTAAAGTAAACAGCGGGTTCCATTTTTTACGCTACATTTCCACACGTAGGGTATGCATAGTAATTCCAGAACATGCTTAAGAAATTTCCGAATATATAGAGTATGAATAGTGTTTCCTAAACACGCTAATGCGAATACTTTAACAATTAAATCTCATTTTTCAAGAACATAAATATTTCTTTCAGAAATAAAAATATAAAATAATAAATTGCTGAAATATACTTAAATAAATAAAATCATTAGAAAATAACTAAGGGTATTTGTGAGCATCAAAATCATCATAAAGGGATAGATTATTGTTCTCAACAATCACTCTCTTTAAATAAAAACATTATATATTGTTTAAAATAACACTTGCTCAATTGGATCACCATTATATGTATAGGACACGATTCCATAATAACCTTTAGAGAATAGATCAAGGGAATGCACCCAAACAAAACTTGTCTTTGCTGAAGAGGATAAGGGATCTAAGGCATGTCTTAAGAGGTACACAGGTTGTACTGGTAGTACACAGTGTGTCCCTTTGGAACTAGGTCCTACTCGTGTATCACATACCATGATTGTGTCTATGTTGGTGCCTGAGTACACGACGTGTTCAGTCCCATGTACTTATATCTGCATCTGTGTATGGATGGACATGTCCATGTATGTCCAACCATGTCTATGTCCATGTATCTCACTGAGCATATTCCAAGTCACCAAGTAGATTCACATTCCATGTGATGGGGGTCACATGCCATGTGAAACTTAACTCCACAAGAAACCCTAGTGTCACAACCGAGGCCCCACAAACGACATGTGTTCATGCGTTACACTCCATATAGTGCATGATTTTTAAAAACTCAGGGATATTCCTCATGAATCATCTCCAACTCCTCCAAGAGTCGATTTTGCAAAAAATCACACTAGAGATTATGGATTTGGTCTGGATGAGCATTTTCATCACTAATATCTGGAATATTTCCTTCAAAACCACTCATAAAAACACCCATATGTGTCTTTTATAGTTGAACAATAAAACCATAATGAATAGGAATCATCGAATTGATCTCGACCCATCGTCACCATTATTTTAGCATGATATCGACATCTATAAAAACCCATTTCTACGATAATAATATGTTGTTCCAAGAAATGGGTGAAAAACAATTGTTTATCCGATATTTGTCAAATCATGGACTAAAGGAATTTCCCATGATGAATGAAGAATGGTGGGAGAAATATAGAAAGACATGAAAATGAGGAACATACCATAGAAATGTTCTTTTGGCCTAAATCCTTTACCACTAGAATGACACACAAGGATCTAACTTAAATAAAAAATTCCTCCCAAACTCCCCAAAAATAAACTATACCTATAATATGATTGATATGTGAATAAATCCATTAGTCGATTGATGCATGTTCATCATATAAATAAAAAATGTGGAATTAATACAAATAAAACAACATCCTAGCTTTATTTTTATCAATAACTAGTGAGGAATGATTCTATACCATTGGAATTGGTGTGATCCCTGTGTTCTGTTACACACCAATCGATGATCTATGATCTGGTCACCACTATCCAATAGAAGCTCCTCCAATGCTCTCTAACATCTCCTCTTAATTTATAAGGTTATGTAGATTACCCTAGAAATTAGCCATAACAATGTTTCCATAAGAAAAATTATCAGTTTATGGTATTTTAATTAATTAAATTAATTAATTAATTAATTAATTGAAATATCTTCCCATGAACACACCCAATCCGAACACCCAATGCGCTCCAAGGTTAGGTTTAACCTAGAAAAAACCCACACCCTGAACTCATCAATAGCCTCATATTTACAATTCGATCATATGTTTAGAATATATTCTATTTTTATAAGAAAATAGAACATTCATGCAGTTAATATATTTAATACATTCCAGAAATTTATTCTGGACATACTGAACCTTGTAATATCATATTGTCTCAGCATCTAGCTTGGAAAATAACCCATAAAATATTCTAAAAATACATGAAAAATCTGTATTCATTATATTCTCCCAATCTTATGGATTTATTTCTTGGAAAACAAAAACAAAAGGTTTCACAAAGTGATGTGGGTACAAAGCACACATCTGAGTCTCCTACTCCCAGGTTCTCTCTTGATGATTCATGTTCTACCACTGAACATGAAGTAGGAGAATTGATCACCTATGAAGGATCCTCTCCTATTGATCCTTGATCTCTATATGGTACTCAACAAAGGTACCTCCATCCTTGGTGTCCATATCTACCAATCAATAACATGTGACAGAGTGTTCATGTATCTCCTCAGCTGTGATATGTGGAATATTTCATGTACTCAATCTAATTGCAATGGTAGAGATAAGTGGTACGCCACCATGCCAACTTTATGAAGTATCTAATAAGGGCTAATGAATTGTGAAGATATATTTCCTCCCCATCGAAATCTCTATAATCCACATGAGGTGAAACCTATATGAACACATTTCTCCCTCCTCAAACTCAAAATTCATTTGTTATCAGTCCACATAGGACATCTAATAGCTCTGTGAAGTCCTCATCCACTCATGGATGAACATCACCTTCTTTGTAGTGGGCCACACCCAATTCGGTCACATAAGTACTAAATCACCTCGTTCGGTCCAACATAGTGGTGAAGTATAGGGTTTCCCATAAAATTCCTAGAATAATTCCCTACTGATGATGGAATGGTAAATATTGTTGTATGGAAAATCCACCAATTATAGGTGATCATCCCAACTACTAACAAAGTATGACATGAAAGCCTTCAACATTTCCTCTATGACTTGAATGGTCAAATTATTATAGCCATAAATCTATGGATGAAACTCTGTTCTCAATTTCATCTAATTCCTTAAATACTAATACAATCCCTTACATAACTAATATGTGAAGTGATCATCACAACCAGAAACAATCATTAAGGGAACTCTGTGGAGTTGGACTATCTACTGCACCTATAGGCATCCCAATCTCTTTACTGAACTCTGTTGTCAAATATCTAGGAAGTGGGTGGACTTTTGGATTCAGTCTATGATCACCCAAATGGCATCATATACTCTAGAAGTATATGGTAAACGTGTCACAAATTCCCTGGATATCTCATCCCACTTCCACTCCAGCACCTCAAGGGGATGAACTAAACCCACTGGAAACCAGTGCTCAACCTTCACTTAATAAAACGTAAGGTATCGAGATACAAACTATGTAACTACCGTATTCATAACTATCCACCAAAACTAACATCATATGTATTGGTACATATTTTCAATGCCTTGGCCAAAGGTGATGTATAAAACTCTCTGAGAACCTACTCCTGCAACGTCACTGGAACCATCTTCCATCCTCTAAAAAGAAATAAATGATCCTCATATTTAGAAAATTCATTAAAAGCATGCCCAGTAGATATCTAAGTATATAGGGTCTCACTATCAGTATCCCCAAGATGTGCCTCCCTGAATCGCTGTAAAAGCTTAGGGGAAACAACCATCAACTGGAGGTATGTTTCTCCATCCCATTCACAAATGATAACTATAATGAGGCCAAATGGTTTGATGCCTCACTTAGAAACTGCAAACAAGATCTTTTGTTGAGAGTCTCTGCTACCATGTTTCCCATTCCTATAGTATAGAAAATCACTATGTCATAATCCTATAGGAACTCTATCCATCGCCAATATAATAAGATAAGAACCATCAAAGATAAAATATTCTTGAGACTATTTTGTTTAGAATATATGATAAATTTCTTTCCCATCAGGTAGTTTCACCACATATTTTTCATGAATACTAACAATGCTAACTCAGGACCATGGGTTTCATAGTTCTACTAATGTAGTCTCAACTGAAGAGAAACATAAGAAATAATCACCTATATATGAATTAGAAAAAAAACCAAGCCTGATCACTAACACACCATAGACCACTAAGTACTCCACACCCTCCTCTAGAAATATCAATATGAGATCACTCTTTAATCTCCACCTCAACTCCTAGAAATCTAATTGGCACCTCTCTATCAATATTAAGTGATTCCCCTTTTAGGTAAAATATTTCAAGGGAGGTGATATCCTAGAGAAATTATGTATATATCTATGATAGTAGCCTACCAACACAAGGAAGTTCCTCACCTCCATGACACTCTTGGGTGGCTCCCAAGATGGAACAACCTAAACCTTTTCTAGGTCCACTATTACACCATCTAGTGAGATAACATGACCTAAAAAATGGACATCCTAAATCCAAAACTAGCAGTTATAGAGCTTCCTATAAATCTGGTTCTCTCGATGTATGTCCACAACCATCCTGAGGTGTCTCATGTGATCCTACTCATATACTGAGTAAACTGGAATATCGTTGATTAAGAATACCATGAGAAAATCTAAGAAAGGTTGAAATATCAGAATTATGAGTCCCATGAAAATTTTAGGGGTGTTTTTTATGCCAAAGTGCATCACCATGTACTCATAGCGACTGTAACGAGATCAAAATTCCATCATCAGTATATCCTCATCCCATACTCTCAACTGGTGATATCCTGATCTGAGGCCAATATTTGAGAACCATTGTGCCCCTATAAACTGATAAAATATGTAATCAATCCTTAGTAGTGGATACATGATCCTTACAGTAACCTGGTTTAGGTGAAGGTAGTCCAAACATATCATCAAGACCCCATTCACCTTCTTGGTGAACAAGACTGGGACTACCCATGCTGAAATATTGGGTGTAATAAATCCCTTCCTCTACAATTCCTCTATCTGAATCCCCATATCATGAAGCTCTGATGGGGCCATAATATTTTATGGAACATATGTTGGGGTCATCCCAGGGTGTAGATCAATAAATAAATCTATCTCTTGGTGGGGAGGTAGGCCTGAAAATCCCTCAGGAAAGACATCCTCTTACTCTACCACCACTACAGGGAACTGAAAAATCCTAGCATACACTAAATTAAGGGTCATGATATCTAAATTATGAGTAATTAGTTACAACCTCCTAGTGTTGAGTCCATCCTATGCTTTAGGGGTTTTATTTTCACCCACAAAGGAAGCCTCATCCCAACACTGCTGACACACTGCATACTATGACTAAAACTGTCTATCTGGGCATGAACTGTTAATAAACATTATATACCTAAGATGATTTTATAAGGACTTATCAATTATACAATGTGTTCCCAAATGAAACTCTCACATCCATGAGTTAGTTTACACCATTAACAAAAGTTTTTGATAACTGAATCAACTCCAGTAGGGGACTCCAAGTGCAAGGGGTTACCCACGAGCTCAACTAGAATCTATATGTATTAAACTAGACTTGTGGAAATAAATAAATGACTCATAATTTTGTCTATTAGAACTTCAAATTAGGTAGAAAAGACACATATCATACCTATTATAATCCATGGAGCCTCTGGGTCATAAGTCTCTACTGCCTGGAGCTGCCCTCGCCCCTATCCCCCATCTCCCTCAGCCTGGCGTGGACCACCTTGGGGTGGTGGTGGAAATAAAACAAAAAGGATACCACCTAGAGATACTCTCACAACTACTCTATCAGAATTACCTCTTTATAGACCTGCATGTTCTTATCAATGCCTCTGCCCAGGATGTCCATCCACCATCTCTCGGTCAGCCGTATGGCGGGTCAGACAACCCCATATGAGATTCCCCCCCCATAAAAAGAGTAAAAATTACATTCCCTAGGATGAATATAACCATAATAGGAGTCCTAAACCACATAACCTATATCCTAGGATTTCCTCCCGAAACATCTCATAGGTCCAGGTCCTGGAGCCTATACAGAGCTCATTGTTGCTGAAGTCTCTACTTTTCTATGCCCACTACTAGTACTAATTTTCTACTTCAGCTCATCCAAGAAAGTCTTGATTGAAAAATCAAACTCTATCATCCCATAATAGGTTGTAATTCATATAGGCGTCACACTGGTTCATATGTATCTATGTATCCCTCACTCAAATTTCCGATCATGAAATAACTGATTATGTACCATATCCATCTAGTACCGAAAGAGGTTGATGAACCTCAATGAATACTCAAACACAACCGCACTACCATACTAAAGCTATATAAGCTCATTGATGTGAATAAACCTCAAAATATCTAGAGAATATACCTCTAAAAAGGTGATTTAACTTTGACCATGCAAGAGTCGCCTCATCGAATGACTGAGTCACTAAGCCCTACCATCGTCTTGAAAATCCATGGTGAAAGATTACTGCCATGACCACTATCTGATCTATAGGTGTCCTAAAAAGATGAAATACTCATATAAATTAATCAATCCAATCCTCATCCAACCCTGGGTTTGGATAACCTCGGTACTTGAGGGGTTACTGTTGTTGAAACACATCAAGCACGCTCAGCCTGCACACCTCATCTACTGGTTCTACAAGTACCATATACTACTCGATAGGTGGTGAAAATTCTAGTTCACCACATGGAGGTAACACCTCATAAAAAGTCTCTATATAGAATACTCATCACTGAAAAAATTATCCTTATGATCCTAATGCCGAATCCTACCTGTAAAACAACACAAATACATCCTTGAATAGACAAGATGTACCACGATCTATGAGTATATCTGGAGAGATGAATCAAGAAGGACATAGAAACCACAAAATATTCCTATATGATTCATTTACCATTGTTTTCCCCTACAATCAGTGTCTAAATACACCAATTCGACAAATAGGGATTAAGATTCATGGTAAACGGATACGTCAACTGCCACACCAACATTGGAGTCTCTAACTTGAGAGTCAAACTCAAAACACTTAACAATTTTTGTCTTATATACAAACCAATATCATAGAATTTGGTCCTAAGGTATAAATGACTACAATGATACCAAAATGTCATGACCAGACCTAGCGGGCCCTGAACCGTGACTACCCCAAGCCCGCCTCCATTTGGAAAAGGGTTGTCGACTAGTGCCAATTAAGTATATCACTCACATGGAAGGGCATAGACTAATATACCTGCACACACACACACACACACACATCCAAGCCCATACAATGATGAAATGTAAAAAACTAATAAATGTGCATGCATGCATCTATGTCCCACCATTAGAGTAGGAAAACAAGTACTAGAAAGTAAATGGGACAAATATAATCCCACCACAAAGAAACTGAAAACAAGTCCAACCTATATGCTGGTGATGACTGCTATCATGGTGACCATAGGAATACACCTCAATATGTCTCTCTAAATAGGATCTTCCTAGTCCTAGACCCTCTTGGAAACAATAAAAAGGTCGATCATCTACATAATACATGAAATGTGCGGGAAAAACCCTTATAAGGGTGACTATAAAAATACCTAGCAGGAAACCCAGAAATTACTAAGAATATAACATCAAGTATAATAGTCAACTCAACATAGGTATATGTTGACATCACATATAATAATAATATCCATATTTAATCAACAGAGACACACAGTCTCAAGGTAAAGTCACAACTATAATTCCAACCTAGGATTCTTGATCAAAGTTTCCACATAGCACTCATCGAGGAGAACACACTCCATGATCCACATACCACTAATGGAGTCCATCCAAAATGTCATTATAGTTGGGTCATTCCTTAAGAAGTAAACGGTATAAGTCTAAATAGAATGATAGATATTTGAGGATCACACCCAAGGCCATGGGGTATACCACCAACTCAATCTATAATAACCCGCTATGTAGAGGATCTATGTTCATATAGTTTTGGTCACAACGTTACTAATAACTCCTCTTAGGGAAAAGATGATAACAAATGATATAACAGTAGGCCTCATAGAAGGATTCCAACAATGATATCCAAGACTGAAGTCCCTATGAAGGGATAACCATTCTATGTACATGACATAATTTCATAATAACCCTCAGGGAATGGACCAAGGGAATGCACCCTAATGAAACTTGTCCAAGATGAAGAGGATAAAGACTATAAGCCAGGTTTGAAGGGTTACACGGTGTGTACTAGTATTACACTCCATGTACTTGTAGTACACCACATATCCCTTTAGCATCAGGTCCTAGCCGTGTATCATGGCTTGCGCCCATGTTTATGTCCTTGCCTCAGTACATGGTGTGTCTGATCCCATGTACTCATAGATGTTTCTGTGTCTAGATGGTCATGTTCATGTACTACTATCCATATATGTGACTGCGTACCTCCCCGAGCACATACTCAGTCACCAAGTTGAGTAACACATTGTGTGATAGGTTTTACACACTGTGTTATACTTAACTCTATATAGAACCCTAGCACCGCTGACAGGGCCCCACACATGGTGTGTGTTCATGTGTTACACATCGTGTAGAGATGGATTTATAGAAAGCCTTCTATATTCCTCATGCATCATATCCTACTCATCCAACCACCTATTCAACTACGAATCATGCTGGAGAGTATGGATCTTGTTCGAACAAGACATTCTGTCACTGCTCGCCAGAATCTGGGATTTTCTTGATAAACTTATGGATGTGCCATTCATAGACGCACAATCGAACTAGAATGAATAAGAATAACCGAACTGATCCTAACCCATCATCACCATCATCATAGATCAATCCTATTTTTGATCCAAACCTGGATTTGTGATAATAATCCATTACACCAAGAAACAAGTGTCAAAATATTTTTATCATATATTTTTCAAATCACAAGCCAAAGGAATTTCCCACAATGAATAAATAATGGTGGGAGAAATCCAAAAAAAATTAAAGGAGGAATGAACCTTGATCATGTTCAGTTATCTTCGATCCATTTCTGTTACAATGACAAATGAAGATCTAATTGAAATAATAATTTCCTCTCAAACTCTTAGTAGATAACCTGTACCTTCAATAAAATTGATCCATGAATCAATCTATTTGTCAATTGACTCGCGATCATCATATAAATAAAAAATGGGGAATTAATCAAAATAAAACAATATTTTACCTTGATTTTTATCAATCCTTGGTGATGAATGATTCAGTGTTTTTTTGTTGGCATGATCTTTGAGTTATGTCACACATGAATCAATGATCCATGATCTGACCATCTCTTTCCAAAATAATCTACTCTAATGATCTCCAAAGGATCCTCTCAATTTTCAGTCTTATGTATTTAACCCTAAAAATTAGCCATAGTAGTGTTTATATAGGAAAAATTATTAGGTCATAATATTTTAATTAAATAAAATAATTTAATCAATTAATTCATTTAAATCTCTATCCATGACTGGGCCAAACCGAAAAACCTGATGCGCTCCAAATTTAGGCCACAGTTAGGGTAAAAACCATTCTTTGAACTCAATAGAAACCTTATATATCTGACTTATGCCTCTATTTAGAAGTTATTTCTGATTTTCAAGAAAACAGGTTTCACATGAATTTAATATATTTAATATATTTCAAAAATTAATTCTAGGAATATTGGGCCTCTGAATCTCACGCCATCTCAGTGGCTATCTTTGAAAATAATCTATACAATATTCCAAAATAATACATGAAAAATATGAGTTTTATATAAATATTGAGTTAATTATGGGAAAAAAAGTTTTATCATATTGATAACCATGATATTTAAAAGTGATTTGGAGACTAATTTATTAATGATTTAAAAAAAGAGATATCATGATACTTTGGGGCTTGAAGGCTGAAAGGAATTAGATAAAATTTGTGGTTAAATCACCCTTTGATTTTGAGGTTATTTATTAATGATTTCATTTGAACATTGAGAATTACTTTTGAGTTTTGAAGACTAATGTATCATATGATGGTTTACTAATTTTGGTAATTATATTGTCATATACTAACCATTTTGGTTTTATTTAATGTCAAAATAATGTTGGAATAGATTGTTATAACTTTTATGGTTACCTGTTCCATTAAAAGTTTATTTTAGTGCTTCAAGCTTAAACAATTCATCTTGAATACTCATTATTTAGAGAACAAGATGATATTATAGTGGAAATTGGACAAAAGATGGAAATATACTTGAAAAATAAGTATATTTCACTATGTTTTTAATCTATATGGTGAAATAATTCCTCAATTCATGAAAAATATCGTAAAAATTATGTTATCTTATTATATTTATATCCTATGAATCAAATGGTATTTTAGATCATCATAGATTTATGATTTTCATGACATTAAATTTCCATTTATTAATTGATTTCTTATGATCAATGACCACTATCACTCTATATAATTATTTATGCATTTTCTCCATGTCCATATCATCACTTACCACTTATGATCTCCTACTTGGAAACCAAGTTACACTATATTCTAGATGACCTTTGTACATCCTTTTATATCTTATATAGAGGATATTTTTTCAACAATTTTTATGATGTGGGATTCTTACAAATATATTTTCAAATATATAACCTTTTATTATCGAGATAATTTTCAAATTTTGATGAATAAATTTATTAAAGCGGGGAGGATATAACACCTCATGTTTTTAAAAGAAGAAAATTATGTTTGATAACATAAATGACACACAAATATGAGATTATAAAATTATTTATCAACTTGATAATTTATGATATATTTATTTATTTTTAAATAAATTCAATCTATTTGATAGATTTAAAATGAACATAACAGCAGGTTTGAATGAAATGTTATACTTTATTAAAATATTATTATTTAAACATTACTATTATAACCAATAAATTAAATTGGAGGGTATGAATAAGAATTTATAAATTATTAAAATTTTATACACAAGTATAAAATAAAGTAAATGGTTATATATTAATTATAAATAAAATAAAAAAAATTTCAAAGGGAAATACATTTCTTTCTAAAAAAACTGTATTTTTCTAGAAGATGATTTAGTCCTGATTTGTGCACATAATTTTAATTTTAATTTGGAAAATGTTATAAAATTTATTTTTATGAATAAAATTAATATTTTAAATCATCATTTCAATATTATATTAGGGTTATTTTTTAATAATTTTCTAAAAATATTATTTATTTGAGGAATATTGAAAAATAGTGAATTTTAATTGAAAATTGTATTTTCATTTAAATTATTAATAATGTTAAATTATATTTTAAATTTTTTTTAAAGTAAAAATAGTTCAATTATACATTAATTAATCCAATTTAGTTTATTTTAATCAAATTAACATTTAATATTTATATAAAAACTTTATAATCTTTTTAACATTTTCTCTTTAAAACCCCGCTTTCTCGTTGCGAATGCAGGATTATTTTTAAATTAAAATGTTTTAATTATATGAGTTGAATTTGAAAAAATTGATTCCATATTATGGATCATCATAAAATATAATTTATAATAAGTTCAACTTAATTTTTGACCAAAATGAATAGTGAATGTAGCAAAAACTAATTACCGCGGTTAATGTAAAAAAGGGATTACTGGGGGTTAAACTAAAAATATAAGTGAAAAAATGACATATAAACTTTTCTAAAAAATATTATATAGAAATATTTCAACCATTAAACCTATAATATTCTATAATAGACCATTGTTTGACCCTTTTGGAATATTAAAAACGTAGGATCACTCATTTATTTTCAAAAATACTCAATGTGTCCTCTTCCCCACTTATAAAAGGACACCCTCCCCTCTCCTTTTTTACACATTAAAACCTATTAGGATTGGAAAATACCTATCTATATAACTTCAAAACATCTGTAAAATCATCCAATAATCCTTATTTTTAGTGTAAATTGAACCTTGTAAGGATTTTGTGCAAACCTAAGAAGGATACCCGAAGAAGAGATAATATTCTTCAACGAGGATCTTTATTTTATTTCTTTATCCACCTCATTAAATTATGATATAAATATTATGATATAATAATATAATTAAATTAAATATACTGAGATATTTTTATAATAATTTAATGATCTAAAAAAATCTCCACTTCCATTAAATGAGTTATGAAATCACCATTTGTGTGTACGATGGACTACCGCCTCATGAACCGATGTCATTCATTCTTCCATTAACACCTTTAAAGGTTGGTTTTTATGATGTATATGGAGTATAAATATGATATTTATTACATAATTATACCTTTATAGTCATTATATCACATATAAATTTTTTTACTTTCCATTCTGTAGGGGATACGATAACAATGATCGTGTGTACAATGGACTACCGCCTCACGAAATGATGTGATTTGTTTTTCACTAATTAATTATATGGGATGTAATAAGGATAATGTTAATAAATATATGTGATATAAATGAAATAATTATTATATCAATGAAATATTTATCATTATAAAAATATAATATATTAATTATTTTTTTACACTAAAAATATGATAACATCATTTCTGTTCCTGTGGACTACTGATATCAGGAATCGATGTGACTGCATTTTCATCACCACACCACATGTATGATATATATAAATATATTTAAATAAGTAATATTTTATATTTTATATAAATATTATTTTTAATGATAAAATATAACTTACCTCCTTTCCACAAGGATCATTGAAAAATGGAAATGTTACTCATGTATACGTAGGACCAACCATCTCTATGATTGTAACATAGTTGGTTTTTTATCACCATATTTCATGATTGTACATAAAAGTATAATTTATGTATAAATATTATAATTATTTCATAATTATTATTATTTATATGATTCAATTATATAATATACACAAGAACCCAAGCTTTCATAACACAACATGAAAGGGAAATCAAGGAAATTAAAACCTAAAACAATGAAAATAATGATTGATTATTAATGACTGGGTGATATGATATTATGAAATTATAATATATGATATTATAAATATTAATATGGTTATTTAATAATTTAATAACATTATTAAAACCAGTATAATGGAGTTCAAAGCACGGTCAACCAAAAAAAGGAGTGAGGTAAGAGTTTTCTAGTATGACTTATTTCTGCGTGATGCATGCCATATTCACCACATATTTTTTTGTGAATATAATTCCATTTAATTGATTTTATAATTATTATAATTAAATTTATGTATATTTACATATCAGTTTTATGCTCTATATTTCATGGGGTTTATGGTTTCAATGTTACCAAAGTGGTAAGGGTTTTTTGTATCAATTTGTATTCTTTGAGACGTATGTTATGTTATACATCTATATTCTTTTATGAGGTGTATATACTACCCCTTTGACGTGTTATATCTTGAATATTATTATTTTAATGATATTATATGTTTTAATTAATGATATCATTTCATGTAAACTTCGATTAAAAGTTAACAAAGTGGTAAGAGTCTTATGTTACAATCTCACCATTTATCAAGATTGTTTATAATTATGCTTCCAATGATGAGATATTATGATACATATATCAATAAACCCATGATTTTCCTTCTAATATAGTTATCAATGTTATTTAAAGATAATAGTCACATTTTTAAACTCTTGGTTATTAAAATAATTAAGAAAATGTTTTTAAGGAAATCCAACTTTATTGCTCTTTTTGTTCAGAAATCTGTTTTATTTCCAATACAATTTTTCCAAAAAATGTTTTAAAAAATGATTTGTTACTCTCATATTATCTTAAAAATACATTTCTTACCATGTTTTAAATTTTTAAAAACTATCATAAATGGAATCTTCATTCCATTTTCCAAACAATTCCCGTTTGGATTTTACCAAAAATGTGGAAGGAATATTCTTGTCTTTTTCCAATCAAGGAACTTTTGAACCTTTATACAGTGAAAAATAATAATATTTTAAGATTTTATGGAATGTGAGAAATTACCCTTCATCACAACTAGTATTTCTTTAAAGGTTCTTTTTCAATTTTATTTGGATATTTTTAAAGAAAAATGTTTTTCCTATTATTCTAGAAATTATTAGTTTTTTTTAAAAGTGGTTTTCAATGAAAATTATTTTTAAAATGTTTTATGTTAAAAAAATGCATTTCATGTGGAAAGGATAATTTTCCACAAAAATATTTTAAATGATTTTTAAAGCTCTGTTTATATGTTTCCAATGTTATTTTTGAAGAATTTTTTTTACATTTTTTTATGAATTTTTATGTTTTTAAAATTGATTTCAAAATGAAAAGTCTATTTTATTCAAAAACGTTTTTAATGTTATTTTAATGGAATTTCCATTCATAAATGTCCAAAAACATTGTTTTTACCTATTCTCTATTGGGGATATTTTGTAATGACACCATAATCATTCTTTCTCTTGATGGATTAAGATTGTTTAAAAGATATTGTTAGGGAAACCATTTCTTTTCCATGAGTTAATCATGATTTAAATAGATTTACATGAAAAAAATTTGTTTTCCATGGGTTAATCAATTCATAAAATAATAATAATTATTTTCTAGGATTTTTATGATTAAATATCTTTATACTTTATTCATGTTGTGGTTCTAGGAAATTATATATGATGGGTGGGTCCAGATAGCACTGGGAGAGACCGTTATAGATTATACAATGTGGGAATGCCTAGATAAAATTCCAAAGCATTGCGTAATGATTATTGTATCCAGATAATTTTTTTGTACATTGGATGTATGGTTATTCTAATAATAATGGTTCTATAAGGGTTTTATAGGTGTTCTATGAAGCTAATGTTCCCTGATATCGACCCATTTTATCTATTCTTGTTAGGGTTTATAATTACTTCTTTGATCAAAATTGATATAAAATATCTCTTGAGTATTGAGACCTATTACTCATTCATTTGTTAAATACTTATTCCATGTTTCATGATTGATGATTCAAGAATTGATGGGTATGAGTTCTTTTATGATTTTCTCATGCACTCAGATTATATCATCACACCCTTATTCACTCATTATTCTCATTGATGAAATTAAATTATTAATATTATGTTTACCCCTGTTGAGAATTTTATCCCACCCTTCTTATGTTTCCTTTTACACTAGTTATGAATAATGAGGTTGAATGAATTATTTTCTAGAAGGGATTTCATATGGATGATGATGATGAGTTAATGTGAAATAATTTTTTTTCGTTAAGTGGGTAAAATTTTAATTTTATGACATGTATATTTTTTTATATAGGAGTTTTTACTAGTTATATAAAACTATAAGCCTAATATGTTCTATCAAATATAAGTGATCCAATTTTGCCTTTTGATTTTGTAAGGCTTGGATGAAATTTTTTTTTTCACAATTATCCGATTCAAAATCAGAAATGTAAAGTTTATGATTTCAGCACCGGATCTATGATTTCATATCTTGGGCTGCTATATAACAAATTTTATGGTGTTTAAAATGTTACGAATTCTATGGAGTTAAAAAATATTACTAAATTAGTAATGTTTTTAAACACATCTAATTTATCAACACAAAAGTAACTATCATGTTTACAAATAGTAGGTAAATACATTATCTACATTTATAAATGTGGATAATGTAAAAAAATATGACTAATTAAGATTTTTTTTAGTGAGACTATGAAATACTTTAGAAGACATGGTGACATGTATGATGAAGTGAAGTTGGTTACTTCATATATGGGAGCCACATTTTCGTTCTTGTGGATAAAAAATAATGATATACAAAAAATTGAATCCACATCCGTGATTATATAGAGGAGATTAAAAATAAAGAAACTTTGTTATAATTATCAAGGTCATAGAATGTACAACATTTATTCTAGAATTAAAAGAAATTTTAGGTGGTTTAAAGATGTTTAGAGAAGGTTGAGATGGTTTGGAGATGGTTGGAGAAGGCTGAAATGGAATTTGGTATGATGGTTTTTGATTAATAGACTTCATAAAAAGGGCAAACTCAAATACAGAAGAGTAATCTAGGATAATACATAAAGTTATGTTGAAATAATTATGTGATACGTAAGAGTAACCGGGAAAATACATTAAAGTATATAGGATGAACCATAAATGTCATCAGTAGATATGTAAAGTTTATCTAAAATGATAAAAGTTATATGTAAGAGTAACTGGGCCAATACATTAGAGTTACTGGGATAATATATAAAGGTAGTTTTAAGAATTTAGAAATGTATCAATATATAAATATCACCAGGATGATATATAAAGGTAACCAATCTGATACATAAACGTAACCAATCCAATATGTAAAGGTAACCAAGTTTATACATAAGGATTTTCTAGTTAGGATAAATAAAAAAGTGATGAAATACACTAGAATACGTAAGAGTACATTAAGACCACACATAAGAGTAGTTGGGTTAGAAAATATTATAAATAAAGGTTACTCAATTTTCAATTTTCAATCATAAAATATGATTGATAATATGGTTGGTGTCATTCCAGCAAAATTGTTACTTTCAAAGGACAAAATTAAAATTTACCAACATCACAATATGTACAGTGTGAGTATATGGTATATCCAAAGGGAGACTTAGGGTGTTTAGTAAATTGATTTCATGGTTAATTAACTAAATATTTATTGAATTTAGTGTCGTTTATTGATGGTTTTATGAGTTGTTGAAGATCTTTGATCAGTTTACATACCAAATTCATTAAAAGTTTAGGATACTTAAAACAAAATGAACAAAAACTGTTCTTAACAATCAATAAGGGAAATTCATCAGGCCTATGGATATTTATGAAAATTAGTGTGAATAAATTTTAATATTGTGTTTGTGTTGTTAATAATAAATCTCATCTCTATGATTCAAATGCGATAAAAATTTGTTGATATGTTATGTTCTGTTTAAGTTCATAAAATTCAATTTCTTGTTCCTACAATTGATTCTTAAAAAAATTTATAGAAACAAACCCATTAGAGATTAATAATTCAAACAATGGTCATGGGATTTTTCATATCAATTCCCTCAGAGATCTTGGGAGACATTTTTCTTGATTCAATATGGAGTGCCCAGTAAGAAAAAGAAAGAACAATCAGGGGAATTATGAGAGGTAAAATAATCGACAAAAAAAACAAAGTAAAATCAAACACCCATGAATCTTCATCATCTAAAGAACCAAAAAAATTATGAAATTATCTACTCATTGAAAAAATTATGAAAAAATATCATATTACCTTTGATGTTCATTATAGCCAAGACATGGTGAAAAGTGGCAAGCCACCATAAGAGATAAATCTAAAAAAATTCATAGAATGAGTTTCATGTTCTCTTACCACTGGGATTATTGCCACATATATCATTATCTACCTCAAAATATGGTTATAGGATCATTAATTTCCCAAACCTTAGTGTCTAGGAGTGGTTAGAGGTCAAAATACCTAGTCAAAGGATGGTTAAGGATGCAAATGGGAGGTGGTTGGTTTTCTGTTGACCGGTGAATTGTTATAGAGCACTGTTAGTTTAACCATGAGCCAACCATGATATTTGACCTATCATTATAGTTTGGAGGCACATGATTTAGTTAAAAATTCATAGAACATACACATAGTTCTATATCCAATGGCTCCATATCACATGGCCTGAGGGGCAGGTCTGTATGATTTTTTTAACCATGAGAACAATGTGTAAATCACCACTACCTCCTTAAAATCTCACCCCGGACAGTTTGCATGTTGGATCCACATGATTTTTTAACCATACGAAGGGTGTGCGACTGAGTTTTTCTTGAGGCTCCAAGTTGGGAATGATTTCTTGGGATGGGGTGCATGGTTTGGGTGAATTTTTAGTAACCATGCACCCTAGAAAAATGGTCTAAATGCCTTCAATTTCCCTCCAAAATGCTTGGTTCATTCCAAATCTCCTTGATCCTTCATTGGATGACTAATTCCAACCTATCAAAACATGTTGAGGATATAAAAACATAACAAATTATCCTAAAAATATTTTCAATATTCTTTTGAGTATAAAAATTCCATATGCATATAAGTGCATTAATGGTTAACCATAGATTATGATATACAATATCAATCATATAATATTCTTAATAACGCAAAAAAATTTAAATATTATCACACCACAGATGGATTTCGGATCCAAAAAGAGTTTAAGAATCACATCATGATATTCAGAGGAACTAAATATAAGATATTGAGAATATTTCATGGATAAGGTTATAGAACAAACGTCATGTTGTGAACAGGTTATTTTTATAATTTCTTGTAGATTTGGTTGTAATTTAAAATCAGAGATGTGGATTGAGATTCATGTAGGTTGAATATAAGTTGAATGCATGTTTTTAAACACAATAATCATATGTAAACATGTAATGATACTGTAGAATTAGGGAGGATTAAATTGATCCTAATGCTTGGATCAAATTGAGAGGTTTTTGAGCATCTATAAAAATGCATATAGTAATTATTAAAAATAGAGAGAAGTAGTTTGAATTTATTAATATATCCAATTAATAGAAGTAGAATAAATGAGAGACACATATATAGTTACATTGACCATATTTTATTTTTAATAGAAGATGGATTGAAGAAAAGGTTTTACACTACTATATCTGATTGTTGATGATCCAGTAAAGAAATATAATTATAGTGTATAATTATCATCATTTTAAGAGTAATTTTCTTCGATTTTTTTATTGTTGAAGACATAGGTCCAATCCTTATATGGAGGAGTATATTCCATTAGGGATTGGAGGAGTGAAAGAGAAATGAATGTGGACTACAATTGAGAATCAATTTTGGAGTTATTATGTAGAGAGATTCAATTCGAAATTTGGTTTACAAAGAGGCCCTCATGTCTATAAACTTACTTTTCATTCACTAAAGTATCACACGAATAAGAAGAGAGAGTTAATCTTGGATCAAAAATGAATCTATTAAAAACCATGTAAGGGAAGTTAACCTTATCATGGATTGAGTATAACCTAAAAAAGGAATACACAGAAAGTGAGTATAGTGGATTCAGTTATGCTGAAACATTGATGTGTGTATTATCCTCTGATAAGACCTCAGTGGTGATGTGACAACCTAAAAGTCTTTAAAAATATATCACTTTTATGGTTTATTAATATTAATGATTATAAAATTATATATATACCTAAATAATTATATATTTTTTTCATCAATTAAAGGATGATATATAATCAATTAAGGACCCATTATATATTTAAAGTTATTATGTTTACTGCATTTGATAATATATGTTCTATTTAATGAATAAATAAACCTCTTTAATAGGATTTGTTATTTTAATCTATATAAAGGATTATTTAATTATTAATTATTTTATAAATGGATATATTTGTTAATTATAATAATTTATATTGAAATTTATTATTATATTAGTCCTATAAATAGTTTTATCATGGTATGAAATTAAAATTTGAAATTTTATTTTATAAACGGTAATAGATTTGGTTTTACATAAATTGTTTTTATATATAAAATATGGTTTTATTTAAAATTTAATTTAAAATTTTTTATAATTTTAATTTGGAAAAATATATTTCATTTTTGGTATCATCTTGTAAAAATTATCATAGGGTAAATTTTTTGGATTTTTTTGAACAAGTTGATTTTATGGTGAATAATAAAAAATATAGTTTTTTGAATGTCATATCTTTTATGAAATAATAATGAAGTAAATATGAATTAGAAATTAAAAAAAAATATTTAACATTAACTACATGATAACATACTCAAAATATCATAAAATTATTTCTCAATTAATAAAAATTAATTTTTATATCATGATATATATGAAAACATTTATTAGTACCTACATAGTTTATAAAACGACAAATTTTGTGAATTTAATATCATATCTAAAAGGTGATAAGTCTTATATAGAACATAAAAGAAAAAATGATGAATAATAAATAATTTTTACATATATTCATGAATTTTAAAATTATATAACACGTTAATTATCTAAAGGATTACCCAACACTTGCACAAGGTAAAAAAATTAAAATTCTTATCTTAAAAATGTTATTATGATTATAATGAAAATAAATTATATTATGAATGATATTAGATGATAATTTTAATTAATAATAAAATACATTTTATGTAATTATTTTATTTTAAATATTATTTAATAGGATATTTACCCAAAACGCTTATGCAACATTAATGTAGTACTTGTTGAAGTAGGAGAAAAGTCATTGTAAATTAGTTAAAAAAATTTAAAGTGATGTTTTTAGATGAATTGGCATCTTGCATGGTTTTTTGGGATAAAAAAAGATATTTAGGAAATGATTTAAATGTTTTAATTTAAATTATAGAGTTTTCTAAGTATTTTTAATGTGAAATTATGATTATAACTCTGGAATTTTCTTAAAATGGTATTTAATGTTAAAAATGTTTTATAAATTAATAATAATTATGAATATTTATATTTATTTAACTTTAGATGATTAATGGTCTATAATATCATCTATTTTACTTTAATGTACAACTTTACATTTTAAAAATACATTATTGACCCTTAAATACAAAATATTTTTGTAAACACCCATGAATGTTTCTTATAATAGGGGGCTCATTATAACCTTTCCAAAACACATCTCAAGTTTTTTGTACCTCAATATTATGAAAAAACACTTCACTAAACACAAATATCAATGTCCATTAAGATATATAATTATAAAAATTAATTCCTCTGAAAGCATTAGACTCAATCTAAAGTAGGTTGTTTGAGGATCAAGAAGGTTAGAGGATATAAGAGGTGATTTAAAAATCAAGATGAGGTTTTCTTTTATTTTAAACATTTAATTTAATTTTTTGAAAATTTTCCTCACAAATATCACCCCCCCCCCAATTTCATATTTTTTTATAAATATCCTTCTTTATACATCAGTGATTTACTATGGCCATTTTTTTACTGACATTTACTTTATTTTTAAAATAATGTAAGGAATATATTTTCACATTTTCAATGCGGGTATTATCTTTACAAAAGTTTGAAAGGAATAGATTTTAATTTTTTTACACATATTTAAACTTTACCACAATTTTCTTCACTTTTATTTACAAAGATTCATCTTTAAGATTTCATGGTATTTCAATGTAATTTATGTTATTATTTTTTATAAAAATATTAATTTTGAAATAAAAGCTATTATAAATGAAAAGGGAATTTCATCTATTAATTTATGGTTTAACTAAAAATTATTTTGATTATTATTTTAAGTGTAATTTATTTTATTAATTTATGGTTAAAGTAAATATCCTATGTGATTTATTAATGTTATGGTTCTTGAAAATTATATGTGATGATGGGTGGTTCCGATATGTCCCTCTAATAAATTGAGTAATAAATTATACACAAGAGAAATGATGTTGGATTTAACTCGAAGAAAGTTATTACATAATGATTTTAGAATTAACTGGATATAATTTATTCCACAATGATGTTGGAATTAACTGAATATAAGTAATTCCATTATAGGATTTTTTAAATAAAAGTTATAAGTTATTCCATTTAAAGGGTGATAACGAATACAATGCACCAATATTTATTCTTGATTTTTCTATAGTTGTATGTGTTTTTACTAGATATAATTGATTTTAATAAATCAAGAAGATAATTTTATAAAAGAAGAAATTTTTATGATATTTTTAAAATTTAAGGTTTTTATTTGTGGGAAAATTTAAATCTTTTAATTATTAATGGTTTGTTTTAAGAAAATAGGATTTCAAGATTTTATATATTTTCTCAATAAATTTTAAATATAATTCTTTTTCCTTAGAATGGTTTTTGAAATAATTTTATGAAACCTTTTCAAGAAAAGATATTGATTTTATACTTAAAATTATGTTTTACACAAGCTCATTGTTCATTATATTAATGGAAATATTATTTCAAGAGTATTATATCATTTCAAAGGCCTAATGGGTTTCCTTTTTCATTTATACATATTAATGAAATTTATATGATCACCTCATGTTTTATAATTATTTTTATAGGGTGTAATGAAAAGTGGGAACAATTATGAATTCTAGTTCCGATAATGAGATTTAGGTTCTAAAATAATCAAGTGTATCATTTAAGATGTCTAGTTTAGTGGAAAAAATGTCCTTTAGGACAGAAATGTATGTGCTTTGTTATGTATGTTTTTTCCTAATTCTATAAAAATCTAAACGAAAAATTTATTGGGTATGTGAGTTATGCAATATTTTCTACAAATCATGTAATTATTTATGGGTTATGTCTAGGAGAATACAATTGGTATCAAAGTAAATTTTATATAACCATATAGGTTAAGATGTTAATAGATGAGTATGATTTAAATTACTTAGAAAACATTAGGGTTGAAAATATTTTTTGGGGATCATAATTTCAATGTATTAGATTTTCACGACCTGCCTCACCAAAAGGAGGGGGGTCAGCAGATTTCCAGGACCTTCCTTATTTAAGTTGAAGGAGAGATAATGACCCCCGAAACCCGCCATCAATAGGTCCCGGAGTGGTGACCAGCACCAAGGGTATAGAATTACACACTAAATGGAAGGCATTACCCTTTTTCTTTTAATAGTATCGGGTGATAAGATAGTAAATCCCACAATACCAAAACTAAATGTGCAAGTATGGATGAATGTAAACCATTCCCATGTGCATGTTCAAAGGTAAAAGACACAAGTCACAAAACTCCCAAGGTAAAGTACCAAGATAAGGAAAATGACAACAGCAATTGCCCCAAGGTCCGAGCTAGTAAGGTCCCTCACGATCCCTGATGTCCTCCTGGAAACTTGAAAACAGTTTTATATACATAGGGTGAGCATACAAGTACACTCAGTATGGAAAACCAAACACTCTCGTGCACAAGTGAGGAGACATTCTAAAGTCCTGTGGAAAAAGGAGATAACCAAACACCCAACAAGGTAAAATATCCACCAAAGCCTCACCAAGGCACACTCCCCAAATAACACAAGTCAAGTAAAGTATAGTAATATCACATCCATGTTTGGGTACCCCACGCCACTTTCCCACTAGTTATTGAAGACATCCTATGCATCGAACCAATCCCGCCATTCTTACCGCTGTCCCACTACCAAACCTCGCCCGCACACACCTGGGAAACAACCTCACCGCAGTCCCACTTCCAAACCCCGCCCGCACACACCTGGGCCACAACCACCACACACAACCATACCTGCAAACACCTGGGTCAGAACAACTACTTCCATTCCCGAAGACACCAGGGCCTCATCCCAAAGACACTTAGGAAACAACCTGCCCGCAAACACCTGGGCCAACCACCACAACTAACCCGATCGAAGATTCATGGGCTAATAATGGACTTCCGGCCCTCACAACCTGCCAGAAGATACTTGGGCTATCCGGGAAAGGGAGCAGAAAGGAGATAATAACCAGCCACTAATATAAGTGTTGGGAAAAACACCCTCCCCATTAAGTGGGGGTGTTCGGCACTAAGTGATCAACTTGGGTGGAGCGCGAATAAGAAACATAAGAACTACAAATATATGTATAAGTAAAAAACACTCAACCAAATCTAGGGTTTCCAAATCCAACCCAAGAACAAGCATACTCATCCATATTCATAGGAAGCACACTGCTCACAGCTGAGACACAACTCACCCCCAGAACCAATCCCCATTTAAGCTATTCTTACTTCCATGTTCAAGTATTCTCATTTAAATAATGTTCTGCACTACTGGGAAACTAACAGCAGAAGCATAAACTAAGGGAAAAAGTTATAGCCAACATCAATTTAAGTATTCACACCTGGTTCTCTTGTAAGGTCACAATAGCAAAGGGATAAGTGAGATACCTCAATGTACTGGAACCAAAGAAAACCCCAAGATACCACCCCATGTTCCCAAAGTCCAGGAGCCAACGGTTTCTCAAAAATAGAGGATCCCACCCCAATTCGTGATATAAGCTGAGTAATCGCACAACCTCAAATTTACAACCAGCGAAAGTATAACAATATGGGATCCCATCCCCACCTGCATCGCCCTAGCAATCGGCCCATGAAGAAACAACCAAAATGCTACCACCAACATAAGGTAGGACCATGCATATATTTGCAGATTTTAAAGATTTGACACACACCATGGATTCAATTCCACTATACTTTAACCAGGGTTATCACAGAGAAGGGTTGATCCTGGTGATTTCAATTTATTTAATCGAGTATACGTAATTAACCAATTCCATGTTACGGTTATTTAAACAGGGTACTGAGGTTCATTTGTGCGCAAGGAAAGACCACCAACGATGATGATTTTTAGCGAGCACAGGGCCATACAATTCACAACATATAACAACATAAATAGAGTAGTAGAACATCGGTCACACCCCCCTTAATTCTTTAAAGGTCCATTCATTATCTTTATTAAGTTAGGTTTCATCAATTTCCACAGAGACAAAAGAATTCCCACCCCACATGATACCCTGAAGGAGAGATGAAGGATAAAATCCCTACTTAACTGATCAAGGATCGATGTTAAGTCCTCGTGTGAGTAGTAGGAACTCCACGGAACGCGATCAAGGAAAACTTTGAGGGGTTACAACTCGTCAGGAGGAAGGGTACTCCGAGCGCAGGGTGATCGAGAAAAAGAAATGTAGGTAGAAGCCTTTAGGTTATAAAGGATGAGATATAGCATTCCCAGGATGTTTAAGATGCGGAAAGAAAAACATGAAACTGTGTAAGAAGAGGGATTGTGGGTTGACCATGCGGTCGGGCCACCCCACATGTAACTTAAAAGGTCCCCGCACTTTGGGGTGGTTAAAACAGACACACACCTCACCAATAATTTAATTTAAACTCCATTAAGGGGCATTAATGGGCTTTAAATAGGCTTAAAGGGGTTAAAAAATTGTTTGAAAACCAATTTTAAAAAAAAAAGACGCACTACTGGAAAAACCGTGTGGGGTAGGCGAGAGCTACCAGTAGCCGAGAGCTTCCAGATGGCGACCACTACCGGTAGCCAAGAGCCACTGGTTAGCAAGGTTACCGGTAGCCGAGATCCACCGGTGGCTGAGAGCCACCAGTATCTGAGATCCACCGGTAGCCGAGCGCGACCGGTACCCCAAGGTCACCAATATGCTAGGTATACCGGTAGGCCGAGGCTACCGTCAGGCCAAGGATACCGCTAGGAGTCACCGAGAAGCTAGGATGGCCTTCCAGACCACACAGAACACCTCCAACATTATTTTTTTACCAAGTAATGGACCCCAAAATCTGGGCCATTACATAGATATCCTTAGGGGTTAATATGTCAAGTATAATTATTTTTATATTTGGTAATTGAATTAAGGTCGATAAAAACTAAAATCATCATAGGTTGAACCAAATGATTTTATGGAAGGTGAATTAGTTTAGGGTATCTTAGTATTTATGTTTCCTAATCATATTATGGTTAACTATGATATAACCTCTCTAAAATTTTTGTTTTTTTTGTAAATAGATAGAATTAAAATGAATAAATTGTAATAAACTCCTTTATACAATGAATAAAACCATATTTTAGTGGATATCATGATCCATTAACATTTTTTATTCTTTAAGAATGAAAAAATCATCGTGGGAATTCCTCATTTGGAATATTAAGTAAGTTAATGTTGTTCTCTAATAAAAACACAAAATGAAAGGATATAATTACACTTATGGAATAAAAAGAAATCAAATAAATTTATTTTATAATTTCATCTAATTACATGGTAAATGAATTACTTATGAAAAAAGAAGATAATATATCAAGTCATATATGGGAAACATCACTCGACTATCAAGGAATTTCATTGGAAACTCATTCATAATATAATTCTTATAAAGGTAAATAAATGGTTAAAAAATACTATTTTTTTTATAAATTAAGTTTTATAGTATTAACCTAGAAATTTAAAATTTTAGAAAAATAAACATTTGACATTATGAATATGTTAATATACAGTCATTTTGGAGGCAAAAAAATTAAAATGGTGAGGATGTAATTTTTGTAAGTGGGAGAATGTGACAACCCATGTATTTTTAATCATATATCACTTTTATGGTTTGTTAGTATTTACGATTAAAAATTTATATATATAAACTTTAAACATATATAAATTCTTATATCATTGATCAAAATATGATATATAATCAATTAGTTACACATTATACATTCATAAATATTATTTTACTATATCCCATAATAAAGTTTTTATTTAATTATTAAATAAATTTCCATAGAATGATTTGTTATTTTTATTCATCAAAAGAATTATTTAATTTTAAAGTATTTTATAAAGAGATATTTATGATAATTATATGGATATATATTTATATTGAATATTATTATATTCTTATAAATAATTTTATCTATGTATGAAACAAAAATATGAATATTTATTTGAATAATAATATTAAATTTTATTCTAAAAATATTGTTTCTCCATGTACAATATGATGTTATTAAAAAGTTAAATTTAAAAATTTTAGATTTTTTAATCAGATAAAATATAAAAAGTTTTTTAATAATAATTTCAGAATTATCCTAAGGTGATTTATTTTTTCATTTTTCAGAACAAGTGGAGCTTGTTCTTAATAGTAAAAAATACATGTTTTTTGAATATCATATCTTTTATGACATAATCATGATGAAAATATGATTTTGAAATTTAGAAAACCTATGGGAAGTTTATTACATGATAATATACTCAAAATAACATAAAAATATCATCAAATTAATTTAAATTAATTTTATATCAAGATAGATATGAAAACATTTATTGGTACCAATGTAGTGCTTGCACATCATAAAAAAAGAAAAAATTTGTGTCTTTAAGATAATATCTAGTAAGGGATAAGTTTTTAATATATAATAAGAGATAAAATTTATGAATCTAAATAATTTTAATATGTATTCATGAATATTAAATTTATATAAAAAGTTAATTATCCAAATATATACAGAGCACTTGCAGAAGGTAAGAAACGTAAAAATTTATATCTTAAAAATGCTATCAGGGAATAAATGAGAATAAATAATATCATCAATGATAATAGATTATAATTTTAAGGAATAATAAAACATATTTATCTTAGTAAATTATTTTTATAATTATATAATACTATAACTATCCAAAATACTTACACAACATCGATGACACGCTTCTAGAAGAAGAAGAAAACTCAAAGTAAATACTTTTAAAAATATTTAATGTGATAATATTTAGATAAATTAGAGACATGTGTGGTTTTGGTGGAAGAAAATGATAGTTAATAAATTATTTATATGTTTAAATTTTAATTCCATAGTTGTCTAGATATTTTTTAAGTCAAATTATGAGAATAACCTTAAAAACAACATATTTAATATTAAAAATAATTTATAAATTAATAAAAAATAATGAAACTGTATCTTTTTTCAAATATAGATTTTTAATGGACACAAATATTATATATTTTCTTTTTATGAACAAACTTATATTTTAAAACTACATTCTTGACCCTTAAGGATAAAATGGTTTTGAAAACTACATCAACTTTTACCTATAAAAGGGGACTTATTATAATCTTTCCAAAACACATCTCAATTTTAGTTTTCATTATATATTATTCCCAAATCCTTCATGAAAATTCCCTATCTTCACTCATAAATCTACTAATTTTCAAAAATTCCTTCATTTAAAAGCATTAAACTTAATCAAAATGAGGTGGTTCAAGGATCAAGGAGGTTAGAGAATGTACATGGCGATTTGAGACTCTAGGTAAGTTTTTTTACTTTTCAAACATTACTTTAGACATTTTGAACTTTTTTATAAGCTATTTATCTTCCATTATTATATTATTTCTAAAATTCCTTCTCTATATTTCTATGATTTCATAATTAAATTTTCTATTTACATTATTTTCTTTATAAAATAATGAAAGGAATCATTTTTCATGTTTTCCTCATTGGTATGTTATTTGAAAAAACATGAGAGGAATATATTTTTAATTTTTTTATACAAGATCACATTTTACCATTATTTTATTTAGTTTTTTTTACTATGATTCCTCTTTATTTTTTCATATTTTTCAAAATTATTTTCTATTAAAATTATTTTATATAAATATTTCATTTGAAATAAATGTTATGAGAAACATAAAGGTTATTTCTTCTTAATTTTTTGGGTTAACTAAAACTTTTAATGATTATCCGTTCAAATGTATTTTTAAGAGTTTTATGGTGAAATTAAATATCTTATGTGTTTAATTCATGTTATGGTTCTTGGAAATTATATATGATTATGGGTGAGTCCTATATATCTCTATAATACATTTGGTAATGATTTATTTTTTTGGAGAAATGATGTTTGAATTAACTAAAAAAAGTTATTACATATTGATATTGGAATTAATTGGATATATGTTATTCCATAATGATGTTGGAATTAATTGAATATAAGTTATTTCATCACATAATTTTGTAAATATCTTTTTATAAGTTATTCTATTGAAACAGTGATAACAAATATGATACCCCAAGATGCCTTCATAGTTTTGAAATGGTGTCTTTGAGTGTTTAATGTAAATCATTAGATTTCAAAAAACAAGAAGTTTATTTTAGGAAAGATACGATATTTTCAAAACTAATGGTATGTATTTGTGATAAATTTATAATCTCTTAAATATTTAAATGTTTGTATTTTTAGATAAAATATTTCTAGAGTTTTCATTTTTCATAATAAATTTTGAAGATTATTGACTTTTCTTATGTGGGTTAGTGAAATTATTTTATGAACCTTTTATGAAATATAATTTTTTTTCATATTTTAAATTATTATTTACATAAGAAAAAAGTTATTTATATTAATGGAAATAATTTTTTAATATTCTTTAATAATTTAAAAGGCTTAATATGTTTTCATTTTTTTATCCCCCTAACAATGATTTATATCCCCACCCACATTTTCTAATAATTTTTATAGAGCATAAGGGAAAGTGGGTAATATTATAATTTATAGTTATGATTATTTTATTATTTTATTAAATAAAGTAACTATATCATTTAAAGTGTCTGATTTAGTGGAAAAAATTTCATTTTGGAATGAAACATATGTGGTTTTTTTCATGTAAGGGTTTTATTAATTCTCTGATACACTATAGATAAATGTATTGGGTATGTAAGTAATGAAATATTTTCGATAAATCATGTAATTATGGGTTATTTATATCTAGAGATTTTTATTTGAACAAATTAATATCATTTTACATGATTGTACATTAATTTATATAATCATATTTAATATTTGTTGAGATTAATTTCAAGAGGGAACAAGATCTTTTCAAGCTAAATTACTAGAAGAATATAAATTTATAATTTTATGTAAACCCTGATTCACCCCCTATCAGGGTGTATACATTGAACTTGGTCCCATATTGTTGTATTAGAAGAAAAAGTTACTGTCATGGGGTTCAATATCAAAATCTATTTTATGATTTGTTTTTCACATGTATTCAATGATAAATCATCAATTTTTATGTGGTACTAGCTTTTATGGTTGGTAAAATGATATGTTTATTTTTTTTATATAGGCTTGTGGTAATGATTACATGTAGTATATAATTCATTATGATTATTTGAGAAAGGAAAATGAAATAAATTGGGATGCTATGTTATAAAAGGGGTTGAATAGAAGTATATCTAGCAAGGTGATTAGAAAGACAATTAACTTTTCTAGTTCTTTCAATATCTGAGGTTTTTTGGGAACAAATTATGAAAAATCAGTAGAATTGGAGGAATTTTAAAATCCTAACTCAAGAGATGAATTTAATTGTAGAAATAATGACAAAATAAAAAAAAATCTAGATAATATTGACTTATTTAAAAAGGCAAAAATATGAGTAATATGAAAAATATTTTTGAGAATAAAAACACCCCCACTAAACTATTTACGTTTTTTATTAATGTTTTATATACTTTTAACCTTCTTTTGTATGATAATTATAAATCAATAAATTCATAATACTATTTAGGGAAATAAAGATTTATAAATTCCATGGGATAAGTGGAAACAACATTAAGTCACAAGTTCGATGAATATTTATACTGAAACCACGATGAGATCCTATCACTATACGATAAGGTGGATCAATTTGAAGTCATTAATGGAGTGAATATGTATATATAACATATTTGGTTTTTGATAATACAATTATAAATAAATCATAGGTTTCCTTGAATGGAGGCATCATGAGAATGGGCACAAAAATGAAGGTTCAAGGTAATATAATTAAAGAATTTATGCACGAGATAGGAAAACAATTAGTGTAGAGAATGATCTAAAAGTGATAATTATGTTTCTCAATATAAAACATGATGTGATTATGATATTAAGAATATAATATGGTTCTATAATGTAAGATATGGATACCCAATTAAAAGAGAAGTATTTAAAGACTGAGGATCTCTAAGAAAGGTTGAAAATTTATAATGTAAAGTTAAATATGTAAGAAAACAATTTTTCACTTGAGGATGGATCCTTTTAATTTTCATCTAATTTTTTATTTTGGTACTAATGTGGATGTCTTATGAGTTAGTCAAGGTTTAATGGGAATCCATATCTTTTTCAGATCTCGTAAACCCAACTGTAGGAAGTTGTTGCCCTATTTGACAGTTAGAGGAAACTATGTGAGGTATGATGCAAAATTGGTTTTAACCATGTAAGGATAGAAAATGGGGTGATATGGGGATCACAATTTTTCAAAACTATGCAATTTGGGATGCATGACCATAAAAAATGGCGCAAATAAATTACTGAGGCATTTTTATGTTTGGCGCATGGTTTTCCTAACCATATGATATAACCATGTGGTATGCCTCTTTGTACAACTACTCGAGCATGGTTTGCACATAATTTGGGCAAACCATGCATCCAAACTGTGCGAAAAGTTTTTCTTGGGTGAAATTAAAAAATTTACATTGAATGAAATGTTTTAAACAACCCCTCTTACCTTTTCTTTCCCAATGGACATCATACCTCCTCTTCTACCTTTTGAATAAAAAAATAATTATAAGCTAGGATTTGATCCCAAGTGTCAGTCCCGAGTCCAATAGAAGCACCATATATCTCAATAGATCCACACATGTACGTTCTTAATTCATTTCTAATCTTTAATTTTTCATCTTCCTATCAGTGGTGCTATTGAGATGCTGGCTCATATGGCCTATTTTAAGGGAAAAGGTCCATTCTTTTGATATCTCCCAATAAAATCCAATATAGAGGCGGATACTGGATGAGGAGAGTCATATGAGTATGCATTAGGTAGTATATAACTCATTACTCAAGATTTGTCATTTTATAAATTCCTATGTGGGAATTCTAATTTCATCAAGTGTCATCTATTTAATTAATAGTCCTTTCTTGTAGTCTTTAGAATACTGTTATAAGACCCATTCCATATATGAAATTCAATGTTAGAAGTTACATCCACAACATCAACCACCCAAGTAGGTTGATTTCAATAATTTTTCTTTAGTATCCTCTTGAGCCTATTTGTACCATTTTTTGGGTGATTTGTGACTTCACCTGGTTAAAGTTAAGGGTTTAACTCAATTAATGGTTTGTTAAGTCCTAGAACATGTATTCTTATCACTTGACCCACCTAAGGTATGTTCTTCAATTTGATTAATCAATGTTAAATGGTACATTAGAAATTATATTGTATATATAGGACATAGCCTAATAAATTATAATACAGTGGTTTGGTTGCACATTTTTAGCACCCCTTTCCATGTATAATGTAATGAATCAGAGTAAACCATATTAAATGACTATGAATTAAATGAATTAAATTAAATAGTTTCATTCCCCTTGGCCTTGTCACACAATTGAAAGGAAAGGATTGAAAAAATTAATCTTAATGAAATGTATGATTAATTACATGACCTTAATTGTTAAATTAATAAATATAAGGTTCTTAATTATATATGGACCTTGAAATATTTATAGGAGTGGTTTTACTTGATATGTCCTTAGATTCCTAAGGGAATTTATTGATCACTCGAGGATGCCATTCAGATTCTAGGATGTCGGTTGCCTTGGTTGAGACCCACCTTGGAACCCGATCCTTGTCTATTAGTGGATGCCCGATATGACATCAATGTATCACTCTTTTGTCTTTTATAAAATTTATTGGATACTCTCCTTAGATCTAATATACCTTCTACAGTCATGAGGTTCCTTTGTTACATCCTTTGGCCTAGCTATTGCATATCTCGGTTTACCTTGGATGTATTCCTTGGACTCAGTTAGATGACAATATTTTGGAATGACTTGGAAGATTATCCTTATATCACACTCTTACCCCTATATCCGGCCTGCAGTTATTACTATGTTGGACACCCTTGAGGTCAAGGATTCCTTGGTTATCACCTAGGAATCTCTTAATTATAAATAACATCATGGATGATTTTCTCACCCTAGATCATTAACTATTACTATAATATCATATTTTCAGTGTTTTTTTCACATCATGTGACCTATTTATATAAACTGGAAATTAATTAATTAACGACCTGGTTACATGTTTAGAAACCAATTGAGGGATGAATTAGGTTCTTTGGTATTTACATTAATGTACTGCTTTATATTTATATACACATCCTTGCACGCTATTTAAATTTATATTACACTGATAATATGTTATAGACACTGTTGGTGGTGGCCTACTGTGATTTATCTCACACCCTATCTGGGATACCATTGGTATCTGTGTAGGCCACATGTATGCATGTGTTGACAAAGGGAAGCATCTAGCTTTGAAAACTGGATTGCTTAATTGCTTAGGATGGAGACGGTAGTAGATGAACAAGCTAGAGATCAAGATGCTGGGGATAGTTTTCGGATTCCTTTTTGATAATTTTGTATAACACTTATTTCCTAATGATTTTGTATCCACATTTTCTAGATAATTAGATACATGACATATCATCACCCTCTTTTGTATATTTATATCAGTTTCACATATTTCTTCTATTATTATTACTTTAGTATAATTCTACTGTGGATTTGGTTTATTAATAATTATTCAATTTACCTATGTTTTATGTTGATCTAATATTTGACACTCTAGTAGTGAGATAATAGTCTCCACACAGTCACAACCAAGGCCCACACTTTTATTAGGTAGCCTTTGGAATTTGGGGAGATGTGCTTGAGGCCATGTGGCCAACCGGTCTCAGGTCACCTTAAGTGGATTTTGGTTATATGATGTCACAAAGTGGTAACAAAGGGGTTACATTATTGATTTACTATTTGGATACAATATTCAGGAGATTAGGAATGTATGGAACATGGTTATAATCCATGTTTGGGTTTCGTGATCCAATGTTTGGGGTAAATGCTAAGTTTCTTCAGAGATAATTTTTGATCTACCTATTTTTTTTATAGTTGATATTATTTAACCATTGGGTGATTCACATGTTGTGTTGTAGTTGTCATTATTATATATATTGAGTATTCTCTTCATCTTTATCTTGATGATATGTGGAAAATGGGTGTTGTTACATGCATCATTTTAGGATCCTATAATTCACATTTCATGCATATTTCCATACCATATAGGTTCATTTCACTCCATGCATTGATTAATATAACTGTGATTGTTGAGTGAGAATTGTTTGTATATTGTTCATGTTCTATTATTAGGATATGATTTACTGATTTCCTATTTCAATTCATGTGGTGTATGGGCCCTCATGGATTGGAATGATTAATTTACTGAGTCAAGAATTTAATTAAGAAATGTAAATAAATGGGTGCCGATTTCTGTGACAAGGTGTATGGGCCCTGATTTACAGGGAATAGAGATATATTATATATTAATATGATATTTGGACATAAGAAAATGAATCCTGAAAAAGTGAAAATATCTTATTAAATGAAATGGTTTCCAGTAAATTATGAGGCAAAGAATTAGTTTACCCTTCATCTACTGGAACCCCTATAATATATACTTCATCACTTACCAATACCTGGCCTTATAAATGGGTAGTTGGGATAGTATACTATTGGTGTGAGGTATTTCTTACATATAACTTTTGTTAGTTTTTATATCTATTTATTTAATCATTTTATAAGGAGTGTGCTTGGAATTTGTTGACCAATTCTGCCATGAAGTCCTCATGTCATGCACCAGGAGGATGGAAACGACCCTGGTCCAAACATGGTGGGCCATGAGATGAAACTCTTAACTCTAGGAGTGCCACTTAAGGCACTATGTATTTTACCTAATATGGGAACTGGAACTCATCTTCGTAATAGTATTCTATGTCTGATGCAGTCTATGCATGGTTCTCCACATCATGCATCTACAATGGAAGATATGACATGTGAGTTCCAGCAGTAGCATCCTTATACCTTCTCAAGGGATGGTGGTCCATAGGATTCTAAGTCATGGATAGAGGCCACCTTGTATAACTTTGAGTATCTGAAGATTCTTACAGAGTGGAGGGTAAAGCATACTATGTACGTCCTGCACAATTTGGCCATGCATTGGTGGGATGCAGTTACCCAAGACGGTCTCTATTAGGGAATGGTATGGGATGATTTCTAGACCGCATTCTCTGACTAGTTCTTTACCCAGACACTGATAGATGATCGAGAAAAAGAGTTCATGCATCTTTAGTGGTGTTCTATATTAGTCATGGAGTATTCAACTCATTTCACTGAGTTGCAACTCTTTTCACCACTTCTAACCAGTGATGATATTTCACATTATAGATGCTTCAAGGATGAGCATCAATATTCCATATGGACTCAGGTGAATTTATATCTCCTACCTACCTTTTTGTAAATATTTAATCAGACTCTTATCACTGAGCACATCCTAATGAAAAAATACAGTACTGGGAATAGAGGACTAGTCCCATGGAAAGACAATAGTTCTTCCGGTAGTAGAAAACAATCCCTCTATGTTTCACGTCTGGGAAGTTGTATCCAGTGTACCCATGCTGGTAGATCCATGGTGTGTCTTCAGTGTGGATGATAGGATAACTTGAATCCTCAGTGTGATAGTGATCCTTTGGAATGTCGGGCTTGCGGCCATATAGGGTATCTTTAGATATTCTGTTGGACCGTTACATCAGCTTTGAGTAGAAGAAGTTCTGCACCAGCTCCATCTTCAGGGATAGGTTATTTTATGCCAGATTTGGTGGGGAGTTAGAGAAGTACTGACAATACTGGTGGAGGAGGAATACGTGGCTATGGTATCCAGAATCCTGATCACCGTTAGTGGCAGCAGAGCAGTCTTGATCGTTGTAGTCCAACTATTCCATAGGTTTGTGGATCATGTCAGTTGCATGAATTACAACTGATACCCAAGGATATGGCTACAGGACCATCTACAATATATTTTTAGATATAGGTTCTTCATACTCTTTCATATTCTTATCTATTGTGGAAAGTGTGGGGCTGAAAATAAAATATTTCTCTACTGTAATGACCTTGGATACACTACTAAGAGTATAGTTAGAGGGAATATGCCAATGTAGGGATTTTCCCCTTGAGGTAGGTAGATACCCTTTCTTATGGGACCTCCTTGTTCTCGAGATGATGGGATTTTATTTAATTCTTGAGATGTATTTGTTGGTTTGGTATCAGACCATTGTAGACTACTATTGCCATAAGGCATCATTTACATCACCAGAGGGAAAAAATTATCTACATAAGGCTGAGTGGTATTTCCATGATAACATAGTTTGACTAGAGCATCATGGGATTGGTGGAGTGACCACTCGTATTGATAATATCTTCATGGATGATCAGGGTTTACCTTTACCAAATTCCCTCTAGTAGTGTAGATAATTTCAACGTCTTCTTTCTTGATTATTTTTCGGGCTTACCTCTTGATAGAGAGGTATAGCTTAGAATTGAGCTCATTCCAAGAGTATAACTAGTGTCCATTTCATAGTATAGGATGGAACCTACTGAGTTCTAAGAGATCAAGCAGTAGTTAAAGGATCTAGAGTCCATGGGTGTTATACGACACAGCACTTCCTCTTGGGGTTCACCCATGCTTTCACCTAGTCGTTGGATGAGACCCTTCATCTATGAGTGTATTACAGATGATTGGACTATATTATAGTCAAGAAATAGCATCCACTCCCATATACAGATGATATCTTTGACCAGATCTGAGGAGATAGTGTGTTTTCGATGATTGACCTGAGATCGGGTTATCATCAAGTGAGATTCATGTTGAAAGTGAGTTCTCTAGACCCAACATGTATTGTACATTGATTACCACTACATGTATGAAATTTTTTATATATACTTGTGTTTATCTTTCCATAATATTGTAGATACTTCTACATCCATTTTTTATGGAAATGTCCTTAGATTATATGTCATATCAAAGGGTTATAGCAGATCTGATACTATAAGGATAACCCTAAGATGCCACGATAGTAATCTTAAAGTAACATCCTATGGTACAGTTACATCATTCTGAAAGGGAACAGATTATCTGTGACCATCAGGTGTTGGGGGATCATAATCATTGAGACTTATTCTCATGAAGTTCACACATGATGATCTCTAGTAGTTGGGATCATGAGGACAAACCCGCATATTAGGAACACCACATGTTTTATGTATCATTTGTCGTCACTATATATGAAGATGTGTAATGGTCTCTAGACTTGAGATCATTATCAATGGATTTCATTTAATTTCATAATTTGATGAAAGGATAAAACCATGGAGACAAAGTCATGGTGAGGTAGTTTGTGTTGCATACATCATTGGTGACATGACATTGATTGAATGATCCAGATAAGATTTGTCACTTACGAGTTTAGGAAGAGACATCTCATGCCTGGTTGATTAGGATGGTTGCACCATCATTAAGTCCAAGACCATGGTAGTGGAAGGTACGCTAGTTTAGAAAAATCAAAAAATAAAATAAATCATGATAAAGGATGATGACACTAGTGTGCATTCTGCTTTATTGAGATATCGATGATGAATAGATTATATTACACAGACCTTGTTTGTAGTAAGGTAGTCGTTGATTTGACTTTACCTTATCTCTACAGGGGACTCGATGGGTTGCTAGACCCTTCTCTTGGTCGATGGCTATTATTTGCTACTATTGAGATAGGTCCTAGAGGGTCACACACTATAGGTTTTTGAGAATCTACCATATTCTGGGAATAGGAAAATAGAACTCGGTGGGCCCCGAAAGTGGGTATGAGTTTTATCTATGTTCCATGGATCCCCAAGGAATAAATAAATTTGTTAATTACAAATTCTTGGAATCATTTTTTGAATTTATTTATAACAAGTATTTACAAGTGATTTAGTAAATACAGAGATAAAATATTATTTGAATGGATTTATATATCCAGGGTTTGTTTAACATTTTTAGGGGAAGGGAGTCGAGTTATAGACAAAAGTTTATCATGAAATATATATATTTAATATATTGCAGTTAGTGATAAAATTATAATTATTTTTTCTAGCATTATTTAATTTGACATAAATAGATATTTATAAAAATTATATAGAGAATATCTAATTCACGAGGGCCAAGAACCCATAACAGGTATTTTAGATATCCCCAATATAAGTAATAGAGAGGATCGCCCTGTGTAACTATTCGTGTGTCAAATTTGAGAGCCTCTCTCTCCTCATGTATTCGAGAGGGAAATTCTCTCAAACAAGGAATAACATGAAGATTATCCTTCTTGTATTGAAGTCTCTTGCTATTCAGTGATCACTACTATGTCTAAGTGATCGTTGGTATACCACGCTAGCACCCGGATTCCAACAAATGTCTCACATAAAAATTCTAAAGGCATGTGTGGAAGATCTAGAGGACTTCAACATCGGATTATTCAAGCAATGGTTGCCAACATCCTACAACACACTTGTGCATGTCAGATCCAAACAAGGTATTTGTTCATTTTATATTTTTGTGCTATTCCAAATCCACGCATGGTCCTCAGATTGTACTGAGATAGCTCACTGGAGACGACGTTGTAGAATTTCTCCAGTGATGTGAAAAATTTTAAATTCCCAGTCCATCATCTTTTGTTGCTCATCCTGGTACCTAACAGTGGTATCAGAGGGACACATGATTTCTCAGAGTCAAAGAAAAATTAAATTACATTAAAGTTATGTACGGGCAATTAAATCAGTTCTAAAGGACCTGACTGCACATCAATCTATTTCTGAATGGCTGAGTTATGGCCATTTGAACATTTTAATGGGATCGACGTCATCAGTTTTAAATTCTCGGATTTAATTTTATAAAGAACGCATTTTAATATTAATTATGTGTTCTTAATAATACTGAAATCTGGCCACGCTTTAGCTAGAATCCAGTCACCGGAATATTTTTGGTAATTTTTTTTGGAGTTAAATAAAAAATATTATGAGGTAATATTATTGTATTTTACTCAAATAAAAAATAATTTTTATGAAAGGGTCTTTGAAGACTTGGGGCCAAGTCATATTTTATTTATTTAAAGTCTTTAGACATTAAATGTTTAAAAAAATTAGGATACCAAGACCCCAAGTTGGGACTTCTAACTTTTTTTTAAAAAACGGAAAGGTGTTAGGGATTATTTTTTCAAAAGACGAAAAAAAATAATTAAAAAAAGGGAGGAAGAAGACCTAAGTCTTCTTCCACACACAAGAGGGAGGCACAACTCACCTTTGTAGAAACCCTAGTTGCCTCCCCTACCGGATGCTAGATCCGGCCACCCCGCTCACTCGAGCTCCTTTCTAGACCCCGCACGCGCCGCCCCTATCCCATGCAGGTCGGACCCCTCGCACGCCGACCCTGTCCTGTGCATGTCGGACACCAGCCAGCTGACCACCTTCCCACTAGAAGACTACCGCCCCACTCACCAGCGTTGCTTCCTACTGTTGGACTGCACCCCCCACTGGCACTGCTCCCTACTGGCAGACCGTGCTGCCCTGCCTTCCTCTCGCCATCTCGAAATTCCTGACCCGAACCACCTCCGGCTCGTCGCCGCCGAACAGCACCACTTCCCAAGCAGCTGGCCGGAGAAATGGGCAGCCGCCCTTGCGGCTGGCTAGAGCAATGTAACGCTGTCTCTGCACCATGCCGGAGGAGTCCACTACCATCCGGATGACGTTGCCTCCATGAGTGCTGTTGGACCACGCGATCACGCCACGGTCGCGCCGCGATTATGCCATGATTTGGCCCTTCTCTAGGATGACACCTCGCGATTGTTCGTAGTCCTGCCAGACTCCTTCCCAACTAGAGGTATCCTCATTAATAAATTTTAATTATTTTTTTAAAATTTAATTAATTAGAATTATATTGGTGTTTAAATTAAATTTAATCTGAAACATTAATTTAATTAGAAGTAAAATTAAATTAATAGTTTAATTTAATTTTATAGCTAAAATTAAATTAACAGGTTAATTTAATTTTGGGAATTAAAATTAAATTAAAAAAATGGAACTCATAAAAATAAATTAATTGAATTTATTTAAATTCATTTAATTTATTAGAGCGCCCATGTACTATTTAAATTTTATTGGAGTTTAATTTTTAATTGCACTTAATTTATACCGACTGGTCTTGAGCAAGCGACTGAACTGTGCATGTCTGGTTTATTTGTTCATTTAATTATTTATTCAGTGCGTGTGATGATTGAAAAAATTAATTAAAGAAATGACAGTCTGTGAATAGTCTTTTAATTCAAATATTTATAATGGTATGCATGTCCAATGCACAAGATGTATTTTGTACCCTAAAACCCCCTCGCCTGCATGTGAGTATATTTTTTATTGAATGATGATGATCCGAGATGTAGACCTCACCAAGTAGAGGAGGTAATCTAGATAGAAACTGAACACATTGCAATGGGGATAGTTGTGATGTGAGTCATGTGTCGACTCATGTATGGATTCCCCAAGGTCAAGATTGATTCGTTTTGGGTCGATCATAGTAGAATTCCCAAGACTAGTCATATTTCATGTGTTACATTTATGCATTGTTTGTTATTTTATGCGAGTGCTTGATTATTTCTTGATCACATAGAATAGAAGACAAGATAAAAAATGAATAAAGAAGTGATGAATATATTTATATTGCATGTTCAGTTGTGGGCACGACAATCCAGTTTAAACATATAGATTAAAAATGATTATTCTTCAATAAATATTAAAATACCTCAAAGATATATTATGTTTAGAAGCCTTCGATTTCTCACATCTAAACAAAACCGGGTGTTTGGGGTGATTTCCAGCCGTAGTTGATAATGACTCTTACTACCGAGGCATTTAATGAGATAAATGGGTCAACATAACTAAAGGCAATAGTTAAGGATTATCCATAGATAACATTCTAACATTTTAGAGGCAATATGTTGAGGGAATAAAGTTTAGATTCCGAAATCTGGGACTTTACTCAACAAAACAAGGAACCACAAGTCAAGTCGCCGACCAACCTAGTGCCTACCTTGAATCCCTCCGAGTAGTGGTGTAGACATAGCTTGTAGACTATGAGGGTGGTTTCGATGATCCTTTCCACTATAATAATCAAGGGGAAGAGTATTATAAATATAATAGTGAGGGACATTAAGGTTCACTAAATTAGTGGGAGACATTAAAATGATATAATAATTTATTAATCATAAATTTCAAAAGGTAATCAAGACAAAGTAATAACTACTAAATGTTGATCTGATGTAGATTTAATATGGAAATCACCAACACCACAAGCACTTTATCACTGCGATCGATTCTAGGTAAAAAAATATCCTGACCATCAATAACTTCTAGGAGTGGTATCGACATTTTCATATAGTACTTTTTCATGAAGGGATGTTTTATGGGCTAGAATCCCTAATTCCTGCTGATCCTCCTCAGGGAGAAAGCAAGGCCGATAATGATAAATGGAAAAGGCATTTATATGATGCACTTGATTTTCAATACATCATGTTTTCATCCATGTATAGCCAATTGAAAGAAATTCATGAGGATGAGGATGCCAACAAGATACTTTCACATCTCCAAGAATTATATCAGGAGAGGGCCAAACATGAATGTTATGAGGTCTCAATTTCCCTTTATAAGTGTAGGATAGTAGATGGGAACCAAGCTGGTCCTCACGTACTCAAGATTATTGGGTATATTGAGAGGCCTGAAGCCCTTAGGTTCAAATTGAACAATGAACTAGAAGTGAATATCATTTTTCCTCTTTACCATCAAGGTTCTTGGCTTTTATTGTCAATTATAACATGAATGATATGACAAAGTCACTCCTATACCATTTTTCTTTAGTTCTCCAAGCTTACTAGGATATTAAAAATACCAATTCATATGTCCTTATGGTGGAAAAGAAAAATAAGGTCAAGGAAAAGGAATATAAGGCCAAGTCATGGCCAAAGACACCAATGTATCATCTTACAGAGAATCCAAAGATTTAGAGGTAGAGTAATGAGAAGGAATATTTATTTCTTTGGATGTGACAAGAAAGGCCACTCGAAGAAGAATTGTAGAGCTCGGAAGAAGAAGAAAAATGATGCTTGTACATCAGGTATTTTTATCATTGAATGAAATATATCTTTATCTACAAGTTGAGTATTGGATACGACATGTGGCTCACACATTTTTATTCATATAAAGGAACCAAGTAAGTTCCAAAATATTGTAAAAGGTGAAGTGGATCTCTAAGATGAAAATGGTGCAAGTCTGGAAGCCTTGGTAGTGTGAGATTATCACTTGACCTTGCCAACGATTTTGGTTCTAGTTTTAAATAATTACTATTATGTACCTTCTGTAACCCGTAACATTATCTATGTGTCGAGTTTAGAAACTATGGGTTTTTATTTCAAAGTTGGAAATAAATGTTTTCTCTTTTATAGGGATAACATATATTATGGTATGGAACATATTAACAATGTTTTATACATGCTGGAACTTGAGAACCCTGTAATGGAAATCAATTACAAAAACTTCCAACATGACTAATATATCACGCACCTATGGAACTTTAGTTTTGGTCATGAAAATGAGAAATGGTTACAAATATTACATCAAGAAGGGTATTTAGACTCAGTACAATTAGAACCCTTGGATGTATGTCAATATTGTTTACAAGGGAAGATGACCAAAGCACCTTTATTAGGAAAGGGAGAAAGAGCCAATGTAGTATTGGAATTAATACATACTGATTCATGTGGTCCATTTCTAGAAGAGGCTAGGGGTGTTTTTTCTTACTTCATTACTTTTACTGATTACTCTAGTAGGTATGACTATATATACTTAATGTGGTATAAGTCTGATTTTTTCCGAAATTTTAAGGAATAACAAAATGATTTAGAAAACAAACATGATAAAAAGATAAAAGCACTCTACTCAGACCGAGGTGGAGAATATCTTAACCAAGCTTTCATAGATCACTTTAAGGAGTGTGGGATAGTATTCCAACTCACTCCTCCTTATAAAACAAAATGGAATGGTGTTAGTGAAAGGAGGAATATGACCTTTCTTGGCAGGGTTAGATCAACGATGAGTCATGAAACTCTTCCATTATCATTTTGGGGATATGCTTTGCAGATAGAAGCATATACCCTTAACCAAGTAATAACTAAAGCTATAGATAGGATTCCATATGAGTTCTGGTAAGGAAAGAATCCCATCCTTACACACATACGTGTATGGTGGTGTGAGGCATTTTTCAAGACATTACCAAGTGAAAAAGTAGCATCCAGAAGCACTAAGTGCATCTTTATAGGTTATCCTAAGAAAAATAGAGCATATTACCTATATAACCCTTCATATAGAAAAGTTATTGTAGAAATATATGCCATATTTCAAGAAAGGGAACACATTTCTATTGGAAATATTGGGAGAAAATTTGACTTCGATGAAGTTAATTCTTCATATGCACAAGAGTTGGTAGAGGAAGAATATCCATAAGAGAAATCAGAAGAAGAAGTTGTTCCTAAGACACAAACACTACGTAGGTCTAAGTGAGAGGTTAGAAAACCAGAGCGTTATGGTTTTCTTTTCACCGAGTCATGTGACACATTAGTCCTTGAGGATGATGAACTTCTAACCTACAAGGAAGTAGTAGAAATCGAAGAAGATTCTAAATGGAATGATGCCTTGAATTCTGAGAAGGGTCAATGTATGAAAATCATGTTTATATTTTGGTAGATCCTCCAACTAATGTAAGGCCCATTGGTTCCAAATGGGTATTCAAGAAGAATCTAGACATGGATGGTAAGGTTAATACCTTTAAAGAAAGACTAGTGGCAAGCAGTTTCAGGAAACGTCAAGTCATTGACTATGATGAAACCTTATCACTAGTATCAATGCTTAAATCTATCAAAATATTTCTTGAAATAGAATCCTTTCATGATTATGAAATTTGGAAAATGGATGTCAAAAATGATTTTATAAATGATATGTTGGTTGAAGATGTCTATTGACTCAACCAAAAGGGTTTTTTCAAGTCAAATAATTCCAATAATGTGTGCAAGATACATAGTTCCATTTATGGATTTAAGTAGGCATCACGGTCATGGAATGTTCATTTTGATGAGTCCATAAGAAAATTTGTTTTTGTTAAAAATGATAGCGATCCTTGTATCTATAAATAGGTTGAAGGGAATGCCATAATATTCCTAGAATTATATGTTAATAACATATTAATTATGGGAAATGCGGTGCAAGTCTTACAGTCTGTTAAGACATTTTTAAATGAATTCTTATCTAGGAAGAACATAGGTGAAGTAACCTACATTTTAGTGATCTAGATATATTGAGATAGATCTCATAGGCTTCTTGGTCTAAGTCAATGTACATATATTGACAAGGTACTTTAAATGTACAATATGGAAAATTCCAAGAGAAGATTGTTACCTATATCCCATGGTATAAATATCTCAAACAAGACGTGTCCACAAACACATGAGGAGATTGATAGAATGAATAAAATCCCTTATTCCTAATCAGTGGGTTCTATCATGTATTCCATTCTGTTTACTAGGATTGATGTTTCCTTTTCTTTAATCATGGTGGGTAGATATCAAGAAAATCCTAGATATCTGCATTTGACAGATATTAAAACTATCCTAAAGTACTTGAGGCATACTGAGGATATGTTCCTGGTGTATGGAGGAGATGATGAACTTGTAGTGAGGGGATACACTAATTCTAGTTTTCAGACAAATCTGGATGATTTGAAATCATAGTCAGGCTAAATTTTTTGCCTGAATGGTTGTGTTGTGAGATGGATAAGCTCAAAGAAAGTTGTGGTTTCCGATTCTACAATAGAGTTCAAATTTATTCTAGCTTCTGATGCAGCAAAGGAAGAAGTCTGGATATGCAGATTTATCATTGACATTGGTGTTTTTCCTAGCAGTGCAGACCATGTTCTAGTATATTGTGATAATACGGCTACAATTGTGCTTGCCAAGGAGCCCAGGTCTTACTAGAGGACAAAGCATATTCTTCAGAAGTTTTATATCTTGAGTGATTTTACTCAAAGAGGTGAAGTCACAGTTAGTAGAGTAGCCACAAAGGAAAACATGGCTGACCCCCTGAATAAATCCATTTCTTAAAAGAATCATGATTCTCATGTGTGATGTAGAGGATTGAAACATGTTAGCAGTTGGCTCTAGTTCAAGTGGGAGTGTTGAATGTGGGTTCCCTAGACGCAACTTGTATTGTACTTTTATTACCACTACCTATATGAAGTTTTATATATGTATATATGTTTTTATATTTCCATAATAGTGTAGATACTTCTACATCCATTTTGTTTATGTCAATTCCCATAGATTACATGTCGCATCAAAGGGAAATAGCAGATCCTAAGATATAATGAGAACTCCGAGATTCCATGATAATAATATTAAAGTAACATCTTATGGTCCTGTTAAATCATTATGAAAGGACATAGATGATGTGTTACCATCAGGTTCCAGGGGATCATAAGCATTGAGTCTTTTTGTCATGAATTTCTCACTTGATGATCTCTAGTAGTTGAGATCATGAGAATAGACCCGCATAATAGGAACACCATATGTTTTATATTTCATTGGTCATTCCTATATATAGACATGTGTAATGGTCTCTAGACTTTAGATCATTATCAGTGTATGTAATTTAATTTCATTCTTTGATGAAAGGAGAAAACCATGGTGATAAATTCATAGTGAGGTAGTTTGTGTTGGGTACGTATTTGGTGACATGGCATTGATTGAATGATGAAGATAGGATTTTTCACTTCTAAGTTTTAGAATATATATCTTGTGCCTGGTTGATTAGTATGGTTTCAACTTCCTTAAATTCATGGCCATGGTAGTGAAAGGTATGATCATCCGAACAAATCAACAAATAAAATAAATCAAGATAAAATACGATGAAACAAGTGTGCATTCTAATTTTTTAAGATATCGATGATGAAGAGATTTTATTACACATACCATGTTTGTAGGAATTTATTCTTTACATTGAATTTACCTTATCTCTATCAGGGCCTCATTGGGTTACTAGAGCCCCTCTTGATCGGTGGATATTATTCACTGTTATTGAGATAAAGGCATAGAGGGTTACACTATATAGCATTTTGAGAAACTACCCTATCCTGGGAATAGGAAAATAGATCTTTCTGGGCCCTACCAATGGGTCCGAGTATTATGTAATTTCTATGGATCACCAAGGAATAAATAAACTCTTTAATTATCCAATCTTGGAACAATTTATTGAATTTATTTATAATATGTATTTAAAAGTGATTTTGTAAATACAAAGATAAAATATTATTCAAATAGATTTTAATATCTTGGGTTAATTTAATATTTTTAGGGGAAGTGAGTTGAGTTATAGACTCATGTTTATCATGCAATATATATATTTAATATATTGCAATTAGTGGTAAAATTATAAATATTATTTATGGCGTAATATAAATTAACATAAATAAATATTTATAAAACTTATACATAGAATATATAAAACAAGGGGGTCGAGAACCCATACCGGGTATTTTAAAAATCCCCTATATAATTAAGAGAGATGACCTCCTAATGTAACTATTCATGTGTCAAATTTGAGAGCCTCTCTCTTCTCCTGGATTCTAGAGAGAGATTATCTCAAGAAATAAAGAACTTCAATATTATCCTTCTTGGATTGAATTATATTGCCTTGCGGTGATCATTGCTGCGTTGAAGAGATCATTGCTGCATTGAAGAGATCATTGGTGTACCACTCTAGCACCTAGATTACAATGAATGATGCACGTTAAGATTCAAAAGGTGTGTGTGGACGATCTAGAGGACTTCAATGTTAGAGTCTTTGAGGAACGGTTGCTGGCATCCTACAATGCACTTGTGCATGTCAGATCCGAACAAGGTACTTGTTCATTTTATATTTTTGTGCTCTATAAAATCCACGCATGATCCTCAGACCATACTGGGATAGCTCACCAGAGTCTATGTAGTAACGTTGCTCTGATGGTACGAACAATTTTAAATTCACAGCCAACCGTCTTCCGGTGCCCGTCCTAGAACCTAAAATGTCAAGAAATCAAACATACCTTGTACAAAATTCTATAGCAGGTATGGTCTGTATGATTACCTCGTTAGGTCATTTAGACCTTTGAATGTGCTATCCATTTTAATGTCTCTAAGGAATAGGGTGTTCCACCCCTATCTGGATTCATTTTTCATAGTTTTTGTTGATGATATCCTGTTGTATTCTCACACTCCTAATGACCATGATAAACACCTTGAGATCGTTTTGAGTACACCAAGATAGAATCATATTTATTCAAATATTGATAAGTGTCACTTCTATATTTCAAAAATTTACTTCTTTGGTCATATTATCTTAGAATCATAAGTCTCTATTGACCCAGAGAAGGTGAGTGTTATGGTTTTATGGGAACATCCCTAGAACATGTTTGATATAAAAAGATTCATAGGGATGGATGGAGATTACAAAAATTTCATACATGACTTCTCATTCCGTTATGAACCTCTTATTGGTCTTAAAAAGAAGGGTGTCAAGTTTCTGTGGTCAGAAGAGTGCGAGAAATATTTTCAGGAGCTAAAAGATAGGCTTGTCTCGACAAGTATTTTGATCTTGTTAGATCCATGAAGAGGTTATAGATTGTTCTATGATGCATCTTGCATAAAACTCAGAGTAGTCATGATGTATGAGGACATAGTCATTACATATGGGTCTTGGAATTTGAGGCCTTATGAAGTAAATTACCTAATGCACATCCTTGTGCTAGTAGCGGTTATCCATGCCTTATGTTGCTGGAGACATTATATATTGGTTGAGTGATTTTTGTGTATATAAATCACAAGAGCCTAAAATATATATTTAAATAGTGTGACATGAATCTCATATAGTTAATATGGGTCAAATTTCCTCATTCATTTGACATTGATCTTTCTTATACACCTATAAAGGGAAATACATTAGCGGACGTGCTGAGTCAGAAAACATTAGCACATGCCATATGGGAATCTAGTGATGAATGGAAATTGATAGACCTATTTTATAAGATACATCTAGAGTTTCATTAAAATTATGATCAGTCATATATATCATCATTGACAGTTACCTCTTCCCTCCTTGAGAATGTGAAGAGTACATAATTTTTAGATCTTGATGGATCTTATCTCTATCCAAGTATTTCGGGAGATGAGCCGCCACACGATTGGTTTGTGGATAGAGATGACATACTATGTATACATGGGTGTGTCTGGGTTTGTAAATATATGATAGAGTAGTTGAAGTGATATTCCCAAGATTCTTAGTGGGTAGTTCATCCAGGTATCTCAGGTATCTCCAAAATGTATTGAGATATGCGACACCGACATTAGTGGCCTGAGATAAAACATTAGATAGAAGGCTTTGTCACTAGGTGTTCCACCTATCTGCAGGTGATGAATGAGAACTAGAGACCTACAGACTTGTAACAGCTGCTTCCAATCCTGGAATGGAAATGGGAATATATTTCTATAGACTTTGTAGTTGGTTTACCAAGGTCTCCTAGAGGTAGTGATGCTATATGGGTTATCATTGACAAAAAAACAAAATTATCCCACTTCATTCATATCCAGGAGAATTTATCAGTTGAAGATATGAGAATATTGTATGTCCATGAGATCATACAACTACATGGGGTCCCTCGTACTATTATTTCAGATAGGGATGCTCATTTCATGTCACTTTTCTAGCATTGGTTTCCAAGAGCTATGGGTACACAGGTGATTTTAAGAATAACCTTTCACCCTAAAAAATGGACAATCAGAATGGAAAATATAGGTTTTAGGGGACATGCTCCTAGAATGAATCTTTGATTATGGAGGTTCTCGGGAGAATAATATCCATCTCGTTTAGATTGTCTACAATAATATATTCTAGGAGACAATTTAGATGGCTCATTTTGAGGACTTGTATGGTAGGTAATGACATTCACCACTATTCTAGCTAGAAGAAGGTGGGGAAGCTATACTAGGCCCTCATATCATTCAAGAAATTTAGAGCAGGTTTAGCTGATCTGAAATTGTATATCTAGTACATAGCCTAGACATAAATTGTATGTCGATCACCTTCAATGACCTCAATATTTTGAGGCTAAGGGTCATGTTTTCCTATGGGTATCACCTAGGCTTGGGAATATATGGATATAGAGGCAAGAGAAGATGTGACTTCATTATGTAGGGTCATTTGAGATTCTGGAGAGAGTATGGATGTCCACCTATCAATTTCCATTACTTTAGAGGTACCATTCCATGCATGAGATCTTCTACGTTTAACAGCTTTTCTGGTATCATGATGACCTATCTCGCACTATTGATCCTAAAGAGACTGAGTTAGATGTCGATTCAACCTTTAAGGAGTATCCTATATGCATCGTTGACTGGAATAAAAAGTATCTCCAAGGCTAGTCTTTCCCTCTAGCATGGGTTCTATAGAAGCATGAACATGTATAAAAAAAGACTTGGGATCGGGATGCCGATGTATGTGCCTTGTGGTCAGAGTTTCTATCATACAATGTTTTACTACCCTTAGAAGGTGAACTCGGGAATGAGTTCCTTTAAAGGGGTAAGACTATAAGAACTTAGTTTTTTCACTCAAGTATGGATCCTTTTAATTTTGGTCTAATTATTTATTCTGTATATAATGTGGATGCCTTATGGTTTAGTGAAGGTTTTATTGGTGTTCGAAGCTTGTTCGGAGCTAATAAACCCAGCCAGTGGATGTTTTTGTCCGGTCTCCCAGTTAGAGGAAATTGTGCAAGGTAGGTTGCACTATTAATTTTAACTATGTGAGGATAGAAAATGGGATGGTATGAGGAACATGGTTTTCCCAGACCATGAAATTTGGGGTGCATGGCAATGCAAAATACTATGAACAAATTGTATAGGAATTTCATATGGTTGGTGATGATTTTCTTGACTGTGTAGCCTAACCATGCAGTATGCCCATATCTATAGCTGCTCATGAATGATTTGTATATATTTTGGCCAAACCCTGATAAGGCCATTTTTTGGTAGAAATTAAAAAATTTCCCATAAATGAAATGTTTTAAAAAACCCCTCTCCCCATTTTATTTTTCATAGGAAAACACCCCTACTCCTCTCCCTTTTGAATAAAAAAATCCTTCTATTATAGGATTTGATATCTAGCATCCATCTAGGGTCTGATTGAAGTGCCGTCTGTCTAATTGGATCCACACTGGTATGTTCGTAATTCATTTTTACTCTTTCATTATTATTCTTCCTATAAATGATGTTATTTTGATGTAGGATCATATGACATATTTTTAGGTAACAGTTCTATTATTTATAATCTTCCAATGAATGCCAAACTAGAGGCTGCTGCTGGATGAGGAGAGTCGTATGATTATAAGGTAGGTGGTCTACAATTCACTCCTCATGATTTTTTTGTTTTATAAATTTCCACGTGGGTGTACTAATTTCCTCAAGAATCATATGTTTAAATAATATTCCTTGCTTTTAGTCATTATAGCTGTGTTATATGACCCATTCCATATATTCTATTCAACATTGGTGGTAATGTACACAAAATTAACCACCCAAAGTAGGATGATTACCATAATTACACTTTAGCAGCTTATTGATCCTATTTGTACCACCATTCAAGTGAGTCATGACTTTAACTTGTTAAAGGTAAGGAATTAATTCAATCAAGGGTTTATTAATTCCTATAACATGAATTTTTATCATTTGAACCACCTAAGGTATGTGCTTGAATTTGATTAATCAATTTTAAATGGTAAATTGGTAAGTATATTGAATATATATGACTTAGCCTAATAAGTTATAATTCAATGGTTTGGTTTCACATCCATAGAACCCCTTCCCATTTAAAAGGAAGGAATCAGAGTTAACCATATTAAATGACTATGACTTAAATGAATTAAATGAAATGGTTGCATGCCCCTTGGTATTGTCACACTAATGAAAGGAAAAAATTGAACCAAGTGAACTTAATGAAAGGTATGATTAATTACATGACCTTAATTGTTAAATCAAATAAAGTAAGGTTCCTGATTATATATGGACCTTGACATATTTATAGGATTAGTTTTACTCGAGATCACCAAAGATTCATGGGGGAATTCATTGAGCACTCGAGGATGCCATTCTAATCCAAGGATGTTGATTTCGTTGTTTGATACCCACCTTGGAACCTGATCCTCATCTATCATTGGATTCCTCGTATCACACCGTAGGATCCCTCCTTTACTATTATAGGATTCCTTGGATACACTCCTTAGATCCAACATGGATTCTACATACATGAGGCACCTTGGATACATCTTTGGTCCGAGACATTTCTTATCCCATTTTACCTTGGATGTATTCATTGGACTTTGTAAGATCACAATATTGTGGAGTGCCTTAGACAACGCTACTTGGATTACACTCATACGCTTATATCTAGGAAATAGTTATTATTGTGTTGGATAACCTTAAGGTCAAGGTTTATTTGATTATTACCTTCAAATCTCTTACATATATATAACATCCTAGGTGAATTGTTCACCTTGTATCCATCAATATTACTATTATATTAGATTGTCACTGTTCGTGTTACCTCACATTACATATTTATAAAAACCAAAAATTAATTAATTAATTAGCTGGTTACGTGTTTAGACACCAGCTGAGGGATAATGTATTTACTTGGTTATTTACATTACTATATTGCTTTAATTATATATACACATGCTTGAACATTTTTTAAGTTTATATTACAAGGACATTATGTTTTATAAATCATTGATGGTGGCCTATTGGGATTTATATCACACCCTATATAGGCCTCCATTGGTAACTGGGAATTCTATATGTATATAAGGGTTGAAAAGGGGATGTGTCTAGCTTTAGACACATAATTTTTTATTGCTTATGATGGATATGGTAGTATATGTCTGAGCTGGAGCTTGGGAAGCTAGGTATTGTTTTTTGATTAATTTTTTCTACTTGTGTATATAACATATTGTCTACTTCTTTGTATCCATATTTTCAAGTTTACTAGACACATGACATATATTTATAAGAGTTTTTATATTTATATTATTTGCACCTATTTCTTGTGTTATTATTACTTCTGTGTGCTTCTTTTGTGGATTCTATTTATTATTGTTTCCACTATTTACCCATGTTTGATCTTGATCAGCTATGCTAAACATTAGAAATGAGGGAATAGTCTCCTCACAGACACACCCAAATCCCTCATAGCTAGTCGGCATCCTCTGACATTTGGGGAGATGCACTTGAGGCCATGTGGCCAACCGAGATTAGGGAACCTTCAGTGGATTCCAAGTCTCGGATGTTTCCCAATATCCCTCCCATTGAAGAATTGATAAGTAGATAGTGAAAACAGAAAAATCTAGAATTATGAAATAAGGAAAATATTCTTGAATAATCTAGAGGAGATGACTCTCAAAATAATGTACCGAAAAGGTCTATTTCATTAAAATATTAGGGTCCACCATGAGTGTGAGTCTAGAATCCCAAGGTCCGAAAGGTGGAATAAAATATTCTACAAAAACATATAAACCAATAAATGAATAGATGGGGTAAGATTTTAATAAGGGATGTTTTATTTTTTCTGAACTGGGAAATATGGCTAGAAATTACAGTAAGAGAGGGGATAAAGGTTTCATAATGAAATAACCATTTACTATGAAAAATAGGAAGAAAATTTTCACTGAAATAAAATATGTTGTGATGGAAAATATATTTAATATTTTATAGGTATGAAATGAAGCAAAAGAGGGTATGTCAAGAACCAATAAATGTTTACTCACAACAACATTCATGTAAATAATGAAAGTGAATATGGAGGAATGAGAAATAAGCTTCTCCAACTATGAGAACAATGTGTGTACAATTGGATAAAGATTCACCATAGATGAAAATATGAGATTACTCTAATGTAAATTGAATAGGAAAGACACTAAGCATGCCTATGTGGTTTTATAAGTCATACTAGATGGCATGATATTAAGGGAAGTGAAAAATCCCTCCTATGGGTGAGGAAGCACAAATAAATATGTATCTGTGGTGAATAAAAGTAAGAGAATTGCACAAGTTGGATTAGTATCACAACATAGATGGATCAAAAACTAAGGAAGTTAAAGAATCCTAATGAAAACATCTGGACTAAAGTTTCTACAATTTTTATTGTTGGAATAACCACGATAAAGGTTTGGAATAAATTTTTAAGCAAAGGGTTGCTTTACCACGACCAAAAACATTCCATAACATGAATATTTCTAGGTATTACCTATCCCCATGTGTTTAAATGTATTTTTTTGTTGTTTTATGTGATGTATATTTAAGGGGGACACATAATACCAAGAGTGAAATTGTGATAAAAGGAGATAAATTATAAAAGTAGAGCTAGATCTATTAAAATTATTAATTGGCGTCAAAAAAAATAAAAATATTAAATGGTATAAAGGCCCTATATAAATCAAAAAATGGTGTCTATAAACCAATTTGTATTTCAAAGCTTAATCTATAATTGAATGTTGTGATGAATATTTTTAAATTATATAGAAACTGATTTGGATTTAAATTGGTTTAAAATAATTATCTGAAGTATCTAGTTTATTAATCCAACCTTTGTAATAAAAAAAATGATATAAGGCAATATCTAAAGTGGTACCATACCACCAAAAAAGAAAAATACAACTCAATGGAAGAATAAATAATATTATGGAATTTATGTTTATTTTTTATGGTCTAACAATATGTTATTAGTTGAGTGTTTTTCAGGATGCCAGAAGATGGAGGAAATAATGTTTTATAACTAAAAAGAGGTTTCTTCTTATTATAATGTATCTCAATAATTGGATTCAAGAACTAAAGTCATTTTAGGGGAGTGGGTAATGAGTATTAAAAGGGTGGTTAGCATCATACAGAAAATGATAAGGCCTGTAAAGAAAGGAAGGATCGTAGATTTCAAGTGGTATCATAATTTAATCATGAATAATTAGTATCATTTGGTTCACATTGTGGTATGGATCATACACATGGTACTTTATTTTTTATTCAAAAATATTCTTGGATGAGTGTGGTTGAGATCATAAAAATAATTATTAGAGGAATTAAAATTTCATGCTAGATTTTTTCATGGAAGTTAGTGAGTGACATGTATAACTTTGACATTTTTAACATAAAATATTTTTTCATACACCATGTATTGACACAGTATGCTAATAATTTTCTAATTAATCATTTACAAGTGGTAAATTCACTCAAGGTTTGATGTTTTTATAAGAGATTGAAAGATCCAAATATCAAATGGTATATGAGAGAATTTCATGAAAAATGATGAGAGAAAAATATATAAATATATATTTCAAAAGGTGAGTAAAAATAAAATTTTCCAATATGACTATACTATAGATCATTTAATATCCATATAAATTCTTATATAAATGGGGGATTTGGATAAGAAGATACCCCAATATAAATCCAATAGAAAGGGATGGGAATGAATATACAATTTGGATAAGAATATAATTTATTTTATTCTCAAAGGTGGAGAAGGAAATGATCTATAAATACATAAATGTTTTTTGAATAAATAGAGTTACATGGTGAGGTTGGATTTATAGTATAATTATAAATAAAATCTATGGGGGATAATGTAACCAGAGGTTGTGAATTGGATTTATTATTAATTTTTATTGCATCTCTTGTCAATAGACTGTGGTGTTAGAAGGTTGTGAAATACATGAGGAGGAATGGTTAAATGGATGAAAAAGTGAAGGTGGTTACCATGCACATGCAAATCAAATTTGGGTTTTTTATGATTTATAGAAATGAAATACATAAAATTGAACTGCATGAGTGGTTATATGGAAGAGATTTTGAATGAAGACACCTTTATATAATTGTTTTTATTGATTTTACTACAGTTCCCATGGGACGTGCACACCTGGATTTCTATTTCCCCATATTCACACTTTCCAAAGGTAGAAAGATTTATTCACCTTCATCAGTGATGTATGCTCCTTAATTGAAATAGTATGATGGGATGTTGGTTCCTACTTCCAGGATTCCTCTTTGGAACTTGTTTCCTAGTTTAGATATCCCTTAAAGATTAATACGTGTTCATGGAAATCATTCCATGTTCCATATCTATACATACACCAATTGAATACACTACTTCTGTCTTGATAGGTTAGTAAACTTCAGTTATGAGAGTATTCATGTTGGAAATCTCTAGGCATGTATCGACATTGGACACATTGGTTTACTATGAATCTTTATCCTAGAGGGAATCTCATGTGAGGCATATTAGGTTGGGACACAAGACATCCCATGTGGATCACGAGGTATTTGATGCTAGGGGTGTGAGACTTCCATGTATTTTTACCTCAATCATCACATGTTTATTGCTTGGGGCAGGTATTCTGGGTTAGGTTATGAGTTCTATGTCATGTGTAGAAAAATTGGAACGTCTCGTTGATATGGATCATGGAATGAGCTTGACGTCTTGTTGATATAGATTATATACACTATGGAAGAGTATTAGTGAATGCTATTAATGTCTTGTGGAGATGGATCGAACAACCTATGGAGTTGGATCAAGGAGGTTTTTCCCCAAGAGGGAATATATCACATCTAAGTTTACCAATGTTGGGATCGAACGCCCTGTGAGGCAGATACCGAGGTGTGTTTCTAGAAGGGAAGATGTCGCACCTGAGTTTATTGATGTTGGAATTGAATTTTGTATGAGAAATATCTAGAGGTACATCCTTATGAAGGAAGATGTCACACCTGAGTTTACCAATTTTTGGACCGAACACCCTGCGAGGTGAATCCAGAGGTGCATCCTTAGAGGTGAAGGCGTCACACCGGAGTTTACCAATCCTGGGATTTAATGCCTTGATAGGTGTATTCAAAGGTACATTTCTAAAAGGGAATATTTCACACCTAATTTTACTAATGTTAGGATTCAATTCCTTGTGGGGTGGATCCTAAGGTGCATCCCTAGGAGGGAATATGTTACACCTGACTTTACTGGTTTTGGGATTGAATGCCCTGTGAGGAGGATAATGATGTGCATCCCTAGGAGGGAATATGTCACACCTAATTTTACCAATGTTGGGATTGAACACTTTGTCAGGAAGATTAAAAGGTGCATCCCTAAGAGGGAATATGTCACACCTGAATTTACCAATGATGGGATCAAACGACCTTTGAGGTAAATCTGGAGGTGCGTCCCTAGGAGGGAAGATGTCACACTAGATTTTACCAATGTTGGGATCAAATGCTCTGTGAGGAGGATCTATAGGTGCATCCCTAGGTGGGATGATGTCACACCTAAATTTACTAATTTTGGGATCAAATTCCCTATGGGATGGATTTGGAGGTGAGTCCGTAGGAGGGAAGATTTAGAACTTGCATTTACCAATGTTGGGATAAAATTACCTATGAGGCGGTTCTAGAGGTGTGTCCATAAGAGGGAATATATCACACCTAAGTTTACTAATGTTGGGATTGAATGCCATTTGTGGAAGATACGGAGGTGCATACCTTGGTGGGTTGATGTCACACCCGAGTTTACCATTGTTGGGATCGAACGACCTGTGAGGTGGATCTAGAGGTTCTCCCCTTAGAGGGAAGATGTATTGCCTGATTTTAAAAATGTTGGGATCGAACACCCAATGAGGAAGATCTAGAGGTTCATCCCTAGAAGGTATGATGTCACATGTGATTTTACATTTTTTGGGATCAAACACCCTATGAGGAGGATCTAGAGGTGAGTCCATATGAGGGAATATGTCATACCTGAGTTTACCAATGTTGGGATAAAACTTCCTGTGAGGTGGATTCGAAGGTGCGTCCCTTGGAGGGATGATATCAGAAATGAGTTTAACAATTTCGGGATATACCAACCTGTGAGGCAGATCCATAGTTGTGTCCCTAAGAGGGAAGATTTCACACATGAGTTTACCAATGTTGGGATCGAATACCCTATGATGTAGATCCAACGGTGTGTTCCTAGGAGGGAAGATATCACACAAAATTTTACCAATGTTGTTATTGAACACCCTGTGAGGTGGATCTCGAGGTGTTTCCCTAGGAGTGAAGATGCCACACTATAGTTTACTATTACAGGGATTGAACCTTAGGGATCCATCTTATGTTCTCTATTTAAAATATAGGTATAAAAACCCATGTAGTTTGATTTTTTAGTTTAACATCATGTTAAAGGACATACCCATCCAGTTTAACGTCATTCAGTAGGGATACCCATTTCATGAAAGGATGATCTATGGGGAATGGTTCGGGGATTACATGTTGAGGTTATCCTTTCCAAGAGGATCACTTTTGGGGGAATATTGTGGGGCTTATTCATAGAAGCTTCCCAATGTGGGAGTCACGTCTGCTGATTGGGAAATAATTTGTGTAGATTATGCATGGAAGCTTCCCTCTATGGGAGACTCATGTCCCATGGTGGGGGATAGAGTGGAATCACTTGATGACCATACATGATATATCTTGTGTTTATCACATAGGGTAATATGTGTGGGGTCATCCCATGTCAATCATACATGGGGTATCCTGTATTCAACACACAATGTAAGGATACAGTTTTACTTCAGGTTCTAAGGATATTTTCATGTATTTTGACATCATATAATTACTATGTGGAACTAGTCAGTTTTACTTCATGTATCTCATATGTGGTAGGACTCACTCCTCACCCCTAGAGCATACATGACAATTGATAATGTGATTCTAGGTGGGGCATGAAGTTGTCATTGTCCTTGAGGAGTGTTCAATATAGAGGATGATGTTAGGGTCCCTATGCTTAGAAGAAACATGCTTTAGGGTACTTATTATTAGGAGAAACATTTTGGGTAATAGATGAACTCTGAGTATAGGAACACCAGGTAAGGGATCGGGATGTTTTTGCGCACAATGGGGCTAGGTTTCATGCATATGTTTCATGAGAAGGGGGATTATGCACAAGGTAAATTGATGAAGTCAAGAGTCATCATTTAATGAAATATTTGGAGTTTCATATAGACTAGGGTTGCATGAAAGAATATTCTCTTATAATACATCCACCTAGTATTAGGAGGAGTTTCAAGAGAATCAATCTACAAAAGTTCAAGTCATGTTTGGGCCCACATAAAGTCAATCATGAATATTTTCTACCATTGAGGGTCAATGATCACTTGTTTTGTGTGCTATCTAAGAATATCAAGAGTTACACATAGTAGAGCATTGCTTCCTCTTTCAGATAGCCACTCCAAGGGTGGGGCTGAGATTCTATTTGCAGCTAAAATCCTCAGCTATCAATTCACAAATTATTGGGAAGGGAACATGAGTTGTGTTCTTCTTCATCATTTGTTGTTGGGACATGGATGTGCAACATTTACAGATTGACATTCCCTTTGGCTCTCAACAGGATGGTTGCATGTCAGGTCTATTTGCAAGGATAATTTATTTAGTGAAACATTATTACATGGTTGGGCCTTATGCATGCTGTTGGATTTGAAAAAATCCACAGAACTATACATCACCTTTGGCATGAAAGTCTGTTATGCATGGAATTTAATCTTTGTGCACACTCACCAAAATTTTCACACAATATCTTTATAAACCCTACAATGTTCCTTTAGGGTGGTTCACGTGTTTGGTTCATTCAAACCTGGGAATTTGAGTCCCTAGATGAGATTTCAGTGCCATAATATGCCCCCCTCTAAATTTGATCTGATGGGTGATCAGAAGGTCGGGTTCTAAGGAAAAATCCATTTGGAGTGGCTCATTTCAATTTATGCACACAACTTTCACTCTAGGTCTCACGACCAACATTCCACGCAACACGCTTGTCAATGATTTTAAATAGGAGGCGTTCCCCCGTTTACAAAACTAGGATTATAACATGATAAGTCTTTTTTCTCATGTGTGAAACTCAACTTTGCACAAAAACCCAATCTTGTATCCATATCTTTAATGTAACTTCCATTTCACGTAGCTACTTTCATGACCAAGGGATCTTTATATGTGCACACTTCCAATGTTGTGTGCTAACTAGACCTTTTTGAGATAAGAACATTATTTGTCATGAAACATCCTTGTATCTTATAGAATCATCCAAAATGGATAGAAAACAGAACTATTCATAGATAAACATTACTTTCACCACCTCTTGGAGAACTGAAATGGTCGAAACCCTGAGATACATCGAGAAAGGAGGGCAGTTTCAAAAAACAGCCAATATTGATCATGATAAATATGGATAAGATGGAATATCTATTGAGTGACAACCTCCTGCTATACAATTTTGGGCTGATGGATGAAGTGGTTATCATAGGAATCGAATTCAGTATTCTCCACTATTGGTTCATGCATGAGGACGAGATCAACTACTAGAACATCACCATAAAATCTCACCGTACTCAGGAGTACAGGGACATTATCATTTACATGTTGAGTGGATGGATGTGGAAAGTCATGGAGGAGAAACTACAAGTTGAATAATTCCTAGCCCGATATGTTAGTATCCTCCAGATCAGTATATAAGAAAATAGAAAAGTATGGAATAAAGACTGGGACCTTCAGAATGGAGGGAATTTCACTGAAAAATTGTCCTGGGCATACTAGGTATGCTATACCTACTTGAAGTACGGGGCTGAGCTACTTCATATCGGTTTATATGTGTCAGTCTGGATGTCCCAATTCCATACCTACCATCAATAGGAGTTGCCGCTAGAGATACTCAACCACTAGTCTCAAGACATGAACATGTTTGAACTTCACCATGGGGAGGTAGTAATTTTCCAGAGTGATGTGCACTAAATTAGTGGAATCCCACTAAGTGGATTCCAATATGATGAGTTTCTCCCACCACTAAACACCTGAGGTGATAGGCAATAGATTCCTCTCTGGGCGGAAGACCTTCTGGATGTGTTAACCAAAGTAAAGAAGTATAACCCCCCATATACTAGGATAATTCATTCGAGACATGGAAGGGAATGTTTTTGAAGAATAATATAGCTGTGAAGATATTAGGGTGGAAGAATCATTATCAGCGGTGCCACAAAAGAAGGAGGTTGAAATCATATTGGATGATTATGGAAGAGGGAGACTAAAAGCAGTGGGGATACAATATGGTGGAATAATGGAAACCATTGGTTCAATACTCCTCATTCCTAAATACATTCCTCAGTGGTTGTATTCTTCTAGTAAGATACACTCTTATGGGCATGTGCCAAGGGATGTTGGTGGTGGTTGGAATTATGGTTAACAATAACAGGGTAAACCCAGGTGTACCGATTCTAGCCCATCTCAATAGCTATCTGGTACATGTGTTGAGGGGATACATGAACAGAAGTATTTTTGGCCCATTTTAGTTCATTCATGGATATATTGTGGCACATCTCATAGGCTATAAGTTTCCAAACACTATCATCACACTGAATGTTGGTCTACGAATCTCCCTACTCAAAATCACCAGGGTCATGATTCTGGTTCTCAATGAGATTGGGGGAATTATCAGGATCACAAACTATTCTAATTTAAACTTCCACCCATTATTGACCCTAATTTGTGTAATGGTGGATAACCTGTAGGGTACATTGGAGCAGAGGAAGTACTGGAAGTTATTTCGGGGCGTAATGCTAGTGGCTAGAAATGAAGGAAACACCTACTGCAGGCCATAAATTCCATCATAGTTCACTAGGTATTTTAGATACATCTAATAGCTAACAAGGATAGTATACATTGGGTTATGTGAATAGAGTAATCCTTTTATCCTTAATTAGTTGTGGGGGATGTTTATTATAGAATTCTTAGGAGAGACGATCAGGCTGCAATCAATCAACATCAATACTGGCCTATATTATGATTATTCCCAAGACATGGTAGTATCATACTCAGATGTTATATTAAAAAAATGCATCATGGTGATAACACTGGTGAGTGATGTTTTGAAGAAACAAGGAGGTAGGAGGACTTCTCATTGAGGGGTGATCCAGGCATTGGGAGAGACTCAAGATGGAGTTGCAGCGGGGGGTGGTGCAAGGCACCGCTACACCACCACCTCCTGGAGTAGAGGGACTTCCCAATAAGTGGTATTGATAATAGGTAGTGGGATATAAGCATTAAATTAGTAGAACCAAGGAGGCTCTGGGAAAGGTTTTACAGTAACTTCTGGAGACAAATACAGACACCATATTCTCCAGGCTTTGGGTTACATAGGGAATGTTAAGGATGAACATATCGGTGGAGAAACTGTGGTGGATGGTGACTTGGGATGGGATTAGGATTCTAGAGATGGGTAATGCTAGGATTAATTTTAGGGATGCATTCTATAGGATGTTTGAGTACCTGGTGGAAATGAAATCTTTATCACACCATTGAGGGGAGCCTAATCTTATCCTGTCTCGATGCGAATGATGTTTGGCGGTGAGTAATAATGTTAGGATACACCACCTACCAATAATTAAATGGAGGAGGAATCAACTGATGATGGAAACTAGGGATATAGTGATGTATATTTTAGGGGGTTAGTTGCTAAGCATGTGAGTCCTTAAGAGATTAGATAAGTCACTCCTACAGATGAATTTTACTTGGATGGCTTCCTCGATGTAAGCCTTCCAACTTGTTTCCTTTATCCCTTCTCCCCATTTTTTGTTTCAAATCTCTATCTAAAATCTTTATTATATAATAGTATGATAAAAATGGAGAAGAGTTCCCTATTAGAGGGGATGAAGGTTCTTCACACAGTCTTGGAGAGCTTACTTCAGAACCTATGCTTGAGTTCACCGCAACTGGTGGGACCATCGAATAGGTTGAATTGGAAGTTTCAGACCCTCCATCCCTCCTAGTAATCTTTGGGGAACCATGCCCTAGGATCTCTATCACAGAGATTACTACCAGAGAAGTAGATCTCTCAGGGTGACTTAATATTGACATCCCCTGCCTCAAGGAAAGGCTGAATCTTAATCCACTTATCCCTTTATTGGAATTATCATGGGGATTTTGCATCAACAAGTTTGTTTTTTATCATGAAGATCATGCTCAACCAAAATTGGGGGGGGGGTCAGGTGCTAGCTATCATGGTATTGATTGGATTCAAGGGGTATACTATGGAGGAACTCCCCATATATAATTGGGGACCAAGTCTTCATATGCTTGGCCACTATAAGTATTTTGACCGAACGAGAGCCATGTTTTCCCAAAATTTCATCACATATCAAATTGATCAATGTGATATTATTTCATGCAGTTCTTAGAAGGGTGAACATAGAGGAAATGTATAGGTCTAGGGAATTCAGTGCCCATTCATTGATGGTCACACAAGACCTTGAGGATCCATTCACTCTAGATTACTCAGTCTTGGCCATGGGAGAACAGCCTAATGCGGTCATGGGTGATTCCACTGATAGGGTATATCTGGAGACTAATGGAGGTGATGCTGCTAAGGAAGGGACAAATGAGGATGATTGACCTCGGAAAATGGATAATGACCTATCTAAGAGGATCCCAAAGGATTATTATTTTTCTACCATCCTTACAACTTTCACTAAATATAAGCCTATACCACCCATGTAGTTAGAAGAATCTAGTTATGATGTCATTGAAGAGAACCACATTGTCTGGCATAGGGAAAGTAGGTGCATACAATGTCTCATCACCCATAATCCAGATCTGTATCTAGTGATCTGGATGGGGTCGATTTTCAACTGGTTGTGGAACTTGTTCACCATAGGGGTGAATGTTCATGCTCTCCATGAGCTAGCTAACGACTAGCTCACCGAGTAGGTGCATGCAGAAATCCTGCATCTAGACATAGCCTGACATATAGAAAAATATAACAGCACCCAGAATCATCAAGAGGACAAATAGTAAATTAAAAATCTAAAGCAGAAGGTAAATTAGTGTGATATCTCCCTCAATGCTCAAGCAGATGTTATCAACCAATTGAGGGCTCAGCTAGTGGTGGTAGAGGATCAAGTGAGGCAGGCAATTTCTTAGATATATGACATCCAATATGAGATGTAACGAGTGAAAATTAGGGCTGATGAGCTTCATAATGTGGATGAGGATGAGTTTTCAGAGCTCAGTAGGTGAAAGTGGGTCCTTTAATCCACACATTATAGGATGGAGGAACTAGAGCACTCACCTGTCAGGGTGGAGACCTAGGGGAATTCTATTGGGACATAAGAGTGGCTCTAGTATGTGGCTGATCCTCACCAAACATTAATGTTTCTTTTCTTAAAACATTCAACACTCATGATTATATTTCATTCATTTTATTTTATTATCAAACATTCATCACACTCTTTAGATAACCGATGAACAATCCCTAATCTCGCATGATTCATTATTGGTGTGAGAAACAATGGATGATCATACAATTTCTAATTAATATGAGAGTGTTAGAAAATCATCAAACACTTGTGGTCTGTTATTGTTGACTAAAGACCGGGATTATTTGTGTTGAGAGTGTATATTTATGGAGAGTGGGGGATCCCAAAACAACTGACTTGATTTTCCAATGTATGATAGTGCACCAATGTGGTAATGAAATGGGTGTTGAATCCTACCTCAATAAAGGGGAAAAAAGATCATGAATCACAATGCATGATATTTGGAACACAAGGGGAGTGGTGTGATGATACAATATAAATTATTAACACATTATAAACACAAAAATCTATACCATTTATTGAGGAATAGGGACAAACAATTGAGGTTCAACTACCGACCACGTTCAAAACATGAGACTTGTATCAGAATTTTTTCCAAATTCCTCTGAGGCATTGGACCCAGATGGTAGGTGATCCATTTTATCCAAAAAAAAATTCTATTAGGGTCCCATTCATACATGGAGGAGGATGGTAATCCAAATAAAGGGACACATGAAGTGTGGAGATGAAGTGATGGAATGTTCAAATGTATTCCAACACTCCTGGAATTATGATACCATGAATTAGATCACATTGGGTAGGAGTATTGGTATGAAAAATGGTCAAACTCATATTCCAAGGGAAGGATCATCTTAGTTTCTTATTGATGTTTAAAGGATATGAATGATGCACTAGGTGACCAACACTAGAGGAAAGGGCCTCTCAGGAAAGGGCCTAAGATTCCCCATAGATTATATATCATGCAATGAAGATGATAGACACACAATTTAATACCATATGGTGAGGAAATTGGATACATAATTTAAAGTCATATGGTGAGGATGATGTATCACATAGTTTAATGTCATGTTATCTGGATATAGTGTGTAGGGATTATTCCTAATCCACCCAACATTTATTCCTCATATCAGGTCAACAGCCCATCCCATGTCCATTACATGGGGTAGGGTTAAATTCTAACATAATATGAAAGGACATGTGAAATAATGTGAATTGAACCCGGAAAACCACTAGGGTAGAGGGAGAGGAGGGTAGTAAAATGGGAGTGATCCCTGTAGAGACCTATAAGGAAAGGGAAGCATATGTGACCTTGCACCAAGAAAAAAGAATATGGGGCGAGCCTCACAAAATTTTGAAGTCGTGATGGATTGGAATGTAAAATTAATTACCCAAAGGAATATGTTAAGTGTGGAAGAGTGAAAATAAGATATGATTGTAGGGACATATGGGGAATAGTTCCACATGATTCATTCCCAATAATATTGGTACTCAGTTTAATGTCCTGATGACTTGGACTTGGGCTCCTTTTTTATGGTTATAGAGTTCAGAATATGAGTAGACATCCCAAAAGGGATATGTGTAATGTGGTAGAGTGATGAACCACCATGAATTAGGGGCATAGGAGGAACATAAGTTACAAAACACATCTCTAAAGAAAAATGACACATAGTTTTGTAGTCATGATGCTTAGACCTGTGATCATAGTTTAAGGTCATAGAGTTTGGCCCATGGGATACCTAAGGCATTTGGTGTGGAAAAGAGGAGTAGTATACTAACACTAATTTGGGCCTAGGGGAGTCCATGTGACACACTATACATCTGGTTAAAGTTGAACATAGTTTAAAGTCAGTGTGGTTGGACCATGGCCTCATATTATAAGGTCATATATTTCAAACCATGGCATGAATACCCCAAAAGGACATGTGTATCATGATAGAGAGATAACCTGATGTGAATGGAGATTCAAGGAGGCCCAACATCATGCAATACATATCTGGAGGCATGGAAATTAGTTTAAGGTAATAATTCTTGGACTGTGTGAAGCATCTCAAATGGATATGTGTAGTGTGATGGAGTGAAAACCCCGACCTGAATTGAGGGCCAAAGAGACCCCATGCCACACAACACATTCTCAAGGATACTTGGACACACATTAGAGTATTGATTATTGGTATTATAATCCTAGTTTAATGTCATAGACTCATAAAATGGGTGATCATGTGTCCTAACATTTCATGTGGATATTCCCCTCTTGACTCTTAATCCTACGTGATCCATGTTGGGTGCGAGAAATAAAGAGTGGTATGGAGTTCTCGTTGCTTGTAGGGGAAACAAATTAGGGGTGGAAGTATATGAAAAATACCAGATGTGTGATTGTGACTGTTAATACCTAGATATTGAAAGAAGATACGAAATTATGGATGAGGAACAACTATTGACAATATTTTAAACACAAGTTCTATCCTCGCATCATTTGGAGATGAGGCGATCAAATGCCAGATTGACTAATGATCAAGTTCAAAACATGAGATCTGCTGTCTGTTTCTGAATATCCTTCATGTCATAATCCTATGATTCTATGTGAGATTGTGTGGAATGATAAAATTACATTATGGATCCTTTTCATACTAGGAGGATGACAGTTTTTCAAATCGAGGAAATAATGAAGAACCAAAGCAGAAGTGGGGAATGTCCCAAAAATAAGATGATGCCAGGGATTTTCCCAATATGAAATATACAGGTGTCACTATGTATACCATAAGGATGGAAAAAATACACATGTAGTTATGGAACAAGGTGTGGTAGTAGAATGATTCTAATAGGGTGATGTCCTCTCTAGAAATGATATATGATCATCTCACACTAAGAGTCATCCCACTTTCATATGGGGCAATGTGTGTTTCATTTAATACCTATCATATGAGACATCCTAGTCGTATACAGGGTATTTACTAACATACCAAAATCATCATATGGGGTATGCCAATTTAAAATAGGGTAATTTTTTAGTTGAACATCGTTCACTAAGGAAATTGGTCTTGGCATTTTAAATTCATCCAACTCAGACTAAAGCTATTACTAGTTTAAAGTAATTGAACTCAGACTGTAGGGGGTACAGGTGTCCCATGGAGGCTTGTGTGGAATGTAATAGTGATAAACTAACATTATTGGAGGGATGAAAGGTCCTCCTTCAATAAAAATATCAAAAAATCGTACCCCAAATCAACATCATGTCATTGGGGAAGAGAGGCCCCCCATAACGAGTTGATGTAGGGAGGTTGGGACCATGATGAGATATCTGTGAATCACTACTTATCCCATTAGGATGGGAATCAAACCACACATAGTTCTGAAACATATCTTGGTAATAGAATAATGTTTTAAGGGGTATAACCTCTAAAATTAGGATAGATAATCTTCCTATATGAGGATATGAGGAATCCCAAATTTATACAAGGGTAAGGCAATAGTTTAACACCATGTGTTGAGGATGTTGGTGTTTGTTCATCCCATATTTTTCATATGAATCATTCTGGTTTTATAAAAGGTAAACTCATCTCTCATTAATAGGCATCTTAAATTTATATAGGGTATGAACACAATTTAACATTGTGTATTGAGGATGTTGGGGAGCCTTGCATATTGAGATGACTGTTCTTTTCTTCCTCATATCGGGCTATGATGGCATCTCGACCCATTAATGGGTCAAGGTAAATGAATGGGGACTATACCTAAAAAGTAGGCCCATAAAACATTTTTGGTTTGAGGTGATAGAACTGCAGGTAATGAATGGTTTTGTAGTTAATCTACAGCTGGTCCCATAGAAAGAAAGTCTAGGAATGACTACATATACCATGAGGATGGGAATCAAGACACACATATTTCTAGAAAGAGGGTAGGGTAATATGTTTGTTGAATTATGAAGAAAACCATGTGAATTAGGTTTGGATTCACATATTTTAGTGTCATAGTTCTTGGACTAGGTATCCTCATTTGATTTCATAAATCTTTGACCCATTGAAAGTTATTTACAGTCATATTGCTTACACCATGGGTGGGGGTTTTAAGGAAGTTCATGTTGGTTAAGACCTGATGTGGATGGATCCAAAGAGTCCATGCACCACATGAAGAAATCCTGAATCTAGTTTCACATAGTTTAAGTTCATAATGCATAGACCTTGGAAATAAGTTTAAAGTCATGATGTTTGAACTATCTGTGAATAGTTTAAGGTCGTGTTTAATGGACCATTGGAAAATAGTTTAAAGGCATGATTCATGGATGAGGGGAATGTTTGTTTTGAGGAAATTTACCTATTATAAAATATGTTGAACCCAATATGAAAGGATGGAATAGGTCCATATACCTCACAAGTAACTTGAAAATATTTATACATAGTTTAAGGTCATAATTCTTAGACTAGGGGTGGAAAAGAAAATAGTTTAAAGTCATGATTCTTGGACTAGGATGATATTGGTTTCATGGGTACCTATTTGGAATATAATAGGTAAAACCCAACATGAAAATATCCCTAGAGTATCATGTACAATATGGACACCTTAAGATGAATTGAACATAGTTTAAGTTTGTTATATTGGGACCATGAATGGGTCCAATGGGCCGAAGGGTTGATAAATTTTTGGTTCGGCCCTATGAATGAAAGTCCAGTAATTTCTACATATCATATGAGGATGGGAATCAATAAAAACATAGTTATGGAACACAACATGGTAGAAGATGAAAATTAGTGGGGGAAATACTCTCTAGAAAGGGAATTGTGGCATCCCACAATTTTCATGGTGCATCCCATGTTCAGGGAATGTGGTAAGGTTTCTGACCATCTCATACTTGTCATATGAGGTATCCTGGCTATATATGGGGTAGGACCTCCTAGATCTTCCCGTACTTATCATACAAGGAATCCCAATTTAATTCGAGGTAAAATAATCTCACATTATGATGCATCTTGGTCTAACAAGAGGTAAATTCGTTGTTTAACATCATGCATTGAGGACATTATACTCTAAATTTTAATTTTAAACAACTCAGACTATGGGTGCTATTAGTTTAAATTCATAAATCTCATACAATAGGGGATGAAAATTGTTAAAGGTCATAATGCTTGGACCAATTTCAAATAGCTTAAGGTCATGTTATATTAAACATGACTCTCAGTTTATGACTGTAGAGTTTGAAAAAATGTGATCTTAGTTTACGTTCATAATGATTAGGCTAATGGAAAATAGTTTACGGTCAAAATTCCTGGACCAAGGGATTGAGTATTCCAAATGGATAGGTGTAACGTAGTGGAGTGACAAACTCAATGTGAATTGGGGTCCAAAGAGTTCCAACACCACAAAAAAATATTCTGAGGGGGAACCCACACATAATTTAAAGTCATGATGTTTGGACCTAGACTCATAGTTTATATTCATAGAGTTTAGACTAATGGGGATCCTCATGCGAAGTAATTCTTGAGAAACTTGGTGTTAGTGGGGGTGTAATATGATCTCTATCCATGGTAATCAATGATAATAATCCATTGGAATAGAACTTATGAATGATGTATGATAATTTGGGCTCCAAATTTGCAGGTTTTTTGTTGGGTATCATCATAGTTCTGAGGTCCAACACCATGTCACCTTAAAAGAAGAATCATAGGTCAACCATATTGTTGAACTCTCTCAATATCATGTTTTGGTGCCTCTCCAGATTGTGAAAGTCTTGGATCCTATTCTATTTGATGGATTCTAACTTAGATAGATGTATGAAGTTTTTTGGTCATAGACAGATGTTCAGGGAAATGATGACCAAAACTTGATAGGAAATATTACCTTTTTCAATACACCAGAGAGCATGTGGTTACCTGGATGGAATATTGAGTCATCATCCGATAGGCCTCGAGGGTGCTGGTGAGCTTATCAAACCAAATTTTATTATTCTAACCCACCATATTCTATATAATATTAGACTAGTTATTGCTGAATGCCTCAATCTACACATTTTTCTATGCATGGTAGTGATAAGTATGGTTGGACCAGATGTTGTACTTGGAATACAATTTATGTATCTTGACAGCCTAAAAGTTGGTCCCATTTTTATGGAGAATTGCATGAGGGACTCCAAATCAATGGATAATGCGAGTGATCAAAAAATCGATCACATATCTAGATTTTACTTCCTTGAGTGGAATAAATTCTTCTAACATGGAGAAGATGCCAATCATGGTTGGAATGAATTGGCACCAGAGAGCTGTTACTGGTGCATATGGCCCCACAACATTGATTCACCATACTACAAATGGATAAGTGTACTTGTTATTGTGGATAATCTCTAGTAGTCGATGAATGAAGATGTCATGGATATAACACACATGATACCTCTTAGCGAACTCTATGAATTCAAGGACCATGGTGGGATAAAAGTAGCCTAACCTCTGAATTTTGTTAGAGAGCTTCAACCTTGACTGATGGGCACCATAGGACCCAACATAGACTTACTTCATAACCTGAGGGATTTAATATCCTTAGATTAAATAGAGGATAATTCCATTAAACCCACATCATTAGAGAGTCTTCTCATAGTTGGGTCCACTCTTAAGGGCGAACTGTACTTTGCGTAGGTGGATTTGTAAAGGACTAAAATTTCTGTATAATTTCTTTTAACTATATAGAATTATTGCGAGACTGAAAACTTCGACGACATGTGATTCCGAGTCCCGGAGAGCCCGGAACGAAATTTTGAACTTTTTTTAAGGTATGTTCAGTAAACATGTGAGAGGGAATTTCTATCATTTGAACTGGTACATAGATTGAAAACATGAGGGCACCATTGAACTCACAGTGACAAGATTCACTTATACGGATATTATCTTTGACCGAAAAAGGAAAACGGACCATCGGAGCATCTTTGGTGGCCTGCAGATAGAGCCACCTCCAAGACACCACCATCACGGCGGCGTTGATGACCAACGGTGGTGATCAGCCCAAGCCGGCTGTGACGGGTGGAAAACAAAGCGCCGATGCGCCACGTGAGGAATGAATTGGCACGCCCGGGCCGCTCGGTTGGAGCAAAGTCCGGCTCATGCCTACCGTTTCGGGAGACGGGGAAGTGCCCCATTGTCCCCTCCCAGCTAGTGAACCAGATTCCCAACATCTGGTCTAGCTAAATTGGCCAACACAGTGTGGTCTGGGTTTTCCTGGCGGGCCGGACCCTCCGGTCAGACCAGACCCCTATCAAACCCATACCTGACTGGGTCTGTTTCACTAAAACTGATGTAATTCACAAACCAGACGTCTAATTGATGCACCATCTATGGCATGACGACCCTTGCGACGATACAATGATTTTGAGATAAACCAATTTTGTTTTTAAAGATGTTGGTGTATAACCAGGTTGGACTGGACTCGAATACATCCAGACCATATTTACCTTTTTTCCTATATCTTACAGACCGATCATCCTATTAATGTGTCATCTATCACATTGTAACCCTTACAAAAATAAGGTCCTTTGGGTTATTTATTCATGAAACTTCTTGGTGGTTGAGGTAAGATCGATATCTTGAGTAGTAGAATCTACATAACTCGAGTGTGCTAAGTGTGGAATCCTGTGGCTGACTGTAATGTGAAGAGCGACCTTCTATGGATCAGCATGAGAGAGAACCTATGTGGATCGGTAGTAGTGTGACCCTCCATGGATCATCAATGGCATGAACCTCCATGGATCGGCATGAGAGAGACCCTCTGTGGATCGCCAGTAGTACGACTCTATGTGGATCGACAGTAGTGTGATCCTTTGTGGATCCGCAGTAGGGAGACCCTATGTGGATAAACAGTAGAACGACCCAATGTGGGCTATCTTAGAGTGACCTATTGAGGATCATTGGCAGAGAAAAACTTTGTGGATCAACAGTAGAGTAATCCTTCTCGGATTAGGAGATGAGCCACCCAAGAGAATAAAATGATCTAGATTATGACTAATCATCTTTATTTCTGTCCTCTAAGTTGTACACCTGGTGTGATCTGTCTTTTACTTTATGATTTGTGATTGAGATCATGCTTTGTAGTTTTTCCTTTTTGGAATTCTAGGAGACCTTCTGGGGTCTCGAGGTCCCTACTCGGTATTTTTATACTCACCCATGCACTGTCTTTTCCCACACCTTGTTGTGTCTTATGTAGATGATAGAAAACCTGACTGAGACTTGGGAATCCATGGCTAGATGGTGCTCAGAGCTGATTGATAGACGTGGTAAGTGGTAGTGATGACAGATGATGAGTTGTACCCACCCTTCAGGTAGGATCCTTGGTGTATGACTTTGGATAACATTTTCCCTCTTTTATATACTTTCTTTTTAGTTGGGCTTGTATACTGGACCCTTTTACTTTTAGTACTTACTTTTACTCTCAGTGGTGGTTTTCGTAGTGGTTGTACTTTTCCTTTTCCATTGTCTTTTACTTGTGTACAGTGTGGCCTATCTGTGTGTGTGCAGGTTTAAAGGAAATTCCTTCCCATTTTTGGGTTTCTCCTTTCCAATGTTAGTCACCAGCCCCTGGCCTATGGAAGGAGAGCTTGTGGTAGTCACGACACGGGCCCTGGGGGATGGGTCATGAAAATGTGGAATAAAAGTGAGATTGGTTATACCAGAAGAACTTAGAGTCTTTAATTTTCATTAGGGCTATAATGTTAAGTGTCTTGAGTCCAGATTTTAGTCTAGGGAGTCTAGTGGTGGTATGTCGGCCTATGTATCCATATACAAGGACCCTAAATTATGATTTTCGACTCAGTACATGAAAACTCTGTTTGTGTGTGTTTTGGAATTGTTTTTCTTTTGATATCTTTTGAGTCAGCTCACCTGGTATAAATTATTTACCATGGTGCATCTGTTTCTTTACAGGATTCCTCCACATAGACAGTCAGCTAGGATTCCTGTGAGAGATCATGATTAAATCCCACCGAGAAATGAGGCATCGGTGTAGGGCCCTCTTATAGTGAAACCACCTTCAGGTGGTGTACCTGCAGTACCACCACTCATAGGACCATAGTTGCCACCAGACTCACCAACGGATAGTTCATGCTAATTGATCACATTACAAAAAATGTAGATATAGAGGCCCATGAGGTTTTGAGGCAAGATAGATCTGCAGGCAGTTGAGGACCGGCTGGAGGTTGTGGCACGAGGTTTCTGCTTGGTTGGGACACCAGCAGACCAGATGGTGATCTTAGCTACTAGTATCTTTTAGAGAACGATAAAGAGGTGGGGAATCCTAAATCTCCTGAAACAGGAGGATATGAATCTTTTATGGTTTTACCTTGAGAGACTCTTTAGGGTGGAGTTCATACAAGTGACTTTATGCAAAATGCGTATTCAGAAGCTACTACACTTACAGTAGGGAAGCTTGACGGTGGCCCAATACTCGAAGAGATTTACTGACCTCTCCCACTACTCCACCATCATGGTATGAGACCCTTTATTTAGGTCTCAGACCTTTGATAATAGACATCTATGGTATATTAAAGCATCGATGATTTTACTCAACATTTCGGCGCAAACTAGACTGTTAGAGCGAACACTATTAGTGGAGAGCTTTCTAGCTGAGCAGGCACCGACGGTGAGAGACACCACCAGATGACTGGCAGCTGAGTCATCTACAACATGTATTAGGCAGATGACATAGAGGCCCAAGGGGAGAGACCTTCTGAAGGACGACCTCGGGATGTAGGGTCGGAGGTGTAGAGCTCGCAAGGCAGATGAGGTCAGTAGAGGAGAAGACTATTCTACTCGTGCAGTGGGTAGGGTCACATGGCTAGAGACTACCCGACCCACTGTACTTATGATTAGAATATGGTCGAGCAAACTCAAATATAGAAACAGAGGTTCGATTGATGAGGTCTGCAGGGTGGCAGAAATTACAGAGGAGCAGGTCATGCAACAGGTGATGAGTGACTGTTTTGGGTACTTCTGCGACCACCTCCAGGTGGTCCACCATAACCTCAGGGAGAAGGTGGACAAGGAAGAGATCTAATTTAGGCGGTTGAGGCCTATGAAAATAGCTCCTAGGAAATTATTCGACATATGATATGTGTATACACCACCCCATCTATAGTTCTTATAGCCATAGGTGTCGGTCCCTCTTTCATTACCACGACTCTCATTCGAAAATCAGAGATTCTGATGGAGCCGTTGGCTTGATCCTTACGATTAGAGACTTCTAAAGGGGAGGATTCAATGATTACACACTAGTGATGGTAGTGTGATATTACTCTAGAAGGAGAGAGATTCCGTTGGGATCTCCTAGTAGCAGTGTCGATGCCTTACAATGTCATCTTGGGTATGGATTGGTTATCCATGGTCCATGCTCAGATCGAATCTTTTAGGAACAAAGTGTGGTGTGTCTATGTGGATGGGACTAGGTTTTCCTTCACCGATGAGAAGGGATTCTTTTCAACATAATATGGACTTTCTTCGGAGAAGGGTGCATCTGATCACTCATCAGTTGGCTAGCCTTACCCTCATTGTAGTGAATGAGATGATTCTGAGCTATCCTATAGTTATAGACCAGTATGTTGATGTCTTTCATGAGGATGTTATGAGATTACCTCCTCACATAGAGGTAGAATTCTATATCATCCTTTACCCTTTGATGACACAAATATCTATACCATCATATCCGATGTCTCCCATGGAGCTTCGTGAGTTTAGGGTACAGTTGGAGGACTTGAAAAGAAATGGGTTTGTAAGGCCTAGTGTTTCTCCCTAGGCAGCCCCAATTTTTTTAGCCAAGAAGGTAGATGGGAGCTTGAGGCTTTGCATGTACTATTAGTGCCTTAACTAGGTGATTGTGAAGAACATGTATCCTCGGCTGAGGATTGATGATCTCTTCGATTAGCTGAAGGGAGATCAATGGTTTTCAAAGATATACCTCCGATCAGGATATCATCAACTTCGGGTGTGGGATGAGGATGTACCAAAGACAATCATAGGATACCGGTATGGCCACTATGAGTTCTTGGTGATGCATTTCAGTGTGACCAAAAACTCAGCAATGTTAATGGGACTCATTAATAGGATCTTCCAACCTTACCTTGATCACTTCAAGGTGGTCTTCATTAACTAAATCTTGGTGTACTTGGCATCAGAGGAGGAGGACATCACACATCTTCATATAGTCCTTGATAAACTCTGAGAGCACCAGATTTATGGAAATCTCTCGATTAGCTAGTTCTAGATATGGGAAGTCCACTTTCCAGGACACATCATCTCGAATGATAGAGTTGCAGTGGATCCAGAAAATATAGAGGTAGTGCTTTCTTGGGAGTCACCCAGGAGTGTGACTGAGGTGTGAAGTTTCATGGGGTTGGCGAGGTACTATTAGATATTTGTACCCAACTTTTCCATATTAGCAACACCCTTTTAGCTTTGAAAAAGAAGGGAAAACCCTTCATATGGATGGAGAGGAGCCATTAGAGTTTCCAGGAGCTGAGGTGGAGACTGAAGAGTGCCCCCATCTTTAGGATACTAGAAGAGGGAATTGGGTATGTAGTCTACTAAAACACATCAGGGACCATACTAGGATGTGTCCTGATGGAGGAGAGAGAATTAATCACCTAAGGCTCACAACACATGTGGAAACATGAGAGGAAATACACGACCCAAGACCTGGAGTTAGTAGTAGTGGTCTTTGGGTTGAAGATGTGGAAACACTACTTCATGGGAGAACGATTTACTACCTACTCTGATCACAAGTGTCTCAGGTATATCTTCTCATAGAAGGATCTGAAACTGAGATGGTGGTGATGGCTGGAGTTTCTCTAAGACTAAGATTTTGAGATAGTCTACACTCCTAGGAAGGGAAATGCAGTAGCAGACACACTCAGAAGGAGGTCGGGTCTACAGCTGCTGAATGGGGTGACTGATCAAATAGCCACATTGTAGATATCATTTGTGGATATTGATGACACAACATACCTCCAGTATATTACTGTCACTCCCCCACTCCTTCAGCGTGTTTGGGAGGAATAACTTGGGGACCTTGACTGCGAGGCCCAACATGCTCATATATCCTCAGGACATGCTCATGTTGAATTTTCGTTAGGGGGGGAGCACGTCATCCTTTTTAGAGAAGGAACCATGGTACCAGGGATGTTTTGGGAAGAGGTGTTGAGGGAGTTCCATAAATACCCTTTGGTGGTACATCTTGATGTGGTGAAGATGTACCCAGACCCCCTGAAGGATCCGGGCACAGCAAAAGCAAGGTTGGGCCAACACCCAACATTGATTTTTACTATGATCAATGATTATTCTTGGATCAATATGATGATGAACAACAATATCCATGAAATAGAATCAAATATTTAGATAAATAAGGAAGATGCATGAATCCTTTATACAGGATCTTTCAAATCATTTTATTAATTAATTTAATTAATTTCATAAAGAAAATAATATCTGGTTCTTCGATATTTTCTTTGTTGATGATGTTGATCGTCTATAATGACCCTTTTGAATTATATTGTTGTGCTTGTAAGGATCCAAACTAAAATACCTCAAGAGGTGATCCACATGTGATCAGATGGCCTCCAATCGACATCAGTCATTCTCCGTGTTCTAGCATGGTGATGTGAGTGTCTTGTGTCAATCATTCCTGACTTCTTGTTCTTCATCCTTGAATAACATCTCTCGTTCTAGAGAGGGGTGCGAAGAGGATTCGAGAGAGAAATTATTTATCTCAACAATTCTCAAATCACCAGGTGTGCGGTTCGGTACATGGCACAATAGACGTATGTGTCTATTTATTGACAAGGGGCTTAAATTACAATATTTAATTGCATAGCAACAATTAAATACATTCATAAACATTGAGAAAACCCATACATTTAATCATAATACCGTATAATTATTTATGGCATGCCAACTTGCACAAAATGAAATTATAAATAAAATTCTACATCATACAATAATAGCAGCGTTATTTTAATTTGTGCTAACTATTTAAATAATTATTTATTATCTTGCAAATAATTATTTTACTACCAGACTAGCCTTGGTCCTCTCAAAATCCACATCAATTTATTGAACTCACTATTAAATAAATAAATATTTTATCTACAAACTAGTAAATATGTAACACCCTAACCCCAATTACCCTAAGTCGGTGCATTATTACATAACATTGGCATGATCAAAAGGGATCAAAATCCCAAAAGATCGACCAGTTTAGTATCCTTCGAAGTATTAGATACATTCATAAGTTTTAAATTACATTATAAAATGAAAAACAACAAAAGAATTGTCTCCGTTGAACACATTAATCCCTTAAATTATCCCTACATGTTAGTCATAATATACTTCTTAACATCCTGAGAAAAATAAAACATATAAAGGGGTGAGCTCAGATGCTCAGTAAGGATAACAATATAGCCAAAACATTCAAGAATAAGAAAACACATTTATGGAAATTTATAAGACTAAAACACAAGACTTTTAAACATAAAATTTATCATAATATGGAAAAGATAAATCCAATAATTCCATTTACTTATTAACATGGATATTCTACTAGTCTAATAGTCACATGTAATATCAATATCCAATTTCATATTGTTGGAATGCATAATTCTATACTTCACAACCACATAGTCAAGGCCTTGTGCCAAGACAACAAATAAGATTTTGTCAAGGCCTTGTACCAAGACACTAGTTTGTCTCATGAGACCTACCGATGAATCGAGGAGCTATAGCGGGCTACACCCATCACTTACTAAGTCCAATGCATTTCTCACATGAAAAGGTTTAAACATAACAAAAACATTAGTATTAAAACTAGCATACGAAATGTCAATACATTATACATAAACCATGAATGGTGTAAAAATAACACATCCATAGTCAAACATATCACAAAACCTTCAATACAATATGGAAGATATGTATCATAATAATCAACTTCAAACAAGATTAACATCCATCAAAGGATATTGACATAGATGAAATCAAAACTTGTTATAGAGAAATATCTATTTCAATTTTGAAATCATTTAAAACTCATATAATTATATAAGAAAACATTTATTTTGAAAATATTATTATAATATTGTATGGGATGCTTCTATGATGTTATAACGGTGGAAAATAGCCACACCCGTCGTATAAGTTAAAAAAAGACATTATTACCTTAATTTTGTCGAGAAGGTCATAAAATAAATTGTCTGGAAAATGATGGAAATATTCCTTTCAAAACATATGTGGTAAAATAAGGGTATAAATGGATTTATCCAATAGTCTAGTAAATAGTAAAAATGTTCTGAATTACATTTTTAAGAAAAAACGGATGCATATGATAAAGAGGTCCCAGTTGATACTTACGTATTAACAACCTCAGATAAGTAAAGAGATTGTCAAGTTAACCCTTACCTTGTACTTTTCCTTAGTAAAGGGTAATTTAATCTCCTGTATAATAGTTAAATCATTGTTATTAACTTATACAAGAATAATATACATAAATATGATTTCATACATGATCTTCTAATATTGCTTTGTTAATAATATTTTAGTAGTATCATTGTTTCAGGTGTTAACTAATTCATATTACATTATATGATTGGTTACGTAGGCCATGTTTGTTATGGATATGATGTATTTGATTCATATACAAAATGATATTAGGTTCATAAAAAATATTTTTAATCATAAAATTAAAATTATTCTTGAATGATTATGATGGGGAATGAATCTCATCGCGTTTATGGAGACAGTAATCCGTACGTACGCACGAGAGAAAATATCATTATATTTAGGGTAAAATCATATGTAATTGGATGTTATATAATATATACAGAATAATTAAGATGTTATATTTAATATTTAAATTAGTTATACTCATTATTATACCCATCCAAATAATGAAGGGTTTGAATAACAAACTACACCACGACGTGGAGACGGTAAGACGTATATACCCACATATGGTGACTTTGTAATTTATAGGATGGATAGAATAATTAATATGGTTGTACCATAACATCATAGTATATAGAAGGTACTGGAGTTATTATTTTGGTATGAAAACAACAAAGAAATAGGAAGTGGAAGAAGAAAATAACATGAAAGAGGGTGGTGAAATTATTACCTCTTCTTCAGGTGTTTCCTTTTGAGTTGATCAAATGGGATACATAGGTTGGATTTATGATCAAAGTAAGGCCTCTAGGTTGAATGGAGGATAGTTGAGAGGATATTTGGGTAGGTTGTGGTTGATACAAATGGCTTTGTAGGTGTGAAATTATGATAAGGGGAAGTACCCTTTTATAAGAGAGGTGATGGTCTCTTTAGGAAAATCTTGAAATATTGCTTTATAATAAAATCGTTTTCATTTTATAATGGATAAAAAATGATTTATTTAGAGGATAAGGTGGAGGTGGGTTGAGAAAATCTATTCCAATAGTTTTTATACAGGTTTAGGTCCCCATATTGACCTTATTCTTTAGATTTAACTCTATGTTAAATAGTTTGACATTTACCATGTCTCTTTGTATTTTTATATTATATGGTTAATAAACATACTATAACAAGACAAGATAACCCTAAGTGGTTTATTATTAATATATATAACCTTCTCTAAGTACTTTGTCCAAACCTCATATTTTTATGAATATTATATCAATTAATAATATTCTATTTGTTTTAAAAACTCAATTATGTCAATTTTGAAACTATTTAGTATTTGATTTTTTTTGAAATCCATAACATCTTTATCACTTCAAATAAATTTTATTTAATCAACCATAAAATGTCATATTAACCTATAAAATTAGTGTAATTCATCAAAAGTCTCAATTTTCACTTATTTGGATATATATAATATTAATTATTTTAATATCTCATTATTAAGGTAATTACAACATCATCATTGTGTCGTAAATAAATTAAATTATTTAATGTCTAAAAATTATAAATAAAATACCATTATGTAGGAAATTGTTTTATATTACTAATTTATATTTATATTCGAATTTATATTGTGTGTAACCATATATTAAAAATGGTTCAGTTATTAAACTTTGAATTTAACACTTTTAACTCTTCTTTTAATAAAATAATAATAAATGTGCTAATCTAATCGAAGTGGACCAAAGAGGGTCATAATTCACTCCTAAGGTTGTTTCTGGTCGAATTAAACTTATCCAATAGAATTAGGACATGTTTTAGGGTAATTATAATATCATTTTTACCCTTAATTACCCTATTTACTTTTAATCGTAGTAAATAAAAGTCAAAACATACTATTCACAAAAAAAAAATCTCATCTTATTGAATGCCATTTTACTTACTGATTTCAACTGTGTCTCTCAGATTTTTGAAATTAAACTCATAGAAGTGGTAAAATTTTGGTTTATGCAAATTTGCAATAGCTCCTAGAAGGTGGGTAAATTACGGTAAAAAGTTCAATAAAATTTTATATATCTAAACTTATTATAAAATGACTCTAATAAATTAAATGGATAACATATAGGTATTATATATCTATTTTGACCTAAGATAAATTAATATAAAATAACTAATTACTTAAATAAAAAGTCGGTTTTAAATAATAACACAGTGTTTTTCACTATTCCTCAAAAATTGAAAGTTTTCAGAAAAATACCAAAAATTCACCCTAAGCTAATTTCGATATTCCAAATTCAAAAATGAAGTCCATTTTTAAAAATAAAATTTTTAAAATTTTAAAAAGGGAGTATTAATATTCATAACGTCTTGTTATATTGGTCGTAGTGTTTTAAAACTCCATATTGCGTACAACAAAAGCTACTACATTATTCAAAGGGAAACATACCGTGGAAGCTTGGGGTGTTACATTCTCCCCACCATAAAATATTTTTTCCTCTAAATTTCTAAAATATTTCTATATACAATGATTTAGGTTTTTCTTTATCATAAGTTCCTCAGGTTCCCACATTTCCTCTTCCATCTTATGGTTCCTCTATAGAACTTTTACCAGATGAGTTGTCCGGTTTCTCATCACTTTTTCTCTGGTATCAAGAAAATTGACACGCTCTTCACAATAAGATAAATCTGGTTCCAGTTCAATTTCCACATAGGTGAGTAGATGCGTTTGGTCAGGCATATATATTCTCAATAGTGATACATGGAACACATCATGAACTTTGGAGAGACTTGGAGACATTGTCAAACGATAAGCCACAACTCCAATTTGTTCTAGAATTTCGAAAGGTCTGATGTACCTGAGACTCAATTTACCCTTCTTATTGAATTGTATAACACCCTTCCATGGAGATAACTTCAAGAAAACATGATCTCCTACTTGAAATTCAAAATCCTTCCTCTGATTATTAACATAGATCTTTTGCCTACTTTGAGCTGCATTGATGTGGGTTTGGATAATTATCACCTTTTTCATTGTTTCCTCAAAAAGTTCTGGGCTTACGAGTTTTCTTTCACCAACATCAACCCAACATGTTGGTGTCCGACATCTCTCTCCATATAACTCTTTATATAGTGCCATATGAATAATTGAATGGAAGCTATTGTTTTTGGAAAATTCTACCAGAGGTAAATATTGATCCCACATATCATGAAAGTCATGTGAGAAAGATCTCAACATGTATTCTAAGGTTTGAATAGTCCATTTTTATTGTCCATCGGTTTGAGGTGGTAGGAAGTGCTCAAACTAAGTTCAGTATCCAAGGCCTTCTAAATATTTTTCCAAAATCATGATGTCAAACGGGGATTGCGATCAGAAACAATCGATAGGGGTACACCATGGAGTCTTATAACTTCATTAATATGTAATCCTTCTAGATGATCAAGTGGTAAATATTCTCTTATAGAACGAAAATGTGCTGACATGGTAAGACGATCAACAATGAAGTATATTTCATCATTCCTTCTAGGAGTCTTTGGTAGCCCCATGACAAAGTCCATCAGAATATTATCCCATTTCCACCCAGGTATAGAAAGAGGTTGCATGAATCCTTATGGTGTTTCCTTCCATCTTCCACTTGTTGAAAAACCATACATGTTGACACATTATTAGTAATCTCCCTCTTCATATTGTCCCACAAAAAATGTTCCTTCAAATCACTATACATCTTGGTGCTCCCAGGGTGTATAGAGAAATTGGAGCTATGAGCATCATCCGACAATTCCCTTTTTAGATCAGGTATATTGGGAACACAATGCCTCTTCCAAAATTTCAGAATTCCATCTTCATATACGAATTCACTCAATCTCCCATCGTTTATATCTTTAATCTTCTTTTGAAACTCCTCGTCATTAGTCTGAGAACTTTTTAACCTTTCTAGTAAAGATTTTTGGGCAACCATTTGAAAAAGTATTTATGTTTAACCTTCCATGGTTATTCCCATATCCATATTTACTAGATCTATGAAAAGAGGATCCCTTTCAACTCTCATTTTGTTCAAAACTCCATGATCCTTTCTGATCAAAGCATATGCCGCCTTATTTTCCTTCCCCAGGTGGTAGTGTATTATGAAATCATAATCATTGAGTAGTTCAAGCCATATCCTTTTCTTAATGCTAAGTTATTTTTGTGATAAAATATACTTCAAACTATTGTGATCAGTATAAATATCACATTTTTCACCATAGAGATAGTGTCTCTATATCTTCAGATCAAAGATTACAGCCAATAATTCAAAATCACGAGTGGGATAGTTTTTCTCATTAATTTTTAGCTATCGCGATACATAGGCAATAACCCTATCATTCTGCATAAGGACACAACCAAGTCCTTTCTTTGAAGCATCACTATAAATAACAAACCCATCGTTCCCTGATGGTAGAGTCAAGATAGTAGCACTGACTAATATTCTCTTTAGTTCTTCAAAAAATTCTTCATAGATTCTTGTCCAAACAACTATAACCCTTTTACGTGTGAGCTTGGTTAATGGGTTATCCAACCGGGAAAAATTCTGGATGGAAGGTTGATAATAACCTGTTAAACCAATAAAACTATATACCTCAGTTATACGAATCGGTGTTGGCCATTCTTGTATTGCTTCAGTCTTTGAAGGATCAATATAGATTCCATACTTAGAGAAAATATGGCCATGAAAAGAAATCTCTTGAAGCCAGAATGCACAGTTGCTAAACTTCCCATATAATTCTTTTCTTCTGGGGGTTTTCAGAATAATACGCAAGTGATTTTGATGATCTTTGTAGCCTTTTGAGTATACCAAGATATAATTAATAAATACCATGAAAAATTCATCAAGGTATTCCTTGAAAACTATATTCATTAAATCCATGAAGACATAGGTTGCATTAGTCAATCTAAAAGGGATTACTATAAACTCGTTATGCTCATACCTGGTTCGAAATGATGTTTTTGGAATGTCTTCCTTCTTCACACAAAAATGATGATATCCATATCGAAGGTTAATCTTTGAAAAATATTGAGCTCAATGAATTTGGTTGAATAAATCATCAATAAGAGGTAGGGTATACTTGTACTTTATTGTTATAACATTGATCTCCCTGTAGTCAATGCACAACCTCATATATCTATATTTATTCTTAACAAAAAGGATAGGTTCTCCCCTTGGAGAAACACTAGGGAAAATAAATCCCTTATTACTCAATTTTTCTAGTTGTTTATTTAGTTCCACTAATTCCACAATATCCATTCTATAAGGGGTCTTCGATATGGGCCTTGAACCAGGAATTTAATCAATGAAAAACTCAATTTCTCGTTCTGGAGTATGTCTAGGTAAATCCTCTGGAAACAAATCAACATATTCTTGCACAATAGGTGCATCCTCTATTCAAACATTATTTTCCTCACCCGTAATTATTTAATTATCTTCCTCCCCAATAATTAAATTCAGTAGAGCTACTGGGGGTGGATATAGATAAAAATCAGGTGGTGACGTTTCTGCTCTAAAGATAAGGCACTCCTTATCATCATCAAAAATTATAACCTCCTTCTTCTTACAATAATTTTTCGCATCATGGTCCGAACGCCAATCTATTCTGAGGATTATATCAAATTCAATCATTGTTATGATGATGATATCGGTAGATAAAGAACATTTATATGCCCTAATGGGAACCAATTCATAAAACTTTGTTACGATGATACTTCACATAGAATATTTGAATGAAAACTCCCTTGTTAAAGTCAAATTGAATATTTATAATTTTATTAGTAAAATGGGATGATATGAAACAATGAAATGATCCAGAATCATATAATACATTGGCTAAACTTGAGGAAACCATTAAATTACCTTCCACCACATCTTTAAGAGCTTCAACCTCAGCACCAGTGATCGTATAAGCTTGGCCTTGCTCCCTTTTCATTTTTTGAGGTAACTTCCCTTGGCGCATAAGACATTAATTTTCATAATTTCTTTTTTCTCAAAAATTGTAGAATTAAACATTGACAACCTCTTTATTTCCCTTGCAATAACGAGCTTGGTGGCCTTTTTCACCACATTTGTAACAGACTCCCATTCCTTTTAGGTATGTACCGGGGCATTTCTTCCCACATTTACCGTAGGATGGATATTAAAATTTTCCCTTCTTCCCCTTATTTCCATTTCCATTGTGATCATAAGATCTCTTCTTCTCTTTCTTTGCTTTGAAGTCAAAATATTTAGGTAATTAATTTTCTATCTTGATAGTACATGAGGCAATATCTGCGTACGATGAGAAGGATTGTGAGACTAATGCTCGATGGAGAAATGGTTTTAACCCATCAAATAATGGATCAATCTTACTCCTTGGGTTATGTATATAATCTGTTGCATGCCTTGATAACCTTGTAAAGTTAGCCTCATACTTTGCGAAATTCTTATCCTCCTTTTGACTTAGACTCAGAAATTTTCTTTCTATATCTGCTCGATGGTCATGAGGAAAGTATTTTTTTAAGAAAATATCTTTAAACACCCTCCATTCCATGTTTGTTACTTATTCACCTTCCTTTGTGTTTTGGATTAATGACCACCATTTATCTGCAACTCCCGTGAGGTGATAAACTGCCATGACAACTTTTTCCATTTCGCTACTCCCCAAAGCATGAAATATTTTCTCTAAGGAACTTATCCATTGCTCAAATAATAATTGATTTGTAGTCCCATTGAATTTTGGTGGTTGTTGCCTCATGAAGCGATCTAACATTAATCCACCCGTGTTGTGGATCGGGGTACTCCATATGGGTAAGGTTATTATTCATAACCTGAGTGAGTTGTCCCAGTATGGAGATAAGATGATCAGCACTAGCTGTATCACCAGCTACACTATAATTATCTTGAGTGGGAGGGGAATCCCTACATGAATTATGATCATTGATACTATTTTCATTCCTTCCACTAGGCGCCATTTCTAAACAATGGAATACAATAGATTAGTTTATGAATAGCAATACATAATTCCAAACGTATAAAACACTTAAAATAAATTGAACAATTTATGAATATAATCCATAATCATAAAAAAAATGTTTTCTCTAAGCAGGTATATACTCATAAATCCTTCATAATGGTTTGTAAAGAAAATTTGAATTATCCTATGCATATCCCCCAGTAATTTCATAACCAAGAGTGCAGTATGGCCCATTATCGTGTACCAGGATACCCCGAGTCAAGCCCGAAACTTTTTGTTGGAGTTTTCACTCCTAGGTAAATCTGTGCCAGAGTGGCATCTACCTTCTCATATCCAAGAAGACATGTATTTCTTGAAAAAAAACACAAAATATCTACGTTACAAAAATTCTAGGAAGTTCTTCTATACCAATCCTCAAAGTCTATCTTTGGGAAATGTGCTCTATTTAGAGTTTATTTAAATCTAGTTTCCAAGGTTTGTACTAAACTTCCTCTAATGCCAACTATAATGCCCTGACCTCAGTTACCCAGAGTCGGTGAATTATTACATAACATTAGCATGATCACAAGGGATCAAAATCCCAAAAGACCGACCAGTTTAGTAGCCTTAGAAGTATTAGACACATTCATAAGTTTTACATTACATTATAAAATGAAAAACAACAACAACATTGTCTCCATTGACCACATTCATAACTTATACTATCCCTGAGGTTAGTCAGAATATACTTATTCACATCCTGGGAAAAATAAAACATAGATAGGGGTGAGCTCAGATTCTCAGTAAGGATAACAATATAGCAGAAACTTTCAAGAATAAGCATAAGAATTTAAGGCAATGTATAAGACTAAAACACAATGCTTTTAATCTTAAACATCATCATAATATGGAAAAGTTAAATCAAATAATGCCATTTACTTATTCATATGGATATTCTAGTAGTCGAATAATCATAATGTAATATCAATAGCCAATTTCATAATGTTGGAATACATAATGTTAGACTTCATAAACACATAGTCAAGGCCTTGTTCCAAGACTACAAATAAGATTTGGTCAAGGCCTTGTGCCAAGAAACTAGTTTATCTCATGAGACCTACCAATGCATCGAGGAACTATATTAGGCTCCACCCATCACTTACTAAATCCAATGCATTCCTCATATGAAAATGTTGAAACATAACATAAACTTTTGTATTTAAACTAGTATATGAAATGTCAATAATTTATCCATAAACCATTAATGGTGTAAAAATAACACATCAAAAATCAAACATATCATATAACCTTAAATACAATATGTAAGATTGTTATCATAATAATCCACTTTAATCAAGATTAAAATCCATCAAAGGATGTTGACATAGATGAAATCAAAACATTTTGTAAAGAAATATCTCTTTCTATTTTGAATCCATTTAAAACATATATAATTATTAAAGAAAACATTTATTTTGAAAATATTCTTATAAGCTTGTATGGGATGCTTTGACGATGTTATAATGGTGGAAAATAGCCGCATCCGTCATATAAATTAAAAAAAGACATTCTTACCTTAATTTTTTCGAGAAGGTCATGAGTTACCTTGTTTGGAAAACGACACAAAGATTCCTTTCAAAACATATGTGGTCAAATGAGGGTATAAATGAATTTAACCCATATTCTATAAAATAGTAAAATGTTTTGAAATACATTTTTACGAAAACATAGATGTGGATGATAAAGAGGTCCCAATAGATACTTATGTATAAACAACCTCAGATAAGTAAAGAGATTGTAGAATTAACCATTACCTTGTACTTTTCCTTAGTAAAGGGTACGTTAACCTACTATATAATAGTTAAATCATTGTTATTAAATTATACAATATTCATATACATAAATATGATTTCACACATGATCTTCTAATATTTCTTTGTTAATAATATTTTAGTAGTATCATCATTTTGTGTGTTAACTGTTTCGTTTTACATTATAAGAATGGTTACATAAGACATGTTTATTATGGATATGATGTATTTTATTCATATAAAAAATGATATTATGTTGATAAACATTATTTTTAATCATAAATTGAAAATTATTCTTGAATGATTACTATGGGGAATGAATCTCATCACATTCATGGAGATGGTAATCTGTATGTACGCACGAGTGACAATATCATTATATTGATAGTGAAATTGTATGTAATTGGATGGTATATTATATATACAGAATCATTAACATGTTATAATTATTATTTACATTATTTATACTCATTATTATACCCATCCAAATAATGAAGTTTTTGAATATCAAACTACACCACGACGTGGAGACAGTAAGCCGTACGTACGCACATATGGCGACATTGTCATTTATAGGATGGAGAGAATAAATAATATTGTTGTACCATAACAAAAAAAAATATGTATAAGGTAATATAGTTATTATTTTGTTATGGAAACAACAAATAAAGAGGAAGTGGAAGAAGAAATGAACTTGAAAGAGGGTGGTGAAATTATTACCTCTTCTTCGGGTGTTTCATTTTGAGTAGATCAAAAGGGATCATTCAGATGGATTTATGATCAAAGTAAGGCCTCTAGGTTGAAGCAAAGATAGTTTAGAGGTTATTTGGGTAGGGGTTGGCTGTGCCAAATGGCTTTTGTGGTGTAAAAGTATGAGAAGGGGAAGTACCATTTTATAAGAGAGATGAGTGTCACTTTCGGAAAAGCATGAAATATTATCTTATAACAAAATCATTTTAGTTTTATAATGTATCAAAAATGATTTATTTTGAGGATAAAGTGGGGATGGGTCGAAAATCTCTCAACCAATTGGTTTTAGATAGGGTTAGGTCACCATATTAACCATATCTCTTTAGATTTAACTCTTAGTTAAATAGTTTGACATTTACCATGTATCTTTGTATTTTTATATTATTTGGTTAATAAACTTACTATTATAATCCAAGAGAACCCCAAATGGTTCAGTGTTAATATATATAACCTTATATAAGTCTTTTAGATGAGCCTTAGATTTTTAGAAATATTTTATTAATTAATAATATAGTATTTGTTTTAAAAACTCAATTATATCAATCTTGACACTATTTAGTATTTGATTTTTTTGAAAGCCATAAAAACATTATCACTTCTAATAAAATTTATTAAATCAATAGCAATATGACATATTAACCTATCAAATTATTTTTATTCATCAGAAGTCTCAATTTACATTTATTTGGATATTTATAATATTAATTATTTTAATATCTCATTATTAGGGTAATTACTGCATCATCATTGTGTCATAAATAAATTAAATTATTTAATGTCTAAAAATAATAAATAAAATACGATTACGTAGGAAATATTTTTATATTTCTAAAAAATATTTATAGTCTAATTTATATTGTGTGTAACCCTATATTAAAAATGGTTTATTTATTAAACTTTGAATTTAACTCTTTTAACTCTTCTTTAAATAAAATAATAATAAATGACGTAATCTAAACCATGTGGAACAAATGGGATCATATTTTATTCCTAAGGTTTTTTTGGGTCAATTACACTTATCCAATAGAATTAGGGCATGTGTTAGGGTAATTATAATATCATTTTTACCCTTAATTACCCTATTTACTTTTAACCATGGTAAATAAAAGTCAAAAGTTACTATTCACCAAAAATTATGTTTATCTTATTGAATGAAATTTTACCTACTGATGTCAACCATGTCTCTCAAATTCTTGAAATTCAACTTACTGAAGTGGTAAAATTATGTTTTATGAAAATTTTCAAATGCTCCTAGAAAGTGGGTAAAAGACGGTAAAAAGTTCAATAAAATTTTATAAATCTAAACTTATTATAAAATGACTTCAATGAATTACATTGAACAAATATAGTAATTATGTATCTATTTTGACCTGAAATAAATTAAAATAAAATAACTAATTACTTAAATAAAAAATCGTTTATAAATAATAATGCGGTGTTTTTCACTATTCATCAAAAATTGAAAGTTTTCAAAAAAATACCAAAAATTCACCCTAAGCTAATTTCAATATTCAAAATTCAAAAATAAAGTCAATTTTGAAATATAAAATTAATAAAATTTCAAAAATTGGGTATTACTATTCATAACGGCTACTTTGATTGGTCTTGGTGTGTTAAAACTCCATGTTGCGTACAATAAAAGCTACTACATTATTCAAAGGTAAACGTACCTTGGAAGATTGGGGTGTTACAAAATAAATATTTATTAAATGTTCAATAAATTAAATAAATATATTTTACCCACAATATGGTGAATAAATATTTATTTAATTTATGCAATCATTTTATCTTGAATAAAAATATTTCATTGTCTTCAGAATAATATTTATTAATTAAATTCAAATTGAATTTAACTACGACCACTAGAAACACTTAGTGCGTGAACCGCTTGGATTATTTATTATTGACATTAAGTGGGCTTACCTAAAGTCCAGGAGTACCATCTAACAATGGGTCAAGTCACCCAAGAGAATGAACATAAAGTCACAACAACGACATCCACATACGAATGATCACTGTGTAATATAGTCCCTTTATTGCAACATATCATCAAGCATGTTTCATTATAGTGTCATCAAATTTTATTCTTGATATGTAATTCTTTTACTACTTGAAATAAACTCGTCGTTACACCATAGCCAAAGAATTTAGCGCGATGGTTCTATTTCAATGAAAGATCTAAGAAATCAAATTCCATAAATGGAAGGAAAAAAAATCCTTACTCGACTTATCCATTAATAATAAGCCACTCATAACACACCCAATGTACCCTACTTCCTGAAAACAATTTTCATGATAGATATCGTTACTAAATCAAAGTGTGGATGTTGTGACACATATTAATGATAATATTAAAGTCTAATTATCATTACACACACTTGTAGATATAAATATATGATGACACCAAAACATGAAGAATTTTTACTAGCAGGTCTGTTCTCATAATCTTTTGTCTTAGAGATTACCAATTGAAAAATTCATGAGAGGAAGTCTCATCTTCTTAGGAGTACTCACACCTAATGGTCTAAATGCTATGTATCCCATCATATTCATGCAGAACAATGAACAATATGTAATAAGATTTTTATTATTTAAATATATTCAATATATATATAATAAAAGTACAACTAGTTTTTTCTAGGACACTAACTCTTACAAACTCCCACTTGGACTAGAGCCAATTACCTACAACTTTCAGCACACTATGCCTCACATGGTGATCAGGTTTCTACCGAGTAGAGGCTTTAGTTAAGGGTTCCACCACGTTGTCTTATGTGGAAATAATTCTCACTGAAACTTCACCTCTCTGTGAAAAATCCCTCATGATATGATACTTCCAAAGTATGTGCTTCATCTGTTGATGTGAACTGTCCTGTTTTGGGAGAGCCACCGCTGCAGTATTATCACAATTTAGTGTGATGGGATCTTTACTGCTAGGTATCACATCCATCTCATGGAAACACCTTTTCTTCCAAAATTATTCTTTAGTGGTCTCAGAAGCTATGATATACTCGGACTCTACTTTAGAATCTGTGACTACACTCTTCTTTGAGCTCATCAAACTCACTGCATATCTATTCAAAGTGAAGATATATCATGTTTTCGACTTCATGTAATATTTATCAGTCTGGAAACTAGAATATTCATATCCTATAATTACTAGTTCTTCATATCCTCCACAAACCAGGAACATATCCTTAGTACACCTCATATACATTAGGATAGTCTTGACTACCATCCAATGTCAGTCACCTGAGTCAGCATGATACCTTCCTACCACACTCAATGCATAGGAAACATCCAACCTAGTACATAGTATTTCATACATGGCTGACCCAATCGCTGATGCATATGGAGTACTGTCCATTGTATTTGTTTCCTCATGTGTCTGAGGACACATTTTCTTGGAAAGATGAATTCCATGTGATGCTGGAAACAATCCCCTCTTGGATTTTTCCATACTAAATCTATTCAGTATCATAACAATGTATGTACTTTGACTTAGCCCCAATAATCTCTTGTATCTATCACAACAGATCTTGATCCCAAGAATATATGCTGCATTTCCCAATTCCATCATGGATAAGAATTGATTCAACTATCCCTAAACATGCTATAAGAATGGTATCTCATTTCCAATAAGTAATATTTCCTCAATGTATACTATTAGGAAAATGACTGTACTCTATCTAAACTATTTGTAGACACAAGGCTCACATTCATTATTGATAAATCCAAATTTTGTTATGGATTCATCAAAACGAATGTTCCATGACCTGAATGCTTACTTTAATTCGTAAATGTATTTCTACAACTTGTATACCTTATTGGAATCCTTCGGAGTCGTAAACCCTTCAGGTTGTGTCATGTAGACATCGTTATAAAGGTTCTAGTTAAGGAATTATGTTTTTATGTCCATTCTCCAAATCTCATAGTCATGGTAAGTAGCAATGGCTAATAGAATTCTGATGTATTTCTGCATCTCAACTGGTGAAAAACTTTCATTGTAGTTAATGAATTGATGATGTTTGAACCCTTTTCCCACCATTTGTGCCTTATTGGTACTGACTTGTCCTTCCATGTCTAGTTTCTTCTTCAATAACCATTTGTAACCAACAAGCTTTACATCAACTATAAGATATACCAAAATCCAGACATTGTTTTGGTATAGGGAATCCATTTAAGAATTCATGGTTTATTGACACTTGGAAACATCTGCGCCACTTACAACTTCTTTTTAGGCTAGAGGATCATTATTATCAACTAATAATGAGTCACCATCCTCAGTAACTATAAAACTATACCGTTCTTGTTCTCTAACAACTCTTGTAGTCCTACACAACTCTTTTGTCTCTAGAACAGTTCTTACTTCCATTGGGCTTTGTTGAATCTGTTCTTGTACCAACTGTTATGTACCTTGAGCCTCAACTTCATCAAAGTCTATCTCGATCCCACTATGTCTTTTGGAGATATTATCCCTCTCTAGGAATATGGCATGTCTTTCTACTATAAACTTTTTTAATGAGGGGTTGTATAGGTAATATCCCCTTGTTTCCTTGGGGTATCCTATAAAGGTACACTTTGTGCCTCTGAGTGAAAGTTTGTTACTTTATGAGTCCTTACCAAATGCATTGATTCCCCAAACATTTAAATTCAATAATATGACTCTCTTTAAACTCTAGAACTTCTATGTAATACCATTTATCGATTTAGTTGGTACTTTTTAGTATGTGTGCTACTGTTTGTAATGAATATCCCCAAAAGTATAATGGAAGACTCACGTGACTCATCATTGATATCACCATGTACAATAGGGCGTGGATCCTCATTTTGCTCACACCATTACACTAGGGTGTGTATGGAAGAGTGAGTTGGGATAGGATCCCAAATACCCATAAGTAATCAATGAAGTCTCTATTAAGATATTATCCACCTCAGTCTGAGCGAAGTTTCTTAATCTTCATACCAATCTATTTCTCAACTTCATTATTGTATTCAATGAACTTATCAAAAGAATCTGACTTATAACACATTATGTAGATATATCCATATCTACTAAAATCATCAATAAAAGTTATAAAGTATGAGTACCCTCCCCTTTTATCAACTATAAATGGTCCATACACATCAGTATGAACCAAATCAAGAAGTTATTTATCCCCTTCACCATTCCCACTAAATGGGGATATGGTCATTTTTTTTTGTAAACAAGCATAACACACTCCAAGTGGTTTTAGTTTGAAAGAATCTAAATATCCATCTTGATGTAACTTTTTTTAAGAGTTTCTCATTTACATGACCAAGCCAGTGATTCCAAAGTTGGTTGGGGTATGAGTCATGTGAAGTATCTTTGTTATTGATTTGCATTAACTGGTTTGTGTAATCCAACACGTAAAGACTATTTTATAAATGTGTCCTACCAAAAAAATTATATCTTGGTAAAATAAGAAACATTCATTTCCAAACATGAAAAAAAATCAATATATATCTAATATGGATACAGAAATAATGTTTTTAGTAATAGATGAAACATAAAAACAACCCTTTAACACCAAGATCATCCCAGTTGGAAACGTGAGGTGGTAGTCCCCAGCTGCTACAACAGTCAGTCTGGCTTCATTGGCTGCTCATAGATCTACCTACCCTCGATCAGTCTTCTTGAATCCAATTGGTTCCTATATTTGGATACATTTGTGAGAACCACTAGATATATCCAATACCCAATTTTTAGAAACATATAGATTTAATTCGATAAAAAATGCACCGGAAGATTCCCCCTGCTTCTTAGGATGTGTGAAGTTCTTCTTCCAGTGGCCCTTCTTGCCACATGCGAAACAAATAACCTCATGTTCCCTTACCTCCCATTGGATATTAATTTTCCTGGAATGACATGAAGAAGCTTTGGGGTTAAAGATATTTTCCTTCCCTTTCCTGTTATTCACCTTAAGGAAAGAAAACTTTTCCCGCTTCATATATTTCTCAACTTAGCGAATGACGATTAGAACATTAGATAGAGACTTCTAAATGTTTTTCATATTGAAGTTGATAACAAAGTTAGAGAATATTTGAGGGAGTGATGTGAGAATGAGATCGGTGCCCAATTTTTCAGGGAGTTTAAATCCTAGAACCTTCAAGCTCTCAATGTATCCAATGAGCTTGACTACATGAGACCCAGCTGGGGAACCTAATCCAAGCTTACGTTGAAATATTACCTTAGAGATCTCAAACCTATAATGTCTTTATCTATCCTCTTAAGGAAGACGGAGGTGCTCGAGCATGCTATAAGCATCCATGTTTTGCTGAGACTTCATGAGATCACTAGACATTGATGATAGCATTGTTTCGGTGCGGATGTGCGTCGGGTTACGCTGTTCCGCCAGGACGCGTTCGCGCGTGCACCCGTCAACCCGAGGGGATGGGCGCGCGGCTTGTGGTCCCGCAGTCCCGCTTTCCAAGGGCGGGCGGCATCCGTCCCTTATTCAGGGGCGTCTGCTCCTTGATCGAAACCGGGATGATGGGATGTCGGCTCCTCCTTCCTTGGACGTCTCCTCGGAACTTGTCGCCTAATCCGGGTCTCCCTCATAGACTTAAGAATGTTCGTGAATCTCGTTCCCGGCGCCATATCTTCATGGACACCGGTTAATTACGCTGCTTCCGCCCGGACGTTCCAAGGAGTCTGGGCGGGGCAGCAACCTGCGGTGAGAAGGCCGGGTGGCTCTGGGTGCTGGGGGCGTGTCGTAACACTGTGGCTCTGCACATCTGTCTTCCGTCCCTAATAGGGCTTCTCGAAGGCATGATGGCCTGAGGCATCCCGTACTAGGTGCGGGGAACTGTGTCACCTGAGGTTTTCCTCAGCTTCCCGTGTTTAACACGGGGTATGCCGCGAGTTTAACGTCCATCGGGGACGGAATCGGACCGATCAACACGAAAAGTGGATCAGATGACAGAACCCCTTGCGGGGAACCTCCGACGCTGGGGCCAGCACATGGGCGGCTTCCCAAGTAACGTGGAGTGGAGTGAAGTGGCATGACCCCACCGGGATGTGGCGGCCTGGGTAAGGATCAGGATGGATGATGGAGTGAAGAGCTTGGACCCCAGAGGGGCTTCCTACGTACCGCGCGTTAGCACGGATCAAAGTCAACGTAGTTCGGGTATACAGTTTAACGTCATGCTGGACGTCGGCAAGCCGACTCACGAAGAGGTCTAGGCCGCCGGGCGGAGGATTGAACCGAACCACCTCGCACGGAGGGGGATGGAACGGCCGGGTGGATCACAGTTTCACGTCATGCTGGACGATAAAAGGGGAAATGGAAAAGGGGGGCTGTGGGGAGGCACCGTGGAGATACACACGGGCAGTCTCCCACAGGGGCGGATTCATAGGTGAATCAACGCAAGCGTGAACCCTGGAGGGGTCCACTGATGGACGAACCGACGTAAATACGACCGGGACGACCAGGTGGTGGGCTTGGACCTCATGGAGGCTTCCTACGTACCCTGTATAGAAGACAGGGATCAAAGTCCACGTAGTTCATTCTGTCAGGACTTACGCACTTGGGGCAGCCCGGATGCTGCAAAACTCAGTTGGAAGGGACTTGGACCGAAAGCGGAAGACACCTCGATCCCAGTCAGACCCTCTACTGGCTTCGGCAGTGGGGAGGCGCAATGGAGATACACATGTGCAGCCTCCCACGAGAAACTAGGGGTTTGTAATACCCTGCCCCCGTAGGGAAAAGCCACTCCCATTAAATCGTCCCTAAAGAAGGGCAATCCCGACATCCCTGCAGGGACGAGCGGGTGGGGGCCACATCCAAACCGGGGGGACCCTGCGTGCGGAGCACGGGATCAGGTTGCGGACGGTTTAGCGTCTTGCCAGACGAAGTACAGTTTAACGTCATGTGTTGAGGACGAAGCGGACGGTTTAACGTCTTGCCGGACGAAGTACAGTTTAACGTCATGTGTTGAGGACGAAGCACTTGGCAGTTTAACGTCTTGCAGCGCGGACGATGGGGGCTAGGCAGTTTAACGTCGTGCAGCTTGGACGGATGTGCAGTTTAACGTCATGCTGGACGAATATGCAGTTTAACGTCATGCTGGACGTATGCGCAGTTTAACGTCATGCGGGACGAATGCGCAGTTTAACGTCATGCGGGACGAATGTGCAGTTTAACGTCATGCTGGGCATAGGTTGCCGGACGATGGGTGCATGTCACTTCGCACGAACCTGGAGGGCCGCACGGGAAGACAACGCACGGTGCGGGCACCCGGGATGAGAATCATCGGGTGCCACACAGGCGGGTACCCTTAGGAGGTCAACGGGGACGACCCTGGCAGATTGCGCGCAAAAAGGAAGCTTTGCGCGCAATACTGCGGGCCGGCGTGCAATCGGGGCGGCTGGCGCGCAATTGGGCCAGCGCCTTGCGCGCGGATGCTTGAGATTGCTCACACCGGGCTTCGGATAGCGCGCGGGGGCAACGGCTCATTCTTTAACGAATGGCCACTTGAAAGAAGGGGGGGTGCGCGCAATCAGGCCGGATTGCGCGCACCCCGGGGGCAATTGCGTGCAAGTGGGTTCTTTTGCGCGCAAAGGCCTTAGGGTGAGTTTTTATTCAAATGAAAGGAGCCAGCGGGGATTGCGCGCGAAGGCGGACCCCGAGGCTTTCTTGCGCGAAAGAAAGGAGGTTACCTGAAGTTCGTCATTGCGCGCAGAAGGGGTTGAATTGCGCGCACGAGAGACGTTTCGACTTCCAGCAACCTTTGAAACGTTGGGGGTCGCCTTATATTTATAGGCATCCCCGGGCGCGGAATCCAGGGTGCGAGCGCGAAATTCTCCTCGCGGGCGCGGAATCGGGCGCGGCGCGCAAGGGAGTCGCGCGGACCCGCGGCGCGCAAAATTGCGCGCCGGACCGGTGCCTTGCGCGCGTCCCGGGGGGTTTGCGCGCGGAACATCACCTTTGCGCGCGGGCCTCTGAAATTCCGCGCAAGGCCTCCGGGCCCTCCGAAACATCCTTCCGACTCCAAATATGACCTCGCTTTCCGCATCCGGAGCTTCGTTTGGGAACAACGGACTTTTCCGGCGTCTACAAAAGCCCCCCCTCGGAATCTGATCGGCGAGAGGTCGCAACGATCGGGTTCCGAGGGAGACGCCGGAATGCCGAAGTCCTGGGCGACGCGGGACTGTGGCGCGCAAAAATGGGTGTCGGGCGCGAAAGCGGCCGATGCGGTCGCGCAAAGCCTTTTCCGCGCAGCGCGGACCACGGCCTCGCCTATAAATAGGGGCACTGGGTCCCTCCGTGCCGTACACTGGCCTTCCGCGCGATAAGCCTCTCTGCTCTCGTGCGCGAAATTGCCTTTTCCGGCGCGGAATTCGCTCGCTCGTCGCGCAAAACCGTCCGGACTTCGCTCTGTTTTTGCGCGAATACCCGGGGTTTTTCGCGAAGGACTTCCCGATTGCGCGCCGTCCACTAGGATTGCGCGCCGCCTCTCAAACTTTTCCACCAGCCTCGTCCGATCCCGCACGCTTCATCCCTTAACCCGCACGACTCCCGAATCTTCCGAGATGGCCGCGCACAGAGGAAATGAAGGGGATGCCGCCACTCGCAGAGCCGAGATGGCGACGAACGAGGAGGTTTACGGAGCCAAGGAGATTGTTTCTAACAATCAATCCTTGTTCGACTTACTAACGCCGGCCCAGAAGACATACCCATTGTCAGAAAACCTGCCGCTCTGGAACTTTGGCCTCCTGGATGAGGTTCCAGTGCCAGGGTTCGAGGTTGATGCGCCGCGAACCTGGGTGACTCGGGAGGACGAGCTGCCCCGCTATAACATCACCAACAATGGGCATCCGGCCAGGGAGACCAGGCACTTGGACGTCTACGTCCTGAACCCGAGGACGCGAACCATTGATGGGGGTGAGCCTACAGCGGAGAATTCTCCAGCCCTCTACTCGAGCACATACCGTCAGAGTGTCACTGACGACACCAAGGGCTGGCTGAAGGACTGGGACTTGCGATCTGGGGGCAACTTTACCAGTGAATGGGCCTGGGCGTTCTGGGTACGCCACACTTGCGATCACTTCGCAGAGGAGCTGCGGTACATCGGCCTGTTCGAGGCGGTGTGGACGTCGCAGTTCCACTTCTACCAGCAGTCTGAGCTCGGGCCGGAGCTGTTCACTCGCTGGTCCCCGGATACCAACACCTTCCATCTTCACCATGGGGAGGTCGGCATCGGTCTCTGGGACATCCACTGCATCCGAGGTATCCCGCTGGAGGGCTACCAGTACGATGAGTTCCTGCCACCGAAGAACATCTGGGAGGACAGGTCACGGACTCCCATTCTGACCTGGCATCTTCTTGACCTGGCTACGCAGCGGCTCGGGATCCAGGACTTCCAGAAGGACATAGCCTACAAGGAGTGGTTCGGCCAGTTCCTGGAGCATGACCCGGCGGTCAAGATGCCAGGCAGGGGGAAGCGGTGCCCGACCGCAGCTCAGAGGAGCCGGAACGGGTCGTACTGGCGGGTCCTGGAGACGGGCGATTACCGCTCATGGGGGTACCGCGTCATCGAGGCCCGGGACCCGAACGTCCGGTACGCGGCGTTCCTGGCCTCCTTTCTGAGCGGGTGGCTTCTGCCAGTGCGGGATGCGAGGATGGGCGTCCGCCCGGCGACACTGGCGATGGCGGGCGCCATGGCTGCCAACAAGAGATACAACCTCGGGGTCCCAGTACTGGCGAGGCTGTATGCCATTCTGGGACGCATCTCACGAGGGGGGTCGCCACGAAGGATCTGTGGGCCCTTTCAGTTTTTCCACGGATGGGTGGCTGCTCACCTCGGTGGGTATACGTTCCCAAATGCCATCAGTCCTCCGGGCAACGGCCTGCGACCCTCCCTGCTGAACATTGCGGGGGTCGCTCCGATGACCCTCAGTGAGGAGGGCGTGAGGGTTCGGATTGGCAATCATGCCAATTTCAACTTCAGCCCGTTCCCCACTCCTGTCGGCCAGATGATCGACAACGGACAGGGCCCGCTGGAGCAGCATGAATATTTCCTGAACATGCGGGGCGGGGTGCTCGTGGCTCGGATCGACGGGAAGGTGATCTGCGAGCCTTACGTGCCGACCCGGTTCGCCAGGCAGTTCGGGTGCCTTCAAAGGATGCCGAAGAGGGTATTCACTGCTGTTCGGGAGGAGACGAACCCTTGCGTCCTTCGCCAGATGTGGCTGATGTTCGTCGCCTTCGGCTCTGGCGACGTCATCACTCTCCCTCCTACCGGGATCGACGCAGGCTTGGCAACCGAGTATGCCGAACACTGGGCCATCGCGTACCCTGAGGGGCTTCTACGGAAGCCAGTTCGGCGGCTCGAGGTCACCCGTGCGGAGACCGGGCGTCAAGGGAGGAGGCGAGGCACCGCCACACGGGGGAGAACGGAGGCGCGCCAAGCAGCGGGGCCGGCGCGAGCAGGGACTTCGGCGGCGGGCGCATCGCAGGCTGCCGCCACGACCTCGGCGCCCAGAGAGGGGGCGCATGCGTCGGTCGGGGAGCGGCCCGGGAAGCAGGTGAGGCGTCTGCTCGAACCCTCCCACGATGCGGTCTTCCCGGCGCTGTGGTCGGCCTGGATGACCCTGCGGCAGTCACTGGGGACCGACGTCATCTGGCGAAAGATACTCAGAGAAGGAATCTATCTGCCAGAGGTCGGGTGCCTCCAGATCACCGACAGGGTGGACTTCAACCGGCAATATGCATATCTGACGGCCATGGACGAGTACGCGCGCCAACGTGGTCAGCGTGCGGAGCCATCCCTTCTGGTGAAGGTGATGCTCGGTCTCGAGCCCGCTCCAGAACAGATGCCGCCGGGAGAAGATGACAGTAGCGACTCCGAGGAGGAGGAGGAGACGGGGGAGGATGAAGGCTCCGAGGGAAGGTCCCATCGGGGGAGCCCACGGGAGAGTGGCGAGGTGGCCGGCTCTGACAACGTTGATGTCACTGAGCTCCTCGAGGTCCGCTTCTATCCCTACTCAACTTGCTTCATCCATTCTCTTATGCAGCTTCTAACCCGTTTCTCCATCCTTCTCAGGAGCACACGGATGTCGGTCAGGCGTCCTCAACAGGAGTAGGAGAGGCGCTAGCAGGACAAGGCGGGGGCCAGGCACCCATTATCAAACTGTCAAGCGCTAAGGGATCCCCTGCTGCAACTGTTCCTGCGGCGACCGGGGTAGCGGAAGATGACGCTCCGAACTCCCGTAAGTCTCCCTACTTTACTGCTGGTGCTTGCCATTGACGATCCGTGACTAACCATGGCATGCCCCGCGCAGTGATCTCAACATTGGAGGCTCGTCGGGTTGCCGAACCCGGGCCATCTACGAGTGGACCAGTGGTGGACATGCCGCCTGCTCCGGAACAGACCTTCCAAACCGAGCCGGCCCCACCAACTGCTGATCAAGGGGCTCCGGACATCGGCGGTGCTGACATCGGAGAGAGGTTGGGGGCTGACGAGGGTGTCAGCGCCGCTGGGGAGAGAGAAGAAGGTTGCCCGGATGTTGGGGAACCTATCCCTCGTGAGGACCTCCCAGGGGCGGACCCTGCAGCAGACCTGCTGGCTGCCTTCCCTGCTTACCAGCCTGCCGACCCCGAGGAGATGGATGACTCGGACGCGGAGGCGGTCGAGGATAGCCGGGTAACGCGACGCAGGGGGTGGAAGTGCATCCAGCGCTTCCTCAAGCGAGACCCATCGGAATGGCTGGGGCGCATGGGATCACTTCAGACCTGGCTGCGCTTCCTGTGTGCCGGGGGAGCTGATGCTCAACGCCTCCATCTGACGGTCCGTGATTTCATGGCCGAGAAGATGCGCGAGAGCCGCCGGCGTGCCGACGTCGCACAAAGTCGGGACATGTCGAAGAGCACGCAGGCGCTCATCGCGGCAGAGCAGGAAGTCCGGCGTCTCGAAGGGCAGGCGGCAGAGAAGGAGGCCTTCGTCGCAGCATGTACCGAGCTTGTGGAGCAACTATCGGCACAACTGATCGACGCTCAGGTACAGCTGACGGAGGCGGGCCAACAGATGGTCACACTCCAAGTCGAGCGGGAGCGTGCACAGGCCAGGATCGACGAACTGCGTGCTGCGACCGCCGATGAGGAGAGGGCACGCAGAGAACGAGAAGTAGCCCTGGAGGCCGCCAGCCAAAGGGTAGCGGCATTAGAAAGACTTATCCAGCACGCTAATCCTTAGGGGCTTTGTTTTTTGCCATTCCTAGAACATTTTGCTTCCGTTATTCAATATTTCGATCCATTTGTATGAATCAATATACTTATCTGCGTCTTTCGGTTTAATATGCTCAACCACAATTCGTTGTCTTGCGGGAGTGTTAACCGAGCATCAGGCATCCATAATTGGGCCTGGGTTTCTGGAGAAAAGAGGGAGGTCATTCCTAGGAAAGGAGACCTCAGACCTAACCAATGTATCATCCCCCAACTTGTTCCAACACACGAGCGGGACAACGCTAGGGGCGTTGAGATTTTATCCGAACATAGGGAAATGAGAAAGGGTGAATCGCGTGTCCCGAATCCAGACATCCACAACGGCCGGCCTTCCAGGAAATGCCCAAGACGGTAGGCGGACAGTGGATCGACCATAACAACTGCAATAGACGGACCGAAAAAGGCCATCATTCATATTGCAGGAGGCGGACCACATGTCATCATGAATACCGCTTTGGGGTTCCTTCAGACACAAGGGTGGAAAATCCAGATCAACAGGGCATGCGAAGCGTGGGGCGAAGTGACGATTTGTTCGGACAGAATCCAACGCTCTCAAAATTGCGCCACCGTGGGGAAAACGTATTAGGCGGATGCACTAATCTGGCCGTGAATCACCCCAGTTCTCAGACAGAACCTCTTTGACGAGGAAACTGTCGCTTCCCATCATTGCGATGGGGCATCCCGAGCTGGGTCGGGGAGAATATCACAACTGCACCACTCTACCCGAAGTCAGGCCAGACGGCCTGCGGTGAGGAGGGGCGGGACTTAGCGATCCCTGAGGCTGGACCCGAGTTGGAATGCCCGGGCGTTCCTACGTACTCCATCAGGCTGGAGATCAAGCCACACGTAGTTCTGAGAGTGCAGTTTAACGTCATGCAGGACGTAGGACCCCATTTGGGGAGATCTTAGTTTAAGGTCATAGAGCTCGGACCATGGGGCTAGATCTTAGTTTAAAGTCTTAGAGCTCGGACCATAAGGAGAGATCTTAGTTTAAGGTCTTAGAGCTCGGACCATAAGGGGGGATCTTAGTTTAAGGTCTTAGAGCTCGGACCATAAGGGGGGATCTTAGTTTAAGGTCTTAGAGCTCGGACCATAAGGGGAGATCTTAGTTTAAGGTCTTAGAGCTCGGACCATAAGGGGAGATCTTAGTTTAAGGTCTTAGAGCTCGGACCATAAGGGGAGATCTTAGTTTAAGGTCTTAGAGCTCGGACCATAAGAGGGGATCTTAGTTTAAGGTCTTAGAGCTCGGACCATAAGGGGAGATCTTAGTTTAAGGTCTTAGAGCTCGGACCATAAGAGGGGATCTTAGTTTAAGGTCTTAGAGCTCGGACCATAAGAGGGGATCTTAGTTTAAGGTCTTAGAGCTCGGACCATAAGGACTCAAAGCACGCCACATCGTGGTCATATCCCCTGGATATGCGAAGATGCACTGAGGGATAGTGTCAAGAGTGTCGAGGTTTCGCCTGGTCAGAATGGGAGGTGGAAAATGTGAATCATGCGGCCATTCACTCAAGGACTGGGGGCACCGGTGTAACGATATGGGAGTACTGCCGACCGTGGCGGAAAAGCATCATCAATATCGCACTAACCGTTGGTGGAATGAGGCAGCAAACGAGCATCGACCGCTCAATCGCAGGATTCATATCGATTTGCTGCCCGAGGCCATTGGGGGTACCGGCCCGAGTCGGTGGGAGAGCACTGAGGCATTGTGTCCGAACCGTTCACGGGGGCTCCACCCAGGGCGTAGACGATGGGTCCGAATGAAAGGGAGCACGAAGCCTGAAAAGTGGAGGAAACCTGACCAAGTGGATCCTGACCCTCCTGGCAATAAACCAGAGTACTCTTGACACCGGTGGACCACGGCAAGGGGTCGGGGAACACGCCTTGAGGGTGACCTGAAGGCGGCGGATTCCCCAGAGAAGGGGGAATCTCTAAGAGGTGGGGGGCTGGACCCGAAGTTTCAAACATCCGGGCGTTCCTACGTATCCCATAAGGATGGGAATCAAGCCGTACGTAGTTCTTGAAGCGCGGTGCAACACAATCGGGCACCAGCGCGGGGAAGAGTGCGGGTCTGACCCTCGCACATAAAAGGAGCGGCATTTGATATTTCTTGTTTGTCCTTAAAGATGAATGGTTTTTCTTTGTGCGGCGACATGCCCGTGATTGAGAAATCTCTGGCGTCGCCACAATAATCAAGCCACGGAAGGCATTGATGAATGGCGTGGTCATTAACCAGCGCCCAACATGAGTGTCCCCTGAGGAGGACATCACGATGCAGTGCCGCTTCTCGTCGGGCGGCCAAGACGATCACAGTTTACGGTCGTGTGGTAGGACCAGACAACACAGTTTAAGGTCGTGTGGTTCGAACCATGGAGGAATCCGCTTATTGCAGTACGGCGGACACGGCAGGGGTGGGAACATACCCAGCCCTGCGGTCACGCACGATTCCAGGAGAAGAGTCTTGGGATAGGGGTCTGCATATGTCCATCACCCGAGGGGCAGAGATGCTAGCCTCCAGATATACTGGGCCCAGAACGCAATTGTTCGGGCGACTCCCTCCTCCTTATGGGGACGAGGGTCCAGCTACGCATGGCCCTTAGGGAGGATATCTGCATATATCCTTGGTGCTCAGATCATGGGAGCCTCGAACGACATCATTACCCTGGTTGGTCTGCCTAACTTGTAGAGGCGTACCGGAGGTCAGTATGAAGAGAGTGTCAAGATTCCACTACAACGCACAAAGGCGGAGTGTGATGGGGACTGCGCAACCAATGTTCAGAGCCTGAGAGAGCTGACATGGCGATCAAGGACGTTGCTGACGCATTCGCAACACAACATCCGATCGCGTCAGCCTAAGACGGGGCAAGCAAACGAGCATCAACCGCTCAATCGCAGGATTCATATCGATTTGTGGCCCAAGACCCACCGGTAAATCGACCCGGAGCGGTGGGAGAGCACTGAGGCATCGTACCCAAACCGCTAACGAGGATCCCTTTGAGTGAAGGCTCGAACAAGAGGAAGCGCGGGGCCTGACAAGCAACACAGGACTTGTCGGGATTGAATCTGACACTACGAGTCATAGACCGAAGCACCCAAAACATGTTAACAGATCTCCGGAAAGGGTCGGAGGACTCACCCTGAGAGCAACCGAAGGGGGGCAGATCCCCGTGATCAACCAAGAGACGGGGCTGGACCTGAGACACAAGCGTCCAGGCGGTCCTACGTATCCCATAAGGATGGGAATCAAGCCATACGTAGTTCTGGAAAGGCAGTTTAACGTCATGCAGGACGATGAGGGGTGTGAGGTAGTCCCACACACGGGGGAGGCGTACGGCGCGGCCAGTAGACCGACGTGAATGAGGGCATAGCCCCCGCTCACGCGATACGCCTCGCACAAAAAGGAGGGGAACTGGGGCCAGAGGCCCAACGCGGGATAGGGATTCCCGGGAAATGGGGCTGGCCCTGAAACATGATGTCCAGGCGGTCCTACGTATCCCATAAGGATGGGAATCAAGCCATACGTAGTTCTTGAAGTGCAGTTTAACGTCATGCAGGACGATGAGGAAAAAAGAAGGGGGGAGCAGAAGGCATCCCCAAACGTGGGGGGGCGTACAGCGTGACGAGCAAACCGACGTGAATGAGGGCATAGCCCCGCACTCACACCATACGCCGCACACCCGGGGGCAACTGGGCCAAGGGCCCGAGATGGGATGGAAATTCCCGAAGGATGGGGCTGGGCCTGAAACACGAGGGTTCAGGCGGTCCTACGTATCCCATAAGGATGGGAATCAAGCCGCACGTAGTTCTTGAGTGGCAGTTTTACGTCATGCAGGACGAATGCTGAACAGTTTAACGTCTTGTAGCTCGGACGTAGTGCAGTTTAGCGTCATGCGGGACGAAGCACTTGGCAGTTTAACGTCTTGCAGCGCGGACGACTGCTGAACAGTTTTAACGTCTTGTAGCCTGGACGAATGCAGTTTAACGTCGTGCAGGACGTGGTGCAGTTTAGCGTCATGCAGGACGAAGTGCAGTTTAGCGTCATGCAGGACGAAGTGCAGTTTAGCGTCATGCAGGACGAAGCACTTGGCAGTTTAACGTCTTGCAGCGCGGACGACTGCTGAACAGTTTTAACGTCTTGTAGCCTGGACGAATGCAGTTTAACGTCGTGCAGGACGTGGTGCAGTTTAGCGTCATGCAGGACGAAGTGCAGTTTAGCGTCATGCAGGACGAAGTGCAGTTTAGCGTCATGCAGGACGAAGCACTTGGCAGTTTAACGTCTTGCAGCGCGGACGACTGCTGAACAGTTTTAACGTCTTGTAGCCTGGACGAATGCAGTTTAACGTCGTGCAGGACGTGGTGCAGTTTAGCGTCATGCAGGACGAAGTGCAGTTTAGCGTCATGCAGGACGAAGTGCAGTTTAGCGTCATGCAGGACGAAGCACTTGGCAGTTTAACGTCTTGCAGCGCGGACGACTGCTGAACAGTTTTAACGTCTTGTAGCCTGGACGAATGCAGTTTAACGTCGTGCAGGACGTGGTGCAGTTTAGCGTCATGCAGGACGAAGTGCAGTTTAGCGTCATGCAGGACGAAGTGCAGTTTAGCGTCATGCAGGACGAAGCACTTGGCAGTTTGACGTCTTGCAGCGCGGACGACTGCTGAACAGTTTTAACGTCTTGTAGCCTGGACGAATGCAGTTTAACGTCGTGCAGGACGTGGTGCAGTTTAGCGTCATGCAGGACGAAGTGCTGTTTAGCGTCATGCAGGACGAAGTGCAGTTTAGCGTCATGCAGGACGAACGGACACTCAGGCAAAGTATTGCTTGAGGAACCTAGCGTTGGTGGGAGGAGTGACACGCTCACCATCCATAGTCGCTAGGGAGTACGCGCCATTGGGATAGACCTTGTGGACAACAAAAGGTCCCTCCCACTTGGGCTCCAACTTGGGCGGCTTCCTGCCGGGGATCATCGGTGCTCTTAGGGCTAGCACTAGATCACCCTGCAGGAAGGAGCGGAGGCGAACCTTCTTATTGAAAGCTCGAGCCATTCTGCTTTGATGCCTCTCCAAGTTGTGCAAAGCGCGAAGTCTATTCTCATCCAGTGCTTCCAACTCGACTAGACGGGCTTCAGCAACTCTGTCCGGCGCTTGCTGGTCGTAGACCGCAGTGCGCAAGGACGGTAACTGGATCTCGATGGGCAGGACGGCCTCAGCTCCATACACCAGGGAATAAGGGGTCATCTGGGTGGAATTGCGAGTCGTCGTCCGATAAGCCCAGAGGGCGTTGGGGAGCTTGTCCGGCCAACTCTTCTTGTTCTGACCAACCATCTTTTGCAGAATGTTAGAGAGGGTTTTGTTAAACGCCTCGATCTGTCCATTCGCCTGCGCATGATAGCGAGATGTATGGTTCGAGCGGATGTTATACTTGGCGTACAACTTCTTCAACTCGGCTGCTCGGAAATTGGTTCCGTTATCCGTGAGGATAGCGTGAGGCACTCCAAATCGATAGATGATGTTGGAGGTCACGAAGTCAGCGATCGAACAGGATTTGACCTCTCTGAGCGGAATCGCTTCTGCCCATTTGGAGAAGAAGTCCGTGGCGGTCAGAATGAACCGGCACTGGCGAGCTGTCGCCGGCGGGTAAGGTCCCACAACGTCCAGTCCCCAGACTGCAAAGGGCCAGGAATACCTTGTGGTATGGAGAGGCTCCGGCGGCCGATGCACAAAGTTCGCATGAACCTGGCACGCATGGCACCTCCTGGCGTACTCGATGCAGTCATGGATCATAGAGGGCCAGAAGTATCCCAACCTCCGAATCTGGTGGGACAGCTTCGGCCCAGTCTGGTGGGCGCCACATGAACCAGCATGAACCTCTTGCATGACTCGTGGGATCTCGACTCCCTGAAGGCAACGGAGGAGAACACCATCAAACCCGCGCTTGTAGAGGATCTGCTCCAGACCGGGACTGCTCTGGAGGACAAACTGCAATGCGCGGCGTCGAACTCGCTTGCGCTCGGCCCGATCTGACGGAAGAATGCCATGTTGGAGGTACTCAACCAAAGGCGCCCTCCAATCACGGGCTGATTCGACTGCTATATCTGGGGTACTCGGGGCTCCGGGCATAGGGGCAACCGTGGTGAGGTTACTTACCAACGGGCCGCGATCTTCTTCCGGGATAACGGGAGCGATGAGCCTGCGGCGCGTCACGCGGACGATCAGGTTGTCCTGTTCAGGTTCCGCAAGTGACGCAGCCAGGCTGGCCAAAGCATCTGCTCGACCGTTCTGCGACCGGGGAACATGGACAATTTCCGGCCGAGAAGGGAACCGGGCCATCAGAAGAAGGGTGCACTCCAACAATGGCACAAGTTCCGGCTTCCTGACAACGTAGTCGCCATTGATCTGCTTAACGACCAGCTCGGAGTCCCCTTTCACACACAGATGGGGCACGTCGATCTCGAGAGCTAACTCGAGGCCGGTGATGAGGGCATGGTATTCCGCCTCATTGTTGGTACAGCCCTCTGACAACAGGAAAGAGTATGGCAGCACGGCTCGCTCCGGGGTAATGAAGACGATGCCCAAGCCCACTCTATTGAGCTTAGGATTATCGAGTCTTCTACCGGTGGGGCTCCGGGAGGCACCGTCAAAGTGCATCTGCCAGCATGGATCGGCTCGATCAACCGAGAGAATGGTCTCATCAGGAAAGCCTAGATCCAGCGGCTGATCCGCGGAGGTCGGGTGAGCGGCCAGAAAGTCTGCCAACGCTTGCCCTTTGATGGCCTTCTGAGACACATACCTGATGTCGAACTGCTGGAGAATCACAGCCCACCGCGCTAGACGGCCAGTCAACATAGGTCGGCTCAGGATATATTTCAACGGGTCTACCCGAGAAACCAACTGTACCTCATGGTGCTGCAAGTAGTGCCGTAATTTCTGTACGGCAAATACGAGCGCCAGACAGCTCTTCTCGATGGGGGAATACCTAACCTCCGCATCGAGGAGCATGCGACTGAGGTAATAGAGGCTATTCTCTGTTCCCTCGTTGTTCTTCTGGGCGAGAAGGGCACCCAGGGACCGTTCCAGGGCGGTCACATAAAGGACCAGCGGCTTTCCGGATACGGGCGGCATCAGGACCGGAGGTTGAAGCAGGTACTGCTTGATTTCCTCGAAAGCGGTCTGACACTCTTTATCCCATACATAGGTGGCACCTTTCTTCATAAGCCGAGAAAAGGGCTTACACTTGCCGGCCAGATTCGCGATGAATCGGCGTATATAGGCTAAGTGGCCTTGGAACCCTTGCAGTTCCCGAACGGTACCCGGGGGAGGCATCTGGCTAATCGCCCTGATTTTCTCTGGGTCGATCTCAATACCCCGGTATCTTACCACAAATCCAAGGAACTTTCCGGAGGTGACCCCAAAGGCACACTTCAACGGGTTCATCTTCAGGCAGCGAGACCGGAGGAAGCTGAACACTTTCTCAAGATCTTTGAGATGGTCCTGACGCTGGCGCGATTTGACAACCAAGTCGTCGACGTAGCATTCCACCAGTGTGCCGAGGATTGGCTTGAATATGCGGTGCATTGCCCGTTGATAGGTGGCACCTGCATTCTTCAGGCCGAAGGGCATGACCCGGTAGCAAAAGGTACCTTGGGGGGCCCTGAAGGCAGTGAACTCCTCATCCTCAGGGGCCATCCGAATTTGGTTGTATCCGGAGTATCCATCCATGAAGGAGAGGGCTTGGAACCCTGCTGTGGCATCAATCAACAGCTCTGTCACTAGAAGGGGAAAATCATCCTTCGGACAGTGGCGGTTGAGATCGCGGAAGTCGATGCAGACTCTAATCTGCCCGTTCTTCTTCCTGACCGGCACAATGTTGGCCAGCCATTTGGGGTACTGAACTTCCCTCACGAAGTTGGCTTTGATAAGCTTGTCAACTTCGGCCTCAACCATGGCACCATGGGATGGGTGCATCTTCCTGGGAGGCTGCTTGAACCCGCGATGGTTCGCCGGGAGACCAAGGCGGTGGACGGCTACCTGAGGATCTAGCCCCGGCATCTCGTCATAGCCCCAAGCGAACACATCACGGTGCTGCCTGAGAAAGTCCACGTACTGCTGCCGCTCCTCAGAGGGCATGGCGGCACTAACCAACGTGGGTCTTGGATCGGCCTCGGTTCCAAGGTTCACCTGTATTAACTCATCGACCGTGGCGGGGACGCCCTCCTCAAAGGCTGGGGGTGCGTCTTCCATACCCTCTCCACTCGGGGAGGGATCATCCACGGGAGAGACTGCGTTGGAAACTGCATTGGGGCTACCAGGTCCTGCTGGGCCACTGGTGCTGGCGCGGGCGGTCGCGGCCGTCTCATCAGGAGACTCGCGGACCGTCAAGACCATGGCGACGTCCAACCGGTGAATCGGGAGGACGTAAGCGTCATCCAGACCTGCCCAGGGATCGCTCGCAACAGCGACAGGCTCAACCTCACCTGCCAGGATCTGCTTATCCTTGCTCTTGTAATAGTCCGCGTCTAGATAACGGGCTTCACATGAGGCAAAAGGAGAGGCATCTCCTTGAAGCACGCCTACTCGACCATTAAGGGAGTATTTGAGGCATTGGTGGTATGACGAGGGGACCGCCGCGTGAAGGTGAAGCCATGGCCTGCCCATCAATGCGTTATACGCAGTGTCCTGAGAGACTACCATGAATTCGGTGTTGGCAACCAAGTCACCGAACTGGGTCTTCAAACGTATCTTGCCGACCGGGGTTTGCTCGGTGCGGTCGTACCCCTGGATCCTGAGGTCGGAGGGAATCAAGTCATCCTCAGACAACCCCAATCTCCGGAGCGTCCGAGTTGGAATCAGGTTAATCCCGGACCCCGTGTCGACAAGACAACGCCGGACATCAAGGCCATTGAACTGGCCAGTGACATACAGCGGACGAATGTGTCCCTGTATAGGAGGGTCTTCATCCTTACCAGAGAACGAGATAACTGCCTGACATTCGGCGTCCTCGATCGTTTCGGCGTGAAAGGCCTCTGCAGCCGCAACCTCTGTCTCAAACTGGAGGGGGCTCTTCAGGGCTTCAGCGAGTGCCTCGCGCATCTCAGATGACATGCGCAGAGCCTCAAGGATGGAGAGCCTTGCTGGGATGTCGGCCAAGTGCTTCAGGACATCATACTTTTTGGCCAAGCGCGAGCTCCTGGTTGCAGGAGGTTGCTCTGCGGTCGGTGGCATGACGGGCCTTACCGGTTGGATCGGCGGCCGACTGGTACTTGGCGCATCTCGCTGTTCACTGGTCGCAGTCCGGGAAATGGTCACCGTACTGGAGTCAGGAGGCCGGGATGGACTTGTGGCAGGGCGGAGCTGGTCGCGACGCGGCTGAGGCGGTTCTGCCTGGTCCCACACCACAAACAGTGGCGGAGGCGAATCCGTCATCCCCGGATGGGGAGCCTGCGCACGTTGAGCTCGATCTTGAGCCTGCCGCCTAGTCTCAGTGGCGTGCACGGCCTGGCCGGAGGTACCGACGGCTGTGCCCCGGCGACTCCTGCTGCTGCGGTTCTTCCGACGGTGGCGACGACCGGGGACACTAGGGAGGTCCACCTGGTGTTCTTCAACGTCGGGAACTGAAAAGGGATTTACCAGCTCGACGGTGTTAACCGAAGCGTACCCAACACCCGCCATCTGTGGGGGGGAACCCAGGCCATCGACGTCGTGAGACGGAGTTCCCGATTTCCCTTCCCCAGCCCCTGGCGGGTAAGACTGAATGCTTGGCCGGGCAACATGCCGGTCTTCCAACACCTCTGAAAGCCATCGGTCTTCGTATCGAGGAGAAGAGATTCACGTCGGGTTCACCATTTTTCTGTTTCGGTGCGGATGTGCGTCGGGTTACGCTGTTCCGCCAGGACGCGTTCGCGCGTGCACCCGTCAACCCGAGGGGATGGGCGCGCGGCTTGTGGTCCCGCAGTCCCGCTTTCCAAGGGCGGGCGGCATCCGTCCCTTATTCAGGGGCGTCTGCTCCTTGATCGAAACCGGGATGATGGGATGTCGGCTCCTCCTTCCTTGGACGTCTCCTCGGAACTTGTCGCCTAATCCGGGTCTCCCTCATAGACTTAAGAATGTTCGTGAATCTCGTTCCCGGCGCCATATCTTCATGGACACCGGTTAATTACGCTGCTTCCGCCCGGACGTTCCAAGGAGTCTGGGCGGGGCAGCAACCTGCGGTGAGAAGGCCGGGTGGCTCTGGGTGCTGGGGGCGTGTCGTAACACTGCGGCTCTGCACATCTGTCTTCCGTCCCTAATAGGGCTTCTCGAAGGCATGATGGCCTGAGGCATCCCGTACTAGGTGCGGGGAACTGTGTCACCTGAGGTTTTCCTCAGCTTCCCGTGTTTAACACGGGGTATGCCGCGAGTTTAACGTCCAGCGGGGACGGCATCGGACCGATCAACACGAAAAGTGGATCAGATGACAGAACCCCTTGCGGGGAACCTCCGACGCTGGGGCCAGCACATGGGCGGCTTCCCAAGTAACGTGGAGTGGAGTGAAGTGGCATGACCCCACCGGGATGTGGCGGCCCGGGTAAGGATCAGGATGGATGATGGAGTGAAGAGCTTGGACCCCAGAGGGGCTTCCTACGTACCGCGCGTTAGCACGGATCAAAGTCAACGTAGTTCGGGTATACAGTTTAACGTCATGCTGGACGTCGGCAAGCCGACTCACGAAGAGGTCTAGGCCGCCGGGCGGAGGATTGAACCGAACCACCTCGCACGGAGGGGGATGGAACGGCCGGGTGGATCACAGTTTCACGTCATGCTGGACGATAAAAGGGGAAATGGAAAAGGGGGGCTGTGGGGAGGCACCGTGGAGATACACACGGGCAGTCTCCCACAGGGGTGGATTCATAGGTGAATCAACGCAAGCGTGAACCCTGGAGGGGTCCACTGATGGACGAACCGATGTAAATACGACCGGGACGACCAGGTGGTGGGCTTGGACCTCAGGGAGGCTTCCTACGTACCCTGTATAGAAGACAGGGATCAAAGTCCACGTAGTTCATTCTGTCAGGACTTACGCACTTGGGGCAGCCCGGATGCTGCAAAACTCAGTTGGAAGGGACTTAGACCGAAAGCGGAAGACACCTCGATCCCAGTCAGACCCTCTACTGGCTTCGGCAGTGGGGAGGCGCAATGGAGATACACATGTGCAGCCTCCCACGAGAAACTAGGGGTTTGTAATACCCTGCCCCCGTAGGGAAAAGCCACTCCCATTAAATCGTCCCTAAAGAAGGGCAATCCCGACATCCCTGCAGGGACGAGCGGGTGGGGGCCACATCCAAACCGGGGGGACCCTGCGTGCGGAGCACGGGATCAGGTTGCGGACGGTTTAGCGTCTTGCCAGACGAAGTACAGTTTAACGTCATGTGTTGAGGACGAAGCGGACGGTTTAACGTCTTGCCGGACGAAGTACAGTTTAACGTCATGTGTTGAGGACGAAGCACTTGGCAGTTTAACGTCTTGCAGCGCGGACGATGGGGGCTAGGCAGTTTAACGTCGTGCAGCTTGGACGGATGTGCAGTTTAACGTCATGCTGGACGAATATGCAGTTTAACGTCATGCTGGACGTATGCGCAGTTTAACGTCATGCGGGACGAATGCGCAGTTTAACGTCATGCGGGATGAATGTGCAGTTTAACGTCATGCTGGGCATAGGTTGCCGGACGATGGGTGCATGTCACTTCGCACGAACCTGGAGGGCCGCACGGGATGACAACGCACGGTGCGGGCACCCGGGATGAGAATCATCGGGTGCCACACAGGCGGGTACCCTTAGGAGGTCAACGGGGACGACCCTGGCAGATTGCGCGCAAAAAGGAAGCTTTGCGCGCAATACTGCGGGCCGGCGCGCAATCGGGGCGGCTGGCGCGCAATTGGGCCAGCGCCTTGCGCGCGGATGCTTGAGATTGCTCACACCGGGCTTCGGATAGCGCGCGGGGGCAACGGCTCATTCTTTAACGAATGGCCACTTGAAAGAAGGGGGGGTGCGCGCAATCAGGCCGGATTGCGCGCACCCCGGGGGCAATTGCGCGCAAGCGGGTTCTTTTGCGCGCAAAGGCCTTAGGGTGAGTTTTTATTCAAATGAAAGGAGCCAGCGGGGATTGCGCGTGAAGGCGGACCCCGAGGCTTTCTTGCGCGAAAGAAAGGAGGTTACCTGAAGTTCGTCATTGCGCGCGGAAGGGGTTGAATTGCGCGCACGAGAGACGTTTCGACTTCCAGCAACCTTTGAAACGTTGGGGGTCGCCTTATATTTATAGGCAACCCCGGGCGTCGAATCCAGGGTGCGAGCGCGAAATTCTCCTCGCGGGCGCGGAATCGGGCGCGGCGCGCAAGGGAGTCGCGCGGACCCGCGGCGCGCAAAATTGCGCGCCGGACCGGTGCCTTGCGCGCATCCCGGGGGGTTTGCGCGCGGAACATCACCTTTGCGCGCGGGCCTCTGAAATTCCGCGCAAGGCCTCCGGGCCCTCCGAAACATCCTTCCGACTCCAAATATGACCTCGCTTTCCGCATCCGGAGCTTCGTTTGGGAACAACGGACTTTTCCGGCGTCTACAAGCATCAAACATTGAACATCGATAGTGGCGTTCATATGTTTCTCATACACCAGGTAATCCTCATCACTCACCTCTTTAGTAGGCAGATTAGGTAATGCTGACTCCAGAAGGTATGACTTCCGTTCATGGCATAGGATAACCCAAAGGCGTCTAAACCATTCCTCGAAGTTACTGCTGGTAAGGATATTGTCTTTATCTAGAATTGATCACAGGGATAGTATGATTGATGAGCATGTAATTTTATTCTATAATTAAAACAGAACATCATTAGTACTATCTTGATTACATTTTATGAGAAATAATAAATATTATTAAGTCTCCCACTATTTTATCAAGTACCAATGACCCTCACCATTGAACTCAGAATGTCTAGTTTCTATGACATTATTGTGTCAAGGATCCATATTCCCCATTTCATAATCCCAAAAAGGGTTTTTCAAGCTATTATAAGGTATTTAGGTAGGCAGGTCTTTTCCAACTATGGTCTTGCAGCTCCTTGATCTGTTGAGTAGACTCCCCAATCCTGAAATCATGACTTTGGATTTCCTCAACTCATACCTCCAATATTACACCAAGTCTATCAAAGGATACTCCTATTGATGTAATATGGATAAGTAAACCTGAAACCTTTCATAAGGGCTTCTTGTATAAAATTAAGTGTCCCAAAAAGGGTTGTTCAAACAGATAGTTTTATTGAGTTTTTTCCCTAATCAAATAATTGAAGGCTTCGTCTGACTTAATATTTTATTTGATGGATTTTTTTTTCTTATTGGTGAATTTCTTATAATCATTATCACATGCTTGTTAATATTAAGTGGAACTTAATTAAGTGATTAACCATGTCTTGATAATATTTACACATAAGTCTAGTTTGTTTTAGTTCCATATAGCATGATTGTTTAATTCATCAATTATGTGATCATAAAAACACATCCATAATGATAAACCATGAAACTGACTGAAATAAAATAAAGGGCATGATCATGATCTTTTCAAATGGTTAATTTATCTAGTGGATGACAAAATAACCCTGACCTAAGCGAGAAACATCTTGAACCTTGTGGGTTCGTGTTTACAAATTTCCACCTATCCACCTCTGTATCTCCTGGGATTTGTTTTGTCTTGGATATAGTTTGAACCTCCTCCACTAGCATGGTAGTAGCATCCATTACATATGAGTTTTTTAACTCACATGTATGTGTGAGTTAAAAATGAGGTTTACATAAAATAATCTTTGGGAACATAGGCCCTACATATTAACAAGGAGAAGTCTCGTAGGCCAAGAAATTTAATTTAAATAAATAAATTAAAAGAATCCATCCACATACAAAGGTCTTGGTCTAGCTCATGATCATCCACACATGAAATGATATTTACACATAAATAAAACCATCATTGAATTCTTTAATCATTCTTGTTTAAGATAAATCACACTTAAACCAATTAATTAATCTTTAATTAATCAATTATTTTATCTTAAACACGTTTTCTAAATTTCCTTGAGATTATCATACATCATAATTTTAAAAAAAATAAATTAATTTAAAATTATATTGGTACATTACTAGTACCTTGGAGGAAACCTGATGAATTTCTATTCATAACTACCCAATGAGTAGAAATGAACATTACACAGATGTCAAATAAAATACATATATATAAAACACTTATCATGTGTTGTGACATAGCTTTATGCATGCAAAATGGTACATGTATCAAGGTTTTGTATAATATAATTATAAATTTTAATAAATCTATGTAATTTGGATGAGTACACGGTGTGTAGTTACAACTACACAGTGTGTAATATTTTCACCATCCATCTGAACTACACACCTAGGGAAAAAACATGTGAGTGTAATTTGGAAATCTTTAGAGTAAACAGCATGTCGAGTGGGCCACACTTCATGTAGTTCCTCGTTATGCGGTCTCCAGCCTGGCATGCTATTAATGAGGTACACTGTCCAAACCTAACCTGAAGGTACTACACATCGTGTCCAGTTGGCCACACACCATGAAACCCAGAAACTGTGTGCAACCTATTCCTCGTTAACACACGGAGTCATTAATCATCATCTCAATAGTATTTATATATAGAATAAATAGAAACAAAAAAATGGCAAGAGAATGAAAAAAAAACAAATCAAGGCGGTATGAAATAGTGTAAGCCGAGGGTATCCCCTCTCATGAGTTCCTCTCCCTCATCCTTGAGAGTATTCCTGCCCTCAGGTCCCAAAAAGTCCGAATTGTGGGATGCAATGGAAGCTAGATGATCAACCACTTTGTTACCCTCGAGCCAAGTGTGAACCACCTTGATATTGCTACTCATGAGACCATTGCATTTTCTGATAGAATATGATATTGACCAGGGAATATTATCAGTACCATGAAGAGCCTTAAAGAGGACCATGTTGTCTGTTTCCACTTTATCAATGAGGATATTATGTTGACAACATAGCCTAAGGCTAGAAAGCATGGCTGAAGCCTCTTCCTAGAGTGAATGACCACTTCCATAATGAGTAGGGAATAGTAGGATGACCGAGTCACTGGAGTCTCAGGAAACACCTCCACCCCATAAGCTACCCTGTCTGGAAGAGCCTTCAGTATTCAGTTTGAGGACCTTGGAGGGAGGCCTCCAGTAGACCCAATGACCCGATCTAGCATTGAGAGGACCAGTGGCACCCGTAGGTCTCAGCTGGAGAGGACTGATCATGGGGGACTATCGCAATTGATCGTTCGTTCTAAGGAAATCGATGAGCAGGCATCGGGTTTTAATGATAATAAATCTTCCTGACATACAATCTCCCTCATATCTAGCTCTGTTTCGAGCATTCCAAATGTCCCAAAACCTAGCAGTTAACACCAGAGCTCGTTCTTTCTTCTCCAAGCTCTGTATAGGTGATCTCTCGAACCAGTGGTCCATGAAAGCATCCACATAATGTGATTGGCCATTGTAGGCAGTAAGGCCACCAAAGAAGCTCTACACTCCATGAGCCCAGATCCCTTCAAAGAAAAGATGGAAGACACTCTCGTCTTTATCATGGCAGCACGAACATCTAGGAACAGAGGGTATACCCAGTTTTTTGATGTTATCATCTGTCGGCACCACACAGTTCTTGATGTGCCATGAGAAGAAGGTGTACATGGAGGGAACTTTTTTACACAACATGGTCTCATGTCGTAGGTCAAAGCTGTCATGTGAAGCTAGAAATTCACGAAAATCTTTGGTGGAGAATATCCCTAAAGTAGAGGGATTAAAACCACACTGATTAGGCCCCGTGTTCATCTCAACATTCATATAGGTTTCCATTTTTTCATTCTTCAACGTTGCCTTGATAAAGGAAGGGAACCTACTCGCCTACCTGAAGGTTATATGAGGGGCCATACAGCTAGGAAATCCGAGGATGGAACCAGCCCAATTATGGTGCCAAAAGGAGAGGTCCCCATTACGAATAATCTAGCATGACTGTTGTCAGATGGAGGGAAGGATGTCAGTAATCATAGACCAAAGGGGGGAGTTGTGACTATTCCTAGTAATAGGAAATTCACTGCATCTATGGTGAATCATCCTGCCCCACAAGGACTGGCCCTCAAGAGCCTCCCAGGCCAGTTTGGCATGCATGCACTAGATTGTTTCGTGTAGGTTTTTGACATCAATACCACCATTAAAAATTTGTTTTGCCAATCTTTTCCAAGAGACCCAATGTCATTTTCCTTCAGAGAGAGCATCCTAGAGAAAACCAGTGAGAATTCTATCAATCAGGGTGGTGACTCCCTTAGGAACTCTGATGGAATCCATCACGTGAACAGGAATGTATGAGAACACACTGTTAATGAGAGTGATCCTGAGTCCAAAGGATAAGAATCTATTTTTCCAATTAAGAATTCATCCCGTGAACTTATGCACAATGTGGTCAAAGTCATCGATGTGAAGACATTGGGGAGAAATGGGTGCACCAAGGTATACAAGAGGAAAGTTACCTCTTTTCATATCTAGACTAATGCCTAAAGAGTACACAAGTCTTGATCCACATCTATTGGAGATGAAAAAGTTACTCTTGGAGCAGTTGATGAGTTGACCACTCCAATGGAAATAATCCATTATCACCTTATTGAAGCTACAGATTGACCTGCTGCTGCTATTCAGGAAAACCAATGTGTCATTAGAAAACATGAGGCGAGTCATGCTGGAGGGGATTGAACGACTCTAGTAAGGAAGAATCTACCCATGGTTTCTGCTCCTATTAAGAAAATGGCTAAGCACATCCTAAGCATTGATGAAGATGGTAGGGGACAGAGGGCACCCCATCCTAAGTCCATGAGTGGCATTAAAAAATCTATAATAATTTCCCATAAAGGAGACAACAACACATGAAGCACTGAAACATCTAAAGATGATGTCAGTAGCCCAGGTCACGAAGCCCATACCTATGAGTACCTTGATGATGAAACTCCATTAAATTCTGTCATAGGCCTTATTCATGTCGAGTTAGATGGTTAAATTGGACCCAGGTGATTTAATGTTAACATTTGATATCAACTCCTGGGCTAGAGAAATTGCCCCTTGTATAGACCTACCTTTCATGAAACCATGCTTCTCAAGGGAGATCCATTGGGGAAAAAACGAAATATTCTTTTATTAATGAGATAAAAGTGGATTTTTTAGGTGAAGTTACACATACTGATAGGCCTATAGTGATAAAAAGAAGAAGGATATTTGATCTTATGAATAAGGACCAACGTTGTTACACTGGCCACCCGGGGAATGTTGCCTCCATGAAAGAAATCCTAGATAACAAGAACAACATCATGTTGGAAAACAGAATAGGACTCTCTGTAAAAGGATCCTGGGAAGCCATCCGGTCCTAGAGCACTCTCAGGGTTAAGGCTCATCATGGCCTCATGGATCTCTTTCTCATTCGGTATTGCTTCATGGGGCTCATTATCTTGGATAGAAACATGGGAGGGGATCACGTCAAGGAAGGTCGCCCTGTCACTACGGTAGACCTCAGACATGAAAGGGTTAGTGCCTACTAGTAAATCATTGAAATGAGAATAAGTGAACCCACAAACTACATACCTGTCATCAGTATAAGAGCCATCCTCTAGCATCAAGTTAGGTTTGTGATGACGACGCTTCTACATAATGCAAGCTTGAAAATAGGCAGTGTTTTTATCCCGCTAACGAAACCATTGTATCCTTGATTTCTCACGGGAAAGCCGCTCTTGGGACAGAAGCATTTCCACCAAGTTTTCCTTCTTAAGAGCAAGGTCCTCAAACACCTGATCATTGCAATCATGCTCTATATTGGCTTCTAACTGATCGATATCTGACATAATCCCCTTAATATCCTTTTCAATGGGGGGATCCTTTTTAAACTAGGCCAAAAGCTCTTTACTTATGTGCCTCAGTTTGTTGTGAAGCTCGAACCACAAGTACCCTTGTTCAGGAGCACCCCAAGATCTTGTGACCACATGAGTATAACCTTCAATTTGGGTCCATTGATGAGAGAATATGAAGGAGATACTGGGAACCTGTCTTGAGTATAGGGAAAGAAGCAAGGGAGAATGGTCAGAAATGCTTCGAGTTAGGTGGGTTACCTGAGCATTGTTGTAGTCAGAGATGGCCTGATAATTAGCCAATCATCTATCTAACCGGCTCTAAGATCTTCAGCCTCATCTTTAATTGTTTCACCACATGAAGTTCTCCCCAGAGTAACCCATGTCAGATAGTCCCTTGCCGACCAAGAATTGGACAAACTCCATGCTTGCATTTCTAGGGAAGGTACCTCTCCCCTTCTTCTCATTCGGACTGGGTATGGTATTGAAATCACCTCCAACAAACTAGGGTTAAGTACCTGGATAATAGGATTGAAGCCCCTGCCAAATAGAGCTCCTGTTGTGGGAATCACAGCTTCCATAGATAAAAAAGGCAAGAAAAAGTTCATTTCCAGACTTGAATTTGGTTGTGAGGGATTGGTCATCAGCAAAAAGTAAATTAATCGAGATGTCTTTTTTCCAAAAAATCCAGATGTGGGAATTGGGCGGTTTTCCATGAAGAAAGTCATGAATCCTGATTTTGTGGGAGAACTCTCCAATTCTGGAGGAAACCTATTTGGGATCAAAAATCACAACAATAGAGGCCTTTGATTTCCTTGTCTCCATGACAATGAAGTCAGTTTTTTCCCTGGCACCAAGACCATGAGAGTTCCAGATGAAGATACACGTCATTGAAATAGATTTCTCCTATCTCTGGCCCCATGCAATCATAGCCCATGAAAAGGAGGAGAAGGTAAATTAGAAGAATTTCTACCCTTGGATCTTGTGCAGATTCCAGATGAAGGAAGAAGGAGAGGTTGTGCCTACGGGGAAGGGAAAAATTTCTGTGAATGGATAGAATCCATGATTTTGCTACCCTTTCCATGGAAAGGAGAGTCCTGAACTTGTGGGAGGGGGAAACTAGGAACACTAAAATCCGCACAGGGAGGAGGATCCAAGGACTCTAACAAGACAGATGAGGAAGATTGGTGCAGGAGCGGGAGGCAGAACCCCTCATAAAGGAAAGTACGAGGAAAGCCGACTACAAGAGAGGGATCACTACGAAATAGAAAACCACCCCTAAGGATCTCTTAGAGCCAGATGTCACTAAAGAGTGGACCTAGAGGAGGCTAGAAGATCAAGAAGTCTAGAGGAGCCTCCTGCTTGTATGAAACCAAAGAAAGGACAATCAAGACATGATTATCCAGATGAGAACCCGCTGAAGAAGAACCCCTACAAACAACTCTCAGAGGGGACATGGCAGTATCACACACACCATTAGGTGCGAGCCTCTGTATGTCAACTGAACGTGGACTAGGAGGAGGACCATGAAGCTCGGTAACCCTTGCAACGCATGGAGGACGCTGAGCCTTAGGTCCAATGGAATGAGGTCGATTCATGCACTGAGATTCTGAGTGACCCTGGAGAAGGCAGGTAGGGCATTACAAAGGAAAAATAGGGAAAACGATGTTCTGCTTCCATGAAAACGATTCCAGCACCCGCAGGTAGAGGCTATCCAGAGGAGGCAGGGACAGGTCCAGAACGACACAGATGCACACAACTGAGGACTCCTCACCCATATCCATGCCATCATTTGCGCACAGGAAACCACCAAGAGAGTCACCAGTGGATTTGAGAAAATCCCCATTCTAGAAAGGCAGAGGGAGACCCGGAAGGCTGAGCCAAACTACCGCACAGGGGCCCTATTTCCCTTTGTGAACCTCCATCGACCAGTGCACGAGGTTGAAGCGCCATCGCCCCACCATCCGTGGAACTTTTCACCATGCCTTCACAAAGTCCAGATCTGAGGCTAGGGCCACACAGAAGGAATTGTGATGGAGACGTGAGATCCAGGCAGGCGAGGAGAGACCCCACGAATCCACAAGACGCCAAAAGACAGTATGAGAGGGCGTCTCACAACCAAACCGGGCCACAAGAGTCCATTTCAGACAACCCACCACATCCTAAATGGATGAAGCTGGGAAATCAAGGGTTACACGAGGACCATCTTGAGATGAGACAGAGGAAGGCAGGGAAATATTCTGGTAAAGAGGATACACTACAACCGGGGGAGGACCACAAATATCCTCCTTAAAAGAGCACGACAGGCCGCCCATTAGGGGGTAGGAGAGACCCACGATGGTGCCGTCTGTAAGGGTAGGCTAGGTTCGAAGACCACTGGATAAGGACTGAGCATCGGGGGAGGGATAGGAGTTGGCGCGCGAATGGATGATAATTTTTTAAAAGGAGGAGGCGCATGAGGCACACTATCTTCTATGACGGGGAATATTTTCTCTCACACAGAGTCATTAAGATTTAGACAAACTCCCATGAAATGACTTGGTTTGTTGGACCAGACCCATTGCATTTAACCTTTTCTACATGGAATGTACTGCTGAATACACGTCGTGTGTTCTGGTGTTATATGGCCAGTAACCTTTGGCACCTCCGGATGAGATCCTCTGTTTTATTTTAATCAAAATTAAAAGAAAAGATCATTTCTATAAGTTGAATGAGAAACGAAAGAGTAGGAAAAGATCTCAAGATTCAGATTTGTAGAACTATTATCATAACTTGAAACAACTAAATTATTAAATAAGTAAATCATCAATGAAATATTTAAATAATTATAAACTATGATGTAACTGCTGTGATACCACTTGAAGGTTCGGGGCATAGTGGAATCACGGTTGGGCTGGCAGGAGACATTTATTTTTACCATGATCAATGATTATTTTGGGATCAATATGATGATGAATGCCATTCTCCACAGAATAGAATCAAAGATTTAGATATAGAATGAAGAGGCCTGAAACCTTTAGATAGGATCTTTCACATCATATTTATAATTAATTTAATTAATTTCATTAAGAAAATAATACCTGGATCTTTGGTATTTTCTTCTTTGATGATTTTGATCATCCCGAATGACCCTCCCAGATTATCTTGTTGCACTTGAAATGATCCAAACTAGAATCCCTCTAATAGTAATCCACATATTCTACAATGGCCTTCGATCGACACCACTCGTTCTACGGGTGCTAGCATGACGGAGAGAGTATATTGTGTCAGCCGTTCTTGATCGCTTGTTCTATGGACTTGAAGAACGTCTCTAATTATTGATAAGGGAGAGGAGAGTATTTGAGAGAGAAACCATTTAGCTCAACAATTCTCAATTCATTGGGTCTGTGGTTCGGTACATGGCCTAATAGACGTATGTGACTATTTATTGACACGGGGCTTCAATTACAATATTTAATTATGTAACAATATTTAAATACATTCATAACCTTAGATAAAAAACATACGATTAATAATAATACGACGTCATTATTTATGATGAGTAATCTTGCAGAAAACAAAATTGAAAATAAAATTCCATGTCACAAAATAAAAGAGACGTTATTTTAATTTATGCCAACTAGTTAAATAATTATTCATCATCTTGAAAATAATTATTTTACTATTCTTCCAGACTTGGTCCTCTAGAAATCCACTTCAATTTATTGAAAACATGAATAAATAAATAAATAAATTACTCTCGTAAATAAATATTTAATTTTAAAACCATTAAATAAATTTTAATTAAATGTTCAATAAAATAAATAAATATATTTTACCCACAATCTAGTGAATAAATATTTATTTAATTTATGCAATCATTTTAACATGAATAAAATTATTCCCCTACATTGAGAATAATATTTATTAATTAAATTCATGTAGAATTTAACTAAGACCACGAGAAACACTTAATGTGTGACCCTCTTGGATTATTTCTCATTTGCAATAGGCGGGCTTTCCTAAAGTCCAAGAGTACTGTCTAGCAATGGGTCATGAAATCCAAGAGAAAAAATGTAAAGTTGTAACAATGACACAAACATATGAACGCTCACTGTGTGTTATAATCCATTTTTTGTAATATCTCATCATGCAGGTTTCATAATAGTTTCATCAACATTTATTCTTGATACGTCGTTATTTGACTACATGAAATAAATTATTCATTACACCATGGCCATGGAATTTAGAATGACGGTTCTATGTCAATCAATGGGCCAAGATATCAACTTCCATAAATGGAAGGAAAAAATCCTTCCTCAACTTATCCATTAATATTATGCCATTTGTGATGCACCAACATACCTTACTTCCAGCCAATTGTCAATGTGATAGTTTTCGTCGGTCAATCAAAGTGTGCGAGTCATGACACATATTAATGATAATATTAATGTCTAAGGATCATTACACATGCTCGCAGATAGAAATATCTAATGACACCAAAACATGTGGAATTCCTACTAGCGGGTCTATTCTTATAATCTATTGTCAAGTAGATTAATAAGTGAGAAGCATATGATAGGAAGTCTCATATGCTTACAAGTACTCACACCTGATGGTCTACATGATATGTGTCCAATAATAGGATATCATTGAACCATAGAACTATATTTAAGAATATTGTTATAGCATTTCAAGTTTCTCATCTTAGTGGGGAACATCCATGAACTTATCACTGAAACAAATACTCTTGGACATTATAACATCATAGTCATATAGAACAATGAACAATATGTAATAAAATGTTTAATATTTAAATACATTTAATATCCATGGAATCAAAGTAAAACCAGTGGGTTCTAGGAAACCAACTCATACACCTCCGAAATCAGTAATGGTGGCTAGGATTAAAGAAAGCAGCGGAAGAGATCGTTTCACCATGCCTCATTTTTTAGCATGTGAAGGTCGAGCATCAGGATCCAACATGCTTAGTATAGCCACCAGTGGTACCAGAATGAAAGTGGGATGGTATCTCCATGGACTTTAGGATTGGGTTACCACCCACGTCCAGGGGCCATGACTCTATCTGGGTGATCGTTGACCAACTCACCAACTCATCCAATTTTCTACTCATCTGAGAGCATGGATTAGTAGAGGGATGGGGAAGCCTCTACGTACAAGATATAGTACGGCTTCACAAGATACCATTGACGATCGTTTCAGATCATGACACTCTTTTTACATCCTGATTGTGGAAGGGATTACAGGAGGCATTCAGGACTCAGTTACGCTTGAGCATTGCCTTTCACAATCAGACAGATGGTTAGCCAGAGGAGAATATACAGTCACTTGAGGACATGCTTCATGAGTGCATCCTTGATTTTGGCCTAGTTGGGTGGACCAACTTCCACTGGTAGATTTTTCATACAAAAATAGTTATCACTCCACCAACGACATGACACTGTTTGAGGCCTTGAACAGGAGACCATGCAGATCAACTTTATGCTAGACAGACCCAGGGGATTTAGCACTTACGGGTCTAGAGTTGGTATGAGCTACTAATAAGATAGTCCAGATCATCCAGGAGTGGATGAAGACTGCACCGAGCAGGAAAAAGTCTTATGATGATAGGAGACAGAGACCCTTGGAGTTTGAGAAGGGAGATCATGTTTTCCTTTAGGTCTCACCCTGACAATGATTTCAGAGATTTTTCCAGGGCTGTAAGCTATCTCTGAGGTTTATCGGACCTTTCCAGTTTCTGATCAGAGTTGGAGAGTTGGTGTACCACCTAGATATCCCCCCACAAATGCAAAAGGTGCATAATGTTTTCCACATGTCACAAACGAGTTGATACATGCATGATCCATCAAACATAATCAAATGGGGAGAGATGGACATTGACGATGGGGTGACTTTTATAGAGTTCCTAATGAAGATAGAGGATCAATAGGAGAGGGTCCTTTGTGGAAGGTCGATTCCTCTATTTAATGTTCGGTGACAACACAAGAACCTCTATGAGAGAACATGGGAGCCGAAGGCTCAGACTCATGCTCAGTACCCCCATTTGTTTTCTTAGATTATGTTGTGGATTTTGGGGATGTAAATCTCTATTGTGTCGAAAATGCAATGACCAGAAATTACATACAATTTTTTTAAATTATATGAAACTATTTTGATACTGTGAAATTTTATGGCACAAAATTCCCATGCTCGGACAGCCCTGAACGAAATTTTGAACTATTTTTAAGGTACGTTTAGTAAACGTTCGAGTGGGAATTTATATCTTTTGAACTGGTGATCAGATTTAAAATAGGAGGGCACCGTTGAACTTGTAGCACTGAGGTTCACTTAGGCGAAGCTTAAATTTGACCGAAAAAGGTCAGACAGAAAATTAACTTTTCAAAAATTTGGAAAAAAATAATAAAATAACTATAAGTTAATTTATTCTTTTCTTCCAACCATTAAGCATTGGTTGGAGGGACCACAACATAACAGATGATATTAAATTAAGATCAATAAATTTAATGTTACTTTTTATATGTAACCACAATGCTCATATAATTAATTTGTTCAATAATTAATGAAATAAATTAATGAACCTACTGTTAAGATCTTTAACTCTTTATTTAATCAGTCTATTGGCATAATGTTTTGGAAACCATGGCGGATGCTCTTATGAAATGATAGAGATGTAACCATCCAAAGAATAATGGTTATCGAACGACGTCCATGGACGATTCAATCCAAAGTGCAACGAATGGCGACAAACGTCAATGAACATGGAATTCCTTCCTTCATCTATATCAGATTACACCAAATCCAGGTAGGGGATTTAATTTATTCTAAGGGAATAATGATTTTATCTTCTCTTGTTCAGGGAAAATTATGTAGATCTCAGATCAACCAACTAACGAGTTAATCCGAGATTCTTTCTTTACTATGGGTTGTTGTTGCATGATTCATTTTGGGGAGAATCTTAATCATTTTGATGATATATTCTTTACCCATGTGAAACTGCTGACCCTGAGGGCGCGAGACAGTTTAAAAAAGGCCCGGACACACCACCGTTCTTGGTTTTTGAGCTTTCTTTGTGTTTTATTGGGAAACATGGTGGAAAGACGAATCCAAGGGATTCAGAGAGAAGGCAATAACCTGGGAGACCTGTAGGTGCAGACGAGAAGGAAAACAAACCACCAGAGCATCTCTAGTGGACCACAGAAGGATTCGCTGACATGACACCACCTACACGGTAGCGCTAGAGGCTGGACCATGATGGACACGAGGAGAAGTGGCACCTGCAGGTGCCACGTTGGTGAGAGGACACAGCAGGATGGCTGCGGCGGGTGGAGAATGTGACTCCGACGTGCCACATGAGGAATTGAGCTACCCACCTGGGCCACTCAACTGGCGCAATGGTCGGATCGTACTAGCCATTTTAAGAAATGGGGAGATACCTCGCTGGAAACACCATATTGTGAACCAGACACCCAACATTTGGTGCAGCTAAACCGTACCACACTGCATGGGCCTGGCCAGACCCCTACCTGACCCAGCCTTGACAGGCCTCATTTCACTATAACTGACGTAACTCGCAAACCTGGTGTCTGATTGATGCATCGCCTTGTGATGAGGAGGTCCTTTTGAGATACTCTAGTTGAGTTTTGGTAGAAGTTGGAGTACGTATGGGTTGCATCAGACTCAAATCCAACTAGGCCCTATTTAACTTTTTACCTATATCTTATAGACCGAGAGACCAATTGATGCGCCATCTATCATATTGGAACCCTTAAGAAAAGATGATACTTTGTGTAAATTCTTCATGAGACATTGTCATGGTTGAGGTACAACTGATATCTTGAGAAGCATAATCTACAGAACTCAAGCATGCTAAGTGCAGGAATCCTATGGCTGACTGTCAAGTGAAGAGAAACCCTCTATGGACCGACACGAGAGTGACTCTATGTGGATTGGAAGAATTGTGAACCTCGGTGGATCAACAATTGCATAACCCACCATGGATCTGCATGAGAGAGACCCTCTGTGGATTGGAAGTATTTTGGCCCTTTATGAGTCAACAGTAGTGTGACCCTCTGTGGATAAGAAATTGTGTGACCCTATATAGATCAGCAGTAGTGCGAACCAACGTGGGTCGACCATAGAGAGACCCATTGAGGATTAGGGGCAGAGATAACCTTTGTGGATCTGCATCAGAGCGACCCTTCTTGGATCGGTAGATGAGCCACCCAATAGAATATAATGATCTGACTTCAGAATAATCATCTTTATTAATGTTCTATAAGTTTTATACCTAGTGTGAGTTGTATTTTACTGTATGATTTTTGATTGAGATCATGCTTCATGGTTTTTCCTTTGTGGAATTCTTGGAGACCTTCAAGGGTCTCTAGGTCCCTAATGGGTATTGTTATACTCACCCATGCATGGGCTTCGCCTGCACCTTGTTGTGTCTTATGTATATCACATACAACTTGACTGTGACATGGGGATCTAGGGATAGATGGTGCTCATAGGTGATTGATAGACGTGGTGAGAAGTAGTGATGACAGATGAAAAGTTGTACATACTCTTTAGGTAGAATGCTTGGTGGATAACCTTCGAAGTATGTTTTTACTTTTTTTATACTTTCTTGTCAGCTGTGATAGTATACTGGACCCATTTACTTTTAGTACTTACTTTTTCTCTCAGTGGTAGTTTTGTAGTGGTTTTACTTTTACTTTTTCATTTTTTTACTTGTGCACAGTGTTCCCTATCTTTGTGTGTACAGGTTTAAATAAATTGTCTTCCCATTTTTGGGTTTCACCATTCTGGTTCTAGTCACCATCCCATGACATGTGGAAGGCGAGTTTGGGGTAGTCATGACATGGGTCCTGGGGGATGGGGCATGATAGGATTTGCTAATCCTATGCTAGTTCTAGTGGGAGAATGATACACTAGAGATACTCAACAAAGGGAGTTATCCAATAAGGTGTTTCCTTTACTGTGGGGGATGTGAGGGTCTTGGAAGAGAAGAACCAATATCTATTTAGTTTACCTATTTCCTATCATCACCATCCAAAAGTGGTGGGGTAATGACCCTTTAGTGTGACACATGAATGATCAGGTCATTCTAGTTATGCTATACAGGGGACATGACTAAAATTTATAAGGCATCAGCTTTGCCACTTATAGATTGTAGATCATTATTCAAATATGGTTAAGAAGGGAACTGGGCCATTAGAAATAACGTACACTAAAACAGAGAAAAAATCTCTTTCTTTTTTATGATATAGTAACCATTGATTTGTTTGATGACTAGTTCAAAGTCTCCATTTACAAGCAAGATGGGGACTTCAATATCGATTGAAAGATAAAAACTAGTAATGAAAGCCTAATAATTTTTCTTCTTGTAGGTTTAACCTTCTAACAACATAAATGATTATGGTAGGATAGACTATGTTGGGGTGATGAAAATGATTCCTAGCCCTACTCTATTGCACTTGGGATTGTTGATCCTTCCACCAGTCGGGCTCTAGAAGGAACCATAAAAATGAATCTTCCAATAGGAAATGGTATTATCCACTAAGAGGAAATATTCCTCTAAGAAATCAATATCCCGGGGAAATTATCTAAGGGTCAGATGGGTGTCCAAGAAATATACGAATGAATGCCCCTTGATAGATTTCTATGGAATGAACCAGATGTTGAACTTGTGAAGGATCACTACCTAGAATTCAAACTGTATCATCAATATGGGGGGATTGAGGATATAATTTAGATGTTCTAATAAGGAAACCAGCAATATATCATTATGCAATTGATAGTAGTGAAAAGTCTACACTATGAAAACTAGTGAGAGGTAGCTCTTCCTGATAAGAGAGTATCCGGCCTCCGTGTTGAGGAGCATGCGGTTGAGATAGATTAAAATATTTTATCTATGCTCATTATTTTTCTAGGTGAGCAGGGCAATAAGGGAGAACTCTAGGTAAGTAACATGGAGGACCATAAGCTTCCCTAAGATAGGTCGCATCATAACTTAATGATGTAGTAGGTACTTCTTGATTTCCTCAAATGCGGTCTGGCACTCCTCAACCCATTGGTAAATAATGCCTTTCTTCATTATCCCCTATCAGGTTATACAATTTCGATCCATATTTTCAATAAACTGAAATATCATAGCTATGTGGCCTTAAAGGCCCCACAACTCTTGAAGGTTTTTTAGGAGAGGCATTTGGATGATGGACTTCATTTTATCTAGGTTGATCTCAATGCCTCTATATCTTACGACGAATCTAAGAAAATTTCCATAGGTGACCCCGAATGCACACTTTATGGGGATCATATTCAAATTATGGGGGTGGAAGAAGTTGAAAACATTCTCAAGGTCTTTGAGATGGTCCTAACGCAAGATATATTTTAACAATTTTTTTCCACATATTATTTGACCAATATCCTCAGGTTCATGAAATTGCCCAGTTAGGATTCAAGTATCACTAAGATAGGGAGGAGTGAATTATTGATATCCTTTTATTTTACATTTCCTCAGTTATAAAACATCTTTCGCCTCTGGTTAAATAATTATTTCCCTATTCGGCACAATCCAAACACACATCCATAGGAACATAAGAATTTACAAGGTTTACTACTCAAAATGAGTAGCTAAGCCTATGGTATGGAATGTAAACAATCCAATTCCACACAATCCACTAGAAAAAAATCATTTTGAGTGGAATACAATGAGTAAGATATTCCCTTAAACTTGTGTATAACATTGAAAATAATACAATTGTGTGTGTGCTTATTATAGAATAAAATGATAAAATTCAATATTTTGGTGCTTCTTGATTAGATTTCAAAAATTTGATCTTTTAAAACAGTTCTTCTCTTTATTACATAGAAGCTAGTAAGAAATTCCTTGAGTCCTTCATGAACATTCGTTCTTCTTCTGTGATCTTCCTGTATCATCGGCGAACTAAGTTGCACCATGTAATGTATGTGCTTCATGGACAACCTCCCCTTTCGAAAAATGTTTTCTCTACGGAATATCTTTGCTTCCACATACTACATCTATATACCACCTCAATGTACCACCTCTACATATTACCTCCACATATCGCCTCTATGTACCACCTCCATGTACCAACTTCTCATACCACATCTGTATACTACCTATTCATACTGCTTCCACTTACCACCTCCACGTACCACGACCGCGTACCACCTCTGAGTACTGCCTCCGTGTACCGCCTCTATGTACCCCCTCCACATACCACATATTTGTACCACCTCGACTTCTACAAAATTTCTTATTCTGCAGACTGTTTTAACCTATTCCATAAACCGTTTCTTCTTCTGTGGAAGAATTCTTCCTTTGTGTAATCTTTCCTCTACTAACAACTTCCCTTCACATAATTCTCACTTGAGAACTCTTTTGAACATAGAATAATTCTTCCTCCAAGTGAAGATGTGATCTTATGAAAATTTCTCAAATATAACCATGGGATTAGGGTCCATTATATAAGAAAATGTATCCTCAAATATCTTTAATCTGATTTATCCAAATTTTCATTGTGTAACATCCTTCACCGTTTACCACGCACATCTCGTGAACTATTTTACCTACTCGGTCCGTGTACCACCTTTCTTCTTTCAGGGAGAGAAAAATCATAACCTCCCTTCCGAATATTATTGCCTTCACCACAAACTGTTGACCTCTCACAAACTACATGCCTTTCATGAATTGTGATCCACCCATGAACCATTTCTCCTACACAGTCTGTGTACCGCGCTTCACAGTCCGCATAGCACTGCTATAAAGAATCCTTCCTTTGAATAATTTCCTTCACCACACCACGTACCTCATATGTATTTCAAAAACTGGCCTTCATAGTCCAAGAACTGTGCTTTATGAACTAATTTTCGAAAACTCATTTTCTATAAAATAAATTCCCTATTTTGAGGCCTAAAATATTGGCAAACATTGGGAAACGATGCCACCTAAAATATCTGCTTCAACAATAACACCAATGTTGCTTCATTATAATCAGGCTTATTCAAAAATCAACTACATTCATTAAGAAACCTACCAGTCCGGATATATATTATTTGATCAATCACAATTAAAATTGTCATATTTATTTAGGAATTTACTGAAACTTACATATTTTCTAACAACATGTTTTTTCCAATCAAAACTGAATATGACTAGAAACACATTTACTCCACAATTCCTTCATAAGGCTTTCATCAGAAGTTCTCTATGCAACTTATGATATTTGTGATATAAAAATAATAAAAGAATCATAATATTTTCCAAGACTTATAAAAAGTTAATCGATTTATCCTTTCTGATAACAAAAGACAACACTCATGAAAAACAAACTTTTCTTACTTCCAAAAGCATCTCTATTCAACTTGGGCCCAACGGATCAGATTGAAGATGTTGTGCATGGACCTATAATAGGTGGATCTTGCATTCCTAACGTATAAGGGAATCACCTGATAGAAAAAATATACTTGTGGTTCCCTGAAGGTGGTGGACTCCTCATCCTTGGGGGCCATTTGGATCTTATTGTACCCAGAATATCCATCCATGAATGAGATAGATTGGAACCCTATGGTGGAATAAATCAATAACTTTGTCGCCATAAGGGGAAAATCATCCTTTATGAAATGGTGGTTTAGGTCTCGAATGTCGATACAGACTCTAATAAATCTGTTCTTCTTCTAGAATGAGATGATTCTCTCCATTCACCTGGGGTACTGTATTTCTTTGATGATGTTATCTATGACATGCTTATCAACCTTAGACTCAAACATAACACTGTAAAAGGATTTCATCTTCCTTCGAGGATTCATAAAACCATGAAGACACACTAGGAGTCCGAGATAGTGAGAGACAGTGAACTATGACCTGAGGGCCTACTTCTAGAATATCTTCATAGATCCAGGAAACAACATCATGTTGCTTCATTAGGAAGGAAACATACTGTAGCTATTCCTCTAGAGACATGGGTACACTAATCAGTGCCAGAATCATATCTTCCTCAGTTACAAGGTTCACCTAAATTATCTCATCAATGGTAGTGGATTCACTCTCCTCAAATGCATCAGGATCATCATTCAAGACCTCTTCATTACCTAAAATAGGAGAATCATAGGTAGGAGGAGATTCTTTCAGGATAGGAGACTCATGGGAAACAGCAGTTCCTTCTTGGAAAGACACAAAATCCTCAATTAGGGGTTCCTTATCTATAGAGACCTTGGAAACATAAGTTATTTTTCTAATTACATCTGACCTCTATCCACATGGTCCATTCTTAATGTCAAAGATATAGTGGCAATTAAGCTTCTGATTAGTTAGTCTGGATCTATGGAACATGCAGGAATGCCACAAAATGGTTTCCATAGGGGTAAATCCTCGATAATTCATAGAAGTATGGGATTTTGGAATCACCTGAGTCTTTATAGTGTATGAGTACGAGGTAATATATGGGTGCTAATTTTTCAGAGGGATGTCAAAAACCTTTCTCCTGGAGACAAAAAAGAAACCTCCAAGGTCTGATTTTGTGGGACCAAACTGATGAATTGATTGAATGAAGTAATTATCCAAGTTTTCCCATGGATTCACTATAGTGGTTGTCAAGTCATTTGGATAATTTTTGTGCTCAACCCTATTGATCTGAACCTGATTCCCCTATATCTCATAGTAGTGGTGTCTAGATAATAGGCTTTACAAGAGTTAAAGGGGGATCCATCACCCTAGATCACCCCTACTCAACCATTGAGGGATTACTTGAGGGACTGATTATACGAGGATAGACCACTTCATGAAAATGAAGTAAATGCCTCCCCAATAATGAATTGTATGTGGTATCTTGTGATACTACCATGCATTCAGTACTTGATATTAATCCACCATACTGGGTCTTCATCCAAATATTTCTACACTATTTCTGCTCACTATTTCCATAACCCTAAATTTTTATGTTGGAGGGAGTTAGATCGTCTTCTATTAGGAACAACTTTTTGAATGTCTAGGTCAGAATGAGGTTGATCATAAAACTAGTGTCTATTAGATAGTAGAAGATATCTACAACATTAAATTGACCTATAATATACTATAGGTGTAGGTTTCCCTATAGGAGGTTTCCACCAAAATCCATAGAAAATTATATGAGGTCTTTAAATTCCCCTTAATGGGCCTCCTATACATAGCAGGCCTCTATGATAGTTGACTCATCTTCAAACTAGTGATGGATTTTCACTACTTCTATAAGGGCCTAACTCATTTACATTGAAACGCAGAGGGCCTCAAAGATTGAAATACTTGTAGGTATTCCATCAAGGTGATTCAACATCTTTCACATCCATGACAATGCTATATTTTTTAGTGTAGGGGGTCACTCCTTGGAAGGGGGAACAACTGATGCTATTCCATTAATCACTGGGGTCAAGAGAGTGCTAAAAATATTCTAATATTGACATGATTAAACGATTTGAATAACTGTCGACTGACTATATACTGGATAAGGTCTGGCTCTGGATGGATGCATTTGATCATGGAACAGTCTTAGCTGAGCTGCTCAGTCAACTAACACGGTCAAATAAGAAGGTGTGCCTGGAGTATTGGGCGTGAAGAATAGTACCTTATATTCTCTCAGAAAACCTTATTTTCTCTCTCAATATCATGAATGTACTACTTAGCCTAAGAATTCTAATGGGTATCACATCCTCAGCCTTTTCTTTGATGGTATGGGTCAGAGGAACCTATTTGGTTTTCATTGAATTCCTCAATATCGGGCATTGTGAAGCAATCTACCAAATCAACAATATTTACAGGGGAATAATTCTTCTCATCATCAGTGAGGACACCCAGTTTTGGGTGGAATCTGGTTACATATTCAAACATCAGGGGCATGATTTCACTGAGAGGTGAATATGAATTTTTCACTGGTGGGTAAATCTAATCTCTCATGCACAATAGGTGCTTGTTCTTTCAGGATATAGAAGACTATAATGTGGATGAAAAAGATTTGGTAGTGGGAGACACAAAGAACACATGAGGTTCTGGTCTGTCTAAGAGAGAATTTATGATACCATAGGATTAGGAAACTTCCTTGGGAGCTAACCAGTCATCATATTCCTACATCCCGTGACTTTGATCCTGATCCCATTCACCTGATCCCTCATTATCACTATCAGTGCCTGTGAATATGTTTTTCACATGTGTTAGGGAATCATGTAACTTTACCAAACCATTATAAACTGGTTCCTAGAGACAATCATTGAACACATAGAATTATTTTATGGTGTGTATATGTTTATTTTGGTGTGGATAATGATCACAACAGCTAGTGAATCCAGCCTCATAAGACCTTATCCACTCTGGAAACTTCAGAATCCCCTTATCTAGGGTGTAGATGAAATATAAAAGAACATATGAATACTTGAAGGAATAGTTTTGGTTTCTTTTATTTGGGACGTATAATATAGGATCCTGACCTTAACGAAGGGATGGAGCCACATTCTCCTTCCTAGGAGGCTGCCCTTGGTGAGGTAGTGCCAGACAGTTCTGTGTCGGGAAATCCAATTCTTGGTATGGATACTACACTCAATGAGGCTCTTCCAAAAAAAGGTTCTAAAAACTCTAATGGCTCAAGGGACATTTCATGCACAAAAATGGTGGTCTCTAATTTTTCAAATATTTTTATAGTAGATAGAATAAGAAACTGGCATGACTATTTCCTGACCTCCTATAATGTTTCCTCCAGACACTTGGGATTATCAAAAAAATCTTGGAATCATCTTGGAAATTTCTGGTTGATGAGGGTAGAAACTATCTCACCATTTACATTCCCCACACACATCATTAATTACTACCCTTGGGATAATGGTATATAGAGTGAATTGGTGTGTCCTTTCCACCAAGTGAAACAATTTGTGACTCATTCATTTGGACTTTGTTTTATCTTAAAGTGGCTACAGGTAATTTTCTTTCTCATGGTAAATCTAAAATGGTAAAAGGAACTATCTACAAAGGTCTTCCCAACTAGAAATAAATCATATGGGTTGTTGGATGTATTATAAGAATACATGTCCTTCCAGTGTCTAAAAAATCACCGAAGATTGGTGGACTCTTGATTTTATGGGGTTCCCAACATAGGTCCACACCTTGATTAAAGGGGGAAAGGTTATAAAGCTTATCATACATCCCATTGAACATGAAAAAACTAGGTTATCCATACATTTTGGGTGCTCATATATTGTCCACCCACATCATATGTTGCTTTCTTTTAGGTGTGATTTCCACTTATCGGGCCTCCATGGTCACAAGGTGAGTAGTGAGTGTGACTATAATGTCATATTAGCAAGGATACCTATCCTAATAAGGGTACATGGGAAAAAAAATCTGTTGATGGGATCATCAACTTTGAGACCGGGCTCATCAACATGGAGAGAAGCATAACTATATCCCGAGGAGGATAGTTGCACTGCTTGGGTTGATTCAGAAACTCGTTCCACGATCGCTTTCCATGTCCCATGAAATCAGGTCTGACTAGATGTGTAGGGGAATCAAGCTCAATTGGGGGTTCTTGGCTAAGGAGGACTTGTTTCTGTTAGAGTTGGTGTCCTAGAACTAACAATTTGTACTTTGATAACATGAATATTTGATGTATAAAATATTAAATTAAACATCTTATTACACATTGTTCATTGTTCTTCATGAACATAATGTAATAATGTCATAGAGTATTTGTCACATTGATAGGGTTAGAGTAGTTCCCCGATATGATGAGAACCTTGAAGTTCTATGACAATATTCTTTATATAGTTATTCGGCTGGATGACATACTTATATGGGACACATAGTGTATAGACCATCAGGTGTGAGTACTCATAAGAAGATGATAATTTTTCTAATTAAGATCACACTTAATAATCTCCAAGACCAGAGATAATGAGAATAGAACCTCCTATAGAAATTCCACATGTTTTGGAGTCATCTTATATTCCGATCTACGAGCATGTGTATTGGTCCATAGACTTTAAGAATATCATTAATGCATGCCACGAATCTTGCAGCTATATTTTCTGATGAAAACTGTCATGCCAAATGTTGGCGAGAGGTAGGGTATATTAGGGAACTACAAATGACATGTTATTAATGGATAAGTCAATAAAGGATTTGTCCCTTTCATATTTATGGAAGTTGATATCTCAGACCTTTTATTAAAATAGAACCTTCAACCTAAATTCAATGGTCATGGTGTAACGATGAGTTTATTTCAGATATTCCAAGAATGATTTATTAAGCATATAGGTTGATGACACTGTCATGAAAACTCCCCGATGAGATTATGCGACAAAGGGATTATATTACACAGAGAGAGTTTGAATGTGGGTGTTGTCATTATGACATTAAGTAATTTCTCTTGAGTATCTTGACCCATTTCTAGAAAGTAATCTTGAACACTAGGCAAGCCCACCTAATGAAAATGACAAATAACACTAGAGGGTCACACACCAAGTGTTTCTAGTGGTCCTGATTAAATTCTATTTGAATTTAATTGATGGAATAAATATTATTCTAGGGACTGAGGAATAATTTTATTTATGTTATATTGATCACATAAATTAAATAAACATTTATTCATTGGATTGTGAATAAAATATTTTCTTTTATTTTATTGAATATTTTATAAAAATTTATTTACTAGTTTTTGAATAAAATATTTATTTAAGAGAATAAAATATTTATCTAGGTTTTCAATAAATACAAGAGGAGTTCAAACAGACCAAGACCACGTCTGCTGATAAAACAATTATTTAAGAGTCGATAAAAATTAATCGTCCATTTTGTGATAGTTGGAACACCACAAAAACATAATAAAAAATTTATTATTATTTGGCATGGGATTTAATTAATTGATATATTTATATTTAATGAATTTTGTGCAATTAAATTTTGTAAATGTAGTCATATCTCTATAAATAGACAAATATGTCTATTGTGTGATTATTCAAAACCAACTCCATGTTTTGGAATTGAGAATTATTGCACATAATGAATTATCTATCAACTAATCCTCCACTCTCTCACTCAAGAACCAGGAACCCAATAGAGAATATCTTCAAGATCAAATAATGAGTGATCAGTAATGAACAACACCAGAAATTTGATTCACTACTCTAGCACTTGGAGAATGAGTGACGTTGCTCGGAGACCATTAAAGCACATTTGGATCACCGCTAGAGGGATTATACCCTTGTATCCTTGAAAAAACAATGAATGAAATCCAGAAGGGCCATTTTAGTCAATCAAAAATCATAAATGAAAAATTTTCCTAAGCCTAGGTAATTATTTATTTAGATATTAAATAAATTAATTATAAATTTGATATTTAAGATCCTCACTCTTGATTTTGGGAAATTATTTTTGAAAGTAATTTTAATATATCACCAACTACTGAAAACTTCCACTATGATTGGAACCAACAAGTGGTATTAGAGTATTCACGTTAAAATATATAATTATTTATTTGAATGTTGATCTATGTTCAATTATGGATAAATTTTATTTCAGGTTATTCTTTCTTTATTCTGATTTGAATTAATATATTATTGGCATATTAATCATGTATGTTCAATGTTTAATTTTATAAAATGTTTAATAAAAAATATATAATGACTGGACATGCCATTAGGAAGTTCCAAATCATTGGCCAATAAAACTGGGTTACACGGTGAGTGTCCAGAGGACACAATATATACCCATGCTTAATGTATCAAGATGCACTGATTAATTAATTACAGGCAGTGATTTTATTTCACTTTGTGTGTTGATTGGGAAAACCTAGCACATGGAAAGAGGATACAAGGTTTGTAATTGGAATGTACACACCATGTAGGTTGGTCGAGTCAATACACCAAATTCCCAGGCGTGTGACTTGGATATATGACAATCGAGGTACATGATGTGTAGCTACATGTACATTACATGTAGTCTCCCATTAATGGAAAAAATTAAAATTAAATTAAATTAGAAATTGGAGCATTAAAACCTTATTTTATTTGTTAATACACCATTGTGTGTTTGATGGTTTAATAATTATTTAAAATTATCTTAAATGTTCAATTAATTTATTATAATTAGTATTTCATTAATGGTACTTCTTTTTATTTTCCATGAATACCATTAATGATGCGTATCCCCAAATAAGACCAGATTATAATTAAGATGAAATATAATTAGTTAATAAATTTATTAAATAATTAATGTTATAGTGTATCTTAAATAATAAAAGAGTGAATAATGAAATGAATTATAGATGTTTAATTTTGCGTATTCGTTGCATGTGTGACTATTCATATTCTTTACTAGGACCTATGTATGTGTTTTCATTTATTTTATTAAAATTATTTTGTGGTATTTAAATTATTTAATATTAAATTAAAATATGTTCTACGAGTCACCCCTCCCTCAATTATTATGTTGGACCTACATGAAAAGGATATTTATGTAATTACCTTCAACCAATACTTTGGTTCCCCTCGCCTACGTGTGAGTGATAAATATTTTAATTAATAGAGAATCCCAATATGCATGGGGATGGTTCAAGATGGAACCATAATGACGAAAACTCAGTGATACATAGGTTGACACGTGGAATGCTAAAGATCATGCCAAGTCCGGCTTAAGGAGTTTTTTACCCTAGGTAATAGGTTTATTTAATGTATGATCATTAAATCAAACATTAGATAAGCTCGTGATTTGGTCATTTAATTAATTAATTATTTTTTATCTAATGTGTTAAAATTATATTTATTGATGCCAGACTACGATCACATAAATGAATTAATTAATATGCCAAGATATTATTTAAATAAAATCAATTATGTATAAATGTTTTATCCAAACAAGGTTAATTAATTAAGTAAAATCCACTTAAATATTTTCAAAACATGTAAAAGATAAAACAAGAAAAAAATTAATGCATAATAAAATAAAATACCTTAACCTAATATTAAGTCATACTAAACCTTCTGTTACTTTATTTGGAACAAAAATCAATATAACTATGTGTTTGATCAAATCTTATTGCGACAATTACTTTTATAAGGGGAGTTATTATGACATTTCTAGGTTGAATTAACCATTTTACATCAAGGGGAGTTTCCCATTCTAGACTTGGTGTAATTTAGAGGCAAATGTGGAGAAAATATATTTTAGGATTTCTGGATTGGGGATTCTACTCAAAGGATCAAGTAGGTGTAATCCCACAATTGGAAAAAACTTTTCAACTTAATACATTCAAAATAGATTGACCAACCCCTGTTGGGGTTGTGAAAAAGGGGAATATGGATCCTTTCCACTAGAAATTCATAGAAACTAGAAATTCCATGTTCAATGGTGAGGGATATTAGGAATTTATATAATAGTGGGAGATTTAATAAAATCAATTAATTATTTCTCACAAAAAAATTTAATCAAGGAAAGTAAAAATAATCTGCTGTTTTAATTATAGAATAAAATAAAAATCTCACTGCCCCTATAATCAATATTGGATAAAGACAATATCCTCACTAGAAGTAACTTCCATAAGTGGTTTAGATTCCATTGAGTTGTTCGACACTATGATTGAAAATTTTACATTTTAGAACCCTTAATGTTTGACCCACCTACTCAAGAGGAAAGTGGGGATGAGATCCTAGTCTATGAAAAAAATATTAATGATGGAGTATACGTTCAATTTTTGATTCCTTGATCTATGTCTAGTGAACTCATAAATTCTCATGAAAAAATTGATGCATATTGAATTCTTTATCACCTCCATGGTATTTACTAGGAGAGAGATAGATGGGAAAAGTTTGAGATTTATAAGGTATTATTTCAGAGTAATATTAGAGGGGGTTCCCCTACTGGGCCTCATGTAGTCAATCTCATTAACTACATTTAGGTCCATGAGATTATAGGGTTTAAACTCCCTGAATAAATAGGCACCAGTCTCATTCTGGAATCACTATTTATGATATTCTCATGTTTTGTTGTAATTTTTAATAATAACTACAATAAGAAGTCTCTAAATGTTATTATTATCCTCCTTATCCAAGTAGATCAATATATGAAGAACATAAATCCTTCTCTCCTTATGGTGAACAAACTGAAAGGGAAATGAAAGAGATTTAATCCGAAAGATTCCTCATGCCTTTCCAAGAAGAAGAATATTAAAGGGTAATCAAGGGAACATGATGTTATATATTTCACACATGACAAGAAGGGTCACTGGATGAAAAAATGTACCCAGCTAAATAATGAAGGGGGAGATTTAGGTTGGTTTGTTATAGAGTACCATTTATCTATTTCTACAAATTGGGTATTAGATACAGCTTGTGGTGCTCACATATGTATTCAAATATAGGAGCGAAGTATATTTAAAAAGATTTAATGAGGGTAGGTTGATCTATGAGAATCCAACAAAGATAAATATGTTGTTGTATCTATCAGGGACTACCTCCTCACATTTCCATCCAAACTGATCTTGGTTTTAAAGGGGTTTTATTATGTGCCTTCAGTTACAAAAAAAGTATTTCTATATCTAGACTAGATACAGATGGATTCATTTTAAAATTTGGAAATAAAATTTTCTTATTCTATAAAGATAGAATTTATTATGGTAAAACACATTTACATAATGGTATTTATGAGTTGGATTACATGAACTATGTAATGGAAATCTATAATGGAGTTTCTTCAAATGAATTATACCACACCCAACTTTGGCATCATCGGCTAGGTCATGTAAATGAAAAATGATTGACAAAATTACATCAAGATGGATATTTAAATTATTTCGAACTAAAACCACTTGGTTTATATCACGTATTTTTACAAGGAAAAATGACCAAAGTCCCATTTAGTAGGAAAGGTGAAAGGGATAAAGAGATTCTTAAATTAGTTCATATCGATGTATGTGGAACATTTTCTATTTAAGAATGATGTGGGTACTAATACTTCATAACTTTTGCTGATGATTTTAGTTGACATGGATATATTTACCTAATGAGGTGTAAGTAGGATTCTTTTGATAAATTCAAGGAATATATGAATGAAGTTGATAACCAGATAGGTAGGAAGATCAATAAACTTCTCATTGATCGAGGTGGATAATATCATAATCAAGACTTCATTGATTACTTATAGGATTCTGGGATCCTATCCCAACTCACTCCTCCTTACATGCCTCAGTGGAATGGTATAAGTGAAAGGAGGAACCACACCTTGTTGGACATGGTGAGATTAATGACGTGTCATGCAAGTATTCCATTATACCTTTGGGGATATGGGTTACAAATAATGACACACATAATAAACCAAGTACCCAATAAATCGATAAATGACCTTCTATATGAATTTTAAAGTGGAAGAAAAACCATGTTATCGAATTTATATGTGTGGGGAAGTGAATCATTTGTTATGTCCTCTTTAGGTAATAAGCTTGAACTATGAGGTACAAAGTGTTCCTTTATAGGCAAAAATAAGGGGATATTACCTATGTGAACCATCAGAAAAAATGGTTATTGTGGAAATACATGCCATATTCCTTGAGAGGGGGCATATATCCAAATGTGACAGGTGGATAAAGATAAACTTTGATGAATTAAATGCTCATGGCACAAAAAAATTAGTACAAATTCATATTACATAAATCCTCGTGGAAGAATAAATTTTTCAGAGATACAAGAACTGCATAAGAGTACAAGAGATGTTAGATAACCAGAACCATATGTTATTCTAGTTACTGAAGATGGTGACCCATTATTATTTGATATTAATGATCCTATAAGATACAAGGAATTAGTAATTGGAACATATGTAACCAAGTTCAAAAAACCCATGAATTCAAAAATTGATTCCATGTACCAAATGGGATCAAATAGTGTCAAGGTATTGACTACACTAAAACGATTTCACCAGTTGAAATATTGAAATCCATCAGAATTATACTTTCCATTGTGGATTACGATGACTCTGAGATTTGGAAAATGGATTTAAAAACATTCTTCCATAATAGAAACATTCGGTAAGATGTATACATGACACAACCTAAAGGGTTTGTGACTCCAAAGTATGCTAATAAGATATGCATGTTGGAAAAATTCATTTATGGATTAAAGAAAACATCTTGGTCACAGAACATTCATTTTGATGAGTCCATAACAAAATTTGGTTTTATAAGGAATGGATGTGATACTTGTGTCTAAAAATGGTTTAGTAGGAGTGTAGTTATTTTCTTAATAATATATGTTGATGAGATTTTACTTATTGTAAATTAAATAGCAGTCTTAAAGTCTGTTAAGGAATGGTTGAATAAATTATTTTCCATGAAATATTTGGGTGATATATCATATATTATTGAGATCAAGATCCACCGTGATAGATCCAAGTGGTTTCTTAGCCTAGGTCAATGCACATATATTGACAGGATACTGAAGAGATTCATTATGGAACAATACAATATGGGATTGTTTCCAGTATCACATGGCATTCATCTTTCCAAGAAAATGTGTCCTTATACCCATGAGGGAAGAAATAGAATGGAAATGATTCCATACACACCAGTGAGTGGGACAGTCATGTATGATATCATATTTTCTATGCTATATTTCGCCTACACATTAAGTGTGATAGGTATATATCAAGATATTCTAGGTGACCACCATTGTATGGAAGTCAAAAATATCCTTATGTATCTGAGGCGTACTAAGGATATGTTCCTATTTTATAGAGGAGATAAGGAACTAGTCATCAGAGGTTATAAATATGCTATTTTCTAGACTAATAAATATGACATGAAGTCACAAATGTGACACATCTTCACTTTTAGTGAAGGTTCTGTGAGTTGGAAGAGCTTAAAGCAAGTTGCGGTCATAGATTATGTAGTAGAGTCTAAGTATATTACCACATATGGGGAATCTAAATAAGTAGTTTGGATGCAAAATTTCATCAAAGATTTTGATGTGGTACCTAGTATTAAATATCCCATAACACTCTATTGTGATAATACTACAATAGTGGCTCTCGAAAAAGAGCCAAAGTCACATCGGAGAACAAATAATAGACTTTGAAAGTATCATATCTTGAGATATTTTTCTCAAAGAGGTGAAGTTGGAGTGAGACGTATTTCCACTGAAGACAATATGGAAACCCCATGAATAAATGCTTGACTCATCAGATTCATGATTATCATGTGAGGGCCAGCGGACTGAATGTCGTATGAAGTTGGCTCTAGCCCAGGTGGGAGTTTGTTAGAGTTGGTGTCCTAGAAGCAACTATTTGTACTTTGATTAAATGAATATTTGATTTATTAAACATTAAATTAGACATCTTATTACACTTTGTACATTTTTTTGGATGAACATAATGTAATAATGTCTTATATTATTTATTACATTGATAAATATATAGTATTTCCCCACAATGATGAGAACCATAAAGTACTATGACAATATTATTAATATAGTTTTGTGGTTGGATAACATACTATGATGGTGCACATAGTATATTTAATGTCAGGTGCGAGTACTTGTAAGTAGATGAGACTTATTCTCACGATGTATGTACTTTGTAATCTACAAGCATGGAGATTATGTGAAAAAAAAACTCCAGTAGAACTTCTGCATGTTTTGGTGTCATCAGATATCATTATCTACGAGTGTGTGTAATGGTCCTTAGAATTTAATATTGTCATTAATTCATGTCAAGAATCACATACTTATATTTTCAGACAAAAACCATTGCTCCATATGTTCATGGGAAGTAGGGTTTTTGGGTGCAACACATATGACATGTTAATAATGGATAAGTCAAGAAAATATTTTTTCCTTCAATATTAATGTAATGTCATATATCTACCCTTTGATTGAAATAGAACCGTCTTCCTGAATTCCATACCCATGGTGTAACGATGAATTTTTTCTGATAGTCAAAGAATGATGTGTCAAGCATATAGGTGTATGACATTATCATGCAACCTACTTGATGAGATAATGAGACAAAGGGATTATATTACATAGTGATCATTAATTTGTGATTATCATCGTTGTGACTTTATATTCTTTCTATTTGGTTCCATGACCCGTTACAAGAGAATAATTCTGGACTTTAGGAAATCCCACCTAATGCCAATGAGAAATAATCCCAGAGGGTCACACACCAAGTGTTTTGGTGGTCTCGATTAAAATCTATTTCAATTTAATAAATAGAATAAATATTATTCTCAATACCAAGGAACAATTTTATATAAGTTATATTGATATCATAAATTAAATAAATATTTATTCAATGGTTATGAATAAAATATATTTATTTATTTCATTGAATATTTAATTAATAATTATTTACTAGTTTGTGAATAAAATATTTATTTAAGAGAATAAAATAATTATTCGTGTGTTCAACAAATACAAGAGGAGTTCGAATATACCAAGATCGTGTCTCGTGGTAAAATAATTATTTACGAGTCGGTAAAAATTATTTAACCATTTTGCACAATTTGGTGCACCACAAAATAATAATACTAGTATTATTATTTTTATTATTATGTGTCATGGGATTTCATTAATGTTTATAATTATATATAATGGATGTAAATTTTGTAACTGAAATCCTAGATCTATAAATATACAGCTACGTCTGTTGTGTAATTAGTCGAAACCAATTCCATGTTTGGGAATAGATAATTGTTATGAAAAATGTATTCTCTATTAACTCCTCCTCCTCTCTTCATCTTAATAATGAGAAACCGAAGAGATAATTTCTTCAAGACTAAAGAACTATCGATCAGAACAAACAATAAAAGACATTCGATTCACTGTGATAACACCCGAAGAATGAGTGATGTCGCAAGGAGACCATTGATGCACATGTGGATCATCGCTAAAGGGATTATACCCTTGGATACTTGAAAACATAATGAATGAAATCTAGAATATCCATCTTAGATGATAAAAAATCATTAAATAAGAATTTTCTTAAGCCCATGTATTTATTTCTTCAGATATTAAATAATTTAATTATAAATTTGACACTCAAGATCATCTCTCTTGCTTTTGGGAAAGAATTAGTAAAAGTAATTTTAACATATCACACACCACCACATGCTTATACTATTCCTAGAACCATCAGTTTCCCCATTAGAGAAGAGATTGGGTCCTATAGGTAAATTCCATAATAATATCACCAATTAGCAATGAGATCAATGATGAGTATTTTATTTTATTCATGTTTCTGAAGCAAGGAGGCAGCCATGGGATCCATATATTTTTTTGGTGCAAACTCTAATAGATTAGATGGATCAACATAACCCATTCTTTTGTCAAGATTCCAATGGTTGTGTAGTAATGCCTCATTAGAGGGATCTTCATGTCCATGTTCTGACCTATGTTAATGAGTGAAGATGCCTTCAGGGAAGTCTTCCTAGTACTATAATGCCCTTTAAGATGGATTTTCCCTATCTTGACCTGTATCAGTGCCCCTTTCCATATAATTCTCAGGAAAATCACTGAAAAACATATTTACCATGATATTATTTGTGGGGGAACTCTCATAATTAGAGGATAGGCCAGGATGGTGTAAGATAAGGATGAAATGTAGAGTGGTATATTGTCCCCAGCCTCTGACATGGACATGTGGTGATACTTCTTCCATGACATGGTAGAGCAATGTGAGGATATTAACATAGGTCCATTGAAGGGTCTGGCAATAGCCTTATGAAGAATGGCCCCGATACACTAGGATTTCCATAAAATCAAACCTTCATCACTGTTTTTCGATGGAATTGAGGTGCTCCTAACTTCCTAGGTAGGACAACTGATTATTATGGAGGTGGTGAACTGTTTCCAAGATAATCTAGAAGAAACACATGAATTGGAACTCTTCAAGGGACTCTAGGATGTCCATGTTTGTATTTTAATGCATCGAGAACACCACAGAGAGATGGTCAGTGTCCATGTTATTCCACATGGAATCTTTCCTAGAGGAAGGTTCTTGATCTTGATCAAACCAAGCTTTGATCGATATAGGATGAGATATGGGTGGCGACACCAATGTAGACTGACTCTACATCAGGTTGACCAGGAAAGGAGTTGTTGGACAATTAAAATGTTTCATACACACTGAAACATCTCTTAAGGGAAGTGCCAACTTCATCATCACATCCCTATAGGATGTGGTATTCAGCACAACCTCTTGTGCGAGGCTGGCGATGTCCATCCATGGCTCCGTATAATTATCTTTATCTGAATTCATCAACCCATAGGTCAAAATCTCTACAAAATCTAAGGTATAGTTGGATAGTAGACAAACTGGCATGGATGGTGATGGCTACACTATGATCCCTTAGAAGGGATCTAGAAAATCCACTTCCTAAAAGTACCTCTAATGGCCTAAAGACCTTCATTTTTTATTGATTTTTCTTAATCCACCATTCAAGGGGTGAGGTGGAACCCTTACAAGGACCGTTGGTGTAAGTATTACATGACCCATAGGCCTTAGAGTAATTCATTGCATGTAGGCTTCAAACATTACATACAACCCTGACTAACTACTTGGAAATACTCCTCCCCACTATCTTCATCGTGAAATGATCTCTCCACCTTTGCATGGATGTTTGTCTAGGCTTTCCTGTGCACGCACCGACTTGTCCCGATGGATGGTGCCATACCCTATCATTATTTCAATCTATTTAGCTTCTTCAATGGTAAAAGCTTTTTGCTCCTCCTTATTCTGATGATTGTTCCTCGTAAGTTGTATGATTTTCAACTGCACTTAATGTAAGGCCCCAGCCTTAAACCTTACTTAATCTTGAGTTATAACAAGATTACACATTGAGGATCTTTTTAGGTTTAGATTTTTAGAGAATTAGATCATGAAACTTGCATTACATTCCACATTTAAACAAAGTTGTTACATAAAAGACAATATTCATTCTTCCCATCAACAGAAACATATTTAAAATAAAACATAGATTCTTTCTTGACACATCCTTGACACTATCATCACATCACATACCTTTCCCTTTACCTATGAAAAAATTTTCAAAAACTTGGGATCAGCATAAAATGCTCAGTAAGGGTTATAAAAAAATGGAAAGGAAACATGAGTTCATATATACATAAGAATAAAATCATACTTTAGCCATAAAACATAGGCACTTTAACATACCTCATCAAACCATGAATAAATCATAGAAATCATAAGACATAAAGGTAACTTGAGGAATTCATAACATTCTTACGTAGGGAGTAACCCTCTTGGTTACGTTTGGAATACCCATCACAGTATATTCCCTAAATCTCTTCGGTGAAACCTTAACGTTTCACTCCTTTGCGTTACCCAATGCATTGGAGAGCTATATCGGGCTCACCCACCCTTAGTTTATCACGGAACCACCCGTCTTCATAACAATGCCCAAGAACCATAACATAATCTTATCACATAAAACATGCATAAAGGAAACATAACATTTCTACCTTTCAATAACAAGATATCAATACAACACATTGATATAAATACATTATGAAAACCATTTTCATTACCAAAATAAATGAAAAGTAAAAAATGGTATTTATTTTTCTTTCAAAAAGAAGGTATGGCTTGTAGAGGAAGCCGAAACTCAAATAATGGTCACGGCGGCAGAGAAGTCATTGTTGCCGCATACGTGTGACAAAAACATTCCATTTTGTCGTTTAGTAAAACACTTCGTATAAAAAGATTCCTTTTGGATAAACGTAAAATTAAAAGGGGTTTATACACTATATAAAAGAAATTTGTGTATAAAATAAAATATTCCTCAATGAAAGGAGATTGAGACGAAGTCCCATACAAAGATGGTATCCTTGGATTAAGGATAAATCAGTTACATAACTATGTGTGACAAATGAATACACGAAATATAAGTGGGTATTAAGTGTAAAACAATCAGAGGAAATTCACACATAATCATAGAATGACATATTCAAGGTGTACAAGTTTATCCCAAAGAATCGAAATTGGGTTAAGAAGTTCCCTTGTAATAATTAGACAGCCTAACAGCGTCACTTCAAAATTCCGAAAAAGAGTTGATGATAGATAAAAAGGGTATCTCATCACTTGGACATAAAATTTACATCAATAAAGATATATAAGAACATATCCCAAAATAATATTATGTGAATTAAAATACATAACAAAATAAGTCTTTTAAAAAGAGGAGGGTGAAAGGTTCCCTTACCGACATGGGTATCTTTCGAAACATATGCCCCATGAAAGAAGGACAATAAAAAATTGATATAAATACTCATAAATGAAAGAATATTACACAATGAGTAAAATAATGGTCATTACATACACCACTAAAAGGAAATTGTGGCAAATTTAGCATAAATCTCACGGGAATAAAAGTGAGATGAAAAATCCCTTACGAAAACTCGGCAGCCTAACGACGCCACTTAAAACTTCCAAAAATGGATTGATGAGATCAAATAGGGTATCTCATTACATTACAATAAAATTTAAATCAAGAAGAATATAAAAGAACATCCCCCATAATAACAAAGAGGAGCTTAAAAGAAGTGACATAAAGGAGAGTACTTAAAGAGAAAGAGAGAGGTTAGATCTCTTATGAAAATTCGGCAGCCTAACGGCGCCACTCAAAACTTCCAAAATGGATTTATGAAAGAGAATAGGGTCTCTCATCATATGAACATAAAAATTACAGTAAGAGTAATATAAAATAACATCCCAATAACAAGAAATATAAGCTTACAAGGAATGACATAAAAGAGTGTACTTTAAAAGAAAGAGAGGAGTAGGATCCCTTACCTCGGGTCCGACATGACTCGATCATTCTTTAACGTCCTGAATAATAAACTTGAGTTAATTTACACTTTATTAAGAACATTTTTATATTTCGTTATTCCTTTTAGATCACTTATTTCCTTGTTATAAACATTATGTAATCATTTAAGTGAATAATGTTTGTTTTGTTGATATTTGGTTCTTAAGTCGAAAGTGGACTTCTTACAATTACATGTTGTTCGTGTGGTCAAATGTTCATTATATCCAGAATTATATTCATGATTTGGATATCATATATATCATATATATCCAGAATCTACATGTATTTATAATATTACATAACCATTTAGAGGTAAGAAATGAAATGCACCATTTATGGAGACGGTAAGCCGTACGTATGCATGAACACTACTTTCATTTCTATGTCATATTAATGGAATTAAAACCAAACTAGAGGTATGTATATTTTAATTCCAGAATTATATTCATTATTTATATGTAAGGTAAATCATATATAAAAACTTTAAATCCATCCTTTATACATCCCACGTATGGCATTAACGAATCAAATCACTTTGAGGGGGCGATAGTCCGCACTTCCTAAAATGAAATTATCGTGTTTCCCCACAATGGAAACCATAAAGTTATGCCAAAAAAGACAAATACAGAAACATAAACATATTATATATCATATATAAATATAGTGACATCTTAATGGCCACATTTTAAGGTGTTATATGTGTTTTGAACAATCATCATTTCGTGAGGCAGAAATTCTCCATCCACAGAAACAGTATGTTCTTTAACCATTTGATGTAGGTGTGTGTAAGTGTAGCTCTAATGCTTCTTATAAAAACAACCTAGTATATTTAAGATAATAGATTTGTTACAAAATAAATGAATAAAAAGAGTTTAGGGGGTTTGAGAATCAAAATAAAACAAAAGAACACAAGTGAAGACATTACCTTAAAATCGGGTAACTCCCTTTGGTTTGAGCTCAAAGGCTTCCTTGGGAAGACTTATGACAAAGTGAGGCTTCAAGGAGTAATAGAGGAAAGTGGAGAGACAAAATGGGTAGGGGTTGTCCGTGCCAAAGGCTTTGGGAGTGTGGGTAAGGAGGTAGAGGTGGGGTCCTTTTATAAGAGGAGAGGAGGGGCACTCTTGTAATGTTACAAAATGTTACTTTATTTTCAAAAGAGTTTTGGATTTTAAAGGTCCCACATTGATGTATTTCTAGGATAAGGTGATAAGGGTTCTAAATCCACTCATCCAATAGGTTTTGGACATGTGTAGGTCTTAGATATTACATTATCTTTCCATTTTATTTAAATCATTAAATAATGAGGTCATCGCTGCATCATCATGAAGTCATAAATAATTTAATTTATATAATGTCTAAAAATTATAAAACAACTACTATGATATAGGAAATATTTTTAGCTTTCCAATGACTATTTATAGTCAAAACCCTGACTTGTATAACCCCATGTAAACATTGTTTTAGTAAAACATCTCATGTTTGTGTCATTTTTTACTTTATCATTAAATAAAAAGGTATTTATGTCATTTTCCAACCAAAGTGGCTCCATGGGGTCCCCAAGTTGACCCATGGATTTTTATGGTCGGCCATGACACATCAAATGAAGGTAGGACATGTTTCTAGGTCATTTCAGTTTATTAAAACATTATTTTTACCATAAACTACACTAATTACCTCTAATCGCGATTAAAAACTTAATAAGTTACTATTCACCAAAAAATTATTTTTGTCCTATTGAACCAAATTTTACTTCTTAATGACAACCATTTATGTCGGATTTTTTAAATTCAAAACACAAATATGGAGAAATTTCATTTAAACGGAAAAATCAGTTTTTATAAGTACCACTTAGTGGTTTCACTATTCATCAAAAATTGAAGTTTTACAGAAAAATCCCAAAAATTCACCCTAAGATATATTTGATATTCAGAATTCAAAAATGAAGTCTATTTTACAAAATTAAAAACATATAAGTCACGTTAATTAATTTAATAATTAATTCCTGCTGTCAGAGCAAATAGCGTGTTTCTATTAAACAAAAAGTATCAAAAGATTGACACTAGTTTAAGTCTGATTTCAAAGTGAAATTAATTTCAACAACCACTATGGGATTTAACGGTAAAAATATATTCTAATTTAACTTTAAATCCAATTAAAAATATAATCTAATCAGATAAATAAATTAGATTAAAAATAGGTTTTGAATTGAAATACAACATTTTACACTATTCATTAAAAAATGAACTTTATCAGAAAGATACCAAAAATTTACACAAAGTAAATTTTGATGTCCCAATTCTTAATAAGAGTTTTATTTGGTCTAGAAGTATGTATAAGAGTGAACAAAACTATATTTAATGACGGTTCTCCATCAAAAGGCGATAAGTGAACCTTTAGTGAAAACTAGGGCATATACGCCTAAAATTGAATTCTTTCCGTATTTTATGCCTTTATATTTTATTGGATAAATTTAAAAACATTTAAAAACATATATAATTATATTTTATTTATTTCTATCCATTCTTGCCAACACAACAACTACATGTTAACTACCATTTAAAATAATATTATTTTATTATTAGAGTGCAACGTAAGATTCCCAAGAAACTTGTTGTTGCGTGTTGGGTATGCCATCGAGCATAGCGTCCCCTTTAAAGTCATATTAATATTTTATTCACAAATATGGATAAATAAGAAAATATCATATTCTTTATTTACCTAGGGTGTTACATCCTTCCCCCCTTTTGGGAATTGCGTCCTCGCAGTTTTTAAAATTGTGTTTGGAAACATCCTTGAAAGTCCCACATCGGAACAAGAGTCAGTAAAACAATCACTTTAAAATAAAGGAAGATAAATACAGAGGTCACCCGAGTTAACCCATATGTAGAAAAACATGGAAATGGAAGAAAAAGAAAAGGTTCATGTTCTTGAGGGAGAGTGATAGTAAACATGTCTAGGAGAAAGTTAACCATAAGAAAATCACAAACTTGTGATGGGTTAAACGGTATTCGATTCCCCAGTAAGAAAAGTTAATAGACAACATTTTTATTTTACGTTACTTTTTATTGAGGAATTTATTCATAAGCAAACATAATCACTTATCATGTTGACTTTCATCTTTTACTAGATTCCTTAATCAAACCCATATTTTTTTCCAAAAGACGAGTATTTAGGGAGAATTGTTCGCATTAAGAGTACTATAATCAACTTTTAGAGAATCACCTAATCCACCAAAGAGAACTATATACTTCCCATGTCTTTAGGCTTTAACCAAAACCAAAACCAAAAAGGTTAGTACAAGGTTAGATAATCCAGAAAGGGATAACCCATTAAAAAGAAAATCTATGCTTAATCTCCAAAATTTGTCCAACAAAACCCAAAGTTCAATGAGGACCATCCGATAAACAATTTGTCCATAAAATTCTTCAAAGTAAACCAATATAAGATTGAAACCCAAATATTTGTAGGATTTAGTCACATAGTCTTCCAAGTTAAATCGTAACATTTATCTCCAAACAACATCAGTTGCTTGAAAAGTAATTAACCTAATCACATATCCTCCATGATAGATTAATCATTTTCATAAATAACCCAAAATAAAATTACTCTTAATTCATAAAATAATATAACTAAAAAGGATCAGTCAAACTAACCAAGGACATCACGTAGTCCAGTGGTAGGTGATAAATACCAGTCGCACTTTGGTTGTGGGTTCGATTCCCGCAGCTTTGTCCGACGCGACGGGTAGTCACACGGTCTGTGTGTTGTCCTTTTTCCAAAACTATATAATTCTCAAATCATTCCCCAAAAAGGGAAAAAATCATCAAAAATAAACAAATCATAATTTAACCTCAATTTTATCTCATGCCTTTCACTTCAATCATAACATATAGTAACCCATAATTACCTCAAAAGTTAGGATCACATAAACCCAAATGGTTCTTTATAACTATGTCCACAAAAGAAAAGGTTACTATTCCTTGAATAAAATTTGCATATATTAAACATCAGGGTTACACATAATATAAAAAGTCTTCTAATGTAACCCCATCATCAAAAGAGACTTAATACTCTTAAGAATTTCACCATAACTCTTGAAGCCCTTATATGTTGACATCTTACTCATTCAACATTCTTCATGATCCATTAACCATTCCTTTCCAACATATTCAGAAATACCTCTTTCCTACAAAAAAAATCATGAATCATATCCTAAGATTCCAAAATAGGAAAACAATAGTCATGAAATAATACATACCATTGATTGGTCATTGTCAGTTTCTTCATCCTCAATCGGAATGGCATTAGGTATTGGTAAACGAACATTTGTACGCTCTTGGTGATCCAATTAACAAAACTTCTTCATAGGACATGTGTTTTCATAATGACCATGCACACCACATTTAAAACATTCAATTGATCCCTGAGAAATAACTTCTTTCCCTTTCCTCGATTCAACTGGATGCTTCCTTTTTCCATGGAATATTCTTGCTTTATGACCTTTATTTCCACATCTATAGCATATTTCTGTCCCTTTGAAACATTTTCCTAGGTGTTTCTTTCCACATCTTTGACACATAGGTTTTTGAACACACTTACCTTTATGATTATTACCTATACTTCCGTATGGATTTGTTTCTAGCATATATGATGCCTTAGAGAAATCACCAAGGTTTAGGTGGTCAATCATGACTCCAGATAGTTGGTTGAGGATAATCACAAGAGTTCTCATTGCAACTCCCATATCATTCAGTTGCTTGCTCAAAAAACTGTCACAGTTTCCTTCACATCCACTGTTACTTTGGTGCCTGCTAGATCTAGCCATTTACTAAAACCAAAAAGGTCAGTGTGAGTATATCGAAAAAACCATCATGTACTAATGAGGAAGATAAACACTAAGATATACTTAATCATTCAATTTATCTAAAACTAGGACTCTTTCTGAAATCCTAACCATTATGGTAATTCCACTTATGCTTAAAGAATACCCTAACCTCTAAAGTTATCTAAACCAACCTTTGATACCAACTGTAAGGCCCCAACCTTAAACCTTACTTAATGTTGAGTTATTAGAAGATTACACATTGAGGATCTTTTTAGGTTTAGAGTTTTAGAGAATTAGATCATGAAACTTGCATTACATTCCACATTTAAACAAAGTGGTTACATAAAAGACAATATTCATTCTTCCTATCAACGGAAACATATTTAAAATAAAACACGGATTCATTCTTGACACATCCTTGACACTATCATCACATCACGTACCATTCCCTTGATCTGGGAAAAACATTTCAAAAACTTCGGATGAGCATAAAAAGATCAGTAAGGGTTATAAAAATATGGAAAGGAAACATGAGTTCATATATACATATGAATGAATTCATACTTTAGCCATAAAACATAGGCACTTTAACATACCTCATCAAAACATGAATAAATCATAGAAATAATAAGACATCAAGTTAACTTGAGGCATTCATAACATTCTTATGTAGGGAGTATCCCTCTTGGTTACGTTTGGAATACCCATCACAGTATATTCCCTAAATCTCTTCGGAGAAACCTTAACGTTTCACTCCTTCACATTACCCAATGCATTGGAGAGCTATATCGGGATCATCCTCCCTTATTTTATCATAGAACCACCTATCTTCATAACAATGCCCAAGAACCATAACATAATCTAATCACATAAAACATGCATAAAGGAAACATAACATTTCCACCTTTCAATAACAAGATATCAATACAACACATTGATATAAATACATTATGAAAACCATTTTCAATACCAAAATAAAATAAAATTAAAATATGGTATTTATTTTTCTTTTAAAAAGAAGGTATGGCTTGTAGAGGAATCCGAAACTTAAATAATGGTCACGGCGGTGGAGAAGTCGTTGTCGCCGCATACGTACGACAAAAACATTCCCTTTTTTCATTTAGTAAAACGCTTCGTATAAAATGATTCCTTTTGGATAAACATAAAATTCAAAGGGGTTTATACACCGTATAAAAGAAAGTTGTGTATAAAACAAAATATGCCTCAATGAAAGGATATTGAGACGAAGTCCATACAAAGACGGTATCCTTGGATTAAGGATAAATCAGTTACATAACTATGTGTGACAAATGAATACATGAAATATAATTGGGTATTAAGTGTAAAACAATCAGAGGACATTCACACATAATCATATAATGACATATTCAAGGTGTACAAGTTTATCCCAAAGAATCGAAATTGGGTTAAGAAGTTCCCTTGCAATAATTAGACAACCTAACGACGTCACTTCAAAATTCAGAAAAAGAGTTGATGAGAGATAAAAAGGGTATCTCATCACTTGGACATAAAATTTACATCAATAAGGATATATAGGAACATATCCCAAAATAATATTATGTGAATTAAAAGACATAACAAAATAAGTCTTTTAAAAAGAGGAGGGTGAAAGGTTCCCTTACCGACTTGGGTATCTTTCAAAACATACGCCCCGTGAAAGAAGGACAATACAAAATTGATGTAAATACTCATAAATGAAATAATATTACACAATGAGTAAAATAATGGTCAGTAAATACACCACTCAAAGGAAATTTTGGAAAATGTAGCATAAATCTCACGGGAATAAAAGTGAGATGAAAAGTCCCTTACGAAAACTCAGCAGCCTAACGGCGCCACTTAAAACATCCAAAAATGGATTGATGAGATCAAATAGGGTATCTCATTAAATTAAAATAAAATGTACAGAAAGAGTAATATAAAAGAACATCCCCCATAATAACAAAGAGGAGCTTAAAAGAAGTGACATAAGGGAGAGTACTTAAAGAGAAAGAGAGAGGTTAGATCTCTTATGAAAATTCGGCAGCCTAACGGCACCACTCAAAAATTACAAAATGGATTGATGAGAGAGAATAGGGTATCTCATCATATGAACATAAAAATTACAGTAAGAGTAATATAAAAGAACATCCCAATAACAAGAAAAATGATCTTAGAAGGAATGACATAAAAGAGTGTACTTAAAAAGAAAGAGAGGAGTAGGATCCCTTACCTCGGGTCCGACTTGACTCGATCGTTCTTTAACGTCCTGAATAATAAACTTGAGTTAATTTCAAATTTATTAAGAACCTTTTTCTAGTTAATTATTCCTTTTAGATCACTTATTTCCATGTTATAAACATTATTTAATCATTTAAGTTAATAATGTTTGTTTTGTCGATATTTGGTTCTTAAGTCGAAAGTGGACTTCTTACAATTACATGTTGTTCATGTGGTCAAATGTTCCTTATATCCGGAATTATATTCATGATTTGGATATAATATATATCATAGATATCCAGAATATACATGTATTTATAATATTACATAATCATTTAGAGGTAAGAAATGAAATGCACTGTTTATGGAGACGGTAAGTCGTACGTACGCATGAACGCTACTTTCATTTCTGTGTCATATTAATTAAATTAAAACCAAACGAGAGGTATGTATATTTTAATTCCAGAATTATATTCATCATTTATATGTAACATACATCATATATAATAACTTTTAATCCATCCTTTATACATCCCACATATGGCATTAACGAATCAAATCACTTTGAGGGGGCGGTAGTCCGCACTTCCTAAAATGAAATTATCATGTTTTCCCACAATGGAAACCATAAAGGTATGCCACAAAAGAAAAATACAGAAACCGAAGCATATTATATTTTATATATAAATATAATGAAATCTTAATGGCCACCTTTTAAGGTGTTATATGAGTGTTGAACAGTCATCGTTTCGTGAGGCAGAAATTCGCCATCCACAGAAACAGTATGTTCTTTAACCATTTGATGTAGGTGTGTGTAAGTGTAGCTCGAATTCTTCTTATAAAAACATCCTAGTATATTGAAGATACTGTAGTTGTTACAAAATAAATGAATAAAAAGAGTTTATGGGGTTGGAGAAGCAAAATAAAACAAAAGAACACAAGTGAAGACATTACCTTAAAATCAGGTAACTCCCTTTGGTTTAAGCTCAAAGGCTTCCTTGGGAAGACTTCTGCCCACCGTGAGGCTTCAAGGAGTAAGAGAGGGAAGTGGAGAGACAAAATTCGAAGGTGTTGACCGAGCCAAAGGCTTTGGGAGTGTGGGTAAGGAGGTAGAGGTGGGGGCCTTTTATAAGAGGAGAGCAAGGGCACTCTTGTAAAGTTACAAAATGTTACTTTATTTTCAAAAGCGTTTGGAATTTTAAAGGTCCCACATTGATGTATTTAGAGGCTAAGGTGATAAGGGTTTGAAATCCACTCGTCCAATAGGTTTTGGACATGTGTAGGTCTTATATATTACATTATCTTTCCATTTTATTTAAATCGTTAAATAATGAGGTCATCGCTGCATCATCATGATGTCATAAATAATTTAATTTATTTAATGTCTAAAAATTATAAACAAAATACTATGATATAGGAAATCGTTTTAGATTTCCAATGACTATTTATAGTCAAAAATCTGACTTGTATAACCCTATGTAAAAATTGTTTTAGTAAAACATCTCATGTTTGTGTCATTTTTACTTTATCAGTAAATAAAAAGGTATTTATGTCATTTTCCATCCAAAGTGGCTCCATGGGGTCCCCAAGTTGACATATGGATTGTCTTGGTCGGCCATGACACATCCAATGAGGGTAGGACATGTGTCTAGGTCATTTAATTTTATTAAAAGATTATTTTTACCATAAACTACACTAATTACCTCTAATCGCGATTAAAAACATACTAAGTTACTATTCACCAAAAAATTATTTTTATACTATTGAACCACATTTTACTTCTTAATGACAACCATGTATGTCGGTTTTTTAATATTCAAAATACAAAGATGAAAAAATTTCATTTAAACGTAAAAATCAGTTTTTATAAGTACCACTTAGTGGTTTCACTATTCATCAAAAATTGAAGTTTTTTCAGAAAAATCCCAAAAATTCACGATAAGCTTTATTTTATATTCTTAATTCAAAAATTAAGTCTATTTTACAAAATTCAAAACATATAAGTCACATTAATTAATTTAATAATTAATTCCCGTTGTCAGAGCAAATAGCGTGTTTCTATGAAACAATAAGTATCAAAAGATTGACACTAGTTTAAGTCTGATTTCAAAGTGAAATTAATTCCAACGACCACTATTGGATTTAATGGTAAAAATATATTCTAATTTCACTTTAAAACCAATTCAGACGATAATCTAATCATATAAATAAATTAGATTAAAAAGAGGTTTTGAATTAAAATACAACATTTTACACTATTCATTAAAAAAATAAACTGTATCAGAAAGATACCAAAAATTTACACAAAGTAAATTTTGACGTACCAATTCTTAAGAAGAGTTTTATTTGGTCTAAAAGGATATATAAGAGTGAAAAAAACTATATTTAATGATGGTTCTCCATCAAAAGGCGATAAGTGAACCTTTAGTGAAAACTAGGGCATATACGCCTAAAATTGAATTCTTTCCGTATTTTATGCCTTTATCTTTTATTGGATAAATGTAAAAACATTTAAAAAAATATACAATCATTTTTAGTTATTTATATCCATTCTCTCCAATACAACGACTACATGTTAAATACCATTTAAAATAATATTATTTTATTATTAGAGTGCAACGTAAGATTCCCAAGAAACTCGTTGTTGCGTGTTGGGTACGCCATCGAGCATAGCGTCCTCTTTAAAGTCATATTAATATTTTATTCACAAATATGGATAAATATGAAAATGGCATATTCTTTATTTACCTGGGGTGTTACATCCTTCCCCCCTTTTGGGAATTTCTTCCTCACAATTTTTAAAATTGAGTTTGGAAACATCCTTGAAAGTCCCACATCGGAACAAGAGTCTATAAAAAAATCACTTTAAAATAAAGGAAGATAAGTACAGAGGTCACCCGAGTTAATCCATATGTAGAAAAACATGGAAATGGAAGAAAAATAAAAGGGTCATGTTCTTGAGGGAGAGTGATAGTAAACCTGTCTAGGAGAAAGTTAACCATAAGAAAATCACAAACTTGTGATGGGTTAAACGGTATTCGATTCCCCAGTAGGAAAAGCTAATAGACAACATTTTTGTTTTAAGTTACTTTTTATTGAGGAATTTATTCATAAGGAAACATAATCACTTATCATGTTTACTTTCATCTTTTACTAGATTCCTTAATCAAACCCATATTTTTTTTCCAAAAGACAAGTACTTAGGGAGACTTGTTCGCATTAATAATACTATAATCAACTTCTAGAGAATCACCTAATCCACCAAAGGGAACTATATACTTCCCATGTCTTTAGGCTTTAACCAAAACCAAAACCAAAAAGGTTAGTACAAGGTTAGATAATCCAGAAAAGGATAACACATTAAAAAGAAAATCTATGCTTAATCTCCAAAATTTGTCCAACAAAACCCAAAGTTCAATGAGGACCATCCGATAAACAATTTGTCCATAAAATTGTTCAAAGTAAACCAATCTAAGATTGAAACCCAAATATTTGAAGGATTTAGTCACATAGTCTTCCAAGTTAAATCGTAACATTTATCTCCAAACAACATCAGTTTCTCATAAAGTCTCGTATTGAAAAGTAATTTATCTAATCACATATCCTCCATGATAGGCTAATCATTTTCATAAATAACCCAAAATCAACTTACTCTTAATTCATAAAATCATATAACTAAAAAGGATCAGTAAAACTAACCAAGGACTTCACGTAGTCCAGTGGTATGCGATAAATACCAGTCGCACTTTGGTTGTGGGTTTGATTCCCGCAGCTTTGTCTGACGCGACGGGTAGTCACACGGTCTGCGTGTTGTCCTTTTTCCAAAACTATATAATACTCAAATCATTCCCCAAAAGGGATAAAATCATTAAAAATAACCATATCATAATTTAACCTCAATTTTATCTCATGCCTTTCACTTCAATCATAACATATAGTAACCCATAATTACCTCAAAAGTAAGGATCATATAAACCCAAAAGGTTCTTTATAACTATGCCCACAAAAGAAAAGATAACTATTCCTTGAATAAAATTTTCATATATTAAACATCAGGGTTACACATAATATAAAAAGTCTTCTAATGTAACCCCATCATCAAAAGAGACTTATTACTCTTAAAAATTTCACCATAACTCTTGAAGCCCTTATATGTTGACATCTTACTCATTCAACATTCTTCATGATCCATTAACCCTTCCTTTCCAAATTATTCTGAAATACCTCTTTCCTACAAACAAAATCATGAATCATATCCTAGGATTCCAAAATAGGAAAACAATAGTCATGAAATAATACATACCTTTGATTGGTCATTGTCAGTTTCTTCATCCTCAATCGGAATGGCATTAGGTATTGGTAAACGAACATTTGTACACTCTTGGTGATCCCATCAACGAAACATCTTCATAGGACATGTGTGTGCATAATGACCATGCACACCACATTTAAAACATTCAATTGATCCCTCAGAAAGAACTTCTTTCCCTTTCCTCAAGTCAACTAGATGCTTCCTTTTTCCATGGAAGGTTCTTGCTTTATGACCTTTATTTACACATCTATAGCATATTTCTGTCCCTTTGAAACATTTTCCTAGGTGTTTCTTTCCACATCTTTGACACATAGGTTTTTGAACACACTTACCTTCATGATTATTACCTGTACTTCCGTAGGGATTTGTTTCTCGCATATATGATGCCTTAGAGAAATCACCAAGGTTTAGGTGGTCAATCATGACTCCAGATAGTTGGTTGAGAATAATCACAAGAGTTCTCATTGCAGCTCCCATATCATTCAGCTGCTTGCTCAGAAAACTGTCACAGTTTCCTTCACATCCACTGTTACATTGGTGCCTGCTAGATCCATCCATTTACTAAAACCAAAAAGTTCATTGTGAGTATATCAAAAAAACCATCATGTACTAATGAGGAAGATAAACACTAAGATATAAATACTCATTCACTTTATCTAAAACTAGGACTCTTCACTACTGGAAAACTAACCTTTACCAACGGTTTGGAACTGTTGGTATAGGCCTCCAAACCGTTGGTATAGCCTATACCAATGGTTTGGAGAACCGTAGCCAAGTAAGCCGTTGGGATAGGTCTATACCAACGGTTTTTGGAAAACCGTTTGTATAGACCTATACCAACGGTTTTGGAAACCATTGGTATAGGTAATATGAAATCTATACCAACGGTAATGGAACCGTTGGTATATAAATTACAAAAATAAAACATCCGCTGGGATTTGATCCCAGGACCCCTCATTTATAATCAAATGACTTAACCACTAAGCTAACATCACTTTTGTAAACATAATTTCATAAATATATATATGTATTATCATAATTATTTAAAATTTCATTTATATAATGTTCTCAGTTAGTTGATCTGGAAAAAAATCAAAGAACATATCCCAACGGTTTTCAAAACCGTTGCGATAGGTTAGGGGTGGGTTGAATTCTTTTGGCTGAATGTTGAGTTTTTCGGTGGTTTTTCCCAACGGTTCACCAAAACCATTGGGAAAGGCCACTTTTTCCCAATGGTTCACCAAAACCGTTGGAAAAGAGGCTCAAAAGACACCCTTTCCCAATGGTTTTGGTGAACCGTTGGCAAAGGTCACTCTTTCCCAACGGTTCACCAAAACCGTTGGGAAAGAGGCTCAAAAGACACCCTTTCCCAACGGTTTTGGTGAACCGTTGGGAAAGGTCACTCTTTCCCAACGGTTTTGGTGAACCGTTGGGAAAGAGTCTCAAAACACACCCTTTCCCAACGGTTTAGCATAAACCGTTGGGAAAGGGTCACTCTTTCCCAACGGTTTACCAAACCATTGGGAAAGGTGGGGAAATCTATGGATTTCCCAATAGTTTTGGTGAACCATTAGGAAATGGTAGCTATACCAACAGTTTTTACAAACCGTTGGTATAGAAGTGTTGGGAAAGATCATCTTTCCAGTAGTGATTTCTGAAATCCTAACCATTATGGTAATGCCACTTATGCATAAAGAATACCCTAACCTCTAAAGTTATCTAAACCGACCTTTGATACCAACTGTAAGTCCCCAGCCTTAAACCTTACTTAATCTTGAGTTATTACAAGATTACACATTGAGGATCTTTTTAAGTTTACAGTTTTAGAGAATGAGATCAAGAAACTTGCATTACATTCCACATTTAAACAAAGTGGTTACATAAAAGACAATATTCATTCTTCTCATCAACGAAAACATATTTAAAATAAAACACGGATTCTTTCTTGACATATCCTTGACACTATCATCACATCACGTACCTTTCCCTCGACCTGTGAAAAACATTTCAAAAACATGGGATGAGCATAAAAAGCTCAGTAAGGGTTATAAAAATATGGAAAGGAAACATGAGTTCATATATACATAAGAATGAAATCATACTTTAGCCATAAAACATAGGCACTATAACATACCTCATCAAACCATGAATAAATCATAGAAATCATAAGACATCAATGTAACTTGGGGCTTTCATAACATTCTTACGTAGGGAGTATCCCTCTTGGTTACATTTGGAATACCCATCACAGTATATTCCCTAAATCTCTTAGGAGAAACCTTAACGTTTCACTCCTCGCGTTACCCAATGCATTGGAGAGCTATATCGGGCTCACCCGCCCTTAGTTTATCACGGAACCACCCGTCTTCATAACAATGCCCAAGAACCATAACATAATCTTATTACTTAAAACATGCATAAATGAAACATAAAATTTCCACCTTTCAATAACAAGATATCAATACAACACATTGATATAAATACATTATGAAAACCATTTTCAATACCAAAATAAAATAAAATTAAAACATGGTATTTATTTTTCTTTTAAAAAGAAGGTATGGCTTGTAGAGGAAGCCAAAACTCAAATAATGGTCACGGCGGCGTAGAAGTCGTTGTCGCCACATACGTACGACAATAAAATTACCTTTTTTCATTTAGTAAAATGCATCGTATAAAAATATTTCTTTTGGATAAACGTAAAAGTCAAAGGGGTTTATACACCGTATAAAATAAAGTTGTGTATAAAACAAAATATGCCTCAATGAAAGGGGATTGAGATGAAGTCCCATACAAAGACGGTATCCTTGGATTAAGGATAAATCAGTTACATAACTATGTGTGACAAATGAATGCACGAAATATAAGTGGGTATTAAGTGTAAAACAATTAGAGGACATTCACACATAATCATAGAATGACATATTCAAGGTGTACAAGTTTATCCCAAAGAATCGAAATTGGGTTAAGAAGTTCCCTTGTAATAATTAGACAGCCTAACGACGTCACTTCAAAATTCAGAAAAAGAGTTGATGAGAGATAAAAAAGGTATCTCATCACTTGGACATAAAATTTACATCAATAAGGATATATAATAACATATCCCAAAATAATATTATGTGAATTAAAATACATAACAAAATAAGTCTTTTAAAAAGAGGAGGGTGAAAGGTTCCCTTACCGACATGGGTATCTTTCGAAACATACGCCCCGTGAAAGAAGGACAATACAAAATTGATGTAAATACTCATAAATGAAATAATATTACACAATGAGTAAAATAATGGTCAGTACATACACCACTAAAAAGAAATTGTGGCAAATGTATCATAAATCTCACGGGAATAAAAGTGAGATGAAAAATCCCTTACGAAAACTCGGCAGCCTAACGGCGCCACTTAAAACATCCAAAAATGGATTGATGAGATAAAATAGGGTATCTAATTACATTAAAATAAAATTTACAGCTAGAGTAATATAAAAGAACATCCCCCATCATAACAAAGAGGAGCTTAAAAGAATTGACATAAAGGAGAGTACTTAAAGAGAAAGAGAGAGGTTAGATCTCTTATGAAAATTCGGCCGCCTAACGGCGCCACTCAAAACTTCCAAAATGGATTGATGAGAGAGAATTGGGTCTCTCATCATATGAACATAAAAATTAAAGTAAGAGTAATATAAAAGAACATCCCAATAAAAAGAAAGATGATCTTAGAAGGAATGACATAAAAGAGTGTACTTAAAAAGAAAGAGAGGAGTAGGATCCCTTACCTCGGGTCCGACTTGACTTGATCGTTCTTTAACGTCCTGAATATTAAACTTGAGTTAATTTCCAATTTATTAAGAACCTTTTTCTAGTTCATTATTCCTTTTAGATCACTTATTTCCATGTTATAAACATTATGTAATCATTTATGTTAATACTGTTTGTTTTGTCGATATTTGGTTCTTAAGTCAAAAGTGGACTTCTTACAATTACATGTTGTTCATGTGGTCAAATGTTCATTATATCCAGAATTATATTCATGATTTGGATATAATATATATCATATATATACATAATATACATGTATTTATAATATTACATAATCATTTAGAGGTCAGATATGAAATGCACCGTTTATGGAGACGGTAAGCCGTACGTACGCATGAACGCTACTTTCATTTCTATGTCATATTAATGGAATTAAAACCAAATGAGAGGTATGTATATTTTAATTCCAGAATTATATTAATCATTTATATGTAACATAAATCATATATAATAACTTTAAATCCATCCTTAATACATCCCACATATGGCATTAACGAATCAAATCACATTGAGGGGGCGGTAGTCCGCACATCCTAAAATGAAATTATCGTGTTTCCAACAATGGAAACCATAAAATTATGCCAAAAAAGCAAAATACAGAAACATAAACATATCATATATCATATATAAATATATTGACATCTTAATGGCCACCTTTTAAGGTGTTATATGAGTGTTGAACAATCATCATTTCGTGAGGCAGAAATTTACCATCCACAGAAACAGTATGTTCTTTAACCATTTGATGTAGGTGTGTGTAAGTGTAGCTCGAATGCATCTTATAAAAACATCCTAGTATATTGAAGATACTGTATTTGTTACAAAATAAATGAATAAAAAGAGTTTATGGGGTTGGAGAAGCAAAATAAAACAAAAGAACACAAGTGAAGGCATTACCTTAAAATCGGGTAACTCCCTTTGGTTTGAGCTCAAAGGCTTCCTTGAGAAGACTTATTCCCAATGTGTGGCTTCAAGGAGTAATACAGGGAAGTGGATAGACAAAATGGGAAGGGGTTGGCCGATCCAAAGTCTTTGGGAGTGTGGGTAAGGAGGTAGAGGTGGGGGCCTTTTATAAGAGGAGAGGAGGGACACTCTTGTAAAGTTACAAAATGTTACTTTATTTTCAAAAGAGTTTCGGATTTTAAAGGTCCCAAATTGATTTATTTCGAGGGTAAGGTGATAAGGGTTTGCAATACACTCATCCAATAGGTTTTTGACATGTTTAGATCTTAGATATTACATTATCTTTCCATTTTATTTAAATCGTTAAATAATGAGGTAATCGCTGCATCATCATGATGTCAAAAATAATTTAATTTATTTAATGTCTAAAAATTATAAACAAAATACTATGATATAGGAAATATTTTTATCTTTCCAATGAATATTTATAGTCAAAAATCTGACTTGTATAACCCCATGTAAAAATTGTTTTAGTAAAACATCTCATGTTTGTGTCATTTTTACTTTATCATTAAATAAAAAGGTATTTATGTCATTTTCCAACCAAAGTGGCTCCATGGGGTCCCCATGTTGACCCATGGATTTTATTGGTCTCCCATGACAAATCCAATGAGGGTAGGACATGTGTCTAGGTCATTTCATTTTATTAAAACATTATTTTTACCATAAACTACACTAATTACCTCTAATCGCGATTAAAAACTTAATAAGTTACTATTCACCAAAAATTATTTTTATCTTATTGAACCACATTTTACTTCTTAATGACAACCATGTATGTCGAATTTTTGAAATTCAAAACACAAAGATGGACAAATTTCATTTAAACGGAAAAATCAGTTTTTATAAGTACCACTTAGTGGTTTCACTATTTATCAAAAATTGAAGTTTTTCAGAAAAATCCCAAAAATTCACCCTAAGATATATTTGATATTCCGAATTAAAAAATTAAGTCTATTTTAAAAAATTCAAAAACATATAAGTCACATTAATTAATTTAATAATTAATTCCTGTTGTCAGAGCAAATAGCATGTTTCTATGAAACAATAAGTATCAAAAGATTGACACTAGTTTAAGTCTGATTTCAAAGTGAAATTAATTTCCAACGACCACTATTGTATTTAATGGTAAAAATATATTCTAATTTCACTTTAAAACCAATTCAAAAGATAATCTAATCATATAAATAAATTAGACTAAAAATAGGTTTTGAATTAAAATACAACATTTTACACTATTCATTAAAAAATGAACTTTATCAGAAAGATACCAAAAGTTTACACAAAGTAAATTTTCATGTCCCAATTCTTAAGAAGAGTTTTATTTTGTCCAAAAGGATTTATAAGAGTGAACAAAACTATATTTAATGACGGTTCTCCATCAAAAGGCGATAAGTGAACCTTTAGTGAAAACTAGGGCATATACGCCTAAAATTGAATTCTTTCCGTATTTTATGCCTTTATCTTTTATTGGATAAATGTAAAAACATTTAAAAACATATATAATCATATTTTAGTTATTTCTATCCATTCCCTCCAATACAATGGCTACATGTTAACTACCATTTAAAATAATATTATTTTATTATTAGAGTGCAACGTAAGATTCCCAAGAAACTCGTTGTTGCGTGTTGGGTACGCCATCGAGCATAGCGTCCCCTTTAAAGTCATATTAATATTTTATTCACAAATATGGATAAATATGAAAATTTCATATTCTTTATTTACCTGGGGTGTTACACTGAAGGTGGACCAAAGGCCTTGAATTGGTCGAATGCCTTACTCACCTGAAGGCCTGAGTGGCTCGAAGGCCTTAAAAGACTCGGGGATGAAATCGGTGGCCCGAATTCCCAAACGGGGGAATATTCCCAGCTACTATAGTGCCAAACAGTGCCCGCTACAGTACTGATACAGTACCTACTATAGTTATGCACAGTCCCTGCTACAATACTGCTACAATACTACTACAGTGCTATAAGTACCTACGGAGAGATCTAGGGATCCTATGGACCTCAGATTCTGATATCATGAATCTGAGATTTTTGAAACCCTATCTCAGAATGTAGTTGCCTAGGTGAAGGTAAAGTTATTGAGTCATATTTCCCCTCATAATCTAAGATGTGAACGATGAAAATTATAACTTGGAACTTGATAGGATTTTGTCTTCGACAATGAGTGTTTGAACTTCTACCCCAGGAAAGTTCTTCAGAGAAGGGAATAACTTTGTCATAGATAGGACCACCATACAGGTTGGTTGGAGCCTGGGTAGGGCATTCGTGTTTGTTGAAGGAGTGGGGAGGACCTCCACTCAGATTAGTTGGATCCCAGAGAGGGCCTCCGTGCTCATTATTGATCAAGCATGGAGGACCTCTACTTGATTTGGTGTTGGAGTGGGGAGGACCATCACTTTGGCTAGAAGCGGTGATGAGAGGGCCTCCATAATGAGTCTCCTTACCATAGATGGTGTGTTGTAGTTGTTTATGGTTCCCACAATTGGAATTGTCAACCGATCCATCCTATGAGGAGTCTAGGGTCTTGATCTCAATCATTCAAAAACGGATCACTGTTTTCTGGTAGTAGGGACTTGGCTTGATACACTGTTGGGGGAAGGGGACACTAGAGTATGAAATATGTCCCTTGTCAGGAATAATCTTGATAGTTCCCCTGATTCTGGAATCAAGTGATTTTTAATGGGGTTGGTGGAGTAGGGGTGAAGTCCACCTGCTCTTTGGCTTTTGGGATTGGTTAGTTTTATCATTAATGAGGCATGGTGGGCACCCTCCTTGATGAATCCTAATAATTATTCATAGATGGGGTGACTCAAACACCCCCACTACCTCAGAATAGTGGAGTGAGTCATCTAAGTGCTCCAATGAGAGGCTCATGAAGCAATTCGTTATTGGAATGGGGGTGTTTTCCCCTATGTGTCCCTCAAGGGTGGAAATTTCAATGAGAAACTGATTCCTCTAGGTGATAGCGTGCCATACCCCTTATTAGAATGACCTCATAATTCTTGTATTGGAATATGAGGGTGTTATTCACCCTCCTCTAGGTGTTTCATTATATGAGGTGTGGGTACCCAGCTTCCAAAGATGAGGGGAATAATAGAGGCATGGTTATGCAAGATTTCCACATCAATATTTATCCTGCCTCAGTGACTGTGGGCAATGGGCTACTGTTTTCCCATAGCTTGAGTCCTATAAGGCATATGTATTAATCCATTAGTACAGGTATAAGAAAAGTAATACCCAATTCACTAATGTCGTTTAATATTCTTAAGAAAATAAGGATTCACACTGACTATGTCATAAATTAAGAATTCCCCCATTCTAATTGGCCCAATGAACAGGTGAGTTCCATGATGGGAAAATGATTTTCCTATTGGGACCTAGAATCAAATATTTGAATTTGGTGACATGAAAATCTACAGATGATCTTGATACTATTAGTGCTCATGTTTAGGAGAAGTTTTTTGTGTCTAGTTCACCATTTCTATTTTTACACTTTTTTTGAGGTGCTTGCATGAAGTGCCCACATGAATTTTTGTTTCCCCATATTCCCACTTTCCCAACGTGGGAAGATTTCATCACATTATTTAGAAATGTATACTCCTTGATCTAAACAATGTGATGGTATGTCAATTCCTCCTTCCATTGATTCCTCCATAGAACTATTTTCCAAGTCTTCGTCTCCCCCAAAGATTATGTTTTGGCTATAGAACTCATTCCCCAAGCCATATCTATGTGGATTCCAGTTAATTACATCTCTTATGTATTGATAGGGAAGAAATATTCAGTCAGGAGAGTGTTCATATTGAGCATCTCTATGAATGATTTTATATTAGGCACATTTTTCATCTATGAATCTTTCTCTTAGAGAAAATTCATGTGGGAATATTAGTCATAGAACCCAAGGCATCCTATGTCAATCATGATGTAATTGATTCTAGGGGTTTGTGTCTTCCAAGGAATTTTACCCCAATCATCTCATGTTTATTATATGGGGTATGTATTCCAGGTTATGTCAAAATTTATACATCATATGTAGATGAATCATAACATCCTATTAAGATGGATCGGGGAACAAGTTTAATGTCTTGTGGAGATGAAACAAACACCTTGTAGTGGTAGATCAAGATACAATTTTAACATATTGTGGAGATGGATTGAATTCCCTATGGAGGTGGATCAAAGAGGTGTGTCCCTAGGAGGGAATATGTCACACTTTAGTTTACCAATGTTGGGATAGAATTCCCTTTGAGGCGGTTCCAAAGGTTCATCCCTAGAAGGGAAGATGTCACACCTGAGTTTACCAATGTTGGGATTGGACTCCCTATGAGTCAGATTCGGAGGTGATACCATAGGAGGGATTACGACAAACTTGAGATTACCAATGTTGATATTCAATGGCCTATGATGAATATACATAGGGGAATACCTAGGTGGGAATAAGTCACACCCAAGTTTACCAATGTTACGATCGAACACCTTATGAGGTGGATCTGGTGGTGTGTCCAATTAAAGGAAGATGTCACACATGATTTTACCAATACTTGGATCAAATGACTTATAATGTGGATCTAGATGTGCATAACTAAGAGGGAATATTTCACACCTGAGTATACCAATGTTGGGATCGAACACCCTATGATGAAGATTCAAGGGTGCATCCGTAGAAGGGATGATTTCACACCTGAGTTTACCAATATTGTGATTGAACGCCCTATGAGGAAAATACAAAGGTGAATCAATAGGAGAGAATGTATCACACCTAATTTCACCAATGTTGGGATAAAACTCCCCACGAGATGGATCCATAGATTCATCACTAGGAGGGAAGATGTCGCACTTGATTTTAACAATTTTGGGATCGAACTCCCTGTTAGGAGGATCCATAGGTGTGTAACTAAGAGGGATTATGCAACACTTGAGTATAAAAATGTTGGGATCGAACACCCTATGCGGAGGATTTGGAGGTTCATCCCTAGGAGGGAATATATCACATCTTAGTTTACCAATTCTGGTATTGAACACCCTATAAGGTGTATCTGAAGGTGAACACTTAGGAGGGAATAAATCACTCATGATTTTACCAATGTTGGGATAAAAAAACCTATGAGATGGATCCAGAGGTGCATCACTAGAAGGGATGATGTTACACCAGAGTTTACTAATGTTTTGATCGAATGTGATATGAGGAATATCTGGAGGTGTGTCCCTATAGGGGATGATTTCATGCCTGATTTTACCAATGTTGGGATCAAATGACCAATGAGTCAGATCTAGAGGTATTCCCCTAGGAGGTAATATGTCACAGCTAAGTTTACCAATGTTGGTATCGAAAACCCTATGAGGAGTATCTAGAGGTTCATCCATACAAAGGAATATATTACACCCGAGTTTACTAATGTTGGGGTCGAACGCCCCGTGATATGGATCTAGAAGTGACACCCTAGGAGGGAAGATATCACATTTGAGTTTACTAATATTGGGATTGAACACCATGTGAAGAATATACGGAGATGTGTACCTAGGAGGAAATATGTCACACTTAATTTTATCAATTTTGGGATTGAATGCCCTATGAGGATGATTTAGAGGTGCATCCCTAGGAGGGAATATGTCATAACTAAGTTTACCAATGATGGTATTTAACACTTTATGAGGGGGATGCATCCATAGGGGGAAATATGTCACACATGAGTTTACAATTGTTGGAATTGAACCTTAATAAGATGTCTTACATACCCTATTTATGATAAAGGGATCAAACTCGATGTATTTTGATGCCATAATTTTAGGTCATGTGAAGGGATTGATCCATGTATTTTAAAGTCATAAAATAAGGATTCTCGTGTTGTGAAAGGAGTGTTGATGAGGTATGGTGTGAGGATTATTCATTAAAGCATCCCTTTTCAGTAGGATGACTCTTAGTTGTATATTTTGGGTCTTATGTGTGGAATCATCTCAGGGTATCAATCATGTCCAATGATTGATAAAGACTATGTGTGGCTTATGAATGGAAGCTCTCCTCTATGGGCGATTCATGTCCTGTAGTGGGAGAGAGAGGGTGTCATATCATGATGATCATACATGAGGTATCCTCTGTTTATCAAAAAGGGTAAGAGGTGTGGGGTCATACCTTGTCAATCATACATGGGGAATATTTTGTTCAATGCACAATGTAATGATAAAATTTTATGTCATGTGGTGAGGATGTTGTCATGTTTTTTAATGTTGTATAACTAGGAAATGGAAATAGTCATTTTTACATCATGCAGCTTAGACATGAAGGGAGTCACTCATAACCCCTAGGGATTATATAACAACCCCTCATGCCCCTTTAGGAAGGGATATGTGTTTGCACATCCGTGGAGGAGTGGTCAATCAAGGTTCCTATTTAGGGTACCTATATGATTATAATATATAATCATTTGGGTATATATTCTTAGAAGAAACAAGTATAGTTTTGTCTATACTAGAAGTATAGGGTAAATTCATTTGGGGACTAGGATGTTATTACATGAAACTGGTATGGGTTTTGGGCAAATATTTCATGAGAAGGGGGATCTATCATAAAGGGAATTAATGGAGTCAAGAGACATAGTTGTGTAAAACATTTAGATTTTCCCACAAACTAGGGTTGTGTGCAGACATATTATCATTACAAACACCCAACCAACCTTAAGAAGAGTCATGTGAGGATCACTCTATAGTAGACCAAGTCATGTTTCAGACCACAGATGTACTTACAGAAACATTTTCTACCTTTAAGGGTATATGATCATTTGTGTTTCACCTCATCATTATAGAATGAGAGTTGCATGAAAAATATCATCGATTCATATTCTGGAGTTCCTCTCCAAGGGTGGGGGTGAGCTTCTAATTATATCCAAAATCCCTATATGAGGGAATGAAAATCCTTGGGAGAAGTACTTGAGTTGAACACATCTTCATGCTTTATGGCTAGTGCTTGGATGCACAACATTTCTAGATTAATGTTCCCTTTGGTGTGCTATAGGATGGCTTCACCTATGGGTTGCATGAAAGTCTTCTTTATTTCATGCAAATTAATATCTTGTGCGCATGGGCTTTATACGTGTTGATGACTTTGAAAAAATTTGTAGAAGTATAAGTTACTTTTGTGAGAATTTCTATTGCGTGTATAATTTTATCATTGTGATAACTCACCAAAAGTTTCACGTAATCATATAATCATCCCCAAAATTGTCCTTTTGGGTGGTTCATTCAAACCCAACCATTTGAGTCCCCATATGAGATTTAGGAACCAAAAATCCATATCCAGTTCATGGAATGTAAAGAATTTGTTTTGGAGTTGGGAGAAGTCTGAACTAGTTTTAATATGTTTTGAGAAGGATGAGATGGTTTGAAGAAGGTTGAGAAGAATATTGTTCTATGGATTTTGCAGTTTTATATTTTGTAAAAATGGAACATTCCACAATGTAAGAGTAATCTAGGTCGATATGTAGAGATACTCTAAACTAGAGTGATATCTATGTTTAACCAGGATGATATGTAAAAGTTATTTGGATGATACGTAAAGGCCATGAAATGAACCATAAATCCTTATATTTTTTTTGGATTAAATATATTTAAATGACATAACATGATTTATGGTACAACTGAAAAAAAGGGGAGAATTTTTTAACCAACTTTTGGGAATTTCATTTGTTTTAAATTTCTATTTGAGTTGTTTTCAATAGATGAAAATGATAAAAGTACGTGAAAGACTTGAAGAGACATGGTGACATGGATGAAGAAGTAACTATGGTTAGCATACATATAATAATTAAATTTTAGTTGTTGCAGATTCATAAAAATGAATCCACAATATTAGGTATATAAAGAAGACTGTAAATAAAGATGCTTTAATATCATTATAAATGTCATGGAATGTGAAGAATTTGTTATGTCATTAGAAGATGTTTTAGAAGGTTTAAAGTTGTTTGGAGAAGTCTGAGATGGTTTGAAGATGGTTTGAGAATGTTGAGATGAATTTTGTCCAAAATCTTTTGGATTCATATATTTTAGAAAAATATCAGCCCAGTACACAAGAGTAATCTAGTTAAATATGTAATGATAATATGAAATGATGATGTGATATGTAAATGTAACCATGATAATATATAAAAGTAACTAGGATGATATTAAAAAGTGATGGAGTTAATATGTAAAGGATTCTTGAATTGTAAAGGTGAAACATAAGAGTAATATGACAAATAAAAACAAACATAATGATATATAATGATAACTATAATGATACATAAATCTAGTTGCAAGTAATTGAAAAAAATATCAACATGTAAGGGTCACTAGGATGGTATATAAAGGTAACCAAAAAGATATGTAAAGGTAAATAAAACAAAATGTAAAAGTAACAAAGCTAATATATAAGGGTTGATTAGATATGATAATTCGAAAAGTGTAGAACCACACTATAATACACCAGAGTAAATCCAGACCATACATAAGATTAACTGGACCAGAAAAGCTGATACATAATGGTTAGTCAATTTTCTATTTTAAAACATAAAATATGATTGATAATGTTCCCAACAACAGATTTTGACATACATTATCAATTATATAATATGATTTATATTATAGCTAGTTGTGGATATTATCATGCCATGACATATTTTATGATCAATAAGAGTTTAGGAATCACACAATTATATTTAGAAGAATTAAATATAAGATATTAAGTAGATTTTGTGGATTTTTTTGTTGAATGAGCATCATGTTGTGAAAAAGTTATTTCCAACATTTCTAGAATATTTTTTTGGAATTTAAAATTAGATATTCATCTCAATATTTTAAGTGGTTGACTTGAATCGGAATTCACATTATTGACCACACTATTCATGTGGACATGTGTCATAACCAGAGAGCATTAAAGAGTATTAAATTGATCCCAATCCTTGGTTCAAAGTGGGAAATTTTTTAAGATATATAAAAAATACTCATTTCAGTTTTAGAAAATAAAGAGATAAAGAGTCCAAATATATGTACATATCAAAAACAGAGAAGAAGAAGATAATAGAGTCATAGATTGAGTTCCGTTGATCATATCAGGTTTTTAAAAGAATAATAACCAAATAAGAAGAGTTACCCAATTACATCTAGATGTTTTTTACAAGCAGTGAATCATGATAATTATAGTGTGGAATTATATTCACATGGAAGTGGAATTTTTTTACTGCTATGATTTTTTGGAATTCTTAGACTCAACCCTCACACTGAGGAGTTGATTTTATTAGGACTTATAAGAGTGAAAGAACAATTAATTTTGACTAAAATTGAGTATAAATTCTAGAGTTATAAGAAATATAGATTCAATTTTACATTCCCTTTATGAAGAGTCCCACTTGTCTATAAATTAAATTTTTCTTCCCCAAACTAGTTCAAAAATGAGAGGAAAATGGAATCACCCTTGGATTGATTGTGATTCTTTCTAGAACATTGTATTTTGTGGTTTTCAAATGGTCTTAGGCCCATGGTCCATGTCATACAACCTGCATATATGGTACGTTCTGGACTATAAAAATATGGCATATTTTTTTAATCGTATTAAATGAACAAGGGATAAATACCACTTTATTATACAAACTAACCTTAAAATATAGGGGCTAGCTTACCGGCCAGAAATAATTTTTCTTTTTAATTTTAAAGTTATTTCAATTTAACATAGAATTTTATGATGGGAAACTTATATATATATATATAATTATGGGGTCTCTATAAAGTGTTTATTATTTAATATTCTTTAATAATATGGGTTTTTATTATTTTTTTTAAATTATTTTTAATCTTGATTACATATGCAGGTCAACCCCCAAACTAGTCCTCTAAAACTGCAGAATAGAACAATCTCAAATTTTTGATTCCCACATTAAATTTGGGCCTAATTGGAAAACACATCTTTAGCTTAGTCCATGTAGGCTTGAACCATGACACCTTGTTCTAGTCCATTAAGTACCCTTAATTGTAAGGGAAGCATGCCTTGGTATTAAGTGATTGTGAACAAAAAAATGAATCCACTAAATGTGAATATAGTGAATTTTTTTTGAATTAATATCACCATTTTTATTCTCTTTTGATTAACCCTTAATGATGAATCAAAAAAAATCATGGTGTGTGTTTATGATTTAATTTTTTATTCATATTTAATATTCGGTGAGATAAACATATAGAGAATGAGAAAAATTGAATGTGTTCCTTTGAATGGGGGAACAAGATCTTCACAACCAAGGGGAATAAAAGAATATAAAATAATAATTTGTTGTGCACTCTAATTCATCCTCCTCTTTGGGTGTATGCATTCAACATGGTCTAAAAAAAATTATAAAACTCTATTTAGCATCAATATTATATTCCACATCCACATAAAATGAAATTTCAAATCATGAGCATTACATAGATCTTTGGGGAGTAACTCCTTGATTTTTTTAGAATTATGTTGCTACATCCTCTATTATAATATGATCCTTCTCTATTTGTACTTCATTTGGATTGTCAGTTAAATCACCTTCTTATAGAAAATCCTCTTATTAAAATGATACTCACATATAAGTAGGGGGCATGAGAAAGGGGTTATATAATATTAAAAGAGAATACTTAGATCTGTACATAATAAACAAGGGAAACATCATTTTCATATGATCATTATTTAATTAAATAATTATTATAAAAATTAAACCATGTAATAATTTAAAAAATAAATAAATAATATTCAAACATACATAGATTGATCTAAACTTCATGATCGTTTCACTTAAAAATGCTATAATAATTCATAGAAAATATATCATTTTCATATTAAATGGTTATAATGAAATAAATATTTTAAAATCATTCATTTATGGTCTATTAAAGTACCACATTAAAAATTATAGAATAAAGTATAATTATGTTTTTAATTCTATTATTTTCGGAATGTCCCTTATTTTATTTTAACTAAATAATTTTTTCCACTTTAATTTATCTTAATAAATGGACAAATACATTTTTATTATAAAAATTATATATATATATAATAAAATAAATAAATAAATAAAAAGGAGACGGATTGGGTACGGATTGGTGTGGCCCATGTGCTACTTGGGGAAATAAATAAGGGCATGTCTATCCCTCAATTATCCAGATCATTGCTAATAACCTGCATATCTTCTATTCGATGGTTGATTTGGCCATTAAGATTATGTTATGGGATATAATTCACCTTTTACTTGTGAATCCAAACCAGATCTATGTGAGAAGTTGACCATCAGATACAAAATGTAGAAAATTGATACATTTTAATCACTCAAGTCAAATATAATAATAAAAACTTAAGTATAGCTACTATGATACAATGTGTAGGATCAATGTTCAAAATAAATTTGGGTGGTGGGTATTAAATTTAAAATTTAATTTTAATTTGGAAACCCAAATTTGAAGAATGGGATTAGTGTGTATATTTTTAATAAAATATTAAAAAAATTAAAAAAAATACCTCAAGTAATTATCATATGATTTTATTTAGACTTGATTCCATTACATTCATTAGTCAAAAATATGAAATTGAATCCCTTTACTGATAATAACATGCTCACCATGAAGATCTGGTTGTCAGGCCCAATCTATTGGGATATCTTACAACGAATTGGGATCACTCCAATATACATGTGTCAATAATAGACGAATCTATTGTGTATATATCTCTAAATCTCATATAGAACTAGGAGATATCTCTCTTTCAATTTCAAAAAAAATATCTATAGAGGCCAACACTAATTAACACAACTTAATATCATAATATAACAACTATTTAGAATTAGAAAATTACAATTAGGACCCTTCCCCTTTATATAATTAAAAATTTAACCTCATGTCATTAAAAATAATTTACTTTGATATTAAAAAATAATATAAAATTTTATAAATAAATTAATTTGTTTTAAATTAATTTTTTTTAATTTATCACTAATTAAATAAAAAATAATTTGAGTTACATAATTAAATAAGTTATAAATAATAATTAATCTAATTTAATAATTACATGGGCTTGGACCATTTACATGGTATATTATCTCTCCCAATAAATATTCTCTTGTTTATTAACTCAAATAACTTGTGATTATATATATGTAAACTCTAAATCCAAATACCTTATTCCCAGTCAAGAAAACCTTAGGATTCAATTGCGATTTATATAACTCAAATAAAAATTAATCCATTAACCAAGTTACCTTATATTCTAATCAAATCAAATTTGACTGAATTTTATGAATTTCTAGACACACATAGTGTCAAACCAGATAGGTCTCTTTTAAAGTGGCAAGGAGTTTAACTCACAGATCAAGAGCATTATTTATCAAATGGCCCCTAGAGAGAAAGAGAAAATTCATAGAAATGGAAACCTTCAAATGAATTCTAATTGTGTCATATAATACCATTAACATATCATGTCTCATCATGTAAGATGTATTCACATGTCATTTTCCATTAATAATTGATCTATCTTTCTTTCACTTATTGATATGAACATTCTTGTAGTCACAATTTCCATAGATTTATCTCAATAAATATTACCTCAATAAAATGATAAAAAGATATATTCTTCAATAACATAGTTTAGAGAAATTCATTCATTATTTCTCAATTAATTCCATACCACTTGTGGTGAATCCAATTCATGTTACTTCTCCCCAAGTATATACATCATGGTTTTCATGATGCATATAACTATGAAATTATTTATGTATAATAATAATAATAATAATAACAAGTCTAAAGGACGTAAAAACAGTTACATATAATTTAGAATAAAACATAGTATGTGGAATTCTTATTAGTGAGTCTAGCCTCATGATCTCCTCTTTACGAAATTCATCCAGTATTGACTTTATGAGAAGAAGTCGTATTTACCATGGGACCCCTAACAATGGATAATCAGACATTAACTATGTCATTTAGTACTGATGTATCTAGAATATAATATAGAACTTTGATAATATTTTAATGGCATTCCCAAGTTCTCATTATAGAATTTAATTCCATCCTATCGATGCGATAAATATTCTAATTATACTATTACATAAGTCATTAAAAAGTGTAAAAAATATGTAATGAGAATATTGTTGGAGCTAGTTCTATAGAACCGACTACTTTTCACTATATATTATATGTAAATTCATAGTATTCAATATTAATAAATTTATAATCACATATTGATTGATATTCTAAGTAACATTAATGTGATAGTGTCCTAGAGTATCTATCAAATTAGAAGCAAAATACAGTTCCCCTCTATAATGAGAAACTTTAAGTGTTATGGTGTAATGTCCCAACTAGGGTTCCACACATGAGATCCCTGAGCCAGACCACCACATGACCTCAAACATGCCTCCCTATACACTAGTGGCTGCTAACAAGCAGTAAGGATCTGATAAGTCAACAATGGGGAATCTATACCTTCTTTTATTAGAGTAATACCCCACGGGAAATAGATAATCAAATGAAAAATAACATATAATTTTAAACAATACCAATATCTCAATACAATTAAGGTAGGAGATATAATATACAAACTAAAGTAGAAAAAATGCCATACTAATGTACGTGTCAAGTGTCTAAAATGAAAACCCAGAAGAAATAAACTCATGACTCCCAGTGGGTCTCCAAACACATCTGGTTCCCTCAACCATTATCTATCCCGACTCAGCCATCAATTACAGTGACTTTTCCCATAACCTATCATGCATCCATTAAATATATTTCGGTATCGACTGGGCTACCATAGTAGGGTGTGAGTACAACCCAGTAGGCCACCACTAATGGTATCTAAATCAAATTTAGTCAATAACAAGTTTATGAAGTTTTATAAACAAATAATTACATTTCCTAATTAAACAATTATCACATTATTAATTAATCTTTATAAAACCCCATATACCATCGGGTTCCTAAGGACACCCGTACCTCAACACCTGCTTTGTCCTGCATAGGGTCTGAACCATGTTACATAATTAGTTAACATTGCATTATACCACATGGGATTACATTTTCCATGTCACTAAAATTTCATTATTATAGCCACCTAGAACCATAGTCAAATGCCAATGTTTTGGGTGTAGAACACCATGTCCAGCTCCCTGTGAGTATTTGGAGCATCAGTCCCCGTCTCACACTATTTAGCATATTTTGGTGTAAAAAAACATCTCTAGCACCGTGTTTATCAATCATGCACACACACACACATATCATGGCCATAGAAATTCAGGTCTAGCACCCCACTTCTCAATCATATATATTTGTTGTGGGTGTATAATATCATGTCTATCAACCCATTTCTCAATTATACTTATACATCATGGGTGGAGAATCTCATATCTAACACCCCATTTCTCAATCATACATATATTTAATGGGATTATAACTTCAATTCTAGCACCCAATTTCTTAATGAAACATATATATCATAATATATCACATTATCACATGTATCTCAATATCACATGTTTTCTCATTGTCATGTCAACCAAGAATAATAAAAATTATTATTATTATCACCATTGATCCCCACAAAGATCCATTAATTAATTCATACATTAATTAATCTATTTCCATTGATTACTTTGCCAATTAATTAACCATATTTATCCCATTAATTAATTCACCAATTTACTAATCATATCCATTTTATTAATTAATTCAATATTTAATTAACCACACTATTTCCATTAATTAATTAAGAAATTAAATAATCCTTTCACAATATTAATATCCAATAATTAATTCACCAATTAATTATTCTCAATTCCAAATTCAATTATTCAATCAAATCCCCAATTCATTAATTCATTAATTGACCACATTAAATAATAAAATTTTGGAATTACAATTTCTAATAGAATCCTTGAAATTCTATAATACTGTACACTTAATTGATAATAAGACTATGGGATTTGAATAATAGACCACCTACCTTTATTCATTGGCGAGCGATCGCAAAAGGAAATCCCCAAAATTGAGCAGCATAATGACATAGATCAGGATACAAATTTAAAACCCAATATGAAGATTAAGAAAAATAAGATCTATTAATTATAGATCTAGATCCACAATATTATATCTAGATTAATAAAATCTATATCTATATTTAGAAAAATAGATAATAACATACCACCAAAAGAATGAGAGAATATAAAATGATGAATGAAAAAATAATGGGAAAATATCCAATTATCGGACGGGACTGAGATCTTCAATCCAAGCGTCTAATTGTGAATAATGGAGATCGGTAAGGATTTTAATTCATCTAGAGATCTACATGATTATGAAAGACTACCTGTGGTCAAATGGGGGTCAAATAGGGTGAGTTTTGGGGGTTTGGGGAATTGAAAATCTAATTTTCAGGTGACTTTAATTCTATCTCACGGGTTGCTGGGTAGGGGAGCACAATTTTCCCTAACCACGTGCATATTAATTTATGGGTTCATGATTACTCCTAAGAGGGTTCACTATTAGAAAAAACTTGATCCAACCATGAAAATACCCATTGTCCAATGTTCAACTATTTGCTGGGCTAAGGTGGATAGTTTTCCCAAACCATGTGCCAATCATGCATTGCTCTATTTCCTTAATATTTCTAAAATTTTCACCCAAGAAACACCCCAAGATAAAATAAAAACAAAAATTATTGAAAAATAAATATGGGTACCGGTAAACGAGCCCAAGACAACTCTAGAAAATGTCAGGATATTACAATATCCGTACGCTATAATAGATAATCCTTGATCTATGATACCAAGTATCTCTAAGATTCCACATAGATAATATTGGGAAATTTATCCCTCACACATTATTCCATTTTCCAGGTTTCCTCATACACATGCCCATGTTTCTACAATATACAAACTATCAACATAGTCTTTCCCTGAAACACATTCACACTACGACCCAATGCACATATCGAATGTGTGTCAAATGATGTGTTTATCTCATTCCCAACATCATCCATGTCAATCACATGAGAAGGTTCATGGTGATACCTACATAGTTGTGACACATGGAAAAAATCTTGCATAGAGCTATATTTCTATGGAAGAGCCTATCAGTATGCCTCCATCCTGATTCTTTCCACAACCTCAAACAAACCGATAAACCTAGGTGGAAACATTACCTATATCTAGATCATATGGTGAACCAACTTAGGAGAAACCAAAAGAATATATGATCACCCTCTGTAAACTCTAGGGGTTGTCTCAGTCCATCGACAAGAAAGTATATCTCCTTACTATCTTAGTCTAGTTATTAATAAAATTATTCAACTATATTAGAAGTATCTTAGAGAAAAAATGTTATAATATCTCTTTTATCATCATACTTTTACCCAAACACAAATTTATTGTATTGTGGTGGTTAACTTTCTATTATCAAGTTCTCTATCACTCTTTATTAATCTATGAGAGTTAGTTTCTCTTCCATATCTATGTTTTCATGGAATATTAGTATATGTAGTCTCAGGTGACCATTGTATTTATCTATTTTCTTTTAATGTTATATTTTTATTGATACTTTTTCAGATGAGGGACTTTTAATGATGTTTCCAATTCCAATTTTAAAATTGTGAGGACACAATTTCCAAAAGGGGGGAAGGATGTAACATTATATGTAAATAAGTAATATGAAATTTTTTTATTTATTAATATTTGTGAATTAAATATTAATTTTAATTTATATGGGATTCTATGTTCGATGGCGTACTCGATATGAAATAACTGGTTTCGCTGAAATATTATGTTGCACACAATGTTGAGTCATACTGAAAAATTATATAATAATATTATTATTTTAAATGGTAGTCAACACATAGCCATTGTATTGGTGGGAATTAATAGAACTAACTAAAATATGATTATATATGTTTTTTTAAATGTTTTTATATTTATCCAATAAATGTTAGAGGCTTAAAATGTGAATGAATATAATTTTAAGCATAAATACTATACTATTCATTAAAAGATCGATTTACCACCTTTTAATGATAAGCCTTTTTAAATATAGTTTTCTTCACTTTTCTATGTTTTATTTTAAAAATAAAATTCTTTTTTAGAATCGTGACATCAAAATTTAAATTGGGTAAATATTTGGCATTTTTTCTCACAAAATTCATTTTTTAATGAATATTGAAAAATAATATATTTTAATTCAAAACAACCATTTAATATAATTTATTTATAAGGATAGATTATAATTTTAATTGTTTTAAATGTTTAATTATATTATGTTTTAACTATTTAATCCAATGTTGGTAATTGGAAGTAATTTCACGTTTAAATTAGACATAAATATGTGTCAATCTTTTGATAGTTTTTATTTATTAAAAACATGCTTTTGTTTTGACATCAGGAATGAATTTGAAATTAATTTGTTCCACCTTTGTGTTTTGAATTTTTAAAAATGGAATCAATATTTGGAATCAAGAGCTCCTCATTTTTTAAATATGTAAATTTTATGTTTAGATGATATGAAAAATTACTTTAGTAAAAAAAAAATTTACCATGGTTAAAGGGTAAATCTAGTAAATAATGGTAAAACAAATTATTATAATAATATAAAATTTCACTAAAATGTGTCCAAATCCTATTGGTTGATATATTTACGACCATGGGCATCCTTGTGTCTATTTTGGGACCCCGTGGAGTCACTTGGGATTGATAATGACACTTTATATTAATTAATTTAAAGTAAAGTGAAAAATGACTTAAACATATATCTTTTAGTAAATAATTTTTTACATAAGGTAATATAAATTATCTCTTCTACTATAATTATTAATTTTAAAGATAACAATATTTACTACATCATGGTATTTTTTTATAATTATTAGACATCAAATAAATAAAATTATTTATGACACAATAATGATGATGTGTGTACCTAATTAGTGAATGATTTAAGTAAATAAGCTTATAAAGATTAAACATATATCCAAAACCTGTAAAATTATTATTGGATGATTTTATTTCGAACATTATTCATCATATATTTGACTTTAATATGTTTTTTACCTTTAGAAACCGAAAATAATTATATAATAAAATAATATTTTTAAACTATCCTAAAGAGCCCCCCTAGAAAAATCCCTCACTTCTAACCCATTACTCACAGTTATCAAGACACTTGGGTAGTAAAAAATCTAACCCATTAATCTCATAACATACCTATACTCATACTTTAAGCCTTCCCCTAGGAATAAAGAATATAAATTAATCCTTTTGGTTCAAACCAAAGGGACATACCCGATTTAAAGGTAATATCTTCTCTTAAGTTCTTTTGTTTTTTTTTACTTCTCCAACCCCAAACCTCTTTTTATTAATTTATTTTTAACAAAAATATTATACTCAATATAATAGGTTGTTTTTATGAGAAATATTTGAAATACACTTACACACAACTCCATCTAATGGGTAAAGAACATACTGTTTCTGTAGACGGTGAACTAGTGCCTCACGAAATGATGATTGTTCAATCTTATCCTACCACCTCATATGGCGGCCATTAAGATGTAACTATATTTATATGTGATATATATAATATTTATATTGTTTCTATGAATCTATTTTTTTATTTATAGAATAACTTTACGGTTTCCATAGTGGGTAAATACGATAATTTCATTTGAGGAAGTGTGGACTACCACCCCTCAATGTGATATGACTCGTTGATGCCATACGTGGAATGTATAAAGGAAGGAGATAATTAGATTATATATGATATTGTAATAGAATTATAATATACATATTTATCATTACATTTTCATTCCATTAAATATGAAATAGAAATGAAAGTAGCGTTCATGCGTACGTACGACTTACCGTCTCCATGAACGGTGCATTTCATTTCTTATCTCCAAATGTCATGTACTAATATAAATATATATATATATATATATTGGATATAAATGATATATATTATATCTAAATAATGAATATAATTCTTTAGATAAAGGAATTTTGACCGCATGGACAATTTATAATTATAAAAAGTTCATTTTTAACTCATGTTCTGAACATCAACAAAATGTCTGATATGAACTCAAATAATTAACTAATTGTTATAGAAATGTAATAATTTATATAAAAGGAATAATAATATTTTATTTTTTTAAGTAATTAGAAATTAAATTTATTTTATTATTCAGGAGATTAAAGAATGATCGAGTCGGGTCGGACACATGGTAAGGGGTTTCTTATCCAACTTCTAATTCTGTGAGATTTCCAATGTTCGTCACTTTTTTATTGCATGTGGTGTATTGTTTACTGAAATTTGATTTATATTATCTTGATTCTATTTACATTTAGGGTATTATGTGATTAATTTGGTGGTTATTAACTTTTGGTCATACGACTTGATCGATTACAACGTGGTGAGGGGTTTTCATCTCACGTCTTATTCCCGCGAGATTCATGCTATATTTTCCACTATTTCATTTTGTGTGGTAAATTTACTGCCCATTATTTTACTATTTGTGTAATATACATTAATTTATGGGTATTTATATCTTCATTGAATTATAATTATTTCTTGGGGTGTATGTTTTGTATGTTACCAAATCAGAAAGGGAACCATTCAACCTCCTCTATTTGAAAAGACTTATTTTTGTTATGTCTTTTAATTGGCATATTATTATGTTGGTATATGTTCTTATATATCCTTATTGCTATAAATTTTATATCCAAGTGATGAGATAACATTTTCTCTCTCATATACTCATTTTTTGAATATTAATGTGACGTTGTTAGGCTGTCGAATTTTAGTAAGGGAACTTCTTCACCCAATTTCAATTCTTTGGGTTAAACTTTTACTTCCTGATTATATCATGTTATAAATATGTGTGAATTACATATGATTTTTTCACACTTAATATACACTAATATTTTGTGTATTCCTATTTTTCACACATAATTATGTAATTGATTTATCTTTAATCTATGGATACTGTCTTTGTAAGAGATTTCGTCTCAATTTACATTCCCTTGAGACTTCATTGTTGTTATACACAAATTCACTTTTATATGGTGTATATACTGTACTTTGGATTATTATATCATGAATACATTTATTTTCATGATATTATAAAGTTTTGATTAAATTTTATTCCTTAATTATTTTTATTCAAGCATCTCTCATTTGGTTAAGAACCCCTTAACTAAAATATTGTTTTAAATATTTATTCTTATAAATATTTCTCATTAATGTAAATGTTTTAAAAATGGTTTTAAGGATTTAATTATATTGAAATTAATGTTTTCAAATGTTAATTCCCTTAAAATCTTTAAAGTGGTATGTGACACTTTGATTTAAAAATATCTTTATTAAATATTATAAAAAGTTTTGAAAATGGTTTGATAAAGCATTGTTTATTTCAATATCTTGATTTTATATACTTTTATTGTAATGTGGAAATTTTATCATTACTTTATGGTTGTGTTATGTGTTATGGTCATATTATCCTTATTGGGCATTGTTTACGTATACGGGTGGTTCTGTGATAAACCTAGCGCAGGTGAGCCTGAGATAGCTCTCCAATGCATTGGGTAACATGATGGAGGTAAAAATTAATGCTTCTACCAAGATATTTAGAGAATATACTATGGTTGTGTATTTCAAATGTAACTCCCTACGTAGTTATGATAGATACAATGTATGTATGATATGGATGCCACAAGTTACTTTTATGATTTATGATTTCTATGTGTTATTCATAAATCTTATGATTTCATAAGGTGTGTTTTGATTAAAAAGTATGGTTTCATTGATTTGAAGTTATTGATGGGTTAATGTCTCTTTTCCTTATTTTGTAACACTTACGAAGCTTTTTATGCTCGCCTCATGTTTTTGAAATGTTTTCCACATGACTTAAAGATGAATGGGGTCAAGAATGGGATCATGGAAAATTCATGTTGTCTAAAACATGGAACAAGACATGTTTCATTTTAAGAGTTTTTATTTTATGATAAAAATGGTTACAGAGTTATAGTGTCTACATGTAATTTTAAAGTTTATATGTACTAGTTATGGCCTAATTATCTAAAACACTAAACATGAAATGATCCTTAATATGAATTATTCATTTAATTCAGTATTATTCAATGTTTTCAGGCCAAGTCCTTATTGAGAGGCTCTCAACATTCATTCCATGAAAATGAATTATTAGTTATTAGCACACCAATAGAGAGAGCATCCTCTCTTATTTATAGTGGAATTGATAAAATACCTGGTTGGTTCCCTGACCCCCATTTATTTCAACATCCACTAAATAAATAATTTTGATGAAAGAAATTTCATCAATATTATTTATTATGTTAGCACTTACTTGTATTATATATAAAATATATTACGTGATAAAACTAATCCATTTAACTCAACTCACTATCCCGCATAATATTAAACGAACCTTGAATATTAAAATAATATTCGTTCGATTTAATATTTTTCTCATAATTTCTAAACGTGTACATATATTAAATAAATTCAATCCCAAATATTCATAACATTAATATTAATTAATTCATTCTATTCTTTTTGTGATCGACAACATATAAAATACTCGGACCCTGTGGTGGGGCCCACTATGTCTATATTCCTATTCGACTGAATATGGAGGATTCATGAATATGCTATTGTGTGTGACCCTCTAGCCCCTTATCATGATTGTAGTGAATAAATTCATAGAACAAGATTGGAGTATAGAAACCCATCATGGCCCCTAAAGATATAAGGATAGTCAGAGCAACGAATTCCATCCTACAAAAACTAACTGTGTACTATAAAATCTTTGTAATTAAATATATCTTAAATAAAGACGAACACTTGTGTCATTGTCCTTTTCTTGATTTATTATTTGTTGAACTTACTAGATGGATTTAACTTAGTACTACATTGGCCAAAGAGTTTTTAAGGCAGCACCATCCTGATCAAATAGGCATGAGATATACAACTTCCTAAAAATGGAAGCAATAGATCCATTCTTGACCATTCAACCAATGTCAAACCACCAATGATGCACCCAACATAAGTTTCCTTGCCACAATTTATATACCATAGTTTTCGCCTTGCATCAAAGTACATAATCAGATTTTACACATTAATAATGTTCTCAATTCAAGAGACTAATACACATGTCTATAGATAGGAATGACCAATGACACCCAAAACATATGGTGTTCCTATTGGCGGGGCTGTCCTCATGATCACACTAATAGAGATCACCAAGTGTGAAATTCATGAGAAGAAGTATCAATGCTTATGAGACCCTATAACCTGATAGTCATACATCTACTATGTCTAGCCAGTAAGTTGTACATAGACTATAGAACATATATTTAATATTAATGTGATAGTATCTTGAGGTTCTCATTATAGAATGGGATCTGTTATAACCTCTAAAAACAACAATTACCCATTTGTAATTACCATTATAATAGTGGAACCAGAAAGGTGTATACTATAATGGTAAAATGACATCATGTATAACTAATTGTACACATGATATGGTAACCAAATTTATTGAATAGTTGGGTCTAAGGCACCAACGATTTAAATAATAACTTGGAATGTTGAAAATCTGGACACAAATGGATATATATTTTTGTGTTGAAACATTAACCCTATAAAATTGTTAACTTGTTATACCACCAATTCAAGGAATTATTTGGAATTATATTATCTAGTAATTATAAAAATTTCCATGAAATCTGAGTATTTAGGAAAAGTTTATGGGACCAAAATATAAGTGATATCACGATTGTTGAATCAAGTTCATCATTGGATTTTGTTACCATTTCATCCATTAAAACATATTATACGACTTGAGGTATTGAAATAAAATATGTATCCTGGGAAATTTATAATTATTTTAAAATATTTCAAACAACAATTTTCGACAAATAAATTTTTAAGATAAAAATACTAGAGTGTATTTAAAATGGGAAACTAAAATTTCCATAAAATTTAAAAATTCCTTCCTTAATTACAAATTAAAATTTATTTATCACTTAAAAATCAATGTGGGAGAATTAAATAATTTATTATGAATATAATATTAAATAAAATAATATTTTATCATAAATAATACCAATGATTTTGATGATAAATCTCAAATGGTTGATATAGCTAAGAGGTTTTCCAATGCTACTTAGAGATATTAAATGGGTTGAAATAGATTTCACAAAAAGGGGAGAATAATCTCACTTTATCTTGATTTAATTAAGTTAGGGATAATAAAACTTTCCTACTATGAAACTTGTGATGATCAATGAAAATTTCATTCAATAATTGTATGGATGAAGGTGGATTATATATGAGTATGCATTCTCAAGGTGTTGTGTGAGAAAGGGGGAGAATGAAAATCATAATTTTGGTAAGATTTACATTTAAATTTTTATGTAAAATGGTTGGAAAATCTAGTGATCATAAGTCCATATACTTGGGACCTTAAAGGTATTTGAAAAAGGATAGAATTATGATACTATTAATAGAAAAATCTATTTCTTCATGCACTTGAATATATATTTTCTGATTGATTACAAATCCTCTCCTGATTTAATAATATTATTATATGTTTAAATGTTCAATTTTTCTCAATTACATGATGTAATATTTTTGTATATATTATATATTTTAATTTTAGACTGATTAATGTATACTTAACTTTAATTATTTCATAATATTTCTATATAAAAAGTTATTTATATTTCATGTTTTGGTAGTTCATAATATGTTCAACAAGTTTTATTTTGAGTTACTAGAATAACATAGTCATTTGGGATATTAAAATACCATTTTTACATGTTTTCTACAATTCTAATATAGATAATACATTGTACATGCTGGATCCAAATGGTAATCCACATAACTAATTCAAAACTCATGTAGCCTATTTTGAATCCCCATAATTGATTTTCCAATTTCATTTACTCTTGGTATTTTGACCATATCTTAGTCTATTGAACAGTTAAAGGATTAATTATTATTTTTTAAATATAATAAGATTCCATACATTTCATTAGAATAAATGAACTTATAAATCAATGCCTATCATGTCTGGAATTAGGTCTGAAGTCATTGAATTTTTTCTATCTGGGTTCTTCTATTATAAAGTACTATATTTTTTCTCTTCTTTAATGATAACAATAGTTAAATAGATATTATTAAGGAGATTATTAATTCTGTAGAAATATATGATATTTTATAAATATAATTCAAAAGGGACCAAATATAATTATTCCATTATCAATGTACTTTTTAGCTCTGAAATTTAAAAATCCAATCACTTTAATATTTTCCAGAATTCACGTTTGTGAATTAACTATGTGAGGAATTCATATACATGAGAAAATCACTTAAGTGAATCACATATGTGTAATTTCCTCTGTTAATCCCATATGTGATTCAACTATATTGATTCCCTTACACAGTAAATCACTTAAATGAGGAATTTGTATACATGATTCCCTTACATAGTTACTCACTTACATAATTATAATATGTGAAATGACTATATAGTGAATCACTCATTTTATTTTCCTAGATGGTCAATTTTATTAATTATAAAAAAAATATTACATGAAAAATTCATACATGAATTTGGTTATGTAGCTTAATAAAAAATCATACAATGAAATTCTCAATTTTATGTTTTATTTCATATTTAAATTTTCTAAATGATGATTTATAATTCATAAATTGTTGTAATGAATTTATAAAATCATATTAATTATATAGAACCTATGGGAAAATTTTGATTATTGTAAACATTTTTTATAAATATAAAATAGTTTTTTTAGATTCACAAATGAAATGTACAACATTAAAAACAAAAAAGTATTTTTATTATTTTATGTTGTTATCATCGATTTTATTTTTTCAAAATTAATATTATATGATATTAAACTCCTTGAAACCTATTTAAATATTATTAATATAGTGTTATTATTTTTTGATTTTCTCCTCATATTTAATGTTCATCTTAAATTCAAAATTGTTATTTTCATGATATTTATCATTAAACTATTATTATAGATACTGTTTCAGTTATTTATTAGATGATTTAAAATTGGTTTCAATTCGTGTTTATTATTTTAAATTTTGATCACGAGTTTAGAAATTATTATGATACAATAATATCTTGGTCTCTTTCTCTCTCTCTATATATGATAATTCATTTTTTATCAGTTTAATTATTTTAAAATTTTCTAACTATTTTCTTGAGTGTATAGTATATATAGATTTTTATTTAAAGGAATCAGCGATGCCTCAAAAAATACATAGAAATAGAAATTTATAAAATGATGTGTGCTTATTAATTAAAGATATAAAAAGTGTTTAAACTATGAAAACCTTTAGGTGATCCTGTACATTATTTTTAATACTTCTAGATGACCTCTCAAGAGCTGAAAAAAAAAATTTATTTGACTTCATACTACTTTGATGAGATGACTAACCTGATCAAACACTCATGAACTAGTACCCTTTTTTTATTCTTCTATTATCTATGATTTTGGTTTCTTGTTTCTATAACACTACTTCCCAAGTATCACACAAACTCTCTCTTTTTCTATTTGTGCTTTTACATATAAAATTATTAATCTTATTATATTTCTTCAGGTTATTATTCACATACTCTAAAGTTAGACCATTTCATTTTGTTACTCCTCTAGTCTAAAGTCAGTGTTTTAATTAGGTTGTGACAGCCCATATAAAATTCACCACATCATGGTTATTCCCAAATTTTATAAAAAAGGATACTATAATCATGGTATGGTTCCCCTTTAAAATCATTTCACTGAAAAAATATATCTTACTGAGTATAGAGGTATAAGATATGAATATTTTAACTTTATTAATTGATTTAAACAATCGATTTATTTTATTATTTTTCTTAAATGTTTTCTTTTCAAACCCTATAGACCATCTTCCAGTACCCATTCTGACCTAACTATTGGTATTATAAATTCATTCCATAAAATATAATTAGATTCTATAATTATTATAATATGATACCAAAAAATTGGCATTGAAATTTAACCTTTATAAGGACAGTTTATGTTAACTATTCTCTTTCTCGATACCAAACAATTGGTATTAGATCTTGTTCCTTTTGAACTTATCCAATCCTTTTATAGAGTCTGTTGTTTATATTTTATTGTTCTATCATATTCATAAAAATAAAAGTGTAAAGAAAAATATATTTAAGAAGGATGAATTTAATGTAAATGATGATGGGATTCCATAGAAGCCAAGACTCTTTGATGGAAATTATTGTGGCTACTAGAAATCCCTAATCGAGGAATACCTAAAATTGTTATGCATAGAGAACTGGTCTATAATAGAACAAACATAAACTCTACCAGAATATGAACCATAAAAACTTATAAAATATTTTGTTGTTAAATATATTTTAAATTACAAAGTTATGAATATATTATACTATTCTATTAACAAAATAATTTTCAGTAATGTATGTTCTTCTAAGATAGATCATTGGATTTGGAATATTCTACATGACACTCACCTTGTCCCAAAAAAATTAATTTGAACTAGTCTTGTAATTCATTGACCTAAGTACCATGAGTACAATATGACTGAAGATTAAATAGTAAATAAAATGTTCCACTAATTCATAATAATTTTGAATGGAATGAATTCAGTTAGATAATCATTGGAGAAACCCAATCTTGTTAAATGATTCCTACAATCACTACTGAATAAATGAAATGCAAATAAGGTTCCATTCATGAAAGATAGAGATTCAAATAGTACACTCTGGATTAATTGATTGGATCACTACTATAGTATGAACTGGAATTGAATAACATAGAAGAATAGAAGTAAACAAAAAGGAAAGGTGTAGCATTTAAATATTATTTTCACTAACTCTTAGGATAATGAAATACAAGATTTTGAAACAGATGATATGGCTTTTATTGTGACTGGATTCTATAAGAAAATGAAAAAGAAAGGATTAAAGAACCAATTTATAAGAAATACACAAAAGGAAAAACAAAAGGGAGATAAGAAAGGTAGTGTTAATTATAATAATTTAGATATTACATTTTTTGAGTGAAATAAGAAAGGACATATATAACTTACCTATCAAGAACTAAAAAAAGAAATAAAAATGAACAAAAATGAAGTAAAAAAGGCAATGAAAACTAGTTAGAGTTGTACTTAAGAATATGAGAAAAATATATTATGTTTTGCTTCATGTTTTTTATGGATAATGTTTGTGATGTGGGATTTTATTGTTGATGTTCTAAGTTTGATTATGATTTTGATAAACTAATGGGTTTTTAATTAAATTAAGAAATTAAAATATTAAGAAGTGATATTTTAAAAGATGATAATTTATATAACACTCTAAAAACAATTATGAAAAATATTAGTTATAAAAAATAATTAATTTTAATGGAGAATGAAAAATTAAGAAATATTACTTCTTATTATTATTCTACAATTTATGATTATTTGAAACCTTCTCATGATTTAAATGAAAAATTCAAAATTAATTTGAATTTTTTAAAGAAATTTTATTAAATTTTATTCAAGGACATGAATTATATCACAAGATGATATCTTTGAATAAACTAAATAAAAATAAATATGGTATTGGATATGACAGGATATTACCTCAAATGTGTCTATTTTTTTGTAAAATTTAAATATGTTTGTAATTATACTGTAACATGTTTTCAATGTGACATGAAAGTCACCATGCAAATTATTTTTCTATTAGGTTCAAAAAATCATAGGGATTAAAAAATGTATATTTCTAAATATTTTTTATCTATAGTACCACAAAATAATTTTTTAAATTCTATATTAGTACTTAAAAATTGTATTACTAATCTGAGTGGACCCAAAGTATATTGGGTACCAAAATTTTAAAGTTATTGAATTTTTTTTGGAAATATGTTTTTGATATCTCAATAATGAAATTTCATATATGGATAGTGTATTATATAGAAATATGATTGGGGACCCATAAAAATTTTACACTTAAAACACATGTGAAAGAGTAACTATTAAATTTGGATATAATTTTAAAATAATAGTAATAGATTTTGGTAAAGTGGGTATTTTTAATTATATATTTATTTCAATTTTTTTATTTTTTAAAAGATTAAAATAAAATTTAATTATTATATCTCAATTAAGTGATGATGGAATGGATATTAAATTTTAAATGATAAGTTTTTAGTTTTTAGGGATAATTATTTATTATTATATGGAAATAAAAAGGAAAATATTTATATTACTGATTTTGTTAACTAACTATTAAACATGTTAAGTGCTTTAATGTTTTTTAGAATGACAACATTATTTGGAATTGATGATTAGTTCATATTAATTTCATACTGTTACATAATATCTCTAGACATGAGAATGTGTTGCAGTTACATACCTTGAAGAAAGAATAACAAAATGTTAGTGATGCATGAATGAAAGGAAACCCATGAAAAGTTTCATTTAGACATATCATTCAGATAAGTACTAATAGACCATTTAAGTTAATATGTCTGGATTTATTTGGTCCTAATAAAATATCAACTATTGGAGGAAAGAAATTTACATTAGTCATTTTTGATGATTATAATAGATTTACATGGGTTTATTTTCTTTCTCATAAAAATGATACTTTATCTAAATTTATTACATTTTTTAAAATTTATTTCAAAGTTAAAATTCTTGCATGATTATTTATATTTTTAGTGATATAGGAGGTCAATTTTATAATTTTTATTTTGAAAAAAAAATTAAAAGAATTTTTATTTTCTTAATTATTCTCCTCCTAGAACACTACATAAAATTTTTGTTGTAGAATGGAAGTATAAAACTCTTATTTAATTGGCCAGAACCATGTTAAGTGAATATAATTTTCCTTCATATTTCTGGGATAAAGCCATTTTTTCTTCTTATTTCATTTCAAATAAAAATTTTCTTAGAATATTGATAAAGTATATTCCTTATGAATTATTTAAAAATAAAAATCCTAAATTTGGCCACTTTAGTGGTTTTGGTTAAAAAATTATTTTATTTTAATTTCAATGAAAACTTTAGATATATTTGATGCTAAAATAGATAATGGTATTTTATTTTTTGTTCTAATAATAGTATAGTTTTTAGAGTTTATAATAATAATACTATGGTTATTCAAGAATCAATTAATGTTATTTTTGATGAAAAAAATGTAAAATTAGTTCCTAATTCTACTGATTTTTTATGTGTTTAGCTATTTTAATTTTGGTTTGGAAAATTAAAAATATATTGATGATTCATTTTATGGGGAGAATAATCCTTCTCGAACATGTCCTAAATCATAGAAAACTCATATATATCATCTTGTCAAAAATGATACTTGTAATGTTAGATTTTTTATTAAAACTAGGAATTATATTTTATTTTTTTGTGCCAAATCTACATTTATTTCTAATTTTATTTCTAATATTGTTAATGATTCTAAAATAGATTTTAACTTTATTTTTTCTATACAATATGAGTTTATTATGTTTTTTAGAAATAGTGTTTGGTCTTTAGTATAATGGTCGTAGGATTAGAAATTAATCAAAACTAAATGCATATTTATAAATAGTCTAGATGAATCTAGATAGATTGTCAAAAAATGCTACACTTACTACCCAAGGAAACTCTCAATAAGAAGGTGTTTACTTTGAAGATTCATTATCACCTTTATTTATCTAAGAGGATATTAAAATATTGTTATATTTTTTTTATTTTCAAGGTTTTTAATTTATATAAAGTGGATCAAAAAATAATATATTTGTTTCTATTAAATAATGGTTTCAAGAATGGTGATGATGAGACTACACATTTTATTAAAATAATTTCAAATGAAATTTTAAATATGAAATTTTTTTTTGATTCTTTAGTTTTTAGTTCTTCTAGTAAATTTTTTGTAATTATTTTTCTACTTAGATGTCATATGAGTTTGAAATGAAAATAATGGGAGAATTAAAGTTATTTATTTGTCTTCAAATTTCTCAAAGGAAAGATGTAATTTTTCTTAATCAATCAATGTATAATAATATTTCGGTTAAAATATTTGGTCTCGATTCCTCTAAACCTATGAAAACTCCTAAAAAAACATGTTGAAAATTAGATATTAATTCATTTAAAAAATATAATAATATTAAAGTATATAGAGGCATGATTAGTATATTACATTATTTAATTTCATAGAACATGATATCATGTCTAGTGTTTGTTTACGTGAAAGATTTAATGTTGATTCTAAATAATTTCAAATTAAAGATATGAAAAGAAGAATTATATATTTGAAAGTAACTATTAATTTTGGATTGTTTTATTCTAATTATAATTGATTTTATTTGATATAGTATTCTGAATTTTATTATAGAGGATGTGAAATTAAGAGAAAAATAACTTCATGTATATTTAATTTACATGGAAAAATCTTAATTTCTTAGTCTTCTAAGAAGCAATTATTTTTTACTTTATATACTACAAAAGGTGAGTATATCTCCTCTACTAGTTGTTGTGCTCAAAGATTATATATTAATAATAAATTGCAAGATTTTGGCATTTATATTAATAAATTTCTTATTTATTATGATAATATATCATAAATATCTAATTTTAAGAATACTTTATAGAATTCAAGAACAAATATTATTTATGTTTGATTTCACATTATTAGAGATTATGTGAATAAGGGTGATATTGGTTTACAATGTATCCCTACTAAAAATTAACATAGAGATATATTCAACAATCCATTAAAAATTTATCAGTTTTCAAAACATAAAATTGATATTGGGATGGTGTAATATTTATAGTTTTATGTTTTCATGTGTTTAGGGGGAGTTTAAGTATGTTTTTCTGCTAAAAATTTAAGATTTACAAGTAATAAAAAAACATGGAATCAGTTTTTTTTGATTAATTGGGTTTAAATTTTATACATATTTTTTCATTATATATCTATTTTAAAACTTCTCATACATTTAATATGACGTTTACTTAACGATTAAACTTTCAATTTTCATTAAATATAATTTTTTTAAAATATTCCCCATTATTATTTCTTGAACATTCTTTCAAAAACTCTAATCAATTAATTTTATTATATGTTTTAAAAGTGGATTACATTATCATAGATCATTGTTAAATGTTTTAATTATTTTGATTATTTAAAAAAAGGGGGAGAAATATTTTGGTTATTTATGTTCGGTTTTGTAAAGAAAAAGGGGGAAATTATTTTTGTATGTTCTTGCTCGTATTTTTTTGATTTCCCACAACTAATATCATTATTTCTTAATATTATCATTTGTTTCATTATTTAATTAGGTTCAATAAAAAATTTTAATATTTATATATATCATATATATTTTAATTTTATATTTGTTAAATTATACTTAACTTTTATCATATCATAATATTTCTAATTAAAAGTTATTTAGATTTCTTGTTTTGATAGCTCAAAAAATGATATACCAGTATTATTTTTATTTATTAGGATAAAGAAATAATTTTTTGTATTAAAATAACTTTTATTTAGGTTTTTAATGCTCGCACAAAGAAAATACAATGTAAACCGTGTAGGCAAAATTTTATCGACATAACCAACTCAAAATTCACGTAGCCGATTTTGAATTCACATAGCCGATTTTCTAGTTTTCGTTATACTCTATATATTAACAATATCATGGGATAAAAAACAACAATATGAGTGATTATTTTTTATTGTAAATAAAATAACATTTAATAAATATAATTATAATAAGTAAAATTATTAATCTATCTTTATAATGTCCTAAATTAGGTCAAAATCATTAAATATTTTCTGTAATATATCTGCTATTTTCAGAACTATTTTATTTTGTTTTTTTATGATAACATGATTTATGTATATAAAATTAAGGATATTATTGATTAATTATATATCTAATAAAATTTTATAAATATATGTCAAAATGACCCAAATCTAATTGTTCTTTCATCAAGGTCCATTTTAGCTCTGATTTATGAAAAGGTAATCTATTTTCTGTTTTTAGGAATTACCTTATGTGAATTGATTTCGTAATGAATTCAAATACGTGAGAAAATATCTTACATTATTCACATAAAAAAAATTAATAGGTTAATTCCATAAGTGATTATTCTATATTCATTTCCTTATATCGTAAATAACTTGTGTGAGGAATTCAGATACATGCTTCCATTACATGGTTAATCACTTATGTAATTACCATACATCTGATGCCTATGTAGAAAATCACTTATGTAATTCAAAAATGTGTTAAATTTTCACAAATAGAGAAAAAATAGTATGTGAGAAATTATAATTTAAATTTGGCTATGTAGATTAAAAAAATTTCTAAACAAAACAATGATTTGTTTTATATTTTATTTCATATTCTAATTTATTGCGTGATTATTTCTGACTCTTAAATTATTATGATGAATTTATAAATTGATATTAATTAGTTAGAATGTATGTTCACTATTTTTCATTGTTTTAGACATGTTTTTATAAATATCAAGGAGTGTTTTTATTTCACACATGAAATTTACAACTGGAAAAATAAAAAATTATTTTGAAATTTTAAGATGTTTTCATTAATTTTATTATTTATAAATTAATATTAGATGATATTAATCTCCTTTAAACCCATTTTAATATGTTTAATAAAGTGTTATTATTATTTTAAATTTCTCCACATATTTAATAGTCATCTTCAAATAGACTCTTTCGAATTTCGTATTTTTCAAATTCAAAATTTCTATTTTCATGGGAATTACCATTGAACTATTAATATGGAGACTATTTCATTTATTTATTAGATTATTTAAATTTTTTGAATCATTATTTATTATTTTAATGTTTTGTCATGATTTTAATGATTAATATTATATTATAATATCTCTCCCTCTCTCTCTAACAATCTAGTTTTATCCATTTTATTATTTTGAATTGTTATAACGGTTTGCTTGAGTGTGTAATCTATATAGATTTTTATTTAAAGGAATCGAGGATTCCACGAAAAAATAAACATACATATACAATTATGACATAATGATTTCATAATACTTAAAGAGATAAAAATCACTCACACTCTTTAAACCATTAAGAGATATTGTACACTCTTTTTACTACAGTTGTACGGTCTCTCAATGTATAAAAAAAACATATTTGACTTCCACATCTTTGAAGATATGGTCTACCTGGTCAATAAATCAAGAACCATAACCTTTGTTTTATTATTCTTCTACCTCTTTAGTCTGGTTTTGTTTGTTTATAAAACTACTTCCCATCGCTCTCACACAATATTTATTTTTTCTATTAATGATTTTTCATACAAAAGAATTATTTTTATTCTATTTATTTGGGTCATGAATCCTAGATTCTTATGTCAGAACCTTTTGGGTTATGACATCTGTATTTTAAATTCAGTGTTTTAATTAGGATGTGACTCCCCTTATATAATTTAGTGCATTATGTTTATCCCCACACTTTATATAAAATTATTCTATAATCATGTTATATTTCCCCTTTAAAAATTATGTAGTGCACAAAATATCTCTCGTAGAGTAGAGAGGTATAAAACTAGACAGGGCCCTCTTTGTAATGAACCAGTTTGAAAATCCATATATTTATTAATTTATTTCAACAACTAACAAACTATATAATTAACTTTTCATAATTAATTTTAATAATAAATTTTTTGGAATAATTTTTTTAATCAAGTCAATTCACCCCCTCAAGACTATCTTCCATTACCCATTTTAACCTAAAAATTTTAAAGGGGTAGAATGTCAGAACCTAAGCTATGTTTTAATATGGTGTCGTATTTTTTTTCAATCAAAGTAATCAATAAGTATTTTTGATTTATGGGTATTCATTAAAGAAATTGATGATTAAGCGACAAGGTTTACATAGAAGAACTTATGTTTAAGTGATGATATATTCCTTGATATCTCTATATAACAAAGTCCAAACAATAGAAGTTAGTGAGAATATTGGTGACGGAAATTTTCACCACAATAAATTCTATGATATGGTGATTTTTTATGGTGTGTATAAATATGATGTAATGAATATGGAAAAGGAAGGGTGTATAAGTAATGGGAATTCTGTATTCCATTTCAAACTAGAAGCATTTTGAGTCGTAAGTTCCATGTTTCCCATACTATTTTAGATGTCACTACAAATGATCAGTCCATCTGTGGGAGATGAAAAATTGATTAACACATCATAGTGATGATAGAAATGTCAGGGTATTCATGTTAATTGCTGTTTTGATGTTTTAGTATAGTATATAAAATATTTGAAGGATATATAATATCCCCCAAATCACCATGAAAATATTTTTTTTCTCAGAATCAAAATAGGGAGTCCCAAACTAGTTATTTTTTTAGAAGAAAAATATTCATCCCTTACATCGAGGAGTTGATATCATCTTGGATTAATGAATGAGATAACATCAAAGTAAATTTCAAAGGATCGTGAAATATGAATTTATGAAGTAAGAGACGTATCATGGTGAATATAAACATACCCTTATATATGTATAAAATTTTGAAAAAACCTGAATGTATATAAGTTATATAATACTTAAATATATGTACTGTGCAATGCAAAATGGAGATGGGGTTACCCGTGAATCAATAATTCATCATTCTAAAATTATTTTAACACATAAAATATATAGTGGTACCATTGGGTATGTTGACACACCATCGACATATGCTAATTGGATTTTCTCTTTGTAGGGAACTAGGTATATTCATTGTGTCCTATGCATACTTTATTTTTTGAATTCATATTTATTTATTATTGTTAATAAGAGAGAAAGAGGGGAGATAAAAATTGTTCATTCTAACACAAAAAAATCAAAATGACCTGGAGGATAAAGAGAAGATTAAATTTTTTAGATTTCTAAACACCCTAATTCCTCACCCTTATCAGAGTGCTTAAAATTAACTAGGTCCCAAAAAAGATGCTTTGATAATTTCAAATAGATTAATAATCTCCTAAAATTATGATAATTTGTGGCATCTAATTTACTTTCTTCCATTGTCACCTTTTCCCTTATTAAAAGTCTAACTTCAGCATATATCAAGTTATCACATATTAATCAAATCATCACATATTGATAACCTTAGTTATTAAAAAAAATACAAAATATTATTATATAAAATACAAATAGTCCGCCTTTTTGGATTTTTTGTTTTTAAAAATTAATGTCAATATGCCTTAAATTAAATTGTATTTGTAACCTATATTGAAAATAAATATGTATGATGATACCAATTTTTTAGTTATCAATTATTCAACTCTATGTCAACTAAAGAAATGCTAAGTGATGAAAACAAGACTGATTAATCATCTTCTCAGTACTAGTTTCTACAACCAAGTATTCCTCAATATATTCTCACATTTTATATTATTAAATAAACCAAATTTTCCATTCTTAATTTCCAAATTGATTTAATTTAAAAAGTAACGATTGAATATGAAAAAAATAACTCATAAATGAAATCGTTAAATAAGTTTATTAAATGTAGTAATTCACATAAATTAATCTACTCTATCTTTTTTTTAAAATCTTTTACCCCTCAAAGGGTATACTCCATAACCTCTTAATTAAAGATAATAACTTTTTTTCAAATAAAATCCACACATAATTTTTATAATCATCCGTCATGAACCAATTAAAATCAAGATAGATCATTCCATGATGGATCTTGTAAACTTATGTATATATTTCATATCACTCTTCAACAAAATTGTTCTTCAATTTTCATGTGATATAATAGACAGAGATGAACTAGAAAATCACCTAATATGGCTTTCCACAAGGCTGCAAGTGTACCTCCTGGAATACTAGAGGCTACTGACCAATGTTGAGTGTCTAAAAGATATAGCAGGGGAGTACAACCTCTATTTAGAGTTCAATAACATTCAAAAATAAACAAACACATACACTAGGATAAACATAATAGTACATATAATAAATAAACTAAAACAATGACTTTATTTAATAAATGAAATGCAGGATACACTCATAAAGTCTCAAATGATTAAAAAAATACAACAACCAGTAACCCATAAGTCCAAATACATATAAAAAATAAATAAACTAAAAATAAATATGACATGTTCTACTAACAATGTTGAGACAAACCACATACCCAGTATGTACGACACTTGTGATACACAAGAATGATCATGAGACTCCTCATGAGCGACTCTAGATAATAATGAAATATTAATTCTTCACACCATCCATCGTGCAACCTATGATCCAACCAAGAAGAATACATAAGGTCTGTATAAATATAGAGGTTCACATATAGGGGGTGATAAATAAATATCTATAGTCCACCCCTAATGATGAACATATAATTTTATATCATAACATGTGCATGTACATTTGAAATGACCAACCTAGATGAAAAATAATAGCATATATCATAAAAGGAAATAATTTCATAGAAAGATAGGTGGATAATTAAAAACAATGAAAATAACCAACAGAGGGTTCTTGATTGAAACCTGAGGTAAATCAAGCTTCACACAAGCCCACATTAGATGACTCATAACATGTAGCTCACCCAACTGAACAAAAACAGTTGTGTTCTCCAAATCTATAAAGGTGATCAAAGAAAAATAAATTAGATTTCATGAATGACATAACCTAGGGATAACCATAGGATTACATAAAAAATCACGTCTACCAAGCTCTAGGAATCCAATAACATGATTTGAATTAGTGAAAGGAATTTCAAGGTTAAAAAAACAAGACAATATGTCTATCTCAAAAGTACTACAGAATGAATTAGTCACTAGCTATAGTCACGAAAAGTATTGCCTTATGGGAACTGTGCAATAAATCTGGGAACACAAGACATACATTAATAACACAACACACTCCATGAGTTCCTTAATAGATCATGGGCCTGAATCAACTCTAGTGATGAATCACACTCACTGGAGGGGGGGGGGTTTAATCATATATATCTCCCATTATCTCCCAAATCACATATAACCACAACCATCCAATGGATGAGAGAATTAGATGAACACCCAGAGACAACAACCAATCTAAGATATCCCAAGGGTATCCTCCTCAAAATAATATCCTGAGTAGAAACTACCTCACCATCATAGCCAAAGAATAGACAAACATGGGTTAGTCTACCTCTTGAACCAACTGTCAAAATAGTTGAACAAATAGTGTCGATCAACTCTCGAACAACAAAGTACGGGGACTCTCTCAGCACCCTGGATCGTAGCATCCAACAAAACAACCACTATGAACTTTCAAAGATAAACCTCATGGAAAAACCAAAACATGGGGTTCCCAGGATCCCTAAGGTCACATCATAAAGTGACTCAATACTAGTGACTCCCCTTTTACACCCATGATCTTAGAACATGTTTTTCAAAAGATCCTAAAACTTCAAAAGGTCCAAAATAAGAGAAGGGCGGCCCATGAGAGGTTAATATAGCTCATCTATATCATGGGACACCCCTAGTGAATAAATATCCTCGATATCCCTCAATGAATTTCAACTAATCCTTGGCCAAAAACGCACTCATAGAGGGGAATCCAAAAGTAAGGGATGCCTATAAAGGTGTTTCCAATAGGCTTCACGACCAACTCAAAAGTTTGACCCCAAAACTGCTCATCGGAACTGATGAAACCTCAATAAAAAAACTCAAACAAGAAAAACATAGTTATTTTTTATGAAACACAACCCATCTTCAGGTACTAACTCAACCACAAGGGTATCAAAACATCACCAAGCCACATGATATTTATCAACTACTGGCTTTGGAATTCGTTGACCACTTGATGAGAAACCATCCAAAAGGGAATCCTCAAGAGTTCTTAAAACTCATCTCAAAACCAAAATTACTCCTAGATATAACTACTACCCAAAGGCATAAACCCATCCCAAAGTCTCCAACAGCTTGGATCCTCCACACCGGAGCTAAACCTCAAAAAATATAAACTCAAGACACTAGTTCTTACATGTAGGTGAAATAAAAGATTTCCATAGGGAAACTACATGATACTATATTTTATAATACTCCCAAAATAACCAAAAATAGATATCTATAGCACACTCAAGCTAGGCCGATGACCAGGCTCACAACCCTCACTCAGGACTCATAGTTCAAAACCTAATGTCTAAGAGGATTCTAAAAACAAAACTCAAATAAATGATCATGATGAACTATCTTAGTCTAAAAAACCATGAAAATATCCTGTAAATACTATAAGGATACCACCATATTGTTTTATATGAAAAATTTATAATTATATACTAATCATAAATACAATTCTAATTCCTAGGAAAAAATAGGCAAAAAGGACAAGGAAGGGAAAAGTGCATGGCATGTATCTTAGGTAAAAGGTGTGTACCTAAAAAGATCCTCCATAGCCATGTTACTATGGCCACTCAATGTGTACTTTTACAATGTAAAAATTGTTTCATCCCCATATATTGTGTGTGACCCTACATGTGTACCCACCCATGTACCTCAACCCCAATCGACATTTAAAATTAGAGATTAGACGATGTGTATGACCCCACACATGAAATTTAACCCCAAATGGGGTACCTTATTATTCACCTGACCATGTACTATGTCTGGGAGATTATGTAGAAATTTAATTCACCCAAAATGTGTACTGGCTATGTACTCTACATGACCAAGTACCCTTGTTTGAGGTGTATGGATGAGTACTCAACCACACCGTCAATACCAATACAAAAATTATAATATTATATCATGATATGTAGTTTCTAAAACATTTGCTTCCTCAATTAGGAAAAATACAAATCTTATGTTCTATAAACCACATTTTGTGCCCATGGGTTTTCCTAAATAGACCCCCCAAATAGCCTAAAATCCCATGTTGTCCCTAATTATGACTAGATCGACCCTATACGGTTTTAAAAGATAATAATTACTAAGATATATAGATTTATGTCAAAAATATAAAAATGGGCCTACCTTATAATTGAAACCACTTACACCTAATGCCCAAACCTCCACTCACAACCGCCACACTCTGATCTAGTCCCCAAAAGAACTCCTGACAACACCTATGCCATCTCCCAGATTTTTCCCACTCTAAAGTATGTAATTCCAAATCTGCACAAGGGGAAATCACAAGAATCCATTGGAAAAAAGGAGAAATGGAAAAGGGAAAAAATTAAAAAGAGAAAAATAAAAATAAAATAAAAGCGTATTGGACGCAACCACAACCCCTATAATGGGTTTATTCCACACCTTAGAAACCCCACATTCTAGACTTAACCCCAGAGGAAAAATATCAATATGAAACTCAATTCAAAAGATATCATCGAACGAACATGAATGAATAAATTATTTTTTAAATAATTAAATATTAAATATTCCATGGAAATTCAAACATCTCAACTTTCCACTAAAATCATATCCTAGGTTAAACACCCTATTTCAGGACTAGTATAGTGGTCAAAAAAATTATCCAATGTCATATTAAAATATAAATTACCATTTCCACAATAAACACTACCATGAATAAAAAGGTTCAAATATCTCCTAATTTTCACAACCCACGATTATGTAGATTTTCATAATAAATAGGGATGATATTTATTTCTCTCCCTGTAAATTCATTTAATTTTAACTGAAATATAAAGATAATTCTTCACTATTTCTCCCTCAGATTTTAAAATAGTAGTCTCCAAGGGAAATATGATTTTCTTATTTCCTTCAACAATTTCATTCTATGTGATATCATTAATTCATCTAACAAATAAAAATAATTTTTTATATATTCTTGATTCAATTTAGTATCACTTTTTTATGATTGTAGGGTGATTAAATGATCATTTGAGGCATATTCAACTTGTGTAAAACATCCAAAAAATTCCCAAAAATACACAACTCTCTTTATTTGATAAAAAAATTTTAAAATCCAAAATATTATTTATTTTTAGAAATTTATTCTTGCAATGTAATCCAATTACTTATTTTCTAGATCAATTATATTATTTGTTTCTATATATTTCATTTATTAAAATAAACACTCATCTATTTCTATTAGTAGTTAGTGATGTGTCATTTTCTCCAATAAAAAAAGAATATCATTCTCTTCAGTGTGACATTTTTTTGGCCTCCTTGGTAATATTTTTCTTAACACATCACTTTTTACTTTATCCTAAGGTTGGCTAACCATATTTATTTTTTTGATTGGGTTCTCATAATTATTGGTATTATATCTTGTGTAATAAATGAATAATTTATATTAAATATGGACTAGAATTAATCATCACAATGAGGTTATTTTATGAAATTTATATAGACATTTTAATACTTTTAAATCTGTTTAATATATATTGATTCTTCATATTATTCTTCTAGGTACTTTACCTCAAATAATAATTTTTCTCTGTTAATGCAAGCCGTATTTTTTTCTTATACTCACATATTATTCTAATAATAAATATAATTGTTCCCAAACCATTCATAGATCCAACAATGGTCATTGAACTTTGATTTCTTACTTTTTAACACAATTTTTCTAGCAGTTTCATCTTAAAGTTTTCTATAAAACACCTTTATTTTGAGAACATTTTTGGGATTTTTTCCTTCACATTTTTTTCTAAAAATTTAATATAGTGGTGGTTTTATAATAATTTTTCTAAACAATTTGTTTCTATGTTTTTCATTGTAATGAGCAATTTTCAAGGAAACAAAATTAATTAAAATATTTTTTTCTAGAATAAGGGTCACCTTTGGTGTTAATCGATTAATATTTTTTATCACTAGTTCATTTAAAACTATTCTTTTCAATAAATATAGATCTTTTAGAACAAAAAATATTCTTTGAACTATGCATGGTATAATCTATTCACTTAGATTCTTATAAAGACTCAACTAGTGTCAAATCCATGTTTTCCAATTTAACTTCCTACTCACGAAAATTCAGATTTAGGGTATTTTGATGATCTTAAATAGAATTCAATATTTATTTATAATGTATTCTTATCCTATAAATATTTTTCTCATGTTATTCATTCATATTATTATTCTGTGGAAAATAATTATTTAACATAGTTTTTATTGAAATTTTATTGAGTATTCTTGACTTCAATTATATCCATTTTATTTTCTATCAATGCATATAGTTTCTCTTCATGAACATTAAAGTTGTCTCCTTTATCATAGATTACTCTAAGAAATTCATTCTCTATCCTCGTGCACAATTATATAAGAACCAAAATCATATAACTTTTGGCCTTAACCTTTTTGGTTATACTTATACAAGTCAAAAAAATCAATCCCACTACTTACTCTATCCTTTCTATATCATATTAAATTTGGATGATCTTGTACTATAATAATTTAAAGTAGACAGAAATAAAAGTGGAAACTTCTTCAAAATATTCTATAGAATTATTATATAACATATTATAAAAATCCATTTGAAACTGATCTTCACTATTTATATGGTTAATTATAAGGAAAATCATGGAATTAAACTTTAGTTACCTCATCAAATTGAAATATTTTTAAAACTCATTTGGTATAACTATTGTACACCTTCTCAAAATTATATATTTTAACCAATTATTATTCAACCATTCTATTTATAATTTAATCAGGTTTATATAATGTGGGGGAAATTATTTCTTCCATTTTGATCACATGACATTCCTTCTTCAATTTTATAATCTCTTTAATAAATTTAATCTTTAGAGACTTATAAGAGATTTTATTCACATATGTTGTAGATATATCCTCCCAAAGACCTTATTTTATTATCCCTTTTATATGATAAAATAAAAACATTAAATCTTAAAAAATCGATAATCTAATCAAAAGTAAATCTAATGATCTCAAAACAACTATTTTTCCCATAGAATTAATGTAACTACATTTATTGGGGGGATCAAAGTGGATGAATTTAAACTCATTAAAATATTTTTTCCATTTATTCCTCTGGATTTATTAATGTAAATGGATATCATAATATTATATCAAACACATCCTAAATTCCTGAAAAATAATAAAATAACAACATAAGATATGGTGCACCAATTTTTATGAGGTTTATTCATAATGCTTGATCCACTCCATAGGGTAGGGAGAAAGTTACCCGTAACCAGACATAAAACTGATATCTTATTATAAAGAATAACCCAAAGAAAAATTGATGGCCTTGAACCCTTATATATAGAACCAACAACATTATATAAACAAAACCAAATTTCATTAGCTAAAACCAATTTTTGGATATTCATAGACACTATCACCAACTTGGTTTTCCCTTTTAAACTGTATTTATCTAGCTCCTCTTAAAGTAACATCAAAAAGATAACAAGAGTCTCTTCTAGTCTTAACAATATTATGATGTCCTTCCTCAGTCATAAAAATCAAAACTACATCTCTTTTACTTATTTAAGAGCTTATAAAATCAATATCTTAAATGTTATTATATAATCATCAATTATTATCTTTATCTACTTCCACACTCAAGGTATTATTTCCCAACAGTGTTGAATATCTCAGATTATCAATGCACAAATTATTCACTAGTATCAATTTATCAGTATTGATCCCGTCAATGCATATTTTAATTTCATTATTATTTATACACTTATCAAGGCCACATAAACAATGTTACGTAATTCGAATATATAAACTACCATTATTCAAAGCATCACAGTCATCAAATTCAATGAATTTTTTAAATTTCTTTAAATTTTCTTTAGGTCTCAACAAATCATAGAGTTGACTTATCTAATATTAAATGCATGTTTAATGGATAAATATTTATGAATGATATAAAACATTTTAATAATAACATTAAATAATCAAACAAATTTTTAAAATAATTATAAAATTTTCGACTGGTTATTAAGATTTGATCTCCAGCTTTGACATCCATTAAATATTATCTTTTTCTCAGAGTCTTCTTCGTACAAAATTTTAAAATTCATCTAACTTTATTACCCTGATTCCATGACCACATTAAATAAAAATATTATATTTCAAATAATAATATAATTTAATAAACTCACACTTAAAAATATATCTCATATCTCATCTTGAATTATGATTTAATTCATAAAGCATCATGATATTTAATCCCTAAATAACAACAAAACATTATCACATTGAATCTTAATTTTTACCTAGATACACACATTTTAATCTTACGTTACCTCAAATTAGATCTTATGTATCATTTTAAATCCTTAGGTTACTCTTATATATCAACAGTGTTACTCTTACATGATCCAAAAGGATTCTTATATATTTTATCGAATCTCAGATTTCTCTTACGCATCATCTAAAATAATATTTAATATTATTTTTAACTTCAGAGTTGATATTACATACCGCCAATTTAATATTTTAATGCACCAAGTTAAACTTAAACGTTTCATTTCGAACTCTGAGTTACTAATATATATCATAATGTCATATATATTTTTCCAAAAATTTACTTTTATATAACTAATTATTTTTCTAATCTTGGTTATATGAAATCATAAGTATGTTCTAGGAGATACTATGTATCAAGAGAATAATATTAGGAATTATAATTTATATGTTACATATTTCAATTTAAAATCATAGTTATTTTGCAATTATTCTTCTAAAAGATCTTATGCATGCCTTTTCCAATTTCTTAATTTCTCTAAGATATTACGTATGATATCAGGTTAACTTGGAACTCTTCAAATCAAATCATAACTCCTCTAAAACATCTTCAAACACATAAAATAGATCACAAATCTCTTAAAACATTTAATAAAATATTTTTAAATAATTATTTTTATAATTCTCTTAGTTGGTATTATTGAACTTAATTTATTGTAAAATTGGTTATTTGATTATCATTATAGATTTTGGTGTTCTTACAATCAGTTTTGATTCCCTTGAAAGAAACTCATTATTTATCAACTGATTGTATGAGATTATTGTTATATACATAGTATGGGATCAATGGAAATCTCTCATTAGGATTTGGTATTCATTTTCGTAGGTTTGCACACGCCATTAGCATTGCAGGCTCAGTTCTGAAAATTTCTTGCATGGTGGGGGAGAGGAAGTGAATTTCCAGGGTTAATGATGGATCGTGGGTATATGAAGACAAACTATAGATCCCTAGATAAGGTCATATATTTCTTGAATCCAGTAGGGAACCCAAATATTACCTCTCAAAACCAATTCTTGTAATCCGACATGGTTGGTACAGTGGCTAGAGTTTGAGGCTCGATGCGGCGCCGCTGCATGTGGGGAAATTTGAGGAAGAAGACCCAAACATACAAAACATGGGAGGGATAAACCAAATTATAATAATACTATTAAATTATAAAAATGAATAAAAAATATGATAATAATACATGGAGATGGGATTATTTCTTGAATAAGCGGGGCATAGAAAATGGGGGGGGGTGGCATGAATTTCCACTCGTCAGTTATCATATAATAATAATATTAATAATTACAATAATAATAATTTTATAATAATTATTATTATTAACCTAGTTTTTTATTAATTAATCAAATGATTTTTGGTTGAAGATCTTCCTATGACAATAGTTTTCTAGAATCGAGATAAATTTTTAGAGACAAATATGTCATATACAATTTCTACTTGTGGCATGAGTCTTGCATCACATCATGTAATAGCTTTCATATGTATTGGAATGAAATGAATATTTTTTAAAGGGTGTATTTTTTTATAAATAAATAGTAAATCATGAATATTGTTTCATGTATGTCATGATTGTGATATATTTTAGGACATATATGGTTATTCACATGATAAAATAGGTTTATTTTGAATTGAACTCTGTTTGAATAACATCAGAGTTCATATTAGTCTCGATAGCATCCTCTATGAAATAAGGTAACATGGAAGTACCTGTGGCTAAGTAAAAATTTCAATGATATTACTTCATTTCCATACATTCCTAAGCTAGATCCAATGAATGCAGTTCATATTAGAGGATGATAATTTTATAATATTATTTTTCATAAAACCATTGATACCAATTATTGTTACAGATTATTAATATCGATAGTTATGACCATATGAAATTATTAATGGACCTTTGATGATGGGTGATAGTAATATGGAAGAAGGGTTTTTATTGTTCCCTTGACTTACTTTCATGCAATTTCATTGTGAGGATTCCCCATTTCAGTTTTGAGTGTTGACATAATGTCTACGATATTCAGTGATATGATGTTGGAAATGTTTCAAATGAATAGATTGAGATCGGGTGTTTGGGTACCATGGTGTGCTGGATATGAATGATTAATTTACGTACCAACCTCACATGGAGCTTAGATAAGTCATGGTATTAGTCTTGATATTGGTTGTTCTCATCCCCTTGAATTTTTTAGGTTGCGAGTCTTCCTTGAGTTCCAATCTTAGTTGATGTGTGATTTCATTCTTATTGCGAGGAATATGGTCTAGGTCACCTATAAATGGGGTTGGAAGGCCTTGGATTCCATGTCATCAATGAAGGTGATAGTTTCCCCATCCTATTAGATAATTTATTTTTTCTTCATGCAGAAGTATCTTATATGGACAATTGTGATAAGCGAATACCTCAGAGTTATGATTCATTGGAGTGTTCAAGTATTTTTGTACGTGATGTGAGGGCAGTGGTGATGGACAATGTTTGGTTTCTTATGGTTGATGATTCCTATCATTTTGGATATCTCTATAACACCCAAAGATTTTAATGATATATTTCTCTTCAAATCAATTTTATTTCATCAAGGACTTGTGATACATGCAACCCCGAGTCTAAATGAACCGTTATATAGTATACTACTAAAACAGTAGAGTTATGAATTATAATTGGAGTAGGAATAACCATATAATATATATATATATATATTTCATAATTAATATAAATTTATTGTATAAATATTAGGAAATAATCACTAAATCTTTAAGTAAATTCATTTTTTCCTTTCAAAATTCATGTTCTTCCAAAATGATTTTTATTTATTTTTTTGAAAAATATTATTACTAATTTCAATAAAATTTAGAAATTATATTTTGTTTAAAAAAATTATTTTTTAATTCAGTATATCAAAATTATCTTAATTGAATTTTTGAGAATTTTTTAAAAAGATGATTTTTAATGAATAATGATAAATAATGAGATTTTATTGAAAATTTTCTTTTATTTTCAAGTATTTAAAAAGTACCATTACATTTTGGATTAGTTTTAACATATTATTAGTTCATTTATATTAAACATAATCCAATAAAAGATTATGGAATTAACAATACAGTTGAATTTGGAATAAAAACATTTTTATACTCAAAAGGCATCTTTCTAGAAAATTGTTTTTGATCATGTTTCATGGGTTTAATTTTAAATTTAATTTTTTCACTTCTGTGAATTGAATTTGATAAAATGTATTTCATTTTTTAAATGAGGTGTATCCAATTTTTTAAATAGTTATTTTTTATTTTTTATCATTATAAATAGTAACCGTGGTAAATATTTGTTACCTTGGTAAGAGTAAAACGTGGTTCAAAATTTGTGATAACGATTTCAAATTATTACAAACTTTTCCTATATCCTATTAGATGAGTAGTGTTTAACCATTAATATAAAACTCTAAAACATATGCCCACTTGGTTGTTGGAATGGTGTAGCCCGATCCATTTGGATTAATTTGAGCTGAATGCTAGCCTCGTGGATTGTACAACTGACAATAACTCCCATGGTTCAACCTCTATGGTGATTATTTTTGGGGTTAAAATGTTTAATGGGCCCCATATATGGGGTCCAAAATCAATGCATAACCTCAATCTCCCTTCCACCTTCTTGGATAAGAACATAGGGGCTGCGCAGGGGGAAACACTGGGTCTCACAAAACCCTTCTCTTACAAGTCTGCCAACTGCACCCTCATCTCTTAGAGATCTACGAGATACATCTGATATAGTGGTGTAGATATTGGTGCCATCTGATGATTCATGTTAATACATATGTATATCTCTCTATAGGGAGGTAAAATTTGTACACCCTTAGGATAAACATCGTCATACTCCACCACCACTATAAGAAGTTGCTATCCCAAAACATCAAATGCTCCAAAAGTCATTTTATCCTACTTGTGAGTAATTGACTCCACTCTTTTATGCCTGAGATCATCCTAATCTACTAGGGTTTTATTTTCACCCATAAATGAAAACCTAATTCAGTTACTATGGACACATCGCATCCTCAACCTAAAAGAGCCAATATGGGACTGAACAGTTGAAATCCAGTCCATACGTAAGATTATTTCGTAAGGTCTCATTACTAAAATGAAAATGTACAATGAAAAAAATATACCCTCCTAAAATAATATCAAAATATCAACAAAAGTATGCCATCATGGAGTCACCTCATGTCAGAGTCTCCAAATTAAAGGGTTGATCCAATGAATAAACTACAATATTTAAGTATCGAACCATAAAACTAGAAGGGAAGTAATGATTTCCACATGTGTCTGTCAATACTAAAACTAATGTAGAAAATACACATATCATACCTCATATCATCCCAGGATCCTCAGGGTCATAGGCCTCCAAATATTACAGCTAGACTCTTCCCTTTCTACAAGATCTATGATCCTGGCGCAGATTACCTAGGGGTGGTGGAAGTAATAGGTTAAACCTCTGACCACCTCATGCTTCATTGTCTTCCCCTTTTCCATGTACACCACCCTATAGACCACCTTTATCCTACCTCTTTCTATGCCTTGGAGGTCCCTTGATCGTCTCATGATAAATTGTATGATGGGTCAGATAATCCCGATCCAGATCTCATCGGCTTTCACAGGAGAAAAACCACCTCTCCCTTGGCCGATTCGAGTCACCATAACAGCTCTCCACCATTGACCCTATGTCCAAGGATTTCCTAATAATGTGCATGACATGCTTGGATCCCTATGACTGTTGTTGACTACCATTTTTTGAGGTCTCAACTACTAGGTTTCCCCTACCATTACCCATTTTTGGTGTCTTCTCTACCATAAAGATCCCCACCACCAAGGCTCTCTCATGTAGCCCATCATAGGTTGGATTGAAAAGGGATGCCACTAGAGCCCTAATATCCTAACACAATACCTTATCAAAGATATGATATCTAAAGAACTAATACAACACCATATCCAGGGAGATACACAAGAGATTCGTAAAACTCACTAAGTACTATTCCATCATCATATTTCCCAACTATAGATGTTGAAGCTTCTATATGCATATCGGTCACAATCCTGTTGTATAAAACCCCTTCTTAAAGAGATTTTTAAATTATGACTTGGACATATCGTTATCATTATGGGATTTAGTCACTATGCTCCACAATCTCCTAGTATATCCTTAAAGAAGAACCTCCACGAGGACCTCCATCTGATTCACTGGCATCCTCACAAGGTGGAAAAAGAGAGTGACTGTTGGAACCGGGCGTGCAGCGGAAGCCCCAAATAAGTGGGTTTTTAAAATTTTTCCACCGCCGTTCGCCGTAAACTTGACGACGTCGGTGAAGAGCATCCCGGTCAAAACCGAGGACCACGCGTGGAGGATTTTAAGCACAAAATTAAACCGTAAAATACCTGGTTTGAATCCAAATCCGCGCACGACGTCTGCTCGTCGTTGGCGATCGCTGCTCGAAGAATCCGAAGCCGAATTCCTCTAGATCGTCCACACGCGCTTCAAGGAATCTGCGGGAGCGCCGTTCGTCGTAATCCGGGTGCTAGCGCGGATCTGCGACGATGCCTTCGATGCTCCAACGACCACCGCATCGCTTCGCTAGCCATGCCCGAGAGAGAGCTCCATCCGAGCTCCTTGGATCCAGAGCATCTCTCTCTAGAATGTGGGAGAGAGGAGAGGAGAGATAAACTCCATGAATAATATTTGGCAAATGCCCCTCCTCTTCTATTTATAGTGCATAATTAAAATACCCGGTATCGCCTCGCCAGCCCCGAATACTTAACGCACTATTAACGACATTTTATGACTACTAAACTGAGCCATAAATATTATTATCATTTACTTGTAATATACTAAAATATATCACATGATAATAATTGAGTCATTAACTAGACTCGTCGCTCCCACAAATATTAATTGAACCTTGAATAATTTAATATTCGTCAATTAATATTTTTCCATGTATTTACTTAAAACTCGTAAATACATTTAATAAATAAATTCAATACTCATTATTCTAAACTCGAATAATATGAATATATTTATCTCATTGGTGATCGTTTAACTTTGGACAATTTCCGAACCCCTAGGGCGGGGCCCACTATGTCCAATACTCCTATTCAACTGAATAGGGCAGATTCTTGAATACGCTATTGTGTGTGACCCTCTAGGCCCTTATTTCGACAGCCGTGAATAATATTCACAGACCAAGAGTGGGATCTAACAACCCATCATGGCCCCTGAAGAAATAAGGATTGTCACAGCAGCGACAACCAACCTACGAACACGCACTGTGTAATATAATCTCTTTGTCTATAATATCTCATAAAGCAGGACGCACTCTCGTGTCATCGCCCTTTTCTTGCTTTATTGTTTGTTGATGTAACTGGACGGATTTACCCTCGACTGCCATGGCCATGGTCTTATAAAGGTACTGCCATCCATATCAACATGGCCAGAGATATATTACTTCCATAACCTGGAAGCGACAAATCCTTTCTTGACCATTCAACCAATGACATGCCACTAATGACGCACCCGACACAAACTACCTCGCCACGACTTTATTGCCATGGTTTTCGTATTGCATCAAAGTACGCGATCAAATGACATACATTGGTAATGATCTCAAGTCAGGAGACCATTACACATGATCGTAGATAGGAACATCCAATGACACCTGAAACATGTGGTGTTCATATTGGCGGGTCAGTCCTCATGATCTCACTACTAGAGATCACCAAGTGCGAACTTCATGAGAAGAAGTCTCAATGCTTATGAGCCCCCAGCACCTGATAGTCAGACATCTACTATGTCCAATTAGTAAGATGTATCTAGACCATAGAACATATATTTAAGATTAATGTCATAGTATCTAGAGGTTCTCATTATAGCCTGGGAACTGCTATAACCTTTCGATACGACAATTAATCTTTGGACATTACCATTTCAATAGTGGACGCAGAAAAGTCTACACTATAATGGTAAGATGACACCATGCATAGTTAACTCTATACACGATATGGTAATCAAAAGCACATAATAGTTGGGTCTAGGGCACCCACTATTTCAACAGTGACTACCTCTAGCCATTCCTCATCCACGTGAGGGTCTGGATCACCATGAAAACTAGGATTTTTATTGCTCTGAAAGTCACGAGACACACTATACATACGTGCATCATTAGTTGGTACTTCCATCACTAGCTACAACTCAACCGGTGGTCACTACAAGAAAACATCATTTTAGAGGCGGTTTTTTCGCAGTGGTTTCCAATATCACCGCTAAATGTGTTTTGATCAAAATATCAGCAATAGGTTGTAATGGAGTTTTTAAAAACCGCCAATAAATGATTTTAAATTATTATTTAATAATTTTTTTAAAAAAATTTCTAAAAAAATTACAATTATTTTTAGGGACTGTTTATTCAAAACCGCTGTACAATTGATGAAAAAAATTAAGAAATTATTAAATAATTAAATAATTAGTTATTATTTATTCTTTAAAATCATATATATTTTATTTTTTGTAATTTAAATTAATTATAATGCGTTAGTTAATAAATATTTCTAATTATTAGTAAATAATAATGTGAAACTAAAAACAAATCAATAAAATCCTGAAAACAAGACATCAACATCAAACAACCATAACTTCTGATTCGGGAGTCCATTTTATATCTAAAACTAGTCAAACCGAAGTGTATGAAATGAGAAAAAAGAATTTGATATTTAAAACATGTGATAATCAATGGAGACAAATATATTCAAATTTCAAAAAGGTCGAAAATTGGACTCGAACATCAAATGACCATAACTTTTAATCTTGGTTTTTGTTTGGGCCCTAACACAAATCAATTCAAAGCCTACGACAAACTCTATGCCATTTAGGTCTGGTATCAGCTCTTTTGGTACTCTAACCGTTTTTATTCCACTAAAAAGGCACATAATTCCTCAGAAACAAAGGTTTTAGTTGCCGACCACAATTTCATAAAATTCAATTGAGTTTTACTTTAGATCCAAGTGTCCTTTCAGCCTGGACTGCATAACATATCGAAGCGCATTTCATGATATTCGATTTGACTGTTTGTGGCATTGAAGATGGAGTCCTGAATCAAATTATATGGTTATTTTAGTGTTATTAGCGTTTTCAGAGGTTCTTAATGTTTTATGATTTATTTAGATATTTATTTTTATTTAGTTGTTATTTATTTATTTAGTAATTATCAATTAATTAATTATTAATTTCGCAATTAATGAATTAATTACCTATTATTTATTATTTATTTAATGATTTATTTAATTTGTAATATTTAATATTTATTTAATATTTAGTTTTGATGCAAAAATTAATTATTAATATATTTTTAATTTATTAATTAATTATTATTCATTAATTTTTTATTAGTTTCTTATTCATTTATTATTTATTTATTTATTATTTATTAATTAATAATTAATTAATTATTAATTAATTAATAATTAATTATTATTTATTAAATTTTTAATATTTAATACTAAATATTAAATATTAAAAATTAATTAAGAATTATTAATTATTAATTGTCAATTATAATTATTAGTTACGGTGTGTGATGGGTTCTCTGTCTTGGAGAGATATTCTCTCTCTATCTTTCTAATGAGATCACTACAGTGATCTCAACACAACTTGTGTATGCGAGGAGACTGGATCTTATTCCGTTGTGGAAGGACACAAATAATTATTTTCCCTATGTTGCACAAAAAAATATAAATGAGTTTTTTATAGTAATATTTGAAGGAAATGTTGGTGGTGGTGGATGCAAGTCTATCCCCCTCGATGAAATTTGGCTGAAGAAGACATTTGGAAACATTATTATTGGGGAAGGTGAGCTTGATCTCTATGTGAAGGCGGAGAGAAAGAGGATGATTATGGTGGAATTGAAGAAGAACCCGTGAGGGAAAAAAGAAGTATAAGAAGGCTAAGAAGATATGTGGCGGTGGAGATTGTGCCACGGTGAGGTCCTCCCAACGACAATCCGATGTTGGGGTTGGCGAGATCCACGACAAGCGAGTTAGGTCTTTTGTCCCAGCACTGTTGTGGCTGGGTTTCTGGTGATGGAGAACTAGAGTTGGAGCTAAACCACATTTGGTTTGGGATCCTGGTGGGGTGCAGTAGGTTGGGTTGCCGGTTGTAAATGATGATCCTAGAGGACGGTGGGAGGGGTGACCAGTGACTGTGTGGAACCACGCTAAGGTAGAGTTTGTAGGGTGACTAATGGCGGTGCGTTTTTTGACTGATGATGGATTCCATTTTGTGGCGACCGCTGCCAGTGCGAGACGACGGCGGTTGCCAGGAAGGTGCTACATCTCAACAACGACGTTCGGATCTAGGAACCTGATGACATCTGGGTTGCGCGTGGGTTGAGAGTGAATCAGTGGATGAAGATGGCGAACAACTGTCGGCCACAACGGCGTTTCTCTACTGGGGATGGTGCGACCTAGTCTTTGGATAACCGTAGAATGTGTGAAAGGCTGTGTTACGGATCGACGATAAGAATATGAGTGGTCCTTGCACTTCTTGAGCTGGTTGGGCTTCAAGCTGTAGGTGCGACCTTGTCACGGATGGATGCAAACCGGTGGCGATGTGGAGTGGGTGAGGGATGAACCTGGTTTACCCCTATGGCTGACTGAGATTGGGCTAGCGGTGGGTCATTACATTGGGGAAGCATTTCTTATAGTGACCACAGAGGATGGTTTTCACAAGATAGTGACAACCTCAGGTGGGGAGAAGTTGTCGACGAATTTGGTGAATTCGGGGTGTGATTGCGGTGTGGGCACGGACAGCTGTGCCATGGCAACTACTACCTCGGTTTTCCTTGACCTCGAGATGCAGATTGTTGGGATACATACTTTATGTCGGTAATGATTTCATGGGTTGTTCTAGTGGATGACCTTGCTAGGGGAATCTTTTATTTGTGTGATTTCAAACTCTTTTATTTGGTTTTGGCCTTTTGTCTCGTTGTCTTGTGGGCGGCATTGTTCTGCCACTTTGTATTTGGTGGCGCATGTGCCACATTTCTGTATCTTTGTCCGTGATTTACTTTTATTAAAAAAATGGGACCGAATACGCTCACATCCCGAACCTTCCTTGTATAATTATTAGTTATTATTAATTATTAATTATTAATTTTTAATTATTTATTAGTTATTATTTATTTATCAATATATTTTTTTTATTTATTATTTATTTAATTATTCAATATTGTTTATTGTTTATTGTTTATTATTTATTCTTTAATATTTATTAATTTGTTTTTAATTTATTTAATATTTATTTATAATTAGTTTATTATTCATTTAGTATTTATTTATTTATTATTGATTTATTTATTCAACATTCATTATTTGTTAATCATTAATTAACTATTTATTAACAATTAATTAATAATTTATTATTTTTTAGTATTAATTATTAATTATGGATTATTAATTCTCAAGGATTAATTATAATTTATTAGTTATTAATAAATATTTATTAGTTATTATTTATATATTAAATATTATTTATATATTATTTATTTATTTATTTATTTACTCATTCATTCATTCATTCATCAATTCATTTGTAATTTATAATTTATTATTTATTGTTACTTTATTAATTTTTGATTTATTATCAGTTTATTATTCATTTATTATTTTTTATTGTTCATTTATATTTATTTATTTAGTTAGTTATTATACCATTTTATACTATTAATTTATTATAATTTCTTTATGAATTACTTATCTATTATATATTTATTATATATTCATTATTTATTTATTCATGGTTTATTATTTATTATTTATTATTTATTATTTATTATTTATTCTCTATTATTTATTATTTATCATCTATTATTTATTAATTTACTATTAATTTATTATTTATTTATCATATATTAGTTTGTTTTTTAATTAATTTATTATTTATACATTACTTATATACTATATGTTATATATTCTGTATTATGTTATATGTATTATGTATTATGTATTATGTATTATGTATTATGTATTATGTATTATATATTATATATTATATATTATATATTATATATTATATAATATATATTATTTTGTATTTAGTATTTAGTATTTAGTATTTACAATTTACTAGTTAATATTAATCTACTTATTATTTACTATTTTTTATTTACCATTTATTTCCATATTATATATATATATATATTATTCATTTATATTCTATTTATTAATAAGTAATTGGTATTTAGTAATTATTAAATTTTATTAATTGATAAATAATATTTACTAATTAATTATTGATGTTTGATTATTGAATAATCATTATTGATTAATAATTATTTAGAATTTATCTATTATTTAGGTATTATTTCTTCTCAATATATATATATATAAGGATATTAAATTTGATTTATTGACCATATAGCCTGTTGGAGTGGTAAAGTCTTTGGAGAATAAGCAAAAGGTAAGGGGTTCAAATCGCACCCAATGCAGAATTTCTATATATGTCATGGGTATGTGCATGACTTGGGCATGTTCGTAGACATGTGCATGTGCATGGAGATGGGCATGAGCATGGTAAAAAATAAAAAATAAAAAATAAAATATAATAAATAAATAAACTAACAAAATAAATAATAAAAAATAAATATAAAAATACATGAATAAATAAATAAACAAATAAATAAATAAATTATTAAAATAAATACAATTAATTAATTAGGTAATTAATTAATTAATTACAAAAATAAAATTAATTAATTAATTAATTAAAAAAATAAAATAACTAAAAATAAAAAAAATAAAAAAAATGGTTTAGTGGTGATTTAAACTCCCTCTAAAAAACCACCACTAAATCATTCTATGAGTGTCTTAAAAAACTAACGCTAATTAATTTCTGACACAAGATTTGACAGCAGTTTTCCAAAACCGTCACAGAATGATTTGGCGACGGTTTAAGCTGCTGCTAAATGCAAATTTTTTTGTAGTGGGCGGTATAGCTAGTAAACCACACAAAGGTGTTATGTTTAGTACATTCCCCTATAATGATGCCTCATCACTAGGCGGATCTTCCTCATGATCATGCAGTGGAATCCTCACTAGCTGTCTGTGAGGAGGCATCCTAAAATAAAACAATATGTATCGTTTTCAAATGAGTATATATGTGGTTATGACTCAATACAGACATAAAAACCTTTAAAACTCTTCTACGACACATGTAATAAAAACTTTCCATGCAACCAATGTTTAGATATACCGAGTTGAAAGGCAGGTGATCGGAGTCTTGTTGTATAGATACATTAGTCGCCACACCATCATTAGAGTCCCTGGCTTGAAATCCAAACTCGAAACATTAAACTTTATTACCCCAAACCAAATAAAATGAATATATTCCCAATGCAGGACCGACTATTCTGATATCACTTTGTCATGAACAAACCATCCAAGGTCCGACCTGTGACCACCCCAATCCCACCTCCAATAAGACAGGGGATGACGAATAGCGTTGAGTAGACATATCCAAAAATGGGTTGAATTATCCTAAATTATATGTACACATGAAAAAATCTCATATCCCAGACAATGTTGAAATGTAAAACAACCGAAAAAAATCATTCATACATCAATGATCCCACAATAAATTACTACTATAAATTATTAAAAATGAAAAAATGGGGCAAATAAAAGCCCACCCAAAACTGTAAATATTCTAACAAGATCCTGGGGAGAAGACTATATTTAAATGCAATATCCTGGTACACACCACAGTCTGAGAAGATCCTGTTATGCTCCACCCACTCCCTATCCTTCTAGGCCACTATCAAAAGTGTCATCATCTATATAAGACATGACATGTGAGGGAAAATACCATGCAGGGGTGACTATAAAAATACCTAATAGGGTATCCAGAAAACAATAAACAGGAAGCAACAAGTACAATCATATCAATACAATATATAAAAATCAATTTATAACAAAAACTCCCAGATATACTCAGGAAAGACACCACACTACTAGGCAGTCATAACCGACTACCATCCATATGATTCTTCACAATGAAATGATTTTTCGGTAGAATCCACTCCGTGAGAGACTACATCATCAGAGACACTTGATGAAGTGGTGTTGATCATTGGGCCCTACCCAAGAAATCTCACTGGTCTAAAAACACCTTGATACATAGATATGTGTCATGCACGGAACCGCTGGGTGATACCACTAACCCAATCAGAATGAAATAACTACGTAGGGGATCAAATGTCAAATATACAATCAACCCTAATAATATGAACATCTATGTAGAGGATAAAATACCTACTCAGGGAGGACATGCTGATTCCACAAACCCCATAAATGGAAAAAGGATGATAAGGGGTCACACTCTAGTCTCATATTAGTACACTACAACTCTATATGAGACTCTTCATCTAAAGGGTATCATAACCCTGTGATGTAGATGTAATGTCACATTGTACCCTTGAGGTAAAGGACAAATGGAACACACGTAGCTACAAACACTCTTTACAGGATGAGAAATAGAAGTCTATTTTGGACCTCATCACCATCAATGAGGACCCCAACATATGTATTTTTGTTCCATCCAGTCCGGGAACCTTGTTAGAAATGGATTTATGACGGGTCTCGATATCTCTGTCTTCTACAGATGTATGCGATGATATCTTGTTGTGCAAAAGGATTCCTACAATGTTTAACATTCTGCCCTAGATTATTAGGAATAATGAAATTCTTTCATATGAAAACATCAAGTGATGTGGGATCAACCTGGTGTCGAGATGTTACTGCTGTAACGATCCTCAAAAAGAAAATGTGGATCATATTTTTTTTAATGCAGTTGGGCACGGGAGGTCTGGTGTTTTTTGGTGAGTTTACTGTTGTATGTACACTTCAGATGGCCAATTCTCCTTTTCTGGAAAGAAGGTTCAGCGGTGCGGGTGCATCAAGTTCGGAGAAAGTGTCCTGTACGGTTGTGCTCCTTATAGGTTGCTAGTTCCCATGGCAGGCGCGTAATAAGTCCTTATTTGAGGGCGTCCATACCTCGAGTAGATCCATCACTGTCCGTATCTAGAACCATCTTCTAGATTTGTTAGTCTCTTAAAGGACTGGCGTGAGGCCCCTTCTCTTTAGAGACTTCTTTCCAATGTTACAGTAACTCGTTAGGAGAACATTATTCCAAGGGGCCTTTCGGTGCGTTGGATTCCCCCGACATGTGGTTTGAAACTGAACACATATGTCTCTTACCGTGTGGGGGTTCTCAGGGTAGGGGGATTATGCAGGACTCTAGAGGCTCGGTCATCTTGGATTTCTCATATTATTTGGGATGTGGCTCATCCATTCAGGCGGAAGCCAAGGCTACTCTTACTGGCCTTTCTCCTTGTCATCAGGCTAATATCAATATTTCCGAAGTGGTGATGAATTCTCTTATCCTTTACAACTCCTTGAAGGGAATGGGAAATTCCCCATGATCGATATCTTATACCATCAGAAAGTGTTGGGGCATGATCAATAGTAACAACAGAAAAGTTCTTCATACGTGGCGTGAAGGAAACAATGTGTCAGACCACCTAGCCTCTATTGCTGAGCAAGGCTCCCATATTTACTATGTCTCGAATGTTAACCTCCTGAAACCTGGGGGTGGATCTGATTATAGGGTATGCCCTTGGGATTCATTACATCAGGCATCCTTGGGCTCGTGCGGGCCTTGACTTTGGATTTTCCCTTTAGGGTGCTTGTACTTTTCTTTCCATTACTTTTATTTCAATAAATAAATAAATAAAGATGATGAGGGGTATGCGGCATGTACCAGAGGTTACATAGTGTTTCCGTCTATCCCTGTGCCTTCCTATGTGTAAGAGCTTTACATGACATGTAAGTATTAGTATACACAGTGTCTAGAATGAGTATAAAAAATCTAGAGACACATGGTACCATAATCATGTCACTTGGACATGCCGGTGTATATTTTTCATGTTTCTATACCATTCCATGTACACCATTCCATGTTTGTACCGAAGTACACAACATTCCACTTGGTGGTGTACTTTTTCTCGTGTCAGTGTACTTCCAGAAGTACACTTCAAGCTATTATGGAGTTGTCACAAGTCGTGGGACCGAGTCACATGATGTGTGATATTTAACTCCAACTAGAACCATAGAACTGTACCCAAGGGGTCACATTATCTTTTAATTTTATCAATTTTGATTCATTTTTCTATGAAAATTAATTTCTATTAACTAACAACTTTAAGTAATTTCCTGAGTGACCCTCCCACTATTTTAAAAAGGAAAATATTATCCTCTCTTACTTATAACTTTTGAGAATTTTTTCTAGACCGAAACCTAATATAATACCTTATTATATTCCTTCCCTATATCCAAATGCTTCTGAACAATCCAAAATACCATCCGTTCAAGGATTAATATATAATACAAAAGTGGTTTCTGAATGAAGAGGTACAAGTTGTTTCTCAGTACTTTAAATTTTACTTCTTCTTCAACCACCTATAAAACTATGGTATTCATAATAAAATAATAAATTCAGTGTCCTCAATATACTAAAATGTTATTTTGATTATGTAACCACCATTATTCTATATCTTTTTTATCGAATTGGATGTGAACGTATTTCTCATGCGTACATGTCGACTTCGACCTCTACATAGTGATGCGATTCATTTTTCATAAATATATTTCATGGATGGTTATTATGACGGGATTAATGTTTATACATGATATTTATGGAATAATAATAATTTTTGAATTATAATATCATATCAAATTTTTACCTTCCAATCTGTTAGAAAATGATAATGTCACTCGTGTGTACGTGTGGACTACCACCTCTACAAAGTGACTTGATTAGTTTTTCATTTATATTTACGTAGATGGGAATAAATATAGAGTTAATGAATATATAAGATATATATAGGTTATATAAATGATCCTAAATAGTTAATTACCATTTATCTTTCTTTCATTCTATTCGATGAAAAGTGAAAACAATGTTCATGCGTACATAAAACCCACCATCTCCATGAACAACCTAATTTATTCTAGTATCTCTAAATTTTATGGATGAATATAAATATAAATAAATATATATACATACATATAATGATTATACATGATATTTCTATCATTTTTTACATTATGAAGATTATGGAACCACGATCAATGTATAGATACTAGAACTCGCGAACTAAAACTCTCATGAGAAATGAAATAGTTAGCACTCGAAAATGATTATTTTAAATAATTATAAATAAATAGGTATTGGAATGTTATAAAAGGATCATATATTATATTATAGTTATGTATATGGTTATGGTGTATATTTATAATGAATTAAAATTTATTTTTCAGGTGTTTAAAATCACTTATGATGAATGTTGAGTTTGTGGTAAGAGATTGTTTTACAATCTCATTTTATTTTAGGATTGTTTATGTTTGAATTTCAATTGAGGAATATTATATGATAATTATCTAATAAAAACATTTCATTTTCCTCAAATATGGTTATTCATGAAATTATTGTGTTATAATATCATTTTCAGTTCATGGATATTTTAAAAAAATTAGGATTTGTTTAAAAAAGGCTTTATTTGCTCTTTATTTTAGAATCTTTTACTTCCATGTGCCCATTTTTTATAAAATGTTTTGAAGAATGTTTTTGATAGTACCCTACGATTTTCTAAATTAATATTTACTCATTATTTACCTTTTATTTTTGAAATGAGTTTTTTTTGGAATGAGGTACTATATAATTTATCAAAAAATGTAAAAGGAATATTTATTTTAACGTAAAATGTATGAACATAATTTTCCAATATTTATTTTAACGTAAAATGTATGACCATAATTTTACACTATCATGACTGCTCAATTTTTTGATGATTTATTTAAAAGTTTCAAATTTTATTTTCCAAGAAAATATATTGTTTAATAATTTGTAAATTTTTATATTTTGATAAGTGATTTCAAAGAGAAACTTATTGTTTTCTCAAGAAATTACCCAGTGATATTTTAGAGGAATTTTCCGCAATGAAAACACCCATTGATGTTAATTGGTATATGATCTAATGACACCATATTTATTCTATATCTGGATGTTTTATGATGATGAAGTATTGATATTTGATATTCTTGATTCAATATGGATATATTTTTTACTTTTAAGTCATTTTGATAATGAATTGTATCGATCATTAAAAATATAAGCAATATATAGGATGTGAAAGTGATGTATGGGTCTTGGTAATAGATGGACACTTGATGCATCAATAGGTGTCCCGGGAAGAAAAATATTTCATGCCATATTAGATGGGTATTAATTCATTGTTACCAATTTATTAAGAATTAGGTTTTGGTCGAGAAGAAATGATGGTAAGATTCATGCAATCTTGGTTGAGAGGATTTGATCATGGATGTCTATAATTATGCAATCCCTTTATTAAGAATTCATTTTTTCATTATCCATGTGTTTTCTATAATGATATTATCCACCAATATCCATAAAATATAAGTGTTGATTGAATGGAAATATTTTTATTATCCACTCTCCAATATTGATTATGCCTTGTTTACTCATGATAAATTTTGTAATATTTATCCCTTAATGAGAATTTGAGCTCACCCTTTACTTTTTCCTTTTCATAGGATTTTAAGATGGTTATTATGAATGATATCAATGATGAAATAATTTTTCCTATGATATGTTTTTTATATTTCAAATGTAATATTAGAATCATGTATTTATCTAGTTTTACAAGATTACTAAACCAATCGATCATTCACGGTGAGATTCCATCTGTCTTCTACCATTGTAATATAGTTAGAACCAGCTATGATTTACTAGATTTGGGGTTTCTACACTCTATGATTTGATCCCATGGTTATTAGTAGGTATTTTTGGTTGAATTTTCCCGCTCACTATCTTTTTTATGATTTACTCATACAGATATGTGCAAGGATATGTTTTCCTATGAGGTTGATGAGTATAAAGGATTATTCCCCTAGGTTGTGATATTTATTTTTGGTTTCATCATCCCTGGGATTATTTAGACAATATAAACATCTTTTTGACCTGATACATGGGTTGGGGGTATTGAAACGTGAATCCATATATATTCTCTTATTTGTATTCTAACCTCTTTTATTGATTTGGGAGGATACGAGGTTTGTACCACAGTGGTGTGTTAACCTATTTCCCAAAACCCTTTATGTTTTTGAGGATTTATACTGATTATTTTTATACATACCCCTACTTGAGAACTGTACCCAAACATATTTTTTCTATGAATATGGTGTAAAATGTTTTGGTGTTATTAGTGGGCATGAAGATGGGGGTGATAATGTTGTTGTATCTTAGCATAGTTGGTGGATTCTTAGTTGGAAGTGCATAGGATAGTGTTGGTAGGACATTGTGATCCCTTCTTCCTAGTCAATTGAGTTATGTTCTCTGAGAGTATTGGGTCTTGTATTTTCACACCTCTTTGTAATGGCATTTATATTATATGACATTGTTTGTTTAGTAGATGCTTAAATGCATATTATATACTTCAGATATTTTTATCCCACATGGTTGTGGTTATTATATATGGTTTTTGATATATTTTATTATAATATTCATAGGATATGAGCGCACTTATTTGTGATATATGACTTCTTGGAACAATTCCCCCACCCATAAACCATTGTATGTGGGCTTAGGGTAGCACACCTGACACACTACTAGCTTATGTGGGGACTCTATGTATTGATTCATGATAGAGTTGTATCAGTGTGGGTTTTTATTAGGGGGAATGTTTTTAGATTGGTTTAAATGTCTTTTTTAGGTGTATGTGGGATACAGTGCTTGAATGTGCTTAGTTTTGGATGACAGACCTCATAACCCAACTAGGATGTAGTGGACAAGACATTCATATGTAAGGACTTCGATGATCTTTTTACTAACCTAAGTGATTAAATCCTTATGAATATTATAAAATTGATTAGATCAATTATTCATATTGATGTTAGTGAATATTTGTTCCATAGTCTGATATCTTATTTCCAGAGATGACTTTTTTCTATGAGGATGTTGGTTTACCTCACCGTAATTCCCTTTTCCAGAGGTACATGATGGACCTTATGTGAAAAAATGAGAGTAATGAGGTTACTCAAAGATGTGTGAGCTTCCTGGTTGATGGTCTCTTGATGTTTTGTGGATTGAATTCAATTTTTGTTTTCTAATTATGGTCATAACATTAATGATTGAGTGCTTGGGGTTGGTATTCCCTTAACTAAAGTGTTTTCTAGTTAGGTGTTCCCCCCTATGAAATTGGAGTTTGGTACTCCCCAATGGGTATGGGTGTATGATCTACCATATGTGGGTCAATGGTCCACCATTGGAGTATGGGGATTGGTTCTCCCTCGATCCCAAAATGGCGAGGGTCCACCATACTATATTGTCCTTCGTACGCACCTATTGGATATGCTGAGGGTTCTACAACTGCAATGGTTATGTTTTTTACCACATATAATATGGTTTCCCTATCCATGTGAGATGGTTATCATTATCGGTATGTGAGTGTAGACTACTATTTGTAGGAACGTGGATTTTCCACTTGGGCATGATTCCATACTACCTCGATCTAGAGAATATGTGGGTCCCCCATACTATATAAGAGTTATTATCCCCCAAAAATAGGGCATGAGTCCTTATTTTATAGATATTGATGCGGTGTGGATTTACCAAAAGTGGGGTTGGTACTTCATCAATTAGATTAGAAGAACATGATGAGGAGAGGGTTCCTCACCATTGTTTAGAGACTGGTTAGAGTTTAGTTGATGCATGGCATCTAATTGTGATATTCCCATTAGAAGTGTATATACAATATTATCCAATTATTGGGATTTATGTAACCTATCATGATATTTCTTGTAAATTACAATGAGTTTGATGAGATGAACACAAGTCTTTGGAAATTTTGTGGAATGGTGTGTTCCTATGCATGCGTGAGAGGAATCCTATGTATGAAGATATTATTTCATAAATGGTGGGTAGATGGGATACATGGATCTTTGTGATGATTGTCTCTAGAAGTGAGCTATGTATGACATTGAGAGAGAATTTCTTATTGTGTCATGAGGTGAGACCTCTGACTTTTTATCATTGGTGCATGTATTTGTGAGGATCAGTGTGTTTTATTCTCTTAATGTTGCATGGTTTTTTCAAATCCAATGACCCAAGTAGAGTATTTATACTAGTGTGTTAGGATTTGAATCCTTTATAGGAGGATACACTATGCCTTTATTTCCGACAATGGTGCAGGATGACATTATATGAGAGGTTCTTCCATGGATTATGTCGATTGCGTCCTATTGGTGATATCATTTATGATGGGTGATCACCCCCACCATAAATTTTGGTGGATACCCATATTTTTAAATTGTTTTTTAATTTATTTTATGAATTGTGGTATGATTTAATTGGGATGTTGGACCAAGGTTTCAAGTAGGGCCAGCCCTTAGGATGATGCATCTAGTTCTTTACCAAGTTGGAGAGATTGGTTTCATAAATGACTTTTGTTTCAGTAGATGGATAATGTAGTTGTAGTGAATAAGATAGTCATTTCCCCAAGAGACATCCCAGTTAAGCTCAGAGAACTTTGTACTGAGTTTTTTGGAGATTCTGACCACATGGGTTTCTCAAGGATTTGAAAAACTGGTATATCTATGATCTTTCTTTAGGATATCTATAGAATGGATAAGTAAACAAGGTGCTATGTGGAATCTATGCATTGGCCCTAATTATGTGTTGAATTAAACTAATTATTAGCTGCACAAGTATAATTTTCATGAGTATATTATGGGAAAAAATTTAGTTATCTTTGATATGATGAAATCTCTAAGTGGTGATAATTTTTGTGGAAAATTACTCATCCCCTCTTAATTGGTTAAATGTGGTGTAGCGCTACATGAGATTATGGATGGAAGTATTTTAGTATTGGGTAGATGTATACCATGGATACTAGAGTGATGAAATTGGTCATATGAAATGGGAGAGAACCCAACTGAGCCTAGTGGTGATAGTGTTTCCCCCACATTTTTAGAAATGAATGGATGAGATAATATTGGTTTCATTTTGTGTTGATATATTCAGTATCAATGTAGAATCATAAAATGTTTTAGTCTCTATTGGATGTATGATCAAATCATATGGTGCATTAAGGAGCTCTTAAAATGGTTCATGGTGGTGGATTATAGTTTGATCATACTATTTCTATACGATATTCTTTGGGGTTTCCCTTAAAAAGGTGGGGAGTTTGATGTTTCCTAATAGAATTTCCTTGGTAGACAGGAAGTTTTTGAGTGATGTTGAAGGTTTACAACATCTATTCATCCTAGTACTGATCGAAACCCCACTGTTGGAAGAGAAGGGTTTGGCTGGAATGTCTTGATGAAATTCATTATGAGATTCATGGAAGTATCTGAAACTTCCCCTCTACTTGTTGATACCATATGATGTACATGAAAGAATTCGAATCTCGTAGGCGATGTTCTTGAGCTAAGTGAAAGAGAAGGGACAAAATCTCAAGTGGGATTTCCTATTAGTTCCATGTGGATGTATATTCCATGAAATGTTAGTGGATCTCATATGCATGTGTGAGATATCCCCAAGAGAGGTTGGTTGGTGGGGTTTTTAGTGAGCTATTTGGGATAATTCTATTTGGAAGAAGAAAATTCTATAAAATGGGTATGACGTATCAATATTAATTTTCTAATGTAGATGTTTTGGCTCATTTAATAATTTTAGACCTCTAAGATATTAGATGGGTAAAATAGTAATTTATCTTTAATAAACAATATCATAAAAATGGTTTACTCTTTTTGACTCCAAGTGGTGGGTTTTACCCCTCGATCTGAGTCGGATTGGAAATGCAGTCATGATATGGCTATAGGAAAAAACATTATACATGAATGAATTTATATTTTTCATCCACACATATGGTATTAAGGTAAATTGGTTGTATTCTATCAAATAGGTCTCAGGTGGGATAACTGAGACCATGGTTGGGTCCAAAATATATTGTTTTTTTGAAGAGCTATAATTAGAGTTCACATTGTGGTTTTTAGGTTTTAACTCTTGTAGGTGGAATTCATCTGGCACAAAAATTAATTACTTTAATTTAAAATATTTTATTTTATAATCCCCCTCCCCTTTATCATTACCCCTGTGCATTCCTAGGAGGATAAAGATGAGGGAGGGTTAGTCTCTTATGGGAAGGCCATACAGAACTAGGTCGAGAAGTGGTGATGATAACACGTGGAACTAAATTGAAGCATTAACATTTCCCCTCTATGTGACATGTGATATTTTTATTCCTACCGTTTCTATAGTTTTAATCAATAATGGATTTTATTTCAAGACCTTGGTTATTATTATTGTATTTAATTCATGTTAAATTTGGTTATCCAATAATCGTTGTGTATTTTAGTGCTCTTCACATTGTTTTCAATTCCCGTGAAATCAAATCATTATTCTTAAATTGGTTGTTTGAGAGTGGATTTTGCAACATTGAAGGGGGTCAGTAGAAGGTTTGTGTAGGGTTGTGGTAGTTAGGAAAATAGTTTCTTTCATGCTAGTGGTATTGTGATCTCAGTTTTGGTGAAGTTCTGGCACGATGATGGCGAAGTGATTTTTCGGGGGACTTGGTGGTGATTGAGTTTGTGAGAACCAATGATAAAGAACAAGGAAGTTCATGAAGGTCCATAATCTAGGATTTTCACCATAGATGACCTTCCAACCTTAGATCGTGTCACTAGACCAATATAATTTGGGCTATGTTGGTTGACAAGTCAACCAAGGACTTTGTGTGGGAGAACCTGCATAGTGAGAGGCAAAAACCTAGAGTAATAATATGTGGATCATGGAGAGGGAATCTATGATATAGATAGTTGACAATGACAAAGGATACACATAGTCTATTGATGCTAGTGTATTTTTATGTATCTTTAAAATGAGGCTAGTTGGAGTGTCGTTGCGCATGGGGAAATTTATGGAAGAAGACCTATACTTCTAATTAATGGGAAGAAAAAAACAAAAAGATATTAAAAATTTCAAATTAAAAAATAATAAAAAATAGGTTGAGAAGTCAAGGGGAGAGGGAACATCTTAGAGAACAAGGTTTGGATCCAGGTATCCCCTTTGATTTTTTATGACTGAAGTGGTGACATAGGTGGTGAGGCAATGCGGTGACATGAGATTGATGTGTAAAAGGGAGATGACCCATGTAATGGTCATCAGGTCATGGGGCCTTCAGGAAAATTAATGTAATGATATTTATATGGAGTGATTTAACCATTGGAGGGTGGTTGGATTGTCCTTTTAGGTCCAAGTGTGTGTGTAGATTCCTTTCCATGTAATATCTAGGACCTTATATGTTTTTTATTAACCTTGTTTTGGTTATAAATTATTCATATGACTTTATATTGAAGTCCCGTCTATAGTACTATGGTTTTAGCCTTGAGATAAACAATTACAGACCAATATGTGATATAAAATTTCAACTTGTGGCATGACACTCTCAGTGCATCCTGAAAAACCATTGGCGTGTGTTATGACGAAATACATATTTTTCACTGGGTGTCAGTTTCAGATAAAAATTAACCTATCTTGAGTATGTTTCCTTATAGATCAGGATAATGAAGTTCCTTTAGACATACCAGGTTATTCACATGGAAATATTGGAATATTTTTAATTTAGCTCTATTTTACCATTGTCAGATTTTTGGTTAGTCTCATTATATCTCTCTATGTAGTAGGGTATCTTGAATGGTCTTATGGTAGGGTATAGAAATCGAAGAGATTTCCTCATTTCCATACACCCCAGAGCTATAGTAGGACCAAACGGTTCAGATTTTAGAAAGAGATGTTTGGAATATACACTATTTAATATAGAATTCTAGATCAATCACCATTATAGAGAGTTGATATAAAGAGTGTAGAAAATTGGATATTCATAGTGGATCTTTCCTTAGATTAATGGTTTTAACGATGACGGGTTAGAGAGATATGGAGATAGAGTTTTACGCATTCACTTTACTAGATTTTTATGCGTGGTTAAAGAGAGGATTCCTCATTTTGGTTGTAAGTGGTGACACATTTATTGTTGGGATTTATGATATGATAGCAGTGGTGTTCACATGAAATTGATTAAGATTGTGTGTTTGGGAATTGTGGTGCGCAATATCTACACGATTTATTTCCGTATACTGCTCTTATAGTTCGGAAATAAGTTAGTGGAGATCCATATATTGATTAGTCGGTTTTATCCCCTTGGGTTTTTTGGGGTTGAAATTCTTCCATATGATCCTATCTCAAATTAGGTGTGATTTCCCCTTGTTGGAGGGAAAGGGGTGTAGGTCCCCCATCCATGTGGTAAGTTTCCCTCATGATTTTTCATCATTGTGGGTGAGGTATTCCCAATCCTATCAAACTAACAGTTCTATGATTCATGAATGAGGATCTTAGATGGTCCATTAAGACATGAAGAGATCTCATTCCTATGTTTCATCAAAGAGTTCAGTTATTTTCATTCATGATAAGTGGAAAAAAAATATTGGTGATTTATCGGTGTCTTATGCATAATGATCCCTTTGGATAGAGATATCTATGTTATTATCCCCTATTTATGACTTGGTAGTTTGGGTAATGTTTTCCCTTAGTTGTTCCATCATGTTTTGATAAACTCATTGGGGGATGTGTAATGAGGTTTATTCCCATGGGGCTGATGAGTAGGAAGATTGATTCCCCTATGTAATGATATTTATTTATGGGTTTCTCATCTAATGGATTTGTGAGACTACCTGAGAATATTTATTTCCCCCACGAGGCATGGGTTGAGGTTATTGAGAAGAAAAACCATAGCTTTTTTTCACATTTGTATTGAGTTTGGTGGCTATATAGTTTTTCCTTCAATGGTGTTCTAACCTGATACCCATGACCCTTTTTGTTTTTATGGTGTCATACTAGTAGTTTTTATACTCATCCCAACACTGGCCTTATTCTAAAAATTCTGGTTTCTATAAATCTTATGAACTTGATGTTATTGATATCGGTGGGTATGGAGCTAGTGGTTCTTGTGGAGCCAAATATTAGTAGAGTATGTGGATTCTAATTTGGAAGTGCTCTGGATGCGGTTGGCCCATCATGGTGATCCCCTTTTCCCAGTCACTCAAGGTTAGTAATTTGAGAGTATTTGTCCTTGTATTTTTTACATTTTGGTACTAGGATTTATAATTTACTACATTTGTTGTTTAGAAGGTGTATGCATGAATATTATATATTTTATATTGTTTTATATTGTGTGGTTATAGTTATAATTTATGGATAATTATGTATGTTGTGGTAGGCTTTATAGTTTAAGACCTCCTAATTAAGATATACACTTTCTTTATGCTAGTTATGAACCACTGGACTATTGGTGGTGGGCTTGAGGTGGCACACCCAACACACCACTGACCCTGGTAGGGACTTGATGGGCCACATCTTGTCACATGTACTAATAAAGAAGGCTATAGATGATCAAGTATTATGATTGATCAATCCCTTTCCATCCAGAAATAGTGAATACAGTGGGAAATTCTCCAATTCAAAACAATATTGGATCCTTGTAAATGATAAGGATTAAAAGGGATCCAATCTTCTTATCCATGCAAATAATACACAAGAGAATCATAAAATAGAACAAAAAATCACATATTTCTTAAATGATAGCTCAACCATCCTTCTTATATTGTAATAAAGAAGTTCAAAGTGATTACATGTATAAAAAGGTGGAAATAATATATAATGGGAAAATATTAGAAATCAATATTGATAAATATGGGGTTTTATGATTTGGGTCACAATTATAGGATCCATAAAAACCTTAGACAAAGAATCTATTAGATGATTCACATAGAAAAACATTCACTATCCACATAGTGGGTACAAAGACATATAAATATCTAAAAACGAACTTATAGTGAGATAATATAAATAATATGATTTCTTAATATACATTAATGTGATTGGTATACTAAAATTTTAAGGTAAAATTACATTATTCCACGGTGATGATACAATGATTACCCATAAAAACATGGAAATGGGAAAACATCATCAAGGATTTTGTCATGGGTTTTCTGAATACATCCAATGGAAATAATTATATATGGGTTATTATGGATCTTCATACTAATAATGAGCACTAAATCTTCATTTAGGAATACTTAGCACTCGATTAACTTATAATGATTTATATTCGAGAAGTGGTGAGGCTACACGGAATAACACTAATGATGGTATCTAATCAAGATTTGATGTTTAATTCAATGTTATATATGAGCCTTCAACATTCTATGAACACATAGTTAAAAATTAGTATTTCTTATCATCCTCTAACAAATGTTCATTCATGGACCATTCAAAATATAAAATACATGATCATATCATTCTCTTTGGATTTTAAAGGAGGTTGAGATCAAAATATTTATCCAGGTAAGTTATCATTTAAAAATATCCCTAGTGAAGTTTTTAGATAACTCCCTATGGATACATGTTTGGGAATAAGTGTAGAAATCCATCATGAAATGATGATGTTCGAGAGATTAATCTACTATTAAATTTACTATTCAAATAAATAATAGATATGAAGTTAAAGAAATAAAGTTACTAAGATGAGAACAAGGAAAAGAAATAATAAAAAGGTTAAATCCATTCGGCAACATACTAGAGTAATACATAGTTGAGAAAAGAAACTTTTTGACAATCATCAATGAGACAAGTATTTGAAGGTTGAAAATACATCCTTACTTAGTATATCTTCCTAGAAGATATTTATATGGTCTGGTATGAACATAAAGATAAGTCCCAGAGACATTAACCCCTTTGGGATTCTTAATTATAGTAACTTGTGTCTTTTATACATGATTTTTACATAATTTTTAAGAGAAGTAAGGTAATAATAATATATTATATAATTTAATGATTTAATGGCTTGGGAAAACTATGTTCATAGAACATAAATACATATTATCTTCTTAAACATTATTTGAACCCATCTCCGATGTCCTCAAATATTTAATATTCTCCTTAGTACATGTAGTCAACTGAGGACATACATCAAATAAAGAGTAAGATAATAGATCAATAAGGGGAGGGATAATATGAAATAACATGAGATAAGAATAAATCTAAGAACATGTGTGAGAATAATAATAATCATCATATAATAGTAATCTGATCATCATCATGAGCATATAAAAATAGGTTTGTGCCCAGACTTATTTGGATGTGGTTGAGAAATTGGGGAGATTATAGAAGACTATTTGAGTCATTATTGACTTTTTTATTAGTCATATAAACCTATATATTAGTCATTGGACCTATATAAAATAATTTTAACCTTCGTATGATTCATTGAGACCAGCATATGAGCCATTTATCTCTCCCTTTGAGTCAATTCACTCTCCATATGGGTGATGTTTCTATTGTGTATGAGTGATCCAAATCTTTTTATGAGTAAAAGTATCTGAAAAAATTCTAGAATAATCTAAAATTTAAAATGGAAGTTTCTAAATTTCTGTATAGAAAATAATGTTAAATGGTATGATGTAAAAACCATTCAATGATGGGTAAAAAATTACAAAATCGTTTTTGTGATTAAATCAAAAGAAGAATAAGGTTTTCAAAATAAAGAAGAAAAGATAAGTAGTTATGGATAAATTCAATGTAATTCTACAGATGTTATTGATTCACTTCAATAACCAAGAATTTAGTTTGCAAAGAAATGTTGGAAATGGGAAAGAGATATAGAGGATATAAAAATAGTTGAAGGAATTCACTCGGATGAATTTATTTTCACATCCAAATTCAAATTTTTTTTATCCTAATGCTGTGTGATATACTATTTTTATCATCATTAATGTAGGAACAATAGGGGAAGAGGGGACTAATATCTATAGAGTTGGTTTTGAATATTTTCGAGTGAAATAATATGTGGAAGCTTTTGTTAATCTCATACTAAGGAAAAAGAAGGAGTTAATGACAATACATGTGGATGGAGAAGAAAAAAATAAACAGTATAATAGTACTTAAAAATTCTAATTCAATCAAATACTTTCCTATTTCTGAAAAATAAAATATATCATTATAAATATCACATGAATCACTCAAACAATGTCGGGAGACATGTACGTTGAGTAAAGGGATATTCCCCACTCGTTTTAACCTACATATTGATACAACTAGGTTATATCATCTTAGTGAATTATAGAACATGCCAAGGATTAAACTTCTATTTTGAAATTTGAACCACTTAAATATGTTGTTCCCTTCATGTGTGTGAGTTTTGAATGTGATCTTATTTCACCTTAATATGTGACAAGGGTTTACCAAGAAGGAAAATTAAAAAAAATTAAATCTCAAATTTACCACCCCCTCAGTTATTTCCATTGATCTGTTTATACCATTTTAATTGGTATTAGAGAAAGGTATCCCTCATTTTTGATATTCTATTCAATGTTTGTTGGATTTTTATTTCTCTATAGTTGAAGAGTTAGTCTCTGAATTTCTAGTGTATAAAATGTAAAATAATAATTTAGTGAACAATAAGTGGATTCTAACATTTTATGTGAATTGTTATCATAAATGAAAGAATATGATGTTTCTTTTCTTATTATCTATCTGTTATGATATATTAAAAACTGTGACTGATAGGTTCCCACATCATGCTAATAATACTACATTTATAATAGCATAAAATGGGAAATTTGAAAATTATGGATTCACATAAAATTACATATTTTATTTAATTTTAGAGGGTATGTTTATTAAATTTTAAGGAATCAAAATGGAAATTGTTTTATGGGACAATCTTGAGAAAATCTATGAACTAAATATAAAAGTGAAATTGAAAAAACAATAGATTTCAAGGATGAAGCATGAATACCTTAGGATACCTGATGAGGAAACCATTGATGGAATATTGTTAAGGGTAAATGTGATTGTGAGCCTGGAAAAAGTGTTTTCTGAGATTTTGGAAGGTACAAAATTGGTTTATAAGAAAATTCTCATCTTAGGAAATAGGTTTCAGTAAAAAGTATCAGCTTTTTAAGATAAAGATCTAGAAATAATACCTCTTGATTACTTAGGAAACATTATAATTGCCTCTGAGATTTGAAATTAAAATGTTATCAATAATATATTTAATATGAAAGAGAAATAATTTTTAAATATTTAATGTAAGATATTATTATGAAGAATATTTGAGAAGTTGAAGGTGGTTGTTTAGATTCATATTCTGATGAAGAAGTGATGTTCGATAAAAATATGTCTTTAATATCTTAAAAATTTTAGAGAGGGAATTAAAATTTTCTGGAAAATATTCCAATGAAATTTTTCATGTGGGGAGACATCATGCATTTTGATTAAAAGTTTAGACGATTTAAATAAAATAAATATATCAATGATAAATATGAAAACCCAAAGAGAACTTTGGGGGAAAATGAAAAAGAGAGTAAATATATCAAATTTTAATTTAAAGGTAAGGGAAATAATTTATCTAAATCAAAAATAAGAAACTTGTTTTACAAGTGTGAATATAGTGAAATATCTTATGAATACAAGTAAATTGAAACTTTTGGTGACACTGATGAATAGAATCTCATTGCTATGGTAAATAAAGAAACATCCAATATTGATGAATGTAACAATTCTTGATGTGTAGAATAAGAAACATTTATGGAGTTTTTGTGTAATATATAGTTCAATGAATTCCTGTTTAATATTTTAAATTTTTAAAAGGATTAAAATATAGAAAAATACATTCAATCTTTTTTCTATAACGAATCTATCTGTATAGATGAAAAATCATTGTTGTTGAATGAAATTTATGATTTGAAGAAATTACTTTTTGATTATATTACATTGAGAGTCAATATAGAATAATGAGTTAAAAAAGGATATGGAGAGACAATTTTTTTCAAAAAAATACTATAGAGGCAAAAAAGTATGTGAAATGTTTTAGATTAATCTTTAAAAATTCAACACTGGAACTTAGATAATTATTTTATGAAAAGGTGGTTGAGAAAGGTTCCAAGAGGGATGGAAAACATGATTTTCAAAAACTATATCATACCTAGACTTTAAGATATCTTAAAATTTCTGGTTGGGATAATAGGATGAAAAATAAATTGATTAAGACCAATTATTTTTGTTAAATCAAGTGAATATGAGAAATCAATAAATTTGGGGAGCTCCTACTTGAAGAAAAAAAAAGTCTAAAAATAGAGAATAAAAATTGTTAAATAGAATAGAAAATTAAATAATTAGTTTTTGGGAGCTTATGATAATTCATTTTCACAAAAGGATCTAATTATGAAGATTCAAATAATTTTATTATAAATGTATCAAATTATAGATAGAACAATTTTTACAAAATAAACCATGGTTTCTTTGGATTCTAATGGTGTTTTGAGACTTTTAGAATATGAAAAATATGTGTTGGTTTAATTACCAATATCATAATGAGTCTATGAGGTTTGGAAAGAAATTTCATGGGGGTATTTATTCCTCTCAATAGAATAATGGTCAGAAACCAATTTCAAATTATATAATAAAAATACTGAACAAATTTGATGTTATTAAAGAAGTCTGTGGAAGATGTGACCAACCCAGTAACCAAGAAAATAAATTCATCATCCTTCTATTAACTAAGAAAAATATGATTTAAGATAATTAAAATCTATATAATATGAGGACTAAATTAGATTAGAAGATTTGAAAATATGTTTAAATGTGAAATGAATTCTTAGTTACCCGGGGGAATGATGAGTCACTCAAAATAAAAGTTGTTGGATCAAGTTTGAATGGGAAGGATAAATTAATATACAAGAATAATTTATTTGATAAAGGACCGAATCAATGTTTTCTTACCATGTCTTATTTATGTGATGATGAAATAAAGATAACCTTCAGAAAGATGGATTTGTTGTGAAGTTATTGAAATATGGGTGAATTTTGATAAGAGGTTAACAAAAAAAGGAAAATATGTATCAAGTGAGTGACAATAAAAACTCATGTTATCTAAAAAAGAATAAAATAAACTATCACATAGAATTATTGATCATATTGAAAAAGAACATCAGTATGCTCACTTAGGGTTATAATGTTCATGATGTCACAAGGATGAAAAGTGAGAGGAATTGGATGTGCTCAACATGCTAAAAGTTAAATATTATTAATTCTCCACAGAAGAATGGGGGATTCAATCTACACAACCACTAGAGCTCATTCATTCATATATTATTGGGGAAATGATGAAGTAATCACAAAAATGGATATAAGTATTTTATTTCATTTATTTATTATTTTACTTGGATTACATGTATTATGTTTATGAAATATAAATTAGAGTCTCTAAATATGTTTAAAATTCTCAAATATGAGGGAAAGAGTGTGGTTTCTACTTAAAGAGGATCTATATAGAAAATAATTTTGAATATACATGTGGAAGATTTTATTCTTGTACTGAGAATAATGGTATTCACCAAGAACTCATTTCACAATATGAACTGCTATAAAATATCATTGTTGAATGAAAGAACGATAGTTTAGAGGAGATGGATCGAACAATGATAATAGAGCATGACACCTCTCATCATTTATAGAGATAAGATATTTATATAGTTGTTAATATTCAAAATCATTTCCTGAGTATTCAAAATTCATATATGTTGCTGTATGAGATATATAAAAAAATTATTCATTTTTTAATGAATATATGGGTGTTTTGAAACCCTTGTGTGATCAACATTAAAGATGAGAATCTAGGGAATTTCGAGTAGAAAGGCTTTAATTGGATCTTTATTTGTTATTCCATAAATGAAAGAGGAAACAAATGTTATAACAACGTGAAAAAAATATTATTTAAATTTCTGATGTCAAGGTGTTTGAAAATACAAAGAATGAAGCTACACATGAAGAAGAAAGTTCAATAAGTGATTAAGATGAAGATTTTTTTATCAAATAACTTGAAGAATTTTCAAAAAATGAATACATTTGTATAAGATATGTTGGATTGAGATTCAAATTCATCAATTTAATGTGATTAATTAAAACCTCATTCATTTAATACAAGGATGAGAAAACAAGTATATGTGTTGAATCTTTCCATGACCAAACCCACTGATGCCTTCCTAGCCACTAGTAAGCTAAATGTGACAACCCCAAGCAGGCCTCCAATAGGCCAGAGCTAGCAACCAGCACCAAATAGTCATATCACACACATGGGAAACATTAGACAACATAATTTCATTCACACACACATCTACAATCCCATACAATGTCGAAATGTAAAAAACACTACTAATACCAATTCATGAATACACCTAATCACACTATCAGAGTACCACGTAATATATAAATAAAAAATGGTCCAACCAAGGGTCCATACAAATAGAAATAAAGTCTATGATTCATTGAAGGAGGGGAATCCGGTCAAATGCAACACCAGTAAGAAACTTGTTCGGTCTAGGCCAAACTATTTTATGTCTGCTCCGGATCCCCATAGGACACCATCAAATAGCCCATCATCTACAAAACAGATTACTTATATAGGTATATCCCAAGTATGTGAGAGTATGAAAATACACATTAGGGAACTCCAACATCACTAACCATAAATAATCCATGATAGTATTCTCATTAATACATAGGTATGTCAATCAAGATATGATACATAACGATAATCAAAGAAACAATCAGATATAATCATAATAGACCACCCGTCTCAAGAGATCTAAACCAATATTTCTAGCCAAAGGATTTTGATCAAGGATTAAAGGTAACTTCATCTATAAGGACTCTCTCTGTGATTTATGTTGTTACGAATAACACTCATCCAATAGTTTGTTCACATCTATCCTCCAAAAGATGTACTCATCACATCTATGAAGATCATGATACCCGTATAGGGGATCAAACCTAGGACTACATGGGGATTCCACAAACCCTAATCGACCAATCTACTGGATATGGGATCGATCCCCTGTTAATGGTGGTCATGATGATACCATGAACCCTGCCTAGGATGATACAATAGAGGATACCGCCCTAGGAGTCACAGAGGGATACTGTGAACTCTATCTAAAACGGAACCCATATATGGGATCAAAATCCTATGAAGAGGACATAAATCCAAACTATACCATTATAGAGATAGAATGAGGGATAACAATCAACTAAAATTTTTCTATACTATTGAAATAGAGGCCCACACAGTTTCGTGGAAAAATTATATTGTGTGTACTATCAGTACACCTCGTGTATAATATGCCTCTCATATTCCACGTGTCTTCCTATGTCTAATCAAGTATTATGTCACGTAAAACTCCATTTAAATGGTTTGTACTTTAGGGATATACAACAAGGAGAGGTTATACAATCACTCAGTGCTCCACCGTCCCATTCTTGTGTACATCTAGCCATGCCATAGTATATCTGGTCATACCCGTGTACTATGATCATGCCTGTGTACATGGTCTTATCTGAGTAATGGGTTGTGCATGTGTACTATACTCATGCCCATATTCCGGACTATGACTATTCCCAAGTATCCTATGAGATATATTTCACGTTTTTAGCACTCAGTATCATGGTGTGTGGTGGGCACCACACAACATTTGATCTTTTATTTCACTTATAAAACCTATCACCGTAGAGAGGGACCCCACATGACCTGTGTTATTAGGGTATACATTGTGTAGCATGGGATTCTATGGAACCCATGGGATCTCCACACATATTTCTTTTCCACCACTACCACCATTGACATCTCCCAAGAAGCTTAGATCAGACCTTGATTGATCCTCAATATTGCCAGTTGCCAGATTCTGACCACCAAATTCAATCAGAAAACCAACACTTTGTACCATTTTGATGCTCCATCTCAAATTTGGAAAATGTAGATCACTAGTCTAATAATAATTCAACTTCGATCACCCAATTTTATCATCGCACCTTGATCACTCCCTCGATCATGATCCACCTTCGATCACCCACTATCATATGGTATGATGACACACCATTGATATATTCTACTTAGATTTTCCCTTATTGGTGAACCACGCAAATTCATTTTTTCCTACACATGATTAGTTTACATTTATATTTATTTTTTCAAATTAACATGAGAGAAAGAGGAGATATTGAACTTGTTCATGGTAACATAGGAAAAAACCCGAATGTCCTTGAAGTCCAAGAGAAGATTAAATTTTTTAAATTTCTACCCAACCTGATTCACCACCCTTCTTTGGGTTCTTCAAATAAACCTATTCCGGAAAAACCAACATTGATGATGTTAAATAGATTAATAATATCCTATAAGTATGATAAATAGCAGCATCTCATATACTCTCTTCCATGATCAATTTACCCTGTTATTGAAACTATACCTTCAATATATATCAAAATTGAGGGCAATTTAACCTATATGTTCCAATGTATTATTTAAAATTCATCAAATAATCCCAAGATATTAACCTTAATTAGTGAAAACAAATACAAACCATCATCATAAAAGATCCTAACAATCTCCCACTTTGGATTTTTTGTCAATAGCCATAATAAAAAATCATGTGAACAAGTCTTAATTTTTTTTTATTACTACCCCATATTGAAAATAAATACATAGGATGATATCAGTTTTTTATTTATCAATTTATCAAATCTAAGTCATCTTAATATATTATCAGTGTAGAAAAAAAGATTAACTAATCGTCTCCTTAATACCTGTTTCCATAGCCTTGTATTCCTTGATTTTTTGTCACTTTTTATATCATAAAAAACTAATTTATCCCCCATTATTTCCAAATTGATTTAAACAGAAAAAAATGATGGAATATAAAAAACACGCCTCATAAATAACATCATTACATAACATTAGATAATTTACAAATTTATATAAAATAATTTCTTATAGCATCTTTCTGAAATCATCTCCCCCTTAAAGGGTAAACTCCATAAACTCTTCGTCAAGGCCAATCACCTTTTTTAAATAAATTTCACACATAATTTTCATAATACACCTTAAATAATTAATTCAATTTAAGATATATCATTATGGAATGGGTATTTTAACATTTGTTTATTGATTTCATAACACTCTTCAAGAAACTGGTTCCTTATCATGCATGTAACGAACTAGATCGAGTTGACCCAACACATCACCCAATTTTGCTCACGAGAAGTCCCTAAGTGAACCTACCCAAATGATAGATGTTACTGACCAAAGGTTTTTGGCTAAAAGATATATTGGGGGACTATAAACTCTATTTTGAGTGTAATAATAGTGTGAAATAATTAAAACTCGTACTCATGGCTAACCATCAAAGTAAAAATAATGAACAAACTTAAACTAGGGCATGTTATAATTAATTAAATATAGACTAAAATCATACATTCTCAAATCATGAAAAATATACAACAATGAGTCTCCCATACATCCAAAAACAGATAAAAAATAATCAAACTGAAAATAAATATGATATACCCTACTACTAACATTTAGACAAACCATATATTCAATCTCAACGATGGTTGATCTACACCAGCCTGATCATGAGACTCCACATGAGTGGATCTGATCAATAAATCAACACTTGGTCTTGAACCCATCCATCATGAGACCTATGATAAAAACATAAAACAATTATTCAAGTCTTCACACAAAAAGATGTGCACATATAGGGGGTGGGAAATAAATATCAGTAGACCACTCCCAAAAATTAACATATAATATGCTATCGTAACATGTGCACACACACATGACAACCAAAATAGATAAAAAAAACTATAATAATGAAAAAATTACATAAAAAATTAGGTGGTTTAACATAATAAGAAAAAAATCAAACCAAGGGTTCTATCTTGACACTTAAAGTAAATCTATCATCAATCTAGCCAAAACCAGAGGATTTATAACAAATGGATCACCTATCCATAAGACAAATAGCACATCTTCCATATCTACAAAGGTGATCCAAGATGACTAAATGAAAATTAATGAATGACAGAACCCAATGTGAATCCATAGGTACCCACATAACAAATCACATATAACAAGGTCAAGGGCTTCAATAACATGATATGAATTGGGGACATGAACGTTTAGATTGAAAAACAAGAGAACAATCCAATCCAAAAAATCCTAAACAAAGAATTGGTCATAAGATATAGACTCAAACAGTACTATCCCATGGGATCAATACTATTAATCTAGGAGCACAAGACATTCTGGAAGAACAAAAATAACTCCATGAATGCCTCAACACCTTATTATCCTGAAGCAACTACAGGCACAACACGCAATCAACCAGAGGGGGGTTGTACTCATCTAGATATCCCATTATCCCCCTAAGACTATCAATCCATAACCATCCAATGGAATAGAGATTCAGCTTAATAGTCCAAGAAAAGACGTAATTTAAGATATCCTGAGGGTATCCTCCACAAATTAATGTCTTGAGGGGAAACAACCTCAACATAATAGACAATGGATATCTTAATGTGGGTCAGTACAACACTTAAATACACTATCTAGACAGTTTAACTAACAGTGTCGATCAACTCTCAGCCAATAATGTATGAGGTGTCTCTCAGCACCCTGGATCTCAACGTCCAACAAAATAGACACTATAGGATTTCAATGATGCACCCCAATGTGAAACATATTCTTGAGGCTCCTACGATACCTATGGTCACATAAAAAACGTATTTCTTACTGGGGAATCTCCTACTATAACCAAGATATAGGGATATGATTGTCAAAAGATCCTCAAACATCCCGATGGCCACAGTAGGAGAAGGACACCCTAAGATGGGTTCCTCAAGATCATATATATCATGGGATATCCCAAGTAAAAAAATACTAAATGGACCTCAATGGTCTTAAATTGGTCCTTAATCAACAACGCACCCAAAGAGGGAATCCAAAAGCAAAGAATACCTACAAGGGTGTTTCCAATAGTCCCCACAACCACCTCTAATGTAGAACCCAAAAAGTTCTCCTCATAAATAATTAAACTTTGATAAAAATACCATGTAATAAGAATCTAAATTATACTTCAAAAAAAAAAACCACCCAACTGCAAGTACCAACTCATCCACAAGGGAATCTAAACAACACCATGACACCTGGTATTTCACAATTGCTGACTTCAGCAAACACTGATCACATGATTAGAGAACATCACTAAAGGGGACCCTCAAGAGTCCCTCAAATTCATATCAATATAAAAATTAATCATAGCTATAACTTCCATCCAAAAGGCATCAACCATGATAAAAGTCTCCAATACCTATAATCCTTAAACACAAGAGTTGAACCTCAACAACTCCAACCTAAATCCCCCAGTCCTGACATACATGGAAAATGAAATATATTGTAGGATAAACTACATGATTATATCTTCCAGAATCCATCAAAAATAACCTAAAATATATCTCCATATCACACTTGAGATAGGCTGATCAGCAGGATAAAAAACCTCACCCATGACTCGCGATTCAAAACCCAACCCCTAGGAGGATTCTGAAACCAAAGCTTAATGAGATCCCCATTATAGACTATCATATTCAGAATACCCATCCAAATATATTTTAAATACTATAATGATCCCACCATCATGATTTAAATAGATAATTTCTTATAATGAACTAGTCGTAAGTCTAATTATTACTCAAGGGAAAATTTTTGCAAAGCAGGCCATTGAAGGGAAAAGTGCACGACATGTACCTCTCGTAAAGGGTGTGTACCTAAAAATCCCACCTTGACCATGTTCTTATGTCCACTCAACACACGTTTTTTCAACTTAAATGGTGTATCATATGAATTAATTATGTTTAACCCTACATGGGTACCCACCTGTATACTTAACCCCACTCAACATTTAAAATGCCCGAGTACACGATGTGTACCAAACCATAAATTACATGTAACTCCAAATGGGGTAACTTCATGTGAACCTAGCCATGTACCATTCCTAGGATATTATTCCAACATGGAATTCACCCCACATGGGGACATTTCGTGTACTCTAGATGACCAATTACCCTTATATGGGGTGTCTAGCTGAGTACTCAACCACACCCTCAATCCAACTACACTCCTTGTAATCCCAACACATGAATTTTAGTCCCCAAAACATCATATTCCCCAACAAGGAAGAACACATGACGTATGTTCCCTGACCCAAATTCCATGTACATGGGTTTTCAGGAATAGACCCCCCCAACAGGCTGAAACTTCCTTTTATCCCTGATTAAGAATAGATTGACCCTCATGGGTTACCTAATAATATAATCAAGTATTTAATGTTAAGAATAACTAAGATTTTGGGATCTATGTAGAAGTCATAAAAATGTGCCTTTATAACTGTATAAATTGCTAACTCTTCATTCATAATCCTCCACCCACACTCACTACACTTCAATATGTTCCTCAGAAGAACCGTTGATGATGCCTCCTCCCTCTCCCTCCCCCTCTTTTATCCCTCTCTCAATTGAATATTGAAAAATCATCCAAGGGTAATGAATAATAGTCCATAGTGAAAAAAAGAAAAGAAAACTAGAATAAAAATAAGGAAAATAAAAAGAAATGAAAAGTGTAATGGCCTAAGAGCTAGCGCTCGTGATGGGTAAATGCCTCACCTAGGAAAACCCCCTCATTCCAGACTCAACAACAGAGGAAAAATATCAATCTGAAAATCTATTAAAATATATATAATCAAGAAAACATGAATGAATAAATTAATATTTAAATAGTTAAATATTAAATATTCCATTAAAATTCAAATGACTCATATTTCTTCTAAACTCTTGTCTTAGGATAAACACCATACTTCAGGACCAAAAGAGTGGTTTGAAAAATTATCCAATATCATAATAAAATAGAAATTTTCATTTTTACCCTAAACACTCCCAAGAATAAAAAGGATAAAATCAACTCTGATTGTTCCTACACTTGATGTTGAAGATTTTCATAATGAGACAAATTAAATTCCTTGAATATAAAACCAATACAATATATATGGGAATTGTGTGTATCTATAAAAACATCACCAGTGATAAGGCTGGAATTTTTTTCTTTAGCTAGAAATTCATTTCATATTAGTTCCAATATCTAGATAAATATTCTTTATTTCTACCTTAGATTTCAAAAAATCATTCTCCATGGGAAACATGGTTTTATTATTTCATTCAACAATGTCATTGTGTGGAAATTATTTGCTTCAGATAATAAATAATATGAATTTCCTTATAAATTATTCATTCTCTTCTACATTGCTTTTTTTGTTGGAAGTGTGATTAAATTACCTTTTGAGGCCTGTTAATAATGAATTCAACTTCCAAAAAATTTCTCAAAAATCCGTGGCTCTATTTCTTTGAGAAACCGCTCACAAAATTCAGAATTTATTTAGAAATGTCTTCCACCAAACTAATCATATTAATAATTTTATAGATTAATTATACTATTTTCTCTATCTTTTCTATCATAACATCATCACTCATGTATTTTGTCATGACCCATCCCCTGGGGCCCATGTCGTGACTACCCCAATCCCACCTTCTATAAGCCAGGGGCTGGTGACTAGCACCAGAAAGGAAAATACCAAAAAGGGAAGGTATTTCCTTTAAACCTGTACACATGAAAACATGGCACAATGCATAAAAGAAATACTAAAAAAATGAAGTAGTACAACCCCCACTAAAAAACACTACTGATAGTAAAAGTATGTACTGAATATAATAGGGGGAAGTATACAAGCCCAACTAAAAGAGTAGTACAACAAAAGGGAAAAAAGATCCCAATATCATCTTCCAAGGATCCGACCTAAAGGGTAGGTACAACTCTTTACTGTGGATCATCACATAAATTAGTCACCTCTGGGTACCATCTTGACCTAGCTCTCCAAAGTCACAGTCAAGCTGTCTGTCGTCTGTGCAAGACAAAACAAGGTGCGAGAGAGGTTCATGTAGCAGTGAGTATAACAATACTCAGTAGGTACCTCGAGACCCCCAAAGGTCTCTCAGAATTTCACCAGGAAATACCACAAAGATTGATCTCAATCACATGGAAAAAAGTAAAAGACTGATCACACCAAGTATAAATCTTAAAGAACATGAATATAAATGATTAGTCATAAAGCTAGATCACCTTATTCTGTCAAGGGGATTTTTCAGCTGGACCACATAGTGTTTCTAGGTGCTAAACCGCAGAGGATGCTAGGTGCTATCCCATAGAGGATCTCTATGTGCTGACCCACTGAGGATCGCTAGGTGCTGACCCCCAGAGGAACACTAGGTGATGACCCGCCAAGGATCACTAGGTGATGACCCATAGAGGATATCTTGGTGTTGACCCATATAGTATCTCTATGCACTGAACCACATATGATCACTACATGTGGATCCACAGAGGATCTCTAAGTGTTGACCCATAGAGGATCACTATTCATTCATCGTGTCAAACCAAGCCACTATATTCCATCACTTAGAAAGCTTGATTTTTGTAGGATCCACTACTCATGCCACTAGTCATATCTCAGCCTCACGAAGGCCCAATTAGAAGTAACTCAATGGACCATCTTGTTGTAAGGTTTCCAACGTGACATACAACATGTCATTCGGACACCCGATCTATAAGATATAGGAAAAAGGTAAATAGGGTCTGATTTGATTCGAGTCCGATCCAACCTGGCTGTACTCCAAATTGATGGAAAACACAAATGAATTATCTAAAAAGGACCTCATTGTTTCAAGGGTCCTTATGCGTTAAGTAGTGTGTCAATTAGACGCTCGGTCTGCGAGTAGTAGCTGTTTTACTTAAATGGGGTCATTTGGGTTTGGGTTCCGTCTGACCCGACCCATCCAGTATGGACCCAGACCCAATTGCCTCGTTGGTCCTCGGTCTGGCCTAGATGGCGGGTTTGGCCCTACTGGGGCGGGTCCGGACCGCAGGTGGCCTGTCCCTCTTGGTGGGGCACGACCCACCTGAGGAACCCTGTCCGCATGGTATGAGCCAGTTTTGCTGGACCAGATGCAGAGCATCCAGTTCTTCTAGCTGTAACTACCATCGGGCACCACCCCGTCTCTTAGAAAAGGTTGACATGAGCCGACTGCTTCTCCGCCAGTAGAACAGCTTGAGCAGGCCTCTCTATCTTCACGTGGCGCTGACATGTGTCACATATTCCACAGCCATGGCCAACCGGCCGTGACACCTTGCCGCCACAGCGCCTAAGGGTGATTCCTATTCGACATAGCCGGCATGGGCCGGCCGCCACTACTCCAGTGGTGTCGTGCCTACATCACCTTCCACAGACCACTGGAGAGGCTATGGTGGTACATTTTCTTTCTTGTCTGCGCTTACGGGGCTCTCGGGTCACTTACGTCACTGTAAAATCCATGGAAACACATTTCTTTTATGTTTCTCAATCTCCCAAGAAGAAAATTCATCATACAAGATCGATGGAGGGTCCAGACCTTGTTTGGATCGGCCCACACCCTCTGTGTTAGCGTTTTATTATGGGGGTGATAACTATCATCATAAAGATTATGAAAAAACAATAAATCAATACCCCAAAAAACACCTCCCACTAGATCAAATGAGTCACTGATAAAACTGTTACTTAGTTGATTCAGGTTCTTTGTATTTTTCAATAATGGGATAAAGTAATCATTAAACACATAGTGTGATTAAATTCCCTACAAGGATTCGCTCGAATTATTTCTGGATGAGGGAGTAATTCTGCGTTCATTAATGTTTGCCGCCGCTGGTCGATCTCTTAATTGGATCCTCTAATGATAATTGTACATTATCTGTTCTTCATTGGAGAGGAATGTCTTTAGTGTTACATGAGAGGTTTGTCCCATGGTTATGAATTCATTCTCCAACTAATTTAATAATAAAAAAACAATATTGATGATGTGTTCATTAACGTGGTTCAATAATGAACCTTAATTAATGAACCATTAATTAAATAGGTGTTTCAGTTACACAACAAAAGAAATGAGTCATTAAATGACCCTAATTTAATACTCGTTGATACACTGTAGTTTCACCAATCATTGATCAATGGTTGAAGAAAAGAAAACAAATTCAAAGTGTTATTTTATTATTTTTTCAAAAAGTCCAAAATTTATCTTTTCTGTCCCACCCTTTCTTGTTTACCATAAGATTCACCTAAGTGAATCACGACATTGTGAATTCAATGGTTTCCTTGGATTTTCAATCGAAGAACTGATTCAAAAATTTATAACAACCCACTCGCACATTTACTGAGCGTACCTTAAAAAATGTTCAAAACTCCAATCTGAGATCTCTGGGCCTCAGAATCATATGGAGTTGAATTTTACAGTCTCGTAATAATTCCATATAATTAAAATATATATAAGTAATTTTGGTGTCTTTACGTTTTCCCCACATTACCTTCCAAAAATCCTCAGCAAAATCTATGAAGAAAAAGTGGGGTACTGAGCATGAATCTAGGCCTCCTGCTCCCATGTGTTCTCCTAGCGGTTCCCATGATGCCATCGAACTTTCACCAGAGGAATCAACCATCCACAAAGGAACCGCTTCTGTCAATCCTCTCTCTCTATTGGAAACTCTGCAAAAGTCTCCCCATCACCATTGTCCAGCTCACCCCAGTCAATGATGTGCGATGGTTTATGCATGTATCTCCTCAGCTATGACACATGGAAAACATCGTACACTCAATGCATATGTGGGTGAATTTTTAGGTAGTACACCACATCACAAACTCTATTGAGATTCTAGAAATGTCTGATGAACCTCAAAGATAGCTTGCCGCCCTGGCCAAATCTCTACAATTCTCATCGGGATGAGACCCTTGGAAGACATTGTCTCCCTCCTCAAACTCCAATGGTATCCATCTCCTATATATATAAGACTTTTGCCTGCTATATGTGGTCTTCATCTATTCCTGGATGATCTGAACCTTCTCAGTGGTTGCTGGTACTAACTTTAGACCCATAAGTGCTGATTCCCCTAGGTCTATCCAGCATAGAATTGATCAACATGGTCACCCGTATAAGGCCTCAAATGGTACCATGCCAATTGTGGAGTGATATTTGTTGTTGTATGTGAACTCCCATTGTAGTAGATAGTCCCCCCAACTATGACCAGAATCAAGGATGCAAACATGAAGCATGTCCTCAAGTGTCTGTATGGTCTGCTCCATCAGACCATATGTCTGAGGGTGAAAGGCGGTGCTCAAGCATAGCTGTTTCCCAAACGCCTCTTGTAATACCTTCCACAATTAGGATGTAAATCAAGAATCATGAAATGAAACGATTGTCGATGGAACCCCATGAATTCATACTATCTACTAAACATAGTGGCATCCCAAGACATCTACTGATCCTTACTCTCAGATGGGTAGAAAATGGCCCGACTTGGCGAGTCAGTCACTTATCACCCAGATAGATTCATGGACCCTGGACTTGCATGGTCAACCAATTATGAAGTCCATAAATATACCATCCCACTTATATTCTGGTGCCTCTAGTGTCTAGGCTAATCCTACTAGAATCTGATGCTCAGCCTTCATATACTGACAAGTGTGGCATCGTGAAATGAACTCTGCCACTGATTTCTTCATCTTTGGAAACCAGTACTAACATCAGAGATCTAGGTACATCTTTTCCATGCCAGGATGTACCACCAAAGGGGATGTGTGGAACTCCCTCAAAAACTTCTCCCAAAACATCACTGGTACCATGGTGCATCATCTAAAAAGGAGGAAGTTCTCCCCACCTATCAAAAATATATCAGGAGCATGTCCTGAGGATATTTGAGCACATCCGGCCTCACAGTCAACATCCCCAAGCTGTGCCTCCCAAACTCATTAAAGGAGTGGGGGAGTGACAGTCATAGAATGAAGGTATGCTGCTCCATCACTATCCATGAAGGATATCAACAACACGTTTAGCTTCTCAGTCACCTCACTAAGAATATGCAGACCCAACCTCTTACTGAGTATGTCTGCTACTAAGTTTCCCTACCTAGGAGTGTAGAGTATCTCAAGGTCATAGTCCTGGAGGAGCTCCAGGCGTCACCACTATCTCAGGTTTAGGTCCTTCTGTGATAAGATATACCTAAGACTCTTGTGATCGAAGAAGATAGTAAACTGTTCACCAATAAAGTAGTGTCACCACATCTTCAATACAAAGACCACTGCTGCTAACTCTAGGTCAAGGGTCTCGCAGTTCTTCTTAGGTTTACTCAGCTGTCGTGAGTCGTAGGTGATCACCGCTCGCTCTGGCGTTAGGACACATCCCAGTCTGTTCCCTGATGTGTTGTAGTAGACTACATACCTAGCATCCTCTTCTAGTAGTGTCAAGCTGGGGGCACTCATCAGTCTCTGCCTCAGCTTTTGGAAACTATGATGACACCTCTCTGTCCATACGAAGAGCTTTTCCTTCTTTGTCAAATATAAAAAAGGTGCTGCTACTCTACAAATGTTGGGTACAAATCTCTAGTAGTGCCCGACCAACCCCAAAAAACTCCACACCTCATTCACTCTCTTGGGTGGATCCTAAGAAAGAACTGACTTTATCTTCACTGGATCCACTGCAACTCCATTCTCTGATATAACGTGTCCCAAAAATTGGACATCTTGTATCCAAAACTAGCACTTTGAGAGCTTACCACATAGATGGTTCTCTCTGAGTGTATCGATAACTATCTATAGATGTGTGGCATGATCCTCCTTTGATGCTGAGTACACCAAGATTTCATCAATTAAAACCACCATGAAGCGAATTAGGTAAGGCTGGATGATCATTTTCATGAGTCCCATGAAGACTTCTGGGGCATTGGCCACACCGAAGGGCATCACCAACAACTCATAGTGGCTATACAGTCATCTGATGTATTTCTTTGGTACATCCTCATCTCGCACCCGAAGCTAATGATATCATGATCCGAGGTCTACCTTTGAAAACCATTGAGCCCCCTTCAGTTGATCGAAGAGATCATCAATACTTGGAAGATGATACTTGTTCATCACGGTCAGTAGATTCAGGCACAGATAGTCCAAACTAACCCTCAATTTCCCATCAGCCTTCATGGAAAACAACCCCAGGGATTTTCAAAGAGAAACACTAGGTATTACAAACCCCTTCCTCTGAAAGTCCTCCAACTATAACATAAACTCATGAATCTCCACAAGATCCATCTAATATGATGGTGTAGATATCGGTTTCTTCCTAGGGAATAGGTCGATTTCTAAATCTAACTCTTGGCGAGGAGGTAGTCCCGGAACATCCTCAGGAATGACACCCGTATACTGGTACACCACTATAGGATAACATGGACTCATCTCATCCACTACACTAAGGGTGAGGCTAGCCAACTGATGAGCGATCGACTGCACCCTCCTTAGTGAAAGTTCATCCTATGCTGTAAAGGTTCCCTTCTCACTAGTGAAGGAATACCTAGTCCCATCCTTGTGGACAGACCACACATTTTGCCTAAAATAGTCAATCTGGTCATGGGCTATAGATAAATAGTCCATATCCATGATGACATTGTAAGGCCTTGACGCTGCTACTAAAAGATCCTAGCCAAATATCTCACGTCCTAGAGTATGCTCACACTGTCCGCACTAGAATGAAATCATCGAATCCTCTACCGTAATAGTCTTTAATCTTAAGGATAGAGCCAATGGCTCCACCAAAATATATGATCTCTGAACGGGAGTTTTGGAAATGAAAGAGTGACTTGAACCTGTGTCTATATGAACTGCATCTAGGGTGGAGTAGACACAGATCAAACTTCGAATCATCTCTGGAGTGTCGTGGTCATAGGCCTCTACTGCCTGAAGCTGAGATCGTCCCTATCCACATGCTCCCTGATGTCGGGGTCATCCACCTATGGGTTGTGATGGTAGTACCTCAAACTGTCTCTGACCACCTACTGCATGACATGGACCTCTGCCATGTCTTCCGCCCTATGAACCTATTTCATCAAACCACTTTCATTGTTTTAGTGGTCCCTCGACCACCTACTGGTCATCCACATGGGGAGTCGGACAGTCGTGATCCATGTGCCCTTGTCTGCCACAAGAGTAACAGACTCTATTCCTCAGATGGCCTCCCCTACCTCGAGAGCTCGACAACTCTAACCCTACGTCCTGGGGTCATCCTACAAAAGGTTCGGCCCATTTAAGCCTCTCTGTTATCTACCTAGTGTCTGATATAGATGAGTTAGCGACATGTTTTCCAGTGGTAATGCTTGCTATCGGTGCCTGCTCAGCAAGGAAACTATCCACTAGTAGTGATCGTTCTAGCACTTCAGCATGCGTCAGAATTTTGAGAGAATTCATCAATGCTCTGATCTCCCATCAGAGACCCCTCTCAAAGGTATGAATCCTAAAGAAAGGGCCTCGTACTAAATCAGTGGAGAAGTGGGAGAGGTCAGTGAATCTCTCGGAGTACTAGGCCACTGTCAGGCTACCTGGTTGTAAGTGTAGTAGATCTTGAATATGAAAAGAGCATATAGTCACTGGTACGAACTCCACCCTAAATATGATCTACAAGCCCAACCAGGATAGAGTCGTCTCCTCATATTTCTAGAGTTTCAGGATCCACCATCCCCCTATTGTCCCTGAAAGAGACTAGAAAATATATTCACCATCTGGTTTGTTGTTGTCTCAACCAAGTAGGAAACTTGTGCCACAACCTCAAGCTAGTCCTTAACTGCCTGCAGATCTCTCTCACCTCGAAACCTTGGGGGCCTATTTCTCTAGAACTCACGTAACACGCTTAGTCATCATGCACTATATACTAGTGGGGCTAGTAGAAACTACTGACCTATGGGTGTGGGTTTGTTGGTACACCACCCAAAGATGTTATCACTATAAGAGGGCCATGCACTGATGCCCCATCACTCAATGGGCCGTCATCATGATCTCTCACTAGAATCCTGGCTAGCTAGCTAGGTGGAGGCATCCTGTAAATTAATAGATTCCACATGCTCAAAAAGTTATACCTGGTGAGATGATTCAAAAGAGATCAAAATTAACACATTTCTAAAACACATGCGAGCAGTGTTTTCATGTACCGAGTCAAAAAAAAAAGAATCCAGGGTCCTAGTGTATGGATATGTCGTCTGCCACACCAACATTGGACTCCATGGACTAAAATCCAAACTCAAGACACTTAACACTATTTCCCCATTGAAAAATACATACTTGTCATTCTTTTGGTAGAACCAACCACCCTTTAATACCACTTTGTTACAACCCATCCCCCGGGGCCTGTGTCGTGACTATTCCGAGCCCACCTTCCATAGGCCAGGGTCAGGTGACTAGCACCGAAACAGAGAAACCAAAAAAGGAAAGTTATTTCCTTTAAACCTATACGCACACAGACACGTCACACTGCACACAAGTAAGACACAATGGAAAATGAGTAGTACAACCACCACTAAAAACCACCACTGAGAGTAAAAGAAAGTATTGAAAGAAAAAGGGGGCCAGTATACAAGGCCAAATGAAAGAGTAGTACAACAAAAAGGAAAATAAGGATCCATAGATAATCCTACAAGGATCCTACTTGAAGGGTAGATACAACCCATCATTGTGGCTCACAATGTCAATCAGTCACCTTAGTGTACCATCTAACCTTGGCTCTCCAAAGTCTTAGTTAGGGTATCCATTTTCTGTACTAGAAAAAGAATGTTGAGGGTGTGACCCATGCAGGTGTGTGTATAACAATACTCAGTAGGGACCCCAAGTCCCCCGAAGGTCTCTCAGAATTCAACAAGGAAAAACCACAAAGCATGATATCAAAAACATGAAACAAAGTAAAATAAAACTCACACCTAGTATACAACTTAATGAACAAGAATAAAGATGATTTGTTATAATGATAGATCATATTATTCTATTGAGAGGGTTTTGCTGCTGGACCACAGAGTATTTCTAGGTGCTTACCCACTGAGGATCCCTAGGTGCTAAACCACAAAGGATTGCTTGGTGCTGAACCATATAGGATCACTTGGTGCTGACCCACGGTGGATCTCTTGGTGCTATCCCACAAAGGATCACTTGGTGTTGACCAACAGTGGATCGCTAGGTGCTGACCCATGTTAGATTGTAAGGTGCTGAACCAACGAGGATTACTAGGTGCTGACCCACAGAGGGTCGGTAGGTCCTAACCCACATTGGATCGCTATGCACTGACCCACATAGGATCGCTAAGTGCTGACCCATAGAAGATCCCTATGTGTTGACCCATAGGGGATTACTATTCTTTCCTCATGTCATAGCCAGAAACTAGATTCCCTCACTTAGCACACTTGATTTATGGAGGAATTTTATTCTAAAGACATCATTCATATCTCAACCACCACAAAGTACCAATTATAATTAACCAAAAAGACTATATTGTCTTGAGGGTTCCAACATGACAAACGGTGCGTCATTCGGAAGCCCGATCTATAAGATATAGGAAAAAAGTTAAATAGGGCCCGATTGGATTCGTTTCCAATCCAACCCGACCATACTCCATATTCTTCAAAAACACAATTAGTTTATCTCAAAAGTACCGCCTCATCGCAAGGGTCCTCATTCTGTAGATGGTACGTCAATCGGACACCCAGTCTGCAAGTTATAGCCATTTTTTTGAAAAGGGGTCGGTCAGGACTGGGTCCTATCAGACCCGTTCGGACCCGCCCGACCCCACCCAAGGGTCCAGCATGGGTCTGGTAAGGATCCTGGCCCAAACGACCGATTGGGGATATAGGACTCTTGGGACATCGCCTTCACTGCGAAACCCATTAAAATGCCTTTCCACCACGTTTATCGATCTCCCATGAAGAACGCTCAACATCCAATATCGGCGAAGGGACTGAGCCTTATTCGTATCGTCCTCTTCCCTCTACATTAGGGTTTTATTATGGGGGCAATAACAATAATCATAAATATTAAGAAAAACCCCCAAATCAAGACCCTACAACAACCTCCCACAAGATCAAAAGAATCGGCGGTCAACCTGTTAGTCAGTTGATCTGCATTCATTGTATTTTTCATGAACGAGATAAAAGGAACCATTAAACACTTAGAGAAATTAAATCCCCTACCTAGAGTCAGTAGAATTCATTGTAGATGAGGGATGAATTCTGGGTTTGTTGATGTTCTTGACCATTAGTCGATATCTGAATCAGATCCTCCAATGATCATCATTCGTTCTCCATTCTTTATTAATGAGGGTTGTCATCATCATTACATCAGAGGTTTCTCCTGCGGTTGTGAATTTATTCACCAATATATTGATTAGTAAAAATAAATCGATCTTGATGATGTGTTTATTAATGTGTTTCATTAAGGAACCATTAATTAAATGGGTGGTTCAGTTACAAAGAAAAAAAATGATTCATTAAATGACCCTCATTTAATGCTCGTCGTTAGGCTGTGGTTTTCTCAACCGCCGCTCAATGGTAGAAGAAAATAATAAAATAACTCAAATATTTATTTTATTATTTTCCTAGAAAGTCTAAAATTTATCTTTTCCATAAAACCTTTTCCGGTCAAACATAAGCTTCGCCAAAGGGAATCCCAACAATACAAATTCAACGGTGCAATAAAATTTTCAATCTGAGAACCGGTTCAATAGATAGGAAACTCGCTTTCATGTTTACTTAACATACCTTAAAAGAGATTAAAACACCATTCAGGGGCTCTCCGAACCTTAGAATCACATGTCATCAAATTTCATAGTTTTTTAATAATTCTATATAATTAAAAATAAATTATACATAATTACAGGGTCTTTACATATTTATATTATTAATTAATGATGGTACCATTTCACTAACAGTAGAAGATGATCCTTCACATTATTGTGGCATAATTGTTAGTCTCCTTGGGATTATTTTTCATAAGAATTTACTTTTTATTTTAACCCATGGTGGCCATACCATCTTTATTTTATTTTTTTTTCACACGGTTAATGGTCTTATCTTGTGTAGTATATGAATAATTCATATTATATATGAAGTATAATTCATCATCATAATGACCTTATTTTTTAAAATTTATTGAGGTATTTTTAATAATTCCAAATCTATTTAATATAGATATATTCTTAGGATTATTCTTCTATGTAATTTTCCAAAAATAATCAGTTCTCTCCATTGATATAAGCCATATTTTTCTTCCTAACATTGACATATTATACTAATAATCAAAATAAGTTCCCCTAAAATTATCATAGAACCAACAATGACCATTGAACCATGATTTTTTACCTTTTAACAAAATTTTCGTGCATTTTTTTCTAACAATTTTTCTATATAAACACCTTTCATTTTAGCATATTTTGTAGAAAAACAATTTCCTTTAATTTATTTCATAGAATTATAATATTGTTTAGGGTTTATAATAATTTTTCTAAATCCATTTTCTTTATTTTTCATTGGTAATATCAATTTTTAATGAAACAAAATTAATGAAAACATATTTTTCTATAATAGGGTTAAACTTTTGTTTTGATCCTATAATTGATTTATCATTGGTTGATTTAACACTCTTCTTTACAATAAACATAGATCATGTTGAATAAATAATCTTCTTTGAATTATGAATGGTATAAACACTTATGTTATATTTTTATGAAGACCCATATAGAGTCACATCCATGTTTGATGATTTATCTTTTAGATGAAGACACTTCAGATTTAGATTATTCTAGTGATCTTAAATGGAATTCACTCTTTCTTTATAATATATTTTTATACTATAAACAATTATCTCTTGTTCATCATGCATATTATTCTTATCTTGAAAATATTTTTTTATCTATATTTCATTGCATTTTTACTGAGTATTCTTAACTTCAATGATAGCCTTTGGATTTTCATTCAATGCCTATAGTTTCTCTTCCTGAACATTCACAATTTCTTATTCTTCTTGTATTACTCTAAAACATTCCTTATTATTCCTAGAGAAAAATTCTATAAGAACCAAAATCATTGCAATATTGGCCTCAGATATTTTGGTGATACTTATATAAGTAAATACCTACTACCCTACTACATATTTTATTTTTTCTACATCATATTCAAGTAGTTCTCCTATAATTATTTAAAATATAAAAAACTAATGTGAAAACTTCATTAAAAATATTATATAGGGTTATTATATAATTTATTATAAAATTACTTTGGAAAATGATCTTCACCACTTATACATTGTTCATTAAGAGGAAAATCATAGAAATAAAAATTATTTACCTAATCAACATGAAATATATTTAAAAATTAGATGGTAGAACTATTGTTCATATTACCAATAGTATATTTTCCACAAAGTATTTTTAACTATGTTTGTTCTTATTTCATCATGTTTATAGAGTGTGGGAAACATATTTCTTCTTCTTTGATCATGTTTCTTTCTTTCTTCAATTTTCTATTATCTTTAACCAATATATTCATTAGAAACATGGAAGAGATTTTATTCAGATTAATAGTTGATATATATTCTTAAATCCATAACTTTATCATCACTTTTTAAATAAAAAATCACATCATTAAATCATAAAAATTTGGGAATGAAAGAAAAGGTGAAACCTAATGTTATGGTACAAATTATTAACCCCACAGGATCAGTGTAACCACATTTATGATGGGATCAATATGGATGGATTTTAACTCATTAAAATCTATTTTACCTTTCTACCTCGGGACTAGAGTAAGTGAATAGATCTCATAATATCATATCACACATGTCCTACATGCATGAAAAAAATATACAAAAAAATGAAAGACAAGGTAGACATATTGTTATGAGTTTAATTAATAATGTGTGATATATTCCTTATTTTATGGTGAATGGTACCCCTAGGAGCACAACTGATCTCTTACTACAAAGAATAAACCAATGAAAGTTAGATGTCCATGAAACCATATATCTAGAAACAACAAGATTACATGAAATTCACCAGTTTTATTTAGGTAAAAACAAATTGTAGATATCCACAAAAACTATCACCAAACTGTTCCTTGCATTGCAACTATATCAAGATGTGTCTTATTAGAGTAACATAAAAATGATAACATGAGAATCTTATAGACATAAACAGATTCTAATCTCCTTCCTCATTCACAAAAATCAAAATTACATATCTTTTTCATCTTCAGGAACTTCCAAAATCACGATCTAAAATGGAAGTGTCGACTCCTCAATAATTATCTTTCTCTCCTCTTTCAACACAGAAGTTATTATGTCACAAAAATGATCGATAACTCATACTATCAATACACAAATTATTCACTAGTATCACTTTATTAGAATCAATACCAACACTAAATATTTTAATTTTATTATTCTTTATAGACTTATAAATTACACATCAATAATGTTACATATTTAAAATATATAAACTCCCTTTAATATCAACATCATAGTTTTCAAATTCAATGATTTTTTAAAACACAAATCAATTTTTTCAGGCCTAAACAAATATTGGAGTTGACTTCTCTAATATTAAATGCACATGTAACATATTAATATTTATCCAAGATATCCTTCTTTATAAAAATACCTTTAAATAAAAAAATAAATTCTAGAATTAAATAATAATGTTGACTGGTTATTAATACTGGATCTCTACCTTTGATATCCATTAAATTTTAGCACCTTCTTAAAATCTTTATCATTAAAAATTTAAAATTATTATTAAATTATTACCATTATTTGTGCCCATGTGAAATATTAATATTATATTTCAATTATTAATTTCATGGAATAAACTATTTCTATAAAATATAACACCAATATCATCTTGAATTATTATTTAATTAATTAAAAATCATTATATTTAATACTTGATGAGAAAAAAAATAACATCACATTGAATCTTATTTTTTCACATGGAAACACGAATTTTAATCTTATGTATCCTCAAGAGATATCTTATGTATAATTTGAAATAATTAGGTCATTCTTATATATATTTATATTTAATCTCACATGTGCCAAAATTAATCTTATGTATTCTATAGAATCTCATATTACTCTTACACATCATCCAACTTAATATTTCATAAGCTTTGGAACATTAGAGTTGATATTATGTATCACTAGTTTAATATTTTATATTCTCCAAGTTAAACTTATTATCCTCATTCTAAAATCATAGTTACTATTATATATATTAGAATGAAATATTTCCTTTTCTAAAAATTCAATTTTACATAACTCAATATTTGTCTCATATTTCTTCTAACAAATCTTATTCATGATCTAGGAGATACTATATATCAATAAAATAATATTATGAATCATAAGTTTGATTTTATGTATCATAGTTTAAAATCACAATAATTTTCCAATTATTCTCCTGAGAGATTTTACACATGCGAATTCTAATTTTTAATATCTCTAATATGTTACGTATGATATCAGATCAACTCTGAATTCTTCAAATCAACTAAAAACTCTTATAAAACAACTCCAAAAATATAGGAGAGATCCCAAATCTCTTAAAACATTTAATAACATATTTTTAAATATTTATTTCAATTGAAAACTATGAATTTAAAAAACTATTCAACAACCACAATTTATTCCTCTCCTCTTCATTTTTTTCAGAATGCTCAGAGTGCTCCACTTATTCATAACTAAATCAAAAACTTATCACTTCTTAGATAAAACTTATTTTCTTCACAGATCACCATATATGTATATTATATATTTAATTTAGTATTATTCAAGATTGAAAACACTATAATTAGTCTTTACCAAAATTCACAACAAAATTTCTACTACTACGATGAACTCTTCATCAATACAATATCTCATAAAACTCTTTCTCATCCAGATTTATCTTCATCATAAAGAAATTATATTGAAATATATTAATAATATATGGAATTATTTTATCTTTATTAACTTTTTATATTGATTATACATATTATATACCAATATATACCACCCTATAACATTAACTATATTTTCCAATCATCAAAAAATGAGTGCTCTCGTTACAGTATAATAATTTGAAGTATCTCACATACATTATTCCATGATCAACTCTATAAATATTGACAATATACATTTAAAATATATAATACTTATGGGAAATATAATATATATTCTCTAATGTGTTTTTTAATCTTCATTTACTTAACATATATTTTCATCCTTTAATGGAACTTGAGTCATTAACCAATTTATTCTTCTCAACAGATATCAATATCATTTATTATTGAAAATAAATAAAACATATCATTATCCAATATAACAATAGGTATAATATCTATATCATTACACTTATAGAGTTATAAACTTTTTGAATAGAAACTATGACTATTAATGATATATCAATGTGACCTTGGAATCATGAAACCAACATCCTCAAAGAGATAGACATTAACTTCATGTTAAAATAAATTATCAATATATGATCATAAAAGAATATTAATAAATATAAAAACCAGTAATATTATTTTGAATTATTTGTTTAATAAATTTTATTGTATTCTTCATGTAGTAATATGTACATACAAATCTGAGTTAGAATCTACGGTATGGGAACTACCACATTCTTATTTTATGTTATTATCTCTATTTTCATCTATCATTAATTCTTTCATATTAACAATTTTTTATTCTATGTTTTTTATTTGTTATTTATCTATATATACATATTTTATTTTATAATTATTTTTTAGGTATATGTAATTTTTTATGTTCCCTTCCTAATCCCATCTAAAAAATAAACACTATAAAAGGGAACTTTTTTATTTCTCATTCCTTTTCATGTATCACAATTTTAATCAATTTTATTTTATATGGTTTCTAAATATCTTCATTATTTTAATGAAAAGTATGTGGGATCATTTATGGGTTGAAGTAAAACCCTTTACTCTTATCTTTATTAATGGTTCTTTATCCATTTGATAAATCATTGTTCATAGAGCTCATTTCTATACATACTTCATTTCTATTTCTTATGATTTTTCTTTCACTTGGGATTCATCTTCATGAATTATGTTTCATTATTAAATTATAAACATCCAAAATTCCATAAAACATTATTTACGTGGGAAACATTATGATATATACATTTTTTATATTTTGAGGCATGATTATATAACCCATTTCCATGTCATGGGTTTTCTCTTGCTTTTGATTAATGTACATGTTCAATCTATGTGACAGTCATATACATGAATTTTTGATATTTTATGGGTGGTATCAAAATTATATATCCACCAATCAATTTGGAAATGAATTATATCTAATGTGATCATTATGTGTAGGAATGATATAGTTTACTTTGTCCATAATGATATGTGTGGGCATAATGTAGTCAATATTATACATAATGTTATGATGTAACTACAGTTATTCTTGGCATATGTTCATGATGACAGGACTTTGGATTCTGACACATTTTATTATTCACATTATTATTATGTTCCCATACAATCATATCACTTAGGCCTTATTTGTATGATAAGAATTATGATCAAATTCTTTTATGATTCAATGATATGATAACTAATGATTTTTTATATCACCCTAATGATTGTCCTGATTATTCCCTTTATTGGGATATAAATATCACCATTTTATTTTATGTGTTCCCCCAAGATATCCCATATTGGGATAGAAGTATAATGAAGTCCATGATCCTAAAATTTAGATGACAATAAACGTGTATTTAATCTATTTTGATGTTGATGTGATATATAGATAATCTTCCAAAGACACTAAAACTATATTTTTATGTGTGTAATTTATTGATATTTATATATAAAATTTCATAATTTTATGTGTATGATATGAATATCATTATAGTTTGCATAAAGGAAAGGCATGGTTATTTCTTTAAATTAGGTTGATATGTATAGTAGAACAAAAAATAAATCATCGTAGATTTAAATAAAATATTTATAAGTTAAATAAAATCTTTAATATGGATAAATGAATGTTTCATTTTATAAGACATCTTAGTGATTAGTTTCTATATAATTATGATCATTTATATTTATTTTGTTAAGATATCATTTTTTATTACTCATGCAATTTTTTTATTAAATGATTGGAACTATTATAAAATGGATACAGGTAAATTTATTATCTATTCATGAACTTCAAATGTATTATTTTATTATAGTAACATGCATTAATTCATATAATGAAATATATCTAGAAATATTCAAAAATAATCTTAAGGCATGGAGGCTGAGATATTGGTAAAAACACAAAGTAGTGAAATAATTTCATCACAACTATATAACTCTTCACTAATTACCAATCAAGGGAAGAATATTCCATAAAATACACTTATTATCCGTTCATTGAAATTCAATGTTATAGTGGTAATGGAATGTTTATCCCTATATTGATCCCATATAAACTACTTAGAGATGGAAATCACGTTCCCTATCCGAAAACAACCTTTATTCTATACAAAGGGTGAAAATAATTAGGAATATCTATTTTCATATCCTTCACAAGTATGTAAATTATTTCCTTATATGTTATCATATCTAGATAAAATTATATATATAAATGAAAAGATTATCCGGGTGAAATTATCATAATGATGGAATGTGTCGATGCTTTCTTTAAAGAGTTGTCTTTTCTTCCTCCAAGGTGAGTTGTTGAGTTATTAATTACAATTATAGTAAGAACCTTTACCAAATTAAATATTCCCTAATGAATGGACTCCATTGAGAGAGAAATGTTAAATAATAAAATTCAAGAGAACTCAAATAAGGGTTTTATAAACCCTTGTTCTTCAACATGGGATGCTCTAATCCTGTTTATCAAGAAGAAGTATCGGTCAATGTGTGCCTACATTGATTATCGAGGACTTAATAAAATCATGATAAAGAACTAGTATCCTATACATGAGAATTTTGACATGTTTGATAATCAATATGGACCTTAATAATTATTAAAATTTTATCCTCAGTTAGGATACCATCAATTGATGTTAAAGATGGAAGATATTCCAAAGTCTTCCAATCATATAAGATATAAAACTATGAGTTCATTGTTATACCTTTGAAAATCATGAATACTCCAAAAATATTTATGGACATTATGGATAGAATCAATATAAATTACCTAAAAAAATTAACTATTATATTTATAGGTAACATTACTATATAGTCTAAAATCAAAGAAGTATATAAAGAGATTTTGAGTAATGTTCGAAAGACTTTGTAAAAGGATAAAATGTATGAAAAGTATGGTAAAAGAGATTTTTTGATGGATTAAGTCACATTATTGAGACATATTATAACAAGTAAAATGATGTCGGGAGTGAAGGTTATCCCACAATAGTGGCGGAAAATTTTGGCAATGAGTTTTTTTGTAAATTAAAGGGGTTATGTTTTTTTTTGGAAAATGGGGCTGCACACCGCCACTAGAGCTATAATTTGGCGTTTAAACCAAAAATGCCACATAAAGAGGTGCTTTAGCCCCTTCCATTTACCCCTCCCCACCTCCCACTAATATATATATTAAATATATATATAAATAAATATTTATAATTATATTAATAAATAAATAATTAGAATTTAAAAATATATTTATGACTATGTATTTAATAACATGAAATTATTTATAATTATATTCATCAATATATTTATAATTATATAACTATAAATCTATAATCATAAATCCATATTTATATAGTTATTAATGAAACATATTTATTATATTATTATATTATTAAATAAACATTATATATAATTATTTATAAATAATTATATATTTAAATTTATATATAATTATTTATCTAAATTTATAAATTTTTATATAATTATTTATATAAGTAAACCTTATTAAAATTTAAATATATGGTTTATTTGTATCGGTAAAATAACATATATATACAGAAATTAAAATATATAATTATATAATTAAATAAATCTTATATTTAACTAATTTATTTATATAATTATATATTTAAATGAACCATATATTTGTAATTATATATAAATATTAAAAAACCTTATATTTGAAATTTATAAATTTATATATAATTATTTAAATATATAAATAAACCTTATATTTTTTTTAAAATTTATATATATTAGGTGCTTGGGGGAACAATAATATTAAACATACACCTGAATGTCCCGAATGCCTTTTTTTCTTTTTGATAACCCACATTTCAAGGGAAGAGGGGGAACCCTTACAAGGACTGTAGGCTGAGATATTAAATTCTCCATAGGCTTAGAGACATTACAGGACCCTTAGGTCTTAAGGAAATCATATATACTATGACTACTTGAAACCGCCCCTCCCCAACATCTGCATCGTGATCAGCTCTCCACCTTTGCATGGTTGTTCGGCTAGCATGTCCATGTGTAGGTGTACAGGCATGGTACCGATGGAAAATTTCATACCCTCTCATTCTTCCAAATTTGTTTAGCCCATGCTCTGGTGAGTGCACCATGCTCTTGAATCCTCCTCTTGGTTGGTTCCATGTAGAATTTTACTTTTAACTGCATATCAGGTGGCCCTAAAGGCCTTATGGTGGCCCGAAGACCATGAGGTGGCTCGAAAGCCTTACTGACCCAAAGGCATGTGTGGCCCGAAGTCCTTAAGGACACCAAGCCCAAACCAATGGCCCAAGGTGAATTGTTTCAGCTGCTACAATACCAAAAAACACTTGCTACAATCCTTGCTATAGTACCTGCAACATTACCTGCTAAAGTACCTGCCACAGTCCTAGAATTATTCCTCCGCATGGTTTTGAACCTGTGTCTCAGGGATGCACTAAGAGAGACCTCACCAGCTAGGCTAAGGCTTTGTGTGCTATATTAAACACACACACACACAGACACACACACACACACTACAAACACAGACATGAAAGGTATGCCATTGCCCCCCAAAAGATTTCCCCCAATCAATCCTTATTTATTCAATACATAGCTTGAAGACCCAAAGGGCATGAAGCCCGTTACATAGCCCAAAGATCATAGTGAAACTTCATGCTTCCCCCATACTACCTAAATCACAAGGCTGGCACCATGCTTGTGTCACTGCCTATCTGCGCCATGCATCATGCATGCCTCACCACCTGCCTGTAGAAATTTGCTCCCACCCAGATTTCAACCTGAATCTCATACAAGATTTCTAGGAACCATTACCACTCGGGTAAGCCCCCAACTAATTTTATAAATATATATATTGATATATATATAAATAAACCATAATAAGGAAATTTATACATTTATATTTACATATAAGTATATTTAGATAAATATTTATCTTATATTTATAATATATTTATTATATTTATAAATATATATTTATTATATTTATATATATTTATATTTATTATATTATATTTATTATATTTATATTAATTATATATATATAAACTTTAATTTTTAATAATTTTATTATTAACAATTTATTATAAATATTTAATTGTAAATAGAAAAAAATAAATATATAATTTTAAATATATATATTTTTTATATTTATAATATATTTATTATATTTATAATTATATATTTATTATAATTATTATATATATATATTGATTATATATATATATATTCATTATATATATATATTTATTATATATATATTTATAATATATATATATATATATGCTTATTTATAATTATTAATATATAATTATATATTTATACAAATATAATTACTTTAATAAATAAATTATATATATAATAAATATATTTATTAAATTTATAATGATATATAAATGAACCTTAATCGTTGAATGTTATATTATCAAAAATTTATTATAAATAAAACTGAATTTTTTATTTAATTAAGTTATATATATATATTATGAAGAATTTATTATATTTATATATTTATATGTATATTATTAAGAATTTATTATATTTGTAATTATATTTTAATAATTATAAAAATTTGTGTGTATATATAATATAAGGACTAAATATATATATTTATTTAAAATATATAATAAAATTTATTATTAATAATTTATTATATATATATATATAACAATTTTTATTATATTTATGACTACATATTTACAATTCTATAAATATATTTAAAAATTAAAAAATTGTAAATTATATAATTTATTATATAATTTGAATATAAATATATATTAATATTTTGAAATATAGTAAATTGTCAATAATATAATTATATATATATATGTATAAAATTTAATTAAATAAGAAATTATGTTATATTTATAATAAATTGTTAATAATAAAATTATCAACAATTATGGTTTATTTATAAATATAAATAAATATATTTTTATTTATGGTCTATTTATATGTAACTATTTATATGAATAAACCTCATAATTGAAAACAGATAATAATGTATATATATATATCTATTTAATATGGTTTATTTATATAAATATAAATTAATTTAATTGTGTTTATATATATATATAAATTTATAAATAACTTCAAAAATTTAATAAGGTTAGTTTATATATTTAAATAGTTATATATTAATTTATAAATATTAAATATTAGGTTTATTCAAATTTTTATATTTATATATAATAAAAATATACAGTTTATTTAAATATATCATTATATAAACAAATTATTTAAATATAAGGTTTATTTAATTTTATAATTATATATTTGAAATTTTTTTGTTTATATATAATCATATAAATACAAATAAACCATATATTTAAAATTTTAGAAGGTTTGTTTATATAAATAATTATACATAAATTAATAAATTTAAATAAATAATTATATATAAATTTATATATATAAATATATATAAGGATTATTTAATAATTTAATTATATAATAAATAAGGTTTATTTAGAACTATATAAATAGTGATTTATAAATATTTATTTTTTTAATCATATTTTTCTATTGATAAATATAATTATAAATAATTTCATATTTTTAAATACATATTTATAAATATAATTTTTGATGTTTAATTAGTTATTTATTAAAATAATCATATATAAATATTAATAATAATATTATTAATATATATATATATATTAAGGGGATGCTGGGTGGGGGTAAATGGGGGGGGGAGCGCCACTTCAAGTGGCGTTTTGGGTTTAAAACCAAAATGTCAGTTCAAGTGGCGTTGTGGATCCCCATTTTCCAAAAAAGAGCCTAGCCACTTTAATTAAAAAATCCAGTGCCAAATTGTGCTGCTAGTGATAGTGTAGACTCAGTTCTAGAAAATATCTAGCATGGTGAGAGTGAGGAAGTAATTTTATTAGGGTTAGGATGGAGCTTGAATCTGTGAAAACCAACGATGAAGCCCTGAAGAAGGTCAACGGTGGCTGAAATCCAGAAGGGAAACTAGATATGACCCCTCTACACCATGTCACATCATTAGACATGGTTGGTGTGATAGTTGAAGGTCGAGGCTTAGTGCAGCGTCACTACATGTGAAAAAATTTGTTGAAGAAGACCCAAACCTCCAATGCATGGGAAGGAAAAAAACCAAAAGATAATATTATTATTAAATTTAAAAAAAGAATAAAATAGAGTATAATATGAAAAAGAGAGGGAACTACCTTCCTGAATAACTTGGGCATGGAAAATGGTGGGGGTGGCATGAATTTTCACCCCTTAGATTCATATAATAATAATAATAATAATAATAATAATAATAATAATTTTTATTAGCCACATTTCCTTTGTAAATTCATCATATGATTTTTGGTTGAAGATGCGACTCTGACATTTTGGTTCTGGAATTGAGACAAATGATTTGAGGCCAATATGTGATATATAATTTCTACTTGTGGATGGGTCTCACATTGCTTCCTGTAATACCTTTAAAATGTGTTGTAATGAAATGAATACATTTCAAATGGAGTTTGTTTCTGATAAATAAATAGTAAATCATGAGTAATTTTTTCAGAGATATCATGATGGCACAATCTGTTAAGATATCTAAGGTCAATCAAATGATAAGGTAGGTGAATTTTTAATCTATCTATGTTTGACTAACGCCAGAGTTCATATTAGTCTCGATATTTTTGTCTATGCAGCAGGGTAGCCTGAAAGGACCATTGATTAGGTACAAAATTCAAAGATATTACTTCCTTTCCATGGATACCTAAGCTGGATCTATTATAAGTTGTTCATATTGGTCGATGAGAAGTTCTATATTTTTTCCGTTTCATAAAACCATCAAGACCAATCATTGTTAAATATGGTTGGTATCGAGATTTACCACCATATGATATTATTAATGGAATGATTGGTGGATGAGACGTTTAGCATATATTACCTTTCGTAAAACCTTCGAGACCAATCATTATTACAGATGGTTGGTATCAAGAGCCAAAACTATAAAAAATTATTAATGGACCATCCATCAGACAACCAATTCCACTGTTAATGGGTGAGAGTAATATAGAGGAATGGTTTTGTGTATTCTCTTGACTTACTTTTATATAAGGTAAAGGTGAAGATTCCCCATTGCGGTTGTGAGTGATGATGTAATGATTACAATTATTAGTGATATGATGTTGGTTATGTTCATAATGAAAGGACTGAGATAAGGTTTTGGAGATCATGGTGTAATGGATCTACATGATTCATTTAGGTATTCTCCTCATATAAATCTAAGACGAGTCAGTTAATTCATATAGTGATTGGTTGTTCTCATCCCCTTGAGTTTGTTTATGTTGGGATTAATCTTCAAGGTCATATCCTAGTTGATGAGTGATTTTTTTATTATAGGGGGAACATGGTGCATGGCACCTCTATGTGGGGTTGTTACCCATTGCATTTAATGTCATACATAAAATTTCATATTTCTCACTCCCTTCAAACTATTAGTTTTGGTATTCAATCACGAGTATTTCATATGGTCCATTGAGATATGAGAATTTCCAAGAGATATGTTTCATTGAAGCATTCAACCATTTGCTTATGTGATGTGTGGGCAGTAATGTTTGACCATGATTGGTTTCCCAGGGTTTATGATCCCTCAGGATTTTTATTTATCTATAATACCCTAATATTTTATGACATATCTATCTTTAAATTAATATAATTTCTCTGATGACTCGTGATACATGAAACACCAAGTCTAAATGAACCATTATATCATATAATATTATAAAATGGTGGTCAAAATTGATAGTATGAATAATAATAACCACATTATGATATATATATAGGTCCAAATAAATATAAAATTATTGACTAATTCATAGGAAATAAGCACTCAATATTTCTGTAAAGTCATTTAATGCTTATACAATACATGTTCTTCAAAATTATGTTTATTTATTTTTTGTGAAAATTATTATAATTAATTTTGAGAAAATTTTGAAATATTAATTTCTATAAAGGGAATAATTTTTTAAATTATTATATCAAAAGTACCTCATAATGAGTTTTTGAGAATTTTCTAGAAAGTTGATTTTTCAAAGAATAGTGAAAACTATTGATTTTTTATTGAAAATGTGTTTTCTTTTCAACTATTAACAAAGTCCCATTCAATTTTGTATTTGTTTAAAAATATAATTAGTTACATTATATTATGAATAATATAATAAATGGTATCACAATCAACATTAAACTTGAATTTCTAATAAACATATTTTTATACTAAAAAACACACATTTCTGGAAAAATGTTTTCATCTTGTTTCATGGGATTATTTTTGAATTAAAATTTTCAGCTTATGTTAATTTAATTTGATAAAGTATATTTCATATTTAAAATTAGGTGGATCAAATTTGGTAAATAAGTTCCATTTACTTTCAATAATTATGAACAGTAACCATGGTTAATATTTATTAGTTCGGTAAGAGTAAAAAGGTGTTGAAACATTGGGATAATGATTTTAATTTACCAAAAAATTTCTATTTATCCTTTTGGATGATGAGATTTTTTCCATTCATATCTAAGTCTCAAAAATATATCCACTGGTTATTGGAATGGTGTATCCTAATATATTCGCATGAAGTTGAGATGAATACTAGCAGCGTGGACTATACACCAGACTATAACAATCAGGTTTAGAACTCTATGGTGATGTAGTTCGGGGTTAAAAGGGGTATCATGACCCTACTACAGGGGATAATGGCCCTCAAAACAAATTTTTGGGAACAATATAAATTATAACCAACTAGAATTGAGATGCTCGGTGACACCAAAAAAGCACGGTTGCCGTGTTGAATTACTCTAGAAATAAGCTGCCGGATATTGTAGTAGGGTGGAGTTCAACATGGATGTATAACAACATGTTATTAGTAATACTAACATTTCACTATAGCTCCACTGAATTTTAGTCCCTGATCATTGTATCAGCTTCAACATGGGTGGCTACGACACAAAAGCATAGTGGACTTATAGTACGGTTGGTGGAACAATAACACAATCTTCTTTTTCGAGATCCTTTGAGCTATCATTTTTAGTATGTATGGAACTCTGAACAAATCCTTGTAATTATGCTCCTAAATTTAGTGAAGTTTTCTTACTCTCTATTCACATAGGTATTTTTCCCATGCCATGTAAATTGTTGTGTCATTTTTCACCTTCTTATTGTTCTAATATTTTTTTTTCATTTCTTTATCTGAAGACCTATATGTCTGTGAGACTCCTATAATGTTCGCAACATTTTTTACATTCATATTTAACATTGAACTTTATATTATTTTTAGGAATAAATAAATATAAACATTCACTCTTTTGACTTTAATATCACTAATATTTTATCATAAAGATAAAAATAGGTTATGTTTGGTTTTAATTGATTCTTTAAATGATTAACTAATTTTATTATTATGGTGATTTGTTTTAAATTTTTAGTGAATTGAATAATGACCTAAAATGTTTATTGAACATCGACAGAATATTTATTCAATTAATAGATAAATAAAATGAATTCTTTTAAAAATATTAATTATAATAAAATTTGGGGGAATTATTTTGTTACCTCAATTTTTAAGATAAATATAACATTTTTATGATGTTTTAAAAGTTTATACTTGAATTAAATATTTATCTTTATTACTTTAAATTCTAAATAAATTAAGTGTCAAAAATAAAATTGTTGATATTTTATGAAAGAATTTATTTTAACAATAATTTAAAATTTATAAAAATTTTATATTTGGCCAATTAAAGGGGATATGGTTGAAAATATAAACCATTTTCTATTCACAAGTCACTTTTCCTTTTATTGTGAAAATCATGACACCTATAGAGTAGAAAAATTAATATTGTGGTAATTATCAAAAGGGTTTACTAGAGGTTAAAACTAAGAAATAAGGGTTAGAAATTAAACTCAAATTGTTGAAATTTTATTTTAGGAGATTATTTCTAATTAATCTCTATATTATCTTCTAATTTTACCAATTTAATTTATTTTTTCCACAAAAATTATTTTATATAAATTTAATGCTTAAACTAATTACAAGAGTGCCCCTCCCACTCTTATAAAAGGGAACCTCTTCTACTCCCTTACATACACATTTTGAGCCTTCTAGAACTACCAATCCCTTATATAATACCTTCATAGCTTCCTTCCCCATGTATTATATATTTTTTTATTGAAAAAATACCATCCTATTAAAGTGTAATATGTAATCGAATAGTGGTTTCTCAATAAAGAGGTAGAGTACTTTAATTTTTTTTTTCAACTTATACCCCTTAAAAATATGTGTTATTCATCATAAAATAATAAATTCATTGTAATAAATTTTCTAAAATGTTATCATTACTATGGAACCACAAATATTCACCCTCTTTTTCATCGAATGAGATGTGAATGTATTTCTCATGTGTACATGTGGACTACCGCCTCCACATAGCGATAAAATTCATTTTACATTTCCATATTTCATGATATGATATTATGAATATTTTAATTTTTATATGTGAAATTTATGACATAATAATTATTTTATAAATATAATATCCTATCCATCTTCTTACCTTCCCTTCTTTTGGAAAACGATAGTATCACTCCCGCGTACATGTGGACTACCACCTCCAAGAAGAAATGTGATTTGATTTCCATTTCCACTTTAAATGGATTTTAATAAGAGTAGATTTACTTAATACATAAGATATATATGATATTTCAATGATCCTTTAAAATTTAATTATTATTTAACTTTTTTTTGTTCCATTAGTCAACAATTAAAAACAACAAGCATGCATTCATACAACCTATTGTCTCCAAGAATGGTGTAATTAATTATTCTATATCCACCTTTTATGAGTGGATATATATATATATATATATATATATTATGAATATATATGAAATTTATTTCATGATTTATATTCTTTATATGATGGAATGTTGATCTATGTACAAGGAATAAAACTGTAGAACTAAAACTCTCATGAAAAATGAAATATTTAACACCTAGAAATGATGATTCTATGAATAATTATTTATAAATGGTAATTGGAATGTTATAAAGGGATAAATAATGATATTATAAGTATAAATATGGTTCAGGTTTCAAAGTATAATAAATATAAATTTATTACAAAATATGTTAAAATCATTTATGAGGCATGTCGAGCTTGAGGTAATTGATTTCTTTTACAATTTCATTTTATTTCGGGATTTTTTATGTTTTAATTTACATTAACAGAAATTATATTATAATTATCTAATAAAAATTTTCTTTAATTATACATGTATTATTAATGTAATTTTCAAGTAATAGTACCATTTTACTCTCTTGGGTACTTAAAATGATCCTGATTTTTTTAAATTTTTTTTGCTTTTTTCCTCATTAGTTGGGAACCTTTTTCTTCCATGTCCATGTTTTTCTAAAAATAATTTCAAGAATTTTTTAAATATTCCTATATTTTCTTTGAATTCATTTTCACCAATTATTGATGTTTTAAAAAAGTGTTTTAATGGATTTTTTTTCATTTTCTGAATAAGATAGTTTTGACTATTTACTGAAAAGGAAAAAGGAATATTGTTTTAATGTACAAGAAATGAATGGGATTTCCCAACATAATGACCATTCAAAGATTTGAAGATTCCTTTAAATGTTTCCAAATTTCCATTAAAAGAAAATATTATCTTTAATATTTAGTAAATTTTTATATTTTGATAAGAAATTTCATAGTGAAAATGATACTTTTCCCAAAAACATTCTGGTGATATTTTAGATGTATTTTCAACTATGGAAAACCCCATTGATATTACTAAGGATATGATCCAATCATAGAATAATTATTCGTTATCTAGATTTTTTATGTTTATGAACTATTTATGTTATTTATTATTCATTCAAAATGGTTAATTGTTCACCTGAATGAATTTTGATAATTAATTATATTAATCATTCAAAATACAATGAACACATAGGATGTGAAGGTGACGAGTCAGGCCTGATTTTAGATAGCTCGCAAATGAATCAAAAGGTATCATCAGAAAAGAATATATAATGAAATATTAGATGAGTATTTAGTTTACATATACCCATTTATTAAGAAAAAATTATTGGATGAGAGGCCACATTAGTTTGATTAACGGTATCTTGGTAAAGAGGCCTTGATCATGGGTGTCCAAAAATATTCATTTCCTTGATTAAGAATTCAGTTTTATCTATACATCTGTTTACTATGTTTATATTATCCATGGATACTCATTAAAATAAAGTTATGATTGAACTATATGTGTTTGAATTATCCACTCTACCCTATTGATTATGTCTTATTGATTCATGGTAACATTTGTGGTACATAACAATTATTCAGCATCTAACTTGACTATTTTTTTGTTTTCCTTCCCTCAGAATTTGAAGACGGATATTATGAATGATATCAAGTATTCAAGAGCATTTTTGATGCTATGTTTTTAATATTTCTAATGTAATATGAGAATCATGTGTGTACTTATTTTTCCAGGACTACCAAACTCATCAATCTTGTGTGGTGAGATTCTATATATCTTTTTTTATAAAAGATGGATTTATTAATTGTGAAAATCATCAGAGGTACATACTCGAAGCCATGTATGGAAATGGTCTAGCCAGAGCTGGTTGACATCAAAGGGGCCAGCTGCCGCCAGTTGATGGGCAGCCTTGTTTCCTTCCCTTTCTGTAAAGAAGAAGATACATAATGAAAAGTAGTGATGGTTGGAGAGGATTTTCCTAATGAGGGACCCAAAGGACTTTTGTCCACCGACATTGAGGTTGACGACATTGATAATGGTGAGGCAATCTGATTCAATGATGATTTTGTCCCATCCATGGTCAACTGCAAGCATCATTCCGGAGAGGATGGTGTTAGCCTCGGCAACCACTGGTTCCCAAAAAGCGTGATGTGCCTCATATTTGGATGTAATGATATGACCAAGATGGTTTCGGGCAAGCATTCCAAGGGCAATATGACCAACATTTGGGAGAGCTGCATTCACATTAATTATGAGAATCTCTTTCGGGGGAAGGCTCCAATGGGAGGAAAAAGAGGTGGTTTCGAAGGAAAAATGGCATCATTGAGGCAAACCCAAATGATCCAGGCCATGATGCAAAGAGAGACCACTTCAGCCGATAATAAGGTGGAGCACCATCACATTAGGAGAGAGGGGAGGTTAGATCCCATGATATGTGAGGAGTCTTTAGAAGAGTTCAATTTCCTCCAAATCTCCTTTCCCTCAGACATTAGATGATAGCATGAAAGGGAGATTCTGGGACATTCGGGCAGAAGGGGAAGAACTTATCACTAGAAATATGTCGGAAGGCGAGAAGACTCATGGTAGAGAGGGTTCCCTTGAACTCCTGCCACCAAATATGGTGTATTTTTTGGGGACATTGAGTTTCCAAAGAGATTTCCCGGGCCCCCCTTCCCTCACTTCATTCTGAGTGCCAATAGCGAACTGGTAACTCGATTTCACCGTATAGGATCTGGAGAGGTCGTGGAACCAAAAGAGATGGTCGGGGACGATGTCTGGAACACATGGGATACTCATGTTAACTTTTTTATCTCTGTCATTAAACCATGCATGTATCCTTTCCATGAACCACCCAAGACACTAATCATCAAAAAGGCATCTGACAGTGGCATCTTCAAAGCCGGGTTGGGTAGGGGATGATGCCCACACACCTTCTTTATCGTTCAGCCATGGATCGGTCTAGATGTTAACTGTTGATCCATTCCCAATCCTCCAGCCCAAACCTTTTCCCAAGAGACTGCGGGCACCCCAGATACTTCTCTAGAGGATGATAGGACGGGGACCAAGAGAGGATTCATGGATGTCCTTATGGGGGAAGTATTTTTCATGGAGAACCCGCACACAGAGAGAGGATGGGCGATTCAAAAGGTGCCAACCTTTCCCAGCCAGCAGTGCATCATTGAACTGACAAAGGTCCCTGAATCCCATTCCATCCTCATATTTAGGTAAACAAAGGTTCTCCCAGGCCATCCTGTGGGTTCTATTCCTCCCATTATTTGTTCCCCACCAGAAATTGGTTGTGCATACATGTATCTGATTGACTACAATAGTTCGGAGCTTAAATAGGGACATGAAATAGCTGGGGATGGATTGGAGGGAAGATTTAATAAGGGTATCCTTGCCGGCTTAGGAAATTCTTTTTGGGGTCGAGCCTTGAATATGTTTCTCAATCCTCTCCAATACAGATGTGATGATTTCTCTTTTGGAGAGACCATTCATAGTAGGAAGCCCTAGGTACTTCTGATGTTTCTTGACAATATGAATGCCAGAAATGGTGCAGAGTTCTTATTTTTATATGGAGGAACCCCAGCGCTGAAGGATATTTCTGACATTGCATGATTGATAGACTGTCCATAGGCCCTCTCATAATGTTGGATCGCCTGTCCGATCACACGACACTCGTCATTGGTTTCTCTAGAGAAAAAGTGGCTGTCTTCCGCGATGAAGAGATAAGACACCAATGGCCTTGCACAGAAAACCTTTTCCCCATGGATTCTATGAGAGGATGAAGCCCTGGAAATGAGGTTAGAAAAAACATCAGCCACCAAGATAAAGAGAAAGGGGGAGAGAGCATCTCCCTGGAATTGGCCTTCGGTTGGGGTGAAGCCTCGGGTGAGCACCCCATTAACATTGATTCTGAAGGAGAAAGAAGAGACACCATGCATGACCATATCTGTCCATTTAGAGCAGAATACCTTTTTTTTCATCCCGAATCTCAGGAAATTCCATTCCACTTTATCATAAGATTTGGTCATATCTAGATTCCCAGACATGGTGCCTCTTTTCATGGTGGATCATGTTTTCATCGAGTGGAAAACTTCATGGGCGACAGTGCATTATCGGTGATCAGTCACTTAACCACGAAGGTGCTCTAATTTTATAAGATAATGTCAGGTATCCAAGTGTGCAATAGATTAACTAAGATCATTGAGAATATCTTTTAGGACACATTTCAGAGGCTGATAGGTCTAAAATCAGGGACCACAAGAGTTTTCTTGATTTTGAGAATAAGGACGAGGACAGTTTCATTGATGTCGGAAAATATTGTTTTCCTATCCCATATGTTATTCATTAGGTTGCATAAGTTAGGGCCAATAATATGACAGTATTGTTTAAAGAAGAGTGCGTAGAATCCGTCCAGGACCAGGGCCTTTGTAGGGTGGATTTGTTTCAGAGTCAGATGAATCTCATCTTCCATCACATCTTTGGAAATCTACCTATTGATGTCTTCGGTAATCACCGGTCTGATGCACTCCTCTACATCAGGGGAAATGAAAGGGTTTCCCATAGAAAAAAGGTTCTAAAAGTAGCGAGAAATAGACTCTTGGATTCCATCAGTGATGGAAACTTTGCTACTATATAGTTGCGAGATGCAATATATTAAATTTTTCCGGCACCTACTAGATGCTTTCTGATGAAAATATCGAGTGTTAGCATCCCCTTCAATAATGTGGGTGTCCCGTGACCGCATGGCCCATAATATTTCCTTTATGCGCAGTGCTACATCAAGGTCCCTTTGAGTGGATCCTATTTTAGAAAGATTGCAATTGTATGTGGGTTGGTTGAGAAGGTCGTACAGTTTCTTTTAAAGGAAATCATAGTGCCTGTCCGGATGATGAAATTTCATTATACTCCAAGACCTCAGATCAGATGCGACCTGTTGCAGATTGGATCTAACATCTTCAGAGTTACTCTTCCAACTCGAACAGATGACATATTTGCATTCGTTGTATTTTGACCAGATGCTTTCAAATATTAAGGGTCTGCTATATGTCATGTTGTGATTTCTTTCAGCACAGTCGATGACAATTGGGAAAAGGTCTGAGTAGTTGAGAATCAAGTGATTTATGTGAAACATATTGAAGATATTTTTCCAATCCGTTGAGCCCGAAAATCTGTCGAGACGCTCAGCGATGCGGGTATCATCCGTATTACCCCTGAACCATCTGAATGGATTTCCCGTGTATCCCAGATCGACCAGATCCGCCCTGGAGATCACATTCTTAAAATTTTACATCGACGTAGAGGTCTGGAAGGCTCCACCACTTTTCTCATTATGGTACATAATCTCATTGAAATCACCTTCGAAGAGAAGAGGGCTCGGAAGATCGTGTTGCAGTTGGCCGAGAAGATCCCAATATTTCCATTTCTCATTAAGGGAGGACCAACCATAGAATCCCAAAAAGTTTCAAGGTGGGGTATGATCCGCATAAGTGGTCGCAGCCATGTGGTGTGAGGAGAAGGACAAGATCTTAACGTCAATGTTTTCCTTACATAGGAGACAAAGTCTCCCTGAGTGGCCTTGCTGGGAGACATGGATGTAGCCTTGGAAGCCGCATTTATGAGAAATGTTGGTGGTGTCCTTTCATTCCAATATGTTTTCAGACAAAAAAAACATATCAGGGTGACTTTGGGTGCAATTGTGTTGGAGAATTCGAACCGTTTGTGGGTTTCCAAGCCCACAACAGTTCCATCAGAAAATGATCATTGATCTTGGAGGAGCTGGGTCTTGCCTGCCTCCGCCTTTGATTCCTTCGGGTTAATTTTTCACCCATCATTTTCCATCTTTTTGGGGAGTTTCCCACTGATTGGATCATTTCAATTCGTTATTTAATATCCCCGGGTTTTGGGTCATCCAATTTTCCATCTATGTCTTCGCGTTTCACCCTTTTACAAGTTCGATGGTTGATTGGGACTGATGGTGTAGATCCTAGAATCCCTGAGTCGCCTTGTACTAGGATGCTTGGCAAGGTTGTTTCTGAATTAGGGTCAGGGTCTAGTGGCTCAGTGGGAATTGTTCTTGGCTTCGGGCTTTGATATAGTGGATCTTTTGGCATTTTCAATGGCTCTATTAATGTTGAGGCAGTTCTCTTCGTGGGGGGGGGGGGGGGGGGTAGGATATGTGCTTGATTCAATTTGAAGCTTCTTCGTTCGGATCACTTGCCAACCCCCACTATTGAACTTGGTATTAATGTTTTGAGATGGCCTACCAGCTTCCCTTTTTGTGGTTGGGTGATCTTCGGGGAAACCTGGTGGTCCAAGCATGGTGACTTTATCATTTTCAATTTTCACCTGCCTTGTATGAGCCATTATGAGACGGTTACGGTTCTTTTGTTTTTTCGTCCAAGGGATGAAGGCGAATTTTTTCATTTTGGCTCGGAGCCATAGACCATATTGTAAGATGATATTACCTGATTCGTTCTCTATCTTTGAAGCACATGCTCTCTCTAGATGGATGATACGTCTACATAAAAAGCAAAATATTGGGAGTTTCTCGAAATCGAATGATATCTAGGTGTTAGCGTCATTGATTTTCAAAAACATGCCCCTCATCAGAGATTCAGACACTTCCATCCTAGCTTGAATATGTACCTCGGGTCCCCATTGGATTGGGTCTGCACAGTCCCACTCCAGGAATTGGACAATGCGATCTCCAATTTCTCTCAGGACCCGTTCTATTCTCCCATGAAAAGGGATTCTTTAAATGCATATCCAGAATGGGGATCGGGTGAGCTTAGTGTGCTGGATGTCTTCCACCCCTTTAAATTCTTCCATGAGGAGGAGTTTATTATCAAAGGACTATGGCCAGCCTCTCCAGATTTTATCTCTATCCCTCTCATTGAAGAACTCAAAAACATGGAGGTTGTTCCACACTTCCTGAATTTCCTCCCCATCTTCTTATTTCCAAAGATTCGGGAGGTTATTTTTGAGGGCCCCCTGGTTGACTGAGATTTTTTCCACGAATTTTCCGACAACTAGAAACGACATACGTTATTCTAATAGAGCATCTTCGTTTCTCCAAGTCTCGATCGACTATTTCTCTTTTTCCATCGAGGACATCCTCTTCCATTGGTACACTAAATATGTATCCATGATTCAAAGCCCCTATATCCAAACCTCCGGTATTCCACAACATGTTTCACGACCTGGGTCTTAATTGGAATTCTCATAGGCCAGGCCCAACCCAGCAATTCTTTTGTCCAGGCGTGGCCCGAAAAAATACCTCTAGACTGGTTCGTCCTGGAAGCTCCGCGCCACTGCCTCTTTCCGCGACAAACCCTATGCGGCCAGATCCTTCGAACTAGGGAATACCACATTCTGTGTCCAGCCCTACACAGCCAGAACCTTCACTCTGGGGAAAGCCTCTTTCCACAACCAACCCTGTATGGTCATCTCCTTCAAGCTGGGTAATGCGGTCAGAAGTTGGTGATTCCATATATATTATAACAGTGAAATAAAGTAAAAACTAAATCTATATTACTTGAGTTGGTGTTTCTACAGTTGGTATCAGAGAAATTTTAGTTGGATCCCGAGAACTATCTTTTAAATGAACACCACAAACATGAGAATTTTGATAACCCCTTATATTAATTGATAACTTTTACCATTAAAGGGATTTTCATTTTATAACTTTATATATATAATGATTATTATTTGAATCAATGTGTTCCATTATTCAATTATGGTTCCTAATGAATGAAATGAAATCAAAACCTATATACAATGTAGGTATTATCTTGATGAGTAAACCTATACAGTTGGGGTTGGAACTAAGAAGATTGTAGCCAAATTAGGACAACCGACTATGGTTATGAAGATTATCCTTTCCCACCTGTAACAACCTATAATTCCATAGTGTTATTTACCTATGCTGGATTGATTCATGTGATATAATCATTCATTTTTAATGTAACTACTAATCCATTAGTATCAAGTAAATGGATTAAGTCCCTAAAATATATTTTTGGATTTGGGATGTAATTAAAGTTAAAAGGTGATTCCAATAGTGTATTGTTTGAATGGAGATGCTGATCATCAGTGGTCATTGATCCAAAACACTAAATAGGTTGAAGAAATAGAAAGAATGAAATTGATCTATTTTAATGTTATATTAATTAATAATTACATACCTCGAGAAATATGAGCTAAAATGGAGATGGAGTTCCTCACATTAAAGAAGGACGAAAAAAGTGTGGCAGAGTATGAAACTTACATCACAATATTAACCATACATGCTATAGAATAAATAAGTAATCTGGAAAGTGAGAATGATTGTTTCTTAGATGGTATTAAACCACATCTCTGAAATTAATTGGTTTCTTTAACAGTTTAATCTTATGATTATATGATTTCAAGTGTCATCAAGATAAAGAATGAATTTTCTAGGTCTTACATCTTCACAGGAAGTCGATAAAATATTAGGCTAACTAAGAACGAAGGAAAAAGTTGTTGGATTTTGTTCCCAATATCCAACTAATTTTATACATAAGAATACATATATATTAAAATATGTGAAAATTAATATAAATATATTATAACATATTTATATTTATTCTTCATAACATTGATGTGATAATTTCCTAGGGAATTTTCACATAGAAAAGGGAATAATAGTTCTCTACTATGATGATAACCTTGAAATGATATAATGATATTCTCAAAAATAGTTTTATGGTTGGATAAAATACTATGATTGGGAATATTGTTCATAAAATGTCAGGTGCGATTATTCATAAGAATATGGGTATTCATCTCATAAATTTAGAACTTGGTAATCTATAAGAATGGAAATTATTAAAATAGACCCATTAGTAGGAATTCATCATGTTTTTATATCATCATACATTCCTATATATGTGCATTTATAATGGTCCTTAGACATTAATATTACCATTAATGCATTTCATGATTCATGTACATTGATTTACTAACAAAAACCATTACAACATATGTTGGTTAGAATTAGTGTGTTAAGGGTGTGTCATAAATGAAATTTTATTATTGGATATGTTGAAGAAGGATTTGTCCTTTCCATATTTGTGGAAGTTGACAACTCGACCCTTTGATTGAAATATAATTGTCTCATTAAATTTCATGAAAATGGTGTAAAATCATTTATTTTATATTTTCAAAGAAAAATGTACCAAGCATATAGGTTGACGATATATATTTGAAACCTTCTTGATGCAATATGGAGGTAAAGTGACTGTATTACATAGTGAGTGTTCATATGTGGTTGTTTGAGTTTCAATATTAAGTTCTATCTCTTGAATGTCAAGACCCATTGCATTATAGTAATATTTGACATTGGGTATACCTACCTAATTCCAATAAGATAGAGTCCTAGAGGGCCACACACTAAGTTTTCCATTAATCTAGATTAAATTGTATTTGAATTTAATTAATGGAATAAATATTATTCTCAAGAATGAGTAATAAGTTTATTTAAATATTATTAATTTAATAAATAAAATAAATACTTAATCACCTACTTGTGAATAAGATATATATTTTATTAATTTATATACAAGTTTGTAGATAATGATATTTATTTTTTAATAAAATATATATTTAGGTATTCAATAGATGTGGAGGTGTTCAAATGGAACAAGACCATGTCTAGTGATGAATATTAATTTACAAGTCGATAAAATAATATTTTGTATTTCACAAGTTATCATGCACATGATAAAATAATCACAATAATAATAATATTACTATTATATAGGATTTTTTAATAAATATTATAATATTATTTAAGGGACGGTATGCAATTAAATATTGTTTTAACCAAAACTACCGCTCTATATATAAATTATTATGACTATTGTGTAGTGTTAATAATAATTTTAGAAAATATAATTTTTACACACAACAAACCACTCTCTCTCCCTCTCTCACTCTATTTCATCCGCTATTCCATTCAATAATGAGAATAAATCATTCAATATCTAAGGATCATGGTGCGATCAAGACAAACAATACAATACAAATGATTCACTGTGTTATCACCTATAAATCAATAGGTGTTTCTTATAGATCAAAGGAGCATGTGTGGATCACCTCTAGAGGGATTAAACACTTTAATCCTTATAGTAAAACAAAGGTCACCTAAAATTATTTTTTGGAAGACCAAAAATTTCATTGAAAAAATAATCCTAAGATGAAGTAATTATTTCTTAAGATCTAAATAAAATAATTATAATTTTAACATGTAAGATCCTCAACATGGGATTCATGTAACTCTAAATTAAAGGAACTTTTACTTTTACACCCACCAAAGATGTTTCCACTGCACCCGAAACCAATAAATGGAATCAGAGTGATCACATTTTAAATTTATAAGTATTTATCTGTTTGGTTATCAGTATGTTCAATTATGGTCAAATTTATCATTTCATAATATTCATTCAATAATTTGATTTTTATTAACATGTTTTTAAAATTTTAATATTATGTTCAAGACTCATAATTTATTATGTTCATGAATACTAAATTATAATCGAAGATGTGTTCAAGAAGTGTGGAAGAATATGACCAGATTGCATGAGATTGGATGGTGTGTAGATTCAGTGCAGATAGTATACCAAAGTGTAGTACACCTAACAATGTTATGGGATACATGATGTGCCGAGTAGTAATTACACAAAGTGCATTTATTATAATCCACATGTAAGCCAGACCAGCCTGCAATACAACATATAAGAATACAAAACATGTAGATGGATTATATGTCGTATAGCATACATGAAATTGTGGTGAAATTTTGGAAACTCGTGTGGTTATTATACATGGTCAAAACTTCATGAGACTAAAAACATGTTGCATTAATGGATTACAAAATTTGTAGCTAGTTTAAACAGTGTGTAACTAACTAATTCATATGTCCGATGTATATGGTAAGCCATTCGAAAAGATAAGTGGCCACACGACATGTGATATATACACAATGTGTAGCTAGATTGAACATGTCTTGTGGTACCACGTTTAATGAACGGGCTAAGTTCGTTGATGGGTGGTATATAACTGGTTGTAGATGCAGTGTAGTCTGATCTATTTAAATGTCAAATCCCTAGGCATGTGACCCATGTACCTGACAACCGAGATATACGATGTGTAACTCATAAGTACACAGCATGTAGTCACTCAATTAAGGGCCAAATATAATTACATTAAATTATCCATTTCAACATTAAAACCTTATTTTATTGATTGAAACTATTTTTATATGAAAATTTAATAATGGTTTTAAATAATTACTAAAATTATCAATTAATTTATGGTAAAAATATATAATAATTGGTTCTACTTTTTATTTTCCATAAATTATATTATAGTGATTATATCTTAGAGAATTGAGATAGTCATTAAGAGAAAACAGAAATAATTAATTAATTAATTTATGTATGTATGAAAATTTATCTTAATAATAATGAACAAATATAAATGAATGTTATCTGGTTTACTTTTCTTTATACATTGCATGTATGATAGATATTGAGTTTGACTAAGGTTTGTGTATATGTTGGATTTTTTAATTTAATTTCATGGGAAATAAATTATTTAATATTAAATTAAATTTAAGGGATAGTGTTTCATCACTCCATCAATTATTATGTTGGACCTTCATGTTCATGGTTTATTATATAATTCCCATTAACAAATTCTCTGTTTCCTCTCACCTGCATGCCATTTATAAATAATTGTAATTACTGGAATATCCCAAGTCATGTAGAGGAAGTTTAAAATTGATGCATAATGATGCCTACCTAGGTGATACAATGGTGTACATGAAAAATTATGTAAATAACAACAAGACCGGTATAATGAACTCATCCCAATGTCATCGGTTGACTTATTTTCTACTCAATAAGTCAACCATTGGATAATCTCATTATTTAATCATCTATTATTTATTTATTTTTGCCTTATGTATTATTTATTTTATGGAATCAAGACTGCTATTAAATAAATTAATTATTTAAAATACAAAGATAGAATTTAAATAAATGGATTATTTACAAATATTTTATCCAATATGGTTAATTAATTAAGTTAAATACACTAAATATTAACATGATATGTAATGTATAAATTTAGATAATATTTATCCGTAATAAATTAAAATATGTGAAATAAATATTACGTTGTACTTTACCTTCCATTACTTGATTCCGACTGAAAGCCTTAGAACAAGTGTTTGATTATCCTTCATTAGTACATTTAATTTTAACATGGTGTTCATAAGAAGGTCATGGTTCTACATAACCGTAATTAATATTTTGTTAATCAAGAAGAGTGTTAATGATATTTTTTAATTATTGAAGAAAATGGTAATAAAAATCGTGAAAACACAATGCTAAATCCCCACCATAGGGTACATCCTTGAAAATAAATAATTCTATATACGGTACAATCATTTTTTGATGCATTATTATCTGAAAAATTGTATTATGTTTTGGAATAAACTATTTCAGTTCTGTCAAACTAGTAGATGAGTGAAGGGGATAAGAATGCCTACTTTAGAAATGTTGAGGATTCTTCCTATGTCTATTTTATTATATAGTAAATTATTTCTTAAGAGTTGGTGATATTACATATGGAAATGGATGCTCACACTTTAATATCTTATCTCCAATCTATTTGGAAAAGAGAGGGAAATGATTGAAATAAATTAGATTGTCAATGCACTATATCATTGTAAACTATAAGAAACAAATTTAGCTATTGACCATGCTTTCAAAATTCTGAGGTTATATTGAATAGTTAGTGAAATTAGGATTCCTCTTGGATAATAAATTTTTGATTAATATGATTTTATTATACCTACCAATAAGGTTATCATTATTTTTCTAAACCTGAATAAACTAAATGGATAAGTTTCTAAGGAAACTTTTGTCTATACTTCACAAAGAAAATTAGGACTACTTGAAATCTATTTATCCACCTCTTATGGTGAAAATTCTGAAATACAAGGCTGAAGATCCCTTGGATAATATACAAGAAAAATATCATTTACAACCTCCTTCAATGAGATAAAGGATTTTAGGGTAAAAGAATGAAATATAGGCTATATTATTCTAATGTGGAATGCTTAGACAATGAAAAATAAATTTCAATGAATTGAATAAGAAACAAATATCCTCAAATTAAATTATATTCATCAAATTTCTCTTAAAATATTGTGTACTAAATAAAATATTCTTACTATAAAATTTTATTTTAATAAATGAAATGAATAAGAATATAATGGTTCAAAAGTGAACTCAAAAGAATATGAGACATGGTAATTCCTTTGCTGGTCAGGGGGAGCTCACTACTTTCATTTCCAAAATGGAATGATTCAAGTCTGAAATGAGTGTTACAAATATATTTATCTGAGTGCCTCTCCATACACAATGAAATATCATTTCACATTTAGAATAAATGTTGTTATGGTACTATAATTATATTCTATTGGAACAATATCTCTTGAATCATATATATCCACCTTAATGAATAATGAACATAAAATATAAAACTCTTACCCAATTTATAGAAGGATAATTATTTGTCCAATAAAACTAAAATTATTTGACTTATTTATTCCATTGGAGGAGTTTTATTCAATACTATGTTGAGATACATGATATACAATAAAACTACTTTACATTTTCAGATAATGAAACATTTATACATAAAGGTACATTAAAAAACCATTAATATTAGTTCAACATGGTCATGTGAAATATTTTAAAGATAAACATAACTTCATATAATCCATGATATTACTTAAAATTTTTAGAAATTATTAGGGAAGTAAATAGTTTCCCTTGGTAAAGATTGAAAAAATCTATATGATGGATTGTTGGACAACATATTTGCTAAGAACGTATTGCTCATACATGGGTAGTATATGTAATCCAAAATTCAAATTTCTTTTATGCATAATTTTCATGATGTTAGTAAATGGAAGATCAATAAAGAGTCTAATATATGTTGAAAACATTCCATTATTTCTTCCAAGACATGTTATACAAATAGAAGTTCAACAACTAAACTATATACCCACTAAATTGTCTAATGGATATCATATAAATCACAATATAATAAGAAATTATTAGAAAATTACCAAAAGTTTTTGTTGAAAACCATATGTTAAAATTTGGTTTTAGGTACAAATAAACATTAAACTGTAAGGTTCATATGAGTTAATGATCCTATGGACACTGAGGATATTAACTTCTAGTCAAGATTGAATATATTTTCACAATGAAATACTATATTTTTGAAGATAAAGGGAGAATAATTGACCTATATGATTTAAGGATCTAGATGCACAAGAGTTGACATAGGAATAATAGACTCCAAATAGATTATTGAGAGGAGTTGTTCCATAGGCACATACTACATAGGAATTTATAACCAAAGATGTGTTTTATGTTCAACACAATGGGTAATATATGTAATATTATTTCAAAACAAATATTCTTACAATTAAGAAGTAAATATTAATATGATTATCTTGAAAAGAATTTATTTATTCAGGTAATGAACAACTGGGTTTCAATATATAGAGAATGCATATTTTGAATTTTGAAAAGACTTGATAACACTAGTGAGTATTCAAGAGAAACTAAACATGGATGCTATAGTACAATACTAATAAAGAATTATTCATTATTAAAATGTTTATTCATTAACAAAACCTATAATTCAATCATCATGACTAATATTATTTTGAATTATAATTTTCAAAATCATACTTCTATGATCATCATATTGGGATATTGATAGTCATGGAATCCTCATTTGTAGGAAACCTAATCGAAGATATCTATAATTCACAACCAAAAGAAGACCCTATGGTTATGTTTATAAGTAATAGCTACAATGGTTCAATGATGTCAATAAATTCTAATAAGATATGCTGATTACATAAATTCATATATGAATACATAATGAATATTTATCATAGAATATTAATTTGGTAATGAATGAGTGACATGTATACCTATCTAGTTGGTGGGAACAGAATAAGTTCTCAAGATTGATATATTAACAACATATGAGAAACAATGATGTGTCTTACCAATTTTTTATGACTAAGGAATGAAATTTCTCTATGTATGACTTAAATCAAAAACCATGGTCTAGAGAACAAGATCTATAAGATAGATCCATGTGTTTTCTCAATTTAGTTATAATTCATATATTTAAAAATTGGTGAAAATTAAATGTTAAAACAATTAGAGACGGAATATTCAGTAGAATATAATCCACACAGTAGATCATTCATGGGAATATGAAGATATTATTGAGATTAATATAATTCCAAAAGATTGATTCTAGGATTTTATCTCACATTCCATTATATGTATTAGCCTTTTATATTACCAATTCATGATGTATAATACGTTAATAGCAAATAGATTCAACATAAATTTACATATGTGCAATTAAAAAATTCAATGAAACTTATAAAAGTAGACCTGGATGAGTTCATTGTGTCTAGAGAAGAAAGAATACTAGTGATCAATTGAATTGAACAGTTGTATTCACTTAGTTTAAATTTTTTATCTAGTATCATGGAAAAGGGATACGGTAATATGCAAAGAAAACTTATTATAGGTAGTGGTTACCATATCTACAAAATCTGAGTATGTTGAGGCTTCTTATGAAGATTAAGGAGAAGTTTTAACAACATTATGTTCTGATTTTGTGGTATATTAAAAGAAATAGATTTATCATTTTATGACAATCATTGATGATGAATTTAGTTAGGAAGACAATATTCTGACATAGGAACAATAGTTGGATACTAAGTTATATCACTAATTGAGGTATGTTTCTCAAGATATTCATTTTTCTGTAAAACAATTCAAGTCGAAGACATGTGGTTTTCCAGCCCTAGCCATTGAAATGTGATAAGGCTAGAAGATTCTATCATACACAGTGAAAGAATTTTTTTACATCGGGAAACTAACCGGTTATTAAAAGTTGAATTTAATGCAAGTGAGTTTTTGGAGTTGCTTCCCTTGAAGAAATTAATTTTTTACTTAAGATTACATAGATATTCAAATATGTGAATATTAATTTAAATATATTATCACATTTTGATTTTTCTTCTGCCTAAAATTTTTGTTATCATGTCATAGAGTATCTTCCACATTGAAAAGGGAATAATATTTCACCACTATTATAAGAACCCTGATAAGCTATAACGATATTCTTGAAACTAGTTCTATGTTCAGATAACATACTATGATAGGGAACATAAAAAATAGACTATCATGTGTGAGTACTAGTAATCATACATGGCTTCTTCTCATGATGTTCACACTTTTTAATATCAAAGATGGGATATTATGAGAACAAGCCTTCCTTGATGTATTCTTCATGTTTTTATGTCATCGGAAATTTAATTCTATGTATAATTTAAGATTATCATTAAATAATTCCATGGTTCACATATTTAAATTTAATAACAAACATTGTAACACCATGTGTTGGTGGATGTAGAGCATATTTGGTGAACCAAAAATGAAGTGTTATTAATGGTTAAATTAAGGAATTATTTTTTAATTTCATATTTATGAAATTTTATATATCATCCCTTTTATTAAAATAAAATTGTCTCATTAACATCACTGGTCATGGGGTGATGACATTTATTTTAGATAGTAAATGAAAGACATATCGAGCATATAGGTTAATGGAACATATGTGAAACATGATTTATGAGATATGGATAAAAATGAATTATATTACATAGTGAGCATTCATATATGGTTGATAATGTTGTGAAATTAATTTTGTTCTCTTGAGTTCCTTGAACCATTGCTAGATTGTAATTTTGGAATTCAGGCAGACCTTCCTCATACCAACAGGAAAGAATCCTAGAGGGTAACACACAAAGTGTTTCCATTGATCATAAGTAAATTATATTTTAATTTAATTAATGGAATAAATATTATTCTCCATAATGAAGATTTCTTATTGATCGAAGAAATTAAATAAAGATTTATTCCCGAGATTGTGAATAAAATACGTATATATGTTTTATTTATTCACATATTTGTGTCGAAATATATTTACTTATGAATAAATCTTTTATTACGGTATTTATTAAATTAAGAGGAGTTAGAATAGACAAATAATGTTTTTGGTGATAAATATTTGTTTACAAGCTGGTAAAATAATATTTGATGTATTAATGTTAGTGTGAGTTCCATAAAATAATAATAATAATATTCTTATTATTACACGTCATGTGGTTTAGTAAATAATACAATATTATTTAAGTGTTACGACACAATTATAAAAAAATTTAACCTAAACCCTAGCTCTATAAATATATGATTATCTTTATTGTGCAGGGTTAATTGAAATTTTAAAATAAAGAATCATTACGCATAACAGACTTCTCTCTCTCTCTCCATTACCTCTTTTCTTCCATTGAATAATTAAAATAACTCATTCTATCCTGAAGGATCCTAGAGTGATCAAGATGAATAGTGAATTATAATTGATTCACTACAATATAACACCAATATCAATTGGTGTGGCTCAAATATCAAAGGAGAACATATGTATCACAACTAAAGTGATTCTACACTTGAATACATAGAACACAACAAAGGTAACCCAAAAGGGTTTTTTTGAAGGATTTACAATTTCTTAAAAGAAAGGATCCTAAGATGAGGTAATAATTTCATAAGATATTAACATATTAATTATAAATTTAATGTGCATGATCCATTACTTTGGTTTCAAGAAACTATAAATTAAAAGAAATATTAATTTTAATTCCACAAATGTCACTTTTTCTATGCTCAGAACCTAAAAAAAGAATGTGTAAAATAAGAAGAAAGGAATGATGATATTTCCAAAATAAGATAATTGTTGAAAGAAAAACTCAGGTACATTTCTTAGGGGAATATAAGCTTGTTATAAGTAAAGATAAAGGGATTATATGGCTCTTGTATGTAAGGTAAAGAAATAAACACCTTCCATCCATTTCTCTATCTATAAAGAGATGTATAATTATTCAAACCAATGTACCAAGATTAAATGTATCTTACTATAGAAGAAGATAACAGGATAATTCCAAGATTATGTGATTACCATAGCTGAAGTGTGTTTCCCTAATGATGTGGTGAAAGTTACACTTACTATCCAATATGAAAGTGGAAATGTTTTGTTTAATTTAGTTTATAACCACTCCTTTATATTTGAATATTTTTTAATGGTATCACATCACCACCTCAATGATTACATGTTGAGTTGGCAGTGAAAACTTCTAGTGGTAATATAGTCAGATATAATGTTTATAGCTTCTCTCTAATATAATTTTGTGAGAATGTGCTTCCAAAAAATATTTTTATCCTTCATCGAGAGTAATTCGAGGTAATTTTGGAGGTAATTGACTTTCTTAGTATAGAGATCATATCAATTGTTGGGGAAGGGAAGTTATATTTGATATTATGAATCATTCTATTGTATTCCATTAGTATGAGGATGAAACTAAACACCCAATGGAAATTAATTCTATCATATGAGTTTTTCTACCAATTCATGAAGTATATTTATCTCATATGGTTGGTATGAAACTAAACATTGAGGATATGCCTATTTAAAAAGTATTTGATGATGTATTTCCAAAAGAGTTCCCTAATCGTCCCCGAAATCATGATGTTGTGTTTTAAATAGATCTCATACTTGGTTCTAAAAATATTTAAAAGGACCCATATAAAACGACTCAAATTGAGTCACAAGAACTAAATAAGAAACTCTAGGTGAATATAAATTTGAGATTATTTCATCCCACTTCTTCACCAAGTGGTTTACCTATTATTTTTGTTGAGAACAATGATAGCTAAATTCTTCTTTTCATTGATTATAAAGAACTTAACAACATCACTATCAAGATGAATTTTTATCGACATAGAATTCATTATATGTTTGAAAAATTATGGGGAGCCTAATATCTTTCCAAGATTAATCTCTAATCTGGATATCATCAGCAAATTTTTGAGGTGGATATACCCAAGAAAACATTACCTATTAAGTATGGTCATTATGAATTTATAGTAATTCCATTTGGAATTACTAATGGTCCTGATTTATTCATGGATTTAATGAATATATTATTTATATATTTCATTTAAAATTTTATGTTATTGTTTATAGATGATATTATTTTTTTTAAAAAGGGAAATAAAGAGCCTAAAAATCTTTGATGATTGTGAAAATGACCTTAAGGAAGGATATTCTATATTTAAAATTTACCAAGTGTGAATTTTGATGAAAAAATTATAATTATTAGCTTATATATTTTCAAGTGATATTATATTGGAGGATCCTTCAAATAAAAAGTTTTTTGAGTAATGTCATAGAACAAACCTGTGAACTGAGATCCATAAGTTACTTGGATTTGCTGGATACTACTAATTATTTTTAGGATATTTCTAATGACTATATAATACACTCACTAAGTTAACTCGAAAGGGTTTTAGGTCATTGTGGAGAATTTAAAGTTATAATAATTTCAATGAACTAATGTTAAAGATAGTTATTGCACCTGTGAATACACTACCCTAAAGTGGAGATGATTTTGTGATATAGAGAGATTCATCAAAGAAAGGATTGAGATGAATCATTCAAAATAATGTTATGGTGATAACTTATTGATATCATCAATTGATAATTCATATTCAAAATTACATGACTCATGATTATGAGTTTACAGTAGTAATTTTTACATTTATGATATAAATGAATTATCTGTATGGTTAATGATGTGATATATATATATATTTATGATAAAAGATTAAAGTTTATATTTACATTGAAAGAGTTTAATATAAACTAGATAATATGGATGGAGTAAATCAATGGTTATTAATTCTAAATAAATTTCAACATTGGGAAGGAGAACAAGGTAACTGATGCTTTGAGTCAGAATGTCCATGATAGTTCATCCATAACAAGGATTGAAATAGATCTAATATTTATGGATTTAAAGAATTTGTGTCTTGAAATATTGAGGAAGGGGGAAAATTTTATCTTTCCCATAGGAATGTTCAATCATATATCCATGAGATCATTAAGAAGGAAAAAACATACGATGTTGAATTATAGAAGAAGGTGGAGAATATCCATAAGTTAAATAATGACTATAAATTGATTTTAAGGTTCAATAACCAAGAACGTATTCTGTCAATACCAAACATGAAAAAGGAGTTATTTGATGAATCCCATCGTTCATCATTATCTATTCATCATAGATGTATGAAGATATATAATGATATGAAAGATTATTTATATTGGAATTATATGAAAATAGATTTTTCATAGCATGCATCCAGATTAGTAGTTTTTCAGAATGTTAAGGATGAGAGACAGAAGTCCAAGGGGATGTTACAACCATTACCCACACCAGAATAGAAATGTGATACATTACAATGAATTTCATCATTTGGCTCCCAAATATGATTCAAGGATATTATACTATATAGGTTATAGTCAAACACCTTACTAAATTACTTCATTTGATTTATATTAGGAAATATTTACCTCTTGATCATCTTAATTGGCTATACATTAATGAAATTGTGAGATTTCATGTAGTAAAATTCTCAATCATACCTGATTCTGGATTTCAATGGTGTTGCCATGAACACCTTCCCCTAGAGGAATTTTCTAACAAAAATTGAATTCACAAGAGAATTTGGATACCTAATTATGAACCCATCTATGGAAGGATGTGAAGAAATATAATGTGCTAGGATGAAGTTGGAGAAAGACATCTATTGGGACTTGTTCTGGCTGAGGAAATGACATATAATTTTAGATCCATTCAGCAACACATAAAGGGAAACTCAAAGTCGACAGAAACATTATCTTGAAAAAATAAAAGACCTCTATAGTTCAAAGCTACAAAAAATGTATTCATATGAATATATGATTGCAAGAAGGATATGAGATTTAGAATGAAGGGAATGATGTGCCCTAAAAATTTTAGTCCAATCAAAATTCTTCATCATATTGCGACGATTGCTTATAGCTTGATTTCCACCAAATATCTCTCGAGTTCATTATGTGTTCCATGTATATCCCCTAAGGAAGTACATACCAGGTCCTTCACATTCACTAAAATCAGAGCCAATACTTATGGATCAAGATATATCTATTGATGAATAATCGGTGAGGATTCAACATCATAGAGAGAAATTAATATTAAATCAGACCACTCACATATTCAATGTTTTTTTGGAAGAATCATATAATTGAGGAATCTATGTGGGAACCCGAGGATGTAATGAGGAAGAAATATCCTCAATTTTTCGAATTAGATTGATATAATTTCATTGTAGGAATTTCTGTAAGGGGTCGAATGTAACACCTTGATACTTTTTGATATATTTACCTTCAAATAAATTTATTTTCTTTGACAGATTGTGATACAAGAAACCCTAAGTCTAAATGAACCACTATATAGTATACAATTATAATATAGCCATTAAAATTGATTATATGAATAGTAATAACCACATTATGAAATATATTTAAATTTCATATGCAATATAAATTTATTAATTAATTATTAGAAAATATGCACTCAATTATTCAGTAAATTTATTTTATGCTTAAAATATACATTTCCATAAAAATTGTTTTTCATTGTTTTTTATGAAAAAATATTATAATTAATTTTTGGAAATTTTATAAATTTTATTTTATATAATAGAAAATATTTTTTATTTTATTATATCGAAATTAACATAGAATAAAATTTTGATAATTTTCTAAAGATATTATTTTTCATCCAATAGTTAAAAAACTATTTTTTGTTGAAAAATATCTTTTTCTTTTCATATATTAAAAAATGTAAATTATATTTTGGATTATATTTAATACATTGTTTGTTATTTTATAAAAAACTATTGCAATAAATAATATTTCAATCAAAATTAGACATTAATTTGGTATAAAATCATTTTTATACTTGAAAAGGAAAATTTCTAGAAAATTGTTTTCCATCAGGATTCACAAGATTAAATTTAAATTAAATTTTATAACTTATTTGAATTGAATTTGATAAAAAATATTCCATATTTTCAATTAAGAGAATAAAATTTCATAAATAGGTTCCTTTTTTCTTTTATCATTATGAGTAGTAACATTGGTAAATATATTTCACCTCGGTAAGAGTAAAACAAGGTCGCAACTTTGGGATAAGCCTTTCAAATCACTACAAAAAAATATTTAATCCTATTTTAAGAGTATATTTTAACCATTATCATCCATGTCTCGAAACTATGGCCACATAGATCCATTTTTCTTTCACATTGACCATTATATTATTTTAATTAAAAATGAACAAAAAAATGTCACCCTCTTGACTTTAATATCTCTAATTTGCATCATAAGGAAATAAGAGGATATGTTCTATTTTAAATGTTTATTCCAAATATTTTTTATGTTTTTTGATGTATATTTATTATAAATTTTTAGTGATCTAATATTTAACATAAATGTACACGCAACACCGACACAATATTTGTTCAACTACAAGAAAAATAAAATAAAAGATTCTAAAAATATTAAATTTTATAAAATTCTAGTTAATTAAAAAGTTCCATGAATATTTTAATTAAATATTACATAATATTTGTGTTTTAAATGTTCATAATCGAATTCAATTTTTTTCTTGATGCCATTAATTTCAGATTAAAGGAATAGTGTCCAAAATTGACATGAATGATATTTTATGAAAAATAATTATTTTAAAACATATTTAAATATTTTAAAAATTATAACTTTGAAAAAATAAATGGGATATGTCTGGAACTATCAACCAGAATCCATTCATGGTTTAATTTTTCTTTTATGGTAAAATTCTTGACATTGAAATAATACAATACTTTAATATTGTAGTATTATCAAAAGGGATAACAGGATGATTAAAATAAGATATCTAAGTGAAAACATAACCAAAACATGTAAAAATTTGATTTAATGAAATTATTTATGGCTAATAACCAAATAATCATTTAATTGCACCAAATTTTATCCACATTTTACTGAAAATTAAATTATATTAATTTAACACATTAAGTAATTCTATGACTACCCCACTCCCCTCGTTTAAAAAAGCACATATTCTCCTCTCTTTCTTACAGATTTTGAGCCTCATAGATTAGGAAATCTCTAACATAATATCTTCTTATATTCCTTACCTACATCATAGATCTTCTAGAATTTCCAAAAGACAATACATTCTATGATTAATATGTAAGCCAAAAGTGGTTTCTCAACAAAGAAGTACAACACTTAACCGAGTAATTTAAATTTTATTTCTTATTATACCTCCTCTAAAACTATAGTATTCATCATAAAATAATAAATCAGCGTCCTAAATATAATAAAATGTTAATTGGATTATTTTCCACCATTATTCGTCCTCTTTTTCATCAAATGGGATGTGAAATTATCGCTCATGTGTACGTGTGGACTACCACATCCACATAGTGATACAATTCATTTTCCATCACTATTTTTTGTATTTTTATTATTATGGTATAAATTTTTATATATGATATTTGTGACATAATAATAATTTTTGAATTATAATATCATATCTACCTTTTACCTTTTAATCTGTTGGAAAACGATAATGTTGCCCATGTGTACCTGTAGACTACCACCTCCATGAACCAAAATGATTAATTTTAATTTCATCTTTACATGGATGGTAATAAATAAACTTTTAATGAATATATAAGATATATAAATGATCATAGAAAATATAATTAACATTTACCCTTCTTTTATTCCATTCATTGAAAAGTAAAAACAATGTTGATGCGTACATACAACATACCGTCTTTGTGAACGATATAATTTATTATTCCATCAATAAATTTTATTGATGAATATAAATAAATAAATAAATATATATATATATATAGTGAATATATATGATATTTATGTCATGATTAACATTATGTATAGTGTTTAACTGTTATCAATTTACACATACCGGAACATCTAAACTAAAACTCTTATGAAGAACGAAATAGTTTACACTCAAAAAAGGAAATTTTAAAATATTATTAATAAATATGTGTTGGAATGTTAAAAGAGGATAATATATTATATTATAATTAAATATATGGTTTGGTTGAAAAATTATAATAAATATAAATTTTTTATGTTGGAGGTTAAAATAACGTATGAGGAATGTTAGGTTTGAGGTAAGAAATTTCTTTTATAATCCCATTTTATTTCAATATAGTTTATTCTAGAATTTAGATTGAGGGATATAATATGGTAATTATCTAATAAAACTCATTAATTTTCATTTAATTTTGTTTTTAATGAAAATTTTAAGTATTATTTTCAATTTTGACTCTCAGATACATAAAAATTATGAGGAAATATGTTTTAGAAAAATAGACTTTCTTTAATCTCTAGTCGAAAATATTTTTATTCAATGTTCCTAATTTTATAAAAATGTTTTAAAAATATTTTTAACATTACCCTATCATTATTTGAAGTCTTTTTTAACCATAATTTAATTTTTACAAAAATAATTAAGAGGCATCCTCTGGTCTTTTTCCAAATGAGGTACTTTTGGTTTTTTAGCTAAAATGTTAAATGAGTCACAATTTTTAAAATACATGGTATGAATATAGCTTTACAATGCCTAGAATTCTCAAATTTTTAAGTCTAAAATTACAGGTTTCAAATTTTTTTTTCAAATAAAACATTTTATTTTATATATTTGAAAATTTTAGATGTTGATAAGTGATTTCAATGTGCAAAATATATTTTTATAAAGAATGTTTCCAGTTATATTTTGTAGGTATATTATAATATGGAAAAACCCATTGATGTTACTTGGGAAATGATTAGATGAAACCATATTTGTTCTTTATATGGATGTTTTATGATGATGATGTATTTATATTTGATATTATTGATTCAATATGGATAATTATTTACTTATAAAGAGTTTTGATAATGAATTGTATTCATCATTAAAAATATAAGGAATTCATAGCATGTGAAAGTGATGAATGTGTCTTTGTTATAGATATACTCCAAATTCATTGAAATACATCTTGAGATAAAACATTTTTCATTCCATATTAGATGGGTATTTAGCATATAGTTACCCATTTATTAAGTGTTGATGTTTTCGTTGAGAGAAAATGATGGTATAATTCATGATATCTTAGTTGAGAGGCATCGATTAGGGATGTCAATAGTTATAAAAGTTCATTATTAAGAATTAATTTTTTTATCCATTTTTTATGATTTTATTAGCAATGAATAACCAATGAATTTATGTATTGATTGAATCGAATGTTTTTTTATTATACACTCTACCATGTTGATCATAGCTTATTCGCTCATGATAAATTCTTTTGTACATAACACTTACTGAGAATCTGAGCTGACGACAATTTTTTATTTTCATTTCCCCAGGATTTTAACATGTACATTATGAATAAAATCAAGGATGAAAGAACATTTCCTATGATATTTTTTTATATTTACAATGTAATATGAGAATCATGTATGTATCCAGTTTTCCAAGATTTCAAATTTGATCATTCCTGTATTAGTAGATATCATGTATCTTGTACCAAAGTAATAAAGTGATCATTGGCTCTAATTTGCTGGATTTTGGGTTTCTACACTCTTTTATTAGATACCCTGGTTATTATTGGGAAGTTTGGGTAGAATTTTTGCTATTAATATTCTTTGTCGTATGATCTCATCCTAGAAAGATTTTAAATGAGGTTTTTTTCCATGAGGTATATGAGAATAGAGGTTACATCCCATGAGTTTGGATAATTATTAACGGGTTTATCATCCCCTGGATTTTTTAGACTATACGAGTATATTTTTCCCCATGATGAATGGGTTGGGTTTATTGGGAAGTTAATCCACATATTTTCTTGTATTTTTATTATTCCCTATTTCTTTGAGTTGGGAGGCTATAAGGTTTGACCCTCAGTGTCTTGACAACCTATTTCCCAAAAATATTTATGTTTTTGAAGCTTTCTAAAATTAATTTTTATACTTACCCCTTCATGGGACCTGTACCCATATTTTTTTTGTGTCTGTGTAGACAGTGAAAAAGTTGTTGGTGATATTGGTTGGTGTGAAGATTAGGGTGTTAGTGGAGCTGTAGAGTGTCATAGTTTGTGGATTCACAGCTGGTAGTGCTAGAATAGTGTTGGTTGGATATGATGATACCTCATTAAAATTTAATTGATGTATGTTATTTTAGATTATTGGGCCATGTATTTTCACCCCTTTTGTTCTTGATTTTATATTTTACACCATAGGTAGTATATGTATACATGAATATTTTATACTTAAAATAGTTTTATCCTACGTGGTTGCAGTTATCATAGATAGTTTGTTATAGACTTTATTATAGAATTCATAGGATATTGGCTCCCATATGTGATATATTCCTTCCAAGTGATAGTCACCAGCCCCAAACCTGTTGGAGGAGGGTTTATGGTGGAACACCTGACACACTACCAGCCCAGGCAGGGACATCGTGTGTTGGGTCATGCCAGAGTTGTATTGGAGTGGGTTTTCCCTAGGTACAATGTTTAAAGATATCTTTAACGTTATTTTTGTTTGGTATATGTGGAGATACAATGCTTGATGATTCATTGGTTTGGTTGAATGTCCATGTAACCCAACTAGGATGTAGCAGCTGACACATTTATATACAAGGACCTAGATAATATTGTTACTAACATGAGTGAATAAATCCTTTTTTATATGGTATAATTGAGTATATAAATTCATCCTATATTTGTTATATAATCTTTTTTTGATAGTGTGATATACTATTTCAAGAGATGTGTTTGAATTATGAGGATATTGGTTTACCTCATGGGAATTCCCTCACTAGATGTACAAGATAGAAATTTTAAGAATGGCGAGAGTAACGAGGTTACACATAGAAGTGTGAGCTTACTGGATGATTCTATCTTATTATTTTATTGATATAATTCGTGGTTTGTTTACTCAAAATGGTTTTAACATTGATGGTTGTGTTCTTGGGGTTGGTACATGATAGATGCAATTTCTAGTGAGGCATAAAACCCATATGAAAATAGAGTTTAGTACTCCCCAATGGGTACAAGGGAATGGTCAACCATATGTGGGTCACCATTCCCCCATTGAAGCACGGGGAATAGTACTCCCTTGATCTCATCATAGTGAGGGTCCACCATACTATAGTGGGGGTTATTACTCATTTATTTTATAGGTTGAGGGTTCTCCAACAAGAACAGTAATGTTTTTTACATGATAGGATTTGGTTCTCCTATATATCTATGATGGTTCTCCTCAAAGGTATGAGAGTGCAGACTATATTTTATAGGAACATGGTTTTTTCACTCGGGAATCGGGTCCATAATTCCTTGATCTACATAAGATATGGGTCTTCCATACAATAGAGGATTCATTATCCCCAAAACTAAGTTATGAATCCTCATTAAATAAAGATCTATGTGGTGTGGATTTACTACTAGTGGGTTCATACTCCCTCAACTAGTTCATAGGCACAAGTTGAGTAGAGTGTCCCTCACAATAGATTATGGATTGGTCGGAGTTCAGTTGATGCATGACATATTATTATAATCTACTGATTAGGAGTTTATCTTTATGCTGATCCATTGATTGGGGTTGGTGTAACATATTAGGCCCCTTCATGTAGAGTACGATGAGTTTTATGAGACAAACATTAGGATTTAGAGTTTTTGTGGTATGGTGTGTTCCTCTACATACAAGAAAAGGATCCTATATATGTAGATCTTATATCACGAGTGGTGGGTATATGACATATGGTGATCATTTTGATTCTTTGTTCTATACGTGATCTTGGGATTACATTGAGAGGGAATTTATTATTATGTCTTGAGGTGAGCCTTAATAATTTTTGGGATTGGTGAATGTATTTGTTCAAAATATTTTGTGTTATTATCTTAATATTTCATGGATTTTTTGGATCCAATTAACCCACTAGAGTCTTTATAATTGTGTGGTATGACTGGAGTCTCTTATCAAATGAGAATATATGCCCTCATTTTTTACAGTGGTGCATGATGACATTAACTGAGAGGTTCTTCCAAGGATTCTATCGAGTGTGTCCTAGTGGTGATAATCTTTATGATGGGTGATCACCCCCATTCTTAATTTTGGTGTATGGATGTATTTTTATAGTGTTATTAAATTGATAAGATGTATCATGGTCTACTTTAATTGGGCTGTGGGACCCAGGTTTTGAGTAGGGATACCCTTAAGAAGATACATCTAGTTCATTTCCTAGGTTGAGATCTTGGTTTCCTACTTGACATTCGTTTCAATAGACTAGTCCTAAAATTGTAGGGAAGTATATATTAATTTACCCGTGAGGTGTCTCAGATTATCTTAGGGAACTTTTCATTGATTTTTTGGGATATTCCAACATTAAGGGTTTCTTAACAATCTGAAATAGTGGTAGCTATGTGATCATTATTTAATATTTCTATAGAAGGGAGTAGCGAGCAAAGTGGTATGTGGCATACTTATTATTGGACCTGACTATATGTTAAAGCAAAGGCTATCTTTATAGAACATGAATAATTTTCATGAGTATATGATTGGGAATAAGTTAGTTATCTGGGTTATGATGTAACCTAGAAGTGGTGATATTTTGTTTGGGAAATTACTCATGGCCTCTTGATAGATGATATCTGGTGTAGTGATCCATGGGATTTTTGTGGGAAATGTTTGAGTATTGGGTGGATGTATACCTTGGATTCTAGAGTGATGAATTAGGCCATATGTAATGGAAATTAACCCATATATGGCTAGAAGTTCTATTTTTCCCCCAAATTTGTTGAAAATAAAAGGATGAGATGATATGTATTGTCCTTGTGTGTTGAGATAATAACAATCAATGTAAACTGTTGAAATTTTTTAGTGTGTATTAGAAGTATTATCAACAATTATAATGTTTTAAGGAACTCTTACAATGGTTCTTGGTTGTGGATTTTAGTGTGATAATATTATTTTTGTATGAAAGTCTTAGGGCTTTCCATTTAAAATGTGGGGAGCTTAATGATTCCATATGTAAATTCTTTAGTATATAGGTAGTATCTGAATGATACTGATGGTTTGTATCAAATGATGATGCTAGCGATAATGGGACCCCCACTATTGGAAGATAAGGCAATGGGTGGAAATTCTTGATGAAATTCAAGAGGTGAGTTATGGAAGTATCAGTAAATTCACCTCTTTATGGTTGGGGATATTTGGTGTATGTTAATGAATGATAATCATGGAGGTGATTTCCATGATCAAAGTCAATGAGATGAGATGTGTTCTCAAGTGGGGTATCCTATTGGGACCTTATGGATATATATTCCATAAAATGTTAGAAGAACTCATCCATATGTGTGTTATCTCCCCATATGAGGTTGGTTAGGGGGATTTTTGGGGAGTCATTTGGGATACACCTATTTCGAGGTTGAAAAGTCTCTATAGTAGGGTTGATTTCACATGATTAATTTTCCAATGTGGAAGTTTTTCCTCATTTCACAATTTTATATCCATAAAACATTAGAGGGGTAAAATAGAAAATTTACCTTAGAAAACAATATCAGAAATAAATGTTTGATGTTTCCAATGACTATGAGTGGTGGGGTATACCCACAAGATGAGTTTCCATGGAAAGGCAGTCATGACATAGCCATTGAAAACAAAATTATAGACTAAAAATTATATATTTTTTCCCACCCATGCGGTTTTGAGATAAAATGGTTATATCCCATAAATGATATCTTAGGTGGGATACGTGAGAACATGATTGGGTCCAAAATGTATGGTTTTTCCTAGAATATCTGTAATTAGTGTCCACATTATTGTTTTCAGGTTTTATATATTGTAGGAGGAATTAAAAAGGTACTAAAATTAATTAATTAATTTTAATAAATTTTATTTTATGATCTCTCCTCCTCTTTATCCTTCAACTTTTGAATTCCTAGGAAGATAAGCAGGTGGTATGGTTAATCTCTTCTGAGGAGGCCAACTAGAACTAGACTGAGAAGTGGTAATGATAACATGTGGAACTAAAATTGAAGCATCAACATTTCACCTCAATGTGGTATGTTATATCTTTTTCCTTACCCCATATTTAATTTTAATCACTAAGGAATTTTATTTAAGCCCTTGGTTTTTATTATTGAATTTAATTGAAGGTAAATTTCTTTATCCCATCATCATGTGTATTTGAGTTATCTTATCATTGTTTTTTTCCCTCTAACTCAACTCATTATTCGTCAATCAGTTGTATGGGAATGATAGTTGCAACATCGAAGGGGGTAAATAGAAGGTCTTTGTAGGGTTTTGGAATTAATGTACACATGTTCTTATGTGATAGCGGAAGTTTGGCCTCAGTTCTAGACATGTTCTTCCATGAAGATAGTGATAAATTTATTTTTCGGGGGTCCTGGTGGTGCTTGAGTCTATGTAAACCAATGAAAATTCCCAAAGGATCTCATCAATAGACATAATACCAAAGTTTAACCATATATGATCTTTTGACACTAGATCATTTCATTAATCCCATATAGTTCAGGATACATTGGTTAACGGGTCGACTAAGGTATTTGTGTGGGAGAACCCACTAGGTGAGAGGTGAAAACACAGAGTCAGCATGTGTGGATCATGAAGAGGGAAGCTGTGGTATGGATAGATGACAACGAAAAAGGTTGTACATTGTTAATTGATGCTAGTGTATTGCATGGTAGTTGTATGGTGAGGATAAATAGAGTGCCACTACACATGGTGAAATTTAAGAAGTCCCACACTTCTAATGTGTGGGAAGAAAAAAACATGAGGATAATAATAATATTAAATTAAAAAAGAATTTAAAATAGGTTAAGAAGACAAGGATGGGGGGCCACATCAAAGAGACCAGGGATCAAATCATGGTATCCCCCATTATAGATTTATGGATCAAGCGGTGAAGCAAGGTAGTGATGTGGGAGTGATACAGATAGGGGAGATGAACCATGTAATGGCATTCAGGTCACCCGGACTTCCGGAAAATTAATGTAATGAGATTTATAGGGAGAATGTATACCATTGGAGGGGGTGGGTCATGTCCTTAATGTTCTGGTTTTGTGTGTTCTATTTTCTTTTATTGTAATATCTAGGAACATCTATGATAATTTTTAATCTTATTTTGGTCATAAATTCTTTGTATGATTTCATATTGATGATCCATTTATGGTATTGTGGGTTTGGCATTGAGATAAATGATAAGATACCAAAATGTGATATAAAATTTCAACTTTTGGAATGAGCCTCAAAATGTTTCATGTAAAACATTTGGTGTGTATTGCGATGAATTACATATATTTGGATTGTTATCTTTTCTAGAAAAAATACCTGATCTTGAGTATGTTTCTTTTTAGAACTTGATAGTGCAGTCTGTTAATACATCCAAGGTTATTCACCTAAAAACATTGGAATTTTCTGAATTTAACTCTATTTGACTAATGTGGAGTTTGGGTTATTCCCATTAGTTATCTCTATGAATTATGGTTTCCTGAAAGGGAATATGGTTAGGTGTATAACTAAAACATATTGCCTCCTTTATTTACACCATATAGCTAGACCATGTTTGCATCATTCAAACATTAGAAAGTGGTGTTTGGAATATACTCTATTTAATATATTCTTCATGAAAAATCACCATTATAGATAGTTAGTATCGATAGTGGTGGCCATTGGATATTTTCAGTGTCCCTTTTATCATAATTTTCATTTTTATGATAATAGGTTAGAGAGATATGGAGGCAAGGTTTTATGAATTCCCTCAACTAGATTTTATGCATGGTAAACAAGTGGTTTTCTCATTTCTGTTGTGAGGAGAGACTCATTGATTATGGTGATCAGTGATATGATAGTGGTGGTGTTCACATGACATGGAATAAGATTGTGTGTTTGGGGATTGTGTTTCAAAAAATCTATAGGCTTAATTTCAGCATACTGCTCCTATATATATAAGTGAAGTTGGTGGGGATCTATATATAGATTTTTTGGTTGTATTCCCTTGATTTGTTTTGGAATTAATGTCTTCCTCATGACCTTATCCCAAATGAAGAGTCATCTCTCCTTGTAAGTGGTAATGCGGTTTAGGTCACCCATCAATGGGGTCGGTGGCCCTCTGGATTTTTTTCATCCTTGGGGTAGGATTTCCCACTCCTACGAAACTAACAATATTTTGTATTCCAGAACAAGGATCTTAGATGGTACATTGATACATGAGTAGATCTTGTTCATATAATTTGTTTTAGAGTTAAACTATTTTATTGAGTGATTATTGTAAAACATATTTCTTCTTGTTTGGCGACCCGTGGTTGATGAGGACTTTAGGTTGGGATATCTCTGATTAAATCCCCTATTAATGGCTTGGTAGTTTGGGTTGTGGTTTCCCTTAAGAGATCCATCATGTTTTGATCACCTCTTAGGTGGCCATGCAAGGAGGTGTATTCCCTTGTAGTTGACAATTAGGGATATTAATTCCCCTATGGTGTGATGTTTATTTATGGGTTTCTCAAGTAATTGATTTTTAGACTACCTGGGAATCATTGTTTTTTTCATGAGGCATAGGTTGAGGTTAATGAGATGAAAATCCGTATATTTTCACAAATTTGTATTATTCCCTCTTTCATTGAGTTGGATGACCATATAGTTTTTTCCTCAATGGTGTGCCAACCTATTGCCCATGATTTTATTTGTTTTTATGGTGTCCTATAGGGATTTTTTATACCCATCCCCACACTAGACCTATTAAAACACTTGTGGTTTCTGTACAAATGAGTCACATGTTTTTGTTGATATCGGATGGCATGGAGCTGGTGGTGCTTGTGGTGCCAGATCATATTAGAGTTGGTGGATTATAGTTTGGCAGTTCTCTTGATCTAGTTTGCACACTGTGGTAGTCCCTTTTTCCCAGTCACTTGATGTCAGTTAAATGAGAGTATTGGGACTTGTATTTTTTCCTATTTTATACTAGAATTTATATTATAATCCCTACATTATTTAGTTGGTGTATGCATGCATATTGTATATTTTATATTTCATTTTGTTTTATCAGACATGGATATAGTTAGTATGGTTGGTTCATTTTGTATGTTATTGTATGTTTCATAGTTCAATATCTCCCATATGTGATATATACCTTCTTGATTCTAGTCACCATCCACTGGCCTATTTGATGTGGAATTGAGGTGGTACACCTAACACACCACTGAACCAGGTTAGGACCTGATGAGATCAGACATGTCACATGCACCAATGAATATAGTTAGGGATGATCAAAATTATGATTGATCAATCCATTACCATCATTAAATGGTGAATAAGCTATAAAATTTTCTATGTCAAAAAAATCTTACAACTTTTTAAATGATGAGAATTGAATGGGATCTAATCTTCTTATATATGCAATGAATTCACATGAGAATCATAAAAGAGGATAAAAACATATCTGGATTAAATGATTTATCATCCATTCGTATTAGAGTAAATCATGAAAGATCAAAGGAGTTGTATGGAGAAAAATAAGGTAAATTGATATGGGATATGAATGTCTTAAAATTCAACATCGATAAAAATGGGGTTTTAGGATTTGGGACACAATTATGGGTTCCATAATAACCTATGATAAATGATCTATTATAAGATTAACATAGATAAATATTCTCTATCCCTTTAGTTAGTAATAATATGTATAAATATCTAAATGAGAACTTATGGTGAGACAATATAAATAATAATATTTATGAATATAAATCAAAGTGCTTGGTATGCTAATAGGTTATGGTAGAATGATATAAGAACATGGTTATGATACAATGATTACCCAAACTAATAAGAAAATTGGAGAACATCATCATGAATTTTTCAAATACATCAAATGAAAATAATTCTATATATCTTATTATGGATCTTCATACAAATGCTAAACACTTAATCTCCATTCAAGAATACTACTCATTTAATTGAATTATATTGATATATATTCAAGAAGTTGTGAGGCGGTATGTAACCCCACTTTTGATTGCATCTAATCAAGATCCAAGGTCTAATTCGAATTTATAGATGAAACTTCAACATTACTTGAACACAGAGTTGAACATTGGCATGAAAAATTGTCCTATGATAGATTCTCAAACATGGCCCATTCAAAATCTAAAATACACAATCATAGCATGCTATATGTATTTCAACAGAGTTTGGGATCCAAATATTCATCTGGTAAAGTTATCATATAAAAATAGCTCTACTCAAGTATTCATATAACTCCTTATGAATCCATGTAAGGGAAGAATTGTATAACTCCAACATGCAGAGATGAAGTTGGAGAGCTTAATCTATTAGGACTAGAAAAATTCAAATAAATAATTGAGATGATATTGGAGATCTCAAGATATTGGGACCTAAAATTTTCAAAGAAATAATACAGAAGGTGAAATACATTCAACAACATTACATATTAGTATATAGTCGATAAATGATAAATGTTTAAAATCACCAATGAGACCTAGAGTTTGAGGTTGGAAATCAATTTTTCCGTAGTATTTCTCTATGGAATATATTTATAATGTTTTGGAAGAAGGGATAGATAAGTCCCAAATACATTAACACCTTTTGGATTCTTAATTATATTAACACATGTCTTTCATTCATGATTTTTAAATCTTTTTTAGGATAAGAAACATAACAATAATATATTCCAAAATCGTAAGGTTTTATGTCTTGGTATAAATAGATTCATAAATCATGAATACTTATGATATTTCTAATCATTATTTAAATCCATCTTCAATGTCCTAAAATATTTAGTATTGTACTTACCACATGTAATCATATGAGGACATACATCAATGAAAGGGTGATATAAAAGCTCAATAAGGGGAGGGATACTAGGAAAAAACATGATACATGAGAACATGGGTGAGAATAATCATCATTATAGTATCATAGGAATAATATCTTCAATAGACGCATATGAAAATATTTTTAGACCAAGACTTATTTTGTAGTTATAGAGAATTTGGGGAGATTATGGAATTGTGTTTTCAAATAAGAAGAAGAAGTGGGAAGGAGAAGAAGAGGAGGAAAAAATACTTGAAGGAAGTCACTCAGATGAATTTTAATTTTAATTTAAATTCAAATATTAATTTTGTTTCTAATTTTGTGTGCAATAATAGTTTTATAATTCCTAAAATAAGGAGGAACATCAGTAGATGAGGAAACTTTTATCTATATAGTTATATTTGAATATTTTGGAGTGACATAAGAAGTAAAAGATTATGTAAATCTCATAATGATAAAAAATTAGGAACCCATAATAGTATAAGTGGAAATATAAGAAAGGATGAAATAAATAAATAGTAATTAAAAATTATAATTATATAAAATACTTTCTAATTTGGAAAAAAATATCATTTATCATTTTAAATATCACATGGATCACGCAAACACTATCAGGAGACATTTATCATGAGTATAAGGATATTCCCTGCTCGTTTTCACCTACATGTTGATAATAGTCGGTCATATTGCCTTGGATAAATATGGATTGTGCCAAGGAATAGAATTCTATTTTGAAAGGTGAAGCATGTAAATATGTTGTTCTCGTCATGTGTGTGAGTTTTGATTGAGATATTATTTCACCTTAATAGGTATAAATGGGGTTTCAAAAAGAAAAATTATAAAAGAATTTAAATAATAGATTCACCACTATTAGTTATTTCCATTTATCTCTTGGTATATTTTCAATAGGTATTAGAGAAAGGTTTCCCTCATTTTTGATATTTTGTTTGAAGTTTATTTGATCAGAGTTTCTCTCTGGTCAAAGAGTCTTTCATTGAAGTTCTAGTTCATATAATAGAAATACATAATTTAGTGAACAATAATAGGAATCCCAAATTATATGAGAAATGTTATCATAAATACAAAAATAGGATGTTTCCTTTATTATTATCTATCATTAATGGTGTATAATAACTCGCACCTGATTGGTTCCCACACCGTGATAATAATGAAACATTTATAATATTAGAAAAGAGGAAATTTTAAAATTATAGATGCATTAGAATTAATTATTTAATTTAATTTTATAGATTAAATTTATTAAATTCAATGAAATGAAAATAGAAAAAAGTAATAGGGGATAATATTGAGAACATATATTAATGAAACTTAAAAGTAAAGTGAAGAAAACTACAGATTTAGAGGATGAAGTATGAAATATTCTGAATACATGATGAGGAAACTATTGATGGATTCTTCACAAGGGTAAATGAAATTATGATCATTATAAGAGGGTTTTATTACAATTTCAAAGATACAATAGTGTTTTAGAAGATACTTATCATCCAAGCAAATAGTTTTAATGCAAAATTATCATTTTTGTAATATAGAGATCTAGAAATAATCTATCTTGATGACTCAGGAAACATTTTAATTTCCTATGAGATTAGAAATGATAATTTTGTCAAGAATATGGTTAAGATAAAGAATAAATTATTTTTATATTTTTCAATCAAGATATGCTTAATAATAAATTTTATATAGTTGAAGGTAGATGTTAAGATTCATATTTTACTGCAGAGGTGTTGTTTGATAAAATGATGTCTCTTATCTCTAGAAATGTGTAAATATGAAAAGAAAATTATAGGAAAAGATTCCAATTAAATGCTTCTTGTGTGGATCCATTACGAATTTCAATTAAAAATGTACAATATTGAAATAATATAAAGCCAACGATGAAGAATAAGAAACACCAAAGAGAACTGTCTAGAAGAAATAAATAAAGACTAACAAGTACAAAATTTCTTCTAATAGGAAAAGAAATAATTTATCTAAATAAAAATGTAGGAAATTATTATCTAAGTGTGAATATTTTTAAATATCTAATGAATATGAGGGAATTTTAAATTTTGGGTATGTTGATGAAAATATTCTCATTGCTTAGGTAAAGGAATAAAATTACACTAGTGATGAAAGTAACAATTATTGAAGTAATGAAGAAGAAAAATAGATGGAGTTTATATATAAAATTGATTTAAATGAATATCATTTTAATATTTTAAATTTTAAAAAGGAATAAAATTTAAAAGAAACACAATTAATCTTATTTCTTCACAGAATATATCCTTGTAAATTAAAAATCAATGTTGCTAAACAAAATTAAGGATTTGAAGAAATAACATGACGATGAGAAGACATTGAGATTAAAAAATAGAAGTAAGAGTTAAATAAAAGGATGTGGAGTGTGATTTATTTTCATCAAAATATTATATAGGTAGAAAAGGAATTGGATAATTTAATATTCAACTTTAAAAATTATATTAAATAAATTATATAATGATTTAAGGGAAATAGTGGTTTAGAAAGGCGAAAAGAGTGACAAAAAAACATGTTTTTTAGAAAACATCTCTTACATAGAATGTAATATATCTTGAAAGTTATTGTGGGGAGCTTATAAATAATACATGTTGAATAAGACCATGTTTGTGGAAAAATCAAGTTAATATCAACAATATATAAATTCTCAGAACTCCTACTTGAAGTAAAAAACTACAAAAAATAGTGAATATAAAAAGGATGAAAAGAAAACTAAATAAAATAATATGTTCTTGGGAGGGTAATAATATTTTTACAAAAAAGGATACAATTATGAATATTCAAAGAGGGTTACTATATATGTATCAAATTCTGGATAAAATGATGGTTAAAAAGGAATATATGATTTCTTTGTATTCAACTAGTGCTATGAGGCATTAACCATATAAAAAATATGTTTTGTTTTCATTATCAATAACATAATGAGTTTAGGAGGTTTGGGAATATATTTTTTGGGGATTTAGTCCTCTCTAAATAATAATTTCTAGAAACCAATTTAAAATTCTAGATAGAAGACACAAAACATATTTTATGTTATTGAATAAGTACGTGGAAGATTTGACCAACCCAATAACCATGTAAATATATCCATCATAATTAAACTAAACTATAAAAATATGAGTTAATATATGTAAAGTGTTTCATAATATGAATACTAAATTGGAATGGAATGTTTTAAAATATTAGAAAAGTTCAATGAATGCTCAGTGAACTTTGGAAATTATGGGTCACTATAAATCAAATTTGATGGATCATCATTGATTGGGAAAGATAAACTAAAATCCAAGAACATTATATTTTTAAAGGAATTAAACAAATTCACATTACCATGTATCAAATATTTTATAAGGAAATAATGTGATCCTTAAAAAATATGTATTTGTGGTGAAGTGGTTGGATGATCAGTGCATTTTGACAAGAGGTCAACAAAAAAAGGGAATTATGTATCAAGTTGGTGATACTAGAAATTGATGTTATATAAGCATGAAATAAGAAAATAAACTATTTAATTTAAATATTGATCATCTTGGAATAAATAGCATGACTAAGATAACACGTGGAGACAATGTTCATGATGTTACTATACTTAAAAGATATATTAAATATTATCAATTCTACGCACAACAAAAGATAGATTAAATCTACCCAACCACTAAAGATCATTCATTCATATATTTTTAGACAGTTGAGGAACAAATCAAAGATGGATATAAGTATTTTATTTCCTTTATTTATTACTTTACATTGATTACATGTATTATGTTTATGAAACAAAACTTAGAGGCTCTAAATATGGTTATAATTTTTAGAAGAAGTGCAGAGAATGATTGTGGATTCCCCTTATAGAAGATATTTCGAGTCAACAGTTTTGAATATTCAAGTGGAAGATTTTATTATTATACTGAGAAGAATAGTATTAGCCACAAAATCAATGCACAATATACACTATAATAAAACATCAATGTTAAGTAAAGGGGAAAATTTTGGTAGAGATGACTCAAACAATGCTAATAGAACCTGACACATCTTAGTATATATGGAGAAACGATATTTTTTTAGTGGTTCGTATTCAAAATAATTGATTGAGTATTAAAAATTCATATATGACATTGTATGATATTTATTACAAAAATTATCCTTGTTTAAAGTATTTATGGGTGTTTGGAAGCACTTATGTGATCAAAGTTAAAGATGAAAATATAAAGAATTTCGAGAAGAAAGTTGTTAATGGGATATTTATTGGTTATTATCCCAATAGAAGAGGACATAAATGTTATAAAAAATTGGAAATAATATTATTTAATCTACTGATGTGAAGGTGATTAAAAATACCAATAATTAAGCTATAAATGAAGAAGAAAGTTCCTTAAGTGATTGAGATGAAGCTGTTTTTATTTAAAAACATGAAGAAATTTGAGAAAATGATAAAAGTGTAGAATATGTGTAGGATTGGGAATCATATTCATCCATTTCAAGTGATTATTAAAACCCACACTCATCTCATCCAATACTGATAAAGCAAGTATATGTGTTGAATATTGTCACGACCTAACCCAATGGGGCATTCCGGGCTTGCAGTCAGCCAAATGTGACAACCACAAGATGGAATCCCATAGGATAGGGGATGGAGACCCGTTTCGACTAGGTATATCACACACATAGGAGACATTATACTAAGTACCTGTATGGACACACACCTATCCAATCCCATATAATGTTGGAATGAAACCAAAAAAATTCATATCAAGGCATGCATACATATAAATCCCACAATCAGTGTACCACTTAGTATTGAAAGAGAAATGGGGAAAAACAATATCATCCAAATAGGAAACAAAGTCCAACATAATCAGAAAGATGGGAATACTGTAAAATTTAACACCAGTAAGAACCTTGGTCTTTCTATCCAAAACTATGCAGTCCCTACTCCTGATCCTCTAAGGACACCGTCAAATGGCTAGTCATCCGCATAAGACACATCTTGTATTGGTATATACCATTTAGGGGTGTGTATAACAATACCCAGAAAGACACCCTAAAATCAATAAACATAATGGATCCAAGATAGTCACCTCATTAATACATAGGTATGTAAATCAAGATATTATACATAATCATATCAAAGAAACAATCAGATATAATCATAATAGATAACTAGTCTCAGGAGGTCGCAAAAAATATTTATAGACAAATGATTCTCCTTGTGTATTAAAGGTAAATTCATCTGAGTGGAATCTCTCCATGATACAAACTATCCCTAATGACACTCATCTAATAGTTCATGCTCGTCTGGCCTCATGAAGATGTACTCATCTGATCTTAGAAGATCATGCTTCCCAGATATGGTATCACGCCTAAGAACTATAGGGGTGCCACCAACCATAATAGACCAATCCACTAGATAGGGTATATATTCAATATGCATGGTGTTCAAATAGATACCACAAACCCCATTTATAATGATATAATAGAGGCTATCACCCGAGATCACATACAGGGATATTGTGAACTCTATCCAAAACAAAACTCATAAAGGGAATAAAAATCCTATTTCAGGATTGTAATGATACACTATACCCACATAGATATGGACTGATGGATATCCCTAAATTGAAAGTTTTCTATTATAAATAAATTGAGGGCCTAACAATGTCCTGGAAAAAGTACATGGCATGTTTTGTCAGTACATTTTGTGTCTCGTCTGCCCGTATCTTTCCGTTACTAGATGTATCATAAAAAATGTAATCCTCAATTTAAATTTCCTCTAAATTTGGGTTACTCAACATGTAGAGGTCATTACATCACTTATAGTTCCACTTTACCATTCTTGTGTACATATAGTCATACTCGTGTATAAATGGTTATGCTTGTGTACTATGGTCATGCCTTTGTACTTGGATATCTCTGAGTACTGGGTAGTTCCCATGTACTCTACTCGCACTCGTGTGCCTTGTTATATATATGCTCATTTATCCTACATGATATAGGTTAACCATCCATCACTTGATCACATGGTGTGTGGTGGGGATCCCATAACATGTGTTCTTTTATTTCACATATAAAACCTGGAACCACTACCAATGACCCCAAACAACGTATATTTTAGGGTATACAATATGTAACATAGAATTTTATAAAACTAGTGGGGTTTCCACATATCTGTATATTATACCACTGCTATCATTGATCAGTCCTAAAAAACATGGATCAAGCCTTTAATGATTCTGACTATTTCTCATTATAGGATTCCGAGCACAAAATATGTTCAAAAAACCACCATGTCACATCACGCAGCCATTTTACATCAAATTGAGAACAATGGAATCCTCAGTCCAATCCCGTTCCACCTTTGATCACCCAATATTTTCAATTCACCTTGATATCACCCTCAATCATGAACCACACCTGTGTTATTGATCTATTGCATCAAAAAAGGATCACACAATGATCAAATATCTTGAATTTTGTCGAATCATCAACCAAGGTAATATTGATGATGAATATTGTGATGAAATGGTGTTGAAATGAACAAAAAAAATGAGGAATGAAACATGTCCAGTATTTGGGTTGGAATAAATTTTGTCCCATTGGATTTATGAATAAATAAGAACATAAATAGAAAATAAAATTTCCCAAAATCCTAAGTATATATACTCACACCCGCAACATGATCATCGTGTGAATCAATGTGTTCAATAATTTAATTTGTGTTCATCATGGTATAATCAATGGGGAAATAGAAAACGAAAAAATTACCTACCTTGGGTTAGGATCAACCATTAAATAATAAATAAATATTCACTTTCATCATGAGTGAGATCTATAAATTCCATTTTCATTGGTGATCTTTGATGTAATGTCATTCACCAATTTTTTTTCCAAAATATCCTCTCAGTATTCATGGTTATACATCTAACCATTAAATTAGGAAATAAAAATATATTTATAGAGAATGTAATTAGGATATTATTTAATTAAAATAACTAAATAAATATATTAATTTCATAATATATTTTTTTTCATGATGGAGATCAATCCATAAACCTGATGTCGATAATTATTATTTCGTTCCAAGGTAAAACCCACACTCTAGATTCAACGGAAGACATAGATGTCCAATATCAAACCATTTTTTCATTTATTCCACTATTTTAGGAAAACTTTGAGCACATGATATTAATATGTTAATATTTTTATTTTATCATTTCTGGGATCACCGGGCTTCAAAATATCACTCCTTATTAGTTCCTATATCAAAAACAATTATCAAATATATTTCAAAGCTTTACATGGAAAAATAGAGACGTCACATAGTCCACACCTTGAGGATTGGTTTTTCTGAAATGATAAAAAGAACACTAAAATGTGGTTGATATTGAGCTCGCATTTGGGTTTCGTTATCACTAGTGTTCTCGTGAAGAATTAAATACTCCCACCAAACATACACCAATGGAATTTAGTAATCACAAATGATCAATAATCAAACCCACCATCCAAATAACTGAACTAAAGTGTCGATCAACTCTCGGCCAAGAAATAATGGGGCCTCTCTCAGTACACTAGATCTCACAATACAAAAAAATAGCCACTATTGGATCTCAATGAACCACCTTCATCTAACGTCATGAACCTTGTCAAAATTCTCTAACAGCTTCAATCCTCAAACACGTGATCTAAAACATAACAACTCTAACCTTGATCCACTGATCTGAACATGTTGGGATAATCGATGACATCCTCATAGGTACTATATGATATTGTATTATAGAATCCATCCTAAAAACTTCAAATAGATCATTATAGAAATCTCAATTTAGCCCGATCATTGATCTCACCATCCTCACTCGGGCCGCGTAGTCCTCAACAAAACCACTAAGAGGATTCTGAAACCAAACCAAAAATAAATCATCCCTTAGAACTATATTAGTCCAAAACAACCATCCAAATATCCTCTAAATACTAGAAGAAGAATATAATTTTGATTTAAATGAAAAAAATACTTATAACAGACTACTCAAAAGAAAAATTTTGACTCCAAGGGAAAAATAAGAAAAATATGACATGAAAGTGAAAAGTTCATGATGTGTACCTTAGGTAAACGGTGTATACCCATAAAGGTCTTCCATATACATGTTATTATGACCAATAAATGTGTACTTTTATGAATTAAATTGTTTTTTGTACTTATACATTGTCTATAACCCCACATGGGTACCCTCCTATTTACCACAACCCCACACTTCATTTGAAATGCCCAAGTACATAGTGTGTACCACCCTGTACATGAAATGTAACCCCAAATAGGATACATTCCTACATAACTCTTGATATAGATGATATTTTAAATATTATTTTTATATTTTAACCAATATATATAACAATGTTTTATTATATGATAAATTTTATGAATTTTTTTAATTTTGAAGTGTTTTGATCTAAATTGTGAAAATTCCCTAATTCTTGATTTTAAACAGTTTTTATTAGTTTTTGTTTTGAAAATAAATTTTTCTAAAAAAACCCACTTTTTAAATTCATTTCCTAGAAACAATTTTATCATGGGATTAATATTTTATAACTGGTCAAATTACTAAATCAGCCATATAGAGGCCCAAAATAATCAATCAATTGTGAAAATCAGTTTTCATAAAAAATTGACAACCCTTCAATAAATGAGGAATAATATATAAAAAAGATGTCCAAATGAGATTATTCCACTTGGAAAAGAGAAACATATAAAATATTGATCTCCATGATGAATACCAAGATCACCTTCTGTCATTAAGAGGGTATTTTGGCACATGAAATTTAAAGATGTTGAAAAGTCCATTTTTCCATAAAATATGTTAGAAGTAAATTTGAAATAACATTTTCACCACATGCCAAAAGGAGAAAAAATTTTGTAGAGAGAAATAGAAATCTTGTTATAACAATATTTATGAAGAAAAATGACTATGATTTAGTAGGGAGGAGGACCTGATTGGGTCATATATTCAGGAAACTAATTCTGGAAAAAAGATTTCCACCCCTCCCCTTTGCCATTATATTTTCATCTTCAGATTCATTTCAAAGAGGGTTGGATTGAAGGAGGGTTCTGTGATAGAGAAGTTATGATGTAGAAGAGAATTTAAACTGATTATAATCAAGGCATAAAGGACTATATTTCATGAGTTTCTGGGAAGCGGTGATCCAATGGTTCTTCCCTTTTGAGTTTGGCACTTCATTTCATTCTTATTAGATTTTTATGGAAACAATTTTCATGATTGAAGTAGGTATATTTTCATAATTTAATTTAGTGTATTCTATTTTTATATGTAATTTTGATCAAATTTTTAAAGTACAATGGTTATTCTAATTGTCTAAATTTATTTCGGCAAGGTCTCCTCGTTGAACCCAATGAGTTTAATGTATTTTTGTTTCTTAGAGGTCTTTCAGTAATCCAATCACTTTTATAAGTGGACCAAAAAACATATTTGAGGTGTTGATGTGGTTTCTAGGAAATGTAGGTGTTATCATGGAGGTTTTTTAGTGATCATTAGGAAATATAATTTTAAATTTCAATTAGATAATGATAAAGGCAGTGTCCAAAAAATTATGTTTGTCCACCACTTCCTTCTTTAGTATGTTTTATTCAGACCAGTATTCCAATGATTTCAAATAATCTTTAGATGATGATTTAGATCAGGAAGCATTCACCAGATCATAGCCACTTGGATTAGGAAGAAATAAAGGGTATGGATTGCTTTTCGGTACCTGGCCTCTGAATCCCTACACTGGACAGCTACCCAAGCGATCATGAGAAGGCGGAGGCTTGACATATCGATGCAGTCACTAGGGAGGGTAATTTCCTAGTAGTATTGATCTAGGATGAATTCTATATTAATTTTAATTGGATTTAATTGTTATGGTCCAAACATAGACACTAAATGCTCTATTTAAAAATTAAAAATATATAGATTGGAGTATAATCACTAATGTATATTTACTGTGGTAATATGATTCAATGAAATTTAACATAGTGTAACAAATTTGAAATTAGAGATTTTAGTATAAAAAATAACAATATGAAATTAAAAAGGTGACAATTTGATAGTTTAGTATGTAACCTTATCATGAGACAACCCAATGGTCCACTTTTTGGTGCATTTTAACGGAAATATTGATTGGGGAATGTACTGGAAAACACAGTATCAATTTGGAACATTTTCCAAGGAGTTTTCCTAATTTTTTTCTAAATTGTTTTTAAAATTTATAAGATTTTAACCAAAAAATTAGCATCATTAAAAAAAGGATTTTCATGGTGATTACTCATATGTTTGGCCTGATAATAAACCATTTCAATAGTCAAGTAATGAATAATTTTAAAAATATAAAATAAATGAAAATTCATTAATACTATAAGAAAATAATTTCATGATTCAATAATAGAATTTGGTTATTTAACAGAATTATATTCCTTTTCAAGAAGTAAGAAGAAATGTAAATTCCTTCCTGTTATTTAAAATAATTATAAGAATTGAAAGATAAAAAATATTCTCAAGAAAAGGAATACCCAATCCCACTAACTTTTTATATGGATGAACCATTTGTGGTTGATTTGAAAAATGATTTGGAATATAGTTTTATACATTTTATGGATGAAATATTCACGGATTCCCCAATTGATGTGTATTTTAGAAATGAAAAGCACATTAAAAATTATATTTCAAACTTGGTTGAAAATTAAATTTCATATGAAGCCTAATTTATAAAAATTGAAAATTCAGAACATTTTGTATGAATATTTTGAAAAGGAGATAGAGAAAATTGATTCATTCATTTTTGAAGAGTGTGTGGGGGATTATAAGTTGCTACACACTTTCAACACAATTGTTTATGAATACCAACTAGAGATGGAACCTGAGTACACATGAGGTGATGTATAAAATTTTGATCCATTGTTGCATGATTATTTTTATAATAAATTGTTATCTTCTTCTCGCTGATCAGAATTATTTCCCATTTCTTTTGAGTAGACTAATTTTTGAAATGAAGTGGACATGAAGGATGAAATTGAATAAATAATGTTGTGCTCGGTAGAGTACACTAGTACACATTATGATGGTGGTACCGAGCTGATTTTCAATGAAGAAATAATTTTTCAAGATGAAATTGAAGATGAAACACATCCTAGAATGACATTTCCTCAACAAATGGAGGTTTTCTATTAGGGTAATGTTTTGTTAAATTGCTTTTAAACTTTGTCCCCTCTTCCACTAAATCATCTGAACCACAATGTTATGAATGTGAAAATAATGAAATATGATATTCAGCTATTCCATAAGATGTGGGAGCTAAAAAAATATAGGATAAATTATATTTTTATTGTTCATGATAAAGAAACTACAACCAACTTTAGAATGAGGATGATTAGTTAGTACAACATTACTATGGATACTGAAATCCTAGCACCCACAAGGTGGTTCATACCAATTATCTTTTCCCTTATCTTTATTTTTTATTTTTTATTTCCTTAATTTCAATAAAATTTTTATTCATTGTTTTTCATATAGGTTTCTAAGTTATACCCTCTGAGATGCTAGCTTAAGGCTGTTACTGCTCAATAAAAACCAAGATATCTCTTTCCTTCCCAATTTTTTTGGTAATGTAAGTTATTTGTGATTTTAATATATCTTATAAACCAATAAAAATTGAGAAATTGTACAAAATATGTGTGTGGGAGTATCATCCTTGGTTATTTATGATTTTTTATGTTCTATTTTTAAATTTAAATTTAAAAATTTGGGTATTTTATTTAAAATTTTGTGTTAAAAAAATATTAGGAGATCTTAACTAAAATCCTTTGTGAATTAAAATTTTCTATAAAGAGAATGAACTAGCTTTATTCATGGAACTAGAATTAAATGATTGATAAAATATGCATTGTTCGGGATTCAAATTATTGTAGTTCATGAAAAAACTATGGAATTATGAATTTCTGACCATGAATGATATCTAATATTAAAAATCACTTGACCGTGAGGATCTTGAACCATTTTTTCATCTTATTCATATTCATCCCACTTATTATGTGAAATAAAGAATCCATTTTTTAACTACAACTTGTATTTTTACTATCAAAACCTATGATTTTTAAATAATTTGTGTTCAAAATTCTTAAGGTAATTTGTTTTTTTATTGAAATCCCATTTTTAATGAGAATAATTTTAATTTTATCGTAACCTATACATTTTATCTCAGTGATCCCTTATTATCCATTTACAACATTTTACATTGGTCAAATTATTAAACAATTTCTATTTCCAACCTTCTCTAAAAGTATAAATTCATGATTTAGTTGAACTTAAGTGTAGGGGGAAGATGGCTTGTGCTGTGTTACCTCATTTGGTATTGATTTGGGTGGAAACTGAAATTATAATGAGCTTTTTAACTATTGAAATTACTTTAATGAAATTTTTACCCATCTAGAGTTTTTAACGAAAAGTGGGTTGGGCCTTTCTTGAGCTCCCATGGAATTAAAGATGTTCCAAACTAGAGCTTTAAAATAAAAAAAATCTGGAATTTTGAGACAACAATATTTTGCCCTTATTGATTATTTGGAGAATTTTATTGATTACCATGAAGGAGACTTTAAAGTTTTTTTCTAAAATTATTCTATTTTAGGAATAATGATAGGAAGACCAGGCTTAAGTGAAAACTAGAATCATGCATTTTTTCATCAAATATATTCAAACTGTCTTTATTCCGCCTAAAGAATTTTCCTATTTCAAACCCACCAACCTTAAAACCATAGAGAAAACCATTACAATTCCAAATGATTGGTATAATTATTTGATTCAAAGGGGATGAAATTTATAAATTTCTCAAGTTTATGGTGACCCTTGCATTTATTTGGATGAGAAAATCTTTGTTCAAAATAAAAATCATGTGGTAAGAGAGAAAAAGTGATTTAGAAATAGTTGTTCATGGAGGAATGAATGAAATTGGAATGGAATAAATAAAAATAATAGATAATTTTTAATTTGAGATATTAAAGTGTAATGATAATTTGGGTGACTTGGTTTGAGCTGGTGAATTTCATTGACATGTGTTTTTAATTTTCATTGGAAATTTATATTGAGTGCTCACTTGTCCAGGATTCCAAATAATAAGTGTGAGGGAATTGATAGCGATGATATTTTAATTTTTTTTATATTTATTTAAATGAATATATCAATACCAATGTTTCATTATATGAGAAATCACATCATTTTTGGAATTTTGAAGTGTTTTGAGATAAATTGTGAAATTACCTAATTTTTTAATTATAACTGTTTTTAATTTGTTTGTTTGGGAATAATATTTTCTATATAGATAAAATTTGAAAAATTAATTTTTTAGGAATAATTTTCTCATGGGATTCGTATATTCTAACTGGTAAATGTGTTGAATTGACAATATGGGGGCCCAAAAAATAAATCAATTTTGAAATTTTTTTTAGGTAGATTTTATTAACCTTCAATAAATGAGGCGTAAACCAGGCCAAAATATTCAAAAATGAGGTTATGCCACCTGGAAAATATATAGTACTTGAATTTTCATCTTCATAATAAATACCATGATTAAATTATTTCATTAAAAATGTCTTTTGTAATGTTAAATTTTAGGATTTTAAAGATTAACTTAATCAATATAATAGGTTCTATATAAATCTAAAATAATTTTCCCAAACCATGTAAAAATGACTCAAATTATTTAGGAATAAAGGTAACTCATGTGTGAATAAAATTTATGAATAAACATCATAATTATTCATCTGGGTGGAGGTCTAAATTATAGAAATATTTTGGGACACATAATCTAAACAAAATATTTCCACCCCATTTGCCATTATATTTTCATCTCCACTTTCATTTAAATTAGGGTTGGATAGAATGAGCATGATTTCATAGTGAAAATATAATTGGGAATAGGAGTTATGTTAATTTGTATCAAGGAATTATGGTCTAAACTCCAAGTAGTGGTGGGTTGCGGAGATCGAAGGGTTGTTCCCTTTTGAGTTTGGTACTTCATTGTATTCTTTTATTAATTTTATAGAATCCTTTTTTATGATTAAAGGAGGTATATTTTCATTCATGAATTTATTTTATTTTATTTTGATCTGGAATATTTTTTGTTTTGTTAATGTAATTTTTTCTCATTGTAAAAATTTATTTGGGAAAGGTCTCCCCATTGAGAACAATGAGTTTAATATGTTTTTGTTGCTCGAAGGTAGTCAAGTAATCTGATCACTTTTATAAGTGGATCAATACCCATATTTCAGTTCATGATAAAACATATATAAAATTTTGGTATTCAGTTGGAGGTGAGTGATCAAATATAAATATAATTTTTCAATTCATTTATATAGTGATAATGTGTGTGTTTGAAGATCAAAGTTTTTCCATGACATATTTCATTAGTTTGTTTTCTTCCGCCCATTTTTCTTCTCAGTTCTAATCACTAATATTTAATTTTATGGTAATATGATTCTATGAAATTTAAAATAGTTTAAATAATTTTAAATACCCATTTTAGTTTTATCTTTAACAAAATAAGACTTACAAAGTTACTGTTTGACCCCTTATTCTTCAACCTCCTTATGAGACAGTCTCATGGTAACCATTGTGCTGCATTTTTAGGGGAAAATACTGAATGTGGAAATATGAAAGGAAACCCCAACATCACATACCCATGTACCATTTCTTATTGAGTATGACTACATGTAATTCACCCCACATGGGGACTGGCTGGGTACTCTACATGACCAAGTATGCCCACATGAGGTGTCTGGAAGAGTACTCGACTATACCCCAAGCCCACTACATGGAATGTCATCACAAGAACATGAAATGTAGTCCCAAAAACAACATCTTACCCAAATATAAAGAACAAAAATTGTGTTTTCTGTAAAAAATCATGTCATGTAAATGAGTTTTTTTTTTCAAATAGAAAACCCCCAAAATGGCCCGAAACCCTAGTTTCTCCCGAATTAATCCTAGTTCGACCCTCAGAGGGTACCCAACAACCAAAAAAAGGATTTAAAAGCTAATAATAACTATGATAAAGGGATTTATGGAAAAAATAGAAATGGGCCTACCACCAATTGGAAAACACTGACGCTTCACTATAAATCTACCACCCAGAGCCACTGCACTCCAATCTGGGCCTTAGATGAACCCTTGATGACACCACTTCTTTCTCCATATTTTCTCCCCCTCTCTACCATGAAATTTAAAAACCCCTCCTTGGAGTAACCCATACAATACAGAGGTAAAAAGTATAATATAAAAAGGAAAATAATTAAATATAGAAAAATATAAATAAAAGAAAAGGGGTATGGCCCTAGCTCAGACATTCACGATAGATTTATGACTTACCTAGGGAAAACCCCCCATTCTATTCTCAACCATATAAGAACAATATCAATACAATTATCCACATAAAAAATATAACCCAATGAAAATTGATGACTAAATAAATATTTAATTAATTAAATATTGAATGTTGAATGAAAACTGAATGGCTAAGATTCCCACCAATCTTAGGTCCTATATCAAATATCATATTTCGAGAACAATACAATGGTTAGAAAAATTATCCAATAACATATTAAAAGGTCAATTACCATTTTGCCATGATCACATTTAGGAATAAATATGTTCAAATTTTATTTAATTTTCACATCCCCTGATGACACTAATCATCACAATTCATTACCTTTAAATAATTACATAGAAAACAAACAAAATATATATTGGAATAAGGTGGTTCTATAAAAGAATCATTATCGACATGGTTGATATGTTTTTATATACCTAGAAATTACATTCATTTTAGCTCTAATATTGAGATAAATCTTCATTATTTCTCCACTAGACTTCAAAACCATAGTCTTAATGGGAAACATGGTTTTATTTTTTCTACCAGAAATTTCATTTTGTATGAAATCTCTAGTTTAGTTAACAAAGTACATGAATTTACTTATGCCTTATTCATTCTCCCAAACATCTATTTTTTTGTTGGTAATGTTTTTAATTGGCATTTTTTGTACTTCTCATCTTACATAAAATGTCCTGACAATTGTTTTAAAATCCATGTATCTCCTTCTTTGAGAAAACTCTCCTAAAATTCAAAATCTTCTTTAGTTTTAGAAATGTATACCATAAATCTAATACTATTAATTATATTATGGAATAATTCTATTATTTTTTCTACATATTTCTTACATCAACATCAAAACTCATTTAGATATAGTAGTAGTTCATGGTGTCAACTTTCATACCATAGTAGAAAATACTCTATCTCTTTAGTGTGGCATACTTTTTGGAATTATTTGGAATATTTTTTGTAACACTTTACTTTTTCTTATATCCTAACAGGTGATTACCATAATTATTTTCATTATTTTTTTCACATTATTAGTGGTAATATCTCTTGTGCAGTATTCGAATAATTCTTAGTAGATATGAAGTAACATTCATTATAACTGTAAGCTTCTTTTTTTTAATATTTATATATATTTTTAATACTCTCAAATGTGCTTAATATATATTGATTCTTCAAATAATTATTGTGCATACATTGCCTAAAATAATAATTTGTCTCTTTTTTTAAAGGAACTATTTTTTCCCTTGTATTGAAATATTGTGTTAATAATCATTATCATTATTCCCAAGATTTTCATAGTATCTACAATGTCCACTAAACCTTGATTTATTACTTTTTAACACAAAATGTCTATATTTTCCTTCTTACCATTTTTCTATAAAAAAATTTAGTTTGAGAACATTTTTGGTTGATAATTTTTATTTTATTTATTTCATTAAATTTAAATATATTGGTGGGTTTCTAATTTAATTTCTCAACCCATTTAGTCTTGATTATTTCATTATAACTATCAATTTTTATGGAATGAAATTAATGAAAATATATTTTTCTATAATAAGGGTTACCTATTGTTTTGATCCTTTAATATAATTGTCAATAGTTTATTTCAAATTATTATTTCCAATAAATATAGATATTATTTAATAAATATCATCCTTTGATATATTCATGGTATAAACTCTTCTCTTTTATTCTTATGAAAAATTGACTGGTTTCACTTCCTGGTTTTCTAATATAACTTCCAACTCAATAAAATGTAGATTTAGATTATTCTTATGATCTTTAATTGAATTAACTATTTCTTTATAATATATTCATATCCTATAAATATTTTTCTCATGTTCTTCAAGCATAATATTCATCTATTGTAAATAATTATCTTATTTAGTTCTCTTATTATTTTTGTTTTTAATTATTGACTTCAATAACAACCTTTTTATTTTTATTTTCAATGCATATAGTTTCTCTTAATCAACATTAAAGTTTTCTTCTTTATATTGTATTACACTATGAAATTCTTTTTCAGTCCTGGAGCACACTTCTATATGAACCAAAATCATATCACTTTTAGCCTCAAATTTTTTGCTGTGACATATGTAAGTCAACACCTTTAATCCTACTACTTACCCTATCCCTTATATTTTATATTAATGTAGGGTGATTTAATCCTATATGTATTTAAAATAGGAACAAATAAAAGTGAAAACATCTCTAAGAAAATTATGTAGGGATTTTATATAAGTCATTCTATAATTCCTTTTAAACACGATCTTCACCACATATACATGGTTTATTAGGTTAAAAATTAGGGAAAAAACCTCACTTACCTCATCAACATGAAATATATTTAGAAATCATATGGTATGAATATTGTAAATCTTCTCAATAGTAAATTTTATACCAAGACTTATTCAACTATTCTAGGAGTAATTTCTTCATGTTTTTAGAATGTGTATGAAATTATTCTTACTCATTAATCATGAGTCATACCTTCTTCAATTTTCTCATCTACTTAATCAATCAATTATTTAGAGTCATACAAGAGATTTTATTCTTATAATTATTTGATATTTTTTCTCTAAGACTTCACTTAATCACCCCTTTATGGATAGAAAATCCAAAAATTAAATCTTCAAAAATTGAGAATCCGATCAAAGGTGGAACCTAGAGATCTAATGACATATTTTGTTCCCATTGGATCAGTGGGACCACATTGATACGAGGATAAGTGTGGATGGATTTAATCCAACTAAAATACTTTTTCACATTTTACCTCTATATCAGTTAAAGTGAATTGATCTCACAAACTCATCTCAGACTCAACCTACATGCATGATGAAATATATGAAAAATACGAGATAAGGTACATTTATTTTTATGAGGTTAATTAACAATTGTTGATCTTTTACTTTTTGTTTGGAGTGTGTTATCCCCCCACACAATTGATCCCTTATTATAATCAACAACCCAAATTAAAGGTGATATCCCTAAACCCTTATATCAGGAACGAGCAAGATTATATGAACAATGAAATCTATATTTAGCTAACCCCAAATTTTATAAATTCAATGACATTGAAACCAACATGGACCTCTCATTTCTAATATATTTAGTTTGGCCCCCTTTATGGATTCTAAGTGAAGTGGAAGAACATTGGTGGGTGTAACCAACATTAATTTCTATTTTAACAATGATAAATCTGAGATCCGTCACAATAATAAAATACTGGATCTTCAGAATAGAAAGAAGAATGAAAGAATGGAAGGGAGCCTTGATACCATAGATAGGATCATCATATGTTGTATGAAATTAATTTAATGAAACGAAAATAATTAAATTGATTTAATTCTATCTCCGTTGATGTTTTCGGTCACTATCTGAGGTGATCCATCATTGCATCGAAGAATACTAGTGTAGGATTCCTCTAGCGTTGATCCACATGTGTTTCATGTATCTCTGGACATCACCGAAGGGATCTTCAGGTGCTAGCACAGAAGACCCTTCGCTTGAGTTGTCCAAATTAGATCTCCTTGAGATCCACTTCCAAAGCTATCTCCTTGAGCCGGTGGAGGAGGATCTCTCTCATAGCTTGAGATCATTCTTGGAAGAAAATAACTATCTTTTGGATTGAGATATTTCTATAGATCCATTGTGCACAACACTAGAAAATGTCTAGGTCAATGAGAATTATATAATTGAGATTTTAATTCTCTAGAATAATAAAATGAATTCTTTATGGAAAAGCATTTATACATCTAATTTAATTATAAGTAAGACCCCATGTCTTATAATAACAGTTGACTATTATTATTACATGACCTGAGCCCATGGAATTACACCTTATATTATTTAATTAAATAAATAATATTATTTCTCATAAATCCCTAAAAAAACATGACGTGTATATTAATATACACCACATGGACTTTTGTTTTTCTATTTTTCATTATTTACTCTACTAAATTTATTAGACCTGGAATAATGGCTATTTATTTCACAATTAAATATCACTGCATTATACACTAATATATATACAATTTAGCCCACAATATATTCTCTCAAATAACAAGTGTCGAAATAAATGCGACCATACATCCTTGAATAATTGTTAAACAATAATCAAGAATAATCGTTATTCAACTTATTAATGTAATATTTAACTGAGCTACATGGACACACATAGTGTGTGACCCTCTAGGCCTCATTCTCAGTGACATTAGGCAGAACCTACCTAAAGTCCAATGTTTGTGTCTAGAAATATTCCAAGGCACCCATAGAGAAAGAAGTTAATGTCGTAATGAAATGTCACCTCTTACGAATTCTTATCATGTAATGTAATCCTTATGTCTCTATATCGTGAATCAAGTAGGTTACATGCTAGTGCCATCAACCCATGTTCTCTATTATTCTTTCTTTGACTTTTTGGAATTGAACTCACTAATTCCTTACCCTAGAGATGAATTTATTTAGGCGATATCAATTCCATCAAAGGGCCTGATATATCTAAATTCATTGTGAAACGTAAGGGACAAATAGTTTCTCACATTATCTATTGATAAAATATTACTCGTGATGCACCCAACATATCCTACCTGACTAAAAATAGTGTGCATCATAGTTTTAGTCAATACATCTAAGTGTGTGAGTTGTAATACCCATTCATTATAATATTAAAGTATAAGGACCAATAAACTTGTCCACAGATAGGAACATCCATGACACTATGAAATGTGGACTTCCTACTGGTGGGTCTCCTTATCATAATATCCACCTGGATATTACCAAAGGAATAAACCGTGAGAAGGTGCCTCAATGTTTTATGAGTCCTCACCCCTAATGGTATGTATTATTTGTGTCTCTCAAATAATATCATATGGCCATTGAACATATATTCAAGAACAATGTTATGGAATTTCTAGGTTCTCATCATAGTAGTGATCGACTATGTCCTTTTAGTGAAACATCTATCCTTAAGATATTATCACATGAATTGTCATGCAGAAGAACAATAATGATATGATAAGGTATTTATTAATGAATAAAACAAAAAGTAGTTGGTTCTAGGACACCAATTCCAACAGACTCCCACTTATACTAGAGCCAACTACTAACAACCTTTAACCCACTAGCTCTCACAAGATATTCTAGATTCTACGGAGATATTCCTTTAGTCATGGGGTCTACCACGTTCTCTTCTGTGGAAACTCTTATCACTCCACCTTCACCCCTTTGATAGAAATCCCTCAAGAGGTGATACTTACAGAGTGTGTGTTTTTTCTGTTGATGTGACCTTGGTTATTTTGGATGATCCATCGCAGTAGAATTATCCCATTACAATATAATAGGATCTTTACGGCTAGGCACCACATCATGCTCCTGGAAAAGGTTCTGAATCTAGACATCTTTTTTGGTTGCATCAGAAGACTCTATATATTTGGAAACCACTATAGAATAAGCAAAAACTAGTTTCTTTGAAATCTTGTAGCTCACAACTCCTCCATTAATACATAAAACATATCCGTATTGTGACCTCATATCATTATGATCTATCAAAAAACTATCATGAACATACCCTTTCATGATAAGCTCCCTATCTCCACCATATACTAGAAACATATCCTTAGTTCTTCTCAGATACTTATGGATAGTCTTAACAACAGTTTGATGTTGTTCTCCATGGTCTACTTGATATCTTCCTACCATGATTAGTTCACAGGCAACATCAATCCTGGTACATAACATGACATACATGATAGATCCTATAGCTAAAGCATATGGGATCTTACTCATTCTATCTTTCTATTTTTGTGTCTTAGGATACATTTTTATAGAAAGATATAAGCCATGTGACACTGGAACCAATCCCCACATGGATTGTTCCACACTAAATATATTTAATATATGGCCAATATTTGTACCCTGATTTAGTCCAAGTAGCCTCTTCGATCTATCACAAATGATCTTTATCCCTAGAATGTAGGATTCTTCACCTAAGTCTTTCATAGAGAAAAACATGTTCAACCAGTCCTTTACTAACTGTATGACCGGTACATTGTTTCTAATAAGTAATATGTCATAAATATATACTACTAGGATAATGATCTCATTCCCATTAAACCACTTATAAACACATGGATCACATTCAATCTTAATGAAACCAAATTCCTTTATGGCTTCATCAAATCAAATGTTCCAAGACCTAGATGCTTTATTTAATCCATAAATGAATTTTTTCAACTTACAAACCCGTTTCGCTTCACCCAGTGTCACAAACCCTTCTGGTTGTGTCATAGAGACATCTTCCTAGAGGTTCCTATTAAGGAATTCTATTTTTACATCCATCATCCCAATATCATAGTCATGGTATGATGTTATGGAAAGTATGATTCTTATGGATTTAAACATGGAAAATGCCGAGAAGGTTTCATCACAGTCAATTCCTTGACATTGTCTGAATCCTTTAGACACTATCATTTCTTTATAGGTGCTAACATGACCTTCCATGTCCATTTTTCTCTAGAATACAAATTTTTATACAACATGATTTACATTAACTAGCTCATCGACCAGAACCCAGACTTGGTTCTGATACATGGAATCCATCTCAGAATTCATAGCTTCTAGCCATCTCACTTCTTCTGATCTTTCAGTTACTTACATGAAGGAGATAGGTTCATCATTGTCCAACAATAATTACTCACCATCCTCAGTGGCTAAGAAACTAAATCTCTCTAATTAACTTACCTCTCTTGAGCTCATATACAGTACTTGTGTTTCTAGAAGCCCTTCCACGGGGTCATGTGGAACTTGTTCCTATACCAACTCTATTATATGTTGAGCATCAACTTCGTTGAAGTTAATCTTGATCCCACTATCCTTTTTTAGGATGTTCCCCCTCTCAAGAAATATGTCTTTTCTGGAGAAAATGGCTTTCTTGTATGAGGGGTTATATAGGTAATATCCTTTCATTTCCATGGGATATTCTACAATGATACACTTTTTGCCTTGTGGTTTAAGTTTGATTCATTATAATTCCTTAACAAATGCCTCACATCCCTATACACATGTGTGTGACAAAATGGGATTCTTTCCATTCTATATCTCACAGGGAATTCCATTTTCCGCCATAGTTGTTACTTTGTTTTATGTGTATGATGTAGTTTGTAAAGCATATCCCTAAAAGGATAATGGAATATTTGTATGACTCATCATCAACCTCACCATGCCCAACAAGGTGAGGCTCCTCCTTTCACTAACAACATTCCTCTATGGTGTATGAGGAGGAGTGACCTGAGATAAAATACCATAATCTCGTAGAAGGTTGATGAAATCTTGTTTCACATATTCTCCACCTCTATCCGATCAATTTTCGGTACCTGCTTACAAAGCTGATCTTTACTTCATTCTAGAATTCCTTAAATTTCCTTAAGGAATCTGACTTATACCGCATTAATTAGACCTAGACATATCTACACAAATCATCAATAAATGTAGTCAATTAAGAATATCCACCTCTAGATTCTATTGGAAATGGTCAACACATATGTGTGCACCAATCCTAGAAGCTCTGTGGCCCTATCACCCTGTCCACTGAAAGTCATATTAGTAAATTTACCTTGTAAACAAGCATGAAATCTATCAATTGGTTTTAGCTCAGTAGAGTCTAAAAAACATCTTGAAAGTGCTTTTTAAAGTGCTTATTGTTTACATGACTGAGACGATGGTGCCAGAACTATGTGATGTGTGAGTCATGTGAGTTTCTGTTATTATTGATTCGAAAGACATGGTTTTCATAATTTAACCCATAAAAACCATTATTTATATCTTCAATACAAAAACATATGTTGTTCTTATAAATGAAACAACCCTTATTTGAAAACATGAAAATAAATCCATCCATATCCAAAAATGATACATAAATTATGTTTTTAGTAACTCTAGGCACATAATAATAGCTATGTAAAACCAAAATAATTCTAGTTGGCAATGAGAGATGGTAATCACCAATGATGAACGTAGCCATCCTCATGCCATTGGCATCTCAAAGATCCACCTCTCCTCTGTAAATATTTCAAAATCATCTTGGTTCCTACATTTGAATATATATGTGATCCCCAAAAGCTGTATCTATTACCCAATGGTTAGAAATGGAATGATTACACTCGATAATAAACACACCATTATCATCCCCACACATCTGGGTGCAATTCCTCTTCTAATGTCCTTTCACGACACATGAAAAACATAAAGCCTATTGTTTCTTTCCCTGCCTCTAGATCTTCCCATTCTAGGAGGTACATTGCTTAGGGGATTCAGACTGTTTATGAATAATTGGCCGCTTTTCCTTGTCCTTCCTTTTCTTATTCATCATAAGGATAGCTAGTTCATCATTCCCCATGTCCTTATCTACCTAGATAATTAAGGTCAAAAGTTCCGATAGACTTTAATCGTTGTTTCTCATGTTGTAGTTGACAATAAATCTAGATAAGGTATTGGGTAGTGATGATATGATATGATATGTATGAAAATAATTCGGGAACTTAATCCCAAAGATGTCCAGGTGTTCAATGTTTCCAATAAGCTTGAATACATAATCCCTAACTTGTGTATACTCTCTATGATTAGTTTTAAACAAAGGGTTGGAGATCTCATATCTCTCTTGTCATGCATTCTCTTGAATGAGATAATTAATGAGAGAGATCATGCTATACACACCCATGATTTCATGGTTCCTCAACAGATCAATAGACATGGATGATAGCATGAAACATTGGGCATATGTGGCATCATCTATATGTTTCATAGATTGAGATAGTTCCACATCGCTGACCTCTTTTCTAGGATCAACTAGAATGGTCTCCTCCATCATGTACAATTTCCTCTCATAGAAAAGGATGATAAGTAAACGCCTCTACCATTCATGTAAATTGGTTCCGGTGAGAAGGTTTATCTTCTCAGGCATGGTTTTGAATGATATGTTTGAAATAGGTTATCATGTCGTTACTACAAATTAAGACGAGAAAAGGTTTAGTACTTCATCATGATAAAACTGAGATAAATAAATAAATTAATACTTATTAGTCTCCCACAATTTTATCGAATTCCAATTACCCTCACCATTGAATTCAGAATATTTTGTTTCCTGACTATTCTAGTGAAAAGGATCCATATTACCTTTCAGATTACCCCAACTAGGGTTGGTTAAGAAACTTGAAGGGGTTTTAGGTAGGCATTCCAAATTCCAACTGCATTAACTCGCATTTCCTTAATCCACTGAGTGGACTCCCCAATCCTAAAATAATTTTGGTTTGTATTTCCTCAACATTTTCCTCTTGATCACACAAAGTCCTGCTATGGCAGTCATCCCTTAATGCGAACCGAGTCAATTCAACCCAATACCTTGAATTGGAATTACCTGATAATTGAAATCACCCCAGCTAGAGTTGGTTATGAACATTGAACTATCCACATTACATAGTTTCCAATCAGGCAAGCCTTGTATGGGGTACACAGTCTTACCCAAACTCGAAGGGACTACACACCATGTTCATTAGACCACATGGACTGTAATCCAGAAACTGTGTACCAACTTTTCTAGATCAACAGAGAGAGTCTTAAAGACTTATATAGGTTCCATTGACACAACCTAGTTTTGCGGACCATCATGATGCATGGAACCTATACTAAAAAGTGTGTATTGCTGAATACACACTGTGTGTTCTGGTGTTGTATGGACAAGAATATTTGGAACCTCCAGATGGGATCCTCTATTTTATATTAATCCAAATTAATATAAAAAATTGTTTCTGTTTGGTGAACGAGAAACGAAAGAGGAGGAATAGATCTATAGATTCAGATTTATAGAAAGATTAAATCGAATTCAAACTACTGAATTATTAAATGTGTAAATCCCCAACAAAAAATCTAAGTAATTATAATAAATGATATGAACACTCTGATACAACTTATAGGTTTCAGACACTGTGGAAGAACATTAGTGGGTTTACCCAACTTTTATTTCTCTGTTTATAATGATCAATCTGAGATCCATCATGATTATAAAACATCAGATCTTTGGAATATAATAAAGAACGAAAGAAAGGAAGGGAGTCCCAAAACAATATATTGGATCATCATATGTTGGTTATAATTAATTTAGTTAACAGATAAGAATTACCTTGATGGAATTATCTCTCTGTCGATGTTTCCGTTCATGATCCGATGTGATCCATCATTGCGTCATAGAATCCATGTATAGGATTCCAATAGATGTGATCCACACATGATCCACGCATCTTTGGACATCACCAAAGGGATCTCTAGGTGCTAGTGTGGAAGTGCCTTCACATGTGATGTCCGCCTTAGATCACCATGAGAGCCGATTACAAAGCTCTCTCCTTGATCCCGTGGAGGAGGATCTCTCTAGTAGCTTGAGAGAATTCTTGGAAGAGAATAATTCTCTCTGGGCTTGAGATATTTCTCTAAATCTGTTGTATACAACTGAAAAAACGTCTTAGCTAATGAGAATTATATAATTGGGATTTTAATTACTTTGAATAATAATATGAGTTAATTACTCGAAAGCATTTATTCATTTCACTTAATTCTTTGTAATACACCATGTTTAATAATAATAGATGACTACTATTATTACATGACATGTGCCCATCGAATTACACCTAATATTAATTAATTAAATAAATAATATTAGTTCTCACAAATCCTCAGAAAATCTACAGTGTGTATATTAATATACACGGCTTGTACTTTTGGTTTTACATTTTTTTTATTTACTCCACCAAATTTATTAGACCTTCAATAATGGTTATTTATTTGTCAAATAAACATCACTACATTACTCGCTTAAAAATATATTATTTCTCCAACAATGTATTCTCTTGAATAACTAGTGTTTAAATAACTGTTATTACGAAAACTTAAATAATTAATATACCACAATCAGGAATAATATTTATTCAACTTTTTAAATTAATATTTAAATTAGATACTTGGAAAAACATTGTGTGTGACCCTCTAGGCCTCTTTCTCAGTGGAATTAGGTGGAGCCTGCATAAAGTCCAAGGTTATCATCTAAAAATATGCCAAGGCACCCATAGATAAAAAATTTAACTCAGTAATGATGTGTTATATCCTATAAACTCTTACCATGTAATGTAATCCCTCTATCTTGATATCTCGAATCAAGCAGGTTTCATGCTAGTGCCATCAACTCATGTGCTCGATTATTCTTTCTTTGACTTTCTAGAATTTAACTCTCCCATTCCTTACCATGGACATAGATTTATTTAAGTGATATTAATTCCATAAAAGGGCTCGAGATATCTTCTTTCATTATGGAACATAAGGGAAAAATCACTTCTCACGTTACCTATTAATGCATTATTACTCATGAAACACCCAACATATCGTACCTCGTTCGGAAAAGTTTTTCATCACAGTTTTCATCAATACATCTATGTGCATGAGTTTTAATACCGATTAATAATAATCATAAATTCTAAGGACCAATACACATGCCCATAGATATTATCATCCAATGACACTATGAAATGTGGATTTCCTGCTGGTGGGTCGCGTTCTCATAATATCATCTTAGATATTACCAAGGGTGAACACCATGAGAAGATGACTCAATATTTAATGATTCTTAACCCTTAATGGCATATATTAATTGGTTCCCTCAAATAACATCATCTGACCATTGAATATATATTCAAGAACAATGTTATGTCACTTCCAGGTTCTCATAATAGCAGGGATCCGCTATGACCTTTTAGTGAAACACCTATCCTTAGGACATTATCACATGCATTTTCAAGCATAAGAAAAATCAAGATGTGATAAGTTATTTATTAATGAATATAGTACAAAGTAGTTGATTCTAGGCCACCAACTCCAACACTCTTAAAGTAACATTAATAAGATAACCCTAGTCTCTTCGAGACATAAAGAAATGCAGATCTCATTACCTAGTTTCAACATCACAAATGCATATCTTTATATTCATCAAAAACATAAATAACCAAGATATTAAATAAATTTTTTGACTCCTTAATAATTAAATTTCTCTCTTTCTTCAACACTCAAGGTATTAAATCACAACATCCCTTGATATCTCAAACTATTAATGCAAAAAAATATTCAATAGTATCACTTTATGAGTATCTATCACATCACTATTTATTTTACTTTTTTTATTATTTATAGACTTACCAAAACCACATAGATAATTTTAAATAATTCAAATATATAACCTCACTTCAATCTCATAATCACAAACTTCAAATTTAAAACCGTTTTTAAATTTGATTCAATTTTCTCTAGACCCATGAAAATCAGGGAGTTATCTTTCCAAATATTAAATGCATACATAAATGATCAATATTTCTCAATGATATCCTCATTTATACTAATTAATATAAATAATCAATTATTTTTGTGGAATATTCTTCTATAGTGGTGATTTATTTTTAATATTGTATCTCTATATTTTACTTCCATTAAATCTTAACTCTTTCTTAAAATCTTCTTCATTAATATTATTAAAATTTCTATAACATTATTACCATGATTTTATTCCCAATGAAATAATAATATTTTTGTGAAAATATTAAACCAATATAATAAAATCTTTCTTAAAAATATAGCACCAATCTCATCTTGAATTATTATTACATTAATAAAGCATAATGATATTTAACCACAAAAGAACAACAAAGCATCATCACATTGAATATTACTTTTTAACCTGAATTTTTCTAAATCATAGTAAACCTCAAGATAGATCTTAATTATCAGTTTAAATCATTACTTTACTCTTATATACGCTTATATTTCCTCTTACATGATCCAAAATGATTCTTGTGTAATCAATGGAATCTCATATTACTCTTATGCATCATTAAACTTAATATTTTGTAAGATTTGGAACATCAGAGTTTGTATTATATATCACCATATTAATCTTATGTATTCTATAATCTAAACATACACAACTAATTCTAAAATCAGAGTTACTCTTATAAATCACAATGTAGTATTTCCTTTTCCCAAAATTTACTTCTACATACCTCTTTATTTTTCTAATATTATGCCGATACAATCTTATGTATATTCTCATATATATTATATATTAATAGAATAATATTATACATCATAAGTTAGTTCTAATGTATTGCAGTGTAAAATATCAATTCTTATCGAATTATTCTCTTGATATATCTTACACATTCCTTTTCCAATTTTATAATTTCTCTAAGATATTACCTATGATATCATATCAAATCTAACTTCTTCTAATCAACTCCAAAATCCCATAAAAAATATTCCAAAATATTTGATATATTGAAAATATTTTATTTAATTTAATAATATATTTTTACAATATTTTTTTCAATTGAAAAAAGGACTTTCATTAAATATTCAACTACCTCAGTTTATTCCTCTCTTCATCAATTTCCTCAAAATTCTAAAAGTGTTCCACTAATTAATAAATAATTACAACACCTATCACATCTTAGATCAAACTCAATTTCGTAAAAAATACTCCTCATCAAATTGCAGTATTCATTTAATGTAGTTGTCCCCATTCTGGAAAAGACTAGAAATATTGTTTACCAAATTGAAATTGAAAATTTCTTTTACTAAAACCAGCTCCTCATCAACAAATATCTCATCAAAACTTTTCTACAACAGATTCATCTTCTCTGAAGAAATATAATATTGAATAACATTCACACATAATTGAACTCATTTTTCTTCAAAAAATTTATATATTTATTCTATACATGAAACACCATGATACCACATTTTAGAACTTCAACTAGATATTCTAGTCATCAAAAAATGAGTAATCACCATAAAGTACAATAATCATAAGTATCTCACATACTTTATTCTAGGATCTCCCCCTTATTTAAAATCAATATTGAAAATATATAATTCTTAAAGGAAATATAATATTTAATTATTAATGTGTTCTTTAATCTTAATTTACACAACATATATTTACGTCCTTGCTTAGACTCATCCTTTAAAATCTTCTCAAAAAATGTCAACATAAATTTTAATTAACAGAAAATAAAAAAAATCATTATGAAAGAAACTAATAGGAAAAATATCTATATCATCACACTTCTAGAGTTATCAAATTTTATATTAAGAAATATTACTATTACAGATATATCAACATGACCATGGAATTATGAAACAAATATCAATGAGATGACAGACATGGACATAATATTTAAATAAATTATCTATAAATGATATTAAAATAATATTAATAAATAAAATAAACAATAATATGGTTCTAAATCATGTATTTAAAAAATATAATTTTAATATTTATGTGGTCAGATGCACATACTAATACATGTAATGATCCGACCTTGCTTATTTTTTGTTATTATCTATCATTTTTCTCTATTAATTTCTATCCTATTCACATTTTCTTCTTCTTTTTTTTGAAGATATTATTTATCTATATATAATAGGTTTTTTTATTTTTAGGGTTATGTAATTTTTTATGTTACCATCCTGGATACTTTTAAAAATGAAACCTTATAAAGGTAACTTTTTTATTTCTTATTCATTTTCACATATGAATATTTTTAAGGATTTTATATTCTATGGTATCTTAAATGTATTCATTATTTTTAATAAAAATATAAATGATCATTTTTGTATTGAAAGAAATCCCATTACTCAAATCATCATTAATGGTTCATTACCAATTTACTAAATCATTGTTCATAGGGCTCATTTCTATGCATAATTCTTTACACATTCTTATGATTTTTCCTTCACACGGTATATATATTCATTAATTATGTTTCATTATTATATTATAATATTCATAAATTCCTTAATACCTTCTTTCAATGGGAAACCATATGATATAGAAATTGGTTATATTTTGAGACATTATTATGTAGCCCATTTCATCCTATGGGTTTTCTAATACATATGATTTTTGTATGATTTCAATATATGTGACACTCATATGCAAGAATGTTTTGTGATGTGATGGTTGAGATCAAAATTATATATCCCCCAATAGATTGGGTATTTTATTACATCTCATGTGAGCCTTATGTGTGGGCAAGATACAGTTAACATTTTCCATAAAGACATGATTGGGCATAATGTAGTCAACAATACCCATAATGATAAGATGTATTTCTAGTGATTATTGAATTATGTTTATGATTTCATGCCTTATGATTATAAATTTTTTTATTATTCTCACGATTACCATTTTCAAATTCTATAATATCTATTATGCCTTTTTTCGATGATACAATTTATGATCATCCTCTTTAATGATTCTATGTGATGGTTATTGATTATTTTATTATCTCACCCTGATGATTATCCTAGTTATTTCCCTATTATAATTTATTGATAAAACTTTTCTTTTAGTCATGTCCCATGATCTCCCATAATCTGATAGAGAAGTATGATAAAATCTAGGAGCCTAATACTATGATGATAATAAAAGTGGTTATAATTTTTTAAAGTTGATACATTATATATATATAATCTCCAAAAGACACTAAATCTATAGTTTTAAGTATATAATTTATGAAAATTAATATATTAAACATTGTAATATTATATGTATGATATTTAGATAAGTATAGTCTACATTAGGAAATGGCATAGTTATTTTTATGGGATAGGTTAAATAATATAATATAAAAAGGAATAAAGTAATCTATATTGAATGAAATGAGTTTTAAGATAAATAGAATGTTTCATATGATTAAATTATTATGTCATTTTAAAAGACATATTAGTTATGAGTTTCTATATTGTTATGATAATTCATTTTTATTTAATTAAGATATTATTGATTATTACTCACGCTAACAATTTTTCATTTTACTTAATAATTATAACTATAATAAAATATAGATAAGTACAATTATAATATATTCATGAAATTCAAATTTTTTATTTTATTATATTTATAGGAATGCATTCATATCATGAAATTTATCTATAAATATTCAAGATCCATCTCAATACATAGAGGGTAATCTATTGGTAAATTCACAATGTAGTGAAATCATTACATCTCAACAACATAACTCTTTAACAATTACCAATTTTAGGAAAAATATTCTAGAAAATACACTTATTATCCCTTTGGTATAATTCAATGATACAGTATAAACATAATATTCATCCCTATATAGATCCAATATCAACTTCTGAGAGAGTGAAATCAAATTCCATATCCCAAACCATCCTTCGATACTATACAAAGGGAAATAATATTTAGGAATCTATCTTTTCAGAACCTTATGAAGTGTGGATATTAATTCTTTATTTTAAGATTTTGGGCCTAAAACCAACGCTTTGTACTTTTTTTACATGGATATTTAATTTATTTAAATATTAAACAACTTATTATATATTTTTCATCGTTCTTCATGACTATGATGTAATAATGGCTTAGAGTATTTGTTGCATTGATAAGGTCATGGAAGTTCCCCAATTTAATGAGAACCTTGAAATTCTATAACAATATTCTTAAATATAGTTATATTGTCGGATGAAATACTATGAAGGGATACATAGCATGAAGACCATCAAGTGTGAGTACTCGTAAGAAGATGGGACTTCCTCTCATAATGTTCGCACTTTGTAATCTCCAAGATAAGAGATTATGAGACCAGAACCGCCAGTTGGAATTATGAATGTTTTGGTTTCATCAGATATTTCTATCTATGAGAATGTGTAATGATCCTTAGACTTTAATATTATCATTGATACGTGTCACGACTCACGCAATTTGACGTAATTATGAAAACCATTATGCAGATAGTTGGCGGTAAGTCAGGTACGTAGGGTGCATGACGAGTGGCATGTTATCAATTGATAAGTCGGGGAAGGATATGTCCCTTTCATTTATAGAAGTTGATATCTCAACCCTTTGATTAAAATAGAACTGTCATGTAAAATTCCATAGCCATGGTGTAACGATGAGTTTATATAAGGTAGTCAAAGAATGACGTATCAAGTATAATGGCTGATGACACTATCAATAAACCTTCTTGAGGAGATATTAATACAAAGGGATTATATTACAAAGATAGCATTTGTACGTGGATGTCATTTTTACGACTTTATGTTCTTTCGATTTGTTTTCTTGACTCATGGATAGAATGTACTGTTGGACTTTAGGCAAGACCTCCTAATGCCAATGAGAAAACATTCTAGGGGGTCACACACTAAGAGTTTTTGGTGGTCTCGGTTAAATCATATTTAAATTTAATTAACGAAATTAATATTATTCTCAAGACGCTGGAATAATTTTTTTCATGTTAAGATGATCACCTAAATTAAATAAAATATATTTATTTATTTTATATAAAATTTAATAAATATTTATTTATTAGTTTTTAAATAAAACATTTATTTAAGAGAATAATTTATTTATTAATTTATTCGGGTGTTCAATAAATGGAAGTGGAGTTTGAGAGAACCAAGGCTGGTCCGATAGTAAAATAATTATTTTCAATACGGTAAATAATTATTAGTTGAAATATGTTAAAATAATAATGATGCGGCTATTATTTTTTGACATGGAATTTTATTCATAATTTCATTTTACGCAAGTTGGCGCACCATAAATAATGACGTGATATTATTATTACAAGCATGGGTTTTCTCCAAGTTCATGATTGTATTTAGTTGGTGTTATGAAATTAAATATTGTAACTAAATCTCCATTCATATAAATAGACAAATACTTCTATTATTCCATAGGGAACACACTGAACAGATGGTGAATTGAAAATTCTTGAGATAAAAAATTATTATCTCAAATACTCTTCCCTCCCCTCCCAAGAACGAGAGACATTCTTCAAGGCTGAAGAACAAGCGATCAAGAACGACCAATACAAGACACTCGCTTCACCACTCTATCACCTAGAGAATGAGCGATGTCGATCAGAGCCCATTGAAGCACGTGTGGATCATTGGTAGAGGGATTCTTGTTTGGATCTTTGTATGCACAACATGAAAATCTAGAAGGGTCATTCCAGATGAACAACATCATCAACAAAGAAAATACCAAAGATCCAGGTATTCTTTTCATTATTAAATGAATTAAATTAATTATAAACATGATGTGAATGATTATCTATAAATGTTTCAGGCCTCTTCCTTCTTTATCTAAATCATCGATTCTATTCTATGGAGACTGGCGTTCATCGTTGTATTGATCCGAGAATAATCATTGATCATGGTAAAAATAAATTTTGGGGGTTGGCCTAACCATGATTCCAATGCACCCAAAACCCATAAGTGGTATCAGAGTGTTAACATCATAGTTTATAATTATTTAAATACTTTGTGGATGATTTGGGCGTTGAATAATTTAGTTGTTTCTATTCAAGTTAATCATTCTACAAATCTAAATCTCAAGATCTGTTCCACCTATTTCATTTATTGTTCACCTTAAAAAAATGATATTTTCATTTAATATTGATTAAAATAAAATAGATAATATCATATGAAGGTTCCAAAGGTTCATGTCCCTACCACACAAGAACACACAATGTTTATTTTGAAGTACACATCGTGTATCCAAGGTTCAATGCAGCAGGTCTGGTCCACCAAACCAAGCTGTGTCATTGGAGTTTTTCTAAGTGTTAATGAATCCATATGTAGAAAAGAAATTGGTGGCATTTGGTTTCCAAATTACACTCTGTGTGGCCCACTGGACATGATGTGTAGTCCCTTCGGGTTAGGGTTGGACCAAGTACCCCGTACACAGATTGCCAGACTAGAGGCTGTGTAACGAGGAACCAAAGGGCATGTGGTGTACTAAACATTCTGTGTACTCCGAAGATTTCTAAAGTACACTCACATTATATTTCCCCAGGTGTGTACTTCATATGGACGATGAATAATAGTACATGGTGTAACACCCCATGATTTCAATAACTTACACTACCCGCAACTTCGAGTTCAAGCGCATCACGACTTACCAAACAAGCCGTTATGAATATTAATACCCACTTTTTGAAATTTTATATTTTTAATCTTTCAAAATGGACTTCATTTTTGAATTTATTATATCAAAATTAGCTTAGGTTTAATTTTTTGTACTTTTCTGATAACTTTCATATTTTGATGAATAGTGAAAATTAGTAAATTTTATTTAAAAACAACCATTTTAATAGAAATAATTAATAGTGATAAATTATGAATTTGAGTGGATTTAAAGTATAATTATATTATAGTTTTACCATTTAATCAAATGTTGGTCATTGGACATAATTTCTCATTTATACTGGATACAAGCATGTGTCAATCTTTTGATAGTTATTATTTCTTAAAAACACGTTTCTTGTTTTGACAACAGGAATTAATTTTAAATTAATTTCTACCACTTATGTGTTTTGAATTTTGAAGAATAGATTCCATATTTATAATCATGAGGTCCAAATTTTGTAAATAGGTATCTTTTACTTTTAGACATTTTGAATAATTACTTCGGTAAATATTTTATTTACCATGGTTAAAGGGTAAATCCGGTAAATAATTGTAAAAAATAATATTATAATAATATTAAATTATCCCAAAACGTGTCCTAACCCTGTTGGATGATACATTTCCGACCATGGGAATCATTGGGTCGATTTTGGGACCCCATGGAGCCACTTTTAAGTGATATTGACACTTCATATTAATTAAGTTAAAGTAAATACAAAAATGACATAAGCATATATCTTTTAGTAAAACATATTTTACATAGTGTTATACGTGTTATCTCTTCAACTATAAATATTAATTAGAAATATGAAAATATTTTCTACGTAATGGCACTTTATTTAAAATTTTTAGACATTGAATAACTAAATTTATTTATGATACAATGATGATGCATCATTTTCTTTATTAAGGAAAGAATGAAATAAATGGTATTATAAATGTTAAAATAAATATAATTTAATATTTTGATGCTAGAAAAGAATTTTATAGGTTACAATGACATTATAGGATTGAATAAATAATTTTTTTTTCTAATTAATAAAGTTTTTGTAACTTTAACAAAAATCAATTATTAAATAGTGTCAAAATTGACAAAAAAGAGTTTTTAAAACAAATATTATATTATTAATTGATATAATATTCCTAAAAATCTGATGTTTGGAAAAAGGACTTATATGATGATATGTATATCATTAATTAACCACTTGAGGTTATATTGGCAGTTTATAGTATGTTAATTAACCATATAATTTAAAATACAAAGGGACATGGAAAATGATAAACTAATTAACTAATAGGGAAATCTAAACAATAAGGTTAATATAGTAACAGAAACCTATCTAAAACCTATTGGTTGATTGATTTTACACCCCTCCACACCAAATCCTTGAAATAAATTAATTTGGAGCCATTATTAACCTAAAAATAATTTATCATAAAATAATACTTTATGTTTTCCTAAGGTTCCCCTCACCCCTCATATAAAAGGGAACCCCTTCCCTAAAATTCACATCATAAAGTCCATTTTTATGGGCCAAAATCTGCCCAAATACCCTCTCAACTATCCTACCTTCATCCTAGAGGCCTTAATTTTGTCAGAAGACCATCTTAAGGAGCCATTTTGATCAAATCAAAAGGAAGAACCCGAAGAAGAGGTAAATATTTCATCACCTCTTTCAAGTTCCTTTCTTCTTCCACAAACTCTTTCTTTGTTGTTTCCATTAAAAAATAATAAATCCAATTTCTTCTATATACTGTGAGGTTAATATGAATATGGTACAAACATATTCATTATTCTATACATCTTTGAATGGCATGTCTCCATACATGCGTACGTACGGCTTACCTTCTCCACGTCGTGGTGTAATTGTTATTCAATACATTATTATTTGGATGGGTATAATAATGTTGTATAATTAATGTAAATAATAAATTAACATGATAATGATTCTGTATATATTATAAACCATCCAATTATATATATTTGTAATATCAAAATAATTATATTGTCGCTCGTGCGTACGTATGGATTACCGTCTCCACGAATGTGATGCGAATTATTCCCCATCGTATCCATTCAAGAATAATTTTCATTTTCTGGTTAAAAATAATGTTTAGAGACTTGATATAATTATGTATATGAATAATATACATCCCATCCATAACAAATATGACTCACATAACCAAGAAAATAAAGTAAAACGAATCCGTTAACACCCAAAACAACGATAATACTAAGATATTATTAACAAAGAAATGTTAAAAGCTCATATATGATATAATATTATTGTATTTAATTCTTGTAAAATTTAATAAAAATTATTTCACCATTATACAGGAGGTTAACCTACCTTATACCAAGGAAAATTAAAAGGTAATGGGTTTCTTATCTCACTTTTAATTCTCTGATATTTCAATTGCTCACCACTTATTTATTGCATGTGGTGTGTGTACTGCCCATGATTGTATTCATTATGTAATATACTTTAATTTATGTATATTTACATCATCATTGTATGATCCATATTTCCTGAGATGTATGTTTTGTAAGTTACCAAATTGGTAAGAGAATTACAAATTTCAATTTCCTCTCATTCGGCATTACGCATACTTCGTTGATTAGTTTACTCCAAGATTATTTGTGGAATGACAATTAATTTTCATATCTCTTAATTTCCACTCCCCTTTCTATAGATATACTTTTTATACACATAATCACTTCATTGATAAATTCTCAAGTCATTGATAGGAACTTGAAAAGGGTAATTTAAATAAATATTCATTTGTTGAGTTAAATATCCAATTCATTGGTGTTGTTTTTACAAGAATATGTGTGAATGTATTCTGATTTATTTAAACTCAATATCCAGTAATATTGAGTGTATTTATATTTTTCACACATAATTATGTCGTTGATTTATTCTTAACAAAAGGATACAGAATTTATAAGAAGTTTCATCTCAAATTACATTCCATTGATACTTAGTTATTTTTATACACCAAATCACTTTTATATTGTGTCTATAATATACGTTGACATAGTATATCATGAATTTCTTTATTATCATGATATTAAAAAAAATTTATTACCTCAATTATTTTTATTCAGGTGTCTCTCATTTGGATAGTGACTTTAACTAAAATACCATTTTAAATGTTTTAAAGATTTATTCTTCCAAATCATTCTCATTAGTGTCCATGTTTTAAAAATTGTTTTAACGATTTATTTTTATGGAAATTAATGTTTTCAAATTAAAATTCATTTTAAATGTTTCAAAGTGGTATGAGAAACTTTCATTCAAAAATATATTTTAAACAGCTTCTTTATAAATAGTGATACTTTTGAATGTTTTAAAGAAAAAGGGGGATACTTCTCTCAAATAATTTTAAAGATTATTTTCATCTATGTCAATATCCTTCATTATTCTCAATTGAGGTTAATCTATTACAATACAATAATCCATATTGTTTTGAATGAGTTATGTTTTACTATGGATGGGCTATTTTTATACCATTCACGGTTTGGGGATAATGTATTGACATTTCGTATGCTAGTTTTAATACGAATGTTTATGTTATGTTTCAAACAATTCATATTAGGAATCCATTAGACATAGTAAGTAATGGGTGGATCCCTCTATTGCTCCTCGAGGCATCAGTACGTCTCGTGAGACAAACTAGTGTCTTGAAACAAGTCCTTGAAAAAATCATATTAGTAGTCTTGGCACAAGGCCTTGACTATGCGGTTATGATAGTCTGACATTATGAATTACATCATTATGAAAGGGGGTATTGATATTTCATGTGATTCTTCGACTAGTAGAATATCCATATGAATAAGTAATTGGCTTTATTTGATTTTATCTTTTCCATTTTATGCTGAAGAGCAAGTCTAAATGGCTTTTGTTTTATTCTTATACACTACCCTAAATGTTTATGCTTTTTTATAAAAGTTTCTACTATAATGTTATCCTTACTAAGCATCTGATCTCACCCATTTCTATGTTTTATTTTTCCCAGGATGCAAAGAAGTATATTATGGCTGACCTGCAGGGATAGTCTATGGGGTCTGAGTGTTGTCTATGGAAACAATGTTGTTGTAGTTTTCCATTTCAGGATGTAATGTAAACCTTATGAATTTATATAGTACTTCCAAGGCTAATAAACTAATCGGCCTTTTGAGACTTGATCTTTTATTATCATTTCAATGATACGTAATAATGCACCGACTCTGGACTTTTGGGGCCGGGGCGTTACAGTTGGTATCAGAGGAAGTTTAGTACAAACCTTGGAAACTATATTTTGATAAAATCTGATTATAGCACATATCCCTAAGATAGAATTTTAGATTTAGTATAGAAGAACTTCCTAAAATATTGGTATTGTAGAGATTTTGTGGGTTTTACAAGAAATACATCCATGTATGGATATGATCAGGTAGAGGCGGCTCTGGAACATATGTACCTAGGGGTAAAACTCGAAAACACCTCTTTGAGCTAGACTCAAATAAGAACTGGTGCACGACAACGGGCCTTGCTGCACTCTTGGTTATCACACTCCCGGGGGATATAATTACGATAATTTACATTGTATTTACAAACCTATTTGAAGTATTTTAATATAAGATGAGAATAAATGACCTTGGTTAATCCTAAGGTGTTTCAAATAGAAAATATGGTGTCATGATATTCTCTAAATAATTTTATGACTAATGTTACTCACACAATGCTTTCTTGTTTTAGTCTATGGCTGGATTCTATGGAAGTAATAGTAACATTGAGAATATTGTACAAGGTGGGAACAATGGTGGAAATGAGAAACACAATTGAATGTTGACAGGCGTAAAAGATATCATGTTCAAGACAAATCAATTTCCCAAAAAAATGATCAACAACATATATATTAACCAACTCCCAGACTCAACAAAGAAGAGAAAAGTGATGAATGATAAGAGCTCCAGCAGTTGAGACCATGGAGAAAATAATCCCCAATTTCCATCATGAAGGAAATGTGGAAGGAGACACCCAAGAAAGTGTCTCAATGGAACAAAGAAATGATTTACATGTGGGAAATAAGGGAATAAAGTGAATAATTTCCGAGGAAAAATGAAGAGTACTATGGAAGAAAATAAAAATGGTCCCAAGAATCCATTTACAGTCATTTACCATAAATGCAAGGGACCTGGCCGTTACCCGAGTGAATTACCTATTATATAGGATATTTTCTCTTTCAAAGAAGAAGCTATGTGGAAATAAATGGTTGGAGGAATAGTTTAATGTATTTATTCTCCTTGTTGATGGGATTACTTTGGAATAATTTTCACTTATATTTTTAACCCTGCAGGTTTCCATGTGAAAGTGATATTTGAGGAAGACTTATCTTTTCTATTGTGGATATAGTTATAAATAACAATTTTGTTTTATATGATCATCAGGTTTGAAGGAATTACAGGTTATTATATTTTTTGATGAAAATGCAAGTTATGAGATAACATTTTTGGTTAAATTATGTTATGGTTATTTTGAGTAATTTATCTCATTTTGGTAATGTTATAAAATATAGTTTTTCAAAAAGGACAACACGCAGACCGCGTGACAATCCATCATGTCAAGAAAAAGCTATGGGAATCAAACCCACAACCAGAGTGCAATTGGGATTTATCACCTACCACCGGACTACGTGAAGTCCCTGGTTAGTGTGACTAATTATTTTTAGTTAAATGATTTTGTTGATAAATAATAAGTTGATTTGCGATCTTATGTCTTATCAAATGAATACCCTTAGAATAGGAAAATGATTTGGGGATTAAGTGATAAATGTTATTTTGGAATACATTATCTTTTTTGAGAACACTATATTCCCAAGGAAAATATAATATTATTAGATTTCATTTGGGGAGTAATGGTGGATTTTTATCTACGTTTTTATTGTAGATTACTATTGATTTAGGTCATTTATGGAAATGATTAACCTATAATAAAGAATATGTGATTATGTTAATTACATTTAAGTATGTGACATTAAGAGTAGTTGATGTCATTTAGAGATTCAATTTAATGTGGAAGACTACATAACCAAATTCGTCGATGTTTTGTGTTTCAATATCAGTTTGGATTATGTTGATGGATTTTAAGGACAATTGTTTATTGAATGGTATTTATTTAACATTGGGGTATTGTTGGTTTAATTTTAGAAATTAATATGAGTGTTTATTTATCCATACAAATATCCTTTTGGGGGATCATCAGACCTTGTACTAACCATTTTGGTTTTGATTAATCTCTAATGACACGGTAAACATATAGTTTATCCTTTGTGGATCATGTGATTATCTAGAAGTTTATTATAGCTCTTCCGGTGTGACCAAGTCTTCTTGAATAATCATCATTTAAAAAAAATATTTAGTGGTATAAATTTAGTAAAGAATGAAACTATACTTAAAAAGTAAGTATATCTCTTTATGTTCTTAGTCAATATCAGAAATAAATTCGTCTTCTTTATGAAATGTAACTTAAAAAAAATTATTGTCCGTTTACTTTTCCATATATGAAACTAATTACCATTTGTCCCATCAAAAGTTTGTGGTTTTTGTTGTTGTTAACATTCTACTGATCATGTTTTCTATCCCTCTCCATCAGAACTTGACACTTAGTTTATCATCCATAACCATGTTTTTCTACATGGAATCCTAGTATGGGTTATCTTGGGTGACCTTTGTACTTCTAATTATTTCCATTAAAATGATAGTTTTATTGACTCTTTTACAATGTGGGAATTTAAATTATATTCCCAAGCCCAATTTTAAAAATTCGAGGATGAAATTTATTGAAGGAGGGAAGAATGTAACACCCCATGATTTCGATAACTTACACTACCCGCAACTTCGAGTTCAAGCACACCACGACTTACCAATCTAGTTGTTATGAATATTAATACCAATTTTTTTAAATTTTATACATATTATAGTTTAAAATGGACTTCATTTTTGGATTTTTAATATCGAAATTATTTTAGGGTGAATTTTTGGCATTTTTCTGATAACTTTCATATTTTGATGAATACTGAAAATTACTAAATTCTAATTAAAAACAACTTTTTTAATCGAAATAATTAATAGCGATAAATTATGAATTTGAGTGGTTTTAAAGTATAAATAGATTATATTTTTATCATTTAATCCAATGTTGTTCATTGTACATAATTTCACATTTAAACTGGACATAAGCAAGTGTCAATCTTTTGATACTTATTATTTCTTAAAAACACGCTTTTTGTTTTGAAAATGGGAATTAGTTTTAAATTGATTTCGGGGACTTTGGTGTTTTGAATTTTGAAAAATGGATTCCATATTTATAATAAAGAAGGAAAAATTGTGTAAATAGGTATCTTTTATTTTTATATATTTTGAATAATTACTTCGGCAAATATTTTATTTACCATGGTTAAAAGGGTAAATCCGGTAAATAAGGGTAAGAAATAATATTATAATAATATCAAATTACCCTAAAACGTGTCCTAACCCTATTGAATGATACATGTACGACCATGGGAAACATTGGATCTATTTTGGGACCCCATGGAGCCACTTGTAAGTGATAATGACACTTTATATTTATTAAGTTAAAGTAAATACAAAAATGACAAAAGCATATATCTTTTAGTAAAAATTTTTTTACATAGGGATATACATGTTATATCTTCAACAATATATATTAATTATAATGCTAAATATATTTCCAATATAATGGTTATTTATTTATAATTTTTAGATATTGAATAAGTAAATTTATTTATGACACAATGATGATGCAATATTTTCCTTATTAATAAAGGAATCAAATAATTGGTATTATAAATGTTACAATAAATATAATTTGAATGTTTTGATGCCATAAAAGAATTTTCTAGGTTCCTATGGCCTGATAGGATTGATTAAATATATTTGTTTTGAATTAATAATGTTTTTATGACTATAATAAAAATCAATTATTAAATAGTTTCAAAATTGACATAAAAGAGTATTTAAAACAAATATTATAGTATTAATTGATATAATATTTATAAAAATATAAGGATAGGATAAAGGACTTATATTATGATAGTTATATAATTAATGAACCACTTGGGGTTCTATTGGCAGTTTATAGTATGTGTATTAACCATACAATATAAAAATACAAAGAGACATGGTAAATGTCAAACTAATTAACTAAGAGTTAAATATAAAGGATACGGTTAATATAGTGACCCAAACCTATCAAAAACCTATTTTCTGAGCTATTTTCGACCCATACCAACCACATACATGAAATAAATTAATTTTGAGACATTATTAACTGAACATGAAATTATTATAAAATAATACTTTATGTTTTCTTAAGGTGCACCTAACCCCTCTTATAAAAGGGAACTCCACCTTCCCAAAACATCACACCTTAAAATTCATTTGACTCGGCCAAACTCTACCCAAATACCCTCTAACCTTAGCTATCCACATCTTAGAGGCCTTAATTTAGTCATAAATACAATCTAAGGATTACTTTTTCTCAAATCAAAAGGAAGAACCCGAAGAAGAGGTAAATATTTTATCTCTTATTTAAAATTCCTTTATTCCTCCACTTACTCATTCTTTGTTGTTTACATTATAAACTAATAAATCTAGTATCTTATATATACTGTGATGTTATTATGAATATGTTACAACCATATTCATTATTCTATCCATCATTTGAATGACATGTCACCATACGTGCGTACATACGGCTTACCGTCTCCATGTCATGGTTTATTGTTATTCAAAAAATTATTATTTGGATGGGTATAATAATGATGTATAATTAATGTAAATTCTAAATATAACATGATAATTATTCTGTATATATTATATACCATCCAATTATATATTATTTTAATATCAAAATAATGATATTGTCGCTCGTGCGTACGTACGGATTACGGTCTCCACGAACGTACATAGAATCATTCCCCATCGTATCCATTTGAGACTAATTTTCATTTGATGATTATAAACAATCTTTAGGGAATTGATATAATTTTTTTATTTGAATATGATACATCCCATCCATAACAAATATGACTCACATAAAAAAGAATATAAAGGAAATCAAATCTGTTAACACCCAAAATGATGATAATACTAGGATATTAATAACAAAGAAATGTTAATAGATCATATATGATATCATATTAATTTAAATAATTCATTTACAATATAATAACAATTATTTAACCATTATATAGTAGTTTAACCTACCATATACCTAGGAAATGAACAAGGTAAGGGGTTTCTTATCTCACTTTTAATTCTGTGATATTTCCGTTGTTCACCAGTTATTAATTTCATGTGGTGTGTGTACTTCCCATGATTATATTAATTGTGTAATTTACTTTAATTTATATATATTTACATCATCATTGTACGATCCATCTTTCATGGGATGTATTTTTTGTAAGTTACCAAATTGGTAAGGGAATTACAAATTTCAATTTCCACTCATTCAGCTTTACGTACACTTCGTTTATTATTTTACTCCAAGATTATGTGTGGAATCACTATTAATTTTCTTGTGTCATAATTTCCACTCCACTTTCTGTATATATACTTTGATACACATAATCACTCCATTGATAAATTCTCAATTCATCGATAAGAACTTGATAAGATTAATTTTAACTCAATCTCTATTTTTTGAGTTAACTATCCAATTCATTGGTGTTGTTTTTACAATAATATGTGTGAATGTCTTCTGATTGATTTAAAATAAATATCCAATAATATTGAGTGTATTTTTATTTGTCACACATAATTATGTCGTTGATTTTTTCTTAACCTAATGATACAGTCTTTATAAGAAGTTTCATCTCAAATTACATTCCATTGAGACTTCTTTGTTGTTATAAACCAAATCACTTTTATATGGTGTATATAATGTACTTTGACATAGTATATCATGAATCCCTTTATTCTCATGAAATTAAACTGTTTGTATTACATCAATTATTTTTATTCAAGTGTATCTCATTTGGATAGTAACTCTAACTAAAATACCATTTTAAATGTTTAATGACTTATTCTTCTAAATATTTCTCATTAATTTCCATGTTTTAAAAATGGTTTTAAGGATTTATTTATATGGACATTAATGTTTTCAAATTAAAATACCTTTTTAAAGTTTCAATGTGATATGTGACACTCTGATTCAAAAATATATTTTAAATAGCTTCTTGAAACATAGTTATACTTTTGAATGTTTTCATGAAAAAAGGAGGATAATTATCTCAAATAGTTTTGAAGATAGTTTTCATCTATGACAATATCCTTCATTATTATTGATTGAGGACAATATGTTACAATACAATATTTCATATTGTATTGAATGAGTTATGTTTGACTGTGGATGTGCTATTTTTATAACATTCATGGATTTTGGATAAAGTATTGACATTTTGTATGATAGTTTTAATACGAATGTTTATGTTATGTTTCAAAATTTTAATATGAGGAATTGATTGGACGTAATAAGTGACGGGAGGAGCCCGCTATAGTTCCTCGATTCATCGGTAGGTCTCTGGAGACAAACTAGTGTCTTGGAACAAGGCCTTGGAAAAATCTTATTTATAGACTTGGCACAAGGCATTGACTATGTGGTTATGATAGTATGGAATTATTCATTCCATCAATATGAAAGTGGTTATTGATATTGCATGTGATTATTCGACTAGTAGAATATCTATGTGAATAAGTAAATGAAATTATTTGATTTTATCTTTTCCATTTTATGCTGAATTTCAAGTCTAAAAGGCTTTTGTTTTAGTCTTATACACTGCCTTAAATATTTATGCTTATTTATGAATGTTTCCACTATAATGTTATCCTTACTGAGCATCTGAGCTCACCCATTTCAATGTATTATTTTTCACAGGATGCAAATAAGTATATTATGACTGAACTACAGGTATAGTCTATCGGTGTCTCAGTGTTGTCTATGGAAACAATGTTGTTGTTGTTTTCCATTTTATGATGTAATGCAAACTTTTGGAATGTATCTAGTACTTCCAAGGATACTAAACTAATTGTTATTTCAAGACATAATCTTTTATGATCATTCCAATGATAGGTAATAATGCACTGACTCTGGGCTTCTGGGGTTGAGGCATTACACATGCCGTGTAGTTGGAACTGCACACTATGTACTCATCCAAATTACACAGATTAATTAAAATTTATTATTATATTATACAAACCCTTGATATGTGTAACGTCGTGTAGGCGTAAATTTGAGGCCCAACACGTGATAGGTGTTTAATATATATATTTTTAATTTAACATATTTGTAATGTTCATTTATACTCATTGGGTGGTTATGAATAAGAATTCACTGGGTTTCCTCCAAGGTATAAGTTACTTATAAAGATAATTTTAAATGATTTTTTTTAAATTATGAGGTATTATAATCTCAATGAAATTCAGAAAATGGTTTAATATAACATGATTTATTAATTAAATATGATAATTAATTGATTCACGTGTGATTTATATTAAAAAAGAACGATTACAGAATTGAACGCTAGTTTTATTTATGCATAAATATCGTTGCATGTATGGATAATCATGAGCTAGACCAAGACCTTTGTATGTTGTTGGTTTCTTTTAATTTATTTATTTAAATTAAATTGGTTGGCCTACAAGCCTTATCATCAATAATATGTAGGTCTTGTGTTCCCAGGGTTTCTTTTATGTAAAACCCCTTTTTGACCCTCACTGTCATATGAGTGAAAAAAGGGATATGTAATCGATGGAACTCCCATTCTAGTGGAGGCAGTTCAAGTTGGAGTTGAGACGAAACAAATCCCCGGAGATACAGAGGTGGATAGGTGGAAAGCTACAAACACTAACCAAAAAGGTTCACGATGTTTCTCCCATAGGTTAGGGTTAGATTATAAATCACTAGATAAATAAACCATTTTAAATGCTCGTGATCATTCTATTTATTTTATTTCTATCTGTTTCATGGTTTATCATTATGGATGTGTTTTCATGATCACATAATTAATGAATTAAACAAGCATGAATGATAGAAGTAAAACAAACCATGCATCTGAGTAAATATTATCAAGACATGGTTAATCACTTATGTAAGTTCCACTTAATATTAACAAGAATGTGAAAATTATAATAACAAATTCATTCATAAGAGATAAAAATCCCTCATATAAAATATTAAGTCAAACCAAGAATTTTGTTACTTGATTAAGGGAAAAACCCAATAAAATTATGTGTTTAACCAACAATTTTTGGGACACATACATTTATATTATAAGCCCTTATGAAAGGATTCAGGTGAACTTAACCATATTGCTTGAAGAGAAGTATCCCTAGCTAGACTTAGTGTAATATTCGAGGCAAGAGTTGAGGAAATCCAAAGTATTTATTTTAGGATAAGAGATTCCACTCAACAGAGCAAGGAGTTACGAGCCCTCAGTTGGAAAAGACCTTTCTATGTAAATATCTTATAGTAGATTGATCGACCCTTGTTGGGGTTAGGCGAAGGGGAATATAGATCCTTTCCACTTGAACATCATGGAAACTGGATATTCTGAGTTCAATGGTGAGGGCCATTGGGACTTGATAAAATAATGGGATACTTAATAAAAATTTATTATTCCTCATAAAATGTAATAAATAAAGTACTAATGATCTTCTCTTTTAATTGAAGAATAAAAATGACAAGCCAGTCAACCACACTATCCCAACGATCAATTCTGGATAAGTACAACATCTTCACTGACAGTAACTTCTAGGAATGGTTTAGACACCTTCGGGTTATCCTATCCCATTAATGAAATCCTTACATGATGGATTCAGTATAACCTGATCTACCATCCTAAGAGGTTAGTGATAAGGATTTCATAGTCTATGAGGAACATATTAATGATGGGGCTAATGAACAATGTTTGAAGCTATCCTCAATGTCTAGTGAGATCATGAAGTCTCATGAAAACATGGATTCTTATAGCATGATCAAGCACCTCCATGGTCTTTACCATGAGAGAGAAAGACATGAATGGTTTGATATATCTAAGGATCTCTTTTAAAGTATGCTTGGAGAAGGTTCCCCAGCTAGGCCTCATGTAGTAATGCTCATTGGATACATTGAGCGCTTTAAGGTTATAGGGTTTAAACTCCCTGAATAACTGGGCACCGATCTCATTCTCTCATCACTCCCTCATAGTTTCTCAAATGTTTTTGTCAATTTCAAAATAAACAACATTGTAAAGTCTTTATATGACATTTATATCCTCATTTTCCAAGTAGAAAAGAATATGAAGTGCAAAAATCCTTATGTCCTTATATTGAATAAGAGGAAATGAAAGGCATAGAGATTTAAGGACAATGATTCTCCATGACCTTATAAGAAAAGGAATATTAAAAGGAAGGCAGGGGAACATGAGGAAATTTTTTGCATGTGACAAGAAGGGCCACTAGGAGAAGAGCTGTACCCAGCCTAAGAAGAAAGGGGTAGCTTTATGTGTATTTTTAATAGAATTAAATCTTTCTATTTCTAAAAATTGGGTATTAGATATAGCTTGTGGTTCTCACATATGTATCCAAATATAATAACCCAGTAGATTCAGGAAGATTGAATGAGGGTCGGTAGATCTAGGAGCAACCAACAGAGCCAACCATTTTGTTGTAGCTGTCGGGGACTACCACCTCACATTGCCAACATGGATTATCTTGGTGTGTAATGGTTGTTATTATGATTCATCTATTACTTAAAACAATATTTCTGTATCCAGATTAGATACAGAAGAATTTTTTCATGTTTTTAAATGTTTTTTCTTCTTTTATAAATATATCATTTGTTTTGGTAGGGAACATTTATACAACTATATTTACATGTTGGATTACACAAATGAAGTAATGGAAATAGAAAACAATGATACTTCATATGACTAATACCACACCCAAATTTGGAATCACCAGGAAGGCCATGTAAATGAGAAACAGTAGACAATGTTATATCAAGATGGATATTTAGATTCATTCAAACTTAAACCACTTGGTGTATGTCATGCATATTGGAAAGGAAAAATTTCCAAAGCCCCATTTAGTTGGAAAGGTGAACAGGCTAAAGAACTTCTTGAATTGGATCAATACTATGCATGTGGACCATTTACAAATAATTCAAGGGGAGGGTACTCATACTTCATAACATTTACTAATGATTTTAGTAGATCTGTATATATATACTTAATGTGGTATATGTCAGATTTTTTTGATAAGTTCCAAAAATACATGAATGAAGTTGATAACTATCTTGGTAAGAATATAAAACAACTTTGCTCAGGCTGCGGTGGAGAATATATTAATCAAGACTTCATTTATTACTTATCGGTGTTTGGGATCCTATCCCAACAGAATCCTCCATACACGTCCTAGTGGAATGGTGTGAGTGAATGTAGGAAACAAACCTTAGTGGGCATGGTGAGATCAATGATGAGCCATGCGATTCTTCCATTATCCTTTTGGGGATATGTTTTACAAACAACAACACACATACGAAACCAAGCACCAACTAAATCAGTAAATGATATTCCATATGTGTTCTAGAGTGGAAGGATCCCCATTTTTTTGAATGTTCATGTGTGGGGAAGCAATGCTTTTGTTAAGTCCTCTTCAGGTAACAAACTTGCACCCAAAGAAACAATGTGTACATTTGTATTATACCTCAGGGAAACAAGGGGATATTACCTATACAACCCCTTAGTCAACAATGTTGTAGATGCATGACACACTATATTAATTGTGAGGGATATCATATCTAAAAGAGATAGTGGGAGCGAGATAGACTTCAATGAAGTCGAGGCTCAAGGTAATCAAGAGTTGGTACATGAACAGATTCCAAAAAGCCCCATGGAAGAAGAATCTATTCTAGAGACACAAGTATTGTGTAGGAGTACAAGAGAGGTCAGAGAACTGGAACAATACGCTTCTCTTGTTACCAAGGATCGTGACTAATTATTAGTTGATAATAATGATCCTATAACCTAGAAGGAAGCAGTAAGTGGAACATACCCTTCAAAGTGGAAAGAAGCCATAAAGTTTGAATTGGATTCCATATATCAAAACCAAATATAGATTTTGGTAGATCCTCTAGTTTATGTAAACCTTGTTAGTTCCAAATGGGTATTTAAGAAGAAACTGGATATGGAAGGACAAGTCAGTACCTATAAGGCACAACTGGTTGCAAAAGGGTTTAAACAACGTTAATGAATTGACTACGATGAAACCTTTTCACCATTTGCAATGCTGAAATCCATCAGAATTATAATTTCCATTGTGGATTACAATGACTATGAGATTTGGAAAATGGATTTCAAAACAAGCTTCCTTAATAGGAACCTTCAGGAAGATGTCTACAGGACACAAATTGAAGGGTTTGTGTCTCCAAATGATGCCAATAAGGTATGAAAGTTGCAAAAATCCATTTATGGATTAATGCAAGTGTCCAGGTCATAGAAAATTTATTTTTAGGAAGCAATAATAGAATTTCGTTTTATCAATAATGAATGTGAGCCTTATGTCTACAAAGGTTTTAGTGGGAGTGCAGTCATTTTTCTAATAGTATATGTTGATGACATATTATTTTTTAGAAACGCGATACTAGTCTTATTGTCTGTTTAGGAATGGTTTAATCAATGATTATCCCTAAAGTACATGGGTGAGGCATCATAAATTTTTTGGGATCAGGATTCATCATGATATATCCAAGAGAGTTTTGGAACTAAGTCAATGTACATACATTGATAAGATACTAATGAGATTCAGTATGGAACAATCCAAGAGGGGATTGTCGCCAGTGTCACATCGAATTCATCTTTCAATGAAAATGTGTCCTAAAACACATAATAAAATAATGATAATGGAAAGGACTTCATACACATCAACGACTGGGTCAGTCATGTATGCCATACTATGTACTAGGCTGGATGTCTCATATGCATTAAGTGTGGTAGGAAGATATCAAGTCGACCCAGGTGACCACCATTGGATGGTAGTCAAGACAATCCTAAAGTATCTAAGGAATATTAAGGGTATGCTCATAGTTTATAGAGGAGATGATGAACTAGTTGTCATAGGATATAAATATTCTTGTTTCCATACTGATCAAGATGACATGGAGTTTCAAGAGGGATACATATTCACTTTGAATTGAGGTGCTGTGAGCTGGAAGTGCTCAAAGATAAGTGTGGTCATAGATTCTAAAGCAGATTCCAAGAATATCGTAGATTATGAGGAATCTAAAGAAAAAGTTTTGATGTGAAGCTTCATCCTGGAGATGGATGTGATACCAAGCAGTAAAGATCCCATTACATTGTACTGTGATAATACTGTAGTGGTGGCTCTCGCAAGAGATCCAAAGTCACATCAGTGGAAGATGCACCTACCTTGGAAGTATCATATCTTGAGAGATTTTTCTCAGAGAGGAGAAGTTGCAGTGAGCAGTATTTCCACGGAAGACAACATTGAGAATCCCTTGACTAAAGCCTTGACTCAGTAGAAACATGATCACCATGTGAGGTCTAGCAGACAGAAATTCGTGGGTAGTTAGGTCTAGTCCAAGTGGGAGTTTATAATAGTTGGTGTCCTAGAACCAACTACTTGTACTTTGATTACATTTATATTTAATGTATTTATATATTAAAAATATTATTACATATTTTTCATTATTCTTCATGAATATGATGTTATAATGTCCTATAGTATTTGTTTCATTAACAAGGTCATGGTAGTTCCCCGCTATGATGAGAACCTTGAAATGTATAACAATATTCATAAATATAGTTCTTGTGGTTGGGTGACATACAATGAAGGGACATATAGCATGAAGACCTTCAGGTGTGAGTACTCATAAGTAGACGAGGCATCGTCTCAAAAAGTATGCACTTGGTAATCTCCAAGATAAGAGATTATAATAATAGACCTGCCTGTAGGAATAACTCATATTTTGGTGTCTTCGAATATTTCTATCTGCGAGTATTTGTAATGGTCCTTAGAATTTATGATTATAATTAATACGTGTCATTACTCACACACTTTCATTTACTAACGAAAACCATCATGAATACAGTTGGCAGGAATTAGGTTGCGTTTTGTGCATCATGAGTGGCATGTTATTATTGGATAAACCGAGGAAGGATTTTTCCCTTCCATTTATGTGAGTTGATATCTAAAACCTTTGAATAAAATTGAACCCGCACAATTCCATTCCATGGTGTAATGATGAGTTTGTTTTAGGTATTCAAAGAATGATGTATCAAGTATAAATGTTGGTGACACTATCGCAAAACCTACTTGATGAGATATTGATAATGAAGGATTATATTATACAGTGACTGTCCGTATGTGGATTTCATTGTTGCGCCTTTACGTTCATTCTCTTTGGTGCCTTGACCTATTGTGACATAGTAATCAGGGACATTAGTCCAGCACACCTAATTCCAATAAGAAACAATCCTAGAGGGTCACAGATTAAGTGTTTTTTGTGGTATCTCTTAAATTCCTTTTGAATTTTATTAATGAAATAAATATTTTTCTGAAGACTGTGGAATAATTTATTTAATTTAAGATGGTTGAATAAATTAAAAAATATTTATTTATTTATTTTATCGAACACTTAATAAATATATTTTTACGAGTTTGTAAATAAATTATTTATTTAAGAGAATAAATTATTTATTTATTTATTCAGTTGTTAATTAAATGGACGTGGAGATGAAGTTGACCAAGGCTGGTCTGGTAGTAAAATAATTATTTATAAGACGTTAAATAATTATTAGCTGGCATAAGTTAAAATAATAATGACACTGTTATTTTTTTGTGATGCATATAGGATCGAAATAATGATGTAAATGTTCAATAAACAATGGGGGGTGGGTTGAATTGTACACTTTTAAAATTTCCTTAAACAAGTAAAGATCTAAGTTTAACAAAGATAAACTATGAAAATTCACAACACCTCTAACACCAATTGAATAATTGGGACAAAGTTTGATGTTACAAACTTCTAGGTCTCTACACTTGCTTAAATCTGGAAAGTGATTCAGAAAAACTTGTTCCGGAAATATGGATCCGAAAAATGAAACATAACCAAAGTTTACAATATGATATTCTACCTTAAAGTGTATCGAATCTAACTAAGTTAGAGTATAAGTGTAAGGAAATATAATAAGGTTATACTTTCCTTACAATACAACATGAAGCGGGAAAAACTTGTAACAAAAAAAATTAACAAGATATAAATCTTTTAACCTAAAGAGAAGGGTATCCAACAACCTTGGATAAAGGTCCCTTGATTTATGATTTCAAGCAAGTCTTTCTTACCCACACCAGGTTAAGCCCTCGATACGACGATCGGAGTATCTGTCTTGCTATCCCAGAAAGCCCTCAACTATAAGGTAGTCGACACCTCTGTCTTCCTCATCACGGAAGCCTTAAACATCATGGTGTTGGAACCACTGTCTTACTATCCCTAGAAGCCCTCGATTGTAATCACCAACAATCGGAGTCGCACAAAGCAAGTCTGCACAAGGAAAAGTTTAAACAAGTTGTTCAAACTTTCTGCATGAATCTTGATAGTTGATAAGAGCCTCTCTCTCTAGAAATCACTTCAACAACATGTATGAACAGATGTCAAAGATGTATTCTTACTTGTTCAAATGATCTCCTATTTATAGGAAAATTTCCAACAGTCGGCTCCCTCCTCCAGCGGTCATATTTTCCTTAAATTTCGGTCGGACCCGTACACTTGTCACTCAACCAACGGATAGTTAAAAACATAATGGAAAACATCATTTTATAACTAAACATGTGTAACTAAAAGAATGAAATCATTTTATAATGAAACATCTGTAAGCATAAGAAAAACTGAAGTTTGGAATTTAAGCAAATAATAATTCTGAGTCTAACCAAAATGAAACTCAGAGTCTATAATAAATAGATATTCGGATTCTATTTTATAGGAATTCAAAACCTGAATTCTGTAGAAATCTGGAGTCTGAATTTCTTAGGAAATTTGGATTCTAGTTTCACCATAACTCAGAATATGAACTTACAGAGTATGGAGTCAAACTTTTCAAAGTTCAGATTCGAACTAGTAAAAGTTCATTGTTGAACTCATAAAAGTTCTGAGTTGAACTAGAAAAAGTTCAGAGTCGAACTAATAGAAGTTCCGAGTCAAACTTATAGATGTTCGGAGTCGAACTCATAGAAGTTCAGATTCAAACTTATAGAAGTTCAGAGTCTAGTATTCAGAGTTGAACTTTGGTAGAGTTCGTATCCTGAATTCAGAGTGGAACTTTATTAGGGTTCGTATCCTGAATCGGAGTGGAACTTTATTAGAGTTCTTATCCAGAATTCAGAGTGGAAGTTTATTAGAGTTCTTATCCAGAATTCGGATCATAAAATAGAATGCTTCATATCAATGCATTATATGATTCCGAGGTTTTGAGTATGAAACCGATTTTTATGATTAAGAAAAAATATTGATATGTATAAGGAAATCTAGGTTAGGGTAAATTTCTTTAAGGAAGGAAATTTTCCTTAGAGAAGTAAAATATATATTTTTTTAAGTATAAGGTGTTTGTGATTTTCAAAACAAGAAGAATGGAAAAGTTATAAGGAAAACCTTATTGACTCAACAATTTCCCCCTTTTGGGAAAGCACAAAAAACCTTATGAAAAAGAATATAAGTACTTTGAAAAATATCATTAGACTTCGAAATTAAAACTTATCTCCCCTTATTCATGGATGATTGTGAATAAAACTAACTCCCCTTTAGGCATTGAAACTCTATGGATTGTATTCTGGATTTCCGGAATGGAGTTTTCATTATCATTGGAATGAAAAACTTTGTATTGAGGAACACCCCCTTACTTTAAGGATATCTTCACTTAGAAATTTTTCCTTCTGCATTTTAAAATTTTCCTTCCCCCATTTTGAGTATTTCTTTTTCCTGCTCCCCCTTTTTTATTTTCAAAAAGAATTTAAGGGAATGGAAAATAAATAAAGTACCTGAAACATTAGTACATAGTAACACAAGAAACAACCAACCAAAAATTTCATTAGAATTTATGTTTTTTACAAGGAAAGACAAATGCAACAAAAGAACAGATTGAGTCTGTTTGTCTTCCTTTTCCTTTGGGATAAAATTCTTCAACTAGGTTTTGATCTTCTTCAAATCTTTTTGATCCTCCTCATCTTTCCTCTCCAATGATTTTATCCTTTCATCTTGAGCTTTCAAGACATATTCCTGAGCCTTCATGGCCGATTCTTGCATCTTCAGTGACTCATCTTGCTTTACAAGCTTTTCTTTGAGCTCAATCCGAAGATATCTATCCCTTTTAAAATTTTGAGCAAGATAGTTAACCTTCCCATTCAATTCCTTCACTTATTGATTCTGAGAACTTTTCTCAATGATCAGCTCATCCTGAAGATTCTTAATCTTGGAATCCTCGGTATCAAAAGAATCTTTAACATCATTCTAAAAATGATCAAACTCATCCATGTCTTCTTCAACTTTCTTAGACCAAAGTGTGATTTTACAGCAAGATTTTCTATAAACATCATAATTGATGACAAAATATTTATGGTCAGCTTCAATTTCCACACACTTATCCATCACCATGGATAATAATTCTGATTTCTAATTTATACTATGTTGAATCATTATGCATCTTGAGTATATGGTGGGAAAAATCGGAATGGTGTCCGCCAATTTCTTCAGAGACTCAAAAACAAATTCGTGACCCAAATCTGATGACTCCGAATCTGATACCTTACTTGGTGAATGCTCTTCTTCAATCTCCACTAGATTTCTACTAGAATAACCCCAATGTTCTTTCTTCCTGATGATATCTTTTGTTGGTGTATCCATGAGCACTTTCTTACCTTTATTAGTTTTCGGAATGGGTTAATCATCTGGAGATTCTTCCTCACTCTCTGATAGTTGAACAATCTTTTCTTCATATATTTTCACCTTTTCTGCTCCTTCCTCATGAAAATTATTCTCATAGGATTCTTCTTCAGATAAAACATTTCCTTCTTTTCCTCTTCTTTATCATTTTCCTTCCTACCTTCTTTATCAACTCCCTTTCCCGAAGTGACAAGTTTTGCAGATTCAACCATTTCTTGATAATACTCAACTTGTGTAATTAGGTCATCTAGATCAGCACATCCTTCTTCTTATTCTTCTTCGTCTACTAATTCTTATTCTACTTATTCACCAACTGTTTTCTCTAATTCTTCAATAACCTATTTCCCTTTAGATGTTTCCGAAGTGAAGTAATTTTTTCCAGGAGTATCTGGTAAAGGTCCAGTAAGGATGGTTTTTGGAACCCGAATTTGCTTCAAATCCATCTATGTTGCTTTCAAAATAGATTGTACAATCTCTTCTTCTGACATCTTCTTCTTTAATTTCTCTTCTTTTTCTTGTCTTTACAACTGATCAGAAGCTTTCTCTTTTATGTCCTTAACCTCAGTAGGATCTAATCCAAATTGAGGGTCACCTTCTCTTCTCTTCTCCTTGTATTCCCTCCACTTAGAAGCCGCTTCATCTGGGTAGGATTTTTGCTTCTTTGGCTTGGGTGGTGCAGATTGACTTTCCATAGCATTCTAGGTCTTGTATTCAGCCACCACCTCTTTCAAATTTCACTTCTTCCCTGCCTTTTTATATGGTTCCAAAGTTTGTTGATCTTTCTGAGCTGCCTCATCCTCTTCCTCTAGTAAAGGGTAGAATTCTCCGGGTTCAACAGAAAAACCCATCTTCATCCTCTTTAATGTATCATCACTAACAATAATTACCTTACAATTTCTTTTCTTGTAAGTGCAAGCAACTTTAAATGAATCAAGACATCTGATAATGAACTTATAAATCAAGGCCGGATAAATTTTGATCTGAGCTTTCATATTCCCTTCTTTAATATTATTAACTGTAATCAAAAAATGTCTCATCAAATTCAACATTCTTAGATTTTCCAAATAATCTAAGATGTATATATCACTCTTCTTGAGATTATTCTTATCACCCCTTCTTAGTATTAAAAATCCTTGTACACATAGCTGTAGAATCCAATTATTTGAAGATAGATGAGAAATCTTGGCAATCATGGCATCTTTAAGCCAAAGAATTTCAATGCCTTCAATTTATTGAAACTTCCTTGATCATCCGGATGGTTATGCGAACAAAACTCAGCTTCACCTTCATAAGATAGACCCACCCAGCTTGCATCCTTGGTGTAAGAAAGAATATAAGTTTTCCCATAAGACTTGAATGAAAACATCTCTTTTCCATATTCCTTAAGGAAGGAAACAGACTTGTAAAACTCAACAAGAAAATATATATAAACTGGATCCTGTTTCACTGGCTTTGATAAGAAAACATCCTCCCATCCATTCAATCTGATATTCTTAGATAAAAGAGAATCATATTTGTAGAAACTCAGATGCACTAACCTCTCCTTGTAAAGTAACCATTTTGAGGTTGGATTTGTAGTTGACATATCCTGAGAATTAGCTTCAACAAACATTCAGAATGAAGAGCTCTAGAAGACTCAGAATGAGCTTTAAGACGGGAGGCAAAACTTCAACACGTGAGAGCTTGAAGATCGATGTGGGAAAACCATCAGGGTGACCCCTTTATAGAGGCGATGGATGTGACCATTGAACTTCCAAAAACCATATAATGCTTAAAAAACCCTTTTATCTGATCTGACGGTAGAAAACATACCTACAAGGAAATGTTGAATCCGATCTTTTGAGGTTTTAAGAAAAAAAATCGGATTTAAGAAAACTAGAATCTGATAAATTTTAAAACTCATAGGAAAATACCAGTAAGCAAAATATGACTACGAAAACGTAAGTAAGGAAATCATACCTTTCGGATTGGCCAGGATGTTTATATGTAATAGGTGATATCTTTCTTGATGAAAAATATGACTATGAAAGACTAACTAGAAAAAATATAAAGTTGAAAAGACTTTGAGTACCAAAACTCTTGTATGAAAAGTAAGAGTACGAAAATCCAAGAACGAAAAGATGAGTACGAAAAATTTCACTACGAAAAGTATGATTATGAAAAATTCCTGTACGAAAAGTTTGAGTACGAAAAATATCAGTATGAAAAATATGAGTACGAAAAATTCAAGTACAAATAGTATAAGAATGAAAAATTTTCAGTAAAAAATTTCAAGTACGAAAATTATCATTACGAAAGTTCTAGTTCCGAAAATTTCAATATGGAAATTTTAGTTACAAAATTTTGAAAAACTGACTACGAAAATTTTGATTACAAAATCTTTACCAAAAAACTGACCACGAAAATTTTGATTAAAAATGTATAAAAAACCGACTACGAAAATTTTAATTACACTAACAAGCAAATGTACTCCCCCTATGAAAATGAGTTTATTATTGTAAGGAGAATTTTTTAACAATAATTTAATGAAGAAGGATTACCTCATGGTTATCATTCCTAATTTTTGTGTAATTTATTCAAACCTATCGGAAGGTAAAGATTTTGTGAAAATGTCAGCAAGTTGATCTTGCGTTCCGATAAACTGAAGAATGACATCTTCTTTTTGTGTGTGATCCCTAAGAAAGTGATGCATAATATATATGTGTTTTTCAGTAGAGTGATGTGCATGGTTATTACTAAGGGTAACGGAACTTGTGTTATCACACAAAATTTGAGTGTTAGTAAAACTCTAACCATAATCTGTGAGTGTGTGTTGCATCCATAACACTTGAGCACAACAACTTCTAGCCGCTACATATTAAGCTTCAGTAGTGGAGAGTGCTACTGAGTGTTTCTTATTATAGTACCAAGAAACTAATGAATTTTCTATGAAATGAGAATTTCCAGATGAACTCTTTCTATCCATTCTACATCCACCAAAGTTAGCATCTGAAAAAATCTTTAAAACAAAATCATTTCCAGATGTGTAAAATAGTCCTAAATCCATGGTTCCCTTTAAGTAGCGAAAAATTATTTTCACTATCTTTAAATGAGATTCCTTAGGATTGGATTGATATCTTGCAATAAACATACAGAAAACATCAAGTTTTGTTGACAAGCTGTTAAGTAAAGTAGACTTCCTATCATACCTCTAAAAGATGTTTGATCCACTGGTTTCCCAGCTTCATCAGTATCAAGTGTGTTTGAGGTGCCAATATGAGTACTTATACTCTTAGTGTTGTCATACCCATACTTTTTAAGAATATATTTAATATACTTATGTTGAGACATATATGTTCCTTCTGGTTTTTGTGAAATTTTAAAACCAAGGAAAAATGTTATCTCACCCATCAGACTGATTTCAAACTCATATTTCATTAGAACTTCAAAAGAATCAGTTAAAGATTGGTGAGTTGAACCAAATATAATGTCATCAACATAAATTTGAACAATAAAAACATTTTTCTTATCTTTCTTTATAAAAAGGGTTGGATCTGCATTTCCCTCAACATAGTTATTTTGAAGCAAAAATCTTGTAGTTCTATCATACCAAGCTCGTGGGGATTTTTTAAGGCCATACAAAGAATTGGTAAGTCTAAAAACATGATCACGACGTTTTGTGTCTTCAAATATAGGGGGTTGTTCAAAAAAAATTCCTCTTGAACATAACCATTAAGAAAATCACATTCCACATCCATTTGAAAATGTTTAAAATTAAAGAATACTTCAAAGGCAAGTAAGATACGAATATATTCAAGTCTAGCTACTAGAGCATAAGTTTCTTCATAGTCTATTCCCTCTTGCTGATTATAGCCATTAGCAACTAATCTAGCTTTATTTCTAACGATGACTCCATTTTCATCACATTTATTTCTGAATACCCATATTACTCCAACAATGTAAGTTTCCTTAGGTCTTTCAACCAAGGTCCAGACTTTATTCCTTTCGAATTCATTTAGTTCTTCTTGCATGGCTTTAATCCAATCATCATAACCTAAAGCTTCATCAGTGCTTTTTGGTTCCAATTAAGAAAGGAATGCTAGAAGCTCTACTTAATTTCTTAAGGAACTTCTAGCCCTTACAGGTTAATTCACATCACCAATGATAATATCCATAGGACGATTCTTTAGAAACACCTAACTTGGGTTTTGCAAAACTTTTTCAGCAACATAGGGTAGAAATTCCTCTGGGGAAAATGTTTCAGAAATATTTTCTTGACCATTTTCCTAATCAGAAGGATCTTCTAACAAAGGTTGAAAATCAGTTTTTGAAAACAAATCCAAGGATATAGGTTGGGATGGTTTAAAAACAAAAGGGTCAGACTCATCAAATTTTACATGTACTGTTTCCTCAACAATTAAAGTGTTTTTATTGAAAACTCTATAAGCCTTAGAAGTTGTTGTGTAGCCTAAAAAAATTCCTTCATCATATTTTGGTGCGAATTTGTGTAGATTATATTTAGTATTTAGGATGAATACCTTAAAACCAAAAACATTAAAGTAGGAAAGTCTTGGTTTACTACCATTTCATAACTCATAAGGAGTTTTATTAAGAAAAGGTCTAATCAAAACTCGATTTATAGTGTAAAAAGTAGTACTTACAGATTCTGCCCAATAATGTCTAGCTATAGAATATTCCCTCTACATGGTTCTAGTTACCTCTTGATTAATTCTATTACTTCTTTCATCTACACCATTTGGTTGAGGAGTTCTAGGTGCTGAAAAGTTATGAGTAATACCTTTTCTACTACAAACTGTTTCAAAATCAGAATTTTGAAATTATCCTCCATGATCACTATGAATAGTTTTCAGTGGAAGGTTTTTCCCATTTTTAACTTGGGATCTAAAAATTTTGAAATAATAAAAAGCTTCAGACTTCTTTGCTAGAAAATAGACCCATGTAAATCTAGTGTAATCATCAACTAAAACAAAGACATAATATTTTCCTCCAATGATTCCAGTTTGTGTTGGACCAAAAATATCCATGTGCACCAACTGTAACGCATCAGTTTCTGAGACCTCCCCAATTCATTTAAAACTAGATTTATGTTTCTTTCCATATTGACAAGGATCCAAAACTTCAGAATAATCAAATCTACTCTCTGGTGGATCCTTAACTAGTTTCTTCTTATAGAGTTTACAAAAGTTTCTAATGTTATAGTGACCTAGCCTTTTATTCCATAACCAAGAATGATCTTCCATTGAACTTAGGCAAGGTATGTCTTTTCTCCTAAGGTCTTCTAAGTTCAAAGTGTACACATTATCTTGCCTATGGGCAGAGAGAATAAACACTTCCTTGGATTTATGTACTAAGCACTTATCATTCCTAAAATTGACAAGGTATCCTTTATCAGATAATTGAATTATGCTAAAGAGGTTGTTCTTAAGACCCTTAACGAACAAAACATTTGAAATCAATGTTTTACCAAGAAGAACAATATTACCTATACCAAACAAATTGTCCCTGAGCATTATATCCGAAAGTTACTTTTCCTCCTTTTTCCTTGATAATATTTTCGAAATAGTTTTTGTTACCAGTCATGTGCCGGGAACATCCACTATCCATGTACCAAGTATTGTTGTTGGTACTTTCTTTATCTTCCTGAAAATAAGAAAATAATTAGACTTTCGGAATCCGAACTAGTTTGGATCCGTGATTTTCATATAATAAAATTTTGGGTATCCAATTTTTTTTGGAGAAATATATTTTATAAAACCCAAGAGATTGAACTCTATTCAAAGAACAATTTTTCTTCCAATGCCCACCACTTTGACACATAGGGCAAAAAGGGGCTCTAGAATGAACAAAATAGTTCTTTTTAAAAACTGGTTTTTGGTGAATATAATCTAATCCAATAGTGTTTCCATGAGGTTTAATTTGAGAATACATCTTGTCAAAATTTTCCTTCCCAGATGTAATTTTTTCAAGAAACTTCTTTAGAGAAAATATTTCAGATTTTAGTCTAACGGATAAATTCCTATCCTCAGGAATCATTTTCTTAGAGTTATAATTTTCTTCAAAAAAATTCATCTTTAAAATAGCATTCATAAGATCTTTAGAAAGTTCATCCTTATCAGAATTTGCTTTTCAAGGTCTTTAGAATGTTTTTCTTAAAAGCTTTTCTTTATCATTAAGATCTAATGAAAGATCTGAAATCTCTTTTTTTATGAATTTCTTCCCTAGTATTTTCCTTGTCTAATTTCATAGAAATTTTACATTTTTTTGCTTCAAGTAACTTAGAAAATATAGATACTTCTTTATATAAAGGTTCTTCATTTTCCGAGGATGAATTATCTTCATTAGAAGTACTAATTTCATAATAATAATTTTTATGAAGAGATTAATTTGTTAATGCCTTAACATAGTGTACCTTGGCCATAAAACATGTATGTGAGAAAGAAGTAGTAGAAATGAATCACATATTCTTCTAAGATGATGAATCATATTCTGAATATTCTCTTTCTGAAGAGTCTCCACAGCCAACACTCCATGTAGTATTAGCTTTTAGACATTTCTTAGCTTTAGCTTTATTGAACTTCCCACCATTCCTTTCATAATTCCTCTCTTTTCATTCTTTATTTTTAAGCATAGGTCAATCAGGTCGTATTTGTCCACTTCCCTTCCATTCATAGCATGTGAACTCTGAATCTTTCTTATCTTTCCTTTCCTTCTTCTTATACCTAGATTGGAAATTTATTTGACCAGCTATCTTGTTCATCCTTCAAGCAAGATTAGCTAACTAATTATCTGAGGTTTCACTCTCATTAGATTCAGATTGGATAATAACTTTCTTAGACTTGGATCTAGTAAATCTCTTAGCAGTCTTATATTTCATGGGATTTGTTATTGTAGTAAAAGCAACATTACCATTCTCATTTTTCTTTTTGATGTTGTCAGCATCTCTCTTCATCCTAGTTTCATGTTAAAGAAGAGTTCCAAATAGTTCATCAAGAGAAATTTGTGTTACCTTTCTGTTCTCATCAATAGCTGTTCTCTTTGATTCCCACTCATTAGGTACAATATCAATAATCTTTTCCACAAAAGCTTCATCATCTAGAACTTTCTCTCCCATAGATTATAAGCTGTTCATGATAGTCATAAACCTTTTCTATACTTTGCTTATAGGTTCACCATAAGGAAAATTGAAACCATGATACTCAGCTCTCAACATACCTCTTCTAGTATCTATGACGTTGGATGTACCAAAATTAGTAACTTCTAGTTTCTTCCATATACAATTAGCTATTTCACATGAATAAATTTGGCTATATTTGTTCATAGTCATTGATCATAGTAGAGTATTGCGTACCATATAGTTTAATTGATAATCATGCTTATCTTGGTTGGTGAAAGTACTAAATTCCTTATCAGGAATTTGATAACCTCCAGTAATCATAACAAAGTTTTCTACCCCATTATCGATAAGGAAATTATTTAATCAATCTCTCAAATACTCATTATAATTGAAATAAAAAATTGGTGGTTTTGTAGGATTTAGTTTGTCGATGGAACCAACATTGATTCCTGCCATCTTAAAAAATATTTGCACACAAAAACTTGTTAATAACAAAAGATAGGATTAATGGAACTAAGTAAGAAAAATATAGAACAATGAAAAACTGAGCAAGAAAAACTTATATGTGAGTATAAGTATTTCAGAGACCACCTATGATACTAATTTTAGGATCGAAATAACAATGTAGATGCTCAATAAACAAGAGGGGGGGTGAATTGTACACTTTTAAAATTTCCTTAAACAAGGAAAGATCTATGTTTAAAAAAGTTAAACTAAGAAAATTCAGAACCCTTCTAACACCAATTGACGAATTGGGACAAAGTATGAAGTTACAAACTTCTATTTCTCTACACATTCTTAAATCTGGAAAGCGATTCCAAAAACCTGGTTCCGGAAATATGGATCCAGAAAATGAAAATTAACCAAAGTTTATAATATTAGATTCTACCTTAAAGCATAGAGAATCTAACTATGTCAAAGTAAAAGTGTAAGGAATATAAGAAGGTTATACGTTCCTTACAATAAAAAGTGCTGTTGAAAAAACTTGTAACAAAAACCAGTAACAAGATATAAATATTTTATCCCAAAGAGATGGGTATCCAATAACCTTGGATAAAGGTCCCTTGATTTATACTTTCAAGAAATTCTATCTTACCCACACTAGGGTAAACCCTCAATACGAAGATAGAAGTCTCTGTCTTGCTATCCCCGCAAGCCCTCAACTATAAGGTAGTCGGCACCTCTGTCATCCTCAGAAAGGAAGCCCTCAACTTCAAGGTGTTGGAACCTCTGTCTTCATATCCCCGGAAGCCCTCGATTGTAATCACCAAAAATCGGAGTCGCACGAAGCAAGTCTGCACAAGGAAACGTTTGATCAAGCTGTTCAAAGTTTCTGCACGAAGCTTGAGACTTGATAAGATCCTCTCTCTCTAGAAATCACTTCAACATCATGTATTCACAGATGTCAAAGATGTATTCTAGCTCGTTCAAATGAGCTCCTATTTATGGGAAAATTTCCAATGGTCGGCTCCCTCATCCAACGATCATATTTTCCTTAAATTTCAGAGGGACCTGTACACGTGTCACTCATCCAACGGTTAGTTAAATATAGAATAGACGACATCTTTTTATAACAAAATATGTGTAACTCAAAGAACATAATCGTTTTATAGTGAAACAACTGTAATCATAAGAAAAACTGATGTTCGGAATGTAAGCAAATAAAAATTCAGATTCAAACAAAAATGAAATTCAGAGTCTATAATAAAGAGATATTCGGATTCTGTTTTATAGGAATTCGGAACCTGAATTCTTTAGAAATCCAGAGTCTTAATTTCTATGGAAATTCGGAGTCTAGTTTCACCAGAATTCATAATATGAAATTACAGAGTTTGGAGTCAAACTTGTCGAAGATCGGAGTCGAACTTGTAAAAGTTCGGAGTTGAACTCATAAAAGTTCAGAGTTGAACTAGTAAAAGTTTGGAGTCGAACTAGTAAAAGTTCGTAGTCGAACTAGTAAATGTTCGGAGTCGAATTCATAGAAGTTCAGAGTCAAACTCATAGAAGTTCAAAGTCGAACTTATAGAAGTTTGGAGTCAAACTCATTGAATTTCTGAGTAGAACTTATAGAAGTTTGGAGTCCAGTATTTGGAGATGAACATTGTTAGAGTCTGTATCCTGAATTCAACGTGGAAATTTATTAGAGTTCGTATCCAGAATTCAGAGTGGAACATTATTAGAGTTATTATCCAGAATTCGGAGTGGAACTATATTAGAGTTTGTATCCAGAATTTGGATACTAAAACAAAATGCTTCATATCTTAGCATTATATGATTCTGAGGTTTTGAGTATGAATCCAATTTTTATGATTAAGAAAAATATTGATATGTATAAGGAAATCTAGGTTAGGGTAAATTTTCTTAAGGAAGGAAATTTCCCTTAGTGATGTAAAATATAGATTTTCTTAATTATATGGTGTTTGTGATTTTCAGAATAAGAAGTAATGGAAAAGTCATAAGGAAAACCTTATTGACTCAACAATGCCGAATTTTATTCATAATTTCGTGTTGCATAACTTGGCGCACCATAAATAATGATGATGTAGTGTTATTATGATCTTGTGTATTCTCTAAGTTAGTGAATTTATTAAATTGATGTTCTACAATTAAATATTGCAAATGACGTTACATGCATATAAATAGACAAGTACGTCTATTGTGCCATAGTGAACAAACTTCACGCTTAGTGAATTGAGAATTTTTGTGCTAAACAATTTCTATCTCGAATCCTCTTCCTTCCCCTCCCAATAATGAGAGACGTTCTTCAAGGCAGAAGAACAAGTGATCAAGAATGATCGACACAAGACACTCGCTTCACCATGCTAGAATCGGGAGAATGAGTGGTGTCAAGCGGAGGCCATCAGAGCATATTTGGATCACCGATAGAGGGATTCAAGTTTTGATCCATGTAAGTACAACAAGATAATCTAGAAGGGTCATTCCAGATGATCAACATCAATAACTAGGAAAATATAAAAGATCCATGTATTCTTTTCTTTATGAAATTAATTAAATTAAATATAAACATGATGTTCAAGATCCTCGCTAAAGGTTTTAGGCCTCTTCCATATTTATCAAAATCATATATTCTATTCCATGGAGACTGGTGTTCATTGTCCAATTGATCTCAGAACAACCCTTGATCATTGTAAAAAATAAAGTTGGGTTTCGGCCCAACTGTGATTCCACAGATCCCAGAACCTACACTTATATGTATTCTTATTTAGCTAAAATTATTTATAAAAATTAAAGGATATTTTGGGAGGGAATTACCATAATAATGGAATATGTTGACATATTCTTCTAAAGATTTGTTTGGTCTTCCTCCAAGATTATATATTTAGTTCTTAATTAATCTTATATAGTTATATTTTCCCAAATAAAAGAGTCCCATAGAGTACACCCCATTGATCTAGAAATGTTGAAGAATTAACCCTCACAAAAATTTTGATATCCTTTTCTAGAATAAATTTATTATTTACTTAAAATGAGCTCAACATGATATAATAATATTAGTTTTTCCACATTGAAGGTTTGATTGTTCTGGAATTTTTAAGCCCAAAGAATTTAAAAAAGGAAAAATAATAAATTTATACTAGAAAAGGATATAATAATTTTTTGAGGGTTATGGTGACTCCGAGTGGTGAAATTTACCACCAAGCTAAGCTAGCATAGAAATGCAATGACGATAGGGACTTGGGAAAACAATTTATAAACTAGAATATATATATTTCATCACAAAAACATGGTATTGTGATAAATAACTAATATATACCCAACAAGGTCTTGGATTGGAAAATGAAGATTGAGGTTGGCCCTGGAATATAGGATTCACCCTCTAATCATGATCATTTGAGATAGAATTTTTATTCCGGGTTAAAGGAATCACAGATGAAATTAAACCAGTATTTAAATAAATAAATTTAATATAATATATTTTATTTTATGATAACCTATTCTCCTTTTCCTTATGCTTGTGCATTCAAGGGAGGAAAGAGAGGAGGGAGAGAGGATTTCATCCACGGAGGTCCACCAAAAGAAGACTGGGAATTAGTGATAATAATGTCTAGAACTAAAATTCAAGCATCAAAATTTCACATCCAGGTGGGATGTGATATTTTAATTCCTACCCAATATTTAATTTTTACCAATAAATTTTTTAATTCAAATCACATGGTTATTATTATTGAATTTAATTTGTGGTAAATTGCATTATACGATTATCATTTTTGCTTCTTTTGTTCTTCTTGTCATTTTCGATTCCAGTGAAATTAACTCATTATTAATCAATTGATTGTGAGGGAGTCATTTTTGAGTCATAGATGTGGGTTAATGTTAGTTTTACAACAAGATGTAGTAGTCAGGTGAGTTGGTTAGCACACACCAGTGGTGATGTAGGCTCAGATCTAGAAAATCTCTATCATGGTGATGGTGAGGATGAAATTTTACTAGAGTGAGGATAAATATCAGGCATAAAAAACCAACTTTATTGGCCCATATAAGTTCATCAATGGATAAAATCCATTAGTTAAACTAATGATCAACTCTGGTCACCAATTCGTGTCATCAGACCTCGAATGTTTGGGCTATGTTGTTTGGCCAATCGATTGAGGTCTTTATGTGGGAGAACCCTCTAAGTGAGAGGTGAAAACCGAAAGTTAGTAGTTTCCAATTATAGTGAGGGCATTATTGGTATGGATAGGTAGAAACAAAAAATGGATAAATATCATTGATTGATGTTGGATGAAGGGTAAGGCCCGTCGCAGCGCCACTACATATAGGGAAATTTCACGAAGAACACCCAAACATCCAATGGTTATATCCATTTGGATATCTATGGTAATTCAATTTATTTTTGATTTAATCATATTTTAATAATGTCAAAGTTCATATTAGTACCGACTGCGTAATATATGCATGTAAGTAGCCAAAATGGACCTCTAATCAGGTAAAAAACCCAAAGAGATAACTTGTTTACCATGAATCCCTAATATATATCCAATGTATGTCATTCATATTAGATGATGAGAAGTTTGGAATATGTTCCCTTTGATAATAACTTCGAGAAAAATCATTTATTAGAGATGGTTGGTATTGAGAGTCGTGACTATATGAAATTCATAATGGCCCTTTCAGTAGACTATCAGTTCTGATGATGAGGGAAATAGTATAGAGGTTGGGTTTTGTGTATTCCCTTGACTTAGTTCTACACATGTTTTTGGTGAGGAATACCCATTATGGGTTTGAGTGGTGAAGTAATGATTATAGTGATTGATGATATGATGGTCATGTTGTTCACAAGGAATGGATTGGGATTAAGTGTTTTTAGAAAATGTTTCACTATATATAATTGACTCATTTATGTATTATGGAATCCTTTATTTTTATTTCATGACTTTTCATTACATTGTAGAAATAAGGGATCTTTTAATGTTTATATTCTTGGAAATAAGGTAAATAATACACGAAAACAAAATAAATTCTTTTAAATTCACATGAATACATTATCATGAGTTCATACTGTGTATATTTTATGCATCTCATATCAAAGGGATATACATGGAAGGAAAGGGGTGAGCATGAGGCCCATTAAGAGAAAACTGTTTACATGTGATCATGAGGAATATCAATAAAAATATGAGAAATATCTATTTGAACATGAGGAATGTAATAAATAAATGAATAAAGGAAAATAAAAAATATAATAATAATAAAACGTGAATCATGACATGGAAATGGGGCTAGAACATTTATTTTATACATTCATAAGAATATCACCATGGTTAATCATTGTGGTGTCATAAATGAAAAATTACCATGGTTATTAACAAATGGATCAAAAAACATATCATATCTAGATATTAAACTCGTTACTCAATGAATTAGAGTGATTTTAGGGTAAATCTTTTATATGTTGTATTTAATATTATCCATATATATCATAATAAAACATTTCAAAAATAATCCATGGAGCATAAAAACTGGTTTAATCTTAAAATCAAGGATTTCAAAAGTGCTTAAAAACTAGATCATTATGTCATTTTCATCCAACGGAATGGGAATACAGTTTTCATGTATGAAAATACCAGAATAAATTTAATTATTTTTAAATAATGGTGAATACCCGTTGAATACAAGTTGGCATGTTTATTCAAAGAAGAAAATGAAATTGAATTTCTCAAGGATAAAATGAAATTTTATATAAGATATAAAAAGTGATTTTGAAAAAGGGTAAAATGAATGGGGAAAAAGGTCACCCATATATAAAAATAATTTATTAGTAAGGGTATTATCAAAAGGGTGACATAAGAGAGTAACCATAATATTTAGAATACATATCCGGAAAGGGATTCTTGAATGGAAGAGAAAAGAAGGATAATTCCCTTACCTTAAAGCGTTACTCCTAGAACATGAAAATAAGGAAATATGGGGCTTGAGGAAACATTTCAAAGAATTATTGAGACGTAAAAATGACATAGATTAATTGTTTATTGATTTTTAGTGAAAGGAAATTGATAAATGGGTGGGTATTTATTGAAAAAGTGGAGGATTTGTGTAATAATCGGCTTTGGAAATCTAGGTGGTGGAAAATAAAACAACATTGGATTTACCATGATTTTTAAATATTGTTTTTGAAATATGGGATAAATTTTATATTATTTTGATCTATAAGTGCTTATCATCATTTTATATTAATTATTTTGCAATGGAAAACTAAAATTTCCCCAAAAATGAGGTTTTTAATGTTAATGCTTCAATTTTAGACTTTGGGATGTTAATTAGTGGTTTGGAAATTGATTAAAATATATTAAAAAAATTGATATTAATATAGTAAAATATTTTAGGCCAATTATTTTTTAATTAACTTTTACATTTTTATTTCATAAATATAAATTCATTAAACATACTAAAATCCCAAAACAATATTTTTACTATTAATACGAAAACAAAATATTTTAGAAACTTCTCATGAATTTACCCTATAATTTTTCTATATTTTGGTTTCAAAAATTCATGTTTATTTTATCATAATAATTCTATAAATATGATAATTTAAACTTTTAAATATAATTTATTTAAAATAAATTAGCGGGTTGGAAATGCATAGTAATGTTTCTGACACATAAAAGTTTTAAACTTATTTTAGCATATATATTTAAATAAAAGTATTTCTATGAAGATATTTCATTAAATTAAGTATTATTCCTAATAAATTAGTTTATTATAAAAATTTCTATCTTTTCAGAATAGTATAATTTGGATTTGAAATGTCAATTTATCAAATTCTGTCTCAATTAAACCAGTTTTTATTAAACAAAAGTATTCATAAAATTAAGTAGATGGAATGAAAATTTTATTTATACAAAAGAATTAAAAACTAAATATGAGAACCATAACACCTTATAACACCGATGTATATCCTAATGGTAAGATGTGTGATGATGATAGATTCATTGGGTGGCTCAACTAACATTGCCTGAGTGGTGATTTCCACGAACGTGAACTTCTCTCGTAACATATTCTATTCAAGCTTTACATGTTATACCTTATATTGTGCCGGGTAAAGGGTAAACCCCATTGATTATACTTCCATCCCATGTTATAAAAATGGACTTCATATGTCACGTCTCTACTGGTTGAGGCCATCTCCTCCCCTTTCTGCATTAATTATCCTTTTTCATTTTTACTTATAAACACAAATTATAATGTTAAAATTATTTCCAAGAGCATAGTTTCCAATGGTCATGTTTGACCAATAGTAATGTAATGTTCAAATATTAATGGTCACATTTCCCTTTATACTCACTTCATTATTAAAGAGATATGGTTTTGTTATGTAAAAAATAATACAATACACATTTTCCCTGGAAATAAAAAATCATTTAAAAAGAATGTGTCATCACATTATTCCCACTTAATAAATTTCATCCCTTAAATTTTTAACTAATTCTCTTAATAGAGAAAAGTTGTGGGTACTTTTGACTCATTTTATCCTCTAGTTCCCACATCTCTTTTATAACTTATGGTTCCTCCAAAAAACTTTGAGGAAGTGGGTAGTATGATTCCATAAAACCTTGTCTCTATGGTCTAAGATATCCACTGACTACTCTTCACAGGATATGTATTATTTCTTTTGTACCAACTCCGGATTCAGTACTTGTGAAGGCTCAGGTATGTAATTCCTTAAGAGGGATACATGGAATATATCCTGAATTTGAGAAAGATTTTTTGGATGTTCTATCTAATAGGCCACTGCTCCCACATGATCAAGAATTTCATAGGGGCCAATGTTCTAGGGGATAAGCTTCACACTCTTCCCAAAACGTATAAATCCCATCCATGTTGATATTTTAAGGAACACTTTTTCTCCAACATCAATATCCATGTCCCTTTAATGGTTTTCAGCATATCTCTTATTCCAAATTTGAGTATCCTTTATATGTTGTTGGATAACATTAAACTATTCAGATATCTCTTTTATAAGATCAGGCCCAAGAAGCTATCCATCACTAAATTCATTCCTATAAGAAGGAGTTCTACATCGCTTCCCATATAGAGCATCATAGGGTTCCATTTGAATACTTGAATGAAAGATTTTTTTATGACAACTCAACTAATGCGAGGTGTTCATCCCATACACCTTTAAATTTAATTGACTGTTTTCTCTGCCCATCCCCCGAGTGTTTGAATAATCATTTGAGAATGAATATTAGTATTGGGTGATAGGCTGTACTAAAATTCAATTTGGTACTTATATCATGTCGAAGACTTCTGCATAATTTTTATGTGAACCTTGGATCATGATCAGAAATTAAAGAATGTGGGACTCCACACAACCTCACCACTTATTCTACATAAATATTTCAAATCTCTTCAAGAGATAAATCTTCCCTAATAGCAATGAAATGGTAAATATTAGTGAGTAAACCCTCTATAAACCAAATCATATTGTTTAAATTTAATATTATTGGGATACTAGTGAAAAATTCCATAGTGATATTGTCCCACTTCCATGTTGGTATGGGCAGTGGTTGTAATACCCCAATACGAAGTTGTTTTCCCACCTTCATGTGTTGGCACACCAAGAACATTGCAGTGTAATCTGATATCTTTATTTTCAGATTTTCCAAAAAAATAATTATCTTGAAGGACCCTATACATTTTTGTGATTCCCAAATTTATATATAATATAGAGATATGAGATTCATCCATTCGCCCCATATTTATATCCAGAATTGTTGGAACCTATAACATTGTATGAAATTTCAATACACATTCTTGATCAGTATTTAACTTAGGAAACATTTCATTCCTCATAAAATCAATATTCTTATGTAATAGGGGATATTCTCATTGATATTTCTTGATATTCTCTAGTAATGCTAGTTTATAAATCTTTTGGGATAGGTTTGATGATGTCCCTTCCCTTATTATCACCAAGTCTAGTTTTACTAGGTATTTAATAAAAGGGTATTATTGAATCCTCATCATTACCAGAACAATATCTTCTTTCCAACATAATGCATCAAAAAATTTGTTTTCCCTTTCAGAGCGCCATTTAATTAAATAGTTATACTATTTAAGTAGATCCAACCATCTTCTTTGTTTCATGTTAATTTTTTAGTGAATATATACATAATCCTTCTACAGTCTATGTATATATCAAATTCCTCACCATAAAGATACTGCCTATAAATCTTTAGATAAAAAACTATTGATAGCTCAAGGTCATGCATCAGATAATTATGTTCATGGGGATTCAACTATCAAGATTCATAAGAAATCACCTTTTCAATTATCATGAGTACACAACCACTAAATATAAAAAATACTTATCTAAAAGAGGGTAGATTTAACATAGGTGTAGTAACCAATCTATTCTTAAACTCTTGGAAACATTATTCACAATCCATTCTCCATATGGACTTATAACCCTTTTGAGTTAACATGGATAGAGGATTAGAAATTCATGATTTTTTTTTCAAAAAACTAAAATAATATCCTTCAAAACCAAGGAAACAATGAATCCTAGTTACCATTGTAGGATGAGGCCACTCCTTCACAACCTTTTTCATGGTAGGGTCGGCTGATATTCCTTTATTGGTTACAATGTTTCTCCAGAATGAAACTTGTTGAAACCAAAATTCACATTTACTAATCTTTCCAAATAGCCTGTCCTTCCTGAGAGATTTCAATATAACACTTAGATGATCCTCATGAACCTAACCTATTTTGGAAAAGTTCATAATATCATAAATTAAATCTACCATGATGTTATCATGGTAGTCCTTAAAAACTATATTTATCAAATCCATAAATATAAAAGGAACAGTAGTGATGATGAAGAGAATAACAAAAAACAGATATTTACCATAACTTTATCATTAAGCGGTCTTTAGAATATATTCTTTCATCACCCACAATTGATGATTACTATATCAAAGATAAATTTAGGAGAATAATTGATCCCTATGAAGGTAGTCAAATAAATCATCAATACATAGGAGATGGTACTTGTTCTTTACTATAATCTCATTAAGTTCTATATAATTAATGTATAGTCAAATTGATCCATCCTTTATATTCACAAAGAGAATAGGTTCTCCCAATGGAGACACACTCGATTAGATAAAACCCTTCTGCAAAATATGTTGATGTTTATTAATTAATTCATCTAGCTCCACATTTTCCATTCTATATAGGATCATTGATATCACCTTGGATCTGGGTATTAGTTCAATAGAGAAATCCACCTCAATTTTTAGGGGTGGTCTAGGTAGCGTTTCAAGAAATATGTCAGAGTATTATTGAATAATGGGAACATTTTCTATTCTTATACTTTTATTACTTTCTTTATCCTCAATGATCACCTCCATAAATAATTATACGAGAGTTTCTTCATGAGAAATCTCAGGCCACGATATCTCTCCTTTGAAAATAACTATTGGTTTTCCATTAATGACTACTGAGATTTCCTTTCTTAAGAATTTTATCTTTTCATTATAATTTGAGATCCATTCCATCCATAGTATAATGATGAATTCCCACATGTTAATAACTATAATATTTTCGATGAGATTGTTCTCACAAAATTCAATACTAGAGTTTCTATAAACTTTTCTTTATTGGATAATCCCTACATGAGTATTAACTAATAAATTAAATTAAAGTAGTTTAGGGATTGATTCTATATTCATTGAAAACATTGAATAAATAAAGTAATGCATATAACCATAATAAAACAAAGTACATGCTAGATTTTAGAGAACAACTATAATACTTTCCACCACATTATTTTAAGCCTATAATTTAGATATTATGATAAAAAAATTACTAACCATGATCCCATGGCATTATATGATATTGATGTTGATTTCCCTCCACTACTTTCTTATTGTAACATTGATTGGTAATGTGCCCAAGATGTCCACACATACAACATTGGACTTCTAGTGGGGCATGCACTATCTTCCCTTTATCTTTAGTATTGAGAAGTTGTGGTTTCACCTCACTATGATAGTTTTAAGCTATATGGACATCTCTTCCAAACCTGTGGTATTTTCCACTTCTATGAAAGAAGTTACCTGAATGCTTCTTCCCATATTTTTTTTCGTCTGGTAAGTTTCACTTTATTTCCTCCTCTACCATGATCAACGTTCCTCCCTAATTTTGGATCTAAATATCTCTTCTTTTCAATTGATTTTTTTACCAATGAAACTCTCAGAACACTAGTTAAACCTTTATAGTACTCCTCACTATCTCATCATACCTGTCATAGTCTTGATTTGCTAGATTCCTCCATAGATGGGATCCTACTCCACTGAATAATCTATCAACATTTCCATTATTATCCATAATAAATCTAGATGCCTAATAAGAAAGTTTTATAATGTTCATCTCATAACATCCCCTAGAATCATTTTCCAACTTCTTTAGATCTATGAATTCCTTCTCCATTTTCATTCAAATCGAATGGGTGACATATTTATTGAAAAATTATCCCTAGAACTCTTCCGACTCAACAAAATCAATATCCCTTCTTGTCTTTGTTTTTTTAATCAGTTTTCACCACCTATCAACTTCTCCCTATTATAGGTAAAAACCAGGGTGGCTTTACATTTCTATGATGAATAGTGTATAGAAAAAATATGTTTTATAGATATTATCCATTATTCAGTAATTAATGGCTCAGTAGATCCACAAAAATATTGTGGACGTTGAAGCATGAAGGACTCAATGGAAAGTTATTCCCTTTGAGGTGAATTTGGTCTCTCGACATAATTAATGTTATTATTCATAACTTGAGTTGGTTTATTCATCAATCCCATGATGTTTTCCATTATATCTCCCTTCATAGGTCAATCAGTGCCTAGTCCATTATTCTCATCATTTACATGGTTCCTATAATTTCCATCTATTTTATAAAATAATTAAACCATAGTGAGAAATGTGTTTCTTTTATGAATATTATAATTCTAAATAATTTTTTGTCTTAAAATATCATCCTTTAATATGTTATTAATAACAACAAATATTTTTTTTACAAACCCTTCATAATGGTCCACAAAAAGCATCTTATTAACCAGATATATCCCGTGGGAGTGTCAGAAAAAGTGTGCAGTAAGGCTCATTGTCTTGAACTAGTTCCTATTTGGGCCTAGATAAAATTAGTGTTTTTGGGTGTTACCCCTAGATACATCTGTTCCAGAGATACATCCACTTGTTTGTGTCCATAAATGGATTTCATCATTCAAACACAACATACAGATTATTTCTCTAAAATATGAATTTTTTGTATTCTATTTAATCATTAATATGGGGTTGGTCCTAATGATTTCAAATCATAATTTCTACAAATACATAAACCTTACTTTTATATCAAGTATGGAATCCCACCTTTAAATTATATAACCTTTAATTACATCTAACAAACATATGATATTTTAATGTTATGTTTCATGAAAATAAGGTACATAGTACCTAAAAACATAATAAATTCTTCTAAATACACTTGAATACATACTCATGGGGTCATCCTACGTACATTTACTAAGTATCATATCCTAGGGACATACATCATAGGAAAGGGGTGAGCATAAGGCCCAGTAAATGTAATCAATAAACATGTGATCATGAGGAATATCAATAAGAACACAAGGAATTTCAATAAGTCATGAAAACATAAAATAAGGAATATCAAAATAAAAACAACATGAATCATAAAAAGAAAATGTGTCTAAAAAATGTATTTTATATATTCATAATGATATCACGATGGTTAATCACCAAGGTGTCGTAAATAAAAAATTACAAAGGTTATTCACTAAGGTATCATAAAACATCTAATCTATAGAGATTAAATTATTTACCCATTTCATTTCAGTGATATCAAGGATAAAATTTAATATGTATTATTTAATGATATCCCTATATAATATAATCAAATATTTCATAAATAACCCCTGGAGAATAAAAAAAATGGTTAATATAAAAAATAATGGCATTTCGAAAGTGCTTAAAAACATGGCTATTATATCATTTTCAGATCATGGAAAAGGAATAAGGGTTCAATTTATGGTAATTAAAGAATAAAATAAATAATGTTTAAATTAATGTGAATACCCTTCAAAAATAATGAGTCTTGGGTTTAAAAAAAAAAATAAAATAAATGAGAATTTATTGAGGAGAAGAGGAAATTTTTTAGAAGTATGTTGGACAACATAACAGGTATAAACATGGATTTTTAAAAGACTAAATTAAATGATAAAAAGGTATCCCATAGATAAAAATACATTTTGGATTAATGGTATGATTAAAATGGTGATATTAGATATTAAAGATAACTTTTTGAATATATATATGAAAAGTGTTTTATTAATCGATGAGAAAAGAAGGATAATTCCCTTACCTTGAAGAGTTACTCCTAAAACAAAATGATTGCAACCTAGGGGGATTGAGGTCACATAGGATGGAATTATTAGGAGGTAAAAATACAATATATTTATGGATTATAGATCATGAGTGAATGGAAATGGGGAAATTTGTGGGTATTGATAGCGAAATGGAGGATTCGTTTAATAATTTCCAAATATAGGCTTTGAAAATCATGGTTGTGGAAAATTAAAAACCATTGGATTTATGATAACTTTTTACATTTGGGACATATATTATATTATTTGAATCCCAAAGGGTCAATATTAATATTATATTAATTATTTTGGCATGGAAAAGTAATGTTTCCACAAAAATAATGTTTTAATGTAAAAGTTTCAATTTTAGAAATTGGAAAGTAAATTATAGGTTATGAAATTGATTAAAAACTAATAAAATATGTTATATTAATAAAATAAAATATTTTCTTATATATATTTTGATTAATTAATTATTACATCATTATGACATAATTATTAAGTCATGAAATATACCAAAAACGAAAAACTATATTTTTATTATTCACGGAAAAACAAAATATTTTAGAAAATTCTCACAAATTCACCTTATCCTAATATCTACATTCTGATTTCAAAAATGATGTTTAATTTATAATAAGATTTCCCTAAATATGTGAATTTTTCTTTTATATATATATATAATTATTTATTAATAAAAGAGTGGGTTGAAAATCATAGTAAAATTTCTGAAACGTAATATTTTTAAATTTATTTTATTATTTATATTTAAATAAAAATGATTTTTTCATAATAGCTTGTAAAAATAAGTATCATTCATAATACCTTATTTTATTATAAAAAATATATCTTTTCAAAAAAATAAATTTTTGATATGATAAGCGAATTTATCATATTCCATCTCAATTAGACCTATTTTTATGAAGAAAAACAATTATTAATATTGGATTGATGGAATATAAATTATATTTATACAATGTAATTACACACTAATGCCAAGAAACATAACCCCATATAAGACCTGTGTACGACCTATGGTTACGGTGTGAGATGGTGATAGATTCATCGGGCAGCTTGGCTAACATTTCCTGAGTTGTAATTTCCACTAACTTGAACTTCCCTCATAGGTGATTTGTTTCAAGAATCACTTGTTGAATATTGGATTGGGGATCAGAAAGGTAAATCCCTAGTGATGATACCTCCCTTCCATGATCTGATAAATGGGATTCTTATGACATCGGTCTGTTAGTTGATGACATTTGTTCTCCTATCGGAATTAATTATCATTTTTCATTTATACTTATAAACACTAATTATAATGTTAAAATTATTTCCAAGGTTAAATTTTCAGACAATCATGTTTGACCAACTGTCATATAATGGTCAAATCTAGATGGTCATATTTCCCTTTATACTCACTTCATTATTAAAGGGATATGGTTTTGTTGTGTACAAAATAATATAACACACATTTTATTTGGAAAAGCATAATTAATAAAAATTATGGGTCATTATAAGTACGCTCCTCCTTTAGAGCTAAACTGAGTCTAGGGATATGTTTGGAAATTGTTTTTTTCTCTTCCAATAGAGTTTTTTGGGATGCAAGTCTTCTTTCGGGTCTTATCATGGTTGATGATTTTTTTCCTTTTATTAAGGGGAACATGGTGCAGGTCACCCATATATGGGGCTGGTAGCCCTCAGACATCATTTCATCCTTGATGGTGTGAGTTTCCCACTCCTATCAAACCACCTATTTTGGTCTTCAGGCATGGGGATCTCATATGTGAAATTGATACATGAGAAGATCTCAGATCTATGTTTTATTGAATTTCTCACCTATTTTCCTATATAGCTTGTGGGTGGTGATGTTCGAATATGTTTGGTTACTCATGGTTTATGGTCCCTTTGGGTTTGAATCTCTCAATAACACCACAATATTTTGTTTTATATTTCTCTTCAAATAAATTTAATTTCTTCGATAGATTATGATTCATTAAATATTATGTCTAAATGATCCATTATATAGTACACTATTATAACATAACCATTAAAATTTATGGTATGAATAATAATAACCACACTATGAAATATATATATATATATTAAGGTCATTCCAAATAAAAATATATTGATTAATTATTTTGAAATAAGAAATCAGTCTTTCAGTAATGTCATTTTTTTCTTAAAAAATACATGTTCCTCAAATAAAATATATTTATTTTGAGAAAAAAATAATATAATTAATTTAAAAACACTATAAAAATTTTATTTGATAAAATTGGAATAATTTTTGAAATCATTATATCAAAATTATCTTATAATTAATTTTTTATAATTTTTTTAAAAGTATATTTTTTAATGAACAGTGAAAAATAATTATTTTATATTGAAAACTATCTTTTATTTTAATGATTTTTCAAAGTACCATTCTATTTTTTATTACATTAAAAATATAAATAGAGCGTTTTAATTAATAACAATCCAATAAATGGAATTGAAATTAAAATTATACAATAATTTGCGTAAAAACATGTTTATATACAAGAGGCTTTGTTATGAAATATCTTTTGGAATCGCGTTTCATGGGTTAAAATTTAAATTACTTTTTTTTCACTTCTGTGAATTGAATTTGTTAAAATGGATTCCATGTTTTGAATTGGGTGGATGTAATTTCATAAATCGTTCCCTATATGTTTTGATCTTCATGAGTGGTATCTGTAGTAAATATTTTTTACACCAGTTAGAGTAAACTGAGATAGAAACATGGGGATAAGGAATAAACAGTACTACAACATTTTCATTTATCCCATTGGATGAGTAGATTTTTCCAAATATCATCTAGGTTTAAAAAAATATGGTCACATTATTATTGGAATGATGTGGCTCAATTTATTTGGATGAAGTTGGGGATGAATGCTATCGACCTGTACTATACACCAGACAATAACTGTTACGGTTTAACCTCTACACTGAAGTAAATAGAAGTTATATGGGGTAGAGTTCCCCTACAATAGAGGATAAATTCCCCAAACCCAAATTTCAGGGAATTATAGTAATACTGACCAACTGTTACATAGTTTACCGATGACATCGATAGAGTACTGTAGCAGTAATGAATTACTGTACCAGTATGCAACATGATACTATAAGGATGTCGACATTGAGATATTATTATAGAAGCATGTGACTGGTGATACGAGAATATCACTATAGCTCTACAGACTTCTAGTCACCAGTAATTATAGCAACATTGAATTGTGTGGCCATGAAATTGTAACGTAATGGACCTACAGTGTAGTTGGTGGAACAGTAAGACCATCTTCCTTTATGATCTCATTTACGATAGGATTTTTATATGTGTGAAAATATGAACATATCCTTATAATTATTCTCAATAATTTTGCAAAGATTTCTACCACTCTGTGGACATACGGTTTTTCCCGAACCACGTAAACCACTATGTCTATGTTCACCTTCTTATTGTTCTTTTCTTCTACGTTTTCATCATATTAAGACTAGTATATCATTGTGAAAATTGGAATGTACAAAATATTTATTCCATTTTTATTTAATATTTACCTTTATATTAAATTTTAAAACAATAGAAACTATATTTTATCTTCTCGACTTTAATACCTCTAATATTTTTCATAAGGATAAAAAGAAGTTATGTTTGATCCTAATTGTTTGTTTGAAAGATGAAGTATTTTTTTAATATTTTAAATTATTTTGTATTTTTATATTATGAATAATTATCTTAAATTCTTATGAAATACCAACATATTATTTATTCAATTAATATAAAAATAAAATAAAGTAATTTAAAAATAATAAAAGTAATAAAATTTGAGTGAATTATTTTTACTTTGAAATTTTTAGACAAATATAATATTATAGTGATGTTATAAAAGTTTATATTTTAAATCACACTTTATCTTGATGAATTTAAAGTCAAATTAAATCAATAGTGTCAAAAAACAACATTATTGATATTTTATGAAGACTAATTCTTTTAAAAATTATTTAAAATTTATAAAAAGGATATATTTTCCCCAAAAATGGGATACCGTTGAAAATATTACCAATGGTATATTCATGGGACAATTTTAGTTTTATGGTAACATTCTTTATGTTTAAATAGTATAGAACATTAATATTATGGTAATTGACAAAAGGGTTAATGGGAGGTTAAAACTAAGTAATTAGAGTGAAAACATGACCAAAAAATTTCCAACTTTTAATCGATGAGGGGATTTTGAGCACATACCCATTTTATATTTTAATTTTATCAATTTGGGTTGATTTTTCTATAAAACATTATCTATATTAATTTAATACTTTAAATAATTACAACAATGATCCTCACCCTTTTTAAAAGGGATCATGTTATCCTCCATTACTCACACATTTTGAGCCTTATAGTTTAGAGATACCTAAAATAATACCTTAATATATTCATTAAATACATCCTATAGCTTAATTTCATTCCAAAAGACCATCCTTTCAAGGGATAAGATGTAATCCCAAAGTAGTGTCTCAATGAAGGGTACAACTCTCAACCAAGTATTGTCAATTATTTCTCATATTACACGACCACTAAATTTATAGTATTAATAAAACAATAATATATTTATTTTAAAAAATATAATAAAATGTTATTATGATTTTTTAACCACAATTATTTTCCTACTTTTTCATTAAATGACAATATATAGTATTGCCCATGCGTACGTGTGGACTACCACCTACACATAGTGATAAAAATCAGTTTCTGTCAACATCATTCATTAAAGGTGATTATGATGGGTTTAATGATTATATTTTTAATTTAATGAATAAAAATTATTCTCTAGTTATTATAAAATTCCCCCCTTTTTACCTTCTCATTTGTTTGAAAATGACAACATCGCTCATTTATACATGTCGACTACAACCACCACAAATCGATTTGATTCTTTTTTGATTTTAGTGTTACATGGATGGTAATAAGTATATATTTAATATATATATATATATATATTATACATATGATATTTCAATGATATTTTAAAATTTCATTATTATTTACCTTTATTCCATTCCATCAGTCTAAAAGAAAAAACAACGTTAACCCTTTTATTCGTCTTACCATATACATGAACAGTGTAATTTATACTTCGCCCTATACATTAATGAGTGAATATATATATATATATATATATATATAAATATAAAATATATTATATTTATATAACTATTAATATTATGGATATTATGGAACCATGATCATTATACAAATAATAGAACCACTGAACAAAAACTATAATGAAAAATGAAACATTTAACACCCAGAAATAAAGATTTTTATAAAGAATTATTAATAAATGGGTATTGGAATATTATAAATGGATAAAATATGATATTAAACGTATTTATATGATTATGGGGTTGAATTAAAACAAATATTATTTTATTACATAGGATGTTAAAATCACTTACGAGGAAAGTCGATCTTGATGTAATAGATTTGTTTTACAATCTAATTTTATTTTAAGATTATTTGTTTTTGAATTTCCAATGAGGGAAATTATATGATAATTATCAAATAAAAAATTTTAATTTTATTCCCCCTTTTTATTCATGAACTTTTCAGGTAATAGTACCATTTTCCAATCTTGGCTACAAATAATTACCAAAAAAATGTTTTTTAATAAACATTAATTTATTTCTTATTGAGTCTAGAATGATTTTATTCCATGTCTATGTTTTTCTAAAAAATATTTCAAAATTTTTTTCAGTACTACCCTTGTTTTAATCATTTCTTTCCCATTTTTGAATTTCTTAATTTTTTTAAAATGAATAATCATTTCATTTTTCGAACAATGAAGTTTTTAATTTTAAATAAAAATATTAAAATGAATTTGTGATTTAACACACACAACATGAATATAATTTCCCACCATCATAAAAATTTAATGATATGAAGACTAATTTATATGATTCCAAATTTTATTTTAATGAAAATTATTTCTATAATATTTTGTAAATTTATAGATTATGATAATTGATTTCAAAGTGAAACTTATTTTCTTCTTAGGAAATTTTCTAGATATCTTTTAGAGATTTTATAAACTATGAAAACACCCATTGATGTTACTAGGGATATGATCCAATGATAATATCTATATACTTTATCTATATGTTTTATGATTATGAATTATTATTGTTTTTTATTCTTGATTCAATACTAATAATTGTTGACTTTGAAGGTATTTTGATAATCAATTTTATTTTTCATTCAAAATATAAGGAACAAAAATAATGGGAAAGTGATGGGTGATGCCTATTTATTGATATCCCATAAATGTATTGATACGTATCATAAGAAAAAAACTTCATTCATTCCATATTATTTGATTATTTTGTTTAAACAAACCAATTTATTAATAATAATGTTTTGGTAGAGAGGCCATGATCGTAAGACTTATGATATCTCGGTTGAGAGGCCTTGATCCTGGATTTAAAAAATTATATATTTACTTTATTATGAATTCAGTTTTATTTTTCGATGTGTTATTAATGTTTATGCTATCCATGGATACTCTTACAACTCATGTGTTGATTAAATTGCATGTGTTTTTATTATACATTCGTCCACGTTGATTATACATTATTTACATATGATAGATTTAGCTATATGTAACCCTTATTAAGAATTTGATATCACAATTTATGTCTTTTCCCTTACAATGTATTTGATTAAGTATATTATGAATGATATCAAGGAATCAATAATTTTTCTCCTGCTATGTTTTTTATATTTCCAATATAATACGGGAATCATGTATGGATCATGTTTTCAAAGACAACCAAACTAATAGATCTTAAGTGGTGATATTTTTTATAGATTATAACACTGCAATAAAGTAAACATAGGGTCTGAGTTTCTTGACCTGTAATTTCTATAGATGGTATCTTAGACTTTTTTGTTGGATATTTGGGAACTAGATTTCAAATGGAAATATATAACAAGATTATTATGATGACCACTTATAGTAATTGATAAATTTCACCATTATAGGGTTTTTTATTTTATGGATTAATATTGATAATTATTATGAGATAAATTATTGCGTTATGTTATTAAATGATGGAAATTAATGAATTAAAGGGAATCAATATGCATAACAAATGTAAGGATTATTTTATAGTGAAAGAAAATATAGATTGGTGTTGGAATTGAGGAGGTCGTTTTCATATTAGGGTAGATGTATCAGGTTATGATGAATAACCTTTCCCATATAGAACAACCAATAATTCCATAACGTGTTTCATATATTCTTGGTTGATTCATGTGATATAATAATTTATCTTCTAATGTAACTACTAATCCATAAGTAGAGAGAAAATGGATTAAGCCCATTTTAAATTTTTTCAAAACTTTGGGACGTAATGAAAGTGAAATGTTGATTCTTATAGTGTATTTATTGATAAGACATTCCAATCAACAACGTTCATTTTTCTAAAACACTAATGAGGTTAAATAAATACAAAAAATGAACTTAATAACTCTTAATGATATATTCTTGAAGTAATACATTTCTCTAGAAAAATGAGCTGAAATATAGACCAAGATCCTCAATTTAATTAAGATGATGAAAAAGGTTAGGAAGAGTATGAGAATAACTTTAGAAGATTATCCAAGAAAGTTGCAGACTGTATACATAATATAGAATGAAAGATTGACTATTTCATTTATGGGATTAAAATGCATCCTCGAAATGGATGTTTTTTCTCAAAAAATTTCATCATGTGATAATATAGTTTCATGTGTCATCATAAAAGAAAAATAAATTTATAGGTCTTATAAAATCAAGGTAAGTCAAAAAAAGAAGTGGCTAACTGAACAACAAGGACAAGTTTTCAGTGTTGTTTCCCTAAAGCCAATAACAAGTATACTTAATATTAGAAACATATTTAATGTTTAAAAAATTAATTAAAATATATTATCATATATTGATTATTATACTATATAATGTTGATGCGATAATGACCTAGAGTATCTGTCACATTGAGAATGTCATAATAGTTCCCTTCAATGATGACAATCTTGAAATCCTATAATGATGTTCTTAAAACTAGTTCTATGGTTTGGTAATATACTATGATTGGGACTATAGTATATAGACTGTTAGTTGTGAGTACCTATAAGTGGATGAGTCTTATTCTCATTAATTTATCACTTAGTAATATCTATGATGTGATATTATGATAATAGACTGAACAGTAGGAATTTTGGATGTTTTAGTTACATTAGATACTATTATCTCTGGTCCTGGGTAATGGCCCTTAAATATTAATATTATCTTTATTACATGTCATGACTCATGAACTTATATGTATTGAAAAATACTATCACACCATATGCTGGTAGAAATTAGGGTATGTCGGTTGTGTCACAGATGAAATGTTATTATTGGATAAGTTGATGAAGGATTTGACCCTTTCAACTTTGAGGATGCTAATTACTTGGTCCTTTGTATTAAACATCACTATCTTAATAAATTCCATGAAAATGGTGTTACAATAGTTATTTGAGATATTCAAAGAAATATGTAGCAAGAATGTAGGTTGATGAAACACATGTAAATCCTATCTGATGTGATATGGAGATAAAGGGATTATATTATACATCGAGAGTTCATTTGTTGTTTCTAGAATTATTATATTACGTTCATTATCTTGAATGAGATGACCTATTTCTATATAGTAAATATTCGAATTTATGTGTACTTGCATAATTACATTATAAAAGATGCCTAGTGGAACTATACCAAATTCATAGTTTAATAGTAGTTTATTAGCAGTGGTTTATTAAATTAGCATTAAAAAATTTCATGAATTCAGTTGATGTTTTTAAAAAACCATCACTAAATATTATGAATTTATTAAAAAAACAACTCTTCCTCCACGATCCCCTTGCTTCTTCCCTAATCACCTCCAATTATCCCCTAAGATATCCATAGCCATGGCAAAATCTCACCCCTCACAAATGCTCTAGTGGTTTCTCACCTCACTGGCGCTCCTCTTTCCCCCGAGGCCACTGAGAGCTCAAGCCCCATGGGACCATATCCTTGCTAGCACCTGAGCCTTGTTCCCTCTACATCTCTTTATCCCCACTGGACCTCTCCCTCGCCTGAGTATACGATATCCCTTGAGCCCCCTCTCCCTCAACCTCTCACTCACTGAATGACAGACTTCTTATGTGTAGTGAAATTGTTTCTATTTTTTCAATTATACATTTTGATTAATACTACATGATGATGTTATGGTGGGATTGTGTAACGATATACCATGAGGTATTGGTAATTTACTTTTGTTTTTTCTTAATTTTTTCCCCTTATCATTGTATTGTTATTCCTTTATTTCAATGTTGACTCCTCTCAAAATGAAATTATTGAAGGTTTTATAAATCGATATATTATTTATCGATAACAATTTCCCTTATTGATATCTATCTACTTTAACATATGGTGTCATATTCTTTAGGACTCAGTGATTTAAATTGTTGATTAATACTAGTTTCATACTTTATTAAAAAAATAGAGGGTTGAATGAAATTTTGTTTATATGGATAATAATTGTTTTTAATAAATTTTGATACATAAATAATTGTTTTTTTATAAAATGGTTAATAGGAATTTTAATTAAACTATTAATTTTGGATTTAATTGGTTATATACAAAAATGTGATATTTGTGCTATTTATTTGATTATATTAAAATATAAATGTTATATAAGTATGTGAGTAATTTTATAATGTCATTAATATAATTCAGTATACAGATTATTGTTGCCCCTAATTAATCCATTTCATATAGGGGTCTCAACAAATGATATGTTGTCATTTCATGATATGTTAGGTAGATAACATTATATGATATAGAAATTTAATTAATATTCCAATCAAGAACCAATTATGAATAAAATATAAGGTTTCATAAATTCTTATTTTATGGTATTGATTATATTTTATTGACTGGAATTAATGTAGTATAATTTTATTAAATAACATGGTTGACATTTTTAAGTAAATTTTGAAATTCACGCTGAATAATATTATTACTTAATTGATTAATTATGTTGTAAACATTTTATTTTTTCAACATATATATTTAATATTTTCTAATAAATTTAAATAGCTGAAATTCCTTAGGTTCACGGTGGTGTTATAAAAAACATGATGATGTAATAAAAAAACCCTTGTGATTTTTCAAATTCAGAAAATTTGACTTGAATAATATCAAGACAAACATGGGATCTTACACAATATAGAGCTAAATTCACTTGTGTTCATGAAAAATCAGCACGATGATGCTCCAAAATTCTGAATTGCTTCACCTTTATAGATTTTGATACGGGGTAGTTCCTAATTAGAAAATGAATTGTTTGCCATAAATATTTAAGATATTTAATCTATATATGATGGTCCACAATATAATATGAATGAGGTTTATTTATGATGATATTTGAAAATAATTATGGGAATAATTTTTGAATATTATGGGATTTTATAGTACACAATGATGTTGTGAATGGAATGGGCTGGCATGAATGCTATGATGATAGAGATGATGTAATGATGATAATGGGATGACGTTGAAGGATTTTAGGTGGAAGTGAATATCCATGGTTATTATAAAATGGACCTATTTAATTCTAATGAAGTATGGTTTATTTATAATTTTAGGTAATTGATAATGGTCATTCGGATGAATTATTTATGGTGATTCTAGATTAATATGAATATTGTTTCCCATTAGTTAAACTAAACATATGTATTAGTTTTAAAATTATTTTTCTATTAATTTATCTTAACTATGGAAAATTAATGAGGTGTTTCCATTCTTTGATTAGCTACACATTTTATAGGATATGTGTCTATGTAATAGTTAAGTGAAATTGGTATATTTTTTCTGCTTGATGTTTCTTGATATTGTTTAATGTTTCTTATAGTATTAATATATTTTTTTATTTTTTTATTTTTCTTCTGTTTTTCATACTAAACAATATTGATGTTATTTTAGATAAGTAATATATTTATTGTTTATTTGAATAGAATTATTTGTAATAACTAATTTTCAATGGAAGGGTTAGTGAGTGATGTGATATTGTAGTTTCTTTGATGGATAATAGATCAATTGGTTTTGATATATCTATTGTTTATCTTTTAAAATTTATTTGTTCATGCATATTATACACTGATGTTTAATGGTTATTTTTTATTCTTTGGTTGTTTTTTTTCAAATTTAATTTGTAGGAACATTGTATTATATATGGATAAAAGTTGGATCACATTATAGAGAAACACACCTTAGTATTCTTAGGGATTCATGGATTTATTTATATTTTGAAAATTCTAGTCTATCCATTGACAGGGAAATAACATGTAAATTTCATAAAAGTAAACTTAGTAGATGGTTGAAGATAGATTCATTTTATGAACACTTGATAATGAAGAAATTCCATCCCAAATATTTGTGTTGGATTTGACATAGAGAAACAAATGTTATAGAATGATTGGGCAGTAATGTCAATCAATAGAACAAGTTCCAAACTTCATCTAAAATGAAAAATGAAATATAAAACATTATAAATGATGCTTTTGGAATTGCAATAAGAAAACAATAACATCAAAACATATAAGAAAAACCTGTTGAGGGTGCTATAAATAGTAATTTGACAAGTAATGTTTTGTGACTATAGGAAAACAAGTTCAAGTTAGCAACATATCATTGGATATTCATATTGATTCAATGGAGATTAATGTATGATAGAACGCCCATTAGTTGAAAAAATTATTTCATGATTTATTTAATGAAGAAAATCAAGATCTATATGGTGGATGTTTGAAATATTAACTTGTTTCTTTTCTGATGAAATTTTATCGTCTTAAATGCCTATGTGGAATTACAAATAAGGTGAGGTCCATTATATTGGGATTATTTCATGATGCATTTTCCTGAAGCTAAAATCCCTATGAATTTTTATGATATGAAAAATTGGTTAACAATATTAGTCTAAATTATAAAAAAATACATGCACATCCCAATGATTGTATTCTTTATTTGGGAGAGGATTCAAGATGATAATATTGGAAAAAAATATTCTTCTATATGGAATTAAATGGGTGATTCTAAAATTATTAATCAACATACTACAATGGAGAAGAAGAAAAGTAACACACCTATAGGGTTTTCTATTACTTCCCTTTGAATCCTTGATTGAAATAATTATTCATGTCATTGAAAACCATTGAGCACATAAAGTGACATTCTATTGATAATAAAAATGATGGGTTAATGTAGAATCTAAGAGATTCACAATCATGGATAAAATTTGCTTCATTACATCACGATATCTAATATAGTAATTGTAATTTGATATTGGGATTGGTTTTCAATGTATTAAACCCATTCAGGAATTTGATAACCAATTATAGAATTTGGCCGGTTGTTTGGATCCCATCAATCTATCTCCATGGATGTGCATGAAACTAATGTATTTTATCATTTATAATATTATTCCTAGAAAACAATTCCTATAAATGATATTGATGTGTATTTACATCCTCTAATTTAAGAATTACTGGAGTTATAGAGTAACAGTGTTGAGACGTATGATGCATCTTCTAGAAAAATGTTCAAAATATAGGATGCTCTAATGTGGACCATTAGTGACTTCTCTAGACTTCAAAACTTATATAGTTGAAATAATTATATTGGTTTGGCTTATCCAATGTGTAAAATTGGTTTTGAGATTACCTTACTGTAAAAAATGGTTCTTCTTGTGCCAACTATGATTTCTTGATGCATCTCATAGATTTTGGTTGAACAATTAAAAATTCAATGGTTCTATTGATCGTATACCACTTCCAATTTTTTGGATAGGTTTTGAAATATTGGAATAACATGGAATTTTTGAAATAGAATTTGGTAAGGTACATCATTTGAATGATATTGGGAAACATGTTTGATGTGCATCATTAAGTGAAATATGAATGCAAGAATGGATGAAAAAAGGTATATAAATCGAACTACCATATTGGGAATTTAAATTGTTATGGTATAATATTGATGTAATGAATATTGATAAGAATGTTTTTGAATATTTTTTTTTCACATTTCTTAGTGAGAAAGGTAAATCAATGGATGATCTGAATGCACAGAAGGACATACAAACAATGAACATAAAGAATGATCTATGGCCATATGAGAATGAAATGTTTGATCTGAAAATTATACAATGAAAAATAGGGATAAAAATACAATACTTTGAATTTAAATATATGTGAAGGTAGTTGATGGGTATTCAATTAACATCTCAAGGTGTGTTGACTTATACCATTGTAGTTTAGATGGATTAAAAATTCATGATTCACATACTAGAATGGCTCAGAGCATGAGGGAAACTCATACTCCCCAAAATTTATTAAACAAAAATAAAATGGTCAGGTGATTACATGAGGTACAATGAGTTTGTACCCGCCTGAGAATAATTGTGCACTTCCCATGGATATAATAACCATCTCTAATGCCTCCAAGATTCTCCTGTCTTAATAAGCTATCCTGGATCATTGCTGCTCATATTCATTATTTTGTTAAAAAGTTTCTACTTTATGTAGTCAAAAATATTCACCTACTATCATAAGAGTCCAACTTGAAAAGCTTTAAATAAATGTTATGATATGAAATCATGTTTTGAAAGATCAGAGCAGTAGCATCCAATTCCCAGGTCTTCACTGAAAACATCATATGTAATATGATACTACTTGAGAACAGAAGACCTATAACTTAAATTTTTACACCTCATCATCAACATGCATCACCAAACATCATGCTCCACTTATAAAGATCACATCCAAGAAGGTATCATATGGATCATCAGATAGTAAATTTTCCTAACATCAAAAAGAAAACATTCATACAAGGAAAACCTGAACACTCAATAAAAACATGATTTTCCAGATCTACATTTCCCATTGATAAAATCCCTCCATGAGGCCTCCACACATACATACACCACGAAGACCCCTCTCAATGATGATAGCTCCTGAATCCAAGTTATTACAACATCAAATATCAGAAAAAACACACTCAAATGCTACAAAAGAGAGTTATTCCCACCGAATTTGAAGATAATCAAAATTAGAATTCTATCAAGATCAAATTCCACTCTAACAAACATACGTTCTCTGATACTCAGATACTCATCCACAATTATCTCTTTGTTACAATATATTCCAAAAGACAACCTTTCTTGTTCCTCAATCAAAGGATATAATTCCTCCTTGTATCCTTACATAATAACACGAGTACAATTTTTATTTTTAACACTAGCCTATTACTTATCTCCATCTGAGGAGGATTCCTCTTCATCTAAGGAATGTGGAGGAAACCTCTTCATCTGAGGATGCAGGTGCAGAGGGATTTTTATTAACTACCTGGTGTGGAGGAATGTTAGCCTACTCCAACCGAATCCCCGAGGATCTAGTGATAATGGTTCTCTCCAACTTAGAGTAATTAGTGCATTTTTTAGTCTTCTAAGAATGGGTAATGATAAATCCATTAGAGTTAGTAATATTTTTATTATCATTTTTGGTGCTCGAGTGTAGATATTCATACTTAATTTTATGGATTCGATCGTGATCATCATTATTAGAACTACAAGAAACATAATGAGTCTCTTGTGCCAACTCATTAGTGGTTAGAATTTCTCTTGAAGTGTCTAAAATAGTTTCAGCACTATTGAACGCATCCACAAATACAGAGAAAGCATCATCTTGAGTGAATTGAGGTTGTGCTAGATAGGAATCTGGGACGGATGGAGAAATAACTGGGATATTAGGATTAAAGGGTTCACCTTTTTCATTAGGAATTCGTCTCTCATTATCAATCCAAACTGATTTCCCATTATTTGTCAATGGTTTCCCATTGTGATGATTGCTTCTGAGGGGATTCCTAGATCCACAATTCCCAAGGGAGTGTCCTAGATGTAGGCATTTAGAGCAGTAGCAAGGTAAGTCTTCATAGACCACATGTTGAAAAAAACCAGTGTCACCATTTTAGATCCAGATAACTAAAGGTAGGATTTGCGTATGGTAAAACTCAACACACACATGTGCAATAGATGGTCTTGTGATATTCTGAGTGGCATAGTCCATTTTAATGGGGTACGCTATTAATTTAGAAATAGGGAAGATGCCGATTTGTTTGAAGAAGTGCATTGGAAGACCTAGGAAGCCTATTCAAATGGGTAAAATAGGGGATTCAGGGTCAAAATTAAAGATAAAGGACCATTTTAGAATTTTCATTGAGCATACTCCAAAGGACCAAGAGCCCCTAGACTAGAGCTGATAATAGTCATTCTCAGAGGCAAGTCGTATCGCAACATTCAACGAGTTGAGATGACCGATCTCAAAATTGACAAACACAATGGATTCTAAAGATTTACGCATGATTTTCAATAGGGGGAGATGTTTAAAGAATTTTACAATGAGAACAAATTTGAGACCAGAAGATAGAAATTGAACCTCTTCATTTGAAAAGGAAATGGACGTGTGACCTCTGTGATGAAACTTCTTCACATGAACTGATTCAGCCTACATCGAGGAGACAACAAGTTCAACATATTTCCCATTAGTGTTCCCTAAAACCATATCTGTGAAGCTATGAGAATCAAATGGGTTAGGGAATCATTGTTCTCCACCCCCACTCTCTCTTCGCTGCACCATCATAGTTTTTCGTATCTCTTTTCACTCATGATTCAATATTTTTAGAGAGGTTACTAAATTTAGAATTTCATATATTATTACATACAAAGTTTTTGGTTGTTTTACTCCAATTTTTCACATTCTTTAGAAAACTATGTGAGAAAACTCTACCAACATCAGAGCTTTAAAACCTTTATAAGATATTTTCACTAATAGTTTTTTGTAATAAGGATGACCTTTCATTCATCATTTTTTACATTCAAGATGCAACTAACTATGTATTTTATTGAGAAAACTAAATTATAAGTCCATGTACATTATTGAAGGATGTATCCAATTGAGAAGTTATTTATTTATATTTTTGTAATATTAAGTTAAAATTTATTTTCACTTAATTAAATATATAATAATGTTTTATATATTTTATTTCAAAAATAACTTGGTCATTTGAAATCATACATGATAAATGAATCTAATCCTGAAGCCTCTATTTTTTAAGGATATTTAGAAGAGGAGTGTATTAAATTTTTTTTCTAGATAACAGAAAGTTATCGATAAAAGATTCAATCAATTTGGATGTGTTGAAGATACTACGAATCCGTCTCTACTACATGAGAAATCAAAAATATTTATTTCTATTAGCCAATCAGTTGGAAAGAGCTATAATGGTACACTGAAAAAAATGAAATTATTACTAGCATATAGAAATGTGCTTCTAGATACTGAAATTGAAAATACATATATTGAAGCTCTTGGGACATAAACAAAGATAAAAATGAGAGTCCGGACATGAAATGTGAAAGATATAAAAAAATTTGTTAATAAAGAGTATGTATAATTGATTACACGTTGTGTATGTTCATAACTATTATAGTCTATATGGATATTATGTTGACACACATATTTTGTAAATATAATAATATATATTTATTTTTTTAGATCATGAATATTGATACTCGAGATGATTTTTTAGAAGATATTAAGTATGTAGTTTAAGATCTTCTAAAATAGGCTAGAAAGTTCAAAGCTTACAATGTGAATGGATTTAAATTTTGTATTGTTGATCAAGAAGAGGGTTTCCAAACAAATAATAGTGGTAAATTTATGGTTTCCAAATTGGGATACTGTGGAAATATGACTGATATTATCAATTTAAACTACTAGGGGGCATTTTTCAGTTGTTTTATTCAAATATACATGGGTTGATATTACTAGGGGAATTAAAAGAGATTATTTGAAATTTTCTTATGTGAACATCTCTCACATGATGGATACCAGTTATCATGAATTAGATGGTCCTTATATATTATCATCATAATTGAAAATGGTATATTATGTGGAATATTTTTTGATGAAGGGTGAAGTGTAGTTGTTCATGTTAAACAATTAGACTTGTATAATATAGGTGATGAAGTGGAATATTTGAACTCTGAAATTGAATCCCATGAATATAAATAAACAAACTTATCTTACCATGTTGATATTGAGTATATTAGTCTGGTAAGGGAGGAAGAATATGATGAATTATTGATGGATCTTGAAAATGAAATGATTTATGGAAAAAATGAATGTATGTTAATTTATCCATTAACATATGAACCACTTATGTTATATGAGCAATGATTCATCATCATAACTATGTATATTTTTTTGTCAATACTTTTCCTATGTTATCATTTCTATAATTTTTTTCATGAATTTTTTGAAATATATATTTTGAAGTTAATTTTATTTGATGAAATGACAAGAATGCCAAGGAAGAAGCATTTCATTGATCCCAGTTGACTACCAGCCTCTTAGACAATTCCTCCCCATTCAGAAGGTTCACCATTGAAGGAGCGTGTTTTAACTCCTATTTACTCATGAGGATATTGGAGGGTTACAGTTATAGGTAACATTTAATTGTGAAAAAAATTACTTCATTTTTTTACAACTGAACATTTTTTTATAAAAGATGAAAATATTGTTATTACAAAGAGAAATATGAATAGTTCATATGTTTTTAATCTAAACTGATTGAAGATAGTTGTCATATTTTACTATTATGGGAACTATATAGATTATTCCATTGGATTATTTGTACACATTCTTGGCCAGCTGGTGGTGGAGCTGGTTACCCATCCGATTACATATTTCGATTAGAGAGTGTGCCTCAATCTTGAAAAAATGATGTCTTTTATTCATAGATAAAGCTAATTTTAATAGAATATGGTGTAATTTAATGTCATTACTTTATTAAATTATAAAATTAAAAAATTAATCTCTTTGTAAAAAATTTATTCCACTTTACTATAGCTGAGTGAGAGTTTGGTCCAATGCAAAGCACCATTTAGGAACATGTGGATCATATAAAGATGAAAGATGAAAAGGTCATCACTCTAAAGAATGTGTTGATTGAATTATATAAAAATATTACCATATCTATACCAGGTGATATTTCACTGATGGATGGTAGTTTGAAGTTAAATCACACAACTTTAAAATCATTTTGTACACAAACTTTTATTGGTTTTAATATTCAATTTTCATATACGACACTGTTTAATTTTCAACATAATTTACATAATGGTGCCTATAGTTGGATGTTTAGATGGAGATAAATATGGTATTGAGTGGAGTTTATTGGGATGATACATGGATTAGTGGATTTGGAACACCAATCAATGCGAATTTTGACTATTTCATATACATTTGTAGCTTTGAGAGTGATTACATAGGGCCTTTTGCAACAGATTGTCCAAAATGCTTAAGATAATTAATTTTATTAATGTGGTACATCAAAAAATCATCGATTTGGTGAGAGGGTATAGGATTTATATATAAAATATAGAGATTATTTATATATTGATGTTTTATAGTTTTATATCTTTTTTTGTTTGACTATTCTGGGGTTGTAGATTAATCATCTCTATTTTTTTAAAAATCAATATATAGGGGTTGTTTAAAACACTGAAATATATGCTAAATTATTATTATTTTTTACTTTAAACCACCTATATTTAAGGTGAATATTTATTTAGTGGTGGTTTTTTTTTGGTTTTAGCAACAATTTACCCTCCCAAAAAATGCCCGTGAGATTACGGTGGTTTAAACTGTCATTGTCCTTTTATAATTTTTTGGGAGGGGAACCGCCACTAAACAAATTTTCTACAATACATTCAAGAAATGATACTAAATGTATGGAATGAACTTGAGTTCAATGTTGATGGAAATTTTTTTGGTGGTTTTTTGGAAACCTTCTTATAACTATATGGCTATTGTTTAAACCACTACCATATGTTGATTTTGGTGTAGTGATGGTCACACACTAAGTGTTTCCATTGATCATGTTTGAATTGTATTTGAATTTAATTTATGAAATAAATATTATATTCAATACTGAGGAATAATTTTATCCATGATTTATTGATCACATATATTAAATTAGAATTTATTCACCATCTTTTGAATATAATATTTTTTTATACACTGGTTTGTTGATAAAGATATTTATTTATTTATAAAATATTTATATAGGTATTTAATAAATATTGAGACGTTCAAAAAGACTAAGATTGTGTCTGATGATAATCATTAATTTACAAGTCCATGAAATATTATTTTTTATTATGCATGTTATCTCACACACAATAAAATAATAATAATAATAATTTTTTTATATGGATAGGGGTTTGATAACTGTTAAAATAGTTTTTAAAGGTTAGTATGAAATTTAAAATTATTTTAACCTAATCCCTAGATCGCTAAATAGATGGTTATTGTAACACCATGATATTTTATGAGATATAATATTTTTAATTTCATTGATGTCTTATATTATAGACTACACCAAGATTGGCTTGTACTATACGCAACACCGTATTAGCTTGCAGTATACACAATACTATTCTTGGATCGTGTTACACACAATTTCAAGTTCATTTTGTGGAAATTATTTTATGAAACATTAAGTATAGATTTTGTTTAATGTATAAATGAAATAAGTTTTGATTATGTTATACGAAACACCAAACGGAGATTTCACTACACCCAGCCCTAACTTGGATTGCATTACAGGCAATCAAGACCTTCTTCGATAGCGTGTGTAGTACGCAATACCATGTTTCACTAAATGAGATATTATTATAATATTATTATGAACTAGCCGTTATGAATAGTAATACCCACTTTTTGAAATTTTATAAATTTTAACTTTAAAAATGGGATTCATTTTTGGATTTGGAATATCGAAATTATCCTAGGGTGAAGTTTTTATATTTTTCTGAAAACTTTCAATTTTTGATGAATAGTGAAAACACTAGGTTACTATTTAAAAACCGACTTTTTATTTAAATAATTATAGATATTATTTAAATTTGTTTTAGGTCAAAATTGATACATAATACCTATATAACTTCAATGTAATTTATTTGAGTCATTTTATAATAATTTGATATATATAAAAATGTTATTGAACTTTTCACCGTCTTTTACCTACCTCCTAGAAGAATTTGAAAATTTACATAAAACCTAATTTTACCACTTCTCTGAGTAGAATTTCGAAAATCCGAGATACATAGTTAATATAAAGGAGTAAAATGTGGTTCAATAAGATAAAAATAATTATTGGTTAATAGTAACATTTTACTTTTTAACCACGGTTAAAAGTAAATAGGGCAATTAAGGATAAAAATGATATTATTATTACCCTAAAACAAGTCCTCATTTTTTGGATTAGTTTAATTCGACCAAAAACAACCTTAGGAATAAAATATGACCATTTAGGTCCACTTGGATTAGATTAGGACATTTATTATTATTTTATTTAAAGAGGAGTTAAAATAGTTAAAATCAATGTTTAATAACTAAAACATATTTAATATAGGGTTATACATAAGATAAATTAGACTATAAATATTCACTAGAAAGATAAAAAGATTCAATACATAATGGTATTTTATTTATAATTTTTAGACATTAAATAATTTAATTTATTTATGACACAATGATTATGCAGTAATTACCTTATTAATAAAATATTAATATAATTGATATTATAAATACCCAAATAAATGTATTTTGAGACTTTTATGAATTAACCTAATTTTTTAGGTTAATATGACATGTTATTATTGATTTAATTAAATTTTTTCGAATTAATCTTGCAGTTATGAGTTTCCCAAAAATCAATTACCAAATAGTATCAAAATTGACATAAAATAGTTTTTAAAACAAATATTATATTATTAATTGTTATTTTATTGCTAAAAATATAAAGTTCGGCCAAATGAATTAAATAAGGTTATATATATTAATAATGAACAACTTGGGGTTCTCTTGGCTTGTTATAGAAATTTAATTAACCATGTGGTTTAAGAAAAAAAGAAGAAATGGTAAAAGAAATATTAGTTAACTAAAAGTTAAATCTAAATAATAAGGTTAACATTGTAACCTAAACTAGTATAAATTCTATCAGTTGAGAGGATTTAGACCCATACCAATATTATCTTCTAAATAAATCAATTTGGAGCTATTATATACCGAATATGAGTTTATTATAAAATAATATTTTATGTTTTTTCGAAGGTGCCCCTCTCCTCCCTTATAAAAGGGAACCCCTTCCCTCTTCTCTTAACACCATTTTGAGCCTTGAAGCTCATAAAACCCCTACAAATTCCTCTTCTAAACCTCTCTAGCTATATCATAGAGGTTCTGGTCTTCTATAAAGACCAACTCTTGTGCCCTAAGAAGAATTTTAAAGGAGGTGCGTTGAGGAAGAGGTAATCTCTTCTACCGACTATTTGAAGTTTCTTTCTTCTTCTACTTTTTATTACTTAGTTGATTCATTATAAAGTAATAACATCAGAATTACGTATATACTGATATGTTATTATAAATATTAAACAACCATATTTACCCTTCTATCCATCAAACGGAAAACAAAATCACCTGACGTGCGTACGTACCGAATACCGTCTCCACGCCGTGGTGTAATATGTTTTTCCACCACCACCTTTCTTGGATTGGTATAATGGTGTGAATAATAACTATATATAGTTATTATAAAATCATAATTATTCTGTAATATTATATCATCCACTCCAATTCAATTAAATAATTTTGGGAAATATATCATCGCTCGTGCGTACGTACGGATTACCGTCTCCACGACGCGATGAGATTCATTCTCCATGTTAACCATTCAAGAATGATAATAAAGTATATGTAATGAATAATAATAAAATATATGACATGATAAAGCTACTGTATTTAGGTATATATATATATATATATTTCATCCCCATACTTCTACTTACTTCCATTAAATTCAATATGGAAAGGAAAACAACGTTCATGCCTACGTATGATCTACCGTCTCCATGAATGGTGTATTTCATTTCATTTATCTATCTATTATATATATATTTATATATGTACTGAATATATATATGATATATAAATAATTATTTACATTCTTCAAGTATGTAAATCAAGATATAAGTAATAATAATATCAAGATCATGAAGTCCAAACACATCCGATAAATAAGATGATTTTACCCAAAACGCTGCTTTAACATTGAATTAACAATTGAACGAATAATATAAAGTCATAATTGAATCATATATGATATCATAAATTTTATTATGGTTATATTACAAGTTATTAATATGTTTAATCCCACTATATATTAGTCTCAGACACATATGGGAGAAATTGGACATAAGGTAAGGGATAATTTTTAAAATCTCATTTTTATTTGAGATTGCTTATATGTAAGTATTTACTGGGGTTATATTTATTAACCATGTACATGTTTTCTAATAATGTTTTCATGTATTTTCAAATTCCATTTTACCAATTTTTTACTTTTACTACATGGTATGTAAGGAATCTTTCTTTTGTTTACCATAAGAGGTACTTTTTGACTTTTCCGGTAAAAGTATGAGGAGAATGTTTTTTAACTTATACGGCATGAACCGATTTTTACAGTTTTATAACACCTTATTTTCATGAAGATTACTCTACATGATTTCATGATTATTTTCTACAAATCCTTATCATTTAAATTTGAATGGCATTTTGTAAAAAGAAAATGATTTTGAAGAAGAAAGGATATTTTCCTCAAGAATTCATTTCATGTGTTTTATCAAAACCATTTTCCATACAAGATGAAATTATTTAATATGTGTATGTGTCAAGTATAATGTCTCTATGATTTACATGGTTTCACTTTTCTTATGATTAAATGATATCCATTTTTTTATATGGATAATGTTATGATGGGATGATGTTTGTGAAACCCATTTTATTCATTGGGTTATGATGAATGATTTATGTTTATTTTGTGGAACAAGTAAGAATGATTTCATTATGAGATGGGTGGAACCTATATATCCCTCCAATGCATTGGGTAATGTTTTATATCTCATGACATAGACATGGTTGGAATGGTAAGTTAATCCGTTTCAGTGTTACAGGACTGAAACGAGGAGTGAACTCGATTCAGAAAGGGACTTTGTACACTAAGATGGTTTTGGAAGCAATTCCTTGCCTACTACGGAAATAATATCATGTTATTAATGGTTTTCCACAATTAAATTTTTTTACCATGCTATTTTATCATTATTAATGTTACTTTATGACCTATGCCTTACATACTACCATGATTTATTTCACAACTCAAGATTTTGATGTGTAAACTTTATGTTCATGTTTTGAAGTTCAAATGTATATGGTTTGTTTTATTTTCTCCATGCTTACCCTTACTGAGAATTTCAGCTCACCATTTATATGTTTTCTTTTCCCGAGGATATAAAGAAAGGTTTTAGGTATGAAAACAAAAGGGGAAGATCTTTAAGGGAAATGTTGAAGATCTTCCACCACAAATAGAAGATTATGTTTCGTGCTTCCAAAGACAATAAACTATTACGGTCCTTATGTGTTTGTTTTTGTTATTTATTAAGTATTCTGCAAAAGTAATGTAATTTCCTTGTATGTCAAGATTGGGTCTCTACAGTTGGTATGAGAGGAAAGGTTTAGTCAACCTTTGGAAACTAGGATGCGAGAACTTTAGTGAGATCCCTATAGATATTTCTACGGTATGTCTAGGGATGTCCCTAAGGTTAAGTATAAGTATAGGTTATAGTCTTAGAATTATGGTAACGATCTTATAATTTAAACTAAGATGTTAGATATTGACGGTACTTCCAATTTGTTATGTTGTTTTCCCCAGCGTGATTTTTGCATCTCACCCTATTCTATTTGGGTTTTAGAAAATGGCTGGAAACAGGAAGATTCACGATAATAGAGGATATGATGGACAATGAAATGATATTCTTCATGAGAAACCAAATGAAACAATATTTGGATGTCCAAACATTATTATTATGCCTAATCAGCAATCTCATAATATGATCAATAATCAAAACATTGGTAAGTTTCCAGACTCAACTAATAAGAGAATGATGGAGTTTCATGATGATCATAGTGGAAAGAAAGTTCAATTTATCTCCTGTAAATCTTTTGGGAAGAGGCATCAAGGAGAATGTTTCAAAGGAACTAGAAGAATCATTGGGTGTGGAAAAGAAGGACACAAATTCGGTAAGTGCAATGGAAAAGGTTCAGTTAACACCATGGAGAAGGATAATGGTATTGGTATGAAATCAACAATTATTAGATGTTTTAAATGTGCAATGTTTGGGCACTATGAAAACCAATTCCCTAAGGGAAATCTCATGAAGAGAATCAGCATGGTCATATGGGTAGTATTTATGTGGATGATGATGAGGAGACTACAAAAGATATATGAGATGAAATAAGTTTTGAATCTTGGTCAATTGTTTAAGAAGGTAGTGGAATGATTGTATGTTTATCAAGAGTTATGTTGTATAGGTAATTTAATGGTACTATGGAATAAAGAAACATTTAAGGATTATTACACTATTGTTTTTACTAAAGTATTTGAAAGTATATGTTAAATGGTACTGGTAACCATGAAAGGTTATTCATATATTTTTGGAAAGAAGTTGAATTGTGAAAAATTAAGGGATATAGAGGAAATGATATTTTGATATTATTCATGAGCTCATGACTAATATAAGGGGAAAGTGATATCATGGTTTGAGTATATAGAAATTTTGTAATTTTGGTATGTGGAATGGGTTAACTTTTGACTGCATTCATATTTTTGCTAAGGTTCTATGGTAATTCATGTTTCAAAAGAATACATGATTAAGGTATTGAAATGTTTGTAATATAACCAACACGATATATCTTATTATATAAGGGAGATAAATTATGGTATTCACATGCTTGGTATATGACCTCTCTAGTAATCATTTTCTTTATACTATGAGATTGGATAGATGTATTATGGATAATCCTAAAGACTGGAATGGATTATGTTGTACATAAGTCAGTATTGTTTATGTCTAGCATTTTTTTTGATATTATTTATGGAATGTTATAATAATTTTGTTTTCGAAAAAGGACAATCTTTAGGACGGGCGACAACCCGTCGCGTCGGACAAGGCTGTGGGAATCGAACCCACAACTGAAGTGCGACAGACCTTTATCTCTTACCAATGGCCTACAGGAAGTCCCTAGTTAGTAGAAACTAGTTTTATTATATTATGCAATATGATATATGAAGTATAAGTCCATTTTAGGAACCATATATGATTAATCTCACTATATATAGACTTATGTATATTTGATAACTTTTTCTACGATTTTGTTTGAGACAGATGGAATGACCCATCATTCTATCTCGTGATCTGCTAACACTTCACGAATGAAAATGTAAACATCATTTCTTTAAGGGATGAAGTGGAAATTGTCCATGGAATGAACAATGGTGAAATTGTACCAAAATCAAAAAAGTATTTCTTCTAATTCCAATTTCTTCAACTTTAGGGAAATGATCTTGAAAACCCAAAATGTTGTGCTAGTGCCCTTATATCTGATGAATTATATGGTACCTTAGATCATAAATTTTTTTTGCTTTGTGATTGTTTTCTTTTTCATATCCATGTCCTCTACCACTCCTCATCAGAAGTTCATCGTTATATTTCTCTTCCATATCCATATTTTCACCTATGTTGTCCTATGTGGAAACCCAGTGCTGAGTTACTTTGGGTGACTATTATGATTCTAAATTCCCTTTTTAAAATGATGTTTTAGTATTCCTTTTTATGATGTGGGTTTCTATGATTTTTTTTTCAAGTAGTAAACCATTTATAACCCCGACGAATTTCAAGGGAGAAATTTATTTTAAAGGGGTGTAGAATGTAATACCCCTAGATTTTATGAGATATATTATTTTTAATTTCTTTGATGTCTTCTATTCTACACTACACAAAAATTGGCTTGTACTATACAAAACACCGTATTAGATTGCAGTATATGCACCACTATTCTTGGCTCGTGTTACACGCAATTTCAAGTTCATTTTGTGAAAATTATTTTACGCAACATTAAGTATAGATTTTGTTTAATGTATAAATGAAATAAGTTTTGAATATGTTACACACAACACCAAATGGATATTTCACTACACGCATCCCTAACTTGGCTTGAATTACACACAATCAACTCCTTCCTCGATAGCGTGTGTAGTACGCAATACCAAGTTTCACTAAACGAGATATTATTATAATATTATTATGAACTACCCGTTATGAATAGTAATACCACTTTTTGAAATTTAATAAATTTTATATTTAAGAAGGGACTGCATTTTTGGATTCAAAATATCGAAATTATCCTAGGGTGAATTTTTTGTATTTTTCTGAAAACATTAAATTTTTGATGAATAGTGAAAACACAGGGTTACTATTTAAAAACCGGCTTTTTTATTTAAATAATTATTTATTTTATTTAAATTTATTTTAGGTTAAAATTTATACAAAATACCTATATATGTTAATTGTAATTCATTGGATTCATTTTAAAATAATTTTAGATATATAAAAAATTTATTGAACTTTTCACCATCTTTTACCCACCTCAAAAGAGAATTTGAAAATTTACATAAAACATAATTTTACCACTTCTGTGAGTTGAATTTTGAAGATTCAAGAGACACGGTTAATATCAAGGAGTAAAATGTGGTTCAATAAGATAAAAATAATTTTTTTTGAATAGCTACTTTTTACTTTTTTTACCACGGTTAAAAGTAAATATGGTAATTAAGGGTAAAAATGATATTATTATTGCCCTAACACATGTCTAAATATATTAGATAAGAATAATTAGACAAAAAACAACCATATTAATAAAATATAACCATTTATGTCCACTTGGATTAGATTAGAACATTTATTATTATTTTATTTAAAGAAGAGTTAAAATTGTTAAATTCAATGTTTAATAACTAAAATATTTTTAATATAGGGTTATATATAAGATAAATTCAACTATTAATATTCATTAGGAAGATAAAAATATTCCCTACATAATGATATTTTATTTATAATTTTTAGACATTAAATAAATTAATTTAATTATGACACAATGATGCAGTAATTACCTTATTAATGAAATATTAACATAATAGATAATATAAATACCCAAATAAATGTTATTTGAGACTTTTTATGAATTAAACTAATTTTACAGGTTAATATGACATGTTATTATTGATTTGATTAACTTTTATCGAACTAATAATTCTTTTATGATTTTTCACAAAAAATCAATTACGAAATAGTGTCCAAATTGACATAAAATAGTTTTTAAAACAAATATTATTTTATTAATTGTTATTTTATTCCTAAAAATCTAATATAGGCCGAATGACTTATATAAGGTTATATATATTAATAATGAACAACATGGGGTTCGTTTGGAATGTTATAGTATGTTTATTAAACATATAGTGTAAGAAAACAAGAAGACATGGTAAAAGTAAAATTATTTAACTTAAAGTTAAATCTAAATGATAAGGTTTAAATAGTAACCTAAACATGTTGAAATTCTATTGGTTGAGAGTATCACGAACCATAGCCACTTTATCTTCTAAATAAATCAATTTGTATCTATTATAAACCGAATATGTCTTTATTATAAAATAATATTTCATGTTTTTTCAAAGGTGCCCCTCTCCTCCCTTATAAAATGGCACCCCTTCCCTCTTCTCTTAACACCCTTTTGAGCCTTGAAGCTCGGCCAACCCCTACAAATTACTCTTTTAAACCTCTATAGTTATATCATAGAGGTTCTGGTCTTCTCAAAAGACCAACTCTATTTCCACAAGAAGAAGTTTAAAGGAGGTGCGTTGAGGAAGAGTTAATCTCTTCTACCGACTCTTTCAAGTGTCTTTCTTCTTATACTTCCTCTTCCTTAGTTGTTTCATTATAAAGTAATAACATTAGTATTAATTATATACTGATATGTTATTATAAATATGAAACAACCCTATTTCACCTTCTATCCATCCTAGGGAAAACAAAATCACCACATGTGCGTACGTACAGAATACCGTCTCCATGTCGTGGTTTAATCTGTTTTTCCACCACCACCTTACTTGGATGGGTATAATGGTGTGAAGAATAACTATATATAGTTATTATAAAATCATAATTATTCTGCAATATTATATCATCCACTAAAATTCAATTAAATAATTATGGGAATGATATCATCGCTCGTGCGTACGTACGGATTACCGTCTCCACGACGCGTTGAGATTCATTCTCCATGTTAACCCATCAAGAATGATTATAAAGTATATATAATGAATAAAAATAAAATAAATGACATGATAAAGCTACTATATTTATGTATATATATATATATATCATCAACTTACTTATACTTACTTCCATTAAAGTCAATAAGGAAACGAAAACAGCGTTCATGCATACGTACAGCCTACCATCTCCATGATCGGTGTATTTCATTTCATTTATCTGTATATTATATATATATATGCACTGAATATATATATGATATATAAATAATGATATAAATTCTAGAAATAGTTAAATCAAGTTATAAGTAATAATAATATCAAGAACAATAAGTCCAAACACATATGATCCATAAGACGATTTTACCCAAAACACTGCTTTAACATGGAATTGACAAATGAAAGGATAATATAATGTCATAAATGAATCATATATGATATCATAAATATTATTAAGGTTTTGTTACAAGTTAATAATATATTTAAACCCACTATATAGTAATCTCAGACACATATAGAAGAAATTGGACATAAGATAAGGGATAATTTTGAAAATCTCATTTTTTTCAAGATTTCTTATACGTAAGTATTTAATGGGGTTATATTTATTATCCATGTCCCTATTTTCTAAAAATGGTTTCATTTACGTTGAAAGACCATTTTACCCATTTTTGACTTTTACTACAAGGTATGTAAGGAATAATTCTTTTGTTTACCATGCATGGTGCTTTTTGACTTTTCTGGAAAAAGTATGAGGAGAATGTTTTTTAACTTATATGGCATGAATAGATTTTTACGGTTTTATAACGCCCTATTTTCATGAAGCTTACTCTACATGATTTCATGACTATTTTCAACAAAATACTTTTGTTTTAATATTTAATGGCATTTGGGAAAATAAAATGATTTTGAAGAAGAAAGGATATTTTCCTCAAGAATTCATTTCATGTGTTTTATCAAAACCATTTTCCATACATGATGACATTATTCAATATGTGTATGTTTCAAGTATAATGTCTCTATTATTTACAAGGTTTCAATTTTTTTATGATGAAATTATATCCATTTGTTTTATATGGATTATGTTATGATGGTATGATGTTTATGAATCCCATTTTATTCTTTGGGTTATGATGAATGATTTATGTATATTTTGTGGCACAAGTAAGAATGATTTCATTATGAGATGGGTGAGACCTATATATCCCTCCAATGCATTGGTTAAAGATTTATATCTCTTGAGATAGACATGGCTAGAATGGTATGTTAATCCGGTTCAGTGTTATAGGACTGAAACGAGGAGTGAACTCGATTCAGAAAGGGACTTTTTCCACTAAGATGGTCTTGGAAGCAATGACTTGGCTACAATGGAAATAATATCATGTGATTAATGGTTTTCAAAAATTAAATGTTTTATTTCCAAGCCATTTGATCTTGATTAATGTTCCTTTATGGCCTATGACTTACGTACTTCCATGATTTATTTCTGAACTCAAGATTTTGATGTGTAAACTTTATGTTCATGTTTTGAAGTTCAAATGTATATTGTTTGTTTTATTTTCTCCATGCTTACACTTACTGATAATTTGATCTCACCCTTTATATGTTTTCTTTTCCCAAAGATATAATGAAAGGTTTTAGGTAGGAAAACAAAAGGGGAAGATCTTTATGGGAGATGTTGAAGATCTTTTACCACAATTAGAAGATTATGTTCCGAGTTTCAAAAGACAATAAACTATTATGGTCCTTGTGTGTTTGTTTTTGTTATGTATTAAGTATTCTGAAAATGTAATGTAATTTCCATGTATGTCATGATTGGGTCTCTATAGTTATGCCTACTCTGCATAGTAAATAGAAAATTGAAAAAAGGGAATTATTTCACACAACAGAATTCACACTCTAACTCTCCCTATATCCTTTGATTTACTCCTCTCTTCCTCTCAATAATGAGAAGTTTTGTTTTAATCCCGAAGGATCTTGGAGATAACAATATGAACAATGAATGACAATTAATCCACCATGTTAACACCTAGATATCAATTGGTTTTTCCTAACGATCAAAGGGACACATGTTGATCCTAGTTAGAGGGATTCTACACATGAATCCTTACATCACAATGATGTTATTCTAAAACTTTTTCTTGTAAGATCAAGAATGTCTTCAATTAAATGGTCCTAAAATTATGTAATCCTTTCTCAATATTTAATTTATCTAACAATAAAATTAATATTAAGGATCCTCTACTAGGGTTTCAGGAAACTGTAAATTAAAATAATTTTTAATTTAACACCCACTAAAGGTGCTTCTGATGCACCTAGAACCTACAAGTGTTATCAGAGGAGCCATGTTTTAAATTAATAAAAATATATTTGTTTTGTAATCAATTTTCACAATTTTTGTATAATTTATCATTTTATATTATTCATTCATTAATTTTTTTTCAATTAACATGTTTTTGACATTTTATTTAATTAATAGAAGATTCAAAATTTGTTAATTCCAATATTAATGAAGAATGATTATAAATTCCATCAAGAAGTGATGATGAATCTGTCCTTGTAACATGGAATTACACAGTGTGTAGCTGGAGTACACAACGTGTTCCCAAGTGCACTACACCTGATCATGTCACAGGATTCATGACACACTGAGTAGTAACTACATACAGATCATTTATTGTACACCACATGTAGATGGTTCAAATATGGTATAAAAATTTTCGGAGTACACAACACATAACTAGTGTACATGTTGTGTAGACTATATTTATTAGTAGAGAAATTCACACAAGCCATGTGGTCATTATATAGGGTCCATACCACATGACACTAACATGTTTTTGAATTAATAGAGTACATGATGTGTATCTAGTGTACATGGAATATAACTAATTAACTCGCATTTACGATGTACATGTTGTTCCATTTGGAAATACAAGATGACAGATGACATGGGATATACATAGCACATATATGGACTTTCTATGTCTTGTAGTACCATGTTTGATGGAAATGACGAGTCCTTCTTTGAGTCACACAAAAACATGGAATGTATACCCCATCACATGTAGCTAGTAGTAAATTTCATGTTGTCTTACTGATTTATATACGAATTCTCTGGCACATAACTGAGTACACGACAACTAAGAAACATGACATGTAACACATAAGCATACAATGTGTAGTCTCCCAATTAAAGAAAGAATTAAATTTAATTAAATTTATAATTTTATTATTAAAAAATTATTGTATTTATTATCACCATTTCTGTTTAAAAATTACATAATAGATTGAATGTATCATTAAAATTCTAAATTAATTTATTATAATAACATGAAATAATTGGTTCTGATATTTATATCCCATGAATTTCATTAATATGGATACCTCCATTAGAATTTAGATGGTCAATATGATTAATGGTAATTAATTAATTAATGAAAGCACATTTATCTTGATAATTAAGGACAAATAGAAATGAATGTTAATCGATTTAATTTTCTATGTACAGTGAATGTATGAATGTTTATGAGCATGGACAAGACAATTTTATGTGTTGGATGTTTTTATTTAATTTATTGGATGAATTTTCAATTATTTAATATTGAATGAATTTTGATTCGCTACATGTCATCCCACTAACCATTATTATGTTATTATGTGCATTCATGGTTGTTTATAAAATCACAATTAACCAATCCTTTGGTTCCCATCACCTACATGTGATTTATAAATACTTTTAATTAATGGATAATCCCATGTAACATAGTAGCAGTTTAACAAAGAACCATAATGATACCAACTAATGTGATATAATGATGTACATATGGGATGATTTAACTTTTAAAAAGACTAGAACAATGGATTTTCCCTTGATTCAAAGGATTATTTATTATCCACTCATTAAATCAACTATTATATACGATCATGACCGGGTCATTAATTAATTAATTATTTTAGTCTTATGTATTACTTGTTTTATTAATGCAATACCTCTATCACATAAATAAATGAATTAATGTGAAAAGATTGAATTTAAATAAATAAATTATGCTTAAATGTTTTATCAGATATAATAAATTAGTTAATAAGATCCCACACAATATTAGAATGTTATATAAAGGATAAAATAAGATAAAATTTATGTCTAATAAATTAAAATATCTTAAATATATATTATTTCAGAGTTGGCCTTCCATTACATGATTAGATATGAACACCATAGAACTAAGTGTTTTACCAACCATCATTACAACATTTAAGTATAATGTGGAGTTTATATGAAGGTCATGGGTTGAGTTAAATATATTTTAACAAGACAAGTTGGCCTCTCTATAATTGATATAACATGGAGGCATGTGTTGAACAAATAAATGTTACGATTTCACGATCGCGGAGTCCACTTAATGGATCAATGATCTACAAGCCTATAGTTAGCAAATAAGTACATACCAAAATACCTTCAAGAATTGTTACCAACCCTAATTAAGGTTATGCAAAGGGGAATACGGATACTTCCCACTAGAATGTCCTAGAAACTAGACATTTTGATTTCAATGGAGTGGTCTATTCAAACATGATAAAACAATGGGAGAATTAATAAAATTAATTATTATTATTTTTGAAAATGTTTTAATCAAGAAGAGTATAAATCATTTTTTTAATTATGGTAGAAAATAGTTTGAAAAACCATGAAATCATTATGATCAATCCTTACCTCAAGAAGGACCATTATAAAAAATATTCTAGATATGGTAAAATCATTTATGTGATGATTTATTAAAAAAAATTTGTATTATGTGTTGGAATCACCAATTTTTGTTCAACAACCCTAGTAGGTGAGAGAATTTGAAAAGGATGCCTACCAGAGATATATTAAGGGTGATAAAATTTTCCATTGTATTATACAATCAACTATCTCCAAACTATTGATGATACAAAATAAGGACATATATTCTCAAACCATAATATTTCATCTCTAATTTCATGAGAAATAGAAAGAACGGCTTGAAATATATAAGATTGTCAATTCACTATATCATTGTAAACTGGAATAGATTCTAGATACTGGTCATGATTTCAAAATGATTTGGTATACTGATGTGTTAGTGAAATTTGGACTCCCACTTAGACAATAAATTATCCATTAATATTATCTTATTATCATTACCACTACACATTTCCATATTTTTTCAAACTTGGATAAACAAAATGGAAAATACTCTTAGTAATATTTTTTCCATACTTCACCATGAAAGTTAAGACTCCTAGAAACCCATTTTCTGCTAATTATGGTTAAAAGTATGGAAGAAAATGATTAAGATCATTTGTATAATATACAACCAGAAGATACTTTTTTAAACCTCCTTCAAATAGATAATGGTTTTAGGGGAAGAAGAATGAACTGAAGGCTATTTTCTTCTCATGTGGAATTGTAGTACACTAAAAAATAAACTATAATAAATTAAGGAAACATGAAATTTCATCCACTTATAGTGTATTCATTAAGATTTAATTAAAAACATATGTCCTAAATAAAATATTTTTACAATATAAATTTATTTGAATATAGTAAATGAATAAGAATAGAATGGTTTTAAAGTGAACTCCAAAAGAGATGAGACATGGTGATTCCTTTGTCATCCAAGATAGTCTCCCTACTTCTCATTTCCAAAATGTAATGATTCATGTTTGTAATGAGTGTAACCATAATATTTATCTTAGTGTCTAACTAAACACAATGGGATATTTTTTAACATATGGAATAAATATTGTTAGGTTACTTCATTGATAAATTATTAGTTCTCTGGTTCTTGAATCACATATATCCATCAAAATAAATAAGGAATATAAAATATAACACTCCAACCATATTGTGGAAAGTTATTTTTTTTCCAATAAAATAGAAATTATTTGTCTTAATTATGACATAATGGATTTCTAGCCACCACTGAGTTGAGATACCTAGTATATAAACAAACTACTTTTCATGTTTAGGTAAAGAAACAATTATAAATAAAGGTATGTTAAGAATCATTTTTCTTTATTTGAACATTGTCACACGAAATATTTTAAATCTAATCCAAAATTCATATAGTTCATGAGATTCCTCTAAGAAATTTTATAAATCTATAGTGAATTAAATAATTTTATTTGGTAAAGGATGAAAAACTCGATGAGAAAGTTTGTTAGAGAATATATTATCCATGTATTTATTGATCTTACATGTGATGTAAAGGTAATACCAAACCCACATTCCCCAATACACATAATTTTTATGATGGTAGTAAAATTAAGATCACTGGTTAATCTTATATATATAAATATTTTAAATCTTCCATTATTTCTTCAAATACATGCTTTAAAAATAGAAGTGAAAAAACTAAATCATATTCCAAAAAAATAGATATCATATGAATTGAAATATGATAAAAATATATATTAATATTACCACAAGTGTTTGTTGAAATCCTCTTTTTAAAAGATGATTTTTACCATAAATGAACAACAAACACTAAGGTGAATCTGAATTAATGATACTATGGCCAATGCAGATATTAATATCTTATAAAGATCAATTTGATTCCAATAAATTATTCCTATCTTCTTGAGGATATTGGGAGAATACATAACTTCTATGAGTCAAGGATCTAGAAGCATAAGAGTTGATATAGGAATAATGGACTTCACAGATCATAGTGGGAGGAGTAGTTATGGAGACAAATATTCTATAGGAATTTATAACCAAAGAGGTGGTTTGTGTTCACCAAGGCAAGGGATATATGTATTGTTCCATTGGAATACATATTATTACACTTTTGATGTAAATGGAAACATAATAAGGTTGAAAATTATATATTTATTTAAGTAATTTACTCCATGTATCTGATTATGGGTCTCCATATTTTTAATTTCTATAATACTTGATATTTTTTTGGTAGAGTTTAATTGAAATTAGACATGGATGTAACAAGATGAAACCAATAAATAATGATTCTTTATTTAATGGTTGATTTAATGAAAAAACCTATACTCCAGTCATCACGACTAAGATCAGTTGGAATTATAATTTTCAAATGAATAATTCTATGATAATCAAATTGGGATATTGATAGTCAAGGCCGCATAATTTAGAGGAATACAAATAGAATATTTACATAATTCAAAACCAAAATGAGACCATATGTTTATGTTTACAAGGAATAATTACAAAGAGTTAGTGAAATTAATAAATTCCAATAGGATATGATGATTTAAAAAATTAATTTTTTAATAAATCATGCATATTGGTCATATAATATTCATTTGAAAATGAATTATTCAAATATGTATCTATCTAGGTAGTGGGAAAACATTCTGTTTTCCTGATAGATATATTGATAACATATGAAAAAATATTGCATCTTTCCGGTTTTTTAAGACTTAGAAATAAAATTTATCCATGTATGACCTAAAATAAAAACTACGTTATTGGGAACAATATATATAAGATAGATCCATGTGTTTTCTCAATATATTAATAATAAATATATTTAAAAATTATTGACAAATAAAATTTGTAAAAATTCAAGACTGTATTTTTATTGTCATATAATACCTCGAGTAGAACATTCTTGGCCATAGGAAGAGATTTAAGAGATTAATATAATTTCACAATCTTATGTTCCCAGAATTTATCTCATGTTCTATGATATATACTATCAGTTTATATTACTAATGAATGATTCAAATTATGTGAATATCAAACAAACCTAAAATAATATCTTAAACAATCAATTAAAACTATCTGATAATACTTATAAAAGTAAACATGGGTGATTTCATGGTTTTTGGAGAAGAGGTAATACTAGTGATCATAGTAATTGAATTGTTTTAATCATGTAGTAAAAATTATTGTTCAATTATTACAGAAAATAGATAAGGAAATATGTATGAAAAACTTATTAAAAGTAGTAGTACCATATCTATAATATATGAATACATTGTGGATTCCTATGCAACATAAGATCAATTTTAGCGATGTTATGTTCTGATTTTGTGTTATAGAAACAGAAATTGGTTTATCATTTTATGATAAGGATTTATAATGGATTTAGTTAGGATTATAGGATTCAGACATAGGAAAAAGATGTAGATAATCAGTTATATCTGTACTTGATATATTTTTATGAAGATAGTAATGTTATAGTAAATATATTATTCATAAAAACTTGTATAATTTCCATGAATATCCATGGAAATATGATAGGTATAACATCTATAGCCATAATTAGTGGAAGAAGGATTTTATATGTGATAACTGACCAATATTTAGCAGTTAGATCTAGTGCAAGTTGGGTTTTTTGTAGTTGCATCCATAAAACTAACTACTTTTTTAATTAAGATTACATATATATTCAAAGATATAAATATTAATTTAAATATACTATCACATATTCATTTTTCTATTACATAATGTTTATGTAACAATTTAATAGAGTATCTGTCACAATTAAAAGTGAATATTAGTTCCCCACTATGATGAGAAACTTGAAATTTAAGAAGATATTATTAAAACGAGTTCTATGATCAGATAACATACTATGATAGGGAAGCTATTTAAAAATAATACCATGTGTGAGTACTCGTAAGCTGATGAAGATTCTTCTCATGATGTTTTCACTTGGAAATCTACAAAATGTGCGATTATGAGAAAAGATCCACCAATAGAAAGTCCCTATGTTTTGGTGTAATTAGATATTCCTATCTACGAGATTGTGTAATTGTCCATATACTTCAATATAATCATTAATGCATTTCATTAATCACAAAAAGTGATTTACTAAAAATCACGATCACACCATTTGTTAGTGGAATGTATGGTACATTGGGTTCATTAGAAAAGACATGTTATTAATAGATAAATTGATGAAATATTTCTCCATTCCATCTTTGTGAGAGTTGATTTCTCAGCCCTTTGATTGAAATATAGTTATTGAATTAAATTTGATAGACATGGTGTAAAGATGATTCTTTCAAATAGTCAAAGAAATATGTATCGAGCATATAGGTTGATGAGACAAATGTGAAACTTTCAAGATGATATATGGAGAAAAATTGATTATATTACATAGTGAGAATTCATATGTGGTTATCAGCATTGTGAAATTATGTTTGTTCGCTTGGGTTCCTTGACCTGTTGCTATAAAATAATCTTGAACATTCAGTGTACCTTCATAATGTGAATGAGAAATAATCCTGGAGGGTTACACACTATGTTTTTTCATGGATTACTATTAAATTCTATTCGAATTTGATTAATGGAATAAATACTATTCTCCAGTCTAAGGAATAATTTTATTCAATTTTATTGATCGTAGAAATTAAATAAACATTTATTCATCATATTATAAAAAAAATTTATTTATTTATTTTATTTATCCACTTTTTTGGGGATAAATATATTTATTTTTGAATAACATTTTTATTCGAGTAATAATTAAATGCCAAGGAGTTTTAACAGAACATGATTGTGTCTGGAAATAAGTTTTAATTTAAAAGATGGTAAAATAATATTTGTTATAATAAAAGTTAGTGTTCACCACATAAAATAATATTATTTATTTTATCCAAACATGGTTTAATAAATACTATAATATAATTTAAGGGATACTTTGTAATTAAATATATTTTCGATTTAAAGAATATCTCTTTAAATAGATTTTTTTGTCTATTGTGAATAGTTAATCGAGAATTGAGAATAGAGAATCGTTGCACACAATTGACTTATCTCAATTTCTATAAATTACCTCTTATATTCCATGGTAGAATGAGAAAAAATAATTCAACCCCAATGGATCTGGGAGTGATCACGATGCACAATGCATGAATATTGATTCACATTGATAGCACCCAAAATTAAATTATTATTACACAAATATCAAAGGAGAAAATGTGGATCACCGCTAAAGGGATTATAAACTTCAATACATAAATAAAAATGAAGGAAATATAAAACATGGTTTTGGAAGATCAAAAATTTAATCAAATAACTGACCTAAAGATGAGTCAATAATTTCTTATGATCTACATAAATGATTTATAAACCAAACATGGAATATCCTCAATTGGGGTTTGAGGAAACTATAAATTAAAATAGATTTATATTTAAATTCTTCTAATGGAGATTATGCTCTGCCCATAACCTATAAAAGGAATTTGTAAATGAAGAATAAAGGGAGGATTATATTTCCAACATGTGAGGACTTTGGAAAGAAATGCACATGTACTTTCTTAATGGGAACATTAATTTGTTTTAAGTGAATAGAAATAGATCATATGGCTCTTGATGAAATGTAAAGAAATAAAACACTGACATCCAGTACTCTAACTATAATGATATGAGGAATTATTCAAATAAATGGATTATGTGACAATGAAACATACCATATGATAATCCATGGGGAGAGGTTCAAGCTTAAGAAATTACCACAGACAAAGTGAGAGTCCTTAATAACATGGTGATGTTTACACTTAATATCCAATTCAAAATTGAAAATGGTTTTTTTGATTCAGTTTCTAACCACCCTTTCAGATTTGAATATTTTATAAGGGTATCACATCACCACCACAAAGATTAGATGATGATTCGAAATTTAAAAATCCTAATGTTAAGTTTAATAGATCTCAAGTCTATAGCTCTTCTCCAAGAGATTATTTTGGGAATATTCTTCCTAAATATATTTTTATCCTTCCACTATTATATTTTTATGTAATTTTGGTCATGAATTTACTCTCTTTGTATTGACCCCATATAAATTTATGATGAAGAGAAGTTTCATTCAATATTCAATATCATCCTACTATCATCTATTAGTGTGAGGATGAACCAAAACATCCAATGGAAATTACTTCTGTCGTATGAGTTTTACTACCTTTTCATGAAGTATATTTCTCTCATATGGTTGGGGAGGAACTCAACATTGAAGATATACCAATTATACAAGAGTTTTTCAATGTATTTCGATAAGATTTTTCCTAGTCTTTCCCTGAATTGTGTAGTTATTTTTTCAATAGAACTAATACATGGTGTTAGACGTATTTTAGAGACTACATATAGAAATAACCCATTTGAGTTACATTAATTGATGAAGAAACACTATTATAATCTAGATACAATATTCATTCACCTTTGTTCTTCACCATGGGGTGAACCTAATATGTATGTTAAGAATAAATATGGTTCAATGATTATTTTCATTAATTATTTGTATTTTAAGAAGATCAATATAATGAAAAACTATAAGTGAACCATTATTTATTATCAATTTGATCAATTATGAGGAGCTTAATAGTTTTATAAGATCGATACATGATCAATAAATCATCATCTAAGCATCAAGAAGTAAAATTTAACCAAAACACCCTTCATTATGAGGTATGGTTGTTATAAAATTTTTAGTATTTAAATATAGATATAGATTCTCAATTATAAGAGGGGGATAAATTTTAATTTTAAACTCTTTTTTTTACGTTAAGATAAAATATATGTTTAAAAAATTTACACAAGGTAAATTCACAAACCTTTTTAGTTCTGAAACAAAGGGAAAATCATTCTTATGATCCAAAAATATGGATCCTATAATGAAACAGAAGAAATGATTACATAGGAAAAGATTCTAAATTAAAGCGTATAGATTCTTATCAATCAGATTATATAAAAATATGAAATTACATAAAATTTAGACTTTCTTTCTTTAAAAAAATTGTTGTAAAAAATTAAACATGTAATAAGAACAAGTAAACAAGTTGGTAGTATTTTAAACAAAAGAGAAGGGTATCCAACAACCCTGGATAATGTGCCCTTGATTTATACTTTCCAAAAATTTTGTCTTATCCACACCAGGATAAGTCCTCGTTAAGAATATCAGAGTATGTATTAATATACCTTCAATCCCTAAAACATTAATGAATTCAGCACCTCTGTCTTCCTATTTCCGAAAGTCCTCGAAATTTAAGGTACTCTAAACCTTGGCCTTCTAATCCTCAGAAGCCCTCGATTATACTCAAGAACAATCAGATCTCCACGAAGAATGTTTTAACAAGTAGATCACAGTTGAACAATATTTTCAAATATCACACAAGGAATGAGTGTTTCTATCTCTAGAAATCACTTCACAACATCACAACATGTAATATATGGATCGATATTGTTCTCGTTCAAACAAAATCTTATTTTTCTGTAAAAACTTCAATGGTCTGCTCCCTCCTCCAACAATCATTTTTTTCATTGAATTTCAGAGGGACCTATATACATGTAACTCAACCAATGGTTAGTTAAAAACAGAATATATGACATCATTTCAGGTAAGGAAAACATGGGAACATTATAATGCTTTTGAAACAATAATATGTAAGGAAAAATAATATTTTGTTTAAGAAACTGTGATCTGAAAAAATTGAAAAAATATGTTAGGAAAGTAAATTAGCATTAATAAATATGAATAATTGGAATCTAGTGAAATAATTAGAGTCTAAAAATATAGAAAATCTGATTCTGGAGAAAAATATTCAATGTCTGAATTCTAAGGAATTCAGAGTTTCAATTTTAGAGAATTCGAAGTCTGAATTTTAGAGAATTCAAAGTCTTAATTTCAGAGAATTTCAAGTCTGAGTTTTAGAGAATTCAAAGTCTAAATTTAAGATAATTCAGGTTTGCATTTCGGAGAAATAAGAGTCATATTTTCATAGAATTCAAAGTCTAATTTTCCTATAATTCAGAGTCTGAATTTCAGAGAATTCGGAGTCTGAATTTCAGAGAATTTGGAGTCTGAAAATAGTAAAACATGGTATCTAAGTAATTGTATGATTATGAGGTTTCAGATAAGTATCCTAATTTTTTGATTCAAAATAAATTTTAATCTTGGTTTAAGAAAATTATTGATATGATAATGAAAAACATAGAAATAGATAAGACATTTATTTGAGAATGAAACTTTTCCTTAAGAAAAAAAATCTTAAAGAAGGAAAATTTTCCATAAAAAATGTTTTTGTGATATTGAAAATATAAAATAATGGAAATTTCATAAGGGAAATTAATGAATTAACAATCTCCCTCTTTTTGGAAAGCAGAATAAAATCCGAAAAAATATATATGGAATAATAGTTTTTTCTTTTTGATCTTTAAAAGAAATTATTATCCCCCGTTATATTGACCCATAATGAATATAATAGCTCCCCTTGGGTTTTGAAATCCCTAATGATCATATTATTTCCTGTCATATGATGGTTACTTTTTTCCTTCTTAAGAATATATTCTTTAATGAAACTCCCCATTATGTTGGGAAATTCTTAATATTATTTTGATAATTTCATTCTCCCACATTGGGATTATCACAAAATAATGGAGGGAACAGAAAAACAATGTACCATAATGGTTAAAAATATACAAGACAAACCACAACATTTGATTATAATTAAAAAAATTTACAACGAGAATAAAAAAAGATCATATTTTAAGGAATCATTAATCCTTCTTCTCAATAGTAATCAACCTTATCAGGGTGGCATTCATGTTCTTCAGCTCATTTTGACCATCTTCATATATTTTGAGCAGCTAATCATAATCCTGATTTTTCTTCTCATAAAATTTGATTATTTATTCTTGGGATATAAGAATATTGGTTTAAGATATTACAAGCTCTTCATTCTATTTGATTTTTTCTTCTAACTCTACCCCGAGCTCTCCTTACCTTTTCAAATTTAGAGCAAATGAATTCTGCTTTCCATTCGGATCTCAATATTCTTGAATCTGGGAATTTTTTTTAAGATTTTACTTCTTTGAGAAACTTGTTAGGAGGTTCTTGATCATATCATCTGACTTATAAAAATCATCCTTTATTGAATCTAATAAATAATCCATGATTTTCATACCATCAATCATTGTCTTAGAACGTTTTATTATTTCCATACAGGAACTCCTTTGAGAATCAATACCAATATGAAAACTTTTAAAATCCTCTTCAAGATAGAAGAAGTTACTCATGAGCATGCTTATCGAATCTGACTTCTGATATATAGAATAATGAAGAAACTGACTTCATGAATCGATACATGAAAATTATTGTATTGTCTCACTAGCTTCTCCAAAAATTGGAGAAAAAAAATATTATCCAATGGAAGATGAAGATTCAGAAGTTGATTCCCATGATGGTGAGGAAACATTAATTAGCTATTCGACTTCCCTCTTGGATTTTCTAACTACAACATTCTTAGATTTCCCAACTACAACATTTCTCGGCGAATCAACAACCACTTATTTTCATTTCTCATCTTTAGAAGTAACCTTCTCATCTCTTGATGACACCTTCTAGCTATCAATAACTTATATTATCTTATCATCATGAACATAAAATTTCTTATCACCTTCCTTAATATCTTGTAGATGAATAAAATAATGATTGCTTCATTCATCATTAGTAAGTTTCTCAACCTCATTATGTGCATCATCATAATTTTTTTTCCGAAATTATTTTTGTTTATTCAACTTGGGAAGTTCTAATCGATATATTATCATAAGGACTCTCCTTCTCATAATATTCTTTAACTTTTTTGATCCCATATCTACTTTCCTCTTCTTCTTCCTCTTATTGTTGTAATATTTATATTTCAACAATGGGTTCTGGATTTAAAAAATTCTTTCCCAGTGTCCTTATTTGAACCGATTCTTGAAAGAAGGATTCTGGTACCTAGACCTATTCAGATGCCTTCTCTGTATCTTTATGCATGTCTTGGACAGTTTTAGCTTCTGAAATATTCTTCTTCATCTTTTTTTCTTTAGATTTCTTGTTAACCTATTTTGTTGTCTGAATCATCAAGGTTGTAACCTTAGCAAGGTATAATCCAAATCTTGCATCTCCTTCCTTCATATTTTTATTATTATCTCTATAGTTTTTTATCGCTTCATCAGAAAAAGACTTTTTATTTTTTTGGATTGGGTGGAGGTGACTAGGTTTCCGGTATGGGAGATTTTTCTTTTGGTTCAGGTTCTTTCTATTATCTCTTTTTCAGAGTTTTCTTGAATGATTCACCAACTTCTCCATAATTGGTAGCAGCTTGAATTTCACTTTTAGGAAGATTATAGAATTCTCCTATCTTAATACTGAAACCAATTTTCATCCACCTCATAGTTTCATCACTCAACCACATTTTCATTAAGGTTCTAGATTTTTAATTGCAAGGAATTTTGAAGGATTCTAAACAAATAACAATGATATTTGAAAATATCTCAATATATATAATAATCTGGGACATAAGGGTGGAATTACTGATATTTCAGATGGTTATAAGAATATACTTGATAATATTTACCTTTCTCAGATTCACTTGGAAATCCATCATAAAAAATCACACAGATTAGGGGAATCCTTATCTCCATTTCTCAGATTGAGGAATCATTACGTCCCAAAAGCTAACAATCGGTAGTTGGTTGTAATGTGACTGATCTTTGGTGAATTAACTTCTTTAATTCCAAGGCACTAAATTTCTTTAACATTCCCAAAAATACCTTCCTTGTTTGGAAACTTCTTAGATAAAAATATTTCTTCACTGTCAAAAGGTATATCCAAAATACGAGATTCGTTACTGAAGGCTAGGTAAAAGAACATACCATTGATTTTGAAAGATATCGTATCTCTTCCTCCTTGTTCATAAATACATATTGTATCATAAAACTTTATAAGAAGGTCATGATAAACTGGATCCTGATTCTTCATATTTTCTACAAAAAGGATTTCCCATCTATTATTCTTTATAACTTTAGAAATCAGGGAATCATACTTCAGAAAGAAATTTGGGTCGACCAAACTTTCTCTGTAAATTTTCTAGTATTTGAGTTACTTTTTTGAATCCATATGATTTTGAGTGGAAACCTCAAGATAAATTCAAAATTACTAGGAAATCTGAACAGGTGATCTGATGGGGGGTAGAGCTTCGATGCAAAAACATTGGAAAAACTGATGTGGGATGCAGATAAGGGGTCCTTTATATTGGCTTCACAATGATGATTTGAATTACCAATTCAATCCAATGGTTGATATAAGCATGATCTCATATAATGATTGATATAAATACTGAAAATGGATTTTTTAGTTCTAATCTATTAAGGATTTATGAAAAACCCCTATTTCAAGAATGTGAATCCTATAGAGTTTTCATAAAATAAGATAGAACTACCAACAAGTAAATAAATGCAATTACTACGATTTAAGTAAAGGAACATACTTTCTATATTGCTTTGAAACAATTTTCAATATTGATAATATTCTTATTGAACAACTTAGATTCCAGAAAATTTTATTAGGTAATGGAAATTTTAGGTTCCAAAAAATTTTATTAAGGAAAGGAAGAAAATTTAGGTTCTGGAAAAAAATATTTGTCAAATAATTTTTTCAAATAATAAACATATGTACTCCCCCTGTGAAAAGAAGTTTCTTAATTTATGTAGATACTATTAAATAAAAATTATATATGAATATTAATATGTGGTTATAATTCTAAATTTTTTTATAATATATTAAAATCTATCGAAGGGTAATGATTTTGTAAAAATGTAAGAATGCTGATACTGTGTTCGGATAAATTGAGTAATGATATCTACTTTATGTGTGTAATCCCTAAAAAATTGATTCCTAATATCTATGGATTTTTCATGAGAGTGATGTGCAGGGTTTTTTTATTAGTGAAATTGAACTTGAATTATCACACAATATCTATGTTTTGTTAAAATTCATTCCATAGTTTGTGAGTGTGTGTTAAATCCACAACACATGAGCACAACAACTTACAGATTCTATATATCCAGCTTTAGTAATGAGAAGTTCTACTAAGTGTTTATTATTAAATGACCAAGAAACTAATTAATATCATAAGAAATTACACATTCTTAATGTACTTTTTCCATCCATTCAACATCCACCAATGTCAGCATTTGAAAAAAAAATTATAAAATTATTTCTAGAATAATTAAAAAGGTCCTAAGTCCATGGTTTCCTTTAAACAGTGAAAAATGATTTTCACTGATTTTAAATGATATTCCATTGTATTATATTGATATCTTCCACATAAGAATACTGAAAACGTTAAGTTTGAATGACTATCCATTAAGTATAATAAATTTTTTGGCATACCTTTAAAAGAGGTTGTATCTACTGGTTTCTGAGCATCAACAAGATCAAGAGAATTTGACGTACTGATTGGAGTAGTTTTATTTTTAGTGTTTTCATATCCACACATGCTAAGAAGATATTATATATTATTATTTTAAGATATATAAGTTCATTAGAGTTTTTTTAGAAATTTGAAAACCATGGAAAATGTTTACTCAACTATCATACTAATTTCAAACTCAAATTTCATGAGATTCAAAAATGAATCATTTAAATATTACTGAGTTAATATGAATATAATGTTATTAATATAAATTTGAATAGTCAAAACATTTTTAATATCATTATTTATAAAAATTGATGGATCAACAGTTCCCTTAACATAATCATCTTGTAAAAAAAATCATGTAAGCCAATCATACAAAGCTCTAGGGGCTTGTTTAAGTCCATATAATTCTTTAGTATGTTTAAAAACATGTTCCGGATGTTTTTATATTCAAAACCAAGAGTTTTTTCAATATAAACATCCTCTTGAACATATATGTTAGGAAAAGCACAATTCATGTCCATTTGATTTTTTTTAAATTAAATAATGCTACAAAGGAAAGTAGAATATGAATAGATTCAAGTCTTGTTACTGGAGTGTGTGTTTCTTCATAGTCTATTCCTTATTTTTTATTATATCCATTAGAAATTAATCAATCTTTATTTAATACGATGATTCCATTTTCATCACATTTATTTATGTAAACCTATTTTACTATAATTACAGAAGTTTCCTTAGGTCTTTCAACTAATTTCCAAACATTGTTCCTTTTGAATTCATTTAGTTCATCTTATATAACTTTAATCTAATCATCAACACCTAAAGCTTAATTAGGGATTTTTGGTTCTAATTGGGAAAAAAATTCTAGATGCTCTAATTCATTTCTAAATAACTTTTATTCCTGAGAGGATGATTTACATCACCAATGATATTATTACTGGTATTCTTCTTAAGAAACAACTAATTTGGGTTTAGTAAAACATCTTCATCATCATAAAGTAGAAAATATTATGGGGTAAATACATTAGAAACATTTTGGTGAGTGTTTTACCTTTTAGAATAATTTCACATCAAATGATGATAACCATTTTTTGAAAACACATCCGAGGATGAAGGCTGGGGTTTTATAAAAAAAGGATCAGTTTCATCATATTTAATATAAATTGTTTCTTTAATAATGCAAGATGTTTTTTTAAAACCTTTATAATTTGTATAAGTAGTGTAATAGTCTAGGAAAATTCCTTCATCATATTTGGGTGAAAATTTAGGTAATTTATCTTTAGTATTCAAGATTAATACTTTGTAACCAAATACTATGAATTAATAAACTTTAGGTTTTCGACCAGTCTACAATTCATAAGGTGCTTTGTTAAGAAAATGTATAATTAAAACACTATATATTGTATAATACTTAGTACTAACTCATTCATCCCAAAAGTGTTTATTAATAGAATATTCACATAACATTGTTCTAGTTATCTCTTGAGGAATTCTATTTCTTATTTCAACAAAACCATTTTATTGAAGAGTTCTTAGGGCTGATAATTTATGAGTAATTCTTTTCTAACTACAAAAAAGATTCAATATATTAATTTTGAATTTATCCCCCATGATCACTATAAATTTTTATCAATGTATGGTTTTTATCATTTTTTACTTGGGCTCCAAACATTTTAAAAAAAGAAAATGCTCCAGATTTATTTTTTAGAAAATAGAACACTGTAAATCTGGTGTAATCATCAAATAAAAAAATTCATAGTATTTTCCTCCAATACATCCAATTTGTGTTGAACAAAAAAGATGCATATTCACTAGCTGTAATGCATCAGAAGATGAGAATTCACTAATTTATTTAAAGCTTTTCCTATGTTTCTTACCATATTGACAAGGATTATAGACTATTGAAGAATTAAATCTAATATCCAATAGATCCTTAAAATGTCTTTTGTTTGAGAGTTTTCATAGGTTCCTAAGGTTACAATTTCCTAGTATTCTATTCCATATAAAATATTTATCTTCTATTTCACTAAGGTAGGAAAGATCTATGATGCTAAGGTCTTCTCAGTTCAGTGTATAATCATTCTCATGCTTATGGGTAGAGAGAGTAAAATCTTCATTGGAATTGTGTACTAATTATTTATCATTCCTAAAATTCACATGGTAAACATCCTCACATAATTGGATTATTCTTATATGGTTGTTCTTAAGACCATTAAAAAATAAAAAATTTGAAATTAAATCTTTTCCAAGAAGAAAAAAGACACCTACACCAACAATTTCTCCCAGAGCATTGTATATAACTGTTACATTTTCCCCCTTTCATCTTGATATAATTTTCAAAAATGTTTTTGTTACAAGCCATGTGTTGGGAACATCCATTATTCATGTACCATGTATTGTTGTTGGTAATTATTTTATTTTACTGAAAATAAAATAGGTAGAATTTCAGAATCTAATGTATCTAGGATCCTGAAATTTCAAAAAATAAAATCATAGGTATCCAAATTTTCTTATAAAAATATGAAATATGAAAATATAATTATTTTGATTTATTTAAAGAACAATGTTTACCCAAATTTCTAATACATTGACACTTAGTGAAAAAAGGAGCACTCCGGGGAAGAAAATATCTATGACTAAAAATATGGTTTGAGTGAGTATAACCAAATCCTGAACAATTCCTAATAGGAAGAAGTTATGAATACATTTTATCAAATTATGTATGTCATGAATTGAAATTTAATAAATGTTTCTTTAAGGAAAAAATTCTGGATTTTAGTCTGATGACTAAATTATTATCCAAAAATTCAGTAGTCTTAGAACTTGAGTTATCCTCTAAATCATTTTTCATAGAAATAACATTTTAAATATCCTTATATAATTCATCCTTCTCAGAATTAATGTCATTACTGGTTTTAAAAACAATTTCAAAATCAAGAATCTTTTTATTAATATCTTTAGAAACATATGATACTTCTTTTCTTAAAACAAAAATTCTAGAATTTTCTTTCTCTATATTCTTTTTTATCTTATTGTTATCATTCTAAAATTTATAAAATCTAGAAACATCTTCAAATGTTTGTAAGGTATTATCTTTTAATTAGGAAGATTCATCATTCAAAGATTCACAATATTCTTCATTAGGAAAATTATTATTTAAAGAAATATTGGTTAAGGATTTCAAATTCTTTACCTTATCCATAAGACAATAATTTTCAATATGTAATCTAGCTAAAAGACCAATATTATTCTGACCAGAAGATTCATATTCTGACGATTCATCTAAATAGTCACACCACTGGCACTCCATATGTCATTAGCCTTCATGACTTTCTTATACTTAGATTTTTATTACTAGTTTATGTTCCTTTCAGAATTATTTTCCTTTATGTCTTTTATCTTATGCATAGGACATTAATGTTTGATATGTCCAGCCCTTTTGAATTCATAACAAGTTATTTCATAATCTTTCTTGTCCTTTCTATATTTATTCTTATATCTGTACTAGAAAACATTCTTTCCCACAATCTTGTTTTTACTTCAAGCAAGATTGGCTAACTCATTATTATACTCATCACAATATCTTGATTCAGATACAATAATAGCTTTCTTATATTTATATCTAGTTACCGATTTCAAGAAATTTGGATTTAGATGTAATAGTGAAAGCTAAACTTCCATTACTATTCATATTCTTATTGAAATCATCATCTCTCTTAATTATTGTTTCATGATGAATATGTGTTCCAAATAACACATCAAGGGTAATGTTAGATACATTACGGTATTAATCAATATATGTTATTTTGGATTCTCACTCATTAGGTATTATATTAATTTTCTTTCTCATAAGAATTTCATCATCAATACCTTTCCCACCCATAGATTTAAGACTGTCGATGATAGTCCTAAATCTTTGTTGTAATTTGAAAATACGTTCTCCAAAAAGATATAAAAATCCATGATATTAAGCTCTTAACATAGATCTTTTAGTTTCTATCACTTTAGAAGTTTCAAAATGTGTAACATCATGTTTCTACCGAATAATATAGGCATATTTACATGTAGATATCTTACTAGAGGTATTCCTGGTCAAGGAAAATTAAAGAGTGTTGTGTAACCTATACTTCAGTTGATATTCTTGTTTTTCTTGATTTGGGATTGTTCCGATTTCTTTTTAGGAATTTTTTAATCTCTAGTTAGCATGAAAAAATTATCCACCTGAGTGTTAATAATAAAATACTTCTTCCTATCTCCCTAGTACACATTATCATTGCCATCAAATATTGGCAGTCTAGTAGGATTCAAATTTTCTATATAACTGAAATTCATTCCTTCCATTATATATGAAAAATACTTTTCCACAAAAAGGATTAGTAAAAAAAGTATTTATAAATAAAATATTTAAGAAACCTTGAACAAAAAACCTATATATAAGTATAAGTATTTTTAGAGACCTCCTATGACACCAGTTGTAGGATCAAAATATAGATTTATATTGTCAATTACAAGAGCATGGGGGTGAATTTTAATTTTAAAAACAATTGTTTTTATCCTTATGAAAAAAACCATGTTTAAAAAAGTTAAACAAGGTAAATTTACAAAACATATTTGGTTCTTAAACAAAGGAAAAATCATTCTTAGGTTTCAGAAATATGGATATGATAAAGAAACATAAGAAAATATTACTTAGGAATAGATTTCACCATTAAGTGTATAAAATATTATTTATCAGAGTATATAATAATGAGAAATTATTATAAATTTATACTTTCTTTCATTAAGAATATTATAGCAGAAATAAATCTTAAAAAACAAGTGAACAAGTAAGAAATATTTTAACCTAAAGGGAAGGGTATCCAACAACCTTGGATAAAGGTCCCTTTAGTTATTATATTAATAAATGCAATCTTACCCACATCAATGTAAGGCCTGGATATGAATATTGGAGTTTGTCTTGCTATCTATCTAAGCCCTCAAACTTTAAGGTAGTCGACACCTCTGTCTGCATATCCCCAGAAGTCGTCGAACTATACGGTAGTCTAAACCTATATCTTTCTATACCAGAAATCCCATGATTGTACTCATCAAAAATTGGAGTCGTACTATGAAACTTTGAACAAGATGTTCACTGTTGATCAAGATGATCATAGATCGCACAAGGCATGCTAGTTTCTCTCTGTAGAAATCACTTCATAGTATTACAACATGTAATATTTTTATCAATATTGAGCTTGTTCAAATGTGCTCTTATTTACAGTGAAAACATCAATGGTTGGCTCCCTCCTCCAATGGCCATATTTTTTCAAAAATTTAAAAGGGACATATACATGTGTCATTCAACCAACGGTTAGTTAAAAACAGATTGTACGACATTGTTTCATATAAGAAAAACCTGGTAAACATTTTCATTCTTATGAAAGAATAATATGTAAAGAAAAATAATATTATGTTTAGCAAACTAGGATCCAATAAAATTGAAACAATATTTTAGGAAATTAAAGTAACTTCAATATATATAAATAATCAGAATCTTGGAAAATAATCAGAGTCAAAAAAATAATTAAAATCCTCTTTTAGAGAAAAAATATTCAGAGTCTAAATTTTGAGTAATTCGGTATCTAAATTCTGAGGAATATAGAGTTTTTGTTCTGAGTAATTTGTAGTCAAAATTCTGAGGAATCGGGAGTCCGAATTCTGAGGAATTCAGAGTTTAAATTCTATGGAATTGGGAGTCTGAATTTTGAGGAATTCGGAATCTGAATTGTAAGGAATTTTGAGGACAAATTTTAGAGAATTTAGAGTCTGAATTTTAGAGAATTTAGAGTCTGAATTTCATATAATTCATATTCTAAATTTTAGGGAATTTAGAATCGAAATTATAGAGAATTAAGTGTCTAAATTTTAATCAATTTAGAGTCTGAATTATAGATAATTTTGACTCTGAATTTTAGAGAATTCATAGTATGAAAATAGTATGACTCGGTATCTAAGGAAATGCAATATTCTGAGGTTTTAGTTAAGGATCCAAATTTTTTTCGTAAGAAAAAAATTATTCTTGTTTTAAGAAAACATAGGATAAGACAATTAAAACATTGGAATACATAAAACATTTCATAGAGAAAGAAAATTTTCCTTAAGAAATTAATTCTTTGAGATGGATAAATTTTCTTAAAAGAAAATGTGTTTATGATTTTCAAAACATAATGGTATAAAAATATGATAAGGGAACTTATTAACTTATCAAATATATAGTAATTCCATTTGGACTTATCAAATATCTTGAAATCATCATGGATTTAATGAATATTGTCTTCAGAGATTACCTTGATAAATTTGTGGTAGTCCTTTTTGACAATATTCATACATATTCAAAGACTAAATAAGAGCATGAAAAATACTTGATGATTGTTCCGAAGACCTTGAATAAGAATACGTTGTATTAAAAATTTACTAATTGTAAATTTGACTACAAAAAGTCTTATTATTAGTTCATATAATTTCAAGTGGTTGTATATTGGTGGATCCTTCAAAGATGAAGTTATTTAGCACTGGTCTAGAACATCCATGTGAACTAATATATGTAATTTTTTTTATGTTGGCTAGATACTATAAATGTTTTGTAAGATATTTATCAATAATATCTTTAAGATCCCACTTTGTATATGAATTTTATTTATTTTTAAATGTTATCATTGGTAGTTAAAGGTTGTTAATTGATGTCTATATGGTGAATACGATTCAAATTTAAGGGATCTTCGATGTAGTTGTCTAATATTTATATTTGTTGAAACATATAAATGGTTTGAATCCTTTGAATTTCGAAGGTTATACCTGGATAATTGTTATGGATTCAATAAATGACACAAGATTCCATGATTGAATAATTATCCTAGTAACTCTGACGATTGTGTAACTAATATTATGATCAAAATACATGTTTAAATTGTAATAAATTATTTTAAACAAAGTATAATTTGGTATGAATGTGATTATATAATGAATTTACCTTGAGAATTTATATTTTAAAAATAAAAGAGGAATTGATGAAGGACAGTATTTGAAGAATATGATGAAAATATTGACTTTCAATAAAATTTCTCTAAATGAAGATAATGAAAAATAATATTTTTCATGATGAGAAAGTTTAAATTAAAGAGATCCCATGTAATATATTTATATTTCTTGGTTTCAAATAAGTGGATAAGTGGTTATTAATTTTTTTACTTAGATATTTTCATTGTATTTATATTTTTGGCCTTATTAAAAATAATGGCCAACCCACAACTTGCCTAGTGTAGCTCAACCGAGGGAACTTTTGGGACCCTGAGGACAACCATTCCAAAGTGATCCTTCCTAGGACTTCCATGGGAAACATAGGTATTAATAAATCCTTTAAAAGTGGACAAAAAAGTAGGTTGGCCTATGTATAAGGCCAATAGTTCACACACCCAAAGGAGCACATTAGTTGGTCTAGAAACCCATTGGGCCAAAGCTCAATGTGTGTGGTGCGTATCTGAGTACCGACACTAGTGTCATCTTGAGAAACTAATGGAACACTTAGATGTAAAAATAATCACTTGAAATGGATAGTGAGTGATGTTTGATGGACTCTCACTAGTTACTATTCCCCCAAAGAAAAAATTATGGACCTAATGAGTCAATTCGATCTGGCATGATCGGAGGATCACCAAGCTATCATGTAGTAATATTCTTCCCCCCATAATGATAACACCGTGAATTTATCCTTTTTGTGATCGACCACCACCAACGATGAATCCATGAACCAATTATCTATTTCGGTGATTGAATCTAGCATGAATTATCCTCATGTAAATATGCATGTATGCTGTCCTTTTCATACAAAGAAGAGTTCGAAGAAGTTTCCTTAGTCGAATGAAAAAAAAGTTTTCGAGGCTATTTCATGTGTCTGATGATCATTGATGAGTATGAGGCTTGAAAGGGAATGTGTTTTTGATAACATTTATTGATACTCACTAATTAGAGAAGCTAATATCTTGTGGAAAATAAATGATGATATTTGGTATATATGTTCAAATAATTCAAAGATGATTTGTTCATCTCTATGAATGAGTCTTTGACAAAACATATTTTCCAAATGTCACATTATTTTTATCATGGAATAGAGGTGATGAAAAGGATTTGATTATTTCCTGTATAATGTTGACACCCTCGACCGAGAGGTACTACTGCTGCTCATGCTTGCATGGACCTTGAATGGCTTGAAAGCCTTCAAATTTTATTTATTATTGATAAACCCCCTTTCAAGTGATGAGGGGGAACCCTTACAAGCCTCGAAGCCTTAAGAGACAATTACATGACCTATAAGTCTTAGATAAAATCATCCAAAAAAGACAACTTGTCATTTTATCTCCCAAGTAAATGTTGTGATATAAGGAATCCACCTTCTCAAGGCAGGTAAACTAGTTGTCTTGTGAAGAGGTGCACATGCCATGTAATGTTGTCAATTCCAAAACCTCTCAATCTTCCAATTCTGGTTATCTATCCTCTAGTGAATGTGCCTACTCTAAATCCTCCTCTAGAGCCTAGCCCTTTGTAATATTTACTGGTTTCATCTATATTTTCATGTCTTCCAAAGGCCTTTTGGTATCCTGAAGGCTTTGAGGTGGCTTAAAGGCCTTGAGAAACAACTATCCTAAAGCCCATGGGTGTACTGAAGGCTTTACAGGACTGGAGGACCAAACTGGTGGCCCAAAGGCCTAGATGGATGAATAGTTCTGGATGCTACATTACCGAACATTACCTTCTATAGAAACCCAGAAATATGTCTCCACCTAGATTTGATCTCGGTTTTCATGGATGCACATACTGGTTCCTCAACAACTGGGCAGATTCCATCAAGAAGAACTACATAATTTATTATGTGAAGAATAATATGTGAATGCCTTTGAAATTTTTGAAACGTACTTGAATATTTTTTATGAATAAAATAATCTTGGAAGAAATATTCATGTATGAATTAGAACTATACCATGTGTCAGTGAATGATTTTATTACTCTAACAATGTTTTTTGAAGTTCTATGTATAAAACCATATGTGAGGAAAGAAGAGTAAACCCACATTTATAATATTACATTAATGTAGAATTCATGGTGATATCGTAGTGATATTGTGAAATATAAATCAATAATCTAAATTGGTTTTCATGAAGAATAAGTACCACATAGTTTCACTTGCATGAAGATACATGGAGAAGGAGTCAAGTGTGTTCCATGTCCTTTACATGAGAACTAAAGTATTACATACCCTTAAAATATGCATATAATATGATTTCACTAATAAGGTAGAATTAAAAGTGAACAGCTCATACATTCTTGCATGCATATGTAAAAAGTGAAGCATTTGATATACACAAAATAGATTAAATATTGTAATTAAAATGAAAATACAAATTGATGAATGTTCTAGGGTTTCATTTGACATACACCATATATTACATGCATTAACTATACATGATCTTGTTTGGTTGATATTTATGAGATGTTCAGTGTAGTACAATGAGTGTATCAAAAATATTTTCTTCCATTAAGAAGAATTGATACACTCAATTTTTGATAGTGTGTATCAAAGAAAAACAATTTTTACATTACTAAACAATTATATATTATTGAATTTCAATAGAAAATATAGTGGAAAATCTATATTGAGTTGATATTTAGTTAGGACCAAGAAATTTTTATGATGCTAATATGATCTGATATTATATTATTTAAATAATCACATATGATTTTTTGATTTCAAAAATAAGAAAAAGGAGTTTAAGTTCCATTTTTTCATTTAAGACGAAACAGATCAGAAAAATTGTTTAGAGATCCTGAATTTATTTGATTATCATTTGGTTTATGGAGAATTATAGGACTATCAGCACACAACATATTTATATTATTATTAATGAATTTATAAGAAAAAGAAGTAAATATTTTAGTTTGCTTCTTTGAGGAGGAAGAAGAAGAAGAGTTTTATGCATGTTACTATGTACATAATAGGTGAATAAAGTTGATGATCAAAGAAGAACTATGATAATCAACATTATTCTCATATGGGGGAAGAGTTTTTTGGTTATTAAAAAACCTAAACAATATGTTTAATACTCTCTTTAGAATTAGTATAATGAACCAGTGAGTAGATACAAGATTGACCAGGCCATCACCAATCCAGGGAAGACGGATTTTCCCCATTCCCCATCATAAAGTGTATAGACCCACAATGGATAAATATTTTATCCTATATAACCTATTATAACATGATATATCTTCATATTAGAGAATCAATGTCTTGGTCATCACCATATAGGTTTAGGACTAGCTACTCTCACTGATTATCAAACCTTGTAAAAATATCATGCTCCATATTTTCAATCATTTATAAACTTGCATGCTCTACTAAAAAGAGAATAAAAAATTCAAGACCATAAAAGGTCTATGAGGTAAAGTGATAAAGAGTTGAAAATTTATAAATTGTGATTCACCCCCCTCCTAGAGTTATGCATATCCCAAAAAAGTCCTTTCAAGTGGTTTTAGAGGAATGTTCACCTCTATTGGATTCTATTATTTTAAATTGTTCCCTTTTTGATTATTTGAGTTTCATTCCTATGTTAATAATGATGTTTAGTTTTGGTGAATATTCATTTATTTCTTTGAATAATTTTGATTCTACCAATACCATGATGAACATGACAAATAAAGATAACTTGTAGTTGAAGAAGACGTCCCTCTTGTCTAATGAGGATGAAGTATCTCATTCACAATGCCTTTTTAAAAATGAAGACATGTTAGGATTGGAAATTAAATATTATGTGACTCAATTTTCCACTAAGGATAATGATAACCTTCCAAACAAAAATTAAATCAAGTCATTCAAGTTATCAGGTGATCTGTAGGTATGTGTTAGTTCCTTTGAAAAATTCCTCTAAGATAAATATTCTATCAAAAGTGGTGATGATGATCAATGTAAAACATTCAAGTAATATCAATTCCTAGATCAAGAGATATCATTCATTGTATTCCTAAATATACAATATCCCTTTTTGGTGTAGTATTTAAATGTATGTAGGAAGATGTCATCCCATTAGAAGAATAATCTAATGTTATGGAGAAGGGATTTCAATAAAAAATTATAAAATGCTTAAATCTCTCTAGACAGGTCGGAGCCTTTAAAACCAAAAAGAGAGAAATTGAAATATATTCATTTAAATGGATCAAATAATATGATGAGAAATATAGGTTCAAGAAGAATATATATGAAAAGATCCAAATTCTTGAATAGAAATTGAAAAATAGCACTAATTTCAAGGGTTTACAATTAGAATATATGTCTAATAAGATCAATGAAATAAACTCTTGTATTTAGAACAAAGACAAGTTATATAAATATAAAGATGAAATAATAATGATGGATTTTATAGAGAAGAGAATTATGATTAAATATCATAAAATCATTCTCATATGAAATATCAATAATTGGAATTTTAATTAGCATATCTTGAAAAAACACATATAGTGACTTCACATAAAAAGGTAACAATTGCTACTACTACCCAATTTTCCATGGAAGATTATAATGTGAAAAGACCTCTAACGTATGATAATAAGATCATGGATTCTTTTTATGATCTATCATAATAAATTGTGAATAAACAATTAACATTAATACCAACTAGTATTAATTTTTCTAAATTAGTGTACATTAATAGTTCAAGTTGTTAAACAAAATTTGAATAAGTATAGATAAAAATAGGTGATTATAAACCCACCTCAATGACTGTGGGGGATAAAAAAACGAGTGTGAAATCCAATTCCCTATGAAGAGCCCAACAATCTATGAAAAAACACCCAAAAATATAGAATAAGTCAATAGATCACGGTTTGTGAGTCAATGTTGGTGTTGTAACAAAATTGGGCATTGTGTATTAGATTATTGGAATAATAATCAAAATAAAAAATAAAAAAGGAATCCTATGTCAAGGGGGAAATTTAGAGATGAATATGAAACATACACATGACATGAAAAACTATTACACATTTAATAGATTTGGAAAGCATAAATAATTTTTGATGTATGCGATGAAAATGGTCACAAGGCTGGTACATGATCATCTCAACATTTAAACAATGTTCATTAGAAAATAATACCATAGAAGATAGCTAAGAATAATGAAGCTACCATGTTAATAAATTAGAAGAATTTTGTGATCTAGAAATCTACAACGAATATTTTAGGTAAGTATGCTAAGAAAAACATGGATTTCAAATCCAATATTTTGAAGAAAATATCTTCATCTAGTTGAAATAAGAAAAATAATGGCACTCAAACGATCCCATTAGGAGGATTACAACTTGCATCCATATTTCTGAATGACATGATAGTTATCTGGATAGAATATTTAGAAAGATTGATAAAATTGGATGTTTTAGAATATTTTTCCAGGGAAAAAGGAAAATAGAATATCCCACAAGATTAAGATAAATTTTATGAGATTTTTATGAAAAAGACACCTTTAATTATAAATAAATTATCGGTGAGAGATGTATGAAATATTATTACATTTAGAATGTTTTTAACCATTCTACCCAAGACTGAAGTACTCCTTAAGTATATTAATAGTGCATCATTCATGAAGGATTATAAGGGGAAAAATTCCCCACAAAAATTAGAAGAGAAAGTGAATAGAACCATTAAACCTCTATATAAATTAGAACAGAAGTTAAATTGTGAAAGTATAAAGAATAGTGAAAATGAAGGACATTGTTTGATAAAATTATTTCAACCATGTTATTCATATTGAGAATAAATGAAGGATCCACATTATTCCATTAATTATTTTTTAATTTCATTTTTTATTGTAATGTAGGGAATTGAACGTTAAGCATGTTCTCTGGGACAGAACATGAGAAGTCGTTAGGGCTATCAATTATTGATAGAAAATATAAAGAAGTCAGTATCATTGAATGATTCTTTAATTGATATTCAAACATAAATGTGATTATTATTCATGATTGATGAAGTTAAATACTAGTTTTCATATCCTAAAAATGATAATGAATATATCATCATGGTTTTATCTTATGTTTGATATTATTAACAACATGTATTGAAAAAGATCATCTTTGGTGAAGTTGTGAAATTTGTGAACCTGGATAGTAACAAATTTAAGATACATTTTTGGGGTATTATACAAATTGTACCATCTTAAAATCCATTCATACAGATATACATCATTATAAAGGTGTTAAAATGTGTTTCCATTATATGGGAGAAGATTAAAAGAAGTTAAAAAAATTGACAGAATCATTATTTTTATTTTCATAAAATATAATTATTCTAAAAATTGGTTGAAGATCATGTCATTGGAAAAGGCAAGTCTATCTTAACCTCTCATCCATGGTTATCAAAATTACAAACACAACACATAGGGGGAGTGATTATATTAGTCAATTACATAAGAAAATAATGAAGTGTGGATGTTCTATAAGGCCACATATCCTCCATATTGAAAATGAATATTTTTGATATGTTTTTATATGTGAGTTCAAGGGTTTTTGGTTGATATTTCCTATAAACATTTAAAATCTTATTTAAGTATCCTCAACTAAGAATGAATGCAGAAAACCCTTCAATGTCAGTATACATGTTCTGATTTCATGATGTATCAAGATCCGTTGGTAATAGAACACTTTTTTGTCTAAATCAAATCCTTCTATTTTCTACACCAAGCACAACTTAGGTAGAGTTATAGTGCAATAATTGATGGAACAATGCTTATGTATTGACTGATACCCTATTCCCATGAACTTTTTATTTCATATCAAAAAGGGGTAGAGAAATTGAAATAAATGTTTGAAAAAGTAAACTAGAGTGATAAGATAATTATTCAAATACGAAAACATTAATTTATAAATAAAATTTATGGTATTTATAAACAAAACGGGGATTGAATAAATCACATTTTTAATGAGTTGTTTTTTTCAAAGATCATCGTTGGTTCTTAAAATTTGTTAATTTATTTCAATATTATGAGAAAGTTCCAATGTTGTTGGATCTTAGATATTATGCTCGGGTATTATTTTTTAAAGAAACATATAAATTTTTTGAAGCATCATAGATTCCAAGGTGATTACTGGAGAATTATTATTGATTAACTAAATAGTAGTGGATTCCATTCTTGAATAATTCTCCTTGTAACTCTGATGATGGTTAAACTAATATTATGTTCAAACTTCATGTTTCAATGGTGAATTTTTTTAATAATTTATAAGATGAGATGAATGTTATTTGATAATAGATATCGTTTTAATTGATATTTGAAAAAAAAGTGGAATTTATGAAATAGAATATTTAAACAAGTCTATTCAAGTATTTATTTTCCATGAAGAAGAGTTTAAATGAAGATAATGTGAAATAAAATTTTTCAACATCAATATGTTGGAATTAAAGAGAATGTATGAGATATATTTTTATTTCATGTCATTGAAAAAGAGGCTAAGTGGTTATTTATTTATTTACATAGATATTTTCTTAGTATCTATATTTGTGGCCTTAATAAAAACGAAGGCCAATCATGTACATGCATAGTCTAGATCAATCGAGGGAAGTTGTAGGAATCTGAGGTCAGCCATACCCAAAGGGAGATATCCCGAGACATCCATTGGTGTCATAGGTATAAGGTAGGTCGTTCATAGTGGCCACAGTAAGAAAATGAGCCCATGTATAAGGCACGAAGAGTGCATGCCTAAAGGTACACATAGTTTGGGGTAGAAGACTGCACAGTTGAAGCTCGAAGTGTGTTCTATGTATCTGGATGGTGACCCTACATCCATTATGAGGAGATGATGAAATTCATAGATATAAAAGGAAATTACCAAAATGGGTAGTGATCAATGTGGAATAAATTCATGCATGATACTATATTCGCGAATAAATACGTATGGAGATAGCACATTCGTTCGATCTGTACCATCACCAAGATGCCATGTTGTCATTTTAATCCTCCTAATATGAGGTCTCCTAGACTATTGATTTTTCATGACCACTCACCAAAAGCAATAAAACTACTCACTGATTCTAAATTATGGTGATCAAATAATGAAATAATGATCCTTGGGTTGATATTCATGTAGGCTATGCTTTGAATGGAAAGAATAGTTCGAAGAAGGTACCTCATCCAAATAGAAAACATAATTGAATATGCCTTATTGTGTGTCTAATATTCGTGTATAAGTACAGGGAATGAATTGTAAGGTGTTTTGGATCACATTGATGTGATCCTCACTAATAAGAGAAGCTAAGATCATGAATAAAATATTCCATGATATTCGATGTATACGTTTGAAGATTTCAAAGATGATATGTTCATCTATGTGAATGATTCTTCAACAAAGATTAATTTTTGGGTATCATTCAATTTTTATCAAACAATAGTGGTGGTGAATAGGATGTTATCCTTGGATATAAAATGAGAGAACACTTGAAAAAGGTTGCTACTATCACTCATAATTTCATAGATAGATCTTGTTTCTTTTGAAAAATCGAGTGTTTATAACATTATATTCACGTTAATGGAAAATATTAAACCATGAACCTATAGGATATATGAAGAGATGTTGTTACATGAAACACCTTTTTTCACACAAAGAATAAAGGTGCACTATGGGATACAAATAAGTACTTCCACATGAATTAAACTTGTGGGAAACAGACATGAAGAGCTTTTATGAAGAAATAGTTTTGTGAACCTCTCTACTTGAATAGAGTATAACTATACCGTGATCCAGTGCATGAGTTTTCTTCTCTCATAGTGTTTTGAAAAATTATTCAACATATAAAACCTTATATAAGGTGATAATATTTAAACCCCATATATAAAATTACATGATGGGAGAATTCAATGTTATTCCACAGTTAACTTCCATAATATAAATCAACCATCTACACATGTTTACACTACGAAGTAGTACCATGTCTTTACACTTGCAAGAAGATATATAGAGGAAGAGGTATCCAAATGAAATGTCATCTACATGAGAACTGAATCATTTTATACCCATATAATGCTGATATTATAGTATTGTACCTAGATGGTATAATTAGAAGTGAACACGTCATCCATTCTTACATGAACACATGATAAGATAAGCATTTTAGATTCCCAAAAACCATTTAAATATATAACATAAAATAGAAATACAAATTGATGAATGTTCTAGGGTTTCATATGACATGTGCCATGAATTACAAGCACTAATTGAACATGATCTAAATGGGTAGATAATTATCATATTTGCAGTTCAGTACAATTACTGTTTCCAAAATATTCAGTTTCACAAAGAATAAATAATACACTCAATTTTTTATAGTATGTATTAATGATTTTTTTGAAAATGCTGTACAATTACATATTATTATGTTTCATATAAGAAGAGAGTCTCCAATCTATATAAAGGTGCTTTTTATTTATTCCCCAGTAATTGTGATGAGGATATGTTGAGTTGATCAATCATTGTTTCAATAATCATAAATATATTTTTTATCATAGAAAGAAGAAAATAAATTTTAGTGTAGTTGGTTTGACATTGAAGAAAAACGATAGTGGAAGAAGATGTGTCTGGCCATCCTATATGAATTTGATTATAATTTTAATTAGGAATAATTCTGTGATTATCATTCCACACCATATTCATATTATTTTTAGTAATGTTAGAGTAAAAGTAACGACAATTTTCATTTTGTTTATATGAAGAAGAGGAATAGTTTCTTGAATGATGCTATGAATGTAACATGTGAAGCTAGTGGAAGAACAAATTAGTACCATAATATTCAACATAATTATCATCTAGTGTAAGTATTTCATGGCTTTACATATACCCTAAACCAAAAGGTGAAGAATGTCTTTAGAGGCAGAATAAATAACAGATTAGAAGAAATAAGTTAGACCAGGTCATCACTATTCTAGGGAAGATGGATTATCTTCATTCCCCCTTCGAAGGTTTAGGGACCACCACATGATAAAGAATTGTCTCTTATCTAAACCACTGTAACATGATATATCATTATATTATATAATATGTACACTGGTCATTACCTTACATGAAACAGACTAGATACTATCAATGAGTAGGGAAAAATGTAAAAATATTATTTTTTATCTTTACATTGTCTCATATAATTGAATGCGATAAGAAAAATATAATAATAAATCGATATCCTACCATGTCTAATATGCAAGGGATAAAAATTGATAAATGTTTAAAAATTACCCAATATTTATTCACTCATATCTTGGTGTTAGGAATATCACAAAATAGTTCTTTTATATCTTATCCACTATCCAAGTTGACTCAAAAGGGGGTTAAGTTATTGACCTCTATCATCGTGAGGTGTGTCAAATTGAAATAATTTTTTCCCATTTTTTATCTAACTGACTATGTAGCTAGAGGATTTCAGGGTCTACACCATGGGGAATCGTAAAAGAATTAATCAACATGTGTTAGATGTGTATCAGCTGATTATCCAGAATAATTGAATGAAGGGAGCGAGATGAATGCGTGAAACTATTTGCGAAACAAATTTTTAAAAAATAAATTATAGAACAATAAGATGAAACATTGTTGGGGTTTCAATTTATTTAAGGGTTATTGTAATTTCCATTGTTCACTATTAATATTATAAATAAATATTCTTACCTTGGGGATCCAATTAATCTATTATTTATTGGTCCGATAACAAAAAATTACGTATATAAAAGGTTAACTCCCTAGTCTGGTAATTAACTACTTAAAATACATTCAATTTCATTTTCCCAAAATAATATGGATCGGGGTTCACCCAATGGTCATGGATTCACCTTCTATAACACCTTTAGTTTTCACTGCTAGTTTTGTTATTGGTCTGACACAATACCTACAGTCAACATAGAATTGATTCATTAAAGGAATCACAGACCAAAATTCACAATAAAATAAACACCATATAATATCAATTTCAAATCACACATATCCTTATTAAAACACCAACACAAGAACATTACTATTTTATGACCACGATCATGGTGTGTAGATTTACCAATATATCAATCCCTACCATAGAGACAAAAGGAAGAATGAGGAAAAGAGATAATTACACTAAAACAGAATTGAAAATAGAAAAGGAAAAGACAATTTGATTTGGGAACGATTGAATGATGGATTGGTAGAAAACCCCTACTATATCCAACCCAAAACTAGAAAGGATTCCATATATTTATAAAAAATATAACTACACAGTGTGTACCCCTAAGTACACACCATGTATATGGGTAAACTGACTTTTGATTGATTTCTCCTATTGTAGGTGATCCACCATGCTGCTCATTGACTTTTAGCACATTGGATATCAGTTGGTGGGGTACACATTATGTTGTCCCACTCCATATGTCATATAGATCCAACTTCTGCCACCAACCACTTCTAGAAGGGACTACATGGTGTGTTATCAGGTAGTACACTGCATGTTTTCTATGGCCGTCTACATGGTTGTATACTCAATCTGGCTGAACCATGTTGAGGTATGGTTAAAATGTGTGTTTTTATAAAGTACATGTTGTTTAGATTTTTATTTTTATTATAATCACTCCCGATTCCTGACTTTGACAATAAAACACATGAAAATGAACACGAACACTGAAATAAACCATTTCTTCCATAAAAAAATGTGTGTAGGGTGAAATTTTTTTTTACTCAATAAAAATGTATGATAATTTATAAATAAAACTGGGCACGTAAAACTCTGACACACTTATTCATTTACTTTCGCTCAAGAAAAATCTCGAAATCTAATTCGTATAGTACACACTCTAAAAATTGAATCCCTCAAATAATTAGACTTATAAAAACTATCACCAATGTAGAGGATTTTAAAATGAACAAAACATATTTCAAATATAAAGATATTATAATCATTCGTCATTTATATTTCAATTAAAAATACTCATCATCTTTTATTCACATTGTTCCATTTTTCAAAAATAATGATTCCGCATGATGATTTACCTCAGAAAATAATAAATCACTCATCATTCAAGATCACTTGATTATGGTTATTCTAAAAATAAATAACACGCACTCAATCCATAGGCTTGCAAGTATTCTCATTCTACACTTAGAAATCAAATCACAAAAATCATGAGGACTTTCACCATGGTTCAATTGATTCTGAGGAAAAGGTTAGGTAGGTAATGATGTGAAAAATAATCTCAGTGTCCTGAAAAAGGAGGATATATTCTTAAATAATAAAGCATGATATTCAATGAAAATTATCAATGAAAAGTTTCACCAAAAACATCTATCTAGGGTCTCCATGATATTCCTTTGACAATATGGGTTCATAACCTAGCAATATGTGTAATGAATGAATCTCTCTCCACTTTTGAATTTTTCTTCTTCATTTTTTATATATAGGGAACACTAGGAATACAATTAATAGTGGGTTTTGAACTTTTCTACCCAAAAAAACACAAACTCTCCCCCCACTTAATTTCATATTCACTCACCAAAATATACCATGAATAGCCAAAATGCTTCTTTAATGATAAAATGAATAATAAAGAAATATTATGAAATAATTAGGTTAGGAAGGATAAATAGGCTTTTAATGTGTCTTCTTATCAAGGTAGTTCATGTTTTATTTGGGTTTTACAAAATATATAATTAGGGTAGGTCTCAAGGTCAAAGGTTCTGAAAATTTCATTCAAATGCTTCAATAATTTTAAAGTAATTCAAAATAATCTTGTTTTGAAGAGAAAAAATCACATGTTATAGTAGTTATGCATATCACAATAATCTCACATGAAAGAAATTATAAGAGTGAACATGTAAAAGGGCATTGAATAATTCTCAATAATGAGGATAATGTAGGTTCAATCAAGTTTTGGCATGAATAAAAATAACAATTCTAACAAATGACATAGGATAATAACTTCAATAAAAAAGAAAACCATATCTGCAATTATTTTAAAAAATAAAAATTAATCTACGTATGTAACTTTGAAAATTCAAATTTATTTATTTATTATTTATTATTATAATTAAAAAAAACAACCACTTATTAAAATATTTCATCTATTAATGATGTTTCCTATAACGTTTTATGGGAAAAGAACCTTGTAGTCAAAGATTCTACCCCACACTGAATATGAAACATGCTCCTCAAGTGATACACTAAAAAATAAAAGTGGATTTGGTAATATAAAATATACATGGAGATATAAAGTAGAGAAATAATTAATCTAAAGGAGAGTAAATAAAATAAACATCAAAATATTACTCCCCTCATGATAAGCTCAAAAATATGGAAAAAATTGATTGGAGAGGCCCATAATGCTTTAGAGTACATGTGACTATCGATGAAATGGAAAAAGAATACTTCATGTGTAGAATCCATCACATCTTAATCAATGCACAATATACATTTATATTGAAATAAATGTGCAGTAACAGTCACAATGATGCCTTGGAATATGCACTATTTGTAACAACAAGATCTAATGGAGTGATATCAGCTAGTGTAAGCCAGAGAATCTAGGACCTTGGTTTGTGTGGTAGGCTCAACTGGAACGTCATGGATTGTAATAGTTAAAGGAGTATCTGGTCCAATAGTGGAGAGAAGACTTGAATCCATGGATAGAGTTGTAAATGGTTCTTGCACTGTCTAATGATGGGGATCAGTTGGAGGAGAAGGTCTTAGCGGAAGTGGAAGGACCAAGTGATGGAGAATGAGGCCAACCATTCCCTCCATCCATGTGAGTATCTGATATATGACAACCTTGTATTGCTCTAATAGGATCTAACGATGTCCCGAGGTGTCCAAGAAGCGATACAAGATGGTTAGGAATAGGGGGAGGGTAGATCAATCGAGAATGTTGGTCGAGGTGGGGTTTGGGATGGTTTAAAAGAACAGTTAAATGAATAAGAAGATTGAAGTGTGGAATATGGAATATATGACACTAGAGAAGGGGTGTATGCTGGTGGAGGGGGTGGTACCTGATCAGCGGTACCACTAGGGGTAGGTGGGTCATTTCTAACCTCAACCAAGGATGAGGCATATGACATGATCACAATGGTGTATCTAGGATTCTTTACCATACTAATGTAGAGAATCATGATGAATTCCATATGCTAGAGAGAACCTAAGTGATAGTGAGGGAGAGATATGTCAAACACCCCCAGGTATTGTGCTAATTGGGTTGTTGAAAACTACCATTCAGGTTTCCCTAATGGACATAGATCATGGAATGGATGTATGAGATAGTTAAATAGGGATTCTCAATGTATACGTTCTAGAAAATACAAGTGAGGATATTCATATCACGCCCAGACATGACGCACATATCCTCATGGGGAGAGAAAAGGATGTCTTTGAAGCACCGATGGACGAAACAAAAGTTGAAAAAATAATGAGAGTGATCTTTTAGGAAGTGGGGGTGTACTTATGGTCATGCCTAGAAAGATCCCAACACATATCAATGATATCATAGTGTTCTAGGAATGTGAGGGTGGAAATATGGGAGGGGTTGGTAGATGGGGGTAAAAGAAACACCCTCATCCAAATTTGTCCATGGTTAATGAAACGTGATGATTGCCAAGCCTAAATATAACTAGAGTCATCATGTCATTGGGATTATAGTAGTTGGCGGGCCCATCAATGTCAAAAGTCATAGTAAACTCACAAAATAAATCCTTGAATGAAAGAGTGTTGAACTATAGTGTCTCTATCCGATGGGTGTGCCCGAGAAACTCTTCAATCACCTCCTAGTCACCCAGATGATGAGAAACTGTGATGCCCATGAATCAACCAATTATATGAATATTGAATCATGAAACTCACTACAACCTCGATGTCATGGGATGTTGCACATAAGAAACTATACATGGGATTGGATGGTGTCAGGATGCTGTAAGTCCTAGCTATGGTAGAGCCACAACAGTTGATGAATTTGGTCTGACAATCGAGGTAGTAGGTAGAGAAGTCGTGGCAGTAGATGGATTTGAAGCCATAGTATATATGGATAATGGTTTGGTCATAGTAGGGTCCACTATTGTCGAGGATGGCTCAGATGGTGTCACACCAATAGTAAGATCAACAATGCTAGAGTCCTCAATAGTTTTGGATGGTGTGATCATGGCAATGAGTGGATCAACAGATGTCGTAGATGGTATCATGGGGTCTTCTAGACATGAAGATGATGTCAAGGATCTGGGTTCTGGTAGGAGAGGGGGAATCATCAACAAAGCCGTAGGCTATGACACATGGACATCTTTCATTGAAGGGGTGATTGACATTCTGATTCAGATCCAACATGGTGGATTCCCATTATTATCAGCTATTATAGGATTCTTCCCTATCAACATTTCTCTTTCTTACATTCTATGTAATGGGAAGAACAAAATAAAAAAGAGAAAAAATGAAAATAAAAATGTAAAAGAGAGAAAACATAAAAAAGAGAGTACATACCATGTAGATGCAAACTACACAGTGTGTAGTGTGATTGGGTTGTCATCCCATGTTGTCTAAATATACATGTTGAGTGGGAATGTTTTGGAGATAAAGGAGTGGATGGCTTTTTTTGGGATACACAATGTGTATTAGGAAAAGGGGACATGTATGTGTTTTTGTGCAGACATGGACTCGGTCTAGAGAGGGTATATGTAAAGTACACACAATGTAGATGTTATACATGACCTATGTGAGAACATTCCATCACAATCATGTAAAATCTCGACATGACCATGTTTTCCGAGAACAACTCCACACTATGTTCTGAACCCACACTCTGTAGAGTAATACATGGTTTGTGGGTCATGTTGTCTAGCGAACATGAGGTCATAAGTGGGATCGAAATGACCACTACAAAGGTTGTTTCCCAAATTGGAATTCCATTTAATTTTCAAATTGATAACAGTGCGTGTGTGGCCATATAAATACAGTACACAACATGTGTTCTTCATTCATTTCTGTGTAGTGTGTTTTTAAGCCGAACTTTCACCTGAAACAAAATCACATACCATTTTTGTAAAAGACCAAAAGATAGGGTAAAGAATAAGATACCTGGATAGTGGAGTGAAATACCGATAAAATTGTAGCCTAAATTGAAAATAAATTTTATATTGAGGTACGGGAGGGTGAGACTCATACGGAGGAATCCAAATGGGAATTATAGTTCGCGTGATATGGGGTGTGCTCGGTTAGGGATCCAAGGCCTTTATTAGATAACCACACGATGTTTTGGTATAGAGTACACACTGTCTGAGGGTTATTATTATTATTATTATTATTATTATTATTTAAAGTACAATTATGAAAATAAATTATATATTAATTAGTATTTAAAAATAAATAAAAATAAAATATATATATTTAAATGTGGAAATTAACCTATATACATAGTTTACCAGAAAAATACACATGGTGTTTTATAAAAATAAAAAATTGGTACTACAACCGCTGGTCTAGTTCTTTGGGGGTGATTTGAATCGGTGATTGGTGGATCCAAATCCTCACCCTCAACCAGTAGAGAAAAGGTTGTAGTACTACTCATGATTATTAACTTTTAATATTTAAATCTCATTTGAAGTAATAAATGGGAGAAGAGGAACCCATGACATGTGGATTTAATTATTGATGATTGGGATGATGTAGGTTGATTAGTTGAGTTTTAACCTTAGTCTTTTGAACACTAGGTGGAGACCCTACCGATCAACAGACATCTCCCCCAAGCCATTTATAATTTTTGAAAACGTTTTAAATTGTTATGAAAACATGGAAGACACTATGTCTACTGAAATACACATTGTTTGCTTTTATTTATGTGAAAAAGTATGGAACTTAACTAGCTATTAGGACTCGAACCTGGGTCTTTGGGATCCATGGGCTATGTCCTTGTCAACAAATTTATCCCACCCCTTGGTATTTTATTATTTTGAAATGGTTTTATTTACTTTGGAAAAAATAAGACACAATATTTACTTGAAACACAATATGAAAAAGAATGTGTCTTATACTGAAGACAGGTGTGAAGTGATTCAAACCGGTGATGGATCAGATAAATTTCAGTGACCTTATCATCGTCACATGCTTCATTCCTTTTAATTAACGTAATTAATATTTACTTATATTAAAATTTATATTAACACACACTAAAAATCAATACACCAGCCATGAATATTGGTTCACCAGACATGTAACATCATTTAATTATTATTCAATCTCTTCTTAGAAGGAATAAATTATACATGGATTTTGGGGAAGAAGTACACGCCATCTGTTTATTTTAAAAAAATAAAAGAAATATAATGAAGAGTGGTTGCGTTAACTCCTATAAAGTGCCCTTTTTTGGTATTTGTATTGACCTAAGTTAGGTTACATAACTGTAATCTGAAGTTGGATGTGGTTTCCCCTATGAAAACTACCACATGTGTTTGGAATCTTCATCCTGTATCAAATTTTATTGACCTTCAGGTGGTATAGGCGTTGGTTTGTAGTATCTCTGGTCTATGCTAAAATGATTATGAATTTGGTCTTGTAGCCTTTTTTTGATAATGTACATCATCCACCTTGTAAGGTTTTTTCTTTGATATTCTAAAGACCTGAAAATAATCACAGGAATCCTTTGAAGTAGGTATGTAATCAACTAAGGGTTCGATGAGAAATGTGTGATCAGATTTAGTATTAACATGATATGATGTTGTTCCATATTAAAAGTTTGAATTTTGAAAATTATTTTCATAAATTTCAGTTGTATAACATGTGGGGACCCTGTCATAACAAGATTCCTCAGTTGAACTAGGGTCATAACACCCATACTCAAACTTATTGGTCTATCCATGTGAGTGATTATCCTTGAATGTTACTCCACCAGTGTACCAAGGCATAACAACCTTTTGGTTCTATCATACTACCATGGGGTAAAGTGTTCCATCATCCATAGTAGTCATTTAGTATTACCTGAAGATGGTTCTCTAAGAGGATATGAGATGGGTGGGTGGAGAAAGTACATTATTATTCCTTATATTGAATCTCAGCATCCATATATGGATAATAATCTTTCAGATACAGATAAAATAGGGCTGGATCATGCAAATAAAATTTTCTATGGGTTGATTGTAACAGTTTCTAGTTGAATATAAATCCATAGAATTTGGGATCATGGGTATTAAGAAAATGAATCAAGAAAAATGTAGAAAGATGAAAACTTTGGGGAAACTAACCTCAACTCAGACTCTCACTCTTTCATTCCAAGTTCCTTGAAAATGACACCATAATTTTACCACTCCCATATCGAGTTGCATCAAATTGAATGAATTTGTTAGTTTGCTCGGTTTTTATTTGAAAAACTATGTAGCTAATGGTAGTTAGGGTCGGTCCTATAATGAAACGTAAAAGTAGTGGAAAACATGAGCTTGATTTGTATAAACAGATTATCCAGGGAAATTTAACATTGGGAAATATATTAAAGAGTGAAACTATTTGAAAAAAATAAAATTAAAACAGAAGAAATGACAGAATAATTAAAAGACAAATGTGTTAGAATTTAAAATCAATTTGGGTTTACTGAAAAGGTAATTCCTTATTATTAAATTTATAAATGATTTTTTACCATAGGGATTAAATTAAAATATCTCTTCTTCATCTTATAACAAAATTAACATATATAAAAGTTTAAACCCTTGATCTGGTGGCCAACTAATTTAAATATTTTCCACATATTTACCCCTAAATAAAGTGGAAATTAGTTCACCCAATGACCATATATTGACTTGTTATAACTCGTTTTGTTTATTATATTGGTGTTTCTCTTGGTCCTACAGAACACCAATAGTTAATATATAATTGATTCATTAAATTAATTATAAATTTGAATTCAATATAAAATCAACACATCATAATTTTAATTACAAATGACACATGACCTTTTTACAACCCAAACACAAGTACATTACCCTGTTACAACCAGGGTCATGGTTTGTGGAGTAGAATCTCTATCCATACCATTGATTTAGGGGAAGAAGGTGGAAAATATATAATGACAAAAAAAATTTAAAGAAGAAAAGGAAAACACAATTTGGATTTGGGAATTATTGAACGATGAAGCTGCAAAACCCCCCTATAGTATACATCTAAGAACCAGGATGGATGCCCATCTATGTATATAAAATAAAACTACACAACATGTACCCATTAGTACTCTCTGTGTACATGGGTCAACAATCTTTTGCTCTATTTCTTCTTCAGTAAGTGATCCACAATACCACCCATTAAATTTTGACGCATCAGCATTCGGTTGGTGGGGAACACGACGTGTTGTGCTGCACCACATGGAATTTAGAGCCAAATTTAGCTTCCAATCACATATGGAAGGGACTATATGGCTTGTTATTGGGTAGTACATGGTGTGTTGGTTCTGGATATTTACATAGTTGTGTTCTCATTCTGGACAAACTGTGTTGAGGCAAGGATACATGGAGTGTTTTTATAAAGTACCCATTGATTCTATTTTACTTTTTATTATGATCACTCACGATTTGTGAATTTGACTGGAAAACACTTGAGAAACCCCATAAACCCAAAAATAAATCATGTCTTATATAAAATAATGTTAATTTGGAGAGAACTTGTTTTTATAATGAATAAAAATGTATGAAAAGGTATGCACAAACCAGGAACATCAGTTCTTTGGGAAGGTGAATGTGAGAATAATTTTAAACGACTAAGAGATGTTTGGTTAGTGAACATAAGAATAAACTACCATAAAATAGAGACGTTTTGGGGTATATATTTATCCATAAAATAATGTACTCGGATGTGTTCTTCTGTCCAATGATATGGTGATAGCCTATGCCTCTCTGCAATTAAAAATTCATTACAAAAAAACCACATTCATGATTTGGAGTTGACATCAAAATATTATACATTAAAGATATTGTGGAATTATATATATGGTGAATGGTTTGATATATATATTGTTCATAAAATATTTAAGTATATATTTATAAAAAAATACTTGAATATGTGACAGAAAAGATGGATGGATTTGATCAATGGTAATGACTTCTTAATAGATGAACACCTTGGGAAGGTGACCAAGGGGGTAGATGCTCTGATTCAAAAATATCATGATAGTTTTTCCATAATGAGGTTTGAAAGAGATCTAATATTTATGGTTTTCCAAAATTTGTACCATTAAATATTGAAAATACGAAAAAAATATTATCTTTCTCATATGAATGATCATCCATTAATCCATGACATGACTAAGAAGTCATAGAAAGAAGATGTTGAATTACAGAAGAATGTGGGGAATGTACCTAAGTTTTAACTTAATCATACAGGGATGATAATTTTTAGGAACCAAGTATTAATTCATTCAATACCATATTTGAAAAAGGATCCATTGGATGAATCCCATAGTTCATCATTCTTTATTTATCCTAGAAGTTTATATATGTATAAAGATACTAAAGAGTTATTATAGTGGGATAACTTTAAAAGGGATATAATAACCTATATTTCCTAAGGTGTAATTTTTTTTTCTAAATTAAGGATAATATAAAAAATTACAAGGGGTTGTTTCAACAATTACCACTACTAGAGTGGAAATAGGAAAACATTATGATGGATTTCTTTATCAGACTCACCAAAACCTCTTAAGACCATAATACTATATGGGTTCTAGTAAATCACATTAAAAAACAAAATATTTTATTTCTATTAGAGAAAAATTAACTATTGATCATATTAATTCGTTATGAATTAATGTAATTGTTATATTTCATGAAGTGCCATTCTCAATCGTATCTGATTGGGATATGAGGTTTACCTTGATGTTTTGGAGAATTCATCAGTAATATATTAATACAGAGTTGTTTTTTAGTAATTCTCATCACCCTAAAATGGATGACCAGTATTATTGGACCATTAAACCTGTAGAATACATGATAATGTATTGCTTTATGGATTTAAAAGGTAGTGTGTATGAACACCTTACTTTGTTGGATTTTTCGTACAAAATATATTTCACTAGAGCATTCAAATGAATCATTATAAATCCCTATGTGGCAAGAAGTATAAACCTCTAACATATTGGGTTAAAGTTGGTTAAATAATTATATTGGGACGTGGTATATAATTATAAATTATAGATAATGTTAGATCTATTCAACAACAAATAAGGACATCTTAGAGTTTACATTAAATTTATGTTAATAATCATCAGTGGGATCTAGAGTTCAAATTTATTGATAAGGTATTACTAAGAATATTTAATTGTAAGATGTTATTGAGACATGGATGGAAGGGAATGATTATACAAAATGATTTTATTCCATTTGAAATTATTTATCATATGTAGATGGTGGATTATAGAATGACAAGTCCACCGAGTCACTCTCATGTTCATGATTTGTTCCATGTATCTCTCTTGAGAAAGTATATACCTAATCCTTAAAATGTACTAAACATAGAGCCCATACAAATAAAGAATGATATATCTTATGAGAAAAAATCGGTGATAATTTTGGATCATATAGATAAAGTTTTATGAAACAATATCACTCACCTAGTCAATGTTTTGTGGTGAAATCATGAAATTGAAGAAGTAATATGCAACCTAAGGATGTGATGAGGGAGATTTATTCTAATTTTTTGAATTAAATTGAATTTTTTTTCAATGGTAGAATTAGTTTAAGGTGGTAGAATGTAACACCCATAAATTTTATTATATAATTCTCTTTATATAAATTTATTTTCTTCAAAATATTGTGATATAGGAAACCCTATGTCTAAATAAACCATTATATAGTATATTATTAAAACATAGCCATTAAAATTTTAAGTATGAATAATAATAACCAAATTATTAAATATACATATAAAGGGTTTGTGGAATACATATTAATTAATTAATTCATAGGAAATAAGCCATCTACTTTTCAATAAAGTAATTTTATGCTTCAAAAATGCATTTAATTCAAAAAAAAAATTATTGATATTTGTGAGAAAGTATTGTAATTAATTTCTCGAATTTCTAAAAAGTCTATATTATAAAAATGTAATAAAATTTTAAATTAGTATATCCAAATTAACTTATAACTAATTTTGGAGAGTATTATAAAAAGATGATTTTTCAATGAATAAAAAAATATTAATTTTTATTGAAAAAATTATTAGTTTTTCCATTTATTTAAAAATAAAAATTATATTTTTTATTAGTTTAAATGTATTTTGAATTCATTTTTATTATGTATAATCTAATAATAGTTATTAGAATCAATTTTTTACATGAATTTGATATGAAGGCATTTTTATACTTAAAAGGCATTTTTCTAGAAAATATTTTTCATCGCATTTTTACGATTAATTAAATTAAATTTGTTAACATTTTTGAATTAAATTTGATAAATATAGATTCTATATTTGGAATTATTTGGATAATTTTTATTGAATGGATCCGTTTTATTTTTTATCATTATTAATAGTAATCATGATAAATATTTTCCACCCTAGTAAGAGTAAAACTCGGTTGAAACATTGGGATAAGGCGTTGAAATTACTATAAATTTTGAATTTATCTTTTTGGATGGGTGTATTTCTACCATTATCATATATTTCTCGAAAATATGGCCACTTAATTCCATTTTTTCTTTAAAACTGACTAATATATAATTTTAAGAAAAGAATAAATATAAAATGACACTCTCTTTACTTTAATATATCTATTATTTTGTTATAAAGAAAAAAATGGTTATGTTCCACATTAAATGTTTATTTTAAAGAATAATTAGTTTTTCATAAATTTAATTAATCATTATTTTTTATTTTTTTAATATTTAGCTTAAATTATTTTTGAAACACCGTCATAATATTAATTCAATTAATATAAAAATAATATAAATGAATTTAAAAATATTTTAAGTAATACAATTTGGGTGAATGATTTTGTTAAAAGGATTTTATAGAAAAATTAAACATAATAGTTATATTTTATTAGTTTATATTTGAATTCAATTTATATCTTGATGATTTTAAAGTCAAATTAAATGAATAGTGTCTAAAAAGTCATTAATAATATTTTTTAAAAAATATTTATTGTAATTATTTTTTAAAATTTTAATAAATAATATATTTCAGAAATTGAATATGATACAGTTGAGAGTATTATACATTTTCTATTCGTGAGTCAATTTTCTTTTTATAGTAACATTCGAGAAACATAAAGAGTAGAATAATTTAATATTATGGTAATTGTCAAAAGTTCCAAAAGAGGTTAAAACTATGTGATCATATTTAAAAGATTAAAAATTATTACGAAAATATTATTGAATGATATTATTTTTAAATTATACTCATTTTTCCATGAAATTTAATTTATATTATTTTAATAATCATTGTAATTCCAACAGTACCCCTCCCCTCTTATAAAATGGCACCTCTTATCCTTTGTTCTTTATATATTATTATCCTTCTAGATCATATAATACCTACCATAATAACTTCCAATATTCCTTACCAACATCCTAAATAATCCCATCTATCTAAAATACCATCCTTTCATTGGTAAAAGGTGTACGCCAAAAGTGGTTTCACAATGAAGAGGTATAAATATAAACAAGGTAATTTCCATTTTATTTCTTCTAAAACATCCTATAGAACACTTTTATTCATCATAAAATAATAAAATAAGTGTTACCAATATACTTTATTTTTATCTTGATTATGTAACCACCATTAATCACTGTATTTTCCATCAAATAGGATGTGAAAGTCTCATTTATGTGTATGTGTGGACTACCGCCTCCATCCAGAGATGCAATTCATTTTCCCTATCTTTATTTAATTAATTGTTTTTATGATGGGTTTAATGTTTATATATGATATTTATAATATAATAATACTTGTTTAATTATGATATCCTATTTACCTATTTACCTTACCTTCTGTTGGAAAATGATAATGTTGCTCAAGCACACGTGTGTGATACCACCTCCATGAAGAGATGCGATTCATTTTTCATTTCCTATTTTCATGGAAGTGAATAAATATATATTCAATGAATATATAAGATATATATTATAAATAAATGATCCAATAAAATTTAATTATTGTTTAACTTTCTTTTGATTCATCTGTTGAAAGGTAAAAACAATGTTTTTACATACATACAACCTATTGCCTCCATGAACGATATAATTCATTCATCTACATCTAAATTTTATGGAAGAGTATAAATAAATATAAATATATATAATGAATATATATTATATTTATATAATTATTAAAATTATGGAGACTATGTAACCATGAACAATGTAGAAGGACTAGAACTACCAAATAAAAACACCCCTGAAAAACAAAACAATTAATACTGAAAATGATGATTTTAATTAAGATGTATTTGTAAATGGATATTGAAATATTATGAAGGGATCATATAATATAATTATCATTATATATATGTTAGTGTGTATATATATAATAAATCTATGTTTATTATATAGGAGGATTGAATCACTAACAAGGAAAGTCAAATATGAGGTATGAGATTTCATTTACACTCTTATTTTATTTTAGGATTATTTATGTTCGAATTTAAATTGAATGATATTATATGATAAATATAAAATAAATCCGTTTAATTTTATTCTAACATGGATTTTCATGAAAATTTGATGTAATAATATCATTTTCCTCTCACGGATACTTAATGTTTTTGAGAGGTTTTTAAGAAAAACAGACTTTACTTCTTCTTAAGTTTTGAAAATTTTTCTTACATGTGATATTTTTTCAAATTTTTTTAATAATGTTGTTAATATTACCCTATTATTGTTTGAAGTCATTTTTCCCATTTTTTGAGTTTTTACAAATAAAAATTAAAAGGGAAATTCTTAACATTTTCTGAATGAAGTTCTTTTGACTTTTTACCAAAAATGTAAAATGAATCTTTGTTTTAAAATACACGGAATGAATAGAATTTTCCACATTCATAACTTCTAAATAATTTGTAACTTAATTTAATTGTTCCCAGAGTTATTTTTAATGAATCTATTTTTTTTAATAATGGGATTTTTTTGTATTTTGATAAGTGATTTCAAATTGAAAATGATATTTTTTGTAATAAATTTTTCATTAATATTTTAGATGTATTCTTAATTATTTAAATAGTCATTGATGTTATTGGGGATATCATACAATTATAACATCTTTATTATTTACCTTTAAGGTTTGTGATGATGAATTATTGATGTTTCATATTCCAAATTCAATATGGATAACTATTTACTTATAATGATATTTGAAAATGTCTTTAATTTATCATTAAAAATATATGGAATGCATAGGTTGTGGAAGTGAGGGTGGGGCCTAGTTATAGATATCCCCTTTATGAATCGATATGTATCATGATGAAAAAAATCATCCATGCCTTATTATAAGGGAATTTAGGTAAAAAATACCCATTTATTAAGAATGATTTCCTAGTTTTGTGCCCATGATGGTAAGATTCACAATATTTTGGTCAAGAGGCCTTGATCCTAGATTTTTAGAATTATTCACATCCTTTATTAAGAATTTAGTTTTACTTATCCATGTGTTTTCTATGATCATATTATCCATGGAAAACCATTTAATTTAATTGTTTATTTAATGACATGTGTTCTTATGATCCACTATTCAATATTGATTTTACCTTGTTTACTCATGATAACATCCACTATACGTAACCTATACTAAGAATCTGAGAACACCATTTATTTGTTTTTCTTTTACCATGATATAAAGATGGATATTATGAATGATATCAAGGATGGAAGATTATTTAATATGTTTCTTCTTTAATATTTCTAATATAATATGAGAATATTGTATGTATGTAGTTTTCCAAGACTACAGAACTAATTGATCTTGTGGAGTGAGATTAATTGTATCTCTCACCAATTTAACAATTTAAACATTGTATCTATGTTTTTGGTTTTTGGGTTTCAAAACTCTTTGACTAGATACCCATGTTATGACTTGGAATTCAGGGTTGTAGTTTTCCCCCCTCAAAATTCGTTGTGTTATGTTCGAATACAAGGATTTTTTCCAAGTAGGTGTTTTTTACAGAGGTTGATGAGTATAAAGGTGTATTCCCATGAGTTTCCTGAATTTCTTAAAGGCCTTATTTTTATTGATTTCAAATAACCTGCTTTCAAGGTATTAGGGGAACCCTTACAAGGCCCATAGGCTATGATATTATATGATTCGAAGGTCTTAGAGGAAATATCCTGACTATAACTACTTGGAAATGATCCTCCCCAGCATCTATATCATGATATAATCTCTCCATCATCACATGCCTATTCAGCAATGCTTCCCATTCATGCACGATCTGGTCCTAATGGAAGATCCATACCCTCTCTTTCTTCTAAATATGTTAGATTCTTCTCTATATAATGCACCTGATCCGAATCCTAATTTGGAGTCTGCTCCTTATAGAGTCTTCCTGGTCTATTAAGCACAATTTCAGGTGGCCTTAAAGCCTTGTGGTGGACCGAAGGCATTGATGTGGCCCAATGGTCTTGAGGAGGCTTGATGGACTTCAGGTGGCCTGAAAGACTTATTGGCCTGTAGTCCATGGGTGGCCCAATGACATTGAAGGACTCGAGGACCAAACTGGTCGTGTGAAAGCCTAAACTGATAAATAATTCTGGTTGCTATAGTACCAAAAAGTGCTTGATATAGTGACTACTATAGTGAATGCTATAGTACGACTATAGTAAACTTAAAATTATGTCTCCACCCAGATTTTAACTTGGGTATCTTGGATGCACTTTCCGAGTCCTGAACAATCGGGTTGAGGCTCTTGTGCTTCCCCGGTGTTGTGATATTGGTGTATCGGTTCATAATCCCTTGGATTTTTTATTCTACCTAGGATCCTTTGTTTTAAAAATGATTATTGGGATGATTTTATTTGTAATTGAATCCATAAATCATCTCATATTTGTATTCTTACCTCTTTAGAAGTTAGAACTCTCTATGGTTTGAACCTCAGGGGTGTGCCAACCTATTTTCCAAAACTCTTAATGATTTCCAGGTTTCCTACTATTTATTTTAATACTTAGGCATATATTGGACATTCTTCCACACTTTTTTTGTCTATGCATATATTACATAAGATGATTGCGATATCAGTGGGAGTGAAGATGTGGGTGATAGTGGAGTTGTATCATAGCAAAGTCCGTGGATTCATATTTAGAAGTGCTTGAGATAGTGTTTGAAGGACATTGTGATCCCTTCTTCCAAGTAACATAAGTTCAATTATTTGAAACTATTAGGAATTTTATTTTCACCATTTTTTTATAATGGAATTTATATTGTATTCCCTAGGTTTTTTAGTAGATGTGTACTTGCATATTTTATATATCATATTGTTTTATATAGAATGGTTGTGTTTATCACTAATGGTTTGTGTTATATTTTATTACAGGTTTCATAGGATAGGGCCTCCCATATATGATATATTCCTTCTTTGAGATATTCACCCACCCCTAACCTATTGAAGGTAGGATCAGGGTGGAACACGCAACACACTGCCAGCCTAGGTGGGGAATCGATGGGTGAAGTCACACCAGATTTGTGGTATAGTGGGTTTATCATAGAGATAGAGCTCAAAGATAGGTTTATCATATGTTTTTAGGGACTTGTTGGGATAAAATTCCATAAGTTTATAGGGTTTGGTTGACAAACCATGTAACCCATATAGGATATAGTGGGAAACATATTCCTATGCAAGTACTTTGATAATTATTTTACAAAAATGAGTGAATATATCCTTGGTTGTAGGGTATAATTTATTAGATCCATTCATCATATAGATTTTAGGGAATTTTTATTTCATTATTTGGTATCCTATTTCTAGAGTTGACTTCGTGAAACGACTATGTTGGATTACTTTATGGGAATTATCTCTCTAAAGGTACAAGATGGACCTTCTAAGAATGATGAGAATAAAATGGTTACTAAAAGATATGTGAGAAAACTTGGTGATGATCTCATGATGTTTTTTGGATTGTTTTCAATGTTTTTTAGTGTTGTTTAAATATGTATGATTGTGTGATTGGGGTCAGTAATCCCCTGACTGAGATATTTCCAGTGAGGTGTGGGTCCCCCATATGATATTGTAGTTTTTGGTACTCTTAAATGGATATAGGAGAATGTTGTACCATATGTGGGTTATAGGTCATCTGTTAAAGAATGTGTTTTTGTAATTAAAAGGATACTAATTTTCTGAGGGTTCCCTATCCATGTGACATTTTTCTCCTCAATGGTAAGGGAGAACATAATACCATTTATAGGAACAATGATTTTTCACTTGTGAATGGGGTCTGTACTCCCTTGATCCATATAAAGTGTGGGTCCCCATACTTCAAAGGGGTCAACATCGCCCATAAATAGGGAAAAAGTCATCATTATATTTAGATTGATGTGGTGGTATTAACCACTACTGGGATCAGTACTACCTCAATTTATTTATATGCACATAATGATGAGAGGGCCCCTCAATATATTTTAGAGATTTGTAGGAGTTTGGATGATGCACATAATTTGATTGCGATCTCCCAATTTTGTGTTTAGATATATGATAATCCATTAATAGGGGTTGGTGTAACTTGTCAGGTTATTTCATGAAGAAGACATTGTGTATAATGATACTAACAGACATATTTGAGGATTTTGTGGTATGGTGTGTTCCTCCACATGCATTATAGGAACCATCTGTATATAGATCATATCTCATGGGTGGTGGGTATATGGGTGATAGTGATCATTGTATCTAGACATGAGCTATGGATGGTTTTGAGTGAGAAATGATTATTGTGTCTTGAGGTTCTACCTAGGATATTTTGGTAATGTCGTATGTATTTTTTAGTATAATTATGTGCTATTTTCTCAATGTTACAAGGGTTTTCAGGAACCATTGATCCCCATAGAGTCTTCAATCTAGTGTGGTGTCAATAGAGTATTTTACAGGAGGAAACACTCTTCCCTCATTTATACCAGAGGAATTAAATGACATTAGATGATAGGTTTTTCTATAGATTCTGTTGAGTGTGGCCCATTGGTGATATCCGTTATTATGGGTCATCACCCCCATCATGAATTCATGTGGATGGTTGTCTTTGTATTTTTCATTATTGAGTAGATGAATCATGGTATGATTTAATTGGGATGTGGGACCCAGTTTTTTAGTTCGACTAATCCTTAGGAAGATTCATCCAATTATTTCCCAATTTGGTGAGCTTAGTTTCATAAATGACATTTGTTTTAGCAGACCGATCATGTAGTTGCAATGAAGAGGATATAATTTACCCAGGATATGTCCTAGATGAGATCTGAGAGCATTGTGCTGAGTTTTTAGAAGATTCCAATATCATGGGTTTCCAATGGATCTAAAATAGTGGTAGATCAATTCCCATGCTTTATGATTTCTATATAATTGATATACACAACAAAATTTATGTAGCATCCTTAGACTTGTAAATCACCATGTATTAATGAAAAGGTAATCTTGGATGAACAAGTACAATTTTCATGTTTATACGAGTTGATTAAATATATTTATCATGTATATAATGGAGCCTAGACGTGGATGGACTTTTGGTGGGAGATTCATTATGACCACCCTAGAGGTTCAATGATATGTAGTGATACAAGAGATTATGGTGGAAAATGTTTGATTATTGGGAACTTGTACACCTTGGATCCTATAGTGATGAATCAGGTCATTAATAATCGAATAAAACCAAACTACAACTAGTGGTACTGATGTTTCCCTCATATTTGTTGTTAATGAAAGGATGTGATGATATGTGTTGTCCATGTGGGTTGAGTTAATTTTCATTTATGTGCACTGTTGAATCTTTTTAGTGTGTACTAGAAGTGTGAACAAATCATATGATGTAGTAAAGCACTCATTTAAAAGAAAGAATGCATATCATGACAACCCAATAATAGAGTATGATAGAAATTGAAGCAGTAATGTACAGCCAGGGTAGAATACTAGCCCACTAAAATAAAGACAGCTACAAATTCTAACATGTAAACACTGTTACTAAAGCCGTTGTAGGAAGATTCCAAAAACACCTCAGCTCGTCTGATCTCACAGGGCACCGTTCAGTGCTATTCTTGGTCCTGCTATTCCTAGGACTCAACCAAAGTGTCAGTCAACTGCATAATACATGACACGTGTAGGAAAATCCCATGCAGGAGTGAGTAAAACCATACTCAGTAGGACACCAAGAAAACCACAATATAAAACCACAAGGAAAAACACACACATGGTACAAGAAGCTCTACAATGGTATAGTCCCATACATATACCAAAAAAATCCATATATACTCTTCTCGTTCACTAATAATCATGTGGTTCTAACATTATTTCTACTAATAGGGTTCTCATCATAGTTTTTCAAGGCAACACATAAAACTAGGAGATCACACTCCATGATCTCAACCATTCTTGATGGAACCCTCTTAGAGTTATACTCCATTGGGAACAACTCTACCATTCTTATTGGTATTCCCTTGAGAACGTGATCCATTAGAAACATACTACTACATACAACTCCAGTGATCAGCAGTAGATGTTCAATCATCACTGTCTTGTGCCCAGCGCGAGACTAATGAATTCCAAGTGGAGATTCCCACTCTCAACACTATACACAAATGAAGGATCCCATCTCTTAATCATCTTGTGAAACATACATCATGCTTATAAGGAGTGAACCGCTCCTTAGTCTGTCGAAGAATCACAAGATCATATCTAGGTATCATTTACATCAAGTTGATGGGACTACTATTCATAAATTTGTTTGACAGCTGAGGGAGATCCATCTCCAATGGAGGACCTACTCCCCATCGCTGCTTAGGATGGGGGAGTGTAACACTATATGTGATTACTTGCACCCTGATCCCACAAGAGAGTATGACCATTGAAGGACATGAACACTAATCCCACAGGGGAGTATGACTTCATAAGTTGAGGAACCTCACCATACCTGATAGGGGAGTAGTACTCAGTGACTAGAGGACTCACGCCCTCGTCTGATAGGTAAGTACGAACTCCATTAGTTCATGTGTAGAGGACCCGCTCCCGGGAAAAATAGGGGAGTACATACTTCAATAATAGAGGACATGCACCCCACCCGATAGGGGAGTACTAAATCTATGTACGTTAGACATGGAGTACCCATGCCCTAGACCTATGGGGTAGTACCGAATTCACAGATAGAGGAATCACTACCTGTCCCATAGGAAAGTACATCTTTTCCTTTAGAAACATCGCAGAGAACCTATGACCTAGTCTTTCAGGGGAGTAACACCCCCATAGGAAGCTACCCAAAGGAAACAAACCTACTCCCATTATGCGGGAAGTCATATATTTATGAAATACAACAATTTACGCTCAAGAGAGCTAGTACTGAGAGGAAATACTCTTCAAACCATTAGGCCATTTATAAACTCCTACAAAAACTAAATTGGAGGATCTCAAAAGGGACACCTCCAAGCAAGGGCATTAAATATGTAGATGGATCGTCAAACAGACTCTCAATATAAAAGTTATGGGCATTTTAGAGAAAAGGTTTTGGTGGGGCCCATGTCCGGTTCGATAACCCAACTCTGTTTGACAGGCTCGACCCTCACCAGTAAGGCCCGACCTGATTGGCCAGCCCACCCCCCCCCCATTGGGGATGAGTGTTTTAGCCCATTGGGTCGCATCACGTCCCATTTCACCCAGTCCGCCTACATCACATGGGGAGGTCTTCTCCAGCATGTTGTTCATATGTTTACATCATCACCCCGACCAAAGGGGGGGCATTGCCTAGGCCTCTTGTTGTCATTCTATTTATACGGCCTAGGATTCTCGCTTGTGGTTCAGGGACTGCGTGCCACTGACTCGACATTGCAACACCTCTTCACTGGCCCACTCTACCATGGCCCACCATGGCCGCAACCCCATTGTCATATATGGCCGAGTCACCTCGGTTTCCTCTAGCCTCCACTACGAGTGGACAACTTCTACCACACTGGCATGTGGCTTCCACCGGTGTCGACACGATTGTGGGGTCTTCTGTGGGCCACACGATCCACTCCTATAGTCTGTTCTCTGATCTAGAATATTCATTGGAATCATTGGGTCTCCATCTTCACTATAGTGTTATCAAATCCATTCCATGATCCATCCCAATGAAATGTATTTTTTGTGGTGATATATTACCCCTTTCCTCGATCCATTCTCCACTCTCTTCATCGCACCTCCATTGTGCCACATCCATCCCAGGTTCGTGATGTTGGATCATTGTGGCAAAAATCGAGCGTACAAGGATCAATTGATCGGGACGTGTTGAGTAGAGGTCCATATGAAGAACACCCATGAGAAATGAATAATTTGGGTACAAAAGCACAAGGAATAAAGAGAATAATGAGCCTCGATCAATGTTCATGTCGATCTTGATTTGTCATTGTTAGAATGAAAATCGAATAAATCACAAGAAATCACAAATATTAATCTCTTCTTAAAACCCAAAAAAGATAACACACTTCCCAGAAAACACAAGATATTTGAATCAAACCATTTTTATATTGATTCACGTTCTTGTAGAAAAGATGAATGGGGGAGATCAAAAAAGAAACAATCTCCCTACTTGGAGTTTAGATCAGTCAGCACCGGGGTTCGATCATCGATCCACGATTCATGATTCATTGTATCCACTGCTATTTGATGTACGTTCTGACCTTGATCCATCAATCCATTGTCATTCATCAGAGGGGATCTTTCTCCATGACTGAATGGATTCCAGGCTTATGGAAATAACCTGGAAAATTATGACAAAAGACATATTAAAAGAAAACTCACATTGTGTCAGAAAATTTATTTTTATTAAGTAATTCTATGACAATTACCTAAAAAACATACATTCACCCTCGACCTATGTCGGACGAGGTTATGCCTCTCATAGTGTAAAGTTTCAAACCTGATGAAATTGTGACATTAGATTTAAGATCCATGTAACCATTTGAATGATACTAAAGTTCAAATTCACCACCCGATCACTTTTAATTAAAAACTGAATTTTATTCAAATATTTATTATGACCATAATGGGACTCAAAATGGAATTCCATCTCACCTCCTGGTCTTAGATGTTTTAAAAATAATTTATAAAAATAAATTCAAAAAAAATCAGGGTCATTAAATTCTCCCAACCTTGGGGATTTGTTTCCCCGAAAAGCAAAATACTACACTTAAGGGATGAAAACTGAGCTCCGTAATGGGCTCCCATGCCAGTGATCTCATCAAGGGATCTTATGCTTCTTAAAACCATGAACTTTATGGAACCACTTGGATCAACCAATCTGATGTCCAACTTCTACAAGGCCAACACCGTGCAACAAAGTTACTTTTCTCTTTAGATGTGATAAGTGGGAACTCACCAAGAACCACAATCCACCTTTTGTCATGGGGTTTAGAGGCTTATCTCTTTGATAACCTTACATGGATACTGAAAGAACTCCATAGTTCACATCCACCCTTGGATGAACTATAAAACGACCCCTACAAGTTTTATTCAATCTAGTTTGATGCGGAACACACAAGGATATTTACGAACAAAACCGGCCTGCCCAAGAGCAAACAGTGGGTCTTACTAAGCCCTCTGTCTACACCCTCTAGCCACCACACATCTTTATATAATGGGAAAACTACCACACCCACTGGTGACATCCCATATGAGTATGGATGGTAATAATCCATTTCATAATATGGAAACATCACATGGTCTAACTATGCAACCCTAAGAATGACCCCAATAAAAAAAGTAGAGAAAAAAACTCCACTTTCTGGGCCAGAATTTGCTCCAACGCTCCATAAAAAATCCTCACCATAAATATTCAAGATCATGGGATTTTCCCACCATACCTCAATAATGAGTTTCATAAACCCCCTTCTCAGTAATAGTTTTGTGAGGGTCCACCCTATGATGCATGTGTTTCCCTTTCACTAACAAGGAAAAACTATTTCATTATCATGGAAACACCCCACACTTCTCTTAAAATAATAAATAGTGGCATTGAAAGTAGTAGTCCATACCAAGGATGACATCATAAGGCCACGATGCTATGACCGAGAGGTCCCAACCACAACTCTCGCCTATATATAGTCGGGTCACACTATATGTGCTAGTGTGTGATTATCATACCTCCTTCACCAATAGTCTCTAAGCATGAGGGTCAAGTCCACAGTTTTATTAGATCCTCTAAGTATCAATATAAACTTGTGGAAAATGGAGAAAGACAAGAACTAATGTCAATTAATACAACAACAAAAATGAATGAATTAGGTTGTACCTCACATCTCACTTGGAGTATATGGGTCATAATCCATGACTGCATATAGTTATACTCACCCATGTACTTCAGCTCCCAGAGCCTAGAAAAAACCAACTCATGTTTCTCTTACAAATCTTCCACCTCACCCGCTATATTGCAGAACTCCTTGATCCAAGAACTATCTCTGCCAAGGTGACTCATAATCTGGCTCCCTCTCATTGGCATAGCTGGACAGAAAATATCTAGAGAGATTCCCCCAACCATCGCAAGAATAACACTACCTCTCTTGTGGATGATCTGGTCCTCATCATTACTCCTGCACCACAGACCCACAGATATGAGTTCTGAAATGGGTATGCCTCCTACGACGCGATCCTATCAATTTTCTTCTGCTAGCTCCCTTAGACACCAATATCTACTGACCTCTGTTGTGGGTCGCATCGATCTACTCCTCAGCCAGGAAACTCTCAACCACCATGTCACTCTCTAGAACTCTAGCATAAGTGGTAATACTCAGTGGAATTATTGATACCATGATCTCTCAGCATAATACCTACTCAAAGGTCCGATCTATGAAAAACATGTCTCGTACCATGTCTAGGGAGTACCACAACATGTTGGTGAACCTAGACCAAAACTATGCCACTTTCATGTTTCCCTCTCAATGATGTAGAATCTCCTAGATACGGACAGACCTCAGTGTGCTGGTTAAAAAATCTTCTTGAAGATTCCTTCTAACTCATCCCAAGTGAGTGTAACCTCATCATCTGTTTGGTTAACTAAACTCCACCATTTTCCCACTGATCCCTAAATAAGGATTTCAGATAGGGCCAACATCTGATCAGGAGGTGTCCTCACAAAGAAGAAAACTTGAGTGACTGCATCAAGACATTCATCTACTGCCTGGGGGTCTAGATCACCCTGGTATCTCAAAGTTTGATACATTTGGAACTCGTATAGCACACTCAACCTTCTTGCGTCCTCATATTGAACTGTCAGTAAAACATACTGCTCTATGGGTGGTGGCACCATGGTGGTTGGAGAGTGAAAAATCTAAGTTGTTAAAATGAATGCATACCACTACAACCCAAAAATAGAATTAGATAGAAAGTAAATTGTATACTACAATCATGCTAGAATACAAGCCCACAATAATAATGACAACCACATATTCTGACCTGTTAACACGTCTACTCAAGATGTTGTAAGAAGATATTGGAAACACCTCGGCACATCTGATCTCACAAGGAACCATTCAGTCTTGGTCCTGCTCTTCCTAACTCTCGACCAAAGCATCGGTCGACTTCAAAATAAGTGACACGTTAAGGAAAATTACGTGAAGGGGTGATAAAAAAATAATCCATAGGACACCCCAGAAACCAGAAAAAAACCACAAGGGAAAAAAATAAAAAAGGTACAATTAGAAATACATAGTTATATGATCATACATATACCATGATCATTCAGATATACTCTTCTCAGGCACTAAGAATCATGAGGTTCCAACCTCATAGCCAGTAATAAGATTCTCATTGCAAATTCGCAAGGTAACAAATATAACTAAGTGACTGCACTCCACGAGATCAACCATCTTAGATGGCACCCATCCTAGAGGTACACTCCATCAAGAACAACCCTAAAATTCCTAATAGTATGTATGAAAGAACATGATCTATTGGAAACAACCAAATAGATCAAGCTCCAGTGCTGAGCACTAGAGGTTAAATCATCGTTGTCTAATTCCCAACGCAAGACTAATTAAATCCAAGTGGAGAGGCCCACCCTCACCACTATACAAATATAAGGGGGACCTACTCCTAACCATATTATGAAACCATTGTCACACCTATAAAGAGGGACCCACACCTCAATCCTTTGAAGGAGAACCAGCTCTTATCTAGGTGTAGTATACATCAAGTGGATGGGCCCGCTCCTCATAACTGTTTCTGACAGTCGAGGGAGATCCCACTCTAATGGATGACCTGCTCCACACCACTTCTTGGGACGAGGGAGTAAAACTCTATGAGGACCCACACCCAGATCCCACAGGGGAGTATGTCTCATGAAGGACCCTCACACTGATCCCACAAGGGAGTAAGACTTCATAAGTTGAGGACCCACACCCAACTCGGTAGGGTAGTACTACTCAGTGAGTAGAGGACACGCTCCCTAGTATGATAGAGGAGTAATAAATCTATCGGTTCATGTGTGGAGGACCTACACCCTGGAAAAACAGTGGAGTAATAAATCCTATAAAAGAGGACCCACACCCTATATGGCAGGGGAGTACTAAATCTATGTACATTACATATGGAGGACTCGTCCTTCATCAAATAGGGGACTAACAACTCTATGGACAGAGGACTCGATCCTTGGTCCCATTAGAGAGTACCTACTCATCCTTCATGAACATCGCCAAGAACCCGTACTCTTTTCCTCCACAGTAGTAGCACCCCAAAGGAAGACACACAAATTAAACAAAGCACCAACCATTATGTGGGGATACATATCTTTATGAAGTACGTCGATTTCCATTCAAGCATGCTAGTACCAGGAGGACCTACTCTTCAAACTATTAGTCCATCAGTTAGTTTCCAAAAAAACTAACATACAGTATCTCAAAAGGACTATCTCGTCACAAGGGTTCCAATGTCGTAGAAAAATCATCAAAAAAAAGCTCCATTTTAAAGTAATGATAATTTTATAGAAAAGGTGTCGGTTGGGATTGTGCCCATTCTGACCCAACTCAACCCAGTTAAATGGGTTTGAACCAACCCGCTAGGTTGACCCGAACCAACCCACGGGGTGCTGCCTAGCCTGATCTGCCAGCCTTGCTAGGACATGTGGTTTATACCGTCGTGCCTCCCTGCATCATGGTGGACGGTCTCCTTTAGGATGTCACTCAGTGACGTGTTGTGCCTCCTGATGCAAGGGGGTGTGCTGCCCCCACCTCATCGAGTAATTCTCTTGATCACGTGCCACCAGCTCGATGTGGCTCAGCCACATCATGGGACCGCTCTACCGTTTTCCATCCTGGTTGCAGCTCCATCGCCACCAATGGTTGAGCTGCTGCATGTTCCTATGATTTTTGTCTTGGGTTCTTTTGGCCGCCAGCGCCAGTGTGCTGGTGGGGTCTTTTGTAGGACACTGAACGCACTCTGGTGGTTCGTTCGTCGATACAGAAGATGTTATGGAATCCTTAGGTCAACATATTTCATATGGTGGGCTCAAATCCATGCATTGATCTATCCTAGTGCAATGTAATTTGATTGGAAATATTTTCAACACTACCTTGATCCATACTCTACCATCATCATCATATGTCTTTTGGGCCATATCCAGCCCAGGTATGTGATATCAAATCATTTCACCAAGAATCTAGTGTGCAATGATCAATTGATCGGCACGTGTTAAGTCGAGGTCCAAATGAAGAATGCCCACGATGAATGGTGAATTGGGGGAAAAATAATAAGGACCAAATTTAGGAATGAACCTAGATGGATGTTCATATTGATCTTGATCCATCTCCCTTTTAATTCCAGTCAAATAGAATAAAATAAATCACCACGATTAATCTCCCATTAAAACCCCACAAATATAACACCCTTATTAAAATACACATGATATGGGAATCAATCCTATTTTCTATATATTCATGTTCATTATATAAAATAAGAATCGGAAAAATCAAAAAAGAAAAAACATCCCTACCAAGAGTTTGGATCAGTCGGCATCATGTTTTGATCATCAATCCACAATCGTTGATTTTTTGGATCCACTGCTCTCCGATCCACATTCTATCCTCGATCCGTTTATCCGTTTGTGTTCTTCAAAGGCGATACTTCTTCTTACCTCAAAGGATTCTAGGTTTATTGATATAACCCTTGAAATTATGACAAATTACATATTAAAATAAAATCCATAGTGCAACAATAAAAATATTTTTATTAAATATTTTTATGATGATGACATCTAAAAACTATCTTTCACACTCGACTTGCACCGGTCAAAGTTAGGCCCCACCTTGGTTAAATTCGATGTTATGGTTGCAACATTTCGCTCATATTTCTCATATGGTAATCCATTTGAGATATACTAAAGTACATAGTTCACTGCCCGAGTGATTTTAATTAAAAAATAAATTTTATTCAATAATTTATTTGGGGCACACCAGGCATCACAATCACACACATTCTCAACACCCAGACTCAATATTTTCATAAATAATTTCTAAAAATAAATTATGAAAAAATACATCCCCGGAAAAATAAATTCATAATGATACTTATGAAGTGATTTATGGAACTATCATGAACATCCGATCTTGTGGGTTGAGGTTGTTTATTGCACGTGAAAGAAAGAGAATCATGGAGGTTATTTCCCTGATATAAGTAAAAGAGATGGGAATTATTCTAAAGCGGTGTTTCGTATTGGTTCATTTTCAATGTATATTCCATCAAATGTTAGACTATATCATTTGTATGTGACTTACCACCCCTTACAAGGTTGGATGGTGGGGTTCTCGGTGGACCGTTTGGGCTACTTCTATTTAGAGGATAAAATGTATTTAAAGTGGGGAAAATGTAACAATTTTGTTTTTCCTATGTAAATTTTTTTTCTCATTTCATTATTTTAGATACCTAACACTATAAAAGTGTAAAAAATTGAAATTTCCAACAAAATCAAAATATAATTTTTTTGATGGTTCTGTTGACACAAATTGGTGAGGTTTACCCCTTAGCTGAGTCGTCATGGAAAGGCGGTCCTGGCATGTCCTTGGAAAAAATTTAAACATAAAATATATATCTATTTTTAGAAAATGAGTGGGTTATTGTGACAAAAAGATTATATAAATTCAATGAGGTCATAGGTTGGATAATTGAGACCATGTTTGGCTAGGAAATATTTGGTTTTCCCAAAAAGTTCTATAATTTGAGTTCTAATTTTGGGTTTTTTGTGTTATTGCTATCATAGTTGGAATTAAACCGGTATTAAAATTAATTAAATTAAATTAATATATTTTTTTTTTCCTAATCCCCTTTATCCCCCATAGATCATTCCTGAGAGGATAAGTATTATGTAGGTTGATTTTCTTCTTAGGAGGCCAACCAGAATGAGAACAAGAAGTGATGATGATCACGTGTCGAATTGAAATTGATGTTTCAACATTTCACCTCTATTTTGGACCTGATATTTTTATTCATACCATATATTTTATTTATAAAACCTAATGATTTTATTTCAAGCCCTTGGTTATTAATAAAAAAATTAATTCATGGTAAACTGGGTTATCCAAACATCATTTTTTTTATTTTAGTACTCTACAAATCATTTTTGGTTTCCATGATGTAAAGTCATTATTTGTAAATCAATTTAATGAGAGTGGAAGTTGTGACATAAAATGGTGTAAATGGATGTTTGGTGTAGGGTTGTGGTAGTCAATCAGTTGAGTTCTTAAATGATACTGGAAGTTGAAGATCAATTCTGCTCAAGCTATGGCATGGAGATTGTGAAGAGGTAATATTTCAAGGGTTCTAGTAGAGCTTAAGTATGTCTGAAGCAATTAATAATCCCCAAAGAAGCTCATAGATGGAATGAATATAGAAGGGTCACTATATATTAGATACCAAAACTCGATCATATCACTAGAGCAAGACAGTTTTGGCTATGTCGGTTGACCAGTCCACTAAGGTATTTGTGTAGGTGAACCCACTATGTGAGAGGTGGAAATATGGAGCCAGTAGAAGTGTATCACAGTGAGGGAAGTTATGGCATGACCAGGAAATAGTAACAAAGCATGTATTGTTTCAATTTATACTAGTTTATTGTTTGCTATCCATAATATGAGGCTAGATGGTTTAGAAAAATATATACGGAAATTTAGCGAAGAATACCCATAAATACAAGAAATGGGAATAAAAAAAGAACAACAATAATATTAAATTAATAACGAACAAAATAATAATATCAGAAGAAATGGATTAGGGTCCACATCCAAGAGATCAGGGTTTGAAGCCTCATAGCCCCCCTTGGTGGAATTATGATTTGTGTAGTGATGTGGGAAGTGAAGAAAGGTTGTGACATGGGAGTGACATAGAAAGGGGGATGACCCATGTAAATGCCTTTTGACCACAAGGCCTTCAGGACAAATATTTTAATGAGATTTATATGGAGTGAGACAACCACTGGATGGGATGTGTTCTATCCTTAGAGTTCTTGGTGTGTATGTGCGTTGTTTTAATATGTTTTAGAATTAAGGATTGTATATGATTATTATTAACCTTGTTTAAATCATAAATTATGAATATGATTTTATATTGAACATCCGTCTATTGAATTGTAGGTGTGGCACTGAGAGAATCGAGTAGAGACTAATATATGATATAAAATTTGAACTTGTGTCATGAGCCTCAAATTGCGTCATGTAAAGCCTTTGGCGTGTGTTGCGAAGAAATAAATATTTTTTACTGGGTTTATTTTTCATATAAATAAATAGTAAAACATGAATATGTTTCTTTATAGATGTTGATAGTGTAGGATATTTATAAATACAAGATTATTCACATGAACATATATGATTATATTGAATTTAACAATGTTTTATTGGTGTCAGAGTTTGGGTTAGTTCTGTTAATTCTCTCTATGCAGTAGGGTATCCTAAAAGGAATCATGGTTAGGTTAATAACCCTATGATATTACCTTATTTCAAGGAACCTTTGATCTAGAGCAGATTCAGATGGTTCATAATTTAGAAGGGGAATTTTGGACAATACTACATTTCATGTAGACTTGGAGACCAATCTCTATTATAGATAGTTGGTATCTAGAGTGGTGACCATTGGATATTTTTATGGCCTTTTCATTAGATTTCATGTTTTGAGGATGATGAGTTAGACGGATATAGAGGGAGGGTTTTTTAATTACGTCAACATGATTTTATACATGGTTATGGAAAGGATTCTTCATTGCGGTTTGTGAGTTGAAATGTGTTTATTATTGTGATCAATGATTAGATAGTGGTGTTGTTCACATGAAATGTATTAGGATTGTGTGTTTTGGGACTGTGGTGCACAGTTTCTATATGCTTCATTTCAATATTCTATCATTGAGTAGTTGATATAATTTAGTGGGGTACTATTTAGTGATTGGTTGGTGTTATCCCCTTGTATTTATTCTATTTGTGAGTCTTATTCAGGATCTTACCCCAAATGAGGTGTGATTTCCCACTTTCAGGTGGGAATGGAATGTATGTTACCCATATATGGGTTTAGTGGCCCTTAGGCATTGTGTCATCCTTAAGGGTTAGTTTTTTCATTTTTATCAAACTAATGGATCTTGGATTAAAGAACAAGGGTCATTTATGGTAAATGGAGACATGAAGTGATCTCAGATCTATGTTTTGTGGAAGAGTTTATATATTTTCTTGCAAAACGTGTGGAAAAAATGTTGGTTCTTGTTTGGTGGATCAAGAAATATGAGCCCTTTCGATTGGGATATCTCTTATTAGATCCCCTTGTCATGACATGGTAGTTTGGGTTGTGGTTTCCCTTACTTTATTGATATTTTTTTGATCACCTCTTAAATTGATGTGTGATGAGGTTTATTCTATGGGGGCTAATGAGTTGGGTTATTTCTTTCCTTATGGTATGAAATTTATTTATGGGTTTCTCATCCAAAATATTAATTAGTTTATTATGGAATTTTTCCCCCATGAGGCAAGGGTTCAGGATATTGAGAAGGGAAGCCATATATTTTCTAACATCTGTATTCTTTTCTCTCGATTTGAGTTGGGCAGTTATACAATTTGTCCCCCAATGGTTTTCCAACCTACTGCATGTGACCCTTTATGTTTTCATGGTGTCCTTTTATGAGTTTATATACTCATAACTACAGTATACCTATGATCAAATTTTTGGTTTCTACATAGATGATGCAAATGTTGTTGTTGATATTAGTGGGCATAGATCTGGTGGTGCTTGTTGAGCTAGATTATAGTGGAGTCGGTAGATGCTGGGTTAGAAGTACTCTGGGTTGGTTGGCAGAATGAAGAGATCCCTTTTTCCCAATAATTTAAGGTATGTTATTTGAGAGTATTGGCCTTTTGTTTGAGTCCATTTTAGTACTGAGATTTATATTCCATGCCCGGTGCTGTTTAGCATGTTTATGCATGCATATTTTATATTTTTGATTATTTTATCTCATTTTCTTATAGTTATCATGGATGGTTCATGATGTATGTTTTTATAGTTTTATAATTTGACAACTCTGATATGTGATATATATCTTCTTGATTCTAGTCACTAGCCCATAGACTATTGAAGGCATTCTTTAGGTGTCATACCCAACACACCACTGACCCATATTGGGACTTGATGGTCTAGTTTATTTCACACACGCTAATGAAGATGGCTAGAGATGATCCAGGATTATAATTGATCTATCCACTGCAATCCCGGAATGGTGAATAAAGTGGAAAATTATTTAAGTCCAAAAACACGTTCAACCTTATTAATTATGAGAATTAAAGGGATCAAATATCATTATACATAAAATGGATGGACATGATAATCTTAATGGAACAGAAAAACCCATATATTTCTCAAATGATTACTCATCCATCCATCTTAGATTATATTATGGAAACTCAAAGGGATTATATGAAGAAAAAATTAGCTGAGAATAATAAGGAAGAGGAAAATATTATAATTCAAAATTGAAAAATTTGGAATTTTATGATTTGATACATAATTATAGGTTCCATAAAAACCTAAGACAATTGGGCTACTAGAAGATTCACAAAGATCAACTTTATCTATCCACCTATGTGTATAAATATATTTAAAGATCTCAATGAGTACTTTTTTGGATTCATTATAAATAATGAAGATTTTTGAATACACATCACAGTTCATGGTATTCTAAAATGTTAATGTAGAACTACATAAGTCCATGGTTATGATACAATGATTGCACATACCATTATAGAAATGGGAGAAAATAATCTAGGATTCATTCATGGGTTTTCCAAAAACATCCAATGGAATAAATTCTATATGGGTTATTATGGATTATCCTGAAAATACCTCTCACTTAATCTCTATTTGGGAATACATATCACTTAACTGACTTATAATGATATATATGGAAGAAGTGTTGATGATCAATTAAACACCACTATTGATTGTATCTAATGAAGATCTAATGATCAATTCTATGTTTTAGATGAGTCTTTAATATTCCTTGAACATGGAGTTGTACATTAATATGAAATATAAACATATAAAAGTTGTTTAATAATAGATTTTTAAATGTCTAAAATATATAATTATATTATGATATATGGAATTTAAAGGAGGTTGAGATTAGAATCATCCTTTGGTTACGTTTTCATATAAAAATATCCCTACTTATGTATTCAGACTACCCCTTCTGAATCCCTATATGGGAAGAATTGATGAACATGAAAATTTTGAGATGAAGTTAAAGATATTAATCTACTAGGACTTGAACTGGTCAAATAAATAATAAAAATTATTTTATATATTTTAAGATACTGGGAAATGAACTGCTCTAATAAATAATAGAAAAGGTGAAATCTGTAGAGATACATGTCATATTTTCACATAGTTGACAAAAGATAAATATTTAGAAGAATTGATGAGACCTATAGTTTGATGTTTGAAATAAAATTTTCCATTATATATCTCTATGGAAGAGAGTTATAATGTTTGATAATAAGGGAAAGATAAGTCACCAATACATATAAAATGAAGTGATTATTAATTATAGATTCCTTAATCTTTCATACAAAATTCTTATATCAATTTTAGGATAATAAGAATAAAAAAAATTAATTTATGAATTGAAAGGTTTAGTTGATTAGAAATACTAGGTTCATAACACATGAATAAATATTATATTTATAGAAATTATTTACATCCATCTTCAATTTCCAAAAATAGTTAATATTATCCTTATTGCATGAAATCACTTGAGGGAATACATCGAATAATGGGTGAAATAAAAGCTCAATAAGGGGAAGGATAATAGAAAAGAACATGAAATGAGAATAAATATGAGAACATGGGTGATAATAACCATCATTATCATTTCATTGTCATTTGAACATCTTTATAAGTATATGGAAATCTATTTAGACCATGATCTATTTATATTTTTTTGATCATTTAGTGAGTCCCTGAAGACTGAGTGAGTCATTATTGACTTGTGTGTTATTAATTAAATGCTATTTATTAGTCATTGGACCAACATACAAGTAATTTTAATGTTCATATGATTCATTTATACCATTGTTTTAGTCAATTCTTCTTCTCTATGAGTCAATTCAGTATGTGTATGAGGGATTCTTCTGCTACGTATGAATGATCCAAACCTATGTTTGAGTCAATGTCTTAGTAGAAAATGTAATGTTTTATTGAGTTTAAAATGGGATCTTCTTGAAATATTTGGATTATATTAAATATAATTAGATGATTAAAAACCCATTCAATTGTGATTAAAATATTAAAATGGGTTTTAGGATCCAATCAAAGGCAGATTAAGGGTTGAAAAATGAAGAAAAATAACTGATGAGCAGTGAAGGAGTAACTTCTTAGTCATACAGAAGCCATTTCTACTTTTCATTAATAACCTATAATAATGTTTTCAAATGATAATAATAAGTTTGAAGGATTATAAATAGTTTCAAAATAGGATATGGAATCCACTTTGATGATTTTAAAATTCAAATTCAAAATCAAATATGCCATTTTTTACTAATGGCAGGAGATATAATATTTTTATCATGCCTAAAAGAAGGAGGAACATGAGTAAAAGAGAATAATATTATCTATAGAATCAATTTTGAATATTTTTTAATGAAAATTTATGAATAATATTCATTTAATTTCACACTAATATAAATGAAGGAACTAGACATAGTACATGTGGAGGGGGAAGAAAATAATCCAAACTAGAAAAATACTTCAAAATTACAATTATATCAATGATTTTTGTATTTTTTTTAAAAATAATTTATCATTATAAATAGTATATGAATCACTCGAACACAATTGGAAGAAATGTACCATGTGTATAAGGATATTATCTACATATATTTACCTATATATTATTACTAGTGTGTCATATCATCTTTAAGAAACTTGGATTATTCCCAGGATTATCCTTATATTTTAAAATGTGAACCATATAAATTTGTTGTTCCCTTTGTGTGTGAGTGTTTTGGAAGTGATCATATTTCACCTTAAGATGTTACAATTGTTTTTTCAAGAAGTTAAATTAATTATAATTTAAATAACTAATTCACCCCATATTAGTTATTTCCACTATTTTGTTGGTTCCTTTTCAATTAATTTTAGATAAAGGATTTCTGCATATGAGAAGTTCTGTTTAATGTTTGTTGGATTAGGGTTTCTCTTTCTCTGAAGTTATTTTCACTAAATTCATAGAGCATATAATGGAAAACCATAATTTAGTGAATAATAAGAGTATTAACACATTTTATGGGAAAGGTTTTCATAAAGGGAAGAATATGATTTTTTTCCTTTTCCTAATATCTATATTTTTTATGTATTAGAAGATACGACTGATGGGTTCCCACATTTTTATAATAATTTAAATTTTATAATACATGGAACAAGGAAATTTTAAAATTATATATTCACTTATAATTATATATTGCCTTTAATTTTAGAGAGTTAATTTATTAAGTAGAATGGAATTATCAAGGAAAAAGTTTTAAAGGACAATCTTGAGAACAAATATGAAGGAAATACAAAAGTAATGTGGGAAAAATCTAGAGATTTAGAAGATGAAGTATTAATACCCCCAAATAAATAATAAAGAAGTAGCTGATGGATTCTTCAGAAGGGTAAATGATATTTTGAGCATGATTATAGGATTTTATGATAATTTGAAAGAGAAAATAGTGGTTGAGAAGATACTTCTCGTCTTACAGCACATGTTTAATTCAAAAGTATAATACTTAAAAGATAAAAAACCAGACAACCCCCCATTAATGATATATATAGAATTATAATTACATATGAGACGAGAAAAGATAATTTTCTCAAGAATATGTTTATTGTGAGAAATATATCTTTATTAAATCCTTTAGGAAATATATTCTTAATAAGAAGGTTTATGAAGTTGATGGTGGTTGTTTAGATTTATATTCAAATGTAGAAGTGATGTTTGATAAAATTATGTCTCTTATCTCTATAAATGTATAATGTGTAAATAAAAATTATAAAAAAATATTCTAATGAAATGTTTCTTATGTGGGATCAATGTACATTTGTTTAAAATTTTTAAAATATTTAAGAAGATAAAGCTAGTGATGAACAAAAAGAGGGACAAAGAATAAATTTTTAGAAGAAATAATTATAGACTAATAAGTACATGGTTTATTATAAAGAAATATGATATAATTTATCAAAACTAAAAATTATAAAATTATTATATATGTATTATTATAGTTAAATATATAATTAAGAAGAGGAAATTTTAACTTCTAGAGAAATTGATGAAAATACTATCATTACTAAGTTAAATAATGAAAATTCCATTAGGGATGAATTAAAAAATTACTGATGTGAGGAAGAAGAAACTTATATGAAGTTATGTGGGATATAGTGTTCAAATAATTCCGTTCAAATATTTTAAGGTTGGATAAGGATTAAAATTATGTAGAAAAGAATTAAATATTTTTTCTATAAGAAATCTTCCAGATAAATTAAATTTAAAAGTTTCTAGAAGAAATTCATGATTTTAATAAATATATTGATGATGAGAAAACTATTAGCATCAGGATAGAAAATTTAAATATATAGAGAATTATTGTGAATGTTTTCAACAAAATTTTGTATAGGGATAAAATAAATTTATAAATTTTATATTAAGCATAAAATTTTTTATATAGAATGTTTGAGAAATTTTTAAGGAAACTGTTGTTGAGAAAGGTTCAAAGTTAGTTGGAAATAAGTTTTTTAGAAAAAATATCATATATATAATTTAAAATATCATAAATATTCTTGGTTTGAATCTTATGAATAAATATAAAGCAAATGAGACCAAGTTTATTGTAAAATCAAGTGAATATCCTAAATATAGAAATTCTAGGAGATCCAACTTGATGTAATATACTACTAAAAATGTTTTTTCAAAAAATAATGAAAATAAGAATAAATTAAGTAATATGTTTTTGTGAGTCTATGAAAATTTTGGTTCACTAAAATGATCCAATTATGAAGACCCCACTATGGTTACTAGAAAGGTATCAAATTTGGGAAAATCTAAATTTTAAAAAGGAAAATTTGATTTCCCTGGATATTACTGGTACAATGAGGCTTTGATATTATGAAAAATATTTCTTTGTTTAATTAAAAATATCATAACTAGTCTAGGAGGATTGGGAAGAATTTTTTCCAGGAGTTAGTCCTCTCATAAGAAGAATATTAATAAACTGATTTCTAATTATGGATATAAAACACTAAAAAAATTTGAAGTTATTAAATAATTATGTGAAATATGTGACCAACCTAGTAACCATGTCAATAACTACCTCATCCTTAGACCAACCTATAAAAATGTGAGATATAATAATTAAAATCCTTACAATATGAATACTGAATTATATTTGTATCTTTAAAAAGATGTTTAAAAGTGAAATTAATTACCATTTCCCTTTGGAAATTATGGTTCGCTCAATATAAAATGTGTCAAATCAAACTTTATTTTTAAAATAAACTAAAATCCATGAAAAAATTATTTTTTAAATGACTAAAACAAAAACTTTTTACTGTGTCACTGTTATGAAATTAATGATTAAAGTGATCTTTTAAAAGATATATTTAAAGAGAAGGGGTTGGGTGATGGTTGTATCTATAAGGGAGGTGAACACACAAAGGGAAATCTAAATCAAGTGGGAAATAATAAAATTTTTTGTTATATAATAATGAAAGAATAAAATAATATGTGTAATTAAATGATTGAACATATTTGCTAAAAGAAACTGATTATGATCACTCAGGGAGATAATGTTCTTGATGTTTCTATGCTGAAAATAGAGAGGAATTGGATGTGCTCAACATGATAATAGGGAAATGTTATTAATTAAAAATACAATAAAGAAGATATTTAATCTTCCTAAACATTCTATATTATTCATTAAAATATTTTCGGACCAATGTGGAAGCAATAAAAAATGTATATAAGTATATTATTTACTTTATTTTTGAATTCTCTTGGATTAAATGTATTATGTTTATGAAACATAATATAGAGGGTCTAATGATGTTTAAAATCATTAGAAGAAGTGCAGGGGGGTGTCTGGTTTATCCATAATTATTTGTGTTATAGATAACAATCTTTAATATAAAAGTGAAATCTTATCTTGAGAAGCATGGTATTCGCTAAGAAAAAATTTCAAAGTTCTTAGTATAATAGAATATTGTTTTTTATTAAAAGAACCAAATTTTAGTGGGGATGGCTTGAATAATGCTAACAGTGAATATCACATATTAATATTTATAGAGACAAGATATTTCTATATTTGATCATATTCAAAATACTTTCATGATTATTCAAAATTCATATCTGTCACTATATGGGATGTATAAAAAAATTATCCAATTTTAAAGTATGTATGGGTGTTTGGAAGCCCTCATGTGATCAATGTTAAAGGTAAACATTTTATAAACTTTTAATAGAAATGTATTAATGGGATATTTATTACCTATTCAAGAAATCTAATAGGTTACTATTTTTATAAAAATGTGACAAATAAGATTGTTTAAAATACTGATGTGTAGGTTTTTGAAAATACAATGAAAAAACCTACACCTAAAATAGAATGTTCTAGAAGTGAGTAAGATGAAGTTAATTTTATTAAATATAGTGAATAATTTTTCTAAAATGATGTAATTTTGGAAGATGTATAGGATTGATAATAATATTCAACTACATAAAGTTATTAAGAAAAATCTATATCATCTCATCCAAGGTTGAGAGATAAACTATATGTGTTAAATATTGTCAAGAACTATCCAATAAGGAGCTTCCTAGATGTAAATAAGCCAAAAGTGACAACCCAAATCCTACCTTCAATAGGCCATGGGATAGAGACCAACACTAACTAGGAATATCACACACATTGGTGGAATTATACTATGTACATATATATATACACACACACACACACACACAATTACCCACATCCAAACCCATAATATAAAGAAATGTAAAACAACACAACTGATTCCAATGCATGCATACATATAAATCCTTCCATCAGAGTACCACATAGCACGAAAAGAAAAAATGGTCCAAACACCAGCTCACTCAGGATGGAAATAAAACCAACTATAATAGAAGGAGGGAATATTATTAAATGAAACAATTGTAATAACCTAAGTCTTTATATCCAAAATAATGATCTTCCTTCTCATGAACCTCCTAGGACACCGTAAAATGTCCCATCATCTTTATAAGACATGACATGTGTTATAATATCCCATGAATGGGTGAGTATAAAATTACACAGTAGGACACCCTAAAATCCCTAATCATAAATAATATTGTATAATCATTTAACTAACATATAGGTATGTCAATCAAGATTTGATACATCAAGAAAATTCAAGAAACAAAAAGATATACTCATAACAAATAACCGATCTCAAGAGGTATCAACCAGTATATCCCACCACAAGATTCTTCTTGAGGCTTCATGGTAACTCCCATTTGGGAGGAATTTTTCCATGATCCACGATGTTACTAATGAAACTCATACAAGAGGTGATGCTCATTTGGATTCAGCAATATGTACTTGTCAAATATTTGAAGATTATGACACCTAGATTGGGGACCACACCTAGGATCATTGGGGTTGTCACAAACCCTTCTAGTCAAATATAATATAGAGTGGATCAATTCTCTATGAATGGTGGTCACACTAATACCATGAACCCACCTAATAATATTTTATAATGTATCAAACACTATGACTAAAAAAATGGATACCACAAACTTTATTCGAAATATAACCCGTAGAGGGGATCACATTCTTATGTTGAGGATGTGATGACACAAGGTAACCTTTTCGGGATGTAATGAGGGATATAACTCAACTAAATATATTATATGATGAAGAAATAGAGGGCCTCACACTTCCTTATAAAAAATACAGGGTGTAAACTTCCAGTACACTATGTCTCTCATCTGGCCCAACTCTACCCTAGTCTCACTATCTCACATGGTATGTAAAACTCTATATACGGGGTATGTCCTTTATGGGTACAAAATATTTAGAAGTTGTCCCAACACTCAAAATTATATCTTCCCATTCCTTTTTACATATAATTGTGCCTATGTATATCTTTTTGTGATTGTGTACTATGGTCAGTTCTGTATGCTAAGTTATGTCCATGTATTGGTTCATGCCCATGTACTATACCCATACACGTGTTTATAGCTCTGTCCATGCCCATGTATCATACCAGCCACACATTGATCTTCCATCACCCAACCACATGATTTTTAGTGGGGACCACAAAATATGTGATTTTTGTTTCATGGGTGAAAATAGTGTCATATATAGTGACTCCACTAGATGTGTATTCTTTAGATACATAGTGTTTAACAGAGGATTTTCTAGATGTCAGGGGTTCTCTATGTGTGTTGTAATCCCACATCCACAACCATTGATCACTTCCAAGAAACTCAAATCGGTCCTTGACTGAGCCTTTCTATTGTTGGTTTCCAGATTCTAGACACCAAATTTGATCGAAAAACCACCACATCCAATCACACCACTAACACACATCAAACCCACAAAAAATGGATCACTGGTCTAATATCGTTCCACTTTTGATCACCCATCATCATTGTAAATCCTTGATCACACCCTTGATCTTGAACTACACCCACAATATCAATATGTTTCTCCCAATAAGGATCTGACATTGAAAAAAATACATTGTATTCGTTGAATCTCCAACCAAGAAAATACTTGCAATGAATCATTTAAGGAAATCATGGAGAGATTCACAGAAAAAAATGAGGAACAAAACTAATACATTATTCAGGTTGGCCCTAATTTTTTCCCTTAGAATGATGAATTAAGAGGAATGTAGAGAAGAAATATAATTTCCCCAAATCCCAATAAAATAAACTCTCACCCACAACATGATCAATCCTAAAATCAATCTATTAATTTATTTGGTTGACGTTCATCATGGGATAATTAATAGGGAAATAAAAAATAAAAAAATAACATGCCTCAGGTTATGATTGATCATATAAAATGAATATATTAGTTCTATCCTCATGGGTGAGATCTATAAATTCCATTGTTGTTGGCAATCCATGATCTGATGTAATTTAATAAGCTCTCCTCCAATGAATCCTCTATATGTTCAGGGTTACACAACTAATATTGAGATTAGTCAATAACAATATAATTATAGAGGATGTAATTTAGATATTATTTAATTAAAAAATGAAATAAATATCTTATTTTATTTAATTATTTTTCCCATGATGATACTCAATCAAAAAAAAATAGACGATGACAAAGGGTATGTCACACCTAGGGTAAAACCCATATTTTGGACTCAACAGTGATCTCAAATGGCCTATACGAGTCCCTTTTTGTGATTTATTACACTATTTTTGTAATACTATGTTCATGAAATATTAATAAGTTTAATATATTTAGTATATCATTTCCAAGATCATCAGGCCTCAAAATCTCATGTTGTATCACACATGACACTAAAAATATTATTATATGTATTAAAAATATTTTTGGTAGAATGAGTAGAGATTTAGTAATCTACATATCATAGGGATTTTAATCTCTAAAAGAGGAAAATGATACTTAAAATGGAGTGGTTAATAATATCACATCTGGATCTCCCGCTCCCAGGTGATCTCGTAAAGATTCTCGTGCTTCCTCTAGACATGCACAAAGGGAATTGATCACCCAAAAAGGATCATCTCTTATCGATCCATGACATACAATGATTACTTATAAATGGTATCACCATCATATACAACCATCACTCCATATTCAATAACATATGATGGGCCATGCACATATCTCCTCACTTATGACACGGGAAGATTTAATGTACCTGGTCCGACTACGACGATGAGTCTAATTGGAACTCTTCCTCACCGACCCTACACATTATCTGGAAAAGGGATAGTAAAGATAAAAATATATATTTCCAAACTAACCAAATATTGAAAATCCACATCGATATGGGACCCTCACGAACACATTGTCGCCCTCCTAGAACTCAAAAGGACTTCGTAGTTAGCCTATATATGACTTATGATTACTCTATTGAGTCTTCATCTACTCCAATATGATTTTCATCTTATCTATCATAGGTTACACCAAATCTAGGCCCATGAGTTCTAACTCACCTATATTATTCCCACTTAGTGGTGACCTATTAGGTTTCATGTAAAAAGCCTCAAATGGTGCCATCAAAATTGTGAAATGGAAGCTCTTGTTGTATGAAAACTCCAACAAGGCTAGTTGATCCTCCCAACTATGGACAAAGTCCAACATGTATGCTTGGAACATGTACTCTAGAACATAAATAGACCACTTGTTCTTGATATTAGTCTGGTGGTGGAACGTCATGCTCAAACAGAACTGAGTCCCAAATGCCTCATACAATCCTCTCCATAATTGGGACATGAAGAGATCATCACAGTATGAAATGATAGTCAATGTAATTTCAGGTAGATAGACCATATACTACATGTAAACTCATCCCTAAGATATTTAAAAAACTCTACTATTGGATATCAAGGAAGTGGGATGACTTGGTGAGTAATTCTGTGATCACCTACATGGAATCATGTCCTATAAATTTTTTTGGTTGCCCTATCATGATGTCCATATTTACACAATAACAATTTCACTCTAGAACCTCAAAGGGTTGATATAAAACCAATGTAAATTAGTTCTCAACCATAACCTACTTATAACTGACGAATTTGGAGACAAACTCAGTTATACACTTATTTATACCTGTTCACAAAAAACTGATATCGAAGGTCTTTGTATATATTCACCACAACTAGATGTAATTCCATAGAGGATTTTCGAAAATACGTCATCACCTCCACATGAAACATCACTGTTACCATCGTCCATCCTATAAAAAGGAAAACTTGTTCCCTACCTTCCGAAAATCTATCAGAAGTACATCTAATGGATATGTAAGCTTATAAGGTCTCATAGTAGGTATCTTTATGATGAGCCTCCCTAAATAACTGAATAAGTAGTGGAGTGATATCCATTAAATATAGATAAGCTACACTATCTCCATTAATGGGGGAGAACTGAAATAAGGCTAACTGCTCTAACTTCTTAAGAAAAAAGTGTGAAACAGGTCTCTTGGTGAGAGATTCTACTACAACGTGTTCTTCCCATGACTATAGGCTATCTCAAAGTCATTATATTGGAGAACACTAGCCATTTACTCAATCTAATGTAATAATAATTCTGAGATAATACATACATGAGGGTCATATGGAGAAAATAGCTGATAAACCAATCACCCCTGAGGTAGGGTCACCACATATTCTGGTCTAAGATTACAACTTACAACTCTAGATCGTTGGTCACATAGTTATAATCATGTGGTTTCAACTATCATGTCACATAGTCAATCACTTCAAAAATATACATTTACAACACAACCATGTCTGATCCTTAAGGTATCCCAAAAACTGTGTACTTGATACCACCCTATTTAAAACTCAAGATGGGAGTACATTTCATCCTCTTCCACAACTCTTGAAATAAATATCAGAACCTCTCTATCCACATTAAAGGACTACCCTTCTAGGTGAAGTTAGTTAAAGGTGACAATATCATGGAGAAATCGAGTATAAATATCATGTAATTATCTTTTGAATAAACTATGTACTACACATCTATCATGCTCTTGGGAGGATCCCATGATTATACAGCCTCAACCATCACTAGGTCCACTGCTACACCCAATACTAAGATGTCGTGTCCTAGAAATTGGACCTCCGGAATCAAAAATTGAAAATTCAAGAGCTTCCCATGAATCCAGTTCTCTCAGAGTATGTCTAAGACTATCCTCAAGTGTCACACATGGTCCTCCAGAGACACTATGTAAACTAGAATTAATTCAATGAATAACACCATAAATTGGTCTAATAAGCTCTTACAGATAAATTTCATGAATCCCATGAGAACGGAATGGGTGTTAGAAATTCCAAAATTAATCACCATGTACTCTTTATATCCATAACAAAATCTGGATTTCATCTTTGGTTTATACTGATCTAGTATGCGAAGTCAGTGATCGGTTGGTCTGAGGTTAATCTTTTAGAACCATCACATGTCTCTTAACTGACTAATGTGTTATTTATTCTTTGTATTGGATGCATATTATTTACGTTCACCTAGTTCATTCCCCAATAATCCACAAAAGACCTCAATCTCTTATAATCCTCTTCATCTACATGTCCTCTAACTATATCCTTAATTCAAAATGCTCTATGGGATCCATCAAAAATTCTTATCATAGATATTAGGGTTTTATCTGGGTGTAATTCAATGCATAATTCTATCTCTCAATAGAAAGGTAAACCCAACATATCCTCAAAAAATACATCATCATACTTTTCCACTAACATAGGAAGATTAATGACTATGTCTTCCACTGGTCCATGGGTAATGTTATATAACTTTTATGTAATCTAATATAACATGAAATGAATAATCCCATCTCACTCTGACTTGGTTTCCTTCTCATCCACAAAGGAAAACCATGATCCATCAACGTAGAAACACCACATAATCCTTTTGAAATAGTTGTTCTAGGAATTGATTGTAGAGATCCATCCCAAACCTAATATAAAATTTTAAGGCCTCATCACTATAGAAGTATTGAAATGCGATGGTCGGGAAATGAGCTAAACAAAAATATGTAAGTCATGAACCATAGATATGGAATGAAAATAATAGATCGCACATGTCTCTATTAGTACTATTGATAAATTATAGAAGACACATATTATAGAACTAATAATCCCAAGATTCTTGGCATCATAGGCCTCCACTACCTACATCTAATATCATCTCTAACCACCATCTCCCAAAGGCTAGTGTGGACCACCTAGGTGAGGTGGTGGAAGCATGAAAAATAATATTCCACCTACAAATGATCTCCCCACTCCTTTTCATTATATTTTTTCCAGTGGAAATATTTTATCCTACTGTTATCCCTACCTAGGTGGTCCATCGACCATCTCTCTTTCATCTGTAGGAAAAGTTTGATAATACCATGTGAGATGTCCCTAGCTGTTGCAAGGGAAACACCACCTCTCTATAGGAGGAATCAATCCATCCCGAGATACCTTAACCACCAATAATCTTTCCAGGATAATATCCTAAATAATATCACACTATTAAGTCCATGTGTCTTCCATCATCTACTAGATGATAAGGTTGAAGATCCTATGTTCCCACTACTATAACCCTCTCTCAGTGTTTGATATGCCATGAATATCTTCACCACATAATCCCACTGAAGCACTCCAACATAGGTGGGAATGTAAAGGGATATAACTCCAACCCAAATATCACAATGCAATCCGTTATAAAAGTTATGCTATCAAAATAATAGATCTGAAACTATATTGAGATAGTACTGTGAAAGGTTAGTGAACCATGTTGAATACTCTTCCACAATCACTCTGCATTGTTGGAATTGAAAAATCTATTGAATGCACACTAATTACAATGTGTCCATGTAGAAATTCTCCCTAAAGTAATTCTTGAAATATGACTAGGTGATAGATATATATTCATGTGAATGATTTATCATAATCTACCATGCCCCAATGGATCCCTAATGAATAATCACTAATAGGACCATTATGCGATATGTAGGTGTCCTCACAAAAGAGAAAACTCAAGTGACTAACTCTAGAAAATCCCAAACTACCTGGTGGTTTGGTTCACCCTAAAACATAGGAGTTAATTTATTTTAAAACTCATAGAGCATGATCAACCTACACACATCCTCAATTGGTACTTCAGTTGAAATCTTTTTCTAAATAAGTTGTGTAAGTGGTGGAAAACCACACATAGGTACGAAATTCTATACATAACCGTATTCTGACACCTCATAAATCATAGGATCACCCTCATGATCATGCAATAGAATTATGGATTGTTATCTTCATAGATACATCTTGGAATAATAAATATGTACCAAGATTAATGAGTATATCAAGGGAGATAACTAAAAAAGAATATTGAAAGAATAACCCATTCATTTATGATTCATGTACCTATATTTTCCCAGTAACTAGTGACAACATATACTGAGTAAACAAGTAGTTTATTAGAGTCTTAGTGAATGGATATGTCGACCTCTGCACTAACACTAGATTCCCTAGCATAAAATCAAAATGTGAAACACTTTAACTATATTTATATAAATTCCAAAACAATATCAAAGATAGAAAATCTATAAAATCATGTCCTAAGGTAGAATCATCTCTAATACAACTCATTCATGGCCCAAACCACAACGGCCCACTTGGCCCTTGGTAATCTGAATGTGACAATCCTAAGCCTGCCTCTAATTGGACTTGGGATAGAGACTATCACCAAGTAGGAATATCACATACATGTGACACATTAGCCTATGTACACACACACAATTTACACTCATAAGGTTAGAACAATGGATCTCAATCAATTAAAAAAAGGTCTATAATGATGAAACAGAGGGCCTAAAACTTTTTAGAGAAAAGTAAAATGCTTGTACTATTAGTACATGATGTGTCTTATCTACCCCGGGTCTGCCTATACCTCATAGTATCACATGGAATGTAAACCTCTATATACATGATATGTTTTTTAGGGTAGAACAAAGTGCAGAGGTTGTTCTTATATCCCATGTAGATTTTTCCTTTCTTGTATAATGTGGTCATTCCCATGTACTTGGCCATGTCCGAGTACCAGGCCATGATCGATTACATTAACCATTTCTAATTTCCTATCCATGTTCGTGAACATGTATCCTCTAAGATACAAGAAAATCCACCATCACCTAATCTGATGGTGTATGGCGGGGACCAAACAATGACTGATATTTTATTTCATGAATAAAACCTATTTTTGTATGTAGAGACCCCACATGTTTTGTGTTCTTTAGGTACTCACCGTGTAACATGGAATTATACAAAACCCATGGGATCTCTAGGAATATTCTGATTCTTCCACATTCATCATCAATCAAAGCCATGAAATTAATATCAGGCCTCGATCATGCCTAGTTGTTTCTGATGGCTAGATTCTGGCCACCAAACTTGATTGGAAAACAACTATTTCACATCACACCACTACTACACATCAAACCAAGAAAACATGAGTCACTAATAAAATATCAATATAACTCTCATCACCCACCATCATCATCACACCTTTATTGCAAACCATACACAAGATATCAAACCACTTTTTAGAAGAATGATCACATAAAAACTGAATACCAGGTATTCATAGAACCATCATCCAAGGAAATAATGGTGAGGAATCATATAATGATATGTGAGGGAAATATAAAAACCATAAATGAGGAATGAACCATGAATAGTTTTTTGGTTATTCTAAATTAGTTTCTATTAGAATGATGAATGAAGGGAAACATAAGAACCAAATATAATTTCCCCAAATCTCAGGTAAATAAAACTACACCTACAATATGATCAACCCGTGAATATATATATTCATTTATTTTATTAGAATTCATTTTAACATAATAAAATGTGAAATAATCCAATGGAAAATAATTCCCTATATTGGGTTACCATTGACTGCTGATGAAGAACAAATCTATGACGTTGTCATTGGAAAGATCCTCAAATTCCATTATCATTGGTGATCCTATGTACAATTTCATTTACTAAGCTCTCTTCCAATGAATCCTTTCAATCCACAATGTTATGTAGATAACCATATGATTAACCTTTAAACTTATATTTATATGGGAGTTAATTGGGTTAGTATTTAATCAAAACATCTAAATAGATATCTTAATTTAATTAATTATTTCACCAATAGTTATTCTCAATCCAAAAACCTAATTCCAAAAATGATTACATCACACATTGGGTAAAACCCACCTTTTAGACTCAACAGAGGTCTCATATTTCCCATAAAATTATTTTTCAGTAGTTTATTTACCATTTTAGGAAGACATCACATGGATGATATTAATATGTATAATATTTTTATTATATCATTACTAAGCTCATCATGGATCAAAATATACCACAATATTTACACATGGACCTGAAAATATTATTAGATATATTTTAAATATTTATATAGAAAAAATATTTAAATTAAAACTAAAATAGGATATTATAGGAAATACGTTCAAATAATAATAACTTTGAGGAAAACATCACATATCCCACTATTTTATCAATTTTGTACATGATATATACTAGAAGACTTAGAAAAATATGAGTGAGTTGATGATATAATTGAAGTGGTTAATCTGATTGAGAAGAATTCATATTGGGAGTTGGTAACCAATTTAAAAAAATCATTGGAACTAAATGGGTACAACATAATAAGTTGAATGAAAAGGGTGGAGTTATGATAAATAATTAAGGATTTTTGTGTAAAGGGTTTTATCAAGTTGATGGTGTGGAATTTTGTGAGACCTTTTCACTGGTGGTATGGATAGAAACCATAATGATATTTCTTACTATTATATCCCAATGGTAAAACTAAATATTCAAAATGGATATAAAGTACACCATACTTTATGGTAAGTTAGAAGAGAAGGTATATATTGAGAAATCCTTTGTATTTTTTCATAGAGAATAATTGTATTAGGTTTTCTAGCTAAATAGTGATTTATATGGCATGAAACAATCCCCTAGAGTTTGGTATTCTAAGATAGACACCTATTTGAAAATTTTTAAATCCAAACAAGTAAAGGTAGAAAAAAACATCTATATAAATAATGAAAATTTGGTATGTCTCATTATAATCATTTATGCATATCACATTGAATTTACTTTAAATAATGAATAATATTATAAAAAATTTACCAATGAAATGAAGAAGTTATTTGAAATATATCATCCTGATGAGATGATGTAATTTAATAGCCTCTAAAATTATCATGATCATGATTTGTATGCCTTAGAACCTCTAAAAATGTTGGTATGGAGGATTCAAAGATACTTCCCACAATAATTTTAGTGGGAACCGAGCTATATAAAGGTGATAAAAGAGAATAAATGGATAAATGGTAATTCAAGAAGTTTATTAGAAGGATCTTGTACCTGATAACCTTAATTATGGATATAGTTTATGATCATAGACTTTATTCCATGTATAAAAATAATTTAAAATATTTCCCTTTCATTGTATGAGTAAATGATTATTCAGTAAAACATTGGTACTAAAGGTTTCATATTGAAATATTAATATAATGGAATTCTTAATCGATTTAGTTACAAAAAATACATATTGTGTGGGTTATGTTGATGATGATTGGTCTTCATTTAGTAGATTTTTCTTACTTTGAGAATGGTGCGTCTGTTGGAACACAAAGATGTTGAATTATATCAACTTAACCACTACCAAGGAAAAAATATGTGGTTTCTAATCTTGTTACAACCGAATAAATGTTTAAAACAATAAATTGGAATATCTCAATGTTGATGTGAATTCATCACTTCTACATGGTCGTGAAAATAAAAATGCTCTTAATATTTCGAGAAACTCAATTCAAAATTTAATATCGAAGAAAATTTGTATAAAACATCACTTCGTCATGGATATTGTATAGGAATATCAATTAAAGATGGAATTTTTTCCTATAAATGATAAAATAGATGATGTTTTCCCCAACCCACTTCTTAATGGTGCAATTAAAAATTTTAGATTGATGTTGGGTGTTCAACATCACCCTTATATAGGATACTGTATGTTGACTCATTCCTATATCACATTTTATTTATTTGAAATAATGTTTTTATGGAGGTGCAAAAATTTGAAACATAAAATCTCATAATGTTTAATCTTTTAATTTTTTCACAAATGGGAGAAAATTATATTGGTCTAGTAAACCATTGATATGTGTTTAAAATTTGGGGGATTGATCACTAATAGAGGACCATGTTTTTATAGAGAGTTATCAAAAGCTATAATCTATGAGTTTAGAAATGTCTAGAGGTCGTCCATGTAAAATAAAGACATCAATTTTTTTTATAAGAATAGTCATTCTATATCGAAAATAGTTGAACAAACCATAGAACAGAAGGTTTAGTGTCTTATATGACCAGTTACATAAAAAAAATATTTAATAGTATTCATCAATATTTCATCATAAATGCTAAAATCTATACTTCCATTTACACATATCACATTAAACACCCATCTTCAAATTATAGAAAAAGAGAACATATGTAGTGAGTGAGATCATATTTTATGTAATGATATCGTTAGTGATAACATATTATGAACATAAGTGATAAAATGACAAGTATATGTCTGTGAGAGCATAATCATGATATATAAGCATAAATTTTTGAAAACAAACCCAAAAAAACATTTATTATAATACACGATAAATCATAAAAAATTACACAAATAAAAAAATGAATCTGAAAGACGCATGATCATAATAATCATAACATAGTGGACTAGAAACTAAAACTTATTTCCCATTTTTGATCAACATTTACTCACTCATATTCCATGGAAGACTAGTCATCAGTCACTTGTTTCCCTTATTGATCAATAATCCCAACATTTTTACAATTATCTCATGATATATAAATATTTACCCCATAAATTGGAGTGTTATATAGGTCACAACCATAAATATATGGAAAAATATATTTTTGTGCAATATGAAATAAATCATTCAGAATATCATGAAAATCATTGAGAAAAAAATGAGTTTTATTCATGGAATCATAAATAAACCATGAAATAAAATGGCTTTCACAATATTTATAGATGGAATAATCCAAATTGACCTCAATGATGTAAATGGTTGATTGCCATGTAAGAATGGTGTAGCCCGAAAACTTTAATAAATTTAATATGAATACTAATATCCCAGGATGTAAACTAGACCACAACTCTCATGGTTCTTCCTCTATGGTGAGGTCATTGAGCATTGAAGGGGGTATTGAACCCCTACTTTGGGGCTCCGGGGGTGGAATAACCATTGTAAAAATTTCGAATAATTGTATAAATACTGACTATCTATAGAAAAGATGACTAGAAACACCAACAAGGCACTATGACAAACATACTAACTATAGAACCATATGACAAGTCACTATAGCAGTGTAGAAACCTATACGAAGCACAATTGTAGCACCTGAAACATCCATCCACTAGTCACTATAGTGTCTTGGATATGGGTTTTTAAAAAACTATAGCTAAGTGGGCTTACTATGTGGTTGGTGGATATTTTTCATTATCTACTTTATGAGATCATTAAACCTATGGTTTCAGTAAGTGTGATACTATGTAAATACACCAAGAATTTTACTCCCAAAATTAGTGAGGTTTTATGACACCCTATTGAAATTTGGATTTTCCCAAACCACATAAATTATTGTGTCTCATTATCTTCTTCTCATTATTTTGTTTATGACTTTTCTAGAACTATAACCCTTTTTGTTTGTTACAACTCTTGATGTTTCTGCATGAATGAAATTATAAATCATCCAAAAATATTATTCTAAAAATATATTTAATGAGTGATTTATGAAAAATAAATTCTATGAAAATAAATCCTTTAGAGAAATAATTGAGATTTTAGTGACACTATAAATGTTTTTTTAGAAAATTCATTCATCTCTTGGAAAAAAAGATGAAGGTATAGTAAAATTGAAAAGTCAATTTGGTTAATGTAGCTTTTTAGAAATTAATAAAAAGAAATTCTAAAAATCAATTTTCAAAAATAAATTTCTATAAATAAAATTTGAAATTATATAAATATTTCAAAAATGTAAATTTAAAACATTTTTAGAAAATTTACATTGAAAAAAAATCTTAAATAAGTACGTCATGAAAAATACATAATGGTTTCAAAATATGAAATGAAATATTTCAAAAACACGAACATTGGAAAATGATACATTAATAATGGATCATGGAAAAGACCTAAAGGTTATCAAAATAAATGTTGGGTCAAAAATAAAAAATATTATTTTGAAAGAATGGAAGGTATTTTTTTAATTTTTTTAAATACAATTATTTAAAAATCCACATCACAAAGAGTATTAGATTTTACTTTTGAAAAGTGTTAAATATAAAATTGAGGATCATTATAAATAATTCATGTAAGTGTTCCCATAAATAGAGGATAAATATAGTGGTAAGAAAAATATAGACATGGTGGAATATATCGATTGTAAAAAATGGGAGTTACTATAAGATCCCAAACATAAAATATTATTTAATATTGAGTTTTAATTTAATAATTAACCTTTTAACATTTCAAGGATCAATATAGTTTATAGATTTAAATAATTGATTCATAAACATTACCTAACAAATACATATATTATGAAGTGGTCACATCAACTTATTTTTTATTTTTTCCACAATATAAAACTTTTAAAATGAAACATGTATTGTTTACATGAAAAATATTCACAACCTTCCACTAGACTTATTCATTATTCTGAAAAATTATTAAACCCTATGAAATACATTTAATGTCATGGTGTAAGGGAATATAATATAGTTAGGGATATAAATGTAAGAAATATGTTAGTCTAGAGAAAAATTTTAATCCCATATAATGATTATTGCTTTCGCAATACTATTTGATCATATGAAGTAAAACATATCCACATGAAAAACAGAAAATTTATCAAATAAAATCATTAAAATATATTTCAAGGGAATGTAATCCCTTATAGGTATATTAGAACATTATATACATAACATGTGTCAAGAATAACTAAAATCTAGTTATATCCAATGGAGAAACCATACAGGATAACTCACCATTATTTTCATTGAAGACAATGAAATTATCCAATGCATTATAGAGCTATCTCATGCTCACATGTCATATAATTTGTATTAGGATCTCCTATAGTGTACGTGATATTAGGCTCACCAATCATATATGTTGTATCATGATTACCCGTCACTTTCTATAATGCATAGGTACCGTATCAGAAAAAACATTTTCAATCTTGTACATTTTCATCATAACATCCTTAAAAGAAAGTTTTTACCTAGAAGCCACAAAACATCAATTTTTCCATAAAAATATGTACAAACAACTCTATAGTTTGAAAACTCTTTAATAATAATAATTCCTTACTTACTAGGGAAATTATTTCATTTGATAATAAGCTTGGTATCCTTTAGAAGAAGTTTTAAAATGATTAATGTTTATGAAAAAGGAAAATTTATTTAATTTGTTATATGTAACAAAAAATATTAATTTATACTTTGGTAGAAAGTATCAAAAGTGACCAATACATAAAAGTTTAAAAATAATTATTTTTTAAACCACTCTAAAAAAAGTCAAATATGGTGAAAAATTACCTATATAAAACTTTGAATCATAAAAAAATATTACATTTAAACATTTAAAATAACCTCGATATTGAAGAAAAGGTGTTGGAAGAGAGGCATTAAATGTGTATTATAAAATGAATGTCTCCTACCTCGAGTCTGCCTCATCAAATACATTATTTTTCATCCTTCTTATTGGATAAATAATTTCTCTTACACCATCAGCCTTATAGGTTTTCACTTTAGGTGAGATGAGGTATAAAAACCTAATATTTTATACAAAAATATCGTATCCCTGTAGATGAATATTCAAAAAAATTCATAAAAACATTCCTGAATACCATAATAGTGTAATTTCTATTGATACTAGAAACACAATCTTCTAATTTCATGAATTTTATTCAAAATATTCCACAAATATCATCTCAAATAGTACAATCTTAGTCCAACCCTACCTAAATGATTATTATTCATTTAATTGAGAGATAGATAATAATATTTCATTTTTAGAAGAATAATCTTAATTATTCTTAATAAACTAATAGATTGAAACATAAAACACTTACCACAATAGTAAATTTTAATAATAATCCAAATCAAATAATAAAAATAAATGAAACTTATAATATTGACGAGCGTTGTTGCACGCACTCTCAAAAATATTTATTTGTGATTAACTAAGTGTAGCATGGTGGCTAACCTAGGACGCTCTATCGAGGTGGAAGTGAATTAAACAACCATTAATAGGCCTGAAGGAAAAAAAGTAAATAAGTGAAGACAAATGAAACACAATATGGGGGGTTTGACTTTCGTACAATACACTAAATAAGCGAATGATTTGGAACAATCAAAGACACAATTTCTTTAAAAATACTTATATGAGAAGATATAGTCATTCTAATATTCTGCCTTCATAATTAATTTATCCTTTCCCATATGATTATAATTAATTCAATTTTAATCCCCTAACCTTGCCAACCCCAAACCCTATAGAAATTAACACGACCAAAAACACTAATCAAATGAGCCTTCAGTCATCTTTGGAACTTCCAATCATAGAACTGTTGGATCGAATAGTAGATATATATGTCTATTAGATGGAACAATACAAGAGTGGGGGTGAATTGTAGGTTTAAAAACCTTTGAGTTTTAGAAACAAAGAGATTAGTTTAAATGATCTTAAACTAATACAAATACAAACACCCACAATTGTATTGAATATAAATGGTATGATGTATTGTAATACTAATGTAAAGTAAAAAAATTGTATTCAAGGTGAACACAATAATCAGAGTAATACAAAGATGAATGATTCTACCTTAAAGCGAATAGAATCAATCAATACAAAAATTAATAGAATGATTGTAATTGAAACAATTACAATTGAATATGTAAAGATGAAAGGAAACAATACAAATCCCTTTCTAATACAAGTAACTGCGGAAATGTAAAATTAATACAATTCTTTTAACCCAAAGAGAAGGGTTATCCTTTCACCTAGGATAAATGGTCTGTCTCACCAACACCTTGGTGAGCCCTCGATACGATGATCGGAACATCTTTCTGATTATCCCTGGCAGCCCTCGATACGATGATCGGCACGTCTGTCTGCCTATCCCCGGCAGCCCTCGATACGATGATCGACACGTCTGTCTTCCTATCCCCGACAACCCTCAATTTTGTAGGTAATCGGCACCTCTGTCTTTCAATTACTTGAAATCCCTCAATACGATGATCGGACGCACAAGGCAGATGAGAGAAGTCACAGTGTCTCTCTCTAGAATCATGATAGTTCACAGAGTCTCTTTATTCGTTCTTTTCGTTCATCATCGTTCTCTCAGATTCAAATGACCTCCTATTTATAGGCCTCGGGTTCCAACGGTCATATTTCCTCCAACGGTCATATTGAAACAGAAAGCACAACATCGTTTTGATTAGTTTGTAACTAACTCAACGACATCGTTTTGTTAGGACAAGAGATATATAGAAATGAAAAACATGAGTACGATTCATATGCAATGAGTGTTTTTGACTAAGTACCAAAACAAATAATGAACATCTGAATAACAGAGTCAGTACGATACGATTGATAGAGGCAGTATGGTACGATTGACAGAGTCAGTACGATATGATTGACAGAGTCAGTATGGTACGATTGACAGAGTCAGTACGATCAGTATTGTACGATACGATAAACATGATAAAAGACAATTGTAATTTACAAACATATGATAGAATACAATTATGATTTCCAAAACATGATATAGAAGTCAAAAGAAGACTTTTGACTTAACAATCTCCCCCTTTTTGGAAAGCACAACACACAAAGTAAATGTAACAAGAAATACTTATCTCCCCCTGAGTTATTGAAAACTCTTATGAATAAGAAATTGAATACAACTAACTCCCCCTTAGGTATGGACTTTCCTAAAGATCGTATTCGTAGATTTTCCTTAAGAGTATTGTAAAGCATTCTCCCCCTTTGAAAAACATTCTCCCCTTTGTAAACATTCTCCCCCTTTGTGATTTACTAAAAGAAAGGAGTAATCTTGAATTGTCTGAAAGAGTTAGTAAAGCAATACAAGACAAAGGATAAAAGAAAAGGATCATAAAAGTCATTACAAAACAAATAAAAGTTCCAAAAGAACACAAATACAACAATCATTTGTTTTCTCTTTCCTTGTCATTCTTTATAAGCTCATGAAGAACATCTTTCATCTTCTTGATCTCCTTCTTGTCTTCAGAAATTGATTCTCCCGGAGTTTTGAGAATCTGTTGTTGGTCCGCAAAAATCTGATCTTGATTTCTGATAGTCTCCTCCTGGACTCTGATTACTTCTACAAAGGTATCAATTCTGTTTTGAAGATTCTTGTTATCTTTGGACAACACAGAATTTTGATTCTTCAGCAAGACCATTTCATCCTTGAAAGATGAAACCTTCGAGAATTCAGATTGAAAAACATTCACTATCTCTTGCAAATATTTCACTGAAGGAACATCGGCTCTTTGAGAAGACAAAAGGTTCAACCTTTCAACCGTTTCTCTGTCAAGCTTGTTGAAATCAATTGAAAGCTCATTTGATAACCTTCTTATATCTTCAATAGAAATTTCATGATCATTGATTGAGCTCTCTGTTTTGTACGACCACTTGGTCATTTTATTGCATGCCTTCTTATGAGCAACCGAACTTTCAGATAGAACATTCAAATCAGCTTCTACTGACAAAACTTTCTTCCTTAATTCTTTTATAGATCCAAACTTCTTCTTTTGATTGTCAGTGATAAAATCAATCTTCCCTTCCAGCCTTGAGAAATAGGGAATAGTCTTCTCAACCCTTCTCAAAACATGAACAATGTAATCTCTTTTCTTGAGAGAGATTGTATGCTCTGAATCAGTATCTTCATCGTACGATACTAGTTCATACGATCAGCTTGAGTCAACAACTGGTTTTTTTCCTTTTGCTTTTTCTTTCTGCTTTCTTTCTTCTTCCACTTTGTCACTAATGACAAAAAATTTATCAGAGTGAGAGGATTGAGTACATTGCTTTTCTTGAGATGAAATTCTGTCCGGATATCGTGCCTGATCGGCATGAGGAGTTTGTTGAACACCTTCACTCAGCTTTTGAACCGATTCCTCTCTACTCTTCTTTGAACTTTGAAGAAATTCTAAAAGAAAGTCTCCTTCTTCTTCTTCCAATTCTTCTATCTCTTCCATCACTTATTTTTGTTTTTCTTTCTCAGGGAGACTCTGTATGATGGGCTCTTGATGCACTTCTTCTGTTAGTTGGTCACTAGCATCCTCAAATGCTTTCAAGACTTTAGAGATATCAAATTCCTGAGCCTTTCTTTTTAAAAGAACCTTCTTCTTCTTTTCAGCCTGAAGGGTTTCTTCTACCCTTACTCTTTCTGCAAAAGCCTCAGCAGGGTCAAGACCAAACTTCGGATCACCTTCCTTTCTCTGTTCCTTATCCTTTCTCCATTTTGCGACAACCTACTTACTGTATCTTGGCTTCTTCTTCGGCTTTGAACTGGTTTGCAGATCAGACTTTTGAATAACACCGGTAGATTGAATGTCTTTGGCTGGCATAGGTGCTGATTGATTCTGAGCTAATTCAGCTTCTAAATATCTGACAAAAAGTTTTGAATTCGGATCAAAACAAACATTTAGCTTTTTCATCGTACTCTTACTAATCCATGAGGGCTTAAAATCCATGGGGTTTCCTTTAAAAGGAATGTTACAAAACTTCATACTTTCAAGAATGAACTTTGTAAGGATAACTGGATACATAATCATCTGGGACTTAATCCCTCCTGTCTTGACATTCTTAATGGTTTCAAAAACATATCCCATGAGATTTACATTTCTCATATTCACAAGATAGTCAAGCATAAAGATATCAGAAACTTTCAGAGTTTCTCTATCCCCTTTCCTTGGGATAAGAAAACCTTGCATCCATAAAGTGACAAAATGATTGTCCGGAGAAAGATGAGACACTTTTCTCTTTTCTTCATTAATAACAAACAAAGTCTTTTCAGCAGTTTCTTTATTAAATGTACCAACTTCCTCTGGTAGTTTGTGCGATGGACAGAAAGAATCCCCTTCTATAGAAACATTGAGAAAATGTGCCGCTTGTTTCACAGACATAGACAATTTTCTATCGTACACATCAAATTTTATAGTCATGTCTTTGTCGAAAGAAACAGTTTTGTAAAACTGACAAACTTCATAAAAAAGAACCAGATCTTGAGAATTAGGCTTTTCAACACACAGATGTTCCAATCCTTGAAACAAAATGATCCTCCTGATTGTAGAATCGTACGTATCAAAAAAATCTCAAGATACTAAACGTTCTCTGTTAAAGTCTTTCTCTGTAAAAGTCTTTGAAGACATTTCGGCGGGAGTATTAGCAGAGGATTGAGACATAAAGGTTCTACCGATGAGAAGATCGTAATATGATTTATAGCTGGTGGAGCAGAGCTTCGCCTGAAATCCTGAAAAAAAATGTGGGTTTGGGGAGGGGAGAGGGGCTATTTATAGGAGATAAAGAGGTGACCGTTGATCTTCTACGGTCGAAAAAGGGTGACCGTTGATCTTCTACTGTCAGGATTAGAGAAAACCAGATCAATGGTTAGGATTAAAAACAAAGAAGAAAAATAAAAAAATGAAAAAATACCTGTCGGAGAATGTAAGGTAATTGTTGGTTTTAATAGAAATCAAAAGAAAATACAATCGTAAGGAAAAAAACTCATCATGCCGATGGAAAACAAAGTCATTACTATGAACTGACCGTACGATAGAAAACAATCTTGTTACCATGAACTGACAATACGATGGAAAACAATCTCGTTACCATGAACTGACAGTATGATGGAAAACAATCTCAATACCATCATCGGTCGATTCGATAGAAAAGAAAATCATTATCATCATCGGTCGATACAAAACTATTGATATGATAGAAACGAAATTCAATACCATCATCGGTCGATTCGATAGAAAAGAAAATCATTACCATCATCGGTCGATACAAAACTATTGATACGATGGAAAAGAAATTCAATACCATCATCGGTCGATTCAATACCATCATTGATTGATACGATGGAAAAGAAATTCAATACTATCATCGGTCGATTCAATACGAAGATTGATTGATACGATGGAAAAGAAATTCAATACCATCATTGGTCGATTCAATACCATGATTGATTGATACGATGGAAAAGAATTTGATTACCATCATCGGTCGATACGATGGAAAAGAATTTGATTACCATCATCGGTCGATACGATTGAAAATAATTTGATTACCATCATCGGTCAATAGTAAACGATACTATAAAACTGTCAATACGATAAACAGGAAAAATGAACGAAATGATAAAACTGTCAATACGATAAACAGAAGAGAAAAATGAATGATATGATAAAAACTGTCAATACGATAAACAGGAAAAAAATACACAATCCAAAGAGTAAATAGTTAAAGAACATAAGATAAAAAGAAACATAAAGACAGAAAGAAATGTCCTCCCCCTTTCTATGAGGAGTTTCTTATTATTAGGAGAGATGTAAAACATGAAGTAGATATGGATGATTATTTTAATGTAATCATTCCCAGCTTCTGTTTTATATATTCAAATCTATCGGAAGGTAAAGGTTTTGTAAAAATTTCAGCAAGTTGTTCTTGCGTTCCGATGAATTGTAAAATAATATCTCCTTTTTGTGTGTGATCCCTAAGAAAGTGATGCCTAATATCTATGTGTTTTTCACGTGAGTGATGTGCTGAGTTTTTACTAAGAGCTATGGCACTTGTATTATCACAAAGAATTTGAGTTTTGGAGAAACTCAAACCATAGTCAGTGAGTGTGTTCTGCATCCACAATACTTGAGCACAGCAACTTCCAGCTGCTACATATTCAGCTTCAGCAGTGGAGAGTGCTACTGAGTGTTGTTTCTTGCAGGACCAGGAAACCAATGAATCTCCTAAGAAATGACATGTTCTAGATGTACTTTTTCTATCCATTCTACAACCTCCAAAGTCAGCATCTGAAAAACTTTTTAAAACAAAATCATTTCTAGAAGAGTAGAAAAGACCTAAATCCATAGTGTCTTTTAAATACCGAAAGATTCTCTTTACATCTTTTAAGTGAGACTCTTTTAGATTAGATTGATATCTTGCACATAAGCATACAGAAAACATCAAGTCGGGTCGAATTGCTGTCAAGTATAGCAAACATCCCTATCATACCTCTAGAATTTGTTTGATCTACTGGTTTCCCAGTTTCATCAAGATCAAGAGTATTTGAGGTACCAATTGGGGTGCTAATACTTTTAGTTTTTTCAAATCCATGATTTTTGAGTAAATCTTTAATATACTTATGTTGAGATATATAAGTTCCTTCTGGGTTTTGAGAAATTTGAAAACCTAGAAAGAATTTTAACTCACCCATCATACTCATTTCAAACTCAGATTTCATTAATTTTGCAAAAGAATCAGTTAAATATTTCTGAGTTGATCCAAATATGATGTCATCAACATAGATTTGGACAATCAAAACATTTTTGTTTTCCATTTTGATAAAAAGAGTTGGATCTTCTGTACCTTTTGTTTAATTGTTTTGTAAAAGAAATCTTGTAAGTCTATCATACCATGCTCTAGGGGATTGTTTAAGACCATATAGAGCCTTGGTAAGTTTAAAAACATGATCAGGATGTTTTGGGTCTTGAAAACCAGGAGGTTGTTCTACAAAAACTTTTTCTTGAACAAAACCATTTAGAAAAGCACATTTGAAATCCATTTGAAATAGTTTTAAATTGAAATATGCTGCGAAGGCTAATAGAATACGAATAGATTCAAGTCTAGCTACAGGAGCATATGTTTCTTCATAGTCTATTCCCTCTTGTTGATTATAGCCTTTAGCAACAAGTCTTTCTTTATTTCTTACAATGATTCCATTTTCATCACACTTGTTTCTGAAAACCCATTTTACACCAATCACAGTTGTTTCTTTAGGTCTTTCAACTAAAGTCCAGACTTGATTCCTTTCAAATTCATTTAGTTCATCTTTCATTTCTTTGATCCAATCATCATCACCTAAGGCCTCACTTAGACTTTTAGGTTCAAATTGGGAAAGAAAAGCAAGATGTTCTATTTCATTTCTTTAGGAATTTCTGGTCCTTACAGGTTGATTTATATCAGCAATGATGTTATCACTGGGAAGACTCCTAAGAAACAATTGATTTGGGTTTTGTAAAACCTGTTCATCAACATATGGTAGAAAATCTTCTGTGGTAAATGTTTCAGGAATAATTTCTTGAACATTTTCCTTACCAGAATTCTCTTCTAATAAAGATTGATAAACATTTTTAGAAAACACATCCGAGGATGTAGGATTGGGTTGGTTGAAAACAAAAGGATTAGTTTCATCGAATTTTACATGTACTGTTTCCTCAACAGTACAAGTGTTTTTATTGAAATCTCTATAAGCCTTAGAGGTTGTGGAATATCCTAGAAAGATTCCATCTTCAGATTTTGGTGCAAATTTGTGTAGATTATCTTTTGTATTCAGAATGAATACGTTGCATCCAAAAACTTTGAAGTATGAAACTTTAGGTTTTCGGCCAATCCATAACTCATAAGGGGTTTTATTAAGAAATGGTCTAGTTAAAACAAAATTTATAGTATAACAGGCAGTACTAACAGCTTCAGCCCAAAAGCGCTTAGCAATTGAGTATTCAATCAACATGGTTCGAGTCATTTCCTGAAGAATACGATTTCTTCTTTCAACAACACCATTTTGATGAGGAGTTCTTGGAGCTGAGAAATTGTGAGTAATACCTTTCTTAATACAAAAAGTTTCAAAATCTGAGTTTTGAAATTCACCACCATGATCACTATGAATAGTTATCAATGGTAGGTTTTTCTCATTTTTAACCTGGGCTCTAAAAGTTTTTAAATAGGAAAAGGCTTCAGATTTCTTTGTGAGAAAATAGACCCATGTTAATCTAGTAAAGTCATCAAGTAAAACAAATACATAGTATTTGCCTCCAATGCTTCCAGATTGTGAAGGACCAAACAGATCCATATGCACAAGCTATAATGCATTAGAAGTTGAAAGTTCATTAATTGGTTTAAATATAGTTTTATGTTGCTTGCCAAAATGACAAGGATCACAGAGTTTTGAAGAATCATATCTAAGGTCTGGTAACCCTTTTGCAAGTCCTTTCTTTGAGAGTTTTCTTAGGTTTCTCATATTACAGTGTCCTAGTCTCCTATGCCATAGCCACGATTGGTATTCTATTACACTTTAGCAAGGTAAGTTTTGGTTCCTAAGGTCTTCTAAGTTAATAGTGTAAACATTCTCTTACCTATGGGCATATAGAATGAACTCATACTTGGAATTGTGGACTAGACACTTATCATTTCTAAAATTCACAAGGTAACCTTCATCACATAATTGACTTATGCTGATGAAATTGTGCCTAAGACCTTTAACAAACAAAACATTTGAAATAAGAACTTTTCCAAGAAAAACAATATTACCTATACCAACAATCTTTCCTTGAGCATTATCTCCGATGGTAACTTTTCCACCTTTTGTTTTGATAACCTTTTCAAAGAGATATTTTTTCTAGTCATGTGTCGAGAACAACCACTATCCATGTACCAAATATTCTTATTGGTACATTTTTCATTTTCCTGAAAAAGAAACAATTAGATTTTCGGAATCCAAACTTGTTTGGATCCAGAAGGGTTAGATAAATGAATTTTAGGAATCCACATTTGTTTTGCAAAATGAGCTTTATGAAATCCTAAAGATTGAGTTTTGTTAAGAGAACAATCTCTTCTCCAGAGTCCACCACATTGACACTTAGAACAGAAAATGGTTTTTTGAGGAACAAAATAGTTATTGCTAAAAACAGGTTTGGAATAAGTATAACCAAGACCAGAACGATTTCTCAAATGTCTAATTTGAGAATACATCCTATCAAAGTTTTCTTTTCCATGAGTAAATTTTGACAAAAATTTCTTCAAAGATAAAATCTCTGACTTTAGTTTTAAAACTAAATTCTTATTTTCCAAAACATTTGGATTTGAACTAGAGTTAGGCTCTAAAATATTTTTCTTCGAAATTACATTTTCAATATCCTTAGAAAGTTTATCATTATCAGATTTAACTTTCTCAAGGGTTTTTAAAATACTTTCAAAATCAGAAGTTTTCACATCAAGATCTTTAGAAAGATCTGATACTTCTTTAGTCAAAATAGAAATTCTAGAATTTGCTTTTTCAAATCTCTTTTTGAGTTTAGAATTTTCATTTTCAAGTAACTTAGCAAATCTAGAGACCTCTTCGAAAGAAGGTAATGTATCATCCTCTGATGATGAGGATTCATCATTTGAAGATTCATAATATCTATTATCAGTACAATTTGCATTCAAAGAGACATTTGTAATAGCTTTATCATTATGTACCTTAGCCATGAGACAGTGATCTTCAATTGGTAATCTGGCTAAGAGTCCAATATTCCTTTGTCCTGATGTCTCATATTCTAAAGAATCATCTGAGTAATCACTACCACTTGAACTCCACGAATCATTTTCTTTCAAGACTTTATTTGTCTTATAAAACCTTTTCTTGTTTCTTTCAGAGTGTTTCTCCTTTCTATCTTTCCTCTTCAGTAAAGGACAATCAGGCCATATATTTCCTGCTTTCTTGCATTCATAATAAGTTACCTCTGAATCTTTCCTATCTTTCTTTTTGAATCTATATTGAAAATATTTCTTTCCCACAATCTTGTTCATCCTTCGACCAAGATTTTCTAACTCATTATCCGGAAGATTACAATCACTTGAATCAGATATAACAATTTTCTTGGATTTAGACCTTGTAAGCCTTTCAGGTGGTTTAGCTTTAGATGCAAAAGCTACACTTCCATTCCCATTCTTCTTCTTGTTGAAATCAGCATCTCTCTTCATTCTTGTCTCATGCTGTAGAAGAGTTCCAAAAAGTTCATCAAGAGTAATCTGGGAAACTTTTCTATTCTCATCAATAGTTGTTATTTTTGACACCCATTCATTTGGCATAATATCTATAATCTTATCAACAAGAGCTTCATCATCAAGACCTTTTTCTCCCATAGATTGTAAGTTGTTTACAATTGTCATAAACCTTTGTTGCACTTTACATACTGGCTCTCCATAAGGAAAAACAAATCCATGATACTCTGCTCGAAGAATTGCTCTCCTTGTTTCTATAACCTTGGATGTACCAAAATGAGTAACTTATAATTTCTTCCAAATACAGTTGGCTGCTTCACATGAAGATATCTAACTATATATATTCCTGGTCATAGAGCATAATAAAGTATTGCGTACCTTATAATTCAGTTGATATTCTTGCTTTTCTTGGTTGGTGAAAGTACTAACCTCTTTGTCAGGAATTTTGTAACCCCCAGTAAGCATAATAAAATTGTCTACACCATTATTGATAACAAATGTCTTCATACGATCTCTCCAATACTCATAATCATTCCCATCAAATATTGGTGGTCTAGAAGGATTCAGATTATCTATTGACCCGATATTCATTCCTGCCATCTAATAAAACAAAAACAACTTTTCCACTCCACACGTTAGTGTAGTAATTATTCAAGATAGTAATAAGAAATAAAGCTAGTAATACAAATCAGTGGAAAACCTCCTTTGATACCAATTGTTGGATCGAATAGTAGATATAAATGTGTATTATATGGAACAATACAAGAGGGGGTGTGAATTGTAGGTTTAAAAACCTTTGAGTTTTAGCAAAAAAGAGATTAGTTTAAATGATCTTAAACTAATACAAATACAAACACCCACAATTGTATTGAATATAAAAGGTATTATGTATTGTAATACTAATGTAAAGTAAAACAATTGTATTCAAGGTGAACACAATAATCAGAGTAATACAAAGATGAATGATTCTAGTTTAAAGCGTATAGAATCAATCAATACAAAAAGTAATAGAATGATTGTAATTGAAACAATTAAAATTGAATATGTAAAGAAGAAAGGAAACAATACAAATCCCATTCTAATAAAAGTAACAGCGGAAATGTAAAAGTAATACAATTCTTTTAACCCAAAGAGAAGGGTTATCCTTTCACCTAGGATAAAAGGTCTGTCTCACCAACACCTTGGTGAGCCCTCGATACGATGATCAGCACATCTGTCTACTTATCCCTGGCAGCCCTCGATACGATGATCGGCACGTCTGTCTGCCTATCCCCGGCAGCCCTCGATACGATGATCGGCACGTCTGTCTGGCTATCCCCGACAGCCCTCGATTTTGTAGGTAATCGGCACCTCTGTCTTTCAATTACTTGAAATCCCTCGATATGATGATCGGACGCACAAGGAATATGAGATAAGTCACAGTGTATCTCTCTAGAATCTTGATAGTTCACAGAGTCACTTTATTCGTTCTCTTCATTCATCATCGTTCTCTCAGCTTCAAATGACCTCCTATTTATAGGCCTCGGGTTCCAACGGTCATATTGCCTCCAACGGTCATATTGAAACAGAAAGCACGACATCGTTTTGATTAGTTTGTAACTAACTAAACGACATCGTTTTGTTAGGACAAGAGATATATAGAAATGAAAAACATGAGTATGATTCATATGCAATGAGTGTTTTTGACTAAGTACCAAAACAAATAATGAACATCTGAATAACAGAGTCAGTACGATACGATTGACAGAGTCAGTATGGTACGATTGACAGAGTCAGTACGATCAGTATTGTACGACACGATAAACATGATAAAATACAATTGTAATTTACAAACATATGATAGAATACATTTGTGATTTCCAAAACATGATATAGAAGTCAAAAGAAGAACTTTGACTTAACAAGAACCCTACCTTGATTGTGATCAAAGATCCAACTTATGGTCAATGGTAAATTTGGTAAGTGTATCCTCTATATATTTTTTAATTAATTGAGTTTGGTATGAGACTTTAACCCTACAATTCTATCTCAATTTTATTAGATTTTGCGATTGAGGTTTTACTCCCACAGTTTACAAAAGCCCGACCACGCAGTCAAGTGAAAGTCAATAGAGTAACATAGAAATTATAAATCAATTAATTTATCATATATTAAGGATTAAATTATTTTTATGTATTCAAAATAAATAAATTAAGGGAGTTTTGATTAGATCAACAATGAATGAAATAACTCTACTATGGGCGGAGTTGTCATCATGGAGACATTTTTCAGAGGCAATGGGTTGATTGGGGAACACCCAATCTCATCTCCTCTCTTATATTGCAGTCTAAGTAGAAAATTAAGAAGATTAAAATATAATAACACATAATATTTATTGAAGAAAATTCATGTTACAAGTATAAAAACAAAATAAAAACAAAGTGGAGGTGGGAGATGAGAGCCTTTTTGAAAGAGGTGTTTCCACAAGGAATTACTTCTTCCAAGAGTTGTGAGGTGTTAAATAGATCCATCTATTCTTTAACACCTTAATATAGCCTCTACCATCCTTCCCAATGGGTGAAAACTCCCTATAAATAGATTTGGGGAGGCATAGGGTTACAAAACCATATTAAATGTGAAAGGGAAATTCAGCAAAATTTTTAATCCCAATTTCACTGCATAGTTCACCTAATAAACTCAAGTATTGGATATAATTATACATGTATTATTTTTTACTAATAATTTCACCAAGATTTCTTCCATATTTGGGCCCAATACATGTTCAGATGAAGAAGATATGGCCCAAATGGTTAACTAATGTCCAATATGGGTAGTTCAGTCCAATATTTTCTTCATGGCCCATTTACTCCACTCAAATGCACGATAGAGATCTCATTTCCTAAATAGAATTTTTATCTCATTAATTCAGTTACAAAGTTACAAAATTTTATGTCAAAATAATTTACAAAAAATTATTTATGCTTGAAATACTACAGTGAATTTTAAGAGGGAAAACTGTAATTTCCATCAAATTTTCAAATGAATAATCTAATCCCAAATTTTGTATAAATTAACATATTTAGCATAATGTGAGGAAATTATGTCATTTATTATCAAATAAATATTGAATAAAATTAGGTTTTATCACCTCCCCCACATTTTCCCTTTTTTCCCCAGGTAAAAACGTCATATATTGTATTCTAAACAATTTTTTATTGATTACATATGCTTGTTAATATTCCAAAATCCATATTAGAAAAATAGGAAAAGTAAAAAAATAAAATCGATAGTCAACATCAATTTTTTTTAAAGTAACTGTCTCATAGGTTGTGTCGAAACAAAATCCATTGATATAAATAACACTAATCAGAGAAAAAATAATTCATGGGTCAACCATGCCACTAATTCCCCACATGTGTGTGTGCCAGTCATTTCAAGCTTGTCACTCTACACATTATCTAGTATATTTAGTTAAATAAAAACATTTCTTCTCACCTGATTCTGTTCCACTGAAACTGTTCCACATAATTTGTAATATAATTCCAAAACCCACTCATTTAAGCATTCCTAAAAATCAAACCATGAGATCCCGACCTAAATACCCCCACATGTGGTACATTTATTCACTCCCCTATTTATTTATTTTTTTGATGTTTTTTTAATATATATATATATATATATATATTAGTTTTTTAGGGTATACAATAGTCAGATATTAGTTTCACATGCATATATCAATCTGGCACAATAATATAAATGATTAGAAGAGAAACAAACCATTGAAAAGGCAATGTTATAAGTTGAAAAGAATTAATTACCCTAAATACACATTCAATTGGGTAAGTGAAACTCACAAGTCTTGATTGTGTGAAGAATGTGTGGAGAAATTAATGAGATAATTTACCATGACCAAAAATCATAATGAATAGTGTCAAAATCTAAAAGATTTTATTATGACAAAACTAATAATATCGTCAACGAATTCCATTTTTATAAAAAATCAACTCTTGTTGATGAAATCTTACTCATGCTTATAATTCTACCAATGAATTTTGAAAACATGCATTTTCCATATGTTCCACATGAGAATGTTACATTATATATATTTTTTATTTTTTATGTTGAAAATTTAAAAAAACTGAATATAAAATACACACAAAAACCGTAAATGAAAATCCTAAATATATACCCCAAAATGTTGTCCCCTAACCCACACTTAAAATATTTATTTTTTAATTTATGTGAAACAATGAGATGATGTATGAACATGTAATGTATAATTTTAAATTAGACAAAAAATATAAAAGTGAAACGATTAGGAACATCCTGATATGCTCAAGTGATGATGGGGTCATGCAAATGTGATGAAATACACAGAATCAGTAGGAAGTACATCACTGTATTTCTTCAAACATTTTACATTAACGGTAAAAATCCTTCCAGTGTCCTCTTGTGTGATCTCCACTGCACCATTAGGAAAAATATTAGATACAATATAAGGAGAAAACCATAAGGACAAAACTTACCAAGAATCATCTTATGTTGTGAACTGTAGAGGATAAGTTTATCTCGAAAATAAAACTCCTTTTTTTGGATCATTATGTCATGAGATTCCTTTGATATTTCCTGATATATCCTTGAATTCTCATATGAGGATAATCTAATCTCCTCAAGCTCTTGAATTTTCAGCTTCCTTTGAATTCCATCTTGGGCTGAATCCATGTCGTATTTCTTTATAGCCCAATAATCCCAATGCTTGAATTCCATGGGGAGATGTCATGCCTTCCCAAAGAAAATCAAAAGTGGGGAAATACCAATGGGAGTCTGGTATGCAATCCAATGAACCCACAATGCATCATCTAGGTACTTTCTCAAATCCTTCCTATTCTACTGCACAATTTTCTCTAAAATTTGTTTCAATTCACGATTTGAAACCTTATCCTAGACATTTGATTGGGGGTGGTATGGTGTTGATGTTTAGTGTGTCACCACATAATTCTGAAGAAGGGAAGAAATATTCTAGTTGCAGAAGTGTCTCCTTTGGTCACTGTTGATGGCCTTCGGTACTCCAAACCTGCAAAAAATCTTCTCTTTGACAAAGTCCACAACTACATGAGAATCATCAGTCCTGGTGGCCATATCCTACACCTAGTTTCTGACCTAATCAACAGAAACCCAAATATATAGGAAACCAAATGCAATAGGAAAAGGACCCATAAAATTGATGCCCCATTCCTCAAATATCTCATAGAATTTTATGGGTTGTTGGGGTATCTCGTGTCTCCTAGAAATGTTCCCAGTGTATTGGAAATGTGATCATGACTTAAAATACACATGTGCATCATGGATTAAGATAAGCATTTATAATCAAAGAGTCTAAAACATTCCTAGATATCCATTGAGGTCCATAGTGTCCACCATAAGAATGTGTATGACATAATTGCAGAATAGACTCAAACTCATGATCAGGAACACACCTCCTAATAACTTGATCACAACACATGAACCGGAGGTAGGGATCATCCCAAACAAAATACAAAGACTCGCTTTTTAAATTTTTGGAATTTATATTTCATAAAATTTTATGGGATTTCATATGTAACAAGGTACTTCCCAAAATCAGTATACCAATGATGCTTACTTGAGATGGAATAAAGATGCTCATCGAGGAAAGTGTCCTGAATTGGTTCCCCGACCAAGGGGCCAGCATCTAGTGAGTGTGTAATCCTACTCTTGTGGTCCACCACTAGGTTTTTGGACCCCTTCTTGTACTTTATTTCAATATCGAATACTTGAAGATGGATCAGACATTAGATAAGTCTTGGCTTTGCGTGTAGCTTCTTAAAAAGGTACCTCAGAGTCGCATGGTCAGAAAAAAAAACACTTTAGAGCCCAATAAATGTGAACATAAATTTTATAAAGAAAATATTTCATAAAGAAATTAATTTTCTCTGGTTGTGTAGTTTTATTGGGATGAATCTAGTTCCCTCGATGCATAGGAAATCACCTGTGAATGTCCCTCCACCCTCTGAGATAAGATAAATCCAACCGCAAAGTAGAAGGTGTCACAAATAAGCTCAAAAAAAAGATCCAACTATGGAGGTTATATGATAGGTGGAGTGGTTAAATGCTATTTTAACACATCAATGAAATTCCTTCAAGAAACATCAAACAAAAAATCAGAATCATTTTGAAGTAATCGTGACATAGGAAGAGAAATATTAATAAAATCTTTGATGAAACACTGATAAAACCACGAATTCCCTAGGAATGATCTAACATCACTAACACATGAAGGATTTGTTATGGATGAAATGATGTCTACCTTTGATGTATCAAACTCTATCCCATGTTTTGACCCTACATTCCCTAAGACAATTCCATTCTCTACCATGAAATGATACTTTTTAATGTTCAAGACCAGATTCTTTTCAATAAAATGATTCAACAACTTTCCCCAACTACTTAGACATTCTTCAAACGAGGAACCATACACTATAAAATTATCCATAAATACCTCCATGAAGGTATCAATAAAATCAGAAAAAACACTCACCATGCATCTCTCGATGGTACATGGGGAATTGAAAAGTATAAATGGCATCCTCCGGTAGGAATATGTGGTGAAGGAATAGGTGAATGTAGTCTTATCCTGATCCTCTAGAGCTATAGGAACCTAAAAATATCAAGAAACTCTATCCAAGAAACAATAATGTGTCTTCCTAGAGAGTATCTCGAGAGTTTGATCAATATATGGTATGGGAAATGGTCTTCATGAGTGGATTTATTTAGTTTCCTATAATCAATACTCACATGAAAACTGTTTTGTATGCTGATTGGAACTAACTCATCTTTTTCATTTTTACAAATTGTAACACCACTTTTCTTTGTCACATCCTAAATAGGACTTAACCCCTAAAAATATGAAATGGGAAATATTATACATGCCTCAAGAAATTTCAAAACATCTTTTTTAACAACTTCTAGAAGGGTTGGATTGAGTCTCCAGTGTGGATGCCTCACTATTTTAGCACCATCTGCCAAAATAATCATGTTCATGTAAATAGAGGGGATAATACTTGATATGTCATTGAAGTTCCCACCAATTTCCCAGATGTTCTCCCTCAAAATATTGAAATGTTTTTCTTCATGTTTGAAGGAGATATTATTAGAAAAGATAACAGGTAATATTTTAACACTCAACAATTATGAGTATTTTAGAATAGGTGGCAATGGATTTACTTCCGATATAGGTGGGTGTTGTATGGATGGTGATAGTGAACGAACTGAAATATGTGCACAAAGAGCATCAGTGTCAGAACTGACATCATCAAAATCATATAATAGTTCATCAAATCCATCAACATACTCAATAGCCTTATCATAATCAGAGTTCACATGACCAAAATCATAACATGAATCCTTTCAAAATAAAATCTAAGAGAGTCTTTTTCATTATAAATGGGTGTGGAAGTGCTCATAGAAATCAAACTTGAAACAATGCACATAATCTACCAAAGCATATGAAAATAAATTTCCATGGGGTTTTCACTTGGTGGATCAAAATGGGATACAAAAAAAGCTTAATGGTCCTCTGATGGGTACTTTATGGAGTCCACAACATTAAATATAACAACTTCATCTCCAAAACCTCATGGAATGTGTACCGTCGTGTACATTTAGGATAATTTTTTTTAGTTTTGAGGAAGGGACTACCTAAGATAATTGGAGCATGATACATAACTTGATCATCATCCATGTTAAGAATGTCGAAGTCTATTGGAATGATCATGTATCTTACCCTAAAAGTACATCCTCAAGGACTCCCACTCTATATGATATAGCTCTATTCGCCAACTTCACCACTACTCTTGTCGACGTCAAATCAATAACCTGTGAAGAAGAGAATATAGAGTGAGGCATCACCTTTATAGAAGCTACTAAATCACTTAAAGCATCAAAAAAGTGTAACTCCTATATGGATCATGGGATGGTGAATGTCCTTGGATCCTTGCACATTTTTGGCATCACTATAGTTGGTATAATGAGTGCTGAAAAATTCCTTCCAAGATTGATCCTCTCATTTCCCTTGAGTCCTCTTCAATTGGTACAATGTTCTTTGAAGAATTGCGCAAACCTTGGGATTTTCTTAACGGCCTCAATAAGAGGGATTTTTATCTCTACAGGCTTGAATGTGTCCAAAACCTTATTTTAAATAGCCTCTTTAACCATATTAGTGGTTTCGACAACCCTGTTTTGAAAAGGAAGGGGTTTAGGAAAAATATCATTGATCTTTTTCTTACCTTTATCTTTATCATTGGGTTGCTCTTCTTCTAGGTTTGAATGGGTCTTCTTCAGAGATGAGGTGAATCCTGGTGGAACGGTAGGTACAAATGTATCATTCGTTTTTCTCCCCACTTCTGAATGTGATGGAACTAACATCACACTTGAGATTTGGAGTAGGTTGGGAAGAAAGATTTCCTGAGTTCTTACTTACCATTTCGTGAAGGGAAGTCACAATCTGGCTCATTTGTGTCTTCAAATACCTCAACACCGAAACATGACTTTTAAACTCATACTATTGATTAAGAATAATTTGTTTCAAAATATTATCAACATTAAATCTAACTTTGTTTGAGAATTAATTTCTTGTTGACTTCTTTATTCTTGGGCATCAAATCACCTTTGGGGTTGTTGTTAACCATGTTGGTAAGGTGGAGGCTGCTAGAAGTTTTGTTGAAAGGGGGGAATTTGATGTTGTCCAGATGAATACCTCATGTCCGATTGATCCTTACATCCTTGGTTATATGTTGGTTCAAAGTAATAAAGTTTCTTTTGTGGATATGGTTGTTGTTTCTGTTGATATGGTCTCCGAGGAAACACTATTGCACAATCTTCTATTTCTTGTAGTTGGGGGTAACATTCAGTTGGGTGGCTTGTATCATTGAAAATGTCACAAGGCATTGAAGGAAGGGTTTGGGATGCCTTTTGTTCCAAATAAATATTCCTCACCATAGTGGTCAATTCTTTTAACTTGGTATCAATTAAATGACTTTCGAGAGAAGATGGACTTTCTTGATGTACTCCCTTGACTTGTGGTTAACTTCGATTGCAAAATTGATGAGAGTTTTGTGCCTTGTTTTCAATAAACACACGTGATGCTACTCATGTTTTGTAAACAAATTCCCCTATAGCTATGTAATCAACCATACCCCTCTCAATATGTGTGATTCATTTATAGAAGTACTGGATGAGGAGTTGCTCACTGATTTGGTGAAGTGGACAGCTTACGCACAAATTCTTGAATCGCTCCCAGTACTCATAAGTTGACTCCACATGGGATTTCTTGATCCTATAGATATCTTTTTTAATGGATGTGGTCCTTGATTCTGGATAAAATATCCACAATAAAAGACATTTAAAATCTATCCAACAAGTTATATCCTCAAGTTGTAATTAATACATCCAATCTTTTACAGCTCCTTAATGTGAGAATGGGAATGTTCTTAGTTTGATTTGACCTTCATAAAAATTTCTTTGTTTTATGGTTGAGAAATACAAATTATATTATTTCATATGTTTATTTATATCCTCACCAGATAATCCATGAATGTTTGGATGAAGGTGAATTAACACATATTTTAGTTCAATGTCAAATTATTGATTTGGGTATGCAATGAAATTTTGTTGATAGTTAATTTCAGGTACATACAATTATCGAATGGTTCTTGTAAGCTGATTTCAATTATTTTATTCCATTAGTTCCTGTTTTATTATTTAATTTTAATTGCATCCAATTTCAATGTTCTGTGATTTGAGGAATTCTGCAACTGGTTAATGTTGAAACATCTCGTTGACTGAGGATGTTTGATTCGATCCCTAAGGCAACATTCGATTTTAGGGTCAAGATCTAAGATATAATTGGGAATAGTTCTTGTAATAAATCAAATAAAAAATAAATTAAGGACTGATGAACATAGTAAAATAGAAATGTGAACTTTGAGTTGATGGTTAAAAAAGAAGGAGAAGAAAATAATAGAAGAAGAAAAAATTCAGATCGGGTAAAGAAGGAATAAATAATAGAATAAGAGAATAAAATGTAAAATAGAATAAATAACTCTAATTGGTTGAAATAATTACTTTCCTTCCCAGAAATGCCACAAATTTGTTGATCGTTGTCGCACACGCTCTCAAAAAATATTTATTTGTGATTAACTAAGTGCAACACAGTGGATGACCTAGGTCATTCTCTCAAGTATAAAGTGAATTAAACTACCTTTAATAGGAATGATGAAAAGAAAGTAAATAAGTGATGGAAAAGGAAACATAGGATGGGTAGGTTGGTTTTTTGACTTTCGTACAATACATTAAAAAAGATAATGAGATGGAATAATCAAATACACAATTTCTTTAAAAATACTTATATGAGAAGATGTAGTTGGTCTAATCGGCCCCTTAATCATTAATTTATTCTTATCCCATGTGATTATAATTCATTAAATTTTAATCCTCTAACCTTGTCATCCCCTGAACCCTATAGAAATTAACATGACTAAAAATATTGGAAAAATGAGCCTTCTGTCAACTTAAAAACTTCTAATAGTAGCAGCCTTCCTTGATTGTGATACAAAAGATAACTAATAGACAATGGTAAATTAGGTAAGTATATCCTTTTTATATTTTAGAATTAATTGAGTTTGGTATGATACTTGAACCCTACAATTCTATCCCAATTTGATTAGATTTTCTGATTGAGGTTTCACTCACACGATTTACACATGCCTGACCACGTGGTCATATGTAAGTCGATCGAGTAACATATAAATTAGAACTCAATTAAATGATCACAATTTAATAATTTCATCATGATTATGGATTCAGAATTAAAAAATTTAGGGATTTTGAATTAGAACAACTATGAAAGAAATCACTCTTCTATGGGTAGAGTTGTCATCATGGAGACGTTTTGCAAAAGAAATGGGTTGATTGGGGAACACCCAATATCATCTCCACTCTTAGATTCCAGAACAAGAAGAAAATATAGAATATTAAAAAAGAATAAAATTTAAGATTTATTTTAGAAAATTCATGTTATAAGAAAATCAACAACAAAATACAAAGTGGAGGTGGGAGAGGAGGGCCTTTTTGAAGAGATGTTTGCACAAGGCATTACATATTTCAAGAGATGTGATGGGTTCCCAAGAGCCACCCATTCATCCAAACCTTCACAATACCTTGAAAATCCCTCCAAAAGAGTGAATACATTCTTTAAATATAGTTGTATAGGGGTAGGGTTAAAAAATTTATTAAATGTTAAAGGGAAATTTGGCCAAATTTTATTATCCCATTTTACCGCTTAGTAAACCTCATAAAAGCGTGATTTGGCTGGACTTCTAGAAGGTGGATTTGTTCCTAAACATGTCCCAGATATTTTCTCAATATGTGGACCCAATAAAAGTCCATATGAAGAATATATGGCCAAAATGGTGAAGTGATGTCCAATATTGAATGTTCAATTTAACTTTGTCTTTATGGCCCATTTACTCCACTCAAATGCACGATCCAACCTCCATTTCCTAAATAGTATTTCAATCTCATTAAGTCAGGAACACAGTAAAAATATTTATGTCAAAATAATTTACATAAAAATATTTATATCCAAAATAATAGTAAGATTTAAAAGTGTAAAACTAGAATTTCCATCAAATTTTCAAATGAATGATCTGTTTCGCACGGAATCCGGGGATGACCTCCTGGACGGGAGATTCAAACGTTCCGATCGGTTTCTAACGGGATTGTTCGTAGAACCGGAAACATCCAATGATTCCACATCCGTTTGGACCTACTTTCCAAAGGCAGGCGCCCATTAGCTTGTGGACTAATGAGGCTTAGGAATTTGCATTGGTCGAGAGGATGGGAGGTCGGACTCATCACACCTTTTTGAGGGGAATTATTGTCTACTCCGGGACTCTCTTTATAGATTTAAGTTATGTTCGTGAATCCTTATTACATTACCAAGTATAAAATGTGCTTTCCTTTAGTTTTAACAATCAATGATTAAATATGCAATAAATTTAGAGAATCTTTTATATGTATTCGAGGTTCTTCATCAATAGAGAATCATCTATATCTGTTTAGAGATTCTTGGTCAATGGTATCCTTCAAAACATTTATATAAAAGTCTCTTGGTCATTATGATGACCAGGCTGGTTTTAAAGCCACTCAGTGGGGCACTTGAAGTTTATCATCATTCAGAAGGACAAAGATTATTTCAAAGTTGGGATCGAACCCATAAATGGGCTACCTACATATCCTTTGTTTTGGAAAAGGAATCAGAACCCACGTAGTTCGAGTTATGGAGTATGATGTTTATGATTGATGGCTCAAAGATGAATGTCATAATTACTTTTACACTCTAAGCTCACGTGAGTCATGCTCGGTGTGAGAAACAAGAGGTATTGGTAAAAATTAGACAATTGTGCCATGAAAGATGCAATCATAAGAATTTGTTTGGGGCTTATGAATGTATGACTGCCCAGATAGATGAAGGTTTAGGATTTACTTTTAGGGAGAAAATCCATGAACAGGGTCCCTAAAATTATATATGCTTCATGGAGATTTGAATACTCTAATCTTGGGGCTTACTCCTAAGGGGGAAGCCCAAGTTAGGAGGGGACTTATGATTGGGTTTTACTCCGGAAAAGGAATCCCAAATCAAGGGTAAATTAGGACTGGTTAAAAGAAATTTAAGGGGGCTTGAGGTTTACTCCTGAAAAGGAAACCCAAGATTATGACTGGGACTTACTCCTAAAAAGGAGGCCCAGGTTAAGGGACTTGGGGCTTACTCCTGAAAAGGAATCCCAAGGTTATGACTGCGTCTTATTCCTGAAAAGGAGACCCAGTTTAGGGATTAAGGTTTGGGGCTTACTCCTGAGGAGGATGCCCAAAATTAGAGGACTTGATTGGGGCTTACTCCTGAAAAGGATGCCCAAGGTTTGGAACTTTAAGAATTTGGGGCTTACTCCTGAGGAGGATGCCCAAGTTTGGGAACTTTAAGAATTTGGGGCTTACTCCTGAGGAGGATGCCCAGATTAAAGGTTTTATAACTGGGGATTATTCCTGAAAAGGAGACCCAGGTTAGGATTCTCTCATCTTAAAGGATGAGGTTGAATGAATGAACTCTCCGTGTTTTAGTGACATACGGATATTTAAATCACTAGACTTTGAGAGAGATTCCACAGAATTCCTTTCAGATAAGAAAGTCAAATCAGGAAATCATGCCATAAATGGCTTTGGAGAGTGTCTTGAAGACTGAATCTTGAAAAGGAAAGGTGAAATGGCTTAAGAGGGGTAAAAATGGGCAAGATGGGCACCCAAAAAGATAGGGGCGTGCAAGTCTTGCAAGGCGCGCAAGTCTTCCGTGGGCGCGCAAGTTTTGGTCGCGCAGGTATACCTGCGCGACACATAGTGTACTTGCGCGATTTTCAACCAGCATTGAAATACTTGAGCGAATCTTTTTTAAACCCTTTAGAATTTTCTCGAGGTTCCTCCAGAAAAGGGACGCAGAAGTTATATTGAAGGAAATAAGTCGGCGCGCAAGTGTTTGATAAGTTTCAACACTTAGTCCTTCCTTCTTCTCTTTAGATCTTCCGTTCAAGGTAAGAAATTACCTTAGAAGTGTTCCGGAAGCTTTGAGAAGAGACTTGGGCGTCGGGAGCTTCAATCCGAGTTTCTGGCAAAAGATCCTCTCGAATGGGGGGCCCACAGGGTCTATTTATAGGCAGGAGAAGACCCTAGGCGGTTACCAGACGGTTATCAATTAGGCCGCGCAAGTCACTTGCACGACCAGAAGGCGTCGCGCAAGTAGACTTGCACGACCACTAAGCGGCGCGCAAGTGTACTTGCGCGGCCATGAGGGAACATGCGTGACCTATGGGCAATGTTCTCCTTGTTCATCCCTTTGTTGATTTTTGATGTTTCTTCAAAGGATGAATCACTTTGAGCTTAGATATTCCCCTTTTCCGATCTTTAGATTCTGTGACAAAAGTAGCGTCAACAAAAGTCCCCCCTCAGAGTTGGATCGGAGAGAAATGAGGATTTGACTCTGAGGAAATCAAAGACATCCAAAGGAAATGGTGGTTTCCAAGTCTTCAGTGCACAGAAGGCAGTGCGCAAGTATGCTGGAACTTTACTTTTATTCAGTGTTCCATTGACTTTTGTGGGCATTTTAAAGTCATGCATGCCGGACATAAAGGGGATAATGTTTAAGGTCGAAATAGCTTTGACAGAAAATGGATTAAAAATGGATTCAATTCCTTGACAATTTATCTGAAAACATATTACCATACTCAAGTATGAGAGAAAATAATGTAAACTGTGGCTTAAGAATATTTGAATCTGAGGAATGATATGAAAAATAGCTAAAAGGAATTAGAAGAAGTAGTTTCCAAGAATGAAGTTACTATTATTTAACAAAACCCGTTAGGGGGTTGAAATTTGCAGGGCCACCTATGGGCATTGGCTGCATGGTCAAATAAATAGCATCTTTTGGCTGACAAGTCTGTTATGTGGACTGTTTATGCAAGGCCACCTATGGGCATGTGCTGCATAGTCAGGCAAAAGAACTCCCAGAAATTTACTTTCCTAATGCTAAAAGCCAGTGAAAGTTTATGGAGATTCAAATTTTCTAAAGTATAGAGTTTGTTGTATGGAAAGAGGTACTTGAATATGGAGAAGATATTTCCAAACAAGAATATCGAAGAACTGGATGAATATCACTCCTACGAAGGTCTGACCCAAACGTAGGGAAGAAGAATAAACCATAGACTTGAATACTTTCAGATCATGAAAAAGGATATGGGACAAATAGGTTAAGGATGGCTATTTTTTGTGGATCCCTACATATTGTCGTTTAAGACAAATAAGGACAAAAGAGGCATTCTTCCCAAAAATGAAGTTACTATTATTTAACAAAACCCGTTAGGGGGTTGAAATATGAAGGGCCACCTATGGGCATTGGCTGCATGGTCAAATGAATAGCATCTTTTGGCTGACAAGTCTGTTATGTGGACTGTTTATGCAAGGCCACCTATGGGCACGTGCTGCATAGTCAGGCAAAAGAATTCTCAGAAGTTTTGACTTTTTTGTGACTAGAAGTCATGAAAAGGGTTATGAAGATCTGAAAATATTTAAGGTTAGGATTATAACACATAAAGATGGGTATTGTCCAATGTATATAGAGATACATAGGTCAATGAAAACCATAATCATGTTGTGGCTGGGTCCTGAATTGAAACTTGGGCTTCACTACGTATCTCATAAGAATGAGAATCAAGCCATACGTAGTTCTTGAAATGCATTTTAACGTCGTGCAGGACGAAAGTATGAGTCATCTTAGTTTAAGGTCAAAGAATTCGGACCATAATAATGAATAAACAGTGTGTGTTTTCACGAGGACTTTTCAGCCAAGGGACTGAAAGTGAAATTTGGGGTTAGGCCCAAAAGACTTGGGACTGGATTCGAGGGACACTCGAATGTTCCTACGTATCCCATAAGGATGGGAATCAAGTCCACGTTGTTCTAGAACTACCCTTTGTACAAATTTGGTTCGTACATGTGAAGGGTGAAAGGGGACTTTAATGCAATGATGGTTTAACCTGAGATAAAAAGTTTAGGCATTACCATGTATGCACGTAGTCTTTTGAAAATGAAACATGATTTTCAAAAATAAATGTTAATAATGGTTCCTTCTCAAATGAGGAAATCAAAGAATATTGTAGTTTATTGTCGTACTGGACAAAAGTGTTGTATAGTTTAACGTCATATAACAAGGACGAAAGTGAATCAATGTAAAGATATTGATTCCAGGGGCGGTTTCACAAATCAACATCATATGAGGTTTTGGTGAACCGATGTGAAGAGATTGTTTTTGGGCTTGAACCCTGGGAGGTTGCCTACATACCCAGCCTGGAGGGCATGGATCAAAGTCCGTGTAGTTCAATTAAATAATGAATTAATGATCAAGTTGTTCTTGTGGAAAATGATCTAAATAAAAAATGTTGTTGGGACTTATACATGGTTAGTGGCCCAAAGGGAGTGTTATGGTTGATGTTCGCTCTAAGCTCACGTGAGTCATACTCGGTGTGAGAAACAAGAGGTAATAACAACCTTAACGATGCACAGTTTAATGTCATGTAGGACATAAAAAAGGGACTATGCAGTTTAAAGTCTTGCAGTTAGGACTATTGGTGCTGCACTGTTTAGTGTCATGTAGCAGGGACAAAATAACAGTTTAATGTCATGTAGGACATATCAAGGACTTTCTGTACAGTTTAGCGTCATGTAGTTAGGACGATGGGGACAATACAGTTTAACGTCATATTGGACGAAAGGGGGACTGTGCAGTTTAATGTCATGCAGTAAGGACAAAAGAGTGTACCATTTTAACGTCATGTCGGACGAAAGTGCGAATAGTTTAAGGTCATATGCATGGACCGTGAATGGTGCAGTTTAATGTCATACTGGACTTTTGAGATTATATAGTTTAACGTCTTTCCGGACGTGAGGGACTTTTATAAAGTTTAGCATCAAGTAGTTAGGACGTCACAGTTTAACGTCTTGCTAGACATAAAGGATTTGAAAATAGTTTATGGTCATATACACGGACCAGGGATGATGCAGTTTAAGGTCATGCTGGACGGTTTAGGGAACTTTTTCACAGTTTAATGTCGTGTGGGACGAAGTTACAGTTTAAAGTCATACTGGACCATTGCTGTATAGTTTAACGTCATATAGCAAGGACGAACTGGTGCTGTACAGTTTAATGTCATGTAGCTAGGACTAAGGTGAACCAATATGAGGATATCAGTTCTGGGGACTTTTTACAGTTTATCGTCATGCTGGACGTTGGAAGTGCCACACAGTTTAATGTCATGTTGCTAGGACACAATATAGTTTAATGTCATCTCGGACAAAATATAGGATCTTCTGTACAGTTTAATGTCATGTAGATAGGACATCACAGTTTAACGTCTTGCTGGACATTATAACAGTTTAATGTCATGTTGGACAAAGTATGATCTAATGTGATTGTTTTGGATCTGGGAACAATATTTTGTGTTTATACAAAATACTTCTTCAGAAATCTGGCATTAGTTGGAGTCGTGATGTGTTCTCCATCCATTGAGATCAGAGAATACGCTCCATTGGAGTAGACCTTATGTATTGAATAAGGTCCTTCCCATTTTGGTTCAAGCTTGGGAGGCTTCTTTCCTGGTATCATTGGTGCTCTGAGGACCAATACCAATTCTCCCTGAATTAATGAACGAAGACGAACTTTTTTGTTAAAAGCTCGTGCTATCCGATTCTGATAGATTTCCAAGTGGTGCAAAGTGCACAATCTTTTCTCATCTAACTGTTCTAATTCATTCAACCGCTTTTGGGATTGCTCATCTGTTGATAACTGATCATAAATGGCTATTCTGAGTGAGGGCAATTGAAATTCAATTGGCAAGACTGCTTCTGTTCCATATACCAATGAATATGGAGTAGACAACGTTGCATTGCGAGTGGTAGTCCGATAAGCCCATAAAGCATGATAGAGTTTATCAGGCCATGACCTCTTATCTTTATCCACCATCTTTTGCAGTATATTTGAAAGAGTCTTGTTGAAGGCCTCTATCTGGCCATTAGCCGCTGCATGATATCGAGATGAATGGTTGGACTTAATGTTGTATTATTGATACAATTTCTTTACCTCAGAAGAACAGAAGTTGGTGCCGTTGTCCGTCAATATGGTATGAGGGACACCAAATCTAGTAATGATGTTAGACTTGATGAAGATAACAATGCATTTAGAACTGACTTCTTTGAGAGGTACTGCCTCTGCCCATTTGGAAAAGAAATCAGTAGCAGTAAGAATGTACTTAAACTGCTTGGCCGTAGATGAAGGGTAAGGTCCCACCACATCTATTCCCCATGTGGAAAATGGCCATGAGTATTTAGCTGTATGAAGCAACTCTGGAGGTTGATGAATGAAGTTGGCATATACTTGGCATGAATGACACTTCTTTGTGAAATTAACACAATCTTGTATCATTGAAGGCCAGAAGTATCCAAGCCTTCGAATTTGATCAGACAATCTATGTCCAGACTGGTGGGCACCACAGACTCCTGCATGCACTTCTTTTATGACAGCCATTGTCTCTTCACCATCAATACATCTGAAGAGAACTCCATCAAAACCACGTTTGTAGAGAATTTTCTCGAGGTGGTTTGGATCATCATAAAGAGTAAAATTGACCACACGTCGCCGAATTTGTTCTTTCTCGGCTCTATCAGGTGGAAGTGTTCCATTTTGAAGGTATTCCTTGATAGGTGACATCCATCCTGTAGTATGACCATACGGTTCAGGAATGGGACTAATTTCATTAATTTCCTCTGTTCTGACTTGAACATAAGGTGAAATTGCACGACGGTGGGCAATACAAATGGTTGTTTCGTCCCGATTTGGATCTGCTAAAGCTGTGGCTATATTAGCCAGTGCATCAGCTTGAGCATTTTGTGATCTTGGGACATAAGAAAATGTCGGTTCTGAAGGGAATTATGACATTAACTCTCTGACGTAATCATACAAAGGGATTAATTCTTCTTTTCTGATGGCATAATCCCCATTGACTTGTTTGATTACCAGGTCTAAATCACCTTTCACCTTTAAGTGATTCACATGTGCTTGAAGCGCTAACTCCAAGCCTGTAATGAGAGCTTGGTATTCAGCTTCATTATTGGTACCACCTTCCCACAACAAAAAGGAATAAGGTAACACTGCCTTATCTGGAGAAATGAGCACAATTCCTAAACCAACTTTGTTGAATTTAGTATTTTCCATTTTCTTCCCTGTTGGACTTCTAGAAGCACCATCAAAATACATTTCCCATGTTTGAGGACTCTCTTGAATAGAGAAAAATTCCTCATCAGGGAGTTCGATATCCGAATACGTGCCTTCCACTGAAGGATGTTCAGCCAGGAAATCAACCAGAGCTTGGCCCTTAATTGCCTTTTGAGACACATACTGGATGTCGAACTACTGTAGAATAACCGCCCACCTTGCCAGACGTCCTGTAAGCATTGGACGACTAAGGATGAATTTGAGTGGATTATTACGAGATACCAATTGGACCTCGTGATGTTGTAGGTAGTGTCTCAGTTTCTGAACTGCAATGATTAATGCTAGGCAGCACTTTTCAATACTCGAATACTGGGTTTCTGCTTCAAGCATAGTTCTACTGAGATAGTAGAGACTATTTTCATTCCCAGCATCATTCTTTTGAGCAAGAAAGGCACCCAATGATCGCTCTAAAGCTGTCACATAGAGGATAAGAGGCCTACCCTCAACAGGCGGCATGAGTACTGGTGGACTCAAGAGGTATTTCTTGAGAACATCAAATGCTTCTTGACATCCTTCAGTCCACTGGTAAGTGAATCCTTTCTTCAATAATTTGGTAAAGGGTAAACTTTTGCCTGCCAAATTGGCGATGAAACGCCGAATATAGACTAAGTGTCCTTGAAGTCCTCTTAATTCTTTCAAATTATGAGGAGGTGACATACCAAGGATTGATTTGGTCTTCTCAGGATCGACTTCAATACCACGATGGCGTACAACAAAGCCGAGGAATTTTCCTGAGGTTACCCCAAAAGCACATTTTAAGGGGTTCATCTTCAAATTATTTTGTCGAAGCTTGTGGAATACGACTTCCAAATCATCCAAGTGATCAAAATGTTGTTTGGATTTAACCACCAAATCATCTACATAGCATTCAACAAATTTCCCTAGAAAAGGTTTGAAGATACGATGCATGGCGCGTTGATATGTTGCACCGGCATTCTTTAAACCAAAGGGCATCACCCGGTAAAAAAACACACCTTAAGGAGCTCTGAAGGCTGTATATTCCTCATCTTCTGGGGCCATTCGGATCTGATTATATCCAGAATATCCATCCATGAAAGAAAGTACTTCATAGCCAGCCGTCGCATCAATTAAGAGTTCTGTAATCGGAACTGGGAAATCATATTTAGGACAATACCGATTAAGATCTCTGAAATTGATGCAAACCCTAATTTGTCCATTCTTCTTCTTTACAGGGACAATATTAGCCAACCACATGGGATATTGAACTTCTCTGACAAAGTTATCTTTGATAAGATTATCCACTTCAGCCTCGATTTTGGAAGCATAGGTTGGGTGTGTTCTTCTCGCGGCTTGCTTGAATCCTCGATGTTCTTTTGGCAAACCCAAATGATGGGTGGCAACATCAGGATCAAGGCCAGGCATCTCTGTATAATTCCAAGAAAAAATATCATTATTTTTCTTTAGAAAAGAAATATACATCTCTTGTTCTTCAAGGGTCATGGCCGCACTAATTAAAGTGGGGCGTGGATCTTTCTCTGTACCCAGATTTACTTCTCTGAGTTCATCCACAGTGGTAGAGATACCCTCTTCAAATGCTGGAGGATCATCTCTAAGATCTTCCTCTTCCTCTTCATCATGTGTTATTTCTTCCGTTTCTACTTGCAAAGTAGATGAAAAAACGAAATTCTCATGATCATAAGAGATGTCAAAATTTTCACATTTTGAAGAAGAAGCTTCCATTTCCGACCCTATTGATGATAAAGGGTCTTCTTTAGGAAATAAAGAGGAGATGATGGATTGAGAATCGACATCAATATTCACCTCTGGTGTTGCTATAACTTCTTCTGGCCTGATTAGCGAAGTATAGACTTGTTGGATTTCAGCAGACGAAATGAAAACGTCACCACTTATGCTTTCATCACTGTTTGGTAAGTTACCAATTTCTCCCATGTTGTCTGGCTCAATTGCCGTAATTGACATTATGGATCTTTCCATAAGAGTATTTTGATTTGGGCCTATTTTGTCAATTTGACTGATAGGTAACACATAATCTGTACTCACATGTGAAAATTGATTTATTGGAATTTTTTCCAAACCATATGGAGCATGAACTTTGGTAATTTCCTTCATTGTAGATTTTTCTCTTCCCTTCATGTGATAAAATTCTGCCTCAATGTATTGAGACTCACATGTCATGAACGGGGCCTTATCACCATAAAATGTTCCAACTTGACCATCGAAACAGTATTTGAGACATTGATGGTATGATGAAGGAATAGCTGCATGCTGATGTAGCCAGGGTCTTCCAAGCAAGATATTGAAAGATGAGTCTTGATCAACAATCATGAAATCCGAATTGGAACCAGGATCTCCAAACTGAGTTCTGAGTGTACCTTCTCCCAGTGGTTCTTGTTCATTTTTATCATATCCTTGCAACATCATGGTAGAAGGAGATAAATCAGAATTCGTGAGGCCCAATCGACGAAGTGTGCGAATGAGCATGAGGTTAAATCCTGAACCATTGTCAATGAAAGCTCTTCGAACATCTATACCATTGACTTTTCCAGATAAGTACAAAGGTTTTATGTGCCCATGCACAACATCATTTTCATCTTTATCATTAAAAGATATCACTTCATGGCATTCTGCAGGATTATTCTCTATGTGATATATTTCAGCTACAACAATTTTAGCTTCAAACTCCTGAGGACTTGACAAAGCTTCGATGAGTGCTTCCCGAAGATCTCTTGACAGATTCAAAGCATCCAAAATTGATAAGTTGTCTGGTACATGGGCCAAGTGTTTCAATATATCATACTTTTGATCTAGAGGTCTGCGTTTCCCAATAGGAATATGCGGTTTAGCAGGTACCTTGGAAGCAGATGCTTTGGAAGCTGATGCATCTTGTATTGAAGTTGGCAAAATCTTTGGTTTTGGAAGATTAGACTAATTAGATCCATTTACTTGCTGAGATAAAGAAGATGGAACCTTTAATCGGTCTTCCAAAATAACTGTGCCGAAGCTGAGTTGGTCATTGGCAGAAGAACTTGCTTGTTCTTTTTGAGCTCGTTGAAGGGCTCTACCACGAGTTTCTGCTGCATATACAGTGCTAGCAGGGGTAGAATTAGAGTAGTGGCTTCAGAAAGATCCACGTCTTCCCCTATATCCTGAACCTCTAGAACTTCCTCGGGTTCCCCTATTTTATACAAGGAATTCAGGCACATCAAGACTGGAATATGAATCTGTTAATTGAATCATATTAACAGAACCAAAGATTAACTCTTCGTCTGATAAAGACTCTGCCTGGTTAACCTGTTTAGGCTGTGCCGTTTGGTGGGACGATGCCCGTGGCTTTGAAGTAGATGGCATGAAATCTTCCAGAGTCAAAGACAATTTAGGCTTTGATACATACTCATCTTCTCCTGATTCCTCTTTCTTCTTTGAATTGCTCTGCCCTTTTGAGGATTTTTCTTTTGATGGAGGCTTTACTGCAGCTTTTGTAGGAGACACAATTGGCTTCTTCAATTGTTTTCGCAAAATGGAATGGGTCCGATTGATTGTCTTTCTGACCATCCAATCATCATATTTTTTCGCAGTTTTGCTTTTGACTTCCTGCCACTCGCCTCCTTCTTCTGGATCTGTAGCGGTAATACACGCTACATGAGCTGAAGAACCCTTCAATTTGACTTGTCCCAAGTCGACCATCTTTTGCAGGAGGTCTTTAAAGACAAAATGCTCCTGGATGGGATGCCCCAACATTTGATGAAAGGGACAATAATTGGGACGGTCTTCATCTCCTTCCTTGTTTGGCCTCTTCGGCACTGGTAATTGAACCAAATTATTTTCCAGAGCTGAAATGAAGTAACCAGGAACTTACTCACTTTGGAAAGAGTATGTTTTACTGTTCATATCCTCAAATTGTTTTCATCGTTGATCTTTTTGATCATTTGGACGAAACAACCTTTGTTGTTGGCGTTCAGGAGGTGGAGCCCTTCGAGAAGATGAAGGTTTTGAAGTAGAAATAGGTACAGGTGCCTGTTTAAGCATAACTGTAGCAGTTTCTGCTTTACCCATTCTTCTTCCTGGAGCTGATGGAATTACACGAGATTTAAACTTAGCCTGTATAAGGGAATCTTCAATCTGTTGAGCGATTGAAGTAAGGTCTCGAAACCCTCATGTGTATTTCACAGAGATCAATGACATGCGTAATTCGTCACGCAAATTTGCCACACAGATTGGCAACAATTCCTCCTGAGGGAGTGATAAACTCAAGGAATACGTTAATCCCTTCCAACGAGCAATGAAATCATAGACTATTTCATTCTCACTTTGCTTGCAGTTTGTAAGATCGAAAAATGTCGTTTTTGGCAAAGTTGAGCTAAACTGAAGAAGGAATTTTTGACGAAGATCCTCCCATCCGATGACTGACCGGGATTGCAAGCTTGTATACCAGACAAAAGCTGGTCCTTGCAAGGTTCGCACGAAGCATCTGAGTTTCACTGCTTCTTGCTGCTCTGGAGTTCTCATCATAGGATCACAACAAGACACGTAATGCATCAAATGTTGTTCAGGGTTGCCTGATCCATTGAAAATAGGGAAAATAGGGTTTCCAAAACTGGATGGAGGAGAAATTGAATCTACCCATTCAGGGCAAACTTTCTTTTCAGGTTGAACTTGCGCCCGTTTCCCTTCCATAGTTTCTAACCGATCTGTTAATGACTCAATAGTAGTTAATAACTTTTGAGAAACGTCAGGTTGAACTTGGTTTTGGGTAGGTGCAATGAATGGAGCTTGGACAGACGCGGTGGTTGGTGCTGCAACTGATGGTAGTGCTGCCAACCGTTGTTGCGTTTGACCCGTAGGATTAGACCTCTGTGGGTGTACTGACAAAGGAGGATATTCATGATCCATCTCAGTAGTTACAACAAATTCCTTCGGCTGTCGGACTTCAGCATTCTTAAGAAGAAGACTACTCTGAAGTAGTTCTGCATTCAACCTTCTTAATTCTTTCATTTCTTCCTCCTGTTGTGCAAACCTTTGCTCTAATGAGAGCGATTGACCTCCTTCAGAGGAAGGGTGAGAAGTAACCTGATTCTTTCCTTTCCCCTTATTGGATCCTTTTCGGAGAGGGGGAAGTGGGTTACTTGAAGGAATACCCAGATTTTGGGTAAGCCTTTGATTACGTGTGCGCACACCTTCTTCATTTAGGTCTGTGTGCGTGAATTCTTGAGCAGGAACCTCTTCGTCTGATCCCTCTGATTGAGCCTCATCTGGTGAATCAGCAGCAACGACATTGATGACATTAATGGATGCATATTGCATGGAATCCTTTCTATCAGCATTTCTGTGATATTGTATCCTTCTATGTCCATGATGAGACATGGCATTCCGTTGAATTGATCCCTCAGGAATTTCTTGGAGAACCGTCACTTGGAGAGGATCTCCTGACAGCTTGGCTCTTCGTTCCTCTTTAGGCTTATTCCCTAATCGAGAGAATACTGACTTTCTCTGAGGGAGGGATTGAAGATTTGAAAAAGTCCCCAGTCCGGTGGACTGGGGATGTTCCTGCTGCTTCCGCTCAACTCCTCGAATCCCATTCGTTGACTCTGAGGGTTGGGTTAGAGAAGTCCCCAGTCTGGAAAGCTGGGGTGTCTCTTGACATGCTATGTCTGAGATCTTCTTAAAATCTCTCTTGATCTTGCAAATCTTAGTTCAAAAATTAGCTGGATGCATTAACCTGTATCCACTTTTATCCCCTGGTTCAACAGACTGTTGGATGATTTCCGAAAATTCTGTCATTTGATGACGTGTTTTCTCCAGACGAGAGGCTTGTGCAATATTCTCGCCTGCTTTATGTAGGAGAAATTCAACAACTTGTTCTCTATATACTTGATTTTGAGAGGAACTAGTTGAAGCTTGTTCTTGAGCAAACTTTTGATTATGAACAAAGCCCATTGACTGTGGCCGGCCATGGGAAATAACATTGCATGAGACCATTTTCGGCGGGCTTTGCTTACCGGAAAGCACTGTGAAATGTAGTGCTCCGTGAACACCCCATCCTCTGATATGAACATCAGATGGAGCATTGGCAATTAGCTGACGCAATATTCTTAGTGCGCCAAGGCATGAACGTTGAAGGGTTCTCTGTTGCTTTTCAGCCTTCGGTTACCGAGAGACTGATAGAGATGCCAAATCAATCTGGCGTTGTAACCCTTCTATTATCTTAAAATGATTTTGATATTCATCGTAAGATATTACATTCTTCTTTAATTGACAAAGAGTTTTCCATATGTTGAGACGAATATCATAGATTCCATCATCCGTCAACATCTTTGGAATGTCGTACTGGGAGTCATCCAAAGGCCAAAACATGACTGGTACTTCACCATTTGCCAGTTTTTTCCTCATGTTCAGCATTTCATCTTTATCATTAAATGAAGATTCTTCTACCTGTTTGGACCAGAGTTGGTGTTTCCTTGTTGCTTCATCGGATTCAACAAGATTGGTAGAGAAATCACTATACATGCTGGAAGATGAATGACCCAGGGATGGTTCGGAGAATAACCTGAACCCCAGGCTATCTTCTGATGGAGAAAGAGTTTCACCTGTCGATAGTAAAGCATCAGACATGACTGGTTTTACGTTTGCATGTGCCTCGAGATAGGAGGGCTTTCTCGTCACTACATTGCCTTCTGAAGAATTTTCGAGACAACGTGAATCACTACTACGGAGAGGACTTTCGCAACGAAGTTCATCACCATGAGGAGGACCGTCATGATGGGTTACAACAAAAGATGAAATCTCTTGCTCCTTGGCCTTCTGACCACACAGAGGGTTACTGTGGCTCTCATCTGAAGAAGAAACTTCAAGATTGACCGAATTTTGATGAAGCAAGTCTTCATGAGGAAGTGTCTGTTGAAGACCTTTAGAATTAATGTTCCCGTTATTGGGAATTGAGGGAGTAGAATCTTGAATTCGACAGATAAATGTCGGAGGGCTTCAAGAACTCTAGCATCGAGCAAGGCCTTGTTGCAGATTAGCCTTTGATCTCCTGACTGTTCTGGGTGGATCTTTTTCTTAGATGCCTTCTTACTCGCTTTAGAAACCACTTGATGACGAAAGTGATTGCTCTGAGCAGGTGTATGTGCCTGATCAGGAAATATGGTCAGGTTAGGCTGACGATCTCCACTCAAATCAGGTGTATGTGCCTGACTTGGTTGTCCGTATGATATGGGGGAGTATGCCCCATAACCCTCTTAGACTGGAACAGATGTGTGTGTCTGTTCCGGAGTGAATCATTGATGTGTCACTCCATTGTTAGGGATAGATTTATGTGTCTGTCCCTGAGATGATGCTGAAGCTGTTATGATATCCTGGAAAGCATCCAGAATATGAGCAGGAATTTGCTTCTGCTCTTTCACCATTGGCAAAATATGTTTGGTGACTTCAGCCGCCGGAATGGGGATATACGTCCATTCCGGGCTTGGAGTAGGTGTATGTGCCTGCTCCTGTCCTCCTTTTCCTGTCAGTGAATCCTGACAGTACTCAAGTGTGGAGGCAGAGAGTTGAGTCTGCCTCTTGTTTGTCGTCGGGACTTTCCGACTGACTTCTCTGGGCGCTACCAAGCGAGACTGTTGGTAGGCCTGATTAGTATTAGCATGTGTATGTGCCTGCTGATTACACTTCGCCAAACGCGGTTGACGAGATCCATCATATGTAGTCAGACGAGCCTGCTGACTAACTGGTGATGTATAAGCAGGTGTATGTTCCTGCCTATGGTACTCCACCAGAATTGCCTGGCGGGATAGGCTTGATGCTGCCAGACGAGTCTTCTGGACAGCGGAATTAAAACGGGCAGGTGTGTGTGCCTGCTCGTTGTTTGCCACCAAGTTAGGTTGGTGGACTTCTCCGGAGATGGCAGAGATGACAACCTGCCCATTGTTAACCGGATTCCGTCTCTGGCGGTTCATCTTGCCTGCTCGGGTTCGAGGAACCTGAGCTGAATGCCTGGATTCTGTACCCTCATCATGTTGAGGGCGCACTACCGCACGAGTCTGGCGGCGACTGTTGAAGGGAGCCCTTGAGAAGGACTCCTGTCTTTTTGAATTAAGGTTCTGCGGGACCTGCTCATTCACTTCCTCAGAGTAAGGGAGTGAATGGAAATTGCGTTCCGGGGATAACGACCCGAAACGGTTGGAGACGGTAGTCAGCACCACCTGCTTCTTGATTGCTGGCCGCCGTTGTCCGGACGACCAGGTAGAATTGTTAAATTGGAGGGCTTGACGAGCGGCCTCCAGAGTTGGGATAGTACCGTTGCGACGATACTCCTTAACCAGTGCATTAATAACACAGCGTTGAAGACGCTGAGTTGGTGATGTCATCCTCAGAGCGGATGACGTTCCAGCAGGAGTAGCAGCAATGGTTTTCACAGCAGCAGACCTCACAATAGAGGTGTTCACAGCAGCAGTATTCACAGGGGTGAATTTAAGGAAAGCAATTTTGCAGAAGATCTTGAGAAAAGAGTGCCTGTTCCATGTAACAGACATAATCAAGATGAATCCGGCCAATGCATCTTTTGGATGAGCACATGTCAATGATTGCTTTGTTGGCCCAAGGGGCCTAACAAATAAGAAGAACGTCACTTTAACTTGGTTAAGGATTCACGTCGGGTTCACCATTTTTGTTTCGCACGGAATCCGGGGATGACCTCCTGGACGGGAGATTCAAACGTTCCGATCGGTTTCTAACGGGTTTTTTCGTAGAACCGAAAACATCCAATGATTCCACATCCATTTCGACCTACTTTCCAAAGGCAGACGCCCATTAGCTTGTGGACTAACGAGGCTTAGGAATTTGCATTGGTCGAGAGGATGGGAGGTCGGACTCATCACACCTTTTTGAGGGGAATTATTGTCTACTCCGGGACTCTCTTTATAGATTTAAGTTATGTTCGTGAATCCTTATTACATTACCAAGTATAAAATGTTCTTTCCTTTAGTTTTAACAATCAATGATTAAATATGCAAGAAATTTAGAGAATCTTTTATATGTATTCGAGGTTCTTCATCAATAGATAATCATCTATATCTGTTTAGAGATTCTTGGTCAATGGTATCCTTCAAAACATTTATATAATAGTCTCTTGGTCATTATGATGACCAGGCTGGTTTTAAAGCCACTCAGTGGGGCACTTGAAGTTTATCGTCATTCAGAAGGACAGAGATTATTTCAAAGTTGGGATCGAACCCATAAATGGGCTACCTACGTATCCTTTGTTTTGGAAAAGGAATCAGAACCCACATAGTTCGAGTTATGGAGTATGATGTTTATGATTGATGGCTCAAAGATGAATGTCATAATTACTTTTACACTCTAAGCTCACGTGATTCATGCTCGGTGTGAGAAACAAGAGGTATTGGTAAAAATTAGACAATTGTGCCATGAAAGATGCAATCATAAAAATTTGTTTGGGGCTTGTGCATGTATGACTGCCCAGATAGATGAAGGTTTAGGATTTACTTTTAGGGAGAAAATCCATGAACAGGGTCCATAAAGTTATATATGCTTCATGGAGATTTGAATACTCTAATCTTGGGGCTTACTCCTCAGGAGGATGCCCAAGTTAGGAGGGGACTTATGATTGGGTTTTACTCCTGAAAAGGAAACCCAAATCAAGGGTAAATTAGGACTGGTTAAGAGAAATTTAAGGGGGCTTGTGGTTTACTCCTGAAAAGGAAACCCAAGATTATGACTGGGACTTACTCCTAAAAAGGAGGCCCAGGTTAAGGTACTTGGGGATTACTCCTGAAAAGGAAGCCCAAGGTTATGACTGAGTCTTATTCCTGAAAAGGAGACCCAGGTTAGAGATTAAGGTTTGGGGCTTACTCCTGAGGAGGATGCCCAAAATTAGAGGACTTGATTGGGGCTTACTCCTGAAAAGGATGCCCAAGGTTGGGAACTTTAAGAATTTGGGGCTTACTCCTGAGGAGGATGCCCAAGTTTAGGAACTTTAAGAATTTGGGGCTTACTCCTGAGGAGGATGCCCAGATTAAAGGTTTTATAACTGGGGATTATTCCTAAAAAGGAGACCCAGGTTAGGATTCTCTCATCTTAAAGGATGAGGTTGAATGAATGAACTATCCGTGTTTTAGTGACATAAGGATATTTAAATCACTAGACTTTGAGAGAGATTCCACAGAATTCCTTTCAGATAAGAAAGTCAAATCAGGAAATCATGCCATAAATGGCTTTGAAGAGTGTCTTGAAGACTGAATCTTGAAAAGGAAAGGTGAAATGGCTTAAGAGGGGTAAAAATGGGCAAGATGGGCACCCAAAAAGATAGGGGCGCGCAAGTCTTGCATGGCGCGCAAGTCTTCCGTGGGCGCGCAAGTTTTGGTCGCGCAGGTATACCTGCGCGACACATAGTGTACTTGCGCGATTTTCAACCAGCATTGATATACTTGAGCAACTCTTTTTTAAACCCTTTAGAATGTTCTTGAGGTTCTTCCATAAAAGGGACGCGCAAGTTATATTGAAGGAAATAAGTCGGCGTGCAAGTGTTTGATATGTTTCAACACTTAGGCCTTCCTTCTTCTCTTTAGATCTTCCGTTCTAGGTAAGAAATTACCTTAGAAGTGTTCTGGAAGCTTTGAGAAGAGACTTGGGCGTCGGGAGATTCAATCCGAGTTTCTGGCAAAATATCCTCTCGAATGGGGGGCCCACAGGGTATATTTATAGGCAGGAGAAGACCCTAGGCGGTTACCTGACGGTTATCAATTAGGCCGCGCAAGTCACTTGCACGACCAGAAGGCGTCGCGCAAGTAAACTTGCACGACCACTAAACGGCGCGCAACTGTACTTGCGCGGCCATGAGGGAACTTGCGCGACCTATGGGAAATGTTCTCCTTGTTCATCCCTTTGTCGATTTTTGATGTTTCTTCAAAGGATGAATCACTTTGAGCTTAGATATTCCCCTTTTCCAATCTTTAGATTCTGTGACAAAAGGAGCGTTAACATGATCTAATTCACAATTTTCAATAAATTAACATATTTAGCACAATGTGAGGAAATTATTTCATTTAATATCAATAAAATATTCAATATTTTTTTTTGTCAAATATATTTAAAGAACTGATATTACTGGTATAACATGTTAATTAGGCGTTACATATACATCAATGATGAAGATAGGTGCATAATGTAACTTATATACCAATGAAAAAAATTGAGACATAAATTCGTTTACCGCTTTGGTAAATTTTGAAATGTAAACCTAATAAAATATGGATAATAATTTTTATTTGATAGTATCTATAAATATACAGATATGAATCATAAAATAAATTCATGGGATGTATTTACACCACATAAAAGAAACAGATGACTAATATGGCATGTGTCTCACAAAAAAATAAAAGTGAGATGGAAATCCCATACGATAAGTCTGAACATCCATTATACATGATAAAACCTAGGTATAATAGATATAAGTTTGATTTGAATCTATTAAATTACCATAAAAATATATCATATCATATATGTTTTGATTATGACCTTTTATTACCTATTTAATAACAATTCTCTATTAGAGGCACATTTCGAGTAATAATTGGTTTATTTTCTATGTATGTTATGATTTTTTATTATTTTTCATATTAATTAAATAAAGGTTAAATTATTTACAGAATATTAAACATGATACATATATATATATATTATATACTTATTATACATGTATTTGTTGCAATACATAATATTTAGAGAGAGAAAATGAAATATACTGTTTATGGAGATGGTATTTTATATGTACTCATGAACATTGTTTCCATTTTCCCAATAAAAATAAAAATATAATGTTAAATGTTATATTATCATTTTAGAATCATTTTTATGTCTTATATATCAAATATGAACATTAAAACCATAATTATGACCTTCTGTGTAAATCGTGAATGAATCACATCGATTCCTAAGGCCGTAATTCATTGTACACACGAATGATGTTGTTGTACTCTAATGGAATGAAATTTAAGAAGGAAAATGTGGTATCATGATTATATAATAATAAAAATATCATATATAAACAATCAATTCATTATTATATCCCATTGTGATAGGTAATGATGGAAAAAAAATTACATCGGTTCATTAGGCTATAGAATTCCATAACAACGAATGATGATTTTGTAACTCAATGGATGGAAGATGAAAAGGATTTAGGCTATTAAAATAACATAATAACATATTTTTATATGTATAATACTGATTTTATTATTTTATGATGGTTTAATAATAATTTATGTATTTTAGAGGAATAAATAAAATAAAATTATCGGTTTGGGACATTACCTCTTCTTCAGAAAACTTATATTGGTTTTCACCAAAAGAATTATTTGGTTGGATTATGGAATAAAATAAGGAATATAAGATGATTTTAAGGAATTATGGACGTAATTTGGGTGGGTCTGGTAAAAACCAAATTGTATTTTAGTTTGAATATGATAGGAGAGGGGGTGGCCTTCTATAAATGTGGTGACCGACACACATGTAAATTTGGAAATGAAAACAGTGTATCCATGTTTTTCACATGAAACAAAGTATCACAAATGGTCAATTATAGATTATATAATATATATGGTTGATAAAACACTATCCAATTTGTTTTTTAATAGCTGGGGACCATTTTTAACCATTATATTTTACGTTTAACCTCCATAAGCCTATTTTAACATTCATTGTGGTAAATATTTTTTTATTACTTTTTTACTATTCGTCATGGTAACTTTTTTTATTAAAAATACTAGATAATATATTTTATTATTATTTTAAATATTTATACAATTTTAAAATAATCCAATCATATAAGTGAATAATTTTAATTTTAAAAACAATCTTGTAGATATGACGTGAAAGAGAGTTTTGGAAGAGAAAGTGTTCAAAAGATTAAAAGGTTTTTATATAAAAATACAATATTCAGTTGATTATAATGACATAAATTGTATTAATATATATATAATATATATAATTTTATATTAAAAATAATAATAATACAATTTGGATAATTATACAAGCTTTAAAACAAATGAGGATTCTTAATAAAAACTTGTATTTATAACTATTCATCGAAAAGCGTACCTTCATTGAAAATTCTAAAACATTTACCTAAAGATTATTTTTATATTATTATTTAAAAAATTAATTACTTTTTTGAAAATAATTATTTTAAAATTGGATGAAAATTAATTTTAAAATAAGATCACAAAATGCGAAGAACTGATTTTTTTAGAAAAATAATGTTTTAAGCATAAAATTGGATTTATTATTATCTCCTATCTACAATACAAATAAGATAAATTTAATTTTTTTATTGAATATATAATATATAAATTTAATTAAAATAATTTACCCAATGTGATTTATTTAATTTTTTTAGATAAAAAATTTTTGTGCACAAAAACAAATTCTTGAAAACGATTCCTTTTATTTTCAAACGGTTTTATTTTAATTTGTAATTAATTTTTAACCGAATAGTTCATTATATATACATGTGTGAACCATATATTTTAAAATTTTAGTTAATAATATTCATACCCTCTATTACAATGACTAGTTGATAACCACAATAGTAAATACTAATATTTTAATAGTATGTCTCATTTCATTTTGACTCAGTGTTGTGTAATGTAAGATAAACTCGGTATTGTGTGTCATTCAATATTAAATCATTGTTACGTGTAATAAAAGATAAAATTTGTGTTTATTGTAACCGAAAATATTTAAAATATTAAATTTATTTGAAAAAAATATTTCACAAAATATTAGTGTGTTATATTCTACCCCTCAAATTACATTATTAGGTTACCATTTAGCTTTCTTTATCTACTGATGTTTTAAAAAAACATTAAAGAGGTGAGTGGTCTTGTGACATAGAAAATTTTCTATATAATCTAGAATCCCAACCGATTATACCTTATAAGAAAGATCATGATCTGACGGTAAGACCTATAATTTTAGAATATATAAAGAATCAGGTATTTACATACTTAGGAGAGGTAAATGGAACAAATATTGCACCTAAGAGTGGTTTTTTTGAATCTCTAAATGATAATATACTATTCTGGTACAATCATGTTTTTAAAAGGGACCAATATACTTAGGGATCAGTTTTCCATTCTTTCTCCATAGAGAAATTCCTAGAAAGACCTTCTCACTGACTTCAAAATATTCATGACATAGAGGATTGTTTAAATAATATTTATGCCAAATATGTTCTATCCTAATGTGTTTCTAAATGACTATAAACTTCCCTTCCATATCATTTGCTTTCTCAGGTTCCAATAGATTACTTTCTAAAACATCATTCTAGTATGTTGGATCACTACACATAATTCTATGAAGGTGTTCATTAGGATACATTTGAATTATGGAGTGAAATTTATTTTTTTATGAAATATCAACAAGAGAAAGTTTCTAATCACAACCGAATTTGAAACTTATAAAATAATATCTTAATATATCTTCTACGGTTTGAATTTTTCTATCAGACTAACATTCTATACTGGGAATATATGTCGTGATGAAACTCACATCTATATTAATATCACCCTAGAGGATTTTCTATAACATTAAGGTAAATTTTGGATCCCAATCAGATATATTTGAATTTGGTACTCCATGCAACATTAACACTTGATTAATGTATATTCTGGGATATGGATCCGAAGAGAAATATTCTCAGATAGAAAAAAGGTGTGTTGAATTTGTGATTTGATTGGGTAAAACCCAATAATTCACTCAACATAGGAAATTAGATAATCCCTTAATGATACTCCTAACTTTAATCATATGTCTAAAAAGTGTAAATACATTCCTTCCTAGTTAACTTTGTCACTATAACATATATTAACCCACAGGGTTCTATTTCCATAAATGTATCTTAAAATATCCTTAATATTGATAAACCCCCACCACATAAAACCTAAAAATGGGTGTCAATGAATTTGAACTTATGATAAAACATAAACTCATAAAATGATGATGATATCCATAAATCTTATGTTCATATTAATTGAAGTCATTTACACTTCCAAAACATAATCTACCATTGATTGTTTATATAATATTTTTTCTTATAATAAAATTCTCATTGGTAAATTGGGTTCTTCCATGTACTAATAGAATATCAAATTTTATTTTATTATTCTTTAATAGATGTAAAGGAATATAATCACATGAAATTTATCTAAATAATGAAAAATAATAGTTTTATAGGGATAATTCATTCAAAATAAAACAATAAATTCAAAACAAATGAGTGGAGGATAACTTCAAAATAATTATCATGATTATCATAATCGATTTTAATTGAATAAGAATTCTATTTTTCCTTTTTATTTAGAGGTTTAGGTGTCTTATCATCTATATTAGCCCTTGTATTGGGGAATTGATTTCCATAATTCAAAAACTCATTGCACTTGAAACAGTAGAGTGTTGGTAGTGAATTAGTTGTTGTCTTAAACTACTCCACGCAATTAACCATCACATTAATCTCATTTTGATATTAATGGGATTTTGACATGAATTTACACATTTAAATCACCCCCTTTTCCTTTCAAAAAATTCTATTGAAGCTTGTCCTCACATTTAAGGAAAGAATATGGATGGAATTTCTTTATACCATTTTAGTTATCATGAGACTCGATCTTGATTTTCTTATTAGAACTATAAGAATGGAGGGAATACCCAATTTATAATTATAACTTTATTTCACAATGAATGACTTCTTCATAGCTGATAAATTAATTTACATACAAGGCCTTTTTATGACTTGGTTTTAGGCCACCAAAGAATTGATCAATTTTTCTTTAAGGGAAGATGATTGAATGAGACGTGTACCCAGAATATCATTCAAACTTAGCTTCATAAGTACTACTAGATTCATATTCCTATTCTTAAACTCATTTAATAACTTATAAATTTTTTTTTCTTATAATATTAGGTAATTAATTAATAATAAATATACTATTATACTCTTCCCGTTAAATTGTATAAATTTATTCTTGTTCCCTCATGTTATTAATAAGAGTCTGCCACTAATCTACCTCATATTCCAAATGATAAATGACAAAAAATACTTTATCATTATAAGAAAAATGAAGAAAAAGAAATATATTTTAATTGGTAATAACACATTTCTCAATAACTATTGGAGTAGTGTAACCACTAAAAGAATGTGGATGTTTCCTCATGAAAAAAATAACAGTGCATTATTCCCTCCTATACTCATTTTGAAGATCAACATGATTCATAACTTGATAATGTTGGGTAAGAATAGTAATAATATTTTTTTATTCTATTTATATAACATTTGGTTTCTCAGGAGTACAATCGATGAATTTTCCATGGAACATTCCATTAATATAGTCCCTTCAGGTTCCAACCGTACACTAATGTCCAAAATTATAGTGTGAGATACAGTAACCATAGTGAAAAGACACATAATCAGGAATAATAATATATAGGATGTCCAAATCATGACAAATGTTTTTAAAAATATAGTAAATCTTAGGTTTATCTTTGGTTATTCATGGTCATTATATAAATTATTGATGATGGCCCATAAAGAGATTGTTAATTTCTAAATAATATTAGTCATGAGTGTCAATCCTGGTGTGTAACAAGTCATGTTATAACGCACCAGGTGATGATAGAGTCTTGATCAATCTGCCCTCTTCGTATTTATTTCCCTTAGGTGACTCTATAATAGATCCACATCCACTTTTAATATCCAGACAAGGGTATAATTTCTTTGAATCCCCTTTCACTATCCTGCATAAAAATGAAACGGAATTTTCATATACATATAATTATTCTACGAATGATCCTTAGAAATAACCTTATACATATACCTATGAATATACTTAGACATATCCCTAGTAATATCACTAATGTATTTTTAATCATAATATATAATGGTTGAATAAACCTTTCTTTTGATACCAACTATAGGAACCCACTATTTTATTCATAAATATCAAATATTTTTATCTTAATATTAAATATATTTCATAAAAATATGCTCGAGGACCATAATATTTTAGTGGATTTAGAGACTAAAAACTCAATATTATTATATCATAAATGATATTCAACATCTCCCACAAATACCTTCCCATGTAGTATGCCTCTAAGGAAAAGCCTACATAAACCTTTCTTCAAAACCTGGGGAAGGAAACATTAGGAAGGGTGATATCAAATGATCAGTAAGGGTAAAAAATGAAGATATTAGTATATAATAATATTAAATATAAGATAATAATAAGGTGTTTGATAATGAACATTACGTAAAATGTTTATACCAAAACTTTCATAGATCACAAACATGAGTCATATTATAAAACATTATCATTAAATAAAATGTGGCTCATAAGAGTAAGAAATCGTCATAAATAAATTGTAAACCATATTCTCATTAAATAAAAGTATGATACCATCATAAATATACAAAACCATTTAATATATTAATGTTAACTATCAATACAATCAACATAGTGTATTAAATATTATCACTGATTTCCCATTCTGGACCAGGATACACCTGTTTCCCATAGTGGCTTTAGACACACCTATTTCTTATAGTGAATCATGACCGACCCATTTACCATAGTGGATAAATCACATCAACATTTTTTCCACCTTTATCTAATGATATATAAATATTTACCCAATTAAGTTAAGGGAGATATAGGTTTCAACTATATCATAATGAAAACCATATTTATGTGTTCCATAATATCATAAATCATTAATCATATCATCACTTCATAACCTGTGTAAAGAAAATGGGTTACACAAAAATTTTCTCAACTTAAAAATTTACAATATAGAGAAATAATAAGGATGATGTCATCAAATTTAATCCCCATTATTACATAAGTAGAATAAAATTAAATCATCTTATATGGGAAATGATTTTAAAAGTTCGCTTGGAACATTTTTTGAGGAATATAGCCTTTCCAAAATGAATATTTTTAAAAAAACATTAAACATTTTCAAAATAATATTCTTTGAAATTAACCATGGAAACTTATAAATGAATCTATAAAAATTATTTAAAACATTTCTTGAGGAAAATATCCATTTTTCTGGAAATCACTTTTTGAAAATAAAAATTCATAAAATTTTGTTAAAATTATTTTCATTGAAAATAAATTTTTAATCTTAAAAAATAATTTTTAAAACAATGACTTAGTCATGACTATAGAAAATATCATTTATTCCTTACATGTTAAAATGATGATTCCATTCACATTTTTGTTAAAATCCAAACATGCATTGTTTGGAAAATGACTTGAATATTCATTTTTATATTTTTTTTAAAATTAAAACATGGGTCAAATTTTCTTCCAAAAATACTTTTAATAAAGTAATAAAAACTTTTTAATTTTTTTACAAATCATGGTTTTATAAAAAAAGTGTTTTCAATCAAAGAGACCAATAAATATGTTTTTTCTTAAATTGTTTTCAACTCTCGATTACATAAAGAGAGGAGAATGAGGGGAAAAACAATTTTATAATGAAATAACAATAGTATAAAAAATTAATTTGTTTCTTAAGAGATATATTATAATATTTTATCATTGGAAGCATAATCATAAATTATTCTAATAAAAGGTGAGACTGACACATAAAAGTACTAACACTTTAGTAACTTTGAATCATAATCCCCATGAAAGAATAAAAATAATTAAAACTTATAAAATAAATAAAGGAATTATATTAAGGTTAGAACATGTAAAATGGACATTATATACCACACATATATGAATATAGGTTCATAAGATAACGTATGTCCCAAGGAATGAAATTTCAGATAATAAATCTCTTATTGATTTGGTAACTTTTGATCTCTAAACCCAATAAAAAATATATTCTAAAATTAATATGTAAATAAATTGAATTTTAATTTTAATGATAATAATAAAAACTTCTTGGTATGTATATACACCCTGTAAAAAACACATGTTGAAAATGGCATGTGTCTCGCATAAAAATAAAATTGAGAAGAAAATCCATTACCATAAGTCTCGACATCCATCATACGCTTTTGAACCTATTTTATAATAAATATAAGTTTATTATAGATATTTTAAAGGTACATACATATATATAATATCATATATGATTTATCTATGATCTTTTATTAGCTTATTATAAACAATTCCCTATTGAAGTCTCGTTTCAGGTAATAATTGCTTTGTTTTTTATGTACGTTTTAATTTTTATTAGTCCTCTTAAATTTATCATGGTTCTATGATCTCAAAATTTTAACAGTTATATAAATATAATATATATTCAATATACATCTATTTATTTTAATCCATAAAATTTATATATAGAAAATGAAATACACTATTTATAGTGGTGGTACATCATGCAAACCCATGGACATTGTTTTTATTTTACAAATATAAAGAAAAAATATTAAATAATATATAAACATTGAAGAATTTTTTAATGTCAGAAAAATAAAATATTTTCACTAATACCATCCTTATTACCTTCCATTTAAAGCATGAAAAAATCACATCACTTTATGAGGTGATAGTCCATCGCACACATGAACAATGTTATTCTATTCCCATGAAAAATAATGAAAGGAGGAAAATGTTATATAATTATTACAGAAGAATAATAATTTTATAAATATCATATATAAACCAATAAGTTCATATTTATATCAATTCATGATTGGTGGTGATGGAAAATTAATAACATCGGTTTGCAAGTCAGTATTTCGCCGTACACACGAATGATGATTTTATAACCCATTTGATGGCTGGGGAGGGGGATTATCTTTATTAAATTAACATTATAAAATATAATTTTATGGACGGTAATTTAGTTATTATATCATAATTGTTTAATAATAATTTAAGTTGGTTGAGAAATAAATACAATAAAAATATTGGTTAGGGATGATATCTCTTCTTCAGACAACTTCTTTTGGTTTATTGCAAAAGGATTCATTGGTTGGATTTATAACAATAAAAAGAACTAATGGATTAAATGCAGGAATTAAGGAATATATTTTTTTAGGTATTTTCTGAAAAATATTTGTTTTGGATGTTTGAAGACGATAAGAGATGGGTGACCTTTTATAATTTAGATGAGTGAAACACTTTTATTTTTTTAAAAGAAAATGTTGTACCCACGTTTTCTACATACCAAAAGGCTATAAAATGGAAAATTATAAAACCAAGAAGTTATAATGTCTAAATATTTAGATAAAATTGGTTATTGTTATGTTTTGGGTCGTTTTAACCCTTATAGTATTAGTTTATCCCCCAGTAAACCCATTGTCACCTTAACCATGAAAAATAACTCTTTTTAGTATTTTTACTATTAATTATGGTGATAAATTAAGATGGACTTATTTGATAATATATATTATTTTGATTCAAAAAATCGAATCCATTTCTATAAATTCCATTTAGATAATTCATCAAATATAAATTGAAATTAATCCTATGTACGTGACAAGAATGTTGTTTGTCAAAGAGAAAATGTTCAAACCTTTTAAAAGTTTTTGTATCAAAATTTACTATGAAACTGAATATAATGAACTAAATTGGATTACAAGAAATATAATTGAAAATTTTTATCTTCTTAAACATATTAATTTTTCTATGTTTTAAAATTTTTTAAATGAAATGAAAATTATTAATGAAAAATGTTATTTTTCTTTATTCATTCACAAATTTATCTTCTTAAAAATTTCTCAAACAATATCCTTAAGATACTTTTTACATGGGTTTTCAAAAATTAATTGCATTATATAAATTTAATATTCTATAATTGTAAAAAAATAATTTTAAAATATGCATGAAAATGGCAATATAACTAGTTTTTAGATAAAAATACAATTCTACACCTATAATAATTATAATTAATATCACTAATATGGAAAATGCATATGAAAAATGATAATTTTTTTAATTAATATATAATATATAAATTTTATTAATTAAATTCACCAAAAGTGATTTATTTAAATTATTTAGATAATGAATGATTGCGTGCATATTTTTTTTCTAAAAAAATATTTCCTTTATTTTAAAAATGTGATAAATTTAATTTATAATGAATTTTTCAACAAGGAATTCATTATATATACTTTTTTAAACCATTGAATTTAATATCTTAATTAATCATATTCATATTCTTAACTCCAACAGCTAGGTGATAACTATCATATTATATAATAATGTTTTAATAATATGTCACGTTTCATTTAACCTCAGTATTGTATATAACACATGTTAGACTCAGTGTTGCTTGTATGACTAGCTAAAATCGATGTTTCATGAAATTATAGAATAACTTGGTGTTCTGTGTGATGAAAAATATTGAAAAGATTAAATGTATTCAAAAAACTGTTTCACAAAATCTCAGGGTGTTACACCAGGACTTCTAGGAAGGGGGGAATGATGTTGGGGAGAGACTTGGGTAGGGTTTGGATAAATAATAGTGGTCAAAATTTTTGAGGAAGATTACATGAGAGGTTCCCTTATATCTGTGAGGGGAGAGGAAATATTGGAATTATTGAAACTATTTAATAAATATAAATTTATTTATTAGGAAAAATGAAAACAATTGATATATTTCAAATATAAGATGAGTATGGGTCAAAATTATCTCATATAATAAAACTTGGATAAGATGAGGTGATTTTATCTCCTTTATCTGTTAGTTTTAATTTCTGGTTAACCCTTTTAACGATTACCATAGTATCAAAGTGTTTTAAAGTAAAAGTGTCAAGAAAATTATTATTAAAGGACAAGTGAACCATAAATGTAACATGGTTGATATTCTAAACCATGTCCCATTCATATGTCCAAAGATAATATTTTTATAAATTTAAAATCATAAAAAATATTTTTTATGATAAAATATCATTAATTCCATATTTGGAACTATTCATTTAATTTGAATTTTTAATTTAATCGACATAAAAATGGATTTAGAATCTAAAACATTCACACATACATAATATTTTATATTTTTCTCTTAAATATTTGGAAAAATAAAAAACATAATTATCTAATTTACACTTACTATGGTGACAAATACTTTCCATGATTATTATTCATAACAAAACAATTAAAAGGTATCTATCTAAAAAAAATTAACCTATCAATTTAAAATTTTCAATAATGTTTTAGAGGTTCAACTTCTTTGATGTGGAAAAATTAATTAAATATAAAAACCCAAAGCATAATGAAAAACTATTCTTAAAAATATGTGTTTTAAGCCCAAAAATAAACTTATACCAAAATATTGTATAATTATTATTCCAATGTAATTAAATAGAATATTTCTATTTAAACTAATCATACATTAAATTAATATCAAATTTGACTATTAATTTACCATATATAATGAAATGAAATGAATGTTTTATAAAAGGCGGTATTTTTCACTATTCATTAGAAAATCCACATTTTCTGAAAAATACCAAAAATTAATTTTAATATAAATTTGATATGATGATTTAAAAATGAACTATAATTTTTTCAATTCATATTATAATATTTAGATACTGAACTTTTATATAAATACATATCATAAAAAATAGAGTTTAATTAGAGTATAATTATTTACTTTTTGATTGAAAATTATAAAATAATCATATAGGTTATATTATTATATAAAATATATATATTTATTTTTAATAATGCATGAAATTGGATTTATATTTAAATTACATGGGATGTTGAATTATTCTCCATTTTTTGAAATTACGTCCTCTCAATTTTATTCATTACATAAACAAGTGGGGATATTTTTCATTCATAACATTTTTTTTATTCTCATGTTTCTTCCTCAACCATATAGTTATTCCACTAAACCTTGACTTGATATATTAACTTATTCCTCAACAATTTATCTCTATGATCAGGAATCTATATTCGTTGTTCCATATAATAATGGTTTTATTCTAACCAAACTACTTCATGGCTAAAAAAACATGAGTTGCATTTGATATAAATTTTCTTAATAATGTACTATAAAATATGTCTTGAACTCGAGATAAATTACGACGCAAGGGTATTTGGTAATTAGATAATTTTATTTTACCAAGGATTTTATATGGTCAAATGAAACATGTAATAAATTCTACCTTTTACCAAAACACATATAACATTTTAGTGGAGTTACTTTAAAAAAACATGATCACCTAACTCAAAATAATGATTTTCCCCCGATTACAAGTAATTGTTTGTTCCTATAATGATCTACCTTCATATATTTCTATATCAACATCACCTTCTCATCTATTTCATATACCAACAATTGTGCAAATAAATTAAATCCTCTAACTTTATCACAAAAAGACGGAGTATGGGATTTCTTTTCCTTATAAATCCTTGTAACATCCCGGTTCCGAAAGCCGCCCAAAGGCACCATGTACCCAGTTGGCTATATGGACTCAAGCAGATTTCCTCTAATTCCACAGGCCCACGACTAGAAGCGAGGGCCTTGGGAGTGATAGTTGTAAAACCGGGCCCTCATTGGCCATGTAACACAGTGGAATACTGAAAGAAATAAGCAGTTAGATCACATATATATGATACATATGTCTTAGAAGACAACCAAAAAAGTAATAATTATGAAATATAGTACTAAACCAAAGTACAAGAGAAATAGTAAACAACTCCACCACATCGCAAGCCAAATCATGGTCCCAAGCTCTCCAGCTCCAAAGCAGTCTTGTACCTAAGGTAGAAGGGTTCCTACTGTTATCTATACCGGGAATAGTATAATATGTTTGGGCATAAAAGAATTTCCCAAATAGGGTGTGAGACTAAATCCCATTAGGCAACGACCATGAGATCTGTGCCTAACAGTCAGTGAATATATATGGTAGGCAATAAACAAAAGAAGCAGTAAACAAGGATGTACTCAACAGTAACAATTCCAAAGTTTCAAATAATTCAGTTCCACATAGCAAGTAAATAGATAATCACAAATAGGTAACCCTCTGGAATGTACTCACAGCCTAATTCCCTCTGGTCCTACCAAGAAAACACAAGAAACCCTCTAGAAAGTACTCACAGTCTAACCCCTCCGGTTCTGCTTAAATATAGACTCTCTAGGGAAGTACTCACCATAAATTTCCCCTACAGTATCGAATCGGTAAATAAAATCTCTCTAGGGATGCACTTACGTCACATACCCCCTACGGCCCATGTCGAGGAACTACAGAGACTCAACGAAAGGACTTACATCAATTCCCTATATGGTCTCACATCATAACAAAAATAACAGACACTCTAGATACTCCCTTACATCTATTCTCCCTGTGGTCCACTATACTAGGTTATCGTGCCCCTGTGTAAGCCAAAATATCATAGCAATGAAATGCGGACAAAGTAATCCTCATGAACAACTTGGCTAACCAGTCTACAGTATAATAGCAAGATGGATAAGAACCACTCCATAATATAATATTTGGCATAGAATGTAAAAAATATCCTAATATGAAATGATAGAACAAACGGATAAAACAAGAAAAAATGCATGGAAAAACACTTCCAACACATAGAAATTAACCCTATTCACATTAAATTACCCTATAATCAAGAATACCAGCATAGCAGGTAGTTAACATGGCCCAAACCGTAAACATACAAAACCCGGATCAAGGGTATTGGGAACTTTTTCACATTAAATGCAAAGACTATCTACAGAAAGACACAAACCACCTACCTCAGTGTTGTAGTATCATTATACGTGATCCTCAAGACTTGAATCATCCAAGAAGACCGTAGATCTACCAAAAATCTAAAAACTCTCAACCGAAGATAATTTGAGAAAGAGGAGGAATCTGGAAACGAAGCTCTAGGAGATGGAAGAGCATACTAAGGTTGTCCTTATGCAATCGACAGTGGTCGAATCAGAGAATGGATGCTCAATCAGGGGACCAGAGAAAGATCACGGTTGTATCGGATTAACCAAACCTGAAAAGATGATATGGGTTCTTTCAAAAATCCCCCTAAAAGAAATTTGTCCTTGAATTTCCCTAGCAAGGCGGTGTAGAAGAAGAAACCTCTAACAGTTCCGACCAATGTGATCGTATATGAGCCTCCATCTCCCAAGTCTTGTCTTGTACTCGCCCATTCTTCCATAGAAGTCATACCAGAGGAATAGATTGACTATAGTGAACATTTTCTTTTCGATCAACAATCCATATAGGATGCTCCTCAAACAGGGCATCCACCTTCAACTCCACCTCTTCGGGTTGAAGAACATGAGACGAGTCTTATAAGTAACATCGAAGTTGAGAACCGTGGATGAAGTCATGCATTTCCCAATACCTCTGAGATAACGGTAGCCAAAATGCAACCTGTCTAATTCTCTCCAACACTTTAAATGACCCAATGTACCTCGGAAAATTCTAACCATGTCTCCTAATCCTCCTGTGTCCCAACCTCAGTGTGACACATTGGAAAACCTAATCCCCATCCTTGAACTCCAGAGGTCATCTCCGTCGATCAACATAAGACTTTTGTTGAGACTCTACTGTAGCCATCCTCTTCCGAATCAAATATATCTGCTATGTGGTCTACTAGACAAGATTATGTCTTATCATAGCTACCTCTCCTGACTCTAGCCAACATAAGGGTGATCGACATGGCCTAATATAGGAAGCCTTATAAGTTTCCATCTGAATCGTTGCTTTAAAATAATTTTTGTAGGAAAATTACACAAGAGGTATGTGATTCTACCAAGAACCTTAAAAATCCATGATGCATGCTTAATGAATATCCTCAACGACCTAAATTATACCCTTGGAATGACCATCTATCTGAGGGTGGTATATTGAACTCAAAAGTACCTATGTACCAAAATCATTCTGAAGACCCTTCCAGACCATAGAAGTAAAACGGGTGCCCCTATCTGAAACAATGGAGTGTGGAAACCCATATATACGTAAATTCTCTCGGATGTACAATCTTCCCAGCTCAACAGCACTGAAGGTCTCCTTGATCGACAAGAAGTGAGAAACCATCGTGATTCTGTCATTGACAACCTGTACTGCATCATTTACTCAAGGAAACCTTGGAAAACTTATCACAAAATCAATCGTGACATCATTCCACTTCCACTCAGGAATGGTTAACTACTGCAAATGCCTTACTGGTCGCTGATGCTCCACCTTCACCTGATGACAGGTGGAACACCTCATGAAAAACCTAGCAACATCCCTCTTCATACCAAGCCACCAATACTGACGGTGTAGATCATGATACATCTTGGTGACACTAGGATGACCTGCCCAAACTAAGGAATGAAGCTCTGGAATCAACTCCTCGCATGTACCTACCGACACCCATACGCGCCCATGAAAACACAAGATCTCATCCTCACCTATGTTCCATCCAAGAATATGGTCCTCTCCTAACACACATTCCCATAGGACTGGGCCTGCAGAATCTGATAGCTTCCTCATTCGCACTCGATCAAGTAGAGTAGAGATAACATCTATAGGAGAATGAAAATTCGACCGCTGTCTGTCGGGAACCTCTAAATTCATCTCCGAGAACATACCCATAAGAATTCCCTAACTGATGGCCTCCTGAATTGCATGTATCTGAGTCCTCCTTCTTAGTGCGTCAGCTATAGTGTTTCCTTTCTCAGGTGTGTAGGAAAGCTCGATGTCAAAAGACTGAAGGTTCTCAACCCACCTTCACCATCTCAAATTCAGATCACACTGAGTGAAGATGTACATGAGACTTTTGTGGTTGGTGAAAACCAGAAAATTCTCCCCCAGAAGATAATGTATCGAACAATTTAAGTCCTGAACAACTGTTGCCAACTCCGGATTTTGCGTCGGGTAATTATTCTCATGTGGACTCAATTTCCAAGACCCGTACACAACAAATCCCTCCCCTGCATAAGCACAACTCCCAATCCAATTCCGGAAGCATCACAGTAAACTGTGTAGATCTTTCCACGCGATCGAAATACTAGTATCGATGCTGATGTCAACCACCCTTTCAGCTCCTAAATCTCTAACTCGCATGAAACTGACCACAATAACATTGCACACTTCATAGTCAGACTCGTTAGTGGTGTTTCTAAATGTGAAAATTCATGTATGAAATGTCTGTAGTATCCATCCAAACCTATAAAACTTCACACCTCAAATACATTCTTCAGTTTCCACAAGAAACTAAAACTCTCACTTTATCTAGGTCTACCGATACTCCTGTCTCTTAGATAATATGACCCAATAAGTAAATCTTGTCCATAAAAAAGTGGCATTTTGAGAGATTAGCGTATAACTGATGCTCTTATAGTGTACTCAAAATGATCTCAATATGGGTAGCATGGCCATGTCGAGTGTGAGTGTACACTAAGATATCTTCCAAAATGACCACCACAAAATAATCCATGTATAGAAGGAACCCATGGTTCATCAGTTCCATGAAAACTACAAGTTCATTCGTGAAACTAAAAGGCATAACCATATACTCGTATATACCATACCTACATCAAAATACTGTAAGAGGTATATCTGATGGTCTAACTCATAACTAATGGTAACCGGACCTCAAGTCAATCTTCGAGAACACCTGGGCTTCATGAAGCTGGTCAAAGAGATCATCAATCCTTGTCAAGGGATATCAGTTCTTGACTGTCAACTGGTTCAAATTATGATAATGCACACAAAGTCTAAGGGTAATGTATGCCTTCATTGCAAGAAGAACAGGAAAACACCAAGGAGAAGTATTGGGTCTGTTGAAACCCCTTTCCTGTAACTCCTACAACTAATTATTGATCTCCTGTAACTCAGGTGTATCCATCCTAGGAAAACTATGTGGCCTCATATTCACACATACATAATATTTTATATTTTTCTCTTAAATATTTGGAAAAATAAAAAACATAATTATCTAATTTACACTTACTATGGTGACAAATACTTTCCATGATTATTATTCATAACAAAACAATTAAAAGGTATCTATCTAAAAAAAATTAACCTATCAATTTAAAATTTTCAATAATGTTTTAGAGGTTCAACTTCTTTGATGTGGAAAAATTAATTAAATATAAAAACCCAAAGCATAATGAAAAACTATTCTTAAAAATATGTGTTTTAAGCCCAAAAATAAACTTATACCAAAATATTGTATAATTATTATTCCAATGTAATTAAATAGAATATTTCTATTTAAACTAATCATACATTAAATTAATATCAAATTTGACTATTAATTTACCATATATAATGAAATGAAATGAATGTTTTATAAAAGGCGGTATTTTTCACTATTCATTAGAAAATCCACATTTTCTGAAAAATACCAAAAATTAATTTTAATATAAATTTGATATGATGATTTAAAAATGAACTATAATTTTTTCAATTCATATTATAATATTTAGATACTGAACTTTTATATAAATACATATCATAAAAAATAGAGTTTAATTAGAGTATAATTATTTACTTTTTGATTGAAAATTATAAAATAATCATATAGGTTATATTATTATATAAAATATATATATTTATTTTTAATAATGCATGAAATTGGATTTATATTTAAATTACATGGGATGTTGAATTATTCTCCATTTTTTGAAATTACGTCCTCTCAATTTTATTCATTACATAAACAAGTGGGGATATTTTTCATTCATAACATTTTTTTTATTCTCATGTTTCTTCCTCAACCATATAGTTATTCCACTAAACCTTGACTTGATATATTAACTTATTCCTCAACAATTTATCTCTATGATCAGGAATCTATATTCGTTGTTCCATATAATAATGGTTTTATTCTAACCAAACTACTTCATGGCTAAAAAAACATGAGTTGCATTTGATATAAATTTTCTTAATAATGTACTATAAAATATGTCTTGAACTCGAGATAAATTACGACGCAAGGGTATTTGGTAATTAGATAATTTTATTTTACCAAGGATTTTATATGGTCAAATGAAACATGTAATAAATTCTACCTTTTACCAAAACACATATAACATTTTAGTGGAGTTACTTTAAAAAAACATGATCACCTAACTCAAAATAATGATTTTCCCCCGATTACAAGTAATTGTTTGTTCCTATAATGATCTACCTTCATATATTTCTATATCAACATCACCTTCTCATCTATTTCATATACCAACAATTGTGCAAATAAATTAAATCCTCTAACTTTATCACAAAAAGACGGAGTATGGGATTTCTTTTCCTTATAAATCCTTGTAACATCCCGGTTCCGAAAGCCGCCCAAAGGCACCATGTACCCAGTTGGCTATATGGACTCAAGCAGATTTCCTCTAATTCCACAGGCCCACGACTAGAAGCGAGGGCCTTGGGAGTGATAGTTGTAAAACCGGGCCCTCATTGGCCATGTAACACAGTGGAATACTGAAAGAAATAAGCAGTTAGATCACATATATATGATACATATGTCTTAGAAGACAACCAAAAAAGTAATAATTATGAAATATAGTACTAAACCAAAGTACAAGAGAAATAGTAAACAACTCCACCACATCGCAAGCCAAATCATGGTCCCAAGCTCTCCAGCTCCAAAGCAGTCTTGTACCTAAGGTAGAAGGGTTCCTACTGTTATCTATACCGGGAATAGTATAATATGTTTGGGCATAAAAGAATTTCCCAAATAGGGTGTGAGACTAAATCCCATTAGGCAACGACCATGAGATCTGTGCCTAACAGTCAGTGAATATATATGGTAGGCAATAAACAAAAGAAGCAGTAAACAAGGATGTACTCAACAGTAACAATTCCAAAGTTTCAAATAATTCAGTTCCACATAGCAAGTAAATAGATAATCACAAATAGGTAACCCTCTGGAATGTACTCACAGCCTAATTCCCTCTGGTCCTACCAAGAAAACACAAGAAACCCTCTGGAAAGTACTCACAGTCTAACCCCTCCGGTTCTGCTTAAATATAGACTCTCTAGGGAAGTACTCACCATAAATTTCCCCTACAGTATCGAATCGGTAAATAAAATCTCTCTAGGGATGCACTTACGTCACATACCCCCTACGGCCCATGTCGAGGAACTACAGAGACTCAACGAAAGGACTTACATCAATTCCCTATATGGTCTCACATCATAACAAAAATAACAGACACTCTAGATACTCCCTTACATCTATTCTCCCTGTGGTCCACTATACTAGGTTATCGTGCCCCTGTGTAAGCCAAAATATCATAGCAATGAAATGCGGACAAAGTAATCCTCATGAACAACTTGGCTAACCAGTCTACAGTATAATAGCAAGATGGATAAGAACCACTCCATAATATAATATTTGGCATAGAATGTAAAAAATATCCTAATATGAAATGATAGAACAAACGGATAAAACAAGAAAAAATGCATGGAAAAACACTTCCAACACATAGAAATTAACCCTATTCACATTAAATTACCCTATAATCAAGAATACCAGCATAGCAGGTAGTTAACATGGCCCAAACCGTAAACATACAAAACCCGGATCAAGGGTATTGGGAACTTTTTCACATTAAATGCAAAGACTATCTACAGAAAGACACAAACCACCTACCTCAGTGTTGTAGTATCATTATACGTGATCCTCAAGACTTGAATCATCCAAGAAGACCGTAGATCTACCAAAAATCTAAAAACTCTCAACCGAAGATAATTTGAGAAAGAGGAGGAATCTGGAAACGAAGCTCTAGGAGATGGAAGAGCATACTAAGGTTGTCCTTATGCAATCGACAGTGGTCGAATCAGAGAATGGATGCTCAATCAGGGGACCAGAGAAAGATCACGGTTGTATCGGATTAACCAAACCTGAAAAGATGATATGGGTTCTTTCAAAAATCCCCCTAAAAGAAATTTGTCCTTGAATTTCCCTAGCAAGGCGGTGTAGAAGAAGAAACCTCTAACAGTTCCGACCAATGTGATCGTATATGAGCCTCCATCTCCCAAGTCTTGTCTTGTACTCGCCCATTCTTCCATAGAAGTCATACCAGAGGAATAGATTGACTATAGTGAACATTTTCTTTTCGATCAACAATCCATATAGGATGCTCCTCAAACAGGGCATCCACCTTCAACTCCACCTCTTCGGGTTGAAGAACATGAGACGAGTCTTATAAGTAACATCGAAGTTGAGAACCGTGGATGAAGTCATGCATTTCCCAATACCTCTGAGATAACGGTAGCCAAAATGCAACCTGTCTAATTCTCTCCAACACTTTAAATGACCCAATGTACCTCGGAAAATTCTAACCATGTCTCCTAATCCTCCTGTGTCCCAACCTCAGTGTGACACATTGGAAAACCTAATCCCCATCCTTGAACTCCAGAGGTCATCTCCGTCGATCAACATAAGACTTTTGTTGAGACTCTACTGTAGCCATCCTCTTCCGAATCAAATATATCTGCTATGTGGTCTACTAGACAAGATTATGTCTTATCATAGCTACCTCTCCTGACTCTAGCCAACATAAGGGTGATCGACATGGCCTAATATAGGAAGCCTTATAAGTTTCCATCTGAATCGTTGCTTTAAAATAATTTTTGTAGGAAAATTACACAAGAGGTATGTGATTCTACCAAGAACCTTAAAAATCCATGATGCATGCTTAATGAATATCCTCAACGACCTAAATTATACCCTTGGAATGACCATCTATCTGAGGGTGGTATATTGAACTCAAAAGTACCTATGTACCAAAATCATTCTGAAGACCCTTCCAGACCATAGAAGTAAAACGGGTGCCCCTATCTGAAACAATGGAGTGTGGAAACCCATATATACGTAAATTCTCTCGGATGTACAATCTTCCCAGCTCAACAGCACTGAAGGTCTCCTTGATCGACAAGAAGTGAGAAACCATCGTGATTCTGTCATTGACAACCTGTACTGCATCATTTACTCAAGGAAACCTTGGAAAACTTATCACAAAATCAATCGTGACATCATTCCACTTCCACTCAGGAATGGTTAACTACTGCAAATGCCTTACTGGTCGCTGATGCTCCACCTTCACCTGATGACAGGTGGAACACCTCATGAAAAACCTAGCAACATCCCTCTTCATACCAAGCCACCAATACTGACGGTGTAGATCATGATACATCTTGGTGACACTAGGATGACCTGCCCAAACTAAGGAATGAAGCTCTGGAATCAACTCCTCGCATGTACCTACCGACACCCATACGCGCCCATGAAAACACAAGATCTCATCCTCACCTATGTTCCATCCAAGAATATGGTCCTCTCCTAACACACATTCCCATAGGACTGGGCCTGCAGAATCTGATAGCTTCCTCATTCGCACTCGATCAAGTAGAGTAGAGATAACATCTATAGGAGAATGAAAATTCGACCGCTGTCTGTCGGGAACCTCTAAATTCATCTCCGAGAACATACCCATAAGAATTCCCTAACTGATGGCCTCCTGAATTGCATGTATCTGAGTCCTCCTTCTTAGTGCGTCAGCTATAGTGTTTCCTTTCTCAGGTGTGTAGGAAAGCTCGATGTCAAAAGACTGAAGGTTCTCAACCCACCTTCACCATCTCAAATTCAGATCACACTGAGTGAAGATGTACATGAGACTTTTGTGGTTGGTGAAAACCAGAAAATTCTCCCCCAGAAGATAATGTATCGAACAATTTAAGTCCTGAACAACTGTTGCCAACTCCGGATTTTGCGTCGGGTAATTATTCTCATGTGGACTCAATTTCCAAGACCCGTACACAACAAATCCCTCCCCTGCATAAGCACAACTCCCAATCCAATTCCGGAAGCATCACAGTAAACTGTGTAGATCTTTCCAGGCGATCGAAATACTAGTATCGATGCTGATGTCAACCACCCTTTCAGCTCCTAAATCTCTAACTCGCATGAAACTGACCACAATAACATTGCACACTTCATAGTCAGACTCGTTAGTGGTGTTTCTAAATGTGAAAATTCATGTATGAAATGTCTGTAGTATCCATCCAAACCTATAAAACTTCACACCTCAAATACATTCTTCAGTTTCCACAAGAAACTAAAACTCTCACTTTATCTAGGTCTACCGATACTCCTGTCTCTTAGATAATATGACCCAATAAGTAAATCTTGTCCATAAAAAAGTGGCATTTTGAGAGATTAGCGTATAACTGATGCTCTTATAGTGTACTCAAAATGATCTCAATATGGGTAGCATGGCCATGTCGAGTGTGAGTGTACACTAAGATATCTTCCAAAATGACCACCACAAAATAATCCATGTATAGAAGGAACCCATGGTTCATCAGTTCCATGAAAACTACAAGTTCATTCGTGAAACTAAAAGGCATAACCATATACTCGTATATACCATACCTACATCAAAATACTGTAAGAGGTATATCTGATGGTCTAACTCATAACTAATGGTAACCGGACCTCAAGTCAATCTTCGAGAACACCTGGGCTTCATGAAGCTGGTCAAAGAGATCATCAATCCTTGTCAAGGGATATCAGTTCTTGACTGTCAACTGGTTCAAATTATGATAATGCACACAAAGTCTAAGGGTAATGTATGCCTTCATTGCAAGAAGAACAGGAAAACACCAAGGAGAAGTATTGGGTCTGTTGAAACCCCTTTCCTGTAACTCCTACAACTAATTATTGATCTCCTGTAACTCAGGTGTATCCATCCTATATAGAGGGATGGAAACTGATTCCGCTCCTGGAACGAGCTCAATAATAAATTCTACCTCACGCTTGAGAGAGGAAAACCTGAAAAGTCCTCTAGAATGACGTCCCTAAACCGATCCACTTCTGGAGGAAAGTCCATCTGTGAAGTCCCTTAGTCATCCAGATATATACTAGAAATCTGGGCTGTAACTCCTCCCAACCCATGATGTTTGGGTCCCGCTCTGCTCGCATGGACATCCCATTCACCCTTATAAACAAACAATCTACCTTATGGTGATGTGATACTCATTTTACAATGATAACACTTGACAAAATCCTCAAAGGGAACAAACCAATCCATTATGATAATGACATTGTTTCCTGACATCCCTAGGACATAGAGAACCCATGAGAAGTGACACCCAAATCTTGTAGAGGTCACTAATTACACTTTCTCACACTATCCATTTTATTGCCCAAAGGTCTATCTATCTTCAAGAGATCAGCATAAGAAAAGATATAGAGCCCAAGGATCTCTACAACAAAAAAAAATATAAAGCTATGGTAAGTCCTTATATCAAAAAGATTAGAAGCTAAAACTGAGGCAACTAGAATCTTACCTAGAACTATGGATGGTCTAGGATCTTGCCCCAATTGGGTCTGCTCCACTACAAAAGTCAGGCCTGCACCGTGACCCTATGACCCTACCTGACCACCCTGAGCTGATCCACCCTATTATCTCTGAAATCCTAGGGAATATCTACCATGACCCCAGACTCCTCATCGGTCTATGTGGCCTCATATAACTTCTCTTACCGCACTGGTAGCACACCACCAGGCTACCAGAAGAAGTTTCTCACCTCCTTGGATCAATGAGCAAAGACCCCAAGTGGTTCTTACTACAGTCATTAGGAGGGACACTAACTCTAGATATTGTGCCGCCTTGGCTCATAACTCTATAATCCCTCATATTTCACTCCATGATCAGTGTTTGGTTGAATATATAAGTGATGGAAGTCAGCCTGAAGATGTTCACCTGCGATGAGAAGTCGTTCCTGAGACAATCCTTTAACTTCCTTTCCAGGAATAAATCATCACCTCCTGGAATAGGTTTGAAGTGCTGAAAATATGTGAAGTGAGAGGAATAGTTCATAACTAAAAGAGTACCCTGCTCTAGGCACATAAAATCTTGGGCTCGATTGGCCCTTAAAGTATCTAGGTAGAAGTAGTCATAGATGGTACGCTGGAACTCATCCCATGCCATAAACAGATGGCGTCCTGCCTGTGAGATCACATCCCACCATCTCTTGGTGGAATCCAAAATAATGTGTATAGCAGGCTTAGGCCTCATCTCTGGAGGCATCTACAGATGCTCGAATATAGAATGAATGGCATCTAACCATGACTCTGCAGCCTGAGTTCCTCCTTCCACTGTGTAGGTGGGAGGATGCTGCTTCTGGAAAACCCATGTCATCTCTACCATAGAAGGGGCAGGATGTGGTACTCATAGGAAATTCTGCATGAAGATTATAAAGACCTCTTGGAATAGTGCATCCGCACCTGTGTCAAAAATGATCATCAATTCCATGACTGGTACAACTAGAGGTTCTGCAGCTAGTCTCTGATTAGTCATGTCTGGTGTCTAAACGTTGATCTGTAACTGGTGTAAAACCTGAGGACGTCACAATGGCATGACTCTGCAAGGTCAAACTCACACCACAGATCATGAATAAAAGGGACTAAAACCAAGAAGGTTAAGAAGGGAACATGATAATGAAATCATTTAAGATTTTAAAAACATGGATACAAGGTGTGTATAATGCCTACACGATGTGTTCCCTTAAGCCTTTCCCATGAGCATGAACTTCTTCCAAAACTGGCCGTGTAACACGCCTTACACGACGTGTTGTTCTAACACACAACATGTACTTAAATACTCATCCCCTTCCCGAGTTCACTTACATGGCTTACCCACATAGTTTTCCTAGAAAAAGACTACACAGTGTGTTTGTTCTAGACACATCATATAATAGACATGCTTCACCGACCCGAGTTGATAGTGACATGGCCGGATTCATGACTCACACTACACGACATGTTCAAGACAGACACAGTGTGTATCAAAGGATTTCCACTAACCTGTGTTGTCAGTTACATGTCCAGATTCAAGGGATTACAATACATGGCATGCTCAAGAGTGGAATGATGTGTATTGATTAAGTTTTTATACATCCAGGTCATTAGTCACATGGGTGGACACCTGTTCTACACAACATGACATGTAAAACTGATACATGACATGTTCCCCCAAGGATTTACCAACCCCATGTCTCGGCCGACACTGCCAGTGACATAGTTAGAGACTACAAACCGTATACATACAGTACCTAGAATGTATTTAAGAAAAACAGTTTCTTCCTGAACAGAAGAACACATGGCATGTATTCATCATTACACGACATGTATTCTTGGTTTTTCTGGACAGTAAGCCTCAGAAACTACTCCGGAGCCCATAACAACACTAAAATGATCATTTAAATTCCAAATTCAGATATGTGAGGGACCATACTCCCCACAAATCAAGTTTGGGAATCTTATTCATGTCATAAATAAGCATAATAGAAAAATGATCACCAAATTCTGATTCGTGAGGGCCCATAACACCTTCAAGACCAATGTTTGGAATCAATTTAAACAAAACCTTACAGAATCCAATACGCAATCAAACAGAAGCCATTTTTATCAAGGCATCTATCACAACAACATGCTTATCTAGAACAACATCTATCACAAAAACATGCAATTGCTATTTCACCCTAAATGGTATGGAAGGAATACAAGACATGAGATTTTTAATAAGAGCCTATATGATGGATGAGATTGAATAACCTCATCTCATTGGTTTGAAATATAAATAGAACCCCAATAACATCAACATTAATAGCACAAAACATGTGAATAACCCAATGGTGAAATAAAGTAAACTGTAAATTTGAAAAACCATAAAATTTTCAATATTGAGGTAGATTGGATTTTCCATAAACACGAGTTAGCTACTCTCGGGCACAACTTATTACCATGTATGAATTCCATCCTATCCCTGGCTATAGGCTCCAAACAGTAAGTTATGAGAAAATAGTTCCTTTGATACAATGTTTTAACATCCCTTTTCCGGAAGCCACCCAGAGGTGCCCCATACATGGTTGGTCACATGGTCTCAATCACATTTCACATAACGCCAGAGGCTACCGAATAGTAGCGAGAGCTGTGGGTGTGAAAGTGGGTAAACTATTCCCTCATTGGTAGAGTAACACAATGATATACTAAAAGAAATAAGTAGCTAGAGAACATATATAATGATGCATGACATATATGTCTAGGAAAACAACCAACAAGTCATAATGCTGAAATACAGTACTAAATGAAAGTACAAGAAAAACAGTAAATGACTACACATCATCGCAAGCCAAAGCATGGTCCCATGCTCTCCAGCTACAAAGTAATCCAGTACCAGAGGTAGTATGGTGCTTGCCCTTATCTATAACTGCCACAATATAATCTGTTTGGTCCCAAAATAATATCCCAAACATGGTGTGAGGCCAAATTCTAGTAGGAAACAACCAAGAGATCTATGCCTAACCGTTAGTGAATATATCTGAAAGGAAATAAAAAAAGAAGCAGTAAACCAGGAAGTACTCAACAGTAAAAATTCCACAGTTTCAAAGAATTAAGTTCCACATTCCATGTAAATAGATAATCACAAATAGGTAATATTCTAGGATGTACTCCGAACCCATTCCCCTCTGGTCTTAAATAGAAATAAAAGAAACCCTCTAGAAAGTACTCACAGTCTAACCCATCTGGTTCTGCTTTAGTATAGACTCTCTGGGGAAGCACTTGACGTCAATTCCCCCTATAGTCTTGTATCAGTAACTAAAAGGCGCTTTGGGGAAGAACTTGCATCACATCCCCCCTATATCCCATGACGTGGAACTATAGAAACTATAAGGAAGAACTTATGTCAATTCTCCCTATGGTCTCGCATCGTACCAAAATCAACAGACACTTTAGAGAAGCCCTTACATCTATTCTCCCTATGGTCCACTAACCAAGTTTCTCACAGACCAGTGTAAGTAAAACATGTATAGCAATGAAAAGCGGCCAAAGTAAAACTCAAGAACTACTTGGATAACCAGTTTACAACGTAACAATAAGACCGACAAGAATCACTCTATCCTACAATACTATGAAAGGAAAGTAAACAGTAGCCTAACATACAAAGCTAGACCAAATGGTCCAAATAACAAAACATGCATTGTAAAAACACTTCCAAGGCATAGACATTAACCCTATTCACATTCAGTTAACCTCTACTCAAGTATACAAGCATAGAATTAAATTAACACGGCTAAAACCGTAAACACGCAACACCCTGATCAAGGGTATTTGGCACTTTTACTCATAAAAAACAAAGACTATCTACGAAAAGGCACAAACCACCTACCACAGTGTTGTTGGATTGTTATATGTGAACCTTAAGAATTGAATCTCCTTAGAACACCGTATATCTACAAAACACTAAAAACACTCACTCGAAGATAACTCGAGAATGAAGAGGAATCAGGTAACAAAACTATAGGAGAAGTATGATCATAAAGAGGTGACACCAATTCAATATATTATGGTCGAATCAGAGAACATATGCCTGATTGGGGGCTCGGAGAAGGATCACGGCCGTACTCTCACTCTTGGAAGAACCAAACCTGAAAAAAACAATTGTGTTCTTACAAGCCTCACAAGGTGAAATATATATACTTGTATGAAAAGAAAAATTTGTAGAAAAATTAATATAACGAAATATATTGGTCCCAAATTCCCTGGAAATATATTTTATAGTCATGAAGAACATATTCTGTAGTTTATTTCATGCACCTGGGTTGTCTCTCATATTTAGAATTGATAGTTGTACGAAAATTTAATTTTGTACAGAAGAAAATATGAAGTATTTTTCAAAAATATAAGTAAACCTAATATCAAATTCATATACAATAAAGAGAGTGAATTAGTATAACCTAACTATATCCTTGATATATTATAAAAATAGGATATGAATACATAATATCAATATTCAGAAGAAAATGTGAATATTTAGTTGATCGAACAAAAAATAACCCAAATTTCCTTATTACCATGAGATGTCATTGGTAATCCCACCAAAAGATCCTTGACTATATTCTTCGCATTTCCACTCTGTATTGGAAAAAAATTTAAGCATCACTTTTGGAAATTGTTTTTAAATTTTAACTTAAGGACAAGTATACCTTTTTAAGTTAAACTCGAAAATATATTTCATCATTCCATCCCACTAGAAATAATCTTGATGGTCTCTATACATTTTTGTAATTTTAGGATGAAAATAAAAGGTACATTTTTGGACTTTACTACAAAAAATAGTTTTCAACTTCGAGATAGTTAGAACACACAAAATTTTTCTAAAAGTCAAAAAAACATCCATTTCTTTTATTTCAATAACCCATATCACCCTTTAGGAGAATCTATAATTAAGGGATATAAATTATATTATTACCATTACCATTGAATAGTGTATAAAATACAAAACACATTAGGTTTTGTGTTACTGAAAGCACCGGCTATAGTATTCGATTAGAGAAACATATGTTTATTAGAGTTTAAAAAATAAATCAATGAAATCAGATATATTTCTTATATAGACATACAATTTTTAGTAGTTTTGTTAGTTATAAATAAAAACTCAATAGAAAAAGAATACTATTATGTGAGGTACAGTAGAAATACATTTACCCAATAGAGGAAGAGAGAACTATACAGAAATTATCAGATATAAGAATTTTAAAAACTATCCAGATGAACATTTCATAAGAAAATTTACAAATTATCATATCACTTGTGATGTTTTAGTTTTTTAAGAAAAAAACATTGTAAAATTATGGGACTCTGTATAATCATACCTATCATGAGATATAAGTTGTCTGACCAATTTTTTATCAAAATTTGTATTCACTTAATTATAATAGAGAATTTTCATAGAGACATTAGAGTGTATGTGGAAAGGATATATGTTCTAACACTGAGTCTGAACCTCTTAAATGAAGTGTGTCTTGTTTATTATCTCGTATTTTCCTTATTTTAATTTTTTATGAACAATTATAAGGAAAATAACTCTAAAAAGTAATATGGTTTTTAAAATTAATAATGTATGAAATTTAGAAAATCCGTAGGAACATAAATTAGTATTAGATAACAGGTTCCCTATTGATTAATTATTTTGAAAAAATGATCATATTTAACATAAGTGGTATTCCTACCTTCGATGAAAAAAAAGTTATCAAGTTTGAAAAAAATAGAATGATACCCTATATTTGGTCACATGGACTGGAGGTTATTGATGCAACAACAGTTGGTATTCAACACATTATAAAAAATGGTCCCTTGAATTTTTATGACAAGAGAAATGTTTATGTTGATTCAAAAACAAGAATTACTATTCCTATTATTTTTTTATAAAATATTTTTATGAAGGTGATGAGTCTAAAAAAGGTTATATAAATTTGGTCCAAGTTATGAAGTATCTATGAGGGGACCCCAAAATGAAAGAAAAAAAGTTAAATATTTGAGATAAGAAGTTTGATGGTATAATAATAAGATATGAAGAAAATATTGATTAGTATTTCACTAGAGTTAATGAATTTTAATGAAAAATTAGCGGGTTTTGAGATATCTTTGGTCATTATAACACTTTTCATAAACTCATGAGAATATTTCATTATATGATTGATTCTAAAATCTAAACCTTAGAAGATAAATATGATTTATCACTTGATTAATTACATAACATTATTTTAGGTTAGGATATGAGAAAAATTATATCATTCAAAAAGAGGAGATGTGATGAAATATATTTTGAAGCTATGAGAATTTTAAAAATTATGTATTTTTAGAGTGCTAATCATAGTGATTCAGATGAAAAATAAAATGATGAGATAAATTAGAGGATCATGTCTCTTATCTAGAAAACCACAAGATAGGTAATGTAATGTATTGAATAAAACATCCACTAAAATATTTTTATGTAGCAGTATTGATTGTATTTCTATGAATTTCACGTAGAAGAATGTTGGTGAATATTACGATCAATATAATGAAAATCCTCTTTTTACAATGTCTAACTAATATTCTATGGAAGATAATAAATATGATTCTGGAAAGATAATCTTCACATGAAATAGAATATACATGTTGATTAATAATGTAGAATACGATGCTACGAACAAAAATTATCCAGAATATGAAGGTTAAAAAAATTTAGATCCTTCATTGAAAATGTTTTAAGAAAGAGAGATTCCTCAAACAACAATGAAGAAGAAGGAGGTGAATAATTCTAAATAGAATATCTACTCATATATGATTTTTTTTCTTTTCATTAGAAGAATAATAACTTAAGAAGGAAATTAAAATTATGATGAAATAAAGTGAAATTAAAGATGAACGATTGGAATATGTCCTTAAGTAAGAATATGATTCTATGTATGAGACTATAAAGCTTAAAATAAAAATTTATAAATGACGAAAGATAGTGGATGATCTTAGTAAGAAACATTATACTAAGGAAGATGATGTATGTAAAATTTGATTCAAATTTTTTACTTTTGAAAATTCATTAAGAATGATGAATGAAATTTCCAACAAGACCTCAGAGGTAAAAGATGAATCATATCAAGCTATTGATAAACATAAATCCAAGAATTAGGTGAATTAATCAACCAAAAAAGTACAATATCATATGATTTTACTAATTGTGAAGGTGTTAAATTTATTTTGGAAATCTCAGGATTAGAAAGATTGTAAAAAATATCAACAAATGTTTAAAATTACCATGAATTAAACATTCATTATTCCTGAAATAAATAATAACAAAAACTATTATGAACCTTGTAAAAATATTTATAGAGAGACATTATACATTTAAAAAAACTGTGATTTGAATATATTTTTTTGTTTTGGAATCTTAGGTCACAAATCATATAACCATTAGCACAACATGCCTCTCCACATATATAGGAATGTAATCAATGAGATTAATTCTTGAATAAAAATAATAAACATTCCCAAGCCATAAAAAGTTTAAAATGAAGTATATCATGAAGATAGAAAATTTCAATGGAATTTTTTTTGGATACCTAGAGGATGATTATGGAATATGTGACCAACTAGGTAACTTTGTTGAAGAATATTTATCAACTCATCAAGGAAAATATACTTATTCTAGAGAATAAAAATGACCTGTAATGAAGAATGTAGAGAAACGAGTCTTTGTGGTTGTAAAATTACTAATGGAAAGAAAAATGTACAAACCATGGATTCCTAATAGTGTTTTTAAATTAAATATTAATGGTCATATAACAATATTTAAAGATTTTGGAAATTTTTAAGGAATAATATTTATGTTGGGAAATGATTCTTCATTAATAATCAAAGGCATGTGAACAATAATGGTTGATGCTGAGAAACTGAAGTCTAAGGAATATTATATAGAAATGGAATCAAATATATTATACATTGTGTGATAAAAATTTGAGATAATGTAAAAGTAGTGATTTTGAGAAAATAATCATTCACCATTAGAAGTGTGGAAGATAGTAATGTTGTAACCAAAGGGTAAAGATTCAATAGAAGTATATTTTAAAAAGGATATCTCTATAAATATTATAATTTCAGTAATGAAGATGAAAAAAACAGTGGCACTTTAGACTTGGGAACATTGTGCAGAAATGTATGAATAAAATCTAAAAAATAAATGATATAAGAAACATTACCATTTTGAAAGGGAAGGAATATGATTTTTGTACAACATGTCAGAAAGGTAATTTGATTAGATGAATCCATAAGAATGTTGAAATCTATTATATAAGATATTTTGGAATTATTCACCCTAATAGATGTGGGCTGATGAGACATTTATAAATGAAGTGAAATTTTTTCCTTTTCCACTATTACTAATGAAATCACTTTGTTGAAAAACATTTTGTTTAGGAATCATAAATTAGAGGACATATAAATGTTTATATTTTAATAATAGAATTTGAGAGAGTTTGTGTGTTTATATAATGAATCCATGAAATTATCATAAAATTAAATTCACGTGAAATGATTTCAAATAATTTATGATGAAACCTGAAATGAAACATTTGAATAGTTCTCCACACACCCCTCATTTAAATGGACTATCAGAAAGGGAAAAAAGAATCTTGGTCGAATTGGGAATAAGAATGTTGGAAAAGAAAAAAAAATTATATGTTTTTCTAGAGAGAAACTATTATTAAAGTTGTACTTGTACAAAATGATATTTCAGAGGCTAAAATACTTCATGAAATCTAAAATGATGTAGTAAAAAAATAATTTTTGAAATATTTAAATGTTTTTGTTGGTTTCTGATTACTAATGATAAACAATACTGATCAAGGAAAATTTTATAAAGAAGATGAGGATGGAATTTTCATGGGTTATTCACCCAATAGAAGAAGTTATAAATATTGGGACATATAATTAAAAAATCTTGTAGATTACTACAATTTGAAAGTTGTTAAAAATATAACATCCTTAATAAAAGTTCTTTATAATGTGGTGGAATATAAATTGAATAATTCTAAAGATAATAACATAACTGATGTTGGAAGTGAGGCAAAAAAGGCGAGTAATGATTCAAAATAATCATACAGCACAAAAAATTAAGTAGGTATAAAATTTTTTAAATTTCATACCAATACCGAAAAAAGTTTACAATTATAATATTATTTTAAATTTAGAAGCATAGGTTTATACTAAAATAAAATTGAGTTTAAAAAATCATACATGACTCATATCACAAATTACACTAGAATCAATTTCAGAAGTAGTTGAAAATAAAGAATTGGTTGATGTTATGAATGTAGAGTTAGATAAGAGGAAAAAATTAAACCTTAGTTATTATCCACATCCTCTAAGAAAAAACATTATTAGTACTAAATTTGTGTAAAAAAATTATAAATGGAAATAGATAATTTTAATGAAATAATGGATGACTTGTTTGCAATGTATATTCAAAGGTGGAAGGTATTTATTTTAAAGAAACATTTTCCCCCATTGCGATATTGGAATCTATTAGATGTTCTTAGTAATGGATACACATTGTTGTTACAGATTTCTTTAGATGGATTTAAATTCAACCTTCTCAAATGGAGAAATTAAAGATTTTGATTACATTGAACAAGCTATAGTGTATTTTTTTGATAAATATGAATTGATGGTTTGTAAGTTGAAGAAATCCATGTATAGGTTCAAACATGTCACACATGGTTGGTACTCAATATTTTACTGTTTTTTTGAAAATGATTAATTTTTATGAAGGAATTGTTAGAAAAAACATATATATGATGAAGTAAAACTTAGGTAAATTGATTATTATTATCTATGTTTGTGATATAATTTTTTCTTGGGATAAAGGGAATGATTGTCAAGAGTTTGATGAAAGAATGATGAAAAACATTGAAATGTCAATGTTTGAAATATTAAATTTCTCTTCAGGGTTAAAATTATTTTATAGGGAAAGGTATATTTTTTCAATCTCATGAAAAATATTACAGGTTTTTCTAACAAAATTCTTTTCATGATGGTTTTTGAATAATTTTAAACTCCAATTTTAGTTGGTATGAAAATTAAAAATGTTGAAGATGAGAAAAGTTTGAATGATAGATTATTTCAAAATCCAATTGTATTTTTTCTATATATTTCAAAATCAAATACCTAAATAATTTATGATGATCATTTTTATGCCTGATATCAGAGTGGTCCAAATGATTCACATATTATGGAATAAAATACAATTTTCGAATATATCAAAGGAATATATTCTCATGGATATTGTATAAAATAAGTGATGAAATTATCTTTCATGGATATCAGGATATTGATTTTTATAGAGATTTTAATGATACAAAATAAAATTCAAGAGGATAATGTTTCTTGGGATAATTTTATGTGAGTTTCTATAATAAGAAATAGAGATTACTTAATTTTTGTATAATATAAGAAGAATATGTTTCCGCCACACATACTAGTACATAAATTACTTAAATGGAAGAAATACCCGAATATTTGAATGTTAAAGTTTCTAAAATAATGAACATTATTTTGTGTCAATTAGAGTTTCATAAATCATTCCAAAAATCATGTAAAAAACTCAAGATTGAAGAAAATTGATATTAAGTATCATTTCATAAAAGAGAAAGTCATTGGTAGAGAATTCATGCTTCATTACATTTATAAATGATATCAAATTTAAAATATTTTGAAAAATGAAATTACAAAAGAATAATTTTTGGAATTGAGGATTACAGTTCATGTTCATTCTCCACCATGTAATTCCTAATGTTCTTGAATAAGTTCATAAAAAATGGATTATGGTGATAAAAGGGGATAGATTTTGAAACTTTTTTCTCACAGGTGAATAATTAATTTTTCCTAAAAGGAGGAAAATATTGATTTATATCAAAAGTGAAAAGTATAATGTTTTTATTTGGAATAAATTTTATTTTTTCATCAAAAAATGGGTGATATAAAGAATAGTAGAGATTATGAAAATTAAGATAAAATATGAGAGAAGAAAACTTTTAGGTAAAATTTTATCCTTTCATGAATGAAAACATTTTTGTAAATTGGGGATGAGATTCCATGAATAAATTAATTTATCCTATAGTGTGGTGTCTAGACACTCTCATTGATAAAGGTTGTGATATACTGATTTTTAAAAAAAAGTGAGTTCATGATAAAAACATGTTTTCAAAAATAGAAGTGTTGAAAATTGATGAGTTAAACAAATTGTTAATGAATGATGTAAAAATATCCAAATGGGGAGATACAATATCCTTTTCAATTTATTCTTAAAATATTTTGTATTTTTTTCCTAATAAATTTCTTAGGAATGTTTTATTAAAATTTGAAAGGATGGGTTTCATGAAGTTAATATACTTATTATTATAATGTTTTTGGATGAAATATTAAGTCTAAATAAATTTCTAAGAGACATCAAAACCCATTCAGATGACTCATTTTTAATGTCAAAGTTTATAACATCATGTAAAACTTATGTAACAATACATTTTTCAAATATGTATTTGAATATTTCCCTTCAAACTCTTCAAATATATATTTCTGAATATTAAAATATTTTTAAAAAGGTGTTCATGTGATGAAGTAACTAAACTAATGACTATTTACAATGCACTAAAATTTATGGAAAACCCCATAGGGTGATATTTATATGAGAATAAGAAGGTAATTATAGAACAATTCATATACCGAGTGCATAACATCAAAAAAACATTAATTAGTTAATGTAGTTGTTGATTAGTTTGTGGATGGGAAGAGTGGTACTGTTCTTTTAACGATTGACATCTTATAGGAAGAAATTTTAAATGTAAAATTTTTTTGAGTTTTTACACAAAATGTTTTTTTTCAAAAAGGACTCTAGATGAACCACTTCGAATATACCACAATATAAAAAACTTTCTTAACGGATTCTCACACATAGAATACTAGATGAAATTTTACCAATGTTTTTTCGTGTCCAAACATTAATAAAAAATAATTATTTTTATGTTATAACATGTTGATAATGTATTGTACTGAAGTTTGTACACTTACCATTAAATGAATAATGTGAATAATTTTTATTTAGATGAGTCATCAATGGAAATTATTGTAATAAGTTTGTGCTTTTTCACCAGATTTACAAAATGATGATCTTAAGATAAATAATTTTCTAGAATGCTGGATGTGTTGTTTTTTGTAGAGTTTTTATAGTTTAATAAAATAATTAAATAATTTTAAATATTGATTTTTATAGAAAAAAGATCAATTTTTTTTATCTAAATGTTCGATTTAATGATATTGTATAAGGCAAGTGTCTTCAAAAGATTAACATTATATTCATCCATATTTCAATGTAGTTGGAGCCATCAAAAGTTTTTTTGGTATAGAGTTTCAAAGAACTAAATTTAATACGAAAAACAACATGGAGTATGATGTTACTAAATAATTAAGGATAATTTACTGATGGAAGAGAATAATTTAAGCAATCACAAAGTCCATTAGATAGTCATTTTTGTAACACATTAGAAAGAGACAGAATGACACTAATAAAGTAATATGAATCTATAATTGAATAATATTTTTTATAAATTAGTTATATATATATATATTTTTTGATTTATAGTTGAGATTAAGAACATTTTAGATATTATTAAATCATTTTAGAATATTTTATTCATCAAGAAGATTCAAAAAGACTTTGAAATAAATTATTAAGTTTCAAAAAAATATGTTTTAATAGGAAAATGAAAATGGATTACCTCCATTTCCACTTCAGAAGAAACTATAAATAGTGGATGAAAAAAACTATATTATTATTTTTCACCTTATATAAAAGATGAAATGATGTTGGAATTGTGCCATTGCAAGTGCCAGATATAATTTTTGATTATATCATGAGATGAGAATTCCAGTTCATAAAACCAGATAGAGAAATTAGAATGCATTTTCAGAATTATATTTTAGGCATGAGGTTTTTGTTATTTGTATATAATGTAGGGTTAAAAATCCTATATTTTCTTTGTGGATAACTAGATATAAATTTACCGAATGATGGAGGAGTTCACAAAAACGAACATTTCTATATGGATGAATTTGATGGGAAATATGAATGATGTTTTTTAAATAAAACATTATAATGATTCATATCACTTGTTTTAGATCATCTCTGTAATATAATAATTTGAAACACATTGGAGTCAATATAATCAATCCCATTAAGAGATAGAGGAATTCTAATTGGATATGAATCAAAATTTCTACTCACATGTTTCTAATATCAAATTTATATGGACCTAAGAGAGTTTCCATGAAAAGGATGTAGGATTTAATAATGAGAACTAACATTGTAAATATTTCTTGTGTTGTGTATATTATAATATTTTAATTATTGTGATATTGTTATAAATATTGATAATAAAAATAAATTTAAAAAGTTACATGTTTTAAATTTCATCTTGTTTGAAAATTATAAAAACACTGTCATTTATTCAACCCCACTTCTTAGTGGTTCAACAATGCTCAGAAATTACATCAACTATGGGTCATTAAAAAAGATTTTTAGGAAATGACATCCTAGTGATAAAAATAGGAATAATCATACAAATCTGTTTTTCTTTTATATTTCAACCAGTAGTTTTCACACAAAGTTCAATCTTACTTTGAGGGGTAATATTCCCATTTTTCATGAATATTTCTAAAAAATGAAGGATTTTAAAGACCCATAGTCCAACACGGCATCAACATGATATGAATAAATAATTAATACCCCTAACACTTGTTCATTATATGACCCAAAATCGATCATTTTAGTAGGAAATGAATTTTCCACATAATTTTCGTTTCAATATATATGATTTTCACCCTATGTAACTATCTTCAAACATATGTTAAAATAGTTTTTCAAGTCATTTCAACAAAAATATCTCACCTCTATATTTATTAGTTGAATTATTATCTATTTCATACCACCTTGACCCCTTATTACTATTATCATCTCAAGGAATATAATTTTTAGTAAACTCCATCTTTAGATTCTTAGCATAATGAAAAACATTATCCCAAATTTTAAATTATTTCAAGTACAATGAAATTCACAAAATTGGTTTCATTCCTAAATAAAATTAATTAATTTTACTATAAAGGTTGAAAATAAAATTCATTTCATATCTGGAAAATATTTAAAATCTTCTTTCATATGAGGCTACTGAATGATTCTACTACTTAAATTCCAAGAATTATTTCTCCACTCAGTGTAAAAAAATGAAACAGTGTTTTTCATCATGAAAAATATTATTAAATGTATTATATTCGATGGAATAACAGTTTTCTATTTCTATATCTAATATTCTTAACCAATGATCATCATCAATCATCATTACCTTAAAAATAAAAAATCGTAACAGTTAACTTGTGACATTTTGAACATCCCCTCACATCAAATATCATTTCCAAAGCATTGATCCTCCCTTCAGCTACCACTGGATCTGATGTTCCACTAAAACATAAATGGTTATGTTTCATGAAATGATAAACTATTTACATGTTAAGCTATAGTAAATATAACCTCTTTCTAACATTGATTCCAAAAACTATTTATAGCATTTGTCAGCTGATCAATCACTGCAACACACTAATCAATTCCATTTCCGACCATTCCACAATATTAATTTGGAATGATATTTTCTTCTTGATATATTCATTCTTAAATTTCACTTTTTCATCTATGGAAAACCATTCTGAACATACATTAATGAGAAAATGTAACATGAAAATCAGAAAATGTTATATTATATGAACATTACCACTAAACAAAATATTGTACGTCTATTATATTAGAATTTTCCTGACCTCTAAAATTATCTAAAAATTTCATCTAATACAAACTATATTAACTCAGCCTTAAGAATTTATATAATCATGTTTTTTTACTCAATCATTGACTTTATTTCAATTTCAGTATCTTTAAGATTTAGAGTTTCACATAATTAATCATAAATATTACATAAGAAACCCAAATATTACAATGTGGACCCTTCTACTTAGAATCCATTTTTCCCATAATATAAAACATTTAAAATGGAACACATTTTACTTTAATTAAAAATCATCATGACATTCAAATCAACTTATTATTTATTCTTACTCATCCATAAACCTTACAAAAAATATTTTAAAATGTCGGATGAGCATAAAAAAGATCAATAAGGGATAAAAAAGTATGAAATCTATTAGTCCAGTGAAAAAGATTGAATCCCATAAAATTTTTGCATTTAACAAAACACTCCTCAATAACATGAAATATTTATTAATAAAAAACAAACACATTTTTATCAAATAAATTATTTAATACCCATATCATGAAAATAGAAACACTTATAGTAAATTTAGAGCATTATGTCCCTATCCCATGTGTCGACCCCGGAAAACGAGTTCCCAAAATTTTCCAAATGATTTCATACACGAACCCAGATCGTAGTCCATTTCGCAAGCCTCAATTTGGTAGGTTGTAGGGCCTAAACGGAGCCATGGATTAGGAGTTATGGACATTTTATGTTGGGTTGGAAATCTGGTTCTCGAAGCCCATTCGCAAAGCTCCCTCCGTGATCGTGGAGCGCCGCTGCGATGTAATGATGCGAGAGGCTCCGCGAACCCATCTGACCTTCGCGACGTGCTGCGAAGACCCGCGGTGAAGCAGAGGAGGCGGTGATGCTCCGTGAATGCCATGACGATCGCGAGCCCGCCGCGAAGCATTGGAGGCGGGATGCTCCACGAATGAATTTGACGTTCGCGAACCCACTGCGATGCAAAGGAGGCGGGACGGCTCCGTGAAGTGTTTGGACATTTGTGACACGCCGCGAAGATCCATCGCGGAGCAAGCTACGTCTTCGTGTCAAGCGAGCTTTGCATCGCGGTGCCCCTTACCTATTAATACCCAGCTCACCCCGCTTCTCCGGACGGATGGCCACGGCCACTTCACCCCTTGGGAGGCCGAGCGGAGCTCCGCATTGTGGCTCCATGAGGCCATGCTCCGCGAGCAGCTTCCTTCGCGTTGCCACTCCACGAGCTGAGGCTCCGTGTGTCCATGCTCCGCGAGCCCATGCTTCGCGAGACCAAGCTTCGTGAGACCCCTTTGCTCTGTGAGACCCCTTTGCTCCGTGAGAGACCATTGCTCCGCGAGGACAAGATCCGCCAAGCTACTTCGTGAAGACCTCTCCTTTGCGAGAATCCTACCTTCGCACCCACCGGTCCATACCGTGGGGGCTGCACCCCCACGCCCCTGCTCGGGCTCACTGCCGGGCTACGGTCCCAGCCCTTCGGCCCGGTCCCTTCGAAACCGTCACAATCCCCCATGATAAATGGAGAGTCGCACCACGAACTTTTCATGCCAGGACGTCGATATTTTCCATTGTGCTCTTATACGTATCCTCCTTCCACTTATGGAATACCATGATTCAAGAGACTCCTCTACACGCCGTGAAGCACCTTGAGTAGAAATATTCCTCTTGGTCCCTTTCACATGCCCTGAGTTGAGATCCTCAACATCAATTCCCCGAGTACCTTGAGTCGAACCATTCCTCAGGAAACTCCTCCAAACCCAATCACTTGGCTCCTATGCCAGGTTGAACCAGAAAGGGCCACCCTTGCGTAAGTCCCAACACCAACCATTTCTAGGCACCTTCTTCCGAATAGTCCTTTCAATATGACTCTAAACTGTAGTAATCCTTACGTGCCAAACATAGGATGCCTCTTTCCCTATACGAGAGATGCCTTATGCTCCAAGCGTAAGATGCCTATGAGTCTTATCTACATGACTATTAACAGTACTATACCCTATCAAACAAATGATAGGATACCTCTTGCCCTATACGAGAGATGCCTTATGCTCCAAGCATGAGATGCCAACAGTACTTTCTACATGACTCTAAACTGTAGTAATCCTTATGTGCCAAACATAGGATGCCTCTTGCCCTATACAAGAGATGCCTTATGCTCCAAGTGTAAGATGCCAACAGTCCTACCTACATGACTCTAAATTATAGTATTCTACCTATGTTCCAAACATAGGATGCCTCTTGCTCCAAATAAGAGATTCCTTGTGCTCTATGCATAAGAATCCAATAGTCGTATCTACATGACTATAAACTGTAGTACTCCCTATCTTATAAATGATAGGATTCCACTTGCCCTATACGAGAGAGGCCTTATGCTCCTAGCATGAGATGCCAACAGTCCTACCTACAAGACTCTAAACTATAGTGATCTTTCTATGTTCCAAACATAGGATGCATCTTTCCATACACAAGAGATGCATTGTGCTCCAAGCATAAGATGCCAATAGTCCTATCTATATGTCTTTAAACTGTAGTTTTCCCTATGTTCCGAACATAGGATGCCTCTTGCACTTAACAAGAGATGCCTTATGCTCCATGAATAAGACACCTAATGCCATGATTACAGTGGAGTGATTCCAATACCCCTTGGAATTATCCCTCTTGTGCACCAGTACACAGTTGAGGGCCTCAATTCACCAATGGGTTGGGATGCCCTCATAGCCAGACATGAGGAAGACATTACGGGCAGCTTCCTAGCGTAAGCCTCATTCACTATTGCCACTCCATAGCGTCACCTGAGCAGCATCATAACGTAAGCCCCATTCATCGTTGTCGCTCTATAGCGGCACTGGGGCAGCTTCCTATCGTATTCCCCATTCACCAGTGCCGCTCCATAGCGGCACCCGAGCAGCTCCTTGCATAAGCCCCATTCACCATTGTCGCTCCATAGCGGCACCTGGGTAGCTTCCAAGCGTAAGCCCCATTCTCCAGTGCCGCTCCTTAGCGGCACCCGAGCAGCATCATAGCGTAAGCCCCATTCATCGTTGTCGCTCCATAGAGGCACTGGGGCAGCTTCCTAGCGTATGCCCCATTCACCATTGCCGCTCCATAGCGGCACCCGGGCAGCTTCCTAGCGTAAGCTCCATTCACCAGTGTCACTCCAAAGCGGCACGCGGGCAGCATCCTAGCGTAAGCCCCATGCACCATTTCCGCTCCATAGCGGCACTGGGGAAGCTTCCTAGCGTAAACCCCATTCACCATTCCCGCTCTATAGCGGCACCGAGGCAGCTTCCTAGAGTAAGCCCCATTCACCAGTACCGCTCCATAGCGGCACCCGGGCAACTTCCTAACGTAAGCCCCATGTACCATTTCCACTCCATAGCGGCACCCAGGTAGCTTCCTAGCGCAAGCCCCATTCACCAGTGCCGCTCCATAGCTGCACCTGGGAAGCTTCCTAGCGTAAGCCCCATGAACCATTTCCGCTCCATAGCGGCACCCGGGCAGCTTCTTAGCGTAAGCCCCATGCACCATTTCCGCTCCATAGCGGCACCCGGGCAGCTTCCTAGCGTAAGCCCCATTCACCTGCGCCGCTCCATAGCGGCACCCGGGCAGCTTCCTAGAGTAAGCCCCATGCACCATTTCTGCTCCATAGCGGCACCCGAGCAACTTCCTAGCATAAGCCCCATGCACCATTTCCGCTCCATAACGGCAGCAGGTCAGATTCCTTGCGTAAGCCCCATTCACCAATTGTCGCTCCATAGCGGCACCCGGGCAGCTTCCTCACATAAGCACCATCCACTGTTGTGATCCCAATCAGTGGTGAGCCATTGTGATCCTATGCAGTGGTAAGTCGTTGACATCCTTTTCCAGCGGTAAGCCGTTGTGACCCAATCCAGCGGTAAGCCGTTGCGACCCCATTTAGTGGTAGGCCGTTCACATCCTTATCTAGTGGTAAGATGTTGTGACCCAATCCAGTGGTAAGCTGTTGAAACCCCAAAATCGGCGGTAATCCGTCATCAAAAGAACTACACAGACTTTGATTCCCTTCCACGGGGATAATTAGGAAGCTTCCATGAGGCTCAATCCCAAAACTACCATCATCCTTTTCCTCGAGCCTCCATCCTGGAGTAAGTGCCAACACCATGGGCCGCCTAACGTGTAAGCCCCTCTTCGCTTCTCACGGACACACCCTTCGCGACATGATCGTCAGGTCCATGCTGTCTCTTGTTTCTCACACTGAGCATGACTCACGTGGGCTTAGAGTAAGCATCGGTCATGGCAATGCCCTCGTCCATCATGACGTTAAACTGCATACCCTCGTCCTGCATGACGTTAAACTATATGCGCTTGTCCCACATTACATTAAACTTCACACCCCTTTGAACTACAAGGTCTTTGATCCATGTCAAGGCATGGCATGTAGGAAGCCTCCCCGAGGTTCAAGCCCATCCCTCTTTGGACCATATTCCACCTTCACGTCGGTTCGCTGACGACTTACATCATTTAAACTATGAGGTCTTTGATCCATGTCAAGGCATGGTACGTAGGAAGCCTCCACGAGGATCAAGCCCACCCGTCATTTATTCACGTCGAGTTCCACCTTCATCCAGTATAACTTTAAACTACATTCCAGTCTGATGGCAAGCCGTTGTGACCACCAAAACTACGAGGACTTTGATCCATGTCAAGGCATGGTACGTAGGAATCCTCCCTGAGGTTCAATTCCATCTCCCATCAGACCAAGGTCCCTTATTCACATCGGTTCGCTGACACCCACCACAAGTAGACCCCCAGGTTCACCTTCGCGTTGGTTCGCCGATGAATCCCCTTTGAACTACGTGGACTTTGATCCATGTCAAGGTATGGTACATAGGTAGCCTACCTGAGGTTCAAGCCCACCACCCATCGGACCAAGGTCCACCTCCATGTCGGTTCTCCGATGAAGCCCCCTTTTAACTACGAGGTCTTTGATCCATGTCAAGTCATGGTACGTAGTAAACCTCCCTGTGGTTCAAGCCCACCCATCATTTATTAACGTTAGGGTTCTACCTTCGACCAGCACGATGTTAAACCACATTCTGGTCCAGCGACAAGTTGTTGTGACCAACCTGAACTACGTGGTCTTTGATCCATGTCAAGGCATGGTACGTAAGAAGCCTCACAGAGGTTCAAGCCCACCAACTGTTGGTCACTCCGACCTTCTTCACGTCAGGTCACCAGCACCTGGGTAGCCTAGTGTGTAATCCCCACACCATCTAGACCAAGGACCTCACTTGTGTCGGATCGCCGACACACCCTTTGAACTACGTGGTCTTTGATCCATGTCATGGCATGGTGCGTAGGAAGCCTCAAGAGGTTCAAGCCCACCACCCGGTCGTTCCGACCTCATTCACATTGGTACAACCCCCGTCCCCCAAGACATTAAACTGTATTCCACACCTAATTTGAACTACGAGGTCTTTGATTCATCTCATGGAATGGTATGTAGGAATCCTCCTAGAGGTTCAAGCCCACCACCCGTTGGTCACTCCGACCCTCTTCACGTTGGTTCGCTGTCAATACCCTTCGGAACAAGGTCCACCTTCACGTAGGTTCGCTGACGACACCATCAATCGGACCAAGGTCCACCTTCACGTCAGTTCACTGACAACATCAATCGGACCAAGTTCCACCTTCACGTCGGTCCACCGGCACTATCCCGAACTACGCAGACATTGATTTCCTTCCATGGGGATACGTAGGAGGTCTTTTCGAGGCTCAAGCCCAACTTTACTGTCACCCCTGTGATGGTCCCATTTCATTCCCCCTCCACTTCATTCATCCATCCATCACCCATCCTGATTCTCACCCGGGCCGCCACATCCCGGTGGGATCATGCCATCCACCTCCTTGGTGCTCATAGTGGCGCATGGGCCGCTTTCCACATGAAAGCCCTAGCATATCTCCAGGTCGTTGTCCTCTGTGTACACCCTGATTCATCACCCCTTCGAACTAAGTGGGTTTTGATCCCTGTCCTCTACACAAGGTACCTAGGAAACCTCCAAGAGGTTCAATCCCAACCAATGGTAATCCATGGTATACCCCATCCTGGGGTGCACTTCCCCTGATCCGCCCTCAGTGGTGTTCAGATCAGCCATTACAGTGTGACATCCCCCCTCCTAGGAGCCCACCACCTCCGATCCATCCACATTGGGCGTCCTAATCTATCCATCTTCTAGGTATTCCCCCCCTTGTGATGTACCAATTTGATCCGTATCTATGGGACGTTTTGATCACCCTCATTCCATCTCCGCAAGACGTCAAACTCGCAACCTACCTCGTAATAAACATGAGATGCCTGAGGAAACCCTAGGAAGACAAGCCTTTGGTGTAACCGTCTCTGTGAGACGTTTATCTTGAAACATACCCTGTGTTAAACACGGGAAGATGAGGAAAACCTCAGATACATGCCTCGGGTTCTGCACCTTTGAGATGCCCTCTTATGAGGGAGAATACAGGTTCCCCTATGTCCACACACCCAGAGATGCCCCGACATGCCTGATGTTGCCGTCTACTCCGACTGAAGGTCACTACCATGTCAAGACACTATGGATAGTCTTGACGAAAGTAGTGTAATTAACCAGCGTCTAGGAAGATATGGCACCGGGAATGAGATTCATGAACAACATATTAAATCTATGAGGGAGACCCAGACTAGGTGATGAGTTCTGAGGAGGAATACCCGGAATGAAGAACTGACATCCCATCATCCTGTTTCGATCAAGGAGAATATGTCCCTGAACAAGGAACAGAAGCCTCCCACCTTTGGAAAGCAGGAATACGGGGAAACAACAGCACGTCCTCACAGACGGACGTGCGCGCCCAGGAGAAAGCGTCAGAAACACCATGTCAGAAATAACTAGATCCAATTAAATACATTGGATAAACATTCATAGTTAACTCTCTAAATATTTTCATTGAATTCACGGAACATTAGCGAATACTTTGATGAGATATACCAGGATCACCCACCATATATGTTTTACATGGATTACTCATTGTATAAGTTTTATTGGAATCTCCCATTATATATGTTGTATTAGTCTCACCCTTCATCATATATAATTCTAAAATACGATATCATAAACAATTTTTTTTTAATATTTCACATTATATCATAATAACATTAAAAATCTATTTTTAACCCATAATAAAAAAACATTCCATTTTCACATAAAACTAGGGAGAAATATCCCTTTATTTTTTAGAAATGATTTATAAAGAAAAATTCCTAAAATATTGTGAAAATGACTTAATTTGAAAATAACCATATAAAATTATAGAGGAATATATAAAAAAATGAAGAGTCATGACAATGGAAAATTCCATTCATACAATATATGCTAAAAATCATTCTTTTAAACATTGGATAAAAGAGTCAAAAGTTAACTGTACATATAATAATAAAAGTATTACTTTTTAAATCATTATAAGGAATGTAAAATATCATCAAAATGATATTTAACAAACATTGAAGCATAAATAAAAATTCCCTTGAAGCATTTAAAAGAACATGGATATGGATAAAAAAGAGTTAAAAGAGAAAAATTTAAAAGAGTTTTTTTAAATGAAAGTCCCTTACCTCAAGTCTGAATCATCACATACATTTTTTATCTTCCTTCTCCATATATTAACTCTTTAAATTACAACTTATCCCTTTTAGGTTCAGGATTTTGGTGAGACTATAACCTCTAGGAGATGGGGAATAATGTTGGGGAGAGACTCGGGAAGGTGTAGATGAAATATAGTTCTAAAATGTGTGCGGCATAGAGAAGATGAGGTCCCCTTTTATAAGTGTGGGGAGGGGCATTATTGGAAATAATTAATGTATTAAATCAATAAAAATTATTTTTCTTGGAAAAATGGACCCAAATCGATATGTTTCAAATATATGTGAGGATGAGTCAAAATTACATCATACAGTAAAATTTGATTAAGTTTGGGTGATGTTTTAATCAATATCTATTAGTTTTAATCCACTCTTAACCCTTTTGAGGATTATTGCAGTGCGAATGGTTTTTACACGAAAGGGGTAAATGAAGATACTATAAAATGAAAATTTACCAATTAATGGACTATGGTTGATATTCTCAACCATTTCCTATGAATGTGACATATGATAAATGTTTTGTGAATTTTAAATCATTTAATGATATATTAAATATTATAATATTTAATTAATACCATTTTTGGAAATATTCATTTTATTTGACATTAAACTCATCAAGATCGCCATAAAATCTAAATAGAAACCCTTTACACATCCCTAACATGTTGTATTTATATATTAATTTTTCTGGACACTAAAACTAACCTAGACACTAATACTCACCCATACAGTTTTTCTTTTATTATTTTTAAAATCAAGTACATGATTTTTCTACTAGTTTCCTAACAACATATCTGCGTTCCATAAACATATAAGGTAATTATTTCCTCAATAAAAATTAAAATAAAATTTCCAAGATAAATAACATTCATATTTTCAGTATCCATTTATAACAGAACATACAAAAATTTTATCCCCATGAAATAAGTTTAGATATATTAAAATAGAGTGTTGTTTTTTATTCATTATTTTAAATTTTATTAAGGTCATTATCACAGCCAAGTGGAATGAATTTTACACCATTTTGATCATTTTATGGACATGGTTGAAAAAACATATCCAATATAATAAATATAAGGGTTAGATAAATTTTTAGTCCTTATCACATCATTTTTAACCATAATTACCCAATTTACTCTTAATATGGTGACAAATATTCACAATGTTCACTATTCTTAATGATAAAAAATAAAAGGTAACTTTCATTGTTTTGTCTTTTTTTTTAAATTATTTCTCCTTATATTTTTTGTCTTTTTACTCTAGGTCCCCTTTTTAATTTTGGATAAAAATGGATGTTTGGGGGAGGACAGATCTATGAACATGGTTGGCGCATGGTTAGTGTAAACCATGTGCCCAACCCAGGTAATCGTGTGGTAGAAGTCATAAACTACAACACGAATATGTTCCTCTACGCAGGTAACCATGTGCTCTGGATAGAGCAAGCACACAGTTTCTGCATGATTTATTAAAACATATGGTCAAACCATGCGCAATGTACAACTCATTAAACATTTAAATTTTACCATTTCCCCATTCCAGATTTAATATCTATTCCTCCCTTATTCTTCCCCACATAGTATTTTCAACCACATCAGGCCACCATGCTCCCTCAAGATCCCATGTACACTAATTTAATAAGTGAATTTAGTGTGGAAACATAAAAACTCTTTATGTAAGTAGATTATTTTCTTGTTTTTGGTAATTATTTTAGGGGTTATTCCCTCTTTATTGGGGTTCTAATTTTACAGTAGCTAGGGTTTCATCTCAATTATTTAATTTTGGGTTTTTAGGTTTCATCTTTATGATTAGTGTTCATTTTTGTTTTCTTGTGGTGCAGTTTAGGTTTGATTAGAGTTTTGCATCGATTTTAAGAATTTGGAATCAAATGGTAAATTATTCCATGATTAAAAATTATTTACTGAATTTATTTTACTTTCTTCAAAAATTTATCATGTTCCGTGATAATTATTGGTGGGGGAAAAGTGGGTTTTGATAAGATTAAATATGATTTTGATTTCAAAATGTAATTTCTATCTAAAATTAGGTGTGTTCATAATGTGAAACATTATTGTGTCCCTTGGTTTTGTTTTATAAATTGGGAAACTAGTTTATTAAATTCTTTAAGCTCTTCGAGTCATATCTTGATATAGGTTTGGAGTGAGGTTGAATTTAAAAGAGGGGTTTGGGTTCATTTTTTGTGTAAAAGACTTTTAGTGATTCTTGAAATTATTTTATATATTCTTTAGATGATTTAATAAATTATGTAAGAGTTTCAGAACATATATGGAAAAGGTTTTGGTGTGTGTATTCTTTTAGAATGTAATTTGGGTGTTTAAGTGGTGTAATTTGATTTATAATTCTTTGTTTGGTTAATGAAATTTACAAGTAGTGTTTTGTTACATGTGAAACATGATTGATCACAAAAGGGAAACCTGATTATCTATATGGGTATACTAGGAATAGTATGCTAGTGATTAGATCGTGGATATGACCATGTTTCACGTAGTATTTCTAATGATGAAAATACTAACTAAATATGGATGATCAATTGAGACCACTAGATTTTTGGATGTCTCTCCTCTCCTGGGGCTCGTTCACGATAAAGCTACTGGTCATGGTTTCTTTAACACATTTCACTAAGATACGAGGTTCCTAGGGTCCCATTGCATGCTAGTGCCTATGGGTATTTCCCTCTGACTAGTTCCCTTTATCTATATCAAGCTTACCATAAAAAAATTGTATGTTTGGTTGTTAATTTTAATGGAAAGTGTGTTTTATTTAATGTTTATTTCATTAAAGTTGTTTCTCATTCAAAAAATGTTTTACTTAAAATTTCAAATAGAATTTCCTTTTGATAAAAACATGAGACATTCCAATATAATAATTTTTAGAGCATAGAATCTTGTATTCGGTGGAATCCTCCTAGGATGAGGATCACTCCCTACTTACAACTTTAGATGTTAGTATACATGAAAAATATTTGACACAGGTAAGGGAAAGGCCTTTAGAAATGGTGGTTCGAGTTGCTAGAGGTCCATATTGGGGTGGCATTATAGAGATAGAATGAGGGTGGTTCCCCTTACCTGTGGCATTTTTTGTGATAGAATTTTTGTTCTTTTTTTGTTGCATCCTTGTTTGGTTTTGACTTAAACTTTATAAATCAATTCTGATAATTGTTTAAGGATTGTTTGGGTGGAATTTTTCAGATTTGGTTTATTCATTAATGTTGGTTTTTTAATGCATATAAATTTAGGTAAATCATTTCCACTCATTATTTATGATACTTGAGCATTTGTAATTACCCTTGAAGATAGGGAAATCCCAGTAGGCCTTTCCAAGGATGGGTTGGGTGCCGGTTTGGTTGATGACCCAGCTTGGTTAATGAAAAAATGGTCTCAGGGAAGGTTTATCTATTTGGTTCATTTCATTTGGGATGAGTCTGGTTAGACCAGAGCTAGGACTGTTAGGGATTAGAGTTCTAGTTTCAAGTAGGTTGTTGAGCCAGCACACCATGTGACAGAAATCAAGTCTCCATGGTATGTTAGGATTTATGTTTGACTTCTCTTACAAGAGGGACATGAAGGCTGCAGAATGAATGTTAAAATTTGGTGGGGGTGATGTGGTTTAGTTATTTTTTTGGTGTGGTAAGTTTGATTTATTTATATTTGATGTTATTGGTGAAATTTTTTAGAACTATTATACTCATGTTTTCTCTTGTGAGTCTTGATTTCTGTTGCAACATGCATCCTTAGAGAGCTCCCTTGTAACCATGAGAGGAAGCGAGAGAGAGTTATCTTCCACAACATGATTAGAGGTAGGTAAAAACTGTGCTCGGAGTTGTTTTGGATTTATGATAGGGAGTGGGTCCTGCTCCATCTCTAGTAAGAGATGATGAATGTAGTCCTAATATGGTCAAAGACTAGGAGTATCTCAAGAACAAACCTCCTACATTCTATGGTAGCATAGTGCCTCAGGAAGAAGAGGAGTAGATTGATAAAATAGAGTGCATGTCTGAGTTCTTAGATATTCATGAGAAGGTCAGAGTAAAATCCGCCTTGTTCTTGCAAGAGGGTCCCAATTGGTGGAGGTGGGACTCATTACTTCAAGCTGTGATGTTTGGTCAGATGAGCTGGAATGAATTCAAGGCTATCTTAAATGATCTATATTGTCCAAATGTCTTGGATTATACCAGTTCTCAAGAGTTAATGGATCTTGTTTAGGGGGACCAGTCCAGGATGTATTGTGTTAACCACTTTTCCATTGTTGTCCGATAAGAACCTGAAATAGTCTCTAATGATCAGATGAAGTCTCAGAAGTTTGAATGGTGGTTATGCCCAGAGATCAATTCTCATGTATTCCTAGTCAATATAAATACCTTTACTGAGGTAGTTTATCAATCTTGTATGGTGGTGATTGACCACATTGAATGTATGTTTTCTATGGGGAAATGTTAGTGATGGGTAGAGGGGGTTCATCTATGAAGAAGTGGAAGAGGGATGAGAAGGGGAAATAGTGAGCTAGTAGTTCAGTACATCCTTCCAGACATTCATCATCTGCAAATTCGGATGCAGGGTTTATCATGTTCCATTAGTGTGGGGGGACAAGGCACATCCGACCTATATGTACATCTCCTGTGAGGCCTTTTCATCAATTTGATGTAATGGGAAACATGCAGCATCTCTTACGTGTGACACATATATACTATAGTGGGAACGATTTGTGGATTCCAATGGAGTATCAGTCTAGTTTGGGCCATTTAGGATGATGGGATCTAAGATTGGTGGTTGTGGCAGTAGGACCAGTTCTATTTAATGTAGAGATAGCTCTGGGTAGAGGTGCAAGTGAGAAGTCTTTCTCAAGAGGAGACCAGTCATCATCATTTTGTTTATCAGGCACTAGCGGGATAGGATGCAAGGCCCTCAATAGGTCGAGGATCCATTTTGATTTCATATTTTATAGAATATGTTTTATTTGATATTAGTGCGTCTGTTTCTTTTATCTTTTCCCATATTTTGAATCTTTTGAACTTGGAAACTAAGATGATATCTTTTTCAATGGAGTTGGTAATGCCGCTGCGTAAGATGAAGTAGCATGGATTCATGTGCTCATCTTGTGTTCTCTCTATGTCAGTGGTTGAGATGGAGTTGGTTATCCTGGTCTTGTATATATACATTTTCGATGTAATCCTTACCATGGATTGGTTAGTGTAATTCCAAGTGCATATAAAATTATATAGGTGATGGCTGAGTTTCATGGAACCTGATGGGAGTCCTTGGTTATTTCTTTGGGAATATGATCCTCAGTTGGGTTGTGTGAGACCTGCACTCCTACAGTTGGTAAATGTTTTCTTTCATTTATCGTCTTATGTAATAGAGGATGGTGGTGGTGATCCTATGGGTGGATTACCTCATATGGTGGATGACTTCCCTATGTTTTTTAGATTATTTTCAAGTATTACCCTCAATGAGAGAAGTGGAGTTCTCAATTGATTCAGCATCAGGAACATGGCCTATATCTCTTCCCCCATATCGTATGGACACCATCGAGTTGAGGGAATTGATGATATCACTGGACAATTTGGAATCCAAAGGGTTCATTCTCCCAAGTGTATCTCCGTGGGCTAATCCTGTTCTATCCGCGGAGAAGGACGACAGATCTCTCTAGTTGTGCATCGACTTCCAAAACCATGATAAGGTAATTAACAAGAATAGACACCCTTTTCCCAAAATTGATACTTTGTTCCACCAACTAAAGGGGGAAAAGTGGTTCTCCAAAATCGACTTTCAGTCAGGTTACCACCAAATCGGGGTGAAAGAGGCTGATATCTCCAAAATAGAATTCCAATGTTGGTACATCCACTTAGAGTATTTGGTCATTCCATTCAGATTGACAAATGATCCAACAGCCTTTATGGTTCTCAGGAATTGGGTGTTCCTCTAGTATATTGACTCATTTGTTGAGGTATTTATGGACGACATTGTAGTTTTTTTGGATCTGAGAAGGAACATCAGAATCATTCAAGGATTGTTTTGGGAAATCTATGGAATCGTAAACATTATAGAAAGATTCTAAATTACATATTTTGGATCAGGGAGGTGAAGATTTAGGTTCATGTGATTTCTAAGTAGGGAGTTTTTTTGGACCCTGAGAAGATTACGGTCATTATGCCATGGAAGAAGTTGATTTTTTTTCGAGATTAGGATTATTATTATCCTGGAAGGATATTAAATATGGTTGTTTCAGGATTCTATCGACATTCCTCATGCATAACCCCTCTCACACATAATGGGTTAAAGTTTAAACGAAGCCCTGAGTATCATGAGTCCTTGGAAGAGATGAATCTTCTATTGACAACCACACCTGTGTTGATCCAGATAGAAATTGGGAGGGAATACATAGTTTATTACGATGCTTTGGGTATGGACGTGAGGTGTGTGGTTATGCAAGATGAACATCTACTGTCGTATTGTTTTCTCCAACTCAGACAACATGAAAATAATTACCCAACCCATGAATTCGAATTAGAAATGGTGATTCATGCCTTGAATATATGGTGGTATTAACATTTGGGGGAGATTTTTTTGGTCTATTCTAACCATAAATGTTCAGCCTGCATCTTCTACCAAAAGAAAATCAATTTGAGGCCATTCCATAGTATCTAATATCTACAAGGATATAATTTTGAAATAATTTATACCCCAAGAAATGGGAATGTGGTGGATGACACCTTGAGAAACAAATTTCCAATTCATGCTTTGAGGAAGTCCAATAATGAAAAGATCTTTATGGGGATCTTTTTCCCGATGGACTTGGAGACTAAGGAGCACAATAGAGGTGATTTCATGGAATTTTTTTAGTTGGATCCTTCTTTTATGGGGTTGATTCAGTGGGATAAACATGGTGATCTTAAGAGATAGTGGTCTTTGTAGTTTCTTCATGGTGGGGAGACATTTATTGTTTCATCTCCATCTCCAAAGGGAATATAGTGCATTAAGGTATGTTTTGTGGTTCTGTTTTCTCTAAGGATGGTTGTGATGCATGATAGACACCAATCTTAGTTGGTCATTAATCCCTAAGAAAAAAACACATATTATGATGTTCGTAGGTTGTTTTTGGGGTAAATCAAGAGGTGAGACATAGATTATTTTGTATCAAGGTGTTATACATGTGAGAAATTAAAGGTAGCACATCAATGGCCCTATGGTTTGCTTCATCCATTTCGCAATCTTTCAGAGATGTTGGACGATATCACAATGGATTTTATTTTCGGATTACCTCATAAACATCAGGTAAGGAACACCATTTGGGTGGTAATCGATTGTTTGACCAAATCTACCCATTTCATTCCAATCATATATTCAGTTATTGTGGATGATATGGTCTGATTATATGTTTAAGAGGTGGTAAGAGTTCATGGTGTGCCATTAATTGTTTTTAGATAGGGAGCCACATTTCACCTATCACTTCCTGGATGGCCTTCAAAATGCATTGGGGTCCTAAATTAAGATGAGTATGACATACCATCCTCAAATGTACGGTCAGATGGAGCGGGTAAATCAGATTCTAGAAGACATGATTTTTGCTTCTGTTTGATATTTTAGAGGATTATGGGATTTCCATTTGTGCGTGGTTGAATTTGTTTATAATAATAATTAAAAATATTCAATATTAATGGCCCCTTTTGAGTCACATTATAGTCAGCCGTGTCACTATCCATTATGTTTAGTTGAGGATGGTGAGAACTCACATTTGGGACTGAGCGTTCTGCAAGATATGTATGAGAAATTCAAGTTGATCAGGATGTAGTTATTGATAGCTAAAATTTTCCCAAAAATCTATGGTAATTAATGGTGTTGAGATCTTGAGTTTTTAGTGGGTGATTGGGTGTTCATGTAGGTGGCCCCTCGATTGGGTCACCTTCATTTGTGAAAGTAAGGAAATCTAATAAAGAGGTACATTTAACCTTTTGAAATCATCAAGTGAATTTAAAAGGTTAAATACATGTCAGATTTTCCGTCATAGTTGATATCGATTCATGACATATTTCATTACTATAAATTAAATAAGAACAATCTGGATCTATCCCATGTGTTTAATTGGGAAGAGTTGAAAATAGAGCCTGATTTATCAGTTTTTGAATGGTCGATGTAGAGAGTGGATTCCCAAGAGAATGTGCTTCATGGAAAGCCTATTCTAGTGGTATGTGTTGTTTGGCATCATGGGAATGAATTTCATGAGACTTGGTAGTGGAATGTTTGTGTTGTGCAAGAATATATGTTTTTATTTTCCAACCAAGATTCGAGTGGAATTTCATGCGGTAGAAATTTCTCTTTGTGGGGAGAATGATAACATTCATGTCTTTATTTTCAATATTTCTCATTATTTGTTTTCTAACATTTCCCCATAGGATATATATTTAATTTTTGAGAAAAAGTTATGTTATTGGTGGACAGAACCATATCCAATGTCGGTGAACAGTTAGTGTAAACCGTTCTCCCAACACCAGTAACCATGCGGTAGAAGGTAGAATCTACAACACAACTACCTCATAACCATGTGCCTCGGCCCAGGTAACTGTTCACTCTAGATAGACCGTTCACATAGTATCCACATGGTTTAATAAGCCGTGTGGAATAACTATGTGAAATGTCCATCTCATTAAAAATTGAAATGTTACCATATATTCCTTTCTGGATTTAAACCCTATTCGACCCATATTTTCTCCCACTCCAGATTTTCATTCATAGAAGGCCTCTATTCTCCCTCATGCTCCGCTGGACACCCATTTTTGAAGGATATATAGTAAGGATACTTCAAACAATTCTTAAATTAAGTGAGTTTCTATCTATTTTTTCATCTTTTTTAGGGTTTCTTCCCTCTTTATTGGGTTTTATCTTTTCTAGGTTCTTTGGTTTCTCCCCTAGTGTTTAATATTAGTTTTTTGGGTTCTATATTCCTTATGAGGGTTCATTTTTTATTTCTTGTGGTGTGGTTGATGTGTGGTTAGAGTTTTGCATCGATTTTTAGTATTTCGAAACCAAAGGTGGGTGGTTCCATATATAAACATTATTCTGTGATTTTATTCATGATAATTTAATAGGTTCTTTTATTTTTGAGGGTGGTGTGAAAGTGGTTTTTGATAGTATTAAATATTTTTTTTATTTTAAAATGTAATTTCTATGTGAAGTTGGCTGTGTTCATTATGTAAAACCTTGTTGTGTCACTTGGTTGTGTATTATATATTGTGCAATTGGTTTATTAAATTATTTAAGGGATGATAATCATGTTCTGATATGGTGTTGGTGTGTGGTTAATTTTAAAAGTTTTATTTGGGTTGATATTTTGTGTGAAATCCTTATAGTGTTTCTCAAAATTGTTTTCTAAATTGTTTAAATGATTTATTAATTTAATTAAGATTTGCAGAACATATTTGGAAAAGCTTTATTGTGCATATGATTTTTGAATAAAATTTGGTTGTGAATGTGGTGGTATGTGATATATAATTCCTTTTTTGGATGATTTAATGTACAAGTGGTGTTTTGTGACTTGTGAAACATGATTAAGCACAAAGGGGAAACTCGGTTATCTATTTGGGCAGACATGGACTAGTATGCTTGTGACTCGGAAGTGGATATGGCCTGATTTCATTTGGAGGGAATGAGGATGAAAACACTCACTATACAAGGATGATGATTTTAGACCATTGGAATTTTGTATTTCACTCCTCTGCAGTGGCTCGAGCATGAGAAATCAGTTAGTAATGGTTTATTATAACACATTTAACTAATATATAAGGTACCTTAGGTCCCATTGCTAGCTTTTGCCTATGAGTATTTCTTATGACTAATTATATTTGGAAATATCACACCAACCATAAACATAAAGTATGTTCGGTTGGTAATTTCAAAGAAAAGTGTGTTTAATTTAATGATAATTTCTTTAAATTTGTTTCCCCTTTAATGTTAATTTCCATGAAATTGTTACTAGAATTTACTTTTTATAGAAACGTGAAATGTATTTGTCTTATAATTTTTATAGAATGAAATATTGTATTGGGCCGAATCCTACTGGAATTAGTCTCACACCATACTTAAAACTTTGGGTGTAATTAGTCTTGGTAATGTTTGAAACGGGTAAGGGAAAGGCCTTTGGAGATGGTGGTTTGGGTTACTAGAGGTCTGTCTTGGTGCGGTGTTGTGAAGAAAACTTGAAAATTGACCCCCCTTGACATGTGGTGGTTTTTGTAATATAATTGTGGTTTCTTTTGGTTGTATCCTTTTTTGGTTTTTACATAATCCTTGTAACTCAATAATGATTTTTTAAAGGTTTTTTTGGTTTGAATTTTTTAGATTTGGATTATTTGTTATTATTTTGGGTTTTTAATGAATATAAAGTTGGCTAAATAATAACTAATGTTTATTTATGGTACCCATTCACTTGTCCAATCCCATAGGGATATGGAACTCTCTACAGGACTTGCCACAGACCGGGTCAGGTGCCAGTATGGATGATGACCTAGCTTTGTTCATAACAATAACTATTTACCAAATCTGGACCTCCTAATTCTTAATATGAAATCTATTATTAATGATTAAATTTATAGAATTAATAGATATTTATTTAAGATAAAAATAGAAAACACAATGAATGTTTTTTAGAAAATTGTGTTTGAAGCCCAAAATGAACTTATACTAAAATTATGTATAATGACGATTCATATGTAATTAATTATATTATACCTAAATAAATGAATCTTTTGTTACATGATGTTAAAAAGAGACTTTTAGTTTTTTTATATAATGAAAATAAACAATAGTTTTACAAATATCAGTTTTTTTAATATTCATTGAAAAATCAATATTTTCAGAAAAATAATAAAATATGGCAGTAATATAATTTTTAAATAATATTTTAAAAAATGGAGTACATTTTTTCAATTTCAAATTATAAAATTTAGAAATTAAAGTTAAAAAAACTTTTTTTATAAAAAAAGTTTTTTAATAAGAATTAAAAATTTTCATTTTTATTGAAAAATTAATATATATTATTAAAATTAATTAAACAATATAAAATCTAATTAATAAGTATTAACAAGGAATGAAATTTATTTTATATTAACTATACCTGATTTGTTATAATTACTATTTCCAAAGTACAATCTTTATTTAAGGAGCTATTTCATCAAGGAAGATGATATCAAAGAAATAAGTATCTTCCTTAGAGTAAAATAGAAAATAAATTAGAGAAATTGAAATATATGGATAAAAGGGTGATATAATATCATATTCAAGTGGAGAATATTGGACTGAAGGAGAAAAAAATTGTGCTGAGAAAATCTTTACAGCTCCAGTAAAATTTAAATCCAAATACCTAGATAAGAGAGATCATGAAATTGAACATGTAACACCATGAATAAAAGATATTTCATGGTGTAATGAATCAAATAAGTAACACATATACCATATAAATAAAACTAGTCATATAATATAAATATAACTCAATGAATGGAATTTGAGACATGAAATGCTTATAATCCAAGAAAAATTCATGTAAATACCCTTTGAAGGAAATGAATTAAAATAAAACATTAAATAACATGAATAGTGAGATCGAAATGATAAATGATATTTAAGTAGTTGTAGATATAGAATTCCAATGAAATACTGGTGTATAATAAGAAATATTTCACTAGGGGTGGAAATTTGAGACAAGAAACCCCTACCATATTTCCAAACATCAAATAAAGTGTCTTAATCTCATGTATAACAAAGAAAAAAATATTAATAATCTATTTTCATAACATAATAACATATATAATCTTTTATAAAATTTATTTATAATTTTTCTCTACAAAAATATTAGTTAGATATTATATGTTTTAAATATCCGATGTGAGTACTCCTGGTCGATTTAAATTAGTTTCGTATTTTCCATGTTGTTCAACATTATTTTCCTGAAGATCATTACTCATAAACTATATAAGGTAATGGAATTAATGTTTTATAATTATTTATTCTGTTATAATTTCATTCTATTTTAGTTTTTTTGTAATACTTTTAATTGAAATCAATTAAGATCATTTTTTGGGTATTTTTAATGAACGAATTTTGGTAGGCCAATTAAATAGTTTAATACTAATATAAGGATTATAGAAAAGTTCAATATTTAATTATTTTTATTATATAAATTTATTTGTTAATTTATTATATAAATCCATGATATTATTTTCTAATATTGTTCAAGTAGGTGGTTAGACTGACCCAAACATGAACATACTATAATAAATTGATGATTATGATTATGAAAGCAGTTTCATTTGGCATAATATCCTTATGAAAAAGTAATTATTATTTTATTCAGATAATTTTATGCTATTTTATCATATTTGAGGATTTATTAATAAATAATAATTAAACCATATGGAAAACAAGATACGTTACATTGTGGAGGAATTAGTCCACACAACACATGCTTAATGTTTTAATTTCATGTAGAGTGAGAAGGAAAGAAGGTGGTTATAATTCATATCTTTATAGTTATAAAAATATTATATATGTGAATTGTTTCCTCAATTTCATCCTTATAATCATGGAAGGGTGTCACTGGGGAAAAAATTATAGTCGCCGCATCAGAGAGACAGTACTTCCTACAATGCCTTAATAATGTTTTTATTTTCCTTAATAGAAAAGGTTAAACATGGTTAATAGTTATTCTATTATCATAATTAAATTCGGTATTAAAAAATAATTATTTCATTATATTGTAATTATGAAATTACAATTGAAAAATTAAGATATAAATGAAAATACGTTAGGAAAAAGAGTACTTAAGTTGAATATTTGCATTTTCCATGGAGAATTCCACAGAAATTGATGTCTTAAGACAATTTAATTTGAATAAACGTTAAAAAAATGTAATATTGTTATAAAATAAGGATAATGGGTATATTTTTAAGTGGAAAATTAAATCATTGATTCTTCTGGAAGGGGTGATGTGAGGCCCCTTTTACAAGAAGTGAGAATACCATTTTTACAGTCATAACCACTTAATAGATTGTGAGGTCATGCTAAAAAAACAAAGTTGTTAAAAAATAAAAAATTATAGAGTTTAAAATAAAATAAGTTCATTTATCTCTCAATAATTCATTTTTAGACATGTTTTAAATATTTTTTTGATCCATTAAGTGTTAGAATACTTACTTTTACCCTTTTTTATTTTAAAATGATAACAAATTTTTTATGTGATTTCATTTTAATGTATAAAAATAAAATTTATATAATTAACTAATATATACATACTAATTATAGATATTATATCAATTTTTTCATGTAGAATTTATATTTTTATGACAAAATCATCTTAACATTAGTGCATCTAACACATTAAAATCTGTTTTTCCAAAAAGTATAATTTTATGATTAAAATTGACATGTAATATAAAAGAGACAATGTATTCTATTTTCATGATACAAATTTTTTTTAAAAAAAATTAAATTTATATGGATTTTATAGAAATAAAAAACATTATTTTACCAAAAATTAATATTTAATTTAAATAATGGACCAAAAATAGTTAATTTTATTTGAAAATATTTGTCACATTTTTTAATAATTGGTTTTTAAATTCATTATGTTATTTTGAAATACACATTTTTAATCCTTAAATATATATTTATTTATGAAATTTTTTTATATGTTTTAGGTTAATAATACTTCTTGATATAGCCATAAACCATACAATTTTATTATAAAATGTGTTTTTAAGTATTCAACTAAATATCAATTATTTCAAAAAAAATATGAACAAATAACCCTAATATACTTTTTAGATTAAAAAATAAAAAATTAATTTCATTATATCGTATTTAAATTATAATATATATATATATATATTTATATTTAAAAAATACAATATATAAAACAAATTCATTGAAAATTGAATTTTTAATCTTTAAGTTCCTTTAATTATATTTCTTATTAATTTATTGATAATTTTATTTTTACATAATAGTTTATAAATTTTAATATTACCTATTATAATAAACCATTAACTATTAATCATTTAATTTATGAAATATTTTGTTGAATTTTTTTTTTTAAAAATATTAATAGAAAACAAAATATGTAATTTTTTTTGTTGGTCGGAGTGGATGAACCAAGAGGGGGGGGGGAATTGAGTATATATAAAAATTTCTATTTAAATTGGTTCTTTAAAATAACATCCCCCAAATAAAAATATACTCAAATTCAGTTTGTTGTGAATTTATAAAAGTATTGAATGTTCAATTAATTTCTCAGAAGATTGATTTGTTCTATGGTTTACCAATCAAGAGATTAGTCAAACTTTTCAAACTAATCTACTAATTTAAAATAGATATAAACACTTCCTAAACCAACTATAAATGTTCCATTTATCTTAATAAGAAATGAATTAAACATAAATCATATTAAAACACAAGACACACTACAAAATGGTTACAAACAAGAAGTTCAGTCTCAAGAAGAGACTAAGTCCTATACATTTGGTGATCACTTTCCAACAAGCAGTTCATATTTATAAAATTTTGATCCACAACCTGGATCAGGGTTCACAAAAGAACACAAGGTTTTCCAGGTCACACTTGACCTCTACCCTAGATATTCTTGGGAAAACTAACAAACAAATGATATAGGATCTCTTCCACTGTTCTACGTGGGATACAAGAGTAAAAAGAGATTGAGTGTGAGGATAATTTGGTATCCTTTTTTTATTCTCCAGAGACAGTGTGTGACTCAAAATAATTCACAGACTTTCTCAAAATGTAAACAGAAGATCAAAATAGAGTTACAAAAGAATAATAGTGATTAAAAATATCTATGTGCTATGCAGTAAAGATCTGGACTCAATGGATGTAGAGAAGATGATATTCGAGTCCTCATCTAGAATTTGGCCTTAGAATAGAGTATTTTAGTCTCTATAATCTAGATTCCAGTTGTGAAAAGGTTCAGATCATTGATGTTTGGATGGTCAGCGGGCTTAAGCATGTTGAATCCTATAATATCAAACTTTATGTGTACTCATGCTTCGAGTTCTTCAATTTTCAATATCTTATATATTCAAAGATTCCGCCTTTTGTTTTTTTCTCACAGGTTCTGAGTATATATTTTAGGTTGAGATTGTGATCCTTTTATACTTCAATGGTTAGTAGGCATGAAGATCTCCCCATGTTCATGTACCTCATACTATCTATGGATTGTCCTACAGAAAACATTAAATAATGGAATAAAAATTTATTTTTCTAAATATTACTTTTAGAAAAAAAAAATTGAATTAATAAATTTGAAAGAGTTATTAATGACTATCAGTGAGTCATTTAAATTGGTCTATAATCATCAGTCTATTAGCATTGATGTGTCAGAATCAGTATGCCAGTATTGGTTTGTCGAACATCGGTGTGTCAAACATCAGTGTCTCCAACATCGGTGTCTCGAACATTGGTGTGTCGAACATGGGTGTGTCGAACATCGGTGTGTCAAACAACGGTGTGTTGAACATCGGTGTCTCGAACAGGAGTGTGCCGAACATCGTATCAGTGCTAGGGACTCTGAGAAACTTATTAAGTGTCTGTCATACACATAACATTACTAGATTATGTGACATCCAAAAATACATGTAAATATACAATTGTAAACATATTGATTCATAAATATAGTTTATTGCCTTATTGAAATATATTGTTCTGTATGGAATAATTTATTTACATAGAGATATTAAATTGTATTAAATATTAGAATATATAGATGGTCATAGTTTGTTATTATTTAAACTATTATAGCATAGAGTGTATAATAATCTCCCACTTTTTAATAATCACAAATTATGGAATACATGTAACTATAAGGAATAATAATAACTAGACTTAGCATACATTACTAGAAGTTACTATTCAATATAATTGACACTTTCCATTGTTTGAGGTTTTAAAATGAATCTCACACTTAATAAATGAATATATATTTTGCTGAGTACATGCCATGGGACTTTGTTATAATTTCTCCCATGAAATTAATAAAGTATTCCTTTTCTCCCCCTTTTTTTATTTTCAAAAAAAAATAAAAGGATATGGTAAGAAGAGAAATATCTTAAAAAACAGAGAGAATAGAAATAGGAGTTCCATTAAGAAGCAAAAAAGTAATGTAAAAAAATAATAAATCCCTATCAAAGACACAATCTATCACTATGGGTTTGTCTTCTGAGGGGATTTTCCTTTATCTAATGGATCCAGAGTAGGATGAGAAGGTTCGGGAGTGGCTGAGGGAAGAGGTGGTCTGAAGATAACACCAGGAAAGGAAACACCTATAACAATATTTTCTTCAAAACTAGGCCTTCACTCGGACAACACGTGACTTGGAGATTGAACTGTAATGACTGGTTGAATCTGGGAAAGATCTATAGAGATAGTCATTAGAGAAGGATGTCGAGAGGTAGTACCAATGGAAGCAGTAGGAGGAACCACAATTACTTCAGCATGAACATGTACATATAGATTAAGGAGGTTGATGAAATCATTATTGATTTCACCACCATATTGCATTCCTTTCCTGAATTCATCATTATTTTCCATGAATTTCTACAGCATAAGGGTAAGCACCTTCAAATGAGTAACATTCTTTTTTAAATATTCAATGATTGGAGGAATTATGAAATTTTATGCTAAAAACATGAAGCTATTGATGATATCATTCTTGGTATAGTCTTAGTAATGTACTTATACACTTTATCTCTAATATCTTTCTGAGCAGTAGAGGCTTCATATGTGCATAACCGTATTATATTGTCTACAAGGGATGTATTGTTATGTACCCTTTCAAAAGTTTCTCTGTCTAAAATACTCTGAAGATTTTGGAGTTCCACTCTCATCACAACCTTGAGAGATATCAAATTAGAAAAAACATCATTCCCAATCATAGAAAAAAATGGGATAGTAATCATTTATCTGAGCTACTCTTTCAACTTCTTTAGATCCACACTTAGTAGATGAGTCCACATGTTTTTATAAACTTCCAATACATCACTAAAGGAGGTATTTATATTAGAGGTTAGACAATTTAACTCATTACTCATCTTCCTTACTTCTTCTATCAGAACGGTATTATGTCTAATGATGGTTTCTAATGTAATAATGTGATTTGGTTGAATCTCCTGGATCACCATCCTTGAAATCTTTGATGTATCTACATCTGGAATACATATTTAAGTAGAGTAATCACTTATGGGTCCAACTAATGCTCTCAATGACTCACATATATCATTTTTTAATCACACCAAATAAACCATAGTGACATAGTCTCTAGGCACTGTCTGTGGTACAGGATCTACTGTTTGAGGTGCAACCAGGGTAATATGACCAATAGGTTCTACTATAGCTCCAACTTGTAGATTAGGAGGAGGAGGAACCCTCTCATCATTCAAGTGATATTCCAACACAAAAAGATTTTATCCGGTATCATTATTACATTCTCGAGTACATGTCTAGTCTCTTGGCTCAACAGTGTCAATCTTTACCCTTAAACCCAGAGGCTCAAGAAAAAATTCATCTTATTCATCATCTCCATCCTATCCTCTAGCCATAATATCATTTCTGGGTATAGTTACCAACTGAACATGAGGTTATTCATGTTCTCCAACCACCTCAACTTCTCTAGGGACCTCCTCAATTTGAGGCACTTGGTCCGTAGATTCTTCCTCATGGCCACCATCCATAAGTTCATTCATTTACTGAATGATTTCTTGATTTTCAGAATTAGTAATCGGTGTTCTGTTCTCATTACCAGTATCTCCATGACCAAAAGCCTCATATTCAATAGGATCATCATCATCACAAGCTCCATGTACAGATTCTTCATTGGATATGTCAACTACTTGTTGTCCCACTTTTAAAGAATCACTTACATGCTCATCATTTCCCCCACTACCATCATCATCATCATCATCATCATCATCATCATCATCATCATCAAACTCCTCATCTGATTTAATAACATAACCATCAACTCCAGTAACCTCGGTCTCTTCGTCATCCTCATCACCTAACAATGGTTCTCTTGAGGGTAAGTCCAAAGGTGGACTAACGGGTCCACAAGACATATCTTTAGGGATTTCAGTAATATCAAGATCATTTCTGTCATCACAAGGAGATCCATCTTCCCTTGGAAACTTAGTCTCAACTTCCTCATTAGAATAAACAGGTTCTTCTCCTGAATTAAGGCATGGATCAACTTGATCCTTTAGTCTTCTAGGATGGTCAATTGGATTGAATTCCTCAAACAACCTTTCATAATCTCCCATCCATCATTTCTTCCATGGGTTCCAGAAGATCATAATTTATTTGCAAATATCTTTTTGAATACAAAAACCACTACATGAACTTATCACTTCATATCCATCTACCACTCAGCTCATCTTCTTTAACATGGCAGATATCATCATAGAATAGTAAAAAAATTTTTCCTTCTTGGATGGATTTATCATATCAGAAACATGCACCATTAGATATCTACATAGGTTCACTTTTATACCATTTATCAACAGATAAATTAGGATTACATACTGATACTTCACATTAGATAAATCTCCCTTTCTTGGGTAGATTTGATGTTTTATAACATAAAAAGTAACCTTGACTCTCTATAATATTCACATGCAATAGTACTCCAAGATTCTCCATTTCCAGTCATATCCTTCAGAGAATCTTTATAGGAGAACAAATCAGAAGAAGGTGGAATATTACCCTGATAATCATCATAGACACCTTCATGAGGAATCTCTAAGCACTCAGCCCATTCCTTAGACAAAAAAGCTATTCCTTTTCCTATTACCAATGATATCATCCTTGCTTCATCAGGCACATCCAGGGATATCATCAAATGTTGATAAAACTCACAAACTAGCTAAGGATAATATGGCCTTTCATTGTTTGAGGACCATATTAACCTTAGAAATTATCAGGAAAAAGTTAGGAAACTAAGAAGAACATTTTCTAAAACTACTATTCCTGATCACATCCAATGAATACAAGGTCTAGGATACTGATAGGTATGATATTGTTCTAAATAATGGTGAAAAAAAATCCTTCTCTAGTTTCTTTTACATTCTAATATCCTAAAACTAAATGCTAAATGACAACATCAGAAATAAAAATAACACATTGTGTATAAGAGTCAATGTGAGCTTTGATTATAGTCAACCAATCAATCCCCAAGATTAAGTCAAATACATACATCTCAAGCATAGAGAAATTAAAAATAAATTTATCCCCATAAATAGTTATAAAACATAACTTTCACATAAAGTATCAAAATTATATTTGTTAAAAACGAGTTTAATGTTTAAAAATAGAAGGCATCATATCCACATGGAAACCTAAATGTGTAACCACATGATATGATATTAATAAAAGGTATTCACCCATATCAAACAATGATTGGATAAGGGTAGAATTCGAGGAAATATTAACTATCACCGTCAATGGTTCATATAGATCCTTCACAATCATTTTATCAACTCTATATTATTTCCTAATCACCACACTATATAATGTTTTACCCTATTGAGATTTAAATGGTTAATTAGTCATAGTATTCATATAATAACCATGGATTTCTCAGTTCTATTGATGATTGTTATTCCCTTACACTCATCCGTCAACGTATAAGATCTATATGAATCACTATATTTGTCCCTAGAACCTGGCTTCTTGAACTACAAGAATAGCACTAACTTTTTCAAATCTCATAGGAATTATGATATAATATAGGATGTGTTGTAAAATATGTATTCATATGCTTAAAATATCTAGACTTGAAAAATATAGTCTTACTCTTCAGTGGAGGAAGCAGGTTAACCGATCTAGTGGCATGATATTGAGATATAACACCCCATTGAGAATATCTGTCCCTCCTTTTCTTGTAAATAGTATTGGATTTCTGACCTATTCGCATAGGAATAAACATGATTCTTCCAACTAAATTTCATGGGATGTGAATTTCTATAATTTTATCCATATTAACAATTTTTGTATAATTATTTAGAAAAAGAACAAAACTCATTGAATTTATTTTTAGTTTCATCTTTAGTTAGAAAATATGTTCCATCAAGGATACACATAAAACAACTTCTTATTAAAAGTTTGATAAATTAATATATTTATCCATATATATTTTCACTTATATATTCTTCTCCTTCACGCTGAAAAGAAGATTGTTCAAGAAATTATGAACATGTGAGGATATAATATTTTATTAAAATATTTCTCAAAATTCTTCCATGAAATGCCTTGGTCTAATTTATCTTGAACTACTAAATTCCAATACTAGGGTACTATGTCCTCAAGAATCTTTGTTTCCTACATTACCTGAATCTCAGTTGATGTTTTAAGGAAATTAATGATTTTTTTGTCATATATAGCCACTGTTATTCTTTTTTTGGATCAAAATCACCACAAAATATGGGTGTATTTTTGTTGTGGGACTGAAAAAAAATACCAACTTTACTTTGTTCATCCCATCGATTCCCTCAATACATAGCCTAAAAATCCTTGACAATAATATGAACCAATGGTTGGTTCACCTATGTCTTAGGTGCAATCACATTCTCAGTAGCCTCTTCTGGTTGATTATTATTGTTCCTAACTAGTGTAATTCGCTATAACCAAAATAAAATAATATTTTGTTTTAGTATTTAGAAATTGAAGAATTAATAATTTATATTTTACCACAATAGACATGTCACAAAAAGGTTACCAAAATTAAAAAATCTCTACTTTCTAACAATTTTTTAAAATTACACCATGTTTTTTGAAAATAAATTTTTTTGAACTATTTTAAAAAATAATCAAAATTTTCAACATATCATAAATGATTATTCATAATGAATTATGAACTCCAAGTGGGAAATCATTTCTATCAATTATTATCATTCTCTTCTTGTTGGATAATCCCTTGACGATGAGGTTACACCTTCTATAACTGTCTCATAACACTAACATACCCAAACTACCTAGTAACATGATGTTCAACATACATAAGTTATGTATGACTTGTTATTCTAAAAATTATTATTCTGAATATCCTACACCTTGATACCATCCCAAAATATAGACTTAAACTAATCCCTTATCACAGACAGAATAAGATCATTCCATTTGTAATATCATGTCCCTCACCCATTGTCCTCGAAAGTTGTAGGGGGTGATCCTTGACTAAGGTGACACCCCTAAGACATCACATACTAGAAATCAGTTACATGGGATTCAAAAAAAATTGAAGAAGATTTTTCCATTGAAAATAAAATTTCCAACCATCATGAAAATAACCCAATAAACCACTGAATGATTTATGAGTACAAAAACACCAAACATTTTGAAAAAGACTACATCATTTTACAAGAGGAATAAAAGTGACATAATGAATCAAAGCAATAGATAAAAAACCCAAAGACACTAAAGACACTGACCATCCACATTCAAAATGATCGATGATACAAATCCACATGCCCCTCCATGGTTTCAAGAATTATCACTAAAGAACTGTGATTCATTTCCTTTACATATGAATCAATTAATAACATCTAAAAAATCACCAATGTTCCCATAAAGTGGTTCAATATAAAACTATGTAATATTTCCCTAATAAATTACCTACCATCATAGTTAGGATATAACATGTCAGAATACTTATATAAATCTTTTGAAACAATGTAATTAAGTTTATAACAAATCGAATAAATTTTTGGAATTGAAACAATTTTCCATGGAAAGAAATTCATCAATTCTTATGAACATTTCCCAAATCCATTTTGAATACTTATTCAAAAAATCCCCACACACTAAAATGCATTACCAAGTGATAGGTCCATGCTCATGAGAAATTTATCATCAATCTACCAAGTCCTTAAACGGAATCCAATACAAATTTCCCCAATAGAACACACCCCTTTCAATGGATAATGTCTAATGTAGATGAATACACGCCAACCATGTATTCTAAAACCAATTCCATGAAACTTTAGTTAGAAAATTACCTTTTATTGAAAAACATTCTACAAATATTTTTCCATTCATGAATAACAAACCGTATTTTCAAAAATCATCAGTTTAAAATCATGAAGAAAAGTCACATTCCATATAATGATCCAATTTCCAGAATTACACAAAACAATCACTAAAGTTGTTTTACATCAAGAAACACACATAAATTTCACAATTTATTTAAGAAATTAAATAAATTTTAAACTGAAGCATCATATTCTAATCAATATGAGTCGATAGAGAAGCCACCTACCTCTCAAACATAGGTTAAAATGAATAATGGCACAAAAACATTAAAAAATCATCTTACATCATCATGATTCAACCATATATCTTATTACCTTCAATAAAAACATTTATATATCATCATGATTGACATCACACAACATATTTATGTCCCCATGGGATTTGATTTATGATTCTATGAGAGGTAAGAATATGGAAAATAACAAAATCAATGATGAAAAAAACTTATCAACGAGTCTGGGTCTCCAACGCACATAGATTCTTGTAGGAATCACTCCTAGATTAAAACTAATGGTCTTTATTACATTGTGTGGAGGTGTAATTTTGTTCATAACCAGTTTACGGTAAAAATTCATAATTTAAGAGGTAAATCAGATTAGATACAATTTTTTTTTAAATTTTCCATGATGAAAGGTTAAGATGCAAGGTTTGGAAAACTGTGCACTAACCATGGACGAGCTAGTACATATAAACACACATTTCATGGTTGGATTACATAGTTTGACAAACCAGCCAACCATGATCAACCCCACTATACATATTTTTATAGTATCTCTTAGACCGCCACATGTTTTGGCCAAACCATGTTCCATGTCATATAACTACCGAGTGACCATTATTTATTAATCATGATTTCCTAGAGATGTTTCACAGTATAAACTATCTGTTCTCAAATCAAAGACCTCCAGAAAAGTCAAAAAACATCAAAAATAATTTCCAAACCTCTTGAATCATAACCCAAATAATTTATATGCTTAAAATACATAAATAACGTACAATTCACATGAAATTGGGTGTTCTACGAGTTTACTTCCATGTGGCCTTGCCTCTAATTTTATCTTAGGTACATGATATAATTATTATTTTAATGTCATGGAAACATATGCTAGATTCATCTATTATTTTGATCCCTAAAGTATTTTATTTTGAAGAGATTAATTATTACAAGGAAGAACCAATTTAGATTCTGGATCACAGAGATAACATTCTTAGAATAAGGTAAATTATCCATTTAAGGATTTATAATAATACCATATGGTTGAAGAGATATAGAAGAATATGAAAATGCAATGAAGGAAAGATATCCCCACATGTTCTATAAGTGAATAAAATAGAAAGGATACACTTTTAAAAATTGGGTAGCAATTTAACAACTCTAGTAATGATAAAATAACCAATTTTCATGTACATTAATAGGTGGTCACTGTATAGTTACATACATTATAAAAATATCATGTATTTGTAAAATATAAAATGAAATACTTTTATTAAACAATTTTATTATAAATATTTATCTAATATTTATATTAAAAATATTAAAATTTTAATTTTTAAAAATGAATTTTAATTTTTAATTCATCATATCAAAAATATCAAAGGGGGAAATTTTGGGAATTTTTTGGAAAGTATTTATTTTTAGATGAAAAGTGAAAAATATCATTTTTGTGAAACTGTTATTTATTATCAATAAATTTAATCATTTAAATGTCCAATTATACATAAAATTTTATTTTTTGTAAAATAAGTTTTCTTGTGTTTTTTAATTCAATTAATTTCATTTGAATCATCTTAGTATTGTATTTGAACATATTTTTTGGGGGTAAAAATCATATTTTTTCTGGAAAATATTTTATTATTCATAAGGGTTTCCATTTTAATTTATTAATACAACTCATAATGGAGAATGAATTATAAGAAATTTTTAGAATATATGTTTATTAATTTTAGTTTTAATTAAAATATTGATGATTACTTGTTAGAAAGTCAATATAAAATCATCAAATGATTGAAAATTACATTTATTAAAAAAAACACTATTCGTAATGTCTATGGTATATGTTTTAAATTAAATTATGTAACTCCTATGAATTGAATTTGGAGAAATCGAATCTGTATTTGGAATTAGAATAATTTATATTACATAATATGTTCAACTTAATTGTTTTCCAAATAAATAGTGATAACAACATAAATCATTTACCTCAGTTAAGGTGAATACTGATTTATTATGGGTTTAAAATAAAATGAAATGTGTTAAAATTTTCCAAAAAGTATTATAAATTATTTTTGATAAACAAATATTTACTTAATATAATCTGATTATTGTTAAATGTTCATTTTTTATATCCTTACGGCTTGTGTAAAACGTGGGTATAATGTTTTCTGTTCAAAAATTCCAAATGTCTCATCTCCCCCACTTATAAAAGGCATTCCCATCTCCTTTAAAATTTATGCATTAATAGCCATTTGGTTCAGCCAATACCTACCCAAATACCTTCCTTATATCTATCAACATTTATTAGAAGCCAATATTTTTCCATAAATCTAATCGAGGGCTGATTTAGGTGTAATATTAAAATTGTGGTATAAAGAAGATGTATTGTTCTTAACCAAGAATTGTTTTTATTCATCTTCAAACTCCTTCAAATCATCTTTATCCTCTCTAATATAATAATAATAGTATCCCTCATGTACTGATATTTTAATATTTTAATGTAATAACATATATTTATATAAGTAACTACTCATAAAAAATATATAATTGGGATATTTATGTCAAGAATTTATTCTCATCCATTTGTGGACATTTTCATGTTTATATTTTGAGTGAAATTGGGTCATAAATAATAATTTATAGAACCATATAATAGAAAGTTGAAACTTACAATTAGTATAAATATTTTCCTATAATGTAAAACTTTTAAAATAAATAATGATTTCTTTTCATGTAAAATATTCATGAATTTAATCAAGACTTCTCCCTTTAACTTACCTATCATCAAATCCTGAGAAAAACATTTTAGAAACATTGGATGATCTCAAAAGGCTGAGTAAGAGATATAAAAAAGGAAATTTGTTAGTACAATAAAAACATGAATGTTCATATAATGTTTACCATTATCTTAAAATTTCATGGAGCATTTCAAACTAAATGTTTTCACATGAAAAACACACAATTTTAAGTCAATAAATATCTTTAAAACCCATAATAAGAAAATAAAACAACTTTTTGGTGACTTATAAGATAATATTCATAAAAACATATCAAACCCATGTTAATTGGTTTAAAAAAATGACTTAGAATCAATATAATAAATACCCAATGTAGTGGATTGCAATTTAGGAACCCCCATCATTTATGAAATAATAGGGTAGCCCGATGCTAAATGGGCCACTATATCATATATGCTATAATGGGACCCCCCATCACTATCTTGTCCACCTCATTGTACAAGAAGTAATGGGATCACCTAGTGCTATCTAGACTTCCCCATCATATAAGTTGTAACGGGCTCACACGAATCTATTTGGGATGCCCCATAACAAAATTCTCAAGTCCCATTTTAGGAAATAAAACACATTATTATGGAACCTTTTCTTTATAAAATCCCTTGAAAAAATATAGTAAACTAATATATAAACACATTCATATAAAGATAACCATTTATTTAAAAAATAAATTCTCAATAATATATTGAAATTTTCTTTTGAAAAAACATTTAAATAAAAAATGTAATGAAATTAAAATCAGAGGGGCGTTAATTTAATATAATAATAAAGCATCCAAAGGAAGCTATAAATTAAACAACAATCATTTTCGCATAAAAAGAAATTTTCACCATTCCGTTTAATACGTGTTAAAATATCCCATTTTAAGACCATTGAAATAAAGTAAAATTATAATTATATATATATATTTTATTTTCATATAAAAACATATAAAATATTATTTTAATTAAATGGTCAAGGAAGAGAAATAGAGATTGAAGGAATATATTAAAAGAGAATTTTTTTAAAAAAAAATCCCCTCATCACTTTGGATTTTTTAAAATCATAATAAAAATGATAAATTGAAATAAAAAACATTAAATTTCATGCAAATATATAAATTTAGGATATAATATGTTAAATAGGATTTATATACACCTTATAACATAAGTAATGTGCATAACATAATGATAACCCTCAGCAAAAGGAAATTGAGATGAAGTCACTTATGTTGATTCTGACATGTCACCTGTATATTTATATTTTTGAATAATGAATTTATGTTAATTATATTTTTAAGGAGAATAATTTACATGTTTATTATGAATTTTTTTTGACTTATTAATAATTTTTGTAATATTACATAAAAAATTATATTTAAGTTGGACGTTGAGACCATATTCGTCTTATATCTCCAAAACAACTTTCGTAGGTCGACTCCGATCAAAGGTGAAATTTGTAAAAAAAATAAAGAAAAATAATCATGAAATAAATTTCATATTTATAGATCAATTATCATTTTAAAACCAATTATGAATTTTTTAAGAAAAATGAACTAATGTTATGATAATGGAGACAGTATGCCATATATACAAATGAGTAATTTTTTAATTTTTCAATAATAATATTGGAAAAACGGTTAGTAATATCTTATCATTCCATAAATATAATTATAAAATAAACAACATATTATTTAATTAAATAAACTTATATATATAATTATTATGATTTGTTTTTTAATAATAATCCCATCACTTCAAGGGGGAGCTAATACACACATCCACAAACAACAATATCTTTTTTTAGTGAGTGATAAGGTAAGAATAAAATGATATACTTTATTTATATAATGAAAAATATTTCATAATAATCAGGATTGTTCCATATATATAAATAATATTTATTATTATTACACTTATTAATATCTACATAATGCTCAAGTGAAAAACGAGTCACATAGATTCGTGAGGCGGTAGTCTGTCGTACACATGAGAAAAGTTATCATATCTCTTATAGAATAGAACTTAAAAGGGTATATACGATATGATGAATTAATATTTACAATTATTCTAAAATATCATTTATTACTTTATATCCATCATCATAACCTACCGTGAGAGGTAGTAATGGAAAAATTAATGACATCGTTACGTGAGGTGGTATTCCTCTGTAGACATGAATAATGAATTCATAACCCATTAGATGGATGTGTGTGTTGATTTAGGTAATAACATTGAAATAAAAACTAATAATTTAATTTAATTTATTATGTTTATTATACAATCATGTTATAATAATAATATAAGGTGGGGGAGAAATAAATTAATCAAAAATTCTCTTTGATGAACATTACATATTATCCAGGTAACTCTTTTTGGTTATCACTAAAATCCTTCCTTGGTGGTATTTATTCCCATTAAATTGATTATATAATTATAAGAGGGATTTTTATAAGTTAATTATGCCTCTATTTTATAAACAAATTGGTTTATATGATGTGAAGAGAAATATAAAGGTGGTGACCTTTTATATATGCGGTGAGTGGCACCGTTGTAGTGTTTTTGAAAGAGTGAATTACACCCATGTTTTCTTCAGGTTAATAAGACATAAAAATAGTAAATTATTGATAATATAATATATATGGTCTATACATGGCTATGAAATGGGAGGTGGAAAAGTTTGGGGTCATTTTAAAAACTTATATTATGTGTTTAACCAGTATGTAAACTTGTTTTTACAATAATTACTACAATTACAGATAATTGTTTTCAATAATAACATTGGTAAAAATTTATTTGGTAATTGCTATATAATAAAAAATTCGATGATTTAAATATTTGAATATATTTTTCGAAATTCAATTTACATTTGTGGAAAATTCTACTTTAATATTAATCACATGAACATGGAAAGACATTGGGGTTTTAAGAAGAGATTTTTTTTAAAAAATGATGATTTTATATTAACTTGACGACTAACATTAATCATTTTATGGAACTAAATTAAATATTAATGATATATAATTTGCAAAAATTTCATTTATTAAATTCTTTGTTAGAGTTTATTTTAATTCAATAAAATGGATAAACCTTATGCAATTTCAAATTTTTTTTGAGAAACCATTTTTAATCCCCAAAAAATTTATAATAAAAAATATATAAAGTTTATTAAAAATTAATTAAGTGGATTAAATATAAAAAATAGTAATTATATTACTTTAAAACATATTATTAATATATTTTCAATTTTACAAAAAGTAATTTATTAAAAATTCTGTACTTTTAAAAAAAAATCAGTATTTTTCACAATTCATTATAAAATAAAAAATATAAAAAAATCCCAAAATTTCACCCAATGAAAATTTTTATATGATTATTTCCAAAATTGTAAAAAAAAAATTAAAATTAAAATTATAAAATTTATAAATTACTCATTTAAGTAAAACCATATAGGAAAATAGTTTATTTATACTATTTACTTTTTGATTAAAAATTACCTAATAGTTTTTTATTACTAATATAACTATCTCATTTAAATTAATATATTTTTAAACGAATTATTGTATCATTATTTGGTTTTAAAAAGCCATTATTATCTTCAATCATATGGAAAATTAAACCATCATTCATGTGTATGACAGGTACCGCCACGTGAACAGATGTAATTCGTTTTCCATCATCACCTCTGATAAGTATTTATAATGTTGGAATTTATATATTTATATTATAAACATGAAATAATTATCATTATTATAGGATAATATATATTTTTATTTATTTTCATTCTTCTCAATAAAAAATTATAATGTCTTTCATGCGTACATGTGGACTACCACTTCCATAAAGCGATGTGATTCATTTTTTAAAAACCACATTAAATTAAATATACATATATATAAGTGTATTTAATGAAATAATTTTTAATTTCAGATGTGATGGTAATTATGGAAATATTAAATAGTATTTACCTTCTTTCCAAAAATATCATTTAAATATATAATGGTTATCCTTGCATAAATTTGACATATCATCTACATTATCGTAATGTAATTCAATTTTTATAACCATTTTTCATGTTTGGTTTTAAGAGTATAATTTTTATCTAAATATGATAATAATTTCATGATTATTATCCTAGATATGTTTTAATTATTACCTCTTTTATTATATTCAACATTATTATGTAGTTTTTGACATATAATTCAAATGCCATTAAAACATACAAAGTCAACATAATTGATTAACGAAATAGGAGTAACACGGTAAGAGAAAAAAATAAAAGGGATCATAAAATTAATTAATGTTATTAATAAAGTGAATAATTAAAATTAATTCATTATTAATGATGATAAATAACATAAGTGAAAATTCATAATCATGGTAAGAGACACTTTAACATAAAACCTCATTTTAAAATGTTACAATGATTTTTTTTCAAAATCATTCCCTTAAAGGTAATTGTTATTAAAATTAAATTGTGAAATAAAATTTACAGAAAAAGTAGAATTATAAAGTATATTTTTATATCTCTTTTTAAATTTTCGAGGCTTTTAAAAAATAAAAAATTTAATGAAAGTTTGACATTATTTAAAACAGACGAAATCAATGTAATATTTTAATCTATATAGTGAAAACAAATTTCTGGCCTCCATAACCACTTTTTGTAGTTTGTAATCTGTAATAATATTTCATGTTTTATTCAATGAAAAACCCTCTTTACATTGTGTTTTTTTAATGTCTATGATTTTTTAAAAGAAAATGGATTTTATATCTAAAAACGTTTTTAAAATTGGTTTAATAGAGTTTATCAAGGGTTTTTTGAATGAAAATTTATAAGATTAAAGTGGTTTATTCTTGAAATGGTCCTTATATATTTTTTTGATAATGGGGAAGAACTATATAGCTTATACGATGAGTTTACCCCCATTATATATAAATATATGATTGGTTGATCCCCAATATAGCTCATGATATGATGGGTGATCCATATTAAATCTCTCTAATGCATTGGGTAATGATTATGTGTTCCGATAAATTATATTGGATGTTGGACATATCGTTATTCAAATTTGTAATGGTTTTATAAGGGTCTTAATTATATTATGTCTCAAAGAACATACATAACATTCCTATTTCCACAAATGTGTTTTCATGGAAATATTCTATTTTCAGTTGTTAATTTAAATAATATTATTAATTGAATGATGATTCACTTTCTATAAAAATTGTATGATTTTATGAAAACATATTCATGGGTTTTCGTGATTTTTATTGGATTAATAGATTTATTTTTTTTATTCCCTATACAATTATTTTTTTCTCATACCAAATTTAAAAAATGTTTTTTCAAACGTATTATGGATGAGTAAAGGAAAAGAATAAGTAAATATGAATTTCTTTAAGCATTGTCTAAAAAGAGAACAAGTAATATTTTAAAATAGTTATATTATGGGGAAAATAGAAACTGATATAATGTGTGCAATTGTTCATATATGGGATTATTATGTGATATTTTTGACCTAATTCTATAAACAACTAAACCAAGAAGTTATCTTGGATGATAATTTTATTTATAGTCTAATGGTTAAAAAATTTTAATGTTTAAGGCCGAGTAATTATATTATGTGCATAATCCAATGTATACTTATTTATATCTAGTTTTAATAGATCCCATATTCTAACTCGTATCCAAATAACTAAATATTTAGAATTTTATAATTCATAAAGTTTCTATTCTATTATTTATCTCCCCTTCATTTGATCCTAACAATGTCCCCCTTATGTCACCTAGATTTTATCGTGGATAGATGATTGAGATATAATTTTTTAAAGGTAATATTTCATTCATACTTTTATGATATCCAAATCCATCATTTATATTTTCATGAAAATAAGGCCTTTGTAAATTCTCAACATTGATAGAGTATCTGGTTCTTTTATGCTACCTGCATAAACTACTTTATTTTATTTTTTTGGATGGTAGTGTATTGGGAAGTCATATTCTATTATTAAATCTAACCATATAAATTTAGTCATGTTAAAATCATTATATGTTAATATATATTTTGAACTCCTTTGATAATTATATATTACACAATACACTAAATATTAGTAATACATCAAAATATTTACTAAAAATATCCCAGCTACTAACTCTAGATGATGTGTTGGGTAGTTCATCTCATGGATATTAAATCTTCATTAGGAAACATATATCAATGTATATATTTTCATGATTAATGAACAAAATAATATCATTAAATAATCACATTATATGAAAAATCTTTTATAAAATAGAGGGTAGTGTGAGAATAGGTGCAACAATTATCCTTTTCTTGAGATGCATAGTTCTCTATTCATATTCTTCCGTAAAAATATACTTTAAACCTTTTTATGATAATTTTTTTACTGGTCCTTGAAATATTGATAATTTTTTCACAAATGATAAATTATATCCATATAATCCATGAAAAATGAGGATTTATATAACCTGGGACATTCATAAATCAATTTTATTTATTTGAAGGATCTACAGAGATTCCCACACTTGTGATCATATTCCTAATGACTATGAATTTCTATATAAAAAATCTAAATCTAATAAACATACTATTCAACATATCCATACTTAAGGACTTCAGGACAGTCTATAGACTATCTTCATGTTCCTCTTTTAATAAGGTGAAAATTAGAATATCATTATAAAAATTATAATAGATTTATCAAGGAAATCCCTAAACACTTTATTTATCAGGATTATAATTTTTTGGAGGGAGGTTATGTATGTAATTGATATCAATATAAACTCATACTATCCATGTATTATATGAAAATAAATTTTTTAAATATCATTACTCTCAAACTCTTACTAAAGAAATCCAGAGTGAAGATGTAACTTCTAGAGGTATTACGCATATTTAAAGAGAAAAAGGGACAAAAATCCTTATTAATAATTTTTTTTCTATACAGTGGTTGTTTTTATCTCAAGATTTTTGATAAAAAGTTGCATTGATGGATATTTCTTCATGAAAATGAGAATGGATCACCCCTTGGAAAAGCACATGTTAATGTAAACACTTATCCAAATTATCATGCATTTTCTTGGGTATTTCCTCCTCTTCTTTTGGGTATGTATTATAGGGACTCTTGGATATAAGTATTACACAAGGTATAAGTTCTATTAAGAACATTACTTCATGATCTAGTGAAATTTTTTAAATTCATCATGAAATAAATAATTATATTTTCTTATAATGGTAATAAATTCAAGGTTTATGTTTTACATTGTCTCAAACATTTGATCATGATATTCTTTTTCAATTGGTATTAATACATACTACTTTGAAATATTAGCTCAAAGAGATTCATAATCGTCCTTATATTTGTATAAAAATAATGGATATTTTGAGTTATGATAAGATATGCATGTTTAGTAGTATTTTATGTGTGATAAATATGACTATATTTAATAAATATCCAATAGAACATCAAATTCTACCAAAGAATAGATCATGAAATCTACAAGGATTTTTATCCCACAGATGCTAGTGGGGGAAGATACAAAAATATCAGTTAAACAATTGAGACATAGGGATTCTATATATATCTATATCATGGAATCGGGGAGGTGATTGGATAGTTCTAGAGAACTTGTAAGAAATAAAATAATGTATAAAATCCAAATATTATAAAACTTTCATAAATATTGAGTGAATAGTAATTATACCTTACACTAATTCATACTATTTATCTAACTCAGTGGTGGTGATGGTATACCTATTACCTTTATCCATAATCATTGTGGTTGTGTATATTACTTTTCCTAATTGAATCATAGTTCGATTAACTGAATTGATAGTTTCTATGCTCCTTGTAGTTGAAGCATTATACTATAGACAGTTTAATGGGCGGTGCCTTCCAAACCTGTTTCATATTGGTGGTTTTATTTGTGTCATAATTTTATTCATGAGCTTGATTCCCTTCTATTCCACACTAAAATAACTTCTTCATCACTTTTAGTAAATACCCATGGTGCTTCATTCCAAATAATTTAGAGATGAGTGGTTGGATCGTCTTTTATTCATTCTCAATTAATCCTCTACCCAAAATCTAAATCCCCTATTTCTTGTTTCCATGTATGTGGGACCATTTTATAATATCTTTCTCATCGTTGAGAGAAAAATAAATCCCTTCACCATAACTCCCAAAATTATGATCCATCTAGAAACATCATATATCTGTTATAAATGAAAAAATAATCTATTTATTTATCTACCAATGTTGGTCACAATACTGGATGCATATCTTGAAATCAATGTGGAATTTTCATTATATGTTTCAATAGTTTCATGAAATTGTTTATTAATATATAGAAAGTATATCTTCATATTGGTGATAATAGTTCTAAAAAAATTATTAATAAAATTTCTTTAATGTCTTCCCACTCCATAGCTTCAACATCATCCGTTAGCTTCAAATTTTTGATCAATGTAAACCATTGATTAATTTATCCATATAAATGATAGAAAATTAGATTTACATTTTTATTATTAATAAAATAAGTCATGAAAAATTTATTTTCTATGGAGATGATCCATTTTCCTACATGTTTATTGGGAGGTCGACTAAATGAAGTTAGTCATTGTCAAATAAAGGATTTGATGAATAATTTCACTCTATTGTATGAAATTGGATATTCCACATGTCACAAGTTATAGTTTATTACATGTAAACAATGGATATTAATTCATTAATGTTTTGAAGACCACCTAAAATTTAATTTGTATTATCAGTTAAATAATCATATTATTGTCTTCTGTAAGGGTTGTTAGCCTCTTTTCTCTTGGTTCCTAGAATTTTCAAAAATAGGAATGGTTAAAAACTAAATGTCAATAAAACATTATTAATATCTTTTTCATAAGACTTAATCAATTATAATGTATTAATTTATATGATTTATAATTTTTTTACTATGATGTAATTTTCTAACATAATTCATTTAAAAATAAAACCATTCTTTGATACCTTATATAACGACCTGTATCTTTCATACAAGATTTTAACATAATATTGATCAAAAAAAATATAACACTAATACATAATATAATAAAAAGGATTAGTATATAGGATAAATTTGGATAATATAACATGAATAAATATGATATTTTTAAATGAAAAGATAAAATTCTAGTGAGGGAATGAATAATATGAAATAACACAGTACATGAATAAATATGAGTACATGAGTGATAAAAAATCATCATAAAATAATAATAATATAATCCTAATATTATTATTAAAGTAACATGAAATTTAAATGAAATATGGAACATCAATAATAATGAAACATCATAACAGTTTGAAAAAATACCATAAATAAGATATAACCAAAACTAACATCATCTTCATGAATAACATATGTGTACAAAACTCATTGCAATAAATGTGAAATATATATTTTCATGTTCAAAAAAATTCATGATAAATATCACATCATCCATTGAATTGGATTTCTAAAAAATTTCAATCCCACCCATATAATCCCAATAATCTAAAAATTATTAATTCCAAATAAACAAGAAAAAATATCAATCATAAACATTCAATGAATCCATTATAAATGAATAAGTTCTACAATTACATTATAAATAATTTATTTGGTGAATAAACATTTATTTTTATATAAGATGGAATAATATTATTTTTGAAATTAAAGAGTTTCTTTAATTAATATATGATCCTGGACAACTAAAAAGAGAAGAATAATAATTAGAAAAACCTAGGGGTACTTCAAGAACAGACACTTTATAATTAATAATTTTGATCAATTATAATTCATCCCAATAATGAATGGTAATTTATATTCCCATAAAAAATGGTAATTTTAAATAGATAAAATTTAGTTTGTTTTATTTTGAAAATGAATTATAATAATATAGAGGATGAGAATATAAACCCCAATGAAATAGTCATGTTTGAGAGAGAACATATCGTAGGCCCCAATTTTTAAAGTCACATTTACACCTCCTATATAAGAAACACATGTTCCTTAAAACTTGAATAAAAAATTAGGTTATATTAATTTATACTGTGGGTGAAAAGTATAATGATTAAAATTTGTTTAGTATGAATGATGTTTAACATAAAATAGTTTGATGTTATGTTTCATTTAATTATTGAGTTTCTTTTTTATTTCTTAGTTTTAATTCATTATTATTGATGCATGAGTAAAATAAATATTATAAGAATAAAAAATAATCAATCCAAAGATTTATAAATCATACAAAAAATATAATCAGATCATCCATGAAGTATGTGATAAGTAATGAATCTATAATTTCCTCATAGGTGGACAATATTGTCGATTAATCGGACTTTCTCATGGGGGAGAGATATATATACTATATTTGTGTTATAAAAAACCTTATTTTAGTGGCCTATTATCATGAATATAATGAAAATATACTTATTAAATAATTTATTGAGGTTTGGTTTATAGAAGCATATAACAATTGAATAATGAAATAAGTAATGTGAAAATAATGTGAAAAGGAGGGATTGCCTTATTTTTTATGTTATCCCTATTCTAGGAACTCAATGTCATTGTGGATTTCAGTTTGATCAATCAAAATGGTTTCCAGTTTCCTAAGAATAAACTATAGGATAGAAATTGATATGTATTCTCTTAAGATAAAATATTTTCCCAGGGAAGGAAGAGGTTTTATTTTTACATTTCAGATGATATTTTTAGGTAAAAACAGTTAATACAATAATTCTTCATAATTAGAAATTTTAATACTGACCATATTTGAAATTATGAATCATATTTGATTAAAATTAATACATTATTTAACTTTTAGGTCATTTCACAACCTAAATTACTTATTTAGAAAAAAGTAAAAAAAAATAGTTTTTTTACAATATGCATTATCGTTTTTTACATTGGAATAAATTTTTTTGTTAAAGTTAGATTTTATAAATTTTAAATATATATTTTTTTATTATAATATGGTTTAAACAAAAAAAATTTATTAATTAATTCATCATTACATTAATATTCCATTGTAAAGCATCAATATTTTTTTTAAATTTGTAATTTTTTATGTCCCTTGATTAATCAATATGTTTAAAAAATAATCAAAAAATATATCTTTAAAAATTTATACACACAAATTTGCATAAAGAAATAAGATTTATCAAAATTATTTTCCAACTTATTAATTTCAATGTTTAATATAGAAATCAATATTTTGGAAAATATGTTAAATTACATTTCATTAAAAATCTCCTAATGCATTCTTTTGATTTTTTAAATTATAAAGGATGTGTGTGTTTTATATTATGTTTTATTCCAATATCTGAAACCCATGCATATTTATAAGGAAAATTAAATGAAATATTGGTCCATTACATAGATCAAATTGGATATGTTGCTTATCAATTTGCAAAACCAACAAATCAATCCGAAATACGTGATATATTCCATATATGCCTCTTGAGGAAGTACATACGCATCCATTAGTTTGTTTGATCTAGAGGAGTTACAATTGAAGTATGATCTCTATTACCATCACCATCAATTGAGGATATTATATTATATAGATAATGTTCAACTTAACAAAGAAACTCATAATGCTAATGGAATTTGGTAAAACCGTAATTATGAAGTAGAAACCGAGAAACCGAAGGAGGTAATGAAATATAAATACATTTATTAATTATTATCTTAGAGTTTGAGTAGAAATTTTAAGGTTGAAATATTGAAAGGGGAAGAATGTAACTATCTAGTGTTTTTAATAAGAAATTGTTCCCTCCCAATATGTATGATTGTCATATTTTTATATAATATATAGTCTAAATTACATGAAATGAGTAATAAATATATATAAAAAATGTATTCTACCAACATAAAAATTTATTTATAAAGGATAACAAAACATTATTATATTACAAATAATTCGAAGGGATAATAACCATATATAAATAGAGTAATAAAATTTTTAAATTCATTTGTATTTTGGTTTCGTATAGTCAAAACATATACATAAATAATTGAAAAAAGAAAACAATACAAGAAAATTTATTGAAATTTTGTATGTAAAATGAAAATAACATCAAAAGTAAATTATTTAATATAGAAGTATATAAATAATAGGTATTTATAGGATATATTAAATAATATGACTACTAAAAATGGGACTGTTAGAATAGAAGTATTACTGTAAAAAGATTAATTTAACAAATAGAATGAAAACTCATCCCCTGTAATATAAATACAGTATTTGGATATATTGTAAAATATAAATATTAGACAATTATATCATTAAATAATTTACAAATATATTCAAAAATAATAAAATAAATATTGGACACTATAGTACCCCCTGGTTTTAGTGTTATGACATCAAGTTACCATAATCGAGTATGTTTTCCACATTTTCTAGGTCCCCTTTTAATTCAGAATTCTTAAAAGCATTTTCTGGGGTTTTCTATAGGTTTCGTGTCATGAAAATAAAATAAACGCTATGTAACTTATGTACATGTAATGTAATTGGGTACAGATTCATGTCATGATGCAGGGGACACTCCATGAGAAAGTACAAGTCGTGTACCTGTGCTACACGATGTATAGTATTTAAATAACATTTTATCAGCTGACGTGCCAGGTTTTCTTGGCATACATATCCATGGATTCCTTCATCTCATGACCATGGGATACAAATCATGAGACAACCCGCGTCCTATATAAATTCACACGTTTAGTAGTTCTTCTTGGTCTATTAATTCCATAAATCCCAACTCTCGACCTTAGACTCTTCCAATGTGATTTCTAAAGGCACTCTTTCCAGATCGATCTGATCAGATTTGGATTTTTTTCATCTACAGTATGTTCTCCGAGTAAGTTTTCTATTAGATATACTTCTCTTATTTTCTTGGTTCTATGATCTATGATCATTATGGGTAGATCTAGGTTTGTGATTTCCAAATAAGTTGAGTGATGGAATTTTTTTTTAGAGGAGAATGGATCTAAATCCATTTCATTGAAGAATCAACCAGTTTCCTATGAATGTTCTTTGTCCTTTGTTTGGTTTTTACAAAACCATAGAGGTGTGTGGCTTCACTCTAGACTCCTCTTATTATAACTAATTTCAATGATTTCAATTGAATGTATTGTGGTGAATTGATTGTGACTTGACTATTGAAATCTTGTTGGAAACCGTCTTGAATGATTGTTTGTGAAATATGAAAAATTGGGTTAATTTGAAAATTTTATTTTTTATAGGTTTTAATATATGGATTTTAAAATGGTTATTTTTCTGAAATGTGGTAACATGAATTGGATTCGATTTTTTTGTTCAAAGGTAATTTTTTATTGAAATGAAATTTTCCTCTGAAATTGGGTGTGCTTTGGTTTTCAATATATGATCAGTTTTGTTGAAGTGGTTTATTTTGGTGATGGAAATATTTAATAAGGTATTATTACCATTGGGGTACAAGGTATACAACCCTAGATTAGGGGATAATGTAATTAGGACACAATGTGATTGGACGAGAGACCGCTCATGAGTGTGGAGCTGTCAAATATAGCATCTATGTGAGGGTGTTTTGTTATCTATGGAATGGGTATGCCAAAATGAAAATCAAAATTGGTTTTTATGATTTGTTTAGCTATTTTAGGGATTATTACTTGCGAGAAATTGGTTTCGTTTATCATTTTTGCACATTGTTATAATTAGTTTTCAAACATTTTTATATTTGGTTATAAACTATTTTTGTAAATTGTTTTATATAAACTATTTTATATAATGTTCTAACCATTCTATCCTAGTTGTGTCCGTAGGTAATTCATTGGAGAAAACCAAATTATTTTCATACTTACCCCTGATTTGGCACTTTAGTTCTTTTCTAGATTTCATCTTCTAGGACTAGGGAAAAGGTAATCTTTCACATGTTTTTAGCACTACATGAAATCCTTGGATTATTCGTTGAATGGGTAGCTTTGAACATATAGAGCATAGAGTCTTGTGGTCACTTGATAGTATTTAATTTTTTATCCACTATTAACATAGATACTTTATTGGAATTATGGTTTGGCACACTTTGATGTGGTTTTGAGATACATGAAGTTGATCAGTTTTCTTTCTTTTGTTCATTCACCATTTAGTGAATGGTTTGGTTATGGATTGTTTGTTTGTTTATTTAGTTCTAAAAGGTTAAATCTTACACCACTTGTATTTTAAACCCTAAAAATTTATTTATGGCATTTGGAATCTTGGGTATTTCCCTTATGGGAGAGTAATTACTCATTGTACTCTCAAACCAATGAGAATTCGAGAGTTTTTACAAATGGTATCAGTGTGGTCCTTAATTAGTGGTAAAAATGGTATAGACTGATTTGGTTATTTCCTAACAAGTATTTATCAGTGTTCTTGGTCATGTAATTGAAATTTCTTCTTGTATATTGCTTGGGATTGAATCTTAGAAAGGATTAGGATTTTCAGAACATGAAATGTATAACATAAAAGGACATAGCTGACACTTTCATGCTGAAGTTCACGTTACGAGGGTGTTTGGTACATAAGTGTTTTGGAGACACTTATAGAATGTTTAAAATCTCATTGTCATGGTTTTAGCCAATGAGACAAGAATGGCATTAATTGTAGAGGAATTAATTCCCACTATGAGTGCATACATCATTTCGAGTAATAATTCATGTTTTGTAAAAAGTGTTGATTTTTGAAAAATAAGGAAACTACTTTTCAAATGACATGTTTTGAAAAAGGAAATGCTTATGGAATTTTAAAAATGATATAATTTTCAAAGAGAAAGATGAAGGATTCAAAAATGGCCAAAAATGGGATAAAGATGTTTTTGGAAAACAATGTTGTGATTGAATTTGAAATGATAAGCAATTAATTTCTATAGAGTGATATTGATAGAGTTTGTTGTTTGTTTAGAAAATGGTACCCGTTAGGTTTCATCAAATCCAACCTGAAGAAGCTGTGGGGAATGTGGTTTACCATGAACCACCGGTGAACCAAGAGCTCATTCAGAGTATTTTCAAAGATTTTTATGTTGTGGATATAGGGTACCAGAGGAATGAGCCAAGACACGTGGATCATATAATCTATTTCGTGATGCTGTATCCGCCTAAGTTCTGGGGTGATGCTGAAACCAAAAAGGAAGTGGTGTGACTGAGTAGGATGAATTGTATCTTTGAGTTCATCAGCACACCGGTGGAGCTAAATGTCAAGATGGAGACGTATATACCTAGGGATATTGATTTCCAGTTGTTGGATTTTGAGATACCTGACAAATAGTATGAAGGTCTTACATTGGTGGATTTTGAGAAATTGTTCAACAAATAATTCTATCCTCACATGTTCAAGATCGCAAAAATGACGAACATATTCTGCCTAAATCAAGATATTCTCTCTATCGCGTAGTATGTAGCTATGTTCATTAATTTAGGGAACTTCTAAAGAGAATTTGTGGCAATTTCATCATTTAAGGCTTGCATCTTCGAATCGGGGCTACAATTTTAGATTTGATCAAAGATTGTGGTGCAGTGTATTATAGATTATACAGAGATAATGAACATAGAGACTGTATATTAATGTGATATCTCAATATCTATGGGAGGATTTATGATGATACCTACTATGAATGGTGGGAAATAAAATGCTGGAAGCAAGCAGAAAAGGGACACCTATTTCCAAGTTGGAAGTGGGAATTATAACCAGATGGATGGATCAGTGAAACTTCCTCCATGAACAAAAAGAAAATAAGGTTATTTTCAACGTGGTTCTATTGACCATGTAAAGAGAGAGTCTATGAAAAAACCTATATCTTTCCATAACATAAAAAATATGGGGCATCTTTAGCACTATTGTGATAGTACTCCACGTTCAGGTGATCGAGATACTTCTCAAGCATCAGAAGCATCGTATGCTTCGACCAGGTGAGGAAAACAGAATCAGTCATATCAGTAAAGAAGATATAGCCCTAGTGATTCTAGAAATACCATGACTCCTCAACTGGGGAAATATTTGTATAGTAACAAGAAGAAAAATACAGCGACGAAGAAATTATAGGAATATGAGCTTATGACTGTCGATGATCCGGGTGGACCATTTACAGTAAGAGGTAAAATTATTTTGAATTATACCACTATGGAAGTTCACTTCGATACTTGTGCATAACATTTTTTATTGCTTCATGTTCTTTTGATTTCTTATGTTGTTAGTTGGAAATTATTCTTTCTATTTTAATACTGAAAACATTCTTGAGAAACGAAAATTTCAAGACTTTTTGTGAATAGAATGTGATATAACAGTTGATGGTGTTGAGCTGAAATGAGTCTTATTATTCCTGGACATGGATTTCTGTGACGTAATCCTGGGTATGGATTGGTTGAAAACATTCTAGGCTCAAATAAAATGTTATAGGAGAAATATTGGTTTCATGACTAATAACAACATTGAGCATCTCATCAGAGGAGAGAGAATCGTAATGATTGGTAAAAAAGATCTTGTCAGATCCAACAATGAGAATGATCTATTATTAGTTGGAAGCATTGAATTTGGCATCAATTAAAGAGATTGAGGAATTTAGTTTTCCAACAGTTGTGGATATATTTCAATAAGTCTTTCCAATGAACTTTTCAAGGTTACCACCTCTAAAAGAAGGGGAGTTTATAATTGATCTCCTTCCAAGAACTAGTCCTATTTTACATCTATTGTATAGGATAGAAACAAATATGTTACATGAATTGAAAGTATAGTTGGAGGAGTTGGAAAGAAAGGGTTTCATCAGCCATGTATGTCTTTGTGGGCATCACCAGTCCAATTCAAGATGAAATTAAATGGAACACTTAGATGGTGGTTTTCATATTGTAAGCATAACCAAGTTACAATAAAGAAAAGGAACCCAATTCCAAACTTTGATGATCTGTTCGAACTATTGAGGGGAGATTAATGGTTCTCTATTATTTAATTGTGATTTAAATATCACCAATTGTGAGTTTGGAAGGACGATATCATAAAAGATAGCTTTTAGAAGTAGACATGGACACTATAGATATATAGTCATTCCTTTTGGTTTGAAAAATACACCAGTGGTCTTCATGGATTTGAGGAATCATATATTTTAGTTATATATAGACTCTATTGTTGTGGTGTTTGTGGATGAAATATTTGTGTTTTCAAAGACAAGGGATATCCGTGAGCAACAATTGGGGAACAATGTTGGGAATATTGTGAGATCCTCGTATGTATTCCAAACTATCAAAGTGCAATTTTTTGATACAATAGGTACATATTCATAGACATGACATTTTTGAAAAGGGTGATCCTATTGATCCTAAAAAGATGGAATCTTATATGTCATGGAAACCACCAAAGAATGTATTTCGGATACAAAGATTTCTTGGTCTAGCTGGTTACTACCAATGCATTGCACGTGATTTCTCACGACTAAATTCACCAAAAACAGCTCTGGAAAAGAAGAATTATTTAGTCAAAAGGACAGAGGAATGGTAGATGTCAATCCTGGATCTAAAAGTTCATCTTACATTTAATCCTATCTTGATTTTTCAAGAATCAGGACAGGGATATGTGGTGTACTCTTATTCTTCGTGATCAGAGTTGGGCTATTTTTCAATACATAGGGACCATGTGGTTGCTTATGATTCATTGTAATTTAGGGTTCATGAGAATAATTATCCAACACACTATTTGGAGTTAGATTCAGGATTCCATTCTTTGAAAACTTGGAGAAACAATATCATTGGTGAAAAATTTACTATGTTCACAGAAAACAAAATATTCAAACACATTTTCTCATAGAGAGATTTGAATCTGAGGAAAATGTGATGGACTATGTATCTATAGATGATTTAATTTGAATTGATGTATACACCCGGAAATGTGTATTTAGTGGTGGATGCATTGAGTAGAATGTCATATACTCAGCTGGCGAATCAAGCTTCAGATGAATGGTAGTTTATTTCCGTCCTAGATGACATACAAGTGGAATGTAAAGATCTAGGTGATGTTGATGTTTGATTTTCAAGTATGCCTATTCTTGATTTGGTAAATGTGGAAAAATAAGCAGAAACATTTGAATCAGAATGTCTAGTTATGAATTCAAAACACAATGGTGGGGAGACCATTAAAGGATGGAAACATGATGAAACTACAGTTTTGTGTCTCAGATATCGGATGGTTGTAGCAATGGATTTTTTAGAAACAAATACACCATGCATACCACCATTAGAGAAGGTATTTAAATAAGGGTACACAGAATATGTATAACATGTTGAAGGAGTAGTTTTGGTGGGGGTGAATAAAAAAGAAGGGGGCTGAGTTTGTCTCACGGTGCTTAACATGTCCGAAGGTTAATGTATAGCATCAGAGACCTGTAGGTATGTTCCAGTATTTACCTATTCCTGTGTGGAAATGGGAGAAAATATAGATGTATTTTTTATAGGTCTCTCTTGAATGGTTTGAAAACACAATGCCCTATGGGTGAGAGTAGATCGACTTACCTAGTCTAACCATTTCATCCCAATTAGTGGAACTCATACAGTGGATGATCGGTCCAAAATTTATATCCATGAAGTGGTAATGAGACATGGTGTACCCATTTCAATCAACTGAGATAGAGACCAAAGGTTCCCATCTCATTTCTGGAAATCCATATAGTAATCCATTGGGAATCAGTTGAATATGAACAAAACATATCATCCATAGACAAATGGATAGTCTGAGCATACAATACAAATGTTGGAAGACATGTTGTGGGATTCTGTAATGGATTTTAGTGCCTCTTGGTTGTATCATATTCCTTTAGGGGAGTTCTTATATAATAACAACAATCATGCCTCAATATATATGGCACCGTTTTAATAATTGTAGGGGTGTCATTGTCGTTATCCACTGTGCTGGGTGGAAACAGGTGAGAATTCACTAGTTAGGCAGAGCCTTGTCCACGAAACAACATTGAAGATCCAGTTGATTAGAAATTGGATGGATATGGCATAGAGTCTTCATAAATCATATGAAGATCACCATCGATGACCATTGTCATTCATTATGCGAGATCATTTTTTCTTAAGGATATCTCTATTAATTTTCCATAATTGTTTTAGAAATCATGGAAAGTTATCTCCTCGATACATTGGACCCTTAGAGTTACTAGAACGGGTTGGAGAGGAGGAATATTTTTTGGCACTACCACCATGGTTCAGTTTAGTTTATAATGTATTCCACATATCTCAGTTCAAAAAGTATCAACCTGATCCTAGACACGTGATCATATGAGATCATGTAGACCTAGAGTTTGATGCTTCATTGGTATATATACCGATAAAGATTGTGGATAGGCTAGGGAATGTCTTACATGGAAGAAAACATCGGTCTGGGGTAGGTTTTATGGAATCAGAGTAATATTAATGAAGATACTTGGGAATGTGAGAAGGAAATGAAAGAGCATTGGGTGAAACACTTTTAATGTAGTGAGGGTTTTCTACTTTGTGAGTACAGAAAGACCAATGGTGGGGTGAATGTAGTACCCCTAGTTTCTAGGATTTCACGTCAGGTTACATTGATCGAGTGTGTTTTCCACCTTTGCTAAGCCCCCTTTTGATTAATAATCCTTAAAAGTAGTTATCTGGTGTTTTCTATAGGTTTCAGGTAGTGTACTAGAAGTAAATGTCGTATACCTGAAGTACACACTGTGTACCAAATGTACACACCATGTACATGAGGATGGATTCATGTTGTTAAGCGGGGGTCAAGTCGGGAGTGTGTACATGTCATGTATCTAGGGTACATGTCGTGAAGTATTTAAATAAAAAAAATTTCACCCGAGGTGACGGGTTTTTCAGCATACATATCCAATGTGGCCATCACGTCGTGACTAGGGGGTACACATCATGAGCAGGGCATGCCCTGCTTAATGTCAAGGGTTTTGAAGTTCTGCATGATCGGTTATTTCGAGAACCCCATTATCTCAACTGTAGACTCTCCCAAGGGAATTTCTAGAGGCACTCCTTCTTCCGGATCGATCAGATCGGCTTTTGATCTAAATTGCATCAGCATTACATCTCTCAGAGTAAGTGTTCTATTAGATTTAATTTTTCTCGCCTATTAGTTCTAATATGTCTACCCGTTACGGGTATATCATAGTTTTTTTTTCAAAAACGTTGAGAGTTGGCTTTTTTGTTGATAGCAGAAGGGATATAAGGCCATTTCATTTAAGAATAAACCTGGTTTTTTGTGAGTGTTCTTTATCCTTTGTAGGGATTCATAAAAACCTTTGAGGTGTGTGGATTCACCATCGACTACACTCAGTGGATTTTTTTGGTAACCTTTATATTGAATGTATTTTTCAGAATTGACTGTGACATGGCTTTTGATCACTTTTTGGAAACCATCTTGAATGACAGTTTATGAAATCTAAAAAATATGGTTAATGTGTTATGTGCATTGGTTCTTGGTTTTAAAATATGGAATTTAAAATTGGGATTTTTCAGAAATTTTTGCACATTAATTGGATTTTCTGTTTTAAATAAATGGGAATGATTTATTGAAATGAAACATTTATTTAAAATTGGTTGTGCTTTGGTTTTCTATAAAAGATCTGTTTTATTGAATAGCTTTATTTTGGTAATGGAAATATTTGAAATAAATGGTGTTGGTGTGAGTTCATTCTGAACAAGCCCTTAAAAATTTACGAGTACCATTGGGGTACAATATACCTGACCCTGGATTGGGGGAGGGTGTTAGTGGGACACCATGTGATTGGACAAGAGACCGCTCACGAGTATGGAACTATTGAACAAAGAATTCATGTGTGTTTGTAGTAAACTATGGAATGGGTATGCCAAATTGATAATAAGAATTGGTTTTTATGATTTGGTTAGTTATTATTTGGAAAATAACTTTATGGAAATTGGTTTAGTTTACCATTGTTGAAACTTTTATAATAGTTTTTCAAACTTGTTTATATTTGATTATAAATGGTTTTGGAAATTTTTTTATATAAAATGTATTATATATCAGGCTAATGTTTCTATCATTGTGGCATGATTTGGGGTGTCATTGGGGAAAACCTACCGAGTTTTATACTCACCACTACTTTGTCTATTTGGTGCTTTTGTAGATTCCACATTTCTAGACGTGGGAAGAGGATGTGTTTCACATGTTTTTAGCACTACCTCATGATCCTTGGGATGTTTAGTGATTATGGAGCTTGGAACTTGTGGGACATAGAGTCTTGTTTTATATTGTGAGTCTTTTGTTTTTTATCCAGTGTTTACTTTGATACAAGTTTGGTCTTACGATGATAAACACATTGATGTGGTTTTTAGATACATGAGGTTGTTTAGTTATCATTCTTATGTCCATGCATCATTTAGTGCATTGATTGGTTATGGGTTTTTGGTTTTTTGGTTTATTTCAAAAGGGGAAAATCATTTTCCACTTGTATTTGAAACCCTTCAGAATTTATATCATGCCTTTGGAATCTTAGGGATGTCGTTTAATTCCATGTAATGACTCTTTGTAATTTCAAGCCAATGAGAATTACAAGGTCATTATTGACACCAAAAAATAATAATTTTTTTCGTAAAAATATTTTTTCATTAAATATCAGTTTTATAATACCATTTAAAATTTAAAATTGTATTCTTCTTTAATAAAATGTACTTGTAAAATAATAATTATTTATATGTAAATAACAATTAAATTTCATAAAATAACAGTTAAATTTTAAATGGTAAAAAAATTATTCGAGTTATGATAATTATATGTTTTCAAAGATTAATTTTCTAATATATATATATATATATTTGAAAATTATTTTGATAAAATGGATTCCATTTTTGGATTTAATATGTCCAAATTTAGTAAGATTGATGTTTTATAATGTATATTGAATATTAAAATATGAATGTAAATAATAAAAACCGTATAAATATTGTATCTTGTAGTAGTGATGAATAGAAGAATTTCTGGGTTTCAAGATGTTAGATAAATATTATTACATCCCATAAAGTTCAAATTAAAATTCATGTTACTATTGATCACATGTCTAATCATTATTTTGGGAAATAATATATGATTTATAACAACATGTCCTCTTATTGTAGGTATATACCTCGACACAACATGTATCATCTCAAATTAAGCTTCTTATCATACCAATTGTTTTACAAATTATCTTATATATATCCCTCTTAATAAAATTGGCGAGGTTCTAATCTCATCAAAAGGACACCATTTGAATCCTTAGAAGATTATAAAAGGAGTCATTCCAAATTGTAAAGTAAGAACTATTAATCATATCTTTTCATTTAAATTCCTTTATTTCTTGTTGTTACACATTAAAAATATAATATAACGGTTTCATGTCATGAAATTAACCATTAATGGACAATTGTATTTGATGTTTAAAGACATATAATTAACATAATAGTTTTATTTTTAGAAAAAATCTATTCATTGTTAGTATAACCACTTATAAATATTTTCATAATTAAATAAGTATTACTTGCTTCTTTGGTGGTAATGATAATTTTTTTTGGTAAAATATTTACAAAATAATGAAATTATAATAATATTAATGTTATAAAATGGTTAAATAATAAAAAAATTACACAAAATAAATTAATTTCATCATGTGTGGTAAAATGACTCAAATGAATAAACAATTAATTGTTAAAATTTTTAATAAAAAATTATTGCTTCTATTGTATTTTTTTTGACATTTTCATCCATTTAAAATCATATAAAGTTATAAAATATATATAATGACAATTTTATTAATATAGATTCTATTAAAAATAATATTTACCATTACCTATATATCATTATAACCTTGGAACCCTGAAATAAACATCCATAAAACATGAACATAAACACCATATTTTAAAAAAAGGACTATAAATTGAAACAACCTATGATTTTAAAAGAGAATTATCATTTTTGATAATATTTGACAAAAATTGTTCAAATATGATAATTAACTGCAGTGATATTTTATAAAAACGTTATATTTTAAATAAATTCAATCAATTCAGTTGCTTGTGGAACACAGAACCCAAAGTTTGGATGAACCATAATATTTAATAACATCATAATGTAACAGTTAAATTGAATGGTATTAATAAGACTTAATAAATTATGAAAATTATATGGCTTAGACATATATAAAATGAATTAAACGGTTATATATTTATTATAAATAATATATGAACAATTTCAAAGAAAAAGATTTATTTTGGAAAATATGTATTTTTCAGAAAGGCTATTTAGTCACACTTTTCACACAAAATTTAATTTTTTTAAATAATTTGTGATTATTTATTTTTAAAAAATAAAATTATTTTTTATATCATCCAATAAAAATTTACTTACTGTGAAATTTTTGACCTTAAAGAAAATTTTTATTTTTATTTTAAAACTGTCTCATCTTTATAATAAATAAACTAATTTAAATGGATCATTTTTATTTTAATTCAAATTAAAGTGTAAAAAGAATTATTTATTTATTTTTAATCCAATTAATGAAAAAATAATGTCTTTTATACTAGATTTTGTTATAAGTCAATTTTTGGGTATAAAACTCATTTTTTGTGAAAATTGTTTTAAAATACAAAATGTTTCCCCATTTTAATTATAAAAAAATACCTTAAGGAGAAATTAGTATAATTAATTATATATATTATAAATGTACATTTGGAATATAAAATTCATATAATTATTATTTATTTTGATATAATTAATATAATAACATCTTTTCCCTAGAAAATAAATTTCTTGAAAACCAAATTTTCATCACATTTGTGTTATTAATTTAAAATTAATTTCTACCATTTAAATGAATATAAATTTAAAAAATGGTTTCAATTTATATAATCAAGAATAATTAATACTATCTAACAATTTCAAATTAATTTTGGATCATTATTAATAATAAAAAGAGTATAGATTAATTACCGTGATTAAGGTAAAAACAGGTTAACAAGGGTTAAACTAAGAATATAATTGTAATGATGACCTAGAAAATTGATCAAAACCCCTTGGATGGAAATATTTTGACTATATAAAATATAATGTTCTAGAATTACAAATTTTTAAGTCTTGTGGCATGGGAAAGTCATGTGTTTCACTTTTACATTTCAAAAATTCAACGTGTGTCCTCTCCCCACCTATCAAATTCCTCCCATCTCTTATAATCTTCACACTTCCAAAACCATTTTTTAGACAATCCCAAACCAAATATTTTCATTAATTCCAACCCCATATCCTATAAGATTTATATTTTTTATGAATACCTTCTATGAAGGCTTTAGGTAAAACCCTATAGAGGATCTTCAATAAAGAGATAAAATTCATAAACATGTGTATTTGCTTTATCTATTCATCCATCTTCATAAAATAATATTAAAATATGATTTTTTAATAAATATAACATACCCTATATAATATGATGTTATTATGTTACTTTAACAACCCTTGTTCACCTCTTCTTCTATAAATTTGGAAATGAAAACATCAATCTTTTGTAAGGTGGTCTACCGCCTAATGAACCAATATAATTTTTTTCTCCACCACCTTTCATTGATGTATATAATTATTGAATTAAAACATTTATATGATATTTATAAAATTATTATAGTTTTAGAAGTTTGATATCATATATTTCTTCTTACTTCATTACCTGGGGGATATGGTAATGTCATTCAAGTGTACGGTGGACTTCCACCTCGTGAAATGATGTGCGACTCCTCTATTCATGACGGAGGAGGCCTCTGCACCGGTCCCTCTCACAACAGCAGGAGAGGGACCACCATCAACCATAAAGGGAGGAACATCTTCTTTCCTCCACTTCTCGAACCCGGATCTGCTTCCAACATTTCCCTGTATATCGCTCGGCCTGGAGGTCCCAGATTTGATGAATGGATACCCTAATCATCCTATCTCGACTGTAATAATCTTGGAAGCTTCATCTCTCTTGATGTTTTATTTGGTTGATAGGTTTAAGCAGTGGCACCCATCGTAGGATTCGTTCGATAGGTACATCATCATTCTTAGGATTTATAGGAAAGAGCTATCGTGGTTCTTCTTGACAGACACCAGATACTGATTTGTTTTCCTTGGTGGATGGTCTTATCAAAGCATGGTCAAGTGCCCAGCGCAGCTGAAATGGAAATAGATTTTACCAATTATGATGGTCGTTCGACCTTCATATAAAGCGGGACCCCCCTATAATGGCAACTTGTTTATTTTTTCCCATCCTTCCCCTACCGTTTCAAAATCCTTATGTTATTAGGATGTTATGGAACCTTATTGGTAGATATCTATGTTCAGATAGCCGCAATGAGTCACTTTGTAATCCTATTAACAATCGTTTTTGTGTCGAAATTGATGTATCAAAGGTTCCCTTTGAATATGTTTGTATCACTGTTGGGGAGGAGTACCGATACAAGCATCAAATGGTCTACTAATCCTAGACGGATTTTTTCTCTTTCTGTAAGCATCTGGGACACTCGATGGAGTAATTTTGATGGGGGTCTCATGAAAAGTTAGAGGATCATCACACTAGTATGGATGCAATGCTCAGGGGGTTCGATCTCTTAGGGATTTGCTGTAGTCATCACTGCTGGCTTCAGGGGGGTATAGGGGCCTGTGGAAGAGGAATGACCTGATAGTTCTGAGGTTCGAGATGGCTTGGTTCACAATGTTGGAATGTTTTCATAATTGAGTAGGTAGGACCCAGTTAAGGGGAAAAATTCAGTAAAGTTTCAGGATAAACCGAATGTCTCTACAGGTTTTAATATATTAAGACAGGGTTTGGTTGGTCCTGACATGTTATACAATTTAAATGTCAATGGCAATGCCAGAGGGGTAGGAGTTGGTCTGGTGGATATTTCATGGAGTGAATTTCAAAAGGAGGTTAGTAATGGTGCTATGGTCCAAATGGAAGGAGTTGAAGAGGATGTAGTTAATGCCTCTTTTATGGAGGCTTCGAGGGACAGTGATGTCTTGGCCAAGGGAAATCAGTCACTGGTTATGGATGACCAAAGTTTAGCATGTAGGGAAGGGGTTCCACTATAGAGAACCAATACTCGATTCAAGTGAGAAATAAATTTGATGGTATTTCAATGGAAGGCCTCAACACTGAACAAGAAGACGAAGACTGTGCAAATAGGATCTGTGTGGAGGAGCCCAGTGAACTCAGTAACAGTTTTTATGTAGAGGAAACAAGCCTGAGAAGTAGTAGGAGTAGCAGGAGAAGGAAGGTTAGGAAGTATTACTAATCATTTCCACCTCCCTTCTAGGCTCGTTCAGAAAAAAATAAAGAGAATGAGAAGTCAGTCATTAAGACCATGTGTCAAACGAACTCAAGCGGTCTGTTTGAACCAAAATTGGATTTGCTTATGAGTTCTGAAGATGAGGTGACAGAACAAGTCTGGTTACTCAATGCTTCTGAAGAGGAAGTAACCAAAATGTTGGGATGATCTGTGGAAGTGGTTCTGAATGATGATCAATACATATAGATTGACAAGGAGGACATGATCTTGGTTGGGGGTTTCAACAAGTGGAATATCAGCATCGATGAGTATATACAGACATGGGATAAGCTGGCCTCTGTATTTGAAGATATGATATGGGATGAACCATCCACTCATATAACCTCTATTTCCTGGAACTTGTTTAGGGATATTGAGTCTGGTATAATTAAGTTTCTTTTCAGTGACTTAGCTTTATCGTTATGTGGTTGACTCTTGGTTTGTCACTTTTCCTCAAAAGTGTTTGAAATAAAAAATTAAATATTCAGTCAGTTAGAAATTAGGAAGTATTTGATTAATATAAATGATATGTATGACATAATAATGAATATATAATTGGGAATTAGTTTTTATTTTCATATTATTTTAACATTTAATAAGAATAGACACATCGATCATGTGTATGTACAACCTACCGTCTCCATTAACGATGTAATCAATTTTCTATCTCGAACTTTTATAGATTACTCTAAATAAAAATATTCGGAATATATGTTATATTTATATTATTTACATAATTATTGAGATGATTTAATTAGTATAAATATAAAATTACCAATACTTCTAAAACAAACATATATGAAAAATGAAGCAATTATAATAAGAAACAGTGATTTTAGGACAAATGTATTAATAAACCAGTAATAAAAAAATATAATTTAGTCATGTATGATATGAAATATATGATTATAGTTATTTAATTGATATATAATAAACCTATATTTATTCTACCTGAGGTTCAGACACATGCAAATGAAGTCGAACCTGAGGTATGGGTTTCTCGTTACACTTTTTCTTTCAGGAGACATATGCCACATTCACCACTTATTCCATTGTTCGGTTTATATAGTTATACTTCTTATAGGTAATTTCATGAATATATTTATATTCCTGGTAATTAATTTTTCTTTTTAATTTATTTTTTCAATTGGAATATGACTTAATAATTACCTAACATGTAAGGTTGTATTTCACAATATCATCATTATTTGGGATTTTTTATGATTAAGACTCCCTAGGAGGAATAATGTTATATTTATTAATATCAATATATTCTATTATCCTATGTTTATCAGTAAATTGTTCATATAATATTACCATTTACCTATCATTTTACACAAAATGATTGAGAATGTTTTCATGTAAATATGAATTTTTTTCTCTCCGGATGATTTTTTTCATCCAAATCCATGTTCTTTGAATTTTTTTAAAAAATATAATAAATATATAAATATTTTCTTACACAATATTTAAATTTTACCATTTTTTATTGGAACCCTCATATCATTTTCAAAATAATCCCACTTTTCTTTCACCGAAAACATAAAAGGAATTTTGTTCTTAATGTATATGATATGATCAAAATTTCAGGCCATGATGACCAGTTAATGTTCAAAAGATTCATTTATAATTTCCAGAGTTTATTTTCGATGATTTTTTTTTCAAAATTTTTTCTGAAAATTTAGTTTATAAGTTAATTTTCAAAGTGAAAAGGTTATTTTCCCCCATGATATTTTTAAATGATCTTTTCATGGAATATCAATTCATCAATGAAATAAACTCTTATTCTAATTATGATCCAATAAGAATATGTTATACTGAAACCATGCTTATTATTTATCTGGATTATTTATTATTCATTTGATTAGTGATGTAAAATTTCATTTCCATTCATTAGATTACTCTAGAATTTTTATGATTATGATTTCTAATTGTGGTAATTATTAAAATTTATTATATTTTATTTCTATATTAATGTTAATGATGATTATGATTCAACATTTTCATATTATGAATTTATTTTAGTTATTAAGTGATGGGTGAGACCTACAATTAAATTTCCCCTCAATTCATCAACATGTATTATGAGAAAAATCAGTTCGCCAAATTAAATATATGCTTACACATAGATTTAAACTATCTTTTGAAAGGTATTGCCGATATGTTTTAGTTGTATAGAATTATAATTTACCTCATGATGAGCTAATTTAGTGATGTCAATGTGAATATTTTATTAAAAATAAAATCCAAGGATATGTTTTCATATCAAGTGATTATATATATGTATTTGTTTCATCATTATTTATATCTACCATATCCTTCAAATTTTAATTTGTAAATGGAATGTGTTTTAGTTATTTACATTAACATATTTATTATTATTATTTTTTCATGATTGTCTCTAATGTAGGTATACCCTTACTGAAAAGATGATCCCACAATATTATTATGTTTTATTTTCCATATGATATATGGAAGTGTTTTATGATTTTTATATAGGGATATGCTAAAAAGAAAATATGGTGTTCTCAAAGAAAGAAATTTTTGTATTTTATATAATCAATCATAATCCTAATATATACTATATAAATAGATTACAAATAATTATAAAATATTATGTCCATTCATATGTGAATCCATTAATCATATCCAAATTTAATAATTTAACCACCACTTCTGAGCTAGTACTAAGGGTCATTAAAGATGAAAATATAAAATGTTTAATAGAAATCTTGAGAACTAAATTAAGGTAACGATGAATTATCGAACATAAGGCGAATATAGGATTTTAGGATTATCTTATAATAACCTCTTAATGATATTGTGAAGGAATATATTTTGTCTGTTTCCTAGAAATACATCACTATTTGTTTGATACTAGTGGATGTGGTACTATAATAGAAGTACATTGTGTTAATAACACCAACAAAACATTGGGATTTAATCAGGTGTTACATAGTACATGAAAAAGGTATTTACTACACACTTCATTTTACACATGGATGAAATTCTTGGATAAATTAACATTTTTCAAACATCATATTATAAGGATTCAAAAATATTTATATTATATCAAAACCCTTGCAACGAAAACATGTTTTAGATTTTGAGATTATATATGAATAAAATATCAAATTTGTGATGAATGTTTATCTCATTTTGGTACATTACATTATGTTTCATAATGTTATGATATAATATAATATTTTTATTTATTTATAAATCTTTTTTAGTGGATGGAATTAGAACTAATTCATCATGTATACTCTATAAAGGGTTTTCCATCATGGTAAAGATTATTAAGTTGGAGATGGAGATATAACTAGAACTAATCAAACAATAATCATACTAGGGATGTTGAATCAGGTTATGAGTAATAAACTTCCATATACGGATAATCCTACTGACCCATATAATATTTACCAATTTTGTAAATATTTATTTGAAACATTCATCACTGAAAGTAAGTATGTATTCGTTGATTATTATGAAATGGATATGTTTTTTAGAGAATGTATTTTTCCCTTTAGGAAGTAGTGAAAATGATAAATTTTTCATGGATATTTATCATCAGTCATGGGATGAATATAAATAGGGTACATTGGTTCAAAAAATTAAGGATGAAGAAGAAATAATAAACATAGAATGGAAGGATCATATTGTGCTCTTCTAGGAAAATTATTTTCCACATGAGCAATGATCAAACATGGAGATGAAATTCTTGAGTCCGAGACACAAGGAAGGGGAAAATTTTTACAAGTATAATGAAGTTATTCCAAGGATAGTAAATCATGTTATGTACTACATATATAATCCTAACAAAATTATTGACCATTTCTTTAATGTGATAAATCCAATTCTATATTGGTCACCCACCTCCCAAACCATCTCACCATACGAAGAAATAATATCATGTTATACTAAGACAGAGAAATAATTTTCCATGTATTGTGTCTTCAAATGGTAGAATCATAAAAATATAATAGTAATAAAAAATAAAAATAAGGGCAAGAAGGAAATGATTTATTTTCTAACATGTGATAATTGTGGAAGGAATGTCCCTTGTACTCGCTTGAAGAGAAAATGAGTTTTTTACCAGTGTGGAGAAGACATACACCATTATCTTGAGTGTAATGGAATTAAATAAACTATAAATGTTCAATGAAAAATCTATAAGTTGATGGGAAACCACGTAAACTAATTCAACTAGATTCAAGGGTATATACCTCAGAAGAAGCTAAGGGGGAAAGTTCAATTATATACTATTACAATAGATGGATAATAATGATTAAATAAAGAGTTTATTTGGAATAAACAATTATATCGAAGAAGTATTTAATCAAGTATGTTTTAGTTATAATAATCATGAAACATATAAGAATTATAATGAAACAGTTTTTCATTAAATATATAAAGTCACATGTTGAATGGTACCAAGAAAAGAGATTCACTGGCAAGATGATGTCTTTGGATAAAACAAGATTGAGGGAAGATAACCATTAATATGTGCTTGATGTTGAGAAAATAATGATAAATATATGATAATTAAATAGAATTGGTGATATTGAAATTTTTTAGTTATTATATGGTTATTTTATCTCTACTAGACATTACTACATGTTTGGATTTATGGAATATAATTTAAATTATATGAATTTAATTTTTTAGGCATGCATGTTTTTATTAAAGTTTTATAGTGAACAAAGTGTTCACAGATATGGAATGTGAAATAAATATCCACATGAATTTTTTTGGTAATATAATGTTGATTTAGTGACATTACATTTAAACACAAGAACATTAAATATGGTTAGAAATATTTTAGATGTGCTATAAGGAAAACTATTTATTAAATAGATTAATATGAACATTGAGTTTTAATAGACAACTTGTGATAATAATTTGGTTTTAATAAAACAACTAGAAATAACTAACTAGTCTTTCAAAGATCTTATGACCAGTTAAAATTTAATTATAGTGCTTTAGGAAGGAAAAATCAAACATAAATAATCATTTCTTAAAAAAGTATATATTTTGATAGAAATAATTAATTTGTGAAATTATACGTTTCATGTAAGTATATATCATTATGTTCTTAGTTCAAATATTAAAGGAATTACTCCACTCATGGAAAAAGATATTGAAATAAAAATAGTACCATAATAACTTCATTTATAATGATATTAATGCCCACACACCCTTTATCGATCTATGTTTTTGTAGTTTTTAACCTTCTATCTATCACCCACATTCATGTGATAATTTATCTTTATCACTCCCAAAAATTATTCACAATTTTCTTCTATATAATTATATTAAATAACCACCAATGTTATCTAATTTTGAAACCTAATTACCTGGTATTAAAAATAATATTCCTTTCTCATTTTCTCTATTATCAAGAGTTTGTTTTATGAACCCTTTTATAATGATGGTCTTTCAAAAAAGGTATTTTCAAATGTTTATCCCTTGATTAAATAGATCAAGTTGAAATTAAAAGGACACAATTTATTAAAGTTATAAATAATGTAACACCCAAATATTTAAAAAAGGAACTTCACGTTTAAATGTTATATGAATGTCAACATTTATCATTTATAAGAATTTAACACCCTAATATTTTAAAATACATTTTAAAAAAATATCTATATCATGATAGTTTTTGGAACACGAAACCATGAGTCTGAATGAATCATAATAGATAATAATGTTATAACCTTGACAATAAATTTTAAGGAATTAATATAACTAAATAAATTATAAATATTATATGGTTTTCACATCTTTAAAATAAATTCAATGTTAATATATTTACTAGAAATGAATAAGAACCATTTTAGAGGAAATAAGTGTTTCGTATATATCTATATTTTTCAATAAGGTTATTTTATTGCGGTTTATGAAAAAACAGTAAAAAAATATTTTAACACATTTATAATTTTTTTTAAAAATTTAACATAATTTTATAAATCATATTATTAAAACTAACTTAGGTAAAAATTTGGTTTGTTTTTGGAAAATATTGATTTTTCAGTGAATTTTTAGAAATATGTTTTTTGTTAAACATCATGTTATTTATAATAAATTAAGTTATTTTAAAGGATCATAGTGATTTAAATTGTATTTCATCTAATTTAATTATTATTTATTTATATTTAATAAAATTAATTGTATTTGAATCAACTTGATACAAGATTTTATTATAAGTCAATGATTTGGTTTAAAAACACATATTTCTGAAAACTATTTTGAAGTGCATAATGTTTTCCCATTTTAATTTATATAAAAAAACATAATAAGTAATTATTAAAATAAAACTTATATTATATATATATATATTTAAATTCATATAATTATTACTCTATCCAAACAATTAATATTTTATCATCTTTTCCCAAAAAAATAATTTTCTCGAAAACAGTTTTTTAATCCCATATGTAAAATTAATTTTATATCAAATTATACCACATTTCTGAAATTAATTTAGAATAATGGATTAAATTTTTTCAGTCCATATAACTCATATTATTTAATAATTTCAACTTAATTAATTACCATAATGAATAGTTAAAATAGTATAAATTAATTAAAACTGTTATAGTAAAAAATTGTTTATCAGGGGTTAAACTATGATAAAATGTTGTAAAATTACCTATTTGATTCCTAAAAACCATTTTATGGTAATATTTAAACCCTATAAAATCTAAATCTTGATAATAAATATAATAACTATGATTTCCCTAGGCTCTTCCGTTGCAAAAAATCACTGTTTGCGTTGTTCTGGGAGCTGTCAGAGGCACAATTCCAGATTTTTCCAAATTTATAGATTTATATGGTCTTTTTAGTGTGTCATCATGTTAGTATGTCATAATATTAGTGCATTTTTGTGTTATGGGTGACAATATCAATGAGTTAGTGGCATCGATATCGGTGAGTCAGGGGCGTCAATATCGGTGATTCAGGGCGTCGGTGGGTCGAGTCGTCAGTGCGTCAGGGGTGTTGGTGTTAGTGAGTTAGGTAATCAGTGAGTCAGGCTTCAGTAGGTCATCAGGTTATTATATTATCATTATAGAATCAATGTCCATAGGTTGTGTCGGTATCCCACCCGTTAGTGGCTCAGTGTCGTTGACTCACCCATCGATGGCTCATTTGCGGTTTTCACAGTTTTTCGCAGTTTTAAAGTTTCTCCCCTCGTACATTTTATTTGATGTAAACTATGTTTAAATACTTACTCAAGAATTTTTAAGGTTGTTACAAAGTTTATTGATTATATGATTAAATATTATAATGTCCTAGGAGATTTGAGATACACAAACTGTGTGTTCTTGACAATGATCCTATGATAATGTCATTTAAAACTATTCTTCCTCAAAATAGGATTTGACTCTTTAAAGATGGAATCTTCCCTTCCTTGTGTTTTTTCCATTTCCATGGGTTCTTCTAAAGCCTTCATCTCTAGATGAGTTGAGCGCCTATACTAGAGCCCATGTTTTTATGTTTTTCTTGGAGTTCGCTCCTGCTGCTCGCGCTACCCCTGTTCCTGGTATAAAGAGGAAATTCGATCATTTGATCATCTGGTTGGGAATATTTATATCTATATTTAATTTTAGATCTTGAGAGAGTGGGTGTATTAATGATTTAATTTATGGAATGACTGAGTACCTTTCTTGAAACGACAAATAAATAAGAGATAAATATGGTAAAAAGATAATAGTTGTAAATAAAATAACTGCTAAGGAGTGGTTTGATATTGATCCCTATTTTATTTAATTTCCCTAAATCATTTATTGATTATTGTTCCTATGTGCCTACTGAAAATTATGACTGTTGGTGGTCTTTCCTTATGCAACACTATTTTCATGTTTTTTTTGTGATGCCATAATAAACAACCATAACATGAAAAACTGGTAAACCACATATACGTGGTCAAATAAATGGATTCCCCAGGATCAAACCTATTTTGTGATCACCCCATTCATAATTTTGTGGAATTAATGAAACCAATTCTATTTAAATATAAATTATTCACACATTATGTTTATAGAAGTGGTTGAGGGTTGTGTTTTATTGATTTGTTTAACCTTGTGTGAGTAGTGTGGTGCTACTGTTGGGAGAACATTTTTTGGTATAAGGTTTGAAAGAGGAGTTGGTTTTGTGTGAATAGTCTGGTATGTGTGTAAAACAGGGATGCAGATTAATAGTAGTTTTAAATGGATTTGTCTGTTGAGAAGTGAAATGGGTGTTTTGGTATCCCAATCTGAGATATTGATTGACTGTGGAATAAATGAACTTCCAAGAAGCTGAACTACCTTTGTTGTGTTGTGGCTAGAGAGAAGCATTGGGAAGTGATACTGTTGTGTGTATATGGACTTGTATATAGTAAAAATATTGTGTGAAATATGATAAATTGAGTTGTATAACTTTAAATAATGATAGATGGCAGTGGTTCAACGAGAGCATGTAGTGGAACTGAAAATATGGTTTAATGTTATTGTATAGTGGGACTGTAGTATGCATTTTATCATTGTTTTAATATGGATGTGGATGGTAGTTTCCAAATAGTGTTGGAATAAACTAAAGAACCATCTAAATAAATAAATGGAAAGTAGTTAAATGAAAAGGGGATTGGTTATGCTTTGGTAGTGGCTACTGTGTAGTTGTTCATTTGCGGGAGGTAGAAATAGTTATTCTGAGTGAGATGGTTATTTTTTTTAATCCCAGAGGTTGGGATGAGTGTTTTCCTATCTATATGTATAAATATTAATTCCTTGTGATTTCTATATGCACCCCACCCTTATTGAGCACCATGTTTTGAATACCCACATTTCATGGTGGAAGGTGTCTTCCAAAGCATCCCAATGCGAGGATGGATGGATGGTTATGGAGTATCTTCCTCATGCCCTCTTCCGGTTTCATACCACTCTACTGTATCTGGGAGGCCTATAATTTCTTGACGCATAACATAGCTCAAGATCTTTTGAGAATGGGTTTGTTGTGGATGAGAGTCCTAGGTGTTTGTGGGCCATGTTCGTTTTCCCATGTATCTTCAGGATGAGGGCCGTATGCCTTCAGCCGAGAGATGTGGTAATTGTAGACTAGGTTTCTATGGGATGGATTGTGTGTGGTTTCCAGCCTAGGTGTGTGCAGGTGAGTTTTAGAAGTGGGACTGTGTATGGGGTTAGTGGTAGCATCAATACACTAGTCATTAGGAATGAGTAGTTAAACAGTGGGAAAGTGGTTTGGGGATCCAAAATATCAAAGTTCTTATAATAATACTTTACATGACTTGCATTATTTTTTTAGAGTGCCTTGTTTATGAATGGATGGTTAGTATTCCTTGGAATGTTATTTAAGGTTATACTATTTTCCCATAGGGAAATTAGTATGTTTTTTGACTTGTTTATGGGTGGATTTATTTTTCGTACCGGGTATATTTGTATACTCACCCTAAAAATATAAAATTATTATTAGGTTTTTCAGAGAATATTTAGGATCGTGATAGAAATTACTAGCTCAGGCTTTGGGATTGGTTGTTGTTACTGCTTAGTCTCCTTTCTTTTGGTACTTTACTTTGGAGTTTTTTTGTACCCTATATCAGCTTTACTTTTGAATATTCATGTGGGAAAAGGTTTTTCCATTTACTTTTACTTTTGGTATTTGTAATTTCTTTGGACATACCATCTTATCTCTCAATAATGTTCTATAAAAATGGTAAATCGTTCCATACTATGTGAGATTCTATACACTTGGTTCTAGTTTCCAATTCGGGGCCAATCGAAGGTGGGACTCGTGGGTCATTATCTCCCCTTCAACATGAGGAAGGAAAGTCGTGGAACATTGTTGTTCCTTCCATCATATTGATGAAGGAAGGTCGTGAAAAAATGGTATCAGATCAAGGTTTTAGGAGTTTCAAGGATAGGATAGAGATCAATGTTTGTCAAATTGAGGATTGCTTGGGATGGTTGGGGAATGATGTTAGATAGTTTTGGTGAGTGTGAGAGGCTAGGGAAGATCACATAGGACGTGTGATTTTAGGTCCCCCCATGATCTGTTACAAGGACTCTGGATCTATTGAATGACCGAGCGAGGATACACTGATTGGAGGGTAGGGACCCTAGGAAAGTTAAATGCATCTAAATGACTTATGTTCTTGTTTTTCCTTGGTTTTTTGGTAATTTAAAATAAATAAAGAATTAAAAAATATTAAATGAAATTTTCCACACTACTTGGGCTTAGGAGCTCCTTGTTTACCTTTTCATATACGACACTCAGACATCACAATCGTGTGGTTTGCACTGTTGAGTCCGGACAAGGTGACCTAGTTGATCAGCAAAGGGATGATCGACAAGAGGAAGATGACTGGTAGAAGAAGATGTTTCAAGACTTCTAGTGGAAGACTGTGGTAATGTGTGTGGGATGTCTCTCTAACATGAACCTGGAGAGTTGGATAGAGGATCTCATTATCACTTTCATCTTGATACATGCTTCGATAGAGTACTGGGTTCCTCTAGAATTGAGTAAGATGTGAGGATCAATGGATCAGTGGTGGACGGGTTACCACTGGGAGATGTAGAAAACTAAGGTCTCAAGGGATGACATTGAGAGGGGATTCTGAGCATAATTCTTTTATTCCATGAAGAAGGACGAGAAGTAGCTGGATCTACTCTACCTACTATTGGGGAGTATGTCAGTAAGGGAATAGTAGATCATGTTCAAAGATATCAGGTGCTTCACACTGAATCTCTTTTCGGATGAGGAGTCCCTAGTGAGATTATTATAGGGGTACTACAACATTATTTTTAGTATGATGTTACTCTAGTCACTCTACATACATACATAGAGGTTCTGAAGATGGTCATGGTAGTGTAAATGATGAACACACTGGTAGATTTTCCATGATAGGGGAGCCAGCTGAGTTCGTCAAAGGGGAAAGTTTTCCATAGTAGGTCTCAGACATCGGGGCCTTCCATGTTTCGATTATCAAGAAGTAGGCCCCAATAATTCCAATATTGATCTCTTGGTCATCTCCCATTCCCTATGGTTATGAAACCAATGTGATTTGTATGTGGATGTCATAGACATATTCAAAACCCGTACCCATTTTGAGCATTGCACGATGGGGGTGGGGAGGTTCAACACCCACCTCAGTAGGTGTAGTTACCAGTCAGGCCCTTTCAGCAACAATGGTAGTGAGCTACCGCTCCACTGAGGGTTGATGATGATGGGGGAGGCCGACATAAGGGTGATCCTCATGGGACTCAACCAAGGCATTGTTGGGGAGACACATGACAGCTGAGAGGTATATGAGCTAGGAGTGGGTAGTTCCACACCACATAAGCAGTAGTTGTAGTAGGGCATGAGGTTGTTCAAGGTTTGATTAACATATTTAGTACTATTTAGTGTGATTTGTTTTATTCAAGAGCCTCACACTCCATTTTGGAACTCTGTCTAGTCCATGCTCTAGGATTATACATAGAGATAGTTCTCATTCCCTTGGTATTAAGTACACCAGTTGAAGTACAGACAAGTGTATTGGGTGTTTTTAGAGGATGTAGACTGATGATGGGGACACATGAGATCAATTCGGATCTTCTTATGCTACATATGTTTCCATACGATGTCATCTTAATAATAAAATGGTTTATTTCTATGCACACTGTTATCGAATTCTTCTAAATGAGGTTTGTGTTCTCAGATATGGGTGGACAATATGAATCTTTCAGTGGAGGGTGGAGTTTTCCAGAGGGTAGCTAGAATGTGGATCCACTTCATTCATTGTTAGCCGAGATGTCAGTGGAATCCATAGATACATATATGGTGGATGTTCGATGGGTTTTCAGTGAATTCATGGATTTATTCCCTGAAGAGATTGTGACTCTACCCCTTTGAAGTTACGTTGAGTTCAGGATAGACTTGATACCTGATGCCTATTAGATTTTAATGGATACCTATTAGGTGGAGCCATTAGATTTGAGGGTGTTACAGATTTAGGTTGACACCCTAATGAAGAAGGTTTTTATCTGGCCAAGTGTGTTATTACAGGAAGCTCTAGTCTAGTTCTCGAAGAAGGAAAATGATGGCCTAAGACTGTTTATAATCTACCGAAGAATGAATCAGGTGACAGTCAAGAACCAATACCCCCTTTCAAGAATCGAAGATATCTTAAGCCAGTTAAAAGGGAATTTATGGTTCTATAAGATCTACCTATGGTCTAGATATCACAAGTTGAGGGTGGAGGAGGGTGAAATCCTGAATAATTCTGTTTGGTGTAGGTAAGGGCACTTCGAGTTTGTGTGAATTACCTTTAGTGTCATGAATTCTCTATTCGTGTTCAAGTGGCTCATGAAATCTATTTTCTGTGAGTACCTAGACCGGTCCATCATCATGTTCAAAATTTATATCCTGATATACTAAATAAATGCTACAAAAATGGGCTTTAACAGCACTCAAAATGGTCTTTAACTGTGCTAAAAGATCTCTATGAAGCTCACCGCTGATTGGAGGGTCCCTTTATCAGCGCCAAAAAAGCATCGTTAAATGCCCTGCCTGGTGTAACATAAAATTCTACAGCAGCACACTGAAACAATAACTGTATAAATTCAACATATCAACAAGTATACCCATAAACAATTAACACATAATTCATAATGTAATTACAACAAGTATACACATACAATAAGTATACCCATACAACAAATATACCCATACACCATTAACACATAATTCTTATTTTAATTAAATACATAACGAATTCAATTCATAATTAAGGGGGTTTGGGGGCTATTCAGGGGTTTGGGGTGGTTTTCCTAGGGGGTAGGGGTGTCTAGGGGGTGGGGAGTCTGGGGAGATGGTGGTTTCCAGGGGGGTGGAAGAGGGTTTGTCTGTGGTGGCATCTTGGGGGTGGAGTGTTGTCTAGGGTGTTGGTGGGGGGGGGGGGGTCCAAGGGGTGGGGGTGTCTCGGGGGTGGGGGTGTCCCGAGGGTGGGGGTGTCCATGGGGTGGGGTGGTGTCCAGGGGGTTGGGGGAAGTCCATTTTGTTGGGGGGATTTCCAAGGGGGAGGGGTGGGGTCTGGGGGGTGGGGTTGGTTGGCCATATGGGTGGGGGTGTCCAGGGGTGGGGGTGTCCAAGTGGTGGGGTGGTGTCTAGGATGGGTTGGGGCCGTCCAAGGGGTGGGGGCCATCTATGAGGGGTTGGAGATATTCAGGGTGGTGGGGGGGGGGCAGTCCATGGGTGTGTCTGCGGGAGGTGGGGTGGTGCCCAGGGGGTGGGGTGGTGGATTTAATGAAGTTAATGGAATGAATTTCATCGATTTTAAGATCATTGGTATATTACAAATGGTTTTGGAATATTGTTTATTTCAATATTATGTGTTTATTTTGGGAAAAATTAATTCTATTGGTGTGTATGTAGGAAGGGGGTTTTCCATATATCAGTTGTTGTTTTCACTTAAAATTCTGTCCATTTTAAACAAAAGAGAGACACTTCAAGAGATACTGGCCACACCATACCTCAAATTGTGGTGGGGTTGATTTGTAAATGTCAAAAATGACCCATGTATCATTCTACTAAATAATAAACACAAACATAATGTGTTTGGTTGGATATCCATACTCCAAATGTTATTTTCACTTAAACTTCAGGCCATTATAAAACAAAGAGAGACCCTTTGAGTGATACCAGCCACATCATGCCTCGAATTGAGGTGGGGTTGACACGTACATGTCACAAATGACCCATGTATCATTATCCTTATGTATAAACACAATCCGAATGCGTTTGGTCGGTTTTCCATATGCCAGTTGTTGTTTTTAGTTAAAATTATGTCCATTTTAAACAAAAGAGAGACACTGTGAGTGATACCAGCCACACCATGCCTCATATTAAGGAGGGGTTGAATTGTACACATCCAAAATGACCCATTGATATTTATCCTTAAGTATCAACACAATCAGAATGATGTTTTTTGGATTTCTGTATGTCAGTTGTTGTTTTCACTTAAAATTTTGTCCATTTAAAACAAAAGAGAGAGACATTGAGTTATACCGGCCACACCATGACTTAAATTGAGGCAGGGATGACTTGTACATGTCACACATGACTCAAGGATAATTATCCTAATTTATCAACACAATAATAATACATTTGGTCAGACTTCCGTACGTCAATTTTTGTTTTTACAAAAAATTATGTGCATTTTAATCAAATGTGAGACACTTTGAGTGATATCGGCCACACCATACCTCAGATTGATGTGGGGTTGAATCGTACATGTAAAACATGACCCATGTATCATTATCCTAATGTATCAACAAAATATTAATGAATTTGGTCAGATACTGAGGTATTTTGAAGATTTTACAGGTTTTTGTTATCCAAATATGAAAGAAAACTGGTTCATCATTCTTGCATTTTGCTGGTTCATTTCATCTGTTAAAATGGAAAAGCAACTCATTAGAGAAAGTATGTTTTATTTCATAACAATAAAAATTTTCCTACGAACATTTACATACAATAATGTTTAATCTTTTGATCTTCTTAACCCCTCTAAAAATGACCGCCAATTGTACAAGTCCCCATGTTAGATGTTTATACTATTTCTATACAATCTTCCATTTGGTATGAGGCCCACAGATATCTAAACAAATATATATCATCTTGTAAAATGAGGATTTTTAACAGTTATATTAGTACTAAAAATATATAAATAAATAATTAATAAATAATTTAAAGGAAATAGTAGTTGTTTTTGAAAATTCATATTTATGGAATCTAGTTTGTTAATGGAAAACGATCTCTCTCATAAAATTACATACATAATATCCACAATCATTAACGTTTGATTGTTTTGGACACTGCAAAAACACTTATAATTTGGGGAATAAGTAACTTGTTTTGTTATGTGTTTGGATAGTGAATGTTTATTATATATACCCTGATATTTTTCCAGATTTAGAACTTGCTCGCCTCCCTATGCTTAGCCCCTGTACTCATTCCCTTTTTAGATAATATTGATGCACCACCCTATCATAATAGAATCCTTAGTAAAATATAATATAAATTATTTTACGTTATGTTTAGACCTAAAATGCATTTTGTAGTGTCTTACAGATTCACAAACTCCATTATGTGTGGTTGGTCTGTTGGATATCCTTACATTGAATCCAAAAAATAAATATTTAGAGTATCAATATTCACCGCAATTAGCATCCAATGTTTTCTAAAATCATAAAAAATGAATATGTAATAAAATAAGTAAAAATATAATTCATATGATTTAATTATAGAGTTTTACCCCTGTATGGTTGGTATTAGGAAGAGTCTACCATCTATAATCTTTCTTTACGATAGGGGTATGTTTGTTTTCATGCACGTTCCTTATTTTCAATACTAAGTTGTTATTTCATAAATGAAATATTGACAATCAAATTGATGAATAACCATATCCAAAAAACAAAATATTATCATCCAAAATGTACCTAAAACTTCTCATCCCCATGGTGGCTAATAAATGCATCCCATGCTTCTTGGAATATCATGTGAGAGTAGATAAGGGGTGGCAATAAGATTATTTTAACTTTTGAATTTGTCAGGTGAATTTTTTTTAAAATTGTGCGAAAACCATGATGAATAAACCTGAAATCCATAGAATATAATTCTTGAGTGAATAATCTACTATAAATGTAGTCTACAAGAGACTGATAAGAGTAAGACACTATTTCAATATTTTATTTTCTAGTAAATTAATGAAATAATATTATAATGTTACCGTAATTTCTTCCCAGATCACATCCTTCATCTCAGACACAACATGGTTCCATGAATCTATGTCAATCGGCATGCATTGACGACTGAAAATTCCAGTGTAACTACTAATCATAGCCTTGATGGGATTCACATGTTGGCCTTGTGCATTCCATGCGATATAAAATTTGATGTCTTTTCTTTTTTGCATTGAGAACATTGTCTAACACCATAAAACTACAGTGAACCTGTGTTTTTTGCAACGTCGGTTCTTTATCCCTGACCATTTCATCGCTATCAACATCATCTATATGTTTATATGCAATGGTAGCAACGACATGTGTTGATGGTTGTTGACCTCAACACTATGAGCAAAAACATCTTCAGAAACATGTTGTTGCTCTGCACTATGGGCAGCTACAGCAACAGCAGCAGCAGCTCTAGAGACTTGTTCAGCCTCGAGGTTAGGAGCACCAAAACGTGAAAAATTAATTATCTCCAAAAGAGGTTGAACAATTAATTTAGATTACATAAATTCAGTAATGAAAAGATAATAACATGAAATAACATGATCTATATTACAAACAAAATATATCATGTTTTTTAAATTCTCATTGTTTTTATCAAAGGCTAAAGGGATTTGACACCCCTATTAATTATCCAAATACCTTCATTGTGGCCACCTCTAACATAAAAAATCATTTAAATTGGGACTACTAAAAAATGATGGTGACGTACCACTGAAAGGATCATACTTAACTGAATTTTCGTCGGACCCTTCAGTAGTTTTGGACGATAATAGAAAAATCGACCACTTTCGGTTTTCGGGATCTGGAACAAAAAATACTTATACCACGTGTGATGCCATTATAAACTATTCGTCTTTGTACCCATATTTACTAAAATCAACATTCAAAAATCCAAATTCCTATATTTTAACACCACTATTGTTATCAACCCATTTTCATTGAAAAATCAGTAATTGTAATGTCGTATAATCCATCTCCCATATTTTTTTTGATAATTCCAAAGTATGAAATATTCACACAATTTGGATTTATGTCCCTACAACTAGAAACATGCATCACTTTAGCCACCGGTGTAACTCCAAAATATTTCATTGTACTATATTTATCATGTTCATCTGTATAGTATGTATAACCATTATTTACATATCCATTGTATGATAATACACACACACTTGGTCTGGTGGCTAGGAATTTTAGTTTTTCTGAAATTGAATTCAGATTTTCAGTTAACACCATGAAAACATTGTCTCTAAACTATTGTATAAACTGGTGATTATGTGTATTTGATATCCATTTTCATCCCTTTATGGATTAAACTACCTATTAATTTTTTTTTGGGTTTTAATATTTGGAGAAAACTCCCAACTGTATTGAAAAACATAAAGGTAGGCATCCTCCCAAACTGTAACATTGATTGTCACAACATATCCTCTAGAAATTCCCTCACCCTCAATGCATCCAGTGTGCTGAGATTTCAGGAGACCAATGATTTCCACACCAGATAATTATTCGGTTAATAAATAAATGGAATCCTCAACAATATGTTGATCCATAATACAACCCTCTAGCAGAATTTTATTTTTAATGCACACTTTCAAAATATTCATATACCGTTGAAGGAGGTACATCCATTTATAGTGCACAAGACCAAAAATTCGAATCTCTCTCACAAGTGAACCATCAAATGAACTATAATATCAATTATTGATGGTGGGAAGAACATTTCTAATTTTCATAATATGATGTTATTTTCTATTTCCATTGATGGCAATTACGTGGAGTCTAAAACATAGCTGCATATATCTTTGAAAAAGAAACAGAGTTTGGTTAGTGTATGATAAAAATTCTTGTAAAAATGCAACGTAAATATATAGGAATTAAATTTTCATCAAAACATGGAATTCATTTGATTTCAACCCTTTAAACATCAAATAATTCATTTAAACAATGTACTTTATATTTGATGAATATCAATCTGGATCCTTTAAATCATTGAAGAAGTTGTGAAGCTAATATCTCTCTTACCTAGAAAGAGGGTAAGCTGCTGTAGGAAGAAACATTCATTTTTCACCCTTCAAAGAAGAAAACACTTCTCATATTCCCATTTCAACCATTCCCAACCTCGCCTTAATTCTATCTTTTTTAGGGGCATTTAGAAAAATTTCGATAACACTATCACATACATTTTTTCCACATTCATCACATCATGATAATTTATGATGTAGAGACAATTCTTGTACGATAATTCAAAAAAAAAACAACTGTATTTTTTCAACTATTTTTCGTATTGTTTTTCGAAAATGGATTACCAAAAACAGTGTTCACATATTTTACATTCTCATACCGCTGATCACCTGTTAGAGGAGATGGTGTTGTGCATTGTTCTAAAATTCCATTGAATGATGTCATCCAAGATCGGTACTTATGCTGATGAGGTATAAATCTATGATTTCATAGAAACATAAATTTCAATTAATGATTCTACCTAATTTATTCTGTATCTTCTCCGCACACGAGACACCCTTGAGTTCCTTTAATGCTATAGCCTGAAAATACCCAGATAAATGGAAATCATTTATTATCCCATAAAACATCGCTCTCAATGTGAAGTTTTTTACTTTTATAAGCATCATACAACATAACTCATGAATCCCACAATAACATCAAATAATTGATCAAATGATCCAAATAAATATCAATATTTTTACCTAGTTTTTTTGGTCCTAATATAAGCATGGATAACATGATGAATTTTCGTTACATGCATAACTACAGTGGCATGTTATAATTTACCAACATAAAATGCCACGTACTATGAGCGCTAGTTTGAAACCAAAAAGGATTCACTCCAGCAATATATACTGCAAGACGATGGTTTCTTAGCTCCTTTCCAAATTCAGGATACACCTGATCAGTTCTATTCCATTGAGGAGAGTCAGTCGGGTGACACAATGTACCATCTTTATTTATTTTCTCTTCATTCTATGACAATTGGCTTACAGTTTCTTCACATCCATATAGATGCCCAAACCATGTAATGATTGGAATATACCATAATCCATTCATAGGAATCAATTAATAATTCTTGTATGGGGAATCACCACTCTTTGGGCATTTTGTAAGTGATTTTTTCTCCATGAAAAACAATATACAGTCTTTCGGGCAGGCATGCATTCTTTCAGAAAACAAACCCATCAAGTGTAGAATTCATTTAGCTTCATATGTCCGGCTTTAGAGCTCATTATCTTTTGGTAGTTTGTCATTCAAGAGAGAAATTAGTTCCATAAAACTGACATCACTCAATCTGTTGCTTACTTTCAATTTATCCAACTTCAATATAGATGAAAATGCTGTATATTTAGTTAAACCAGTATACAATGGAGTCTTTGCACAAATATTTAACTTATAAATCAATTCTGAGAAATCACAGAGTTCGGCTTCAACTATCCTTGTCATTTACTCAAAATGATATTCATCATCATTGACATCTGTAATCACATACTCCAAACGAACATATTCATTATCCATATTTGTAATCATTTTTTGATCCAGAAAATGTAGTTTTATCCCATATAGTAGCTACATTCGCTTTTTCTTCGTGTTTATTAAAACATTTATAACTCCAAACTATTATGTGACATATCAAATGTTCTTCCAACTCCGATGGAGTAATTACTATAAAATAAAAAAAATGTAAACACCGACAATGGATTTGAGAACGATCTTTTGCTTGATCCTTTGCAAACATGATGAAATATTTCACTCCATTCCCATACTGTATTGTCTAATGATTAGCATCCATCCAATCCTTGTTCATATCTATCCTATTTGAATATGAGATATTCTTATTTATCTTCAAATACAAATAACAAGACATCAAAATATTGTATAAGAGAACCACATATAAAAATATAGATCAATATATCCTAACCATTTCCAATAATGATTTAGAAATCAAAAGAACTAGGATAGACTCCCCATCAAAATCATCACACATTCCAGCCCCCTTAACAATTGTTCTTGCACCCACCACCCTTGTAGTAAAACATTAAACATCCTTTTTACCACCCCTACCAGCCACCTCATTCATAATAAAATAATCACATTAAACATCCAAAAACAAGTTACCAAACTCAAATAAAATGAAAATAAGGATACAATTTTGATGAGAAAACTATTTTAACAGATAAATTTCCAAACACAAAGGGGTTCATGGTGGAGACAAATAACCTAGGTTTATCCAAAATTACGATGGAATGTCAAAGGTTTTTTTACCCAAATTTACATAATAAATATAAAATTGATGTTAATGAAAATAAATTATATCATGAACATCTAATGGATATGAAATAACTCTTCCTCACCTTACCCAAACATGTAAGTAATATCCACAGACTCTTCTTACATCCATTCTAAAAAAATCACATTCCCATACAAAGGGATAAACAACAATCCCTTAGTGTAGAAAAACTCACACATCAAATAGAAAAACCACGTCGACCATCCCTATCCAAAACTCATACCTCCTCTCATACCTCCTCTCACTAACAATTAATACCTTCTATAACATTAATATCTACCATAAATATATTATTTCCCAAAATCATGACCTTTATATTAGAAAACATCCAATCCATTTAGGTAAAATAGATATATACATCATTTTTTTCTTATGAATCATTAATTTTAAAAAAAAAACACTGACGAACTCATTAAAATTCATATTTTCACAAGAATTTATAGGTAAAGAGAGATAAATAATTCCATTGAAAATAATTCAACTGAATGTTTTAGTGACAATTGAAAGAGAGTATTGGTTAATAAAGGGACGAGGTTAATATCTCAGGATGTAATAATGCCATTGACTCTCAATCCAAACTCACCACATCCAAAAATTTTACCATCTAAAACATGACCATCTGACTAAATAAAACTACACCATAATTAATATTAGCATAAGAATAAAAGGTAACAGATCAGGATGAGTGGATAAATTACCAAATGTCAAAGATTGGGAGCTGAGAATCTAACCTCATCGAAAGGAATCCCAAACACTTGAAGTAGGGTTCATGGGGAGTAGGGTCCAGCGGGGAGGAGGAGAAGTAGTGTTCACGGGGAGGAGGATCTGTGGAATGGGTTCAACGGAAAGGATAAGGAGTAGTTCTAGAGGAAGAAGAGTCGGGAAGCATTGGTGGAGTAGGGTAGCAGCAGCAGAGTTGGGCTAGCGACAGATTAGGGCATCAGCGGCAGAGTAGGGAAGTAGCGGTAGAGAAGGGCTTGCTGTAGAGAATGGCAGCAACGGTGGAGTAGGGCAGAAGCAGCGAAGTAACAGCTAAAAAATAGGAGATCTGGGGGTAAGGGAGTTGTCACAGGGGTACAGTCCCACGAGGGCTTGAGGGCATGATAAATAGAGGGCACACTGAACCCTATTTTATAAAATAGGACTATGCATTTATCAGTGCTAAAATTTTAGCGCTGATAAAGGTAAATTGTTATCTGCTCTAGAAAAGTCAACATTTCTCAGTTCATATAATTAGAACTGATAAAGAGTTACCTTTATCAGAACTTTTTTCTTAGTGCTGATAAATGGCGGTGGTTCCCTTGCCTGTTTTTGTAGTAGTGGAGGTCAGAGGAGGTGCACGTCTGACATCTGAGGATTATCATAGAGATCCTATAAAACCACCGACTCTATGGAATGTTGTCCAAGTCCATGTTCTGGAAGGGGTATAATAATTTACTCATAAATTTGGTGTCTCATCAATAGATAACGTTTGACCCATAAATGGTTGAAGTGGTTTTTTCATGGGAAGCATCAATGAATGTGGAAGTGGTTCATAGTTTCTTCGATTTGGAGGTGGTTGTCCTCAAAATGTATGATTAAAATTTATATTATGCAATTAATTAAGGGTGAACGTTGATATTAAGTGATAATTTATAAATCATAAATATATTAGGTAAATCATATTTATTCATTAATAACATAATTAGTACTATACATTAGGGGAACTGATGTAAAAATGAAAGCGTCTCTTCATGGAGACGGTAATCCGCGAACATGTACTAATAATGATTATTTTATTTCGTAGTAGTCAGAAGAAAATAAATAACAGTTCTGTTATTATTATAATGTAATATAAAAACTATAATTTTTATTATGTTATTAGTATTCTAGCTTTGTCCTCAATTTAGAAAATAAAGAGTAAAAAAGAAATGTAAATAACGAAGTGATACTGAGGATGAGACCATGAACTTCTTCGTGATGAAATCCAAATATTGTGGGAATTAAGAACCTTTTTGGTGACCATGGGAATCACAGTTTGTAAAGGAATTTATGGATATAAAATATGTGTACATTTTAACGAAATTTCATAACAGGGGTGGATAATTGGAAGGCCAGAAATGGTCTTTTTTTATAAGGGTGGCAAATTGTACTTTTTGCAATTGTAAAATTTTTTCAATAATTCCATGACACTATTAAATGGTTAATGCATCAAAAAGATATAAAGAAATTTCTTTATTATAAGATAAATTTGAAACCCATCTCAACCAAATATTTTAAGGAATTTTTTAATATGTTTTGTATATTTTATGTAGTAAAACACTTTTTACATTTTATTAGAGTACATATTTTTAAACATAGAAATTTATTTATTTATATAAAATTAAATTTAACCTCATTATTTTATTTTGAAACTCAAATTTTTTATTTTAAATTCCTTTTATCATATTAATTTTATTAATATATTAAATGTTAATTTTAATTAAATATAGTATATCACCTAAAAATATTTTTTTTAATAAATGCAGTATAAAAATTTAAATTAATATATAAGAAAAAAACATAATAAAAAATTAATCTTATGAAATATATTTATTTATTATAGATCTAAAGAAATTTATGAGGATTTCGTGGAATTCCACACCCAACTCTCACCCTGAACATACATCATTCAATGAGAAGACCGGAAACATTTTTTGTTGACCTAAAAATTTTTATTTACTTTTATAAATATTGAGCTAAAATAATACATCTAAATTCTTAATATTATTTACTAAATAAATATTTCATTAGATAAATTTTCATTATAGTTGTAGGATATTCTCACATAGTGATGAAATCATAATAATTTTAATAAGTTTAGAACCATATTTTTCTATTGAAATATTTATTCTTTTTGTAATTTTTTAATTCATAACAAGTAAATTATAATGAGAGGAGATATGAAATTAATTTTGTAACAAATATTCATTTTATGGTTTCTAAATTATGTTTTAATATAAAGTAATTTTTAATAAAAATAGATTTTTTTTAAATAACCATTTTCAATATGAAACTTTAATAAATTTTTTATATTTTATAGGTAATATATTTTAGTGATATATTATATTTATAGCAACCCATCCTTTTCATAAATAAAAATTACATAATTTTAAAGACAAATAATATAATAGTATTACACATAAAGGATCCAATGTTTTACTTTCTTGGGAAATATAGGACCATACATAACAATTACAACATCTAGAATAATCATTTATTTAATTTCATCTTCTCTAGATTCTTATTTGCACTTTTCCTCTCCTTAGAAAATGTATCCACCTGACGATATAAATAAAAATGGGTGAGATAGAAGCCCAGTAATGGGATAGATTAGAAAAATATAGCATGGGGTGAGCATAATCATAACATGGGAAAAAGATAATGAACAGGAGAGGAAGCATAAATATAAGCCTTGATAGGTGGCAATGCATAAAAAATGAACATCATGTCTTCGTGGATATATACCACACATACTTGTGAACAAATATAGAATCTTGTCCACAACATTTCAAATTTACTCATGAAATTCATCACTTTATCAAATGCATTGCAGCGCTGTATAATTCGGGTCGCACCAATCACATTCAAACATTCATATTACGATATATAATTTCTGACAGAACTGTCACATCATAATAGTATCGTTATCATGCTTGCCACATGGAAAATATATCAAAAGTGAAAAAAATAACCCCTGGAAAGGAATGGGTTATATATCGTAAGAACACATTGATAAACATTGTGTTCCCCATAGAAATATGGAATAACATACATGTTTCATGAACCGTCCACTTTGAGAGAGAAGTAAAAGGTATGTTCTTAAAAGAAGAGTTATTTTGAAAAACATTTTGTTTGAAATCAAAACTAGTGATAAACATGTATATACTTGAATAGGAAATAAAAGGATGAACAAATGATCTTTAAGGAGTAACCATATAAAAAATGGAATGAACGTGGGAGAACCCGATGAAAGAATGTTGGGTTCAAGAATTTCCCCTTACCTCTTATCTGAATGCTTCCTTCTCTTTAATGTCATTTATAATGACTTATATTAATTAATTATAAATCTAGAACCTTGTGTACATTAATTTGGATCATTGTGGTTTCATTAAGTAATTTTATGTGCCTTTACATGAGTTATAGAGTTTTAAAGGACTGCTTGAGAATGTTTGTTTTTATGGTTTTCATGAGTGGTTCACTTGTATTCTTAAATTGAAGTTTTGGTAGAACCTAGGTAAACATCCATAACTGTCATTACATGTTAATAATTATATTAAATGAGTTTTAATGATCTTATAATGAATCTAATTATATCCATGTGTATTTATCATTAGATAATAATGAAATGATGATTGTTTGGGTTTATTTGAGCGATTATTCAATCATAATGAACTTGTTATATTTTATCACTAGAAATATGGTCATAACGTAGATCTAGATATTTATATTGGATATAATAGATATAACATGTTCTGTTTTGACCATAAAAATGGTTTCATGACTAGATATGAAGGTCAGAATAGAAGAAGAAAACTTTTTGTTCTTGAAGGTGATAAATTAACATCTCACGAACAACGTTCTATTTAATAAAATAAAAGGAAGATGGAAAAGGTATTGGATGATATAATATCCCATTTTCATCATAACATTCTAGTAAATGTATAATACTAGAGTTACAATACCATTTAGATGAAGATATATGCGGAGAGATTATGAAATGAACTTGAACATGAAAGGAAATTAAAGAAGAAGAGGGAGAGAAATTACCTCTTAAATCTTCCTCTTGAGATCCTCCTTAAGGAAGCTAGGCTTGGACTTTTGATGATACCAGAAGCTCTTGAATGTGGGATAGGGTCTAGAGAGGATGTTTGGGAAGAGTTTAGAGAAGGCTTGGAGATTGAGAGGTGTGAGGAAATGAGGGTGTGAAGAGTGGTTTTTATAGTGGAGGGGAGATGGATTTCCTTAATATAGAATTCATTAGTTTATTAATTTCCCCTAAGACAAGGAAAAGTGAATCTTTAATGATCAGAAATTTTAATATTATCATGTAATCCTAAACCATGTGGTCTTACATTAGCAGAACTTAACATGACTTTATAATTAGCTTATTTAGCGTATTTTCGTAAATTACGGTATTTCAGTATTCCTAAAAAATTCAAGTATTTCCGAATAATCCCAAAAATTTAACCCAACCATTTTTTCGACATTTAGAATCAAAAAATGAATTCAATTTTTCAAAAATAATTTTCTAAATGTGATCAATTTACTATTTATTTAAAATCATGGTTTATTACAAAAAAACTGTTTTAAAACATTCATTTACTTATTCTAAAATATAGGTACATCATACTTTTAGTATAATGTTATTTTTATACTATCATAGGTATGATTACTATTAATTAGGGTATATATCTATTCATAAGGGTGGGTTACTATTCAACAAATATTATTTTTATTTTATTATACTCCAAAAATCATCTTGATCACAATCGTGTATGTCATATTTTCAAAACTCCAAACACATAAGTGACAAAATTATGTTTTAAAGGCAACATATCACATAGTAGTTCACTATGTTGTGTTTTCATGGTATTTTATAACATAATTATAAGAAGGGAATTTTCATTGAAAAACTTTGTTTCGTTACATTCTTCCCCCCTTAAGAAATTTCGCCACCGAAATTTCACTTTACAGAAACAGGTGAGGGTGTTTATCCATTATTACCTCTTCTGGTTCCCATGTTTCTTCCTCAATATTATGGTTTTTCCAAAAAACATTTACAATATGGGTTTCCTTGTTTCTTAGAACCTTATCTCTCCACTCAATAATCTCTACAGGCTACTCCTTATATGACTGATCATCTTCTAGTTACACAACCTCTGATTTTAGTACATGTGAGGGGTATGGTATGTACATCCTCAATAGTGATACATGAAACACATCATGAACATGAGCCATATTCGGTGGAAGTGAAAGATGATAGGCCATGGCTCTTATGCGGTCAATGATCTCAAAGGGGCCAATATACCTTGGGCTTAGCTTCCCTTTCTTCTCAAATCTCATGACTCTCTTCCATGAAGATATTCGATAGAAGACTTTATCTCCAACGTCGAACACCAATTCGCTTCGACGGTAGTCAGAAAAGCTCTTTTTCTGACTTTGAGCATCTTTGATGTGCTTCGGGATGAATTGAACATTCTCTGTCATCTCTTGAACATGATCAAGTCCAAATAGATTTCTTTCTCCAACTTCATCCCAACAGGTCGTATTTCTACATCGCATTCTATACAGAGCTTCATATGGAGCCATTTGAATACTCGAGTGGAAGCTATTATTGTATGAGAACTCATCCCATGGGAGATGTTGATCCCATCCACCATTGAATTCTAGAGAGTAGGCTCATAGCATATCTTCAAGAATCTAAATATTTATTTCAGAATGGCCATCAGTTTGGGGCTGATAGGCCATGCTGAAATTTAATTCAGTACTCAAAGCATGTTGATGGCACCTCCAGAATATAGATGTGAAACTTGGATCACGGTCAAAGATAATAGAGAGTGGAACACTATTCAGTCTCACCACTTCCTTCACATATGTCGTTGCAAGCTGTTCAAGGGAGGGATCTTCCTGAATATTGATAAAATGGGATGTCATGGTGATTCTGTCAACCACAACCCATATCTCATTATTTCCCTTCCATGTCTTCTAGAGGCCAGTGCCAAATTCTATAGTATCATTTTATAATTTCCACATGGGTATAGGCAATGGCTGCATCATACCATTGGACTTTTATCGCTAAAAATTTACTTTCTGACATACCAAGCACCTTGATATATATTCCACAATGTCATTCTTCATTTATCCCACCAGAAGTGTTCTCGGAGATCAGGGTACATTTTGGTACTCCTAGTATGGATAGAGAATATTGAGCCATGTTCATTATACGATAGATCCTTCTTTATCCTAGGTGATGAAGGCACATAGACTCGCTTTCCAAACCAAATCACACCATCATCGTCGATATGGAACTATGGCAGCTTCCCTTCCATTACAGAATTCACCCTCTTCTGTATCTTCACATCATCCCTTTGTGCTTCCTTAGTACTCTCCTAGATGGATGGTTGGGAAATATTTTTTGGAAGTTAGGATGTATCACCTGCCCTTATGAAATCCAAATACATTCTTTTCATATACAATAAGATAAGGTGTTTCTCATTCCACAGAATGGATAGAGTAGCGAGTTCTTTTCTTCTTAGAGCATCAGCTACCTTCTTTGCCATTCCATGATGATAGTGATTAAAGAAATCTTAATCCTTGACTAGCTCTAACCATCTCCTTTGACACATGTTGAGATCCTTTTGTGTTAATATTATTTAGGCTCTTATTGTCGGTGTATATGTCACTCTTCTCGCCATAAAGGTAGTGCCACTAGATTTTCAATGCAAAAATCATAGATTCCAACTCTAGATCATTTTTCAGGTAGTTCTTCCCATGAATATTCATCTGTTTTGAGGTGTATGCTATCACAATGTCATTTTTCATGAGTAAGAAACCCAAAAAATTCATTGAAGCATCACTGTATATCACAAAACATTCAGCAGTTTTCATTAGTTTGAGTATCGGTGTAGTGATCAGCCTTCTCTTTATCTCCTTGAAGCCTCCCTCACATTCTTCTTTCCAAACAGACTTCACCCCTTTCCTTGTTAACTTAGTTAGAGAGCTAGAACATCGTGAGACATTTCTCACAAAACGTCGGTAGTACCCTACTAATCCACAAAAACTATCAATGTCTGTGACACTAGAGGTAATGGGTCATTCCTCAACCTCCATTGTGTTTGAAAGATCTATATAAATTTCCTCACTTGTGATCACATGTCCCAAGATTGCGACATGCTTCATCAAAAATTCACACTTGCTGAACATTGTGTAAAACTTCTCCTTTCTTAATGTCGCCAAAACAAGTCTTACATGTTCTTCATGTTCCTCCTTGATCTTGGAGTAAATGATAATTTCATCAATAAACAATACCACAAATTTTTCGAGGTAATTTCTAAAGACTCTATTCATCAAATCCATAAATATTGTAGTGGAATTAGTAAATTCGAAGGGCATCACCAAAAACTCATAGTTCCCATACCTTGTACGGAAGGTAGTATTTTGAATATGTTCCTTCTTCACCTTTACCTAATGATATCCATAGCTAAGATCCACCTTTGAGAAGTATTGAGATCATGTAAACTGATCGAAAAAGTAATCAATCCTAGGGAGATGATACTTGTTCTTTATGGTGATATTATTGAGTTCCCAATAATTGATACATAGTAGAATTGTTCCAAACTTCTTCTTCATAAGGAGCATTGGCGCACACCAAGGTGATTCACTTGGGAGTATGAATTTCTTGTCTAGATGATCTTGTAGCTACTTCATTAACTCCTCCAGTTCGATAGGATCCATCCTATAGGGACACTTCGAGATAAGGGTTGATCTGTGTATGAGTTCAATTGATAACTCTAACTCACGATATAGGGGAATTCTGGGTAACACTTTGGAAAATACATCACCGTATTCACTCACGATGGGAATTTCATCAGGGTTGGCACTTTCCTTCAACTCAACCATTTGGGCGAGGTATGATTCTTCATAGGGAATCAACACCCATACCATTAAAGGATTTTTTTCAAAGGAGAGTCATGATATTATTTTCATTTATAAGGGATCATGGGGTGGTTCGGAATATGAAAAGAAATTTCTTTTTCCTTACAGTTGATTTGTTCTCTATATAAATATTGCCAATCCATTCCAATTACTGCATCGAATTCCACCAAAGGAAGTATTAAAAGATTTTTTGGAAAAAATCTTCCCACAAAATCCAACAAGAGATGTGTCAAACTCTTGAGTTGTAATTATTTCACCACTTGGTGTTTTTTTATAGATATCTCTACTTAAAGGTTTCGGGGCATCGATTCTATTGTTCTAGAAAACATGCAACATACAATGGAATGCATAGCACAAGAATCAAATAGGACATTTTCCATTTTTAGTGAATAGAAGTGTACCTTGTACAACTTAATTTTCTATCTCCACGTCCAAAATAGTGATGGCATTAGCCTTCCCTTGTTCCTTTGGATTCTGTGGCTGCTGACACTGATTACCCTTGAGAACACGAGGTTTAGTGCACTGGTTTTCATATTTACCTAGCTATCTACAATTGTAGAATTGAACCATGAGTGGTTCTCTCCATTCATCATATACATTATCCTTCCTTTTCATGTCTTTTCAACACTATTGAGCATGATTTCCTTCTTTCCCACACTTGAATCATTTACTCGTCCTTTTCAGGCAGTTACCATGGTGCACCTTTCCACATTTTTTCATGTAGTTCATTGAATTTTCTTCCCACCATTATCATTACATCCACCAGCTTGGAACTCCATCTTTCATTTATTATCACCATATCCATGGGACCATTCTCCAAACTCCATATCAACTTTGAGAGCACACCAAACAACATCTTCATAACTCCCAAAGTCTCGAATTTCAAGAGCCTTTCGAAGGTGTTGTTTTAATAAACTAAATAATCAATAAATTTTTCTATCATTGTTGATAACAAAACCTGAAGCATACAGTGAAAGCCTTGTGAAATTAGCTTCATAGGTTGTGAAAAATTCTCCATCTTTTTTCTTGTGCTCTATGAATTCTCTCTCCATCTTCGTGCAAAGAGTTCTTGGGAAATACATGTTGAGAAACATTATCTTAATGTTTTCCCATTCCATCTCTTAAAATTCCTCCCTTGGATTGGTGTTCTTAATCCAAGACCACCATTGATCAGCTTCTCCATATAGATGATAAATGGCTATGGTAAACTTCTCTGTCTCGTAATAGTGAAGCACAAAAAATATATTCTCCATGGAGTTGACCTACTATTCCATAGCTAGTGGATCAGAAGATCTATTAAACGTCGGTGGTCGTTGCCACATGAAACATTCGATATCTAGTTGAAATGCCCCGACCCCAGTTGCCTAGAGTTGGTGCATTATTACATAACATTGTCTTGATCACAAGAAATATCATGTCTCAAAATACCGATTAGTTTAGTGGCCTTGAAATAACTAGAAACATTCATAATGTTTACATTACATAATAATGTGAAAAAAATAATACAACAACATATTTTCTTAATATCCACTCATATAATCCCTGCAGGTCATTCATAAATTACTTCTTCACATCCTATGAAAAATAAAACATTGAAAGGGGTGAGCTCAGATGCTCAGTTAGGATTACAATATAGCGGAAACATTCGTCAATAAGCATTAAAATTTAAGGCAACGTATAGAAAAAACAAAAAACTTTTCAAATTTAAATTCATCATAATATGGAAAAGATAAAATGAAATAATTCCATTTACTTATTCACATGGATATTCTACTAGTTGAATAATCACATGAAATATCAATAACCACGTTTATAATGATGGAATGCATAATGCCAGACTATCATAACCACGTAGCCAAGGCCTCGTGTCAAGACTACAAATTAGATTTTGTCAAGGCCATGTGCCAAGAAACTATTTTGTCTCATGAGACCTACCGATGCATCAAGGAGCTATATCGGGCTCCACCCATCACTTATTATGTCCAATGCAATCCTCATATGAACAGGATTCAACATAACATAAACATTCATATTAAAACTAGCATACGAAATGTCAATACTTTCACCATAAACCATGAATGGTATAAAAATAACACATCCACAGTAAAACATATCACAAAACCTTAAATACAATATGGAAGATTTGTATCATAATAAATCAACTTCATATAAGCTTAAAATCCATCTAAAGATGTTGACATAGATGAAATCAAAACTATTTGATAGAAATGTCTATTTTTTGAAATCATTTAAAAGTCATATAATTATAAAATAAAACATTTACTTTGAAAATATCCTTATAATTTTTTAAGGGAAGTATCTATGATTTTATAATGGTGGAAAATACCCGCACCCGCTGTATAAGTTTAAAAAAGTCATTCTTACCTTAATTCTTTCGAAAAGGTTAAAAAGGACGTTGTTTGGAAAATGACAGAAAGATTCCCTTATAAACTTCTTATAAAAAGTAAAACAACGGTATAAATGAATTTAACCCATATTCTATAAAATAGTAAGAATGTTTTGAAATAAATTTTTAAGAAACATGTATGTGGATGATAATGAGGTTCCAGTACATAATTACGTATAAACAACCTCGGATAATTAAGAGATTGTGAAATAAACCCTTACCAATTTGGTAAATTACGAAACATACATACCATGAAAGAGGTATCATACAATGAATATTTAAACAAACCTAAATTAAAGTGTATTACACAAATAATACAATTATGGGCAGTACATACACCACACAAAAAGTAATAATGGAAATATGGCATGAATCTCATGGAAATAAAGCGTGAGATAAAACCCCTTACCTTGTACTTTTCCTTAGTCGATGGTATGCTAAACTTTTTTATAATAGTTATAACATTTTTATTAAATTATAAAAGAACCATATACATAATTATGATATCATATATGATCTTCTACTAATGCTTTGTTAATAATACTTTATTATTATCGTCATTTCGGGTGTTAACTTACTCGTTTTCTTTTATATGGTTTGTTACATAAGTCGTGTTCGTTATGGATTGGTTGTATCTCATTCATATCCAGAATGATATAAAGTTCTTAAATATTAATTTTAATCCTCAAATGAGAATTATTCTTGATTGGTTACGATGTGGAATTAATCTCATCGCGTTCGTGGAGACGGTAGTCTATAGGTATGCATGAGCGACAATATCATCATTTTGATATTAAAATAATATATAATTGGATGGTATATCATATATAATGAATCATTATCATGTTATATTTATTATTTATATGAATTAATCATCATTATTATACCCATACAAGTAAAAAAATACAGAATAACAATTACACCACGACGTGGAGACGGTAAGCCGTACATACACACGTATGGTGACATGTCATACAAGGATGGAGAGAATAATGAATAGGGTTGTACCATATTTATAATAATATCACAGTATATATTACATACTGGGGTTATTATTTTAGAATGGGAATAACAAATAAAGAAGAAGTTGAAGAAGAAATGAACTTGAAAGAGGGTGGTGAAAACAATACCTCTTCTTTGGGTTCTTCCTTTTGATTTGATCAAAAGAGATCCATAGGATTTCTTTCTGATCAAACTAATGCCTCTAGGTTGAAGTTATGGAAGTTTATAGAGTATTTGGGTTGGGGGTGTCCAAACCTAAATGGTTTTAAAGTGTGATGAATTGGTTAGAAGTGGTGTCCTTTTATAAGGGGGAGGAGGGGAACCTTAGGAAAATCTAGAAATATTATTTTATAATAAATTCTTATTCGGTTTATAATGGATCCAAAGTGTATTATTTATAGTTTAAGGTTGGTATGGGTCTAAAACCACTCATCCAATAGAATTTATACAGGTTTGGGTCATTATATTAACCTTATTTTTTAGTTCTAACTCTTAATTAATTAGTTTGACACTACCATGTAACTTTTTATTTTTTATTATATAGTTAATAATATTAATATATACATCCAATGGACCCCCAAGTGGTCCATTAATGATAAAACTATCATGATATAAGTCTCTTGGCCGAACAATAAATTTTTATGAATTTAATATAAATTAATAATATAATATTTGTTTTAACAACTCCTTTATGTCAATTTTGACACTATTGGGTATTTTGTTCTTGATAAATTTATAACAGCAATATTACTTCAAAAAAAATTATATAAATAATCCTAATATGTCATAGTAACCTAGAAAAGTATTTTAATTTATATAAAGTCTCAAATTACATTTATTTGGGTATTTATAATATCAATTTTCTTAATCATTCATTAAAACGTTAATTACTAAATCATCATTGTGTCATAAATAAATAAACTTATTTAATGTTTAAAAATTATAAATAAAATACCATTATGTAGGAAATCCTTTTATATTTCTCATTAATATTTATAGTCTAAAATATAACATATATAACCCTATGTAAAATTTTGTTTTCTAAAAGATATATGCTTTTATCATTTTGGTATTTACTTTAACTTAATTGATATAATGTGTCCCTATCACCTACAAATGGCACCATGGGGTCCCAAAATTGACCCAAAGATTCCCAGGGTCGGAAATGTGACCCCCAATATTGTTAGGGCATGTTTTATGGTAATTTATTTTTATTATAATATTTTGTTTTTACCCTTATATACCGGATTTACCCTTTAACCATGGTAAATAAAATATTCACCGAAGTTATCATTCAAAATGTCTAAAAATTAAAGTTAACTATATAAACAATTTTGAAAGCCTGATTCCAAATTTGGAATCCATTTTTCCAAATTCAAAATATAGAAGTGGCTGAAATTAATTTAAAATTATTTCTTGTTGTCAAAACAAAAAGCCTGTTTTTAAGAAATAATAACTATCAAAAGATTGATACATGTTTATGTCTGGTTTAATTGAGAAATTATGTTCAATGACCAACATTGTATTAAATGGTGAATATATATTCTAAATATACTTTAAAACCACTCAAATTCATAATTTATCACTATTAATTATTTCGATTAAAAATGTTTTTTTAATAAAAATTTAGTAATTTTCAATATTCATCAAAATATAAAAGTTATCCGAAAAGTACCAAAATTTCAACCTAGGATAATTTCGATATTATGAATCCAAAAATGAAGTCCATTTTAAATGATAAAACGTATAAAATTTCAAAAAGTGTGTATTACTATTCATAATGGCTATTTTGATTGGTCGCGGCGTGTTGGAATCTCAAAGTTGCGTACAACACACGCTATTATATTATTCAAAGAGAAGCATACCGTGGATGTTTGGGGTGTTACATACTCCACTCTTTTAATAAATTGCATCCTAAAAATTTGAAAATATTTTCAGAAAATAAAAGGTTGAAAATCAAAAATATCTTTGTGGGAAAACCCACCTCAGAAATTGGGTTAATAAAATTTAGTCTTAATAAGTGGAAAGGAAAATGAAAGGGTCACCCCGAAATCATGATCTCTATTAGGGGAACATTGGTGGAAATTGGAGACGTATAATTGGACGAAGAATATAAATATTTGTACGTAGTGATTGAGGTCATCAATCAAAAACAAGTGTAAAATTTAGGGCCTTGAATTCATCCATCTATGATGATTTAAAATACCATCGGTTCAACAATACATATGTTATTTGGATAACACATTTTTATGATTTAAGATCCCTTCACTAAAGTATAAGAATTAATTTATTTATTGAATAAGAGAGAAGAAAAATATACACTTGACAAGTAGAGTCCCATCCTTTAACTGAGTCCTACCTAAAATTTATCTTTCACTCTAAAAGATAATAGAACATAAAAATAATATTCTATTTATCCTATTAGTATAGGATTCAAAAAAATGAATTTATAATTCATCTAGAATAACCATAAAAAACTACATTATTCAATCCAGGACATCACGTGGCTCAGTGGTTGGTGATACACCCTTTTCATCCATCAATTGCGGGTTCAAGACTCGCAACCTTACCAGCCGCGACGGGTTGCTGCCCAACCATTGGGTTGTGCTTTTATGGAAATCCAAAAATTATCTCAAACTAGAATTATCCAAAATACTTCTGTCCAAACTCACAGTCCAAAATTTATAAGGAAAGCAAACACAATGAAGATCCTTTTTTCTGCATAATAACATGTGAACACCTTCATCATGTATTGGTTTAAAACACTGCAACATCCTGAATTACCATAAAACCTTATTTATTATATTCATGATCCTTTATTACGTATAATATACTAGATATACTCCTTCTGTACAAAAATGTTGTAAACTCCAACAATGAAGGAATATACAAATCTTTAATCAGTTTGAAGGTAGCTAGGAATATCCAATATAATTTACCAAATCAATCATATCATATTCAAAAATCAGTACCTCAATATTAGGAACATATTAAGGTTTATCTTTCCTTCAACCATGTAATTTCCAAAAAATTTAACTTGCTGTAGAGTCACTTTTATTATTACCATAAAATCTCAAATCCTCAATGAAATAGTACTGTAGTACAATCCTTATTTATTGCCAGTACATCATTGATACAACACGTAATGAAATAATTCCAAAAAAACAACATAAGAACAGTAGTAATTACTCTTCATATGTGGTAGTATCATAACATGATTATTATCCAATGGCATCATTTGTGGAATATTCTGATGACTGGGACATCGGTTCGCATTGTGTCCAAACTCCTTGCTGATGAAGCATTGTACATTTGAAAACATTTTCTTACCCTTTCAGTCACGTACTTGGTGTCCTTTTTCTCCACACTTATAACATACTCACATTCCCTTCAAGCATTTTTAAAGGCGATTCATTCCACATTTATCACATATTGGAAAATCTTTCTTTACCTTCTTTCATTTATTTGTCCTTCTCTCTACCATCCTTTCCTTCTCTGGCTTCCCTTCAAAGACATAGGACTCCGAGAATTTGTTATTTATCTTATCAACACATGAAACAATTTCTTCATATGATGATAATAAATGGGAGACTATTTCCCTTCTAAATTCTGGCTTAAGACCATGAATGATATGATCCTTCTTACTCTTTGGATCATGCGTATTACTGGATTTCTCATTCCTTCAATTGGCCACAATTTCTAAACAATGGAATACACTAGATTAGTTTATGAATAGCAATACCTAATCCCAAACATGTAAAACAGTTAACATAAATTAAACAGTTTATGGATATAATCCATAATCATAAAAATGTTTTCTTTGAGGATGTATATACTCATAAACTCTTAATAATTGTTTGTAATGAAAATTAGAATTATCCTATTAATTTCCCATGGGAGTGTTGAAACCAAGAGTGCAGCATGGCCCGTTTTCATGCACCAGGGATTTATTGCTCAGAAAACTCACAAAATCTCTATAATACCAAAATTCTAGGTAGTTATTCTATACTAATCCTCAAAGTCCATCTTAGGTCTATGTGATATAATTACAGGTTTTCTAAATATAGCTTCCAAGGTTTGTACTAAACTTCTTTGATACCAACTATAATGACCCAACCCCAATTGCCCAGAGTTAGTGCATTATTACATAACATTGGCATGATCACAAGAAATATCATGTCTCGAATGACCGATTAGTTTAGTAGCCTTGGAATACTAGATACTTTCATAAAGTTTACATTACATCATAAAGTGAAAAACTACTACAACAACATATTGTCTTCATATCCCCTCATATTATCCCTGCAGTTCATTCATAAATTACTTCTTCACATCCTTGGAAAAATAAATCATTGAAAGAGGTGAGCTCAGATTCTCATTAAGGATAACAATATAGCGGAAACATTCATAAATAAGCATAAATATTTAAGGCAATGTATAGCTAAAACAAAATCCTTTTAAACATGAACAGCAGAATAATACTGCAAAGATAAAATGAAATAATTCCATTTACTTATTCACATGGATATTCTACTAGTCAAATAATAAAATGCAATATCAATAACCAATTTCGTAATGATGGAATGCATATTTCCAGACTATCATAACCATGTACCCAATGCCCCTTCCCAAGACTACAAATAAGATTTTGTCAAGGCCTCGTGCCAAGACACTAGTTTGTCTCATGAGACCTACCGATGCATTGAGGAGCTATAGCGGGCTCCACCCGTCACTTATTCTGTCCAATGCATTCCTCATTTTAAAAAGTTTCAACATAACATAAACATTTGTATTAAAACTAGCATATAAAATGTCAATACTTTCACCATAAACCATGAATGGTATAAAAATAACACATCCAAAGTCAAACATATCACAAAACCTTCAATACAATATGGAAGTTTTGTATCATAATAAATCAAAATCAAATAAGCTTAAAATCCATCAAAGGATGTTGACATAGATGAAATCAAAACTATTTTTAGAGAAATGTCTATTTTTTTTAAATCATTTAAAATCCACATAATATTAAAATAAATCATTTACTATTAAATTATCATTATAATATTTTCAGGGAAGCTTCTAAGATTTTATAACGGTGGAAAATAGCCGCACCCGCCGTATGAGTTAAAAAAATATATTCTTACCTTAATTCCGTCGAAAAGGTTAAAAAAGACCTTATGACTTTAACCCATATTCTGTAAAATAGTAAGAATGTTTTTAAACACATTTTGAAGAAGAATGGATGTGGATGATAAAGAGGTCCTAATAGATAATTACGTATAAACATCCTCAGATAATAAAGAGATTGTGAAATAAACCCCTACCAATTTGGTTAATTACAAAAGATACATACCATGAATGTGGTATCATAAAATGAATATGTAAATAAACATAAATTAAGGTGTATTACACAAATAATACAATTATGGGCTGTACATACACCACACAAAAGGTAATAGTGGCAATATGGCATGAATCTCACGGAAATAAGGAGTGAGATGAAAACCCTTTACCTTGTACTTTTCATTAGTTGATGGTATTTTAAACTCTCGTATAATATTTAAAACATTATTATTAAATTATACAAGAAACATATACATAATTAGGATATCATATATGATTTTCTAATAATGCTTTGTTAATAATACTTTAGCATTATCGTCGTTTCGGGTGTTAACTTGGTCATTTTATTTTAAATGTTTTGTTACATAAGTCATGTTTTCTATGGATAGGTTGTATCTTATTCATATCCGGAATGATATAATGTTCTTAAAAATTACTTTTAATCATCAAATGAGAATTATTCTTTAATGGATACGATGGAGAATTAATCTCATCGCGTTCATCGAGACGGTAGTTCGTACGTACGCACGAGCGACAATATCATCCTTTTGATATTAAAATAATATTTAATTGGTTGTTATATCATATACACATAATCATTATCATGTTATATATATTATTTAGATGAATTAATCATCATTATTATATCAATCTAAATAATAATATATTGAATAACAATTACACCATGACGTGGAGACGGTAAGCCGTACGTACACACGTAATGTGACATGTCTTTAAAAGGATGGAGAGAATACTGAATATGGTTGTAGAATATTTACAATAATATCACAGTATATAGTAGATACTGGAGTTATTATTTTATAATGGGAATAACAAAGAAATAAGTATTTGAAGAAGAAAGGAACTTGAAAGAGGGTGGTGAAAACATTACCTCTTCTTCGGGTTATTTCTTTTGATTTGATCAAAACGGATCCTTAGGTTGGATTTCAGATCAAACTAATGCCTCTATTTTAAAGTGAGGGAAGTAGAGAGAGTATTTGGGCAGAGGTTGGCTGAACCAAAAGTCATTGAATGTGTTAAGTATTGTTATAAGTGGTGTCTTTTTATAAGGGGGAGGAGGGGATCCTTAGGAAAATCTAGAAATATTATTTTATAATAAATTAATATTCGGTTTATAATGGATACAAAGTGGATTATTTAAATTTTAAGGTGGGTATGGGTTGAAAACCACGCATCCAATAGAATTTAGACAGGTTTGGGTCATTATATTAACCATATAGTTTAGTTTCAACTCTTAGTTAATTAGTTTGACACTTACCATGTGGCTTTGTATTTTTTTATTATATAGTTAATACACATATTATAAACCTCAAAGATACCCCCCATGTGGTCCACTAATGAATCACCTATCATGATATAAGTCTCTTTTCTGATCCTTAGATTTTTAGGAATTGAATATAAATTAATAATATAATATTTGTTTTAAAAACACTTTTATGTCAATTTTGACACTATTGGGTATTTTGTTCTTGATAAATTTATAACAGCATTATTACATAGAAAATTTTTTATATAAACAATAAAAATATGTCATATTATCCTAGAAAATTATTTAATTTTATAAAAAGTCTTAAATTAAATTTATTTGGGTATTTATAATATCAATTATCCTAATCTTTTATTAATACGGTAATTACTGTATAATCATTCTGTCATAAATAAATTAAAATAAATAATGTCTAAAATTTCTAAATAAAATACCATTATTTAGGAAATATTTTTATATTACTAATGAATATTTATAGTCGAAAATATATCATATATTACCCTATGTAAAATTGTTTTTCTAAAACATATATGCTTTTGTCAATTTTATATTTACTTTAACTTAATTAATATAAAGTGTCCCTATCACCTACAAGTGTCTCCATGGGGTCCCAAAATCGACCCAAATATGCCCATAGTCGGAAATGTAACCACCAATAAAGTTAGGATATGTTTTAGGGTAATTTATTATTATTATAATATTATTTTTTTACCCTTATTTACTAGATTTACCCTTTAACCATGGTAAATAAAATATTTACCGATGTAATTATTCAAAATGTCTAAAAATGAAAGATACATATTTACACAATTTGGGAATCCTGATTCCAAATATGGAATCCATTTTTTCCAATTCAAAACACAGAATTGGCAGAAATTAATTTAAAATTAATTCCCGCTGTCAAAACGAAAAGCGTGTTTTTACGAAATAATAACTATCAAAAGATTGATACTTGTTTATGTTCTGTTTAATTGTAAAGTTATGTCCAATGACCAACATTGTAAAAAATGGTAACACTATATTCTAAATATACTTTGAAACCACTCAAAATCTTAATTTATCTCTATTAATTATTTCGATTAAAAATCATGTTTTTAATAAAAATTTAGTAATTTTCACTATTCATCAAAATATAAATGTTATCCGAAAAGTACCAAAATTTCATCCTAGGATAATTTCGATATTCTGAATCCAAAAATGAAGTCCATTTTGAATGATAAAATTTATGAAATTTCAAAAAGTGGGTATTACTATTCATAACGGCTACTTTGATTGGTTGCAGTGTGTTAGAATCTCGAAGTTGCGTACGACACACTTTGTTGTATTAATCAAAGAGAAGCGTACCGTGGAAGCTTGGGGTGTTACACCAATCGCTCCCTCTTTGGTGAAGGACTAATTTCCCAATTATCATGGTTATTGTTCATATCCTGAGGTAATTTGGTAAGCATCACAATGTCGTTATGAACTCTACCTCCCAAATCATTGGGCAGGTCATTCGGGCAATTATTGCATTGGACCTCGAAAGAGTTGTTGGCCTGATTTCTCATGGTTCCCACCATTTTCTAAAATAGAAAGGGTTAGAACAAAACAAAGTCCATCAATTCAGGAATAAACAACTTATTTAATTTCACAATTTATACTAAAATCATAACATACGGGATCCCTATGTATATATCCTTGTGTACATATTTTTACATAGTCTCATTTTTAGAGGTTTTCTCTAGGGTTCAATAATCCTAATTTCTAAATTAACTAAACCTTTCCACTGATACCAATTATAGTGACCCGTACATTTCTTACATTACTATTACATTATTTTAAAGATAAAAAACAAAATAGTATTACACATAGAGGATCCAAAGGATTAGAGTCTTGGGAAAACTAGGACCATACATAACAATTACAATATCAAGCATAAACATTTATTAAATATATTCTTCACTAGATGATTATTGGAACATATCCTTTACATAGTACATGTATCCACCTAAGGATATCAATAAAAAGGGTTGATCTATAAGACTAGTAAGAGGATAGACAAGAACAATATAGAAATGGATGAGCATAATCATATCATGGGAAAAAGTTCATGAACATGAGAGGAATCATAAATATAATACTTGAAATGTGGCAGTGCATAAAAAACGAAACATCAAGTCTTAGGGGTTAATTAACACACATACTTGTGAACAAATATTGCATATTTTCCTCATATTTTTACATTTACTCATGAGATTCATAACTTTACCCAATGCATTGGAGTGTTGTATAATTCTAGGAACACCCGTCACATTCTAACATTCATATTGCTCTATATAATTCCGAGCGCACCTATCACATCATAACATTATCATTATCATTCTTGCCACATGAAACATATATAAAAAGTGAACATAAATAACCCATTGAAGGTAATGGGGTTACATATCAAAATAACACATTCATAAACTTTGGATTCCCAAAATAAAGAGGGAATAACATACATGTTTCAAGAACCGTCCACTTAGAGATAGAAGTAAAAGTTATGTTCTTAAAATAAGATTTCATTCGAAAAACATTTTGGTTGACATAAAAACAATTGAAAAACATGTTTATCCTAGAAAATAAAAGACAATTATGATCAATTGACCTTTAAGGAGTGACCATATCAAAAAAAAGGAGTGAAAGAGGGAGAACCCGAAGGATGAAAGTTGGGATCAAGAATTTTCCCTTACCTTGTATCTGAATGCTTCTTTCTCTTTAATTTCCTATATAATGATATTATATTCATTTATAATAAATCCATAAACATTTTTACATTAATATGGTTCATTATGGTTTCATTAAGTGATTTTATGTGCCTTTGGATGAGTTATATATTTTTAAAACATTATTCGAGAATGTTTTTTTTTATGGTTTTCTTGAGTGGTTCACATGTATTCTTAAATTGATGTTTGGGTAGAAAATGGGTAAACATACAGAACATATATTACATTTTATTTAAGATATTACTGGAGTTTGAATTATCTTATAATTAATCATATTATATCACATTGGAATTATCATTAGATAACAATTAAATGAAGATTGTTTGGGTTAATTTGAGCGATTTTTCGATCATAATGAACTTGTGTTATTTTATCACATGAAATATGGTCATATGTTAGTTCCTCAACATTACATAGGATATAATACATATAACATGTTTTGGGTCAACAATAAAAATTGTTTCATGACCAGATTTGAAGGTAGAAATGGAAGCAGAAAACTTGTCATTCTTGATGGTGATAAATTAACACCTCACGAACAACATTCTCTTTAATAAAATATAACGAAGAGGGAAATGAGGTTGGATGATATAATATACCATTTTCATCATAAAATTTCAGTACAAGTATAACAATAGTGTTAAAATACCATTTGGATGAGGATATATGGAGATATATCAAGAAATTAACTTGAACATGAAATGAAATTGAAGAAGAAGAGGGAGAGAAATTACCTCTTAAATCTACCTCTTGAGATCCTCCTTAAAGAAGATACTCTTTGTCTTTTGATGAGTCCATCAGCTCTCGAACATGTGAGAGGGTCTATGGAGGATTTTTGGGCTGATTTTAGAGAAGTCAAGAATCTTGATAGGTGTGAGTAAGTGAGGGTGTGAAGGGTGGTTTTTTTAGTGGAGGGGAGAGGGTTTTCCTTAATATAAAATTCATTAGTTTATTAATTTCCCCTAAGACAAGGAATAGTAAGTCTCTAATGACCAAGAATAGTTATGTAACCATGTGATCCTGATACAACTGGGATTACATCAGAAGAACATCACACATACCTCTATAATTAGGTTATTTAGCATATTTTTGTAAATTAAGGCATTTCACTATTCATAAAAAATCTAGTATTTCATAACAATCCAAAAACTTTAACCCAACCATTTTTCGACATGTATAATCCAAAAATAATATCCATTTTTCAAAAATAATTTTCTAAATATGATTTATTTAATATTAAATTTAAATAATGTTTTATTACTAAAAACCCGTTTCAAAACATTCATTTACTTATTCTAAAATATTGGTACATCATACTTTAACTTGAATATTATTTTTATTCTATCATAGTAAAAGATAATATTAATTGTGGTATATAACAATTCATAAGGGTATGTATTCATTCGTAAGGGGAGGTTACTATTGAACAATTTTTTTTTATTAGACTCCAAAAACCATCTTGAACACAACCGTGTATGTCAGATTTTCAAAATTCCAAATACAGAAGTGATAAAATTATGTTTAATGGTAACGTATCACATAGTAGTTAATTATGACGTATTTAATGTTATTTTATGACATAATTATAAGAAGGTAGTTTCTATTGAAAAACATTGGGTCGTTATAATCTTGGTGTTTATTTTATCTTTATTAATAATGTATTTTTTATTGGTTTTTTTGTTGGGTATAATGTGTAATGAAAGTTATCGAACAATATATTTATTAATATCGGAAAAAACGTGGGTCAAAAAATTCAACCCCCTTAAATTAATGTTTTCCTAAAAATATTATTACAAATAAGGGAACACATGAGAGTACTTTTCTCTCATCACATCCGCAGGTTCCCCCATATCCTCCAAAAAAATTTATTTCTCCCTAGAACTTTGAAAAGATGTGTGGTGTTTTTCTGAATCACCCTATCTATTCAATCCAAGATCTCCATAGGTTGTTCATCAAACAAAATGAAATATTATAGGCACAAAAATAATAATTTTAGTATATGTTATTTAATTGGTATGTACCTCCTAAAAATGATACATGGAAGACATCATGAACCTGGGAGTTGTGATACAGGAGTGCTAAGAGATATTCTATAACTCTAACATGACCAAGGATCTCCAAATACCTGATGTACCTAGAGGCCGACTTTAATATGATCCTAAATATTATAATCCATTTATGTAGTGATATTTAGAGAAATACCTTATCAAAAAATATGATTTCTAGATCTCATCGATGATTATATAAATAAATATTATGTTTCCTTTTTCCACATTTATTAATCACTAGATGTTTTAATCATTTTACATCATTTCATTGAGACAAATATGACCAATTCGATTCCTCTCTCCAACTTCAACCCAAAATATTAGAGTCCAACACCTATTCCCATATAAATCTTCATATAAATCGCTCAAAATTATAGAGTAGAGACTATTGTTATGCAATATCATTACCAAGGGGATGTGTTGATCCCATTACACTTGTAAATCCATTGAATATGATCTCAGAATATTCTATGGAGTTTTAATGGTTCATTCAGATTAACCATTTTTCTATGAGTGATATGTAGTACTAAATATATTCTCTATCACCAATTCTTGTTTAATATTTTTATAGAACTTAAAGGTAATCCTCAGATCTAAATTAGGTACAATATATTGTGTTACTCTATTTAGGATTACCATATAACTTATATACATCTTGGTGAGTTGGTCATGGGAGGAATCATATTTAATAGAAAATAAAATAAACCATATTTATAAGTTGATCAACTATAACCCATATAACGTTGTGACCTTTTGATTTTTGGGGGATTACATTGATTATGTCAATTGTGTTGTTTTAATATTTCCATATATGTATGGGTAATAATTTCATCAACCCATTAGTATTCTATCATTCTACATAAACATTATAAAATATAAAATATTGAGATAAATAGATAGTTATTTTTCTCATTTAGTTATCACACTAGTAGTCATTCTTTAAATATTTATACATATTTGTTCCTCCAAGATAGATAGAGAATAATGAGATATGGGAATCAACCTATGTTTTCATATTTGGTTATCATATATATGTGGAACATATTTGGGTTCCAAACATTATAACTTTATTTTTCTAAAATTTTTACTCTAGAAAATTCACTACATTTATCTATTGCACAGCATCATATTTCTTGGCTTCATTCATCTTCATGTGAATGTATGGTCAAGAAGTCATTTAGGTATGATTTAATTTTTCTCCCACCATTATGTATGAAATATTTTTTGACTAAAAATCCAAGAGTATATGGTGTTTTAAAAACCATATCATGGATAAATTATCATTTTATTTTTTAATTTTGAGCGTCAACCACCATGTTTTCCAATTAATTTTGATAATGTATCGAGTAGTAATTATCAATGAATTACTATTACCATATCCTTTGGAGCATATTTTAATAATTGTATATAAGGATATATTTCAATCTCATGTTATTTATTTATATATCACACTTTTATGTATAAAGGTAATACCAAAAAGATCAATGAAAAGATCACCTTTGATAATTACAAATCATGCATTGGGTAATGTATCTCATGATTTTATAATTGGTGTGAGGAATAACAAATTACCATTTCAATTTTCTTGAGGACATATCCCAATATATTTAATGACACATCACTATAAATATAGAACCTTTTTTCACAAGAGGGTAATGTAAGAATAATTGTGGTGACTAACCTTTCCTTGAACAAGTTTAAACATTCTTCACAATCATTCATCCAGAGGAACAAGGATAATGTCCATGTTAACATAGTTAATGGGTTTGATATCAATACGAAAATACTCACAACACTTCAGGAATATCCATATATCCCATGAAAACTATAGATTTTAGTCAAGGTGGATCGTTTGGGCTGGTTCTCAATAACCTCATTCCCTAATGGATCTCTAGATGCAACCTATATTATGATTAAATGACCCTAGAATGACTATGTTTATAGCTATAATTCACAATTTTTTGTTTTTTCATACAATCTATCTTCCCTTAGAATCATCAACATGACCCTTAAGTATTCTTCACAGTCTTCCTTTATTTTAGGATATATAAGGATATTATCTATATAGAGTGTCGAAATTGATCTAGGTAATCTATAAATACTATTTTCATAATAACCATGATAATATAAGGTGATTGATAAATGTAAATGAAATCAGACCAAAATCATAGTGTCCATACATTTTTTGGAATGTTTTCTTTGGAATATCCTCACTTTTTACACTCAGTTAAGGATATCAAGACCGGTGGTCAATATTTCCCACAAATTTAGCTCATCTATGTTGATTTAACATTTCATAAATATAAGATACAAGATACTTATTTTTGATATCATGATGCATTGATCAATCCTTCTTCAATACAAAGAGGTATGATGCATCCCATGGTGAAGCACAATGTTATATAAATCAATTTTGAATATTCTCTTGTAATTTATTCTTTAAATCCTATAATCCAATGACATAAACACTATAGGGAGTCATTGGTATTGAGACATATGAAGGTATGGAATCAAATGATAACTCAACCTAAATTTTTTTGCAAGTCTAAATATTTTAAAAGGAAATACATCAACATAATTCAACACAATGTTCTTTTTCTCAATGTTGACATAATCCACTATGATATGATCTAAGAAACACTTTTTGTTTGTAATAAATACCAATATTATATAACGTTATTCAAAATAAGTAGTAGAATCATCCTTATAATGATACATGATTATCAAATTTTTAAGGATTTGAATGAATATTTCCTTTTCCTGGAAACTGATATGAGATTTATGTAAAGAAAGATATTTCTTACCCAAAATTATCTAAAATGAATCTTAAATATGATGAACAAAATTGTCTTGAATTATCTCTCAATTAATCTTGATTGAAGAATATTTTTACACCTTAGTTTCATTTATCATTCTAGATGATATTTTCATGGATAACTATATATTCAATGTTATATGTTGTGAATACTTGTTCTTTGAAAATACATATGATACAAAACAATAAGAAGAACTAGAATCCAATTTGGGGTTCAAGGTTTTTTCATATAGGGTTAATGTATGATTCAAAACGTCATTACTGTGGTCTACTAATGTAGATGATATTTATTATCCACTCCTATACTCCCTTGGATTAGGTGGCCACAACTAATTATTGCTTTTAATATATCTAGTGTTAGGGAATTGATTTTTATAATTACCGTCCTCTGGAAATTTGAAGTATCGAAGTGTGGGTGGATCATTAGTTGGGGAATTATTAACTTAACTGATTTTAATTGGACTCTCTCCATTGAATTATCAGTCATTATCTAGGTGGCCTACTTTAACAAACTTATAACACTTCCTAGAATATATGATGCAATTACCTGGGTTTTTTTTCATACATTATTTACATTTAGGTAATTGGTAGTTTATACCCTCATGCGAGTATTAAATGGGTATTTCATGATAATAAATAATTATTTACCTTTTTCCATTATCACACGGGTCTCCATATTTTATTTCAACATTAAGAGAACCTCAATCAACTTACTCCTAGATTCCAAACTATCTTACATATATTGAATTTTGATGACTTGGTTTTAAGTCATAAAATTATAAATCAATGTTATTTTCCGATCTTTAAATAGAACTTGAGGTGTACCTTATGAGTCTAAAAATGTTTTACTTGTAAGATCCAATAGACTCATATTCTATTTATTTCATTTCAATGAATTATATTTTAATCGTATTATGAGGTGATTGAGGGAAATAATTTATTAAAAACCATCCCTTGAAATCCAAAAACATAATAGAATAAAATTTATCCATTTTCAATGTATTTATAGTCATATTCTATGATTTTTTATATTCACCTTCAATAAAAGAGAAAACAAAAATTTCAATCTCATGCTCAAAGAATTGAAGGGAAAAAATATATTTTTCATCTCCATTAATCCATTCTTCATAAATCTATGGGATTCAAGTAACATTAAAAGATGGTGGATGTTGGTGTATACAAGAATTGGTTTAATTATTCTACATTATTATAGTATTTTTTAGATTCAAATTATTTATGTAATGATTCATAAAATGATAGAGTTATATGGGAATTTCGATGAGATTTTTAACACCAGTTTCTATGTCATTTGGAAAATCACTATATTTTCCTTTCCAAGAAACATTTGATCAATTCCATATAATTCCAACGATATTATTGATATTGTAATGTATTTTGAGAGGAAAAAAATCAATTAAATGTATAATGTTAATAATTTGTAAAATAGAATAAATTACTAAAAAATAATTACTATATTTTTCCTTAACACCACTCTATGTTTTAATCTATGTTATCCATGATTATTTACCTACTAAATTTTCTTTAACCATTATAGTTACCAAGATAATAAAAATTCTTCATCGGGTTTCTAATGAAAATACGAATCAATGTATGAATATTACCCCAAGAGCGTCCAACTAGGTGCACAGTAGGGGATCATTTATCATACACTAGAATGATGGATAATATATACTCAACGAAATCCGTTTGAGGTTTTTACTGATAGATTCATCTCTACCAAAAAAATGTAAACTAGTAGTATCTTGATAATGATGTAATTATAATAAACCCACAATCCATTAATTAAAAAAACATTGGATTTTCACATATTTTTTAGATTATCCCAAAGGTTGAAATGAATTTTTTCTCATCCTAGTATCCAAAATCACTAAACCATTCCTCTGATAGTAAATTATTTTACCCAATAAATACATACATAAAAAATACATTGTCTAACATGATTAAATATTACATCGACAAATATTCACACAACTCAAGGACATAAAGGTTAAATATAATGGGGTCTAGAAACATAAAAAACTATTTTCACATGATGTGATCATTGCTATATATTGAAAATTCATTCATAGACATTCCTTGAGACATAACCCCATCAAAATATCCGGGAATGGAAAAAATAATAAGGGTGTGAGACTAAACATTTAGTAAGGGATAAAAAATCAAGGACCATAATAATTTGATCATCAAAATACGAAAATATCAAATTTGAAAAATCACCTTATTTAAAAGAATATAAAAAATAAGAGTAAACCATAAATGTCAAAGATAGATATAAAATCTCAAAAGATATAACATTTACCATGGCTAAATAAAAATAAACCCTGATATATATAACATTAGAGACGAAATTATGGAAAGAAATTTGAACAATCATAAATATTGGATTTCTTATCATTGCATACCTAGATATAGACCCAACCCTTAACTAATAAAATTGCAGGTAGATTTAAAAATCATCACACTCACGATTTGCGAACATAGATTCTTTTTAAACCATTCAAAAAACATTATTATATTATTTTATTTTATCCGTTAATCAATGAATTAGAGGGAGATATTAGAAAAACCAATATCATAATCCAAACATTTATGAGAATATTGGGAAAAACAATTATCACATCATTAAAAAACCTAGATAACATAAAATGGGTTCCATGAAATTTTCAAATAATTATATATAAAACCCTTAAAAATTATTGGTTTCTATAGAATATATAAAAGTAATTCATTCAACATTGATAAGGAACCCATGAAATAATATAAGATTAATAAAATGTACAAATATAATTATAAATTAAATGAATTGATAAAACAATTTTATCATTGAAAATAATAACATAATAAAATTAAAAGATAGTATAAATAATGAAACATAACACCATTAATGGTAGATATCATTTTAGGATAATTAATACCGAATGATGAAAAGTAATTTTTGGATAAAAATATATTCATCATTTTAGAATTCATAATTACGAGTTTATTTTAAGAAGAAAATATTTTTTTTAAGAAAAGAAGAAAAACTTTCATCGAAATGGAATTATTTTACAAAATATATTTAATAAAAGGAAAATGGAAAAAATAACTTAGAAGCTAAATTATTCGAAAAAAATTGAAATAAGATTTCATATAAATCAAAAAAAGAAGACCAGGTTTCCATGTTCATTACCATTACCCTCTATTTTAATAAAAGTTATTTAACCACCTATATAATAATGATATAATTATTAATGACCATTTTCACAACCCTATTCATTTAAATTTATATTAATAAACTTTATTAATAATAATTCCATTCCTGTATTATATTTTCATAAATTCTTTTCAATATCAGTTATTAATAATCTTAACCATTCGAAAAAGGTTTGTCACAGTATCATGGATATTCCTTTTTCTAAAATGTATGATCATTTAAAAACCATTTAATGTACTTTCATTTATGTTTTATATATTATTATAACGTTCAAATACAATTAAATTGGAGTTTTAATATCTTTTTATGAAACCTATAATGGTAATGAACTAGTTTTGAGTTATTCATATTTATTGAAGGATTATATTATAAAGGTCCTTAATTTTTTATCCAAATATAAACATATTAATGATATATATTACATTGGTATATAATATATACTCATACAGAATAAAATAAAACGACCAATGTCTCTGAGGGAAAACATAACACATTTATTCATGGAGGTTCTACTATTCACAATAAATAATTTGGGTTTCTGTTACCTAATGAATGATAGGGTGATTTTGGATAGTAAGTGAAAATTTTATAATCATAAATAAATTATATAAATCCACATTATTCATCAATAACATAATTATAAATATCTGTGATGGGTGGTGATGAAAAACCAATGACATCGCTTCATCGAGGTGGTAATATGTGTACACAAACAATTGATGATTGTTTTTATTCTTTATAGATTGAAGAGAAAAAATAGTGGTTATACCATTATTATTAAATATATATAAAACACTAATGATACCGATATTATTTTTGAACTATGGTTAGCATTCATTTTAAAAATAAATAATAAAAATGAGCTCTTAAGAAATATGTGAAACATATGATGGGACCTTGAACTTCGTCTGGATAAAGACCCCTCGATTTGAGAGGCTTAATCTATCTTTTTTTATAGGGGAATTAGGGAATGTAATGTAATCTATGGAGTATAACTTTGTTTAGTATTTAAAATAAATTATGAAATATTATTAGATTATTGAAATGGTGTAAGTTGAATCATTTTATAAGAGAATAAAATGATACTTTAGGAAACAATCATCAATTTTCAATAAGTTCATGACACTATTCTAGTTAAAATGGATAACGAGAAAAAAGTGGACTGATTAGAAAGATAATGTGGAAAATCATCTCAAACACTTATTTTAAAATGTATATGAACATGTTTTACATATTTCCCTTAATAATATACCCATTTTCATTTTTAGTTTATATCAGGGAACTATTATTATCTTTAGTGATCAATTTTGTTATGTAAAATTAAAATTTAACTCATTACATATTTTGAAATGCGTAATTATAAAATTAGAAATAAATTTTTCATGTTGAATTTCTAAATTTGGGAAAATTTAATTTTATGTTAAACACACATAATTAGGTAAAAATAGGTTTTAGGAAAATGATGATTTTGTCATAAAATTTAGATATTATATAATATTGAAATTATTAATAATGTTAATGACATGAATTATTATATTATAAATTTAATTAAAGGTTTTATGATTTTATAAATATCCAAAAATGATTCTCACCGAGAATGTACTTCGTACAAAGAGATGACAAAAACATTTTTCTACTAAAATTAAATTTTTATTTAAATATATAAAATTTGTACATAGTATATATAAGGTCAATGAATATATTTAAATACTTTATTTCATTACCTATATATATTTTATTACATATACAATTTTTAAACATCTAAAATAGGCTCACATAGTGATAAAATCATAGAAGATTAGAATTTTTGTACAAATCTTATTTTAAAAAAAAAAAATATTTTAATAAAAAAATAAAAAATATATACTAATTAATATTCATGAGAGGAGTTAAAAATTATTTTTATAATATATTTTTATTTTAAATTTATAATTTTCTGAAAAAATACAATAACAAAAAATGGATTCTTTTGGAAATAATTTTTTTCATAATTAACTCTTATATATTATTTATCTTATAATGGTAATAGATTTTAATGGTTTGATAACTTAGTGTTTACTATAGATTTATTTTTAATTTCCATTAAATATGTAGTGGTGAATTTATGATGGGTGTAGTTCATAATAATATTTATCATGAAATTATTTAATTTAGAAGAAAAAACTCAGTTCATTAAAAAATTAGCCCATTATTAGTCTTTTATATCACTGCAACTATTCCTTATAAAATTCATTAAAATACAGCTAGACATGGTTGACTCCTAGTTTTTTTCAAGCCACCTCTCCTGGTTGAGGCTACCCATCAACAAATATTTTTACCTGTGCTAACACGTGTGGGTGTTATGCATGACCTTGGCCACGTTTGGCCAATGTTTTAATAGTAATGGCTAGCTACCTTCGAGTATCTATGTGGTATATAATTTTTTTGAGGGTTTTCCTTGGATTTTTACAATTTATTTAATTAATTAATGAAACTTATGGGATGTGTCATATGGTTCTATTGTATAAGTTTGGTCATTGGGGGGATTCCCCAAGTGAAATTTCTCTTCTTCCATTTAATGTTATTTTATTCTCTGTTTTGGGGTGGAATCCTAAATTGTTAACCTTGTTTATTAAATAATTTTCATAATAGAGGTCAAATACTATTATGAAAGTCTTCACTAACCTCCTACATCTCCATGATAGTGATATTGGTCTACATCATTGTAGAGAATTTACACTATTAAATGAGTCATAGTACTTTTTAATCCATAAGAACTGTTAAATTACATACATACCATGAATTTACCAAAATGTATAAGGAAACACAAAAACTATTTCTAATTTGATTCACATAGGCCATTAAAATAGTTTCCAAATATTAGATGGTAATATAATCATCATATAAAGAGTCCCATAATTTGGTCGGTTTACCCCTAACCACATACATATCATTACATGAGATAAAAACAATACACAATGCATTGGGGGTCTGCCTAAGAGGATACATATTAACATGTACTTTCATATGTCTGTGACATAAGGAAATTAAAATTAATGCATAAGTATTATAAATTCTTCAAATGGATATGGTTTATATAGTTTAGTATATTATATATATCCACACTGAATTCTCAATAGAGATGACTATGTGTTTTTGGTATCACATGATCCAAGAATTAATATATTATAAATATTATTATAAATTATAGAGAAGACACATATATTTTTAAAATAAATGGTCCCCCCATTGACTGTGAACTAAAATGGAAAATACGATACCAAAATTGTTTATAAAATGCTGGAGTTTTCTTTGGGAAGACATAAATCTGGTTTGTGTTATGAATTTGGCTGAATGAAGGTAAAGAAGATTATGTTTTGTAGAATAAAATTATTTATTTTCCATAATTTAATAAAACATAGTTCCTTATATATATATATATATATTTCATTACGAAAAATATCTTCGGTTATTTGCGTAAATGAGGAGATTATAGAGGAGGAATGGGGGATCACCATATTTCATTATAACTCAGAAACATGGATCAACAACAACGACAGAGTAGAATCATGAGACGAATGATATAAACAATTATATATTCACATTAATCATTATCAAATAAGTTATTTACTAATTATTTTTCTATTCTTAGGGTAAAATAAATTATTTTATGGATTTTATCCTTTGAATTAATTTTCAAGAATATATTTCATATATAATTATCAATTTTTTGCAATTCTCATTCATTAAAATATCCCAAATTTAATTAATTTTTTTGGACCAAATTAATTTTAATTTTTTGTGTGGAAACTTCTCCCTTGGTTTCTGTGACATATGATATTTGTACTACATTAAATTTCCAATGATAATCTCACTTAATTCTTATGCTTTTCCCGCAAACATTTTTCACATTCATCAGTGTCGGATAATGGGGTCTGCAATTAAACGTTTTGATGATAGATTCTAACATGATTAAACACTCAAATTCATGATTGATACACATAAGAAATAGGGATTAGTTTATTATGGTGAGACCAATGTAGTTTTTGGGATGATGGTGAGGGATTGATGGATTAGAACCTTGATTACAGATAGTGGTAGACCAACTAACACACCAGATATTAGAGTTCTGAATATTAGTCATTGGTGAATGGAAATAAAAAATAATATGTATCCCCATTAATTTTTAGTGGATTCATGTGTGACAAAAAGTGAGGGTGGTAGTATAATTTACAAATATAGTGTATGTATATTGCTAGGATTCAAATCAAGAAATAATATGCCTATTGACAATGTTTCCCAAATGAATGAGAACCACGTTTTATGGATTCTTGTAGTATATATGGTTTATGATGGAGTTAAATATCACATCGAATGTGGTCACACCCAGATGTTGTGTTACACATCCACGGTTTCTAAACAATGTGACTATATCACACAACCAAGACCTCATGAGGATAGACGCACTATATACCCTTAGGGGCATTCCATATGGAATCAAAAAAGGTAGATTATCCATGTATTGAGATAACACACCTAGTACTCCATATGAATATATATCTGATTTTCCAATTAGGACATGCCATGTTGGTCCTTGTGAAAATCCAATACATGTCCATGGGAGGACACATCTATGTGATCAAAATAAGTTACTCATCATCTAAACCATTGTACACTCTATATATTGTTCTTTAACACATTTACAATAGTAGTGTGAAATGGATTGGGTTTGGCTTCAAAATACTCACAATGTACCCTTGTGGGACACACCATATACTCACCTCATAACCTTCTACCTTGCATATAGACTACATCAAGACACTCATATTTCCCCTTAAATAGCCTATCACATGTATTTTTACATTGATTCAATGACTATTTATTTTTTTAGCATCAGATATATAACATGATTTGTTACGAGAGAGATGATTCATCCAATTATGTTTATCTAATGACCACATTAGTTTTTTCATCAAATATATTCCACATATGGTACTCCCCTATCTCTCTAGAGTGTGGGTTTCCTATACACTTCATACATGTAGTGGTAAATTGAGGGTGATTGTTGTTTATATATAGATTGGTACTCCATCACCTTTTAACTCTGATGGGGAGAGGGCCATCCAATGGTGATAGTGCTCCCTCAATTGAGGAGCATAGTGGCTAGTTGTAAACCCCCACTCTTTTTCCTATGAGTTTTTACATATTGTTTGACATCGAATATTAGAACATTATAAATTTAGGTTGCTTCATTATCAGGCTTATCATAATTTTAAGCATAGATAATATATTTCCCTCAATGTTTGGGATTATTTATGAGCATATCTCATGTTATATTTCAATCTCCTATATTTTTATAGGTTGAGATGTGTGTCTTATCCAATTTCATCCCAATTAGTTTTTAGGATATCATACTAGGTATACATATATTAAATGTTTCAGGGTACATTCTCACAAGTTTTAGGTCATATGTAAAAGAAATGAAGATCATTGGTGACTTTTTTACACCTCAAATTAATGGATTTTAGTGGTACATCATGGTCCTGACTATGTTTGGTGGTAAAAAATTAATATTGTGAGTATGGACTTTTTAATTTTCTCATATTTTAATAGTTTTCTAATAGGGAACTCATTTCATGTTGGGAATTTATTTTTACAAGTTATATATTTTTTATTACATTTTTATACATTGACTGACTTCATAGACAGTTTAGTATTTTATTATATCTCTACCCTTTTTCATGGAGTTGTGTGTGAGAGAGAGAAAGAGAGTACTGTATCGTTATGCTAAGGACATAACATATAATGATTTTCAAAATCATTATTTTAAAAAACCCATAGGATATTATAGGTAGGATCAGGATGTCAGTCTCAACTCGTGTCCATCACAGGCAGGTCCTAGGTGGGTTAGGTGTTAAAAGAGTGATATTAAATGACATTGTTCATCCGAATGGAGGTGGAGTTGTATATGTTTTGATAATTGGTTATGGAATATATGTAATGATGTTAGAGTTTTTTTACTTTGGATCTCATTCCATGGAACCCAGTGTTGGTGTGATGAAGGATATATCCATACACTTTGACATTGAATTCATGTTTTATTGACTTGGAATACCAAGACATTGGTTTCCTAGAAGACAATGGTACATGGATCATATATTCTTGGGGATTCTGAATTTTATTTCCTTCTTGAGTTATCACCGAAAATATGATCATCTTATTTTGGTACAATGTTTTTTATTTTAGGATTACTCTAGGATGATATCAAATAATGATACAAATATAGTGACATCACTATTATTATTTGAGTTGTGATGAGTCATTTTATGGTTCCCATATTAAGGTGTTTCCTCCATGATGAAATCGAGCGGTGCATCGACATGATGTGTATTTCACTGTTGCACTTCTAATGTTCTAGAAGTGTGATCAATTGAATTTTCATCATCTGATATCACTAATATTTCAGGGCGATAACGTGAAAATTATTATACAATTAAAAATGTTTTAGTGATAGAGAGTGATTAGGTTTTGTAGAGAAATAGACAAAAATCATCAGATGAATGGATCATTGATGTATAATGATTTTTCTTGTTTGTTCATACCTCAAGCAATTAGAGGTTCATCCTTGCATCTAGTATTGTTCATGTAGTAGAAGATAAATGGTGGGGTTTGATTACTATATGACATGATGAGATTAATCTCTAATTTTTAGAGTCTCATCACTCTTTTATGTGATCAGTATCACCATTCAAGCATAAAATTAGTGATGATATTCGATATTCTTGTACTATAATAGGGTAATACGTCAGTTAATTATTACACCACAAGGTTCTGAAACCTTACATGATATTCACTCAATATGGTGTGATCTGGATACTTTTAAGAAACTATGTTTCAACAAGTGCATAATATTGGAATCTAAGATAGTGTAGTGTCCATATGTGTTTCCCACCAATAAAAGAATAATGGGGTGGGACATAGTTTGTAGAGAACTTTCTAGCAGAGGGAATTTTGGTGGATAAACCCAATAGTTTAAATCATCAGGTTGAGTCATCTACACTGGTTAGTAGGAACCCAATGTAAGTATTTCCACATAGGTGGAATACACAGGCCTAAACTCAAACATTTGGTTCCATATAATAGAGTGCATGTAGAAGTTACATACAACATTGAGTGGGGTAATACGATGATTTTGATGGTTGAGGTCAGATTTCTCATGTTTGATATGATCACTATGATAATAATTGTGGTAGTTCAATGCCATTTCCTTCACTATAGATGTTGGTTCGTGATCAGAAATCTAGCAGGCATTTTCAAGGGATCCCCCAAGGAGGTCGTGTTGAGAGTGGGGTAGGTGGATCCTAAAAAGGGAGAGTTTCAAGAGAATGACACTATAATGTACTCCCCCCACTACCAACAGGTGGGAAAACATAGGATAATATGGCCAATGGTGAAGCATGTATTTGTTACTGTATACATAGGGTTTCTATAAAGCATCTCATGAATTGATTTGTGGTACAATATTAATATTCAATATTATATCTCAAGTACTTGTATACACGGGTGTGAGTCATTCCATCAAATTTATCACCCTTATGTTAGAGATAGAGATTCTCGTTGAGTATTTGTCCCATAATTAATGGATAATGTTTCTTATAGTGACTTATTCTTCTATATCACACATCTTCCAACAGTTCGAGTTGGAACCTAGTGGAAAAAGTTACTTGTGGGACTTCTTGGTTTTTGCGATGAGACAATATAACATCATCTTGAGAATGGACTGGTTGTCTACAATGTCAGCCTTATATGCCTCTATGTATATGGTAAGTGATACTCATTTATAAGAAAGGGGGATATTAGGGTTCAGTGAGTGGGACTCTTCATTGGGAAACTACATCCTATCACCCATCAGTTAGCGAGTTTGGCCCAAGGTGCATCATGATAATCAGGCATCTAACTTCTCGCAATAGAGGATGAATATGTGGATGTATTTACAAAATATTCTTTTAGTCTACCAATGAGGTGGGATATAGATTTGAACTTCAATTTGTACCATGGGACCACAAAATATCTTATATGAAATATTAGATACACCTTACTGAGTAATGGGAGTTGATTGAGTAGTTGGAATACCCTTAATATAATGGTTTAACCAAAACTTGTGTGTACCCTGGGAAACATCATTATTAATTTTCCGAATGGTGGATATCTTTTTTAGGAATTTCATTGATTGTCATATCATTAATTAGGTGATGATCAAGAATAAGTACCCCAGTTGAGGATTGATGTGTATTTTGAATTTTTAATGTTTGGATTTTGATTTCAAAAATGTTCTTAGGTATAACTTCAATAAACTGATAGTTTATGAGGGTGATATTATGAAGAAAAAATCATGGTTTATCTATATTAATTGTGAATTATTTGGGATTACTCTACGCTTGACTAATTACAATGTGATTTTCATTAATCATATGAAATTAATCTTCTATCAAAACATAAAATTATTAGTTGTTTTTTTATTAATGTAATTATTAAATAAAATTCGTCTGAGGACTGGGATGGGGAAAATATTAGGATTGTCTTAGACTTACTCTTTTAAAACTAGCTATATTGTAAGTTATCAAAGTTTCTATTCTAGAGTTTATGGGTTTACATTCAGAGGCATCTCATCACTGAGCACGTTGAAGCTATGTATCTAGAAAATATCGATGTGGTACTCACTTGGGAACAACCCAAGGTCATGTCCAAAGTTTAGAGATTTCTCAGTTTGGAAGGGTACTAGCATATGTTAAGGGATGAATTTTATTTGATTACAACTCATGTGAGTAATTGGAATGGAATAGGAATCTATTTTCTTGGACGGATCAATTATAGAGACCCTTCGAGGAGTTGAGGAAGAGGCTGAGCAGTGCTCCAATTTTAAGATTAGAATAAGAGGGCATCAAGTATGTGGATTTTTTTATTTTTATAGAGATATAATCCTTTTTTATATGAAATTTTAGTACGTTATCAAATATGGGTTGAGGAAGTTGAGACCCCTTGAAACGAAATATGTGACCCATAACATGGAGTCAGTATTTATAGTATTTTCATTGAAGACAAAGTAGAAATGTTTCTCGGCCAATGCTTCATTATTTACTAATACTACTAGAGTATTAGGTAAATAATCACCCAAATAGATCTAAACATGAGATAGTGTTTTTTAGATCACATTTATGAATACATCATTGATATAGTTACATTATAGGTAAGGAAAACATGGTAGTGGATTCAATTAGTAGGAAATCCCATTATCACATAGTGGAGGATGTGTCAGATAAGATAGACTTGTTATAGAAAACCATGGTAGTGGAGAAAGGTGAATCTTATCTTCATTCAATGGTAGTTTATCCACAACTTCTATATCATGTGAGAGACGATCAGTTGAGAGATTTTGGATATGAGGTTTTCTTGAAAAAATATCATTGGGAGATGCACTTGATGTATTTTCTAGAGGAGGGTAGAACATCATCCTTTTTTCATGGATAAAGGGTAGTTCATTCCATATTATATGATGAGGTGTTGAGGTAGTTTTTTACATACTCACTAACTACACATCTTTGTGTGGAAATTATGTAAAAATACCTCTAGTGTTAGTTTTGGAGGGATAGAATGTGGTGGATTGTTTCCGAGTTTATCAGTTGATTCCTCATGTATTGTTAGTTGGGAAAGGCTGATCATTAGGTTGAAGTTGGTCTGACTCAACTTCATGTAATTCCAATATAGTTTTAGAATGTAATATCAATAGATTCTGTGATAGGGATTCCAAGGAAAACATGAATCCATTACTATATCTAGGTGATATTTTTTGAATTACAAAATTTAGAAAATTCAGTGATATCTTGAAGTACATATCAATTGAGAGTTTGGGGGGATCATATTTAAATGAGGATATATGGAACTAAATAATACACATGATGATTTTTTATTCATGATTCTCAATTGTTTTCATGGTTATAGATGGGTCTATTGGGGGAAATTGGGACCAAACTATGGATGATTAAAACATTTCAATCCTAACTAACGGTAATATTGACGAGACCATCCTTGTTTTAGGAGAAATTCTAAGAGCTTGTGTTGTGGAATTTTGTTGGATCTATGATGATTTATTTTTATTTGTGGATATTTCTTATAATAACATAACCTATTCTACTGTTGTAATGGAACCTTTCAAAAAACTGTATTGGAGACCCTGTAGGATACCCTTATGTTGGAGTGATATTGGTGAGATGTTTATTATTAGGCCTAATTAAGTTCAGGAAATTATAGTGATTGTTTATGTGGTCCATGAGTTTTTGAGTATATCCCAGTTCTGACATAAATGTTATGTAGTTTGGTATCTTCGACCTTTGGAGATTTATAAGGGAGACTCCATTTTATTAAGAGTATTCATATGACGTGTATTGTAGATATTTTCACAATGAAACAATACATGAAAAAGGTTCATCAAGAAATTATGGAACCTTTGGAGGGTTAGAATGTTTTCAAACCATTTTTTCATCTCTAAATAGTTAGACATTTTAAATGACATCTTATATGTATCAATGTTGAGGAGATATGTTCACAAACAAACACACAACATTGAATGGGGGTGAAATGGACATTGAGAATAGAGATTCTATCTTAAAGTACCCATTGATGAGAGAGGACTAACAAAATAGGGTTATGTGTTGATTGAAAACACTCATGGTTCATTTTATTTGGTTTCATTGATGTATATAGGAGAGATCGTTGGATTTTTAGATCTAGACGTGGGATCAATAACCCAACTATTTTTTGTAGTTTTTGATACTCAGATGAAAATTTCTTGAATGAGGGGATAGTTCAATGACACGAGTTAATGTGGTTTGATACTTTTAAAATAATTATTTACATATTTATATTTGTTTCTCAAGGATGGTGCTGTATTTCAGGTGTTGTAGGGCCATAGAATTAATATATTAAAAAATTAATATAAATTAAAACATGTGAGTACATATTTTTTTAATAAATATAATTCCCATTGATCAAGACTTCAGTTATCAAATTAGTGACCTAGGATATTTCTAAAACATGTGGAATACCTTAGGAAAGACATAAATTTGGTCGAAGTTTGGTATTATATTGAGGGAAGTTATAGGCGAGTGAATTAATTGAAATTAAAAAATTCATTTACTTATTTTACTTAATGGAATAAAACATAGTTTCCTATATATATATATATTAACTTATAGAATATCTATAGGGATATCCACATAAATCTGGTATATTGGGGAGGAATAGGAGGAGATCTCAATTGGCATTGATTACTTGGGAATATAGATCGACATCAATGATTGTGGGGAATGATGAGATGAATGATGTACAATATGGGATATTCAAATTCATCACCAGAGGAAATTTTCATCACTAATGATAGATTAAGTTTTAATGTAAGAATCATTATTTTTTGTATTTTCATCATTTAAATTAATTTTCACAATTTCATATCGTATATGTTTATTATTTTTCTTTGATTCCTATTCATTTCAGTAGCCTACATTTAATTAATGTAGTTGAAAATAATTTTTTATATATGTCTATATTTATTTTCTCCCACCTTTGTTTTTATTAGTATGATCACTAGCAATGATTACATCGGCCAACTATGATCTTAGTTTTTTTATGCCTTTTCACAACCATTATTCACATTTATCGGAATTGGACAATAAGGCAGCGATTCGAAATTATCGTGATGGATTAGTGCATGATCGAACACTTGGATTTGTGATAGATGCATGAATTAAATATGTATCAATTTTTTATTTATATATCAACACATTCTATTGGTTCTTATTGATGAATGTATATATCATAACACTAATAAAGAATGGGGGCATCAGATACTCAATAGTAGATCATGGTACAAATTTCTAGGTCGAAAATCAATGTTCAATTTTATTTATTTGTTTTTGATGGATTCAGGTGGGTCAAATAGTGATGGGGTAGTGGAATTCATCAATCGTATGTCAACATAATGGAATGATTCACAATCTATAAAAAACATGAATACAAATTTTATATCATAGGGGAAAAATTCAAGTAACCTAGCTGTCCATTATGGATAGGGTTTTATCCAGGGAAAAATATCCCTTCCCTTGTGGCTTGGCCTATAAACTATAGGAATATTCCCAGGAATCCATTCCCTATGTCACTATCACACACCCAAAACCATAGGTGGGCAAACAGACCATGTACCCATAGGGACATGCAGTATGGATGCACATGGATATCCAAGCAGTGTACAGAGAGAACACACCCAGGACCTTGGTTGTATAATCACACCATTTCCCCAAAATGGGATGCCATGTGTAGCCACATGGATGGAAAAGCAGTTCCGTGGGAAGGACATTCCATGGTGTTTAGGTGATTATACTCATTTTGGGACCCTATGTACATGCCATGAACCATTCATTTCAACATTTAGTGTAGAGATGGGACACAAGAATGGTTTAATATCTTGAGACACACCATGTTCCTTAGTGGGACACATCATGTACTCCCTTTAGAACATGTTATATTATATTATTATTTAGGACTCAGATTTGGACCGATGAGTACCCCATCATGAGTATAATTCAATGTAGGATGTTATGGTAGTCTTCATTCTGCATTCATATATACAACATAAGGTTTTACTAGCGAGATGCTTCTTCTAGATAGACTTTTTAGACGATAGTGATAAGTTCGGCCATCAGAGATACGAAGAGGTTCTTACTCCCTAGTTAAAATATGGTATGGGTCCCACATATCCTTTATATAGGTTGATTAAGTACTCCCCCATACCCCTCATATTATCATTTCCTTATACTGAAAGGCAGTCTTGGGAATATCTTCCCTAGTCACCATTAACTGGTGATATTCCAATCAAACATCCACCTTAATTTAAGTGTTGATGAGAAAGACATATCTGTATTATGAATTACTAATGAAGATTACCTCATAACCCACAATAGTCTCATCATCATTTTCCTTCATTACAAGGGACTCCCTATCCTTTTAGATATAGATAGTTTGGGAAAAATATTTACAAAAGTATTTTTCTTGAATCCTTTACATAACTTAGATTTTATTTCCATAATAGGTTTCAAGATCTTGATTTGTGACCACCAATAATAGACTTCCCACTCTAAGTGATAAATGAAGAGTATGAATTTCAATTATGTATATCTTTGTAGGTCATATAATTTCTTCGTAGTGGTGTTAACCCATTATTCCTTGATGAAAGGATTAGAATATACCCTTAATACAAGATTCCTTTTCACCTAAACGACTCAACCACACCATACATAATATTTGGATAATGATGTTATTCCACATTATTCAAGTTATTTTTCATAAATTTTGTCATTTTTTCTAGTATTACCATGAAGTTTTCTAATAACACTCCCATTAAGATAGACATCTCATTACGGAAATCATTACATTTCCAATCATGTTGTTGGTTAGTAATAATCCCCCTATTTCCCAATATCAACTAAAATAAAGGTATATTTTGGATGATAATACATAAAATAATATGGAAAAAATGGAAAATATGAACATAGATGTAATAAATAATAAAAGACCTATATATCCTAACTTATGTATATATAGATTTAAATCTAGGATATCCATTATAATTTTCCTATTTGTTTCCAACATAAAATTCTATTCAAGTCCTTCATAATGTTTATAAAGAGTTTTTGATTTACTAAAGAATATAACCAAGAGTGTCAAATAATTTTTACAAGAAGGCATCATTATCATGCACCTGGTTGAGGATGAGTTAACATCCAATGAAACATTTTGTGTTTTTCACCCCTTGGATCATCTTTAGAAAATTCACATCCACATGTAGTATTTAGATAAATATTCTATTTCATGGAAAACACAAACACTATATTAAAAAAAATTCAATATGAATTCCTATAAATAGAATTATATATATTGATTTTATCAACATATTATTATCACAATACATCAAAATTTCAAGACCTTTCTCTCATAAAAAACTATATGAATCTAATCCACTTATATGTAATATTACATGATTCTTTACATTAATATAAAATGAACCCATCATATGGATCTATATGCATTTTTAATTTAGAAGACAAGGTTCATAAAATAATAATATTAATTTCAAATTAAAAAATCATATTTTTAAGTTCTTAATTTTGTATAGATCAATTTTATCTTTCTAAACAACATAGGATATTTTCATAAATTTATTAATAAAATGGTTTTGCGATAAATTCCTATAAGGGAATGATCATGATAACGAATCTTAACATATGAGTGAAATGGAATAACATTATATTATAAATGATAGGGATCCCAAATAATCATATTGAATCATGAAATAAAGTTGATGGAATCAAAATAGTTTAGAATCAAGGAAATTTTGAAGCATCATAATACACGACATCATCAGAATAAATAATGTGTCACTATCAAGACATCAAAAATTGGTGGACAGATAACCAAAATGGACTTGGTTTACACACTAATCCCATATGTATCATCTCATATGACATAAAAACTACCTAATACATCCGATTATTATTTGGGAACACCGATTGTAACATTTACATGAATATGAATTTCATATTAGGAAATCACATATAAGTCTTAGTCATTAAAAATACCCATTGAATGAAATGAGATACATAGTATTTCCAAAATTCATATTCAAAGGACATCAAAAAAGCATTAAAAAAAGAAAAATTATTTAAATAATTTTAGTCTTCATATTGGGATAATTAATCAATTGAAATAAATACATTTTTCAGTTGAATAAAATTTCATGAGAAGGGATGGGAAGTAATTTTGGAAGTGAACATATTTTGTGTGATTTGAAGAAAATGTTACAAATTTTTTTTTAAATATTATAATAACATCGTATTTTTATAAAAAAAATTATACTATGAGGGTTCTCCATTAAATAATGATTATTTCAAAAAAAAATAGTTTATAGGGTGGTTCATAACTAGAAATTAGAAATATGACGTTCTATCATGTCAGTATTAAATAAAATAATTATTTTAGAAGAGAACATCAAAAGAATTCATATCCCCAGAAAATAAATTGTTAAAAATATTGATATATATATATATATGATATATTGTTGGGAAAAAATCTCTCAAGGTAACATTGCAGTATTTTTGGGTTGATTGTGTTTGTTGTTAAAGCATGTTTCCATGGAGAATTGTCGAGTTCCAGAGAAGTTGTTGAAAATCCATGTTGACAAAGTATGATGACAAAGGAATGAACAATCTGGAGGCGGTACAAAAGATCAGTACAAGGTGGCGCCCTTTCCCAGTGTTTGCCAACTTTTTGGGGTCCAAAATTTGGAAGTTTGGTGAGCATCGCGAAATGTGGATATCCATGAAGATCATATTTTTATAAGGAAAATGCATGAATTTTGCGAATAGAGGATGCATGGATTGGATATCACGAAGACCAGAAAAATGGAGGGGGTGATGTTTCATGATTACGTCAAAGCATCATGAAAGACACAGTTGAAGCGCATCGCGGCAGTAAAGGTCTTTGATTGGGAGCTTCATGGTGAAGGCACGAAGGAATGTAGATGGTAATGCTCCGCGATTACGACGAGCTCTGTGATCAGAAAATGGCTGTTGTTCTTCGTGATTTTGACAGAATTCTGGTGGAAATTTTGGAGCATCGATATTTGAGATGACGTGGTGTTGACTTTACACGAAACGTTCGAGGGTCGGTGGAATCTCTTATAAATAGAGGCCAACCCCCTCGAGAGAAGTAGAGAGAATTTTCATAGAAAATCATTTGCTCTTAGTTCATGAAGGTAGTTCGCGTAGCCTGTGTGCTTCGCGAAAGAAGAGCATCGCGACGACTATTGTAGTTCTTCGAAATTTGTGCGCTCCACGTTGGCTTAGTGAGCTTCGTGAGGGAAGTTGCTCTGCAACGACTTGAGCTTCGTGGTAGTGCATCGCGGTAGTTCTTCGCGAGAGTGCTTCGTGAAAAGGTAGGAGCTTCGCGAAAGATTGTTTGAGCTTCGCGAAATTGGGAGCCTCGCAAAGTAGGGTGCTTTGCGAAGGTGCTTCCAAAGGTAGGGGCCTAGTGTTCAGAGGCAATGTGGTATTCATCTGTGGATGAAAGTTGGACTTCAACAGAGCATCTATCAACAGTTGATGATTCATTTATTCATGAAAGTGAAGAGACCTACAGGTCTATAAACAGTTAGTGGATTCCCTTCCAAGTGAAGTGAGCATAGGAAGAGGAAAATGGTGATCCTCTCCAGCAGTAGTGAGCTAGAGAGAGAGAAAGAGGGAGTGAACTTTGAGAAAGAATTGAGCTAACCCTAAACATCATAAAGGCAGTGATCTTGGGCATAGAATTGATCTTTCCCAAACATTGTAATCCACATGTAGTGAATAATAGTGGAATTTGGTACGACCGACAACTTGTCGGCGTATGCTCCTTGGTCGTAGCCCTTAGGAGTGATCCAAGTAAAATAGTTGTGTCCAGTGATTGCTTTACTTTATGTTTATATTATGAAATAGGAAAGAGAGAGAAGAGTGTTTTTCTTAACAGAAAAACAAGATCACAACGGGCGTTAATTTTAAATTAGTCATACCTAGATTCACCCCCCTCTCAGTGTATTCACCCTTGTGGACCTTACAATTGGTATCAGAGGGAAAGGATGACTGTAGTTCTTCACTCAATGGAGGTCAGTAATCATAAATGGATTCTGATCTTCGATGGAAACAATTTTCAGCTATGGATGAATCGGATGCAACACTACTTCCGATCTTTAGAAATGGATGTCTTCACAGCAGCAATGAATGGTATAACAACTGACATCAACAGTGGTGCATTATCAGAAGCTGAGTGTAGAGAGATGGATGCTGATGCAAAATCTATCAATGCCTTAGTGGGAGCCTTATCCAATCCTATATATACAAAGGTGATGTCTTGAAAAATGTCACATGCCATGTGGGAAAAACTTTTGAATATATATGAAGGGGATACAAAGGTGAGAGAGGCCAAGCTGCAAGTGTTGTGGAACTAGTATGAAGATCTGAGAATGAACCTGAATGATCATGTTGATGCATTATTTGACAGGGTAAATGCTGTGGTAGAAGACATGTGGGGTCTTGGATAAATTATCGAAGATATAAAAATTGGTAAGTGCATATTGAGAAAACTTCCACCTCGGATTAATCCAAATGTTTCTGTTTTGGAAGATAGAGACCCAAAAGAACTGACATTGGATAACCCGCACACCACTCTTGTTTCATATGAAATGAGAAATGATGATAACGATGCTGTGGAGAAGGGGAAATCCAAAGAAGTGGCATTCAAGGCCATGAAGAAGATCACCATTGAATATTATCAAGAAGAAGAAGAGGCATATGAGGTGATGTCATTCCTTTCTTCAAATCTGCAAAGAGGAAGAGGAATGTACAAAGGGAAACTTCCACTAGCATTCTTTCGATGTGGAAAGGTTGGTCATATTGTGGAATGATTCCCAAATAAGTCTCAAGATAACAATAATGATGATGATGAAGTTGAAATTCCCAGGAAGAAGACATCAGCATTTGTGAAAGGGAAGAAACAACTCAAGAGAAATATCTTCATGAAGAAGAATCATCTTTCACAAGAATTTTAGGGTTCAGATGAGTCTGAGGATGAAGAGGTTGAGGAGATATAAAATTTCAAAGATCGTGGGGTAATGCCTTGGTGGCGATTTTTGGTAGTTCTCAGAAAAAGGAAGAAGCTGAAGTTGAAGAAGAAGAATAAATTGAAGGGAGATTTGATATGGAAGACGAATTGGAAGAACCTCTTGAAGAGATAGACATTTGGAGAGCCAAAAAGAAGAAATCCAATAAAGTGGATCGGGATGCCAAAATCTATATGCAACAACAGGATGAATAAATGTCTGAGCTATTAGAAGAAATTGAAAGACTATAATCCTCAACACCATAGAGATCAGAAAGTATTTTTGAGTATAAGCTTAAAATTGAGGAACAAAAGAAAGAAATTGATTGTTTGACTAACATAGGAAAGGAGAAGGTCAGACGTATCAAAGAGCTTGAAGAATATGTGGTCAATCTGCAACATAAAATGAAGGATCAAGAAAAACTCTTGACCCCCAATGTGATATCAGAATAGCAGGCCATTCATAAGACAGAGAAGATGAAAGAGGAGGCTCGTAGATCAGTAGGAGTGAAGCAGCAAGAAAGCTCAAATGATAAGGTTGATTCAGGTCTTGATAAGAAACAAAAATATGTAGTAGTTGATGTCAGACCGCAAGCACCCTTCCCAAAATTGAAGGTTGATTTGGGCACAAAGGAGAATCAGAATATTCAGAGATCCCAATGGGAAAATCGTATTTATGAATTAACAAGAAGGAATGCACCCTATATCAGGTGTTATTGTTGTGGGATGATTGGACATTCACAGTATATGTGTTCCGTATCCAAGAGATATATAAGTGAATAGGAACATAGGTGGAATCCAAACAGAGAATGGTTTTCCAGAACATATTTTGATGGACACTGTTTTTTTGCGGAGGATTTGGGCACATGGCTAGGTACTGCACTTCGATCATTTAGAGAAATGTGCCAAAGTATAATTAAAATGTTCACAAGCAGCAGATCAATAAACCGACAAGTGAGTTAAATTTTCAGAACAGATTTGCAGCTCTGCAAGATGAATCTGGTCCATCGTACTCTGAGAATGATCATGAGTCTCCATCTATACCGAGTATGGAGACAAAAATATAGACCAAGAAGAAGAGATCAGAGAAGGAATTAGTTTCTGAAATTTCCCTTAAAGCATCAGATCGTTCTGGTGTGTAGATTCTTGATAGTAGTTGTACATCTCACATTACAGGAAACAAGGATCTGGTTACAGGCATAAAATATGACAAAGATGGAGTTGTCAATTTTGTAAATGATGAAGGCCTGAAAATAATTGGATCACGAAAGTCTAGGTTTGGGGCCAGAGAAATCAGATGTGCTGAGTTCTTGGCTGTAGAAGGTCTCAGTCACAATTTTCTCAGTGTTAGTTAATTGTGTGACTCAGGACATTCTATACGGTTTACCAAGAAGACCTATACTGTCACGGGAAAAGATGGGGCAGTTGTTCTGCAAGGAAATAGGACAAAGGGAAGTATTTACCTTGTAAGTGGGGAAGAAGATATATGTCTTTTATCCAGAGAGGAAGAAAACTAGCTATGGAATAAGCAACTTTCTCATCCATGCCAACCATCTATGGAAGATCTGGTGATGTGTGATGCTGCTAGAGACCTTCCCAAAATATCACGTGATCGTGCTCAAACATGTGATGCTTGTCAACAAGGGAAGATCATCATAAAAACATACAGGACAAAGGAACATAGATCATCCAGAGTGCTCGAATTGGTACATGCTGATGTATGTGGACCTATTTCACCACGAGCTATAAATGGGTAATGGTACTATGTCCTTTTTATTGTTGATTATATCAGAATGGCCTGGGTATTCATTATTCCCCATAAGACAGAGGTGTTCAGTTGCATAAAGCAGTATTGGAGGGGATCAGAAAAGATGCTTGGGCAGAAAATTCTGAAGTTTTGTTCTGATAATGGTACAGAATTCACAAATAGTCAAGTCGAAGACTCTCTCGAGAAACACGGGATAAGGCATCAATTTTCAACAGTGAGAACTCCCCAACAGAATGGTGTGGTTTAAAGGAGCAATCAGATCATCAACAACATGGCCATAACGATGATTATTGATAAAGACCTACAAGAGAAATTTTGGAAGGAAGCAATTTTGAAATCGGTCTATGTTTCGAACAGGTCTGTATTGTGTCCAAAGCAAGGGAGGACTCTGTATGAACTGTGGTATGGAAAGAAGCCAACATTGAAATACTTTTGAATCATTGGAAGTAAGTGTTTCATTCTCAACAAAGAAAATCACATGATGTTTGAGGCACGAGGAGATGAGGGGATATTCCTTGGGTACTCATGGAAAATTAAAGCATATAAATGCTTCAAAAAAAGGCTAGTAAAAATTATTGAGAGAAATGATGTCACTATAGTAGAAAATGAATATAATACTCAAGGACCTAGTGAAATGTTTCTGGATGAAAGGGATAATGAGGTATGCGATACAGGGGGAGTAGAAGTGGCAGAAACTGACTCAGAAGAAGATACTGATGACGAACAAGAATGTGTCAAGTCTGTGTCTGCCAGGAAGCCAAAGAGTCGAGCTGAAATTGATAAGCAGAATATCATTGGTGATTAGAAATCTCTAGTTCAGACTCTAAGAATGAAGTCATTATAGCAAACATCATTTTTATCTTAGGTGGAGCTGAAATGTTTTTTCGATGCAGCTGAAGATGAGAACTAGGTTCATGCTATGAATGAAGAGCTTGATCAAATCGAGAAGAACCAAACATGGGAGATTGTTTCAAGGCCAGCAGACAAGAATTTCATCAGGACTAAATGGGTCTATTGCAACAAGATGAATGAATATGGAATAGTTATTCGAAACAAATCATGGCTAGTGTTCAAGGGATACTCCCAGATAGAGGGAATAGATGTTGATGAGACATTTGCACCGGTTCTATGGCTGGAGACAATCAGATTATTTATGGCCATAGCGGTGCAAAGAAAGTTCAAAGTGTTCCATATGGATGTCAAATCTTCATTCATGAATGGTGTTCTGGAAGAGGAGGTGTATATTGAGCAGCTAGATGGTTTTCTCATTCATGAGGATGAGAACAATGTGTGTAGGCTGAAGAAGTCATTGTATGGGCTGAAACAAGCACCATGAGTATGGTACTCAAGGCATGATCAGTACTTGAAGAATCTTGGTTTCCAGCATGGTGGAGTTGATTACAATCTCTATTTCAACAACAATAGTAATCGAAGGATGATGGTGTTGGTCTATGTCGATGAAATAATTTTTGGAACATCAGATGAAGCTCAGTGTAGACAGTTTTTCGAATTCATGTAAAATGAGTTTGAAATGTCAATGATTGGAGAGCTAAAGTTTTTCCTTGGTCTACAGGTGACACAAGGAAGGAATGTAAATTTCATTTCTGAATCCAAATATTCCAAGGAGGTTCTAAGAATGTTTGGAATGGATTATTCGAATGAGATGAAGACTCCAGTTGCCAAGCGGATTAAATTATCAAAAGATGATGATGGTAAGGTTGTTAATATCACAGAATACAATAAAATTATTGGAAGATTGTTGTACTTGACTACAACAAGTCCTGATATTTTTTTCGCCACATTCCAAGCATCGAGATATCAGAAAAATCCCAAGGAAAGACACATACCTGCAGTGAAAAGAATACTTCGGTATATCCAGTGCACAGAGGATTTTGGCTTGACATATACTGATAAATCTCAGACAGAGTTATTGGGATATTCTGATGCAGGCTGGGCCAGTTCAGCGGATGATAGGAAATCAACATCTGGAGGTGCATTCTATCTTGGCGGACTATGTATTGCTTGGTCAAGCAAGAAGCAAGATTTCATTTCATTAAGAACTGCATAAGCTGAGTATATTGCGGCTACTAAAGCATGTACACAGTTATTGTGGATGAATCAACTACTTGAAGAAATGGGAGTTGAAGTGAAGTCTCCGATCAGAATTCAGTTCGATAACTCAAGTGCTATAAATCTCTGCAAAAATACCGTCAATCACTCAAGGACAAAGCACGTTGAGATCAAATATCACTTCATCAAGGAGAAGGTGGAGCAAGGCATTGTTAAGTTGGAGTATGTGCCTACACAGTTACAGGTTGCAGATATTCTTACAAAGGCCTTACCCAATGAAGCATTCGAAAGGCATTGACTGGATCTGTGATATCAGTCAATTCCCCGCACATACAAGCGTGTGGATGTGTAACACCCCCTCTCTCCCCGCGGTATGAGGTTTTTTTCCTTGATGTGCTGATATGTGTTCTCTACCATAATACTGAATACAAAGGAGTGACCTTTGGGTTCGTTGACAAAGGGGGAGAAAATAGTGAATGTTCAATGGGGAGACAGTGTGGCTATTTTAGAAATCATGACAGATACAGGGATAAGCTGACCATTGGAGCAGCCAGATAGGGGGAGAAATGAGCAAGGGGGAGAGTTTAAAATATAACGATGCTAGAAGTGATCGATCAAAGCATAGAAATCACAACAACTGAGGATCGTGATAAAAGCAGAATAGTGGTGTTGGAATGGTGAGAGATGGTTTCCAGCTATCACGAATTGGTATAGGTGTGGTTCAACAATTCGTATCAATTTAATAATTGGTATCATGTTGGAATCGAAAAATGGTGTTTGAAATGAATTGATTCATTGATGAACTTTTCGTACTACTCTTGTTTCTCACGTCGAGCATTGCTCATGTGGGATTATAGTACGTGTTATGTGAATCCTTTTACGCAATTAGAATCGCAATAGGCGAATGGTGGTAGTGGATGGAAGTAGACTTAGTGAGGTATCAACGTGTAGAAAATCCTTCAGAGAAAAGTTATGAAGAGTTGTCAACAAACCTAAAGGGGGAGATTGTTGGGCAAAAATCTCTCAAGGTAACATTGCAGTATGTTTGGGTTGATTTTATTTGTTGTTAAAGCAGGTTTCCATGGAGAATTGTCGAGCTCCAGAGAATTTGTTGACAATCCATGCTGACTAAGTACGATGAAAAAGGAATGGATGATCTGGAGGCGGTACAAAAGATTAGTACAAGTTGGCGTCGTTTCCCAGTGTTTGCCAACTTTTTGGGGTCCAAAATTTGGAGGTTTGGTGAGCATCGCGAAATGTTGATATCCATGAAGATCATATTTTTATATAGAGAAGGCATGAATTTCGTGAAGAGAGGATACACGGATTGGATTTTGAGAAGACCAGAAAAATTGAGGCGGTGATGCTTCGTGATTACGTCAAAGCATCTCGAATGATAGAGTTGAAGCGCATCGTGGCAGTGAAGGGCTTTGTGAGGGAGATTCGTGTTGAAGGCACGAAGGAATGTTGATGGTAATGCACCGCGATTACGACGAGCTCTGCGATCCGAAAATTTCCATGGTGCTTCTCGATTTTGATAGAATTCCGGTGGAAACATTGGAGCTTTGCGATTTGAGATAACGTTGCATTGACTTCACGCGGAAAGTTTTAGGGTCGGTGGAATCGCCTATAAATAGAGGCCGACACCCTCGAGAGAAGGAAAGAGAATCGTCAGAGAAAATCATTTATTCTCGGTTCGCGAAGGTAGTTCGCGTAGCCTGTGTGCTTCGCGAAAGAAGAGCTTCGCGACGACTATTGTAGCTCCGCGAAAGTTGTGTGCTCCGCGTTGACTTAGTGAGCTTCACGAGGGTAGTTGCTCTGCAATGACTTGATCATTGTGGTAGTGCTTCACAGTAGTGCATCGTGAGAGTGCTTCGCGAAAAGGCTGGAGCTTCACGAAGGCTTGTTTGAGCTTCGTGAAATTGCGAGCCTCGCGAAGTAGGGCGCTTTGCAAAGGTGTTTCGAAGGGTATTTACCTAGTGTTCAGAGGCAAAGTGGTATTCATCTGTGGATGAAAGATGGACTTCAACATAACATCTATCAACAGTTGAGGATGCATTTATTCATGTGAGTGAAGAGACCTACAGGTCTATAAACTGTGAGTGGATTCCCTTCCAAGTACAGTGAGCATAGGAAGAGGAAAAGGGTGATCCTCTCCACCGATAGTGAGCCAGAGAGAGAGAAACAGGGAGTGACCCTTGGGAAAGTAGTGAGCTAACCCTAATCCTCATAAAGGCAGTGAGCCTATGAATATAAGTGATCTAGACCAATCATTTTAATCCACATCTAGTGAAAAATAGTGGAATTTGGTATGACCGGCAACTTGTCGGCGTATGCTCCTTGGACGTAGCCCTTAGAGGTGAACCAAGTAAAATTGTTGTGTCCTGTGTTTGATTTACATTCTGTTTATTTTGTGCAACAAGAAATAGAGAGAAGAGTGTTTTTCTTAACAACGAAACAAGATCAGAACGAGCATTAATTTTAAATTAGTTATACCCTGATTCACCCCCCCCACTCAGGGTATTTTGCCTTGTGGACCTTACATATATAAAAATAATTTATAGTAATATCGTAATGTTAATTATTTTTAGAAATTGGTAAAGATAGAGATAAGTTGTAACACAATGAAAAGTGTGTGGTTTAGAGAGTTCCCTTACCACATATCCATATTCTCTATGTATATTCACTTAAAATCATAACAAATAAAATAATATTGAATAAATATATAATTTATAACCTTATTCACATATATTTTATCTATTATCATGATATTATACTATACCGGGGACATCTAACAGAGATATCATTTCTATTTATACTATCCCAAGGTCATTCGTGTCCAGGTTCCAAGATCACATCCCTTTTAAGTCATTATTTAAATATCATTAAAAAATTGATATATAACTAAAAAAGTGTGATGAAATTATATTCATGTTATTCTAAAACATAAAAATTCATCTAATTGTCATATATTATTAAAAATTCACATGTTTCATAGAGTATTATTATTATCATTATAAGATTAATTCACATAGGTGGTTTTACCGACCATGATAAAGTTATATGGTTTCATTAAACATTTTATATATTTAACCAGTAAGTAATAATAAACCATTTTTTTACTTTTATAGATAATTTATAAAAATAATAATTGTGGTATGACTATCTATGAAGGAGATGGTGGAAAATGATGTACAATATTCCGGGAGGCGGTGACCCCACCACAATATGAAAAATAATTTTCATTTCAGAATCGATTGATGGGAATATAGAGAATTTTTATTCCACCATAATAATCACATATTAACATATTTTGAATAATGATGTTACCATTTCATATTATATGGGAAATGAATGGGGATTGAATAATTAGAATAGAATTGAAATAGGGTAAGTTGAAAATTTACCTCTTCTTTTGGGTGTCTCATATTAGGATACCCCTTAAGGATCCTTGGAATAGTCATTTTTTAGTGTAAAATATCTCGGAAATAGGTGATATTATTTTTTTGTGAATTAATCATAACTTTATAAATCTTCAAGGTAAATAATTTTTGAGTATAAGGGGCGGTGCGGTGTGATATTTATATGAGAGGGGTTGTTTGAACGTAATAGTCATTAGTTTGTTTTTTCTCATGACTATCAATAGGAATAAAATTTGTGACCAAATATAGAAATTATATATTTTTATTTCAATACAATTCTTTTTAACATCATATATTACTCAACAATTAAATAATTTTTCTTATAATGATAAATACCATTTCTTCTCTATTTCAGTTTTCACCAAAAACTAAATTATTTTAGAATTGCGCCTAACAATATTTTTTAAATTATATTTAAAAAACTAAATATATTTTATATAAGTAGTTTTATAAGTATTATAAATTTAATTTTGAAATAAAATAATTATATATTTTAAAAATGAGAATTTTTATATTATGATCAATTTTCTAAAACTTTTTAAAATTACTTATTTCCCTATTAATTATATTACAATTATAATACAACTTCATAATGTTTTATAAAATTTTAATTGAAATTCATTACATTAAAAATATTTATATTTATCATTAAATAAATAGGATTTTTTAAAATATAGATAATTATCTAATCATTTTTTGATATTTATTTATCTAAAAGATCTTATAAATTATTTATATTTTAATTTTAAAAGGTAACATAATATTATTTTATTATCACATAGTTGAGTTTACTATTCTAATAGTCATGTTACAATTATTTATAGCTATAGTACTTCTCTAATTGTCAGATTTATAATAGTCATATGAGTAATTTAGAATTTATAATTACCTTATATTTCATTAATTTTCGATTAACATTTTTTATCTCAAAAATAAAAATTTCATTTTCAAATTAGATGTTTTATTTCTAGTTTTTTCTATCATTTATATAGTGTATTTTGGTGTGTGATCATTTTAAGGGAATGAGAAGATCCAAATTACTATATTGTAGTTATTATATTTTTTTATTAATCCCCATCATAAAACTTTCATATATTATAGTTATATTTGTTCTATTAATTTAATGATTGAGTTAATTTATTAATTTTTTGTATATATTCATTATATAGAGAATGTGTTATTTGTTATACTTTATTTCCAACCATGAAACAAAAAAAAATCATAAGGGAAATTTCCTTTATAAAATCATGGGCTATTATATTCTCCCCCATTAAGAAATTTATGCCTCAAAATCACATTTCCAATGTTGAGATGAACAATTAAAGAGAATTAGGTTTCATTCCTTCCCATAGTCTCCATGTTTCCAACTCATACATATGGTTCCTATATAGTAATTTGACTTGGTGAGTAGTCTTATTTCATATAGCATTGTCTCTGGGGTCTATAATTTTCATTATGTTGTCTTCATATGAGTAAACATACTCTAAATGTACTGCCCTTAAATTCAGTAAAGTATAGAGATATGTATTATTTTTACTCATGAGGAAAAGAAGGAACACATTAAGTAATTGAGACTTAGTTGGTGGTAGTGAAGGTCGATAAGACACGTATTTTATGTGATTAAGAATCAAAAAGGTGATGAAGCATCTCAAAATTAGTTTCCCTTCCATACAAATATTTGGAATCACTTCCTTAGAGATTTGTGGAAGAACTTGTTCGCTATAACCACTAAATCAAGGTCAATTAGACATTTATCAACATTGAATCTTTTTTTCAATATGAGCCTTCCTAATTCTAAACTAAATTTGTTTTCCATTCTCCCTACTTCTTTGACGAAATCAGGTCCCACCAACTTGTGTTCACCAACATCATCCCAATACATTGGCTTCCTACATCTCATCCCATAAAGGGGTCCATATGGGGCCATTTTTAAGTATGTGTGGAAGTTTTTATTGAATGATAACTCTACCAATGGAAATATTTGATCCCACAGTCATTTAAATTCCATCTACCGCACTCTCAACATAACCATAAGTGTCTTGATATTTTTGTTAGTTTTTCCATCAGACAATGGGTGATTGGATAGAATGATGTTCAACTAAATATTTAGATCATATTGGACACTTTTCAAAAAAAAAGTTGAAAGTTGAATCTCAAAACCATAAAATTGATAGTTGTTTTACATGGATCCTCCCAAATTTTCTATAATATATCCTTAAAATTAGAGGAAGTGATATTTCATTCAAAATGGAAATGAAGTGAAAATGATAGATAATATGATCATGTACGTAAAATGTGGATCAATTTACATTATATTTCTTCCAAAGACATGTGAAAAAATCTTTGGTTATTTTTCCCTTTCTATGTAAGTATGGGTACTGGTTCCGTCATCCGCATTGATTTTTGGCTTTCTGAATTTACTTAATGACATATAAGGTAAATTTATTTATATTATGTGATATTATTCTTAATGTTTATACATAGTAGTGTTCATATAGATCATGATATATTCTCATACTCTGTATATTAATGGATAGTATAACGTTATAAATATCATTCATTAACTATGTTATGTCGTTATTTAATGGTTCATATAGACATGGAACATAGCTTACCACTCCTTATTTATCAATTTTGAACTCCAAGTACATTCACTTTCTATTAGATTTAACATTCATTTGTATTTTCACATCATCGCTTTGTGCATCATTTATCTTATTCAGAATGGATGTATGAGTAGTCATTTCTGTTAGGATGGATGTTGTCCCTTCCATTTCAACATCTAGGTCCATCTTTTAAACCTATAATGTTTTTATTCTTATCAATTCTAATCCTTGATTAAGTTTCAGTATCCTCTCTAAATATAGAATTTTCTATTTAATTTTAATTTTCTAGATGGTAATGTATTGAGTAGTAACAATCCTTGATCTTCTATAACCATCTCTATTGGTGCATATTTATATCCACCTCTGTGAATATAAACTTTAGTATCTTATAACACCTATATATTTAAGTCTTATCCCCATATTTATTTTGATGATAAATGATCAATGAAATAATCAATCTAACCAATTGTAGATCATATGTTGGATATTTCAGATCAAGATATTTCAACTGACATGAGGTGTAAGAAATCACTATATTTTTTCACCAATAAACAACATATGTACTTCATTGAATCATCACAATATAGAACTAAATGATCCCCACATAAGGGTACTGTGATTACTAGTGTAGTGATAAAATTCCATTTCATTTTTACTGATTTATTCACATTCCTTAGTGCATAAAATCATCAACCTTTTCTAATTTATTTTGGCCTTTTAGTTGGAATATCATGGAACATTACTTGTGAATCATCGATATTGACTAGCTAGTCTAATGAAATTATGGTTCTCTATTTTAGATGTTGTTTTCAGACACTCCACATTTTCTGTTGTGTTAAAAGGACAATATATATATATATATCCCTCAGTCAGTGACAATATTCTAGATGAATGACACATACTCTATCCAAAACTATCATTTCCTACACTTTTTATATAGAATCTCATTTCACAATGTCTTTTATACAATACTAAAATTATCCCCATGTTAACACATACTTGTTGAGTATATCATAATTTGATCTATAATTACAATCAAAACATTTTTTATGTAATATCTGAAGGCAATATTTATTAAGTCTATGAATATATATAGTGATTTATTTAGTTCTAAGGGAACCACTATAAACTCATTATGTCCATTCCTTATTTTATATTTTTTTAATATCTACCTTCATACACTTTAATTGATGATATCCCAACTGATTTTTCACCATAATAGTATTGTAAACGACAAATCCAAATGCATATCATGAATGTACAGTGATGTTTTCCTCATAATCCCCAATAAACTAATATTCGTTTTTTATTTAGTAGACGTGAATCCCATTAAATTTTGAGATAGGGAGTTTGGGAATAATATTTATTTAAAAATATTTTAATGAATTAATTCCATTATATCTATTTGATTTAATCAATGGGTCTCATGCTCATTATTAGTGTTCACTACTAATCGATTTCTCCCTCTATGTGATAAATGGAAAATATTTCATTCTCTTATTTAGAGCATTAGAGGAAATATAATATCTTATCAAGGTAGTTAAGTCATATTTATTTGATGAGGGGATTAGAATATCCAATAACATTAGGAGGCCATTGTCACATAAAATACTAAACCAAAAAATGCATTTTCTTTATAGAAGGATTGTGATCCATATGATTTAAGTTATTATTCCTTACATGAGTCAGTTTATCTAATACCAACATTATGTTCTATTATTTATTTAATGTTAAGTTGATAATCTCATTAGGTAAATAGTTACATTTTTAATAACATTTTAATTAGTATTATTCCCCTTATTTTCCATAATTAACTAAAATAAAGAGAGAATAGGGATTAGAATAACTAATCTAATAAACATAATGAATTTAAATTATGAACATTGAAGTAATAAATCATAAGTGTTAGGTAAATCATAAATTTTGAATATCTAGTTTATCCAATTTAATTTCCAAGTATGGGTTTCTCACCCAATAATAAATTTGTTTACTTTATAATGAATTGTAATGAGTATAGGAATTTACAATATCATATCACCAAGATTGTCAAACATGGTGTACAATAAGGAATATTTACCATGTACCAGGTATAAGATGATTTAATGCCCAAATGATCCCTTTTGGGGATATTACCCCAAGTAAAATCAATTCTCAAGCCACTACCAATTGTTGTATCTTATTAGGGATTTTATTTCTTTGAAACAATTCACTGTATACTTTATAAAAATTTCATGATGTATTCTGACACATAGAATTACCACTATGGTTTTTACTAATATATTATTTTTCTAACACCTAAAAATAACTATACATTTATATCATACCACCTATAGAATCCTAAGCTTCATATAAATAATATTACATGATTTTGATATAAATTTCCTATAAATCAGGCTACAGATCCATCAGCCATGTTTATATAGAAGTAAGGGTTCATAAAACAATGACATCAAACTAAAATAAAAAATCATTATTTTATTCTCTATAATGCCATCATATATCCCATTATTATTCTAAAATATCATCGGATAACATTGGAAATAAATAAACAATATAGTTAAGCTATAAAGTCTAGTAATGGAATGAGCATGATATCAAATCATAACATATGATTAAAATGGAATAATATGATTTAATAAGGGGAATGGATAAAGAATATTTAAATAGAAGCCTGAAATATTAAAGATAGAATTATAAGATCCTAAAATAATAAAAATTTGGTAAAATAATAATTGGAAAAATCATAAGCATTAGTCAAGGGTCACGACTAACATATTATATATCATGGTGCACAGAGTCTTATAATGTTATAGGTTGACTCACTAATTCAATACATATCATCTTATAGGATATAATAGTTATTGAAAAAATTATATAACTTTTTTGGAAAACCCAAGATAACATGTATATTTATATGCATTGAATATATGGAAATCAAACATAATGCATAAGGATAAGAAACAACCATTAATGAAATGGGTTATATAATCATTCCTCAAAAATTAATCTAATGATATCTCATAATGATTCAAAATAAGAAAATAAATTTAATTATTTTAGTTTTTATATTTTGATAAATAATCAATGTTCTCAAATAGAGAGTTCATTTGAATAATAGTGCTTGAGAATGTTTGGGGAAGTAATTTTGGAATTCATCTTCTTTAGCAAGGTGTTAAAAATGCTAAGGAATATTTAAAAATGGTAACCAGAACATAATATTTAGAAAAAAATAAGATAAAAAGGAATTTTATATATAAGATAATGATTAATTAATGAGAAAAAATTATGATTAAAAACATTTCATGATGTGGTTCATAACATGAAATATGAAATAGGAATTTCACAAAATTCAAATCTACCTAATTGAATGACTAGGGAAGATAACGTCAAGGGATTGTATATCCCTATAAAAGAGATGGAAAATATCATTAAATATTTATGTGAAATATGTGATTAATTTAAAATAGTACTACATGCTATATGAAGAAAGAACGTGATCTAGAGAGAGATAATCCATAGACCAATGAAAAGAGGGTTGTTCTAAGAGTTCCCTTACTGTTGATTCAGATTCACTCTACAAATTCACTTAACGTCTAGAATAATAAAAATAAATTTATTAAATAAAATATTTAAAACATTATTCTAATATATTTGATTTATTATGACAATTTTATAATATTTTAGAGTCAATTGATTGATATTTCATTACTATTTATAATATCATAGGGTTCTTGTTATGGCCCAAGGTCAAATCACTTTTATATAATTGTGTATGTTATTTATTAAATGGGTTAATAACTCTAGATGTATGAGGAAAATATTTTCATGTTATTTTAGGCATTTCAAATTGATTTGAAAGACAACTATTTTTAAAAACACACCTGACTCAAAGAGTTTAATTTTTTATTATTGTAGGATTAATTCATTTGGACATTTTTTAAAAACCACAATAAATTATATGAATTATTTTATCATTATGTAAATTAATACATTATAAAATATGCAAAAAATAAATTATATTTATTTTATAAAACTTTTAACCCCAATAATTATATTAAGATTTCCTATGATGGTGGTAGTGAGAAACAGAGTATGTTTGTAACATCTCCAAATGATAAAGGGTTAAATGACTAAATGATATGACTCATGTCGATAAGGTGCCACTTCCTTTTCAGGTGCATGTCTGATTAGAACTCTATAGTTAAGTGTTCTTGGCCTAAAGTAGTGATCAGGATGGGTGACCTTTTGCGAAGATTCACAGGGTGTGTGTTGGCCTGTGCAGACAATCATTAGTCAGATAACCTGTTCAGGCATGTGGGTGGGCCCCAGGGTTGGGACCACATGTTTTCAAGGAAACTGGTGGTACTTGGTAAGATAGTACCTGATGACCTTGTTATGGTGGGGTGTCTGTGCTGACACCGAGACCCGGTTGTTACATTTGGTTTTAGAGGAAGAACCCAGCCTTAAGGGCGGTGCACTGCCTGGTTTGAGATTTAGGGCCCACAACGAGGGCGTTGTGCTCTAGGGGGGGGGGGGGTGATTGTAACATCTCCAAATGATAAAGGGTTAAATGACTAAATGATATGACTCATGTCAACAAGGTGCACCTTCCATTTCGGGAGCCTGTCTAATTAGAACTTTGTAGTTTAGCGTGCCTGGCCAGGAGTAGTGATCTGGATGGGTGACCTTCTGGGAAGATTCCAAAGGTTTGTGTGTGTGAGGAAAAAGAACACTCTAAAGAAAATGTGTTGGCATGTGGGGACAATCATTAGTCAGATGACCCGTTCAGCAATGTGGGTGGGCCCCAGGGTGCGGACCACATGTCTGCAGGGCAACTTGTGGTACCTGGTAGGCCAGGACCAGATGGCCAGTATATGGCGGGGTGTCGGTGCTGACACCGGGACCTGGTTGTCAAAACGTTGATCACAAAGGTGGTGGATGAACCAAAATATGAACATTATTTATTTTTGAATCAATTTAGGGGAGGTTATAAAATGTTTACATTACCTTAATAATAAAATATTAATTTATTTAGGATATAAATGTTACTATTTAAAAATAGTTGGGAAACATTTGTGGCTTGTAGAAGAAAATATAAATTGAAATATGTTTATTTGAGAATTTATCACTTTCTTTGGGTGTCTCCTCTTAGGATACCCCTTAAGGATCGGTGGATTAGTATTTTGTGAGAGAATTATCACTAATATATTGTAGAGATTATTATTAAGTTAATTCAAAATAACATAGGCATGTTCAAAAGTTTATAATTTTTGAGATAAAGGGGTGGTGATAAGTGGTTTATATATGAGGAGGATAGGGTTGTTTTGGAATATAACAATAACTAGTTAATTATTTATTTAAAATACATTAAATAATAATTTACATTATTAAAAAATATACAAATTAGTTAATTTTAGGGTGTGACAATGGATTTAACATTATACATGATAACATAAATCATGTATTTAGAATACAATGATATATACTATATTATGGCATATCTCACTTTTCCAAAAAAAATAATCTATTTAAGAAAAAAAAATTCACACTATCCATTTTCTAACATTTAAATTCTACAAATGAAAACCATGTAATTGAAATAATATTCTAAATATGATAAATTTATTTTTTAAACCAGAATCATTAAATATTTAAAAATAAAAATATTTAGATTATGATCAACCTTCCAACAATTTAAAAGTTACTTTTGGTATGATAAATTATATTACCAATATAATAAAACATGATACATTTTTATTTAACTAGTTTATGAAATAAATTTTATTTCACATATTTATATTTATCCTTAAAGTTATGTTATTTATAGAAAAACATATTTTATCATTTTTGAAAATTTATTAATCTACATACTGATATAAATTTGTTATATTTTTATTTTATACGATACCAAAATATTTTCATACTATATCATAGTTGAGGTTAATATTATAATAGTCAGTTTACTATTCTTAATCATCTGATTACTATTCCAATTGTCAAATTTTTAATAGTGATATGATATTACTTCCATCTATAAATACATATTATTTTTTTAATTCATCATTAACATATTTTTTTAATATATGTATTTTCATTTTGAAAAAATATGATTCATTTCTAATAGTTTTCTTCATTTCATTAGTTTTCTTCATGAGCGTGATCATTCCAGGGGATCAAGTATATCTAAATTATTATATTGTAGTCATTTTATTTTCTATTTTCCCCCATAATAATAGTTTCAATTCTTATATTTATATTTATCCTCTAACTGTAATATTGGAATTAATATAATAAATTTTTTTACATTTTATTTTTGTCATTCATTTATTTTATATTTTACTATTTTACCATGTGTGATGCATTCATAAATTTATATTTATAATTTCTCACATAAAACCTAGATTCACTATAGTCTTCCAATCCTAAGAAAATAATCCCTTAAAATTTATTTTCACATACTAAGTACAAAATATAAGATTTTACTTTTATTTGATTTATTTTGTTTCTCTTATTTCCCCTATGAACTTATGGTCCATCCACTTTAACTTCACCTGGTGAGTATTCTTGTTATGTATAACTTTGTGTCTATGGTCTATGATCTACTCTTGTAGGTTCTCAAAACAGAGATCATGCTTGAAATGTACCCCCTAATGATTCATTACATGTGATGTATCATGATTGCACTTCCTTAATTTGGAAAAGTGGAAAAAAATAATCTTCTTGAGACATGGTTGGTAGGATTGGTAGTTGAAATGCCACAACATCAATGTGATTGAGAATATCAAAGGTACTAATATATCTGGGATGTAGCTTTCCCTTATTCTGATATCTCATGAAAATAATCCATTAATATATGTAGAGGGTAAATTTATCTCAAATATCAAACTATGTGATACTCAGATAGTTTTCAACATAGATATGTTTTTACTATGATCAATCCTAATGTGATACTAAATTGTGTTGACATTTTCTAGTACTTCTTTCTCCCATTTCTCATCAAAAAAACATGCATTCAAAAACCTTATCCCAAATGTAGTCTCTTTCTTCGTCTCTTACCATAGCGGGATTTATTTTGTGCCATTTTAATTCATGAGTGGAACATATTATTCTATAAGACCTGAAATTAAGAAAGATGTTGATCCCATCCTCCGTTGAAGTCTATCGAGTATGCTATTAATATTTACCAATTTTTCGAGATAGTACAATTGTTTTTTCAAATAATATGAGGGAGATAGGTTGTAATAATGTCCAACTTTGTGTTCAAATCAGGATGGTGAATTTTTGATAATTTTTTGTTATGAATCTAAACATGGCTAGACATAATTGTTAGTTTATTTCCATACAGCCTCAATAATTCAATAAATTATGTCCATGCAATTTGATCAAGTGATAGTTCCTAAAAATATTTAATTAAGTGATAAATATTTTTCAGAAAATACAATATAATCAACATTCCATTATTTACACCAGATGTCTTAAACAGAACTATGAAAAATATGTGGTTATGTTTTCCCATTTTAGTATAGCCATGGGTAACAGTTGCATCATCCCTATGGAATTTTGGATTTATACCTTTACTTTCTAACATACTATGAACATTGATTTATATTATGTTTTATCCTTCTTTATGTTTTCCAATGATTACTGTTATTAGATATCTTAATACCTCATTATACTCCTCAGGTCGATGGATAAGGTCAATCTAAGTGAATCATTCAACAAATCCCTATTTATCTCATTTAGTGATGGTACACTTAATATTTATCCAAATCATATGACTCCTACATAAAAAATTTTGACCTCTTAGGATTAGATTTTTATTTTAGTTTCTACCATCCTCTTCAATTCCACATATTCCTTTCAGAAAGATTTAATTATCAAAAATGGATTGTTTCATACTAATTTGATATAGGTAGGATATTATTCCTTTATTTATAAATTCTAGGTCCATTTATTTCATGTATAGGAATATAGGATCCTTGTAAATTTTCATTATTTATAAAGATACTCTCTACATATATCATGTGAAAATTTGTTTTATTTTTCAATATTGTAGTTAAATGAGTAATGATAATCCTTAACTGTATCTAATAATTATATTTGGTTCATATTAAGCTCTTTCTATATGAATATATTCTCTTGGATCCAATAACTTGTTCTTTTTTCATAATTATTCCCATAGTAGTAATAATACTAACTCTTCAATATAAAGGACACTAAATCAAACTCAATATAATGTGTTAGATATTTTTCATCATGAATATTTTAACTTCCTCGAGGTGTAAATAATTACTTCATCATTTTCCACCATTATACAAATCATTACATTCTTTGAAGTATCACTGTATTCCACTAATAATTCCAAACAAGATTTTAGTGTGAGTATTGGTGTATTGGAGAAACTATATTTAAATTCCTTGAAGTTATTTTCACATTTTTCTGTTGAGAAAAACATCACACCCTTTTGAGTTATCATGGACAATGAGTTTGAAAATAATGTAACGTTCCTCTAAAATAGTTGATAATTATTGGATATTTGAAGGAAATATAAACAACCACCATAAATGATTTTTTGGGACAATCCTTGATAATTTTTTTATTTTAATGATATATACATATCCCGTTTCTAGTGGAAACATCCCCCAAGAATAAAACTTCCTATATAGAAAAACCATATATACTATACATTTACTAAATCTTATCCTTTTCTAGTTCCATTAGAACAATACTAATATATCCATCATGTTCCTCCTTAATTTTCGAGTATATCAAAATATCATCTACATGACTACCACAAACTTATAGAGGTAATATATAATGATTTTATTCAGTAAATAAATGAATATTTTTGAAGAATTAGTGAGTCCCACGGGGATCACTATGAACTAATATAGTGTATACCTTGTTTGAAAGGACTTTTTGTTAATATATCCTATATAAACCATTAATTAGTGTTATCTCAATCAAAATATCACCATAATTTCAGAATCAATGACAATGACATAGGCATGTCACGTAGGTTGTCTGATGTTTTCATTATAGTCCCCAATAGACTCATCTTTTATTTTCAATATTCTTAGAGAATCCCTCTCAATTTTATAAAATATTTATTGGGGAAAAAAATTTTGTAAAATATTTTCCTGAATCCTTCCCATTTTTTGGATTCGATTACTATCATGGGATTTTTGATATTGATTTGTGTCCACCACCGATCACGTTATCCCTCAGGAAATAAATGGAGTGTATGAATTTATCTTGATTAATGATTATGAGGAAATGTAACACCATATAAATAGATTAATCAACTATTCCATGATGAGGGGATCTGAAGGCACACAAAAATTATGAGTCCCATTTCGAATAAAGGACTAAACCACAAGACGCTATTTCTTAGGAGAATGAGGGTGTTCCGCACTATTCACGTTTTTATTCATAATGTGGGTCTATAGATCTAGTAATTCCTTGGATATCACATCTTACACTCACATTATGTTTCTCATCATAGAATAGAAATCAGTAAATTTCCTATCAAATTATTTTATTGAAACATTCATCATATTTCCCCTTATTAACTAAAATAAATGAATATTAGAGATGAGAATAATTAAATACGTTATAATACTAAAAGTTAAATATTAAAATAGAAGTCATAAATTTTACAGTACATATTTATCCTAACATATGAGTTTCTAGGTTATGAATGGTAATTTTCTTATTTGGTTATTTATACCTAAAAATCTATTTGTGTCCTTCAAAATGGTTCATAATGATTATGAAAATTTACCAAATAATATCCCCAAGAGTGAGAAATTATGTGTACTATAAGGGATCCTTATAATTTACAAGGTATAAGAATATTTAATACCCAATGATCCATTTTAGGGTCTACCCCTATGTTTATCTATTCTATATCTACATCTTCTTATACTGTCTATGAAAGGATTTCATTTCTTGGAAACCAGTAGCACTATACTTCAAAAAAAAAATCAGGATGTGTCCATATTCATAGAATTATCCTTAGGGTTTTTGACAATGAATTATTGTCTTACTCCTGAAAAATAACTATACTTTTCTTTAATACCAACTATTATAACATATGACTCATTCACATAATATCACATGATTTTCAACATAAATATCCAATAAACACCACCAAATGATATAGAGGAATAATGTATTTGTAATACTAAGATCACAAAAAAATGAAACCAAAATATAAATATTTATTTTAATACCCGTAATGTTATCCAATATCCATTTTTATTTTACAACATCATAGGATTACCTTGGAAACATATTACAAAATTGGGTGGGCTATAAAGCCTATTTTGGTAATGAGCAAGATAAATAAGCATAACATACGAGTACAATGGAATAACATGGTATCATAAAAGGAAAGGATCTTGAATAATCATATACAATATTGAAATAAAATTATGATATAATAAGATCATAGTTTCATAAAAATTTGGAATCATTATAATATACGACATCATAAGAATTGGTGAAGGCTCACTACTGAGACATCAAAACATGATGGAGAGAGTCCATAATGGATTATATTTACTTGAATATCCCATAAATATAATCTCATGTTGTATAAAAATTACCCAATTCATTAGATAAATATCTAGGTCCACCCATAATAACATTAACTTCCATATGTATACCACGTAAGGAAATCCAACATAAGGAATATACATATGAAATACTTATGGATCAAAATAGGTTACATGATCTGGGATCCAATCATAATAAAATGATATCATATTATAATTAAAAAGATAATAAATAATTAAATCAATTGAGTGATTATATTTTGATAAATAATAAATATTCTCAACAATGTAGTTTATTTAATGGAAATTTTAATATAAATTGCAATGAAGTAATTTTGGAATTCAACATCTTTAGCATGGGTTTAGGAAAATAGTAAGGAATATTTATTGATATTAATCAAATAATATTATTAAAAAAAATAAGTACATCATGATATTTCTATATAAAATAAATATTATTTTCAAAAAATAGCTGAGGTAAAAAAATTCATGGGTTGGTTCATAATATGAAATAAACAATTCCCCTAAATCGGGATTACATAAAAGAATGATTTGGGTTGATTACTTGAAGAATATATATATCCATAGAAATGAAAGTATGAATAATATTAATAACTATATTATTGGAAAATAAAAATAATATAATGTCATTACATAGTTGTAAATAGAGAGATACTGAGGTAGATAGAGATAAGAAATTACCTAAAGGAAATAGGGTGGTTTGGAGAGTTCTCACACTTCCATCCCAAATTAGATATACAAATTCAATTAATGTCATGAATAAAAAAATTATATTTCTTTAATAAAATATTTATAAATCTATTATAATAAATTTTATTTATTTTCTAGAATTTATGTTATTTAAGAGTCATCTAATTGAGATATTTTATTGTGTCTAATGTCCCATGTTTATTTTCATCATAGTTCTATAGTTACATCACTCCTAGGGAATTATGAAATATTTTAATAACTATAGATTTCTTATGAAATTATGTTCATGTTATTGAAATTAGACAAATGGGGTTAAGATTCAAATAGAAAAAAAACACACATGGTTCAAAGAGTTTAATAATTATCTTTATACGATTAATTCACATAGGCATATTTTATGACTACCATGAAATTATATGGTTTCTATTAACATTACAGATATTAATACAATACAAAATATGAGAAAAACATATAATTATTTTTATAATTTCTATCTGTTGTAATTTTTTTTAATATTTTCCAAGGAGGATTTGGTTAAATACAATGTAACTTGTTCATATAGACAGCGAACATACCACAATATGGACAATCCTTTTTGTTTTAGATTAGATTTAGGGGAGGGTAAAATGTATATATTATACAATAATAATAATATATAAGTATATTTACGAAAAAATTACTATATTATTGTTCATTGGAAATATATTGGGGTGGTAGATGAAAAATAAAATTGGGAGAAGTTCAGATGGAAATTTACCTCTTCCTTTTAGTGGTTCCTATTATTCTAACCCTTAAGGGTCCATGGAATGGTTTTTGGTGGAAGTAGAATTACTATGATTTTAGCTGTAGGAATTTGATGTTAATTGAGAGGAAATTATAAATATACATGCTTATAATGTGTTAGGAGAAGTCGTGTTGAGGGGTGATATTTATATGAGGAGGAGTGGGGTGATTTCAAATATAATAATATTAGTTTATTATTATAACTAAATAATATTAGTATTGAATAATATTCAGAATAAATATTATAATTTGTTTATGTGAGGTGATCCAATGGTTTCATACATCATCCATGACCCACCAATTCACATATTTAGTGTACATATTAAATACTTTATTTTTCTTTAGCTTACTGTTCCCATAATATTCAATAATTTTATAAATATTTTAAAAATTCACCCTAAATATATATTAATTTATGTAATTGAAAAACGATATCAATTTTGTGAATATTATTTTAAAATATAATAAATTTTATTTTTACAATAAATACTTATTTATTAAGAAAATGAGAATTTTTATATTACGATCAATTTTTCAACCGTACAAAAAATTAATTATTGTATCATAAAACTATATTAGAATTATAATAATAGGTAATATAATTTTTTAATTTTTTAAGAAAATAAATTCTATTTTTAATATTTATAAAAAACATATATGGTTTACAAAAATACAAACACATATTTCAACACTTTTAATAATGTTTATTTATCTACACGATGACAAATTATTTTTATATTTTTATTTTAGAAGATACATAAATATTTTATTAATATCCAATTTTTAATCTTACTATTCTAAAGGCCATAATTATATTCATAATTGACATATTACTATTACAATGGTTATATTTCGTAAGGTCATATGGTTTTACTACAACATATAAACACCTCATATTTTATTCATTTTTAATTGACTTCAATTTTCTCCTAAACTCAATATTTTAATTTTATAAATGTTTTTTTAAATTTCGATATTTATGCATCATTTATATAGTTTATTTGTGAGTTTATGAATTATAAGAGGTTAATGTGATCCATATTTTCTTATTATATTTATTTTATCATTTACTTTTTTTTCAATCCCATCACTTTAAATACATAATGTTTTCATTATTCACTATACGTAATGTTAAAATTAATATGATAATATTTTTTTTGATTTAAATTATGTGTTTAAAGTGTTTTATATTATATTATATCCAAAACAAGTGTTAATAGATAATGAAAATCTACCAGGGAGAGGATTAAATTCTCTCCACCAATACGTTATCCCAAATTCCTATCATTCAAGAACACCTAGTCACACAGTGCCCCAATATTTATAGAAAAATTTTGGGAATCCCTTGTGAATGTTCTGAGTGTTGGTCACCAATTCCGACTAAATGTGAGAAATTTATCCCTCTCAAAATAATAACAATAGGCTTGGAAGATTTCTTCTTATACGTCTCCTACATCATCTAGGAACAAATTCCTCTTCTAGATACATCAACCAGCATGCAATTACTGTTCCACGCTGATCTAATCAACAAACATTTATTCAACATAATATTGTCCAATATAACTATATATATATAACACTACGGTAGGTTACTGCACACCTAATACACTCATGCTAAGAATATGGAAGTCACTAAATGCCTAATATTCTCAATAAAAAAATTTAATTAAAGGTACACAACATATGTTCTATAAACTCCACATGTGTATTTGTAATTATTGTATGTAAAAATTCAATTCCCACTATTGAATGAAATTTAATTCATACATTTTTCTCCCATCAAGGGAAAACCACATGGTTCCCACAAAAATAATTCATGTATTCCTCAATAGTTACATAAATTGAATTATCATCCGTGTATATATGACATAAATACATTCACTCTATTTCATGGGTCATATACATCAACATCATGAGGGTTGGATATACTCATCACATTTGAGAGGATCTACATAAATTTTGAATGTAAACCACATCTCATTTACTCAATTTACGACACCTCATGATTCAATAAATTTTTAATCAATACATATGAAGGTAAGGGCCAATTAATTCAACTATTACATTAAGGAATATCTAGAAATACATATTAATCATGTACGGAAAAAATCACCTCACTATAATTGTGTTAGTGAAAGGCAGTCTTTACCAGTGGTATTTCTCAATTTTATAATGGCCAAGCAAGGGTATCCCATAAGATATAAAACACCCATACATATGGTGCATTAAGTATATTTCACAGCCATACTACACTATATGAGGGTCCAATAAGAGGGGACATGAACCATACTATGATGTATACCAATAAATTCCAAAAAATATCCATCTATCATACAAATGTTCTCATAGATTTTAATTTTATCCCAATGATCTTAATTTGGACTAGTTAAAGGTGGTGATTGAATTTGTCGTTTGACGTATCATCCTAATCCAAAAGCTATTTCACCACTGAATCATCTAATAAAATGCTCCCATGTACCAAATAGGGCCTATAATAGGGGGTCTCTGATATTAGTGTTATCATTAACAGAGTGGTCTATCCAATGTGCTTATTTTCCTACCCATAGGTGAAATTATAACAAACTTCCACATCCATGTTGTGTGTCGACTAAGAATATTCAACTAAAAATTATGACATGGGGACTCCATCATAGGTGGTGTTGTGTTATAGAACAACCACATTTTGAAATACCTATCTATGGGCTTCTCCTAAACTATTGAGCATAAATAATTCCCCTGAAAAATGTGTCTATTGGACACTCAAATGTTTCATGGGTCTCGATGCATACTTAGGCATAGTCTTTCTTCCCTGTGGAGTGTATAACATCCTTAGATAAAAATATATCATTAAAATGTGTTTAAACTCAAAGCATAGTAATGCAACAAAATAATGAATTTGAGAAAATAATTCATCAAATAAAGGCTCGAGACACGGAGTAAGGATATCATTGAATGATTTAAAATCATGTAGGTTGTATTCCAAACCATATTTGAATGCATGTCTCCATACTAAAAGATCCTACATTATCTAAGGATTAGGATCACTGAATAAACTCTTAATTCATCTTTTTTACAAACACACACATCACACTCAAAAAGAAGGTATTATCTTTTATCTCAAAAGGAAAAAACCCCTCTATAAGAAAGTTATGCACAAATCATAAATGGGAGTGACACCAACTCAGATTAGAGGGTAATTATGTCTTATAACCGAGTCTCTGAATCAATTTCCCATTACATAAATTATATGTGAATAGAGGATCAACTACATTCATATTCTAATCACGACACATAATTTTCATTAATAGCTAGCTATCTATGTATGTAATCTCTCAGTTGATAAGAATAACACATAATATTTAGATTAAATATGGATGATCTAAAATGGATAGAACATGAATTTTCATAACTAGGAAATATATGATGTAAGTAAAAACATTATTGTATCCCCAAAATTTATTTCAAAGAGCTATGGGTAAAAAACATGATGTCATAGTCCTAAAAAGGGTACATTGTTCATTGCACAAACACCTGTCTCCTTGGCCTAATAAAAGGTATTCACATTTTACATTGGTTATTTAAATTCCCAAACTATTAATAAAATGAATTATAACTTAACAATATGCCCTAGTACTTGTTAACATTGTTATCAACTTGATATAATCTAACCCACTAGGGCCGTACTCAGGATAATAGTATGTAAATTGTTCTATCCTAAGACACCACCTAATATTCTAGAGTTTTATAATAAGAGTTGAGTAGTCATATCACAAAATATTAGAGACCTTATTCAATATAATTATATAATATAAATAGATATCCAATGAATAAAATAATCATAAACAATAAAAATAAATATATAAAAAACTACAGTGTAAAAAACACACACAAAGTACATCACATAATAAGTACATGTCCACATAAGAAAAAACTAAAAGTTTTGTACATATAATAAGGTATACGATATTATATAAAATTGAATAAATAAAAACAATACCACTAAATATGTAATATTTGATTTATCTCTAACAACAATGGTGACTTCCAACAATATAAACCACCAAGAACCACTAATAATCAACTCTGAACTGACCACGCCATCTCTACATCAACAAAGAACACCATTGGACAATACACTATATTCATAGATACGACATGTGTTGGAAAAAAATTCCATACGCTGTGAAATCCTTGAGGATGTACAAATGATGAATTCAACAAACACTATTGAATTGAAAAATTGCCAAAGCAACATATAAAATAAAAAAATATGTTTTCTACTAGAAGTTTCATTAGTATAGGGAAGTCCCATCATTCAAGATCTAATAATTAGACGTTCATATATAATAAGATGATTAGAATTATAATATTATAAATATTATCACTAGGGATGAACTTAATAGTCTTGCTATAAGTCACTTATTAAAGGAAACACATGAGGCATGTGGTGTGAAAAGGAATGAGGTATACAGAATACAAAGCCATTGTAACTCATATAATGAGGAAAAATATCATTATAGGATAACACTCCATGCTAAATAATATATTACAGTCTACGGGGAACTACATCTTAATATCAATAACCAATGTATATTTGATCAAAAATGGGGGGCGAGGGGTTGTGACATGAAATTTTGTAACACTTAGCACACCACATGTGTAGATGAATTAGCCCCAGATGGATACCCAACATTTTTTCATGGTAAATATTATAGTATACATAATCCCCATTGAAGTATATGGTTCATTTTTAGGAGTAAAAAACCTGATTGGAGGGCCCATTTATCATTTTGGTGTCAATTTTACACTTGGTAGTACATAACACTATAGATTGAGGGCCTACATCGTCAGTATGTGAGGAAAACACATCATAATTAGTTATGTGTAGTGGAATAATATGTTTTAGGCACTGAAAGAGTACCATACTCATTCCTGGTGTAGACGAACCATTCTTCAAGTGTTTAACAAAGTTCTATAATATAAGAATAGTAATGTGGGTGTGTTTCTTATAAGATGTAAGTTACAAAGGAGGTACAAGACCACATTTCCTATTTTATTATATTTCCAAAACCAATCTATCTAATCCATAAATAATATAACAATAATTTTATAAGATCAACATGCATCAAAACAATAAGGTTTTAGAGAGACATATTGTCATGTTCTATGTAAAAAAATGTTCTGGTTGGATCACTCACATAACCAAATATGAGTCCTAAGGAAAGTGATATGAAAATTCACTAATTCTAGAACAATATAGAATATATTATATGGGGTTAAAATTTGTGTTACCACTTATATATTTTTTTACCATGTACTTCTTTAAAAATGTAATGTGTAAGATTTCAAACATATCATGTATACATTGTATACAATATTAATGTCATTCTAGTGTATATAGTGTGTATCTCTAATACCCATTTCTATGCTGTAATAGTGTATATGAAATATCTATGTTGGTACACAGAGTGTGGTGAATTCAAAATTACATGGAACATTCCATTGATTAGATGATTCATACCTGATGAGTTTTCAATCTCCAAATAGTTTTTGATCTATGCTGTTTTGCTTGGGTATATTCTATGTTACACAACATTATCTTATATACATAATTTTGTTCTATATAAGCTATGTGATGTGTAAATATATACTACACAAAATGTGATACTTATAATCATTCAAAACCCAATAGCCACAACTCAATGTGATACATGTCATGTATTTAATTGAGCAACACATAGTGTAATTTATTTTCCTCTGGATTTGTAATATATTATGGTCTATTCTCCCATATATCTGGATTTAATTTCTACAACACCAATTTTCCCATTATTCATTATTCTCCGACCACCACCAAGCTCCACATACATTTCTTTACATCCTCACATGAAATAGGATTGACTTTTCACAACTAAACCACTATCATGGAACCGTGAATCGTCTCCATACTACTGTGAGGTATATTAGAGACAATTCCAAATATGAAGACTATTGATAAATGATCAGAACAGTAGTGGTCTAAAAATAAATAGAAATTAATATGATAAATACAAACTATAAATTTGTGTTTTTATCAATCAATTAACATGAAAAATAAGTCATGAACCCAAAGAAATTTTACCTACATCAATATTGAATCTCAATCACATTAGTCCATTTTTATACATTTTTCCATTTTTCATCACCATTTAATATGTTTGTTGTTGTCCAAATAGTAATAGTATCATTCTTTTAATAAAATATTTGTTCCACCAAAGATATAGTCCATATCCTCTCTCACAATCTTGGGTTTCTGTTGATGAATATTTTTTAGGTCATAGATGGGTAAAATGGTAGGAGGGGTGAAAATACCATTCAAAATTAATGGAAAACATTCTAATTATAATTTTTTTTTAATTATTTAAGAACAAAACAAAATAATCAATGTTAAAAAAATAATATATTTATATATAAAATTAAAATAAAATTATATAATCAAAGAGAATGTAATGAATTAATTTACCATGACAATTGGATGGATTAATTTAATCATGAAATTGATGGATGAATGTGTTAAATAAATTAAAATTTAGAAAGTAAATGAGACAAAATATTTGATAATGAAGTGCATAAATATAACTCGAATGTACGCCTATTTCTACCACATTATTCCCTCAAGTATTTAACAAATTAATTCCTTGGATTCAATGGTATACAGTATACAAAAACAATCCCCTTATTTTTGGGTTATAGAAAGAATCGACATACAATAAGGACTAGCACTTTACTGGCGAAGATATAATGCTAAAAATGAAATAGTTCCTTTCATATTGAAAGTAATGTTAAATAAAACAAAGGTAACTCTCAATAAATTCAATTATCACAAATATTACAAAAATAGTAATAATATGGGATTACTGAAAAACAATCTGTTTTATGCATGGTCTCGATTATATCAATGTATATGATGAACACTATGAGAGAATAAGAATAAATAAAGCGAGTGATTTGGATATTAAATTTTTTTCACACTCCAATATGATGAAACTATATTTATAAATGAAATAATGGTTACAGAATGTATGATTTTTTTAAACCAAAGAGTAAATTTGAAGGATTGTCAATGTAGATTTATAAATCTCTCAATGGTATATATTGTCATCCATTAATCTGTTAGAAATGTTCTGGATATTATTAAGATACTTTATGATGAAATATATGATCAATGTATTTTTAAAATTACTTTTTTATCCGGATCAATCCATTTAAATATAATTATCTTAATAAGTCCTTGTAAATTGTTATGTAATTAAATTGAAAATAGTAAAAGTAATATTCTAGATATATTGAGGAGAGTGAAACAAAATAATTATAATACATTGGTATAAAATTAAACCTGTTTGAAAAATTGAAACCCATTTAAAAACACTCATCAAAAACTCCAAAATTATAGACAAAATATATCTTATAAAAATTAAAACACATTAATTCTGTAAAATTTAAAAATATAAATTCCAAAAAAAATATTTATTTATAATTATGTTAAAATCAGTCCTTAAATATACTACATTAAAAACCATAAAAACTTTTCAATTATTTTTTTAGACTGCACAATGATCTTAGAAAAATTAAAATAAAATAAATCGACAAAAACAAATGAATTTGAAAATTTTGAGTTTGATAATGTAAATATATGCACGAATGTAAAAAACAATTCATATTCATATTAATGTATTTTAAAAAATAAAAAAACTTCACATATGATCTATAACATTTATATTAACTTATAAAACCATTAAAACAATAAAAAAATATTTTACACATATTAATAATAATAAAAAATATATTATCAAAATAAAAGGAAACATGAGATTTACACATTCCCATAAGTGTATGTTACATTAATACATAATGGTAAAAAATAATTTTCATGGGATTCATGAAGGTAAATAACATCATATACATGTTTCATAATTGTAGAGAGAAAAGTTCAAGAACTGCGTAATGCAGTGTTAGATTTTCATAATGGTAAAAAAATATTTCATATAAGATGCATAAAGTTAGAAAATTTTGTTTTGAGGGTAAGAAAAACCTAATGTAGTCTGTGTAAGGGTAAGCATAAAGTCCCATAAGGGTACTTGAAAATTGTGTAAGGGTTAATAAAATTTGTGTAAGGGTACACAAAGTTATGTAAAGGTAAGAATAATTTTATACATATTTCATAAGGGTATTTCTATAGAAGAGTTAGTGTATAAAGAAATAAATAATTATTTTATAAGAGTACATTTAGTGTTATGTAAAAGTAATATAAAATTCATGTAAGGGTTAAAAAATACTACACAAGGGTAAATTTACACATTTAAAATATTTTTTTCCTCGTGAAATATTTAACAATACTTATATAAAATAATAAGAGTGATATATTTTTAATAAATAAATAATATTTAATTCAAAAATTTATCATCATGAATAAATTCAATAATAAATTCAATAATAATAATAATAAATAAACAAATAAAAATAGTAAATTATAATTATAAAAAATTATTAATGGGGAAAACACTCACTCTAACAATATCCCCCTTATTTGTAATATATATATATATATATATATATATATAAATTTCTAAAAGTATCACCCTTTTTTAATTAGTCAAAAATATTAAAATTTTAAGATAATTTCTCCATTAAAAAACTTGTATATAATGTAAATTTTATAATAAAATGAATCATCTATAAAAATATTAACCATAAAAAATATACAAATTCTCCAAAAAATAAATAAAGATAATAAAAAAGTTAAATCCCACTAAATTAATACGTCCCCGAATTTTTATTTAAAACGACCCCTGAAAATAATTAAATAGAAAACATATATTTAAAAGTTATTTTATTGAAACCAAAACATTTCAAACAAATATATAACATCTTATTTTAATAATATTAATTATATATATTTAGGATCTATAGTAGAATCGTATAATTTAATATCTCTGAAAAATGTTTTCAAAAACACCTAGTTCATAAATAAACTACATAATCCCCAACACAGTTCTGAAAAAATAACACCCTTCATAAACAAATCCCACTTAATACATTTCTCCATAACCCATATAAATGAAACACATGAAAGGGTAATCTCATATGCCCAGTAATGGTAAAAGAGGGAGATATCAATGATCACATTAGCATATATTGAACATAATGGTGTGATAACATGATATTTACATACACATCATATAAAATATCATAATCATCTTTCAAGGAATATATTATGAAATTTAAAACATTATTAATCATAATGGAATCAAAGAACATGATCCATGAGAGAATAACATTTTGAAAAAACATATAATTATAGAATAAGTATAAGAAATCATTTTTTTAGTAGTCAATGATCATTTATAAGTCAATCATAGTAGATTGGGTTCACTGCCTATTGCAGCATAGTAGTCAAAGTCCACTCCCTATACTATCATAGCGGACAATGTCCCTTGGTCAAATATGTTTACTCCCAAATCAATTCCAATTTTTATCATGAGATATAAATCATTACACAATGAATTTGAAGGAGATATATGACTCACATATCCTTAGTTATAATGCCGCTTACAACATTGTTTAAAATGTTAAAATCATCCTAGTTTATAGTGAAACCTCCTTCACTACAGAAAAAATGACTTATAGCAACAGAAATTCAATGAAAGATAACATATCTATCGATAAAAATGAGTATTTCAAACAGATATCAAATATTTTCGGTATTTTTTTTAGGTACTGCAAATTTTCATTACCATCAACTATATCTGTTGGTTTTAATCACTCAATTCCAACACATATTCTTACTAACAATCAAATCTGTTGTTTTATCATATTAATAACCACAATTTTTTTACCAACAAAGAAGTCTATTATATTAATTATTATTACTAACAAAAAATTTACATTAGAAAAATATGCTGCAATAAATTTTCTAATAAAAATAAATCTTTTAGTAGTTATTTAATATTTATTTATTATTTACTTACTGCTAACACATGTTTTTTTGATAAAAAACACATGTTTATACATTGAATAATAATTTTAATAATTTAATTATGTTTCCTGAATTAAATATATAGAATATACATTTATTGATAAATGATTCAAAAATAATACCAACTCCAAATTTTAAAATTAAAAAAATGGAGGCATATGAGTTATATAAAAATTTTGAAAAAAGTAAATATTATTATATTATATGTAGTTATTTATTATCTTTATTAAATTAATATCAAGAAAAATTTTACACCTCCTCTAATTACCAGTAAATCATCCCCAATTGGACACCCCCTCAAACCCATAATCGACGGACTGGGGTGCGAACGACTGAAGACCAGCATTGGTGTCGGCCTTCGCCTGGTTGTGTTCTTGTCCCCCCGACCATGATTAAGGTGTTCCTGAAGGGTAAATATATAGCACAAAGGACTAGTGTTGCCACCATGATTTCCATCCCAAGAGGCAATATGAAGCTCCCTTCCTCTGTGGAGATTCCAAGAACCTTATAATCTAGAATATCTAGGACAGGATTGAAGAGGTGTGTTCTCTATCTTTTTAAAGGTTATAGATCAGTGGTAATGTTTTTTAATTTTACCTCTAGTAAGAATTCATCCTAGTGTTTCGAATTTATTTTTGTTGCTTCTTCATTGATGTTCAATGGAAGAATTTTATTTTTTTTAGAATAACTTCACATTTCATTTTTTGTTTGTTCCGAGATTGAAGCTCTGTGAGATGGCTTGGGTTGATGATTTTTAGTTCTATTCTATGAAGACAGGGATTAAAGGAATTAGTTTTTATTTTGAATTCATTTTCAATTCCTGATCTAGAGAAATAGTATGTGGTGGTTGTTCTTATTGATTTAGGTATAATTTGTTGTGAAAAGGTAATGTTTCACATCTGATTTATTAAATATGAAGATGGGTATTGCAGAGTAGCTAATCTAGTTTTAATAGCACTCGGGCTTAGAGCTGCTACATGTAGGGAAGTTCAAACTGGTTCTAATGATCTATCTTACTACTGAGCAAGGAGGCCATGAGATATTGGAAATTTGAGGTTTCATCCAAGGAGGTTCAGGTTGTCAGGTTCTTGGTGGTTTATTAGATTTGACTGCAGTTAATGGAGATTTGACCTTTAGTGGGGTACCCATTCTTGTTTTATGTTTCTAGACACCACCATCAGTAGTCGTCTATCCCGTGCTGGAGTCTGGTAATCTAGAGATTTGAATTGGTCATGTTTTCATCGATTTTGGGACAAGGAAGAGCTAGTATTTCATGTTCATGTGTTTCAATAAATAGAATTTTATTTTACAGATCGGGTTTTTGAGGCTCATGTAAAGATCCCTTGGTTCGGGATGTGTTGATCAGTTTACAAGTGTTTGTGTGCGCCCGTGGTAATCGAGATCAACATTGGGGCCATTTTGGACTAGTTCTTATTGAGAAATTCAAATCTGAAATTGAGGTAAAGGGTTTAAAAGGTCAGGTGTTAATCAGCGCCTTCTCACACATTAGTGGGAACTAGAATGATGTCAAATTGATTATATTCATTCTAGATAAGGATGGAAATATTATAGGTCATTCTTATGTGTATGGGTTTCCTAGTGATGTCCCTGTATTTCTGGATCAGAATATTTGGAAGGGGGGATTATAAAACGGATTTGGTGGGGCAGATTGGTGATTATCTTGAGGAAGGAGGTGGCGAAGGTTAGACAAAGGGAGAACAACATTGAACAAACATAAGATAGAATTTGAAGATAGCGCTTTGAAGGCAGGCTGTGTTTCCATTGTGGAAGCGAGTCACCATGCTGCTGCAACGGAATGCCACATAAGGGGATAGCGTCAGTGTTGGGTTTTCTTGGCGCCTGGGGATAGGGTGAGGTTTTGGCCGCAATTGTTGTCCTTAGAGACATGGAAATAGTTTCTATGGCTTACATTATGAACAGGAAGTCGAGATAATGGGTTCTCTCTGATCCACGACGCAACTTATGACTGTATCTGTGAAATAATGACATTTAAGGGTCTCCTTTAAAAGACTCGATGTACTTGAGCCTGAATCTAGAGGTTTGAAGCTGATGATGTTTTAAAAGGCTGCTCATGTTGTTAATGCCAAAGTTTTACGATGTTGAATTGGAATGTTGTTTGGGAGGTAAATCTACCTTGGTCTACTTAACCGAATTATAGTTGAAATTGAATGAAGAAAATTATGGACAAAGAAACACGACTTGGAGGTTTCTAAGATGGGGTTAATTGGAAGCATGTTCATGTGGTTAATTTGTATAGAGAAGGAAGCAAATGTGACAGCTTGGATGCTAAAAGTCAACAGGTATTAATTCCATGTGTACTCAAGCTGTGATTCAAGGTAAATTCTAGCTATTCATCACTACATTATAAAATAGGATGAGGACCTCTATTGATGACTATTCCCATCCTTGGAGCCAATTGGACATCTATTTTATTTGGTTATATCCCTTTTTTCTAAATGGTTTGTGGTCACATGCTAGATAACCTTATTCTTATTTTTATATCATGTGTTTTTATTTTCATTTGTTCTGGTCGTTGGATGTCATCTGTTAATGACGTCACTTGTAATTTTTTTGCCGCAATCAGTTATAGTTCAACATCAACATGAAATCAAAATTGAACAAGGTAACCTCGAAAATCAACATGTATTCGGTTTAAACATTGTCTCATGGCACCGTGATTTTCAATTTAGAAGATAACAAAGTCTGATATAATGACAGCATACTAAAGAATTAATATCTGACTATAAAATGACTAGATTGTTAATAAGATTTATGCATATCCCTTACCCTTATTCCTCGGTATCTTCTTGATGTATGAATCCATCTCTTTTCCCGTAAGGATATACCCACCAACACGACCGCAATGACCATGTTGTGATGATGGAAGCTAACTAGCGGTCACCTGCAAATTGGTCTTCAATATGCTATTCAAGCTTGCGATCCTGTTGACGTTTCTTAATATTTTCTAGGACATGGATTATCTTCTTAAATTCCATAGTATCAGCATCACCATCCTTTTCTTTCCTGGACGCAACTCGCCTCTTTTTGTAACAAATTTCAACTCTTTAGTTCATGAGATACCAGTTATTGTAAGGTGAAACATCAACCTTTACTGTAGCGCCCTTCAAAAAGATTGAATTCTCATCAGCTCGTTTTTGGATGCATTATACAACACATTTATAATTCTAGTTCTCCTAGTTACAGCCTTGCTCCCCCAGGAATAATTTCTTGTGTCGAGCCTCGGTGCACGCCACATCACATTGCTTCCACAGACCCTGATTATTTTTAACAGTTTTGTCACTTATCATGGTGTTTTCTGATTTAATCCTAATCCCATGCTTTGGCTTCTTTGTCCACGGTTTTTTCTTCCCTCTAGTGGCACACCTCTTGTGGATGGAATCACAGGGAACACCTACCATCTTATAAGTGGTATTCTCATTCTAGTCATTTTTGTATTGTTGTGTTCATTGGTTATTTTTATATCACAAATTATGGAAATTGTTTTGGTATTCATTATATATTTTTTTGTGGTCGAGATGAATAAATTAATGGTTTTTGTGGTATCTAGTAAGATTATCTTTTGCTTATTATTTCCACTGTTTTTATTGTCCTCTTATTTTGATCACTGGTTGATAGTTTTATATAACGTGTTATTATTTTTATATCCTATATTTAAATGAAAACTATTTGCCAGTAAATTTTTTTTTGCCGAACGCTGCTCATGATGGTTCGTGTCTAAAGTGGAGGGAGTGGGGAGGTTCATGTCTAAAGTGGAGGGAGAGGGGAAAAGTGCTGCTTCATGAATAAAAGGGTGTTCCATTGTAGTCAAAGAGATGACAATAAAGTTTTTCAATTATTGATCCACTACAGTAGATAATAGCTAATGTGTAGTTACGAGGATTCCACGATAGTGATGTTTGATGTTTGTGAGAAATAGATTGCAGACAAAGTTTCATTTAATTAAATTTAATGTATCTTAGTGTTTGAACATGTTTAAACATGTTGGTAATACTTTTCTTGGAGCTTTGACTTTTCATAAAGTTTGAATATTTATTTAAATTATAATAGAACTTGTTTTTTCAAAGTATTTTGTGTTTGTTTTATATAAGCTAATTTTGTTATTATTAGATAAAAAATATAATAATATACTATATATATTTATATTATAAATATAATATAAAATTTTAAGAATAAATATTGGAATACTAACATTTAGATTATAATTTATGAACAAATATTAATTTTTTATATTGTTTATAAATTTTAATAATATTACCAACATATATATTAGTCATATTAATCTGTTGATAAACATTTTTACCAACATATATTTTATCTGTTGGTATTATTTTAATTGCGAAAGAATCATTTTATCTATCTCAATAACATTTTGCTAAAGAATTTTTACCAACAGTTGAGTGAGAAGAAAATTTTTGTTGGTAAAATTTTTTACCTTGAAAAATTCACTCTTACCAATAGATAAAATCATGTTGGAAAAAAGTAATTATTTTGTAGTGCTTCCTAGGTTATAACATAACCATTTCACTTTTTTATAACATGACTACAGTCATTAGTCAAAATGTAACCTCCACCATGGGTTATATTGTAAAATAATTCACATAGAGAAAGTCATACATTTTTTCCCACAATCACATAATACATTAATAATATAATCACATCATTAGTCATTTAAATAAAACTAGTTTCATTAACATTTATCCCATTCACCAATGTATAACTCATGGAAAAAATGGGTTTCATAAACATCTCATGAAAATAAAAATTAACCATATAGTGATATATTTAGACTGGTATCATTGGATCATATCCCTATTAAGTCATAATTATCATAAAATGATGTGATAAGATATCAATATTCTCTTAAATAAACACAGAAATATTTATTTATGAACATAACCATTCAATTTTTAAAATCTTTATTAAAATAAAAATAATTCATAAATTATTAGGGAAATAATTTTCCATGAAAAGAACCATGGAAATATTGAAAGAAAGAATTATATCATTCATTATTTATGATTTTTGGAAATTCTACACATGATTTGTTAGATAAATGAAAACATTCCACTCACTTTTTTCATAAAAGGTGAAAATTTCATTATTTGTAAAATGACATGAATATTCCTTTTAAACTAGCTTGTAAAAAGGTATAAAATATGTAAAATTCATTTAATAATTATAGTAGAACACTAAAAACCAAAATTAATTCTATTAGAAAACATGGATATGGAAGACAATGGTTATTTTATTGAATAGATAAATAAGGTATACATTTTATAAAACATAGATTCAATCTATTTAGTACCTAAGGTAATAAAAATGAATGTAAATCTTTTTTATTAAAATAATAAAATGATTATAAGATAATTCATGTGTTACATAGAGGGTTATACCATATTTTTTCCTCATTTTAATCTTAATCATTGAAAATATTTATAAACAATGAGCTTGTAACATAAATCCATTACCACTTTGGGGACATTTGAATTATAATCCCCTTGAAATAATTAAACATAGATAGATATGTAAATCATCATAGCTTTCTTAATAAGTGTCATTAAATGAATTAATATGGATTATATACAGTAAACAAAATAAGTGTATAATATTTCATGCATCTCACAAAAATAAAATTGATATAAAAACCCCTTATAATAAATTCCACTTGAATTCAAGCTTCTATAACCTCAACTTCTTTTAAAGGGATCCATTAGATATCCTCTTAAAGGAACTCAGAAAAGTCTTTTTTGAGTACCATCACCACTATAATTTGGATATGGATTTATATAAGGGAAATTGGAATACTTTTCTTCATCTATAAGGCTAAATGTTGTGTAAATAAGGAAAATGTGGGGTTCCCTTTTATAATTGAGGGGAGGGGAGGGGAACACATGGAATTTCTTAAAATAATAAAATAAAATAAATTAATTTTATATTTCGTGAGGATAAAAATTAATTATATTTAATGATAAGCTAATATTTAGTGTAAAACCCATCTTCTAAAAAAATTCGGTCAAGTTTGCATCGCATTTTTACCGATTTAATTTTGTATTATCCATTTGTTACCTCTTTTAACATTTATTGTATTATTAATTTTTTTTACACTTTAATGGTTAATAATTTTACTATAAAATTACAAAAAATACATAAATAGAGTTTGGGTGATGTTTAAAACCACATCCTATTAATTTATCCAAATAAAAGATTTTTTTTTGAATTTTATTTCATTTAATATAATATTATTTATTATAAAATTTCATTAATTTCATTTCAAACACTATTCATTTAATTTTAGTTTCAATACATCACGAAAAAGGGGTAACAAGAATATAAATCTTTAACATAACACTAATTTGTAATATTCATCTAATTTTTTTATAATACGTTACATCAATCAAATTACGATAATTTAATAATTATTAAAATGACTACATATATTTTTATTTTTATTAGGGAAATATTGCATCAATGGTGCATAAGAATTTAAGGTCATTATATAAATTGTAAAAATAATAAATAAATTTCAATCATGAAATTAATTTTATGAATATAAAAATATCATGCTATTTTCATTATGATATAGTTTTTGACCCCATGTAGAAATATAAGAGACATTCAAAACATACCGAGTGACATTTTGTAACTTTCATTGATTTAAATATTACATTTTCAATTTTCATGGAAAATGGTCCTTTGGACAATTAAATTTCGGTACTGACGTGATCAAAAACAAATTAAAATCATCCAAATTAAATTATATGAATAATATTTTCCTTAAAACATACTTTTAACCAAGCTTGAAAAAAGTTACACTTCTTCTAGGGATAAATTTTAATAAGGTTAATATTCATATTGAAAAATAATAAAATGACCTATTTACCAAATTGGGACTTCCTATTTCAAAATAAAGACACCATTTTATAGAATTTAATATATACAAGTGGATGAAATTAATTTTAATATTAGCATTCTACATTTGATGAAATTTTCCTTTTTAGAAAAGTTAATTTTTAAGTATTACATTGAATTTTTATTATTATTACATAAATAGAAAATATTAGATGAATGTAAATATATATGAGTAAATATATAGTATTTTTATTTCATTAAATTAATTAAACAAAATTTTTATAATTAATTTAATAATATAAAATGTATTGTAGTATACAAAAATTTATCTTGAATGTAATTATTTTATATACCAATGATTTTATTTTTAACATATAATTATGTATTTACTAATTTATTTATTTTATACATGTATAAACCTTAATTTTATTATAATTTTTTTGTACTAATAATAACCAAAATTCAAATGGATATGAGGTAACTATCATATCATTATATTTCAATATTATGTCACTATTCTTTAAAACGTGATGTTTCATTTAATGCATGCGATCGAAGAAATAAAATTCATTTAAAAAAAATTAATAAAATCATTGGGTGTTACATTATAAATTATCCTTCAATATTCATCATATTTTTAAAAAAAATTAGTATATATTTGATTCATTACACTTTCATGTTACCATGTATCTTCTTTGAATTTTTGATTTCTGCAAAGAACATTCCCCATGTCAGCAGTCTTGTTCTGTCCCACAATATCACATTGATCCTATATTTTAAATGGTTTCTCATCTTAAAAAAAATCATGATCCAAAGATAGGAACTTTATGATCATTACATGTGATGGTTTAGTTATGTACATCTTTAAGATAGATATATGAAATACATTAAGAAATTGAGAGAGGTTTGTTGGAAGAACAAAACAAAACATTATTGTCCCCACTCAATCAAGAATCTCAATGGGGCTAATATAACAAGGGCTCAACATTCCATTTTTCTAAAATATCATAACCTTATTCCCTATAGAAGTTAATTGGAAAACCTTCTCACTAACCTAAAATTAAAAATCTCATCAGTTATTTTCCGTATAAACTTTCTCCCAACTCTGAGCTACCTTAATGTGTCATTGTATAGCTATAACATTTTCTACCATTTCTATAACTAGATCTTGTTTCAATATTGTTTTTTCTCTAAACTCAATCTATCAATTTAGATATCTACACTAATTTCATTGAGGTACTCCAAAATATCCATATAATTGATTTATTATAATAATTTGTTGTAATAATACTCGAATAGAGAACGGTGATGATTATTAATACCATTGAAATCATTAGAATAGGATCGTTTCATATCCTCTCTAGTAAAGACTGAACATATGTCTAGGGATGATATGATGTACTAAAATTCCAAAGTGTATCCTGATCCCACATAATTCATTTATAAAATATTTATGTACACCTCAGATATTGATCATATATAACTGAGAGTGGTAATCCATTCAATCCTAAAACATCATGAATTTATTACTGAGTATATTTGTCCACGCAAAATTCCACTATAATGGAAGTGAAGTGTGATGAATTATTAAGGAGATCAAATAAAACCCATTAAGTATTGTGAACTATTTATTTTTTGGGTGTCTAATGAAAATAATTCCTCGTGACATTCTGTTAGACCTTTGATTTCAATTCTGATATGGGTAATGGACGTAACATCCTGTTGGACTTATATGACTTGGGATTAACTTTCTAATATACCCTGAACATGAAAAAATACTTTTTAATATCAACATTCATTCAAACCCCCATAATTATTATTTCATATATCTATACATGATCATACTTCTAATATTAATAGTTAATGATGAACAATGATATTCTTCTAACAGAACGTTTTTCAAATCTAGTACAGATGTGAGAGATACCCAATTTTTTAACAATGTTCCCATAATAATCAAGGTTAAACATAGGAATATTTATCACCATCTATTGTAGTTCCATGTTTCCTTCTAGACCCATGTAATCATAACTTGGATATATTGATGAATATTAATTTTAGAATGATAAATATTTCATCGTCCTTTAATATTTCCATATATTTCATTTAAAAAATAATAAAAATCATATCACTAATGATACTCATCATAAATAATCTATAATGATCTTTACAACTCAGTGTATCAACCAACATGTTTTTGTTCCATGGGTTGTAATGTATTGATCACTCATATTATTTAATCATCTATACCATCTTGTATGGTGGATATTACAATTTTTCTACGTAAAAATACACTTTATTAATTTAAGATAAGTATATATATCACACCATCCTCCATAAATATTTTCATGATCAGCCTTCACTAAGATGAGAGAAGGGAAAACTACCTACTAGACCTTTCATTACCCACGTTTAAGGAGAGATAATGACCCATTATTCCTGCCTCCAATAATTCCCATAGTGGAATCAAGTACCAAGGGTATATGATCTCGCGTAAAATGGAAGGCATTAAGCATTTTATTTAACAAGATCATGTGATAAGATGGAAAATCCCAGACAACTCCAATAGCCGAGAATAAAACTAATGCCCAAAATTCCATTTCACATGAATGTCTAAAATAAGCTGATAGAATGTGCAAGAAACTCCATAGGAAAGTACCAAATGTAATGGAAAAGTAGTAACAACAACTACCAATGCCCAAGATAGTAAGGTTAGTTACAGTCCTTAAGGTCCTCCTAGAATCCTGAAAGAAGTTATATATATGCAGGGTGAGTATACAAGTATACTCAGTAGGGAAAACCCAATGCTCATGGGCACAAGTAGGGAATAATTATAATTCCCCATGAGAAATAGAGATAACCAATGCAACTAGAAAGGAAACTATCCACCCAGCCTCACCAAGGCACACTCCCCAAATAACAAAGGTCAGGAAAAATTATAGTAAAAGCACCTCGATATTTGGTAACCCCACACTACTTTCCCAGTGGTTATTTAGTATATCCTACGCATCAGACCATCCCCACAAGTTCCAAATTAGTCCCACTACTTCCAAAAAAACAACCTTATGGGCTATCAAAGCCACGCATCCCGCTTGCAGACACTTGGGCCCCCACAAACACACATATCCCTGTCAGTAGACACCTGGACCACCACAACCACTGCCATTCCCCAAGACAACTGGGCCTCATCCAAAAGACACTTACGAAACAAACCATCCCTCACACACCTGGGCCAACCACAGAAACATTCCCTTCCCCAAGAGTCTTTGTCTACCTGGGAGAGAGAGTAGATAACATCTAAAAACCAACCCCTCATATGAATGTTGGGAAACCACCCTCCCCCATGAAATTGCGGTGTTCAGGGAAAAGTTCTCTACATGGGTGGGGTACGTATAAAAATACAAGAACTAAGAAATATATATATATATAGGAAATCAAAAAATGATGCCAACCTAAGGGTTATGAAATAGAAAACCATCCAATACACAACCACTCTCATGACTATCCCTACAGGCCCAAATACACATATGCCAAAACTAGAGCACAACCCCTTACTAGAAAACAATCCCCCATTGTACTCGTTCTTGTTATCATGTTCAATTTATTCTTTTTTATATATTCCTTCAAAATATATAATCTAAAAGGCATAGCCTAAATCCAATACAATAATTGAATGAAAACATCCAAGCATGCATCCAAGCATTCAAAATTTGTTCTCTTGTAATGTAACAACAATATAAGGGATCTGTGAGATCCCTCGAAGTACTGGAACCAAACCTATCCCCAAAATACTAGCTCAACATGACCTCAAATTCAGAGGCCAAAAACTTCTCAACCATAACAATCCACCCCCTTTTTGATTCAACCCACAAACATTAATAAGAACAAATGTGCTTATTAGAATAACAATGAAAAATTGTTTTTATATTTAACCACGTCATTTATTAAGATTGTTCTTTCCATTTGGTAAATCAGGGTGATCACACAAGGATTTGTATTCATTGCGAATCCATTTAATACACTATGATTATGTGATTAAAAAGTTCCCATGTTACATCCGTTCAATCTCTGGATTATCCAAAAAACAGAGGTTCATTATTTCCCAAGAAAGGGCCACCAATGACCACTATATTCAGTGAATATAAGCCCCTAAAATTCACAACATAAAAAATAGAATAAATTAATACCACGACATCACCCTCATTCACACCCCTTCATTATATAAAATTATGTTCATTATCTTTTTTAATGTTTGGTTTCATATATATCCCGTGGGAAACACTATCATACCCACCCCACATGAGACAAAGTAAATAGAGATGAAGGAAAAAATCCTACTTGGATGATCAATGGTCGATGTTTTATCCTCGCGTTAAGAACTAAAGATCCATGAATTACAGGAAATGAAAACTCAGGGGAGTCTTTGATGGGTGGGATGAGCACTATTATGGGGGCATAATTCGTCATTGAAGTATGTCTCTAAGGAGAACTTAGGGAACAAAAAGAAATTATGAATAGAGTATCTCGACATAAGAAAAGGTTAGATTCTAAAATACGGGATACCATTTTTAAGTATATAGAATTCGGATCATGGCCTGACCACACGGTTGGGTGGTTTCATGTCACGACCCATCCTCGGGGCCTGTGCCGTGACTACCCCAAGCCCGCCTTCCATAGGCCAGGAGCTGGCGACTAGCACCAGGGCGTAAATCCTGGAAAAAGGGAAGGCATTGACTTTGAAAAGTAAACAAGCACCAAAGAGTAAGAAAGCGGAAAAGTAAACACTAAGTAAAAACTGTAACAAGCTCTGCTGAAAGTAAAAGGGCCCGGAAATACAAGCCCAACTGTAAAGTACAACTGAAAGGGAAAAACCGCAACTGAAAAGAAAAGCCACAGCATCGAGCCGTCCCCTGGAAGTCCCTCCTGAACGGTGGGTACAGATAGCCTCCACTGCTCCTCGGGTCCACCTGACCACTCCGAGTATGCCCCGCCCAGTGGTCCACCTCCAGGTACCATCCCGCTCCGCAAGCCTCCACCACAATCAGCGCTATCCGTCGTCTGCGACAAACACAACGTAGTGCGGGAATAGCCCGTGCAGGGGTGAGTATAAGCTACTCAGTAGGGACCCCGAGACCCCCGAAGGTCTCCCGAAATCCACAAAGGATAAACCACAACAGAAAGATACAATCACGAAGTAACATCCGACACGGCTTAGGTATATGCCCATACATATACCTAAGTCATCAATTCCCGTTCGGCTCTAACATCCGTGCCCAAGCACAACCCAGTCCACATAGGAAAGAAAAACGTATACCCACACAGGATAAGACAACACAATCCACGAAGGAGAGTAATAGTAAATCCACACAGGATAGTTCGACCAAATCCACAAAGGATAGTAGCACATGATTCAGCTCACACAGGTATACTTCTTCGGATGACGATAAAGATGATCACTGATCCATCTAAGTCGTCGGACCAACAAAGGATCGATAGGTACTAACCCCCGCAATGACCCACAAAGGATTGATAGGTAACTAACCCCCTCAATGAACCACACATGATCGATAGGTAAGTAACCCCCGCAAATACCCACATAGGATTGGGCCCACACAGGACCTGTAGGCGCTGGCTCACACAGAACCGCTGAGCGCTGACCCACACAGGATCGGATCCACACAGGATCTGAAGCACTGATCCACGTAGGATCGCCGAGTGCATTAGTCGTCGCATTCCACTGAGGATCTCTGCACAGTCGTCGTCGCAGTCCACTGAGGATCTCTGCACAGTCGTCGCTGTCGAAGTAGCAGTGGCAGCCAGCTCTAGGGTTCCCGCACACAGCAAGCTCATTCGAGAGGGTCCGCTCCACGAGCCGAGAGGATGATACATCAACTGACACATAGTCCAGAGTTGATGTATCCAAAAGTTCCATATCGCCAATAGGAACTCAACGTCGCAGGCGGCGCGTCAATCGGACACTCGGTCTGAGAGATATTGGCTTTTTTCATCCTAGGGGCCCAGCTGGGTTTTAAGGCAAAACCAACCTGACTGTACACCACCTACGACCAAACCTCGGGCAGAGTGAGCCTAAAGATCCGTCTCACATAGAGGAATTCAACAGAGTCGACGGCACGTCAATCGGACGTCCGGATCTCAAGATATGAGCATTTCCGCTCCGAGGGCCCGGTTGGTTTCGTGTACGAACCAACCCGGCCGGACCCAAAGTATTTAGAAACCTTGAGTGCGATATACCGAAACAATCGTCTTGATCCAAGGATCGCGTTTCCCCTGACGGCGTGGGGTTCGGAGGCCCGTAGCTCATGTTACGGGAAAAAAGACTGAAAATGGTCCGAAGACGGGGGGTCTGGGCCCGGGCCGACCACCCTTGGGTCGGCCGAACCGGGTCGACCCGGTCCGACCCGGCTAGACCTGGTCCAGTCCGGCTAGGGCGAGGCCCGACCGGTCGGACCGGCCCGGCTCGGCTCGGCCGAGCGGCCGAGCAGCGCGGATGTCGCGGGGCGCTGCCCCCGCGGGTTGGAGGTGTCGCGGCCCCACGTGGGGCCGCGCTGGATCAGCGGACACGGCATGTCGCCGCGTCCCGTGCGTGCGAGCTGGACCCGTGCGGCCGCGGGTCCATTGGTTGCCGCCTTGCCGGCAACCCGCGCCGCCGGTAGCTTCCGCGGGCCACCGGAGTTCCCCCGATGGTCCGTTTTCCTTCCCGTCTGCGCCACTATTCCTCCCGGGTTCCCTTCTTCACTGCGGGGTCATCAAATCGCCATTGCGTCATGTTTTGTCATCGCCCGCCAAATTCGCACAACAACGAAGAACGACGGAGGGTTGTCGGGCCGTGTTCATTTGGCCCGCACCCTCTGCGTTATATAATAACAACGAGAGAATTATTCAACACATGAATACATAACCCAAAACAATTTTAATGAATTAAAAATGTTTTTATAATCCGGATTCATCATTTTGAACGGAAACAACACGGGAATGTAAAACATCCAAATAAAATCCCTACCTCGTCAAGTGTCGCACGCGCGTTCTTCGCGGAATTGATCGCCGCGGATGGAGGCGATCGTCGCGTCGTGGAAGGTATCGCGTCGTCGCGGAAGGGTGTCGCGTCGACGAACTCCGAGGTTCAAGAACAAATAAATTTAATAAATAATAATTAAATCCGTGCATTTTTAAAAACCACAACGGATTTTAATGAATCGAAAACTCTCACCTCAACAGATGATCGAAGATTTTTGTTGCGGAGGAAGGAACGTCGCCGAAGAACGTTGCGGGAGAGAAAACTTCGGCGTCGCGGCACACGGTTTCGCGTCGTCAATTTCCGTGGGTTTGGCGTTCTTAATCGGAGGCCGGCGTTCTTCGCGTTATTCGAGTTCTTCACGTTCTTCGCGTTCTTCGAGAAGGAGGATGAAGAATTTTTAGAGGTTCTTCAAAGGTTTAACACAACATTTCAAAGGAGGGTGTGTTGGCCCTATTTTATTAACATGCCAACAAAATGAAAAACGTGTTAAGAAATGAATGAAATTAATTTATTGAATTAATTTCAACGAATAAACCGCCCATTTAATTAAACGAATAAAACCACCCAATTAATTGGTGCGTTAAGAAAAAAACGTGTTAGTTGACTTTCATAATGATGGGTTTTCACGGGTGCGTTACAAAGCGGAAAGAAACGGTGGGGCTCGTGCGGGCCCCACCCCACTAATATCATACCAAGTGGGTAGGATATTTTGGATAGAACCCTATCCGTAACAACTCCTCTTAAGGATATTTAAGTGGCTTTCAAGTGGCTTAAGGTGAAATTAAAATAAAATAGTCGCACGACTTTATTTTATTTCATAAATTTAAAACCAAAAATCAAAAACCACACCCGAGCAAACGCAACTCCGGAAGAGGTGTTTCTAAGCAATTATCGGCGCTGTGATTCCATCGGTGCCCTCAGAATTCAATTCCGGGCACCGGTTCAAAAGTTAGAAAAACCCGCTCGTCCGTTCACTGAATGTACCCGAGCCAAACTTCGTAAAATGATTCCGGGCACACCGGGCCTCAGAATCAGGTGCCTTCAGAAACTGCGCTCTTGTATAATTCCAAAGAAAATTAAGAAAAAAATTTCCTTTAAATTTACGGGTCTTTACATTACTCCCACCTCAGGGCTTTACGTCCTCAAAAAGATACATCATAAACTAGGGAAACAAATGTGGGTACTGAGCAAGCATCTGAGCCTCCCGCTCCCATGTGCTCTCATGGAGGTTCCCATGCTTCCATCTGATGTGCACAAAAGGAATCGATCACCCATGTAGGACCCTCTCATGTCATTCCTCTATCTCCACCGGGACCTCCGTAAAAGTCGCCCCATCATCCACGTCTAGCCCCATGGTCAATGATATGTGTCGGGTCGTGCACGTATCTTCTCAGCTGAGATACGTGGAAGACGTCGTGCACCCGGTGCAACTGGGGTGGCAGAGACAGGCGATAAGCCACCTCGCCAATCCTGCTGAGGACCTGGAATGGTCCAATGAAGTGTGGAGACAACTTGCCGCCTTGGCCAAATCTTCACAATCCACGTCGAGGCGAGACACGCAAAAAGACGGGGTCGCCATCCTCGAACTCTAGTGGCCTCCGCCTCCTATCAGCATAAGACTTCTGCCGGCTCTGAGCTGTCCTCATCCGATTCTGGATGACCTGGACCTCTCTGTCATGGCCCGGACCATCTCTGGTCCCACAAGTGCTGACTCCCCAGGGTCTTTCCAGTACAAAGGAGATCTGCATGGTCTGTCGTACAACGCCTTGTATGGTGCCATCCCGATGGTGGAGTGGTAGATGTTGTTGTAGGCGAACTCCACCAAGGGTACGTGGTCCTCCCAGCTGCGACCAAAGTAGAGGACACATGCACGGAGCATGTCCTCGAGAGTCTGAATGGTCCTCTCCGTCTGACCATCCGTCTGAGGGTGAAAGGCGGTGCTCAGACGTAGCCACATCCTGAATGCCTCCGGCAACCCCTTCCAAAGACGGGAAGTAAAGCGAGCGTCCCAATCGGAGATGATAGACGATGGCACACCGTGAAGCCGTACAATCTCCTGAACATAGAGACACCGCAATCTCTCCACTGAGCCCTGATCTCTGATTGGAAAGAAGTGTGCTGACTTAGTGAGTCGGTCAACAATCACCCAAATGGAGTCGTGACCTATGGAAGTGCGTGGAAGTCCAGTCACAATGTCCATAGATATCCCGTCCCCCTTCCACTCCGGGACCTCCAAGGGTTGTACCAAGCCTGCTGGTACCTGATGCTCTGCCTTCACCACCTGACAGGTGAGGCATCGAGAAATGAACTCTTCCACAACCTTCTTCATGCCCGGCCACCAGTGCTGTCGTCTGAGGTCCTGGTACATCTTCACCACTCCAGGATATACCACCAAAGGAGAAATGTGAAACTCTCTCAGCACCTCCGCTCGTAAAGCGACTGGTACCAAGGTACGTCCTCTGAAAAGGATGTTGTGCCCTATTACGAAGGAGAATCCATCAGGTGCTTGCCCTGAGGATAACTGTGCACACCGCGTCTCATAGTCAGCGTCCTCACGCTGTGCCTCTCTGACCCGCTGCAGTAGTGGAGGGGTGACTGTGAGAGACTTAAGGAAGGCTGCTCCAACTCTATCCACGAATGATATCTGTAAAGCGGCTAGCTGCTCTGTCACCTCCTCAAGTAGCTGGATGTCCGTCCTCCTATTGAGGGCATCAGCATCCACGTTCCCCTTCCCAGGAGTATAGACTATCTCAAAGTCATAGTACTGGAGGAACTCGAGCCATCGCCGCTGTCTCAGGTTCATGTCCTTCTGCGATAAGAGGTACCTGAGACTCTGGTGGTCAGAAAAGACTGTAAAGTGCTCGCCCATCAGATAGTGCCGCCATGTCTTCAGAGCGAAGACCACTACTGCTAACTCCAGGTCATGGGTAGCGTAGTTCTGCCCATGCGACCTCAACTGACGTGATCCATAGGCAATCATGGCCCTCTCTTGAATCAGGAGACACCCGAGTCCGGTCCCTGAAGCATCGCAGTAGACTACGTATCCAACTCCCTCCTCAGGCAACCTCAAGATATGTGCGCTGGTCAATCTCAGTCTCAGCTTCTAGAAGCTCTGTTGACATATGTCTGACCACAAAAAGGGTTTCCCCATCTTCTTCAAAGCTGACAGTTGTGCCGCAACTCTGGAGAAGTCTGGCACAAACCTCCGATAGTATCCACCTAGTCCCAAGAAACTCCGCACCTCCGTCACGCTCCTAGGTAGCTCCCAAGCTAGAACTGCCTCAATCTTTGCAGGATCCACTGCAACTCCCACCTCAGAAATGACGAGCCCCAAGAAGTGGACCTCACGTAACCAGAACTGGAACTTCGAGAGCTTTCCCTAAAGCTGGTGCTCTCGGAGTGTGTCTAGTACAACCCGCAAGTGGTAGGCGTGCTCCTCCTCCATGGTCGAGTACACCAAAATGTCGTCGATGAAGACCACGACAAATCAGTCGAGGTATAGCTGGAATATATTGTTCATGAGGCTCATTAACACTGCTGGAGCGTTGTTTACGCCGAAAGGCATAACCAAGATCTCATAGTGGCCATACCGACACCTGTAGGCCGTCTTCTGCACGTCCTCGTCTCGAACTCTGAGCTGATGATAGCATGACCTGAGGTCTATCTTCGAGAACCACTGTGCTCCCTTGAGCTGATCGAAGAGGACGTCAATCCTTGGTAGCGGATACTTGTTCCTCACCGTCACCTAGTTCAGGCGACGATAGTCGACACACAATCGCAAGCTCCCGTCCGCCTTCTTGGCGAACAATATCGGGGAAGCCCAGTGTGAAACACTGGGTCAGATGAACCCCTTGCCCTGCAAGTCCTCCAACTGTACCCGTAACTCTCGAAGCTCAGCGGGGGACATCCGATATGCTTGAGTGGGTATCAGGGCTATCCCGGGGTACATGTCAATGTAAAAGTCTACCTCTCTGCGAGGAGGTAGTCCTGGAACGTCGTCGGGGAAGACGTCCGCATACTGATCCACCACTTCAGGAAAACTAGGACTCCTCACGTCAACTGTTCCATGGATGAGGCCAGCCAACTGATGAGTTATGGGTTGTCCCCTCCTCTGCGAGAGTCCCTCCTGTGCTGCAAAGGCTCCCTTCTCGCCGGTGAAGGTGAACCTACTCCCGTCGTTGCGCACACATCACACCTTGCGCCTAAAACAATCAATCTGAGAATGGGCTGTAGATAACCAATCCATGCCCAAGAAGACGTCGTAAGGACTCGACACCGCTACAAGAAGATCCCAGCCGAAGCTCTCGCCTCCTAGACTATGCTCACACTGCCGGCACCAGTGCATAATCGTCGAGTCTGCTCCCGTAGGGGTCTCTAGCCGTAAGGATCGAGCCAACGGCTCTTTCGGAATCTCTGAGCTCTGAACAAGGGCTGCGGCTATGAAAGAGTGACTCACTCTTGTGTCTATAAGAACTGCAGCAAGGGTGGAATAGACACAGATCGTACCTCGAATCAACTCTGGCGCGCCGTGGTCGTAGGCCTCCGCTGCCTGGAGCTGTGCCTGTCTCTGCCCTCCAGCTCCCTGTGGTCGGGGCGGACCTCCTGGTGGTGGTGGTGGCAGAGCCTCAAAGCGTCGTCCACCACCTGGTGCTCGGCTAGCTCCTCTGCCTCGTCCGCCTCCTTCCTACGGACCGCCACGGTCGAACCTATGCCTCTGCCTGGGTGGCCCCTCCACCATCTGCTGCTCCTCGGCACAGTGGGTCGGGCAGTCACGAGCCATGTGGCCCTAACCGCCGCATGCATAGCACTGCCTGCCTCTCGAAAGACTGGCTCCGCGATGTGTGCCCCGCACTGCTGAGCCAGTGTCCCGAGGTCGTCTTCCGGAAGGTCTGGTCTTCCTGGAACCCTGAGTCATCTTTCGGCTTCCTTCTTCCGAAGACTCTGCTACCTGCCGCCCTGCGGTAGGTCTCGCTGCTGATGTAGACTCAGCAAGAAAGCTCTCGATCAGAAGGGCTCTCTCCAGTACTCCTACCTAGGTCGGGATGCTGATGGAGATCATCGATGCCCTGATCTCGTGTCACAAACCCTGCTCAAAGGTCCAGGCCCGGAAGAACGGGTCCCGTACCATATCTGTCGAGTAGCGAGAAAGATCAGTGAACCTCGCCGCGTACTGGGCGACCGTCAAGCTACCCTGCTACAGCTAAAGAAGCTCTTGGATGCGCACCGCACGGAGGGTGGCCAGGACAAACTCTGAGCGAAAAAGGCTCTCGGAGTCCGTCCAAAGAAGAGACGCCTCATCGTGTACCTGAAGCATCAAGCTCCACCATCGGCCCGCTACTGCGTGTAGTAGGCTCGCCGCGAGGATCACCATGAGGTCTGCTGGTGTCCTCACTAGCCTGAAAACTCGTACGACCACCTCCAGCTAGTCCTCGGCTGCCTGGGGGTCCGTCTCCCCACGAAACCTGGGTGGTCGCTAGCACTGGAACTCATGCAGAGCTCCAAGACGACGTGCATCATCAGCAGTCGGTGCTGGTAGCATCGGGGGCTCAGCGGGTAGAGGTACCGCCGGTGCCTCCACCGTCAAAGGGCCCTGTACCGAGGCCTCGTCGCTCGGCGGGCTGTCGTCACGCTCCACTCTCGGAACCCTAGCTGGCTGCCGTCGTGGGGCCATCCTGAAAAGGAAACAAGTGCGCCACGGTCAGAACAGTATACCTGGTGAGCTGACATAAGTAATCACAAAGAAAAATTGAAACACACATGCAATCAATGTTTTCTTGCATTAAGTCGGAAATCAGAAGTAAGGGTCCTGGTGTACGGATACGTCGGCCGCCGCACCAACACTGGACTCCCTGGACTGATAACCACACCCAATACTCTAAACACTATTGCTTCACATAGAAGAAAGACCAGAGTCTGTGGTAGAACCGACCACCTTTGATACCAATTTGTCACGACCCGTCCTCGGGGCCCGTGCCATGACTACCCCAAGCCCGCCATCCATAGGCCAGGGGCTGGCGACTAGCACCAAGGCATAAATCCCAGAAAAAGGGAAGGAATTGCCTTTGAAAAGTAAACAAGCACCACAGAGTAAGAAAGAGGAAAAGTAAACACTAAGTAAAAACTGTAACAAGCTGTGCTGAATGTAAAAGGGGCCAGAAATACAAGCCCAACTGTAAAGTACAACTGAAAGGGAAAAACAGCAACTGAAAAGAAAAGCCACAGCGTCGAGCCGTCCTCTGGATGTCCCACCTGAAGGGTGGGTATAGATAGCCTCCACTGCTCTTCGGGTCCACCTGACCGCTCCGAGTGCGTCCCACCCAGTGGTCCACCTCCAGGTATCGTCCCGCTCTGCAAGCCTCCACCACAATTAGCGATGTCGGTCGTCTGCAACCAACACAACGTAGTGCGGGCATAGCCCATGCAGGGGTGAGTATAAGCTACTCAGTAGGGACCCCGAGACCCCCGAAGGACTCCCGAAATCCACAAAGGATAAACTACAATGGAAAGATACAATCACGAAGTAACATTCCGACACGAATTAGGTATATGCCCATACATATACCTAAGTCATCAATTCCCGTTCGGCTCTGTCATCCGAGCCCAAGAACAACCCAGTCCACACAGGAAAGAAAAACGTATACCCACACAGTATAGGACAACAAAATCCACGAAGGAGAGTAACAGTAAATCCACACAGCATAGTTTGACACAATCCACAAAGGAGAGTAGCACAAGATTTAGCTCACACAGGTATACTTCTTCGGATGACGATAAAGATGATCACTGATCCATCTATGTCATCGGACCCACAAAGGATCGATAGGTACTAACCCCCACAATAGCCCACACAGGATCGATAGGTAACTGACCCCATTAATGACCCACACAGGATCTATAGGTAACTAACCCCCACAAAGACCCACACAGGATCGGGCCCACACAGGACCTGTAGGCACTGGCTCACACAGAACTGCTGAGCGCTGACCCACACAAGATCAGATCCACATAGGATCTGTAGCACTGATCCACGTAGGATCGCTGAGTGCAGTAGTCGTCGCAGTACACTGAGAATCTCTGCACAGTCGTCGTTGTAGTCCACTGAGGATCTCTGCACAGTCGTCGCTGTAGTCCACTGAGGATCTCTGCACAGCCGTCGCTGTCGAAGTAGCAGTCGCAGCCAGCTCTAGGGTTCCCGCACACAGCAAGCTCGTTCGGGAGGGTCCGATCCCCGAGCCGAGAGGCTGATACATCAACTCACACATAGTCCAGATTTTATGTATCCAGAAGTTCCGTATCGCCAACAGGAACTCAACTTCGTAGGCGGCGCGTCAATCGGACGCCCGATCTGAGAGATATTGGCTTTTTTGTCCCAGCGGCCCGGTTGATTTTTAAGGAAAAACCAACCCGACCGTACTCCACCTGCGTCCAAACCTCGGGTGTAGTGATCAAAAGGATCCGTATCACTTAGAGGAATTCAACAGAGTCGACAGCACGTCAATCGGACATCCGGAGCTCAAGATATGAGCGTTTCCGCTCCGAGGGCCCGGTTTGTTTCGTGTACGAACCAACCCGGCCGAACCCAAAGTATTCTGAAACCTTGAGTGTGATATACCGAAACGACCGTCTCGATCCAAGGATCGTGTTTCCGCTGACGTCGTGTCGTTCGGAGGCCTGTAGCTCATGTTACGGGCAAAAGACAAAAAACAGTCCGAAGACGGGGGGTCTGGGCCCGGGCCGACCCGGCCCGACCCCCCCCCCCCCCCCCCCCCCCCCCCGTTCGGCCGATCCGGGTCGACCCGGTCCGAGCCTGCTGGACCCGATCCGGTCCGGCCTGGGCGCGGCCCGGCCGGTCGGACCGGCCCGGCTCGGCTCGGCCGAGCGGCCGAGCAGTGCGGATGCCGCGGGGCGCTGCCCCCGCGGATTGGTGGTGACGCGGCCTCGCGTGAGGCCGCGCTGGATCAGCGGACGCGGCATGTCGCCACGTCCCGTGCGTGCGAGCTGGACCCGCGCGGCCGCGGGTCTGTTGGCCGCCGCCGCCGCCGCCGTTCCGGCGACCCGCACCGCCGGTAGCTTCCGCCGGCTACTGGAGTTGCTCCGGTGGTCCGTTTTCCTTCCCTTCTGCGCCGCTGTTCCTCCCGGATTCCTTTATTCACTATGGGATCATCAAATCGCCATTGCGTCACATTTTGTCGTCGCCCGCCAAATTCACACAACAACGAAGAACGTCGGAGGGTTGTCGGGCCGTGTTCGTTTGGCCCGCACCCTCCGCGTTAGATAATAACAACGGGAGAATTATTCAACACATGAATACATAACCCAAAAAAAATTTTAATGAATTAAAATTGTTTTTATAATCCGGGTTCTTCATTTTTAACGGAAACAACACGGGAATGTAAAACAACCAAAGAAAATCCCTACCTCGTCAAGTGTCGCACGCGCGTTCTTCGCGGAATTGATCGCCACAGATGGAGGCGATCATCGCGTCACGGAAGGCGTCGCGTCATCGCGGAAGGGTGTCACGTCGACAAACTCCGAGGTTCAAGAACAAACAGAATTAATTAATAATAATTAAATCCATATTTTGTTAAAAACCACAACGGAGTTTAATGAATCAAAAACTCCCACCTCAACGGATGATCGAAGATTTTTGTCGCGGAGGAAGGAACGTCACCGAAGAACGTTGTGGGAGAGGAAACATTGGCGTCGCGGCACACGGCGTCGCGTCGTCGATTTCCGCGGGTTCGGCGTTCTTCGTCGGAGGCCGGCGTTCTTCGCATTCTTCACGTTCTTCGCGTTCTTCGCGTTCTTCGCGAAGGAGGATGAAGAATTCTTAGAGGTTCTTCAAAGGTTTAACACAACATTTCAAAGGAGGGTGTGTTGGCCTTATTTTATTAACATGCCAACAAAACGAAAAACGTGTTAAGAAACGAATGAAATTAATTCATAGAATTAATTTCAACGAATAAACCGCCCATTTAATTCAACGAATAAAATTTCCCAATTAATTGGTGCGTTAAGAAAAAAGAAAATGCATTAGTTGACTTTCATAATGACGGGTTTTCGCGAGTGCGTTACTTAGAGGAAAGAAACGGCAGGGCTTGTGCGGGCCCCACCCCGCAAATATCCTACCAAGTGGGTAGGATATTTTGGATAGCATCCTATCTGTAACAACTCCTCTTAAGCAGCTTTAAGTGGCTTTCAAGTGTCTTAAGGTGAAATTAAAATAAAATTGTCGCACGACTTTATTTTATTTCATAACATTAAACCCAAAAATTAAAAACCACGCCCGAGCAAACACAACTCCGGAAGAGGCGTTTCTAAGCAATTACCGACGCTGCGATTCCATCGGTGCCCTCAGAATTCGATTCCGGGCACCGATTCAAAAGTTAGAAAAACCCGCTGGTCTGTTCACTGAACGTACCCGAGCCAAACTTCGGAAAATGATTTCGGGCACACCGGGCCTTGGAATCGGGTGCCGTCAAAAACTGCGCTCTTGTAAAATTCGAAAAAAAATTAAGAAAAACATTTCCTTGAAATTTACGGTTCTTTACATTTCACATGTTGGGATTAATTTTAATTTAATAATTATTTTTAGAGATGGTGTAGATAACAGCTATGAGTTAATATATATATTCTAAATTGAGAAAAAATGTGTAACATCGGAAATGTTGGAACACACGAGGAAAGGTGTGACACCAAGGAAAAAGGCCACTTGTTCTGGTAACTGAAGGTTCAGTAGACTCTTGGGGGTTTATAAAATATTTTATTTTATTTAAATGGATTTTAAAAGGATTTTAAAACACTTTTATGTCAAAAGATACATTACCAGGGTTGAACTGAAAAAAAATGGGAAACAGGGAAAATAATTAACAATGGGTGGGACGTTGTTTGGTGAGACAAGGTAAGGGTGCCACTGGTTCAGAGAGACACCGTATGTGGTTCCACCATTTCAGTGGGTGACCATGACTGTGTGGCCATCATGGTGTCACCATTACTAGTGTCACTGTAAGGGTGCCACAATTTTGGTGGAACCGTTTGGTGGGACCGTGTTTTTTCAAACTCCTTAATAAGGCACTGATGGTCCCCAGGATACCCAAAACACTATAAATTTGGGGCAGTATGAGATTATGAGGGTCTAAGACATTACATCAGATACCTCTCAAACTATTCTAATCCTTGATAATCCATTAGTAAATTCAAAAAGAAGAGAAGGGTCAGAACAACCACCTTGTAAAATAACTCTCAGGGAAAAACCACCCTAGAGTTGTTAAAAATTAGAAACAACCTCAATATCTATGAACACCTACCCCTAATTTATCTCTCGAAAAAATATGGGCACACTACCTCCCTTTACCCCAAGTATACAATAAAATATATAATGGTCACACCACCCAAACATATTGGTTAGGGAGTCTCTTCTTACAAGTCAAGATACCATCCACTTTTGGAGACACTGACTCACCTGCATGGGTTTAATGGAATCCACATTAATGAATATTTATTCGGGGTCCAGTCCTCCCATCCCTATAGTGGTATGTTCACACACATTTGGATAATAAGAGAAATTATCCCATCTTATTGTTAACAAGATCAAGCATTACATCACAGTCAAGTACAAAACAACACAAAACAATATTGAAAATAGCTCTGGGTACTGGGCATGAATCTATACCTCCCATTCCTAGGAACTCTCCTTGAGTACACCATGCCTCCATAACACGTGAACCAATGTAATGGTTTGTCCACAAATAACCTTTTCCTAACTATCCTTGATCCTCACTTGTCACTCCACAAACGTCGAATCATCATTGATCTCTAGATATCCTCAATTGTGGATGTGTGAATCATTTTGGAAATACCAATGGAAATGAGGCACATGAAAGAAGTTGTGGACCCTCAATATTGTTGGTGGTAGTGCCAGCTGATATGCCACTTCTCCGACACAGTGCAACATCTCAAAGGGTCCGACATACCTAAAATAAATCTTACTCCCCCTACCGAACCTCTACTACACGCACTGAGGGGAGACCTTTAATAAAATGTGTTCCCTAACCACAAACTTCAAGGGTCTCAACCTATGATTAGCATAAAAATTATACTTGTCCTGATCCCCCCTTATCCCCTCACACAAAATAGGAACATTCTCGGTCATGCACTACATTACCAATGGGCCAAGAAAACTTGCCTTCACAACCTCGGTCTAGCATACGAGCGAACAACACGACGTCCCATTCAAGGCTTCAAATGAATCCATGTAAATGGTAGAGTAATAGTTGTTGTTGTAGGTAATATATACCAGTGGAAATTGTTGAACCCATGACCCCCCCCCCCCCAAAGATTAAAACACATGCCCATAGTATATCCACCATCGTCTGGATGGTCCACTCTATTTTCCCATCTGTATGGGGGTGGAAAGCTGTGCTAAGGCATAGCTAGGTGCCAAATGCCTGCTACAATACCTTCCAAACTCATGAGGTTAACAGTGCATCCTAATCCAAGACTATGTACCTCAGAACTCCATGAAAGCACACCACTTCACTCACGTAATTTTGTGCTACGATATCTGCGATACTGAACTCCATAACCACTATGAAGTGGGATGATTTATTTATCCAGTCCACCACTACCCAGATGGAATCACAACCTCACTCCTTCTGGGTAGTCATAAGACGAAATCCATCGATACACCATCCCAAATAAACATGGGAACGTCTATGGTCTATAACATACCACATGAAACATGATTTCTAAACATCACTAACTGATACACAAGACACATTACCACAAAATTTACCCCTTCTTGATTCACCTCAGGCCACTAAAACTGACCCCTGAAGCCCTGGTACAACTTCAAAAAATCTAGGTGTACCACTAGCGGTGAGGTATTGAACTAACTGAGAACTCTCTCGAACATTGCCACTGAGTCAAACCACATTCCAAGAAACAACATCTGATTATGACTGTCTTCATAACATCCTTACAGAGCATCACCCTGCTTAACACAATCATGCATCACATTATCCTCTACATCCCCCCACTGAGACTTCTCCACTTTTGGTACCAATTAACACTACACAGTCATTTGATACTAAAAACCTCTACAATCATCCACTTTCACGTCTAGATTTAAAGAACCCAAAACATCCATTACTTTCCAAGAATCTACTGACTCGAAAATTGATTCCCTCTATGACTTCCTTCTGAAGGAATCAGCCATCATGTTCTCCATTCTTGATGTGTAGGAGATCTCAAAGTTGTAGTCCTAAATAAAATTCATGCACCTCCATTTTGTCTTATTTAGTTCTTTCTTCTATAATACATACCACATGCTCTTTTGATTTGTGAAGACCACGAAACGTTCCCTGAAGAGGTAATTCAGCCACAAATTCAGTGCGAACACAACGGCTGAATGATACAGATTGTTGGTGGAACAGTTACTCCTATTATGATATAACTTCCTAAACCCATAACAAATCACTCCCCATTCCTACGTCATCACACATACAAATCCTAGCATAGAAGCATCACATAACACATTAAACATTACCCGTTGCTTTGGAAACCCCATTACTGGGGCACTGACCAGCATCTCATTCACATAGTTGAAATCATTATCAAACTGGTCATTCCAAATGAATGCTTGGTCTTTCTTGATCAAGGCTGTCAAAGGCGCTGCAAGATGAGATATTTCAGGATCAAACCTCCAGTAATAACCTGCTAGACCCAAAAAACTATGAAACTCTTCCATTTTATTGGGTGCTTTCCCAAAAAACAGGTGATTCATCCATAGATGGGTCTACTGATATTCTCTACTAGGACACCACATTTTCTTGTAAATGCATCTCTCGTGTCCAGAACATGCACTTGGATAACATCTCATAGAGATGGGGGTGTTAGAGGAATTCCAAAAATATCCTCAGATGCTCAATTTGATCCTCCTCTAATCTTCAGTAGATGATGATTTCTTCAATAGAAACAATGAGGAACTAGTCAAGAAATAAATGGAAAATAGAGTTCATGATCCCAAAGAACATAGTAGGGGCATTTGTAACACCAAATGACATGACTACAAATTATATGTTCCCACATATGCACTTGAAAGAATTATTCAAGATGTCACCCTCCTTCAACATCAAATGGATATTTCCCGACCCCATGTTGATCATAGAGAACCAACCTACTCCTTTCAACTAGTCAAAAAGTTCATCGATCCTCAAGAGAGGGTAACAGTTCTACAACGTTACTAGATTTAGTCTCTATTATTCTTTACACAGCTTGAGGCCACTTTATGACTTCTTCGTGAATAAGACTGAAGCACCCCATGGTGATGCAATCAGTCAGATAAAACCCTTCTTCATCTTGTAATCATCCTAGATCCGCAACTCCCGTAACTCAAAAGGCTCCATCCGATTGGGAACCATAAAAATCGAACGGGCATGGGGTTGCATGTATATCCCAAAATCAACATCACATATAGGGGTAGTGTCACCACATCTCCTGGTAAGACATCCCAAAAATCATTGATGATCCCTGGGGCTTCCCCCATCTCTGTTTCTTCCAAATCAACTAACTACCCAGCTAACATGGAAAGAAGGGGTTTCACTCTCAGGTTTCCCTCATAGTAACCATGATCTCCATAGAATGTTACATGATGGCCACCAATATATGAAAAAATGACCCTTATATAGAATAATTCAATAATATTGTGTATGGAAAAAAACCACTAGATTCCTAGGATGACATTTTATGGTTGCAGTTTTAGTAGAAAAAGATCCCAAGTAGATTGATGGGGCCCCAACATCAGTCTGTATCCTTGAAAATCATAAAACATGATGACCCAACCTCCAACTAGCATACTCAACACCAGGGATATACAGAGTCTCTCTATGTTTAGGCCCAAGGAATGGGAAATACTAGGTGAGACAAAGTAGTGTGAAGGTACTAAATCGAAAAAGTCACCTGCAAGTCTAATAAACCAGTTGATCGTACCTCGAACATCCTCCGACCTTGCCAGATCCACTGCCTCTAATGTGTGCAACGTCCCACACCCAGCTCCCATATCCATAGAATGTCGACTGCCTCCCCAACCACTCCCGGGTAGAGGTCCCTTAGGAACACCTTATGGTCGGCCTCCTCTAGCACCATCCTCCCTCAATGGAGTGGGAGATCACTACCCCTAGTGCTGATGCCAATGGTACTACTGAAAAGGTTTGGATGGAAACGTTCACTTCTTAGGTGGGGGATAAACCTGCCCACCATCAATATATTGAAATCGGTCCAGGCACTGATTCCGAAGATTCAATTGGTTGCCATAGATAAATTACCTCGGTCCTAGGCCCTAATATAAAGGGCAATGATTGGGAGATAAAAAATGAAACTGCTGAGGCCCTCTCCCTGTCGGTCAATCCCAGGAAGGTCCTCAAGTTGGAGGCATGCCACTAACGACCTTACCCATTGACGAGATCAGTTGGATCCCCTCTTGCGGCACACCTCCCAGTGTGTGTATCATCTCCACCACATCTATCTTCCTATTAACCTCCATGTACATCAGTAGAGTGAAGGGAGTAACATCATACTGAATGGATAGTTGGAGTGCCTCCTCTAAGCGTCTTTCCTAAGACTCCTCATCTAGAAAAATGTCCAGAGAAAAATTATAGAGATCATTTAACTTGATCCAAAACTCTCTCAATGACATAACCCTCTGTTGGTGGGAGGCTATCACTTGCCTCTTCTTATCCATCATTTTAGAAGAGAGTAATTCTTCCCAGAACTCCCTCTCGATGTCAATCCAAGAAACCTCAACCTCCTCCTTCTCCATGAGATAGAGCATCCACCAATGACGTGCTACTCCCAACATCTAGATCATGACTAGAGGATCCATCTACTCCGTCGAAGCACATATCAAACTGAAATTTATCACTAGCTCCTCACGCCCGTGCTTTTTCTCCATGTTTAAGATGATACCCTGGTACTTCCCGAGGGTCTTCTGCTAAAAGGCACACAAAATCTTTTTTCCATTGGTCGTCCTCCTCAACTTGATCAACCCTCCACTGATCAACCAAATAAGTATCCTATGCCTTGATCACACGCACTACTTGTGGTCATTGCCTGGGATCCATAACTACAAGGTAAACCAGGAAATATGTAATCCCAATTACTGTAGATGATCAATTTTACATTTTTCTTAAACTTGTTATTCATTTTAAACACCCAAAAAAACCAATACACACAAGAACAGAAGTCATTATGATGCATGTACATTTCCTAGGGTCTCTACCCATCAATCATTGTAGCCTCACATGGTCATTCGGTAGGTCCAGATTCCTTGCATCAGATCAAGGGGGGATCAAAAATACTATCTCCTAGCCAATATTCCTTGGACTATTTGAGAATCCATGATTTTCTAACACTGTTTCCCTAGCATCCCATGAAATCTCCAATGTACCTGCCACCAAACTTCATCCAATCTCTCAAACATCACCTCTGATACCATTCTATCATGACCATCCATCACCAAGATGAGAGAAGTGACATCAACTACCCAAACCCATCCTTCTTCATGTTGAAGAAGATATAATGACCCCCCTGATTCCCTCCATCAATAGGCCCTAGAGTGTTGACTAGAAAAAAGGGTATAATATCTACCATAAAATGGATGGCATTACCCTTTTATTTAATAATATCGGGAGATAGGATGGTAAATCCTTGACAAATCCAAAATCCAAGAATAAAAGTAAAGCCTAAAAATCCTTTCCCACATGCATGTCTAAAATAAGATGACCAAAATTACATGAAACTCCAAAAGAAAGTACCAAAATAAAAAGAAATGCAGTAACAAAAACTCCGAAATCCCAAGCTAGTAAGGTCTGGAATGGTCCTCAAGGTCCGCCTAGAGACCTGAATGCATCATTATATTCATAGGGTGAGTATACAGGTATAATCAGTGGGGAAAACCAAAATCAATATACCACATGAGGGGAGGAATTCTAATGCCATGTGAGAAATAGAGATCAACAAACCACATTGCAAGGAAACTATTTGCCCAGACTCACCAAATAACACTCACCAAATAATGCAATTCGGGTAAAGTAATAGTAATAGAACATCGATATTAAGGTGCCCCACACACCTTTCCCACTGGTTATTTTGGAAATCCTACACATCAGAACTCCTCCAAAAGTACCATTGCAGTCCCACTGCCTCACAAAAAAACCTTATGTGATATCATAACCATGCATCCCACTCACAGAATGCTGGGCCACCACATCCTCACACATCCCTGCCAATAGTCACTAGGTCCACCATAACCACTACCAAGATTGAAGACCCCTTGGCCTCATCCTAAAGTCACTATGGAAAAAAACATACCCGCACAAACCGGGGCCAACCACCACAACACACCCTACCGAATGAGTCTTGGGCTACCTTAGAGATGGATATGAAAGTAGCTAATAACTAGCCACTCATCAGCATGTTGGGAAAAAAATCCACCCCCGTGAAATGGGGGTGATTGGCATGAAGTTCTAAACATGGGCTGGGTGCGTATAAGAAACAAAAGAACTAAGAATTATAAAAATAGGTAATAACACAATCATCCCATCCTAAGTTTCCCGAATCAAACTACCAACCCATACACAACCACTCTCGTTACTATCCCTTCATGAAAAAATACCCAACCACCAAATCCATAGCACAAACCATTCATGAACAATCGCACATTTTACATGTAATTGTTATCATGTTTATGTGATTACATTAAAATATTCCTTCACTACCAGGAAACTAACTAGAATAGCCACAAGCCAAGTATACAACTGAAAGAAAACATCCATGTATACATTTATGCATTCACGCCTGATTCGATTGTAAAGTCGAAACTACAATAGGAATCTGTGAAATCCCTCAAAGTATATGAACCAATCCATTCCCCAACTTACAAGCTCCACACTGCCTCATATTCATATGCCAAAAACATTACAACAAGAACCTTCGATCCCCATTTTTAGTCACCCCAAACACATTAAGTAGAACAACCATACTTATTAGAATAACTGTGAAATGTAGTTTTCAGATTTATCCACAAAATTTATCATGTTCCTTCTTTCTGTTTTGTTAACCAGGTAGATCATACAAGAATTCTTATTCATTTTGAATCCAATTAATCAACCGAGGGTACATGATTAACCAGTTTCCATGTTATATCCATTCAATCACATGATTATCCAGAAAACAGTGGTTTATTAGTATGCATGAAAGGACCACCAATGGGAACTATTTTTAGTGGAAATAATCCCATACAATTCATAACAAAAAATTGAGAATAAAAGAATAAAGAAACATCATCTTCATTCACACCCCTTCTTTCATTAAAAGTAAGTTTCTTATCATCATTAATGTTTTTTTTCATATATGTTTCAAGGGAAAAATTATCATACCCACCCCACATGATACACAGTAAGGAGAGATGGTAGAAAACCCAAATTAGATGATCAACGATTGAAGTTTTCCCTCGGGTCCATAACAGAGGATGCACGACTTACAAGAAAAAAACCTGGGGGGATTCATGGTTGAGTGGGATGAGCTCCAACACGGGTGAATGATTCGTCTCCAGAGTAATTCTCTAGGGAATACTAAGGGAACATAAATGGAATTATGAAGTTAGTATATCAGCTTAAGAAGAGGCCAGATCCTAAAATCATGGATGCAATTTCAATGTACATAGAGGTCATATTGTGGAGTGACCAAGAGGTTGGGCAGTTTTACATGTCATGATTAATTTTTATTTAAAAATTATCCTCAGAGATGTTGGATATAATGGTTGTGAGTTAATAGATATATTCTAAATAGATAAAATCTATGTAACAAGGGAGAAGCTGGAAGGCACTGGGAGGATGTTTCACTAAGGAAAATGCCCACATGTTTTGGTAATTGAAGGGTATCCCCACTCTTGGTGTTTTATTTTTTTTTACTAGGTTTAAATGTCTTTTAAAAGGATATTAAAACTCTTTTATGTCAAAAGATACATTACCGAGGAAGAACTGGAGAAACACAAAAAACTGTGGGGGGGGGGGGAATTGGCCAAGTGTGGGACATCATTTTTTGAGACACCATAATGGTTCCACCGTAATGGGGCCACCAGTTCAGTGAGACACCATAAGTGTTGCCACCATTTCCATGTAAAACCCTGATGGTGCGATCATGACGGTTCCACTATCACTGAAACCATGACAGGTGCGACTGTGATTGTGTCATTATGACCAGGGTAACCATAACTGTTCCACTAGGGCCGGTGTCACCATTTCGGTGGAACTGTTTGGTGGGACCATGTATTTGGAAAACTCATTAATGAGTCACTTATGGTACCCAGGATACTGCAAACAACATAAATTTGACAATTTAATGGACTAGGAGGGTATGTTCCCTTACAAAAATAATGCCTCAATATCATTATTGTAAAAAATAACATTACTAAACCTTGATAATTATTTTGGTAATTTTTATCATGAACCATCAGATTATTTGAGGAATAATATATCACCATATTATTCAACATGAGAACATATCCCATTACTTTTGAGGATTCATAATTATAGATAAGAGGCCCTTCACTTCTATATGGTAGTGTGAGTAAAGGTGAACGAACCAAACTTCTCTTAATATCCTTTACATTCTATATACATTCATCTATCCAAAGGAAATTATATCCTTTTCATGTTAACATGGATAGTCAATCTTAAATTTATGAGAAATTATCAAGAAAACACTAATAATATGTATCCAATACATGAAATACATGGATCTAAATCAGAGTGTTTGGCCTAGTCCAATATTAAATAACTTCTTTCGTTGAAGGATCTAATGATAATCCATCACATGATATAATATATCCCATGAATGAAACATTATAAATACAATATTCAAACTTTGTAAATTTTACACAAATCATCTCCTTCCGATGGGTCTTCAATGCAATTCTCAAATGATCTTAATTCTCTTCCTTTCACATGGATTATATAATAATATAATATATGAATTCATCAAAAAACAAATTATGGTATTCCCTTAAGACAATATTCATTAAATCTAAGATGATATATGGGGTATTAGAATGACCAAAGAAAATCATTATATATTCACAGTGTCCATACATTGTATTCAATTTTTTATTTGGTATAACATACTTCTTGAATCATAATTCATGATATCCTAGATAAAGGTAAATATTGGAAAAGTATTGATCTCTGTATAGCTGATGAAACAATTCATCAATATAGGGTAGATGATACTCATTCTTGATTGTGATATTTTACAGTTCTTGATTATCAAGGTATATTTGAATTGATCCATAATTTTTCTTAACAAAATAACAATTTAACACATTAAAATTCATTTCAACAAATGAAATGCTTGTTATGAATATCTTATAGATTCTTTTTAAATTCCTACAACTCAATCGTGGTTATTTTATATTGAGGCTATGAAATAGTTATAGAAGTAGGTATGGGTTTTACTGAGAACTGAACATCATGACTTAGTTGAAGACCAATAAATTCCTCTATAAAGACATTAACAAACTCTAATTCAATTGGAATATATTCATCATTTATTCTCCCCGAATTTAAAATATAAACACCACTTTTTTAACACGAATCGTGACCCTTGAAATTGTTGTAATTTGAGTGGGAATGTTGTAGTTTTTTATTGCATTGATGGAAAATCATAGTTTAGTTCTGAATATCAAATGTAAGTTATCTTACTCATAAATTGATGTTGGATTTATATACAGAAATATAATCCATTCAAAACATAATATCTAATCTTACTGTATGAAGAATGAAATATTTTATAAAATAACATTCTCATAAAATTCAATGAGATAGGAAGCATAAAGATGCCATATGATCCTCATACCATTAGGGGGTTTTCTTCTCATAGAAAATTTAATCATTGTAGTGGTATTGTGATATCCTTATAAATCTATTTAAAAATAAATTAGTTGATAGATATAGAATAAAAGAAGACATTAGTAGTTCTAGTTTGTATGATATTTGCACCATTCACCACACCATTATCATAACCCACATTGGAAGAAATAATCACATGTGATTTTCCTTTGTCCTTATGCATGGGAGGTTCTTGAAACAGATCATAAAAAAATATTGGATTCCTGAAGTAGTTGGAATAATTATAAACTCATTGAATTAGATGAATTAGAGAAATGTTGGTGTATTAGTTTGTCTCTTCAATTCATTCACGGTATCAAAAGTCTTTTCCCACCCCATTCAACAATCCCTAGATCAATTACCATATTTCCCACATTTTAGAAACATTCTAGTTCCACTAAATAAATTTCGACTATTCTTCTTCCTAAATCTCTTGGATATAGTTTATTTGAATTTCATTCCCCCATGTGGTTTGATTGAGTTTTCATGATAGATGATCAACATTTTCTTATCAAAACCATGGTAATGGTCGGAATATCCAATTTATATTTATAACTGGAGTTGTCATCAATAAATTTCTTCATAAAAGTTGAAGTATTTTATATCTTACACCACTCAGAGACATATTTTTAATAAACTAAAGAATAAATCAATTTCATTTTTTGGGTCAATGTTTATTCCAGAACCAATTCTTACAAGTATGGTAAAATCAGATTCATTGTTAAAAATAAATTCATCATTATTATTCTTGACATCATTGTATTCCTTCTCCATCATTATATGGTGAATATAAGGAAATTTATTTCTAAAACATATCCTCTTCCACTAATGACACTATATAGAGTCGATTCCATACTTTTGTATCATTTTCTTGACAATAGTCCACCATTTATTTGCTTTAACTTCTAAATTATAAAAATCAAGAACAACATTCTCAATTTCCAAAAACTAGATAATTGAAAATAACTTTTAAACTATAAAAATCCTATACTCATTGACTAGAGATAATTGGAACCACTAAATGAAGGCAGACATTTCCTCATGATGGAAGTAAAAAAACATTGTTCCCTCTATTTCACTTTAGATATCTCAGGGGATTAATTGATTGATAATGTTCTGTGAGCATTAAAAGGAGAAATTTCATTCCATATCCCATAAAATTTTATTTCATTGGTGTAAGATCATTTAATTTATATCACATTCTCTATTAACATGATTACATCGATTTCAATATATTGACTAATACTAAAAATCATATTATGAGAAATTATTACTATAACAGAAAAAAAACACGGTCATGAAAAAAAAATTTATGGATACTTAAATCAAGGAAAGTTATTTTCATCCAAGGAAACCATAGGATTAACCAATTATATACGTGATCATTACTTAAAAATTAGTATATTATCCTATTCTTAGATTTATCCCTAGTGTTATCACAAATTCTTTCTCATCCTTATTTCTAGAAGATAAATAAGACTTTCTCAGATACTAACTATAAATACACCTACATTTCCAATATAGATATTACATAATAATAGAATAATATTAATTAATTAAAATTAAGATCCATTCTAGAATCATATGGGTCTAGTATATTTGGAAACATATACTCATTAAAAACTTGTTCTTAAATGAACTGTAGTATCTCCCACATTTTTCTTAAAAATTCTAGGCGTTCTTAGACACTTATTACTTAATAAATTTCATTACTAACTAGGGAAATTAAACATACGAATGATTAAGATCATATAATTAGTAAATGTAAACAAATATATATTAAGGATCACATAAGAATAAGATGAGAATAAGTGTGTAATAAATCAATTTTAACATTTTAATTACATATCTTGTATATCAAAGAACATAATCCTTATTCATGGAAAACATCATGGTAGTTTATATATTATGAATCGTAAATGTATCATAGAACGTGATCAATAAAAAAAACAGCATCAGACATGGAATTTTGACAAAATCTTAGGAAATCATTAACATAGTATTTATAGTTTGTTTACAAGATTATCATATTGGATTTGATTCATTACACATTCCATCATAGTAGTGGAGGGTCACTCCAAATTCTATCATGTAGGAATAATTACCCTATTGTAAATGGCTTCACTCCTTATTACAATATTTTTTATCTCATGAGATATCAATCATTAAATAATGAATTAGAGGGATATATAGGTCTTATCAATTATCAGTTATTACGTGGCCACCAATAAATTTTTATAATATAACTATTATCATTGTTTCTAATGTAACCACCATATGAGGTTATTGTGTAACCACCGTCATTATTTATAAAGTGACCACTATACCCAGTTATAACATAACTGGTTTTGCATAATAAAAATCGTAAACATGTTTTTAACAAAAATCATAATGAATTCAATATATGATCAAATCATAACCCATGAAATAAAAATTGGTTTTATGATCATTTTATACATTCATCATAGAATAACCCATGGAAAACACATTGTCTTTATAAAATTATCATGAACATAAATAATAACCGTTAATAGAAAAAGTATTAACAGAATCATTAGATCAAATCCCTAGTAAATTGTAATTATCGTCAAAGGATGTAAACATATATGGAAATTACATTAATACCACCTTGAAATATATCATGAGGAGAAAAAACATTCAATTTTTAAAATCCCATTAAAAAAAGCAAAAATATTATGGAAAATAGTTTATTTAAAAAATCATTGACAAATTTAAATGATTCATCAAAACATTAAGTTGTAATAATTGTGGTAAATATTTCTCCTCCTTTGTAATTAAGAAGAAACAATTCCTTCAACATTTTAGAAAAATATAAATAAATAATTCATTTAAAAATTGAAGCAATATTTTCTTTTAAACTATTTTGGAAAATTTTAAATGTAGGAAACATGACATTAGATAATCATATGAGAATAATAAAAACCTTTTCTAAATCATATTTATCAAATATAGAGAAAGAGGAAAATATTTTCAATCGAAGAGGCACATAAATTCTATTTTCATTACAAATATATATTTAGTCTCTTGTGTAATAATAGTCTGTAAAATGAAAGGAAAAAATATAATTTTAAAAAATAATTATATAATTATATAATTCATTACATTAATGTGAGGTAAATCACATGTTTTAATCATGTGACAGTTAATCATAATCATTCCTAATAAATAATGGGATTTCAAAAAAATGTTATCACTTTTGTAATATTTGAATCATAAGACCATGAAATAAATTACATTTTATGGATATATAAATCCACATATTAATAATAATCATCATCATAAAAGGAATTCTAAAGAAGTATATACAACATATAAAGGAAATAAGTGTTGAGAATGTCATGTTTCTCTTAGATATAACTAATATATGGAAACACCCTAAATTGAGTTCCACTTTCTTGAATTGCACTATAACCTCCTATTATTTGAAAAATCTTTTTTATATATATTCCAAATGGATATTGGTAGCACCTTTTAATAATAAACAACCCGTAGAATGTTTTGAGGGATGTGTAGAATATAACACGATAGAGGGTGGTTGAAATAAAAGGTCCAATGTGGTGTGAAGAAGAGAAAGGATTGGTTCCCTTTTATAATTAAGGGGAGTTGAACTCTAGGAGTTTGTTAATATATTAAATAAACATATATTAATTTTTATATCAAAATGGCTCCATGTTAATATGATGTGAATCAAAGATGAAGTTGCATTGAAATAATCTCATGCAATAAAATTTGGGAGAGTTTGGATCACAAATTTTCCCTTATCATTTTTAACTACTCATTATCCATTTTGATTATTATATTAAAATTAACTTTTTATAAAACATTAGGGTTAATAAAGATACTTTATTACTCAAAAACCCACATATAAAACATGGTGGATTCTTACTATTATGTGCCAATAATTTTAAATAATAAAATATTTTTATGAATTTTACATCATGTAATAAAATATTATTTATTATAAAATATCATTAATGTCATTTTTAAAAAGATTTATATTAATTAGAATTAAATAACACCTGAAATAGTGTTATTTTGGTTGTAATTATTTAACATAACACAATTATAGAATATACATAAAAAAATGTGGAACATATTAACTCTATCAAATTGTTTAATTGAATTGTTATTAAAATCATTTCTAGTATTTTTTAAATTGAAGAAATTATATATCGGTGTTTCATAGGAAATGAAGGTTATTAATAAATTAATATAAATTACAAATTAAATTCTATAATTAAAATTATTTCATTATTATTAATATTGAATCTTATATTCATTCTAAATATTATTTTCTCTCTATAAGGTCATATCAGAGATATTTAAAACAGAGAGAGTGAAATTATTGATCTTTATTTGATTGAAATTTTATATAGGCCATATTCATAAAAATGAGTCCATTGAAAAAAAATTAATTTCTACCCTAACATGAAAAGGGTATCATTGTCCAATAATAACATGGAAGAAAAAGTACATCCTTACCAGTTAGATTTATCCTTGACTAGCATGATTTACCCACTACTAGGGTGATAAACATTAGTAAGGTTTTTTTCATGTTGGAAAAAAATAAAGGGGGTATAATTTCCAATTTCAGACATATTGATTCCTAATATATAATAAATATTATAATAATTAGTATGAATAAATGTCAAAAATTAATTTTAATATAACTGTTAAACACATGATGAATTCCTTTAATTTAAATACATTTTTAACTATTACTTTGAATATTATTCTTATTTCACGAATATAAAATAATTGATTAATTTTAAAAAATATTATTAAATTTATAATATATAAATTTTAATAAAATAATTCAATAAATGTGAATTATTTTTTTAATTAAGATAAAATGTGTTTGTGTGCATGAAAATAATTTTCTTTAAAAAGTATGCTTTTTAAAATTGAATTGATTTTAATTTTATATCTAATCAAATGGAAACCAGTGAAATTATTATATAAATATATAAATGATATGTTTTTTATATTTTAGTTTGTACTATACATACCCACCAAACTGATGGATATGTATTAATTTCCACATAATAATATTTCAAAATAATATCATAGTTTTGTTAAAACATTGTGTCGCATGCAACACGAGCTACCATAGTAATGAAATTCATTTGAAAATTATATATCATAAATTATTATGGTGTTACACCGTTCGCCATTAGGTATTATTAAATATTTTATTAGTAAATTATATAAAATTTTATAAAAGTGTCAAATAGGTGTGATTTAGGGCCTAAACACCATGAATAAGATAGATAAATAATTAAAAACCCAATAGAATCTTTTTAAGAAAAATCCCTGGGATCATATCTTTTACAACCACATCAACTTTTTTTCTTCCAATCATAGATATTTTTATTAGAGTATCATAATCACTTAGTTTTTTAATAATTTTGAAATATTTTGAAATATATGTTTTTCAAAATATTATCTATTTCTAATTTGGGAGAAAATTATTGAAAAAAATTAAAATGAAAGTTAAGATGAAAATTGAAAAAATAAATTGAAAAGGAAAAAAATGAAGAAAATTATTTTTATGAAGATCATGGAATAATCATTCAATCAAAAACATCATGGGGTGAACCCTAAATATTAATACAAGGCACAATTTGATTGATTAATGAGGTTTTGTGGAAATTCTCTATAATAAATCATTTAATGGAACATTTCGGTAAACATACTTTGGGTCCAGTTTTGTGAGAACTAGATTATTTGGGAATGGTGAAAAATTTAGGTCCAAAAATATTAGAATGTAATGAATTGGAGACCCATACTTCCTTATATTTTTTAGAGTTTATTTTATAATATTTTGAAAAAAATAACCATTTTTTTCTATAATCTTAATAAATTTTACAATCATATTCATAAACAAGAGGAAAAAATTTATTTTGAAAAAATCCCTTAAAAATTGTGTTTTCAAGAGCTTTCCTTATATTTTGGAAATAAAATTCAGGACTATTTAATTTATTGAATTAAAAACTATTAATCATGTTAATAAATTATTAACCTTGGGTGAATTTTTAATGCATTAATTTTAGATCCTAGATTAATTTTATAGAACATCTACATCTGTTTGATTTTATAAATTTAATAATTTAATAATTATTTTACATATAAAGTTTATCCTTTTAAATAGAATTATATTTTTCTGAAATAAGTGCACATATATATTTGTATGAATTATTTTCATATTTCGATATATTTTTTTGAAAAAAAAATCTTATTTCATCATCCTAAGAAGGGAAGAGTGAATACGTGGATGAATAAGAGGATGCATAGGAATGGTAAAGAGAATAGGCATTAAACGCTTCAATGCCCTCTAGTTGTGCGAAGGGAAATTTAGGAGTTTATTTTCTTGTATAATAAGTTGTAATTGAATTTTTGTTATCAATCTATGTCAAGACTATAGAGTCATATTATTCATAACATGTATTTATTTATTTATTTTATTAGAAAACATAGATTATTCACAGCACAAGCGCATCACTTCTGGAACATCAATTTAATATTTTTTATCTCATAAGAATGATATAACTTTTTATCCTATCTTATATTCTCAATATTATAATAAAATGTTAAAATTTCATGTTTATTATCCATGTAACCCTTAAAAGAATCAACTTTCCTTATTTAATTAATGTCTTGGTTCTTCTTCGGTTGTTTGGATTCAAATTATTCTTTGATAAATTAGAGTTGGATAATTTTATCCAAAGTAATGAGTGAATTATTTAGTTATTTAACTATTATATTTTTATTTTTCTTATCTTCTATTATCACCATCATTTTGGTTCTAACGATCCCATTTTGAGCCTAGCTCTAATTCCAAGGGAATTTGAATTATTTTCATTTTGTGGATGGTCTATTTTGTAATCCAAGCCTATTTTTGTGTATATGAGATTTAGAATGCTTTATATTTTTTTATATGTGTTTGAGAAACAAATAGGGGTATCTACAGGTTCCAAGAGTTTTGGGAACACTGTGCCCAGAAAAATAAATTTTGAGTGGACAGGTAAGGTGCAATGATTGTCTAAACCCATGCGACCCACAATTCTAAACCATTTTCCTTGTGTAAGTAAGAAGAGGTGACCCACACATGTTGTGAATGGCTTTCACAAACTGTGAACCTGAATCACATTATTAGTTCCAATTATGCAGTATGTCATCTTTTCATAGTGCATAGTTGGCTCATAATTGTTCAAAACTATACAAGAAGACCATTAGAGGTGTTTTTCATATAATGTGGGAGATGAATTGTTGAAACACAATTTGGAAAAACCATGCTTCCAAACCAATGATGTAGTTGTTGTGAATGAAATGAAAATTTTACTCTTAATTAAATTAAAACCTATTTATCATATGTTTTTAATATTCTCCATCCACGTGAGGCTCCTCCTCTTGCCAGTGGGATTGCCCTCCTACCTCCACTAGGCATGGTGAAATATCCTCCTCAAAAGTTAGATTTGAGCACTGTTAGTGATGTTGGATCCAAATTAGGATTTCATCCATTTATTTTCATTTCATTTATCTAATCCAAATAAATTCTCGATATTTGATGATTAGATATTCACAATAAATAATATAGTGGTATATAGCTCTTTGAATAAATTTTTATTGATTTACAAATATTTTTTTATGGCATGCTTAGTCGGTCTCACACATCGCCCTAAAATGAGTTCGTTATTTCTAGATTATTATATGTTGTACATAATACTCCCATTGAGTATTATATGTAATTATAGGATGTTGAACTCAATTAGAGACTCCCATTTTGGATTTCATTGTGATTGGTCATCTATTATATAATTGCCAAAATACCTAAATTCCTTCTAAGCACTTGGACTAAAATGTAAATGAAAATTTCCCCTTATATGTAATACTAATTAACCAAGATTTTGTTTTTTCCATGTTTGATAGATTTACAAAAAGATTATTTTTAGTGATTTGAGTAATTCTTATCGAATTTCATTCCAAGTTGAGCTATTTTTTTTAATGAATTTCATGTTTTATAATAGAATCACTTAGTTGAGGTATACACTCATCTAAAATAAAAATTGGTGAATTGTGACTTAAATAATTCTTTTACTTATGAAATTGGATTTTTCCTACGACTTTAGGTTATTTCTTGATAGGATTCATGAACTGTACATGAACTCAAATTATATTATTAATAGACTAAATAAAGAGTCATCACCTACTGTATGCTCATTTTTTTGAAGTCCGACATCCATATTTGTGTGATGTCAAGCCTTGAATATAAATTTTAATTCCTTGCTATATGGAATTGATTCCTTACATTGAAAATTTTAAATTAAATGGAATTTAATTTTGTGGTATGACCATTCCACATGGTATATTTGGATAAGAACAACTTATGTGAATTGTAATAAATGTGAAACCCTTGGTCATATTTGGCCTTGGTAAATATATTTCAAGAATATTAATTCCTCATGACTATTATTATAATATTTATCAAACCATATATAAAGGATTTTGAATGATGATACAAGCTATAATAGGAATGATGTTTCATGACCCCTTACATCGGGTGTTGACCTTGACATCTCACACCATTGAGAATATTTGGAAAGAGGGAAAGATGCACCAATTCCCTTGTTTTGAGTGTTGGAATGAAGACACACCCACCATATCGAGTAAAGAGAATGATGTATCCCACTAATTATTATATAAAGGTATTGTAACCTATTTTGGATCTTAATGTAATGTTTATTAATGGTTTTGGATGACTGAGTTATGACCAGGTCCATCCATCACCAAGTATTACAGGTATATAGCCTCTGAAGTTTTCACGTACTTAGTCCATATAGGGGGATGTATTATAATATATATATATATATGAATACTATATATATATTAATACTATATATATATTAGACATTAATTACATCCTATTATAATTAAAGTAGAGTTCTCTAGGTGTCCAAAAGGATTTAGAGCTACCTACTATTCATTTATTCATTATTGTTTATTATTATTTATTCCTACACACTACTGTATCATATATTCACCAACTAGATTTTGTTATTGACACCATTGGTGGTGGAAAATTTAGTATATATTACACCCCAAACAGGCCTCCATTGCACTGGGGTACCAAGGAAGACCACATTGGATGTTGGGCCAGGTTTGTTGGATTGTGTTGTTACACATATAGGTAGGAGTAAAGAAGACATGACTGAGCCAGAGCTCAGGATTCTGATGGAATTCACAATTGGGGATCTTATTTTTTATTTACTCATGTAATAAATTGTATAATTCTTTTTTATATAATTACACTATTTTATATTTTGTATCATTATCAATACATGCATGTATTGTTGTATATTGGAGGTGGTCGTATTTTTTATTTTGTTGAAATCATTTTTCTATTTCAATGTATTTAATTTATTATTACTTTTGTGGTTGTCTATTAATTATTTTATAATATACCACTCTAATACTCTAATCATGATGGTATATTCACCCCACCATTCCATCATTATATCTTCACTGTTAGTTAGTATCCCATGGTCTATAGGGAGGCACACATGAGGCCATGTGGTGACTGGTCTGACTACCAATTTGGTGTTTTGTTAAGTCAGGATGTTATAAAGTGGGTTCAGAGGTGATTATTTTTTTTTCCTTTGTCTTATTTCTTGGGATATTAGAAAGATTATTATTAATGCGTCAACACTTGGTGAATATATGATTCTGGGGATGATGAACAACATACAGGGAAATGTCCATGTGGCTAGGGTTGGAGTTATTGTACATGTTGTCTGTTGATACAAAGGATTACTATTTCACCTTGAGTGATTGATGTAATTTAAATTTTTTATGAATTTATTAGAGTTATAGTACGTACCCTAGTCTTGGAATTGAAGGGAATGAATGTTATATGTATAATTATAGGCACATTGGTAATCACATGCCATGCATATTCCATGTCATGTAGTTGCATTTATTGGCTGTTTGGTGATTGTGATGATGTTACTTGTGTAGTTTTTAGCCTACCTTTTATAAACCATATTTGGAAATTTAGCGACCTGATTAGTTTTATACCTTTTTATGTTTTTATTTAACATGAATGATCATACAAAATATTGGGTGATGGATATAGCTGGTTAATCTACTGGCATGATTTGGTAATTACATGACATGTTGCCTCATTATTTTACATGTTTAACCTATGTGTCATGCTTCTATGATTTTTAGCATGTAACTATGTGTTTATTTATTATGATAACTTGTATAGGTATTATTTTTAGATATAAATGTTTTCATGGGCAGAAAAACATTGGCTGAAATTAAACCAGATCTAGTTTTTAGTTATAATGTCTATGAGCACATTATAAATTTGGAAAAGGTAAAAGATGTAATCCAAACAACTTTTGTGATTTCTTATATCTAGATAATGTTTTTAAACTGTAAAATATAATACATATAAAACTTCAATGTGAATTATTTTTTTATTAAATTTAATATAGCATGTGATCTATAAAGTGTATGTGTGATTTATAAATTTGAGATGGAATCCCATATAATCGAACTATTAATTAATAGAAATTTAAAAATTTAAACCATTTACGATTTCCTCTATAAGGTCTTATGAATCTATAAAATTGGCATGGTAATCCCTATGATTAATTTTTATAAATGCACACTTGACCCACATAGGTCAGTTAGGTATGATTTCTTATGAGGTAACCCAAAAGGGTGTTTCTAAACCTTGATATTTAAATAAATGATATCGGGTTGCATTCTAATGAACCCATGTTGACTATAGAAGATCCTCATTGATCTCATTATCTATTAAAACATAGTATTTAAAAGCAATTTATATGAATTTTCTTAATTATGATTGTTTATTATTAAATGAGTATTGTTTAGAAAGGGATTTTTGACGGAACATACCTATTTTTTGGTGATGTATTATTTAAATCAGGTATCAAATGATTTTGTCTTATAATTGATACATTATGTGCTGAATTAATTCTTTTATATGTTTAAATATTGAATTTTAATCTATTTAAAGTCTTAATATGGAACATTATTTATGTCATAATTTTAAACCCTTGTCTATGGGTAGTTTAAACATCCCTTTTTGTTTCCTTGGAATAGAAACATGGGAATTTTCCATAGGTCCTTTTTTTATTTTTAGAAAGTGAAAAAGTGATAGTTTCAGGGCCTAGTGAAATTTATATTCATTTACCAGTGATAGGGTCGGTAGTTATTCTTCATTAAGGGGCTACCCCAGTTAAGTAGCACCAATAGTTTTAAAATTACTTGCAAATATTTGTGATATTTCAGACATATGAAACCATTTGGATTCTGTTTCCCATAGAAGTAGTCTTATATTCTAAATGAAACCCTATTTTGGATGGGTAGTTTTGGTATCCTTGACAATTTTTACAGGTGTGAGAAATCAATAATGATCGGTTTAAACATGTTAAATATTCCTAGGGAATAATCTGATGCTAGGTAGGTCGTGTCACCCTCTCATCTTTACTAGTCATGGATGACATGGTATATCTTCGTCCATGTCAATGGTTGTATAGAGCTATACAAATTTTGGTTACATATCTTGTATGGACAACCTAATACTTAGATGCATTGTGTGGAAAACATATGGATAGTATTAATGTTGTTCCATTTTTCTTTAGAAACCTCTGGCCCATGTGTGTTCATCAAGGTGGTACCCGTTATGTTATTAAAAGATATAAAGATCTGATTTTGTTTTGGGGAATAATTGAGCCTTGATCTATGAAGTATGGTCTAGGTTCATCTCCAATGTATATTTACATGGGTATTAATGGAACAAAATTCCCTCCAATTATCAAGATAGAATTCCAAGAGAATTATGATTTTTAACATGACATTCATGTTAGTGTTGAATTCCATGAAAAATGCTATGATACATGTAATTGTGACATAGAGAAGTGTCCCATATGTATTTAAGGTAATTATAGACCTTGCAAACATGTTATATGATGGTCAATCTCTTCTTTCAATTAATAGAACACTTTTACGATGGAGAGTATCATATCCGTTTGAGTAAATATGTGTCCATCCAAGTTGAAGGAACACAACCAAGGGAGACCATTTGAAATGGGTGGTGTTGTTTTTGAATGAAAAGGAGGATGGTGTGTCTTGTAACATGTTTGGGCAGGAATGGTAGTTTGAAAATGAAATGGTTATATGCATACAAAACCCCTTGAAAAACTATTGGTCATTTAGAGACTATAGTGGTAATGTTTGAGTGGTCATAGGATGCCGCGAGTGGTGAGGACATTGTGATCAGTTAATATAGACCCATTAGAATGTGAATCTGATCTATTTTTTGGAAAATTAAACCACTAGTGATTCAAATTTTTATCACTTCGGTAGTTTTATTATTTTTGAGTGTGAATCCTATGAAAACTTCATATAGGATATGATAGAAGTGTTCTGAATCATATTGGAAATCATGGATATCATTTGGTGTTCTCTAGTTTTGATGAAGTCCATGTCCCATATCTTGATATTATTTAGGGACACTAAGATAGTGTAGTTTAAACATCACAATAAAGATAAGTCTTATTGGGATAGATAAATAAACGCCAAGTGAATTACAGAACTGAAGAATGGTAAGTTTGACAGGCATGTTTTGTCTCTAGTGATACTTGGGTTCCCATGTGGTAATTCCTTGGTATGAATCACGGGTTCCAACTAGTTCATTCGTTGACTACCATTGGGATGAGATAGTGTTTTTAACATGTGGAATACTCAGTTGTGAACTAAAATCTCACTTATAAAGGATGGTGTGTGTTCTACCTTGGATGAACTCCTCAAATTTCAAATGATGAATTTGAGGGTTCCCTAACCCTTAGTTGGCCTCGAATGGGATGTTTCAAGGGTGATGATTTTATTATAATTGATCAGATGTATGCCCATGTTCAGGTTGATCCATGAAAACCTAAATGGATTATTTTTTTAAACATTGCTGAATATTGAAAACGATATTCAGAATATGTTCTCAAGGTAAATGTGAAACACCTTGTATGAAGGTGTCTTTTTTATAGATGTAATACACTAGAATTCTAAGTAGAGTGTTTTGAGAATGGTTAACATGAGGAGGGTGGAATAATTTCCTTTTTTAAGGAATAGATTCGATGAAGAACCATTTTTGACACGTCGTATGATAAAGATGAGTGTGACATGTGTTGACCAAGGAAGTTCATGAAAAACTGGATCAACCTATATAAATGATGTTGGTGGGGAATAAACTATTTTAAAAATCCAAAATCATTCTAGTATAATCAATAATTTTTTTTGGGAATGTTTTCTAAGAAATTATGAATATAGAGGTACCAGGGATCAAAATTTTCCACTTTAAATGTTATGAACTATGGTGGGGAGCACCATGAAACAAATTTCTTATGAGATAATTATGGGATTGTGTATATAGATAAATTGGATTGGGTAAGAACAATATTATAATTTTATTCATATAAAGAGCAATGGCTAATGTTTTGACAGCTTACTGGTCATATGCATAAGAAATCATTGGATTTTCATTGGGATCTTTAGAATGAAACATGGCTATTAGAACAAGACATCATGATCCTTGTATGTCTGGTGATTTTCACAGTTTCCAAAAATATTATCAGGGATGTGAGGTTCTAATGTGGAGATTTTTCAACTTCCCTAGTTATTATCCTATGTAAAATTTCAATGGAATTTTAGTTTTTATCATTTGGTAGATGGTTCATTTTTTAAACCAATCATTATTGTTTAAATACGTGTTTTGGAGTGCTTAACAATGTGGTTTTTCGATGTGGTTGACAGACTCATAGTAGTATTAGGTGGTTCGTTGAGTTTATGGAATTTCAGCACCATAAAATCTTGTATGGGATAATTTAAAAGGGCTCATAGTTTTTCTAAAACCATACAGACCACCAATGAAAATTGAGTGCCATGTGAAGGTGATCGAAGGTGGACACATCTGATTAACATGGTTTAAAAAAATAACGCACCAACCTTAATGTTTAGTGACACTACAATTTTGTGTGTAAAGTATTTGGCCGATGGTTGGTCAAAACCATATAGGGATATTGTGTGGTGTGTGTATTCTATGTAGTGGGATTCTAACGTTTTTTTCAAACTGTGTGGCCAAATCAAGTGACCCATGACTTTAGGGTGAAAATTCAATTATAATATTCATGAACCAGAACCCTATTTATTTACATATTCTATTATTCTATAACCACATGAGTCTCTTACTCTCAACTGTAGGTTCCTGGTCCTGCTTCTAATAGGAATAGTGAAATCTCCAACGTTTGACGTTAGATTCATGTACCACGGGTCACATTGAATATGCATCGCACATTCTTCTATTTCATTGATTTATCTTGAATTGGAACAAATAAATCATTGTTTTTTGATGATTAGAGTTTCTTAATAATGGGATAGGTGTTATATATCTCTTTCCTCAAATTTTCATTATTTATAAATATTGTTTTATATTTCATGCATTGTCTATTACTGGGTGTCACCCTCAAATTAATTCCTTATTTATAGATTGTTATGTTCATGATGTATTATTGCTGTTGAGATGTCCAATGAAATTGTTGGATGTAAACATCAATTCTAGGAAATCCATTGAGTGTTCCATGTGATTGGTTATCTTTTATATAATAATTCAAAGGCATGACTAACTTCTTAGCATTCTTCTTGGAATATAAATAAAATTTTCCCTTCATAGGTAATATTTATAAAACATTAAATTGTTTATTCCATGTTTTGTATATTAAAAAAATGAATCATTTTGGTTCTTTGAGTTATGCCTGTTGAATGTGATGCTTGATGATAAAAATGATATTTTTGTAACAAATACATATTTTATAATTGAACCACTCAGATGAGGTGCACTGTCTTTTGAACAAAAAAAATCTTGATTAGTGATTTAAATCTTTCTTGGAATTACAGAATTAGTGTTAACCTAAAACTTGTATTATTTTTAGATACGTGGAATTCTTAGTAATTGGATTAAATAAGGAGGCATGGTCTTCCTTGTGATTAATTATTTCAAATACTAACCAGCTTTTAAGTGGGTTGTAAATCCCTGAATAAAAATTTCCATGGCTTGTTAAATGTAATGGATTGTTTTAATTGAATGGTTTAAATTAAATTTAATTCAATTGGGTGGTACACCCATTCCACATTCTATATTTATATATGTATGGTTTATGTGAATTCTAATAAATGTGAACCCTTGGTTACATTTGGGATTGATTAATATAATGCATGAGAGGTAATAACTCTTGACTATTATTATAAATATGATTAGTCAATCGATATAGGTTGTGGAATGAATAAATGGGTTATTTTGGGAATGTGGTTTCATGCCCCCGTACATTGGGAGTTGAGCATGATGTCTCACACTATTGACACAATTTGGACGATAAGTCATACCCACCCCATCACTTGTATCAGTAGTTGAAATTATGACACACCTGATCTCTCTTGTAATGATCATGAAATATCCCAGTCATTATGATATATAGAGAATGTGATCTTATTTGGAGCTTATTGTCTCATTTGGAGTTGTTATTGAAGAGGGAGTTATGCCTCTATCTCGTAAGTAGCTAGTATTATAGGTTTCTAGATACATAATTCTCCATGTAATTAGTCCATATAGGTTCATTCAATATATATCTAAACTACATATATTTTTATTATATATATATAAATATAGATTGATGATTGAATATTAGACATTCATTATATCATATGTTAAAGCAGGTAGAGTCTCCCATGTGTCCTATAGAAACCTGACTTGACATGTATTTATTTATTTAGAATTGTTTATTATTATTTATAGCTAAACATGGTTATACCTCTTCGGTTTCAAGAATATGTTCATCAGATTGTGATGTTACACTTATAGATGGGTGTTAGGAGAACATGACTGAGCTAGACCTCACGATTATCATAGATTTCTCCTTTGGGGCTCTTATTTATTTTATTTAGTCATGTAACACGTTGTATAATGTTTCATGTTTTATGTAAACTGTTTTAGTTTTTTTATCATCATCTGAAGATGCATTACTTTTTTTATAGTGGCATCAGGGATGTTTTATATCAGTTGATATTATTATTCCACTACTCTATCATTAATTTATTACAAATTCACCTATTTTTTTATTTATTATTTGATATACTATTTTTATACATTGATCATGGATGTATAGTATCCACACTATGCCAACATTACACCATCACTACTAATCGGAAGCCTTTGGTGTATAGAGTGGTATGCTTGAGGCCATATGGAAACCAGTCTAGCTACCAATTAAGTGGTCACTAAGGTCGTGATTTTACAGTGGGATCCCTTGAAGTTGGAAACCCCATAAAATTTTATTGTGAAATTTTTATAGAGAATTAGAGTTACTGATGACATTTTATACATTAAAAATATTTATAGATTATGTAAAAATTATTGTCGTAGACTCATTTACATGCATAGGGAATTCTTTAAAATCTTATCATAGAATAACAACTATAGTGCCATTAACATTATTAGTGCCTTCAAAAGTTATTGAAAGAAATTTATAAAACTGATTTTTCATTTTTTTTAATATAATATTATCTTGAATTAATTTTAATCTATTCCATAAAACATTAAATTAATAGATTTTCTATCAATTTCAAAAGTAGAAATATCATCTGGAGTTCATTTATTTTCGTTTTCAGTTGTATTAATTTAATAATCCATAACCATTTCATTAATAGGATAAAATGTTCTTATATGTAAAATAGACATGTGATTTTTCAAATAAAAATAATTTTAACCATAATCAAAAGGATAATTCATTTAATAAGTAGTTGGAATTTTAAAATAAAAAGTTGTAATATTATATAATTTGAAAAATAATAATTAAATTTAATATGTTTCAATTGATAGAAACTCAATTATTCCATTGATTCCAAATTATGGGGTCAAGATAAAATATATTTCCAAAAATATTTTTTGAAATAAGGTTAATGTTACCCTTTAATATCAAATTTAAGTCAGAGATATGTAAAATGATGGGGGGGGGTTGAATTTCCTTATATGAAATTAAAGTAAAATTAACATAAAAACATCTTTATAATTTATTAATTATATAAACAAAATAATAATATTTTAAAACAAAATCATATATTTAAATATAATATTAAAAGTGTTAAAAATAAATAAAGTGAAATTATATAATAAATCATTTATTAATTTTTTTTAATTAAGAAAATTATAAAATTATTGAAGAAAAGTGAAAAATAAATTAATATATGGAATGGAAAAGAGGAAATATAATTAGAAAGTTCATTTGGAATAGTTATAAATGGTGACTATATGTTTTTCATCCCAATCCATTTAGGATTTAAGGTATTAGTCCGTCAGAATAAATTATAGCAAATACTAAAAAAATATCCCTTAATTTTTGGTCATACAAACGAAAATAGATAAAATAAACACTATATAATTAATGGTGAATCTAGAAAACTAAATAAGAAATAAACCCTTTTATTTTTAATGTAAATGACAAGAAAACTAAATTCAAGCAATTTAAAGGTTGAGATCACCAATTATATAATAAAGTGGAACTGGAGGATTGGTAGGAAGAAATCACTTTTGGATTAGTCTCAATTATACCAATGAATATGATGTAAATTATGAGAGAATGAGATTACGAAAACCATCTTATAACTTATCCTTCCACTATTTTTTCCCTCGAGCCTATACCAAAGTGGTAAATGCACATTCTTGGCTTCCAAAAAGAACTAGGATAAAATCCAGGCAGAGAAAACTTTTTGGGTACTATAGCAGCACTGTAGTAGGGCACTACAGTAGTACTATAGCAGTGGCAGCACTGTAGCTGTGGAAGAACTCTTGCAGGTACTGTATTAGTGGATTTAATATAGCAGGGAATGTAGCAGTGGGTTACTCTAATAGTATTGTTCACTAAGGGGTCCTTTGAGACAAAAAATGGGCTTTCAAGCATTGTATTCAGGCCACTTGCCTTGGGCCTTCGAGCTATGTAATGGGTCTCCCTCTACCCACACTAAAGTTGTCATTGCATTAATAATAAATTGAGGCTTCGGCCTGAACCATTTAAAAAAATTATGAGAGAATGTGAATAGAATAAGAGAGACAATAGAAGAAGACAATTATGAAGAAGTGGAGGATTGGTATAATGAAATCACATTTATGATTAGCCTCAATTATACAAATTAATATGATGGAAATTATGAGAGAATTAGAATAGACTAAGAGAGTGATTTTGATATTCAAGTAATTTTACACAATTGAAAGAGAAAAAAATATTTTTAAATTAATGCACATTGAGAGAAATTGAGCAAGATGGAAATTAGAGAATGATTCTTATAGGATGTTTATGTAGATTTAAAAGGAATCCAATGGTCTCTATTTATATGTAATACAATTATTTTTGTATTGTATTAGTTTAAAATATTTATATAAATATTTTCAGTGGATAGTGCTGAGACAGAGCAGGGATCCAAGGTTAGGTGATCTCGGTATGATATAATAAAAAGATTAAATATATTTCCTAATGCACAAATATTTTTAAAAACAATAATCAAATTACACCATAAATTTGTCTTTGATCAGTAATATAAGACAATTTTTGATTCTATAACATTAGTTTTACATTTGATGCCATAAAAGATTAGACTACATTAAACTTTTCGTGCATGGTGGCTCTTGGGGGGTCTGTTGGATTTATTTATTAATTTAGCTAATTTTTTCAATAAATATAAATAAAAAAACAAAAATGTGACTCTTATGAGGAATCTGAGACCACTATTGAGTCTGAAACAACGGTTTTATCCAAAGCATGAAAGGACATTGTGGACATTTTGTTTTTTTCTTAAGCTCTATTGTGGGAGAATTGATTAAATAAATAAATTTATTTGTTTAATATTTTTTAAATTAAAACAAACCTATTTACACATTTATAAATAAACCCAAATTTAAAATACCTAGTGTTAGATATGTAAGTACGGGATAGTAGAGAGAAGGAGCAGGGAATTTCCATTGGTGCATCAGGAATGAGGATCAACGACAAACTGATCAAGGATAATCCAAAGACAAATGACAAACACAATAGGATCATTACCATTATCACTAGAAAACATGTACATAACCAGTGATTATTATATAATCATGGCTGGATGTATGATTTATGTATAATTATCTATATTTTATTATCACATAATGAATGTGAATCAATCAACCAACTGAATGATTCACAAGTCGATAACATTATGGGAATGGGTTGGTTTTATATTGGATATAGGGATTATTATTGTTTATTTATGATATATATTCAATCAATATTCTATATGCAGTTAATAAATTTCAAAAAAAATTGCCTGAGGTCCTTTCCTCATGTTTTTGTTTTTATCATTTCTTTAATAATTCCATTGTCGGTCAGCGAAGAAGCTTCGTTTGACTAGTGGTTTGATAGAATTAATGATATCCAATCATTTCACAAAAAATATTTGAGGAAATGGATATATAGTGGAACCATATTTATATTGATGATGGGATTTAGAAATGACAGGAATGTGATGGATCCAACCAGATCATATTTCTTTATCATAGGTTTGTAATGTGGAAATGGGATGCTGCTATGACATCATTTACTACAAAAATAAAATAGATGGATTATTGTGAGCGTTTATGAGAGGCCTCAGTTAGACTAGATCAGTGACTGGAAGCAAGAATAATTAATGGATCAAAGGTTAGTTGTGTGGGTGAGGATATATGAAGGAACCTGTGGGGTTCTATAAATACTGTGTTACCAGATGTGTCCCAAAAAACCTAGCCTTGTGGAACAGTGGTCGTGATCCAGGGTATTCATAGAACAATAAGGATACAATGACTTGTGGTCCCTACTATATGATGTGTTACCCATGGATGGTGGCATGGAATGTATCATGTAGAAATATTTTCATGAAACGGCCCAGTACATGTGCACATGTAGAGATCATGGGCATAACCCAATACTTATACATATATAGGAACATAGAACAAACTCAGTAAACTTCCACAACCATACGTACCTGAGAACTTGATGGGGGTAAACTAGCACAAATAGGGTAGGTATGGGATTTGTTTTAATTATCATGTATCCAACTCATAGATTGTGTACATAGTAAAATATGACTTGTAGAACATGTTCTCCATAGTGTGGGCTAGTTACCTTAGGGTTACATTCCTTTGATAAATCCATTTGAGTGTATAATATGGAATTATTTTCTATTAAAAATATTATGATTCTTTTTATGGGTTTAGTTTTAGATATAGTTGTAATAATCCCATGTTGAGAACCAAGATGAGATCCTTTATCATCATCATACCTAGGAAGGATTATCATAATTGCAATGACTAACATTACATGGTTATCAATATCGTAATTATTTGGTTATTGTAGATTATATTATTAGTATACCCCCCTAGACCTGGGTGTGATCTGATTATAGGTATCAGTCTATTATGACTTCCATTGTGTACTTCCATATAGAGAGACCTAATGACAACAATATCTCAGATGGATGATAATAGTCATATTAGACTCATGGAGTGAGTTGTCCTATGTGAGTGTGGTTATAGACTGCTGAATAGAATCATAGGATTGAAATAGCGTTATTACCATACATTGATACATATCATTTACAATGATAACATATTTTTGTTTACAATTAAGATTGAAATATCCTACGATAAGTTAAATTTTTTTTATGCTTTATGCTTTTTGATTTTGAAGGTGTCCAATAGGGTATTTCTATAATCATCCATTCAAGGGATATGCCTAGATTTACCATGAATTATGAAGATGAATTGATGTTTTTGGGGTTCTTCGTGGAATTGGGTAGACAAATATTATATTGGGATAGAAAGACCATGATTCATCCTATTGGTAGCATTTTCAAGTTGTAAACTCTTACTAGAAGCTTGGGAATCAATATATTTACCAGTGGGATTGTTTTTGGCCCTTTTTATTCTCTATTTTATTTTATCGTACTATGAATAGGGTATTTATATGTATGTAGGCATTGGTAGCAATTTTATTATATTTTAACATTTTATGTTTTGGAGTTGTGTTTGTGTACATGTACCATATTCAAAGGAAAACCATGTGATTTTTATAGTTACTTAGCATTAGTATCCATCCCATGTCCTATTGAATGTCGGGTTTGGGAATCTACAATCAATATATCACAATTTAGGTGATATTCAGTGGGTCAAGTCATGAGATAGTTCAATCAGATGGATCATTATCATATGATCAGAGTTCAGAGTCTTTGTTTAGTGGTGAGGTTTGGTTTAGATATTATGGATATATTGTAAGAGTTTTTCCGATTTGTCTTCCATTCTAGGAAATCCATTTTTGGTGAAAAATATTATTTATGCATTCACCATGAATTTGATAACCTCTTGATGTATTATCACATATAGGAACTAATTATAGGGAAAATATTTCTACAAGCGTCATATATGAATAGATTTGTTTTCTATTTCCTTCATTCAGATCCCCAAATATACTCTTTGATCACGATATATCTTGATTATTTATTAATATTCGTCTATGATTATTCCTTCCAGGATACAAATAATGTGTCATGAGATGACCAGTTGAGTGATGAGGATATTTTTCATTGACACATTTTTGAGTAGTTTTCTCCAGGTGGTCAGAGATTAGTGATACCACATGTAGTGTGTTTCTAATATCCTTCCATGGATTTGAGGGATGGTCGATGACATGTGGGGTAGATGATTAATCCATCAGGTTAAGGAAATGATAAACATAGGTTTACTATGTTGTGTGAGTTCTAGTGATAGGGACCACTGAGGTTATATGGTTATCCAAACCCTAAATTAGTGGAGGATTGTCATGTGAAATGTTCAGTATATTTTAGATTTTACGGACATTGACCGATTAGAAGGTTGTGCTCAAAACAAATATTCTTGTTTGGGAAATAGTTGGTTCTGGTGGTACCAACAGATGAAAAAAAATTTGATGCACATCACAAACTCAAATGTTAGAGATCTCCCAGTCTTCATGGTGATCCATAACCCCTAATCATGTGGTAGAGGTCCAGCATGAGCCTGTAGTGTGAGTGTCCCTATTAGATAGGGTGCCTATCTATGTTGGTCAAAGTGGAAAGACATCTTCAAGGTGAAATGTGGTGTTAGTAGAGACATTTAATGGTGATTTTAGATATGAAATTTTACATGAAATTAATATGGTAACTCCATCCACTAAGATTTCTTCCAATGATGTCTTTAACACTATTTGAGAGAGTCAGTACCACCCAATGAGGATATTGTCGAGGTGTAGTGGATGAGTTCCTTTGAAATGAAAATTTTATTCCATTTATTTATCCAAAGGTGTTGGATTAGTACTTGGATATGGATGATAGGATTGCATGAGGACAAATAACTTCTAGAAATAGAGTCTGGTGACCCATAGGAACCATGTGCGTTCACAGTAAAACATTTGTCTTCACTTTTCTGGTTTCAGTTTAGAAACACGGACCCAATGCACTTTCCCCTAGATCTTTCCCTTGTTTTGATAATTGGAGAAACTAGTATATATTTTTTCTCGATTCATGTGTTTGGAGGTGCCTAAAGAAAGGATTGTTGATCGAACACTTCTGCCACTATGATAAGACTCTGAGAAAATATATATCCTCACACTAAATATTTTCATTGTAGAAATGGGTCCCTATAATGTTTTTATTGTTATGGACAATTTATTCTACCATCAATGCCTAGTTTAGTGTCACCATGGAGGGTTATAATGTTCCTAAGTTGCGGAATAATGTTTTCGTTATATGGTATAATGTAAATCAAATAATGGTTGGATGGGATCAAAAATATAATGATACAACCAATGTTAAATTAGTTGGATTATATGACCCTTTGAGTAGTGGATGATATGATCATTCAGTTTCATACATCATTGGAGGTGTATAATGATTTCATTCTATCCAGGAAAAACTCCCCATCATATTTTTTATTTCATTATTAACTATCACAGGGGATGGTTCAATATTTGTGAAAACTTATCATATTGCCCCATATATGTATGATAAATGAATTTTCCATTAATGGACTAGAAGAGATACATCTTCATAATACCCAATCTGTTTTCCTAGGAAAACCAGCATTGTTCTTGTCCTGACCCGCCTTCACCAAGATGATGGAACGGGTAGCGGATTGCCAGAACCTTCCTTACTCAAGTGGAAGGAGAGATAATAACCCATGAAACCCTCCTTCAATAGGTCCTATAGGGGAGACATGCACCAAGGGTATTTAATTTCACTCAAAAAGTAATTCATTACCCTTTTTATTTAGTAGGATCAAGAGATAAGATATTAAATCCAAAACCACACCAAAATTGGATGTAAAATTTAATCCAAAACCAACAATTCCAATATGCATGTTCCAAAAGTAAATGATAAAAAAGTAGAAGAAATCCCCAAAGGAAATGTTCAATGAAAAGAAAAACAGCAATAGAAACAGTCCTAATGTTCGAGCTAGTACAATAATTAATGATCCCAAATGTCCTCCTGGAAACCTAAAATAATTTTATAACATAGTGTGAGTATATAGGTATACAAAGTGGGGAAAACCAAAATCTCTCATGGATAGTTGGGGAAGAATTGTAATGTCCCGTGGGAAATAAGAGTCAACCAAATCACATAGTAATGAAAACTATCCACCCAAACCACACCAAGGCCCAATCTCCAAATAACACAACATAAAAAAATAATGGTAATAGAACAACGATATTTTGGTAGCCCGTGCCACATTCCCACTGGTTATTGAAGACATCCTACGTGTCAAACCTCTCCCACCATTATCAGTGCAGGCCAACTGCCACACCTCGCCCGCACACACATGGGATATCACAACCACACATCCTGCTCGAAAACACCTGCACCTCAACAATCAAAAATAACAACGTACACACACACACACCTGGGCATGAACAACTACTACCACACCCATAGACACCTTGGAGACATCCCGATGACAATTAGGATACCACAAACCTAGACACACCTAGGCCAACCACCACCATCTACCATGCCCAAATAATATAGGGCTATAATAGACTTTATGCCATCACATCCTGCCCAAATAGTCATGGGATACTTGGGAATAAGAGAATAAATGAAGCTAATAACCATCCACTCATACATGTGTTGGAAAAAACACCCTCCCCGATGAAATTGGGGTGTTCGACATGAAGTGCTCAACTTGGGTGTGGAGCAAATAAGAAACATAAAAACTAAATTATTCATAACAGTAACTAGAACTCATCCCATACTCGGGTTTCCAAAACCAGCCTATACACAAAGAATCTCATTACAATTCATTAATAAAAAAACAACAGTAACAGCCATGTCTCCACTTATTCGCAGAACCAAATCCTTATTGAACCCACTCTTGTTTTCATATTCAAGTGATTCGGTTAAGTAGTTCTTCAGTAGTGGGAAAATAACATGCATAGCCATAAGCCACGAAATGGAAAATACCCAAACAATTATTTATGAATTCACATGATGTTCTATTTTAAAGTTAGAACTGAAAAAGGGATCCCTGAGATCTGTCAAAGTATTGGAACCAAACCAAGCCCCACTATACAGGCCCACACAGTCTAGAATCCAAAAAACAACACTCCACCACAATAGAGAATCCAATACCTATCCACACCGCATCCCAGGAACCAACTGTAAAAATCACCAGAATAGAGCAAGAGAGTTTTCAAATTTGAATATTCCATTCATTCAGTTCCATATTTCAATTTGGATAATTTGGGTGATCAGATAAGGATTCGTCTTTATTTGGAATCCATTTAATCAACTGTGTTTATATGATATACCTTTTTCCTTGTTACAACCATTCACCTATATAATTAAAAAGAAATACATAGGTTCATTATAGCACAATAAAAGACCACGAACAACCATGATTTTCAGTAGGAATATGCTTGTACAATTCAAAACACAAAATCAAGGACAAAGAGTATAACAGAAACATCGGTCACACCCCCCCTTCATTATTGAAAAGTCCATTTATTATCTCATTAAGGTTTGGTTTCATCGACCCCTACAGAAAAAATAGTATACCAACCCGGCATGATTCATAGTAATGAGAGACTTTGTAAAAACCCTACATGGATGATCAACAATCAATGTTTCTCTGCCTGTGCCAAGAACTGTGATGCGTGACATGAAGGGGAGGGACACTGAGGACCCCACGAATTTCCAAGAAAGGCTATAGCATAGGTACACCACTCGCCTCAAGGAGGGGACTCCAAACACACCAATGGGGATAAGGAAACTAGCCACGAAGAAGAAGAAAATAATTCTAGTGTGATATAAAGTGTTGAGATCCTAGAGTTACGGGAAAAGAATTTTGAATGGCTTTAAAGGTGGATCATAGTTTCACCAGGAAGTTGGGCGGTTAAACACAATGGTATTAATTGTTATTTAAGTTCTCATTAGGGTGGTGGTAGTAATAGATGTGAGTTAATGGATTTTATTTAATGAGATGAAATTTGTAACAAAGACATGTGGTATGGGTCCGTTGATGGTCTCCCCACACATAGGGGGATTTAGATATCATTTAAGGGAATTAGAAACACCCTTGAACAACTTTAAAATGATAAAATATTGAAAAGTGGAATTACTGGAAAAATTGGGGAAGAATAACCCAACAAGCCCCCCCCCCCCCTGTGGCACCGATTGGTGGCTCACAGATGGTTGACACCGCGATGACATCCTGGAACCAAGAATCCACCCTTAGGATCTGGACTTGATGGGTCTAGGGACTACTAAACACCAAAACATTAGAAAAGGGGTGGACTAGGAGGGTCTGGGATATTACATTAGATACCTCTTGAACTATTCTCGTCAGTGAAAATCAAATCTAGACCCAAAAAGAAGAGTGGGGTCCAAACAACCACCTCAAAAGATTCCTCTCGGAGACATACCACCACAATCAAACATACAGAACCCAATGATCATATTGTCCTGACGCACATGTCGGGGAGTTCTTTCCTCTATGTAAAGAATATATTCTCTTTGGGTGGCACTGACCTGCCCGCATGGGTTTAATCACATCCACCTTAATACTTCTTGGTTAGGGATCAGTTCATACCTTCCCCACATATATGGTCTTTTCATAAAAATCCACCAGGGAAGGAAAATAAAGCATCCCATAATCTAATATGGTCATCATTACATCACCAACAAGTACAAAACAAAACTCAATTCAACTATGGTTACTAGGTGAGAATCTCTGCCTCCCGTTCCTAGGTACTCTCTTCGATCCCACCATTCCTGCACTATAGATGAACCAAAGGGATGGTTTGTCCATCAATCACTTTCTCCTTACGATCCTCGATCCTCAATGATCTCTCCAAAAATGTAGCATCATTTCCTATATCCAACTCTCCCCAGTAAATGACATGGGATTCATCCTGTAGATATAAACAAAGATGGGAGACATGGAAAATGTCATGGATCCTTTCCAACTAAGGTGGCAATGCCAACTGATATGCCACATCTCATACTCGCCCCAACACTTAGAATGGCATGATGAACCGAAGAGGGAGCTTTCTCCCCTTATCAAACCTTCACTACCCATGTATAGTGCAATCCTTAAAGAACACATGGTCTCCAAAATAAAACTCCAAGGGATCCTCCTATGATTGTCATACGATTTCTGCCAGTCCTAGGCTACATTCATCCTCCCATGAACAAGCTGAACCTTCTCCGTTGTGCTCTGAACTACCTCTGGTTCAATAACACCTTCCACTCCAACCTCAGTCTAGCACATGAGCGAACGCCACATCCTCCCATACAAGGCTTGAAACAATTCAATGACAATATCAGAGGGATATATTTTATAGTAGGAAAACTATACCAAGGTGAAATTTCATTCCCATGATCCCCTGATGTCCAAAACACATTCCAGTAGCATATCCTCTATTGTCTGGATGGTTCGCATTGTCTTCCCATCATTCTGGGGCTGGAAAGTTGTGCTATGGAATAGATGTGTTCCAAAAGCATGCAGCAATACCCTACAGACACAGCAGGTAAACGACACATCTCTATCCGTTAATATGGACCTCAGAACTTCATGAAACCTCACCACCTCATCCACATAGCTCTATGCTAAGATATCCACCGTACTAGACTCCTTGATCACCAGAAAGGGAACTGATTTCATCAATCTGTCTACCACTACCCAGATAGCATCATAGCCTCCTTGATCCCAGGGTATTACTGTGATGAAATCCATCTAGACGTCATCCCACTTCCACTTGGGGACATGTAAAGGCTATAGAAAACCTCCTGGGAAGCAATGTTCAGCCTTCACCTACTGACACACCAGGCACCTTTCCACGAACTCTACCACTACTCGTTTCACCCTGGGCCACCAAAACAGTTACCTCATGCCTTTGTACATCTTTTAAACTCCACGGTGTACCTCTACATTTGTTTTTTTAACTCACAAAGAAAACCCTCGTGCATCATCTCTGGGACAAACAACATCCCCCAAAAATGTATCTGATTCTACCCATCCTTCAACCACCCTATAAGAGCATTGCCTTGTTTTACCTGATTACACATCACTTCAATATCTATGTCTCCCCACTGAGACTCCTCCACCTTCCATCAATACAGTGGATTTCACTGTTATCTAAAACAGACAACCACTACCACCATCCAACCATTCATCCACGTGTTGGGAAGCCAACTCCTCTATTGCCTTCTAAGAATCCACATATTATTGAACAACATCCCTCTTTGAATTCCTGCACAAGGAATTATCCAAAATATTACCCTTACCATTTTTCTAAGAGATATCAAAGTTGTAGTCCTAAAGAAACTATACCCACCATTGTTTTCACAAGTTCAGGTCCCACTATGTAAAGATATGCCTCAAACTCTAGTGATCCGTGAAGACCACAAAGTGTTCCCTAATGAGGTAATGCAGCCACATAATCAATGCGAACACTAACGCAGCAAGCTATATGTCATGGGTGGAATAGTTATGATCATGAGTACATAACTTCCTAGACCCATAACATATCACTCCCAACTGGTTCATCAGAACACACCCCAAGCCAAGTACAGAAGCATCACAAAATACCTCAAACAAAAACCCTTCTTCTGGTGACCTCAACACTAGGGCACTAACCAACTTACCCTTTAGATGATTGAAGGCCTCCAAGAACTGCTCGCTCCACATGGAAGCCTGGTCCTATCTAGTAAAAGATGTCAAGGGAGATTCAACTCGAGAGAAGTTGGGTACAAACCACTGATAATAGCCTGCTAGACCAAAACAATTGTGAACCTCTATCACATTTTTGGGTTCATCCCTGAAAACAACCTCTTAAACCTTTGACGAGTCATCCTATACCCCTTTCTGAGACACCAAGTGTCCATGGAAGATCACTTCTCATGTCATGAACTTACACATGGAAAATTCCCCATAGAGTTGGTGGTGTCGAAGGATTTCTAAGACCATACTAAGTTGAATAGTATGCTCCTCCATTGATCATGAGTAGATCAAAATTTCATCGCTGATCAAAATGAAAAATTGGTTCATAAATTCATAGAAAACATAGTTCATGAGACCCCTGGACATAGAAGGTGTGTTTATAACACCGAATGGCATGACTACAAACATCAAGGCGACCCTACCTGCACCTGAAAGTAGTCATTGAAATATCATAGTCCTTCACCATTTACTAGTGATACCTAGAATGTACATCGATCTTAGAGAACCAACCTGCTCCCCTCAACTTGTCAGAGCGATCATCTATCCTCAGATTAGGGTAAAATTTCTGGACCATTACCTAATTCAGTCTCTTTTAGTCTATGCACATCCTGAGACCACAATCTTCCTTTTTTTCAAACAAGACTGGAGCACCCCATAGTGCCATGCTAGGTCAGACAAAACCATTCTTCATCAATTTATCAATCGGATTACACAACTCCCGCAACTCCAAATTCCCCATCTGATAAGGAGACATGGAAATTAGATGGGCACTGGGTTGCTAGTCTATCATGAACACATCATCACTTAGAGGGGTTGGAGTCGCCACTTCTTCAGGGAAGATGTATATGAACTCAATGAAGATCCCCTGGACATCCACCATCAATGTATCTGCCGACTCTACTGGCATCTTAGCTAACATGGAAAGAGGGGCTCCCCTTATTGACTTCCTTCCTGCTAACCCCAATCAACGGAAAAGGTCACACGTTGTCCATCATCATCCCAGAAAAAGACTCTTCTTAGGAAACAGTTGATTACATCATATACCGAAAACAACCAGTTGATGCCTAGGATAACAACATATTGTTGTACCTGCAATAGTAGAAGATCCCTGCTAGACTGATGTGGCCCTATCATCAGTCTACACCCTCAACAAAGATAAAACATGTCATTCTAAAATTTGATTGGCATACTCAACATGAGGGGAACTAGAAGTCCCTCAGAATCCAAACTGAGAGCACATGCCAGACCGGGTGAAACAAAGGAGTGTGAAGTTCATGTATCAAGCAAGGCATAGACAAGAGCACTAAACATGATAATCCTACCTTGAATGACATTCAGACCTGCCAGATTTGCAGCCTCTACTACTAGTAACTAGCCACACCTTGATCATCTACCCCTGGGCAGATGACCACCTCCCCTACCATGCCCTGGTCGAGGTTCCTAAGGAGTTCCATGAGGCTGACCTCCTCCTCTAACATATTCTCTCATAGGAGCGAGAGCTCGTTGTTCGTGCTACTACTGCTACTTATAGGGCCTAGCTAGAAGATGTTGCTGCTGAGGTGGGCACTGAACCTGCCCAACCCCACTATAATGTGCCATGTCTGGGGAATAATTTTGAAGGTTCCCATAGCTTCCACTGATGAACCACCTCGGTCTTGGGTCCACGGGGAAATGGAAAATATCGGGAGATCAAAACTGGAACAACTAGGGACTTCTCCCCACTAGTTGAAGCTTAGAAGGCCCTGACACTGGAGGCCAACTGCAAACTGCCTTCCCCTTTGATGATCCCAACTGGCTTCCCTTTCATGGCAGACCATCTAGTGTGTTCATCCTCTCTACCACTTTAGCCTTCTTCTGGACCACCAAGTATGTCGGTAGGGTGAAGGGAGTAACAACATATTGAAGAGAAGTTCAGATTTCCACCTCTAAATGTCTCGCCCGAGACTCCTCATCCAAAAAAAGTTCTGGAGAAAAACAAAGGGTATATTAAATCAGAAAACCCAACTCCCTCACTAACATGCTCCACTGATGGAGGGAGAGCTACTCCTGCCTCTTTTCAGCCTTCATCGTGGAAGAGAAGAAATCCACTCGGAAATCCTTCTCGATGTCATTCCTTACAACCTCAGCCTCCCTCTTCTCCCCAACGTATTGAGTCCACCATTGATGTCCACTCCCAAATTCTGGCTTACAGTGATAGGAACCCATCATTCTATCGGTGCTCAGATCAAGTGGAAAGCTATCACCAGCTCCTCGAGACAACTCTCTATCTCTATGGCTGAGACACTACCCTTATACTTCCCGAGGGTCTACCACTGAAAGGCATGACACATCCTCTTCCACTGGTCATCCTCCTCCTTGCGATCATCCCTCTACTAATCAGCCAAGACATCCTCCTGGGCCTCGATTTCCCGTACTACTTGTGGTCATCACCTGTTTTCCATAGCGACAAGGTAAACAAGGAATTCCTATGCCCAAGTAGTGTAGAATATTTCTTCTAAATTTTCTTAGACTTTTTATTCCTTTTAAATCCCCAAAATACACAAGAAACAACAGAAAAAAAGTCATTATGATGCATATACCAATCCTAGGGTCTCTACCCTGAAATCCATGTAGCCTCACTTGGTCATTCAGTTAGCCCAAATTCATTGCATCAGATCACAGTGGGCCCTAAAATCCAATGTCCTAGACTATCTTTTCTGAACTATTTCACAAACCTTGTTTTCATAACACTGTTATCCTACCATCCCATGTAATCATACCTATGTCTTACTCTAGACTCCATCCTATCTCTTGAGATCCTCTGATACCATTCAGCCACGATCCGTCTCTACCAATATGAGGGAAGGGGCATCAGTTTTCCAAACCCTACCTTCCTCAAGTTGAAGGAGATATAATGACCTCTAAAATCTCCCTTCAATAGGTCTCAGAATGGAGACTTGCGCCAAGGGTATTGAATTTCACACAAAATGGAAGACATTACCCTTTTTATTTAGTTGGATCAGAAGATAAGATAGTAAATTCCAGAAAAACAAAAACTGGAGGTAAAAGTAAATACAAAACCAACCATTCCAAAATGCATGTTCAAAAAATTAAATCCAACTAAAGTACAAGAAAACCCCAACGGATTGTACCAATGAAAAGGAAAACAACAATAAAAATTATCCCACGGTCCGAGCTAGTATGATCCCGCATGATATCTGATGTCCTATTGGAACCAAGAATGAAGTTTATACACATAGGGTGAGTAAAAAGGTATACTCAGTGGGGAATTACAAAAGATCTCATGCACAAATGGGGAGACATTCTAATTCCCTATGGAAAATAAGAGATAACCAAAACACCTACCAAGGAAAACAATCCACCAAAACCTCAATAAGGCGCACTCTCCAAATAATTAATGTAAAATAAGTAATAGAAATAGCACATCGATATTTTGGTACCCCACGCCACTTTCCCCCTAGTTATTGAAGATATCCTATGCATCAAACCTCTCTCCTCATTCTCACCGTAGTCCCACTATTATACCTCACCTGCACACACTTGGGCTATCACAACCACACATCATACCCGTGAACACCTAGGCCATAACAACAGAACATAACCATGCCTGCACACACCTAGGTCTGAACATCTACATCCACGCCCAAAGACTCATGGGCCTCATCCCGATGACACTTGGGAAACCACTAGCCCGCACACACCTGGGCCAACCTCCACAACGTACCATGCTTGAAGAATCTAGGGATATAATGGAGATCTAGACATTACAACCCGCTCGAAGAGTCAGGGGATACTTGGGAAAGGGAGAAAAAATAAAGCTAATAAACATTCACTCATAGAAGTATTGGGAAAAACACCATCCCCCATGAAATTGGGGTGTTTGGTACGAAGTGCTCATCTTTGGTGTGGTGCTAATAATAAACATAAAAACGAAATTATACACATTTGTAAAAATCACTCAACCTATCCTAGGGGTTTCTAAACCATCTTATATAGAAACACCCTCATTACTATTCACTCATAAAAAATCCCAACACCCATGACCAAGTCGCAACATATTTTTGGAAACCTAATCCTCACTGAACCCGCTCTTGTTTTAATATTAATGTGATTCCATTAAATTAGTTCATCACTTCTGGAAAATTAACATGTATATCCACAAGACAAGGAATGGAAAATATCCAAACATTTATTTAAACATTCACACCAAGTTCTCTTGTAATGTCACAACAACAAAACGGATCAGTGAGATCCCTCAGTGTAGTGGAACTAAACCAAGCCCCACCATACGGCCCCACCTGGACTCATATCCAAATACCGACAACTGCACCATAATAGAGGATCCCATCCCCATCCACATTGCTTCCCATGCATCAACTGTATACATCACCAGAACAGAGCAAGGGTGTTTTCAAATTTAAATATTCCATTCATTCAGTTCCGTCTTTTGGTTTGGTTAGCAGGTGTGATCACACTAGGATTATTATTAATTGGGAATCCATTTAATCATCTGAGTTTACATGATTTACCATTTTCCATATTACAACCAATCAACACTATAATTAACTAGAAAAAAGAGGTTCATTAGTGCATAATAAAAGACCACCAACAGCCATGATTATCAGTGGGCATAAGCCCGTACAATTTAAAACACAAAATCAAGGATAAATAGTTAAATAGAAACACTGATCACACCCACCTTCATTAATTCAATGTCCATTTATTATCTTAGTCATCTTTGGATTCATCCACCCCCACTAAAACAATATCATTCCCACCCCGCATGATACACAGTAAAGAGAGATTAAGGGAAAAAACTACTAGGATGATCAATGATCGATGTTCCTCTCAACTCACCAAGAAAAATGATGCACCACATGAAGAAGATGGAATCCAAGGACTCCATGAATGATAAGTAAAGGTTGCAGCACTAGAGAACCACTCGCCTCAGGAAGGGGACATAAATACACTAATGGGGAGAACGAACCCAGCTAAGAAGTAGAAGAAAAAAAATCTAGTGAAACAAAAAGAGGTGGGGTCCAAGAGTTATAGGATATGATTTTTTTAATTGATTTAAAGCATATTGTGGTTTCACCATGCGGTTGGGTGGTTACACACGATAGGATTAATTGTTATTTAATTTCACATTGGGGAGGTGGCAGTAACAGCTATGAGTTAAAGTATTTTATTTAATGAGAGGAAATAGGTAACACATACACAAGGTATGGGTCTACTGAGGGTCTCCCTATTCTTAGGGGACTTTAGATATCATTTAAGGGATTTAAAATGGAATTGAACCTCTTTAAAATGATAAAATACATAAAAGTGGCATTACCCGAAAAACTGGGGAAGAAAACCCCAACATGACCCCCCCTGTGGCACTGATCGGTGACCCACCATTTGTTGACAACGTGATGACATCCTGGAACAGAGACACTGCCTTTAGGATCTAGACCTGTGGGGTCCAGGGCATGGAAAAGGCATGAAATTTGGTAACGCGATTGATATGGAGGGTCAGGACCATTACAGTTATCTAAAAAGATTGATGAGAAGATGATGTTATATTTAGAATGATGTCATTAGAACTAGTTGACTATAATGGTAGAGTATCCACCCTTTATAATTGATAAGTTAGTCACCCAAAGTCTTAGGTAAAATTGGTTCTTGGAGTTTTACCTAAAGACATGTTATCACCGTCACTGGGATTGAGTGGAGGACATATAAAATGTGAATTTTTTATCTTGTGGTAGTTACATTAAGATCATAGTGACACCTTTTATATGGCCCATCCTTAAACCTTACTTAATCTTGAGTTATTACAAGATTACACGTTGAGGATATTTTCAGGTTTAGAGTTTTAGATAATTAGATCATAAAACTTGCATTTCATTCCACATTTAAATAAAGTGGTTACATAAAATATATATTCTTTTTTCCCATCAACGGAAACACATTTAAAATAAAACATGGATTCATTCTTGACACATTCTTGACACTATCATCATATCATGTACCCTTCCCTTGACCTGTGAAAAAAATTTCAAAAACATGGGATGAGCTTAAAAAGCTCAGTAAGGGATATAAAAATATGGAAAGGTAAATGAGTACATGTATACATATGAATGAAATCATACTTTACCCATAAAACATAAGCATTTTAACATAACTTATAAAATCATGAATAAATCATCATAAGACATAAAGGTAACCGGAGGCATTCATAACATTCTTACATAGGGAGTAACCCTCTTGGTTACTTTTGGAATACCCACCATAGTATATTCCCTAAATCTCTTCGGAGAAACCTTAAAGTTTCACTCCTTCGTGTTACCCAATGCATTGGAGAGCTATATCGGGCTCACCCACCCTTAGTTAATCACGGAACCACCCGTATTCATAAACAATTCCCAAGAACCATAACATAATCATAGAACATAACCTAAGCACAAAAAAAAGATAACATTCCCACATTGTAATAACAATATAGCATTTTAAGATAATGAAATAATGAATCCATTCTAAAAAACCATTTTCCAAACCAAATAAAACATTTAATAAAGAAATTTTTGAATCAAAGTGTCCCATTCCACTTTGATGCTTTTAACATTTTAAACCCTTAATATCCATATAATCAAATCCTTAAAATCATTTTGAAAACATGGATATTAATGAGAAATATTTATAACATTAAATCATTGAAACATTTAAAATGATATTTTAGTTAAAGTGTTTTTAACAAAATGAGAGACACTTGAATACAATAATTGAGGAATAAAATTTAATTAGAACTTTATAATATCATGATAATAGAAGGATTAATGATATAATATTCCAAAGGACAGTATATACACCACATAAGAGGTAACTGGTGCATAAAAACAATGAAGTTTCAATAGAAATGTAAAATGAGATGAAATCCATAATAAAGAAGGTATCCTTAAATCAAGGATAAATCAATCTCATAATTATTTGTGGAAAATATAAATACACCCAATATAAGTGGATATTTCATGTAAAAAAATCAGAGGTTATTCACACATATTCAAGGGATGACATATTCAATAACTACATGTTGAACCCAAAGAAATCGAAATTGGGTTAAGAAGTTCCCTTGGTAAAATTCGACAGCCTAACGGCGTCACATAAAATTTTAGAAAAAGAGTTGATGAGAGAGATAAAGGGTATCTCATCACTTGGACATAAAATTTAAATCAATAAGGATATAGAATAACATATCCCAACATTAAAATATGTAAATTAAAAGACCCAACAAAAGAAGTCTTTTAAAAAGAGGAGGGTGAAAGGTTCCCTTACCGACTTGTGTATCTTTCAAAACATACACCCCATGAAATAAGGACAATACAACATTGATGTTAATACTCATAAACAAAAGTATATTAAACAAACAGTAGAATAATGGGCAGTACATATACCACTCAAAGGAAATTGTGGCAAATGTAGCACAAATCTCACGGGAGTAAAAGTGAGATGAAAAATCCCTTACGAAAACTCGGCAGCCTATCGACGCCACTTAAAACTTCCAAAAATGGATTGATGAGATCAAATAGGGTCTCTCATCATATTAATATAAAATGTAAATAATGAGTAATATAAAAGAACATCCCCTAACATAACAAAGAGGAGCTTAAAAGATGTGACATAAAGGAGAGTACATAAAAAGAAAGAGAGATGTTAGATCTCTTACGAAAATTCGGCAGCCCAACGACGCCACTCAAAACATCCAAAATGGATTGATGAGAGAAAATAGGGTATCTTAACATATGAACATAAGAAGTAAAGTAGGATTAATATAAAAGAACATCCCAATCATAAGAAAGATGATCTTAAAAGGAATGACATAAAAGAGTGTACTTAAAAAAGAAAGAGAGGAGTAGGATCCCTTACCTCAAGTCCAACTTGTCTTGTTCGTTTCTTTATATTCCTGAATAATAAACATTGGTAAATTTATAATTTTCTTAAGGAACCCCTATAATGATTATTATTCAGTTCATATCACATATTTTAATGTTATAATGATTGGTTAATAATATGAGTTCATATCAGACGTTTTTGTCGATGTTTGGTACGTGAGTCAAAAATTGAATTTGTTGGAACATAATTTTCCATGTAGTTATAGGTACATCATATCCATAATAGTATTGATGTTTTAAATATCATATATATCCATTATATATTCATTTTATACTATTATATAGCATTTGGAGATAAAAAACGAAAAGCACCATTCATGGAGACGGTAGGTCGTACGTACGCATGAACGCTACTTTCATTTTTTCTTTTGTCATATTAACGAAATTAAAAATAAATGATATATAAATATATATATATTATAATTCCAGTATAATATATTTTATATAGGTCACATATGTTCATTGATTTCATTTTTATACGTTCCATGTATTTCATGTACGAGTCACATCACTTGAGGGGGCGGTAGTCCACACTTCCTCATATGAAATTATCGCATTTACACAACATGAAAAGAATAAAGGTATGGTTTAAATATAAAATACAGAATCATATAGTAAACATAAATACCATATATATCATATATAAAATACAATTACATCATAATGGCCACCTTTAAAAGTGTTAAAAGAATATTGAACAATCATCGTTTCGTGAGGCAGAAAATCACCAACCACAGAAACAGAATGTTCTTTAACCATTAGACGAAGGTGTGGGTAAGTGTATCTCGAATCCTTCTTATAAAAACATCCTATTATATTGAAGATACTGGAGTTGTCTCAAAATAAATGAATAAAAATAGTTTAGAGGGTTGGAGAAGAAAAATAAAACAAAAGGACACAAGTGAAGACATTATCTTAAAATCAGGCAACTCCCTTTGGTTTGAGCTCAACGGCTTCCTTGGGCAGACTTCATCCCAAAATGAGGCATCAATGAGTTATAGGGGGTGTGGAGAGACAAAATGGGCAGGGGTTGGCCGAGCCAAAGGCTTTGAAGTGTGGGTAAGGAGGTAGTGGTGGGGGCCTTTTATAAGAGGTGGGGAGGGGCACTCTTGGAAAGTAAGGAAATGATACTTTATTTTAGAATGCGTTTCGGATTTTAATGGTCCCAAATTGATTTGATTCGAGGATAAGGTGATAAGGGTTCGAAATCCACCCATACAATATGTTTTGGACATGTGTAGGTCTTAGATTTTAAATTATCTTTCCATTTTATTTAAATTGTTAAATAATGAGGTCATCGCTGCATCATCATGATGTCATAAATAATTTAATTTATTTATTGTCTAAAAATTATAAAAAAATACTATGATGGAGAAAATATTTCTATATTTCTAATGACTATTTATATTCCAAAATATAATTTATGTAGACAAAATTAATAATATTTTACTTAGGTGATACATTCTTTTTTACATTAAACATTCTTTAAAAATAAATAGATAAAAAGTCACTTTCTCACAAAAGTGATTCCATGGGGCCCCAAAGTCTAGCACAAGGCATCCCATGGTTGGACATGAGACAAACAGTATCCTTAGGACACATTTTGTGGTCATTTTTTATTATTTTTTTATTATCTTATTATCTTTAACTACCCGATTACTCATTAATCAAGATAATTAAAGATAAATACCGTCGTTACTATTCATAATGTGCAAAAACAAAAGATTCTTAATTACATAATTTGGACCTTATGATTCCAAATATGTAATCCATTTTACCAAATTCCAAACACATAAATTTCAATAAGTAATTTAAGAAAAACTTCCCGTTTTCAAAACAAATAGCAGGTTTTTTAGAAACAATATTTATGAAAAGTTTGGCACTTGTTTATGCACAATTCCAAAGTGGAATTAATCCCAATGACCATCATTGGATTAAATGGTAAAAATATATTCCAATTACACTTTAAAAAAGTTAAAAGGATAATATAACCATATATTTAAATTATATGAAAAAGAAGTTTTGATGTAAAATGCTATATTTTTCACTATTCATTGAAAAATGAACATTGTCAGAAAAATACCAAAAATTAACCCAAGGTAAATTTCTATGTCCAAATCATAAATAATATGTTTATTTGAAAAAATAGAGCTTATAATATTGTCAAAAGTTTTATTTAAAAATGGTTTTCCATCCAAAGGTAGTAAAACAATCTTTTAAAAATATTAGTGTATTCAATGCTTAAGATTGGATTCATTTGTATTTTAAGCCTCTAAAATTTATTGGATAAAAGTAAAAACATTTAACACACATATATAATCATAATTTAGTTATTTATATTCATTCCTGCCAAAAAAATGGCTATGTGTTAACTACTATTTAAAGTAATATTATTTTATTATTAGAGTGCAACGTAAGATTTCAAAGGAACTCGTTGTTGCGTATTGGGTAAGCCATCGAGCATAGAGTTCCATTTAAATTAATATTGACATTTTTTCCACAAATAGGGATAAATATAAAAATGTCATATTCTTTATTTACCTGGGGTGTTACATCCTTACCCCCTTTTGGAAATTGCGTCCTCGCAATTATAAAACTGGGCTTCAAAACTCCATTGAATGTCCCACATCGGAAAAGGAGTAAATTAAACTATCACTTTAAAAAAATAAAGGGATGTACAAAGGTCACCCGAGTTAACCCATAATATGATTCCATGTATGAAAATATGGACATTGAGGAAAAAAAAGGGTCATGTTCTGATGGAGAGTGATAGAAAACATGTTTAGGAGAAAGTTAACCACAAGAAAATCACAAACTTGTGATGGGTTAAACGGTATTCGATTCCCCAGTAGGAAATGTTAATAGACAACATATTTGTTTTAAGTTACTTTTTATTGAGGAATTTATTCATAATGAAACATAATTACTTATCATGTTGACTTTCAACTTTTATTAGATTTATTACACAAACTCATACTTTCCCCAAAAGACGAGTATTTAGGAAGACTTTTCACATTAAGAGTACTATAATCAACTTCTAGAGAATCACCTAATCCACAAAAGAGAACTATATACATTCCATGCCTTTAGACTTTATCCAAAACCAAAACCAAAATGGTTAGTACAAGATTAGATAATCCAGAAAAGGATAACCCTTTATAAAAAGAAAATCAATTCATATTCTCCAAAATTTGTCCAACAAAACCAAAAGTTCACGGAGGACCATTCGATAAAAAATTTGTCCATAAAATCCTTCAAAGTAAACCAAACTGAGATTGAAACCCAAATATTTGAAGGTTTTAGTCACATAGTCTTCCAAGTTAAATCGTAACATTTATCTCCAAACAACATCAATTGCTCTTAAAGTCTCGTATTGAAGAGTAATTACCCTAATAAAATATCCCCCATGATAGGATGATATATTTCCATAGATAACCCAAAATCAAATTACTCTTTATTCATAAAATCATCTAACTAAAAAGAATCAGTTGAACAAATCAGGGACTTCACGTAGTCTAGTGGTAGGCGATAAATACCAGTTGCACTTTGGTTGTGGGTTCGATTCCCGTAGCTCTGTCCGACGTGACGGGTTGTCACATGGTCTGCGTGTTGTCCTTTTTCCAATACTATATAATTCTCAAATCATTCCCCAGAAAGAGATAAAATCATCAAAAATGACCATAACATAATTTAACCTCAATTTTATCTCATGCCTTTCACTTCCATCATAACATATAGTAACCCATAATTACCTCAAAAGTAAGGATCATATAAACCCAAATGGTTAATTATAACTATGTCCACAAAGTAACAAATAACTATTCCTTGAATAAAATTTTCATATATTAAACATTAGGGTTACACATACTATAAAAAGTCTTCTAATGTAACCCCATCAACAAAAGAGACTTAATACTCTTAAGAATTTCACAATAACTCTTGATTCTCTTATATGTTGACTTCATACTCATTCAACATTTTTCATGATCCATTAACCATTCATTTCCAACGTATTCTGAAATACATCTTTCCTACAAAAAAAATCATGAATCATATCCTAAGATTCCAAAATAGGAAAACAATAGTTATGAAATTATCCATACATTTAATTGGTCATCTTCAGTTTCTTCATCCTCAATCAGAATGGAAGTAGGTATTGGTAGACGAACATTTGTACGATCTTGGTGATCCCTGTTTCGGTGCGGATGTGCGTCGGGTTACGCTGTTCCGCCAGGACGCGTTCGCGCGTGCACCCGTCGACCCGAAGGGATGGGCGCGCGGCTTGTGGCCCCGCAGTCCCGCTTTCCAAGGGCGGGCGGCATTCGTCCCTTATTCAGGGGCGTCTGCTCCTTGATCAAAACCGGGATGATGGGATGTCGGCTCCTCCTTCCGTGGACGTCTCCTCGGAACTTGTCGCCTAATCCGGGTCTCCCTCATAGATTTAAGAATGTTCGTGAATCTCGTTCCCGGCGCCATATCTTCATGGACATCGGTTAATTACGCTGCTTCCGCCCGGACGCTCCAAGGAGTCTGGTCGGGGCAGCAACCTGCGGTGAGGAGACCGGGTGGCTCTGGGTGTCGGGCGCGTGTCTTAACACTGCGCCTCTGCATGTCTGCCTTCCGTCCCTAATAGGGCTTCTCGAAGGCGTGATGGCCTGAGGCATCCCGCACTGGGTGCGGGGAACTGTGTTACCTGAGGTTTTCCTCAGCTTCCCATGTTTAACATGGGGTATGCCGCGAGTTTAACGTCCAGCGGGGACGGCATCGGACTGATCAACACGAGGAGTGGATCAGATGACAGAACCCCTTGCGGGGAACCTCCAACGCTGGGGCCAGCACATGGGCGGCTTCCCGAGTGAAGTGGAGTGGAATGAAATGGCATGACCCCACCGGGATGTGGCGGCCCGGGTGAGGATCAGGGTGGATGATGGAGTGAGAAGCTTGGACCCCGTAGGGGCTTCCTACATACCGCGCGTAAGCGCGGATCAAAGTCAGCGTAGTTCGGGTGTACAGTTTAACGTCATGCTGGATGTCGGCAAGCCGACTCACGAAGAGGTCGAGGCCGCCGGGCGGAGGATTGAACCGAACCACCTCGCACAGAGGGGGATGGAACGGCCGGGTGGATCACAGTTTCACGTCATGTTGGACGATAAAAGGAGAAATAGAAAAAGGGGCAGTGGGGAAGCACAATGGAGATACACATGTGAAGTCCCCCATATAGGCGGATTCATAGGTGAATCAACGCAAGTGTGAATCCGGGAGGGGTCCACTGATGGACGAACCGACGTAAATACGACCGGGACGACCAGGTGGTGGGCTTGAACCTCGGAGAGGCTTCCTACGTACCCTGTTTAGAAGACACGGATCAAAGTCCACGTAGTTCGTTCTGGAGAGAGAAATAGAAAAAGGCAGTGGGGAAGTGCAATGGAGATACACATGTGCAGTCCCCCACAAGAGCGGATTCATAGGTGAATCGACGCAGGTGTGAACCCAGGAGGGGTCCACTGATGGACGAACCGATGTGAATACGACCGGGACGACCAGGTGGTGGGCTTGAACCTCGGAGAGGCTTCCTACGTACCCTGTTTAGAAGACAGGGATCAAAGTCCACGTAGTTCGTTCTGTTTGCAACACTCTACCCCCGTGGGCGAAGGCCACTCCAATCCCGACATCCCTGCAGAGACGGGCGGGTGGGGGCCACATCCAGACCGGGGGGATCCTGCTTGCGAGACACGAGATCAGGTGATGCGGACGGTTTAACGTCTTGTCGGACAAAGTACAGTTTAACGTCGTGTGTTGAGGATGAAGACACTTGGCAGTTTAACGTCTTGCAGCGTGGACGATATGATGGGCAGTTTAACATTGTGCAGCTTGGACGTGTGCAGTTTAACGTCATGTGGGACGAATGCAGTTTAACGTCATGCGGGACGTAAACGCCTGGCAGTTTAACGTCTTGCAGCACGGACGTGGCACAGTTTAACGTCATGTTGGGCGTATGCTGCCGCCTAATGGGTCCGTGTCACTTCGCGCAAGCCTGGAGGGCCGCAGGGGAAGACAACGCACGTTGCGGGCACCCGGGATGAAGGTCATCGGGCGCCACGCAGGCGGGTACCCTCAGGGGGTCAAAGGGGGAGACCCTGGCGGCTCGCGCGCAAAAGAGGAGCTTTGCGCGCAATACCGCGGGTCGGCGCGCAAATGGGCGGGCTGGCGCACAATTGGGCCAGCACTTTGCGCGCGAATGATAGAGATTGCACGCACCGGGCTTCGGATAGCGCACGGGGGCAACAACTCATTCTTTAATGAATGGACACTTTGAAAATGGGGGGTGCGCGCAATCGTGCTGGATTGCGCGCACCCGGGGGCAATTGCGCGCAAGAGGCTTCTTTTGCGCGCGAATGCCTTTAAGGGGTTGGATTGCGCGCACGAGAGACTGTTCAAATTCTGGAAACCTTCAAAACGTCGGGGGTCGCCTTATATTTATAGGCAACCCCGGGGCGCGGAATCCGGTTCTCGAGCGCAGAATTCTCTTCGCGGGCGCGGAATCGGGCCCGGCGCTCAAGGGAGCCGCGCAGGCCACAGGCGCGCAAAATTGCGCGCCGGCTCAGCGCATTGCACGCATCCCGGGCGGTTTGCGCGCGGCTCATCAACTTTGCGCGCGGGGCTCCAATATTCCGCGCGAGGCCTCCGGGCCCTCCGGAACGTGCTTCTGACTCCAAATATGACCTCGCTTTCCGCATCCGGAGCTTCGTTTGGGAACAACGGACTTTTCCGGCGTCTACAAAATCCCCCCCTCGGAATCTGATCGGTGAGAGGTCGCAACGATCGGGTTCCGAGGGAGACGCCGGAATGCCGAAGTCCTGGGCGGCGCGGGACTGTGGCGCGCAAAAAAGGGCGTCGGGCGTGAAATTCACCGCTGCGGTCGCGCAAAGCACTTTCTGCGCCGCGCGGACCCCGACCTTGCCTATAAATAGGGGCCATGGGTCCCCCGCACCGTACACTGGCCTTCCGCGCGATAAGCATTCGAGCTCTCGTGCGCGAAATTGCCTTTTCCGGCACGGAATTCGCCCGCTCGTCGCGCAAACCTGTCCGGAATTCGGCCTGCTTTTGCGCGAACACCCGGGGTTTTACGCGACGGACTTCCCGATTGCGCGCCGTCCACTAGGATTACGCGCCAACTCTCAAACTTCTCTGCCGGCCTCGTCTGATCCCACACGCTTCATCCCTTTACCCGCACGACTCCCGGAGTTTCTGAGATGGTCGCGAATCAAGGAAATGAGGGGGATGCCGCCACTCGTATAGCTGAGATGGCGACGAACGAGGAGGTCTACGGAGCCAAGGAGATTGTTTCCAACAATCAATCCCTATTCGACTTGCTGACGCCGGCCCAGAAGACATATCCACTGTCAGACAACCTGCCGCTCTGGAACTTCGGCATCCTAGATGAGGTTCTGGTGCCAGGGTTCGAGGTTGATGCGCCACGGACCTGGGTGACTCGGGAGGACGAGCTTCCCCGCTATAACATCACCAACAATGGGCATCCTGCCAGGGAGACCAGGCACTTAGATGTCTATGTCCTGAACCCGAGGACGCGAACCATTGACGGGGGTGAGCCTACTGCGGAGAATTCTCCAGCCCTCTACTCGAGCACATATCGCCAGAGTGTTACTGACGACACCAAGGGCTGGCTGAAGGACTGGGACTTGCGATCTGGGGGCAATTTCACCAGTGAGTGGGCCTGGGCGTTCTGGGTACGCCACACTTGCGATCAATTCGCGGAGGAGCTGCGGTACATCGGCCTGTTTGAGGCGGTGTGGACGTCGCAGTTCCACTTCTACCAGCAGTCCGAGCTCGGGCCGGAGCTGTTCACCCGCTGGTCTCCAGATACCAACACCTTCCATCTTCACCATGGGGAGGTCGGCATTGGTCTCTGGGACATCCACTGCATCGGAGGTATCCCGCTGGAGGGTTACCGGTACGATGAGTTCCTGCCCCCGAAGAACATCTGGGAAGACAGGTCACGGACTCCCATTCTGACATGGCATCTGCTTGACCTGGCTACGCAGCGGCTCGGGATCAAGGACTTACACAAGGACATAGCCTACAAGGAGTGGTTCGGCCAGTTCTTGGAGCATGACCCGGTGGTCAAGATGCCAGGCAGGGGGAAGCGGTGCCCGACCGCGGCTCAGAGGAGCCGGAACGGGTCGTACTGGCGGGTCCTGGAGACGGGCGACTACCGCTCATGGGGGTACCGCGTCATCGAGGCCCGGGACCCAAATGTCCGGTACGCGGCATTCCTGGCCGCCTTTCTGAGTGGGTGGCTCCTGCCAGTGCGGGACGCGAGAATGGGCGTTCGCCCGGCGACACTGGCGGTGGCGGGCGCTATGGCCGCCAACAAAAGATACAACCTCGGGGTCCCAGTGTTGGCTAAGCTGTATGCCATCCTGGGATGCATCTCACGAGGGGGGTCGCCACGAAGGATCTGTGGGCCCTTTCAATTCTTCCACGGCTGGGTGGCTGCTCACCTTGGTGGGTACACGTTTCCGAACGCCATCATTCCTCCGGGCAACGGCCTGCGACCCTCCCTGCTGAACATTGCGGGGGTCGCTCCGATGACCCTAAGTGAGGAGGGCGTGAGGATTCGGATTGGCAATCATGCCAATTTCATCTTCAGCCCATTCTCCACTACCGTTGGCCAGATGATCGACAACGGGCAGGGTCCGCTGGAGCAGCACGAGTACTTCCTGAACATGCGGGGCGGGGTGCTCGTGGCTCGGATCGACGGGAAGGTGATCTGTGATCCCTACGTGCCAACCCGGTTCGCCAGGCAGTTCGGGTGCCTTCAGCGGATGCCGAAGAGGGTATTCACTGCTGTCCGGGAGGAGACGAACCCTTGCGTCCTTCGCCAGATGTGGCTGATGTTTGCCGCTTTCGGCTCTGGTGACGTCATCACTCTTCCTCCTACCGGGGTCGACGCAGGCTTGGCAACCGAGTACGCCGAACACTGGGCCATCGCGTACCCCGAGGGGCTTCTACGGAAGCCAGTTCGGCGGTTCGAGGTCACCCGTGCGGAGACCGGGCGTCAAGGAAGGAGGCGAGGCGCCGCCACACGGGGGAGAACGGAGGCGCGCCAAGCAGAGGAGCCGGCGCGGGCAGGGACTTCGGCGGCGGGCACATCGCAAGCTGCCGCCACGACTTCAGCGCCCAGAGAGGGGGCACATGCGGCGGTCGGGGAGCGGCTCGGGAAGCAGGTAAGGCGTCTGCTCGAACCCTCCCACGATGCAGTCTTCCCTGCGCTGTGGTCGGCCTGGATGACCCTGCGGCAGTCACTGGGGACCGACGCCATCTGGCGAAAGATACTTAGAGAAGGAATCCATCTGCCAGAGGTCGGGCGCCTCCATATTGCCGACATGGTGGACTTCAACCAGTAGTATGCGTATCTGACGGCCACGGACGAGTACGCGCGCCAACGTGGTCAGCGTGCGGAGCCATCCCTTCTGGTGAAGGTGATGCTCGGTCTAGAACCAGCTCCAGAACAGATGCCGCCGGCGGAAGATGACAGTAGAAACGACTCCGAGGAAGAGGAGGAGATGGGGGAGGATGAAGGCTCCGAGGGAAGATCCCATCAGGGGAGCCCGCGGGAGAACGGCGAGGTGGCCGGCTCTGACAATGTTGATGTCACTGAGCTCCTCGAGGTCCGCTTCTATCCCTACTCACCCCGCTTCATCCATTCTCTTATGCATCTTCTAACCCATTTCTCCATATTTGTCAGGAGCACACAGATGTTGGTCAGGCGTCCTCAGCGGGAGTAGGAGAGGCGCTAGCAGGACAAGGCGGGGGCCAGGCACCCATTATCGAATTGACAAGCGCAGAAGTGTCCCCTGCTGCAACTGTTCCTGCGGCGACCGGGATAGCGGAAGATAACGCTCTGAACTCCTGTAAGTCTCCTTACTTTACTGCTGGTGCTTGCCGTTGACGATCCGTGACTAACCACGGCATGCCCATGCGCAGTGATCTCAACGCTGGAGGCTCATCGGGTTGCCGAACCCGGGCCATCCACGAGTGGACCAGTGGTGGACATGCCGCCTGCTCCGGAACAGACTTCCCACAACGAGCCGGCCCCACCAACTGCTGATCAAGGGGCTACGGACGTCGGCGGTGCTGACATCGGAGAGAGGTCGGGGGCTGACGAGGGTGTCAACGCCGCTGGGGAGAGAGAAGAAGGTCGCCCAGATGTTGGGGAACCTATCCCCCATGAGGACATCCCAGGGGAGGACCCTGCAGCAGACCTGCTGGCTGCCTTCCCTGCCTACCGGCCTGCCGACCCTGAGGAGATGGACGACTCGGACGCGGAGGCGGTCGAGGAGAGCCGGATAGCGCGCCGAAGGGGGTGGAAGTGCATCCAGCGCTTCCTCAAGCGAGACGCATCGGAGTGGCTGGGGCGCATGGGATCACTCCAAACCTGGCTGCGCTTCCTGTGTGCCGGGGGAGCTGATGCTCAACGCCTCCATCTAACGGTCCGTGATTTCATGGCCGAAAAGTTGCGCGAGAGCTGCCGGCGTGCCGACGTCGCACAAAGTCGGGACATGTCGGAGAGCACGCGGGCGCTCATAGTGGCGGAGCAGGAAGTCCGGCGCCTCGAAGGGCAGGCGGCAGAGAAGGAGGCCTTCGTCGTAGCGTGCACTGAGCTTGTGGAGCAACTAACAGCCCAGCTGATTGATGCCCAAGTACAGCTGACGGAGGCGGGCCAACAGATGGTCACACTTCAAGTCGAGCGGGAGCGTGCACAGGCCAGAATCGACGAACTGCGTGTTGCGACCGCCGACGAAGAGAGGGCACGCAGAGAGCGAGAAGCAGCTCTGGAGGCCGCCAGCCAAAGGGTAGCGGCGTTAGAAAGACTTATCCAGCACGCTAATCCCTAAGGGATTTGTTTTTGCCATTCCCAAAACATTTGCTTCCGCTACTCAATATTTCGATCCATTTGTATGAATCACCATATTTATCTGCATCTTTTGGTTTAACATGCTTGACCACAATTCATTGTCTTGCGAGAGCGTTAACCAAGCTTCAGGCATCCGCAATTGGGCCTGGATTTCTAGAGAAAAGAGGGAGGTCATTCCTAGGAAAGGAGACCTCAAGACTAATCAATGTATCATCCCCCCAACTTGTTCCGACACACGAGCGGGACAATGCTAGGGGCGTTGAGATTTTATCCGAACATAGGGAAATGAGAAAGGGTGAATCGCGCGTCCCGAATTCAGAAATCCACAACGGTTGGCCTTCCAGGAAATGCCCAAGACGGCAAGCAGACAATGGATCAATCAACCATACTACTGCGATAGACGGACCGAAGGTCATCATCCATATTGCAGGATGCGGATCACATGTCATCATCAATGCCGCTTTGGGGGTTCCTTCAGGCACAAGGGTGGAAATCCAGATCAACAGGGCATGCGAAGCGTGGGGCGAAGTGACGATTTGTTCGGATAGAATCCAACACTCTCAAAATTGCGCCACCGTGGGGAAAGCGTATTAGGCGGATGCACTAATCTGGCCGTGAATCACCCCAATTCTCAGACAGAACCTCTTTGACGAGGAAACCGTCGCTTCCCATCATTGCGATGGGGCATCCCGAGCTGAATCGGGGAGAATATCACAACTACACCACTTTACCCGAAGTCAGGCCAGACGGCCGGCAACGAGGAGGGGCGGGACCTAGTGATCCCTGAGGCTGGACCCGAGTCGAAATGCCCGGGCGTTCCTACGTACTCCATCAGGCTGGAGATCAAGCCATACGTAGTTCTGCGAGTGCAGTTTAACGTCATGCAGGACGCAGAACCCCGTTTGGGGAGATCTTAGTTTAGGGTCGTAGAGCTCGGACCATAGGGGCATATCTTAGTTTAAGGTCTTAGAGCTCGGACCATAAGGGGAGATCTTAGTTTAAGGTCTTATAGCTCGGACCATAAGAACCTCAAAGTACGCCGCATCGTGGTCCTATCCCCTGGATATGCGAAGATGCAATGGGGAATAGTGTCAAGAGTGTCGAGATTTTGCCTGGTCAGAATGGGAGGTGGAAAATGTGATGTGAATCATGCGGCCATTCACTCAAGGACTGGGGGCACCGGCATAACGATATGGGAGTACTGCCAACCGTGGCGGAAGAGCAGCATCAATATCGCACTAACCGTTGATGGAATGAGGCAGAAAACGAGCATCGACCGCTCAATCGCAGGATTCATATCGATTTGCTGCCCGAGGCCATTGGGGGCACCAGCCCGAGTCAGTGGGAGAGCACTGAGGCATTGTGTCCAAACCGTTCACGGGGGCTCCACCCAAGGCGTAGGCGATGGGACCGAATGTAAGGGAGCACGAAGCCTGAAAATGGAAGGAACTTGACCAAGCTAAACCTGACCCTCCGGGCAATAAACCAGAGTACTCTTGACACCAGTGGACCACTGCAAGGGGTCGAGGGACATGCCTTGAGGGTGGCCTGAAGGCGGCGGACTCCCCAGAGAAGGGGGGAATCTTTAAGAGGTGGGGGCTGGACCCGAAGTTTCAAACATCCGGGCGTTCCTACGTATCCCATGAGGATGGGAATCAAGCCACACGTAGTTCTTGAAGCGTGGCGCAACACAATCGTGCACCAGCGTGGGGAAGGGTGCGGGTCTGACCCTCGCACACAGAAGAAGCGGTATTTGATATTTCTTGTTTGTCCTTAAAGATGGATGGTTTTTCGTGCAGCGACATGCATGTGATTAAGGAATCCCTGGTGTTGCCACAATAATCAAGCCATGAAAGGCATTGATGAATGGCGTGGTTATTAACCAGCGCCCAACGTGAGTGTCCCCTGAGGAGAACATCACGATGCAGTGCTGTTTCTCGTCGGGCAGCCAAGACGATCACAGTTTACGGTCGTGTGGTAGGACCAGACAACACAGTTTAAGGTCGTGTGATTCAGACCATGGAGGAATCCTCTTATTACGGTACGGCGGACACGGCGGAGGTGGGAACATACCCAGCCCTGCGGTCACGCACGATTCCCGGAGAAGGATCCTGGGATAGGGGCATGCGTATGTCCATCACCCGAGGGGCAGAGATGCTAGCCTCCAGATATACTGGGCCCAAAACGCGATTGTTCGGGCGACTCCTTCCTCCTTATGGGGACGAGGGTCTAGCTATACACGGCCCTTAGGGAGGACATCCGCATATATCCTTGGTGCTCAGATCGTGGGAGCCTCGACAGACACCATTACCCTGGTTGGCCTGCTTAACGTGTAAAGGTGTACCGAAGGTCAGTATGAAGAGAGTGTCGAGATTCCACTACAACGCACAAAGGCGGAGTGTGACGAGGACCGTGCAACCAATGTTCGGAGCCTAAAAGAGCCGACATGGAGATCAAGGATGTCGCTGACCATATTCGCAACACAACATCCGATCGTGTCAGCCTAGAACTGGGCAAGCAAACGAGCATCAACCGCTTAATCGCGGGATTCATATCAATTTGCGGCCCAGGACCCGCCGGTAAATCGACCCGGAGCGGTAGGAGAGCACTGAGGCATCGTACCCAAACCGCTAACGAGGATCCCTTTGAGTGAAGGCTCGAACAAGAGGAAGCGCGCTGCCTGACAAGCAACACAGGACTTGCCGGGATTGAATCCGACACTACGGGTCATAGACCAAAGTACCCAAAACATGTTAACAGATCACCGGAAAGGGTCGGAGGACTCACCCTGAGAGCAACCAAAAGACGGTAGATCCCCGTGATCAACCAAGAGACGGGGCTGGACCTGAGACACAAGCGTCCAGGCGGTCCTACGTATCCCATAAGGATGGGAATCAAGCCGCACGTAGTTCTTGAGAGGCAGTTTAACGTCATGCAGGACGACGAGAGGTGTGAGGTAGTCCCACACACGGGGGAGGCGTACGGCGCGGCCAGTAGACCGACGTGAATGAGGACATAATCCCCTGCTCACGCGATACGCCTCGCACAAAAAGGAGGGGAACATGGGCCAGAGGCCCAACGCGGGATAGAGATTCCCGAGAAATGGGGCTGGGCCTGAAACATGAATGTTCAGGCGGTCCTACATATCCCATAAGGATGGGAATCAAGCCGCACGTAGTTCTTGAAGTGCAGTTTAACGTCATGCAGGACGACGAGAGAAAAAAGAGGGGAGCAGAAGGTATCCCCAAACGTGGGGGGCGTATAGTGTGGCGAGAAAACCGACGTGAATGAGGGCATAGCCCCACATTCACACCATACACCACATACCCAGAGGCAACTGGGCCAAGGGCCTGAGGTGGGATGGAAATTCCCGAAGGATGGGGCTGGGCCTGAAACATGAATGTTCAGGCGGTCCTACGTATCCCATAAGGATGGGAATCAAGCTGCACGTAGTTCTTGAGAGGCAGTTTAACGTCATGCAGGAAGAACGCTGAACAGTTTAACGTCTTGTAGCTCGGACGTGGTACAGTTTAACGTCATGTTGGACGAATTCTAAACAGTTTAACGCCTTGTAGCTTGGACGAAGATGCTTGGCAGTTTAACGTCTTGCCACACGGACGATGTGCTGGGCAGTTTAACGTCGTGTAGCTTGGACGTATGCAGTTTAACGTCGTGCAGGACGTAGTACACTCAGACAAAGTACTGCTTGAGGAACCTAGCGTTGGTGGGAGGAGTGACACGCTCACCATCCATAGTCGCTAGGGAGTACGCGCCATTGGGATAAACTTTGTGGACGACAAGAGGTCCCTCCCACTTGGGCTCCAACTTGGGTGGCTTCCTGACGGGGATCATTGGCGCTCTTAGGGCTATCACTAGGTCACCCTGCAGGAAGGAGCGGAGGCGAACCTTCTTATTGAAAGATCGAGCCATTCTGCTTTGATGCCTCTCCAAGTTGTGCAAGGCGCGAAGTCTATTCTCATCCAGTGCTTCCAACTCGACTAGACGGCCTTCAGCAGCTCTGTCCGGCGCTTGCTGGTCGTAGACCGCAGTGCGCAAGGACGGTAACTGGATCTCGATGGGCAGGACGGCCTCAGATCCATACACCTGGGAATAAGGGATCATCTGGGTGGAATTGCGAGTCGTCGTCCGATAAGCCCAGAGGGCGTTGGGGAGCTTGTCTGGCCAACTCTTCTTGTTCTGACCAACCATTTTTTGCAGAATGTTAGAGAGGGTTTTGTTAAACGCCTCGATCTGTCCATTCACCTGCGCATGATAGCGAGATGTATGGTTCGAGCAAATGTTGTATTTGGCGTACAACTTCTTCAACTCGGCTGCTCGGAAATTGGCTCCGTTATCCGTGAGGATAGCGTGAGGCACTCCAAATCGATGAATGATGTTGGAGGTCACGAAGTCAGCGATCGAACAGGATTTGACCTCTCAGAGCGGAATCGCCTCTGCCCATTTGGAGAAGAAGTCCGTGGCGGTCAGAATGAACCGGCACTGGCTAGCTGTCGCCGGCGGGTAGGGTCCCACAACGTCCATCCCCCAGACTGCAAAGGGCCAAGAATACCTGGTGGTATGGAGAGGCTCCGGCGGCCGATGCACAAAGTTCGCATGAACCTGGCACGCATGGCACCTCCTGGCATACTCGATGCAGTCATGGATCATGGAGGGCCAGAAGTATCCCAACCTCCGAATCTGGTGGGACAGCTTCGGCCCAATCTGATGGGCACCGCATGAACCAGCATGGACCTCTTGCATGACTCGTGGGATCTCAACTCCCTGAAGGCAACGGAGGAGAACACCATCAAATCCGCGTCTATAGAGGATCTGCTCCAGGCCGGGACAGCTCTGGAGGACAAACTGTGATGCGCGGCGTCGAACTCGCTCGCGCTCGGCCCGATCCGGCGGGAGAATGCCATGTTGGAGGTACCCAACCAAAGGTGCCCTCCAATCAGGGGCTGGTTCGACTGCCATATCTGGGGTACTCGGGGCTCCGGGCGTAGGGGCAACCGTGGTGAGATTACTTACCGACGGGCCGCGATCTCCCTCCGGGATAATGGGAGCGATGAGCCTGCGGTGCGTCAAGCGGACGGTCAGGTTATCCTGTTCAGGCTCCGCAAGTGACGTAGCAAGGCTGTCCAAAGCATCTGCTCGACCATTCTGCGACCGAGGAATATGGACAATTTCTGGCCGAGAAGGGAACCGGGCCATCAGAAGGAGGGTGCACTCCAGTAATTGCACAAGTTCCGGCTTCCTGACAACATAGTCGCCATTGATCTGCTTAACAACCAACTCGGAGTCCCCTTTCACACACAGATGGGGCACGTCGATCTCGAGAGCTAACTCGAGGCCGGTGATGAGGGCATGGTATTCCGCCTCATTGTTGGTACAGCCCTCTGACAATATGAAAGAGTATGGCAGCACGGCTTGCTCCGGGGTAATGAAGACGATACCCAAACCCACTCTGTTGAGCTTAGGATTATCATGTCTTCTACCGGTGGGGCTCCGGGAGGCACCGTCAAAGTGCATCTGCCAGCATGGACCGGCATGATCGACCGAGAGAATGGCCTCATCAGGAAAGCCTAGATCCAGCGGCTGATCCGCGGAGGTTGGGAGAGCAGCCAGAAAGTCTGCCAATGCTTTCCCTTTGATGGCCTTCTGAGACACATACCCGATGTCGAACTGCTGGAAAATCACAGCCCACCGCGCTAGACGGCCAGTCAACATGGGCCGTCTCAGGATATATTTCAACGGGTCTACCCGAGAAACCAACTGTACCTCATGGTGCTGCAAGTAGTGCCGTAATTTCTGTACAGCAAATACAAGTGCCAGGCAGCTCTTCTCGATGGGGGAATACCTAACTTCCGCATTGAGGAGCATGCGACTGATGTAATAGAGGCTATTCTCTGTTCCCTCGTTGTTCTTCTGGGCGAGAAGGGCACCCAGGGACCGTTCCAGGGCGGTCACATAGAGGACCAGCGGCTTCCCGGATACAGGCGGCATCAGAACCGGAGGTTGCAGCAGGTACTGCTTGATTTCCTCGAAAGCGGTCTGACACTCTTTATCACATACATAGGTGGCACCTTTCTTCATGAGCCGAGAAAAGGGCTTACACTTGCCGGCCAGATTCGCGATGAATCGGCGTATATAGGCTAAGTGGCCTTGGAACCCCTGCAGTTCCCGGATGTTACCTGGGGGAGGCATCTGGCTAATCGCCCTGATCTTCTCTGGGTCGATCTCAATACCCCGGTATCTTACCACAAATCCAAGGAACTTTCCGGAGGTGACCCCGAAGGCACACTTCAACGGGTTCATCTTCAGGCAGCGAGACCGGAGGAAGCCGAACACTTTCTCAAGATCTTTGAGATGGTCCTGACGCTGGCGCGATTTGACTACCAAGTCGTCGACGTAGCATTCCACCAGTGTGCCGAGGATTGGCTTGAATATGCGGTGCATCGCCCGTTGATAGGTGGCACCTGCATTCTTCAGGCCGAAAGGCATGACCCGGTAACAAAAGGTACCTTGGGGGGCCCTGAAGGCAGTGAACTCCTCATCCTCAGGGGCCATACGAATTTGGTTGTATCTGGAGTATCCATCCATGAAGGAGAGGGCTTGAAACCCTGCCGTGGAGTCAATCAACAGCTCTGTCACTGGAAGGGGAAAATCATCCTTCGGACAGTGGCGGTTGAGATCGTGGAAGTCGATGTAGACTCTGATCTGCCCGTTCTTCTTCCTGACCGGCACAATGTTGGCCAGCCATTTGGGGTACTGAACTTCCCTCACGAAGTTGGCTTTGATAAGCTTGTCAACTTCGGCCTCAACCATGGCACCGTGGAATGGGTGCATCTTCCAGGGAGGCTGCTTGAACCCGCGATGGTTCGTCGGGAGACCAAGGCGGTGGACGGCTACCTGAGGATCTAGCCCCGGCATCTCGTCATAGCCCCAAACGAACACATCGCGGTGCTTCCTGAGAAAGTCCACGTACTGCTGCCGCTCCTCAGAGGGCATGGCGGCACTGACCAATGTGGGTCTCGGATCTGCTTCGGTTCCAAGGTTCACTTGTACTAACTCATCGACCGTGGCGGAGACGCCCTCCTCAAAGGCTGGGGGTGCGTCTTCCACATCCTCTCCACTCGGGGAGGGATCGTCCACGGGAGAGACTGCGTTGGAAACTGCATTGGGGCTACTAGATCCGGCTGGGCCGCTGGTGCTGGCATGGTCGGTCGCGGTCATCTCATCAGGAGATTCACAGGCCGTCGAGACCATTGCTACGTCCAACCGTTGAATCGGGAGGACGTAAGCGTCATCCAAACTTGCCCAGGGATCACTTGAAACAGAGACAGGCTCGACCTCACCTGCTAGGATCTGCTTATCCTTGCTCTTGTAATAGTCCGCGTCCAGATAGCGGGCTTCACATGAGGCAAAATGAGAGGCATCTCCTTGAAGCACACCTACTCGACCGTTAAGGGAGTATTTGAGGCATTGGTGGTATGACGAGGGAACCTCCGCATGAAGGTGGATCCATGGCCTGCCCATCAATGCGTTGTACGCAGTGTCTTGAGAGACTACCATGAATTCAGTGTTGGCAACCAAGTCACCGAACTGGGTCTTCAAACGTATCTTGCCGACCGGGGTTTGCTCGGTGCGGTCGTACCCCTGGATCCTGAGGTCGGAGGGAATCAAGTCATCCTCAGACAACCCCAATCTCCGGAGCGTCCGAGTGGGGATCAGGTTAATCCCAGACCCCGTGTCGACAAGACAGCGTCAGACTTCAAGGCCATTGAACTGGCCGGTAACATACAGCGGACGAATGTGCCCCTGTATAGGAGGGTCTTCATCCTTACCAGAGAACGAGATAACTGCCTGGCATTCGGCGTCCTCAATCGTTTCGGCGTGAAAGGCCTCTGCAGCCGCAACCTCTGTCTCAAACTGGAGGGGGCTCTTCAGGGCTTCAGTGAGTGCCTCGCACATCTCAGATGACATGCACAGAGCCTCAAGGATGGAGAGTCTCGCCGGGATGTCGGCCAAGTGCTTCAGGACATCATACTTTTTGGCCAAGCGCGAGCCCCTGGTTGCAGGAGGTTGCTCTGCGGTTGAAAGCATGACGGGCCTTACCGGTTGGGCCGGCGGCCGACTAGTGCTTGGCGCATCTCGCTGTTCATTGGTTGAAGCCCGGGAAATGGTCACCATACTGGGGTCAGGAGGCCGGGATGGACTCGTGGCAGGGCGGAGCTGATCGCGACGCGGCTGAGGCAGTTCCGCCTGATCCCACACCACAAATAGTGGCGGAGGCGAATCCGTCATCCCCGGATGGGGGGGCTGCGTGCGTTGAGCTCGGTTTTGAGCCTGCTGCCTAGTCTCAGTGGCGTGCACGGCCTGGCTAGAGGTACCAACTGATGTGCCCTGGCGACTCCTGTTGTTGCAGCTCCTCCGACGGTGGTGACGACCGGGGACACTAGGGAGGTCCACCTGGTGTTCTTCGACGTCGGGAACCGAAAAGGGATTTACCAGCTCGACGGTGTTAACCGAAGCGTACCCAACACTGTCATCGGACGAATCATTCACCACTGGGCGGATCCGAGGAGGGATCCCCATCTCCGGGGGCATGAAATCGCCGAGAGTGCGGGATAGTGGCAGAACTGGCGGGGCGCGCTCTTCCTTCTTGCGCCGCCGCCGTTTGCTCTTCTTGGAAGAGGCAGGCTGGGACGACGATGCCGAAGCAGCACCCGCAGATTCTGGGGGCTCAGGATGATTCAAGCGCGCACGGATGATTCCATGGGCGCGAATGATCGTCTTGCGGGCCATCCAGTTTTTATACTTTTGGGATCCGCGGTCGGAGACCAGCTGCCATTCGTCCTCATTGCCGCTATCGTCATCTGATCCCACGAACACGCCCGCCACTTGTGCCGGAGCTGGGCCCAACCTGATTACATTGTTGTTAATCTGGTCTTGGAGCCAATCCTTAAACACATAGCACCGCTGGATGGTGTGCCCCAGGGCCCGATGGTAAGGGCAGTAGCAGGGGTTATCCGTGAGATGTACCACCTATGGCCTCCAACACTCAGGAAATCGCACAATCCTCTGCTCCAGGGCGCTCCGGAAGTAACCGGGGACCTGATCCTCGTGGAATGTGTAAGTCAGGTATCGCGGGCCCCTGGGAGCGTGGTCTTGACGAGGGGCTGGAGGGGCCTGCCGAGGAGGTGGACCCTGATTATCTCGCCTGGGTTGTGGCGGTACATTACGCGGAGGGGCCGGCCGGTTCTGAGGCTGCCGCTGCTGGGCCGGGAACTGAGCCCGTGGAGGCAGATTCCTGTGAGGCTGTGGAGCTGGTCTCACCGGCAGCAGCTCCAACGGCCTGGGGGCCTCTATCTGGGCAACAGCAGCGGGCTCAGCCCTGCTGGCTCTCCTTGCAGGAATCATAGGAGGCAGCGGGTGTGCCTGACTGGCCTGTTGCAGGGCTTCCTCAAGACGTTGAGCTTTGTCTGAAAGTCCCTGAACCCTCCGGGGTAATTCTGAGTGATCAGGGAAGGGACCAGCTCGGTCTTGACGTTCCCGACGCACATTGTCCGCAACTGCTCCTGAGTCAATGGCATGTCAAGGGAATACGTGAGACCCTTCCATCGGGCGACGAAGTCCGCGACTCGCTCGTCAGGACTCTGCTTGCACATGAAGAGGTCTGCGATACTCGTCTTCCGGGTCGTGGAACTGAACTGGTAGAGGAACTGTCTACGAAAATCCTCCCAGCTAGTTACCGACCCGACGGGGAGCTGGCTGTACCAGACAAATGCTGGTCCTTCCAGTGTCTGGACAAAGCAGCGAAGCTTAGCGGCCTCTTGCTGCGCCGGAGTCCCCAACATAGGCCCGCACCTCGAGTTGAAATGGGCCAAATGCTGTGGCCGATCTCCGGTTCCGTTGAAGGGGGAAAAAGTGGGATTCCCGAATCCCGGAGGCGCCGGCATGTCATCCACCCATGCCGGGTATGGCTTGCCGTCCGGTGGGATCGCCACTTGCCGAGTCTCCAAGGCAACCAAGCGGGCGATGAGTGCCTCCATCGGATCGTCCGGACATGGGTTCCAGTCCTGGCGAGGATCTCAAACCACGAGCGCATTGCACGGCCCTTCAATCGGGTCATCGACTGGGTCGTCGAACTCGGCAGCTCGTGGGATGGCGGGCGGAGCGGCCCTTGGGGCAGCGGGAGGAATCCGAGCGGGGTCTCTCAGGTAGTCACGCCGCTCGGGAGGGTGTGGTGAAACATACCGCGCCCTCTTGCCATAGGCGATGGCCTCTCTCCTGTCGGCGAACACGGCATAATCACGGTTGCCCGGGAGAGCCTCATCGAGGGGGGGTTGTTCCTGTCCCTGCTGTCCTGGCCTAGGATCACCGTAGTCAGGCCGCCGTTCTGCAGCGCGCTCGGCGAGGAGCTGGTCAACCAGCTTCTTCTGCTCGGCGAGCTGTTGACGTAGCGTAGCCTTCTCGGGATCCTCGTCCGCCCTCTGCGTGGAGGCAGATGGGTCGGCGGGCTTTATAGCCTCACTGTGCTCTTTACCTTTACTAACGTTTCGGCTCAACGTTAGTGCTTCAGTGGGTGCGGGGAGTCCCAGGAGGTTCCTCTGATGACGAGTAACTCTCACCGATGGATGCAACAACGGCTTGTCTTCGGGGGGAGAGCCCCCGTCGAGAAGTTCCAAACCGTTCCCATCTCCCGACAGGTCCGCCATATTGACTGTTTCCGTCCCTGGGGATGTACCCTCAGGGCCGCCCAGTGAATCAGGCTGTCGGCGAATCGCACTGAAGCGTAGGGCAGCGTACTGCCCCCATCCACGGATATACACGTGGGGAGTGGCTTCCTCGATAACCTTGCGGAGTACTTGAAAACACTCAACGCATCGTTGTTGGAGGGCCTCGTGGTGCCCAAATGACCCGGGGTGCCGAACCGCGGGGAGCGTGGCCAGGTCAATTTGACGGCACTGCTCACCAATATCCTCCAGGTGCACTTGACTCCTGGGATATGGCATTTGTAAGCGGTGAAGACGGGAGTGAGTCCCCCGGAGAGTTCGGCGGAAGCATTCGAACTCATCCGCGGTGAGCGATTCAGGTGCATCAAAGCCCGGTCCCGCGACTGGCCAAAACTTCTCAGGGAAGTGGCCCTCTGCAAGGACGGTCCAGAAGCTCCATGACTCAAACTCGGGACCCAGATCTCATTGGTCCTCTTCAATGACTGGGAACGGACGGGGAACCGGCAGTGGTGCCGAGGTGGGCCGCCGGGCCGACGTGCTGGCCGTCGGTGAATACGGCGAACAGGCCGATTGGCCTCCATATCCCGGGCCGCCCTCTGAGGGCGGCGGTGCCCTGGCTACCACATCACGATTGGACGGGCCGGCGAGCTAACATCCTGCCGTAGCATCGGTGCTCGCCGAGGGTGCACTAGATCGTGGTTCGACCGTCGGTCCCCAGAAAAGGTCTCCGGCTTCTCCGATCGAGGCAGAAGGCGCTTCCAGAGGGGCCGGTACCAACCGCAAGCTTGATACTTGGGGGTCTACCAGGCCCTCACTACTCCGGATATACATTCGGAGAGAAGCGGGGATCGTATCGATCTCGCTCTCGGGAAGTACGAGGCTGACGTGCCGCATTCCTACCCCTGCCCTTGACTGGCGGGATTGGGGGAAGGGCTCTGTCGCCGAATCATACTCCGCCTCTGTATCAGAGAAACGAACCAGTCGGATCTCTGTCCGGAATTCCGCAACATTTATCCCTTGGCGTCGACGCCTTGCCTTCCTGCCCCTGGGTGGTTCTTCGGGGCAGGGCTGATCTCTGTCCTGGCGTCCTCCAGCCGCACTGGTGCTGGGGCCAAGAGGACTGGAAACCAAAGTGCGAGGAGCACCGGGACAGATATCAAAGGGGACGCGGGGAGAGATGATTCCGGGCAGGCCTCCGGGCCGGGATCGGAAGGCGGGGTGACCCATGCCTCTTGGATCGGCCACACGGAGTAGCCCCTGTTGGTGAATAGCGCTACCGTGAGGTGGTCCGCGGTGGCTATTGTCTGTACCAACAACCAGGAGAGTCAACCCAACCTGCCTTTGGGGCGGTCTGGGCCTCGATCCAGGTCGGGCATAGAAGTTCCCCTACTCAGGATGCGCAGGGGCCTGGTGACTGGAGCCAGCATTGGCTTGAGCCAACGCGGCCGCTGTTGCTAGGGCCCCAAGGTGGGCATCCTCTTCCTCTCGTGCCCGACGTTGGCGTCGGGACAGACGAGTCGGGATGAGCGGCGCGGGCAGGTGGAGAGCCTGTTCCTCGACTTGAGAGGCCTGGCGGCGATGTCGTCGTGGCCTGACAGGAGCCCTCATCGCGGATCCCTGGGGCGAATCCCGGATAGGGTGGTCCCGGGCATCTTCCACCTCATCCGTATAGGGGAAGGAGTTGTCGGAGCGCTCCGGGGATAAACTACCGAAGCGGTTGGACGTCGAGGTAGGTAGCGGTGCCTCCCTGCGCGGCCCTCGGGGGCGGCGGTGGTGGCGAGGTGCAGCTCCCTCGAGGTCTAGGTGAGCCATGTCCCTGGTGGGGATGACTCCCTCTTCCTCATATCTCCACACCAAGTTGTTGATCACCCTTCTTTGGATGACCTCCGAGGGGGAGAGAGGGCGTGGTTGCCCCACAGCTGCGGCTGCTGGGACGGCTGTGGAACGGGCGGGACCGCGCGGGGTAGCCGCGTCGGTGTTTCCCATACCCCTGCGCCAGTGGGCGGGTGGCGATCGGGCACTGGATTGGGCGACCTGATTTCTGAAAGCAGGGAGAAAAACCCATTAACACTGACAGGAAAAGGAATCGACAACCAACCATTAGTGCCACGACGCCTTCCGTGGGGGGACCCAGGCCCTCGACGTCGCGAGACGGAGTGCCCGATTTCCCTTCCCCAGCCACTGGCGGGTAAAACTGAATGCTCGGTCGAGCAGCATGCTGGTCTTCCAACACCTCTGAAAGCCATCGGTCTTCGTATTGAGGAGAAGAGTTTCACGTCGGGTTCACCATTTTTCTGTTTCGGTGCGGATGTGCGTCGGGTTACGCTGTTCCGCCAGGACGCGTTCGTGCGTGCACCCGTCAACCCGAAGGGATGGGCGCGCGGATTGTGGCCCCGCAGTCCCGCTTTCCAAGGGCGGGCGGCATTCGTCCCTTATTCAGGGGCGTCTGCTCCTTGATCGAAACCGGGATGATGGGATGTCGGCTCCTCCTTCTGTGGACGTCTCCTCGGAACTTGTCGCCTAATCCGAGTCTCCCTCATAGATTTAAGAATGTTCGTGAATCTCGTTCCCAGTGCCATATCTTCATAGACACCGGTTAATTACGCTGCTTCTGCCCGGACGCTCCAAGGAGTCTGGTCGGGGCAGCAACCTGCGGTGAGGAGACCGGGTGGCTCTGGGTGTCGGGGGCGTGTCTTAACACTGCGCCTCTGCATGTCTGCCTTCCGTCCCTAATAGGGCTTCTCGAAGGCGTGATGGCCTGAGGCATCCCACACTGGGTGCGGGGAACTGTGTTACCTGAGGTTTTCCTCAGCTTTCCATGTTTAACATGGGGTATGCCGCGAGTTTAACGTCCAGCGGGGACGGCATCGGACTGATCAACACGAGGAGTGGATCAGATGACAGAACCCCTTGCGGGGAACCTCCGACGCTGGGGCCAGCACATGGGCGGCTTCCCGAGTGAAGTGGAGTGGAATGAAATGGCATGACCCCACCGGGATGTGGCGGCCCGGGTGAGGATCAGGGTGGATGATGGAGTGAGGAGCTTGGACCCCGTAGGGGCTTCCTACGTACCGCGCGTTAGTGCTGATCAAAGTCAGCGTAGTTCGGGTGTACAGTTTAACGTCATGCTGGACGTCGGCAAGCCGACTCACGAAGAGGTCGAGGCCGCCAGGCGGAGGATTGAACCGAACCACCTCGCACAGAGGGGGATGGAACGGCCGGGTGGATCACAGTTTCACGTCATGTTGGACGATAAAAGGAGAAATAGAAAAAGGGGCAGCGGGGAAGCACAATAGAGATACACACGTGCAGTCCCCCACAGAGGCGGATTCATAGGTGAATCAACACAAGTGTGAACCCGGGAGGGGTCCACTGATGGACGAACCGACGTAAATACGACCGGGACGACCAGGTGGTGGGCTTGAACCTCGGAGAGACTTCCTACGTACCCTGTTTAGAAGACAGGGATCAAAGTCCACGTAGTTCGTTCTGGAGAGAGAAATAGAAAAAGGCAGTGGGGAAGTGCAATGGAGATACACATGTGCAGTCCCCCACAAGAGCGGATTCATAGGTGAATCGACGCAGGTGTGAACCCAGGAGGGGTCCACTGATGGACAAACCGACGTGAATACGACCGGGACGACCAGGTCGTGGGCTTGAACCTCGGAGAGGCTTCCTACGTACCCTGTTTAGAAGACAGGGATCAAAGTCCACGTAGTTCGTTCTGTTTGCAACACTCTACCCCCGTGGGCGAAGGCCACTCCAATGTCGACATCCCTGCAGAGACGCGCTGGTGGGGGCCACATCCAGACCGGGGGGATCCTGCGTGCGAGACACGGGATCAGGTGATGCGGACGGTTTAACGTCTTGCCGGACGAAGTATAGTTTAACGTCGTGTGTTGAGGACGAAGACGCTTGGCAGTTTAACGTCTTGCAGCGCGGACGATATGCTGGGCAGTTTAACGTCGTGCAGCTTGGACGTGTGCAGTTTAACGTCATGTGGGACGAATGCAGTTTAACGTCATGCGGGACGTAAACGCCTGGCAGTTTAATGTCTTGCAGCGCGGACGTGGCACAGTTTAACGTCATGTTGGACGTATGCTGCCGCCTAATGGGTCCGTGTCACTTCGCGCAGGCCTGGAGGGCCGCACGGGAAGACAACGCACGTTGCGGGCAACCGGGATGAAGGTCGTCGGGCGCCACGCAGGCGGGTACCTTCAGGGGGTCAAAGGGGGCGACCCTGGCGGCTCGCGTGCAAAAGAGGAGCTTTGCGCGCAATACCGCGGGTCGGCGCGCAAATGGGCAGGCTGGCGCGCAATTGGGCCAGCACTTTGCGCGCGAATGATAGAGATTGCACGCACCGGGCTTCGGATAGCGCACGGGGCAACAGCTCATTCTTTAATGAATGACCACTTTGAAAATGGGGGGTGCGCGCAATCGGGCTGGATTGCGCGCACCCGGGGGCAATTGCGCGCAAGAGGCTTCTTTTGCGCGCGAATGTATTTGGGTGAATATTTATTCAAAGGAAAGGAGCCAAAGGGATTGCACGCGAAGGAGAACCCCAAGGCTTTCTTGCGCGAAAGAAAAGAGGTTACCTGAAGATCGGCATTGCGCGCGGAAGGGGTTGGATTGCGCGCACGAGAGACCGTTCGAATTCTGGCAACCTTCAAAACGTCGGGGGTCACCTTATATTTATAGGCAACCCCGGGGCACGGAATCCGGTTCTCGAGCGCGGAATTCTCTTCGCGGGCGCGGAATCGGGCCCGGCGCGCAAGGGAGCCGCGCAGGCCACAGGCGCGCAAAATTGCGCGCCGGCTCAGCGCATTGCACGCATCCCGGGTGGTTTGCGCGCGGCTCATCAACTTTGCGCGCGGGGCTCCAATATTCCGCGCAAGGCCTCCGGGCCCCCCGGAACGTGCTTCTGACTCCAAATATGACCTCGCTTTCCGCATCCGGAGCTTCGTTTGGGAACAACGGACTTTTCCGGCGTCTACAATCCAATTCACGAAACTTCTTCATAGGACATGTGTTTGCATAATCACCACGCACACCACATTTAAAACATTCAATTGATCCCTCAAAAAGAACTTCTTTCCCTTTCCTCGAGTCAACTGGATGCTTCCTTTTTCCATGGCAGGTTCTTTCTTTATGACCTTCATTTCCACATCTATAGCATATTTCTATCCCTTTGAAACATTTTTCCCAGGTGTTTCTTTCCACATCTTTGACACATAGGTTTTTGAAAACACTTACCTTTATGATTATTACCTGTACTTCCGTAGGGATTTGTTTCTCACATAAATGATGCCTTAGAGAAATCACCAAGGTTTAAGTGGTCATTCATGACTCCAGATAGTTGGTAGAGGTTAATCACAAGAGTTCTCATTACAGCTCTTATACCATTCAGTTGCTTGCTCAAAAAACTGTCACAGTTTCCTTCACATCCACTGTTACTTTGTGCCTGCTAGATCCAGCCATTTACTAAAACCAAAAAGGTTAGTGTGAGTATATCAACAAAACCATCATGTACTAATGAGGAAGATAAACATGGAGATATACTTACTCATTCACTTTATAAAAAACTAGGACTCTTTCTGAAATCCTAACCATTATGGTAATGTCACTTATGCTTAAAGAATACCCTAACCTCTAAAGATATCAAAACCGACCTCTGATACCAACTATAAGGCCCCGACCTTAAAACTTACTTAATCATGAGTTATTACAATATTACACGTTGAGGATCTTTTCAGGTTTAGAGTTTTAGAGAATTAGATCATAAAACTTGCATTTCATTCCACATTTAAATAAAGTGGATACGTAAAAGATATTATTCATTTTTCCCATCAACAGAAACACATTTGAAATAAAACATGGATTCTTTCTTGACACTTCCTTGACACTATCATCATATCATGTACCCTTCCCTTGACCTATGAAAAACATTTAAAAAACATGGGATGAGCATAAAAAGCTCAGTAAGGGATATAAAAATATGGAAAGGAAAATGAGTACTGTATACATATGAATGAAATCATACTTTACCCATAAAACATAAGCATTTTAACATACCTTATAAAATCATGAATAAATCATCATAAGACATAAAGGTAACTTGAGGAATTCATAACATTATTACGTAGGGAGTAACCATCTTGGTTACGTTTGGAATACCCACAATAGTATATTCACGAAATCTCTTCGGAGAAACCTTAACGTTTCACCCCTTCACATTACCCAATGCATTGAAGAGCTATATCGGGCTCACCCGCACTTAGTTTATCACGGAACCACCCGTATTCATAAACAATGCCCAAGAACCATAACATAATCATAGAACATAACCTAAGCACAAAAAAAAGATATCATTCCCACATTTTAATAACAATATAACATTTTAAGAAATTGAAATAATGAATCCATTCTAAAAACCCATTTTTAAAACCATATAAAACATTTAATAAAAAGATTTTTGAATCAAAGTGTCCCATACCACTTTGAAGATTTTATCATTTTAAACCATTAATATCCATATAAATAAATCTTTAAAACAATTTTGAAAACATGGATATTAATGAGAAATATTTATAACAATAAATCATTGAAACATTTAAAACGATATTTTAGTTAAAGTGGTTTTAACAAAATGAGAGACACTTGAATAAAATAATTGAGGAATACCATTTAATTAGAACTTTATAATATCATGATAATAGAGGGATTCATGATATAATATTCCAAAGGACAGTATATACACCATATAAGAGTGAACTAGTGCATTAAAACAATGCCGTCTCAATAAAAATGTAAAATGAGATGAAATCCATAATAAAGAAGCTATCCTTAAATCAAGGATAAATCAATCTCATAATTATGTGTGAAAAATATTAATACACCCAATAGAATTGGATATTGAGTGTAAAACAAGCAAAGGTCATTCACACATATTCAAAGGATGACATATTCAATAACTACATGTTGAACCCGAAGAAATCGAAATTGGGTTAAGAAGTTCCCTTGGTAAAATTCGACAGCCTAACGGCGTCACATAAATTTTTTGAAAAAGAGTTGATGAGAGAGATAAAGGTTATCTCATCACTTGGACATAAAAATTACATCAATAAGGATATATAAGAACATATCCCATCATTACAATTTGTAAATTAAAAGACCCAACAAAAGAAGTCTTTTAAAAAGATGAGGGTGAAAGGTTCCCTTACAGATTTGGGTATCTTTCAAAACATACACCCCATGAAAGAAGGACAATAAAACATTTTTGTAAATACTCATAAAAAAAGTATATTACAAAAATAGTAGAATAATGGGTAGTACATATACCACTCAAAGGAAATGGTGGCAAATGTAGCACAAATCTCACGAGAATAAAAGTGAGATGAAAAATCCCTTACGAAAACTCGGCAGCCTATCGGCGCCACTTAAAACATCCAAAAATGGATTGATGAGATCAAATAGGGTTTCTCATAATATTAAAATAATATTTACAGAAAGAGGAATATAAAATAACATCCCCCAACAAAACAAAGAGGAGATTAAAGGAAGTGACATAAAGGAGAGTACTTAAAAAGAAAGAGAGATGTTAGATCTCTTACGAAAATTCGACAGCTTAACGGTGCCACTCAAAACTTCCAAAATGGATTGACGAGAGAAAATAGGGTCTCTTATCATATTAACATAAGAAGTAAATTAGTATTAATATAAAAGAACATCCCAATCAAAAGAAAGATGAGCTTAAAAGGAATGACATAAAAGAGTTTACTTAAAAAGAAAGAGAGGAGTAGGATCCCTTACCTCAAGTCCAACTTGTCTTGTTCGTTTCTTTATATTACTAAATAATAAACATTGGTAAATTTATAATTTCTTAAGGACCTCCTATAAAGATTATTATTCAGTTCATATCACATATTTTAATGTTATAATAATTGGTTAATAATATGAGTTCATATCAGACATTTTCGTCGATGTTTGGTACGTGAGTCAAGAATTGAACTTGTTGGAAAATAATTTTCCATGTAGTTATAGGTACATCATATCCAGAATAATATTAATGTTTTAAATATCATATATATCCAGTATATATTCATTTTATACTATTAAATAGCATTTGGAGATAAAAAACGAAAAGCACCATTCATGGAGACGGTAGGCCGTACGTACGCATGAAGGCTACTTTCATTTTTTCCTTTGTCATATTAATGGAATTAAAAATAAATGATATATATATATATATTATAATTCCAGTATAGTATATGTTATATAGGTCACATATGTTCATTTATTTCATTCTTTATACGTTCCATGTATTGCATGTACTAGTCACATCACTTGAGGGGGCGGTAGTCCACACTTCCTCATATGAAATTATCACATTTACACAACATGAAAAGAATAAAGGTATGGTTTAAATATAAAATACAGAATCATATAGTAAACATAAATACAATATATATCATATATAAAATACAGTGACATCATAATGGCCTCCTTTAAAGGTGTTAAAAGAATACTGAACAATCATCGTTTCGTGAGGCAGAAAATCGCCAACCACAGAAATAGTATGTTCTTTAACCATTAGACGAAGGTATGTGTAAGTGTAGCTCGAAACATTCTTATAAAAACATCCTAGTATATTGAAGATACTGGAGTTGTTACAAAAGAAATGAATAAAAAGAGTTTATGAGGTTGGAGAAGCAAAATAAAACTAAAGGACACAAGTGAAGACATTACCTTAAAACCAGGTAACTCCCTTTGGTTTGAGCTCAAAGGCTTCCTTGGGAAGACTTCTGCCCAAAGTGAGGCTTCAAGGAGTTATAGATGGATGTGTAGAGACAAAATGGGCAGGGGATGGACGAGCCAAAGGCTTTGGATGTGTGGGTAAGGAGGTAGTGGTGGGGGCCTTTTATAAGAGGAGGGGAGGGGCACTCTTGGAAAGTAAGGAAAGGTTACATTATTTTAGAATGTGTTTTGGATTTTAACGGTCCCAAATTGATGTGTTTCAAGGATAAGGTGCTACGGGTTCTAAATCCACCCATCCAATAGGTTTTGGACATGTGTAGGTCTTAGATTTTAGATTATCTTTCCATTTTATTTAAATCGTTAAATAATGTGGTCATTGCTGCATTATCATGATGTCATAAATAATTTAATTTATTTAATGTCTACAAATTATAAAAAAATACTATGATGTAGAAAATATTTTTAGATTTCCAATTAATATTTATATTACAAAATATAATTTATTTAGACAAAACAAAAAATATTTTACTTAGGTGATACATTCTTTGTTACATTTAACATTCTTTAATAATAAATAGATAAAAAGTCACTTTCTCACAAAAGTGATTCCATGGGGCCCCCAAGTTTGGATCAAGGCATCCCATGGTCGGCCATGAGACAACCAGTAGCCTTAGGACACATTTTGTGTTCATTTTTCATTATTTTGATATTATCTTATTATCTTTAACTACCCGATTACTCATTAATCAAGACAATTAAAGATAATTACCGTCGTTACTATTCATAATGTCCAAAAACAAAAGAGTCTTAATTTAATAATTTGGACCTTCTGATTCCAAATATTTAATCCATTTTACCAAATTACAAACACATAAATTTCAATAATTAATTTAAAAAAAACTTCCCGTTGTCAAAACAAATAGCGGGTTTTGTGGAAACAATATTTATGAAAAGTTTGGCACTTGTTTATGCCCAATTCCAAAGTGGAATTAATCCCAATGACAATAATTTGATTAAATGGTAAAAATATATTCCAATTACACTTTAAAACAAATTAAAAATATAATAAAACCATATAATTAAATTATATGAAAAAGCTGTTTTGATGTAAAATGCAGTATTTTTCACTATTCATTGAAAAATGAACATTGTCAGAAAAATACCATAAATTAAACCATGGTAAATTTCTATGTCCCAATCATAAATAATATGTTTATTTGGAAAAATAGTGCTTATAATATTGTCAAAAGATTGATTTAAAAATGGTTTTCCATCAAAATGTAGTAAAACAATCTTTTAAAAATACTAGTGTATTCAATGCTTAAGATTGGATTCATTTGTATTTTAAGCCTCTAAAATTTATTGGATAAAAGTAAAAACATTTAAAAGACATATATAATCGTAATTTAGTTATTTATATTCATTCCCGCCAATAGAACGACTATGTTTTAACTACTATTTAATGTTATAATATTTTATTATTAGAGTGCAACGTAAGATTTCAAAGGAACTCGTTGTTGCGTATTGGGTAAGACATCGAGCATAGTGTTCCATTTAAATTAATATTGACATTTTTTCCACAAATAGGGATAAATATAAAAATGTCATATTTTTTATTTACCTGGGGTGTTACACCTTTCAAAGGGTTTTATAATCCGATAGTTATTTAATAGTCATGTATACAGTCTTAATTTGGGAATATGATAATGTAAGTCTTCCCCATTGACATCCATGTTTACATAATGTCAATGGTGGAGTAAGTGTTGGGAAAAAATCATTCAAGGAATATATCCGATATTTTTGGGTTTACTTGTTTTTTGAAAAATCAAGATGAATGGAAATGTGATTGGTCGATGTTTCCAGGGATGTTTTTTATAGTGGTGATGTTTCGTAGTGTTTTCTGAATTTTTGGGCATCAAAATAAAGAGTTTATTTTTTGTAAAAGGAAGGATTTACACAATGGAGTGAAAAGTACAATGACCAATAATCATATATCACAGACAACATAGAATTTACGTAGAACAATGACACAATTGAGAAAGGAAATATTTTTTCATAGATGTGCTATGCGGACCACCAATGGCACTATGAGAACCACAAACAAAAAATAGTTTATCAATGAAAAGTAGTTTGTGGGATGATTTTTGTTTGTTCAAAGGTCATCACTAACAGTTGAGAGGCAATTTATAGTTTGTGGGATGGAAAATAGTTTTTTTAAAAGGTGATGGTTCTAGGATATACAAGGGTAATCATTTGTGAAATAGATAGACCGTTATGAGGAAAGAAATGTGTAATGCGGACCACAAATCAGAGTCCATGGTGAAAGCTATACAACATCAATTATTTGACTAGATTAGCAGATCTTTTAGATATATTTACCTATATGAGGACTGCTAATCTCATCATCACGTAGATGGATTTTGATTTGGAAAAATAATTAATTTAGGAATAATTTTGTGAATTCTGAAAGATTTTACAAGGAGGGATTGCATGGAAGAATGAGTTTGGGGTGCAACAATTCTATGAAGAGTGTCCATGAATTCAATTATCTAAAGGTATTTGTGGGGAACTATTGGATGAAAAGGAATACGGTTCCATATAGGATCGGTGGTCCCTAGGACAATAGCTATCCTAGGGGGATATGAGGTCCATATAAGAAGTGTGTTTTTTTATAACCATGAAAAAAGATATGAAGGGGTAGTTTTTTAATCTATCATACACAGATTCACCCCCTCTCACAGAATATAACATAATTAGGCAACCATTATGTGAGGCACTAGAGTATGGTTATAGATATTTTATGACAATATCATCATTACATGAATCTCAATAAGTACTACTTGTAGATTGAAGAGTTTAATTTTTTTGGATAGGTCTTCTTAGATTTGGCAGTGATAATAGTTCTTATAATGGTTGAAGAATTTCTAGATTTAGAGCATCCCATGGGTGTGGTCATATCCAAATATGTGAAAAATTTGTGTTTCATTCACTATTGTTTAGATAGGTGATAAAAAATATCCTCTTTATAGTTTTCCCTTTTGAAAAAGAAAGGTGTAGTTTATCTCAAGTCGATGGTTATTAACCGTATTGTTATTCAGTAAGTCAGGAATTCAAAATATGGGTATATTTTTTTAAAATATATTTTGTGACTAGATATCCATTAGTCATGTTATTAATTTATATATTGAATTTGGATACTTCATCATGCATTTAAGGATGAATAATGAAACTAGCCACACTACAAGATGGGGTACTAAAATGTTTTTTTATATTATAATTACATCCATGTGAAATGTGGATGAACCAAGATTTTTCACCACTGACATTGGTAGCCATGGAAGATGTAACTTGTTGCATAGTTTAAATATTGATGTCTATCCACTAAATAGATAAATAAAAAAATATATTAGTAAAGAGTTTGAAATGTATGGGCATCCTGGAGGTAGTTTGGATTCATGGAATTCACTTAAATATTATTTTAGAATGTGATACTCACTAAAAGTACTGATTAGGGTGTGGATGCAGGGGGAAAGGAGACATGATTGTGGATGAGGATGAATTCTTATCCTACACACTTTTTTATCCCCTAAGGTCTCACATTTCGGCCTCTTTCTGGTGTCACAACTAGCATGTTTGCAACCCTTATGTCTGGTGCCCCCTGGGCTGATGCGTTGCCGTCATTGCTCAATGAAGAATGAGAGGGACAAAATAAGTGGAGAGGGGAAATATTATCACAAGGAAACATTGAATGATTGATCTAGGTATTTTTTCTTTTTGGGCCAAATGCATTTTTTTAGCAGGATTAAAGAGAACCATAAATAAGGTGGAAGGATCACAAAGATAAATATGCCCCATTTCCTTCAACATTAACCACCCAACATGAACGATCGATTCACAAGTTAACATGGTTTATAGTTAACCTGCATTCTTCATTTGATGAAATGACCTGGAAAAAGAAAATATTCACATAAAATAAAAACCCTTAACTGGGATAGAATTATTGGTTGGGGAATAATGGGATAACACACCTCTGTTCCCCATTCTTGATCTGCATCCCACCATCACTAGTGATGTTTGGAAGGGTGGAAGAATTTACATTTGTGGTTTGTCATCGCCAACCACTGAAGAATCAATGAAATTCAAGGATTGTATAAAAAATCTTGCAATTCTTGTAAGGAAATTAATTGAAGAATATAGATCATCGTTTCCTTTAATCTATATTGATGTTTCATTACACTGACTCATTAATGAGGTTCATTAACAAGATTCATCTTCGTCTCATCGCTGCACCATATTGTTTGTGTTCCACTACACATCAATGAAAAAAATTAAAATAATTTTTTGTCTTATTTAAATTTATCTTCCAAAATGTTAGAAAAATATCATTCACCTTTGACGCGTTCTAGTTGAGGTTATACTCTCCTTATGGAAAAAATCTCGTCAAGAGATCAACGGTACAATAAGATTTCCAATCATAGTTACCGTTTAGGAGTAAAAAGGATTTGAAAATAAAATAAATGTTACTTGATATTTTATTTAGAGCCAAAAACTACTTTCCATTGTTGGCCGGTGATGGCCAATGTTAGGAGATTTCTAGGAGAATCCAAATTATCTAGGTTCAATGGTGTCCTCAGATTTTGTATCTGGGAACTAGTTTAAAATCTAGTAAAACCAGCACACACTTTTATTTAATGAACCATAAAATTAGTTCCAAAATACATTCATTCCACCATGGGACTCTGAATTACATGCCTTCATAGAGATTGATCATGAAATAAAACCATTTAATTTTCCCAAAAATTATTTTAATGAATTTTGTGGTATTACAGTGCAAGTAAAAATATTTAGAAATAGATTAATATGACATATTTAAATATTTATAATATAATTACCAACATTTATATTTCTATTGATATTATTATTGATAAAATTAAAGTATTTATATTATAATATATGTTAAAATATTATAAATTTGGTTGAGGTGATTATTTTAAATGAATGATATATATTAATTTATGAATAAATAATTATTCTAATAAAAATTATTAAAAATTATCCATGATGTAAAAAAAATGAATAAAATTGTACTCAAATTTATAAATTTATTACATGAATAAGAAATGAATCACAATAACTCAAATATATCATAAAAAAATATATTCAACCTCATCCCATATGAATCGAAACAATAGATTATATATTCTAAAAATAATCATGTTTATAAATTACAGAATCATGACTTGACTGTGTAGGATAAATATGAAAACTACCAACAAAACATCCTTATCTGGAGAAACACTTTTGACTAGCCCTTAAACATCCTAATTCCATGCATTTCCAAAAGCTTCTACCAGCACTATGAATGCTGCAATCAACTCAATGAAGGCCCCAATTGTAGTTCCCTTGATTTCATGTCCTCTAGAAGATTCATTTTCCTATTAAAACTCTTAAAATGTTGAAAAATATACCTTATACTTCTATAGAAGAATATATATCTTCTCAAAATCCAAGGGATCTACAACATTCTTTTTAACTTAGTTATCCATAATTTCTAGTGTGCTTACAACTTCCACATATCTCAGCGTCCTTCACAGAATCAACCTCATGATTACCTGATTGCAAGAGCCAGAAAGAGATTTCTACATCACATAGAAGTAAAAGGTACCATCAAAAGAAATCTAAAAACAAAAAATGAAAAGAAAATAAGAACAATTATTGCAAAAAAATTTCATAGTACGACCCACCATATTACATAAAAAATTGGTTTTATATCATGTTATGTCCTTGAATATTTATTATTTATAGCATAAAAAACTGATATGTAGTCTTCATGGTTACATAAAAATAGTCACATCCAAGATTAATTATTAATAATTCAATCTAAATACACCTTGTCTCTAATTCTAGTAATTTGTGACCTAGAAATAGATAAAGAGAAAAATATAGTTTAGTCAAAAATGAAAGAGTAACATTCATATGAAAATAGTCTCTAAAAAATTATTTTAGTGATCAAATCTATTCACAAAGATTAGATCAATTTCAAAATATTTATATCACTTCACAATTCATAATAAACCAATAAATATAATGTAACTTAAATAGTTTTACACTTTTTCATGCAATTCAATAAATAAAGAAGAATTTACTATATTTTAGAAACTCAATTAAACTACCTAATATTCAATCATGTCAACCACGTACAATATTAGTATATATTTCCATAATTCACATATTAGAGATATTCCAGTAGCATTGTTAACAAATATTATCAGTATTTTACGAACATAAATTTAGTAAAAATATAATTTCAACTCTATTGGAACATACACAGTTCAATGAAAATATTCATCACAGACAAACCCAAACCATATCATCGCTCATAATTTACGATTAAATATCTAATTAATAAAACAAATCATCCATGAGAAAAAATATACACATCAGAATTTAAAAAATATAAGATAAAATATATACTCATTGCAATTTCCCAGAAAAATATCAAGCCAAATTACATGGATACACCACCAGTGAAACTATGAAAACACAAAATTAGTATTATAACAAAAACATCTAGAGCACACCCAAAAAATAAATCCACTTCACTATCATGATCGTTATAACCATATGTTATTTGTTAACAGTTTATGAATTTGTTTATGCAAAACACCTAGTAATTATTTATAATTTCACATATTTATATTGATTTATTTTCTTATTATTGTGTTAATATATCCTTAACCCTATTTAGTAGAAGAAGCCATAAATATGTATTGATCACATGTGTGAGGTTTGTGCTGGCCACAATGAGAATTTTGGAATTCATCCATCATCAAATAACAACTTCCAAAAAGTAATTCTTTTATTTCGATGTGAAAATTTAGTAACATAAAAATGATCAAAATTTTCAAAAATTCATAACTACATATTAACAAAGAATCTAACTTTGAATTTTTATATGCAATGCATAATTTTAAATACTGAAGTAAAAAATAACATTATCATGAAACACCACTAATTTGTAATCACTAAAATATATCATTGGGATATTCCATGTATAAATAAAAAATAATATCGATGTGAACTATTATTCATATTAAAAATAGTTTAATCTACAAACACGATGCTTACATTATAAAAACACTGAGAAATAATAGATTAAATTTTACACCAAAAGATTAATATAATAAAAATATTATAATGGTATGACATATCATTCGGAATGGGAATCAAACAAAAAATGCGGAAATGGGAATCACATATTAATCAAAAAAGTTACAATATTTATTCATTCCACACAGAAAACTAAAAAAATGATTTGTATCAAAATAAAAAATAGACATGAATCATTTTATGAATTTTTAATGAATCCAATTCTAATAAGAGTATTGAGGGTGAATTCATGTGTAAAATATTAAATATCTACTAAATAATTGTTTAAAAATAATATATGGGTTGTTTTTTTAATTATATATAAAAATTTTTAGTTCTAATAAAATTAAATTCATACCTATAATGAGACTTTTATTCAATCTTTATTTCAAATGAAGCACCTTGTAATCATAATGGGGATTTCACTCTTATTCGTTTAAAATAAAATACTATCCTAATGTAATTTTCATGTGTAAAAAATTAGGTTTTTATCAATAAGACTCGTATACTATAGTTAAATATATCAAATTCATTCTATAATACCAATCACATAGAAATGGTTCACCATTTTTTTGACAGATAACATGATTTTTTATCTACGAGAAGATAAATTTCATAAAAAAATATTCACTCCACATTCACAACTCAAAAGTGGGAAATCATAATAGAAATTTCAAAAAAAATCACTTATAAAATGATCTTTTGAGACTAATTAAAAGATGTCACACCTGAATTTTCAATGAACAAAAAATTATTTTTTACCACCAACTAATGATGACCTCTAAGGTAAATGTAGAAGAAGAGGCTGGAAGGGAAAACATGGGATGAGAATTAAAAAATACAGTGATAGATAGATACTAATTTACCAAAGGGGTCATTGATGAATGTAGGTGAATATGGGACCCATAATGTAGTGACAAACCAATGGGGGATGACTGGTTACAATATTTGGTGATAAATCGAAGGGGGTTGGGGTAACATGATGGAATGAATAGAGTGGTGATGAACTAAAATAAGTCATAGATGGCGACAAAATGAAGGAAGGTCAATGACCTGAAAATGAACTAACAACTCAAAGTTTAAGTTCTTTCAGTTCAATGAAAAGATAACCATTTGGATCCCCAGGAGACACATTTGGTTTGATAGATCAGCTAAAAACAACATTTGGTTGTTGGTATACCGCATGGCCCTGGGTGTGATCTCAATCTATGTATAGATCTATTATGACAACAAGATTTTTCTATGTTATAGAGAGACCTAATGAACATGAAATCTAAGATAGACACCACTAGTAATATCAAAATCATGTAGTGAGTTCTCTAGAGTGAGTGTAGTTATAGAATCGTAAGTAGAATCATTGTTTTGAAATGCGGTTGGGATATTACCTTGAGACTTATTTTCTACCATTATCATATATGGATGTTCTATTGTATGTATTCTATTATGACTGACATATATTATGATGGTTAAACAACACTTGATGATTTATTCTTAGTGATTAAGAAGTGTCCTATTGGTTATTGTTATACACACCCTTGTATGGGCTCTTCTTACACATGTCATAGTACATGCAGAAGACCGACCATTCAAAATGTATCTGGGTGGTCCTGGAGAGAAAAAACATATAATGGTCTATACATAACATGTTTAATTGTAGGAGTCACATTTTACTGTAGTCCCCTATTATAACAGGTTTGGACATCTTTTCATTGGGGGGGGGGGGTTCTTGCATTTTTCCCTTTTTTGTTTTATATTTTTTTTCTCATATGATGATTGTGTCATTTTGTTCATTCCAGGAATTGGTATTAGTTTTTGTTTTACATTTTATTGATTATGGAATTGGATATGTGTGTGTGCATCTACATGTACCTTAGGATAAGGGCTACCATGTGACTATTATGCCTACTCAGTGCTCGTTTCAAGCCCCTAGACAATTGGAGGTGGTCTTGGGGACTCACGGATGGATTATTGATAGCAAGGTGAGCCCCAACATGTCACCTCATGAAATTATAGTATTCTAATCATTTTATAATATTATTGAATTAATATTGTTTTGTTAAGGGAAATTCATCACAGTTCGATATATATATACTATCACAAGTTTAAGACCACCAGATCACTATATAAATAATTAATTCAATAAGGAAAATTGAATTGTTATATACATAATTTCAAAATCTTAATAACAAAATTATATAATTATCATTTAGATAGAAACATATTACTTCTAATACTCTCATTTTATATTAAAACAATTTTATCAATTCCAAATCATATAGAAACAATCTTTAGAAACATAGAAATAAGAGGTCAAAGATTTATCATAATGAATTTGAAATTTTCATTAAATAAAAATCATAATTTTAAACAAAAAAATTCCATATTTATAAATTCATTAATATAAAATATGAATTATACTACCTTAAAAACTCATAAATTAAGACATAATGAGTTCATTAGAATATGTTATGATTTTAGAAACATTAAAATAAGATAAATCCGCTCAAAATAATAAATTAAAAAATTATCAATTTCATTATATAAATATATTTCTGAATTTAATAAAATTAAACATTACATCAATATGTTTACAGAAAAAATAAAAACGTTTTTAATATGTCAAATAAAATTAAGATTAATATATAAAACCATTAAAATAATATATATATATATATATATATATTATACACATACATCATATAAAAAACAAAAAATATCATGAAACTGAAAAAACGTGACGTTTCTAAAAGCACTTTTGGATAATTACATGCATGTATAAAGGAAAAAAATTATTTATATAGGATTCATAATGGAAAACTACATTTTATACATGTTACATAATGGTAAATATGAATGTCCAAGTGATTCGTAAGGAGTAAATAGATGTGCATAAAATTAAATCATATTTTATATAACATTTGTAAGGGTAGAAAAAACACATTTAAATGGTTGTAAAATTATACATAAGCTACATATGGGTAAGAATTAAGCTGTATAAGGGAGCGTACAAGCTATGTAAGTGTAAATGAATGCTACATAAGGTTACACAGTGTTTCATAAAGGTAAGAATAAAATTAATCATACTATGTAACTGAAGTTCTATATAATCATTAGTGTAAATTAAAATATATAATTCTTTTATAATGGTACCATTATTCATACATTGTGGTAGGAAAATTTGATTTTAGATTAAACAATAATAACACTATTTAATGGTAAATAAAAACATTACGAATGTAATATTTCTCAAAATATATTTCAAATTAATTATACAGAACCAAAAAAAGAAAAAATAATTCAAAAAATTAAATTCGAAAATAATGTTTTCAAAAATAAAAAAACAATATATATAATTAATAAAATAATAAATAAATAATAAAATATACTATATTGATATTTTCAAAAGATTAATTACAGTTGAAAGGATCCACTTCAATGATATGAGGCAAATCTAGAGAATAATCATATAATTGGATTTATAGGTTATTTATAGTGTTAAAACTAGTAATAATTAAATAAATTATTAGTTATAATTAATCTCCTATGATCGAGTGTCTCGGGGCCCAAAATATAAACAATGATTATGCCACACATAGGGGAAATCAACCACATTAGTGTCAATGGAGGATTCATAAATCCCGTATGATTGTCCATCTAGCTGATATCAACATCTATAATATTAGGATAAACATTTATTTAAATAATAAACATTAAATATCCATTAAACATCCTAGTTCCCCAATACTCACCAAAACTCATAATGGGGTGAACACCTGTTATTTAGATTAATAGAACCATCCAATGTTTTTTACAAGGCCATATAAAAGATTGAATTTTATATTTTATATCTCATGAGGCGTTGAAACTCAAAAACTCAAAATTGAGATATGCCATGATTGGAAAAAATCTATGAATCTACTGGAGGATTAAACCACCTTTAAAGATACTATGTGTAATATTCCTACCAAATGGATAGATAAGAATATAAAAATCATCCATGTAAGTCATCCATGATATATTTTAGTTCCATTATATTATCTTGTACAATGTAAGGAAATAGTGTGGTGGCCTAATGTAATGTTCAAGAGTCAAATCCACATACGATACAAGGATCATGTGTGATACGACACTAGGAGTTCTCTAAAATCCCTAAGGATTGATAAAAATCAATATGGGTCTTGATATATACATGGGGAATGAATTACCAAATTTTGTATGATGATAATTCATGAATAGTATCTATAAAAAATATATCATGACTCGTTCTTATGTATGACATCCCAAAAATAAAATGAGAACCAAGAAACCCGTAATTAGAATGAACAAGAAGGTTTATAGACAATGAATCTCTCCAAAATATATCATAATTAACAATAAAATATATAACATAAAGGATAAAAAATTCTATGATAAAATACATGCCCAATAGGTCCTATGTTTTATGTGATTCAAAAAGGAACATTTGAAGTGACAAACAAGACTATCAAGGAACATTATTAAATCTAAATAGAATGATGTAATTGATTGCCCTACTATAAAAAATTTGTTAAATAAGTTAAGGTGATCTAATGACTATAGGAACCTATAATTACTTTATAATTATCAAAATAGAGGTCTCATTTCCACGATAGTTTCCATTCTGGGTAAGAGTTTAAAATATTTAATACAGAACCACCAAAGGAGTCTTAACATAGTAGTTATATAATTGTTTATTCCCAAAAAATGTATACACATTTATCTAGATGTATATAAAACAATTTTATAAATAATAAATGATATAAATAGGGAAATAGGAGATAGTGAAGAATCTTTATAACCAAAATCAAATTAATATGAAAACTCATAATACAGTGAGGATCCACAACTATTATACCTAGATCGCACCTCAGCTCCAGTTCTAAGTTGAGTGGGACTAAAATATTTTACATCAATTCCTACTAAATAGAAAGATATAGTTTATTTTTAATTAAAATCACATAGGTTATATGGTATCATTTATACATGATTCATGGTGATCTTATTTTTAATTTATTTAGATATATGGTGAGGGGATTAATAAGTCAGAGAAGTATTGATTTACATTCCAAACATTCAGATATATTCTTTATATGAGGATATATTCTCATGGTGTCTATGAAAACAATATGCAACATCCATTATTTCCACAAATACCCATGATAAAAAATCATGATATAAAAGTAGGAGTAGAAATCACTAAAACAATACCAAATATTATATAAACCAACATACTCATTAAGAAAATATATTAAAATTCCAAATATAAATATGAAACAATATTCATGATATCATATACATTCTAAGAAAACCCAATAAAAAAAACATATAATCATGGATGTAACAAAAAAAGATTACCAAATTTTGAAAAATAGCATATTTGTCAATGAATATTGTAATGTATGGAATCAAGGAAGAACATGTTACTGTTAAGAAAACTGAACTACGTCATTACAATTTGACCTAATTTGAAGACACAATAGGAATATAACAACTACGATAGTAGTTTGTCTATATTTTATTAGAATGGAGTGTACCTAAACAATCTAATGCTGTAAATATTCGTGTACTATAGTATGTTATCAAGACAACCCATAAAAGGGATTTCCTACACATATGCATATCAATTTTCAAAATATTATGTATTAATGTTAAATAGGATTATGGTCCATCCATATTTATCATACCTCTCTTTAAGATTTAAAAATAATACTTGATAAAATAAATATATTTCTAAAACCATATATAAAAATAGGAAATATTTTTATTTTTGATGAAATATTTTTTCATAAGAAAAATTGAAATAGTTAAGAATTATGGAAAAGGAAACCCTAATTGTGAAGGAATTTTTGAAAGAATACATTTTTAAAAAAAGGGTATAAAATTTAAATTCACATACATTTTAATAATGAAACCCCATGTAGAATTACTAAGATTCAATAATAGGTATGTAATAAAAACCATTATTATTTTAATAAGAAATATCTTATTATATCCTCATCAATCCAATCACCACATCAGCACATAATCACTCTCTTAAACAGATGTTATATGTGTTTCATTAGTTTACAGATCATTCAAGATTGATTCAAAACAATTTATTCACCTACTGTATCATAATTGTGGATTAATGGAATGTATCTTTAATATATTTTTGAAATTAATGATATTTAAGACCAATGATATATTCTAATAGTGCAATATGTCATAAAAATTATTCATGACCAAAAAAAGCATTCAATTTTGGAACATGATTTGTATCAAGGAGAATGTACAAAGCTTAAAAAATATGTATTGTTTCATGTATTAGATTATGATTTTTCAACTCACATTTTATGTTACACTCATAAATGAGGACCAAATAATTTATAGGATCCAATAATGAAAACCTATTTTAATAAAGTTTACAATATAATCAAATGTTGATGAACTTCCAATACAATGTACCAATACGACCACCATAGAAGAAATTCAATTAATAATACCAAAATATAATTGGTTAATAATCTATTTATGTTTTTAAAAAATTAGTGGTTATTTATAAATTATTTTTTAAAATTTAAAAGAAAACATGTTATATTTATATACCAAGAATCACTCAGTGAGTCGAGACCACATACCATTACCAATAGTGAGCTTTACCAAATCCAAATGATCACCGACAATCCCTATACCCATTAAACAACATTATATAAATAATGAAAAAAATAAGGATACAATGAATGAACATTAAATTATTTAAATACAAAATAAATGAAATTTAATATAAATATAATAAAAAATATAACAACTTTAATCCCTAATATAACTTCACATAATCCATCTATAAAATCCATATAAAATCAAGAAAGTCCTATTATTAATCTTACCTAAATTTTCTTAAGCATATATTAAGGTGAAGCATTAGTAAAAACTTATACACGACTTATTGAAGAAGTAGAGGTAACCCCCACAATGTTTTAGGTGAATTCCACTATACTTTAGCATAATTTTCTCTAGAATCCATATTCAAATATTAGGTAAATCCCTAAAAAGAGACAGATGAGGAAGAGAAGGGATGAATTCCATGGATATAGGTATGAAAAGGAACCTTGGATCCACCTTGAATCAAATATAAAATGGGGGATTAAAATACAATATGGAGCCTTGGGATTAGCTCTCAATAGCTTATAGGGATGTGTTTTCAATGGAGAAGTAGACTAGATAGAATAAGGAGTAAACATGAAAAGAAAAAAACTCTCATGCTAAAAATACTAATATAAAATCAATCATGTACCCAATAAAGTAACATCATTTACGAAGTGGTACCATTAATCCTCATTTGCCACTTTCTAGGAAAACAGGTATTATATATACTTCTTTAGAAAAACTAGTGATGCATATAGGTGTAACCTGTAAAACTAACCCCATCATATTTAACATAAACCTATACAAATCATAATGGGCCAAAAGTAACACAAAAAACTCATAATAATTCATCCTCAAAAATAAAAAAATAGTTTTGAATGTTTACATTAAAGATTACCCCACAAACATAACTAAAATATCAAATGGGATTCTTTGTTAATAATTAAAATTCCTAACATAAGTCCTCAGCAACATAAAAACCCATGTAATAGGGAAAAATTCATTATAATATCTCCACAATATCACTAATTCTCCTATGGAAGTCCCACAAGAAATTTACCCAATGACCCAATATTATATTTCCAAAATACATACATTGAATCATATATTAAATTCATGACATCCAACAACAAAGGTAACCATAAATCGAAATATAGAGAACATGGGATCTTGATTAATCGATCCATTATAATTTCATCTATAAAAATACCAAAAAATACAAAGTATAATATCTTAGATCATCTATATCATTCAAACAATACATTATTGTATATAATATAAATGACTAAAAACCTGAAGTTCTAGATTCCATAGTGTTTATTTTAATATCAAACACAATTCTACAAAATAATTTTGATATGAATTGTAACAAACCAAGATTTTATAAGATATATTCCTTTTAATCACCTATTGTACCCTAAACCAAGATTATCATGCACTATACGCAACACCGTATTAGCTTGCAGTATACGCAACACTAATCTTGGATCATGTTACACACAATTTCAAGTTTGTTTGATGGTAGTTATTCTACGCAACATTGAGTATATATAAATATATATTCAATATATAAATGAAATATGGTTGGATTTTTTTATATGAAACAACAATGGAGCCTTTCACTACACACAACCCTGACTAGGCTTGTATTACATGCAATCACGACCTTCCTCAACAGCGTGTGTTGTACTCAATACCGGGTTTCACTAAACAATGATATATTATTATAATATTATTATGAACTAGCCGTTATGAATATTATAAACTAAATTTTTTATTTTATAAAACTGTTATTTGTCTTAGACATTTTCTAGAACATGGTATAAGAACAAAATATATTTTTCGGGTAAAAGATATATTTTTTAAAAAAATACAGTTTTGCCGCCTTTTAAAGGCACACCAACTTTAAATCCAGTTTATGACATGTTTATAAGTGAAATTTGATAAAATAAAATTCTTCTTCTGAATCAATATATAAAAATTTACTTTGAATAAATTTTTCTTATTATTCTCAAAACTTTCATATTTTAATGAATAGTAAAAACACGCTATATTTTAATTAAAAACAAATTTTTCCATCATAATAATTTATATGGTTAAATTATAATATTTAATTGTTTTAAAGTATAAATATAATATATTTTTACAATTTAATATAACTTATTTCATTATCATTGATTTTACATTAAATTCATAGGTAAAATCATTTCAATCTTTTGAAATGTTTTAACTTTTAAAACTCATTTTCTTAACAACGAGATTAATTTTAATTTAATTTCTCCAACTTATGTGATTTGAATTAGGAAAAATGGATTCCATATTTGGAATCAATAGTTCCAAATTATGTTAATAAGATACTTTTTATTTTTAGGCATTATGAATAGTAACTACAGTAAATTTTATTTACCATATATAAAGGTAAATCAGGTAATTAAGGGTAAATATAATATTATAAAATTACCCTAACACTTGTTTTAATATAATTGGATGATTATATTTTTCCCTAAATCATACATGGGTCTAAATTCAATATAATGGAATCCACTTGTATTTCATTATGACCTTTAGTTTATTTTATTTAAAGGAAAGTGAAATATGTCTCACTCAAACTTTAATAAATAACGTTTTTTTAATGTAAGGTTATTAAAAATATAAATTCGGTTATAAATACTCATTTGAAATCTAAAATGTTTTTATTTATCATGGTAACTTATTTTTTATTTCTATGAGATATTTAATGAACTTATTATCTTATACATTAATGATGCAGAAATTATTTATTTAGTGAAAAATCAATAATATATTTTTTATTGAGATAGTAATACATATCAAGAGGCCCAAAAATATGATCAAAACTTAATTTTAGTGTATATATAACCCTAACCACCCACCGGGAAAAGTTTTGACCATTAGGATCCTTATTAATGCGATTATGACACTTATATTATTTTATTTTAAATGATTCCAAAGTGGTCACCTTCATAATTTAATAAATATAACAATTTATATGTTCTTATAATAACATAATAAATTCTATTAAATTATTATTATAAAATATTTTAGATTTATCTTCATCATAGGATTTTAGTTTTTATTTTTATGCAACAAATACGTATAGTAAATAATTATACAAAAATTATGTAATAATTACTTTATTAAGAGATATACCAAATAAATGGTTTTTAAAATATTAAAATATATATTATATGAAATATCTAATGTTCTCCACGAATTTTATAGACAACTTTGACATGTTATGAATCTATTAAATATTTGTGTTATAATATATCCTCTCTGTGGATTTTATTTAAATTAAACTAAATTAATAATGTCAAAATTGACACTATTGTTATTTTATAAAAAAAACTTATTATAAAATTGTTCAAAAATCACAAAAATATTTTAAAATTATAAATTGAAATTTATATGGTCTAAAAGTTCATAAATTATCCAATTTTGTATAATTCAGAACACAAACGAAATTATTTATAGCATTTTGAAATTTAGAAGCTTATAGCCACAAATAAAATTAAATAGATTAAATAAGGATAAATCAAGTTGATAATGTTTCAAATAAATTAAGAACTTGTCTAAATTTTATTGGTTGATGATATTACCACCCTATATCATATAATTTCGGATTTGGGTCATTTTTTAAGTTTTTAAGTGGGCTTTGAATTTATTATAAATTATTTTTTTGAGGATTCCAACAGTGCCTCTCACCTCCCTTATAAATAGGGCACCCCTTCCCTCTCCTCGTCACACAATTTTGAGCATTGAATCTCTTCCAAAACCTTCCAATTCCTCTTCTCAACCACTCTGGTTATATCATAGTGGGTTTGGAATTCTCAAAAGACCAACTCTAGTTCCCTATGATGAATTTTAAGGGAGGTTAGTTGAGAAAGAAGTAATCTCTTCTACCGACTCTTTCAAGGTTCTTTATTCTTCTACTTCCTCTTATTTAGTTGTTTAACTATAAATTAATAACTTCAGTATTACTTATATACTGATATGTTATAATAAATATGAAACAACCCTCTTTCACTTTCTATCTATCCTATGGAAAACGAAATCACTACGTGTGCATATGGTCAAAATACCGTCTCTACGCCGTGGTATAATCAGTTTTTCCACTTTCACTATACTTGGATGGGTATAATGGTGTAAATATTAACTATATATGATTATTATAGCATCATACTATATAATTCACTCTAATTAAATTCAATATATATGGGAATGATATCATCACTCGTTCATACGTATGGATTACCATCTCCACGACGCGATACGATTCATTTTCCATGTTAACAATTAAAGAATGATTATAAAGTATATATAATAAGTAATCATGAAATATATGACATATTAATTCTACATGATTTATGTATATATATATATGTATTTCATCTACTTAATTCCATTCAATTCAATAAGGAAATGAAAACAGCGTTCATGCGTACGTACGACCTACTATCCCCATGAACAATGTATTTCATTACATTTATAGATCTATTATATATATGTATACTCTGAATATATATTACATATAAATAATGTATTATATTATGTAATTAAGTAATCATGATCTATGTAATGATATTAATAATTACAAGTCAAAACACAAATGATAAATGAAACGATTTTACCCAAAACGCTTCTTTAACATGGAATTAACAAATGAACGGATAATATAGAGTCGTAAGTGAATCATATATGATATCATAAATATTATTGTGGTTCTTTTACAAGTAAATAATATTTTTAAACCCACTATACTGGAGTCTTGGACCCATACAGAAGAAATTGGACATAAGGTAAGGGATACTTTTTCAATCTCATTTTTATCTGAGATTGCTTATACGTAAGTATTTACTGGGGTTATGTTTTTCATCCATGTAAATAAATATGTTTTTTCATAAAGTGTTTAATATTATTACATGTAATTTAATTTCATTATTACCCCGCTTTGACTATTACTTTGTGTTTTGGAAGGAATCTTTCTTTGGTTTACCATACGAGGGATTTTTTGACTTTTAGGACAAAAGTACGAGGAGAATGTTTTTAACTTAAATGGAATGAATAGATTTTTACTATTTTATAACTCCTTATTTTCCTGAAGATTACTCTACAATACTTCATGATTATTTTCTACATAAAGCTTTTATTTTAAAATTGAAGGGAATTTTTTGAAATGAAAATGATTTTGAAGAAGAAGTGATATTTTCATTAAGTATTTATTTCATGTGTTTTATCAAAACCATTTTCCATATAAGATAATATTATTTCATATGTTAATGTTTCAAATATAATGTATATTTTATTTTCATGGTTTCACTTTTCTTATGATGAAATTATATCCATTTTTTTATATGGATTATGTTATGATGAGATGATGTTTATGTAACCCATTTTATTCATTGGGTTATGATTAATGATTTATGTTTATGTTGAGGCACACGTAAGAATTATTTCATTATGAGATGGGTGGGACCTATATATCCCTCCATTGGATTGGGTAAATATTTATATATCATGAGATAGACATGGATAGAATGGAATGTTAATCTGGTTATGTGATACAGGACTGGAATGAGGAGTGAACTCGGTTATGTAAGGTACAATGTCCACTAGGATGGTCATGGCAGCAACGCCTTGGCTACTATGGAAATAATATCATGTTCTCCATGTTTACCCTTACGTACAATTTGAGCTCACCCATTTTATGTTTTCTTTTTCACATGATATAAATAAGAGTTTTATGTAAATCAAAATGGGGAAGAACAATATGGGAGATATTGAAGATCTTTCACGATGAATAGAAGATTTTGTTCTGAGTTTCCAAAGACACTAAACTAATATGGTCTTTGGGCGTCTATTTTTGTTTTGTATTAAGTCTTCCGTGAAAGTATTGTACAGTCTATGTTCGATAGCTATGGGTCTTTACAGTTGGTATCAGAGCGAAGGTTTAGTTACCCTTTGGAAACTAGGTTGCGAAAACTTTAGTGAGATCCCTAGTGATATTTCTATGGTATGTCTAGGGATGTCCCTAAGCCTAATTATAAGTATAGTTTATAGTCCAAGAATTACAATAATGATCTTAGAATTAAACCTATGATGTTATATTTTGAAGGTACCCCCTTTTTATTATGTTGTTTTCTTAGCATGATTCTTCCTCTCACACTATTCGTTTTTGGGTTTTAGAAAATGGCTGGAAACAGGAAGATTCACGATAATGGAGGATATTATGGAAAATGGAATTATATTCTTCATGTGAAACCAAATGAAATGGGATTGAAAGTCCAAACACTGTTATTATGCCTAATCAGCATTCTCATAATATGATCAATATTATCAACTTTGGTAAGTTACTTGACTCGACTAATAAGAGAAAGATGTAGTTTCATGATGATCATATTGGAAAGAAAGTTCAATTTCCCTCAAGTAAATAATGTGGGAAGAGGCATCAAGGAGAATTTTTTAATGGAACTTGAAGATTCTTTGGGTGTGGAAAAGAAGGACACAAAGCCAGTAAGTGTAAAAGAAAAGGTTCAGTTAACACCATGAACAAGGATAATGGTATTGCTACGACATCAAAAACGATTAAATGTTTTAAATGTGGAATGTATGGGCATTATGAAAACAAATTCCCTAAGGTAAATTATCATGAAGAGATTCAGCATGGTCATATGGGTTGTATTAGTGCTGATGATGACGAAGAGACTACAAATGATATGTGAGATGAAAATTTGTTCAAGCTCAGTCAATGGTTTAAGAAGGTAGTGGAATTATTGTAAGTTTATTAAAGCGTAATGTTTTATAGGTAATTTTAACGGTACTGTGGAATAAATAATCATCTAAGGATTGTTACACTATTTTATTTCCTTGAGTTTTTGAATGTATATGATGAATGGTACTGATAACCATGAAAGGATATTCAAATATGTTTTGAAGGTAGATGATATGTGCATAATGAATGGATAAAGAGATACTGAGATGTTTGATATTATTAATGAGCTCATGACTTGTATAAGTACAAAGTGATATCATGGTTTGAGTATATAGAAATTTTAGGATTTTGATATGTGTAATGATTTAACATTTGACAGCATTCATGTTTTCACTAAGTTTCAATGGGTATTCATTATTCAAGAGAATATATGATTAAGGTATTCACATGTTTGTAATTTGACCAACAATATATATCATATGATATATGGGGGGTAAATGATGGTATTAACATGCATGGTTAATGACATTTCTAGTAATTGTTTTGTTTATACTGTGATCTTGGATAGAAGTATTTTGGATAAGCCTGAAGATTGGAATGGATTATGTTATACATAAGTCATTATTGTTTAATTCTATAATTTTTTTTGGATATTATTAATGGAATGTTATAATAATGTAGTTTTAGATAAATGACACCCTGCAGGACGGGCAACAAGCCATTGCGTCGGACAAGGTTTCGGGAATCGAACCCACAACCGAAGTGCGACATGCCATTATTGCCGGCCACTGGCCTACATGAAGTACCTGGTTAGTATAAACTATTTTTATTTTATTAAGTGGTATGATAGATGAAGTATAAGTCCATTTTTGGAATCATATACGATTAACCTTGCCATAAATGGAATTATGTATATTTGATAACATTGTCTATCCTTTAGTTTGAGACATATCGAATGACCCATCATTTTATCACATGATCTACTAACACTTCACGAATTAGAAACTCAACTTCATTTCTTAAAGAGATGACGTGGAAATTTTTCATGACCCGAACAATAGTGAGATTGTACCAAAATCATGTAAGTATTTCTTTTAATTCATAAACATTAAGGAAATGATATTTAAAACCAAAATTGTTGTCCTAGTGCTCTTATATCTGATGAATCAGATGGTACCTTAGATCATCACAAATTCATGGCTTTGTGTTTTTTGGGTTTTTCATATCCACATTCTCTACCACTCTCCATCAGAATTTAATGGTTATATTTCCCTTCCATATCCATATTTTCACCTATATTCTATGTGGAAACCCAATGATTTGTTAATTTGGGTAACTTTACATTTCATACAATAGTTTATAAAGATAAGTTTTGGTATTCCTTTTTACGATGTGGGTTTCTATAAAAGAAACTCTCATGTAATAAAACATTTATAACCACGACGAATTTCGAGGGAGAAATTCCTTTTAAGGGGGGTAGAATGTAACAAACCAAGATTTTATAAGATATATTATTTTTAATCTTCTATTGTACGCTACACCAAGATTATCTTGCACTATACACAACACCATATTAGCTTGCAGTATACGCAACACTAATCTCGGATCGTGTTACACACAATTTAATGTTTGTTTGATAGTAGTTATTCTATGAAACATTGAGTATATATATATATATATTCAATGTGTAAATGAAATATGGTTGGATTTTTATATACGCAATAACAAAGGAGTCTTTCACTACTCACAACCCTGACTTGGCTTGCATTACACAGAATCACGACCTTCCTCGACAGCGTGTGTTGACGCAATACCGGGATTCACTAAATAGTGATATATTATTATAATATTATTATGAACTAGATGTTATGAATAGAATAAAATAAATTTTTAATTTTATAACATTATTATTCATCTTACACATTTTCTAGAACATGGTATAACAACAAAATAAATTTGTCGGGTAAAATAAGTATTTAATAAAAAAAAATGTAGTTTTGCAGTATTTTGAAGGCACACCCTCTTTAAATCTTGTTTTTTACATGTTTATAACTTCAATTTGAAAAAATAAAATTCTTATTTTGAATCAGGATATAAAAATTTACTTTTAATAAATTTTTCATATTATTCTGATAACTTTCATATTTTAATGAATAGTAAAAACACGGTATATTTTAATTAAAAACAAATTTTTTCATCATAATAATTTATATGGTTAAATTATAATATTGAATGATTTTAATGTATAAATAGACTATATTTTTAACATTTAATATAACTTATGTCATTAGCATTGATTTTACAGTGAATTCATAGGTAAAATCATTTCAATCTTTTGCAATGTTTTAACTTTTAAAACTCATTTTCTTAACAAGGGGATTAATTTTAAATTAATTTCTACAACTTAGGTGATTTGAATTAGGAAAAATGGATTCAATATTTGGAGACAGTAGGTCCAAATTATGTTAATAAGCTACCTTTTATTTTTAGGCATTATGAATAGTAACTATGGTAAATTTTATTAACCATAGTTAAAGGTAAATTAGGTAATTAAGGGTAAATATAATATTATAAAATTACCCTAACACATGTCATAATATAATTTGATGATTAAATATTACCATAAATCATACTTGGGTCGAAATTGAATCTAATGGAACCCACTTGTATTTGATTATGAACTTTAGTTTATTTTACTTAAAGGAAAGTGAAATATGTCTCACTCAAACATTAATAATTAATGTATTTTTAATATAAGGTTATACAAAATATAAATTTGGTTATAAATACTCATTTGAAAGCTAAAATGCGTCTCATTATCATTGTAATTTATTTGTAATTTTTAACAGTTATTTAATTATTTTATTATCTTATACATTAATGATACAGAAATTATTTATTTAGTGACGAATCAGTAATATAGTTATTATTGAAATAGTAATACATATCAAAAAGCCCAAAAATCAGCAAAAAACTTCTTGGTATTGTATATATAAACCATAATCATACACTGACCGAATTTTGGACCATATGGATCCTTATTAAGGCGATTATGACACTTATATTATTTTATTTTAAATGATTCCAATGTTTCCACCTTCATAATTTAATAAAGATAAAAATTTAAATGTTATTATTTTAAGATAATAAATTTTTGTAAATTATTATTATAAAATATGTGAGATTTATCTTCATCATAGGATTTAATTTTCCATTTTAATGCAACAAATAAGTATATTAATTAATTATAGAATTTTTTTACTAATTATTATATTAAGAGGTATACCAAATAAATGGTTTTACAAATATTAAAATAAATATTATATAAACTATTTAATGTGATCCACGAATTTTCTAGAAAATTTTGACATGTTATGAATCTTTTAAATATTTTTTTAGAATATATCCTCTGTGTGGATTTTTTTTAAAATAAAAAAATGAATATTGTCAAAATTGACACTATTGTTATTTTATAAAAATAACATATTATTCAATTGTTTAAAAATCACAAAAATATTTAAAAATTATAAATTGAAATTTATATGGTCTAAAATTTCATAAAGTATCCCATTATGGATAATTCAAAACACATAAGTAATTATTTATAACAATTTAAAATTTAGTTTCTTATAACCACAAATAAAATTAAAGAGATTAATTAAGGATAAATCAAGTTGATAATGTTTAAAATAAATTACCCACATGTATAAATTTTATTGGTTGATGAGATTACAACCCTATCTTATATAAGTTCATATTTGGGTCATTTTGGATGTTTTTATGTGGGGTATAAATTTATTATAAATTAATATTTTTGAGGCTTCAAAAAGTGCCCCTCTCCTCCCTCATAAAAAGGGCACCCCTTCCCTCTCCACTTCACACCATTTTAAGCCTTGATTATCAGCCAAACCCTGAAAAGTCCCCATATAAACCACTCTAGTTATATCATATAGGTTCTGGTCTTCTCAATAGACCAACTCTATTGCCCTAAGTAGAAGTTTAAAGGAGGTCCGTCGTGGAAGAGGTAATCTCTTCTACCGACTCTTTCAAGTTTCTTTCTTCCTCTACATCCCCTTATTTAGTTGTTTCATTATTAAGTAATAACATAAGTATTACGTAAATACTAATATCTCATTATAAATATGAAACAACCCTATTTCACCTTCTATCCATCCTACGGAAAACGAAATCACCGCGTGTGCGTACGAACGAAATACCGTCTCCACGCCATGGTGTAATCAGTTTTTCCACCACCACCTTACTTGGATGGGTATAATGGTGTAAAGAATAACTATATATAATTTGTATAACATTATAATATATCATCCACTACAATTCCATTCAATAAATATGGGAACGATATCATCGCTCGTGCGTATGTGCGGATTACCGTCTCCACGACGCGATGAGATTCATTTTCAATGTTAACAATTAAAGAAGGATTATAAAGTATATATAATAAGTAATCATGAAATATATGACATAATAATGCTACTGGATTTATGTATAAATATATATATTTATGTCATCTATTTAATTCCATTCAATTCAATAAGGAAATAAAAACAGCGTTCATGCGTACGTATGTCCTACCGTCTCCATGAACGGTGTATTTCATTCCATTTAGAGATATATAATATATATATTCTGAGTATATATTATATATAAATCATGTTTTATATTATGGAATTATGTAATAATAATCTAAGAAATCATATTAATAATTACAAGTCAAAACACGGACGATAAATGAAACAATTTTACACAAAACACTGCTTTAAAATGGAATTGACAAATGAACGGATAATATAAAGTCGTAAGTGAATCATATATGATATCATAAATATTTTTATGGTTCTGTTACAAGTTAATAATATGTTTAAACCCACTATAAAGGAGTCTCAGACACATATGGACGAAATTGGAAATAAGGTAAGGGAAAATTTTGCAATCTCATTTTTATCTGAGATTGCTTATACATAAGTATTTAGTGGGGTTATATTTTTCATCCATGTAAATAAAAAGGTTTTTCATAAAGTGTTTAATATTATTCAGTGTATTCTTAATGTCATGTTCACCACTATTTGATTTTTACTTTATATTATGAAAGGAATATTTCTTTTGTTTACCATACGTGGAACTTTTTGACTCTTCTAACAAGAGTATGAGGAGAATATTTTTTTAACTTATAGGGCATGAATGGATTTTCATAGTTTTATAACTCCTTATTTTATTGAAGCTTACTCTACATGATTTCAAGATTATTTTCAACAAAAAGATTTCATTTTAAAATTGATTTTAATTTTGTGAATAGAAAATGAATTTGAAGAAGAAATGATATTTTCCTCAAAAATTTATTTCAAGTGTTTTATCAAAACAATTTCCCATATAAGATGACATTATTTCAAATGTGTATGTTTCAAGTATAATGTATATATTATTTACATGGTTTCACTTTTCTTATGATGAAATTATATCAATTTGTTTTATATGGATTATTTTATGATGGGATGATGTTTAAGAAACCCATTTTATTCTTTAGGTTATGATGAATTATTTATTTTTATGTTGTGGAACACGTAATAATGATTTCATTATGAGATGGGTGGGACCTATATCTCCCTAAAACTAATTGGGTAATGATTTATATCTCATGATACAGACATGGCTGGAATGGAAAGTTATTCTGGTTCAGTGATACAGGACTGGAATGAGGAGTGAACTCGGATCACTAAGGGACTTTGTCCACTAAGATGGTCTTGGTATCAACACTTTGGTTACTATGGAAATCATATCAAGTGCATAATGTTTTTTCACAATTACAAGTTGTATTCCAATGCTATTTTATCATGATTAATGTTCTATTATGATCTATTCCTTATGCACTTCCATGTTTTATGTCATTTCACATGATTTTTATGTATAGATTTAATGCTCATGTTTTTTTAAATTCTAATGTTTGTGGATTATTTTATGTTATCCATGTTTACCTTTACTAGGCATTTGAGCTCAACCTTTTTATATTTTCTTTTCCCTAGGATATAAATAAGAGTTTTAGGTAAAACAAAAAGGGGAAGAACCTTATGGGAGATGTTGAAGATCTTTCACCATGATTAGATGATTTTGTTCAGAGTTTCCAAAGACACAAAACTAATACGGTCTTGGGCTTCTATTTTTGTTATGTATTAATTATTCTGAGAAAGTATTGTAATGTCTATGTAAGTCAGCTATGGGTCTTTACATGCATCACCTAAACCCCCAAAAATTAGTAACAACCATGAAAAAACCATGGTATTAGATACAAACCCATTTCCATGTATTCATAAATAAAATATACAATTTAAAAAAATCTATGACTAACATGGGATTACATTACAATTTACTAAAGAGATGCATTTTAATATTTTTTAAAGATATAAATTATTTAATTCAATGTGACAGATCAATTTTTTTCGAAAGATATATTTCATATAAACATTAAATTATAAACATCAGTTTAATTAAACCCACCAACCTAAATTTATTTCATAAGAAACATGATGTTTTTTAAAATGACGTATTATAATTAAAATGTATAAAAAATTTCCATTTAATTTGGAAATCTCATTTAAATTATATTTTAAAAATCAATCTTCTCTTTTTCAAACCCTACCGCACAACATAAAATATAGATGAGGGTAAATATATTTCTCAACACACTAAAATCTATTTTAAAATAAAAAATTAAAATTACAACAAAATAACCATATTTTTCCTAATGCAAATCTTTAATGTTACATAACCCCCTTTTCAAAATATACACCCACCTAAAATAAAATTATATTTTTTCACGATCTTTACATTATAAACCCCAATATTATAATGTAATATAATTTCAAATAATGATACTAATCATCTTTTCAAAATTAATCAAACCCAAAAACATGGATTCCTCTTTGTAATGACCTCTTCTATAGACTAATATGTTTGAATTATTCATTTCTGAAAACAAAATCCACCATCATGCTAATAAACCGGAATAGTTTAACATGGTTGTCACGACCCGCCTTCACCAAAAGGAGGGAAGGGTTAGCAGATTTCCAGATCCTTCCTTCTTTATGTTGAAGGAGAGATAATGACCCCCCAGACCCGCCTTCAACTTAAAGAAGGAAGGGCATGTCAATCTTCTGACACTTCCCTCCTTTTGGTGAAGGCGGGTCGTGACAGAATGGTATCAAAGGGGCGGAGGTTGATGGTTGAGAGATAGGATGGAGTCTGAAGTTAGGCACAATAAGGATTCCATGGGATGGTAGGGAAATAGTGTTGGGTGACCTTGGTGCATGAATTAGGCTAGGGAAGACCGACTAGGACATGGGATTTTAGGGCCCCCCCATGATCCGATGCAAGGACTCTGGACCTACCGAACGACCAAATGAGGCCACACTAATTGCAGGGTAGAGACCATAGGAAAGGTTCATTCATCATAATGACTTTCGTTCTTGTGTTTCTGGGATGTGATGGGAATTTAGAATAAATTAAATTTTTAAGAAGTCTTGAAGATGATATTCTGCACTACTTGGGCTTCGACATTCCTTGTTTACCTTGCAGCTATGGCACCTGGAAGGCGACCTCGTGTGGTACAGGCGATCGAGGCCCCAGAGACAAATTTGACCGATCGACATAGAGTTGATCGAGAGGAAGAGGAAGATCAGTGGTAGAAGACTCTTTGAGCCTTCCAGCGATAGGCCCTCGAGAAGTATGAGGGCAACACCTCTGATATGAAGGCGAAAGGCTGGCTAGAGGAGCTAGTTATAGTCTTCGGTCTGATTCGGGCCCCGACTAAGTACTGGGTTCCTCTGGCCATTAGCTAGATGTGGGGAGCAGCACGTCAGTGGTGGATGCTTTACCTATGGGAGAGGAGAGACTCTGAGGTGGCTTGGGCGGATTTCAAGAGGGAGTTCCGAGCGGAATTCCTCTTCTCGACGATGAAGGCAGAGAAGAGGCAGGAACTACTCTCCCTCCAGCAGGGGAGTATGTCTGTGAGGGAGCTTGGGATCAAGTTCAAGGACCTCCTACGTTTTTCTCCGGACCTCGTTCCCGACGAGGAGTATCGGGAAAGACGTTTGGAGGAGGCGCTCCGGCCCTCCCTCTAGTATGTTGTTACCCCTTTACCCTTCCGACATACTTGGAGGTCCAGAAGAAGGCCGAAGTGGTGGAGAGGATGCCTGCTCTAGGAGGAGTGTCACGAGAGGGGATCCAGCTGGGACCATCGAAGGGAATGGCCGTCAGCACCAGGCCTCCAATGTCAGGACCCTCCAGGTTCCGACCAGTAGGGAGCAGACCGCAGCAGTTTCAGTTTCGATCACCCGGCCCTCGCCCTTTTCCTTCGGGCCCGGGACCGCGGTGCTTGATCTGTTGGAGCCCTGGATATCTCTGGAGTCAGTGCCTTGACCGGGTGCAGCACGACGGTGGTGGACAACCCCACCACCTGCCCCAGCATCAGTTTCCATCCAGACCTTTCTAGCAGCAGCAGTAGGGATAGCGAGGTCTCGCTCCTCCGAGGGAAGACATAGGGGGAGGAGGCCGACCTCAGGGCGCACCTCAGAAACCTCGACCGGGGAGTGGTCGGGGATGTGTCCGGCAGCCGGTGGGCAGAGGAGCTGGACGCGGATAGTTGCACGCCGCAGAGGCAGTAGTTCCAGCAGGGCTAGAGGTTGTTCGAGGTACGATCATTCTTTTTAGCACTCTTTCTTATGCCTTGTTCTATACCGGAGCTTCTCACTCCTTTGATGCAACTAGTCTAGCCCGTGCCTTGGGTTTTTATGCAGAGAGACTTCCAGTGCCCCTGGTGTTGAGCACACCAGTCGGAGGTCAGACCAACTTGTTGTTTGTTTGTCGGGGATGTAGACTGATGATAGGGCCACATCAGTCGGTTACAGATGTAGAGACTCAAAGCATGACATACATGGACATTACAATACTTTAGAGGAATACTTAATACATAAAAAAATAGACACACAAGGACCGTAATAGTTTAGTGTCTTTGGAAACATGGAACGTAATCTTCTAATCGTGGTGAAAGATCTTCAACATCTCCCATAAAGATCTTCCCATTTTTGTTTCCTTACCTAAAATCTTTCTTTTAATCCTGGGGGAAAAGAAAACATAAAAAGGGTGAGCTCAAATGCTCAATAAGGGTAATCATGGATAAAATAAAACATACCACATACATTTGATCTTAAAAACATGAACATAATGTTTAAACCTAAAAATCTTGAGCAACGACTTAAAACATGGAAGTACATAAGGCATAGATCATAATGAAACATAAATCAGGATAACATAGCATGGGAATAAAAAATATAATTGTGGAATCCATTAAGCACATGTAATTATTTTCATAGTAGACAAGGCATTGCTGCGAAGACCATCTTAGTGGACAAAGTCCCATTCTAAATAGAGTTCACTCCTCGTTTCAGTCCTGTAACACTGAACCAGATTAACTTACCGTTCCAGCCATGTCTATATCATGAGATATAAAATCTTTACCCAATGCATTGGAGGGAGATATAGGTCTCACCCATCTCATAATGAAATCATTCTTACTTGTGCCAAAAAATAAACATACATCATTCATAAAAACCCAATAAAAAAATGGGTTTCATAAACATCATCCCATCATCACATAATCCATATAAAAGAAATGGATATTATTTCATAATAAGAAAAGTGAAACCCTGTAAATCATAGATACATTATACTTGAAACATACACATATGAAATAATGTCATCTTATATGGAAAATGGTTTTGATAAAACACTTGAAATGAATTCTTGAGGAAAATATCCTTTCTTCATCAAAATAAATTTCTTTTCACAAAACGTCATGAAATTTTAAAAGAAAAATATTTTGTATAAAATAGTCATGAAATATTTTGGAGGAAGATTCATGAAAATAAGGCTTTATTAAACTGTAACAATCCTTTCATGCCGTATACGTTAAAAAAAACATTCTTCTCGTACTTTTGCCGAAAAAGTCAAAAAGTATCTCGTAAAAAAAAGATTCCATACATACCTTGTAGTAAAAGTCAATAATGGGTAAAAAGGACTTTAAACATACATGAATAGACTTTTATAAAACATTTACATGGATGATAGCAATAAACCATGTAAATACTTACGAATAAACAATTTCGGATAAAAATGAGATTTGCAAAATTATCCTTTACCTTAGGTCCGATATGCTTCGAACGTATCCGAACCTCCTGTAATATGATTTAAACAATGTCATTGACTTATTAAAGAATCATATTCATTGTTATGATATCATATATGGTTCACTTATGACTTTATATTACCCGTTCTTTTGTAAATTCCATGTTAAAAAGCGTTTTGGGTAAAATCGTTTCATTTCTCGTCCGTGTTTTGACTTGTAATTACTCATTTGATTACATAGATCATGATTAATTAATTCCAGAATATAAAACATGATTTATATATAATTTATATTCACAATATACATATATATCATAGATCGATAAATTTAATGAAATACACCGTTCAGGGAGACGGTAGGCCGTACGTACGCATGAACGTTGTTTTCGTTTCCTCATTGAATTGAATGGAATTAATTGGATGACATACATATATATATATATATAAATAAATCCAGTATCATTATTATGTCATATATTTCATGATTAATTATTATATATACTTTATAATCATTTATGAATGGTTAATCATTGAGAATGATTCTCATCGCGTCGTGGAGACGGTAATCGGTACATACACACGAGCGATGATATCGTTCCCATGATCGTGGAATTTTATTGGAGTGTATCTATATTATTACAGAATCAATATCACTTTAAAATAATCATATATAGTTATTATTTAGACCATTTTACCCATCCATGTAAGGTGGTGGTGGACAATAGATTACACCACGGCGTGGAGACGGTATTCCGTACATACGCACGCGCGGTGATTTCGTTTTCCGTAGGATGGATATATGGTGAAAGAGGGTTTTTTCATAAATCTAATAACATATCAGTATATTAGTGATACAGATTTTATTACTTCATAATGAAACAACCTAATAAGAAGAAGTGTAAGAAGAAATAAAGGAGAATGAATCGGTAACAGGCATTACCTCTTCTTTGAAGCACCTCTTTGAGACCTCCTCTTAGGGAACTAAAATTGATCTTTGAAGACTACCAGGACATCTAGGATGTTTTTAGGGAAGTGGAGACGATAATTGGGCAGGGTTTTTCCATGTTTGAAGGCTCAATGTGGTGTGTGGAAGAGAAGGAGGATGTGCCCTTTTATAAGGGAGGAGAGGGGCACCTTTGTAATTCTTAAAAATATTAGTTTATAATAAATCTAACCTAACATAAAAACCACCAAAAATGACACATATTAGAATATTAGATGATATAGGGTTGTAATCTCAATAACCAATCAAATTTAGACATGTTTGGATATTATTTTAAACCTTGTCATTTTGATTTGTCCTTATTTAATCTATTTATGTTTATTTGTGGTAATAAAATTCTAAATTTTAAATTATAACAAATAATTTCTTATTTGTTGTGAATTTTACATAATTGGTGACTTTATAACATTATAGACCATATAAATTAAAATTTTTAATTTTTAAATATTTTTGTGATTTTTAATCAATTTTATAATAAGTTATTTTTATAAAATAACAATAGTGTCAATTTTGACACTATTCATTTATTTGAATTTAAATAAAATATATACAGAAGATATATTCGAAATAAAAGCTTTAATAGATTCATAAAAGGTCATATTTATCTATAAAATTAGTGGATCACATTAAATAGTTGACATAATATTTATTTTATTATTTTTAAAATCATTTCTATGGTTTATCTCTTAATAAAATAATTACTACAACATTTTTGTATAATTATTTAATATACTGATTTGTTGCATAAAAATAAAAACTAAAATCCTATGATAAATATAAATCTATTAACTTTCACAATAATACTTTTAATAGAACTTATCATCTTAATATCACAATATTTAAATTTTTATATTTATTAAATTATGAAGGTGGCAACTTTGGAATCATTTAAAATAAAATAATACATGTGTCATAATAACTTTTATAAGGCTCCAAACTGTTATATATTAGGTCATTTCATGATTAAGGTGTAGATATACACTACCAATAAGATTTAGTCAGGTTTTTGTGCCTTTTAATGGGTATTATTATTTCAATAAAAACTATATTACTTATTTTTCACTTAATAAATAATTTCTGTATCATTAATGTATCACCATTAATGACAATTATTTAATCCCTAAAAATTAGAAATAAATTATCATGATGTAGATAATTTTATTATCTTTCTGGAGACTATTTATTTTCGATGTTTTATGATGTTTATCACTAAATTAAAATTATTATACTTATAAGATTTAAGAGAGTGACATGTTGTCACTTTCTTTGGTTTTAATAATAATTAAATTATTTTCATGGTCAAAAGTCCATAAAATTAATCTAATCTGACCCTTAGGTTATATGGGTCAACTTTTAGCCATCCAATAGAATTTTGGGATGTGTTAGGGTAATTTTATAATATTATATTTACCCTTAATTACCTGATTTACCTTTAACTATGGTAAATAAAATTTACCGTAGTTACTATTCATAATTCTCAAAAATAAAAAGTAGCTTATTAACAAAATTTGGACCCACTGATTCCAAATATGGAATCCATTTTTCCAAATTCAATACACAAAATTTGCAGAAATTAAATTAAAATTAACCCTGTTGTCGAAAGAAAAGGGGTTTTTCTTTAAACCATTGCAAAAGATTGAATTGATTTAACCTACGAATTTAATGTAAAATCAATGCTAATGACATATATTATATTAAATGGTAAAAATATATTCTATATATACTTTAAAACCATTAAATATTATAATTTAACCATATAAATTATTGCAATGAAAAAATGTTTTAATTAAAATATTGCATGTTTTTACTATTCATCAAAATATGAAAGTTACCAGAATAATATGAAAAATTTATCCAAAGTAAATTTTTATTTCTTTATTCCAAAGAAGAATTATATTTTGTCAAATTGAACTTATAAACATGTCAAAAACTAGATTTAATGTGGGTGCGCCATCAAAAGGCGGCAAAACTGCATTTTTTGAAAAATACTTATTTTACCAGAAAAATTTATTTTCTTCTTATACCATGTTCTAGAAAATGTGTATGATGAATAATAATGTTATAAAATTCAAAATTTAGTTAATACTATTCATAACAGCTAGTTCATAATAATATTATAATAATATATTGTTGTTTAGTAAAACCCGGTATTGCGTACAACAGACGCTATCGAGGAAGGTCGCGATTGCGTATAATGCAAGCCGAGCTCGGGTTGCATGTTGTGCAATAATACTTCGTTGTTTTGTATAACATAATCCAACCATATTTCATTTATACATTTAACATATATATATATATATGCTCAATGTTTCGTAGAATAACTATTATCAAAATTGTGTGTAACACGAGCCAAGAATAGTGTTGTGTATACTACAAGCTAATACGGTGTTGCGTATAGTTCAAGGTAATCTCGGTGTAGCATAAAACACAAGACATTAATGAAATTAAAATAATATTTTTCATAAAATCTCGAGGTGTTACAAGGGATCTTCTTCTGCTACAGATTCAGCCATATGATGTCATCCTAGGCATCGACTGGCTATTTTCTGTGTGTGCCATCATCAACTGTTTCCGAAGAAGGGTTGTGTTCTCGGACATGGACGGTCGGCGTGTTACCATCCCCGGCAAGCGGAGCAGTCAGAAGGGAAATAGGAGAGAGGAACCCCTCCTCTCCTTGTCGGCCGATCTGACTGTGGAATCAATAGATGCTGAAATGGTGGAAGTGCCAGAGATCGTCCGTGAGTTTATGGGCATCTTCCCTGTGGAGGTGACGACCCTACCCCCTCGGCGTGATATCGAGTTTGGGATAGACCTGCAACCCGACGCTCGACCGATCTCGATGGATCCTTAACGAATGGCACCTTCAGAGATACAGGTGTTGCGGATCCAGATTGACGATCTGAAGAAGAGGGGTTATGTTCGCCTGAGTGCGTCACCGTGGGGTGCCCCAGTCTTGTTTGCAATGAAGGCAGATGGTGGTCTCAGGTTGTTCATAGACTACAGGAGGCTGAATCAAGGGACAATCAAGAATCCCTACTCTCTTTCGAGGATAGACGATCTTTTCGACCAACTGAGGGGGCAGGATGGTTCTCGAAGATCGACATGTGGTCTGGGTACCACCAACTGAGAGTGAAGGAGGGAGACATCCTGAAGACGGCGTTCAGATGTAGGTATGGACACTTCGAGTTCGTAGTCATGCCCTTTGGTGTTACGAACGCCCCGGCTGTTTTCATGGGGCTTATGAACTCCATCTTCCGGGACTACCTGGATCGGTTCGTAGTTGTGTTCATCGACGACATCCTGGTCTACTCTAGATCAGAGGAGGACCATGAAGAGCACTTAAGGACAGTTTTGGAGGTCCTTCGACAACACCAGCTCTATGGGAAGTTTTCAAAATGCATGTTGTGGACACGAGAAGTGCACTTCCTCGGGCACATGGTGTCCGAGCAGGGGGTAGCGGTGGACCCATCAAAAGTTGTGGCGGTTGTTTCTTGGGTAGCACCCAAGAATGTGGAAAAGGTCCGTAGTTTCCTTGGGCTGGAAGGTTACTATCGGAGGTTCATACCCAACTTCTCCCGAGTAGAAGCCCCTTTGACAACCCTTACCAAGAAGGACCAGGTTTTCAGGTGGAGTGAGAAGTGCGAGTCAGCCTTCAGCTATCTGAAAGAGAAGTTGGTTAGTGCCCCAGTGCTGAGATTACCAGAAGAAGGGGTGGACTATGAGTTGTTCTGTGATTCTTCAGGACAAGGTCTTGGATGTGTGTTGATGCAGCGACAAGGGGTGATCTCTTATGGGTCTAGGAAGCTACGCCCCCATGAGCGTAATTACGCCACCCACGACCTGGAGCTTGAAGCGGTCGTTTTTGCGCTAAAGTTATGGCGGCACTACCTCATCGGGGAACACTTTGTGGGCTTCATGGATCACAAAATCTTGAGGTATATCTTCTCCCAGCGAGACTTAAGCTTGCGACAACGGAGATGGGTGGAGTTCCTCCAGGATTACGACTTCGAGATCTCTTATACTGAAGGCAAGGGCAATGTGGTGGCCAATGCCTTGAGCAGGAGGACGCAGAACGATGCGGTCTGAGAGTCGGCGGACGCCTGGAAGGAAATGGAAGAGTTAGCTTCCTTACAGCTGGATGCGAAGATGGATAACGACAGAGGCTGCCTATATCAGATGATAGTACCATCATCTATGTTTCGACAAGTGGAGGAGTCTCATTGGGGAGACCCGGAGTGCGAAGTGATGCGTGACCGGGGTGACCAGGGAAATGCTCTGGATGGATGGGCATAGGATGGTCAGAACTAGATGCTTTTCCAGAAAAGTTTGTTTGTCCCAGAGGCGATGTGCGACAAGATTCTCAGTGAGTTCCACAACTCACCCCTGGTGGTACACCCAGGAGTTTCCAAGATATACCAGGGTTAGAAGAGGATGTTTTGGTGGCCCAGAGTTAAGAGAGCGGTGGCAGGGCTTGTGGCCAAGTGCTTAGTGTGTCAACAAGTGAAGGCTGAACACCGAGTTCCAGGCAGCCTACTGCGGCCTCTAGATGTCCCCGAGTGGAAGTGGGATGACATCTTGATGGATTTCGTCACGGGACTCCCCAAGGTCCATGGAGGGTACGATTCCATCTGAGTGGTAGTGGAAAGGTTGACAAAATGATCTCACATTCTAGAAATCAGGGAGTCAAGTGTTGTGGATGTTTTGGTACGAATGTACATGGATGAGGCGGTGTGGTTTCATGGAGTTCTAAGGTATATAATCTCGGATAGGGATGCACGATTTACCTCGCGATTCAGGAGAGGATTGCAGCATTCATTTGGCACCCAGTTACGCCTTAGCACTGTTTTCCATCCCCAGACAGATGGACAAAAAAAGCTCACCGTCTAGACCTTGGAGGATATGCTACGGGCATGTGTTCTGGACTCAGGAGGATCATGGTTGCGACACTTTCCCTTGGTATAGTTCTCATACAATAATAGCTACCACTCCATAATCGGTATGGCCCCGTTTGAAGCCTTGTACGGGAGGCCATGCCGTTCACCTATGTGTTGGGATGAAGTAGGAAAGGCAGACATCCTTGGCCCGGAGGTGCTGCAGGACACGACAGAGAAGGTTCAGATCATACGGGGAAGGATGAAGGCGGCCCAGGACCGACAAAAGTCATATGCTGGTACCAGGAGGAGGCCCTTGGAGTTTGAGGTCGGAGACCACGTGTTCTTGAAGGTCTCCCCTCAGTGTGGGCAGCAGAGGTTCGACAAGGGGAGTAAGCTTTCTCCCAGGTTCATCGGACGCATCGAAGTGTTGCGGCGGGTCAGCGAAGTGGATTACCATCTAGTGTTACCACTGCCGCTACTGAGGATACATGATGTCTTTCATGTGTCCCAGCTCCATCAGTATCTGCACGACGATTCACACGTCCTTGATTGGGGTGAGTTGGACATCGAGGACAACGTGAGCTTTGTGGAGAGACCAGTGATGATCGAGGATCACAAGGAGAAGGTGCTTCATGGGTGAACCATTCCCTTGGTTCGCGTGTTGTGGAGACATGTTGGGCTGGAGGAGAGTACGTGGGAGAGGGAAGCACAGATGCTGACCCAGTACCCAGAGTTTTTTTAAGTTTTGTTCCTTGTTGTACCTGTTGTGATAGATTGTTTTGTCTTTTGGCTATGAAATGTACTGGTTTCCTTTCCTCTTAATGTATGTGAAAAGCCTTGGCTATGTGGGAGGAGATAACCCGACCCCTAATCAAGATGCATTATGGTGGATGCAATTAAACCCGTGCGGGCGAGTCAGTGCCGCCCAAAGTGGATAATATCTTGACATGGGGGGGATGAGACTCCCCAACCCACATTCCTGGGAAGTCTGGCATGATATGTTTCTTGGTTCTTGACAGAGAAGTGTTTTTGGTTAGCATGGGTTCACTTCTAAGAGGTATCTTTCAAGGTGGTAGTTCGGACCCTCTCCTTCTTGGTTTTTTTTTGATTCTCGAGGACGAGAATCGTTTAAGAGGTATCTATTGTAATGTCTCGGACCCTCCTGGCCCATTACTTTGCCAAAAGTGAGGCTCCACCAAAATAGTGGCATCGTGAGGGTGGCACCGTGATGGTGGCACTGTGTCCCCTCACCGAGCATTTCATTCTTTTTTCCAGTACCTGACTTTTCTGCTCCCGCAACGTATGTTTCGACGTAAATTAATTATTTTACTCCTTTTAAAACCATTTAAAGCCCATAATTAATTCCTAAAAATCCCGAGAGACCTCCGTGTGTAACTGCCCAGCCGCGTGGTCAACCCACGACCCCCACACCTTACGCAGTTTCGATTTTTCACCTCAACTGTCCTCGGCTCTTATAAACTAAGGGTTAGCCGTGGTTTCTCTTTCCTTGATCATGTCTTTTCGCAAACAGCTTTTGGTGCATCGGGCACATCGTTATCTGTAAATTTCTGCGCCCGGCCTAGACGTCGATCATCTATCAACAAGTAGGGAATTTCTCCTTTTCCCCTCTCTTTTGTGTATCATGCGGGGTGGGCGTGCTTTTGATTCTGTAGGATTGAATAAACCAGACCTAATTAAAGATAATGAACAAATTCTATAATGAAAGGGCAGGGGGCTGTGTGTGATCGTTGATGCTGTCTTATGTTTTGATGTTGTTTCTTCTATAACCATCTTGTTGAGTTGTGTCGGCTTATGCCTTCTGAAAATTGTGACAGTTGGTGGTCGTTGTTAGTGCCCTAATGAACCCCTTCCGATGTTTTAAATGGCTTGTTGTGGTTTTAAACTCATGCTATGAAAATTAATTGGTTAATCACGTATATCCGACTGAATAAATTGAAAGCACCAGGATCAATCCCTTCCGTGCTAACCCTGGTTGAACTATAATTGAAATCATGGAACGTGTAAAATCTATTAAATCTGAAAAATACTGGTTTGGCCTTGATTAGTGCTGGTGGTAGTGTTTTGGTGGTTTTCTCTAATGAGTCGATTGCTGGAGATGTGGGAGGGGATGGGATCCCTTATTCTTTTATGCTTTCAGTGGCTATGAAATTGGGGATGAGATCCCCTGATGGTGTGGCTTTGGTGTTTATAAGATTTTAAGACCCCGTGGTTACTTGTTTATATCACGAATTGGGGTGGAATCCTCTGTTGTTGATAACTGAGTGTGGAAGTTTTGGTTGATGCCTGATTGTTTACTTTCCTGGACTTATGCATATGCCTACTAGTTTCCCAGTAGTGCTTATACATAAAATTTATCACTGAACATGAGACAAGAATGGGAAAATGGGTTTTGTTGGTGAAGGTCGTGACTTGGGACTTGGATGTAGTGGTGTTGTGTTATATAGGCTGGTTAGAAAAATCTAGACTTTGGGTGAGTGCTTGTTACCTATATCTATACTTGTATTTTTATGTTTCTTATTCGCACCCCACCCATGTTGAGCACTTAGGGCCGAACACCCCCATTTCATGGGGGAGGGTGTTTTTCTCAACACTATTCATGGTGGCTGGTTATTAGCTCCTTTTCTGCTCCCTTTCCCGGATATCCCAAGTATCTTCGGGCAATCTGTAATGGCCTGAGGTCCATTAATAGCCCAAGAAACATCGGGCGGGGTGATGTGGTGGTTGTCCAAGTGTGTGCGGTAGGTGGTTTCCCAAGTTCCATCGGGATGAGGCCTAGTTGTCTTCGGGTGTGGTGGTGGTTGTTCTGGCCTAGGTGTTTGCAGGCATGGTTACATGTGACCGTTTTGGCCAAGGTGTCTGTGGGCGGGATTTCGGCAGTGGGACTGCATGTGGTTGTGGCCCAGGTGTGTGTGGGCGGTTGTGGCAGTGGGACTGCAGTGAGAATGGAGGGATTGGTCCGATGCGTAAGATGTCACAATAACCAGTGGGAAAGTGGCGCAGGGTACCCAAACATCGATGTGCTCTGGTTATATATATTACTTGACTTGAGTTATTCGGGGAGTGTGCCTTGGTGAGGCTTGGGGTGGATAGTTTACCTTGATAGGTGTTTGGTTTACTCTTTTCTCACGGGGTTTTTAGTATGTTCCTCCCACTTGTGCACGAGAGTCTTTGGTTTTCCCTACTGAGTATACTTGTATGCTCACCCTACATATATAAAACTGCTTTTAGTTTTCTAGGAGGACATCGGGGATCACACAGGACCTTACTATCTTGGACCTTTGGAGCAGTTGCAGTTGTTGTTTTCTTTTCCACCTTGGTACTCACCTTTATAGACACCTTTTGTACCATGTTGCTTTACTTTTGGAACATGCATGTGGGAATGGTTTATTTTCGGCTTTACATTTCTTTTACCTGGGTGTTGTTGAGTTTCATCATCTAATCTCTCGATCATATAACACAAAAAGGGTTAATTCCTTCCATTTGTGAGAAATTTCTATAACCTTGGTGTTGGTCGCCACTCCTGGACCTATTGAAGGTGGGTCTCGGGGGTCATTATCTCTCCTTCAACTTAAAGAAGGAAGGGCCTGGCAATCTGCTGACCCTTCCCTCCTTTTGGTGAAGGCGGGTCGTGACAACGGTCGACAATGAAAAAAGGTACGATAGTTAAAATATACTCGATGGAATATAATTAAAAAATAAAAAATAAAAAATAATATCATTCATAATTCTTATGCATATAAAAACATATAAAAATCATGAAATGCATAAGAGAATATGAAACAAATATAACAACTTATCACAAAATATTCACCATAAATGATCTTCATACATTATTTGTATGAATGTAAACAAAATATAATAATTAATTAAAAATAAAACATAAATTATGTAAACATCATGAAAAAATATATATATATGTAGGATATATGTGAAATTATCAATTGATAATTGGATTAAAGAAAATTCATGTTTTAGTAGTGCAATTGTAGTCAAGAAAGTCTAGATACTAGAGAAAAAGAATGTGTATCTAAATAAATGGAACTAAATATTTGATTATCTTTACCAATATATCTAATATATTTATATATAAAAACACTATATCTGAGTAATATTTTAGTTTATACAAATATTTGTTATTTATAATATTTTATAACATGTAGATCATGTATAAAATATTGTATGAAATTCTATGTCTACCGAATCAGCAAAACCTAACATGATGCATGGAAAAAATTTCTCCCACCCAATTTATCCCAAAATTATAATATCATGTTTTATTCCATCATAATTAAGATTGTAAAAATATATAGTCCCTTAATATATAGTTCTTATAAAATGATAAGATGTCCCATGATATCGCGATCTTCCAATATAAATAGGTTCATAACAAATTTCTATAGGATAACTATAAAGTATTAATAGTCCTAACTCATATATAAACCTCAAAATCCCAGATATTATATTCCCATAAAATACATATCGGGTATAAATTTTTAACATCTATGATTTGAAGTCCATTATGAAATATGGATCACTAGTGGTATTACACCATATGAGCTCTTCAATTCCATAGAGCTTAAAACTAGTACCTCATGTCTCGATATATTTTCATGGAATTACTTACCCACTTGTTAATAAATATATATTATTGTCTATTTCTATAAAAAAATTACCAGACTCATTGAAAATACCAATGTCCCATAAATTAATCTCAATCGAAACATGTCATAATAGTTATTATAACCTTTAAGTCTTTCTACATGCATTTATACATAGCTTAAAAACATACAACTCAATTTTTAAAAATAATCTAGAATAAATATCAACCCCAAAGTGACCTTATACCATGAATATTCAAAAGGATCATCTAAATATCCAAATAAGACCAATAAATACCTCTTATTACTCAAAATCTATAGTGGGAACTGATCCCTCTTCAGTAAGAAATAAGGACAACCCATTAAGGTTTTCTGATAGCTATTAGTACCTTTAAGAACCTAAAAATAAAAAAAACAGAGGTTGTTTATACACCAATTTCATGACCCCTCACTCTAAAGGAATCCATATTATCATAGAAATGAAGAAAGAAAGATATTTAACTCACAAATAAGCCTTTAATTGTCCATAATTCGGAAAAAACACAAAGGGTATATAAATCTCACACATGAGATACATTAACCACATAAATATTGATGAAATAAAATACATGATTAGAATTAAAATACCCAACACCATACATAAATAAATGAAACCCCAATATATGATGTGATGTCATACATAAGTGGATACAAGTATAATGAAAATTCAAATGAGATATATAATTAACCTTGATAATGATGGTCCAATAGATCCTTAAAAAAACCACCAACTAGTAATTCGAAGATGGATGACTAGAAATATATTTATAAACTAAAAATATATATATATATATAGTGAGAGTAAAATGGATAAACATTAGTATACTCCCTGAAAAAACTCATGACAAATGAGAATAAAGTATTCTAAATCCTAATTGAATAAATAAATCAAACTAACTCAACAAATGAATATGTAATTTTAAATTCAAGATCATCATGAATGATCGATAACCACTTAATGAATAGAATAATTTCTTCTTTAGAAAAATAATATAAATATATGAAGTTAATAAACCTCCAATTCACTAATGGGTTCTTTCTCTAACACTCTGGGTAATAAGTCTTATTCTCATCTCTCTTATAAGACATCCCTCACCACATGATATAGTATAGAAGACACTAATGGATTATTACTATCCCAACATCTCATTATAATAATATCCCGATAGTAAAAAAAGTGTCTTCCAAGAAGCTACTTCATATTAGGTTGGTGCATTATATATCATGCCACGAAAAATCATGCATATACACCCATGGGATGTCCAAATAACCATATTTATATACAATTATGATCTATACCTCAATATGTTATATCCTTCACATAAATGTATAAAACTATTTGGTCCATTGCACCTTGAGCATGAATTTAGCCTATACCAAAATCCATTATATACTGTGATATTCCTAATCATATTCATTTAGTGGGATAGTTTGGTATAGGGTGAAGTCATACATTTATACTATCATTATTCCAGATAGTGGAGAAATCACTTGACATAGTATTTGGGAGATATTTTTTCGACTAATTTAGGTGGTTTAGTGTTTCAACTCAAACAATATATATCATATCACTCACATCCACACAATGGGAAAGATCTAACCATCGAGTCATCTATCGCTAGCATCATACATAATTCCAGACTTCCATTTCTATATCCTAGATATAAATTATAATATACGCATCAAGATCAATATTAATTATATCAATATCTATTAATTTATATAATATCATTTTTATTTCTAATATTCTCAATTTAATCTTATATGAAATGTGAAAGTCACACTATTAAATATTTACATAAATTCACATTTATGGAATCATCATATGTGATCAAAATGAACCAACCTCATTAATTGATTATTATAACTGTAACTTCATAAATTATATAGGAATGCTATGTCTTATCCTAGAAACCATATCAATGATTAATAAGCTATGTATAGAGTTCGACTATGTTAAGTAGTTTGAAAATAATCATATAAATAACATCTAGACATTCTTCCATCAACCATACATTATTGATGAATAATTATATCTATTTTAAGTACGTGTTATGAATTAATTTTGGTGGCCTCATTATCAATCCCAGAACATTGAGAATTGTATAATCTTCCCCTACATCAAAAAGCATTGACCATCACTATAGTCCTAGGCACCTATTAAATTATAAAATATATAATCTATTATCAATATATCTCTATGTCTCTGAAGCATTTCCCATCTCATATTCCAACTGTATAAGGTTATAAATGATTAAAAACAGGGAAATAATATCCTAGAGTATAGATACATATTATGTATTTAACAAATAAAATATAAAGGAAACTAAGTCTATAACATCAGGATTTCATGTGTCCTGTAATCAGGAATGGTATTTCCTATCCCCAAACATTTTTTATTTACAGAAAACTAATTTCAATTCCATATTGAATTAATAGTTATATAATTCATAGGTTTTCTATAACACGGAATCCAGATATTGTTTCTAACAATATCTAAAAAGAAATATAATTATGATTCAGTCATTATTGTCATATTTCAAATTATTTTTAAACAGTTTTAGTAATTCTACTCTTGCATCTTTCATTTAATAAATTAATATAAACATATTTACATTGATATCCTTTTTAAGAATATAAACCATGATAAACACAAAAAAATAAAAAAACAATAGGATGCACGTTCTAGTAAATATAAAGGGGTAGTTAAAATATATAACAAACAAATGCGGTCACATGAAACAGATCCATTATTATAATATACAATAAGAAATATCAATTAACTATACATGTTATAATTATAAAGTCTAAATTATTTAAAAAAATCCATAAATAGATCCCAAAATTATGGAACATCATATTTTCATATTGTTAAATTATTTTTACACTAAGAAAGTGATTATTCATTTTCCATTAGTATAAAAATTACTAGGACAAAAAATTTTCATTAATTATATACAAAATTTTATAATTATATCGATTTACATAATTTTATTATAATTCACTAGTATCCTCAAATAAAATGTCATAAAATAAATTTCCAAAATAATATAATGATTTACAAAATATTAAATATAATTTGAGAAATATGTTATTAATCCTCCTCTATCTCTTCGATAATTTTTTAGATTCATAATGTAACAATATGAATTATAATACCCCAATTACAGTTCTTATTTATATAATTATAAGATAATTTAATGAATGATAATAAATTATTTAATTTTGTATTTGATCATTTCAAAAAAACAAGGCATACAACTACATGTACCTTCTACATTGCCAAAAAATACATATACATCACATGATAATATTTCAATTTCTTGAATTATAATAATATTATTTAGCATGTGATATATTTAATTTCCAATTTTGAAATTAAAATCAATAATTTATATAATATTCATGAACATGTGATTTTCAAATATATTAAAAAATATATACTCACCTAATGTAATAAGTATTATTTATAATTCAATTATAGAGTTAAAAATATCTAATTTACAATATTTCACTACATGTTATCTTCCAAAAATTAAATAAAACAATTTATTTATTTAGTGTAATGGATTATGATATGAATTTTCATGTCTCCAGATAATTTATAGTGTAATAAAACATGATCCCAAGATGAATATTTTTTTATTCCACATACAATTTACAATTTATGATATATAAATATATTACAAGGGAAAATAATTTATCTCTTTACGATAATTTCAAGTTTACTATCGTTATAAGGATTTATTAATTTATTAATCCACAAGAAAATAAGTCATGACAGATTTAAAAAAAAAAAATAAAATAATTTAGAGAAGAATTAGATCCCTCACCATCTATAAGAAACATCAATAATACTTCACTGAGAAAAAGAGATGGAGAGAGAGTTGTTTACACTATTTTTAAATTCGAGTAGACATGTCAAATGAGTTGTTAGTAGAACCAAAATATATTAAATGTGAGGTTTTAATCAATAAAATTTTGTAAAATAGAATTGAAAAAAGGTAACAATACGATATTATTTTAGTAAAAATAGGGATCTACTAAATATCATCAAGAAAATAATGCATTGAAATTTATATTTAATTCACAATTTTTTTGTATCCATTTTAGTTTCCACACATAACTAATTCATGATATCTATAATTTTAAACGATTAAATGGGTTTAAATAATTATATTCGTTATCCTTATAAATCATGAAAGTAATAAATAACTGATAAAAAGTACACATTATTAATTTTTTACTAATAACATTTCCTAATTTAAATTTATCACATAATTTCTACAAGATCAATTTTCATGATATAAAACAAATAAAAATATGGATTAAAAGTCATGGTGTTTATTTAATTCATAATATTCCGAACATATAAAGCATAAATTGTCATAAATAATTTATGTTAGAAAAAAAATTAACCATTTATTTTCTGTTTTAGATATTCTACTTACTATAGTTAATAAATTTAGGTTACGATGTTCACAAATGAAATTGGACTTTCAAATGATTTCATAGTTTCTTGAAATGAATCACAACATTTCATATTGAAACATTTTAAAATTTTAAATATTATAAGTATTTGTCCAAAAGGCCCAATTACTAAAAATATGATTGGATAGAAAATATTTAAATGGATAACATTTAATTATTTTTCATTTACATGGTTTCATTAATATCACTCTATAAAAAAAGCACACCCAAGTAACATAGAAACTTTTTTAAATAAATGAAACATTTAAGAAGAAAATCATGTCCTTTATATAAGAAGGCATTTCTATAGATTTTTTTTCTTCAGAAAAATGTTTATTAATTAGTGAAAAACACAACAATCATGTAAATTTACTAAAACTTTTTATCTTATTTCAGAAAATTTAAATAATACTCCCACTACAGTAATTAAAAAATCAACACATTTATTGTTCAACCAGTAGATAATTTTGAGAAATATAAAATATTCATTGAATGATGCCTAAATTTCTATATTTGAATTTTTTTTCACATGATTTTTATTCAATTATCATAAATAATCCATGTTCATTACCATGAAAATATAAACATAAACAACATAAAAATTTTATTACATAATTTAACCTATAAAATTCATTATAAAATAAACACTATAATGCAACAATGTACTTTATAGTGTTTTAAAATCATACAACATTTTTTTAATAAAAATTCATTTAATACGAACACACCATTGAGATAAAAATAAAACATTTATCATTTTATTTAAAATTTTATACATGTTGGATACCTTCCGAAGACTGAAATAAAAACAAATAATATACCTTAACTATGAAAAACACTTACATAAAAAATCAATAGAGCTACCACAGACATAAGAATCAACGAAACTCATCTGTTTCATCATTATAATGTTTTTTTGGTGATACTAAATCACTAACATAGTTTTGAAACACACTACAAAAAATAACAAGTAATGATGGGTGATGTATCCACCCTCTTCAGATAATTGAGGCCATAACAAATGTTACATCTATAAGATAAATTCATCCAAAATGGAATGCAACTAGAATCACTAGTACATTAGAAAAGGATTCACATCCATTAATCAATACACACATTAATTTTATTGATAACATATTTAAAATATCTAACACAAAGTATAAAAAAATTAAAAATAAAGAATAATATCTCCTTCCTCTAAACAAGAACCAATATCACTAGAACTGAGATATGAGTATATTTTATAAAATAAATGATAATATATAATAACCCCATTCATCAGAAAATATCATTACCACACCAAGACTGATGGATGCTCTATAGAATGAATATAAGGATAGAAACCCCACTAATGGAACATTTCTTTACAAAATGAACAATAAAGAGCGAGTTATGGAATTAATTGAACAAGGTTCCATGAATTAAATTCCTTTGAAGACATATCCATATTAACAATATGTCCATAGAAGGAGAAATACTTAACATAAATAAAAACACACGTATTGATTTGTTGTGAATTTTTGAAGTGGTATAAATAAATATGGATCAATAATTCAATAAGTGAGAATCAATCAAAGATAATATTGGATTCTCAAATCACCCATGTTAAAGGGATATCAACTGATTAATGATGATATTCTAGGTATTTTTCTTCATGGGAGATAATAATCACATGGTTTCAGGCACAAAATGGAAATTAAAGTTGTTATAAAGTATCATAATTAGATCTTTGAAATTACAAAATGGAGGAAAATAATAAACAACTGATAATATTTAATTGGGGTTGAAGAAAGAAACGATCCTTGAATCTATTCTCAAATTATCCCCCAAAAAATATTAGACTCCTCAAAATCCCTATGAAATAATAGTTTCCCAAATTTATCCATCCAACACATTATTATCCCCAAAATTGGTAATTTATTTATCCCCCCATTAACAAATTGAAATTAAGGTTAAAACTATTTCCTATTATAATCCAATCAATCATGATTCAAAATATATCATTTTTACTTATTTTGACTCTAGATCTAAAAATATAAGAGTATCCCCTTATAAGTGTTGTTATCATCAACTTACACATTGTGGAAATTTATAATGATATCTTGTAGAAAATACTCAATGCGAACGTAATAGGGATTTTAATATTGGGACATTCAAAAAAATAATTTGGGACTCCATAAGTTTGACATAGATTATTTAAGGATGATTAATAATATTATATATAAATTAATTATAATTTTATACCAATTTCAGACACATTATCATTAAATCACGATTCATGATCCTTGAATATGTATTTATCTTGTAAATCACAAAAAATTGCTTATAATGGTTCATAAACTTGATTTTATTTGAGTTAGATCATAGGGGTCCCTAAAATAACATTATCTAAAAATTAACCCTTGTTTACAAAATTTACCAAGTAAAAGTGATATTGATACACTACCAACACATGCATTATCAGGAGTGACTAACTCAAAAAACATTATATATCTTCAATATCACCTTTGATACAATTTAATCATGACCCCATCCATCGAATGAAAAAACTCCAAGGATGAAAATAATATAAGAGAGATGGGGACCCTTGAAGCATTCTTTATATAGGCCTTATGTTGGTTTCTGGAACCAAGGTTTTATAAACCACACACATGTGTGATATATCCATCATAATGATTTAAGGAGTTAGATATAAAATGATAAATCCACCAATAAATACCATTTATAAATTGATGTATAAATCCTAACACATTACATGATTCCATACATAACCTAATACAAATGTAATTCAAATAAACAATTGATAAGTCCATGGTAATGACCACGAAGATCTAATAGCTACTGAAAAACCCATCAAAGTTTTAATGTCAATTTCTATCAGAAAACAAAAACCAATAACCTAAAAAACAATATATATATATATATATATTGTGTGTTTAGATTGATCATAGCTTGTATACTCAGTAGGATCCTTCATAAAACCTCTTGTGAAAAAAAATGTAAAAATGACACTAAATCAAAATGAATAAATAAATGAATCTAAATATTCACCTAAATAGGTAATACTAGTTTCCCCCTCAGTACAAGGAGTCACGTTATAAGTAAATCATAAATGTATGTAATTGAATTTCAAAAGATTATATATAAATGAAGGAACCCCACATCTATTTATCAGATTTCTTTTCACTCTCATTCCTCAATTTATATTTCATATGTCCATCTCTCCTATAATTCATCTTGCACATCCTATAATACTATCATAACCATTATTTCATTCTATGTATCCCAATCTTTCATCGCCATTATATCCCAGTAGTAACAAATTTTATTCATGAAAACCACTACAAACTACATTCATGAAACATACCTTATGATATCGGTGTCTATGCATGTACAACCATTGAAAGAGAAATCCACCACATTTGTATACATGTATGTTCTATACCTTATGAAATTACAAACATCTCATAAAATTATAATGAATTCGTGATCCATCATGAACATAATTGGAATTCACCCAATACTATAAGCCATTATAGCTTGAGATACTCTAACTCATATATATCAAGAGGAAGACATGGTGAGTGGGAGATTTCTTCCTTGTTTTCTCTCAATATCATAGATGTTGGATACCCCCCTCGCAAAAATTTTATGATTTTTTCACTACTAGTATGGGTGAGGTAGAATATGATAAAATATAAATAATATCATTCACATCCACATGAACTATAAATACATATCCTTTGACCTATCTACCTATATTTTCACACAGGACCCCCTACCACTAATACTATGGTATATATATATAAATCATAGACGAATAAAATAATAAATCAATATTTATTAAATAATTTTTAATTAATTAACAATATTTTTTTCCTTTCAATGGTTATCATTTTATTCTCTTATTATAAGTATTAATTGAACTATTAATTCTCTCCCTAAATTCCCATGGATGTCATAATTATATAAGAAAACCATTATGAAACCTCATTCAATTTTTAGTTACACAATCATTTAATAAATTAATATCGAATTATAAGCTTAATTATAAGATAACAAATCAAATATTCACATCCCAGGAATAGATACTAACTTCATCAATAATTTGAAAACAAATCGTAAAAATAAGATATAGATATTCACCCACTGAACAAGAATCAAGAAATAATAATTATATAGATGTTAATACCCACTCAAAACTCATCCTATAATACATAATTTTAATACCAAACCATTATTTGTAGTATAATTTTACCTACATCACGAAAATTGATTGTCACTGGAACCCAAAACTTCCAACCCATTGGTCAACATTTATCCTTCCATCGATATATCCCCGAGCCTCCACCCATTTCTCAATTCATATTTGAACTATATTAGGAAATAAATCATAAAAAAATGACCTAATATAATTTTTAATACATTCATATTAAATATATTTTTTATAAATAATTTAATGAATTCTAAGGCCACAATATCAAGTCATTCAGGCCCCCTGCAATCAAGAATATGCTCGATCAACACCAATCATTTCTTTTAGGGATTTTTTTAAATCACATCATTAGTTAACAAGTTTATTATGAATATGTTTTTCATAATATGGAAACCATAACTAATATATAGTAATATCTATAAATCAATATAAACATTCTTTATGAATTAATCACATGTTATAGAAATATAAAAAAGTTAAGTACTTATTATTTTCACGCCTCTTTCATTTAGTGAATTTAATTAATTAGCTTTATATTTTTATCCATAATAGTAAGTTAATCATTATAATCACAAAAATACCATACCAAAATACATTACACATTATAGTAAATATCAAGAGGCCGCATAAACATAAAAAAAATACAAGTGGTCACATTAACCTATCCATTATTTTATTATAAAATTAGAAATTTTAATTATCCAAACTTTTGATATTTATCCTATTTCAATTAATTGAAAATAGAATAATTTAAAAATAAAAAACATTATGTAACATGCTATATTTATATTATTAAATAATATTCAATCTAAATATGTGATTATTTATTTTATATTTTTACAAAAAATGACAAGATAATGTATTATCATTCTTTATGAACTAAGTGATATAATTAGTTTTTATTTTTATAATATAGATGAAAACGAATAAATTTCCTCTAATTGAAATTTTCAAAATATATATATATATATATATATATATATTTGTGAGTCATTTATAGAATTATCAATATTATATAACTTGTGTGGTTATTAACCCTTTTCAATCTATTAAATAATTTTATAGATTTATAAAATAACAATATGAACAATACTCCATAAATTGTGGTTATTATACAAATATTTATTAGATATTTTTTAAAATGATAACAAATTCATCATTTTTCAATATATAACCATTTCAAATTTAAAAGAATAATATAAACATGAAATATCTATGTATCCAAACATTATTTATAATACACTTGATTAAATTTATATTTCATAAATATTAATAATATTCTTATGCATGGAATATCTTAAATTTTGACCATTGATATTATCATCTTCAATTTTAATAAAATTCCATAACATTTGATTTTATATTAACTTAATAAAATATAAATTACTTATATTAAACAATAATATTTTAAATTATATTTTATCATTACATTATTTACATTTACAATATCTCAGTGCATGATATATACAAAACATTATATAATAATGTTTATATAATTAATTTTATATCAATAGATATTAATTATCTTGTTTATAGATAATATTCAAAATAAAAAATTTTGATTGTTTACTAATATTAGATTTCTTAAACATGTAATTTTCATTTTTGGAACAATAATGATATGATAGGTGATAATAATATATATCTCTAAGATAATTTGTATATTATTTTTCTGTTACAGTTAATCATATTCATCCATCCATAGTAAACTATGGCATGAAATCTTTAAAAAATTTATATTATATAATAGAGAGAGAAATTATACCCCCAATGTATTGTAAGAATATTTTAAAATTATGCACCAAAAATGGGAGAGAGAGAGAGAGGAATATGTTTGATGAAATTAAAGTGGAAGCCTGAATTGTATTTTTAAAAGGCTTGTAATAACATGAATGTGAGAATTTGAAAACACAAAATCACGATGAAGAATTAAAATTTATTGAGAGAAGATTAATATTTTCTTTCAGGAAATATAGGAAACTCAAATATTTATTTTAGTAAAAGTATGTTTAAATTTTTATATAATGAAAAATTATTTATGTTTCCATTTTAATATTCATGAATAACCCATTAAAGAATTCAAAAATTTGTTACGATAAAATGATGTCAATGAAAATATCCATTCTCATTATTAAGGACCCTAAAACCTCAATATTATATTTATTACTACTTATTTATATTTTTTAAGTCATACCACAAATATTAGGGGAGGGGACTGGAAATTATCACACACAAATTTCTACCATTTCAAATCACCAATGTTATACATAAGGGTAACATGGATTTAACCTTAAACAACTAATGTACTTGATGTGTTCCTTCGAAAACAAGGTTTATGAATATACAACTTTGATAACTACATCCTGACTCTTATTCAAACTAAATGAATTTGGTATTTCTCTTATGTGACCATTGGAAAACTATAATTACATTTATACATGGCTTAAATTTAAATTGGCATACTTACTTAGTAGTAAAACAATGATTATGTGTATGTTTTTTTTGAAAAAAAAATTATTTCCATTTACATAAATATATAACCTGTATATAAATGTATTTATTACCATTTCAATAGTTCCAAAAATTAATTTTTAATTGCTTAAATTAATTTATAACCCTAGATAATATATATTTTTTAAAAACATTAAATTTGTTCTATAAATTATAAAACCATTTTAAACCAATTTTTTTACAATATAAAAATTCATCCAAGAGACCATGAAACCAAAAAATGTTAAAGGAAATTATCAGGAAAATATTTACCCATAAAATTGTGGTGCCCATGTTGTGTGTGAGCATAAAATACCTAGGGAACCACAAGTGATTTCTTAACATAGATGTGATATGATAGGTATATGCATGATTTTTACAACTCAAATATATATATATATTTTTAATAAAAATTCATGTATAATGAAGAGAAATATATGATGGTGAATCCCAATTACAGAAATCTAAACTATGAATAATAAAAGTATATACTAGGAGAATCCATTCCATTCATAAATGTATGAAGCCTTCATATGATATCTATTACGAGTATGACTTGAAAATTTTGATGTTTTTTCTAATAAATACAAATAATGTAGTCTGATTTCAATAACCACCCCATAGTGGATTGGGGAACTTTTATACTTCAGTCCATTCCGAAATAGGGGAATGTTTATAATGAGTCTGTGTAATCTTGCAGACCATCTAAAATCATCAGACCTGGTCAGTATATGCAGAGTACCTGCTCAGGCAGTCTATATTAATAACATATAAGATCCAGGTCATTCAAATGTGATCATGTTCAATGAAATAACCATGATGTAACAGTAGAATATAAAATAAAGAAATAAGTTTTATAAAATATTTCAACAATAATTCTTATAACACAAATGAAATAACATTATTAATACTATTGAGAAGATATATTCTAATATCAAATCCATGACCAACACACCCAATCACAAAATCATATAATTTGGAATGTGATAATAAAATTTAAAAGTTTGACAAAAGTGGTAGATCCATCTAAGAATATTGTAGAACAATAATTCAAGGTAGAACATGATAGCTTTAGGAAAATTAAATAATATAGCATCCCGCCTTTTTATCACATAAACTTTCATTACATTTTACAAAATCAGGGATCTTTAAGGTTTAGTGTCTTGGAAACCAGGAACATAATAAATGAAACAAAAAAAACATTCTTCTTAAACAATTGAAAGGCTTCTCCTCAAGTTCATCCTAGGTTCATTAATGCATCTCATAACCTGGGGACATACATCAAAAGAAAGGGTGAGCAGAAGGCCCAGTAAGAGAAACCAGAGAAACATTTTACATGTGAACTTGAGATACTTCAATAAGTTCATGAAAATAACATTAAGGCATGAGAATGAAATCATGAGATACATCATAATAAAAATAACATTTTTTTATAACTTGAAGATGTGGCTACAAAATTTAATATTGACAATATTTTCGTTTCACCAAGGTCCATCCCCAAGGTGTCGTTAAAATTACCAAGGTTATTCACCAAGGCGTCATTAAAATGGCCATCTCTAAGGATTAAGTCTTTACCCAATGCGTTGGAGCGCTATCAGGGTGCACCCTTAAATTTTCCTTAATTATCATGTGAGCCACATATATCATCATCAAAAATTTCATAAATAACCCATATAGCATAAAATAAATGGGTTTCATTTCATAATCATAACATTTTAAAAACTGCTTTAAAGACATGATCTTTACGTCACTTTAAACCCACGGAAAGGGAAAGAGGGTTTCATTTATGAAATTCCCAGAATTTAAAATAGAACATTTTGATATATATGTGAATACCCCTGTATAAATAAGAGCTTTGATTATTCACTTTATAACATAAAATAATTTTTAGAAAAGAGAGAGAGGCATTTTGAGACGAAAATTCTGCAGCATAACGGCTCTGTTACAAGGTTTTAGAAAACATTGAGAAGAGAGGGGACATGGGTCAAACATTCATAAATGACACATAAAACCGTAGAGGGACAAAATATGAGGGATTTAAGAACATGGTAATGAAATTTTAAAATATACCATATGAAATGAAGAACATGAAAGGAAGAAAAACAAGATTTCTCTTGTGAGAATTCGGCAGCCTAACGTCGTCACTTAAACTTCAACTAAATTTAATTGACAAGGTCAAATAGGGTCTCTCATCATATGAACATAAGAGTCCAGTATGATAGATATGGAGGTCATACCCCAACATAATAGAAAGGAACTAGAAGGAATTGACATGAGAGTAGAACTTCAAAACGAGAATGGTGAAGAACCACTTAAAAATTCGGCAGCCTAACGGCGCCACTTAAACTCCAACAAAATACTGAATTGAAGAGATCAAATGGGGTCTCTCATCATATGAACAAAAGAGTACAGTATGATAGATATAGAGATCATACCCTAACATAACAAAAAGGAACTTGAAAGAATTGACATGAAAGTAGAACTTCAAAACGAGAAGGGTGAAGAACCACTTAAAAATTCGGCAGCCTAACGGCGCCACTTAAACTTCAACAAAATACTGAATTGAAGAGATCAAATGGGGTCTCTAATCATATTAACATAAGAGTCTAGTACGATAGATATAGAGATCATACCCCAAAATAAAAAAAAGGAACTTGAAAGAATTGACATGAAAGTAGAACTTCAAAACGAGAAGGGTGAAGAACCACTTAAAAATTCGGCAGCCTAACGGCGCCACTTAAAACTTCAAAATACTGAATTGAAGCGATCAAATGGGGTATCTCATCATATTATCATAAAAGATCAGTATGATAAATTTAGAGATCATTCCCCAAAATAATAAAAAAAAGAACATGAAATACATTACATGAAAATAGATCTTGAAAAATGAGAAGGGAGAAAGAATCTGTTACAAAAATTTCGGTAGCCTAACGACGCCACTTAAAACATCATAAAACGAAATAATGAGAGTAAGAGGGGATATCTCATTATATTAACATGAAAAAGGCAGTAAGTGGAGTATAAAAGAACATCCTCCAACATAAGAACATGGAGCATAAAAGGAATGACATAAAAGAGATTACTTGAAATGAAAGAGAGAGGTCGGATCCCTTACATTAAAATGTAACTCTTAAACCTCAATGGTTGGGACCTTGAGGGCTTGGGGGCACCTTGGGAGGACTCCTTGGGAGGTAATGAGACCAGAAATTCGTTGGGAAAGAGTGGGGAGTCGAATTGATGAGAGGAGGGCTTGGTATTTATAGGGAAAGTGAGGGGACAAGGCATTAATGGCCAAGGGACACCTCACATGTGCTTTTCTCAAACCCATGTGCTCTCCATTGGCATTTACCATGGAGTTAGGCCACATGGGGCCCCCACAACAATAATTCATCACCCTTGGCCGGCCAAATCTTAAAATATCTCATGACATCATCATGACACAGCTATGATGTCATTTAACATACCGAAACCCTAAAACTGCATTTTTACTATTCACTGAAAAATGCATCTTTCTCAGAAAAATCCCAAAATTTCACCTTAACTAAATATCAATGATCTGATTTCAAAAATGAACTCCATTTTATAAAAATATTTTTCTATGTATTTTTAAATTTATTTTTAAATAAAAACACTATTCACCGAAAATTCATTTTTTTCAGAAAAAACCCCAAAAATTACCATAACATAATATCGATGCTCAGAGTTCAAAAATAAATTCCTTTTTATAAAAACAAATTTCTAATTATTTTTAAATAAATTTTTAATTAAAAAACACTATTCACCCGAAAAAAACTAATACTTGAATAATAATTTATGAAACCGTTATTTAACCATTTTATTGAATCACATTACTTAATCAAGGTGCCTAGATTATTTTAAAACTTTCTTTAAGTGAGATTACTAATCCCTTTGGTCATATTACTAATCCTAATCATAAAATCACTATTCATAATTTACTATTCATGAAAAATCAAGTTGATCTTATTAGACTCTAAATTTCGTACTGGACATAATTGTAGAAGACCATTTTTTGAGAATCATTACACATTTTAAATTATTTAAGGTTTACACAAACATTTTTTTGAAAATATCCTTTTGAAAATTCATCAAAAATATGCATACTATTTTTATCCAGTCATTTGAAAATTCATAAACATCATCATAATAAAAAATCCCAATTTTTATTTAAAACAAGGATTACACAAGGCAGTTATGGTCTCATTACATAGCCCCTTATAATAACAGCATAGGACCTAAGAGTAAGGTGTGCTAGGGTGATAGAATATTGGGGCGGCTCAGTCAACATTGCCCGAGTAGTGATTTCTATCAGTTTGAACTTCTCGCGAAGACGATTCCGTTCTAGCTTCACATGATGAAGTTCATCTTGAATTTGGTCCAGAGAAAAGCCCAATGGTGCTACCTCCTTCCCAAGCTCTGTTAGATGGGCTTCGATCGGTCCAAGACTACTAGGTGAGGCCATCAAATCTTCTTTCTATAATAATTAACCAAGATTACTTGTATTTAGAGACAATAATCAAAACATTTTGTTCACAGTGGTCATATTGACCGATGGTCATATAACAGTCAAAACCCACTGGTCTCATTTTAATTATAATCATGTTTATCAAATAAAACATTTTTGTTGAGTATAAAAATAAAATAAAATAACACATGAAATTAGGGAACAAGATTTATTCAAAATTTCGGGCCGTTACAATCTTCCCCCATTAAGAAATTGCATCCTCGCAATTTTTAAAATTGGGTTTTGAAATTTCATTTAAAGTCCCACATCGGAAAAAGAGTCAGTAACACCATTACTTTAAAAGAAAGAAAAGGAAGTACAAAGGCCACCCGAGTTTACTCATACTAGGATTCCATGTAGGAAATATGGACATGAAGGAGAAAACAAAGGGTAACGTTCTTAAAGGAGAGTGATAGAAAACATGATTAGGGGGAAGTTAACCACCAGAAAATCCCAAAATTATGATGTGTGTAAGAGGTCTTTGATTACCTAGTAGGAAACGTAAACCAACAACGTTTTTGTTTTACGTTCCTTTTAATAACTTTGAGGAATTCATTTATAACATAAAACAAAAACATAAGGAAATATATCTACATTCATGTAGAGTTTCATACATTAATATGTTTCTACCAAAACTAATCTTTTCTCCAAACGATGAGCATTCAAAACTAATTGGTCTCATCAAAACACAAGAATCATCTTCATAATCCACAAAAGATTAACTATCTATTTCTTCTATCTTTAAACATTATCCCAAAAACAGAAAGAGTAAGGTAAAAAAAATATTCAAAAAGAAATAATCCCATAGGAATGGAAACAACTTTTAAATCTTCATGTTCCATGGTACTACCCAAAGTTCATCATAGTCAATTACATAAATAATGGTCCTTAAGATTCCTCAAAATAAACCAAACTAAGATTTAAACCCAAATACAAGAAATATTTGATAACATAGTCTTCCAAAATAAACTTCATTGTTCATCTCCAAACAACATCAACCACTCCTAACATCTTATAACAAAAGTAGCTAACCTAAACATATTTTACCAAAGATAGGTTAATAATTCCCGTAAGTAACCTAAATTACTATAAGTCCACCTTAATTTCATCGATTATTCAAAATATAAGTCAACCTTACTCCTCAATGAAAATACTGCAGTAATCTATTTACCTCGATCAAATATGGTTCCCAAAATAATGAACGTCTTCCAAAATAATAATCATATTTTAATCCCCTAATCATCTCTTTCATATTAATACGGTAATCGTAGCATTTCCTATCACATTGGTTGTTGCGACATGTTCTTCCATTTCCCGCCATTAACTAAGAAAATAAGCTATAGTTAGGGGCTTAAATACTTAGCCAATAATCATGAAAAGAAACTTAAAGCATCTAAAGATAACATGTAGAAGTAAAGTATACCCTAACTTGTGATCCCCTAGGTTCCCTTCTTGGTTATCCATGATCATATATTCTTATGTGAATCTTTATTTTATTTTATCTTTGTTCCTTTAACAATGGTTCATACTAAGCTTATGAATTTACCAAAGCATATCCCCCGGGAGTGTCGTAACCAAGAGTGCAGCAAGGCCCGTTGTCATGTACCAGTTCCCGTTTGAGTCTAGCTCAAAGCGGTGTTTTCGGGTTTTACCCCTATGTACATCTGTGCCAGAGCCACCTCTACCTGCTCGTATCCAGACGGGGATGTATTTGCTTGGAAACCCTTTACTCAATACTCACCAAAATACTAGGAAGATTTCCTATATTTAAACATTTTTATATGGTTCTTCCTAAAGTTTTCATATCCTAATTTCCACAAATAACTAAACCATCCTTTGATACCAACTATAGCATCCCGCCTTTTTATCACATAAACTTTCATTACATTTTACAAAACCGAGGATCTTTAAGGTTTAGTGTCTTGGAAACCAGGAACATAATAAATGAAACAAAAAAAACATTCTTATTAAACACTTGAAAGGCTTCTCCTCAAGTTCATCATAGGTTCATTACTGCATCTCATAACCTGGGGACATACATCAAAAGAAAGGGTGAGCAGAAGGCCCAGTAAGAGAAACCAGAGAAACATTTTACATGTGAACTTGAGATACTTCAATAAGGTCATGAAAATAACATTAAGGCATGAGAATGAAATAATGAGATACATCATAATAAAAATAACATTTTTTTATAACTTGAATATGTGGCTACAACATTTAATATTGACAATCGTTTCGTTTCACCAAGGTCCATCCCCAAGGTGTCGTTAAAATTACCAAGGTTATTCACCAAGGCGTCGTGAAAATGGTCATCTCTAGAGATTAAGTCTTTACCCAATGCATTGGAGGGCTATCAGGGCGCACCCTTAAATTTTCCTTTATTATCATTTGAGCCACATATATCATCATCAAACATTTCATAAATAACCCATATAGCATAAAATAAATGGGTTTCATTTCATAATCATAACATTTTAAAAACTGCTTTAAAGACATGATCTTTACGTCAATTTAAACCCACGGAAAGGGAAAGAGGGTTTCATATATGAAATTCCCAGAATTTAAAATAGAACATTTTGATATATATGTGAATACCCCTGTATAAATAAGATCTTTGAGTATTCACTTTATAACATAAAATAATTTTTAGAAAAGAGAGAGAGGCATTTTTAGACGAAAATTCTGCAGCATAACGGCTATGTTACATGGTTTTAGAAAACATTGAGAAGAGAGGGGACATGGGTCAAACATTCATAAATGACCCATAAAACCGTATAGGGACAAAATATAAGGGATTTAAGAACATGGGAATGAAATTTGAAAATATACCATATGAAATGAAGAACATGAAAGGAAGAAAAAAAGATTTCTCTTGTGAGAATTCGGCAGCCTAACGACGTCACTTAATCTTCAACAAAATTGAATTGACAAGGTCAAATAGGGTCTCTCGTCATATGAACATAAGAGTCCAGTATGATAGATATGGAGGACATACCCCAACATAATAGAAAGGAACTTGAAAGAATTGACATGAGAGTAGAACTTCAAAACGAGAATGGTGAAGAACCACTTAAAAATTCGGCAGCCTAACGGCGCCACTTAAACATCAACAAAATACTGAATTGAAGATATCAAATGGGGTATCTAATCATATGAACATAAGAGTCCAGTATGATAGATATATAGATCATACCCCAACATAACAAAAAGGAACATGAAATAATTGACATGAAAGTAGAACTTAAAAACGAGAAGGGTGAAGAACCACTTAAAAATTCGGCAGCCTAACGGCGCCACTTAAACTTCAAAAAAATACTGAATTGAAGAGATCAAATGGGGTCTCTCATCATATAAACATAAGAGTCCAGTATGATATATATAGAGATCATACCCCAACATAACAAAAAGGAACTTGAAAGAATTGACATTAAAGTAGAACTTAAAAATGAGAAGGGTGAAGAACCACTTAAAAATTTGGCAGCCTAACGGCGCCACTTAAAACTTCAAAATACTGAATTGAAGCGATCAAATGGGGTCTCTAATCATATGATCATAAAAGATCAGTATGATAAATTTAGAGATCATACCCCAACATAATAAAAATAAGAACATGAAATACTTTACATGAAAATAGATCTTGAAAAATGAGAAGGGAGAAAGAATCCGTTACAAAAATTTCGGCAGCCTAACGACGCCACTTAAAACTTCATAAAACGAAATAATGAGAGTAATAGGGGATCTCTCATTATATTAACATGAAAAAGGAAGTAAGAGGAGTATAAAAGAACATCCTACAACATTAGAACATGGAGCATAAAAGTAATGACATAAAAGAGATTACTTGAAATGAAAGAGAGAGGTCGGATCCCTTACCTTAAAATGTAACTCTTAATCCTCAATGGTTGGGACCTTGAGGGCTTGGGGGCACCTTGGGAGGACTAATTGGGAGGTAATGAGACCAGAAATTCGTTGGGAAAGATTGGGGAGTCGAATTGATGAGAGGAGGGCTTGGTATTTATAGGGCAAGTGAGGGGACAAGGCATTAATGGCCAAGGGACACCTCACATGTGCTTTTCTCAAACCCATGTGCTCTCCCTTGGCATTTACCATGGAGTTAGGCCACATGGGGCCCCCACAACAATAATTCATCACCTTTGGCCGGACAACCCTTAAAATATCTCATGACATCATCATGATACAGCTATGATGTCATTAAACACACTGAAACCCTAAAACTGCATTTTTACTATTCACTGAAAAATTCATCTTTCTCAGAAAAATCCCAAAATTTCACCTTAACTAAATATCAATGCTCTGATTTCAAAAATGAACTCTATTTTATAAAAATAATTTTCTAAGTATTTTAAATTTATTTTTAAATAAAAACACTATTCACCGAAAATTCATTTTTTCAGAAAAAACCCCAAAAATTACCATAACATAATATCGATGCTCTGAGTTCAAAAATAAAGTCCTTTTTATAAAAACAATTTTCTAATTATTTTTAATTAAATTTTTAATTAAAAAACACTATTCACCCGAAAAAACTAATACTTGAATAATAATTTATGAAACCGTTATTTAACCATTTTATTAAATCACATTACTTAATCAAGGTGCCTAGATTATTTTAAAACTTTCTTTAAGTGAGATTACTAATCCCTTTGGTCATATTACTAATCCTAATCATAAAATCACTATTCCTAATTTACTATTCATCAAAAATCAAGTTGATCTTATTAGACTCTAAATTTCGTACTGGACATAATTGTAGAAGACCATTTTTTGAGAATCATTACACATTTTAAATTATTTAAGGTTTACACATACATTTTTTTTTTAAAATATCCTTTTGAAAATTCATCAAAAATATGCATACTATTTTTATCCAGTCATTTGAAAATTCATAAACATCATTATAATAAGAAATCCCAATTTTTATTTAAAACAAGGATTACACAAGGCAGTTATGGTCTCATTACATAGCCCCTTATAATACCAGCATAGGACCTAAGAGTAAGGTGTGCTAGGGTGATAGAATCTTGGGGCGGCTCAGTCAACATTGCCCGAGTAGTAATTTCTATCAGTTTGAACTTCTCGCGAAGGCGATTCTGTTCTAGCTTCACATGATGATGTTCATATTGGATTTGGTCCAGAGAAAAGCCCAATGGTGCTACCTCCTTCCCAAGATCTGTTAGATGGGCTTCAATCGGTCCAAGACTACTAGGTGAGGCCATCAAATCTTCTTTCTATAATAATTAACCAAGATTACTTGTATTTAGAGACAATAATCAAAACATTTTGTTCACAGTGGTCATATTGACCGATGGTCATATAACAGTCAAAACCCACTGGTCTCATTTTAATTATAGTCATGTTTATCAAATAAAACATTTTTGTTGAGTATAAAAATAAAATAAAATAACACATGAAATTAGGGAACAAGATTTATTCAAAATTTCGGGCCGTTACAAATGACATGGGTGTAACATGATCAACATAAAAGACACACTATGAAGATACCTAATGAGATAATATTTAATTCATTTTTTTATCATATCATACCTTAGATGAATCATACATTGTCTAGATGAGTGAATACTAGATGTAGCATCACATCCTGGATAAAATTAATTCTCATGATTATGTTTAGGTGTGTGTTTTTTGGATTAAGATGCCATTGATATTTTTATTGGATTTTATTAGTTTATTGGGATGGGTGTTTCTTATATGATATTTTTAAGATGTAATGTTTTGTGAAATTGAACTTATGTTGTGAGGTGCAAGCTATGAAAATGTTTTATGATTTAAAACCATTTACATCGTAAAATAAATTTTACACATCATAAAAAAGTTGCTCAAGCTAAATTAACTCAGGTAGATGTGTTTTCAACATATAAGATTCATGGGAGAGTAATGCTATAAGATTGGGGTTTACAAAAAAATCGGATATATCTGGTATGTTTTATTCTTCAATCCTATAATTCCTCATTTATTCATTTTGATGTCACCCACCATTCACCCTAGCACTTGTCCGTGTGATTTTGGATATTTCCTCTCCTTACTGATCACTTTTATCTGTTCTCTATCTTCATGCTGGTTTCCCTTCATTTCTCTCGGTGAGTGTCATTTATGATCATTATTTTCCTTTTCAATGATAGTGGTATTGGGGTATATTTATTGGATCAACTGGTCATGTGTTGATTCTTCAAGATCAGCCGTCAGATATTCTTTCAGAGGATGAAACTTATATTTATTGTGGTGAGACTTGAGTGTTTATGGTTGTATACTGTTATTTACACACTCCAACGAACATTTCATTTATGGAATTTTATTCAAAGTAATTATAATCAATTCCAGGGCCTCTATTTTATTTTATTTTTCTTATAGTTTAGGTGGATACTGATGCCTGTGGTTAATGAAATGATAATGAGGTGGGTGGTTACGTCTCTATTCTATGTATGTGAATTTTTTGTTGATTTTTTTATAAATAGTTTTTCAAATGAAAAAGCGTGACTTACTTATTTGTGTGTATGGAATGGGTTATTGAGAAAAATTTTATTTCCATATTGTTTTTTAATATTATAAATTGTAATCAAAATATTATGATATGAATTATAGAATGTGTTTTCGATGATGGTTTTTATGGAAAATGTTATGTTTGAAATAATATTGGGAAATGTGTAAGACTATAGAATCCTAATAATTTGACCTGAATTTTGTACATAAATATCTAATATGTATAATCCCAAATATTTTGAGTTATAGTGTATTTAAAAGACTAGGTTATTGGTCATAAAAAAGAATCTTAAAACAATAATTCCTTATTTTATTCTCTATAATGACCTCCATAATCTATTTGGAATCCTAAAACTAAATAGTATAACCTAGTTCATACATAATAGGAAATAGTGATATTGAAATATTAGTAAGGGAATACACATGGGAAGGAAACATAACATTCAAGTCAATTGTAAAACATTATATCATTAAAAAGATAGATGATTCATGGTCATAAAAAAGATAAATATAACAAACATGGAATCATAATATCATGGGAACATAGAGAATGTGCAAGAGAAAAATAACATGGCACAAACATGAGTCAATTCCACCTCCTTAGACACTTTCACATAGTGTAAAATTCCCCATAATGGATTAGGATTACAAAAAAATCACATACATATCATCTCATTAGGAAACATATTTACCAAATACATTAGAACGATAACTGTGTGAATCTATTATAACATGTTTATGAATATATGTTCCCAAAAAATGAATTCAATCATAAGTTATATGTATAAAAATTCCTCATGAAAAAATGGGTTGTATAATCTTTCCTTTTATCATAATCAATAAAAATATAACAATGAATAAATTTGAAAAATAAAAAAAATGCATGTAGTCCCCCCTCAAAAGAAGGAATAATTTACTGGGAATATATATTTTAGAGAAAAATATAAAAAATTTATATATATTCAATAAATTTAACAAGAGATAAAAAGTTAGTTAAAGTGATAACGGATATAACCTAATGAAAAGGGTGGTTTAGAGAGACCACATACCTCAATCCTGATTCATTAAATGTGTTCTTTATTATCCAAAACAATAAATTTATGTTCATTATTTACATATTTTAGTATTATTTTAATGATTATTATTAATATTATTTTATTTATTATTATGTTATATTATTGTATTTAATCCTTTAGGTTCAAGTTATATCTTTTGACAATGATCATCTTATATTTCTAAAATAAATTTGAAATGTTTATTAAGGTCAAAGTTATAATTATTTCATCGTCTCTAGAATAATAGTCATGAAATAATTATATATTTTCCATAGTAATTATACCATTAAATCCAATCATGAAAAATAGGTATTGAAAAGAAAATAACTACATTAAAATCATGGTTATGGTAATTCACACATATGAATTCAAAATATTTTCAATTTTCAGTGGTCTTTCCATGAACCAACCCTAGATAACCCCAAACTAGTATCCCAATAAAACCCATGAAATGGCCTGAGATACATTCTCAAACCTCCTATGATGGAAACTACTAATGGGAAGTGATAATAATCTCTTCAGAATTATTTATCCAAAGGGGAAAATATAACTATATATAGATATAATGAATAAAATAAAAATACGTAGAAGAAAATAAATAAAAGTAAACAACTTTTCATACCTCCATGTGACCCCATGGGTCACCACCAATCATAGAACCACACTCTCTTCTAGAGAGATCCAAAACTAGAAGAACATGAAAATAGAATGATTTTGTGGGCATGATCAATAAAATACTTAGTAGGAATTCATAAAGAATAACCATGCCCTATATCGTAATCCTAAACATTAAACAATGTCACACTAATTTAAAATATATACAATGGTTTGAATTTAATTTTAAACCCAGTAATAAGTTAATAATTTTGAAATAAAAACCTTTATGTGTTTTTTCAAAATATTTTCCCAATATATAATGTAATTCCTGTAAATAATTTTACAAATAAGCACATCTTGGGAAGGAAATACCTTTGTAAAAAATATTTAATGGAAACTGGAGTATATATATATAATTGTTTTATAATAACTAAAGGTGGAAACACAATATTTGAAATGATTTTATTAAAAATCATAAAATGAACGAATATTGAATAGATGTGAATCAGATATCATGGGATGTACCTACACCCCATGTGAAGAGACACTAGATATACATGGTCTGGAATCCACCTACTGGCCTTTTGATACAATCTAAAGTCAATAACCAACCCAACAACTCTCAACTAGACTCATTAGTGGGACAACACAAATGGTTACTATACGGGGATATAGTTTTTATAATCAAGTAAAAATAGAAACTATATCTCACTCTCACTATGATTCAAAGGATCTGATGGAATTAAAAAACATGGGAGTTGTAAACGAAAACAAGAATATGATTTCTGAATCTTGAAAAGCCACCGTACACGTTAAGTCCCACCTTCCGACACCATCGATGTGCATTCCACTAGAAATAATAGTATCCTAGGAGGCTCCCTCTTTTCAATAAAAAAGATAAGTTACCAACTCAAATTCATCATTTTAATAAATCTATTTCTAATTTTATAATCATTTTTGAAATTATATGTAAAATTAAAATTTCATTAAAATTTTAAGGAGAACACAAAATGATGGGCCATAACATTAATTATATTTTATAACCATTATAAATAAAATATTTTATAGATTAAATAAAATAATTTCTCTCTTAATATTATTGAACACACATTTGTTTATATATAATTAATTAGAGAAAACCCATGGAAAATGTATAAACAACTTAGAAACAAAAAAGTTTCCAATTTCAGACATCAGAATAATTAATCATTTTATGCTTACATTATAAAATGATAAAAACATAGTAAAACAAATGAGAAATTATTGTATATAAAATGACATTTTGGTTATAAGAAAACTAACTCAATACACATCGCCTATGATGATGGAAACATGAATCCTCCCCAAAAAGGTCTATATAAGCATAAGAGACCCTCCTTTTACAGACATAAAAATAAACATATAAATATATATATTCCCCTAGTTGAAAATTATATATTCTCCTCACCATGAGAAAAAATTTACAAATAGGGTATATATATGTCTTACCGAGGGACATATAAGGGGAGGAGGGTTTTTCTAGGGATATAATGGCTCAGGGTTTCTTGATTTTTGTGGTTACTATGGGTGAGGAGACTATCATTTGGTGGAGTAAAATAATTTCTGAATGGATTAGAGGTGGGTTGATCCTACAACATTACCCATTTATGGTTGAAATAGATCCTTTAGTCCTCCTTAACTCTCTCTGAGGGAGGTACATCACTCCATAGTTCATTATCCATGCAACATAAAGGCATATGTCCTATATTAGTCCTGAAAAAATGTCATATACCTAGGGGAAGGTAATCACATAACATAAATTCTAGATTATAAGGGTACATTGGACATACCTATTTTTATTTATTTTTACCTTGGTTACTTTCCAACCAAGAGTGTTTCTTTTTCTTAGGTTGATGCTTTGGGGGTCCACTATTTTAGCCCTCCATGTCATCTATATATTTTTTATATTGTATAATATTCTATTCTAAATAAAATTCCCCAAATTTAATTAAAATGAATGTAATCTCACTACATTCAATGATTGTACAAAATGCAGACATAACCAAACACCATAAACCCTAGGGACAAAAAATGAAAAAATACCCAAATATCAGGTTCGGTTTCGACAATTGTGAACTCACCACATGGGGGTGAAAAAAAACTAATAAGAAAATGAAACAATAAGAGGAAGAGAGAAGAAGAAATCTACCATGGATGATCTCACCACAATTCAGAATACAAATAATCCAAATCAGTGGCAGGAGATAGGGGAAAATCATGACCTAGAGCCCCCTGAGGGTGTTGAACATGTGGGGGGTGGGTTAATGAGAGGGAGAACCACCTTTGAGGTGTTAAAATATGATAATAATAATATTAATGTCATTAATAATAATTATAATACTAGTAAATATATTAATATAACAATAATAATAATAAAACATTTTTACCAACTTTCATGGTTTGGCCGCATGGATGGAAAAGTAGTATACCAACCATATACTCCACAAGGGTATTTGAACTCCTTCATGGGTAGGGAGTATGGTACATGAAACAATGTGCTGACCGTGTGGTCATATATGCTAAATATTCACATACATCCACATAGTTTTCACATAGTTTTCACACGATTCCTACTAAACTGACTCCGACCATTCAACCATGCTGAAAACCACCAAAATTAAAATTAAAAACCTAGTCCGGCCCAAAAATAAATTATGAGGGTAAATATAAATAAAAAATAAAATATAATTAATAAGTTAGAGTTAGGTTCTGCCAGGACTTATTGGAAATATAAGTGTTATTGTATTTCATAATAGGTATCATTATATAATAAATATTATATTAATTATTTAAATACATTGATATATAAAATTCAAGGGAAGTGATAATTAAATACAAATAACATCATTCTATAGAGGTGGTAATCCACACATATGCATAAACAATGCTATCATATTTCAATGAATGGAATGATTAGAAAATATATGATATATTACTATTCTAGCATGATAAATATTTTTTTAAAATCATATATTTACTTCAAATCTATCATCATAAAAATACATTATACGTGATGATGGAAATTAATTTACATTTGTCCGTGAGGCTGTAGTCTGTTGTACACATGAATGATTGTTTAGTTACCCATTTTTTTGGAAGAGGAGTTTTATTTATTATGCCATTATAATAATAAAATATCTTTATATGGTAGATCCTGATAATATAATATCATCTTGGATGAGTAAGATTTGAATTAGGTGTAAGAATAAATTAATAAATTCTTAGTTAAGAACTATAAATCTTCTTTGAACAACATTTATAGGTTTTCACCAATATATTTACAAGGAGGTTTTTCTAAAACATTCCTCTAGGTAATTGTAATGGATGTGCTTAATTTATTTGGGAATGGATTTGATGAAAATGGAATTCTAATTTTAAATTAAAGAGGATATGATTTTTCCTTTTATAAGTAAGTAGGAGTGACATTTTTGTGAATACGCAAAACAATTCAAAAAATGTGAAGTCAATATTAGGAAAATCTCCAAAAAACAATAATTAAATAATTTTATGGATGAAAATGTTGAGATACATATCTAACATAAAAATTAATAATGTTGTAAAAATGTTATTCCCATTTACATCATAGTTACCCACAATTGTATTATTAGTTTTTCACCATGGAAATTAGTATTTCAGCTAGGTAATTTATCCACTAATCCTGAAAATAAATTGAGACATACTTTATAATTTTGAAATATTTATTATAAAAAGTAAAAAAAAATTATCAAATAAAAAACCATTGTGTTTGGATAATTAGTTTTAAAACTATTTCTTGTAATGTAAAAATCATCCTTTAAACCGTAATCATGGTAATTAATATTTATAGTTTTTACTAATCAATATGAAAAAATATGAAGATGAGATTATTAATTAATATTAACTCAACTAATTCAAATTATGTAATCTATTTTTTATTGTTTAATTCATTTAAAGGTTATAATTTAATTTATAATAAATTTGATAAAATATGTCGTAAACTTTTTTTTCAAGAAATGCATTTTTCATGAATAAGATTAGCATATGTTAGCTAAAAGACAATTAATAGTCATTATATGAATTGACATTCAAATAAATAGTTATATAATCTACAATATTAATTGAAATATTAATTTAATAGGATTTTGTTTTAATAATTTAAAGGATAAACTTTATGGACATATGATCAATTTTTATAAAACCATATTTTTAAGAATAAAAATTAACTTATACCAAAATTATGAATTTTTCTTATTAAAATTTAAGTAATTATATTATTAAAAATAAAATGATTCATATTTAGTTTTAATACCAAAATCAAAATATAATGTGTCTTTTATATCAACAGATTTAATGAAAAGAAATGAAAATATTTAAAAAATCAACAATTTTCAATATTCACAAAAAAATCAATCAATTTAGAAGGATTGAAAAATTTAAACATAATTAAACTATAATAACAAAATGATAAATAATGTAAATTTTATAAAAAAAATTAATAATTCATCAAATTGATTGTATTTTTTGATCTCAAAAAATAACAAAATAACATTTTTGATGAAAATATATATGTTTTGAAGAGTAAAATATATTAATTATAAAATATAGTACAAAGTTACTATGAAATTTTCATTAATTTTAAATATGTTAGTAACATTAAATATATTCCATTATATATTCTATATTACTTGAAATAACTAATTTTATGTTTAGGTTATAATGGTCATATTTAAATATTAATGGTTTGTATAGAAAAAATGATGTATGTCGGGTATGCTATTGAAAATAATTATATATTTAATTACATGGGGAGTTAAATTATTCGTAAAAAATAATTTCACTTTTAATAGTTCATATTACATGATAATGTGATAATCGGTGGTGGTACTCGTCCTTCTTGGCCTCCTCGAGTTCCCAGGTTATATAATCATATTTATGGTTCTTCCATAGAACTTTTACTTGTTGAGATGTATTATTTAAAAGAACATAATAACTATCGTGCAATATCTTCACCAGATTCTACTCTCAATATATGTAATTTTTTTGATATATCACCTCTAAATTCAAGACATGTGAGTGATGTAGTATATAGTTCTTCAAGGGGGATTCAGATAATGTATTGCGTAATTGAGAAAGGGTCTGTGGGAGTGCCAGTCAATAAGCCACATCATCTATGTGATCCCAAATATCAAAGGGTCCAATGTACCTGGTTAATAACATTCCCTTCATCCCAAATATCATTTACCTATTCCTAGTATATTTGCAGAGAAATATTTTTTCTTCAAACTCGAAATCCTGGTCTGATTGAAAAATATATAAATATCTCTTTTATCAATGTCGAGTAGTATTATTGTGATGTGGAATAGTCCTGACATATTTTACCATTTCCTCAACAATTTTAGGTCACATCATCCTATTTTCAAAAACCCTATTACAATAAAAAAAATTACACCTTTTCAGATGAATGGATTCATAAAGGGATGATTTTCATTCTTGAGTGAAATCTATTATTAACAAGAACATGACCATAACTATATAGTGATCCCATAGTCCTTATAATTCCATAAAACATTAACTTAATATGTATTCTAGTGTCTGACTATTCTGCTTATATTGGAAATTAGTCTCGGGGTGGTAATACTTACAAATGCTCAAATCCTTATTTAAGGTATGTGGGAGGCTCTTCTAAAATGTGGAGGTAGATCACATATCTCTATCAGATACAATAAACAGCGGTGTTCCATATAGTCACACAACCTCTTAATAGTATATCCTTGTAATTTGATCAAGAGAGATCTCTTATAGAATTTTAATTAAGTGGGAAGTCTTTGTAAGATGATCAACCAAATCCAATATGATAGTATTTCCTCCTGTTGTAATTGGTAGAATATTGACAAAGTCTTAGGTTATATATTTTCTATATCTATAATGTATGTGTAATTGTTTCATTATCTGCATAAAATTATTAGTTTAATACTTCACTTGCAGACATACCAAACACTATGATGTATATTATGTGTTCTTCCTATTATATTTTTTCACAAAAAACAGTCACATAGATATTGATATATATTCATTATCCTTATGTGGATGGAGATGGTCGACCTATGTTAATTATTAATCAACTCATTCAATATCTATAGATTTTATGGTATATAGATTCATGAGACAAATCATAAAACTCATTCTTCTTCAATTTTGATATATGTGGATTTTCCTTTTCATTGATCTTTTACCTTATTATTAATTTTAGAATCATCTCTTATAGTATTCTTTTTTCAACTTTATAAAGGATGGTTGAGAAATCATTTTATAAATGGATTTATAATGTTCCTTCCTTCATGATACCCATTTCCATATGTTGAATTTTTTTGATGATTGTATCACTTTCGATTCTCATCATTAACAATGTTTCAGGATCAATTATACATAGATAATATTCCACTTTGTTTTCTTTACAAGGATGGTAGTTGATTGAGATGTCATAGTCCTTTATTAGTAGATAGGATGGATGATAGATTCTTGAGACACGAGATGAAAACTCACCGCGTGGTGACATGGTAGATATATCCCACCCAAGAGGTTTGAACCTTTTCTCCTATGATTTTCGACATCTTAGAGCTCCCTAGATCCTGAAGTACATGAACAAAGTTCACATTGAAGGATAGTTACATGGTATCTCATCCTCGGTATTTCCTTCTGGCTCTTTTGTCTTCCTAGATAATTGAATTGCACAACGTATTGTTAGAATGGGTTCCACGACGCATGTGTTTTCATCAGATGAAATGATCTTGCAAAGGTTAGAACTGTTCAAGAACACTTACATTACATGAATATTTCTATCCAAGGGTATGAAACCATGGAAAATTTCTGGGCTTATTGCCAGAATGTCTAAGAATTAGAGCTAAAATGATTTTAAATGTGTCATGTTGGGGAGGGGGTTCTTACACATTCTTTTCCCCTCTAATGAAATAAAAGGTCAAGCATGGGGTTTTGGGTCCGTAAACATCAAACTAGGAACTCTTAGGATTTATTATTTGAATATGGATTTTAGTCTTCTAGATTTTATGGAAAATTTTTCTCATGTTTGGATCAAGATTTATGGATTACATTGGGTCTTATGGCACTTTGAGATTCAATTTGACATTTCCACCGCAGTAGGTTTTCCAATCCGAATAAACGTAGCCACTGAGAAATCTAGCTTTGGCCATTTTTCTAGAATATTAGATTAAATTGATTTAGGATCCACATTGGTTGATAAGGTGATTATGTCCACGTCTCAAGACGAAATCAACTTGGGAATTGTCTATGAAAAACCGCCTCTATATTGTGAAGTGTGCTGCATGGTTGGACCATCCATGCCCAACATTCTCTCTAGCATTAATTTTGACAATTTAATGCTTAAAGGGCACAATGAGTTTCAATGTAGATGAAAATAGAGCCTCATACCCGCCCAAGGGAATGACGCACATTTGAAAAATTACCCAGGTGAATCTCAGGTTCTACTGGCTGAACATCCTCGTATGAAAATTCAATGGATGTTATGATTCAGAATGAGTTGCATACTCCAAGACATACAGAAACTAAAAATTTGATACAAGATGAAGGTGTTCCTTTCACCCGTCAATTGGATGCATCATTAATGGTTATATGGGCTCAAATTACTAAATCGAACAATTAATATGAAAGATGACTTTCATTCAACGATGCTCTGGTCGAAGGCATGGAATGTGAAGGAATAGAATCTAACTTTGTGAATAGCCAAATGGAGAGGGGGATCTCAAAGCTACCAGTGGCCGATGATTGTGTTAGGCAGGAGATACATTCTCTAAAATGAATAAAGGGTAAGATAGTTATTGATGTTGTGACCCCGGAGAAGTTTTAGTTCAAAATTACTGCCAATCCACAACACAAGAATCAGATTTTTCTAAGGTCCCTATTACTAAGGAAACATTATTCAATTCTAATACTAATCTTGGGAAATCCCCCACCCCATTCATTAAAGATTTATTCTCTATTGTCTATTCCCTCTACGGAATTACCTTGTGATTTCGGTTTGAATGAAGAGGAAGAACAAAAGCAGTTGGACAAGCTTGATACCTCCCTGCCGAAGGAAGGACATATACCCAAGCAGAAATTCCCATATTCTCTTGAGAAGGTACTCTATAATGTTAGTGTTTCTAACCTATTTTATATTCTCACTATCAATAATGATGAAATTGGATCATATTATGATCCTTCTGTATCTATTATGACTCCCATCGATGTGAAAGAACCTGTGGTTGATGAAGGTGGTGCGTGGATGCAAACACCGACTAAAAAATGGGTTCGACAACCCCATAGAAAAGGTTGGATCCTTCCTTAAAACTGCATGAGCACCCACTCTAGAACAGGGTAACCATTCCTGTTCTATATTTCTGATGTATCGATTGGTTTATTTTGTACCTTTCACTGGATGTTTTTTTTTCTATAAATATGTCATAATACTTCATTCTTTATAAAAAATATAGTCTTTGATTATATAAAACGATCTTCATTGGCGCATATTGAGATCCTTCTATGTAAATATATATTTCAGGCTCTTATAATCTGTATATATTTCACATTTATCACAATAGATATTATGTCACCATAATTAGATGGGAGAATCACCCGGAATAGATACAAATATTTTTTTCAGAGTTCTTCTCCATAAATTTCAACTTCAACGATGAGTAGGAAATATTAATATCATTTTTCCTTATTATAAATTTAATTTACTACATTAAAAAAATGTTTTATACAATTAATAATTCCACATTAGTGGGTACTATGAGAAAAAAAATATTGATAATATTCTTTTTGGAATCCTTAATGCACTATTCACATTCAATGGTCTAGAAAAACATTATTTCTTTTTGTGTTACTTGATTTGTTGAGTTTACTATTACAAGACTTTTATGATATATATTTTGTAATATATTTATAGAACATAGTATATCCATTATATTTTATTTTATTGGATAGTACTAAATTTGTTTTTGTCTTTAAAGGGTCCCTTGATATCTCTTTTCTAGTGATAATATTCTCCCAGAATGATAATTTGTTCTTTCAGAAGTCACATTATATGTTCTTTTAATACTACATTTCCTTTATCAAAAAATTTAGTGTAGTATTAAAATTATATATGGTATCCACCTTGGAATTGGAGTAAATTATAATGTCATATTTAAAGACTGCCTAAATTTTTTACATGTAATATATAAAGACTCCACTCCTTTTGTCCATAAGTAGTGTTGTGACATTACTGAGTTTGAAATGAAACACTATGAAATAATATTGTCCACACCATGTTTAAAATGATTTTTTTGGGAATTTATTCCTTATACACCATTAAATTGAGATATCCTGATAGAAGTGTCACATTATATAAATATTGGACACTTCATAGTTGATTGAACAAGTCATATATCCATGGTTGGGGATAGAAGTTCTTTATAATGATTTTGTTGAGTATGAGATAAATATTTTAGAGGTTCATTGAAATATCATTCTTCATGATGAATAGGACCATTACACCCCATAGTGAAGCACAATAGTGACCGAGCCTTTTCATACATTATTATTACATCATTTTATTGATGAAAATCCCAATAGTATTACACATAGAGGATCCCAAGGATTATTTCTATTGGGAAAACTAGGACCCTACATAACAATTACAACATAAAGAGTAAAAATTTATTTAATTCATTCTTATATAGATTCTTATGGTAACATGACCACTCCATAGTAAATATAGCCACCACATGATTTAAATCAAAAGTGGTGAGTAGAAATCCCAGTAAGAGATAGATAAGAACAATATAGCATGGGGTGAGTATAATCATAACATAGGAAAAAGATAATGCACATGAGAGGAACAGTAATAAGAGACTTGAAATGAGGAAATTCATAAAACATGAAACATCTTGTCTTTTTGGTAAACTACAAAAATTACTTTAGAACAAATATATCATCTTGTTCACATATTATTTCACTTAACTCAGGAGATTTATCACTTTACCCAATGCATTGGAGAACTGTATAATTCTAGGCAGACCGGTAACATCATAACATTATCATTTATCATGCATGCCACAATTAACATATATCAGAACTAACCCATGGAATGGAATGGTTTCTAATCTCATATGAACACATTATTAAAAATTGGGTTCAAAAAATAAAGATGGAATTACATACTTGTTACAAGAACCATCAACCTTTAATGATAAGTAAACTGTGTGTTTTTTAAATGAATATTTATTTTGGAAAAACAATATTTGACAAAAACATTAGTATCAAACATGTATATACCTAAAAAGATATTATAATTATGAAAAAAATTATTTTTATAGAGTGACCATATAATAAATGTAGTGAAAGAGGGAGAACCCTAAGAATGAAAGTTGGGTTAAAGATTTTCCACATACCTTGTATCTGAACACTTTCGTAATATTAATGTCCATTATAACCACATAAGATTCATTAATTAACAATTAAAGAAACTTGTGTATATTAATATGTTTTATTATGGTTTCATTAAGTTATTTTATGGTCCATTTTATGTTTTATATAATTTAAAAAATATTGTTTGGGAATGTTTGTTTTTATGGTTTTCTTGAGCATTAGACATGTATTCATAAACGAATGTTCATGTAGAACATGGATAAACATACAAAACTGATATTTAATGTTATTAGTAATATTCCAGAATATTAAATGATCTTATAATTATTTATATTATATACTATGTGGATTATTCATTAGATGATAATTAAATGGTGATTGTTTGGGTTACATTAGGCTGTTTCTCGACCACTATGAAGTTGTTTTGTTTAATAATTTAGTATTATGTACATAATTTAGATCCAAAAATTTAAATAGGACATAATACATATATACTATTCTGGTTCAACCATAAAAATGGTTTCATGACCATAAATTAAGATAAAAATGGAAAAAGGAAACAAGTTGTTCTTGAAGGTGATAGATTAACACCTCACGATCAACGTTTTCTTTTCTAAAAAAATGAAGAGGCGAAGGGGGTTGGATCATTTAATATCCCATTTGTATCATAAAATTACATTTTATGTATGATACTATAGTTATCATAACATTTTGATGAAGATAAGTGAATATACAATAAGAAAAGAACTGGAAATTGAATTGAAATTAAAGGAAAAGAGAGAGGGAAAATACATCTTGAATCTTTCTCTAGAGATCATCCTTAAAAATGCTAGGATTGGTCTCTTAATGAGACCAAATAATCTCGGACATGGGGGAGGGGCTAGGGATGATTTTTGGAGAGAGTGTAAGGTTTGATGTTTTAGAGGTGTGAGGAAATGAGGGTGTGAAGGGTGGTATATATAGTGGAGGGGAGAGGGTTTTCCTCAATATTTAATTCACTAGTTTATTAATTTCCCCCAAGACAAGAAATTGTGAGTCTTCTAATGAAAGGAATAGTATAGAGAGCATGAGAGTTCTATATTTGGGTGCTTATATCACCTGTAATGTCAGGAATAGTGGGTTTAAATTATAATGTATTTATAAAGTAATTTAATGTATTTTATTGTTCACCAAAAATTGAAATATTTTAGAAAAATCCAAAAAAATCACCCTGACCATTTTTCAACGTGTAGAATCAAAAAATTAAGTCCAGTTTTTAATAATAATAATATATATATAATTATTTTATTATTTAATTAATATCATAATTTATTATCAAAAACCAGTTTTAAATCTTTCATTTACTAATTCTAAAATATAGATATATTTTCGTATCAAAATGAATATTAATTATATATTAGCATAAGAATGATTACTATTCATTATGGTATAAAAATATTTTTAAGGGTTGGTTAATATTCATAAGGGTAGGTTACTATTCACCAAAAATTTTGTTTTTCTTCTTAGACTTTGAATAAATTACTAATTTCAACCGTGTATCTCATATTTTCGAAATTCCAAACAGAGAAGTGAAAAATTATGTTTAAAGGTCACATTGAACTTAGTAGTTCATTGTGCTTTGTTTTCATGTGATTTTATGACTGTTGACACTCTTCTCCATCACAGAGTCTAATGAATTAAAAAAGGGAATACCTTAAGCACAATGAGAGTCATCATTTGAAGAACATCGAAAATTGACAAAGGCATGAAAAAGGAAACATTTAAAAATGGGTCACGCAAGTCTTCTTTTGGTCGTGCAAGTCACTTTCATGCCACATTTGGGTCGCGCAAGTCACATGAACGCCCTATTACTTTTTTCACCCAAGGTGTTCAGCGGTTCATAAATAGCCTATGTGGGCCCCCCATTTCGAGGACGAATTTTCCAAAACATTGATTCATGATCTAGTCACCCATGTCTTTTTCTGGCATCTTCTGAACAATTCTATGGTAATTATTTACCTAGATTGGGAGCTCTAAAGAGGATGAATAAGGCCTATATGTTATTATTCATCAACACTTGTGCGCCTATGTGTCTACCCCTTATGAAAAATGAAGACACTTGTGTTCCACCTTTCCCTCTCAAGGGAACTGGCACACCACAATTTTGGAAGCCTCTAGGGATGATAAAAAGGGCTTGAGTACAAAGTCTCCCATGTATTACCCTATAGGTTATTCATCTCCCAAGGTGACTCATGTCGCGAAAGTCTACTTGCGCGACCATGACTTGCGTGCTGGATGAATACTTAGGCGCCTCCTTCATAGTCACCTCATTTCGTTAAATCGACCTCTCTTCTTCAAGATACAACCTTCAAACCCCTCTTCAAAGACAATTATGGCATGGTAACTTTGTTGGCCTCATTGTATGAAAGGAGTTTTGTAAGAAAAACTCCCAAAAAACGTGACTTACAAGCTATAGGTCACCACGGTTAAGGGTTTCTTATATAACCTCATCCTCTGAGATGAGAAAATCATTGGATTTGGGCCTCCTTCTCAGGAGTAAGCCCCAGTCATAATTTCTTTTATTTTGGGCCTCCTTCTCAGGAGTAAGCCCCATTCATAAGATCTTTTAACCAGGGCCTCTTTCTTAGGAGTAAGCCCCAGTCATATGTTCTTTTAATCTAGGCCTCTTTATCATGAGTAAGCCCCAATCATAAGATTGTTTAACCTCGACCTCTTTCTTAGGAGTATGACCTAGTCATAATTTCCAAAAAAATTGGGCATCCTCCTGTGGAGAATTCCCCAATCCTAATTATTTTGATTTGGGTTTCCTTATCAAGAATAAAACTCAGTCATAAGTCCCTCTAAATTTAGGTTTCCTTTTCAAGACTAAGCACTGGGTTAAAATTCCAAAATCTCCATAAAATACATATACTCTTGTGGACCCTCCTTCCTATGCAGTCATACATATGTAAGCCCCACACAATTTCTCATAACATCATCAATCATGGAACCATCATCAAATTTACTAATACCTCTTGTTTCTCTCACCGAACATGACTCACGTGAGCTTATAGTGTGAAAGTAATCACGAAATCTATTTATGGGCCATTAACCTTGCATAAACCCTATATTATTTTATAGAACTACAAGGGTTATGATTCCTTTTTTACAAGGATACGATGGTAGCCCATCTGCGGGTATGATCACAACTATGAAATAATCCTTGTCTTTTTGAAGGACAATAAACTTCAAGTGCCCCACTGAGTGGATTTAAAACGAGTATGGTCATCATAATGACCAAGGGATTTCTATATAATGTATTTAAGGATTCCATTGACTGGGAATCACTAATACATATGGATGATTCTCCATCGATGAATAACCTTAAATACATATAAAATATTTTCTAAATCTCGGACATATCAACCATTTATTTCTAAATCTAAATGAAAACTCATTTTTATACTTGTTTAATTAATAAGGATTCGTGAACATAACTGAAATTTATAAGAGAGTCCCAGAGTAGGTAATAATGCCCCCCCAAAAAGGATTGATGAGCCTGACCTCTTATCCTCTCAAACAATGATAATTATTAAGCCTCATCGGTCTATGACTAATGAGAACCTACCTTTGGAATGTAGGTCTCGATGGATATAGAGTCATTGGATGTTTCTGTTTCTATGAATAAACATGTTAAAAACCGAATGGAAAGTTTGAACTTTAAACAAACAAGGTCATACCCTTTTCGAGAAGAAACAAAAAATGGTGAACCTGATTTGAATTTTTAACCAAGTTAAAATGATGATTTACTTAATTTTTTAGGCCCCAATTAAACTAAATATAAGGGCCAAAAATGTATTCAATAACATAATTTCTCATCCAAAAGAGGTAGTATGGCCAGACTTATCTTGATTATGTATGCTATGTCAGACATGAACTCTTTTCCAAGATCCCTCTGCAACACATAATGACTTCTTTAAAGTTCACAATTGTGAATGATTTGGCCGCTACTCTTGCTGGATCCTTGTCTGCTCTGAGGATGACATCACTTACTCAGCATAATAAACACTAGGTCTCAAATGTGTTGGTGAAGGAATATTGTCAACACAATACCATCCCGACTCTGGAGGCTGGTCGACAAGCCCTCCAAGTTAACAACTCACGCTGGTTGTCCGGAAAGCGATGACAAGTGGTTAATAAGCAGGCAGTGCTAACCAAAATCTCCAATGGTTTCAGGTCATTATCCCTATAACACAACAACCAGTTCCTCCCCTATTATAGGGAGGTGAATGAAGAGAACATTCAAGGCCTATGTTTAAGAAGACAAGAGTCCTTCCTGAGGACTCCCACAAACAATCGCCACCTGCCTCGTATGATAGTGCACCCTCAACATGATGAGGGTATCACCTATAGAATTTCAGATCAGGTTCCTTAGACCCGAGCATTCTATAAGAATAGTCAGAGGCGAAATTCATCCAATAATAAGCCGGTTTATACCTCTGCACCATCTCAATAAGTCCATAAACTTTACTTGATGGCATGCAACGAGCGGGCACAAACCCTCGTCTATTCTAATCTTGTTGTCCAGCACAATCGTCTGGCAGGAACTCACCAATTCCATTTGGAAATTCCGAAATAGTACTATAGGCAGGCACATACACCTGTTTATAATTAATCAGCCAATCACCAGGCTCGTCTGACTGCATCCGAAGAAGCACGCCAACCAAATATGGTTACCTGCTATAAATAGGCACATACACCTGCCTACAATCACCAATTCTATCAGAAGAATCGTATACTAGTTTTGAAGGAACCCCATCATCCATAAATGATGGGGAAAATCCAATAGGTTCATTCACCTGCCAATGTTCATTAAGTCTAACAACAGTTTCATTTAGTAGCACCCGGAGTAGTCAGTCGGAAATCTTTGACGGCAAATTTGGAGCAGACTCAACTCTCTTCCCCTATGCATAAGTACTGTCAATATCTATTTAAAGGAAAAGGAGGATAAGAGTAGGCACATATACCTACTCCCGACACAGAATGGAAATATATTCCCATTCTAGCAGCTGAAGTCACCAAACACATTCTGACAATGGTGAAAGAGAATAAGAAAATCCCTTCCCATATTCTGGATACCTCTCAAAATATTATAACATCTTCAACAACATCACAGGGTATGAAACATAAATCTATCCTTATCAGTGGAGTGAATCAACAACTTGTCACTTTAGAGAAGATACACACTTATATTTCAATCCGGTAGGGTCATGGGGAATAATCCCCCATGTCATACGGATAATCAATTTGGGCATATACATCCGATTTAAATGGAGAATATCAGCCTAACATGACTATTTCTTATGAACAGGAACATACACCTGCCCATAATAACCACTTTCATCAATAAGGGGTTTCCAAAGTGAGTATGAAGGCATCTATGAAGAAGTCAAATCTAGAAAAATAGAAAAATCAAGAGACAGTCTACAATAAATCCTTGCTCATTGCTGGAGTCCATTAAGCCCTCAGAAAATTATCTACTACAGCTCAAGATCCTAATATCTCATTTCCAAATTCTGGACGTAACAACAATAATTCCGAAGGTCTTCATCAGAAACATCCTCATGAAGGATTGCTTCATGACAATTCAATCAATATCGAAGTATCATCTTCAGATGAGAGCCACGATAACCCTCTATGTGGCCAAAAGACTAATGCGCAAAAAGTTTCATCTTTTGTTGTATCCCATAATGGTGATTCTCCACATGATGATAAATTTAGCAGTGAAAGTCCACTCTAAGGAAGTAATTCACATTTCCTAGAAAATTGTTCAATGGAAAATGCAGTAATGAGAAAGCCCTCTTATCTTGAGGCACTTACGAATGCGAGGCCATTCATGTTTGATTCCTTACAATTAACACTTGAAATACTTTATTAACCAGACGACAGCCTGGGGGTGTAGGTCATTACTCGAACCACCCATGGTTCATTCATCTTCTAATTTGAAAAATTAATTCTCTACCAATATTGTTGAATCTGATGATGGAACAAAAAAACAACAGGTTTGGTCCAATCAAGTACAAGAATCATCATCGAATCACAACGAGGAAGTACTAAATATGAGAAAACAACTGGGAAAAGGTGAAATACTAGTCATGTTTCTGCCTTTGGCTGACTCTCATTATGATATTCCAAGAAAATTGATAGAAGATTGTATACATGATATTTGTCTCAACATATGGAAAACTGTTTGTCACTTAAAAGAGAAAATATTATCTTGTGATGAACATCAAAATCATGTCAAGATAATTGATGAATTGCAACCCCAAAATGACTTGGCATCTCTCTCAGTTTCTCGACATCCAAAGGTTAAAAAGAAGCAGAGATCCCTTCCTCATTCATGCCTTGGCACATTGAAAAGATTGCACCCATTAATTTCTAATACCCCATCGGGTATTCATATCAGGGGATGGGGTGTTCAGGGAGAATTGCATTTTACTGTGCTCTCTAGCCAACATAGCCCTCCAAAAGTGGTCTCATGAAATCTAATTGCCCATGGATGGCCACATATAACTGGTTTTGTGTGTAATGAAAGTCTTTCTCAAGAACAGGCCTCAACTAGTTCTTCCCAATATTAGGAATATGAAGAAAAAGTTGTCGAATTAATCTTGCATCATGCAAATGAGAATATCGAACACGATTATCATTTAGAGCATCCATATAATCAGGTGACAGGGGTGTCATAAATAATCCAACAGTCATCTGAGCCAGGTGATTTGAGTGGATGTCGGATGATGCATCCGGCCAATTTCTGGAATAAAATCTTAATAATCATGAGAGTTTTTAAGAATGTTTCAGATATAGCAGCTCGAGAGACACCTCAGCTTTCCAGACTGGGGTGTCTTTTAACACAACCCTCGGAATCAACAGACAGGATTCGTGGAGTTGAGTAGGAAAAATAGGAACAACCCCAATCCACCGGACTGGGGAATTTTTCAAATTCTCAATCTTTTCCTCAACATAAGTCATTTTTCACTTGATTAGGGAAGAAGCCACAAGAGGAAACCAGAGCCGAATTATCAGGAGACTCCCTCCAAATTACGGTTCCTCAAGAAGTTCTTGAAGGATCAACCAAACAGAAACCAATGTCTCATAAATGACATGGAAGAATACAATATCGCAGAAGCGCTGATAGAAGGGCTGCAATTCATTATGCATCGATAAATGTCATCAATGTCGTTGTTGCCGATCCCCCCGAACATGAGGCTCACTCAGTGGAATTAGATAAAGAATTTATTGTTAAAGAGGTTGTACGTACTGAAACAAATGAAGAATGTGTGTGTACCTGAAATCAAAAGCTTACCCAGAATCTAGGTATTCCTTCAAATAGCCAACATCATCCTCTCTAAAAGGAATCCTACAAGGGGAATATAAAATGTTCATGTTACATTCCACCCAGCCTCTGGATAAGGTCAATCACTCTCATTAGTGGAATGGTTCGCACAACAAGTGGATGAAATGAAGGAGTTAAGGAGGCTAAATGCATAACTAATTCAAGGTATTGTTCATCCTAAGCATGCTAGTGTTAATCACTCAAGGGAATTTTTTTAAACTACTAGGATGGATCTGGAATATCACCCTTTTAATGTAAACCCTCACAGTTCTAATCCTATGGGTTATACGCGACAACAACCGGAATTACTACCATCAGTTATAGTACCGGTCGCCACACCCATCTAAACTCCAATTCTTGCACCTGATCTGGTCCATGCTCAACCATATGTTTCTAAAACATTAATTACTACCATAGATTCATTAACAGATTGGATGGAAGCTATGAAAGGAAAGTGTGAACCTGTTCAACTGTAGAAGAGAGAATACCCTGAATGGGTTCATGCAATTCCCCCTGTCAAATTTTGCGAGTACCACATTCCCAATTTTTAATGGTTTGGGAGATCCAGAAAAAAACTTAAAACAAATTTTCTATCTCGTTGTGATCCTATGATGGGAACACCTCAACAACAAGAAGTAGTTAAGATCATGTGTTTTGTACAATCATTATAAGGACCAGGTTTTATCTGGTATACAAACTTGCAATATTGATCAATTACTGTGTTAGAGGATCTCTATCAAAAATTCCTTATTCCATTTAGCTCATCATTTCAAAAGATGACGGTTTTTGATCTTACTAATAGTAAGAAAAGGAAAAAAGCAAAGTGTTTCGGATTTCATTTCTCACATGAAGGGATTAACATATTCCTTAAATTTAGCCCTCCCTCCAGAAAAGTTGCTGCCAATCTGTGTGTAAATTTTTTTATGATAAATTATGGACACTGTTGATCCCTCTAAAATACACAGGAGGGTTTAGAGACCTTACTTCAATCGCTTATCAGATCGAATATTCTATTTCAATGACTATGGATAAAAATCATGTAATTACATTTCTTCCAGGAAGGAGAATAGGAAAAGGAGAAACTGCTATAGTTACACTTAAACAAGAACCTGTACATGCTTCCAATTCAAACCCTTAATCATATCGAAGGGATCCACCTCCTCAGCATCAACAAAAATGTCCACCTAGTCAAGATGCTCAAAGAGATCAAAAGATGAAATAGTTTGAATATTTGAAGAACAGACTTTATTCTTTCTAGAATGAACTAGTTCTTGGATACTTCATCTTGGCTCTGGAAAACAATCTGGTTCAGTTGCCAAGGCCCAAAATTCCAAACAATTAAGGAGATAAAGACCTCCCCAACTATTGCTCTTTTCATCAGATGTTGAGGCATCCCAGTAAATAGTGTTTGTCTTCAAAGAACTCTTGAAAAAGATGGTGGACTCTGGACACGTAAAAATGAAAGGTTCTTCAGCCCCGGTATCATGTGTTACTACTACTGATTTATAGGAAGAATCCAAATGGCACAATGTCAAAAGTAAAAATGCTCAAAAGTATTATGATTGGATGGTCAAAAAAATGATCAACCTAACTCATGCCATTTTACGAACACAATTTAATCAACCAATTATGTATTCTGTTATGAATTCCACAACAAAACCCCCTTCATCAGGAGGAAAATACTCAAATAAACTTCATTATTTGAAGAAAGAAGAGTAGTTAGAAGAATATTAGTTAATGTCAAAGCCTAAAATATCTTTGACTAAGGCAGATTTTAGGCCATCTTGTTCAAAATTATGGGAACCGCCCCACAAATTTGCACAACCTGAACTGGCTAATCAGGAATAATCATCAACAGATGATGTGTTGATCTTTAGTTCTATTAACATGATTAAATTAACAGATCTATATGCTATCCATAGTTTCGATCTTGATGAGCCTGAGTTCCTGGTATCGACCAGAGGAATTAGAGGAAGAGACAGAGGTCTACGATACAACGGAAGACGTGGATATTCTAGAGGCCACTATTTCAATCCTACCCCTGATAGAACTGTATATGTGGTAGAAACTAAGGGCAAAGCCCTTCAGCGGACTCAACAGAAACAAGAATGTTCTTCCACACAAGGTAGACTCAGTCCTGGAACAGTTGTTTTAGAAGATCGGTTAGAGGTTACACCTTCTTCCTCTAAGAAAATAAATAGATATAGTCGGTCTAATCTATCGAATCTAGAAGTATTTCTAACTCATTCCAAGATACAAGATGCATCTACTTCAAAAGAATAAACTTCTAAGGCACCCCGCAAAACCACGGTTTCATGTTTGGACACATAGACCTTTGGATCATAAGAATGATGTCTCGGAACTTTTCACCCATGTACTGGCCATGTTATCAATTCTGGATGCCTTGAATCTATCAAAAGATCTTCGGGAGGCTCTTATTGAAGCATTGAAAAGTCCTAAAGAATTAGAAATTGAAATTGATGTGGCAGAGGAATACCATATAGAAAATGATCCTATTGAATGCCATGTAGTGATATGTTTTACATATTATGATGAAGATGATGTTGTACATGGACATATTAGACCATTGTATTTATCAGGAATGGTCAATGATGTAGAAATCTGATGAGCTTTCATTGATAATGGTTCATGAGTCATCCTCAACCCTATTCGTACACATCATCGATTGGGCCTCACCGAATTTGATTTATCTACTTCTACTTTGATGTTGCAAGGATATGATGAAAATGAACAACAACCTCTGAGAAAGATTACACTCAGAACTCAGTTTGGAGACCTTGTGTCTAATTCATATTTCATGGTTGTTCGTAATGACACAGATTTCAACTTTTTTCTTGGAATACCTTAGCTACGTCAACATGTGGTTATACCTTCATCATACCATCAATGCATCAAATATTGTTTCAATGGGAAAATTAGGACATTGTATGGTGATAAAGCCCCATTCAAAACATGTGAATCTCCATAAATTGAGGCATAATTCTATCACATAGAGGGAAAAGATAAATCCATGACAAATGAGGTTACCAAAATTAATTCTCCAAATGGTTTGGAAAAGATTCTAGTATACCCATTCATACATGTGAGTATATATAATGTGTTACCAATCAGTCAAATTGGACGGATAGACCCAAATCCAAAAACTCTTATGGAATCTTCTATAATGTCAGTTATGACAATTGATATAGAAAACATGGGAGAAATTGTTAATTCACCACGAAATGATGAAATCTTAAATGGATATGTCAACATTTAATCCGATGAAATCCAGAAATTCTATAATTCATCAACCATATCAGAATAAGTAATTGTAATACTAGATGAAACCAATGATGTCGATGCTCAATCCATCATATCCTCTCTATTACCCCAGGAAGACCCTTCACCATCAATACGGTCAGATATGGTCGCCTCTTCTCTAAGATGTTGAAATTTTAACTTCTGTCTTGATCATAGAAGTTATGATTCATTATAAACTATGAAAGTTAAAATAGAACAAGAAACACATATTGAAGAAGAAGAGGATTATCTAGGGGATTCTCCTTTAACATTTGAAGAGGGTGTCTCTACCACGGTGGATGAACATATAGAAAAAAACCTGGGTACAAAAAAAGATCAACATCCCACTTTAATTAGTGCGACCATGACTCTTGAAGAGAAATAATTGTGTACCTCATTTTTAAAGCACAATCGAGAAGTATTTTCTTGGAATTATAAAGAAATTCCAGGTCTTGATCCAGATGTTGGCACTCATCATTTGGTTTTTCTAGAATAACATTGAGGATTCAAGCAAGCCACAAAAAGAACACACCCAACTTATGCCTCCAAAATTGAAGCTGAAGTGGATAATCTTATCAAGGCTAACTTCATCATAGAAGTTCAATATCCCAAATGGATGGCTAATATTTTCCCTGTGAAAAAGAAGAATGGACAAATTAGAGTTTTCATTGACATCAGAAATCTTAATAGGCATTGTCCCTAGGATGATTTTCTAGTTCCGATCACATAAATCTTAATTGATGCAACAGCTGGCTACAAAGCTCTTTACTTCATGGATGGTTATTCTAGGTACAATCAAATATGAATTGCCTCAGGGGATGAGGAGCCTACATCTTTTGGTTCCCCTCAAGGTGTTTTTTGCTATCGGGTAATGCCCTTTGTCCAGAAAAATGCATGTGAAATGTATCAACGTGACATGCACCATATCTTTAACCCTTTTTTGGGAACTTAAATGAATCTTATGTGGATAATTTTGTGGTTAAATCCTGCCAATGTTCCGATCACTTGGCCGATATGAAAATAATATTACACAAACTTCGACACCACAATTTGAACATCAATCCCTTGAAATGTGCTTTTGGGGTAACCTCAAGAAAATTTCTCGGCTTTGTTGTATGCCATCGTGGTATCGAAGTTGATCCTGAGAAGACAAAATAAATCCTTGGTATGTCACCTCCTCAAAATTTGAATGAATTAAGAGGACATCAAGGAAACATGGCCTATATTCGGCATTTCATTGCTAATTTGGAAGGTAGGTTTTTACCCTACACCAAATTAATGAAGAAGGGAGTCACCTACTAGTGGACTGAGGAATGTCATGAAGAATTTGATATTCTCAAGAGATATCTCTTGAGTCCACTAGTATTAATGCAACCCATTAAAAGAAGACCACTTATTCTCCATCTGACTGCTTTAGAGAAATCATTGGGTGTCTTCCTTGCCCAAAAGAATGATACTGGGAATGAAAACAACCTTTATTATCTCATTAGGACTATGGATGAGGCAAAAATTCCATATTCAAGTATCAAAAAGTGCGACTTGGAATTAATATTTGTAGCTCAAAAATTGAGACACAACCTACAACATCATGAGGTTCAATTTGTATCTCAAAATAACCTGCTCATATTTACCCTTAGTTAACCAATGCTTACAGGATGGATGGCATGGTGGGCAGTTATTTTGAATTAGTTTGACATCCAGTATGTGTCTCAAATTGCAATAAAGGACCAAGATCTGGCCGATTTCTTTGATGAACACTCATCTGTAGAAGATACATCATTAAATATTGAACTTCCTGATGAGGAAGTATTCTCTATTCGGAATAATCCTCAAACATGGGAAATGTACATTCATGGTTCCTCTAGAAGTCAAACATGGAGGAAAATGGAAGATCCTAAATTCAACAATCTTGGGTTAGGAATTTTCTTATTTCCCCAAAAAAGGCAGTGCTACCCTATTCCTTCTTATTATTTGAAGGTGGTACAAACAATGATGTAGAATATGAAGCTCTCATCGCAGGCTTGGAATAAGCACTTCTGGCACAGGTGAATCACTTGAAAGTAAAAGGTGATTTGGATTTGATAATAAAACAAATCAATGGGGATTATGCCATCATAAATGAAGTGTTATTACCTTTTTGTGATTACGTCATAGATATAATGGTAGAATATCCTTCGGAACCGACATTTTCTTATGTCCCACAGTCAATAAATGCCCAAGCTTACGCACTGGATAATGTATCCACAGCCCAGGCAGATCCAAACCGGGATGAAACATTCATCAGTATTGCCCACCGCAATGTAGTTTCACCTTTTTTCTAAATCAGAACAGTGGAAATCAATGAAATCAGTCCCATTTCTGAACCATATGGTCATACTACAGGATGAATGACACCTATTAGGGCATACTTCAAAATGGAACACTCCCACCTAATAGAGCCGGGAAAAAAAGGTCCAATGATGTGTGGTAAGTTTTACTCTTTATGATAGCCTAGATCACCAAAAAATTCACTAAAAACAAGGTTTTGATGGAATTTTATTCATATAAATTGATGGTGAAGAGACAATGACTATCATAAATGACGTATATGAAGGGATTTGTGGTGCCCACCAGTCTATACATAAATGTTCTGGTCAAATCTGAAGGCTTAGATACTTTTGGCCTTCAATGATGCAATATTGTGTTGATTTCACTAAGAAGTGTCCTTCTTTCCAAGTATGTTCCAACCTCATTCATCAACCCCCAGAGTTTTTCATATAGCTATGTACTCATGGTAATTTTCCACATGGGTAATGGATATAGTAGGACCTTATCCTCCGGTTACATCTAAGAAGTTTAAAAATATTCTTACTGCTATTGAGTTATTTTCCAAATGGGCAGAGGCAATACCTCTCAAAAAATTTAGTTCTAAAAGCATTGTTAGCTTCGTCATGTCTATCATCATTACCAGATTCAGTGTCCCTCCTACCATATTGACGGACAATGGCACCAACTTTTGTTCATCTGAGGTGGGATAGTTGTATCAAGAGTACTACATCAAATCCAATCATTCATAATTGTATTATGTAGTGGCCAATGGCCAAATAAAGTCCATCAATAAGACTCTTTCAAACATACTGCAAAACATGGTGGATAAAGATAAGAAATCATGGCCTGATAACCTTATTCTTTCTTTATGAGCTTATCAGACCACCACCCGCACTGCTACACGATCAAGTCTATATTCATTAGTATATGGAATGAATGTAGTCTTTCCCATTTAGTTTCAATTACCTTCGCTCAGAGTAGCCATTTGTGATCAGTCATCCACAGATGAACAATCTCAGATGTGATTTGATGACTTGGAACAATTAGACGAAAAAATATTGTGCACCCTGATCCACTAAGATGTCAATCAGAGTTGAATAGCATGAGCATTAAAAAAATTCATCTTTTTTCATTCATTCAAGGAGAATAGGTATTTGTCTTCAGATCCCCATTGATACCAGGAAGGAAACCTCCAATGCTTGAGCCAATGAAGGAAGAACCTTTCTCAATACATAATGTTTACTCAAATTGAACTTATTATTTAATCATAATGGATGGAGAACGCATCATGACACCAACCAATGCCAGATTCTTGAAGATGTTTTTTGTATAACAAAAATATATCCCTTTTGACCCTGCTACATGACACTAAACTGTATAGTACCATTTGTCCTCACTACAAGACTTTTAATTGCTCGGTCCATTTTTTCCTTGCTGGGGGACATTAAACTGTATAGCCCCTCTGTCATCCAACATGACGTTAAACTATGTCCCCATTGTCATACAACATGAAAATAAACTCTTCGTCTGAGCTGAAAGATGTTAAATTGTCATTCACCCAATGTCAGTGACACATGAAATTTAAACAGAGAAATAGTACCTTATACGTCCTACATAACGTTAAAATGTGCATCGTTAGGGTTGTTGTTACCTCTTGTTTCTCACACCGAGCGTGACTCACGTGAGCTTAGTGTAATCTTCAACCATAACACCCTATCTGGGTTGATAACCGACTGTAAGTCCCAACACCATCTTCGTGTTGTCCTCAAGTATAACTCAATCACCAATCCATTCTCAATCGAACTAGGCAGACTTTGATCCTTTCCTTCTGGGTTGGTTATGTAGGTAACCTCCCAAAGTTCAAGCCTAAAACCAATATATTCACATCGGTTCACCTCCATATCATATGATGTTGATCTGTGAAGACCCCCTCTGAAATGAATATATTCACATTGGTTCATTATTGTCCTTGAAATATGACATTAAACTATACATTCCCCCACTGTCCTTGTTGGAAGACATTAAACATCATAACAACACATCCTAGCTACATGATGCTAAACTATGCAACATCGGTCCATGGATATGACCTTAAACTATTCGCACTTTTGTCTTGTATGACAATAAACTACTCAGTCTCTGACACCCTCACCCGAGGACGAATTATTATTGACATTGATCTTCAATCATGTCATATTCCAAGGACTACATGCATACATGGAAATGCCCAAACATTTAATCATGGATCCAACAATCATTTCACTAAAGTCTCCTTTCACCCTTCACATGTGCGAACCAAATCTGTACAGATGGTATTTCAAGAACTACCTATGGCTTTATTACTGTCCTTATGTGATACGTAGGAACATTAGAGCATCCTTCGAACCCAGACCCAAGCCTTTGGGCCTGACCCCTAACTCTACTATCGGTCCTGTGGTAGAAAATTCCCCATGTGAGCACATGAATGTGGTATGAAGACCCTGGTCTTTATTCACATCAGTTTTATAACAAACACAAAATGTTTAACCCTCATTATTGTCGTAGATCTATGACACTACACTAATATATCTTACGCTCTCATCTCACATGATGAAGAACTATATTTGAAGAACTACATATGGCTTGATTCTCATCCTAATGAGATATGTAGTGAAGTCCAGCATCTCAATTCAGGACCCATCCACAATATGATTATGGTCAGCATTGGTATATGCATCTCTTTCATGCATTGGACAATACCCATTTTTATGTTTCATACTCCTATCCTTAAATAATTCCTGATCTCTAGGACCCTTTTCTTTTCTTCTGGTCACAAAATTTCTGAAACTCAAGAATACATTTGCCTGACCATGCAGCTTGTGCCCTGTGGTGGCCTTGCATAAGTAGTCTACATAACGGACCTGTCATCCAAAATATGCTATTATTTGACTATGCAGCAAACTATCTTAGGTGACCCTGTATAATTCAACCCCCCTAATAGGTTCTTCAAATAGTGGTAACTTCATTCTTTGGGGGAAAACCTCTTTTGTCCTTATTAGTCTTAATAAATATATCTAGGGATCCGTAAAAACAGTCATCCTTAACATATTTGTCCTATAATTATTTTCATGATCTGAAAGTATTCAAGTCTATGGTTTATATTTCCCTTCCCTACATGTGGGTCAGACCTTTGTAGGAGTGACATTCATCCAATTCATTGAAAATCATGATTGGGAATATCCTCTTCATATTCAAGTACCACTCTCCATACAACAGACTCCATGATTTGGGAAATTTGAATCTCCATAAACTTTCACTTTCTTTTAGAAACAGAAAAGTAAAATTTCTGATAGTTCTTTTGCCTGACTGTGTAGAATGTGCCCATAGATGGCCTTGCATAATTAGTCTACCCAATGGACCTGTAAGATAAAAGATGATATTATTTGACTATGCAGCCAATTCCCTTAAGTGGCCCTGCATAATTCAACCCCCTAACGGGTTTTTCAAAAAGTGGTAGCTTCACTCTTATTAAATACTTCCTATAATGCCTTTAATCCCATTTTCATATCATCCCTCAGATAAAAATTTCTTAAGTCATAGTTTACATGTTTTTCCCCATACTTGAATGTGGTAATATGTTTTCTAAGAAAATTTTCAAGGAATTGAGTCAATTTTAATCAATTTCGTCAAATCTATTAGACCTTAAACATTATCCTTTTATGTATGACATGAATTCCATTAAACAGCTAAAAAAATACATGTTACTCATTAAATTGGGAACTTTTAATAGGAAAAATGTACAAAAGTCGAGTCCCAGCAAGCTAAACGTACATATTGTATGATTTAGGAAATATTGAGTGACAAAGGATGCAATTTTTGTGGGGTTGTTTTTATAATCCTAGAAAATATCAAACTATGATTACTAGGCCCATATTATTAGGTATGAAATAAATATAAGTAATTGTCAAGAGAATGAATGTGTAAATGATTGAAGATGAAATGCCTTTTTCATTAATGAACAATATTAGAAGAACATCCACATTTTAGGGTATCTTTTATTTTTCAAGAATTATAAGAGGCTTTCAACATAACTCTTCATTTTATTTATGGAATCTCAATCTTCATCAGCCACCACCTGAATATCATTCACTCGACCAAATTCACTCTTTTCAGCTTAATGAAGTGCTTTCTTGGCATCTGTGATGGCTTTCATACCATCTGTTTGGACTCATTCCAATGAATTGTTAAGCTAGTCAAGTTCCCCAGAAACAACATCTAATTGTTGATGAAGATGAAAATTCTGGACAAATTTCTCATTGATATTATGCTTCATCTCCTTCATCTTTTCAACATGATCAGCCTCAGCTTGGGACACCACAGCCTCGAATTCGCAGATATAGGTCAGCATCCTTGTTCTAATCCGATCTTTTAGGAACTTTTTCTTCTACTCCCTCCTTATGATGAGTTGTTTCACCGTGGTATTAATCTCTTGATATCCAAAACCGCCATGTCCCAGCATGCCGAACAAGGATGACATCATTGGGTTCTTTGAAGATTGCTCTCCAAGAGGCACTTCAGATATGATCTTCCATATATTTTTCCATTCCTTGCGACATGAGAATTTGAGAGCCTTTTTCCACTATGGGTATGATTTAGAATCACTATCTCAGGGGGGAATATAGTCTGGTATTAATTCACTTAAGGAAGTTCCCTGTTCTACTCCTCCATCCCTAACACTTGGTACTTCACTTTCTACTCCTGTTGGGGCTAAGGCCGAGGCTTCCCCTCTAGATCTAGCCACTGAAATTGATGTCCCTGCATAGTCAATTGAAATCATTGTGTAGTTCCCAAGGATAAAAATTTGGATTATTTGTCTTTAAAATTAAGTACAGCCACACATATTATCGTCTTTTACCCAACGGTAGATCAACAGAATGTGAAGGCTCCTCCCCATCTTTCCTAGCTTCAAAAGGATTTTTAGGATGGATTTCCAGAAGCTCGGCCGGGTTAAGATCCACTTGAGCTAGAATCTCTACAATGATAGGGTTGTCTCTAACCATTCAGGACTCGACAGATCAGTAGCTAGCTCAGACGAAACTACACATTTCAACCAACTATGGTCAGATATGTAATAAGAAATTTTTAACAGGCTGAAGGATATTACTCACATCTAAAGTATACTAAATTACATGGTAATTTAACATGATCAAAAATTTCTTCAAAAGATGCGCCAATTTTCAACATTTCATCTAGTAATATCTCAGATTCCAGGTTAGTCTCACCAATGGGAGCATTTGATATGTCCTCTTGGTGACCCTCCTACTATGACCTCCGACCCCGAACTACTTCCTTAGAGAAAATTATGGATTCAGTTGTAGTGGTCTCCAAATGTTCGGGTGCCGGTGTTGAACCTAAAGAATCACAAAATGGAAATTAATTGATGTCTTCATTCAATGTTCTATTAAGTATTGTTAATTTACTAGAAGAAGGATCTTCCCTCCTTGAAGTAGAAATAGGACCAGTACTAGGAACATACGCTCTCCCTTCTTCTCTCATTGCTTCAATAAGAGCAGCTAGGTGAGCATGAATTTGTAACAATTCACCAGCACCCTCCTTCATCCTCAGAGGAGAATATGTCCTCTCCCTTAGAGGAGAAACCGAGGAAGCCCCTGCTATCCTAAGAAATATGAGGTATCTTTTCATGAGGTAGGATTCCTAACTATCTGAAGGACTTACCACTAATGATGAAGCATTTAGTTGTGGACTTATTCCTTCGATACCTTTTCATCTTTGACATTTTGGGTGTGTTGAAATCGTCACCTCCAAATACAGGTATTGGAGAGTGAAAATCCTTTTCTAACTCCCCGTCCATGGCTTGCCGGCCATGGGATACCTCACCCGACTCTTGAGAAGATTCAGCGTCTCCAAGAGTGGTGCCACCATGGCTGTACTGCAGTGGAGGAACCTCATTTGTTCCTTTATTAACACGCTATAGGATGAAGAATGTAATTTCCTAGAGTATCAATTCTTTGACTGAAATCATATTGCAAAGCAAATAATGAAAGAAACATTAATCTTCAAGATCCACGTAATTATTCCACTCCTCATCTACTGAAGCCCCAGTCCCCTCAGTGGTTCCATGATTCATCATTTAATTCACCCACTTGTTAATAAGAATGGAATCATCAATCGAATATATGACCATTTCTAGCTCTCTTATGTAAGCCCACACTTCATCGGGGTTATCCCCAAAGCAGATATCAGTAGAAGCCTAGAGATTCCCCACTCCAGGGATATGTAGAACATCGCATAACTCCATCCAGGAGGTTTAATCATCACCAAATAGACTGCTCCATGTCTGGTTAGCCTATGGTTGTAAAAATTCAACATTTCACTAGAAGGCCGTGAGGAGGGTCCTACAATCTAGGTCTTCAACTTCTTCCCATCTCCTGCAATCACAAATAAAGGATTAGAAAATGAAACATGTCGCTTTATAAAATAATTACGACTAAATTTCCTCAATGATATATCTCACCAAGAGTCGATGGAGTAGGTATCTTGAAACTGGTGGGATGATTATATTTTGCACAAGTCCTCGTTGAATCATGTCCTGCCTCATCATCCCCATCCTGGGAATCTGACGAATTAGCCCTCAGTGAGGAACCCATTGAATCATCTTCGAGTGAGAAAGAGTCACCTTCCAGAAAAAGGGTTTCTTTCCTGACATTTCTCCTTTTTGTCCCCACCCAATAAACCAAATGATTCAGTACCCCATCAGGTTATGATGCTATGCAGTTCCCGGCCTACCATGTAGTCAATTGAATCACCGCTCCAGCAACTGGTAGATCAAACACTTCCCTGGTCTTCTCCACAACTGTCAACAACTATAGATTTTAGGAAACCATTGGATGCTTCTCTGACCTGACATGCATGGGAGGGGATACAACAATCTGCTACAGACACTTGAACTGGCGTGAAAATCTCAATGGAGCATAGACCTCACATATAATCTCTCCATAAATTCTGGTGGCCAATACACCATCACTGCAAGCCAACATATATGACCTGAATTATAGGATAGATGTTCCATCATCAACGAACCACCCAGTTGGTGGGTTTACATAAGGAAAGAAATTAAATTCCTTGAACATTATCAGCCTCACCATCAGATCATAATAATTGAGGGACAACTGAGAAATTTGATAAAAGGCATGCACTGATGTCCTAAAAGAACTTCTAGGAACATGAACTCTGCTCTGTACAACATAAGTTTTGAAATGAGTCGTGATCCATCCACACAAAACTTGGAATGGTCCCACTATTCTCAAAGGAGACTTACACATATAGTCATGGAAAATGCTCCTGTGAATCATCACCAAAATCGGGGTGGCCAACTCAACAATTTTCCTCTTAGCCACCTTTACTACAAAAATGAAGGTCCTTGGCCTGACGCCTCCCGTAGAATCCCAAACTCGAAGAAGATAAAAACTGACCCAAAAAGCTAAAAATCCCTCTAGATGGGTCTTCTCTGGGATTCATTAATCCATATCATACCCCCACTATTCAAACTCAACCGCTCCCAGAGTTCACCAAAATGTTCCATGAGCACCCCACTTCTGTGTTCTGGGGCAGCTTGTAGGATGAGAAAAGTTGGGTCCCTTCTCCTTATTCTTGATAAGAAACATATCCATCCACTCCTCTGGATGAATATCCTTTCTAGAATGTGTTTTTTTGGACATTGAATTCATGAGCTTGTGGAAAAGTTTAAATAACTCTCGTTCCAAAGCTAGAGACTTCTCTGAATCATTCTAGGTCACCTTGGGGGGATGAATTCATCATACATATCTCCCAAAATTGGAGGCCCCGAGATCGTGTAGACATCACAGAACAGGTTCCTACTTCTCCATGAGTCAGACGGAATGAATTGGTTTCTGGGCTCCAACAACTGATTATCTGCAGCACAAAATTACCATTCTTGTAGACATATAATTGCCCAGCCCGGATGACATCATACATTGCAGCTCCTTTCAGATCCTTGAAAAACCATGCACAAGTTTTTCACACCTAATATTCCCGCATCTATGTCATCTTCACACCTCCTCTTTGATAGAAATCGCAACTCTTTTTCCATCACATGGATTGATCCATTTTATAATTTAGGAAAATGGAGGGATAGTAATACGGCTGCAGTTCAGGCTTGTGAGGTTTCAAATCTGGAGTACATGGGCTATGTTTCATTATGTATTCCCTCTCCAATGTTACAGCATTAAAGAATGATCCTACAACTGAGAAATTTTCGGAAGCGAAATTGGTGTAAGAATGAAACCAGGAATGAGAAATATAGTTCTTTGCATATGGAATGTAGACTCCTTTTAGATGAAAATGGCCATATAAAGGAAAGTAAATACTCTTTGGGAAATTGACATGATATTTCTTCAAGTACTTGGCCAAAGAAGGGAGAGTACTCTCGTAGATACCATAATAGTCATCGCCAACAATATTCACCATATCATTAATTCTCTTGCTAGCAAACTCATCAGCCGATCCAATTCTTTTGGGATCCATTGAATCTGCACAATTATCTAATAGGTATGTTTTAAATAAGTCTGTTTTTTACAAAATACTTGAAATGAAATAAAAAAATGGTTAAGGAATTAAGTCATGAATTTTTGGTCGCATAGGTATGGTCGCGCATGTATGGTCGTGAAAGTACTGGCATGCAAGTCAAAAGCTTATTGGAGAAGCGCGACATAGGAAAAAAGAGAGCGCCCGAAGAGATGAAGACACTTGCATGATGAGAGATCAAACTCTCAGAAGGCTAGATTATTTTCACGAAGTTATAACCATATATATAGGCGATCTCGCATCCCTGCATGCCGGAACCTGTGCACCAGAACATGCGCGCCTACCATGTGCATGCCGCCGAACCCTTGTTTCTCATTTTCCTCATAGTCAAATCCTCTTTCTTTTTTCGGTTCCAACTATGAGGGGGGGAATTTTGTTGACACTCCTTATCGTCATATAGTCTAATGAATGGAAAAGGGGAATAGGATAAGCACAATGAGATTCATCCTTTGAATAACATCAAAAATTGACAAAGGCATGAACAAGGAAACCTTTATGAAAGGGTCACACAAGTTTTCATCTGATCGCGCAATTCATTTTTGCACCACATTTTGGTCATGAAAGCCACTTGCGCACCCTATTTATTTTTTATCCCAAGGTGTTCAGTGGCCTATAAAATCCCTTGTGCGCCCCCCATTTCAAGGACGAATTTTCCAAAACTTAGATTCAAGCTATGGTCGCCCAAGGATTTTTATGACATATTCTGAACACATATAAACTAATTATTTACCCATAATAGAAGATCTAAGTGTTAGAATTCATCAACACTTGCAAGCCTAAGTGTCTAACCCCTAAGAAAAATGAAGACACTTGCACGTCGCCTTGCCCTCTCAAGGGAACTTGCGTGCCACACTTCTGGAAGCCTCTAGGGATGATACTAAGGGATTGAGTTCATTGTCTCCCAAGTAATACCCTATATGTTATTCATCTCCCAAGGTGACTCATGTCGCGCAAATCTACATGCACGAACATGACTTTCACTCCAGAACAATACTTACGCGCCTCCTTCCTAGTCACCTCCTTTCCTCAAATCCACCCATCCTCTTCAAGATACAGCCTTCAAAACCATCGTCAAAGACATTTATGGAATGGTTCTTTTGTTGGACTCAATGTCTAAAAGGAGTTCTGTAAGAACATCTCCCAAAAACATGTGACATAAATGATTAATGTCACCATAGTTCGGGGATTCTTATATAAGCTCTTCCTCTGAGATGATAAGATAATTTGATTTGGGCCTCCTTGTCAGGAGTAAGACCTAGTCATAATTTCGTTTAACCTGGGCCTCCTTCTCAGGAGTAATTCATAGTCATAATTTCTTTTAACATGGGCCTCCCTTTCAAGAGTAATCACCAGTCATAAGTTCTTTTTACCTAGGAGTCTTTCTCATCAGTAAGCCCTAGTCATAAGTTATTTTAACCTAGGCCTCCTTCCAGGGAGTAAGCCCAAGTCATAAGTTATTTTAACCTGGGCCGCCTTCTCAAGAGTAAGACACAGTTATAGTTTCCTAAAACATTGGGCATCCTCCTCAGGAGTAAGCCCCAATATTAATTATTTTTATTTGGGTTTCCTTCTCAGGAATAAAACTCATCCATAAGTCCCTCTTAATTTAGGCATCCTTTTCAGGAGTATGTCCCCGGTTAAAATTCCATAATCACCATAAAATACATATACCTTTGTGGACCCTGCTTCCTGGGTAGTCATTCATATGTAATCCGCACATCATTTCTCATAACTACATATTTCATGGAACCATCTTCAAATTTACTGATACCTCTTGTTTCTCACACCGAGCATGATTCACGTGAGCTTAGATTGTGAAAGTAATCACAACATCTATTTCTGGTCCATTAACCATGCATAAACACCATATTATTTTATCGAACTACGTGGGTTCTAATTCCTTTTTAACAATGATATGTAGGTATCCCATCTGTGGGTACAATCCCAACTTTGAAATAATACCTATCTTTCTGAAGGACAATAAACATCAAGTGCCCCACTGAGTGGCTTTAAAACCAGTATGGTCATCATAATGACCAAGAGATTTCTATATATTGTATTTAAGGATTCCATTGACTACGAATCTGTAATACGTACATATTATTTTCCATCGATGGAGAACCTAAAATACATACAAAAGATATTCTAAGTCTCATACATATCAAGTATTGATTGCCAAATCTAAAGGAAAACTCATTTTTATTCGTGGTTATTTAATAATGATTCATGAACATAACTTAAATCTATAAGAGAGTCCCAGAGTAGGTAATAATTCCCCCCCAAAAGATGTGATTAGCCTGACTTCCCATCCTCTCAACCAATGATAATTCTTGAACCTCATCGGTCCATCACTAATGAGCACTTACCATTGGAATGTAGGTCCATATGGATATAGAGTCATTGGATGTTTCCGGTTATATGAATAAAATTGTTATAAATCAATTGGAATGTTTGACCCTTAAACAAAGTAGGTCATCCCCTTTTCCATAAGAAACAATGACATATTTATAAGAATGTAATTCCAATTGAAAAACATGGGATAGTTTAATTCTTCCCCCCTTGTGAAATTTCACCCTCAAAATTTCACTTTACAGATATATGTGAGGGTACTTATCCTTCATTGTCTCTTATTTTTCACATGTAGCTTCTTCAATCGCATGGGTCCTCTAAAACAATTAGAAAAGGTGGGTTGTCTTGTTTCGTAGAACCTTATCTCTCTGGTGTAGATTCTCTACTGGTTTCTCCCCATAGGAGAGATCATCTTCTAGATGTACCACCTCTAAGTTCAGTACATGTGAGAGATCTGGTATGTAATTCCATAAGAGTGATACACAAAACACTTCATAAACATGAGCCATATTCAGTTTAAGATCCAAAAAATAGTCCATGGATCCTATATGGTCAAATATCTCAAAGTTACAATGTACCTTGGGCTTAGCTTTCCTTTCATTCCAAACTACTTGGCCCTATTCATGTTGTTATTTAGAGGAATATTTTTATCTCAAACCTTTAACTCCATGTCCCTTTGACTGTTGCTAGCATATCTCTTTTTCAGACCCTGAGATGCATTGATGTGTTTCTGGATGACTTGAACCTTCTCTGTCATCTCTTGCACAAGATCGTGTCCAAGTATCTTTCTTCCTCCAACTTCATCCCAACAAGTTGGAGTTTTACATCGCTTTCCATACATAGATTAATATGGAGCGATTTGAATACACGAGTCGAAGCCGTTGCTGTATAAGAACTCAACCAATGTGAGATGTTGATCCCATCCACCTTTCAACTGTAGAGAGCAGGATCTTAGAAAATTATCAAGCATCTGAATATTCCCATTAGATTTTCCATCGGCTTGGGGTGATGGTCTATGTGGAAATTTTATTTAGTACTCAAAGCTTGTTGAAGACTCCTCCAGAAGTTATATATGAACCTTGGATCACGATCAAAGACAATCGAGAGTGGAACTCCATGCAGTCTCACCACATCATTCATATATATCTTTGTAATTTGTTCAACATAGGGGTCTTCACAAATAGTTATAAAATGGGAAATCATGGTGAGTCGGTCAACCTCATCCCATATATCACTATTTCCCATCGACATCTTTGGAAGACCGGTGACAATGTCTATAGTGACATTCTCCAATTTCCACATGCGTGTAGGCAATGGATGCATCATCCCTTTGGACATTGGTCGCTCTTCATTATCAAGGTGACATACCAAGAACCTTGATATATATTCCACAATATCCTTCTTCATTTTATTCCATTAGAAGTGTTCTTGTAGATCACGATACTTCTTGGTACTCCCAATATGGATAGAGAATTGTGTGCTATGTGCATTGTACAATATCACCTTCTTTATCCTGGTTGATGAAGGCACACAAATAGACATTCTAAACCGAATCACACCATCATCATCGATATTTATCACTTGTTGATTCCCTTCCTTTACAGCATTCACCGTCTTTTGTATCTCCACGTCATCTCTTTGTTCTTCATTAAGCTTATCTTGTATAGATGGTTTCACAATAATTTGGGAAAGGTAGGATGTATCCCCTTCCCTTATGATTTCAAAATCAATAATTTTTTATATCCCATAAGATATAGTCTTTCTCAATCCATAACATGGATAGAGTATTAGGTTCTTTTTTTCTAAGATCATCATCTACCTTGTTCACCATTCCAGGATGATAGTGAATCTAGCAATTGTAATCCTTGATTATCCCAAACAATTTAATTTGACCCATGTTGAGCTCCTTTTGTGTGAAGATATAATTTAGGCTCTTGTGGTAGGTGTATAATTCGCACTAATCGCCATAATGGTACTGCTGCCAGAATTTCGAGGCAAAAATCATTGCTTCCAGCATTAAATCATGTGTCAGGTAGTTCTACTCAAGGATCATCAACTTCCATGAGGTTTAGGGAATCACATTTTTATTTTTCATGAGTACACAACCCATACCATTTTTTTCTATAATCATTGTATATAACAAAACATTCTCCACTTTTTGGAAGTGTGGGTATAGATGCAGTAATCAGCCTTATCATTAGAACCTTGAATCTTCCCTCACATTCCTCCATCCAGACATAATTTACCCATTTCCTTGTTTACATAGTTAGCATGATCGATAATCATGAGAAATTTATCACAAAATGTCTATAATACCCCTCTAATCCAAGAAAAAAAATAGATTTAAGTGACACTAGAGGGCTTGGGACATTACCCAATTGCCATTGTTTTTGAAGGGTCCACAATATTTTCCAGCACTTGTGATCACATGTCCCAATAACGTGTCATTCTTCATAAAAAACTCACACTTGATAAAAATGGTGTACAACTACTCCTTTATAAACGTTTCCAACACATATCTAAGATGTTTTTCATGTTCCTTCTTGATCATTGAGTAGTTGAGAATATCATCAATATACACTCCCACAAATTTTTCTATGTAATGTCTAAATATTCTATTCATAAAATCCATGAACATTGAAGGGGAATTAGTAAATCCGAAGGGCATCGATTGAAACACAAAGTTCCCATATCTAATATAGAAGGCAGGCTTCTGAATATCTTCCCTCTTCACCTTTATCTGATGATATTTAGAACAAAGATCAACCATAGAGAATTATTTAGCACCTCATAATTGATCGAACAATTTTACAATCTTTGGAAGAGGTACTTTTTCTTTATGGTGATCTTATTGAGTTCCAGATAATCAATACTATACCACATTGTTCCTTCCTTCATTATCACAAAGACAGCTGGCGTACCCCAATGTGATGAACTAGGGCGAATTAACCCTTTGTCCAAATACTCTTGTAGCTGCTTCATTAACTCCTCCAGTTCGATAGGAGAAATCCTATAGGGACACTTTGAGATTGGAGTATCTCTGGGTACGAGTTCTATTGAGAACTTTACCTCATTATCAGGGGGTATTCTAGGTAACTCTTCAAGAAATACATTAATGTATTCCCTGATGGTGGGCATTTCATCAAGACTAGAACCTTCCTTTGACTCAACCATTTGTTTGAGGTATGATTCTTCATAGGTAATCAACACCCACATCATTGAATTATTTTTCAAAGGAGATTCATGATCTTCTGGGAATTTTTAAAGGAGCATGAGATGGTTCAACATATGAAAAGATACTTCCTTTTCCCAAAAATTGATATGTTCTCTATATAACTAGATCCAATCCATTACCATTATTGCATCAAATTCCACCAAGGGAAGTATTATGTAATTGAGTAGAATAATATTCAAATATACACCAACAAGAGAAGAGTGAAACACTTGGGTTATAATTATTTCACCACTTGGTGTTTTAATAGTTATCTCTACTTCAAGGTTTCGGGGATTTGATTATATAGTTGTCGAAAACATGAAAGATATAAATGAATGCGTATAAACAGAATCAAGTATGAATTTTTCCATTCTTGAGAGAATATGAAGTCTACCTTGTAAGACTTCATTATCTTTCTCCTGTTATGTACTAGTGATGGCATAAACCTTCCCTTGACCCTTTGGATTTGGTGTTTGTTAACACTGATTCCCTAGAGAACTCGAGGTTTAGTGCACTGGCTTGCATAGTGGCCAAGCTCCCTATAGTTGTAGCGTTGAACCATGGATGGTTCTCTCCTATCTTCACCACATTATCCTTCCCTTTTAGGATATATAGATACTCTTGGTCATGATGTTCTTATTTACCGCACCTGAAGAACTTCCCCATCCCGTTGAGGCAGTTTCCATGATGAAACATCCCACATTTTTGGCATGTGGGTTGTGGAGTTTTCTTCCCACCTTTGTCATTAGATCTTACGGCATGAAACTCCATCTTTCATTTCGTATCACCATATCCAGGGGACCATTCTCCAAATTCCATATCAACAATGACATTACATCTAACAAATTTTTTCATAACACCCAAATTATCAAACTGTAAGAGCCTTTCGAAGGTGTGGTTTTAATACACTAAATAATCTATCAAATTTTCTATCATTGTTCAAATCAAAACCCAAATCATACCTTGCATGCTTTGTGAAATTCACTTCATAGGTTGTGAAAAATTCTATTTATCTTTGTCTTGAGCACTATGAATTCTCTCTCCATATTTATTTGAAGAGTTTTGGGAAAATACTTCTAAAGAAACATTATGATAAAGTCTTCTCGTTCCATCACTTCAATTTCGTCCCTTGGCTACGTCTTCTTAATTAAATCCCACCATTTATTGACCTGTAATTCTAGATGATAAACAATAAGAGTCACAATCTCTCTCTCAGAACATTGGATCGCAGAAAATATTTTCTCCATGGATCTGACCCACTATTCCGCATCTAGTGAATCGAATGATCCGCAAAGCATCATTGGTTGATTCCACATTAAACTGTCAATATCCAATTTCTCCCTCTTTGGTGAAGGATGGAATTACCCATTATTCGGGTTATTGTTCATAAATTGAGATAGTTGTGTATGAATTTCCATGTGGTTTTGTACACCACTTACTAAATCATTGGGGATTTTTTTCAGGCAATCGTTGCAATGGAGTTCAATTGAGTTATTGGCCTAGTTTCTCTTGGTTCCCACCATTTTCAAAAATAGAAAAGGGTAGAAAAATACATAAGTCAAAAAGATAATAATAGATAACTTATTCTTTTGAAAAATTTCACTAAAATCATTACATATGGGATCCCTATGTAACGATTCTTATGTGCATATTTGTACTTAGTCTCATGATAGAGGGTTTATCAAGGTTTCCGGAATCCTAATTCTCAAATTAACTAAACCTTTCCTCTATTACCAACTATAGTGACCTATAATTTTCATAAATTTCTATTACATCATTTTAAAGATAAAAACATAATAGTATTACACATAAAGGATCAAAAGGTTTAGTGTCTTGGGAAAATTCGGACCCTACATAATAATTACAACATCAAGCATTATCATTTAATTAATTCATTATTCTATAGAAACTTATTGGCACATGACCTCTCCTTAGTACATATAGCCACCATGGGATATACTTCAAAAGGGGTGAGATAAAATCCTTGTATGAGGATAGATAAAAACAATATATTATGGGGTCAACATAATCATAACATAAGAAAAAGGGAATGAACATAAGTGGATCATTAATAAGATACTTGAAACGTGGAAATGCATGAAAAATGTAAAATCATGCCTTAGTTGTTAAATAACACTCATACATGTAAAAAATTCTAGTATCTTGTTCTCACATAATTTTACATAACTGATGAAATTCATCACATTACCCAATGCATTGGAGAACTTTATAAATTCGGGCGCACCCATCACATTGAATGATTTATATTGCGCTATATATTTCGGGTCACACCCGTCACATCATAAAATTCTCATTTATCATGCATTATCCAATGAAAATATATCATAAATAACCCATGGAATTGAAGGGTTCATATCATAATAACACATTCATAAGCTTTGGGTTCCCAAAATAAAGTGGGAATTACATACATGTTACAAGAACTGTCACCCTTGAATAAGAAGAAAAATGTGTGTTTTTGAAAGAAGAGTTCTTTTAAAAAACATTTGTTAGACATAAAATTCTGTAGAAAACATGTATATCCAAATAAAGGTAATATAACTATGAAAAAATTATTTTTATGGAGTGAATATACAAAAAATGGAGTGAATGAGGGAGAACCCGAAGAAAGAATGTTGGGTTTGAGATTTTCGACTTACCTTGCATCCGAACACATTCTTCACATTAATGTCCAGTATAACCACATTAGATTTATTAAGTGAAAATTAAATAACCTTTTTTACATTAATATGGCTCATTATGGTTTCATTAATTTATTTTATTGGCCTTTTATGTGTTATAGAGATTAAAAAATGTTGTTTCGAATGATCATTTTTATGGTTTTCTGGACTGGTTCACATGTATTCATAAATGTAAGTTCATGTAGATCATCGATAAACATCCAGAACTAATATTTAATGTTATTAGTAATATTAAATAATATTAAATGATCTTATAATGATTTATATTATACACCATGTGGATGAATCATTAGAGAACAATTATATGTCGATTTTTTTGGGTTACATTAGGCAGTTTTTCGACCACTGTGAACTTGTTTTGTTTAATAATTTAGTAATATGAACATAAGTTAGATCCAGAACATAAAATTGGAAAAAATACATATATAATATTCTGGATCCACAAAAAAATGTTTTCCTGACCATAAATTAAGGAAAAATGGAAAAAGAAAACAATTTGTTTTTGTAGGTGATAGATTAACACCTCACGAACATCGTTTTCTTTTGTAAAATAAAATGAAGAGGAGAAGGGGGTTCAATCATATAATATCTCATTAGTATCATACTATTCCATTATATGTATGATACTGGTGTTACGATAACATTTTTATGAAGATAGGTGGGGAGATAATAAGAAAAGACCTTGAAATTGAAAGGAAATTAATGGAAAAGAGGGAGGGGAAATACATCTTGAATCCTCCACTTGAGATCCTACTTAAAAATTATAGGCTTGGCCTTTTGATGCGACCAGACACTCTTTAACATTGGGGAGGGGATAGGGAATATATTTGGGGATAGTTTAGGAAAGTCTTGAAGCTTTAGAGGTGTTAGGAAATGAGGGTGTGAAGGTGGTATATATAGTGGAGGGGAGAGGGTTTTCCTTAATATTTAATTCATTAGTTTATTAATTTCCCCAAAGATAAGGAATGGTGAGTCTTCCATGACCAATAATAGTATAGAGGGCATGTGAGTTATAGATTTGGGTGCTTAAATCACTTGGTATGTCAGGAATAGTGGGTTTAAATTATAATGTATTTATAAGGTAATTTAATGTATTTTACTATTCACCAAAAATTCATATATTTCGGAAAAATCCAAAAAAACACCGTAACCAATCATCGACATGTAGAATCCAAAAATGAAGTCCATTTTTGTAAAATAATTTTATAGATATTAATATTTTAATATTTAACTAAAAACATAATTTATTATCCAAACCCAGTTTTAAAACATTTATTTACCTATTCTAAAATATAGGCATATCGTACTTTCAACTTGAATATTATTTATATATTATCATAGGTAAGTTTACTACTCATTATGGAATATCACTATTCATAAGGGTTGGTTACTATTCATAAGTGTAGGTTACTATTCACCAAAAATTATATTTTCCTTATTAGACTCTGAAAAACTTACTAATTGCAACCATCTATGTCACATTTTCGAAATTCCAAACAGAAAAGTGAAAAACGTATGTTTAAAGGTCACATACCACATAGTTGTTCATTATGTTGTTTTTTTAATTTGATTTTATGACATATTTATATGAAGTTAATTTCCATTTAAAAACATTTTCTTTTTACAAGCACTCTACCATATGAATAGTACTATTCAAAATGTTTATATAAAATCATCTTGTCCCTGAAAAATTATTTCACTAAAACTATTTTTTATCACATTTTCCACAATTTTTTTATAATTATTTCATTTAATGTTTCTGAATATTTATTTTTAAAAACAATCTTCATAATTTAATTTATCATTAAATATATATATTAGTGAATTTTTGTTATTTTCTCAAGAAGATTATTTTTTTACAAATAATAAATGAAAATAGTTTGTATTGAAAATTAACTTTTCATATAAATGATTTATAGTGACTCATATTGTTTTTAAAATTGTTCATAATTAAAAATATCTCAATTATATTATAAATAGAAAAATTATTTCACTTTGATAAATTCTCTATAGATTTATTATGTAATAAATTTTATACTTTTAAATGTATTCTCATTGGAAACCTATTTTATCGTCGCGTCTGTGGGTTATATTTTATATGAAAATTTTACAATACTGTGTGATTAATTTGGGAAAATAGATTAAATAATTGGGATCATAATAATTAATATTTTAAAATAAGGATAGATTAATTTTAACCCTCGTGAATATTCAGAATAGCTATATTTAATTAACTCTATGAAGATTAATAAGGGTTTAACAAGGGTTTAAACTAAAAAGATAATGGATAAAATCATCTATAAACTTTCCCAACACACATTATATAGACATATTTAAATCTTATCATCACTATTGATATATTCTTTATCTTTTGGTAATTTTAAAACCCAATGTACACATAATACTTTTCAAAAATTCCATGGAAATACACTGCCCAACTTATAATGGAAACACCCTCTCCTCTCAACCTCACACTTCAAAAATAATTCTACTAATACCAACCAAAACATATTCTTTAAACACATACCCAAAAACTAGATAAATTAGTTTTATTATGATACTATCCTTCTATGGAATTAGGTATAAATTTAAAGAGGTTCTTTGAAGAAGATGTATTATTTTTAAATATGTGATTTTAATTTATTTCTTTTTCAAACACCTTTAAATATTATTTTATTGTGAAATAATTATAACAAAAATATATTAAATATATATATATTATATTATTTAAATGTCATCGTATAAACCAATATCCTCTTTCATAAAATGAGATATGAAACTATTGAATGTGTTTATGGTGGATTACTTCCTCTCGATCCAATGTTATTATATTTTCATAAAAACCTCTCACAGATGGATATAATGATTGATTTAATGACTATATATTATAACTATGATATAATTATATTTATATAATTATAATATCACATATACCGTTTTATATTCTATTTTGTGTGAATATGATAATGTCCCTCGTGAGTATGGAGGATTATCGCCTCACGAAGTGATGTGACTCATTTTTCACAAACACATTAAATGGAAGGTATTAAAGGTGAAATTAATGAATATACGACATATATAGGACATAGAGAATATTATCTATAGGTAATACATTATTTTTCCTTCATTTCATTTTATCTGTCAAGAAAATGGATACATTAGTGATGCGTGCGTACAACCAGCCGTCTCCAAGAACAGTGTATTTCATTTTTTATCCATAAAATTAATAGATTACTATAAATACTTATTTAATGAATCTATATGATATTTATATGATTTTATAAATTACTCTGATGATGGAACCCTGATCAAAATGAAAGAACTAATGATATTAAACCGTAACAAATATGAACAATGAAGTAGTTATTACCAGAATTGTGATTTTAACAAGCAATTATTAATTAAATGGTAATAAAAGGTCAAAAATAAATCATATATTGTTGTTTAGATATGATTATGGTTCATTAATAGATTTATTATGAAATTTTATTAATTATATTGGAGGTTCAAACATGTTTTAGGGATGTCGAGACCTATGGTGTGGGGATTTCATCTCAAATTTTATTCTTTTGGACATATGTTAGGTTATGAACATTTCTTCTCTTATGATGTGTATATATAGACCATATGACAATTTAAATCATTACTTAAATTATTTCCATGATATTTAATGTTTTATATAATTTCATACTTTCATGGGGCTTATGATTTTAATGTTACCAATGTGGTAAGGGTTTGATGTTACATTCTCATTATTCTTTGGGATTGTTTTTGATTATTAATTCTGTGATAAAATTTTATTAATTAATTTTCATTAAAATAGTGAATTATATTTTCCTATGGTTATTTCTTAATAACAAATTTTCCCTTCATTTTACCATCTATATATACAATTGATTTTGGAAGAATGTTTTTAATGAAAACTTACTTAATTTCAATTTTCAGTCAAAAATACATTTTATATTATATCCAAGTTATCTAAATACGTATTCATGAATTTTTTAACATCCATATAATATTTTTAATTTTTTAACACTTTTATTATTTTAAAATTTCTTAAAATACTAATCATATATATTTCCAAACAAGGGTAATTTGGATTTTACTAAATCGTAAAATTGCAAATTTGTTTTTATGTGTGTGGTATGAAGTGAATATCCCACTATCATGAACATTAAATTTAGTAAATAAAAATGTATAATTTTCAAGGATTATTTTATAAGAAATTTTTTAGCATTATTTAATAAACTTTTATTTTTAAAAAATGTGATTTTTATATAAAAAAGGTTATTTTCTTCAAAAAAATTATCCAAGTGGTCTCTCAACATCAATTTTTCTAAGTTGAATTATTTTGAAGTTATGTAAGTAGATCATGTTTTATCAAACATATACTTTCTCTTGATGGATTATCTCTATTAGGATAATTTTTTTATGTAACCCATTCCTACCATGGGTTAGGTAATTATGAAGGTTTTATGAAATCCATTTCATTTCATGGGTTATGATATAATGAATGTTTTTTGATATAGTAAAACAAAAATATTTGGTTTATGTGTTAGGTGGAACTATATATATCTCCAATGAATTTGTTAATTTTTAATGGTATATGAGATTAAAAAGGGTATTTTTTATGTATAAATATATCTATCTCCAAGGAATTAGTTAATTATCTACTCAATAAGAGTTTATACCAACACCAAATAGGGTACAAAAGAGGTTTTCTCAAGCCTGATGGAGGTACACATGTGGTTATCCAATGAATATCAAATTGAGAATATCTTGGTGAATATCCTTAGAAAATGATTTTCTAGGATTTTGTGTATTTCAGAAGTCAATGACATATTCCAATATTATGCTCCCATGGTTTATGTACATTCAATCCTATAAAATTTATTCCTTATGAAATACCAAGACTTGGACCATAACTCAGGTATATGATATATAATATAAAGGGTACTATTTCAAAATGTCATTCTCTTGTTCTCATACCCTTATTCTAATTTTATTCCAAGGTTATCATTGATATATTCCTTGATTAACCTTTCATTGAATCAGAGATCATCATTTATTATTTTTTCTTCCCCATGTTATTAATAATGGTTTTATATATGAAAAGCCTATGAATGGTTCTAGATAAGTATAAATTAGTGGAATAAGAGTTAGATCGTATATGAACTAGTTGTATATGTTTCTATGTTTCTAGAGGATCTAGATGGATTTTTTCATGGATCATTATGTTATGTAATGGATATTATTCTATTAATATATAAAATTTATATATGTTTTTTTAGGTCTTTAAAATTGGTATCAAAGAATATTTTTTGTTATCCTTTGGGAACTAGGAAAAGAAAACTCTAGTCAGACCCCTTGGAATATGTCAAAGTATACGTCTATAAATATGAAAAAAGATAATTATAAAGATAAATTTATATATAGGAAAATATCCCATCAAATTGTTCAAGTATAGAGAAGGTGGTATCCAAGAAATTAAATCCTTGTTTGGATACTACAAGTGGCACTATTTCATGAATAGATTTATTAGGAGGCAATAAATCTAAAATAAGTGCAACAGGATTGACTAGTGTAATAACAATAATATAAAAATGAGCCTTAATGTGCAATTATTTTGACACTACTAGTTGTTATTACATGGTTAAATCACATTCTACATACCGATCATCATGAGTGATTTCAATAAATGATGATCTTGTTTGTTCTAGGATAAATATAAGGCATCATAAATTGAAAAGACTATGTCATGATTTACACAAACTATATATTACATTACATGAGTATAATGTTTCACACTATTTATATCATTTCTCAATGTATTTTTTTTTGTTTTAGTCAATGATAGAATCTAGAAGTAACTTAGTTAATGTCGACGGTGATAGACATCATGTTAATGGGAAACCAAATGGGGTGATGTATGGATTGATGGACAATGTGATTATTCCTAATTATTTATCATAATATATGAATAAAAAATCAACATTAACTAACTCTAATACCCACTAATGATGATAAGGATAAAGTTCACTGGGAGCTTCTGTGGTTGTGACCATGGAGAAAATAAGTTTCACTGTCCAATATGTCAAGAATGTGGGAAGGGAAACTCAAGATAATTCCTCAAAAGAATGACAATATGTTTTTCGTCTGGATAAGAAGTTCCTAGAGTAATTAATTACTGAGGAGAAATGATAACATCATTTAACTCAATGGATGATGATAATGGTTTCAATCAGGCATCACAAATGGTTTTGTGGTATAAATGTAAAATTTATGTGAATTATAAAAATTGATTTCATAGGGGAAAATATCATGATGTGGATCAAAATGTTGGTACAAGTAAATTTATTATTAATGATGAATACACTACAAATTACATTTTAAATGAAATATGTATTATGGAATATGACAAAAAATCATAGTTAATGGTTTAAGAATTTGGTGGTATGATTGACATGTTTATATATTGGAAGATAAGAATTATATTTTTTTGAATCATGTAAAATATAATGAATTTTAGGAATAATATTTTCATTGAGGACTTGAAAGAGTACATTGGATGGTATGGATGGTCTAGAATTTTTATTTAGAAGAATGGTTATATTTTAAGAAAAAACATGATTAAGGGATGATAACCCTTAATACTTTCCTAATTTTGAGAAAACAGTGTTTAGTTTCAATGAATATATAATTAACATGGATAATGTAAATTGTATTATATTTATTACCACAGAAATTATTGATTATTTGTTTTAAGAAGTGTAGTATGTTATTACTGATGGATTTAACATTATTTTTTGAATTATGTAATATATTCCATAATAATTGATTTTATTAATGGAATTATAAATATTTAATATTTTAATTGATATTTTATTGGGATTCATGGTATTACCATGATTGAGGAGAATATATAACAATGTATTCACATATATTGTATTTAACAGTTAGTAGAAACATTATGTTGTTTGTAAAATTAATGTTATGTTGATTTTAGGAAACATATTGAAATTATATATAATTTTTTAAATTTTATATTCTTTATATGGTTAACCATTTTGGAAATGGATTAAGATAATACTTGGATGAGGTTTATGTGAATAACTTAGTATTTAGCCATATGGTGATTTATTCATGTTGGATAAGAAATGCTATCAATTCTGTTGTTGATAATATTGAGAGATAGAAGGAATGGATTATCGTAATCCCACGAATCCTATGATTCACTAGTGTTTTATTAATGAAATAATTAGCTTCATTTTATAGAGTAAGATATCATGTGAATATTAGTCAAATAAAAACCAGAAGATTATATTGTTCTCAGGAAATGGAATGAAATCTAGTATAAATATATTCTAATGAAAATTCATCATCTTGTAGAATAGGATCATAAAATATAAATTTTGTACATATATATTCATTTCTGATTAAAAAATGTTTTTTCAAATCATTACAATATTTTGGTTAAGAAAAAAGGGGGTTCCAACCCCATAAACAGGTTCTAATGAATATTTTGTTTTGGAATTGTCAGGGAATTGCATACCTGGACAATTTTAATGTTTTAAAAATATTTATTAAATCTCATAAACCCAAAGTTTTTGTATTTGACGAACCTAATATTTGTTTCTCCTCTTATTTTTATCACCTTTTTCAGTCTAGTTAGAGCTTCTTTGGTGCTTGTAAAAACTGTTCTTCCATTAAAACCCATTTTATCTTTACTCACTATACTCTCCAAAATGTCAATAATATCCATATATCGGAATAGTAGAACACATGTGATTTTATTATTGACTGTGCACACATCTCTTTCTCTTTCATCTATGATAAGAATAGATTCCAAGATAAAATTCAACTTATGTCTTACCTCGCTTACTTAGGAAATTGTATTCATGACCCTTGGATTGTAGATGGTGATTATAATGCCATCCTTTATACAAGTAATAAAATGGGACCAATTCACTCCACTATATCTTTAAGGGGGCTTAAATATTCTATTGAGGATAACAACCTTGTTGAGATTAATCTTACCTGTGCCAAATATATGTGGTATAGAAGGAATTATAACAAAGTGGTGGCTAGAAAATTAGACATAGATATTACAAATGAGATAGTTCATGACAAATAGAACATCATCTCGAACACAACCCTCACAAAACTAATCTCTATCCACCATCCAATTCTAATCATTCACTCTACAAATCCACAGAAGATTTTGTTTCCCTTCAGAATCAATAACACTTGGTCTTCTGACCCTGATTGTGAAAACATTATTAATCATTCTTGGGCTACCATGCATCATTGCATTAAGGCTTTTGATTATTCCACTAAATAAAAAATATCAAACAGAACCTTAAAGGATAGTTTTGTTCCAAATCTATGAAAATTTATAATGACATTCTTTATTTGGAAGAAGAACTTAACCAACTTCAAAACATTACTACTAAAACCAATTTTTTCACTGATCCGCAACATGAAATCAATAATTCCATGAAGCATGATTACTTGCTCACATTTAAATATAACATGAGAAAAACAATTTTCAAAACCAAATGGCTCACTGATGGTGATTGAAACGCTAAATTATACAACACCCTTTAATGATTCAGGAATGATAATGGACATCTTTTCTTCTTAAAAGAGGGGGAAAACCTCTTTGATAATGAAAATAATATTTTCAATCATGTAATCTCTTATCTTGAATACATCTTCAATGGTCCTGCCTCTGTCAAGTACCTTATTCTTGATGTCCTCCTGGTTATGGTCAATGATATGGATAACAATTTTTCTTACTAGCATCCCGCTTTATCAAAAGAGTAGAGACACCATTTTTAGCTTAAATCCTTATAGTTATTCGAGTACTGATGGTTTTATTAATGGTTTTTATCAGCAATTTTTGGATTCCATTCAATATGATGTTTGTTGGATTGTTAGGAATTTATTTTCTAATGGTCGGCTCCCTCATGGTATGAATGCCTAGTTCACCTCCTTCATTCCCAATGTGGATAATGCCGGTAAAATCCATCAATTCAGACCTATTTCATTAATCAACACCCTTTATAAAATTATCACCATACATATTTCCAATAGACTATCCTCGTTTATAAATAAAATTTCATCATGGAATTAATTTGGCTTTATCAAGTGTTGTTCCATTCATGATTGTATTTTTCATGCCTCTAAATTCACTAACATGTTAAATAAAACCAATGACGGAGACAATATTTCCATTAAACTTGATATCAAGAATGCTTTCACTACCATGGATTGGGAATTTATTTTCATGGTTCTTCAGGACATTGGGTTTAATGATTTTTTAATTAGTAGAATTAAAATACTTTTCAACTCAGCCAACATATCTGTCCTATTTAATGGTTATCCTAAGGGTTATTTTAAATACACAAAAGGTGTCAGACAAGGTGACCCTCTCTCTTCCATGATGTTTTCAATCGCAGAGGACTACTTAAGCAGATTGATCACTCACCTTGTCAAAAAAACAAGATTATGCTGGGTAGATATTCTAGTAATTTGAATTTTACCACACATCATTTATATACAGATGATATTGTTCTTTTCTTACAATGGGATAAATGGAATTTTCAGAAGCTCAAATGTACCCTCTAACACTATGAATAGTATTCTGGTCAAATAATTTTTTTGGAGAAATACATTACTTTCTTTAGTAAGTGGTTCCCTACTAATAGAAAATACAATATTATTGATTATCTATGTATTATAGAAGTATCCATTCCCTTCACATATCTAGGTGTTCCCATATTCTACTGTAGAACAAAAGCTTGTAACTTTTCTACTACTATTGGCCAAATCTTTCAACAACTATCATCATGGAAAGTCTAATCCCTCTCTATGACCGGTAGGATTTGTCTTGTCAAATCCACGATTGTTTATAATATGGTATACTATTCATTGATTATTAAATGGCCTTATAGTATTCTTAAATAAATTAATGGTTCAATCAAAAACATTCGTTGGAGTGGATGTACAATTTAAATGACACTAGTGACTATTCATTAGTCTATGTTTTTCAAACATCTAGAAAAATATTGTATCGGTATAAAAACCTCAAACCCTATAATGATGACTTACAAGCCAGAATCACCTAGAATCTTTTTCATAACAACGTTGAATCCATTTCCTTACTTAAAAATAGATTTCTTGACAAACTGAATAAGGAAATGTTGAATTACATGAGTTCTTCCATTTGGATTTCGATTAAGAATGATTTTTCCAACATCATGTATTACTCTAAGTGGATTGTGAGCAGAGACACTTCCATGAATTTATGGATTCAAAAATCGGATGGTGATCCTATCATCTCAATGATTTCCCTAACCAAACTCCTGATTACACCCATAATACCAAGGAGGACATTTTCTCTCACAACCTTAATTTTCCTGAGAGTATCAATAATCCATTTGAAAAATACCATTTTTCCATCATTGAGGATTTTTTATTTTGGGAACCTTCACATAATGGGATTATTGACTCTAAATCCTTGAACAATCATTGTATTATTAAATCTGAAGGCAATCTTATTCAGATTAAAAAATTTATAAATTATGGTTAAAACCTTCAAGACTCACTTGGATTTGGCGTATTGCTCATAAGAGGATTCTCACTGACACTTGACTTCAGTCTTTTAGGATCGATATCATCACTAAATTTCTTCTTTGTAACCAACATCATGAAGATATTAACCATCTTTTAATCTCTTATTTTACTACATCTGCTTTATGTAATTATGTACTTGATCTTTTTGAGTGCATATGGCTACATAACGATTCAATCATAGCTCAGATATAATGTTGTGTGGATCATGATGAATCTCTGTAAATCAAGAAACTTTTTAACGTCTCTTTTTAAACTCCAAAATATACTTTTGTATTAATGGAATGCTATTATTCATTACAATTATGAACATATCATACATTCTGGTCGGATACAGATCCTCATTACTATTCATGAAGCTACTTCGATTCAAAAGGGATTTTGCAACCACATAGTGAGGGACTTCAAGATTATGTGGTGTCTTGGAGTTAACTGTATATATCCTCAACCTAAAAAAACATTTGAAGTGTTCTAGAAAACACCACACCCATGCTGGATCAATGTTAATGATGATGGTTCTTTCAAAGGCTACCTGGGTCCTTGTGGTTGTGACACTATTTTTAGAAATCTCTCCGGGTAGATTATTGGATGTTTTTATGGTTATTGTGGCATCTCCTCATCTCTAGAGGCCAAAATTAGGAGCATGATCTATGATATCTCCTTCGGTAAGAAACAGTGTTCGAACAACATTTGGATTGAATGTGACTGAATTACTATCATTAGGGTCATTTGGAATAGTGTGATGCACCACATGTGGCCACATACAACTCGCAGAAGAGACTGTATTCATTCTCTCATGGACTTTAACTAAACTGTCACACATTCCATTCATGAAGCGAACTAGGTGGTAGACTTTCAGGAAAACATGGGAGTCAACCATGTCACCACGTTGTTGGAGGAACATCCTATTGAATTTCTACCACTTAAGATAGAGATTGTAAATGAATCCCATCTTTTTTTATTCATGTAATTCCTTGTTTTTATATTAGTTTTTGTGATTTGGTGTTTTACCAAAGAAACTCCTAAAAAGTCAAAGACTTATGGTTATAATGTAATTAAATTATTCATTATAATTCAATTTCTTGATACTAATGATCTAGGGAAATTAATTTTGTTCTATGTCAATATCTTCTCTTCCTAATAATGTTTTCATATTTCAAGACATAGTTATGCATCATTCCAGATGACCTTCATATTTATGCTTCCCAAGATTTTTTAGTGCATGTTTTTCGAAACTTTTTACTATTTTTTTCTACAATGTATTTTTCAAATGTAGAACCCTTGATTACCATGATCGATTTTAATTTACGGGGAAACCATTTTTAAGGACTGTGGAATGTAACACCCTAAGATATTATTAATGAATTTTTTCCAGTAAAATTAATTTATTTGTAAACTTGAATTACATGGAAATATTTTTTTAATAAACCAAATTCTGATATATATATATATTTCAATATAAATTCATTTTTTTTATAACTTATAATGAAATAAGAAAAAACATACAGTAACACCCAATTTACATTTGAAAAATATGTTTATTTCAAAAATAATTTTTATTGATTATTTTTGTGGATAAAATATTGTAACGCCCTGACCCTAGAATATCGATGTTTGTGCATTATTTTAATACGTTGTGATGATTAGAAGGAATCATGTATTGAATGAACGATTAGTTTAACAGTCTCGAAAAATAGATTACATACAAGAACTCAACATTAGAAATTATAACATAATACATAGCATAAATAATAATTTGATAAATCTATTATTACCGTAGCTTAACCCTACATAGCAATAATAATACACTTCTTGGCATCCTGGTAAAATAAAACACAAGAGATAGGTGAGCTCATATGCTTAGAAAGTGTCAATAATTTAGTAGAAGCTATACATTTTTAAGGAAAAATTTATAATAAAAACATCAGCCATTAAAACATAAACTTGAACATAATATGGAAAAGGATAAATCAAACATTACTATAATAACATGGACTTGGTTATTATACTAGTTGAATAATAAAATTTATCATCAATAACTAATCTCATAATGATGGAATGCATATTTTCAGACATCAAAACCACAAAGTTAAGGCTTCATGCCAAGACCCTAAATATAAATTTTGTCAAGGCCTTGTTCCAAAACACTGGTTTGTCTCATGAGACCCACCGATGCATCGAGGGGCTCAATAGGGCCCCACTTGTCACTTACTAAGTCCAATTAATTCTTTATATGAAAATGGTGAAATATAACATAATCATTCGTATTAAAACTATCATAAAAAATGTCAATACCATAACCATAAACCATGAATGGTATTAAAATAGCACATCCACATTCAAACATATCATAACTCATTCATTACAATATTGAATATTTTATTATAATAAATCCACCTCAATCAAGAATAATATCCAGTAATGTATATGTACATTGTTGAAAATGATCAGTAAATCTCTCTGAGAGAAATATCCCTTTTCATGAAATAATTTAAACGTAAAACTATTTATAGAAGAAGTCATTTAAAATAGACATTTGAATCAATTTTTCCCATACCACATTGAATCTTTTGAAAGGAAATAAATTTTTTGGACAATCGTGTCCATATAAATAAATCGTAAAACCATTTTCAAAAGCATAGGCATTAATTAAATATATTTAGAAAAATAAATCATTAAATCGTGTAAAATGTTCATATAGTTAAAAATAACCTTCCATAAAACCATAACAAATTCATTTTGAAATATTTTTTATGAAACATGGACATGGATGATAAACATTTCCTATTAAATATTTACACATAAACAATCTCGAATAATAATGATATTGAAGAATTAACCCTTACATTGTACTTTCCGTTAGTCAAGGGTACATTTGACCTCTTGTATAATGATCATAGTATGTTATTGAATTATACTAGAAGCATATTAATATATATGACATCAAATATAATTAAATTAGGACATTATACTACTCATTTAATAATATATTTCTTGTTAAAATAATATTTCAGGTAATAGTCACTTTCTTTATCGTACGTGTTTTAACTTGTTATTATTGATCGTATCAAGTAGAACATGATTCAAATACATCCAGAATATGAAATATGATGTATATATAATATATATTAATAATATAAATATTATTCATAGATATATTGTAAGGCCCCAACCTTAAAAATAACATAATCATTAATTATGTTAATAATTTACATTGAGAATCTTTTCATGTTTAGAGCTTTAGGGAATTAGGTCATAACTTATAAATAAAAACATTAATATGAAAATTAGGAACTTCTACTCACTATCAATTTTTTATATAAAACCTATATCTCTTTAAAAAGAGACATGTTTAGTTCCATGATTTAAATAGCGTGACTATTCCTCGTTCCAATCCATGACATTATTCATATTTATGTCCTGTGAAAAACATTTCAAAACAATGGATGATCATAAAAATATCAGTAAAGGATACATAAAGAAAGAAACATATTAATTTTTCAAAAATACAAGTAAAACAAGAATACTTTATCATAAATTATTACATTTCCCCTTTACGAATTAGAAAAAACACTTCACTGAGTATATTCTCATTGCTTAACGTTTTTGTAACATAAATATCACCATAAATTCCATAGAAAGAAACATATAGCATATAAAGGTTCTTGGGATATAAAAATAATGAAATAGATTACCAAATGGTCGACTTACACACATTTCACTAAATGGAATTTCCATATGGCCAACTTCCATACCCAATGCATTGGAGGTTATAACGTAACCACCCTTCCTTTGTTTATCACAGAACAACCTGACATTTTGATAATCACATATACACTCATCAAATGTTCAAGTACCATAACACAATCTTAACAAATAAAACAAGAATTAATGAAAAATATCATTTATATATTGCAGTCAAAATATATCATTTCAATATACTGGTATAATCAGTTCATTTAAAATATTGTAAAATAAGAGTTTTGAATCAAGGAGTCACATACCACTCTAAAACATTTTAATGTTATTTACACTTAAAAAAACTCATGTCCATATAAATAATTACTTTAAACCATTATAAAATCATTGACACTATTGAGAAATACATAGATGAATAAATCATGAAAACATTTAAAATGATATTTTATATAAATAGTCCCTTACCACTTAAGAAACACTTGAATAAAAATCATTACGGAATAGAATCAAAAGGGACTTCAAATATCCTGAGAATATATTAATTAATGACACAAAGTGTCAAAACGGTAATATATACACATTATATGATAATAAGTGTGCATGAAAACATTATGTGCCTCAATGAAAGGATATTTAGATGAAGTCCCTTAACTCGAATCTAAATTGTCATGGTTGTTCCATGTTCTTCCTCAAATTGGGTAAATTCTTTTGATTTGAGCCAAAAGGATTTCTTGAATTGCCTTATGCCTATGGGAAGGATTCTAGGAGTAAGAGAGGAATATCTGGAGATTATTAGAGTAGATTAAGGAAAATACATGGAGCTTGAGATGTGTGAGTAATGGTTAGAGTAGGGGACTTTTATAAAAATGAGGAGGGGTACATTAGGAATGTCATGAAATATTATTTGGTTATAAACAGAAATTAAATTTTCAAATAGTCCAAAAATCGTTTAATTAAATGATAAGAGGAGTATTGTTTGAAATCATCTCATCCAATAGTTGTTAGACATGTTTTGGTTTAAAATTTAACCTCATCATTTAGCTTTAACCCTTAGTCAAAAAATTGTACTATTACCATGTCTTCTTGTATATTCATACTATATAGTTAATATTGTTTCAATAAATGCCAATAAAAGATCAAGTGGTTCATTAATGACATTTACAACATGATATAGGTCATTTGGATATATCATAGATATTTAGGACTATTATATCATTTAATAAAATAGTATTTGTTTTAAACACTCATTTATGTCAATTTTATACTATTCATATTATGAATTTTTAAAAAATCTGAAAAAACATTATTCTTTAGAATTAAATACATAAATTAAAAGATTCCAAGTCACATGAATCCATTAAATTTTTGGATGGCATAAAATGTTTTTAAATAAATTTAATTTAATATTTATAATCACATTTATTTAAGTCATTCATTAATAAGTTAATCATCATGTCATCATTGTATCATAAATAAATATATTTATCTAATAAATAAAAATTATAAAATATATACCATGATTTAATAAATCATATTATCTTTCTAAAAAATATTTAAAATTGAATAGAGATCCAATATAACCACATATAAAAGTTGTTTTAATAAAATATATATGATTAGGTTATATTTTCCTTAAATTTAAATTAAAAGTAATTAAATATCATTTTCACACACAAGTGGCTCTATGGGGTCCTAAAACTGACCCATGGATTCCCATTTTAGGATATATCTCATCCAATAGGGTTAGTACATGTGTTAGGGTAAATTAATACTTTTATAACAATATTTTTTACCCCTATTTACTAAATTTACCCTTTGACCATGGTAAATAAAATATTTAGTAATATTTCTATTCATAATGTACAAAATTTAAATGTGCCCAATTAGAAAATTTGGACTGCATAATTTCAAATATGGAATTATTTTTTTCCAAATAAAAAATACAGAATTTGCAGAAATTATTTTAAAATTAATTCCCATTGTCAAAATGGAAAAATGTCTATTTAAGAAGTAAAAACTACCAAAAGATTGACATGTATTTATGTCCAATTTAAAAGTGATATTACCTCCAATGGAAGAAATTTGACTAAATGTTAAAAAATATTCTAATTATACTTTAAAATCAATTAAAAAGATAATCTATCCATATAAATAAATCATATAAAAAGACAATCTTGACTTAACATGTAGTATTTTTCACTATTCATTAAAAAATGAATTTTATCCGAAAAATACCAAAAAATTTCGCAAAGTAAATTTTGATGTCCCAATTCTAAAGAAGATATTAATTTTTTTCAAATAAAACATATAAATGTTACAAAAACTATATTTAAAAAGGGTTCTTCATCAAAGGGCGGTAAAACTACCTTTTAAAAATATTACTGTATTTATGCTTAAAATTTGTTTCATTCTCATGATACACCTCAAAGTTTTATTGGATAAATGTAAATATAATTAACAATAATGTTAAATAATAATATATCTAGTTCAATTATTTTCTTCCAGTAAAATGGTTAGGCGTTACTATCATTCAAAATAATAATATTATATTATCATTTTTTTCAGTATGTCTCAGCTTTGTGTGCAACATAAAATTTTGGAGAATCTTGTTTTTGTGTAGGGATTATGCTTTTAGACATTTCATCCCATATAATGTAAAATTTATATTTGACTTTCAAATATTAACAAATATAAAAAAGTCAAATTCTTTATTTATCTGGGTTGTTACATACTTCCCCCCTTCTGGAAATTGTGTCCTCACAATTTTATTCACTTATAAAAAAATTGGTGGTATTTATCTCTCACATTATTTTTAGATTCCCATGGTGCATCATCATGCATTTTTTTTTTCGAATCCCTAACCCTATAAGTCATATTATTCCTCAATAATTTCTCTCTGCAGAAAAAAAATCCGGACTGGATGTTCCTCAAAAAAAAAGATTCTCTTACAACTGACCTACTTCTGGACTCAAAACATGAGATGGATATGGCATATACATTTTCAAAATTTAAACATTAAAACAATTGTGTACATGAGATAAACATGGAGTTAAAGACACTATGTATGCATCTAATCCAACCTACAATGGGATCTCATAGGGTCCAATGAGCCATGGACTCAACATACTCTTATTACCAAAATGCATCACACTTCTCTATGGGAAAACATTGAGAAATACATGATCACCTACCTCAAAAGAATGATACTTTTTCCAGATATCTGCATAACTATTCTACCTGCTCCGAGCTGATCTCATGTGCTTCTAAAATATCTAATCTTTCTCTGCCATCTCTTCTACCAATTCTAGTCTAATCAACATTATTTCAACTAAATCATCCCAAAAAGTAGGAGATCAATATTGCATTCCATATAATGCCACAAATGGATCCATTTGAATAATGTAATAAAAACTGTTATTATTAGAAAAGTCATCCAATGAAAGATGTTGGTCCCAATACACATGTTAGTCCATTGAGAAAGCACATAGCATATTATCCTATTACTGAATTGTTCATTCTGAGTGCACATATGATTGAGGCTGATATGATGTTACAAATTTTAATTCAGTACCCATCAACTTATGAAGTCCTTTACAAAAGATAGAAGTGAATATGGGATCACGATCAGATATAATGGAGAGCGGAAATCCATCCAACTTGACTATGTCTATAACAAACAATCTAGAAAGTTGATCTAGAGAAAAAGTATCTATAAATTTATGGAAATGAGTAAATTTATTCAATCGATCAATAATAACCCAGATTTCATTACAACCTCAAGATGTCTTCATTAATCCCACAACGAAGTCCATAGATATATTTTCACATTTTCAATCTACAACTGGAAAAATATGAATCATACCATTTAGTAATGATCACTCTACTTTAACCTGTTGACAAGTTAAAGACATCATAGTAAAGTCTGAAATATCTATTTTTATTCCATTCAACTAGTAATACTCAATAAGATCTCTGAACATCATTGTACTATAAGGATGAACTGAAAATGGAGAACTATGAGTTCACATAACAACTATTTCTTCAACTGTGAATCACAAGGTACACAAAATCTCCTTCCAAACCTCAAAACACAATATTTATCAATGTTAAAATTAGACAACTTATCCTTATTAAACAACTATACTTTTTTTCTCAACTAATTTTCTTCCTTCTGTGCTTGCTTAATTTTTTCAGATTGAGATGATTTCACCTACACCTGAACCAAAACAGAGGAATCTCCTCAAACAACAACTTCTAATAAAATATTCATTAAATCAATAATCAAAGGATCTCATTCCAAATATTCCTGCATTAATGTAGCATTTCTTCATCGACTCAAATCATAGGACACCTTATTAGATTTTACTAGATGGTAATGAATCAAGCGATCATAATCCTTTATTAATTCTATACATTTAATTTATCTCTTTTTCAATTATTTATGAGTGAATATATACATCATAATTTTTTGATGAGTATATATTTCTTAAAAAATTCCATACAAATGATGCCTCCAAATTTTTAATGAAAAAACAATAGCATCTAATTCCAAACCATGTGTATTGTAATTTAAGTCATGAGTTTTCAACTGAAATGAAGCATAATCAATTACCTGATCATTATGCCTTAAGAAACAACCATCCTCTTTCAATGAAGCATCAATGTAGATGAAAAACTCACAATTTCTATAGGGTAATGCTAAAACTATAGAATTCTACAATTTTATTTTCAATTCCAAAAAATAATCCTCACATTATTTTGTCCAGATAAATTTGACACCTTTTCGAGTTAACTAAGTCAGTAGTCTAGATAACCCGGAAAACTATTCAAGAAACCGTTAGTGATAGCATCCCAAACCATAAAACCAATGGATCTCTATGATATTGGTTGTTCTTGGACACTCTTCAAGAAATTTTGTTTTAGAAGGTCAATAGTTATGCAATCTTTAGAAACAATATGACCAACGAATGAAATTTTGTAGAAACAAAAATCAAATATATTGAATTTCCCATAAAATTTGTTTTCCATTATGTTTTGTAAAAAAACCCTTAAATGTATTTCATGTTACTATTCACTTTTGTAATATACACAAATATCATCAATAAATAAAACCAAAAACTTATCCAAGAACCAAAAAAAATTTATTCATAAGATCCATGAATATATCAGGTGCACTGGTTAATTAAAATGGCATAACTACAAATTCATAATGTCCATATCTAGTACGAAATGCTAACATCAAAACTTATTCTTTACTTTCAACTGATTGATCCCTGACCACAAGTCAATCTTCTAAAAATACTGGTCTCCCTATAGCTGATCAAACAAATCATTGATTTCAGGAAAAGGATACCTATTCTTAATAGTGAAATTATTCAAGGCTATATAATAAATTCAAAGTCAAATTGAACCATATTTCTTTTAAACAAACAATAAGGGATCCCCCCATAGTGATGTGCTAGGTCGAATGAATCTTTTATCTAAAAAATCTTGCAATTGACTTTTTATATATAAATGTTCTATTTGAGCCATTCGATAATAGGTTTTGGAAAATTTCTTAGCAATAGAAACTAAGTCATCAGTAAATTCAACATTTCAATAATGTATAATACCAAGAAACTCATCAGAAAAAACATCATTATACTCATTTACTAATGGCACATCATTAATCTGAATACTTACTTTGTTTTCAGCAATATGTGCAAGGTAACATTAATCTCCATATTTCAGTTTTTTCTCAACTTTCTGATATGTTATCGAATATAAGAGTTATTTATTATAAACAAAGTGAATTTATTTAAAAAAGAAACATTTTTATATCTATAATAAATCTTAGCATGGATAATAGATATCCAATCCATTCACAAAAAAACAGTAAACTCAACTAGAGGCAGAATAGTAATGTTTACAGGTAGATTCATTCCACAGACAAGGTCATTAAGGTTCTTATAATTTCTTTTTATCTGAACATATCCTCCACGTTCTTTTACCACAAGTTTAGGATTCATATCTTGATATGGAATTCCCTATTTACTAGAATCATTTTAAAAAATGAATGAACGCGTAGACCCTGAATCAAACAACAAAATGGATTATTCTGAAAAAACTATCGAAGTACCTAATACCACTTCATTTGATGGCCCCACATCAATCGTAGTAGTATAAAATGTTTTTTCCACACTCTTATTCTTTTGATCTGACTGGTTTCCACCATAGGTAATCATCTTTGGAAACTCATTGTCATAATTCCCTAACTCATTGCAACTAAAACATCTTATTGTTGGATTTACATTGCCTAGTTGATCATCTTCTTTATAGTTACGAGCAATATGACCAGTCTTACCACACAAAAAGAACATTCCATATTTTAGGTGACATTCTTCATGATTTGTTTCACCACACTTATCACAATATAGAAATATAATTTTTTTACCTCCAGACTTCTTTGAGGAACAGTTTCCTTTTTCCTATCAACTGGACCTCTTCTTTTTCGTGCACTCATGGAACACTTGATCATCAAAAAACACAATTTATACTTCCTCCGCATAGCTGAGAAGCATCACATAACTTTTTAATTCATTAGAGGTTAAATCATTTTTATACATCAAATTCAATGCTATGTAAAACCATTCTTATCTTACTTTCTAGATCTCATATGAAATTTGTAGAATACATTCCAATCGAGTGAACTTTTCTTCCTAAGTAGCCAATGGATCATCTTCTTACCTAAATTCAAAAAAAAAATTTCAATCCTATATCGAACCCGCTCCAGAAAATATTTCTCAAGAAACATAACATTGAATTATTCCAAAAAATGAACATTAATATCCTCACTATCCTTGATATTTTTATCCTTCTACAACCACTGATCGGATTCTAATTAAAAATGGTAATCATAAAGAATAACCTTTTGACTGTCTGTACACCCCATGACAAAAAAAATATTTTCCATTGCATTGATCCATTCATTATCTTGCATTGGGTTAGATGATCATCTGAATTAATCGGGATGTTTCCTCATCAAATGCTCTACTATAGACATGTTTGACTATGGTTAATCTGGTTTATTTCGTGCATGGAAACCACCACCATTTATAACCTATGTTAACTAATCTATCACTTATAAAACATATTATATTCGTATTCCGACCATCTTAGGATGCTTATTTGGAAGGTTATTCTCCCATATATTCCTTCTTAATATAGCTTCTTTGTTTACTCTATGGAACACCATTATGAACAAACATATAAATGAAAAAGAAATATGGAAATAATTAAATGATATATCATTTCAATTTGACCATAATGTAAAAATAATTTATTGATATTATATTAAAAAAATCCTAACTCCTATATTTATCTAAACTGACCTCTAATACCCACTCTATGGCCCCGACCTTAAACATTAGAAAAACATGAATTAATTTAATAATCCACATTGGGGATAATTTAAGGTTTACGGATTTTGGGGACTGGGTCATAACATATACATAAAAACCTGAATATTACAAGTAGATACTTCTACTCACTATCCATTTTTTACAAAAAGCAAAAACTCTTTAAAAAGTGGAATGTTATGTTCTATGATTTAAAAAACATTACTTTTCCCTGATCCCATCCTTGTTCCTATTCATATATTATTCATATGAAAAACATTTCAAAACATGGGATTAGAATAAAAATCTCAGTACAGGATACATAATGAAGGAAGAAATGTTATTTATTTAAAACAACAAGTAAACCATGTATACGTTATCATGATTTAATATCGTTATGTTTTAAGATGTTTCCAAAACAGTGCAATTAGTACAATCTCATTACTTACAATTTCTGTAACTGAAATATTACTATAAATAGAATGTAATTAATTATATAGCATATAAATTTTAGATGGGACATAAAAAATACTATAATATAATAACCATAAGGTCAAATTTCACACATATAACTTCATGGAACCACCATAAACCTAACTTCCATTCCAAATTCTAGGGAGGTTATAACGTAACCACCTGTCCTTGGTTTATCTCGAAAGAACCCATAATTTGGTTTACCATGAAAACACCAACCAAATGTCCTTGTACCATTAATAATAAAAACACATAATATAAGAATAAATGAAAAATAAAGTTTACACATTGAAAGAAGAAGATATCATTTCATGATATTGATATAATCTTTTCATTTAAAAAATTAAAAAAGAAGAGTTTTGAATCAATGTGTCCCATACCACTTTGATACTTTTGAATGGAATTTACACTTTAAAACACTCATGTACATATAAATAAATCATTAAAACCATTTTAAAAATATGGAATTTAATATGATATATTTAGATGAATAAATCATCAAAACAATTAAAATGATGTTTTCGAAAAAGAGTCCCTTGCTACTTGAGAAACACTTGAATAAAAATCATTATTGACTAAAATCAAAAGGGACTTTAGATATCATCAGAATATGCTATTTAATTATATAAACCGTAAAAAGGTTTGTATATACACAATGTAGGATAATAAGTGTGCATGAAAAAAATTAGTCCTCAATGAAAATAGATTGAGATGATGTCCCTTACCATGAGTTCGACTAGTCACGTATTTTCCTTGTACTTCCTCAAGTCGGGTAACTTCTCTTGAATTTAGACAAAGTGGATTCATGAATTAAATTATGAATTCGGGAAGTCTTTTATGAGAAATAGTGGAATTTTGGGAACTTATTGAAGAAGAGTTTGGTCGAGCCATGGGGATAGAGAGGTGTGAGTATGGTTAGAGGTGGTGTCCTTTTATAAGATGGAGGTGGGGTACATTAGGAAAGTCTTAAAATATTATTTTATTATAAAATTAATTTCAGTTATAAAAAAGTCAAACCTTATTTAATTCCAAGATTATATGAGGAATTTTTGAAATCCTTTCAATCATTTGGTGTTAGATATGTTTTTGTTTAAAATTCAACCTTATCATTTAGCATTAACCCTTAATTAATTTAACTATTACCATGTGTTCTTATATATTCACACTATATGGTTAATATAGTTACAATAAAATTCAAATTGAACATAAAGTGGTTAATTAATGAAATTTTCAACATTCTATATTATTTGGATTGATCTTAGATTTTTAGTAATATTAAATAATTTAATAAAAAATAATTTATTTTAAAAACCCATTTACATTAGTTTTTATGCTATTTATATCATGACTTTTTAAAAAATCTTTAAAAACATTATTATTTCGAAAAAAATCATACATTAAAAGATAAAAAGTCAATAACATCCCTAAAATTATTGTACGTCATAAAAAGTATCTAAATAAATTTATTTTTATATTTATAATATCATTTATTTAAATAATTCAATAATATGGTAATCACTAAATCATCATTATATCATAAATAAATTTATTTATTTAATCTATAAAAATTATAAATAAAAAAACCATGATATAGGAATTTTTTTTATATTTCTAATGACTCTTTATAGTAGAAAATATCAATTATATAGCCCCATAAAAAATTGTTTGAGTAAACGATATATGTTTAGGTTATCTTTTCGTTAACATTAAAATAAAAGTAATTAAATTTCATTTTCACACACAAGTGGCTTCATGGGGTCCCAAAATAGACCAATGGATGACCATGGTCGGAAATATCTCATAAAATATGACTGGGACATGTTTTAGGGAAATTTTATATTATTATAATATTATTGTTTACCATTATTTAATAGATTTACCCCTTAACCATGGTACAAAAATATTTACTGGCATTACAATTCCTAATATCTAAAAATAAAAGTTAACTATTTACACAATTTGGAACTACTGATTCCAAATACGGAATAAATTTTTTACAAATTTAAAAATCATAACTTTTAGGAGTTATTTTAAAATTAATTCTCATTTTCCAAACCAAAAAGTTTGTTTTTAAAAAGTAAAACCTACCAAAGGAATGAAATGTATTTATGTAGAATTTAAAAATGAGATTACCGCCAATGAACAACATTAGATTTAATGGTAAGAATAATAATCTTGTAACACTTTAAAACAAATTAGAAAGATAATCTAACCATGTAATGAAAATAGATGAAAAGATAGTTTTGACATAAAATGTAGTATTTCTTACTATTCATTAAAAATTAACATTATCAGAAAATATAAACAAATGTCTCTATATAAAGTTTGATATCCCAATTCTAATGAAAAAGTTTATTTTTTCAAATGAAACATATAAAAGTAAAAAAAACATGTTTTAAAATGGTTCACCATCAAAAGACTATAAAACTACATGTAAAAAATATTAGAGTATTTCTAATTAAAAAAGGATTCATTCTCATTTTATGCCTCTAAATTTTATTTGATAAATGAAATAACATTTATCAAAAAGTGTAAATCATAATATAGTTATTTATGTTCATTCTCTCTATTACATAGGCAAGGAATTATCTACCATTTAAAATATTAATATTATATTATTTTTTTAGTTTGACTCAATATTTTGTGCAACATATGATTTTAGAGAAACGCGTTATTGCATGTTGAGTACGCTATCCGATATAGCCTCCCATTTAAAGAAATATTACTATTAAACTCAAAAATGTAAATAAATATGAAAAACTACTATTCTTTATTTACCTAGGATGTTACAAAGACATATAAAATGGAAACACCAATCCCGGTGACTATAGTCTCTACATACGCATGAATGTTGATTCCATTTTCTTATAATATAGAATGGAAAGAATTAAAAGATATAAAATTATCTACATAAATATATATTGTTACAGTAAAAATATTATTTAATATATTTCATACATAATCGATATATATATATTTATATTAATTCTTGAATGGTAATCGATGATGACAAATCTTATCACGTCGTGGAGATGGTAATCCGTATGTACACACGAGCGATATTATCATTATATTGATGCTGAAACAATGTTTATTTGGACGGTAAATTATATATACAGAATACTTACTATTCTATATTCATTATTTACCTCAATTATACTCATTATTATACCCATCCAAATAATTAAGTGTTGAATAGAAAACTACACCACGACGTGGAGACGGTTTGTCTTCCGTATGCACATATAGTGAATTTGTCATTCATAGGATGGATAGAATAATGAATATGGTAGTAAAATATTAATTATAAAATCTCACTATTTAGAAGGTATTGGAGTTATTATTTTATTATGGAAACACAAATGAAAGAGGTAGTAGAAGAAGAAAATAACTCTTAAATAGGTGATGAAATAATTACCTTTTCTTCGGGTGCTGCCTTTTGATTTAACAAAAGGGATCGATGGGTAGGATTTATGGTCAAAGTAAGGAAAATATGTTTTATTTATGGTAGTTGAAAGATTATTTGAGCATGTTTCGGACAATCCAAATTCGGTTGGAGGTTTTATTTTAAAATATGGGGAAGTACCCTTTTATATAAGAAGTGAGGGGCACTTTAGGAAAAGCTTTAAATAATAATTTATTATAAAGTTATTTTAAGTTTCTAAAAGCCTCAAATGAATTTATTTCGATGATAAGGTAAATATGTTTCTAAAACATCTCAAAAACCCAGTTTTAGACATGTTTATGTTAAAATATTAACCATATCCTTTAGACTTAACCCTTAGTTAAATAGTTTAACTTTTACCATGTCTTCTTGTATTTTTATAATACATGGTTAATACAATTATTATAAAAATGAAACGAGAGCGTCATGTGGTTAATTAATGACATATGTAAAATTATATATGTAATTTGGCCTAAAATTAGTGTTTTAGGAATATTATAAAATTTAATAAAATTTTATTGGATTTAATAATTCATTTTTGTCAATTTTGACACTCTTTAGTATCTGGTTTTTCTAGAAGTCATAAAATCATTTTTCCTTAAAATAATGCATTTAGTCAACCCTATCATGTCATATACACCTATAAAAATCAGTTATGTAATTAAAATGTTCAAATTACATTTATTTTCAAATTTATAATACAATTTATATTAATCATCCATTAATAAGGTAATTACTGCATCATCATTGTGTCATAAATTAGTTTAATTATTTAATATATATAAATTATCAATAAAATCCCATGATGTAGGAAATATTTTTATATTTATAATTTATAGTTATAGTAGAATTTATCTTATTTACAACAAAATATTAAATATGATTTAGTAACTAAAATTCGAATTTACCACATTTAACACTTCTTTAATGAAATTATAATAAATTCCCTAATCTAACCCAAGTTGATCAATGGGGATAATATTTTTTTTTCCAATGGTTGATATTGGTTTAAAAAACAATTATCAAATATAATTTTTACATTTTGGGGGGTAAATTTATATTACTACAATATTATTTCTACCTTTATTTACCTTATTTACATTTAATCTTGATAAATAAAAATTCAAAAGTAACTATTCAAACAAATTATTTTCATCCCATTGAACCAAATTTTACATAATAATGAAAAAATTTTGTTTTGGATTTACGAAATTCAATTCACATAAGCGGTAAAATTATGTGTTATGAAAAATTGAAAATGTGCTTAGAAGGGGGGTAAAAGACATTTAAAATTATATTTAAATTTTATACATGTAATCTTATAATAAAATGACTAAATTGACCCACATTGGACTAATATATGTATAATTTATCTATTTATGATTTATGATAAATTTTACTTATAAATAATTATTTAAATGAAAATGTCATTTTTTATGTACTGTGTAGTATTTTTCACAATTTTTCAAAACATGCATTTTTGTAGAAAAATACCAAATATTCAAGATAAGTTAAATTTGATATTTTTAATTCCAAAATGAAGTTTATTTTTTCCAAATTACCTTTTTAGGAGTGTCTAAAATTAATTTTATTATTGTTCTCAAAAGGACATAAAAATTAATTATTTTAAAAAAATAGTTTTTCTAAATATATAACTATTTTTACAACACATGTACATTTTTCTTATAAATATGTTTTATTTATGTGAATGAAATATAAATAACATTTAAAATTTATTTATTAATATTAATATTAAAAATTCTAATTTATAAATAAATATATCATTTAATAATTATAATACTAATGTGTTTTTTTGAAAAGCACAATATTTAGTATAACACAATCCAAGTCGATGTTGTGTGCCATATAATCTATTAAATTAATTTTAAGAGATAATGTACTATGAAATATTGGGGTGTTAAATTCTCCCCTCCTAAAATAAATATCATCCTAATAATTTTAAATTGTTCTTCGAAAATAAAAGGTTTCAAATAGAAAATAACTTTGTGGAAAACCCACAGAAGAAATTGGGTTAATAATATATAGTCTTAATAAGAGATTAAGGGAAATGAGAAAATCACCACCAAATTTGGATTTTGAAGAGGAGAACATTGGCAGAAATTAGAGACACATAATTGGAGGAAAACGTAAACATTTATAGGGAGTCATTGAGGTCATCAATCACAAAAAAGTGAACAATAAATGGAACATTGAGGGCCTCAAAGCCATAAATCTATAATGATTTAACGTATCATTGGATAAAAAAATAAGATATTAGGATAACCCATTTTAAGATACTTTTTTTGAATAGGAGTAATTAATTTTCTACCATGATATGAACTCAAGGAAACTTACATTATTTCAGTACCTATCGTAATCATAATCTCATCATTTGATTGTGGTTCAATTTATATTCCCTTCACCCCTTACACTAATAAATGAATGTTAAAAAATGATTTTTCTAAGCTTCAACAAAATTTAATAAATATTATGGTCCACAAGTATTTCTTTAATACCTTATATGTTTATGGAAATCCAATTGTTTATGTCAAAGAATCCAATAAATTATACTTTAAAATCGAACAACATATCATGTACTAAACATACTCCATTACAACCTTTAGACTTATCCAAAATACATAGGTCCAAACTAACTATACAAAAATTTATATGGGAGGTAAACAAAATGATGACCACTTTTTTCTATACAATAACAAGTGAATACCTTCGTCATAAATTCCCTTGAAAATGATGACAACGTGAATTACCATAAAAACTTATTGAATACATTCATCCTCCCTTATTTTTTATATAATACTATATATACTCCTTAAATTCAAAAATGATGTCAACACCAACAATGATGAAATTAAAATACTATTAACTAGATCCAAGGTAGTCTTTAATATCCAATATAATTTGTCCAAATCAATCATCTTATATTCCAAAATCACTACCTCAGTACTAGGACCATATTATGGTTTATCTTTCCCTCACCCAAATATTTTCCAAAAGGATTAACTTACAATTGAGTTACTTTTCTTAGTACCTTACACTCCCAAATCCCCAATAAAATAGTAATTTAGTGTAATCCTTATTTATTTCCATTATTCATATAACCAGTACATAATTTATACAACACTCAAATGACACAATTATTCATTCCAAAAGAAAAAATAAATTAATAAAACCACATTGAAAGTAGTAACTACATATGCCTGAACTTGATCCCTTTAATTCATTAATGCTATATTTCATTGACATTTAGGACCCTTTTTTCCACACATTTAACAATAACCTAGTCATTTAAAGCACTTCATAGGGTGATTATTTCCATAGGTATCACATATGGGAAAATATTTCTTTCCCTTATGCCCTTTATCTATGTTTCACTCTTCCATCCTCTTCTTCTCTGACATTCCTTCAAATATATAGGAATCATAGAATTATTCAATTATCTTATTAACACATGATATTGTTTCCTCGTTGGATAATAGTACATGGGAGGCTAATTCCCTTCAAAATCTTGGTTGTTGTCTATAAATGATATCATCCTTCTTACTCTTGGGAACATGTGCTTTGTGGGAGTATTCATTCCTTCTTCTTGGAACAATTTCTAAAAATGGAATACACTAGATTTGGTTATGAATCATAATTTATGGATCTAAACTAGATAAATACATAACAAAAATGGAAAAAAATATGCATATCTAATATCATAATCATAAATATGGTTCGTTTGAGGACATATTTACTCATATATATATATAATAATGGTTGGCAATGAAAATTTGAATTATCCTAAGCATATATCCTTGGAGTGTCAAACCATGTGTGCAGTAAGGCCCATTATTGTGTACTAGGTTACCCTGAGTCGGGCTCGAAACACCTTATCATAGTTTTCACCCCTCAGTACATCCATTCCAGAAACACATCCACTTTTAGTATCCAGACATGGTTGTATTTCTTGGAAGACCAACATAATATCTACATTACGAAAATTATAGGATGTTATTCTATACAAATCCTTAATGTTTCTCATAGGGTTGTGTTACCTAATCATATTTTATCTAAATCTATTTTGCAATGTTATTACTAAACATCATCTGATACCTACTCTAAGGACACGAACCTAGAATCCCAGAGTCGAAGAATTATTTTAATACATTTTCATGATTATAGGGAATCAATTTCCGAAGGACCAATCAGTTTAGCAGTGTTGGAAAATAGATTACATACAAGAACATAAGATTACACATTTTAACATAAAACATAGCATAAATAATCCTTAGATAACTCCATTATTCCCCTATTTTAACCCTTCATAACAATCATAATACACTTCTTGGAATTCTCATAAAATAAAACAGAAGAAAGGGGTGACCTCAGATGCTTAGTAAAGGTAAATAATTTAGCAAAAGCTATAAGCATTTAAGGAATGATATATAACAAAAATTGCATCCATTTAAACATAAACATGAACATAATATGGTAAAAATAAATTAATAATTACAATATAAACACACACATGGATATTATATTAGTCAAATAATCACATGTGACATTAATAAATAATCTCATAATGATGGAATTCAAAAAGTCGGGTATCTTAACCGCAATTTCAAGGCCTCATGCAAAGACCCTAATTATAAATTTAGTCAATGCCTCGTGCCAGGAAACTAGATTCTACAATGAGTCCTACCTATGCACCGATGGTCTATATTAGGAACCTCTAATTAGTTACTAAGTCCAATGCATTCCTCATCTGAAAAGGATGAAACATAACACAATGATTCGTATTAAAACTAGCAAATAAAATGTATATACCTTAACCATAAACCATAAATTGTATAAAAATAACATGTCCATAGTCAAAAATATCATAACTCATTCAATACAATATGGAATATTAGATTATAATAAATCAACCACAATAAATAATACTATAAATTAAATGATGTTGACAAAGTTGAAAATGATCAGTAAACATCTTTGAGGGAAATATCCTTTTTTCATGAAATCATTTAAAAGTCATAAAATTAATAAAGGAAATAATTTTAAATGGATTATTGAATAAAATATTTCCAAACCACATTGAATCTTTTTAAAGGAATTAACATTTTAAAACAATCATGACCTTATAGATGAATCCATAAAACCAATTTGAAAAACATAGACATTATTTAAATAGATTTAGAAAAATAAATAATTTAATCATTTAAAATGATGATTTAGTTAAAGATTCCCTTCCATAAAACCATAAAATATTTTCCTGAAAACATATGTATGAAACATGTACATGGATTATAAATATTTCCCAGTAAATACTTACACATATACAATCTCTAATAATAATGAGATTGAGAAATAAACCCTTACCATGCACTTTACTTAATATAGGGTATGTTTAACCTCCTATATAATGACAATATTGTATTATTAAATTATAAAGGAACTATATTAATAATTATGAAATCATATATGATTCATATATTACATGATACTACCCATTTAATAAAAATTTCCCTATTAAATAACATTTCTAGTAATAATCGCTTTCTTTATCAAACGTGTTTCAAATTGTTATTCTAGATCATATCACTTAGATCGTGAATTAAATACATCCAAAATATTTAACATGATTTATATATCACATATATTCTGAATATAAATATGTATTATAGATCGATATATGAAATAGAAACACATTTCATGGAGACGATAGTCCGTACGTATGCATGAACGTTGTCTTCATTTTCTTATCATATAGTATAGATGTATGTAAACAGAATATATATATATCTAAATAACTATATATTATTCTATTAAGAATAATATATCATATATCTCATACTTAATCAAAGTATATATTTTTATAAAAAATTTGAATGGTGATCGTTGATGATTAATCTCACACTGTCGTGGAGACGGTAAGTCGTACGTACACACAAGAAACAATATCATTATATTGATGGTGAAACATCATTAAATTAGATGTTATATTGTATATAAAGAATAATTACTATGTTATATTCAATATTTACATCATCTATACTCATTATTATACCATACCTAATAATGAAGTGTTGAATAACAAACTGCTCCATGACGTGGAGATGGTAAGCCGTATGTATGCACGTATGGTGACTTTGTATAAAGACCTGAACATAAAATAATATATAATATTGAGTTATATTAATAATTCACATTGAGGATCTTTTCAGGTTTAGAGTCTTAGATAATTAGCACATAAATATTACATCTCTAAAGATTACAAAGTAAACACTTCTACTAAGTTTCCATTTTTTCCAAAATAAATGCTCTTGAAAGAAAAGAGTCATGTAGAGTTCCATGTTTTAGACCCCATGACTTTTCCATGATCCCATCCTTGTCCCTAAACATCTTTAAGTCATGTAAAAAACATTTCAAAACATGGGATGAGAATAAAAATCTCATCAAGGGTTATAAAACAAAGAATGAAATCATTAGTTAATCCTTACATACATAACATAAGCTCTTTAAAATAACTCATAAAATCATATGATTTATGACTACCAAATAAAAAACCTAATTCACAAAGGTAACATGTGGCATCCATATCATACCTACATTGTAGCTATCACCGGTACATAGGGAGTTACATTTGGAATACCCATTGCAGTATATTCTCTAAATATCTTAAGATAAAAATTATCATTTACCCTTTTCATGTTACCCAATGAATTAGAGATATATCTAGGGCTCAACTTACCAATGTTTATCACGGTGCCAACCATATATATAACAATACCCATGACAGATAACATATTCATAACACAGAAAATAAACATAAAGGAAAGATAACATTTCCACATTCTAATCAGGATATATCACTTAAATATATTGACATAACAAATACATTATGAAAACCATATTAAATACCAGAATAAATAGAAGAGTAAATTGTATTTATTTTCCTTTTAAAAACATTTAGGCTTGTTAAGGAAGCCAAAGATCAAATAATACTCACAGCGGCAGAATATGTCATTGTCATCACGTACGTTAAAAAAAAATTAATTGTTTATTGTTTGGTAAAATTATTCATAGAAAAATATTCCATTTGAATGAAATGAAAAGTAAATGGTATTTATACACCATATAAAAGAAATTTTAGAATAAAACAAAATATTCCTCAATGATTGGAGATTGATACGAAGTCCCTTACCTCATGTCCGACTTGACACGATCATTCTTTATTCTCCTAAATAATAATCTAAAGTTAATTTATACATTCATATAAATATTTTTCAAGTTTATTACTCCTTTTATATCACTTATTAACATGTTATAAAAAATATTTAATAATTTATGTTATTAACGATTGTTTCTTCGATATTTGGTACTTGAGTAAAAATGAACACCTTAAAATTACAAGTTGTCCACGTGGTCAAATATACATATTCTTCATAATCATATTAATGATTTAGATATCATATATATAATATATATCCAAAATATAGATATATATATTTTATTACATTACATTTGGAGGTAAGAAATGAAATGAACCATTTAGGGAGACGGAAAGTCGTACGTAAGTATGAACGTTACTTTCATTTCTATTTCATATTTTATTGAAATTAAAACATAATTATAATTATATATATTATAATTAAAGTATAATATATTTAATAATATCCATAATTTCATCCTTTATACATCCCACATAAGGCATTAATGAGTCATATCACTTTGAAGGGGTTATAGTCCGCACATTGTAAAATAAAATTATCACGTTTACCCATTATGGAAACCATAATGGTATGATATAAATGAAAAATAGGTAAGAATAAAGAAAACATAAACATAAAATATATCATATATAAATAATGTTCCATCATAATATCCACCATGAGAGGCGGTAGGGGACAATTGAACAATCATCATTTCGTGAGGAGTTAGTTTGTTATCCACATAAACATTATGTTCTTTACCCATTAGATGGAGGTGTGTGTAAGTGTAGTTCAATTAATTATCATAAAAACATACTAGTATATTTGGGATACTAGTGTGGTTATAAAATAAAGGAATAATAATAGTTTAGGGGGTTGGAGAAGTAAAATAAAAAAAGAACATAAGAGTAGATGTTACCTTTAAATCGGGTAATTCCCTTTGGTTTGAACCAAAAGGGTGTCTTGAAGTGATTTTTGCCTAAGGTATGGATTCTAGGATGAATAGAGGGATATTGGGATCTTATTGGATTATAGGGTGAACAAGACAAAGGGTTGATAAGGGTGAGAAATGGGTTAAAATTGAGGGCTTTCTATAAGGGAGAGGAGGGTCTCTTTAAGAATGTTTAAAACAATTATTTTATTATAACCTCTTCTTTGGGATCGAAAGGTCAAAAAATCATTAAAATCAATTATACAATGAATCAGGGTCAAAATAAAATAATCCAAAAATATTTTGAATGGTTTTTGATATTTTTTTAATATTTATAATCTTATTTATTTAAATCATTTATTAATGATGTAAATATTGCATTATTATTATGTCATAAATAATTTGAATCATTTGATGTCAAAAAATTACAAAACTGAAACCATGATGTAATAAATATTACTATCTTTACAAATAATATTTATAGTAAAAAATATAACATATATAACCCCATGTACAAATTTATTTACTAACAGATATTTGTTTATGTCATTTTTGTCATTATTTTAAATTAATTAATATAAATTATCAATATTACCCCCATGTGGCTCCATGGCGTCCCAAATTCCACCCAAGGATACCCATGGTTGGATATTTATGATAAAATATGATGAAGACACATGTTAGGGTAATTTAATATTATTATAATATTATATTTTACCCTTATTTATTATATTTACACTTTAATCATGGTAAATAAAATATTTACTAAAGTAAATATTTAAAATGTCTAAAAATAAAAATTACATATATAAAAAATTTGGAACTAATGATTCAAAATATAGAATCCATTTTTTTAAATTAAAAATATAAAAGTGAAAGAAATTAATTTAAAATTAATTCCCACTGTTAAAACAAATAGCATCTTTTTAAAAAATAATAACTATGAAAATATTGACATTTTTTTATGTCCAATTTAATATTGAAATTAATTCCAATGTCTAAAATTAGATTAACTACTAAAAATATATTCTAGTCAAACTTTTAACCAATTTAAATGATAATGTAACCATATAAATAAAATAGATTAAAAGGAACTTTTGAATTAAAATACTGTATTTTTCACTATTCATTAAAAAACAAACTTTATTAGAAAAATACCAAAAAATTACCCAATGTAAAATTTGAGGTCCCAAATCTAAAGAAGAATTTTATTTTTTCAAATAGAACATATAAAAATGTCCAAAACCTTATTTAATGAGGGTTCACCATCATAAGGAAATAAATCGACATTTTAATGAATATTAGAGTATGTATGCTTATATTCATTCACATTTTTAGCCTCTAACTTTTATTGGATAAATTTAAAATCATTTTACAAAAATGTATAATTATATTTGTAACACCCCGAGATTTTATGAAAAGTATTCTTTTTAATTTCATTAATGTATTCTGTTGTACGCTACACCAAAAGGAGCTTGCAAAACACATATCCTTGACTTGCCTTTCATTACACGCAATCACGACCTTCCTTGATAGCGTGTGTAGTACGCAATACCGAGTTTCACTAAACAACGATATGCTATTAAAATATTATTAAAACTAGCCGTTATGAATAGTAATAACCACTTTTTGAAATTTTGTAATTTTTATTTTCAAAATGGACTTCATTTTTGGATTCTGAATATCGAAATTAGCTTAGGGTGAAATTTTGGTGATTTTCGGATAACTTTCATATTTTGATGAATAGTGAAAATTACTAAATTTTAATTAAAAACAACTTTTTCAATCGAAATAATTAATAGTGATAAATTATAAATTTGAGTGGTTTTAAAGTATATTTAGAATATATTTTTACAATTTAATACAATGTTGGTCATTGGATGTAATTTCACATTTAAACCAGTCATAAACAAGTGTCAATCTTTTGATGGTTATTATCTCTTAAAAACATGCTATTTGTTTTGACGACGAGAATTAATTTTTAAATTAATTAATGCAACTAATATGTTTTGAATTTGGTAAAATAGACCTAATTTTTGAGTTCATAATATCAAATATAGCTTAGGCCTAAATTTTGGTATTTTTCTGGAAACTTTCATTTTTTGATGAATAGGGAAACCACTAAGTGGTAGTTAAAAAAAATGATTTTTTCATAAAGCTTAATTTTACTGCTTCTGTGAGTGGAATTTCGAAAATCCGAGAGACACAGTTGATGTCAGTAAGTAAAATGTGGTTCAATGAGATTAAAATAATTTTTTGGTGAATAGTAACTTTTTACTTTTATTTACCACGGTTAAAAGTAAATAGGGTAATTAAGGGTAAAAATGATATTATTATTACCCTAACACATGTCCAAATTCTATTGGATAAGTGTAATTCGACCAAAAACAACCCTAGGAATAAAATATGACCATTTAGGCCCACTTGGATTAGATTAGGACATTTATTATTAATTTATTTAAGGAAGGGTTAAAATATTTAAAATGAATGTTTAATAAGTAAATTATTTTTTATATAGGGATATACATAAGATAAATTTGAATATAAATACTCATTAAAAAGATAAAAAGATTTCTTACATAATGGTATTTTATTTGAAATTTTTAGACATTAAATAATTTAATTTATTTATGACACAACGATGATGCAGTAATTATCTTATTAATGAAATATTGACATAATTGATGTTATAAATACCCAAATAAATATAATTTGAGACTTTTTATGAATTCCACTAATTTTCTAGGTTAATATGACATGTTAGTATTGATTTTAGTAACTTTTTTATAACTAATCATTCTGTTATGAGTTTTACAAAAATCAATTACTAAGTAGTATCAAAATTGACATAAAATAGTTTTTAAAACAAATATTATATTAGTAACTGTTATTATATTCCTAAAAATCTAAGGATCGTCCAGATAACATAGATAAGGTTATATATATTAATAATAAACAAATTGGGGTTCTTTTGGCTTGTTATAGTAAGTTTATTAACCTTATAGTGTAAGCACACAAGAAGACACGGTAAAAGTAAAATTATTTAACTTAATTATAAGGTTAAAATAGGAACCTAAACTTGTCTAAATTCTATCGGATGAGAGGATTTCGACCCATCCCCACCATAGCATCGAAATAAATCAATTTGGAGCTATTTAAAACCGAACTTGACTTTAAAATAAAATAATATGTTTAGTTATTCCAAAGGTGCCCCTCTCCTCCCTTATAAAAGGACACCTCCTCCCTCTCTTCCTCACACAACTTTGAGCCTTCAAGCTCGGCCAAACCCTGCCAAAATATCTTCTCCACTTCCCTAGAAACATCCTAGAGGTTCCAGTATTCCTCAAAGACCAATTTTAGTGCCCTAAGAGGAGGTCTCAAAGAGGCGCTTCAAAGAAGAGGTAATTTCCGTTACCAATTCTTTCACCTTTATTTCTTCTTCCACTTATTCTTATTAGGATGTTTCATTATGAAGTAATAACATCAGTATCACTCATATACGGATATGTTATTATTAGTATGAAACAATCCTAATTCACCATCTATCCATCCTACGGAAAATGAAATCACCGCGCGTGCGTACGTACGGAATACCGTCTCCACGCCGTGGTGTAATCTGTTTTTCCACCAACACCTTACATGGATGGGTATTATGGTGTAAAGAATAACTATACATAGTTAATTTAAAATCATAATTATTATGATATATTGTATCATCCATTCCAATCCAATTCAATAATTATGGAAATGATATCATAGCTCGTGCGTACGTACGGACTACCATCTCCACAACGCGATGAGATTCATTCTCCATGTTAACCATTTAAGAATAATTATAAAGTATATATAAGCAATAATAATGAAATATATGACATTATAAGGCTACTAGATTTATTTATATATGTATTTCATCTACATACTTCCATTCAAGGCAATGAGGAAAGGAAAACAACGTTCATGCGTACGTACGGACTACCGTCTCCAGGAACGGTGTGTTTCATTTAATTTATATATTTATTAAATGTAAATATATACTGAATATATATGATATATAAATCATTTTTTATATTCTATAAGTAAGTAAATCATGATATAAGTAATAATAATGTCAATAACAACAAGTCCAAACACCTACGATAAATGAAACGATTTTACCCAAAACACTTCTTTAACATGGAATTTACAAAAGAACGGGTAATATAAAGTCATAAGTGAACCATATATGATATATTAACAATGAATATGATTCTTTAATAAGTTAATGAAATTATTTAAATCATTATACAGGAGGTTCGGACACTTACGAAGCAAATCAAACTTAAGGTAAGGGAAATATCACAATCTCATTTTTATCCGAGATTGTTTATACTTTAGTATTTACTGGGGTGTATTTTATCATCCACATACATGTTTCCTAGATATTTAATATTGTTTCCATCCACCTACAATTTTTTAAATCCAATTTTACCCATCGGTGAGTTTTTAGTAAAGGATATGAAAGGAATATTTTGTCCTTTTTCGTACGAGTTACTTTTTGACTTTTCTGAAAAAAGTACGAAGAATGTTTTTTTAACTTATACGTCATGAATGGATTTTTAAAATATTATTTCTAAGAAGATTCCTTTAAAAGTTTTCAAGTTTATTTTTAATCAACTTCTTTTAGTTTATAATTGTACGACATGTTAAGAAAGGAAAAGTGTTTTTGAAGCAGAAAGGATATTTTCCTCAAGAATGGAGTTCAAGTGTTTTATCAAAATTATTTTCCATATAAGATAATAAAGGGTTCTGTTTTTATCCTTATTATTACATTGATTTGATTATGTTGTGATGGAATTATATTTTTATGAATTCCTTTATCTTATATTAATTGTTTTATGATGTCACGATGTTTAAGAATCCCATTTTGATTACATGGGTCATGTTATGATGTATGGTTTATGATTTTGTGGCACACATAAGAATGGTATCATTATGATATGGGTGGGACCGATATCTCCCTCCAATTCATTGGGTAAAGATTTTATATCTCATGAGATAGACATTGCTGAAATGGTAGGTTATACCGTTTCAGTGAAACAGGACTGAAATGAGGGTGACTCAGTTCAGAAAGGGACTTTGTCCACTAAGATAGTCTTGGCAATGAGTCTTGACTAACAAGAAATGATTCTATATGATTATGTGTGAATGCCACAAAGTTTCATGTTTTAAGTTATGATTATTGTGATTACATTTGACTGCCATGAGTTATCCCAGGTTATGAAATTATGATCTCTTTTACAGGTTATGATTTCCAAAAGTTATGTGCTTATGTATATGATGTGATTGATATTTCTTTTGTTTACCTTTACTGAGCATTTGAGCTCACCCTTTTATGTTTTCTTTTCCCCATGATATAAAGAAAGGTTTTAGGTATAATAAAAAGGAAGATCTTTATGGGAGATGTTGAAGATCATTCACCAGGATTAGAGGATTATATTCTGAGTTTCCAAAGACACTAAACTATTACGGTCCTTGTGTGTGTTTTTGTTATGTACTAAGTATTCCGCAAATGAAATGTAATGTCAATGTATTTCAATATTCGGGTCTCTACAATATTTTTGTTAGTTCTATTAATTCCCTCTATTACAATGTCTAGGAATTAACTACATTTAAAATAATAATATTATATTATTTGGGTGCAACGTAAGATTTCAACGAAGCATGCTATTTCTTATCGGGTTCGCTATCAAACATAGAATCCCCTTTTAAGTAAAATTTATATTTAATTCTCAAATATTAATAAAAGTTCAAATGTATTAATCTTTAGTTACTTGGGATGTTACATCCTTCCCCCCTTTTGGTAATTGCATCCTCATAATTTTATTCACTTATTAGATAAGTGGTGGTATTTAACCGTCATAACATTTTCAGATTCCCACATTTTCTTTTAAACCATATGTTTTTTCCACAAAACCATTACCTGAAAAATTACATTATTCTACAACACTTTCTCTCTATAGTCATTAATCTGGACTGGTTGTTCCTCATAGGAGAGATTCTCTTCCAACTAATCTACCTCTTGGCTCAAAACATGAGATAGATCTGACGTATACATTATCAACATTGAAACATGAAAAAAAATTTGTACTTGAGATAAATATGGAGGTAACTCCACCTTGTGCACAACTGATACATATTTCTCCTATATTTATTAAGGTCCAATGAACCATAGACTCAACTTTCCATTCTGACCAAAATGCTTCACACTTTTCCATTGATAAAAATTAGGAAAGACATGAACACATTCCTCGAAAGAAAAATCCTTCCTCCAGTTATCCGAATAGATTTTCTAGTGCTTTAAGAATTTATCATGTTCTTCTCAATCAACTAAACTTTATCTACCATCACTTATACCATTTCTGGTCCCATTAGCTTTCATTAACCTACTTTTTCCCAAAAAGATGGTGTTTGACAATGCTTTCCATATAATGTCTCAAATAGAGCCATCTTTATACTAGAATGAAAACTGTTATTATATGAAAATTCAACCAAAGAAATATGTTGGTCCCAACTTCCCTGGTAATCCAGTGAACCCGCTCATACCATATCTTCCATGGTCATAACTATTCATTCTGACTGACCATCTGATTGAGGATGAAAAACGGTACTAAAATTTAATATAGTTCCCAATGACTTATAAATGCCTTTCCAAAAGGTATAAGTATACATGGGATCATGATCAAATTCAATTGAGAGGGGAACACCATTCAACCTGAATATCTCATTAACATACAAACAAGAAAGTAGATCTAGAGAAAAAGTATCTCGAATAGAAAGGAAATGAGCAGATTTAGTCAATCGATCAACAATAACCCAGATTGCATTGTTACCTCTAGATGTATTTGGTAATCCCACAATGAAGTCTATGGAAATATATTCTTATTTCCACTATCAAACCAGTAAAGAATGAAAAATCCCTTTCGGTAACTGTGGCTTGACTTTAACCTACTGAAAAGTCAAACACTTCACAGAATAATCAGTAATGTCTCTTTTAAATCCATCTCACCAGTAATACTCTCGATGGTCTTTGTACGTCATTGTGCTTCCAAGATGAACTGAGAATGGGGAACTATGAACTTCACACATCAACTCATTTATAAAATGTGAAGCAAAAGGCACACATAATATTTTCCCAAGCCTCAAAACACAATCAATATCAACGTTAAATTCAGGCAACTTACCCTTATTAAGCAACTCTACCTTTTTCTGTAACTCACTATCTTCTTTATGCGCCTCCTTAATTCTGTCTAACAATGATGATTCCATTGACACCTGAAACAAAACAAATAAATTTATTACACCAACAACTTCTATGAAAAAATTTATCAAATAAAAACCCAAAGGATCTCGTTCAAAACGTAGCATGGTTAATAAAGAATTACTTTTTTGACTCAAAGCATCATCCACTTTATATACCATTCATGGATGGTAATGGATTGTGAAATTATAATCCTTGATTAATTCCAAACATCTTCTCCATCTCATGATCAAATATTTTTGAGTGAATATAAACTTAATGTTTTCGTGGTCTGTATATATTTCAAATTTCACTCCATACAAATGATGCCTCCAAATTTTTAAATAAAAAACAACAACAGCTAATTCCAAAAATTGTGTAGGATAATTTAACTGATGAGGTTTCAACTGATGTGAAGCATAATAAATTACCTGATTATTCTACATAAGGACACAACCAATTCCTTTCAACTAAGCATCATTGTAGATAAAAACCTCCCCATTTATAGAAGTCATCTCCAAAATTAGAGTATTCACCAATATTCTATTCAATTCATGAAAACAATTATCACATTATTTTTTCCATATGAACTTAATCCATTTTCGAGTGAATTTAGTCATTGGAATAGATAACTATGAAATGTTTTTGAAAAACCTTATGTAGTAACCTTTTAAAACAACAAAAACTATGAATCTCGGTTATATTTGAGGGTTTTGGCCATTCTTCAACAACTTTTGTTTTATCAGGATCAACCGTTACACCATTTTTTGAAACAATGTAACCATGGAATGAAATTTGTTGTAAACAAAACTCACTCTTTCTGATTTTCCCTTACAATTTCTTTTCATTTATGGTTTTCAAGACAACCCCTCAATGAATTTAATGCTCCTCTTTACTTTATGAAAAAACCAAAATATTATCAATGAACACAACCACAAACATATCCATGAACTCATGGAAGATTCTATTAATAAAATCCATGAATACAACAGGTGCATTGGTTAACCCAAATGGAATAACTAAAAATTCATAATGGCCATATATAGAATGAAATGCGGTCTTTATAATGTATTCTACCATTACTTTCAACAGATGGTACCCAAACCTCATATCAATCTTTGAATAATGCTAACCTCCCTGGAGCTTATCCTACAAAACATCAATATGCATCAAATGATACTTGTTCTTAATAGTGATGTTATTCTATTTTCTATAATCAATTCAAAGGCTCATTGAACCATAATTTTTTAACTAATAATACAGGTTGACCCCATGGTGATGTGCTAGTCCGAATGAAAACTTTATCTAATAACTCTTGAAATTGCTTATTTAACTCTAAATGTTCAATTTGAGCCATTCGATAAGGGGTTTTTAAATTGGTTTAGCTGCAGGAACCAATTCAATAGTAAATTCAACTTTTCAATCAGGTATAATACCAGGAAACTCAACATGAAAAACATCAAGGTGCTCATTAACCACTAGAAAATCATTAATCTCAACACTTTATTTATTTTCAAAAATATGAGTAAGGTAAAATTCATTTCCATATTTTAATAGTTTCTCATCTTCCTGATATGTTATCAAATGTGAGGGTTCAATCTTGTACACAAATTGGAATACATTTTTAAAATAAAACACTTTATCTCTGCATTCAATCTTAGCATGATAAATAGAAAGCCAATCTAAACCCAAAATAACATCACAATCTACTGGAGAAAAAACAACAAGGTTTGTAGGTGAAATATTTATGCACACCCAGACAAGAAGGTTCTTATGTTATATTTTTGTCTCGATATATCCTCCTGGTGTTTTTACCATAAGTTTCGTATTCATATCTTGAGGTGGAATTCCCAATTTACTAGAAAACTTCTCAGAAATTAAAGAGTGTGTAGACCTTCAATCAAACAATAGATTGGAATAATCTTAAAAAAACAAACAGTGTACCAGATACTACTTCATTTGATGGCACAACATATGCTGATGTAGTATTAAAGGATTTTACCACCCCTTTCTGCTTGTATTCTGGCTACATTCCCTTAGTTGAGTTCATCGATGGACACTCAATTGCAAAATGACACATTTAATTGCACATAAAACGTTTTATTGTAATTAAATAATATTTTTTATTACCATTAACTTGATCATGCCTTATGTCCCATTTTATCACATCGGTAGCTCTTACCAGAATTCAGATGACATTCCCTAGTATGATTTTTACTAAAATTTTCACAATCTATAAACATAAGATTCTTACCATCAATATTTTTTGATGAGTTCTTCTCTTTTTCAGGCCACAGTGACCTCTTATTTTGTTGTTTCCCAAGAAACATGATAATCAGAAAAATCCATTTCCACCTTCTCTGCACAATGAACAAGTTTCTCACAACTTTTATACTCACAAGAATCTAAAGACCGTTGATACTTTGGATTCAATCCTGATTACAAATGTTTGATTTTACTATCAAGATCTCATATGAAATTAAGAGCATACCTTGTTAGTTGAGTGAATTTTGCTTCATAAGCAGCCATTAAGTCATCCTCCTGCCTCAATTCTAGGAATTGGTTTTCCATCCTAAGTCAAACCACCTTATAAAAATATTTCTCAAGGAACATTCCTTTGAATTCATCCAAATCAAGATCCTCAATCTCATCACTATCCCTAATATTTTTTACCGTCGACCACCACTGATCAGCTTCACCTTCAAAATGGTAAACTACAATACTAACCATTTAATGTTCTAAACACCCCATGACATCAAAAAAATTTATCAGTGCTTTAATCCAAATTTATGATTGAATATGGTCAAATGATCCTCTGAATGATGGGGGATGTTGCCTCATGAAATGCTCTAATATTTACATGTTCTTCTGTGGTGGATCTGGATGATCTCGTGCATGGATTCCACCACCATTTATTTGCTGAGTCAACTATGTCGTCACGACAAGAAATTGTTTAGTTCAGATTCTGACAATCAATGGTTTTATTTTGAAAGGTTTCCTTGCTCCTGATGTCATCCCAACATAGCCGCCAAGTTTCCCCTGCAGAAACCCATTCTAAACACAGAAATATCATAGGCAAAGCAACATGGTAATCTGTAAATTCTATATTATTTCAATATTTTGATAAATTAATTTATTGATATTAATTTATCAATACCCTAATTGCTAAAGTTATCTAAACCGACCTCTAATACCAATTATAAGGACCCAGCCTTAAAACATTACATAATATTGAATTTAATGAATAATTCACATTGAGGATCTTTTCAGGTTTAGGGTTTTAGATAATTATGACATAACTATTACATACCATATATTACAAAGTAAACACTTCTACTCAGTTTCCATTTTTTTCAAAATAAAAGCTCTTAAAAAAGAGTCGTGTCTCGTTCCATGTTTTAGACAGAATGACTTTTCCTTGATCCCATCCTAGACCCTATCATCTTTAGTTCATGTGAAAAACATTTAGAAACATGGTATGAGCATAAAAATATCAGTAAGGGTTATAAAAAAAGGAAGAAATCATTACTTCATCATTACATATACAACATAAGCTCCTTGACATACCTCATGAAATCATATGATTTATGAATAACACATGCCTAACATAATTCATAAAGGTAACTTGTGGCATCCATATCATACGTACATTGTAGTTATCACAGCTACGTAGGGAGTTACATTTGGAGTACCCATCATAGTATATTCCAAAAATCTCTTAGGAGAAATATTAACATTTACCTCGGTCACATTATCCAATGAATTGGAGTGAAATTTCAGGCTCACCCGCCCTATGTTTACCATGGAACCACGCATATATGTAAAAAATCCCCAATAACCATAACATATTCATAACACATAAAATAAAAATATTTGAAGGATAACATTTCCACATTCTAATCACAATATAACACTTACATATATTTACATAACAAATCCTTTATAAAAGACATATTCAAAAAAAATTCAGAAAATATTATATGGTATTTATTTTCCTTTGAAAAACATTTCATCTTATTAAGTAAGCCAAAGATCAAATAATACTCGTGGTGGCCGAAAAGGTCATTGTCACCAATTACATTAAAAAGAAACATTATTTTTTTTTCATTTTGTAAAATTATTTGCAGAAATAGATTCTTGTTGAATGAAATAAAAAATCAAAGGTATTTATCCACCATGTAAAATAAAGTGGAGAATAAAACAAATTATTTCTCAATGAAAGGAGATTGAGACGAAGTCCCTTACATCATATCTGACTTGACATGATCGTTTTTTAATCTCTTGAATAATAAACTAACGTTAATTTCAACTTTAATAAGAACGTTTTTCAAGTTTATTATTCCTTTTATATAACTTATTACCATGTTAAAAACATTATTAAATCATTTAGGTTATAAACGGCTGATTTTTCAATATTCGGTACTTGAGTAAAAATGAACACCCTATAAATAAAAGTTCTCTATGTGGTCAAATAACCATAATATTCAGAATTATATTAATTATGTAGATATAATATATAAAATATATATACACTATATACTTGTATTTATATTAGTACATACCATTTAGAGGTAAGAAATAAAATGTACCATTCATGGAGACATTAAGTCGTACGTACGCATGAACGCTACTTTCATTTCCATTTCGTATTTCAATCAAATGAAAACATAATGATACATATTTATATTATAATTACAGTATAATATCTTAAATAATATAATTATCTCCACCCTTTATACATTCTATATAACGCATTAATGAGTCATATCACTTTGAGGGGGTTGTAGTCTGCACTTCCTAAAATGAAATTATCGCATTAACCCCTTATAGAAACCATAAATGTATACTATAAATGAAAAATACATAAGAAAAAAAAGAAAACCTAAACATAATTTATATCATATATAAATACAGTGCCATCATTATGGCCACCATGAGAGGCGGTAAGGGAAAATTGAACAATAATCATTTCGTGAGGCATTAGTTTTCCATCCACAGAAACATTATGTTCTTTACCCATTAGATGTAGGTGTGTGTAAATGTAGTTAGAATACTTCTTGTGACAAAATTATAGTACATTGAGGATACTAGTGTTTGATAAAATAAACTAATAAAAAGAGTTTATGTGGGATAGAGAAGTAAAATAAAACAAAAGAACTTAAGAGAAGACGTTACCTTTAAATCAGGTAACTCGCTTTCTTTTGAACCAAAAGTGATTCTTAAAGTGATTTCTGCCTAAGGTAAGGATTGTAGGATGAAGAGAGGGATCTTGGGAGCTTATTATAGTAGAGGGTGCATGATTAAAAGGCTTGAGAGGTGCGTCAAATGGGTTATACATGAGGTATTTTTATAAGGGAGATGAGGTGCTCTTTAGAAAAGTTTGAAATTATTATTTTATTATAACCTCATATTCAGTTTAAAAAATTCAACATTTCATTAAAGGAAAATTTAAGATGCATCACTGTCAAAATAAAACAATCCAATAAGAATTGGACATTTTTTGGATATCATTTTAATATTTATAATCTTATTTATATAAATCATTTATTAATGAGGTAAATATTGCATCATAATTGTGTCATAATTAATTTAATATATTTAATTTTCTAAAATTACAAAAAAAATACCATGATGTAGGAAATAGTTTTATATTTCCGAAGAATATTTATTTTATAAATGATAACTTATTTAACCACATGTAAAAATTTATTTACTGGAAGATAATTTTTAATGTCATTTTTGTCTTTATTTTAAATTAGTTAATATAATGTGTCATTATTAATCACATGTGGCTCAATGGAGTCCCAAATTCGACCCAAGGTTTACCATGGTCGGATATGTATTATCCAAAAAGATTAGGAGACATGTTAAATTAATTTATTATTTTTATAATATTATATTTTACCCTTATGTATTATATTTAACCTTTAATCATAGTAAATAAAATATTTACTGAAGTAAATATTTAAAATGTCTAAAAATAAAAGTTACCTATTTACACAATTTATATCTAAGGATTCCAAATATGAAATCAATTCTTCCAAATTAAAAACACATATGTGGATGAAATTAATTTAAAATTAATTCTCACTGTTAAAAGAAAGAGCATGTTTTTAAAAAACAATAACTATCAAAAGATTGATACCTGTTTATTTCTAATTTCAAAGTGAAATTAATTACAATGTCCTAAAATGGATTAACTAGTAAAAATATATTCTAATTACACTCTATATACAATTAAAAAGATAATACATCCATATAAATAAATTATATTAAAAGGCACTTTTGATTTAAAATACAGTATTTTTACTATTAATTAAAAAAAATGAACTTTATTAGAAAAATACCAAAAAATCACCCAAAGTAAATTTGGATGTCCCGAATCTAAAAAAGACTTTTATATTGTCAAATAGAACATATTAAAATCACCAAAACATGATTTAATGAGGGTTTTCCATCAAAAGGTGGTAAATTGACCTTTTAAAATCATTAGAGTATTTATGCATTGATTCATTCACATTTTAAGCCTCTAACTTTTATTGGATAAATGTAAAAACATTTAAAAAACATGTATAATAATATTTTAGTGAGTTCTATTCATTCCAGCCAATACAATGGCTAGGCATTAACTACCATTTAAAATAATAATATTTTATTATTAGTGTGCAACGTAAGATTACAATGAAACCTGCTATTCCGTATCAGGTACGCTATTGAACATAGAATAACGTTTAAAGTGAAATTAATATTGAATTCACAAATATTAATAAACATTTAAATGTATTATTTTTTATTTACATGGGATGTAACACTTTGTCATTCATATAATGGACAAAATAATAAATATGGTTGTAACAGTTTTATAATAAAATATTTGTACATATAAGGTTCAAGATTTATTATTTCAGTATGGGAAAAACATGGAAAGAGGATGTAAAATAAGAAAAGGAATTTGTAAGCGGTGATGAAATAATTAACTCTTCTTCATGTCCTTCATTTTGATTTGAACCAAAGGTCTCTTTAGGATGGCATTATAATTAATGTAAGTACTTTAGGATAAATTGAGGGTAGTTAGGAGGAGAGTTGAGTAGGTTTGGGCCAAACCAAATGGATTTTTAGGAGAGATTTTAAGAGAAGGGGATGTGCCCTTTTATAAGAGAATTGAGGGGCACTTTTTGAAAAGCTTCAAATATAAATATATTGTGAAATAAATTTCTGTTTTTAATATCTCTAAATGGATTTATTTCATGTAAAATGATGGAATGGGTCTAAAACCTCTCATTTAATAGGTTTTAGAGATGTTTAGGTCACTATATAAACCTTATCTTTTAGACTTAATCCTTATTGTAATAGGTTAACTTTTACCATGTCTTATTTTATTTTTTTACTACATGTTTAATATAGTTACTATAAAATTCCATTAAAGCCTCAAGTGGTTCCTTAATAACATATTTAACGTTATATAATTCATTTTTCAGAACCTAATATTTTTAGGACTATTATAAAATTTAATAAATTAGTATTTTTTAAACTCATTTATGTCAATTTTGACACTATTTTGTATTTAGTTCTTATTAAAGTCATAACATCTTGATTCCTTAATAAACACATTAAATCAACCCAAACATGACATATTGGCCTATAAATGACATTTATTGAATCAAAATGTCCAAATTACATTTATTCTAATGATTATAATATCATTTATTTTAGTATTTCATGTATAAGTTAGTTACAACATCATCAGAATGTCAAAAATAAATTTATTTATTTAATCTCTGTTAATTATAAATAAAATACCATGATGTATGAAATATAATTATCTTTATAATTAATTTTTATAGTTGAATATATCTTACATATATCCCTATATTAAATAGGGATTAGTAATTAAAATTAGAATTTATCAATTTTAACTCTACATTAAATAAAATGTGGTAAAATTCAAAATCAAACCGAAGTTGATCAAAGGGGGTCATATTTTTTCCTTAGGTTGATTTTGGTCGAAACACATTTATCCAATAGAATTTGGACATGTTTTTGGGTAAATTTATACTAATATATTTTTATTTTTACCATCAATTACCATATTTTTATTTTAACCGTGGTAAATAAAATTCAAAAGTCAATATTCACCTAAAAATATTTTTCATCCCATTGAACCAAATTTTACATACTGATAATAACCATGTGTATTGGATTTTAGAAATTTCCATCACAGAAGTAACAAAATTAAGTTTTATATAAATTTTAAATTATGCCTAGAAGGTGGGTAAAAGATGTTAAAACGTTCAACAAATTTTTTTATATAAAATATTATAATAAAATGACTAAATAAATTATATTAGAATAATACATGTATTATGTATCTATTTTTTCTTCTAGATAAAAATTAATTAAAAATAATTATTTAAATAAAAAATTCGGTTATTAAGTGATGGTTTCGGGCGCAGCGAGAGAGCCTGGGTGGATGTGCCCACTTGGCTTTTTTCATTAGCAATGATCAATCTGGGATCAATACAACGATAAATAAAAGTATCCATGGATCGATTAACAGAAATAGACAATGAAGAAGAAAGGTCCCGAAACCACAAAAGTGGATCATCACAGGTTGATTATAAGTAATTTAATTAATTGACAAGAAGTACCTTTAGGGTGTTCTTTCATTGTTGATATTCTTGATCACGTTCTGATGTAATTAATCGTTGCATTGCAAAAGACAAGGGAATACTTCTTCTAGCAGTGATCCACATGTGCACGTCGTATCTCTGGACGTCGCCAAAGGACTCTTCGGGTGCTAGCGTGGGGAATTCCTTTTCTTGCGTTGTCTGCCCCAGATCGTCTTGATATGATGGAAGGTGATCTCTCTCCATCTTGAAAGCGTTCTTATAGGAATAGGTTCTTTCAGACTTGAAAGAATTCTCCAGAATTGTTGTGCACAACGATTCTCTTATAAGAAAAGATTTGGGGTTTTGACGATATTTATAATCAGTTTTCAGGTTGTAGAGGTATGAAAATAAAAAAATTTGTTACACATTTTATTTATTTCATTGACACTTAATGAAAACCCCCATGTCGAATAATTAATTCATGACATGATCCCACCCTTTTTATAATAAATATCATTTAATAAAACAATATTATATCCTCAAAATACCAACTGTTAAACTATACTACATGTAATCATTAATACACGATGTGTAATTATATTCCAGAAAACTACACTGTTTGTAATCATTAACACATGCAGTGTCCTTGTTTTTCATTTCCTTTACAAAACGAAAACTAAACGACATGTAATCAATAATACACATCATGCACTTATTTTCCAAGAAAATCTACTGGGTGTTTAATCATTAATACATGATGTATATATCTTGTTTTTCATTTCTTTATTCCTCCATCATTAAAACAATTTAGGCTTCCTTGAATAATTATTAATCCATGTACTGGAATAATCATTATTCTAATTTAGATACTTGGATACACTTAGTATGAGACCCTCTAGGCCTCTTTCTCATTGGCATTAGGCAGGTTTTCCTAAAGTCCGAGATTACTATCAAGCAATGGGTCAAGGCACCAAAGAGAAAGAATTTGACGCCTCATTGACGTGTCACCTCATACAAACTCTTACTATGTAATCTAATCTCTTTTTCTCAATATCTCATAAAGGAGGTTTCATGGAAGTGTCATAAACCAACATGCATGATTTGTCATTCATTGACTTCTAGAAATAAACTCATTGTGTCACCATATCCCTGGAATTTGTTCGACAGTTCTATTTCAATCAAAGGGAATGAGATATCTACGTCCCTAAATATGGAAGGGGAAAATCCTTCCTCAACTTATCCATTAACAACATGTCATTTGTGACATAACCAACGTACCCTACTTCCCGCGAACTGTCTTTATGACAGTTTTTGTTACAAAATCTAAGTGCACAAGTCATGAAATGAGTCAATGATAATATTCCAGTCTAATGACCATTACACGTGCTCATAGATAGCAATATCCGATGACACCAAAACATGGGGAATTACTACTGGCGGGTCTCTTCAAATAAACTCCCATCTTGAAGATTACCATGTGTGAACTCAATGAGAGATAGTCTCATCTTCTTACGAGTACTCGCACATTATAGTATGTATACTATGTGTCCTATCATAGTATATCATCCAACCGCATAACATTATTTAGGAATATTTCTTATAGAATTTTCAGGTTCTCATCATAGAGGGGATATTACATGACCTTATCAATGCAACAAATATTCTAGGGCATCATTATATTATACTCATGCAGAACAATGAAAAAAATTGAATAAGTGTACATTAATGTAATCAAAGTACAAAACAGTTGGTTCTTAGGACACCAACCCTAAAAAACTTCAACTTGGATGAGAGCCAACTGGCTATGAATTTTAGTCTGCTATACCTCAAATGATGATCATGTTTCTACTGAGTCAAGGCTTTAGTCAAGGGGTCTTCCATGTTTTCTTCCATGGAAATACTAGTCCCTACAAATTCACCTCTCTGAGAAGAATCCCTCAAGAGATGATACTTCCGATTTATTTTCTTTTTCTGCTGACGTGACATTGGATCTTTTGCAGGTTCCATCGGTACAGTATTATCACAATAGAGTGTGATAGGATCTTTACTTATAGGTACTACATCCAGCTCTGGGACGAAGCTTCACATCCATACTGCATCTTTAGCTGCCTCAGAAGTTGCGATATACTCGGACTCTGCTGTAGAATTTGAAACCACACCATTCTTTAAGATCTTCTAGCTCACTACACATACATTCGAACTAAATATTTATCCAGTATGCGACTTCATGTTATCTTGATCAGTCTGGAAACTAGAATATACATGTCCTTTGATGACTAGTTCATCATCTCCTCCATAAACCAGGAACATATCCTCAGTATGCCTCAGATACTTAAGGAAAGACTTGACTACCATCCAATGGAGGTCTGATAAATCAGCTTGATGTCTGCCTACAACACATAATGTATAAGAAGCATCTAGCCTTTTACATAGCATAACATACATGACTGACCCAATCATAGATGTGTAAGGGATCCTTTACATTTTCTCTCTTTCCTCATGTGTCTGAGGACACATTTTCTTAGAAAGATGAATGCCATGTGACACTGGAAACAATACCCTATTGGACTGTTCCATACTGAATAACTTCAGTATCTTGTCAATGTATGTGCTTTGACATAGTCCCATCATTCAATTCGATTTATCACAATGGATCTTGATCCCAAGAATACATGCTGCATCGCACAAGTCTTTCATAGAGAATCATTTATCCAGCCATTACTTAAATGACTGTAAGATAGGTACATCGTTTCAAATTGGTAATATTTCATCATAATATACTATTAGGAAAATATCTGCACTTCCACTGAAGATTTTTTAAAAACAAGGCTCACATTCACTCTTAAAAAATCTAAATTTCGTTATGATTTCATAAAAAATGAATGTTTCATGACCTTGATGGTTTGTTTTATCCATAAATTTATTTCTGCAACTTGCATACATTTTTTTCATCCTTTGGAGTCACAAACCATTCAAGTTGTCTCTTGTAGACATCTTCCTGGAGGTTCCCATTAAGAAATACTGTTTTGACATCCATTTTCCAAATTACATAGTCATGGTAAGCACCATTGGCCAATAGGATTCTGATGGTTTTCAACATCGCAACCGGTGAAAAGGTTTCATCATAGTCAATTCCTTGACTCTATATAAAACCTTTTGCAACCAGTCATGTCATATTGCTGCAAACATTCCCCTCTATGCCCAGTTTCTTCTTGAATAACCATTTATTACGAATAGGATTTACATCAAATGGAGAATCTAACAAAATCTAGACATGGTTTTGGTACATAGAATCCATTTTATAATTCATGGCTTCATTCCACTTGGCAACGTATGTTCCTCCAACTGCATCCTTGTAGGTAAGAGGATCATTAATTTCAACCAATAATGGCTCACCATCCTTAGTGACATGAGTACAACATCATTCTGGTTATCTCACCTATCTCGTGATCTTATGTAATTCTTGTGTCTATGGAAGAAATTATTCTTCCCCAGGGCTTTGTGGAATCTATTCTTGTACCGAATAATGTGTATCATGAGCCTCAACTTCATCGAAGTCTATCTAGATCCCACTATATCTTTTAGAGATGTGCTCCCTCTCAAGGAATATGGAATGTCTTTCCATAATAACCTTTTTATATGAGGGGTTGTATAGGTAATATCCCCGTGTTTCCTTGGGATATCCTATAATGATACACTTTGTGCCTCAGGGTGCAAGTTTGTTACCTGAAGGGGCCTTAACAAATTCTTCACTACCCACACATGTAATTTCGATAACATGGATTTACGTCCACTCTATAACTCATATGGAATACCATTTATCAATTTATTTGGTACTTATTTTAGTATGGGTGCTGCTGTATGTAATTCATCTCCTCAGAAGGATAATGGAAGACTCGCATGACTCCGCATTGATCTCATCATGTATAACAGTGTTCAGTTAATCATTTCACTTACACCATTACACTGATGTGTGTAAGGAGGAATGAGTTGATATAGAATCCCAATATCCCGTAAGAAATCAATGATGTCCTGATTAAGATATCCACCTCCTCTATCTGACCAGAGTTTCTTAATCTTCTTACCAAGCTGGTTGTCAACATCATTCTTGTATTCTTTGAACCGATCAAAAGAATCTGACTTATACCTCATTACGTAAATATATCCATATCTACTAAAATCATCAGTAAAAGTTATAATGTATGAGAACCTGCCCATTTATTCAACTGGAAATGGTCCACACACATCTTTTTGAACTAATTTTAGAATCTCTTTAGCCCTTTAACCTTTCCCACTTAATGGGGCTTTGGTTATTTTTCCTTGTAGACATGCATGACATACACAAAGTGGTTTTAGTAGGAAATAATCTAAATACCCATCTTGATGTAATTTTTTAAAATGTATCTCATTGACATAACCTAACCAATGAAGCCAATGATGGGTGTGGTATGAGTCATGTGAATATAATTTTCATCGATTGCCATTACCTGGTTTGGGCAGACTAACACATAAAGGCCATTATATAAATGTGCCCTACCAAAACAAACGATATCGTTATAAAAGTAGAAACATTCATTTACAAACATGAAGATAAATCCATAAATATCTAATCAGGAGACTAAAATAATGGTTTTCATAAAAGAGGGCACATAATAACAACCCTTTAACCCCATGATCATTCCAGTTAGCAATGTGAGGGGGTATTACTCGATAGCTACAACAACAAGTCTGGCTCTGTTGGATTCTTGTAGATCTACTTCCCCTCGATCAATCTACTTGAATCTACTTGGTTCCTATACTTGGAAACATATGTGAGCCCCAAATCTATATATAATACCCAATTTTTAGAAATAGATATATTCAATTTGATAATAAACACACCGAAGGCTTCCCCTTTCTTCTTTAGCTATGTGCGGTTTTTCATCAAGTGGCCCTTCTTGCCACATTAAAAACAAACATATTGTTCTCTTCCCTCCCCTTTGATCTTCCTTTTCATGAAAAGCCTTGACGAATCTTTGGGCCTAATGCTCTTCACCTTCCATTTCCGTTTCTTAACAATGAGGACGGAAGGCTTTTCATGCATCATATCATTGTCCACTTACCGAATGAAGATAAGAAGATCATATAGAGACTTCTCAATGTTGTTCACGTTGAAATTTACAACAAAGTTGGAGATTCACTAGGGGAGTGTTGCATGAATGAGATCGGTACCCAGTTCTTCAAGTACTTTAAACCCTAGAACATCCAAGGGCTCAATGTAACCAATGAGCATCACCACCTGAGGCCCAGCTGGGGCACCTTCTCCAAGAATTATCTAAAATTTAGCCTTTGAGATCTCAAACATAACAAGTAATTCTCTCTCCTAGTATAGACCACAGATGTGATCGAGCATGATTTAGGCATCCATGTCATCATGAGACTTCATGAGCTCACAAGACATTTATGATAACATAAAACATTGAACATCGAGTGCATCGCACAAATGATGATCATAAACCAGGAAATCATTATCACTCGCCCCTGGGGAAGGAGAATCATGAAGTGAGGACTCCAGAACGTAAAACTTTTTTTCCTGGCATTGGATAAAACAATGGTGCCTAAACAATTCCCAAAAGTTACTATCTGTGAAGATGTTGTCTTTATCCAGAGCTGATCACAGAGAAAATGTGGTTGATGAGATTGTCATATTGATTCTATAAATTAAAAGAGAATATTTATCGGTACTTTCGTGATTACATTTTATGAGAAATTATAAATTTTATTAAGCCTCCCACAATTTTATGAAGTCCCAATGGACCTCAGCTTTAAACTTGGAATGTCCAGTTTCTTTTACATTCAGGTGGCAAGGATCCATATTCCCCTTCGCTTAACCCCAACAAGGGATTGTCATGATATTTGAAGTTATTTAGGTAGGTATGTCTTTACCAACTGTGAGATTACAGTTCCTTTGTTATTTAGTGGACTCCACAATCCTAAAATCATGACTTGGATTTCCTCAACACTTGCCACCTTTTTACAACAAGTATAGAAAGGGATACTACTCTTGATGTAAAATGTTTATGTCAACCCAAAACATTTATAATATATTTTTTTATAAAAGTATGTGTCCCAACAAGGGTTGGTCAAACACATAGTTTTATTGAGTCTTAACCTTAATCAAGTAATGGAAGTCTTGGTCTGACTTAATATGGTATTTTAATGATTTTATTATTTATGAGTACTTTTTCATTATCACATGCTTGTTTATATTAAGTGATTATTGCTTATGTGATTAACCATGTTCTAATAATGTTTATGCATTGTCTGTTTTTAATTTTATTCCATCTTTTCATGATTGTTTATTTCATTAATTATGTGATCACGATAAGACATATATAGTAAATAAAATATGTAATCATATAGAAAGAATATTAGATGGCATGATCATGAGCTTATATTGGATAGCTTATCTAGCGGTTTTGATAATCTAACCCTGACCTAGGGGAAAACACCTTGAACCGACGGTTCTTTTTTTTCATCTCCCACCTATCCAACATTGCATCTTCTTGGGTTGGTTTTTCATCAGTTCGGATTTTGAACAGTCTTCACAGGCTTGGAAGATACTCTATTACATGGGGTTTACATTAAGGAAACCATGTGCAACTAGGCACTAATTTTCTTTGGAAGAAGGCTCATAGGCCAACGAATTTAAATAAAACATTACACACATACAACGAGTCTTTATTCTACCTCATGATCATCCATAGCATGCAACAACATTTACGCATATTTAGAATTAAAATTCTTCTAATTTTTCTATTTATTCAAGAGAAGTCGCGCTTCAATCCAATTAATTGTGATCTTATTATTAATTTGATATTTATCTTAAATTCCTTTCAAAATTTCCAAGAGATTATTCTCATACATATTTCTTGTATATGTATCATTACTTTTGGAGGAAACCTGGTGATATTCCATTTCTAGAAAGTACACGTCATGTAATAAAGCCTACACACTGTGTTTTTTTCACCCTTTATCCAAAGTACACACCGGGGGCTTTTTTTGTTTTCTGTACATTGGAAATGTTGGAGTACACGACGTGTAGATTAATCTAACATGTCACGTAATTCCTTGTTATGCGAAACACAGATTCTCCTTGTGCACGATATCACCTAGACCGGATCAGACTACACGGCGTGTAGATTCAACATACACGCCATGTATTACAGTTTCCACATGTCGTTATATTCTGGTCAACACGGTGTAATAAAACCCAGGTATACTCAATTCACACGGTGGGTTTTTACGGACCAGTACCGGTTCATTAAACCTAATTACACGGCATGTAGTTTTCACTACACGTCGTGTATTCATGTGTTGTATGAATAAAAAGAGCGGCTCCTCCAGATGAGATTCTCATTTTTAATTTAATGAAAATTAAAATTAAAAGTTCATTTCTATGATGTGAATCGAGAAATGAATGTGGACGAACAGATCTTATTCATTCAGTTTTATAGAACGATTTATCTTGAATTGAATAAAATATAAATGCGTAAATTATCAACGAAAATTAAATAACTATAATCAATTTTTTAACCTCCCTCTGATACCAATTGAAGGTTTTGGGAGTAGTGGAAGCACGTGGTTGGATGTTCCCATTTGGATTTTTTCATTAGCAATGATAAATTCGGGATCAATACGATGATAAATGCCAGTCTCCACGGATCGATCCATAGAAATAGACAAAGAAAAAGAAAGTTCCCGGAACCACAAAAGTGGATCGTCACAGGATGATTATAATTAATTTAATTAATTTAATAGAATTACCTTTTGGGTGTTATTTCATCGTTGATATTCTTGATCATGATCTGATGTGATTCATCGTTGCGTCGCAAAATCCAAGGGTATACTTCCTCTTGCGGTGATCCACACATGCACCTCATATCTCTAGATGTTTCCAATAGAGTCTTTGGGTGCTAGCATAGAGAAACCTTTACATGAATTGTCATCCATAGATCATCTTGATCCGATGGAAGAGGATCTCTCTTAGTTATCAGAGCATTATTAGAGGAGAGGGTGTTTCGGCCTTGAAGAAATTATCCAGAATTGTTGTGGACAGTGATTCTCTTATCGGAAAAGAGTTGGGGTTGTGAGGATATTTATAATCGGGTTTGATGTTGTAGAGTTATGACAATAAATAAACACATTATGAATTTTATTTATTTCATTCACTCATTTTGAAAACCCCCATGTCAAATAATTTATTTCGTGACATGCGCCCACGCTGATTATAAAAAATATCATTTAATAAAACAATAATATATCCTCAAAATCCCGACTAGAAAACTACAGAGTGTGTAATCATTAATAAATAGTATGTACTTGTTTTCCATAAAACTACACAACATGTAATCATTAATACATGGAGTGTAATTGTTTTTCATTTCCTTTCAATAATGAAAACTACACGTAGTGTAGTCATTAATACATAGCGTGTACTTGTTTTCCATGAAAAAATACACAGCGTGTAATCATTAATACATGACATGTATATCTTGTTTTTCATTTCCTTCTTCCTCCATTATTAAAATGATTTAGGCTTCCTTGAATAATTATTAACCCATATACGAGAATAATCTTTATTCTACTAGAGATACTTGGATACACATAGTGTGTGACCCTCTTGGCCTCTTTCTTGTTGGCATTAGGCGGGTTTGCCTAATGTCTAAGATTATTGTCTAGCAACTGGTCAAGGCACCCAATAGAATGAATTTGATGGTGCATTGATGTGTCACCCCATACGAATTTTTACTATGTAATTTAATCCCTTTGTCTTAATATCTCTTCAATAGGTTTCATGGAATTGTCATAAACCTATATGCTTGATCTGTCATTCTTTGACTTCCAGAAATAAACTCGTCGTGTCACCATGGCCATGGAATTTTTTTGACAGTTCTATTAAAATAAAAAGGCCCGAGATATCTATATCTATAAGTATGGAATGGAAAAAATCCTTCCTCGACTTATTCATTAACAACATCTCATTGATGATGCACCCAACATACCCTAATTCCCTCCAGCGGTATTCATGACGATTTTTGTGAGAAAATTTAAGTGTGAGAGTCACGACATGAGTTAATGATAATTAATCAGTCTAAGTACTATTACACAAGCTCGAAGATATCAATATATGATAACACCAAAACATGAGGAATTACTATTGGCCGCTTGGTTCTCATAATCTCCCATCTTGGAGATTACTAAGTGCGAACTCCATGAGAGAGAGAGTCTCTTCTTCTTACGAGTACTCGCACATGACAATCTGTATACTATGTGTCTCATCATAGTATATCATTCAAACACATTACTTTATTTAAGAATATTTGATATATCATTTCAAGGTTCTCATCATAGTGGGGATCTTCCATGACCTTATCAAAGCAACAAATATTCCAGGACATTATTATATTATAGTCATGCAGAAAAATGAACAATATATAATAAGTGAACATTCATGTAATCAATGTAAATAATATTTGGTTCTTAAGAAACCAACCCTAACATTAAGTACTATGTATAATTTTTCACTATTCATCAAAAAATTGAATGTTTTCAGAAAAATACCAAAAATTTACCCTAATCAAATTTAGATATCAGAATTCAAAAATGAGGTATACATTTCCAAATTCAATTTTTACAATTTTTTAAAATTAATTTTAGTATTTTTAAAAAATCTACAGAAAAAGTAGGTAATTTAGGAAAATATTTTTTTTCTATATATATTACTATTTTAATAAAACGTATACATTTTATTATAAATTTGTTTTATTTATGTAAAAAACATTTAAAAAATTTTAAAATTCATTTTTCACTATTTATATTACAATATTTAATTGATAAATAAATATATCGTTTAAATGATCATAATACTAATGTATTATTTCACAAAACCACCATCTTGGGTATAACGCTAGTCATGTTGATGTTTCATGCTATATAAGATATTAAATTACATTAATGAGATAACACAATATGAAATATTGAGGTGTTACGAATATTTAGTTTGTAAAAATTTTAGTAATATCACTTAATTTAAAATATACAATTAATCAAAATTGTATTTCCAAATTAGATTATGCTGAAATTTGTTGAATGTTAAAAAATAATTACATAATAAGTGAAAATATAGTTTTTTTAAATATTTTCATTGTCATTCATTATATTATGTAAGTTAATGTTGTATTATATATCATATTTGTAAATAATGTAACATATAACCCATTTAACCAATAATAATCTAATTAATTTTAATTGAATCCTCATTTTTCATGATTTGGGTATAAATTTATTTTTATAAATAAAAACAGTTTTTAAAATTGTTTATAAGTACATAAAATATTCCTTTCTATTTAGTTAAACAATTCATTATTTGGAATAATATAGATTATTTTTATATAATATATATATATTTGTTTAATATAATATAATGAAGAGTACTTGACCAATAGTAAATACAATAGAATCATTTCCTTAAAAAAATTCATTTTCTAAAAACATTTTTTCTATGATTGTTTATAGTAATTTTTTAATTATTGTTTGATACATATATAATAATTTTTCTAAAAAAAATTATTTTTGTAATAAAAATTTCAAAATTATCATAGGTGGACGTTTTCAGAATTTTACAATAGATAATTTTTTCGATCAATAGTGAAAAATAATGGATTTTATTGAAAACATCAATTTCATTTGAAGAGTTTTTATGATTCAATTTTGTCTTAATGTGGTTTTAAATGTAAATTTTAATTAATTATATAATAAATAATCAATTTTAAATAATTTTAATGAATTTTATAAATAATTTCTTTAGAAAATCCTTTTAAACTTTTGATGATATTCACTTTGGAGAATCAATTTTTTAAAACATATCTATGTCTAATTTGATGTTAAAAATTATCTGCTTATGTGAATGGAATTTGGAAAAATGGGTTCCATATTTTGAAACATAGTAATTAATATTATCTAATTAGTTAATCATAATTTTTACCATAATTAATTTTAATAAATATAAAAAATTATTAGCACGGTTATAGTTTAAATGGGTTTACTAGGGGGTGGATAATCATAAAAGGTAAGTGGTAAAATAACCTATAAACTTGTGAAAAACATAATGAATGTTTGGTTTAATACAATATATCCACTAGTTTTGAATAATTTAATTTTTTTGATCCTTGTGACAGGTGAAAAATGTGGGTACGCTTTATTCTTTTCATACATTATATGATCCCACTTATTAGAGGACAACACCTATCGTATCTAATTGCTACATCCAAAAAACATTTGTTTCATAAAATACCAAACCAAATATATTACCTAATTACGTCCCCATATCATAGAATACATATTTTTATAGGAAACCTGCCTAATATGGCTTTAGGTATAAATGAAAAAAGGATCACCAAATAAGAGGTAAAATTAATAAACCTGTGTTTTTGTATTATTTCTTCTTTCACTTCGTTAAAATATTATAAAACTGTAATATTATAATAAATAATTTATCTGAAATATGGGGATATTTTTTTATTTTATGGTAATTTTTTATATTTTTATCCCCTTCCATCAAATGGGAAATTTGATCCTCAGTCATGTGTTTGGAGGGAAACTACCTCACAAATTGATGTTATTCATATTCAAACACCACCTCCCAAAGAGAGATATATTGATGGAGTTAATCGTTATTTGTAAAATATATGATATTGGTGTACTTATTTTATAATAACATCACATATAATTTTTAAATTTCTATTTAATGTGAATTTGAAAATATTTCTCATGTGTGTGACAGAGTAACCCCTTTCAAAATGATGTTATTCGTTTTTTTACTTAAACATTAAAAAGAAGATAATAATGGAAAATTAAATTATTTTATGTGATATATTTGAAATAAATATTATTTTATGAAGGTAATAATTATTTACCTTCATATAGTTTCATCAATCGAGAACATTGAAAAAACGTTCATGAATACATACCCCTTACCGCCTCCTTTGACAGTGTAGTTCATTTTCTATATCTAACGTTAATGGATTACCATGAATACATATATAATGAATATATAATATATTTATATAATATTTAAAATCCTATATATGATGTAACTAAGACCAAAACTGAAGCTCCAAAGATACCAAACCCAATCATTCATGAAAAATTATACTACTATTACCCTAAATAGGATTTTAATAAGGAACTGTTAATAAACCAATAATAAATGGTCATAAGTAAATAATAAATGGTCATAAGTAAATAATAAATGGTATTATACATTGGATTATTTTAATTTAATACAATTATAATAACCCTATATTTATTAAATATGAGTTTTAAATGTGTATAATGAATGTAAATACATAATTTAATGGGATTTCTTTTCAAAATATCTCTTTAGTACATAAGTTATGTGATGCACTTATAGTCTCTTTTGAGGTGCATAGATAAACCATTAAACATGTTATATAATTAATTTGTTTCACATTATGATTTGTATTTTTCATTCAATGTTATTCATTAATGTTTTTATGATTTAAATGTTATCAAAGTGGTAAGGGTCTAATGTTAAAATCTAATTGTTTATTGAGATTTTTTACGATAATGATTTCGAGGATGAAATATTATGAGATACTTATAAAAAACATCATGAAATTTAATATACTTTTCTTATTTATATATAATAGATGATTTTAATTCATTTTCATCACTTATTTTACTTTGTATTCAAAAATAATAATTTTAATGAAAACTGGTTTTATTTCTCTCTTTGGTCAAAAAACCATTTTCTTCCATATCCATGATTAGATAAAATGTTTTCAAGAATGTTTAAAAGGTCCACTACAATTATATAAAACCAAGAATACCATTTTCAATTTTAACATATCTTTTAATGGAATATTATCATTTTTTCCAAAATAAGGATCATTTGTATTTTTCGAAAATTGTAAAAGGATTATTGGTTTTACCATGTACGACATGGAAACTATTTTCCATTAACATTAAAATTAAATGTTTTAAATATTTATTTCTAATTTTTCATTTTTATTTTCAAATAAAATATTTTTCAAAATTATTTTTCCAAAAGATTAATATTTATAAGCTTATTCATAAGGTGAAAAGGCTATTTTTCTCAAGAATTGTTCAATGTGGTTATTCAAAATAATTTTCAAACTATGATGATATCCTTTGATGATACATTTGATTTAGAGGCTATATATTCCAATTGTACAATACTTATACTTTATTTGGATTATTTATGTCCATTATTATAAGATATTATAAATCATATTTCTTTTCTATGGGTTATTATGTCACGAAATGGTTACAAAACCAATTTTTTCATGGGATATGTTAGGAGGAATGTTTAGGATGTTATGGAATAATAAATTTCAGTTTCAATGAAGGATGGGATATATATATCTCACTAATATTCTGTTGTAAATAAAAATATATGTTCTAAAATAGTTTGAATAATATTTTATCCAAAGAAACAAATAGGGTATACAAGAGGTTATCCCAATCCCAAAGTAGGTATAATAGTAGTTTTCCTAAAAATAACATGTTATTAATGACTTGGTGGATTTCCATCACATAAGAATTATTTTCTTATGTGTATGCCACATATCAATGTCTTTTTCCAATGCTATGATCTTTTGGAACATATACTTTTATTCCTTTATTACTCATGTATTTTTAACTAACAACATTTATGCCATGAAAAATGTTTATGATCAATGATATTGAGTGTACTATTTTCAAATGTTATGATCACATTATAAATACCATATGATCATGTTATTTTTATGTGATAACTGATATGTCCCCTACTTCACCTTACAGGGAATATGAGATCACCCATTATTATGTTCTCTCCCTAGGATAGGAATAAAGGTTTTATGTACGATAATTATATAAAGGGTTCTAGATATGATTAAATTAGTGGGAGAAGATGTAGAGAACATATAAATTAGTTTTATTTATTTATGTTTTTCAATGGCACTATACTAAAACAATTTTCCCATTGATTTTTTTATTAATTAATTTATTATTAATCCATTAAGATATAATATTTTTGTATGATAAGTCCACTTCATTATATGAATAGGTAGAGATCCAGGTATATGTTTGATTGAGAACTCACCCTCCCTTTTAGGATGATGATGAGAAAACTCTTCATGGAACACATCATTATAGCCCCTCACAATTGGAATACCTTCAAACATGATGGTATATAATATCACTATCATTTGGATAATATATAGTTTCTCATAAGGTAATAATATCTATTCTTGAATAAAAGATACTATGTGAGATTAATTCTCCTCCTTACACTTTTATATATTCAAAAGATGACATAAGATGTGTTGAATGATTTCCTTATTAGGACAATTGATATTGGATTTATATAAGGATATCCAATTGATTCCCCATATAGAATAAAACACCACTAATGATATTATAATGTGATTTTAAAGGAAATTTATTTCACAAATATTGACATGGGAGTAGTAAGATAATTAGGATAAAACCCTTTATCTATTTGTTTTTCTCATAGATAGCCCAACCACCATGTTTTTTGATAGCCTTTCAATAGTTTTAATAATCATTCACGAAATTAGAGAATTCATAGAACAAAAATCAAATCGTACATTCACTATTCATGAATGAATAACTAGCATACCTATCACTAAATTGTTTATGGGATCCACCAGATTAGTAGTAATATAATATTCAATTCTATACTCTATGGGCCATAAAATGTGTTTTCATTGGTTTTCATTGATATACCTTAACTTATAGAATTTTTCTACATTATTTACATGCAACATTAATTTAAAATGCTTCACAACCTGACAAGTATTGATCTGAACCTTATTTTCTTCTTCTATATTATTGGAATTCTTCAATTCCCTTCAAAATCCATTTTATTAGTTCCCCTCTTCTCAACATTTCAAATCTCGCCTGGATCCTATCCAAAATACTATAGGATTCTTCTTCCAGCACATTCTACATTTGAGATGTTATGTTGTATTCCCTCCATGGGATTTTTCTATTTATTCTCTTGAAGAAAACTCATTTTTATGGGTTTTGTCTCCCATTCCACCATACCACATAGACTAACCAATCATCATCTCAACATTGAGGGAACAACATACGATCTCATCAAAAATATCAAATTCATGAGTCCCAAATTATTTTTATAGAATTGGATTTATTCAAATAAATAATCAGTCCACCATTAATTCAGTACTAACGATTTATATATAGGTATACTGTGAAAACCATATTAAGTTTTCTTCATACACTCTGATAGACTTTTCTTCATTTTGATTTAGTTTTAGGAACTCTCTATTCATTTATTGAATGTGAGATTGGGGAAAATATTTACTGAAACATATTTTACTGTTTTATTTCCATCGCATTGATTTAATATCCACTTTTAATTTTTTTATCAGTGTCCACCACTGATAAGATTCTACCCTAATTCAATAAATAGACAATAAAATTTTCTATTGATTTTTTCATTAAATTAAAAATAATTTCTTCTCAATGTATTAAATCCTTTGTTACATTATTAGTTGATCAAAAGATATACTAATGTTAGGAGGACTTTATTACATAAAATACTAGACTATAGTATTCTCAGTTTTAGGGGGAGGAATGTGTTCTTCATAATTCATGTAATTATTTATAGCATGAGATATTTGAGAAAGTACTACATTGATGTTCATATATAAATCTCTAATAAAGTTATGAAAATAATTGGGAAAACATAAAATATCATATCATGTTGGTTGTTGATATGGTATAATTTAATTCAATCAATTATCTAACAAGAAAAAATCATAATTAAAATACATTAAAATATCAAAGGTCGACCTATAATAATAAAAGAAATAAATTATATATAATATGTATTTCCTAAATTATGAGTATCTATGTCTTAATCTTGTTTATCCATATTATGGTTTCGTATTAGGTTTTCTTACCTAGAAATTTATTAAAGTCTTTCATGAAGGTTAGTAAATTGTTTTAGGAATTTATAGAGCATATCCAGTGGGAGAGTCATACTAGGTTTGTAGTAAGGATCATTTATCTGTACCAGGTGACGATTAGGAACAACCCAATGTACCCTTTTTATTATTATTAATCCCAGTATAAACTATTCTAGATCCAAATCCACTTGTAGTCATAAAGAAATGTATGTATGTTAATGTAAACCACTTCATTAAAAATTTACTATGATTAACGAATGTTTCTTATTTTATGTATTTTATGAAAGTTTTCACCTTTTTTATCATAATACCCAAATATAAATATAACTTATTATCATACCAACTAAATCTAAATAATATGTAGAAAGATAATATTACATTATTTTAAAACAAAAATATTTGATATGTCCAACCCATAAGATCATGAGGTCCAGTGTCTTTGAAATACATGGTTCATGATAAAATAATGGAATATTAGATGATGAAATTATAAATTAATTCTATATAAGGATATCATTAATCCATTTGATCTCATAAAATTGAATTGGATAAATTGGAGACCAAATAAATGAAAGGGGTGAGAAACAAACCCAGTAAGTGTGTAAACAGGACAAAAAAACATAACATGTGAGTCAATGGTACAAAGTGATATCCTAAAAGACACAAATCAAGATTAATAATTTGTAAGAATAAAATTTCTAACATTTTATTGTAATATAATGGTATCATGGTAAATTTTGGAGTGATATAAAATATGACATAAAAATGGGTCATGGATAAATTCTATGAAAATATCACACGGTAGAAAAAGTCCCATAATGGATAGTATTTAATCCATATTCCCATACATTACATCTCATGTTTCAAATTTTTTACTTAATGAATTGCAGCACTATTTGGGAACACCCATCATAAGAATTACCCATAATGCATAATCCATATATTTACCTTCGGAATTAGAATGTGTTTTATAATCGTTCCTCTTATTATAATGAAAGGAATTTTCTTAATGAACGCATATGGGAAATTGGAATAATGCATGTATTACCACATAAAATGAAGGGTGATAATTCTAGGTATATAAGTGAGAGGCATATATATAGAATTTATATTCATACCATAAAAATAAATAGAGAGATAATGTGAGTTATAGGGAGAATGGTCATAACCTGAAGATAAGGTTTGTTTAGGGAGATCCAATACTATTATCCAGGATCATCACATACGTTATCAATATTCATGAATAGTAAAATTATGCTATTTAATTAAATTAATAAAAAAAATTATGAATATTATTAATAATTTTATTTTATTTATTATCATGTTATATACAATTACATAATCATTTAGGTCTATGTGGTACATTTTGATGAAGTTTGACACATCTTTCTAAATTTTTTTTGGAAAGTTTACTAAAGTCAAAGAGATTGTTCATTAATTACCGATATATTAATATTAATGATATAATATTCTTTTTTATGCCAATTATATCTTTAGAACTAATCATGATTTATTTTCACGAATAAAACTATGTTATCATCATAGAGAAAGTAATTCATATGTTCGAATGAGTAACGTTACCATTATTCAAATTTTATTATTGAAACAAGGTAAGTGCTATGGTATCCATAAAAATGATTTTTATTTCATAAATATAATAATATTTATATAAATGCACTTATATATATTCAATCTATGGGATTTAGTAATTAAAATTGAATAACATTGTTTTGTGGAGGGGGTAATCCACAAGTACGAACGAATGATGATATCATTTTTCTATGAAGATAAATTTAATAAAATGTATAATATATAGATTTTACTGAATGATAATTATGTAATAAATATCATATATCAATATATATTATACAAAATCATAAATACTCATGAGATGAGATGGTGGAAAATAAATAATATTGGTTTGTGATGTGGTAGTCCACCATAAACACAATTGATGATTTCATTTCTCATTTTATAGAAGAAGAGACGGATTTAGATTATAACATTAACATAATAAAAACTATATATATGATATATAATTATTTTATTATATAATACATGTTAAATAAAATTTAAAGCAGGTTGATGAATAAATAAAACAAAACACTCGATTTAGAAGAAGGATAAGATTTTCCATTTAGTAAGTGAGTTGGCGAAGAAAATATCAAAAAAATGTAAATTTGTGAGGTTTTATTGCATTAGAAACATTTTAAGATGTCAAAAATTCCTTTAAAATAGTTATTAATAAAACATCAAGAAACTATGTATCTCCAAATTGGAAACATATATAAACGTCATTAATTAGTGACACATTATTTATTAATGTTTTTGAGAAAATTTTAATTTTTTTAAATTATGTTTTAGCATCATTTTTAAAAATATCATTTTTTACATTGCACCTCACACACCATTGGAATTGGTTTTCCACACTGCAACAAACATGATCCATGCACTAGACTTCATGGAGACAGAACCCTCGCACAGACATTGCACCACACATACGTGTGGCAAAGACAACCAATGATGAAAATTGGATTCCCCTAAAAATTGATCAAATAACTGCTAGGGTAATACTCAAACACCGAATCAACTCACTTATACTAGTTTTGATATATAATTGTATTATTTTATATTTATATGTATTAATAGATTTCATTATTTTAAAAATTGATCTTATATATATTTATATAATATAAATATATGAATACATATATGTTTATATGTTTATATTATATATTATATGTTTTAGGGTTTTATATATTTTTATATTTATATATAATATTATATATATAAATATATGTTTCAATTTTATATATATGTTTATATTTTACATTACATATATTTTTATATGTTATTTATATATATGTTAATATTTTATATTTGGTAGATCTATATATGTTTAAATATTTTGTTTAGATGTTTTATATATCTATATGTTTATGTTTTCAATCTATATATATGTTTATATTATATATGTATATATTAATATATATATTCCTCTATTATATATATATATATGTTTACAAATACATATATGTTTATTTTTGTGTGTGTGTTTATAAATATATGTGTGTGTGAACTGAAAACTATCATTTTTATTGCCATTGAAAGAAAAAACTAATACAAGAAAATCATGGAGGATGAAAAAAGTGAAATCCCAAAGAATCATTAATCACAAAATTCATCCACTAAATACGAAAAAACCTATATTAAGGAAAAAATAAATAATCTGATTGGGTGAACCTATGGATTCCATGAAATCTGCAACTTGGTTCCCATCCTTGTATGTTTGATTGATATAAATAAGATTACCCAAAATATTCATGCACTTTTTGATGCTATAAATGATATTCCATGGAACCCATCATGTACCTGCTAATGCTTTTTAGAGAATTAAATAATCTATTTCCACAGCATTAAGAGTAATATTCTGATACCCGTACATCTCCAAAACCATGAGCATAGCCTATTCTTCAGCCTGGAAAACGTCGCCCCTACCATAAAATAAACAAAATGCAGTAACAACAAACCTTGCCCAATTATAAATGACCCACCACCTCTCATCTTACCCTACAAGGGATCTATCCGTGTTGAGTTTTATGACGAAGAGGAGGGTATGGCAGCATTCCCAGTTCCCATGACCCAACTCCCTGCTTCGGCTGGAAAGAAAACAACTGGTTATCCTGGCTTTCACCAATGGTACATCTTGACATCCAGTACACTCCCAGAACAATTCCTGAAGAGAGTTATTCATTTTAAAAATAATACATGCCTGGTTACCTCTAATACTTTTGTGCCGCACATCATTCCTTGCTCTCCAAAGGGTCTAACATTCTACTAAAACCAAAACAACGCGTGCGTTCCTTTCAGGTCCATGACTGCTTGCTCCTTCAAACCGAGCACTTATGAAGCTTTCCATCATCCCTCCCTATCTGTTCAACCCAGTGAAAGCACCAAACACTGGCCAGATCCATCTAGCCCATTCACTATCAAGAAACAGATTCCCTAGTGATTCTTTTTTTGGGCTCCTAGCAACACCAACACCTGGAGGAAAAGCTAACACCCATTTGCTGAATGTTATCATTAGTATTCAAAGCTTCATTCCTTTCCCACCACAATAAGAAAATTAAATTTTTATGGGACCTCCTTGCACCACATAGTCTCCCCTCATGTATCATCATTATTTGTATCCATCTTCACCCAAGAAAAATCCTTCAAAAAAAGACATGTGACGAACATCCTCTAAAAATAAAATTATCATGCTCATTATTGATAACAATTCAATTGAATACCGTCCATTGAATATAATCCAAAATGGACTGAATAAAACCATAATGACCACTAGCCTCACGAAACGATATATTCAGTGTGGGAGATCCTGGAAACCACAACCTACCAGCCACCCAATCTTGCAGCCAGAAATTAATATCACCACTTCCAACCATCAACCTAGAGTACTAATAAAATACCTCCAGGTAAGGGTGAATCATTTTCCAAATCATAGAGGGTCTTACTATCTTCTCATTCACATTGACTCTATACTTGTCATGTATTATCCTACCCCAAATTGTTCTTCCTTCTATAGCCTCCGATGAATGTTTGGCATGTAGACCATGCATTGTCAATGAAACACTCTTCATATTAATGCCTCCATCTGAGAGTTGTTGTGAAAGACGTTTTCCAGACGCCCAATGATATATATGTGTATGTATACATATATATAATTATAATTGTGTGTGTGTGTGTGTCTATATATATATATATATAATTACCCATGTTTAAATACACCGGTAGAAAGGCCACCAAAATAGCCTTGTTTTATGAAAACATGACAAAATTTAAAATATACATTTGTATATATATATGTGTGTGTGTGTTTATATATATGTGTGTGTTGGTGTTTTAATATATAAATATATATTTATATATATTTGTTGATATATACGTGTCTATTTTTATATATATTAATATTTATATATATATCCCTATATATATATATTTACATTGATGTAGGGAGATGGGCTACATAAATATATATAATTTTATCAATGGTTGCAAAAAAATTCAAAATTTAGTGACATTGTTAAAAAAACATTAGTACAAAACATCAATGAATTCATGTTTTTTTGTTGAAGACATTTGTTAATGACCAAAATCTATTTACTATGGGAAGTATCACTTAATCCATGTACCTATAAATTTGATAAAAAAATAATTGGAAGTAATATATGCTATATCCTCAACCAATATAAAAAATTGTCATGTTTTAAAAAATTTATTCTTTTTATCTTCTTGGTTACTCACATTAACCATATTAGTTTTTCGCCATCGTAAATAATATTTTACCTCTGTAATTTTTCATTTAATCCTAAAAATAAAACAATCATTTTTATATAATTTAGACCCAATGATTATAAATATTAAATCCAATAAGAACAAATACTATCTTTTTTGAAAAATAATGTTATCACAAATTTATGTAAGGTGAAAAACACCATTTATACCATATCAACAATAATTAAATTTTTAATTTTATAGCTATTCATTATTTAAAAATAAGAAGTTGACCTTGTTTAATAATATTAATTATAATGATTCAAAATAAAGAATCCATTTTATTAAATTTAATATAAAATAATTGGAATAATTTTATTTATAATTAAACCTATAAAACGTGTCGAAAAATGATATTTGAAGAGTTGTATTTTCAAGAATAAGATAATAATACATTTAATATATGACAAGAAATAACCATTATATACATTTTAAATAGTATAAGAAGACATATAATATTTAAATACCATTTAATAAATTTAGTATTATTGGTTATTTTTAAAAAAATGTTATTCATTATCCTCTTACAAACAATTTGTAGAAAACCTTATTTTCTTAGATAAAAATAATTATATTCAAAAATCCAAAAAATTATGAGTCAAATTAAATTAGTTGTATTATAATAATAAATGGTTCATATTTCGTATAAATAAAATTTTTAAAATATATTATGAAATTTAAATTACTTTATTTAATGAACAAAATGAGTGTATTTGAAAAATTGACAATTTTCCCCATTCACTGAAAATAAATCATTTCATGAAAATAAAATACATTTAATCCATTTAAATTTTAGTATAATGAAATAAAAATGTTTTTTATTTTATAAAATACCATTTATTCATATTTAGGAAATTTATTATAACACTTGATCTTGAAAAGTGAAAACAATCAGTTATTGAAATGAGCATAATTTTATATAGAACAAAAAATCTTCATTAAAAAGTGAGTGATAATTTACAAATAATTAATCAATAAATTTATATTGTTTGGGTACATTATAAACATTTACTAAAAAATTATTCTACTCACACTTTCCAATTTAATGGGTAGTTCAAAATGACCATACTAAAATAGTCATGATTCATTTATTCTTGGTGTTTCTTGTTATATAAATAAAAAATATAGTTTTATTTTTAAAAATTAAGGGTGTTACAAATTAATTTAAAAATGATATGATATTATACATAAGGTTTCCTTGGTTTCTTTTGGGGAAGGTGTATTATTGGGGTTTTATTTTGATATTTTTTGGATATTTAAATTTATTTTTTGTTCTTCCATTCCTAGATTGAGATGCATTTGAATCTAGAACTTGACATGAAATTGTCGGAGGTTTCACCTTCTAGAGTGTTCTTATACACTCTAGATCATGATTCATGGGTTCCTAGGACATGTATTGTGCACTAGTCATGACTCATGTAAGAGTGACCAAACAAACTTGACCCTGAGTAATTAATGGTGTTCTTATCCTCCGTGTGTTGGCATTGTACAAATTTTACTTGATATAACTAATTATGATGAAATGAAAATTTCATGATGGAATTATTCTATGAAATTATTTAATTGGGATTGGTTTTAGTACTGTGAAAAATGGGATATTTTTATGATCCATTTTAAATAAATCATATTTACTAATTATCATTCCATGTTAAAAAAATTTGATAATATAGGGTTATTATATAGAGGCATGATATAGTACACCTAGGTGGGATCACAGTGATCCTTTTCAGCTCACATCCTACACATGCCTTTTTATTTATATGGACATGGAATTATATTGTGATTTAGTAAAAAGAAAAACAACACAATAAGGTGGTTAGGTTTATGATATCTGTGTATTAGTAGCTGGTGGCAGGATGGTGGGACATTTTCTATACATGCACATGAATTAGTGATATATTTATATAGTTGTATTTTTTAAATAAAAATGTACCATGGAGTATGGGTTAGCTTCTTTAATTTATATCACTTCCAATTTTTCTCATTAGTTATGGAATATATATTTTTAGTTATCATTCTTTGTTCCATTCCATTCTCTTTATGTTTACTATTGATATTTCATAAAGGATTTCTTAATGATGGAACAACATTGGATACTCATTCCAAGAATGTGGGTAATTCATATGGGATTCTCATTGATTGATTATATTTAATTTGTTGAATATAATCTTGATCCCAGAGGCTATTATGATCTTATATGGGCATGGTATGTGGTATGTTATATACATTGATGATTTTTTTAAAGGTTTTAGAGGAATTCATATGCTGGATAAACATACAGTGGACCATGGATCTTAACAGATTGGGATACAAAAGAATAATTATCCCACCCATGATTTTATAATTTCTGTAGTTCTATATTCACTTCTGTTTTGGTCATTTTATCTTTTTTGGGAGATGTTGAAAAAATATTCAGACCATGATATATTGATTTATGTATTTTCTTATAAGCAAATGAGTCTCATATAAACGTGGTTGGTGGAGTACCTTAAGAGGTTCTATTTTGTTATCACAAATACCGAGCGGAAGGGAAATGATAGTGTGGGTGCTCTTAGTTGGAAATTTCCTTCACTGTCTACCTTGGAATCAATGGATGAGTGGAACCTTATGAGGATCCTCCTTTAAATTCCATTAAAACACTCAAAAAGATGATTCAATTATTGATGTAACCATTTCTTAGTTATAAAAATAAATCTATTAGTATATTTTTTAGGTTCATTAGTATGATGGAATGATTATTGGAATCTGAGAATACATTTATGGAGGGGGACTATTTTTCAACAGCATATCACTTTTTATGTTTTTCTCCACTTTGGGTATTAGTTTTTCTTTCCAACATCTATGTGGAGTTCATTTTTGTTTGACTATCATACTTCTGTATCGAACATTGATGAGGTTATTTGAGTATATTATATGACATGAGAAAAAATAGTGCATTTTTATAAATTAGGAAATTATTGATTTTGGGTCCCATTTTTACACCTACTAATATATAAATAAGATATTATAAAACATTATGGTCAGCTCCATACACATACTATGTTAGTTTTGAAATGTGTGGATGTGTTTGTGGATTTTTTTTTGAGATTTCCATGAACTAAAGGAGTAAATAATGATATCAGGGTGGTGATTGATTGGTTGATGAAATCATACAATTCTTTCAGATTATGTACATCACTATGGTTGATGATTAAGGTAACCTATATGTGTAAGGGATCATGAGGTCAAATGGGGATCCCTCTCCCATCAATTCAAATTGTGATTATTGGATTAATTTTATATTCTAAATGATTTTCCTTGGTGACATGAGTACATAGTTGAAGATGAGTAAATCCTAGCCTCTATAGACTTACATTGAAATATTGAATGTTATTAAGATCATTGATTATATGTTCCATTCTTATGACATTAATTTTTCTGGATTATAGGGTATCCATCTAGGACTTGTCCAGATTTCTTATAATAAATTTTACCAGTCATCAATCAAAACGATATCCTTTGAGGATTTCTATGGTTACCCATTTAATTCAACTCAATGATGGGAAGAGTTAGTAATGTCTAATGTTATGTGATTGAGTCTCATTTATGGTATGTTTTCATGTCTATGGATATATTATGTTGTCTATTAACATTATAGATTCAATAAAATAGTATAGGACAACCATCAATGTCATCCATTAATGATTTTTAGTTATTGATCTAATTTTTATGAATGATTCTCCTAGGTAGGGTCATCTTCATGTTAGTAAAATGATGAAGTTGGATCCAAAAAATGTGGGACCATTTTAGGTCAATAATGGAGTTCGTATAATTTTATATCGATAAGAATTGATGGTTCAATTGACTAGTATGCATTATTTTTTGCACATATCACAACTCTACAAATATCATCATAAACCTTCTCATGTATTGATTTGGAAATATATTGAAATATATTTAGATGTTTTATTTGGGGAGAAACTATTATAGATCATTTATTTTAAAGTGAAATTACTATATGGAAGGTAAATTTTTTTAGTCAGAGTGGTATTGTGAAAAAGATTATATTCTTGGGTCACTAAGGACCACAAATCATTAATGAGTAGAGAGTAACCTCCACTCTTTCTAGATAACCCACTTTCCACATGACTTCATGGTGATAGAATTTTCAATGGTTGGGAGGTTCAAATATACGCGATAAAAGTTACACTATACGTTTTTTTAATAGTCTTTTTCTTGAGTTCATAGTGCATCAAGAATGTTTTGACAGTTGTTATAAAATTCTGGGATATGTGATTTGACATGATTTTTTTATAATATACGTATATGTTTTAAAGTTTAAATATGTTATGAGGATCATTTTGATAGAATGGTTTTTTTCATAAACTCTTTTACACAATAAATAACCTTTTAGCATCATAATATAGTTTATTGGGGAGAATTAACTTGGGGACACATGTTTTTCACTGTTCATGATTCATGGGAATCTTATGCCATTAGAAAAATTTTTGTGACGTAAATTTTACATGACCTGTAGATTTTATTAATAATTAATATAACCCCCCCTAATTTATCATTACTCAATCCTTGTTAAACTATATCTATCATATAGGATATTTTTGGGGTTTTTTCTCCTTCTAGATCACATTGTTCAGTGCTCGATCTATATTGTAGTCCCACTACATTTCACACACTAGAGACCTTTGTACATATTCATTTACATTTATCATTTAATTCGTATTGGGATGAGTTTATATGATATATTTATCATTTGTTTTTTCTATATCTATTTTGTGATCTTATTATCGGGGCTCACCCTATTCTTCATTGAGGTACAGAAGGCATTTATAAAAAAATATGTTATAATAAATTTTCTTCATCAACATTTAATTTATTGAATGTGATTATAAGAAGTGATAATCAATTACAGGGACTCTTTTTTTTGTTCATCATTAATTTATCTGTTGGTGGGTCCCTTGGAAAGTGTTTTTTGACGTGAGGATGATGTGTGTGTTTCCATCTCTAGACTATGTTTTGTGAAGTCTTCATTACTCTTGTTTAGTTAATTGGTATTCCAAATTAAATGGAATGATTTACAATATTGTTTAGAAAAAAACATATTTTGATAAAAGGATTATTGTCCACTCATTTGGGAAAAATATAGATGATTTTCAAATCATTAAGAAATTGAATTTTTAATGGGGTTTTAAAGAAGGATTTAATGGACACATATTTATGTAAATTGTACTGTGAAATTTGTAGTACCTCTTGAAATGATTTGTTATGAAACACATGGGAGACATTGTTAGTTAGTTGGGAGGTGTAGTACTTGGGATCATTTTTATATTGTTTGGATGGTTTACCTTGTTTCTATTCTTCCATTCCTGTATTGATATGGACTTGGCTCTTGGAATTGGCTAGAAATTGTATGAGGGTCTACATTCAGAATGTTTTTCTATTACCAATTCAACGATTCAACGGTATATAGGACAAGTAGTTTTCACTAGTCATGACTTTTTTAAGAGTAACCAATATAACAATAGTATGTTTTATCTATTGAGATTTTATCTTTTCTGTCTTATATTTTTTCTTATTTGACTCAATATGCTTGTTTTTTGATGAAATTGAAATGAATTGTTGGATTTAATATTTGAAACTGTTTTACCCAAAATTTATTTATAAATAAAAAATGGGGAACTATTTACCATGATTTTTTATATTAAAAACGTAACATCTTATCACTCTAGGTTTTGTAAATTGAGAATATGAGATTGCTGTATAAAGACTTGGTATGGGACACCTACATGGAATACCATTGATTCTACTTAGGCCACACTCTTCACACCCATTCAGTGGTGATTAAATTCAAATTTTATTTTGATATAGGAAAAAGAAAGGCCCACATTGAGGTGGAGAGGATTATATTATGTGGGTATGTTTATCTTGTGCTGACATAGAAGGATGCTTCCAATATTTAAATTCTGATTATTGGTCTTTTTATAGTTTTCATTGTTATTGGACATGTTCCTTATAGTATGGTTTAGCTTCTATGAGTTGTATATCATCCACTATTTCTAGTTGGTTATAGAATAAATTTATTTTTTATTATATTAATATGTTCCTTTACGTTATATGTATATATTCCATGCGATTTGTTTTAGGTTTGGAAAAATAATGCTCTAATTTTTTGATGTCTGGGTTCTTATCACTAGCCTATAGGGATCAAGAATTCCTTTTAGTTATATGTAGGGTAGATTCAGGTACCAATTATGAGGATATATCTTATTGGTTTGTTGCATATCCTACTTGGTAAGACACAACCAAGGGATTGAATACACTTAATGGAATCAATTAGCTTCTGATTTTGTATCACTCTTAAAGAGGATCAAGTTCATAGTTTTTACCTAATTTTAAACTTTATGATTTAAAAATAATACATGACGAAATTAATCATTATTAAACACCATGTTTAAATAATGTGGATATAATTTTGGTGTTCAAGGAATCATTTGATAAATGATACAAAATAAAGTAGAAATATAGAATGGAAGAAAATGAAAAACTAATCAAACATGAATTTTTTGAAAAAAACAACCGAAATATTGTTCTGAAATAAAACATAATAAAATTTTAACTCTTTTAAAACTATGGAAGTTATCAATCTTCAATCATAGGTAAGTAATAAAATAAATTAGGCCTTTCATATGATATCACTTATTTGATTATAATAATCCAGTGGAACACAAAAAAAAAATCACGCACATAATTATAGGTCAATTATTGTTTTTTGAATAACTTCGTGTTTATGTCTAAGTTTGAATAAGTGATTTTCATATTACTTCATTGTTAGAAAATAGGAGACTGAATCATAAATATATAATATTATCTTGTAAATGTTTATAACATAGATCAAATCACATATTTTAACATTTACCAAAAGTTATTTTGGACTAAAAATACAAAAAATATTTCCATAATAAATTATGATTAACTTCGAGGATAAATTTTTTCTAATCAGATAGTAAGTGTAGTGTTATAAGAACAATTTATGTTGTTGAACTCTCATATTACAGTTAATTCATCCATTAAGACTAAATATTCAATAGTATCCACAAACAAAAATTTAGTTGGATCATGTTTACAAAATAATCAAAGAGAAATAGATTAAATTAAATTTCTCAAAATAAATCCCCGCAGAAAATTTGTAATAACTTAGAATAACATATAATTAACAAAAAATACATTTATACTATTGAATATTTGAGTTCATATATTTTAATAATTTATTAAAAATAAAAGGAAAACAGTTTGTAAGAATAGAAAAAAAAACATTCTATTAGATAAAACAACATACCATTATATATGATGAGATTTATCAACTCTAAAAATAATATAAATCTACTAAATCCATTAAACAATCATTCTAGAACTAAATAAGGAGAAGAAAATAGTTACCATAATTGAAGATCAAAATAATTCAACAAAAACATTATGTGATCTTCTCCTCAAATTACATAAAAAATACATTTGATCTAAAAGCTAAATAACATCATGTACTCAACCTCTGTTATAAAAAAAATATTATTGTTAATGAATTAAATTAACACATTAAGTATTTGATAAAGTAAAAAATGGAAGAATCCATAATATTTCATGTTTAATAGACCGTATATTTGTGGAATTCACTATAGAATCCCTCGATATGTCATGGGACATCCAACAAAATGGGTAGAGTAAGAATGGAATAAGAGAATGTATGCTTGCCTTTGATTTTGGATTAAAAAGGGATGCTAGATCCACCTTCAATTTAAAGTAGATAATGGAGAATAAGAGGTATCTAATGATCCATTACTGGAGAAATAAATAGGTGGAAGGGAATTATGTTCAATGGATAAATATATGAGATGAAATAAATTGTGATGGTCAAACTACAATTGATTTGTTACGAAATAAAACATCAAGTTATCACACTAGGAACCTGATTAGGAGAAACTAAGAACCTGATGTCAACCACAAGCCACCCATGCCACTTATTAGGCCAATGGGTACCTGATTTCAATTATAATTTTATCATACTTTTGGACCCCTGTATATGAAACATAAAAATATATAACTACTGGTGAGCCCTAAAAATCCTCAAATAAAATCATTTGAACTCATCTTCAAATAACAATAACCAGATGCAATTCATATAATAAAAAATGAATCCTCAACCAAAACAATAAATTTAAATGACTCTATTATTAATAAATATGAATCTCTATGTTAAGAATACAATGAAATACTAATTTGATTAGTTAGAACATGGTTAATGTCATGACCCCTCCTACCAATGATTTCCCAATGGGGGGAGTGAGATAATGAACCTGAGTCCTTTCTCGAGTAGGTCCTTTGTCTCAAAATTGTGTTGAGGGTATACAGATATCATGATATGGGAGGAATTACCCTCTATAATAAAAATAAGATCCAAAGATAAGATGAAGCATGCAAAACATACTCCATGAAATATTATAATAAAAGACCAAAACTATCCCATAATGAATTTATAAATAAAAATGATATAGATTAAAGTATCCAAAATTAAATAGTCAAAAAATTATGTAGAAGTGAAAACTAGCTTTCAAAGAACTAAGAATGTAATATTCAGCATGGTCCATGTTATCATCTGAGAAAATGGAAAATCATTTTATATTTGAAGGGTTATAAATGAAGTATCATCAGTAGGAAAACCCATGTTTCTCATGAAGATGTGAATGAAGAAAAATAATACACCCTTGAAAAAATAGTTGAACCTACAACACCAAAATAGGACAACTATTTATCTCAACCTCACCGTGGAACACTCAAATAATTACATAAAACAAGTAATGTAATGTAACATGTGAACATCGATAATGGGTACCTTGTAAAAATTTCTTTCTATTATTAAACTCTCATGCCCCAAACATGCATATCCTAGTTCTTCAGTCTATTTTGTATAACACTCGGTGACCCTAGAATGGTCACATTACATCGCATCCATAAAGACATGGGCTCCCCACCCTACAATCATTGTAACATGATTACTATCATGAAAACACATGGGCCACATCCCATCCAAATCCATAACCAATATAGTATGTCATCATGAAAAAGAAGGACATAAACCTCCACCCCCCAAATATATGACCTCCATCGTAATCCACCTCATCCACCTCATCCTAACTAAATTACATAGTGATACATATCATCTTGTCCTAATATAGTTGGACACACCACCCCAACGTATGACCACATCCTAGATGACCTAAGACACCTAGGCTATCCCAACCACCATCTAATGAACTAACAAACCTCCAAACATTGTAGCAAGTTTGTTACCATCCTCTTCTGGAAGAGAGAGCAAGAATTTGTGGGTACCCATCCATCTTCCCTCCTCACCTGATATCAGGAAACACACCTCCCATATGACTATATGGGTGTTAGAACATAGTGATCAAGGTGGGATGAGTGTGTGTGGTAATAAAAAGGAATATGTAGGTATGTACATATAGCCACGAACACAATCCCAAACTATGGGTTTAGAATAAAAAACAAACAACCATATAATAATTATATTTTTTCTACCACCACATTGTAAATTACACCAAACAAACCAGAAGCCACATCACACCACCAAATGATTTCATTATCCATCCAATTCATTTCATTATTAAAATCAACCACATTTTACTACACATCCAACCATTTAAAAATTTATTATTCATTTATCTCCCAATAAATGAACCAAACCCAAACCCTTATAATCATTATTAACCATTTATTTATTCAATAACTAACCATGAATCATAAAAAAAACCACACATCACATGCATCTCATCATACACATCATATCATCACCTCACCATCCCAAAATCAGGAAAAAAATAACCACATCACCACCCCAAAAGAATTACAAAACTAGAACCACCTCACTACCCCATAAGAATACCCAGAAAACAAAAACATCATAGACCCTAAAATCATGGCCAAATAATGACCATCTTACAACTAAAAAATAATTGTCAAACAAAAATGACCTCACCACCCCAAAAATCACATCCAATGAACAACCACCTCACCCCCCCATGAATGATCATCAAACTATCAACACCACATCTCTATAAAAACACACATCACAATAATATAAGAATTACTACACATATAGTCACTTTCCTATCATTTTATTGATTTTTAAAAGTGTATTTTATCACATTAAAATATATGTTAAGGGTGTTATCGCAAAAACCATAATCCTAGTGGAACTATTCCATTAACCAAATATAAGTGGTCACAAAATTTTCCGTTTTAGGGTGACATCTCAATATTAAAAACTAGAAAAATGTTATAAAACATATCATCTGGTGAAAATAAATACCCCAATGGAAATAAATTTTAGCAGGGCATCATGCCCGTACAATTTGACATATTAAAATAATATTAAATATATAAAATAATTTGAATCAATAACCCTTTCCATAGAATTTATTTTTTTTATTTATTTAATTTTGAATAATATAAAAAAAATAAACCATTGAAAAAAAAAGAAAACATCTTTTGTATAGTACATAATAATGAGAAATGTCGGTTTCCCAATATCAAAGAATATTTTATTACATGATGCACACCATATGATGAAACAGAAATGCCTGCAAACCACAACTGTACATAGAAGACCGTGTATCAACCTAAACTACTATTATAAATCATAAAAACACATCACTTATCACACCCTAAACAAAATCAACATCACCCAATAGAATACCCAATAGAAGAATGAAATACAACTATGAGGAAGGATGAAGAACTCACCATAGGTCACCGAAGGGGATCCATCATAACCAACAAACCGTTGTAGGAGTATAGGGGATGGAATATCATCATGGTCACCTATTGATAATCTAAAAATTGAGAGAAGGTGGTATGGAAAAATGAGTGTGATAAATCCACGAAATGAATTTAAACCTATAATACCCCCGTTTTGATGTCGTGTAACCATTACAAGGCATGTAACACACATGTTTTTTAAAATATCCATTATTCACCATAAATAACATCTCTTATAGATTTATTCAATTGAAGTCATGAATTCCATTTACATTTCATGTAATAAATACCATGAAATACCACTTTCTACTTACAAGCCATGAACCATCCAACTACACTAACCATGAACCTCTATTCCATATCGTGTAAATAATAGATGACATGTATATATTATAGAAACACTTTTGCACCTACATCCTTGACCAAAAACTAATTGGACCTCCCCTAAATAGCTCAAATAAACAAAATTTGAATAGTATAAAATGTGGATGGAATGAACATTGCATCAGATACCTCGTAAAATATTATCACTCCCATGGATCCAATGCCATGCCTAGGAGGAAAGGTTTCCAAACAACCACCCCACAAGATACGTCCCAAGGTTCTCTTCATACGTCAAATGGTACCACCAACAATAAGTTTCCTAAAAATGAATAGAAAACATATTTTATAATCTCATCACTACAAATCCAAATAATTTCTCGTCCCACATAAACATGTTTCATCACAAAAAGCTCATCCTATACACATCCCAAAAAGACAACCATCACAACAAACTAACTGCCCCTCCCCCAAAACATGAATCAGGGAAATAAATCCGCCATGAAAATATACTATTAAATCAAGGATAAACTCACTCACAGACATGGTTTCAATCACATCATAGTTAATTCAACATAATTAGGAATCACTACCTTCCCTTCTCATATATTAGTACTTTATAAAATTATTTTATCTAGGAAAACATCACATCTATCAAATTAGAAGGACCCAAACATCAAATATTGAAGAAAAATGGAGAAAATAAAATCTCAATATATATAGGTACATAGAATTTTGTTTCATATATTATTCACATGTACTCTCCTCCAGGCCACAGTGAATCCAAAATAAAAGACCCAAAGAAACATTCTATCTATGAAACACATTATAATGGAGATATCAGATATCTATTGGCCAATCCATGAATGTATAATAATACTTGATATCCATATATCCCTAGGAAATTACATGTGTTTCATTGTGAATATAAAGACTAAGCTGATATATGTGGAAGAAATCATGCATCCTCCATAGCCATGGTAGAAATTCCAACCTATACCCCACCTCACCATCATTCCCTAAAAACTCAAGGATATCAAAAAACTAGCGAGAAACATTACTTCCGCTACTAAGCCACTTCTTCCCATGTTGTAGGGAATCCTTAAATGACAAATGGTCTCAACCTTAGACTTGATGGGCCTCCTCCATCGATAGAAAATACACTAATGTCGGTCTGTTGCTTCTTTCTTCCTCCAAGGAATAGGTTAAGCCCCTTCTGCTTTCACCATACTGCATGGGGATAAAGAACATCCTCCTCCACATCCTCCATCCAACATAGTAGATAAGGACACAATATCCCATTCAAATCCACAAAAAAATTCGTTCTAATGAGAGAGTGATAGATATTATTATAAGAAAACCCAACCAAGGGAAATTATCATACCAAAGATCCACCAAGTTCCAAGATCATTGATACAATATATCCTCCATCTTATGGATGTTCTACTCAATTTTCTTATTAGTTTGAGGGTGAAAAGAAATGTTGAGGTTTAAAAAATCTCCAAAATCATGCTATAATACCATCTAGAATCATGAAGCTAAATGTCCATAACAATCTGAGAGAATAGAGATTGAAATCACATCCAGCAACACCATCACATCCCTGTACATCAAAGCTAAAGCGTCCACTGAACCTGACCAATTGATCACTAAGAAGTGGAATGATATTCTCAATTGATCCCCAATCTCCAATATAGAATGAAAACCTCCCTAATATTGTTTTAACACAATGAGAAAATACATTGATATATCATTGAATTTACACTATGGAATATCTAAATGCAAAAAGAAAATGAAAAAAACCCAATGGAAAACAGTTACCTAATGCGAAAAAAACTCTTTTCCACAAACTATTCCTCTGCATACTTCATACTATGTCACAAAATGGAATCCTTAGATCATGTTAATTTGTAGATACTCTTGAGAATACCACAAATGGTGATCTATGAAACTCACTAAGAACCCCATCATGCATCACTACTTGGAAAAACAACCACCCAGGAAACCACATATAGTTCTTACCATCCTCAGTCCATTACTTTAGAGCATCACCATGGTCAACAATACCACACATAATGTTTCCTTTGAATCTCTCTATAGATCCTCATCCACCTGCTACTTCAGAGAATACCACACTAGAATTTGAAAAAAAAATTCCTCTCCCATCATCTACCCTTTCATCAAATTTTATGTTTTTGAAATCATACAATGCTCTCCCAGAATCCCTGGACTCAAGAAAAAAAATACTTCCTTGAATTCCATCAAATGTTTTCGGTAATAATATATCATTTTCTCTAGTCTTAAGAGATTTAAATACCACAGTCCTAATGAAACATCATCCTCCTCTACTTCCAAAAGTTCACATCATCCAGAGAAAATATATACATAAAGCTCATGTGATCCGTGGAACTACAAAGTGCTCCCCTATGTTGTAATTACACAACTAATTCAGCATAAACACCCTTGCTAGAAACTCCAAATCATGGTTTTAAGGGATACCCTCAAGGGGATATAACTACCTAGACTCACAAATGATCAATTCTCTATTTTATATTAACACACATCCCAAGACAACATGGGAAGCATCACAAAACACCTCGATCATCAGACCCTCCTTAGAAAACATAAGAACGTGAGCATTATCCAACCTCCCATTCACCATCCAAACACTACTTGACATTGATCTGTCCCCCCAAAAGCATGGTGTATCCTAGGAAGAATGGAAATGATCTCGAAACTTGAGGGAAATTGGTGACAAACCACCAATAATAGCATGCACGACAAAGATAACTTTGAACCTATTCCTTATTCAAGGGTGATGCACATAAAATATACCTAGAATTTCAATGGTTATACCAACACACCCTCTTGAGATACCACATTCCAAAGTAAATGAACATATAATGTCCAAAACATACACTCGAACAAATGTTTATAGAGTAGGTGGTCCTAAAAAACCAAAAATATAGGTATGTGATGATGACCATGCTCCACTACTAATTTCGAGTGGTTAAATATGTCATCGATGAATACAACTGTGAACCAATACAAGAAACTCATAGAAAAATAATTTCATATATTCCAATAACATTGAAGGTGAGTTCTTCATAACAAATAACATGAACACATAATTAAACTGTACATACATTTATCTGAAGTATGTCTTCATGATATCTTCCTCTTTCACCCTCAAATTGTGATATATAGACTGCCTAATGATCTTATAAAAACAAATATTCCCTCACAGGTGGTGGAAATTATCTTCTATCCTCATAAAAGTGTAATTATTCTTGACTTTAAGCTTTTTCAAGATGTGGTAGTCTATACGCAACATCAAACTACCATATGCCATTTTCAAAACCTCCAAATAAATATTCTATGTAAAATATGTAACTGGATACTGGATTAAAGGGTAGAGTGCCACCTCAATATGTCTTTCACAAGGATTATCATAAAAAAAAATACTTTGGGAAAAGCACATAAGATACTCGAATCTTATTCCCCAATTCCCACAATGACATCGACGCATAATGAATAGAAGGAAGATCCTACCTCTTTACTACATTCGTGGTTGATGACTTCATATATGCCTAAAACTCACTATAAATGTTTAAACCTGAACCATTTTACTCATTCTTCTCACCATGATACAACATCCATCATTGACATGCGGCTCCACATATCTGACTAACTACCAAAGGGACCTAGTAATCTACTATGCCCTAGAAAAAACTAAAACTGATCTAGATATCCTCTAGCTAGAACTCTGTCTCCACATATAAAAAACTACACACATACATACCCAAATTCTTTATTTGAAATCATGAAAAACCCACTTATAAGTATTATGCTTTTATGCTAGATCAACCCAATTACATTCAACTAGATTTGAATAATGATCCTCACCTACCTATGACACATGTTGATTACAAACATATACCCTAGATGAAAAGAAAACAAGATCATCAAAATCCATGTAGAATATAATATTAATTAGATTAATTATAACACTTTCTTCATTTCAACCTTCCAAAACAAAACAATTAAAATAGGATCCCATGTAATCATGATGCATATACATATCTTAGGTCTCTACCCTATAAATAGGTCTACCACACTTGGACATTAAATAATATTAGATTCCATTAAAGGGATCATGGGGGCCCTAAAAACCTATGTCATAGATAGTATCCTTGGACCATGTCACTCACCAAGTCCAACAAGGATTGTATCCATACCAACCTATAATACCACAAGATTTTTGTGAAATGTTTTTCGAAATAATAAAATCTTTTGATATTATTAATTACACACAACACTAAAAAACATTTCACTAATCCAAAAATTATTTTATCATCGATGATACATCACATATGTTCCATGAAATACCAACTGGTTTTATATTAAATAGAACAACATGGTTAGCATACATTACAAGCAATCTTGAACTTCCTTGATGGATTGCGTAACATGCAAGACCATGTGTAACCTAACAATAATATATTATTAAAAATACTATTATAGTGGAATATAAACTAGACGTTAATTTTGTGGATAGAAATAGTATTATCTAAATTCTGAAAATATGTGGTGTACACAAATATTATATGAATTCATAGGTTACCAATTAGTGAATATGAATCCCAATTGAATATAAGGGAGAATATTATCATAGACACAAAGATATTTTAACCAAGTAAAATTAAAATAATTAAAATTGGTAAGGTTTATTAATTTGATAATTATGTTATATATTCAATCAAATATGTTTTATATTTATTCAAAATATTCGTTACACATAATATAATAACAATTATAATTTTATGCCTAACAAACCTATATTTTTATTAAGGCAATTTTTCCGCATTTTAATGGGGAGCCCATTTGAAATGCAATTTTTTAAAATTTTATAGATTTAGTATGTAAAAATAAATATTATATTTTGAATAGAGACAAAACAATTAGTTTAAGATAATTTTTTGGTATTTTATGAATGGTTTTATCATTTAATGAATTGTAAAAAATAATGGATTTTATTTCAATTTTTTTTTTCATCTAACTTATTTATAAGAATAAATTATATTTATAATTGGATTAGTAGTTTAGTAATATAATATGTTTAACAATTAATCCAATTATGTACATTGGATCCAATTTCGTATTAAAATTTGATATGAAAACATAGAAAATTGATGGATGTTTATACTTTGAAAACCCGTAGTGTTGTCCCATCAACACGAATAATTTAAAATTATTTTAGGCCACTTATGTGATTAGAATTTGGAATAATGGACTAGATATTTGTAATTGGAATATTTTATAATGTTTAATAAGTTAATCTTTGTTTATGATCTAAATTAATAGTAAACGTGATTGAAATTAATCACAGAAGTCAAGGCCAAATTAAGCTTAATTAGGTACTAAACCAAATATTAAGAACTAAACGAGAAAGTAGCATGTAAAAACCCATTAGATGGCCCTACTTGGACACAATAAATAAGTTTATTGAACTTGGTAGATTAATGGATCAACAGTAAACATGAAAAATGTTGGTGGTATTTTCTCTTCCATTATTTATAAGAGTGTCACTATTTCTCCACTTTAAAAGGCCACCACCTATACCCATTTCACACACCTCTAAAAACATTTATGTTTGGATGAGATATACCCTTGTTTCCTCCCAAAATTCCTATCATAGACCTTTAATCCTACCTTTTCTCATAAATATTCTCATGTAATCCTTTTGGCATAAACCAAAATGAGTTACCCGATAAAGAGGTAACATCTTCCATCATGCTACTTTCCTTTATTTTAATTCTCCACCCCTACTCTCTCTTTATTAAATTATTGTCTGAAAATATCACTCTATATAGTTTTATTTTTTATTATATGGTTTCAACCTAAACATACACACTCCTACATAAAATGGATAACAAACATACTATTTCTTTGTAAGGAGAATTACTCCCTCACAAAACGATGATTGTTCATTTTTCATTTACCACCAATCATGGTAGACATTGTAATGGAAAAAATATTTATATATGTCATATATTGTATTTATTATGCCTTTTATGATCTGTATTACTTTTACAACACACATTTATTTACATTCAATTTGGTGTTAACCTGATAATCTCATTTGACGAATTTTGGACTACCGCCCCTCAACGTGATGTCATTCATTCAAAAAACACATGGAATGTATTACGGTTAGGTATATGGAACATATATTATATATATGAATTATTAATTCTACTGTAATAATAATAAGTAATTATATATATATAGTTTGCATTATTTCATTCTATAGGGAATTTAAGGTGGAAACAATGTTCATGTTTACGTATGGATTACCATCTCCATGAATGGTGTTTTCAATTTCATAATCCTATATTATAAATATTATTATAATTACAATATACATTAGGTACCTTATATTTAAACCATAGTTTAAATTCTGTAAAAATTATATAATTACACGGTCCAAATATATAACAAATTGAGACACACGCGATGAATAAATAGAATTTGACCCTAAGTGAAACTATGACATATGATCATTAATAAGAAGGTAATATAAGGTCATTATAAAAAAAATATGGTTATTGATAAAATAATATTCATTTTTTTATTAATGTTTTATAAACTAATATTTATTATGGATGAAGCTTGTATGATTATAGAGAGATTCAAGACACAAGGTAAGGGGAATTTCATCCCACTTTTAATTTCCGAGAGATACATAGTATGTTGACTACTATTTCCTTATGTGTGGTATTTGTACTGAACTTCATTAAATTCTATGAATATAATTCTTAAATTTATGGGTATTTACAAGTCCCTTTTATGGTGTTTATTTCAGGGTGTTTATGTTTCAAAAGATACGAAATCGGTAAAAATGTTTTTCCTCGATTTGCGTTCATTGAGACTTACGATTTTTATGCACATAAACTCTCTATAATGGTTTATATACTTCCATTTTAAATTTCATATCTTGAATTTAATTCATTAAAGATATTTTAATCATAATTTAATTTTCTTTTCCTACATGTATAGTATGATCAACTGTTTCCTAGTTACAAGAGTAAATTGATCCAATCCCATCACTTTTCAAGATTGTTTGTGATTATGATTCCTTTGATGATATCTTATGGTCCATCTCTCAAGAATATTCATGAGTTTACTTATACTATATTTATTCAATATATACTAATTTTTTAGTTCAAAATTTTCACTCTTTGGTAATTAAGATATTGTTTTATGAAAAATATGATCATCCAATCATTAGTCAGAAATCTATTATTTTCCAAAATGATGTTTTCTAATATGTTTTCAAAACTTCATTGAAGATAATTTTCATTGAAAAAGGATTTTAATTTTTTTGTTCTTTTTTCAAATCTTTAATTATAATTTTTATAATATATTTTTATGATTTTTTTTTTCAAAATATTTTATGTTATATATATAATTTTTCAAAGAATAAATGATATTTTAGTCAAAAAATATTATTGAAAGATATTTCAAAATTATTTTCCAGCTAAGATAACATCCATTGGTGTTACTCACTTTTTAAGGATAAATTATTTAATATTTCCATTCATATTTTTTCTCAAAATGGATTATGTTTTGATGGAATGATGAATATGAAACCCGTATCTCTTTCTCAAGTTATATGATTTTGAAATCCCCTTACTATTAGGGGTTATATTCTTCTTATATCCACTTATTATCACAGGTTATAATCTTTGGAAACACACCTATTTTCATGGGTTATATGATTCTAAAACCCGTTTCTTTTCCTAGGTTATGCATTATGATTAAATGAATATGAAACCTACCTCATTCTATAAGTTATGATAGGTTTACATGTTTAGGATACCCATTTCATTTTATGGGTTATGATATGGTTATTTATGATCTTGTGGAACATGTATACATGATTTCATTATATGATGAGTGGGAAATATATCCATATCCATTCCATTGGGTGATGTTTTATATATCAGTAGATAAACTAATATGTTATTGGGAGTGATCCCTGAATACTATGATGTGCACGAGAGTGAACCACGACTACTAAGATGGTATGAGGAGCGGACTCATGCTACTATGATGACCATGGGAGTGGTCCATGAACACTATGATGGTGTGGGGTGTGAACCCATAATACTAATATTTCCTTATAAGTGATTCCTTATCTATAATGAGAATCGTTATATTCATGTGTTTTTCCACAATTTCATGTTTCATTGTAAAGTTATTATTTCTTGAATTATGATCTCTATTTCATTATGATTCTTTTCCTATAAACTTCCAATCTTTATTCCATGACCTTTGTTATAATATTTGATATATAGGGTATGATCTTCAATTGTCATGATCACATTACCATTCCCTTGTGCTTCTGTTTATTCTTATATGTATCCCTTTTTTACCATTATTGAGCGTGTGAGATCACCAATTTTATGTGTCCTTTACCACATGTTATGATGATATGTAATATGTTTGATATGTGTAAGAAGGGTTATATTCAAGAAGAAACTAGTGGGAGATGATGTAGCTAACATATGTACCAATGTTTATGTTTCAATGTTTTTGAAGGCACTATACCAACTATGGTCTTTGGGATTCTGTTTGTATATTGTTTAAGTATTCCACAAAATTTATACAATGTTAATGTTGGAAAAGAGGGGTTCACTATAGTTGGTATCAGAGAAAATGTATAGTCTACCTCTAGAAACTAGTATAATAATAACATAGTTATATCCCTTGGTATATTTCTAATAATATTACTAGGTAGGTTTGTAAGTATAAATATAAGGATGAGTTGATATTTAGGAAACAGTCTAGGGATTTTGGTAAAGGATAGAGTGAGTGGTTTTCTTTTAATACATAAATTTATTGTTACTACATGTGTATGTGGCTCTAGAACAGATATACATAGGGGTACGAACACTGAAAAGATGATTCAGTCATGACTCGGGGAAATCTAATAGACGACAATGGGCCTTATTGCACATATGTTTTGATAGTCCCATGGTATATTCATTGGGAACTAAAAAACTCTTGAAGAACCATCATAAATTATTTATATATTTGTTAGCTATGAATAAAATCAGATAAACCCATTGTGTCATAGATTATTGAATGTTTCATGACTTTGAAATATTATATGTAATTATTTTCAAGGCTAGGTTGTTTTCTTCTATGATATGTAATGCCCACACTATGCTTCTGGTTTTAGTCAATGGAAGGAACTAGAAGGAACCAGATTAATATTTACTGTGGAGTAAGATTTTCTAATGACCAGTCATATATGATGATCACTGGAGTGAAAGATTTTGTGTTCATGCCTAATCATTTTTCATAGAACATGATTAAAAATGTTTACCTTAACCGAGTCTCAGACTCAGCAAAGAAGAGTAAGAAGGAGTTCACTAAGAGTTTGGTTAATGGAGACCGTGGAGAAAAGAAGATTATATTTTCTTTGTGTCAGGAATGTGGAAAGAATCTCCTAATTTAATGTCTTAGATGAACATGAATTATTTTTTACTTTGTAAAAGAATTAATAAAATCAATTTACTACAAGGGAACAATGAATAGTTTGGTTAATGAAATTGATGAGAATTTTTTCCTCCCAAAGTCATCAAGGAAGGTTAAATGTTTTATGTGCGGGGAAAATGGTCATCATAAAACCTAATGTCCAAAGGGAAATGTTCCTAAAGTGAATCAGCTCGGTAGTGTGAGAATTGGTAACATTGTAGATGCTGACAAGACTGCAGACAAAATGTGAAAAGAATGAGGTATTATTGTTAATGGATTAAGTATAATGTAATCAAAGTATTTATGAATTTGGATTCATAAATTATGAATGATTGAATACACAAGGGTAGTTCTAGATATGTTTTTCCCCTTATTTACAAGTTTATGTTGGACTGCTGAAGTTATTTAATGACAAAGTGATATTTTAGAAATGGTAAGGTGACCTGTAATAGGATCCTTATGATAAGATAATTTTGTTTCGATAAAGATATGTTGGATATGAGTAAAAATTTGGACAATACTGATTACCTTGGAATTATATAAATAATTTTTTATAGGTGACTTATTCTACCAATAATGAAGCTTACAAAAATTATAGATTTTAGGAGTTAATCAAATATACATTGGATGGAGGAAAAATGAATGTGTTCAAAAAGTATTTTCTGTAATTTAGGTTGTTTACATGTATTAGGATAATATACAATAAGGGTATTTAAATATTTAGAATATGATGACCAATTGATACATTGTGATATATATGGGAATCAATTTTAATTTGACTTCATGAATCTATTTCCAGTGTATTGTATTTTTCTTTATTGAGAATGGTTATATAGTTAACCATTCCTAAAATCTTTAATTTATAAATTAGAGGATGTATTTAGGCATTGTATTTCTGATGAAAACCTCGGTTAAAAGTCTAATAACTGGTTAATATTATTTCAAGGATATCCATCTTATATATTATATTCTTGTGGTTTTAGAATGTGAAATCATGTATTTCGGATGACAATGAATCAATTGTTGCAAGGCTACTGGTCATGAACCCATGACAGAAGAATGATAAGTGTTTCATGTCAACCACTAGCCTACATGATGTCATGGTTAATGTATAGTTATTATTTTTGAATAAATATTTATGATGAACCATTAGTGTTACTATATATTTTTATAAATTTATTCATGTGGTTTTTCTATGAGGAAAATAGTGTGAATTTTCATTCATTTATAGGAATTATGATCCGTTAAAATCATATTTTAGTGCTTCATTTATCAAGGATAATTTATATACATTCATTCAATGAGGTAATGTATATATTATATATATTTTAAAGCATAAACCAGTTATTAAATTTTGTTTATATATATTTATCTTGAATTAGTCTACATTCTGAAAGATATCTAAAAATTGTTGTCTTAGTTCTTTAATTTTTTTTGATCCCATGACCTTTTAAATAATCAATGATTTTTTAATTTGAGGCCCTCAAATTTACTTTTATCAATCACTTGTTTGTGATTTATGACCAAAATCACACCCTAAAAATATTTACAAAATACCTCCATATCTAATCATCATTCCCAACCAATGTTCTCTTATGGGGAAACCTAGTTATATGTTACTTGGGGTAACCGTTATGGTTCCAAATTTCCATTTTAATGGAATTTTTAATATCCAATTTTACATTGTGGGTTTCTATGCAAGAAAATAATCAAGTATTAAGCCTTTGATAACCCAGATTAATTTTGAGAATGAAATTCATTTTAAGGGGCGTATGATGTTACATGATGATATTTTGGGGAATTGGTTTTCAAATTTATTAATTATTTGATATAATTATATTCACAAAACATTGGAAATATTTTGTCACTAATTCAATCATTCCTTTCACATAGAGCTAAATTTTATTATGTTACATGAAATCCCAACATGGCATACATTACATTGAACAAAACTGTTATCATACATTCCATGAAGGATTGACCATCCTCGATGGCTTACATAACACTTTAGACCAAGTGTAACCTAACTATAACATATTATTTAAAATATTATTTAAATGGATTATAACCTAGTTTATATTTTTTGAAATGGATAGTATTAAATAAATTATGAAAATATTTGGGGTACAAAAATATAATATGAATATAAAGGTTACCTATAAATTAATATGAAAGTAGATTGAATATAAAAGAATATATTGTCATAGTCATAGTGTTATTTTACCCAAATGAAATTAAATGAATTATAATTAGTAACTGATATTAATGTAATAGAAATGTTATATATTCAACATTTATTTTGAAATTTATCGAATATATTTGATATGTGTATGATAAGAACACACACAAATTTATGGTTTAAAACATATACTGTTATTAAGGCATTTTTACTGCCTTCTAATGGAGAACTCAATTTAAATACAATTTTTTGAACTTTTATAAATATAATATTTAAAAAAAATTATATTTGGAATAGCTATATAAAAATAAGTTTATTATAACCCAATGTAGGAAAACGTGTTATGCCGATAAATGAAGGAAGGATTTGGAATTTCAAGACTGTGATTATGTTGTCCTGAAGGTATCACTATGGAAGGTTGTTATATGATTTGGTAAGAAAGTAAAATTATGTCCCAGGTACATTAGTCCTTTCAAAATTCTAAAAAAAATTGGAGTTGAAGCTTATTTTTTGGAACTTCCTCCAAATCTCTCCAAATTTCATGATGTGTTCTATGTAACACTGTTGAGAAAATACATGTTTAACCCAGCACATATACTCACCTATGAGTAAATTGAACTGGAACATGATCTATCTTATTATGAAGATCCATTGAAGATTCTTTATACAAGAGAACAACTATTGAGAAACCGAACGACTCATCTTGTAAAAGTTCGATTGATAAACCATAATATGGAAGAGGCAACATGGAAACCTGAGGAACTTATGATGAAGAACTGCCCAAATATTTTTATGCAGTTATATTCTAGAAATTCCGAGGATGAATTTAATTTAAGGAGATGATAATGTAACACCCCAAGCTTCGATGGTACTTTTCCATTTAAATAATGCAATAACTTGTGTTGTATGTAACAAAGAGTTTTAACACACCATGACCAACCAAACTTTCCGTTATGAATTTTAATACCCACTTTATGAAATTATATAATTTTTATTATTCAAAATGGACTTCATTTTTGGATTCAGAATATCAAAATTTGGTTAGGGTAAATTTTTTGTATTTTTTTGAACTCATTCAATTTTTTTGAATAGTGAAAAACACTGCGTTATAATTTAAAACAAACTTTTTATTTGAATATTTTTTTGTTTTTTAATATATATTAGGTAGAAATAGATGCATAATACTTATACATGTTCAATATAATTCTTTGGAGACATTTTATAATAATATTATATATATAAATTTTTATTGAACTTTTTACCATCTTTTAACCACCTTATAGGTGAATTTGCAAAATTACAGGTAATTATATCGCTTCTGTTAATTGAATTTAAAAACTCCGAGAGACATGGTTTTTTTTAGAGTGTAAAATTTCGTTCAATAAGATGAAAATAATTTTTGCTTAATAGTAACTTTTGACATTTATTTACCACAGTGAAAATTAAATAGGGTAATTAAAGGTACAAAATGATATTATAATTACCCAAAAAAATTTCGTAATTATATTCGATAAGTTTGTTTCGAACAAATTGACCTTAGAGATTAAATATTATCCTTTTGATCCCCTTGGATTATATTTGGACATTTATTATTATTTTCATTAAAGAAAAGTTAAAATTTTTAAATTGACTGATTAACAACTAAACCATTTTTATTTTAGGGATATAAATAAGAAAAATTCGACTAAAAATATTCATTAGAAAGCTAAAAATATTATGTACATAATGGTATTTTATTTATAATTTTTAGACATTTTAGAATAATTTTTTTTGACACAATAATGATGCACTATTTAACTAATTAATGAAAGTGTAAAATAATTGTTATTATAAATGTCCAAATAAATGTAAATTGAGACTTCTGATTAATTAAAATAATTTTATATGTTAATTTTAAATTTTAGTGTTGATTATATATATTTATTTAGAATTTGTAAAGTTTTTATGACATAAAAAACTAAATATTGTCAAAAATTCCCTAAATAAGTTTGTAAAACAAATAGATATTATTAATTTATCTAATTTTTAAAAAATATTAAGGATAATAAATAGGACCTAGATAAGCTTATATATATTAGTAATGAACCACTTGTGGTTCACTAGTCTTTTTATAGTATGTATATTAAACATTTATTATAACAATACAATAATACATTTTAAATGTTAAACTATTTAACTAAGAGTTTAATATAAAAGATAATATTAATATGTTGACCTAATACAATCTATAATATATTGGTTGATATGTTTCCACCCATAAACACCTTATATTTAAAATAAATTAATTTTGAGTCATTATAAACTGAATATTATTGGTTAATAAAATAATATTTCAATCTTTTCTTAATGTGACCCTTACCTACCTTATAAAAGGGTACTTACACATATCTCAAAATCACACCTCCAAAGCCCTTTGTCTTAGAAAACCCATGCTCAATTCTCCTACTAAATACCATAAATGAGACCTAGAGTCATTACGTTGATCAGAACTCTAACCTATGGATCCCTTTTGATCGACTCAAAAGGAAACACCTGATGATTGGGAAATAATTTCACCACATCTTTCACAATTATTTTCTTCTTCCTCTACCTCATTCATTGTTGTTTCCATACAAAAAAAATAACTCCAGTACCTTATAAATAATTTTATGTTATTATAAATATGTTACAACTATATTCATTATTATATCAATCTTATGAATAACAAGTCACCATACATGCGTACGGACGGATTACCATCACCATGTCGTGTTGTAGTTTGTTATTCAAACACTTCATTATTTGGATGGTTATAAAAATGAGTATTACCTATTTAAAGAATAATTATAAAATTTTTATTTTTATTTATATATGATATACCATCCAATTACATATGATTTCTCCATCAATAGAATGATAGTTTTTCTCGTGCGTACGTACAGATTACCGCCTCCACAAACGCGATGAAATTCATCCTCCATCGTAACTATTGAATAATAATTTTCATTTTATGATTTAAAATAATGTTTAATAAAATAATATAATTCTTTATATGAATCAAATACATTCAATCCATAAAAATCATGTCTTATGTAACCAAGCATATAAAGGAAAATTAATAAGTTAACACCCAAAACAATGATACTACTAAAATATTATTAACAAATCAATATTAAAAGATCATATATGATATAATATTTATGTATTTGGTTATTGAATAATATAATAACAATTAATTAACAATTATAAAGGAGTTTAACAATCCCTCGATCAAGGAAAAATACAATGTAAGGGTTAATTCTACAAACTCTTCATTATCCGAGGTTGTTTATACTTGAGTATCTACTAGGAACTCTAGTTCATCCACATCCACGTTTCATAAAAATGTATTTCAAATTTTTTTACTATTTACTAGACTATGGTTAAAATTCATTTATACCCTTGTTTTACTTTTTATAAAATGTTTAAAAATAATATATCCATTGTTTTGGAAATACAGTCCTCTATGACCTTTTCGACAACATTAATGAAAGAATGTTTTCTAACTTATACGGAGAGGGAGGCTATTTTCCACCATTGTTACACCTTAAAAACATCCCATAAAAGATTATATGAATATTTTCAAAATAAATATTTTCTTTTATAATTATATTAATTTTAAATGATGTCAAAATAGAATGAGATATTTCTTTCAAATGGTATTGATTTCATCTATGTCAACATCCTTAGATGGATTTTACACTTGTTGGATATTGATTTATTATTATATAATCTTCCATATTAAATTGATGTATTTTTGATATGCTTGACTATGGATGTGTTATTTTTAAATAATTCAATGTTTATGGTTAAATTATTGGCATTTCGAATGCCAGTTTTTATACAAATGTTTATGTTTGGTTTCAACCTTTTCATATGAGGAAAGCATTAGCCTTAGTAAGTAATGGGTGGATCCCTCTATAGCTCCTTCATGCATCGGAATTTCTAATGAGACAACCTATTTTCTTGTCACAATTCCTTGTTAAAATTGTATTTTTAGTCTAGTCATGATCCCTTGAATATGTAGTTATAATGTCAGAAATTATGCGGTCTATCATTATGAAATTGGATATTGATATTACATGTGATTATTAGACTTGTAGAGTATACATGTGAATAAGTAAATGAAATTATTTGGTTTATCTTTGACATATCATGCTGAAGATAATGTTTAAATGTCTTGTGTTTTAGTCTTCTACATTTCCTTATATATTTATCCTTATTTAGGAAAGATTATGTTATACTCTTATCCTTACTGAGCACCTGAGCTAACATTTTTCTATGATTTATTATTACCAGGATGCGAAGAAGAATATTATAACTAACCTGCTGGGATATTCTAAAGGATATGAATGTGTTAAAAAGAGGCACAATTTTTTTTAATTTCATGATGTAATTTAAAACTTATGTATGTATCTAGTACTTCCAAGGCTACTAAACTGATCGGTCAATCAGGACATCATTCCTTGTATCAGGCCAATGTTATGTAATAGTGCACTGAATCTAGGTAAATGGGTTCCAGGCATTGTAACATTAAAATATTGAAGATATCCAGGAGTTATTTCTCTTGGAAATGATCTAGAAATATTAACTATTTCATAAACAATTAACAATTTTCTCAAAGTGTAATCGTTTGGCGAACTAAGTCATGAGATTCTCAGGTTTTGGTTTTTTATTGATAGCCTATTTTCATGAAGGTTTCGTCTAGATGGAAAATATTGTATTGTATAATAGTCATCACCTGCCATATATACATAGCGAAAGTTCCACAAATGGTGATCAATATTTTTATATGTTTGAATTTTTTGGAATAACTGATTGTGTTGGAGAAACCCAATGAAAATTCTTTATTTGGTATTAGTGTTATTGAAATAATTTATTTATTTTTTAAGGTATATTATAAAAAATGTTATATTTACTTATGATTTATATATATTGGTGTTGGAGATCATGAAAATAGATTATCAAGATTATATATTAACATCATTTAATGATGGAAAGGATGGGTAAATCATGATGAAGTAAATGGTTTCTAAATTATATAGTTAAATCTATAATAAAATATCAAAATCACATGGATTTATTTAAAATATTAATATTATTATCTTTTACATCATATATGATATAAGGATTACATTGGAAAATATATATTTTATTAACAATATAAGATGATGAATTTAATACACATGGTTCGTGATTAATGAGATCCTCTAACATGCATAAAATAGGTACAACGATAACAAAATTTATATAGAATAAAAAATGTACCTATTTATATTTTAAAATATGATGGATTTTAAATTACCACAAATTAGTGGATTATTTTGTTTATAAAATATTTTATATAAGTTTCGTTAATGTCATTAAATGCATTATATTATAGGGATAGAATATATTTTTTACTAAATATTACAACTAATTTGAAATAAATGTTATTTTTTAACAAAAACTTGTTTATATTTATAGCAAGATATTAAAAAAATTGAACAATTTTTACGAGACTAGTGGGTGTATGTTTTCATCTTGTATAAGTTCAAATTGAGAAAAATAAAAGATCATTCTACTAAAAATTAAATATTATTGACCCATAATATCAAAAAATATTATAGGGTGTATAAGTAAATAAAATAAGAAGAGTTACATTTACATTATATAATAATGTATATATCACTTTATATCCTAAATAGGAGGTTTCAAAATTTAGTGAATAAGTTTATGTAAAGAGTTATATATATTTTTACTAGAATGATCTCAATAAAAATTATTGATAGAAAATTTATAATATGATGATGAAGAACATATAAATAGTTGTAAGTGGAAAAAATTATTAAAATCATAACCTTATATTTTATGAAGTAATGGATGTTTGAATAATATCTTAATAGTGTAAAATATTATGAATTTGATTCAAAGTCTAAACCATTATTGAAACTAGATTACTACATAAATTCTACTAAAAAAGTAGTTTAGTGTTATATATTATTAGATGCACACATTAATATTTGGTAAGAATTACATGGATATGTAATCAGTTTAACAAAACTCTAAATGTGTTGACAAAATAATACATTTCTTGTAATATATATAAAAATATATCATTAGATGGGCACCATTATATTATTTCTTTAATATTCTCAATGGTGTTTCTGAATATAAAATGTACAATTTCATACTAAAGGTAGTTTTGAATTTATTATTATTTCGCATTGGATTCACATATATCACATTATATGAAATTTTAATTATCCTCTAAATTATATATTTTGATTTTTCCTCAGACAATTTTCATAAATTATTATTATATTTTTTGATAAAATATTATAGTTACATTGAATATGATTTAATATTGAGATATAAAATACGAGCATGAGGTAAAAAGGGGATTTGTGAACTAGATGAACCCAAAAATATAACACTTAGAGTGTTTACATTATACATTTTCAATACTAGGGGTGAATGTTTTATATTTGGATTTAAACATATCCAAATTCAATATGATGCATATCCTAATAACCTTGGTACTATGATAACATTCTTACCAAATCCTCGAGGCTTATAAAATCAGGGAAGGTTAGGTATGATGTTATCCATCTCATCAGTTAGATCTTAAAAATGATTGAATTTGTCCACTCAATTAAGAATTAAAATAATTTGGTCACTCAATTAAGATAAAATTTCGGATTTTATGACTAAAAATATTTAAATCTTGAGAAATGACTTTCAGTTGGATGAGAGAAATATGTGGTTCTCATCTATAAGGGAAAATTCCATGTTATTTATTCATAAACATAAACAAACTACAAATGGAAAATAAGAAGCTATATATGATTGAAATACTCAGTTTCCTATGGCTAACATATTTAATAGATAATGTAATGATAAATAAATTAATTCATGCATCTGATACAACTGGTTGATGCATGAATAAAGAAACATGAGTTTGAAAGAGAACATTCCAGATCCTATTATATATTAAGAGGAATTTATTCATTTCTAGGGGCCACTCTTTGCTTATATTTTTGAGTTAAATAATTCATATTAGTTATAAATTCTCTATGGGCCTATGGTTTCACTCATAGTGGTTGATTGAATGGGTATATATTTTTTATGAAACTCAAATATTTAATCTAATAGTTTTTTATAGTTTATTATAAAGGTGTGGTGGATGACTATTAACAAGGTGATAATTATGATTTGATACATGGTTATCTGAAATATATCTTTACAAAATTAATTTTAAATATCCAAAAGGTGTTTCAGATATGGTTTTATTTTTTATTTTATATGATATTATATTTTGTGGAATGAAATTGAATCCAAGGGGATATAGTGAATGCGGAGTATTAGTGGGAAATCCCATAAATCTAATATAAGACATTTTATATCCAGGCTATAAAATTTTGTATGATATGGATATATCATTTGGTTAGATATATATGAAATTTTTTATATCATATTCCTTGAATTGGGAATCTTTAAAAAAAATAATACACTAATATCATGTTAATTCACTTCCTAGTAATAGTGTATGGAATAGGCTATTCAGATCTCCTTCACATTGGCCATGATAGGTATTAAATATTATTTGATGAAATAATTTGGGGAAATTTATTTTCTAAGGAAAATGAAATCATTATAATTAAATATATAACTCACACATTTTTCAACATACAAGTAAATTAATGAACACTTAAGAAGTTTCACTCAGATCTATAAAAGGAATCAGATGCATTGAGATGTGATTTCCTTCATTTTAATCACTATTTATGCTCCCTTATGGAAAATCACTACGCACCTATCTTCATACATAATCATTTGGACCATGAGGTACTAGGAGACCATGGATGCTGGAACATCACACCAATGTTTTGGGTGATTCTAATCAGCATTGAATCCCTATCCTAGTACTCCCTCATGTTACTAAATCGTTTGCCAATGTGACCTCAAGTCCACAGCCACATATGAAAAATACTAACAACATGTAATGAGCCTCTAAATAATAATTGTGAGAGACTATAATATTTATAAAATATTTTTAAATAAATTAGGAAATTTTAATTAAGGAAAAAAAATATAAAAAACATTAGGAATAAATAATTAGACAACCAAAGATACGGAATTACCGACTAAATAAATACAAATAATATAGTAATAACTTAATGACATGTTGAATGAAACTATATGGAATGCAGTAAGTCATAAAAATAGATGAAAAATAACACTCAAATAAAGACTACAATGGATCTATTATTGAACTCCCATGTGTGTCCCGTAATCATGTCACATCCCATCCAGTTAGAAACATTCAACTATAAGGTCCTTTTCCGTTTTCCAAACATTCTTCCATGTAATATTCTTTGGTAAAAATTAGTTACCCCAATAGGTTGTTAGTAATAATTAGTAATTCAACATAATTGTGTCAAAGAAAACAATGTTGACCAACAAAATTCTTGAAATATAGTGAAAATAGAGTACTAATTTTAAAAATTACTACTATACACAATGTAAACTCGTTGATATCCCATGCTCTGAGTTGACACTGAGGGTTACTCAAACCTACTTCGGTTCCCTTCCATTGTCTTTTTTCTAAGGGTGGATAATCCTTTATCATTATGGATCACCCATGATGTTGGAATATTCTCCTATTGGTGTTGAATCTATCCTAACATATCATCATGAAATGGACTATTCCATCTAGATAACTAAAATCTCACCATCATGCATACCTGAATCTCTCCCTCAGGCATATCAGAATCTCACCATCAGATATATCAAGAGATCTCCCTCATGAATATCATGAATATTTCCCCAAGTCATATCTAAGTCTCACCCTTAGGAAAATAGAAATATCACCCTCCTGAATATTAGAAATCTATCACTCAAGTATATTAGAATCTCTCCATCTGACATATCATAATATCACAACTGAGCTTATCATAAATCACATCCTCAAGCATATCAAGTTCTCCAACTCATAAATAACGTAATCTATCCCTGAGGCTTATTAGAAATTATTCCTTTATAAATATCAAATTATTTCCCCAATAAATATCATAAATCTCACAATTAATCATCAATCACATCAAGGTAAAATAAATAGAAAATATATTCATGAGAAATTCCAAGGCCAAAAGACACACACCAGATATATCATCATAAGTCTCATTGTTCAATTATTTAAATTAATTTTTTTTATCCAAATAGATTTCATTAAATTAGGTTCCCATGTATCATCATAATTATATCAAACCTCGTACATTTTTCATTTAACACCATGTTCAATTGAAATTTATTTATCCATAATTAACTGAGGTTATTATACCATAAGAAGTTAGACAATTTTTATTTTATTCATCTTAATAAATTAATCTAACATATAATTTATTTTTTCTAGTTTATAACAGGGTTCTAATGTAAATCAGACCACGTCCCAACAAGTTCCAGGTCTATCACACCATTTGTGTTACAATGGGGTTTGGTATCCTTGCCTACATACCCAACAACATCCAATGCTGGTTAAAAAAGGTTTTATATTTATCAAGGATTATCCAATTAATTTGGTCATGCATGAAGTGTACTTTCTTTATTGAAAAATTTGTATATATTCTGGATAATTAACTCAAAAAAATTGGGATTAGGTTTAGACCACCCACCGTGATGGAGGAGAATGAGATGTCAAAAAACAAGAATTTTTTATTTCAACTGACTTCTACCTTGATCAAAAATCTACGTACTAGTATATAATATCATACATGAAATCACATTAATATCAAAGTGGACTCTGAGAAATCACCCTTAAAGGGTATGTAGTCCATAATGTGGTGCACATAGGGTTATAAGTCCAAAAGGTGGGTCCTATTTTGAGATACATGATGCTCAAGGATTTTAAAATAAGCAAGGCATGACGTATACATGACATGAATTGATTTTACATTATTGAAATATCAATTCCCAGATTTTCATTTATTTTCTAAAATCCTATCATACATTATAAAAAACATTAAAAATAATATTTCATGTGGTGTAATATGATATTATGGGAGGATTTAATTTTCATAGAATGTTTACATTGTGTGTAAATATTTGTCACATGTGTTACTTTTCATGACATATTTATATATTGTTTAAATTTTCATTTCTAGTTTAAAATGTGTGTAAAATTTATATGGTCAGTAAATTTTGATGAGATTTTTGATAGGGTGTGAAATAATTCAGTTCATGAATTACATTCATATGATCTACACAAAACAATTCATTTCATTAACTCACCACTTATTCCTACTACACCCATACAACTCTTAAACCATCCTAAACATAGGCTTGAAAAACCAACTTTAAATGAAATAAAACCAAAATCAAATAAATTTAACCAATATTTAATGATATAGGTACCTAAAAACAAGCTATTAAAATCATTATGTGGATACAACTAGGAGGAAGGGATGTGATGGTTTCTTCTAAGGGATCCTAATGACGAAAATGATTACAGACAACAATATAGGCTATCATTAATATACAGTATGAGTTATTCATATTATATATTAGTTGTTTAATTTTAATATTATTATTCATATTCAATTGAGGATTATAATATCTTAATTTTCCAATAACATTTCGTACTAAACATTTATAAATAAAGCTGTTTCTATGAAAAGCTTATGGATGTTATCAATTCATAGGAAATATCAAACATGAATGATGATGTATTATATCTCTCTGATCAAAAGCTCTACTATAAATGGAAAGTGTGTTATAGAGAAAATAATTGATGAAATGAAATAGTATAATATTTTATTATAGTTTCGGGATGGATATGTTCATTTTATTCATTATATCTCACTAACAATGCCACCCATGTATGAATGATTTTGTTTGGTAATAGACTTAGATTGTTTTGGATTTGTTTTAATTTTATTTTTTTCTATCAGATTATTTGTAGAAAAAAATTAAACAGGTATATTTTTAGTTATTAATATACAATGTTTCATTTAAATGTGTTTTTATTATAGGATTTATTATTTGTCCAATTAGATATCAGTTCATGTTGGTTTGATCTGTTTTAAAAATTACATCACACTAAATGAATGGGTTGGATGATCCTTGATATTATAGTTGAATGTGATATATCATTTATTTTTTAGTGATATTATTCATTCTTTTATATTTTATTCTATATAGGATTAAGGTTTAATAAATGGAACTATTTAAAAAATTCAATTTTTTATAGTTATAGGAAACCAGTTACTTTGACAAAGGTATGTAAACATAGAAATAGCGAATTACTATTTTTCATAGAATAACATAAACTTAATTTTGGAATTAATTTATTATAATTTTTTCTATATACGTATAATTATTTCTTATCTTGGCTAATGGAATACAATATTAGGAATCAGTCTTGGGAATGGTTTCCATCTAGTGTTATAATATTTTCCTAATGAATCTCTGAATTATTACTTATTGTATGGTGTGTAATGAACAAAATTATATTTCCAGAAATTATTATTGATTATATATATTGTATGATATAGATTACATGATTTGAGGAACTAGTTTTTTAGTTCATGTATTGTTTTTTTGTTAATAATTCATAGTGTGGGGGAGAGATTTTGGAATATAAAAGTAATCCTTTAAAATTTGGGTAAGTGTTTTTCCTTTTCAGAAAGTGTGAAAAAATGGGTCATTAAGACTTGTGACATTTAAATAAGGTTAAAAATCAGACTGATATAGTTCTAGGAATACCAAAATACAATAATGTTTCAAGTACTATAAATTACTTTCATGACTTTTGGTATACAATTATAAAAATATATATTTAACAATAATTATTTGGTAAAATAAGTAGTCTTAAATGATATCTATATGGTTTCCCAAACCATTAATTTCTTTTAAATAATTATTTCATGAAGGGTGTATGATTTTTCAAAAAATAAATTTAATCTTTGTATTATTTAAAAAATTCGTTTTTCTCTTATATTATTCCATAACTTCCTCTATGTTATTTTAGACTATTTTCTATCATGTGAATCTTAATTTTTTTTAAATGATAATTTTCATTTCATTATATTTTATTTTTAAAATTAAATTAATATTTATAAATATTGGTGTCTCTAAATATAATAACAAAAAAATGCACTTAAAAATTAAAAATAAATAAAATTTGGAAAAATAGATTCCTTTTTGTACAATTTAAAAATCATCCATAAAGAATTGTGTTATTATGATAGTTATTTTATGAGTAAAATTTTAATAATTTGGTATAATGATTCCATTTTAATAATAATTAAAATGATTTAGGTGTTCTTGAATGATTTATTTGTAAATTATTTATGGGTGGTGGTGTATCCTGTATATAATTTTTATATCAATTTTGAATAGAGAATTAATAAATAAATTAGGTTAGTTTGATAAATTTGGGGTAGTGGTTTTCAATGTGATAACATGTCATTAGTTTTAAATTATCATATTAAACATATTATAAACAACCATTAATTTAATTATTTCATATAATTAATGATTTTTTTATTTGTAGAACATTCATGTGAGGTTTCATGTCATAGGTTATTTTTATATTTTTTGAAGAATGTTTTACAAATAATTTTATCCAAATAAAGTACGGTAGAACCATATGGTTGAAATAATTAATTTCATATTTTATTACATATTTCAACTAAATGGTTTTTACAAACAATCAGATTTACTTTTCTAGTAAATGAAAACTCATATGGGTGGGGATTGAGCAAATGGTCATAGTATCCCTAGGAAAATAATCTATGATTAAAAATAAAATATAAATTTTGGGTAAGAAAAACATCATGGTGGGGATATTTTTGGTACACACATTTATTATTAATGATTATAAGATAGAATATAGTCTAATTGTTATGATGAAAAATATTTTATGGGGTGTGGAGTTATAATACTATATTTATGAGTTAATTTGGAGTGTTTAGATTCTGTTTTATTAATTTATGTTAAGGTTATGGTTGAGGTCAATAACATTCTAAATTATTTCAATAATTTTGGTAAGGAATTTGGAGAGTATTAGGTGTTTGGAGGTGTTGTTGGGTAAAAAATATGATTAAATAAAAATGAATGGGATATTCATTGTAAGTACATTTTTTAAACAATTATAAATAAAAATATAGGGTTTATTATGTAGTTGATTCGTGATTTGAATAAAATATGAATCATAATCAGGATTATATGTTTTTTTTGAAAATGTGTAATGTATTATTTTTATACATGTTTTGGGTCATGAATACATAAAATTTATCACATAAACATTTCGATGAAAAATAATATTTTATATTTATAATTACAAAACAACACCCACTTTCACTTTTTTACATGATTATACCTACAAGAGACTCTCTTGGTGTGAATTTAGTGCATTATTTTTTTTATTTATGTCTTATCATCCATTATATTATTATTAGACTTTGGAAAATTGGAAGTTTGTTTAATTTTCATAATCTTTTCTAATATTTTCTCTCGTCTCCAAGGTCCTTCAAATTAAGGGGTTGGGCTCATGGTTTTCAGGTAGGAAGGAAATATCCCACTATAATTTTGGGGTTTTTTCTTGATTGTACTGAGAATGTATAGATTGTCTTTTATAGGATGTTAGAAAATACATTAATTCCAATGAAATGGGTGGTGATTGTGTTTTTCTTTTTCTTTAATTGCATATTTTTCATATTTTTATAAATTTATAACTTATTTGGGTTAATATATGGTAGTACTAAGGGTTGTCTCTGATGACTTAGAAAAATTATTAAAACCTTATGTATGTGATATGAGGTAGGTTAAAAATATTATATATTTATTCATTAATTTTAACGGACTCCCATTATTAAATTTTCATTGAAATATTTATAATTATAAGTAAATGTTCTTGTTTTGGTTAAAAAATATATATGTAAGTCATTATTATAATTCATCCAAATACTAATCATTTTAGTATATTATCTATGAGCTTTATTCTGTTGATTTAAATTTTTTTAAATATTTTTTATTAATTTTATTAGAATACATTCTACTAGACCCTTGGTTATATTTTATATATAATCAGCCATATATGTCAAAGAAGATGTTCTGTTGGATTTATTATATAAATTGTATCAAAAAAGTTGATTACATTTTTGAGAATAAAGATAAATCCCAAATGAATTAATATTAAATAATTTAATAGTTAACTTTTCATCCCACATTAGTTGAATATTTAATTCCACATCCGATTATATATGAGGATAAATATGAGAATAAAATATATGCCCATAAATTTTCATTATATTTAATGATATCCCACATATCTTGAAACATCTAAAAATTTAATTTTTCATTTTGGTTATAAATTTTTGGAATAAATTAATGATTTTGGGGAACCAAATATTACAATATTTAGGTTATATTTTGATATATTTATATTTCCTCAAACATAATTATATTTTGTATTATCAAAATTCTAGTATTTTCAATAATAACAACCACTTCTTTAGTATTTTATCTATAAATTCGGAACCAAAAGTGAAATGGACAAGAAATTTAGTGGGAGGATATTGGAAACCCATATAAAAATTCATTTATAATTATTTTATTGAGATAGATCTTTATATAGGGTGAAATGTTTGATCCATATTTGTTGAAACATTTATAGGGAAACTAGGCCTTCTACATGGGAGATAAATACATTTACTTCCTCAAATTAAAAATGGTCGACTTTTAGAATATTTTTACGAGACATGGAATGATAAAAAAATAATTTAGAGGATATATGGACCTTCTAAACTCTACTTATAAACCATAACGTCAAATCCTCAATATTAATTTTCTTTTCTTTTATTCACTCAAAAGTGTCTTAAACTATTTTATGTTTAAAATTTATTTTGTATTATTGAAATTTTCATCCTATATTATTCATTTAAATTGTATTATTATTATTTATTTCATTATATTATGTTATATAAAATTCATTAGGAATACATTTCCATGATCCAATTTTAATATCTTTGTAATAATGTTAAATTTTATAATTGTTAGTGCAAAACCCTGATATGTTAAAAGAAGAAAATAATGTACGTTGGAATATATGATGCCAATACCCAAGATTATAAATGAATGAAAAACCACAACAATTAGGATATATTTTTAAGGAATTTAATTTCTTTTATAGTATTATATACACACTACCCTAGGATTTTTTTTGTTCAATCGCACATATGACATGCAGCATCACGAATTAATGATCTGTGAAATTGCTAACATTATAAAATAATCCATTAAATTGAATGCAATGAATAATATTAGAAAATTTAGAATATATATATATATATATTCCACTAAATATAAATTATTTATAAATATTTTTTAAATTATCTAGAATTTTTTAGTAAAGCAATTATATTCAAAAAAAATATTTTTCTTCAAAAATGATTTTAATTTATTTTTTTGTAAAATAATATAATTAATTCATAGAAATTTTTTAAAAAAAATTATGAAATTAAATAATTTTTTTACAATCTTCATCTTGAAAGTTACATTTGGTGAAATATTTGGATATTTTAAAAAGTGTTGATTTTTATTGAACAATACAGATATATAATTTTTTTTAAAAATCTCATTTTATTTTAATAAATTATTTAAATTTAAAATAGCCCTTTGATTTTGATTATAAAATAAAATTGAATACATAAAATTTATGTATATTTTATGCACATTCTAATATTTCAATCATATTTATATTGTACATTTGTATAAGTAAATTTCTTGCTTGAAATTGGTTTTTTCTAAAATATTATTCTGAAGTGCAAAATATCTCTTTGTTTTAATTAATTTAAAAAACCCCTATGAAGGAATTTTGGAAATGAAATATAATGATTATATATAAATTAATATTAATTAATATTCATACAATTATTTTTACCGGTAATACAGTTAAAATAAATTAATATTTTTCTTTCAAAATACAATTCTAGAAAACATATTTTTTCATCACAACGACTGGTTTAGATTTAAATTTAAGATTTCATATTTTATGAATTTAATATTGTAAAATGAATTTTATGTATTTAGTTGAAATAATTTATATTATTTAATAATTTTAATTATTTTTTAAAAACATATTAGTGAAATTTGTAAAAATTAATTATCATGGAAAAGGAAAAAATGGGTTTACCTTGGGGATAAACCAAACTAATAAGGGCATAAATAAACCTAAAAGGTTTCTAAAATATATTTAATGGACATATTTTAACATTATATTTTTAAATTATCAATAATTTTCCATATTTTATCTTTTTCGTTGAAAAAACATTGGTATACCTTTTCTATTCATAAATTTACAAGTGTTTCACTCACCTCACTTATAAAAAGCCACTGACTATCATCTTATTATAAAATGATAAAATCCATTTTGGATCGTAAAATACATACTCAAATACCTTAATAACTTCCATACCAATTACTTAGAGACAATATTCTGATCATAAAACCATCATATGGTGAATTTTGGTGCATAACAAATGAGGCTGCATGAAGAATTGAAATCTTAACTGTGGTTTTTATTTTATTTCATATTTTTACTCCCTAAAATATTCGTAACATATGATTATATAAAAAATGTATCTACCATATACTAATATTTTATTATTCTAATTTAATAACTTAAATATATATCTTCTTCAATCAAATGGGATAAAAATCATCATTCATGTCTACGATGAACTACCACCTCACAAATTGATGTCATTAATTATTCATCATCGCCTCTCATAGATTTAAATAATAATGGATTAATCATATACATATATGTGATAGTGATAAAAAATTTATAAATATGGAGTGATTATATTACATACATATTCATACATTTGTTTCCATCGGATATACATCATTGTTGCACATGTGTAAGGTAGATTATCACCTCACGAAGAGATGAGATTCATTTTTTACTAAATCATTAAATTGATGGTAATTAGTATATATTTAATGAAAATATTTTATGTATACTAAATAATTATGATAATAATTACTAATTTATTATTATTAAAATATGACATATCTTTTTCATTCTTACACAAGATGTTGATAATGTCGTTGGTGCACATGTGTAGATTATAGTCTCCAAAAGGTTATGTGATATTTTTAATCACCGAAACTCATAAATGATATATAAAAGTATAATTAATGAAATAATATGGTATTTAGGTAATTATTATAATTTTCTAAGGTAAATGGAAACATTACTCATGAATACTTGTGACATACCATGTCCATGATTATAATGTACTTTATTTTTCTTAACAATGTATCAGTATTTGTTTTAAAAGTATAATATATGTATAAATATTATAAATAATTCATTATTATTACTATTGATATTCTGATATAATGATATATTTGACTACGGTCAACTCGCCAAAGACGTATTGAAACTATGAACTGATCATCCTCCAAAAACCCCAACATGGACTGAACTGATTATGTATTTAAATATATAATTATAATAATTATTTAAATGAATTATAAATAATTAAATAATCCTATATATTTTCATTAAAAAATAAAATAATTTTTATAATCATATTATTCATGAGTTAATGGACACACATGGATGGTTTGGACCAGAGGTAAAGGTTTTTTCTCATATCACTTTTATTTTTCGGAGACATATACCATATTTTACACTTTTTCTTATGGTGTATATAAATCCCATGAATGTACATTATGAATTATTACATGAATATATTTTTATTTACAAATCAACATTACGATCTCTCTTTTATGGGGTTTTGATCAATATATTAATATAATGAAAGGGGCCCTGTCTTAAATTCCTTTAATTGAGGAATGTTGTATTGGTACACACATATCTTATTTAATGAGGTGAATTTTGTAACACCATAAGCTTCCATGACAGGTTTCCCTTTGAAAAATGTAGTATCTTGCGTTGTATGCAACATTGTGTTTTAACACACCACGACCAGTGAAACTAGCCATTATGAATAGTAATACCAACTTTTGGAAATTTTATAAATTTCATTTTTCAAAACGGCCATCATTTTTGGATTCGGATTATCAAAATTAGCTTAGGGTGAATTTTTAGTATTTTTCTGAATACATTCATTTTTTTATCAATAGTTAAAAAGATTGTGTTACTGTTTAAAAACGAATTTTTTTAAATAATTATTTATTTTATTTTTATTTAATTTATGTGAATATAAAAACATAATACCTATATATGTTCAATTTAATTCATTGGATTCATTTTATAATAAGTTTACATATATAAAAGTTTATTGAACATTTTACCATCTTTTACACACCATCGAGGATCATTTACAAATTTGCATAAAACATAATTTTACCAATTCTATGAGTTGAATTTCAAAAATATGAGGGACACAGTTTACATCAGTAAGTAAAATGTTGTACAATAATTTGAAAATATGTTTTGGTGAATAATAAAGTTTTACTTTTATTTACCACAGTTAATATTAAATAATGTAATTAAGGGTAAAAAAGATAATATAATTACCCTAACACATGTACTAATTCTATTGTATAAGTTTTATTCAAAAAAATAGGAATAAAATATTACCCCCTTTGTTTCACATGGATTAGATTATGACATTTATTGTTGTTTTATTTAACGAAGAGTTAAAAGAGTTAAATTCAATGTTTAATAACAAAACTATATTTAATATTGGGTTACACAAAATATAAATTCGACTATAAATATCAATTTTACATATACAAATATTTCCTACATTATAGTATTTTATTTATAACTTTTAGACATTATATAATTTAATTTATTTATGACACAATGATGATGCAAAAATTACCTTATTAATGAATGATTAAAATAAATGATATTATAAATATCCAAATAAATATAATTTCAGACGTTTTATAAATTAAACTATTTTTATAGGATAATATTACATGTTAGTGCTGCTTAAATAATTTTTAGTTGAAGTGATCATGTTGTTATTATTTGCAAAAAAACCAAATAGTAAATAGTGTCAAAATTGATATAATTTATTTTTTAAAACAAATACTATATTATTAATTGATATAATCTTCTTAAAGATCTATGGTTTTGAAAAATGACATATATAAGGTTATATATATTAATAAATATCCACATGGTGTTCTCTTGTCTGGTTATAGTATGTTTAGTAACCATATAATATACAAATACAAAGATACATGGTAAATGTCAAACTATATAACCAGGAGTTAAATATAAGATATAAAGTTAATTTGGTGACCTAAAACCGGAATAAAACCAATTGGTTGAGTTTTTTTTAAACCCATACCCACTATATACTAGAAATAAAACATTTTGGAGCTATTTGAAACTGATGATTATTTTATTATAAAATAATATTTCAAGGCATTCTTAAAGTGACCCTCACCCCTCTTATAAAATGGTACATACCCTTCTCGTAATTTATCACCTAAAAATCCATTTCTCCCATCCCATACCTACCTAAATATCCTCCCAACATCATCCACATCAACCTTTAGTTCATTCTTTGATCTGAAATCCATCCTATGGAGCACTTTTGAACAAATCAAAATGAAACACCTAAAGAAGAGGTAATAATTTCACCACCCTCTTTAATGATCTTTTCTTCTTCCACTTCCCCATTATTTGGTATTTCAACACCAAAATAATAAATACATTACCCTATACATACTACGATGTTATTATAAATAGGTTACAACCATATTCATTATTTTATCCATCCTATAAAAGGAAAAGTCACCATACGTGCGTACGTACGGCTTGTGGTCGCCATATAGTGTTGTAGTTTGTTATTCATGCACTTCATTATTTGTATGGGTATAATAATGAGTATCAATGAATAAAATAATAAATAAAACATGATAATGATTCTATATATACTATATACAATCCAATTTCATACAATTTCACCATCAATTTAATGATATTGTCGCTCGTGCATACGTACAGATTACCATCTCCACGAACCCAATGAGATACATTCCCCAACATAAAAATTCATGAATAATTTTCATTTTATGATTACAAATAATGTTAATTAAGATAATATAATTCTGTGTTTAAATCAAATACATCCTATCCATAACAAACATGGCTTACATAACCAAGCATATAAAGGAAAACGAACCAGTTAACAGCGGAAACAGTGATACTACTGAAATATTATAAACAAAGAAATATTAGAGGAACATATATGATATCATATTTATGTATATAGTTCCAGTATAATTTAATAAAAAAAATTATCTATTGTACATGAGTTTATTATACCACAGACTAAGGAAAAGTAAAATTTAATGGTTACTTTTACAATCTCTTTATTATTCGAGGTTCTTTTGGTGTAATTACCTAATTGGACCTCTTTATCATCAACATTATTGCATTTTAAAATTTTCATTCAATTTTTTTAACTATTTACTATACTATCTTTTAAATTCATTTGTACCCTTATTTCACCATATATGTTCTGAAAGGAATCATTCCGTCATTTTCCAAACAAGGTACTTTATGAAATTTTCGACAAAATTTAGGTATGAATGCCTTCTTTTAACTTATACGATGGGTGCAACTATTTTCCTCCATTATAACATTGTAAAGTCATCACATAAATTCTTATAAGTATATTTTCAAAAAAATGTGTTCTTTTATAATTATGTGACATTTAAATGATTTCAAAATAGAAAGAGGTATTTATTTCAAATAGTTTTCATTTCGTCTATGTCAACATCATTTGATGGATTTTAAACTTGATTGAAGTTGATTTATTATCATACAAATCTTCCATATTGTATTTATGATTTTGTTATATGCTTTACTATGTATGTGTTATTTTTATACCATTCATGGGTTATGGTTAAAGTATTTACAATATATATGATAGTTTTAATATGAATGATTATGTTATGTTTAAACCTTTTCATATGAGAAAGTCATTGGACATAGTAAGTGACGGTTGGAGATTAATATATCCATACATTTCATCTTTAGGTCTCACAAGACAAACTTGTGTCTTGGCACAATGCCTTGACAACATCTTATTTATAGTATTCGCACATGGCCTTGACAATGTGGTCATGAAGTCTGGCAATATGCATTCCATTAATTTGAAATTGGATATTGAAATTTCACTTGATTATTTGAATATTAGAATATCCATGTGAATAAGTAAATGGCATTATTTGAGTTATGTTGGTCATATTATGTAAATTTTTATGTTTACAAGGATAATATTTTATTCATACACATTGGCTAAATTGTTTATGCTTATTTATGAATGTTTCCGCTATATTGTTATCCTTACTGAGCATCTGAGCCCTCCCCCTTTCAATGTATTATTTTTCCAAGGATGTGATGAAGTACATTATTGTTGACCTGGAGGGATGGGGTAAGGATATAAGTGTGGTCAATTGGGACAAAATTCTTTTGATGTTTTAATTTCATGATGTAATGTAAAACATATGAATGTATCTAGTACTTCCAAGGATACTAAACTGGTCTATATTTCAAGATTTGATCCATTATGGTCAGTCAATGTTATTTAATAATTTAATTAATCTTGGTAGCTGGGGTCGGGGTGTTGTAGTTGGTATCAGAGAATGTTTAGTACAAACCTTGGAAGGTAAATTTAGAAAAACTCTGATTAGAGAACACTACCAAAATATAGACTTTGATGATTAATATAAAAGAACTTCATAGAATTTTGGTACTGTAGGGATTTTGTGAGTTTTACAAGCAATACATCCTTATCTGAATATGATTAGGTAGAGACGGATCTGGCACAGATATTCCTAGAGGTAAATCCTGAAAACACAGTTTTGAGCTAGACTCGAACAGGAACTGGTGCTTGACAATGGGCCTAGCTGCACTCTTGGTTACGACACTTCCAAAGGATAAGCATATTATAATTCTCATTTTCTATTCATACCATTATGAAGGGTTTATGAGTATATACATCCTTAACTAAAACATTTATATGATTATAGATTATATCCCTAAACTGTTCAATTTTTGATAAGTGTTTCACAAGTTTGGAATTATGTATTGTGATTCATAATCTAATCAAGTGTATGCCAATTTTTAGAAATAGCGCCTAGTGCATGGAATGGAGACCATATCAATTCTTGTATCCATGTAGGGGTTTCCCTCTTACTCATGATAATTATAGTGGAGCTGGTGATGCAACTTGTGTTGATCAACTTATCACCTTACTGGGACAACTCCCTTAGGTTAATAATAAAAACCTTACCCGTATAGAGCACCTTGATCCACAAAGAAGAGGATCAATGTTATAACGCTTCATTAGGCAACAATAAACAACATTCAATGCGAGTAAAATTCCATTAGTATCTGAGAAATGTATATTCTCCTTAGATAAAATGTTTCATGCTTTGGAGAGTATTGAAAGGGAAAAAGTTTTCATGGTAGTTTATCGCCTCACGGGAGATGCAGATTAATAGTGGTCATTAATCCAAAACAAAAAGGAAGATGAAGAAGTATAAAACATGGAATGGATGTATTTTAATGATATTTTCGTGGAAAAATACTTTTCTCATGAACATCAAGCAGATATGGACATACAATTTTTGAGTCTGAGGCAAAAGGAGGATGTGAATGTTGCAAAGTATTAGGCTAACTTTACATGGTTAGAAAGGCATGCAGAATATTATATATGTAACCCATAGAGTATGATTGATTTATTCTATTATGGGTTAAAACCATTTCCCTATTCAAAATTAATCTCACAATCCTTCTCATCATACGAAGATAAGGTCTCATGAACTATCAAGACACAAATGTAATTCTCTAAGTCATATATCTTTTAAAAATAGTCAGAGATAAAGAGATTTTTTGAACACTTTGAAAATGGAAATATACGGAAGAAGGGAAAAGTTGAATATCCATCCTATAGTAAATGTGGGAATAAACACCCTGGTACTTACCCAAACGTAATGTGTGTCTATTACCAGTGTGGTGAAAAAGGCCACCATGCTCATGATTGCAAGGGGAATAAAGTGTCTGTCAATGTTGAATGAAACAACTGTAGAGAAAAGGGGTATTTAGAAAATCAATTACCTAATATCCAAGGGTACATACCTTAAAAACGTCCAAGGGAGAATGGCCAAGCTTATGCGATCATTACTTCTGAGGTTGAAGCTTCGAAAGACACAATGGCTGGTAATTTAATGGTTTCCTCCATATTAGCCAATGCTTTATTTGACACTAGATCATCACATTTTTTCATATCTTCCCAATTTTCTAAATAAATTAGTTGTTTTAAATTTGACTTCACAAGGGAGTTATTAGTCAAAATTCCTAAGGGATGTATCATCAAAACAATGCTTTGTGAATCAGTTCCCATTAGGGTATATAAATGTTCTTTATCTACTGATCTCTTCGTCACACACATGATTGAATTTGATATAATCCTCAAAATTGATATGATTTTGGACCATTATTTGAAAATTTATTGTAAGAAGATGGAGGTTACAATTTTCAATGATTATAAAATGTATCCAATATTTAGAGCAGAAACATCACCACCAAATTCTTATCTATATCCACCCCCTATAGCTCTACTAAATTCAATTATTAGGGAAGAAGAGAATGAAATAACTATTGGTGAAGAAATGAATGTTCAAATAGAGTATGTAACTATTGTGAAATAATATGATGGCGTGTTTCCTTATGATTTACCTAGACATCATCCAGAATGAGAAGTTGTGTTTTACATTGATTTAATTCCTAGTTCAAGACCCTTATAGAAGAACCCTAATAGAAATGACACTGTGGGATTAGTGTAACTAAAGAAACAACTATATGAATTGAGTAACAAAGGATTTATTCTCCCTAGTATTCTTCCATGGGAAGACATTGTAATTATTTTTAAGAAGAATGATTGATCTATGAGGATGTGCATTGACTACATGGAGATCAATGCTAAAACAAAAAAGAACATGTATCCCCTACATCGCATTGATGATTTATTCGACCATCTTCATGGAGCTCAATATTTTTCAAATATTGGCCTTTGATTTGGATATCGTCATTTTTTTGTGAAGAAGGAAGACATTACTGAAACAACATTTCAAACCAGGTACTGGAATTCCACGTTTACAATATTTCCTTTTGGATTGACTGATGCACCCTCTGCCTTCATAGATCGAATGAATAGTGTTTAAAAGGAATATCTTGATGGCATTGTAGTGGTATTTGATGATGATATCATGGTATACTCAAAAAGCTACAATGATCATGAATATAACTAATGCACTATTGTGAAAACCCTTAGAAGAAATGAATTAGGTCAAAATATTAGCAACTATGAATTCTAGCATCAAGATATTTCTTTGCACAGCCATATTGTATCTAAGGATAGAATCTCTGTTGACCCTTCAAAGACCATGACAATCCAAGAATGGAAAGCACTGACATGTATAACTAAGGTATGCAGTTTTATTGGTTTAGCAGGTTATTATCGACATTTCATTCAGAATATTTCCTGGTTGGATAACCCATTAACCAAGCTCTCACGTAAAGGTGTTAAATTTTTTGGGACAAAAGAGTGTGAATAATGTTTTTAGAACTAAAGAGAAGATTAGTCAACTTTCCTATCTTGACTATACCATCACGGAACGATGGGTTTGTTAATTATAGTGATGCTTCAAAGAAAGGGCTTGGTTTTGTCCTTATGCCGAATGATAAATGTATCACCCACGAATCACGAGATCTAAAAATTCAGGTGAAAACAATCCTACTCAGGATCTTGAGTTAACAACTCTAATATTTTCTCTGATAATATGGAGACAATATCTCTATGGTAAAAAATGTAAGATTTATACTGATTAAAAGAGTTTCAAATATATTTTCTCATATAAAGAACTCAACATGAGGCAAAGACGATGTGTTTAACTACTCATTGATTGTGATTTCACTATACACTACCACTCGGGGAAGGAAAATAAGGTTATATATGCTTTAAGAAGACATGATCATGGAGTTCTCAAAAAAATGAGAGTGGAAAGGGATCCTATTTTCATAGATCTAGTAAATATCGACATGGGAATAACCATTGGAGGTGAAACCTCAATACTTTTTCAAATGGTTTCCAAACCATCTTTAATATAACGGATAAAGTGTTCTCGGACTGATGATGAGTAGTTTCAAAAGAATATTAAAGTATTTAATGATGGGAGATTGAGGGAAATCTTATATGAGGATGAAATTTTGAAATTTGGGAAGAGTTATTGTGTTCCTAAGATACCAATACTAAAAAGGAAATTGTTGGATGATTCTCATAGCTCCAATATCTCTATACACCCATGGAGCACAAGGATGTATAATGATTTGAAGGAACCTCTTTGGTGGGACAACATGAAGAGGGAGATTTCTGATTTTGTGTCAAGATATATGGTTTTCACAGAAGTTAATGCTGAAGGGAAACAACCTGGAGGAGTCATGAATCCTCTTACCTTACCTTAGTGGAAATGAGATAATATTACAATAGACATTATCATGGGTCTAACAAAGAATCTTAGAAGGAATGAGGAAATATTGGTTATTGTTGATCGTCTTACCATGTTAGCACATTTTCATGCTATAAGAGAAGATTTAAAACTTGAATGTTCAGAAAAACTATATATTAATGAAGTTTAAAGACATCATGGAGTACCACTACAAATGTTTTTTGATCGTGATCCCCGTTTTACATCAATATTATGGAAATGACCTTAAAAGGCCCTAGATACTAAACATAATTTGAGAACTACATACCACCCTCAAACCAATGGACAATAAAAAAAGACATTTGAAACCATAGAAAGCATGTTTAGATCTTTCTCACTTGACATTTATGGTATGTGCGATCAATATTAGCCTCTGGAAGAATTTTCATATAACAATAGCATCCATTCAAGTATTTAGATGGAACCATATGAAGTATTATATGAAAAGAGATGTTGAACACAAAAGTTTTGGGTTTATTTTGGTGAATGAAAACATGAAGGCCTTGAACATGATGAGGAAACAATGAAAAAGGTAACTGTTATCAAACCCATAACAAAGCACCCCAATGTAGGCAAAAGAGCTATGCCGATAAACAAAGGAAGGATTTGGAATTTCAGGCAGGAGGCCATGTTTTCTTGAAGGAATCTCCATAGAAAGGTGTGATATGTTTCAGTAAGAAGAGTAAATTGAGTCCCAGGTACATCTGACTTTTTTAAATTCTATATCGAATTGGAATTATAGATTATCGTATGGCAATGCCTTCGAGTATCTCCAGTGATCAGGATGTGTTCAATGTATCACTGTTGAGAATATACATGCCTAAACCAACACGTGTTCTCACATATGAAGAAATTGAACTGGAACCTGACATGTATTATTGTGAAGAGCCTGTCAAAATTTTTGATACAAGAGAACAAGTGTTGACAAACCAAACGACTCATCTAGTAAATGTTTTATGAAGAAAACATAAGATAGAAGAGGCAAAATGAGAACCTAAGGAACTTATGATGAAGAACCACCCCAATATTTTAATGCAATAATATTCTAGAAATTACAAGGATAAAATTATTTTATGGAGGGGAGAATGTAATACCCCAATCTTCTATGATGCGTTATTCATTGAATAATGTAGTATCTTGCATTGCACACAACATGAAGTTTTAGCATACCACGACCAATGAATCTAGCCGTTATGAACATCAATACCCACTTTTTGAAATTATATAATTTTTTTTAAAATGGACTTCATTTTTTGATTCGGAATATCAAAATTAGCTTGGGGTGAATTTTTGGCATTTCACTGAAATCATTCAATTTTTGATGAAAACTGAAAGATACTGCATTATTGTTTAAAACCGACTATTTATTTAAATAATTCTTTAGTTTATTTTAGGTCAAAATAGATACATAATACCTATATATGTTTAATGTAATTGATTGGTGTCTTTTTATAGTAAGTTTAGATATATAAAATTTTATTGAACTTTTTATCGTCTTTTACCCACCTTATAGAATAATTTTAAAATTTCCATAAAACCTAATTTTACCGATTCTATGATTTTAATTTCAAAATGTTAGATACATGATTGACACAAGTATGTAAAATGTGGTTCAATAAGATGAAAATAATTTTTCATGAATAGTATCTTTTTTCTTTTATTTACCACGGTTAAAAGTAAATATGGTAATTAAGGGTAAAATGATATTATAATTACACTAACCCATATCCTAATACTATTGTTTATGTGTAATTCGACCAAAAACAACCTCAGGAATATAATATGACCTCCTCTGGTCCACATGTATTAGATTAGGACATTTATTATTATTTTATTAAAAGAAGAGTTAAAAGAGTTAAATTATATGTTTAATAACTAAACTATTTTTAATTTTGGGATATAAACAGTATAAATTCTACTATAAATATTAAATAAAAAGATAATACTATTTCCTACATAATTGTATTTTAGTTATAATATTTAGTCATTAAATATTTTAATTTTTTTTGACACAATGATGATATAATAATTACCATACTAATGAACGATTAAAATAATAGATATTAAAAATATCAAAATAAATTTAATTTGAGACTTTTCATGAATTCCGCTAATTTTCTATGTTAATATGACATTTTAGAGTAGATTAAATAATTTTTTTGATGTAATCATACTGTTACAATTTTCACAAAAATGAAATAATAAATATTGTCAAAATTGACATAATTGAGTATTTAAAACAAATACAAAATTATTAATAGATATAATATTTCAAAAAATATATGGTTCGGCCAAAGGACTTATATAATTATATAAATATTAAAAATGATCCACTTGGGGATTTCATGTCTTCTTATAAATATAAAAATATGAAGATACATGGTGAATGTCAACCTATTTAACTAAGAGTTAAATCTAAAAGATAAGTCTAATATGGTGACCTAAACCTATCAAAATACGATTAGTTGAGAGTTTTTCGAAACATCCACACCATATCCTATAAATAAATCATTTTTGAGCCATTAGAAAATGAAAATTATTTTATATTAAAATAATATTTCAATCTTTCTCCTAAAGTGAACCTCACCTCTATTATAAATGGGTACTTTCCCTTCTCTTAATTTAACACCTCCATAGCCATTTGGCTCGCCAACCCCCTCCCAAATAATATTCCATAATTAAACAAATCAATATAGAGTCCTTACATTCATCAGAAATTCATTATACGGAGTCCTTTTGATCTGCTCGATAGGACACACCCGAAGAAGAGGTAATAATTTCACCACCCACATTCAAGTTATTTTCTTTATCCACATCCTCATTATAATTTTTACATAAAAATAACATCTCTAGTACCTTATACATAATATGATGTTATTATAAATATATCACAACCACATTCGTTATTCTATCCATCCTATAAATGGAAATGTCACAATACGTGCTTACGTACGACTTACCATCTCCACGTCGTGGGGTAGTTTGTTATTCAAAAACATCATTGTTTGGATGAGTATAATAATTAGTATAACTGAATTAAATAATAAATATAACATGGTAATGATTTTTTATATATCATATATCATCAAATTACATACGATTTCACCATCAATATAATGATATTTGTTGCTCATACGTGTGTACAGATTACCATCTCCACGAATGCGATGGGATTAATTCTCCATCATAATAATTCCTGAATAAGGTTCATTTTATGATTAAAATTAATATTTTTGAACATAATATCACTATTTATATAAATCAAATACATCCTATCCATAATAAAAATGGCTTACGTAACCAAGCATATAAAATAAAATGAATCAATTAACACATGAAACGATTATACATCTAAAATATTATTAATAAATCAATATTTTAGGATCATATATTATATCATATTTTTGTATATATTTCTCATATAATTTAATAACAATGTTTTTACTGTTATACAAGATGTTAAAAATCCATCAACTAATGAAATGTTCATGTTAAGGGTTAATTTAACAATCTCTTTATTATCCAAGGTTGTTTTGACGTAAGTATCTACTAGGACCTCTTTATCATCCACATCCATGTTTTCTTTATAATCTAATTCAAAAAAAATTACTATTTTCTTGAAAATGGGTTAAAGTCATATATACCCTTTTTGACCATATATGTTTTTAAAGGAATCTTTCTCTTGTTTTCCAAACAAGTTACTTTTTGACCTTTTCGAAAAAAATAAGGTATGAATGTCTTTTTTAACTTATTTAGTGGGTGCATCCATTTTCCACCATTATAAGATTTTCAAACCTTCCCATACAATATTATATGATTATTTTCAAAATAATGGTTTTCTTTTATAATTATGTGACATTTAAATGAATTTATAATTTGGGGGATTTTAAACTTGTTGGAATTTTATTTATTATGATACGAATATTCTATATTTTATTGATGGTTTAGTGATATGCTTGACTGTGGATGTGTTATTTTTAGTCCATTCATGGCATATGGTTAATGTATAAACATTTTGTATGATAGTTTAAATACGAATGATTATGTTATGTTTAATCCTCTTCATATGGGAAAGGCATTGGACATATTATGTGACAGTTTGAGCCCGCTATAGCTCATCGATGCATCGGTAGGTCTCAGGAGACAAACTTGTGTCTTGGCACAAGGACTTGATGACATCTTATTTATAGTCATCACACATGGCCTTCACTATGTGGATATGAAGTCTGGCATTATGCATTCCATAATTGTGAAATATTATATTGATATTGTATGTGATTATTCGACTAGTAGAATATCCATGTGAATAAGTAAATGGAATTATTTTATTTATATTGGACATATTATGAAAAAGTTAATGTTTAAAAAGCCTATGTTTTAGTCTTATACATTTTCTTAATTGTTTATGATTATTTAAGAACGTTTATGTTATATTGTTATCCTTACTAAGCATCTAACCTCACCACTTTCTATGTTTTATTTTACCTAAGATGTGAAGAATGGTTTTACGGTTGGCCTACTGGGATATGCTAAGGATATAAGTGTGGTCAATGGGGAAAATATGTTCTTGATGTTTTTATTTCATGGTAGAATGAAAAACTTATGAATGTATGTAGTACTTCCAAGGTAATTAAATTGATCGGTCATTCAGGATTTGATCCCTTGTGATCATGCAAATTTTATGAAATAATGCATCAACTCTAGGTAATTAGGGTTGGGGCATTGAAAACATAATACGAATTATGAATTTTATATCATGAATGTCATAAATCATGTTTTATTAAATGTTTCATATAAATTTATTATTTTATTTGGATTAATATTTATGAGTTACCAAAATTGAAAATATTTATGTTACACAATCCATTCTTTGAGGATTGTTTATGTTCATGGTTCCTTTTAGGAAAATTATATTCTTCAATATTTTTGAAATAAATCTATTTCTTATCCACTGTATAGGAATGTGGTTAACTTGTTTTGTTTACATTCACCCCATCTTGATTTTAGACACATCAAGAGTGTGATCTGCAAGTGATACTCATCATATATTTTATTTCAGATCATGTATCATTCAGATCTATATCCATGTTCTATAAAATGTTTTCCAAATGTTATTACATAAAAATATGTTCCTTACAAATGTAAATTTATAGGATATTGGACCTTCTTTAAATGATTTTTAGAAGGAAATATCTAAAAATTTTCCTAATGTGTAACTTGTGAGTCCCTTTTCCAAAATATATTTAAAATTAATGTTTATTTTTTACATTTATGACATGAACTAATTTTCCTACCATCATTCCATTTATTTTCCTAAATGTTTACATTATATATATATATCCATATTTTTTATTATATAATATTATTTTTTAAATATTTTTTAAATTATTATATTCTAAAATTGAACTTCAAAACGATAAGGTAATTTTTGTAAAAAATGATTTTAATTATCATTAAATAGAATTTCAATACATCAACTTCAATATAATTTATTTTACTTAGGGTAAATTGGGGATATCTTTTAATGTTAAAATCACAATTATTTTTATTTATGTATTATGATTGATTCAAAGTGATTTTTTAAAGGATATAACTTTTCCATGGGTTAATCATATATCAAAGAGATTATTATTGGAACCATTATTTTATACTGGTTAATCATGTGTTAAAGATATTTTTATAGAACCCATTTATTTTCCATGGGTTAATCAAGTTGTAAAAATAATAAATTCCATTTCTATGAGTATTTGTTGAAATGAATTATCAATTCATGAATAGAACTCAGATATTATTGATGATCATGGGTATTCCCATATACCACCTGGTGATCATGTTATAAATTTTATGATTGGTTCACCTAGATAGAACAAGGTGTTCCCATTATATATTATTCGATGGGTACACTATGATCGCGATAGGTGATCCCAATATATATTATAGGATGTGTACTCATAGATAGAACTACAAAGAATTGGCTTATATTCTATGTCTTTCGAAGAAATGAGGTTGGGGGTTATTAGAGGGGTTCTCCTATGGATTTTCCGAGATCAGGTTATTTAAAAAAATGATTAAAATGGATTATGAAAAAATTGTTACAAATATACCAACATGTTTTCATCATAAATTTTATTTTTATTTTTTAATTCATTTGACCATGATTGAAATCATATTAGTCATGATTAATAATTAATATGATTATTTCCATTGGTAAGGTCTTATTTCATGTTCTATAATTTAATATCTTGGTATTGATCGGTATGCTATACATTATGTTATACTCCTTAACTATGATTATGTCATTTTACCCTTATGGTCATCATATTCTCACTCTTGACATTAAATTGTTAATGATTATGTTTCTACTTACTGATTTCATCACATGACACTTCTTATGTTTTTGGTTCTCAGGTTATCATACATGATGGTGATTGAATTATTTCTTGAATGGTTTCATATGGACGATGATAATGACTTCATATGGAATTATAAAATCTTCGTATAGTGGGAAATATACTCTATGTAATTATTAGGTATTGTTAATATAAAAGTTTTTAATGATTATATGAAACAGTCAACATATAATGACCTTTAGAATTTAAGTGAATATAATATTTACTTTTGATGTTGTAGCTTTAATTTGGGGAAATTTGGGTCACCTTCGTCGATATCAATGTTAGAAATGTAATGTTTTATGATTTTAGAATTGGATCTAATAGAGAAGGTTCATCGATATTGTAGTATGTATTACATGATGGCTTAGATTTATTTTGATATTAATATGTTTTCATGTTGGTTTATCTTAATGCTTTTTAATTCCATCATGGCTTTATGGGTTTCAAATTGATCAAAATATAGATGTCATAGAATCCCATTTTTAGGTTTTAAGTAATGATAACATAATTTAATTAATGACATTTTGGGAGAAATTTTATTAGATTGATGTATATGTTACCCTTAGGTTTAATGTGATTTATTATTTTAGAAAGAATACAACTAATTATATGGGCATATGTTTAATGGTATTGGTGACCATTATGGTGTATTTGAACATGGATATTGATGTAATAATGGGGACACATGTTTTATCATATATACAGCCATGGGATTGAAAATTTCTTTGATGACTGAGTGATTAATTTTATTTCATAAAACAATATCACTATTCTATTTTAATTGTAAGATGAAAATTTAGGAGATAACCATTGAGGTCAAAACACTCATTAAGGTAGCGTTTATTGAGGTTACTTGGGGTATTGGGTTTCTTATCTATAGAATTATTTAGTATTAATATTGTGTATTATTGATTAATTATATAGATTAATGTATCATTTAAATATTTATTCATTTATTCAATTCTCTTACCATGTAATAACCATTTTGTATTTTGTTAATGTTTAATGATATAATGAATAACTTTTTATTCATTTTATTGTTATGTTGTCTTTAAAAGTTAGTTTTAGTGATTCAAACATGAATTATTTAGTTGAAAAAAAAAAATTTGGAGAGAAAGATGAAATTATGGAAAAAATTGGCTATGTGGTGAAATTTTTTCTATCATGTAAGTATATTTCAATATGTTTTCATAATAGAGGGTAAATAAATTACTCAACCCACACAAAAAGGGTCCTGAAACAAAAATGTTATTTGTATACCAGTATTTTAGATTAACTGGTGGTATTTTCATATATCATGGATTTGTGGTTTCGGAGTCCCTTAACATTATATTTACCATTAAATTTCATATGAACAATGATAACTACAACTCTAATTATTTATTAGTTTCTTCCATATCCATATTTTCACATACCCCCACATTCTCCTATTTGGACACATAGTTATGTGATGGCCTTCATATTTCCCTTTCCATATTATTAAGGGAACGTTTTATTAACCATTTTTATGATATGCGTTTACAAAAAGGAATTTAAAAATATTAATCCTTTTATTACTGAGAAAAAATAGAATTTGGAGGATGAAATTTATTAAGGGGGCGTGGAACACCATACGATTTTAAAAGAAAAAATAATGCTTGATATCATATATGAAAAGAAACATAGAGCTTTGACAAGAATGTAGAACCCTGATAGATTATGACATAATTAATTTAAATGAATTTATTCACTTAAATATATTTACTTATAGACTACCCATAGTTTATTTGTGTTTCATATCATATATAATATATCAACACCAAGATTAAGTGACACATGAAATATAAAACTGTTATATCCAAGGCATTAATTTTGCAGGTAAAACTAATATTAACTAATTTATGATATATATATAAACACACACACAAAAAAACATATATATATATATGTTTAATATTCAAAATTTATTATAGTTAAATTTTCAGTATGAAATCAATCAATTTTTTGATATGTAATTTATTTCTAGAAAAATATGTTTTCTTCAAATAAGTTTTTTTATATTTTTCTGAAAAAATACTATAATTAATTTTCGGAACATTGAAAAAATATATTTCATAAAACCAATGTTATTTTTTAGTTCATAATATAAAAGTAAAATTGGCTGAAATTTTTCGATTTTCATAAAATAATGATTTATTATTGAATATTGAATAATACATATTTTTGTAAATATGTCATTTCGTTTAAAAAACATATTAAATTAAAATGGACTATAATTTTTTTAATATGATATAAAGTAAAATAATTAATTTTAAGTTACTTTAAAAAAATTTCATTGTTATCTCATAATATTTATATTGGATTTCAGTATTTGTAAAATTTTCTATTTAATGATATGCTTTTTTAAAAACTGTTTTAAAGTGAATAATTTTTATCCAATTTAATTATTTGGAAAACCCTAAATAGGAATGTTTTAAATTAATTTTATAAATTATAAAAAAATAAAAATTAATTTATATTTATAAAATGATTACTATTAGTTGTATAGTAAATATAAAATTAACTTTTTTTTGAAAAAACTACACTTATTAAAAACCTATTTTTTTATTAGATCTATATGATTAATTTTAATTTCATGTTTTATAGTTATATGTATTATATTTGTTGAGACGGATTAAATATTTGGATTCATAATAATATATATTATCTAATAATGACATCATAGATTTTACCATCATGAATTGTGATAATAGTAAGAATTAATTACACTAGTTATGGTTAAAATAGATTTATATTGGGTTAAACCCAAATAATAAGGGTTTAAATGACCAAAGAATTTACCTATAATCTATTATATGGAAATATTTAGACTTCATCGTGTCTAATAATAAATAATTAACAATTTTGAATCATTTTTTAATTTTAAAAATGTGGGTGCACATTTTTCATTTCAATTGAATTATAAGTGTTATACTCACCACACTTATGAATGTCCCCCTATACACCTCTTCTCACATTAAAATAACTTTTTGATAGTGTACACATTGCCATATTACTTCCTTACTGATCTACCTAATACATAGGTCCCATAATATGATTATAATATCATCTTATGAAGGCTTTTGGTGTTTTCTTAAGGCGGTTGTCCGACGAAGATGTATCATACTTAACTGTGAGTTTTTAGTTTATTTGTTCTTCCACATACTTAAAATAATATTATAACATTATTATATCATAAATAAATATATCCCAATAATAATATATTAAAATATTAATGTAATAACATAAATCCATCTATTATTATATCAAATGGGATATGAAATCATTATTCACGTGTACGAAGGACTACCACCTCGTGAATTGATGTCATTCATTTTTTATCATCACCTCCCACAACTGGTTATAATGATGTATTAAATGTATATATATTATATTTGTGTCATATATATACCTATTTAGTAATTATAACATATATAAATTCTCACATTCTCTTCTGTGGGGGATACAATAACATTGAATGTGTGTGTGGAAGACTACCACCTCATTAGGAAATGTGATTCTCTTTTGACTAAAAATTTATATGGAATCTAAGAAATACAAATAAAATATATATGATGATAAATTAAATAATGTTTTATTGTCATTATGTATTTATAATTCTGAAAATTTATTTTATACCACTCAAATGTAATGGGTAATGTTCCTAGTGTTTAGAGGAAAGTAGGAGGGAGTTACTGTTGGGAAAAAATCCATCAAGGTATCTTTGAAGCATTTTTGAGGTGATTGTGTTTGTTGACAAAGGGGACATCTGAGTTGTGATTGTTGACAAAGCAAAACAATGACATACAAATTTGTTGACAAAGAGGATTTCATGGTAGAATGTCGAGTTCAAGAGCTGAGGTCAACGATCCATGTTTGCTTCAAGAACGTCGATAAAAGGAATGGATGATCTGGAGGCGGTATAAAAGATCAGATACAAGGTGGCGCCGTTTTCCAGTGTTTGCCAAATATTTGGGCCTGAAAATCAGAAAATGAAGAAAAGTGTTTTTGGAAAAGGGACTTGCGCGCCATGATCTTGGTGTATAGGAAACTTGCGCACCATATGTTTTTCAAGATCAGAAGATCAAAATATGGCTAAGGATATAGGTTCACGCAAGTTTGGGAGTTGGTCGCGCAAGTGTCTAAAAGGAGAGAGGACTTGCGCGCCGAGACAGGGTCGCGCAGGTGACTTGCGCGCCGTCGCGCAGGGTGGTCAATTTGCCTATAAATACTGGACCACCCCTCTTCATTCTTTACCGGAGTTCAACTCAGAGCTCCCGTCGCACAGGTGTGGTGGTCGCGCAAGTGGTGTGTGTGGTCGCGCAGGTGGGACTTGCGCGCCAGAGGTTGAAGTTGTGCGCCGGTGTTAGAAGTTGCGCGCCAGTTGGCAGTTATGCGCCAATATTGGTTTGGGCGTAAAAGGAAGAGAGTCGCGCAAGTTTGGAGTTGAGGAAGCTTGAGTCGCGCAAGTGTCTGAGGAGGAATTGCGCGCCCGTTGTGACTTGCGCGCCGAGGTTGACTTGCGCGCCAAGTAAGGTTTTTTCTAGCAGTGTTTTTCGGGCTGCGTGGAAGCTGGAAGTTTGCCCGATACATTCGATGCAAAGAGAGATTCATCTACGGATGAAAGTTGAACTTCAACAGAGCATCTACATACAGTAGAAGATGCATTCATTCATGCAAATGAAGAGACCTACAGTTCTATAAACTGTGCGTGGATTTCTTCCAAGAGCAGTGAGCTTAGGAAGAGGAAGAAGGCGATCCTCTCCACCTGCAGTGAGCCAGAGAGAGAGAAACAGGGAGTGATCCTTGGGAAAGCATTTAGCTGACCCTAAACATTGTAAAGGCAGTGAGCCTGGGCATAGAAGTGATCTAGCCCGAATAATGTATCCACAGCTAGTGAATATTAGTGGAATTTGGTACGACCAGCAACTTGTCGGCGTATGCACCTTGGACGTAGCCCAGTGAGGGTGAACCAAGTAAAAATCTCTGTGTCTATCTGTTTGCTTCCCTGCATTGCATTCAAAGCATCATCATTAGATAAAGAAGTAAAGAAGTGATCACAGTTTACACACAAGAGAAACCAAAGTTACCCTTGTAATAAAGAGGTCAAGATCCAGTGGGGTAGGAAGAACTTTGAAAAAGAATATCCATACCCTGATTCACCCCCCCCCTCTCAGGGTATATATGCCCCTATTGTCCCTAACCGTTACTGATGTTTTTCCTATGGAATTAATTGGGAACCATTTATTTTTTACATATGTTTCAAATATGTTATGAGGAAAAATTTTCAATGAAACTAAAAAATATTCATTATATTGTTCTAGATTTCTTATGTTTCTTTTAATCAATATTTAAATCACATGGCTCATGATTATTGATTGTTACAAATATATTCTTCGATCAATATTTATTACATGTTCAATGATTAAGGATTCATTAATTTGTGTGTATGTGTTCTCTTATTTTATGATCAATCGTCTTGATTATGTGAACTTACTATTATTCTCAACTTATTTTCATTGATGAACTTATGTTTTGAATGCTAATGTTTACTCTTACTGAGAATTTTAACTAAAACTTAACATGTTTAATTTTTCACACCTTTGCAAGTATGATATGAAATTATTTATTTCTAGATGTTTTTCCTATGGATCATATCGATGATCTAATGTATTATAAGAAAATATGGGTATCTTGGAAGAAATACTACCCTGAATTCATGTGTATTGTTTATGTAGAGTGTTTTCTTTATTATCTAAAACTCTAATACTGAATTGATAATGAGAATGTATGAATCCAATACCTATGTATTTGTATGTTTTTGTTGGGGAAAATTGGTTCACGTTCATCGGTACCAAATCCAGAAATGTAAAAGTTTAGTATTTCATCATCATACCTAAGAGTGTGGGTTTTGGGCTTTAATAGTTCTTGTGTGTATGTTCTGTTTATATTACTCTTATATTGTCCACTTTGTTATTTTTATTTATATATTAATCATAAACCAACCAAACTCAATTATTCAAAATCTTAATGGTTGATTATTCTTCCCATTATGGTGATTTATTATTTAGAGATGTTAGGTGATTCAGAGCTATACACATTAAAAATTCATTAAATTAACATTGTGTGTATATATTATACATATAATGAATTACTGATATGTCTAAAAAATTCTTCGCTTTCAAGGGTTATTGGAACATAAAATACATAAGTGATAATAGATTAATTAAACATACATTAAGATGTTTTGATTATGATCGGCACCAAAGCTATGTCATATATTAAATTATAAATACAAGGGAAACTCCAATAAAAATACTATTTTAATGTAAATATTAATATAATAATATATTTTTAAATATCAATTATATCATAGGATTTAGAAAATAGAATTAAAATCACATTAATATATTTATATTAAGTTAATTAATTTTCAAGAAATCAATTCATTCAAGCTCTATAAACTAACAAAAATTTCATAAGATACAAGAAAATATTATTTCCCACCCATTAATACTATTAATAAGAATTTGACTTGGGTAATTCAATTTGAATTATCATAGATCCATGATAATTTGATTTGTTATGCAATAATAAATCATGCTTCAAATTTTCCCTATTCATATTGATGATTCATTATGGAATTATTTGTTCTATATTTTCTGAAATATCTATTAAATAAAACAATAGAAAAAATGAAAAATAATAATCACATATATTTTGTTTTCTTATCCATATGAATTATTCAACCAAAAATAAATCAAAACATAAAGTATCGGTAACAGATAATTTGAAGAATCCAAAAGGCACTCAATCCCATACCCTTATATTCATTTGATCTCAAAATGGATGATCCATGGTGGAAATTCTAGAAATAACTTATTAAGCTTAATAGAAATTACAAACCCCTGGGTATTAAATAGACAAATATAAATGAATATTTTGAACACAAATTTGGATCGATTAAAGAACAGACTCATTTTCATTGGATAACTGGAGATGATATTCATATACATGTCAAAGAGTTCAAAGTGTTATCGTATACGATAAATCCTCAAGCATTATTTGATGAATAAATAGAACTATAAGAAATTCATTTCCCCTTGGTTGACTCAATAAAAAGATTCCTTTACGAACACCCTTCATATTAAATAACCTCGGGGAATTAAAGACTGTAACTCTTCTAAGAAACTATATTTCCCATTTCCCATACTACCTATATCTGAAAGTAAATAAGTGGGTTTCAATAATTTTTCATTTTATCACTCTATAAATAATGATTGAGGTTAGAAATGATTGGAACAACTTTCCAAAACCACTAAATAAATAAATCTTAATTTAATAATTATATGAGCTGTTATTATTGCTGGATTAAACCCTCCTGGTTAAAACAGGTGATGGTACCCCAATAGAAAAAAAACTTACAACAATATGGGATATCAAAATAAACCTGGAAAGAATTACACAAAAATTTTCAATGTTGTGAATCATATAATGTAAAATAATCCCAAGTTAGTTGAACCACATAACCAATTAAAATAATTGATTGGATGATAAATCTTAATAATATTGTTAGAAAACTACATGTGGATAGTGAATCCCTAAACTCTTATCTTCAAAATTTAAATATGTGAACATGTAAATAATTATGGAATATACAAATCACATACACATGTTTCTAATTCATATACTATACTATAGAATGATCTATTAGATTATTAATTATCAATGAATATCAATTTATTATTATTTTAAAAAACTTTAATCATTATCCTCATGCATACTTTAAAATAAATTCTCACCCTCCAAACTATGATCCTTTCTCTCCAACAAACAATCTAGGATTGAAGAATCATTCAGGAATTTGGTATGTTAATTGTTTCCAAAAACAACCTCATTAAATGACAAATAAAATACAGTATTGTGAAGTTTTCATCCACTTATAGTAAGTATATTCACATATTCCTTAATATCATAGGTGAAATCCACCACCTTCCCAACATAATTTCTATTATTCCAGAGATTTTTTTCAATTTTAAAACTGTAGTGTCCCGGCCCTTGTATGTTCAGATGTAGTGTCTATTAAAATTACATTTTTATGATTTTTAGGAATAAAATCCCAATGGATGGATTAGTTTAGTATTCCTGGTAAACTACATATATACATGATACTTTTATTATAAAAGAATTCCCAAATTAAAATATAATTTAATTTCAAAGATAAATTTATTCCCACATAAAATTTACTTTAATATATTCTTAGCACAATTCTTGGATGACTTGTGAAAGGAACCATAATAAGGTCACACTCAAATTCTATATAAGGGTTATGTATTGAGGAACCATATTGAACCAATGAGAATAATTAGTATGATAAGGTAAATTACTGAACGCACATTCCATGTAATCAACAAAATTAGAAATAAGTTTATAAACAAAATATAATGGTAAATTACATAACCCACATGCCATTTATGTAACTTTACATCATGAATAGATATGGAAGATTAATTATGGAAAGGTAACTAACTGAAAACACATTCCATTGAATCATTGAAATATAAATGAAATTTATCAATAAATTTTGTCATATTGAAAATGTCATTGATATTAATTACGAAATATCAATGATGAAAAGGCTTAATTATCACACCTAATGTGTCTCACAAAAGAACCAACATCACATCTAGTTCAATCCTTATGATAGATTAACTATGTGGGTAGAACCCCATCTGATTATTCTTGGAAACAAACTAATATTATTTTTCACTAAATGATTTCTTATCATGGGACTAACTATTCCATGACAGACTTTCATTAACCATTCCCGAACTGATTCATTTCATTTAAAAATAATTCCCCAGATATCAAATAATTGATGTAATTCAAAAACAATGCGTCTTATCAAATATTCGTATTGATTAAAAGATAAAAAATTATCAATATTTCCCTAGTTAATCAAATAACATTCAATGTAAAAAACATACATAGAAACGGTATAAGGTATAGGTAATAATCATATCCATGAAAAATAAAATGAATATTTAGGAGAAATGTAATGTCTAATAAGCATAGTAAATATTAAATTTCAAGGGGGCTATAAAGGGATCAAGGTAGTGAATTTTAATATGTTCCTTGGTCAAAGAAACAATAAACCATACATAGGAAGAACAATATACTATCAACACAACATATCCCAAGTGGAGTTAGGATAAAGGGTTGTTATCGTTGAGGAATAGAGATACCATAAATAGTTCGTTAAAAAATATGAGCAATATATACATTTGATTTTGAATTTTTAGTCAAGATAAATTTTCTTTTAAATTAAAATTTTAAAATATTTTCATTTAAAATATATTTGAAAATTTTCAATGTATGATTCAATGAAATGACTCTAGGTAATTCTATTCATGTCATACAGTGTAAAAAGATCATTTATTTTTCATGGAAAATGTTATAACAGTTATTTTTTAATAAAGAGATAACAATATTCCTTTAAAAAATTATATAAATATAAAAAGTGGTAAAAATTAATTTAATAAATATTTACTAAAAAATAAAAATCTTAATTGAAAATATTTTAATAAAACATGTTTTTTAGATAAAATGTATTTCTAGATGAATATGGAAATGAATTTAGGTTTTCATAAAACCTTTTATGTACCAATGAGTGAAAACATTATAATATTATTTGAAAAATATCATGAATAAACAATGTATAATATAATTAAAATTGTTTGATAAAAAAATATCAAATAATTTACACTAATTGAAAATTATTTTTAAATAATCTAGAATAAAATGAGATTGTTATGTAAAACATTTCAAAGACCATAACATTGATGTGATAACCAAAAGATGAATATATTATTTGGGACAACATTAAATACATATATACAGGTAGAATTAAAACAATAGATAATAAAAATTGATTATACACATAATCTTTTAATATTAACGATAACGAGGAAGTGATATAACTTAATAAAAAGGAAATAGGTTATAAAATTATTTTTCACTTGGTAACTTTTAATTCAAATCGCATTAAATGAAATAATTATAACTCACTCTTAAAATTTCCAAAATTATTATCTAGTCATTAAATTAAATTTAAATTGGAAATATATATATCATAAAAATGAAATTTTCTGTACAATAATAAATAATCCTCAATGGATTGTAAAGTGACATGAAATCCCTTACCACTTCGTACCATTTGAATGTATAATTACCATGAAATAAATAACATCAATTGAAACATTAAATACCTTGAATATAAATTTATACATTATATGAAATAAAATATGGGCAGTATATTCAACCCAAAAAATAAATATGTGGTGAAAATGGTGTATGCCTCACATGAATAAATGTGAGATATGAATCCTTTACCTTCCATTTCCTTTATAGTGAAAATAATTTAACTTATATTATAGTGGTTTTGACATAGAAAAACGTGTCCCCAAAATTTTACAAATTCTCCCATAAATGACCCAAGAGTTTATCCCATTTCATAAAATTCGATTTGATAGGTTGTAGAGCTCGTATAGAGTTACGGATTAGGATTTATGGACATTTGAAGTTTGTCCAGTAAACTAGCTCTCAGAGCCCATTCGTGAAGCTCCCACTGCGATTGCGGAGTGATGGAAATTGACTGGAGCCCCTAGAGCATCGTAGTTGGTGTAGAGCTCCCCCTTCATGAAGCAGCCGCAGAGCAAGGAGACTAGATGCTCTAGAAACCCCATTTTTTGTTCACTATCTGCCGCAGAGCATGGAGGCAGGATGCTCCGTGAACCCCTTTGAAATTTTTGATCCTCCACAGAGAAATGAGGAGGGATGCCCTGTGAACCCCATTGACATTCGTGATCTTCCGCGGAGCTAGCTCTGGATTTTCTCCTAGTGAACTCTTCTTTGTGGTGTCTCTTTCCTATAAATACTCATCTCACCCCCTTCATGATGATGTTCACGCCGCCCCTTGGGTGGCCAATCACCCATTTCACAGAGTTCATCTTTCCTTCACAAAGCTCCTCCATGAGCCCATGCTCAATGAGTCTATTATCCAAGAGTAAATGATCTGCGAGTCCATGATCCACAACCAAATTTCCTTTGTGAAGTTGCTCTAGGAGACCCCATGCTCTATGATCCCCTTTTCACTACGAATCAACTTCATGAAGTCAATTCCATTGTGATTCTTCTACCTTCGTGACCACTAGTCCATACCCTGGGGGCGCATCCACCACACCTCTCCTCAGGATCAGTGCCAAGAAGGTCCCATCCCTTCTTTCATTAACCCCCATGATAAATGGAGAGTCGCACTTTGAACGTTTTGAGCTGGGATGCCGTCATTTTCCATTTCACCCTTATGAACAACCAACTTCCACATATGGAATACCATGATTTGAGATACTCCTCCTCACACCGTAAAATGCCTTGAGTAGAAATATTCCTCTTGTATTGTTTCACTTGTTTTGAGTTGAGAGTCTCTTCATCAATTCCCTAAGCACCTTGATTTGATCCATTCTTCAAGCAACTCATCAAATCCTTACCACATGGATCTTATGCCATGTTGATCTAGAAAGGGACACTCTTCTGTAAATCCCAACACAATCCATTGCTGAGGGCCTTCATCCTAATAGTCCTTTTTCCATGACTCTAAACTATAGTATGACATATTTTCTAAACATAGGATTCATCTTTCTCTAAACAATATATGCCTTATGATTCAAGAATGAGATTTCATCCATCCTATCTATATGACTATAAATAGTAGTGCACCCTATGTTCCAAACATAGGACGCCACTTACTCCAAACAAGAGATGACTTTTTCTACAGCATTAGATAAATAATATTCCTATCTACATGACTATAAATTTTAGTCCTCCCTATTTGAAAAATAATTGGATGCCTCCTGTTCCAAACAAGAGATGGCTTATGCGCCATTCATTAGATGCCTATTTCCATGATTACAGTGGCATAATTTCAATGGCGTTGGAATCTATTCAAACATTACATCACTCCACCTCATGCATTGCGTGCCCATCATTCGGATATTCATCCACATCTATGCTTCAAGGGACCCCTTAATGGCCTGGTCCCATGCCACATCATCTCACCTACCATCCTGGGCTAACACACCAGAAGACAATAGACGACCGTTTTAGTCAACTCCTATGTTTCGAACACGATCAAAAGATTACCCTTGTTCTTTTGTCCCCATTTTAGGCAAACACAACATGGAAGATATGTTTTAAAAATAGTAAATAATACTCCTCCATCTCTACACCACCCTCATTGCATTCCGAATGTCTGTCATGTGATTCACACTTTCCATCTCCTTTTTCAGACTGATTCTAATGACCCTTAGTATTATCCAACTTCTACATTTGTGCATTACTTTTGGACCCAATTATAAACCTCAACCCACTAATATGTTGGAATTCCTTCATAGATAGACCTAAGGAAGACATTACATAAAACTTCTTTGTGTAAGCCCCATCCACCATTTCTGCTCCATAGCGGCACCTGGGAAGCTTCCTTGCGTAAGCCCCATTCACCATTGTCTCTCCATAACAGCTCCCGGGATACTTCCATGTGTAAACCCCTTTCACCATTATCGCTCCATAGAGTTACCTAGGAAGCTTCCTTGAAGAGGCCCCATTCACCATTTTTTCTCCATAGCGGCACCCGAGAAGCTTCCTTGAGTAAGTCCTATTCACCATTGTCGCTCCATAGCAGCACTCAGGTACCTTCATTGCGTAAACCCCATTCACCATTGTCGTTCCATAGTAGCACCCAGGCAGCTTCCTTGCATTAGCCCCATTCACCATTGTCATTTCAAAGAAGCACTTGGTCAGCTTAATGCTTAAGCCCTATCCACCTTTGCCTCTCCATAGCGGCACCCGGGAAGCTTCCATGCGTATGCTCCATCCACCTTTGTCGCTCTATTGCGGCACCCGAGCAGCTTCCATACGTAATCCCAATCCACCATTTCTACTCCCTAGAAGCACTCGTGCAGCTTCCTTGTGTATGCACCATTCACCATTACCGCTCTATTGAGGCACCAGGGTAGCTACCTTGCGTAAGCCCCATTCATTATTAATACTCCATAGAGGCACCCATACAACTTCCTTGCATAAGACCCATTAACCATTTTCACTCCATAGCGGTACTCTGGAAACTTACTAGAATAATCCCCACTCTTCCCCTTTATGGATGGACATTTATGATAGGGTCTTAAGGTCCTTGTTGTCTCAAGTTTCTCATTCCAAGCACGACTCATGAGGGCTTACAGTACTTTGCATCGACCATGACATCCTCTGTGGGAAGCCAATAGTGTAAGACCCACACTCATCCCGAACATTGTTGACATTAATTCCCTGCCATGGGGATACGTTGGAAGCCTCCCTGAGATTCAATCCTAGCACCAATCGGTCCCAACCCTCTTCACATCGGTTCAGAAAACACTCCTCCTGATCTATGTGTTCATTTATTGTTTCCAAGGTATTGTATGTAGGATGCCTCCCTCTGGTCCAAGCCCCACACCCATAGGTCCCATCCATCTTCCTATCAGTCGCCAACCCATACTGAACTACATGGTCTTTGATACATTCAAAGAAAGGAATGTAGGAAGACTCTCTAATATCCAAACCCAACACCCATTGGTCCTGACCATCTTTACATCGGTTTGCCAACACATCCTTAACTATGTGGTCTTTGATCCTTGCACGGAATGGTACGTAGGTATCCTCCATGAGGACCAAACACAACACCCATTGGTTCCGACCCCATTCATGTCATACCACCTTCGTCCAACATGAAGTTAAACTAAAACCCCCCCTTTATGCCATTCAAGACGTTAAAATGCATCCACCATCTCAAACAATGTGAGATTTTATCCTTTTCTCCTAGACAGGGTACGTGGGAAGCCTCAACGAGGTTCAACCCCAACCAGTGTTAAGCCGTTGTCATCACCATCTAGCATTAAGCTGTTGTGAACACATCCAACAGTAATAAATTGTCACCCCCATCCAGTGGTAAGCCATTCTGACCCCATCAAGTGGTATGCCATTATGACCCAAATTTAAAATAGGGCGTTGAAGTCACAAATTGAAGGTATGACGTCATCAGATGAACTACGTGGACATTGATTCCATTCCACATGGATACGTAGGAAACCTCCAAGAGGTTCAATCCCTTCACTTATCTCACATACTGATCTCTCCCTTGTGCCTATGTGTTTAAGGTAGGTCATGCCCCAACCGGGAAGTTCCTCTTCCACGGGTTCCCATCCATGAGTCCACTCTCATGGGCCATCTCATCAGTTGTGCCGTATTCCCACCAAACAATGTGGACTTTAATTCCCTTCCTCGGGGATACGTATGAAGTCTCTTCAATGCTCAAGATTTATATCACCATCATCCTAACATTGATTACATATCATTATACCTCAAACTCATTAAACTTTACATCCTCCATCTTGATTCTTACTCAGGCCACCACATCTCGGTGGGATCATGGCATCCACCTCCCCACTACACCTAGTAGTACTTGTTCCATAATCCATGTGTATTCCCCAGTAAGTATCCATGTTTCTGTGCTTTCTATACACCCTGATTCATCACCCCTTCAAACTACGTGGTTTTTGATCCCTGTCATCTACACATGGTATGTAGGAAACCTCTATGAGGTTCAATCCAAAACAAAGGTAATCCTTTCCATTCCACCATTATGGAGTGCACACTATCTGATCCACCCTCAGTGGTGTCCAAATCATCCTTCACGGTGTGACATCTTCCCTTTATGGGACACACCCTCCTGGGATTGCTATTTGTAATGTTTTTTTGATCCATCCACCTAGAAATCCTACCATGTTCTCACTCCTAGGGATATACAAGTCTGATCTGTCTCTATGCGACGTTCTGATCACCCTAATTCTGTCTCTACATAACATTTAATTCCAGAACTACCTCATGTTAAACATAAGATGCCTATAGAAAACCTCGGAAGACACACCTTTAGTGTTACCATATCCTCAAGATGTTAAACTCATTGTATACCCCATGTTAAACAAGGTAATCTAAGGAAATCCTTAGAGACATGCCTCTAGTATATGATATCACATGACTAACATGGGATGCCCTAGGTTCGGAAATCTTGAGATTCCCTTTTATGATGAAGAATACATTTTCCTCAATATCCACACGTCCAAATATTCCCTCACATTCCTAATGTTGTCATCTTCTCCAACCGAATGTTTTTACCAGTCAAGACCCCATGTAATGTCCTGATAGAAGTATTGTAATTAAATGATGACCACATAGATAGGGCACTTGGAACGAGATTCATGTAACTCGACTTAATCTTTAAGGGAGACCTGGACTAGGTGACGAACTCCGAGGAGGAATCAACTGAAGGAATAACTGATATCCCATTATCCCATTTAGATCAAGGAGAAAATGTCCCTAAATAAGTTATAGATATTGCATGAATTTTGATACCAGGAATGTGGGGTAATAGCTGCACATCCTCCATATACGGATGTGCGCACCCCAACGAAAGCATTGGAAACAATGGTTTTAATAATTATATTAAACTATAAAAGAATGAAAAATACATTTGTAATATTATATATTATCTTCTTTTAAAATATTATTAACACTTTGTTAATAATCATTCATCATTTTCACTATTTTTTGTGTTATTTTTTTATTATATCGAGTATGTTTTAACTTGTTATATTTGGTCTTCTAAGATTTTTTATTATTTCATCATCTACAAGATTTAAAACATGATTTGAATATTACAAATATTAATAATATTTATTTCCATATTAATCTATTAAATTTGGATATTAGAAAAGAAATACACCATTCAGGGAGATTCTATTCCATAAGTAAGTATGAACATTGTTTCCATTTTCTTATCGCATTAAAATAATAAATATAAGATGATATATGTGTATATGTGTATATTATAGTTATAGTATCATATAGTAGTCTAATAATAAATATATTTTTATTAAATCCAACTTTAAAACATTACATTTCTAGCATGAAAGAGTCACATATCTTTGAGGAGCTGGTGGTCCTCATGTCCACAAATGATGCTACCGTATTCCCAAAATATGGGTAGCATGAAGGTACATGTTATATAAAAATATAATAATAATAAATACATTATAAATATCATACATATCATATATAAACTATGATGCCATCATTATTACCAAACATGAATGGATGTAATGGAAGAATGAATGTCATCAATTCGTGAGACTGTAGTCCGCCGTACTCACATACGAGGATTCCATATCCCTTTTAATGGATGTGTTTGTTGGTGGAGGTCGTAAACATAGAGTAAAACATATATTTATATTTTTTATAATTATATTATTATATAAATATTTTTCATGGTGGAGAAGGAATTGAAACAAAAGTGATCATTGAAGAATGTTGCCTCTCATTCACGTAATTCATTTTTTATACCAAAAGACAACATTAGTTGTTGTATTACAAGAATCAGCCTTCTATTATGAATTAAAGAATATTTTTATCCATTTGGGTATTTTTTGGTTGGTCTAAATGGAATTATATGAGTGAATAAGTGGGATGGGGGAGTTCCTTTTTATAGTGGAGGAGGAGTGTCATTCTTTTATGTTTTTGAATGAGGGAATTGCACACCTGATTTTTCTTTTTTAGAGGCTCCATTAATGATGAAAATCTAAAAAAATGGGTTTTATGTCTAGATATGTAAATAATATATCGTTTTTAGGTTTCTATGTAATTTTCTCCCATATAATTACGGTTTTGTCCATTGTTAAGAAAAATTTTCTCTTCATCACATTAATTCATTTTAATTACATTCACAATTATTTATGGTCAAATTTTTTCTTTGACTTATTAAAAATTATAAATTTACTTATTATAAATATAGATTCACTTTTTTAGAAATTCCAAGAAGAGAAATAGAAAAAATTAATATAAAATTAAAAACGTATTAGGGATGACAAAGTGGGTTTTTAAATTAGACATGTTCGAAAGATTGAATTGTTTTTTATATCAAATTTCAATTTGAAATTGATTAAAACTACCTAAATTGTGTTAAAATATTTATTATTTATCTAATTATAAATTAAAAACAATTAAATATATAATTTATCACTCTAAAAAATTTAAATGAAAAACCAGTTTTCAAATAAAATTAATTATTTTTCACAATTTATTTAAAAAATAAAATTCATAAAAAATTAATCACCCTAAAAAATTTTATATTTAAAATTTAGAAAATGAATTATATTTTGAAAATAAAAAATTTATAAATGTTTGAAAATTTAGTTTCAAATAGGTGCTATTTTAAAAGGGGAAAAACTACAATTATAAAACTACAAATTTTTATACCTAATATTGAGTTTGTTTTTATCTTATTCCTATAATATATATTAAATGAATGTAAAAAATAATTTATGGAATAAATAATATATAATTTTTAGTAATATAAATCATAAATAGTCACTAATTTAATTTTATTAGGATAAAAGAACTTTATGATCATAAAAATATTTTTCTAATAAAAAAATTCATTTATATTTAATTATTTTCTTCATAATTTCTAATTAGATGGTAAAAAATGAATTAATATTGTTTTTTTAAACCATATATTTTCATATGATAGTTTATATGATTCATAGATGCTACTTTAATGTATGGGTTATATCTTTTTATATTAAATAATAATATTTTAGTAATAGGTTTTTGTTTGGTAAAACTCGGTCCTACGTGTAACACAAGCTATTGAAGAAATAGGATGTTTCATGAGACATAATATAACTCAATATTGAATGAATATAAAGACATAAATTTATTAAATTTATTAAAAAAATTAAACATATCATAATGTCAAGTATGTTATATTTATTTATAAGCTTAATTTTCTGTGTCATACATGCTTTTGAATAAATGTTACTCATTTACAATTTTCTGGGAGTTAAATTCTACCCACATTTAAAAACATTCTACCTCACAATTAAAAATTCATCTCGGTAATAAAGGTATTGAAATTTTGGAATACTATCATTGAAAAACATAAATCACAAAAGGGTTAATAAAATATCCTCTAAATAAGAGAGAAATTGAATTAAAACTATCACATAAAGTAACATATATCTAGGTTTCTATTAAGGAGAACATTAGTGGAGTGATAATAAATGGACTTGGTGGAAATGTGCTATTAATTATAAGTAGTGATTATGGTCATTGATCACAAACAATTAAATTACCAGTAAAATGTTTAGGGCCTCAAATCCATAAATCTATGATGGTTTTAAAGACCAATGTATAAATAAAAATAAAGAACTATGATTAAATTATTGTTTTAAGATCATTTTATGAATGTTGAGGAACTGTTTTTTTTTTGAATTAGAATATAAAGAAATATACTTACATGATATGTTTCAATTTCATAAGAATATTTTAATCGTGTGGTTGTTCTTTGATAAAATTAGAATTCATCTATTACTCCACGAAATAAATATCCTAAAATGAAATGATTTCATCCATAGAGCACTAAACATTACTTTTTACATATTGTATGATCCATAAAAACAGTAATTATAGTTTTATGTAACTAATTTACAAAACTAAAATGGTTAATAAATTATAATTTGAACCTAAACATTGATAAATCTTTTTTATCGTTAAAATTTATTCATCAAATTGGTTAGCTATAATCGAAGAGACATTAAATAAGAAATCATGTAGTTCAGCTGAATGCATGAAACCCTTATTTTCCATTTACTAAAAAACATTAATATAATAACTATATAAATTAGAAAAGTGTGATGGTTATCCTTGAACTGAAATTAATCGTTAAATTGCCTTTTTATTTGGGGTTTCATTACAACTTTACATACACTGTTAATACTGTTATTTTTATATCTACCATAATTTTTATATATTAATTTAATAATATGAATTTAAAATGATCTTTAATTATTCTAAAATAAAATTCCCACTACAATATGTACTAAACTAATGGTTTTTTCATAAATTTCACAAAACATTTACTTATTATTGTTAGATTCACATAACATAAAATATAAAAATATGTGTTTATGACGAAGAAATTATGATCACACATAATCCCATAATTTTATGATGGTACCAATGACTCATAATTTAATGGGATCATATTTGATTCTATGATAATCCACAAAGGGTATCTAAGGGTTATGATCCCTAATCTAAGTTTTTCTAAATATAGTTTCAAAGGTTGATACTAAACTGCCTTTGATTCCAACTATAGTGACCTAACCCTTGTAATCCCAATGAAAGTTTCTACAACCATTACAATGGCATTATTTCAAGGAATAAGATAATAAAATACTGATGAGTTTATTAGTCTAGGTAAACCAGATAGATATACGAGTATTGTAATAAAAATTAATATAAAATTACAACATATTGTTTTCCTAGGATAATGTAATTTCTTATTAGAATATCCCTGTAAATATTTATTACAACACTTCTGGGATTCGATGGGAATGGGAAAAAGAAGTGTGAGATCAAATTTTCAGTATGGGTAATATATAGTGGAATCCATGGTGAATAAATTAGAATAATAAATATGTAATGTTAAATAACTAAACAAATATTCTATGTAATCAATAAACTAATAAGTAAGTTCATAAATAATATGGAATGCTAAATATCTGAACACACATGCAATTTACGTTACATGAAATCAGTAATAGAAAAGGTACAGTAAATAGGGAAATGTAACTAATTTAAATCACATGCAATTTAATCAATAATCAATGAATTAACTGAATCAAAAAAAATTCATAGTGAAAATATCAACTATAACAACCACATAATATTTAAAAATTAAATGATTAATTCTAATATGTCATGTATCCACCACATGAAACATTATACCATCAAGGCATATCCTCAAGTCATTTTATGTTTATGGGTAGACACCCATATGTTCCTTATTTGAAAAAAAATTCAATATGTTTTTCTCCAAATGACATCATCTCATAAGACTATTGATTCATAAAGGGTCTTTCATTGACAAGTACCCAACCCATTTCTTGAATTTCCGTAACATCCCTCATATATTGAATAATTTGACTAATTCAAAAAACAGTGTTCCTGTTCTAATATTTTTATTGAGAAAAAGATATGGATCTACCAATATATCATCAGTTAATCAAATAACATTCAATGTAAACACTGTATGTATAAATGTCATATTTTTTAACAAATAAACATATTCATGATAAATTTTATGGTTATTTAGGAAAATTTAATGTCTAATGATCGTAAAAAATTGAATATTTCATGGGGACTAAAAACTAATCAATGTATTGAATGTAAATTCTATCCTTGGAAATTGAAATCATAACCCATCCCATGAAATAAAAATGTTGGTATCAATACAACATATATCATGTGTTTTGTGGATAAATGGTTTTTGTCATTGATGAATAGACATACCTTAAACTTATACTTAAAACATTATTGAAAGAAATATCCTTTAAATTTGGATAAAAATTTTAAGAAACATTTATTTTTAAATTAATTTTAAATGAATATTCATTAAAAATATATGTAAAAATTTTCAAAGTAAGCTTCACTGAAATGATGTGCGGTATCTTTTTATATGTTGTACAAGGTAAAATGAACAACCCATTTTCATAGTAAAATGGTTAGAACTATGGCTTATTCAGAAAGAGAAATGAATATTTCTTTGTAATTTTTTTCTATTAAGAAAAGGTGTAAAAAATTATTTAATAAATTATTTTTAAAATTTCATAAAACAATTTGAAATATAATTTTTATAAAACATGGTTTTTATACAAAAACAAATTTCGAACGAAGAGATAAACAATGTCGGGATTTCCTAAAAACAGTTTATTAAACATTTATAGTACAAAAGAGTCAAACATTGATACTATTACATGAAAACTATCAATAAAAACAAGATGAGATTAAAGTGAAATTTTTTATTAAACTATTATCAACTAAATTCATGTAATAGAAATTTATATGAATCAATCAAAAATAAAATTGGATTGGGATTTAACCATAGAAAAGATCGTAACACTGATGTGAGAATCAATATGTGAATATATAATTCAACAAAATAAAAAATACACATTAAAAATTGGAAATACAACTAATATATAATAAAATGTGATTATAGACAATATATTAGAGTATTAATAAAAACGATGAATTCATTTATCCCAATGAAATGGAATCGGGTTATGAAATTCTTTATCACATGGTAACATTGAATTCAAAATACCATTAAATGAAATAATTAAACTTAACTATTAAAATACCCTGAGTAATGATGTATTATTTATATTACATTTCAAAGGGTGGTATATACACCATATAAAATCAAAATAGGTTCATAAAAATAATTACATCTTAATTGGATGTAAATAGAGATGATATCCCATACCACTTGGTAACATTTAAATTTAAAAGCCCAGTGAAATAATTTAATTCAAATTAAACATTAAAAATTTGAATATAATTATATTGATTCAATTAAATATAATATGGGAAATATATACACCACCCAAAGAAATAAGGTTTGATAATGACATATGTCTCGTGATAAAAACCGACAGAAATCCCTTATCTTCTATTTTCTTTTGGATGAACATCCATTAAACTAATATATAACGGTTTTATGAATTTTATTAAATTATATCAGAACCATAATAATATCTATAATATTATATATTACCTTTTTATAATATCTTATTATCTATTTAGTAATAATCATTCATTATTTTGACACTTTCAGGTGTTAACTACCTAGTTTTTTTTATGTTTGGACCTGTTATCTTCTTTTTGTTATGTCCATCCTGATTAAATTATATATAGGATTTAAAAATGATATATATTTCATATATAACCATTATATTTATCAATTTATTTTAGTAATTAATTTTTGGAGATAGAAAACGATATATACTATTCCTTGAGATGGTACGTCGTACATGCACACGATCGTAGTTTCCATTTTCATGTCATATTAAACGAATTAAAGAAAAAATATATATCTATAACATATAGTTAAAGTATTATATTAACTTTATATAGTGCACATATGTTTATTAAATTTATCTATAATTCATTCCATGTATAGCCTGAATGAATAACATCACTTTGAGAACGTGGTAGTCCACATGTCCATAAAAGATGTCATCATATTCCAAAAAAATGGAAAATTTTGTGTTATTTGTTATTTAAAAATTAAATAAGAATAAATAAAATAAATATCATATATATTCTATAAATCTATCATTATTACATTCCCTGAAAGGTGGTAACTGAACAACGAATGACATCAGTTCGTGAGGTGGTAGTCTGTCGTACACATGAACGCTAACTATTTATCCCATTTGGTGGATTCATTAGTGAGTGTTGGTCATAACCTTAGAATGAAAACATATTAGTATATTTCGGATACTAGCATTATTATATTAACAGGATATAAGAATAAATGACGGTGTGGTTAATGAAATGAAACCAATGTGATTGTTGATGAACATTGCCTCTTATTCGGGTAACTCCGTTAGGTTTATAACAAAAGAAATATTTAGCCAGAGGACTCCCCAAATTGTGGATTTTAAGATGAGTTTATTTATGTTTGAGATATATTTCTCAATTTTTATATCATTCACATGGAATTGGAGGTGTGAATAAATGGGAGGGGTTATTGCCTTTTTATAGTGGAGGAGGAGTGGCATTCTTGTAAATTTTTTACAGAGGGAATTCCACTGACATTTTTTCCCTGTCATATGGATACAATATTAATGATAAAGATATAAATATATTATTTTTTTATATTATATTAATTGTTTTCAAGAACAATAATTGTGGTGACATTTCATTCTGAAGACCGATGTGCTTTGAAAAAATATTTAGAATATATTAAATGTATTCAATAGAAAGTGAACGATGGTTTACTAAATAACTATAATACCACTAAAACGGGGGTTGGGATCCATAATCTAAGGGAACCATTAATTTTACAGTGTGGGTTTTACCCTAGTAGTGTCATACTATTTTTTTGCATGGGCTATTTGTGAAAATGATATTGCGCATGTAAATAAATAAAATAAAAAAAATAATTACTTTTTTGATGAAAAATAAATTTATCTATTAAATATATAGTTATAGTATTTACTAATGGATTTCAAAGGAATCTAACTATTTAGGCAACTATTGTGGATCTCTCTTGGAAAACGATGACGAATCGAGATCGGGTCATGGTTCATTGCACCAAAGAAGTTCTTAGATCTTTTTAATGACAAAAGAAAAAATGTTCTTCCCCAACGAATGATTTATACTCTAGGTATTATTTATTTATTTTTGTTTCCTATAATTATTATTAAATATATATGAACACAAATCAATTGTCCAAAAAAAATTGACAAGTGCAACGACTGTATATTTAATTTTATGAATTATAATTATTTGTTCATTTTTTTAAACTATCTTTATCGGTTTGAATCTAAAAAATGATTTGAGGAAAAAAAAAATTGAGATTCATTAATAATTGTTTTTTGTATTTCGATTTCCTCCCCTTATCGTCACATTTTCTACGTTGGAATTTACTTTTGGCTAGTGGTTCGATGAATACCCGTTATTTGGTCATTACATGACTTTTATTTAGTGAAATAGATCAATATCGTGAGAGTAGTTCATGATCGATGGTGGGATCACAGTTTGACAATGGTGGTTGATGATCAGAGGATGATTATATTATATTTTGTGGGTTTTGTTTTCTCCAGTTCTGATGCTCAGAGAAATATTGCTTAAATGATAGTTTTCCGAGCAGATTGAGGGCATAGATTTTGGTAGACGATTATAACAAGGCTTGGATGACCCATGATCTTTGATCTCAAGTGAGGATGGTGTAGAAGGAGATGTGTGTAGTTGATGATTAGGAGATCCCATGTGGTTAAAAACTGTAGATTAAAATGTGTGAAATCCTATGTTACATGATTCGTGGCCCCCTAGCTGCGCTGTTAGGGGTTCAGTTGATTTAAGTATCAGAATCCTGAGCCTTGGTAACATGTTTTGTTTCCCTACTTTGATGTATTAGAGTGTTATTCGGGATGTAAACATACATGGTAAAGAGTACATGACCAATTTTAATGTTATGTACTTGGACATAGACATGGCCCTGTGTAGACAATCTGGTACATAGACCGGACCACCATACAAAAACATGGCCAGGTGAAACAGTCACGGTATTGTCTGTATCTATATGTTGTATACATATTCAAAATGTTTTTTATATGGTGAAATACATGACTTCTGAGACTTTTTATCAAGGGGATGCTTCGGGATAGTTTAACATGATGTTTATCCCCTATTGCATAGTGTCTACCCCCTTAAATAGCGATTTTAGATCTTTTTTACATAGTTTGTACCACAATAGGTTGATCATGTTCCCATGATCCTACATGAAGATCATATAATGTTGAATTAGATTCACATAACCTGAATATGTTCACTTCTAGTGTATAAGGCAAAGAAATAGTTGGGGTGTCCCACCATGAGACAAGAGTACCATCCTCTATCATCATTTGTTCTCTTGTTAGGGTTTGTGAAATATGCATGAAATCCCTATATAGGGTTTTGATACTCTATATAACCTGTTTTATTGGTAGGATTTGTGGTATCGTTGACACATAATCCCCTATATAGAGGGTTGATCAATATTAGGTTCATGGTGTCCCCAATCAGGTTTGGACATGACCCCCTATCTGGGTATTTGGTTCTCATAATAATGGTGAGATTTCGTTAGTAGGGACCAGTGATCTAAACATGTTCATCCTCTATATAAAATTATATCAAGGCCCATGAATTGGAAACTACCACATTGATCATTGCTTCACGAATAATCATGTAGATTGATGATTTTTATGACCACCTGGCGGAGTGATGTTTTTTCTTGAGTATATCCATGTGTCTCTATTATACATTGGTTTTTTATATCTTATTTTACATATTATTCATGGTTATTCATGTTAATTTTTTAGTGGGTTCCAACTAATAATTTTTATACTCAACCTTGCATGTGCTTCTAATGTATGCGTTATACCGTATGTAGACGACGACCCTTTTGAATATTTCCTTGGATTACATGGAGTGGGTGGAGCATAGATGGGGATTTTTAGACTAAGGTGTCTTACTTGGAGATTTTATTTGACTTTAGTCAAAAATATTGGAAAATGTTTGGTACTTTAGTATTTTTTATTATCCTAGTACTGTTACCCTTTTTCCACTTTCATTACATTAATATAATACTATTTTTTGGGATATTATATTTATGCATGAATCTTATCAGTTGATTACATTTCATCATTTTAGTTTCATAGTGATTTATGAATGATTATATGTACATTATGTTAATTCCAACATATTTTGTGAAATTTCTACTTGGCACTAGTCTCCAACCCCTAGCCTATTAGAGGTGGGCATGGGGTAGTCATGATTCAGACATTAGTGGGTTGGGTCATGAAGTAGTGGTATCATAGCATTTAGTTCATGTTTATGACTAATGTTAGTGATATTGGATTGAGGAAATAGTGAATCTTATTTCGAGTTCAGCTTTCTTCCTAGGGACTCCAGTGTTAGTGTGGTGGCTACCATATCCCTACACCAGTACTATGATCATATACCATTGAACTGAATACAAGAAAATAATGGTTGTAGGTTATATTTTCATAAATTCATCATAGTTTAATGGATTTGTTTTCTCGGTCCTTGTTGAGTAAGCTCCCCAAATATACTATATTTATTGTGATACATATAGTTTTATTTTAGGATGCCTCAATATAGAAATCCATCAAGGATTCCAATATGTTATAATGAGGATTCTCTGCTTTGCGATGAGGCATCACTATAGACTCAGGTATCAGAGACGGCACATTCAGGTTGTTTCCATCTATACCATCACCTATTCAGTAACATATAAAACTAGTAGTGCCAATTGAGGATGCACATACGCTGAGTGTTATTCATGTGTTATAGATGCAGTGACCTCGTACGTCTCAGGGGGGGATAGACCCCAGTTGGCTGAGGACTATATAGAGGGTGTCACAAATGTTTTCAAACTTCTAAGGATGCCTTCAGAATGGATGGTGGTTCTCATGGAATGTATTCTAAAGTGATATGCTAGGCGATGGAGGATCCTGGTAACTTGGTCACATGATGAGATAGATCCCTCTATGTCAGACTTTTATCATCTCTTCCAGGAGGATTTCAATCAATCCATGTTGCAATAGGTATGCATACATGAGCTTTTAAATCTATTTCAAGGTGGTATGACCATAAAGGATTACTCTGTGATGATTAATAATCTCTCGAGTTACTCCTTGGATATGGTGGAAGACCAGTTCTTCATATATTATACCCCTAAACATGACTTTAGCTGGGAGATCAAGGATTTATTAGTATCCCTCTGTATTCTCTCCTATGTTGGGGTTCATGACTGAGCGTTGATGGTGGAGAGATTTTTTGAAGAGAAGGAACATGCAGTGGGAGATAATAGTGGGAATCCAATAAGTGATACCTCTGTAATAGGCATCAACAATAGTCGCATGGATTCATGTGTGTCAGATGTTTCAAGAGGTGATCCCAGGACATTGTGTCAATGGTGCATGATTCTCAAGGTTGCTTGAATTATCCTACGGATAGGTAGTGTTTATCCTATTATGGTGGGGACATATGGCATGATATTTTATGTCTATTAGTACTACATAAAATGAGATAACAAAGGCACCAGTGAGACAAATACAGTGGTAGGTGGAGGGTGGTCCACAGCTAAGAGGTCATCTTAGAGAGACCAGGAGAATTGTAGTGGTTTTCAATGGTTTGACTAATTACTACCACTGCCCCTAGGTAGTCCACACCAGGAAATCTGAGATAGTGGACATGGATGTGGATAGCTGCAGGATATGTACGATTAGGACATGGAGATTACAATGATGATATGAGGTATAATATGTGTATTTTACGATTTAGCTATAGTATTGAAAGACACAGATTTGATACATTACTTTATAATTTTCTAGTTCTAGAAATAGTGATTATGGTTGGTGCATTTTCTCTACCCATTTGGTAGAAGACTCTTCCGGGATGGGACTCACCGATTGTGAAAATGTTCCAACAATGTTATCTGATTCTTTAAGGTGAGAGTTTTTCATGGGATTTATTCATTGCCACAATGATTCATTATGAATTCATATTAGGTAGGGATAGGCTATCTTGATTTTAGGACATAATTCACTATTTTATAAAAAATTATGTGGTGTGTCTAGAACAAATATACGAGGTTTTACATTTTGGTTAGAAATGAGTCCATGGTTGAATAGTATGATCTCAAATATTAGAGAGGGAATCCAATTACTCACTAGTTGGATATAATAACTCTTGGAGTAGTGGATTAATGAGTATACTAGTTTAATGCAAAATTGGTGGTGTATGTGGTTGTATTTCTTGAGGATGTTCCAGGTTTACCTCTCTATATTATGAAAGACATCTACAATGACACGAATCCATGGAAAACACTAAAATATACACCCACGTTTGGATGGTTCCCACAGAGCTTCGAGAGATAAAGATGATGTTGAAGGACATTCAAGATAAGGGACTTATGAGACCCAGTATCTCACCTGGGGAAACACTTGTGTTGTTTTCCATGAATTTTGGTGAGGTATTGAATTTATTCATTGATTACTAGTCCATGAATTGGATTTCTATAGAGAATAAGTATCCACTACTGACCATTAATGTCTTATTTGATCAGTTGAGAGAGTCATGATGGTTCTTGAAGATTGACCATAGGAATGGATATAACCAGATGTCTATACGAGACAAATATATACCGAAGAAGGCCTTAAAATGTTTCTGTGGCCATTATGAGCACCTGGTGATGTCATTCGACATTTATAATAACCCATCAATTTTAATGGGATGCATGAATCGAATCATAAGACCCTTCTTATACCAGTTATAGCTAGTATTCATCGACAAAATCCTACTTTATTATGTGTCCATAGGGGAGCATGTTATACACTTGAGGATAGTTATGGAAACTCTCCGAAAACACCGTATTTACAGGAAGATCCTGAAATTATCATTTTTTATTTTAGAGTTCATGTTTATATAACACGTCATTTTAGAGGCTGGAGTAGAAGTGGATTCGGTGAAGGTTGAGGCAGTGATTTCTTGGGATCCACCAAAGATTATAACCGATGTGCAGAGCTTCAATGCATTGGAATAAAAATATAAAAATTGTTTACCTAATTATCCAGATCAGAAACACCCTTGATACCATTGACTTAGAAGGTGAGTCCTTTCATGTTGATGCAACGACTCTATAAATGCTTTAATAAGTTCAGATATAGGTTTACAAGAACTACTACGTTGATATTCTCAAATGTGGGTGTAGAAGGTGATTCGTTCGTTGATGCAGAAGGGATCATACATTGTAGTGTTTTGATGAAAAGGTGGTTTGTTATTACACAAGGCTCACACAAGTTGATACCAAAGGAGGAAAAATACAGGACCCACAATCATGAGTTAGTAATAATAGTCTTCACATAGAAGTTGTTGTAACCCTACCTAATGGATGAGTGGTTTATCATTTAATGAGACCATAATATACCTAGGTATATGTTCATAGAGAAGGTTTCTAACTTGAGGTAGTGGTGACAACTATATTAACTTCAGAACCCCGAATTAGAGATTATATATAATATTGGGAAGGTGAATGTGGTGGTATATTATCTTGGTAATAGATGTCCTTCTAAGTTGTTGAATCAAGAGTTTTCACTTATCCTCATTGAGGTTTTCAATTTTTGAAATTGATATTGATTCATATATTAAATCAATGGTTGTTGTCCTACAACTTTTGCAGTTTTTAAGGTCATTATGAAGATACCTAACGGGAGACCATACATACTCAGATAACCACTAGGTATCCCCTTATTGATATTATAATGGTGTAAATAACGATATCCTTTTCATAGGATGGATGATGGTACATTTTATGTTGTGATATGTGGTGTTTTGTATGTATCATTAATCCACTTTGGTGGTACATCCAGGTGTGTTGAATATATACCTAGACCTCCTACATCAATTTTGGTAGGTAGGTATGTAATATAGATTTACAAGTCTATCTCTATATCCCTTACTTTTCTCAAATTTAAGTATAAGTACCAAGTTCATGTACATTTAGATCAAACCATTTAGGTTATAGTGTAGAATTTTTATGTGATATCCATGGGTTTTTTGACATGTTTACCATGTATGTCCAGCAATCATGATTACATCTAGGTGATCGTAGATTATCTAACCAAGATGTCCCACTTTCTATCCAATTAAGAGAAGATTTCATTAGAGAGCTTGGGGTCCCTCTACGTGTATGAGATAGTATGAATCAATGGTACTCTTTCAATTACCTTCTCTAAATTTGACATTTTTACATCTCGATTATAGAGGGTATTTTAGGAGTATTTGAGAATCATTTTCTGTTGAGAATAAAGTTTCACACAAAAACTAATGACCAGACTGAACAGATAGTCTAGGTCTTGGTGGTTATTCTATGGGCATGAAAGCTGGGCAATGGCCATAGTTAGTAGGTCACCTACCCTTGTGGGAGATTATGTTCAAAAATAGATAAAATCCTACCATTAGTATGACACCATTCGAGGCATGGTATTGGAAAATCTACAGGTCACCACTTTGTTCAACTAATCCATGCGAGTCAACACTGATGGGCCTAGGGTTGGTGCGAGATACTATAGAGAATGTGAAGATCATCCCGGAGTGGATGAGGACTATATAGAGTTTTCAAAAGGCATATAATGACATACAATAAAGGCTTTTTGGAGTTCAAGGAGGAAGAACATGTGTTTTTTAGGGTCTCACCTCAATGTGTTTTGAAGTTATTTTCCCAAAGAAGAAATTTATCTATGATATTATTTTGTCCCTCCTAGATAAATCATTTTTTTTTGATGTGGAATACTAGTTAGATAAACCATGGTAGTTGGATTGAGGCCATGACATATTCCAAGGGTCACTACTAAGGAGATTCGTGCACAACAAATTCCACGTTATTGACTAGGATGACATGGACATTGAGGATGGAGCTGCCTTTGGAGAGTAACAAGAAGATATAAAATATCTATATGAGATGATTCATTGTGGGAATTCAAATCCCCTAGTGTTTGTCTGGTGGCAGCATGATAATCTTCATGAGAGAACCATGAATCTGGATACCAAGAGGCAATACCAATACCCTCATCTTTTTGTGTAGGTTTGTAATGACCCAAAGATTCATTAATTGAAATACCTCTTGATCTAATTAAATGCCTCTTTTGGTTTATATAAAATGTCAACTTCTTTGATTTTATGTTATGAATTTTTACCGTTTCTAATATAGTCGTTGAACAGTGATAACATGATTAGAATAAATATAGGTCTTTAACAACACCAAATTTGATCAGACAAAAGAAGCAATGGCCTCATCTAGTAGAAGTTCCCCATACGAAGCACATTTATCAGAGCTCATAAAAGTGGTGGTATCCTTGTGAATCTCTATTGACCAAACCCATGATGTGCTTCACCATGTCAAGCTTGAACGAGACCATCTACGGGAGATGTGGAAGGTGATAGAAATTACCACTCGAGCGATGTTATCCGAGCCACCCCAATAGTCTGTCACCATCACACATCATACCCTTAGGTCTTATGCGATTCTATTAAGGGGTTATGTAACTAATCAATAGTATTATGTTCATGGACATTATTTTTTTATATAGTAATGAATATAATTTCTTGTCATTATTGATACATTGTAAATTGTTTTTAAAGTACAAATAGTGTTTTTAGTTATTATATAATTAAGAATAATATTTTATTAAATTAAGGTATTTTTTCATTAAATAATATTTTAAAAAATTATTATTATTATTATTATTAAATTAATGTTTATTATATATATATTATCCTATAATTTTATGAATTCAATTGTAATTTTGTTAATGTTTGAAAGCCATTTTTGTCAAAACCTGTGAATTTTCGATAAATGTCGGATTTTATTTTAAATGTAAAAATAAACATATTTAGAAAAAATTTTAGATAAAATAAATGTTATTTCTGGAATCAGGAAGTAGAAATTATCAAATGGGGAATTTTTCATTATTTTCTAAGACAGTAAAATTTTTGGGTAAGAATTAAATACTGTTTAAATATATAATGTGTTTTTTGACATCATAATGACCTAATAGTGATGTAATAAAATACACTAATATTTATGTTCGGACAATATATGTTTTTCCTTTAAAAAAATATGATTTTGGGTTTGTTTGACTTACTTTTAAAAGAATTAATGGACCCCTCAAGACTTATTAAACACCTTATTTTTTTAAATTAATTTCCATGGGAGTATGACTCACCTCCACAAAAGCATCCCTATTATTTTAATAAGATCAGACTTTGGCCTTATAAAAAGTTTTTTTTCCTAATAACTTTTCCAAAAACCATGGGCAAAAACCACGGGATGGTTTGTTGTTTGGATTAATTTAATATAAGGGGACCCAAACCTAAATAATAAACAATTCCCTCACCTTTCCTATTTAAACCCACCCAAGCTCCCACTTCCTCCTCACTAAATGATTTTTGGGTTCTTCCAACCTCTTCCCTACTCTCTCTATAATTATCCCAAGGTTCCCCAAGCTCCCAAGAATCCTCTCACAAGCCTCTCTCAAGCCTTTGGAAGCACACTTCTAACTAAGGGTTTTTTCTTCCTTTCTCATTTTTGTCCAATTTTCTTTAAGTTGTTTGGACCATTTAATTTCAATTATTAATTTTGGGGTATGGTTTTACACCTCCCTCATACTGCCCTCTTTATGTTTGAATTATGGGATACCCCTTTCTCTCTCATTAAATGCCTCCCATGTACACCCGTTACTATGCCGAAATTCTAAAAGGAACATCTCTCTCCTCTTTTACAACCAAGCACTACTTTTGTATCATGAATCTAAATTCCATTACAGTTGTTTATAAATGTATCTATATGAACACCTTACTGTCCATTTCTTGCAAATATGATGAGACACCCCTTTATCTCTCATCAACCATTTTTATGAATTCTTATGTCACGTCGTTACGCTGCCGAAATCACAACGATTTTCTAAGCCAATGCCATTGTGTATTGATTACCATGCCCATTTCTCCATCAAGGGTATTCACCTTTATGAACATTTTATTATTGATTATAAAGTTTTATATATGAATTCCACATTCATTAATCGTGGAATAAATGAATATGTCTTATGAATCAATGTTTTATGATCCATGTGGCACACTTATGCTTGAAATGAAATGTTTAAGAAGGGTGCACCCTTATAGCGCTCCAATGCATTAGGTAAAGTATAGTATCATGATACATCTTACGCAATGAGTGTTGACTCATTATAATTCAAGTGCAATGAGTGTTTACTCATGCTTCATGTGAAATGAGGATTTACTCATGCTCCATGTGCAATGAGCCTTGGGTGATGATAATTCCATGTTAAGTGTTGTTGCTACATTTCCATGTTATGATTATCATGCATTATCATACCTTTATGTTCATGTTTCTCTTGTTCTCTATTGATATGTCTAATTTTTAACATGTATTTCACTCCTCATGTTATTCTAAATGTATTCCTTTACTGGGATTTATAGCTCACCCTTTTCTTATGCATGTCCTCAGGTTATCCCATGCAATGTTAAGTACGAGGTAATGTAGTGGTCATGTAAATGATGTTTTCAATAAAGATTTTTTATTTCTTGTTTCATGTTTTTATGTAGTGATCCTAATCCTCAAAGAAACTAAACCTCTCGATCTTATTTTTGTATCATGTGAAGTTTTATGTAATTAATCATGTTTATGTTTGTAATAAAATCTGGGTTGTCATAGTTTATATCAGAGGATAGGTTTAGTTATTTTTTGGATTAGGATTAGATTACCCTAGTAAAGCATTAGAGACAAGACTAATTATAATAAAAACAACCCTATGTTTTGGTGATTATTGAGCATGTGGGTTATTAAGAAAATACATCCCTGTCTGGATACAAGCAGGTAGAGGCGGCTCAGGCACAGATGTATCCTAGGGGTAAAACCGGAAAACACCGCGTTGAGCTAGACTTGAACGGGAACTGGTGCATGACAATGCGCCTTACTGCACTCTTGGTGATGACACTCCCGGGGGATATGATTTGGTAAATTCACAATCTTATTATGAACCCTTATTAAGGGAATTAAAAAAATTCCTCTAAGAATATATTTTCGAAAGTAGATCATGAAAACCCTAGATTGAAGCCTACAGACTCATGAGTTAAGGAAATGAAAGTTTATTTATAAGCCATCAACTTTTTTCTTAGGATTACCCTTTATGTGTTACCGCTAACTTTCCTTTTATTCCAGCCAATGGCCAGTAATTGGAGGACACGAGCTAACGACCGCTGTGAAGATCAGTGTGATGACTGTACTAATGAGATGCCCAATCCAATGGGAGCGGGAATCATGAACATTGTCACACTTATCTCTCAGATAACTCAAGTTTTGAATAGAAACACGAGTCAATAGGAATGTTCAACCCCCCTAAGAAAGAACAAGTCGCTATCGAGATATTCTTAAGGCATAGGCCTCCAACTTTTAGTGGTTCATTGGATCCCATGATCGCTGAACAATGGATCAACTCCATTGAAAAGATCTTCTCCATCCATCAATTTTCTAAACAAGAGAAGGTTATCCTGGAGGCTTATCATATGGTGGGTGAAGCTAATCAATGGAGGATGTTGATAAAAAATACAAATCTTAAGGAGGATATCGAGGCATTGGAATGGAAGGATTTCTGGAAGATGTTTTTTGATAAATATTTTCTGCGCACCCTCTGGCTTAAGATTGAAAGGTACTTCCTTTACCTCAAGCAAAAAAGATGAAAAATCTGTTGGAGCATATGAGAAAAACTTCACAAGGCTTTCAAGATATGCTTTAGGCTTTGTCGTTGCCCCAGAATGAAAAGTTGACCTCTTCTTTATGGGATGATGCCTATCCTGTGGAAAGAATTGGTGATCCGTGACTTCTAAAGCTATGAGGAAATTGTCTGATGTGCCATCAAGGTCAAATGGAGATTGGAGTATCACAGGGGTATCATGGGGATAAGAAGTGTAAGGTGGAATTTAATGATGGTGGACCAATGGATAAATCCAATGGTGCTAGGAAGATCCAGCAACCCACTTTCCAACAGTGCAGAAAGAAGCACCATGGAAATTTCATTAAGGAGACGAGGAAATGCTTTAGGTGTGGAAGAGAAGGGAACCTAGCTGTTAACTATCGGCCAGAAAGACCAGCGACTGCGAAATAGGAGAGGAATTCTCCGTTCAAACCTCAACGCATTTTTCAATGCTGCCAATGCAAAGAACTGGGTCATTTTTCAAATCTGTGCTCCAATCCAAGGGTTTTCGGAGGCAACCAACAACCTCCAAGGCAGAAATGAAGAGATTTTTCCATAAATTCTTCCGAAGTGAACCTCGAAAATTAAGTGGTGAACGGTACGCCAGTTAATCATTCATGAATTGTGAACATAAATTTTGATTTAGGGTCTACGCATTCTTTTATATCTCTAATGATTAGTAGAACAATCCCAACACCACCAAAAATCACGGAAGTGAAGATGTCGATGAGTACGGAAAATGGGGAAATCATTGAATCCCATGAAAGAAGTCCTCCCCTGTTATAATCTGTGGATTGATTCTCCCAGAGAACCTCGTCATACTCCCTCTGGTGGAATTTGATGCAATTCTAGGCATGGATTGACTTTCCTTATATAGAGCCAACATAAATTTTCGGGAGAGGGAGATCACACTCCATATGAAGAATCGACCCCTGATTCTTTACAAGTGTAAGTAGGAAGATGAATCTTATTTAGCTCCATCATCACAAGCCTGGATATTACTTCCCTGTGAGCATGCGGATCTGACTCAGATCATTGAGTCTAAGGAAGAAATCATCCTTGATGAAATGCCTATTGTGAGGGAATTCACTGAAGTGTTTCCCGAGGAACATCCCGGTCGTACTCCTTGAAAATATGTTGAATTCTCAATTGAACATATACCCTAGGCATTAAAAATATCCATGACTCTGTATGGAATGGTTGTTGTAGAGCTTGAAGAGCTGAAGAAACAATTACAGAAGAATCTAGATAAAGGTTTTATACGCCCAAGTGCTTCACCATTGGGTGCACCAGTCCTCTTCATCATGAAGAAGGATGGATCAATGCTGCTTTGCATCGGATATCGTGAACTTAACAAAATCATGATAAAGAACAAGTATCCTCTCCCATGAATAGATGAATTGTTTGATCAGTTTCATTGAGCACAATACTTCTCCATGGTAGATTTGCAGTCTGGATATTATAATGTAAGGGTGAAGAAAGAAGATATCTCCAAGACTGATTTCTGTACAAGATACAGGCACTATGAATTCATAGTAATACCTTATGGACTCTCCAATGATATATAAATCTTCATGGACATAATTAATAGAGTCTTTAGAGATTACCTCGACAAATTTGTGGTAGTCTGTATAGATGACATTCTAATATACTCAAAAACCAAGGAGGATCAGGAGGATCATTTAAGAACTGTACTAGAGACATTGCGCAAGGAGATGATCTGTGCAAACTATATAAAGTGTGAGTTGTGGTTGAAGGAGATCCCATTCTTGGGCCATATCATCACAAGAAATGGGATATCTATGGATCCCTTCAAAACAGATGTAATTGAGGGATGGCTGAGACCTACATCGGTAACAGATATCCGTATATTCTTGGGGTTAGATGGATATTATCGACGATTTGTGAGGAATTTCTCATGAGTGTCCAACCCTCTTACCAAGCTAACTTGGAATGGAGTAATGTTTTCTTGGATTGAAGAATGTGAAGAAAGCTTCAAGGTGTTGAAAAATAGGCTTATCATTGTGAATGTGCTCACTTTACCCATAAGTGGTGATCTTTTTGTGGTATTAAGTGATGATTCAAAGAAGGTATTAGGATGTGTTCTAATGCAGGATGATAATGTGATATCATATTCCTCAAGGCAGAGGAAAATACATGAGCCAAACTATCCTACGCATGATCTGGAGTTAACGGTGGTGATCTTTTCCTTGAAAATCTAGCGGCATTATCTCTATGGAGAGAAATGTGAGATATATTCTGACCACAAGAGTCTTAAATATATATTCACACAGAAAGAGCTTAATATGAGCCAAAGAATATGGATAGAGCTCACCAATTATTATGAGTGTTCAATAAATTACCACCCTGGGAAAGCGAACAAGGTGGCAGATTCCCTAAGCAGAAAGGACCCAGAAATTCTATCAACGATGAGAATTGAGAAAGATCCAATATTCATAGACTTGATGAAGATGGACATGGGAATCATAAATACGGGAACATCATCAATCCTTTCACAAATGATTTCTAAATAGCCTATTTTGGAAAGGATAAAGGATGCTCAAAAGGGTGATGTGGGAATTCCGAAAAATGTGGAGGCTATCAAAAAAGGAAAATCCTCGGAGTTTAATGTTAATGAAGAAGGAATTGTGATATTTGGGAAAATACTATGTGTTCCATCGAGTACGTAGCTGAAGAAGGAAATTTTGGATGATGCACATAGTTCAAATTTCTCTATTCACACATATAGCACAAATATGTATCGAGATCTCTGAGAAAACTATTGGTGGGATAATATGAAGAAGGAGATCGATGAATATACATCAATGTTCCTGGTGTGCCAGCAAGTGAAGGCAGAGAGGCAGAAGTCTAAGGGGATGATGCAACCATTACCCATACTAGAATGGAAATGGGAGAACATCACCATGGACTTTGTCAACGGACATCCGAGGACATCCAAAGCCAACAATGCAATATGGGTTGTTGTGGATCCTCTTACAAAGACTACGCACTTCATTGCTATTCGGGAGGATTTCTCATTGGATTAACTGGCCCAGATATATATCCAAGAATAGGTAAGGTTGCATGTAGTATCACTATCTATTATGTATGACCGAGATCCAAGATTCACCTCTATGTTTTGGAAGAGTCTTCAACATGCTCTAAATACTAAACTGAACTACAGTACGACCTATCATCCTCAAATTGATGGCCAATCCGAGTGGACTATCCAAACACTTTAGGACATGTTAAAAGCATGCTCAATAGAATTTGAAGGAGGATGGGATCAACATCTTCCTCTTGTTGAGTTCTCTTATAATAACAGTTTCCACTCGAGCATCAAAATGGCCCCATATGAAGCCCTGTATGGGAAAAGGTGCAGAACACCGACATGTAGGGATGAGGTCGGTGAACGTATGCTTTTTGGACCAGAAATTGTCGAGGAAATGGTGGAGAAGGTGAAATCCATTCAGCAGTATATCAAGGAAGCCCAGAGTCGACATAAGAGTTTTGCAGATAATCATTGATGATACCTTGAGTTTAAAGTTGGAGACATGGTTTTTCTATGCATATCTCCGTGGAAGAAGGTCGTGAGGTTTGGAAAGATAGGGAAGTTAAGTCCAAGGTATACCCGCCCCTTCGAGATTCGTGATCGTGTCGGGGATGCATCCTATCGAATAGCACTTCCACCTACCATGGACAATGTACATGATGTCTTTCATGTATCCCTCTTAAGGAAGTACATACCGACCCTTCAAATGTACTCTCTTCTGAGATGGTACAATTGGAAGATAATATTTCTTATGAGGAGAAACCAGTGAAGATCTAATATCATAGAGAAAAAGTACTACAAAATAAGATGATTCCCCTCGTCAAGCTGTTGTGGAGAAACCACAAGTTTGAAGAAGGGACTTGGGAATTAGAGGAAATGATGAAGCTTAGTTACCCACATCTATTTAGTATGGGAAAAGGAAATATTTCAAGGGCAAAATTTCATAAGGGGGGAATATTATAACGACCCAAAGTTTCATTAATGGAAATCCATATGGATCAAATTAAATGTCTCTTTATGTATATATAAAATGTCAACTTATTTGGTTTTAGGTTATGAATTTTGATCGTTGCTAATATATCCGTTGAAGAGTGTTCATATGATTAGTATAAATATAGGGCTTTAACAAATCCAAATTTACTCAGACAAAAGAAGAAATAGACACATCCGGTAGAATTGACCCATACGAAGCCCATTTATCCGAGCACGGAAAAGTGGTGGAATCCTTGGGCATCACTCTTGACCAATCCCATCCTGAGATTCCCTATGTCAAGCTTGAACGGGACCGTCTACAGGAGAAGTGGATGTTGATAGAAATTACCACTCAAGTGATGTTATCCGAGCCACCCCAAGAGTCTGTCACCATCGCAAACCTTACCCTTAGGTCTTATGCCACTGTTTTAAGGGGTTATGAACCTAATCTATAGTACTATGTTCACGTACATTATTTTTGTATATAATAATTAATATAATTTCATGTCATTATTGATACATTGTAAATAGTTTTGAAAGTTCAAATAGTGTTTTTAGTTATTATTTAATTAAGAATTCTATTTTATTAAATTAAGGGATTTTTGAATTAAATAATATTTGAATAAAATATTATTATTATTATTAAATTAATTTTTATTATATATAAATTATCATATAATTTTATGAATGCAATTGTAATTTTTATTATGGTTTGAAAGCCACTTCTGTCAAAACCCGTGAATTTTCGATATATGACGGTTTTTATATTAAAAGTAAAAATTAACATATATAGAATGTTATTTCTATAATCAGGAAGTAGAAATTATCCAACGGTGAATTTTTCATAATTTTCTGAGATTGTCAAATTTTTGGGTAAAAATTAAATACCGTTTAAATATATAATGTGTTTTATGACATCATAATGACCCAATAGTGATGTAATAAAATACTATAATCATTATGTTCGGAAAATATATGTTTTACCATTAAAATAATGTGATTTTGGGATTGTTTTACTTACTTTTCAAAGCATTAATGGACACCTCAAGACTTATTAAACACCTTGTCATTTTAAATTAATTTCCTCGGGAGTATGACTCACCTCCACATAAGCATCCCTATTATTTTAATAAGTTTGGACTTGGTCATTATAAAATATTGTTTTACTCTTCCCTTTTCCAAAATCCATGGTAAAAACCATGGGATGGTTTGTGGTGTGGATTAATTTATTGTAAGGGGACCCAAACCTAAATAATTAAGAATTCCCTCACCTTTCCTATATAAACCCACCCAAGCTCCCACATACTCCTAACTCAAAGCCTTTTTAGTTCGTACAAACTCTTCCCTAATCTCTCTAGAATCCTCCCAAGGTTCCCCATCCTCCCGAGAAGCCTCTCAAAAGCCTCCCTCTAGCCTTTGGAATCACACTTCTAAGTAAGGATTTTTTCTTCCTTTCGCATTTTGACCAATTTTATTTATGTTTTTTTGCCCATTTATTTTAAATTATAAATGTTGGGGTATGGTTTCAAACCTCCCTAATACTCCCCACTTTATTTCTTATTTATGGGAGATTCCTTTTTCTCTCATTAAATTCCTCCCATGTACACCCATTACAATGCCGAAATTTCGAAAGGAACATCTCTCTCCTCTTTTACATTCAAGCAATACATTTGTATCATGAATCTATATTCCATTACAATTGTCTGGACATGTATCTATATGAACCCCTTACGGTCCATTTCATGTAAATATGATGAGACACCCCTTTATCTCTCATCAACCATTTTTATGAATTCTTATGTCATGACGTTACGCTGCAGAAATCACACCGATTTTCTAAGCCAATGCCATTGTGTAGTGAATACCATGCCCATTTCTCCATCATGGGTATTCACCATTATGCACATTTACATATTGATTATAATGATTCATATTTGAATTATGCATTCCTTTATCATGGAATCAATTATTATGTTTTATGAATCAATGTTTTATTATCCATGTTGCACACTTCTGAATGAAATGAACTGTTTAAGAAGGGTGCACCATTATAGAGCTCCAATGCATTGGGTAAAGTATAGTATCATGATACGTCATGTGAAAAGAGTGTAGACTCATGCTAATTCTAGTGCAACGAGGTTTTACTCGTGCTTCATGTTCAATGAGGATTTACTCATGCTCCATCTACAATGAGCCTTGGCTCATGCTAATTCCATGTTAAGTGTTGTAGCCACATATCCATGTTAAGATTATCATGCTTTATCATGCATTTATGTTAATGTTTTTATTGTGCTATATTGATATGTCTAATTTATAACATGTATTTTACTCCTCATGTTATTCCATGTGTGTTCCCTTACTGGGATTTATAGCTCACACTTTTCTTATGCATGTCCTCAGGTTATCCCATGCAATGCTAAGTACGAGGGAAAGTAGTGGTTATGTAAATGATGTTTTCAATAAAGATGTTGTATTTAATGTTACAAGTTTTTATGTAATGATTTTAAGCCCCAATGACACTAAACCTTTCGATCTTCTTTTTTTATCAAGTTGTGTTTTATGTAATAATTCATTTTTATGTTTTAATAAAATCAGGGTTGTCATAATGTTTTTCTATGTTTTTGGATAAAAAACCCTATGTTTTGGAAACTTTATTGACTTGGATTTTCCATGTATTATTTTTATATATTATGTGGATTATTTTTTAGACCAGGTACAGATATGGAATGTGATTATGAGGCCCGGAAATCCCAGAAATTATTTTTGAAATATTTTAATTATATTAAATGGAACGCCCACACGGTTTCCAAAAAAGGAAGAATAAATCAAAAATGGGGGCGTATATCATAAATTTGTAGTCATAATTGTATTCAAGATGTGGGTTTTATTGTATTAAAGGAATAATCTTTTTAAACATGGGCCATTTGTGAAATAATTATCAAGGGTGTCATCAAATAACAAAAATAAAATACTTATTTAATTTTAATTATTTAGATGGAGAAACTATTACTAATTTATTTGTAATTTTATTAGATTTCCCTAGCTTTGGCTGCTCAAAACAAGAATATTGAGACAACCTACGGGAGATCTCTCTTGGATAATGATACTAGATCAGGATCAGATCATGGATCGTTGAACCAAAATAGATCATAGATCTCATCAACAATGGGAATCAACCATTCTTCACGAATGATCAATCTAAATAGTAGTTTAGATGATTTTTTTGTGATTTACATCATTTTTATTAATCCCAAAAGAATGATGATCAACACAATTAATTGATATGTGCATCATCGATTTATTTAATTTTATGAGAGTTTTCTTTCTTTTTGTTTTGTTTTAATCCCCTTTATTCTACTCCTTCTATAACATTAAATTAGGGCCAAACAATAATATTTGATGTTCATTCATAACATTTTTTCTCTTTTTGATTTGTTCGCCCATTCTTCTGACATTCATTGTGGGAATTTCATTGTGGCCTATGGCTGGAAGCCTAAATGTTATTTGGTAATTGTGTGACAATTATTCAATGGGATATGTGAATAACGTTGGTTCAGTTCTTGATTGATGGTCGAATCATGGTGCGTTTATGGAGATGGATGATTATGGGCGGATTTGATTATATTTTATTAGTTTTTTTCATATTAGATTTAATGATTGGTGATGGTTCACCCAAAGGATAAATTTCAGAGAATATTGGGGGCCAAGATTCTAGTTGATGACATTATTAAGTCTTGATTGACCCTCGATATGTGATCACTGGTGGGGATGAAGGAATAGGCAACCTGCACAAGTGGTGTGATGGGGAGCCTGAGGAATATGGAAAATAATATGTGACATGATATTTTATCTAGAATTACATTCTATATGGCCCCGAAGGATGTCGAACTTGTGTTGTAGCTTATTTAAGTATCACACTCTAGTTGACTTGATCACATGTAGTGTAAACCTACCTAGTTGTCTAGTTGGGTACATCAAGAAGTACACACACGTAGGAAAACGTACACAACTGAGTGTAACATCGTGTACATGGACAAAGACACAACCAGGTGTACAAGGGCCGGTACACAAACAAAACCACCGTACAAAGACCCAACTAGAATAAATGATAATGGTGAAGTGTGTATCTATATGTTGTGTAGTCATTCGACATGCCATGTATATAGAGATATACAAGCCATGTGAGGATTTGACACACGAGAAACCTTAGATATTGCTAGACACACCGTGTAACCCTTGTACACACAGTGTACCCCCTTAAAGAGTCTTCCTAGCTCTTCATTTCCTTTTCATGCACTCTTATAGGCTGAGTGTGTTCCCATGTTCATATCACTTGAGTGTAAAATGTGTCATTACATTTATATCACAAACATGTGATCCCCAATAGTGGTGGAGTCTCAGATAATGTTTTGGATTCCCTCTATGTTATTATAGTGTTATCATATATCATTATTTAATTCCTAAGGTGGGGGTTATTGGAATTTTAGTGACCCCTCTGGGTAGGTAATTGATCTTCCATCTTGTATTATTTATCAGTAGGTTTTGTTTTATCGTTGACATATGAACCCCTACATAGTATTTTGATCCAGATTTGGTTTGTGGTGTCCCTCAACAATTTTGGGAGTAACCCCCTATCCATGTATTAAGTATTTATTAGACTATTTAGATTTATAGGGTGGGGAACAATGATATAGAACTCTTATTTGGGTGTGTCTGATGATATCATGGTTCATGGTGTGGCCTTTCCTAGAATGAGTGTTGCTTCAAGTGGGATTCAATGGTTGTCCATTGGTTATGATCGCCATGTGGCATGGTTTCATTAATGAGTTTATCAAGTTATTTCAATTAGACATTTATAATTATATATTGTATCGAGATGATTAAAATTGGTTCATTGTGCTTAGTGTTTTTGGGGCGTCCTACTAAATATTGTTATAGTCTCCTGTGCATGGACTTTGCTCACACATGTAATTTTTTTGTGTAGATGATGATCTTTCTAATGGGGTCTAGAGTGGATTGGGTTAAATTAGAGTGTATCTAGGACTTTTCATAATAATGTGTTTTATAGGGATCATTCACTTGACATTGGTCCTCACCCTTGTAGTAGGTTGTACTCTTTACAAGTTTTTATTATGTTGGTAGTTGGCCCATTCATTTGATTTTATTTTTTTAAAACCATTCTCTATTATGGGGTCTTTGACATATGAATTAATTATTTCATTTTCTATATATATCATAAATTTTTGGTGTTTTAAATGTGTGTCTGTATGTACTTTTGGATTATGTCTCCCCTTTGATGGATATTCCTACTCGGGGTTGGTTGGCAGCCCCTGTCCTATTGGTAATGTTGATGTCTATTTTTTAATTTTACCAAAATTTAAATAGGATTACACTCCCACAAACTCAAAAACATTAAAATTATGTTCCATTTAATTTTGATGAATCTTACAAGAGATCCTTAATTGGTCAAAATAAGACACTCATATCTTAGCCAATCATTCTATTTCATGACTGGTCCCCACCCTTGGAATTGGTTTATGATGCATCTGATAGATCATTTGTGGATATCCTTGTTAAAATAATAGATATTATTCCATGATTATTCATTTTGTCAAAAAATACATTCTAGGACCCATTATTTCAATATAATATCACTGAAGAAGAACTTTTAACTGTGGTTTTTTATTAATATAGATTTAGGATTTATCTCTTCGGTGAAAATGTCATCATCTTCCTAGATAATGTGACATTATATTTCATACTTAGAAAAATAAAATCCATGCTGATCCTAATAATATATATTAAAATTACATTTGAAATTTTCCATGAGATTTAGTGTAGACTTAGAAAACCAAATTCTATTTCCATCCATGTGAGTAATATTTATGATTATCCCATTCTATATTTATTTATCCATAATTTTCAATTAAAATATTTTCATATAGAAATAAAAAATTAATATGGATTTACCACATTGAAAATTTTGTACTGGTAGATTTATTTCACATAGTTTTTTAAAGAATTAAATACTAAAAATAAAAAGTTATTCTAAAAACATTTCAAATTAGATAATAATCATTTTAATATTAGGTAATAGATAATAATTGTAATATTTGTCGATGAATATAAATATACCTAAAAAATGATATTAAATTACTCAATTCCTTGACGTATCCATATTTGACCTCAAAGGACATCATGTTAGGTCATAGACTCAAGATTATTCAAAACATCACTGCCCAAAAAAATATAAGAGTTCACTTAATATTAATCTTTGTGTTAAAAATTTAGTACAATTTCCAATTAAAATGAGATTCACTAAGAACCGTTAATATTATGTGATATATTAGATGTTTTTTGGATGTTAATTTCATAAGTCCTTTAACAATTCTAAAGGATTCATAATTGTATTTATTGTTATTAACTGGTTTCTAGGGGTATTTGATAAGATAACGAAAATGGTGATGCACATTCAAAGTGAAAATATTCCAAAAACACATATTATTTATATTTGTAACCACATGTATGTTTGTGATTGACTTAGGAACATATTTATATAATGTAAACATATATTACTTTATCAAAATACATGTCATTAATATTAACCATTAAAAATATATCACTGAAAAATTAATGAAAATAGATAATTTGACATTCATATTGATAATATTATTAATTGCAGATAAAAATATTGGTCTAAAAAACATAATAAAAAACATTGGAACAATAAAATACCTATATACACCCAATAAGATGGCTTAATATAGATAAGTTTTGGAAAATCATCTTATTTACTACTTAAACACCAATATAAATAATTTTTGGATGAATAAATATGCAATTTTGATTATAAAATTGCATATGAGGATTTATTACTTCAATTTAATGTGTTGGAGGAGCATAGACGTTAGTACTATGTTAAATAAAAAATTTAAAATGAAAATGTAATGTTACCCAACATACAAAACCTCCTATGAATGGATTTTCATTAATGTGATCAAGTATTTCTCTTTAAATTTGATTTATACATCATACCAAAAAGATTCAATCTCAATGGGAAGGTGATTCTATTATCAATAATGTTTACTCTTTTTGTGCAGTGCATGTTGATAAAATTTACACCATAAGGATGTTTATTATCAATTGGAATAAGGTAAACCTCTATCATGATAAAAAAGCCTTCCAAAACCACCCAAAATTCTACCAAAAAAAACCTTTACTAGTAGAGACCCATTATTAGATTGAGAAGAAGACTCTCATAATCAAACCTAGTAAACAACAATTTCACAGTAAATCACTCCCTCAAATACAATATGACATGATCTCTCTTTCATTTTTTCACCCATTCTATCATTCTCTCTATTTTTTTTTCACATTTCTTATTATTTCTTTTATCCATTTCATTTTGATCATATTTATGTGTATTTTTTTAAGAAGACAAATTTGTACATAATTTATTTATATTGTTTTATGTTTTTCCAAAAATTTACGGGATTAAAGAGTTTTTGTTTTCATCTATTTTTTTGTATTTTTACAAAATAAACATAAAATGTTTTTTATCAATATAAATATTTGATTAATTTGTCCTTATAGAATAGAAAATTAATTATATCCATCCCTTGTGGAATAAATTAATTACAAGGTCATATAAAACCAGAAAGTATTATTTTGTGTTTTTTAACCCTTATTTCGAGTCTCATATTTTTTTCCCTTTGAGATATGTTTTCATCAATAGTGTGAATTAATATAATAAAGGTATTTTTCTAAATAATCTACAAGATAATAAAAAACCAAATAGCCACCCATTAAAAATATATTAATCCTCTCGTGGAAATATCCTTGGTGATAACAAAAATATATTTTGTAAATTCGTGTTACAAGTCCATGAACATGTCCCCTTAAATATTTATACAGATTTTCCATAACTAGTTGTATGAAATTTATGTTCGATTTAGTGGTGAATCGATTTCATGTTGGTATTATTTTCAATGATTTCAAATCATTATTTGGGTTATTGGAAAAAATATCAATTAAAATGATAAAAAAATTAAAAATAAATTTTTAATATATGAGAACAAAGAACAAAATACACTTTTATATAGTCTATATACATTAAACATTATGAAATATTTTGAGTTATATATATATTTCCTATTATCGTTATATTCCATTTAATTCATTCTTATTTCATTATTCACACTTATGTTCCCTTGTGAATATGTGTTTCTATGACCCTTCATGTCTCATTTTAGTAGTTGTTCATTGTTTTATATATGTCGTTTTTTTATTCACATTTTGACCTATTTTAACTATTTACCTACCATTCCATGGCCACATAGAATCCCTTAAAAGCCTGTTGATTTATTTTCGAAAATTTGTATTGGTATAAAATCATAGATCTGTAAAAAACTCAAATACTATTACATTTTCATAGTAAATATGTTTTAATAATTAATAAATTTTTTCACTGTTAGATTAGTGGGATTTAGTTGACCGTATTTTCAAATTTTAGTGGGTTTTAGTTGACCATATTTTCACAATTATATTAGTTGGTTTTTGTTGAATCAATTTTTTTGACACATTTTTGGGGTGAAGATATGTGTTCTACAAATTATAGATTAGTGAACAAGTAACACCCCCTTGATTAGAGAAAATAAAATTCAAATATTTAATGGTTATTAAAAAGGATTTTGTTTTCTGTTTTTGTTTTTTGTGCATGGGGACTTCAAAAAGCATAAGTGAGTTGGAGTATATATTTAATTTATTTTATTAATCTGTAAATTACCCCCAATACTATGTTTTAATGAATAATTTGAAATTTTTAATCAATTTTCATGTTGTAATCATAAATACACACACACAAATATATATTATATTGTTGTTCAAATTCAACAACTTACAATGTAGTTGGTTACCTTGATTATAAAGATAACGTTAATGATTAATATTTTGTGATTTTCATTTATATTATTCTGGAATAATTTTTTGATAAATCAATCAACTAAATCCTCACCTATAATATCTATTTGAAGGGATACAAAAATCATACAAGATAAACTAATAAATATTCCTACTTATTTAGATCAATACGAATATTTTAATTGATTGGATCCAAATAAAATATTGAATGAATTTAATTTTTTTAAAATTAAAAATATCATATATATTGTAACATTGCGGTTCTAGAATCCACACAATGGGTGCCCCAAACCTGGTTGGTCATATAAACAGAAGCACATTTTCCCAAATGACAGACGCTACCAACTAGTAGCGAGGGACCAGGTCTGATAGTGGGGAAAACTATTCCCTCATTTTTCATAGTGTAGTGCAGTGGAAAATATAAATAACATACAACAGGAGAAGTAGTAAACAATATACTACTGAAACAGGCCACTAAAGTAAAAGGGAACCAGAAGTCATATATATAAAAATATGCAACATGTCACTAATTCTATGAAATCATCTAGAATAGGATACACTGTAATACAATACAATACAACTCAAAGTAAAAGGTACATCCAAACAAAACAAGAAGAGTAAACAGAACGCAGCAGCATCGCAAGCCTATGCTCGGTCCTAGGCACTCCTACTCCTCTTCTACAATCATGTACCTATATAGGGACCCGTTCCTTTGTCAACACCTACAGCATCATAGTCTGTTTGGTCCAAAGACTTGACCCAAATAGGGTGTGAGAAATAAATCCTAGTAGGCACCCACCAAAGGCCTATGCCCAATTTTCAGTGAAAATGTGCAACATCAGTGTGCATTAGTCAATGAAATAAACTAATAAATACTAAAAAGTAACTAACTCTACTTGTTATATTTCCATTTTAATATTCATTTAACCATTCCAAGCTCATACTTTAACATGGAAAGTATAACATATGAAAATCACCATGGTGAGTGCACGATGAAATTGTTGTCCGCAAACATGAAAAATCCTTACTCTCAGGTAATCAGAATTGAAACCTGCTGGTGATTTCCCATAGGCAAAACAAATATTTCCAACAGGCATACGAGGCGTCTCCCACAGGAACATAAAATACTGCCCACAAGCATAAGAAGAGTTTCCCACAAGCTAAACGAAAACTGGCCTCAGGCTATACAAGTAACTGGGCGGAGCCCAACATATAAGAATGAAATTATAGCAAATTCATCTCAATGCAATTAAAATCATGCTAAAATTCATGGTATACCTATAGGAATCCTGGCCAAACCGGTAAACAGAAGAACACACCACTCAGGTGGTTGTAGATCCAAGCAGTGATCCCAAACAACAGTTTTAACTTTTCAAAAGTTTATTTATGAATATCTAGATATCTTTCAGCAAAGGCCACAACCATAAGACACCACAAACATGGGTTCATAGCACAACTATACACAAATTCAACTCAATAGTTGTAAATAAACACCATACCATCTACCTCGGCCATCTCTGATCGGTATACGTGAATGAAACCTCCCGATTCATCCATGAACGATGTAGCTCTGGGATAAATTTTCACTAATTAAAACATAAATAACAATATCTTGGTAAATAATTGGTAGGAAAAACACAAGGAGAGGGGAGGGATCACTCATATGGTCCCAACCTGATCGACAGAGGTGGAATCAGATTCCTGGAGTGTGATCGGGTGATCCTCCAAGGTTCGGTCATCTTCCTGAGCTCCAAAATGAACCCAAAGGCTATTCTTCCAAATAAGGAGGCCACTGCCCATTTTAGGAGAAAAAAACAAACAACACAGCATGTACTCTCAATTATTTGGCGTGTAATTTTAATTTGTTTAAATATTTCTCGGGACACTTCTTTCCACCGTGGCATAGTTCATTTGTAGACATGAGTACACGGTGTGTATTCCTGATTAAACAATTTGTACTGTCGCTCCACTGGCGGCTGCCTCCACCACTGTATTGTTCACCTAACGACTGATTACATGGAATGTAAATACATAGTACATGGCTTGTTGTCAGTTCTGACACCCTTCATAATTGACAGGTTGACACACCCTGTGTAGTCATCCCACATGGCCAATGTACACGACATGTGGAAATGTACATTACATGTACCCACAAAACATCATATTTTTCCTTGTTTTCCTTATTTTCTCAAAAACACATAAGGAAAAAGGAAAAGAAGAAACATGTACCTCAAGAAAAGAACCAGGTTCTTAAAAAAATTCCACCTTAATGCAATTCATCCACGAATTTCCCTTCCAAGGGTTGCGAAGATAAAGTTGTGAACAACTTCGGCCAATAAGAATGTACGTCAGTCTCCCACACCTAGGATTCGTCCAACACTCGGCCATACTTTCATAGCACCCGAATGAGAGAAATTGACCAGCCTTGGAGAAACTTTAGGCTCATATCAACAATACGAATCAGATTCTCCTCAAAGGATGCATCATCCTGAATCTCAACCTCATAGGGATGAAAAATATGGGATGGGTCTGAATGAAAGCGGTGCAACTGACATTCATGGAAGAAGTCATGCATGGCCCGGTACATCTGTGGTAATAACAAATGATAGACAACCGACCCGACTCTATCCAGAATCTCAAATGGCTCTACCTACCTTGGTGAATGTTTACCTTATCTTCTTATCCGCATGTGTCTCACCCTCGTTGAAACACACATGAAAACCTGATCCCCGACCACGAAATCTAAGGGTTTTCTGGAGCATTATGAAAAATAATTCTGAGATGGATGTGCTGTAGCCATCCGCTTCTTAATCAACTGGACCTACTCAGAAGTCTCCTGCACAAGATTTGGTCCTAGAAAATCTGCCTCACCTTCCTCCAACAAGCACAAGGGTGATCTGCATGGCCTACCATATAAATCATCATAAGGTGCCATCTAAATAGTTTCCTCAAAAGTATTATTATCGGAAAACATGACCAGGTGTATGTGCTTCTCCTAGGAGTGCCCAAAGTCCAAAACGCATGCACGCAGCATTTCTTCAAGCACCTGTATCATATGCTCTAACTGGCCATCAGTCTGGGGGTGGTAAGTTATGCTCCGAAGCACCTATCTACCCAGTGCCCTTTGAAAACTTGTCCAGAAATGAGACCTAAAACTAGCGTTTCTATATGAAATGATAGAATGAGGTACCCCATGAATACATTGGACATCTCGAATATACAGCTTCTTGAGCTTGTCAACACTGATGGTCTCCTAGATCAGCAGAAAGTGAGCTAACTTTGTGATTCTATCCACAAAAATCCACACAACATCAATGCCTAGATGTGACTTCAGAAACACAGTCAAGAAATCCATCGTGACGTCATCCCATTTCCACTATGGAATGGGTAACTTCTGTAACAGCCCACCTGACCTCTGATGCTCCCCCTTCACCTGCTGACAGTTGGAATTATTGCAACAAAACCAGCTACTTCCCATTTCATACCCAGCCACCAATACTAATGTCTCAAGTCACGATACATTTTGGTAACTCCAGGATGCACTACCCAAGATAAATCATGAAACTCCTGCCTCAAATCCTCACGTATATCACCTGGAACACACACTCGTCCAGGGAAGCACAATACATCCTCATCGCCTATCGTCCATCTAGGAAGATGGTCCTCACTTACCAGTGACCCCCATAGAACTATACCTTCTAAATTTGATTGTTAACTCATCCTCACTCTATCCAAGAGGGTAGAAGTCATAGATAATGAAGAAAGATAGTTTTTTCCCCTAACTATCGTGCACCTCAAAATGTATCTCAGAGAACAAATCCCTAAGCATCCACTCACTATTGGCCCCCTGCACTGCCTATGTCTGACTCTTCCTACTCAGTGCATCAGCTACTTCATTACCATTACAAGGTGTAATGGCAAGCTCAATGTCGAATTAATAATGGTATTCAACCAACCTTCATTGTCTGAGTTTCAATTCATGGTGAATAAAGATTTATTTGAAACTTTTGTGGTTGGTGAAAAAAACAATATTTTATCCCAAGACATAATCTCTCCAACAATGCAACACGTGAACAACTACAGCCAACCTGAGGAAATTCATCGTGTAATTACACTCAGGCGTCCTCAACTACCGAAACCCATACACAACTACTCGATTTCCTTACATCAGCACTGCTCCCAGCCCAATCCCTGATGCATTATAGGAAACTATATAGCTTTTCCCCGGCTTTGTGATGATCTAGAGTGGTGCTCGTGTCAACCTACACTTCAACTACGAATATTATGCCTCACAAACTTCTAACCAAAAAATGTTCACACCATTCATAATCAAACCCATCAACGGCTCTTCTGAGCAGGAGAAGACTTTTATAAAACGCATGTAGTAACCATCCAGACCCAATAAACTCCTTATCTCAAACACATTCTTAGGATGGTCCTAGGAAACTATTACTCTCACTTTCTCTGGGTCTACTGCTACTCCTGCCTATGAGATAACATGACCGAGGAAGTGAATATGTTTCATCCAAAAGTGGAACTTTGAGAGCATAATATATAGCTGATGCTCACATAGTGTACTCAGTACGATCTCAAGATGGGTGGCAAGGTCCTGTCGAGTGTGAGAGTACACCAATATTTCATCCACTAATTCTACCACAATAGAATCCTGATAAGGATGGACCCCCCCCCCCCTTGATTCATTAGAGCCATTAAAACAACTGGCATATTTGTGAGTCTGAAAAACATGACCAAGTACTCATATAGAGCATATCTGCTCTGAAAAGCTCTAAGCAGTACGTCAGATGGTCTAACACGTAACTGATGATACCCAGATCTCAAGTAAATCTTTGAGAACACTCGTGATCCTAGAAGATGATCAAAAAGATCATCAATACTCGTCAAGGGACATTGATTCTTGACCGTCAACAAGTTCATCTTCTGATAATACGCACAAAGTCTGAGGGTACCATCCGCCTTCTTAGAAAAAAAGGAGAGGCGAACCCCAAGGGGAAGTACTGGGTCGGATGAAAACCTTTTCCTGTAACTCCTCAAACTACCTCTTGAGATCCTACAGCTCAGGATTGGCCATCCTATCAGGAGTAATGGACACTGGTGCCACTCCTAGAACAAGCTCAATAGAGAAATCCACCTCACTCTTCGGAGGTAGAACGGAAAAGTAATCCGGGAAGACATACCTGAAATGATTAACCTCTAGAGGGATATCCTTCTGACATGTTCCCTGGTCATCCAGATATAATCTCGCAATCAGATATGTCACTCTACCTTTCCCACGATGCCTGGGTCCATCTTAGCTTTCCTGGACATCCCATCTTCCATTTTATAGAAACTCTCCACCCTTGGGTGATGTTAAATTCAACATTCAACGATAGAAATCCACAAAGGCTCAAAACGATACCAACCAGTCCATCCTGGAATGACATCATTAGCAGTCATCTCTAAGTCATAGTGGTCACCAACCCTTAGGGGGCACTCCATGCACTGACGCACACTAGTTGTTCTATTCTCCAACGGAGTGTCTTGCATCATAACATCCAAAGAAGAAGAAACACAAAGCCCCAGGCTCTCCACAACAGGCACAAATATAAATATATATGTACCACCTGTATCAAAAAGTATAGAAGACGAAACAGAAGATACTATAATAGTACCTCTAACGGTAGAAGGCCCGTGATCCACCACCTTTTTGGTCTGTTGCACTTTACATGACTGCCAGTGCCGTGGCCCTGTGACAGTGTCTAGTTACCCTGAGATGACCCGCCCTGCTGCCTCAGAAATTCTGCACTCTAGCCACCTCATCCACGACCACCATCTTGACCTGCATTCCCCAACATATTCCAATTTCAAGACTAGTAAGAAGCTGCTGGTCCTTCTCCCGCATGCGGCGTCTACACAGAACCCCTCCCACTAGACACTAGTGGAAACACCCTACAAAATCGCTAAAGAGGACCCATCCTACCGCAAGCTCGGCACACCACATGGTCACGTGGACACAATGGTCTTTTGTGCCCCTCTTTTCCACGTTAGTAGCACATGACCTATCCACCTGTAGAAATTTTCTAACCAGTACTGCCACTATGAGAGAAATCCATCTTATCTTCCTCTTACCAGTAGAAATAGTACTAGAGACTGGTGTCGAACCACCCTGTCACACACCACTAGCTTCCCCCTGGTTCTGCTCTGTAATCAGTGGCTGATATACAATAACAGGTTCGGTAGGCAACATAAAAACATTCACCAGTGCTCAGATGCTGTATCGAAGACCATCCTCAAAGATTTTAGTCCTCAAAGTATCGTCATCAATAAGAACAGGTGAAAAACGCTAAATCTCAGTGAAGCGAGTAGAATAATCCATCACTGACATGGCGCCCTGCTGTAGATTCATGAACTCTCAAGCTTGATCTGCCCTCAATGTCTCTGGGAAGAAGATGTCATAGAAGGAATCCTGAAAATCTTCCCAAGCCATGTCCCGGTGATGCTCAGACTGGGTAGTAACATCCCACCACCACTTTGAGGAATCACGCAAAATATATATAGCGAGATTGACCCTCCTCCCATGAGGCGTCTCCAGATACTCAAATATCATCTTCATATAATATATCCATGACTCTACATCCTATGGTCCGCCATCCACAGAAAACGTAGAAGGATGCTACTGCAGGAAGATACGTGTCAGCTCTACCATAGATGTGGCAGCCTGTGGTGCTCCCTGGAAGGCTTGAATAAACCACATGGAGCCTTCACATAAAAGTTCCTCTGTGCCTGAGTCTGGTATAATGGTTGGCGCAACATCTGGCACTGCTGGAAGATCCACTAGTAGACCATGGAATAGAATCTCTGGAGTAAAATCGTTGTCGCTCTTCTGTCGAAAAACCAGTGGTCATCTTAGTGGCATAAATCTACAAGGTCAAATAGGTGCCTTAGATTAAGGTCATCATGAACTGTAAAAAAGGGGTGTATGAAGGGAAATTGTGAAGAAAAGCATTCAAGTTTTACAAAACATGACTACACGGCGTGTATAAATACTAAACGGTGTGTTATAACATGCCATCCCCAATGGCGTGTACTCTAGCTAAAACAGGTCATGTAACACCCCAAACACAGAACGTATACTAAAATCCTCTTTCCCTGCCCAAGTCCTTCTACACGGCTAACCCACATGGCTCTCCTAAAACAAAACTACACAGTGTGTCCCACAGGCACACAACGTGTACTCAACAAGCATTCACAACCCATGTTGTTCATGACACGACCTGCGTACCCGGGTCACACACTACACGGTGAGTTCCAAAAAGACACGACGTGTATAAAGAAGCCTCAAACCAACCCGCGTTTCTCGCTACATGTTCGGATTATAGAACTAGCACTACACAACGTGTCGCACAGGCACATGTCGTGTAGATGGTAAGGTAACACCGACACATGTTGTAAGTTACATGGTCGGGTACATGGGTCAGACTACACGGCGTGTTCAAGAACCACACAGCATGTATGTCTTATGGATTCCACTTTCTATCTTGTCAGTTACACGGGCGGACACCGGGTCAACACTACACGACATGTACAATCGATACACAGCGTGTTCCCCCAAGCCATTCCCTACCCCGTGTCTCCGCCCACATGGCATCTAAAATGGGAAGAGGCAACATAAAATGTACTGAGGGTATACGGCGTGTACTTAAAAAGTTTTAATTTCTTCCCGAACAGAAGATCACATGACGTGTTTCTATAGGACTACATGGTGTGTATACTGGTTTTTCCGGATAGTAATCCTCATAAACTACTCCAGAACCCAGAAAAACACAGAATAAACACAAAAGATCACACGGAGTGTGAGAGTACACTAGAGGCTACCAACTAGCATAGAGGGCCCAGATATGATAGTGGGAAAACTATGCCCTCATTTTTCAAAGTGTAGCGCATCAGAAAAGATAAATAACAAACAATAGAGGAAGCAATAATCAATATACGACTGAAATAGAAAACTAAAGTAAAAGCATACTAGCTCTTATGTATTCAAAGATGTAGCATGTCACTAATTATATGAAAGCATCCAAAACTGGATACACTGCATTACAATACTATACAACTCAAAGTACAAGGTACAACCAAACCAAAAAAGATGTGTAAACAGAATGCATCAGCTTCAGAAGACTAATCTCTGTCCCATGCTTTCCTACTCCTCTGCTACAATCATGTACCGGTATAGGGACCCATTCCCCTATTGACACGTACAGAAACATAGTATGTTTGTTCCAAAGACAAGACACATACAGGGTTTGAGAAATAAATCCTAGTAGGCCCCCACCAACGACATGTGCCCAACTGTCAGCGAAAATGTGCAGCAACAATGTGTATTAGTAAATGCAATAAACTAATAAATACGCAAAAGTAACAAAATATACCACTTATATTTTCATTTTATTATACATTTAACCATGCCAATCTCGTGCTTTAACATGGAAAGAATAACATATGAAAATCAACATGGTGAATGCAGGAAGTAAATGTTGTCCGCAGATAAGAAAAATCATTACCCTCGGGTAATCAGAATTGAAACCTTTAGGTGATTTCCCACATGAAAAAAAAATTTCACAAAGGCATACGAGGTGTTGCCCATAGGCACAAAATCTATTTCTAATGGGCATGTGAAGAGTTTCACACAATCTAAATGAACACTGACCTCTGGCTCTACAAGTAACCGGGATGATCCTAACATATATTCAACAAATTATATACAATTTCATTCAAGGAAATTCATTGCATGCTAAAATTCACGGTATACATAGAGGTATCCTGGCCAAAAGGCTAAATAGTGGAACGCACCCCCGGGGTGGTCCTAGATCCATGTAATTATCCGAAACATTAGTTTTAACTTATCAAATGTTTATTTATTCAATTATAGATATCTTTAAGCAAAGTCCACAACCATATGACACCACAAACATGGGTTCGAATCACAACGGTACAAATATTAAACTCTACTATTGGAAATAAATATTAGACCATCGACCTCAATCGTCTCTAATTGGTATACATGAATGACACCTCCCAAATCGTCCAACAATGACATCGATCTAGGATGAATGATCACTCATTAAAACATAAATAACTTTATGTCAAGAAATAATTGGAATGAACAACGCAAGGAGAGAGGAGGGATCCCTCGTTCGGTCCCAACGTGATCAACGGAGGTGGAATCGATTTCTCGGTGCGCGATCGGGTGATCCTCCATGGTTCGGATGTCCTCCCAAGCTCCAAAAAGTACCCAATACCTCCTCTACCAAATGAGTAGGATACTTCCTTTTTTAAGTAAAAAAATAAAACTATACTGCATGTAAACAAAAGTAAACGATGTGTACTTTTCATTTTTTACATGTTCCCCAGGCGGCTTCTTTCCACCACAACATTGTTCATCTGTCGACATGAGTACACGACGTGTATTCTAGATTACATGGCATGTATTTTCTCTCGGCTAGCGGATGCCTCCACCGCCTTACTGTTCACCTGCCGACTGATTACATGGAGTGTAAATACCTAGTACATAGTTTGTAGTCAGTTCTTACACACTTCATCACCGAGAGGCCGACACGACATGTGTACTCATCCCACATGGCCAATGTACATAGCATGTGGAAAAGTACACGACGTGTACCAACAAAACCTGGGATTTTCCCCATTTTCCATATTTTCTCAAAAACACTTATGGAAAGAGGAAAAGAAGAAACTCGTACCTCATGAGAAGAACTGGGTTCTTACAAATATATTTCATAAAAAATCAATTCCTAAATCATTATATATGATTCTCAGAATAAGTAATAAACTAATGTTGAAAATTCAACCTGGGTTTAAAGGATAACTAATATATCTTTAATTTTAACCCATTCCACATGTCTTGTTGGATATTAAATTTATGAGTATAAAGGAAATATGTATGGAAAAAACTTTTAAGATAGTTTTTGTTAAATTTAGATATATATTTTAAATGTCTAAAATTAATTATAATAAAGTCATGACAAAATTCTTGAATATACATTCAAAAAGAAAATAGTTTTTGTATTTTATAGATATATTATGATAAAAAAGTATAATGATCATGAATTTTTTTGATGTATTTTATAAATATTTTTATGTTTTTAAGAATAATTGATTGATTGATTACCTTATCTACAATGTGAAATGTACAATGTAACAAAGAAGAAATAATTAATGGGAAATAAACCCTTGACAATGGTAAACAAATATATGTACTTCCTATCACGGCAAAAGTTCAACATTTCAGAACATTTGGATAATTTATAATATGACCAAACAATGATTAAGGTTCTATAATATCCTACCATAATCTAGTTCTCAATACTTCTTTACTTTGATTTTTTTATTCAAAAAGAATATTTTATTGTCATAACAGGTAATTATGTTTTATATTAATGAAATAATAATCATATATTTCTCCTATAAACTATAATATATATTTTTTGTTTCATTATATTTAATTAAAATACATTTTTTAGGAATAACTTTACTAATTCCCTGTTTAATTTCATCCAAAAGTTTTGTAATTGGGTTCTTATTATTTCCAATGATAGTTTTCTCATTATTCATTTCAAATCCCATTTATTTATTTTTTTAATATAATTATCATATTCTCCCCGAAAACCTATTAATCACCATATCAATGGATGATTATTCTTTTTCTGGGATAATTAGTTACATAAATATGTTATCTAATTGAGAGATATTATTTTTTAATATTATTTAAATTAAACATTTGTATGTTTAGTAGAAATGCAAGGGGTTATAATTTATCTTATTAAACAATATTATTTCCCGAATAACTAGAAAATAAAAAATATCAATCCTGTATAATATAATATTTCATTAAAAAAATTTATTATGATCAATACCCTAGTTAAGACATGTATTAAAGTCAAAACATATGGAAACTATGATGGAAATACAATTGTGAATAGGATTTTTATTTAATAAAATATTTTAGAAGATATATAATATTCCATGATTAAATAAGCAATTTAAAAATCAACCTAATAAATATGAAATAACATAATTAATCTATAATCATTGTGGAATTAATATAAACTCTACAACTAAACCCCCTTTCCATGAGATAAAAATAGTTTGAATCAACCCATTAGTTTCATTGCTATCGATCAATCTCAGCTGATGATATACCCCTTATAACTAATAATAAGTAATGTAAGAGAAAATATGATAAAATTGATTATAATTCAGAGAATTAACTTTTATAAGATTATATGTTCATCCTTATTGGATTGTATATGTAATAATGGGGACTACATTATGTTTTTAGAAATTTATAGTAGGGTTATTGTGATGTTTTGTAGTATTATTATGAGAACTACAGTGGATAGGTAGTATTTATAATAATATTGTTCAACTCTTGGTTATGAAAGAATAAATATTGTATTTTAGTCATGTTATGGGTGATAATTGTTGGTTTGGTTGTCTAGAAATGAATTTGGATTAGTAGTGGTTTGTTGGGTTTCTTAATGAGGAATGTAGATGCATGTGATATTTGATATTTTATATTGATAAGTGTCTATCCTTGTTTATATTATTACTATATATTTGTATTTATATTATTTTTTAAATGAATTATTGTTTGTTTAATTTTCATGGTTAGGGAAAATTTATTACTTTTGAGAATTTTATCTAGAACCCATGATTTATAAATACATGAATATCTTTTGGTGTTATAGAAAAAAAATTTATACTAAGTTTTTATACTCATCAATGTATCTTCATATTTGTAAAAATATAGATGAATTTTTATTTTGAATATCCAACTGATAGTTATAATATCCAATATGTTACGATTTAAGTATTTTATTCCACATTTTTTAGAACCATGCATTTTTTAATAACATTGATATATTGGGGGATTTTGCCTTTTTATTTATTGTAGAGTCAATATATCATATCAAAATTGGTGGAATTGCACTCAAATAACAAAGAGTTATCAATAGTGTTGAAGGATAACATAAAATGTTTTTGAGTAAAATTTGATTATTAATGACAAGTGGTGTTTCCCCCTAATACAGAAGGTGTTTATCTATAATATAATTGAACATGCTTCAGTGTGTGAAATGTGATTTTTTGGTGTCACACTATATTGATTTGTTGAAAAATGATGTTCATGTACACATCATAATGGTTCACAAATATAATATTAGGTTGATCTATATTGGTTTTATATTCCATGAATCATATTGTCACACCACAATATGGAACGATGTTATTTTTATGGATCTAATTAGTTAGATTAAATATTTAAGATTTGATTGAACTAAAGTGCCTAATTTGGATACTCCCAAAATAGGATGTACCATCATACTTTTTCATTCATTCCACTTCCTTGATCAATAGAACCTTGTAGATTCAATAATATTTAACATGTTCATTATGTTGTGTTCCTTCCCCATCCTTCCCTTTATCCCACTCCTCTGCCTACTGCCCTTTTTTCTTAACATATTTGTGGGTTTTGATGATTTCACCATAGCATGGTGTAGTCAAGTTGTTGTATGATTTTTTTGACATCATTGGAGGATACATGGGGAGGGGGGTTAATGCTTGTTCTAGGATTTTTATTTCATTGACAGTAAGGGAAACTATTTATATATTTGTAGATTTTAGGAAATTACAACAAAATAAATGGATGAAATATGATTGGGTAGTTTGTATTTTACATTAACTAGGTCCATAATCATTTTATGGGTGATCCACATGGACTTCATGTTATATTTCAGCAATGTTATGTCATCTAGTGTTATTTCACAAATTATTCATAGAAGTATTAATCATGAAATAAAATGGATAGATTATTTATAATTATTTTATTATTAATTAAAGCGTATTATATATATAGTCTAGATCCAGTTGAATGTGGATAGTGAATGTGATCATGGGAATCATGGCCAGGTAGGGAAAAATAGATGTAAAAATGCTACTTGATGGGGTGGCTTGATTATTGAGATAGATTAGTCCCAAATATTACAACTTTTGGGGTTTTAATATTTTTTAGGTATTATATGCCAGGTTAATCAGATGGGAGTGGGATGAGATAGAAAAATGGGTGAATTTTATTATGTGACATAGGGGTATAGAGCCAATTAGTCTCATAGTTACCCCTAATGTGTTGTGTGTTAGTCGTAAATCCATTGAAGGATATGTCACCTTTATAATAGGCATGATTATGGGAATTGGAACCCATGTAGGGTTTTTATTAATTTATTATTGCATTTCATTCCTAGGGAGGTCTTTTTCTACTTGTGATACTCAAATAAATCGACGAATACAAGTGATCTTCATAATATTACCACTATGAGTGGCATGGTTTTCAAGAATTATAATGTATGTGAAGATGTTTTTGCGTGGAACCAAATATGGATTTTTCAAATTTTAAGCAGTGGTCTTGGAATATTTATATCATGATAGTTCCTCAAATATAATGAGGTGAACACATGATCATTGATGGACATGAAAACTTTTTAAATTGATGATATACATAAGACATGAAATTATGAGGGTTTTCCTTGTCCCTCACATAAGCTGTACGACTTTTATGGTGTATTTTACTGTTTCCAGATTATAGGTGCCTATATTTTTTGTTGGGTAAGTTGGATAATTTTTGTCATTTGAATTTAGTATGTTGAGTAAAACTATTGTTGAAACATTGTGAGGCGGCTTTTTATTGGAATCGAAACTATTCTTGGGTGGTCCGAGCATAAACCATGTGTATAATATGTAAAACTTTATGGTTGTGGGTTGCCGAGTGAGTAAATATTTTTCATTGAATAGAAAAGTTAAGGCTGGAAAATCATTCACCAAGTCTATATTAATATTAATATATTTATCATGCTTACAATGATAATTATTCACCTTTTTTATTATAATACATTAACAATATATCACTCACCCAGTTTGTATGTATTTAGTTATAAATCATTCACCCCTATTGTGATATTGGTGAAAGATCATCTATCTTCAGTAGTGTCATCCTGGATTACTTATTCACATTAGTTGGTATATCAGGTGTATATTTTTGACCTGTATTTTATGTGTTGGTGATAAATTATTCACCACATGAGTTATGTTATAGTGATTAATCATCCACCAATGATTATGTTATTAGGGGATACATCTTTCACAAAGAGTGTTTTATTTTTGAGATTCACCATTCACATTGGGAATATATTATGGTGATTTATTATTTACCATAGGGATTACATTTTGGTGGCGAATCATCCATTTAGGGATGTATTCCAATTATGTATCATTCTATCAAGGAGAAATGTTTCAATAATTAATAATTTATCATGGGGATATATTTTGTTAATGAGTTGGATTCCTTGAAACATATGTTTCTATGATGATTTATTCATCATGAGGGTTATATTGTGGATACATCATTAACATTGATTTTAATATATTATTTATATTTTATTCAATTTTAGTTGTATTCATCAATGATAACATTTAAAATTAAGGTTATGTTTTAGTGATATCTCAATTACCATGGGGTTATATTAAAGATATGTTTCATTTACATTATGTGATATAACCATAATGAAACACGCACTATAAAATAAAACTTAATGATAGGTTATTCACTAGAACAATTAATGCTAGTGTGGACTAATAATTCAATATCGTTTTTTCTTTATACAAACGGATCATCATCCCATTCATGCACAGAGTAAAGTTGGTTTTAGACAACCATCAGGTGCATATTTGTTACCCATGGTGCTGCTGGTGTATTTTATTTGATGTTTATACCTCCTTTTTTATTCATTACAAGCATAAAAATATATTCCTTTATTTTTACAGATATTTTTTATCGTTACCAATTGAGTTTTATTACCACACCCTACATGGGAATTTATCTATTTGTATAGCATTAATATGCTTCATATAGTTTTATTACCACACCCTTTTATATTTTCTCCAACCTCATGAATTATGTAGATTTTTCGTTGTTGGGGTGTTGAATGTATCTTGGGAATTGGTTCAGATTGATTACATGGGTCTTATCGATGAAATAGTGTAGTGGTTAGGTTATTCAAATGTAGTAGTTGAGAGATGATGTATGATTCCTAAAGTACAAAAGGCACATAACATTAGGGAAATAGGGATAACTATTATGGTTTTTGGGAGGAGTGGAGGTCCTCAATATAGTTGAGGTTGTATTGTGACCGATAATGGATGTGCTATGATGGTATCATGGTAGAGGAGATACCCTTGACATTAAAGAATTTTTATCATGACCCTCATTAGAACATAATTACCCATTTCTGGAGAACTTTTTTCCTAAACGGTGATTAGAATTTATTGAGTTAATAAAAAAATGGAATTCCTTCTTCCCATTTCTTACCGAACCAGTAGGGTTTCAATTACTTTATTTCTTCGCTTCCATGAGAGAGATTTCACATATTTAATTTCATAAAATTGTGTCTTTCATCATTGTAAGTGGTATTGGGTTAGTCAAATATAACATAATAATATGTTTTTGATATTTGCCACATTTTTTTCATTCACTAGAAATACATAATTCTATGGATTCTGAAACTTTTTATATATCTTCTAGTTGTAGTTGAGAGATTTGGTAGAGATATTGAGGCTCACTATAATGTTGGGGCCTATGTTACATTATTATAGAAGGATAGATATTTTTATACCATACATATTTTTTAGGAGGATGATATGATTTTAATAAAAACATGTGGAAGTCATTGAGACTTGTGTTATATAATTTGGATGCACATTTGGAGAATCATGATGACATAGATGGTTATGTGGTTATGGTTGGAATGTGATGTTTTTTGATACATGGTTGATTTTAAGGCCCAGGTATTTACCAATATAACTGAATATAAATGCATCATTAAATTATAACACTGAATGAGGTAGGTATAGGATAAATCATAGATGATAAGAACATGGTAGAGTAAAGTATTTGATATATTTTTGATTTTTATTTATTAAAAATTTTATACACTGTTATATGAATTTATTTAATCATGGAACACCATTTTTGGTTTCCAAATAAGTTCATAGTCATACTGTACCATACCATCTAGGGAACAATCATACATTATGGTTCTGTGTAAATGTAAGGAAAAATGATCGATGTTATAATATTAGTGGAAAAAGATGTACAAATTGTGAATTGAATTGATGAATTAATCATTAAGACTTGATGAGTTGATTCACATTTTTAATTTGGTAATGTTTTCTATTATTTTTTGCATTTTTATATGTGATCATCCATTATTTTTATTACCATAATGACATGAGAAGAAATCATCTTGATTACCTTATGTGTATATATGGTTCTTTGATATGGTTGTTGATTCAAATTTATTTATTTTTCTATTATTTATTATTATTAACATTATCATATCATATAGTAACCTCACTGTTACCCTATATACAACTATATTTAGTGAGAAAACATTGTTGTATGGGGAGGTACTTCTAACGTCACCTGGAAGAACATCAGTTTGAGAACAAATTGAGTGGTACTGGGTGGATGTGTGTTACAATGTAGTATCATAGATTGGGTATTATAGTGCAGTGCCTATGTAGGCTAATCAAAAAGTGGTAATAATGTTTTATTATAACTAATAAATATTGAATTTGGGTTATTAAAAGAGGGTTTTTACAAGGTATGTGTTAGATCATTCGTATAAGAATCTGATGGAACCGGTGAAACATGTTATTTTTTCTATCTGGCCTCACTTGTATGAGTACGACTCTATGATTAATAGGGAATAATATTTTCATTCTAGTTTATGTTTTTTTAGGAGAGTAATGGATATTTATTATTTGATATTTATTTATTATTGATTTATTATTATTAAATCTTGTCCTCGTTAAAAATAATGGGTAGTCATGCATCATATTATTTGTATAAGGATCCTAGGAAAGATTTGTCTTCATGTTATTATTTGTTGAAACATGAAATAAAAAAGTAAGGTTTAGTTTTTTAAAGTGTTCAAAAAATGCTAATAAGTTTTTTCATGCATAATACCCGAGTGTTATTGTACTCTGATATCATGAGAAAGGGTAGGGGATCCAAAAATAAAAAGGGTATCAACTTTATAATGTTTTAAATACAACTTATATATAGTTATCATATATATAATCATTATTAATTTTTACCCAACCATCCTTATTATGTGATGCCTTATGTGTCGAGTATATGAATCCTATATCGGCATGATGTATGTGGGGCCTAATCCTAATATAGGTAGGCATGGGGTTTTAATGTAGTGTGAATTATGACATTGTTGTGGTAGAGGATTGTATCGGTAATGAGACATTGTACATGTTACAAGATTCATAATTTTTTGAATCTAGGTGTTAATATCTATTTTTAGGGTGGTATTTTGATTTCAGAGAGATTTCACATAAATAACATCCATTGTACTATTAAGAGGGTGGGTATGTAGTGATATTATAGAATAAATTGGATGTGTAATATGAGGGTTGGGGTGAGAATGAGATATAGGTTGATATGCCTAGGAATGAATGAAAATAAAAAACAGTGGAGGAGATACAACAACAGTAAATTGAGTAGATCATGGAAATCGTAGTATGGGTTATTCTGAGTATTGAAAGGGGTGATCAGAGAGATGATTTGTTTATAGATTATTTTATTTGATATTTCCGGTCATGAAACACTCCTTTTTTCTAGGGTAGGGGTGGATTATAAATACTGGAGTATGAGATAGAGTATATGAAAATGATATTTGACCATATCAAGAGATCCCTAAGGTAGAGCGTGATGTTGTCCACATATATGATCAGATGACAAAAAATTATGGTGGGACTTATAAATACAATTAGACACACACGAGAGGTTGATGTGGAGGATTTTGAGAACATTGTTTGATTAATTTTTATCCTAAGACATTGAGGGAGGATCTATCCTATGAGTTCATTCAATTGAATTAGAGATGGAGCTTAGGAATAGATAATTATAAGAGTATAATTGGTATATTATGACTTTTATCATAAAGGAAACATGACAAGATCACAATGGTACTACAGACTTATGATGGTTTATGACACACTACAAGGTTATATGTTATAATATTAATGTTTATCTCCTTTCTATAGGTGGGGAATCTTGCAATTATATGTGAGATGGACATGAAAAATGAGTCTATATTGAGATCAATAATTTGGTGAATCGTAAAAATTTTATATATTAAAGTAACAAGAAGAGGGTCAACATATAGAATTAATAAGAATGTTAGTGATGAGATGGCATGATTCTAATATGGTGTGGTTCATCGCTTATATGCTTCCTATGTCGGAAATTCCTGAGTTTTTTAATCCAAAGTGATTGACCACCAAAATATTAATTGGAATGTGATTTGATGGGGCATCTAAAGTTTTTTTATAGGAACAAATATGGATATTGAAATCATGATTCCAGGAAGCCCCAAGAATATGAGGTATAACTAGGAGTGGTATATGGAACTGATAGCTTGGAGACAACCCCATGCATCTGCTTTGGTAGCTATTGAGATACCCGACAATGAGGATAAGGAATAATAGGAAGTTAAAATCCCCTAAGAGTACATGAATTAATAAATCAAGGTTTCAGATAGAGGGATATTTTTGATAAGACATATATAGTTTATGTATATAACACATAGAGATATTTTGAAAAAAATTTATGTAATTTAATCATTTTTATATTTTTCATTTCACACATCATTGTCATAATATTGGGTTATATGAATGAACCATGTTAATCATTATTATTACACAAAACCATGATGATATAGCCCTACATAAGAAACGTAGAGTAGAATTCAGCACATGAAACAGTTTTTCTGATTTTTTTACACACAATACTCAGTCCCTTTGATAGTTTGTGCTACATGCAGGGTAGAGTTTTACCAAACAAAAATAATACTATTTAAATTGTTCTTAAAATATTTTTATATTTACCTCCTATTCATTTGAATAGAAATTAAAAATAATATTATCTAAATTGTGAAAATATTATTTCAACATGTATATAAAATTATTCCATTGGTTATCAATTATAAATGAATTAATGTAAGAAATATTTGGAATTAATGAAATTTCTTTTATTAGGAAACTAACTTTATATGTAAAAATACGATTTTATCTAAATAGATTAAAAAACAAAAATTGAAATATGTTTTTAATAAAATTTATATATTATATATTCGTTTTTACACTCATACAATAAGTTTGAAAACCTAAAATCAGAATAAATATAATTTTATGTGTAAAAAAATAGATTTTTCTAAAATATAATTTTACATCCTTTTAATAGAGATCACAATTTAAATATTTTTTTCAGACTATTATATTTTTTATTTATAAATAATATTCATGTTTAATATTTCGATATACAAATTACTTTTGATAATTTTTTTTGTATTTTTATGAGATGATCAATTTTTTATGAAATGTCAAAAATTCTCACTTTTGATTCAAAACTGCTTTTTTTTATAATTTATTTTTATAGTTAAGATATATATTAATTTTTTATTAAAGATTAATTATATCAATAATACATTAATTTGTGTAATTTATTTCATTGGAATCAATTTCACACTAATATTGGATATAAAAACATTTCAATATTTTGAACATTTTTACATTAGTACCACAATTTCTCATCCGTTATACGAGATTAATATTAAAATAATTTTAAAAAAAAATTATAAGAATTTGGAAAATTTAATAATATATTTTTAATTAGATTATTTATATTTTCTTACAATTTCAACACATTTTTTACCAAAAACGTTACTAAATGTAGTTAACAATAATTACAATGGTAAAGGTAAAAAACATTACTTAGTAGTTAACCATTAATCAAAGTGGCCAAATTTCCTAGACACATATAACCAATGCCATTGGGTGGATATATTTTGAACATATATCATCTTATATCTAATTTGGACAATTATTGGAGTGACATGATGTAATGAGGACCTCTCAATAGTGTTTAACTTTTTATATTTACAATAATGCCACTTTTTGTCCACTATAAAATCGAACTCACCCCCACAAATATTCACACTTCTTAAGACAATTATCTCTGAAAAACCATATCCAAATATACTCCTAAATGAATTAATATCATCCTAGAAACCTTTATTCGGGTATAAATCCATCCAAGGATTCTCTTGTTGAAAACTAAGAGTATTTTTGTAAATAAGAGGAGGTTTGATCAAGTGCAATGAATGTGAAGACATAAGGTAAGGGTTTTCTAATCTCACATTTATTTTATACAAAAAACAATCAATTTTTATTTCCTATTTATTACATATAATTTTTAAACTACTCATGGATGTATTTTAGTATTATTATTATTAGAATTATTGGGATTTACTTATCCATTTTAGTATCTATTTTTCAAAAGGATTATTGTTCAAAAGTTATCAAATTGGGAAACTAAATTTTTTTTCTAAATTTATCTTCGTTAAGACATGTGCCATGTTATGATCTAATATTCATATATGATGTGTATATGCTTCCATTAATATTCAATATCACGAATCGTCTTCTTTTGATGGCATTTTAGGCTTCATGTAATATTATTCTTTCATGGAAAATCATGGTTCAATGTTACCAAAGAGGTAACAATTTATTGGTAAAATTTCAATGTTTATCCAGAGTTTTATGATTATGCTTCCATTGATGAGATATTTTGATTCATCAATTATGAAATACCACGAATTGTCTTCAACTCTATTTATTCATGACATCATCATGTAATGGAATGTTTTTACACTATTTGGTATATTATACAATTAAGATTGTATTTTTTTGAGAATATGACATTATTTATCTTTTCAGTCATAAATCTATTTTATTTTGAAATCATGATTTCTAAAAAAAATCAAAAATAATATTAAATGATATATTACGCTCATTTTTATTGAATAATATTGTAATAAAAAAATTTATGTTTTAACATGTTTAAAATTATTTTGAAATAATGTTTAATAATATTTCAGTAAAAAAAAGGTTTTGAAAATGTCTTGAAGCTTATTTTATATGTTCAAATTGAATATGTTTTAAAATTAATTTTATTATCTTTTTTTATGTTTTGATAACGATTTCCAGATTCTTGTATATGTTTTCAAGATAAAACGTTTTCAAAACAAATTCAATATTACTTTATAAGTATTAAAAGACAATGGTTTTCCAAATATCATCGACCTTCTATTGATGTAATAACAAATATTTGATTAGAAAATGGTTTTCAAAATTCCTGATGCTCTAGAAAGAATTGTTTTCAAATAAAAAAAATATATTCCCCATGAAATATTTTAAAACAAATTTTAAATCATTCTTTATTAGAAGGGGATTTTTAAATTGTTTTATGGAGGTTATTTTCAATGAATTCCTATTTTATTTCATAAATATTCTATATTAGCTATCAAAATCCATCAATATCTATGATCATATACTTTGCTTTATTCTATTCATTAAGGGGGATATGATCCGGGAATACCATTCATATTCTTTCATTAATGGTTTATTTTTAAGGATGTGTGTTTCTGACAACCATTTCTCTTCAATGAGATATATGATTTCGGAACTAGATTTTTTCTTGAATTATTCTCTGATGAAATGATTCTGAGAACTATCTGTTTTCCATAATTAATGATAGGATAAAATGTTTATGATACCCATTTCATTTCATGGTTTATAATATAATGATTTTCTATAATATTTTGGCACATAAAAGTATGATTTTATTACATGTTTTGTGGGAACTTTATATCCCTCCATGTCATAGGGTAACATTGGATGAATCATGTGTATATTTGTTATGAATAAACCTAATTACATGTTCACAATGTTATTTATGAACCTAATTACATGTTCTCAATGTTTTTCAGGAACCCGATTACATGTTTAAAATGTTTTCGTGGATTGGGTTTCATGTCCATAAGATTATGTGTGTGCCTGATTACATGTTCATAATTTCATGAGTGAACCTTATGACATGTTCATAATGTTATACTTGAACCTAATTAAATTTCATAATTTATTGTTTGAACCTTATTACATGTTCACAATGTTATGTATGGATGTAGTTTAATTTCCATAAGATCATATGGGGGAATATGTTCATGCCATTAATTTAATGAGTAAATATGTTTCTACTTATACATCTTTATAATTTTATAAGCTGATGTGTATGCCACAATTCCATGTCTTATTCCGATGTTTTGCATTCATGGATTATTCTCTTTAATATCTTATCATTAAAGCCTTTTTTACTTTGTATATTTAAGACATGTCTATTGATTATGTTATTCATTATGAAGGGTATGATATTGTAAAGATATGTTCTTATTTCATACTCTTATGCTCATGATAATGCTTGCATTTCTCAATGTTTACCCTTTTATAGGAACTGTTCTCACTCTTTTCTTTTGTTTCCTTTCCCTACGTTGTGAAAATTGTTTTTTATATTGGATTAAAACAATTTTAATATATTTATGAATATATTGGATATCATTCACCAAATAATTGAATATGTTCCAAATTTTTAAATACAGTAAACTATTATAGTCCTTCAGAATTTAATTTCTTAATGATCTGAATATTCATCTCAAATAATGTAATATACATGTATGTTATGCCAGGAACAATATAGTTGGTATTAATAAATTGGTTTAGTCATCCTTTGGAAACTAGGAAGGAAAAACATTGTTGTTATCCCTAAGGATCTTTATAATGATATGTCGAGGGACATATCTAAGGATAATCCAAAGTAGACATAGATTTAGAATATGGGTCATAATGTTGACAACGGATATGTGATTTTAATTATTATTTAGTTTTTACTATGATAAGTGTTTCTTTGATTATTCTTCTTAATTTTAGTCAATGGATAGAACCCAAAGTAACCTTGTTCATTATTAATTAGATGGACAATGCAATGGTTGTCTTCTAGAGAAACTGACTGTCATGGAAAATGAAATGAGAAACAAAATTTCTATTCATCCTCTAACAATAAATCATGGTGAATATGAAACCGAGAAAAGTAGTGAAAAATAATTTGTTTAGTCCATTATGAGTACTTTCCCACCTTCTTTCAATAGTCCCATTGATATGTTTGTTTCTATAAAAATTATTAGCACCACTAAAAAGATTTTTTCTATTCTCCAGTGTTCAGAACATGGAATTTTCACATTTCCTATCTTCTGTCTAGATGGTGTGGATAACCAATTGTGGAATCTTATCAATAATAGTAAGAAAAAATATGAAATTCACTCCACAGATTGGAACGAGTTCCAGAACATATTTTACAATAATCACTTTTCTATCGATCTTCATGTGATGATAGATAAATAATTCATAGAGAATAAGTATAGGGATGATGAATATGTTGGTTCATATGAATAAAATAGTACATGACTTATAAGAATCACTTTTTTATTTACAATTCATCCTTTAATTAATATTGAATGACTATTCAGTCTCTTGAAATTATCTATATAAAGCACTTTATCCATAAAGGAGTTTGAATTCTATAATGAAATAAATTTTTTTTCACTAAAAGTGAAAATGATATCTAGAAATTATATTGGTTATAGTGATAAGCAATAAAACATGGGGTTCTATTAGAAATCTTTTGATATGTCCAATGAAGAGAATAAAATGTTTCAAACTCACAGTTGACCAAACTATGGTAAAGATAACTTATGTGAGTTCCAGCAATGGACAAGATGATGTTTTAGGGGAGGGAATTCTGAACATCAAGAAAAATATTGTAGATGTGATGTCTACATGACATTTAATGAGAAACAATGGAGTGAAAGCCCAATATAATGCACCACCCACAATTCAGTGATTCATGTGGAAGGATTTTGGGCATTATGGGATTAAATTCCCTAATAAAAGGGCTAATATGGATTATAAGACACATAAACCACAAAATAAAATGACAAAGGATTATCTTATGAAATAATTGTGGACGAAGTGAATCATTATAATTTGGGAAAACATATCATTCCCCCTTAGTTGGGATGTTCATGATTGATTTTTTTTAATAAGCACTATGAAAGTTCTATTATTCACCTTTTAGTGATGTTTCATGTAATTATATCCCTCTACATAGATTCTAGAATAATAATAGAATATTTAATGTCATATCATTTCAAGGAGGAATCCAATAATCCAATAATTTTTTCGTATAATATATATTCTTATTTAAGGAATAAATGGTCATTTTTATTTTTGAAGGGTTATATGATTAACCATTTATAAAAGGTTATATATTAAAATTCATATGATGATTTATATATTTAAGATATTATCTCACTATATGAGAATTTTTTCATAATGGATAACATGTTTTTATATTTTTATAATAAGGATTGATAGATTAACATATCATTTTATTTATTTATCTCAGAATATTTTAATGCTTTGTGAATGAAAAAGTAACCTTCGTTTCATGGAATCAAAGATGAAGTGGAAATTGTTCATGAACAAAAAGGGTATGATTTTCCTGAAAACATGTAATCAAATGTTATCATGAAAATTATTCAACTTTAGGAAAAATGGAAATATATTAAAAGAAATTCCTCTTCTAATCACTGTTTTGGATATCAGTGACCATTTTCAAGCCTCTTTGCGTGATATATTTTTTATCACTATCTTTCTCTTAACCATTTTCCCTATTACTCTCCATAAAAACATTATAGTTATATTTTTATTTGATTTATATGTTTTCACTTCCTACCTATGTTCACATACATGGGAAAATTGTTATGTATTACAAGGGATAATCATTTTGACATCAATATTCCTTTTTGAATGGATTATTTACAATTCATTTTTATGATGTGCGTTTATGTGAATGTCTGTTTTATGTATTAAACATTTGATGGATCATAAACATTTTGAGGATGAAATTCATTTTAGGTGGGGTAAAATATAGTGCCCTGGGATTTTTTGAATGGTTTCTTGAATTAATTTAATGTTTTAGATATTTTTCATTTCCCACATCAACATACATATATTGTGTTATATGAATGATACAAGTCATTATTTCTTTATATGCAACACCAAGTCTGGATTTCAATACTCGTAACACATAGAGTAAATTTTGGTACTTAAATTGTTTTTTTCTTATGTTATATACAATACCAAGCCCCTTCAATAGATTTTTTAATATACAAGACCATTTTTTACTAAACTAATAAATAATACTAATATTGTTATAAAAATATGATTATAGTTACCACCAAGAATTTGGAATAAAAACTATAAATAAGAATATGTAAATTGTAAAAATAATATTTAAAAAAATTAATAAAATGAATCTGTTGGTTATCAATTAATAATAATTTTCCTTAATTTCTATTTGGAAATAATTATCATTCCAATGGATAGATATAAACTATAATAGTAATTTAATAATAAAAGTAGTGTAAATATAATCCTTTTTTAAGAAAACTATTTTTTGATGGACAAAAAAAAATTATATTAGTATTTAAACAATCACTAATGAAATATATTTTGAATAAAATTTATATATTATATATTCAATAAAAAAATTGGACACTCATACAATATATTTGATATGAATAAAATAATAATAAATTCAATTTTATGAATAAAAAGAACTCGTTATTTAAAAGACAATTTTACTATCATTAAATAGAGAACCCATTATAAATATTATTATTGAATAATGTAAAATATATATTTGATATAATAAAATTAAATATTGAATAATGGATATAAAAATATAATTTGGGAAAATTTTTAATATGTTTCTGAGAAGATTCAATTTTTTATGAATATTGAAAAATATTAAACATTAATTCAAATTTTCTTTTTTATGTAAATTGTTATAAAAGATAAATTATAAATTATATAGTTATAACATAATAATTAGATTAATTATATATTAAATAATCAAATTTAGTTCATTGGAAAAAATTTCACAATGAAATTAGATATAAAAACATTTCATGCTTCTAATAAATGTTTACATTAAAAGACGACATTCTCATCCCATTAGAGGGATTAATATTACATTAATTTCAACTACTTTTGTGATTTTAATTTGGATAAAAGAATTAAATTTTATAAATTATAATAATTTTTATTTATAATATTTTTATCTTAGTTTTTTACAAAAAATATTTATGGAAGTTATTAAAATAAATTACAATGATTAGCGTAAAAACAACTTTATTTAGTGGTTAAACTTTATCACAAGAGGCCAAATAACCTAGAAACTTTTACAAAAGGATATTTATGGAAAATATTTTTATCAATTATACTATTTTCTATGATTGTGACTATTATTGGAGGCACATTATGTATGGGGTACCTCTGAAGAGGGTTTACCATTTTATATTTACATGATTTCCAATAGTCCTCTACTATAAAAGGTCACTCACCCCATAACTTCTTGACACCTCTCCATTTATTTTTAACAGATAAAACCTTCCTAAATCTCTTACCACATTATTTACCATTATCCTGGAATCCTAAATTTGGGATGAAATCCATCCAGTGAATACCTTGGGTGGACACCAAGAATATTTACCCAATGAAGGGGATGTTTGAATGTGTATCAATAATGTCAAGACTCAATGTAAGGGTTTTATCATATCACATTTATTTTACATGTGACACAAGAAATGATCACAACATTTTAATTATATGTGGTGTGTATAATTTCGTTGGATATATTCTATTTTTTGTTTATTTATAATTATTGGGATTACGTACGCATTTTTGTGTCAATCCTTTATACGGTTTATTTTTTAAATGTTACACAATAGGAAAACTATTTTTTTTCTCTCAATTTTCATTTTTTGACGGACATGCCATGTTTTGAAACTATAGTCCTCTATGATGTTTTCATAAAACCCTTTGAATTTTATATCCTGAATATATTTATTTTGAAGTTATTTTAAGCATGAAGAAATGTAATTTGTTCCTGATAATTATGATTCAAAGTTACTAAAGAGGTCATAATTTATTACTACAATCTCATTATATATCGGGGATTTTTCTTATAAATACATTGATGAAATATTATGATCCCAATATCATGAAATATCATAATTTTTCTTCTTCACCATCTATTGATGATATATTCATGTAGTTGTACTATTTTTATACTCTTTGGTAATTATAATAAATAAGAATGTGTTTTTAATAAAATGTAACATTACATATATCGTAGATCACAAATATTTTATATTAACAACCCATAATTTTTAAAAATGTTTTTAATATGAGTTTTATTTGATATCATAATCTCATTAGAAAGGAAAATGATTTTAAATATATTTTTTCTGTTCTAACATGTTTAAAATGGTTTTCAATGATTCATTTATATGTTTTCTAGAAACATGGATTTCAAAATAGGTATATCAGGTGTATATTTTCCACCTGTATTTTGTGTGTTGGTGATATATTATTCACCACATGAGTTAGGTTATAGTGATTAATCATCCACTAATTATTATGTTATTTGGGGATACATCTTTCACAAAGAGTATTATTTTTGAGATTCACCATTCACATTGGGAAGATATTATGGTGATATATTATTTTCCATAGGGAATACATTTTGGTGCCGAATCATCCATTTAGGTATGTATTCAAATTATGTATCATTCTATCAAGGAGAAATGTTTCAATAATTATGGGGTTATATTTTTTTAATGAGTTGGATTCCTTGAAACATATGTTTCTATGATGATTTATTCATCGTGAGGGTTATATTGTGGATACATCATTAACATTGATTTTAATATATTATTTATATTTCATTACATTGTAGTTTTACTCATCAATGATAACATTTAAAATTAAGGTTATGTTTTACTGATATCTCAATTACCATGGGGTTACATTAAAGATATGTTTCATTTACATTATGTGATATAACCATAATGACACACCCACTATAAAATAATACTTAATGATGGGTTTTCACTAGATCCATTAATGCTAGTGGGGACTAATAATTCAATATCTTTTTTTCTTTATACAAACGGATCATCATCCCATTCATGCACAGAGTAATGTTGGTTTGAGACAACCATCAGGGTGCATATTTTTTACCCATGGTGCTTCTGGTGTATTTTATGTGATGTTTATACCTCCTTTTTTATTCATTACAAGCATAAAAATATATTCCTTTATTTTTACGGATATTTTTTATGGTTACAAATTGAGTTTTATTACCACACCCTACATGGGAATTTTTCTATTTGTATAGAATTAATATGCTTCATATAGTTTGGGATGATGAACCTAGTGAAGATGGACAAGATAGTATATTTCAGTGGGGGTTATAGACATAGGTCTGAGCTAATACGTTAGAAATTTTTAGGTCTCCAATTTTTAATATTATATTTTTTCCCATTCAGTTGATTATCATCCTTTATGGAGGCCTTGTATATATTACATGACTGGATAACATACATGTGTGTGATATGTTATTATAGAGTGGATGTTACTTTTCTACATGTTAATCCTCCTACTATATATCCATTCTTATAATTTTATCCTATATATATATATATATTTGATGTTATTTAAAAACCCCAAATATTCTCATGGTACAAACCATTTTATATTTTCTCCAACCTCATGAATTATGTAGATTTTTCGTTGTTGGCATGTTGAATGTATCTTGGGAATTGTTTCAGATTGATTACACGGGTCTTATAGATGAAATAGTGTAGTGGTTAGGTTATTCAAATGTAGTAGTTGAGAGATGATGTATGATTCCTAAAGTACAAAAGGCACATAACATTAGGGAAATAGGGATAACTATTATGGTTTTTGGGAGTAGTGGAGGTCCTCAATATAGTTGAGGTTGTATTGTGACCGATAATGGATGTGCTGCGATGGTATCAAGGTAGAGGAGATACCCTTGACATTAAAGAATTTTTATCATGACCCTAATTAGAACATAATGACCCATTTTTGGAAAACTTTTTTCCTAAATGGTCATTAGAATTTATTGAGTTAATAAAAAAATGTAATTTCTTCTTCCCATTTCTTACCGAACCAGTATGGTTTCAATTACTTTATTTCTTTTCTTCCATGAGAGAGATTTAACATATTTAATTTCATAACATTGTGTCTTTCATCATAGTAAGTGGTATTGGGTGAGTCAAATATAACATAATAATTTGTTTTTGATATTTTCCACATTTTTATCATTCACTAGAAATACCTAATTCTATGGATTTTTAAACTTTTTATATATCTTTTAGTTGTAGTTGAGAGATTTGGTAGAGATATTGAGGCTCACTATAATGTTGGGGCCTATGTTACATTATTATAGAAGGATAGATATTGTCATACCATACATATTTTTTAGGAGGATGATATAATTTTTATAAAAACATGTGGAAGTCATTGAGACTTGTGTTATATAATTTGGATGCACATTTGGAGAATCATGATGATGGAGATGGTTATGTGGTTATGGTTGGAATTTGATGTTTTTTGATACATGGTTGATTTTAAGGACCAGGTATTTACCAATATAACTGAATATAAATGCATCATTAAATTATAACACTGAATGAGGTAGGTATAGGATAAATCATAGATGATAAGAACATGGTAGAGTGAAGTATTTGATATATTTTTGATTTTTATTTGTTAAAAATTTTATACACTCTTATATGAATTTATTTAATCATGGAACACCATTTTTGGTGTCTAAATATGTTCATAGTCAGACTGTACCATACGATCTAGGGAACAATCATACATTATGGTTCTGTGTACATGTAAGGAAAAATGATCAATGTTATAATATTAGTGGAAAAAGATGTACAAATTATGAATTCAATTGATGAATTAATCATTAAGACTTGATGAGTTGATTCCCATTTTTAATTTGGTAATGTTTTCTATTATTTTGTGCATTTTTATATGTGATCATCCATTATTTTTATTACCATAATGACATGAGAAGAAATCATCTTGATTACCTTATGTGTATATGTGGTTCTTTGATATGGTTGTTGATTCAAATTTATTTATTTTTCTATTAATTATTATTAATAAAATTATCATATCATATAGTAACCTCACTATTACCCTATATACAACTATTTTTAGTTAGAAAACATTGTTGTATGGTGAGGTACTTCTAACGTCACCTAGAAGAACATCAGTTTGAGAACAAATTGAGTGGTATAGGGTGGATGTGTGTTACAATGTGCTATCATAGATTGGGTATTATAGTGCAGTACCTATGTAGGCTAATTAAAAAGTGGTAATAATGTATTATTATTACTAATAGATATGGAATTTGGGTTATTAAAAGAGGCTTTTTACAAGGTATGTGTTAGATCTTTCGTATAAGAATCTGATGGAACCCGTGAAACATGTTATTTTTTCTATCTGGCCTCACCTGTATGAGTAGGACTCTATGATTAAAAGGGAATAATATTTTCATTCTAGTTTATGTTGTTATAGGAGAGTAATGGATATTTATTAATTGATTTTTATTTATTATCTATTTATTATTATTGACTCTTATCCTCGTTAAAAATAATGGGTAGTCATGCATCATATTATTTGTATAAGGATCCTAGGAATGATTTGTGTTCATGTTATTATTTGTTGAAACATGAAATAAAAAAGTAAGGTTTAGTTTTTTAAAGTGTTCAAAAAATGCTAATAAGTTTTTTCATTCATAATACCCAAGTGGTATTGTACTCTGATATCATGAGAAAGGGTAGGGGATCCAAAAATAAAAAGGGTATCAACTTTATAATGTTTTAATGACAACTTATATATAGTTATCATATATATAATCATTAATAATTTTTACCCAACCATCCTTGTTATGTGATGCCTTCTGTTTCGAGTATATGAATCCTATATCGGCATGATGTATGTGGGGCCTAATCGTAATATAGGTAGGCATGGGGTTTTAATGGAGTGTGAATTATGACATTGTTGTGGTAGAGGATTTTATCGGTAATGAGACACTGTACATGTTATAAGATTCATAATTTTTTGAATTTAGGTTTTAATATCTATTTTTAGGGTGGTATTTTGATTTTAGAGAGATTTCACAAAAATAACATCCATTGTACTATTAAGAGGGTGGGTATGTAGTGATATTATAGAATACATTGGATGTGTAATATGAGGGTTGTGGTGAGAATGAGATATAGGTGGAGATGTCTAGGAAAGAATGAAAATAAAAAACAGTGGAGGAGCTACAAAAGCAGTAAATTGAGTAGCTTAGGGAAATCGTAGTATGGGTTATTCTGAGTATTGAAAGCGGTGATCAGAGTGATGATTTTTTTATAGATTATTTTATTTGATATTTTCGGTCATGACACAATCCTTTTTTCTAGGGTAGGGGTGGATTATAAATAGTGGAGTACGAGATGGAGTATATGAAAATGATATTTGACCATATCAAGAGATCCCTAAGGTAGAGCGTGAAGTTGTCCATATATATGATCAGATGAAAAACAATTATGGTGGGAATTATAAATACAATTATACACACATGATAGGTTGGTGTGGAGGATTTTGAGAACATGGTTTTATTAATTTTTATCCTAATACATTGAGGGAGGATCTATCTAATGAGTTCATTCAATTGAATTAGAGATGGAGCTTAGTTTTGGATAATTATAAGAGTCTAATTGGTATATTATGACTTTTATCATAAAGGAAACATGACAAGATCACAATGGTAATACCGACTTATGATGTTTTATGTCACACTACAATATTATATGTTAGAATATTAATGTTTATCTCATTTCTATAGGTGGGGAATCTTGCGATTATATGTGAGATGGACATGAAAAATGATTCTATATTGAGCTCAATAATTTGGTCAATCGTAAACATTTTTATATATTAAAGTAACAAGAAGAGGATAAACATAGAGAATTAATAATAATGTTAGTGATGAGATGGCATGATTCTAATATGGTTTGGTTCATCGATTATATGCTTCCTATGTCGGAAATTCCTGTGTTTTTTAATCCAAAGTGATTGACCACCAAAATATTAATTGGAATGTGATTTTATGGGGCATCTAAAGTTTTTTTAAAGGAACAAATAAGGATATTGAAATCGTGATTCTAGGAAGCCCAAAGAATATGAGGTATAACTAGGAGTGGTACGTGGAACTGATAGCTTGGAGACAACTTCATGCATCTGCTTTGGCAGCTATCGAGATACCCAACAATGAGGATAAGGAATACTATGGAGTTAAAATCCCCTAAGAGTACATGAATTAATAAATCAAGGTTTCGGATAGAGGGATATTATTGATAAGACATATATAGTTTTTGTATATAACACATAGAGATATTTTGAAAAAAATATATGTGATTTAATCATTTTTATATTTTTCATTTCACACATTATTGTCATAATATTGGGTTATATGAATGAACCATGTAAATCATTATTATTACACAAAACCATTATGATATATCCCTACATAAAAAACATAGAGTAGAATTTAGTACATGAAAAACATTTTCTGATTTTTTTACACACAGTACTCAGTCCCTTTGATAGTTTGTGTTACACGCAGGGCAGAGTTTTACAAAAAAAATAATACTATTTAGATTGTAATTAAAATATTTTTATATTTACCTCCTATTAATTTGAATATAAATTAAAAATAAGATTATCTAAATTGTGAAAATATTATTTAAACATGTATATAAAATTATTCCATTGGTTATCAATTATTAATGAATTAATGTAAGAACTATTTGGAAATAATGAAATTTATTTTATTAAGAAACTAATTTTATATGTAAAAAATACGATTTTATCAAAATAGATTCCAAAACCAAAATTGAAATATGTTTTTAATAAAATTTATATATTATATATTCGTTTTTACACTCATACAATAAGTTTGAAAACCTAAAATCAGAATAAATATAATTTTATGTGTAAAAAAATAGATTTTTCTAAAATATAATTTTACATCCTTTTAATAGAGAACTCTATTTAAATATTTTTTTCAGACTATTATATTTTTTTATTTATAAATAATCATCATGTTTAATATATCGATCTAAAAATTACTGTTGATAATTTTTTTTGTATTTTTTTGAGATGATCAATTTTTTATGAAATGTCAAAAAATCTCACTTTTGATTGAAAACTACTTTTTTTATAATTTATTTTTGTAGTTAAGATATATATTAATTTTTTATTAAAGATTAATTATATCAATAATACATTAATTTGTGTAATTTATTTCATTGGAATCAATTTCACACTAATATTGGATATAAAAAAATTTCAATCTTTTGAACATTTTTACATTAGTACCCCAATTTCTTATCCGTTATACGAGATTAATATTAAAATAATTTTTCAAAAAAATTATAAGAATTAGGAAAATTTAATAATATATTTTTAATTAGAATATTTATATTGTCTTACAATTTCAACTCATTTTTTACCAAAAACATTACTAAATGTAGTTAAAAATAATTACAATTGTAAAGGTAAAAAACATTTCTTAGTAGTTAACCGTTAATCAAAGTGGCCAAATTTCCTAGACAGATATAACCAATGCCATTGGGTGGATATATTTTGAACATATATCATCTTAGATCTAATTTGGATAGTTATTGGAGTGATGTGATGTAATGAGGACCACTCAATAGTGTTTAACTTTTGATATTTACAATAATGCCACTTTTTGTCCACTATAAAATCGAACTCACCCCCACACATATTCACACTTCTTAAGACAATTATCTCTGAAAACCCATATCCAAATATACTCCTAAATGAATTAATATCATCCTAAAAGCCTTTATTCGGGTATAAATCCATCCAAGGATTCTCTTGTTGAAAACTAATAGTATTTTTGTAAATAAGAGGAGGTTTGATCAAGTGCAATGATTGTGAAGACATAAGGTAAGGGTTTTCTAATCTCACATTTATTTTATACAAAAAACAATCAATTTTTATTTCCTATTTATTACATATAATTTTTAAACTACTCATGGATGTATTTTAGTATTATTATTATTAGAATTATTGGGATTTACTTATCTATTTTAGTATCTATTTTTCAAAAGGATTATTGTTCAAAAGTTATCAAATTGGGAAACTAATTTTTTTTTCTAAATTTATCTTCGTTAAGACACGTTCCATGTTATGAACTAATATTCATATATGATGTGTATATACTTCCATTAATATTCAATATCATGAATCGTCTTCTTTTGATGGCATTTTAGGCTTCATGTAATATTATTCTTTCATGGAAAATCATGGTTCAATGTTACGAAAGAGGTAAAAATTTATTGGTAAAATTTCAATGTTTATCCAGAGTTTTATGATTATGCTTCCATTGATGAGATATTTTGATCCATCCATTAAGAAATATCAAGAATTGTATTCAACTCTATTTATTCATGACATCATCAAGTAATGGAATGTTTTTACACTATTTGGTATATTATACAATTAAGATAGTGTTTTTTTGAGATTCTGACATTATTTATCTTTTCAGTCATAAATCAATTTTATTTTGAAATCATGATTTCTAAAAAAAATTTCAAAAATAATATTAAATGATATATTACCCTCATTTTTATTGAATAATATTGTAATAAAAAAATTTATGTTTTAACATTTTTAAAATTATTTTGAAAGAATGTTTAATATGATTTCAGTAAAAAAAGGTTTTGAAAATGTCATGAAGCTTATTTTATATGTTCAAATCGAATAGGTTTTAAAGTTAATTTTATTATCTTTTTTTATGTTTTGATAACGATTTCCAGATTCTTGTATATGTTTTCAAGGAAAAACGTTTTCAAAACAAACTCAATATTCCATTATAAGTATTAAAAGACAATGGTTTTCCAAATATCATCGACCTTCCTTTGAAGTATTAACAAAGATTTGATTAGAAAATGGTTTTCATAATTCCCGATGCTTTAGAAATAATTGTTTTCAAATAAAAAAAAATATTCCACATGAAATATTTTAAAACAAATTTTACATCATTCTTTATTAGAAGGGGATTTTTAAATTGTTTTATGGAGGTTATTTCCAATGAATTCCTATTTTATTTCATTAATATTGTATATTATCTATCAAAATCTATCTATATATATGATCACATACTTTTTTTATTCTATTCATTAAGGGGGATATGATCCAGGAATACCATTCATATTCTTTCATTAATGGTTTATTTTTAAGGATGTATGTTTCTGACAACCATTTCTCTTCAATGAAAAATATGATTTGGGAACTAGATTTTTTATTGAATTATTCTCTGATGAAATGATTCTGAGACCTATCTGTTTTCCATAATTAATGATAAGATAAAATGTTTATGATACCCATTTAATTTCACGGTTTATAGTATGATGATTTTCTATAATATTTTAGCACATAAAAGTATGATTTTATTACGTGTTTTGTGGGAACTTTATATCCCTCCAAGTAACAGGGTAACATTGGATGAATCATGTGTATATTTGTTATGAATAAACCTAATTACATGTTCACGATGTTATTTATGAACCTAATTACATGTTCTCAATGTTTTTCAGGAACCCGATTACATGTTTAAAATGTTTTCATGGACCGGGTTTCATGTCCATAAGATTATGTGTGTGCCTGATTACATGTTCATAATTTCATGAGTGAACCTTATGACATGTTCATAATGTTATACTTGAACCTAATTAAATTTTCATAATTTATTGTTTGAACCTTATTACATGTTCACAATGTTATGTACGGATGTAGTTTAATTTCCATAAGATCATATGGGGGAATAAGTTCATGCCCTTAATTTAATGAGTAAAAATGTTTCTACTTATACATGTTTATAATTTTATAAGCTGATGTGTATGCCACAATTCCATGTCTTATTCTTATGTTTTACATTCATAGATTATTCTCTTTAATATCTTATCATTAAAGTCTTTTTTACATTGTATCGTTAAGACATGTCTATTGATTATGTTATTCATTATGAAGGGTATGATATTGTAAATATATGTTCTTATTTCATACTCTTATGCTCATGATAACGCTTGCATTTCTCAATGTTTACCCTTTTATAGGAACTGTTGTCACTCTTTTCTTTTGTTTCTTTTCCCTACATTGTGAAAATTGTTTTGTATATTGGATTAAAACAATTTTAATATATTTTTGAATATATTGGATATCATTCACCAAATAATTGAATATGTTCCAAATTTTTAAATACAGTAAACTATTATAGTCCTTGAGAATTTAATTTTTTAATGATCTAAATATTCATCTCAAATAATGTAATATACATGTATGTTATGCCAGGAACAATATAGTTGCTATCAAAATATTGGTTTAGTCATCCTTTGGAAACTAGGATGGAAAAACATTGTTTTTATCCCTAAGGATATTTATAAAGATATGTCGAGGGACATATCTAAGGATAATCCAATGTAGACATAGATTTAGAATATGGGTCATAATTTTGACAACAGATATGTGATTTTAATTATTATTTAGTTTTCACTATGATAAGTGTTTTTATGATTATGCTTCTTAGTTTTAGTCAATGGATAGAACCCAAAGTAACCTTGTTCATTATTAATTAGATGGACAATGCAATGGTTGTCTTCTAGAGAAACTGACTGTCATGGAAGATGAAATGAGAAACAAAATTTCTATGCATCCTCTAACAATAAATCATGGTGAATATGAAACCGAGAAAAGTAGGGAAAAATAATTTGTTTAGTCCATTATGAGTATTTTCCCACCTTCATTCAATAGTCCCATTGATATGTTTGTTTCTATAAAAATTATTAGCACCACTAAAAAGATATTTTCTATTATCCAGTGTTCAGAACATGGAATTTTCACATTTCCTATCTTCTGTCTAGATGATGTGGATAACCAACTGTGGAATCTTATCAATAATAGTAAGAAACGATATGAAATTCACTCCATGGATTGGAACGAGTTCCAGAACATATTTTACAATAATCACTTTTCTATGGATCTTCATGTGATAATAGATAACGAATTCATAGAGAATAAGAATAGGGATGATGAATATGTTGGTTCATATGAATAAAATAGTACATGACTTATATGTTTCACTTTTGTTATTACAATTCATCCTTTAATTAATATTGAATGATTCTTAAGTCTCTTGAAATTAACTATCTCATGCACTTTATCCATAAAGGAGTTTGAATTATATAATGAAATAATTTTTTTTCACTAAAAGTGAAAATGAAATATAGAAATCATATTGGTTATAGTGATAAGAAAAAAAAATATGGGGTTCCATTAGAAATCCTATGATATGTCCGATGAAGAGAATAAAATGTTTCAAACTCACAGTTGACCAAACTCTGGGAAAGATAACTTATGTGAGTTCCAGCAATGGACAAGATGATGTTTTAGTGGAGGGAATTATGAACATTAAGAAAAATAATGTTGAAGTGATGTCTACATGACATTAAATGAGAAAAAATGGAGTGAAAGCCCAATAGAATGCACCACCCACAATTCAGTGATTCGTGTGCAAGGATTTTGGGCATTATGGGATTAAATTCCCTAATAAAAGGGCTAATATGGATTATAAGACACATAAACCACAAAATAAAATGACAAAGGATTATCTTATGAAATCCTTGTGGATGAAGTGAATCATTATAATTTGGGAAAACATATCATACCCCCTTAGTTGGGATGGTCATGATTTATTTTTTTTAATAAGAACTATGAATGTTCTATTATTCACCTTTTAGTGATGTTTCATGTAATTATATCCCTCTACATGGATTTTAGAATAATAATAGAATATTTAATGTTCTATCATTTCAAGGAGGAATCCAATAATCCAATAATTTTTTCGTATAATATATATTCTTATTTAAGGAATAAATGGTCATTTTTATTTTTGAAGGGTTATATGATTAACCATTTATAAAAGGTTATATATTAAAATTCATATGATGATTTATATATTTAAGATATTATCTCACTATATGAGGATTTTTTTTATAATGGAAAACATGTTTTTAGATTTTTATAATAAGGATTGATGGATTAACATATCATTTTATTTATTTATCTCAGGATATTTTAATGCTTTAGGAATGAAAATGTAACCTTCGTTTCATGGAATCAAAGATGAAGTGTAAAATTTTCATGAAAAAACAAAGGGTAAGAATGTCCTTAAAACATGTAATCATATGTTATCTTGAAAATTATTTAAATTTAGTAAAAATGGACCTATATTAAAAGAAATTCCTCTTCTAATCACTGTTTTGGATATCAGTGACCATTTTCAAGCCTCTTTGGGTGATGTATTTTTTATCACTATATTTCTCTTAACCATTTTCTCTATTAATCTCCATAAAAACATTATAGTTAGATTTTTATTCGATTTATATGTTTTCACTTCCTACCTATGTTCACATACATGGGAAAATTGTTATGTGTTACAAGGGATAATCATTTTGAAATCAATATTCCTTTTTGAATGGATTATTTACAATTCATTTTTATGATGTGCGTTTCTGTGAATTTCTGTTTTATATATTAAACATTTGATGGATCATAATCATTTTGAGGATGAAATTCATTTTAGGTGGGGTAAAATATAGTGCCCTAGGATTTTTTGAATGGTTTATTGAATTAATTTAATGTTTTAGATATTTTTCATTTCCCACATCAACATACATATATTGTGTTATATGAATGATACAAGTCATTATTTCTTTATATGGAACACCAAGTCTGGATTTCAATACCCGTCACACATAGAGTATATTTTGGTACTTAAAATGTTTTTTTCTTATATTATATACAATACCAAGCCCCTTCGATAGATTTTTTAATATACAAGACCATGTTTTACTAAACTAATAAATAATACTAATATTGTTATAAAAATATGATTATAGTTACCACCAAGCATTTGGAATAAAAACTATAAATAAGAATATGTAAATTGTAAAAATAATATTTAAAAACAATAATAAAATGAATCTATTGGTTATCAATTAATAATAATTTTCATTAATTTCTATTTGGAAATAATTATCATTCCAATGGATAGATATAATCTATAGTAGTAATTTAATAAAAAAAGTAGTGTAAATATATTCTTTTTTAAGAAAACTATTTTTCGATGGACAAAAAAAATTATATTAGTATTTAAAAAATCACTAATGATATATATTTTGAATAAAATTTATATATTATATATTCAATAAAAAAATTGGACACTCATACAATATATTTGATATGAATAAAATAATAATAAATACAATTTTATGAATAAAAAGAACTCATTATTTAAAAGACAATTTTACTACCATTAAATAGAGAACCCATTGTAAATATTATTATTGAATAATGTAAAATATTTATTTGATATAATAAAATTTAATATTGAATAATGGATATAAAAATATACTTTGGGTAAATTTTTAATATGTTTCTGAGAAGATTCAATTTTTTATGAATATTGAAAAATACTAAACATTAATTCAAATTTTCTTTTTTATGTAAATTGTTATAAAATATAAAATATATATTATATAGTTCTAAAATAATAATTAGATTAATTATATATTAAATAATCCAATTTAGTTCATTGGAAAAAAATTCAGAATGAAATTAGATATAAAAACATTTCATGCTTCTAATAAATATTTACATTAAAACACGACATTCTCATCCCATTAGAGGGATTAATATTACATTAATTTCATCCACTTTTGTGATTTTAATTTGGATAAAAGAATTAAATTTTATAAATTATAATAATTTTAATTTATAATATTTTTATCTTAGTTTTTTACAAAAAATATTTATGGGAGTTATTAAAATAAATTACAATGATTAGCGTAAAAACAACTTTATTTAGTGGTTAAACTTTATCACAAGAGGCCAAATAACCTAGAAACTTTTACAAAAGGATATTTATGGAAAATATTTTGAACAATTATACTATTTTCTATGATTGTGACTATTATTGGAGGCACATTATGTATGGGGTACCTCTTAAGAGGGTTTACCATTTTATATTTACATGATTTCCAATAGTCCTATACTATAAAAGGTCACTCACCCCAGAACTTCTTTACACCTCTACATTTATTTTTAATAGATAAAACCTTCCTAAATCTGTTACCACATTATTTACCATTATCCTTGAATCCTAAATTTGGGATGAAATCCATCCAGTGAATACCTTGTGTGGACACCAAGAATATTTACCCAATGAAGGGGATGTTTGAATGTGTATCAATAATGTCAAGACTCAATGTAAGGGTTTTATCCTATCACTTTTATTTTACATGTGACACAAGAAATGATCACCACATTTTAATTATATGTGTTGTGTATAATTTCCTTGGATATATTATATTTTTAGTTTATTTATAATTATTGGGATTACGTACGCATTTTTGTGTCAATCCTTCATGCGGTTTATTGTTTAAATGTTACCCAATCGGAAAACTAATTTTTTTCTCAATTTTCATTTTTTGACGGACATGCCATGTTTTGAAACTATAGTCCTCTATGATGTTTTCATAAAACCATTTAAATTTTATATGATGAATATATTTATTTTGAAGTTATTTTAAGCATGAATAAATGTAATTTGTTCCTGAGAATTATGATTCAAAGATACTAAAGAGGTCATAATTTATTACTACAATCTCATTATCTATCGGGTTTTTTTATTATATATACATTGATGAAATATTATGATCCCAATATCATGAAATATGATAAATTTTATTCTTCACCATCTATTTATGATATATTCATGTAGTTGTACTATTTTTATACTACTTGGTAATTATAATAAATAAGAATGTGTTTTTAATAAAATATAACATTACATATCTCATAGATCAAAAATATTTTATATTAACAACCCATAATTTTTAAAAATATTTTTAATATGAGTTTTATTTGATATCATAATCTCATTAGAATGGAAAAGGATTTTAAATATATTTTTTATGTTCTAACATGTATAAAATGGTTTTCAATGATTCTTTTATATGTTTTCTAGAAACAAGGATTTCAAAATTGTTTCATGTATCTTTTATATGTTTTGAAGAAAAATATTTTACAAATTTTATCAATCTTATTTTTTATGTTTTCAAGGAACAATGTTTTCCAAAGAACATTCAATATTCTGTAATATTTTTTACCAAAAAGGTGTTCATTTTTTTCAAGCTTCAGTTATTTGTTTTCAATGAAAAAGATATCAAATTATACTCAATATTAATTTATATATTTTCGATGATATTTTATATGAAATTATTTTCCAAAACACATTATGTTTTAGAATGTGTTATTTTCAAAGAGGGGAAAAATTCCTCAGAAAATTGTTTAAATTTAAATTTCAGTCATTAATTTTTGAAAGATGTATTTTTGAAATGTTTTTATGAAATTAATTTTCAAAGAAAGGGTATTTTACATAATAAATGATTCAAGTGACCCTTTAAAATACTTCTCTATATATGATGACATACATTTTTATAGTGTATAAGTTTCTATAGATATGATCCAAAATACCATTAATATTCATTCTTGAATGGTTTATGTTTGGTAGAATGATTTGTATGTCACTTGTATTTATTCCATAGGTTAAATGACTTTGAAACCCGCTTCTTTTAAGGGTTTATGACTGATGAAATGATAATGAGACATATCTCTTTTCCATATTTAATTATATTGTTAAATGTTTATAATAGTCATTTCATTTCATGGTTTATTATATAATGATTTTTTATAATCATTAGGGAAACTTTAGTATCATTTTATCATGTGATAGGTGGGAACTATATGTCCCTCTAATGAACTAGGTAATGATTAATGACTCATGAGTATATATGTTATGCGTGAACCTAACTACATGATAAAAAATAATTGTGCGAACGTTATTACTTGTTAATTTTTTTTGAATGATCCTGATTAAATGTTCACAATGTTATGCATGGACCAATTTTGATGCCCATATGTTTATGCATGATCGTGATTACTTGTTCACAATGTAATGGGTGATCATTATTATATGTTCACAATGTTATTAGTGAAACGGATTACATGATCAAAATATTATGCATGAACATGATTACATGTTCATGATTTCTTACAAAGACCTAGATGGATGTCAATATGTTTATCTGAGGGCCTGATTTCATGTCCTTAACAATAATGAGTAAACTAAATTCTACCTATACATGTTCAAAGTGTTATAATCATGCGTGTTTTCCACAATTTTATATCGTATTCCCGGGTTATGATTTCATGTCATTTCTCTCAATTAACTTATCATTCATGTCTTATAAATTGGATATAATTAATCCATGTCTACTTATTATGGTCATTGATATGCATGATATGATCTTAAAATGATATGAGCACATTGTCATACCCTTATGCTCATGATTATGCTAACATATCTCATTGTTTAACCTTTCTATGCATCAAATATCACATGATTATTATGTTTCCTTTACCGAAGATTTAGAGAAATTGTTTTCTATATGTTTAGTAAAGTGAAGGATATTTATTTGTATTTTTATTTTGGTACACCAAATTAAACTAATGTGTTTTAAATATAAAATTACACTAAACTATTATGGTCTATAGGCATGTATTTTTATAATGTTCTCAAAATTCATCTAAAATGGGTTATTAACCATGTATGTTAATCCCATGTCCCTACAATGTTAGAGAGATAATGATATTTTGATGTACATCATGATAGTGTGATTATGTTTTTCTATAACTGATGTTGGTGAAAAATATGCAGATACGAAAGGTGAATTAACATGGTGTTGGTTAATATATATTCAAAATATATGATGCTTGTAAAATGTGGGATAAATTACAATGAAGGATACAATCAAAATTATGTATGATATGAGTTCATAGTGGGAATAGAGAATGATTCTGGATGAGATGTGGGAATTAGGGACGATGTGATGTGACTATGGGAAGCACGTATGTTACACAATAAAATGTCATCACCAGGTTTTATTTTTGATAGAAGCGGGGAATGATTGTGATTTAGGTTAAGATATGGAAATTACAGTAATATTGTGTGATGAAGGATTATTTTTTATGGTCACTTGTGGATGGAAGTGTGTTAATATGGATGGGTGTGATTTCATATCTCAACTGGCATGTTCTGTTGATATTTTATTGGGTATGTAATTTATATGGACGGTAGTACTAATGGATTGAATTGATCTTCTTGCGTATGTAGATAGAATAGCGAGGTTATGTAGGGATGAGGTGGTTTTTATGATTATCATATTAGTTTTTATAGATTTATATATTGGGATTCATGGGTTTTAGTGAATTGTTTCTCAGAGTATAGATTAGATTGCTCAAATATGAGCTATCATATGGTGGGATTTTTTTTAAAAAAAAAACAAGACCCTAATTAGGTATGGATCCATTTATGTTTTCCAACACACATGTATATCATCATTTAAAATTGGATGGGGTGTTTATTGTTGAACTAGAATAGGTTTAAAAATGTTTTAGTGGGCATATTGCCGAAATTCATCTGTTGGATAGTGGTTCTGGTGTAGCGGTTGAGATTCAAGGTGTAATTCCTCAAGAAATAGATACTCACATTGAGGGTGATAGTGATTCTATATGATTGTTCCTATATAGAGGATATGGGCTACATCTTTGTCAGGACTTTCCATCACATTCGTGGGTTTCAATGAGATGGTATATTTGCATAGGAGAGTCCCTTGATCAGGGATATTTCCTACCATGAACCTCATGGTCATCCTACAAGCCATTAGATAATAATTGTTTTTTAAAAAATATCGATATTTAATTAGATTAAAATAACAAATAAATAATTAGGGGCTTATAAGTATGATTTTCGAGACTAGTAGGGATTCTCATTCCATCATTCATGCTTCTGTGTAACTAATGAATATTTTTTCAGGTAACAAAATGGTGATGTTCCTCACGGAGGGTGGATACATGTGTGGCTAATAATCATTATGAATCTGTTTTTCATATTTCTATATTTTTCTTCATCATTCACGTGAAATACAAAATTTTAATAAATTTTTCATATTTTTATTAAGCTTTTTATTTGAATCGAATTGACTTGATTTGTTTTCTTAGTGGAGTCTTATTAACTCTATTTATGTGGAAGTTATCTTAATCCAAATTTATGCAACTATTATGTGATTTATGGTAAAATGGAACAAGTGGGGTGGTCTTCATGAGGCCATAAATGAGACCAATGGAGTTTTAGTAGTTTTTATAAGAATTAAGTGGTAGGTCATACATGAGAATTAATGAGTTTGTTCTTGGAATGGAATAGAAGGTTTGTTAAGAGGTTCAATTAGATTTTCTGTCATGATGGAGTGGGTTATTAGCATTTGATTAGTGATGAGATGACAAATTTTGTCTCATGAAAATATGTTTGTCATGTATTGAGTGATTTTTGGTGGTGTTGATCACTGGAACATAAGTGAAATGGTTTTCTAAAAAAATATGGTGTTTTCCATTTCTAGTTCTTGGTAACATCATTTTTCGGTGGTGATAGTAGTTCTCTAGAGGATTGTCCTAGGATATTGGTAGTAATACAAACTATGGATAACCAATGGGGATGTTTTGAATTTTTTTATATCTGATTTGACCAATAAGGAGGTGTTGACCTATTTTTCTAGTGTAGTCCTTCATAGATAAATAGGAATTGAGAATGGTATTGAACATTAGTATGTAGGACGTTCTAACCATAGATGTATTTATTTTATGGTCATTTAGACAACCATTTGGGGGATTGAGGCGCACCATTATGTTGAGGCCAATGGGTCAGGATTGAGTTCGGATGGGTTTCTCGATGTCATGAGGATTTCTTAGGTCAATATCCCATTAATTGTAAATTTATACAGATGTACTTGATACACGTTATATGTCCTATGGATATTCCATTAGAGAATCAGGAAAACTCAAATAGTTAGGTTTTTAAAGTTGGAATATAACATCATGTGATATATGATTGGATAGAAAGATGAGGGGGATTCTATTATGATATTGTATGGATGTATCATTCTACGAGAGGACTAGATGAGGCAGGTTAAGGTGCCCATGTGGTTGCTGACCAAAAGGGGGTGAAAGTTGTCTTATATATGGATAATTTTATAATTTCCTTTTTTAAAAAATAATATACTTATGAATTCAGTCTATGGAAACCTTTGGTGATGGCCTACTTATTTCATACGCAAACCCTTCCTAGGACATCCAACATGGGTTCATATTTTATGGATTTTAGTATAGGTATTAGAAAAATATCAATGTACGATGATTTTTGGACAAGGATGTTTAGATGGAGGATATGCTAAATACAAAAGTTTTATATATGGGTCAAGTGGATCTTCAATGCTAGGAGGAAAATGGTTTTGATTATTTTTTAAATGATTCTTTATAATTATTCCATTGGAGAGTTTGTATTTTTATACGATTGGTATGATAAGAAAAATATTCCTCACACTTATCATATTTTTATGTTTGGTTTATTATTTTAGTTATTGATTAAAATTTTATTTGATAAATTTTGGGTATCATCATCATTATCACCATCACCAACACCACCATAATCATCATAATTATCATTATCATCATGATATATAGAGTCTCCCCATTATATCTCTATGGACCCCCAATACAAGTTAGCATCTTTTGGAGAATGGGGAGATATGCAAAAGGTCATGGGGGTAATAATTAATATGAGAACCAATTGAGTATTCCATGGAAACATGGTATTATTGTAATGTTATTGATCTATTATTGAGTTATTCTATTTGATGGTATAGAGTCCCTATATAAATTATTATCCCCCTATACTTGTTTATAATCATTTTCATACAAAGAGGCATTCCTAACATCACGTCACATCTTATGGATCATATTCATTCAAGATTTAATGGGCCACATATTTTTAAAAGTGGTATCGATGCCTGTTATTGACTACTCTCACTTTTTATATGGTTTTTGGAGATATGAAAAGCCAAAACATGAATAGAAAATATTCTTGTATCTATTAAATACCTTAATTATTTGAATCCCATGTTGTTTTGGAGTTAGAATTTTTGATAATTACTTTCATTATTAAGGCTGAGTTAATTTCCCCCATGTATGACATTCTATTTTTTTATTAATGGGCTTTCTCTTGTCTAAAAATGTTATGATACATTTTTTATGAATCACATTTTGAACATTGAGTTCAAATGGAATTAATGTTATTGTATTTTATTTATGATCTAATTATTAGTAATAGATTAGTTGTTTAATTTAGTATCAATAAGTTATACAGTCATATATATATATATATATAATTTGATGGTGGAACTATACTTGACTAGACCATCTTTATTAGTAATTTTTTTATATTATTGATATTTTTGAATTAATGTATATTTTACAACTAACCTCAATAGATGGTAGCATTGATAGGTTATTTACCATGTGATATAAGCCCCTTATTTCATATAGTGCACCTGGAATTATGAGAAAAATTACTCATTCTGTTGGGGCATGATGGGATTCTTTAATGAGGGAACATTGTTTTTTTGTGTTTTTGTTTGATGATTAATCTAATGTGGGTTTTTTAGTGTATATAAATGTAATTGATTTATCAGATCCCGATTTTAGAGAATTAGAACAAGTGTTTCACAAAACATTGTTTGAGACTGAAGCATTCGAGTTTCCTTAGGAGAATTGATCTTTTTGGAGTAAGGTGCTTAGTCATTATATGAATAAATAGTGTTCATTAAATTTTACTTAGGATATTGTAAATTTGGGTACCATACTCGAATAACATGAAATATTTCTTGTTATTTCTTCAAATGAGTTCAGATGCAGAAGGGTAGTCCTAGAGGGATAGAGGGTCATCCATGGTATGACGATTCTATATTGATGGAAAGAAAGATTCTGTTATTTATATGAATAGAATGAGACATTATGTATGAGTTTTTTTGTTATTATTTATCCATGAAGAATTCCCTGGATGTGTATAGATTTTATTTCATGGTTGGGATTCATGTTATAAGAAATTGAAATTCTAATGGGATTTTTCATTATTTGATTAGGCATGTGAAACTCATATTTATGAGATATGACTTAGAGTGGTTTGGGAATCTTTATGAGGTAGGGTTTCACTAGAATTGTATGATTATTTAAAATTACAATCTAAATTAAAAATAGTGAAAATTATATATAATTAGAAAATTAGTACCATTATATGTCTATTACCATAGTAACAAGATTCAATTTTTATATTATATCCACATTATTTTTGTGATAATATGATTTAAGATCACCAATGAAGAGTGAACATGCTCACCAGTTAAATATGGTTGGCCTCTGAAAGAATGTGGAAAATATTTATTTGGAATATTTAAAAAATATCAATTTTATATAGATTTGATATGAGAACCATGAGACTTCATATAATAGGTTATGAGGACATTAATGTGTAATTGGGTAAATCCTAGAATAAGAGATCATTATGAAGGGGATGGGTGAATCAGTGGTCCCTTTTATTTCTTATATTCTTCAACTATAAAATTCAATCTCAGAGGCTGTTTAATGGCTCAATAAATTATTTTTGCCTCTCAGCCACAAATTGAATAATGATTTTCACAGTTTTATTTCAATGTGAGACAACTCTTTTTTGTTCTAGTTAATCCACTTAATATAGATTCTCCACTATATAAATCAATTACAATCACTAATACAGAGTCACACTATATTGAATCTCACAGTCCAACTAATTTGTATCTTCAGACTACAAGACACAATGTTATCAGATTCTACACTGGAAAGCACACACTGGTGTCACACAAGATGATATTTATACTAAATCACATAATAATCAATTGATTTTATGGTTTATCCACTCTATGATGATCTATTGATCTTCCACTATGATATTTCTAGATCTAGCAGTGACGTTCACACATGTTCATGTAACATTGTAGTTTTCCAGTCCTACCCAAATATTTGTGATCACCTAAGTATGATAATTTTCATTAGTGAAACAATGCATAAGAAATTAATCCTTCTTTCATTGATGTCCTGACCATAGTCAAATGTGTGAATTGGATTGAAATAGTTTCATCAGTATAATTTTATACGACAATGACCTTTAATAATATAAAGAAAACATCAAAATGAATTCTCAATTATCACATGGTCACTTAATATACCTAAGAGAAATTTTATTTCCTCGCTATAATTTTAAAACCTATGAAATGACCGTTTAATTACCCTTGTAATTTTTTTGTTATTCTCTATATTCTGTTTCATTTATTTTCAAAAGTTATTATGCATTATTGTATCCATGTTTTCACATATTCATTCAAAAGCTCAAATTTTTTCTTTTCACACACATATGTAGACACATGGTGTGTAACTTGTTCATAAACTGTATTTCATTAATTGTATTTTCTAAAATAATCCCAAAAACGTGATGCTTTAGGGATCCTCACAAATCAGCTCTTGATGTTTACAGGCATTGGAACAGATATAAGAATATTTTTTCCCAAACAAAAAAATATATTCATGAGAACCTTCTTCTTGATGAAAGTGATGATATTAAGTGCATGATTTTTTCTTCGACAATTATTTTGTGTTTTATGGAATTTATAGAGAACTTCCCATAAGACTAGATATAAATATCACATGATGTGTACATAAGATCCCATTATTTACATGAATCTATCAAGCGTAGAATATTATCTTAGAGAAATAAATGATTCACTATGCTCTGATTCTCTTTTTAAAATGATATCATCAAAGAATGGAAGAATATTATCGTAGTATGGATGATCACCTTTGATTTTTGAGTTATACTTACTATGATCAATTCTTTACCATCCTTTAATTATAAAATTAAAACTGTGAACACAATTATGTGTTTTCAACAATAATATAATTCAAAAAAAATTCTCATAATTACTGAAATATTATAATGCCAAATATTATGGAATCCCTTATTTTCTGAAGAATAATCGTTACATGATACTAGAATCCAATAAATTATATTATCAAATTATCCACATTATATTTAAATTTCTTTAATTCATCCATTCAATTAAATGAACTTATGCAACATTTTCTTCATTAGTACAAATATCAACCATAGAAATATTCCATCCATGCACAACATAGCATGAAATAAGGCCATCACATATTATTTATCTTAATAATTCATACATTCATTCATAGGTTTATCATGGTGGAACATGGATTGATTTATGATTAATGATTCTAGAATACTTCGTGTATGGAAACTCTCGATAACTAAGTGAAGAATGAGATGATATGGAGGCATGATTTTAATTTGATTACATCAGATCAGATGGAAGTTTTATTCTTATATATTTTATAGTGTAAAAATAGAACCACGTTTTCATGCCCCAAATCAAATATTTATTTGGTCAAGTAAATAAAATAATACACCACATTCCATGGGAAAAAAATATTATATCCTAGGGTGCACTCTGGAAACCAGAACCTGCCCACCTTGAATTCCTTGGGATTTGACTACCTACATTGTTTCACCTTCTCACATGAAAGGGAAATAAATTATACCCATACCCAGGGTATTTTTGCGCAATCATGGATCTGTTTAAGATTTACTATCAAAAAACATATCCAATAACATTATATCCTATAGGTTGACTGTTTTTACAACCAATTTAGTGGCTACATAGAGTGTCTTTGGTTAGATAGGTGGTTGGAATATTTTATCAATACATAGAAAATATGTAATTGTAAAATTACACCAAATTAGAATTATAAAAATAACCCTCAAAATAGAACCACATAATAATTCCTTATATTCAACATTAACTCATCATTATGAAAAATGATAATTTACATGGTCTTAATATTCAATCTTCATTGTTTCAAAAAATGATTTAGTTCATCAACACCAATGACACATGTGTTTGAGCTTTATGACCGGATCAATAATATTTCTTATTGATACGAAAAATATTCATTATCCATACATCTTAACCAAAACATAAAATTATATTCTTATAATCTCCAATACATATCGTCCCTTTAGAAACCATAAATATTAATTCATGTTCATTGGGTTCAACAATATCTTCCTTTTTCATTATTGTCAATACCCGTAACAATTCATCAAGAAAAAATATGAATCTATTTATTCAATAACTTGTTGAAACAAATAGAGAGGTATATTTAGGGGTTGTCACATCAACTTAAATTAATATATCTTCCCTTATATATTCATATTTTTTAATAAATGAACTTTTAATAAACCCACTCCATGTCTATGTGTGAAAGACCAGTGCAGAAAGTAAATGTGATGCCACAAAAGCATACAACTTTATAAATAATATTACATAAAGTGATAACATTATTAATATTATTCAGAATCATAATTTTATTGGGTTTATGAGAATAAACTTTTTTAATCTCAAACAACCAGATCAAAATAGTTCAAGTGTATAAAATATTACTCCACAGACATCTCATCTCTCTCATGATTCATCACACCCCCTAAAGAAGTAGTTTGAAAAAATTATGAAATATGTTTATGTGTGGTGATAATACCTCATCTTTAGTGTTTCTCCCATGAATAGATACACTCATTTAATCATCATTTAATGATATATTCTCCATGATGAAAAACTCTTATCCATCAATTCATTTCATGATAGTTCATATATAAAAAATAACAGAGTAATAGTTTACCACATATTTAATGTCAATATAGTAAGAATATGTGTTCTACCTCATCATTCCGTTATTTTTCCATTTCTAATTAATATTTAATGGAAATTATTCCTCATTTTTATCAAAGTATATGAAAATTTTAATTTAACCAATTATGATTTTTTTCTAACTATCTTATATTACTCATTTAATAAGGCGTAATAATTTTTGTTTTATTGATATCTTCAACAATTATATATTTTTTCGAATATAAATTGATCTCACCAAATTCTTTATATTCCTTCTTGAAATGATTAACCTTGATGATGTTTCCATTATATTTCATCCATACGTTCTTGTATAGAAATTAGAAAATTATTAACATCATCATCTTGGTTGTATTAAATCAATACCATATTATAATTTCTCTTCTGAATTGATTATTTATTTCATTTTAACATGCCACCATTAAATTTTAATTTCATAGAATGTTTATAGTGATCCACAATATGACCATTCCAGTTACAGTAGACTTAAATTTTCATAGTTTTGTTCAAATAATTTTATCATTAATTTAAAAATGGCATATGAGTAATGTGATTATCCTTTTTGATGTTTATTAAATACAAAGGGGGAGTTACCTTGCACATATTTTTAATTATTTATTTTTCCATACGATCTTATCCCCATTATTGTAGGCCTCCTTTATTTATCATAATCTAATTTTTTTAACAACAATTAATAGAATTATGTCACAACTTGTTCCATAATAAAGATAATATCCAAAAAATATTCCTGACATTTTTATTGTAATATTCTATGTTTCTGTGAAAATTCTCCTATTTTAAAAATATTCTTCTTCTTATATTTTTCTTATCTATAATAAGAGTTCAGGTATTTCATTATATTCATCATTTATGATATGGTTCCCTTTTCATCTAAATCATCCCCCATAATTATATTTTTTTCAATTTTATCCAATACTAGAATATGAATCTTTATTGGTAAAAAATAATTTAGAATGAAAATTTTTAAAATATTTATCTGATATTGATGTGGATATTTCATCACATGAAATCATATCTGTATTTATACAATTATGAGTCTTCTATGAATCATGAAACTAATTACTGATTTGGGTATAAGTATCCTTATTTTCAACTATTTGGGATGTAACATGTAATATTATTTCTATGTTTTTCAATCATGGCTCTATTTTGAGATATTTTATAATAAAAAAGTTTCATTCAATTTTTAATGATATCAATATCTATTTCCTGTAAATCTTCAAATTTATGATCAAATCATAAATAGTTTTAACTATCATTTTTAGTGAATTATATTAAACCAAAATATCCCTTCTTTTAGTCTATATTTTATCTTCATGAACATTCATAAAGGGTTTTGAATGTATGTCCAATGTGTGGAAAACTTCTAAAAGAAACATTTTTATCACATCCTTCTAACACTAGATTATTGAAAAATATAAACAAATTATTGTTTTTTTGTTAAATAGAGTCAAAATTTGTTACTTTGATTATTATTCTAACTTAATTATCTTTTTCAAATCATTACAGTTTCATCCATTTCTATTTCATGTTTTATGATTACAATACAATTTTCTATCTTATTGTCTAATAATTACTCCAATACATCAGCTTAATTTTTCAGCTATGATTTTCATTATGAAGACTATTGACATATTGAAATATATGTTCTACTACTTAATATTAAATTTATTAAAATAATGATTATTTCAAAGTAATAAATAATTGAATAGATATTTAATAATTCCTTCATCATATCATGGCTGATTAGAAAATTAATCATGATTTTTTTGATTTATTTATTGCTATATTTAACACTGTTATAAAATAGTTCTGTTATGAAATTATTGATATATAAATGTTTTCTATTATAGGTATTTATAATAAATCATCTATATGAGTTTCATATGAAAATTATTCAAATGCTACCTTTATATTTTTTTATAGTATTAACTTGTTCTAATGGTTTTACTCTTTTATAGATAAAATATGGATTAATCATAGGGTAACCCACCTTAATACCAATTATATATCCCAAATCCAAAAGATCTAACTAAAACAGAGAGGGGGAGAATTAGTGATCCTTTTGATTTTCAAAAATCATTCTTTTCAATTAATAGTCTATATATAGGTATTTATTTGATACAGTCTTTTAGTTTCCCTTATCCTCACCTTGATTGATGATGTAAACGATGGTTATGAACAAAATTCTCTATAAGGTTCAGTCTGAATGTGGGACCACTCATTTCAATATGGGTTTATAACCACCCCCACTTGGATTTTATAATATATATGTCTATTAGTTTCTATAAAATGGAGTCATAATGTACCTAAACTTCGAATTCCACATATGTGAATCATTAGATTGCTTCACGTAGTGTCACTAGAGTCCACACTAACCCTCAAATTATTGAATAACACAAGAGGATATTTATAATTCATCAAAAAAATACTAATTATAAAAAATATGATTAATTATTGGTTAATATATTGAACATCTTCCATGATCATACTAGTTCTAACAAGCTCGTGTAAACCTGTTCAAGTGACTCTTGTTATTGATAATACTACATAAAAATTTCTGTTAACCTATGTCTGATCAGTTGCCTCAATGCAATAATCCATGAAAAAATTATCCTTTTTCTACTAATGTATCAAACATAATAATATTTGTGAAATTTATACTCACAATCTCATCAATATTATTTTATGTGTAATTAATCTTACAATCTCTCAGACCAAATTCATGAATTCTCAATTATTTTAAGAGATCTTCATGCATGTAGGATACATTACACGGTATCATCAACATTTTCAACACCATTATGAATCCTTTTAACGATCATTTTTATTTTTAAGTTTATCTCAATATTTCATTTTCTTTATTTAGTCATGTTATTATGCATTCACATATTAATTAATTCATGTGTGAATGCACAAATTCTTCTTTTTTTCTTCAATCACCCATGTATATCGACACATGGTCCCACATGTGCATAAATTATATTCCCTGAAACTTATTTTATATACTACTTTATAAAACCATATGGTACAAAGATCATCAGTAATCTTTTATTTCTCTTATCAATCACCATAATAGTTAGGAATAACTTCTTCGATATGAAATAGAAATAAGGTTCATGATCCATAGTTTTCATGTAAGTGATGATCTTAAGTACATGAGTTCTTCATTAAGAAAGTTATTTTGATTCAAAAAATATTTCAATAATTTTATGTAATATGGGATATAATGAACGCTTGTTTTTTTTGGGGAGATCTTATTATTTACAATATTTTTTGAAGCATTGATCATCCTCATCGATAAACAAAGGTTTCTTGGCTCGTTATTTATATATAGAAAATGATATCCTTAATGAACGGAAATAGCTTCACAGATGTTGGATTCTATATTCTTATAGTTGATTTCCACCAAATCACATCCACATTTCATGAAAATTCAGGAATAGTTTTAAAACACCCACAAAATATTCAATGTTAGCCATATTATAATTCACTCAAATATCACTGTTTTTCTCAATAATTCTAACACTAAAAAACATGGAATCTCTTTTTAGGAGGTTAATCCTCCATACATGATACTATAATCATGATTAGTCTAGTATCCCATTGTACTCTGTATAATTATAATGATAAAACTCAACCATGAACTGAAATATTTTTCTTCATCATCATTTGGAATTCGACATAAGATAAACCATTGAAATATACCATGCATACACAACTTAGATTTTGGGAATATCATTCCGTATTCCACATATTGAGAATTCATCCATGAATTTTTAGGATGATAATTGTGGTATTTGGATCAATTGGGGATCACCACATCTTAAAGATGTTTTATATGAGAAGCAAAAATTACTCGAGGAAGAGGATGAGAAGGTAGAGGCTTGATGGTCATAAAATTACATTAGCTCAGATTGTAAAAATATTTATATATGGTTTTATATAGATAAAATGTAACACCTGGAGATTGTGTGGAATTTTTTGAATTAATTTAATCATTTTATATTTTCACCCATAAATATCACTTTTTTATAAAAAAACATTATGTTTTCCTTATGTTATATGAAATACCATGATATTATTACACAATAAACAAAACTTATATTATATTTTTTACATGAATTAATATCTTTTTCTGCTTTTATACATGATAATGAGTGTATTTTGTGTCTTCTGTTACATTCAATAATTAGTTTTAACAAACTAAAATATATTATTATTAATACATTATTATAATTATCACGTATCCATTAGAATGAAAGATATGATTGAGTAAAAAAATAAAAATATGGGTCAGTCATGTATATAAAATTAATCATATTTTTTAAATTCTTTATAAATGAAGGTAAAAACTATTTGAGAATAAATATATTCCTTTTCTATGAAAATTATTGTCCAATGTACAAACACCATTTTGTGTCAAAAAATATAAACCACCACTTTTGATGAATTTTTCTAATAAAATTTATATATTATACATTCAATTAATATTTTTGAAACTAATACTAATTATTCTATAGGAACAAGAAAAGAATATGTCTAATTTTTTGAATAAAAAGATGTATTTTTCTAAAATGTAATTTTACCTCCATTTACTGAACAACCCATTTGAAATATAAATTTTGAAAATATTATATTTTTTGACAAAAAAAATTCATTTTTTAAGATAAATATAAAAATATAAATTTTTTATATTTTTTATATTTTTCTTAAGAAGTTTTATTTTTTGGTAAATGGTGAAAGATACCAAATTTTAATTAAAAAATGACTTTTTATAATTTTAAAATATAGATAAAATATAGATTAATTATTTTTTATTTCTTATTTTAACTAAATAGACATAGATTTGTCCAATATAGTTTATTGTAACCTATTTCAAAATATTATTTGATATAAAAATATTTCAGTTTTTTAGAATTTTCACTTAAAAAACTCGTCATCTCATTATGTCTACTAGATTAATTTTAATTTAATATCAGTTACTATTATGATAATAATTTATAAAAATGGATTAAATATTTATAGTAATCATTATATATTTTCTCCAATAATTTAAATTTAGTATTTTACCAAAATACTATTAGAGAGTTTATTAAAATTAATTATAGTGATTAAGGTAAACAAGAGTTTAAATAATTACCGCAGTTAGATTATATGACATAAAAATGACCATAAACATGTCAAAAAATTAATTTTTTTAATTATTTATGTCATTAAACCAATAAGGGTCTATTTTTATCCCTTGGGTGATATGAAATATGTGGGTAGAATATTATTCTTTTTAATAAATCCCAATGTGTTCATTTAACCACTTATAAAATGACTCCACTCCTACCCTATCTTTAAAACTCTAAAGACCATTTAGATTAGACAAAAACTGAACAAATATCCCCCAACATCTCTAACATCATCCAATAATACCCACATTGGGACTAAATCCAACAATGGTAATCCATTTGGTGAAAACCTAACGGAGTTACCTGGAAAGAGGTAATAACCTTATATGACCTCTTTTATACTATTTTCATTCACCACCCCAAAAAATATTCTTATAACATGATTATATAATACCCTAAGTATCATAAATATACTGATATGTTTATTATTATATTTTTTAAAACTATACTAAGAAATCCTTCTATCAAATTGGTAATGAACTTACATTTCTTGTACGGTGAACTATTTCCCCTTGAAACAATGTCATTCATTTGTCCTTTAACACCTCTCATCATTGGGAATTATGATGGAAACATTGTTTTAATATGAAATATATATGATATTTATTTTTTGTTCATACTTATTAAATCATTATATATATCACATACCATAATACTTTCTATTTTTTGTAAATACGGTAACTTCGTTTATGGATGTGTGGACTACTACCTCTTCAATATATTTTATTTGTTAATATTTTATATGAAATATATTTTGAATGGGATTAGTAAATGTATATAATATATATGAACTAATAGTTATACTATAATGATAATATATAACTATATAAAAATCTCATTTACTTTATTTCTTTCTAATACAATGATAAAACGAAAACAACATTCATTGATATGTACGACCTACCATCTCTATAAACTCTGTACAGCATTTCTTATATTGAAATTTTATAATTTATTATAAATATTTATATAATGAATATATATGATATTTAAATCATAATTTAAATTCTATAAATAACTAAATAATTTTCTATGTAAGTGGATCAATAATAACAAGTAAAAAGATATACAAAATAACCAGTTTTTACCTAAAAAATATCATTCACATTGAATTATTAATAAACAGTTAATATCAAGTCATAATAGAATTATATGTTGTATTATGTATAATAATATGGTTCTGTGGTAAATTTATATTAAAAATATTTTTTTATATTTAATTTTTTAACGTGTACAAATAAATTAAATACTGAACATAAGGGTTTCCCATATATCATTAATTAATGTGAGATATATGCTATACTTATAACATATTCTTATTGTTTTGTGTATATATAGACCACCAACATGTCATATCCTTAATTAACATTATTTAATGATATTAAATTTTTTAATTTCAATTATTATTTCATGGGTATCACGAGTTAAAACAAACTCATGTGGTAAGAGACTTTCATATATTTTTCATATATTCATGAGATACATGACATATTCACTACCCATATAATTTTTGTTCTGTATATACTACTCATGAATGTAATATATGATTTTTATTCCTTAATTTATGTGTATTTATATATCTATTTTATAATTACTCTTTCATGTGGTATATATTTTAAATGTTACAAAATTCTAATGTCGTTTTTTCAATTTTCCATCATGGAGACACATGCAATAATATAAACCTATATTCTTATAAGATTCAAATATATTACCAAAAAATTCCTGCCAAAAGGAAATATTTTTCCCAAAAATTAAAATGAAATAAAATGTAGAAAATGATATTGGCATGTTAAAACCAAAGGACATTCACTGATCGGTCAGAAAATAATGTAAAAAATCATAATATGACTGGTCATGTCTATATTCAGAGTCATTATAATTTTACCACTTCATTTGCGACATACCTTGATTGATGATCATAATGATTTATACATTTTTCTTTATTTGAAAACATAGAACAATAAAAAGTAGACATAATATAGGACATTCTATAGTAATCCTTCAGGGGCATTCTCTTCATAGTAGTATGAGTGAGCCCTCAATGCCACACACTTTTTAATTTCAATGTATGATTCCATACATAAAAGAAGATTTTCTCTGGCTTCATATTGTTCTCAACGGTACTTCCATTTACCCCTTCATCATAATATATTTTCCCACACTTCTCATGTTTTTTTGGGAATTAATGATTTCTAGGATCTCCTCAGGACAATCAACATGTTTCTGAGCACCATTTTTATTAGAACCGTCATCCTATGGTCCGAAAGATTCCTATAGATACAATAATCCTTTCCCATACTAAGGCACTGTAATATTTTCAATATAACCATCATGATTCTAAACATTATCTTCATCTTCCATATTTGGCTACATACCATCACCACCCAAATTAGTAGAAAATGTATCCACCTTCACATTCCAATCCAAATAGTATTAGTACCTATCTACTACTACGTCCGAACATGATGAAAACCTACCTAAGGAGTAGTATTCATAACGTAGGTAATCTCCTAATTCCTACCGTAATCCCAGGACTAGGCCTTATCATTGAAGATGATTCCATACCCTTCAATTCATTTACCACAACATCATGAACTTGTTTATTCCCAGATTCATGTCTTCTCTCATTAACATTACTCTACACAGTTTTATTTTACAATTATTTCCTAAAATATGTCTCATGGTGCCGTTTTAATGATAAATAGGTGAAACCCACATTTTTATGGATTGTGTATTTGACATGAAGAATTTTTTGAAATTCTGGGAAAAAGTGAATAAATATTGCATATTCCACCATTAAATTGATGTAATCATCCAATAATGATATAATTTAACTATTAATTAAGAACATACATTAGTCAATCTCTACTAGGACCCTAAAAAATGACCAAAAATGGATTCCTCATTCTCTCTATCCATTTTTTTGGAATACCAACAACAAAAGAAATATCAACTAGGATATTGGGATTTCATAAAATCCAATTAAGACCAACAATTTTTTATTCTTACCTGAGCCCTATTGTTTTTAAAACAATATGAATTAAACTGAAAATTCATTTTTGTGAATATAAATATAAATGGAATTACATAAATTGATCTGATTCACTAAACCCTATGCTTCATTTGATTTGATGGAAAAAATAATGTGAGAGTATCCACCCACATCGTTATACATCTGTAATCAGACGAATTCCAAAAAAAATGAACCAGACCATAAAATTTTCATTGCATACCTAAAACAATAAGAACTATACAAGAAATAATGGAATACTTCAAATCATAAATCTATCAAAGATCAATTTTTTATTCTTAATCACATGATTAGTGTCACTCATCTTCACAACACAATCTGTAGTAGCCTCCTTACAATCCGAAAAATGTGTTTTTCTAAAATATTCATCTTCCACATGAACAAAATTAAATAAAATAGTATTTTTACTAACATACTTATCAACTAGTTTTTGACCCTCTAGCACCACTATTGCTATAGTACATTTTCGGAAATTTCAACTAAGGACAACTACCAAAGAAACCATTGAAAAATTCTGAGAATTCACAAATTCCAAAACCTCCTCATCTTGTAAATCACCATTCAAATCAAAAACCACTCCTACAGTGAAACACTGATCCTTTGACCCTCTCTTCACCATGAGATAATTAAACATACCATTCTGCTCATCCATCTCCATTATGGTATATCGAACTCCATTGAATTCATTCCCAATAGATCAACACAGATCACACATAACTCTCATCGCCACAAGATATCTACACTCATCAATGTGTATATATTTTGAATAAAGGTATTAAATGATTATTATTCTAAAATTTATTAGTATTTACACATACATTTTATGACCTATCATTCATGGGTTTTATAGTTCCAAACTAACCAAATCAGTAAAGTAAATTATTCTTAATTTTCCTTCATTAAAACACATGCCATGATATGCACAAATATTATTCTAAGATATTTACATTCTTGTATTTAACATGATATATAATTAATATAATTTCTTTCATGATATTATAATCTTCTTGTAATGTTATTATATCATGGTGATTACGATTCAAATGATTCGAAGAGGTATGAGTCACATTGAAATGTTTCAAGAATATTATCATAAGGATTGTGTAGAATGATCATTTACAAATTACAATCATTAAAAGAAGAAATCCATGTATATTGTTTATCCAGTATTGGGTATTGGATCTATGTACTCCATTATTAAGATTTTTAGTGGTTTAGGTCCACGATTTCATGTTTTTTATGACAGTCGTTTCTCTTCAGCTTGATATACCATGATAAAAGGGTTACAAATCCCACATATTTTCCCAGGTTTTTATATGATTATATTATTGTGGAACTTATATATTCTACATATTTTATAATAGTATGAAGTTTTTATAATACCCATTTCATTTCATTGGTTACAGAATGTTATTTATGAAACTCATCTATTTTTATGGTTATTTATATGATGAATGTTTTATTATTATGTGTCTTATGGATGTATACATTTTTTTTGTGAAGGTTAGGACTTATATCTCTATACAATGTATTTGGTAATGATTTATATTCCATGAAAATGATAGATAACAAATGATGATCTATATCATTTATGTAAGAAAATGTTGGAATGATATGTGAACTCGGTTCAGTATGAAAGAGATGGAATGATGAGTGAACGTGGTTTATTATAATAGGCCTGGAATGAGGAGTGACCTCAGTTTAGTATGATAATGCCAAAATATGCTGTGAACTCAATTTAATATAAAAGGGATAGAATAAGGAGTGACCTTGGATCAGTATGACATGGTTTGAACAAGAAGAAAAATTGGTTTAGTATGACATGGTTGGAATGAGAAGTGAACACGGTTTATGAATGGGCTGGAATGAGGAGTGAACTTGGTTCCGAAGTATAGTGTTATAATGGGGAGTGAATCCAATTTAGTAATGGAATTTTTACAGTATGAATGCCTTTAGAGTGAACCTTGACTTCCAATATGGTTTGGGTAGTGAACCAAAACCACGAATATGGAATTGGTAGTGATTACTTGGATACTATTCCAATCTTCATAAATGTTTATGTGTCTTCCACAATCCCATGTATTTTTATTTCATTGATAATTCTCATCATTTCTTTATGATTAATGACTTTCGAACTACCGATATTTATTCCATGATTCATTTTTATGTTGATTACACTGATGACATAGATATCCTAGGAGACTGGGCATACACCTACTTCAAGGATCATCTAGCTGACCATTCTTCTTGGATACCAAATGGGTACACATGAAGGGATAATGATATCTTCAAGGTTATTATAAGAAGTTTTTTCAATCAAAATAATGAGAATATTAGTTCCATTCATGATGAAAAGTAGTTTTATAGTGTTATGATTATTCTCAACATGGATAGTGCCTCGAGACCAAATGGTTTCCTAGTTTTCTTTTATAGGACATCATGGGAGGTGGTGGAAGTGGATATTGTCCCTGCAATCCAAGACTTCATCATGGGAGGGATTTTGTCAGGGGTTTCATGTGCTACAACTATGGTTCTCCCCCGTAAAACCATAAATCCGTCATCTTTATCTCATTATAGACCACTGAGTCCATGCAATTTCCCTTATAAAATCCTAGAGATAATCATTAATGTGAGATTGTCCACGCACCATACTTAGTAGATCTCCATGGAGTTTCATGGTTTTGTTAAGCTTCGTTCTATACAAGGTGCCATGTCACTTTCTCAAAAGATGATAAGAGATATCCATTTCAAATCTCTCAAGCCCATCATTGCTATCAAGATGGGCATGAATAAAGAATATGACTGTATGAAGTGTGGTTTCATTAATAAGTATATTGTGGGTATGGGTTTCTCTCATCATAAGAATGATCTTTTTTATTTGTTTATGCTATTTGTGGATGTTGATTTCATTAGTGAGAAAATTTTATGAATTCTTCAATAACAGTCATTATTTGAGGCAAGGTGACCCAATCTCCCCAAACATTTTCATCTTATCTCATGTTTTCCTCAGTCTCCTCATCCAATGATGTTTGAGCATAGGAGATATGTTGGCATTATGATAGAGTATGTGTGCACAATCTATTTTCCACCTTATGTAAATAGACATCACCATTATATTCATAAATTCTTGTAGATCCTCATCTTTAAGCATGACCATGGTGCTGGAAGAATACTTATGCTAGAGTGTCTAGGTGATGAATACAGACAAGAGCCTCTATTATATTTCATGAAACTTCACGGCCAGACATGTCATGGATATCGAGCAATCCCTCCACATGAAACGAGGCAAATTCCCCATGGAATATATTGGGTCTCTCATATCTCCCAATAGAATCCTTATCCAGGAATTTGAATCTATCCAAAAAAATATTACAGACCACATCTTAAATTGAAAAAATAGGTTTCATTCCTTTGGCAGATTCATTAACCTCATTAAAAGTGTTCTATTTGATGCCCCGGTACATGATCTATTGGATATAAAATCTCCAAAGGGGGTTATAACCAACATTTAAATATTTTGGTTGGCTTCCACTAGGATCCCATTGCAGAGGGGAAACATCAATAGGCTTCATGGAGGATGGTGACTTAGCCAATAGGGGAAGGAGGAATAAATTTGTGATTTCGTGAAAACAATCTCAAATGCAGACATGCAATGCTGGCATGGGAATTCGTGGACCAGTGCACTCTTTGGGATAAAACAATGCACACTCACTATGGATTTCATCATATGATGGAAGGTCACGACTCTCCGTTATGGTTTGAAATATCTCATATTTTACATAAAATTTCCTAGGTTTCTCAATGGATTATTTGGAGGGGTTATTTTGTTCTGGCACCTCAACTTGGCAGAAAAGGTTCTTCGGATCCCAGGATGGACCAACCCAACCCTCATGTTCGTAGAATCCAACAAGTATCCGGACATCATTCATGCAATGCTGTAAGAGGAGCAACATGACATCTTTAACCTCATTGACCTCTATGCGGATCATGATCGGTGTGTGTTCACCCCCTCCCCTTAGAGGAATTTTAACACATGTGACTACTAGAACTCGTGGGAAGCTCCAGATATAGAGGATTGTTGGAATTATATTTTTTATACCAAACACCTTCCCTCTAAATACAATTTTATTCTATGGAGAATTTGGAACAAGGATATCTCAATGGATGGCAAAATCAGACTCTATGGAATTTGTATTATGTCATGATGTCCATGCTATGATGTCGGTGTTGAGGATAGTGCTGACCATCTCATCTTCAATAGAGGCTGGGAATCAGTATTTTGGATTTTCTTTTGGGATTTTACTGGCTTTCTGGATCTCAACATGGTGGGCTATACATTCTTGGACAACTGGTTCCATAGATCGAGGGATAGTGGAATTGAGAAGGTGGCCCACACGGTGATCATGCATGGAAAGTGATGGACAATCCGGCAAGCCATGAATAAACAGAGGTATGAAGGAGTTAAACCTTGTAGTCACTATTTCATTCTTGAAATGAAGAGTATCCTCATTTATTTGGCCCACATTTTTTGCAAATGGCAGGAGGCCCCCGCCCTTCGTAGGATGAGAATGCTATCTCGATCCTCACAATTAAACAACTACAGTTCATCATGCCATTGGGATCATTGGAACTCCTCTTCCATGGACCTCAAGCTCTATATTGATGAATCCTATAACAGGGTGTTTTGTGAGGTAGTGGATCTTTTTGGGACGCTCATGGATCATCGGTTCTGGACTTTTATTCCTGGCTTGGACAAGGTTCATCACATCAGGCCGAAGTAAAGGATATGGTGTACGGTTTCAGTGTTTTCCAACAAAAGAACATTGTTGTCTCATATATGGAAATAGACTCCAAAATTCTCAATGATTTATGACATGATATTTTCCCAATTATGTGGTTAATCACCATTATCATTAGAAAAACAAGAAATATGATCAACAATAACATCAATCTAATTCATTCCTAGATAGAGGGAATTCGAGTGTCAGACCACTTAGCTTCACTGGAGGTCATTAGGCCTGACCCGATTTGTCTTCACTATATGCACACTTTGAAACCCAAAACGGTTAACATGATCAGAGGGGATTCACTCAGTATCCACCATTTTATACTACCTTATTAATTCATTCAAGAGGTCATGTCTTGTTTTGTTTCATGTTTTTTCCCTTCCTTAAGAAAAATTTAAATGAGGATGACTAAAATAATATTGTCTTTGGGAAGCTATTTTTGTAATGTACAATGTATTTTTAAATAAATGGTGTAATGTACATTTATGTTAATATTCAGTCATTATAAATCATAACATAGAAAAATTTTATTTAACAAGTAGAAACGTTGATTAGAAAACATTATTTAGATCCCAAGGGAAATTTCTAATGATATGTCTATAAAGTCACTAAGGATAAGTTAAATTATAATAATGTGTCTTGGAATTTTGGTAACGTATTGAGAGTGTGGTTTCAATTAAATTAAGTCTATTTCATAATACTATTAGTTTATGTGTCTCCACAAAAAATGTACATAGTTATAATAACACTAAAAAAGTCTTCATGTTCTCGACTTGATCGGGAACTGGTCATGACAATGAGCTTTGTTGCACACCAAGTTTTCACTCAAAGGGGATATTTGTTAGAAATTAAAAAAACACATTACCAACAATCATAAAGGATTTAAATAAAATATGAAAATGGATAACCTAGGATAAAACTAAGGTGCCATACATTAATAAAGTGTTTATGTCATAGATATACAATAAATATTTTTTCATGATTATATTGTTTTTCACCATGATATAATTTCTCACACTATGTGTTATAGTTTTAGTGAATGGAAAAGACAAGATGGAAATGTGTAAAGATTGATTTTTTGGATGTGAAATGTGTGGCCTTTGTGAAAATGAAATCCCTGAGTGGAAATGTCATAAATAGAATTCATAATATGGTACATGTATTGGTTACACTACTGAATATAATGAGATAGTAAATGCAATGTGAATGGTATGGGAAGTTATTCTAGAAATTTTTAAATTAAAAGTAAGAATCTTTATTAGCTTGTGGTTGAGCAACCCTAAGACATGATTAATATTTAATGTTAAACTATATAAAAAATAAGGAATAATTATATGAAGCTATAGTAATGATATATGAATAAATATTGATGATTAAAGTGTATATGTTTCGGAATTCATATATCTTATCATATGAATCATGAATTATATAATTTGTTTTTGTAGAATTGTTTCTTTAAATAATGTTAAGAATTTGTTTAATGATAATGATGACCAAGAATATTCATTTAATATCAGGGTTACATTAAGGGGAGGTAACACTTATGATCTTCCCGAGGATGGGGAATTGAGAATTTGTGTGCGTAAGAAGATGAAGGTATGAATAATGTAAATTGGGTAGTATTTATGAAATCAAAGCTGATAAAGGATTTGATGATAATGTTTACAACTTCTTTGATTTATGGAATATATCCAATTACATTTGGAATATGAGATCATATATATATTCAAATAGGATATATGGAATTTAGGTTATTATCATGTTTCAATGAAATACATGTTAAAACTATTCCCATGTTAGGAGTATTGACAACTAAGATATACATTATGATATAAGTGAGATCAATATTTATCTTATTTAGTGAACACATTTCTAAATTTCTGTATCTTTGTCTTTCAAAAGGGATACGTGATAAACAATTTCTGGAATGGTTTATATTAAAATTTGGATGATGTTTTATAGATTAAATTAGTTTATCTGTATATTATGATTTATTCATATTTGATAACCTATGATATATTTTTTTATTTTATGATAACTAAATATTGATGGAATGAAATATCATTATACAAATCGGTCCTATGATCTGTTAGTGTATCAGTCATAATAAATTAACATTCATTTTTTAATTGATGATGTGGAAATTGGGCAAACCCCAACCAATGGGTGATATTGTGGTATAATCTTTTAATTATGTCTTTTACTGAAAAGTATTATACTTTAGGAAAAATGGTCTTTAAATAAGATGTTAACATTTTATCATCATTTTTAATTATTACAATGATCATTTTTGAGCCTCTTTGTGTTCTGTATTTTTTATCATTAACCTTTACCTAACCATGTTATCTACGAGTCACCATTAAAAAAGTGATATTAATATTCTTTTATTTCTATTTTTTTTCATTCCACCTATGTTTTTCTATGATGCAAAATAGTAATGAGTTAATTTTGGTAACCATTATGGTTATAACATTCCATTTTGAAAGGATGTTTTAGTTTTAATTCTTAAAATGTCACATTTTCTCAAAGGATTATTAAATTATAAAACCTATGATAACATATAATAATTTAAAAGGATAAATTAATTTTATTGGGGGTATAGTGTAACAACATGATATATTTTTTGAAAAAATCCAATTAATTTATTCATTTGGATAATTATCAACATTGAATATATATTTTGAAATAGAAAAACACTAAGTATATATTAAATTTTATACAACAAAAAGATAATATTTTGCTACAAACAAAAATTAGAATATATTTAGATACAAAAATACTATTATTGGATATTGTTACACAAAATACTGAGTCCTTTCGATAACTTATGTTACACCCAAGAACATATTTAACCGAACCACTGTATAATATTATGAAAATATTTTTATAATTATCACCAAGATGTTGGAATATTATATAATATTTAATACAATATAAAACTATCTTTTAAACATGTATATTAAATGAATTATCTGGTTATCAATTAGTTATTAATGAATGTAAGAACTATTTTAGAATAATGAAATTCTAATTAAAAGAGAAACATGTGTCCATGTACAAACACTATTTTGTACCAATAAATTATAAAAACAATTTTGTTGATTATTTGAAATAATATATTATATATTCCATCAATATTTTTTATAATCATCTGATATATTTAATAGTAATATGATAGAAATATAAACAATTTTATGAGTAAAAAGATGTAGTACTCTAAATGATAAGTTTGTCACCTTTTTAGGGTGAACCCATTATAAATATAAATTTTAAAAATTTTAGAATTTTGATTTGAAAAAATAGAAATATAATATTATAGTTGAATATAAAAATTAAAATTAGGTTAATTTTTGGTATTTTTTTGAGAAGTGCCATTTTGTGATGAATAGTGAACAACATTGTATTTTAATTCAAATTATTTTTTTATAAAACATATGATTATAAAAAAATTATATATTAATTTGGTATTATATTATAATTAGACTAATTATATATCAATTAATCCAATTTAGTTAATTAGAACTTATTTCTCAATGAAATTGGGTTTAATAACATTTCAATCTTTTGGACATTTCCATTTAAATAACTTTTCATCTCATCCCTTCTACATGATTAATTTTAAATTAATTTCTACCTATTCTATGATTATAATTTGTGAAAATGGATTACATATTTACAATAAAAATAATTTATAATGTTTATAAAGATGTACATTGTTTTTTAAAATATAATATTAGTGAAGGTAATGAAAATTAATTACAAAGATAATGGTAAAAATGAGCTTAATTACTTAGTAAACATAAGAAATATAGTGTAACAATTATCATAAAAATGACTGAAAATTATTTTCATCATATATTTCTTCCATTATACCAATGAGGATCTGTTATTTTACATTATTAACACTTGGAGGGAAATAAAATCATGTGAATAACAAAATTCTTTTCTAGAATACCCAATGTGTAATTTTCCACATTTAAAATATCTCTCATATCCTCCCCATATCAATACAAATATTAATCCCATTTTATCAGTAGAAATAATCCCAATTATATTCACGAAATATATCTCTTTATACATGACTTATCATTTGGGCATAAATCCAACCATTGAATCCCTTTAGTGTAAACCAAATTGAGTGCCCCAAAAAAGAGGAAACATCCATCCATAATAACTTTTGCTTTATTTTCATTATCCACCCCCTAAAATATTCTTATTACATGATTATATAGTAAACAAAGTATCATTAACATACCTAGATATTTTTATTCTAAATTATTTACTAACACTCACACACCTTTCCATCAAATGGGAAATGAACATAGTGTTCGGGTATGGTGAACTGGTGGCTCGTGAAATTATATCATAATAATATTTCCTTTTTCACCTATCATAGTTGTGGTTTATGAGGGAAGATAAATTTCTATAATATATATATATATATATATATATATAATATTTATGTAATCATAATATTTATAAAAAGTTATATAACAAATTTATTAATGATTTCCATTTTTGTAAATACAATAACTTCATTTGTGGACGTGTGGATTACTGTCACTACAAAGCAATGTGATTTGTTCATAACCTACATCAATTCATTATGGATTTATTTAGAAAAATTATATTATATATATAATATAATAATTATACTATATTTAAAATATATATACACACACATATATTTAATTCACAATCGTTCTTTCAAATACGATGATAAAATGAAAATATGGTTTTTCGTACATACAGTCTATTGTCTCCAGGAATGGTGTATTTCATTTAATATTTCTAAATTATATATATTATTATAAAAAAAATTATAAAAAACCATGTTCCTAAAATATAAATACTAGTTTTGAATGTGTAAATGATATGGAACATCAATATTAAACAAACAACTAAATAATATTTAAATGTTACCATTAAAATCGAAGTGTTAGAAAGTGAGTAATGAATAATATTAACCTAATAAAGAAAATATGGTTTAATAATGCATATATATTTAGTTATTTGAGGTAAATTTCTTTATAAATGACTGTATAATACTTTTATGAATAAATAAAAAAAAATTCTGAAAAGATATTTAAATGTGCACATGTGTGTTTCGTACCAATAAAAAATTAAATCACTCATAATGATAATAATAACTGAATATTTATATAGTATATAAATTTAATATTTAAAATTCATTTTCTATGTTTTCAAGACATTATTTAAGAGCAAACCCAGTTTAAATAATAAAATATTTATTTTTATGAATAGGTAGTTTTGCCGCCTTTTAATTGCACACTTTTTCTAAATCAATTTTTTGAAACAATTATTAAATATATTTGAGAAAATAATCTTTTTATTTGAAATAGGAGTAAATATATTTATTTTGGTTTAATTTTTGATATTTTTTGATAAGATTAATTTTTTGATTAATAAATAAAAAAATAATGTATTTTAATTGAAAACTACATTTTCATCTAATTTAAATCTAGTGTTAAATTATTTATTTGCGTAGTTTTAATGTACAAATATATCACGTTTTAATAATTTAATCCAATTATGCTAATTTTAATCAACATAGCATTGAAATTTGATATAAAATATTTTTGACCTTTGAACATTTTTAATTTAAAAGCATGTTTTCTCATTCCTTCAACAGGTTTGATTTTTAAACAATTTTTATAAAATATATGCTTTTAATTAGGAAAATGGATGAATATTTTGAATAATAAGTTACAAATTATTTAAATGGATCCATTTAATTTTTGTACTTTAGGAATAATTACATTGAAATCAGTTTTATTACCATGGTTATTGGTAAATCATTTAGTTACAGTTAAAAATAATATTAAAAAAATATTAAATTACCATAACACCTATCCAAAATTAATTAGATGAGTGTTTTTCGACCAAAATAATCCATGAAAGGAATTCATAACATTTTTAATCCACATGGATGAGATTATGATATTTATTTTATTAGATTCAAAGAAAGAACGATTTTGTCACACTTGTTTTAAACAAGTAAAATTTAATTAATTTTTGGTTATATAAGCTATATTATAGACTATAATTATTATTTAGAATGATAAAATGCTAAAATATATGATGTTAATTAATTGATAATTTTTAGGAAATAAACAATTAAATTAAATGGCAATACAATGATGTTGTGCTAATTTCATCATTGATGGAAGAATAAAATAAATCATATTAAAAATGTTTAAATAGTTATAATGTGGTATTATGGATTTCATCCATTATTTTTATGGATTCATTCTACAGTTTATGGGTGATTTAATATTATTTTGTTTAATATATATTGTCATAAATTTTTTTAAAAATCAAATAATGAATAATGTCAAAACTTAAAATAATGATATTATAAAATAATAAATATTATATTTAATGAAATAAGATTAAAAAATAACAACATGGGTAAAAAAATTGGGACTCATATAATTATCTTTACTAATGTAATGGTAATTATATTAACCATCAATGTGTAAATTATATGCTAACATAGAAAGAGTTAAAATGATAATTTAATGGATAAAAAAAACAATAAGGATTAAAAAATAATCAAAAACTGTATAAATTTCGTTGGATGAATTTATTTAAAACCTTAATCGTCATATATATTGAAAAACATAATTTGGATACATTTTTATTATAAAATTAAAATATATTAATTTAATACATTGAATAATTGCAACACTACCCCACCCCTCTCTTATAAAAGTACCCTATTTCTTATCATTTATTCACACATATAAAAAAATTGGTCCATAAAATATTTACTTATATATATTCCAAGAATCCCTATCCAAAATCTAAAGACCCCGTTTAGGGGATAACACCTTCTTTAGTTGTGTTAATGTTACAATCAAATGAAATCTCTCGAATGAGAGATATTTTTTTAACTAAGTATTTCTATTTTAATTATTATTGGACTTCCTTAAAATAGTAATCATCTATTATGATATTAAATATTATTATACAAAATTATATGTGATTTAAATGTTAATATAATCACATAAATCCATATTTACTTCCAGCAAACATGATAATAATTAATCGTTTGGAAGTATGTGTCATCTATCACCTCAATAAATTGATATAATTCATTTTCCACTAATGTCTCTTAATATAGGTTATAATATCGAAATTTATGCTTATATATGATATTAATAAAATATTTATTATAATAATATAATAATATATCAATTATTTTCTTACCATAATTGCATATAAAATGAGAACGTTGTTTGTGAGTATGTGTGAACTATCACCTCCATGAAGCGATGTGATAACTTTTTATGTAACCACATCACATGAATTGTAACCTCACAGGTAAATAAAGAACATTGATTATTAATATTTAATAATATTTATAAATTAGTTAATAATTTTAATTTAATAGGGATGATAGGTACTATAGCGTTATTAACACGCAACAACGTGTTTCTCAGAAATCTTATATTGCACACAATGTCGTGTCATACTGAAAAAATAATAATACAATATTATTATTTTAAAAGTTAGTTTATGCCTAGCCATTTTACTAGAGGAAATGAACAAACCTAACTATTTTAATATTTAACATGTTTTTAAATGTTATTACATTTATCCAATAATATTTTGTGGCTTAAAATGAGAATGAATCCATTTTTGAGCATAAATAGTCTATTATTTTTAAAAGGATGTTTTTGCACCTTCTGATGGAGAACCCTTTTTAAATCTAGTTTTTTTCACTTTTATATGTTTAAATTAACAAAATAAACATTTTTAAGGGTGTCATAAAAATTTACATTTGGTATATTGATTGTATTTTTCTGATAATGATCCTTTTTAATGAATAGTGAAAAATACTGCATTTTAAGTCAAAACTGTGTCTGCATTAGATTTCTTAATATGGTTATTTTATATTATTAATTTTTTTATGGGTAATTAGATTAATTTTTTCCAAATAATCAAATTTTGGTCATTTTAGGTTATTTTGATTTTAAACTGGATATAAATACATATCAATCTTTTGATAGTTTTTACTTATTAATAACATGCTTTTTGGTTTTGATAATGGGAAATAATTTTAAACTAATTAATTAAAATTCTATTTTTTGAATTTGGAAAATGGTTTCCATTTTTGGAATTAGGATGTCAAATTGTGTAAATATATAGCTTCTATTTTCATACATTATGAATAGTAAAATTAGTAAATATTTTATTCACAATGGTTAAAGGGTAAATCTAATTAATAAGGGTAAAAAATAATATTATAATAATATTAAATTACCCTAACACTTGTCAAAACTCTATTGGATGAGATATGTCTGACCATGTGAACCCATTGGTATATTTTAGGAACCCATGGATCCACTTGTGTTTGAAAAGGATAGTTAATTACTATTTATTTAATGATGAGGAAAAATATAACATAAATATATATTTTACTAAAAAAATTATATGGTGTAATATAAGTGATCTTTTGAACCTTAAATAGAAATCCCAAAGATACATTGATTTCCTATATCATGGTATTTTATTTAGATTTTATACTGATCAAATAAATTAATTTATGTCTGACACAATAATAACGTTGTGATTACCATATTACTAAATGATTTAAATAAGAGATATAATAAACATTAAAATAAATTTATTTAGAGACTTTTTTTATTCTATCCACGAATTATAGGGATGATTGGGGCTTGTTATATTTTAATTTATCATGTTTTTTTCGAAAGAATGAAGTTGTTATGTATTTTTTAAAAAGGCATGATACGAATTATATAAAAATTATCATAATTGAATTTATAAAATAAGTAATATTTTATTAAATGATATAACAGTCCTAAAAATATAATATTCGTCCAAATGACTTATATAATGTTTTAAATTTCATTAATGATCCACTTGTGGTTCTATTGGAATTTTATGGTAACTATATTAACTATATAGTATGAATAAACAAGAACACTAGGTAATAATTATATTAGTTAACTAAGGGTTAATGCTAAATGGAATGGTTAAATATTAAACCAAGGATTGTCTATAACCTATTGGTTGAGAGTATTTCTATCAATACTCATCTTATCTTAAAATTAGATTAGTTTTTCACCTTTATAATGTCTATATTTAGTTTATAATAAAATAATCTTTAATGACATTCCTAAAGTAACTATCCTCCCGCATAAAAAAGGCCACCACCTCTAACAATTACTCACACATCTCAAGCCCATTGGCTTGTCCAAAATCAACTCCAATAAGATCCCAAGATTAATATATTCTTCCATGAACCCTTCCCCTAATAATAATTAAATTTAAGGCATCCATTTTGCTCAAATCAAAATATGTTACCCGATTTGAGGTAACATATTCTCTCAACATCCTTTCCTTTGTTTTTCCATCTCAAATACCTATAATACTATTATTAATTTTTTAAATAAAAAAACCATTATACTCAATATAATAGTTTTTTTATTATGATAACTATTTTAACTGAACCAACACACACCTCCATATAATGGGTAAAGAACATATTGTTTCTGTTGATAACTAACTACTACCTCACGAAACGATGATTGTTGAATATATTTTCCAACCACCTATTTTGGTAGACATTATGATGGAACTGTAATTAGATATGATATATATGACATTAATTTTATCTATATAATTTTTTAATTATCATTTAGAACATCCCTTTATTCTTTTAATGTTTAATAAATTTGTTAATTTCATTTGAGGAACTGCGGACTAAAGCGCACTCAAAGTGATATGATTCGTTCCTTCTATAAATGGAACATATAAAGTATGAAATTAATGAAATTATATAATATATATAAAATATATATTATATTTTAATTATATTATTCCAAAGTATCATTTATTTTTCATATGAAAATGGAATCAATGTAGTGTTCATGCGTACGTATGGGTTACCATCTCCAAGAACAATGCATTTCATTTCTTATATCCAAATGATATGGAATATTCTAAATACATATATAATGGATATAAATATATATAAATTGTATATATAATATATATATTGTATCTAATTCATTAATATCATCTTGATCGTAATATACATTTGACCACATGGACAATTTGTTATTATAAGAAGTTCGTTTTCGACTCAAGTACCAAACATCGACAAAATGAATGATATGAACATGAATAATTTTATGAATTTAATATAAAGGTAATAATTGATATAAATGGAATAATAAAATATAAAATGTATATGAAGAAATTATAAATTAACATAGTTTTATTATTCATGGAGAACAAGGAACATACGTGACAAGTCGGACTCGAGGTAATAGACTTCGTATCCATCTTTTTTATTGTTTCATATCATGCTTCCTTGCACACTTGTTATCCCTAAATGTGTATATAATTTTTTTTTACAATTTATATAATTATTTATTATATTCTCATGATATCTAATGTACCTTTTTATTTTATTCCATAATGATATTTATTCAAGTGTTTCTCAAGTGGTAAGTGAATTTTATCAAAAACATCATTTTAAATGTATTAATGTTTTATTAATCTATATAATTATCATTTGTGTAAATGTTTTTAAAATTGATTTAAAAGATTAATTTATATATACATGAGTGTTTTAATGTTTAATATCCTTTTAAATGTTTTTGAGTGGTATGGGACACATTGATTCAAAACTCTTCTTTTTGAATATTTTAAATGAACTAATTATAACAATATTTTGAAATTATATATTGTGATTGAAATGTGGAAATTTTAATTTTCCTTTATGTATTTTTTACGTGTTTTGATTATGTAATGGTTCTTGGACATTTGATGAGTGGTTATGTTATAAACCAAATGATAGTTGGTTCATTGATAAAACAATGATGGGAGGATACGTTATAACCTTCAATACAATGGGTATGGAAGTTGGCCATATAGTTGTTCCATTTAGTTATATGTGTCGATATAGACCATATTGTTATCCAAAATCATTATGTTTATCTTCCACATTACCTTTATATTCTATATGTCTCTTTCAATGGGATTTATGGTAATCTTTCGGTTACAAAATTGGTAGGAAATGAGCTTATACTCATTGAAGTGTTTTTGCTATGTCTTAAAGAAGATAGGTATTGCGTTATGATAATATATTCATGGTTTAGTGGTTTTTTTGAAAAACTCATAGTTTTCGTTTTTTATTTATCCCTTACCGTGCTTTTTCTACTCATCCCATGTTTTGAAATGTTTTTCATGGGACTTCAATATGAATTGGGTTAAGGATGGGATCAATGAAAAGTCATTCTATTTAAATCATTGCACTAAACATGTATCATTTTAAAGTGGTTTTTATGTAAAACATAGATAGTTAATATATGTGTCTACTTATAATATTCAAGTTGTTATGTATAAGTTATGACCAAATTCTCTAATGTTGTAAACCTGAAAATATCCTCATTGTGAATTGTTATCTTAAATCAAGATTATTTAATGTTTAAGCATAAGGCCTTACAGTTGGTATTATAGGTCGGTTTAGATGAAAATAGTAGTTAAGATTATGTTAATAAAATATCCATAAATTATTTTTAAATTTTGTTCAAAATGAAATGATATAGAATTTAAATATTTCTATGTTTCTTCATATAAGATATTTTTGTTCATAATGGTTTACTATAGAGGAAAAATGGATGCTAGGTTGGGAAGGCATAAATGGGAGAATATCCTTCGAAATTATCATCCTAAGATGGCTGGATTTAGAACTGAACAGTTTGTTGTAGTGATGGATCAGTTGAATTGGGTTATAAATGGTGGTGGATTACGTACACAAGATCAACCAGATTAACCACAGAGGAACATGTCTGTAATAGATCACTTCATGAGGCAACACCCCCCATCATTCAGTGGATAATCTAACCCTATGCAAGCTGAAGAGGGGATCAAAGTAATAAAATTGATTTTTTATGTCATGGTGTGTACAAATACATATAATAGTTAGTCTTTATATTTACCATTTTAAGGAGAAGTAAATCTGTGGTGCACGATGGTTTAAAAAAACTAGGCTACTGTGGAGATTGATTCTCTTTCATGGGAAGAATTTAAATGTATGTTTCTTGAGAAATATTTTCCTAAGGAGGTTCAATGTAGGGTGGAAACAATATTGGAATTGAGGTAGGAGTATGACTTAGTGGCTTCCTGAAAAGAAATGTTCACTTGACTGGAAAGGTATGCCCCAAATTTTATCTGAGATCTTGATAGTAAGATAAATCAGTTTTACTCATGATTAAATCTGTGATATCAAAAGGCATTTTTTATGACCTGTCCAGGGGACAATTTCATGAATACCACAATCTCGCCTTCTACATTCCAAGGGTTGGAGATTAGCACCGAAAAGGCATATCCCTAAAATGGGAAGGCATTGCCTTTAAACCTACAATCACAGTGACTAGGTACATAACACGAGAAAACCATGTAGCATAAATGATGTAAGTTAAATCCCTGAAATGAAGCAAAATGAGACAGTATACAAACCCAACAAAAATAATGCTCAACAAAAAGGGGAAAACAGCACCTGTGGTATTCCATAATGGATCATAACTAAAGGGTAGGTTCAACTCTTCACTTTATCTCTCCACATCAATTGGTCACCTTCGTATACCATCTAGTCTCGGCTCCCCAATATCGGTCAATGCTATCTGTCATCTGTACAAGACACAACAATGTGCAGGTGAAGCCCATGTAGGGGATAGTATGACAATACTATGCAGGGACCCTGAGACCCATGATGGTCTCCAAGAATTACACAAAAAAAAACCACAAATCATGATCTCCATCACAACTAACAAAGTAAAAGTATCAACTCACACTAGGTATATAACTTAACAAAAAGTAATAATGATGATTACTAATAAAGCAAAATAATCTTATTCCATTTAGAAGGATCACTAATAATGTACGAATAAGTCATTCCTTTTCCAATCCACATTGGTTTTTAAGTCACCGATCCACACATGGTCGTAATTTGTCAATCCAGATACAGTCGTAAGTCACAGATCCTCAACAGGCCACTATAAGTATGATCCTCATCGGGTCGCTCTACTATCAATGTATACATGGTCGTTAGTCATCGATCCACATAATATCATAAGTCAATGGTCCATAACAAGATGATCCAAGGCTGATCCTCATTGAGTAGCGCTACTACTAATCAAAACAGGGTTGTAGGCCGTTGATCCACATAGGGTCATTAGTCGTCGATCTATGACGGGCCACTCCAAGGTTGATCCTCATCGAGTCGCTCTACTTTTGATCCACATAGGGTCATAAGTCGTCGATCCACATAGGGTCATAAGTCGTTAATCCATGATGGGTAGCTCCAACGTTGATCCTTGTTAGGTTGTGCTATTGCATATCCACATAGGGTCTTAAGTCGTCGATCAACATAGGTTCTCTCTAATGCCGATCCTCAAAGGGTCAATTTTCAAATGACATCCAGCTAGAGGATTACCACACATGGGGTTCTTGAGTTCCATAAATTTTACTCTTCAAGCCACAGGTCATATTTCAAACACCAAGAACTATCAAGACGAAGTAACCCGAAGGACCTCCATGTATTAAGGGTTTCAACACAACATATGTCATGTCAATTAGACGCCTAGTCTATAAGTTATAAGCATTTTAGTACCGAGGGCCCATTTGGATTTAGGATCAATCCAACCCAACCATACTCCAACATTCTACAACACATAGGTGGAGTATCTAAAAAGGATATTCATTCTCTAAGAGTTCCATCATCTCAGATGGTTCATCAAATGGATATCTTCCTTAGATGGTATGGTACATTTAGTTAAATTGGGGAAGAATGGGTATGGGTCCGGTACGAAAAAACCTAACCTCATCTGGGATGACCAGATTTAAAATAGGTTGACATGAACCGACCCGGTGGGACCGGCGCGAACTGGCCGGGCCTGGCCAGTTGGACTGTAGGACTATCCCAGCCCTCCGTGCTCGGCACGACATACCCTATTGTGGGACAAGCCCAACAGTTGGATGGGTGCGGCCTGCCAGCTAGGTGCAGGGTCTTCTCCCCTCCCTAATGAATGTAGTCTATTCAGGATTGAAAACCGATAGTGAAAAGGTGGTTCCTCTGTTCTAGCCAACCAGTCTAGTAGACTTGTCTAGGGTGGGACTCGCAGATGCAGTCTCACCACCGCCCCAGCAGGAGCCGTAGCGTGCCACACACCTTCAACACAGAATATGATGGATGGCCACCCCAGGTCTATCGCGATGCCTATAGGATCCACCACTCTCTCATGACATGCAAGAGTGGGCCACCACACCAACAGTGCTTCCACATGCCACCAATTAAGCTCTGGTGGTCCGATTTCCTTCACGTTTTCCCCTATGGGCCTCCTGGGATGTCACCTTCACTGTGTTGCCCTCAGTTTCACATTTCCACAGAGTTTATTGGTTTTACATGAAGAATGAAACAAAACCATGTTTAGAGGATGGTTCGGGCCTTGTTTAGATCAACAGACGCCCTCCACATCAGCATTATAGCATGGGAATAATTCAAACATCATCATGATAATGTTTAAACCAAATTTCATCCCACATCAACCACCCATAAGAAGAAAATGAATGACCCAAGAATGAAGTTGTTAGTCAGTTGATCCATGATCATCATATTTTTACAAGAGAGGAAGAATATAATTCCTAAGTCTAATAGACTAAAAATAAAAATGCCTATCTGGAACATGTTGAAATCACTGATGACGAAGGATGATAATCCGTTGTTCAAAGGTGGTTGTCGGTGTTATTTCACACTAGATCAAATCCTCATTATTTTTTATAGAGGGTTTACACCAGTGTTTTTTCAAGTGTTCTCCCTCAGTTGTCGAATCCTTTTCACCAACGTTTTGTCTAACATTAGAATTAAAGAGTTCCACTTTCCTCTTATCAATGTGATTCATTAAAGAATTGATTAATGGGGAAATTAATTACATGAATTTTTAGTTATGCAACCATGAATAATAGGTTATTAAATGACCTATTAACTCTGAGATCCCACCACCTTAACTCAATGAGTTTAAATAAATTATAAGATAACTTTTAGTTATTTTATTATATATTTATGAACAGTTCAAATATTAGATTTTTCATCCGACCCTTGTCGGTCGATGTAATGATTCACCTAGGAGAATCCTGGGAACTGTGAATTCAAGGGTGCCCTTATATATTCAATAAAAGCACTGTTTCAAAATGTAGAAATCTTCACTCCCACATTTACTAAATGTACCATAAATAAACATCAAATGTCCGTTCTGGGCTCTTTGGGCCTCAGAATCAGGTGATGTTATTTTTTTTAATCTCTTAATAATTCCATATAATTATTTGAAATAAGTTACATGGAATTTTTGAGACATTAAATTCTCCTGACCGTAGATATTTATGTCCCAGACATCCACAAAAATGGCTAAAAAATCAAATGGGGGTACTGAACTTGAATCTGAGCCTCTCACTCCCATGGGCTCTCCTAGAGGTTCCCATGATTCCACCAAACTCGCACCAGAGGTATCGACCATCCAAAAAGGAAACGTTCTTGTCAATCCTCTATCTCCACTGAGAACTATGAAAAAGTCTCCCCATCATTAATGTCCTTCATTCCACAGTCGAGGACGTGTGATGGATCACACACGTATCTCCTCACCTATGACATGTGCAAAATTACATGCACCCTATGTAAAAGTTGGGGTAGAGCTCGTAAGTATGCCACGTCACCATCAATGTTGTGAATCTGGAAAGGTCTGATAAAACTCAGAGATATCTTGCCACCACAGAAAAATCTTGACAATCCTTATCGAGGTGAGACCCAAAAGAAAACATGCTCACCCTCTTTAAACTCCAAGGAACTCCATATCCTATCAGCATAAGTCTTCAACCTGCTATGTGCAGTCCTCATCTACTCCAAGATGACCTTCACCTTCTCAGTGGTAGCCTGTATGGACTAGGGACTCATAAGTGTTGACTCCACTGGGTCTGTCCAGCATAGAAGTGATCTTCATGGTTTCCCAAACAAAGGCTCAAATGAGGCCATGCCGATGGTGGAGTGATACCTATTATTATATGATAACTCCTCCAAGGACACGTGATTCTCCCAATTACGGCCATAATCTGGGATGCATGCACAAAGAATGTCATCATGCATCTACATGGTCTGCTCCATCTGACCATCAATCTGAAAATGAAAGGTGGTGCTCCAACATTGCTGAGTTCCAAACTCCTCCAAAACTCTCTTCCACAACTGGGAAGTAAAATGAGTGTCATATTCGGAGACTATCATTGATGGAATCCCATGATTACTTAATATATATTGGACAATGATGTGTCCCAATCCCTCTACTGATCCCTGCTTCCGGATGGGAAGTATGTGAGCCCACATTGTCAGTCGGTCAACGATCAGCCAGATTGAGTTTTGTCCCCTGTACATACATGGTATCCCATCCTGAAGTCCATTCATATACCTTCCCATTTCCACACAGGTACCTCATGTGGCTATGTAAATCCTACTAGAAGTTGGGCCTTGACCTTAACATGCTGAAAAGTGATGCATCATGAAATGAACTTTGCCACTGCTTTATTCATCCCTCGACACCAATACAGACGTCGGATGTCCTGGAACATCTTCACCACAATCGGATGTACCACAAAAGGGGTTGTATGGAACTCCCTCAACATATCCTCTCATAGACTCACTAGTACTAGTGTGCGTCCTATGATAATATTGACATGATCCTCTACATCAGAAAATATTTTAGGAGCCTGTACTGCAGATATTTGAGCACGTCGGGTCACACAATCATTTTCCACAAGATGTGCCTCCATGAATTGATAATGTAGTGGGGGAGTGATCGGAATAGATTAGAGGTAAGATAATACATCTCTATTCACAAAGCATATCTCCGATGTGGCTAGCTGCTATGTCACCTCACTTAACAACTGTAAACCAGTAATCCTGTTGAGTGCGTATTCCACCACGTTACCTTACTAGGAACATAAACTATCTTAAATTGATTGACCACGAGGATCTCCAGCCAAAGCCGATGTCTTAGGTTCAGGTCCTTATGTGAGAATATACACCTAACACACTTGTGATCTGAGTAAATAGTAATTTGTTCACCAATGAAGTAGTGTCTCGAAATATTAAAGGAATAGACCACTACTGATAACTCTAGGTCATATGTAGCATAGTTATGCTGGTTTTGGCTCAAATATCATGATCGTTTGGTGATCACCACTCACTCATTCATCATGGCAAATCCTAGTCTGGTCCATGATGTCTCGCAGTAGACTATATACCCATCACCCACTTCTAGTATCCTCTAGACGGGGTAACTTGTTAGTCTCTTCATTAGCTCCTGGAAACCCTATTGTAATCTCTCTATCCATAAGAAAGGATATCACATTTTTGTCAAATCATAAAAGGGTGAGGCTACTCTGGAAAGGTCACATACAAATCTTTGATATTACCCATCCTACCCTAGGAAACTCTACACCTCGGTCACACTCTTGGGTTGCTCCTAAGAAAGCATTGCCTCTATCTTCCGATGATCCAATAAAACTCTACCCTCTGAGGTAATGTGTCCCAAAAATTGGACCTACCATATCCCTAACTAGACCATTGAGAGCTTACCATAATGATGTTCTATGATATTGTATCCAGACGTATTTGTAGATGAGTTGCATGTTCCTCCTCCGATGAAGATCACAGAAAGATGTCATCAATGAAGACCACTGTGAGGTGATCAAGGTATGGATGGAAGATCCAATTCTTGAGTCCCATAAACACTTCTAGGGTGTTTTCACACCAAAAGGAATCAATAATAACTGATAGTGGTGATACCAGTGTTTGCATTCTGTCTTTGGTACATCCTCAGATCATACCTAGAGCTGCTGAAAACCTGATCTGAATTTTTTCTTTGAAAACCATTGATCTCTCTTCAACTAATCAAAAAGATCAAAAATCTTCATGAGTTGATACATGCTCATCACTGTCACCTAGTTCAGGCACCGATAGTCCAATCAAAGCCTCAAACTCACGTCTTCCTTCCTTCTGAACAAAATCGAGACTGCCCATGAAGATACATTGGGCCTTATAAACCCCTTCCCTTGAGATTCCTCCAGTTGTACCCTCAACTCAAGAAGCTTTACGGGATCCATCCGATATTCTGTTGTAGATATCGATGTCATCACAGGGTAAAGGTCTATGTAGAAGTGTATCTCTCCATGAAGAGGATGTCCCAGAAAATTCTCATGAAAGACAACAATATAATGGTCCACCACTATTAGATAGCTCAGAATACTCTCTTCATCTACTCCTAGGGTAAGGATGGAAAACTGATGAGTGATTGACTTCACCCTCCACTGTTAAAGTCTATCATGTGCGTCAAATTTCCCCTCCTCATCGATGAAGGAAAACTCAGTCCCATCCTCATGGAAACACCACACATTTGGCCTAAAACAGTCGATGTGAGCATTGAATGTGGATAGCTAGTCCATATCCATGATGATCTATTAAGTCCTTGACACTGCTACTAGGAGATCCCATCTAAACATCTCACCTACTACAATATGGTCACATTGCTGAAACTGGTGCGTAATTGTCGAATCCAATCCCGTAAGAGTCTGTAATCCTTAGGATCGAGCCAATGGCTCCACCAGATTCTCCAAGATCTGAAATGAGAGATGTGAATAAAAAGAGTGACTAGAACCTTTGTCTATAAGAATTGTATCAACGGTTGTGTAGACATAGATCGTACCACGAATCATCTATAGAATTTCATGGTCGTAGGCCATAGCTTCTGGAAGCTGAGCTCATCCCTATCGACCATCTCCCTGAGTTCGGAGTGGACCACCTGGAGGTGGTGTAGATAGACCCTAAAATCTCCACCCACCACCTACTGCATGGACAATTCTTCATCCACGTCTTCTACCCTACGGACCTCCCCAATTGAATGTATTCCTCTTCCTTGGTAGTACATAAAACATATGTTGATCGTGGGTGTGGTGGGTTATGAAATCACAAGACATGTGACCATGACCACCGCATGAGTAGCACAATATGATCCTCTACATACCACCTCGGCCCCATGATCTCTACACCTTAGACATTAAATCATAGGTTCATCCAACATATGATCTTTCCCACATAGGTCTCTTTGTCAGCCACCTTCTCCCTACTGTATAGGACTCATATATGTGTTGTCCGATGGATTCTCTCTTTGTTTGTGCCTTCTCAACTAGGAATATCTCCACCTGAAGATCTATCTCTAGCACTATCACCTACACCAGTATGTTTATTTATATCATTGATCCTCAAATATCCCATCGATTACCCTTCTCAATTTTTTGGGCCTTGATGAATGGGTCTCGTTCCATGTTAGTTGAGTAGTGAGAGAGGTCAGTGAATCTCGCAGAGTAATGGGATATTTTAAGGCTGCCATGTAGTAAGTGAAGTAGCTCTTTAATACACACATAGTGTAGTGTTACTGTTATGAACTCTACCCTGAAGAGGCTCTCAATGTACAACCAGGAGAGGGTCTCTGCATAATGAAACAAGAGTATTAGACTTTACTATCTTCATACTGTTACTTGAGAGAGGATAACAGCTATGATCGCCATTTGGACTGATGGTTTCCCAACTAGGAGGAAAACTCTAGCCATAGCCTCCAGTCATTCCTCAGCCAACTATGGATCGAACTTGCCTCACAACCATAGAGGCCTCTACCTTTGGGGCTCGTGCAATGCAAAATGTTAGTGTGTTCTATTTTCTAGTTGGGATAGAGGAAACTGCTACCCTACGGGTTGTGGTGCCCCTGGAACACCACTCGAAGGAACCATCACTATAAGAGGGCCCTGTAATAATGCCTCATCGCTCTGTGTTTCGTCATCATGATCTCTCAATAGAATCACAGTTGGCTGCCTATGTAGTGTCATCCTATAATGAAACAGATACACTATGTTTAATAAGTTATACCTACTTAGCTGTCTCAAAAGATATCAAAATAAAAACATTTCCAAAACACAGGAAAATAGTGTTTTCATGTACTTAGTTGGAAATCAGATCATAGGGTCCTAGTGTATTGATACATTGGTTGTTTCACCAAGACTAGACTCCCAGAAATAAAATCCATACTCAAAACACATAACACTATTACCCCATTGAAAATATCCGATTATTAGTTCTTCATTAGAAATGACTCCTATAATACCACTTTATCACGACCCATCCCCTAGGGTATGTGTCGTGACTACCCCAGGAATGCCTTCCATAGGCCAGGGGTTGGTGACTAGCACCAGAATGGCATATCCATAAAATGTGAATACATTCCCTTTAAACATAAAAACACACAGACTAGGTACACAATAAGAACAAAACACGTAGTATAACTACTGGATGTAAAATGTGTGAACTGAAGAAGAATGGGCTAGTATACAAACCCAACTAAAAGAATGTACAAAAAAAGAAAAAATATATCATGAGTTAATCGATCAAGAATCCAACCTAAAGGGATGGTACAACTGGTGACTATGGTTCTCCATGTCAAATAGTCACCTACGGACATCGTCTAGTCTTGGCTCCCAATTCATGGTCCCAGTTGCATTTTGTCTACATAAGACAGAATAATGTGTGGGTGAATCCCATGTAAGGGTATGTATAATAATACCCAGTATGGACCCTGAGACCCCCAAAGGTATCCACGAATTCCAAAAAGGAAAAACCAAAAAGCATGATCTCAACCACAAAGCACAAATTAAAATACTCAACTCATACAAGCTATATAACATAAAAACCCGAAATAATGATTATTAGTAATAAAGATAAATAATCTTATTCCATTGAGAAGATCCACTAATGAACCAAAATGAATTAATTCCATTAATGATTCACATTGGGACGTAGTCACCAATCCACCCAAGGTTGTAAGTCATCAATCCACACAGGGTCGTTAGTCGGTGATCCACAACGGGCTGCTCCACGGCTAGTCATTATCGGGTCGCACTACTACTGATATACACAGGGTCGTAAGTCGTTGATCCACATAGGGTTTTAATTCATTGATACACAATTGGCTACTCCAAGGCTAATCATCATCAGGTCATGCTAATGAAGATCAACATTGGGTCACAAGTTGTTGATCCACACAAGGTCATAAGTCGCTGATCCATGACAGGTCGCTCCAAAACATATTCTCTCCGAGTCGGGCTACTGAAAATCCACATAGGGTTATAGGTTTTCGATCCAAAAAGGGTCGTAATTTGTTTATCCATGATGATCTGCCCCATGGATGACCCTCATCAGGTCGCGCTACTTCTGATCCACACATGTTTGTAAGTGTTCGATCCACACATGGTTGGTATGATGCTGATCCTCAAAGGGATTCTCTTCACCTGATAGCCAACCACTTGATTATCGCACATAGTGCGGTTGAGTTTGAAAGATAATGATTCATAAGTCAGTGGTCATATTTTAACCACCAAAAAGTCTCACGAAAAAGTAATCAGAAGGACTACATCTTCTTAATGGTTGCAACGCAATAGACATTGTGTCAATCAGATGTCTGGTTTGTAAGTTATAAACATGTTATTAACAAGGTCCTGAATGGTTTTAAGTTCATTCCATCCCTACCATAATCCAACATTCCCAAAAACCAACGTGGATTATATCAAAATTATTTCCTCGTCCTAAGGGTTCCAGCGCCACAAACGGTTCGTCAAACGAATGATTTCTTTAGAAGTTATGACACTTTAAGAGAAACTGGGTCTGATTGGGTACATGTCCTGTCTGACCTGGTTAGAAAGACACAACCTGACCTAGTCAGGGCTGACCCTACCCGATCAGGGTTGACCTGACCTGACCAACTGAGAATGAACCAAACTAGATGGACATGTCTCACTGGGCCACAAGCTTTGCCGACTGGGTAGCTGGACATTCCTGTCCCACCCAGTTGGGTGCGGCAAAACTACTAGGCATGGAGTACGCTCCCATACTGAAAGGATGCGGTCCATTCGGGTTCTTTAAACTACGGTGCAAGGCAAGTGACACCCTACCACAAAATAGGTCCACTAGACTGGTTGAGGGTGGGACCCATAGATGCGTGTTCACCACCGCCGCAGCCGGTGCCGCTACTCCTCCTCTAAATCACCTCCTCTACGGAACCTCTTCCAAGACACCTCCTCCATGGTGCCTGCTTCATGGCATTCCACCTGCCATTAATGCATCTACTGATGGCCAACCACCCCCTGTACTCTACGGTGCATGCTGGTGCTACCACCCTCTTGTTGTTGTCGGTCGCCAGCACTACCACGCCAGTGGTTCTGTGCCATTGGTAATTCCGTTGGCCACAAGTGAAGAATCGGTGGTCTGATTTCATTCTCATCTGTTCCTATAGGCATCCTGGGATACTGCCTTCACTATTTGGACCTCATTTTTTCCATGCTGCTGGGTTTATCGGTTTCCCACTAAGAATGATACAAATCCATGTTTGGCGGAGGGTGTGGGGCTTTTTTAGATTGGCCCACACCCTCTACATTATCATTTTATCATGGGAATAATTTTAACAACATTATGATATAGTTTAAACAAAATCCAAACCATCCTCAACGATTCGTATGAAGAAAATGAGTGAACAACAGATCAACCCATTAGTCAGTTGTGATATTTTATTAATATTTTGAAAAGAAGGAAAGGAGATAATTCAGAAGTCTCGTAGAATTATATCCAAACCCCTAACATGAGCATGTTAGATTCACTGATGATGAAGGAGGAGAATCCTTTTTCCTAAGGTGTTCGTCAACGTTTGTTGATCCTGGATCAAATAATTGATCATTTTTAAGAGGGTTTCAATCAATTCTACATCAAGAGTTCTCTTACAGTTGTCCAATCATTTTCACAAACTGATTATTTGACATTAGAGTTAAAGAGTTTCACTATCCTCTCTTCAATTTGATTCATTAATTAATTGATTAATTAACCCATTAATTACCCGAAGTTGCAGTTACACAAAGAACTGTAAGAGGTATTTAAATGACCATTTAACTTTGTCGTCCTGCCACTGTCGCTCAATGATTTTAAATAATGAAAAGAATTAAAATTTAGTTATTTTCTTCTGCAAAGTCCAAAAAATAACATTTTCATACGGCCCGTACCCGTTGAAGATAAGCTTCTCCTAAGTGAATCTATGATCTGATAATTCAATAGTGCACTTGGATTTTCAATCCAAGAACTAGTTTATAAGAAATAAATCATGTCTCGCATGCTTACTGAATGTACCATAAAAATGTTCAAATTTTTTTTCTAGGCTCCCCAATACTCAAAATCATTTGTCGTCAATTTTCTCCATCTCGTAATAATTCCACATAATTTTTTAAAAAATATTTATGGAATTTTCAGGACTTTAAAACAGTATCCTCTCACTAATTCAAAAGCTATGAGAAACATCTCATATGTGGTGATAAATTAGAAATGGTGTTTTTGTGGATCAGGTGTTCCATGGGAGAATGAAAAAGAAGAGGTGTGGTTTCTATGAAAATGAACATTATTCATCGAAGATATATGTAGATATGAAAATTAAATTTACATCTTTGGAGAAGTGTGGTAAAAGAATCCTGGGGAATGACTCTCAAAATCTGTAATGTGCTTCCGGTGTGGTAAGGCTGGTCATTTTTTTAATTACTATAAATAAGATGATCACACAAGCAATGAAAAGATAGTGTTAAGATGTTCTAGTTGCAATGAGTTTGGTCATTATTCCAATGTGTGTCCAAAATTGATTACCCATGCTATCAACTTGTCATATCAAAAGTAGAATGGTGTGGTAGAATCTTTGGTAAAACTACAGTAGATGTGGAACTATCAAATGAAGTGGTATTAGGGACTGCATTTGTTTTTTTAGATTATTCCAATGTGTTTATTGATTCTGGGTCTACACATTCATTCATTTATGAGAATGTTTCATGTAAATTGGGAATTCCATCTTAGGATATGAATCATAAACCAGTTGTAAAAAAACCTAGTGTATATGTTGAGACAAAAAGAAATTATTATAACATTCTTGTCCTTTTTTGTGGAAATAATCAACCAAAAAACATAATTGTTTTTCATATAGTAGAGTTTTATGAAATTTTGGGAATAGATTATATTTTTATTACCATTATAAGATTGACTGTAGAGATAAAGTGGTTTTTAAAACAACTTCCAGTTTTGCTACAAGAATGAACCCTTATCTTTGATAATATATTAAGAATCTGAGAAGCTAGTAAAAGATGGAAATTATTTTTACCTTGAACATATTTTTTAAAACAAAGGAACTATTCAGACTAATGATGTTTCAATATTAAATGAGTATATTTATGTTTTCTATGATGAGTTTCCAAGTATTATACCTGAATGGGATGTGGAATTTACTACTGACTTAGTTCCCGAAGCAAATCGAATTTAAAAAAACCGTTATCGAATGGATCCAAATGAACATGTAGAGTTAATGAAACAAAATCAGGAGTTTTTAGATGAAGGCTTCCATCGACCAGGAACATAACCAAGGGGTGCTCCAATATGGTTTTTTGATAATTGATATGGTACAATGAGACTTTGCATTGATTTTATATCCTTGAATAATATCACTATTAAGAGCAAGTATCATTTGTATCATATGGATGATTTGTTTGATCAGGTCTAGGGAGCTTAGAATTTTTCGATGATTGACTTGAGTTCTGGGTACTATCAGTTAAAATTGAATAAAGAATTCATTCTAAAGACCACATTTCATACTATATATATCTTATATGAACTTATAGTTATTCCATTTGGGTTAACCAATGAACCTACTTTATTCATAGATTTAAGGAATATAATTTTCCATGAGTTCTTGGATATGTTTTTGGTTATTTTTATTAATGATATTTTGGTATATTCCAAAAGTAAATATGAACATGAAATTAATTTAAGTGTTTAATTTTAATCCTTAAAATAAAATAAATTTTGTTGTAAATTCATCATGTGTGAGTTTTAGTTTCAGAAAATATCACTACTTGGTCATACTATTTCAAAAAATGGAATAATTGTTGACCCATCTAAAAAAAAGTTTTTGAAGAGTGGCTAAGACCAACAATATCATAGATATATGTAGTTATCTTGGTTCAGAAGGCTATTACTGAAGGTATGTTGAAAATTTTGCACGGTTATCTACCCCACGGACTAAGTTAACTCAAAATGGTGTTAAATTTATCTAGAAAAATGAATGTGATGATCATTTCCAGAAATTGAAAAGAAGATTGGTGAATTCTATATGGTAGTAATTTATTTATAGAAATGGTGAGGTTGTTATCTAAATTTATTCATCATTGATTGGATTTGGTTGTGTCATAATTTTCCATGAGTTCTTGTTGTTATTTCATTAAAATTTTGGATGCATCATTTGTATGGAATAATGTGAATAATATATACTGATCAAAAAAGTTTGAAGTATAGATTCACTCATAATGAATTGAACATGAGAAAGAGGAGTTGGCTTGAATTATTCAAGGATTATGATTACACAATCCATTAAAATCCATGAAAAGGAACTAATGTGGTTGATGCATTAAGTCGAAATTGTTTTTTTACATTAACCATGCCAGGTTTGGGACGAGATACTTTGTTTTTTATATGATGAATTTTGGTTTAGAATTTGATGGTGTGGGGGATTATTTGATTTTGTTTTAGGTCGTAGTGAAATCTGTAAAGACCCGTAAATTTCAAGGAAATTTTTTTCTTAATTTTCTTTGGAATTTTACAAGAGCGCAGCTTCTGAAGGCACCTGATTCCGAGGCCCGGTGTGCCCGGAATCCTTTTCTGAAGGTTGGCTCGGGTACGTTCAGTGAACGAACGTGCGGGTTTTTCTAACTTTTGAATCGGTGCCCGGAATCGAATTTTGAGGGATCCGATGAAATCGCAGCGCCGGTATTCGCTTAGAAACGCCTCTTCCGGAGTTGCGTTTGCTCGAGTGTGGTATTTAATTTTCGGGCTTAAAGTTAAGAAATAAAATAATTTTGCGACTACTTTATTTTATTTTGCTTAAGCCACTTGGAAGCCACTTAAAGGCGGATTGAACTGAGTGGAACTGGATAGGATGCTATCCAGAAATATCCTACCCCTTGGTAGGATATCTGTGAGGTGGGGCCCGCAAGAGCCCCGTCGTTTCTTTCCGCTAAGAAACTCACCTGTGAAAACCCGTCTTAATGAAATTCAACTGACGCGTTTCTTAAAAATCTTAACAGACCATTTAATTGGGATGTTTCTTTCGTGAATTAAATGAGCTTTTTCTTTCGTTGAATTAATTCTACGAATTAATAGTTCGTTTCATATCTTTTGAAATTCAAATGTTTAGTTGTGTAAATAAAATAAGGCTTAAGATTATTTTATTTTGGGATGAAACTTGTGGCGTGGAGAGGATTTAGAGTAAAGCGTTCTTCTTCGGCGAAGAACACGAAGAACGTGAAGAACGCGAAGAAAACCAATCCTGCGCAGATCGACGACGCGAAGCCTTTTACCGCGACGACAACGGATATCCCTTCGCGACGCTTCCTCCTCAACGATCCAACCCCGCGACAGCCTTCGATCGACAACAACCAAGATCATCGACGCAACGCCCTTCTGCGGTGTGACGATCACCACCTTCCGCGACGGTCAATTCCGCGACGACCTCGCATCCGACAGCGACGGTGAGGTAGGGATTTATTTTGGGAATTACCCCCTTTTCTTTTTATATTCTCATAATTGTTTCTTTAAAAAGTTAATGAACTGGAATTGTGAACAATTTTAAAATTATTAAAATTGTTGTTTCCGTTCAAATAAAGAACCCGTTTTTATGAAACAATTTTATTTCATTAAAAATTGTTTCGGATATGCGTTCATGTGTTGAACTTTAATTTCTCCCGTTGTTTATATCTAACGCGGAGGGTGCGGGCCAAACGAACACGGCCCGACAACCCTCCGCCGTTCTTCGTTCTTGTGCGGATTTGACGGGCAACGACGGAACGTGCCGCAACGGATGTTTGATGATCCCGAAGTAAAGAACGGAACCCGGGAGGAACAATGGCGCAGACGGGAAGGAAAACGGGCCACCGGAGCGACTCCGGCGGCCCGCGGAAGCCGGTGGCGGCGCGGGTCGCCGGCGCGGCGGCGCCGGAGGCGGCGGCACCCCGCGGGTGTCCAGCGCGGCACCCCGCGGGAGCCGCGGCTGTCCAGCGCGACACCCCGCGGGTGTCCAGGGCGGCACCCCGCGGGTGGCGCGGGGTTGTCACGCGGCACGTCCGGCTGTCTGGCCGACACCCCGCGGGTGCCGCGGGGGTGTCACGCGTGGCGGCGGCTTTCCCCCGCGTCGGCCGCTCGGCCGAGCCGAGCCGGACCGGCCCTGGCCGGGCGGGGCCGGGCCAACCGGGTCGGACCCGACCCGGTTTGGGCCAACCAGGGGGGGTCGGGCCGGGTCAGCCCGGGCCCGGACCCCCCCCCGTCTTCGGACGACTTTCGTTCAAACGCATGTAACTTGAGCTACGGGCCTCCAAACGACTCGCCGTCAGCGGCAACACAATCCTTGGAGCGACACGGTCGTTTCGGTTTGTCTCACTCAAGGTTTCGGAATACTTTGGGTTCATCCGGGTTGGTTCGTACACGAAACCAACCGGGCCCTCGGATCGGAAACGCTCATATCTTGAGCTACGGATGTCCGATTGACGTATCGTCAGCTTTTTTAGTTTCCTCTTAGGGAGACGGATCTTTTGACTCACTCCGCCCGGGGTTTGGGCCCGGGTGGAGTATGGTCGGGTTGGTTTTGCCTTAAAAACCAACCGGGCCCCTGGGACGAAAAAGCCAATAACTCTCAGACCGGGCGTCAGATTGACGCGCCGTCTGTTGCGTTGAGTTCCTGTTGACGATAAGGAACTTTTGGCATCCTTCGCACGAGTTTTGGATACAGTTGGTAGTGCCCGGGTTGGATCGCACCCGAAATACAACCGGGCCCCTGGAACGGAAAAGCGGATAACTTTCAGACAGGACGTCCGTTTGATGAACCTTCAGCGACGTTGACGATCACATTGAGAAACGGTCCCTATGAGGATACCCTATGAGAGCTCGGGGTACAGTTGAGATACGGCTGGATTTGGTTCGTTCACGAAACCAACCGGGCCCATGGGACGAAAAGGCTATTAACTCACAGACCGGGCGTCCGATCGACGCGCCGTCTGTTGCATTGAGACCCCTGTGACGAGGCGGTCCTTTGAGTTACTTCTTCATGGGACCTTGAGATACTTGGAGTATCGACTTGCAGCTCGTGGAGTGGACCCTCCCAGAGTCGTGCGTGCGGAGTACAGAGACCGTGTAGTCGACTGAGACCTGACGACTACTTGACCGACTCGACTTGGAGTGAGTTGACTAGCCCATTGGACGGAGCACTACTTTGTTTGGGTGTAGACCCATGGCGGACGGAGCACTACCTGTGTGATAGTGCAGACCCGCGGTACTCGTCCGGAGAGTACCTCAGCAGGCTACTAGGCGGTGTGCACTACTGTGTTTGGGTGACATACCTCGGCGGGAAGCACTACTGTGTTTGGGTGGCTGGCCCGCGGTACTCGACAGGAGGAGTACCTCAGCAGTCTTAGGTTAGTGAGTAGTACCTCGGAGTCGTGACAGGACCACTATACACTCTAGAGACGGAGCTCTTCAGTAGTTACAGTTTCGATAATGAAAATCCTGGTTTGAGCTGAGACTTTTGACCTTTGTGTTTCCTCGTGATTGAGATGGGTTACTTGATAACTTAGGTATATGTATGGGCATATACCTAAGTAGAGGTTATCTGTTGAGATATTCTTTGTGGTTATTCTTGTTGGATTTAGTGAGACCTTGAGGGTCTCTGGGTCCCTACTAAGTATCGTTATACTCACCCCTGCACGGGCTATGCCCGCACCTCGTTGTGTTGGTTGCAGACGACAGGCAGTGCTGACGGAGGCCGAGTGTTCGAGGACTGGACGGTACCCGGAGGTGTACTACACGACAAGTCAGTGTCCGGAGGTGGACTTCACGGCGAGACGACACTCAGAGGAGGTTGAAGGACGAGAGCACTGTGGAGGCTATCTGTACCTACCCTTCAGGTAGGATTCATGGTGGACGATCCAGGAGCTGCGCCATCTGTACCTACCCTTCAGGTAGGATCCGAGGAGGACGACCCAGGAGCCTCTTCCGTCCCTCCAGCTGTTGTACTTTGTTCAGTTGTTGTTGTAGATTCTTTTGGGTTTGTATTCTGGCCCATTTACTTTTCATCACTTCTTTTTGTACATAGTGTTTTACTTCCGCTTGTACTCTGTGGTGTTTTGTTACTTTTATAAAGGAAATGCCTTCCCAGTTATCAAGATTTACGCCTTTGGTGCTAGTCGCCAGCCCCTGACCTATGGAAGGCGGGCTTGGGGTAGTCACGGCACGGGCCCCGAGGACGGGTCGTGACAAAATCATCTCTATCAGACAGAATTAAGAAAGCATAGAAGGAAGAAAATGAGTTGTAGAAAAAGGTAGAGTTGGTTCAGAAGGGTAATTTTCCAGAATTTAACATTGATAATGATTGTGATTGGAGGTATGGAAAGAGGTTATGTGTGCCTTGTGATTCATAGTTGAAGAAAGATCTGTTATGTGAAGCTCATATTTCTTCATTTTCAGTTCCTCCTGGAAGTACTAAGATGTAAAGAGATCTTTGGGAGTACTACTATTGGGATGGAATGGAAAGGGATATGACTGACTTTACTCTGATGTGTTTGACTGGTCAACACGTTAAAGCAGAGAGACAGTTACTGAAAGGGATGCATCAATATTTACCATTTCTAGTGTGGAAATGGGAAAATAACCCACAAACTACATTGTGGGATTAATGAAGTCATCTCATAGTAGTAATCTAATCTGGGTTATTATTGATCAATTGACTAAATCTTCTCATTTTCTTCCTATTTGATATACATTATCTCTAGATAAAGTTTCTCCATTGTAGGTCAATGTGATAGTCAGGTTGAATATAGTTACCCAATTCAATGTATTAAATCAGTATACCATGTTCACTTTTAACTTTTGGAAAGGTCTTCAGATGTCACTGGGTACTGAATTAAATTTCAGTACAACTTTTCATCCTCAATAAGACGGGAAGTCTGAAAGAACAATTCAGACATTGAAATATACACTAATTGATTGATCAATGGATTACTAGGGAAGTTGTGACCAACAACATTATTTGGTTTAGTTTTCTTATTATAAAAATTTTCATTTCTGTATACAGATGGCTCTATTTGAGGAATTATATGGAAAGAATTGTCGAATTCTTGAATTTTGGGATGATGTAGGTGAATGAATGTTGATGGGACCAGAATTGTTAGATGAGATGGAAGAGAATGTTCTGTTTATTTAAAAGCACATGATAACCACTCAGAGAATGAAGAAAAGTTATGCGGAAAACTAGAGGAAGGATCTTTTTTTGAGGTAGGTAATCATATCATTCTCAATGTTTCACTATGAAAAAGTGTGATGTGTTTTACTATGAAGTGGAAGTTGAGTCCACTAATCATTGGACCCTATGAGATCCTAGAGAATGTTGGTTCAGTTTCTTACAATGTACAAATACCACCATGTTTATCCCAGGTGCCAAAAAAAATTCATGTTTGAATGTTTAGTAAGTATATGTTAGATAAATATCATGTTTTGAGTCCAAATGTAGTTTAGTTGGAAGACAATATTTCTTATCTGGATCAACATGTCAGGATTCTTGACCTCAGAGAGAAAATCTAGTATAATAAGGTGGTTTACCATCTTAAGGTTTTCTGGAAAAACATATGGTTGAAGGGGAAACATGGGAATCTGAAAATGATATGATGGATAAATACACCCACTTTTTTGACAAGTGAATAAAATTACGAGAATGAAATTTACAAAAGGGGGGAAGGATGTATCATCGCAGGTAAATAAATAATATGACATTAAAATATTTATTAATATTTGTGAATTAAAGATTAATTTTACTTTATAGGGGATGTTTTCTCTGATTGCATACTTAAAAAGAAAAAATAGGTTTCTCCGAAATGTTATGGTGTATCACTGCTGAGTGATACTAAAAATAATAATAATATAATATTATTATTTTAAATGGTAGTTAATTCCTCAACATTGTATATGAGGGAATGAACATAACTAACTATATTATTATTTAACATACTTTTAAATTTTTTTCAAATTTATCCAATAAAATATAGTGGATTAAAATGACAAAGAATGAAATTTTATGCCTAAATACTCTAATATTTTAAAATGGTAGTTTTATCGCCTTTTGATGGAGAACCCTGTATTAAATCCAGTTTTTTTCACTTTTAAATATTTCATTTCATAAATTAAAAATCTTCTTTAGAAGTGGGATAAAAAAATTTACTTTGGCTAAATTTTAGTATTTTTCTCATAATGTTCAATTTTTTAATTAATAGTGAAAAATACAACATTTTAAGTCAAAAATAGCTTTTCATCTAATTTACTTATATGTTCAGATTATCCTATTTGTTGGTTTTAAAGTATAACTAGATTATATATTTTCCATTTAATTCAATTTTGGTCATTCTTGGTAATTTAACTTTTAAATTAGACATATGTACGTGTCAATATTTTGGTATTTTTAATTTCTTAAAAACACGTATTTTAGTTTTGGCAAAGGGAATTAATTTTAAATTAATTTCTGCAACATATGTGTATCAAATTTGAAAAATCCTATTCCATATTTTAAATATGGATGTCCAAATTGTGTAAATAGGTACAGTTTAGTTTTAGACATTATGAATAACAATTTTAGTTAATATTTTATTTTCTATGGTTATAGGGTAAATCCGATAAATGGAGGTACAATATAACATTATTATACTATTAAATTATCCTAACATATTTAATATCCATATAGGATGAGATATTTCTGACGCTATACATCCTTGGGTTGATTTTAAAAACCCATGGAGCCACTTGGGTGTGAAAATGACATTTACTTACTTTTAATTTAATATTAAGTAAAATCTAATCGATAAATATATATTTTACTGAACAAATTTAAATATGGGATTATATAAGGGAACATTTAGACTATAAATATTCATTAGAAAGCTAAATATTTTTCATACATCATGGTATTTTATTAATAATTTTTATAGAATAAATAAATAAAACTATTTCTGACAGAATGATGATGTAGTGATTATATTATTAATGAATGATTTAAATAAATGACATTATAAATAATAAAATAAAATTATATAGAAACAATTTATTCCATAGAATAATTTTAGGGCTTATTATGATTTTTTATATTTTAATTTATGATTTTTGTTTGAAAGAATCAATTTGTTATGGAATTTTTAAAATGTCATGATATTAATAGTATAAAAATTCACATAAATTACTTTTAAAAAAATATTATTATATTAAATGATATGAAGTCATAAAAAAATTAGATTAGTCCAAATGAAATAGATAATGTTGTAAATGTCATTAATGAACCATTGGAGGTTCTATTCGAATTTTATGGTAACTATATTAACTAGGTAGTATGAATATACAGGAAGACATGGTAATCGTTAAATTTGATAACTAAGGGTTAAAGCTAAATTATAATGTAAAATTTGAAACCAAAACATGTTTACATAATATTTTCTAAGAGGATTTCCCACAATAATCCTCTTAATTTTGAATTATATGAGTTTAGAACCATTTGATAATCGAAATTCATTTTATAATAAAATAATCCTTCAAGACATTCCAAAAGTACCCCTCCTCCCTCTTATAAAATCTCATCAACATTAAAAATTACTCAATCCTCTCAAGACCCTTATCTTGTACAAAATCTTCTCCAATAATCTACCCAAAATTCTAATCATCCACCTAAATCCCTCTCATATGCATAAGGATATTTAAGAATTCTATTTGGATCAAATCAAAATAAGTTACCTAATTTGTGGTAACATCTTCTTTCAAGTTTCTTACCTTTATTTCTCCTTATCCACTCCCTATGTTACTATTTTTCTTTTTTACATAAAAAAAACATTATCTTCAATATACTCGGTGGTTTTTGTGGTAAGTATTTTAACTACACTTACACACATCTTCGTCTAATGGGTATATAGAATATTGTTTCCGTAGACTCTGAACTACTACCTCACGAAATAATGATTATTCAATCTTCTCCTACCCCCTCTTATGGTGGACATTATTATGGAACAATAATTTTATATATTATATATAATATATTTATTTTATCTCTATTGTTATTTAATTCTCAATTTCGAAAACTTCAATATGCTTTTCTTGTTGTATAAATATGATAATTTCATTCAAGGATGTACGTACTATCGCCCCTCAAAGTTATATGACTCATTCATGTTATAATTAAAATTTATAAACGATGGAATTAATGAATATATTGACCATATATAACATATATATTATAATTTAATTATCATATACCTATGTATCCTTTATTTTTCATATTATAAAGAAATGAATGTGGAATTTATGCATACGTACGGCATACCGTCTCCATTGAATGGGGAATTTAATTTCATATATCCAAATGTTATATTCTATTATAAATACATATATAATGGATCTAAATACATATATACTGGATATATATTATATATATGATATCTAAATTATTAATTTCATTATTATGATTATGGACTTTTGACTACATGGACAATTTTTAATTATAAAAAGTTCAATTTTGACTCATGTACCGAACATCGACAAAATAATCATTATGAACTCGAATAATTATATGAATATTATATAAATTTTATCAGTTATATAAAATGAATAAAAACATGAAAACAGTTCTTTATATTTTAGAAATTAAATTAATATTATTATTCAGGAAGAACAAGGAACATACATGAAAAGTTAGACTCGATGTAAGGGACTTTGTCCCAATATCCGTTCATTGAGGTATATCATGATTTCATGCACACTTATTATCCTATAATATGTATATTAAAAACTTTTGAATAATTATATATAGAATTAGTATGCTATCATGATATCTAAAGTCCCTTTTGAATTTATTCCATATTTATTTTTATTCAAGTGTTTCTCATGTGGTAAGGGACTCTTTATCTAAAAAATCATTTTAAATGTTTTAAACATTTATTCTTCTAAATAGATATATTTATTTTCCATGCTATAAAAATGGTTGTAAGGACTTATTTATAATGATATTAGTGTTTTAATTCAGAAATTATATTCAATAGTTTTAGAGTTGTATTGGAAACTTTGATTCAAAACTATTCATTTTTAAGATTCTAAATGAACTGATTTAATAAATATCATGAAATGCTATCATTTGATTGCAATGTGGAAATGTTATTTTTTTTTCTTTTATGATTATTTTATGTGTTATTTTTACGTAATGGTACTTTTAAATTTTATGGGCTTTTATGTGATAAACCAAATGACTGGTGGATCCGTGATAAACCAAGGATGGGTGGTTACGTTATAACCTCCATTGCATTGGGTTTGGACGTCGGCCAAATGGATATTCCATTTTGTGATATGTGTTATATATTTCTGAATTGTTATTATATTTCGATATTTTTATGACTCATTTACATTTATATGCTATATGATTACTTTTTGTGGGATTTATGGTAATCGTTTGTTTACAAAAAGGTTAAGAAATGAGCTTATACTTAGTGAAGTGTTTTTTCTACTTCATAAAGGTGAATTGTTTTAATTTATTATTAATTATTCATGGTTTACTTATTTGTTTTGAGAAACTAACATTTATCCTTCTTTATGTATCCCATATTGATGTTGTTTTTATCATCCAATGTTTTGAAATGTTTTTCAATGGACTAAAAGATGAATAGGGTCAAGGATGGGATCAAGGAATCGTGATGATATTGAAATTATGGAACTAAACATATATCTTTTAAAATATTTTTTTATGTAAAAAATGGATAGTTAGTAGATGTTACTACATGTAATATTCATTTTGTTATTTATATGTTATGACATAATTCTCTAAATCTCTAAACCGGAAATGATCCTCAATATGAATTAATAACTTTATTCGTGATTATACATCTAAGGTTAGGGCCATACATGAATAATGTATTTAAGCATATATATATTATATTAATGATATTAATGATATTATGATAATTTAGTAATGATAATATAATACTATCATTCTCTCTATAATGATCATTGAATTATGAAAATGATACTCATGCATATCTATGACCTATCGTTTTAATGATTATAATGTATTTGATTTTACATAACAACAAATATTGTTATGATTTAAAAGTATAACTGATATATAATGGTTATATAAATTTAGTTAATATTATTCTTAAGATTACATACTATGAGAACATTATCTATTGACATAAAACAAAGTTCATTTTTGACAAAAGTAATGAATATCGACAAAACATCTAACATGAAAATAAATTATTTATTAATTCTTATAACATGAAAATATGTGACATAAACAGAAGAATAAAAATTAAAATAAATTTCTCATTAACTTTTAAATTAACCTATTATTATTATTTATCATTATAATAAGGTATGTGACAATTCAGATTCACGGTAAGTGACTCTTTATGTAAAACATTATTTTAAATGTTTTAATGATTTAATATTCTAAATATTTAACTATCATGTCCATGATTTAAAAATGGTTTTATGGATATATTTAAATTTACCTGAATGTTTTAAAATGGAAATTTTTTTTAACATCCATAAAATGATTCAAATTAGTATGGTATAGTTTGATTTTAAAATATCCTTTAAATGATACTATTTGAAATATTTTTATAAAATCCCATTGGAATGTTTCTTTAACATATACATAATGAAAAACATTTCCAAATTTCACGATAAATGAATTATTTAATGTCTCATTTATAGGTTTTCATCTTTTCGTTTAGGGAAACTAGTTTCTCATTATTTGTATAGTTGTTATATTTTAAATGTTATTTTTATGTGAAAATGGTACTTTGATATCTTAAAGAGTTGTAAACATTTGGTTAGAAGATTTGTAAAGTTTTTAATTCATGACTTGGTTCTTGAAAATTTAATATGATTATTTAAGAAACATTATAGATCACGGTTGTTCCCAATATAGATTACATGATGGTTTGATCCCCATTATAGCTCAATAAAGACAGGTGAGCCCGATATAACTTTTACGAATTGTGAGCCCCATTGTAGATCTCTAATGCATTGGGTACTCTCTAAATGGAAGTTGAATGCATGGTTATTCAATTTTTAATGGTGATTGTAATTTTGTTAAGGTAATGATGTCCAAAGAAACTTATGAAAATTTTCTTGGTTTTCTAACATGTTTTTAATAAATGGGTTTTAATGGGTTTTCATGTTTTCACTTGACTAACAATTTATTTTATTTATGTAAATTAGAGATGTTTTTGTGCTCATCCAATGTTTTGTGATTTTATTTCACATGGTATAGGTTTGGTTATGATAAAAAATAAAATCTAGTTGGATATTATGAATATTTTTATGAAAAATAATTGAAATTTTATTTTAAAAGTTGTATATTTTATAAAAAAGGATATTGTTTTAGTTGTATACATTTGTATGAATAATAGATGTTATGTATGAATTATGGCCAAATTATATAAATATATCAACCATATATGTAACTCAATTTAAAGAAAATTAATTTTTTTACTAAAACTCAAGATTATGCAGTGTTTAATTATTGGGAAATATAGATGGTACAATATGATGGTTTAGTCAACTTCGAATTTTATGATGTTTTCTTAAGAGTTATATATTTCATCGGGCTTTTATAATTTTAAGAGAGATCATAAGTTCAATATCATAGAAACCTATTTAAAGGATTTATGTAATGATATTTTATAGTGAATAACGATATTTTTGGAGACATTAATTTGTGACGAAATTAGGGTTTATTGCTTTTTGTGGATAAAAATATAAAGGAATGAGATAAAAAATAAGATTAAGACCTTATATGGTTATTTTTTTAGACCTTATCAAATTTTTGGAATGTTATAAGAATTATTTCTTTTTTGAAAAAGGATCTCCCACATGATGTGTGACAACCCATCACGTCCAGTAATGCCACGATATTAAAACCACAACTGAAGGGTGATAAGGGTTAAACACCTACCACTGGAGTAAGTGATGTCTCAGGTAAGTATGAATTTTTATTTTTAGTTAAATGAACTTATATATAAAGAATTAGTTGATTTTGGAATGTATATTTTATCAAATATACTACCATTGTCTTAAAAAAGGATTTCGTGATTAAATGATAAAGGTTATTTTGGGAAAAGATTACAATTTTGGGAAATATTTTTAATTAATGTATATATAATAATATGGAATTTATTGTAGAAATAATGGTTGAATTATCTTTTATAGGAAAATATGATTTTATGGTAAATCATGTTATTTATGGAAATTGATAGAATACTTAGAGATTATGTTATTTCTATACATAAATGTTTTTTCTGATGCATTAAGAGTGATAAATATTATTTTGAGACAAATGTCACATATATCATAGAAGATTATGAAATTAAAACATTTTTCGGTTTTAATCATAGTCTATAACATTTCTGAGTAATTTTAACTATAGACAATTTTTTGTTTAACATTGGTTGGCACTATTATATTTTCGATATTGAAGTATAATTTCATGTATGGTTTATTATTTTTGGGGAATTATATTTTTTATACCAACAATTATGGGGTTCGTTAATTTATAAATACAACAAAAATTGATTTTAATCCTTATGTTGATTATGTAATTATCTAGATGTTGGTTCTAGTGCTTCATGTGATAAATAATCGTATTGAATACAAATCACTTGTATAAAAAGATGAATTTGGGCTGTAAGTAGATTAAAATATGAAACTTTACATTTCATGTAAGTATGTATCCTAATTTTTTAATACAAATAGTAAAATAATTCTTCAAATCCATGCAATAGTTATTGAAACAAAAACGTTCTCCGTTTATTTTCATCAATGGTCTTTGGACCCATCATATATTTATGGTTTTGTGATGGATAAAATTCCCAGGACTATGTTCTCTATAAATATCCATCAGAACATGATAGTTATCATTACTTTTTATATCCATTTTTTCATACATGAAAGTATCATATGTTAAGTATCATGTTACCTTCAAACTATTTTTATATTATAATGTAGAAGTTTCATTGACACTTTTCCCAATGTGGGTATTGAATATTTTATATTTTGAAAAGTCAAAGGCTAGTTTTTTATCCCATGTTAAAATTTCAAGGGAAAATTTTATTAAAGGGGTGTATAATGTAATATCGAAATTTTTAAAATATAAATTCTATGTTTGATATCATATGTGATATGACGCACCAAGATTAAAAAATAAAATAAATAATATTAAAATGTAACGGTTAAAACCATTAAATTAGAATTTCGAGAAGGAATATTTTTAATTTAATTATGAAAATATGGTTTAAACCCTAATATGACACTAATTATTTTGGGAACAATAAGTTAAAAATGAATGTAAAATTAATTTTATAATATCCATAAACAATCTTTATGAAAAAAAATATTTAAATGTGCACAAGTGTGTTTTATACAAATAAATAATAAACTTAATCTTATCGGATTATATTAATGTAATATTTAAATAATATATTTAATATAATATATAAAATTAAACTAATTTTTTTCTCAATACATGGTATAAGAAAAAAAATCCATTTTCAATAATAAAAGTATTATTTTTCTAAAAAAGGTAATTTTACCGCATTTTGATTGTGAACGTGTTTTAAATCTTGTTTTTGACTATTTCATTAAATATATTTGAAAATGTAAACTGATTTATATAAATTGTTATGTCAATATTTATTTAGTTGATGTTCTGAAATTTTTCTAATAAGAATCATGTTTTAATGAATAGTAAAAAATGATGCATTTTAATTGAAAACTACCTTTTCATAAAATTTATTTATATTGTTTAATTTTTATTTTAATTGCTTTAATGTAAAAATATATCAAATTTTAAAATATAATACTATTTATGTGTATTTTAATCAATTTCAATTATAAATTGGATATAAAAACTTTATGATCTTTTGAATGTCTTTCATTAAAAACAAGTTTCCCCATTCCATCATAATGAATAATTTTTAATTAATTGCGGAGAATTATTGATTATTAATTTTGAGAGATATATTAAATATTTGGAATAATAAGGTACAAATTATTAAAATATTAACTATTTATTTTTGGACATTATGAATAGTAACTTTAGTAAAAAAATTATTAACACTGTTTAGGGAAAATCATGTAATTAACGGTCAAAATAAAATAATAACTGATATAAAGGACCCTAAAATTCATCATAATTGAACTGGATTATTGTGGGTCATCCAAAATGATCCTATTGTAGATTATATAACCTTTGGAAGACACTTGAGTTAGATTATGAAATTTATGTTTTTAAATTCAAATAAACAATCAATATTGTCACACTATTGTTTTAAAAATGAAACATATTATAAATGTAGTGTTCTATAATTTATATGTTGGAAAATAAATATATTTTTGAAATATAAATTTTTTTACTACATTAAGGTAATTTATTTTAAATTTTTAGGAGAATAATAAATAAAATAAATTGAGACACAATGATGATGGAGTATTTTCTTCATTAAATGATGAATCAAATAAATGATATTAAAAATATGAAATTTGAAATAATTTTATATAATTTATTTCATAAAATAATATTTTGAATGAATTTGAACTTGAATTTTTGATGTAATTATGTCTTCCATAACATATTGAGTTGATATTATATTTTTAAATGTCAAATAATTAATACTGAGGGAACTGACGTTAATAATATTTTAAAATAAATAATATTTTTTTAAATTATATAAAAATAAAAAATATCCTTCATTCTATTAATTGGGTTATGTACTAAAATTTCATAAATAAATCATTTAGTGGTATTTTTTCATGTTATGTTAACTATGTTTACTTTAAAATTATAAATTACAAAAAAACATTGTAAGGATTAAAAATGTATAATAAGTGTTAAAACAAAACGACAATGATTATAATAATAATTGTAACCTATATAATTATCAATGGATTAATTTATTTCTAAAAATATTAATCCTGTATGTAAAATAACTAAATTTTAACCCATTTTGAATCTAAAAACAATTTCTATTAGTTTAATACTTTGAAAAATTCCAAGAGTTCCCATCTACTCTGTTATAAAAGGGATGTACATCATATAATTTCATCACAGTTAAAAAACTATTTTTATTATAATATACATTCTAAAATACATTCCAAGAATCCCTATGCACATTATTGTGTCATTTATTTAGAAATAAAACCCTCATTTTTGGATTTAACATGATAATCAAAGGAAATATCTCGAAGAAGAACAATCATTTTTAATTAAGTACTTCTAATTTATTTTCCCATCCACATACATAAAATATTATTCATCCATGATGACATAATAGCTAAAATATTCAAAATATATTTATATGTTATTATGTTAATGTAATTACCTAAATGCAACTCCAGTTCTATCAAACGGGGAAAGAATTAATTGTGTGTGAATACATCTGAAGTATCACATCCACAAACCAATATAATTCATTTTCCATTACCAACTATGTAGACTAGTTATAATGAAAAAACTAATGATTATATATGATATTTGTAACATTTTTATTATTATATTACAATAATATATCAATTATGTTCTTACCTTAAATTCTCTTAAAAATGATAACATTGTATGTGCGTATGTGAGAACTATCATCACCATGAAGCTATGTGATTAATTTTTAATCATCACATAAAATTAATAATATATATAATTATATTTAAAAAATATATATAATATTAATGACATTTTTATAATTATTGAAATATAAAATTGTATTTACTTTATTTCCATAATGATCGTTCAACAATTAAAATGTTACTCATGTTCACATATAACCAATCGTCTTCGAGATTATAACATAGTTAATTTTTCCTAAACATGCATAATGTTTTTATTTAAAATTATTATTGAATAATAATGATGATAAAACTGTATTGGATATTATTTTGTATATGACCTAATAATGACCACATTGATTATTTACATCATACCAATATCATTTTCGACTCAATTACAGAACGTTTCAAAACATCTAACATGAACATAAATAATTTTATAATTGTTATAACATAGTAATAAGTGATATAAATGTAGCATTAAATATGAAAATATTGTTCTAAATCAAATTGAAATTGAACATGTGGTTAATATTAATGAATATAAATACAGTACATGATGATTCAGACTCAAAGTATGGTGGTCTTTATGTAAAATGTAATTTTAAATGTTTTGATGATATATTATTCGATATATTTATCTCTCATGTTAATGTGTTAAAAATCGTTTTTAATGAATTTATGTTTTAATTAATGTCATAAAATTCTAATTTTTAAATTTCATTCAAACTTTTCAACGTTTTATGGGTTATTTTTACATTAAAAGTTATTTTAAAATATAATCGTTCAAATATTTTTACAACGCCTTGATGGAATTATTTTTACCATATACATCATGAACATAAATTCCACCTTCAATAAGTATTAATTATTTAATATTTTCATTATATGTTTTTATATTTTCTTCCAAGGATGTGGTATTTTATTATGTGAGTTGTTTTTAGTATTTAAAAGTGATTTTCACTTGAAAATGGTATTTTGATATCTAAAAGAATTTTACAATAGTGTTTAAAAGGGTTTTATGTGTTTTAATCATGATATAGTCCTTGGGAATTATATACGAAGGATTTGGCACCATTATTTCTCATGGGTGAGCGTGATTTAACTTATAAAAAGGTTATAGTATCGTTATAGATCATGAAAAATGGGTGTGCCCAATATAGCTTATTCAAAGGATGATCCCCATTATATATCTCCAATGTATTGGATACTCCAGTGAAGGGAGTTAACTGTATGGTTATTCAATCATTAAGGTTGAATGTAAGAGTGATACGATAATGATTTTTAAAGGAACCTATGTGATTCTTATATTCATTCCACGTAGTTTAAAATAAAATGCTCTAATGGTTTTTAATGTTTTCACTGGACCAATTCTTTACATTTTTTATATCCCATAATGAGATTTTTGTGCTAATTATATGTTTTTAATATTTTAAAGTTATTAAGATTATCAAGGATAATAAAGATGTCCTGATGAAATTATTGAAGGCATTTCATAAAAAAAATCATGTATTATATTAAAATGGTTTCCTTTGATGAAAAAACTATATAATGTGTATATGTGTCCATATGTAATTTATGGGTCTAATTCTTACATTTTTTTCCTAATTCCCTAAATCACAAAACTGAAAAGATCCTACAATACAAATTATAGTTTAATAACACTATAATATGATATAATTATGGTGGGGCCCAAAATTTATATTCAAAATATATTTGATTTTAACATCATGTTTTACATTCATGAAATCAGTAAATAGTTATAAAAGTAGATCTAGAATAACAAGTCCAAACATATACAAAAAAAAGTGGTTATTACCCAAAATGTAATATTAACATGGAATTGTTAATAAATGTGCAGTATCAAGTGATAATAAAATCATATATGGTATTGTGTATAATAATATGTTTATGTGGTTTATGTATAATAAACATATATTTATTATGATGTATGTTATATCATGTACAAAAATTTCAAGAATTTATGTAAGGGGTTTGTCATATAACTTTTATTTCAGTGAGATATATGTTATATTTATCCCATTTTCTAATTTTGTGTAGTATATACATTCTAAAGACAATTTATATTATTAAAATCTTTGATTTCCTGATATTAAATGTTTTAATTGACATTATTCAATCATGGGGATCACAATGTAGAAGTTTATGTTTTATGGGAATTTCATTTCAATTTCATATATTTGTGAGATACATGCCATATTCAAAACTCATTCCCATTATGTGGTGTATAAAGTCCCATGAATTTATTCTGTGATTATTATTCATAAATTTATGGTTATTTATATAACCATATGATTATCTATCATTCAAGAGTTTGTGGTTCAAATGATACCAAATCGGTAATGTAAGTTTGTCTCAAGTTTCCCGCATTGAGACACATAACATGTTATGCAACAAGATTATTATATGATGTGTATATAATTCCCATGAATTTATTATATTAATATTATTATTAAATTTATGTTTATTTACATATATATCTTATTACATCTCTTTCATGGGGATTATTGTTCAAATGTAACCAAATCGATTAATCAATTTTGTCTCAATTTTCCTTCATTGAGACATATGAAATGTTATGAAACAATATTATTATAATATTTGTACATTTTACACATTGAAATTATAAATAATTAATATAATTTTTTAAAATATATTATCAGATTTACGTGTTGTAATTATTTTATTAGGATTAAGATTCAAATGTTTCAAAGTGGTATGGGGCACTTTGAAATATTTTAGGATTATTTTCCATAGGATATAGTTTAAATGATCCTTTCAAAATTATTTTCCATCTAATATGAAATCCTTGTATATAGTTTATATTATATTAGGTAAAGTATCTTAGGATAAAATTATTATTCTTTATTTGAATTATTTTCATTTATAACGGAAATGTTTTTATGGAACCCAATTCACTTCTATAAAATTTACCATGATAAAATTCTGATGAAACCCACTTATCTTCATGGATTATTCTATGATGAAAGTATTGGGAAGGTTTTATCTTTTTCATAGGTTATGATTAGATGAAGTATTCATAATACTCATTTCATTTCGTGGATTATTATATGATATTTTTGAATCCCATGCCTTTTATAGGGCATGATATAATGATTTTTTTTATTATTTTTTGGTGTAGAGATGAATGATTTTATTATGTAATTGATGGGACCTTAATATACACAAAATGCATTTGGTAATGGTTTATATCTAATGAATATGATATTTATTTAATGAAGAGTAAAATCGGCTTAGTATGATTGGGATAAAATGAGAAACTATCTTGGTTCAGTATGATAAGGATAGAATGACGAGTGAACTCAATTGAATATGAGAGATATGGAATGGGGATTGATTTTTTTTTGTGTAGGATAGAGATAGAATGAGGACTGAACTTGATTCAATATGACACAGTTGGAACTAGGAGAGAATTCTGTTCAGTATGACATGGCTAGAATTAGAACTGAATTTTTTTTAGTATGACAGGGTAAGAACATGAAGTGAACTCGATTCATTATGAATGTGATGGAATGTGGAGTGAAATCAATTAAAAAATATAACTCTATAATGAAATGTGAATCTAGTTCAAAAAAGGCATTTTTCACTATTATTGTATTTAGAGTGAACCTTGACTACTAATACGGTTTAGGAGTGATCTTATACCACTCGTATGGATTTGGAAGATATGTCTTGGCTACTATGAAAATCACATTATATCATTATGTGTCTTCCATAATCCCATGCCTTATTCTATCATGGATAATTACATTGATTTCTTTATGATTCATGTCTTATTAATGGCTAATACTTATTGGATGGTTCATTTTTATTTTCTTTGAAATGTAGGGTATGAGCATATAATTTTATTATAATGTTCTCAAAACCCAATAAACATGATTACAGTTTCATAATTACCATGTTTACCCATACTAAACATCCAATATCACAACTTTTTATGTTTCCTTTCCTGAGGCTAGGAAGATATATATTATGTATGATGTGTCTAAGATAGGTGATAGTCATGAAGCACCTATTGGGAGATAATTTACCTCACTTATATTGTAGTGTATATTATTCCATGATTCAAATGGGACTAAACTAATATAGTCTTTTGGAATATTAATTTGTAATGTATTATGTATTCTGAAAAAATGATACAATTTATAGGTATGTTAAGCTGGTGTCACTAAATAAAAATTACCCCTTGCTCGTATTCCACATATAATATTTATACATTTTAATACTTTTATACAATACTATACATTACATAGACTATAGTGATAACATCATATGATGGTCCCCTCATGAAACCACATTATACAAACACATGGGCATCCACAAGCCACAGCACCTTGCAGTAGCAAACCGACATTGCGACATGGATTCTCACTCATTTTTATGCACATGTGAAATGTGTGCACCCATGCGCCTGTGTAGACTTGGCTATCACAATACACAATTTCCCTTATGGATGGATAGTGGATGAACATAATACCAAACTAATTAGAGGATTCATGGTGTCCATTTATAGGGCTATGTGGTTGTAATATTTCTCTAACACCTAATAATTATCTATGTGTAAAATTCTTAAAATATAGAATTTTAAAAAATACCCTTCAATATAGAACTATATAACAATTCCATATCTTCATATTCAATTTTTCGTCATGTGAAATGTTATTTTTCATGGAATTCATATTCATTATTTATTATTTTAAACAAGTTTTTGTTATTAAACACTAATGAATAATGTCAAAGATATTTATGACTAGTTAAAAAATCACAATGAAGATGTATAATAGTAATTATTCACACATAATCATAAACACCTCACCTTCTTTTATTATAGTATATAATAAATATTGACATTTTACTCAAAAAATAAATTACAAGTCTATATGGTTCTCTAAAAGGCTTCTTGTTATCGATTATTGTATGCATGGTAGGATCAAATACGTAATATGTTCTGTTCCAGGAAAAATGTATATAGTGTACAACCATAATTTGGGGATATATTTTGGTGTCGGGTATTGGGATCCTTAGTAACATGAATACATGGAGGGAGTTCATGGGACATCAATGTTGTTTAAAATATGATTTCACTTAGAGTCTGACACGGTATATGGTAACCCATAAACAATTGGAAGACACCAGGAATTATTCATATTTTGTCAAGGTGGTTATCCATTTTAACATTGTTTTTTGTGTGAGTTATAATGAGTGATGATTTTGATATGTAAATGTGTAAAAATACTAGTGTTAACCATTGAAATATATTATACATAGAGTACGAGTTGATTTTTCTATGGAAACATGATTGAATTGTAGACCTGGAGCGATAATTATAGTAAATTCTAATAATTCAGCTCTCATGGGTGATGGGTTTTAACTCATGATAGTTGGGAATAATTGTCAGATGACCATTGAATCCCATTTTAAACTAATAAACTAACTATCATGGTGTGGGGATAAATGAGTTTATTGTGTACCTAAACTATAAAAATTTGAGTTTATGTGATTGTATTAATCTATTAATGGTAGATTTGAATATGTAGAAGTATGAAAAATTAGAGTCACATGTGAAAGATGGTTCACCAACAATAATATATTATATTTTAAGTAATTTTTTAACTTGTGAATATTAATGAACTTGAAATTTGTATTCACTACTAAAAATTCTGGTTTTTGCGCCTGCAGAAGCGGGCGACTGCCATTGGCGGTCGCTAAAGAAGCTATTAGCGACCGCCAATGGCGGTCGCTTATACGAAACTAAAAATCCAGCGCGATTTTTTTCCCGCGCGCGCTTCTTCTTCTTTCCCTCCTATACTTTTGCCGCTGCAAATAGTCACCGCTGCACACCGCCCCACGACGCCGCACGCCGCCGCATGCTCCCACACGCCGCCTCATTCTGTCGGACGATTCTTCCCTCGTGACCACCGCCCCATGCCACCGCCGCCGCACGCACCCGCCACACGCTCCCGCACGCCGCACGCCGCCGCACGCACCGCCCACCGGCCGCCGTGTGTCCGCCATAGCCGGTGGGGAAGGTCTGTGTCCCTGCAATATGCCGCGAGACGAGAGGAGACCCGCATGCGCCTGTTTCCTTCATGTGAAACAGTAGCGACCGCCATTGGCGGTCGCTAAAGGGCTTTACCGACGAAGCAACAGCGACCGCCAAAAGCGGTCGCTGGGCGGTCGCTAAATCCTTTTAGCGACCGCTTTTGGCGGTCGCTAAAACTGCTATTTCCAGTAGTGATTGTGGAGTACTATGATGTCATATACCCTATAAGGATGAATTTGGGGAGGGTATACATCGATACTATGATAAGGGATATTGAATGTGATTTTTAGTCAGTAATGTTTGTTTATTGATAAGTTAAATACTATGGTGGAAACTCTACCATCGAGAGTTCGAATTCGTGACACTTTTTTTTAGAAAATTTCAATTAACGTTAGGGGTGTGGTGTTGGAAGAACCATCCCAGAGGTGGTAGTATTTTAGTATTGATCCTTGGTTGTAAGAGGATATGTTAATGTAGTGAAAGATAAATTCCCATATTTTGGAATAAATCCATGATGTTTATGTTAGGTCTATTCATTTTTTTAATTATTAGCCATTAGTTTTTGGATGATGTCATAGTTTCATGACAAGGTATGAGTTTAGGGATAGGATCAGTGTGATGATTAGTCCAATGAATATTTAATGAATCTTGGAATTTAGATGGGATGAATATGAAAGGGTTTAATCATGATAATGATTGAGTTTTTATAATGGCACAATGTTTTCCAGAATTTAGTGTTTTGGACATTCTCATGTGCATCGTCGAGTGGTCCAGGGTTTAGTCTAAAAAATGATGTCAACCGTCAGTGTGTGCTTTTAATGTATTAGATATTCATGAATGTCACATGGATTAGAGAATTTTCTTGATATTGATTATTAATTCAACACTATTTGTAGGGTGTTTTAGGGTTTCATTACAAGTAAATGTAGTGGGGTAATGGATATAAATATATCAGAATAATTTATTGTGATGGTCATATATTTATTAATACATTTAATTTATTAGATGACAAGTGTGTTTCAAAGAATGTTTCTCAAGGTATCAATTGTTTTAGTAACTCCACTAGTTTGGTTGGGTTGTTTCCATGACCATGAATAATAGAATATTTAAAATTGGACATTTATTAGATCATTAAGGATAGTTCAAATTATGGGAGAAGGTTATGGAGATTTATTATATAAGAGAAGTCTTATGGTGTAGTTTCTATAACATATGACATATTAATATGATTTTATTTTTTTAGTCATTTTATGAAACCATCTATTTCTTTTTATTTTTTTATTCGGGATTTTTATACGTTTTTATGGAGTAATAGTTTGTTATACCACATTGGATAACATTTCACCATGATGGGCAGGATTACATCGTGAATGTGGGGGATCATGCGACAATGCACTGCATAAGAATAGATTATTTGTGATGGGGACAAACCAGAATACAATTGGGTGGGGTTTTTCAACAAAATCCTTATAATATCATAATTACTATGACATTAGTTTTTTTGTCACTGTAGATAAATCATTCTGATGTGTAGTTATTGGTCACAACAGAATGTTTAAATTGTATTATTTAATGTTATTATGGATTTATACATTGCGTTGTGATGCGTATGGACACACAGTAATGTGTACCTATAAAATTTTTTATGATTTAATTAATAAATATAAATTATAAATATTTTATAGATGGGAGAACCCCATTTAATTTCATCTTGATCGAAGGGGATCTTCATCCCCTAACTACATATCTCAATTCCATTCTTTATTAACATGGGAATATTTAATGCCATTTGTTTAAATAGTGGAAGGTACTCATTCTATCCTTTAGCCCCTCAAATTCACCACACAATAACCTATATTTAGGTCACAAAATCTAGTTATTAGGTTCTTATTCCACTAGATAATGGTGTAATAATGTTTTTATGATTATATTTTTGTTTGGAATGGCTATAGGAGGCTTATGATATGTTAATTCATGTAGTGGATAATAATTTAATTGATGGAAAGCTTCATTATTTATTGATTAATATATTTTAAAAAATTATGAAGGAACTAATAGGTGATTTGAAATAGAGATTTGAGGATTTTTGGTTGGAAATGGCCAGATTCACACTAATAGCGATTTTTACCATATTCAATACATTTTAATAGAAATTGGAGGGAAACCCTGTGATTTTTAAATAATAATTCCACATAGAACTAACATTAAAAATGGTTAATAAAAAGAAATTATGTATTAAATATAGTGTTTTATTGATGGTGTGACTATCCTGTGGAATATGTATGGTAAAATATATCATGGAGACGATGGTTGGGATTGTATAATGTGAAGAGGGAATCACTTTCAAAAGGGGTAGCTTAATTATTATTACAGGGTCTCTCTTAAATAAATACATTATATGGTTTGGAATTTATTTTATGGATTATATGAATGGGTAACTGGGAGTGAGTTTCTAGACATAGAACAATGGTTGAGTTTAATTATGTGGGGAGTTAGCTATAAATTAATAAGATATTTACTGATTCGTCAATTTCTCATAATTTAATATATAATTAAAAAAGGAAATTTTATATTTGAGGGAGGAATAAATTAACGGAATTCGGAACCTAATTAGTGTGATTATAAATGAGTTATGGACATGAGGAACTATTAATATATTACTAATTATTTTATGATCACGTAGAGTTTAATTTTGAGGTGGGATTAATTATTTTCCCAGTATGGAGAATGTTCTATGATCATAGGCTGGTTTGTAAGGATGTCCCATAGTGGAACCAAACATGCATTTAATGAAATTTTTGGGAAGAGAACTAACTATAAAGATCATTGTTGTTCCGTTAAACCATATGGGTTGAACATGTGGTTCCTGATGGGAATGTTTCCTTAGTAATGTGATGATACACTTCTAGAATTGAACTATGAGGGGTTTGTTGTCCAAAACACACGTTGTGATTATTTTGTAATCCCTTGACTGTTCCATAAAAATATAATATAAATTATTGGTTTGGATAAGTGTTCATAACCTTTAAAATGGAATATTAGTATTATTAGATCCTATATAGCATTTACTATGTGATAAGGTTGGGTATTGGGTGTCTCACCATGCCAAGGATAACCTAGCCTGATGCATGTTTCATAGGCCTACAATGTTATAATAATGTGTATCCTAGTGAGTATTTTTTTATTTAGTTATTCCAAATTCATGATTTGATGAATCTTCCACCATGGTTATACTGGTGTTATTATATTTATTATGATTATGTGGACAAGACAGCAACCTTTGGTGTTTTATAATATTATTGATATATTTTCACCAAATGATTATTTATTGGGTGATAAATTATTCATCAAATTTATATAAATAATGAAATATCATCCACATTAGGAAGTGTTTTTGGTCTTGTATAGTTCATCTTAGTTGAAATGTAGGTGGTTATCATCTACTCACATTGTGAGTTGCATAGATATATCATTCTTCTTAGGAGTTATGTATCTATAATAAATCATTTACATTGGGTTACGTGTTCTCTTAATTTATCATTACTCATGGGGGTTATGATGAAATGATGAATTATTCACCTTGGGGATGTGTTATGATGACATGCCATTCCAATTTGGGATCATGTCTTAGTGACGAATCAATTACATTGGTGATATATTCCAGCAATTTATATTTCATCTTTGGGATTATGTTTCAGTGATGAATCATTCACCATGGTGGTTAGTTATGATTAATGAGTAGATCAATTAGAATTTTATCCTTCACTACAGATGTTTTCAACATTTTGGTTATGTTGGTGACACATCATTCACCATAATGGTTATGTATTGATGATACCATGTTCACCAAAGGGATTATGCATCGGTGATAAATCATTCACCGTTGGGTTATGTTTTTATGACACCTTGATTACATGGGATTATATTATGGTGATGTTTACTTCACCTTATATGATATAATGGTTACACCTATTTTATTTTACAATAATTTATAATGATAGACAATTAAACATGGATATTTAAAAGAGTGGTGGTAGATTGTTCCCATTCATGTTATGATCATACCATGGGAGAATTGTCTAATTATAATATAGGTTGAAGTTGTATTGATTGATCAATTAAATAAGAGTTCAGGTATTCTATGTATGATAGGTTTATTTTATGAGATGTTTATAGATTCTAAAATATTGATTTATTGCTTGAACAAACAAAATAGTTTTCAGTATGGTCATTTTTTGTGCATAATACTTTTTAGACTCATACAATCTGTGGTATCATTGGTACACATACAATACTAGTGGATAGCAAACAAGATTCTGTGATGGACATAGTACTATTAAATAAGAGAGTTGATCCATGATGGATTATAAAAACAATTTCATGGTTATAATGAGTAAATATTAAGGCACCCATTTTTTATCTACTATTTTATTCCAATTTTGTTGATGATTGGCCCATTCAGATACATTTCATATATTGTATGATTGGATAAACTACCCCTATAAAATATATTATAACAAGGTAGTTATTGTTTATATTAATGATATGAAGTCAACAATATATTCTCTATAACACATTTAGGATATATATATTTTTATTGATGTTATTTTATTTTTCAGTCATTAGGTTATGATACTACATAGTTTAACCTCCATACATGGTTTATTTCAATCTCATTACTAGTTTCCAACCTATGTTGTATAGTGATGCCTAACTGAGTTCATGTGAATCTCTATGGATTATAACCATTTATGATGAACAAGATTAATATGTTATAATGTTTTCACCATTTATTTGAAGAACGAGTGATCATTGGCTAATGGTGATTGGGGAAAGGGTAATTGGAGAATTTAATTTATTTTATAATGGGGATTGGTTTTTAATTTAGTTGTTAGTTTTTTATATTATTTAAGGTATTTATGAATTTGAATTCATGGGGATTATTTAAATTTCTTTAATGATTTATGGAGTGTTTTATCTTTTTTGAGTGTGTGTGTGTGGTGGGGGTGAATTTTTCACAATGGAATGAGAAAATTCCTCTATATAATCATTTACCATTAGTAATTTTAGGATACGTTATGGTATATATAATTATTCAATCTTGTATCGAGGCCATGATTTAGAATTCAAGTCAGGTTTTGGTATATATTTTACACCACTAAGATTATTTCATTGACTAAATGTGTTCTGATTCTCCCTAGTTAGCGACTGATGAAAAAAAACCTATCTATTAACTAATTAATAACCTTATTGGTGACAATGAATTGAAAATGGATGATAATTTATATATAATAGTATCCAATCTTGGAATTTTTTAATTTCTATCATGAACATTTTAGTATCTATTTCCTTGGTTCTACTTCCTTTTTCCTTTTAATTTCTCAAAAAATAATAATTTTTAATGATGTTTAAATAATATTCAACATATGATATTTTAAAATTTTGATTATAAACAATCAGTTCTAAAATTTCTTAAATAGAGTGATTTTACATCAATTATGACATAAATGATGATAAATATTAGTTTACAGTTTATGATTAAATTAAAATAATTTTTAAAACATTCTTTACACGTAAAACTCACTTATCTAAAACAACACTTTTTTTCTAGACATTTAATTTTAAATCCCTAGCCAATAATAGTCATGGCCTTCCTCCATATTTCTTAATGATATTGTTAATTCACCATATTACCATGACTAACTTGTCAAAAATACCCATCTATTAGTCCATCACTCTTGCAAACCGATTATTGTAATTCCTGAATGGTATTTTCATTTTTTAAATAAATTATTATTATGAATTGTGGTTTGTTTTTAAAATAATAGCATCCATAAAAATTCATTTTAATTTATATTTAAAACACTATTATTGATGTATTTTTTCTATAAAGTAAGTCATTGTTATTTATTTAGTTGTAATTTTTAATTTATTAGGTTTTAGGTGGTCTTGTTATGATTTTTAAAATAATTGGATTTGTTAAATATCATTTTTACTTTAATTGATGATGTAAATCTTGTGTAAATCATATAAAAACAAGTATATATATAGAAACACACACACACATATATATATATTATAAGGTTTAAATATAAACATGTGGGGGGGGGGTTATATTTACATTATTATATATCTCAAAATGTATATATATATATTAAATTATACACCTTCTATATATATATTTATATAATTTTTTATTTATTATATATATATATGTGTGTGTGTGTGTTTTATATTATAGATATATAAATAAATATAAGTATATTCATGTATCATATATAATGAAAAAAATTTACCTGCCTCTTCGGATCCCGAAGGCGATCGCGGTGATGCCCAGGATTTGATGTAGATGGGCTCTGCTCTACCCTCCCAATCAGAGGGGAGAGTTCTGTGACCACTTGATAAGGGTAGCCCTCAGCATGGCTTCTTTTTTTCATTCTCAAGGATCCATCTCTCTCTAAAGGTTCCAAATATTTTTTATGAGGCACCACAACTTCCCCTTCTCCTGGATGAGAAGAACATCGCCATAGATCTATTCAAGTTAACCATGGTTGTACGGTTTCATACTCAATTACCATCGGATGATAAGTTCATGTGATTTGTCTTAGAATCTTGTGAGCTACAAGTACACGTAGTGGTTTCGATAAAACTTTGATTTTCACATGTGAAGTGATCCTGTAACGAATGAAACGTGGTTATGCTTCCATGTATTTCCTCTTTCTTTTCAGAATCCCTCGATTTTATGTGCAATCACCAATATGATCGGTCGATACATAGGTTCTAATCATCTAACTGAGTTCATGTAACACCCAATCTGTCCACGGATCTACATATAAGTATATGTATCAAGGCCACCGATGGACTGTGTCTGGATCACGGGCAGAAAGGAGTTCCACTGGTGGCAGGGTGTCTTCTTTGAGTCATGGATGTGTTATCGTGTGTCATTCTCTCGATTTGGCCATCTAGATCTGGTTTGTCGAGGAGGGAGGGTGAGTGGTAGTTCACAATAAGTTTAAAGGAGACGACCTGGTGGTTGTTAGTCCTATAGATTGGATATAGTTCTGGGAATATCCAATTCCTATGTACCTATGATTGTGTGAGGGAATGAGAATGGCGGCAGTGCTGGCCTTGTAGATTGTGGTGTCCATGCATTTTTTGTTCAGAAGGGTGATCAGGTGGGATGCCCCGTTCTTGGTGAGGAAGTGTTGGGTACATGCATGGACCGTGAGGGAAGACAATATATTTTCACAGAGTTGAGTACACCTGATTGTGAAATGAAATAGGTGTGGGTGTTACTCAATCCATCAGTGAAGATTGTTTTTGAGAAGATAAAATGTGGGCATGGATTTGAGGAGTTTGCCTTACTAGAGAATGCCACTGGTCAAGTACAATCAGTATCTAGCTGTCTAAACCCAAAATAATGAAGAGTGGATAATCTATATGGTGGTTAGGTCTACTCACGTAATAGGTTAATGGGCCAGGAGTAAGAAGCACCAACCACTGTGATGGTTGATCCGCAAGTGCATGCATTCTTGAATCCACAAATTGGTTCAAGTAATCCGGAAAAGTCTGTAGTAGATGTATCAAGGACGGGGACTCTTGATGACCTTGGAAATGAGGTGGACCCTAGGTTACATACTTTTATTGATCATAATAGGATCTCTTAGATGATTTGAGGAGAGTATCTGACAACATTAGATGGTGTCTTGGTGATGATAGATGATGGCTACAAAAAACATCATCACTTTGAATCTCAATGGTAAAAGGAGAAATATCTCTGACAGGGACAAAACAATTATATAGAGTTTCCAATACATTCTTGTGGAGATATTGTTCAAGGTGATCAGAATAAGTTTTCTGGAAGTGAAGGCACTGTGACTGGTCCACAAAAAATGATACCAAGAGAGGACTACTCTTATATACCGAATTGGATATCCACTAGGTCCTCATCCAGGAAGGAAAAATGGGATTCCCCTGATCCTAAAAAGAGTAGTGTCGAAATGAAATAAAATAAAGAGAAAATATTAATTGAGAAACCGAATCTTAGAAGGATGTATTCTAAGGTATTGATATCATATGATACAAACTCCGAATGGTAGTCAACTACAGTGGATGATGCGCCGTATTATAGATGTGGTGAGGTTTATCATTACTATGATATGTATTTGTTATTTTTTGGTTGGAACTGATATATGGATGTGGAAAATTCATATGTATGTACTCCCATTCCTCTATTTATGTACTTTTTCCTTTCTATTAATAATGGATCAATGGTCTCCCTCCGACTGAGCATTCATGGTATATAATTATATAAATAAATATATGTTATATGAGTGTTTTTCAATGTCTGTTTGTTTGGTACGTTGTTATATTATATTATTTATGATTTAAAAGACTTGTAATATTATTTTATTATTTTATCACAATAGAAATATTTAAAAAAAATAAGAGTTTTTTCAAATGTTTATAAATATTTTACTAATTTATATGTTTCTTTATGTTAATTGATGGAATATAATTGGATAAATTAATGGATATCACATAGAGAATATTTGAATGGAGTTGAAGATATCATGAAATGTATAATATTGAGTTTCTGAAAAAGTGGTAGACATTACTATCCATTTAAGATGAGATTTAATACGATAATGTTAGGGTCTACAGAATTTTAAGATTATATGATATTATATGGTTTTGATTAAGGTAATAACAATTAGATTCATCATGGAGAAATAAAAAAAATCAATATTAAAAAATGATGAGTATTTTCTTTATGAGACCTCAGATCATATTGAAGAATTAATTCATGATATAGTCGTTTAAATAAATAAAAAAATAGTTATGGAGTAATTATTATACTGACACACTAAAAACCATTACACAAAATTTATAAAAAAACTATTTGTATTACAAAAAATACCACGGTTGATAAAATTATATTGCCAAAAATATGAAGTGATAAGAGTTCAACTAATTTTCTTGGTATTTTAAAATATAAACTTTCAAATGGAAATTAACATCTAAAATCAAAAAATTTTGCAAAAAATATAATTTCTTCTAGTTGTGAGTGCAGCGGATGTGCCGATTGGGTAGTTTTCAAGTCCAATTTTTTTTAATGAACAAGGAAATTGAGATGTATCAAACAAAGAACATAATGAAAAATGAAATTAAATCAATGATTAATTGAAATAAATGATGCAACCAAGAAGAGGGGATCTTTTCACATGTAATTTATAATATATAATTTATTTATTTGATTAATAATTACTTCTCCATGAATTTTTTCTTTATTATTGATGATCAAGTGATGACCTAAGGCCATATCATTTCTTTGTAAGATGAATAAATGGTATGTTCCATATTGGGGTGATCCATCCATGTCTCATAAACCATCGATAGTCCCTATAGAATCATATAGGTGCTAGAACATATGGTTATACTGCATAATATGACCTTTTTTTATCGCATCATAATCATTTAAGAAGAAAAAAAATCACATTGTTATAGGGGTATGATTGATCTATTTTATTGAGAGAGTTATAGAAAATGAACTCATTGGATATTGAGAGAATATTATATTGAAAACATTTTCTGTTTTGATAGGAATTTCTCGGGTTTTAGAAAATTTCATTATCAATTTTAAATAGATTTGGGGTAATAAAATTAAAATAGGAAAATATCATTTATTATTTCATGATTCCCTATTATATTCTACTTAAAAATAAAAATAAAAATATTATTATTTACTTCACATGATCTAATCTTTTGTATTAAATAAGTATTATTTTCTAGAATAAATAATTTTATATTTATTTAAGTAATGTTTACTTTGCAATTTTCTCAGTAAACAATTAATCTCAGACCACCAATCCTCCTCAATATTTTTATGGATTTTAGAAATGTCTATTTCCAAAATTAAATAAATATCATAGTATTATTCTATAATAAAAAAACAAAAAATATATTCACAGAATTAGGGAATAAATATTTATCACATGTTCAGGTAACTAAATAAAAACATATTTTGTAACCTTTATAATAAAACAATACAAATTAATATTAGACATTCATATAATTAAATGAATATTATTTTATGAATAAACATTAATAAAATATTCTAATGAAATATATTATCTCAAATAACTAGTTACTGAATATTTATTATCAAAATAACATAATTAATTATTAAACCATTTACAAGAATAATATTTATCCTCTATTTTAAATTTAAATTGAATTTAAATTATATTCTTAATACACATAATGTTTTACTTTGTATGCCCATTTCTTAGTGGAATTGGGATACCCCATCTAAAATATAAGGTCAGTATCTAATAAAATATTATGTTTTCCATAAAAAAATAATTTAATGTCATAATGTCATAAAACATTATAAGAATGAACACATTGTAATACAATTCATCTATCACAGTATCAATAATATAGAATTTATCAAATAAGATCTATCAACATGGGTGGTTTCCATTTATTTCTTGGAATTTCAGGAAATGAACATTTAAAAATAATTTCATTGGCATGCACTCAATTAGGTATCTTCATTCCTATCCAAGGGTCTGAGATATTAACATTCACTAAATTGGGGTGGTATAAATCATCTCTCTAATTATTCATTGAAACAATATCACTCATGACATATGAAACATATTCTACCACACCTTGAAAATATATAATACTGGTTTTCATCAATAATATATAATACCAGTCCAAATAAATGAATTCATAATAATCATAACATAAAAGGCTCATTATAATCATCTATAAATAATAACATCAAATTATGAATATTCATGCAAATTTTCAATTCTCATGTTATATTCCAATAATCTCATGCTATAGAAATTACCCAGGGAAGGCATCATAAAAAAATTCATAAAAATTCTATAAATATATACTATTGATATTCTATATCATTTTCATCTTCTAATATGACATCATTCGGCTATGTAGAAGATATTTAAGGACATTATCATGGTACTTATAGGTTATCATATTATATAGAAATAACTATGACCGTTCAATTATAAAATTACCCTTAGGAAAATATTACATACCCTGATTCAGAGAACTACAATTACAAGATATGAACATTATAAATATTCAAGACAAGGAAAACAACTAATTAATAAATACTAAGATGATTTTTATAGGTAACCAAATCCAACTATATAAAATGTAAATAATTTATAAAAAGATACATGATTTCACTATTGATTTTTTATCATATAGAAAAGAATTAGAATGTTTACAAAACCATTATAAATGTGGACCATCAAGATATAAAATGAATGGAAGACCCAAAATTTATAATTTTCTATGGATAAAAAAACCTCATACATAGACAATTTTGTGCCTTCCAATAATTAAATTTTAGTAGTTTTATTTTCCTACTCAAACAATTAAAAGATAGTTAGTGACATATAGATGAGTGAAAATATGATGAAAAACGTTTTTTCCTAGTGAAATCTCCATAATAGAAGATATTTGATCAATAGTTAGTTTAATATTGAAATAAAATTATTAATTATAGATTAAGACCACATTCAGATGGAATAAATCCATATCAAAGCCTCTTCAAAAAAATATATTCATATATAATTTTTTTGGTAGTTTAAAACCAATCAAATATATATATATTTACTGTGTAAATATGTTATGAATACCATGAAGCATTCTATAGCCTGTAATTATTCAAATTCTATTGAAGATTACTTGTCACCAGTGATAAGTCATTTGAAATTTTTATGAAAGGTGTAATAGTGTATGAGGTATAGAAAACGAGTATTTACTTTTACATAATATGAATGTTTTCACTATAATACAACAATTTAAAAATTATCTGAATATACAATTAAGTTAAATTCAACATTCCCAATTTCGAAATATGGTTTTTCATATCATAAATGTTAGTATTAGATAATGAATATATATGGGTTTCATCAACTTTTTTGGAATATATCAACCTTATCTAATAGTGAAGAATAATATACAAATTTAATGGAGTATAATTTATACCAAAAATCATTTTGTACTAATAAATAATGTTAAAAATAAAAAATATCATTGTTACACTTAGTAAGAGACACAACTCATGTCATAAAAATAAAACAATTAATAAAAGGACAATCATATTAGATATACCTTACCATATATTTTTATAATCACAATATAACATTAATATTATTCACGTTAAGAAAAAATAAGTGATATTTTATTAGAAATGATTTAGATAAATATGGGAGACTAAAGATGAATTGTATATAATTTTGGGCACCTTATTAATGGGAATACATATGGTGTTTTCTCTAACTACCAAAGGAAAAGGAGCATACATAATTTTATATTTTTATATATTATAAAATTGGGAAAAATTAAAAACCTTAAATGATTTATTTGTATGATAGTACCTACCAGGTATTTTTCACAAGTTATAAAATTAATGTTATTAAAGGATAAATGATTAATTGGAATAGAATATCATGATTTTTAGAAACTTATATTACAAACTATACCAGTTTCATGGATTTTATTACCACCAATGCTTGTAAGAAGTACTATCATCAATATTTGTAAATATATAAATTCCATTTTTAGTAAATTTATTGATCATAATTAAATGAATATTGTCCTGACCCGTCCCATGGGGCCCGTTCTGTAATTACCGCAACATCGCCTTCCATAGGCCTGCGGCTGGAAACTAGCACCCGAAAGTCGTATCCCTAAATCTGTGAATGCATTTCAATTTTAACTTGTATAGACACAGAGTCCAAAAACACAACATGGGGAAACCACACATACTATATTACAATAAGATGGAACCACAATGTAAATTCCAATTGTAAAAGTGTGCTAAAAGTATAAAGGGGTTGAAATAAAATCCCTACTATAAAAGTACAAGTATAATTGGAAGTGCAATACAACTAAATGAAAAAGGAAAACATCTACTGGGTCACCCATTATGGTTCCTACTAGAAGGGTAGTTATAGATCGCCTCCTCAACACTATACATTCGTCAGTCTCCTATGCATCATCTCACACTGAATGGTCTATCTCCATGCACCAACCAGTCTTAGCTTCCTCAGACTTGATCAAAATTGTTCGTTGTCTGCACGAGACAAAACATGGTGTTGGCTAATTCCATGGAGGGGTGAGTATATCAAAACTAAATAGGGACACCAAGACACCAAGACACCCATAAGTCTCTGGGAGTTCCCCAAATGAAAACTATCTAATCAAGACATCAAAAATACATTAGATTATAACAATAAATATACCTATGATATAATGATATACTCATCTCATACATGATGGAAGGACACCACATAGGTAACACCACGAAGGTAGAAGTACCACATAGGTAACACCGCGAAGATTGTACCACGAAGGTAAAAGTACCAAAGAGGTATCACAACATAGTTAGTACCATGGAGGAAAAAAGTACTACACATGAATCTCCACAAATATAGTAGAACGAAGGAATAAATTACAACCCAAGTATCACCATGAAGATAATACCTCAAAGGTAAAAGTACCACACATGTATCACCATGAATATAGTGCCACGAAAGTAAAAGTACGACACTAGTATCACCATAACGATATTACCCCGAAGGTAATGGTTCCACACACTTATGACCATGAAGATAGTACCACGAAGGTAAAAGTACCACACAGGTAAAATAGTTAGTTCAAACAGATTCTCGGCTCAAACTAGGTTTTTAGTGAAGTATAGATATATAAATGATCAGTCACGAAGCTAGATCATTGTATTCTCTCAAGAAGCACTACTGCGGATTATATGGAGTCTAACCCACATAGGATCTATAGGTACTAATCCCCATAATGACCCACATAGGATATGACGCACACATGATCAGTATGCATTGACCCACATAGGATCGCCGAGAGCTGACCTATACAGTATCTAACCTACACAGGATGGGTATGCACTGACCCACAAAGGATCACTGAGTGATTACCCACACCGGATCTGACCCACACATGATCAGTATGTGGTGACCCACACAGGATTTAAGAGTAGTGAACCACATAGGATATATAGGTACTAACCCCCATAATGACCAACAGAGGATATGAACCGGCCAAATTCGATTGGTAACTAACGTCCGTATTATCTATCTCCAACATCTACCTCACTACTAGCCACTGGATTTCTCACACCCAGTGCACTCCTGATTCATAGAATCTATACATCTAAATATAATTCATAGCTATAATACCACTAATCTCCACAAATGAGAAACCAAAACGTATGGCATGACATAAGGGACCCAACGCAACAGACGGTGTGTCAATCAGATTCCCAGTCTGTAGGTTATCGGTGTTTCTGTTCGGAGGGCCTGGTTAGATTTGGGGTTCGATTCATCCTATATGCACTCCATTATTACCCAAAACTCAAGTGGAGTGTACCAAAAAATATCTCAATCCGATAATTCTAATGACAATGACTGTTCATCAAACAGAAGCACGGTTCTCAGGATATGGTCAAAAGGCATATCTGGTTCTTAATGGGCGTGGGTCTGGACCAACCCTACATACCCAACCCAGCCCGACTAGACCATGCCGAACCGACACATCCCGACTTGATCTAACCTGTTCTGGTTCTGGCCCGACATGTGAATGGGCGGCCCGTTGTCACTGCCCGATGAGCGACATGTGGTGCAGCCCGCGGTTGGGTGGAGCACCGTGGCGGGGTCCGCCCTAGCCACCACCCTGGGTGGAGGCCCCCCCCGGTATTCTGAATGGCCTGATGGTCATTTTGTCACCCTTCATGCATGCGGGACCCCCAAATGGTCCTGCTCGACACGTCGCGACTGGCAGGTTTCTCGGCCGGTCTTCCTTCCAGTCGTGAGACGATGTCGCTATCCACCTAAAGCTGCCCGGGTGTCATCCACTCTCCAGTCTCATCCACAAACAATCGGCTTGGCACTATGCTCCGATGTCATGAACACGTGACGCCCATTCGCCAAGCATCTAGATGTCGTGTCAGCCGAAATCCTGTTTCTTCGTGGCCTAAGGTCCACGGCCTCGTCTTCCAGCGGCAGAGACATGAGTCGCCCTCCTTCCACAAGGTTGGCCGGGTGCCGGCCATCGCCTTCTTCCGCAAGCCATCACAACATCGTTCCAAGCATAAAATTTATAAAGTTCAGATATTCACAATCCTCAAGTCGATATCCTCATGTCCATATTCCGCGTTCAATAAGACATCGTGTTTTCAGATTAATTAATTATTTGGCGTCGAAGAACGCACGGAGAACGCGCGAGGAACGAAAGAAAGGGGTCAAGGTATATGTGCGGAAGGATGTCCATGTTTGTTTGGTCAACAACCTAAAGAATCATGAATATGAAGAATAATCAAAATGATTAAATAATACATCAAATTAAAACCCATCCCTTGACGTTTGTTGGTGGTGGTGCGATGATGGAAATGAAGTTGATGAAGTCGCCGACTTCCGTCGCTCCCACAATATGTTCCAAAGTTGGTTCATTGTTTAATAGACATAGATATTTCTTCGTTGGAGAGGATTTTTCTCCAATGGCTATCCTTTTCCAATCCTATTTCCCTGAGAGAGTTGTGCTTCCATATTAATAAGTTAAGATTTAATATTGGAACATCAATGGAGAGATTAACGGAGTTAATTTAAATTACTCTTAATTAACAATTTGATTCATTAATTCAGAATTAATTATTCATATTAATTAATGTTGAATATGGATTCACATTTAGATTGACCAGGAATTTAATGCCAATCATTAAATGCCTGACAACCCTTATGTGGTCCCCACCATTCTGATTCAAATGAATTGTTTTAAAAATAAAATAAAAATTGATTGTTTTATTTTACTATTTTTCCAAACCTCCTATGAAAATATGAAAAACTATGTCCTTACCTAGAACTACTGTGGTCAAGGAGACGTTCTTTTGATGAAAAAATTGGCATTGTTAGTTCATCGGTGTCCTTAGATTTCAATTCCAAGCATTAGTTCAAAGGTTACAAAATGTCACTCACGCAATTACAGAATGTATGTGAAAAAACGATCAGAAAATTAATAACAATCATCCTCGACATGCGCCAGTCGAGGTTAGGATTAGCCTAAGTGAAACACACCCTAAAAAATTCAACTATACTCTCATATTTCTAATCTGAGTTACCATATAAATGTTATGGATTTTACCATAAAAAAACTTTCACTTAATTATTTTATTTATAGCCAAAAACTAACTTTCATTAGTGTCCTGTATCGGCTAATGTTAGTATCTACCTAAAGATAGCATACCCTCTTGAGTTTAGTGGTGGTCATGAATTGCTAATCTGAGTTACCATTTGTGAGTTATATGTATTTGAAAAATAAAATAAATTTATTTAATTATTTTATTTATTGTTATGACATTTTTGGGTTTTCCCACAGGAAGCCTATACCGAATAAACTTTAGTCGCACCAAGGGTAAACCCGCCATCCTGAGCGCAACCGTGCCCTCTGATTTCTGATCTACAAACCATTCTTGGAGTTATTCTGATTTTTTAGGAATATTTCTTACACGCACTATTTAACGTTTCACAATACCTCAATGGATCATTCTGAGCACTCCAGACCTCAGAATCATGTGCTGTTAGATTTCGCACTCTCAAAAAAATTCCATATAATTAATGAAAATTATACGAAAATTCCAGGAAATTACATTCTCCCCACCATAGGAGTTTTTGACCCCTAAATCCAAAACACAGACTAAGTAAACAAATGGGGGTACAGAGCATGGATCTGATCCTCCTTCCCCCATGTGCTCCACTAGAGATTCTTGTGCTACCAGCGAATGCACACCAGAGGTATCAACCACCCACAAAGGACTAGATCTTGTTGATCCTCAATCTATACTAGAACCTCTATATGTGTCACCGCATCATCTATTTCCAGCTCTACATTGTCAATGACTTGAGAAGTGTCATGCACGTATCTCCTCATCTGGGAGACATGGAAGACATCGAGCCCACACTCCAACTATGGTGGTAGTTTCATGTGGTATGCCATCTCGTGAATCCATCAAAGTATCAGAAATTGTCTGTTAAACCTCAATGGTCACTTGACACTTCGTCCAAATCTACTTAGTCACGGTCGAGGTGAGACAAGCAAGAAAATGTGGTTCCCCCTCATGGAATTTCAAAGGTCTCTGTCTCTTATTGGCATAAGACTTCTATCAGCTCTGTGCATTCATCACATTCTAATAAGTGAGGCACTATGATACAAACTTTTCCAATGATTTATTCATCCATGACCACCAGTACTAATGTTGGAGGTCCTGGTACATCTTCACCACTAAAAAATGTACCGTTAGAGTGAATTTATGGAACTCCCTAAACGCTTCCTCCCGTAGCGCCACTGGTACCATAGTATGTCCTATGAAGTGTGTGATGTGCCCTCACCATTATAAATTCCATCAAGTGCATGTCCTGTGGATATCTGAGCACATAGAGCCACAAAGTCAGTGTACCAAAGCTATGCCTAACTGACTCGCTGAAGGAGAGATAGAGGGAATGTTAAATACTGAAGATAAACAGTTACATCTTGATCCATGTTGGATATCCACAAAGCAGCTAGATTCGTCATTGCCCCACTCATCACCTATATACCAGATCTCCTGCAAGGTGAATCTGATACTATGTTCCACTTCCCAGGAGTATAGACTATCTCAAAGTCGTGGTCGTAGAGGAACACTAGCCATCACCCTTGTCTCAGGTTCCTGTCTTTCTGAGAGAGGATATACCTGCGACTCATGTGACTAGAGTAGACTATAAAACGTTCACCCATCAAGTAGTGACAGCACATCATTAGCATAATGACCACCGTGGAAAAATCCATGTCATGGGAAGCATAGTTCTACTCATTAGTCTCTATATCGGATCTTAAAAGCCTTGCTGACACTTCTCTGTCTATATGAAAGGCTCACATATTTCATCAAAACTGACAAGGGTGTCGCTACCCTGGAGTAGTCTGGTCCAAAAATCTTGTAGTACCTATCCAAATAAGAAGTTCCCACCTTCTATTAGTAACTGAAAACACAAAACACCACCCGCCATGATGGAAGGGCTTGCCCACTCAAGAGTGATCATCTGCACCCTCTATTGCATGAGTTTGTCAAGTGCTGCATGGGTTTCCGTCTTCGCCGACCATGGAGAATCCTATTCCAACATTATAGGTAAACCAGAACATTTTTTTCCTAATACAATAAATTTTATTATTAACTATGGATGTCCAGTCCATACCCAAACTAACGTAGTAAGGCCTCGACGCTGCCACTAAGAGGTTCCATCCAAAAATATCGCCTCAAGGGTTAGATCACGCAGTCGACGTATGTGTGATTACCGAGTCTCCTCCCAGAGGTATCTCTAGACGTGAGGGTCAGGTCAACATATTAATCGGAAACTCTATATTTAGAAGTAGATTTGTTGTAGGAAGGAATGATTAGTACCTGTGTCTATTAATATCGCTGCAAGTTGTAGACACATACCATTCATAGAATCATTCCTACATCCCATGGGTCGCATTGCATGATCATATGCAGCTACTCCCTTCTCCTATCCCCTAGCTACCTATGTGTGGTAGGAAAAACGTAGGTGGGTTGTTTTAATATGTCGAAATGTAGACCACCTCATGCTTGTACCCACGCTCTGCTTTTCATCTAATCCTAACACTTCTTCTTCCAAAAACATTTTTTACATGCCAATGATTCTTAGATTGGCGTCAGTTTCCTGATTTCCCACTACTAACATTCACTGGTTGTGTCCACTCAAACAAATAAAATTCAACCGAAAAGGTTGTCTCTAGCTCCCTAACATAGGTAGGAATGCATAGAAAAATAGTTCTAGCTCTAACGTCCTTAAACACACCGTGCTCGGATGTCCAAAATCTGAAGCACTGATCAAATCATATTAATAGAGAACCAAGAATGGTCAGTATGCCTCGATGAATACCCATCTACAGACATGTCGTCATGTCAATGCTGTAGAAGCACTAGAGAAATCTCACCCACATCCTCAATCCAGTCCTCATCCACTTGTGAGTCGGGATCACCTTGGAACCTGAGGGGTATCTGAAGCTAAAAATTGTTTAAGGAACTAAACCTAAATGTGTCCGCTATCAGTACAGCCAGTTGTAACTACTACCCAACGGGTGGTGGTGCTCCGAGTATAACACCAGAAGGTTCCAATGCAGTAATAGGGCCTTGCACCAGAGCCTTGTCGCTCGATGAGCCTTCATCGCATACTGAAACTAGACCCCTAGCTGGATGGATGTGTAGAGGCATCCAGAAAAGAAACAGTTGTGCAACAGTTATTAGGATTATACCTGGAGAGATGAATCAAAAAGATCACAAAGAAATATTTCTAGAAAACACATACGTAATCAGTGCTTTCATGAAATGAGTCAGAAATCAGAGGTCAGGGTCCTTGTGTAAGGATACATTAGCCGCCGCACCAAAATTGGATTCCCAAAACCGATAACCACACTCATAACACTAAACAGTATTTCCGAATAAAAGATCATAGTCCATGTTCTTCGGTAGAACTGACTCCTCGAATACCAATTTGTCACATACCATCCCCTATGCCCCGTGTCGTGACTACCCCAAGCCCGCCTTCCATAGGCAAGGGGATGGAATCTAACACCAGAAAGTCATATCCCTAAACCTGGGAGGGCATTTACGTTTAAACCTATACAGACACATAGTCAAAGAACACTATAAGAAGCAACTACCCCGACTGTAATTCAATAATATGCAACCACAAAGTAAATTGCTCTAGTAAAAGGGTGATGAATGTAATAAGGGGAAGGAATACAAGCCCAAATGAAAAAATTCAAGTAAGACTAAAAGTACAATACAACTGAGAGAAAAAGGAAAATAGATACGGGGACATCTTCTGAGGTTCGTACCTGAAGGGTAGGTATAGATCGCCTCCTCAACACTCCACGTCTGTCAGTCTCATCAGCGTCTTGTTACGCCAAATGGTCCACCTCCATGAACTATCTAGTCCTACCTCCATCAACCTTGATCAACGATGTATGTCGTCTGAACTAGGCAAAACAACGTACAGGCGAATCCCCTGAAAGGTTGAGTATAACAATACTCAGTAAGGAACCCAAGACCCTTGTAGGTCTCATAGAGTTGCACATAGGGAAACCCACAATGCAAGAAATCAACTCTACAAACATATATGACCATACATATACTGAGATATACTAATCTCATAAATGGGGTAAGGAAACCACATATGTAACACCTTGATGGTAGAAGTACCACACAAGTAACACCACGAACATAGTACCACGAAGGTAAAGGTACAACAGAGGTATCACCATGAAGAAAATACCACGAAGGTAAAAGTACCTATAAGGACCCGACCTTAAACATTACATAATATTGAATTAAACGGATAATTCACATTTAGGATCTTTTCAGGATTAGAATTTTAGATAATTATGACATTACTATTACCTCATAAAATATTACAATGTATACATTTATACAAAATTTCCATTTTTTTCATAAAATAAAAACTCTTGAAAAAGATGGTCATGTCTAGTTAAATGTTTTATACAACATGACTTTTCGTTGATCGCATCCTTGACCCTATTCAACTTTCTATCATGTGAAAACATTTCAAAATAATGGATGAGCATAAAAAGCTTGGTAAGGGCTGTGAAACAATGAAAGAATACATTTGTTCATAAATTCATACAAAACACAACTCTTATAAATATTTAATGAAATCATTAGATTTTATGAATAACACATAGAAATCCTAAATCATGAAGGTAACTTGTGGCATCCATATCATACTTACATTGTAGCTATCACAACTACATAGCGAGTTACTTTGGAATACCCATCATAATATATTCCCTATATATCTTAGGAGAAACCTTCAGGTTTACCTCCGTCAGGTTTCCCAATGCATTGGAGAGCTATCTTGGGATCACGCTCCCTAGGTTTATCACGGAACCACCCGTATACATAAATAACACCCAAGAAACATAAAGTGATCAGGACACATAACATAATCATAAAGGAATGATAACATTTCCACATTGAAATAACAAAATATAATTTCAAGATATTGAAATAATAAATCCATTCACAAAATCATTTTCAATACCAAAATACCTATAAAGGGTATATTGTATTTATATTTTCTTTTAAAAACATTACGGCTTGTTAAGGATTCCAAAGATCATGTAATACTCACGGTGGCGGAAAGGTCGTTACGACCAAATTCATTAAAAAACATTCTTTTTTGTCATTTAGTAAAACTCATCATATAAAAATATTCCCTTGGAATGAAATTAAAAGTCAAAGGGGTTTATACACCGTATAAAATATTGTCGTGTATAAATCTAAATATGCCTCAATGAAAGGAGATTGAGAGGAAGTCTCGTACCTCATGTCCCACTTGACTCGATCATTCTTCAATCTCATGAATAAAAATCTAAAGTTACTTTCTACTTGAATAAGAACTTTGTTAATGTTTATTATTCCTTTTATATAACTTATTACTTTGTTATAAACATTATGTAATTTTTTATGTTAACAATGTTTATTTTGTCGATATTTGGTACTTGAGTAAAAAATGAACACCTTATATTTACAAGTTGTCCATGTGGTCAATAGTCGATTATATAAAGAATAAAATTCATTATTTAGATATCATATATATCATATATATTGAGTATATATATATATATATATTTATAATTATACATATCATTTGTGGGTATGAAATAAACTGCACTGTTTATGGAAACATTAAGCCGTACGTACGCATGAACGCTACTTTCATTTATATTTCTTATTTTAATGGAAATAAAACATATTGATACATAGTTATATTATAATTCCAGTATAATGTAATATATAATATCATTAAATCCGTCCTTTATATGTCCCACATATGGCATTAACAAGTCTTATCACTTTGAGGGGGCGGTAGTCCGCACTTTCTCAAATGAAATTATCGCGTTTAACCATAATGGAAACCATAAAGATATGATATAAATGAAAATACAGAAGCATAAAAAATATAAACATAATATATATCATATATAAATACAGTTCCATCTTAATGGCCACCAGTAGAGGCGGTAGGAGATAATTGAACAATCATCGTTTTGTGAGGCGTTAGTTTTCCATCCACAGAAATAATATGTTTTTCATTAATTAGATAATGGTGTTTGTATGTTTAGTTCTAATACATATAATAAAAACATACTAGTATATTTATTATACTGGTGTTGTTATAATATAAAGGAATTAAAAGAGTATAAGGGTTATATAATTAAAATAAGAGGAAAGAAGTTAAGAGAAATTGTTACCTTTAATTTGTGTAACTCACTTTGGTTTGAACTGAAATGGTTTGTTGAAGTGCCTTCTGCCTAAGGTAAGGCTTCTAATGGGAGGATAGGGATGTAGGGAGATTAATTGGGCATACGTTGGATGAGTCAAAAGGCTTTAGGTGTGTGATTAATTGGTTAGAAGTGGTCTTCTTTTATAAAGGGGTGGAGGGCTCTTTAGGATGGTGTGATAATATTATTTTATTATATAATGATATTTGGATAATAAAGGAACAAAAATCATTAATGTATAAGACAAGATGAATAATAGTCGAAATAAAATCATCCAATCAGAATTTGACATGTTTTTTATAATATTTTAATCATTATAATCTTTTTTATTTAAATCATTTATTAATGTGGTAAATACTTCATCATTATTTTTTTATAAATAATTTAATTTGTATAATGTATAGAAATGATAAAGAAAATACCATGATATAGGAAATATTATTAGATTTCCAATGAATATTTATAGTCCAAAATATTTATTATGTTATAAAATTGAAAAATTAATCAGTAAAAGATTTGTTTATGTCATTTTGGCCTTTACTTTAAATTAATTAATCTATATTGTCATTATCTCTCTCATATGGCTCAATGGGGTCCCCAAATAGACTCAAAGATTCCCATGGTCGGCCATTACTCATAAAATATTGTTAGGACATCTGTTAATGTAATTTTGAATTATTATAATTTTATTTTTACCTTGAATTACCCTATTTACCATTAACCATGGTAAATAAAAGTCAATAGTTACTTTTCATGAAAAATTATTTTGATCTTATTGAACACAATTTTACTTACTAATAACAACCATGTATGTAGGATATTCAAAATTTTATTCACAAAAGCTGTAAAACTTCATTTAAATGAAAAAATCATTTTTTAACTACTACCAAGTCGTTTCACTATTCATCAAAAATTGATGTTTTTTCATAAAAATATAAAAAAATCATCTTTAGATTTATTTGATATTCCAAATTCAGATATTATGTATATTATTCCAAATTTTAAACATAGAAGTGGCATTAATTAATTTAAAATTAATTACTATAGTTAAAACAAATATCGTGTTTGTAAGAAAATCATAACTATCAAAATATTGACACTTGATTATGTCCAATTTCAAAGTGAAATTAAATCCAATGTCCAAAATTGGATTAAATGGTAAATATATATTCTAATTTTACTTTTAAACCAATTAAAAAGATAATCTATCCATATTAATAAATTAAAATAAAATGCGGTTTTGAATTAAAATACAGTATTTTCACTATTCATTATAATATGAACTTTATCGAAAAAATTCCCATAATTTACACAATGTAAATTTTGATGTCCCCATTCTAAAAAAGGTTTTTATTTGGTAAAATACAATGTATTAAAGTGACCAAAACAATATTTAAATATGGTTCGTCATTGAAAGGTGATAAATCGACCTTTTAATGTAAATTATGTTTAAAATTAGATTCATTCATATTTTAAGCCTCTAACTTTTTATTCGATAAATGTAGATAAATTTAACAATCAGATATATTCATATTGTAGTTAGTTTTGTTCATTCCTACCAATACAACAGCTAGGAATTAACTACCATTTAAAATAATAATATTATATTATTAGTGTGCAACATAAGATTTCAAAGAACGTTGTTGTTGCGTATCAGGTATGATATCGAACATAGAATCCTTTTTAAAGTAAAAATAACATTTAATTCACAAATATTAATAAATGTGAAAATCTCTTATTATTCATTTACCTGAGATGTTACATCCTTCCCCCATTTTGGGAAATGTGTCCTTGTAATTTTTATTCACTTATCAAAATAATTAGGGTTATTCATCTCTCATAGATTTTTCAGATTCCAACGTTGCGTCTTCAATCGTATGGTTTTTCCACAAAAAAATTACCAGGTTAATTACCTTATTCTGCAACACTTGCTCTCTAGGGTCCAGAATCTAAACTGGTTGTTCTTAATAAGATGGATTCTCTTCTAATTGAACTACCTCTGGACTCAAAACATGAGATGGATCTGGCATATACTTTCTCAACATCGAAACATGAAAAACATTGTGTACCTCGGACAAAAAATAGAGGTAAACCACTCGTTACGCCACTAAAACAACATTATCTAGAATTTCAAAAGGTCCAATGAACCTCAGACTCATATTTCCCTTCTTACCTAAATTAATCACACTTTTCCATGGGGAAAACTTCAGAAAGACATGATAACCTACCTCAAAATAAAGAACCTTCCTCTGATTATCTACATAACTTATCTGTATGATATGAGATGTTGTCATGTGCTTCTGAATCAACAGAATTTTTTGTACCATCTCATCTAACAATTCTAGTCCCATTAGATTCCTTTCACCAAATTCATCCCAAAAAGCTTCAGTTCCACACCGCTTTCCATATAATTCCTCAAATAGAGCCATTTGTATACTAGAATGACAATTGTTATTATATGAATAATCAACCAAAGAAATATGTTACTCCCATATTCCCTGAAAATCCATCGAGAAAGCACGTAACATATCCTCCAATATATGAATTTTTCATTCTGATTTCCCATCTGATTGGGGATAAAAAGCTGTATAAAATTAAATTCAGTACACAACGACATCTGAAAGCCTTTCCAAAAGTTAGAAGTAAGCAAGGAATAATGATTAGATACAATGGATAGGTTAACACCATGCAACCTGATTTTCACTTTTATATACAACTGAGCAAGTTGATCTAGAGGAAAAGTATCTTGAATAAGAAGGAAATGAGAATATTTAGTCAATAGATCAATAATAACCCCGATTGAATTATTACCACAAAATGTCTTTGGTAATCCCAAAATGATTTCCATGGTTATATTTTACCATTTCCACTCTAGAACCGGTATAGACTGAAGCATAACTTTTACAAACTATTGCTCTTCTTTAACCTACTGACAAGTTAAACACATCACAGTAAAATCACTAATATCTCTTTTCATTCCATCACACCAATAATACTCCCAAAGATATCTATACATCTTTGTACTACCAGGATAAACTGAAAACATAGAACTATGAGATTCACATAACCGCCCATTCTTCAACTGTGAATCACAAGGCACACATAATCTCTTCCCAAACCTCAAAACACAATCATTATCAATGTTAAAATTAGGAAAATTACCCGTCTGAACCAACTCTACCATTTTCTACAACTCAGTATCTTCTTTCCTCACTTGTATTATTCTATCTGATAAAGATGATTTCACTGACACATGAATAAAAATATAATAATTTTGAACACCAACAAAATATATTCCAATGTTCATCAAATCAAAAACCAAAGGATCTCATTCCAAACATATCATGGTTAATGAGACATTACTTTTTCGACTCAAAGCATCAACCACTTTATTTTCTTTTCCCGAATGGTAATGAATCATAAAATCACAATCCTTAAATTCCAACAATCTCTTCTATCTCATGCTCAATTCAGTCAAAGTTAATATACACATCAATCTTCTGTGGTCAAAATATATATCACATTTTACTCCATACAAATGATGCCTCCAAATTTTTAATGAAAAAACAACAGTAGCTAATTCCAAATCATGTGTAGGGTAATTTAACTCATGAGGGTTCAACTGACGTGAAGCACAAGAAATTACATGATCAATTTTCATCAGGACACATCCAAGTCCATTCAACGAAGCATCACTATAAATAAAAAACTAACCATTTCTAGAAGGCAATGCTAAAATTGGAGAATTAACCAATCTTCTTTTGAAATCCTGAAAATAATAATCATATTATTTTTTCCAAATGAACTTAACACCTTTTTGAGTTAACTTAGTCAATGGACTATATAACCATGAAAACGTTTCAACAATCCTCTAGTAATAACCTTCCAAACCAAAATATCTACAAATCTTGGTTATATTTGTGGGCCTTGGCCATTCTTCAATAACTTTTGTTTTTGTAGGATCAACAATTATGCCATTTTTTGGAAATAATGTGACCAAGGAGATAAATTTGTTTTAATAAAAACTCACACTCACTAAATTTCCCATAAAGGTCATTTTCTTTTAATGTTTTTAAGATGAACCTTAAATGACTTTCATGCTCCTCTTTACTTTAAGAAAAACCCAAAATATCATCAATGAACACAACCAACATTTATAACCTCATTCAATTGATCCATGACTGCAAACAAAACTACTCAATTCTGATTCTGACCATCTCAGGTTTCTTATTTGAAAGGTCATTTCTGTCTGTTGGGCTTTGTAGAAAATCCGCTATGTTTCTTCTATGAAAAACCATTTTGAACACAAAAATACCTTAGGCGAAGAAACATGGTAATATTTAAATGTTATATAATTTCAATATTACCATAAATTAATTTAGGGACATTTATTTAACAATTCCCTAACTCCTAAAGTTATCTAAACTGACCTCTGATACCAACTATAAGGACACCGACATAAACATTACATAATATTGAATTAAATAGATAATTCACATTGAGGATATTTTCAGGTATAGAGTTTTAGAGAATTAGGAAAAAACTATTACATCTCAAAAGATTACAAAGTAGACATTTCTACACAGTTCCCATTTTTTTAAAAAAAACTCCTGAAAAAAAGAGTCATGTCTAGTTCCATGATTTAGACAGTATGACTTTTCCTTGATCCCATCCTTGACCTTATTCATCTTTATGTCTTGTGAAAAATTTTCAAAACTTGGGATGAGCATAAACAGCTCAGTAAGGGTTATGAATCAACGAACGAATACATTTGTTCATAAATACATACAAATGATTAACTCTTTTACTTACGACATGAAATCATAAACTCTAAAGGTAACATGGGGCATCCATATCATATATACATTATAGCTATCACGGCTACAAAGGGAGTTACATTGGAAAACCCATCACAGTATATTCCTTAAATCTCTTAGGTGAAACATTCACGTTAACTCCATCACAGTACCCAATGCATTGGAGAGCTATCTCGGGCTCACACACCATAGGTTTATCATAGAAAAACCCGTATACATAAATAATTTCCACGAACCATAACATGATCATAACACATTACATAATCATAAATGAAGGATAACATTTCCCCATTGAAAAAAAATATCATTTCAAGATATTGAAATTATAAATCCATTCTAAAAATCATATTCAATACCAAAATAAGTAAAAATAGTATATGGTATTTATTTTTCCTTTTAAAAACATTACGGCTAGTTAAGGAAGCCAAAGATCAAATAATACTCGCTGCGGTGGAAAGGTCGTTGTCACCACTTACATTAAAAAGACATTTTTTTTACTTAGTAAAATTCTTGATATAAAAAGAATACCTTTTAATGAAATTAAAAGTCAAAGGGGTTTATACACCATATAAAATAATGTCGTCTGTAAAACATAATATGCCTCAAGGAAAGGAGATTGAGACGAAATCTCATACCTCATGTCCGACCTGACTCGATCGTTCTTTAATCTCTTGAATAACAAACTAAATATAATTTCTAATTGCTTAAGAACATTTTTCAAATTTATTATTCCTTTTATATCACTTATTACCATTATATAATCCTTATGTAATCATTTAAGTTAATAACGTATATTTTGTCAATATTTGGTACTTGAGTCAAAAATGAACACCTTCTATTTACAAGTTGTCCATGTGGTAAATAGTACATTATATCTAGAATGAAATTCAATATTTTGATATCATATATATATAATATATCCAATATATATATATATATATTTATAAAAGTATATTTCATTTGGGGGTATGAAATGAAATGCTCTGTTCATGGAGACGGTAAGTTGTACGTACGCTTGAACGCTATTTTCATTTCTATTTCTTATTTTAATGGAATTAAAACATAATTATACATATTTATATTATAATTACAGTATAATATTATATATAATATCATTAAATCCATCCTTTATAAGTCCAACATATTGCATTAATGAGTCATATCACATTGAGGGGGTGATAGTCCGCAATTCCGCAAATGAAATTATCGCGTTTACCGATAATGGAAACCATAAAGGTATGATATAAATGACAAATACAGATTCATAAAAAACATAAACATAATATATATCATATATAAATACAGTTCCATCATAATGGACACCATGAGAGGCGGTGGGAGGTAATTGAACAATCATTGTTTCATAAGGCGTTAGTTTTATATCCACAGAAACATTATGTTATTCTCTCATTATATAGAGGTGTGTGTCAGTGTTGTTCTAAAACTTATTATAAAAACATCCAAGTATATTTAATATTCTGGTGTTTTTGAAAAATAAATGAATAAAAAGAGTATACTGTTGGAGATGTAAAATAAAAGAAAAGAAGTTAAGAGAAAATGTTACCTTTAATTTGGTTAACACACATAGGTTTGAACCAAAATGGTTTGTTGAAGTGCGTTATGCCTAAGGTAAGGCTTCTTAGAGGAGGAGAGTGATGTAGGGAGATTAATTGGGTATAGGTTGGATGAGAAAAAATGCTTTAGAGGTGTGAGGAATTGGTTATAAGTGGTCTTCTTTTATAAGGGGTAGGAGGGGATTTTTAAGAAACTGTGATAATATTATTTTAGTATATAATGATATTCGGTTAGAATAGGTACAAAAATAATTCCAGTATAAGGTAATATGACTAATATTAGATGTAAACTCTTCCACTCAAAATTGGACATGTTTTGGGTTATATTTTAATCATTATAATCTTATTTTTTTAAATCATTTATTAATGAGGTAAATACTTCATCATTATTGTTTGAAACATAATTTAATTTATATTATGTCTAAAAATAAAAAAAATATCATGTTATATGAAAAACAATTTAGCTTTCCGATGAATATTTATAGTCAAAAAGATTACTTATATAATACCATATAAAAATTAAATACTAAAAGATATTTGCTTAGGTAATTTTGGACTTTACTTTAAATAAATTAATCTAAATTTTCATTATCAATCCCAAGTGGCTCAATGGGTTCCCCAAATAGAACCAAATATGACCACGGTCATCCATTACTCATCCAATATGGTTAGGACATGCGTTATGTTAAATTTTAATTAATACAATTTTTTTCCTTACTTGAATAACCCTATATACCTTTAACCACGGTAAATAAAAGTCCAATGTTACTATTAACCAAAAATTATTTTCTCTTATTGAACATAATTTTACTTAATAATAACATCAATGTATGTTTTATTTTCAAAATTCAATTAACAGATGCGTTAAAATTTATTTTAAACTAAAAAGTCAGTTATTTAACTACTACTAAGTGATTTCACTATTCATAAAAAATTTGGATTTTCAGAAAAATACCAAAAAATCAGCCTAAGAATTATTTGATATTCAAAATTAAAAAAATATGATTATTGTTTCAAATTCAAAACATTGAAGTGGAATTAAATAATTTAAAATTAATTCTCATTGTTCAAACAAATAGTGTGTTTTTAAGAAACAAAAACTATCAAAAGATTGACAATTTTTTATGACCAATTTCAAAGTGAAATTAATTCCAATGACCTAAATTGGATAAAATGGTTAAAATATAATCTAATTAAATTTTAAAACCAATTAAAAATATAATTTAACCATATAAATAAATTATATTAAAATTCAGTTTTGAATTAAAATAAAATATTTCAACTATTCATAAAAAAATGAACTTTATCAGAAAAATTCAAAAAAATTACACAAAGTAAATTTTTAGGTCCCCATTCTAAAGAATGTTTATTTTGTCAAATAAAATTTATTAATGTGACCAAAACTATATTTAATAAGGGTTCTCCATTAAAAGGTGCTAAATCGACCATTTAATGTAAATTGTGCTTAAATTTAGATTGATTAATATTTTAAGCCTCTAACTTATTATTGGATAAATGTAAATACATTTAAAAATAATTTATATTCATATTGTAGTTAGTTTTGTTCATTCCCACCAATTCAACGACTAGGAGTTAACTACCATTTAAAATAATAATATTATATTATTAGTGTGCAACGTAAGATTTCAAAGAAACTCGTTGTTGCGTATCGAGTACGCTATCGAACAAAGAAACCCTTTTAAAGTAAAATTAATATTTAATTCACAAATATTTATAAATATAAAAATCAATTATTCTTCATTTTCCTGGGATGTCACAGTACCACACATGTATCACCACAAAGATAGTACCACTAAGGTAAAAAGTACCACACAAGTATCACCACAATGATTGTACCATGAAGGTGAAAGTACAACATATGTATCACCCCGAAGATAGTACCATAAAGGTAAATGTAACATCCAAGGTAAATAAAAAAAATACATTTTCATATTTATTAATATTTTCGAATTAAATATTAATTTTACTTTAAAGGGGTTGCTATGTTCTATAGCGTACACGATACACAACAAATGAGTTTCTTTGAAATCTTACATTGCACACTAGTAATATAATAATATTATTTTAAATGGTAGTTATAACGTAGCCATTATATTGGAGGGAATGAATAGAAATAACTAAAATATTATTATATATGTTTGTTAAATGTTTTTACATTTATCCAATATAAAATAAAAGCATATAATAAAAAAGGATTTCAATTTTAGGCATAGATACTCAAATAATCACTAAAAGGTCGACTTATCACCTTTTGATGGAGAGACCTCTTTAAATATAGTTTTGGTAACTCTTATAAATTCTATTGGACCAAATAAAATTTTCCTTTAGAATTGGGACATCAATGTTTTCTTTTTGTAAATATTTTGTATTTTTACGATAAAGTTTATCTTTTAATGAAAAGTGAAAAATGGTGTTTTTTAATTCAAAACCTCTTTTTAATATAATTTATATATATGATTAGAATATATTTTTAATAATTTTTAATGTGAAATTAGAATATATTTTTACCATTTAATCTAATAGTTTTCATTGAAATTAAATTCACATTGAAATTGGAATTAAACTACTGTCCATCTTTTGATATATATTGTTTCATAAAAACACGCTATTTGTTTTCAAAACAGGAAGTAATTATTAAATTAATTAATTCAGCTTATAAGTTTTTAATTTTGCAAAATATTAATAATTTTTTAATTCAAAATATAAAATATATATTAGGGTGAATTTTTGATATTTTTTTAAAAAACATAAATTTTTTATGAATAGTGAAACCACTAAGTGGTAGTTAAAAAACTGATTTTTTGTTTAAATGAAACTTTACCACTTTTGTGAATTTAATTTAAAAAATCCGACATTAATGGTTGTAATTAGGATGTAAAATTTGGTTAAATGGGATTATAATTATTTTTTGGTGAATAGTAACTTTTAAGTTTTATTAATCGTGATTAAAGGTATTTAGTGTAATTTAAGGTAAAGATAATGTTATAATAATATGAAATGACCTTGACACATGTCCTACCCTTATATTATGAGTCATGGACGAACAATAAAAACCATGGGTCAACTTGGGGACCGAATGGAGCCACTTGGGTAAGAAAATGACATTAATAACTTTTTATATAAAGTAAAAATAAAAATGTCAAAACATGTATTGTTTTACTAAATCAATTTTTACATGGTGTTATACAAGTCATATTTTTGACTATAAATATTAATTAGAAATATGAAAGTATTTCCTACATCATGATAGTTTTTTTAAAATTTTTAGACATTAAATAAATTAAATTATTTATGACACCATGATGATGTAACGGTTACCTCGTTAATTAACGATTTAAATAAAATGAAACGATAATTTTAAAAATAAGACATAGATTTGTAAAAAACCTATTTTATGGGTGTATTTTGAACCCTTATAACCTTATCCTTTAAGTATATCTTTTTGGGACTTTTAAAATCCTAAAATCAGTTTAAAATAAAGTGACATTTCATGACTTTCCAATAGTGCCCCTCCTCCTTCTTATAAAAGTCCCCCAACTCTACCACCTTACCCACACCTCTCAAGCCATTGTCTCAGCCACTCTCTGCTCATTATATCTCTCCACATCCCAATATTCATCCTAGAATCAGTACCTTAGGAAGAAAGCTATTAATGAAACCCTTTTGGTTCAAACAAAGAGGAGTTACCTGATTTAAATGTAATTCCTTCACTTGTGTTCTTTTGTTTTAGTTTGATTAGACAACCCCCTAAACTATTTTAATTCATTTATTTCGTAAAACAACCAGTATCTTAAATATACAAGTATGTTGTTATGAGAATTATTTTATTTAAACACACACACACCTCCGTCTAATGGTTAAATAAATTACTGTTTCTGTGGTTGGTGAATTTCTGTCTCACGAAACGATGATTGTTCAGTCTTCTTTTAACACCTTTCATGGTGGAAATTAAGATGTAACTCTATATATATATATAATATTTTTTTTTATATTTTCCTTATGCTTCTATATGTTTCATTTATGGCCTACCTTTATGGTTTCTATTATGGGTAAATGCGACAATTTCCTTTTAGGAAGTGTAGACTACTGCCCCCTCAAAGTGATTTGATTTGTTAATGCCATATGTGGGACGTATAATGAATGAGGTTAATGATATTATATATGATACTATACTGGAATTATAATATACCTTTATATCATTATGATTTCACTCCATTAAATACTAAATAGAAATGAAAGTAGCGTTCATTGTACGTACGGCTTACCGTCTCCATGAACGGTGCATATCATTTCTGAACACTAAATGTTATATACCATTATAAATACATGTATATGCTGGATATATATGATATATATGATATCTAAATCATGAATATCATTTTGGACATAATGAACCTTTGACCACATGAACAACATGAAATTGTAAGAAGTCCATTTTTGACTTCAGTACCAAATATCGACAAAAAAACATTATTAACATAAATGATTACAGAATGTCTATAAAATGTAAATAAGTGATATAAAAGGAATAATAAGCTTGAAAAAGGTTCTTAATAAAGTATATATTAACAGTAGTTTAATATTCAGGCGATTAATCAGCGATCGAGTCAAGTCAGACACGAGGTAAGGGACTTCGTCTCAATCTCTTTTCATTGAGGCATATTTTGTTCTAATACAAGACTTTATTTTATACGGTGTATAAACACCTGTGACTTTTACTTTTATTCAAATGGAACCTTTTCTATACAAATAGTTTTACTAATGGACAAAAATTGAGTTTCTTTTTAACGTACGCGGTGACAACGACATTTCCGCCTCTGCGAGTATTATTTGATCTTTGGCTTCCTCAAAAACCAGTAATGGTTTTATAAGTAAATAAATACCATCTACACATTTATGTATTTTGGTATTGAAAATGGTTTGGATAATGGGTTTGTTATGTCAATATATTTAAGTGATATATTGTGATTGAAATGTGGAAAGGTTTTCGTTCCTTTATAATTTTTTAGGTGTTATGAATTTATAATGGTACTTGGACATTTGACGGGTGGTTCCGTGATAAACCAAATAACAGCTGGTTCCGTGAATACCAGGATGGGTGGTTATGTTATAACCTCTAATGAATTGGGTATGGAAGCCGGCCATATAGCTATTCCATTTAGTGAAATGTATGGAAGTTGACCGAATGGTTATTCCATTTTAGTATGTATTTGTCCCAAGTTACCTTTATATGTTATGTGTTCTTTATGTGGGTTTTATGGTAATCGTTTGGTTACAAAAGGGTATACAATTATTTTTTACTCGGTGAAGAGTATTTACTACTTCTTAATGGTGAAAAGTGTTACTTTGATAAAGTATTCTTGGTTACTTGATGTATTAAAAAACAAATCGTTTTCCTTCTTTATGTATCCCTTTCTGAGCATTTTATGCTCACCCCAAGTTTTTTTTTGAAATGTTTTTCATAGGGCATAATGTGGAATTGGGTCAAGGATGGGATCAAGGAGAAGTCATGTTGTCTTAATCATGTAACTAGACATGACTCTTTTTTATAAGAGTTCTTGTTTGGTAATAAAAGGAACTTTGTTGAAGTGTCTAATGTGTAAACTTTTGAGATGTATTAGTTATGATCTAATTCCCTAGAACACTAAACCTGAAAATATCCTTAATGCTAATTATTCATTTAATTGAATTTAAAGTGAAGTTTAAGGCTGGGGCCTTATAGTTTTAATCATAGGTCCTTTTAGACATCTTTATGAGTTAGAAAATTGTTAAATTTATAAATTAATTTATGGTATGATTGAAATGATATAGAATTTAAAGATTAATATGTTTCTACACCAAAGATATTTCTGTGTTCAGAATGGGTTTTCATAGAAGAAACATGTTATCTCTATTGGGAAGGCATACAATGGGAAATGGCCCACTAAATCAGCAACATGATATAGTCAGAATCAGAATTGAAGAGTTTACTTCAGTGATGGATCGGTTGATTCAGGTGATAAATGGTGGTTCTGATTATTTATTATTATTTGGTTTTCTGCAAATGTAAAGAGTAACATGAAATTAATTTAAGGTTTATCCTGCAAACCTTAAATGAAAAAAAACTGTATGGAAAATTCAACAGGTGTGAGTTTTGGTTACAAAAAATTTCTTTCCTTGGTCTCATTATTTCAAAAAATGGCATAACTGTTGATCCTGGTAAAATAGAAGTTGTTGAAGAATAACCAAGACCCAAAAATGTTACCGAGATCTGTAGTTTTCTTGGTTTGGCATGTTATTACCGTTGGTTTGTTGAAAATATTTCATGGTTATCATGTCTAATGACTAAGCTAACTCGGTAGGGTGGTAAGTTTTTCTGGAAAAATTAATGTGATGATTGTTTTCAAGAGATGAAAATAAGATTGGTGAATGCTATAGTTGGTGAGTTTGTTATCTACAATGATGCTTCATTGAATGGACATGGATGCATCCTAATGCAAGAATGATCAGGTAACTGCTTATGCTTCAGGTCAGTTGAAAACTCATGTGTTAAATTACCCTACACATGATTTATAATTAGCTGCTGTTGTGTTTGCTTTAAAAATTTGGAGGCATCATTTGTATGGAGTAAAGTGTGAAATATATACCGATCACAAAAGTTTAAAATATATATTCACTCAGAAAGAATTTAACATGAGGCAAAAAAGATGTCTAGAATTAATCAATGATTATGATTGTACAATTCATTACCATCCAGGAAAAGAAAATAAAGTGGCTAATGCTTTGAGTCGAAATAGTAATACTACATTAACCATGATACATTTGGAATGAGATCCTTCAGTTTTTGATTTGATAAAAATTGGAATAGAAGTTGTTGGTGAATGAATTTATTCTGTTTTGTTTATAGTTTCAGTGAGATCATCTCTATCAGACAGATTTAAGACGTGCAGAAGAAAGACAGTGGGTTGCAGAAAAAGGTAGATCTTGTTCAGAAGGGTAAGTTCCCTGAATTTATCATTGATAATGATTGTGTTTTGAGTTTTTTGAATAGTTTATGTGTTCCTTATGATTCACAGTTGAATATTGAGTAGTTATGTGAGGCTCATAGTTCCCCATTTTCATTTTATCCTGGAACTACTAAGATGTACAGAGATCTGCAGGAGTATTACTGGTGGGATGGAATGAAAAGAGATATTACCGATTTTACTATGAAGTTTTTGACATGTAAATAGGTTAATATAGAGAGGCAGTTACCGAAAGGGATGTTGTAGTCATTACCAGTGCTAGAGTAGAAATGGGAAAATATATCACTGGACTTCGTTGTGGGATTACAAAAGACATCATGAGGTAATAGTGCAAAATGGGTTATAGTTGATCGATTGACTAAATCTACTCATTTCCATCCTATTCGAGATAGTTTGTCTCTAGATCAACTTTCTCGAATGTATCCTAAAGAGATAGACAGGTTTCATGGAGTTCCCCTCTCCATTGTATCTGATCGTGATACCAGGTTTACTACTATATTTTGGAAATTCCTTCAGAATTCATTGGGTACTGAATTAAATTTTAGCATAGATTTTCATCCTCAATCAGATAGGCAGTCCGAACGAACAATTTCGACCTTGGAGGATATGATACGTTCTTGCTGGATGGATTATCAGATATGTTGGGACCATCATCTTTCTTTTGTTGAATTTTCATATAAAAAGATATTTCATTCCAGTATATCGATGGCTCTATTTGAAGTGTTATATGGTAAAAAGTGTCGAACTCCAACTTTTTGGAATGAAGTTGGGGAAAAGAAGCTGATCATACTAGAATTGGTAGAAGAGATGGTAGAAAAATTTCAGTTGATTCAGAAACAAATGAGAACTTCTCAGAGCAGGCAGAAACGTTATGTGGATAACTGGAGGAAGGATCTATATTTCTAGGTTGGTGATCATGATTTTCTCAAAGTATGACCATAGAAAAAGCTGATGTGATTTTCTAAGAAAGGAAAGCTGAGTCCAAGGTTCATTGGAACATATGAAATTTTGGAGAGAGTTGGATTAGTTTCTTACTGAGTGGATTTACCTCTGATTTTATCTCAAGTACACAATGTTTTTCATGTTTCGATGTTGAGAATGTATATTCTAGATGCATCTCATGATTAGAGCCCATATGTAGTTCAGTTGGAAGTGAATATCTCTTATGAAGAACAAATAGTCGAGATTCATGACCATAGAGAGAAAGTGTTGCAGAATAATGTAATTCACCAGGTAAAGAAATTTTGGAAAAACCATATGTTGAAGAGGCAACGTTGGTATCTGAAAATTATATGAGAGATAAATACCCCCTCTTCATTTGATCGGAGAATAAAATTGTGAGGATGAAATTCCCAAAAGGGTGGAAGGATGTAAAATCCCAAGAAAATAAAGAATAATACATTGTCATTTTTATTAATATTTGTGAATTAAATATTAATTTTACTTTAAAGGGGTTGATAGGGTTGATAGCGTACCCGATACACAACTACGAGTTTCTTTGAAATCTTACGTTGCACACTAGTAATATAATATTATTATTTTAAATGGTATTTAGCACGTAGCCATTGTATTGGTGTTAATGAATAGAAATAACTAAAATATTATTATATATATTTGTTAAATGTTTTTACATTTATCCAATAAAAGATAAAGGCTTAAAATCAGAAAAGAATTCAATTTTAGGCATAGTTACTCTAATATTCATTAAAAGGTCAACTTATCGCCTTTTGATGGAGAACCCTCATTAAATATATTTTTGGTCACTATTATACATTCTATTAGACCAAATAAAAGTCTTTTTTAGAATCGGGACATCAATGTTTACTTTTTTAAAATTTTTGGTATTTTTCTGATAAAGTTCAATTTTTAATGAATAGTGAAAATGATGTATTTTAACTAAACCTCTTTTTAATCTAATTTATTAATATGATTGGATTATATTTTTAATTGTTTTAATGTGAAATTAGAAAATATTTTTTTCCTTTTAATCCAATAGTGGTCATTACAATTAATTTCACTTTGAAAATGGACTTAAACTAGTGTCAATATATTGATATATATTGTTTCATAAAAAGACGCTAATTGTTTTGACAACAGGAATTAATTATTAAATTAATTAATGCAACTTATATGTTATTAATTTTGTAAAATAATCAACAATTTTGAATTCAGAGTATCAAATACATCTTAGGGTGAATTTTGGGTATTTTTCTGAAAGAATTCAATTTTTGATGAATAGTGAAACCACTAAGTGGTAGTTAAAAAAATGATTTTTTTAAATGAAACATTACTAATTTTGTGAATTTAATTTCAAAAATATGATATACATGGTTTTACGTAATATGTAAAATGTGTTTCAATGGGAATAAAATGTTTTTTTGGTGAATAGTAACTTTTATGTTTCATTAATCACGATTAAAGGCAATTATTGTAATTTAAGGTAAAGATAATGTTATAATAATATGAAATGACCTTGACACATGTCTTACCCTTATTTTATGAGCCATGGAAGACCAGGAAAATCCACGGGTAAACTTGGGGTCCCCATGGAGCCACTTGGGTAAGAAAATGACATTAATAACATTTATTGTAAAGTTAAAATAAAAATTTCACTAACATGTATTGTTTTACTAAAAAACAATTTACATGGGGTTATACAAGTAATATTATTTTCTATAAATATTCATTAGAAGGTTAAAAAGATTTAATACTTCATGATATATTTTTTATAATTTTATAGATTAAATAAATTAAATTATTTATGACACAGTGACGATGCCGCGATTACCTCATTAATGATCGATTAAAATAAAATAAAAAGATTATGTAAAATCTAAGACATAAACTTGTCAAAATCCTATTGTATGGTTGGATTTATAACCCTTATCTCCTTATCCTCTAAATATCACTTTGTGGGACCATTAAAATCCGAAAGCATTTTAAAATAAAGTGACATTTCAGGACTTTCCAAGAGTGCCCCTCCTCCATCTTATAAAAGGCCCCCACCTCTACCACCTTGCCCACACCTCTCAAGCCATTGGCTCAACCAAGATCTGCTCATTTTATATCTCCACATCCCAATATTTATCCTAGAAGCCTTACCTTAGGCAGAAAAATCTTCAAGAAACCCTTTTGGTTCAAATCAAAATGAGTTAACTGATTTAAAGGTAATGTCTTCACTTTTGTTCATTTGTTTTATTTTGCTTCTCCGACCCCATAAAATATTTTTATTCCTTTATTTTGTTACAAAAAAAGAATCGTATATATACTAGGATGTTGTTATGAGACGGATTTGATTTACACTTACACACACCTCCCTCTAATGGTTAAGGAACATACTGTTTCTGTGGTTGGTGAATTACTACCTCATGAAATGATGATTTTTAAATATTCTTTTAACACCTTTCATGGTGGCCATTAATATGTCACAATATTTATATATGATATATATTATGTTTATGTTTTCCTTATGCTTATGTTTTTTTTTTCATTCATGGCATACCTTTATGGTTTCCATTATGGATAAATGAGATAATTTCATTTTAGGAAGTGGGGACTACCGACCCTCAAAGTGATTTCATTCGTTAATGCCATATGTGGGATGTAAAACGGATGGAGTTAATGATATTATATATGATATTATACTGGAATTGTAATATACCTTTATTTCATTATGATTTCACTCCATTAAATACAAAATAGAAATGAATGTAGCGTTCATGCGTACGTACGGCTCACCGTCTCCATGAACAATGCATTTCATTTCATACCTATAAATGTTATATACTATTATAAATACATGTATATTCTAGATATATATGATATCCAAATCATGAACATCATTCTGGATATAATGAACCTTTGACCACATGAATAACAAGTAATTGTAAGAAGTCCATTTTTGACAAAAGTACCAAATATCGACAAAACGAACATTATTAACTTAAATGATTACAAAAGTTAATAACATGGAAATAAGTGATATAAAAGGAATAATAAGATTGAAATAAGTCCTTATAAAGAATAAATTAACACTAGTTTATTATTCAAGAGATTAAAGAGCGATCGAGTCAAGTTAGACACAAGGTAAGGGACTTCGTCTCAATCACCTTTCGTTGAGGCATATTTTGTTCTAATACTGGAATTTACATTATACGATGTATAAACCCTTTTTTACTTTTACTTTTATTCAAATGGAACCTTTTCTATACAAAGCGTTTTACTAAACGACAAAAATTATGTGTTTTTAAACTTACGCGTTGACAACGACCTTTCTGCCGCTGCGAGTATTATTTGATCTCTGGCTTCCTCAACAAGCTGTAATGTTGTTAAAAGTAAATAAATACCATAAACACTTTTATGTATTTTTGTATTGAAAATGGTTTTGATAATGGGTTTGTTATGTCAATATATTTAAGTGATTATTGTGATTAAACTGTTGAAATGTTTTCTTTCTTTTATAATTGTTTTATGTGTTATGATTTTATAATGGTACATGGACATTTGACTGGTGGTTAAGTGATAAACCAAATGACAGGTGGTGGCATGAATACTAGTATGGGTGGTTACGTTATAACCTCCAATGCATTGGGTTTGGAATTTGGCCCTATGGCTATTCCATTTAGTGAAAAGTGTAGAAGTTGACCGAATTGTTATTCCATTTAAGTATGTTTATATCCCATTTTACCTTTATATGTTATGTGTTATTTATATAGGTTTTGTGGTAATATTTTTGTTACGAAAGGGTATGTAATGATATTTTATTCAGTGAAGTGTATTTACTACTTCTTAAAGGTGAAAAGTGTTACTTTGATAATGTATTCTTGGTTTACTTGATGTTTTGAAAAACTAATAATTTTCCTTCTTTATGTATCCCTTACTGAGATTTTTATGCTCACCCCATGTTTTTTTGTAATGTTTTTCATAGGACATAATGTGGAATTGGGTCAAGGATGGGATCAAGGAAAATTAATGTTGTCTTAAACATGGAACTAGACATGACACTTTTCTTTAAGAGTTTGTGTTTTGTAAAAAAATGGAAATTTGTAGAATTTTCTAATGTGTAATCATTAGAGATGTAAAATATAAGATATAATATCTAAAACTCTAAACCTAAAATGATCCTCAATGTGAATTATTCATTTAATTCAATATTAAGTGAGGTTTAAGGTCAGTGCCTTATAGTAAATATACCACACAGGTGTTGTACATCTCGTTCCCCTCGTTGTTTGATTTTCATGATCACAATCACCTTATTATTTGTCTAACCTTGTTTTTAAGTGTTGTGGATGATAGGCAAGAGATTTCCAAAGGAATGGCCCAAGAAAGCATCTCAAGTGGACTGAAATTCAGTCCACCGGCCAACCGATGGAAGTGCACCGGCCAACCGATAGGAGCCTGGACAGAAGGCATCCTTCTGTCCAGACCACCGGCCAACCGGTGGCACACCAGCGGCCAGCCGGTGGCACCTGCACAGCAGAGGAGGCTACTGCCTCACCACCGGCCAACCGGTGGCCTCAGCACCGGCCAGCCGGTGGCACCCAGCAAGCACAGTGGGAGCTACTGTCTCCCCACCGGCCAGCCGGTGGCTCCTCCACCGGTCAGCCGGTAGAGCCTGGATCAATATTGTTCTCCTCTGCCAAGGCACCGGCCAGCCGGTGGCCCTGCACCGGCCCGCCGGTAGCCCAGTCAAACTAGCCGTTGGGTTTGACCAGTCAACCCTCTTTTGGGCTCCAACGGCTCCGAAGCCTTTTCCAACGGCTCCGAAGACTCCCCAAGGGTTCCATGCCTATAAATAAAGGCCAAGGAAGCCCCAGACAACAACCGGATCAAATACAAAGCCTACGGACACGTTGTTCATCTTTTGGCATACCTCCGGCGAGCCACCTCAAGGAACCCCAAGTGCTCCATCCAATTCCACATCCAAGGAGCTCCTCCAAAGAAGCTTGGAAGCGGCCTTCAACATCTCCATCCAATCAAAGGCGCCCAAGGCTTCTCAAAATACGGTTTTTATTGTTTATTTTATTTTGAACTTTAAATTTGGGTTTGTGTCAACAAACCCCAAACTCTTTCTTCATCTCCCTTTCTTTGGGTTCTCACACCACCATTAAGGTGTGAAGAGGTTAGTCAAGCCTTTCCTTTTAAAAGGCTTGAGTTTTCGGTGAGCTAGCCTTCACCCGTTAAAAAGGCTAGTGGGTTCTTGCTATTCCATTAAAAGCAAGTGGGTTCTTGCTAAACCAATAAAAGCAAGCTGTAATAGGTCCTAGTGCTACCTCAAAGCCTAGTGGGTTTCTTGCTAAAACCATTGAAAAGCAAGCGGTAGGAATCTCTCAACGGTTGAGTTGGGAGCGGATACGTAGGCCGGGTTTTGGCCGAACTCCGTTATCAATTTCTTGTGTGATTGCCTCTTTATTTCCGCTGCACTTTACTTTGATTTTTAAATTGTCAATCATTTTTTTAAAAGGCAATTCACCCCCCCTCTTGCCATCTTTTCCCCGTTTGTTCCGAACCAACAATTGGTATCAGAGGAGTAATTTGAGTAATACCTTAAAAGGTTTCAAATTCAAAGATCCATTGTGATGGCATCCACTTCTTTCGCCCCCGAAGGCTTTTCTTTGGGTCGGGCTCCATTTTTTGATGGGACCGACTATAATTATTGGAAACCCCGCATGACCACTTTTTTAAGAAGTATAGGATATCCCATTTACAAAATAGTCATGCAAGGTTACACTTTGTCTACCCCCGATGAATCCAAATGGACCCCCGCCGATATTAAGAATTTTGAGCTTGATGGAAAAGCCATGAATGCTCTTCATTGCGGCCTTGACCGAAATGAGTTCAATCGAGTTTCCACATGCACCTCCGCACATGAAATCTGGAAACTTTTGGAGGTTACCCATGAGGGGACCAACAAAGTCAAGGACACTCGATTGGACATGTACCGTCAGGATTTTGAGTCTTTTTCTATGCATCCAAATGAATCTATTTCTGAAATGTTTACTAGATTTACTGACGTGTGCAATGGGAGAAAGTCCCTTGGTGATGATGTTTCAGCTGAAGCAATGGTCAAGAAGATCTTATGGGTCCTTCCGAGCTCATGGGAACCAAAGGTGACGGCGATCCAAGAAGCTAAGGATGTCAAAAATATGCCGGTAGAGGAGCTCATCGGATCTCTCATGACTTATGAGATCACGATGAGGAGGCAAGTTCAAAAGGAGGGCACACCAATCAAGACACCAAAGAACATCGCCCTCAAGGTACAAAAGGAAGTAAGCTCCTACTCATCTTCTTCCTCATCTCCTTCCTCATCCTCTTCATCATCAAGCGGCGACTCGGAAATGGAGAATCTCGCCCGCCAAATGCAAAAATTTATGAAGAAGCATAAGAAGAAGAAGAAATCTCGCAAGGCGCAAAAGCAAGAACCCACCGAAAAATCCGAGCCCAAGGTAAAATGCTACGGGTGCGGCGAAAAGGGCCATTACAAGCCCGATTTCCCACTCAACAAGAAATGGGCCACGCAAAAGGAAAAAGGAAAGAAAAAGGTCCTCAAGGCGACATGGAGTGACACCTCCTCATCGTCCTCCTCCTCCTCCTCAAGCGACCAAGGTACAAAATGCCTAATGGCATGTAATGAGGTAACATCTTCCGACTCCTCCTCCTCTTGCTCTTCAAATTCCAATTCTTTAAATCATCTATCCTATGAAGAACTCTCACATGCTAGAGACCAATTAGAAAATGGTTTTCATGAGCTTTCTTCAAAATTTGTCGCTTTAAAAAAGAATTTCAAAAAACTCTCCTCCGAAAAAGAACAACTTCTCAACGAGAAGGAGGAGATGTCCCTCAAAATCCAAAATTTCCCAAATGTTGATTCAATGGAATCAACCATCAAAGACCTAAGGGAGACCCTAGCTAAGTTCACCCAAGGGGAACAAAATCTTTCAAAATTTCTTGGTTCCCAACGCGTTTCCCGAACCACCCAAGGGCTAGGCTACACCAATATAGCTTCCTCCTCCCATGCACCCACTGTTTTTGTTAGGGGGAGCTCTTGTTTTAAATTTTGCAACTATTGTAAAAAATCTGGGCACCTAATTTATGAATGCAATTTCAAAAATGCCCGTTACGGCCAACCAAAGTCTATTTTCTATTCGGACGAGTTTTATAGGAGAAGACCCGCCATGAGGCAAGTATGGATTGAAAAATCCCTCTTAGCGAGTCTCTCCGGGCCTAAAATCATCTCTTTTCAAAATCCCTCTCCCCGGTGATCTATTGTTTTATTTAGGGGGAGTTAGGTTTGTTTAAGCTTTTTGTTTTATTCAAAATTTTCGATTCAAACTTTCAATTTCAACACTTGGCATCAAAATTTTCATTTCAAAATATTCAATTCGAATTTTTCATTCAAAACTTTCAGTACAAACTTTTGATTCAAAACTTTCAATTCAAATTTCAAATTTCAATTGGTTTTTGATTCAAATCTTTCAATTCAAACTGTTATTCAAATTTTCATTTCAATTTCAAAAATCTCAATTGATTTTTCAAATCTCAAATCTTGTTTTTCAACCTATCCCTCAATCAAGTTTTATGCCCCATTCTATTTTGATAATCACAAAGGGGGAGAAATTTCTTGATTGATTGGGGGAGAATCTTTTCTCTCATGCTTAGTATTTATTTTCAATTTATCATTTAAAAGCATGCCTTTCATTTATGTTTTTACTTTAATTATTTTGGTGACTGTGATCATCAAAATAGGGGGAGATTGTTGTACATCTCGTTCCCCTCGTTGTTTGATTTTCATGATCACAATCACCTTATTATTTGTCTAACCTTGTTTTTAAGTGTTGTGGATGATAGGCAAGAGATTGCCAAAGGAATGACCCAAGAAAGCATCTCAAGTGGACTGAAATTCAGTCCACCGGCCAACCGATGGAAGTGCACCGGCCAACCGATAGGAGCCTGGACAGAAGGCATCCTTCTGTCCAGACCACCGGCCAACCGGTGGCACACCAGCGGCCAGCCGGTGGCACCTGCACAGCAGAGGAGGCTACTGCCTCACCACCGGCCAACCGGTGGCCTCAGCACCGGCCAGCCGGTGGCACCCAGCAAGCACAGTTGGAGCTACTGTCTCCCCACCGGCCAGCCGGTGGCTCCTCCACCGGTCAGCCGGTAGAGCCTGGATCAATATGGTTCTCCTCTGCCAAGGCACCGGCCAGCCGGTGGCCCTGCACCGGCCAGCCGGTAGCCCAGTCAAACTCGCCGTTGGGTTTGACCAGTCAACCCTCTTTTGGGCTCCAACGGCTCCGAAGCCTTTTCCAACGGCTCCGAAGACTCCCCAAGGGTTCCATGCCTATAAATAAAGGCCAAGGAAGCCCCGGACATCAACCGGATCAAATACAAAGCCTACGGACACGTTGTTCATCTTTTGGCATACCTCCGGCGAGCCACCTCAAGGAACCCCAAGTTCTCCATCCAATTCCACATCCAAGGAGCTCCTCCAAAGAAGCTTGGAAGCGGCCTTCAACATCTCCATCCAATAAAAGGCGCCCAAGGCTTCTCAAAATACGGTTTTTATTGTTTATTTTATTTTGAACTTTAAATTTGGGTTTGTGTCAACAAACCCCAAACTCTTTCTTCATCTCCCTTTCTTTGGGTTCTCACACCACCATTAAGGTGTGAAGAGGATAGTCAAGCCTTTCCTTTTAAAAGGCTTGAGTTTTCGGTGAGCTAGCCTTCACCCGTTAAAAAGGCTAGTGGGTTCTTCCTATTCCATTAAAAGCAAGTGGGTTCTTGCTAAACCAATAAAAGCAAGCTGTAATAGGTCCTAGTGCTACCTCAAAGCCTAGTGGGTTTCTTGCTAAAACCATTGAAAAGCAAGCGGTAGGAATCTCTCAACGGTTGAGTTGGGAGCGGAGACGTAGGCCGGGTTTTGGCCGAACTCCGTTATCAATTTCTTGTGTGATTGCCTCTTTATTTCCGCTGCACTTTACTTTGATTTTTAAATTGTCAATCATTTTTTTAAAAGGCAATTCACCCCCCCTCTTACCATCTTTTCCCCGTTTGTTCCGAACCAACAACAGGTATCAACCCAATGATAGAACTACGAAGATAAAAGTACCAGACATGTATCATCACAAAGATAGTACCATGAAGGAAAAAGTACCACAAAGGTAAAAGAATTTGTTAAAACAATATATCATCTCAAACATGGTTTTCAGTGAAGTATAGAAGTACAGATGATCAGTCATGAAGCTATATCAACTTATTCTATCAAGAGGCACTACAGCTGATAATATGGCGTCTGACATACACAGGATCGATTGGTACTAACCCCCACAATTACCCACATAGGATCTGACCCACACTGGGTCGTAATGCGCTGACCCACACAAGATCATCAAACGCTTATCCACACTGGATCTGAGCCACACAATATCACAATGTGCTATCCCACATAGGATCTGTCCCACATAGGATCGGAATGCGTGGACCCACAAAAAATCCCCGAGCATTGACCCACATAGGATCAATAGAATCTAACCCCCACAATGACCCACATATGTTCTGACCCACCAAGATTCAATAGGTATCTATCTTCTGTATTATCTGTCTCTAACATCTGCCTCATTTCCAGCCACTGGATTCCTCACACCCGGCATGCTCGAGTTTCATATAATATGTCCCTTGAGATATCAGTCATACCTCAACTGCTGCTAAGCTCCATAATAGAGTAACCCAAAGGTCTGTCACATCATAAGGGACAAAACGTAATAAACGGCACGTCAATCAGACACCTGGTCTTTAAGTTATTAGTGTTTCGATTTGAGGGCCCAGTTGGATTCAAGGTTCGATTCAATATGATCATACTCTAACATTATCCAAAACACAAGTGGTGTATACCAAAAATGACCATCTTAATACAGGGAATTTAGTGCCACAGACGGTTTGTCAACTAGACGTCTGGTTCTCATGATGTGGCCCCAATGGCGTATCTAAGTCTAGATGGGCCCAGGTCTGGCCAGGTTGGCTTGGGCCGTGGTGGGTCTCACCCACGAAAGGTTCGGAATGGCCCAGCCCGCTGGCACGTCCTGAAAGGCAGTCGGCAGTGCAGGTCTTAGTTGGGTGGCCCATCATGGCAGGGTCCACCCTATCGGCAACCCGAGGGGAGCCCCACCCTTCCCCCACTCAGTATTCCGAACAAACCGATGGTCATTCGGTCGCCCTGCTGGCACGTGAGACTGCCTGAAGGACCCGCTGGGTGCATCACGGCCGGCCGGGTTCCTGGCTGGTCATCCTTTTAGCGGCGTGATGGCGCTGCTGTCCACCTGTGGACAGTCGGGTAGCGGCTGCCCTTTGATCTCCGCCACGACCAAGCGGCTGTGGACACATACTCTGACAGCACAGAAACGCACCGCTGCTTCACCACATGGCTAGCCGACATGCCAGTCACTACCTTGCTCCACCGCGTTCAATGGGTGGGGGCCTCCTATTCTGGTGGTGCGCACGCATGCCACCCTCTTTCCACACAGTCGTCCGGGTGATGGCTGATACCTTCTTCCGCAAGCCATAACAGCATCATTCCAAGCCTGAATATTATGAGGATTGAATATTCATGATCCTCAGGTTGAGATCATTACGTACATATGATAAATTCAATGAGAAATTTTGTTTTATTCATCATTATTTATTTGGTGTCGAAAAACTTGTGACGAATTCTTGAAGAACGAAATAAAAGGGTCAATGTATAAATGTGGAACGATGGCCATGTTTGATTTTCGAACATTTTTATGAATCAAAATATAAAGAATCAACAAAAATATTTAATCATAATTAAAATTAATACCCCTACCCTGACATTAGTTGGTGCGGCGTGATGAGGGAGATGATGTTGATGAAGTCATGATTTCTGTCACTAACGCAACAAGTTCCAATGTCGGTTCCTCATTCTTGATCTGGAGAGCGTTCTTCATTGGAGAGGTTGATTCTCCAAACGCTCTCCTTTTCCCATCAATTTTCCCTATGAGAGGTTTGGTTCCAAATTAATGTATTATGATTTAATATTGGAACCACAATGGGGAGATTCCAATAGTTAATAAAAATAACTCTTAATTAACATATTGATTCAATAATTCAGAATTAATGAATCATATTAATTAAAGAGGAATATGAATACACATTTTGTGTTACATGGAATTTAATCCCAAACATTTAATGCCTAACCACCCTCATGTGGTCCCAACCTTTATTATTTAAATGCGAGGTTTTTAAAAAAGTTAATTATTTTATTTTATTATGTGTCCAACCCTCCCACGAAAATCTGAAAAACTAACTCCTACACTTGACCTACTATTTTAGAGGTGAAGGTCTCCTTAAGAAAATATCAGTACTATGAGTTCAACGGTGTCCTCAAATTTCAATTTCGAGCATGGGATCAGAAGTTACAAAACATCTCTCACACGTTTACCAAATGTACCCAAAAAAAGTGATGAAAAATAATTACTATCACCCTCGTCTCGTGCCGGTAGAGGACAGGATCTGCCGATGTAAAAAACACCCTAATGAACCCAATCGTCCTCTTAGATTTTAAATCCTAGTTTCAATTCAAAAGTTATGGATTTCACAATAAAATAATTGTCACATGATTATTTTATTTACATCCAAAAACTAACATTCACTAGTGGCTTGTGTTGGCCAATGTTAGCAGCTACCTAAAGAAAGCATAACGTCGCACGTTTAGTGGTGGTCTTAGATTTTTAATCTGAGTTACCATTTGTGAGTTATAAACACATGGAAAATATGACAACTTTATTTATTTAATTTTATTTACGTTTATGCCATTTTCGTGTTTTTCTATTGGAGTCTCATGAAAACTAAACTAAAGACGCTCTTAAGGTAAACCCACCATCTTGAGTGCAATGGTGCCCTCATATTTAAAATCCTGGCAACTGTTTAAGAGTAATTATGATTTTTAAGAAAAAATGCCTATGCGTGCTATTTAAAGTTTAACAAAACGTCGACGGATAATTCCAGGCACTTTGGGCTCAAAATCACACACCGTCAGATTTTGCAGTCTTGAAATAATTCCATATATTAAAAAAAATTATACAGAAATTCTGGGATATTACAAAAATTTTGGTGAATGAAGCATTTATTTAACTTATTCAATAATATAATTAATTTACACCATCCTTTTTTGATATAATCATACATCTAATAGATCATTTAGATGAGAGAGATATGGTAATATTGGACTGTATATAAATGTTATATATATATTTGGAAATATATATAAAAATAATGATATGATATATAAATACTACAAAACAAATAGAGGCCACTATTATATATATATATATATGGATTTGTTTGAGTTATGTACTGACTATTTCAGTGAAGTGGATTACGTAAATCAACATACATCTCACAATAAGGTAGTTAATTATGAAGATCAGGGGATATGTGACATTATTGTAAAATTGAGGTATGTGATGAAATAATGTAGTAACATTTATATCATTTTAAATAAAAAATTTGAGATTCAACCATATATACCATGAAATACAGTGATATTGAAAATAAAATATATTAATGAAAATGTATTTTGGCTGATGAATAAGCATAAAAATAAATTTATTTCATTAATTAAGGGGGATATTAGTATTTTTTATCATCCTTAAAAATATTTAAATGTATAGTTGGGGACCATGTGTTTTTGAGACATCATGGTCTAGTTTTAACATAAATGGTTATACTTTTCATAAACAATTCGGATAATAAGGCTACCATTCAAAAAATAGAGTTACTATTTATTCTAAAGGAATAAAATTTTCACGTGTGAAAGATAAATTCCCATTTTCCACATCAATAGCATATTTGGGAGTCATTGAGGGTGTTAAAACTTATAGGCTGATATATCCTAAAAGGTGGTTAATTAGAGTGTTTATGTTTTCTCCATCTTCCAAAAGATGTTTTATTAATATTAAAATTAATATTCCAAACCCATCATATATCCAAATGATAATAATTGATAATATTTAAAACAATTCAAGGATCTATGTTAATATATGTTTAATCATAAAGTTATCGTCCAAGGAGAATTAATCAAAGGTATTCCCATGCACTAGGAGGTAATAATATCCACTAAATAGATTTAAATTCTTAATAAGGACACAATGTCGATCCATTAAGAAATTCCTAATATTGAAATATTACACACAGTTACAAGCTACATGATATAATGGAATGATTCAACAGATAAATTTCACACAACATTTTATATAAAAATAAATGGACACCAAATCTGTTAGGAATTTATCTATTTCTTCCTTCCTCATCATTCTCACTGTTGGGCAAAAATCCCTCAATGTAACATTGCAGCATTTTTGGGTTGATTGTGTTTGTTGACAAAGCAGGTTTCCATGGAGAATTGTTGAGTTCCCGAGAAGTTGTTGACATTCCATGTTGACAAAGAACTATGACAAAGGAAAGGACAATCTGGAGGCGGTACAAAAGAGAAGTACAAGGTGGCGCCGTTTTCCAGTGTTTGCCAAATTTTTGGGGTCCAAAATTTGGAGTTTGGTGAGCATCGCGAAAAGAGGATTTCAATGAAGAGCACAATTTAATATGGCAAAGGCATGAATTTCGCGAAGATAGGATGCATGGTTTGGAAATCGCGAAGACCAGAAGAATGGAGGCGGTGATGCTTCGCGATTACGTCAAGCTTCGCGAACGGCAGAGGCTGAATCGCATCGCGGCGGAGAAGGGCTTTGCGAGAGAACATCGCGGCGAAGGCGCGAAGGAATGTTGGGCTTCGCGAGGGAGCTTCGCGGCGAAGGCGCGAGCCGCGAAGGTAAGTTGACGGTGATTCATCGCGACTACGTCAAGCTCCGCGAACGGAAGATTTCCGTAGAGCTTCGCGATTTAGACAGAATTCCGACAGAAACTTTGGAGCTTCGCGATTTGAGATGACGTGGCGTTGACTTCGCGCGGAAGGGACGAGGGTCGGTGGAATCGCCTATAAATAGAGGTCGACCCCTTCAGGCGAAGAAGAGAGAATTTTCAGAGAAAATACTTTGCTCTCGATTTGCGAAGGTGGTTCGCGGAGCCAGTGTGCTTCGCGAAAGAGGTGCTTCGCGGCGGCTATTGTAGCTCCGCGTAACCTGCGAGCTCCGCGTTGGCTTACTTAGCTTCGCGAGGGTCGTTGCTTTGCGACGGCTTGAGCATCGCGAGAGTGCTTCGCGAAGGAGCTTCGCGAGTGAGCTTCGCGAAAAGGCTGGAGCTTCGCGAAGGCTTGTTTGAGCTTCGCGAAATTGGGAGCCTCGCATTGTAGGGTGCTTTGCGAAGGTCTTTCCAAAGGTTGTTTGCCCAGTGTTTAGAGGCAAAGAGGTATTCATCTACGGGTGAAAGTTGAACATCAACAGAGCATCTACATACAGAGAAAGATGCATTCCTTAATGGAAATGAAGAGACCTACAGGTCTATAAACTGTGAGTTAATCCCTTCCAAGAGCAGTGAGCTTAGGAAGAGGAAGAAGGTGATCCTCTCCACCGGCAGTGAGCCAGAGAGAGAGAAACAGGGAGTGACCCTTGGGAAAGCAGTGAGCTGACCCTAAACCTTGTATAGGCAGTGAGCCTGGGCATAGAAGTGATCTAGCCCGAACATTGTAATCCACAGCTAGTGAAGTTTAGTGGACTTGGTATGACCGGCAACCTGTCGGCGTATGCTCCTTGGACGTAGCCCTTAGCGGTGAACCAAGTAAAATTGTTGTGTCCTGTGCTTGCTTTACTTTCTGTTTATATTGTGCAGCAGGAAAGAGAGAGAAGAGTGTTTTGCTTAACAGCGAAACAAGATCAGAACGGGCTTTAATTTTTAATTAGTCATACCCTGATTCACCCCCCCCCCTCTCAGGGTATTCAGCCTAGTGGATCTAACAAGTGGTATCAGAGGGAAGGTTAACAGTTGGTCTTCTCTCAATGGAGGTCACTAATCATAGAGGGATTCCGATCTTCGACGGATGTAATTTTCAGATATGGAAGAATCGAATGCAACACTATTTCCGATCTTTGGGAATGGATGTGTTTTCAGCAGCTATGCATGGTATCACAGCTGATATTACTAGTGGTGCATTATCAGAAGCTGAGCACAAAGAGTTGGATGCTGATTCCAAAGCAATAAATGCCTTAGGGGGAGCCCTCTCTAATCCCATTTATACAAAGGTGATGTCATGAAAAACGTCACATGCCATGTGGGAAAAACTTTTGAATATTTATGAAGGGGATACAAAAGTCAGAGAGGCAAAGCTGCAAGTGTTGTGGAACAAGTATGAAGATCTCAAAATGAACCCGAATGAGTCTGTTGATGCATTCTTTGACAGGGTAAATGCTGTGGTAGAAGACATGCGGGGTCTTGGAGAAACTATCGAAGACATTAAAATCGTAAAGCGCATCTTGAGAAAGCTTCCACCTCGGTTCAATCCGAAAGTTTCTGTGTTGGAAGATAAAGATCCGAAAGAGCTAACATTGGATAACCTACACAGCACTCTTGTTGCATATGAAATGAGAAATGATGACAACGATGCTGTGGAAAAGGGGAAATCCAAAGAGGTGGCATTTAAGGCCATGAAGAGGCTCACTATTGAAGATTCTAAGGAGGAAGAAGAGTCAGATGAGGTGATGTCGTTCCTTTCTTCAAATCTGCAAAGAGGAAAAGGAAAGTTTAAAGGGAAACTTCCACTAGCATGCTTCCGATGCGGAAAGGTTGGTCATCTTGCTGCAAGATGCCCCAAAAAGTTTCAAGAAGAAAGCGATGAAGATGAAGCTGAGATTCCCATGAAAAAATCTTCAGCCTATGTGAAAGGGAAGAAGCAGTTCAAGAGAAATTTCTTTAAAAAGAAGAATCTTCTTTCCCAAGAAATTGATAGTTCAGCTGAGTCTGAGGGTGAAGAAGTTGAAGAGATAGAAAACTGTAGAGATTGTGGTCAAAATGCGATGGTGGCTATTGCTAGTAGCACTCTAGAAAAGAAAGAAACTGAAACTGATGAAGAAGAAGAAGAAATTGAAGGGAGAGTTGACATGGAAGCTGAATTAGAAGCAGCTCTTGAAGAGATAGATGTTTGGCGAGCAAAAACAAAGAAAGCCAATAAGATAGTACGTGATGCCAAACTCTACATGCAACAACAAGAAGAAGAGAAGTCTGAGCTTGAGAAAGAAATTGAAAATCTTAAGTCTTCCAGGCCAGAGCGCACAGAAAAGGTTGATGAGCATAAGCTCAAGATTGAAGAGCATAAAAGGGAGATCGACTGCTTGAGTCGAAAAGTGAAAGATCACGTCAAGCGTATTGAAGAGCTTGAAGAGGAAGTTGTCGGTCTGCGGAGAAAAGTTAAAGACCAGGAAAAACCTTTGAATCCCAACACATTCTTGGGAAATTAGGTCGTTACGAAGACAGAAAAGAAGAAAGAAGAGCCTAGTAGATCAGCAGGAAAAAAGCAACAATTGAACTCAGATGTTAAGGCTGATTCATGGCTTAATCAGAAACAAAAATCTACGGCAGTTGAAGTTAGACCGCAAGCACTTGTCCCGAGATTGAAAGTGGATTTGAGCACAAAGCAGAATCAGAATACTCAGAGATCCAAAGGGGAAACTCGTAGTGCTGAAGTAACACGAAGGAATTCACCTTATATCAGGTGTTACTGTTGTGGAAAGATGGGACATTCACAGTATGTGTGTTCCATAGCCAAAAGATGTCGAAGGGAACAAGAACAGAGATGGAAGCCAAACAGAGAACGGTTTCCCAGAGCATTTTTTGAAGGAAACTGTTTTTGGTGCGGAGGATTTGGACACATGGCTAGGTACTGCACTCCGACCATTCAGAAAAATGTGCCAAAGCAGAATCAAAATGATCGCAAGCAGCAGATCAGTAAACCGACAAGTGAGTTAAAAGTTCAGAACAGATTTGCAGTTTTGCAAGATGAAGCTGGTCCATCATACTCTGAGAAAGAACAGAAGCCTCAATCCATGCCGAGTATGAAAGAAAAAGTATGGACTAGGAAGAAGAAAACTGAGAAGGCCGTAGTTGCTGAAATTGCCCTTAAAGCATCAGATCGTTCTGGTGTTTGGATCCTTGACAGTGGTTGCACATCCCACATGACGGGTAATAAGGATCTGGTTACAGGCATAAAATATGACAAAGAAGGAGTTGTCAAGTTTGGAAATGATGAAGGCCTGAAGATTGTTGGCTCAGGAAAAGCCAAGTTTGGGGGCAAAGAAATGAGACATGCTGATGTCTTGGTGGTAGAGGGTCTCAGTCATAATTTGCTTAGCGTCAGTCAACTATGTGACTCTGGGCACTCTATACTATTTACCAAGAAGATGGGTATTGTTAAAGGAAAAGATGGAATAGTCATTCTTCAGGGAAAACGAACAAAGTGGAATCTTTACCTGATAGGTGGGGAAGAAGATTCATGCCTTTTATCTAGAGAAGAAGAAAATCAGTTGTGGCATAAGCGACTTGGTCATCTATGTCAACCATCTATGGAAGATCTGGTAAAGTGTGATGCTGCTAGAGACCTTCCCAAACTATCACGTGATCGCACTCATACGTGTGACGCTTGTCAACAAGGGAAGATCATCAGGAAGACATACAGGCCAAAGGAACAAAAAGCAACTCGAGTGCTCGAATTGGTGCATGCTGATGTATGTGGACCTATCTCACCACGAGCTATAGATGGGCAAAGGTACTATGTTCTTTTCATTGATGACCACAGCAGAATGGCCTGGGTATTCATCATTACCCATAAGACAGAGGTGTTCAGTTGCATAAAGCAGTACAGGAGGGAATCAGAAAAGATGCTTGGGCAGAAAATTCTGAAGTTTCGTACTGATAACGGTACAGAATTTACAAACAGTCAGGTTGAAAACTATCTCGAGAAACATGGGATAAGGCATCAAGTTTCATCAGTAAGAACTCCCCAACAAAATGGAGTGGTAGAAAGGAGGAATCAGATCATTAACAACATGGCCAGAACAATGCTTATTGATAAGGACCTACCAGAGAAATTTTGGAAGGAAGCAGTTTTGACATCGGTCTATGTTTCAAACAGGTCCCTGTTATGTCCGAAGCAAGGGAAGACTCCGTATGAACTGTGGTACGGAAAGAAGCCAACGTTGAAATACTTTCGAATCTTTGGAAGTAAGTGTTTCATTCTCAACAAAGAACATCATAGGAAGTTTGAGGCACGAGGAGATGAAGGGATATTCCTTGGATATTCAGGGAAAAGCAAAGCATATAAATGTTTCAACAAGAGGCTGGGAAAAATTGTTGAGAGCAATGATGTCACTATAGTCGAAAATGAACAGACTGCTCAACGACCCAGTGAACAGTTTCTGAATGAAAGTGATGATGAGGTAAGCAGCACAGGGGGAGTAGAAGTGGCAGAGGCTGACTCAGAAGAAGATTCTGATGATGAGCAAGAAAGTGTCAAGTCTGTATCTGCAAAGAAGCCAAAGAATCGAGCTGAAATTGATAGGCAAAATATCATTGGTAATCAGACAGCTCCAGTTCAGACTCGAAGAATGAAATCATTACAGCAAACATCTTTTTTATCTCAGGTGGAGCCAAAATGTTTTTCCGATGCAGCTGAAGATGAAAACTGGCTTCAGGCTATGAATGAAGAGCTTGATCAAATTGAGAAGAACCAGACATGGGAGATTGTTTCGAGGCCAGCAGACAAGAATGTCATTGGGACCAAATGGGTCTATCGTAATAAGATGAATGAAGATGGCACAGTGATTCGGAACAAAGCACGTCTAGTGTGCAAGGGGTACTCCCAGATCGAGGGAATTGATGTTGATGAGACATTTGCACCGGTTGCAAGGCTGGAGACAATAAGATTATTCCTAGCCATCGCAGTGCAAAGGAAGTTCAAAGTGTTCCAGATGGATGTCAAATCTGCATTCTTGAATGGTGTTCTGGAAGAGGAGGTGTATATTGAGCAGCCAGATGGTTTTCTCATTCATGAGGATGAGAACAAAGTTTGCAGGCTGAAGAAGGCATTGTATGGGATGAAACAAGCACCAAGGGCATGGTACTCAAGGCTTGATCAGTACTTGAAGAAGCTTGGTTTTCAGCGTGGAGGAGTTGATTACAATCTCTATTTCAGCAATGACAGTAATCAAAGGATGATGGTGCTAGTGTATGTCGATGACATAATTTTTGGCGGATCAGATGAAGCTCAGTGCAGACAATTTTCTGAATTCATGAAAAATGAGTTTGAAATGTCAATGATTGGAGAGCTAACGTTTTTCCTTGGTCTACAGGTGACACAAGGAAGGAATGGAACTTTCATTTCTCAATCCAAATATGCCAAGGAAGTTCTAAGAAGGTTTGGAATGGATAATTCCAAGGAAATGAAGACTCCGGTTGCTACCCGGATGAAATTATCAAAAGATGAGGATGGCAAGGCAGTTAATATCACAGAATACAGGCAAATCATTTGAAGTCTGTTGTACTTAACCGCAACAAGGCCTGATATTGTTTTCGCCACTTGCCAGGCAGCGAGATATCAGAGTAATCCCAAGGAAAGTCACATGCTCGCAGTGAAAAGAATACTTCGGTAACATTTATATCATTTTAAATAAAAAATTTGAGATTCAACCATATATACCATGAAATACAGTGATATTGAAAATAAAATATATTAATGAAAATGTATTTTGGCTGATGAATAAGCATAAAAATAAATTTATTTCATTACTTAAGGGGGATATTAGTATTTTTTATCATCCTTAAAAATATTTAAATGTATAGTTGGGGACCATGTGTTTTTGAGACATCATGGTCTAGTTTTAACATAAATGGTTATACTTTTCATAAACAATTCGGATAATAAGGCTACCATTCAAAAAATAGAGTTACTATTTATTCTAAAGGAATAAAATTTTCACGTGTGAAAGATAAATTCCCATTTTCCACATCAATAGCATATTTGGGAGTCATTGAGGGTGTTAAAACTTATAGGCTGATATATCCTAAAAGGTGGTTAATTAGAGTGTTTATGTTTTCTCCATCTTCCAAAAGATGTTTTATTAATATTAAAATTAATATTCCAAACCCATCATATATCCAAATGATAATAATTGATAATATTTAAAACAATTCAAGGATCTATGTTAATATATGTTTAATCATAAAGTTATCGTCCAAGGAGAATTAATCAAAGGTATTCCCATGCACTAGGAGGTAATAATATCCACTAAATAGATTTAAATTCTTAATAAGGACACAATGTCGATCCATTAAGAAATTCCTAATATTGAAATATTACACACAGTTACAAGCTACATGATATAATGGAATGATTCAACAGATAAATTTCACACAACATTTTATATAAAAATATATGGACACCAAATCTGTTAGGAATTTATCTATTTCTTCCTTCCTCATCATTCTCACTGTTGGGCAAAAATCCCTCAATGTAACATTGCAGCATTTTTGGGTTGATTGTGTTTGTTGACAAAGCAGGTTTCCATGGAGAATTGTCGAGTTCCCGAGAAGTTGTTGACATTCCATGTTGACAAAGAACTATGACAAAGGAAAGGACAATCTGGAGGCGGTACAAAAGAGCAGTACAAGGTGGCGCCGTTTTCCAGTGTTTGCCAAATTTTTGGGGTCCAAAATTTGGAGTTTGGTGAGCATCGCGAAAAGAGGATTTCAATGAAGAGCACAATTTAATATGGAAAAGGCATGAATTTCGCGAAGATAGGATGCATGGTTTGGAAATCGCGAAGACCAGAAGAATGGAGGCGGTGATGCTTCGCGATTACGTCAAGCTTCGCGAACGGCAGAGGCTGAATCGCATCGCGGCGGAGAAGGGCTTTGCGAGAGAACATCGCGGCGAAGGCGCGAAGGAATGTTGGGCTTCGCGAGGGAGCTTCGCGGCGAAGGCGCGAGCCGCGAAGGTAAGTTGACGGTGATTCATCGCGACTACGTCATGCTCCGCGAACAGAAGATTGCCGTAGAGCTTTGCGATTTGGACAGAATTCCGACAGAAACTTTGGAGCTTCGCGATTTGAGATGACGTGGCGTTGACTTCGCGCGGAAGGGACGAGGGTCGGTGGAATCGCCTATAAATAGAGGCCGACCCCTTCAGGCGAAGAAGAGAGAATTTTCAGAGAAAATACTTTGCTCTCGATTTGCGAAGGTGGTTCGCGGAGCCAGTGTGCTTCGCGAAAGAGGTGCTTCGCGGCGGCTATTGTAGCTCCGCGTAACCTGCGAGCTCCGCGTTGGCTTACTTAGCTTCGCGAGGGTCGTTGCTTTGCGACGGCTTGAGCATCGCGAGAGTGCTTCGCGAAGGAGCTTCGCGAGTGAGCTTCGCGAAAAGGCTGGAGCTTCGCGAAGGCTTGTTTGAGCTTCGCGAAATTGGGAGCCTCGCATTGTAGGGTGCTTTGCGAAGGTCTTTCCAAAGGTTGTTTGCCCAGTGTTTAGAGGCAAAGAGGTATTCATCTACGGGTGAAAGTTGAACATCAACAGAGCATCTACATACAGAGAAAGATGCATTCCTTAATGGAAATGAAGAGACCTACAGGTCTATAAACTGTGATTTAATCCCTTCCAAGAGCAGTGAGCTTAGGAAGAGGAAGAAGGTGATCCTCTCCACCGGCAGTGAGCCAGAGAGAGAGAAACAGGGAGTGACCCTTGGGAAAGCAGTGAGCTGACCCTAAACCTTGTATAGGCAGTGAGCCTGGGCATAGAAGTGATCTAGCCCGAACATTGTAATCCACAGCTAGTGAAGTTTAGTGGACTTGGTACGACCGGCAACCTGTCGGCGTATGCTCCTTGGACGTAGCCCTTAGCGGTGAACCAAGTAAAATTGTTGTGTCCTGTGCTTGCTTTACTTTCTGTTTATATTGTGCAGCAGGAAAGAGAGAGAAGAGTGTTTTCCTTAACAGCGAAACAAGATCAGAACGGGCTTTAATTTTTAATTAGTCATACCCTGATTCACCCCCCCCTCTCAGGGTATTCAGCCTAGTGGATCTAACACTCACTCTATTCCAGAGCTTCATGTGTATTAATTTTCCATTCACACACAATTTAATCTTCTTCACAAGTCACATATTATATCATTTATTCTAAAAGTATCCCACCCCTCTATCGTCATCTTAAACTATATTCTCTAAATATCCACATATAATACATTTTTAAGAATATAGAAACTAACCTCCATTCATGATACAATATATCTAAAAAAACAAATCATTTTCTAAAATTTTGTTATATAGAATCACCATGAAAGTAAAAAATATATTCTATCTATTTTGATAATTCTTTATTTTCATGATCTTTTCACAATTAAAAATATAAAAATTTTGGAAGTCATAAATTGATAATCCTTATAATTATCCTCATAAATAATGGTATACATTTTATCTAATGACTAAAAAAATTAAATTCATTATCCTAAAAAATTAATTAATACAATATTTAGATTAATAATATATGTTATACTCCATATGGATTGTGGAAATCGTTGTTTATTTATGTAAGAGGGTGAGGTATTTTCCCCAAAAACCAAAGGGAATAACCCTTTTGTTTTTTACATATTACTCAAATTATTATTAGACATTGAACATAGAAACTAAATATAATCCTAGAAACATCTGTAATTACCCTTAATGAATTTGTACATTTCGATATTTTCTAATGGAAATAGACCATATATGTTTTTTCTAATGACCCATATGATTTATTAAATGATATTTATGAAATAGAAACTTAAAAATTTCACAAGTGATATAAACCATTCATTATTACTAATTACACTTTTGGGATTGAAAATGACACTAATGAAATGGGAAATCTGAAATATTTTATTAAGTGAATGAATATTATAGTTTCTCCCTATGGAATTTATGAAAATTGAAGAATTTTACAGAATAAAATGACCCTTATTGTATTTTGTTGACTTTAATAATTACTCCCAATGACCTACAAATGGCCCCAGATGGCCTTTAAAATATCTAATATGTCCCTTAAAATTTATTCATTTCCACATAATTAATCTTACAATCAGAAGGGACTACGTCATCATTATCAATTTTTCATCTCCAATTATCATTTTTGACTATTATGATGTTTAAGATGACTCTTATGATTTTAGAGTTATCCATTTGCATAGAATGTGTATGAAATAATGAATAAATATATATTAACATAGAGAAAATCAAATACACTGATGAGTATTAATTATTGTTGTTGAAAATAAATCCATCCTCATAATAAATTGTTCCAATGTTCTACCTTTTCAATTTATATTTCAATTTAATTTTGGAAGTTATTTATAATACATATCTTTGTATATATATTATCAAACTACCCTGTCATTTTTACACTACCTCATACTTTTCCCCCCTTTGAAAATACAATTCCAAGGTTTTTTTGAAGTACTGAGTTCCAAAACATACATAAAAAATTTCATTGATAAATGATCCATCAACCATGTTACTTACCACATGTGAGTAAATGTTATCTAAAAAAAGAGACCAATAATAATTAATATCATTATTTCTATTAAATATAATGAAAAACATAATAATCCATGATAATTACCCATGGAAAGTATCTCTACCATTATCCTTAAAAAAAATACAATATAATAAAATAATAAAAATGAAATAAACGAATTATATATAATGGGGTGGGGATAAATTACTAAAATCATAAATATGAGGGAGGTTGTTCAAGACAATGGATTAACCAGTTAATATAGTGCACTATTGTATCAAAGTATTAGTTGAGATGTTAGATTCCAGTAAATCAGTAACAACATAATCCATATATATTATTCCTTGATCTACATTTTCATTATTTATGTGAAACATGATTTCACTGTGTTTGGTCTGGTAGTGTAAAACATTATTCATTGAGATCTTTATAGCAATATTGCCTTCATAAAATAGCACCATTGGGTTTTTCAACTCATCCCCTAGATCTTACTATTTGATATACTAATTGTTTTTGGATTTTGTTTATACATTTCTATCATTTTCAGTTGTTTTATGATTTGACCAGTATTACTTTTTACACTACCTCCAAAAACATGTATTGAAAATTAAAATTTAACAATAATATGTGACATTTTAGTCCACCACATCACTAACCAATTCAATATTTTAGAATACTAATAAAAACTATTGCATCATTACATTAAATAGAACCCATTGTACGATGGATTCTCCAATCTCCCTCATTATTCTATTCAAATTCAGGGCATGATAATTCATGATTTGTCTTTCAAATTGAGATGATAATTTATTGGTATAAGTTATATCATAATAGGTTTTTAGGAATTAATAAAATGTTCCATTGATGATATTATGTTAGATATGATTTATTTATTTATTTAAATGAAGAACATATCCTAGTTGATCATGGAAGGGGAGTCACATCCGTACTACCTGGTTGTAGAACTCAAGAAAAACTAGTGGGGGAGAATGTGATGCCAACCCCATAATCCCAAATGGTCTATTGGTGAGTTACATGAGTTGAGTTTAAGTGTGAAGTATAATGCCCCCCATTACAAAGAATTTTTATTCGAGAAGTATTTATCCCCTCAATGGGCAGTGTGTCCAACTGAGAGACACACCCATGAGGTCTTGTATTCCAAAGTGTGAAAAATCATAAGGTTTGAGGTCGATTAATTTATCTTGTATTGTAGGAAAAGAGATAATTTATTATTTGTAAATACATTAATGGTGATACTATGAATTTTTTCAAATGTTTCTCTTTCCATATCTAATTATTCCATGGGACTCACATCTATAATAACTAGCTGTAATGCTCAAGCACAACAAGTGTGGCTTAACATGACACCCACCACATGAGTTTCACATGTGTCACAGGGGTATCCTTGAATATATTATAAGTTAAGTGGTAACTCTCCCCCTCATAAGGCCTTTTAAGAGTAGGGTTAGTGAGCCCCTTTGTGGGTAGTGAGCTCTATTAAAAATCCCCATGTATCATAGTGTGTTCAAGTTTATAAAATGTTTCCATGAAGTTGTGAGGCTAGTAATGAAATATGGTATTTTATCACGGGGAAACATAGACAATTAGTTCATGAATTGAGTGGGAGATTTTTTCTATGATTAAATGTATCACCTTCCATATTTTATCAATATAGGGGACTCACATCCATGTTACCACATAGAAGTGGTCAAGAGTGACTTCTGAGGCCTGATATGATCTCCCAAACGACACCCACAAGGGAAATTTGGGAGTTTTAAACATATATTATAATTCATAAATAATCTCACATCTATCAGGTTGAATTATAAAATGAGGTGATTTGATCCCCTTATGGGTATTGACTCTAGGTTTTTTATGATCATTATATGATCCAAATAGAAAAAGATAACCCCAAACATGATTTCTATAGTCATGAATAATAATGTGTAAATTTTAATATAAAAAAGAGTACCTAGATTTCATGAATTATAGTTTTTCTATCTTACTTAAAGGAGAGTTATTGAGGAGGATCACAATGCATAGGTAACATATACACCCTACCTACAAGAGGAATCAGAAACATGGTTCCCCAATCATATCACTAGGATACCCAAATGAAAATAGGGCACTTGAACTTTTTTTTTGAAATGATAAGAAACATAATTGGAGGTATATATATTGATATATACCTACACCTAAATAAAGGATATCATCATCTTATACAGGTAGTTCTGGAGGCATCTTAAATATCTTCCCTGGAAAACGAGGATCACATCCTCTTATATAGCTAGTGAATAGGGAATCTCAAACATATAACACATCTCTTGTGTTATAGAACATGGTATAAAACTCATTGAATGATTTAAATTAATTAATGAAAATTCATTCATATCAGTAACACATGATAAAAAAACAACAATAAATTAATAATAAATTTTTATTATATATATATATATAATTATCTTTACATAAAATGAATTAATAATACTTTAATGAAATTAATATATTAAATTTACAACATATATAATACAATATACATCAATATCGTGTATGTATATTTAATTTCACATCCAACACCCTCCCACATTCACAAAAATCTCATAAGGAATTAATAAAAAATCATATAATTTTTAAAATCCATACAAACACATTCATTTATAGTTTTTTATCAAAGTAACATCATTTTTCTAAAAAATTATCTAAAATATTTATGTTTATACAAGTGAATTATTTTGTGACCCTATTGTCCTTATAATAATTGATGATAACTATGAATTCATTCTTCCATAGATGTCATCAATTCGAGGCCTGAAGAAAATAATCAGTGCTATTGAAGGAACTAATGGGTATGGGGTGATATCCATAAAACACACTCATGTCTCTATGCAGACATTTCCTCTACAAGATGAATCATATAAATTTTATGTATCCTATATAATAACATTATCCATGACATTGATCAACCACTATAAATGAAGAATTTACAATATAGTATTAGTATCTCATCATTTCTTGATTATCGTAGAAATACATACCATGTGGCATCACATGTTGTTAATTTATTTGACAACTATATCAAATAACTCAAATCCATGTTTTTAACACATCGTATATTAAAAAAATGGACACTAATTTCTTCAATCTAATTAAATAATGGACATGATATCATTTTCATTCATATAAATATAAAAATCCCATCTTCGTTACACTCCAACTGATGCCATGAAAACCCATATACCACTCCAACCCCTAATTTGCTATATTTGAATGTTAAATTTCATAAGAGGGTATTAAATTATAAGGTTTCTCAGGCTAGTAAACACACCATCGTCAGACTAAAATGATTCATGATAAGCGTACCCAAATGTATATTAATGACTATATGAAATTCCATGAGATATACTACAATAGGTCAAACCATGTAACAAGTCTACTTATTACTTCATGAATATATTATTCATATTTCATATATAAATATTTTAAATTTATAAAATATTTTATTAATTATATCAAAATAAAATAATTATGCCTCATAATACATCATATTGAGAAGTAGTTATGTAATTATCAATGCCACACATTGACATGATATTGTTATTAGAAAATTAATTTAATGTAAAATTGAAGCACACCTGAATGAAGGATAGTTGTAGATATCCAATTATTATAAAAACATTATACATTTATTGTTATTAATATCAATAAATAATTATAAAAAAACCATATTACATCCATATTCCAATCCCATCCCTATGATAACATCATAACAATTAATAAAACTAACTACATAATGAGTAGAATTTATTAAATGATCGAATTTGTATTATTCTAAAACTTAGGAATCACATTCATAATGTTCTATTCATTGAAACTATTTTCAAAATAATTTACATCATAACATCAAGAGATACAATGTTCTATTTTCTCATATACTAAGAACTTGTTACCATTTCATCATCATCATCCTTTGGAATCCTTCCCATTAAACATTTGTATTGGAATATTATGTAAATAATGTAACATTTTACCTTATTATATTACCAATACATCATAAATTGTTTTAGGATAATGTAAAATAAACTTCATTATGATAACAAATGTAACTCATTGCATTTATATGTACCATAAAACCCTAAAATAAATTAAGATACAGTGTAATATACCTTTTTAATTGTATTTTACAAACCATTAGGGAATAGTGATGTTCACTTGTTATGGTTACTAGTGTGAACTCATTAACTTTTTCTTCACCATCACATATTCTAAACTTATTTTGGATATAATAAATAGTATAAAAATAATCATATAATTGTAAAATCCATATGTTAATATTAATATTAAAATTCTCATTATAATTAAATGTAACTATTTATATGTTTCTTAACTGTCACAAATCCCAAATCATCTAGATATAAATAAAACAATAAATAAAAATAAGTATGGAAAAATATTTTATTTGTGAATTATAAATATATATATAAGACAAAGAATAGACCTAATAGCTTCCTAGATACTTTATTCACATTATTGTATCAATTTAAAACAACCAATAAATTTTTTATTTTTGAGAATAACAAATAATTTTAGTAGAAATATCAATAAAAAACATTTCCCCTAAAATACAAATCCATTTTTTATATCTTTGAATTTTTTAGAATAATATTTTTTTAAAATACATCACCTACGGTTATTGGGAATACATTGCAATATATTTTAAGAAATATATTGATAAACATTTTATAATGGATAAAACACATTTATCCAAATATTATTTTTATAAATATCTTATATAAATTGGATGATTCATAAACCATGTGTATTGAATTAGTCATATTATTTTTTTCATATGAATTCATGCAAGAGAAAAATATTCTCTTATCATATAAGAGTAATGAGATGAAGAAATGCATCATATACGTAGATTATTCTGAGTTGGAAGCCATTATTTTAATTTAGATAAAAAAACTCTTATCATCATGATTATAATATAAGAGAAATAATGATTCTTCAATTTTTGTGAACTCTTGTATTTTTTTAACAGATGTGAAATAAATATATTGTATCAGGCTCCCATAAAAAAGGGTTTGTTTTTGTAAAATTTATACCTTATAGTGAATGTACACAGAGTTTCATAATCACCAGCATGTATATCCAAGATAGTCTAATCATATTGAAATATTACCCCCCTTCTTAACAATTGATGGTTTTAGATACCTTGGATGTATACTCAATAAGAATTTTTTACCTTTTCAACTAACATTATAATATTTACATTTTAAACATTATTGATTATTCTTATTTAAACAATACTATAATCCAAACATTATAAACCCAGTTCTTCCATTACCAAAACATTGATAATATTGAGTAACCATTTCTTTAATTGATTTACCTTTTCAAAATATGACAATAAATGGAAATACCATGAACATCCTAATAAGAACATGACATTTTTTTCAACCTATAATGCATGTAATGTAACATAAAAATTCAAATATATGTATTACAAACCATATGGTTTATGGAATGAATTGTTTACATGATATTCTTAAGTGAAAAAAATGTGGAAACATAGAAATTATAAAAATTTCATCCAATCCTAAGGAATCTATGTCACCATCACAAAAACACCTATATTATATCACATGTATGTCAAATTCAATAATAACAAGTCATTTCAATATTTTTCTTCCTTAGGTGTATTTAAGAAACATTTAAAATAAATATTTACTATCACATATCATAAAATAATTTATTTCCCTATATTTATTCACAAAGTGGAAGCTCCATGTGGATCTTTGTAGCTCTTCATATAATATATAATTGTTTTTTCTATTAGAAAAATTTACCTTAATGAAACAAATTTTCTTACTTATTATTTCATAGTATGATATTTTATGCGGAATTCTTATGACCTCATTTATTTCCTCTTTTTTTACATACCTTTTACCCATCCAATTTTATAACTTTATCATGGTACTTAAGCCTGGACATCCAATGTATTGTTCATCAATCCTCAATATATTAGTGATATCAGGTAAATTATTATTGAAGAAATTTATATTGTAATTCAAGATAAATTTTCCCAACATTTATGGTAGTTTCTATTTAATGAAATCTATTTCCAATTCATGATATAAAGGTGATACAACCCAATTCAATTCATTCACATGCTTAATCATATTGAGCTTGTGGGTAGAGACTGTAATTTATTCTATCATCTTGCAATGAAAATTTATGAAAACAATCATGTTTCATTTGAAATTTTAAATCCATTATAACAATTATGAGTGTTTATACATCATATAAGTAATTCTAATTATCATCATAGTTATCCAAATCCTTTTTTGAAATATATTTACCTGTCAGTTTAATATAAGGAGGATGTTCCAAAACATTGAAATTCTCTTATTTTTGGGGAAAATCAAAATAACATCATATAAGCCAATGATTTTCATATCCTAAAATTTTTATTTTTTAAACTACTAAACTTATGGTAAATATTGATGTTGATTCTAATTATTTATAATAATTTAAAAATTAGATGAATATCATATCTTTTCTTAATTAATTTCTATAAATGAATGTGCTTGGACTATAAATGATGTCCATGAAAATCATATATAGTATATTGAGACATGATCTATATTTTTATTAGAAATCATTATTCATTATCCATTATCTATAAACATAGTTATTTATGTATGAAATCTTCCCAATAAAACAAATTGTGAATGTTTCACATTTGAGAAGATAAAAGCATATCTAAATGCATCATTTGGATATGAACAACTCTATTCCTTCTATAAACTAATCCTATAATGGTATTATAGCTAGTATAACCCAAATAAAATAAAAAATGATTATCCAAGGTAACATTGCATTATAAGGCCCCACCCATCAAAATAATCAAGAGTCACTCATTACATTATTTCCTTAAACAATATAATCTAGGGGAACAATATTTTTCCTTACTAACCTGCATGGATGATAGAGTTTCTAAAAAGTGCTTCCTTAAAGGTAATATCAGACATGGTATTTGAGTAGTTTTATTTTCATGTTCATGCTAATTTAAAATATAAAATATTCATGTTGGTTGAATATCAATTATATCATATTTAATTAATATCTTTACATATTTTATTCATGTTAGTCTATGAATTATTCTATTGATTTTTTGGAATCCTTTATCTAACACCAAAATTATATTTTCTCACATTATATAAATGTGTAAATATTTACACAAGCCACAATCCTATGTTAATACACTAAAAATTAAAGTCATGTATCTTCATATATATCAAAATTCATCATATAGACAAGGTACATTAGAAGTTCATGTAAATACATTGAGTTATATGAGAACGAAAAAATCCACATGGGTAATCATATAATGATAGGAAGAAAACAACAACTAATTTCATATAAAAGTAATTCTACTAGGAATATACATGGTCTGACCTCAGGTATCACAACATGTGGAAACATTACTCATGCGAGGATTCAACTCCTGAAAAAATCTAACACCTAATATGAAAAATCTATGACCAAAACCAATTATGTAATTTAAAAAAAATTAGAAATCAAGGTCAAGGTTGATGAAATGTAAATGTTATGATATTAGACTAAGAATGAAATTTATGTTTGTATCATAAAATTAATTTGTCATATAAATTGGATTACACAATATCCATATTTCATAAAAAATTTACAAAAGATCAATATCATGGAAAATTAAAATATAAATAAACAATTTATTTATTTTCCAAAACATGAGGCTTGAATGGACTATTCATACATAAATACCAATTAAAAAAATTACTAAAAATATATATATTTTAAAATAATTTTAATATGAACTCATTTATAATTATCATTATATGGAATTTCCATTTAAAAAACATTTTATTTTATTAAATATTAAAAAATTAATATTCAATATATATTGTGAATAAAATATACATAAACTAAATATCATATAATTATTTATTTTTTAGTACTGGAACATATCATTCAACAAAAAACCAATTTGATTTGGTTTAAAAAAATTTCCAAACAAGGCCCATTTATGTTTAGAAAATTTAAATTAATAAATTATAAACAATTCATAATTTTATATATAAAAATTTATATATTATCCACATTTTATAATTTATAACCATATATGTATTATTTATTATTATTTATCAATAATATATTTATTATTAGATAATAATAATTTCAAAATAAATTTTTTAAAGGTATTTTAAATATATACTTTTAATAATTGGTCAAATCTTTCATAAACATTAAGTTAGTTATTTATAAAATATTTATAAAATAATATTAATTAAATAAATAACAATAAATTAAATTATTCTAGAATATAGTTTATTATGACTTATAAACATTTTATAAACAATATATATCATTAAATATATAAAAAATAATTTATAACACATTTTTTACCCATATTTAGAAGCCATTATTTACGTAGGGTGTCTCCTTTTTTACCCTTACATGGATGATTTGTCTAAAAGTACCTCTAGTTTTATAATGTCTATGTATATATAAAATAAACCATTCCATTAAACATTATGGTTGAACATCACAGAATAAGGGTAACATTTATAATACATTCCCACATATCTTTTGCATAAATGTATTACCTTACCCAAAGACATTTGTAAAAGTGTTATATAAATGTATCATACACTACATAAAGGGAAACATTTTCTACCTTTACAGAACTCTAGTATCATTACGTATAAGGGTAAAAAGTTTATGACCCTTACATGAACCCTTCTGTAAATGGGTATTACTATCATGGAACACATTTCTGTAAATGTAAAAATGTGGCCACCCTAACACAGGCCTATTACATAATGGTTTCTCATAAGGGTAATTTCATAAAAACCTTTATACATTATCTTACATAATGGTAACTGTATATTTACCTATTAAATACCTACCAATGTATGGTTAAATCAAATTTTACACCTATAAAGCTGAAGTGAGGGTTTGAATTTTTTTTAGGTTTTATGAAAATGATTTTTTCATTTTATATCAATAATTGTGATTAAAAAACATTAAAACATGAAAAAACATGTTTTGATACCACTTTGGGGTTTCATATGAACATTCATTAATAATAAATAGTATAATACAAACTAATAATTGGTGATTCATAATCCAGAATAATAATGTGTAAATTATAATATATAAAACAGAGTTTTTACAATTCGTTAATAGTTATGGTTTCCATAATACTTCTAGGAAAATTTTTGAGGATGAAGATGATGATTAGTGAATTTAATTACCCTACATCTGAGTAGGGACACTGATAACATGGATACGTAAATGTATGATGTTGATACCAAAATACATAAGAGAAGTCACTCATTTTTGAAATGAAAAAGAATAATATGGTTGTAGGATAACTTGAGATATCAATACCAAGTTGATTAGGATCTCGTCATTTTATATAGAGAGTGGTCGAGGCATCTAACTACATAATTCATCTCATGTGTTACCGCCCATTGGGTAAAATTTATTGAACCATTTAAATGAAATATATAAAAATTTGATAATTCATGTAACTAATGAATAAACCTTGTGGATAAAATAATTAAATATAATATATATATATATATTTCATTACATGTAATAGTGAATAATACTTGCATCAAATGAATATTTTTAATTGAGGAAATAAATAATTTTTAATATATTATATAAAAATATATCACATGCATCATATGAATGTGTACATGAATCTCATTCATATACACTTTAGTGAACATCCAACATATGACCTTTTATTAAAGAATGACATGTGAGTCATGGTGTGCTAATTTAGACAAAATCATTATTTGATAATGTGAGATTTCTTGTATTATTGTTTATCAGATCATGTGGTTCTGATTGTGTGTTCATCCATAGATGTAATTTTAGAAGAAGTTTCAAAAATATGAACAAGGAAAATGACACTAATTTTCATGGGAAAAACTTTTTAGATGTGGAAGAAGGATTTTCAAGCCAACATAATGGATTTTCAATGAGTCACTAGAGATGTTGTCTAGGAATGAATTATTCTATAGTGACAACATGATATTATTACTGAAATAGATCCAAATTATGTTCATATTAATGACTAGTTTAAATGAAGATAAGGTATGATCTTTTAAAATAAGTGTATATGGATAATTCTCATTGAATATTATCTAAGGATATGTGTATTATACTGAAATATTTATTCAGAAATGAATAAAGTGAGGATGAAAATTTCATTATTCCTATATTATAGATTAAATAAGGAGGTCATCATAGAAGATGATTTCTCCAACTTGGGTAATGAATTCTATTTCAATATCTAATTCAAACACTGGTCTATATAAATGGTATGGTGTCTCAGACTATATTATAGAGATAAAAATAATATGTCATGAATAGGTGGAAGAAACATTCTGTTCCATATTAAGAATTTGTTCATGGAATTAAAAAGAGGATATCCAATCCTTAAAAAAATATCTACTTTTTTGAAAATATGAAGACAAAAATATTAGCGAGTTTGAAATAATTTTTATCTATATAAAGGGTTCGAAGATGGTTTCTATTACATGATACTACTGTGGAATATTTGTGCAGCCTATGGGAAAGCGTTTTGAATCCAAAATACCAAAACGTATAGGAAGTTTTAATTAAATAATTATAATTTTATGGTGGTCAATTGATATATAATTAAATTTTTAGATGATTAATTTGTTTCAAAATAAGATATTTCTAAAGAAGTTTTAATAGAAGGAGATTTGTGGACGTCTCAATGAATTATTCCCAGAATTTGAAATTAATGGAATCAGTCTACCCTATAAATAATCCTTATTTGTTAGAAAACATGTTCATGGTTTTTGAGGAATGAATTGGATCTTCAATGAGGGTTCATCAAGAAAATAACAGAGGGTACTCAATGAATCATTTTAGGAGATGGGGGGAATACAAGTATGGAATATGAGAAAAGTAGTCTCTCTAACTATGTTGAAGCTGAAAAATATATAATAATAAATTGACGAGGAAATGAAAACTATGAGAGAAAACTAATGGAACTAATGAAGGTGATACATGGGACATTCTAACATAGTCTATCAAATCTAAAAAAAGGAAATATATGTCGATTTGTGTAATAATTTTCAAATGGAGAAAGAAAAATAACGAAAGTTGAGGAAAGTCATCAAAATGAGAAAAGTAAACAACATAGAATTATCTCACAATGATTGAGAATATGAATCCATGACACGATATTCCCAATTTAATATATAAAGAATCATGCTTATTATACATGGATATTCATTTTTCAATATGAATAAACTTTTCCTTACCCAAACAGACAATGAAAGACCACAATAGTTTAGTTCCTTTGGAATAATGGAACAAAATATTCTTTATTACAGAATTATCTTCAATATATACCTTGAATATATTCCCATTACATACTCTTCATATATATACCATACTAAAAATAAATTTTCATATCATGGGGTAAAGGAAATAGAATAATGTGTGAGATCAGATGCTTATTAATGGTAAACAAGGGTGAAATATAATCATAATATGAACATAAGGTCATAACAATGTGATCATGACCTTTTATAACCATACAGTATATATAAAATGTCATAATCTTGAGTGATGGAATAAATATTGACAATTAATAAGAAATTATCCATAATTAAATCAATTAATATTATCCCTGAGTGAATTAAAATATCATAGGACATATATTTCTAGAACACCCATCATCTTATAACATTTATAATATTTTTAAATAGAAACAGGTTCACTAATTATGTTAATTACATGAACTCAATCCCTCACATAATCTTATCGACGTGACACCATTCCCACACATAAGATTATACTTCTGAATGACAGGTGCATGAATTAATATATGAAAATGTAATTAGGATCATGCATAACATTATGCACATGTAATCATATTAATGCATAATACTATGAACATGTAATCAGGTTCATGCCTAAAAATGTAAACACATAATCTGGTCCACATATCACAAATCTACTGATGAGTTATCTATATTTACACATTTCATTGGTCATAGGTATAGGTAGCACCCTTCTCAGAATTAAAACAGTATCTTTTGGTTCCACAAGATCATAAAACATTAATCATATCATAATATTTGAAATTAAATGGGTTTGATAAACATTTACACATATCATAACTTATGGAAAGTTTTCTTGTTTTGTAATCATTTCAACATTTTATAATTGTGTGACACTAGAAAAAATAATTGTGTTTCATAGTAATTTAATCGTTGTAATATCTATGGAAGTGAAATGGGTATAATAAATACCATAAAATAATAAAAATAAAATATTTAGATAAATAATAATAATTTCTTCCTTTTATCATATCATTAGTAAGTCATTATTATCATCAATTTATGTCATCATAGATAAAATATGATTTAAAATTATCATTTAAAATGTTTCTTGAAGAAACTATCCATTATTCTCATATTTTTTACAAAACGTTTTTTGAAAATTTAATTTATTTGAAAATATCATTTAACAATTATAAAGGAATATTCAATGAAAAAAATAGTCATAAAGAAGAGAGGTATAGTTAATGTTATGTATTTTAAAAAAATTATTCATTTACAAATTTCGGTATATCCCAATGGGTATCATTTCAAAAATGAAATGAAGATTTATTTTATATTTTTTAAAATATAAATAATGGGTGTAAATGTATTGTAATATACATAGGAGTGTAATTATATATTTTTTAAAATATATTTTCAAATAATGGTTTTTATGGGAAAAGTATTTCCGACTAAAGATATGAATAAATTCATATTTTCCATAAGAAATAAGTAAAAATTATTTTATGTGCCAAAGAGTGGATAAATATTATAATTACATAAAAATATATTTAATCACCATATGATACTGTAGTTATATATTTTCTAGAGTGGGTGATAATAATATTTAATCATTATAAAAAAAATCCAAAACAGTCTTGATAAACAATGAGATTATACATAAAATCTATACCACTTTGTTAACATTGAAAAATAATACCCATTAAGGAATAAAATAAAATGGATCTTAAAATATAAAAAGGATAAATAAATTGATTCTATTACATATCAAAAAGATTTTATATACACATCGTTAATGAATATAATTTCCAAAAATATAGTACGTCTCAAAGAAAGAATTTGAGACCAAAACCCTTACCACTTTAGTTACATTTTAAATCACCACACCCTATAAATCATAACATAAAAGGAAAAATCAATTATCAATAAATGAATGGGAATCATGGTATATCATTTCATATAGGTAGCTTATACACCACAAAAAATAGGTAAGTTTTGAATTTTCTATTGTCTCGCTGAAATAAAAGAGATACTAAAAATCCTTTACCAATTTGGTTGATATTGAACTGTAAATATAATGAAAGAGGTATCCTAAAATTTATATGTTAAATGAATTAATTTTTAGGTGAATATTAATAATAATAAATCATGTAATGTATATACACCAAACAAAATATGTATGTGGTGAATATGGCGTGCCTCTAATGGAAGTAAAAAATGTGAGATTGAAATCCCTTACCTTAAGTATCGTGTTCAGTTATGGATGTTCAAAAAATTGGTAAAATAAATATAATTTTATTATAAATTCATTACATACCCATACATTTATATATATATATATTATCATATATGATTTATGTATTCTATTTTATTACGAGTTTATTAATAATTTCTGGTTAATGTATGGTTTGGGGGAGTAACTACCTTCTTTTTTATCTAGGTTTTATGGTGTAATGTTTGGTCCTCCTAAAAATATAATTATTTAATGACTGCTATAAATTTGGACAAGATATTAATATAACATTATATATATATATACGTTTTCATAGTATCCCATAATATTTACTGATGGAAAATGAAATGTATGATACATTGAAACGACAAGCCACACATACGTATAAACCCACATTCCATCTTATTATAGGATTAAAATAAATAATGGTAAAATGAATATTATACTTTTATAATATTATTTTTTAATATATATCATATATATTCATTAAACCCATCCTATTACCTTCACTGTAAAGTGTAAATGAATACCATTGCTTTGGGTGGCAGTAGTCCGCCCAACACATGAAGATGATATCATATTCCAACAACAAGGAATGTAAGAAGATATATGTAATTTATTATTTTCATAAGAATAGTAATATCATAAATATTATATATAATCATTTAATACCTCACTATAACAATCCATTATAGGTATTAATGTAAAATACAATTCTATTGGTTCTCAAGGTGATAATCCTCCTTACACACTAACAAATGATTTTGATACCCATTCAATGAAAGTGGAGATGGATGTAGGTCATGTTATGAACATAAAAAAATTAAGTTTTTGTATTATACTAATTTTTTCATATAATCATGGTATAATAAAAATTAGATGAGGTTGTTGAAGAAATAAAATAAAAAAACTAATTGATGAAAAATACATATTCTTCAGGTATCCTCCATTGGTTTAAATCAATAGCCTTAAATACGACAATTTCATATGAAAAATAAGGCTTATAAGATGATATTTGGGATGTTGGATAGATATTTGGTCATGTTTTCTTTGGATCCATATTGATTGAGTGGTGTGAATATATGAGGTGTGTGAGATCCCTTTTATAATTGTGGAGGAGTGGGATTCTTGTAAATACACAACAGTATTTTATATTAGGTGGTCACCCTTACCTCATCAACCTTAATTATAGGTCAATAATCATTTTTAGGAATTATTAATTCTAGAACCACCTCCACCACACAAAATAAACACATTTTGTTGTTATTTATTGTTCATTAAGTTTACACTATATAACCCTCTTAGTTTTTTACCATGGTAACTTATATCCTTTTATTTACTAATGTAATTTAGCATTCAGGTAAAATATTAAAATGAAAATTATTATATGACTTGTAAATATTTATTTAAATATTAAATACAATTTATTAAATAAAAATAAAATGTCTGATCTAAATTATTTCTTACAAAAGCGCATTCATCTTTCAAAAATATCACTTCAATTATAACAACAGAAACATTGTTTTTACTATATTGGGGTTAAAAATGCACTTTATGAGAAAAATTAATCCATGAATGAAACTTATTTTATATTTAGAAACATCTAAAAAATCACTTAAAATAATTTAATATGTTTGTTAAATTTAATTAATTTAATAATCTGTCATTTTCTTTAAAATATCATAAATGTAATTTTTGAAATTATTCATTTAATTTTATTATAGAAAATTTTAATAGATGGATTAAATTAAATATAACATGTATATACCAGTAGTAAATTATATATTTAAGTAAAAAAATTATGTAATGTAATAATTCATTTAATTAACTTTACTTTTAATATTTTTGTTTTCATATATTTTATTTTTCTATTTACAAAATAATTACTAAGTCAGTGTTTCTTATGAACATAATGTAATTATCTAAGCCTTAAAATTATAAAAAATATCAACATGATAAAAAATATTTTTTATCTTTAAAAATAGTATTTATAATTGAAGTAATGTTGTTTTTTAACCAATCTGATATCTTTATAGGTATTTAAGCCATGGAAAGTTATTTTTTTGTCTGTTTCTTTACATAACATGAAATATTAGTCAATTTCGTGAGAAATGGATGCTAAAACTAATGAAAATAGATTCTCATGGTGTGAGGGTTCAAAACATTCCATATGATGGGTGTCGGAAAAATTTTAATGTCAAGTAAATCCTTAAATTATTTGTTTTACCCCACATAGAATAATTTTTATCTTAACTATGGTAAATAATTTTATGGTTCTCACTATTCTTTTCGGTCTAAATTTTTGTTTAACATAATATATAATATAAATTTTTCTTATTCTAAATATAAAATAAAATTTTCCAATTCTCTTCAAATAAGTGTAAAATTATAATATATTTTTTTTCACTTGTGGTGATGAGAAAGCTGGGTTTTAAAATTAAAATATCTAAAAGTGCAAAAATTTATTTTATCAAAACTCTATTATAATTTTTTTAATGATATAAATTGGAATAATTGATATAATGTTGACAAATAATTTATTTAAAAATAATTAAAAAATTATTTGTCATTATATATTATTTCACGCAAAAGGTAGTTATTAATTAAAATTCACTATTTTAACTATTCACCAAAAAATATACTTTTAAGAAAAATTAAAAATACCGCCGTAATAAAATTAGGGTATTATGATTTCCAACATTATGATTAAAAAAAAATATTGGGTAAATTTAATTTTAAATTATTCGTGCAGAGCACAGCTAAACTGTCTAATAGAAAGAAGACGGTTATTTATAAAAACATTTATTTAAATTTTAAATGATTTTTATTTTATTTATCATCAATAGATAACAATAATGTTCATTATTTTGTTATTAATATTTAGAAAATCCATTCTAAAAGATATTTGATAACTATTATATTAAATAATTATATTTTAATATTCTTTCAAATTTCAATTAAACATGATGTTACATGTAATTAATGCTAAACTCAGTGGTACATCTAACACACTATTAATTTATTATTATGTGTAACACAAAAAATAAACAGTTGTAAATTCGATTGATTAAAACAATAGGGTTTTACATTTTCAAAAAATGAACAAATGTGAAAATTTTGATTTACTCAATGGAAATCCACAAGGAATGTGATGTAGAAGCTCAACATAGAGGATGATTAAAGAGAAATATAATTTTATTTGGTGATGTAATTCTATTAAAAAAATGTATAAAAAGTAAATAAATATGGAATAAAATGTTATGGTCTCATATAACCAATAATGACTTGTCCTTAAACAAAAATAATCTTGAGTGTTAGTTAAAAATTCATTTTTTCACTTTAAGGATCATATGAGGTTTATGTTTTTTATGCACAAAGTCATATATCATATATAAAAAATCTATATAATACAAAGTGCTTAAGTATAATTAGTATCCATTTACCCATAATATAAAACTTTTTATATAATATATCATAAATTTACATGGAAATACTTCATGAATTTCAACATCCCTTGTTAGTTTTCCATGTACATAATTAAAATCCTTGAAAACCATTTTCAAAACATCTGATTTTCAGAAAACATCAGTTACGGAAATGAAATATAAATACAATTAGTCTAGTGAAAAACATGCAAACACATGATATGTTTTACCTTTATCCAAATATTCATGGATTGAAAAAAATAAATAATTTTTATATGATAACTACAAACTTTTAAGAAAAATAAATTCATAAAAATGGAAACATTTCAATTGAAATCCCATTTTGGAAACATAGAGCATTATATTTTTAAAACCCTTTCAAAACTTTTTTTACAACCATATGGATGAATTCCAAGATAACCACAAGACGATGCATAAGAGATCTATGATGGGGTTTACCATTCATATATGACCTATTACGACCATCAATGAACTATAATGCAGATCAACATATCATATAAGATATATCAGGCTCACCCAATTTGCAAGAGTTATAAGGGGCATCAACCCTTCATATATTCTATTTTGGGGTCACATATATGTTATAATGAGGGTGAACCCCTAAGATAAGATATATCAGGATAACACACTATTTATATAATTCTCTGCTATTATATGAAGCATAAAACATTTTTTCTTTCACCTTTTTATAATAAATCCCTTTTCAAAAAAATAATTTTTAGCCCATATGAAATCCTCTTCAGATATCAAAGTACCATATTATTTTAAATGGAATTCAATTATAATATACACAAACAAAATGAATAATGGTTTTTTATTGAGGAAAACATGCAATATATCACTTGAAGCTATATTTCAAATAATGTCCATGATAGTGAAAAAAGTCATTTTATCCTTATATATTTAAAATAGAACGATACCTTTGTCTTTTTTAAAATAATTATAAATTAAATATATTAAAATATTATTTAGGAAAACCATTTAAATAATTTAAAAAAGTGATATAATATTTAGCTTATTGGTATTTAATTTACATTTAAAACAAATTTTCAAAATCAATTTATGAACTCGGACATGGAAGATAAGTATATGGAAGGAATAAATTAAGACTATATTTTGAATGAAAGTTCCCTTATAACTTGGGAAACACTTGAATCGTAAGCCCCATGAATGAAAAATTGGTCTATGTGTGGGAAAGAGTTTGATGTAAAACATTAATAAATTCATTTATGTTTTTTATTAACAACACTAACATATAATTAACTATATAGTGGTCAAAGTAGTCACTACAAAAGAAAAATTGTCCAATGAATGAAGATAATTGATTTTTTAAAACATATAAAAACATAATGGAATAATATAATTTTGTTAATATTTTTTAATATATTTATAAAATATCATTGTTAAAAAAATTAACAATAATGTAAATTTTGAAATTATTCTTTTAATTTGAACTTAAATATTTTTAAGAAAATAATTAAATTAGAATATATAACGTGAACTCTGATATGAAATATTATATTTAACTAAAAATTTATTATAACAAAATAATTCATTAAATTTACATTACATTTAATATATTTAGTATAATATATTACTTTTTTATTTAATTAAGTTACAATTAAATTATTCTTTCTTAAGAATATAATGTAATTATATCATCTTTAAAAATAAAAAAAATCATTATGATTGAGAAAACTAATTTATATTTTATAATTGCTTTTATAACCAAATGTTTGTTGTTTTTTACCCTATCCCAAAGCTGTATAGTTATGAAAAGCACCGAAGGTTCCTTTATTGTCTCTTTCCTTACATAAAATTAAATATTAATCACCTTCATTGAAAAGTGTCCAAATAACTCATAACAATAGATTTTAAAATGATAAGGGTATAAAAATTTACATCCTGGTGGTGTTGGAAAATTATTTATATGATTTTAATTATTATCTTGTTAGTTTGAACCTTGGTAAAACCATTTTTACCATAACTGTGGTTAATAGTTTTACAGTTTCACTATTCATGTTGGATAAAAAGTATGTTGAACATATTTGATAATATAAATTATTATAATTCCAAATATATATTCCATTTTTCCATATTCTAGTAACATATGTGTAAAATTGTAATTTAAACATAAATTGGGTAATTGTTATGAGAACGATTGATTTTGAAGGGAAATTGTCAAAAAGTGTAAAATATTATTATATAAAAACACAAATGGAATTTCTATATAATGATAAAAATTGTAAAAATTGATTTAAAATTTTATAAATGTTTTATTAAAACAAAATAATTTTTTAATTCCCCATTATAAATTATTTAAATTTATATACATTTATCAATTAATTTTTTCTCACTATTCAGCAGAAAATGAAAATTTTCAGAAAAATTCTAAAAATTTACCATCAGATAATACAGTTATAATGATTTCTAAATTGAAATTTGTTTGAAAAACTAAAAATATTTATAAAAGTTATATTTTATTTATCTACAAAAATCATGGCTAAGCTGCCTTATTGAAAATAGTGTTCTTTAGAAAAGATATCTTTATAATTGAAATGGTTCTTATTTTATTTATAATCAATTGATAACATAAATTTACCTAAATTAGTTATTTATATTGATACACTCCATTCCATTGGAAATGTGATAATTATTAAATAAAATAATAATATTTTAGTAGTATTTCACATTTCATTTTTGCACGGTGTTCCATTTAATCTAATGTAAACTATGTCATATATGTAACACAAGATAAATTAAATATTACATATAATAAAAAATATTAAAAAAATACTAAATATATTAGATTTGAAACTAATCTCATGGTTTTACATAATTACTAATGATGAAATATTATAACATGTATTATCTCACAGGAAACCCACTGGGAAGATGATGATAAAGCTCACCATAGAGGATGATCAAGGAGAAAAATAATTTGCTGAGGTTATAAAATTCCACTCTTAAAAATGAAGAAGGGTGGTGAAAGATGGAATAAAATGTGTTTGTCCAATATAGACTATAAGTAATCATTCTTAAACATGACATAATATTTATTTCTACTCAATAATTCTCTTTCATTATCTTTTAGGATCTCATCAGGGTTATATTTTTAGATAATTATGTCATATCTAATATATTACAAATTTATATAATACAAATTGGTTACATGGGATTATTGTCCATTTTTACAATAATATAAAAATATTAAAATAAAGTATTATTCAATTTCATGAAAAATCATTATGAATATCAACATCACTTGTTTATATCCAATACACATCCTTAAAACCTTTGAAAAAAATTTAATCATCGTATGATAAAAAACTCAGTAACGGACATAAAAATAAAGAAAAAAATTAGTATAATAGTAAACCTGAAAGCCCATGAAATGTTTTACCATTATTTTTGTTTTATTGACTGAAATAAATAAATTATCTTTGAACAAAAAATACTAACTTTTTACTCAAATAAAATCATAAAATCCAAAAGAATTAAATTAAAACAACTTTTTAAAAAGCTAGAGAATAATATTCATGAAACCCATTGTAAAAACATTTAATTACCTGTCATCAAGTATATCCACTTAAGAATGCATTAGAGATATATAATGAGGCTTACCCATATTATAATCTATATATGGATCATTAATGGACAATAATGCGAATCAAATCCTTATATAATATATAGCAGGATCAACCATTTTTGAAGAGCTATAATGGGGCTCAACCATTTAAATATACTATATCATGGGTCACCCGTGAGATATAATGGCTAGAAGCCCTAATAAGAGCTATATTTCGATCACCCATTATTTATGTGATTCGCATGTACCATATCATGAATATAACATTTTTTCTTATAATTATTTATCACAAACCCCTTTTGTTGAACACTTTTTAAGCCCGTATGAAATACTTTTTAGATATTAAAATAAAATATATTTTTAAAATATATTTTTTCAATAAAAATATACATTTAAAATGGGGAATATGTTTTTTCATTAATAAAAACTTGAAATCCTTTAAATGAAGCTATAAATAATATAACATCCATGATGGTGAAAAAGTCATTTTCTCTGCATAAGTTAAAAATAGAACATTCCTTTTGTTGTTTTCCAAAACATTCCATAGAAATAAAATAAGATATTGGTTTTGTAAACCAATTAAATAATGTAAAAAATATACATAAATTTACATTATGAATATATAATTTCCATAAAAATATTTCATAAAATAATTTTTAAAACATTGACATAGAAGAGAAAGAGTTGCAAAGAATACATTAAAAGATTATTTTTAAAAATAAAAGTATCTTATCACATTGGAAACAATTGATTCATAATACATATGAAATAAAAATTGGTTCATTTAATATAAATATTTGAAAGTAAAACATTAAAATATTCATATATATTTTCAATTATCAACATTATCATGGTGTTAACTATTTAGGGGTAAAAATAAAAATATTAAAAGAATTTTTTTTCAATGAATTGAACATATTTAATATTTTTAAATAGTAAACATTAATTCTAATAATATAATTTTTATTGTAATTTTAATCATATTTTTTTATAAAATAACATTAATGTCAATTTTGATAATGTTCATTTAATATGAATTTAAAATATCTCAATAAAATGGTGAAATTTGAATATATAATGTATATGGCAGTATAAAATAATATATTTAACAACAAATTAAATAGACCACAAAACTTATTCAATTTACTTATATTTTAATATTTTTGGTATCATATATTATAGTTTTCTTTTAACTAACTAATTACTAAGTTGGTGTTTCTTAAGAAGTTAATGTAATTATATCCTCATAAAAAATTTAAAATAAATAATCATGATAGAAAAAAAAACTCATTTTTTTTAATAAAATACTTATAACTGAAGATTTCTTTTTACCCTATATCGATGATTTATCTATAATAAATGCATCAATGGTTCGTTTTATGTATATTTCCTTTCATAACATACACTATAAGTCAATTTAATGGAAAATTTTCCCAAAATATAGTAGAAATAAAGAATAATATTATATGGCTATAAAAATTTCTGACTGATGGGGTTTGGAAAATTTTTATGTTATTTTATACCATATATTCTTAATTCGACCCCTGTTACCATTTTTACCTTAACCCTGATAAATAATTTTATGATTTTCACTATTCATTTTTGTCAAAAATGACGTTCAACTTATTAGATAATATAAATTATTCTAATTCACATTATGGAAAACAATTTTCAAAATTCCAATTACGTAATTAAAAAAATTCAATTCAACTATTAATCTTTCAGTTCTGATTAGAACACTTTTTTAAGGGAAAATATCCAAAAGTGAAAAATGATCTTTTATCGATGCTCAATTAGAATTTTTTTGAAAGATATAATTTCGAATAATTAATATAAATTTTAACTAAGGATATAGTAACACCAATTTAAAATTTAATTTTAAATTATAAATTATTTAAAGGAAAGAACAGTTTCAAATTAAGATTTTTTATTTTTCAATATTCACAAAAAATGTGCAATTGTATAAAAATTCCAAGAAAGAACCCTAAGATATTGTTGGTATTTTTATTTCAAAATTTATGTTATAAAAAATGTTATAAAAAATAACTTAATAGTATGTGCGAAAAGTATGGATAAACAATATTATAGAAAATATATACTTTTTTAAAAAACCATTCTTTATATTTAAAATGTTTTTCATTTTTATAATAAATAGATAAACATTATTTTCATAATTTACTTATTACTATTCATAAACCCCATTCAAATGGATATGTGATAACTATTAAATTAAATAATAATATTTTAATAATGTTTCACATTTCATTTCAACACGATGCAACATGTAATGCATAATAAACTGATTGTTATAAGTAAATAAATCATAATTCAGTATTATGTATTATATATAAACATAAAAAAATATGACATTAATAATTTTTTATAAAAAAGACCATATGTTGTTAACTATTCAAAAATGTAAAAATGTGATAGTGAGGATTTACCAAGAGTAAATCCACTGGAATGGTTATGATGATGCTAACCATGGATGATGATCAAGGGTAAAAACAATTTGAAGAGGTGTTAGCATTGACTCCCATACATAGATAAGGGGGGGGGGGTGGAAATTTAATTAATTGCTTTAGTTCAATATGATCTATAATTACTCAGCCTTAAATATAACAAAATCTAGAGTTATCATCAATAATTAACTTTATTTCACTTTGTGGATCTTTTCAGGTTTAATTTTCATTTAATTTAGCCATATATCATATATAACAGAACTATATAATACAATGTGGTCACTTCTAATTATTGCACATTTTTTCCATAATATAAATAATTTAAAATAATTTTTGATTCATTTTCATGTAAAATATTTGTGACCTTCTTCATCACTTTTTTGTTTCCATATAGATCATTAAAACCATTTAAAATCATTTTAAAACATTTTATGAACACAAAACATCAATAAGTTACATAAAAATAAAGAAAACAATTATTCTAGTTAAAAACATGAAAACCAATAAAATGTTTTACCTTTATCCAAATTTCATTTGATTTAAATAAATAATTTATATTCATATTAAAAATAAACACTTTTTTCTAATATAAAATCATTAAAATCCAATGAATTCAATTAAAATCCATTCTTACAAACATAGAGTATCGTATTCATAAAACCCTTCAATCCCATTTTTATTAGAATACCCAAATGGACGAATTCCTATATTACCATTTCCGAAAACATAAGGGATATATAATGTGTTTGACCCTTAATATAAGCTATAATAGACTCATCCATGATCGAAAATAGAGATCATGTCTTCATATAAGATATAATGGGCTGATCAATTTTTCAAGAGCTATAATGGGGCTCAAACCGTTATATATGTTATATTGGGTTAACCTATGAGCTATATTGGTGTTAAAACCCACATATAATATATCTTTTTAATACATGTTAGTTATATAATTTTCAAGTACCACCTCATTAATAATTTTTTTTCATAAACATTTATATCATAAAACCCTTTTGGAAAACTCTTTTTAAGCCCATATAAAAACCTTTTCAAATAGAAAAATATCATTTTCTTTTAAAATCAATATCTCAAATCTATAATACATTGAGAAAAGGAAATATACTTTTTTATTTGAGGAAACATGAAATATTTAAATGGAATCTAGAAATAAAGAAATTTACATGATAATGATATAATTTCATTTTTATCATATATATTAAAAATAGAACATTGCTTTTGTCGTTTGTCAAAATGTTACATATAAAACAAATTAAAATATTCGTTTCGAAAACTACTAATATAATATAAAAACAGAACATAAAATATACATTATAAATATTTTATTTAAAAAAATATTTCATGAAACCATTTTAAAAACATAGACATGGAAGTAAAAGAGTGAGAAGAAAAAATTTAATGAACATTTTTAAAAAGTAATGTTCGGTATCACTTGGGTAACACATTAATCGTAAGCCCCATAAAATGAAAAAATAGAGAAAACATTATATATAATTAAAATATAAAAATAAGTCACATAACATGTCAAAGGGAAAATATATAAACCTAAAATGAATATATATGTGCATATTGTCAAAATATGTCACCAAGAACAGAAATTATGGAAAAGTCCCTTACCACATGGTAACATTCAACTAAAATACCCTTGGATGAAATATTTCAAATTTAACACTAATATTCCATCAATTATGAATGATTCAAGAAATTATATTTATAAATATTATTCTTTACACCATATAAAAGTAATTAGGTTCACAATAAAAAATTATTCCTAAGTGAAATAAAATTTAGACAATGTCTCTTACCATGAGTGTGACATTCCATGTATGTTTTTTTAGTAAAAAATAATAAATTTAAATTAATTAATTATATTGTTCATAACCATTTTCAAGTTTATTAATAATTTTATTACACTTGTTACCATGTTATGTATAATTACTTAATTTATTTATATTATGCCAATTATTTCGACAATATTTAACTTATGTGTCAAAAATCAATTTAGTATGATTATTATTCGTCAAAGAGGTCATTAGTCTAAATCTACAAAATAATAATCAGGAAAAAATTATTATATATATAAATAAATTATACGTTTTATACACTTTCATTAAGTATTTATATGAAAAATGAACCACATTAAAATCATATAGATGGTATATCATATGCACGCATGAGTAACATTATGATTTTTCGATGATCATTATAGAAATAAGGTAAGTAAAATTTAAAAATTATATAAAAATTAACAAATAATATATACTATATTATTTACATATATATACTTATATATATCATCTATGGGTTTGGGTTATGAAATAAATAATCACATTGCTTCGTGAAGGTGGTAGGTCACGTGTACATGAATGACATTTTCATTTTTTATGTAAAAAATAAAAGGATTTGATATCATTTGAAAATAATAAACATGTAATGAAAAAAATATTTAATTCTATTTATATGATGTAAATTCATTAAATTTATCTATATTAAATTCCATTTAATGAGTTTGTTAAAAATAAATCGCATCGCTTATGAGGTGGTAGTCTGCTATAGACAATAACGATGCTATTGTATCCCCTACAAAATGTAAATTAATAATATCGTTGTGATATAATAACAAAATCACTAAAAATATGTTAAAAACATCATATATATATATATATTCTAAATATATCATTACAACAATCAATGAGAGGTAATCACTGGAAATGAATGACATCAGTTTGTGAGGCGATAGTTTGTCATACACCAGAATAATGATTTCATATCATATTTGATGAGGGGGGGGGGTTCATTTAGGATATGTAATTAATATATTAAAATATCAGTATATGGAATACATTAGTGTGATAATATAATACTAATTTATTAATATAATAAAGTGGATTAGGAACCAACAAAATAATGATGCTCAGCTAAGCATAATACATATTCTTTGCAAAATCTCATTTTTTAGAATTAAACACCATCATATGATGGATTTACGATCAACATAATGGATATAGGTATTTGCTAGGAAATTAAGATAAATATTTTGTTTGGTATATTTTATAATACTATCTATGAATATGTGAATAAGTGAGGATATGTGGCATTCTTTTTTAAGGGAAGTGAGTGGAACACATTTAAATTTTAAAAATAAAAATGTATACCCATGTTATTTTCACTCAAAAAGGTACCAACATGGAATATTCATGATCCTTATAAAGTATAAGTAAAAAATATTTAAATAAAATGTATTTTAAAAAATTATATGGATATTTTACACTTATATATTTTGTTTATCCCCTTGAAAACCTATTTTCCCCTAAACCATGCTAATTAATTTGTTTTAGTGTTTTAACTATTCATTATGGAAAAAAATATTAAATGTTATCAATATAGATAATATAAATTATTATTATTCCAAATTTAGAATCATTTTTATAAAATTTAATTCCCTAAAGATGAAAATATTAATTTAAAATGATACCGACAGATCTGAGGGAAAAGAGGATTTTTAAGAAGTGTATTTTTTTAGAGAAATATAACCTTATGATTAACAATATGACTAATAATAATTATTATAAGAATCAAAATTAATATTTCGTGGAATATAATATAAATTTTTGTTAAAATATTTTTCATTAGGTAATATTTTACTTATTTAATATTGAGGAACTTTTGGCACTTTGAAACAGTTTTTAGAAATATCCCATTTAAACCCCCCAAAAAATAATTATACTATAATAAAATAAAAATTTGTTAAAATAGTTATTGATAAAAATAATTATAACTAAATAAAATTTATTTTAACTTAAATAATATTTTTATTATCATTTTTGGACTTTAAAATTAATTAAATCATTGAAACTAAATTAATTATTTTTCAAAAATCATAATTTTCACTATTCACTAGAAAATAAATCTTTTCATAAAAAAATAAATAAATTCCACCATTAGATAATTTTTATAGTATAACTAAAAAATAATCATAATTTTATAAAAAAAGGTCTAAAACATCCAAAAAATAATTTTAATTTTTGTATTAAAAAATCTATAAAAACCATTTTTTAAGAAAAAATATTATTAAAGAATAAAATTAAACTTCTAAAAATTGATGGATTGTTTAATAATATATATTAAATAATTCACATTGAATATGATATATATATATGTGATAAATTTTTTATTACATTTAACTCCTTCCAATTTATCTGTTAGGTTATAATAGTTATTATATTTTGTGTCATTTAAGATCAATGTTGCAGGTCAAACACAATATAAAACATAGTTTTATTTTATAAAATATTGGCATGTTAAAAAATCCCCTATTTAATAAATTTTTCCCTATAAATTTTAATTTCTTCTTGGTATTCAGTGATTTGAATTTTTAAAATATTGTAATTGGGGTCCTACATCGTAAAAAAGTTCAACAAAATATCCTTTCGATACAAGAGAAAATGAATTATGGTGGTCATCAAGAATAATAAATTACTATTTTTCCATGTTGGTGAACATTGGGGGAAAGTGATGATTTTAAAATTAAAGAGAATTTAAACATCCAAACAATGATGTAGAGTGAGTGAGATCACTGTTCACAATAAAATGATGATCAATATAATGTTAAGGACCTTAGAACCGTAACTAAATGATGAGATAAAAGACCATTTGATTAATATTAAATGAATGTAATAAGATAATATTTTCATATTAAAGATATTTTTATTGTATCATACAAATTAATTTATTGTATTGAAAAAATTAATAAGGAAATATATTTACTTTTCTAGTATAATTTTGCCAATTAATCAATTTCCAGTACAACATCATCCTTTCACCATCAATGAGTATACATGAATAATAATTCATATCGAAAGCAACATAATGAACATATAAAATATAACATACTCCCCAAAATAATAAAACAATATTCCTCACTTCAATAGAGACTAAACAGAACTAAATTGGTTAGCATAAGTTATGATGGATTCTAATATTAAAGTGATCATATTCTAAAACAACAGTAATCACCTAATCACTAAATAAATTTTTAATCTTATATTTTTCCGTGTGATAAAACATATGTTTTAAAAATAAAAGTTATCATTATATTTAAAAATTATTAATATTAAAAATTATTTCATACTATCCATGACCTCACATAGTCCAGTGGTGGGCTTGAACACTTAGATCCCTTTTGTTTTTTGTACAAGCCCTGATGCCTTTCCGATTTGATTTGTTGCGCTCGACCTTTGAGATATCCATTTTTTAAAATATTATCATTATAATGTTCTTATAAATATTCCTAATATCATTAATAATACCATAGACATAAAATATCATATAATCATCCAGGTTATCAATATATTATAATTCATGTCTATAAAAAGTAAAGGCATACTTCACGTTAAACCAAATCATTAAATATACATAAACCTAACAAGACAAATATGATCGTTTAATTATTTAATTTATGACATAATCAACTAAATCCTAAAATGTTGTGTCTAAAAAATCTAGCATATGAATATCCCTCTAAAAATTTTGTTCTCTACAAAGATTCCAACAATTCACAATATAGAACAACATAAATTGAAGTAGCAGTGAATGATTTTCCATAGCATTCTATTTCAAATCATCATGATTACCACCATGAGTAAGAAACATGAGACACACATTAGAAAAATATTAACATCATTAATGAAAAAACATCTCCCCATTTATAGGATATATGTTATATCATTATTTGATTGTTCGCGACTTTCTTCCTGATAGTCATGAAACTGGTTGCCAAACATACCAAATTACTACCATATTCATGATCCAGAGAAATATTCACCTAAAAGTTTTTTACCACCCATGAATCTTGTTTTTTGGATAACCCTTGGACTTTTTAGTTGGATTATTCTCCAATTAATGTTACCTTTAACTTTTATAATACTTGTCAACTCATGGAACATAAGTGTGGAAAAAACCAACACAACATAATGATCACAACAAAAGTAATAAAATCATAAATTCTTCATTCATGTGTTTCCAACGAACATTATAATCATGGTTTATGTCTTTTATAAAAATAACTATTTTTTATATCTGTGTCCTGAAAAAAATATGGCACAATCATGGCCATTGATGTGTGGTTTTCCTCATACGTATCCTCTTTATATTGGTTATCTAACTTCAATTCCATGAAATGTTTACCCATATTAATAAGAAAACCCACTGGGAATTATTTCTCATAGAAGAGATTAGTAAGTGTTATCTATTTCATGGATTCAATATCATCATTGATTCTGATATTATTATCCGAGGACAACCATCATTCATTTTCAACTTCAATATGTTAAATGGAAAGGGTTACCTTTTGACATTCTGAACATCCCCATACATGAAATATAATTTATGGATAATTTATTCACCATTCAGCTAATATTTAGATAGATGATCTAATGAGTGATGGGAAAATTTTTATCATGAATTTCTCTAATATATTCATGTTCCATTTATGAATATTTGGATCCTCTATAGAATGGATACCACTCCCATTTTATGTTGTTTCAGCTAGTACATAACATTAATATACTTTTCTTTTATAATCCTAATCATATGAGGATGATGATTTGGATATATACATTCCACTTGGTGGATTAATAATGTATCTTTACTATTAAATCTATATAAAACCATTCTAAATAGATATAATTTAGATTAAGAAACATTATAATAATCAAATGAAATATCATTTTAACTTGATCATAATATAAAATATTTTAAAATAATTCAATTATCAATATCCAAAACTATAAAGTTATAGAAACAATAATCTAATAGAAACTGTAATGGGATGTCCTTAGGTATAATATAATATTTAGTCGTAGAAATAAATTAAATTTTATTCCCAATTAGTATCTTTTAGTTTAAGTGGTCTAGATAATTAGTTAATAAATCATATTTAAAACAACTATAAAATACAATGTGGAAACTTATGATTATTATCCATTTTTATAAATATATAAATTTTAAAAACATAATGATTTTGGTTGATGTAAAACAATCAGCGAATTCTAAATAATTTGAACCCATCTTAAATCCGAAGGAATAACACTTGAAAATTCTAAATGAGTAAAAAATATAACTAAGGGAAATAAAAGGAAATCAAAACAATATTCCAGTGAAAAACATGTAAAGCCAAGAAATATTTTACCTTTATCGCAATTTAATTTGAGTGATACAAATAAATTATATTTAAATTGAAAAATTGACTTTTTATCAAAGTAAATCATTAAAACCCATATCAATGAAATACGAAACCTTTTAAAAATTTAGAGAATCATATTCATAAATGTATTTCAAAACACGTATATTTAAAATAACCATATGTCTTACTTAAAATATAATTTTTACCATATGAATTAAAGAGATATAATTGGTATCAAACTTCATATAATATATATTAGTCTCCCTGACAAACTATATTGGTGATTAACCCTTAATATAAGCTATATCAGGTCCACCCATTTTTAATGAACTATATTAGGGCACAAACAATTGTATATGTTGTATCGATCACACCAGTTATCTAAAATGGAGATAAAAACATAGGATAACCTATATTATGATTTACAATTATTTTTTTAATTATAATCTAACATATCATTAATGAAACATTTTTTTCTTTCCCCAATTTATCACAAAACCCTTTTGAAATTCACTTTTGAGCCCATATGAAAAACATTTTCAGAAATCAAAATACCATTTTCTGTTAAAAACCATTTTCAATGATAAAATACCCATAAAATGGGAATTATTATTTTTCATTTAATTATAAATTAATTTTTAGAAATTAATTCCAAATTTAAGTAATGGTCATGATGGTGGGAAAAGTCATTGTCGCAATATATTTAAAAATTTATCATTATTTTTTTTTGTTAAAATGTTTTGTATGAATCAAATGAATATATACTATTTTAAAACCATTCTAATATTATAGAAAAAGGAATAAATTTTAATATATAAATATCTAATGTCCATTTAGAAAAAATCATAATTTTTTTAAGAACATGGACAAAGAAGAGAAATATTTTGAAGGAAAACAATAAAAGATAATATTTTAAAATAAAAACATCATATCACTTGGGAAACACATGAAACATTATCCCCATGAAATTATAAAATTAAAAAAAAATAAATATCATAATAATAAATATATTCATGTTATAAAATGTCAAAGGGTCTGTATATACAACCTATAAAATAATATAGGTGCATAACATCAAGATATGCCTCAATAAATGGAATTTTAGATGAATTTTCTTACCACTTGGTAATGTTCAAGTAAAATACCATAGGATTAAATTATTAAAAACCCAAAATATGCTACCATTATTTATGAATGATTCAAAATATTAAATCTAATAGGTGAAATATTTACACCATATAAAATAAATTAGATTCATACTTAAAAAATATTCCTTATGGAAGGGAAATTGAGACCATGTCCCTTACCTTTAGTTCGACATATAACATACATTATTAATCATCCAATATTATAAACATTATTTAATTATTTAATTTCATTTGATACATTTTATAGTTTATTATTACTCTTTTTTCACTATTTTATGTTTTTTATAGTGACTTCACAAATTAAGTTTTTGTTAGGTGTTTCGATGATATTTGGTTTATGTGTAAAAAATTACTTCGGTAGGTTGACTATTTGTTAAAGAGGCCTTTATTGGAAATATAAAGAATAATTATAATGAATTTTTTATAAAATTTAATCAAAAATTATAATTTATAAACCCAATCCTAAAATTTGTTTATGAAAAATGAGATATGTTACAATTATGGTGATTTTTGGTCGTACGTATGCATGAGTAACATTTCCATTTTTCAATGATCATTATAGAAATATGGTATGTAATATTTTGTTGTATATATAATTTTAGAAATATCATTAATATAATATTATTTCATGAAATATATTTATTTATATCTTTTATATTTTGTGGTGATGAAAAAAGAATTATATTTCCTCATGGAGGTGGTAGTCCAGATGTGCAAGAATAATAATACCATTTTTATGTAGAAGAAAAGTTATTATATATTATCTTTTGAGATTTATATTCAATTATTCAAATAATTTATTATTATATATAACATATATTCATTATTTTTTTCTTTATTACTATCCATGTAAAGCATTAGTGAAAAACGAATCACATCGATTCATGAGGCGGTAGTTTGTTGTACCCACGAGTGATTTATCATATCCCTAAAGGATTGGAATATAATAAAGTAGATGTGATATAATAACTATAAAAGTATAATAATGTTACAACTAATATATAAATAAATATAAATATATATATATATATATTAAGTCTATCATTACATCAAGATGTGAAAGGTGATGATGGAAAACGAATGACATCCGTTCGTGTGGTTGTTGTCCACTATACACACAAATGTTGACATTGTATCTAATTTTATAGAAGCGGAGATTTATTTTGGTAATGTAATTTACATAATAAAATATAATAATATGGTAGATACTATTTTGATTATTTAAACATAATTAGATAACATTTTATGCATCTGAAAGATGAAATAAAAAAAATGCTAGGTTAAGAATGATACATGTTCTTCGAGAATCCTCTCTTTGTAAGAACCAAAATCTCTATTAGGATGTATTAATATCCGAAATAATGGTTCAATATCTTAGGTATAATATTAATGTATATATTAGGGAACATATTTTCAAATAAAAATGGATGTTTTTTAGTGACTAAAGGTGGACTTAGGGGGTCCTTTTATAAGTGAGTTGAGTGGCACAGTTGTAATTTTTGAAACGAAATGTATACCCAAATTGTTTACATGCCAATAGTCTTTGAAAAAAATATTATAAATAGACACAAAACATCAGGTAAATTTTTTTCCATGTAATGTATTTTGGAATGGTTTTTAGGTCATTTCCACCCATATCCTTTTAGTTTAACTACCAATAAACCCATTTTCACCTTAACCACAATAATGGATTTTTTAACAATTTTAATACTAAACATTGTAGAAAAATAAATTAAAGTAACTTGATAATATAAATTATTATTTTTATATATATTTTATCCATTTTATACAATTACATTCAGAAGAGTAGAAATATTAAATTTAAAACAAAATCCACAGACTAAATGAAAAAGATGATTTTAAGAAGGCTACGACTCGTGAAAAATACAACTTTATTTTTACATTATGAATAATTAAAATCATTTTTTTAATAAGAATTTAAATTTAATGCTATATAATGAAAATTTTAATATAAAATATTTTATCAATAGAAATTATTTTATTTAATTGAAGGAATATTATGAAAAATAAAATAGTTTTTATAAAAATCTTGTTTTTAAACCCAAAAAATAGTTTTAAAAATTAAAATTCAAATTAAATTGAAATTAAATTGATTATATTATAAACAAAAAAATAATTATGTTACTTGTAGTCATATGAAAAAGTTATATTTAATTTTAAATTAATTAATTTTTTGAATTGTAAATAACTAATGATTTTTATAAAACCATCATTTAATTTATATTTAATGAAATTTTATGATATTATATTTATCTAAAAATAAAATTAGTAAATTTCAGTTAGATATTGTATAATTAATTTTATCTAGTCAATATTTATACCAAATTTTAATATAATTACGTTTTTGGGATTAAAAAACCTTTTCATTCAAAAAAACATTTGTATATATGCTGCATTTTGATTATTTAATATTAAATTTAATTTTAAAAGATATGGGTATGTTTTCAGTGTCTTAATAGGTAAGGGAGTTATTTATGTTATAGTGTTAAAAATTTATAGAGACAATTTATAAATTTATTCACCCTCCCTCACTAGTAAATCACAAACTATATCCCCTATACAAACATAGAATTATTATTAAATGGATGGGATTATTTTCCAAGAATTTGTATTTAACTAAAATGATATTAATCATATGAATAATAGTAACACAAATAATAAAGAATCCTATAATTTATGGAAGTAATTTTAGAATATAGAAAAATTAATTTATCATATTCATATTATATTATATTAGTGTTCCTTGCGATGCAGATGATGAATGAAATATTATGTTAAGATAACATTAATCTATGTCACATATTTATCAAAGTATCATCCTGGTTGATAGATAAATCAAATATAAATTAAATGGAGTATATTCAAGAATAGTTATATAAAATGATTTATTAGTTTAAATTTTCAAAATAAAACTTTGATGATATTTTTGGAAATTAAGAGATCCCATGTTAGAATTTTCGAGCATTAGAAGAAAAAAGAAGAATAATAAGTGAATTGCAACCCATAAGTTGTCCTCTTTAGACAAGGTAAAATATAAGCCTCATTTTATCTAAGATTATAAACTTATTATAAATATGGGATATTAAAAATTAAAACTCTATATTAGAACAAAAATCATCTGTGATTCTAGTGATGGAATTGAAACAACATCAAGTTTTTATAATAATGAATTCCCATGAAATGACTTTGATGACTGACAGAGTATCATTAATAGAGTATAATGTTCAATTATTTATTGATTTTACAAGGAAAACTGGTAACATTCCAAAAATATATGTAATTTTTCTATTTAAATAAATTTAATCTCTTTAGTGAATTACATTACACATATCACCCAACATAAAAAACTCCAAAATCATATTATTTTAACAAAAACAAATATAATTTCCATTAAATTTGAGTGTAATTAATAACATTAATAATTCATTCTTTATTTAGATTTTAATCATTTGTTTATATAAAAATATTTTTTAGTCAATTCAATTCATTTATCAAATATATGCATTCATTAAAAAAGAAATTTTTATTTCATTCAATGAGAAAATAAATAAAATTATCAAATATTTTAGAAATTTTCTTTGTTATAATTATCAATATTTTTTTTCTATCATGTTAAAATTATCTAATAAACAATTTCAAATAATTTTCTAAAATGATTAACTATATAGTGAATAGTAAAAAATACAGATTTTTGTAAAACCTTTATTTTCCTTACATTTAAAATACATTTTGTAAATTTAATTTGACATAAATATAACATAAATAAATTTAAGTTAGATATAATATATTAAAATTAATTTAAAAAATATTTATCAATTTTTTGCTATAAGTAAATTTCTATGATTAAAAATCAATTTTCCAAAAAAGCTTTTTCAACTATGTTTTTACAGATTAATTTTATATTTAATTTTGCAGGTTATGAGTTTTGAAATTTTAAAATGGATTTCATATTTGGAATAAAGAATTATAAATATGATTGTATGTTCATTTTAAATTTATGAATACTTCGTTACTATAGTAAAAAATTATTTTCCATAGTATAGGTGAAAATATAGCAGGTTAAATATATAAGGTAAAAGTTTAAAATACTGAATAATAAAAAATTAAGTATGTGGTTGATGTGTTTCATTAACAACCAGAACTGTATTAAAAAACGTTCTAAAAATGTGTGTTATATTATTTTACGAAGTTAAACTGTATCTCATTAATAATAATGTAAGCCTTTATTGAAATATGACCATCATGTTCTGACTATTATATGACTATTGGTCAATTTTGAACATCTTCTAATATAGATGTTGGGAGCTATACTAATAACATTAAGAATATTTATTATAAATAGAAATTATAATAGTTAAATAATGTTGAAAGAATAGTTGATGGCCTGGTCTAGTAGAATTGGGCTATACAATGTCCATTTATCAGGTCTTAGGAAAAAGGAAGTATCACTATGCTTCACAATTGAAGAAACAAATGTTGTGTTTAAACATGATAATCATGAATGAAATCACCTATGTGAGAAGTTCAAGATAGTATATAATACAACTTGGGAAATGATATATAAGCCACCGCAATAGTACATCACCATCACAGACCTTACACTTAGGCAATATGTGTGTGTTTTAAGGGGTTATGTGTGAGGTTCCTAGTTAGTAATAATATAATCATGTTTTTTTAAATATTATTGTTATTTTATAATTTCCATTTTAAGAATAGTTTTTCTCAAAAGTTGTGATTGAATTTGATAAATTGATTTTTGGGTGAAAATTATAATTTGAAGAGATATATAAAAAATTATATTAATATTGTTTTTTATTAATACTATTTACTACAATTATATAGTGATATATAAAAACTCATTTTTAATTAAAATTGATAAAATATGTTTATTTCATTCAAGTGTAAAAAATATTACTATGCAGTTTACAATACATTTTCTGTCTACTATTATTTTTAATAATTAATAATTTTTAGAGTTAAAGGTAAAATTTATCTTATTAATATATTTTTTTATAGTAGAATAAAATAAATTTTTGAATGATGAAGGTTTATATTATGTTGTTTTTGTTTTTATGTTAATTTTATAAAATATTTTGTTTTTTGTTGCTTTTAAAAAATATTGTATTAAATGTTTTTGTGTGTTTAATGACATCATAATGCTATAATTTATAAGTTAAAATTATGTTCGAATCATGTGCAATAAAATATGATATGATTTGTCCCATGTGCACAAATACAATGGGAAAATACCATTTTCAATACCATTGTATTTCAAATACCACTAATTAGGTTTCCCCATAAATTAGTAAAAAACTCCCTCTTATTTTCTAAAATTACTGACCAATTAATCTATTATATTTCATTAAAAATTCACTATACTCAAATATTTTGTATTATTACTTCCCAATGTTTACTCCCAACATCTCATTAAACCCCCAAGGTCCATATCGTCATGTATTTGGAGTCTTGCATCAAGGTAAAGGAAATTGAAACCTCTCTTTTCAATTCATATTCTATTTTTATGTGGTATGTCATTAAAATTTCCATATGATATTATTTTCTACATGTTTTTATCCCTTTACTATATTAATATAATTTTATGAATTTATGAACCTTTTACCCTCTCCTTTTAATATTTACTTATTCCTTGTTTCATTCTCATTAGGCTTCTAAATTTTCATCTGAAAATATCTCTCTTTTTTAATGAAAATATTTTATTTTAGTTTGTGAATTCCAAAACCCTTATCTTCTCAAGGGGTATTCACATATATGTAAAAGTGATATATTTTAATTCTTAATGTATCATACATGAAACCCACAATCATTTTTCATCGGTTTAAAATGACCAAAGGGTCTTGTTTTTAAGGACTTTCTAACACACCCTTAATTCAAAATGATACTCATTTATTTTATTTTCCATGGAATATTAATGAGGTGATTTATTATAATATATGTGTATCTCATTAATTAAGAAGTATTATATTTTTACACATATATCAATTCAATTGATTGGGTAACGAATTTAATCTCTAGAGATGAAAAGTCTAATGATACCATAGGGAATAACATTGGTAATTTTTATAACACATTAGTGATAAAAATTGGTGATATTCTTATTAATGAGTCAATTAAATTTTTTATTCACAATTTAATATTTGAATTAATGATCTTTTATTTATGATATTACTCATGTTCTTATTGATAGTACTTAAGATCATAAGTAAACTATTTCAATTAAAATACAGTACGAGGCCTTAAGCTCACCCTTTTCATTAATATATGTCAATAGGTTGTGAGATAAAATAAATTAATTTAATATTATCCTTGAATAATAATATCATTTTAATATAATTTTTTTATGTTTTCATGAATTATGTACCATTTTATCAAGACACTAATCTTTAAAAATCATCTATTTTCAAAATGATACGTAATGTATTGTAATATGTTGGTGGGCTGCTATAGTTGGTATCAATGGAATGTTGATATTTTATAGAAATTATGATTTCAAAACATTATTAATAACCCTATAGAAAAGTATAAATATAGGTAAAAATACATGAATTGTGGTGAAATATTATGTTATTTGTATCTTACCAAATAAATCCGCATCTCAATAAAAATAAGTGGAAGTGGATCTCGAACATATGTATCTAGATGTAAAACCTGAAAACACCACATTGAGCTAGACTCAAATGGGAACTGGTGAAAGAAAATGGGGTTTGCAACACCTATGGTTTTACACTCACGGGACATATATTTGGTTAATCACAAATATTTTATGAATCTTTATAAAGGATTTATATAATTTCTGTTTAACGAATAACATGTCAAAGAATGATGTTACATAACAAAAATGTTTCCATGTAATTATAAGATAGGAAACAAGTTTCTCACTAAGATTTTATTATTTCAAAAAATTTATAGAAATATGTGAAACCATATAAACAGCCAGCACAATATATCAGGCCCTGATGACCTTCCAATAGAAGCCAAAATGGAAACCATAATGAGAATTATGTATCACCTAACTCAAGTTATGGGAAATATCATCAATCATGTTGAGGGACCTATTTCCCCATGAAGGAAAAAACATACTATTTAGTACTTTATATGTTATCTCCCACCAAAATTCAGTTGATCTATTGACCCATTGATTATGGAACAGTCATTAAGAACTATAGAAAATATATTTTTTAAACTTCAGGTTTTAGAACAAGAGAAATTCACTGTGGTTATGTACCGTTTAGAGAGTCAAGATGATCTGTGGTGGGAACTAATTAGAAACATGATTCTATTAGAGAATATTGTATCTTTGGAGTGGTAAGAGATTAGGGGAATCTTCATTAATATGTATTTCTATCATTTGATAAGAAGGAAAATTGAGAAGGAATTCCTTCAAATGAATAAGGATGAGAATGAATCAATTTGAATATATGAGATGAAATTCACAAGAATTTCTCATTACTAATAGATTTTTCATTGATCTTAATGGGAAGGATTATAGATTCTTTGGAGGACTAGAACCTCATCTATGAACTAATGTATCCAACTGAAACTATGGAAACTATGAATAAATCATTTACAGTACTTTAAGGTTTGAACTAGAGTTTAGTGAGATACAATGGTATCATAAGTCAATTGAAAATAAGATATTTTTGGATCAAAATATGGGGAGGATTGTGTACCATGGAATAGAAGGACGTAAATTTAAACATTTCACATGGAAGAAATTTAGGAAGAAGCATTCGAGAAAAAGATTATTGGGATTGGGAAGTGTTACAGGTATGGATGATAGGGCCATATATCTCGAAATTTTCATAGTGAGTTGAATCCGTAACTTTCCAAAAAAAACAAGGTAAAATGGTGTGGGCGCTACATTATGTTCAATGATTAATGTGTAGAAAACTTGTAAATTTTTTAAATCGTTGTGAAAATATGTGGGAAAAAGAGGATAATCGCCATCAGCCCGAACAAAGTTCAAGAGAGAAAGATTATTCAGTTTGTCACTTGATGGATGGAGTTGATGTTCTGAATGATGTGGTGCAAGGTACTGTAATTATTCTCTCTCAACTAATACACACTTTGTTTGATTCTGGTTCTACACATTCCATTGTTTCTAAAAATTATGAAAATTATATAGAATCAATCCCTGAACTTCAAGACGTATATTTATCATTCAATACTTATGGTGGTATTATCCAGTCATAAAATGAATACAGAAACACTATTATTTAATTTGGATAACATAATCTCACAGAAAATATGACATTCATTCAAATGATGGAATTAAAAATTATACTAGGGAGGGAATGGCTCTCATTGTATAATTATAAAATAAAATGCAAAAGTATTGAAATATCAGTATCCATGAAAGGATAACATAATGTTGTTTCCAAATGAGAGATATCTCAACCTAATATTTTTCTAGAAAGACCACTCATAGCCATCGTTATGTAGACGACCAAGGAAAATTAAGAAGGAAATGAAAGTATTCGAATATGAATGTCTCTATTGTTTAGGAATACATTGAAATATTCCAAGATAAGTTACATGGTCATACCCTCAAGAGATAAGTAGATTTATATATTTAACTAATTCATGGTTACAAGACAATTTCAAAAACCACATATACAATGGAGAATCTGGAGCTGGAGGAATTATAGAAGAATCTCTATGATATTTTGGAGAAGAAGATTATCTATACAAGTGTGTTTCCTTGGGAAGAAACTATTCTCTTTGTAAAGTTGATTGGTTGATCATTGTTGTTATGGAATTATTATAGAGAACCTAATGAGATCACATTGAAGGAAAAGTATTATCTTCCCTGAATTGATGATTTATTTAAACATCTTCAAGGAGCATAATTATTCTCCATGATTGATCATTGATCTGGTTATCATCCAATGAGTGTGAAGAAAAATGACATTTTAAGATTAACATTTGATCAAGATATGGACATTACAAGTTTGTTTTTATCAAGTTTTTATTAACTAATGCTTCTTCTATTTTTATGTATTTTAAGAATAGAGTCAAACAGATCTACCTTGATAACCTTGTGGTGTTTTTTATTTAATATATTCTGATATATTCTAAATGTCTAATGGATCGTGAGGACCATCTAAGTGTTATAATGCAAACTATAAGGGAGGATTATTTATTTGGAATGTTCAGAAAGTGTGATTTTCTGTTACTATAAGTTTATTTCTTGGGGAACATTGTATGCAATAAATGAGTCTTTTTGACATTATAAAGAAAATGGTTACGGAGGACTGGCCTCAACCTATAATAATAAAAAAGATTCAAAGTTTCTAGTTATTAGTGGGATATTATAAGAGTTTTGTGAAAAACATTTCCAGACATTCTAATCCATTGACCATGTTAACTTGAAAAGGGTTTAAGTTCTTCAGGAAAATTGAGTGTCATGAATCTTTTAAAGTACAGATCAAGAGATTAGTTACTATAACCCTTTTTACTCTACCCTCTATCGGAGATGGATTCGTTATTTTTAAAGATGCATCATTGAATTTACTTTGGAGCGTCCTCATGAAAAATGAAATGTGATTGCTTATGAATCACTAAATTTTATAACTCATGTGGAAAACAACCCTAGGAATTATCTAAATCTAGATACATCAATATTTTCAATGAATTTATGGGGACACTATCTTTATGGGGAGAAATTTAATATATACACAAACCATCAATGTTTTATTTATATTTTATTGAAAAATAAATTTAAATAGAGGAAGAGGAGATGGGTGGAACTTGTTAAAAAAATATGATTGTTCAATTAATTAGCATGATGAAAGTGAAAAAATGTCGTTGATGCATAATGTTGGAAAGACCCTATTGTGCTGGAAATTATAAGGATTCAAATAGATCCTTTGATCAATGACTTAGTAAAACTAGACAAGGGAATTGTAAAGGAAGAGACATCATAAACCCTATCCAAAATGATTTCTCGACCATTATTAATATTAAAGTTCATGAAATCAAAAAGGGAACATACTTTATTATAGAAAAAGATAGAGGTTGTATTGAATGGAATTTTTTGTTTGTTAAATAGTGCTTATGAAGATGTACTAAAATATCATACAAATCTATATGTTACATCTATTCAATAAATAAAGAAGGAGATGATGGATGAAGCTCGTATATATAATTTCTCAATAAATAATGGTAGAACATATATCTATAGGGTTATTCTTGATCATTATTAGCGGGATAACATGAAAAGGGATATTGATGACTAAACTACAGGGTGCTTGATGTGTCAAAAAGTGAAGGCAGAGAGAAAACATCCTAAAGGGGATTTACAACCACTACCTATACCATCATGGATGTGGGACGATATCTTTATACACATAGTCATTGGTATCCAAAGAACATCCAATGGAAACTATGTGATATGAGTTATAATAGACTATATCACCATAACATCCCATTTTTCCTCAATTTGGGGATATTTATCACTTGAAGAACTCATCGATATATATGTGATGGAAATGGTAAGGCTGAATATAGTTCTACTTAATAGCATTTCTAATCATAATAAAAGGTTCACAAAAAATCCAAGAGAATTATTCATAATTATTAAGGTAACATATTTAATTTAATACGACATATCACCCCCAAATGGATGGCCAATATGAAAGGAATATTCATAAAATCAATATCATGTGGGGAACATGCTCGAGAGAATTTAAAGGTGCATGGGTTCAACATCTACAATTATTTGAGTACTAATATAACAAACGATTTCATTCATGCATTCAAATAGAACCATATGATGCTCTATATAGGCTTCGATTTAAAAATCCAACTTATAGGTATGAATCTATTGATAGAAATATTCCCAGGACAGATCTTGTTCAAGAGGTGATTGAAATGGTTCATTCCATCTAACAACACATAATGGCATCTCAAATAAATAAAAAACATTATACTAAAAACCATCTAAGGGACTTGGAGTTTGATATTGGTGAAAAAATCATCCATCTAATTTCACAATGGACAACTATCATGATGTCTAGGAAGAAATGGGAACTCTACCATAGGAACATTTTCCCCTCTGAAATAATTGACCACATAGATGGAGTGGACTATCGGTTTTCAGTTCCTCCAAATCACTCATAAGTTCATGATGTTTCAAAGTATCTATCTTGAGGAATTACATATTTGACCCTTCACATCTACTTAATGTTGATGTTGTAAAACTAGAACATGATCTCTCTCATGAGGATCAGATAGTGGAGATCTTATACCATACAGAAAATGTAATATGCAACGAGACTCCCCACCATATTAAATTGTTGTAATGGAACAAACAATTTCAAGAAGAGACATGATAACTGAAGGAAACAATGAGTAAAAAGTACCCATACCTTTTATAAAATGTAGGAATTGGATGACATTTCAGGGATAAAATTTCTTAATGGGGGAATAATATAACTACATGAACTTTTTAAACAAATATTTTCCCTAAAAAATGTTTATGATATTAATTTATGCAACAAAACTATATGTCATTAATAATGATGTAATTATTTTTTGAAATGTGACCATCTGGTGTTAACCATTTTATTACCTTTGGGATATATACTCATTATATTAGTATTAGTTTTTATAAATATTATTGATAATGATTAATTAATACAGAAATATTAGCCAATGGACACATCCAAAAATATCGTGCAATACGAATCCCATTAGAAGGTGATTATGACTGAGTTAGTGTTACTAGTAATTTCTATCGACCATTCTCATGCCAAGATTTAACATTTTGTGATTGAACATAATCTCCAACGGGATATGTTCATTCTAGTAGAGATTACCACTCGGGGAATGTTATCTAAGTTTCCCATTTTTACATCCCCATCACACACATTACATTAGGTCCTATGAAGGTTTTTTTAAGGGGATATGTGTCAAGGACCTAGTTAATTAAAATTTAATCCAATTGTTTAAATAATAATATTATTTCATCATTTCTATTTTAAGAATAGTTTTTCCTAAAAATTGAGATTGAATTCGAAAATTTTATTTTTTCTGGTAAAAATCGTACTTTTCAATCATATATTAATTATTATATAAAATAATTTATTTATTAATAATTATTATTATAAATAAATTGTTTTATAAAAAAACTTCTTTTTTTACAATGGATAAAATATTTTTTTCAGGTGTTGAAAATTTAACTATGAAGTTTACTATGCATTCTATGTCCGCTATCATATTTAATAATTAAGTATTGTGGAGTTAAAATTTTAAGTTATAATATTTATAGAATTATTATGATATAATAAATGTTATTTTATAAATCATATGGTCTACATTAGGTGATGGTAAATTTATGAGAATTTTATAACACATTGTTTTTTTCGGTGAATGGTAAAAAGGCATTTTTGAGTTTTCAGTGTTTTTAATGAAATCATAATGATGTAATATGTTATTTTAAATTTGGTCTAATATTTTGAATTAAAATATTATATGAGGTGTATCGAATGGATAATAGTATGGGAAAATACCATGGAAAATTCCATGGTTTTTCAAATACCTGTACTAAGGTGTCATAAAAAATAAATAAAAAACACCATCACTTAAACCCACCCATTCCATCATAACAATTAATTCCCAAATAAATATCCTCAAATATCATATATTATTACCTAAAAATAGTCCTCCCATTATTTCCTCAATCCCCTAAGGTTCTGATCGTCATGTTTTCAGAGTCACTCTACAAGGTAAGGGAAATCTCAACCTCTCTTTTCCTTTCAAGTTCTCTATTTATGTGATATATCCTAAAAATTTACATTTCACAATCCTATATCCATTTTTTCTGTCACATAAACTTATTTCTAGTTTATTTTGAATGGTATAACCTATAACCTCTCATTTAAATTTTTCTAAATCCTTATTTCAAACCTGCAATCGGCTGGATTTTCATCTCAAAATTTTTCTTTTTATCAAGAAATTATTTTATTTTAATTTTTGAAATCCCAAACCTCTGTATTCTCGAGGAAATTCTCATAGATTTTAAAATTATATATTTTAATTATTTTATTACATTACATGAAACCAGCATTAATATTTCATGGGATTAAAATAACCAAGGATATTATTTTTAAACACTTTTTACATCACCATGATTTTAAAATGAAAACCATTAATTTATTTTCCACATTTTATTTATGAGATGTTATATTATTATCTACCTGGATAAAATTAATTAAAAAATATGTAGGGTTTTCACAGATAGTGCTCCAATGAATTTGGTGAAAAATATAATATCTATAGATGGAAAGTCACACGATACCTTGATGAATATTCTTGGTATTTTTTTGACATGTCGGTGATAAGCCTTGGAGATAATCTTATTAATGAAAAAATTAAATATTTAATATACATTTAAAATTTAAAATTTATGTTATTTTAGTTATTATATTCCACATTATCATTTTCATAATATTTTCCTCATGTTCTTAGTGATATTCTTCAATATTGAATGTAAACTATTTCACATGATGTACTTTATTGGGCCTTAAGCTCAACCCTTTCATTGATGTTTTTATCTTAGTTATTATATGAAATAAATTTATATATGATGAAATTTGATGATTAATTTCTCATGTATTTGAATAATTTTTTATCTTTTCTTGTTTTTTGTATCTTGTTTCCAGGACACTGAACGTTAAAAGATCTTGTGTTTGTTAAATGGTATGTGATGTTATGTAATAAAAAGGCGGGATTCCATAGTTTCTTGACCATAAACACCCAATAAATAATTATTTACCATATAAATTATTTATAATTAATTCCTCCAAAATGTGTTTACCATAAATTCATAATATTCATTATTTAGTCACTTAAAACTGCCCATTATCAAGTATAAAGTTCACCCCTCCCACACCCATTTCTCCTCAAATGAAATAATTATATTCATATATATATCATACCATCTCTTCTACAATATCACAACATCCATGTTCTACAAGTATCATTCAAGTACCAGTTCATTATTTTTTAAGGGGTCCTTCAAGGATGTGATATTAATGAGCTAATATTCTCAGATAACAGCACCTAATTTCAATTTTTTCTACCTTCTCCTCGCCTTCTTTAAACATAATTTAATATTAAATCCAACATCATGGTCACAATGTATTTTTATGTTATCAATTAAATATATTATATCAACGATTTTATTACATTTTATTACTGCAGGAAATGATAACATTATCCAAATTTTGGGGGTAAACCATATCTATTAATAGTGATTTTTTTCCATTACTCCCTTTAAGTCTAGTAATAAATGTATTATTCTTGTTAACTAATATTCAAAATGTTATCATGTAAAAACTTTCATGGTATATAATATATAAATATAAATAATCTTAAATTAAATTAATATGGTTTATGGTTGTCTGAAAATCTACCAAAATAAAAAAATATTAATCGTTAAAATTTTATCAAATTAATCACCCTTATTTCGAAATTAAATTGATATATGGGACCATTTTAAATTTTGTATGTTCAGTAATAAAATTTCATTTCACTTATGTATTTTTATTTACATTTTAAAATTAGACACTCAATTACACACAAATGGACCAATTATGATGCCATGAAACAAATCGATCAAAAATACTGAATATAATGGAATATTATTAATTATTGTGTTGTAATATTTGATGGAAGTATCATATAAAATAGTATAAGTATTATTATGGTTATGAAATTAATTATTAAATTCTTTTAATCCTTTATAAAAGTGTATAATGTATGTTATTGTTAAGGGAAGCATGAGGTTAGTGTTTGTCATATCACTATTACTATAGTGAGATATATTTCTTATATACAACATCATTATTATGTGTGGTTTATATACTAACTTTTTCAATACAATACCATTAATATAATTATCTTAATGGAATTTTATTTTTAACTTGATATTTATTACTTTTATAGCCCATATTATTCGGCTGATTATAATTTTGAAAGGGAATTCTTATTACAATTTCGGTTTTTTGGATTAAACCTCTAATTATTTTTTTATATAATAATTAGCTTATTTTGGATGTTATCTTATAAGAAAATATTTTTTATTTCTGATATTATTTATGTTTCATTAAAATAAATACATATATTAAATTCATTTGTTTAATGATTACTTTAATGTTATGATAATTTAAAGGGACATTTTTTAAAAATTATAATATTTAATGTTTCCCTTAAAATTATATTTATCTTACATGTCACATTTTCTAATGATTATCCAAAAAATTAATTTAATATTTTTTTAGGGTTTAGATAAATTAATTTTTATCATGCTTTAATTATTACAAAATGAGTTGAAATGAATCTTATTTTGTTTTTTAGTGAGGTACTTTTTGAATTTTCAGAGATGAATATGGAAGGAGTAATTTTTAATGTGTATGAAATGTTATCTTTTTTCCCTCATTGATGATACAATAATTATTTTAGGTTTAATTGAAAATATCATTATGATATTTTCAAAGAAAAGTTTTTCCTTTATAATTGTGTGACTCTATTAAAAGAAATTATTAGAAAATTGTAAAGTATTTTTATCAAAAACACTTTGGAGTGATCTTTTAAAATTATTTTATGTCTAATATGACATTATTTGATGATAATTTTTTACATGGGGTATTTTTCAAGTATACTATACATATTCTATTTAGGCTTGGTTTATGTCTTTGATGGCCTGATATTTATGAAACCTATTTGTTTTCCAAGAGTTCTATTATAATTAAATGTCTATGAAACTCATTTCCTTACATGGTTTTAGATATGATGAATGAATTATTTTATTATGACACATTATATATATTTATCATTATGTGATTGTGGTTGTGTTATAACCAATGTCGTTGGGGACCTATACCTCTATATAGTGTATTGGGTAATTATTTATATCTAATGAGATAAGTAGGACATAAAAAGGATGAAAAACTGATTTAATAAAAAAATTGTCAATTATGATGTTTTTAGAGTGAACCCACTATTATATAAAAGTATTGAAATTTATCCTTGGAATGTAATATGGTCTGGTAACTAAACCCATTACAATTTGATATAATTTTTGAAGATCCTTGAATACTTTCAAAATAATTTTCTATGAATATTTGTATTCCGCATTCCATTTATTATGACAATATTATTTTATAGGGGATTCTGATTTATTTTAAATCATGTCTTATGAACGTATATGATTTATTCAATGACTAATATTTTTGATCTTTTATATGCATGGAATACTTTTCAAAAAAATCACCCATGTTATTTTGACCATATTCTTTTTTTATGATTGATAACTTCTTTATTTAACATTACTATGAATCTGAGATAACCCATTTCATAGGTTAAATTTCCCCAAGATATGAAAGAAGGTGATAATTTTGACATGTGAAAAAGGTTTCTAAATATGAAAGTGTAAGTGAGAGATGATGTGGGTGTTTTATGAAGAAGTTATTTATGTTTCCAAGAATCCATACACACTAATCCCATATGGTTCTTGTGTTGATATAATATGTTAATTAATGAATATACATCTCTTTAGATGTACTATCCCTTAATGGAAATAATGAGTCTTTATATAGAGTTGTATAAAAAGGTTTTGTTAACCATTAGAAACCATGAGGATAAAACCATAGTAAGAACACAAAGGATAAGTCTAGGTTATAGTCCTATAGACTTTATAATGATAACGATTAACCTATGGTAAACCTAAGGTTACACATATTGAAATATTGAATGTAAATTCCCTTGATTATGTGGGTTTCTAGGTATTATCAGTGTTTTCAGATGATTCATATTTTTTTAGTCAATCGATGGAACACGAATGACACATGTTACTGATTAATGTGAAAGGTAATGTAATGGTTGTCCTCCCAAGAAGAAAAATATTTTGGGGTATAGAATTAAAAATCTATCTTATATACTCACACGAACTATAAATCATATTGAACATACAAATGAGAAAAGGTGGAAAGAAAATTATATTGTTACCTTCATGAGGAAACTTCCACCTTATTTAGGTGGATAAAATGATTCCATAGTGGCTGAGCAATGGATCAACACAATTTAAAAAATATTTTTTTGTTTAATGATCACGTAAAAAAATGTTATTCTATATTTTTATTATTTAGAAGGAGAAATAGATAAATTTTGTAATCTTACCCAGAATATGAGGAAAAAATAATAAATTTAATCAATGGAACATGAATCGTTTAATTGGATATTACTCATCAAGTATATCCCTCAAATTCAACATCAAATACTGGTGAATAACTTTCATGAGGTGAAGAAAATGGATTATAAATCCATCAGCACTTATGAGGAAAATTTTACAAGGATCGCACAGTGTGCCTCTACTGCAATTATTAGTCTAGAATGTAAAATTAACCGATTCTACTATGGCTTAAAACAAATTATTCAATGGGAATTAGCTATAAGATATTTTTGTACCAATGAGGAAATGTTTTTATGTTATTTCTAAGGGGATATGTAAAATAGTATTACCTATAAATATATTATTATTGATAATAAATGAAAACTATAATTCAAAATAAAATTATTTGTTCCATGGAGTGAAGGAGAGGATCTCCCCATTAAGATCAATAATTGGGAATTCCCATGGATGAAATTGTCTGATGGGAACTAGTAAATGATTGAATTGTTTTTATGAATGTAATCAGATACAATAATTCCAATGTGATGATAAAATGTTATATAGTTATGTAAAAAGATATAATGATCCAAAGAATGCACCACCCACACTCTAGTGTTTCAAATGCCATGATTTGGGAATTATGAAAATAAAATAAATAATATGGGGGAAAATCAATAAGAACTATAGAAGGAAATGAACCAAGGGAAATATTATACATTCACAATGGATTAAGTAAATTGTGTTAATTATTAAAAATGTATCCTCAACATTAGTTGTAAATTCAATGTCATGTATTTCATGACTGAGACCTATGAAAATATTATTGTTCACTATTAGTGAAATTTCATTTGATTATATCCCACTACATGAATTATAGAATAATTAATCATCTAAAGATTATTCCACTATTGGTATTCATTATGTATCTTAATGATAATGGTAACCATTAAATGTGATTGAAGAAATATATTTGGAGAAAACATGATTATGGTAAAGATAAGCCTTAACATGTGTATAATGGGGGAACAATAATGAGATAAAAATATTTTTTTGGGATTAAATAAATGTTAATGTATTGATGACCATAAAACTGACTATTAATATGATGAAAACATGGTTTATAGAATGTGTTTATAGAATTTTTGGATTTATGGTATGGGGAAAGAGTAAAATTTTCAATACATGGATTGTTTCAGAATGGATTTATGTGAATTCATGTTGTTAAAAAATTTAAGATAATACATGATAATGATCTTCACTTGTTTTGTGTGAGATAATTAAGAGCTACATCAATATTGGTTTTGGGATTAAGGATAAGTGGATTCTAAAAATTTATTGACCCTCATTTTAATGTCATAGATTCTAATTTTTTATAAGGATTATAGGGTTAACTATTTATGAAATTATTTACATTGTAGTAATTTTCTAATGATGACTTGAGAATGAATGAAATAATTTTCATACCATTATGGATCATATTATTAAATAGTTCTTCATGCTTTAAAAAATAAATATCATCTATTATAGTAAGAAATGAAGAATAATTTGATCAGGTTCCAACCAAATAGTGATATATTTCTTATGATATGAAATTATGTAAGGATATCTTATAAAATTATTTTGAGATAAAATTTTATCCATTTATAATAAGTTTTATAGTTGTTAATATCATTTTTTAAATCTAGTTGGACTATGGTATTTTGTTCATTTAATATACAATGGCCATGTTCCTGATTAATCTTCATCAAAATTGGATAGTTTGAATTCAATTTCATGTCCATTTTTCAAATTTTTTCTAATCAATATACTAGTTATGTGGAAATTTTTTCCATTTAGTTTCCATCTTATTAAGAGGATGTATTATGGGACCTTTTTATGATGTATTTTTCCTTGAAATGAATTTTCCTACACATATCTATAATTATCAATGTTCAATTTCAAATATTGGGGATTTTTTTATTATTATTGATCATATCAGGGTGATAGATTATCAATTGAAGATTCCCCCTAATCTATCTTGGGTTAGTGATATGGTATATGTATCTATCCTAAGGAAGTATTTATCTGATCATTCATTTCTACTAATCCCAAAGATCATGTTAATAGATTAACATATTTCCTATAAATAACATTCTTTTGGGATTATGGATTGTAGATATAATTTTTCATGAGACAATACTTCTCACTGGGAGAATGTTTTGTGGTAAAACAGCCAATTTGAGAAAGATATATGGGAACATGATAATTTGATGCGGAAAATATATCCTCGTATATTTATATCCATATAATGAATTTTAAGGGAGATATTAATTTTAATGTGGGTATAATGTAACTCCTCATGATTGTATGGTCTGCATCGGTTAAAATAAATTTAATCTCTTCAATAACATACGTATTATATATCACCAACATTAAACTAACTCTAATATAGTTTTATCTCGGCATGTCCATTATAACATATGCACTAATTTGAAGGGAATGAATAGTATAAACCATATTATTAAATATATAATTTTCCAAATCATTTTTAATTTATTAATAAATCTTTTTGAATATTCACATAAATTTTTATAAATTTATTTTATTCTTCAAATATATGTTTTCTTCAAAAACAAATTGTTTCCTTCTACGAGAAAATAAATAAAAATAATTTTTTAATCTTTTAGAAACATTATATGAAAAATGAACATCAATTTTGTATCTAGAGTGTAAAATTATCTTAGGATGAATTTTTGATATTTTTTTGGAAAAGATATTTTTTCAGTAAAGAGTAAAACAATAATGATTTTTATAAAACAGTAATTTTACTTATATTTAATGATATTTTATGATTTTATATTGATATAAAATTTACTTAAAATTTTTATGTTAGATATAATAAAATCAATTAAATTTCATCAATATTTACACCATAATTTAATATAATTGCATTTTTGGGCTTAATAACACATTTTTTTTAAAAATGCTTTTTGTTGAATTTTGATTCATTAATTGAAAATTAAATATTGAAACTTATTTTCTTTAATTTTTAAAAATTTATTATAAATTTTTAATCAATATGCAAAAATAATTTATTAGTTTCATTGTCATTTTATGCTAAAAATATTTACAATGGTAAATGAATGTTTTACAAAAGAATAAAAAAATAATGAGGTCGGTTAAAGATGAATAGAAAAATCATAAAATACCTAAAAACCACCATATTAATTGTATAGAATATTAATTTTACCAACATTAACCATATTTTACAACCTCAATCATCATCTAATATCATTTTAATTAATGACACCAAAATGTTATAGGGCTTAAATAAAAAATAATCATTATTTATTCACCTTTAACCACCCCTCCTCATGTATATATACAAATCCTCACCGCCCTCTTTTTCCTCACAAGACATGGTACTCCCAATGTACCTACCAAACACTCATCTCCTCAATCTCCCCAAGTAAATCTTGGAATGGTATCACCTAATGACCAAATACATGTTTTTTATGTGGTGCTTGATGAAGGGGATATTCAATATGTAACATTCCCAAAAGACCTATCTAAATTAGTTTTTTATTTTATAAATTATCTATATCACCTTCATACATCACAGAATAGAATATCATCTATCATGTATATATTGTAATTTTATATTTTTTATTAAAGATTCTATATCCATCCATTTTATCACCCCATCTTATTCATTGTAATGAAACCATTTTCCAAATTATGGTGGTCACCCATCTATGTGAATAATTATTTTTCATTTTCCATTACCAATATAAATTATGGTAATAAAAGTATTGTAATGGTTATATATGATTTTAAATGTTATATGATAAACCATTTCATGTTATGTAACTAATATATATTCATAATATTAAATAAAACAGCACTAGTTCTTGATGGTTAGAAAAACCAAATAAAATAAACTAAACATTTATCAATATCATTTTATTAATGAATCATCATGATGTATAAAATAAAACTGATATATGGGGAAAAGAAAAATTATTTAAGATAATTAATACCATTCCATTTTATATCAGATGTTTTAATTACATTAGACATTAAAATCCATAATTATACCCAAATGAATCAATCATGAAACCATGAAAGTAACACAACCGAAATAATTAAAATAATATACTATTATTAATGAATATGTAGTAAGATATTATAATGTATCACATAATGTATTACAAATTATATTAAATTACAATAATTAATTGATAATAATATTTAAACTTTTATTTAGGTGGATAATGTACACAAACTAATGGGAAGAATGAGGTAATGTTTTCTCATCTCACCTTTACAGTAGTTAGATGTATGCCTTATCTACCAATTTTTTCTTATTCTTAGCTTATATACACACAGTTCATATATCATATAACTAATCTCATTATCTTCAGACAATTAAATGTTTCATCTCATTACTATTAATATTATGTGGAATATGCATCGATTAATGAAAATGTAGTAAGGCAATTCTTTACCCAATTTCCATTATTTGGGTTAAACTCTGACATCGATGATCTTTCCATACATAGATTATTTTTAAAAACCAATTTGAATATATTATGTTCTATTTTTTCACTTATATTTTTTAAAAATATATTGAATACACTTATTGGTTTCATTTGGTTAATTCTCACCTCAATAAAAGTATATATTATAAGCCACGTTCTTTTAGAAATCAATATTTTTTAATGATTCCCTTTAAACTACCTATTTCTAGTATTACATTATTTTGTAATATTTTTTCCAAATCGTTTTTAAAATTTTATTTTAATTTATTTAACATAATTTTATATCAATTTTTAAACAATAAAAAATGGTTTGAATGGATTAGTACTGTAAGTTTTTTAACAATGTTAATTGTGACATTTTTAGAAACAATAATGAAGGAATGTTATTTTAGATTATATAGAATGTGAATATTTTCAAATTATCACGATGTCTTATGATTTTATTTTTAATTTAAAATATTTCAATACCATTTAGAATGAAAATTCTTTCCCTTATCATTATGTGGATCTTTATAAATAAATGATTTTAAAATTTAAATATTTTTTTCAAAAATTATTTCATGTGATATTTAAAAATTATTTTCCATATTATTTAAAATTATTAGATATTTATTATTCATTTAATGTGTATATTATTCAATTATAATATATATATTATTTTAATTTTTATTATTTTTTTATGGAATGATATTTATTGAATATGTTTATTTTATACATGTTATGTTAAGAAGAAATGTTTATGAAACTAATTTCATTAAATGGTATTTGATATGATAAATGAAATATGTTATTATGTAAAAAATATGAATGGTTATAATTATGTGATGTTATATAAATTATAACCACTGATTTTTAAGAACTATATGTCCTTATAATTCATTTTATAATGGGTTATATCTCATGAGATTCATAGGACTACAATTTGAAGTGAAATCGGTTCAGTGAAGGACTTTTCCTACTATTATGATTTGGGATGTTATCCAAATCCACTATGATATTATTGGGAGTTAATCAAGGCTATTGTTAAGGGTTTTATAGGTGAAACCTATTAAACTATAATAGACATGGAAAAGATAATTAAATACTAAGTAACATATTTTCTATCATTATGTGTGTTTTATAATTCATGTCTTATGTCAGTATTATTATAAGATGGATCTTGATTTCAGATGAAATTTTCCTTATGAACATCTATTATTTATTCAATGGCTATATATTATGATTTATGATATGTAGGGTATAACTACAAAAATGTTATATTCATGATCATATTCCCTTATGATTTTTTTATGATTTATATCTCCCTTATTTACCCGTACTGAGAATATGAGCTCACCCTTTTATTATTTATATCATTTTCTATGATACAAATAAAATTATTAAGTTTTAAATTTAAAAAGGAGTCATGTTAGGAATTAATACATAGGATTTTATTTAGATGTTTTATGAAAAGTATGTTTACGCTTCAATGTTTCCAAATAAATTAAACACATAAAATTCTTGCATTGTTATGATATGTTATTTTATTATTATTCATATATTTATATGTAATATCTATGTATGAAAATAGTATGATGTTATAAAAATTGTGGGGGAAAAATTAATAATATTCCTTTTATTTCATCAGAGGGAAATTAATAGCAAATATGAAGGTGAAAAGAGACATGATTGAAGCATTCTCTGAATAGATTAAGAAGTAAATGTCCATAGAGAAATAAATTGGAGACATATTTTATCACACTAAATAAAAAATATAAATACATAAATTGTCCTTTTAAGGTTTCAATGTCAAAATTAAATATATTTCATGAAATAATAGAATAAAAAATCAGAATAAAAGACTTAATAATAACAGGATTAACACCTCCAAATAGAAGATGAATATCCCTTAAAAATATACCTCAAATTATGCATCTTTTAATAATAATAAATATTAAAAATCAAGTGGAAACTAATTTTTCCGTAAAAAATAATTAATTTTGGTTTCAAAATAGTAAGAGGAACTAATGTTTTAATATTTTTAATTATTTGAAAAAATAATGGACAGATGATTCAAATAAAAAATTTCATTGACTTATGAAAAACATTAGACATGGAAAAATACCAATAAAGGGGAGATGAAATTGGGCATGATTATTTTGATTAATATTTTATTTCCTCATACATTGGTAACATATGATTGTATTGAAACTAGAGGAATGAAAGGAACGTTAAGGAATCCAAATAGAGACGCTAAAATCTTATAATGTATAAGGAGAATTATTATCTAGGTACACTATATTAATCAATTAAATTTGGTTTTATTATTATAGGATAAATATGAGATTAAATTAAGACTATATCATCAATCCAAATATGGATCATCACAAAACTATCTTGGAAGGAGTGAACGAAAAATTGAAAAAATAAATAGATACTTACAACAATGAATAATGTGTAAGATGATTTGATGGTGGCCCCACCAAGGAAGAAGTATTAAATGATATAATTTAATGGTTTCATGTAAATTGTTTTAAAAATTGACCCACAGAATCCACTAAAAGGTAAAACATGAATATTATATGGGAAAAAACCATAGGTTAAATACACTACATATACAACCAATGAAAACACTTGTTCAAATTTAATCGATTCAACAATTAGGAAAAAACCCATTCCAACGGAGGAGGTCAACACTTATTTACATGATGAATGTGATTTATGATTTATTATGAATGTAAAATATATTTGTTATAAATGAATTTATTTGGATACTAGTGATAATGAATATCATAGTGAGGTGATTCTATGACATTCAAAAAATATAAAATTGTTAAACAAATGGTATAGAGTTATGGTTTCTCCCATGTTGATTAAAAATATTAAATAACATGTAGAACATTAAGAAACCCATTTCCATATGTGATTTATTATTTATAATTTCTTTTGAATATGTGAATAGATAAGGGGGTTATAAGAACCATGTGGTTATTATTCTTGAAAGGTACATGTGATTGAATCATATGAAGAATATAAAACTAATAGTTTTCAGTAGTATCAATTTTTTAATTGAACCACCCTTGTAAAAGACATATTATGTTTCTTAAAAGATGTATTAATTACATAATCACATGTTATGTTCATCATTATAATGTTTTTATTGTTTATTTTTTGATAATTTGGTGTTGATGTGGGGATATCATAATATGAGTAATGAAAAAATTATGTTATGAGCGATTTCGTTTTAAATCATGAGTGAAATTTATAAAATCATTGTTGTATATAAAAAAATTTGTTTCATATCCCTTGTTATTCCATAGGATGAATCTGGTATTAATTTACATCTCGACTCCTAAATGGGAAATTAAATAAATAAATTTTTTTAGAATATTATTCAATAATGGAGATTTAAAAAAATAGGGTGATTACATGAGATAAATAATTACTACATATCCCAACAGGGGGTTTGATCCATGGAGGAATCCATCATAGTACAATAAGTAAAATGGGGTGTGAAAAATTATTTAAATTTAATCCCAAACACTAAAGTGAATAATTATTGATGATGATGATGTTACCTCTATGTTAGAGGAGAAGGAAGATCAATGCACTCCTACATAAAATGGGGGATATTTATAATGAACATTTGTATTTGAAGTACCATTTTTGTAATGTACAATATGGGGATGAGAAGGTTTTATGGGGTTATCAGGTGTTGTTAATAAAATCAAAAGGTTCTGATTATTATGAATCCCAAATGAAATATATTGTATTTTTTTGACATATGGATTGGCAGTGTTTGTGTCAAAGATTTTTTTTAGTATCTCAATGAATCATGTATGATTTTTTATTTTTTGAATTTTTGGAAATAGTCATTTAAGGTGGCCAAAGTGATGAAGTCACTCCTTGGAGATTTGTTGACCCCAATAATATTGTCAAACGTATATTGTTAACAACATGATTCTTAGTTACAGATATTGGATGTGTTTAAAATGTGATTATTGGATAAGAAATTTATGTCTGGAGGAATAATGGTTGTAATGTTCATGGAGTTTTTTTCTCCTATGTGGAACATGAGAAAGATAAAGCGATATACCCATGGAGGATGGCAAGTTGAGAGAAGTTGGATAAAACTAAACAACATGAGAAGTGACTATTTCATGGTGTTCCAAATGGTGAATGTTCAGTGCACCTATCAAAAATAGGTATAGGTAGAATGACACATGTGTAGCAAGATAATTCATGGCCAAAATGATAAGGTGCCTGAAAAAATATCCATCCATCACAGGGTTCATGGTGGGGTGTTTTGTGTTTCAAATAAAAAACTAATGATTTTTCACTCGGTCATTCAATGGAATCTATGGTGTTTTCATTATTTTACCTAAATGACATATAGTTCAGTGGAGGATGAAATGTGATAGAACATGCCCTTGGTTGATGTTACATTTTTCAATATGTGCATTTTCATGGAAAAAATAACCTTTTGTTGGGGACTATGTACAGTTTTCTCAATGTTTTGTTTGAAATATTACCATCTATTTTTCAGTAGGCCATGTTGTTAGGAGTTTCAGTCTTAAGAACCAAAAATAAAAACAATCTTACTCATGGTGAGGTAGTGAAGGTTCGTAATATGTATATATATATTGTCCTCCAATTAAGGTCATGGTAATTGTATGATATTATTGTCTTTGTAAAAGTGATGATAGAGACATAATTATTAATTAATTCAAAGTATAATAGATAATTTTCTAGGTGTCAATGATGTGGTTATATATTCTAGTTTATGAAAATAATGATATATTTTGAGGAGTTTTGACTAATATTAATGGACCATATTAATGTTTACATGTCTCTATGTAATTAGAATTCCACATCTCAATTTTATTAAGTGGATATATATTATAATAGCATAATATAAAGAGGCTCAAGCTTACCCAAAAGATCTAAATCCCTATGAGATAGAGAGAAGAGTAACCATTATGGTATATATGACTTGAATATTTCTAAACAATTAGATATCCTTCAAGGAAATGATTGTTTGTAGTTCATAAAAAATAGTTTTACATTCCATTATATTTCTTTATTGTTAATGTGATTCATTAAAAAAGTTTCCAAATATTTTTAATGATAACTAATGGGTATTGTAATAAAGAACTTAAATTTTTTTATGTTTTATTATTTGATACTGACGAAGGAAACTACATGTTTATAAAATATGTTTGGATCCATCCTAGAGATATGGGAAAATGAGGAGGAGGATTAGTAGTAATATGATTGTGATGTGTTGCAAAAATTGAATCAAACCTAAACATAACAATGTAACAATCCTGGGAAAATAAGTGACGGAGCCTAAATATTTATAAGGGGAGTGACTCCTAAGTATAGTGATATCTATAGTGGATTTGGTGTATAAAACAACATAGTTTCATGCTCCTTGGAGATTTCCTAGAGATGGTGAACCATGTAAATTATTGTCTACATATTTAATTTATTCATTCACCTAAATTATAACATGAAACACAAACTATTTCCTAAAAATGGTCAAAACAAGTCATTTTTGGGTGGATAGGTATAGATCCTAATAGGGTAGTGATAAATTTAATGTAATGTATTTTTGATTGTCAAACACATTTCCTACCCTAATTCACACCACTGTAAATGTAATCTCTATCTATATCCCTTGTAATAACAAATAGTCTTCAATATGGAAAATATTATTTATGACACTTTGATTAGTGTTTATAGGATTAGGGATTTTTTGGGAGTGAAATGTTCTTATCAAAAAATTCACTCACTAATTTTCATAGGTAAGTGATTTTTTGTTACAAAATGAATTTTAAAAAATTCAAACTCCAACCTGATTGTAATAAAAATTGATGAAAAGATGAAAAACATTATGTGGATCAGAAAAGGGGAGGACAAAGAGAGTATGTGAAGCCACCTGATCATCATAGGGAGTATTGAATTCTATGAGTAATTCTTCTTAAAAAACAAAGGATTTAATAATTTTTACAATTTCTTATGACCTAATATAGGGAATAAATATCTTAAGGATTCACAATTATTGAAAAAGGGATAGATAATATATCTCTATTTGATAATGGATATAATGGATATAATTCAATGGAAAATTTGGATCTATAATGTATAAACCTATTCATTTTTTTAGAGACGATTTGAGCACACCCAAATAGAGAGAAAATAAAAGATCAAATCATCTTAAAGTTAGTCAATTTTTGATTGACTCATAATGGGGGTGATATTTTATATGGAAGGATTAATTTTCAATAAAAATAGAAGGTGGGGATTATTGGACACTCATTAAGTGGTGTTTGTTTTTTTGAATAGATTTGTGGACCCAAACATAGATGATTGATTCTCAAGATGGGGATATTGATGGAAACCCCAAATGTGAGTTAAATTATTTGACATGATTGGAAAGGTGGAGATTTATATTGATAGAAAATATACCTTAAGAATATAAATGTTTTATTTGTTTAAAAGTAATTGTGGATTAATAAGTGTTGTGATTGAGATATAAATGAAGATACATTGTTCATATGTATGACAGAGGTCATTCAATAACCCTTCAAGATCTCATTGGATGATACATGAATGATGAATGTCAAGGGAAACGAAGATAAAGGATGTTTTGATATAATCTATATGAGACATGGATTTTAAAAACAAAATTACATACAAACATAGGAAAATATGGCCACATAAAGAAATGTAGCTACATGAAAATTTTCATATACAAAGGCTCGATATAATATGATGCCAGAGTAATGAAATTCAGATCTGTTGGGGAGTATTCATTTCAAAATCATATGATGCAATAAAATTTTGATACATAACATATATAATGTATGTCAATTCTCAAAAAATAACCAAATTTATCTCCCTGGAGAGTTCACATATAATAATACCATGTAAAAGAAATCATACTGGAACCACGTATATGAATGTTGATGTTCAAGAATTTGGTAATGTGATGTCTTTAATGTACATGACTCCAGTGAAATTCAAATATCACTTAATTTATTGAATATGTATGAAATATGTAACTGTAGAAGAATTCGGCACTATATATTTGAATTATATAGTGACCTAAGGCAATTTTCACATGTTTTTAGGGAATGTTTCCATGATTACAATCTATACCAATTGATGAAATATTTATTTGAAAGTTTTCTAAATGTTAAAGAAGATAAAATTGGAATCAATATTCGTGATGAGAATGAATAAGGTAGTTGGGGGTGAGATAAAATGAATTAAATAATATATTATACCCATTTTAAGTTGTTTTCAAAAAAATTAAGAGATCAATCATCGATGATTGTGCCTATATGAAGAACATGTATGTAATTTCAATTATTAAAGATATTATGATAGAAATATTAACATATTGGGAGATAAAATATTTGTAATATTGAGAGGTTATAATTATAATGAGCTAATTAAAAATAAATGTGGTCTGATGAAAGGAGTTATATGTGTTTTAGAAAAAGAAAAATGTGTGGTCATATCTATTAGATTTCCGTAATCCTAATAGAATATTTTGGTAAATCTGATTGAACTAAAATAAAAATATTAAATATCATGGGCCAATTAGATATGTGATCTTAAGATGAGAAGAGATACACACTCAAGAATGACCTTCCATTATCATCTCTAGTGGAAGAGTAAGAAGAAACTCCCCTGTTTTCAATCATTCATGGGAATTTGAAGAAGAAGATTCATAGTTCGTTCATTATGAACAAAATTATAAAAAGATTATGTTTCTTCTATAAATTAAGAGGAATAAGATCATTAATCAATTTTAAGGATACTAATTTCATCAAGGTTTATTCTAGAATGAAGATGAGGCTACTATGAGAAAGTTTATAATTGGTTTTTTATGGAGTCTCAAAAGGATTTAATAGTTCATCTATTCACATATGTGGATGTGTCCCAACTCATGTGTTTCTATATTACATGACCTAAACACCTATAAATAAAATTGAATTTCTTTTCTTATTGTGATGATTGATCGAGGAAACAAAAATAGTGATCCCATGAGTGTAAAACCCTAGTTCAGTTTTTAAATGAGGAGGTAGGAGGCAGTGTGAATATAAAGGTAGTGGTTCTACCCAAATACTATAACATTATTGAGCATTCGTTGAAAGTGATCTTATCTTGAACTTATAATGGAAATAATCCAATGAATGGAGTGACCGAATCATTTTAACCTAAAAACTAAAGGATCCTTGAGGTTAATTGGTGCATCGTCACAATGTCCATGACATTCTATTTAGATTATCAAAATGTGGGTGAATGAAGTAAAAATATTTTTTCTCTATATACATTATATCTATTTATTCATGTGTGAATCCAAAAGATTTAGGTTTATATAAATGGTTCAACATAGTTATAACACATGTGGAGAAAATATCCATTAAGTAAAATTAGTAATGAGGTGAAAAATGTATTACATTATTCACTCCCTGATTCTACCCTCACTCAGGGTTTCTAAAGGTGATATAACTAGATACACTAACCTATTTTATTTTCTTCCCATGATTATTTTTAAGGGTAATGTGTTGAAATTGGATTTATATCATTGATGTTGAACTTATTAAGAAGTAATTTTTCAAAAAATTCCTCGTATATAAAATAATATCTCAATTTTTGAACCTCTTATTATTTTAAAAATAATTGATCTCAATAATGGTCAATGTTTAAAGTATTACACTGATCATATTATAAAAATATACCACTAATTTTAGTTTTCTTCCACCCTAATTTTATATCCTTTTTATTAGCTAAAACCATAAATTGTTCCCCCATTTATTTATTCACACAGTGGTTGGGATCAATAATTCTATTTTAAAATCTAGATTCTCTAGATTTGAGTCAATATGAGAATACTATTATTGCAACATATACATAACGATATACATCCACTTATTAAATATAATCAATTTTTTCATCCTTTTGATCAGCAATCCCACTGAAGGGTGACTATAAACATCTTCCTTATGATTCTTAATAATGTTGGATTCTTTTTCATAATTTTGAACAGTCATGTATCTACCATTCATTTCAACTATGAAAAAGATTCCGATTAACTTTATCTATACTGATGGTGAGAGGTCCTCTTAAACATTAAGGCCTTAAATTTTAGTGTATCCTTTGTAGGAAAGGGAATCCTTATATCAGACAACATTAACATGATATTAATTTTTATATAAAGTAGAAATATTATCCAATAACATTGTCATGTTTGGTTATATTAAAATTTTCCCATATATTATTATTTTCAATCTATTCCAGGACCTCATTTCTAGATTATTCCAATGTTTTATCATTTGTAGGCACCTAAAATGACATGCCTCTATGATTTATGGTAATGTAACATGTTCTAATATCCACACCCTTCATGTATGGGTTTCTATAACAATATCAACAATTATTATAGATGGATAGAATTTCATACTCCTATTTATTAATAGTGTTTTAGGTTGGATATCATTTGGATCTATTAACTCCTCCCACATATCCATAGAATACTCATTAGTTGAAAGACATTATATAGTCCTAAACTGTTTACCACACATAATTCACATAATTTATATAGGTTAAAATTACTATAATTATTTTCATATATTGCCATGATATCATTTAAATCATTATATTTTACAATATTATTAATCCATTTATTGAATAATTTTCCGGATTTAGTCTTCATTCATTATCTTAAAAACTAGCCATCATCTTTTAACATCACCATATATTCCTTTATTTACTTCATTATTTAGACTATAATATGTACCTTCAAATCATGGAAATGCATTAGTGATATATTCTTCCCATTACACATAAAAAATGCGGTTGTTCTTCTCCAGGGATTATAAAATCCTAGTTTTGAGTGTAAAATAGGACATAAATAAAATGAATTAAATAATAGAAAGAGACATAAGTTTCTATAAATATTGTTGTATCCATTAAATCCTCTATTTTAATTTTCCATTCAGTGGAACCATTTTTACTAGACCTTGTATTAATGATACATATTATTTATTGTAATGAATTTATAGGTAATTCTATACATTAATGAATATATACATTGTACCATTATTTAACTAAAAAACATTAATAGTGTCCCCAGTTTCACTTCTACACTACTATGGTACATCTTTAGGAACCACATAATCTTTTTTGTTCTCCATGTGAACACGATACTTGTCATTTATTGTAGTCATAAAAAATAAAATGAGTTATAATTATCTATTTTTTATGATATTTTGATAGTCTATAAATATTATCGAGAACCATATCAATTAAATTGTGCACCCTATTCTTCTTCCATTTATAGGGGATAAACCATATCTCATCATATAGATCCCATGTAATATTTCAAAACATGTGGGATAATTTAGTGCACTTAATTTACAAATTTATCATTTTTAATTTAAAATCATAGACTGCATAAGGTTTATAGTTAACTCAAAAATAACTACCACCACCCTCCCCCTGCCACTTCATGTGAAGTAATAAAAGAGAAATCTAAACACATGGTATTTTCAAGGATTAAACAGAATACCATACCCTATGGTATGTTGGTTAGACACAAAAACATTTATTTTCCACTAAATATACTTCCTACAAACATAGTTAATACCATTCTTATAAAAATATATTGCCCTATTTTCATCCACATTTGGAGTCTATTGGATGATGAAATTATCTTCTATAAATAGGTTTCATTATAGAGTGATCTTCTTTGTATCCATGGTTTAGTCTGCACCACTTAAAAAATGATCTTACTCCTTGAGAATATATACTAGAAGTTCTACACATTCACCCCTTAAGAGATTAAAGATAGAGGGTCTTGATTCCTTCTGTAGGTCATGATATATATGGATCTTCCATAGATTATCGAACAAAAAGTGTGTTGGATACCCAAAATTGAATGTTCTTATTCTCATGATGATACTGGGTATATTAAATAATCTAAAGAGTTATCAATAATATTTTGAGGACTCAGAAAACCCAAATTGACTTAACCTATAAAATATATTTATATTTATAATATTAAAATCATGAATATTGTTATTTTATTTATAGTATTAATTATTATATAAATATGGAAACCTGATATTAATTGTGTATGGATATTTTCCACTATTTAATGTGGTCCATCAATAATGATTAAATAATAATTTATTCTAAATATTATTTAATGTTTATATACCATAATAATATCATGTTTTAATATAAAAATGAGTCAGGTAATCTTCTTCACATTTATTCACATGGTTTGTAATAATCACGACCTCATTGTAAATTGATCTTTAGACACCCAATTGAATTGGCTTCTCACCATCACATGGAGAACCCATAACTCATATAGAGTATATTCATCAAACCCATAGACTGAACTCCTCTATTCTTCACTACAATTATTGAAATAAAAAATCGATATGCTAAAAAAAATTTCATATAGAAATAATCGACAAGGAAAAACCATTGATGAATGATAGTTCCATGAATATCACCTATAAAATCATTTATTGTATCTTTCCTGGCCAATCAAAGATCAAGATTATCATTGAATGAAATTATTACCTTCATCAAAATTATTCATATCTATGTAAGTGAAACAAAATACATTTCTTGGTATTTCAATTTCAACCAAGAATATATCTAGTTTTCATAAAATCCTTATGCATTCTAGATGTATCCTATCAAGAACCCGTAAATGTACATTATAGTATGTATTCATGATTATTTTGTTCATGAATTTCAAAAATAGAATTATCATTGTCCTCAGTATGAGTATATCACGATATTATGCAGTGGGTAGATTAGTGGAATGAGTAATACTTATTCATAGTACATGTAGAGTTTAAATATTAATCATAAGGAATAACCATAGTGGTTATCCACTCACAAAAATACATATTATCATGGAAGGTCTATGATTCAAATAAGCATCTCAAAACATCATAGAATATATGTGAACCCTGTAATCAAAGAGGCACATCTTACTAACAAATGATACACTACACATAAATGATACCTATCGTCATGATATATGGTTTATAAAATGAATCAATCTATAAACGAAAACTATTTTATAATTTTTAACATTATTTACAATAAATTCAATCCAATGATATATGGTCTTGTTTTTTATAGGATTCGACACATAAACACAAAATTTTTTAATATATCATAATTATATTTATTTCATCTACATTGATTGATCCTAAATCATATCGTTCCTTTTAATATTTCATATTAAAAACTAGGCTAATTAAAAATGAAAAGTATTATCATGAAATCATAGTAAGGGAATAAACATCATAAAGGACTATAAAATTTGAGGTATAATATGACTTCATAAATATAATGATCAAAATATTTGGATCTCAGGAAGAGGAAATGATAAAGAATGATAATGAAATAAACATCATCATATCATAAGTTCACTACATCACAAGAATGTGGAAATATAAGAAACATGACATAATAAGCACATATAAAGGCTTCATACCCAATTAACATATCATAGTTCGCTATTATCACTACCCAGGAACTATGATATATAATGAGATGAAAAAAAGGATAAAATAATTAGAGGTATATAAAATTAAATTCTCACCCATCACATAATGAGGATCAAACATATGTTGTCCACATGGTTTCACGAAACATATCATAAAGACCTATAGAAATAAAATTGATATTTTATATCCTTTTGAAGTGGTTTTACAGGGAATTTGTAAAGATTTATTTAGTAAACATATCATGATAATTCAATGGAATGTAAATGGGGTTTAATTGAACCTATGAATAATTCAAGGTAAATTCCTTACAACAAAAATGAATGAATATATGGTATTGAAACATTATAGGAAATGAATCTATGTTTTAGACAATAATTTCACCAATAATGTTATGTATTTAGAATCTAGTAGAACAACCTTAAATAGTTTAATGGGAATCATGGTATTTACTGAATAAAATCAATGGATATAAAATAATTTCTCATTGAGTAGATGATTGAGAAATAAAAAACTATGACGAATCATACCATTTGTGTAAAAGATAATTTCATAATCAATCATAATAAACAAGGTAAAATTAATCCTACGATGAGTACCATTGATCATGAGTACATCATTTATGAAGAACACACCTAGAAATGTTAGGAACATTTTATCACAAATTACAATATCCCATGTAAATTAAAATAATTGAAAAAGGAAAATTTTTAAAAACCATGAGATGAATAATTTCTACATTTTTGAAAACATTATAGCATAGATTATTAATCTCTTGTAAAATAAAAAATCCTAAAAACAGATACATTCAAATTTGAAATTTTAAAAGATATTTATTCCATTTAAAATATCTCATGTTGAAAATGATAAAAAGAATTTATTTGAAATAAGTCATTAATGGATGAAAATGTATTTTATAATAACACTAAGAAAACATTGAACAATGAATTTTTTAAAATTTTTATAACATTTCATTAACATTATACATTTTAAAAAAACTATCAATTTGAAAAAATTAATACCCTTTAAATCATTTAATGAAAACTATATCATAAATTGAAAAACAAAATTAAAGTGGTGAAGGATAAATTTAACAGAAAATTAGATGATAAATATTTGGTTTATAAATTATAATTTCAATAGGTAAAACATGGACATGGAAGTGAAAATGCCATTGGAAATATATGAGTTATTTTTTCAACATTATTCTTTTATTTGAGGATGTATTTCATTAAATGTAGGGATATAGATTAATATAATTAATTTACCCAGATAAAAATAAAACCTACCATTTTAATAGATAATTGTATTAAAAAAATACCTGATAGATCAAAATTAAGAAGATATTTCATGACTCATGGGAAATTAACATGAGTTGAGAGAGAAAACTACAACTTGAGTAAAAAAACTTTTAAGGGGAAAGATCAATAAAATCAACCTCAAATGTAGTGAATATTGTATATTTCATAATGACATTAAAAATTGTGTATCATTTACACCATATAAACATGAATTGGTATACATCGAAAAAAAATTATTAATGAACAAAGTTTGTGAGAAAAATACCTTATGGCTTACGAACATTATAATAAACTGTTTTATAAATAATTATTAGTTTGAGATCCAATAAAAATAAAATTAATAAGGATAACACATGAAATAAAATTTTATATTGGATGTATTTTCACCATTTAAAATAAATTAACTTTATAAAAAAGTGTTTCTCAAATAAGGAAGGTTTTAGGATAAATGTAAAGCCCGACCCCAGTTACCCAAAGACGGTGTATTATTAAATAAAATTGGCATGATCAGAAAAGATCAAGTATTAAAAGGCCAATTAGTTTAGTAGCCTTTGAAACAATAGATACATTCATAAATGTTACATTAAATCATAAAGTTAAAAACTACAATAACATAGTCTCCATAGTCCACACTCATATCCACTTTAGACTATCCCTGCAGGTCGGTAATAGAACATGTATCACATCATGAGAAAAATAAAACATTGAAAGGGGTGAGGTTAGATTCTTAGTAAGGATAACAATATAGTGGGAAGTTTCATAAATAAGCATAAACTTTTAAGGCAATATATAACTAAAACAAAAGACTTTTAAACTTGAACATCAGCATAATATAAAAGAAATAAAATGAAATAATTCCATTTAGTTATTCACTTGGATATTATACTAGTCGACTAATCACATTAAATATCAATAACCACTTTCATAATTATGGAATGCATAATTCCAGAATATCATAACCACACAGTCAAGGCCTTATGCCAAGTCTACAAAAAACAATTTCTCAAGTCCTTGTGCCAAGACACCAGTTTCTCATATGAGACCTACCTATGCATCGACGAGCTATAGTGGGCTCCACCCATCACTTACTATGTTCAATGCATTCCACATATGAACAGGTTTAAACATAACATAATAATTCATATTAAAACTATCATACGAAATTCCAATGCTTTCTCCATAAACACTAAATGGAATAAAAATAACACATCCACATTAAAAAATATAACAAAACCTTAAATTCAATATGGAAGTTTTGTATAATAATAAATCAACTTCAAATAAGCTTAAAATCAATCATATGATGTTGACATAGATAAAGTCAAAACTATTTTAAGAAATATATCCTTTTTTTAATAATTTAAAAGCCACATAATTATAAAATGAAACATTTTCTTTGAAAATATGTTTATAAGCCTATAAAGGAAGCTTAGATGATTTTATAATTGCAGAAAATATATTCACCTACCATATAAGTTATAAATATACATTCTTACCTTAATTTTGTCAAAAAGAATAAAAAGGACCTTGAATGGAAAATGACAGAAATATTCCTCTATAAACATCTTATAAAAAGTCAAACAAGGTTATAAATGACTTTGACCAATAGTATGTAAAATAGTAAGAATGATTGGAAATAAATTTTTATGAAACATGGATGTGGACGATAAGAGGTCACAATAGATAATTACATATAAACAATCTCGGATAATGAAGAGATTGTAAAATAAACCCTTACAATGGAATTTTCCTCGGTTTAGGGTTGGATAACCTCTTTTATACTGGTGAAATAACTGTTATTAAATTATACAAGAATCATAAAATTAATAGCATATCATATATGATCTTTTAACATTGCATTGCTAATAATATGTTAGTATTATCGTCGTTTTGGTTATTTACTTACTCGTTTTCTTTTATATTTTTTGTTATATAAGCCATTTTTGTTATGGTTTTTTGTATCTTATTCATATCCATAATGATATTAAGTCTTTATACATTATTTTTAACCATCAAATGAAAATTAGTCATTAATGGATAAAATGGGGAATGAATCTCATCGCGTTCGTGGAGATGGTAGTCTGTACGTATGCACAAGCGACAATATAATTCTTTTCATATTAATGTCATCTATAATTGGATGTTATATCATATATAAATAATCATTATAATGTTTTATTTATTATTTAATTCAATTATTCCTCATTATCATACCCATCCGACTAATAATGTTTTGAATAACAATTACACCACGACGTGGAGACTGTAAGCCATACGTACACAAGTGTGGTGACAAGTCCTTAAAAGGATTGATAGAATATTGAAAATGGTTGTACCATATTTATAATAACATCACAATATATAGAAGACACTGGAGTTATTATTTTGGAATGGAAATATCAATGAAAGAAGAAGTTGAAGAAGAATGGAACTTGAAAGAGGGTGGTGAAAACATTACCTCTTCTTCTGGTTCTTCCTTTTGATTTGATCAAAATGGTTCCTTATGTTGGATTTCATATCAAACTATGTAATTTAGGATGACTTGAGGGAAGTTGAGAGGATATTTGGGTAGGGGTTTTCCAAAACAAAAGTCCTTGAAGGTTTCAATTTGAGAGAAGAGGGAGTGCCCTTTTATAAGAGGGGTGAGGGGAACCTTAGGAAAAACATAAAATATTATTTTATAATAAATTCATATTTGGTTTATAATGGCTCAAAAGTGACTTATTTCTATTCTAATGTAGGGATGGGTCGCAATCCACTCAGCCAATATATTTTTAAAGGTTTTGGTCACTATATTAACATTATCATTTATATTTAACTCTTAGTTAAATAGTTTGAAATTTACCATGTCTCTTTGTATATTTATATTATATGGTTAATAAATGTACAATAAAAATCCAAGATACCCCCAGTGGATAATTATTAATATATATAACCTTTACTAATTCATTTGGAAAAACCTTATATTTATAGGAATGGAATATCAATTAATAATATAATATTTGTTTTAAATACTCCTTTATGTCAATTTTGACACTATTTTGTATTTTGTTTTTTCTAAATTCATAAAAGCATAATTACTTGGAAAGAAATTCATCTAACCAACACTAATATTTTATATTAACATATATAATTAGTGGAATTTATAAGAAGTCTTAAATTACATTTATTTTGATATTAATAATATCAACTATTTTAATATTTTATTAATTAGATAATTACCGCTTCAACATTATGTCATAAATAAATTAAATTATATAATGTCTAAAAATTATTAATAATGTATCATCATGTATGAAATATTTTTAGCCATCTAATGAATCTTTATGGTCGAATTTATCTTATGTATAACCCTATATTAAAAATGGTTTAGTTATTAAACATTAATTTTTACTCTTTTAACTCTTCTTTAAATAAAATAATAATAAATTACTTTATCAAATCCAAGTGGACCTAAAGGGTCATATGTTATTCATATGGTTGTTTACGGTCGAATTACACTTAGAAAATGGAAGTATGTCATGTGTTAGGATAATAATAATATCATTTTACCCTTAATTACCCTATTTACTTTGAACCGTGGTAAATAAAAGTAAAACATTACTATTCACCAAAATTATTTTTATCTTATTGAACCACATTTTATTACTGATATCAACCATGTCTCTCAGATTTTTGAAATTCCACTCACAGAAGCGGTTTAATATTCTTTTATGTGAATTCACCAAATCTCATAAGAGGTGGGTAAAAGATAGTGGAAAGTTCAATAATGATTTTATATATCTTAAATTATTATAAACTGAATCCAATGAATTACATTGAACATATATATGTATTATGTATCTATTTTGACCTAAAATAAATGTAAATTAAATAAATAATTATTTAAATATATATTAGATTTTAAACTATAACTCAACGTTTTTCACTATTCATCAAAAAATTTAGGTTTTCTGAAAAATAACTAAAATTCACCCTAAGCTAATTTAGATATTCTGAAGACAAAAATGTAGTCCATTTTGAAAGATAAAATTTATAAAATTTCAAAAAGTGGGTATTACTATTCATAACAGCTATTTTGATTGGATGTGGTGTGTGTTAGACCTCGAAGTTGCGTACAACACAAGCTATTGTATTATTCAAAGAGAAGCATACCATGGATGCATGGGGTGTTACATTCTCCCCTCCTTCATATAATTTCATCCTCAAAATTTCTAGAATACTACCGCATGAAAATACTCGGGTGGTTCTTCATCATATGTTCCTCAGGTTCCCACGTTGCCTCTTCCATCTTATGGTTTATCCATATAAATTTACCAGACGAGTCGTCCGGTTTCTCTGCACTTGTTCTCTGGTATCAAGAATCCAGATGGGCTCTTCACAATAAGACAGATCGGGTTCCAGTTATACTTCTTCATTAGCAAGTACATGTTTTGGGTCTGGCATGTATTTTCTCAACAGTGATACGTGGAAAACATCAAGAACTTTGGAGAGATTTGGCATCATTGCCAACCGGTATGCTACGGCCCCAATTCGTTCTAGAATTTCGAAAGATCCTATGTACCTGGGACACAATTTACCCTTCATACTGAAATGTATAACTCCCTTCCATGGATATACCTTCAAGAAAACATGATCTCCTACCTGAAATTCCAAATCCTTTATTCGGTTGTCAGCATAGCTCTTTTTCCTACATTGAGCTTCTTTGATGTGGTTTGGGATTACCTTCACCTTTTACATCGTTTCCTCCAACAGTTCTAGGACTACAAGGTTTCTTTTACCAACATCATCTAAACAGGCTGGTCCGTTCTGATTGTCCATCTATTTGAGAGTGGTAGGCAGTGCTCAAAAAAAGTTCACTATCTTAGGCCTTTTGAAGACTCTTCCATAATCTTGAATTAAAACAGGGATCATGATCAGAAACAATTGATAGGGGTACTCCATGAAGTCTCACAACTTCATTTATTTATAATCATTATTGACGTTCAAGTGGTAGATCTTCTCTTATAGTAAGAAAATGTGCTAACTTTTTAAGACGATCAACAATGAACCATATTGCATCGTTACTTCTAGGAGTCCTTGGTAATCCCATGACAAAGTCCATCGTGATATTTTCCCATTTCCACTCAGGTATGGGAATAGGTTTCATGACTCCTCACGGCTATTTCCTTCCAGCATTCACTTGTAGTCAAACCATACATCTTGACACAAAATCAGCAATATCCCTCTTCATGTTTTCCCACAAAAAATGTTCCTTCAAATCTATATTCATTTTGGTGCTCCCATTGTGTATAGAGAAATTGGAACTTTGAGCATCATCCAAAAATTCCCTTTTTAGATCAAGTATATCAGGAACACAAAGTCTCTTCCCAAATTTCAATATTCCTTATTTATAAACAAAGTCTCTCAATATCTCATCATTCACAGCTTTAATCTTCTTTTGAAACTCTTCATCATTGGTCTGAGAACTCATAATCTTTTATAGTAATGATGGTTTAGAAACCATTTTAAAAAGAACTGATGTTTTACCTTCTATGGTTATTCTCCTGTCCATCTTCACTAGATCCATGAAAATAGGATCCCTTTCAATTCTCATCTTTTTCAAAACTCCATGATACTTTCTGATCAAAGAAATAACCACCTTATTTTCCTTCCCTAGTTGGTAGTGTATCGTGCAATCATAATATTTGAGTAGTTCAATCCATCTCTTTTGCCTCATGTTGTGTTCCTTTTTGAGAAAATATACTTCAAACTCTTGTGATCGGTATATATCTCACATTTTTTACCATAGAGATAATGTCTCCATATATTGAAATTAATGATTACAGTAGCTAACTCATGATCATGAGTAGGATAGTTTTTCTCGTGAATTTTCAGCTGTCGTGATGCATAGACAATAACTCTATCATTCTGCATAAGGACACAACCAAGTCCTTTTTTCGATGCATCACTATAAATAATGAACCCATCATTCGATAATGGTAGAGTCAATATCTGATTATTAAATAATATTTTATTTATTTCTTCAAAAAATTCTTCACACTCTTTTTTTCAAACAAATTTAACCCCTTTTCGTGTGAGCTTCGTTAATGGGTTACCCAATCGGGCAAAATTCTGGACCGAATATCAAAAATAACCTGCTAAACCAATAAAATAGCGTACCTTTCTTATACTCATTGGTGCTGGCCATTCTGGGATTGCTCTTTCCTTATAAGGATCAACAGAAATTCAATACTTAGGGACAATATGGCCAAGAAAATAAATCTCCTGAAGATATAATTCATACTTACAAAACATCCCATACAATTCATGTCTTCTAAGAGTCTTCAGGATAATGTGCAAGTGATTTTCTTGATATTCATATCTTTTGGAGTTTACTAAGATATCATCAATAAATACCACTAAAAAATCATTGAGATATTCCTTCAAAACTATGTTCATTAGATCCATGAATATAGAGGGTGCATTAGTAAATCCAAAAGGCATTACTGTAACCTCATAATGCGTGTACCTGGTTCGAAAAGATGTCTTTGGAATGTCTTCCTTCTTCACACACAACTAATGGTATCCAGATTGAAGTTCAATCTTGGAAAAGTATTGGTCTCCATACAGTTGGTCAAATAAATCATCAATGAGAGGTAGAGGATACTTGTTAGCATTGATCACTTTGTAGTCTATACATAACCCCATAGATCCATCATTCTTCTTAACAAAAAGGAAATGGGATCTCCATGGAGAAACACTAGGGAGAATAAATCCATTATTACTCATTTCCTCTAGTTTTTTCTTTAGTTCAACTAATTCCAAAGAGGCCATTCTATAAGGGGTCATCGATATAGGCCTTGAACCAAGAATTAAATTAATGCAAAACTCAACTTCTCGTTCTAGAGGATGTCCAACTAAATCTTCCGAAAGCACATATACACATTCGTTCGCAATAGGTAAATCTTTTATTTTATCATTCCTTTCCTCACCCATAGTTATTTCATTGTCTTCCTCCCGGATAATTGAATTTAGTTCAGCAATTATGGGTGGATCTAGATAAGAATTAGGGGGTGACAATTACGTTCTAATGATAATGTGTTCCTTATCATCATCATCAAAAATCGAAACCTCCTCCATCTTACAATAAATCTTCACATCATGGTCCGAAAGACAATCCATACCGAAGATTATATCAAACTCAATCATATGTATGATGATGAGATCAGTAGATAAAGAACATTTATACGCTCTAATAGGGACTGATTCAAAAAAAATTGTTGCAATGATACTTCCCTTAGGAGTATTGAATGGAAATTCCCATGTTAAATCAAATTGTAAATGTCTAATTTTCTTAGAAACTAGTAATATATGAAACAATTTAATGATCCATAATCAAATAAAGCATTTCTAAACTTGAGGAAACCATTAAATTACCTGCCACTACATCTTTCGGAGCTTCAACCTCAGCATTTGTGATTAAATAAGCATGGCCTTGATCCGTTGTCCTTTGCTGAGGTATGTTCCCTAAACACATAGGACATTCATTTTTATAATGTCCCATCTCCGTGCAATTGTAGCATTGAACATCAGTTTCTTCTTTATTCCCCTTGCAATCACGAGCATGGTGGCCTTTTCACCACACTTGTACAGACTCCCATTCCCTTCATGAAATTTCCACGGTGTTTCTTTCCACATTTGCTGCAGGATGTATATTCAACTTTTCCCTTCTTCCCCATATTTCCATTCCTATAGTGATCTCCATATAAATTTTTCTCTTTCTTTTCTTGAAATTCATAAGACTTTGAGAATTTCTTTTTTTGTCTTGATAGCACATGAGATAATACGATCATATGATGAAAAGGATTGTGAGAATAATGATTGATGGAGAAATGGTTTTAACCAATTGAAGAAATGATCAATCATACTCCTTTTATTACATATATAATATTCTTCATGCCTCGCTAACATTGCAAAGTTTGCCTCATACTTTGCAATAGTCACATCCTCCTTTTCCCTCAGACTCTGAAATTATATTTCTATATCTGCTTGATGGTCATGAGGAAAGTATTTTTATATGAAAATATCTTTAAACACCCTCTATTACATACTTGATACTTTATCTTATTCCTTTTTATTTCGAATCAATGACAACCATTGATTATCATCTCGAGTGAGGCGGTAAACTACCATGACAACTGTTTCCCTTTCACTACTTCCCAAAGCATGAAATATTTTCTCAAGGGAATTTATCCATTTCTCAGCTACTAGTGGATTTGTACCCCCATTGAAGGTTGGTGGTTGTTTCCTCATGAAGCGATCTAACATTGATCCTCCACGATGTGGATCTGCATGCTCTATATGGGTATGGTTATTATTCATAACCTGGGTGAGTTTTCCTAGTATGGTGGTTAGCTAATCAGCATTAGTTGCATCGCCAGCTCCACAATAATTATCCTGAGTAGGAGGGAAATTCCTACATAGAGTGTTTGAATTGATACAGTTTCCATTACTTCAACTAGGCGCCATTTCTTAATAATGTCACACACTAGATTAGTTTATGAATCACAATACATAAATCCAAACTTGTAAAACACTTAACAGGAATTGAACATTTTATGGATATAATCCATAATCATAAAAATGTTTTATTTGAGGAAGTATATACTCATAAACCTTTCATAATGGTTTGTAAATTAAATGAGAATTATCATAATCATTTCCTCCAAGAGTGTCATAACGAAGAGTGCATCAAGGAATGTTGTCATGCACTAGTTCCCATTCAAGTCTTGCTCAAATCGGTTTTTTCGGGTTTTACCCCTAGGTACATTTGTGCCAGATCCACCTCTAATTTCTTGTATCCTGATAGGGATGTATTTCTATGAAAACTCAGAAATCCCTTAAAATACCAAAATTCTAGGAAGTTATTCTATACTAATCCTCGAATTCCATCATAGGTCTATGTGCTCTAATCAGAGATTATCTAAATGTAGCTTCCAAGGATTGTACTAAAATTCCTCTGATACCAACTGTAACGCCCCGACCCTAGTAAACGTGAGTCGGTACATTATTACATAACATTGGCATGATCACAAAAGATCAAGTCTCGAAAGTCTGATTAGTTTAGTAGCCTTGTAAATAGTAGATACAATAATAAATTTTACATTACATCATTAAATGAAAAAATAAAACAACATAGTCTCCATAGTCCACACTCATATCCCCTTCATATTATCCCTACAAGTTAGTCATAAAATATTTCTTCGCATCCTGGGAAAAATAAAACATATAAAGGGGTGATCTCAGATGCTCAGTAAGGATAACAATATAGCGAAACTTTCATAAATAAGAATAAACATTAAGGTAATGTATAACAAAAACAAAACCCTTTTAAACTTGAACATCAGCATAATCTGGCAGATAAAAATGAAATAATTTCATTTACTTATTCACATCGATATTCTACCTGTCGAATAATCACATGCAATATCAATAACCAATTTCATAATGATGGAATGCATAACGGAAGACTATCCTAACCACATATTCAAGGACATGTGCCAAGACTAAAAATAAAATTTTTTCAAGGCCTTGTTCAAAGAAAATAGTCTGTCTCATGATATCTACCGATGCATTGAAGAGCTATAGCGGGCTCCACCTATCACTTACTATGTCCAATGCATTCCTCGTATGAACATGTTTAAACATAACCTAAACATTTTTATTAAAACTAGAACACGAAATCTCATTACATTCAGCATAAACCATAAATTGTATAAAAATAAAACATACACAATCAAGCATATCAATAAACCTTCAGTAAAATATGGATGTTTTATTTCATAATAAATCAACTTCAAATAATCTTAAAATCCACCAAAGGATGTTGACATAGATGAAATCAAAAGTATTTGAGAGAAATACATATTTTTTCGAACTCATTTAAAAGTCACATAATTATAAAATAAAACATTTACATTGAAAATATTCTTATAAGATTTTATGGGATGCTTCGACGATTTTATAATGGTGGAAATTAGCCGCAACCGCCGTATAAGTAAAAAAAATACAATCTTACCATGATTTTGCTGAAAAGGTTAAAAATGACCTTGTTTGGAAAACGACAAAATGATTCCTTTATAAACATCATATAAAAGTCAAAAAAGGGTATAAATTACTTTGACCTATAGTCTTTAAAATTTTATGAATGATTTGAAATACATTTTTAAGATACATGGATGTGGATGATAAAGAGGTCTTGTTAGATAATTACATATAAACAATCTCGGATAATGAAGAGATTGTTAAATAAACCCTTACCTTGTAATTTTCCTTGGTCCAGGGTACGTTAACCTCCTATATAATGGTTAAGTAATTGTTATTAAATTATTCCATAATCATATAAATTAATATGATATCATATATGATCCTTTAACATTTCATTGTTAACAATATCTTATTATTATCGTCGTTTTGGGTGTTAACTTACTCATTTTATTTTATATGTTTTATTAGATAATCCATATTTGTTATGGAAAATTTTATCTTATTCATATCCATAATGATATTATGTCTTTATACATTAATTTTTACCATCGAATGAAAATTAGTCTTGAATTGAAACCATGGGAAATGAATCGCATCGCGTTCGTGGAGACGGTAGTCTGTACGTTTTCACGAACGACAATATCATTATTTTGATATAGAAGTCGTATATAATTGGAAGTTATATCATATATAAAGAATCATTATAATGTTATATTTATTATTTTCTTCAATTACACATCATTATCATACCCATCCCAATAATAATGTTTTGAATAACAATTACACCACGATGTGGAAACGGTAAGCCGTACGTACGCACGTATGATGAAATGTCATTCAATGGATAGATAAAATACTAAATTTTGTTGTACAATATTTATAATAACATCATGATATATATAAGATACTGGAGTTATTATTTTAGAATGGAAATATCACAGAAATAATAAGTGGAAGAACAAAGGAACATGAAATAGGGTAGTGAAAACCTTACATCTTCATCAGGTTATTCCTTTTGATTAGATCAAAAGGGATCCATAGGATGGATTTCTGATCATAATAATGCATTTCTGTTGAATTTAGGGATGTTGAGAGGATATTTGTGCTGGGTTTGGCCGAACCAAAATTCTTTGAAGTTATGAATTTGAGAGAAGGGGGAGTGCCCTTTTATAAGAGGGATGAGGGGCACCTTAGGAAAAACATAAACTATTATTTTATAATGAATTGATATTCGTTTTATAATGGCTCCAAAGTGAATTCATTCAAGGATAAGGTGGGGATGGGTCTAAATATACGCAACCAATACATTTTAGATAGGTTCGGGTCACCATATTAACCTTATCATTTATATTTAACTCTTAGTTAAATAGTTTGACATTTACCATGTCTCTTTGTATTTTTTTATTATATGGTTAATAAACTTACTATAACAAGACAATTAAACCCAAAGTGGTTTTCTATTAATATATATAACCTTAACTACGTCATATGGATGAACCATAGATTTATAGGAATAAAATATCAATTAATAATATAATATTTGTTTTAAATACTCCTTTATGTCAATTTTGACACTATTTGGTATTTTGTTTTTTCTAAATTCATAACCGCATTATTACATTGAAAAAAATAATATAAACAACCTTAATATGTTCTAGTAACCTAGAAAATTAGTTTAATTTATTAAAAGCCTAAAATTACATTTATTTTGATATTTATAATATCAATTATTTTAATATTTCATTAATTAGGTAATTACTACATCACCATTGTTTAATAAATAAATTAAATTATTTAATGTCTAAAAATTATAAATAAAATATCATCATCTAGGAAATATATTTATCTTTATAAATAAAATTTATAGTCGAATTTATCATATGTATAACCCTATATTAAAAATGGTTTAGTTATTAACCATAAATTTTAACTCTTTTAACTCTTTAAATAAAATTTTAATAAATGTCTTAATCTAATCCATGTGGACCTAAAGGGTCATATTTTATTCCAAATTTTGTTTTTGGTAAAATAACACTTTTACTATAGAATTAGAATATGTGTTAGGGTAATAATAATCTCATTTTTACACTTAATTACCCTTTTTTACTTTTAACCATGGTAAATAAATGTAAAAAGTTATTATTCACCAAACATTATTTTTATCTTATTGAACCACATTTTTCTTACTAATATCAACCATGTCTCTCAGGTTTTTGAAATTCCACTCATAAAAGCGATAAAAATAAGTATTATATGAATTTGAAAATTCTCCTAAGAGGTAGGTAAATGACGGTGGAAAGTTCAATAAAATTTTTATATATCTAAAATTATTATAAACTGAATCTAATGAATTAAATTAAACATATATAGGTATTATGTATCTATTTTTAACTAAAATAAATATAAATAAAATAAATAATTATTTAAATAGAAATTTGGTTTAAAACTATAACTCAGTGTTTTAGCACTATTAATCAAAAATTGAATGTTTTCTGAAAAATACAAAAAAACTCACCGTAAGATAATTTCGATATTATGAATCCAAAAAAGATGTCCATTTTGAAAGATAAAATTTTTAAAATATCAAAAAGTGGTGATTACTATTTATAACGTCTATTTTGATTGGTTGTGGGGTGTCTTAGAACTCGAAGTTACGTACAACACACGCTACCGTATTATTCAAAGAGAAGCGTACCGTGTAAGCTTGGGGTGTTACAATAAACCACGAAATTAATTTCAGAATAAATTTTTAAATTAAACAAAAACATCTATGAAAATATATTATTTTTATTAAATATATAACAAACAATCATATTCATCCATATAACCTTTTCTAATTCAAATTTATTTTCTTTTGGTAATATTTTGAACACATAAACTACAAATTTTGGTCTCTTGGGGTTGTTCGATTAGGTCATTCATAAAACATTTGGTTTGTTAACCGTGGTAAATTTCTTATAATATTCTTTAATGTTATAAATAATTTAATATAATTATTTACATTAACATCTCATTAACATATAATATATATATAGTTATATAGGGTATCCATGAAGGGAATGAATTTAAAAAAGCTACATTAATATTGTCTTTGTAGTAGTAAAATTTTCTATAAACATTTATTAGTATTATTACATATGGATTTTATAATATTATCAATATATAATTTTAATGGAATATTAAAAAAACAAATTTATTTAGAAAATATATTTTTATTTCTATTCATTTAATATGATATAAAAAATAGAAGTTTTATCTCGTGGAGAGGGTAGTCTACATGTAGACACATACAACACCATCGTTTTCAAAGAATAGAAAGAAAGTAGAAAATATATTATAATAAATTTTCCATATCATTAAAATATTTTAAATTTAAAATTTTATTATAATATTACTATTGTAAAATATCTATAAATTGTTTTGAAAAAAACGGAAAATCATCGCTTTGTGGATCTAGTAATCCACACACACACGCTTAGGAAAAGTATTGTTTTTTCCATAAATAATGAATAGAATAAATAATTTTTCAACAATTAATATTATAACATTTAAACATAATAATGGTTCTTATGATTACATAAACAATGACAATGGTTGGTTTATAGTGGGGAGAATAAGAAATACATGTTATGAAATATCTGTTAACTATGTTGAGATATTGACTTTTCTCTTAATAACCATAAATTTTAGGGGAATGGGAATCTATTTTGTTTCCATAATATATATGGAGTGGAATATAAATAATATATATGAAATTTGGGATTTTTTTCATTTAAAATTAAAAATGGGAGAGGATTATTGAAATGGTGGATGTGATCCCCCTATTATATGTGATGATGATGGCGTTTCCTTGAAAATAATGTTAAATAATGGGTAATACTTGAATAAAAATAACATTATGGGAAATTAATTTGGTTAGAAAAGTGAGTTAGAATTTACATGCTAAAATATATTTCTAGAATGTCTAAATATTATATTAATTTATGAAATTTTGAGCCACCATATATTAGTATTTTAAAAACTAATTATATGTAAGTAATTATTAAATATGTAAATTAAAATATTACTAAAAATAAAATATGAGATGTGTTAAAAAAATTTAAATTGAAGTATCTATATTTTTAATCCATTATGTGTAATTAAATATATAAATAGTATAAAATTATATTTTAAATCAAAACATATAATTATTTGAAAATCATTTTTTATAGAAATTAATTTACAATACTTAATTGTAATAAATTATATTTAACAATGACTACCCATTAAATGAGTGTTAACACATTTTTTCATTTATTAAAAAGAATATAAGATATTTAATTTTATTTTTTAAAACATTAAAAATAAAAAATATTTATAAAAGTACTATTCTATGATAAATAATGGCTGCTCTAGGGTAACTAATATTTTACTAATGTAACTGAATATGTATGATTAATAATAATGTGTTTATTATTTGATAATTTGAGCCCAGTGATAATAGATTTAAAATAAATTAAATTTAATTAAATAGATAAAATATATTTGTTTAATTTATTGAAAAATAACTTCGGAATCTTTTACTTTTTTATTAAATATCATTTTTTTATTTAATTAAAACATTATAATTTGGAAAATATAATGTAATGTAAAATATATGTTTGATAAATAAATAATTTTCTTATGTTTTAGAGTATGGTTATATCATGGTGATGAATTGAAATATTTGATATTTTCAGAAATGGTATTTTACACTATGCACTAAAAGATAAATTATGTTATAAAAATAACAAAAAAATTGATCTTATGTAAACTGATAATGATAAAAAAATTAATTTTTTCAAATTCAAATCCAAAAGATTACAAACATAAAATTAATAAAACATCATAAAATTTCAGAAAATTAACATTTTATATGATATGTTTTCCATATATTTCCATTTAATTTAATACTAGTACTAACTATAAATATTTCAAAAATGATAAATATTTATTTTATAAAATAATCTTTGAGCATAAAGGGGTATATTATTAATGTTATATTTGTAATAATTGAATTTAATAATTAAGGAAAATTATGTTTTGTTTAGTTCTTATACATATAAATATATTAATATTTTACGATTTTTCTACAACCATTTATTCTATCTAAATTAATATAACCTCAATAAATATTTATCTTCTTTTTGTTTTACATGTTTCATGTTGAGAAATCAATTGAACATTTTACTTATAGAGGGAAAAAATTTGGTCATTAAATTAGACCCCCTTAAAAGTATTTCAACAGAAATATTTAGTAATCAATTACATACAGGAATAGAATAACATGTAAAAATGATAAAAATGCACCATGATATTACAATTAATGAAATATTATACCCAATATCGATGGGATCAAAAGAGAACCCATCTTTTCCAAAACCTTTTCAAGTTAATTTATGTCATAATGAGATATTACATTCAACAAGAAGGATTTATATTTTCATAGATAATTGATTGCGGGACTTTCAAAAATAATTGGTTGTAATTGATTTAGAATGTTGTTTCAATGATTTAAAAATTAAATTGAGGACAAAATTATGATAAAATTTAAATTCTGAAAGGCATGTCCATTTTATAGGAGAATATTATGATTTTCCTAATGATTTATTCCAAAATAATAATAATATTATACCACTAAATCATTTCATTTAAATACAACTCATTGATTATGGTAACATTATTGTATTGGAAATCACCATTGATAATGTAGTGTTTATAAAATAAGATTAAAATATTAATTAGGTGCATATGATAAAAAAAGAAAATGACCAATATCCTCTACATCGATTATAATTAAAATGATTCTTCCTTTTACCTATGTTTTGGAGGCTGTGGATTTCTATCATCCTAATTTTTTATGTATTAATGAATTTTCATGGGTTATAGTTGAATACTCATCAAATAAGACCTTGAATTATTAATCGTTCCCATGAATGAGAAACATATCCATTAGATGCCACTACTGAAGTCTCCACTTCTTTAATATATTTTGATTCTTAATTTAATCCTTTTCCAAAATTAATTCTTCTATCAGTCCTAATTAGTTTAATTCACATGATGAATATTTAAATTTTTTGACATATTATAAATTTATCATTTTTTTCTTTATCATCTTATAAATTCATATTTCAATATACTCTCCATTTCTATACATTAGTTTCCTTGTAACTTATTCTATGTTAACATTATTAATATTTTTCTAGTGTAGCTAGATTGGTAATGTCATACAGTTTATCATTCATAATCCCATTATGATTACTTGTTCAATGAGGTAGTCTCACATTATCCATCACACTCATGATTCCTTCTAGTTCAATCCATTACTAAATCCAATAGTTTTTAATGGGTGGAAATAAACATAAAATAAGTGTATATTATAATAACAATTAAAATGAACTAAAAATTATATTTATTATTATTTTAAATTTTGTTGTTTTCCAAATATTTATTTACTTTAACATATATCATCCTCAGTTTGAACTAGTTTAATTCTATTGGGTAATCATATAATTACCAACATAATATTTCAATTTAAATACAAAATAAATCCTTTATATTTGGCTTTAATGAACATATTACCCACTAGATATTATCCCTTGAGGGTGTCAAAATAGTTGCATAGTAAGGGCCCATTCACCAAGCCCCAAAATTATGACTGATATATATTGAACTAACTCTTCACATGCTTATTACCCATAGATTAATCAATTCTAAAATTAGATCTACTTGTAGAATCATTATTGGGAAGTATTTATATGAAAACCACATAATCTCTAACATACCAAAACTTATGAAACATATCTTATGATTAGACAAATCATTATGATATTAAAAAATGATCTGTAATCCAAATATACAAATTTAAAAATCCTTCATTTGATACCAATGTAGTTTAAACAACCAATAAATGGAAAATATTAAATAATATTTAAAATATTTAAAATAAATAAATCCAAATATATAGGGTCTAATGTCATTTGTGTATTAAAATATAGAAACAAAATTTTATAACATATAGAATTATGTTTATTTAATCTCTATAGTGTGATCCTAACTCCCATAAGACCTAAAAATACATTATTTGAAAACCAGGGGAAATTCATATGTAAAAGAAAGATCAATGAAATCCGATTAATGGAATTAACTTTACAAAAGAGCATAACATGGTGACAAAGCATGATATCATATTGATAGTGATAATAACCATTGAATAACAACATAACGAAATGATTAAATAAAATCATGGAGTATAAATGATCATATAATAAGAGAAAGTCGTCAGAGGAATGTTGAAATAACATAATCAAGAAATAATTAGAATAATTAATTGCTCATTGCATTTTTTATATGACATAGTTGGATACGATAACTACCCATGGTTGGTTATATTCACTAACCACACACCATGATATATCATGATAAATAAAAATTATATAATTCATTGGAAAATATATAATTTTGTTCAGAACAATCAAATAATGAAGATCGTTCATATGTGTTCCACATGGTTTCAATCAACATATCAGAAACCCCAAGTCATCATAATTGGTTTAATGTCATTTTATGTGGTTCTCTATGAAATCATATATGATTTCATCAATAAACATGGTATGATACAACCATATAAAATAATTGGTTATCCATTTTATTTGTGAATTTATTAAGGTAAATATAACTAAACAAATATTAGTATGAATATGGTATTTAAACCATATAAGAAATACATATTCACACTAGATCATAGTTTCCCAAATAAATTGATGCATTGGGAATCTTGGATAACACTCTTAAAACAGATAAAGAAACATAGGAAATTCATCAATGATAAAAATTATAAGGAAAATATTTATAATACAATTTGATTATAATGAAAATTGTAAGAATTATTGGATCATAACATTGATGTAAAATAGAGTCTCATAATAAATCCTGAAAAAGGGCGATGGTTTCATTTAGTCGATAACTATTATCAATAAAACAACATAAATTAAGAACACTCGTTGCGGAATCTAGAAAATTTATAGGAAAATAATAATTTCTATTTTTCATTAGAAACATTTGAAAAGAGTGAGCTCTTTAAACCATTATAATAAATATTTTATTTTTTAAAATAATGAAATTATAGAGGTTATTTTTCTGAGAAAATGAATAATGTGACACAAATGTATGTTCACATCAAAAAATTTAAAAGAGACCCCATCTTTTCGGAAATGACCCAATTGAATAAATAATTTTTTATAATTTTTTAATGGAAGTAAATTTATTTGAAAATAATATTAAAATAATAATTAAATAATTTTTTATACATTTAGATCAATACTTAAATTGATTTTTTACGAAAATTATCTATGTAAAGAATGATACAAACCCATTCAAAACATTTATTACAAGACAATTCATAAAAATATTAAAAAAAATCATTTTAATAGTGGTTAAGGAAAATTAAATGTCACTATATATATTGGACTCCTCATGTATTAATCATGTGTTAATGATCATAAATCCTATTACTGTAAATTAATCTCAATCTTAATTTCACATCATGTTTTAATGATAACAAATCTTATTGATGTTAATTACTCTCTTTTATTTACAATTCTTATGCATGATCATCAATCTCACTTATATTATCAAGTCTTTATATTTATGATTCATGTTCTCTTACTCTATACTGGTTAAATTTAATTCGTATTCTTCATATTACTATCTATGTCTAAATACATATATTCGCCTATGTATAGAGACATCGTGAAGGACAAACCGTGACACAAACACCGTGAAGGACAAACCGTGACCCAGACACCATGAAGGACATACCGTGACACAGACACCGTGAAGGACAAACCGTGACCCAGACATAGTGAAGGACAAACCATGACCCAGACACCGTGAAAGAAAAAATGTGACCCGGACACCGTGAAGGAAAAACCGTGACATGGAGACACTGTGAAGCACATATTGTGAACCACATACCGTGAAGCACATACTGTGAAGACCATACCATGAAAAAGACACCATTTACATAATCACTGTGACTCCATTTCTTAAAAAAATTGAATATTATTAAAAAATGCTAGCGGTCATATTTGATGTTTTTAATGCAATGAATGTTATTTAATAATAGTTTTTGGAATGTCTGGAAACCGTATCTCATACCTATGAAAAGGGAATCATTATTACTACCAGAACTCGTGGAATATAAGGAAGATTGAGATGCAGTACACGAGAGTGAAAAAGTGTGACGATACAACAAGAACAACTTACATACACCCGAGAGAACTATGCTAAATAAGAAGAACAATACTGATCAAGAAAGAGATTGCAAGACATTCAAAGAACTCTCATGGGTGCAATCCAACACCACTGAAGAACACACGATGAATCAAGCGATCATTTTCACTTCTGTAGAACACAAGCTAGATAATGACACTCTGTTTTTCTATAGAAAAAATAGAGAAAGACACAGAATCATTTCTTCTAAATCCAACAAGTCTAGAGCAATATTGTTAATCACTATAGCATTCTAAACTTTTATTTTTTCTCTCTAAGTGATTTGTTTATTTACTTTCAAGCAGTGTGGTGTACTCTGTATATCTTACACATACACAGTGTCTCCTGCATTGAACTGGATGATATCAAAATCCTCACTTCAAAACTCTTAACTCTTTTTTACCCACGTTAACTATGGAAGAGGTCCTTGTGTGGCCTGGTCTTTATTTTGTTTCCCATGATGAATAGTGGTAGAGGTCCTTGTGTGGCATGGTCTTTATATCTGTTGTACATCTTTAGTTTAAGTTTAAATTATACTATATATATATTTTATATTCTGCTGCTATTAATTAGAAATACAAAATTATTCTAAAGATACTTTGATATTAAAATTATCATGTGTTTATAGTTATTGTATATCAGTAGGTTAGTTTCAAAAGTTAGTTTAATCTTGTGTTTAAATTAACTAAGACCTAATCAATCTTTGAGAAGCTATGTGAACATTTACAATCTGTATAAATTCACTACAGTTTAACTTGTTTTATAAATTGGTGGATTTTAAATATACTATATTTTAACAGAAATTTTAATTGGAACTCAATTCACCCCCCTCTTGGGTATCCACTATGACCAACATTTGGTATCAGAGGATGCTTTTTGTTAAATGATTTTTGAAATACTCTGTTTTTCAACTTTGATTTTAGTTGCATATTTAATGATATTAAATTTCTGTTAGTTCTAGAAAAATTTCTCATTAAATTTATTTTCTAAAATCTAGTTATGGATAATAGACTAGAGGGTGCTTCTTCTAACATGCCAAATTTCTTCAATGGCACAAACTATGCTCAATGAAATTGAAATTGAAAATTCGTTTAGAAAGCATGGGTTTTGAAATTTGGAATGCTATAAAATCTAAATATAAAATTCCAGAAACTGAAAGAACAACTTAGGATGAACCTAAAATGACTGCTTATAATAATAATTGTAAAGCCATGAATTCCTTGTACTGTGCTCTAGTAGATGACGAATTTCACAGAATTTATGCTTGCAAAACAGCTTTTGAAATTTGGGCTACTTTGGGTGTTTCTCATGAAGGAACAACTAATGTTAAAGAAATGAGATTAAATACTTATACTATTAAATATGATAATTTTAAAATGAAGACTGATGAACCCATTTCTAATATGTATCTCAGGTTCAATGAGATAGTCAATACAATGAATTCACTCAGAAAGGTTGTTCCTAAAATGGAACAAATTATGAAGATATTGAGGTGTCTTCTAGAATGATAGAGAGGCACATCTGTTTCAATCAGAGAGTCATGCGACATTGCTGCTATACCTATCAAAGAACTCATTTCTAAGCTTATGATGTATAAGGAAGAACTCAAGGTGAATAAAGATGAAGAGGATGAACCAAAAATTAAATCAGTGGCTTTCAAGACTAATGCTTCAAAGAACAAGGACAAAGAAAAAGCTCAAATACAAACTGACAGTTCAACAAGTGAATGCTCAGACTCTAACAGTGATGTTGAATTGGCTCAAATAGCCAGAAGGTTTAAGAAATTTTATAGGATGAAGAAATTTTTAAGAAAATCAAATTACATGGGTATGTATCACAATAAGGGACATTGGATGAAGGACTAGAAAAAGGAAGATAAATGTGATGAAGTTATTTGCTACGAGTGCAAAAGAAAATTACACATTAATGAAGACTGCCCAAAGCTAAAAGTCAAGAAGAAATATGATTACATGGACAGTAAGTACAAGAAAGTTATGAAGGCCACCTGGAGTGATTCTAAAGACAACATAAGTGAATCTGATGTTTCTGATTCTGAAAGAAATCGTGCCAACATGTGTTTCATGACCAACACATATGAGGTGACTTCAGATACTCCTGTTTTAAAATCATATTATTCTAGAGATGATGCAGAATTTGATTTGGATTCTGAATACATGATTAAAGAGGAATTATCTAAATATTGTAACATTCTACAAGTGACATGAAATGAAATTTAGGATAAATACAAATCATTGAAGAAACAACATGCTCTCACTAAAACTGTTAAAACTGAACTTACAATTGAAAAAGAGAAGAATGATTAACTATTAAAAGAGAACACTAAACTGAAAATGTTGAATGAGTAACTTAGAAAGGACTTAGAGAAGTTCAAAAATGGAAAGGATACACTAACTCAAAATCTAGTAAATCAAGTGGCACCAAAATACACTATTGGAATATGCTACAAACTTGGACAGAGACAGATTACTAAGAATAGATTTTTTCCTAAATCTCGACAGAATACTGCAAGTTCTACTTCTGGACATTCATATGCTTCACCTAGTTATTCATATAGGTATAAATCAAATAGAATTTATCTCTCAAAATCTATTGATTCTGTAAATTATATGAGAACCATAAGACAAATTTGGGTACCAAAATCATTGAATGCTAACCTGTTTGGACCCATGAAGATCTGGGTACCAAATTCATTTTCTCTCTAAATCTGTTTTGTAGGAACCCTTCTTGAAGAGTTCCCATTATAAGACATTGAATTTGGACAGTGGATGTTTAAGACATATGTTTGGGGATTACTCATGCTTCAAGAGTTTAATAAAGGGTGATGGAGGCTATGTTACCTTTGGTGATAATACTAAAGGAAAGATCATCGTCCTAGGCCAAATTGGTAACACTAATTCAGTTTTAATTTCCAATGTTTTATTTATTGATGGACTGAGATATAATCTGGTATGTTTTTCTCAATTGTGTGATGATGGTTCAATGTCAAATTTGAAAATGATTCCTTTAATGTTTTTAACTTTAAAAATGTTTTAGTATTTTCTGCATTAAGAAATGAAAATGTTTATGTTGTGGATTTAAATTCCTTAGCTAAGAAAAATGTTACCTATTTAAATGCTTTTCATAACAAGTCTTGGATTTGGCATAGAATATTAGGACACCTCAACATCCATTCACATAGAAAACTGACTAGGAAGAACTTGGTTAGAGACCTATCTAAACATGAGTTTCCAAATGACAAAGTGTGTAATCCCTGTTAAAATGGAAAGCAACACAAAATTTCTTTTAAAACAAAAAAAGAAGTCTCAACTTCTCAGCCTCTCGAGTTGGTTCACATGGATTTCTTTGGACTATCTAGAGTTTCTAACTTAAATGGGAAGCACTATGTCTATGTCTTAGTAGATGAATTTTCTAGATATACTTGGGTATAATTCTTAGTTCACAAAAGTGAAGCTTGTTCTTACATTATTAAATAATCCAAGTCTGTAGAAAATCATAGTGGTCTTAAGATTAAAACTCTAAGAAGTGATCATGGACATGAGTTTGAAAATCATGAATTTGAATCCTATTTCTCACACAATGGCTATAGTCATAACGTTTCTTCTCCTAGGACACCTCAGCAGAATGGTGTAGTTGAAAGAATAAATAGAACCCTTCATGAAATAGCTAGAACTATGCTTAATGAGTATGCCAGGCCTATTTAATTTTGGGCTGAAGATGTAAATACCGCTTGTTATATCATCAATAGAGTCTTGATTAGAATTGTTCTTAAGAAGACCCCATATGAACTTTGGAACAATAGAAAACCTAATGTCAATTACATTAGAGTCTTTCATTTCAATGTCTTTTTTCATAATACAGAGGATAATCTGGATAAGATTGCTTATTAAGAGTGATAAAGGAATCTTTTTAGGATATGATTTAACTAGAAAGGCCTATAGAGTTTTCAATAATATAACCATGTGTGTGGAAGAATCAGTTCACATCAAATTTGATGAAACTGATCCACATTAGTCTAAAACCTCTCTTGAAAATCTTGAAGAAGATTTGAGTGTTCTGGACCTTAATGAAAAATCTAAAGAACCTGATATAAAGACAACCAGTTCTGGACATATTCAAGAATCTGCTCCTAATGAACCTGAACCTAGAGAAGAACCTAAAATTTCTAGTCAAACCTTTACTAGATCAACTAGAATTATAATGAATCATTCATTAGATGATGTTTTAGGAAATCTGAATAGAGGGACACAGACTAGAGCTTCTCTTAGAAATCAGGTTGGTCATCAAACCTTTATGTCACAGATTGAACCTAAAAACATTTATGATGCTATTAATGATGATTTTTGGGTGATTTTCATGCAAGAAGAACTCAATAAGTTTGAAAGAAATAATGTTTGGAATCTTGTTGAAAGACCTAAGGACACTTTCTCAATAGGCACTAACTGGGTGTTTAGAAATAAAGTAGATGAATTTGGAAACATAGATTGAAACAAATCTAGGCTAGTTGCACAAGGCTATAGTCAAGAGGAAGGAATTGACTATGAGGAGACTTTTTCTACATTATCCAGATAAGATGCTATTAGGATCATACTTGCTTATGCTGCACATCTAAATTTTAAACTATATCAAATGGATGTCAAGATTTCATTCTTAAATGGATATACTGTTGAGGATGTTTTTGTTGAAAAACCACCTGGATTTTCAAACCCTCATTTTCCAAATCATATTTTCAAATTATAGATAGCTTTATTTGGTTTAAAGCAATCTCCAAGAGCTTTGTTTGATAGATTAAGTACTTTTATAATTTCTAAAGGTTTAACAAAAGGTATAGCTGACCCTAATATTTTTATAAAACGAATTTCTAAAGATTTTTTTGATGTACAAATTTATGTAGATGATATTATTTTTGGATCTTCTAAAATTCCCCATGTACTGATTTTTCTAAAATGATGCAAACTGAATTTGAAATGAGTTTAATGGGTGAAATAAAATTTTCCCTTGGATTTCAAATCATTCAAAATGATGATCGAAATATTTTAACTCAATGTAAATATAATAGAGATCTTTTAAAACGTTTTTGATTTGATAGAAAAAAAGTAGTGACACTCACATGAGTACCACCTGTATGTTTGATCTTGATGAAGATGGTAAATCTGTTGATCAAACCAATTATAGAGGAATGATTAGAAGTATACTCTACCTGACCACTAGTCATCCAGATATTATGTTTAGGGTGTGTGTGTGTGATTGTTTTCAAGCAAACCCTAATGATTCACATTAAAATGTTGTAAAGAGAATTTTCAAATACCTAAAGCATACTCCCAATTTAGGACTGTTCTCTCCCAAAGGAAAATCATTTGATTTAGTTAGTTATTCGGATGCTGATTTTTTTGGATGTAAGTTCGATTGAAAAATCACCTCTGGAACATGTCACCTTTTAGGCAAGTCACTAGTATCATAGTGTCGTATGAAACAAAATTCTGTTTCATTATATACTACAGAAGCTGAATACATAGTTGTTGGAAGTTGATGTGCACAAATTTTGTGGATGAAACACACATTAATAGACTATGGATATCAATTCAGACATGTCCCAATAAATTGTGATAACACAAGGGCTATTAAAATTTCTATGAATCTTGTTTCTAATTCAATGACAAAACATATTGATGTGAGGCATCACTTTTTGAGGGATCATTATCAAAAAGGTGATAACACATTGGAATTCATTGGTACTGAATATTAGCTTGCGGATATATTCACTAAACCATTAAATTCTGAAATATTAGTCTACATCATACATGATCTTGGTATGATTAATCATAAATAGATATCGTACTGATCATAATGTTTAATACTTTACTGTATTTTACTTTACGGTTTCATGACTCAATACTTTACAATTACTGTTTCATGCTTACGGTATCACCGTTATGACCTTGTGCTTACGGTATGTCAACTCACTGTCTCACCGTTACTGCACAGGATGGTCACTATCTCGCTGTGACTGCACAGGATGGTCACTGTCTCATCATGACGATCACCAACTGTCTCACCATGATAACTATTTTCTTTTACACGGTAATGCCTACTCACGGTCTCACCGTGATAATTATTTTTTCTCTTATTTTAACCTGTATCGTGGTAATTTTTATTTCATGGATATTTGATTTCCCACATTTTTGTTTTTATGATGTTTGAAATTCCCAAATGATAAAAAATAAGGGTTTCATTTAATTCCTTACCCGAACTCTCTCCTAAATCTTCTCACACTTGAAAACCTTATCCTCTCTTGCTCAAAACCATAGTGGATGCCATGGATGAAGCATCCATATTAACCCTCATATGAGAAGTGCCACTCTATGAAACAGAAGAGAATACTGAGGATAGCGCTCGTAGGACCTCTAAACCCAAACTTGGTAATCCATACTATTTTACCTGAAAAAGAAATTATCCTTGAGTGGCTACTGTCTAGAAAGTGGTTGATTTTGAATGTTTTAAGAGAACAAGGATTGCTTGAATGGTTCTCTAGACAAAATAGACTAATTTACCCAAGGATGGTATCTCAATTCTACCAATATGTGAATTTTCCCTTTGATTTTGTAGAAAACATTATGGTGACCATATGGATAAATGGTCAGAAGTGTTCTTTCTCTTCGAGGTTGTGGGCTGGATGCCTACGGATTCCTCATGAAGGAATGAGTGATGAATACCAGAGAGACCCTCCCCCATCATCTGATATCTTCATTCTGGAAAATTACTTGGAAATTCTAACTGGTAATGGCACCAAGCGAAGGGATATAGCTGTAGAGCTAGATGGTGAAACAAGACTACTATTCAAATTTGTTCATAATTTGATCAATCCAAGAAAAGGGGATTTATCTGTAATGAAGTATCATGATGTGTTACTGATTCACCTATTGAAGAATGGCCATAAGATCAACCTATGCAAGTATATTATTTACCATATATATGATCTCATTAATGTCACTTCCAAATCCACCTTCTTGTTTTAATCAAGGATGATTTTAGCCATACAAGTTGCCAATGGGATGGTTGGAAAAAATGAAGAAAATTTTGAGGAATATGATTTCTGCTTATCCAAGCCTATCATCAGAAGGATGAAGATTAGCTGGATCCCCTGGAAGAAGCAGTGGTTTGAGTAATGATCACCTTTATAAAAAGTTCAATCCTGTTGACTACCCAAGAAGGCCTAAGAATTTAGCTGATCCTGGTTTGGAACCAGATGAAGTGGCTGAGTATTCCAAAGAAGAAAAAGACGAATAAGAAGAGGAAGTGACAGCTGATGTTTCACCCAGAGAAGAAGCTGGAATACCACCAATGGAAATAAATCCTTTTGAAAAAGAAAGGATTGTTGTCCCCGCTGTTTTCCTTGCTGTTGTCCCTGTTGAAATACCTCAAGGAGAGGATGTTTTTTTTTGGTTTGAGAGAAGAGGAAGCTCCTACTTTTAGTGAGGATGTCAATCCAGAAACTCATACCACAACTGCAAGAAAATTGGTTTTTCCTGATTTAGAGCAGTAATCAGTGGTGGAGACAGATCCTGTTGAAGAGGATCTTCCTGTTAAGAATGAAGTCAACCTGGAAGCACAACCAGTGGAACAATCGGTTCCTGAGATAATTCCCTCTGCTGAAGAGAGGATGTAAATTGCCTTTCATCGGGAAAGGAAAGAGTTTGATGAAAAGATTAGAGATGATCTTGTAGATCATGACCATGTTGATGAGCATATAGTCTCTGAAATGGAAGCACAACTTGAGGGGGATGAACCTCAAACTGTGATATTATGGAAGCTGGAACGGCTGAACCTTCACACCCTACTATCACATATTCTGTGTACACCAGTTATGTTTTCCCAAGCTTTTATGATATGAATGAGTCAGAACAAGTGACTACAACTAGAAAGGATCTCTCTTATATGTTTCAACTGAAGTATGTAGCTCATCCAGAACCCATAATAGAACCAAAGCCCCAATCATAATATGAGTCTGAAGATGACTCTGAACCGAAACCAGAACCTGCTTCACTACCTTCACCTGCACTCTTACCCGGGCAACACTCCTTTGTAACTAAAGATGATCTGAATGTTTTTGGAGATACTCTGTTAGCTGGTGTTGAGAAAATATTATCCACTCAACCTCGTCCAGTGACTCAGTTAAGTCAAGTAGATGCATTAATTCTCTTGAAAAATATTATCTTGCATATTAAACCTACGATGATCCGAGAAATTCAAGAATTCAGAGTAGAAAATAAGCTACTGAGCGCTAATGTTGCAAACCTGAAAAGTATGGTAGCAATCATGAAGAATGAGTTGTCTTTGAGATCAGATCCTACTCCTGTTTATTCACCTGCACCTATTGCTGCTTCTCCGGAGCCAACTAATTCCACCCTTGATAGGGAAATTGTGTCTCAAGTTCATCCATATCTACTGTCTTTTGATGAAAATATTAGAACAAGACACTCCATGATGCTGGAACGCATGAGGGAGCTTGTAGAAAATCCGAATAAGCTCACAGATGAATACACTGGATGCCGGCAAAAAGTTCTGAAACAGCTCAATGTTATAACCGAAGATGCCAAGGCTTCTCATGCTTCTGGTCAACCTTCTGTTCCTCCTTTGGATGATTCTCTGTTGAGATCCATAATCATGGAAGAACTTCAGAATGCCTTCAGTGGCTTGGATCTGTATTCCTTGTTAGAACTGGTTAAGAACAGTGATCGAGCAATGGACATGGATAGAATTCATTCTAAGATATCCAATGATGCTCAACAAGATATCACTAAGAAAATTTATTTTTATCTCACTCGGATTTTCTCCAAAAGTGATATGACAGATCACTTTAGATATATTTTGGAAAACCTAAAAATCCCTTCTGTAACTCAAGCTTTTAAAGCTCATGTTCAGAAGCTTACAGAGTTCACCAGACTGTTGGACAAATTCATGGAGAATAAGGAGGATTTTGAAAATGAAATGCAATATGGTGCGGAAATCATTACTGATTTCATCAATCCTTGAAGTCATGTCTTCATGTGCAGAGTACTGCTATATTTGCTCTAGCTGATGCACCCCTAAGACCTCTTCTGCCTACCCTTTCCTCCACTGCCATGTCAGTCAGCCATGTTATTTCTCAGATTCGATCAGTCATTCTTGACCAACCACAGCCTAGATCTTCTACTCCTCCAACAGTTCCTCCATCCATTTTTGAAGGTCTACCCTTACCCTCTTTGTTTACCATGTATATGCCTTATTATACTTCAGCACCCGCTCCTACTACTGATAAATGTAAGGAAAAGGTGGATCTCAGAAGACTCCAAGGACTGTTTTCTTTTTGATGGAATGTCATTTCTTGTTTACTATTTTTATTTCTCTTGTATGTTATCTTACGAACCCTTTTTAATGACAAATGAACTGTGCCATTTCATTTTCTATAATATTTTATTATCCCAAATGGGGGAGAAATACTAAAAGTATCACTAATATAATGAGAATTTTTTTATCGAATCTATTATTCTCTAATTTTTGTTATTCTAATATTCTAGTTTCTTTAATGTTACATTTCATTAATATTTTGACTATACATGATTTTTTATCATCAAAAAGGGGGAGATTGTTAGACTCCTTATGTATTAATCATGTTTTAATGATCCCAAATCCAATTACTGTTAATTAATCTGAATCTTAATTGTACATAATGTTTTAATGATAACAAATCTTATTGATGTTAATTACTCTCTTCTATATACAAGTCTTATGCATGATCACCAATCTCACTTATATTATCAAGTCTTTATATTTATGATTCAAGTTATCTTACTCTCTACTGGTTAAACATAATTCATATTCTACATATTACTATCTATGTCTAAATACAAATATTCGTCAAAGTATTGAGATGTCATGAAGGACAAATCGTGACCCAGACACCATGAAGGACAAACCGGGACTGAGACACCGTGAAGGAAAAACGGTGACCCAGACACTGGGAAGGAAAAACCGTGACCTAGACATAGTGAAGGACACACCGTGACCTAGACACCATGAAGTAAAAACAGTGACCCAAAAACCATGAAGGACAAACTGTGACATGGAGACACCGTGAAACACATACCATGAACCACATACTGTGAAGCACATACCGTGAAGAAGACACTGTTTACATAATCAATGTGACACTGTTTCTTAAACTTTTTTGTCAATATTAATTAAATAATTCTAACGGTCATATTTGATGTTCTTAATGCAATTAAAGTTATTTAATGATAGTTGTTGGCTTGTCAGGAAACTGTATCTCATACCTATGAAAAGGAAATCATTCCTACTACCAGAACTCGTGGAATATATAGAAGATTGAGATGCAGTAAACGAGATCAAAAAAGTGTGATGATACAACAAGAAGAACTTACATACATCAGAGAGAACTGTGCTTAATAATTAGAACAATCCTGAGGAAGAACGAGATTGAAAGACTTTCTAAGAACTCTCATGAGTGCAATCCAACACCACTAAAGAAGAATTGATGAATCAAGAGATCATTTTCACTTCTGTAGAAGACAAGCTAGACTACGACACTCTGTTTTTCAACAGAAAAACCAGAGAAGGACTTAGAATCATTTCTGCTGAATCCAACAAGTCCAGAGCTGCATTGCAAATCACTAGAGCATTATAAACTCTAATCTGTTCTATCTAAGTAATTTTTTATTTATATTCGAGCAGTGAGCTGTACTCTGTATATCTTACACATACACACTGTATCTCGGACTGAACTGGAGGTTATCAAAATCATCACTTAAAAACTCTTAACTCTTGTTTACCCACATCAACTGTGGAAGAGGTCCTTGTGTGTCCTGGTCTTTACTTTTTTTCCCACAAAGAACAATGGTAGATGTCCCTGTGTGGCCTAGACAGTTTTGTAAACTATTGTTAACCCCGATCCATGGTGTGAATCAAATTTATATAAATTTTACAAGACTAAGTCTCAGCTTGAGACTGAACCTCTTGTTATATCTGATGTGCATCTTCAGTTTATGTTTAAATTATACTACATATATCTTGTATATTCCACTGCTATTACTTTTAGATACAAAACTATTTAAAAGATATTTTGATAGTTAAATTAGCAAGTGTTTACACTTATTATAAATAAGTAGGTTAGTTTCAAAAGTTAGTTTAATCTTGTGGTTAAATTAACTGAGACCTTATCAATCATTGATAATCTAAGTGAACATTTAAAATCTGTATAAATTCACTATAGTTTAACTTGTTTTATAAATTGGGGGATTTTAAATAGAAAAAATTTTAAGGGAAATTTTAATTTGAACTCAATACACCCCCTGTTGAGTATCCACTCCGACCAAAGATATATAAATCATGATTAGCTCATGGATAATAATTTCAACAGGTATAACATGGACATGGAATAGAAATATCCCTTACAATGTATAATAGTTTTTCAGGTCGATATCATAAATTTATTTGTGGTTTTTTTTGTCAATTGGGAGGATATTTATGAAGAAAATTAATTTGATGATTTGAGTAGAAAATTTATTAATTAATTTTTAGATTGATGAAAATATACTTGGAAGATAAATGTTATGGAAATATTTCACGAATCACTTGTAATTAAATTGATTCAAGAAAGAAACTATAACGTGAGTGAAAAATTATCGAAGGGGATATATTATGAAAATAAACCTCAAATGACATCATTAAATTATATTTAATGATAACATAACTATTTGTTACTATATACTCTATGTAAAAAAATTGGAACATAATGTAATATGTGTCTCAAAAAATTGCAGTATTAGACAAAAGGAAATCATGTATTTTGTCCATTAAAATAAATCTTCATTGAAAGAATAAAATATAGACATTTTTTTTAAAACAACATGAAGAATTTGAAAAATTATATGAAATATCCAGGTGGAATTAAATATATCATTAAATAAATTGGATCATAAAAGAACATATGTTTCCAGGAAATATTTTTTAAGTCATAAACCTTAATGTTTTGTCCAAAACTGATTGGAACTTTTTCTTAACATTATGAATAAATAATTATGTTTATCAAATAGATACCCATGAAAAATATTCATTAATATCTTATTTGATAAGATTTTTTATTTTATTTTGGAACTTATTTTTACTATAGTCTCAATTTATGCATTTCATTAGGGGTTATTCTGTTAATTCCATTGGAATAATTTTGGTTTATTGTCCATAGTCAAAGTTTTTGAGAAATAGTTTCATAATATCAAGAATTGAATATTATTATTTCCTATAATATTTCATTATAACATAATTAATGTATTAAAAAAATTACTCAATAAATGCACTGAATTTATAAAAATTATTTACTTTTTTCTTTTTTAGTGGTAAATCTTACAACAAAAATTTATATCTACTATAAATTATGTAACATATAATAATATAATTACCTATTGACAACAGTTTAATAATTAATATTTTTTATCCATTACATACATTTTACGTCTATTCATATGAGTTGATATAGAAAAACATTGAGAAACATCATCTCATAGAGGTGGTATTGTTCACATAAATGAGAATAAAACTCCCATTTCAATAAAATGAAACAAAATTTAAATATAAAGTATATTAAATTTATGAATCAGTAAAATGTTATTAATTTTGTATTATATTAGTAAATACAATTTTTAAACTATTTATGAATGGGTAAGATTAATTAATGAAAACATATCTTATTGGAGGCGATAAACTGTGAACAGGAAATAATGACGTCTTCTATTTTTTTACATTTATATGGAAGAGATTATGCAATGGTTATATAATTTTTATAATAATAACAAAAAATACTAATGATGAGGATTTTATTTTTATGCTATGGTTGTAGTTGGTTTATAATGCAATGAATAAGAATGAAATGTAGAGAAATATGTGATAGCAATGATGAGACATTAAATTTTTTTTCAAAGCACTGTAAATATATGCGAAATTAGAAGAAATTTGGTGAGAAAAGGAATTACCAAATCTAAAGGACACAATAGAGAAGGAATTTTGGTAAGGGGCTACGGAAAATAAGGAATTTGAGTGGTGTATTTAAATGGTTGAACTGATCCCCCTTTAATAAGTAGGGAAGAGTGAGGTTTCCTAGGGTATGCATGTAAATTATGGTGTAAGAATTGAATGAAAATAAATTTCGGTGATTTAGGTGATGTAAGAATAGAAAAAAATATACTTAACATGTTAAATATTAGGAAAATATTTCAACAAAGTATATTTTCTTATTAGTTTAAAAATTTTGAGCTACCTTATATTAACAATTACACACTTGTTACACATAACTAATTGTAAAACATGATATTTAATTTATTAAAAATATTATATGTTGGCCTTAAACCAAATTTGTATTTCGTTAATCCAAATATGGGATAAATTTACCCTAAATTAATTTCTAAATTGGAGGAAATTAACTTTTAAATTGAAGTATATAATATGTTGAAAATTTTGTTTTTAAAAATATAAGGTATTATTTTATAAGTGTTCTTAATAATATTAAAATTTTATGACATGTTAAATGATTCTAGATTTATATTTACATATATTTAAAAACACTAATATAGTTATAATTAAAAAATATTTCATTTAATTTAAAAAATATCAACTATTTGCAAAAGATAATTCCTTTTAAAAATAATGTTTTTATAAGAGATAAATATATTTACCCACAGTAATTTAATAATTGTTACAAAAAATAATGAGATAAAAATATGAAAACTTAGTCCCTCGGAATATAAATTTTAAAATAATTTCATTTGATAAATTTGTCAAAAAGAAATTGAATCATGAATTTTTATCTTTTTTTTGAGAAAATATTATTTATGATTCAGAATATCAAATATATTTTTTTGTAATTCATAAATGATATTTTATAATATAAAATATTACATAAAAATGATTTTGTTAATAAATGTTTTTCTTATGATTTAGATTATGGTTATATTAATTTGATGTACCAAAATACATGGTATTTTGACCTATTAAACCAAAAACATATAATTTAAAAATATTAAAAATTATTCTAAATAAAATATGGCGATGATGAATCATAAAATGTAGTTAATTTTATCAAATTCAAATCATAGATTTTTTAGATTTATATTTAAAACAAGTTCATAAAATATCATGAAAACCAACTATTCATAAGAAATAATTTTCTCTTATATTTACTATTCTATAAAAACTATTAATAATCATAGATATTTCAAACATGAATAATATCTATTTTATAAAATATTTTTGAAATGTAAAAAAATTATTTTAATGGTTTCATATCATAACTAATAGGGTTTTTTATGGTAAATTTTGTGTTTTTTCGTACATATAAAATATTTTAATAATATTACCATTACTTATATCTTTAAATTCTAGGACTAATTATTAAATTTAATATTGGTTTTGTTTTTTTGTTTCCTATGGAGTAATTCATACAACAATGTCTTTATTTATGGATAATAACTTTAGTTATTATTATTTTCACATTCATGTGTGAATCCATTCATGGAATATCTTGGTTCGATATCAAGATACAACTAGGCATGTTGGTGTCTCATGTAGAATAACTATTTGTGTGGGAGGATTGAGTGAGAGAGATTGTAAGAAGAAATATGATCAACATGGGTCAATTTTTTTAGTTTGGATGCTAATTTTCATGTATCATAGAATACACTATGATTCCTTGACTAGGATTATGACATATGGATCACCCACAAAACATATGTCTCCTCCCTGTGATAACACCCACCTGCCAATGTAGGCACATTTTCTTTAGTGGAGTCACCTAAATCATTAATCAGTTTATACTAGGTTGGATCCCATGCGGTGATCTAACCACAATTATATTTGTTTGAGCTAAAAACTTTGTTTTCTTGGGGAAAAGGATATTTTTGAAAAACTATTACAAAAATTGTTGCTAAATTATTCAATATATAATCCCATTCATCTAAATTATATATTTTATTTCAACTCATTTCATCATTTTTTTAATTTTCAACATGAAATTATTAAAATAATATTTATAAATTTCTCAATTCATAAAGTGTCATTAACTTTAACAATAAATTGAATTATTCCATCTTGATCACTTTATAGTAATTATTTTATCAAAAAAATTTGCCTCAATGGAAAAAATACAATACATAAGTGGGATCAGTAATCTCTTAATTTGTATTTCATTTCAATATCTACTCACATTAAAACAGTCAATATATTTTCTCATCTATTTCTCACTTGTACAAAAAGTCAATTGTTTAGGGGAAAGGTAAGTGACCTTTCATTTATATTTTCTTCTCAAAAAACAATCTACATTATTACAATATATTCTATTGAATAATTCTCAATAAAAAAACATTTCACTTTTTCGAACGGGTGAATATGTGTTGGTAAAAGTACATTTTCTATTGGTAAAACATAATTCCAGGATATATAATAAATTATCGAAGTGTTGGTAAGAACACAAATGATAATTTTTTTTGAAATAGATAAAATGTTCTATTAAAATTATAATAATACCTAATGGTAATATATATGTTTGTTAAATTTTTTTGAAACAAGTTCTAATGACATATTTTTCTATAGGTAATAATAATAACATGATATAATATATGTTTCTAAATTATATTTTATTAAAACAAAGGAATTTTTATTTTTTTAAAAAATCATATTATATTTATTAATTAATTTATCAGATATAAAATATATTCTTTAATTATAAAACTGAAGAAGATTTTAACACATTCGCAATCATTGAAATGATATAAATATATTAAAAGTGAAATTTAAACCTACAGGATCAATCACACATCACCCACACAACAACGAGACCACCCCCAAACCATACATCCCTACATTATAGTAGCCCATCCATTCAAAAAAAAATTTGGAACCAGAGACCAATGAGTACAACTAGAAACCCATTTATACCATGCAAATACAGTTATACTCTTCCCTGCCAGTGAGAAATGTAAGGCCTGATCCGTAAACATAACGTAATCATGAATTATGTTTATACGTCAATATAAGGATATTTTCAGGTTTATATATTTAGAGAAATGGGTCATAACTATATATTACCACTTTATTATTACAAAATATACACTTCTACAAACTATCCAAAAAACAAAAAATTTTACAAAAAGAACATGGTTTTTTTTCTTGCTTAAACATCACAACTTTTTCATGACCTCGTCCATCATTCAAATCAACTTTATTTCTTATGAAAAAATTTCAAAACATGTGATGAGCATAAAAATATCATTAAGGGAATCATAAAGTAGGAATACTGTTAGTTTTTTAAAACAACATGTATGCCATAAATATTATATAATAAATAAAAACATTTCACCTAAAGGAAGTACAAAAAACACTTCAGTGAATATAATATCATTTCTTATCATTTTTGTAACCAAAAGATTACCATAAATCTCATTGAAAACAACATATTACATATAATGTTATATTGGGACATAAAAATACTTAGATGGAATAATCATACGGTCAACTTCTACACATATTAATAAATGGAATAGCCAAACAACCGAGATCCATACCCAATGCATTAGAGGTTATAACATAACCACCCATCCTTGGAATACCACAGAACCACCCATAATACAGTTTATCAAATAACTACATATCATTTTATTATCACGTAACCACCCGTCAAATTTTTTAGTACCACTATATAATCATTACACCTAAAATATTTCAAATATAAACATTTCACTAATAACATTTCATTTGAAATCACAAGAAATATTTTCAAGATATTGAAATAAACATTCTATTTCAAAAACAATAATCAATAAGAAATCACAAAAAATGTAATAAGGGATTCATTTTCCTCTTGAAAATATTAAGGCTTATATTTGAAACCATATAACAATTATAGTGGCGTAGAGTTTAATGACACTGTAAATGAAAAAAAACATTCTATTGGTGATTTTGAAAAACACATAGTTGAAAAAGTATTCCAATTAAATGAAAGTAAAATTCAATGGAATTTATTATATACCGTGTAATAGAAGGATGTGTATAATATAAAATATTTCTTCAATGAATGGATATTGAGACAAAGTCCATTATCTAGAGTGTGACTTGTGTCATTATTTCTTTATATTCCACAAATTGGGAAACTTTTATTAATTTGATCTAAAGAGATTTCTATAATTTCTTTATGCCTAAGGGGAGGCTTATAGTAGGAAGAGAGGAATGTTGAGTGTTTGTTGGAGTATAGATTAGATGTTCCAATGGGCTTTTGATGTGTGACTAATGGTTAGAGATGACATCCTTTTATAAGAGGGAGGAGGGGTACTTTAGGAATTTCTTGAATGATTATTTTATTATAAACAGAATATTGATTATAAAATGGTCCAAAACACATTTAATTTGAATATAACCTGTGGAATGTTTGAAACACTCTCAGCCAATTTTTTTAGACATGTTCTAGTTTCCAATTTACTATTATCTTTTATCATTGACCCTTATTTAACTAATTTAACAATTACCATCTCTTCTTGTATATTGATACTGTATGGTTAATATAGTTACCATAAAATAACAATAGAACCTCAAGTGGTTTGTTAATGAAATTTTCAGCATTATCTATGTAATTTGGCCGAATATTAGTTTTTCGTAGCATTGTATCCTTTAATTAAAAAGTATTTTTTTTAAACTCATTTATGTTAATTTTTATACAATTCATATCTTGACTTTTTAAAAAATCCACAACAAATATATTCCTTCAAAAAACCTCAGAAATTAAAAGATAACAAGTCATACACATCCCAAAAATTCATGGATGACATTAAAAGTTTCTAAATAAATATATTTTTAAAATTTTCGTCTCATTTATTAAAATAATTCTTTAATAAGGTAAACACTAAATCATCATTATATCATAAATAAATTTATTTAAAAAATCCACAAAAATTATAAACAATATACCATGATTAATGAGATATTTGTAGAATACTAATTACTTTTTATATTCAAAATGATCATTTACATAACCCCATATAAATATTGTTTTATTAGAAGATATATATTTAGGTTATATTTTCTTAGACTTTAAATTAAATGTCATTTTCAAACACAAGTGTCTCCAAGGGGTCCTAAAATCGACCAAAGGTTACATATAGTTAGACATATCTCATCTAATAGGGTTAAGACATGTTCTAGGGTAATTTAATATTATGATGGTATTATTTTGCGCCCTTATGTCTATAAATGCTCTTTAAGCATGGTAAATAAAATATTTACTAATGTTACTATTCATAATGTCTAAAAATAATGTTACCTATTTAAACAATTTGAAATTAATTATACGAAATATTTAATCCATTTTTTCAAATTCAAAACATAGAAGTAGAAGAAATTAATTTTAAATTAATCCCTGTTGTCAAAACCAGAAAACGTGTTTTTATTATGTAAAAACTACCAAAAGAATGACTTGTGTTTATGCCCAATTTCAAAGTGAAATTACATAAAATGAAAAAATTGGATTAAATGATAAAAATATAATCCAATTAAAATTTAAAACAATTTATAAATACAATATATATATAAATAAAATATTTTAAAAGAAATATTTGAACTAAAATAAGATATTTTTAATTATTCATTAAAAATGATCTTTAGCATAAAAACCCCCAAATTTCATCAAAAGTAAATTTTAATTTTATTATTATAATGAACAATTTTATTTTGTTAAAAAAATATAATGGTTTAAAAAATTATATTTAAAAAGTGATTTCCATCAAAAGGTAGTAAAACTGCATTTTTAAAAACATACTTCTCTTATAAATAAATGAATATATTCTTATATCATATCTCTAAAACTTATAAGATGAATTTAAAAAAATACATTGAATATATATCATATATTTTCCCTTAAATAAACATATATAAATAGTTATATGAATACCCAATCATTCTCTTTTAAATAGGTTTTCATAACAAACATCAATTATATTCAATTAGTTTTTATTCCTATTTATAATACATTTGGTAATAAATGAATCACCATTAACCCATGTGTAAAAAATATTTCCAAATTCAGTTGTAACTATTCATTCCCACAATTCCAATGGCTATGCGTTATATAGCATATAAAATAATAATAATATTGTTGTATTATTTTTTAGTATAACTCAAGGTTGGGTGAAATGTAAGATTCTGTAGAAGCCTATTGTTGCGTGTCGAGTACACTATATGAAAAATAGTCCCCTATTACATAAAATTAATATCTTATTAATAAGTGTTAAATAATTAAAAAAATATTATCATATAAATTCATTGGTCATTACATCCTTCCCTCCTTTTGGAAATTGCGTCTTCACAATTTTAAAATTGGGCTCAGAAACATCATTAAATGTCCCACATCGGAAAAAAGTCAATAAAAATATAACATTAAAAGAAATAAATGGAAGTAAAAATGTCACCCGAGATAACACATATTATAATTCCATGAAAAAATGTATATGGAAGAGAAAACTAACCATCATGTTCTGATGGAGAGTGATAAAAAACCTGATCAAGAAAAAGTTAACCACTAGAATGAAAAAACCATGTGATAGGATAAACGATATTTGATTCCCTTGTCAAAAAAGTAAATGAACAATATTTTTTATAAGTTCTATTTCATAAATATGGAGAAATTATTTATGAGATTGACTAAGAAAATAATGATAATATAAATACATTTCATGTAGAGTTTCATCCCTTAATAAATTTCATCCACAATCTCATCTTTTCTCCAAACGATGAGTATTCAATATGACTTGGTCATACCTGATGCACTAGAATAAACTTATAGGGAATCACATAATCCAAAAAAGATGAACTATATGTTTCCCTTTATTTATACATTAGCCACAACCAAAATGGATAGTACAAGATCAGATAATCCATAAACGGATAATCATTTATAAATATAAATACTACTCTTAATCTCTGAAATTGAATAAAAAATAACCATAGTTCAATACAGACCATTGAAAACAAAATTTCCCTTAAAATTTATCAAAAAAATACAAACTATGTTTGAAACCCAAAAATTAGAATGATTTGATCACATACACTTCCAAAAAAATGATAACATTTTTCTTCAAATAACATATGCTACTCTTAAATTCAAATACTAAAAATTAATTCACCTAATCAAATTTAATCTATTATAGGTTAATCATTTACATAACAAACCCAAATCACTATATGTCCACAATAAAAAATAGATTATTCCAAAATATAATTCCACCATTACCCCTCAAATGAAATCCCAAATTATTCTATTTTTATTCACCATATATTGTTCCCAATGAACAAATGTCTTCCAAAATAAACCTTATCACATAATCACCAAATCATTTTCTGATAATAAGGATTTCCATTTCATAAAACATATGATCCCAAATAAAAATATTATTGATCAATAAAATCTTTTAACTAAAAAAAATAAGTCATACTGACTAGGGACTTCACGTAGGCTAGTGGTAGGTGATACACCATTGTTTCCCTAAGGTTGTGGGTTCGATTCCAATTTACATGTCGAACGCAAAGGGTTGTCACCCATCCCGCAGGTTTTCCTTTTTCTAAAACCATATAATTCTTATAACATTCTAAAAAATAAGTATATTTCCTCAAAATAACCATAACATATTTTATCCTCAAAGGTTGTCTAATACCATTCATTTTGTATCCCAAAATGAAATAACCATTTCTCACCAAAAATCAAGAGATCATATGAACCCCAAATGTTATTCATTATGTCCACACTAGAAAAGATAATTCTTTCTTGAATAAAATTTTCACATATCAAACCTCAGGTTTACACATACTCTAAATGGTCTTCCAAAGTAATGCAATCATAAAAAGAGCATTAATACTTTTAAGCATTTCATCATCCTAAAACCAACCATAACTCATGAATCCCTTCTGTGTAGAATTATTACTCATTAAACGTTCTTCTTGATCCGTTAACTGTTGTTTTTAATCTTATTTCATAATACTTCTTCCCTACAAACACAATCATGAATCATATCCTAAGATTCAATAATGTCAAAACATCAGATACGGAATGATACATATGTTTCATTGGTCATCGTCAGTTTCCAGAACCTCAATGGGAATGTAATTAATAATTGGTAAACATATATTGGTACGTTCCTAGTGATTCCATTCACAAAACTTATTCATAATAAATCTATTTGTATAATGAAAATACCAACCACATTTAAAACATTCATTTGATCCCCTAGAAATAAATTCTTTCCCTTTGCTGTAGTTAACTTCACCCTTCCTTTTTCATTGGTAGGATATTGCATTAAAACCTTTGTTTCCACATCTATAGAATATTCCCGTCCCATTGAATAATTTTCCTATGTGTGTTTATAATAATCATGAACACATAAGTTTTTTAATATACATACCATTAATAATATTAACTAATCATCTATAGGGTTTTGTTTCCCGCATATACGATGCCTTATAAAAATTCAAATTGTCAAGTGGTCAATCATGACTCTAGATAGATTGTTAAGAATAACCACAAGATTTCTCATTGTAGATCCCATTTCATTTACGTACACATTCAAAAAACAGTCACAATATTCTTCACATACATTGTCACATTGGTTCCTTCTAGATTCATCCATCTTCTAAAACCCAGAAGAATATTGTGAGTACATTAGAAAAATCATCATATAATATATTATGAGGAGGGTAAATACAAAGATATTATTACTCATGTTATCATAAAATCATTCGAATTATCTAAATTTATTATTAATATTTATAATATAATAACCATTATGTATATTTCACTTATGCCTAAATAACACCCTAACCTATAATGTTTTCTAAAATGACCTCTAATACCAATTGTAATGTCTGATCCAAAAACAATATGTATTCTTGAATGAAGTTAATAATTCACATTGAGGTTATTTTCATGTTTATGGCTTTAAATAATTATGTCATAACTTATACATAAAATCTATATAGTTACAAAGTAGAAACATCTACTCAATATCTACAAAACAAAATTGTTTAAAAGAGAACATTGTTTTGTGTCATTCTTAAACATCACATCTTTTCCTTGATTACATTATTGATTATATTCTTCTTTACGTCATGTGAAAAACATTTCAAAACATGGGATGAGAATAAACATCTTAGTAAGGGTAACATAAATAAGGAGAACTGTTAGTTCTTCAAAAAAACATGTAATCCATTAATACATTTACATAAAGTAATACTTTTCAACATAATGAAGTAGAAAAAACACTTCACTGAATATAATTTCATTGAATTTCATTATTAAACCAAAATATTCCCATAAATCCCACATAAAACAACGTATAGAATATAATGGTAACTTGGGAAACAAAGGTACTGAAATGGAATAACCTTGCTGTTGACTTCCACACATATCTCTAAATGTCATAGCTATACAACTGACTTCCATACCCAATGCATTGGTGGTTATAACGATACCACACTTCCTTGGTTCATCCTGGAACAAAACTTCAATTTTTTTATCACATAACCACCCATAACTGGTTTATCACATAACCACCCATCAAATGGTCAAGTACCATTATACAATCATAACACATAAAATATTTCAAATATCAACATTTCGCAAATGACATTTCATTTTCTATCACAAGAACTCATTTCAAGATATTCAAATAATCAATCCATTTAAAAAACAAACATCAATATGAAAACAAACAAAATGAAAATAAGTAATTTATTTTACTTTTGAAAAAATTAAGGCATATAGGGGAAGAAAAAGAACAAGTACGGCAAAAGAGATGTCATTTCCTTTAAAAACGTTAAAATCATTCCTTTTACTATTTAATAAAATTCTTCATAGTAAAAATATTTTCATTGAATAAATTTAAAATTAAAGGAGGTTTATTATACACCGTTTAAAATACTGAGGTGTATATTATCGAAACATGCCTTAATGAAAGGAGACTGTGATGAAGTCTCTTACCTCGAGTCGGACTTGTCTGGATCATTATTTATATTCCTCAAATTGGGAAAATTGTTATGAATTCAGCCAAAGGGATTTATTTAATTTCCTTATGTCAAGGTAAAGGAATATAAAAGGAATATAGGAATGTTGGGAGCTTATTCTAGTAGATTCTAGAAGAGAAAAGGGGCTTGATAGATGTGTGTAATGGTTAGAGGTGGTTAGCTTTTATAAGAGTGAGGAGGGGTACTTTTGGAATGTCTTGAAGGATAATTTTTTTATAAATTGAATTTAGATTTTTCAAAAGGTCAAAATATCATTTAATTGAATGATAAGATTAGTATTTTTCTAAATAATCTAAACTAATAGGTTTTAGACAAGTTTTATTTTCAAATATAACGTTATCTTTTATCTTTAACACTTAGTTAACTAATTTATCTATTACCATGTCTCCTTGTATATTCATACTACATGGTTAATATAGTTGCCATAAAATTCCAATAGCACCTCTAGGGGTTAATTAATTTAATTTACAACATTATATATGTCATTTAAAAGAATATTATATTTTCAGTACTATTATATGATTTTATTAAATAGTATTTTTTAAAAAAACTCATTTATGTCAATTTTTATACAATTCATATCATGAATTTTGTAAAAAAATTAACAACATTATTCTTTCAAAAAAACCTAATAAATTAAAATAGAACAAGCCATATTCATTCCTAAAATTCTTGGATGTCATAAAAAGTATATAAATAAATTTATTTTAATAATTATATTTTCATTTTTCTAAATAATTTATTAATAAGGTAATCACTAAAACATGATTATGTTATAAATACATTTATTTATTTAATATTTAAATGTTATAAATAAAGTACCATGATTTAAGAAATAGTTTTATATTTCTAATAACTATTTATAGACTAATTTATCACTTATATAAACCCATATATTAATTTTTTAGTAAAATATATTTGTTTAGGTAATATTTTATTTAACATTAAATTTAAAGTAATTAAATATCATTTTCACACACAAGTGGCTCCATTGGGTCCAAAAATATACTCGAGGATCTTTGTGGTTTCAAATATCTCATATAAAAGGGTTACAACATGTTTTAAGATAATTCAATATTATTATAATAATATTTTATAACCTTATATACCATATTTACCCTTTAACCGTGGTAAATAAAATATTTTTTAAAGTTACTATTCATAATGTGTAAAAATAGATTATACCTATTTACACAATTATAACCTAAATATTCCAAATATGAAATCAAATTTTACAAATTAGAAGAAAAAATGTTTTAGAAATTATTTTGAAATTAACTGTTGTTGTCAAAACCAAAAAGCGTGTTTTTAAGAAGTAAAAAACCTCCAATGATTGACATGTGTTTATGTCCAATTTCAATGTGAAATAAATTTCAATGACCAAACATGGAATAAATGATAAAAATATATTCACAATAAACATTATAACCAATTAAATTTATAATGTAACTATATAAAAATATTATATAATAAGGTAGTTCTGAATTAAAATGCAGTATTTTCAACTATTCATTAAAAAATTAACTTTTGCAGAAATTTACAAAAATTTCATCCAAAGTAAATTTTGATTTTCATATTATAAAATAGAAGTGTATTTTTTCAAATAAAACATATAAATGTTTCCAAAAATATATTTAATAAGGGTCCTCAATCAAAATGCGGTAAAACAACATTTTTTAAAAAATATATCTTTTATCTGGAAAAAATGAATTTTTTATTATATCATAGCTAGAAAACATATAAGTTGAATTTAGAACATTACATTGAATATATATTATGTATTTATCATTAAATATAAATCCATGACATTAATATGAAAACACAATTATTATATTTTAAAAATGTTTTCGTAAAAACACATATATTATATTCAATTGGTTTTTATTTTCATTTCTAAAAAATTTGGTAATCGATGAATAATTATTTAAACTTGTGTAGAAAATATTTTAAATTTAATTTGATAATATCCAATCCCTTCATTCCTATGGCAAGGAATTAACAACCATTTAAGTTAATAATAGTTTTATTTTATTATTTTTTAGTATAACATGATGTTGTGTGCAATATCAGAATATGAAGAAGGACGTTGTTGCATATTGAGTACGCTATCAGAAAAAAGTCCCATTAAACCTCAATTTAATATCTAATTCATATGTATTAATAGAAATAAAAAATTATTATAATGTAAATACCTGGGTCATTAAAAGGAATCCGTGTTAGTTAGTCTTCTTCAACACTGACCAATCCATTGCTCCATATCCATCCAATCCATAGATCTAGCACCAAGACACCAATTCTAGTGAGTATTGGTGACTAATATATCCCAGTGAGTCATAGATCTAGCAGCAACCCATCTATTCTAGCAATCCATATAAATGGGAATAAAACAAAACCCTTTATAGGGGAACCCTCCATCCATGGGTTATGTATGAATAAAACATTGGATAATGGAAGGAAAATGAATAAAACATTCACTTTTAAATATACATTTATTATGTCATTAACAATTATACATAAATCAAAATCATTATATGACTTTGAAATGATGGATTTGAATGCATAAACATCAATTTTTTCACATTTTTGTTTACAAACATAAGAATTAACATTTTCCAATTTGAAGTGTTCTCCATGAACTTTTGAAAAACATAGGCTTTTAATACTCTAAAAAATATTTTTTAATAACATGTCACTCCACAAGTTAACTAAAAGGTATTTTGGATAGTTTATATTTTAACTCCACCTATTCATTTTAACAGTGCATAAATATTTTTCCACAGATGCGGTTTTTTACTGTTCATTGTTTCAAACTCCAACTAAATAAAAACAGAAATTATAAAAAATATGTCAACATGAAAAAAACCAATCAATAAATGAAAAAATTTATGCGAAATCCAAAATTAATCAAGGTAGGTCTGACCAATGTGCAATAAATAGAAAAAGTATTTGAATTATTGAAAAAAACAACAACATTCATTATAAATGAATAGAATGAGCTTGAGTCAAGACTCATTAATAAGGTATTCAAATTCAACCATTATCCCAGATAGATTCCAATAAATCCCTAAAAAATTCACTAGCTTGTACCATTTATATTTTTTTAATAAATTCCATGGAATGTAAAAAAATAGAGTGTGAATACATTTAATTCATAGATATTGTATCAAATTTCAATGAAAATAAATTTAATAAATAATCTAAGTTAATGTAAAAAATTAATGAGAAATATACTTATAAAATTAAAAACAACATGGTTATAAAGGTTAAATAGTAGAGAACATGCATTGAATAAAGGATTCATATGTTTTAAATGAATATATTTTTGTAATTCTATAGCTAGCAGTGAAATATTACATTATTTTGTTGTCTCTGATATCATACAAAATACTATAAAGTAATAATAACATATTAAATTACATGACAATGTGATTAAAATTAACTAAATAAATGTATTGAAGAACAAGAACACCACAAACTGCAAACATAGATTAACGAAACGAGTTAGTAGAATTGATATAACACCACATATATTAAATATATTTACCTTAACTAAACATTGAATAATATTAATTATAAAATATAAAACATCCACAAAATGTATGTATTGTTATAGTGTCTTTTGAAACTGGGAATAATAAACTACTAGTTGATAAGAAATCTCCATTATCTCCCACTTTTATTGTCATAATTGGACCCCATTTTGACATATCTTACTTAATAACCATCTTCATGTCTTGGTAAAAAGAAACCTAGGAAAGGGTGAGCATAGATTCTAAATAATTGTAAACATGGTATATACCAGTCATAACACATTCATAATATAATAGAACATAAAAATTGGAAGTATTATCCTATATATAAAATATCGTGATATCATGCCATGGGATAAATCATTAAAGCTCTTAAGAGTAAATAAACGTAACAAAAAATTTCATAACATAAGACATACTATTTTTTCATACACATAAGCATTGAAAATAATTTCATAGTAGTCAAGGAGCATTACTAAGAACAACATTTTGGGCAATGTCAATAATTGAACTTAGTTTACTTGTCATTCATACCCTACATTACTAAACTGCATTTAATTACCCTTCCAGTCATGTCTATATCATGAGGTATAAATCATTACCCAATTCATTTAAGGGAGATATATGTCCCACCAATATTATAATTAAATCATAATTATGTCCTCTAAAAATCTAAAAACATTCACCATAGCATAACCTACAGAATAAAGTTGGTTTGTTAAATATTATTCCATGATAACATATTCCAAGTCAAACAAAGGGATTTATCATTACCATTCCAACATAAAAACAATAAAATCATTGTAATTATAGAGATATAATCATATCAAAATAGCCAAAATTTATTCTTGTATGGAAAATAGTTTTTAAATAACACATAAAATTAATTCTAATGGATAATATCCTTTCTTATTCAAAAATGGTTTATTTTCTGAAAAAGAAGCAATATTTTAAAAAGAAAAAATTTCATTGAAAATAAACATGAAAACCTATAAGGGAATAATCATGGAAATAAGGTTTCCTGAAATAATAAAAATTTATTCATGCTCTGTAAGAAAAAAATTCCTCTTGTGCTTTTTTCAAGAATGTCACAAAGTACCTCTCACCGAAAATTAGAAAAGAGTCCTTTCATAATTTTTAATAAAAAATCACCGATGGGTAAATTTAATATTAAAAAAAATTATACGAATAAAAAAAATATTACATATTTTGGTAAAATGTATATAGATGATATATTTACGCCTATAAATATATAAATTTGAACAATCTCGAATAATAATAAAATTGAAAAATTATCCCATACCATAGGTCTAATAACATTCATATGTATTTGAACCTCTTATATAATGATTTAAATAATATTATTGAATTATTATAGATTTATATAAATCATTATGATATCATATATGATCATATTATAATTCATTTGTAGTAAAACTTGTTTTTTACTCGTTATTTGTGTATTAACTGTCATATGTTCTTATGAATGTGTTCTTAGATAAGTTCAGCTTCCACTTATTACATTATAGTTAGATCATTTATAGAATATTATTAGTCTAATATATATCATACTTATACATTGAATTCATTTTTATAATGATGGTTTAATAAAGATCATGTAGAATGAATCACATTTCATCATGGAGACTGTAGGCTGTCTGTAAAGATAAGCGATGATACCATTCACATATTTGTTGAATTGTATTGAATTGAATGGTTTAAAATGTTTCAGAAACTGTATCATGTTATAATAATCATATATATTTATTATTTACATCTTTATACTCATAAATGTAAGGTGTTTTTGAAAATCATATTACCCCATGGTGTGGAGACAGTATGTCGTACGTATGCATGCAAGGTGATTTCATTTTTCATAGGATGGATAGAAAGGTAGAATATGATTTCCCTTATTATAAAAACATATAAGTATGTGAGTGACACTGATGTTATTATATTATAACGAGACAACTAGGTAAAAGGATGTAGGAGAACAAAGAAGTTTTAATGAATCAGGATAAGCGATTACCTCTTCCTCGATGTGATTTCTCTAAATTCTTTAATAGATCACTATAGTTGGTCACTGAATAATTTATGATCCAACAAAATGAAAATAGTCATGTTGATAAGGGAATATGTTAGGTAATGGATGAGATTAAAAGATCCAATTAAAGTGAAGAGTTGAGGGAGGAGGTTCCCTTTTATAATTGAGCTGAGGGGCACCATTGGAAATTCCTATAATATTTAATAAAGATAAATTACATTTTTCCCAAATGCTTTGAAATTAAAATTCATATAAGATAAGATGAGAATAGTTCTAAATCCTCTCATATAATTATTTTTTCACATGTATTTATTTTAATTGAGACTTTATATTATCAGTCGACCATTAATTATTTTCTTTTAATTTTAGTTATGGAATAAAAATCTTAAGTATGAAGAGGATATAAATTTTATTATATGGGGTATATATTCAATAATTGGACACCTTTCGAACATATAGAACTTATAATAGTAAATTTTCTATTTTAAAATATTTCAATGTTTTTTAAATAATTTAGTAATTTTCTATTTTAATAAAATATCAATTATGTCAATTTTTACACAATTATTTTTATTGAATTTAAATAAAATATAAAAGGATAGAAAAATTCGAAAAACCTCATATAATAATCTTATAAAATGTAATATTAACATATAATAATAATTTATTTCATAAACTAGGTCATTTTGTTTCATATTTATAGTATCATTTATTTGATTCATTCATTAATAAAGCAATAATAGCATCCTCATCATGTCATAATTAACTATAATTACATATTATATAAAAATTAAAAATAAAATACCATGATTTAATAAATATTATTATATATCAAATTTATATTTATAGTCTTAGATATCACAAAAATAACCTCATAATAATGGTTCTTTAGTAATAAGATATATGTTTATAAAATATTTTCTTATACTTTAAATTAAAAGTTATAAGAGTCATTATCACACCAAAGTGGATTCTAAAGGTAAAATTTGCATCTCATGGATTTTATTGGTCGAAAATATATATTCCAATACAATTATGGCAATTGTTAGGATAATTTGATAATTCTATTTTAACCCTTAATTACTTTTTTACCCATTTTTCATATTAATAAAAATTACTGAATTTATTATGCCTAATTAACCAAAATAAATTTATAATATTTACATAATTAAAATGTAATGATTCAAAATATGGATTCTATTTTTCTATATTAATAATTATAATGATTCAGTAACTATTTTGAAATTAATCTTATTGTCAAAAAGATAAAATGAGTTTTAAAATCAAAACAATCAAAAAAGATTGAAATGTTTTTACATTTTAATACATTATAAAATTAATTCTAATGAAATAAATTATATTTAATGATTAAAATATATTATATTTATACTTTAAATAATTAATTATTTTTATTTAACAATATAAATTATTTTGATGAAAAAGTTGTTTAAAATTAAAATTTAGTTTATTTTTATTATTTATCAAAATCTGAATGTAATCAAAAAAATATTAAAATTTCATCGAAAGTAAATTTTTATATTTTTTCCAAAATAACATGATTAATTTATAATTTAAAAAATATTAATGTGTGAAAATATCAATTTAAAAGGGGTTCTCGAATAAAAGGAGTAAAATTCCATTTTTGAAAAATATAGGTTTTTATACATCAAATATGGTTTATTCTTACCCTATAAAGGTCATTTTATATGAAGGGTGGCTTGTGGTTTATTTAAATTCACGATTATGTGCATGTAAAGATACTAATAATTTAAAATAATTTAATGAATATATTACATAAAAACATAATTTTGTTACATTCTACCCCCCGTAAACTAAATTTCACCATAAAAATCATCAATAGGAAACACATACAAGAGGATATTTATCCCTCATCATATCTTCATGTATCCATGTGGCTTACTGAAATTTTTTTTCCACTTTAAATATTTATCATAGTGAGTGGCCTGGTTTCGTAGAACTTTTTATCTAAGATATAGATTCTTTATTAGTTTTCTTCATTAGGATGATCTCTCTCTAACGCTATGAATTCAGAGTTTAGTACATGGGAAAAATTATATATATACTTTCTCAGAAGGGATATGTGGAAGGAAAAAATAAGTTGAGATATATTCAATAGAAGTGCCAATCAGTATGATACCTTCCCAAAATGACCCATAACTTCAAAAGGACCGATAATCCTAGGGCTTAACGTACCCTTCTTTCCAAATATCATTAATCCACTCTATAGAGATATTTGTAGAAATTCCTTTTCAACCACTTAAAACTCTGAGTATTTTCTTCTTTTTTAGAATAACTATTTCTTGACTCTGTGCTACTATTTTTTATTGTTGAATAGATCTTACCTATTATGACATTTTATTGTCAAGTTCAGGTCCTAATAGATTTCTCTACCCAATAGCATCCCAAAAAATTGATGTTATTTCCATCCTTTCATAGAGGACTTCATAAGGATCTATATGAATACTAGAGTGAGTGATGTTGAGGTATGAAAATTCATCCAATGTAGTTATTGATCCCAACCACCATTTAAATCTTTAGAGAAATCATGCCACATATATTCCAGAGTTTGAGTTATCCTCTTAGACACACCGTCTGTCTGAGGATGATATGAAGCACTGAAAGTTTCCATGGTATCCAAATCCCCCAGAAGACTTCACTTGAACATCAAGGTAAATCTAGGATCCCGATCACATATAATGGAAAGTGGTACTCTAAGAAATATTACCACTTCATTTAAATATAACATGTAAATTAGATCAATGGAAAAATAATCTGTAATAGAAATTAATTGTGCTGACATCGTAAGGCAATCAACTATAACCAATATAGAATTGTTTTCCTTGGATGTTTTGGGATGTCTAACGACAAAGATCATTGGGATGATATCCTGTTTACATTCACATATAGTTAATTGTTTTAACATCCCTATAAAATTTTGTCTCTTATACTTAACATGATGACAAACCAAGCATCGAGATACACATTCGACATCATCTCTATTCATTCTATACAATCAGAAATACTCTTTCTGGTTCTTGTACATCTTCATGATTCTAGAGGGAATAGAGAATGAATAAATATCAACCTCATCCAATATATCCTTCATTAATTCTGTTATGGGAGGAATACAAACCATATTCTTAAAACTTATTATTCCACCACAATCATGGATTAAATTTGGATCATTTCTCACCTTATATTTTAGCTCTAAATCTTCCTTCTACGACTCCTTAATCTTCTCATGAATATATTAGATTTCTCTCGTTCCTTTAAAATTTCATGATCCATCCTTTTTAAATTCATAAATGTTGTATATTTTATGACCCTCATCATGAATATGCTACCATGGTCTTGTCGACTCAAAGCATCTACCACCTTTTTCACTTGAACAGGGTGGTAATTTATTGACCAATCGTAATATTTATTCAACTCCAACCATCTTATTCGGTGCCTATACAACTCCTTTTGTGTGAAAATATACATTCTTACTTTAGGAATAGTATAAATATCACAACTTACACCATAACGATATTGCCTCCATGTCTATAATGCAATGATTACCACTGCTAACTCCAATTCATGAGTTGAGAAATTTTTTACATGGACTTTCATATACTGTGAGAAATAATCTATCACCATTTCATTTTTTCTGAGTACACATCCCAACCACTTCTTGAAAGAATCACTGTAGATCTGAAACCGTTATCAACTATAGGTAGTGTGAGCGTAGGTTCAATAGATAACATTATTTTTATCTCTTTCAAATTCACTACACATTCCTCCATCCATATTAACATAACTCGTTTTTTATTAAACATAGTGAGTGGATTAAATAATCATGAAAACTCTTTATCAAAACCTCTAAAATATCCCTCAAAACCATGAAAAGTTTGGATATTAGTTAAAATTATTGGTCTCAATCATTATTCAAAAACATTTTTTTAATTGGATGCACATATACCCCATATCTTAAGACAATGTGACAAAACATTTAACTTCCTAAATCCAAAATATACAGTTGTCAAATTTTTCAAAAATATTATCCATTATCAACACCTTTAGTTCAATTATCCTATGGTCTCTATGTTATTCATTTATATTCAAATAGTCAAGAATATTATCTATAAATACCACCACCAACTACCAAGGTAGTCTCTAAAGACAATATTCATTCTATCCCTGAAGATAATGGAAAAATTAGTATGACCAAAATGCACCACTATAAATTCATAGTGTCCATACCTTGTTATAAATTCAATAATTGATATACCCTCCTTCTTGAACGATAATTGATGATATACTTAATAATGATCAATATTAGAAACATATTTAACTCTGCGTAGTTGTTATAATAAGTCAGCAATGTGTGGAAGATTATATTTATTCATGGCAGTGATCTTGTTAAGATCTCTACAATAAATAAAAATTATCATTGATCAATATTTTCTATAAAAAATAGAACATGTTCTCTCTAAGGTGAAACACTAAGGTGTATGAATCCCATATCAAGACCCTCATAGAGTTTATTCATCAATTACTGAGACTCAATTGCAGCCATTCTATAAGGTGTCTATGAAATAGGCATCACACCCAGTATGAGTTATATTGAAAACTAAACATAAAAAATTATAGGAAGACATAGAAATCCATTTAAAAATAAATCCTATATCTCTCGTACAATGGTTGTATTTTAATTATTTAGTTTCCCCTGACCAGTTGAGATATATAACCCTCAATTATAGGAATAACGATACATAATGGGGAAAAACATTCTAATGGAAGGTTATATTCTTACATAAACTAATAATATGATCATAGATTAGTCTGTAATATGAAATGTTTCTTCTGTTCCTTGTGAATTGATATGTGATCCATATAGAGATGGCCAATCCATTCCATGAATCAAATGAAATTCCACTATAGGAAGGATCACATGGTTCGTGGGAATCACATTCCCATTAACATAAATTGGAGAAATATTATATACTTTTGATGCAACCATTGTTCCATGTGGAGTTGTCACAACTAACTCAAAATGTAATTATTGAGGTAATATGGTGATTCCCTTATAAATTTATTCATAAATAAAAGATTTTTAGGATGTAGTATCAAATAAAACATTTTCTACTTTATAGTGGATGAAAAGTGTACCATTCACTTATTCATTATCATAATCCACAACTCTGATATTTATTTAATGTGACATACTATTTTATTGGCCTTATTAGTTTACAAACATCTACCATCATCAATAAATCTTTGATTAAGGCATTGATTATCCTAATAACCCATATCCTTACACTTGTACCATTGAATTGTAGTAGGATCATTCTGTGTATCCTTTTCCTTATTCTCATCATAATATTTATATTTCCAATAAAATTACCATTAAACTACCTGATGAACTTATTTACAACACATAAATCATATACTAGTCCTTTTAAGACAATTTCCACAATGTTTCTTTCCACCCTTTGAGCATAGGGGGAAACACATCTTCCATTCATTTTCGTCTTTATATTTTCCCTTGAATGAAAATTTTCTCTTCATATCAACCCAATAGGACTGATGGGTTACCACAATCTCCATCCCAACCATGAGAGCTCATTAAACAATTTATTCATAACTTTTGAATTCCCTAATTGATGGTTTCCTTCAGATATTTGGATTTAAGCCACTAAATAATTGGTGAATTTTAATCCCAGATAGGACAATAAGTCTACATTATTACTTTGAGTGTCTTGTAAAAATTTCTTCATGTGTACTGGTGGATTCATTGTATTTTTTCATAATTTCAATAAACTCATTCTCCTTCCTTTTTTGAAAAATACAAGGAACATAATTATTGAAAAATAAGTTCTTGAACCCTTATAATTCAATTGATTCACTTACATATATTTGGAACATATTATTGATAAGGTTACACTATTGATCATCTTCACCATCCATGTGATAAACTCGTAAGATAATTTTGTCTTGTTTTAAGCATTGGAGGACATAAAATAACAATTTAGTGGTACTAATTCATCATTTAGAAGCTACTAGGTCCGAAGTCCCACTGAAAGAAAATGGACTCTGCCTCATGAAGGAATCAATATAATTTTGTTCCCTCTAGGTCGGATTTGGATGTCCTTAATGATTCATAGCTTGACAATGTTTTGTGAGCATAGCTACAAGATTTTCCGTTCTACCTCCCTTAACATTTGTTTTCTCAAGAGGACAATCATTTCATTTCCCATCGCATTTAACATTCACACAGTTCCTTTGGGTCTTATATACTGACATTAATCATGAATCATAATGTGAGAAACACTAATCATAATGTGAAAACAAAATATTCAAGAATTAAAGTTGAATTTTATATACTTTAGCTTTTATTATAGGTTATTATTGTTAATTTTTAAAACTATACGATTATAAGCTATACTTCGACATATCATTTTTGTTCTAACTAAGGTTTTCATATCCTATTTACCAATTTTTAACTATAAATTTTATATAATAACAAGTATAAGAACCCATACATTACCTATATTGATATTACATTAATGATGAATAATATTCATTAAAATAACATCAAATCCCACAAAAGACCGTATATGTATTGTTTATTTAAAAAATTTGAATCATAAAATACTAGTTCATAAGACATCTTCTTTGTATCCCACTAATTTCAACATAACTAGACCCTTTGTTGACATATCTTACTTAATACATTTTTTCATGGACATGTGGAAATAGACATGTGTAAGGGTGATATAAATTATTAGTATGTGTGAATAATTGATATAACAATCATATCCTAATCATAATAAAAAAGAACAGAACATTCAAAAATATTATCTTTCATATGAAAGATCAGGATATCATGCTATGGGATAAAACATGATTGTTCATAAGAATCAATGAATGTAATCCCAAAAGTCATAACTTACGACATGATATTTTTTGGAATACACATAATCAAAGAAAATATTTTCATATTAGTCAAGGCTAATTTCCAAGACCATCATATCAGAAAATATACCTTACTAAGCTAGGTTTACATGTCGTTCTGGCCCTGTATTACGAAACCATATATATATTCCATTCTATTCATGTCTACCTCATGAGATGTAAATCATTAAACAATGAATTTTAGGGAGATATAGGTCTCACCCATATCATAATTAAATAATTATTATGTGTTACACAAAAACATTTAACATTCATCACATCATTACCCATTGAATAAAATGAGTTTCTTAAATATCATTCCACTATAACATAATCCATGAATAACAAATAGTTTTCATTAATTTAATTACATCATAAAAACAATAAAATCATATTAATAATAGGGATAGTTATATAACCCTGTTTTAATAATTTCATCATAGATGTAAAATAGTTTTCATATAATATATGGAATTAATTCCTAAGGAAAATATAATTTCTTCTTTAATGATGTTTTCTTTTCTAAAAAAACCGTGCAATTTATGGGATAACTTCTTCGAAAATAACCTTGAAAACATTTAAGTGAAGCTTAATGTCAATAAGGAGTCATAAAAGTGTAAAAATTCATTCATTATGTATAATTTAAAAAGTATTTTTCTCATAATTTTGACAGTAAGTTCAAAAAGTACCTTGTAACGAAAACCAGAAAAGATTCATTTAACAAAATTTAATAAATATTTTCTAGTGGGTAAAATTGAAATAAATTAAAATATAATAATATAAATAATATTACATATTTAGTGCGCATGGATATTTAAGATATATATAATCCGGTAAATACTTACTAATAAACAATCACAGATAATAATGAGATTGTAATATTAAGCCTTATCTTTTTTATTATATCCTTCATATGTATTTGAACATATTGTAAAATGATATAAATAATGTTATTGACTTATTAAATAACTATAATAATTTCCATTATATAATATATGATCATATTATAATCTATTTTCAGTAACATTTCATTGTTACTTGTTATACGGGCATTAATTTCCATATGTTCATATGCATGTTTTGTCGGATAAGATCAAGTTCCACTTCATAGGATGGTGTTATATCATTTAAATATTGATATTAATATAATATATATCATATTAATTATGTCCATTAATATATATAATGACTGTTTAAGGATGATTATGAAGAATAAATCACATCACATCATATAGACGGTAGGCCTTATATAAGAACAAGTGATCATATCATTCCCATAATTGTTGAATGGTATTGATGTGGATGGTGTATAATATTTAATAATCCCTATAATACTGTAATAATCATATATAGTTAATATTTACACCATTATACCCATCCATCTAAGGTGGGGGGAAACATATTACACCAAAGTGTGGAGACGGTATACCAGACGCACACACGTGTGGTGATTTTGTTTTCCCTAGGATGGATACACGGTGGAATATAGTTTTTTCATAATTTTATAAACTTATATGTATATTATTTAATCCTATGTCATTACTTTATAATGGAAACCCAAATGGAAAGGATGTATAAGAGGAAATAAGATTGATATAATCGGAAGAAGAAATTACCTCTTCCTCGATGTGCATCCTCTAAATTACTTCTTAGAGCACTAGTGTTGGCCGTTAAAGAAGGCCATAGCCTTGATAATATAAATCTAGATGTTTATATGGTAACCTTCAATGCGATTTCCGAGCATGATGGTTAAAATTTAAGTAAATAGGTGATCAAGGAAGTTCCATTTTATAATTGAGTTGAGGGGCACCCTTGAAAATTCTAAAAATAGTACATTAATATTAATTAATTTTTAAGTCTAAATGCTTAGATATTGAAATATTTCAATGGTTAGATTAGTATAGTTCGAAATACTCTCATAAAATAATTTTTATACATATTTAGAGTTTATTTTATACTTTATCTTATCGATTTACACTTAATTATTATCTTTTAATATAAATTGTGGTACCAACAATTTAAGTATTAAGAGGCAATATATTTTTCTTATATAGTGTAAATCTTAAAAAATTGGACACTTTAGTATCTTTTTGTCCTTATCATATTCAATTTTTTATTTGAAAATATTATTATGATTTTTAAATAATATAATAATTTACTATATTTATAAAACATCAATTATGTCAATTTTTACCTTATTAATTTTATTGAATTAAAAAAATATTAATAGAGAGATAACTTCTAACCAAACCATTGAATAATATTATAACATTTCATATTAACCTAGAAAAATAATGTGTGACATAAATTATGTAAATTTTAATTTATTTTATTATTTTTAATTTCATTTATTTGATTCCTTCATTAATAATTCAATCACTCCATCACAAGCGTGTCAAAATTATATTTAATTATTTAATTTATAAATATTATAAATAAATTAACCTGAGGGATGAAATTGTTTTATATTTCAAATTAAATATTATATTCTAATAGATCAGTTATATTACCACATATTAAAAAAAAATTAGTTAGAATATTTCTGTTTATTACTTGTTTTCCATTACATTAAATTAAATGTTATCAGTGTCAAAATCACACCCATGTGGCTTCCAAATGCCAAATTTTTCCCCAAGGGTTTCCTTGGTCGGCTATATCCCATCCAATATAATTAGGACAACTGTTAGGATTTTATTATAATAGTTTTCCTACCATTAATTAATTGTTTTAGGCTTTTACTGTATTAATAAAAATTACCAATGTTGTTATTCATAATTACAAAAAATAAAATATATTTTTTTAATTTATGTAAAATGATTCATAATATGTTGTCCATTTTTTAGAATTTAAAACACATATGTTTTAGTAGTTATTTTAAAACTAATATAGTTTTTAGAAAGAGTGAAGATGTTTTAAAAGCTAAAATGTTGCAAAACATTGAAATGATTTTATATCTGAATTCAATTTAAATTAATGCTAATAACATAAATTATATTGAATGATAAAGATATATACTATTTAACATTTAAAACTATTAAATATTATAATTTATAGTATAAATTAATTTGATGATAAAAGTATCCTCAATAATATTTTTTCGATATTTACTATTCATCAAAATTAGAAAGATATCACAAAGATATTAAAATTTCATCTAAAGTGATGTTTAATATTTTTATTACAAAGAAAAATGTTATGTTGTCATATAATGATTAATAATGTTAAAAAAACATAATTTAAAATGGGTTCTCTATCCAAAGTCATAAAATTAGCCTTTTGAAAAAATATTCGATTTTATACATCCAATATGGATTATTCTTACCCTATGACTAAAATATCCATCGCATGAAATTTGAAAACAAATTATGTATATAACATATATATCTCATTAATTTCTTACAAATAGTAACTCAATAAATTTATTAACATTAAAAAACAAATATATCTATTTTATTTATATTTTTCATAAATAATTGGCAACCAATGAATTCAGAATATATTTTCATAAGTAAGTTATAGTTTTCCCCCTATATGGTTAGGCTATAAAGATAATTTTATACTATGAGAACCTTGGGGTTTGTTTAAACAAACTATTTCATGAAATGAATGATTTTGAATGAAAAACATATTTAATGATAATATTTCATAAAAATATCTAGTTGTTACGACACACCTAGGAATTTCAATTCATACCCATATGTATTTTTCTTTTCAGCACCCACTAGTTTGACACTAAAAAAATAGAAATATAACCGCATTGCATAGGGGATCTTTTGTCTTTGAATTCTAGAGGAAACCTCAACTATTTTTTAAAACCGATGAAGGAACATTATGTCAGGTGTCAAAAATCTAGGACAATATATGTTGGCATTTATAGGATGCCCACCAAAGCTAGATACTATTGTGATCCCACTAATAATACACCCCTCTATATCAAAATTCATCTTCATTTCCTATATCCCACAACTCTAGAAACCCACACACAAAAAACATAATCGGTTCAATAAATAGAAAATCTCTAGGATTCATAACATGAAATTCATGAAAATTAAATAGATTAAGGAATATCTCCCTTTCATTACCTTCATTAATTTAGTCCCTTCAATCCAATACATAATGAAGAAATATAAGAGAATAACTGAAATTCAATGTCACTGCCTAGGTTATCATTCATATGCAAGAAGTCTATATTATTAAAGACATCACTAATCAATGTTTTGATTTATGGCTCCATTATAGAGACACATATTGTAACCAGAGGGGTTTGGTAGAGATTATTCATTAGAAAAATCTTTTCAAGAAATGGATTCACCATAATATGATCCACCTTTAGAATTCAAAAAATATAGTGGTGAACATTCTTTTCATTGTAAAAAAATATTAGAAAATGAAGACAATAGGGAAATAAAATTCAAAAATAGACATTTATATATAAACAATGTAAACGTGGAATTAGGTTTGAAATAATATCCTGTAGAAACTAACCATTATATAATATTCTTCTAGTTAGTGGGATTACCATTATCAATAACCTGACATCTTGAAATCATATCCAAGAACATGAAACCCAATATGTACCATCTGATTTAGTTGGAACATACCCATCCCAGGCATACATAGGTGAAATATATCCACAGTTCCCCATAGTCATTATAGAAACATGGGTTTTATCCCATGTTGGTCAAATCTTGGAAAGACTAAAATAATATATATTTGGTCTGAATTCCTTGTCGAGAAATACGTTAAATGTATTGAGATAATGACATATTACTTGTGACTAATCCAATTCTACTAAATTTAAATGATGGGTACTATGAATCCAGGGTATGTAAAGAACTATACATTGGGATTGAACACACAGATTGTACAGAACATGATTTACATGTATGTTCATAATTTTATAAAATTTTGTAGGTCATGTATTCAATACGTGAGTACATGAACACATTTCCTGGGTATAATTGAACATATGACCATTAGTAATGTGACAAGATGTACATTCCTACAGGGACCCTATAGTCTATGATGTATAGTTCTGTATAGGCATTGACTTAGTGACAAGCCATGTGTCACAAATAATATACCATAATGTACCTAACTCTCTTGTCCATGTGTTTGATTTTTGAATAATTAAACACATTGATTGAAAAATTGAATGTAATATTTTCACTCATGAAGTCTGATACCCTACAAGCATCGTTAGTTACTGATGGGTTACAAATTTTACAAATATATAACACGAATCATAAAATTCACTAATCTACAAGGGAGTATAGTATATGAAAGTCTGAGATCGGACCCATGCATATTATATTAGAGAAAGTTTAAATTTAAAAAAATTAAGATAAACTAATTTTCAAAAATCTAAACAATTGAGCATGATATTTTTGATGAATTTGGGATAATACATGTATAAAAAGGGTTTTGGGAAGAAATAATTCTAGGTTCATGAATGAAAAGGTATAAGATTATAAATTAATAATCACATAATCATGAAAATTGGGTCTTAGTGAGTTTAATGGTCATGAAAATAGACTCCATCCCAATATAACCTTTTTTGCAGTATGGTACTTCGTATCGTAAATGTAGGGTAATCTGAAATCCTTTTTTAAACATAGGGACATTACAAATCCAATGTTCATGGTGGTAGTTAAGTCCCTAGATCACATATTAAGAAAATGTATTCAATCTAGGCAACGGTTATGTGAAATGAATGAAAATAAACCCAATCCAAAACCTCACTCACAATGTTCATTCAAGAAGAATCATGAATGAGGATAGCGTTGATGAGAAAATATGAAATCTCAACATCAATTGAATTAAAATATAAAATACATTGAATGCTTAATTTAACTTCATCATTCTTTCCTCGACACCACGAAATCACTCGATCATGCTAGCCACAAGTGGGTGTAGTATAAATATTGAAATGAAAACTCCTACCGAATGTTGGAGAATATTGTGGTGCACCACCACTATAAGTGACCTTCATTGATGGTTTTCTATCCAGATTATTCTCCCAATGGTTCTTCCATGGGCTCTATTTATAGTTTTTGAATGGGGTCAACCCGTTGCCGATGACAACATGTACTGGAGGTATATGTCGCACACCCTCAATTTCTATATCCTCTGTGTTTATGTGATTCTTCTGCTTATTGTGTTCATTAATTAGAATTTTGACTACCAACACTTCATGAACTAGGGATACATGAAATGTACCCTATAAATATTTATATCAGCAAATATCAGATAAATCTTCTTGAAAATGAAATCTCGTAAAATGTCATGTCTTGTAATGGATTTACACAATGTGTACTTTTCATTCATGTATTGTTAAATTGTCACGAAATGTTCTAGATGTTTCGTACTTCTCCTATGATGTGATGACATGTACTCATGTTCCTCTTGAATTTAGTCCCTATTCCTCCTCAAAAATCTTTTGTCATGCTGGTTAACTTCACTCGTGATGCATAGTGTCTTTAGGCTGTAATAACCATATCTTTTCGTTCCATTTTCATTAATTTTTCATTTCCTTAGATAAAACATAAAACAACACAAATACCCACAAAATGGAAAGAAAATTCAATTAAATGAAAAAATAAACACATTAAGCTACTCAAAAATATATGCCTGAAATACATATATCAAACTCTAATAAAATTTACAGTGATCCCAATAAAACAATTTCTTCTCTGTAGACAAATTAGTCTTATCAGTTTGATGAATTAAATAATATTTGAATATAGAGCTAAAAATCCAAAGAACAAGAAGAAATTATAATATCATTACCATATTGAAGAAATATTTGATTTTTTTTAAAAATATACTATACTCGGCATAGAATCATTAAATAAGGACGATACCAATGGATGTAGAAACGTATCCCACTAATCCATAAATTTTCATGAAGAAGTTTCATACATTAACTATGATGTAATGGAATCCATAATGGATATAAATTAAATCATGTAATATATTCAATTCATATTCAATATAAATTCAATATTTAATGTATATATCATAAATACATTCGAATAATGTTAAAAATTAAACATGATATTTTACATTAAAAGGAAGAATGAATTCATATTATACAAAACTGGGTAAATAGAAACTAATGAGAATGTTGAATAAGATGATAAAATTTAGAAGAGATTATAAGCTCAATTGACCAAATGATTTTGGAAGTGATCATTTTAAGATAAAACAATTGAACTCTTGTAAAATAAACACATCTCATACAAATTATAATTTTTTTGAGTCACATGTATCTGGGTTTTTCATACCCTAATGAGAAGTCTGACATTACATCCCAATTCATCACACAACAACCAACAAGTAAAAAATTTCCATGTTGAATAAATAACTTTAACATAACATTTATTATCAGTAAATAAAAATTAAAGTTCCAAATTTAATAAACATGGTAACTAAAACTAATAGCTAACAAATAAAAAAGAAAATATTAATCATGTATTAACAAAGAAACAACTCAAAAGATAATCAATAATCTAATTAATATTAAATAGGAAATAAACTAAAATTAATGAGTATGAAACAATGATAATTTATAACCAAATAAAAATATCATTGTGATGTTCAAGATATAAATTAAATTCAATATATATATCAATTATTCTCCATAATATTACAAATTAAATAGTTGAACACAATCCATGCACTGTGAAAATTTTTAAATGTATAGACTCAATATCAAATTAAATGGAACAATAGTTGACTAATGTAATAAAATGAATGTAATGAGTATATACACCATTTGGAATGGAAATCATTTATCATCCAAGAAAAAAATGAAGCATTATAAAATTCCACCCACTGAATCCACAAATAGACATCAATAACACAAAAAATTGAAAAACATTGTTCATAAAAAGAATAATGAATTCCATTCTAATTAGATAATTGGGGGTTCATTCATATCAAAAAAATTCAATATCCACCAATTTATGCTAAATTTGTTTATATTGATTGTATATTTTTCTACAATCCATATAATAAATAGATTTTAGTTTATTTAATGTTTAATATGAATAATACATGAATGGGAGTTTGGTCATACCATTTTTCAAAAAAAAATCCATTTATCATCATGGGCTCCTCCCCTTATTCAAAATCAAAGGAAAAGTGTAGCAAGTAACATTAAAGTTTGAAGAGTTATTTTATTCTCAACAAAACAAGTGTATTAGTGAGAAATATATTATATTCCAACATTGGTAACTATTTTGTAGAAGGTTTTCATCAAATTTATGATGAGTGTGGTAGTTATCTAATCTATGAAATATGAAATGTACAATAGATGCATTCACTAAACATTATTATCTATAAATTTTCATATCGTGGTAGAAATTTCAATTCTTTTTTCCATCTAATGAGCTTTTCACAACCTAGCTCGTTTATATTGTACCTAAAAATAAAATTTTCAATTTTTTCATCCATATTTTGAGTGTTGTGGATGAAATTGATTGTTGAAATAAATATTCCCTAAGTAATGTGATGACATGCATATGTTACAGAGATGGGATGATATCGAGGAAATGATTGTATGGCTGGTTAAGGGAAACATATAAATTAATGTGTGGTAAAAGGTTCAAAATGTGATGAAATAATGAAGGATGATGAACCTAATGTCGACGAATGGTGACCAGAATAAGCATAAAACACTCATTGAACTAGAAGAACTGGTTTGTGGGGTCCTTCAGTCGATATATTTTGGGGTGATGAACAGAAGAGTGATGAACGACGACCTGAAGAAGTAGATGAAACCAGTCAAATCATAGAAATTGGTATGCATGTTCTTCAATAGAGAAATTTTGTGGTGCAGGGTTGAGGGACCACTTTTTGTCTCTATTTATTACATATCTTTTTAATTAAATATATCATTTTAATATTTATTAAATGGATAATTTTATGGAAAATATTTTTTTGGGAGATTATAAAAAAATTATTTACTGAAAAACAATTTGGTATAAGAATGATAATGTAAAAGGTCAAAATGGAAGTAAAGGATTTATTGTTAATAATTAGATAATATTGATTGATTCAAATGTTGTAAAAATATGTTTTGGTAATTATAATTTATATCCAGAAAAAAATTAAATATTTTGGAATTACTAGTTTTTAACAACATATATTTTATATATCACAGATTTTATATTTGTATAAGCTATTTTTTGTAGTGTTTGTGAGGGAGATAATATCACATTGGTATATTAAAAATTATTCTTTTGGTACTAAAATATAAGTTATTTTTGTTTAAAATGATGTATAAAATTATAGTAATAAAACCAATATGATCAATTTTTTCCATAAATATAATTTTTTTACCATGTTGAAAATATTCCCAATTTTTCAAGTAGTGGATTTCAATAAATTATCCAGAATAATTTTAATATCTTATTCACATCCTATGAAATATATTATAAAAGTTAATTGAATAGTATTAAACACAATATCTTTCCCGAAAATTCAATAGTAAACATGCACACATCATATATGAATTTAATATAGTCATGATGAAGTGTTTAAAATATGATATGCATACATAAAACATTAGGTCTTCCAATGAGCCCCAAAATTACATATTTACAACAAATAATATAATGGAATATTAATTCTAAGTGTACCCCTTAAATGGATTTAATTATTTCATTTTACTTTTATTTATTTATTTCACCCCCTAAATAAACATTTCATAGGGTTTTAGATCACGAGAAACATAAAACATCTCTTTTAATTAACTATATTTTTTCTAAAAACACATATAACATTAAGTAATATATAATGAACAATTATTTTCATAGAAGTAAAATTATTTCAGAGATATTAATCTCACCATTAGAGATACTTTTCATTCTATGGTTTCATGTAAATATTTCATTAGATTCATCTTTTTGTTTTGAGTCTCACCGATGTCATTATCTTTCTTAATATATAGAACTATTTATTTTCATTGAATAAATTTTTTCATGAAAGTCTTACAAATATTAAATTTATCAATTAGGGATATATCATAATAAAATTACACATCAAATTATAATTTCATTTTACATCAATTATCCTAAAGGACTTTTTTAACTTCATTTAAATTTTTATCATGTTTTAATTGATTTGTCCCAATAATAAAGAACTTCTCTGGGAAATTTACTATCATCATAGAATATCAAATGATTTAGAATAATTGTTTTTAAATATCTTCCCTTTCACAAAAAATGGAACATCTCCTTCCAATGTTTTTAGGATTACATCATCGTTGTGTCCTTTAAAACTACATCTACCACATAGTTATACCAAAACCTAATATTTATTATTCATACAAATATATGTTTAAGATTATGTCATAGATTTCCTATTTTTAGATTTTATCCTCAGAACCACTTTAAAAATCACCTATTTTTTTACATCATTAATGGTAAATATAAATTAAACTATAAATGATATGTTTTATATATATGATTACAATAAAAACCTCATAACACTTAAATCATTTTTTACTAATTTGATTCAAATATTTACATATTTGTGTTATTTGTTTACTATTTAAATATAAGAAATTTTTTTCTTATCTTATATAATTAGAGTAATATTTTTTCATTTCTTTGATGTTGATGATTCCCTTTCTGTATTGATGTTCCAAATATCATCAAATTTGATTTCATATTTCCATTATATGATAAAACCGAAATGTTTTGAAACTAATTATGAATGGATTTACCTTGTTGACATGAACTCTTCTTCTCACTGATCTGAGAAAATTACCAATCTACATTAATATCCTTTGTAAATAATTCTAAAGACTCCTTTAATTAATACTGTTTTATGATACATAAGGATTTTTTTCCCATTAAATTCTTCTTACTTTATATTATGTTTCTCCAAGAGATTTATGAAAATATTATCTTGTTTAGTTTCAAAAATAATGTGCTTCATGATATAAATAATTAATTGAAATAAATTCTTGACATACAATTAATTCTCATTAGTTTCCTTTTTTTATCTCTCAAGAATATTTTATTATTTCCTAAGATATTTTATCTATCGAGGTATAATTTTTATTTTTATTTTATATCTCACTAAGGTTTCTCCTTAATTCTCTATCATCATCATTTCATTTTGAACTAATTCCATTTATTTCATCATAAAAGAAAAAATATTCTATAATTGAATAAATAATTAATTTTTAGTCATTATTTCTAAGTAGATTCTTTTTTACAGCTAAATTTATTATTATACTTATTATCATTGAGAAATTTGGGTTCGTGAGTTGTATCATCATCATCATATTTTAATTATTCTTTCTTCTTCATTTGGAAAACTTTATAAAAATAAAACATAATGAGACCCATGAATTTTATGCATACAAATTACATCCTTTCAGTGGAATATTAAATACATTTAAGAATTATATGCCTAAGGAACATAAATGTTTAGTTTATTTTGAGTCTAGGTATAAAATCATTTAATTTTGTAAATGATTTTCAATATCTCCAATAAATTTCATCCCCTTTATTTCACTTCACAATCAAACCCTTCATAAAACCATTTTTATAACCCAAGGAATTAGAACATAAGAAATTATGAGCACAGGTGTTTTGTAATGGTAGCCAAGGGATATTAGTATTCATAACATGAATATTGGGTTATGGGAGTATGATCTTGACATTTGAAAACCAAAGAATTTATATCAATGGTCAATATATTCAGTGATGTCCTGAATATAGGATGTTCATAAGACATAAATCACGATTAAGTATAATAACATGATTTTTGAGAGAATAATGAATTTCATAATATTTAAATTTGTGGCGAAAAAATTTGAATATAAAACCATATGTCATGGCCACCCAATAATATACCTTCTTTGGGCATGTGATGACATATCTAGTACTACCATTTAGGCTTGGGATGGCCTCCCGTGTAAACTATTTTTGTCTTCGGATAACCTCTTATATAATATATATGATAGCATAAAAAATTAACCATTATCCAATACATTTGAGGTATATAATGGTCCCACATATCTACCAATCCATTTATTGATGTGCCACATGATCGTATAAAATTAATTATTTCAAAATCCATGAAATGAATTGGGTTTCGTGGAAAATTTCATTATACCATAACCCATTTAAAATAGTTACATTCATAATCAGTTCATCATTTAATCATATCATAACCCATGGAGTCGATATGGGTTTCATAAAAATTTCATCATATGAAAACCTTTTGAACGGATATAGATTCCATAATAATTTCATCATATCATCAGTTCATAACTAACAGAAAAAGAAATAAGATTTATGAGAACTTTTTCACGGTATTACCCATGAAATTTAAACACATTAAATTAAAATTGTATATTAATAAACCCTTAAAATAAATAATAATAATTGTTTAATTTGTTTATATGCCATGAATGAAATGAGTTACATCAAAGGATATCATCTTAGATGAAAACTTATTTTGAAATGTAAATCACATTGGAATTTCATGAGGGAGATAAAATTTTATTGAAAATAAATAATTAATACTTAATGATTTTTGAAATCCTTTTCTTTTAAAAAATCTTAAAAATTATAATGGAATATTTAATGATCATTTAAAACATTTCAGGAAGACAATATACCTCATACTTTGAAAACACTTCTTGAAACATATTTTTTTAAAAATCCCTTCCATTTAAAAAAATTGTCAATTTATAAGGTATCCTTCAATGAAAATAGTTTTTATCATTATTGTAAATTCATCTCATTTCATACACAATTATTCATTTTTCATTTTCGATAAATACAAAACATGAATTAATTTTGGAAATTTCATTGAGATTCCATTTTAATATTGTTTTTTAAATGTTGATAATGGGTAAAAATTTCATTAATAAATCATTTTAAATTAATATTAAAAAAACTAAATAATTATTTGAAACCATGGCCTTGGATGGAAGATGTTTTTTGACTAAAAAGGAAGTCCTTCTTAAATCACAATTTTATAAATCATGAGTATATAAATAGAGGGATTATGCTATTGCTAAACTGTTTGGTACTCCAATCAAACTGGATTAGGCCACCATTTATTTGACAAGGCCCTCGATTGCAAGGGTATGCACTGAGATTGGTCTCTCTAAGGTCCTTCCAAGCTATTTTTGGATTCAAAATGGGGACATAGGTTTTGTTCGGAATGTAGATCTTCAAAACCTTCTGGAATATTACATCAAATGTCTTAAATCTGGTCATCTTCACAAGAATTTTGGAAAATATGATGCTCCCCCTACTATGTTGTTAAAGTAATTTTGGGTGGAAAAGTTTCCAAGAAAACTCACAACTCTCAGAATTCTACCTCTATTGAGGGACAAATCTCAGCCCCTTCTAAAATCACTAACAATTCTAATCATCCAAGTACCTCTAAGGTGTCTAATGATCATCTTAGAGAATCTAATTTGGAGGTCAAGGATGATAAAAAATATTCTCATATCTCTGAGAACCAAACTACAGATTTTTTCACGTCTATTTTTAATGCTACAGAATCAATTTCTATGGATAATAGGGTTACTCAACAAAATGATGTTTATAAGAATGCTTCTGTTCAGCACATCATATAAAATCACAATCTTGGTGATTTCTCATTTAATGAGACAGAAAATGGTTGTCCTACTCAATCTGTTAATACAAATCAAGAGGTATATGGAAAGGTCCAAAAAGATGGTTCTGATTGCAGTTGATCATCAACTGAGGAGGATGATAAGCATGGACAATTAGAAGAAGAATATTTGAAATCCATGGCTTGGAAAGGAAAAAAATCAGTTTTAGATGCAGATGGTTTCATCACACCAAACCAAAAAAAACTAGAAGTCATAAGGATTACTCTCAAGTAGAAGGAACCATCACCAATAGGTCGACTGAGGTCAATAAAAAGGTTTCCCCTGAAAAAGAGCAAGGAAAAGAAAAATCTGAGAAATCTAGCATTGTTTTATATCACTTCTCACAGCATTTCACAAAAGAAGAAGTACAAGATTTTCTTGCTCATATGAGAATGCAACAAGAATTGTTGTAACAGGAGAGACAAAATGAAACTCTTAATGAATAACAGTTTCAAGATGCTATGAAATTAATTTACATTGAGAAATTGAAGTTGAAATCACAATTTTCTTGATGCTGCTTTTGTAGACATTCTATGATGTCATTGTTTCTGGTTTACTAGTCTCAACTTTTCGCTATTCTGGATGATCTGCTTTGATTTGCGAAAATATGGTTGGTTTGGTTGTGCTGGTCATCTTTCATTATTTGGACTCTATTCTAGAGAGGCTCCATATCTGGAAAATTGTGTGGTTGTTTTTGAATCTCTGTTTGCTCGAGTCTTTGATCATCTGAGCTTGTTTGACTCTATGGCTTTTGAATCTGGAAGGAAGGTTTTTTGTTTTGGTATCAACAATTGACTGAATGTTCAGGACTTCTGCTATTGTTTAGATTCTCACACTGGTGAAAACTGTTCTATTGGAGATTCTGTTTTCTTCACTGTTTAGTTTGACATGTTTTTGTTGTCTTCCTTAGAACATGTTCTGCTCTACAAATGTTGAATAGTTGGGTGATGTTGATGTTGATTCTGATGGTCTGTTCCACTAAAGCAGCTAACCTTTATTTGACACGCTTGGAATTAACTGGTCTTCTTCATGGTGTTTTCTGTTTGGAACAAGTGTTTCCGGAAAGAAGAATGTACTGTATTTGTGGGCTTTTGTTTGTCTGCTTGTTTTTAACAACCATTGGTTCACCTGTTGGTTCTTATGGGTATTTTTTTATTTTCTTGTTGGTGTAGGCTATCTACACCTCGTATGTACGTTGTAACTTGTTTGGTTTTAATAAACGTTTTTTGACATGGATTAGGAAACCAATCTATGTTACCTTAAAAAATAGAGGGAAATGAAGGGAAAAATGTATTCTCATCTCATTAAAATAGTATAATAAAAGTCAGGATTTTATTTTGTGATGTATTGTATTTTTATATCCTTAAAAACATAATCATAATCAACCACAAAAAATGACGAAATTATAACATAAAATATTTACATCATTGCTAATATTAAAACATAATCCCTATGAAAAAATATCATTAAAAGAAACATTAAATATTATGAGGTTAATTATAAATTCATGATATTATAATTTAAAGGGGCTGTATATAAACATGTCACAATAATATAGTTTCATATCATTATCATATGTCTCAATAAAGGAATATTGTGACAAAAATCCCAAACTGATTTGGTAACTTATGTGCTGTAAAACCCATGAATATATATAATCACACAATAATGTAACATAAAAGATATTTAAGTATAATATTCCTAAAATATATTAATGGGAAGTATATACATCACATAAAAGTAACATGTGGTGAATAAGTAATGTGTCTCTCTGAAAAATAAGAATGAGACAAAAATGTAATAATGCTTAAGTAAAATTTTGAATGTTAAGCCGTAATAAAAACAAAAAAATTAAATGAAACATTAAATATCATAAAAATATGTAAAATTAGGAAATAAAATGTCTTTTTGGAAGTATATAGAGCACACAGAATAAATGAGTGGTGAATTTTCGTGTATCCCATAAATTAAACAGATACTAGACATCCATTATATTATGTATCGACTTCATTCATACAAATAAAAACATCACCTATAATGAATATATGTTTTTTATAAATCTTTTAAATAAATATAAATATATAAATTACATAATATATAATATATTTGTGCCTTTTAAGACCAGTTTATTAACAATTCGATGTAAAATCATTATTTTGTGTTATTACTTTGTTTTTTGGGTATATTTTAATTTGGTATCTTTGTTCTTCTCAAATTGATCATCGCCCTATAATATCTCTAATAATTATAATAAAATAATTAACATATTTATAAAAAATAATATATTTAATAATTATCATTAATGATGGTATTGAGAAATGGTGTTTTTTATGACCATAAATATGGAAGGTCATACATATGTAAGAGTTACATTTCCATTTTATCAAATATCATTATGGGAATAAGGTAAAAATATTTAATCCTTAAAAATAATAATAATATAATAAATTAATTTCTTTTTAAATATTCAAATGTATGTCATATATGTGGTTTGGTCGTTAAAATATAGAGTCACATCGCTCCGTGAAGGTAGTTGTGCACACGTAAACGAACGTCATTATCATCATTTTGTGGTTGAAATGGGAAGAAATAAAATTATATATTACATTTTAATAATGGTAAATATGTCACTAATATCATAATTATTTAATATATATTACAAATATTCAGTAATTTTATCCTTATTATATACCATGTAACGTATTACTGGAAAACCAATCACATAGATTCGCGAGGTTATAGTCTGTCATATACAATATTGGTGTTATCGTATACCCTATGGATTGGAAAGTAAAAAAAGATTTTTATATGATATAATGACTATAGAGGTATAATTATTTTATAAAAATAATATATTTACCTTATATCCATCATCATACCCATTTGTGAGAGTTAGAATTGGAAAAATGATTGTCATCAATTCATGACGCGGTATTCTTCCAAACACTTCAATGGTGATTTTTTAACCCATTTTATGGATAGGTATATTGTTTCAGATCATGTAATTAACATAATAATATTTCATTATGTGTAATATATTGAGGTTCATATATAATCATGGTTAATATTTGTTGATGATGGTGGATTAAGTAATAAAATAGAAACATTTTTCAAGAATGTTACCTCTTATTTGGGTATCCTCTATTGGTGTTCACAGAAAGCAATCCAAGGTTGTCTTTAAATAGAATATATTTCTACTAGAATTAATTTAGTTTAGTTGGTAATTAATTTGATAAGGTATTGGTAGAAAAATGGATTTTATTGTGTGAATTAGAGATGAAAGGGAAGCCTTTTATTGGTGAGGTGAGTGGTACTATTGTCATTTTATTAAGAAAAAAGAAATACCTACGTAATTCAAATGACAATCAAATCTAAAATGGTTTCTTCCATATAATTAGAAATAATAGGGTCCTTATATGGAAAACAATTATCATTATGCATGTTTTATGTCGTTTTAACTATTATCTTTTTTTAACGTTACGGTAAACCCATTTTTACTATATTAATGGTAAATAGTTTATTCTATTTTTACTATTCAGCAAAGTCTGAAATTCATTTCACCATATAAAATAATTTAAATTATAATTTTTCAAATTATTTAATTAAAATTGTCAAATTTAAATCATATAATTGGAAAATCATAATTTAAAATTAAACCCGCAGACATGATGAGAAATAGATGTTTTTAATGAGAAAATTTTCAAAAGTTTTTAAATTTATTACTACAAAATTCAATATGAAAATGATTATAATGACCAAATTTTGATTAAAATATATATAATATATCAATAATAATAAAAAATATTTAATATATTATATAATTTTGAATATAATTCCAATGAAATGGTTTGGTTTAATTAAAATTCTATATATTTCTAAATTCATCAAAAAATAAATCTTATACAACAATTATAGAATATTAATCCTATTAAACATTGGAAATTATAAATTTAAAATTTATCATAATCCTATATAATTAATTTTTAAAAAAATTCAAAATTATATTTAAAATTTTTTCCAAATGGCAACATAACTATTTTTTTTTGAAAAATATAGTTTTATGAGAATGATTTTATATCTTCTTTAATATTTTCTAGAAAAATATAATAGTAATGTAGATGTTTTTATTGAATAAACTGTATAAATTTAATTAATAATATTCATGGGATGTTATTTTTTAATATTATTTGTTTCATACATGATTTTTCACATAAAAATAGTTTTGGAGAATAATATTTCTGTTATTTTTAAACAGTTTCTATTTTCTTTTCAAATTTTTTTGTGACTAGGGATTTAATTTAATATAGACTTATAAAATAAATATTTTCATATTTCAGTTAATCTTATTTATAATTTTCATTCTATTATCTTTGATATGACTATAATAATAATATTTTATTAGTATTTCATTTTCATTTAAACTATGTGTAGCATGTTATGAAAGATAAACTCATTTTTACATGTAATGGAATCTAAAATAAATATTTCATGTAATAAAAATATCCAAAATATTAAATTAATTTTCAAAATATGTATTTCAAGAATTCTATGGGTGTATCATTCAAACCTCCATAAAATTAATTTCTCAATTGAAATTTGTCTCGATCATTACAGGGTTATCTTTTGGAAATTCCATCATTGAAACAAAGATCCTAAAAAGGATTAATAAATCATAATCATTAATAAGAGTAAGTGAAATGAAAAATTCATATATAATTAAACATGATAGGTTTCATTATAGTTAAAAATATTTTGGAAGTGAAAACATGGACATATAAGAGAAAACTATAATGACCATGGCTTATCATACATAAATACTACATCAATTCTGATAAATAATCATGAAATTAAAAAAACACACTCTTTAGGAACATAATTTTTTAGTAACATTTCACAAATAGAAACATAAACAACCTGTTCATAGGTGATCTATATCATCTAAAACTGAGAACATCATATCAATCACCCTCCTTAGACAAATCACACAAAATATAAATCTTTTTAACCAGGGGAAATGAAGCATAGAAAGGTTTGATTTCAGATTCTCAGTAAGGGTAATAAATATACTAATTCATAACGTAATCATGGGGGGAATAGGAACATTAGAAGAAAATTATAAACCATAACCTAAATATCAATTTATATAATATTCAGTCATGGAATAAATATTGGTAGTTTATAAGACAAGAATAATAAGGAAACAAAAAAACATGACCAATGAGGGAATACCGTTTTCTTAAGAGATATATTTCTGGAATACACACAATAATTGAAACTTTTATATCAAAGATACCCCGTAACAAATTCTTAACATGTTAGTCATAGGATAACCACTTGTTTAACTTTTTCTTTCTTTGTATGACCTCTCAAGTACTAAATTTTGGGTTTAGACCAACAATATATGTACCCTCCTTTTTTTGATGGGATAACCACTCATAGACCCTCTATGATCAGAAAAAATTTATAATTTCCCAATTAATTTTATTGATATATTGTTTCCACATATAACACATAATGAAGACTGTATCCATGTGTTCTATAATATAAAATAAATTCAATATACCATAACACTTGAAATGAACTGGTTATTGTAAACATTTATATTTATCACATCCTATGGTTAAAAGGTATGTTTCATAAAAAATTCATCATTTCATCATAGAATAACCTATAAAAATAAGTCATTTTATAATAATATTATAATAGAAATATCCATGAACTGAAAAGGGTTTTATGAACATGAACCATTCAAATAAATTATATGAATGGAATCCTTGGATCAAATCACTAGTAAATTAAATGTAAATTCATAATATGTTATCTTATATTGATAATGATTTGGAAAGATTAGTTGGAGTGTTTATTAAGTAAAATTATATTTCATCTTTTAAAAATGCTATTTAAAAAATAAAACATTTAAAAAATAATTTTCTATGAAAATAACATTGAAAACATATAATGGAAGCTTTAAAAATCATTAAAACCTATTCTTTAGAAAAATATAATTTTCAAAATAAAAAACTCATTTCAAATAAAAAAATTATTAATGTAAAATTCTTTTAAAATTTCCCTGAAATCATATAAAGTATGCTTCAAAGGAAATAATTATTTTGATGATGAAATTTTGCATTCATGTTGTACACATTAAAACCAAGGTTCTGTTAACATTTTCTGTAAATGTAAAAAATGATTTATTTCAAAAATAACATGATGATTCCTTAAAAAATAATAAATCTAAAATTGGTGAAAATTTTACATTTAGAAATAACATGATAATCATAAAATAGTTTTTAGTACATTTCTGTAAAACATGGTTTAATGTCTCAGATTTTTTCATGTATTATTTTTAATATTATATGGTAATTATTTCGAGACCAGGCTTTGAGATGGTGTGCAGTTCTGAGGCCCGGTGACCCCAGAAAAAATGTTTGAATTTAATTAAATAATTAAATAATATGTACGTAAGGTTTTCCGAAAAAAGTGGCATAACTCCCGAATTGGTGCTCGAATCCGAAATACAAAGGCATCGTTGCGTTCAGAGCATCGATTTTACCTTAGGCGTGGCCTAGCATCAGTCGGCGCAGGTCAGTGGTGAAATGTAGTTTTCGGATGTAACTGTAATAAAATTTTTAAAAAATATATATTTTATTAATTCTTGTTGTAGAAAATATCTTTTATCGTTTTAAATAGAGATTGCACAGGGGTCTAGGGTGACAGACCTCATAATCCTTAATCTCTTGGAGGCTCTAGAGGCTCTAGAAGATACCCCAACGTGGTGATAATGTTCTTGAAGAGCTTCACCAATGACAATGATGCGGTGACCAGATCTTCTCCAAAGAACACCGCAGATCAAAGTAGGGTGTTTGATCTCATTGAGATTTCTTTCCCATTCATGATTTCTACGACGAACGCGGACTAATCCATGAACTGATTAGCCCACGGATCAATCGTATTTGAAAGATTGGATTTTTTTGGAGATTTTTGGGTTTTTATTCTTGGAGGTTATTTTGGTATTGTTTACCCTTATAATGGTTACGAACTAAGATTGACACAAACATAGATCGAGGATCGTACCTCTAAATTTTTTGTGCCTATATTCACAAATTTCTCACGTTCATCGTGTGTGTTCTACGAGTTCAAGGAGAAAATTTATTGTTTCGCGTTGTTTTGTTGGTGTGATGATCTAAGATTGTAGATCCAATCCCAGAATGATTGTATGGAGTTGCGACAACGGTTTCAGCGGACGATTCAAAGCGGATCAAGAGAAATGAGTTTCGGGCATTTTTCGTTCGGATGAATCTACACTTGTTTTCTGGGAAGATTGAAGGTCTGAAACACCCGGATTCTATTTTAAAATGATGAAATGAACAAGGATCTTGAGTTTCATAGCAAACACAAAAGAGAAACAAGATCCAGAGTTCCGGCCAAGGCAAGAGGTGGAAGACGACAGTTCTGGCGAATTCCTGACTACACGGTGTGTAGTGTGTGCTACACGGCATGTGTTCATCGGCGGGCCACCTGGCATGTACTCTGGAAGTACACAGACACAGGTTGGGTACACAGACAAGAAAATGATGTGTATAACCCTCCCCGGACAGACCCGACTAGATACATGGGATACCCCGTGTACTGGTACATGGGCAAAGTGACATGAGTTGAGGCCATGTATGGGCACATGGCCAGCGTGCATGGAGAAAACCTCATACACTTGTACATGGCATGTAATCCTTATATATGACATGTAGTTACTTTTTATACATCAAGCCTAATGACACATGCCATTTACACGGGCAGTACCCGGAGTAAAGGAACACGATGTGTGATCCTTCCACACTCCGTGTAGTTGAGTTTTACACAGTTTGGACGGATGACACATGCTGTTTACATGGGCAGTACCCAGATTCAAGGAAAACGGCGTGTAACCCTACTACACACCATGTATCCTGTTCTACATGGATTGAGCCATTTTTCATCTGTGACTTGGACTAGATTTCTTAGGGTTCATACCCGTAGTCTCTTCCTTAAAGGTTTCTAGTATCATTTCATACATATAAGAGTATGATCCCTTCAAAAGGACTTCCTAAATAGAGCTGTTGTAATCCCCTCTATGATACTTAGAGATAGATCTTATATTCCTTACTGGTACCCTAGGTTGAGTTCTTGGTATCGACGTGACCTAGCTTACCCAGGCGCCGATCCTCTACTTAGCAGATTAGTTCAGTCTGATTTGTTGGAATCACCCCGTAGCTAGTTGTTGTGATCCTCATTTGAGCATCGTATTCTTAAATACTTGTAATGCGAGTTTTCCCGAAATGAGTACTTTGTATCTTTCTCTTCAGACCTAGGAGTGTGTTCTCCCTATTAAATGCTTAGTGGAATCTTCGAGCCGGATCATAGTAGTGGTTTGACAATAGTCAATCGTGTATGAGTATATATCGATATTCTTTTTATATGTTTTTTAAACATACACTGTGTAGCACTGAGTGTATCATTCATGTGTGGTATTTTCATTTATGGTATTCCTTTGTGGTTTTTGGGGTGTCCTACTAGTTATTGTAATACTCACCCCTACACTGGATTTTTCCGCACGTGTCATGTCTTGTGCAGATGAGCGAGACATTGATATGAATCTAGGAGGACCAAGACCGAATAGTGCTTAGTGAGATCAGGTAGGCCGATGGGCATTTCTACGGCTACATATCACAGTCCCAGTACCTTTCTATACAGGTTGAAATTTGTTGCAAACATTCTTTTGGTGGTCTTGTAATTTTGGCCCAGGGTTTTACATTATTATATATTAATTTAATGTCGTACTCTGTTGGTTGGGATTTTAGTGTATGCAGGAATTTACAATTTGTAGTAGCATTTAACTTTTCAGGTTTTTGGGAATGGAGATGTGTGTGTGTGTACAGGTTTAAAGTCAATGTCTCCCATGTTAGTGACATGCCTACTCGGTGCTAGTCACCATCCCCTGGCCTATTGGAGGTGGGCATGGGGAGTTGCAGCACAGGCCCCCCTGGGATGGGTCATGATAGAGTGGTATCAGAGGTGGTTGGTTATACTTTTGTACCGAGAGTCTATTAGTTGGTTTGGGACAACAGTGTTATGTGTATGGAGTTTGGCTTTCAAGCCAGGGACCCTAGTGTTGTTGCGGGTGACCGAATTATCTATACACCAGGACTCTGATAACTTGATTTTTTACTCAGAACATGAGACACTAGTTACATGGAATATGTAATGGTACATGCATCATATAGGAATGGGTTGTGGTTCCGATGTCCATTTTTTGTCAACTCTCTAAATATACTCACTGACTGTGACACATCTTGTTTCTTAACAGGATGCCTCCACGACGTGCACCCGCTAGGATCCAGCAGATCGACCACGTGGATGACCCCCTCAGTGATGAAGCTTCGATACATGGACCAGATCCTATAGTTTTACCTTCGGGTGGTGTGCTAGTTGTTCCACCACATTCGGAGGAGTGTTTAATGTCTACTGTACATGTAGAGGAGGAGCACAGGCTGAGCACACTCCACGAGTTTTAGAGACAGAGACCCCTCATGTTTCGATACGAGCCTGACCCTCAGGCATCAGAGGACTGGCTTGTGGTAGTGACCAGATTCTTCCATTTGGTCAAGACACTAGCACACCAGATGGTGTTCCTGGAAACAAGCCTTCTACAGTGCTCGGTTGGGTGATGGTGGAATTTTATTATTTAGACTCACGAAGAGGTGACTCTTTCATGGTCAGAGTTTGAATGTCTCTTTAGAGAGGAGTTTTCACCGGTTACCCTAAGAGTAGAACGTATAAAGGAGCTTCTTCAGCTCTTGTAGGGAACCATGATGGTGGCTTACTTTTCATCGATGGTTACTAACCTCTCACGGTACTCGATGTATACGGTCAAGGATCAGTACTTCAGAGCTCGAAATTTTGAGCTGCGCTTGCGCAGAGACATCCGAGCTAGCATCATCCTTTGAGAATGCCTACTTATGTTGGGGTACTCGAGCATAATTTGGTGGTCGAGAGCTTCTTGGAAGAGTAGAGACATCCATCAGTTATCAGTAGTGAGTGGGATGGAGCAGATACCTCGGCAACTAGGACCCGACATCTGGCACCCAGGTGTGGCCGACGTTTTTAGAGGAGATCCCAGGATAGAGGATCTGCCATACAGGGTTCGCAGGGTGCATCCATCCAGCCTCAAGAGAGGCGATACTACTCAATTTATGGCAAGGGATATATCGCACTAGATTGTCTGAACCGCTATATTGCTAACATGGGAAGAGTGGATGGACCACCAAGGAATAGGCAACATGTGGAGCAGAAAGATCCGTGGGGCGGAGGACTTGCAAGAGGAGCTGGGAGAGCAGTTGGAGGTGGTCAGCGTTTTGACCCGTGAACACCACCCATAGGAGGTCCCCCCTAGGCTCAGGGATCTGGTGGATAGAGGCAGGGACAACTTCATGCATTGGAGGATTATGACCCATGTACTCCTGGAATTATTAGAGGTACAATCTGTGCCTTTTCTTCTTTGGCTACTGTACTAATTGAAATAGGTTCTATTCATTATTTTCTAGTGGCTTATCTTGTTCGAGAACTTGAGATTCAAGTTGAGCCGTCAAATCAACCATTTCTCTTAGAAACACCTACTGGAGAAATTCCAAGAACCCAGAACTTTGCAGATAGTGTGACCTGACCCTTGGAGGTGAGAGATTCGGTTGGAACCTCATGGTGGTAGCGTCGAGGCCTTAAAATGTCATTCTTGGTATGAATTGGCTATCTATGGGTCAGCCCAGATTGAATGTTTTAGGCGAAGGGTGTGGTGTGTCCGCAGTGATGGAATTTGGTTCTCCTTTATCAGTGAAAAGAAGAGCCCTGCAGCCCAGGATGGACTCGTGCGTAGGAAGGTATAGCCAATCGCACATCAGATGGCGGGAGTCTCCCTTGGTGCACCAGATGTTACGAGTTTCTAGTTTCCAGCTGTATTGGATGATTATGAAGACGTCTTTCCGGAGGATGTCCCCAGACTACCTCCCCCTCGAGAGATATATTTCTGCATTGAGTTGCAACCCTGGACTACACCAATATCAGCATCAGCATATCAGATGGCTCCTGCAGTGCTTCGTGAGCTGAGAGTTCAGCTGGAAGACTTATAGATAAAGGGATTCGTGAGACCCAGTGATTCACCCTAGGCGGCCCCAGTGTTGTTTTCCAAGAAGGAAGATGGGATGTTGAGGCTGTGTGTGGATTACATGCGCTTGAATTAGGTGACGGTGAAGAACCGGTATCCACTACCAAGGATCGATGACCTCTTCGACCAATTAAGAGGGGCACGATGGTTCTCGAAGGTTGATATAAGATCAGGATATCACAAGTTTCGAGTACGGGGTGAGGATATACCAAAGACATCATTCAGATGTCGCTACGGTCACTATGAGTACATGGTGATGCCCTTCGGCGTGACGAGCGCCCGGACAGTGTTTATAGGACTCATGAACCAGATCATTCAGCCCTATCAAGATTAGTTTGTGGTGGTCTTAATTGATGATATCCTTGTGTAATCTATGTCTGAGGAGGATCACGCAATGCACCCAAGGATGGTTCTGGAAACACTCCGAGAGCACCAGTTGTACAGGAACTCTCAATGTGTCAATTCTGGATACATTAGGTCCACTTTTTGGGGCATGTTATCTCAGTAGATGGTGTAGAAGTGGACCCAGCCACGGTAGAGGAAGTGTTAGTATGGGAGACACTCGGATCATGAGGGAGGTGAGAAGTTTCCTTGGGATGGCATGCTACAATAGAAGATTCATTCTTGATTTCTCTAGGATTTTCAGCACCCATGGGAGCATTGACCCAAAATTGGAAGCCATTCATGTGGACCGATAGATGCCAACAGGCTTTTCAGAATTTGAGATAGAGTCTGACGAGTGCCCCGATCATTAGATTACCAGAGGAGGGTGTCAAGAATGTAGTTCTCTGCGACGAATCAGGAAACGGGATTGTATGTGTCCTGATGTAGAGGCAAGCAGTGATAGCCTATGTCTCACGTCAGTTGAGGCCACATGAGCAGAACTACGTGTCCCATGATCTTGAGTTGGAAGCGGTAGTATTTGCATTGAAGATGTGGCAGCACTACCTTATGGGTGAGCAATTTATCGTCTAATCTAATCACACCAGTCTCAAATATATCTTTTCTCAGAAGGATACGAATTCAAGGTAGAGAAGGTGGACTGAGTTCCTCTAGGATTATGACTTTGAGAATATTTATAGTCCTAGGAAGCAGAACGTTGTAGAAGATGCTCTCAATAGGAAATCTAGTCTGTAGTTGCTGGATGAGGCGATAAGGCAGTTTGCCTCTTTACAGTTATCCTTCATGGATATAGATGAGGTATCATACCTGATGTCGATGGTGGTTAACCCTCAACTCTTATAACGATTCAGGGAAGCATATCTCGAGGATGCTAGCTGTTAGACTCTACGTACTCAGATATCCGCAGGTGATGCTACTGACGGATATTCAAAAGGTGGGGAGATTTTGGTTCCTTTTAGAGGGTGCAAAGTAGTACCAATGACATTGTAGGAAGATGTTATAAGGGAGTTCCAAACATCTACTCTAGCGGTGCATCCAGGCGTGGCCAAGATGTTCCAGGAACTCAGACGTCAGTTCTAGTGGCCAAGAATGAAATTGTTTCTCTGTGCCTTACATGTCATCAAGTAAAGGCTGAGCACTTGGTTCTAGCTGGTTTGACTCAGCCCCTTGAGGTGCCAGATTGGAAGTGGGATGGGATATCCATAGACTTCATGATAGGTTTACCACGTACGTCCAAGGGACACGATTTCGTTTGGGTGATCGTAGACCAACTCACTAAGTCAGACCCCTTCCTATCCATACTAGAGCTGAATTTAGTAGATATCTTTGCATGCCCTTACGTGCAAGATATAGTCCGACTTTATGGAGTGCCATCAGCGATTGTCTCAGATCGTGATGCTTGTTTCAATTCTTATTTGTGGAAGGGATTACAGGAAGCTTTTGGGACTCAGTTACACTTGAGAAAAACGTTTCATCCTCAGAATGATAGTCAGACAGAGTGGACCATCCTTGTCCTAGAGGAAATGCTACGAGCTTGCATACTTGACTTTTGTTGTAGTTGGGGGGATCACCTAACACTGGTGGAATTTCCTTATAAAAATTGTTATCATTCCACTATTGGTATGGCACCATTCGAGGCTTTTTACGGGAGACCTTGCATGTCACCACTTTGTTGGACTGACCCAGCAGAGTTAGCACTCATGGGCCCAGAGATGGTGCGAGCTACTACAGAGAAGTTGCAGGTCATCCTGGAGCAGATAAAGACTACATAGAGTCGGCAGAAGTCTTATGCCGACAGGAAACGCAAGACCTTGGAGTTCGAGGAGGGAGACCATGTGTTCCTTCGGGTCTCACCTCAGCAGGGATTGTAGAGATAGGTTTAAAAATATCATATCCTCTGGTAAAGGGATATTTTTCATAAAAAATTCATCATTTCATTATAGAATAACTTTTTAAAATAAGGCATTTTATAATAATATTATCATAGAATAATCCATGAACTGAAATGGGTTTTATGATTGTAAACCATTCAAATATATTATAAGAATGGAATCATTGGATCATATCACTAGTAAATTATATGTAACATCATTGGATGTTATCTTATTTTGATATTGATTTGGAAATATTAATTGGAGTGTTTATTATGTAAATTTATTTTTCAACATTTAAAAACAAAATTTAAAAAATAAAACATTAAAAAAATAATTTTCTATGAAAATTACCTTGAAGACATATAATAGAATATTTAAAAATCATTAAAAACTATTCATGATGAAAATATCATTTTCCAAATAAAAAAATAATTTCAAATAAAGTAATTACGAAAGTAGAATTATTTTAAAATTTCCCATAAAACATATAAAATATGATTCAAAAGAAATAATTTTTTTGATGATGAAATGTTTCAATCATGTTATACAGATTAAAACCAAGATTCTATTGACATTTTTCGTAAATGTCAAAAATCAATTGTTTTGAAAATAAAATGATGATTCCAAAAAAAATTAATAATGAAAAAATTAGTGAAAAATTTACATTTAAAAATAATAGGATAATAATAAAATAGTTTTTAATACATTTTTGTAAAACATGTTGTAATGTCCCAAAATTTTCCATGAAATATTTTTAATATTATATGGGAATTATTTCGAGACCATTCTTTGAGACATCGTGGAGTTCTGAGGCCCGTTGAGCCCGGAATAAATGTTTGAATTTAATTAAATAATAAATTAATGTGCGTGTGTGGTTTTCCTAAAAAAGTGGAATAACTCCTGAACAGGTTTTCGGATCAGAAATCTGATGCCACTGTTGCGTTCAGAGCACTGATTTTACCTTAGTTGAGCCCTAACATCGGTCGGCGCATGTCAGTGGTAAAATCTAGTTTTTGGACGTAACTGTAAAAAAATATTTTATAAAAATATATTATTAAATCTTGTAGCAGCAAATATCTTTTATATATTTAAACAGAGATTTGTGAATGGGTCTAGGGTGACAGACCTCATAACCCTTGAACTCTTGGAGGCTCTAGAGGCTTTAGAAGAAACCCCAACTCGGTGACGACGTTCTTGAAAAGCATTGCCAGCAACGAAGACGTGGTTTCCGGATCTTCGCTAAGGAATGATGCAGATCAAAGTAGGTTCTTTGATCTCTTTGTGATTTCATTACTGTTCTTGATTTGTACAATTAACGCGGACTAATCAACAAACAGATTTTCCTGCAGATCGATCATATTTGCAGGAATGGATTTTGTGGGGATTTTGAGGATTTTATTCTTGAGGGTTATTTTGGTTTCAATTAGTCTTTTAACGGTGATGAACCAAGATTGACACAAACAACAATATAGGTTTGTCCCTCTTGATTTGTTATGCCTTTCTTCCCCAATTTCTCATGTTCTTCGTGTGTGTTCTATGCGTTCTTGGTGGAAATTGATCGGTGAACATTTGTTTGTTGGTACAATTATTAGAGGTTGTAGATCCATCCTAGGAATGATGGAACGAAGTTGTGATGACGGTTTTGGTGGATGATTCAGATCGGATCGAGAGATATGAGTTTTGGTCATTTTCCTTCATATGAATTAAAACTTGTTTTCTGAGCCGATTGAAGGTCTGAAACACCCGAATTCGGTGTTAGGGTACTGAAACGAACAAGGATCATGATTTTTGAAGCAAACATAAAAGGGAAACGAGATACAACGAGCCGTCCGAGGCGCGAGGAGGAAGACGATGGTTCTGGAGAATTCTAGACTACATGACGTGTAGTATGGGCTACACGGCGTCTGTTCGTCGGCGGACCACCTGACGTGTACTCCGAGAGTACATGAACATGGGTTGGGTACACGGCCAAGGACACAGAGTGTATACCCCTCCCCGGACAAACCCGACCAGATACATGAGATACCCCATGTACTGGTACACCGGCAGAGTGAAACGAGTTGAGGCTGTGTACGGGCACATGGCCAGCATGCACGGAGCGAACCCCGAACTCTCGGACATGGCATGTAACCCTTCTACACGTCGTGTAGTTACTTTTTATACATCATGCCAAAAGACATAGGCCGTTTACACGGGCAATAACCTGAGTCAAGGAACACAACGTCTGATCCTTCTACACGTCATGTAGTTGAGTATTACACATCATGGATGGATGACACAGGCCGTTTACATGAGCAGTGCCCGGAGTCAAGGAACACAGCACCTAACCCTACTACATGCCATTTAACATATTCTACATGGAATCATGCATTTTTCTTCTGTGAATTGGACTATATTTCTTAGGGTTTGTAACCTTGGTCTCTCCCCTAAAGGTTTCAGGTATCATTTCATACATGTAGAAGTATGATCCCTTCAGAAGTACATCATGAATATAGTTGTTAGAATCCACTCTATGAGACATAGATCCAGATACTCTATTCCTTCCTGGTACCCTAGGTATATTTCGTGGTGTCGATGTGACTTATCTTACCCGGGCGCAGATCCACTGATTAGCGGATTAGTTCAGACTGAGTTGTTGGAATGACCCCATAACCAGTGGTTGTGATCCTCATCCGAGCATCATATTCATAAGTACTTATGGAGTGAGTTCCCCCGGAATGAGTACTTCATATCTTTATCTTCGTACATAAAAGCGTGTTCTCTCTGTTACATAATTAGTGGACTCTTTGAGCTAGATTTTAGTAGTGTTTTCAGGATATTCAATTGTGTATGAGTATATCTGGATATTCTTGTTATATGTTTTTTAAACATACACTGTGTAGAGCTGACTGTATTATTCCTGTGTGGTTTTTTCCTTTGTTGTATTCTTTTATGGGTTTCAGGGTGTCCTACTCGGCATTTTTATACTCTCCCATGAATGGGATTTTACCGCATGTGTCGTGTCTTGTGCAGATGAGCAAGACATTAACATGATTATAGGTGGACCTAGACCATACGGTGCTCAGTAAGATCATGCAGGCCGAGGTGCATTCCTACGACTACAGATCACAGTCCCAGTACATTAATTTATAGGTTGGACATTGTTGCAGACTTAATTTTGGTGGTCTTCTACTTTTGGCCCAGGGATTTACATTACTATACTCTACTTTCCTATCATACTCTGTTGGTTGGGATTATAGTGTATGAATGCGTTTCCATTTTTTAGTAGCTTTTTAATTTTCAGGTTTGTGGGCTTGGAGATGTGTGTGTGTACATGTTTATAGGCAATGCCTCCCATGTTAGTGAAATTCCTACTCGGTGCTACTCACCAGCCCATGGAATATTGGAGGATGGACTAGAGAGTTGTGGAACAGGCCCCACTGGGATGGGTCGTGACACATGGTATAAGAAGAAAACAGATTTCCGATCTAAGAGGGAAATAAAGTCGGTTTTTCTTAAATAGATTTCAATAATTATTCTAAGTACCCATGACTGGTTAAAGTGTAATATTATTTAAAAAAGATCATTAATAATCATAGTAAATGAATATTAATGTGTTTTTTGAGAGATGGATCATAATATTTTATCATCCGAAAAACAGTCATAAACAATCTCGATTAATGATATGATTATAACATAAACACATCACCAATTCTGTATCATAGATTCAAAACCCCAAGATAAAATAAAATCAAATCAAATAGAAAATATCATGAGTATAAATTAATTCATTATTTTACATGTCAATTGGAAAATATATATCCCTCAAGGGAGAATATAGGTTCATAATATTACATACATCTCAAAAAAGAGAAATTTAGACCAGATATCCCTTACCGATATAAAAAAATTTTAATTGTGAATCCCATAAATAGGCAGTAATAAAACGGATATGGAAATACCAATAATATTATGTAGTTTTATCATAAAATAAATTCATGGTAGGTATATAACCCACATAAAATAAAAATGTTGTTAATATGGAAAATGGCTCATAAAAATTTAAATGTGAGACGGATATCACTTACCGCATTAATAATATTTTGTACCATAAGACCCAGTAAGTAAAAAACTCACATGAAACAATAAATATCATGAAACTAATTTTATTCATTATATAACATGTTATTGGGGAAGTATATACTACAACAAAAATAAACATGTGGTGAATTTTCATATTTCTCCTAGAAATAAAATAGAGACTAGAAATCCCTTACCTTAAGTCTCGATATCCATCATACACATTCGATCCTCGTGTTCAAAAAATATATGTTCGTTATAAATATATTAAAGAACCATATACATATATCAATAAGTATTTTACTTATGAGATTTTATTTACCATTTATTAACTATTTATGTAAAAGTCATATTTTGGGGAACATCCACATTTTTCCTTATTTATTTTTATGAAAAAACATTATTATACTCTTAGTATGATATATATTTTCTCATTCTGAGAATAATAATAATGATATAAATATCATATATATTATGTATATATGATTTTAGAAAAATCCATAAAAATTTGTGATAAATATGAAATACATCATTCATGGGGGAAATGGGTTGTATGTAAGCATGACAGATTATTCCATTTTACTGATTGATTTAAATAAATAATGTTAATTTATCAGTTATCATAACATAATAATTTTACTGTCATATATATATATATATATCACATAAAACACTCCTAAAATTCTACGTAATGTATGAATGTATCACATCGCTTCTTTGGATGGTAGTCCACTGTATAGACGAGCATGTTATCGTATTTCTATAAAATGGAGAGTATGAAGGTATGGATGATATTATGATTAAAGTAGAATAATAATATCTTAAATATTAAATAAAAATAATAAATCTACCATTATTTTATACCTTTAAATGTAGAAATGGAAACAAATGACATTGGTTTGTGAGGCGGTTGTCTCGAATACACACGAACGCTGATTTTGTAACCCATTTGATGGAAGTGGGGATTTTAGTAGGTCATGAATATAAAATTACAAAATCACATTATATGTAATATAATGTGTTTATTATATCATAATGGAATAATAATAATTTAATAAGGAGGACAAATAAATATTAAAAAACACATGACGGTGAATGTTACCTCTTCTTCAGGTATCCTCCATAGGATTGAACCAAAGCCTTAACAGTTTAGATTAATCACAAAATTATGTATTCTAGGATGAGAGGAGAGATCCTAGGATGATATTTCAATTGGAAGCTTTGGATCTAAAAGGATTAAAATATTTAAAGTCGAGAGGATTGGAGTTCACCTTCTATATGTGAGGTCGGTGGTACACTTATAGTTTTTGAAAAGAGATAATTGTATCTATGTTTGTTTTTTTTCACAAGGCTCCAATAATATACTATTCCAGACACGTCAATCTATAATGTCATAATATATCCAACAGTTTTTCATTAGAGTAGCTTTTTGGTTTTTTAACCAATATATTTATAACACTAACACATGATAATACAATTTTTACCTTAACCAAAATAAATAATTTAAACTATTATTAATTTTAATCCTGGTAAAAAGGAAGTAAATTTATTATATAATATAAATTATGTTAATTATATGTATTTAATCCATTTTTAGAAAATCTATTCATAGATGTTTCAATATTAAATTAATTTTTATTCTCACAAACCCACTGAAAAAGTGCACTTTTAAAGAGAAACTCTTCTATGTTTTTCAAGGTTTTTATGTCAAAATCTAATATGAAATTTATTTCATGTACATAGATTGTATTAATATATGTAAAATGAAACTAATTGTACTTTAATAAAATTTAAAACATAATTTCACTTGATAAAAATATTAAATGAAAGGGAAATATTCATTAAGTATCGTTTCTTTTCACAATTCATCAAAAAATAAACTTTTCAGAAACATTTAATAAACTTTTATTTAATAAAATAATTTATTTAGAAATTAAATCCATTATTATAAATATGTTTTCTTTATATAAAACCATTATAATTAATATTTTAAGAGTAATTATTAGAGTAAATATTTCATTATTTAATGGATATGTTATGACAATCATGTTTGAATAATATTAAATAAATATTTTGGTTTTGTTAAAAATAAATATAATGTGTGACATAATCTATAATATGGGTGCATGTTATGAAAAAATAATGTGGTGTTGTTTTTATCCTAAGAAATCAAATTATTATAATTTTCTTGAACAACAATTTTTACTAAAAACATGGGTTGTAACATTATACCACCTTCAAATGAATTTCTCCCTCAAAATAATTCAATATAATACAAAAAAATTAGGTATAATTTTTTTTTATTGTATCCTCATGTTACCACATAACATCCTAAAACTAGTGGGTCTTCCATTAAAAGTTATCTAGGTGGGAGGTATTTTTTTTGTAGAACATTCTATGTACGACCTAAAATCTCCACCACTTGTTCCTCACAAGTAGGGCCTTTCTCTAATGGTATGACTACAATGTTAAATACATATAAAGGTTCGTGAATATACTTACTCATGAGATATACATTGAAAAAATCAGGTAATTGAGACGGTTTTAGTGGAATCTCTAAATTATGATCTATTATCCCAATATGATCATGTATTTCAATGGGACTAATATACTGAATGCTTAGTTTTCCCCCACATCCATCCACATTGAAATTGGTTAAAATATATTCTCACAAACATCAAATTCTAGATAACAAATGTGGATATCAATATATCATTTCTGTCAATAATACACAGTTACTACATGTTATTGATTTGTTGAAACCTTATCTTATATCTCATCAGATTTCTTATGTCCAAAGAGCAAAAATTTTTCAACTTCATTATAGTACATTGGAGTTCTACAATTACTTCAAAAAGGGAATCATAAGGATACATCTGATTGTTCTAGTGAACGCTTTTTTTGTATGAAAAATTGACTAAAGGAAGGTGATTCTCCAATTAACCATTGAAATCAATTGAACATGATCTTAGCATATCCTCTACTATTTGAATTATTCCCCTAGACTAATTGTTTACCTATGTATGATAAAAAATACTGAACAACAACACTATATCAATTAGTGATACCTCATTTTCCAGAACATTGAGGTAAACATCAGAACCAAATTTAATACAATTTAATTTCATACTCCATGCAAGATTACTATTTTCATAACAAAAATTATGGTAGACTGATCAAATGGGAAATCTTCTTTGAAAGAAATGAATTGTGGTGACATCTTATGCTTTCTAATAGAAACCATTAATTACCACACTATCAATGATATGACAAACCCAAAAGGTTACCAATATATTCAATCATTTTCCATATAATGTGTTCATCCTCAAACCAAATAAATGTATTTTGTAAAACAAATCCAAAAATTTCATTTATCTTTATAGAATCACATCATATTAAACCTCATGAGGGGTGTATAATACATTTAACTTTTGATAAAGATAAATCTTATAATCACATGGTTTAATCCACAAATCTTAATATAATCATACATGTCTTTAGATGTTTTGTGATTATCACAACCAAAATACCATTTGGAAAATTCCTTTGAAAAATTATACATGAATAAAAATACTTAACTACCTTAATACTTACACTTAGACGATTGAGATTTAATATTTCCTTCATTAGTATAGATTTCAATTCTTGGGTTACGGAAATGAGCTTTATAATTCACATGTTCCCCATAAACAATACGTTGAAGTCCTTGACGATTTATCACAATGTGATGTTCTTTTCCACAAAGATAAATTCTTACACACTATTTTTTTTGTTCTTATGGGTTATTTTCCAACAATTTTGACATATAGAATGATGAATCGTCACTCCTCTATGACTATCACCTCGTGAAATTTCAAAACAAATCATCATATTCACATATGACACTTTTAGAATCTCACTAAAGTTCATGATTTTAATCCTATATCATGATAGATTGCTATAAATAATCAAAAATTTTGTCACTCCAATCATCCTCAAATTTGGTTTCTCAAAATCACATAATTATCCATAGGATTGAATGTTGATATAATTCATTCTGTTTCAAGACATTGTCTAAAACGAAAAGGTATAGTTTGAGAAACTATAACCTTGGTGGGGAAACCAGCAAATCAAGAAAAAAACAAAGAATTTCTCTATATATATAAACCTTATTTTTAATATATGACACCATAGGTTTATCCATGGTCACACATAGTCATCATTTATTTAAATACCAAATAGTTGTTCACAATGACTTTTTAAATTTCCAAGCTGATCCCATTTGAGTGTCAAACATGGAGTTCATCTAGGATTATTTTCCTACAATAAGTAATGACTGAGTGTAGATCAACATTACCTTTTTGTTGTTTTTACCCCTAGGTAACTCTATTTTAGAGAAACAATCGCTTGTGGTATCAAGATAATGTTGTAATTTATTGGAAACCACTAGCTATATCCTTTATCAAAATTCATTTACATATTTACATACCTTAAACAATATGTAAACTAATCCTTAGTCATTACCTTATGAATATCGCTAAGATTTTATCATCATGGTTTCCAATGTTTAACTAAACATTTTCTAAGATACAAACAATAGTGACCCCCATTTGTCATTCAAATATATGACATCATTTTTTTATATTAATAACATAACACAAAACCATGTCTGAGGATTATAGTAGTTATGTTTCTTTGAAAAAAAGGAAGCACAAACTTCTGGTTCGGATATAAGACACATAATCTCCTACTATGATCTTCATATTTATCACCCTTCATATAAAAAATCATAATAATAATTATCTTTATAACCAGGGAATTTAAACCTAAGAAAGTGTGACCTAAGATGCTTCTTAAGGATAGAAAATATCCACCAGAGAATGAGGGTTTGGTAACATGAACATAACATTTGAAAACCAAACCATGGATATTAATGATTGTAATAACTATTCATGGAGTAATGATTGGATATTCATATGTCATGAATCATAAGGAAAATAGAGAACATGCTCCATGAGGGAATAACTGTTGCATAATATATCAATTTATGGAATACATATAAGAAATGAAAATAATTTTTCATAGACACCAAAACATACATCCATAAAATGCTAGGCTTGGGATAACTACACATTTACCAGCTCTGGGCATTGGATAACCTCCCATGTACCATGTTTTGGGCTATGGTATCCACCATTGTATCCTTATATTTGGGATTGGGCTAACCAACCTTAAACCATCTATGTTAATTCAATATTTATCATCACCCAATTCATTAGGGGGAGATACATGAACCATCAAGTACATAATTCAAATAGTATATACTTGTTCCATAATATCATAAAGAATCAAAATATCATAACTCATTAAATGAAACGAGTTTCATAAACATTTCATCATATAATAATATATGGAAAATATATGTGTTTGATAGTCATTTCGTCATCTAATAATATAATATACAATGAAGAAACATTGATTTCATTATAATTATATCATGGTAAATCCCGTGTAAGAGAAATGAGTTTCATAAAAAAAATTGTTGATATAATAAATAGGAACAGTACCATTAGAGAATATATCCACTAATGAATAAGTGACATTAAATGTTGTCATCACAGTTGAAGAATGACTTTAAAATATTACATTGAATAAATTTTTAGGAAACTAACCTTTTTCACAATAAAATGATCTTTATAAAACAAAAGTCAGTTTAAATATACTTTTCAATGAAAATAACATTGATACTATATAAACGAAGCATTAAATTATTTTAAAACATTTCATGATAACGATATCCTTTAGACATTAATAAAATTAAAATATAAAAAAGTTTGAAGATATATTTATTTGAAAATAACATTGAATAAATATAAAAGTGTTTTAAACGAAAATAATGGTCCGGAATACTGGAGGTTTTGTTCGTGTCATGCAAGAGAAGAAAACGACTCCTCTCACATTTATAGTAAAAAACCAAATGCTCATTGAATGTAAAATGTAATTATGATTAATTTTATAAAAATAATGTCAAATATGTGCAAAAATGTATTTTAAAAATATAAATAGAGTAATAAAATATTACGTAATACTATTTCAGAAATCATTTTCTTGGAATACAATGAATTTATGGCCAAATAGAGAATAGAAGATATATTTTTTTGAAAAAACAATTCTCAATTATTTTAGGTACCAATGAGTGAGAGTAAAAATTATTACATGAAAATAAAATGAATAACTAGATGATATGTATTTTATTTATTTCCATGAAATATCGATAATAATATTGTATAATAAAAAACATAATCATAAATAATAGTAATAAATGTTGAGACTGTATCAAAAAATTATTACCACTTTGGAATATTTGAATCATAATACCCAAGAATTAATAATATAAATTGTAAATTAAATTTCATGATGATAATTAAATTCATAAAATTATATTTATTGTGGTTTGTATATACATTTCATTAAATAATATAGGTTCGTAACATGGCCTACGTCTCAATGAATGAAAATTGAAACAAAAAACCCCTTACCGATTTGGTATCTTTTCAACTGTAAATCCAATGAAAGAGGGATCCTAAAATGTATATTTAAATAAAAACTATTTTCAGTAGGTAATTTATAAAATTAATTATTGGGTACTATAAACACCGCATAATTGAAAAACATAGGGAATATGGAATGTGTCACGGAGAAAATTAAAACTGATATTGTAGTCCATTACCACTTTAGTAATATTTTGAATTTTAAGACCAAATAGAAAATAACATAAAATGAAACTTCATATATAAATTAAATATTATTATTCATGATATAACATATCGATGTGGTAGTATGCATACCATATAGAAGAAAAAGGTGTTGACTTTTCCATATGCCTCCCATAAATATAAGAGATACTACAAATCTAATTCATTAAGTCTTGACTTCCATCATACAAATTAAACTATATCGAATAATAAATATACATTTATTATATATATATATAATACCATATATGATTTAATTATTACCTTGTATTACCCATTTACAAACAACTACACATTATCATCATGTTTTGGGAAATAACTACATTGTTTCCTCTATGTTTTGATCAAATATTTTTCTGGTCCTCTTATTTTGATTATTATTTAATATTATCATAAAAATATATGAATTATATAAATATTAAATATATTCAGTATAATTTTATTTAGTTTAATCCACAAAATTTATTCATAGAATGTGAAATACATTATTCATAGAGATAATAGGCCATATGTAAACATGAACGATATTTCCATTTTAGATGGATTGAAATAATTAATGGTATATTATATATAATAATTACAATGTATTTTTTATTTGATAAATTTCACATATTTTTATTAATCTCTTATTTATTTCCTTCAATGTGAATCGTGAATGAATCACATTACTACACGAAGCGGCAGTCTACTATACACAAAAGTGACACTACTGTATTTCAAGAAAATGGTTAATATTGAGGTTTGTGTGATATTATGATTCCATAATAATAATAATATCATAGATAAAAAATTTATATAAAGAATACATCATTATATTTATCCTTAATATGTTCCAATGGAAAAAATTGGCATCAGTTTATGAGGCTGTAGTCAGTCTTACAAAAGAACAACGATTTCTTATCCTATTTTATAAAAGTGTAGATGGATGTATGTAACACCCTTAAAATAATAAAATCTATGTTTATTAAAGAAACGTATGACATTAAATCATTTTCATTTCATAGGAATGTATTTATCTATAGGATGAAATAAAAAAATTCTCATTGATCAATGTAAACACTACTTCCTGTAACTTTTTTAGGGTTTCATAAAAACCCATCCTAGGATTGATGTATAACCAAAATAAGCCTTATAATATGTGATGGTATATGTTGTCATGTGATGTGGGTAGTTTTTTTCAAATAACAAAGTTTTTGCTGGTTTACAAAGGATAAAAGATGTGGCGGCCTTTTAAGGATGAGGCACTGACAAACTTTTATTATTTTTAAAAGGGAGAGTTCAACCCATTTACTTTTCAGTTATGAAGGATAATGTGATGAAAAGTTATAGATCCTACAAAGGTTAATTTATAAATATTTCCGATCGAGGTCTGTTATATTTTTTTTGGATTATTTTTTTCATTTATTTTTTTTAACCCCACATTAATCATATATAAACGATTAGAAAGAAGGATTTTAAATAGAAATTGGTGGAAAGATTAAAATGTTTTTATCACAAAAACAGAAATATGAAATTTACTCTACTGGCATGGATTTTGTTAATGGATATATAATGGAACGAAATTATCTTTAAAAACAACTAAAAATAATATTTTACTTTATAAATAAAATAATAAAATGACAGTTTTCGATTAAAATTCATTATCATTCACTATGCAAAGAAAATGAAACTTTTAAAAATATCTCAAAAATTAAAATGAATAAAATTTTGAAAATATTATTTCATAAATTTAATTTATTTTATCATATTTGTTCCATAAAATTATAAAAATTGAATTTAATTATTATTTATAGAAATACGTGAAGAAAAATTCTTAATAAAATATTATATCTGAAAATTATGAATTTGATTATAAATATTTTTTCTATATATAAAGAAAATATAATTAATATTAATAATATATATATTACTATTATATCTCAAATTTTATTGTCTTGGTTATAATGGTCATTTTTAATGATATTTAAAATATATAATGGTTGTGTAAAAACTCAGTATCATGTGTAATACAAGTAATCCTATTGTTTCTTATAGCACAACCTCATCATGGTGTTTCATGTAGATAATGATGTCAATTATAATTAATTTACTAAAAATAATAATTATTCAAAAAAACACAGGGTGTTTCAAAAACTAACACCCATATAATGATGCTGAGTGATTGAGAACATGGTCGATAAAAAATATACAACCACAAAGCTATAAACCAATGAGTTGTGATAAAAGTAATTCCTCTCATAAAATGATAATTATAGGAAAATAATTTATTTCAATATAATTATTTAGAATATTTGGTTGTACCATTTCCATTTTTTAAATACCGGGATTTTTAATTAATATTTTTTAAGTATATGGAATTATTATGAGTCTTTATAAATTGAAAGTGCCCGCTTCTGAGGCCCGGTGTGACCGAAATAAATTTATGAACTTTTTTTGGGGGACATTCAGAAAACACGTGAGAATCATTTTCATAATGTTGAACTGTAACTCAGATTAAAAATCGGAGGGCATCCTTTTATCTGCCACACTGAGGTTCGCTTAAGAAAGGCTTTACTTTGACTGAAGTAGGTAGGGATAAAATGTTAATCATTGTGACTTTTTTTAAAAGAAATGAAATAAAACAATTGTATTATTTTATTTTCTTTCTTCTCCACCAACGGATAAGTAGACTGTGTGGATAGTGATGTGCCAAGCCAATAAATGGTTTGACCAATCAATATTAACTACCGATGTCTTTGGGGAATTATGAAGATTCCTAATGAATGAGCCCCAATTAATTCCCACATCCTTACATAACATCCCACTCTCTTATATATATGGAGTTTGGGGAGGGGAATCGACACAGCTTCACCATACAACATAGTGCTGAAGGAGTGTAGATATGATGAACCCTTAAAAGACAGAGCCGATCCCAGTGGGAGGTGACAGGTGACACCAAACATCGAAGCGAAGGACGGCGTGCGAGTGGTGTCTTTGGGAACCGGTTGTGGGAACAAATAACACGATCAACCATTAAGTACGAGCACTCTACAATAGGTTTAAAAGGTAGGGGATTTGATTCTCGTACACTAACAATGAATTTATTGATCCCTTCTATCTTACCTCTTGTTTACGAGCTAATGTAGAGGTGTTGGACTAATGAACACGACCCGGACCCTCTGCAATCATTTCTATTCCCTTGTGTTCTCAATGGAATACCACCAGTGTGGAAGAACTGACCAGATACGATGATGGCGTGCACTAAATGCACACCCCAAGAAAAGGCCTCATCACAAATTTGTAGAGGTCATCGAAATGTGTGGCCCCACCAAGTCCTAGAAGCGGTGCGGCGTAATTTCATGCAATGTCGGTGAGAAAAAAGGGGCCACGAGACATCAGCCATGGAGAACGGAGTCGGTGCAGTGCACCGCCGGGCACCTCCGGGGAGCATAGGGTCATCGCTCGTCAGCCGTGATGATCGAAGCATGTAGCTGAAACATCAGTCGGTCGTGGAAGGAGACATGGTGCGACCAATGCGCCGCTGGTGAGTGGAAGTCGGTGCCGCCAGCGCGCCGTCGGCATACAAGATTCTGCGACGGAGGAAGAACCCTCTCCTCCAGCGGGTTCCATGGCGTCACCACTTCGCAAACCAAATGGCTTACATGACATTTGTGAGTTCAATAGACTAGGGGGGGGGGGGGGTCACAGCCCCAATTCTGGCTTGGGTGAACCCCACAGCTGGCCACTCCACCCCTTGGACCAGACAGCACCCCTCCCCCCGACCCCGAGTCGGGCCGCGCTCCACCTTAGACTTGGAATCACCCCACTTCAGGCCAGAGCACGATCCCAAATGTCCAGTTATCCCTCTTGTAGGTCAGGCTACCTTGCAGGATGAGTCGATCCCACCATAGCCCATCCCAGACTGGGTCGGGCCCGGTCGGTCCGACCGGGTCAGACTGAACCCAGGCATACAGGGCGCAGAAACACTTAAATGGTCATATCATGAAAACCAAACATCTGTTTGATGAAAACTATATAGAATTGAGGTCCTTGGACCGATACAATCTTTTCTAGTATATTAATTTTCTGTTTTGGAGACAGTTGAATCACGACTACGTTGGATTAAACCTGAATCCAACCCGAGCCCCAGAACTAAAACGATTATAACTCAAAGATTGACAGTCTGATTGATGCAACATTTGTCACATTGGAACCATTAACACATGGTGGTTCATTGGGTAACTCCATTTCCGATCTTAGTGGAGGTCGAGGTACAACTGATATCTTGAGTGAAGATTCTACGGAACTGGAGCGCACTGGGTGTGAGGATTCCAGTTTCTCGAATTGAGGCGGAAGATGGAGATAGATCCTACAGAGGTCAACACTCAATGATACTATGATGGTATGTGCATACCAATCCTATGTGGGACAGATCTTGTATTGGTCCGCACATACCAGTCTTGTGTGGGTCAGATCCTGTGTGGGTCAGTAGGGGTTAGTTACCTATCAACTCTAAGCAGGTTAGATCATGTGCAGATCATTTTTATGATTATTACCTATCCATATTATGTAGTTAATACTCTGTATAGTCAGAATAAGTGCCTCTTGACAGAATAAGATGATCTATCTTCGCGACTAATCACTTTTACTCCAATAATTCAGTGAAAATCTAGTTTGAGCTGAGACACTTTTTGAGCTATGTCTATTTTTTCGTGCATTGTGATTGAGATCATGCTTTGTGGGTTTACATTGTGGAATTATGAGAGACCTCTTGGGTACTTGGGGTCCCTACAAGGCATTTTTATACTCATCCCATCACGGGCTTCACTCAGACCTTGTTGTGTCTTCAGCAGAGGAAGAGCAGCAGGGATTTTGTTTGAGGGAGCCAACACCAGGCAGAACATTGAGGAGACATGCAGACTTGGAGTTCTGCAGAGGTGATATGTACCTACCCATCATGTTGTATCCTCAAAGGATTACCTATGAGCTATTTCCATTTATTTCAGTTGTATTAAACTTATCAATTGTAATTGAAATTTTGCAGCTTGGGCTTGTTTTTTAACCCATTGATTTTTGTATTATTTTACTTTAATAGTTAATTACTTGTTTCTTATTATTGTATTCTAGTCTGTGTGTTTTTATTGGTTTAAAGGTAATAGCTTCCCGTTATAGGGATATGCAATTTCGGTTCTGGTTGCCAATCCCTGGACTTTGGAAGGCAGGATTGAGGTAGTCACAACATGGGCCTCGGGGAACTAGTCGTGACAATTTTGTATTAGAGGAATCGGTTATACCGAAGATCTATGACTATGATCCTGTCAATGTAGAAATAGTGTTTAGTGATATGAGTGTCATTTTCAGTTTGGGGAGTCTAGTTATGGTGTGTTGACAGACGTATCCATACACTAGGACCCTGAATTTTGAATGCTGACTCAGTTCATGAAAGCACTGATTGCTTGTGTTTTTGGAATGTTTTTTCTGTTTGATATATTTCTGAACCAACTGAACTGGTATAACTTTTTGAGAATGGAACACCATTCTTCTTTTAGGATGCTTCCACATAGATAGCTAGCTAGGATTCCTGATTTAGTACTTGATGATGGCCCATCGATTCATGAGGCCTCGATGCAGGTCTGTCTTATAGAGTTATCACCTTCATATGGTGTACGAGAAGCACCAATACCCATTGGGAAGCTGTTTTCACCAGCCCCACCAGCAGAGGGTGCATGCCAAATAAGCCCCTGAAACGAGTTTCAGTAGCAGAGGCATATGTGGTTCTGAGGCGAGACAGACCCACAAGCAGCTGAGGACTGGATGGAGGCTGTAGCTAGAGTTTTCCACCTGGTTGGGACACCATCCAAACTAATGGTGATACTATATCCAAATTCTTCCAATAAGCAGAATAGAGATAGTGGATAATGATGCTCGAGATACACGACTAGGTGACCCTAGTATTGGCAGACATAGAGAGACATGTTAGAGAAGTGTTCATCCCATCGACCTTACACTCTGTGCGTATATATGATCAGATGCACCTATACAAAGTAGCATAACAATGGCCTAGTACTCGGAGAGGTTCACTGATCTCTCCCACTACTCCACCGACATGGTATGAAACCATTTATTCAGAGAATAGACCCTTTAGTAGGGTCTTATATGAGAGATCAGTTCCTCGATGGTATCACTCATCATACCAACGTAGGCTGGGGTACTAGAGAGAGCACTTTTGGTGAACAACTTCCAAGATGAACATGCACTGTCAGTGAGACCCACCACTGGCCAACACATAGCAGAGTCATCTATGGAAGGTAGTAGCTAGATGAAATAGAGGTCCAAGTAGACTAAAACGTTTTGTGGACATTCCTGAGATGCATGGATATAGGTGCAGAGATCGTGAGGTAGAGGAGTTCAGAAAAGGGACAGGGAGTGCTACACGTGTGGCGGGCAGGGTAACATGGCTCATGATATCCCGACCCGACGCACGGACGACCAGAAAAGGGTCGAGGGACCACCATGGTGGAGGAAAATGTTCGATCAAGGAGGTCCATAGGCCGAAGGTAGATGTGGCAGAAGATTTGTTCATGCAACAGGTTGTGGGAAGCGTTACGAGCTTCTGCCGCCACCACCAACAGGGGGTCAACCTAGACCACATGGAGCTGTTGGATAGGGATGAGCTCAGTTCCAGCATGAAGATGCTTACGACCACCACCCTCCAGAGATGATTATAGGTACGATCAGTGTCTAATACACCTTAGCTTCGGTACTTATAGACACGTGTGTGAGTCACTCTTTTTTTCCATAGCCCTCATTCAATGCTCGGAGATTCTGGTGGAGAAGTTGGATTGATCGTTATGGATAGTGACTCCAACAAGAGATGATTCGACAATTACACACTAGTGCTGGAAGTGTGAGCTTACTCTTGAAGGTTACAGCTTCGGCTGGGATATCCTAGTAGCGGCATCGAGGTATTACGGAATCATCTTGGGTATAGATTGGTTATCCAAATTCAATTCTTATATTAACTGTATTTGTCGCAATGTGTGTTGTGTCCGCACAGATGGGACCAGGTTTTCTTTCACTAGAATTAAAGGAACCTTTTCATCACATGATGGAATTACCCAAAAGAGGGTGTAGCTGATTTCACCTTAGTTTTCTAGCCTTACCCTTAGAGTAGTATATGATGAGAGTCTGAGATATCCTGTAGTGGTGGACTGATATTCTAATGTCTTTTTTGATGATGTACAAGGACTACCACCACAGAGAGAGGTAGAATTCTACATCTCTCTGAACCCCTGGACGACAACGATATATACAAAAACAAATTGGAATGGCTACTACGGAGCTTCATGTATTTGGGGTACAGTTGGTGGACTTGTTGAGTAAGGGGTTCATAAGGCCCAACGTTTCTCCATGGGTAGCCCCGATTTTGATTTCCATCAATGAATAATGGAGTTTGAGACTCTGTGTAGACTATCGGCGATACAACCAGGTGACTGTGAAGAACAATTATCCACTGCCGAGGACTGATGAACTTTTCGATCAGTTGAAGGGAGATTATTGGTTTTCGAAGATATACCTTAGATCAGGCTATCGTCCACTTAGATTTCAATAAGAGGATGTCTAGAAGACGAACATCAGATGTTTCTATGGCTACTATGAGTTTCTGGTTATGGTATTTGGCTTGATTGATGCCCCTATAGTGTTCATGAGACTCATGAATAGGATATTATAACCATAACTCGATTACATTGTAGTGGTACACATCGACGACATCTTAGTGTACTTAGCTATGGAAAAGAATCATTCATATCATCTACAGATAGCTCTGGATACACTATGAGAGCACCCAATTTATATTAATCTATCATAGTGCTAGTTCTGGAAACAAGAGGTCCACTTACTGGGACACATTATCTTAGAGGGAAGAGTTGCAGTGGATCTAGAAATGATACATGTTGTGCTTGCTTTGGAGCTGCCCAGTTATGTGACAGATGTGTAGATATTCCTAGGGTTGTCTAGATACTACCAAAGATTCTTGAGTTACATTTCCAGAGTTTCAGCACCTTTTTCAGATTTGGTGAAAAAGCAACAACCCTTTGTATAGATGGAGAGATTCCAACATAGTTTCAGGAGCTAAGGTAGAGACTGATGAGTTCCCCATTATGAGGCTACTAAAAGAGGACGTTGGGTATGTAGTAAACTACTATGCATCAGGGACTATACATGGGTGTGTCCTAATGCAGGACCGAGCAGTGATCATTTATGGATCACGACATATGATGCAATATAAGAAGAACTATACTACCCATGACCCAGAGTTAGAAACAGTGGTCTTCACCTTGAAAGTGTGGAGACATTAATCGATGGGAGAACATTTTACAGTGTACTCATTTCGCAAGAGTCTGAGGTATAGTTTCTCTTATAAGTCCCTAAACCTCTAGCAATGGCAATGTCTATAGTTCCCTCAGGTCTATGACATTGAGATAGACTATAATCCTTGTAAGGGAAACGTTGTATTAGATGCACATATCAAGTGGTCTGGTCAACAGTTTCTGAGTGAGGTGACAGAGGTACTATCCACATTGCAGATATCCTTTGTGGATAGAGATGATGCTGCTTTCCTCTATCCTTTTCCATTCACTCGCCTAATCCTTCAGTGTTTCATGGAGGCGAAGCTTTGGGGCTTTCACTATGAGGATGATCGTGGTCAGATATCCTCAGGACAGGCACCTGAAAGATTTTATGAAAGTAGGGAGCATGTCATCCTCTTCTGAAGACGTACCATGGTATTGATGTCTCTATGGGAGGAGGTGTTGATGCAGTTCTTTACGTCCCCTATAATGGTACATTATGGTCTAGCGAAGCAATGTCAGGACCCCCGACGTTAGCACTGGTGGCCAAGGATCAAGAAGGTTGTAGCATAGGTTTTTTCCTAATGCCTCACTTTTTAGCAAGTGAAGGCTGAGCATCAGATTCTAGAAGGTATATCAAAGCCACCCGAGGAACGGTGTTTGAAGTGGGGTCAGATCTCAAGGGAATTTGTGATATGGATTCCACGTATTTCCAGGGGACATGATATCATCTGTGTGATCATTGACTGACTCACCATGTCGTCCCACGTCCTACCCTTCAATAGTTGGGATCTGTAGAGGGCTTAGGACGCCTCTACTTAAAGGAGATTGTACCACTTAATTGGGTTCCATCGACGATAGTCTATGACCATGAAATACATTTTACAACTCATTTTTTGGAAGGGATTAGAAAAGTCATTTTGGACATAGATATGTTTGCGAAACACCTTCCATTTAGAGATGGATGGCCAAATAGAGCGAACCATTCAGAAGCTGGAGGACATGCTTCGTGAGTACATCCTTGATTTTGACCACAGTTTTGAGGATCACTTTCCCTTGGCGGAGTTCACATACAATGACACTTATCACTCCAGCATCAATAAGGAACCATTAAAGGTCTTGTACGGTTGACCTTTCATATCACTTAAATACTGGACAGACCCAGGGGAGGTAACAGGTATTGGTCTAGAGTTGGTACAGGCTACCAATGATAAGGTATAGACCATCCAAGAGTGGATGAAGATAGCACATAGTAGACATAAGTCTTATGCTGACAGTATACAGAGACCATTCGAGTAACAGGAGGGGGACCACACATTCTTGTGAGTCTCCCCTCACTGGGGGCTACTCAGATTTGGCCGAGGCATCCAGTTATCACCGAGTTATATTAGATCATTTCTGATACATTAGAGGATATGTGAGGTGGAATAATGCATGGAACTTACACCACAGTTAGATAGAGTGTACGACATCTTCCATGTATCCCACTTGAAGAGATATGTGAATGACCAATCTAACATCACCCACCACAGTGAGATATACATCAATAATGGTGTGACCTTTACGGAGGTTCCAGTGGAGATTGAGGATCGACCGGATCAGGTCCTTTGTGGGTGGTCGATACCTCTAGTGTGTATTCTCTGGCAGCATGTGAACCTCCAAGAGAGAACATGGAAGTGGGAGGCTTAGATTTGTGCTCAGTACCGCTATTTGTTTCCTCAGTCAATGTTGTGGCTTTTAGGGATGAAAAAGCTTTTGATGGGTAGAATGAAAACACCCAGATTTTACATTTAACTTTTTTAATTGTATAAAATTATATAGAGTCTGTGAAAATTGATGGCGCGTCATTTTGAGGCCTGGTATGTACGAAATTAATATATGAACATTGATTTGGGTACGTTTATTAAAGGTTTGAGTAGTGTTTTCTAAAAATAGAACTGTTTCTCAGATCAAACATTTGAGGGCACCATTGCATTCGCAGTGCCATGATTTCTTTAAGGGAGGCTTTACATTGACGACATTATGTCTTGAGAAAAAGTTATGTTTCTCTGACTTTTTTAAACGAAATGAAATAAAATGATTTTATTATCTTAATATCTTTCTTCTCCACCAACGGACAAGGGGAGTTTGGGGAGAACGATGATCCTAGCCAATAAATGTATTGATCTATTAATATTATGCGACGACGTCATTTGGGAATTAAGAAGGATCCTAATTAAGGATGCCCCATTAATTCCCCATGTCGTTACTTACCCTCCCCCTCTCCTATATAAATGGATCATGGGGAGGGCTATCAGCACAACTTCACCAAGCAGTGAAGTCCTGAAGAAGTGTCGAGACGTAGAACCTGTTGAGGAAAGAGGCGATCCTAGTGGGAGGTGATATGTTACACCGAACAACGAACCAAAGGATGATGTATAAGTGGTGTAATTGTGAACCAAATGCGGAAATTAATAACATGATCCACCATTGAGCGCAAGCGCTCTCCAATGGGTTTATGAGGTAGGGGTTTTGATTATCGTCTCTTTCAAGTGTATTTATGGAACTCCTCTATAATCCCCCTTTTTTAAAAGTTAATGGAGAGGGGATTTCATAACAAACACGTTAGATAACCTCCATAATATTTGTGGGACTCTTGTGTTATCCATGGAATACTCCCAGCACGACGACATTGACCAGCTATGAAAAAGGTGTGGGCCAATGCATGCCGCAATAGGAGGTCGCGACACAAAGCCACAACAGTCATCCGAATACTCAGCACTAGCCGAACATGGAGGTGGTGCAGCGCACCATCACACACTACCAGGGAGAAAAAAGGGTCTGAGGATCATCAACTGAGGTGAATGGAGGACGTGCAGTGCGTCATCGAGCGCCCCCGGTGAGCAGAGGGGCACAACATATCATATGCGCCGATCAGAGGAGGCGGTTGGAAATACAGATGGTTGGAAAAGGATAGGCAATGTGGCCAATGTCCCCCAGTTAGTGGGAGATGGCACGACGAGCACACTGTTGGAAGATAAGAAGATGCGATCAAAGCTGTGGTGGAGGCCAAACCCGCACCTCTAGTGGGTTCCGCGATGACCAGGCGACGCCCAAGCGGTTCCACCACTTCAAAAACTGAACGGACTCTATGATGTTAGAGAGTTTGAGAGACTGTTGCGTTCAAACACCCTATGCCATCTAGGGTGGTCCCCATAGTGGGACACACTCCCCCATGGACTGGTCTGTCCCCCCCTTGGGTCGGGCCGTGCTGCACCTCGTACCGGACCACAACCCACCTCGGGCCGGACTGAGCTCCACCACGGATGGACCTCCCCCTTACGGGGCGCCCTTCACAGGATTCCCCATTATAGGCCAAGTCAACCTGGTCAGACCGGTCGGGTCAGACCGGACCCAGGTTAATCGGGACCAGAAACACTTAAAGGGCCATATGTTGAGAACCGAACGTCTGTTTGATGAACCGTTAGTGGAATTGTGGTATATGGATCACGATGATAATTTTTTGTATATTATTATTGATCTTTATTGAAATTTGGAGTATGGATGGGATGGATTGATCCCTAATCCAACCGGGTCCCTGAAACTAAAACACTTATAACTCACAGACGGGGCGTCTGATTGACGCACCGTCTATCAATTTGGACACCTTACAACATGGTGGTTGTTTGGGTTACTCCTTTCCAAAATATAACGGTTGTCTAGGTATGATCGAAATCTCTGGGGGAGATTCTTCAGAACTCATGTGCACCAGGTGAAAGGAATCCAATGGCTAGTAGTCAGGCAGAGGTTGGAGACAGATCAAAAAGAGGGAAACACTCAGTGATCTTGTGTGGTTCAGTACATACCAATTGTATGTGGTTAGATACTACATGAGTCAAAACTTATCAATCCCTTGTGGGTCTGTTCATACCGATCCTGTGTGGGTAAGCTCTTAGCAATCATGTGTGGGTCAGCGCATACTGATTCTTAATGGGTCAGATCCTATGTAGGTCAGCAGGGGTTAGTTACCTATCGACTCTGGGTAGGTCAAATCCTATTTGGAACATTGCTGGTGTAGTACCTATCAATTCTGTTTGAGTTAGACTCCGTATGGTGAGAAGCAGTTCCTTTGTACTGAATAAGATGATCTAGCTTCACGACTAATTATCTGTATTTCTATACTTCACAGAAAACCTGGTTTGAACAAAGTCTCTTTTTGAGTTATGCCTATTTCATCATGAATTGTGATTGATATAATGCTATGTGGTTTTTCTTTAGGGAATCCTGAGATACTGGGGGGTTCATTCCTTCTGTGCCAGCTAGGGTGGTCCCCATAGCGGGACACACTCCCCCATGGACTAGTCTGTGCCCCCCTTGGGTCGGGCCGCGCTGCACCTCAGACCGGACCGCTACCCACCTTGGGCCGAACTGCGCTCCACCATGGATGGGCCTCCCCCTTGAGTTATTCCCTTCATAGGATTACTCATTGTAGGCCACATCGATCTGGTCAGACCGGTCGGGTCAGACCGGACCCGGGCTAATCGGGACCAGAAACACATAAAGGGCCATATGTTGTGAACTGAATGTCGGTTTGATGAACCATTAGTGGAATTGTGATACATGGATCCAGATGATATTATTTTTTATATTATTCTGGAGTATGGTTGAAATTTTGAATATGGATGGGATGGATTAACCCCTAATCCAAATGGGTCCCTGTAACTAAAACACTTATAACTCACTGACAGGGTGTCTGATTGACACATCGTCTGTCGATTTGGACACCTTACGATATGATGGTTTTTTGGGATACTCCTTTCAAAACTATAATGGCTATCTAGGTATGACTGATATCTCAAGAAAATTTTCTTCATAACTCGAGTGTAGTGGGTGAAAGGAATCCAGTGTCTAGTAGTCAGGAAGAGGTTGGAGACAGATCAAACAGAGGGCAGCACTCAGTGATCTTGTGTGGTTCAGTACATACCGATTGTATGTGGTCAAATCTTGCATGAGTCAGCACTTATCAATTCCTTGTTGGTCAGTTCATACCGATCCTATGTGGGTTAGAACCTGTGTGGGTAATCACTCAACATTCATGTGTGGGTCAGCACATACTGATTCTGTATGGGTCAGATCCTATGTATGTCAGTAGGGGATAGTTACCTATCGACTCTGGGCGGGTCAAATCCTATTTGGAATATTACGGGTGTTAGTAATTATCAATCCTGTGTGGTTCAGACTCTGTATGGTGATAATTAGTTCCTCTAGACAGGAAAAGATGATCTAGCTTCACGACTAATGATCTGTATTTCTATACTTCACAAAAAACCGGGTTTGAACAGAGTCTAATTTTCAGTTATGCCTATTTCTTCATGCTTTGTGATTGATATAATGCCATGTGGTTTTCCTTTGTGGAATCTTGAGAGAAATTTATGGGGTCTCTGTGACAACCGGGTCCAGGTGATAGCACATCCACCCAGCCATAACATGGTCGTCGGGTCCTGGCCTACCAGGTACCACCAGTTGCCCCGCAGACACGTGAGGCCCACCCTAGGGTCCACCAACATGCCCGGATGGGTCATATGACCAATGATTGTCCCCACATTCCAACACATTTTCTTTCCATTGTGCTTTTTTCTCACTCACAGACACCCTGAGAAACTTCCTAGAAGGTCCCCCATCCTAATCACTACTCCAAGCCATGCATGCTTAATTGTAGAGTTCTAATCAGACAGGCTCCCAAAAAGGAAGGTGCACCTTATTGACATGAGTCATATCATTTAGTCATTTAACCCTTTATCATTTAGGGATGTTACAATCAACCCCCCCCCCCCTTTAGAGCACAACGTCCTCGTTGTGGGCCCTACATCTCAACACAGGCAGTGCACCACACTTAAGGCTGGGTTCCTCCTCGGATACCAAATGTGACATCTGAGTCTCGATGACAACACATCCACCCCGCCTTAACATGGACGTCGGGTCCTAGCCTACCAGGTACCACCAGTTGCCCCGCAGACACGTGGGTCCCACCCCAGGGTCCACACACATGCCAGGACGGGTCATCTGACCAATGATTGTCCCCACAGGCCAACACATGTCCTTTCCAATGTGCTTTGTCCTCACTCACACAAACCCTGAGAAACTTCCCAGAAGGTCACCCATCATAATCATTACTCCAAGCCAAGCATGCTTAACTATGGTGTTCTAATCAGACAGGCTCCCGAAAAGGAAGGTGCACCTTGTTGACATGAGTCATATCATTTAGTCATTTAACCCTTTATCATTTGGGGATGTTACAGTCTCAGGGTATCTACTAGGAATTCTAATACTCACCCCTACACGGGCTTCGCCCACACCTTCTTGTGTCCAGTGTAAATGGCAAGTAGTTGGGCTAAGGATTGAGAGATCCAGGACTAGGCATTACGTGAAAAAGATGGGAGGACGTGGAGTGCTCAGAAGGTGATCTATACCTACCTTTTAGGTAGGATCCTTGGAGGACTACCCAGGAGTTGTTTTCCTTTTTTTCAGTTGTATTGTACTTTTCAGTTGTACTTGTTCATTTCCAGTTGGGGCTTGTATTCCAGCCCCTTACATTCATCACTCTTTTTCTACAACAGTTATGTAGTGGATGATTCTTATTTAGTTATTGTATTTGTGTTTGTATAGGTTTAAAGAAAATTTCAACCCTTTATAGGTATACACATTATCGGTTCTAATCACCAACCCCTAACCTATGGAAGTCGGGCTTGTGGATGTCTCGACAAGGGGCCCAAGGGACAGGACATGATGCATTTATACTGGGAATATTTGAAAATGTACTTATGTGATATATTTTTTTTTCATAGGCTTGATTTAATCATTGGGATATGTGTTGATCAACTTCCACTTCATTTGCTACACCAGAAATATGATTCATTCGTGTGTAAATAACTAAATCAGATCCATAAGTTAATGATAATTTATTCTTTCTGTCATTAATAAACATGAATTTCAATATTTTTCCAGTATGGATAAATCATTATATGGTTCAGTAATACATTAATCTTTTAAACCACCTCCAATGATCAATGTAAACCATTCCACAAATTGTTTACCTTATTACCCTTCCAATATTATAAATTTTTAAATGTGGCCACTAAATTTCTCCAAATCAACATAACATTGATCCAATATATATCATCAACTATCTCTTGACTTTCATACCAAATATGAGGATACCTTTATCATTTAATCTCATGAACCATGATAATAAACTAAATTTCTATAAAACCTTTTTGACAAAATATATTATTCTTCATTCCGTAAAAAATATATATTGTTTGAAATATTCCTTAAATTCAATTTATTAAAATCCATCAATGAACACATAAAACAATTTTTGAACAATTCATTAAATAGTTCCATGGTAGTTAGTACAATCATATTTACATATTCATATCAAACATTTCTTTTCCCAACATCATTATCTCATCATCCGAAACAAATTAAGGGTTATTTTCCTTAAATAAAATATCAAAATTCCATTTAATAAATTTTATATCCAATCAAATACATTAAAAATATATTAAATACTCCTTAATGAAAAACATATACAGAAAAATCATTATATATTTTAGGATTAATAGAATATAATTCATGAATTCCAATACATAATCACATCAATCATCACACATCATTTTAAAACATTTATTTATTCATCTCTATATTATTCCATAATAATTCTTTACTTTCACACGTCAAATGCTGTCTCATTATCAAAAAAAATATAACCATTATTCATCCAAACATACTGAGTCACATTATAATATTTCCCCGTAGGACATTGATTTTTGTAACTCATATTCATTCATCATTCAAAACATTCACAAATCGACGACACCTTTGTGGGAGAATTATTATAATCCATTGTGTTAATCAACAATATAATTTTTATTTGACTTTTATTTCTTTGTGACTTTATTTTCCAAACAGAAAACCTCTCATCATCCCACTAAGACATTCCTTTGTGTTCTTCTTCCCATATCCTTCATATATAAAAAGTCAAATAATCTTTCCTCTATGGTCACTCTAACATGAACTCTATGAAAATTTTATACATCCCTTCATTGGTGAGATTGAGAGTTGGTTATGGTTCATATTGTTAATAATTGTATATGATAGTTTATTAGGAACAATAATATAATCTTTCACAAAATTCATCATCCCATTTAGATTCTCATAATAAATTTTTCTGTTATAGTTATTTTAGAAATAGTTTCTTATGGTCCTTGTAATCAAGTAAATCAAAAAAGTATAGTGTGAGAAATAGTAATAATAATGGGTAAACAAATAATCATTAAAATAACATATAATATGACTATATCCTAAAATAATATTTGTAGTTTATAACACCATAGGTATATACTGGGACATTTATAATTATCATCTCTTTAAATAATAATTATGATTTCTTAATGTGTATGTAAATTTTTAAATAATTTCCCTTGAGAGTTTGTAACTAAGTGTGCAATAAGTATCATTTGCATTTACCAGGTAAATATTTAATCTAGATCAATGTTCCATTTTGGATTTATTACCTTAAGGTACCTATTTTCTAAAGCCACATCCACATATTGTATCTAAAGGATGTAATTTCATTAAGACCACTCTCTCTGTCCTTTACCATATTTAAGAACATTTTTTAATATATTGACTCATCCATGAACATATCCTTCAATACATCTCTTTATATATCCGTTAAAATATCTATAGGGGTCTAACTAAAATTTTCACATCAAATTTTGAAATGTTAACTTAACATTTCATGTCATTCCAAATATAAGGACCTTGGGATTTTATAAATTGATATTACTTATTTTTAGGTGAATATTAAATACCATACACATACAAAACCTTAAAGAACATAATATTTTGTTTTCTTTTGAGACTGCGTAGATAATATTCTAAATTTAAGAAATAATTTAATCATCTCTAATAATTAAATTCCACATTAGTTCTCTTCACAACAATTCCCTATATATAACATTACTTCATAAATTGGGTAACAGAAGAATAATAAAGGATGAGATATGGTGACCAGTAAGGGTAAATAAGAGTGATCCATAAGAATGAAATGATCATAAGGGTATGATAACATGATAATAACATTTGAAATCCACACCATGCATATTAATGATATTAATTTTGAGCCTCAGAAAAATGATTAGAGGATTATAAGGAATTAATCATAAGAAATTAAAAAATATTCTATTATATAATTACAATTGAATAAGATATAATTTTTTGGTGTACAGATAAGCATAGAAAATATTATGTCATGGATTCCCACTAAGACATTCATAACATGTTTAGATTAGGATAACCATCATTTTACAGATATTAGGATAGGTATTATCATCCCTTGTGACATCTTTTCAGTTTGGGATTACCTCACATATACCCTCTTGCAGGTTTGGGATAACCTCCCAGATAACCTTTGAGATCAAATAACATAAATCATTACTCAATGCATTTGAGGGAGTCATAGGCCCTTCATTCAACATGATCAAATCATTTAAGTTCCATGAGATCATATAATATATTTCATATTATATTCCATGAAAAGAAATGAGTTTTCTATAAAATTTAATCATTGAATAACCCATGGAATAGAATCATATTTCAAAATCATTTCATCATAAAAAACTCAATGAAGAGATGTGGATTTCATAAACATTTCTTCATATAAAATCTTTTGTAAAATAAAAATTCATCAAAACCATTTCATCATCTCAAAAAATTATAACACTTGGATAATTAAATTAGATTAATAATGTTTGATTCATGGTATAATATTTGGAATATAAATGTGTTTCATAAAAACCTTTCATCATAATCCATTCAGATAATGAATAGTATTCATATACATTGTTCATATACGTGGTAAAGAATAAGTTACATAAAAGAATATAATATTAGAATTGAATAATTCTGAAATATGAATCCCTTGGACAGTATCTCGAGGAAGATAACATTTTTTTGAGAATAAATTTTTAAAACATAAAACAATATAGAAATACTTTTCTTTTAATATAAACTTTTATACATATAAAATATTATTTAAAAATAACTTAAAAAATTTCAGGATGAAACATTCCTTTAATAATTGAAAAAATCACGATATATATATATATATATATATATATATATATTAAAACATGTCCTTTTGAATAAACAATGAAAACTCATTTATAACGTTTCAATTAAAATAATGGGAATGACTGTGGAGAATTCTGTTTGTACCATGCAAAGTGTTTCCATTCATGTTTTCTATAAATTCCAGAAGGGAATTATTTTTTAAAACGACATGAAGATTCAATTTAAAATATTTTTAAAAAATAATATCGTGTATAAAATCCTCTTTAATAACTATATTTAAAAACATATTGAAAACAATTTTTAACGCATTTTTTTAAAAAATCATTTTGGAAGAAAAAGGGATTTAGATCCGAAATTTTCATTTTATTAAAATAAATTATTTTCAAAATATTGGGTACATAGAAATAGAAAAATAAATGGAAAATTTGTGTTCTATGGAATTAAATATCGTATAAAAATTTTCATGATTTTATTGAGAGATAGATCATATGATTCCATCACCCGAAACATAATCACAAACAATCCTATTAAATGTTGAGATTATAATATAAAATTATTACAAATTTTTTTACATTGGAACATAAGTCCCATGAAAGAATATCATTAAATTAAACCAATAATATAATGACTATAAATAAATAAATGTAATTTCCTGTTAAAGGGGTTTTATATAAACATCATAAAGAAATATAATTCTATAACATATGCATATGACTCAAAGAAGGAAATTGAGAATAAAACCATGCCGATATGGTAAATTTTGAACTGTAAACCCCAAAAAATAGATATCCAAAAATGAATATGAAAATAAAAATAGTTTAAATTATAAGAATCATAAAATAAATTCATGGTTATGATATACACCAAATAAAATAAACCCATCATTAATATGATATGTGTCCCAATAAAAATTAAATATTAGGTAGAAATCTCTACAACCTAATTTATATTTTGAATCATAAGACCCAATATATAATTACATTAATTGAAACGTTAAATATCATGAAAATATGTACATTAATTATATAACATGTCATTGGGGTAGTATATACACAGACAAATAAAATGGGTGGGGAATTTATATATGTCTCCCTGAAATGAAAGGGAGAATAGAAATCCCTAACCTTAAGTCTAGTATTACGTCGTACAGGTTCAAAACTTTTTTAATATATGTATAAGTTCTTTATAAATATATCAAAGATATACATATATATATATATAAGACAATAAAATATTTAATGATTTCATTTATGACCTTTTTATTAACATTTACATCATAGTGTCATATTTCAGGAATTAGCTACTATGATTTTTCTCTGTGTATTGATTTGGTATTTTGGGTGTTCTCAGTTTAATAATAGTCCCATAAGTTCAAAAATTATACTAATTAAAAAATTATAATTTTTAAACATTAATTATAATTTTATATATCATAAATATATATTGTTTATAAAAATGAAACATGTTACAATCATGGAGATAGTTAGTCATTCGTTCGCATAAGAAACATTTCCATTTTCGAAGAACATTAAAAAAATGAGGTATGTAAAATTTAATATTTCATTAAATATCATAATATTATAATTAATTTTTTCTTATTGAAATATAGATATAATTATCTTCCATGTCTTGTGGTGATAAAAAGAGAGAGTCACATCTCTTCATGAACACGGTAGTCCATACATACACTAACGATGTTGTCATATTTCATTAAGTAATATAGTAAGAAAAATAATGATATATTATATTGTTATAATTAAAAATATATAATTAATATCACAATAGGGTATTTTATATCAAATATATTCTTTAATTTTACACTTATTATCTTTAATGTAACGTGTTATTAAAAAACGAGTCACACCACTTCATGTGGTTGTAGTCCTTTGAACAATGAGTGACATTACATTATCCTTTAAAATGGAATGTTTATATATATATATAATTTAAATACTCTATAAGAATAATTATTTAAGAAATATAATATATGTATTTTATATCAATCATCATACCCAACCATGATTGTTAGTAATGGAAAAACAAATGACATCGTTTGGTGAAGCCATAGTCTGTTGTACACATGAATTATGATTTCATAACCCATTTGATTGAAGTTGGGATGGTTTTACCTCATAAAAATTACAAAAAAAACATATATTTAGATGGAAAATTATATATTTATTATATTATAATTTTTTATATTTATTTAATTATTTTTAAGATGGAATAAACTAAAACTGTTTCCGGAAGAACATTACTTATTATTCGTGTGACATTTATAGGTTCTAAAAAATCCGTACAAGGATGGATTTAATAAAATAATATGGATTTGTGAATGATATTAGGGTGTTTGGGAAGTTATTTGGGTTGGTCTTGGATGAAACATCTTTTTTTCAATGTCTGAAAAAGAGGGAATAAGAGTGGAATTTTATAAGGTATGTGAGCGACACACTTTTAATAATTTAAAAATAAAAATGTGTTCCAAAATTGTTCTCAGACCAAAAGGAGCCAAAATTAATTATTTTAAAAATATAGACATTATAGGGTAAAAATATGACAAAAAAATTATTTTATACACATTTTTATGTAATTATAACACTTATATTTTAAGTTTAATCTCTCGATAAACTCATTTTTTACATAAATGTGGAAAAAATATTCTACCATTTTTAATATTACTTATTGTAAAAAAATAATTTTAATTTATTAGATATTATGAATCATGATGAATCTAAATATGAAATCTATTTTTCAAAATACAATTCATACATGTAGAAAAATTTAATTCAAAAGTAATATTATAGATATGAAGTGAATCTGTATTTTTCAGAGAGAAAATGTTCCTAATTTGACGATGTTTCTATATAAAACATCCACATGATTGTAATAGTATACAACTTTAAATTAATTTAATATTATAGTTTTTATGGTTTTATTTTTTCTAAGGAGTTTCCAATAGTTTTCAGTAGAGGTTAGAGATGCAGCTAAGCTGCTGTAGGGAATTAAGATTGTATAATGTTTACATGATGTCATCATGTGTATCACTTCTTGTAAATCATATTATTTTATAACTTGTAAATTTCTAGATGGGGATACTATGATATGGTTAACCTTTCATGAAGGTTTAAGGAAAATTTATATCAAATAAATGATAATGATTATGTTATTTCTTGTGAAAGTTGAAATTTTGGTAATCCCAAGGATTACATGATGTGTAATGTATACACAACATGATGCAATTAGATTCCATGATATTTTATATCACTTCAATCTGAATTTATATTTTTTAGAGATTATGTAATTATATCATTTATTAAAATTCCTATGTTCCCTAAGATGAAATTCTATCTTTCTCCTTCCTTGCTTCAATATATTGGTTCCATTATTTGTTTATTAGTGATTCACAGTGAGTTTATTCCCCTTTCCTAGTGTTTTCTTTCTTTTGAATATTATAAATGGACTATATCTATGTTGGTTTGTTTTTTGGTGTGAATTTTCCTTCATTTTTATGAAAATATGTTTTGATGTACGTTGATCCATGGGTATTTCCAATGGTTGTAGTTTATGGAAGTTTATCTTGTCCCAATAGTGCATAACAAGCCATAAATGAATCCACGAGGTACGGAATCCCTTTTTATCTAAAATTTATATCATGTGAGGGAATATTTATTTTATTTATCTTTGAGATATGACTATTCTACAATAATCAAATATAATTAAATGGATAATTAAAATTTAATTAGTTAAGGGGAAATATTCACCTGTTTTATATGTAATTTTTTGATATTGTGATATGATGGATTTTTTGGGATTGATTCCCCTTTTGAAAATAGAGTTTTTAGCTGGTGATTTTTCAATGTATAATATGTGGTTTGAATAATTTGTTTACTTTTATTGTTTTATGTCATTGAAAAAATAAATTTTCTAAGATCTTATATTTTGTACAAAGAAATTATAGAACCATGATTATGTCTTCTATGATATCATCCATGAAATAAAGTGAAATGTTATAAAATATAAATTGATATGTATGTAAATGGTATTTTATATGTTCTGATGTGTATTTTTTCTTCTTGGTTGGTGGTCTATAATTTTGACACGATGATGTGTTGGTGGGTGAGATGTGGTTATACTTTTAGGGAAGCGGGGTGGTTATTATGTGGCCATGGTTTTTGAGAGGTGGGGTGGTGGTTATGTCATCGTTATTTTTGGATAGTGAGGTGGTTTTTATTTTTACATGTTTTTTGTGTGGAATGTTGGTTTTCACAGTGCCATTCATTTGGGGTAGTGAGGTTTTTTTGTATTTTCATTCATTTTGGGTGAAGAGGTGATGGATTGATGTTGATTATGAGAAACCATTGATATGTGTATTCTTTGTTCTATATTCATGGGTTGTGAAAGAATAATTATTGGTGAATGAATTAAATTAATGATTTTTGGTTTGGTAAATTAGATGGAAATGGATAATGAATAAATAAATGTTGGGTTTTGTGATTATATGTTATTGATTCTTAATAATGAAATTAATGTCCTTGAAAATTGTTTTGGTTGAAAATGTGATGTGTGGATTTTGGATTGTGTGATTTTATCTTTATATAGGTGGTAAGTAAAGATGTTATGAGACTATATTCATTCTTTTTTAACTCATTGGTCGGGCTTCAGTGTGATCACATTTATGTACTTTTAAATTACGTGTGATTTATTTTTGCAACCCATGCACATTGACCACTATGTTCCGACTCTAATATGTATTTTATGTTTGTTTTTCAAACATTCGATGAGGATGAAAGATGGTTGGGTACCTAATATTTCTGGTACTCTATCCCATGTGTGGTTAGTATTAAACAACCAATGAGGGCTGGTGGTCTTATAATTTACAAGATGATGGATTAAAATGACTAGTTGTCTATGAGTGAGACATTCTGTGGCCATTCATTGGGGGTTGTGAGCCTGTGTGACCTCATTTGAGATGTGATGTGTCATAGGTTTCTATAGATGGGATGATGTGGATTATAGTGGGGTCGTTCATTGTAGGTGGTGGTCCCATGTTCGATGTCCTTCATTTCCAAGAAACCCTACTACGCTATTTATGTTTGGGGATGTGTTTTGGCCTAGGTGTTGATCAGTAGGACGTGATATGGTTATTCTTGGGTGTAATGGGGGCCATTTATCTATTTTAACGATGGTATATGACAATTCTGGGGGGAGGTGTGGTATGCGGAATAAATTATAGTTCTCAGCCACCCGACATTGGGGTGTGAGAGCAGAATACCAGTGGGAAAGCAGTACATGTACCTTTTTTTAATGTGACTCATGTTATATTAGATTGCAATGATTGAGTTATTTGGTGATCATTCGATAATGATATTTTGATATATAGTTTACCAATTTATGTTCTTTATGTTCTATTATTTAATCATGGGTGCATTAATGTTATTCAATCCCAAGTGCATGAATGAATTTGGATTTCCTATTGAGTATAAATTTTTGATAACCCAACGTATATAATCTGATTTTAAGATTTCTATAAGGTTTTTTACTATTATTAACATTACTAGCTCATACAATTGAATGTATGATGTGTCACTACTTCACCTTTTCATTTTGGTATTTAAATTGGTGAATTTAATCTATATATGTTTATTTATACATGTTTTTGTATGATGGTTTGGGATTATTTTATATTATTCAATTGTATTTTTTATGGATGATTCATCTTATATCATAATCCAATTTTATAATTGTGCGTAATGACTCCCATTTGATTATATTTTTACAGCATTGCTATTAGTCTCCAAACTGGGGCCTACTAAAGATCGGACATGTGGGGTCATTATCTCTCTCCCCTCATTTTTGTGTATTTGTATTGTCAGGGTCATGTAAATAAGAATGACTCCAATAACCTAAATTAGATTAAAAGATAAAAAATTGAACTAATTCTAATTAGAAAAATTTAAAATATCAGTTAACATTACAAATAATCTAAAAAAGGCAATTTTCAATTAAAATTCATTATTTTTCCCCTTTTCACAAAACATTTCACTTTTAAAAAATAATAAAAAATTCAACTTATTGTAATTTATAAATAATTATTTTTATGAAAAATCTTTAAATTTTAAAATAAACATTATAATATTTTCTAAAATTAGTTTTATTACAAGTTCACAAATGCTAAAAAACTATTTTATAAAAAAATTAGATTTTAGACATAAAACTAGATTTATTATTATCTGTTGTCTAGAAAACATATAATATGTGTGTTAAATAGATTATCAAATATAAACTATATAAATTTCATTAAAATAATTCACCAAATTTATTTTCATTAATTGTTGAGGTAAAACACATTTCACTGAGTAATAATGGTTTTTTAGAAAAATTTCTATTATTTACAAATAGATATTATTATTTTACTTATAATTAATTGGTCAACAAATAATTTGTTTTATATACATGTGTAAACCCTATATTCTTATAGTTTATGTATTCCTATTAGTACACTCCATTCCAATGTCTATATGATAACTATTATAATAATCTTTTAATTGTATATCACATTTTGTTTAAAATATTTGTTTCATATAACACAAGTTCAAAATCATTGTTATTTGTAATGAAATATAGTCTCAATGATTCATGTAACAAAAAAATAAATAACATTAAATTAATTTATAAAACTCTATTTCCAAAAAATTTGGTGTGTTTCAAAATGTGGCCACATTTTTAAAAATTTGTGTTTTCTTACACTTTCCCTTATCTTTCCAATTTTGTATCATTTAGAATGAATGTTAAAAAACATATTAAAGTCTTTGTAATCTAAATTATTGTCTATATAACATGAATAAATAACAACTTCTTTACTTTTTTCATTTTCTCATGGATTCAAATGTTGTCTCATCATTTTCTTCATTAATGTTTTAATTTATTCATTTCATGTTAAATAATAATATTCTGTAACTCAAATATTGTCAAGTAATCTGTATATTCTAGGGATGAGACATTTAGATCAATGAAATTATGAATTATTCTCAAAATCTCTTTGATAATGATAGTATCTTCAAGTTTCTCACCAAACTCCCTATTGTTTCTCAAATCTCCATGACGCTTATAAATTATTTGTCCATAATGTCCTAATCACCCATTTAATATCATCACATATGTTCAAAAAAAATTTTATTGGTTTATGTCACATTGTAATTGCCTTCATATAATATTTTCAATTTAACATTGATTTATATGGTGTTCTGGAGGCCCAAAAATATTTTTTACAATGTTTAGGATAGAGAAATAAATATAAAAAAATATGCTTTTCCAGCCATATCAATATTCATATATTCACCTTGTTTCATTGAGGAATATTCAAAAATAGGTAGACAAACTATTTTATTAACATATATAACTCCTAGGGTGAGTGAAGGGTTGAATTGAATTATTCTTTTACTCCTATTATGTTAATTTTTACAATCAATGATGTGAACTCCATAGATATTAAATAATATTAATATTTTCCATTCTTATATTCTTCATTTGTAATTTCATAGGTAACCTCATTTTGATATTAATTTTATAGACCCAATTTAGAAATACTAATATGATAGTTCAAGTGAATCATTAATCTTATTTTATGAATTTATCATTCTTAATTCAACCTCTTGAAAATTTTAATGTTCATTATAAACTCAGTAATTAATATTATCCCCAATTTATTTTTATATGTAAATTGAGATCTCAAAACACAATTTTTACAAGGTTCATTATCAATATATTTCCCTTAGTTAGGTTGGTTATACCCACAATATATATTCACCATTATTTGTCATATCCCCATATCTATATGTTGTCCCTGTGTAATAATAAAGAGACAATGTATTTGCTTTCACTTGGAGAGCTCGTAAAAAGAATCATGTCTCATCTAAAATAGATAATAGAAATAAAAAATATACTTCTACTCATTCGGTTCGTTTACATCCCCTAGAAATATTATCTTCCTCCATGAGAAGATGATTGAATAGGCATACATGTTTAAATACCTATGAACATCAACATAGTTTATCTTGAGACATACTAAAGATTATATGAGATATATATCTTCTTTATATTCCTCAACAGTGGGGTTCTTTGATACCCAAAATTTACTCATATTCTTCCTAAAATGATAGTGGGTGTTTCAAATTCTCTCAATAGATACCTAAAATTTTGTCTATACGTATAATATGTTAATATTCATCACCAATAAATTTCCTTTATATTCAAAATAATACTAATATTAATATTTTCATCACAATTATAATGGTATTTATTTAATAAGTATATAAAAAACATGATCAATTCTAATATGTAACTTTCCACTTTATTATTGGTTCAACGAATTATAAATAACTCTTTTTTAGTTTTTAAATTATTTTATGTTTAATAACTAATGATAATTCATTATTTTAGTTCCCAATATACTCAGGTATTCTTCCTTCAATTTATTAGTGTGGTTTAGTATAATTACAACCACATTCTTCCTTGATCTATAAATCCAATAAAGAATCATATTTTCATGTTAATCTGTTATCATTACCATTGTCTTTTACAGAATGAATGCATTACCCATAGAATTAATTAATATCATATTCACTATAATTATTACTAAATAAAAAAATTTATGTGTAAATTCATTCCATGTAGAAATAATATGTGTGACTCAAAATTTCATACATGATATTTTTATGTATATCACCTGTAATTTAATTTCCTCAATTTTTCTTGGTTGATCAGTTCTTAGGATCTCCTACCTATTAATTGGCTATCATCATCACTAATTATTTGTATACATGAAGGTTAAACTTCATGTATATTCCTATATTTTAATATAACACAATTATTTATTTACTTCTATTATTATTCTGATTTACATTGAATGTATCCTATCAATAACATGTTAATGATTAGAGTACTACATATGCATGATCATCGCATGCATGAATTTCAGAAATCAATTGATCTTTATCCTCTGTATTGAGAATAACAGGACCTTAAGATATCTCTTGATCATAGTCATGTGAAATACATTTCAGAAGAACAACAATTGGTTGATTGTTATTCAAACTAAGGATCTAGGATTATTCTCCACTCATAAATGATATTCATTCTCACGTAAGGTTTTAATTCAGGTTTTTATATAAAAATTTCATAGAAGATCTATGAAATAATTACTAAATAAGGAACTTTGTAAACATGGATGATCTACTCCACATGGGTGAAATTCAAACACAATTAATATCCATGCCTCATGGAATATCTTTTCTCTTTCCAATGAGTGGATTATACTCATAGATGATTTTTCCAACTCAGGGAAGATATCCACTTGATATTAGGGGATAACATAACTTGGAAGTGTATCACTAAGAAAAACTAATGGTTTGAGATGTTCAGGTGAGAAACCTATTGTGGAAGGAAGACAATAAATGTGGCTGAGATCAAATGGCAAAGATCAGTTAAACTGGGTGACTGTTGTTATTTTAATATGTTTTTAACAATGCAATAGTACTTTTTCACTCTTCATCCAACATTGAATATATGAATATAATAGTTATCATTCATAATCAATTATATTAATTTTTACTATTTATCACAACTTTTTGGTTCAACTATTACCTTCTTCCTTGGTGGTATCACTCTGCAACATGAGATCCTCACACTTTTGTTTTTCCTAAATGCACACCTACCTATCCATAAATGATTATTACCTCTATTTTAGTAACCTTTCATATCATGTTGTCCAAGTTGGGATAAAACCCACATGGTGATCCACTCTCCAATATGTTCAATTTTTCTAGATCTTTATCTTTATTAGGGTTGGAAGAATTTTTTTCTAGTCTTATATAATAATGTTTATACATTATTCCACAAATAATATCACACCATCTCAATAGTAAGAAATTATTTCTGTCAATTTTCACCTTTTATTTAGATTTATTGTTTTTATTCATAAACTACTCTGAATTTGTTTTATTTAATACTCTAATGCCATTAAATGCATCCATCTATTATAACATGAAATATCACTCCCTTATTTTTTTCATTCACTAAATACATATTGAATCATTTATAACAAATTAAATAATTATGTGGGTTCAACACCTCACATGCATGAATGACATGTCAACTATTTATGAGACGTCCTATACGGGATAACTAATACTTCCATCATCCTATATTGATTTGTGATGAATATATTGTTCACATGACATATCCCTTAATGAATTTTTTTAATTATCCAATATAATAAATAAAATATTATTCGTATTCTAAATCCCATTATGTTTACCTATTATTTTAAATCTATTAATGAGGTAATTTTATTGTTTTCATTTAATAATGTATATTTCTGAGAATACGGTGAAATTATTTTTAGATTCACAAATCTAAATAATTTTCAATAGGTTGTGTACGATACTACTGAAAATGAGTACTTTTGTTCTCTTAAGTTCATCACCTATAAGTCGGTTATTTCTAAATAGTTTTATATGTATAGAATTATTATTTGAAAATAGGACCACACTATAAACTATATCTTTCAAATTATTTTATAGGTTGAATTTGTTATCTTGTGATTTTAACACCCATTGACCAAGATGATTGATCTTTTATTATTTATTTCATTAATTGTGACTCAATTAGGTTTTCCTATTGTAATTTAATATTTTCCATCTAATTAATACCAAATCTAGATGTGGAATTATATGGAATATGCCTTCATTATACCACACATGAAGTGTTATCATGACTAGTTTCTCACAAAAATGAAGAAATCCTCTCAAAAAACATAATATATGTTTTTTTGTAACCACCACTTTGTTACTCCCATGGGAGTAACTTGTATGATTTAATTACCAATATTTATCAACATTATAATTGATGTTATAACACTCATAGAAATAACCATAAATATAATAGTATCCTTGCATTTAAGGGGTAGAAATGATTTTTATTTTCCTACTTCTTGGTGATTCTCCCTCCACGTAATTCATCACTTCTCTATAATATGACATAGTATGGCCAAGATAGTACGAAAACTATTACATTATTAATTAATTTTTATATCACATTAAATCTACTACATGTGTCATGATTTTTAAAAGATCTTTGGTATTTTAGGACCCCATGATGAATGAGGATTTCAATGAAATTATTTTTCCATGTGTTCTAGATTTTCACTACTATTATTGATTTCTCAGTAATATAACTAAATTTATAAACACTTGGTTATGTTTTCATCCCTAAATTTCTCATCACTTTATGAACCATTCTAAACTGGTTTTAAAATATTCCATATCTACGAATTTTAGAATTTTCATCATCTTTTTTAGATTCCCTAAATCTATTTTATATTCTAGTTATATTGTCAAAGTTACCAATTAATCTTCATGATCTTAATCATTGTTTATTATTTCCTAAAATAATAATTAATGATATTAATAATATTTTCCTGTTATTTAATTTTTATTTTTAAATTTTCAACATATTCTAAGGTTTTATGACTAGTGGATTGATCTTTCATGTCCTTGTTTCACAAGAAGAACTGGTTGTTCCTATGTGGATTGATTGTAGGGTATTAAATGGTGTTAAATAACATTTCTTGGGTATAACATCTTCGAATAGTCTCCAACGGGTATGTTCATAGAGCCCTAAATACCCATGGATCTCACATCCATGATTCATAGACCGATATTCCATAGATACGAATTCATTGGCTATCTTGGAAAAAACACTTAAGAACTCACAATGTTTGTGAGGAGGGGAATTTGTGCTCATAAAAACTATTAGGGGTAATATTTCCTATTATGGGACACTATTATAAATCCATCTTTTATTCATGTATCATCTGTTCATTCCCATGTACACATATACTAATTAACATTGAGGAAATTTTTTATCATAACTAATATTTTGTTTAGAATAATTTGTATGTATATGAGGTTATCCCTCAATGGACGTATAATTATAGATCTAAGGAGACCCATAAATAGTACCATTTATGAATATATAAAAGTTTATTGGGTCATTTATTAGGACGGTACTGGTTTTAAGCCACATGCTTAGGCACGTTGTTGTTTACCATACTCAAGGGGACTATAGTTGTTTTGATATTGGGATCAAACCCATAAGATGGGATTCCTACGCATCATACTAAGTGGGATCTGAAACCATATTGTTAATTCCAATTAATAGGAAACATCACATTTTTACGGTCGTGTGATGAGGTCCCAATAACGTAGTTTAATGTCGTGCAAAGAGGATGTCTGGGATAACGATATTTGGTCAAAGGTGATGTGGGACTTATGTTAGTGCAGCCAATGGGTCCTAAAATAGATATAGTCACCTGGGTGGGTATTACCCTACAATGGAAGTGTCCCATAAAACATTATGGTGACATTTTGTGTTGGGTTTTGAACTTCAGGAGGCATCCTACGTCTCACAATTGACTGGGAATCAGATCTCACATAGTTCGTTAAGATTGTGTATTACACATGGGATATTCCAATTTGAGACGCAAATGAGATATCAAATATAAGTAGGGGAATGATATTATTGATTATATGGAATTGTAGAAATAAATATATATTTGGTTGATTGGTTTGGACCACATGGGGTATATCTTCAAATCCCAATTAACTGGTAATAAAATTCATTGTAGATTGATTAGACTGATGATTAATCATGGGAGATTTTTATTTTAGATTCTGATTTGGGGCATAATACTATAGATAAGGTCTGTATGTTAATGGATTATACATGGTATCATCCATTTTAAAAGGAGTTTGTGGATTACATCTATAGTGAATCACTATTTATTTTTTTTAATTTTGGGATTTATAATAAATGGGAGACCCACTTCAGGTTTGGGATCATACATATATTATGACCCACAATGACATATAAGCCTACATGAGTCATGCTCTGTGTGCTAAATAATAGTAAATGATTGATCTAAATACCACATGATCCATTCAGTTTGCTGATGGATGTGGTCCAAAATCGAAAATTTATATGGAGAGTGATTTGATTGTACCCACCACCTCTTTTATTTTGGAAATAAGGATAATTATATTTTCTGATCTATCTGGCTATGTGTCGAGAATATATGAAAATGATCAAAAGGGTTTCCTCCAATAATAATGGCTAGGGGATTAATTATGGAGGTTGTGTCCTAAAATTATTTCTCGATTGAGGATCTCATTACCTTATAATGGGAAAATGAAGCAAGATCCTTAACCAGCTCATCTAGAATAGGGAGGTTCACAACATCTTCACATGGTCAGATCCCTTATTACCATAAGAATGTAAACATGATGAAAATATGAGGGTTTACATTATTATGGAGGCAACCCTTGGGACTCCTCCTAAACAGGTATATAAACATGAAATGAAATGATTATGTGCCCAATGATCATGTCATACATATCAGGTGACATTGGAAGGGTCATTGACCTGATGTCATTGACTATTTCACAAAGATCACTACATGCGGACTATTGTGACTGAAGATCATGGTGGGATATAGAGAAGGGAATGACCTAGGATTCCTAATTACATGTAGAATATTCTATGGTTTTATGAGGTTCCCTCCACATAGCATGTTGCGATGAGGGTGAGGGTATATTCTATATAGTAGAGTGCTACACAGACCTTGGATCCGTCTGCATATTGTTTTTCTACGTGGGACTGAGTTCCACCTACATTGATATTTCTTACAAGGGGTAGAGTTTCATAGTCCTAGAACATATTGATGATGGAGGTTTATCTACAAATGGTGCATCTATTTTTACGTCCTTCAAGATTGTGTTTTCAATGGGATTTTGGGTTCTCTAGTCCCTAGATGATTAATAATTTCCCCCACACAATTATGAGTCAGATCTTACCTTATGAAAATTATAGAAGGGAACTAGTTTTAATTGTGTCTCATCAGTCATTTTCATTATATATCATTACTTTATTCTATCATCCTTGTGTCTATTTTTTAGCCATCCACATGGTCAATTTATAGAAGAACATAGTGACTAGTAACCGGCATAGTCGGTCATTCATAGTGGGATGAGAGCATTCTATTGAAGGAGCCTGTGAGGATGCCACATCCAATGAATGAAAATGCACCAATCAGGGGTTCTTTATTGTTTATTTGATTGACAAAATTTTAAGACCCAACAAATGTGCCCATCATGGGTTTCCATTGGTATAAAGAAGAATCTCTTTTGATGTAGAAATCATTCTTGTTTTTATTCTATTTATTCAATGAATGTTGACACAGAAGAGGGGTGAAGTCATATAAATAAGGAGCCTATATCATTTTTCTCTACTACATTCCTCCATGAACCCAAAAATAACTCTATCACTCTCTCAATCTCCTACTTCATCCACAAATTGTCTGCTTTGGGGACTACCATTCCCACGAATTGAGTTTCTTTAACAGAAAACTAAATTTTTTAACCACAAATAGTCTGTGTTGATCCTCCACATATAGGATATATAATTCCCAAATATAATGTTGTGCATAAAATATTTTCCATGGATAACACATTTTAGGCATGTGCCTTGGTTAATTTCACAAACTAGTGGCTTGTATATAGGTGTTTTGTGAACCATTTGTCCACAATCTACTACTTGGAATGTGACATAATGTTTCATATAAATAAATTAATTATTTTAACCCTATAAAATCAATCTCAAATTAATTAAATGATACATTGTAGGGAAAATAATGGCTTCTACCATTATGATTGTGACTGGATGAATAAAATACATGGTTCAGAATTATGAAGGCAATAATTGATCATACATCACTTCCCAAGAGGGAGTTTTGAGGAAAATAATTTCATCATAACATATGGATTATCCATTTTCCACCTGATTAAATGTTTATAATTTTTTTACTTGAACTATATAATTTACATCCACCATTTAACATGATTCTATCATCTTCTTAGTCTGGGACATCATGGGAGCATCCCCCCGAGAATAACTCTGCAAATGAAATATTATTTTTGGTATAGTTACATAGAGTGTATTTGTCATAAATATTTTTGTGTGGATACCAAGAAACTATGATGAAAATGATATATATTTTCAATCACCCTTTCATGATCATCCATGTATTTTAAACTTCTATTGAGGAATCCCCAATAGTGTATTGATCTCCAAATAGTACATGTGGTTGGGAGGGACTTTCTTGGATGATTGGGATTGGGAATTTTGGGAGAACCATTATTTTAGGGAACTATCAGAACATTTGGAGGATATTAGTTAATATCAAGAAATGTGGGTCTCCCAATTTATAGTCCACCCACCAATTGAGATGTTAACTAAAATTATATTTCATAGGTGTTCGCAGAAAAATATCTTCCACTTGTCACATGGATTAGTAGGAATCAATTTATGGGACATTTACCAGCTATGGGAAATACCCATTATTGGAAACATGTATGAATAATTTCTACATGAAGCTCATACTAAGGAGAACACTGATAACTTATCTGTATTGTAAATGGACCATTTAACCACATCAGAGAAACTTCTTGGTCATACCCTCCATGCCTACTGAATAATTCCATTCAATTACTGGGAAAAATTATTCCATCAATTTAGGGGTCCATGGATGGTTTTTTGAATAGTAAAACACATCCAAATAAAAAAATTGTAAGAAATTATTGGTTCATATTAGGGTACACATATGGTTAATCAATACTCCTTGTGAGGTTACAGAATCCATCATTACATATCTAATTCCTTTAGGATAGAGGGTTTATTCATCATGTTCTTGAGTGGATGGATCCTCCCATACCATGATGACTATACTAGGGTCTAAATCAAAAATTTAATAATGGTGGTCACATTAGAAGAGGGAAATCCTATTAACTTTTATGTTCACACCCTCACTCGTATTTATGAACCATTGGATCCCTTACAAGGTGAAATACCTATTTATTACCTCAACAGGACATTTTAATTATTGTATGTTTGTTTGGATAAGGACTATTAACTCTACAAGTATCCGAATATTGCAATAGTACCTCAGTCTATCTCCTGTCATTATTTTCTAATTATTTTCAATTTTCACCTTAGATCTATATCCATCAATTTTTTGGTTGAGCTATTGAATTATTATTTTTTAATTTTATTTTTCTCCATACTCCGATCCACCTGGAGAAGAGGTGGATGGATAATGGGGTTCTTTAGAAGAAAATTCATATATAACTGCATTTTTATATGATATCTTAACATCTATCGTATATATGGTAACCATTTGTGATCCATACACCCCTTATATGTTCACAAGGTAGTTTGGATTGCTGCATCATGTTGTATCTTTACCAATTACCAAAATTAAAATGGAATCACTTACAATCATACATTTAATATTGTGGTTGATTTTGACACGTGGGGATTACATAATGAAAATACATTTACCCTTAACTAGATAATATAAATTATCATTGTACTACAATCCGTTGTGGGTGGCATACTGAATGGATAGTGAACATGAAAGATTAGTCTGATGGGTACATAAACTGTTATCCACTATTGGTCATATTCTTATTTCTCCATCATTACCCAAATATTTTGGAATAAGATGTTATTCGCATCATCATATTTGTTCTTATGGATCTTTATCTACAAGTCTTATTTGTATATGGAGTGACTAAAACCCAATACCTTTGATTTTTTTGTCACCATTGTTTCTGAAGCTATACCTAGAGGTACAACATGAGGAATTCTTGAGGTTGAATCCAACCATATCCCTTTAGAATACGAGAATGAATTTCCAATAAAGATGGATGCATTCCCAAACTATTTGTCTCAATTATGAGCCATCATATATTTTGTAACTTGAATCCAATATTTTATACTTGTGGTGGTGGAGTAACAAGATGAAGGTTGTAAAGACCCAATGTTTTATCAAGGAAAATTCCATTCTAATAATTATGTCACATTTGGAAAACATATAAGAGAACACAATAGAAAATTTATAAATAATGAATGAATGAATTAATAATTTTTTCTAGATGTTAAAGAACCTATACCGATAAAATCGTAGCATGACCTTTGGAATATTAACGAGGCCTTTGTAAATTGTGAATTGTCAAATTGAATTGTAACCTCACTGATGAAATTATTTATAAAATTTATCCATATTATAAGTGAAAAATGATATAATTATTTCATAGTATAAGTAATGTAATATTTAAAAAAATTATTAATTTTGTGTTGGTATTTTTATTGGTCATAAATACTTCATTACAGTTTTTTTAACTTAATAGTTTAAAAAAAATTATTTTCATAAAATGTATTAAAATATTTATATTTTTTATGTCTTAATATTATAAGATAATTTTCTGAGGCCTTCATTAATGTTTCAATGTGTTTGAAAAGAAGTTTTAATTTTAAAATTTTATTAATCCATGTAAATGATGATTTTAACAAAAAAATATACTTCTCATACATTGAAAAATATTTTCATATAATGGAGTTCTTTTTTTAATTTCAAATATTGAATAATTCATAAGGTTATTTTTTTTAATTTTGTTTGAAATACATGTTTTTTTAGGGAAAAGTAAAATTCAATAATTTACTGTATATAAAAATTATAAGTTAAATAAACTATTAATTTAGTCATGTATGGTGTGAGAATAATTGTTTCAAACTCAGATGAGATAATTTATTTATTTATTCTCAACAATCATCACTATTTATTATCTTCAAAAAAATAATAAAATATTGGGAAAAATAATGAGAAAGAAATTTTCCCCTTATCTTATAAATACCATACTACCCCACCTCTTATCCTCTAACCTCTAAAGACTTGATCCTTATCTATTTTCGACCTAATAATCCTCGAAAAACCTCTCCAGCACATCAATGAAATTTTGGTCATATGAAAATTCCAAAACCATTTCAGTAAGAAGGTTTTCAAGAATAAGCAGTAAAGAGGTAAAACCCTCTTCGATTTTCTTTCACATTCTTTTCATGTTCATTTCTTTTGTTATTCTTTACAAACTACCCCTATTCTATATGGATGCAGATCTTAATCATTAATGTAATATTTCCTTCTTATCAAAAAAATGCATCAATATAAATGAATCTTTCTATTTCAAGGATATAACAATTTTTAAAAGGTTCCCTAATCATTTCTTCCCGATAAGAAAGCATTATATAAGGGAACATCTAGAATTATTACCCCTTTTCTATTACGATACATAAGTTTTATTAAGGATTTTTTTAATAAAATTACTAATTTTATCAAGAAAAAGAACATTGGTTCAATTTTCGCTGTATACAAACAATTACTCCTTTTCCATTTTAAATAATCTTAATAGTTTTCCCTTAATGTGAAATAATTTTTTTTCTTTATAAAGTTTCATAAATAATATTTTCACATCAGTTTGAAATATAATATCATTATATATTATAATATTCCAATATTAATTTTAATTTATGATTTAAATTGATCATTTCCTGGAAACCGATATTATATTCCATTTTTATGTACTATTTCACAAAATTACGATACACAATTCTTTCCATGGATAACCCTCATGATTATTTTAGATTTCTTATATATCATTATTTATGTGGGAAAAATATTCATGAACATGTTATGTTGGGTGTGCCTAGATTGTGATCAAAATTTTTGGGTAATTATTAGACTCATGATACGTTATATACAATAGTCTTGGTTGATATCCTTGACTCATGCTCCTCTATATGCAATTATCCTTGACTTGTGACACTTTATGTAAAACAGACCTCGAATCATGCTCATATTTGTGAAATGAGCCATTATACATAATAAATTAATGTTTCATTTTTCATTCACATTACCATGAATCTGTGATTATATAATGACATGTTATGATTCCTTAGGTATAATAATCTTTCGTGTCTTTATATATCATTATGTTATGCATTCAAACCCATGATAAATTATGTATTTTAATTTTTATTACCTTATTAGTATTTTTATCTAATCCCTTTATTCGTTTTATCCCCATGTTATCATATGCTAATTTAAGATCTCAACAGACTTTAGGAGATCAGAATAGATGATAAATAGGGAATTGTTTTATATTGTCTTTATAGATTCCTTTTATGTACCTAGTCTTCCAAGACACTAGAAATTATGAACCTTGGCTTGTAATTTGATGTTTAATTATCCTAAAATCATGTACTGAATTTTTTTAAAGAGTGTTATCTCTATAGTTGGAATCAAATTTAAAGTGCACTTATTTTTGGAAACTAGTAATATACAACATTATTAAGAAACCAAGTGATAAAACTATGTTTGAGAAATCATCCCTAAATATTGGTAAGTATACCTTATCTAGTTTATCGTGAAAATAAATCCGTTTTTGGATAATAGATGTATTCATGGTAAGGGAATATATGTACCTAGTAGTAACAACATCGAAAAGGTGTTTCAAACCTAATTCTGGGTATCCTGGTACACAATAATGGGTCATACTATGCACCACGTTTTAAATTCCCAACTAATATGGTTTGGAAAATTCATGAGATCATTACAGAACATTAATATAGAAACTAATAAAATTTCCCTATAAATATATGTTAGTAAAAATATCATCGATAACATACATTGAAACCCATAGAATCACATGTTAGTATATATATTTAATTTAAATGTTTTTCCTTATATGGTTAATGTTTCTTCTTCATTCTCATTTCTTAAGTATTTAGTTCCCCAATTTTCACATTATTTCTTAGTTATTATATGGAAATTTAAGAACACATTTTAACAATATATATGATACTAAATACGGTGATTTCATTAGTAATATGCCAAATATGGTGGAAATGTGTGGTAAAAATGTTATGATAGTTCTTTCTCAACTAGATCAAGATATGAATAATAACATCAATTGAATAAAATTCCCTCATTATCCAAGGAATGTGAAAGTTTCCAAACAATCATTCATGTGGAAAGGACGCCCTGGTATAATGGATCCTCTAATCCCCTCCTCATAGAATATGGTATTTACTCTAATGAAAATGTATTCTATGCCCCCCAGTACTCAGAAGAATAGAATGTTGTGTTGGAGTTCTACACTTTTTATGGGGTAGCTAAACAGTGGTGGACACAGATCAAAAATACAATGTCCAATGATAAACTTGATTCCATGGATTTGGATAAATACAATAATTTTTTTTTTCAAGATATGTTTTCCTCAAACCCAATGTCTTAAGATGGAAAGAGAGTTCATTAGACTTTAAGAGAATGCATATGAGTCTATCATATGTATGAATAAAAATTAACCAGGCTTGGAATATACACCTCCAGATTTGTTATAAACACCTAAATAAAAGTGGATCACTTATTTATTGGACTAAATATGAATCTATGAAAATCATTGGCGATTCAAGACTTTTATAGTTATGATGATATTGTTTGGTGGTCCCTCATTGTTGAATTGGGTATCCAAGACTCTTAATGGTCTTTGGGGTTGTAAAAAAACATAAAATGGAGTCTGTTATGGGTGGATCATCACATAAATTTCATTGCAGAAAAAGTTCATAATATAACACATTTCAAAATTGTGGGAAAAATCATCCTCATAACTTTATAGATGGAATGAGGAGATTCTTCAAAAGTTGATGAACAAAGCATCTGGCTAAGAATTTCATAATGTATATGAAGAATCATGCTAGCATTGAATAATAATGAATAGTCATTACCAATTCTTGATCATTAGTGCATCGTTTCATCTTTAAGGAACATGGGAATTTTGTGAACCACTGCTTTAAGATTAGGGATATTGGAGGCTAAAAACAACTATCTCCAAGGAATCAAGGAAGGGATTATGCTATCAATACTACTTAGGTGAAATTAAAAAATTATATGGTGAAATGTATTCTAGTTATTCATTCATGAATAAAGAACATACTATTGGATTCGTATTCAATGTATACTTTCATATCATTCATATTTAGTAGAACAATCTAAACAGAACCAAAAATTATGGATGTTGAGTTATCTGTGAGAATAGCTAATGGGGAAATTATTTCATCCAAAGTATATATCCCCTCCAAAGTTAATATTTTTGGAATAAACAACCTATAAAATAATATAATTCTCCCTTCAGTAGAGTTTGATTTTATTTTGGTCATGGATTGGAGATATTTATTCATATACAACATCAACTGCTAGGAAAATGGATATCACTCTTCACATCATGACGCATCATCCAATTATTTTGTAGTGTTAAGAGGATGATTAATCTCTATAATAATAATCATCTCATGTTTATATATTGTTTCCTTATATGAAATAATATCTCACTAAAATTATTGAGACAATGGTGATTCGAAGGCTTGATGACATGCCCATCATGAAGGATTCACTAATTTATTCCTTGAATAATTTCATCTTCTTCCCCCAAACAAAGTAGTTGAGTTATGAATTGATATTATTCCTAGATATCTAACCATATCAATGGATCCATATAATATGGACACCATTGAGATACAATAACTGAAGAAGTAGTTATAGGAAATTCTATACAAGGGTTTTATACACCTAACTGCTTCACCCTAGAACACAAAAGTAATTTTCCCCAAGGAGGATGTATCAATGCTCCTCTACATCAATCATCAAGAGCTCAATAATACCATAACAATGAAGAATTATACCCTAACAGAGATAGATGAATTGTTTAATCATATATGTAGCGGTAGTTATTTCTATAAGGTGGTCCTTCGGTCAGAATATTAGCAATTAAATTTGTGGAAGGATGACATTCCAAAAACTGCACTTCGAACGTGGTATGAACACTATTATTTCATAGTTATTACCTTTTTTACTCAGTAATACACCATAAAGTTTAATCTTTTTAATGAATATAGTATTTATATATTATCTTGATAAATTTATTTTAGTATTTATCACTGATATTCAGATATACTCAAAGAGAATTGAGGACTAAGAGGAGCATTTGAATACATTTCTGATGATTTTGGGATGGGTGAATCTATATGAAAATTAGAGTAAATGTGGTTTTTTGATAGAGTAAGTATCATTAATTGGGAATGACATCACTATTATAAGAATTTATTTGGTAACTAACAAGATATCGACAATCAAATAGTGGCTCGTTCCAAAATATGTAACAAAGATCCATAGATTTCATGGACATGTCGGGTATTATAGACAATTTGTGAAGAACGTATCAATCATTTTCAACCTAATATCCAATAAAAAATATAAAAGAGTAATGTTTTTATAGACACAATATTGTGAGGAATACATTAATGAGATTAAAAAAAGGTTTATCACTACTCTAGTACTCACACTCTGGACAAGTGGAGGACCATTTGTGGTATACTGCAAGGATTCAAAGAAAGTATTTAGTTTTATACAATAATGAAGGTGAAAATTCATGAGAAAAACACTCTTTGACATGGTCTGGAGTTGTAAATAGTGATCTTTGCATTGAAAATATGGAGATATTATCTCTATGGGGTGGATTTTTAGATATATACTGATCAAAAGAGTCTCAAATATATATTCATATAGAAGAAGAGTAATTTTCACTTGTGAAGATTATTAGAGCTCATCAAGAATTAGGACTTCTCAATCCACTACCATCCTATTTGATAAAATAACATGAAAGATGATCGATATAGAAATGATCATGTATCTTTAACAAAGATGAAAATTGAGAAGGATCCAATCTTCTTAGACATACAAATGATGGAAATGGAAATCATTAACGGAGAAACATCATCAATCCTTTCTCAAATTATTTATTAACACTCCATTGTGGATAAAATATTGGATTCTCTATGAAATTTTGTGGAAATATAGAACTAGGTCTATGAAATCTGAAATAGTAAATCCATTGAGTTCTAGATCGATGAAGATAGTGTTATAAGAATTGGGTCATGATAATATTGACTATCTATTCTAGAGATAAATAAATTTCTTTTCAATGATGCACATTTCTCAACCTTATCTATTCACATAAGGAGCAATAATATGTATCGAGATCTCCTGGAGAGCTTTTGGTAGGACAATATGAAAAATGAGATTGTTGAATATACATCAATGTGCATGGTATGTAATCAAGTGATGTCTAAAAGGAAAAATTCTAAAGGGATGATAAAAACATTTCACATACCAACATGGAAATGGGAAAACATCACCCTAGACATTGTCTCAGGATATCTAATGGAATATAGAAGAATCATTTAAAAATGGGTTATTGTGGATTTTCGTATAAAGACAAATGACTTTATCACAATTCGAGAGGACCGCTCCCTGGATCCACTTTCTTGGATATATAGAAAAGAAGTGGTAAGGTTTCGTGGAGTACCACTATCTATTGAATCTGACAGATAAATGGGATGCACCTACCCATCTTGAAAAAGTATCCAGCATGCTCTAAGTAAAAAATATGAAATTCAGTACTATCTATAATCATCAAACTGAGGGCCAGTATGAGTGGACTATTTAAAAATTGGAGGAAATATTGAGAACATTTTCTATAGACTTAAATAGTGGATGGGACCAACATCTTCCACTAGTCGAAGTCGCCAAAAAATAGTTCTCATTCCAGTATCAAAATGGCTCCATATAATAATCCTAAATTATTGATATAAATTTTAATTAAATATTCTATAAGTTAATTAAAAACTTATAAGTTCATTTCTAGGGAACTATCCCCATTCTTCATGATTTTCCATACACATATAAAATTACCCCGATCATGAAAAATAGGGGAATCAACAATCCGAAATGATGAAATCAGATATGTTAAACCATAACAAATCTTAGAAATAAACTTAATAATGTTATAATAAATAAAAAACATGTATAAATTGTTTTATAATTATTAATTGATTAGTTTAATTTAATAAATTAGAACATTCAGATCAATTGATCAATCATTTCAGACATAAGGTAATGGATTATGCCTAAACATCCATTGTTCCTTCATGTTACTCTTTCTCAATGTTTACGCAAATTAAATAATCATTTATTTAGATGTGAATATTCTTAATTCTATTTATATGTTCAATGATCATGTATCAAGATGCATTCATCATTCTATTTTTGGGATAATCAAGTTTTTAAAATGTTACTTACTCAATTCTTCCTGATAAACAAGGCCGATTTAAGGGAACTTCGATAATTCATACCCATTTTTATGTTTTCTCAAGAATATATTATATTTGAAATTTAATTTTATAAAATCACATATTTTATCATTAAAATATATCTGGGTTGAATTTGGTTTTTATAAAAACAATTATTAAATTTCTATTTCAATGAATCATGAAAGTTTATCCTTAAACAGAAGAAAAATATTTATATATAATGTTTCTTGAATAAATATTTAATGTCATTATTAAATCCATTATCATTATATATGCATATATTAACTTATTAATGACATTGTTTTGATTTAAATCCATCATTTCAAGGACACCACTAGGATATTCTCATTTGATATACCATTAGGTATAATTATTATTCCCAATTCATTCCATGGGTAACACTTATGTTTATGTTTGACATCATATTTAGGATTATTTTTTAGGGAAACATATTCATGAAGATGTTATAATGGGTGTTACTAGATTGATCTTCCATCTATTGGGTAATATTTAGTCTCATGAGACGTTATGTGAAATGATATAGGTAGTTATCTTTGACTTGTGTTATTCTATGTACAATGTGCCTTGACTCATCCTCCTCTATGTGTAATGAGCCTTCAGTCATTATCCTATATGTGAGAAAATCGATTACTCAAGGAGATTTCGTGTTTTATGTTGTTTTCTCATTACAATGAATCTATGATTATATGATTCCATGATATGATTCCTAATGTTTAAATGATCTTCCATATTACCTGATTCTTCTTCTCGAGAAATATATAAATTAAATCATTTCATTTAGACTTTTGTAATATCCCTTTATTTTAAAAAAAACATCTTGGACATTTTTTCAAGACACCCAACAAAAATTCAACTTCCACCACTTTATATAACAATATGTTGTGCCTTCTAACCCATGTGCTAATCATTATTTTAATTTTTATTCCCTTACTGGGCTTTTTAGACAATACCCTTTTTCATGTTATCCCTTGGTTATCCTATAAATATTTATGGGACTCGAAGGATGTTAGGAGCATATAATAGATAATAAATAAATATATTCTTTATTTAGACCCATGTTTTTAGTTTTATGTACATCGACTTCCAAGACACAAGACATTATAATCCTATTCTTGTTATATGATGTTTAATTGTGCTTAAAATCATCTAATGATATGTTTAAAAGGATAGGGTTATTATAGAGGTCCTAATGATTCCATGGATCAGTAGGCTATGTTGAAATAGTCTTTCCACCAAACTTTCACCATTATCATAGAGATCCCCTCTTTATAACTTGTTGATAAGGGGGGAACCTTCCACCAATTTTTTATCAGCATGGCCTCATGTGGATTTGTTTATAATTACCTATTAATTTTTATTCACAATATTTTCATAGATCAAGAAGACATAAATTCATGTGAAAGTAACCTTACATGGTTGGAATCATCCAATCATAAAAAACAATGCTTACCGGATATTAATATTGAACTACACCACTTGGTTGCTGATGAATAATGATCTTATGATCATGTGGTTTCATAGAACAAGGATATATAGAGAATTTTTATAAGAGAAACTATCATCAATAATTATATTTTTGAATCCATCGTGAATAATGATCATGTTGTGAGATCCATCATTAGAAAAATATGTCCAACAGTAGAATCTAAAGATGAGAAAAAAACACTTAGGAACAGAACCATAATATCTTCCATAAGGTAGTAGTCAATTTGATTGGTAAAGCAATATGTGCTTCATTGTAAAAATTTAGGTGGCTTCATCATCTCTGTTTTTAGAAGTGTCACAGAGAGATTTCATGTTGTAGATTCTCCTTCTCTCTAATTCATGGAATAAATGGAAACTTATTAACCTTTGAATCCTTACCCTTTTTATATTTCTATTATATCAATCAATCAAACTTTTCCATATGTTGGGAAAGACACATATATCTGATGACTTAAATAATATTTTATTGGATATCAATTCAAATTATCTCTTGGTATTATTAGATTGACTTGAGAATGTAATTCACAATATTTTTTCCCGATTTAAGGGACTCAATGATCATATTTTTACCAATTTCAAGGGTTATATGACATACAAGAATTTTTTTTTCAATTATCGCCTTAATGTTTTACTATGTTCACTATGTGACAGACCTATCAGGGGTAACATAAATTTTTCTTGGGCCTCCCTTTGTTGTTTTTCAATAAAACATGTTTTTATTTTATTTTAATTTGGCAATTTTTTCCTAAAACCTATAGAGAATATGATTAATGAAATATTACATAACATTTACCCAGGGTGACCATTTTAGGTTTTTGTCATGGATATTTTTTTCTTGTTGTATGTGAAGTTTAGAGTCTTAAAAATAGGATTAATGCAATTTATGAATAGGTTGAATAAAATAGATGATGAATTATGGGGTGATGGACCCATTAGGGAGTATTAGATGATAATGTAAAAATATGTTTCATATGTGAATGAATGATTTTTCCTGACCTTGTTTTTTGGTTATTTATGAATATATGACATGATCTTGGGAAAGTACATGGGGAGTAACCATAATAATTGTTTCCATCATGATGTTTTTTTTGGGTGTATGGAATTATGGAAAACCTCTTCAAACGGTGAATTTTTGTTTGGATTGATTTCATAATTTTGTTGGAAACCACTACAGAGCCAACTAGGTAATATTGTTAACAGTAAAAAAATGTTTTCCTCAGGACACCTACCCTCCATTTTTGATGGAAAACAATTTTAATGGTAATTAGTATTTTTTATGACCTTGAACGGTGGTCTATCAAGAGGCTGATTCCAAAAAAATGTGTGGGAATCACTATTCTCTTTCAACACTAATAGAAAACATACACCACCTAAATTATTCTTCTATATAAGTGGTTAACTACATGGTTCGGTTTAGTGTCATGTAACATGGAAATGGGAAGTGTAGTTTAATGTCTTACAACAATGATGTTAAAGAGTTAAGATTCAATGTCACATTTCTTTTATTTAGGGATAAAAAATTATCTATTTCTATGGTAATATAACTAAGAATGTTGTATCATTTTTAGGAATGAATCAGGGATGGTCTTAAACCATAATCCGAGAGTTTATATATAGGAGTAGTGATGAGGGGTTTAAAAGTCATAGGGGATATGAAAGTATGTAAAACCCATCATGGGGATGAATTTAACATTGGTTGATAGACATTTTTTGTGGGAACCATATGCATAGAAAATTAGGAAAATTATTCATAGTCATTCAAAGGTTTCCTCATAACAGTGCCCCTCTAATTCTGAGGGTGATGAATGTTTTATGGGGATTTATACCTCTCAAAACCCAAATTCATGGTTTTTAATGGAAAAATCCTAAACATAATAAGAGGTGTTCCATGTAGAAATATCACTAAAATAGATTGAGATGTTTCCCTTACACTGTTATGACCCAAAAAAATAATTTATTTTTTTATTGACATGTCTACGTTTGAGATAAGTGGTAAAGGAATCAATATGTGTCTTGTTGAAATGTGAATGAATCCAATTGTAGTTCTAGGAAGGTTACCTGTGCATGTTCGACCTTTGTAAATAGAAGGGGAATTGTTTCAATAGAATCTCACAAATCGGGAACGGATCATATTGGACTCTTCTATTCAAAACTGCCACATGAATTTGGATGTGTGTGTGTGGGTGGGGGGGGGGGGGTTGTGTCGTGAAACATTATACAAAGTTATGACCCATACATAATACAAGGGGATGCATTCTTACATGCTAGATAGACCCAATGTATGATAATGAAGAATCACTATGTATTATTCAATGGTAGGAATCATGAAAGACATATTTCATTGAAGGATCCTTGTGCAATATAAATCCATAAATATGGAAGGTGAATTCATAATATTTGTAGAAACTAGAGCCATGATAAAAAATACAGGTGTCACTACGTATCCTATGATGGAAGGAATCAATACGCAAATAGTTATTAATATCATTTTGTTTAGTGTCACTAAACTATGACATTAGTCATGAAGTTTATTTTTAGGCACTAAGGATGACATAGAGTCATTGAATTCATTTTCATATGGTTAGGACCATATATAATGGAAACCATGAGTAACTATCGGCCAATTATGCTAGGGTTTTCTGACCTTCCCACGATGTTAGTGTTAAGGAAATTGTAAACCATGATCCTAGGGATTCTCAAATCATTTGAAATGATATGTGCCATCGAATCCATTGGGCGCACATAGAAAATAAAAGCCTATCATAGGGAAGAACTTTCTTATAGTTGATAGAAATATTTTATGGGAATATTATATAGATTCAACTATGGAATATTATTCATAGGGATGAAAATTTTTATTTAGGAAACTGACCATCCATTTCTATGACCATAAGAATATTTTGAAGTTCCAAAATTTCTCAGGGCATAGAGTTTGATAAATAGAAGCAATGTGTACATAATTCTAAGAAACATTAAAACAATTATTGGACATGAAGTTTAAACTTACTTATATAAATATGTCACATATGGTGGGGGTCATTTCTATATCTTTGAGAAATCAATGAATGAGAAACATAAACTTGAGATCTCTTTCACGGATTCATGTTTTCATATAGGAGATGGAAAAAGTTATTTTTTCTTTATTCTGTAGTTGGGACTGGTACACCCGACCTATGCATCATTTTGCATCTTTTTGACACAAGAATGAATCTATACATAGTTTACAAGGCACCATACAATTTAATTTCATACACTAAAGACTGAGGTACCCTTAACCTGAAAAGGAAATATTTTGGCAATATCCATGGAAAAATATTTCAGTATCACTATATATCATGTTATGGTTGGAATAATGCCACACATAGTTATATACAACCAATATAGTTTAATATCATGGGGTAAAGACACCAGCCACAAAAGTCAGTGTCTTTTGGTATGAAAATGGGCCAACCAACATGAATTAAGATGGGTGTTTTGGATCCATGATGTTTAACATAATGTATGAACGACCCTTGATTTTCCTATTGAAGTGTTTCTCTATGCACCATGGAACAATAATCTGGATTGATATGACTTGGTCATCTGAGTAATGTTATTCTAATCCTTCTAATGCCATGTGAGATATGATTAATGTGACACATAAGTGGTGGAAAAGGGATGTCCATCACACATATGTGATTAAATGTTTTATATTTTCATTTTATGTTTTTGTTGACTGAACCAATATGTATTAATAAAGTCATAAGTAGTTATAAATGTAATGGTACATGTACAGGTCAGACACATATATAGGGATTGTAATTGTTTGGGGGGATGGGACCAGGAATGAAAATATAGATGTCACTATATATCATTTCTGAGCAAGAATAAATCCATATATTGTTCTTGAAAATTGATCCATGTATAGATCTAACGCCTAAAAAGGAGGAGATATATTTTATGCTTCATCATGGAAGGACCCATGATTTGATATTCAGTTTTATCTATGTCTCCTATATTAACATGCATCAAGCAACATGTATTTTTTGAACCCCATGAATTTTTAAATCATGTAGTGATGATAAAGATAACCAAAAAGGAAAGAATTGGTTATTATATCTACGATATAGAATAGCAGTTTGAGAATAATTATGTATCCTATATGAATATAATCCAAGACACACATTGTTCTCGATGCACATTTCCACACAGATCTGACTCATGCATTTGGAGAAGAAGTTTCTCTTGAAATGGTTTAATATTTGGTGTCTTATATTTAATCCCATATATTGCTTTAGTTCATATGCAGGGGAGGATATATTTTTTATATTTCATTGTTGGGACCATGATAGGATATCCCAGTAACAATATATGTCCCATGGAATGGAAATCATGTCATTCGTAGTTCTTGATGGAAATATCTATGCATACATTTGAACCATTCATAGATAGATTAATTAATTTTTATTTGATGGACCAAGGGGTAAAATACCTACATCACTAACTCTCCCTTGGGATGGGAATCAAGACACATATAGTTATTGAGTATGAAATTATAGGTGAATGATGTAGAAGATTCATCCCACTTGAGTGAGGAGACCATGGTTTATTGCATTTTAACATCATACATCGAGTATATTAGTGTTATGTAATTTATTGTCTAGTGAAATGGAGAATGAACCATGTAGTTTAATGTCATGTTATCATGTTAAAGTTAATATATCTAGGGTAGGGGTGATATTGTATACCATTGATAAAAATCCCAATGTGAAAAGTGTTTATGGGGCAAAAGGATGGTATGAAAATAATCCCTTGGGTGGCGGGAAATTTACAGTTTGGATCGATGTGATATGTATAAGAATCACTACATATCTTATGTATGTTGGTATCAAGCCCCACATAGTTCTAGAAAATGGATTCCCTATGTGTATCTAAATCACACATAGTGGAAATGGGACTTTTTTATTTCTTCTACAATGATCTTTCTAATGTACAGAGAATCGTTCATTAAAACAATGATTCACAAGTAATTTTACATATGTGGGGATGAGGTTAAATAATAGTTTAATTTAATTGATTTTGGATCATGTGGAGAGCACTGTAATATTGAAACACATGACATGGTGTCATAAAAACTCACGTTTAATAAGGTACATGGAGTCCCACATACTGCATATGCATTCCTTTTGAGGATTTCATGTTTTCATAATTTTTGATGCCTAGATTTGAGATTCTAGTGTTAAGGTCATGGATGTTAGACCTAAGAAAATATGCTTCCAAAAATGGGCATATGTGACATGGATGAGTGACAAACCCAACTTTAGTTAAGGTCCATGGAGCTGAGTTCCACACCACAATTTCCTAATAAAAAATCACACATTTTAATTCCTGGATTCATGGATTTTGATATCTAGTTTATGGAAAGGGATTTCAAACCCACCTGAGTAGTATAGATTCCAATTTCATTAACTAATTTTTCAATTGTAATTTTATGTTCCTAGAACTTATATACACAGTTTATCGTCATGCATCTTGGATGATAGTATGTTCCTTTTAAGGAAATTTTTTAAGGACCATTTATTCTTGGAAATTTAACATCATGTAGCACATATGAATAGCCCTACAATTTAACATCAGGTGATTAGGATGATTTATCATCTAGTTTAACATCATCTAATATAATCAATTTATCCTAGAGTTTATGAAGATGTGATCTGAAAAATTCATCCAATAGTTTAACCTCATGATATCATGAAAATGTATCAAATATTTTAAAGTCATTAGATTAGAAGAATGTATCATAGAATTTAATTTCATGAGATCAAGATAATGTATCCCTCATTTTAACATCATATTATATAGAAAATATATCTTTATTTTTATCATCATGCATTCAGGAAAATGTATGTTTCATTTTACCGTCATGCAGCTATGAGGTGGCATCACATGGTTTACACGAAATAGTTTTTTACGAAACATTATTTTTTGGGATCCATGTTGAGAATTCCATTCATCAAGATCAAAGAATAATCTCCATTGGAGTAGACATTGTGTATGGAATAGGGTCTGACAAATTTTGGATCAATATTTGGTTGTTTCATTTCGAGTATCATTAGGGTTATGAAAAAAACCCCATCTCTGCTTTGAGGAAAGTTATTAAACAAACATTTTTATTAAATGATAGTGTAATAAAGTTTCTATGAACATCCAAAAGGTATAATGAATGAAATCACTTTTAATCATGTTATTCTAACACAACCATCCATTTTTTGGGATTTCTCATTTGTGGATAGCTGAATGAAAATGGAAAGACGAAGAAAGAAAAATTTAACTTTTACAGGAAGGAACACCTCTATCATATATACATTTTGAGTATGGGGTTTCTTGTGAGGTAGTGTGGTTCATGTATTTTTATTCCCACAAGGAATGTATAATGTTTTTCTTCGATGACATCATATCATTTTTGTATCATCCCAGTTCGAGGTGACTCCCAACGGTGCCCCGTACTCTGTCTGTCATATGACCTTAAGCATATTTCCCAGAACACCAGAAGCTACCGCCTAAAATGAGGGCCTTTGGTGTGATATTGGAGATAATATTCCCTAATTGGTAGATTATTCATAGCAGAACAACTAATAATAAATAGTAGCAGAATAAATAATACCAAAAAAATAAGAAAACACTATATGACTGATGTAAATAAACAACTGGACAACATATAAAAATAATATATCTAACATATGTTTTGGAAAGAATCCAAACATTTTACAATGCTATAAATATAGTAATAACCCGAAAAAATAAAAAGAGTAAACTCTAGCAGCATCACAAGCCTCATCATGGTCCCATTTTCTGTAGATCCATAATAATCATGTACCTGATAACAAAGCGGACATGCATTTATCAATACCAACAACTATATAATCAGTTTGGGTCCAAAATAAAGAACTAAATAGGTTGTGTGTAGAATCCTAGTAGGAAACCACCACAATATATGTGCCTAAATATCAGTGAGATTTTATATGAGGTAATGATGGAAATGCAACAAAGAAGCTAGTAGTACACAAAAGTAACGAAATCCTATAGTTTCCATTTAATTTCATTACCATATAGTTTTATTCATTTAATAAAGTATCAATATGTATATCAAAATAAAACCTAATAAGACCGAATCCATAATTGTTCTTTGTCTTGGAAGGCATGTCACAAAAATTAAATATTTACATTAAACCTCTAGGTATCTCACACAGTCTAACCCCTCTAGACATTAGTTAAATAAAAACTAAAAGTAAATCTAAGGAAGAACACACCATCAATTCCACATATGGTCTTTCCTAGAGAACTATAGACTATATGGGGACACACACAATGTCAATTTACTCTGTGGTATCATAAATTAATCAATAGACACTCTGATGGAGAACTCACCATCACCCCCCCTCGTATGGTCGCATATCTTGAAACATAATAGACACTCTATGGAAGCACTCAACACAGATTCCCATTGTGGTCTAACTACAATATGTTTTCACATCCCTATGTAATTCAATCGTGCATAAATGATATCATTTTGCCTAAATATTCTCAACTACAACATGGATAAATAATTTTAATGCATATCAGAAGCATTTAACAAGAAAAAAAGTCAAACAGTTTCATCCTATCAAGAAATGCAAGGAAACAAGGTTTTCTTCATAGAAAAACTGGTCCAAATTGACATAAATAGTCAAAACGGAAACAGACACGTGGGGTATCCCTCAAACAAGAAATTTCATATAAATCTCTGACAACTACCCTTAGTCCAACAATCAATATAAGGAGGATAAAAACAAGGTTCAATTTCCATAACCGGAAATTCGTGACACATGGGTAATCAACACATTGGAATAAAAAACTCAATGTCAAAAAACAAAATGCAACAAACCACCAACCTTGACATATTTCAATCGATATTATTGAACAAAAACCTTTTTATCGACCTTGAATGTTTTAGATCTAAAAAAATGTCAACAACATTCAATCGAGTTAGGGAGACGAAATCATGTAGAGAGGCTCTATATGAACAAAGGAATAGCCTATGGGATTCCAATGCACCCGCCATAGTTCAAATCAGATAATGGATGAATGATCAGTTCATGGATAAGAATCTGTTGTATGTTGCTCTCCTGGTCTGGACAATGCCAGAAGAAGATGAAATTGAGGATTAGACGTGACCCGAGTCTGATTAAACAAATAAAACAAAAACTACATGGAGTGTAATTTTAATGAAAATGTCTTGTGTTTGCCTCTACTAGACCTCGACATTAGTGATCTCTAGGCCACCTCACTCAGTCATGTCTCGTATGTTACATAGCCAGTACACAGCTACCCGCAACAACCTGGTACTTTATCAGTACTTCTATGTACATGGTGTGTACTTCTAAATTTTTTAAAACTATCATATTTCTAAAAACCACCTGAAATCAAGATCCATATATAAAAATAGATTCTGGTTCTTACTATTTTCTACCATCTTCTAGATTATATTGGCTAGGGTCTTGTTGAATTCCTTTGTTTTTATACTCTTCACTACACTGTAGCAGAAGAAATTATTGGGATTGATGTACTACTCATGGTATAGATTTTTAGAATTTAGAAAAAAAAATTGTTGATTTTTTATGTCAATATTTTATGTGGGGAACCACATATGGTCATCATTTTCATTTCACGAAGTTGAAATTATTATTTTTTCCATCCTATTTTACTGTTGTGCCTTCTTCCCACTTGGAAATGAAGTCACTTTTTGTTTGAATATACATGAACTTATTGGAAATATCATGAAGATGTGTTACCCAAATATCCATTCAACATATATAAATGGAAAAGAGTACTTGTTTTTATGATTTAATTATGGGGTTAGAGGAAAAAATTAGCCTGATCCATGGAAGAATGACACTTTTAGTGAATTCAGTGTATTCATGTGTTACAATCGGACAGTAGTATCCAAGCCTTCAAATATCATGGGAATTATTGGATCCTAATTGGTTTGAACCATAATATCTACTGTAAACTTCCATCATGACATCATAGATCTATCATCCACCAATTCACCTGAGTAATACCCCATTATGGATCATTTTATATAGTACCTTTTACCAATTCATGTCATTATATAGAACAATATTAATTTCTTCTCTTCATATTTTCTCTCTCCCAAACCTATCAGCTAGAATATATCCCTTTTGAAGTTAGTTCACAATGTGTTATATCCATCAGAGGTAGGATCGTACAATTCAACAATTGGGATAATCTCGTCGATTTCTTCTGTGTTGCCCTGAATGTATGGTGAATCCATCTGGTGGTGCGCACTTCTGATGAATGATTCATCTCGATTGGGATTAGCTATAGATGTGGTTGCATTTTCCAATGAATCATCCAAATCAAGTTTTAATCATCGGACATGATTCATTTTTACCTATGAAAGGGAATTCCACCAACATTCATTGAATATGGGTTATATGGAGGACCAATACTTATTTGTTTATAGTGTTTTCGTCGTTAACTTCCTGATGAATAGTTCTGAATCACTTTTTATCTTTTGGTTATTTACATGTAACTAGTGTTCCAAATTTATCCCTTCAATTATAACATGATATTATTCATCATTGTTCATGAATCCCTCCGACAGTAGGATCGATTATGGTAGGACTTCCATTGCTAAAGATTTGAGTATGAATCCCAGTCACACATTATTGAGGTAGGGGTCTTACATTCTATTTTCTATCGGAAAAATATATGAACATTCAAAATACATTTCCCACATCGTGTGATCCAGGTGAATAAAAAATATCTATTCATCAACTATTTTATTTTCCAATGATGTTATTTTTTATAAAGGGTACTCTACGGAAAATATTATAAATTTTAGACTTTGACCGCTTTCTATATAAATAAATGAATGTCGAAACATTATAGAATGACCGACCATCATGATAGACATATGTGCAAAATAAAATGGTTGAGAATTTATTTGATTTCATTTCTAAGAGAGAATAAATAGAACATGGGATTTTAAATGTAGTGACTCAGTTTCTGAATAGAAAAGACTAGCTTTAGAAAGATCTCCTCAATATCAATGTAGTGAGTCTCAATATTGATCATGGTTTAGTTGAGGTAATAGAGGTTGGTCTCGCTTCCAATGTAATTCATTGGAATGATGAATGAACCAAGTATTCACCCTAAGGTTCTCGCATAATAAATAATAGGTCTTTCTTTGACCGGAGGCATTGGAACTAGAAGGGTTAAGAGATATTTTTGAAACAGTCAAATTATTCCTTGAAATCCTTTGTCCACAGATATGTAATCCAATTTTTCATCAACCTTGTGAAGGGAAAGCTTTTTCCATCAAGTTTGGATATAAATTTATGAATAAACTATACTTTTATTTGAATTAATGTAAACATAGTGAGGTTTTGAGGAGGTGAAATTCCAAGGATATCTTTTTTCATCTTAGGGTCGACTTCAATACTGTGATGATGTATGATGAAGCAGATAAACATCCTAGAGATAATACTAAAAGCACGTTATAAGATGTTCATTTTTAGACTGTATTGTCGAAGCATGTTGAATATGGTTTCAAGATATGCTAGGTGGTATGAGATTAATTAATATTTAACCACCAAGTCATCGACATAGTATTTAAATAAAATACCTCGGAACTGACTAATGATGCTATGAATGGAACATAGGTTTGTAGCACCATAATTCATGAAGCCAAATGGAATTACCTCATAGGAAAATACTCCCTTGGAAGACCTGAAGATAGTTACCTCATCATATTATTAGGCTATTCAGATTTTATTATTTCTATAACAGCAATACTTTAATGAGAGAGCCTAATATCAATTTGTTTCATCAATAAATATTTGTTTTATTAGGGATGGATAATCATATTTTAGGATTTTTTTGGTCGGGATCACTAAAATAGATGTAGACTCTAATTTCCCATTATTCTTTAGAACATGACTATATTGGCTTGAAATTTGGGGTATCAGACATGCCAAATGAATCTGGATATGATGATCTTGTAAACTATAGCCTCTATTTTAGCGGCATGTGTCATGTTCATTGTTCAGGCTACTTTTTTATTCTCGTGATGGTCCTCTGGCAGACCAATGTAGTGACTGGACACCTCAAAATTGAGGAATGGAATTTAAATTTTTTATATGAGAATACATCATTCATTTCTTTTTTAAGTAAATATATACCTCTTTTCATTCATAAGTCATGGATGACCAAATCAAGGTGGGTCATGGATCATCTTCAATAACTATAATTATTTCTCTATTTTCAACAATGGTGGTAGAGACGCCATCAAAAAATCATGGAGGATAATCTTTAAGGTCATCCATCTATTTATCTACCTTTCATTAAACTTATTCCTCTTATTTTGATGTGGAGACATGTATTGGGATGATTTTTACAATGTTGATGGAGGAATATATACCTTGGTATTTGAAAGATTAATTGAATTCCTATAACCTAACTCATTGTGGGGAATTTTCATGAATCGCTAGGTCTAAAGGAGTGAATAAAGGGTTAGTTTCTTCATCCTCATTGGTTTACAAGACTCTATCGTCTACATTAGTGGGTGACACAGGGAATTCTTGGGTCACTCAATATATATTGAATTAATTTTTATCTGAGAAATCTCATATTTCATGTGGGGTCAGTATATTTTCTATCACTATTCGAATCAGTGGTTAGGGTGAAAATAATGAGTGTTGTGTAGAATGTTCTGAAATTTTTATGAATGTGATCAATATGAATGATAGTAGAACATAATATTTTTTGAGCTGATTTAAGGTGTTGACTAGGTTCCTCTTTAGAATGTTTGTGGTGATGACTCAATACACACCGTAAATAGGGGCTATTTCTATTTACCCTAATATAATCCTACAATGATATAGTGACATTCATGTGAGTCGAAATTGAACATATCAGTGTGAAATGTCTCGTTTTTTCAGTAATGAAAACTTTTATGTAGCAGTTCTACAATAAGGGAATTTGAAGGTGTTGGTGCTATCAAGGCCTTTCTAGAAGGATGCTAAAATTTGGGTTTTTTTGAAAAGACAAAAATTTCAATGTCATCCTTGAGGTCTCCCAACTGAGTGCTGAGAATAATTTGTCCAAATGGATTTTGATTAGTTTATTCTTATCCCTGTAAGGTTATGGTGGAAATAAATAGGTTAACCATAGATCCTAAAATATGTAGAAGTGTTTGTACTGGAATGAGATTTAATCCAGATCCATTATCAATGAATTATTTTCAGAAATCAAATCATTTTATCCATCCAAACACAAATAGGGTTTTGTTGGGTCTATGTATAATGAAATAATCATATTGATATGTGAAGGAGAAATAGGCATGAAATTATGAAGAATCAATCTTTGTCTGATAAACCTCTACAACGACCAATTCTGATTCAATCTCTTGGGATCTTAGCAACGATTCTACAAGTACATTTCCGAGATATTTTTACAAGCTCAATGAATCCAAGATCAAATTCAGGGTTTGTACCAAGGTTGTCTATATAAGGATCTCATACTTCTGATATAATGGATGGTTCTTCCACGAAATGTGATGCACTTTTACTAGAGCTTTATGATCCTTATTATTGGATTTCGACGGATTGACCCTTCAGTGAGGATATAGACATTCTACTACTCTTTTTGTGTTTGGATAGGCATGTATCCAAACATAAAAAGGGTGATTAGACAGAAGTTCCACTTTTTTTGGATATTCTAAATTAATTAAGTCATACTAGTTTCTATAATGTGCATGATGATATTCCCATTCTGAATGGACCAGCTGAAGGGCTCTTCTAGGTCTTCTTGCAACATTGATAGTCTAATTTCTGTGTGGCTAAAAGTTTATTTTCAACCATGATGAGTTGTCCCCTAGTATCATCAGATCTTATGACCACTTTTTACAGCTCCCCAATAATGTGTGTGTAATTCTTGATCATTTTTATACACATCATCAAAGAAGGGATCCATTAAATGAATGATGTCTTTGGTGATGATATATGTTTATCTTATAATACATTCCCATTTCCTTTCTCATAAAACGTCTTTTTAGACATCCAACCGTGGACAGTTGTCGGGCTGAGGAGGCTAGTTGTGTTTTAAAAGGAGACACCTGGGGTAGTGTTTTTAGATTCAAGTGTGGTTAGATAATTCCATGAGTTTAGTTGATTTCAATTCATGTCATCCAATAGTATAACTATTATTCCCTAATTATAAACATTCATCACCACTCTTCTACTTCCTTTGGACTAATAGTGTAATCATAAGCCAATTATGCAAGTGGATTTTAAATATTTAATTTCCCATAATATATAATATTGTTTAGGTGTTCTATTAAGATTATGTACTCTTGAATAGAGTGTCCCAGTATCTGATGAATGGGACAATAATCTGGATAGTCAATTTAACCCACCACATCCGTACTTTTCATCTCGGATATATGGAGTGAATCATAGTCAAAAGAACATATAATGTACTCAAAGGCTAGATCATATCATAATGAGTATATGTTATTTATTAATTCCATAATCTAATTATTTATAGGTCCCCTCAGAGTGTCCTATTGAGGAATGGATCTGTCTATGTACTGGGTTGCACAAGGATATGGTGCAGGTATTGTAGTAGAAGAAGTTATGGTGGTTGTATTAGGTGTAACAGGAGCTACCTCCACCTTTCCTTATCGTTTACCTTTGACTCATTGAGTTATTTGTGAGCTGATCTTAGTCTTCCATATGGAGTCCTCAATTAATTGGGAAATGAAAGGGAAATCACTGAACCCACTTTTATATTTCACTAGGAAAAGAGGCATTCTCAGATATTCATGGATGTTATCGATTCATATAAAATTCATATCCTATTAGGTATCATCTAGTTCAAGGAATAGGTCAATCCTTTCCATCTAGAAATGATATTTGGGACTCTCTCATTTACACATTGTTTGTAGTTCAATTGGTCATTGTGTGTTTTCTTCTGCAGTATTGATCTGAACTATAAGAGGAAATTCCAATAGGGGTCCTCCAATTCTAAGATTGATTGAGCTAGAAGGATTGTTTACCCCATGATGGGGTTTCCTTGAATGGTTGACCTGAAGAATATGAGTTTCACTACTTTATATTATTTTTAGTCCCCATTATGGGATCATTATGGGACCCTTAATAGAAAATGTGTTGTTCTGGTTCACCTGAGACATTGAATATCTGTGAAATAGGACTCTCCTAATTCAACATTGGAATGGTGTCACACTCTATTAGGTCAACTAGGATAGATACCCTGAGAGGGGGGGGGGGTGAATCTGGGTATGACAGATTAAAACAACTACCCCTTTTGATCTTGTTTTTCTGTTAGAGAAAAACCTCTTCTCTATCCTTCCCGATGCAGAGTATGAGAAAACATTAAAGCATGCACAGGACACAACGATATTTACTTGGTTCACCCTCACTGGGCTACGTCCAAGGAGCATACACCGACAATGTGCCGATGTACCAATTCCACTATAAGCGCACTACTGTTTACAAGTTCTAAGTGGACTCACTGTCCCTCCTAGTTGAAAACCACTCACAATTTGATAACTCACTGCTCTCTCAACTGAATTGAGCTCACTACTTCTTCAGAAGATCCAATCACAGTTTATAGACCTGTATGTCTTTTCATTTGCATGAAAGCATGAATCCTCAACTGTTGATAGATTCTCTTTTAAATTTCATCTTTCATCCACTGATGAATACCCCTCTTTCTCTTAAACAACTGGATATTCCTTTTGGAAATACTTTCGCAAAGCACACTACTTTGTAAGGATCCCAATTTCATGAAGCTCTAACAATCCTTCGTGAAGCTCCGCCCTTTTCATGAAGAACTCTCGTGAAGCTCAAGCCTTCGCAATGCTTAGGTCGTTAGGGAGATCCTTCCTCTTCGCGAATCACACTCCTTAGAGCACACAGCCTCGCGAAGCGCACTACCTTTTGCGGAGCTAGATTAGCCACCAAGAAGAACCTATCTTTCATGAAGAACACTATCATCACAAACCGCCATTGCGAAACGAGAGAAAAATTATGTTCTTCAAAAACTCTATATTTATCTCGAGGGGTTCGACCTCTATTTATAGAAAATTCCACAGACTCTCGACCCTTCCGCGCGAAGTCTGCGACACGTCATCACCTATCGCAAAGCTCTGAAATTTCTGCCAGAATTCTCTCAAAATCGCGAAGCACCACGACAATTTTCCGATCGCGCAGCTCATCGTAATCCCAGAGCATCACCATCAACACTCATTTGTGACTTCTCCACGAAGCTCCCTTGTAAATACCTTCACCGCCGCGATACGCTTCAACTCTGTCGTTCGCGAAGCTTTGACGCAATCTTGATGAATCACAACCATCATTCTTTTGGTCTTCATGAATTCCAAACCATGAAGCCTCTATTTGTGAAAATCATGACTTTGCCATATTAAAATATGATCTTCATTGATATCCAATTTTCGCAATGCTCACCAACCTCCAAAATATGGACCCCAAAAATTTGGCAAACACTGGAAAACGACACCACCGTGTACTGCTCTTTTGTACCACCTCTAGATCATCCCTTCCTTTGTCATCATTATTTTTTCAACATGGATTGTCAACAACTTCTTTGTAAATCAACAATTTCTTCATGGAAAGATTTTTTTTCATCAAACACAATCAACCCAAAAATGCTTCAATGTTGCCTTGAAGGATTTTTTCCCCAAAAATCTCCCCCTTTGGGTTTGTTGAAAACTCTTCAAAATTCTTCTCAGAATGATTTTCTGCACTTTGATACCTCTCTGAATCTCCATCCAGTCTCTACAACCATTCGCCTCATGTGATTCTAATAGCATTCAAGGAATCACATAACACGTACTCGTAGCACACATGAGCAATGCTCGGCGTGAGAAACAAGAGTAGTATGAGAAGTTCATCAATGAATCACTTCATGTCTGACACCAATTGTTGATTCCAAACTGATACCAATTGTAAAATTGATACCAATTGTCGAACCATACTGATACCAATTAGTGATAACTAGAAACCGTCTCTCACCATTCCAACATCACAGTTTTGCTTTAATCACGATCTTCAGCTGTCATGATATCTATTCATTGATCGATCACTTATAGCATCGCCAGATATATACTCTCCCCCTATCTCATTCCCCCCTATCTCACTGCTCCACCCATCAGCTTCTCCTCATATCATTCATTATTTCTCAAATAGCCACACTCACTCCCCCTTGAACAATTATTGTTTTCTCCCCCTTTGTCAATGAACTCAAAGGGTACTCTTCTATGGTCTGTAACAGGGTAAAAAACATATGAGAACGTTAGGGAAAACCCATAATACCTCAGGTAGAGGGGGGTGTCCACTTCCACACTATTTTAACTATGGGGAGTCGACTTTACTCCTAGAGCTAGTTGATTCCCCTCAAAAGGTTCTTTTGGTAAGGCATTTGTCAGAATGTCTATAACCTGTAGCTCCGTAGGAACATTCTCCAACTTCACAATTCCCTTCTCAACCTTCTCCTTGATATAATGATACTTTATCTCAAATTTTTTTGTCCTTGAATGATGGTCAAGATTTTTTCTGAGATTTATAGCACTATAGTTATCCCACTGGATTCTGATCGGAGACTTCACTTCAACGCCCATATCATCAAGATGCTGCATCATCCACAATAACTGTGTGAAGGCATGAGTAGCAGCAATGTACTCAACTTATGTGGTGCTCAATGAAATAAAATCTTGCTTCTTTCTTATCCATGAAACACACAGTCCGCCAAGATAGAAAGCACCTCCTGACATTGTCTTCCTGTCATCCGCTGAATCGGCCCAATCTGCATCAGTATATCCAAATAATTCCAACTGAGATTTTCCATTATACCTCATGACGAATTCCATTGTGCCCTTTATATACCGATGTTTTCTTTTCACTGCAAGCATGTGGCTTCCCATGGGATTACTTTGATATCACGCTGCTTGGAATGTGGTGAATACAACTTCAGGCCTTGTTTCAGTCAAGTATAACAAACTTCCAATTATTTTCCAGTATTCAGTGATATTAACATCCTTGCCATACTCATATTTGGTCTATTTCAGCTAGGTAGCTACCAGAGTCCTCATCTCCTTGTAATTTTCCATTCCAAATCTTTTCAAAACCTCCTTGGCATATTTGGATTGTGAAATGAATCTTCCATTCCTTCCTTGTGTCACCTGTAGACCAAGTAAAAATGTTAGCTCTCTAATTATTGACCTTTTCGAACTCACTTTTTATGAATTCAGAGAACTGTCTGCACTGAGCTTCATCTGATCCGCCACATATAAAGTCGTCGACATAAACCAATACCACAATACTTTTATTACAATTGTTGTTGAAATAGAGATTGTAATCGACTCCCCCACACAGGAAACCAAGATTCTTCAAGTACTGGTCAATCCTTGAGTACCATGCTCTTGGTGCTTGTTTCAACCCATACATCGCCTTCTTCAGTTTGAAAACCTTGTTCTCATCCTCATGAATGAGAAAACCATCTGGCTTCTCAATATACACCTCTTCCTCTAGATCCCCATTCAAAAATGCAGATTTGACATCCATCTGGAACACTTTCAACTTCCTTTGTACTATGATTGCTAGTAATAATCTGATTGTCTCCAGCCTTGCAACCAGTGCAAATGTCTCATCAATATATATTCCCTCGATATGGGAGTACCCTTTTCACACTAGTCGTTCTTTGTTCAGAATCACTGTGTCATCTTCATTCATTTTGTTGTGATAAACCCATTTAGTCCCGATGACATTCTTATCTACTGGCCTCGAAACAATATCCCAAGTTTGATTCTTCTCAATCTGATCTAGCTCTTCATTCATTGCATGAATCCAGATTTCATCTTCAACTGCATCAGCAAAGCATTTTAGCTCAATTGGAGATACGAAAGATGTCTGCTGCAGTGATTTCATTCTCATAGTCTGAACCTGAGAAAACTGATCACCAATGATATTTTGCCTATCAATTTCAACTCGACTCTTTGGATTTTGTGCAGATACGGACTTTAATTCCTCATGCTCATCATTAGTATCTTCTTCTGAATCAACATCAGCCACTTCTTCTTCCCCTACATTGCTTTCATCCTCATCACTCTTATCAGAAATTTGTTCACTTCATTCTTGAATGATCTCCTCATTCTCCACTAAAGTGACATCATTCCTCTCAACTAATTTTCCCATCTATCTGTTAAAGCATTTATATGCCTTGCTTTTTCCTGAGTATCCAAGGAATATCCCCTCATCTCCTCGAGACTCATAATTCCTATTTTTTTCCTTATTGAGGATAAATCACGTAATTCCAAATATTTGGAAGTATTTCCCCATTGTCTTCTTTCCATACCACATCTCTTATGGAGTCTTTCCTTCCTTCGGACACAATAGATCCCTGTTAAAAATGTAAACTGATGTTAATATTGATTCCTTCCAAAATTTCTCTAGTAGGGAATTTTCAATTATAATCATTATAGACATGTTGTTGATGATTATATTTCTCTTTTCAACCACTCCATTATGTTGGGGTGTTCTTACTAAAGAAACTTGATGCCTTATCTCATGTTTCTCGATATAATTTTCCACCTGACTGTTTGTGAATTCCGTACCATTGTCAGTACGAAACATCATAATGTTTTGTCCATGCATCCTTTCACACTCCCTTCAGAACTGTTTTAAGAAGTTGAACACATCGGACTTATGGTAAATAACAAATACCCATGCCATTCTTCTATAGTCATCAATGAAAAGAACTTAGTACCTCTTTCCGTCAATTACTCTTGGTGTGATAGGTCCACAAACATCTGCATGCACCAATTCGAGCACTCTTGTTGACTTATTTTATTTTTCCTTATATGACTTTCTGATGAGCTTCCCTTGTTGGCATGTGTCGCACGTGTGATTATGATCATGTGATAGCATGGATAGGTCTCTTGCTACATCACACTATACAAGATCTTCTAGGGATGGTTGGAAAAGACGAACAAGTCATTTATGCCACAACTTTTTTTCTTCCTCTCTAGACAAAAAACACATATCTTCTTTTCCACTTACTAGGTAATATTTTCCCTTAGTTCTTTTTCCATTTATAACGATTTCACCTTCTCCTCCTTTGACGACACACATATTATTAGTAAACCATATAGACTGTCCTGAGTCACATAGTTGACTGACACTGAGAAAATTGTGAATGAGGCCTTCTACTAATAAGACATCAGCACGTCTCACCTCTTTGGCCCCAAAATTGTCCTTTCCAGAGCCAATAATCTTCAGGCCTTCATCATTTACAAACATTAACATTCCTTCTTTGACATATTTCACACCTGTAACAAGATCCCTTTAACCTTTCATGTGATAAGTGCAACCATTATCAAGGATCCACACAACAGAGCGATCTGATGCTTTGAGGACAATTTTTGCCACCACGGCCTTCTCATCCTTATTCTTCATGGTCCATATTTTTTCCTTCACACTCGGAATGGATTGAGACTTCTGTTCTTTCTTAGAGTATGATAGAACAACTTCATCCTGCAGAGGTGCAAATCTATTTTGAATTTTTCACTCACCTGTTGGTTCATTGGTCTGCTGTTTATGAACATTTGGGTTCTTCTTTGGAATATTCCTTTCTATGGATGAAGTGCAACACCTAGCCATGTGCCCGAACCCTTTGCACAAAAAATAGATCCTTTCGAAATATGTTCTAGTGAAAATTTCTCTATTTTAATGACATCGCTGTTCTTGTGCCCTTCGATACCTCTTGGATATCGAAAAAAATATCTCTGAATGTCCCATTTTTAAACAACAATAACACCTGATATACGGTGAATTCCTTCATGTTACTTCTACACTGCTAGTTTCCCTTTGGGATCTCAGGATATTATAATTCTACCTTGTTCCCAAATCCACCTTCAGTCTCGGAGTGGGTGATTGTGGTCTGACCTAAACTTTCATAGCATTCTATTTTCGATCAAGCTCTCCATCAGTATTAGCATCTGAACAAAGTTGATTCTTCTTTTCTACTGAACCAATGTTCTCCACTTTTAGCTTCTCCATTTTCTGAGTGATCTTCATTCCTGATGACCTAGTAGGAGTCAAGATATTTTATTGATCTTTAACCTTCTTCCGCAGACCAACAACTTTTCCTTCAAGTTCTTCAATACGCTTTATTTGTTCTTTCCTTGTGTTATTAAAGCTATCGATCTCACTTTTATGTTCGTCAATTTTTATTTTATACTCACTAACTGATTCGGAGTCCTTTGGTGTTGATAAATTGAGTTTCTCGATTTCATCCATCAACTCAGACTTCTCTTATTCCTTCTGTTTCATATAGAGTGTGGTGTCATGATCAACATTGTTGTCTTTCTTTGTTTTAGATCACCAAACATATATCACTTCAAGAGCAGCCTCTAACTCTTCTTGTATATCAACTCTTCCCTCAACTTCTTCTTCTTCATCATCAGCTTCGGTATCATTTATATTCTGAGAACTTCCAACAACTGCCACCATAGCATTTTCTCCTCGGTCATTGCCGTTCTCTATCTCTTCAACATCCTCAACCTCAAAATCATCTGAACTATCATATTCTTTTGAAAGAAGGTTATTTTTATAAAATACATTTCTCTTGAACCCTTTCATTCCTTTCCCATAGGCTGAAGACTTCTTCTTGGGAATTTCAATTTCATCGACATCATCATCCTCTTGGATCTTTTTGGGGCACCGTGCCGCAAGATGTCCAACCTTTCCACACAGAAAACAATCAAGTGGAACTTTCCCTTTAAACTTTCATTTTCCTCATTGATGTTTTGAGGAGAGGAATGACATCACTTCATTTGTCTCTTCTAATTCTTGAGAGTATTCAGTGGTGAGCTTCTACATGGCCTTCAATTCCACCTCTTTGGATTTCCCCATTTTCACAACATCATTATCATCATTTCTCATTTCATATGCAACAACAGTGCTGTGTAGGTTGTCCAATGTTAGCTCATTCGGGTCTTTATCTTCCAAAACCGAAACTTTAGAATTGAACTGAGGTGGATGTTTCTTCAAGATTCGCTTCAAAATTTTAATGTCTTTAATAACATCTCCAAGACCTCGAATGTCTTCCACTACAACATTTACCCTATCAAAGAATGCATCAAAAGACTCATTCAGGTTCATTCTTAGATCCTCATACTTTTTCGACAACACTTGAAGCATTGCCTCTCCATCCTTTGTATCCCCTTCATATATATTCCATAGATTTTCCAACATGGCATGTGTAGTTTTTCAATACATCACCTTTGTATATATTAGATTGGATAGGGCTCCCCCTAAGGCATTTATTGCTTTGGCATCAGCATCCAACTCTCTATGCTCAGCTTCTGATAATGCACCACTATTAATATATGCTATTATGGCATGCATTACTGCTCTGAATACATCCATTCCTAATGATTAGAAGTAGTGTTACATCTGATTCTTCCATAGCGGGAAATTGTTCCCATCGATGATCGAAATACCTATATGATTAGTCATGACTATTTGAGAGAGAAACACAGATATTAACCTTTCTCTCTAATGCCAATTGTTAGGTCTACTAGGTAGATACCTTGAGGGGGGGGGGGTGAATCAGGGTATGACATATTAAAACAACCACCCCTTTTGATCTAGTCTTGCTGTTAGAAAAAACCCACTTCTCTCTCTTTCTCGATGCAGAGTATTATAAATCTTTAAAGCATGCACAAGACACAGTGATTTTTACATGGTTCACCCTCACTGGGTTACGTCCATGGAGTATACCCCGGCAGTGTGCCGGTGTACCAATTCCAATATAAGCGCACTTCTGTTCACATGTTTGAAGCAGACTCACTGTCCCTCTTGGATTACACCACTCACAATTTGAGAACTCACTACTATCTCAACTAAATTGAGCTCACGGCTTCTTCAGAAGATCCACTCAGAGTGTATAGACCTATAAGTCTTCTCATTTACATGAAATCTTGCATCCTCAACTGTTGAAAGATTCTCTTTTGAAGTTCAAATGTCATCCACTGATGAATAACCCTCTTTCCCTTAAACACCTGGCAATTCCATTTGGAAATACCTTCGTTAAACACCCTACATTGCGAGGATCCCAATTTCGCGAAGCTGAAACAAGCCATCGAGAAGCTCCTCCCTTTTGGCGAAGCACTCTTGCGGATCACTCCCGAAAATCACAAGTCTTCACAATGCTTAGGCCGTCGCAGAGCTCCTGCCTCTTCACGAAGCACACTACCTACAACACGCAGCCTCGAGAAGCTCACTGTCTTACGCAGAGCTAGATAAGCTGCTGCAAAGCACCTCTCTTTCACGAAGAACACTGTCTTCGTGAACTACCTTCATGAAACGAGAGGAAATATTTGTACTTCCAAAACTCTATATTTATCTCAAGGGATTAGACCTCTATTTCTAGTCAATTCCACCGACCCTCGACCCTTTCGCGTGAAGTATGTGCCACGTCATCACCTATCGTAAAGCTCCGAAATTTCCACCAGAATTGTCTCAAAATTGCGAAGCACCACAAAAAGATTCCGATCGTGGAGCTCATCATAATCGCGGAGCATCACCGTATATATTCATTTTTGCCTTCTCCACGATGCTCCCTCACAAAGCCCTTCACCACCGCGTCGCGCTTCAAATTTTCCATTCGCGACGCTTTGACGTAATCAAGAAGAACCACGGACATCATTCTTTTGGTCTTCACAAATTCAAAACCATGAAGCCTATCATTGCGAAATTCATGAAATTTTCATATTGAAATATGATCTCCATGGACATCCACTTTTCGCGATGCTCACCAACCTCCAAAATTTGGACCCCAAAAATCTGGCAAAAACTGGAAAATGATGCCACCTTGTGCTGCTCTTTTGTACCACCTCCAGATCATCCCTTCATTTTACATCGTTCTTTTGTCAACATGCATTGTCAAAAACTTCTTTTGGACTCGACAATTTCTTCATGGAAACCCTCTTTGTCAACAAACAAAATCAACCCAAAAATGCTTCAATGTTACCTTGAAAGATTTTTTCCCAACACACTCGAAATAGAGTTATGGTTTCCTTATCAATTTTACTGGTGATGAACACTCCTCTAAAACATCCCATTGAGATTCCAAAGGTTTGATTTTGTTGATATTTTCTTTAAGAGTGTTCTGTGGAACTTGATCTTGGATGAGTATAGTGAGGGGATGATATCACATGATGGTTCTCCCATTATTTTATGTGGATATCCAACTGGGGACATCTATTGAGGATTTTCTGGAACCTAGATTGGTTTTCTCTTCGATGGAGGGAAATGCATATATTTGTCCATAACTAGGTATAGATGAATTTATGGTCCAATCCTTGAGTTAGAAAGTTTTCCCAATCATTCTAAAATTTCATGATAATTCCATGATATAGAGTTACATATTCTGGAAGTTTCTGTTGAGGATCTACCAAGGGATCATATTCGGTAGGACGACTACCTTAGAGAATCTCTATGTTGATTCAACTAAACTATTTCTATTCTTACTCCTACCAATAGAATCATTAATTGATTGTTGGGAGCTCAGTTTTATCGAGAAGAGGTGGTGCGTCACATATGACCATACCTTGTTTTCCTCTTTGGTAGAGAATCAGTATGTAGGCGGTCTATGATTTATTAGGGACACCGAAATTCAGGTTCGTTCTCTAATTATAAGTAAGAACACCTTATTTCTCATAGTTTATGCGATTTTAGATAAAACCAACCTCTCCTTTCCCTTCCACATTTTTATCATTTTTGATGTGGTCTACAAGGTTGACAACCACAATTTTCACTGATTCATAATGTATTATGAGCATTTTACTGCCTATTATCATGTAGAAGAGAATTTTATATACTTTTTTGGATCTCTTCCTTCCATTATGGGATCCCCTTCAGTATTCATGGATACTATTAACTCAAATGGAACCTCAACACATAATATTAATTTTCCTGTCTTCTTGGAGGAATGAGACATCATACAAGAAAAGATGGGAGAGTTATCTACTTATAGTCCTTCATAAATTGAAAAAAACTAATTAACGTTAAGATATTGGTTGAAGTACAAATTACCCTAGCCATATGGAATTGGATTTCTCCTTTTCACTTATTATCATTCCTTGGTCCATATTTTTTTTTCTTACTGAGGAATTAGTTTTTGAAAAATTCTGCTACCCTATTGGCAAGAATGGATCCCCTACTTTGGTCGTTTCTATTACTCTCACTGATCTCCTGATCTCATTCATCCCCATTCAAGCATGTTTTGTTTATTGTGTCGGAACATCATGAAAAATGTTTTTTTATAAGGTTATTAATAATGCCAAATGATTGGATTCCCGTAGTTGAGAATCTTTCTGAATGTTCTCAGTTATCAGTGTCATGAAATTTTCTATGGATTACTATTGTCAAGCCCGATGCTTTTCATATTTTCAGGGTCGATTCCTATTGATGATTACACTTTTCTTTAGAAATGTATATTCTTTTATCAACATTGCGATAATATCTTTATCGTATTCCCTTTCTAGTGGGTTATTCTGTAAGGGGAATTATTGGAAATGAAAATTATCTATGCTCTCATAATCCCCATATATGAACACCGGGTAGGGAGGTAACAATTTGATGATACAAGATATGCAGCGAATTGAGGTATGACTATTCAAGATCATTCATCCGACACTTTGATTATGATTTCCACACATACAGATGGGATTATTTATCTAATTGATGATGAATCTCCTCCAATATTTGAACAAGGTCGGTATACCTATTTTTTGGAAAGAATGTGTCATTCAAGTGGCATATATTTTTTCCTTGATCGAGAAGAATTTTATATCTACATTCTCCTTGAAACACACATGATTTGATGAAGTGAGAGGTATCTATAGTCCAAACATAACTATTATGTCATCTTTATCCAATTGTCTTCTTATAAGCAACATATCTTACTGTTTTTCTTCAAGGTAATCCTCTACATGATCTATCCAACACGTGTTCTTCATGATTATTATATCACAAGTAGTAGGCCCAGTAGTTGACTCGTTACTATGGGAATGATCCACGGATGGATCAAGGGAGTAGAATTTCCCAATGCCTTCTCCATGATGATAGAGGATATCTATTGTTTGTTATTGGTTTCATTGCCTTTTTCCCCCATCATTCCATGTGCCTCCGAATATGAGCGCTTTCTTGTATATTAATTTTTCTAGGGATGACGTTCATACATTTTTATGTCTGAATGGGGAGGAACACCACAATGAGTACCAATATGGTGAGGAATACCATTATATCGTGATACCTAACTGTAGATTGAATTTCATCACTGTATACCATAGGGAAGACATTTTGGGAAAATGATAAAAATGGGAGGACATTCTTTTTTTGGTGTTACTACAGGGATGACTTTCACAATGATATCTATCATGGTGTGGACTACTATTAAAGATATATTACCAGATTAATGGAGAATTTATGTAGTATATATGATGGGGAAGACCATTAGGTACAATTTTAATAAGGGGAGGACCTTCTTGATTTTTTATTTCACTGTGAGGAGGACCTTCACTGGGATGGTCATAAGGATGGGGACTACCAACACAGCTTGTTACATAAATATATATAGAATTTTGGGCGATTATACCCTAGGGTGGACCTCCTGGAAATACAATATCTTGGGGATGATCATATTCCTATTTGATATAACTTCCGAGAGCACATTCGCTGTGAGTACCATCATACAAGGACTACCATCATATCATTATTCCCGACTCTAGGGATAATTTCATCGGAATATACCCTGGGAAAAAGAATTAGGGAGGATTCCCATAAGGGGAGGAACTTCATTAAATTTTCTCTTTTGGTCATGAAGAGGGATATTGTGTCACTAATCAATAGATAATATACCAAGACTGGTCAAATTATGTCCACGAAGGGAGCCTATATTGTTGATGCTCTAACGAGGACCTCTAGAACTGTTGGTAATAATGTTGTAGGGAGGAACATGAAACTACTACTTCTAATTCATTAATTTGGAAAAAGATATGCTGGATCTTGATTAACCATAGATTGAATTTTGATGACATCAATAACTAAATATTCTATCAGAAAAGGTCAATGAATCTTTTATTCATTTTCATTCACCCTTTGGCACGATTCATTTTTGGGGCTCTCTTTCAGGGGAATTTGGATACATGTTTTATGTGGAAAATGTCATATAATGGGTTCTATTTCATTTTATCTTTTTTTATGATGTGCCAAAAATCTTCCAGTGTTCGGGCAGAGATATATGTCTTCTATGGAGTGGACACAGAAGTGGACCAGATTCCCCAAGTTGGAATAAGTATTTATACAAGATTCTATTTTCAATTTATCTTGTAATATTACCGAAAATCCTTCTAGATGAGATCATGAATGTTGGTATATTTTAGATTGACCAACTCATTAAGTGTATGATCCCCCACACTTTGGGAGATGTGGTTTTGGACCATATTATTTTCTATTTACCCGATTGAGATTAGATATTGGAAATATTGCACGATATGATCAGGTATTGATACATGATCCTCCATAATTTCTTGGATTTGTTGAGATACATCCTATGGAATAACAGTAGAAAATTCATAATATGATGTTGGAGTATGGATATGTTTCTTCTATAGTCCCCAATTTCTTGCAAGTGGGAACTAACTGTTCTCTTATATGGGGGTATATGTACAAATATTCCCCAATTTAAAATTCTGATTTTCTAGCTACATTCATTGAATACCATCCTATTATATTTGTGGTATTCCCATTAATGGGTTGGAATGTTATTCTACACATTGGTTTCCATCGTATTAGACCTATGTTTTGAATTTTCATTAGTTGGAATTTGCATCTTATTGTATTATAATTATAATATATTTAAATGATGGGATTGATATATGAGAGTATTAATATATTTACTCTCATTTAGTTCCACCATATATGACTAGTGGTTTCATTTGATTATCTAGGAATATGTGCCCTCATGTAATTTTCTGCCCTACATTCACAATGGGTTTGGTGAGTAGTAGTAAGAATTTGAACATGCTTGTATTTTCCACCATATTGAACTAATTTTATTCTTTTTATTGAGTAGATATTTTAGTATTCTCATATGTCATTATACTTTCATTGGGGTATTCATGTTCTGTGGTATGGATATATGCATGCCATTAATTTGTTTCCATCGTATTTGACTGACGAGTTTTATGAAGGCAGGCATGAACATATGTCTAGTCCTTTAATGTCACCATATTTAATTGGTTTGATTCATCATCAGAATCAAGGATTATGTTCTATTATTTATTATATGATTTTCACACTTTTTGTTCCACCCTAGGGACCTAGGCCATCCTGAATTCAACTATAGCCCAAAGGGTATTATCCTCTTCATGATGACGATGTTGGGATAAAGAGCATTGGCGATAATGATTTTTGGAAGTGTCCATTGGGAGTGAACACTATACTACAACGATAAATTCATTGGTGACCACTTCATTAGCCTTCATATGGTAAGGGAAAAAATAATTATCTCATTTTAATGATAGGATCATAAATCGGTTAGAGATGGATACTTGATCTATATTGTTCGGTACAAATGACCATTGTTGGGTGGAAAACAGGCGGGGCTCCAAGGACGAGATGGAAAATCTAGCTACTTACAATATATATAGAGTACACATTTGGTTTTACATCCTAAACAATGAATTTAAAACCCACCATTGAATACACTGAGAGGGTGATGGTTTCATCATTTTGATTGAGGACCCGACATGTACAATGTTTGAGGAGATCATTTTTAATGTTGGTGAGACACCACTAGAATTAAGTGAGCTATGATGAAGAGTGCATGATTTTTGTGTTACAACTACAGACAAAAAACCAATTCAATGTTTAATCTCATGACATCAGGTGTAATTTAAACTCCTTCATGGCCCTTTTCTATTTGGATATTAAAAGGTCCAAATGCCACGTATCACCACCACCTTTGTTAAGGATATACATTAGGTTCAAAATTTTTTACCTTGTATGAACTATTTTTCGCCTGAGTGGATTTATTGAAGTGGAATAAATGGTTTAAAATTATTAACGATGAGTACATCATCCATGAATGGTATTTAATGTGTTTGTTCATGGATTTATAAATTCCCAATAATTCTCACTTCCATGATTCAGGGACCTGAATTCCAAAGGCATACATTCATTTGGTTGCTAAGCCAACGAATCTTAAGAATTCTCATTGGTCTAGTGTAAGGGAATATAGGATGATAAATCCTTTTTGGGGTGAACAATTTCATGTTTGAGGACTCTCATATACATTTAAGAAATGTGAATTAATCCTTGGTTATTTTCCATGTATGTGTACATGGATTACCCCGAGGAAATGATTTAATATAACTTGGAATCAGTTTAGAATCCTATGTATGCATTCAAAGATCTACATCAATGGTACCCTTTTATACCCATATCATTAATTAATTGATTTTTATTAGGAAAAAATTGTTTTAAGCCCCCCGGTGTGTCATTGTGGAATTTATTGTCATCGAGGGGGTGGCATTAGTTTTTATGTTTGGATCAAACCCATAATATGGGCTTCTTACTTATCATTATGAGAGGAATTAAAACCCCCATATGTTTGCTACCACATAAAAGGACACATCCTATTTTAAGGACATGTGATTATGACCCAACCAGGCAGTTTAAAATCATGTGACAAAGATGTCTATGAGAAAGGTGTATTGTCAAATATGAAATGAGACTTCTATAGAGGTGGACCATGGGGCTTGAAATAGAAATGGCCTCCTGGGATGATGTGTCGTTATCAAGGATATGGATTAGATAACATAAGGGTGATTTTTTTTTGAGTTTGGTCCTCAAAAAGGATTCCTACTTATCCAAATTAATTGGAAATAATAGCCAACCGAGTCATATGATAGGGTTTTATTCATTGGAGCATCCAATTTTAGACCAGAATGATATGCTCCCTATGGGTTGGGGAATTATTTTACTAGTACTATGGTCTAGAAGAAAACATGACAGACATGGATGTTGGCTTTGGACCCTATTGAGAATTCCTACATATCTCAATTGACATGAAATCAAATCCCATATAGTTTGGTAAGACTAGGGATTATGCATGGGAGTTCACCATTTTAGATTTTCAGTTGATGAATACATCTATATAGAAGGATAGAGGCTTATTAATGGGATATTCACATTTAAATAGAGGTTTGGGCTTACATCTAATGAGGAGGATCATATGGTTTTGGTTTTTGTTGAGAATTATAATTAATGGAAGGACCACATGTGGTTTGGGATCATGTAGTTTTCATGATCGCCACTATCTTAGAATCCAAGATTATTCATTCTTAGTTTGGGAAACATGAGAAACAAGGGGATATAAATGTCACATGATCAATTTGGTCTACTGATGGATGATGTAATGATTCCCAAAGGGATGGGGAGAGGAATTTGAGTGTGCATGTCCCATATTTTATTTTATTAATTGGGATAGTCATATTTGTGGATATATTCAACTACATCCCAGGTAGAGGCGTAGAGGAAAAACATTGTAGCCTCCTACAAAAAAGGTTATTGTATCAACCAAGAATAGAGTTCCACAGAATTGGTGATGGGGGTAGGATCACATTAAATTTCAAACGGATTGAAAACCATAATCCTTACCCATATCTCTAGAAACAAGGAGATTCATGTGAGCACCCCATAGTTAGATCCTTTGTTACCACTATAATGTAAACCCATGGACATTATAAGGGTCTTCCTTATTATGGAGGCTATCTGCGTGACTCTTCATACCTTGGGTATGTAAAATCGACATGACTTGCTGATGTTCCCTATGATATTACCATACATTTCCAGTGGCATTAGAAGGGGCCTTAGCTGGATGCCATTGGATGGCTCCTAGAAGAGATAATATATGGACTTTAATGAAATATGAAAATGATAGGATATAGAGAGTTTAACATCCTAGGATCTTACATTCCATGTAGCACTTTATTAGGTGGTATGGTGTTCCCTCCACATATCATGTTTCTATTCGGGTTAGGGTACCATCCATGTAGTATTGTGCTACGTGGCCCTCAGTTATATATGTGTAGTTTTTTTCTATGAGGGATCGAGTTCTACCCATATAGTAATTTCCAATGGGTGGAATTGTTCCACCCACATAGTGCTTTTATATGCGTGAGGTTTATCAGCAAAGGGTCTATATAATTTAAAATTTCATGGGATTGTGTAAAAAATTTATATTGGGTTCACATATCACTAAATTATTTTTTGTTCCCTTATTAAAATTATGTAGTGTATTTTACCTACTGGGAGTCATCTATGGGCTCTGGTTTTCATGCAGTCTCATCACTTGTTCTCTTAGGAACTCTTTTGTTCATTCTTTCATCCTCGTGTCACTGTTTTCTATCCCATAAACATTAATTTATAAAAGAATTTATATGCTAGGTACTAGTATGATTGGTTATTCATAGTGGGATGTTTTCCGTATATTATGGGAGCTCAAAAAGATTCCTCATCCGATAAATGACCAATTCAGTGAGAAATAGTCATTTGTGGTGGTAGAAAATATGTTCTGTTCCCAAAAACCGTATTCATTTATTTTTAGGAACTAGTGGTATCAGCTCTTTCCAAGAACTATTTTCCTTTGTAGGGATAGTCATTCACGATGGAGGATGTCACCATCTATCCTCCAAAATGATTTATTTTGTTTACAGGCATTAGAGGCTCTACCTCACCCTATGAACTATCCCCATTTGTGGGTGTGTCACAGTGTGGTTGACTTCCATGACCAGTGGTACTCCCCAGAATAATTTCAACTTTCAGAATCAACCTTTTATTCTCAGTTTGTCCATTTGGACATTCTACCTTGAACCCCCCTTTGTATTTTATCACATTTTTAAAATTTGATAAATTCAATTGTTTATTTTGTCCAAAAACATCAGGACCCAAGATTCCTTAAATAGTTTGACTTTCTCAACTTCAATATGATCAACACATTCTATTTATTCTGATAATAATGAAACAATCCATGTATTTTATTATTTGAATATTTAGCTTCCTTATATCTCCATAATATTTCACCTAGAGATCTACCACTCCTTAGCATGGATAATCACTCCATCTCATCCATATAGTTTTTCCTTTTTAAAATATGGTAATTATTTAACCTTTAAATAATATTAAATTTCGACTTACACTTCATCCCTTTAATTTCTATCCACTTTCTATTCATTCCTCACTAGATTCATTCTATGAAACATCCAATAGTACAAAAAAGAATATTTATATTAGGGATGTAATGTTATTTATTTATATAACATATGTTAGACACCTTTAGTATTTTGTTTTTTAATATTATTTATTAAAAAATTGATATAAAATCCCATTACATGTGGGATTTAAGTTAAATAAATTAAAAACTATTGTTAAAGATCATGATTTAACATCTGTTATTTGTGATAAAAATTGAAAAACTGTTTTTTTTTCATTTTTTTAAATAATAGACATTTAAAATAACATATATAATAGGAATAATGTTATTTATTAATACAATCAATATTATATTTACGAAATTATATCATTCACAATTGATGTTTTAATTTTTTCAAAATTTTCCATTCCACATTTAAAATACCAGATAACATTTGTTAGGATGCACAACACATTTTCAAGAACTCTATAAATTTTTGTATCTTCAATTTTTAACCATTTTAATGTAGTATATCATTGATACTGTATTTCCTTTCATAAGTTCCCCACTAAAAAATTTATCTGTGTTATTAATAATTATTCTAACTTTATATAATTTATTTTAAGGATCATATTTCCATAAATATATAAATTTTGATTAAAAAATTTTCATAATGAAGAATTATTCATTCAATAATGTAAAAAATATAAAACCTCCACCTGAGATTTATTAATCTTAGTTTAAAATGTTTTCACTTAAAAGAATTGATGGTTCCTAATGACTTATTTTCTCAAATAAAAATGACGAAAGTCGTCCCCTATCATGAAATTGTAGTTGATGATTTCTGATTACTTTTCACTTTTCAATTTAGTTTCATAATTTTAAATTCTGTAAATATTTTATTATATTCTTGTGGATGAAGCATAATTAAAATATTAATTATTATTTTGAAAATTTTGGTGGATTTTTATTTTATAACAGACGTTAGAAATAGAATATTACATTAGTTATTATATAAATGACATTATAGGATAACTTCAATGTCAATTTTATAAATTATTGAAAAACAATGTTTTTCTAAACCAATATTTTGTTTTATGTCCTTAAAAATATATTAAATATATATTTACTACAACCCATCGAAATAATTACATCAAATAACTAATGATAAAAACAAAAAATAATAGGTTAATATACATATATTTATACTATTATTATTCATGGTAGTCATTTATGAATTGAAATATCATTTAGGGAGAAACTTACTTCATGGATTTTTTATAGATTTCACATCACTATAATCACCAATGAATTTCTTAGAACAACATCGTATATTGTGTGAAACCTAGCGACACACAAAATTGGACAAATGAAGCATGCCTTCCAATCAACCCTTAGGGATTTTAAAATTTTATTACACCATAAATATGAGTTCATCGTCATAATATTAATCCTCATATATGACATTAGTTATTTTATTATTTCATGGATTTCAATTCCTTATTCTGGTTTGAATGAAAATTTTCTCCAACTTTCTTATTATGCATTTAGTAGGCCCCCAAAAACTATAAAAATTCATATTATGGTAGATAATGCACTATTGAAGCTTCAGAATTGCATTCTTTTGGGTTGTAATTGGGTGAAATAGACCTACATATATTCATTAAAAAATATAATTCCTTTATTTATATACCATGTACTCTGATATCTATACTGAAATCAATAATGTTTTGGAAAAACCCTATAATATTTTCATCAAGATATATCTAAAGATCATTAAAAAAATTATGATAATCTTGATGATTTTTTAACACTCATTAAAATATATTATAGGACTTCCCTCACTTATAAATATAATTATTTTAATTGATTATCTTCGAATATATTAGATTTTAAAAAGTTCTAGACAAATAATATTAGTTGTTGGAATTCACATCAAGAATATTTCAATCTCATTTAATCATGGATAATTCAGAAACCCCGTAAAAAATTAGTCTTTGAATAAAAATTATGGATAATTTGAGTATAATGGACTATAAATGAGATCCCATTTGTTTTTCCAAATTTTTTATTTACACCCAATGAATAAATTAAAAAAATTCATTCACCATATTCTCAATAAATCAATTCTCATGATGATAAATTAAATAGTAAAAAATATATGACTTTAAAAAACAAGTTACAATCAATATCCTAATACACCCAAAGAGGGGGTGAATTAGGGTGGTAATGTTTTCCTCATTTTCCTTAGGATATTGTCCTTGTGTTATAAAAAACATGCCAAACATGCCATTTTTCATGAACACACATTTGTTATAGATAATGAATTTAAATAAAAGTCATTATTGTTTTACATAGGACATTATAAAGGTCTGCTGAAAGAATAAAATTTTCAAAATATGTCAATATAATTTTACGTAAGCATATCCATTGTAGAGATTACAAAGGGTTTGGAAAGGAACAATCTCAAAACTTGGAACAATTCCTATTCTTGACCTCTTGAAAACTAAAAATAGGTAGGGGATACAAAGGAAAGATGAATAATGATGGTTTCTCAATATATTTGTATAAAAATCTATTGAACACAAAAAAAGAGGTTTTATCAATTTATTTATCACTTCATATTCTTAATTAAATCTAGATCTTCAAGTGTGTTACTTTTTCATTCTCTCGTAATCTATTCTTCATGGAGAGTCCCAAATGTTTTATTTTGTTACAGCTATATAATCCTTCTCTATATATGTATTCTTCTTCTTATCATATTATATATTAGTTTAATATCCATGTCTGATATTTTCTCAGATTAGAATAAGTAATCCCCCATCTATTCTCATTCTATTCTCTCTAAAAATATTGTAATAAATATTCCCATATCTAATACATTATAACCACCATGAAAGACCATTAAACATTAAATTTTTCCTTTGTTTGTTTTACACTTTAATATATACATATTAACAATATAGAAATATGATAAATTCAATATAAATTAATCATTATTTTTTTAATACACCCAAATCCTCATAATCTTCCTCACAAATCATAGTCTTTATTTTTCTCCAAAAGTATAACATTTTTATTCATCATCCTAATAAAAAACTAATAATATATTATAGTTAATAACATTCAATATAATATATGTGTCCAAATTAAATATTCCATCATGTGTGGGAAAAACATTCTTTAGGGTGTGATGTTTTACTCAAACAACAATGTAAATTGACATTAAATTCTCTACTATAGTCAAGAAATGACTCTTATACAATACACATATGCATTAAAAATGAAACATAAACATTTCTAAAATGATTCTCATGGAATGGGTACATTACCTGATATGAAAAACGAAATGGAAATTATGTTTTTCCATATAACCCTTATGTTTTATGAAATAAATTTTATGATAAGGGATCATTTCCAACATTCCAGAATGAAATTAAGCATTTTTTCGGAAGAACCATATAGTTTCAAAAATTATAATTATGAAATGTGAAATTTTCAATAATTCATGAATGAAAATAAAGTTATATATATTCCATATGAACAATAAAATACATGTGACCCTTCAAGATTTAGTTAAAATATATGGTTTTCAATATAACTCTTATTATTGTTCTTAATAAACCATGCAACCCCTTAGATAGTCCATACAAAATACAATATGACTCTTAAAAGTATATTCTTCTCTTATAAAATTATACTAATTATTATATAATATTAATATGACCTTTTATTTTTATCTTTGATCATCTTTGATGGCTATTACAATGTTTATAATGAAAATTACAATTTTAAAATTAGTCATTTTAATATAACACTTCAAAATCATAGAATATTTTGAAAATAAATCCAGACACTTACTATGAACATAAGAATACAATATCATGAAATTGATAATAATTATACAACAATTAGATATACATCCATTAAATGGTAAATGGTAAAATTATATTTATATTTAGAGTACAAATTTTCAAGTGGAGATGGAGTTATTGTAAAATTGTTAATCAACAAGAGAATTTTGGATTTACCCACACTGATTTGAAAATTATAAATTTCAATGAAGAATAATTTATCATGGGAACACATGTGAAATAAATATTTTATATTATTGATCCATAATATTATCAATGGTGTATTAATTTTAAAATGTTAAACAACATTTATTCAATGTGATTATTGGTAATTTTGTATATTTTTGTGTCTGTTTATAAACAGTTACACGACTACTATAGGATAATGATAAGTATTATTTTGATATGGTCAATTAAAAATGAAATTATCATGTTAATGGGATATATGAAAATGAAATGTTAGTATATTATTAATTATGATATTTTTTTATATTCCTTATTTAAACATACACATCTTACAACACATTATGTTTATATTCCAATATATATATCAAATGATGTTCATCAGGACTCCTGAAATAATTTTATCAATTACTAATTCATTATATTTATCATTTTTTGGAATATGTATTTATCATTAAACTATTTAGATACAATGATATTTATATGTTTGTATATATTATTAAATTTAAAATATATAATTATTATATTAATTCAATTATATTCAAGTACGTGTTTGAAAATTTTCATTACATTATTATTGATTTATTTTATTATAGGATTTCGTAGAAGAGGAGAATATACTATGTTATGTGTTTCTATCTTCATATAAATATGCCTAAGATAATTAAATTGATTTATAAATTTTATTTTTTCTTATTTTCAATATTATTACAACAATAATGAGTATTGTTAAATAGATTGTAACTTCTATGTGTTCTTATTATTTAGTAGAAATCCTAAAAAATATTAGTTGAATTGGTAGTTCACATTTAATAAAACATTAACTTTCTCAATGTACAGTGAATAGGATACCGATTTTGTTCGATAAAAAAAAATTACTGAGTAGACTCAAATATGGATTACGTTAGGGTTTTTATTGTGATAAAAAATTGAGATAAGATAGTAATCTAATAACACGATTGAAGTATCATTGAAGAGAAGACAGAATATCAATTATGGAACTATATGAAAATATAATATCTCAACATTCTTTTCATTATTGTTTCAAATACTCTTTACTTTATGTAATAAATATTATATCTCATAAAATATAGTATATATTAGAATTATTGACACATAAGGGATTTATAGATGATGGTTTTAATTTTGATTAATTCTATTGAAAATTTTAAAAACAAAATTTAAATAAAATATTATTTTGGGAATGAAAAATAATGAAAATCACTATCTCAATTGTTTGTTTTTAGATTAAAATACATGTAAAATTTTTGTCAAAAAATTAATGTATTATTCCATTATATTCTGTTAATTAATACTTCTAAGACTCATTTATATCATATTTTTTAAAATGCATAAATATTTATTTATTATTATTATATAATAAGAATCTAAAATATCATTCCAAGAGAAAAACCCATAAATTATATACACTCATAAGTTTCACGGAGGAAGGTTTATGTAACTATATAAGAAAATGATTGATATTTTTTTATTAATTAACATGAATATGAACTGACTACAAATATGATTTGTATTCTCCTTCTAGTACGTCTGGTCTCCATAAAAAATAAAAAATTTCATAATGAATATTAGATGATATAATTTATTGATCAATCAAAGGATATTAACATTTCAATATTAAAGAACTACTAATTATTTTTTAAATATATTATTTATATACTAATAATATTAATTTTTTATTTCAATATCTAATTTAATTTTGTTAATAAAGATAATTTAGTAAAAGATATTCTTCGTTTAATTTATGAGGGATAGCCTTATAACATTATTGAGAAATAAGTAACTCTATGAACACCTAATAGCACCAGTGGTTAGTGGTAGTGTTAAAAATATATTTTCATATCCTAATACTACATCGAGGGAGGATTAATACAAGGGAAACATATTATACTTGAATAAACATCTTTGATATATGTATTATTCAAAAAAATAGATAATTAGTTAACCTATACATTATATGTTTATAAGATTTACGAGAAAAAAATTTCTTGCATATCCAGTTCCTTGACCTCCTCTCTCAAACTTTTCTATGAATAATGAGTTTCTTGACGGGAATTGCCATTTTCATATACTAGTTCTTGAAATAATACATAATTTTTTGGATTATGTACATAAATATTTTATTCACTTGGATCAAGTAAGAGTGATGATAAATTATGTTATTTTTCCATCAACTCAAGTAACATTTCCTAACAAGGAGGACTCCACAATTAGTCAGAGTCCTTCATATTTCACATTTTGTGGCCATCTAAGAATGTTCAATAGTTGACACATGAGGTATGAGTAATTATTAAATTTTAAATATATGTTAATTTAAAATTACATATAATATTTTTTCAAATTCTACCTTATTTTTGATTATATGATCTGAATAATAATTATAATAAATATATTTTTTTAACATCACATTCTGATAATCCTCGATTTTTGCTGGGGATAGGTAAATCATAAATTAATTTTTTTTAAATATATTAATATTTTTAATTTATAATATTCTGATTACATATGAGGGAGTGAATATATATTAAATATATTAAAATATAGCTCTTTTTTGATAATATACTCATAGTACCTAGTTCACGACAATTTTCCATGAATCATCATTTTGTTTTAAAATTTAATTTTTTTAATTTTTGTAGACTTATAGTGATTTAATTTAATAATTTCTTATTCTGTATCTTAAAAATGTTTATATATTAGATGAGACCACTTATTTTTTAGGATTTATGGATATAAAATATATTTTAATGACCATGGAATATTTAACTGATAATATAAAATTTAATATATATCTCAAATATGAATAACTATGAAATTTAATGTTTTTACTTCAATTTATTGACTGTATATTAATCATAGAAAACCAAAAAAACAAACTTTAAATATAATACTAATTATTCTATAATTTATTAATTTAGTGGTCAACATATGTTGATTATATATCTAGAATATCCAGGGAAAATATATAAAATATAGTCTTTATTTTGTGACGTATTAGAGAAAAATAAATGTTTTTATTATTTATAAGTTTAATTATACACTATTATTACTTTAATCTTAAAAAATCTATATTAGTTATATTTTGGTAAAATAAATTCAATAGGTTCTAGATGTTGTTTCAAAACATCATATTATTAAGACAAAGATGTAATAAAATTAATTTTATTCATGTGTTGGTATATAACTTTTATATTTGTTGACACATTCGTTTTCACCCAAGTATTTATTGTATTTCTTATCATAATAAATATTATTTCAAAACTAATTTTTTATATTTATCAAGGAATTTTATAATGTAGTTATTAGTTTTTATGATTAATTTATTATATTATAAAAATAAGAATTAAGAAATTTTTTGACATGTGTAGTTTCATTAGATCCATTATATTTTGAAGAAAAATGTTGTGTTTTTACAATTACAATATATTTATTTTTATATATTTTAAATGAAAAATATTGTAATTTTTAAATTTATAAAAACCATATGTAGGGATTTTTTAATGATAATTATATTTTATACATAGGGAATTCTAAATTTTAAATGGAAAATATCATTTATTTTTATTGTTTTTTCACTAATATGAATTGAATCATCACTTTTTGGGCATCAATATTTTAAATAATATTTTCTAAAAAAGAATATAAATATTATATAATGGAATAATTATTTGTGTACAAAAATAAGTACACACGTTTGAATGAAATTTGAAAATATATTTTAATTAATATGAGAAAAACTGGCCAATAACTAGAATGACCTCAACCCAAAATATGGTCACAAAAATCCCTTGGTGAAGAAGAACAATCTATATAGCAAGGAATATCATTTGAGTTTTGAGTTATAGGTCGCATAGTTCTTGCATAGTTAGAAGTGTGCGTGCACTAGGATACGAGGAATCTATGTTCAACAGTGGGTGGATACTGTTGATCAGATGCTCTAGAACGATGGTTATAGGGGTCTTCCCACCACTTTCTGACATTACTGCATCGTTAATGGATCAGGATATCATATTACAAATTGTGAGATCCACAGATCATCATATTTTGGATACATGTATAGTGGGAAAATATTCTTTATTTAAAAATATGATGTTATCCTGCCTAAATTTTCACACCTATACTCAAGATCAAACATTTCTATTTTTGCTGCACTATGGTAATTATAACTCCAAAAACATTGGTTTAAACACCATTTTATGCACTATGAAGCTTTATAGAAAAATGAAGTGCCACTATCAATGCCTATAATCTCTATAGATGAACATCTAGAGATCGAATGACCTAAGATGGTATCATTTCGAGAAAATAAAGTGTCAAAATGGTATTATGATGTAAATGAAAACCAATCCACCATGTTAAAGAAACATTCACTATACAAGTTGGTCCCATGTTGGAAACATCATCTTATATGAATTATTTATCTTTTTCAATTCCATAATAAAGATCAAACAACTAGAGTAATTTTTTTGTAACACGTGAAGACACTATTTGGATGAATAGTAGGGAGATAGCATAAAACACCCTTGGATATAGGGGTTTTCATCCTAAGATAGTATTTATACCATTAAAAGTGGAATGAAGAGGTCATTCACAAATCTTCTATGCTCAAATTATAGAATAGAGACATTTAGTTGGAATTTGATTTCATAAATGTAGGGACACTAAAAAAAACATCTAACAGAACATATTAAATCAAGGTTCATGTTCATCATGCATGGATGAGGATTAATGCAAAATTAAACAAAACTGAAAATACATTGGATACCAAAAAATGTATTTATTATAGGATATTTGAAATAAAATGTCATTTCCTAGGATAATTTATTAATCATGGTGGCAACACATAAATCTAAGTGAGTTTGTAGGGGTTTCCTCTTCATGTGTTGAAACCTACTACCCTATGGTTTTCATATGATCATGTATTAGGGATGACCTAGCAAGGTGAAAAGTAAAATAATTAATGGATTTTAGGTTGGGGATTTTTTAGGATCATTTTATTGAATGCAAATAATGGATGTTTGAAAACCAAATTTGGAAAATTTTCACCCCTCTCTCCTAGATAATTTCTAACAAATATAGGATTATGTACATCTAGTAAGGATAAGGTTTTGACCAATTCAGAGAGAAAAATACCTGTGGAAATGGAGCTTATAAGAGTATTAGAAAAATTACATACCATGGATTATTTTTTTATATATTCATATAATTTTTATGCACTGCTATGGGGAGGTGGGACCAGACCTAGAATGTGAAGTTGCAATGGGAGACACTATAGTGGAATATTTTTTTCTTCTCTTTATGTCTCTCTATTAAGGTAGTTTTGATTTTTTTCACTCTCATTACTACCATGAATGAGTATGATCTGTTATTTTTTAGCAATATAATGAAAGGGTGGGTGTTTTGTGGAATTTATTCATTATTGGAGGTACATATTTTTGTAATGGAGTTGAACTTTAATTAATAATCCTTCTATATTAATTCTATAAAGAAAATTAATATTGAATTATATAGGTACATTAGATTGTGTGACTAATTTTTTTAATAATCAATGACAATTGTTACATTAAATAATTATGTATAAACATGGTATTGAGATTCTAAACTCAATTAAGAAACCATGTACATGACCATACTGATGTTTTAATGATTTAATTAGATGGTAATCTCCAAGTAAATTGAACATACTAGTATCAACTCTGATTATAATTTTACTAAATGAACTATCAATTCCGTCCACATGCACATGAACATGGAAAATACATTACTTAATAATTTTTCAAATCAAGGATCCAATTATTTCTAAAAAACTATTTTTTAGATAAATTTATTCAACAATATCAGCGGTTTTATGTCACACAATCTATTATGTGATTGAATTATATAATAGTAATTGTTAGTGTAATTATAATTTTCAATGTTTATTTAACTCCTTATGACAGAATGAGGCCAAACAGATAGATAACATTCTGAGTGTCATTACATGGGATGGTTCCGATGTGGTTATAGGGTTTTTATTTCGTTGTGTTTCATTGGTATTTTTTATTTCCCCATGCATTATTATTTATAATATTCTCAAAATTTCATCAAAACTATTTATTCACAAGAACCAGAATCCGAGGAAAACTAATGAGGACTTCAACTATACACCGAGACATAGAATTGTTAGAATAAATTCAAGAAGATCAAACAAGAAGAGGAGATGAATGATGTATATAAAGTTCAAGTAGTCTCCTATGTAGTGGTGCATACTATGTAACTAATTATATTAATATTTATGGACTATGGAAGACCTTAGTGTGGTGGTCTACTTGATAATTTAGTTCCACTATTAGTGGATCATGATTTCGAGGTCTGGTGGGTAAAAATTCAAAAGATCTCAAATTATTTTCATTTTTCATATTATCATAGAATCACATAATCAAATTAATCAGTAGTTTCTTTTTTTTGTGACACCTTCCAATTCGGAAACATCTCATTTTATATAGTAAGGTTTCACTTATTTCTATTTTAATGAAATAAAAATTTCCTGGTGGAATTCAAAGCCTACAAGAACACTCTATCCTGACATGAGATGATTTTGTAATAATGATTATGAATAATTTCTTCTCCCAAAAAATTGATGGATTTAATGGTGATCATTTTAAATTTGAACCATATTAATAATAAACCACTCTAGACTTATTGGTAATGGTTCAATAAATTGTTTTGTTTAAATTCCCCATTATGGAAGAATGATTTCATTTCAATAAAAATAATTAATAATGTTATTTTATAGGGAAATTAATAAATTTTTTAGGACTCCCCTAGATGTATGAAAATGTGTAGATAAACCAATGAATCATATAAGAATCTAGATGACAAGAAACATAATAGTTTTCTATGGAAATGTGAAGAATTAAATAGGATAGGAATACACATGTTTGATAACAAAGGATGAGTGGTCTTTCTACTAGATCCTTTAGCAAAGAATATTGATATTATGATGTCCATACAACAACCTGAATGTTATCATTGAGAATATTAAAATTACATTAATTATAATGGGGAAACACCTTTAAGGGAAGGAGGAGTCCATATCATAACCTCAATGGAACCAAAAATTGAAATAGTGATTACAACAACATGAACACCAATGACCTTATATTTAGAAAAAAAATTAATATATTAGATGAGATATTGGAAACATTCATGACTAAAATCCAAATTTTCTTCATTGAATTAAAACCATACATCTGAGATAAAAATGTTTCTTTATAAAACATGTAATTCCATATTGACTAAGTTGTTGATCAACATCTACAGAGGCATATAAAAAACATCTTCGAAGTCAACAATTCAATACAATAGGATAATTTGAGGCCATAACATTTAGAAGTAGAAAACCTTCACAATTAAAAGACACATCATAAAAAAAAATTATCTAGAGGCCCATGCATAGAAATAAGAATGAATAATGTAACAAAGAAAATAAATTTGAAGAAATATGAAGATGATGAAGGTGATGAACCAATATATCCTAATAAAAATATAATAAATTCTTTGGGAAAATACTTATTAAAGGGATAATGGATGAAAAATGATATATTTTTATGGAACACTTTAAAGAACATAATATTACATGTATTAGCATCCTTGTGCATATGCTTTGGATAACAATCTCTCTTAAGATAATTTCATGAAATAATTACTGGTAAAAAAGAGGAATGATGATGAGTTTGGAACAAATCCATTAGCTGGATTATGTTTGGTCACTTCTCTAGATGTTAAAATAGAAGGAATAAGGACTATTTAGATTGTCAAATCTAATTAATATTGGGGATAATGAGTTTGGGAAATATCGCAATGATTTAGGATCAAACATGAAGATCATGTAATACATGACATTCAAAATACTTGGTGATTTGGAAGAGGATATGAAACCTATAAGATAAACACATCAATTGAAAGACAAAAAAGGTATATTTCCTTTAGAATTTCATGAAGACATAATATTCAAAGTTGAAATGGAATTTTTTCTTGTATATATATTAGTAATTGTCCTAGATGAAGGGAGGTGGCCCCTAATTCTAGGAAGGAAATTATTATTAATAGGTAGATCCTTGTCAATTATTAAATGAATGGATCTAAGTCTATGGGTTATTATACATATAGTTAAATTTATCATTTATCAGTAGATAATAAATTCAATGATACGGAGTCTGATATATATTATTATCGCATCCAAAATATAGAATCAATTTCAATAACTGTAGAAATGAATTAGATTAATTCATACTAGACTCAAGGAAAGTAATAAAAATATGAAAATAATAAAAGGAAGTTGAGGGATAATGTCACTAAATATAGATAAATATATAGAATAAACATGTTTGAAGGGGGTCAGAAGGTTTATATGTTCCAGGATATCTGGTTTGGTTTCTCTAGGTTAAAAATTAAATATTGTCTTGGCTCTATTTTGGTGGAAACGGAACTAAAAAACGGGATAGTAAAACTAATTTCAGAGAAAGCTAAAGGGCCTAGATATTTGGAGAGTGCCCAAAATCGATCATTTATTGGTCTATATTAGGAAATTTAATCTAAATTTTCAACTATAGGATATGATGATGGGGTATGTTCGAATCAAAAACAATAAATAATTTTTTATATACGAGGAAACCTAAGTGTATTTTATTTTGGATTGGAGACATTATGATGCATACACACATACCAATTCATCTTTTCAAGCTTTATTTTTTTGACCTTTTTCCCACATTTATTATTTTCTCCATATAGATCAAAAATGATTATGGAACAAGTTGAGGAGGTGTATAATAGAAGGAATAAGCTTCATTAAAAGATAATTATGAATATAAAATCATTATCTTCATTAACTCATCATATTACTCAAACAACATTCATGAACCTTTATAGGATATTAGATTCCTTGAAATGTTTTTTTAAGACTGACTTATCAAAGAGACAAAATGATTACATTGGAATCCCATGATACAATAATTTATGATTCAATGACAATGATATTGAATGATTAGTATTAATAATATAATGATTATAGTCGATGATATTATTTGTATATTATGAATGATGATAAATGTAAAATAGTTAATTCATGTAGATTAAATTTGCATACCAATTCTAATTCTCTAAATTTAAGAAATTCTGGATAATTGATATTTCTTTATTTTTACACAACATTAGTGATTGATTGTAATTCATATGTTTTTATTACATAAAATATTTATAGACATAATATTTAAAATTATTTAATGGTGCATATTTAAAAATAGTTCTTGAAATATATTACCTCATAGAACATTCATTGGAACTTGAAAAGGCTATGATTTTAAAATGTCCCATTGAAAATGAGTAACGAATTTTTGATAATCCCTTGAACTTGGACCCACCTTTATAATGGTCCTTCATTAATCCCATAAATACCATGAATGATCTTTTTAGGGTGGACCCACATTATATTTGGATTATATACCTTCCCATCCAACTATTTTTCTAATGAAACTCACTTGTTTATGAGGTGGGGAGATGATGTAAATTAGGGATGGGATGTTATATATTGAGAGGAAAATATTTTTATTACTTTCATAAGAATTTAAAAAATAGATAATCAATATTTTAATATTAACATATTGATTCACAAATCAAAAATTTAAAAAATTAGATGAAAATTGATGTTGAGTTTTCGAATGTAAAAAACATCATTGATTATGCAAATATATTTAACATTTCGGGTTTGATGTTGTATGTGAGACTTTTAGAATATATATTAATTGGGGAAAATGTTAGAATTTTCCTTAAAAATATATAAATGAAATAATAATAGGGAATTCATTCCATAGGATGTATATTTTTTATTTATATTACATGCATGGTTTCCCTAATTTGATCTTGGGAAGAAGGGGTTTCCAATTTTTTACTATACATTTTCATTATACATTATAATAAAATATCATACATTATGCATTTGAAATTATCCTCACATTATGAGATGTAATTTATTCACATCAGTACCTACATAACATAAACATTGGATTCATTTTATCTTCATTTCCAATTCCTCATGATTATTTGTGATCTTTTCATTATATAATACTATATTGTATGTACATTTCCCAAAAAATAGAGGTGCGTTTATTTGAGGTGTGATAAAAAATATACATAAAATGCTTACCAAGGGTGCTGAGTAAAAAATAAAAATTGAGGTAGATCATTATTGTTGTACCTAATAGAAATTAATTAAGATATTTGAATGTAATAAATGATATTACCCTAGAATTATATTTTGGAAAATTTAAAATATGTGGGTTGATTATTTAATTAAAGGGTTTGAAATTGAAATCTAATTTTAGATGGAACGTGACTTTTTGAACTCCACATCGAAAATTATTTGGTTTTATTCCCATATTGGTGTATGATATACTCTTTTATTAATGCCCATAATTTATTCTTAATGATAAGAACATGTTTAAGTGTGTGTTATTTCAGGTATATTTTTGTTCACAAAATTGATTATTTTTTACATAATGAATTTAGATTTTTTATTCTCCCCAAAATATGAATTGAAAATTCATTTTTCGAAATATTTATATTAAATTTAATTTTTTGATGAATAATATAAATATATGTTTTTAGGAATACTTTTTGGTTAGGAATAATGAGTGGTCATGTTTGATGGATATTGGACAGTGTGTTTTGTTTAAAAGGTGAGAGAGTGGGCCAAAAGCTTCCTCACCATCAACCCATAAGAAATTATCATAGATAGCCATTATGATTCATTGGGAGAGAATTACAATGTGCGGTTGGAGCCATAGTTTGTTCATAGTTCACACATATGTGAGAACAGGTGCTCCAACAGATGAGGAAGTTTCATTTAGCGGTGGGAGGAAAATCATAATGGGGGGAGGGGTCCGGACTGATAGTGGTAGGGTTCCATTGAGGCACATTCCACTTTAATGTGTTTAACATGGTTCAATCTCTATTATTATTTAGTGGAAGATCAAGTGGTCCTTCAATGTGGAGTGTGGATATAGATGGGAAATATTCCTTATAGAAAAGAGAGATGACATCCTACATGAGATCACATACCTCCACTCTGTCACATCCCTTGAATCACACATTGATCAAATGTCATTATACTACCAGAAAATGTAATAATTCCATTTTCACCACAAGGAAGATAAATAACACATTTAAGATCCACATCCAGTGCCTGAAATCACAATGGATGAACATTTAAGGGTAAATGATCTCTATAAATATAATTTCAAGAATATAATTTCCCTATTCTGAATAATGATGGAAACAAATTCTCCACCACCATGTTAAGATATCCTATAGTGAACATGGTGGTCTTGACATAGAAATGACCATGGGGACATCCTATTGAGAATATTGTATTGTTTATAAATTATGTAACATCTATAATAATTTTTCTATGATCTCTAGAGACATTTTGATGTTTGACTAATAGGGATAGTGATCAAAATTATCTTGTAAATTGTGTGTTAGAATATCTAGTTGATTCCCAATATTTAATGTAGGAAATACGTGGTCAATAACAAAATAATGATTTTTAAGATGAGGAATGGAAAACCATGGATGGAAGTGGCAGAAATACATGAATATGGGGTTTGAATCAACAAACAAAACATCATGTTAATATAGGGTTTTGTTCCATAGATATGACCAGTGATTATTGGTATTGTGACCCGAGAATTTTACATATATTATGACATTATTATTAAATAGAAATAGTCATAAATAAAACACACGGATCATAAAGGATTATTTTCTTTGGAAGACTAGGTACATAATACATAAAAGGATACTAAAACATTGAAGCCTTGTTTTAAGATCCATATAAATATATGAAATCCATTTTAACTCCTAAAACATCATGGGATAACATGTAAAATAGATGAAATAATGTTTTAGAACACTGATTTGTTACTCATAGATCCATAGAAGAAATCATAAAAAATCTATTTCTATAATTTAATTTTAAGAAGATGGCTTGGTTTATTCTATCCCAAACATAGAATATGAAAAGGAAATATTGTATCAACTAATGTTTTCAGGGAAATTTCATTTTTATATATTTAGATAACTAGGGAAAACTCTTATATAAACAATACCCAATAATTAACGAGATGACCATTCTCACTATACCTAGATTTTCACATTACATATTAGGTCATCAACGTAATCTATATAAGAACCTTTTTAAAATAATTCATTATAAATCATAATGAATATCTGAGGGAAAGTGAAACATAAGAAAGGTGATCTATAAATCTTGGTAAGAAAAAACATAAGCATTATCAATTTAATTTCATTAGTTATAATAATTAGAATATAAGTGTAAGATAATATAATAAATGTTCATTATTACAATATAAGAATATTCATACACATAATACAAGGATCATCAAACATGAAAACATGGAATGAGGCTTTAAAAAAAGGAAATATTCATCAGAATCAATAATCCGGATCAATGTGTTATCAAACATTATCATAGTAAACATCATAAACCCATATAAATTATTGATATAAATTATTGGTATAATGTAAATCATCATCATATAACTCTTATTAAACATTTACAATTTGAATAACCCCATAACTCACATTGAATATAATTTTCTTGAGAGCATAATCATTTCCCAACGTATCAGAGAACCTTCGTAGGTTCACTAATCGTATAATATATATTTGGAAAACCCTTAACTATCATGGAGAAACCATTGGATAAGATATATAGGGCTCACTCGAGGCTATCTGGGAACGCTAATCATATATAATTTTTAAGTACCGTAAATAATGTGTGTGTATATATATGTTTTATTTCATTATAAAACTCATAGAAACAATCATTATTATTCTTCTAGCTTGATTATCCTATCGAATATTAATAGATTCCATGTCATTATCTTTGAAAAAAGATTAACCTATGGATTAAAATGGGCTTCATAACAATGTTTTTTAAATGATGATTCTATAGAAAAGAAACAGGTTCAGTAAAAATATATTTGGGAAAAGATTAATCCATGGAAAATAAATGGGTTCCAGAATAACCACTTTGAATCATGATAAACATAGGGAAATGTAACAGGTTTTAAAACAATATCTTTGAAAAATGATAAACCTAATAAAAAATAGTGGGTTCCATAAAAATCTAATTCAAATATGAATAAACAATGAAAAAAACTTTGTTCCATAATCATCACCTTTAAAAAATATTAATGCCTGTATATAATGAATGATAATTGTATATTTACAATATTTCCCCCATTTAACAAAACTAAAATGAAAGGTTGTTGACATTCATGAATTGTTATACCAATAAAATATCATTAAATTAATTTTGAGTAATATAAATATTTAAATTATATATATTTTTTGAAAAATAAAAATTTATAAAATATTTGAAAAAACAATTTATTTAAAAACAGCAATGGAATCAAATAATGCAAGACTTCAAAATCAATTAAATAATTTATTAAAAGAAAATTACTTTCCATTTTGAGATATAATTTTTAAAAAACATAAAACATTTTGAAAAATATTTTATATGAAAATAACATTGAAAACATATAAAATAATCTTCAATGAAAATAATATTTATTAAGGTATGAAATGTTGTCCATTCCAAACACAATAAAGCAAATATTCCATTCATATTTTTGATAAAATACAAATTGGAATGCTTTGGATAATTAAATCATGATTAATTTCTAAATATTTAGTATAAATTTATGCATGTGTCATTAATTATTCAAAAAATCATTGTGAAAATGTTAATACGGTTTTAGATGAAATTATTTTGGAATAAAATTGACTTTCGACCAAAGAGTGAAACAATGATATTTTTCCCTAAACAAATATTTTGAAATCATGAGTAAATAAAGAGAGGAAATTGATGAATACACAATAATTTTCCTGAAATAAGTAGAGGAGAATAAATGTTTTGAATTTAATCAGATATAGATCATAATTTATCATCATCATAAACATAATCATAATTAATCTTGATAGACGATAATATTGTTTTATAAACCACTTGTCACTTTGGTAACTCTTTAATTGCAATATGTATGAAATTAAAAAAAATTAAAATTAAAATGTTAGAATTATAAAGACTTCAATTATAGAACATGCCAAATTTTCACCATATACACCTCATAGATAATATAGGTTCATATCATAAACATATTTCCCAAAGAATGGAATTTGGGATAATTAACCCTAAAAATGTCATATCACTAAATTGAGAGTTAATAAATAAATAGATTATGTTTAAAAATATATATCCATATGAAATAATATAAAATATTTAATAAAAATATTTATAGATCCATTTACATGTAATCAAATAAGAACGATGATAATGAATATGTTTTATAACCTTCTAAAATGAAATTATGTTAAGAAACTCTTTATCACTTAGTAACATTAATGTCATTCGGATTGGAAAAATTCTGTCAAATAGAAAATAAAAATAACATTATGTATAATTGATTCATGATATTATAGGTTAAATTGATTGTATATACACCAAATAATAATAATGTAATTAATATATAATATTTCTTATAAAAGTAAATGCTAGATAAGAAAGACACATAAATCGAGTTTTATATGTCCTTGTATCTCCATAAAATCTAATTTAATAAGATAAAATAATTTTTATGATTTTAAAATAATATATTCTTGGGTTAACAGCATATACTTAAATAATTTATTTTACAACATTAAGGTTGTATCTTAGAATACTTTATTAGTGTTGTCCTGATAGGGTTTTTGAGGATGTTTGTTTCATATTTTAAGTCAGATTTGGTGTGTTTAGGATGGAAAAACAGGTTATTTTTTCAACATATCATGAAAACTTATCATATTTATTCAAAAATTATACTTATAAAACCAGTCATTAATTTGTTTTAGAAATGAATTATGTTACGATCTTGGAGATAGTATGCCAAACATACCCATATATAATTTTTCCATTTATTAATGATCATTATAGAAAAAGGGTATTTATTATTTTAAATTACTAGAATGATAAAAATATCATACATAACATACTATTTCATTAAATGTATTTATATATATCATTAATTTTTTGTAGTGTTGAAAAAATCATCACATCGCTTCGCCGAGGATGTAGTCCACATGTACATGAATGATGTAATCATTTTTCAGTGTAACAAATAAAATATAATATTTTATAAAAATAAATATTAAAGGAATATAATTATTTTTTCATTTATATAACATATATTAATTATCATTTTCATTATTATCATCAATCTATATCATTAGAGAAAAAATAATCACATCGTTTTGTGAGGTTCTAGTCCTCCGTACATAATATTGAAATTATTGTACACCCAAAATAATGGAATGTAAAAACATTTATATGTTCTATTATAACTCCATTATTTAAAATTTCCTATAAATATTATATATATACTTTGAATCCATCATTAACCAAGCTATGACTGGAAATGATGGAAGTGGAAGAACATTGGTCGATGAGATTGTAGTCTACCATACACATAAATGATTGTTTTGTATCTTATTTAATGTGATAATATATTTATATCAAAAATAAAATTAATATAATAACATATATATTAATAGGATATACTATTATTATCATATTAATATATTTCAAGAATATTTTATGGAGGTTAGTGTGTCAATAAAAAACCCTATTTATAAATTCTACCTCTTATCGGACAGCATCAATATGATTATACCTAATGTATTCATAAAATTGATTTGTGAAAAAAAAATCATTCGAGGAATAAGGGATGGAATATTTTATGTTATTTTTGTTGGTATTTTCCAATCCAAAATATTTTCAAGGTGTGAACAACAACAGAAAGTGTGTGGTCTCTTATTTGTGATATGAGTAGAAAACATATAATTTTTTACAATAAAAAGGTATATATAAGTTTGTAATAATGAAAAACAAGTCCAAAAATATTATTAGAGACAATTAGACATTAAATCATATAAATATATACAATATATAGACTAGTTACATATTTAAGGTCATTTTAAACCTTCAATTAATTTTTATCCACCCAGTAAGTCAATTTTCGAACTTAACAAAGGCAATTAAAATTTTCATTTTCAATATTAAATATGGTCAAATGTAATCATTAAATAATTAAAATATATATATACATTATTATTATTCTGAATAAGGAATCAATTTTACCAAATTCAACTAAAATAATTATATCATTTAAATTTAAAACGAAACTGAAAAAAGCGATCAAAATGGTTGTTTTTATGTAGTTTGTTTTTCATGTAGAATATTTGTTTATATCAACTCTATGAATAATAAAAAGTACTGTATGAATATAAATTATACTTTCTTTGAAATTAATCTAAACAAATTTATTTAAAATATTACTCAATAAATATTATTTTAATTATTTAAAAGGGGAAACATTATCCACATTAAAACTATTTTCTAAAACCCTATTTTTATCAAAAAAGAAACAATTATACTAAAATAAAATATAATGATAAATAAAAATAAATTAAGGGGATTAAATATATCTAAATAATATTATATCACACATAATATTATTTCAAAAAAACAGGGGGTGTAACATCCACAACCCTTTAATAAATTTTTTCTTCACAATTTTAACTCTATGTTTGTTTTAAAAGTTTGAAAATTTGAATATAACTTTTTATGGGTAACCGGCATCAAAAAAATATTAATAAATAATTCCGTAAATAAGATAAAAATTTACATATGATGGTCCTCTAGAATAAAACATACTAGGGTATGAAATAGGAGAACAAATGTGGGATGAGAATATTTTGACATGAATGCAAATTGTAATTACAAAATAATGTTATTGTGTGATAAATATCATTGATCACAAGAAAGGGAATGATCAATATAATTTTTAAAATAAAAAAACCATAAACCAATGAGGTGTGAAAAATGTTTATCATGTCATAAGAAATGAAGGTAATATTATTTTTTTAAATGATCCATTTCCTAGTATTAATTAATTATTTTCCACCAAGAATCAGAGAATAAGGAAATATACTTAACTCATGAGTATAATTTCCTCATTTTTCCAAATTCTATAACATTATAATTTATTATTCTAAATAATGAGTATAAAATTTGTATTTTTCACTCGCGAATCACAAATTTCAACCATTAATGTCCTCATAAACATAAAATGGATAAAACAATTTACTCTTATTTGTATATTGTAACTGAAAACAAAATTATTATCCCTTGGTAACATAATTACCAAAATAAATAAACATCACATAAAGAAACAGTATATTAATATACAAATTTCAATATTAACCCCAACGTTCAAATTAAATCATTATATAAATAAATATCCCAATGTACCAAATATCCTAAATAATATAAATTAAACATTTTGTTCTAACATCAATGATTATCTAATTTCTTTTAGATAAAATAATAATAATATGGTGATATTCATTCAAAATTACATTAATCACTTAGTCATAAAATAACCATTCAATATCATGGGCATCTATATGATCAATATTTTTTTCCTTAATCACCTTAGTATCCAAGATCATATAATCCCAGAAGTTTATAAGTATCATAAAATTTCTTAAGAGAAAATGTAAATTCACACTTCAGATTAATCAAGATAATTAATAATACTTCAACTTAATTAAACATCTCAAATAATTTCCATAAATCACATTATGATATCATCAATTATAAACTCAAACGATTAACCTTTAAAATGATCATATAATTGAATTGTTAGTTAATCAAATGATAGATTAGGAGCAAAAAATTAATATTCAAAAAAATGTAAAAAGCTAAATAATCAACTTATATAACTATTTCCACATAATCATATCATAATGGATTCAAATAATAAGTTTAATAACCTAATGATATGAAATAGAGTAATCAAACACTTTACAACATGGTAACATTCAAGTCAATCCTATTAAAAAAATTACCTCTAATTGAATCATAAAATACCATTATTTATTATTTATTCATTATATTATATGGAAAATTTAATATAAACAATACTAATAAATAAAATATTTGTTCATATAGAACATTCCTACTAGAAGTAAAAAAAGATTATAAAAAACCCTTACCTCGAGTCTAGAAATACCTTGTATGTGTTTAACTCATGTATAATAATCTTACATAGTTTAATTGATTTATAAACAAAATTATTATATTTTAACTTTATATTAATAAATAATTGATTTTATTTCCTTAGAATGAAATATTTGGCTCCATAATTATTTAATACCACATCATGTTTTTTTAGGATTTTTGGTTCATTGTTTTAAAATGAAATCCGTGTATTGATTTTCATTTATGTTGTCATTATTTGAAAAAATCCAGGATAATAATCAGGAAATAAATAAAAAAATTATTAAAAAAATTATCTTTAAAAACAATCACGAAAAATGGTTGTTAAAAATTATTTATGTTATGATCAATTATATTGAAGGTCTTACCTATGCATGAGTAGCATTTCCATTTTTCAATGATTACTAATTAAAGAATGTTTGTGTAATTTTATATTTAAGTAATTATTATAATATCATATATAAATTAATATATCTTTAAATATAATTTTATATATCATTATTGGTATGTGGTGATGATAAAAGAATCTCATCACTTCATCGAGTTGGTACCCCACACATATATGCACAATGTTATCTTCTTTTAGAGTGAAAATGATATATTATCTTTTTGTAATGATAACTACATCTTACGTATCATTATTTTTAGGATTATGTCCCATTTTAGCATTAAAATGTTCCTTAGCACCTTATATGTTAATCATTTTTGTAAAAAATCACATCACTTTGGAACACAACAATCCATCTTACACATGATTTATGTTGTCATATCCCAAACTTAATATAAAGTAAAAAATCTATATGTAATATTATAAATTAAAATGATTAAATATTTTTTATAAAATCATATATATTTATATATTTTTGTGTGTTTGTTAAATTCATCACTAAAACAAACATTAATATGTGATAATGGAATTAGAATGACATCAATTTGCGGGATGGTAGTCCACCATACGCATGAATGACGATGTCATATCCCATATGATAGAAGGGGAGATGTATTTATGTTCTTAAATTAATATAATTACATCTATGAATAAAAAATAAACTTGTTTTATCAAATGATTTTATTTAAAGGGGATTCTGAATAGGTGAATGAAATAATAAATCAAAAACACATAGTTAATAATTTTACCTCTTCTCGCTCCACATATTTAGGATTATACCTAATGTATTTTTATAATGTATTTCTAATTGAAAAATGATTCTATGAAGATTTTATATATTTTCGGATGTGATATGGGTAGATATTATCAAAAAAATGACTATTTGTTTGTGGGAGGGGGAGAGGGTGTGTCCATTTATATATGAAGTTAGTGGAACACATGTAATTTTCGAAAAGCAAAATGATAGCCCAATTTTTTTTCAGGGAGAAATCATCCTAAATGGAGTCATATAGATACATATACATTATAAGGTTATAATATATCCAAAAAATATAATTTATATTATTTTATATAATATAATCCTTAATCTTATTACATTAACCCTCGGTAAACCCAATTATTTCTTAACTGTGGAAATTAGTTTTTAAAATTTTAACAATTCAATATGGTAAAAATACTAAGTTTAAATTATTATTAAATATATATTAATATTATTATTATAAATAAATAATAAATTTTACTAAATTCTATTCATGGATTTGGTAAAATTAAATTTATAATAAATCCCACATACCCGACGAAAAAGCATGTTTTCAAGAAGCGTATATTCCATGAAAAATAATTTTTTTACAAGTAATCACTAATAATAAAAATTATAAGAATCTAAATTAAAATATATTGTCATATAATCTAAAATATTCATTTTAGACATTCCACATTAGGGATTATTTTAATTAATTAAAATCTAGAAACATTATTCATTATAAAACTGTTTTAAAAAAATATCATTTTTACACCCAAAGACAAAATTTTAGTAAAATCATATATAAATTGTATTAATAAGAAATTAATTAGATTCAACATAAATAAATAATACATATTTTAAATTAAATAATATTGAAAAAATAATTTCAATTTTAAATTACATAGTTTATTGAAATGAAATTACATTTTTACAAAAATCCGAATTCTTCACTATTCAATAAAAAATCAAAATCTCATAAAAATTCCAAAACATTAAAAAAAGAAATTTTTTTATATTATTATTTTTAATATTATGTTAATTTTATCAATTTATGTTTCTAAAATATTTAAAATACATTCCAAACCCAAATATTTAATAGTAGGGTTATAATATTTATATATATCATTATTCATTTAATCTTCTTGGTGTGTGTCGAATATTCTATCGAACATAGTCTTTTTTCTAAACTTTTAGGGTTTTATTGAAATTGTTGGGAAAAAATGTTCCATTACGGAATAACATGACATGGAATCATAACATGTGATCCATAGTTATAGTATGATACAATAAAATAGTAGTATCAAGTGAAATCACATGGAAACAAAACATAAAGAATATTATATCATAAGATTTGAATCATTGGAAATGTGGAGGCAATATAAAATTAGAAATATGAATTAGTGAAGGATAACTATCATGAAAATATCACAAAGTGGACAAAGACCCATAAAACAATTTGTTCTCTCTCTAATCTCTTACAAGACTTCTCATGAGACTAAAACATTACACAATACATTTGAGGGATATATAATTACGGCCCCATACAACTCATTCATTTCATTTAAATTCATGTATTTTCTGCATAAACATATATATTATAAGGAATAAATATATTAATTTCCCATAAAAACAAAATTTATACACAATCATGTCTAATAATATTATCCAATGATATTTTTATAGTGAATGTATTTTAGAGATTACCCTAAGGAATGAACTACCCCTTAATGTGAATAATGATTAAGCCATGTATATATTTGAGACACATATATATATAATTATTAATCAGTCCAATACATCAATTTTTTTCACTTATGAAAATAAATAAAGTAAAATTATTAAAAATATTATAAAAGAAAATAACCATTCCACTTTGAAAATACATATTTAATAAAAATTCAAAAAATATTGGTGAGATAGTTACATTTCATGATAAATTTTTAAATTTAATAATTATTAAAAAATGGGATATAATGATCTTGATGGAGGAAAATATCATTCCAGACATACATGTTAACAGATATATTCTTATAAATTTTTTATTAAAATTCAAGAAGTACTGCATAATGAAACCCATAATAATATTTATTTTATCAATTTTTTAAAATTAATGAATGTAAAAAACTAGTTTAAACAATTAAAAAATAAAATCAAATACCGTGTTAAAACATGTTGAACAATATATAGGCCTGTAAGAGAAATGTATTTCTATCTAAAGAGAGAAATAATTTATATTTTCCATAAAAATGTTTTATCAATAATTTTATATCCCAAACAGCATAAAATGGTACGATTATATTAAAAATATTTGAATAAATAGAGGAGAATAAAATTAATTCTTTTAATTATAAAATCATCCAATAATTCTATTTAATGGAAATTCAGGCATAACCAATCCTTATTAAAATGAAATTAAAGCACGATCCCTTATCACTATCGTAAATTTTGAATCACAACACCCATGAATATAATAAGTGAATTTTAAATTAAAACGCAATTAATATTTAATATTTAATGATATAATATGTAAATTGCAATAATATATTCCATATAAAACAAATTAGGAATATAAAAGATCACGTGTATCAAAGAGTGATATTTTGGGACCGAACCCCATGCAATGATCTTATTATTATGGAGAGAGTTAATAAATTAAGTGATTGTGTGTAAAAATGTAAATAAAAAAAGGAAAATTTAAATATAAAATAAATCAGGGAAATTATATTTCACAAGGAATCTTGGAATAATATATTCAATAAAGTAAACTTAAAACCTAATGAATGGAAATTTAGTTAGAAATTCCCCTTACCCCACGCTTCCATTTAGATGAAAACTAATTCAACTCATGTATTGTGGTTTTAAACATGTTATTAACTAATAAAAGAATAATTTAAATATATTTAGTCTCATATAATATTTATAAACTCTAATTACATATTCCATATAAATCAATCCTTATCACAATTTTTTTCTTGTGTTTGTTGTATTATATTCTTATGCATCTTTTATCCTAAAATTTTTGATATGAAACATAAGTTGTATTACTATTATATCCAGAATAATATTAATGTAATTAGTGTAATATTTTTTATTAGATAGATATTTATACTCATTATTTAGTTTTGATCATGTAGAATGATTCGCATCTCTCCATGGAGATGGTATGTTGTATGTATGCACATGCAACATTATCATTTCATTAATAGGTGAAAGGGTAAGGTAAGAGATTGTATATTAATTTTATAAAATAAATACATGTCATATATACCACACATGTTTATTTAATTTATCCTTCATTATCAGTAATGTAATGAATTAGTGAAATATAAATAACATCACTTTAAAAGACATTAGTCTGTCTTACACACAAATGGAATTATCATTTATTTAATATATTTTAAGGTAAGAAAGTATATTATATATTTGTTTTCTATAATTATTAATTATTAATTAATATAATCTATCAATATCAAAATAATCCTCATTACCTTCTATATTAATATATTGTTAAAATTGTATCATATCGCTTCGAGAGGTTGTAGTCCACATTAAACATGAGAAACATTGTTGTGTCTTTTAATGAATGGAGTGTAAGATGATTTGTGTGAAATAATAATTTGAAAATTATAAATATATCATATATAATCATTATATATATATCATTATTTCCATCCATGAGAGGTTTTGGAGGAAAATGAATTATGTCGGTTACTGAGGTGGTAGTCCATCAAACACAAGATAATGCATTTTCCTTCACATATGAAAGAGGAGGATACAGTTAATGTTGAATAATTTAACAGATAAAATTATAATATGTTTGATATTATGTTTATTATGTCATCATGGTTTAATAATATTTTAATGAGGTCAAAGAAAAATTATAATAAAATTTTATGTAAATGATGTTTCCTCTTCTTCCGAAAACATCATTATGTTTTAAACAAGACTTTATTATATGAAGTAATGATCAAAAACAGAGTCTATTAAAATATATTTGATATAATGAATTTATTTTTTTACGTATTATATAAACCCAGGTGGTATGAACTATGGATTGTAGAGGAGCTATAGTGGCCATTTAAATGTGGGGGAGAGAACATAGATGGAATTTCGGAAATGATATATTTCCACCCATGACATTATCATGAAAAAAGAATCATAATGAACTATTTATGACCCTTATAAGTGATAATATCACACTATGACTGTAAATAGAAATTATACAAATATTTTTTCAATATTAACCCTAATATTTTATGTTTAACTCATATTAAACCTGTTTAAACCTTAGTGTCGAAATTTTTTTTAACTATTTTCACCATTAAAAATGGTAAAATATTAATTTCAATCTATTAGACAATATTTTTTATTGTGATGAAAACTAGGGGATATATTTTTATAAATTAAATTCAAATATTTTTTATAATGTATATTCAAATTAAAACATCAAATTTTACAAAAAAACGGTTCTCCAAAAAGAAACAAATTCCAAAGTGTGAAAAGTTTTTTTTATCAAAATTCAAAATGAAATTTATTTCAATTTTATTTTTTGGATTAATAAATTATAATTTTAATAATCTCAATTTTAAAATCATATTAAAATATTATGGGGCCTGTAATTTTATTATACAAAAGGCTATTTTCATTCAAAATCACTATGTTTTAAAATTTACCAAAAAGTGAGTCTTTTTAGAAAAAAATAAAAAAATTGATAATATTATAATTTTGAAATGATGATTTAAAAAATTAAATTAAATTTAAAATAATAATTTTTTATAATTTTTTTAAAATATTATATTTATTATTTTCTGAAAGAAAGAAATAAAATTAATTTTTTGAAGAAAAAACATTTTCAATGAATAATATGATTTTGGAAAAAATTTAGTGATTAATAACAAATAATTTTTAAATAAAATTATTTTGGTTAGAAAATTTGTATAAAAATTATATATTTGTTAATAATAATCATACACACAAAAATAACATCTTTTTTATAATGGTTTCATTTATACAATAATAATACTTATAATATATCAAAGTACGTTAAAATTTGATGTTTCGTATTATTAAATCTATCAATGAAATTGATTTTATATAAAATAAGTAAATTATTAATGCGGGACATTTTCATCTAATATTAGTTTTGAATGTCATAAACTCTATTGAACATAATTTTATTCTTTGTAAATATCTTGGCATTACATTCCCCCACCTTAAATTAATTTCAGCCACATGTTTTTTATCATGATCTCCGTAATCAGTAGTTTGACATGATAAAATATCTATATTATAACCAACTCATATAAAGGGTCATTTTAACATACTCTGGGTATGAAATAAAAGGGAATTATAAGCATTATATAGAATAAAATGTACTATTTTTATATATTGGATAATATTGGTGGAAATATAAGAAATGGACATGGGAGATAAGTGTAAATAACTATAAAGAGTGATGGAAATATTTGATTATAATTAATTAAATGATCAATAGATTGTTAGGGACATAAAAACCAAAAATCTATAATGATATAAATGGTCATTGATTCCCCATATATGAAGAAAACATGATACACATTGTGTTTCCAAATCCTTTTACTCTAGTCTAACAATTCAATTAAAATATAAACTAAGAATATAGTAAAATATACTTACATAATGTAAAATTTTACCCTTTAATCAATTTCCACCACAATACCATATTTTTCTCCAAATGATATGTATTTATGATGTTTTGTGTTGTTCTTGAATACCTAAAATTGATATATAAATGGTAAAAAAACCCATAATATTATTACAATACCTTCCTTATATCTTTACTAAAAAATTTATTAGCACATGTTATACAATATAATACATTAATATCTAATACCTCAATATTAACTCCCAAATTTCAACTTAATCCATTACATAACTTCCTATCATTTCTACACTTCATATTATATCTTCAAAAAAGATATATCATTCTTCCCAAAAAAATCATTTACCTCAAACTAAAATATTGTATATATCCCAAACAAAAAAAATTTACAATATATCAATAATCACATCAAATTCATAAATATTAAAAAAATATTAAATCCTATATTATGCTTTTCAAAATCAACCTAATATTTATCCACCAAAAAATTTATGAAAAAATATAATTTTAACCCTTAAATTACATAGGCTAATGGTAGGGATGTTTACCTTATCTCTTATTAGTTATGGGTTCCTGCCATGTGGCCTTCTCAAATGTGATGGGATGTCACTCATCTTTTGAGTTGTCATTTTTCAAATATAATGAAAAACGTAATTTGATAATCATATTCATAATTATCCATAATCCAATAATATTCTCAATATATAATGAAAACATTAAAAAAAATATTGGTTACAAAATCTCATTTTATTACCATGATATTTTTTATATAGGTCTATTTTTATTAAAAAATTATATATTTTTATTAAGTATCATTACCTCAACATAAAATAATGTTGATAACATATTACATTATTATTTAATATTATGATTCGGTAATTATCTCAGATAATAACCATATTCCCCACATTAATGAAATCGAACTGTCAATGGTGCCTTAAATATAACATTATTTCCATGCATCTTGATAATGTGACTATTCATTTTTCAACACCATTTAGATTATATTTTACTATCATTTTCACCCATAATGTGACTTTCTCTTCCATTAAGGAATTTACAATGTAAAATATTCCATCATTTTTGACATTTAAGAAATGTGATCTTCTTTTGTTTATTCTCTTTAGGACATAGAATTCCATAATACAACACCAATTGTTTCTTTGAACCATTTTGAAAATTTGTATTTGTTCTAGTTTTTTATCATTATTTGAGATATATAAATTTTAATGATAAAAATAAGTATAAAAATCATTCACATTTAGTTAGTGATTTAATTATGTAAATTATTAGATTTTCAATCGCACTGGGTTATTACAATCTTTCTCAGAATTCAAAGCATTAACATAACAGAATAAAATAAATAGGATATGAATTTCTTATCATACTAAAAGAAAACATATAAACATATATGAAATATATTATAAATGATATGAATTTAATTACTTTTGGGACTCTAGGATTAAATCTATGATATCGATGATTATGATTCATATTATGTTTAATAACCTAATAATTCATTCAAGTCCTTAAAAATTGTTCACAAGGAGTTTTTTAATTTCTAAATCATATCCCCCAAGAGTGTCAAAGAAGGATCACAATAAATCATGTTCTCATGTTGCAGGTAACACTTGATTCAAGCCTAGAAGTCATTTTTTAGAGTTATTTCCCCTCGATATATCTCTTCCAAAAACAATATCCCCTTATAGTACCTATAAAATAATATAATTTATTATCAACCACTCATTTAATACATAAACAAAATTCTTGGGAAATTTTCTATACATAGTTTCATCCATAGAAATATTCTCAGGGTTCCCAAAAAAATGTCAATTACTAGTTTTAAAAGATTAATTACACTTTCTTTTGATACCAACTAAAGAAACCAAATCCTTTTACAAACATTTATATTTTATTATTAAAAATAAATATCCACTTATACAACACAAGGATCTTATTGGACCAGTGTCTTTAGAATACTGGGTTCATAATTCAATAAAGGGGTCTAAAACATGGAATCCTTATATTATTTTCCATAGTGGGATCCAAAAATCATTTTGATGTCCTAAAACTGCACAATATAACCCTAAGAATACATAAAATAGAGGTGTAAAATACCAACAAGGGAATAAAAATAATAATGAAGAAAAACTTGTGAGTTAAAGGTATAAAATGAAAATATAAAAGATAAGGAACTTGAGTAATCACATGGAAACATAACATAAAGTACACAGTATCACAGTATAATGAAATCACAGGAAATATAAAACCAACATAAAATATTACAAATTCAAAATTCAATGCTATATTGAAACAGAGCATCGCATATTGCATGTATAGACCGTAATCCTAAAAAACATAGACATTACATTACTTTGGCGGAATACCAAATACATAACAAAAACAGACACCAAACGACCGTGATAGTTTAGTGTCTTTGGAAACATGGAACATAATATTCTAATCATGGTGAAAGATCTTCAAAATCTCCCATAAAGATCTCCCCCATTTTTTTCTTACCTAAAACATTTCTTTATATCCTGAGGAAAAGAAAACATAAAAATCATGAGCTCAAATTCTCAGTAACGGTAAACATAGAGAATATAAAACAATCCATAAACATTTGAATGCAAAAACATGAGCATAAAATCTAAACATCAAAATCTTGAGCAAAGACATAAATCATGGAAGTACGTAAGGCATATATCATAATGGAACATCAATCCTGATAAAATATCCTGGGAAGAAAACAAGTAATTGTGGAAAACCATTAAGCACATAATATAATTTCCATAGTAGCCAAGGCATTGCCGCCAAAACCATCTTAGTGGACAAAGTCCACTACTGAACCGCGTTCACTCCTCGTTCTAGTCCAGTATTACTGAACCAGATTAACATTTCGTTATAGCCATGTCAATCTCATGAGATATATATCTTTATCCAATGAATTAGAGGGAGATATAGGTCCCACCCATCTCATAATGATCTCATTCTTACGTGTTCCACAACATGAACATAAATAATTCATCATTACCCAAAGTATAAAATGGGTTTCATAAATATCATCCCATCATAACATAATCCATACAAAAAAATGGATATAATTTCATTATATGAAAAGTTAAACAATGTAAATCAATGAGAAATTATACTTGAAATATACACATATGAAATAATTCCATCTTATATGGAAAGTGTTTTTGATAAAACACTTGAAATGATTTATTGAGGAAAATATCCTTTCTTATTCAAAATCATTTTCTTTTCAAAAAATTCCATGCAATTTTAAAAGAAAAGGATTTTGTTGAAAATATTCATTAAATATTGTAGAGTATGATGTATGAAAATAATGCGTTATGAAACTGTAAAAATCTATTCATGCCATATGAAAAACATTCTTCTAGTAATTTTTCTGAAAAGTTAAAAAGTACCTTGTATGGTAAACAAAAGAAAGATTCATTCTAGAAGATGTGGTAAAAGTAAAAAAAGCGTAAAAATGACTTTAAACATACATTTATGAAAAGTGACCATTTTATGAAAACATTTTGAGAATATGTGGACATGGATAATAAACATAAACTGAGTAAATACTTAAGAATAAACAATCTCATATAAGAATGAGAATGGAATAATTATCCCTTAGCATAGGTCCGATATGCTTTGTACATATCCAAACCTCCTGTATAATGATTTAAATAATTTCATTGACTTATTAAAGAATAATATTCATTGTTATGATATGATATATGGTTCACTTATGACTTTATATTACTTGTTCTTTTGTAAGTTCCATGTTAAATAATCTTTTTGGGTAAAATCGTTTTATTTATCATACGTGTTTGGACTTGTTATTATTAATTTGATTACTCAAATCATGATTATTTAATTCCAGAATATAAAACAGTATTTATATATAATATATATTCAGAATATATATATATATATATAATAGATTGATAAATGGAAGGAAATACAACATTCATGGAGACGGTAGGTCGTACGTACATATGAATGCTGTTTTTCGTTTCCTTATTGAATTGAACGGAATTAAATATATGGAATATATATATATATAGTATCATCATTATGTCATATATTTCATGATTACTTATTATATATACTTTATAACCATTCTTTAATTGTTAACATGGAAAATGATACTCATCGCGTCGTGGACACGGTAATCTGTATGTACGCACGAGTGATGATATCGTTCTCACATTTATTGAATGGAGTTGGAGTGGATGATATAATATCTTATAATCAGTATGATTTTATAATAACTATATATAGTTATTATTTTCACCAATATACAAATCCGTGTAAGGTGGTGGTGGAAAAACAGATTACACCACAGCGTGGAGACAATATTATGTACGTACGCACGCGAGGTGATTTCATTTTCCGTAGGATGGATAGAAGGTGAAATGGGGTTGTTTAATAGTTAATATAACATATCAGTATATTTTTGATAATTAGGTTATTACATTATTATGAGACAACTAAAGAAGAATAATTTGAAGAAGAAATATAATTTGAAAGAATCAGTAGAAGAGATCACCTCTTTTTCGACACACCTCTTTTAATCTTCTTCTTAGGGCACTAGATTTGGTCTTTTGAGAAGACCAGAACCTCTATGATATAACTAGAGAGGTTTAGAAGAGGAATTGGTAGGTTTTGGCTGATCTTCAAGGCTCAAAAGGGTGTGAAGAGGAGAGGGAAGGGTGACCTTTTTATAAGGGAGGAGAGATGCACCTAAGGAAAAACATAAAATATTATATTATAATAAAGTCATATTCGGTTATAATAGCTCCAAATTGATTTATTTCAAAGATATGGTGGGTATGGGTCTAAATCCTCCCAACTAAAAGGTTTTAGACAAATTTAGGTTCCTGTTTTAACTTTATCATTTAGATTTAACTCTATGTTAAATAATTTAACTTTTACCATGTCTTCTTGTTTTCTTACACCATATGGATAATAAACATACTATAACCAGAAAAACAAAACCCAAGTGGTTATTTATTAATATATATAAACGTATCTAAGTAATTTTTTAGAATAATATATTTTTATGAATATAATAACAATTAATAATATAATATTTGTTTTAAAAACAATTTTATGTCTATTTTGTTACTATTTGGTACTTGATTTTTGTGAAAATCATAACATCATGATTAGATCAAAACCAGTTAATTATATCAATACTAACATGTCATATTAACCTAGAAAATTTTTGGAATTCAAAAAAAATCCCAAATTAGATTTATTTGGGTATTTATAACATCAATTATGTTAATATTTCATTAATAAGGTAATTACTGCATCATTATTGTGTCTAAAATAAAATAAATTATTTAATTTCTAAAAATTATAAATAAAATATAACTATTTAGGTATTTTTTTATCATTATAATAAATATTTATAGTAGAATTTATCTTATGTATAACCCTATATTAAAAATGTTTTAGTTATTAAACATTGATTTTTACTATTTTAACTCTTCTTTGAATAAAATAATAATTAATGTCCTAATCTAATAAAAGGGGACCTAAAGGGTAATATTTTATTTCTAAGGATGTTTTTGGTCGAATTACACTTATCCAGTAGAATTGAGACATGTTTTAGGGTAAAAATAATATCATTTTCACCCTTAATTACCCTATATACTTTTAACCGTGGTAAATAAAAGTAAAAAGCTGCTATTCACCAAAAATTATTTTTATCATATTGAACCACATTTTACTCCATGATATTAACCGTGTCTATCATATTTTTGAAATTCCACTCACAAAAGCAGTAAAATTATTTATTATGTAAATTTTCAAATTCTCCTAGGATGTGGGTAAAGACTGTGAAAAGTTCAATAAAATTTTTATATATCTAATATTTTTATACAATGACTCAAATGAATTACATTGAACATATATAGGTATTATGTATCAATTTTGACCTAAACTGAATTTAAATATAATAAATAATATTTTAAATAAAAAGACGTTTTTTAAATAGTAACCTAGTGTTTTTACTATTCATCAAATATTGAAAGTTTTCAGAAAAATACCAAAAATTCAACCTAGGCTAATTTTGATATTCTAAATCCAAAAATGGAGTCCATTTCGAATGATAAAATTTATAAAATTTCAAAAAGTGGGTATTACTATTCATAACAGTAAGTTTATATAACATATTTTTGTTTAGTGACTCTCGGTATTGCGTACAACACACGCAATCGTGGAAGGTCGTGATTGCGTTTAATGCAATACAAGTCAAGGATAAGTGTATTGAAAGATCCTTTTTGTGTAGCGTACAACACAATAAATCAATGAAATTGAATGGAATACTTTTCATAAAATCTCAGGGTGTTACATTCTACCCCCGTTAAAATGAATTTCACCCTCGAAATTCGTTAGGGTTATAAATGGTTTACTACTCAAAATTTTCATTAATAGAAACCCACATTGTAAAAAGGAATACCAAAACATATATTCAAAAACTAATGTATAAAATGTAATGGTTACCCAAATTAACTAATCACTGGGTTTCCACCTTGGAGAACAAAGGTGAAAATACGGATATGGAAGAGAAATATAACCATCATGTTCTGATGGAGAGTGGTAGAAACATGGATATGAAAAATACAACAATCACAAATCCATAAAGTTGTGATGATCTAAGGTACCATCTCAATGATTTGATATAAGGGCATTAGGACAACATTTTTGGTTTTCATGATCATTTCCCGAAAGTTGATGAATTTGTATTAGAAGAAATAATTACATTATTTCAGTATAATCTCACCATTGTTGGTGGCTTGAACAATTTCCACTTCATCTCTTAAAGAAATGAAGTTGAATTTTTCATTAGTGAGGTGTTAACAAATCATGTGATTGAATGATGGGTCATTCCATATGTCTCAAACAATAGGATAGAAAAGGTTACCAAATATACATAAGTCCATCTATTGTGAGGATAATCGTATATGATTCCAATAATGTACTTATACTTCATCTATCATACTGCTTAATAAAACTAGTTTCTAATATCCAGTGATATCCTGTAGGCCAGTGGATGGCGATAAAGTCATGTCGCACCTCAGTTGTGGGTTTTATTCCCACAGCCTTGTCCGACGTGACGGTTTTTTGCTCGTCCAATGGGTTGTACTTTTTATAAAACTACATTATTATAACTGTCCATCAATAATATCAAAAAAGTTTATAGCCTTAAACAATACTAACTTATTTCTATCATAATCCATTCTAGTATTTAGGCTTATCCATAATACTTCTGTCCATGATCATAGTATAACGAAAACAATTACTAGAAATGCCATCTACTGAGCATGTGAATACAATCATTTATCCCCCATAAATCATAATATATTTCTTGTTTGTCAAATTACAAACATGTGAATACCTAAATCATGTATTCTCTTGAAAAACTAATACCCATTGAACCTTAGTGAAAACATGAATGTTGTCAAAAATTAACTCGTTCCACATACCAAAATCCCAAAAAATCTATATACTCAAACCATAATATCACTTAGTCCTTATACCAGTCTTGAGCTCATGAATACTATTAAATATTACATTTTCTCCTTATCATATCAACTACATTCCAAAATATTTTAATTACTTTTCATATTTACCATTACCATATAATTATTGAAAACCATAATGAACCTATACATAGATATTCAAATATTTCACAGTACTATAAATTAGATTCAACAACATTATTTTAGAATCCTGTTAGATAAACACATAATCATTCCGCTACATCATTGTCATTCTCAACAATGCCAATAGTGATCGCATGTGACTTCCCTTTGTCATTTTCTGTAAGAGGTTTCTCATGTTGATCATCATTAACCCTTGGATTAGGGCATTAGATAGCATAATGCCCCATTTCCTTGCACTTGAAGCATTAAAGTGTTGATAAGGCATTCTATGAAGTCTTTTCTCTATTCACGTCATTAGAAACCATTTTCCCATTACTTTAGAACTCAGATTCTTGATGACCTTCTTTTCCATACTGAAAAATTTTCTATTAACTTTTAAACAATATCCACCATGTTTCGTTCCACACTTTGAGCATAAAGAAACATTCACCTTCTTTTCACCACTGTTTTGTGGTTTTCCTTGAACTCCATCTTTCGTTTATTTTCAAAACCATGAGATGGATATGTTACACTAACATCAAGTTATACTTTGATAGCACAACGCAAAATTTTTTCATAACTACTAAAGACTCTTATAGCTAATTCCCTTCAAACACTTAGTTTTAATAAACTAAAAATCGATCAACTTTACTTTTAGGTTGGATGATACAAACAGATGCATACCTTGCAAGTCTTGTAAAATTTGTTTCGTATATACCAACATATTCATCATCCTTCTACTTTAGCTCAAGGAACTTCTTTTCCATCATTGTTTGAAGAATACGAGGGAAGTACAAATTGAAAAAACAGTTCTTGAACTCATCCCATTCCATGGATTCATTTTCATCTTGGGGCCTTGTATTCTTAATTATAGTCCACCACTAGTCTACTTCACCTTCTAAACGGTAAACAACTAGAATGAATTTATCATGTTCCGAACAACGAAGTATAGAAAATATCATTTCAATGGTACTGATCCATTGTCCAGCAACAAGTGGATGAGAAGACACATTTAAAGAAGGTGGATGTTTCCTCATGAAGGACTCAATAGATTATTGATCCTTTCTTTGATCATTTGGAAATATAGAATGATTCCTAGCTTCTGTAAGTATAACAATTAGATTTTTCACTCCATCTCCGATAACATATGATTGTTCATGAGGAAAATCATTGTGTTTTCCATTACATTGATCAACACAGTTCTTTCGGCTTCTAGCCATCATCTAAAACCCAAAAAGAATAGTGTGAGAGGCAAAAATCAGGGTAGGGAAAGCAACATAATAAAGGGGGAGTACCTTCAATATATAACATCTTATGGTTAATTCTAGTATTGTTATCGTAATTCTAGGACTATAACCTACACTTATACATGACCTTACAGACATCCACAGACATACCATAGAAATATCTCTAGGGATCTCACTAAATTTTTCGCATCCAAGTTTCCAATGGTCAACTAAACCATTCCTATACTACCAATTGTAGAAACCCTAAGCATGACATACATAGACATTACATTACTTTTGTAGAATACCTAATACATAACAGAAATAGACACCAATGGACCGTAATAATTTAGTGTCTTTGGAAACATGGAAAATAATCTTCTAATCATGGTGAAAGATCTTCAAAATCTCCCTTAAAGATCTTCCCCTTTTGTTTTCTTACCTAAAAACATTTTTTATATCCTAGGTAAAGAAAACATAAAAAGGTTAAGCTCAAATACTCAGTAAGGGTAAACATGGAGAACATAAAACAATCCATAAACATTTCAATGCAAAAACATGAGAATAATATCTAAACATGAAAATCTTGAGCAAAGACATAAATCTTGGAAGTAAGTAAGGAATATATCATAATGGAACATCAATCCTGATAAAATTGCCTGTGAAGAAAACATGTAATTATATAAAAACATTAATCACAGGATATAATTTCCATAGTAGCCAAGGAATTTCTTCCAAGACCATCATAGTGGAAAAAGTCCATTACTGAACCGAGTTCACTCCTCATTCCAGTCTAGTATTACTGAACAAGATTAACATGCCGTTCTAGACATGTCTTTCTCATGAGATATAAATCTTTACCCAATGCATTGGAGGGAGATATAGGTCCCACCCATCTCATAATTAAATCATTATTACATGTGCCACAACATGAACATAAATCATTCATCATTAGCCAAAGTATAAAATGGGTTTCATAAATATCATCCCATCATAACATAATCCATACAATGAAATGGAAATCATTTCATCATATAAAAAGTCAAACCATGCAAATCATAGAGAAATTATACTTGAAACATTCACATATGAAATAATTCCATCTTATATGGAAAATGGTTTTGATAAAACACTTGAAATGAATTCCTGAGGAAAATATCCTTTCTTATTCAAAATCATTTTCTTTTCACAAAATGCCATGCAATTTTAAAGAAAAATGATTTTGTTGAAAACATTCATTAAATCATGTATACTAAGCTTCATTAAAATAAGGCGTTATGAAATCGTAAAAATATGTACATGCCATCTAAAAAACATTCTTCTCATACTTTTTTCAAAAAAGTCAAAAAGTACCTCGTATGGTAAACAAAAGAAATATTCCTTCTATACGATGTGGTAAAAGTAAAAAAGGGTAAAAATGACTTTAAACATAAATGGATGAAAATTAAACACTTTACGAAATTTTTTTGATAACATATGGACATGACTAATAATCAAATCCCCAGTAAATACTTACGAATAGACAATCTCGAATAAGAATGAGATTAGAATATGTATCCCCTACCTTAGGTCCGATATGCTTCGTACGTATCTGAACCTCTAGTATAATGATTTAAATAATTTCATTGACTTATTATAGAATAATATTCATTGTTATGATATCATATATTGTTCAATTATGACATTATATTACCCTTTCTTTTCTATGTTCCTTGTTAAAATAGTGTTTTGGGTAAAATCGTTTTATTTATCGTACGTGTTTTGACTTGTAATTATTAATATGATTACTTAGATCATGATTAATTAATTCCAGAATATAAAACATGATTTATATATAATTTATATTTAGAATATACATATGTATAATAGATCGATAAATTTAGTGAAATCACCGTTCATAGAGACGGTACGTCGTACGTACCCATGAACGTTGTTTTTCATTTTCTTATTGAATTGAATTGAATTAATTAGATGAAATACATATATTTATACATACATCTAGTAGAATAATTATGTAATATATTTCATTATTACTTATTAAATATACTTTATAACCATTCTTGATTTGTTAACATGGAAAATGAATCTCATCACGTCGTGGATATGGTAATCCGTACATACACACGAGCGATGATATCGTTACCATATTTATTGAATGGAATTGGAGTGGTTGATATAATATCTTAGAATAAGTATGATGTTATAATAACTATATATAGTTATTATTTACACCATTATACCCATCCAATTAAGGTGGTGGTGGAAAAACAGATTACACCACGGTGTGGAGACGGTATTCCGTACTTACGCATGTGTGGTGATTTCATTTTCCTTTGGATGGAAAGATAGTGAAATAGGGTTTTTTAATATTTATAATAACATATAATTATATTACTGATACTGATTTTATTACTTTATATTGAAACAACTAAAGAACAAGATTTTGAAGAAGAAATAAAACTTGAAAGAATCAGTAGAAGGGATTACCTCTTATTCGACGCACATCTTTTAAACTTTTTATTAGGGAACTAATGTTGGTCTTATGAGAAGACCAGAACCTCTATGATATAACTATAGATGTTTATAATAGTAATTGTTAGGGGTTGGCCGAGATTCAAGGATCAATATGGTGTGAAGAGAAGAGGGAAGGGGTGCCCTTTTTATAAGGGAGGAGAGGGGCACTTTAGAAAAAACATAAAATATTATTTTATAATAAAGTCATATTCGGTTTTTAATAGCTTTAAATTGATTTATTTCTAAAATATGGTGGGTATGGGTTTAACTCCTCTTATCCAATAGGTTTTATAAAATTTTATGTCACTATTTTAATGTTATCATTTAGATTTAACTCTAAGTTAAATAATTTAACGTTTACCGTGTCTTCTTGTTTTCTTACACTATATGGTTAATTAACATACAATAACAAGCCAAAATAACCCCAAGTGGTTAATTATTAATATATATAAACGTATCTATGTCATTTGTCTGAACCATTTATTTTTAGGAATATAATGAGAATTAATAATATAATAATTACTTTAAAAACTGTTTTATTCCAATTTTGACACTATTTGGTACATGATTTTTGTGAAAATCATAACAGCATGATTAGTTAGAAAAATGTTAATTAAATCAATTCTAACACGTCATATTAACCTATAAAATTAGTGAAAATCATAAAAAGTCTCAAATTTCATTTATTTCTGTATTTATAACATCAATTACGTTAATAGTTCATTAATGAGGTAATTACTGCGTCATCATTGAGTCAATAATAAATTAAATTATTTATGACTAAAAATTATAAATAAAGTACAATAATTTATGAAATCATTTTATCTTTCTAATTTATATTTATAGTCTAATTTATCTTATGTATATCCTTATATTAAAAATGTTTTAGTTATTTAACATTGATTTTAACTATTTTAACTCTACATTAAATAAAATAATAATAAATGTCATAATCTAATCCAAGTGGACCTAATGGGTAATATTTTATTAATAAGGTTGTTCTTGTTCAAATTAAACTTATCAAATAGAATTAGGACATGTGTTAGGGTAATAATAATGTCATTTTTACCCTTAATTGCCCTATTTACTTTTAGTTGTGGTAAATAAAAGTAAAAAGTTACTATTTATCAAAAATTATTTTTATCTTATTGAACTGCATTTTACTGGTTTTTATTAACAATGTCTCTCGGATTTTATAAATTTCACTCACTGAAGCGGTAAAATTATGTTTTATGTATATTTTCAAATTCTCCTAGGAGGTGGGTAAAAGATGGTGAAAAGTTCAATAAACTTTTTATATATCAAAATTTATTATAAAATGACACAAATGAATTTCATTGAACATATATAGGTATTATGTATCAATAATGACCTAAAATTATTTTAAATAAAATAAATATTTCTTTAAATAAAAATGTTGGTTTTTAAATAGTAACCCAGAGTTTTTACTATTCATCAAAAATTGAAAGTTTTCGGAAAAATACAAAAAAATCACCATATGCTAATTTCGATATTCTGACTCCAAAAATGAAGTACATTTCAAAAGTTAAAATTTATAAAATTTTAAAATGTGGTTATTACTATTCATAATAGCTAGTTTATATAACATATCGTTGTTTAGTGAAACTCGGTATTGCGTACAACACACGCTATCGTAAAAGGTCTCAATTGCGTGTAATGCAAGAAAAGTCAAGGATGCGTGTAGTCAAAGTACCTATTGGTGTAGCGTACATCACAAGACAAAAATGAAATTGAAAAGAATATTTTTTATAAACTCGCATGGTGTTACATTTCAGAATTTCCCTAATGGATTAGGTTTACTCCCGAACCACATATATGATGTATCAAGATACCAAACCATTACCAAAAGAATTTTAGGGGGAAATAATTATAGTATCACCTGTCACATTGATTTAATTAACATAAATGTGAATTCTACATAAGTATATCATTCATAATAAAATATATAAATTAACCATGAAGAGGAATGGGATACATAATATTGTCACATAACATGATCTAAAGAGCCTTTCAAAATGAAAGAATTTAAGAGATGTACATATTTCTAGTATTAACATAATAAAGGGAGATAAAATACTCTACATATATATGTGAGACCAAAATATACATAATTTAAATGAGATACCATACATAAAATTTTAATCTCATTGATGAAAAGAAATACTATAAAAATATTAAATCAATTCCCGAGGAAAATGAATTTTCTAGTTTCTAAATAACTTTTGATAAAACAAAATTCAACAAATAATTTGGAAATTATTATCATTGATCTTTTTTAAATAAATATAAATGAATCTCTGTGCAATTTAATGTTAATTATTTAGGAAAATAGTATTCATGTTATACATGTTAGAACAAATATTACTTTTACATTTTTGGTAAAAACCAATAATGAATAATGTCATTAGGATAATTGAATGAATATTCATTTTAAAAAATTTCATTAAACCTATAATTTGGTTACAAAACATTTAAACAATAATTGAAGAATATTAAATAAAATTTGAAAATAATTTAAAGAACACAAGGATATGGAAGTGATGGGTGATATCGACCGAAGATAGAAATATGGTCAATTTTCCACAAAAAGAATTATCAATATTTTTATATACCAATGAGTGGAAAATGGTAATATTACATGAGAAATTAATGAATAAATATGGGATAATAAATATAAATGGTTTAATTATATAATTTTCAAAAAAATTCCTTTAATGGAAACTTTTTCATAAGCAAACCCGATTAAAATGAGATGGAACCATGAACCCTTACCCATTTGGTATCAAATGAATAAAGACCCACATTATATAAGTCAGTGAATTTTAAATAAAATATCATTAATTATAAAAAATTTATGTTGAATTATATACAATATATAAAATTACATATTTTTATAAAAGGATATGCATCTCAATGAAGATTGTTTTGGGACGGAAACCCATACAAACGATTGTCATTATAGTGAGAGTTAATCACTATGATGATTATGTGCAAAAAATATATATCCAAAAAATAATATTTATAATAAAATATAAATAAATAAATAAAAATTTATACATAATCATGGAATACTATTATAACTGATGTAATAATTTTACCGAAGGAATGAAAATTGTGTTAAGAAACCCTCTTACCGCACACTTCCCATTAGTCGAGCACTCTTTATCCTCCATTTTAGTGCTTCTAAAAATTGTATTAACATATTAAATAATAAATTTAATATATATATATATATCATTAATTATCCATTTTATATCAATAAATCACTCATTAGTTAATAATATCCAAGTATCACAATTCTTTTTGTGTCACTTGTATTGTTTTCCCAGGCATGTTTTATCATGAATGTTATATATCTAAAACACAGTATATAAATAAATTATATAAATAATTATATTGATTTTATAAATAAAATTTTCCTAATTATATACATATTTAGAATCAATATTTATTTATGAACAAGGATAATTAATCACATTTCATTATGGAGATGTCAAGTCTTACTTACAAATGAGTCATGTTTTCGTTTTTTACAGGTGAAATAAAAGGAAGTGGATTCTATATTAATATTAAAATATCTATATCATTTCATATGAATGAAATATATTCATTAAATATATATTTTATTTCCTTCAAAGTAAATCAATATTTAATAGTGAATCACATCACTGGGAGAGGCGAAATTCCATTGTGCACACAAATCACATTATCATCTATTCAATGGATGATAAGTTAATATATTATATAATATTTTTTTCAGAATGATAATATTTACTTGTTATAAATTATCAACTTAAAATTATACAGTTTTATGTCCATTTAAATCATAAGTTAAAAATAAATCACAACGCTTCATGAGGCGATAGTCTGCCGTACACACAAGAAACCTTATCATATCCTCTCTAAAATGAAATATAAGAAGGTATACGTGGATTTATAATTAAATATGTTTAATTATATAATAAATATAATATATAATAAGTAAATATGTAATTATATCAAGTCTTGAGGTGTGATGGTGAAAAATGAATTACGTTAGTTTTCAAGTCAGTAGTCTGTTGTTCACATGATTAGAGCATTCATTTCCCTTTTGAGAGGGGCATAAATGGTTTTATGCCATCCAATTAACGAAAAACCTACCATTATATGAAATATATTATGGATATTATATCATAATTTTTTAGTTATATTTTCAATATGATGAAGAATAAATGAAATAAAATTCATGTTTATAGATGTTGACACTTCTTTACAAAACATTTTTTTGATATCAGAAAAATCCATTAAAAGAAGGATTTATAATCAAAAAAGGATTTATATAACAACCTAAACATAAATAGTTGATAGCCAAAACATTTTATTATTATATTTAAATACTTAAAATGAATCACATCCTAAAGGACTAAATAATTTTGTAGTCTTGGAAAACTGGATACATACTAAAAACAAATTTTACATTGGTAATAGAAGAAGAAACAGAATACATAACAAAATAAACTGACCATAATCCTTGAAATTAATTCCTTGAATTTATATTCATATCAAGAGGGAATTAAACCTAATAAGGGTGAGAGAAAATTCTTATTATGGGTATCACACAATGGAAACTAACACGATTCAACGATAATAATAAACATACAAAGGTAGATAACTAAACACACATTTCATTTAATCAATAAGATAAAAATAAAATACATCCAATGATTTTTCTATTCTGAAATTCTTAGGGATAATAACCACTAAATTCTGAATAATGGAAATGATTAATTATTTGATATCATGTACCTAGAAATTAAACCACTAGCATCAAGGCCTTTCTTAAGATAGTTTAATCTTCTACTAAAAACCCGTTTAATTATATCATTATAGAATTTTTCTCATGAGACTTTTGATGCATTGATGGGAAATTTATAACCAGTCCACACGTATACAAATAAATATATATCCTCTGATATTAAATATTTTATTTTATTAATACACAATGTTCCTTGCCATTAAATAACTCTATTGGGTTATTGATATAGATTTATCCTCCAAATCCATTTTGTTTGGTATTTTCTAAGAGTCCACTTTATGGATAATTGGGAACCTCACATTCAAGTTGTTCATCTATCCAACTATCTCAACCCAAATTTAAAATTCAAAAGAGAGACACAATAACCACATTTGAACTTCAAAATGACACGCCTTGGACCAATCAACATCTAATCGCCTTGAGTCACCAAATCTCTAGAAGCGGCCCTCCTAGATCCATGCCCTTGATAGATAAATCACATATTCAACTAAAAATCACCACTGTAAGGAATGATCACCAGCAATCTTCCCAGTGAAGCTACAGACCAAGAACACCGAAGACACCAACATTGTTTTCATCGTCGAATCACCCGCCAAACGAACCGAAATCCATACCAGATACATTGTTTGGAAATAGAACCATTGCAAACAAACATTTCGAAAAAATGGAAACAAGACAAATCCATTGAGAACATGCCCAGCAGAGACCCAAAGGAATATAATAATCCATCACGAACAACTCCTCCTGTAACGTCGTCGAATTCTCGAACTACACATCTCAAAACACCATCAAACCATAACCCATTTTAGACTAGGAGAAGTGTTTTGGGATCCTGGTACCATATCCTAAGACAAGCACTGACAATGAGCCACAAAATGTCCCTATGACCAGGAACCTCCTCCATCAGAACCACTTGAAATAGAATCACCCAAATAAGAAAAACAACAACCGAGGGAACTCGATGAAAAGAAGGCCACCTCAAAACATGCCTCCTGAAGCACCGACCGCTCATACAGACACATCCCAGAACCTCCACTAGATAGTAACACTCAAGAGACCTGGAAATGAGTAAGGGATCAGGATGCTAGAAAGAGATAGAGAGGACCAGACCTCCATAGCAAGCCTTGAAGAATCCAACACCAACAACCCTATAGAAAACATCACCGATGATCCATCATTTCCGAAAAAGTGAGCATGACTCCATCTGAAATCGCCATCAAAGGACCGAAGAAAAATCATCTTCAATAGGATGAGACAACCAGAAACTGCAACCCAAACCATCAGATTAATGAGGAGGAGATGAAGAGGGGGAAATATATGTCGTCGTAGAATAGATAACAAATCGATAATGTGGAAACATCCTCAGAGAGAAGAACAAGAGAATCATGAAGGCGAGAAATGAGATGGAGAGTCGAGGCGCTCCAAGGCCAGATGATAAACCCTTGATGGATTTGTAGCACTCTTGGGAGAATGCTCCAGGAGAAAACGAAGCCATTATTTTGACATAGATTTATCATTATTTACAAAGTAAGTCAATTAACATTCAAAGTAAACACCATATGTAAAAATGGTAAACAAATTAGAAAAACAATTATATAAAATAAATATGGATATTTAAGAGAAATGAAATTTCAATTAACAGTGATCATAAATACATAAACTGGAAGTTTATAAACCATTAAAAATAAATCCAGTTTGTAATAATAAAATATTCCTCTATAAAATGAAATTTTGATAAATTCCAATATAATTATTATATCATGGAAGTAAAAAATAATAAAATTAATAGATTAGGTGGATTATAAATAAATAATAAAAAAGTGGAAACTATAAATATGATAATCAAAAGTCGTTTCACAAATGTCGTAATCAATAATGTATATGTTTTACCCTAATGAATCAAAATTGAGTTTAAAACGCTCGTAAATTCTTTTTAATTAGTCAAATTGTATGTGCCTATAAAATTAGTAATCATCAAATGCCGAATTTGATAACAATAAGTACATATATTCATGATATGATATATCAATTGTGAATTACCTAAAAAGATGAAATAAGTTGTGAATAAGGTATATCTAAAAGAAATAAACACGAGAGGAGAAACCCCTACATTTCACTTTTTTATAGGGGAACATTATTTATCCTCATGTAAAATGGTTTAAATAAAGTTTAAATTAATACCATAAAACTTATTACATCATATATGATCTTACTATATCATCTAATCACATCTTTTTCAATATTATTTCATTACAATCCCCATTTTCGTGTTAATTGTTTCACTATTATATGTATGTTTTGTCGTGTAAATCCTTATTCATGTGCATAAAATATATTTCTGTCATATTAAATATTGTATTAGGGTAATATCTATAATATTAATTCAATAAATATATATATATAACAATTATTTACTGATGAACATGGAAAATGAGTAGCATCATGTAATAGAGACAGTAGGTCGTATGTACATATGTGTGAAAATATAGTTTCCTTAATGGTTAAAGTGTAAGGAAGTGGATGGTTTATTAAATAATAAAAAGTAAATATAATTTCATATGTATCATATATCTCCATTATTTTCATCATTATACTGATTCATGTATGTTGGTGATGAAAACAATTACACCACGTTGTGACGATGGTATACTGTATGTACGCACGCGTTGTACTTTTAATTTTCATAGGATGTATAAAAGGAAGAATAGGTTTTTAATGTAATCATAAAAACATATCACCATATATAAGGTACAAGATATATAATTTTATAATGTAAATAATTTTAAAAATAGAATTATAATAAGAAATGAACCTGAATGAGATGGTAAAAAACGATTACCTCTTATTCGACAGAATTCCTTTAGATCTACTATTAAAGGATCTTGGGTATGTATTTTTGGAAGAAAATGACATACAAAACACGTATAAATTTTTTTTATAAGTTAAATGGGAGGTTTTTTTACCAATAAGGATAAATTTATTGTAATTAAGTGAATGGGGATAATCCGTTTTATAGTTGATGGGAGGGAAACTTTTGGAGAATTCTAAAATATTAAATTAATATGAAGTTATTACCTATTCCAAATGGAACATAATTATTATTTTGTAAAATATTATTAGCATGGATATAATTCCTCTCATATATTTAATATCATGTAATTTTAGGTTAATTTCATACCCTTTTCTTTTTGTTTTAACCCTTATTTAATGTGTTTAACTATTACAATGACAACATGGATTTTTAATTTTTGAGGGTTAATACAGATACTATAAAATTAAAAATTAAGTGTAAATTGATAATATAATTATTTTTAAACAATTTTTAAATAGTTATTTAGAAATTATGTTTTTTAGTTACTTTTTTTATTTTAAAAAATATAATTTTTTAAAAAAATCATTAATATCAATCTTGAAACTATTCATTAATATTAATTTTAAATATATTAATATATTAATATATTATCTAACAGAATCTTCTAATAAATCCCTATAATTCCATTATCATCTAAAAATTATTTTATAACACTAATTATTTTATGTTAAATTTATTTTAATATTTTCAATATTATTTATTTGATCCTTCCAATAATAGATATATTATTTCATGAATTTTTTCCAATAATTTATGATAGTTATGTATTCCTTAAATATTAATAATAAATTACCACAATCAAGATTGAAATTTTAAAAATAAAATAATATTTATAGTCCAACATGACTTCTAAATGACCATATATTAAAAATGTTATACTTAATAAAAACATTAGTGATAAGTGTGACTTTTTGTAATATAAAATACTATAAATGGATAAATGGCATCCAAGTATAACCACGGGGTCATAAATTCAGCAACATATTGGTTTTGGTCAAATATAAATCATCTAATAAAGGTTTTATATGTTTTAGGATAATTTTTTAATATTTATCAAAATTATTTTTACTATTAATTTCCTCATTTTCCCCTAACTATGTTAATAAAAAATAATAAGATTAATATAAATAATATCCAAAAATTAAATGGTTGTATTTAAAAAATCTTAACCTTGTGATTGAAAATATGGAATCCATTTTTTCAAATTTAAAACATATAATTGGGAATAATTAATTGAAAATGAATCCCAGAGATGGGGAGAGGAAGTAGCTTTTTAGTGTGAAAATGATAGAACATTTCAAATGATTTTATACCAAAATACAACATAAAAAACTCCAATTAACATAATTTGATTAGTATATGTATAATTATTCTAATTTTACGTTAGAATCATTTAGTAATAAATATTTTCATTATATATTATTTATATTAAAAGTCACATTTAAAATAAAATGAAGTATTTTCACTATTTATCAACAAGTGAAACATATATAAAAATACACAAAAATTCACAAATGGTAAATTTTTCTATTCTGATTAAAAAATAATGTTTATTTTGATAAATTAAAATTATTAAGGTGTCAAATTTTAGTTTAAACTAATTTCTCTATTAATATTTGGAAAAAATTCCCTTAGATAAATATAGCTTTTCATGTCTAGAATATGATCTATTCTTATGATTTGATTATAAAATCAATTGGGTGAATGTTAGAAAATGATTGAATATATAATATATAAATTTTTATTGTGTTTAATAATATACATTCATGCCAATTTAATGGATATTCAATAATTGTAACATAATAATATGTCATTATTTATTTAAGATGGGTGTTTCGTGTAAGGTATGATATAATAAAAATTAAACATTACTTATGAAGAAACATACTATAAAATATAAGGATGATATATTCTCTAATACATTAATAAAATTCATCCTTGAAATGTGAAATTACACTTCAAAAATAAAAGGTTGATATTTGAAATTTCTTTTCTGGTAACCCCGCATCATAAAGAGGATTAATTAAACATCCTCTTAACCAAAGTTAATGGGAAATCTAATGGCCAGCAAAAAAATCAAGATTTCAATTAGGAAAAAAATAATGTTAATTGAAAATATTGATGTGCAATAAAAAAATCCAACTATCATGTTTTTATGGGAAATGATAGAAAATAAGGTTATTAGAGTGTTAATCCTAACAAAACGATAAATCTTTGATCGGTTAAAAAACCATTGTATTATCATAATGAAATATAAATGTACAACATTTTTGTTCTAAAACTCTATCATTATATTTTTCAGATTATATTAATATATTAATAAACATAAATTAATTATTACAATTTTATAATCATAGTTTCATCCTCTGGTTATGATTCGATCTATTTTAAATTTATTTTTCACATTAGGACGTGGATATTCGTGATACCTAAAGAACGTTTAATGAATAATAACTTCCAAAAGTAATTTATATCTCCTCTAAATGTTCACAAAAAATTATTATTACATGTAGTATCTGATATATTAAATGATAATTTATCATCAAAAAATAATACCCAATGGTAATCCTAATCTATTATAACCTTAAGACACATCCAAAATACATCTATCCAACTTCATAGTCCAAATTTTTTTGAAGGTGGTTGAATAAATTAAGAAAATAACAGTTACATTAGATTCTCCAAACAACGTAATATTTCTCTTATTGTCGCATACCATATATATGAAAACCTTTAACATCATAAAATCATAATGAAAACAATAATGCATCCAAAAATAAGTTTTCAGTTTTTTGAAAATATTCCATAAATCCAATCATTAATAATCCACACAAAGATAGCCTAAACCATTGATGGAACATTTTTTTGTCACATGGAAGAAAATTAAATTCCATAAGTATAAAAAAAAATAAGAGGATCAGATAATGATAAGGGTTGCATGCTTCACTTAAACCCTCTGCCCCCCCCCCCCCCGCCCAGAACATTGTCCACACACTAGGTTGACCTGCACATCTAGAGGATATGTGCATGCCTATATCATTGGGTCACCAAGTGGAGTGGTTTAGGATACACCTTTATATTTACTAGTGCATATGAAATTCACAATATCATGAATTACTTATGTTTAGGAACTATCCTATTCCAAATGATTCCCATGATTACTTATAAATAATACCTTCGGGATTTTCATTTGAAACGATGAAAAATATTGATGAATACTAAACAATATTCTCACCCTAGTCCTTCTCCTAGACCATTGTAAACCATTCAAGTATCTCTCCAAGGTCCGAGAGAACATTAAATTAATGGGGATAGTAAAATTAAATTCCATTCACTATCTGAAATATAAGAGAACTTTTTGAGGAACACTTTACCCCTAGTTGATAAGCACTAGAACGAGAGAGCCTTACCACAGTAGGGACCTATGCGAGATCCATATGGGAAAAAATGAGGAGACCCTATAAGCACAGATCAAGGCCTCAATAAAGTGTTCTTTCCCAGGTGGAATGTTACTGGGGCACCTTTATATCTTGTAGTCTTAACTCCATTTATCTCATCTATTCCACCCAATGCAAGACACCCATTGACTTTACCATCCTTCGACAACATGACCCACTAGCTAACCCATCTTTTAAGCCATTAATAAAAGGTCTCCCCTTCCTTTGGATCCATTATTTTTGAAGGAACAAATTGACACCTCCACCAAATCCACCAGAATTGATAACCCATATAATGAGAAACCATATTGTGTCTCCCATTCAGATATGAATTCCTTTAGTAAGTGGTTTCTTGAACTTTTACTACCACATAGGTAGGTTCCTCTGGGTGTATGAAGATATGAATCCCCATGTTCATGTGGACCAGGTCATTTAGGTAGTGATTAGGATCTCCTAGTCTTTTATACTCGGGTGACTACCATTTCCTTTCATATTTGACATTATTACTAGGGACCACAAATACCATGTGGGGATTTTGAGGATCAATATGGATTTTCCCTTTGTGTTTTAGTGAGTATTCCTCCAATCATGCTGACAAAACAGGACCAGGTAATCCCCCCATATTCATTCATTCCCCCTTCTCCATGATTATAGGTGTATCCAAATGGGTTTTCTGACATGACTATCTAGGATATATAGATGGGAGGGAACATGAAAAAAAATTATATCATTGTTTTCCTATATCACGAAAATATTCCACCAATATAAGAATGATGTTTTGGGTTTTTTGTATATTCTATTTCTTCTTCATTCTCACACTCATGCTTGAATCATGCAGGAATAGAAGTTATATGTGATCATGGCATACACATTTTCTGATTCTGGTTTTAGAAGATATCATTTTTTGGCGCTTTATCTCACAATCCTTTAAATAGACTCCATTGGAGTGGATCCTCAATGCCGTGTACCTAACCACACAGGTCCTCGTCATATATAGTTTAAGACCTGAAATGAATTTTTTATCTTCAATGGATCCACAATCCCAATGAATTTACCTAAAGGGAATCCTACATTGGAGGAAGCCCCAAATAAAAATAACATCATGGGATTTGATTCCTGTTTAGTTGCGATATGTAAGAATCTTTCACGAGGTCCAAGATCCACACCCCAAAATCAAAACTATTTATCTTTGGGATACATTCCAAATAGGGTCTTATCCAACCTGGTAGCATATATCCCTTCCATGTTCCCTGGGAAGCATCGACATTAGTCCTAGACCAAAGGTTTACTAGGAACCTTTTGACATGATGTCTTGATTTCATGACACTAAAATGCACAGATCGGTCCTTATCACATGAAATTATATGTTATGATGGTTCCCGTTAAGTGGAACAGAACTACATGGATTGTAATTTCATTAATGAGTATACATAGGAATCCCATATCAGGGGTCTAATCTCTACATAAAAAAAATCCTATATCTCAGTATGATGATACACTCAATAGAACCCCACCTTTTTTAAATCCAACTCCATAATAGTATGCTATAAAAGAATCTATACTTCATTAATTAAATGGAGACAGGGAACCTTTGATATATATAGATATCTATATCATTGAAAAACCATGGATACATACATATGATTCTAAAATTTAATGCATGTAAAAAGGTGATTGTTTATTCAATGGTGACCTATGTCATTATATGGATTTAAGGAAGGATTTTCCAACATATCATAATTCATTAAAAGATTCCCAGAGTAGAAAAAAATTCTCCACATAAAGGGTGTGATGATATCAACCACCCTTCACATAAACCAATGTGATATATTAATTATTGTTATCCATGTTATTAAACGAATTCCTTCCTTTAAAAATAATGTTCAGGAATACTCATGGATATGAGAGTAGTTGGGGTTTTAACTTCAATTAATCAACCCTACTTGAGAGTCCTTAAAAGATACATGGGTTTATGTGTTTTTATAAAGCTTAATCCACCCCCACCACAAAATTACATTCCAACCCCACATGACCTTTTGTGATGGAACAAAAATGGTGAAACTGACATGGATCTTTAACAAAGATTATGGTTTCTCCCACATTTAGGCCCCTTTCTCTCTCAGAATTATATATGGTAAATAATTTGAACCAATTCTTCCTGTGTTTGTTTGTTGAGATAAAAATTTGATGAGGATTTACAGTTTAGATTTGTAAATTATATTTATGGATCATTTTTCTAGATATACGTTCGATCCAATTGGAATCACATTTGTTTTGACAGATGTGTGCCTCGTCCTCCATTCAAGATAGGTCATCATCTAAGTAGAGGACACCATCTTCAATATAAAATCATAAATGGTGGGTCTCAAATGAACTGGTCTATGAGTACTACCATAATGGTACTATTCAAAACCTGTAGGTTACCTACATGCCCTCCAATTCATAAAACCAACCCAACCAACCAATAAGTGATGACTGGTCGTCCCAAAAAAGACTATACAAGTCACTGTCTACAACCATTTCTGAATGAAATCACGAAAACATAATTATAATCTCCTCAATTATCTTATGTTTGTAGAATAAGAGGCCATAGGAATCCTCACTCAAAAGACATAGTGGTACATGGAAACGGATACATCTAGTAATACCTCCCCCAAATCAATACGATAGTGAACAATCAGCATTTCATGGATGCTAACCTCGAGAGATCTTCTGGGGATATCCTGACACAGTAATGCAAGATAGCCCACCAGGGGAATCTACTACACAATAAATAATTTGTACATACCAATTTCCTATATAGATAATCCAACTAATAAAATTTGGTGGAAAAATATACCAAGATAAAACACCAATTTACACAAATAAAACCTTCCATAAAACTCATCTGGAAGCATACAAAAATGGATGTCATAAAAACACAATAAAAACCCACGAGTATGAGCAAAATCCTACCAATATTTATTAATCCTTCTATCCCACTTTTCTATAGGATCCTAAATATTTCATATAGAAAATCCCAAAGACAATCAAGGGGAAGACCCAAATCTATTCCCCCACAACTCTGTACTATCAGTACCCACCAGATTGAAATTGAGGATATGCGTAAGAACGCACCCCAAATCCAGTCATGGAATAGAAATATATCCTCATTCTAGTTAATTATGTCTCCAAAAAATTCATTACTATAGTGAATGAATAGGAAAAAACTTCTGATGACATCCTACAGATCTCCCATGATATCATTAGGGTGAAAATAGTAATAGAGGGGAAGATACACAACTCGATCACTAAAAATGGATTGAATCCCAAATAGGTATCTCTGAATAAGATACACCCCTCCAATATAATTTATAATGGCAGTTTGGAGAACTACCCAATGATATATAGACAAATAGATTGGGTACATACCCCTATTCCAATTGGATGTATCCATCCTACTCCAAAGGATACATTAAAGTAGTTACGAACCCCATCCCAAATTCTATAATCATGTTGAAAGATTCTAGTAGTGACACGGGAGAATGTAAAACAAGGCTCTATACATAAAACAACATTCCCCAATAGGTTTCCACAAACACTCTAACTAATGCATGAAAAAAGAATGCTCGCTAGAGATGATGAAAAAATTAGGGACTGATATATGATCCTCCTCTACTTAACCCAGGAGTAATTAAACCGTTAATACATATATCTACGAAATATTTAGATCCTAATATAGAATTTCCACATTTTTGGGATACTAGCAGTAATTCTGAATTTTCTCCATACACTCTAAAAAATTATGTCTTGCTTCATGTCCATAATTTGATCAATCTTGATAGCCCATCTACTGTTGAAAAACACTGTATACCTCTACATGGCTTGAGGATAAAATAACAAGAAGTTCATCCCCATACAATCTACCACCCAAAGGACCACCCTATGATATATGATGTTGGAATTCATATTATAGTTGGATATCAATTCATTGCTTTAGTACTCCTCATAATAGAGTTCACTTTGAATGTTCTCTCTGCAAGATTGTTTCACATATTAAAAAGGGTCCTCCCCTTAACAATTTAGTGAAAATAAATATCTTCTACAACAATCCAAATGGGAAAATTAGTCCATTAATATATTTATCCTTTTCACTATTAACAGACATCTATTCTTACATAGAAGAATAACCAGTGTGGCAGTCAGACAATGGACAACCATTTGATTATCTATCTAGCAATATGATAGAGGAAGTACCATCAAATCATTGTACTTATAATAAATCTGTATGTAAGCACCCACATTGGTTAGACCAGGTCGAGGAGCCTCTAAAAATGGTTTTAGAATACAAGTTGAACATGATGATATTTTAGCCTAAAGATGACATAAGATTCATGTTTTAGACTTTATCTACTCATTAATAAAACATCCTATTGGTGTTGATGAAACATTTTGTGTAGTATATCCACTTGCATATATAGATAATTATTCATTACCTGAAAGAAATGGTATTACTATATGATAAGAATTTAATTCATTACACTGTAATTGAATGGACACACCATTGAGTTGACTTGGAATCTATCCTAGCTTCATGACATACAAAAAATGGAAATCTTTAAGGCTAGATTCATCATGCTTGTCCTAGAACAATAATATATTTCCACCCACTGATCATAAATACCCCATATAGTGTTCATACCAGAATATGGGGTGTACAGGGAGAGATTAATTTCACTAAACATCTATGTAAGTAAATTCTTCAAAAGATTACATCTTGCTATCTTGTAGGATCGAGATGACACCAATAAATGAACTCTGTTCATAGGTGATGATATGCTCAATAAAAATATACCTTGAATGACTCGTAATGATGTTTCTCATGAAGAGTGAAATCTATTTAAATGCCTTTTCATTATTCATATCAATATATCAAGGTATCCTATTAATTAATGAAATTCAATAATTTGATGGATAAAATTTTTTAGATAACAGAAAGTATATCACAAGAAGGGGGACAGGTGAAAACTCAATGATGTACCCAACCCATTTTTGAGAATGGCTTTAAAAATCAAGAATGAATCCATGCTAGTAGAATCCTTATAAATCTAGGAGAAACCCTAGACAATAGAGATGAAGGATTTTTTACCACACCCCTATACTTCAAAAAACCAAGATAATAAGTTTGTGGAAGTGGAATGGAAAAGGTCCTAGACCCTATAGCTAGTGAATTTTAAACCTATAAATCCTCCCCAGTGGAATTCAGTGTAATTCAGATTATAGTGAATTCCATAGAATGGAACATAAAATTTTCTCCCATATCACGATTCTATATCCTTATTGGGTACACACATAAAAAAACATTATGAGGATTCCCTTAAGATAAACTTATATCATGATGATCCTGTAGAACCATATAAGTAAAGGAAAATGAATCATGGAAGATCTAAATGGAAGAAGTCTTGAATGGATAATGATGAGGTTCCTAAAATTTTTTATGCCTAGGTAGATGACATTAACAACAAACATGTAGATACTATAGTACGTAAGACCAATACAGAGGATATGGAAGACAAAGTATCAATTAAAATTCAAATGATTGAAAGAGGTATTCATTCACAGAATTATAGAATTTATTTGATTTTTTGAATCCCCTAAATATCTCAATAATTACCTCTTAATGAAGGATCCAACAAAGAAAAGGTTAAAGTTATGTGTATGCATATCCTTCTTCCTAATGATGTTGAAATCCTTTCACATGAAGAATTATTTTCACCAGAAGAGAATGTGATTAATGAATTTAAGGTAATCATTGCAGAATAAACCTAAGGAATGTTCCTCCTATATGTGTTATCCCAATAGAACCATGACTCTTACTCCTAGCTAGAGCATGTAAAAAATGAGACTTCACCCCCAACAATTGAAAGTTAACTAGAATATCCAATCAACATAGGGTAGAAACAATCAATATACTTTGATGAAACAAAATAATGTCAGGATTTATTTATATTTGGTACAGAATCAAGATAGGGACAAGCATATCCTTACCATCATACCCTAATATGTTACCCATAGAAGATACCATAATGGATACCTTAGTTGAAACAACCCTCTACATCCCCAATTCAAGAGCCTAATCATCCAAAAATTCCCCAGGGGATCAAAAATTTTATTGATTTGATAACATATCTATTAGAATACATGAAAAAGGGGAATAGACTAGTATAACTAAAAAAACCCTTACCCCAAATGGGTTGATCTGACTATTCCCTCACCAAACACTGATAACCAAAAATTTTAAATTTTTAATGGACTGGCGGACCTAGAGTAGCATTTAAAATGTTTTGGTCTCACTATGATCCTATGATGTGTACCATCACACAAAAGAATCAATGAATCTTATGTGCTTCATGTAATCGCTATCAGGACCATCCTGTAAATGTATCACTAGTTTTTTTGGCTAGTTCAATTATAGGACATGACGATCTCGATCCGAATATTCTCTTCCAATGACGCTCAATTCTATAGATGAAATCAATCCTTGAACTGTAAAACTAAAAATAGTGGGAGATTGAGAGGGTCTCAGATTTCATTTCTCAGTGAAAATGGTTTAAATTCTCCATAAACATAAAATACCCCTTTGAAGATAATATGTCTCTATTTATAGAGAATATTCATTATTATTTGCAAACACTATTCACCCTTATGAAATACAAATGGGGATTTCAAGACTGTGACACAATTTCTAAAAGAGTTGAAGACTCTATCATATAGACCAAGGAGAAGTCATGAGTAATTATTTTAGATTATTGAATGATAATGGGGAATGATAAGGCTTCCACTATTATTCTTAATCTAGCCCCTACACCCAACCTATCTACGATGCCTGCAATATATTGTTTGGTCCCCCATCATGAGAATTAGTGAAAACAGTTACCTTGATATTAAAAAAATGGTAGAAGAGGAAAAAGAGTTTTAGGAGATGGGAAAAGGTTTAATGATTCTGAAGATTCCATATTCATGGATACTTCATCTTGGTATTGGAATTCTACATAATCTAGTTACCAACGCCCAAGAATCCAAACCTGGATATCGATGAAGATCTGAAAACTATTGACCCTTCCATTTAACATTATGTCACGACATCATGAAATATATTTTTTCAATGAAATCATAAAAAATATGGTGGACTCTAGTAATGTAATGCTAGGAAATCCACTTATTTAAGTGGAAAGTGTTTCCTCCACTGATATGGATCATGAGAGTTACTAATATGAAGTTAACAACAAGGGTGTGCATAATATCAGTGATTTAATGGTAAAAAATTTAATCAACTGGAATCATTATATCTACTGAGCATAGATTAAATAGAAAACGATTCTGCCAACCACATCCACTACGACGCCACAAACTCCATCGGTGCAATAGTCTTCTGAAATGGAATCTCAAGAAAACTCATTCCTTGAAGATAAAGAATATCACATTGGAAGTCTATTCTATTCAATGGATGAATTTTTATTTTACTATGTCATTTTTCATTACATCAATCCTGAAAGCACTGCCACCGCCCCACTAAATTATACCATAAGAGACAACTCGATAGTTGGATTTATCATTAAAAGAGGATTTAATCATTAATTATATTAATGTTATTCAATTAATAGATCCCTTCTCAGATGAGGAATGTTACTTTGAACCTAAATTGAACTCATAATATTAGGGAATTAGGGTAAGAGGTTTTTAGAGATAAGGATAAAGTGGAGGATGTGCTCACACCATAAATCAATATTTCAGCCACATCCCATTTGGAAACATCTAAGAGGATAAAACTCATGGGAGAACCCACCAGTGTTCTGAGAAAAGAAAGAATGTTCCTCCACACAATTTAGAGTATTCCCTAACCCGATCATTCTAGAGGAATGACTAAAGGATACACAATCTCTCATTCAACCTCAACGTTCCAACATACCTAGTCAACCTGACCCAACAAGGCTAGGAGTATCGTATACTCCAATTAAAAGTGCTAGCATTACTATATAATGTACTTAAATTACCAATGATCTTATAAAAGGTCATCTTTATATAGAGAAACATAGACCATTGGAATAAAATTATGGAGTTTTAAAGAATGAAGAACTGGTCTCCTCAATCTTTTAAATCAAGTATGCTTTAAGTCCATGAAATGAATATTGAGTAGAACTAATAATTGGTTTTTCAAGCCCTCGCGAATTGGAGGATGATGTTCCTACTCATAATGTGTATCGTACAGAGACATATCATATAGAATTCCACAAGAACATATCATTCATTGAACATGAAAAAGACACCATTATATAATGAAACAAACGACCTTTGTATGTTTGTGGTAGGATTACTGACATTGATATACCACGTGAATTCATTGATAATGGTTCTAGAATTAGCCTCATTCTGGTTAGTACACATCATCAACATGGTTACAATGAGTCCCAATTGTCTTCCTAGGATAAATTACTACATATTTATCACAAGACTAAGAAAATCCTCTTAGCGAAATCATTTTTAGGACTTAGTTTTGGGATCTCATTTCTGAATCATAATTACGAGTTATTCGAAATGATATGGCCTCTAACATTCTACTGGGAGGGGCCTGGTTACATCCACATGGGGTTATCCCCTCCTTATTCCACAATTATATCAAATATTTAATTAATGGTCCTATTGGTTCATTTAACGGTGAACAATACAAATTAAAATCCCATGAATCACAATAAATTAATGTACGATTCTATCATTGGGAAGGAAAGGGGTCCATTTTCATGATGTAAAATTATTTCCCTAAATAGTATGGATATATTCCTATATAATATCTTTAAGAAACATAGTTTATATATTGTGATTCACATAAATCATATTGAATAGATGAGTCGAACATAAATCATAAATTCAGTGATTTACATCATATCAGTCTTGACTACTGATCCCAAAAACATTGGGAAAGTAAATGACTCTATAGAAACTGACAACAGCCCTGGTGAAAATCCCACAATTCAACCGAAATGAGTTTCAAAAAGACCGTGCTAAATCCTCACGTTCGTTATTGGTTTTCATTTCATATATGGAACGTATGTATTATTATTATATTTCCCTCTTATCCCTTTAATAATTCTAAAGGTTCCTACATCATGAACTATATTGGATGTAGATTATTTATCTTCTAAATGAAGTCATATTATCTACAACCCTACTAACATTAGAGAGATACTTCCATCATGTAAATCCCATGATAACTAGGTTACGATGGATCATGAAAATCATTTTTAAGCAAATGAGGATGAATTCCATTTGGATGTATCTCTGGCATTTTAGGACGTTGTGTCTACTACTCTAGATAGACTGTTGAAATAAATCTAGGTAAAACAGAGGAATCATAACCCACTATGATTCATGTGGCCATGTATTTTTATGAATAATAGGTATACACCTAATTCCTATAGATTCATCAGAACATTTTCACTTATAATTACAATGAAATAACATGCTTCAATCCTAAGGTAGACACTCATCACATGGTCTTGACAGAATATAGAAAGGGATAAAAGTAGGTGGTCAAGAGGACACACCTGAATCAAACGCCCAAATTGAGGTTGAAGTGGATAATCATAGAAAATCTAAATTCATATAATAATTTTAGTATGTGAAATGGATGTCAAAAATCTTTCTATTATAAAATAAGAATATGAAAATATGGGTATGCAATGACATCATAGATCTCATGTAACACTATACAAAATATGATTTATTAGTCTCAATCATAGTGCTACTAATTTTTTCAATGAATTAAAATCACAACATATCCTTCATGGATGTCTACTCAGTACTCAATGAAATTAGTATGGCCAAAGAAGATGAGAAATCCAACACATTAAGGGACCCCATGTATTATTTTTCATTGTGGTAATTCCAATTTTATTTTATAATATTGACACTACATATAATCATTCCATGAATAATATCTTCAATCCCTTGCTGGGAATTTTTTTTTGAATTCTAAGTCAATAATACGGTGGTCAAATACTAATATCATTCAAAAAACCTCACGGATATTGAGACCATCTTCAATAAACTATGAAAACATATCCTCATGGTGGAACCCATAAAATGTGGTTTCAGGAATACCTCAAGGAAATTTCATGGCATCATCATATTCCATAACATCATCGAAACTAAACCTAAAAAAGGATATAATCAACTTGTAACACCCTCAAAAACAAAAATATTTTAGTGTAATTAAAGAAAACTTTAACGAAATTCAATTCTTTATTTCCATCTTCACAAGAATGTTTTTTCTTTTAACCAAGTTTATTAAGAAGGGAGTCACATAAAAATAGAGAAATGAGTAGAAGGAAGAATTTTCCAACATCATGACATATCTCTTGATCCCACAAGTTCTAATTCCACCTATTGATGGAAACCCACTTATTCTATATGTGGGGGCCCTAGAGAAATCACTAGATGATTTCATTGCACCATATAACAAAAGTTGTAATGAAAAAACCTTTATTATCTTAGCCGAAACATGATCCACAATGAGATTCATGATTCTAATATGGATAAGTGATGTTTGGAATTAATCATTGCAATTCAAAAAATGACATACTACTTACAGCACCATGAGGTACATTTGGTCTCTCACAATTACCCACAGAAAAATATACTCATCCATCTGATGTTGACTAAACATTTGGAATTGTTGTTGGTTATCCTGAAATTGTCTTACATATAGTTCATTCCTTAAAAATTGGTGAAATGGTTGGCCTTTTCATATTTCTTTATCGGAAAAACATTTGATGAAAAAATCTCATCAGATACTATTTTTTTGTATGACCAAATTTTCTATATTCAAGATAGTCGCCCAATGTGGGAAATGTATTTTGACATAACATCTATATGTCCAACTGGGAAGAGAATAGATTTAAAGACCAGAATAGTAATAAATAATATTTCACATTTAATTTATTTAAATTTCTTATTATGTTTTATGGTTAGAGAAAATAAATGAACATATTTTTAAAAAAAATATCCATTCAACATTGATCACATGATTTGTATTAATACAAATTTTTAAAAATCCAATTGATATAGACAAAGAATTTAACGACCTAATCCAGTAGGATCATACCCTATGAATCGAATTTATCAGAACTTATAAGGGAGATAGAATACCTAGGATTCTACCTTTACCAATCCCATGATATGATCAAACAAGTCAATCATGAGAGAAATTGTATACAGAAGAATTTCAAGATCATCATGATCACGACCCAAACATTGTACATTAAACCTCCCCATAAAGGATTCACCATGACACACCTTACACTAATTGAATTTTATGGTGTATTAAAAGGGTATGTATACAGAACACAATAATGTGAATATTTTTATTTTATATTTCTTAATAGAATAATTTTCATATTAACTTCTTTCATTAATTTATAAATTACATTTCTTCTTATACAATAAAATAAAAATTGTAATTTTGGTTATCATTCAATCTAAATTAAGGAATCTATTATGATGAATTAATTTATTTTGTAAATATGTAATACTTCAATGTTATTTTTAATTTATTTACTAATGATAAATGATTATATAACTTTTATGAAGTAAAAAGTAATTTTTACAAGGATAAAAAATTATTCCTGTATTTTTTTACCATTTCTCAATAAATGAAAATTATTATTTTTAAAATGAAAATTAAGATATTTATATAAAATTAATTAGGTAAAAGTAATATTTATTTTTGAATAACATATCCTATGTTATCAAATGATTAATTTTTTATAATTTTCTGAGCCAGTCAAATTTTCGAGTAGAAAATTAGTTACCGTATAAATATAATTTGTGTATTATGGCATCATAATGAACCAAAAGTGAGGTAAAAATACTAAAATGGTTATCCATGAAAAAATAATTGTTTTTTAAAATAATATGATTTCATTTTTATTTTTTAAATTTTATACATCATTTTTGAATCCTTTTATAGCATTAATATATTTCTATGGTTTTAAAATCATTTCATTAATAGTAAGACTCACATCTAAATTAGAAAAGTATTATTTTATTATATTCATCCAACAGAAAAATCAAATATTTAGAACCAATTCAGTTTTTATGAAACAATAGGAAAAACCATGTGTTGTTTTGTGGTTTTGGTTATTTTGGTTATTTTGTTATATAGAGTCCAAAACCTGTGTTTGAGAAATAATAAAAAAATCCCCACTCATTTCCTATATAATCCCACAAAAAAACTGTATCAATTAACCCAAAATTTTTTAGGGATGTCCATACTCATCCATCCCATATCTAGAGTCCCCATAAGGTTCTATAAGATCACAATAAGCTCCACCCATGCATTCAATGTCACATACTCTAGTAAGGGATCCTCATTGTCTCTTTATTATTCAAGTTTCTTTGTTATTGTATGTCTTATATTTAATATTCCTAATATTAGAATTTGTATATACATATACCTATTTGTATCCATTTTATGATAAAATTATGGGATACCCATTTCGCTCTGATCAACCCATTTTATGGATTTTCAAGTGATGTTATAATTCTACAGAAATTAACTTTGATTTTTGAAACTAAACAGTTGTTGAGTGAATACAAAATATTGTTCCTATAAAGGGTGTTCAATTTTATACAATTATACTTATTTTATTTGGTACTTATATTTATTTTCTCCAGACTCCATGAACTTGGAATAAAACATGATGATGAATAAATCTAGAGTGTATGATATTTGTGGTGCACATAATCATGAGAATGAAAATAAAGTGGCAGTTTTACATAGAATTATATATCTCTCTAATGAATTGGGTAATGATTAGTCTGACTAGAGTTAATGATGAAATATTATGTGAACCTGATTTTTATATTGAAATTTGTTCATATTTATGTCATGGAAGTTAACCTTGACCAATGTTTATGATGTAGTGTTTTATGGGGTTTCCACATTTCCCTTGTTACCTTTAGAATTATCATGTTATATCATGTATCATTGCTAATGTTCTTCATTCATAATCTTATTCCACATTGATATGACTATTTTATAACATGTATTATTATCTTCATTTTTTTACCTTGTTTCTTCCCTTACTAATATTTATAGAACACCCATTTATTATGAATGCACCGTATTTATCCAATGATGTTTCATATGCGATCATGTTAAGAATGTTTTAAATATAGATGATGTTTTTACTATTTTATGTTATTACATAATTTATCTAATTCACAAATACAATATAATAACATATCTTTAATATTTTATTATGAGTAATTTTGTGTAATAAATAAATTTCTAATGTGAAATTAAGAACATGGTTGTTATAGTTGGTATCAACGAAAAATGATTAGTCATTTTTGGTATATAGATTATAAAACTCTAGTGAAAGACATAGGGATAATACTATGTATGAGAAAATATATGTATATTGTTCTTAATAATAGATTAAGTGGGTTTTCATGAAAATAAATCCATATAAGGATAGTATAATTGGATGTGGTTCTTGAAAAGATGTGTCATGGGGTAAAAACTCCAACATGGTGTTTCAGCACTAACTCAATGTAACATGGTACCAAAAAATGGGACATAATGTGCACCTGGTTTGACTCTCCTATGGGATTTTCTTTTCACAATTTATAATTTAACTATGATCCATTTTTTAGCTAACAAAAAACCCATAAGTATATATGATATGAAATAAATCATGGATAACATATATTAAATACAAGAAACTCATATGATAACAGTATAATTGAAATTTAAAACTTACACATTTAATATAATTTTATAACCTTTTATGTGTGTAATATTCTCAAAATAATCATCCCTAATTGTACCTGTATTCTATCCAATGGCTAGAAATATGAGGATTTGGGTAATAATATCACGGTGATGGGAAATTTGAGGATTGCACAAACAAGATTCCCAACCCAATGGGAGTGGAAATCAAAATCTTTCTGATGATTCCATCTCAACAATCTAAGTTGTTTAATAGAATCGTAGATTAATAGGAGTAGACAAAACCCCTATTCAAGAACAAGTTATAATTGAGGGCTTTTTGTGAAAAATTCCTCCAACTATCAATGGAACATTTTATCACTTAATCACATATCAATATATAAAATCCACTGATAAGATATTCTCTTTCCTTAAATGTTATAAACAAGAAAAATATCTACATTATGTCTTTAATATAGAGTGAGAATTTGATTAGTGTTGGACATTGATCCAGAATATAAATCCCAATTTAGATATCGATTTGATTGTGTTGGAGGAATTCAAGAATATATTTTTATGAAAAATATTTTCCTTTCACTATCTGGATTTAAATGTAAATGGATTTCTTTTTCATCAAGAAACAAGGAAACAAATCTATCTAGTTGTATAATGAAATCTTCAAAATAAATTAACGATACACCCCTATCTTTTTCTTGACACCCTAATTCATGGGTTACTATATATTTTTTGGGATAAAAACTAATCTATGAAATGCCCTGGTGATCCATACATTAATAAATAGTTGGAAACTATCTGATAAACCCTCAATGCTGAAATGGAGGTCTGAGAATCTCATTGCATCATAGGGATAAGATGAAAAAGGTGGAGTCTAATTATATTTGTTAGATATAGAAATTTAATAGTCCAATAAAATTTAACATCACACATCTCAGTGGTATAGAAGGAAGCACCCGAAAACATACCTAATGGGGAAGAGGAAACACTTTCGGTTGGGAAGTAAGGGAACCTAGTCAATGATTTCCGATAGGAGACACTAACAAATGCAATAGAGGAAAGGAATTCTCCTTTCAAAAATAAGTGTATTGTTAATTTAATCATCTAAAAGGATCCATTGGACTAATAAAATCAATTTACTTATAAAAAGAATTTTTGGAGACAAGGAACAACCTCAAAGATAGAGATGGAAATCTTTTTCCCAGAGAGTCACTGAGGTTGATATCGGAAATGAAGTGGTCATACGTTCTATAGTTATTCATCATTGATAGTGAAAATACTTTTTGATTCTTTTTCAACACATTTTATCATATCATAAATGTTCAGTAGATCAATTCAAATAACACCACAAATCATTGAAGTAATTTTATTAGAGAAAATTGAAATGGGAAAATTATTGTGTCCTGGGTATATAACTAATCCTCTATCACAATTTGTGGGATAAACATCCCCTAAATCTTTATTATACTATTTTTAGTGAAATTTTCTTCAATTATAGGTTTGTATTATCTTTCCATATATATATATCCAATATAAATTTCCATGAGAATAAAATAAATAACCATATTGTGAATCAAATCCTTATTCTATATAGGTGAAATATGGAGGATGAATATTTATTAGAACCAATATATAAAACATGGATATTATTTCCAAATGAGTAAGTGTATATATATCATATGATTATGTTTATGTAATGAAAAATCTTTGAATACATAACCATTTTGAGAGAATACACTAATTTGTTTCTAGAGGAATTTCATTGTTTTCCTCTAGGCCAATATGCCAAATTTTCAATCAATCTTATAACTCATGAGTTACCATTGTCCCAAAATCCTTATTGAATTTATATTATTGAACATGAGGAGATAAAGGAAAAAATATATAATAATATTGAAAATGTTTTCATATGACTATGTGCACCACCATGGGGTGCACGAGTCCTCTTCCTCAAGAAGAAGGATTGGTCAATGTCCAATTTCATAGATTATCGTGAGCTCCAAAAGATACTTATAAAGAAAAAGTATCATCTCCCTTATATTGATGAATTTTTTGATCACCTACATGGAGCACAATATTTCTCAACGGTGTATTTTTTGTTGGAATATTACCAAGTTAGGGTAAAGAAGGAGGATATTCCCAATACTACATTTCATATGAGGTATAGGAACTATGAGTTCAGTGTGACTCCATTCCAGCTCAACAATTCTCTAGAAAACAACATGGACATGCTAAAGAGAGTATTTAAAGAATATCTTAAAAACATTGGGGTATTCTTTATAGAATATATTATAATATTGTCCAAAACCATGGAGAATAACGTGGAGAATCTTAGAACTGTGCTAAAGACCTTGAAAAAGGAGAATGTTTTTGAATAGTAAATATAGTAAGAGTTATTTTTAAAATATGTATCATTCATAGAATATATCATAATAAGAAATTTGATATCTATTAACCCTTATAATAAATAATCAATTGAAGGAAGGTCGAGGACAGCATCTGCGATATACATATGTAGTTTCCTTGGATTATGTTGGTACTACAAACGATTTTAGAGAAATTTCTTACGATTATCAAACCCTATTACCAATATAACTTGGAATGGAGTAAAATTTTATTAGAATGTTGAATGTAAAGTTAGATTCAAAGAGATTAAAATAAGTAATATCATTTTACATGTTTTCATAGTACCCAGAAGTGGAGAAAATTTCTTTTCATTTAGGGATGCTCAAAATAAGCGATTAGGTTGTTTGTTAATACAGATGAAAAAATTCATAGACCGTGCATAAAGGATTTTAAAAGTCCACAAAGAGAACTACCAAACACATGATCTAGATTTGGATGTAGTAATCCTATCGTTCAAAAGATTGTGGAATTATCTCTTTTGGGAAAAGTGTAAAATATAATTGGATAAAAAATGTCTCAAATATATTTTTAAATAGAAAGAGATAAACATGCACCAAAGAATGTGGTTAGAAATGATCAAGTAGTATTTCGAGTCAATATACTATCATCTTTATAAGGACAATAATGTAGCAGACACGTTAACTAGAAAGGATACATAAATTCTATCATTGATGATAATTGATATGGATTCAGTCTTCTAATATATTGAATGGATGGATATGTGAATAATAAAGGAAAATCAGAAAACCATTCAAAATTTTTATCTAATACATACCTTATATATAGGAAAAAGGATAAAAAAAGGTATGATGTTGGAATTTAGATGAAAATAGAATGTATAAGAAAAGTGAAATCCTTAGAGTTCAATGTTAATGTAGATGGTGTTTCTAGACTAGGTGTACCATCAAATACTAAGTTAAAGAATGATATGATTGATGATTCACATAGATCTACCTTCTAAATCCACCTAGGAAGCACAATAATGTATAGAGATATCTATAACACTATCGGTGGGAAAATATTAAGATGGATATATAGGAATATACATCAAGATGTCTAGGATGCAATAAAGTGAGAGAACAAAGATCCAATTACAAGGGGATGAGGAAACCAATTCCCTTACATACATGGAAATATGAAAAGTACACCATATAATTTGTCACATGTCATATGAAGACAAATATAGGGAATAATTCTATATGGTTTGTGTTGGATCATCATATAAATGATTTTCATATCATTGTGATGCGAGATGATTTATCACGACATCAGCATGAAATGATATACACTGGAGAAGTGGTGAGGAAGTAGAAACACCATGATCGATTATATCTGATCAAGATACATGATTCACCACTATGATCAGGAATATTCTCTATCATGATATGAACATTGAGTTGAATTTCATCACAGTTTATTAGTATCAAATTTATGCGTAGTATGAGATAAATATCTAGACACTTGAGGAAATATTAATAGATTTATGAATTGAATTCAATGGAGAATTGACGAAAATCTCCCTCTAGTCAAGTTATTATACAATAATAGTTTTCACTCAAGAATCTAACAAGATACATATATTTCCTGTTATGGGATGTGTTGAAGAACACATGCATATTTGGATGTTGTTGAGGAACAAAAACTTCTTGGTCCTAAAATGGTCAAGGAAATAATAAAAAAGGTCATGACCATTCAACAGCACATCAAGGTTTCTCAGAGATGATTGAAGATTTATGATGATAATTTTCAACAATAACTATATTTTGAAGATGGAATCATAATATTCATAAACATATCTCTATGTAATAAATTGAATATATTTAGGAAGACTAGAAATTTTAATCCATGATACATCGAGTCCTTTTAGAACCTTGATCGCATCGGAATGGTGGCTTGCCGAATAGTACTCCAAACTATCCTTTCTAATTTACATGATCTACACCAGGTATACCTAATGAGAATGTAATTACTAGAACCCTCAGATATAATCAATCCATATGTGCTATCATTGGAGAATGATCTCTTCTATAATGATAATATAGTTTATATCATAGATCATAGAGACAAAATTATAAAAAAAATATGTCAACGAAAATTTTCATATTTCTGTGGAGAAACTATATGTTTAAAGAAGTGAAAAGGGAACCATAAGAATTAATGAAACAAATTTATATTCATCAATATAGTGTGGAAAATGAAAATTTAATGGCGAACATTTCTCAAGGGGTAAATATTGTAAAGACATGAATGGTTATAAATAAAATTTCCCATGGGATTTATTTAAATTTTATATTATGTATCTTGGATATAGAAAACACATTATCTTCTTTTGTATTATTATATAAAATCAGATTTAAATGATTTTTAGTCATATTTACCAAGGAAAAAATATTCATTGAATAGTGATCTGGTGATTTCTATAAATATAAGGTTTTAAAAAGTCCAATTGAATCAAACAAAGGAAATTATTGACTCATCCAATAGGATTGTACCCTATTAAGCCCATTTATCAGTGTTTTTTAAGGATATAGAATCTATGGTCTTTTACCATGACCATGACCAAGATGATATAAACTAATTTAATCACAAGAAAAATCTTTTATGGGATAAGTTCAAGATCATCGAGATCACATCCCAATCCATGTACACAAAAACCGCCCATGAATGTCTCATCATCACACACTGGTCTCATAAATATTTTTATGGTTTTTTAAACCAATATACATCAAGACCATAATAATAATAATTTTTTATTATTTTTTCAATAGAATAATTTTCATATTAACTAAATGTCATTACATTATAAATTATATAAAATTTTAAACAATAAAACACATTTTGTATTTTGGGGTACCATTCAAAATATATTTATAAATTTATATAGATTAATTATTAGTTTTCTGAAATAAATATTGTTTTAAAAATATTATTCAATAATGTTTTTCCAAATATATATTATCTAATAATTATTTTGAAGTCAAATAATCTCTTTATACGGTTTCAAAAACCATCATTGTCAAAAAATAACACAACATTTTGGAATAAATATCGATTATTCTTTTTATAGTGAAATGGAACATATTTATACATTTTTATAGATAAAATGAAGAATATTTTTGGAATAATCGTATCTAAATTATCCAATGGATTATTTTTTATAATTTTCTTATGCTATCAAAATTTCAAGTACAAATTAAATACCGTGTAAATATACATTGTGTGTTATGCCATCATAATGAAGGAAAAGTGATATAATAAATACTATAAATGGTATAAAATAACAAATGTATATTTTCCCTTTAAAAATAGTTTGATTTTTTGGTTATTCTTTCAATTATATAAATCATTTTTGAATCCTAAAATACCATTAATATATTTTAAATTTTTAATATCAATTGATTAAGAGTATGATTCAATCGGACATAATAATGTTTATTATTATATTCTGTTTGTCCCTTGGCCATATATAATAATTAGTAAATATCTTCTCCTTTATAAACCAAGGGAAAACCCAAGTAGTGCTGGTGTTTTTGGACATTATCTTATATATAGTCTAAAAACTATGTTTGAGAAATAATAATGAAACCTCGCTCATATCCTATATAAAACCACCAAAGATGCCATTTAATTTCAACCAAAATATAAGGATAAAAAATTTACATTTCTCTTTCCTCTATAGAGTACTCTTAAGGTTCCCATAATCTCTTATGAAGCCTCTCATAATCATTTAGATTTACACACTCATGTAAGGGACACTCACCATATCTTAATTATATAATTTACTTTTTTATATATTTCCTCTTATTTCATGTTACTAATGTTTTGGAAATAACCTTCAATTCCCATATTACTACCAATTTTATTTCCAAATGATGATAAGATTATTTTTATCTCATAAACACTGTTTATGAATTTTTATGTGACATCATTATGTTGTCTAAATTTCACCGTGATTTTCCATAAGAAAATAATTGTGTAGTGAATACCATACCCATTTCATATCAAGGGTCTTCACCTATATACACATATAATTATATTAAATTGGACTTACATATATATATTCCACACTCTTAGATCATGGAATAAAATATTATGATGAATGATTCCATGTAGTAGGATCTATGTGGTATACTTAATCATGATGAAATGAAAGTCACAAGTTCATCTGGAGTTATATATATCTCAAATGAAATGGGAAATGTTTAGTCTTGTAAGAAGTTATGTTGGGTTAGGGAGTGAACATGATTCCTTTATGGGATTTTTTCATCATGATTTCATTGAATTTAGTCTTGAACTGTTTTTATGATATAGTGCTTCAAGATGTTTCAACATTTCCTATGTTTCCTTTATAATTATCATGATATATCTTGTCTAATTGTTCTTATTTATGAATCTAAAATTTTTATACCCCATCTATATTCTTATTGTATGAAATGTATTATTATATTCATGTTCTTACATGTTTATTCCTATACTGGGGTACATGTCTCACCCCTTTCTAATGTGTGTCCTCAGCTTTTCCCATGCTGTTTAATATTCTAGAATTATAATGAATGATTCAATAATGATGATGTTTTCTTGTTTTATGTTTTTATGTAATGTTCCTATTTCAAAAATACACTTCAGTTATAAATTTTGTGGGTTGTACTATGTGTAATTGTATGTTTTTTTAGGGGTAATGCATTAGTCAAAGACTAGAGCACAATTTTTTGATAATCAAAAAAGGATTACAAGAGACGAAAAGATGGAATTTTTTTACAATCTCTATAAAAAAGGTATAGTAAGTCAGAAGGAATAGAGTCCATCCAAGTCATGCTCTGATGAACTTCTTTGTTGGCAAGAGCATCAGAAACAACATTCTCTTCCCGGTAGGCATGAGTAGCTATATAGTCCATCCCATGGAGAAAATTCAGACAATTCATCCAACGTGTGGTAAGTGTCTAGGCCAGATGGATGTTGCCATTCTAGATGGCATGAATGATAGTGGTTGAGTAACTTTCTATCCAGATCTTTCTCCAACCTCTTTAAAGTGAAAAATCAACAGCTTGAATGACCCCCAGCATTTCCGCCTCCAGAGAAGAAGAGTGACAACATCCAATATAGAAGCAGCCCTGGTACTGCCCAGGTGAGTCTCTGAAGATGGAACCACAACTGGAAGGTCCTGGGTTGCCTTTGGAGGTGCCATCGACGTTCACATTAGTCCATCCTGACATTAGAGATTGCCAGAACACTTTAAATGAGTGTTTGGGATTTGGAATGTGTAATTGTATGTAAATAATCAATTATTAATGTTAAATAATAATCATAAATTATTCAATGTAAAATCCCTAACTCCAAAAAGAAGGGTTAGGGGTTGTGATCATCTCCCCTGCAAAGGAGGTTTTTCTTTACTCATTCTTATTGTTGAAAGTATGTAAAAACAATGCTTTGAGGTATCATGAACTCATTACAGGCGTGTAAATGGACCTCTAGATGCCAATGGGATTCCTTGACGTGAGAGGCTATTCAATTATGGTAATGAAATATATAAACAAAAATTATTCAATAAAAAAAGGACGGATAATTCCCACGATTGACTATGTCCTAGTGTTAATGGAAGAGTTACCCTATGATCCAACATTTCCTCACCTACCATGATAATAGAATTCACATGAAGATGAATTTTAAATTGAATCTTCAACTTTGGAGGATCCAAATAGGGACAAAGTGGTCATCAACACTGTGCATCTCTAAATGGTCTTTCATTTTAGTCATTTTAGAATTGAAGTGATTGATGAAATAAGTCATATCCAAAATTCATATAGTCCTACCACAGGGTTGATGAAACCAATCATAAACTACCATCAAAATTGATTACTCCCTCTAAAAAATGCTAGAAAAGATCAAATCTGATAATGAGAAAAAAAAATTCACTCTTTATTTTTCCCCAAATCACAAGAACATCCCATAAAAATAATTATTCCATGGATTAATTATCTAATTTATTGATGAATAATAGACATATATAGTAATTAATTAAGTATACATAGAATCCTTTCATTCCAAAAATCGTGGTACATGATTTCCTACCAAATATAAAGGCTTAGATATATATGGTATTGAATGATGAATTATTTTACCAATTTCACCAAGAAGTGTCATTATAGACAAGTACATAACAACATCATCCATCAAACCTTATAGTTTTTATATACAAAAAAAATACTCTGATACATTTTACATAAATGGAATTGATTTGGCATGACCATATCCTACTGCTGTAGTTAAAAACTTTAAGTGAATCCTAATGAAAACTGTCTTATTATCTAAATGGGATGATTCAATACACCAAAACAAATTTGGGGCTAGAATAATCACATGTTCTATGAAATCCAACATCATTATGAGATTTCATGTCAATCAAATTATAGAAATGGGAAACAATACTAATTTTTGTTCAGTAACATTGGAGAAACTATATCAGGAATCTGATATCAAATCCAACCATTTATCCCACATTCATGTGGTGACCACCATATATATAGAGGATTTCAAAATTTCCCTATCAAGAAAACTCCAGAAGATGGTGGATAAATATAAAAACTATTTTCGTGAAAATATTTTACATGCCTTTTGGTATTACCAGACCACAACCCATACAGCCAAACGAGAATGTGAAATTAACTTGTATACAGAACTATTATAGTCCTTCCCATTTAAGCACAATTTCTATAATTATTAGTTCCATTTACGATTGGAAATCCATAGATAATAAAATATCAAAATGACATGATGAATTGGAATTTCTCTAAGAGAAAATATTACAAATGTTTATTCACTTAGTGGTCCATCAAATAACGATAGCACAATATTTTATCAAATACTTACACTAATGTTTGTTCTTCTAAGGATAACTTGTACACATCCTTAGAACACTAATGATACAATGGATGAGGCCACCAATTTTTAATCCAGTATTGTAGGGACCTTATTCTATGAACAATTTCTACTCTAAAAATAGTTATTAATTGGTCTCAATAGAAGGATAGATCATTATGGCTCCATGAAAATAAGGTTTCAAAAAAGTACATCATGTGAAAAAAAGATAAATACATCTTGTTTTCATGTCATTATACTATGTACGAGTTCATTGTCTTGTTTCCTTAAAAATCATGACATATCATCCACATCACATGATGATAAACTATAAGACAAAAATTTCATTGCCACACGACATGAAAATACCTAACATGTTGATTCATTATTGAGTGGATCACCTTTCATGGTGTTTATCTCAAACCACAACTTCATAACAGAAATATGTATGTATTTATTCTCATCTTAATGAGATACAAAATTATTCCTAGACATTATATCATAGGAATAACCACCATCTTGGAAAATGGAAATTTCTGATATTCCCTGTATCAAAACCTGAATTATGTGGGGACATATTTTCATGAAATACGTATGGATTGTCTCCTATAAAATAATGGGAAGCAATTTCCATGTTTTCATTCTTGGGATGAGTTGTGAACCTTCCCCATTTTCATATTGAGTCAACGTTTTCCTCCCTACATGATGTTAAACCAAGAGATATTCCCCAACAACATAGAACATGATTATCATTTTATTGATATATTTCGAGATGCCTCATTCTAATATCTTGTTATACCCACACAAAATAAGTAATATACATGTTATATCCAAGATTAAATCTGCATAGAAATTTGAACCTTCTCCATTCATCATTTCTCACACTAATCGTAGTTCATGTGAGATTTAGAGTTTTGGTATGGGTCTCCCATATAAACAATGAATATCAATTCATGAAATAGCTCTCAAGGTCCTAGATGATATAAAATAAAATGTTAATAATGGGTCCTCACCACAGGATGTAAAAATGCACAATTTTCCCCCTTTGATGGCATAAAATATCACACCAGTGTGGACCTCACCCAAGAGGACCACTATCCTTAGTGCTAGTATCTCACCACCCATCATTTACAAAACAATATGTGGCTGGATTATCATTACAGTGGGATATATAGTGACACTTATGATTTATTCATTGGGCCAAGATAGAGGTTAAATATAAAAATCCCCCACTCTCATGTACCTATTTTGGGTTCCCTAATTCAATATTCCATCAATGAAATGAAAATGTACCCTCCTATATATATGTGCCAAATCTATACAAGGAAATATACACTTGTTGTCCAACATTGGTCAAAATTATAACATTGTACGTGGATATATTCTGTCCAAAAACATACTCCAGTTCCTAGAATATTTAAAATGTCCATAATCATTATTTTTCCACCACCAATAGAATGTCTGATACATGACGAAACAACTGTGTAAACTATGTTTTAACATGACCAAGTATAATTGTAATAAATTCTCACACCAAATGATCATGTTGACCGAAGTATTTCATATTTTGACAATGTTTTAACATTCCCCACATGGCTATGTATAAATTTTCCCCAAAAATGGGGTTTCAACCAGCATCACAACTATATTTAGGAGATTCCTCTTATACCTTCACAATCCCCAAAATATTTTTCATCTCACGTAACCTCTAATGAACTTATAACCCCCAAGATCATGGTTTACTATATCCCACCCCCTAACATCCGAAGAATTTTGGGACATCCTTAGCCAGGTAGACCTCATACATATCATCATTTATATAATACCATGGCTTTAGTCATAGGACCCCATATAAAAATATTCCATTTCTTCCTTATTGTGTAATTCTAAAATGAATGATTCTAATTTATTTTAAGATGTTAAACCTTTTAAATCATGTCTTATTTATTCAACATTTAAATGTATGTCATCTTTATTTCATGGAATGAAACTACATGGTCTCCAAAAAATTATATAAAACATGATTCTCATTAAATTGAGAAATGAATTGATGTGTGAGACCTACATCTTTGACAAATCCTTAGGGAATAAAAAACCATCCTTCCTTGTGTATGGGTCATACATGTGTATGAAATGAACAACCTCCATTACCAAGTGATTTTTAATTGAAATAAGCGTTTGTACTCAATATATTTCATTACAATAACCAAACTCTATGTCTCGAGAAACCTGAATCCCCATTTCAATTCAACAATTATTGAAAATGGCATGTAAAATACCCATGGAAAACTCGATCAAGAATATTCAATAATAAGACCTAGTTCCCATTTCATAATGTCACCGACAAAATTAACCTATCAACAAGAAGATGTCATTGTTTTACTATATTTTAAAACAACCTTGTTGTTTTTTCATGAATTCACCACAAAATGTGTTTTTCAACTAAAGACACATTAATATTCAAGATTAGACACATATATCTATGTAAGATATAATGAAATTTTAATTTCTTTCATTATAATCCTTTCTAACTCATTACATCTGAAATCCCAAAATTAAGAGATTATAATGCTCTTCCCATCAAGCTTGAGGATGGTGGAATCTTTCCATTATAGTCACCTTGGAATGGCCAAATACTAATATTTCTATCAAATCTAAATGACCTAAAATTATATCCCACTTTTAAATTTTTTATAAAATTAAATGTCACGGAACAATGACATAGATTGAAGATGTGGAACTATTTGAAAACATTTTCACTATAAGATGTTAAACCAAATGGTCTATGTCCTTATCACATGAGATTAAAATACATAATGCTTCATCCCTTGATAGATAATCCCCCTAACCATATGAAGCAATCATTTATTAAAATGTACCCTCTATTAAAATAACCATATTTTTGTAGGAGCAGTTTCCCTTTACTGGATAATTCCCATATAGATACACTATTCATTCTCAGACACCATTTCTTTAAAAAACCCCCTCATGGTCCTAAAAATTTAGATCTTAAAAAACAACACATCCATTGATATTAAAATATCAGAATTCATGAGGGTGCGTATGTCCTGACTATGCTGTAATACACCCTAGTTGTATTTTCAAGATGTATCCCAACATATGAACCTATAAACCATAGGATATCGTTATTTAACAATTTTGTAACATTTCAAAATTGATGTTTCATCAAGTACCCCAAAATAAATTTTTATCGACCGAAAAATATTCATATTTCGAATAGACATCCTCTATTCTCATAATTCTCTCTATTATTACATTAGAAATCATTTTTTTTAATATTCGCCATATCAATTCATCACATACTTGTTTTACATCATGTTTTAGGTCTATGAATCTCAATTTCATGAAATAGAATCCCGCTTGGAGTATCTAAGGAATGTCAGAATATTATTGGGTAACTATCCTTCATTGGGACGTCACTCCAAAATTCATGGTCAAAGATTAAATCAAACTAAATTAGAAGTCAAATTTTTTTGGCATACAAAAATATAAAAACCCCAAAATAATAGACACATTACTCAGAAGGATGAATATCGTCAAAGGGTACCCTAGGTAAAATTCATGTATAGGCTCTCTAGAACTATATTTTTCATGGTTTAAAAAATAATTGACAATGGAAAATATTAGAGTCACAAAACTTGTTAATATAAAAATATAAAAAAATAATCCTATGAAAAATCCAATTCCCCCCCCCCCCGCTTTTTCTTTATTATTGAAATTATGTAAAAAAAATAGGGAAATAATGTGAAATATGTAATATTTTTGGGCTTGTTCATGAAACACTTCTCAAAATCAAACTACGATCGTTGGGCCAAAGAGCCTAAGAAAACATTAGAGCATCTCTGCATCCCTATAACTATGGTTATGACTCATTGGCGCAAAAATATATTTCTATGCAAACAATCTTCAATGTTTTGTTATAATACCGTAATGATAATGGGGATGAAGACATATATGATTTTTATCAAAATCATTTTCATTAAGGTGGTAAAAGAATTGTAGAGGCATCCAATAGTTGGAGTCTCTCTATTAAACATTACATAAGATATTCAACACAACACTTTATCTGTTGGAAGACCTCCCAACCCTAGTAGAATCCTAATACCCTTAAGATGAACATCTATAATCTCCTCATCCTAATGGAGTCCCTTTGCTCTGGTTAGAATGATAATTGACCCCTCATTTTTTTCTATTTCTAACAAATGATGAATTTATTCGACCTCCCCAAGAGTAATCCATTTCTTTCTAATGGAGAAATATTTTATTAACAACAATATTTTATTATATGTTCTTATATTGTGACTCGTAATATCTCTATAATATTTAAATGATATACTTCATTGCATTTCAAATCAGACGTTACTCAAATCCACCATATCCCATCATGTTGTATAGTAATGGAGCTTAATGGATTCATGAGAATATGACTTAAATGGGAACCTTAGATATTATCTTCTATATATAATGACATGTGGTATAAAGGGAATTCTATGTCCCTAATTATGACATAGAACCACTTTTATAAGAAAATATGTATTTTATGTTTATCTCACACATTGATATACATTTCCTCTCTCTCCTTAGGATGACAATGAATTCACTTTCACATTATTGATGAATTGGTACAGAAGGTCATCTCTTGTTCCAAACAAATGATATTGATAACACTAGATAATGGATAGGACTCAATGTTATCCTCAAAAGCATATATGAAGGAATAATGAAGGGATGATTAAAGTGACTGGTGTCACTCCCTAGTTGATGGATTAGTTGATTGGGTGAATTACTCTAAGAAATTATCAACCCCAATAGTTTGATCGAGAATCTTATGATGTGGGGAATCATCTTGAGTCTGACCGGAGTGTGATAAATGATTATCATGCATATTCCCTATTCTAGGATCCCCTTGAGTCCGTGTTACATTTTCATTGGGGTGGGATGAACTTTGATTCTGTATTTATGCATTATTTTTGAAATATTCGTTATGTATAATGCTTCACAATAAATGTTTTCATGAATAAGACACATCATATAAAATTTCATTTCACAAAAATATGTACTCACATCCATCCAACTCCTACTATATGCTCAAACTATTATAAATAGGTGGGATGGTTAATAACTACAATCATTTCATTCAACATCTTGTCGAGATTTCTCATGTAAAATATTAAATTCACTATGCACTTCGTAGTCCTGCCCATGGGTACACATGAAACATTACTCTTTGTACCCATCACAACACCCTTTTCTGATGACTTGAGACCCCTAAAAGCTTCCTTAGAGATTGAAACAGGGTTAGAACTACCGATTGTATGTTCCTCCAGTGTATGAGATGAATACGAGATATCATAAGGAATTATATTCATTAGTATATGTTTGAGGCCATATAATGTTCACTTTACATTACCAAAATTGAATCCCTGTCTATAGTGGAGGGGGTAGATAATGTGGCCTCAGTCCTTAACACATCTCTGGAAAAAGGAGATAACTCACCACTGGAATACCAATTCATGTCTACAGCATTATGATTAGTTCTGTAAGGATCATCTACAATCTCATTAAGAGAGGTGAGAAAAGAAGATTACAAAACCTTAGAAATGATTATAAATTTTTTTTGATTAACGATGGCATAAATGTTACCGTAATGAATTACCATCACTATAGAAGAACTTAGACAAGGAATTAATTATCTATCTCTCCTAATTTTTCAATGGAGGATGTCCATATCTAGAATTCTCAATGAAATGTATTTGTGGAAGTAATTTAGATTCTCTAACCCAGTGGATGAGTTAGTTGGATGTTGGTAAACTACCACTTTAGTCATTTATATTTTTGGGAGTATCCATAGTTGTCGGTACACTATTAGGAACCTCTCAGACTGGACATTCACAAGAGGGGATATAATTATTTTCTGTAGTAAAATAAACTAGCAATCAAATCTATATGAATCATAGGCCTCACATATAACCACTCTAAAAATTTAGTTCACTAGAATGTTGTCTCTAAGGGAAATCATGTATGATCTTCATTCATCTAAAGTTTTTCCAACATCAAATAACATATCAATGGGTGGATCATGATTTTTAATGAATTTATACTCATTTAATAATTTTAAATTCTTTACAGTCTCACTAGGCATCAGGGACAAAGGTTGGACATGAGAAACGACCCGAAAAAATGGTAGTAAAAGACCCCAAGAACTACAGCTCCAATTAACATAACAAAGGAAATAATGTTGACTGTGTCTCATCCCTAACATACATATAATGGCATTGAAATTATGAAATGGGCCTTCCAGATGTGATCATATAGTAGGAATCCTTGAATGTTCACCAATATTGGGGCTTCATAACATATTTTTCTCCCCTATACTAGCATGGCTGCAATGAAAAATATCTTCATCCACACAACAGCATTGAAGTAACATAAAAATATTATATAGATACATAGAAACATGTCTATGAAGCCCAAATATAATTTACAATCATGGAAATTAGACTGGGACATGTATCCACATTGGTCATACTCACACATTTTCATGTTAGGGTGAAATTTATGAAGTATTCCTTGATTCCATTACAGGGACACCGCATAAGACATTATCAAGTGAGGATACTCACCTATGGGTCTAGAAACCATGAGTTCATGCCTCATGATGGATATCCTTCCTCAAGTGGGGGTATTCATTTTTAATGTCCCAACATTTCGTCAACATCTCATGAGCTAAAATGAGAATTTTTTTGACACATTCTTACATTGATTTCAGTGGGATGAATTCTTCAAATATATAATTAAGGATCAGAGCTAAAAAATTCATATGAACATACCACATGCTAACTCATACTTCTCCATTCATATTTTTTTAAATGATCATTCATGTGCTCCATCATCATAGTGATTCAAGAATCATGTTTATATTTATATATAAGTATTTAGGGGACACCAATATGAATTCATAAATTATGACCACATTTAGATTTGTTGAAAAATTATCATAGGTATGGAATACACAGTATGACAACATCCACTCTGGTCTGACACCCCATCCCGGGTGAAGGTCTGATTCTTCCCTATATCCCCCTAATTGGACTATCTTGGAAAATGAAAAGATATATTTGTAATGGTGTAGCTTATATTTTGGTCTATTAAACATCATATCTGGAGAAAAACTAACACGATGCGTCTAACATACCATTGATGATATCCCCGCAATAATTAATTAACATGTGTCAAAGATTTTAGTTGTAGTAATGGTAATCTATTATTGAAACTTCTAATGAGGGATTAAATATTTATCTCGAGCATGAATACATCCTTCAAATCTCTGCATCGATAGAGTTAAATATTGTTTCCCACAATATACTGACATAGATTATTCTTCAGATATGTTTCCATTTTTGGTAGAGTAATAATGTGTATGTTGTAGATATATGTCCCAAGAGTATCTAACATATCCCTCAATACAGTTTCTATCATGATCATTAGAAACTCTAATTATCAATGTGCTCATTTAACCAATAAAAATAATGATGAAATTAGTTATAATGTAAGTCTCATTTTGGAAATATTTGTTAGAATTTTTTAATGTTGGAAACGACAGGAACTCACATAGATCATTAACCCATGTGACCTCGTGCATGTCACTCACCCAAGATATCTCCAAAATGAAACTCACCCAGTTATACGTATTTACCATATATGTTCATACTTAGTCTAAAAAAAATTATATTTTGTGAATTAATAAAATGTAGAACAATTATGAAAAAAAATCAGGAAATTGAGGCAGCTTAGAAACAAGAAGAGCATCCGATTTGATATGAAGCAAAATTTATAAATTAATGAGACCCTAAAAACGGTAAACATGGGAACCTAGATTACATAAGTATCCTAAATATATGACCTATAGAGATATCATATTTGATTTCCTTGACTGTTTCATCCATTTCTGTCAGGATTGGACCCTCTAATTTTGATCGGACCCTATCCCATGGGTGTAGTTTTTTGGACACTCCTTTTTTTCATACGTTGAAATGAAAATGCATTAAAGAGAATAAAAAAAAGGAGAAAAGAAATTCAATGGTCACATGAATCACTGATGACCCCCTAGAAGTACCCTAAGAATAGATTCAGTGTGTATGGTTGACCCATAAATCTAGAGGTGATGTGCAAGCCCGAATGGCCATGTCACCCTGCGGTGTAGTTCAGGAAATAATTGCATATTATCTTGCATTATAAACTTGTATGTTATCATGTAAGACATACATGAATGAGCCTACCTCTTAACAAAAGGACATGTGATTCCTTAATGTTCTTCTACACCTAGTCCTTCACTCAGACCCTCAAAAATCATTTAAGTAGTTGTCCAATATACAACAGAAGAGGCAATTAATCGGTATATTGATATTCAATTCCTTACATCGTTTAAAATATAAGAAAATAAAATTGTAATCCATTTCCCTCCTTGTTGGAACGTACTACCGTGAAGGCCCTTTCCCAAAACAAGGACCTGATAGAGGCCCTTCCAAGAACACTTGAGGATACACAAGGACCCTATTGCAAGGAATCATCCATGTGTTGTTACCTAGGTGGTCCTTCACCAATAAACCATTATCTGATACGTTCATATCAACATGAATCTCCTCCTATCCACCAAGGTCCACCATGAATGAAACTTCATTGAATTTCCCATCCTTCACTTTGATGAGCTAGAAAAAAAGTATTTTTTTCAAGCTATTAATGGTTGAGATCACCATCCTTTGGATCCATATTTTAAGGTGGTCCGAATTTAATTATTTATACAATCTGATAGACATATAAAATTCGAGTAAGGTACACATAAGCGGGTCTCACATTCAGATATACATTCCTTCAGTTAGAGGTCTTCCACACCTGCCCTCCATGATGGGTTGGTTACTCAAGGTTCATGATGACATGATTCCCATCGGTAATTAGGACTGTAAACATTGATTCAATGACAAGGAAATTAAAGTCATCGATACTAGGTCTCAGGCCATTCCCTTAATAGTCATCTCTAAGTCTTGGGACCTCTAGTTCCATGCATGGAGGGAGAGAATCATGTATACCTTTACCTTTCATTATAATGACTTTTCCCCCTTGGTTCCCCATGAAAAAAGATTAGGGAATCCATATTTCTTCTTTCAATACTTATTACCCATTCCCTTGGGGTGTATCTAAATGAGCATTCAGACATGACTATATATGATATAATGTTGAGAGGTAACATGGACATCAAATCCCTTCAATCATCTTCAATATCCTTGAACTCTTCCACTGACTGAAGAAGGACTGTGTGGTATTCAAAATCTTATACTTCCTCTTGTTTGTCAAATTCTTGCAAGAATCGCACAATCTTAGAGGGTATATATGATATTGAAATCCACATTTTCTAATTCATGTCCTGGGAGAGTATCTTTTTCTGTATATTCCTATCACATTCCATCAAAGGGCCCCTATAAGAGTGGGTCATCAAGGACATGTATCTAACCAAATATTACATCCTCCTATGTAGTGTATGTCTTGAAATCGCTCATTTATCTTCAATTAATAAATATTCATAATAATACAACCCAAAGTTCTCCCCCTTAGTTGTGATCCTCAATGAAACCAAAAAATGTTGGCTTTGATTCATGTCTAGTGGGATACAGAGGATGCCACCATGAGGTCTGATACCAACATCCTAAAATAAAACCTAAATATATTTCATCTTAATTCCCATTATTGTCTTATCCGACATGGGATCCCATATCCCTTTGAGGTTATTTAAGCCGACTTGGAAAAATTCCAACACCAAAATTTATCTGGGAACATTTCACCTAGATTTCCTTTCTACATAATGTTAAACTACAAAATTTCATCCTTATCATAAGGTATTGATAGGTATGATGTTTCCCATTAAGTTTCACATAAAAACATTGTTTCATATTCCTTTCATGAGGATACATAGAAAGCTCATTTGTAGGTCAGATCTAGATTTCAAAAAAACACTTATCTCATTGGATGATGATATAATCCCGATCTCCCTACAATGTGGCTCATATTCAAAATCATAATAATAAACTATAAAATAATATCCAATACATTCATAAAAGTGTACCGTTGGTGGAGAAACTATGATACATAATGATATAATCATCAATTAATAAACCCAAATACTCACAGATGATTCTAAAATTCCATGCATGATAATAATTGATTGTTGATTAATTGGTAAACCACATCATACATGGGTTTTAATGAATGATTCAGAAACATATTATAATTAATTAGAAGATTAACCAAGAAGGAAATAATTCTCATAAAATGTGAGTGATTATCTCAACCTCCCAACCTCTCAATAAATTTGTGTTCTTAAGTAATGTTGGTGATGTTATCAAATGAGCCACATCAATTCCATTGTATTTCCATGAATCATCCTAGATATGAGAATTAATGGGGGTGTTGAGTTCCAAAAATAAAACTCATTGGAAATAAATCAAATGGTTTTTGGGTGTATGTTTCTGATATGTTGGATGTTCCACCAAAATGACAAATTTTCTTTCACTCCCCAAGGGGAATTTAGGGAAGAAACAACCATAAAATTAATAACCACCTTCATGGTCACCAATACTATCCCATAAAAATTTACCTATATTTATTATCTCAAAATAAATAATATATTATGGGATATATAATCTCATTCATGTTATTATATAAAGATTAGCATTCCATAGAATCATTTTTCATGGTTACTGATATTATTCATCACATGCTTTCAACTACTTCTTGAAAAAGGTCATCAGTACCATTGTTTTCCATTAAAAAATACATATAAAAAGGATATCATTAATAACATAGATTTAATACAATATTCAAATATACAAGTATAATATAAAATTAATTATTCAAATTTTTCTATATTAATAGAATAATCTAGACCTTAACCCCATATCTTCTTATGAGGTATATTCTCGTGAATATGGGGAAATTATTTTGAATAGTGTCTTATTACCTTATAGTTATAACACTGAATATCATCCTTTTTAACTTTAAATGTTCATCATTTTCTCTGGTGAAACTTAACTCTACACTTATTATAATCCCATAATCCCTTCAAGAAATTCTTAGGAAGATTCTTTCCACAATTATCAATGTCGGAATATCAATATTTCCCTTATTCGATTTATCTAACTTTTTCTCTACCATACCCTTCATGGATTTCATCCCTTAGAATCCATAAGACATTGATTATTATATTTCATTAATAATATAAAATAAAACTAATTGATTTTTTGATATTCTAATACACATCAAAGGCTTGGATTATTCCCTTCAACGAAACGGTAAATCTTGTACTCTCTGTTTCTTATGTAATACATTGTATAACAAGTTAAAATTTTAAATGTATCTTTATACTCTTCAACACTTTCTTCACAGTTATTCTTTATGCTATGTATCTTTCTATTCATTGCAATTTTCTCCCCATGAGATAAATATTTGTTGAATAATGTGTACTTAAAAGAATTTCATTCCATGATTTATATTTATTCTTCCTCTGTAGTATTCTAGATCAATTACCACCATTGTTCCACATCACCTTTGAGTCAATATATTTCAAGGGTGACCTATTCATCTTCATTAAATCCCAACTCTATAGATATCTTATCCAATGACATAATCCATTACTCACATGCAGTTAGATTAATTGTCCCACTAAATGGTGGTGGCTTCTATCACATAAAGTAATCTGACATAGGAAAGTCTCATTGTTGAATAGGTTCATCCCTACAGGAAAGAATATTTTTCATAACATAATTATGATTCCCTAAAGAGTCGTAATTTTCATTATTCCAATACCGTCAACAGTGGTTGCTCAATAGGTAAATCTCTGCATTGTCCATGTCTGTTGGAAATATTCCACATTCTAGGAAAAATAACTAAATAATGGAATGTAGTGTACAAGAACATGTCAATATTAATCATAATATATAATACTAATAATACTTAAATATTTATCATAAATTGAATATTTTTATGAATTTTTAATCTCAAAATCATAAACATATTTTCTTTGGGATATTGTTCTACACTTATCATTAAATTATATATTTGTGTTGTGGATTCATAATCTTTGATTTCCTAAATCTATATCTTAGGGTTTATACTATGATTCCTCTGATACCAATGGTAAAGGCTTCAAATCCTAAAGCCGAGAGTTAGTGCCATAAATTATTTTATTTAGAATTATTACATGTAATCATATCATGATGGAAAAAATAAATTATTAATAATTATATATTAGATATAGATATAAATTCCATTGTTAATTAGTAATATAAAATTATACATAATAAATAAAAAAACTTCTAAACTTCCTTGAAATTCATTGCATGAATTAATATTCATTTCATGGAGAAAAAACAACACAATAACTGTGATCTAAAATTCTCAGTAAGAGTTATGTATAGTGGAAATTAAAATGAATCAATGAGCATCATCAACATTGAATAACAGATAACTGAACACACATGCCATTTAATCAATAAACTGAGAATAAAATGAATCAATATATTTTTTCACGGAGAACATATAATGAAAAATAATAACTAAATGTTGAATGAAGGAAAGGATTAATTATTTTAAATCATGTATCTGGAACATAAAAAATTACCATGAATCCATTTCACCGTACAACTTGGTTTATAGGTATTTTTTTTAATTATACTGTATCTATGTTTCCTCATGCGATTATTGATTCATTGAGGGGATATATATAAATGGGCCCCACCCATGTCTATCTATACAAAGAATAAATCATATATCGTATAATAAATTAAATTACTAAACAATATTCCTTATCATAAAATATATATATTGCATAATTGATACATTATTAACATTATTTTCTCAGTTTTTCAAATAACATTCAAATTAAACACCATATTTAAAAAATGTATATATATTAGATAATAATAATATAAAAGAAATATGGATATTTAAGAAAAATTAAATTCTAAATGAATTTTGATCCTAAATAAATCCATAGGAATTATATACACCATATGAAAATAATTTGGTGTGTAACATTAAAATATTCCTTAATGAAGTGAAAATGAGATTCATCCCCTTATAATTATCAAATCATTGATGTCAACATTAATCAAATGAATAAATTATTTGTATTCAATTTAAATATAAACAAAACAAGTATAAATACAACATATGGTTATCATAATCCATTTCAACCATTAAATAATCAATAAAATATATGTTTTATCCTATTGGATGGAAATAAAATAAAGAAACCCCTTATCACTTTACATTTTATCCAATCATATTCCCCAAAATATTAATAGTCATAAAATTAAATATTTAAAAAAATATATAATGATATTCATTATATGATATAACATAGGTTTATAACTCCACACAAAATAAATAAGGGGTGAATAAGTTATATCTCGTAGAAATAAAAATGAGACAAGAAACCCTTACCTTTCACATATTTCTATTAGAGCATTCTATAACATCATATATAATTGTTTAAATATTGTTATTAATTTATACCATAATATTTATGATATAATATTTCTTCCTATTATATTATCTTATCACCAATTAGTTATAAATATTCCATTATTACCATAGTTTTAAGGGTTAGCTGCTTCATTATCTGATGGATGTTTTTTCATGTAAGTCTCAGTAATTGTGCATAGGATATATTTCTTTTATAATCAGAATGATATTAAGGAAATATATATATCATATTTATTTTTTAAGTAAATTTTTTAAAATCATTCTTGAATGTTGAACACGGAAAATTAATTGCATTGCATTGTAGAGATTGTAGGTCATACGTACGCATGAGCAACATTATAATTCCCTTTATGGTGAAAGGGTAAAGAATTAAATGATATATAAATTTATCCAGAATAAATATAATGAAATTATTTTAATATATCTTTATTATGTCCACATTATACAAATCTAGTTAATGTGGTGATGGAAAACAAATAACACCATGGTGTGGAGATGGTTAGTTGTACACACATGCCCGTAGTGATTTGATTATTCATATGATTGATAAAAGATAGAATATAGTTGTAACATAATCATAATAACATATAAGAATATATATTGTACTATAAATATAAATTTAGGATGGAAATAAAAAATTAAAATTAAGTGGAAGAATAAATGAACTGCAATGAATTGGTAAAAACGATTAGCTCCTCTTCGACGAACATTCTTTTGATATATTATTAAAAGAAATAGGATTGATATTTCTGGAAGGAAAATTCCTAAATAAAATGTTTAATTAAGTTTATAATATTAATAGCCTTGTTATGGTGGATTTATAAGGCTCAATGTTGTGTTAATAAGTGGAGGAGGTGGTTCTAATTTATTATTGACGTGTCAAGCACAATTGAAAAATCTCAAAATATTAAATTAATACAAATTAATTTTTTAATTGGATATTGATCGTAAATGAGTTATTTATAATATAAGATTATTATTTTTTAAATACATTTATAAAATAATTATCATAGAATTTTAGGTCACATTATCACCTTTATCTTCTATTTTAATTCGTTATTTAATATCTTTAACTCTTACCAGGACAAAATGGATTTTTACTCATCGATGGTTAATATGATGACTATAACATGTGAAACTAACTATAAGTGGATCATTTATGATATTTTAAAACATATACCTATAATTTTTGTTAATTTAAAATTTTTTAGGATTTTTATGTCATTTAATAAAATATTATATATTTTAAAGTATCATTAAATTCAATTTTAACACAATTCTTTACTTTGAATTAAAAAAATATGACTATAAAATTATATATTATAAAAAATTCAAAACAAAAATATATAACGTCGAAAGTGAATCTAAAAATCATTTATTACTTTAATTATCCCAAATTATATTTATTTTTATATTTTCATTATCATTTATTTGATATCTCCTTTAATAAAATAATTATGCATCACTTTTGTGAAAGTATTTTAGGTAACTATTTCTTCCCTGACAAATTAAAAAATAAAACCATGATGAATATAAATACATTATATGTAAAAAAATATTTTCATTAGAATATATATATTTCATGATATTATATTAAAATTTACATTCTTATAAAATCATTAGTGTGACATGATTAACATTTCATCAAGTAAAATACAAAAAGGGGAATTATGTTATACAAGTGGCTCTATGATTTTGTAAATTAGACATAATGATTATTTTGGCTGAAAATAACTGATGCATTAAAATTATTTCAATTTTAAGGGTAATTATCTAATCCTTAACATTATTAATTTTTCTCTTACCGATTTACTATTAACTATTGTAATAATACATATTATGTTTACTATTCATATACTCCAAAACTAATAGTGATATATCTACTAAATTTAATTCCTTTATATTACGAATATGGTTTCAATATCTAAATATTCAAAATATAGAAATAGCTGAAATAAATTGAAAATTAATTTTAGAGTTGTGGTGAGAAAGCCACGTTTTAAAGTGAAAATGTTATAAAGTATGTAATTTTTTTATATCCAAAATCAACATGAAAAATATTTCAATCAAACTTTTTTTAATTAATAAATGAATAAAGGATCTAATTTTTCTTCAAATCCAAATAAAAAATTTAACATAACATTATATATTAATTAGATGAAATTTTTTTGAACTATTAAAATGATTTATTTTTATCTATTCATCATAAAATGAAACATATCAGAAAAATAAAAAATATTCACACCAAGAGTCTTTTAATATTATTTAGAAAATAAATTTTATTTCATCAATATAGTTTATAAATTTTTATGAATTTATTTTTAATAAAAATGATCCATTAAAAGGTGTAATAACCAACTTTGGAAAATATTGCTTTTGGTGTTGAATTGGATTTGGTCTTATCTTATGCATATCCAATATATTGGATGAATTTTCAAACATATAACTGAAAATATAACATATAAATTTCAGAAACTCTTTATTAATAATCATTCCCACTAATTTAATGGCAAGGTTATGTTGATGAAATAGAAATATTTCATTTTCCATTTCAGCTGGTTGTAGTGTGAAATGTATAAAATCAAATAAATTAAATTTATTTTAAAAGAGACATACAATAAAATCTTCCGGAGTTAAAATTTATGTATGCTTTTTGGATTTGAATAACTTATTTATTTAGAAATTTTTTAACAAATGGGATCAAGAAGGGTGGAAAAGAGAGGAGATTTTATGGCCTTATTAAATTGTGAGAGAAGACCCACATTGATCTATTGAAAATAAATTATCCCACCCATGTTTTTTCTGAAGCCTAAAACATCAAAAAATAATTATTTTCAATACATAGATGTTACTAGGTCAATATATGATCACAAAAAATGAATAATGAAATTTTTGATAGTTTTGGACCCCTTATCCTTTTTGTTTAACTCCTGGAAAACTTGTGCAATGGCCCGGACCCCTCCGGTCCATTCCTTTTTTGAAATCGATGTGGTCAACACGACGCGCGTTATAATGAGAATTTTTTAATACTGATGATAACATAGAAATATGTTAAATAAGAATGATGATGACATAAATTGTGTGATAAATTAAACTTAAAAGATAAAAATCATGATAAAGTGATTTAATGGGTGTTATTATTATTAATGATGTGAAGTGGGAAGGTGTGTGACCCATTAGACATTGATAAATGAAACATGTGGTTTATTATTAATTGAGTAATTTTTGAAATTAAATTTAAATAATAATAATGGGTGTTGTGTTATTAATATTTTTTTATAATATAAATGATAAAGATAAATTAAGGAAATGAGTCATGGTATTTATTGCAAACAAATAAATGAGGATGCGCAGTGGAAGCATGGTGGTGCATTAATAAAATTTAAGGTGAGTTCGTTATTATTATTATGTTAAATAGTAATAATAACGGTGGTGTAAAAATATGTTGGGTTTATTAAATTTAATGGTTTTAATTTAATAAAAGTGGTTTCAATTTAATCGTTGTGAAATAAAAATAAATAGAATTAGATAATTAAATTGACAGATATTATGCGACATTGACGTGGCATGGTCAGATTCAGATATCCAACGGGGGGCTTTAACGGGGTTAATGCGATGAGCGTAAATATTATCATTATTTAAAATAATAACGGTGAAGAGTTAATAAAATTTGTTGATAAATTGTTATTATTATTATTGATTAACAATAAATAACAATGATGGCATAAAACTATGTGTGAGAGGTTAATGAAATTAAATGTATTAAAAAGGCGTTGAATATGTAAGTTATATTAATTTTTTGTTTTGTCATTTAATTCAATTAAATGAATTGGTATTGAGTCGCATGGAATGGTTTTAGTTTAATATGATAATAATTATGGTAATCTAATTTAATGGTATTAAATTAGAAACTTAATGATGGGTGTTATTAATATTAATTTTATTAATAATGACATTGAAGTGAGATTGGAGAGAGAAAGGGTTTAAATGAAATAATGATTTATAATTTAATGCAATAGGAAAAATAAGTTAAATTAAAAAGGAGATCTATAAGGGGTGGGGCCTGGTTGACATGGAGTAAAGGAGACGCACCATTTTGTTTTGGTGGTGGCGTGGGAATGAGTAGCCTCATTAGTAAGATATCATAATTATATATCATAATAATGATTAAAAGATTCTAATGAATAAATATATATATATAAGGAGTCAATCATGGGAGGCTTATACGCTACAAATAGGATGAGCGTGGGTTTTTTTTGAGGGGAAAAGAAAATAAAATGGTTAAATAAAATAATAATAAATTAATAATGTTATTATTTTTTTTGTTTGGAAAAATGTGTTTCGTCCACAACATCTTTGTGCGGCCTCGGTTTCCTGAACCGTTAGCGGCACTGGGACCCTGACTACGAGATGGAAATTATGAGTCCAATATTTGATGACTTTTTCAGGTTTTTGGATCATGTACCCGAAACGCTCGTAAATTAATATATTTAATAATATTATTAAATCTTCGACCCGTCATAACTTCTGCGTGCGACATCCGATTGAATTCTCGTCAGTGGCGATGTGATCCTATAACTAATACGATCGATTCAAGTCTAATGTTGGATATTAAATTATGGTTCGTGGCTTGGGTCCACGAAACACCCAATAATAATAATATCATAATTATTACGGGATCTTGTATCCAACGTATCTTCCTCATACGGTATCGGATTGGCGAACCATCTGTGACGTTGCAACCCTGAAATTATGATGGTCATTTTAAGACCAATGATGAATACCTTTTTATGAATCATGTCTCGGGTCAATTAAAAACCTATTATTAATTGAAGTTATTATTATCATTAAACGCATGGAAAACGTGTGAGGTGTCGTGTATTGACCAGTCAAGCAACATAACAGTTTTACGGTCACGTCATGTATTCATTAATACATGTCGCGTACTATTTTACCCTTTAATTGCATATATAAGAGAGGTTCACAAGTTATTTATAGTCCTCTATTCTTCTCCACATGGCGACGCTCCTGGATGATCTAGAATCCTTCCTCTTAACTTCTTCATCTAGACTCCGATCGTCGATCCGTCAGTGACTACGGGATCATGTCAGTGAGGAGAACATCATACACCCTATTCCGTTCCCTCTTCTTCGAACTCCCCTCCACAGTTTCCAACCGAGTAGACTATTGATAATTGACGGGAATGACATTCATTGATGAACAACTCTAAAAACGTATATTAAACCTCTGTTCTTGTATTCTCTTTCAGATCATACTTCTTCTGTTTTCCTTCCATGCAATGGCTTGTGATCTCCGTGTGGAGGGAGTTTCTTGTGTTGTTGATTCGGTGGTTCTGTTACATCCTTGGTGGGTGCAGTCATTCTAGGAGAATCCTTGTGATCGTGTTGGTCGTGTTCATAGAAGGACATCAGAACCTATTGAGGTTGGGATCTTACCTTCGTCTCACTAAATTGTGCGTCATGCGGGGTGGGTGTCCTCTTGTTTTCAGGAGAAACAGTTGAACCAATAAATGAAGATAATAACAGGTTCAAGAACAGGGATGGGGAAGTTGTTATGTTAATCTTTGTATCCTGTGATATTATGTTGTGAATGTAATAGGCTTATTCCTACTAAAAATCACGGTCTTTTGGGGCCTTTGCTTGCGCAATTAAATGTTGCCCAATATTTCTAGACCGTTTTTGTCAATGGAACTTTGTTGAATGTGGAAATTGGTTGATCACGTAAAGTTGTCTGATTAAATACCTAGAACCCTTGTGTGATCACCCCGGTTGAACAAAATAGAATAATGAATGTGTGGGTGTTGGCTTGGATACGTGGCATGTGATGGGGGTGTTTTGTGGGTTGTTGTGGATCGGGTGAGCAGCGGGGCTGCGATTGACTTGGTTGTGGGTTGGTGTGAATGTTATGATGGTGACGGGCAGCGGGGCTGCGATAAGTGGTATTAAAGGGATAATGATGTACAGGTTTCAGTGTGATTGTGGTTATGGTGGACGGCAGCGGGGCTGCATGGATGGGCTTGAATGTGAACGAACTATGGGTTGTAAATAATATATAAATGCGGATGAGTTAATGAATGGTTGGACGTGGTAATGAAACAGGATTAAAAATCAATGGGGTTGGTTGGTTAATAAGAAGGACTTGGTTGTGTTGTTTGTGTTTTCCTAACATGATTTGTGGATGGTAGGGATATTTTTTATGAACGATTGATGTGGTTGGTTGTGGATAGTTTCCCAGTAGTTAAGGAACTAAATAAACTAATTCTGGTGAAACGTGAAATCCTAAATGGGGTTGGGGTTGTATTTTGTATGCATGCTTCGTGGAATAAGTGCCGAGGCATGTGCTCGGTTTCTCTTTTTAGAATCCATAGGTTGGGATGACAGTTTGGTATATATATATATATATCTGTATCTTTGTGTTTTGACGCACCCCACTCATGTTGAGAACATAGTGCCGAACACTCCCATTTCCTGGAAGAGGGTGTTTTCCCATAGTTACTAGCTCCTTCCTGCTCCTTCTTCACTAGGCTGTGATGACTTGAGGCAACCTTACACCTAAGACCCTTCATATAGGTTTCGATTGGGGTGGTTTTATCCGAAGACTCTTCAGGAAGGTTTTACTGTTTCCCAAGAATCTTCGGGATGAGGCCCGGGTATGTACGGGCGGGATACATGGTTGTGAGGCCCAGGTGTGTGCGAGCGAGATGTATGGTTTTTGAGGCCCAGGTGTGTGCGGGTGGGAAGATTGTGGCAGCGGTAGGACGTTTGTCGTTAGGAAGAGCAGCTAACTAATGGGAAATGGTGTGGGGTGCCCAATAATCTTGTTCTTATATACAACTACTACCTGTTGTGATTATGTTTTGGGGAGTGTGGCTAGTGAGGTTGGGTGGATATATTTACCTGCTAGGTTTCTTTTGTTGGTCTCACGGGACATTAGGATGTCTCCCCACCTGTGCACGAGAGCTTTAGGTTTCCCTACTGAGTATACTTGTATGCCCACCCTATGTTTACTTTCAGGTTTCCAGGAGGACTACCAGGGCCGTGCGGGACCCTACTAGTTGGGAAAATTGAAGTTGTTCAAGTTACTGTACACTTGTTTCTTTTAGTATTGTACTTTTGAGCTTTCTTTTACATGTACCTTTTTTCATAACTATTTAAACATGCATGTGGGAGTGGTTTGGGTTTATTTCTATACACTTGTTCTTTTCCTTTTTGGTGGTTGACTTGTCCTATTTCCCGATCATAAATAATAAAAATGGTAATGCCTCCCATATTTGTGAAAACTCATACCCTTGGTACTAGTCACCACCCCGGGGCCTACTGGAGGCAGGACTCGGGGGTCATTATCTCCCTTTCACCATCGCCAGCTCAGGAGGTGCATCTTTGGTGGGAGGGGGTCGTGATAGAATGGTATCAGAGAAGATGGTTGAGAGATAGGATGAAGTATGGAGTTAAGTACAGTAAGGTTTTCATGGGATGTTAGGGCAATAATTTTGGTTAATCTTGGTGCGTGACATTAGCTAGGGAATACCGGCTCGGACACAGGATTTTAGGGCCCCCCGTGATCCGATGCAAGGACTCTAAGCCTACCGAACGACCAAGTGATACGACATTGATTGCAGGGTAGAGACCCTAGGGAAGGTACATGTATCATCATGATTGTGTTTCACTTGATTTGGGTGTTCTGGGAATGAAATTGAAATAAACTGATAAAGTGAATCCCTGATAACATTCCTTACTACTTGGGCTTAGGCGATCATTGTTTATCATACAGCTACAACACCTGGTCGTCGTCCCCGGGTGGCTCAGATGGCCAAGGCCCTGCAGATTTAGGTGATTGATCAGTTGAGGATTGACCGAGAGGAGGAAGATATCCAGTGACAGAAGACTCTCCGTTCTTTCCAGCGGTAAACCCTCTAGAAGTATGAGGGTAGTACTTCGAATACAAAGACGGAGGGGTGGCTTGAGGAGATAGGGATCACATTTACCTTGATTCGTGCTCTGAGGGAGTACTCGGTTCCCCTAACAGTCAGTCAGCTGAGAGGTGCGGCGCAACAGTGGTGGGAGCTCTAACTCGGAGAGAGGATAAATGTAGAGGTTTCATGGGCTGACTTTGAGACGGAATTCCGAGAGGAATTCTTTTCTTCCATGATCAAGGAGGAGAAGCGATAGGAGTTACTCTCACTTCAGCAGGGGAGTATGTCAGTACGAGAGTTGGGGATCATGTTCAAGGATCTCATGCGCTTTGCTCTGGATCTCTTTCTGGATGAGGATTCACGGGCGAGACGTTTGGAGGAGGTGCTACGTCCTTCGCTTCAGTATGTTGTCACCCCCATCACCCTTCCGACTTACATGGCAGTACAGAAGAAGGCAGTGGTTGAAGAGAGGATGCACTCGCAGGGAGGTTCCCCAAGTGAGTGGATCCAGCCAGGTTCGTCGAAGGGGAAGGTAGTCAGCAGCAGGTCTCCTCGACGGGACCTTCCAGGTTCAGGCTAGTAGGGAGCAGGCCCCAGAAGTTCCAGTTCAAATCATCGGGTCCTCGTCCCTTTTTCAGGAGCCCAGGACCGAAGCATTTCTCTTGTGGAGGTTTCAGGAACATTGAGAGTTGGTGCCTAACCCAAGCATAGTACGGTAGAGGTGGGAAGGTTCGGAGCCCGCCTCAGCAACACCTGTTGCCGACAAGACCCTTCTAGTAGCAACATGCTCCAGTCCCTCTGAGGGGAGATGGAGCATGTGGTGGCCAGCGACAAGGAGTTCCTAAAGGATCCCAACTAGTACGTGGTCGAAGAGGCAGACATCAACAAAGAGTCATAGGTGCTGGGCGTGGATTCTTGAATGCAGTAGAGGCGGCATGTCTAGAAGGTCCAGGGATTGATAGAGATGTGCTTGGGTTTTCTTGAATGTTCTCCTTTATGTTTTTTTGGGAGCATTACACTCTATTGTTGGAACTCTATTTTTCTCATTCTTGGGGATTGTACCTTGTTTATGTGAGTTTTAATTCTATGTTGTTTCCCTCATTCCTTTAAATGTGTGTAAAGAGTCCTAACATTTGGGGAAAGTAGGATCTAATCCCTAATCGAGACGCATTAATGTGGATGTGATTAAACCCATGCAAGGGAGTCAGTGCCGCCTAAAGTGGATAATATCTCGACATGGGAGAAGGAATTCCTCAAGACATGTGTTTAGGCAATTTATTGTTGTTTTGTAAGGTGTTGGGGGTAGTGTATGTTTGGAAAATCCTAATATATGGAACTCGGAAGACTTAATTCCTAATCGAGATGCATTAATGTGGATGCGATTAAACCCGTGCAGGCGATTTAGTGCTGCCTAAAGCGGATAATATCTCAGTATGGGAGAAGGAATTCCTAGATCATATAATTAGGGTTGTCGATTGTTTCCTATTATGAAAAGCGCCCTGAGAGGTATCTTGCGAGGTGGTTGTTCGGATCCATTATTTCCTTATGGGTTCGTTTTTAATTCTTGTGGCTGAGAATGTTTTGAGAGGTATCTGATGTCATGGCCCAGACCCCTCTGGTCCATTCCTTCGTTGAAATCGATGTGTTCAACACGACACGTGTTATAATGATAATTTTTTAATAATGATGATAACATAAAAATATATTAAATAAGAATTATGATGATATAAATTGTGTGATTAATTAATCTAAAAAGAGAATAATCATGATAAAATGATATAATGGGTGTTAATATTATTAATGACGTGAAGTGGGAAGGTGTGTGACCCATTAAACGTTGATAAATGAAACATGCAGTTTATTATTAACTGAGTAATTGTTGAAATTAAATTTAAATAATAATAATGGTTGTTTTGTTATTAATATTATCCATCATATAAATAATAATGAGAAATTAATGAAATGATTCATTGTATTTATTGAAAACAAATAAATTAAGATGCACAGTGGAAGCATGGTGGTGCGTTAATAAAAATAAAGGTGAGTTCGTTATTATTATTATGTTAAATAGTAATAATAATGGTGGCATAAAAATATGTTTGGTTTATTAAATTGAATGGTTTTAATTTAATAAATGTGGTTTCAATTTAATCAGTGTGAAAAAATAGAATTAAATAAGTAAATTGACGGATGTTATGCGACATTGATGTGGCATGGTCAGATTCAGATATCCAACGGGGTGGTTTAATGTTGTTAATGCGATGAAAGTAAATATTATCATTATTAAAAATAATAATGGTGATGAGTTTATAAAATAAGTTGATGAATTGTTATTATTATTGAAAAACAATAAATAACAATGATTGTGTAAAACTATGTGCGAGATGTTAATGAAATTAAATGTATTAAAAAGGGGTTGAATATGTAAGTTATATTAATTTTTGTTTTGTCATTTAATTCAATTAAAGGAAATGGTTATCAGTCGCATGAAATGGTTTTAGTTTAATATGAGAATAATTATGGTAATCTAATTTAATGGTATTAAATTAGGACTATAATGATGGGTGTTATTAATATTAATTTTATTAATAATGACGTTGAAGTGAGATTGGATAGAGAAAGGGTTTAAATGAAATAAAGATTTAAAATTTAATGCAATAGAATAAATAAGTTAAATTAAAAAGGACATAAATAAGGGGTGGGGCGTGGTTGAGATGGAGTATAGGAGAGGCACCATTTTGTTTGGTGGTGGCGTGGAAATGAGTAGCCTCATTAGTAAGTTATTATTATTATATATTATAATAATGATTAAAAGATGATAATGAATATATATATATATAAGAAGTCAATCACGGGAGTCTTATGCACTACAAAGAGGTTGAGCGTGGGTTTTGTTTTAGGGGAATAGAAAATAAAATGGTTAAATAATATAATAATAATATAATAATGTAATTATTATTTTTCTTGGGAATACCGTGTTTCGTCCACAACTTCTTCGTGCGGCCTCGGTTTCATGAACCATTAGCTGCAGTGGGACCTTGACTACGAGACGGAAATTATGAGTCCAATATTGGATGTATTTTTTGGGTTTTCGGACCGGGTACCCAAAATGCTCGTAAATTAATAGATTTAATATTATTATTAAATCTTCGACCCTTCATAACTTCTGCGTGCGACGTCCGTTTGAATTCTCGTCAGTGGCGATGTGATACTATAATTAATACGATCGATTCAATTCTAATGTTGGATATTAAATTATGGTTCATGTCAAGGGCCCATGAAACACCCAATAATAATAATATCATTATTATTACGGGATCTTGTATCCAACGTATCTACCTCATAGGGTATCAGATTGGCAAACCGCCTATGATGTTGCAACCCTGAAATTATGATGGACATTTTAAGACCAATGATGAATACCTTTTTAAGAATCATGTCTTAGGTCAATTAAACACCTATTATTAATTTATGTTATTAATATCATTTAACGCATAGAAATCATGTGACGTGTCGTGTGTTGACCATTCAAACAGTGTAATAGTTGTACGGTCACGTTGTGTATTCATTAATACATGCCATGTACTATTTTACCCTTTCATTGACTATATAAGAGAGGTTCAAGTGTTATTTACAGTCCCATCTTCTTCTCCACATGGAAATGCTCCCAGATGATCTAGAATCCTTCCTCCTAACTTTTTCATCCAGACTAGTATCGTCGATCCGTCAGTGACTGCGAGATCGTGTCATCGAGGAGAACATCGTACACCCTGTTTCGTTCCTTCTTCTTCGAACTCCCCTCCGCAGTTTCCAACCGAGTAGACTGTAGATAATTAACAAGAATGACAGTCTTTGACAAACAACTCTAAAAAGGTATGTTAAACCTATGTTCTTGTATTCTATTTCTGATCCTACTTCTCCCGTTTTCTTCCATGCCACAACATGTGATATCCTTGATGAGGGAGTTTCTTGTGTTGCTGATTCGGTGGTTAAGTGACGTCCTTGGTGGGTGCATTCATTCTGGGAGAATCCTTGTTATCGTGGTGGTCGTGTTCGTAGAAGGACATCTGAACCTGTTGAGGTTGGGATCTTACCTTCGTCTCTCTAAATTGTGCATCATGCGGGGTGGGTGTCCCCTTGTTTTCATGAGAAACGATTGAACCAATAAACAAAGATAATAACTGGTTAATGAATAGGGATGGAGAATTTGTTATGTTTATCATTATATCTTGTGATATTATGTTGTGAATTGAATAGGCTTATGCCTACTGAAAATCGCAGTCATTGGGGGACTTTGCTTGCGCAATTAAATGTTTCCCTATCTTTCTAGACCGTTTTTGTGAATGGAACTTTATTGAATGTGTAAATTTGTTAATCAAGTAAAGTTGGATGATTAAATACCTAGAACCCTTCTGTGATCACCCCGGTTGAACAAAATGGAATAATTAACATGTGGGTGTTGGCTCGGATATGTGGAATGTGATGGGGGTGTTTTGTTGGTTGTTGTGGATCTGGTGAGCAGCGGGGATGCGGTTGACTTGGTTGTGATATGGTGTGAATTTTATGTTGGTGACAGGATGTGGGGTTGCGATTAGTTTTATTAATGGGATAATGATGTATGGGTTTCGGTGTGATTGTGGTTATGGTGGTCGGCAGCGGGGCTATAGGGATGGTCTTGAATGTGAACGAACTATGGGTTGTAAATAATAAATAAAAGTGGAAGAGTTAATGAATGGGGGGGGGTGTGGTAATGAAACAGGATTAATAATCAATGGGGTTGGTTGGTTAATAAGAAGTACTTGGTTGTGTTGCTTGTGTTTTCCTAACTTGAATTTTGGATGGTAGGGATATGTTTGACGAAAGATCGATGTGGTTGGTTGTGGATAGTTGCCTAGTAGTTAAGGAACTAAATAAACTAATTCTGCTGAAACGTGAAAACCTTAATGGGGTTGGGGTTGTATGTTGTATGCATGCTTCGTGGTAGTAGTGCCAAGGAATTTTCTCAGTTTCTCTGTTTTGAATCCATAGGTTGGGCTGAGTGCTTGGTATATATATATATATATATCTATATCTTTGTGTTTTGACGCACCCCACCCATGTTGAGAACTTAGTGCCGAACACTCCCATTTAATTGGAGAGGGTGTTTTCCCATAGTTACTAGCTCCTTCCTTCTTCTTATTCCCTAGGATGTGATGGCTTGAGGCGACCTTAAAACTAATACCCTTCAGGTAGGTTTCAATTTGGGTGGTTTTAGCCCAAGACTCTTCGGGCAGGATTTTCTATTTCCCAAGAATCGTCGGGATGGGGCCCAGGTGTGTCCGAGCAGGATAGGTGGTTGTGAGGCCCAGGTGTGTGCGGGTGGGATACATGGTTGTGAGGCCTAGGTGTGTGTGGGTGGGATATGTGGTTTTGAGGCCCGGGTGTGTGCGGGTGGGATGTGTGGTTTGTGAGGCCCAGGTGTGTGCGGGCGGGGAGAGTGTGGCAGCGTCAGGACGTTCAGCATTAGGAAGAGCAGCTAACTAATGGGAAATGGTGCAGGGTACCCAATACTCTTGTTCTTATATACTACTACTACATGTTTTCATTATGTTTTGGTGAGTGTGGCTAGTGAGGTTTGGTGGATAGATTTCCCAACTAGGTTTCTTTTTTTGTTCTCACGGGACTTTAGGATGTATCCCCACCTGTGCACGAGAGCTTTAGGTTTCCCAAATGAGTATACTTGTATTGTCACCCTGCATTTACTTTCGGGTTTCCAGGAGGACTACCAGGGCCATGCGGGACCCTACTAGTCGGGACAGTTGGAGTTGTTGCTGTTGTTGTACACTTGTTTCTTTTGGTATTGTACTTTTGAGCTTTCTTTTACTTGTACCATTTTTCAGAACTATATAAACATGCATGTGGGAATGGTTTGGGTTTATTTATATACACTTGTTCTTTTCTTTTTGGTGGTTGACTTGTCCTATTTCACTATCATAAATAATAAAAAGGGTAATGCCACCCATATTTGTAAAAACTCGTACCCTTGGTGCTAGTCACCACCCCGGGGCCTACTAGAGGAGGGAATCAGGGGTCATTATCTCCCTTCCACCATCGCCAACTCAGGATGGGCATCTTTGGTGGGAGGGGGTCGTGAAAACTTGTTTTTACATTAAGAGTTCTAAATAATTTTTATTATTTTCTCTATTCATTATAGTCAAATATTTATTTGACCATATTATATAATATAAATTATTATCATTCTAATTATGGAGTCTAGTTTCAATATTCTATGTAATAATGTGGGATAATTTCATATATTATAAAACCAACAGACTTATAAAAAAAAAGGTTTTTTAAAAGACAAACATTAAAAACATTAAAATATTTGTATATGAAAATTCAATATGAACACGATTCCAATGACATAATTTTAATATATAATTATATATTTTAACTAATTTTACATTTTAAACCGCATTAAAATAAAATGGGGTTTCGAAATTGTTTAAACAAAAATGTACTTTTCAATAAAAACATATATTTTCACTATTCATCTAAAAAAAATTATTTTCCAAAAAAATATCAGCAACTAACACTAAGAAAATTTTGATCTACTAATTTATATAAATAACATAATTATCTAAATAATCATTTTCAAAATGTTATAAAATTTAGTGATTATTTATTATGAATTTATAAATGAAACTTATATACAATTTATATAAAAAACATTTTCAAATTTAATTACATTATAAATTTTTTAAAATAAATAACATAATTATATAAAATTTATATAAAATAAATAACATTAAATTAGTTTTCTATAAAATTACATTACATTTTAAATTAGTTTACATTATAAAGAACATAAAAACATTATTTATGTAAAATAAATGACAAAATTATTTACATTATAAATAAAATTTATATAAAAATTATATAAAAAGTTATAAAATTTATATAAATAACATAATTATTTAAAAACTCATTTTTGAAAATTATTTACATTATTGTACCTTATAAGTTTGTAAAATCAGTTTTTTGATGAAAATGTATTTTCGATGAATAAAATGATTTTTTATAAAATTTAGTGATTAGTTATTATGAATTTAAATATAAATATATATTGGGAATGAAAATAAAATAAATTTTGAATATTATTTAATCATATTCATACCCACCAATTTAACATCAAAGTTATAATGGACTTATTTAAATAATAAATTTAATAGTACATCATAGTTTTCTAAAACTCGATGTTGTTTGTTATGCAATCTATCATCAAAATTAATATTATTTTTAAAATACTAATGTATATATGTGTTACCTTTTCATTTAATCTCATTATTATTTGGCATACTCTTTATTAAATTGAATTTTGTTCTTTTAAAATATTTAAGATGTTACAAATAGAGAGTATAATGAGAATGAAAAAGTCTTGGAGACCAAACAGTGACTTATATGAATTGATAAAAAGAGAAACTGGGAACTATAATATTTTTTGATACTCAAGGTGGCCACAAATGAATATAGATATTGGTTGTGGGGTTTCTTACTCCTTTATCGCACAGTACTACAACACGGTTGTGATACTGGATCATGTCAATCATGAACCTTGTTTTGTATATTGAAAAATGAATTTTATGCTTTATAATGATTTATTTTTACGGTCTAAGATTCAGTGGATGAATATAGAGTAACTAAGACCAATTATTATTACTTTTCACACTCTATATCTAATAAAAATTCTAAAAAATATTAGATTACCTATTGATAAAATGAAGAAGGAATCTACTAAATCAATGAGAGGTAAAAAAAGAAGGATTTGGATGTTTTTGAGATTTAGGAAAATGATAGACCTTGTGAGATTAGTTTTACCTAAAAATGTTAGGGTTAAGCACTACTTCATGGTGGAGTATTAGACACTGAATTGGAATCTATTATGGGATAATCTGGTAATACTTTCTCATTCTAACATTTATATTCTATTTTTTATTCCCTGTCATGACTAGCATGAATAGGTAACTCTATCAGTGATGAGAAATATAATGGAAGGGGGAGTTTGTCTGTGGAATATATTCAATATTTTTGGTTCATAGTTCAGTTATTAAATTTTCCAACAAATATATAGGCCTGTTTTTTCATGGTTTCATGAACATTGAAATTAAATTTTGAAGGAACATTGAATTATGAAAAATATTCTTTTGAATACCACATTAAAATTATGAAACTTAACATAATTACATTTAAATATTTTTTTGAGTTACCATACTCAAAAAAGAACTAATGTACTAGATCATATGTACAGTGGAATCATTGAAATACATGGTGGGTGTTGGGACCAAGGGGTTTTAGAGTGACCCATTCTTAATATACATGGATATTACATCATTTTAGATGAATACTTAACAAATTAAAATAGTACATGCATATGGACCATAATAGTTTAGGGTATTTAGAATCCTGAATCCAATTATTCTAACTTGGTTGATTATCTTATATGATTCCCAAAAAGATCTTCTCTTTTATTACATGTTCTGAAAACCATTATTCATATCATGTGAAAGGGAAATATAAGAAACAGTGAGCATAATATATTTAAAATGGTAAATAACGGATATACATAAGAATAAAATGTGAATAAGGGTTTTATGAAATGATAATAACATATAAATATCATACCCTCAATACCAAATATTATATAATTGAGTCGTGGTATAAGTATTGAATGTTTATAAGTCATGAATCATAAGTTCCTAAAGAGTATAATCCATGAGAGGATAATATAAGAACATGATATAGAATTTATTGAGTAAACATATGAATAAAAAATATTATGTTAAGGATGCCAACGAAGAACTTCAAAACATGTTAGTCTAGGGATAATCACCCATTTACATTCATTGGTCTTTGGATAACAACTCTTCTAATATCTTATTTTTGATCTTGGACTATAGCATGTGTACCTAGTTATTATAGCCTTAAGATATAACCCATGTTCCCTCTTGTTTTCAGGATTGGGATATAAACCATTTAAACACTTGTTTTTTTGGGCGTGGGGTATAATCCATGTGAACTCCTATTTTGGGATTGGGCTACAACCATTGGACCCAGTTGTTTTCAGGCTTGAGATACAACCAACATACCCTCTTGTTTTGAGGCATGGGTGATAACTCATTTACCCTATGAGCTCATATACTGTTTATCATTACCCAATGCATTGGACGTATATATAGTCTATCCAAAAACATAATTAAATCATATATAAATGATCTAAATGTTAATAAAACAATCATCATGTCACATCCCTTAAAAATAGATTGGTTTCACAAACAACATAATATAACCCATGAAATGAATTGCTTATTATAAAAATTTCATCCAATCATAACCTTTTTAAAAGAGATTGGCTTTATAAAAATTTTATCATAGATTATCTTTGTAATGGAAGATGTTTTCAAAAGCATTTTATCAGGGTATAACCCATGAAAAAAAGAGGTTTCATAGAAAAAGTGTCATTATGAGCATAAACCTATCAAATAATGAATAATAATGGTATCCTTGTATAATATCCATAGTAAATCGTAATATATATATATATAACATTGACATCATAGCTGGATAAGGATTTCGAAAAATCACTTGTATAATTACTTAAGGGAAATAACCTTTTATTGAAAATAATATTTTATAACATAAAACATTTTCAATATTCTTTTCACTTAAAATCTATTAGAAAAATTATATAAAAATATTCAAAACCTTTTTAAAACCATTTTCATTTCTAAAAATTCTAAAACATATAAAAAAATCTTGAAAACCTTTGGTAAATTTTTTTATTTTAAACTAACCTAAAAACATATAAAATAATCATCAAATAAATTATTATTATTATGGTGGATAATTTCATACATTCTGAATATTTTTTATGTTCCATAAAGTGTTTTTTAAAAGTTCCTCAATTGAAAAAACAACAACAAAATTCATGTTGAAAAGTCTTATTTAAAATGATAATATGTGGGTAAAAATGTCATTTAAATATCGTAGGAGAATACTATAAATTTTTTTAACACATTTTTAAACATGGGTTTCCTTGAACAATGATTTCCAATCGAAGAGGGTGATTAATTCCTATTATATTTAATCACTTTCATATTTACCATATGTAAAAAGATTGAGAAAAATAGTACCATTAAATGAACATATAATGTATAATTATAAGATCATAAAATTAATGATATTTGATGAAATAATGATGATATGGTTTTATGAATGGAATAATAATCATAAACTATCATGATAAACAATGAAATTTTAGCAATAAAATGTCACCATTTTAGTAACTATGAATCATTATACACATGAAATAATAATATTAAATGAAGGATAATATCATTAAAATCAGTATACTATTTATATAACTTTTTAAATGGATGTACATGAACCCCATATAAAAATGTCAATGCATAAGATTGCATGTATCTAAAAGAAGTTAAACTGATACAAAATTACTTTACTAATTCTGTAAATTTGGATCCATTAACCACATGAACTAGATATTAAAAAATTGATATGTAAATAAAAATAATTATAAGTATATGAATCACAAAATACATCCATGTTCAGGATAAATACCACATATAAATAATAGGTGGTGAACATGGTTTGTGTGTCTCAGAAAATAAAATTGAGAGAAGAAAACCCATACCTTAAGTCTTGAATGCATTCATAAACATTAAAAACTAATTTATAAAAAAAAATTATTATAAATATACCATATAACCATATTATTATATATCTTACAATATATGATTATATTGTGACTTTATATTACACATTAATTAAAAATTCTATGTTAATATTATGTTTTGGGTGATATATGATTTGTTTTCCATATATGTTTTGACATGTAATTCATTATCCTATTACATATATAATGATTAAATTATTTATATAATTTAAATAATGATATAAACATAATATATATTATGCATATTAGTGTTTATAACAATCTTTAAATGATATAAATATGAAATTAAATTCATCGTTTAGGGAGACAGTGGGCAGTATATATGCATGAATGTTGTTTCAGTCCTCATGATATATTTTAGTAAATATATTAACTGACATATATGTATGTTCATATATATTATCATCATTATATAAATATTATTTCATATATATAATATAATTTTACTTAATCCAACATTAATACATTCAATGTAAAGAGTTAATGAATTGCTTCACTTTGAGGAGGCGTATAACCCCTTGACCCCAGTTACCCATAGTCAGTGCATTATTACATAACATTGGCATGATCACAAACGATCAAGTCTTGAAATGCTGATTAGTTTAGTATCCTTGAAATCACTAGATACATTCATAAAGAATACATTACATCATAAAATGAAATACTTCAACAACATATTGTATCCATAGACCGCACTCATATCCCCTCATACTATCACTGCAAGTCATTTATAAAATACTTCTTCACATCCTGGAAAAAATAAAACATATAAAGGGGTGTTCTCAGATTCCCAGAAATGATAACAATATAGTGGAAACTTTCATAAATAAAAATTAACATTTAAGGCAATGTGTAACTAAAAAAATGCCTTTTAAACATGAACATTAGAATAATATGAAATAAATAATATGAAATAATTCTATTTAATTATTCACATGGATTTTATACTAGTCGAATAATAACATGCAATATCAATGACAACTTTCATAATGATGGAATGCATAATGGCAGACTATCATAACCACATAGTCAAGGCCTTGTGCAAAGACTACAAATAAGATTTTATCGAGGCCTTTTTCTAAGGTACTAGTTTGTCTCATGAGACCTACCGATGAATCTAGGAGCTATATCGGGCTCCACCCCTCACTTATTTAGTCAAATGGAATCGTCATATCAATAGTCTTAAACATAACATAAACATTCGTATTAAAACTAGCATACAAAATGTTAATACTTTATCCATAAAACCTGAATGGTATAATAATAACACATCCATAGTCAAACTTATCACAAAACCTTCAATAAAATATGGATGGTTTGAATAATAATAAATCAACTTCAAATAAGCTTAAAATCCATCAATGTATTTTGACATAGATGAAAACAAAACTATTTTAGAGAAATATCTCTTTTTTAATAATTTAAAAGTTACTTAATTATAAAAGAAAACATTTAATTTTAAAATATTCTTATAATATATTAAGGGGAGATTCAATTATTTTTTAATGACAAAAAATATCCACACCATCCCTATAAGTTAAAAATACAATTTTACCTTAATTTTGTCGAAAAGGTTAAAAAAGACCTTGATTGGAAAACTACAGAAATATTCCTTTCAAACAATTTTATAAAAAGTAAAACAATGGTATAAATTATATTGAACCATATTATATAAAATAGTAATAATGTTTTGAAATACATTTTTAAGAAACATGGATGTGGATGATAAAGAGGTCCTAGTAGATACTTATGTAAAAACAACCTCGGATAATGAAGAGATTCTGAAATAAAAACTTACCTTGTACTTTTCCTTAGTCAAGGGTATTTTAAGCTCCTGTATAATGGTTAAATAATTTTTATTAAATTATAAAATAATATTATACATTAATATGATATCATATATGATCTTTTAGGATCCCTTGGTTCATAATATGTTACTATTATCGTCGTTTTGGGAGTTAAGTTACTCGTATTCTTTTATATGTTTTTCATATAATATGTGTTTGATATGGATAAGTTGTTTATTATTAATATCCATAATTATATCAAGCCTTTAAACATTATTTCTAATCATCAAATGAGAATTAGTATTCAATGGATACGATGGGGGATGAATCTCATCGCGTTCGTGGAGAAAGTAGTCTGCACGCACGTATGAGCAAAAATATCATTATTTTGATATTAAAATAATATATAATTGAATGGTATATCATATATACAGAATAATTATAATGTTATATTTATTATTTACCTCAATTACACATCATTATCATATCCATCCAAATAATAATGTTTTGAATAACAATTACAGCACGACGTGGAGACAGTAAGTCGTACGTACACACATATGGTGACATGTCATTAAAAGGATGGATAAAATACTGAATATGGTTATACCATAATTATAATAACATAAAAGTATATATAATATACTGGATTAATTATTTTAGAATGAAAATAATAATGAAATAAGAAGTGGAAAAATAAAATAACTTGAAAGAGGGTGGTGAAATTATTACTTCTTCTTCGAGTTCTTCCTTTTGATTTGATCAAAAATCATCCATTGGTTGCCTTTATGATCAAAAAAAGGATCTAGGTTAAATTTAGGTATGTTTAGGGGGTATTTGGGTAGATTTTGGTCAAGCCAAATGGCTTTGAAGTTGTGAATTAGAGAGAAGGGTGAGTTCCCTTTTAAAAGAGGGGTGAGGGGCCCCTTTGAAAAAACTTAAAATATTATTTTATAATAAACACATATTCTGTTTATAATGGCTAAATATTGATTTATTTCAGGTCCAATGTGGGTATTGGTAGAAATAAACTCAACCAATTTCTTTTAAACTAGTTTGTGGAAATATATTAAATTTATCATTTAAATTTAACTCTTTGTTAAATAGTTTGACATTTACCATGTCTTTTTGTATTTTTATATTATTTGGTTTGTAAACATACTATAAAATACCAAGATAACTCCATGTGGTTCATTAATGACAATACTATCATCCTATATGTCCTTTGGCCGACCCTTATATTTTTAGTAATGGAATATCAATTAATAATATAATATTTTTTTTAAAACTCCATTATGTCAATTTTGACAGTATTTAATAATTGATTTTTGTTAAAGTCTTATCAAGTTTATTAATTAGAAAAAAATTCATTTATGTAATCCTAATATGTAATATTAACTAATAAAATTTTTGGATGTCATCAAAACTTTCAAATTATTTTTATGTTAACATTTATAATACCAATTATTTGATTTATTAATTAATAGGGAAATTACCGCATCATTATTGTGTCATAAATAAATTTAAATATTCAATGTCTAAATATTTTAAATAAAATTCCATTATGGATGAAATATTTTTATATTTGTAATTAATATTTATAGATGAAGATATGACATCTATAAATCTATTTAAAAATTGTTTTACTAAAAGATATATCCTTATGTCATTTTTGTATTTACATTAGATTAATTAATATATAGTGTCATTACCACATACAAGTTTCTCCATGAGGTCAAAAAATAGACTAAAATATTCCCATGGTCGGCCATGTATCAACCAATTGGGTTATGAAACGTTTTAGAGTAATTTTATATTATTATAAAATTATTTTTTATTCCATAATTACTGGATTAACCCTTTAACCATGTTAAATAAAATATTTACCGATGTCATTATTCAGAATGTATAAAGATAAAATATACCTATTTACACAATTTATAAGTCCTAATTCTAAATATGGAATCCATTCCTCTAAATTCAAAACTCAAAAGTGGTATAAATTAATTTAATATTAATTCCCATTGTCAAAACCAAAAGCATGTTTTTAAAAAATAATAACTATCGAAAGATTGACACTTTCTTATATCATGTTTAAATGTGAAATAATGTATAATTAACAACATTGGATTAAATAGTAAAAATTTAATCTAATTATACATTAAAACCACTCAAATTAATAATTTATCACTATAAATTATTTCTATTAAAAAAGTTGTTTTTAATTAAAATTTATTAATTTTAACTCTTCATAAAAATATATAAGTTATCACAAAAGTACCAAAAATTCAACCGAAGCTAATCTAGATATTAAATATCCAAAAATTCAGTCCATTTTGAATAATAAAATTTATAAAATTAAAAAAAAGGTATTACTATTCATAATGGCTACTTTGATTGGTTTTGGTCTTTCCTAGAACCTCAAAGTTACGTACAACACACGCTACTATATTATTCAAAGAGAAGCGTACCGTGGAAGCTTGGGGTGTTATATTATCCCCTCTTTCAAATAATTTTTTCCTCGAAATTTCTACAATACTACGGCATAAAAATACTTGGGTTCTTCTTCATAATAAGTTCTTCGGCTTCCCACATTGCCTCTTCCATCTTATAGATTCTCCATAGAACTTTTACCATAAAAGTCGTCCGGTTTCTCAAAACGTGTTCTCTTGTATCAAGAATCCTGATGGGCTCTTCACAATAACACAGATTGGGTTCCAGTTCTACTTCCTCATCGGTGATTACATGCATTTTTTCATTCATTTATTTTCTCAACAGTGATACGTGGAACACATCGTGAACTTTTGTGAGACTTGGCGGCATTTACGAACGGTAAGCTACAACACCAATTTGTTCTAGAATTTGAAAGGTCATATGTACCAGGGACTCAATTTACTGTTTTTACCGAAACATATTAGACCCTTTCATGGATATACCTTCATGAAAACATGATCTCCTACCTAAAATTCCAAGTCCATCATTCAGTTATCAAAATACCTCTTCTGCCTACATTGAGCTTCTTTGAAGTGGGTTTGGATTACCATCACCTTTTCCATTTTTTCTTCCACATGTTCTGGGCCTACAAGTTTTCTTTCACCAACATCATCCCAACATGTTGGTGTGCGACATCTCATTCCATATAATGCTTCATGTGGTGCCTTCTAAATAATTGAATGGAAGATATTGTTATAGGAAAATTCTACCAAAGGTAAATATTGATCCCACATACCCTGAAAGTCAAGTGAGAATGATCTCAACATGTTTTCTAATGATTGAATTGTCTGTTATGATTGTCCATCTATTTGGGGGTGGTAGTTAGTTCTCCAACGAAGTTCAATATCCTAGGCCTTATGATGACTTTTACGGAATCATGAAGTAAAATGGGGATCAAGACCAGAAACAATCGATAGGGGTACTCCATGGAGTCTCACAACTTCATTAATATATAGTCTTTCTAGACATTCAAGTTTTAGATCTTCTCTTATAGCAAAAAAATGTGCTGACATGGTAAAATGATCATTAATTAACCTTATTGTATCGTTCCTTCTAGGAGTCATTGGTAGACCCATGAAAAAGTCCATCGTAATATTATCCCTTTTCCACTCAGGTATGGGAAGAGGTTGCATGACTCCTCTAGGTTGTTGCCTTCCAGATTTCACTAATTGAAAAACCAAACATCTTGACACAAAATCAGAAATATCCCTCCTCATGTTATCCCACCAAAAATTTTCCTTCAAATCTCTATACAGTTTGGTGCTCCCAGGGTGTACAGAGAAATTCGAACTATGAGCATCATCTAACAATTCTTTTTCTGATCAGGTTTATCGGTAACACAAATTGTCTGCCTGAATTTTAAAATACCATATTCTTATAGAAAGACACTAAATCTCCCATCATTCACAGCTTTAATATTCTTTTTAAAAATTGCATCAATAGTCTGAAAATTTATTTGTCCTTTCTAGTAAAGATGGTTTGTCAACCATTTGAAAAATTATTGATGTTTCAACTTATATGGTGATTCCCATATCCATCTTTACTAGATCCATATGTATTGGATCCTTTTCAATTCTCATCTTGTTTAAAACTCCATGATCCATTATGCTCAAAGAATCTTCCACCTTATTTTACTTCCTCGGGTGGTAGTTTATGGTGAAATCATAATCCTTGAGTAGGTCAAGCCATCTTGTTTGCCTCATGTTGAGTTCTTTTTGTGGGAAAATATACTTCAAACTCTTGTGATCAGTATAAATCTATCATTTATCACCATAGAGATAGTGTCAAAATATCTTCAAATAAAATATTACAGCTGCTAACTTAAGATCATGAGTTGGATTGTTTTTCTCATGATTTTTCAACTATCGTTATGCATAGGCAATAACCCTATCATTCTGCATACGGATGCAACCATGTCCATTCTTTGAAGCATCACTGTAAATAAGAAACCCATCATTCCCTGATGGTAGAGTCAATATAGGAGCATTGACTAATCTTATATTTAGTTATTCAAAACATTCTTCACAATCAATTGTTCAAATAAATTTAACCCCTTTATGTGTCATCTTTGTTAATGGGTTATCCAATCGGGATAAATTCTGGATGAACCCCCGATAATAACCTGCTAAACCAATAAAACTGTGTACCTCAATTATTCTTGACAGTGCTGGCCATTCTTGTATTGACATGTTCATAGAAGGATCAACATAAATTCCATATTTAGAGACAGTATAGACAAGAAAAGAATTCTTCTGAAGCCATAATTCACACTTGCTATACATCCCATATAATTCATTTCATATAAGAGTATTCCGGATAATGCACAAGTTATTTTTACGATATTCATTTCTTTTGAAGTATACAAATATATCAACAATAAATAACACTACAAAATCATCAAGATATTCCTTGAAAACTATGTTCATTAGATCCATGAATATGGAGGGTGCATTAGTCATTTCAAAAGCCATTAATGTAAACTCGTAATGCTTGTACCTCGTTGGAAATGTTGTTTTCACAATGTCTTACTTCTGCACATACAACTGATGGTATCCAGATCGAAGTTCAATATTTGAAAAGTATTGAGCTCCATGAATTTGGTCGAATAAATCATCAATGCCAGGTAGGGGATACTTTTTCTTTATTGTTATGGAATTGATTTCCTTGTAGTCTATACATAACATCATTGATCCATATTTCTTCTTAACAAAAAGGACAGGGGCTCCCCATGGAGAATCACTAGGGAGAATGAATCCATTATTACCCAATTCCTCTTGTTTTTTCTTAATTTCAACTAATTCCACAGTGCCCATTCTATAAGGGGTCTTTGATATAGTCCTGGAACCAGGAATTAAGTCAATGGAAAAATAAACTACTCATTCTGAAGGATGTCCAGGTAAATCTTCCGGAAACACATATACATATACATTCACAGTAGGTACATCCTCTATTTGAACATTCCTTTCCTCACCCACAGTTATTTCATTCTCTTCCTCCCCGATAATCGAATTTATTTGAGCTACATGGGTGGATCTAGATACGAATTAGGTGGTAACGATTCTTCTCTAAAGATAAGGTTTTCATTATCATCATCATCAAAAATCGTAACCTCTTTCTTATTACAATAAATCTTCACAACATGTTTCGAAAGCCAAGCCATACCAAGGATTATATCAAATTAAATCATGGGTATGATGATGAGATCAGCAGATAAAGAACATTTATAAGCTCCAATTGGGAACTTTTTCACAAAACATTATTGCAACGATACTTCCCATAAGAGTTTTGACTGAAAACTCCATTGTTAAATCAAATTGGAAACTTATAATTTTATTAGAAAACTGGGAAGATATGAAACAATAAGATGATCTAGAATAATATAAATCATTTACTAAACTTGAGTAAAACCTTAAATTACCTGCCACAACGTCTTTCGGAGCTTCTACATCAGCAGTAGTTATAGCACAAGCTTGGAATTGATCCCTTGGCCTCTTCTAAGGCAATTTCCCCTAATGATTAGGACATTCATTTTCATAATGTCCCATCTCCCTGCAATTGTAGCGTTGAACATTGGTAGCTTCTTTATACCCCTTGCAAACACGAGATTGGTTTCTTTTTTCCCCACACTTGTAGCAGACTCTCATTCCTTTCAAGAAAGTACAAGGGTGTTTCTTCCCACATTTACTACATTATGGATATTCAACTTTTCCTTTCATCCCCTTATTTCCATTCCCAGAGTGATTGAAAAATCTATTCTTCCGTTTCATTGCTTTAAAGTCATAAGACATAGATAATTTCTTCTCTGTTTTGATAGCACATGAGACCATATCTTCATACAACGAGAATGATTGTAAGACTAATGCTCGATGGAGAAATGGTTTTAACCCATCATAGAAATGATCAATCTTACTCCTTGGGTTACGTATAAAATCTACTGTAATCCTTGCTAACCTTGTAATGTTAGCCTCATACTTTGCGACATTCTAATCCTCCTTCTGTCTCAGAATCAAAAATTGAATTTCCATATCTACTCGATTGTCACGAGGAAAGTACATTTCTATGAAAATCTCTTTGAACTCCTTCTATTCCATATTGGATACTTCAACATCCCCCTTTTTGTTTGGAACCAATGACCACCATCGGTCATCATCTCCAGTGAGGCGGTAAACTGCCATGATAACTTTTTGCCTTTCACTACTCCCCAAGGCATGGAATACTTTTTCTAAGGAATTTATCCATTGCTCAGCTAATAATGGATTTTTACTCCCATTTAATATTGGTGGTTGTTTCCTCATGAATAAATCTAACATTGATCCTCCCGGTTGTAGATCTTGGTGCTCCATAAAGGTAAGGTTATTATTTGTAACCTGAATTAGTTGTCCTAGTATGGTGATTAGCTCATCAGCACTAGTTTCATCACCATATCTACAATAATTATATTGATTAGGATGTAAATCACTACATGGAGTGTGTGCATTGATATGGTTTCAATTTCTTCCACTAGGCCCCATTTCTAAAGAATGTTGTAATCTAGATTAGTTTATGAATTGAAATACATACTTCTGAACATGTAAAATACATAACATAAATTGAATAGTTTATTGATATAATCAATAATCAAAAAAATTATTTCTATGTGGAGGTATATACTCATAAACACTTCATTATGGTTTGTAAAGAAAATGATAATTATCCTAAGCATATTTCCCAGGAGTGTCGTTGTAACGCCGCAACCCCAATTACCCAGAGTCGGTGCATTATTGCGTAACATTGGCATGATCACAAAAGATCATGTCTCGAAAGACTAATTAGTTTAGTAGACTTGGAATCACTATATACATTCATAAGTCTTACATTACATCATAAAGTAAAAAAAACTAAAAAAAAATCTTGTCTTCATATCCCCTCATATTATCCCTGCAGGTCATTCATAATATAATTCATCACATCCCATAAAAATTAATACATTGAAAGGGGTGAGCTCAGATGCTCAGTAAGGATAACAATACAGCAAAAACTTTCATAAATAAACATAAACATGTATGGAAATGTATAACTAAAACAAAATCCTTTTAAACTTGAACATCAGAAAAATTTGGCAAAAATAAAATGAAAAAAATTCCATTTACTTATTCACATGGATATTCTACTAGTTGAATAATCACATGGAATATCAATAACCACTTTCATAATGATGAAATGCATAATGCTAGACTATCATAACCACGTAGCCAATGAATCGTGCCAAGGCTAAAAATAATATTTTGTAAAGGCCTCGTGCCAAGAAACTAGTTTGTCTCATGAGAGCTACCGATGCATCGAGGAGCTGTAGCGGGCTCCACCTGTCACTTATTAAGTCCAATGCATTCCTCATACGAACAGGTTTAAACATATCATAAACCATAACATAATCGTATCACATAAAACATGGATAAAGGAAACATAACATTTAGACATTTCAATCACAAGATATCAATACAACACATTGATAGAATAAAAACATTATCAAAACCATTTTCAATACCAAAATAAAATAAAATTAAAACACGGTATTTATTTTTCATTTAAAAAAAGTTATGGATTGTAGAGGAAGCCGAAACTCAAATAATGGTCATGGCGGCAGAGAAGTCATTGTCGCCGCATACGGACAACAAGAAAACCACTCCTTTTTGTCATGTAGTAAAATGCATGATATAAACAGATTCCTTTTGAATAAACGAAAAAGTCAAATGGTTTTGTACACTGTATAAAATAAATTTGAGTATAAAACCAAATATGCCTCAATGAATGGACATTGAGACAATGTCCGTTACAAAGATCATTTTTTAAATAAAATTGATCTATTATGTTTATTCACTATAAGTACACATAAATAAAGTACAAATACAAAATAGGACATAATAATATCATGACATAATTTGATAGTAGGAGATTAACCCAAAGAACATAAATTGGGTTCAGAAGTTCCCGTACCTCGTGTCTGACATGACTCGACCATTCTTTAACCTCCTGAATAATAAACTAGAGTTAATTTATAATTGTTTGAGAACCTTTTTCAAATTTATTATTCCTTTTATATCACTTATTACCATGTAATGAACATTATGTAATTATTTATCTTAATAACGGTCGTTTTGTCGATCTTTTGTACTTGAGTCAAAAATAAACATCTTATAATTACAAGTTGTTTTGTGGTAAAATATCCATTATATCCAGAAATATATTCATGATTTAGATATCATATATATCATATATATCTAGTATAAACATTCATTTATAATATTACATAACATTTAGAGGTAAGAAATGAAATGCACCGTTCATTTAGACGGTAAGTCGTACGTACGCATGAACACTACTTTCATTTCTATTTCGTATTTAAAGGAATTAAAACTAAATGATATATATATATGTTATAATTATATTATAATATATATGATTTATATGTCACATATTTTCATTAATTTCATTCTTTATACATTCCATGTATTACATGAACGAGTCACATTACTTGAGGGGGCGGTAGTCCACACATTCTCAAATGAAATTATCGCATTTTCACAGCATGAAAAGAATGAAGGTATGTTATAAATGTAAAAAAAAGAAGCATAGAGTGGAAATTAATATAATATATATCATAAATAAATATAGTGTCATCATAATGATCACCATGAGGGGTGGTAGAAGAAGATAGAACAACCATCGTTTCGTGTGGCAGTAATTCGCCATCCACAGAAACAGTATGTTCCTTAACCTTTAGATGGAGGTGTGTGTAAGTGTAGATTGAATAATTATCATAAAAATATCCTATTATATTGAAGATATTTTTGTAGTTACAAAAAAATTAATAGAAAGAGTTTAAGGGGTTGGAGAATCAAAATAATACAAAAGAACATAAGAGAAGACATTACCTTAAAATCGGGTAACTCTTTTTGATTTGAGACAAAGGCTTCCTTGGCAAGACTTCTGCCAAAAGTGAGGCTTCTAGAAGTAATATAGGGAAGTTGAGAGAGTATTTGGGTAGATGTTGGCCGATCCAAATGGCTTCGATGGTGTGAATAAGGTGGTAGAGGTGGGGGCCTTTATAAGAGGAGAGGAGAGGCACACTTGGAATGTCAAGAAATGTTACTTTATTATATAATGATTTTCCGATTTTAGAGGTCCCAAATTTATATATTTCTAGGATACGGTGATAAGGGTTCGAAATATACTAATACAAAATGTTTTTGGGAGGTATATGGCATAGATTTTACATTATCTTTTCATTTTATTTAAATCATTAATTAATGAGGTAATCGCTGTATCATCATGGTGTCATAAAAAATTTATTTTATTTTATGTCTAAAAATTATAAATTTTTTTTTATGATGTAGGAAATATTTTTTACATTTATATTTAATATTTATATTCTAAAAGTTAACTTATATAACCCCATGTAATATTTTGTTTAGTAAAACAACACATGTTTGTGAAAATTTTATTTTTACTTTAAATAAAAAGTTATTAATGTCATTTTCTTACCCAAGTGGCTCCATGGGGTCCCCAAGTTGACCCATGGATTGTCACGGATGCCCATGAAACATCCAATAAGGGTAGGACAAGTGTAAAGGTAATTTCATATTATTAAAACATTATATTTACCTTAAATTACACTAATTACCTTTAATCGTGATTAGTAAAACTTAAAAGTTACTATTCACCAAAAATTATTTTCATCCCATTGAACCACATTTTACTTACTAATGAAAACCAAGTATGTCAGATTTTTGAAATTCAATTCACAGAAGTGGTAAAGTTTCATTTAAACGAAAAATTATTTTTTTAACTACAACTTAGTTGTTTCACTATTCGTAAAAAAATGATGTTATTCAGAAAAATAAAAAAATTTACCCTAAGATATATTTGATATTATCAATTCAAAAATGATGTATATTTTACAAAATTCAAAACATATAAGTTGAATTAATTAATTTAATAATTAATTCACTCTTTCACAACAAATAGCATGTTTTTTAAAAACAATATATATCAAAAGATTGACAATTGATTATGTCAAATTTCAAAGTGAAATTAATTCTAATGACCACCGTTGGATAAAACAATTAAAATATATTCTAATTATAATATAAAACCACTCAATAGTATAATTTATCACTATAAATTATTTTTATTTAAAAATTTGTATTTAAGTATGTTTCACTATTCATCGAAAATTGGAAGTTCTCTGAAAATACCAAAAATTCAACATAGGCTAATTTCAATATTTGGAATCCAAAAATGAAGTCCATTTTTAAATATATAATTTACGTAATTTCAAATAGTGGGTATTACTATTCATAACGGCTATTTTGATTGGTCACGGTGTGTTAGGATCTCGAACTTGCGTACAATGAAAGCTATTGCATTGTTGAAAGAGAAGCATATCGTGGAAGCATTGGGTGTAACATTCTTCACTCCTTCAATAAATTGATTCCTCGCATTTTTAAATTGGTCTTCAAAAATAAAAGGTTGAAAGTAGAAAATACCTTTGTGGAAAACCTACATCGGAAATAAGACTAATAAAAATATAACTTTAAAAGAAAGAAAGAGAAGTACAAACGTCACCAGAGGTAGCCCATACTAGGATTCTATGAAAATATGGATATGGAGGAGAAACAAACCATAATGTTTTTATGGAGAGTTGTAGAAAATATGATTGGGAGAAAGTATAACTACAAGAAAATCACAAACTTGTGATTGGTTAAACGATCATTGATTCCCCTGTATGAAAAGTTAACCGACAACATTTTTGTTTTAAGTTACCTTTCATAAAGTTGAGGAATTTATTTAGGAGATTTACTAAGAATGTAAGGAAATATACATACTTGTCATGTAGACTTTAATTCATTAATAAATTTTTTCCACAAACCCATCTGTCACTCATAAAGAAAAAAGAAATCAAAAATATTATATTTATCATAATCGTACAAGGTTCAAAATATTAACACATACCATTTAGATTAGGAAAACTGTTTTGCAATCCCCAGGGACTTCATGTAGGATAGTGGTAGGTAATAAAGTCTTGTCGCACTATGGTTGTGGGTTCGATTCCTATAGCTTTGTCCGACACGTCGTGTTATCCCCGAACTGGCAGGTTTTCCTTTTCCTAAAACTATAGTATTATAATATTCCAAAAATAATCTTCATAAATGTTTTAACCTTAAAAAATAATATCCAAAGTTCAACGTAATCCATTCCAACCTTTATAGTTATTCAGAATACCTCTATCCAGACATTCTCTAAAAGGTCTCTAAATTCCAAAATCAATTGTATCATCAGATTCCCCAAACAATGTAATGTTTCTCTTATTGTCACATAATAAAAATATGATTACCTTCATCATATTAAAACCTTAATGAAAACAATGTGTACAATAGTACAATCCTTATATATATCACATTATTGTTATAACCATAATATAGTTCATGAGTCCAAAAACACAAATACAATAATTATTAAACTTCATTTGTAGTAACAACAAAATATTGGCCTTGATCCCTTGGCCTTTTCTGTGGTAAGTTTTCCTGACGTTGAGGACATTCATTTGCATAATACCCCATTTCTCTATAATTGTAGCATTCAACATTGATAGCATCTTTCTTTCCCATGCAATCACAAGCCTCGTGACCTTTTCTCCACATTTATAACAAAATCCCATTCCTTTTAGGCAAGTACTATGGAGATTCTTGCCACAATTATCGCATAATGGAAAATCCTTTTCTCCCTTTTTCCCTTTATCTTTCTATTGTTCCACTGTTCTCTTCTTCTCTTGCTTTACTTTTTTGTCATAATACTTAGAGAATTTCTTTTCTATCTTGTTAGCACACAAGACAATGACTTCGTATGGTGAGAAGGATTGTGAGGCCAATGCTTGACGGATAAATGGTTTTAACCCATCAAATAAACGATCAATATTACTTCTTTAGTTACATATATAATCTACAGCATAACTCTCTAACCTTGTAATGTTGGCCTCATACTTTGCGACATTCTCATCCTCCTTTTGTCTTAGACTCAAAAATTTCCTTTCCATATCCGCTCGATGGTCACGGGGAAAATATTTTTCTAAGAAAATCTCTTTGAACTCCCTCCATTCCATATTTGATACTTCATCGTCTTCCATTGTGTTTTGAATCAATGACCACCGTTGATCAGCATCTCCAGTGAGGCGGTCAACTGCCATGATAACCTTTTCTCTTTCACTACTCCCCAAAGCCTAAAATATTTTCTATATGGAATTTATCCACTGCTCAGCTACTAATTGATTTGTTCTCCCATTCAATGGTGGTGGTTGTTGCCTCATGAAGCGGTCTAACATTAATCCTCCATGGTGTGGATCAGGGTACTCTATACGAGTAAGGTTATTATTCATAACCTGAGTGAGTTCTCCTAGTATGGTGATAAGCTGATCATCACCAGTTGTATCACCAACTCCATTATAATTATCTTGAGCAGGAGGGAAATCTCTACATAGAGTGCGTGCACTGATACAGTTTCCATTCCTCCCACAAGGCACCATTTCTAAAAAATGTCATAAACTAGATTTTTTTATGAATCAAAATACATAATTCCATACTTGTAAACCACTTAAAATAAATTGAACTAAAATAAAAAAATGTTATCTTTGAGGAAGTATATACTCATAAACCCTTCATAATGGTTTGTAAATAAAATGAAAATTATCCTAATCATATCCCACGGGCGTGTCATAACCAAGAGTGCTGCAAGGCCCGTTTTTATGCACCATTTCCCATTCGATTCTATCTCAAAGTGGTGTTTTCTAGTTTTACCCCTAGATACATCTATCCCAGATCCGCCTCTACCAGCTCGTATCAAGACATGTATGTATTTCTTGGAAAAATCACAAAATCTCTATAATAGCAAAATTCTATGAAGTTCTTCTATACTAATCCTCAAATTCAATCTTTGGGCTATGTGCTCTAATTAGAGTTTATCTAAATCTAGCTTCCAAGGATAGTACTAAACTGCCTCTGATTCCAACTGTAATGCTCTGACCCCAGTTACCCAGAGTCGGTTCATTATTGAGAAACACTAGCATGATCACAAAGGACAAGTCTCGAAAGACCGATTAGTTTAGTAGCCTTGGAAACAATAGATACATTCATAAGTCTTACATTACATCATAAAGTAAAACAAAACTAAAAAAACATCCTCTCTTCATATCCCCTCATACTATCCTAGCAGGTCATTCATAATATACTTCATCACATCCTTGAAAAATTAAAACATTGAAAGGGGTGAGCTCAGATGCTCATTAACGATAACAATACAGTGGAAAATTTCATAAATAAACATAAACGACTAAGGCAATGTATAACTAAAACAAAAGCCTTATAAACATGAACTTCAACATAATATATCAAAAATAAAATGAATTAATGCCTTTTACTTATTCACGTGGATATTCTACTAGTCGAATAATCACATGCAATATCAATAACCACTTTCATAATGATGGAATGTATAATGCAAGACTATCATAATCACGTAGCCTGGGCCTCATGCCAAGAATACAAATAAGATTTTGTCAAGGCCTCGTGCCAAGACACTAGTCTCTCTCATGAGACCTACCGATGCATCGAGGAGCTCTAGAGGGCTCCACCTGTCACTTATTAAGTCCAATGCATTCCCCATATGAACAGGTTTAAAAATATCATAAACCATAACATAATAGTATCCCATAAAACATCCATAAAGGAAACACAACATTTATAAATTTCAATCAAAAGATATCAATACAAAACATTGTAATAATAAAAACATTATCAAAACCATTTTCAATACCAAAATAAAAGAAAATTAAAACTTGGTATTTATTTTTCATTTAAAAAATGTTATGGTTTGTAGAGGAAACCGAAACTCAAATAATGGTCACGACGGCGGATAAGTCGTTGTCGCCACATACATACGACAAGAAAAACATTCCTTTTTGTCATTTAGTAAAATTCTTCATATAAAAATATTCCTTTTGAATAAACGTACAAGTCATAAGAGTTTATACACTATATAAAAGAAATTTGAGTATAAAAATAAATATGCCACAATGAATGGAGATTGAGACGAAGTCCCTTACAAAGATCATTTTATTAAATAAAATAGATATATTATGTGTATTCACAATACGTACACATAAATAAAGTACAAATACACGATTGTACATAATAATATCATGACATAATTTGAAAGTAGGAGATTAACCTAAAGAATGGAAATTGGGTTAAGAAGTTCCCTTACCTTGTGTCCGACTTGACTCGACCGTTCTTTAACCTCTTGAATAATAAACTAAAGATAATTTATAATTGTTGAAGAACCTTTTTCGAGTTTATTATTCCTTTTATATAAATTATTACCATGTTATGAACATTATGTAATTATTTATGTTAATAATGGTCGTTTTGTCGATCTTTGGTACTTGAGTAAAAAATAAACTTGTTTTAATTACAAGTTGTTCATGTGGTAATATATCCATTATATCCAGAATTATCTTCATGATGTAGATATCATATATATCATATATATCATATATATTCAGTATATAAATTCATTTATAATTTTACATAACATTTATAGGTAATAAATGAAATGCACTATTGATGGAGATGGTATGTCGGAAGTACGCATGAACGCTACTTTCATTTCTATTTAGTATTTAATGGAATTAAAAGTAAATGAGATATATATATATATAATTATAGTATAATATATATGTTATATAGGTCACATAAGTTCATTAAATTCATTCTTTATACATTCCATGTATTGCATGAGCGAGTCACATCACTTGAGGGGGCGGTAGTCCACACTTCCTCAAATGAAATTATCGCATTTTCACAACATGAAAATCATAATGGTATATTCTAAATGTAAAATATAAAGAAGCATAGAGAGTAAATAAATATAATATAAATCATAAATAAATATCGTGTCATCATAATGGCCACCCTGATGGCTGGTAGGATAAGATAGAACAATCATCGTTTCGTGAGGTAGTAATTCGCCATCCATGGAAATAGTATGTTCCTTAACCATTATACGGAGGTGAGTGTATGTGTAGCTCAAATACGTATCATAACAATATACTAGAATATTGAATATACTGGTTTTGTTACAAAATTATGGAATAAAAAGAGTTTAAGGGGTTGGAGAGGCAAAATAATACAGAAGAACATAAGAGAAGAAATTACCTTAAAATCGGCTAACTCTCTTTGATTTGAGCCAAAGGCTTCCTTGGGAAGACTTCTGCCCAAAGTGAGGCTACTAGGAGTAAGAGAGGGAAGTTGAGAGAGTATTTTGGTAGAGTTTGGCTGAGCCAAAAGGCTTTGATGGTGTGAATAAGGTGGTAGAGGTGGGGCCTTTTATAAGAGGAGAGGAGGGGCACTCTTGGAAAGACAAGAAATGATACTTTCTTATATAATGAGTTTCCGATTTTAGAGGTCCCACAATTATATATTTCAAGGAAAAGGTGATAAGGGTTCTAAATCTACTAATGCAATAGGATTTTTACAAGTCTTAGTCTTAGATTTTATATTATAATTTCAATTTATTTAAATCAATAATTAATGTTATAATCGCTGCATCATCATGGTGTCCTAAAACTTTTAATTTATTTCATGTCTAAAAATTATAAAAAAAATATCATGATGTAGGAAATATTTTTTATCTTTATAATTAATATTTATAGTTGAAAAGTTAACTTATATAACCCCATGTAATAATTGTTTTATAAAACAACACATGTTTGTGACAATTTTATTTTTACTTTTTATAAAAAGTTATTAATGTCATTTTCATACCCAAGTGGCTCCATGGGGTCCCCAAGTTGACCAATGGATTTTCTTGGTCGGCCATGACTCATCCAATAAGGGTATGACAAGTGTAATGTTAATTTCATATTATTATAACATTATATTTACCATAAATTACACTAATTACCTTTAATCGTGATTATTAAAACTTAAAAGTTACTATTCACCAAAAATTATTTTCATCCCATTGAACCACATTTTACTAACTAATGACAACCATGTATGTCGGATTTTTGAAATTCAATTCACATAAGTGGTAAAGTTTCATTTAAATGAAAAATTAGTTTTTTAACTACAACTTAGTTGTTTCACTATTCATAAAAAATTGGTGTTTTTAAGAAAAATACCAAAATTTCAACCTAAGATATATTTGATATTCCTAATTCAAAAATAATTTCTATTTTACATAATTCAAAAAATATAAGTTGAATTAATTAATTTAATAAATAATTCCGCTGTCACAACAAATATCGTGCTTTTAAAACAAACAATATATATCAAAAGATTGACAAATGTTCATGTCCAATTTCAAAGTGAAATTAATTATAATGTCCACGGTTGGATAGAATGGTTTAAATATATTCTAATTATACTTTAAAACCACTCAATCGTATAATTTATCAATATAAATTATTTGGATTAAAAAAGTTTTTTATGTATTTTTCACTATTCATCGAAAATTGGATGTTCTCAGAAAAATACAAAAAAATCAACATAGGCTAATTTTGATATTCCGAATACAAAAGTTATGTCCATTTTGAAATATTAAATTTATATAATTTCATAAAGTGGGTATTACTTTTCATAATTGCTATTTTGATTGTTCGCAGTGTGTTAGGATCTCAAACTTGCGTACAATGCAAACTATTGCATTATTGAAAGAGAATCATATCATGGAAGCTTGGGGTGTTACATTCAAAACCAAGAGTGCAGAAAGGCCCGTTGTAATGAACCAATTCCTGTTCAAGTCTAGATCAAAGCGGTGTTTTTGGGTTTTACCCCTAGGTACTTCTGTGACAAAGCCAACTATACCTGATCGTATCCAAACAGGGATGATTTCCTCAGAAAACTCACAAAATCGATACAATACCAAAATTCAAGGAAGTTATTTTATACTAATACTCAAATTTTATCTTAGGTCTATGGGATCTAATCAGAGTTTATCTAAATCCAACTTTCAAGGTTTGTACTAAACATCCTCTGATACCAACTGTAACTCCCCGAACACAGTTACCTAGATTCGGTGCATTATTACATAACATAGGCATGAGCACAAAAGGTCAATTCTCGAAAGACCTATTAGTTTAGTTGCCTTGGAATCACTAGATACATTCATAAAGATTACATTACATCCTAAAATGAAAAACTACAACTAAAACTTTTCACTATAGACCACACTCATATCCCCTCATACGATCCCTTTAGGTCATTCATAAAATACTTCTTCACATCCTGGTAAAAATAAAACATTGAAAGGGGTGAGTTCGGATGCTCAGTAAGGATAACAATATAGCAGAAAATTTTATAAATATTCATAAAAATTTAAGGCAATGTATAACAAAAACAAATGCCTTTTAAACATGAACATCAGAATAATATGGAAAAGATAAAATCAAATAATTCTATTTACTTATTCGCATTGATACTATACCAGTAGAATTATCACATGAAATATCAATAACCACTTTCATAATGTTGGAATGCATAATTCCATACTACCATAACAACATAGTCAAGGCCTTGTGCCATTACTACAAATAAGATGTTGTCAAAGCCTTGTGCCAAGACACTAGTTTGTCTCATGAGATATACCGATGAATAGAGGAGCTATAGAGGGCTCCACCCACCACTTTTTAAGTCCAATGCATTCCTCATATGAACAGGATTCAACATAACATAAACATTCGTATTAAAACAAGCATACGAAATGTCAATACTTTCTCCATAAACGATGAATGGTATAAAAATAACACATCCACATCCAAACATATCACAGAACATTCAATACAATATGGATGTTTTGTGTCATAATAAATAAACTTAAAATAAGGTTAAAATCCATCAATGTTTGTTGACATAGATGAAAACAAACTATTTGAGAGAAATATCTCTTTTTTTAATCATTTAAAAGTCACATAATTATAAAAAGAAACATTTACTTTGAAAATGTTGTTGTATTCTTGTAAGGGAAGATTCAATGATTTTATAATGATAGAAAATAGCCACTCCCGCCGTATAAGTTAAAAAATACACTCTGTGTTTAATTTTTTCAGAAAGGTTAAAAATGACCTTATCTGGAAAACGACGGAAATATTTCTTTCAAACCATGTTATAAAAATTCAAACAAGGGTATAAATGAATTTAACTGATATTCTATAAAATAGTAAGAATTTTTTGAAATTCATTTTTAAGAATCATTGATGTGGATGATAAAGAGGTCCCCGTATATACTTATATAAAAACAACCTCAGATAATGAAGGGATTGTGAAATAAACCCTTACCCTGTACTTTTCCTCGGTAGAGGGTAGTTTAACCACCTGTATAATGGTTAAATTTTTGTAATTAAATTATACAAGATTCATATTCTTTAATATGATATCATATATGATCTTTTAACATTTCTTTGTTAATAATATCTTAGTATTATCGTTGTTTCGGGTGTTAACTTACTCATTTTATTTTATATGTTTTGTTACATAAGGTTGTTTTGGATAGGATGTATCTTATTCATTTTTAGAATTATATCAAGTCCTTAAAAACTATTTTTAATCATCAAATGATAATTATACTTGAAGGGATACGATGGGGGACGAATCTCATCGTGTTCGTGGAGATGATAGTCCGTACGTACGCACGAGCGACAATATAATTATTTTGATATTAAAATAATATATAATTGTAAGGTATATCTTATATAAAAACATTATAATGTATTATTTATTATTTACATAAATTTCACACAATTATCATACCCATCCAAATAATAATGTTATGAATAACAATTACACCACGACGTGGAGATGGTAAGCCCTACGTACGCACGTATGGTGACATGTCATTAAAAGGATGGTTAGAATACTGAATATGCTTGTAAAATATTTATAATAACACAAAAATAAATATAATATACTGGATTTAATATTTTATAATGGAAATAACAAATAAATATGATGTGGAAGAATAAATTAACTTGAAAGAGGGTGGTGAAATAATTACCTCTTCTTCGAGTTCTTCCTTTTGATTTGATCAAAATGTCTATTTAGGTTGGATTTATGATCAAAATATGGCCTCTATATTGAAGTGAGGTATGTTGAGAGGGGATTTGGGTAGAGTCTGGCCGATCCAAATGACTTTTATGGTGTGAACTAGAGAGAAGGGGGAGTTCCCTTTTATAAGAGGGGTGAGGGGAACCTTAGGAAAAACATAAAATATTATTTTATAATAAAATCATATTCTATTTATAATGGCCCCAAACTAATTTATTTTGATTATAAGGTGGGTATGGGTCGAAATACACTCATAAAATAGGTTTTAGATAGGTTTGGGTCACTATAATAACCTTATCTTTAATATTTAACTCTTATTTAATTAGTTTGACATTTACCATGTCTTTTTGTAATTTTATATTATTTGGTTAATAAAATTACTATAAAATACCTAGAGAAGTCCAATTGATCAGGTAATGATATAACTACGATTATATAAGTACTTTGGACGAACCTTATATTTTTAGGAATATAATATCAATTAATACTATAATATTTGTTATAAAAACACTTTTATTTCAATTTTGACACTATTTAATAATTGATTTTTGTTAAAGACATAGAAAATTTATTCATTCAAAAAAAATTCATTTAAGTAATCCTAACATGTCATATTAACCAATAAAAGTTTTCTATGTCATTAAAACATTCAAATTATATTAATTTTATCATTTATAATACCAATTAATTGATTTTTTCATTAATATGGAAATTACTGCATCATTATTGTGTCATAAATATATTTAGTTATTCAATGTCTAAAAATTATTAATAAAATCCCATTATTTAGGAAATAGTTTAATATTTCTAATGAATATTTATAGTCGTTGATATAGCTTTTATAAATCTATTTAAAAATTTATTTACTAAAATATATATGCTCTTGTCATTTTTGTATTTACATTAACTTAATTAATATAAAGTGTCATTATCACTTACAAGTGGCTCCATGGGGTCCCAAAATCTATCCAAAGATGAACATGGTCAGAAATGTATCAACCAATAAGATTAAGACACTTTTTGAGGTAATTTAATTTTATTATTATATTATGTTTTCACCATTATTTACAAGATTTACCATTTAACCGTGGTAAATAAAATAATTACCGATGTAATTATTCAAAATTTCTAAAAATTAATGTTACCTATTTACACAATTAGGACCTCCTGATTCTATATATGGAATCCATTTTTCTAAATTCATAACACAGAAGTGGTATAAATTAATTTAAAATTAATTCTCATTGTCGAAACAAAAAGCGTGTTTTTAACAAATAATAACTATCAAATGATTGACACATTCTTATGTCTAGTTTAAATTTGAAAATATGTCCAATGAAAAACATTGGATTAAAAAGTAAAAATATAATCTAATTATACTTTAAAACCACTCAAATTCATAATTTTTCACAATTAATTATTTCTATTAAAAAAGATGTTTTTAATTAAAATTTAGTAATTTTAACTATTCATCAAAATATGAAAGTTATCAGAAAAGTACCAAAAATTCACCCTAATAAAATCTCAGTATTCCAAATCCAAAAATGAAGTCCAATTTGAAAAATGAAATTTATAAAATTTCAAAAAGTGCGTATTAGTATTCATAACAGCTACTTTGATTGGTTGTGGGGTGTGTTAGAACCTCAAAATTGTGTACAACACACGCTACTGTATTATTCAAAGAGAAGCGTACCATGGATGCTTGGGGTGTTACAAGGTGGTAGTTCATTATTCCTCAAACTAAGTCATAGTATTACCAAAAAAAGGAATGAAGGAATATATATATATATATATATAATAATAATTTCATAAAAATAGATTCGTACTATATAAAATTTGTATCCAAAAAATAGTATGTAAATCATTATTCCTAAAAATGCAGGTTTGTAAAGAAAAAAAATGAATAATGTCATTTTTGTGTGGCGGTAGTCTGCATGACACATGTATTGTATGTTCATTACCCATTTTATTGAAATGTTCACGGGTGCAGGTATAAAACTTATAATAAAAACATATAAATATATTTATGGTACTTATTTTCTTATATAATCATGAAATATAAAAAACAGAATTGGTGGAGAATGATATAAAACTGAAATCCATATTGAATAAAGTCACCCTATTTAAGGTAACATATTTGGTTTGTACAAAATGGATTACTTGTAAGGATTTATGTATAATATTATAATAATAGTATTACATTATGGATTATCTGATCTTTTTAATTTAGATTTATTTCGATAAAAAAATCATAAGAGGTATGAAGAATTGATTTAGGTGAGTGCTGATTGATAGTGGAGGAGGAGTGGAATTCTTCAAAATAATAAATGAAAAACAGTATTGAGATGTCTCCCTTATATAATTAGTTGTTAATTTTTTATAAAATAGGTAAATTTATAAAAAATATATATATATAATTGAATTTTTACATGTTTATCAGTTATTTTTCCCTTAAAGTAATGTTTATTCGTTATGTAATCCGGTTTTTTAAATTCATCAGAGTAATTAATTGTAATTACTTACACTAATAAATTTGGTAAAAAAAACTATGTTGAACATATTGAAAATTAAAAGTTATTATAATTAGAAATATGGAATTAATATTTTAAAAGTTTAATTATATAATTATAGGAAATTAATTTAAATTAATCCAGTAGAGGTGTCGTACTGATAACTATGTTTAAGAAAACAATGTATAAAAGATTAATTTTTTAATATCCAATTTCAATATGAATTTTATTCCATTTATCCTAAATAGATTAATTTGTGTATAAATAATCTACATTGACTATATAACCACTTCAAAATATAATTTAAATATATAAATAAATTATAATAATATAATGTTTTCAATTAAAATTCATTATTTTTCATAATTCGATAAATAATAAAACATTTATAAAAATAAAGAAACATTCCTCAATGTGAATTATGATATTACACATTGAAAAATGAATATTATTTTATTGAATAAAAATTATACAACAGTAAAAAAATTATTTAAGATGTGTTTGCAGTTAATAGGTGGTAAAATTACCTTTTAGAGAAACACTAATTTTTATACATAAATTTAAATTTATTATTTTTAAATAGATTTACAATGTATTAGATAAGTGTTGAAAACATGTTAATAAATTTATAATATATAAATTTCATAAATAATACATTGAAATTGGTTTGTTTAATGTACTGAGAAAAAATTATGTTTTTATATAAAAAATAGTTTTCGTAGAAATGGATTTTCTTTATTTTTTTGTTGTTCTATCATTTATTCATAAATTATTTATAACAACATGATTCATTTAATATAAATTTGTAAATAATATTTTCAAACTTTATTTAATAGTATTTATAACATAAATTACAATTGTTTGGTGGAAAATATAATGACATTTTGATAGTAATTAAAATAGTATAATATCGTTTGGAAAATTCAGGCTTGCAAGTATCACTAGATATCAAATGAACTCGGAATTTTGTGTAACATAAGACAAACACAGTGTTGTGTGTTCCACAATATTATATCTGTGTTGTGTGTAGGGAAATCATAACTTGGTGTTCTTTAAAACACAAGCTAGTCATAGTGCATTCATAAATAGACGTTTTATTCAGTGTTTCCTAAATTAACCGTTCTTGAAAAGATTAAATTAACTAGATGAAAATATTTCCCAAAATTTTGGGGTGTAACATTCTACCCCCAAAAAAATGAATTTCTCCCTCAAAATATTTCTGGGTTATCAAATGGTTTAATTCATGAATGATACTTTCATAAAAACTCTGTTAGTACAAATGAATATTAAAACATTTGATAAAATGGGGAATGTTTAAAAATTACAGTTACCCAATGTAACTTATATTTATAATTCCAGGTAGAAAAAATATGTGGTTACTGAAAACATGGTCATTGAGAGAGAAGTATATGTTTCAAGTTCTAATATATAGTCAAAGTGAACATGTTTTGGAGAAAAAAAAGAATTAAAAATCCAAAACTAAAATATTCTCAAAAAATATCAATGATATCATTAGAAATAATAATAATGGGATTACATTTTATTTCAAGACCAATTTACAAATGTCTAAGAATTTTCTTGAGAATATATACTTACATGATTTCGAGACACACAAACCCTTTGTTATGCCTTGAAAAATTTACACATCATATCTTATTAAATTAAATGTGGGATAATTTTTAATTCATCAAGATTTTTTTAATAATTATATCAATAAATAGAAAGATAGTTCACTCTATTTGTCATTACCAAAACAAAAACGTCATCACATGTTATTCAATATCCATAAATCCCCTTATAGATAGATAATAATATATTATTTTAAACCTAAACTAAGGTATTACATAAACCATTATGTAAATTATTAATCTTATAATCTTTCAGAATGATGAAAGAACAAAACATTATAAATAAGCTCACTAAATTTCACAATATATATTTGAATTAATCCCCATTGTATCATAAAGTAGCTATTATTTTTCACATACCAAACTTGTGAATTACTTCATCAAGCATTCTCTTAAAACATTATAATAACTTGCCTTACCATAAAATCTTATTGAAAAAATACATTTTTCCTATTTAAATGATTTTTGGAAGTATTCCATTAATCTATAAAATATTGTAAAATTCATCTATGATCGTATAACCCACTTTGTCCGAAAATCCATAATTATTAATATTGTAATCAGTACTATCTAATTTACTAATTCATATCCACTATATCATTATCCAAACATCATTAACATAACATAAAGACCATATTAAGGGTTATCTTTCCATTAAATATGTATTTTCTATGAACTTCACATTTTCATTAAATCACTTTTATAGTCCATCAAAACCATTCAATATATTTTTGTAAATCCTTAAGAAGAAAACATAAACTGAAAATCCATTATATATTTCAACATTCATATAACATAATTTTTGAATCCAAATATAGAAAATCATTGATTAACCCTCTTCATCATTAATCTATTAACAATGATACAACATCTGATTACATTATACCCATTTCCATTCACATTTCACATATAGTATCATCTTCATCAGATAAATAACTATTTCTCATAACAGCTTGTTGATTATCCGCATGAGCTTCCCACTTGGGGAATTAATTAACATAATGACCAATCATTCCACATTTATTGAATTTATTTTTTCATAAAGAAAATTAACTGGGTGATTGATTCAACATTATTGAAACAAAGGAAACAAAATACTCTTTCTTATATGATATACAATACTAATAATCTCAAATAACACATTTATTATTTACATTGGTGATTCCGAGAGTTGGTTAAAGTAAACATTGTTAATTATTTTCCAGGAAAAGTAGTTAAGAATTTTGACAATATCCTTCAGTCTAGTGGTAATCCCATGTTAGTTCTTATTAAAAAATTTCTCATCAAATTCAGCATTAACAATAATCCATTTGGATCCCACCATAGATTAAAACCATAATGAATTTTTAGACTATCTCTTATTGAATAGGAAAACAAACTAATAATGAAAAAACATTTATAGTATTTATAAATTATTCCAAATGATTTTAAATATATGAATAATTTGTCTTATCGTTAGATAAATCCTTGGAAATAACCTTAGAAATAATCATATGGATCACACTAATGTTTTTTCATCCTTGTTTCAAAATGATGAATAAATATTTCCATTGATACCAACTATAGTGACCCAGGTTTAACATACATGGATATTACATCATTTTAGATTAATATTAATCTAATTTAAAATATAAATTCCTATGAAACATTATTTTTTAGCGTATTTGGAACCTTTGAAAAAAATATTCCAACGAGGTGATATATCTCCAATGTGACTCACTAAGATCATACCCATTAGTACTTAAAATTAAATCATTTATTAATTACCTAGGTAAATTATACATAAAAATGGTGAGATTAGAGGCTCACTAAGTGTAAAAAAAATAGATATTCCAGAATAAACTGATCATAAGGGTATAAAAACATGATAATAATATTTTAATATAATACCCTACATGTAAAATATCATATATACGATTCATAGTATAATGATCGATAGTTAATAAGTCATTAATCATAAGGAAATCAAGATCATAATACATGAGGGGATAAAATAGGATTATGACATAGAATATGCAGTGTACACATAAGCATAAGAAATATTAGGTCATGGTACCTACCATAACCATCATAAAATCTTATACTTGAGCTAATCACCGATATAATAGTATCAGTCTTTGGCTAACGGTGCATGTCCCACTTATTTTCAAGCATGTGTTACAACCTATATAGAAACTTATTTTCATGAATTTTCTAAAACACATGTACCCATTAGTTTTATAGATTGGGATATTATCTGTGTAACCTATTTTTTGATATTGGGATACCACTTATATACCATATTGTTTTATAGATTTTTCTATAACCTGTTCACCCACGGGTTTTAGGGCTTCGACTACAACCTATGTACCCACTTTTATCTGGATTCAGTGAGAATCCATGTGCCCTCTGATCTCAAATACTATTAATGCATACCAAATTTATTGGATGGATATATAGGTCCCTCCCATCACATAATAAAATCATATATTTGTGTTCCAGAAGATAATAAAACATTCAACGTATCATTACCAATAAAAAGAGATGGGTTTCATAAAAAATATTACATATCCAAAGAAATAAATTGGGTATTATATTCAATTAATCATATATTAACTTTGGGAAAAGATAAAGATTTTATTATATTTTCATTATATAATGAATCATGAAAACAAGATGGTTTCAAAAGTGTCTTATTATCGTATAACCGATGCAAAAGAAATGGGTTTCATAAACAAATTGGAATCTTAGATCTAAACCATACAAAGAAAGAATAATATTGTTTTCCATGAATAATATCGCTATTAATATATAATATATATCAAACAATGAAATATTATATGAATAAAGATTTTTGAAGATCACTTGGGTGGTCTCATAATAGAAATATCTTTTATTTTAAAGTCAAGCATAAAGAATTTTCAAAATAATTTTCATTGAAAATAACATTGTAAACATATAAAAAATCATAAAACGTTTTTAAATGTTTTCATTGAAATTATATTGAAAACCTATTTTTTAATCTTGATAAGAATTTTAAAACCACATTCCATGAAATAAAATTTAAAATATAAAAAATATTCTTCAAATAAATGATTGTCATTATAGAGGATATGTATGTACATTCCAGAAATTCCTTTTATACCATAAAATTCTTGGAGTACTTCCTCAATTGAAAAAAGACATGAATATTCTTCTATAATAACTATTTTTTTAAGTTTAAACCAGGTAAATTTTTTATTAATGACCATTGCATAATTGTAAAACATTTGTTGAAGCATTTTTTTAAACATGGATTTGATGTAACACAAATTTCTGATCAAAGAGTGAGATAAAGTCAAACATTATTTAACACACATTATTGGTAATCTTATATACCATAGTGTTGGAAAATTGTACCATTACATAAAGAAATCATGTAAACCCATATGATTAGAAAATTTCATAGAGTCACTAGAATATTGATCATAGTATTTCCTCAATTTAATCAAAATCATAAATAATCCTGATAAATGACGAAACTGGATAAATAAATTGTTACCATATTTGTAAATTTGAATCATAATCCACATGAAATAATATCAATACACACATATTAAAATATAATTAAAATAAATATATTCATGATATTACTTTTCAATGTGTAGTATATAAATCCCTTAAAAAAATATATGATCATAACCTGGAAAGTATCTCATTGAAGGTAAATTGAGATAAACTTATGTTACTAGGTAGGTATCTTTTGAAAAATAAAACCCATTAATGAAATATCATCAAATGGATATGTAAATAATAATAATCATAACTATATAAATCGTAAAATACATCAATTTTCATTATACACACCACATATTTGAAATATGTGGTGAATATGGCGTGTGCCTCATGGAAAATTAAATTGAGACAAGAAAACCCTTATATTTTGTGTTGACGTTCTGTGTACATGTTCAAACCTAAAATATAATAAATATTATTTTATTATACATCAAATACATAAAAATATTATTATATATATAATAATATATTATTTGATTATGACTTTATACTATCCATTTTTTAAAAATTCTATCTTCATGTTATGTTAAAGGTAATATATGCCCTGTTGTTTGTATAAGTTTTGTATTTTTTTCTTGATACTCTTAAATAGATTATGATTCACTTATTTTTAGAATGTAAAAAATTATATAAATATCATATATATTCATTATAATGTTGTTTAAATTAATATATTTATTATAAACCTATGAAATGAAATAAACCATTCATGGAGCTGATAGGCTGTATGTACAGATGAACACTATTTCCATTTTCTTATCATATTGAATCAAATAATTAAATGATATATATGTATGTAAATGAATATTATAGTACCAGTATAATTATTATATTATAAAAATCATAAATTTTTACTAAATCCATCTTTAATACATTTAATGAAATGTGTGAATGAATCAAGTAGTTCTTAGTATGCGGTAGTACACGTCCATAAAAGATGTTATCATGTTCCCACAAAATAGAAAACATGAATGTATTGGATAAATAAAAATTATATATTCCTAAATATATCATAAATATAATTTTTAGTATATAAAAATAGATGTTACATCATAATTACCATACTTGAGAGGTGTTAAAAGATAAAATGAATGACATCATTTTTCAAGGTGTTAGTCTGTTGAACACATAGACATTATCTTTTTTCTCATTTGATGAATGTGTATATATGCAGTTATATCCCTTAGAATAAAAACACTCAATATATTTAGTATAATGATGATATTATATAACCATGAAATATGATTAATTGAATGTGTGGGAATGAAATAAAATAAAAATTCACATAGAAGAACATTACCTCTTTTTCAGGTAACTCCTTTAATTCTGCACCAAAGGGCTTCCACGGTTAGATTTATGTAAAAATATAGTATTATAGGATTATAGAAGGTATTATAAGAGGTTAATTTAGATTTTTTATGATATGAAAAATGAATTTATTATTGTGGAGAAGTAAGGATTGGGGCTTGAATTCCATTTTATAATTGTCAAGGAGTGACATTATTGTAAAAACGAAAACATAAACACTATTTAGAGGCCTCCCACAAATCTTGTGAAACAAAATAAAATTTAATTTTCTATAGAATATGTTATTTGGTTTAAATATTCCAATAAAATAGATTTTTTTATTTTTTTATAGGTTATCCAGCATTTTAAATTAATATTTAAACACTATGTAATTTTGTTTTAACATTAATCAATATAATTAATTATAATTAAATTCACTAATATTTTTGGAAAAAATAAGGTGTACATATTATATATTATAAAAAAATTATATTCAAAATATTTAAATCACAATAAAAATTCGGATCACAGCTGTTTCATAATGAAATTTAAAATTAATCTCAAATATGTGTCGTGATAGTGTGTTTTTAAGCAAAATTGATTAAAAAGATGAAATTATTTAAGATCTAATTAAAATATGAAATTTTATAAATAATCTAAATTATATAATTTTATTTAATATATATATAAATTATCTCTAAATAAATTCCAAATATATTTTAACTTAATAATAAATTTAGATATAAATTTAGTTTTCAATTAAAATTAAAGATTATTCATTATTCATTATAAATGAAACTTCTCAAAATAAATTAAAACGAATCACCCCAAGTAAATTCTGATATTACAATTTAAAAAATAATGATTATTTTTTCAAATATAAATTTTATAATTTAATGAAAAAATTAAAATGAGCTCACCAATAAAATGTGGTAATATTTCCTTTTGAAAAATATGATTTTTAATCATAAAATGTATGAAATTTTATATTATACCAACAAAATATAATGGATGAGGGTAAACAATAATTATTTATTTTATAATATGTATATTTTATTATGAAAATTAATTAAAAGTAGGTTTTTAAATTTATTGAGAAAAAATTAATTTGTAAATAGTAAAATTGTATCTTCGGAAAAATAATTTATTTATTTTCAAATAGTTATTACATTCATTTCAGACTAATTGATAACAATAGGATTCGTTATACATACATTAGAAAAAAAATTTAAATTTTAGTAAATATTATCCAAAATTTCAATTCTAGTAGATATGGTAACTATAATAATATTTCAATAATATTATTAAAATTATATAGTAGTTTGTAGAACTCACCCGTGCATAAAACACAAGCTATCAAAGGAACTTAGAATTTGGTAGAACACAAGACAAACATAGTGTTGAATGCACCATAAGATAATCTATGTGTTTCATGTAGTGAAATATTAACATGGCGTTTCATCTAATGTAATACAATCATTCTAGTTTCATATGATACAAATCTATATTCCATGATGTGAAAAATGAAAAATATTAAAAAAATGAAAAAACTGCTTCACAAAATATCATTGTGTTACACGTTTCCAATTGTTTACTCTAATGAAAACACAAACAAATGAAATAAAAATTCATTCCACTAGCACTAGAACCATGATATTATATAGCATGACTTGTTTTTTTTCTTGATACTATTAATATCTCAAAAAAACATTATTTCATCCACAAATATAATCAATAATCTTGTTGGTTTGACCTCACACTATGTATTAACACTTTTAATTAGTTTGTATCATTAGTTTTAGTCTTTATATTTTTAGTTAACTTCTGATTATTTCATTATTCCTAAAAGAAAGATAATTTACAGAAACAATTACCATTAACAATAATGTGTAGATGTATAATTAAAATTTATTTTATGTATATTCTATCTGAAAATAAAATTTTACATTAGTTGGAAATAATTTTTGTCTATAATTTAGTTCTATTGGTTCTAATGTATTGTTTTTTTATTTTTACATGGACTAACTTTTCTGTAATTGTTTTATCTGAAAAAGATTTACAATTCAATGTAGGTTATTATTTTAACTAATTTGGAAAGGTCCTTAAATTATTTTCAATTAAAATAGATATTTGTTATAAGGAAGTTGTGACAGGGGTTATTAAAATTAATGATTTAATATTTTTACTAAATCTATTATAGTGAGGACCTACAATATATGTTAACATTATAACTGATGTTTAATTCATTTTATTATTTCAATTTATTTTGAAATTCTAAAACATAAATTTCTACATTGGTCAAATAAGTATTCATATTTTACAAATGTTAAAAGAATAAAATTAATTTAATGTCATATTATTATAGTAGGGGATTTATATAAGATAAATTTAATGATAAAAATAATCGAACGTTCATACTCATTATAATACAAAACTATAGGACTGCACTAAATTTAAAATGAAAGATCAATGATGGACCTTAGGAAAAGCATCTGATAATCAAAGGATGAAAACTAATTTCAATGTCTAAATTATGATCATTTTTAGATGAGTCTAATTGAATTTTATAGATACCTACATTCATAAAATAAAATTAATTAAAATTTAAAAAGGTATATGCGGTAAAATCTATCATGACAGTTTAAAGATGAATAACATAAAATATAGAAGAATATAAAATTCTGTGAAGCCAAATCGTTTCTCAAATAGTTGATGCGAAAAACATATAGATAAATACTGAATTCTCCCAGAAATATGTATGTTTCAATTGTTTAAATATGTTATAAAACTTTTTAATAAGATTTTATTCCCACCATACCCTACTATAAATTTTTTATTAAATAAAAATGTTAAATTATAGTTTTTATGAATAATATAAAACAAGTAGAATAAAAAATAACACACAATAATTATTATTTTATACTTCATTATCTAATCCTCCTTCAACATTCTAATGAGTCATGGTAATATATACACATTTTATAAACATTCATGATACAACAATTTTTTTTTAAAATTTTTTTTAACTAGATTATAAATGATTAATTTTTAAATAATCATTATAATGAATTATAAATACCTAAACATCCTCTAATGATATTGAATTAACTATTTTATATTAGTGTTTTGGATGAATCATGAAGATAATATGTGATATTTAAATTATATGAATATCACCGCATGTGATATGATTGTATTTCTCTTTTTCATTGGAATATATCATCTATATCACCACAAGTTATATTACTATATATTATTTCACATCTATATATCATTTATGGTGATATATCAATATATTATCCGAAGATATGGATTTGGAATAACTATAATATACATCAATATCATACTTTTACTAATACCTCCAAAACATTAGGGACATTAAATTTTCTGTGACATCATATTTGTCCACTTATGAAATCCTATCCAAATCTATTTTAGATTTCCTATAAAACAAAATTTTTATTAGAAATTAAATAACATTTATAGTAATAATATTTTTTATTAGAAAAACTGACATATATAACCTTTTGTATGGATGTGTGTGACTTTCTATCATTGGTGATTATTATTTATTACAAATTCAATTACAAATAAATATTTTGTCCTCCAGTGTAATTCAAATTCCACTCATGCTACAATGAGGTCAAGAGTAACATCTACCAATCACTAACAAGTTTTCACTAAATCAATCTCATAAATCATGCATAATCATATTATACCTTTATAAAAAACCTTACGTATGACCATTGTTCATGAATCATATTAGTATATTAATAAACAATTAATAAATCCTATATTATTTTATCAAATACTAAAAATGAACAATGAATATATCACATACCATTCATTGAAATGAATACATCTCATGTTATTTATATAAATTCATGAGTTCAACATATGTCAACAAACTAGGTACATTTATGAACATAACTTATCTCCAACATTATGGATTCATATTTGATTATATATATATATAACGACACTCGGTAGTATTATCAAGAAAAATCCATCACATTATCAATAAAATACCAAACAACCAGTTATTAACTCAACATTAATATTAGTGTGTGATTGGTATCAATGTATAGTGGTTTATATAAAATATTAATTTTAAAAAACATGTAATGAGGATTAATTTAAATCATGTATCCATAAATATTTATTATAAAAAGTAAAAAATTAATATTATATACTAAACTAGTCATTCCAAAATTGATGTAATGTTTTTTAACTTGAGTGTGATCTCTAGATATTCATGTAACCTATACTAACATTTATCTTATAATCTCCTACAACTCAATGAATTCCTTAATTATAATCTACCAGAGATAAAATATATATTTATCTTTAAGAGGGTATTCAACATTCCACACTTATGATACATATAGTACACATGTAGGAATGATAAGGGAAAAAATAATTTTATAACATTATACATTTGTATACTATATGTTTTTAAATAAAAATAAATATTTACAGAAGATTATGTCATGTAACATCTTAATTCATAGTGAAATTATGTTTTTCTATTTTTATTAGTTTAATTAAAATATAGTACATATTTTTTAATTACTCAATATGTGTTAAATTAGAATGTATTCATCTGAAAAATTCACTCTCGAACAAAAATCATTCGATAAATCACCTATTTTAGGAATTAATATTTTTATAAATGTGAAAGTAATATTATTACTAAATCATATTCAATATGTTTTCATTAAATAAAAATAAACATAATTTAAAATATCAAATATTTAAAATAAATTGATAATTTTTTTTAAAAACGTATAATATTTATCATTATTCAACAAATAAAAAATTTATTACAGATCATCGATAATGATAAGTAACATAATTCATTTATTTATAAATTCAATTTAATAATATAATTTTCTATTTTTTCATATGTACTTATGATATATTCTCTTTCAAATTCACTTGAAATAATTTATTATCACATTTATAATTTTTTTTAAATTTGTATTTGTTTATTTGAATATTAATATTTTCTAATATCAATATTAAATATATATTTTATCTTTTAAATATAAATAAAAATATTATCGTAATAAAAAAACAATTTTTCCTTTCAAATCATATATTATATTATTTCCTTTATGGGATAACAGAAAAATTCAAAAATCATAACTCCTTCGACTTTATCACATCATAGGTAATTTATATATAGAGTGAAAAAAAAATAATTGAACCATTTTCACGTTTCCTTTTATAGATAAATAATTTTATTTCAATCTCATTGAATGTATTAATTTTTTATATATGTCTTCATTTTCATTTTATTTTATACAACAGTGAAAAAGAATATGATCCATATAATCAATACTTATTTATTTTTATTTAAAAAAAAATCTATATAAAATAATTTTATATTATCTCTTATGTGTAAATGAAATAAAATATCACAATTTAAACCATCCTATAAAATAATTAAAATCATTATCACTTCATTTGAATAAACAACCCATTACATCTTCATATGTGGCAAGCCACTAGCCCTTTTTATTAATCTATCATTATTTTTGAACTTATACGAATTTATAAAAAAAAATTATAATGCACAATTTTAATCATTTACACATTTAAATAAAAACATTATTTCAATAATATTAATACTCAATAAAAAAACAATAATTCTTAAACACATTCAGTTTTTAGGAGTAATTATATTTCCAATGTTCTAATGTTTTTTAATTAAAAAACTCCTTCCTCATTGACACCACATTCTAGGGTAAATGAATTTGTTGTATATACTTTCTAACCATTACTCTTCTTCTAATGAATAAATCCTTTACCGATTCCAATTTCCCCATCATAAAATCAATAGATCTAGGGGATCAGAGGTCACACTAAAATAAACTAAACACATTGAGGATCATTGGTAATATATATCTAAATTCATACATTAATATTTAATTAATTGTGATTTGGTAAAATATATATTATAATGATTTGAAGACAAAATGTATGGTTAGATTCAACTTTAGTAGTGGCCCCATTCTCCCTATATCACTTATATACCTGACCAAAATGAATATATAAATAGAAACTATTATAAATTCAGAAATTTTAACACTCTTAGTTTTTATGAATTTTTTTTTTGTAATTATTTAAAAATTTAATTTCATACATGGATCGCAACAAAAAATTATCGTGTGTTACACGCAACACTGGGTTTTAAGAAATAGTGATATATTAATCATATAATAATTTATACATGTCCATTAAAATCTAGAAATTAAAGTTAAAAATATGAATATTATTATCTATATTTTAAATATTATGGTTAATGGATTTATAAAGAACATATATTGATAAAATAACTACATAATATTTGGTGATGTTATTATATTTTTATAAAATACTATTTTATCCAAAAAAATATGATATTTATTTATTTTTGTGACCAATAATAAAAATACTTTTTGAAAATATTATAAACATAATATAATAAATTAGTCTTCATATTTGAAAAATCATTAAAAAAAATTATTTGAATTAATTTTGGATATTTATTAAAAATAATACCATTTTTAAAAATAGTGAAAATTAATGGTTTTTATTGAAAAATTACTTTTTTATGAAGAGTTTATATGGTTAAATTTTGATTAAAATATTTTTAAAAAGTAATATTACATCAATTATATATCAATTAATCAAATTTTGTTCATTTCTATATTTTTAATAGTTAATTTTTATATAAGAACTTATAAATATTTTGAACATTTTCTCTTTGGAAAATAATTTTATCATCTCAGTTGCACGTTTAATTTTATGTTAACATTTCCTTATTAAGTGAATAGAATTTAAAAAAATGGATTTCATATTTTGAATCATAAAAATATATATTGCCTAATTATTTCATATTAATTTTTGAAAATAATCAATAGTAAATGCAGTAAACATTATTAATTGTGGTAAATGTAACAATAGGGTTACTAAGTAGTTATGATTATACAATAATAGTTAAAAAGACCCAAAACATTGTCAATTCAAGTTTTCACGATATATATAAAACTTCTCTATCAATGGTTTGGTAAATTCCTATTTTTATATCTTTTGGAATGTGAAAAACGTGAGTACGCCATTTCATTTAAAAAAATTACAAGTGTGCCTCTCACTCTACTTATAAAATATAGCCCTTTCTCCTCTCCCATATCACATAAAAAGTCATTTGTCTCTAAAAATTTCTATATAATATAATTCATTAGTTATATCCTATGTTACATGAATCCTCATTTTTCCCATAAATCCAATCTATGAATCTTTTTGGGGAATACGAAATGAAATTTCTTTGAAGAATACGTTGCACTACTAACCGTGCATTTTATATTTTTTTTTCTCCACCTATGTCAGTTAAAATTTAACCATGATTATACAATAACTTTAGTATATTATATATAAATAGACTTTATTATGAAAATTTAGTATTCTAAATCCTTCTACACTTCTATCATACTTTTTATTAAATCATTATTTCTCAGTATGATGGACTACCACCTCGCGAAGCGATGTTATTTTTTTCATCACCACCTATCACATGTAGATATAATGATGGAATGTATGCTTGAATATTGTATTTTGTATGTTATTATACTTCTGGAATTTTTTTATTATATAAACCTTCATACATTCCATTATATGTGAATACGATAATGGTGCATGTGTGTATAGCAGACTAAAACCTCATGAAGCAATGTGATTTGTTCAGGATTTACATTAATTGTAATATATAAAAGAATAATAATATAAATATATATAATATATAAAAATGATAATAAAATTTAAATACGTTATTTACCTTTCATTATAACAATCCATAGAGAAAAAATCATTGTTCATGCAACCATACGACCTACCTTCTCTATGAACGATGTATTTTATTTTCTATCTCTAAAAAATATGGATTACTCTAAAAACATATATAATAAATATATATGTAAATTAAATCATTTTTATGATTTTAGAGATGATGGAACCATGATAAAATTAACACGGCCAAAAATAACAAGCATATACATACAAGGAAAATAAAGCAATTACTGCATGAATTGTAACATTAAAAGAGAATTCTAAATAAACCGGTATAAATTATTTAATAGATAATTATAAATGGTTATATATATATGTATATATATATATATGTTAATGTCGGTGTGTGTGCATTCTTCTTTATATATTTATAATAAAATTATAATCATTATAATATGCAATTCAATGTGTATGAAAAGAATTTGAGACTTACGGTAAGTGATTTTGGTCTCAATTTTCATTAATTGAGACAATTATTATGTTATGAACCTATATACATTAATATGAAGTATATAAATCGCATTTTAAATGCAATATAATGAATTTATTTATCATCATTATATTTGTTGTTTCTTTTTTTGTTATTCCTTCACAGGGCTTACAATTCAAGGTTACCAATGTTGTAATGATTTTATGATACAATCTCATTATTTGTTATCAATATATTAGATTTTGTTTCTAATGATAAAAATTATGATATACCTCTCAATAAACTCATGAATTTTCTTCTAATATGGTTATGTCCAGAGAATAAATGTTTTCTGTTCATTTTCCACTCTTTATGTACTCAATGTTTTAAAAACAAATAGAAAAATTATCTTTATTTATCTCATAAATCGAAAACCTATATTTATTCTAAAATAATGTTTTCTAAAAGTGTATAATAAATTTTTTTACTAAATTTTCCAAAAAAAATTCTAATGTAATTTTAACCCATGTTTTACAAGTTACAATATGTTTTCATGGAATCTTTTTTTATTTTTCGAAACAATGCGCCTTTGGATTTTACTAAATAACTGCAAGGAATATTCTCTTGATGTGCACCACATAAATGTTTTTTAACCATACTGTAAAATAATTTCATTGATGATTAATTCAAATTATCATATGATTGTTTTCAAATAAAAATATATTGATGATTTTTTACTTTGTAAATATTTTTTTCAGAACTGAATACATATTTTCCTCAATAAATATTCCATGTAATATTTCAAACCCATTTTATATCTATGATTAAATCATTTTATTTTAATTATTCTTTACTGGGATAAAATCCATGGGATCTATTCTTATATATTCAATTTTTTGTTTATGTTAATGATGACACATTTTTCATGTAACCCTTTTCTCTTCCACTTTTTATACAATTATAAAATTATTATAAAACATTCTTCATTAAATGGGATATACTATGATTAAATGATGGAATGATTATAAATCGTATCTATCTTCCATAGGTTTTGATATAATGAATTATTCATGAACCCGACTTCATTTCATGGTTTAAGGTATGATTCATGTATTATGATATTGTGGCACACATATGTATGATTTTCAATATATAATGGGTGAGACCTATATCTCCCATCAATTCATTGGGTATAGGATTATATCCTATGAGATAAAAATTATTATAATGAGGAGTGGTCATGGTCATGTAAGGGGGTTTTTTATTCTTTTGTGTATACCGTGATTCGATGAAATATTATAATATTATACTATAATAGATCATGATAATTAATTTCCTTATTATTCAAATTTTATGAACCAACAATATTCATTACATGTCTAAAAAATATTATCTCTAATATACAAGGTAAGATTTTTGAATGATATGATCATTTCATCAAACACTAATGCTCATGTTATGCTTTTTTATCTTCTTTTATTACCATTACTAAGCATATAATATTACCGATTCCTATTTGTTTCCCCACGATATGATTAAATGTATTATATATGATATGTCTAATAATATTTCTATACATAAAAACATAGTGGATTATTTTGTAGTTTATAGATGAAATAATTTTTTATGTTTCCAAATTCCTAAAGGAACTATACCGTTACGATCCTCCGACATGTGATTATGTAATATACTGAATGTTCATCAAAAAATGATGTAATATCAATGTCTAAAAATATAAGGTATTTATTGCTGGTTTTAGAGGATGGGTTTAGCTAACATTTTGAAAATATGTAGAGAAACCATTAGTGACATTTGCGAGGATATGTTTAAGGATACATTTATGGGTAAGTAAATGTATAAGAAAATGTATTTGAATTTTAGTTAATGATTGGGAGGTTAGAATCCAATAAATCATATTATGGTCTTCATACTACGCCTATACATGGACCTAGAATAGAGTTATTTTGGGTTAATAACTCCAAAAGGATGGACTGGACTAGATTCGGTCATCTCATGGTGAATGAAATTGGGATTTTCGGAGCACCATGTTTGAAAATCCTATTAGATATTCTCCAAAAATCCAAAAACCATTCACAAACCATTATAAAGTATTTAAATTGATTATGAATATGAATAAACGAAGAGAAAAAAATTCATATGATTAAAAATAGGGTTTCATCATTTAGAAATATTTTAAGGTTTTTTTCCGTATTATTTGGTTCCCCATTGTGATTATTTTTGAAAACAGTGTGATTTTTGTTTTTGATCAATGGATAGAACTCAATGAAACTGTGTTAATGTTGATTACAATGGAGAATTATATCATTGAACAACTATTTATATAAATATTATTGGAGTTGAGATGTAAAATATCATTTCTATTGTAACATAACTATTTCTAACAATTAATCATATTGAAAATCCTAATTATGAAAAGACTGAAAAACATACCGTTGAGTCCTTCATGAGGAAAATACATTTTCCTTTAGGGGATACACTAATATTTTTGTATATAAGAAATGGATCAGTACCACTGATATTATATTTTCTATTATCTAGTATTTTAAAATTGTAAAAATAAATATTGTTTTTTATTATTTGGAAGGATAAGTGGATCAATGGTGGTTTCTCATCAAGAACAAAAGCAACGGTGATGATATTGAATCTAGTGATTTGAGTGAGTTCAAGAACTATTTTTTCGACAATTACATTCATAATATTATTTGTATGAATATGGGAAATGAGTTCTTTGAGCTATGTTAAATAGATAATAAACAAATAGGTACCTATGATAAATATTACAAGACATGTGAGGTACACTTATGTTAATATAATATAACCATTATGTAATGCTGAACTATTATTTATTTGCTCAAAAATCAAGTAATTGAAAGCTGTAATCCTCAAGATACATTAGTATATATGAAGATATTTTTCAATGATTAATCGAGGTGGAAATGGTGTTTTGAATTATGCATCAATATCATGGTTTATATAATAATGTGAAAAATTAATTTAGTGGAAAATAAATAAAACATAGATATAAGAAGACTTGATTTCATTAATTCTAAATGTGTGGGAATGAAATGGGGGGAATTGTCTTAAGTAGAATATTAAATGATTTTAGTGTGGAAGGGATAATCATTTGGAAATCTAATTCCAATGTGACATGATGCAATTATCCAATGATGAAAATATAGAGAAATATCAATATAATACCCCACACACACTCCAGTGTTTCAAATTCTTGATGTAAATGAATTATGAAAACCTGGTGTGAAATCCAATGGTTAATTGTGATAATTTACAACTGATACCTATAAATACAAGGGGAAATGGGAAATCTCCCCGGAACATTATTTCTGATGAGGGGTTTGATATGAAATGTTGAGGTGCAAACTCATCATCCACTATAGAACTGATAATATTCTCATCATCTTTGGATCAACCGATTTATTCATAGCTGAATAATTTCATATAGGTTTCCTAATTCAATATAAATTTTTAGAAGTATAATTTTTAGCTAAAATACCTAATGGTTTGATGATTTCATCTCAATCACATGATTACACTCTTATTGAAGATGATGGAAGTTATCTTTCTTCAAATCATGGGATTATACCTCTGTTTGGATTTGATGTTATATTAGGAAAGGATTGGATTTCCATATATAAATCCCACAACAATTGACATGGATGGAATGTCATGATTAAAATTGAGAACCAACCTAAGATAATATATTCATTTTATTCTATGTATGAACATATAATAGAGGGAAACAACATTATATGGGGGTTGATTTATATTCCAAATGGGTGTTCTTCCTAGATGGTTGGATAGGAACGTTACTTCAAGGATATTCCTATTGTGTGATAATTTTTAGATGTATATCCTGAAGTGTCTGATATCCTTCCACCAAAATTTGATGTTCAATTCTCAGTAGAACACATAAATGGTGCCACAATAATTTCAATTAATCCATATAGAATGTCCCTTACTATGTTTGAAAAAATGATTAAGAAACTATATGAGAACGTTAACAGGGGATACATTTGGCCAAGTATTCCTCATTGGGGTATGAATTTTTTTAAATAATTACAGATCTATGTGACTCCACAATGATTGTCAGGAGCTGGGAATGATGATAATCAAGGAAAATTATATGTTACTACATATATATAACTTGTTCGGTAATCATTACAATTACCAGTATTATTCCATGATTGACCTCCATCATGGATGTCATCAATTAATGTCCATGAAGGAATATTTTTCCATGATAGAATCCCATACTAGTTATGGACACTATAAACATATTTTGATCTCATTTGGTGTTACCAATTCCCCCCCACAATATTCATTTATTTAATTAATAAGATCTTTAGAGATTACCTTGATCAGTTGGTGGTAGTATTTATAGAATATATTTTTATCTATTCAATGTGAAATGAAGAGGATGAAGATCACATGAGAAATTTACTAAAAACTATGAGGAAGGAGAAAATATATGGAAAAATTAAAAAGTTTGATTTTATTACATCAAAATTATTCATTTTTATGTCTTGTAAAATCAAGGGATGGTGCCAACAAGCCTGTACCCTAGTGGTACAGGCTTCTGTTTGGCATCCAAAAGACCTTGGATCAAATCTGGGTTGGGACTAATTTTCGGGGGTACAATAGTAGAACTATAGCAGTGGTGGAACTGTAGCAACGGTGGCACTGTAGAGGTGGAGGCACTATAGAGGGAACTATAGTGGCGGCGGTACATTAGCCGACCTGATTCTGTATATGTACTATTCACCGAGGGGCTCTATGGGCACAAAAAATGGGATTTCCTGGCTTGTATTCATGTAACTTTTCCATGGGCCTTCTGGCTATGTATGGGTCTCCCTCTACTGAGTCTAAAGAGGTCTTTTCTTTAATTATTAATATGACGCTTCGACCACAACCTTTAAAAAATTCAAGGGATATTATATCATATAATCCATCACAGTTGGATGTTATTGATTGTTGGCTCAGATCAACCATTATGAACGTTATCAATAGTTTTCTGGTTTTATCTAGATATTATGAACATTTTATGGATAATTTTTCATGATTATATATTTCATTATTAAATTTAACACATATGGGATCCAATTTCTTATAGACTGATGAATGAGTGGAAAATTTCATTGAATGAAAGATAATATTAATCAGTTCTACTATTATTGCATTAACCTATAATAGATAAAAGATTGTAATCTATATTCATTAATCTAAAATTAACTAGTTTTTATTATTAAGTATAATTACATGGTTTTTGATTATACATCAAGAATGTTGATGTTTCGTTAGAATGAATTCCCAACCCATGATTTTTTATTAGCTATAGTAATTTTTCAATATAGATATAGGGAAATGATATTTAAAAAGAAATGAGATGTATGTATATATTTTGATCAAAAAAATATTATATATATATTCAAATAGAATAAGTTGAATATCATCTAGATAATATAGTTAGTTCTAACTAATGATTATGACTTATCAAAACATTTCCACCCTTGGAGAGAGAAAATGTGAACGATTGTTAGATTCAAAAGGATCATGATAACCTAACCCTGATAGGGATTAAAAATATCCAATATGTCTGGATTTTAAAAAGAAGGTCTAGAAATCCTAAATGAAAGGGGAAATATTATATTGGTCATTTTAATTCTTAACCATCTATCCAGTTGATGATTAAAGTGGTGTGGAAGGAAAATATTGAGCTACAAAATAAGGTAAAAATGTTCATGAGTTTTACTTCGGTCATGATGGAATGATAAGAATAATTAATTGTAAATGTATTCCTTCAATTATAGATTTTAATAATTAGATTTTATAGGAAGATAATACTATTTAATTCTCTATTAATCTAGGATGTATAATGATGTATAGATATCTGAAAGTATATTTCAAGTGGGATAGAAAGAAGGGGGATATCACAAAATTTGTATCTCGGTGCTTTATATGTCAGAATTATAAGGACAGGATGAAAAAATTATCAGATGAATTTACATTAATTACCTATTACATAAAAGAAATAGAAAATCTTCACCATGGATTTTGTCTTCTGACAACGCAAAACCACTTATGTTCAAAATCTATATCTGTGTAGTCAATCACCATAATAATTCATGAAAATTCATCACTATTAGATAATATATATCACCGAATCATTATAACAATATACAAAATAATAACGTTTTCTAGTTTCCTAGGGTTCCATATTTAATTATATTTAATCATGATCCATGGTATATCTCAATTTTATATTGATGTTTATTGCATTTTCATCAAATGAATTTGAGTTTCATCACTGCATAATATCGTCAGATATATTTTCATCCTAAGAGTAAAATTAAAACCCTAGAATATATTTTTATATATCATTCTATGCGTTTCAATAATTTTTGGAATCAAAAACTACTACTAATTGAGTTTTCATTCATGATTTCATTTGGGAATTTAGATGAATCCTTAATAATCCATATAAGTAAAGAAGTGTAGAGCTAAATTATACTGAAATGTTGTAATAAAAAATGTTATCAAGACTTGATACATATTACTAAATTGATGAGAAAGATATATCCAATATTAAACAAAACATGGATGATCATAGTCATCAGAAAAGGATTTCATGAAATCCCCAGTGTAATTATGAATTTAATGTTCATCACAAGGTGTAACTAATTATTTATCAATGGAAGAAGGTTATTATATTAAAATGTTAATGGAATCTAAGAACTAGGTATATTGTTACATTAAATTTTTTTATTGTATTGGTATGTTATCCTACATATTGGCACAACCACCAAACCTCTTTCATGTTTAATGATGTGTTCAAATTATCTCTCTTGAGGAAGTACATACTTAATCATTCACATGTACTGAACACTAGAATCATACAATTATAAAATTATTTTAATTATGAGGAACATCATGTGAATATTCAATATCATATAGATAATGTTCTATGAATCCTATAATCTAAACTTGATTGTTTTGTTGTGTCAAACCCACCAATTTCATGATACTAAGTAGAGACCTAAGGAAATGATGAGGTAAGAGTATCTTCATTTGTTTGTATTAGAGTGAACAATTCTAGGGGTGAAAATATTTGTCAGGATGTTATAATGTTATATCATTTCTTTTTATGAATTATTATTTTTAAATAAATTCAATTTCACTTATATATTGTGTTACATTAAACATCGACTATTGATTTCATTACACACAACACTGACTTTTAACAAACCATGTTATATTATTAATATTATTATATAAAAATCCAGCATAACCTCGAAATTAATCATAGAGAAAAGAGTAATAATAAATAATTTTTAAATATCCTGTATAATGATTTTTTATTAAGAAAACAAATTGATAAAAATGTATATATTTTTTTGTAATGTTTTTATTTGTTTCTAATATACAATTTTTTAAAAAATGAAGATTTTAATTTCTCATTTAGAGAAATAATAGAAATAATATTTCACATTTTTAGAAATTTAACATTAAAAATATATTTTATTTGAAATCATCAAATCACTAATATAATATGATTTTTTTTTAAAATTTTTTTAAAACATAATGTTTTCGATGAATAGTAAAAAAATAGTGTATTTTATTGAAAACCGCCATTTCATTTGAAGTATTTTTATTGATAAATTTGTTTTAAAATGATGTAAATGTGAAATTAAATCTATTATATAAAAATTATTCTAACTCATATCATTGAAATATTTAAACATATAATTTTTATACAAAAACGTTTTAATCTTTTGAACATTCACTCTTATGTTATAGATTTTTCTATTTTGAAACCCTATGGCATGTGATAAATGTTGGTATACCGTGTTCTTTTCAAAACATTACATGTATTCCATCCACTGAACATACAACAGGACACCAATTCTAATATCATATTCAAACATAGGAAACCCATTTGGCCACAAAATACATATAAAAATAAATTTCTTCATTTCCTCATCCCATCCTAGAAGCTTGAGGTCATGAATCAATCCCAAGATACCCTTTGGTGAAAAAAAAAGAAGTTGTTCAATGAATTTGTAAACCCCCTAACTGAGCATTTCATTTTATTTCATCCTCTACCTCATTAAAATATTTTTAAACAACACAAAAATAATATTTCATTATTTTACATGTACAAATATTTAACTATGTTAATTTAATAACATAATCATTTTCCTTAACCACAAAATGGTGAATGAAATCATCATTCGTGTGTATGAAAGAGTACCACCTCTAAAACCGATGATATTTTTTAAAATCATCACCACTCATAGATGGATATAATGATTTATTAAATAATAATATTTGATATTAGTGACATTATTATCTGTCTAAAATTGCACTATCACATATACCTTTTTATTTTCCATTTTGGGGCATAATGATAAAATCACCCATTTTTACACTAGACTTCAAACTTGCGATGTGATGTGATACTTACATGATTTAAAAGTAAGGTAAAAAGAATGGTTTTAATGAAATTATGTCAAATAAATTTCATAAATATATTTTTCAATTGTATTATTCTATTTTCTATTATATATTTCAATCTTTCGAGATGGTATATATATCATTCTTTCATTCATAAAACCTACTGTCTCTATAAAACATGTATTTCATTTTCTATTTATAAATATTAGTGATTACAATAAAATATATATGGGATATATATTATATTTATATCATGGTTAACTATTTTTGATATTATGGAACAATGATCAAATTAAGAGGAATAAATTCATGACACCTTTATGATCCATAGGCATGTGTTTTTGTAATGTAATGAATTTCCATTAAAAATGATGAAATTTATATGTATGAAATGACTATGCCTCAATAGTTGGTGTCACAAGATAGTTTAAGATAGACTTTTGAATATAGAATGTGAAAATAATTAGATCCATTAGGATGTGTCTACGGGAATGTTTAATGTTGAATAAATTTATAGTTAAAAGTCCTAGAATCATGGTAAATAATTAAGTGAGTGGTTTATACGAAATTAGATCCCTATATGGATACTAAAAATTGATGTTCCTATAACATAGAATTACCAAGGGGTATTAACTTTGATTATGATCCATTGTGTTTGAATCAATATTAACAAAGTGGATAAAATTGGTAATTGTTGCACTCCAAATTTGATACCCCTAGGGATATTCTTTGGAAATTAAAAAATACTTTATCAACCATCATGATGGATATAAATGCTAGATTACTATAAATGATCAAGGATAAACCTATTGTGTAATAAAATAAATAACATTTTAATGATTTAGACATATAATATGTTATTTTTAATGATTATGTTATTTAAGGGAATCATTAATTTTTTTATACTTGATTTTTTAGATTAATTAAATTATTAGAACCTGTAGGTACCATGTTAATAATGAGTGTGATGTAAAATCCATTTCTTTTCCCCATTAGAAACCTCTTGGTAAGGGATCTATAAATAAATAACTAATATCTATGCTCATGAAAAATTCTCAAGCCTTCAATCATGAAAAACATCTGAATAATGAAAGAAGATATCAACATTTTTTTAGTGCTTTGTGAGTTAAGGTGAACCTTCATTCAGAGGATCCATTGAACCAGTAGTTGTTGAAAAATGGATTAGTACCCCAAAAAAGTTTTATTTTATTCTAAAGTTTTGAACATTAAATCGTTATTTGTTATCTTTATCATTTTAATGGAGAAGTGGATTAATGGTGGAATCTCATCAATAATAAAAGGTACCATGATGAAATTGAGTCCCTGTATTAATATAGGTTTAATAACATATTTTTCAATATTTAAAATCTTTGTATTCTTCATTTATTTACGGATAAGGTGATCCTTGATATAAAGAAAATTTTTTATGAATATGTTGATACCTATATGAAATATATTACATGACTTTTGATGTATTTTCTGGTATCATCATCCAACATGAATGTATAGGTGCTTAGTTATTCATAGGTATAAAATAAAGTATCAAAATGGAGTTATAAATAAGAGACTTTAGTATCTATGAAGAGAGTATTTGACTACAAAGGTGGAAATAGTTTTTTGACTTACATTTCATTATCATGGTATTTTAAAGGTGGGAAATAAATAATTGAAATGATAATTTTAAACCCATGTAGATAAAAAATGTGGCTTATCATTATGATCAAAATTGGTAGAAGAATCATGGATTATATTTTTTTAAGGGGACTATTAAATTTTTTAAGTGTAAAAGGAAAGGTCCTTTAGAAATAAAAATCCAATGTGATGTGAAAAAGTTGTAAAATCATGGAAATAAAAAAATATAAACAGAATTCACCACTGACACTATAATGTTTCAAATGGAATGGATATGATGATTATTCGAAGAGGTGTCCAAATATGATGGTTAATGATGATGATAAACATCATAAACCTCTTTATCTGAGAGATAAGGTGTAATATCATATTATCACAATTTATAATATGGGGTGTGATAAATGCATGGTGAATGGTATAGTTAATATCCACTCTATAACTTCTATTATATTATTTTACTCTAGATCTATTCGTTATTTCATGTATGAAGAATTTTTAATTAGTATCAAGATCCACCCAAATGATTGGATGTATAATTAGAAGTCTAACACAAACAATGGTATGATGATTAAAAATCATATATATGAGTCTACTTCAATTGATATTTGTTGAAATATGATTCCAGAAAATCTGTTCATTACTCATTTTTCTGAATTTGTTGTTATCTTAGGCAGGGATTGGGATCCACCAGATAAAGAAATCATTTATTTATAGAGGCAGATAGTCTTTTTTTATTCCAAACCATCCTATATGAATATATCATTCTGATTATATGTATTAATCATTGATGGATATCACATCCATTGTGTGGGGGATCATTCATATTAAGAAAAATTGTTTATCACTTATGGTTGAAGAGAAATATGAAATCAATGATATTCATATTATGTGAATTTTTTTTATGTCATTCCAAAATAGCTTCCTAGACATCAACTAAAATGTGATGTTTAATTATCAAAATAAATCATACCTATATCCACCTAGATTTTTAATACATCATATATAATAACATTGATGTATTTTTATAAATTGAAGAAGAACATCAGGAGAATGCGATCATTGTTTTTGGCAAAGTGGGTCACTATTGGGTGAAACTATTATTTCTGTTAAAAATAAATAATCATTTTTGGGATATTTATTTATTACTAGGAGTTGAAAAGGATAATAATAAGGAATAAAAATCCATTACCCCGTATTGATGATATATTTGATCAACTATGCGGAGCTCAATACTTTTCAAAGGTTGACCTTCATTTTGGATATCATAAAATGAGGCTCCTGGAGTAGGATATACAGAAGATATAATTCCAAACATGTTATGGACAAATGGAATATCTAGCGATTACTTTAAGTATTACTAATTTCCCTTCTATTATCATGGAATTAATATATAGAGTCTTTCAAGATGACAATGATCAGTTTGTGTTAGTATTTATAGATGATATTATTATGTATTCAAAGGGAAATAATGATAATGAAAATAAATTGGAAATGTTAATAAATAACATAAATAAGGATAAGATAATTCTAATATTTAAAATGTGATAATTTTATATTCAATATATCTCATTATATAGTCATTTAATCTTAGTAGAGGATGTATCGATAGATCCATCAATGACGGAGGGTACTGAGTGTTGGCACAAACTAACCATGATTATTGAGATCCATAGTTTTCTTGGTTAATAGAATTATTATATAAGGTTAGTGTATAATTATTCATTACAATATAATAATTTCACAAAGATAAATCAAAAGGTAGAAAACATCATTTGGATTGATGATTGTGATGGAAATTTCATGGAACTGCAGAAAATAATAGTGAGTGTGACAATTCATAAATTTATCCACTATGGAGAAGGGTTTGTAATCTATAGTGAAGGATCTAATAAGTAATTGAGATGTTTAATTATACATAATTATTTTTTTATAGATTATTCAACAAGCTAATTAATGGATCTAGATAAAAATTACCCACCTCATGATTTGTAGTTTGCTGTAGTAATTATCACATAAATAATGTATAAGAAAGTCATTATAGAGAAAGTGTTATATATATATATATATATTGTTAAGAAAAAATTAAATTATATATTCTCACAAATTTTGATGAATATGAGTGATTGAATATGGTTACATATGATAATATATTATTTCATCTCAATACATTACACCCAAGAAATGTAACCAAGGTGGCTGATTCTTTGAGTCAAAAGTATCATGAAATATAATATATGACGAGGATAATAAAATAACAATTAATTTTTTAATTTTAATAATATGTATCTTTATTTCATAGAGGATTGGGATTAATCTTATCACACTCAATTCTATTTTAAACCATATATCCATGTTATGATTAAAGTGTCACATAATAAAGATGTAGAGATTCAAACATTGTTTAGAAATGTTTATGACAATAAACTTGATCATGATGTAATGATGAGGTTTAAAAAAATTCAGGTGTTCATTCCATAATAGATTTGAAGAAGTAATTTTTAGATAAATATCTTAGATATTCATTATTTATTCAACATATATGTATGAATATATATATATATATGTATTTTAATGTGCTTTTGTAATGGGATTTCATTGTGAGAGATATCGAAGAATTTTTAACTCGGTACTTTGTATGTTAGAATGTTGATGTTGTGAAAGAAATGTATAAGGGGACATTACATCCATTACCCATACTAGAATAAAAATGGGAAAAATAATTTTGCATCCTTTCATCAGACTACCTAAAACATCTAAATGGAATAACACTATATTGGTTTGAGTTGACCACATTACAAAGACATCACACTTTTTAACTATAAGGGATGAATTGTATTTTGATCGTAATTAAAAAATATAAATTAATTAATTAGTATGATTTCATGGTGTTCCAAATTCAATTATATATAATCAGGATAATGAGGTAGAACATCATTCTTTGGGGAAGATTTCATCATTCCCTTGATATATAGTTGAGTTTCAGCACTTTGTATCATCCCTATACATATAGTCAATAAAAGAGAACAATTAAGACCCTTGAGGATATGAATATATATTATTATATGGATATCATAACTTATTTGGATTTACACCATCATATAGATGAGTTTTAAAAAAGAAATATATTTAAATCAAGCATTCATATGGATCATTATGAATTTATATATGGTAAATTGTGAAGAGCTCCTGTATGACAGAAATATAGTCGAGAAAGAGTTCTAATGAGACTTGAGATAGCTGAAGAAATGGAAGATATGGTTACATACATTCAGAATATCATAATGGAAACATAGAGTCTGCAGAAAGGTTTTATTGATAATCACCAATGTTATCTTGAATTTTTTGTTCGAAATAAGGTGTTTCTATGAATTTCCCAATGAAAAATGTTTATTAGATTAATAAATGAAGGGAAAATAATATCTAGGTAAATAAATCCCGATGAAATTCTATATCATATATAGACAGTATCCTATCGATTGAGGGTTCCACATGGCCTATATCATGTTCATGATGTGTTCCATGTATCACTCTTAAGGAAGTAAATACTTGATCCTTCACATGTACTAAACTGAGAGGCTATATGGATTGAGAATATCTGCACTAAATCGTATCCTATTTGTTTTTTATTCCACTAAAATCACTCTCAATTTCATTATTTCTCAAGAAAATATTTCATATGAAAATAATAAAAAAATATAGCTTTTCTATCTTATTCAACTGGTTCCTCATGAACTTATTTCACTAAAAAAACAATATTTCCACTTAGGAAATAATTAATAAAAGTTGATGATACATATTGAAGGGATTGATACCATTAATCCTTCATTTTCTAACATTTATCTCAAATATAACTAAAAATATGTATTGATTATTTTATTATCTATGTATAATTATTTATTATTTAAGAGTAATTTTTTAAAAATATTAAATAAATAGTTTTACTGAATATACACCCATTTTAATATTGTTTAAGTATTTTCATTACATTTATTACTGGACCAATGTTAAAATATATTTTATATTTCAGATATATGTGACTATTTTATTTACATTTAATTATTTGTGTTGGCCATTAGAAAAATTATATTTTATAAACACTGGATACAAATTTGGTGGTATATAGATATATATATATGGATTAAACCCAAAATAAATAATGGTTATCACAATCTTCGTTAGCATATTGGTGGTGTGGTCATGAGAGAATCTATTGATGATAGATTGTATTTTTGGAAACAACGTTTTTCTGATTTTTTTCCATACAAGGAGACCACTATAACTATTTATTATTGTTAAGAACAATTCATTTGTTCTTATAATATATCTCCATCATAATCCACTTCAGATAATCGACCAGAATCCACATATTTATATATACATGGAAAAATATAATTCCATGTGAATAATTCTATATTTAGACTTGGAGGGAAAAATTTAATTGATTATTATTTTTTCTATTTTTAGTTTTATTGATGGGAATATGGTGACATTGAAATATTTTAATGGAAGAAAGAGGAAGATATATTTTTTTCTAAAACCACTCCATAGCTGGGATCATATTAGGGTCTACATTTTGACATATGTTTTTATTTTAAGAGAACCATCATGTTACGGGTTATTTTTTCATAAAGTGGGTGACATTAATGTATTTCACTGTGATGATTAGACTAATGTAATAGTGAAATAAAAACATAAATAGTCTATAGAGTGGTTTTGGGTTATTTTTTAACATAACATCGGTTAAAAATTGTAATAAAATAACAACATGTCTTATTAACATTTATATGAAACTGATGTTTTTAGGGTTAAGGTATTTTATTTATCCTGATTTGTAAATAGAATGTTTAAATGACATCATGTTTTTTATTTCTTATATTGGTCATAGTAATATATGTGGATTGTATAGAAAATTATCTTGTGATATTAAATTATATATTATTATTTAGAGACATGAGTTTCATAATGTAGTCACATATTCATGAATAACATGAAAAAAATAGAAATAGTTAAGACTATATTTTGACCTCAATTTGGGGTAGGTGATTATTATCAAATATCAAATAATATGGAATAAATATAATTTTATTTTAATGCAATGTTGTCTTAAAATATGTCAATATTTAATATTTTACTTATTTCTTAGACAATATTTTAGTGTTTGAATTATGCTATCAAAATTTATATCATTATAGAATAATAATTGAAATAAAATAATGAGTTATTTTATGGTATAATTTTATAAATATGGAAATATTTATGGTTAATATGATGTTGGTTGGGTTCTCATTCATTGAGATTTAATTTTTAAAAACATTTCTCAATTCCTAAGTTAAATTTCTATAGAGAAAATGGTAAATGATGATTTTAATTATTCGAAAGGGATAGTGATTGTGGGATTCAGTGTGTAACACTATAAACTGAATCACCCAATCATGGAAAAAGTGGTACATGACCTCATGTGAATGTCCCTATAGGAAAGAAGATAATGAGTATTTTAGATGGACTAAATGGTATATGAGGAGACTATGTCCTCAATATTAGGTTAATATCATGGTATCCCATACCAAAGAAGTGATAAACTAGTGAATGATAAATAAAATTAAGTAGAAAAACTACATGCAGAAGCATCAAAACTAATATAAGAATCTATGACATAATGGAATACAATATACGGAGTCATAAAATTGAATAAATAACGACTACATTTAGTGTATTAATGTACATGAAAAAAGGGATAAAATTAAATATCCATGGAATGGAAAACTACTGATGTATGACCTAATAGCGCCCATATCCCAATCCACCATCAATAAAATAAAATTGTTTATAGGGACCTTTCACATGGATGGATCACTGATTATAAATTCTACACAACCATTATAAGTTTACTCATGGGTCTGAGAATGGCCTTAGTGGTCACAACCTCATCAGAACCATAACAAATTCTAAATAATATAGGGTGGCCATAGGCCATCCCATCCTAAAGATTCTTATAAGGACATCACATAGAATCTATCCCATCAAGATGACAATGGGGATGCCAAAAAATACATATTATACCATCATTCTTATTCATGGGTGTTCATCACATAAAAACCATGTATATTATAATGTAATGTATCAATAAAAACATGAAAAATATTTGAATAAACTACCCGATCACTGATATAATATATCCTAGAAAAACTATACCAAATTATGTATAAACAAATCATGCGAGGTCACATTACCCAACTGGAAATCACCTATATCAATTGAAGAACAGACCACATACTACTAAAAATAACCTATGTGACCATCAACACCTATAAAGGGTCTAACAAATACATATGGACCTACATGGGCTCTATAATATGTTAGGAAGAAGTCTCATTGAGCTACACATGCACCATCATTTAAAATGAGATATTTTTTATCGTAAAATGATTTAATATGGTAAAGGACATCCTACTTTATGAAAGATAAATAAGAAACTCCAAGGTTTATCACTAATGAAAAATACACCACATAAAATACTTAATTTCAGAAAACCATTTAGTCATTATGGTTTCCAAAAAAGAATAATTGGGAGAAATAAATTGGAACATAGATTAAGGGACTAGATGGAATTACAAAATTATAAATAGAAAATACATAATATGTTTCACATTATTGCATAGAGAAAATAGGACGATGGTGATTAAAATTAAATGGAGAGATATTTATAAGTATAAAATAATGAGTGAATATGGAGGGGAAGAAGGGGTGGGTTGAATAGTTTGTTTGGTAAAATTAACCCTTAAAAATTTTAAAATGAATCCGAGAAAAATTCCATTTTATGAATAGAGGTTTAATATTGTGAATTACAATAGTTTTAACCTTATTGTAGTCTCCCATGAGAAATCTTGGTGTAAAGTACATCCTCTCATTGTGAATTTTTTTATGTTACTAGTTTTAGTGGTAGGTCTACCTAATTGCTTCCAAACACATTATAGAGCCACCTCAACAACTAAAGTTGATATTAAAGGGGACAATAAAACCTAATTGGTAGAAATGAAAAAGTAACACTCATGAAATCTAAGGGTAATTAAACACTCTCCCTCTAAGGACTTCCCTTCCACTAGGGATCTCTTATAAGGAACTTCGTCCACTTTAATCAGATGTTTAATTCACATTCCATGGTATCTTCTTGAATTTTTCTATGGTACCACAACACCATAGAAAGGGGTAAAACATTTCTATACAATACCTTTATGATTCCTTCCTCAATCCTAAATATAATTTCATAAAACACAGAATCTATCACCTATACAAAATGCTCACCATCTAACATATGTGTGGGGTCTGGCTCATACATCAAGAGGAGTCATTAATGAGATTAATTGGACATAAATTAATTATTTATCAGATGATATAACTGATAAGGAACCATCCCAATTCGCTAATGGGTAATTTAATTTAGTGTATATAATAATATTTCATACTCTAGGAAGTAAAAAACTCATAAATCAGTTTTACCTACTCAAAATTCTCATACACTGGGTCGGGCCATATCACTATCGAATAGCCCACCAAAATCCAATAAAGTGATTAATGACATGGTTAACCTTATGGATTTTAAAATTGAGCTATATTATTCAAATAATATAATATTTTAATATATATATTAATATATATATATATATATATATCCTTCCATATAAATATTTCAATCATATAATGCGCAAAAATGAAGTATTTGTTCACTAATCATATCTTCTAGAATCTATATAATCTTCTCGAACTATGTATCTATCTTCTGGATGAATTTTGTGTATCAACAAAAAAAATTTACCAACGATTTTTTTCTTATTATAATTCTGTTATATTGTACAAATTACATACATATACAATAAAACCCAATAAAAAATATTCTAATAAATAAAGAAATAAATTTGTTATATTTCTATAAAATATGGAACATATAACAATAAAATTGTATCATAACCAATGGAATAGTAATATGACCTTTAGGAACAATAATATGGACAATATAATAGTAACCTATCCTATGAAACTATAAATAAAATTTAAGAATATTATAAAGGAAAATATGATATAATTATACCACAATATTGGTAAATAATTGTTTTAAAAATGACTGATTCATTATTGATATATTAGTGAAAGGAAATAGTTTATTTATAATTATATATTTAATATTTGAATCTGACAGAAATTATATCTTCATATAATATATTCTTAAATAAATATTTTGTTGAATTATAATTACAATATAATTTAATGAGACCTTAATTAAATTTTCAATGTGTCATCATATTAGTTATAATGTTAAAAGTATCATTTTACTAATAAATGATGATTTTAATTAAACAAAATCACTAATATTTTAAAAAATATTTTTCTATAATGTATTCCATTTTTTATATTACATATCAAAAAATGGGTATGGATAATTTTCATAGTTTTTTGAAAATCGTAGAAATTTTTGTGAGTAGTGTAATATTGTAATTTAGGGTATTTTAAAAATATATGAATTATTAAGTCATGGATGGTGATTGTATGGGACTAAAAGAATTGTTTCAATATATAATAAACCATTTACTTTATATATTGATAATAATCAATACTATTGATAGTTATGGAAAAAAATTAAACTAATGAATAAAATTCTAAAAAATATCCCCTCATCTCCCCTATAAAAAATCCACATCACCACCCCTTCTCCTAACATATTATAAGCCATTTATATTGTCTAATGTTTGTGAAGTTACATTACCATGCCTCTACACCACCTCTAAAATCCTTTATTTCCAAAAAAATTACCAAAACCATGCGCCTTATTGATTTTCTCACGGAGACAAATTTCAAGTGGTAAAATCCTCGATTCTTCTGTTCTGTTTTTTTACATTTTCTTATACATACTTAAAATTCCCAACACCAAAGTGGATTGATAAATTACATATTATATATATACTGGAATTTTATTTTTTGAATGTAATATCCATAATACTTCCTTTTCTAGTCTCCCATTTATTCTAAAAATTAGACCGATGTTTGTGATTTGTCGATTTACTATTTTCATGGATGGGAAGTTTTAATTTTCCATCACCACATTAATGAAATCTTATAAAAACATTATTTTTTTTTAAAATTAAAAAATATTATACATATTATATGTAATATAATTTCATTTAACTTATATATAAACAAATTATTTAATAAAATTATATAAGATTGTGGTGGTCGTAAAAACTACCAAAATAAATTAAATAATTATCATTATCATTTTATCAAAAAATAATCCTCATACCATGTAACAAAATAAAATATAATACCATTTGACCTTATGTTTGTTCATTAATAACATATAATTTCAATTATGGATAATTATTCTATAAGAACATCCACACTTGTATACAAGCAATCTGATAATGAAACCCAGAAAAAAAACACTCCTAAATGATAAAATTGAATTCTATTACATGTAAATATTGGAATAAATAAACAAAATAATTATATAATAAATCCAATTAATGTATAATAGGTTATTTATTTCGTAAATAATGAATATTATTTGATAATCTACTATATTAATGTGTACAAATTATTCAATCATAATGTAAGAGGATTATCAAACCCAACTCCCATTCATTAGATTATTTCTCTTTCATGCAAAATTTCAATGGGGATATTCATTTAATGTCACTAAAATACAATTAAATTGTCATTACATTTTATTTTCTAGGATATAAATGTTTCCAAATTTATATTATGAATAATACAGTTATTTTCCAAAATAACTATTGTTTCAAAAACACATTTTGACTCCTCTTGAGTAGTTTCTTCTTCGCTCAAGACTGATGAATCTTATACCAAATATTTTTTTCAATTTTTATTAATGTATCAACAGTTTATTAATTATTTGTGAAATAATTATGAAACCCATTCCTTTACATGGTTTACATCATAAATTTTGTTGATTTATTTTCTATCTGTCATAAATGATTAGATAAATTTTATTATCTGACTAGTGCACCTCAGATTTTACAGAGATCCAATTTATTGGGTAATGTGATGTATCTCATGAGCTAATGTGAAATATGTGTTAACATGATGATATATTTGTTTAAAATGATGATGTTATAGAAATTCACGTATTTTATTCATGGACATGATGCAAGCATTGATGAAAACCGTGAGTTGTGTTTGACTAATAAGACATTATGATTCCTTTTTATGAATTACCACATTCCCTGCCTTTATCTAATTCTTCCTCTGATTATTATGATTATGATCGTATGCTAATGTTAGGATTATTTGGACAATGAACAACCGTTTTATATTGAGTCATTTAATTATATATCCACTTACTATGATTTTAGCTCACCCATTTCATGGTTATATATCCTCAAGTGCTTATATCTAAAATGAATAATGTGAGGGACACTAAGAAGTTAATTAATATTGAATAATATAATATTTGTGTTTTAAAATGAAAAGGTAACATATGGAAAAAATATTCCAATGTCATTAACCCTTTGAATCCTGGTTTTTGGCGCTATTATATTTTTTATCTTTAAAATTATGTAAAATTTATGTTAGAAAAAATAGGGTATATATATTTGGTATCAAATAATAGTTAAATTTATTTGAGAAATAATTTTAGATAAAATTAGTAAAACAACATAGTTTGAGATTAAGTATATGAAAACACACAAGAATATTAATTTTTTAAAAATGATAAACATAGGGATCCCAAAAGATGTAATTTTAATTTTAATTTCACAAAGGAATAAATATTTGATTCATAATTTCAATACTTATATTTTGTTCAAACATTTTCTATTTTACAAAATGCTGGGAACCATATGAAACCAAGACAAAAACCCATGTTGGGGATAATGCAATGATTTCCCATAAAACCTACCCAATTCCATTAGAGCTAGAGTCTAAAATATCATGGAAAGTATTACCAATATATCTATGTATATGAAAAAATAGGATTATTATAGAATAACTTCCTGCATATAAGAGTTAAAAATGTCTATATAATGTTTTATGTTGCAATATCTATGGAAATTTAGTGGATCATCCAATCAATTTGTTTTGGAATAGTGGGAAAACCCAATTTCGAATATCGTCTTTATTCCCCACAAACTTGAGAAAGAGAAGGAGACTTTGTTCATCTATCATTTATATGGATATGGAAATAAATGGTGTTCATTGATTAAAAATACCACTATGAAGGACAATAATTGAAGAGATGGTGTGGGAAGACATTATGAAAAAAAATATTAACAAATATTTCCAAAAAAATACTTATACAATTGTGGACTAGGAGTTCATAAAACTGAAGAAAAAGGAAGTTGAATCTATCAATCCATATGATGAAAAATTCGCTGGCCTTTCAATGTACTCTATATGTTTTGTTATCAATAATGATATCTAAATTTATTGATTCTTTAATATTCTAAAAACACACCGTAAAAAATATAGCTATTTGGGACATTTGGAGTTGTGAAGAGTAATTTTATGTACACTAGTAGTGATAGATTTTAGAGAATGACTCCATGGTTATAGAGATAATAATATAATAATGGATTTATAGTTGGTAGATCAAATGAAAATGGAGAAAATAGGATCCAACCATTCACATGTCTAAAATTTGGAAATAATTATCATGTAATTGCATCAAAGGGAAGGAGAGATGATTAAATTGTGGGAGATAAGTATATAAAGATCATGAATATTGATGGGACTTGAATATTATAACCAACATGACTGTGGAATGGATAGCACCACCCATGGTTCAATTCTTCAATGGTAGGGAGTTTGTGCACTATGCATGCCAGTGTATTAAACCTCAAATCCTTGAAGATAATCAACATCAATAGCCACTAAAGCCAATGTATAAAGGGAATTATTATTCAATCACTACTGTTGATGTGGTCAATGAAATTGAAGTTGTACATGGTACACTTCCTTTTCTGTCAAAAATGAAAATAGGCTTATTTGTTTAGTGTTCTATGCATTCATTTATATATTTATTGTTTTCTAAATCTATTGAATGATTTCCAAAATAACATTAAGTAGATATATCCATTAAACATCTAGCGGTGATATTGTTTCGACCCATGAGTTGGACTATTCTTCTTTTAGAATATTTGGGATGATTCTTCAAGAAAATCTTGTGACACTTACCTTGGTGGAATTTGAAACAATATGGGCCATTGATTGGTACTTGTTACTTTGAAAATGTGTCACTGTTAGGAAAAAATAATATATTTTAAAATTCTAAACCAAAATAGAGTTCTCTACAAATACAAGGAATATCATGAATCTCATTTGGAAAATCCCTCAATGGTGTGGGAATTGGTTCCCTGTGATGAAGAATACCTCGCTCAAATTTTTGTGTCAAAGGAATATATGAACCGTGATGAAATTTAAATTGTGATGGAATATAGTGATGTACTTCTTGAAGAGTTCCATTGACTTCCCCAAGATCATGTGGTAGAGTTCCCAATAGAACTTCTACCCAAATCCAATCCTATCTCAAAATTTCAATATAGGATGGATTTGGTCGAACTGGATGAGTTGAATAATAAGATGAAAGAGAATTTGGAAAATGGGATCATATGCCCTAGTTCAACTCCTTGGTGATGCCAGTTGTCTTTTTAATGAAAATGTATTGACCAGTATGGTTGTGTCTCGATTACCAGGAGCTCGATAATAAAACCATAAAGATAAAGTATACTCTACCATGGATTGAAGTCTTTTTCAATCAACTAAGAGGATCTCAATACTTTTCAAAATATGATATGCATGAGAACTATGAGTTTCAAGTAATTTCCATTTTTCTTACTATTTCCATTATAATATTAGTGGAATTGATGAATATAGTATTTCGACACAACCATGAAAAAAATATCATATTGTCAATTGATGATGTTATCATCTACTTGAAGATAAAGAAAGAACATGAAGAACATATAAGGACAACGCTAGTAGCATTATGATCGGGGAAATTGGGTGCCAAGTTCAATAATGGTTAATTTTGGATGTATTAAGTTACATATATGGAAAAAATGATAAAAAGTGATTGAATTTATATGGACCCTTAAAAAAATGCAATGGAGCAATGTCCTAAACCAACTAGTTTCAATGAAATATGAAATTTTCTACGATTTATATAGTACTATCAACATTTTTTTAGAAAACTCCCATGATAGTCTCGCTTTCTATGAAGGATAATATGAATTGGGTGAACTATGTCTGGACAAAATTATTTGAGGAAAGCATTATAGGGATAAAAAGGCCAACCAATGTACCTGTACTCATACTAACTACAAATGAAGGATGTTGTTAGATATAAAATGATGAATAAATGAAATGATTTCATTTTTTACTCATTAAAAAGGATTAAATGATACCATACACATCACAATAGTTTATTATCCATGAGAATAACTACTCGGCACATTAAATGGAGCTACCTACATTGATTTTTTCATTGCAAATCTAGCGGAACTACATCTATTGTGTGAAGTGTGATATATATACCAATTAAAAGTGATTAAATTATATTTACACATAGGAGGAAATAAACATGAATAAGTGAGGATGGATATATATAATCAAGTAAGATGATTTCACTATTCACTACACCAAGGAAAAGAGAAAAAAGGTAGATAATTCTCTTAAATGTAAAGAACTTACTACTTTGTCATGATGTTCGTTGAGAAAGACACTATCCCCATTGATAATAAAAAGAAACATTTGGATGAAATAAGAGAAGGGAATACATCCTACCTTTAAAAATTGATTTCCCAACTATCTATCCACGATAATATTAAAGAGGAACAAATGGATGATATATAATTACAAGAGTAGGTGAATAAAGTAAAGGAAGGAAGTCTACATGAGTTCTAAATAGATAATGATTGTGTAATTAGGATTGGAATGAGAAACTATGTTCCATCATCACGTGATATAAATATTCAGATATTTGATAATGCAAATATCTATTCCTTCTCCATACATACTAGAAGTACCAAGATATATTATGATCAATGGGAGAACATCCAGTGCGATAACCCGAAGAAAAATAATATGGATTATATCCCAATGTGAGTGGTATGCTAGAATGTAAACTCCTTGGGAAAAAATTCAAAGGTAATGATACAAACATTTCCTATACCCACATGGAAATGGAATAACTAAACTATTAAAATATTCATTGGTCTCTTAAAGACATCCAAAGGAAACAAATTGATATGGGTTATGTGGATCGACTCACCCAGACGACCCAATTTGTTGCTATTTGGTAATATTTATCTCTTGAACAACATTCCAATATATATGTGATATATGTGGTGAGGGTTCACGGGGATCCGATTTTGATCATCTATAGTCTTGATATAGGGTTCACATATATATTATTGATAAGTCTTCAACATTAATTGTTTTACTAAAATGAGTTTCTGCATGGCCAGTCAGCCCCAAACAAACAGCCAATCTGAAAAGATTGTTCAGATGGTCGAGTACATGATAAGATATTGATTAATGGATTAAATGGTTCAAGAGATCAACACCTCCAATTGTTTGAGTTCTAACATGACAACTTCTTCCATTATTTTATTTAGATGGCTTAATTTCAAGCTTTATATGGAATTTTATATAGACCTCCAACCTTGTGGGATGATGATAGTGAACGAAAACCACATTAACCTGATCTTACGAAAGAGATGAAAAAATAATTCAGTCCATCCAACAACATAACAATGAAAATCATATTCGAATAAATAGATATACTAACAACATTCTATGGGTCATGGTGTTCGATGTAGGATACACAGTCTTCTACCAAATATCACCACTAAAGAGAATTTTGTGGTTTGGAAAAAATGTATGCTTAGCCCTAGGTGCATTAGCCCATTTCAGATCCTTGATCGCATAGGATTAGTGGAATATCAGCTATCACTTCCACAAAATATGGATCATTTTCATGACTTGTTCCATGTATCACTCGTGAGGAAGTACATGCTAGACCCCTCACATGTACTGAATCGAGAGGATGTAAAACCTGAGAACAACCTATCAAAGGAGGAGAGGGTAGTGAAGATCATGAAGAGTATAGAAAAATTCCAATGAAATAGAATAACTCACATTGTAAAAGTGATTTGGAGGAATCATAACTATTATGAGGAAACAAGGGAACTAGAGGAAGAAATTAAGTATGAGTACCCTCACTACTTATAACCAAATTATGTAAATCTAATTTCGAGGGAGAAATATCAAAATGCGGGAAGAATCTACTGAAAAAATATTTAGTCAATTTAATTTTTCCCTTCTTATAATTATCTCTTACTTTATAAATAAATTACTAACTACAGATAACCAAATGAAACATTATTATAATAATTTAATTATAAAGTATGTTATATTTATACAATTTAAGATACCTATAATAATGAAATAGTAACCTGACCATTGGAATACTAACATGACCATTGGGAATAGTAATTTGTTTAATAAGATAGTAACATCACCTGTGAAATCATAAATAAAAATTATATATCATATAAATGAAAATATAATATAACTATATCAATGTATAATTAAATAAATATTTTGAAAATGATAATATAAGTGTTGGTATTTTTCTGAAAGGTAATTGTTTGTTTAAAAATTTTATAATAAATATAATGATTTAAATTAAATTTATTTTCATAAAATATATTCATAGATTAATATTTTTTTTTATTATATTTTTAAGATAATTTTATTACACATTCATTAATTTTTCAAAGTGTCAAAAATTCGATTAATATATTAAAGTCATTAGGTTTAAAATAAATGATATTTTTAACTCAAAAGTAAATTGATCATATTTAAAATATAATTTTCGAAAAATGGATTAATGTATTAAATTATAAACCTCCAAAAATATTTTGGGGGAATATTTGGTAATTTTCTAAAATAGATGAATTTTTTGTGAATAGTGAAATACGATAACATACTGTATTTAAAATGTACAATAAAAATTGACTCATGGATGATTTTTGGATGACGTAAGAACCCATTTTTTATAGATATGATGAGCCTTTTACTGTATTTGGTTATATAAATCAGTATTATTGATATTCTAGAGCCAAAATTATAAACTAATGAATAAAATAATCAAAAAACAACCATATACTCCCCTATTAATACTACCACTAACCACCCCTTCTCCTCACACAATTAATTATTTAAATATTTTATAAATTATACCAAATTTCCTTAACCAATCCTCTTCCCCAAAACCAGGAGCATCTAGTCTCAAAAAATTACCAAACCAAGGTTCCTTAAAGAGATTCTCAAGGAGTCAATATTCAAGAGGTATAGCCCAAAATCATTCTCTTTTAATATCTTTAATTTTCATATACTCTTAACAAATACCATATCCAAATGTGACTTGAAAATTATAGGATCTTATATATATGGTAATTTTATTTTTTAAATTATAATATCTATTATATAACCAATTCTCCTCCCCCTTTATTCAAAAATTGAAATCATCATCTATGATGTGTCACTTCACTAGCTTCATGAAGAATGCATTTTTATTTTCCATCACAAACTTCAAGGATATCTGTAAAACAATTATTATGTTTAAAATAGATTTTATTATACATATTGTAAGTGATATATTGTTTTGGAACCAATATATAGATATTATATTAAATATAATGATACAGGTTCACAATGGACGTAAAAACCCACCAAAATAAATTAAATAATTTTCATTAACCCTTTATCTAACAAATAATCATCCTACAATATAATAAAATGATATATAGGACCATTTAAACTTCATTATGTACATTAATAACATATATTTTCATTTTTTGGGAATTGCTCTATATGATCATCCATACATGAATTCAAGAAAAACGATCATTAAATCAACAAAATCAAATACTCTTAGAATGATAAAATTGAACTCTATTACTCATTTATATGCCAATAAATAAACTATATAAAATTATATTAAATTAAATATATTTATATGTGATGATTTATTTTTATTTAATTAATATAATTAGAAAATCTAGAATATTTAAGTACTGAAGGCATTTAATCAAAAGGTAAGGGAATTCTCGAACCCAAATATATATATTTAGGTTATTACTCTTTCTTTAGAAATATAAACGTGTATATTATTTTAACATTACTAATATAAAATTTCATTTTCCTTAAATATTATTTCATGGGGTATCCATGATTCGAATCTTATTTTTTGAACCATACGATTATTTTCCAAAAGAAAATTTCATTCAAAAACACATTTGTACTCATCTTGAGTTATTTATTAATCACTCAAGAATGATGAATCTTATACCAAATATGATTTTTCATTTTCATTTGGGAACCCAAATTCTATTCATTATTGATTTAGTATTTATAAAACCCATTCCTTAATGTGTTTTACTTTCTATCATTTATTAATATACATTCCATTTGGTATGCATGATTATGTAAATTGTATACCATGAAAGTTGTGATCAAAATTATAAAGCACTCCAATGAATTGAGTAATGTGATATATCTCATTAAATAATGTAAAATTTTGGTGATAATAATTCTATAATTGATCACAATTATTAGTTTATTACTATTCACATATGTTATGCATGAACATGAATCTAGCATTGTTCACAACTATGTGTTTTATTTGACTACTAAGATAGGATGTATCATTTTTATGAATATTCACATTAAATGAAATTATATAACTGTTTCATTCAATATAATGATGATGATACTATGATTGTGTTATTATGAATAGGATTATGATAACCCGGGTTATAATGATACTTGTCCTTATCTATATTCTTACAGTGTTTTTAGGTCTCCCCTTTTGTGATGTATATCCTTAAGTGAATAATTATACTATGGAAAATTTGAAGGCCGCTAATATGATTGAGAATAAGAAATTCAATAATTGTTATGTTTTAATTTGTAATTCTTATGTATGATCTTAATTATCTATGTACATTTATCCTTTGGATCTTGGTCTTTCTAACGTTATTATGTTGTTTATCATTAAAATTATGTAATAGTTATATAAGAAAATATAGGGTCTATATATGTTTCACTAGGATTTATCTAATATCATATTAGGTTTATAAATATATTGCAATACTAGGATAAAAAATGAACACCTTTTACCTATAATATACTCTTAGTAAAACCAGACATACAAACTATTTCTGACATATACAGCATACCTGGCTCAAATGTGGACTAAGTCTCTTGAACCAGAAAAGTGTGTGCAACCATTATCACATGATCTCCAACAACCCACATAGTATCTCAGCTTTTATATGTTATAGTTATTCCCATGAATATTTCCTTCATCACCACATAGAACATATATATAGGAATTGAATGAGGATGGAGGTTTTTTATTCTCCATGGGCACCCTACCTTTGACCTCTGGGAGGGAAGTAAACATGAAACAGAACCCACAATGTATTTATTAATACCTCAAAATCAGAAATACTATCTTATATCTAGATATAATATAGTCAATCCTAGATATATCACACACAATGAGGCATTGTAGATTCTTATAAACTCGTATCTCTTTATCGTGTGAACCAAAACCCTTCCATGTATTTATACATGTCATTCCCATCTAATGACATTCTTAGAACATGATAGTCTCACATCAAATTATCTCACATCACCATGTAATTTTAATTAGAATACATGATTTCCTTTACCTTATCTACGAATGATAAAGAATAAAACATTGAGAACAATTCAACTCCCCTTGGTGATTTGATGCATCAACATATCAATATAATAGCATTTTCATATACACCAACTCTTCTATTGATGTCTTCATCCCCATTTACTATTATTTTATAGTGATGAAATAAATGGCAACATCCTCATTTCCCATGGAACATTCCATCTCAAAATCAACCGTCCTTATATTATCATTTGAAAATTTTCTATTTTGTGATCAATTATCATCAATAAAAGATATATCATAAATTATATTAAACTATTTATAATAAAATCCTTTCATTGAATAAATAATGGAATAAATAATTCAATGAACAAACCAAATAATCTAACTCTATTTTATGTGTAGGATAATATGGCTCATAGGGTTATATCTAAAGATACTGATAAGAAGACGCTAATATTCTTTAATAAGATTTATACCTAGTCAAAGTCTTGATGTTTGTAAGTAAACTACATATTGAATACATGGTTCTTGAAGAATCCGAATCAGATCAACTGTTAAAATTATCATTAGCGCATAAATGGTATCATAAAACTAGATTTTTTACTCCAAAATTACCTATTTCAATGTTAGTTATTTCACAAGATCAACCTAATATTATATTTATTCTATTAACCACATATATTATAAATTATACATGATTTAAATCAAAATTTCAAATACATTCATGGGATAAGATGATATCATCACAACTTGCACCTAATCTGGATCAATAGAAATTCTTACCTCAGAAACAAAATTCCTAAAGTATCAAACCTCCTTAATCTAAAAGTAAATCTTTTAGGACATAATATAATTTTAATAAACTCATATTCTTCCTAAAAAATCAAACAATTATTATAGTTTAACTCTGAGTTTTTTCAGTACACAAAGATATGGTCCATGAAGACCATAAAGAAGGAATATATATGAGGGTTTGAAAGCCTGGTTCAATAGATCCATGAAAACTAATAGAAAATTCATCAAACAAGTTGTAATAAATAGAAGAAATTAAAACACACTCTAAATCAGTAATTCCATCATTGGTATTTCCCTATTCCTAACCTACAATATATGATTTATTGATCATAAATCAATAAAGGAGAACCATCGGTCTCCCTCAACTTGTCAAAAAATGATCCATGGTATTGGATATATAAATATCAATGTGACATGATTCCATTTCTAGTAACCTATATGTTGTCAAATTATACCATCTGACATTTGGTGAACTTAATTGAAGCACCCTCTAGAAGAAGTATTTGGGTGAATAAATATCATTTTCTCATGGTCGTAAAGATACTCCTGGGGTTTTATAACTCACATTTTTCTATATGATATGGGTGAATAAATATATTTTATTCGTGCAATATTTTTTTTGTTCTAAAAATATATACATATATCCCAAATATAGCCTAATAAATCATCTAGTAAATCGTGCAGGTAATTATCTACCAAAGGAAAAATGTTTTTTACTATAACCAAGTATGAAACAAAAACAACATCCACATCCTATAATTTAATATCCATAATCTTATTAAGGCCTTGTCCTATCCTACTTACCTTTACATTGAACTGCCTTGTAAAAATGTAATCTATCTCCTTAGTGTAGATAAAATAAAAAATCTTCAAAAAAATCGATGTGAGTTAGAAATCATGATAACCTATAAAGATAAAAATGACACCAAAATTGGTAAAATTTATAATCAAATACCTAAAAGGAAATTTTTTTATCATTAAAATTCCATAAGAAAATATGTGAACCAATAAATATATTCTTCCCTCTTCACATGTGGAATGTAAAATGAAAACACGTTAGTGCAAAACATCACCAAAAACTATAAATGGGTGACCACATCTGTTGAAATATAATTATAAGAAACACATGTGTCAAAAAATAAGAGTGAACTAGAATAACAAAACATTTAACAATAAAAATATAATTTCCCTTTCAACATATATCTAGATTTATATCCATCACATACACCCTTCTAGTCTTGGATTCATATCCCTTCATGCATGATCATTGACTAACTAGAGGAAATGAACATAAATAACCATGTTACTGCAACAACTAAAACCTGCATCCTGATCTATAACCAAACATCCCATATAGAGTCCTGATATTGTAATGTGGTCCTAGATACAAGAATTTCCAATATTATGTCTATGAAAAACCTATTCTGACTCATGGATGGGAGAATCCCTAATCAAAACTGCAAAATTTGTCCCATCATATTGTCTGAATGAAACTAATTCATGTGATTTGTACATACATGATGGTAATTTTCATGTTTCCTATGTTAAAATCAAAAGGGAATAATCCCTTATGAAGCTGGAATATATGAATCCTTACCCTACCTTAACTTATAATCAATAATTACATAGCCTAAAGAATATTAAATAATATAGAGTTTTTTATAAATATTTCACCATTTGGCATTCCTGAAGATATTTTATGTTTATATTATAGATAATTAGTTCAAAAGTATTACATAATAAACCCAAATATTAAATATTATACACTTGAACTATGTGTCTATTTATTCCATTATATTAAAATTTTAAAATGAATCAGTTTTCTATTTCTTGACTAATATTAATGACCTTGAACATGAATTCCTTTTTATATTTAATCATCCTTAACCCATGTGAAAAACATTTAGACATTTTTGGTGAGACAAAAAAATCTCTGTAAACGACATATAAGAAAGATAGTAATTATTATATGAATTAATAGAAAAACCATAAATTTTTTACCTTGATCTCAATATTGTTTGAGAATAAATAAATATTATCCACATGAAAATACACACAAAAATTTCTCAATGAAAACCTTTGGAAAGTATAGAAAAAAAATTTGAAACCCATTTTTCAATCATTGAGAATTATATTCATAAATTGTGTTAAAATAATATATTAAATAAATAGATAGATGTTTTATATATAGAAAAAATTACCTCGGTAAACTCCTTCCTGTGAACCATTATGAGAAGTCACGTTACCCAATGCTATAAAAATCTATATCAGGCTCACTCATCGTGTATGATGTATTGGGCTCACTTATCATATAATATATTTCTATATGAACCTTTATTATCAATAATTACAAAGTACCATATCATGAATAATATATTTTATACTTTCATATTTTCATCATGGATCCTCTTAAAATTCCTTCTTAAGCCATATTGGAATCATTTTTGGATATCGATATTGCCCATTATATTAAAACCCAATTTTCAAAATAAAAATTACTAGAACATAGTGAATGAATGATTTTATTTGAAAAGAAATGATGATTCTGAAAAAATATAGAATATAAAATAATAATTTTAGTTGTGGGAAAACCTATTGATGACATATATGTCAAAATAGAATATTTTGTTTCCTTTAAAAAGAAATAAAAACATTTCATAATAAGATTCCTTTTAACCATAGCTAAAAGAGATGAAAAAATGTGTAAAATTTTATTTTTAATTTATTTATTTCAAAATTAAAACAAACTTAAAATATTTTTTATATTATGTAAATTGAAGAATTATATTTAGATAATAGAGAATTATGACATTTAAAACTATGTTGTTAAGTTAATGTGTCCCTTACCTAGAGTTTGACTTGTGACGTACATTCTTTATCATCATAAATAATAAAATATTTTAATTATAAACTTTATTAAGATATTTCATCATTTTTATTTTTTATTTTCTTTATTAATTTTGATGTTATACAATTACATTACCTATTATGTTCACATATGTTGTATTGATGATATTAATCTCATATGAAAAAATTAAATCTGGTATCTTGACTATGGTCAACAGGGTAATTAATCAGTCACTTATAATGTTATAACCATTAATTTATCTCAATTTTTATAAAATAAATATAATTTCAAAAAAAATCCATGAATTATGGTTTTGAAAAATGAATCGTGTTACAATCATGGAGATGTTATGTCATATATAAGAAAAAGTAACATTTCCATTTTTCATATATCATGATGGGAAGATGGTAATAATTATCTATTCAATCTAAAAATTTTATAAAATCATAAATATCATATATTTAGTTTAAATAATCCAATATATATATATCCTCAATGTGATATTATTTTGTAAACTAAATCACATCACTTCATAGACGTGGTAGTCCACACACACACATGAACATCGATAACATTTTCCAAAATATAGATTTGTAAGGAATTATATTATATATTTTCTCTATATAATGAAAAATATTAAATGAATATCATATATATATACATTAAACCCACCGTTATATACCTTCATTATATGTGGTGATTGAAAACAAATCACATTAATTCATGAGTTGATAATCCTACATAGATACAAATGATGAGTTTGTTTCACATATAATGAATGTGGATATGGATATACATCAAAAAATTAGAATAATAAAATATTCTTAACTGAATAAAATTGAGGTCATTATTTAGTAATTCTTTTTAAATATTTGATGAAGATAGAAAAATAAACAAAAAAAATTTATAGTTAAGAACTACCAATATTATTTAGAAAACCTCCATATGTTTACTTCATTGTACTTCATATGAAGGGTTGATAATCAATTCATATACTATAGAAAATGGAGGGTCAATTTTAGTTGATTCATGGGTAAGTATTAAATAAACTATAGTTACCAACAAGTGTGAGGAAGATATGATAGGATGTTCCGTTTTATAAGAGATGGGAGAGATAATGATGGAAATTCTAAATTTATTAAATTAGTATATGTTGATATTTCTTAAAAAATAGATCTAACTGGATATAATTAAAATATTAGATGATTATGGGTCCAATTAATCTCCTTATATAAATTTTAAACAATTTTAGGTACCATTGTCGTCTTAATTATTTGGTTTTAAAACCCCAATAACCATTTTCTGTATTATAATGGTATCAAAACATTTCCCTAATAGAGTCCATAAAGATACAATAAAATAAAAATTAACCCATAAATGCACCATGATTTGAATTAGAAAGCATATAAGATTCATTTGGATGATAAATATATTTTTATTGATTTCAAATAATTTAATAAAATATGATTAATTACTATATATCAATAATGAAATTTTTTGAACAATTCATTTTATTTTATTTTTAAAATAACCTGAAAAAATAATAATTAGAATAAAATACATTAACCCCAAAATAATATAATACATATATAAATATAAATTATGAGAAAACTACAAATAACCCAAAAACATTACATTTAGAGTTTTCAAAATCAATTAATTAACTTTTCTACTACTTGCACAAACACTATGTCGTCATTACGTAAACATTGAAGGTGATTATTTCACCACTATAATTATAAATAATTTATGATGATAAAAAATTAATTTATAGTTTTTTATGAATATTTATAACCAATAATATGTTGCTTTTTTTCCAACTAATTTTAATTTCACTATAAACAAGAGAGTTATATTGTTTTCATCATATTTGCATAAAAAATATAGAAGTCGTTTTCAAACAAAAATGGAACTAAATTTCCACAAAGATCTATAATGTATGAGTATGGTTGAACCCCACTAATTAAATATATTAAATGGGGGTGTTATGATTTTTCTTGTCCTTATCAAATTATATTAAATATTAATTTGATGATTTACCCTTATATAAGAGACATATATTTACCATGGTTACTATTAATAACAAATAAATTAAAAAGGGAATTATTACCAAATATATAAATATTCATTTAAATTATTTAATCATTTTTCCATTATTCAGAAATAGAATTATAAAAATTAAATCTATGATTAAAATGAAAATCCCAACAAAAAAAGTTTTTAGAAAAAATAAAATTTTATGCACAAAATTATCTAATACCAAAATTAGTTATAAAGTTGATTGAAATTTAATTAACAAGATTATATCTATGTACATTTTTTTATCTTACTTGGATATCATATTCATTGAATAATGAAACTTTTAAATTATATTTTATAATGGAAAAAAATTACAGTTTTATAAAAAAAAATTAATAATCACTGAAAATTTTATATTCCAAAAAAATACAAAAAGTATCAGACAATAAAAATTTTGATACACTAGATTCAAAAAGGACGTTTATTTGGTGAAATTTAAATTTTCAAAACATAATAATTATTATATTCATAAAATATTATTTGAAAATGAGTCCAAAAAAAATTAAACTACTTCTTATTTATTACAAAATTAATTAGTATTTTTATGGTAAATATGACTGTCAAATTCGTGATTAATAACGATGCATGAAATTGATTATTAAATTTACCTAGGTAGTTCAATTATTACCCCTTTTTAATGTTGTTTCATTAAATTTATATAATTATATTAAACAAGTTGGGACATCTTTCAATCTTAGTAATTTTAGATTCCCATGATGGTTAATCAATAATGATTCTTTTACAAAACAATATAACATAATAAATAATAATATTAAATGAATCTCACACACAATGGTCAAGATTTTGAACATTTTATCCAAAATAATAAAATATATCTTCCATGTGTACAACATAAAGGCTGAAAACATGAGATGCATATAGAACCTATTTTCCCAACAAAGAACATGAAATAAATTGTATACCTAAGATAAAACCTGATTCACGTATAATTGGTTGTATAATGATCAAAATTTATCTAGAATTCTCTATGTTATAATAAAATACAATCATATATTCCTCATATTACAAAAATTCATAAAACATTTCCATGGATATCTATTAAAGAAAAATATGATCACCTACCTTAGATGAAATACCTTATTTCTGGTTATCCATGTAACTTCTTTTCTTATATAGGTCCCCCAATATGTTTCAAGATAATATTAATCATCTCAACTATGTATTCAACAAAACATCTCTAAATAACATCATTTTATCTACTTCATCACAACAAGGTGGATCCCAAAACTACATTCCATTTAATACCTCAAAATTTAAATGATGTTTACGGGATTGAAAATTTTTATTATTAGAAAATTAATCCAATGAATAATGTTTATCCCCATAACCCAAGTGATCTATTAAACACTAAAGAACCATATCTTCTAGTTTTCTAATCTATCACTCGGACTGCCCCTCAGATTGTGGATGAAAATTTGTACTGAAATTTATTTTATAACCCAATGACTAAGAAAGGCCTTTCCCAAAATTTGATTTAATACTTGGATCACTATTTGAAATAATGGACATGGTAAATCCATCCAAACTAACTATCTCTATAAGATATAACTAATATAGATGATATAAATAAATGATATTTTTTGTGGGAAGGAAATATGTTGATTTATTTATTCGGTCAAAATTAACCCAAATTAAATTACTACCATGAAATTAATTTGGTAATCTGAAAAAAAAATACGTGGATATGTCATCCAATTTGTTCCCACGCACCTAAAAAGGGTAAATCATCCCCATTGGAAAATTTAATTTTACATTAAACTTTTGTGAAGTCAAAAAATATATTTTAAAGTCCATAATATCAATTTTCATTCTATCCTAGAAGTAGTAATCCTGAAGGCCTCATTACAACTTAATGCTTCCAATATGGACTGAAATTGAGGAACTATTAGCTAAACTCAAAAATTATCTCATCAATTATGAATCAAATGGAACACATAATTACTATAAAAATGTTATAACATCTTGTTCATCTACATTAGACTCTAGTAACTTACCCTTCTAAATGGATTATATGTTTTGTTATAAAAATGATCCTCCTTCTGAACTTTCATAATTGTTCATGAAAAATATGATTTTACTGATCTGTGAAGGAAAACGGATTGAGTTCATACAAACAAAATTCTAGTGAAAAAATTAATCAAATCATTAACCAAATTCTTATATTAAAAACACAACTTGATTAATGGAGACTTAACATTCCGACTCAATGAGTTTTATATATTATTTTATCCTATTTAATTATAATGAATCATGAATTCATAATTCATAATATGACATATACATCTTCCCTATCACATGTTCAACAATTTCTATGTGAATATATAGTTTGTATTTTTTTATTAGTTTATATTTCCAACATTAATATATGTAAAATATGGAAACAATTAATATAAAAAGGATGATAATTAGTAAAAAATTATATTTAGGATTACATAAAATATGAGGTTTTGTTGAAGTAATTCATAAGAAATTACATTATTATTTTATATCCAATCATAAACATGTACCTGAAATTAAGCATCAAAATCGATGAAGTGTTCGTAATTTTTAGAGGGTTGAGTCAAAACATGAGAATCAACCAATATTATTTTTAGTTCTGGAATAAATCATCCCAATATTTTCCATAGATGAATAAAATTCATTTTCAGGTTAATATAGGTAGTGGGATAGAATACTGAGAAATGTTATCAAAAAAACTTGTTATTGTTACACAATTATTCATAGACACTATGATTTAATTTTACATAACTATATCCTGGAAAATCATTCATATCTTCTATTTTATCATGTTTAATGTTATTCCATCATTATTAATAATATACACGATGAAACGATTTTTTGTATCCAAAATTAACACACATTAAATTTTACAATTTTCTTTTTTAGGTTTTAGAAACAATCCATATATCTATTTCATGATGGTCGTGAATTTTATAATATACCATTATATCAAAAAAAAACACTACAAAAAACTATATAATTTTAATGGGAATCTCTATTAATGTGATACATTAATAGAAATGGAGCATTAGAGAAACCCACAATCATAACCAAAAACTCATAACATTAATATCCTGTCTGAAATGATATCATGAGAATATTAACCTCTTACACCTACTAATTATGGTACCATAACATTATATAATTCATCAAATACTACTGGGATCCTTATAGAATATTAAAAAAATCATTGGGATGCAGAAAATCATTTTGGATCTTAGTAGTTATTATATTCAACAAACAATAATAAAAAAAATGATTCTATGAACCAGTATTTTTTTTAACAAATAATATAGGGGCACATCAATGGGAAGTTATATTATGAGTGAAACATTTCTAGAAACTCTTAGAGCTTCTTTTTACGGTTAAAAATATGTACTTGATTTATTTGATAATGGGGTTCTTAAATTGGTATTACATTGGAATATAAATCAAAAATAAATTGAACCTTATTAATATGAATAAAACAATGTAATTCATCAGGAACCAATTCTATGTATTCATTTACTGATGGCATGTCACTAATCAGATAAATTGCTTTCATTTCAACAAAATGATCAGGGTATCTTTCACATCTATCTCTAATAAATTTCATATCAACATGAATGTTATACAAGTTATGAAATTATTGAATATAAATTTATTTTTTATGAAATCTATATTATCATGATACACATAAATCCAATACATATGAAGAGTAAATTAAAACACCACATTGGTCAATTCAAGTTGATTTATTACAAAAACCATCCCACTAATAATAATAAGAGGATTCATATAAATCATGGATTCTTTAATACCTCCACCCAGAGTTTTCAAAAAAATATATATCTTTTATTCATGTGGTTTTATTCCCATTATACAATATAATATATAATGAATAATGGAATGAGAATATCAAGAGTCTAAAAGGGATTCAACACAATTCAAATAATCTTGAAATGTACCTATCACCACAATATTAGATGACCCAAAAATCATACCATTATATTAGTAATTGATTTCTCTACACCCTTTTTCTTTATAGATTAATGATTTACAACTTTAATAACTATATTCAGATGTATCTTATCATAATCATCCAACTCATTTCATTTAAACTTATTTCACCATGGATTATCTCTCTATCACCTTATTCATTGATTATTCAAGACTCATTTAATTATTGTGATGATCCCTTTGGATAATCATCCCACACCAATAAAGCAATCAAGATCCTATGAATCATTTTATGAAATGTTTTCTCACATTTGGAACATGTTGGGGGGATACCTCTATATTTCATAGATGATTTATTCTCCATTTCATTCCTCGTAGACCTCATCATACACTTGTCATCATGAAGAATAATGGGCCATGAAAATTGCACAGAATATTTTAAACATATTGAACTACATTCACACGAAATTTAAATTATATGGAGGCCCAAATATTCATCATCATTTTTCTAATAATGAGAAATATATTTAAAATTTACTATAAAGTTTATAGATAAAATATAGTAAATTCTTGGACAATTCTGAATAATTTTATTCATAAGAGACTACTAAATCATTATTTTTTTATTAATTCTATGAATTTTTTCTCCATAAAAATTAGAAATACATAGATATTTACGTATCCATGAATACATTAATCAAATTATATTATTCTATTTCATCATTATCATTCTTTTATTTTACATTTTCAACCAAATTTCATCATCATTCAACTTCTCCCTCCAAACAATAAATGGTAAGAGTTAACATTTGATGTTCCTAATATACCATTACATCAAATATCATTTCAAGAGTATTAATCCATCATTAAGCTACCACTAGTTATGAAGTACCAAAGAAATTTGGAGGGTGATATTTCAGGAAATGCCAGACTATAACAAGTAGAATGTTTGGATATATCCAGGATAAAAAACCATGGTTATAGACGTAAAAACATTTCTATTACCGCTATCCATCTTCTAACAACATGTGGATCCCATTAGAATTCATATAGAGTCCATATTATAGCCTAGATTACAAACCTTTGATATATCCCTTTAAATATGGTTTGGAATATTATTAATAAGGCTATAGAAATGGTTTCATTCAAATATTTTGTTATAGGACTAAAATAGAATGGGAGATATTAGATATTAACCCCCAAACTCTGCTTCCAAAATAAATCACTTAACCACTACACTACATTGAATTTTTTGTATTAATTTTCATATCTCAAAAATATATATTTTGTAATGAATGAAATTGGTAAAAAAACATGTTTATAGTTCATCTCATTCATTTTTAATGGGAAAATACATGGACCTTGGTTTAATGGGAAACTAATAGCCATGGTGTTTATTAACCTTGGCTATATCCAAGGATCTATGACCACCTTTATCCAAAACCATCGATGATACGTTGTACAAAAAATGTATAAACCTAGTCTTATCTTAAAACATCTATAAAAGGATTATAAAAACCTCATTACATGGATTTGAAAACCATGGATATAAGTATATATCTATAGTCATTCTCTGTAGTTCTAATTCAATTTGTTCGTCTAGGAAAATTCTCGATACTCTCTAAAATGGACACCTCCACCATTTATATCATACATCAACTGAGTTTCCCCTTTAACAAATTTATTCCTTTCAATTTAAATCATTCCAAGATGTTTATTTGAAATGAAATTAACCTCATGATAGAATCCTATATTATAATCCATGTTTTCTCATACGAAAAACATTCTTAACCGACATAGATTATATAATGATACATTATAATAGTTAAATGCTATATTTTACCAAAAAAACAAAAAATGTGGGGTTTTTTAATTGTACTATATTAACATAATTAAAACATCTAATGTTATATGTACTTTTCTATGATAACGATTATAGGTAACCATCCAAAATTATTAAATAATCTTTAGATTATGTCAATATTTTAATTTTTCATTAAAAAATATAATATTAGGTTTATATTTTAGAGAATCACATAATAACATATATATATATATAATGTATATATTATAATGTGGAGAATTAGACAAAGTATCCATTTTTTCCTAAATATAAAACTTTTTAAAAAATATTACCCTATATAGGAAAAATTATCCTAAAATTCAACATGGATTCTTTTTTGTTCTTACTGATCCATATAACCTATGAAGAAAATTTTTAATTGACGGGAAATAAAAAAAATTCATGGAAGGAACATAAAATAATGAAATATATTAGTGCACTGTAAATGATGACAATCCATAAAATATTTTCATTTATCACAGTATTAATTGATTATTTTAAATAAATAATATCATCATGAAATATAGAAATACTTTTTATTCAAATAAAAATAGTAAGACCCATCTAAACATAATAGAAACCATTTTTGGAATCATAGAGAATTATATTCACAAATAATTTTGAAATTATTTAAATGTAACTAGATCTTAGTTATTTCCATTTTATAAACCTCCATGGTTAATACTCTTCTTTTCCCTTTGAAGATAAATAACATTACCCAATTTATTTGAGAGTTATATTGGGCTCACGCATTATATTATATATATCATGATCACAAATTATATAAGTTATATCAGGAAAATTAATAATTATATTTAATGATAAAGTTGTATATAAGGAATATTTTAAATTATAACTGATCCATTTTATCAAAAAACCTAGGAAAAATTATTTTTACCCCATACAAAAATAATTTTCAGATATAGATATATCTCATTCCATTAAAACCCGATTTTCAAAAATAAATTTACTAGTAGAAAGGGAAGAAGGGTTAATAATTATTGATATTGTGGAATAATAAAAAGGAATAAAAAATATCAAACAATAGTTGTAGTGGAAGGAAAATATATTAATTGTGCATATGTTAATATAGAATATTCTTTTTGACATTGGTATAGTGTGTGAAAGATTATCCTAAAAAGATTCATTTCGAAAACATTTGACATAATGTAAAAAAATACTCCTAAAATTTAATTTTTATTTTAATTATGTTTATAAAAATAAAACTTGATATTATTTTTTCAAATATGTACATGAATTAAAATGAATTAGTAAGTAAAATTTTAAAATATTTAAATGTTGGGTTTTAAGTAAAATTATCCCTTTACCTCAAGTTAGACAAAACACATATGTTATTTATATTCTTAAATAATAATATTATTTTTAATACTTACATGACTAATAACCTTTTACAATTTTTATGAGTTATTTTATTTTTCTGATACCCTATTATATAAACTACTTAATTAATTAATTTTACATCTTATGTTTTAATGATATTTGGAAGATATGTCCAAATTGAATTTTGTATGTTTACCATAGTCAAATAGTTTACTATAAAATCATCTAAAAAATAATAATTATTAAATAATTATAATTTATAAACAAAAATAATATAACTAAAATCATCCATGATTGATGTTTATAAAAAATTGATTGTATTAGAATCCGGGAGACGATAGACTATATGTACGCTTGAGTAATGTTTAAACATTACAAAGATCATTATGAAAAAGAGTTATGTATTACTTAATATTTATATAATGATATTTATATAATAGATATACCATCATACATTAAAATTTTGTTCTATATATATAATTAATGTGATGTGGTCATAAAAAAATCACTTCGTGGAGGTGGTATCCCACATCCATGCAATAACTACGATATAATTTTTTCAATAGATTGAAAAGAAATAAAGTAGATTATATATTCTATTTATATAATCATATATATATATATCATGAATAAAAAATATATAAATAATTCTATAATTATAACTTATTCTGAATGGCGGTGGTGGAAAACAAGTATATTGTTTTGTGAGGTGATAGTATAATGTACACACTATTTTTTTTCATTCTATAGAAGTGGGAATAGATATTGATTATGATATTAATATAATAAAATCTCAATATATAGAATTTATCGATGTAATTATTTAAGAATAGATAATTATTTTTTTTATAGTTTTAGAAAAAGGAATAAAATGGAAACACTTGGTTAAGAACTATGCCTCTTCGTCGAACAAAATAATTAGGTTTACACCAAAATCATTCCTAAGATGGTGTTTTAATTAAAAAATGATCTATAAAATGTGGGTAGTGAATATTTGGGAGGTATATGGGTAGATATTTTCCATTATAGAGTTCTAAAAAGGTTTTATGAGGAGAAGAGAGGGGGTCCATTTTATAAGTGAGGGGAGAGTACTATTGAAATATGAGAATGTAAAAAATTTAAATAAATTAATTTTCATATATAAATGTATATAAAATTATATAATTTATGGATAATATATGGAGGGGTATAAATCCTATAATATCATAATATTTTTAAATCTTAGGTGGTGTTTTTAACCTTATATGTTTCTTGTAATCCCCATTAACCCTTTTTCTATTATCATGGTATCCATATTTTGTACACTAAAGGTGTCAAGAAACATACTATTAAAGGAGAAGTAACAAATAAATGGAATACAATTGATATTATGGACCATATTATATTCATCTGTTTGATGATAATATTTTTATAAATTTTAAATCATTTAATAAAACATTAAATTTTATAATACATCCATAATGTCATTTTTGGAAATATTCAGTTAATTTTACTTTGAATAGAACATGAAATCAACGGTATTATAATATGATATTTTAAAAAATGCATAATTTTAGACAAATATCAAAAACATTTGTGTAATAATATATACAATCAAAAAACTATTACTTTTAATTTTTTTAAAATTATTTACTCAATTTTTTACCTCATACATTAGCATTGTGTGAGTGCTATGTAATAATTTAATAAAACATTTTCAAACCTAAATATAAAATACTAATTACCCAAATTAAAAATTTATATTTCAAAAATAATATATAACTGTAAATAAGTATTTTTATTCCAGTCAAAAGAAATTATAGATATTAAAATAGAGATAGTGATATTGTTGCCTTTATATTTTCAAAAAATAACATATGGGTAATTTAAAATAGAAAAGGGAATATTTGAAATAAATTAAACTCATAGGAGAGTAAAATTAAACAACACTCATCCTATAGATTAAATTTACGTCATTTATTTATTTTTGGTCCTTATCACATTTTTTAGAATCGTAATTAACCAATTTACCCTTATTAATGAGCCAAATATTTACCATAGTTACTATTTATAATGATAATAAAGAGTTCAATTTATGAAATATGGAACTCTTAATTCCTATATGGAATATAATTTTCAATATTCATCTTCTATAATTAGTAGAAGTTTATTTAGGGTTTAATCGTGGAACATAGGGATTTTTTTAAATGTTTTTTTTATTCCAAAAATTTACATGTAGAAAAATCATATTTTAGGATAACTCAAATATAAATAAATATATTTTATCTAAATAAAGAATATCAATTTTACACTAAAAACATATTAAATAAAAATTCTGACACTTAAGAAAATTATTTAATTAAAAAAACCATTGGTTGGAAAAATTGGTATTATCAATATTCACTGAAAAATCATCATTTTTAGAAAAATAAAAAAAAATTCGAACTAATAAAATTTTTATTTTATGGATTAAAAATTGATGTTGAATTTTTAGATTAATATTAAAAAAATTATATAATAATATTTTAATTTTAACCACAAATGAATAATATTTTAAATGAGGTAAAACAATTTCGTTTTGTATTGAAAAAAAATTGTTTTTTATACAATAAATACTTATCAAATTCTTCATTACTAATTCGGTATAAATATTTTTTCAAATTTACTTTTTTGATATACTATCTAAGCCCCAGTGCTTTTCATCTGAATTCTACTTAATAACACTGGATGAATCCCCCACAACACCACCCTTAATGGGACTACTGATTGACGATGAAAACAATACTGTGTCAACTTCATCTAAGCCCATCTAAAAATTAAAGGATTTTATTCCATATCTAAATATGGTTATAGTTAAAAATTCTCGATCTAAAGCTTCTTCTCTAAGAAAATTCCAATATCATACTTCCTTATCTTCTCTACCTCATTACTAGTAAACAATAGAGAAAAATGAATCATTTCCCTGAAACACATCACATATTTAGCCACATATATAATCCCATATGGGATTATTCTTCCCAAATTATTCCTATCAAACATTTGATTATCTGGAAACTATTCATCAAAGAAAATGTTCATGGAAGCATCCCTAATCAATATCGTATGTTTTTGATCATAGACTATCACAACCCATAACCTTCCTTTTAGTTCTCTGTATCAAGAATTCTAATAAACTCCCTTAATGACCAATGACTATTTCCAAAGGTTAAAATGTCTATTCAATGGCCTTGATCTTGTATTTAGTATCTTGTAGACCACCCCTGGCCTAAAATATTGCAATATTCCCTCACAGAAAGTATCATGTAATTTCTACATTCATCAGCCCTACTTTATGGTCACCTCCACCACCCACCATAAATATATGATGAACACATGATGGAAGAGGTTCATTAGGATTAACCACTAGGTTAGTCACTTGAGTATTATAATCCCACCCTCTTATACATCTCTAGATACTACTAAACACTCAAACCATGGCCCCTCGATGGAACCAAAAATCATTGAAGAGGTGAAATTCTCTTTAATTACAATATAATAACTCCAAAATTCCTTTAATTTTGAAAATATTAAAAAAAGTAATAGATAGTTGTATATACACAAATGACAAAAATTCTAATAAAAACTCTTTATATCTACCCATAATCACTAGAAACCTCCCTTTTCACCTCCATGTTACCTAAACCAAAAATACGATTTCTGAATTTTAGAAATATTAACATATTGTTAAAAAAAATTATAGAAATGCTCACATTAATTTAATTAAATTCCACAAATGATATTTTTCAGAATAGACAAAATATAAGATAATTGGAATTTAATTAATTTTAACCTATCAATCATAAAAATTAATCCATATGAAATTTAAAATATGATTATCATTGATGAATGAACTCCTATTATCTCTGTAATTAATCCAGGATTAAACCCCATAAACATTTACAAAAATTAACACCATGGAAAAATATGAAACTATAACATAACAAAAAATTAATGAAATCCACATTTTATAAAACATAAAGGTCTACAACATCTGTTTTATTCTAGAACAAGCGATATCCCCTACTTGAGTCACATCTAACAAATATCCATTATATTATAATAAAATAGAATGATAAAATAAATGGGGTCTAATACCATTTTGTAACACCCCAACCCAAATCACTCGGTCCAAGCCAGAGTGGTACAATATAACATGAATTACTCACCATTTCAAAGATTCATCCAACTGGGGATGAGGAACTAAATGGTACATGTGAATACTATTCCCTCAATATCAATAGTATATCTTAGTAACATGGACCATAAATGAAATAACATATTTGATGAAAAATAAATATATGTTTTAGAACCATAAGTAGGATAAATATCACAAAAAATAACAATCCATAATATAATGAGATACAATATAAAACCATATTATAGTATAACAGATATTAATATATACTATCTCAATGTACATGGAACAAAATAATCAAATTAAAGAGTCTTCGAAAAAATTTCTTAATGTATGTCCTGATATCACCCCTATCACACACAACCAAAAACTACTAATCATCAAATCCCATACCCCATTAATTTGAATAGATCCATGTTCAATATTAAATAATTTTAATTGAGATTATCAAGTGGGGTTTTAGAATAGTAAATGTATTGAATCGCTAATAGGCCCTTAACATATGTTCATCACGTATATAAAGGTGAATGGATCATTAGAAAATAAATGTATATCTAAACACACAACTTACTAAGACGAATGTATTATTCCAACTACCAATAATTTTAAACCCACCCAAATTGGATCAATATGATAAGGATAGTGTTTTTGGAGACAAAATAGTATTCCCCAACCCATGGCCCACACATATCACAAAGGTCCTGACCTCATTACCACCCTGACCCATATTAAGGAATCGTCGGAGGTTATCTCATCACATTGACCCATCTAAATGATACAATGTAGGTCACCACATACATTTTTAACAATAAAATCGATTATAATAACAAAATAACATTATTGGACACCCATACCAAGGAATTTTGTGAGGTTATCACACATATGAAGCATGGATATAAGAGAAAAATGCATCAAAAAAATATCAATACCAAAAGGAAACACCACCCAACCATTACATTATCTATATCAACAATACTATCACAAATAGTTCCTAAATGGAACATAGAAGGTCACTTTACCCATATATATTTCCCCAAATTTACATATATAATAATACATGAAACAACACAAATCAACCCATATTCCCTTAACCCCCTACTAAATGATCTGCCATAGCTATAGTGGATGAACTAGTAACATTAATACATCCAGAAGAATTCTTATATGTGTATAAAACCCCCACTGGTAAAATGGGACATAAATCATTATGATAACCCCAAAATATTTTATGGTAATTCTGATATTTATATACATGATGAAAACCCCCATGTATCACCACATAAAATAAGACTGATATAATGAATAATTAATTTCTACCATTAATTCAGAAATTAGTGCTTTAAAAAATAGAAAATGGAAAATCAATAAAAACAAGGATTAAAGGGCTTAATGGTTTTAGAATAAAGTTAAGGGAACTTATTTGATTATTATAAATTTAATATGCTCGAAAAAAGATGGATTGAGCTCAAAATATAGTGGGGGGGATCCTTATGTTCTCAAAAAACAAATTGATGGTCATGAAACAAAAGGATTGTGGGTTTAAGGTGGTTATAAGTAAAATAACTCACATTAGACTATAAAAATTTATCATGAAACTCATTGGAGGAATAAAGATAGGTTTCACACTATTGATGAACAAAAATGGTAATTTGAATAATACTTCCACCAATATTCAAGGAATGAAGGAAAACATCACACCATGTTTTTATATAGGCAAAAAGTTTCAATTTTTGGCGCAACACACTTATCATGAATAAATCATAATTATCCCCTGACCACCGAAATAGCTAAGAAAGTGTAAAGAATATATTATTAGTTATATATTTAAAATAAATTAACCTTAAATCAAATGGGTTCTAAAAGTAACTTCATTTTTTATTGTAGAAGTTAGGGTGGGATGAAATTATTAGGTTCGGTGGTGGGATTAGGTGAGAGTGTGTGTTGAATCATGATTCTATTAGATTCCATAATGTTATTATTTAAGAACAAACTATTTTACGGTAATATTGTGTTATATAATAAATATAATTACATAGGAGAGGTAAATTGTGTGGTGGGCTAAAATGTGTATAATGTGGATAAACATACAATGATTTTGCAGTTTTTGAATTAATTAATTTATAGCACTATAGTGAAATGTTAGTTTGAGAATGATATTTTATATTTGTTATATGAATAAATTTTATATTTATATTGACTTAAAAATGGTCATGTGGTCATGTTTTGAGAATTAAGTTGTCTTGGAAAAATTGAAGGGGTTTTAATATTTTTGGGGAAGTGAAAATGCGATTAGGAGGTGAAGTGAAAACATATGATGGGGTGATCGTTCGTGGTGAGAAAAAGATGCAGTTGTTTTTTAATTTTTTGATGATGTTTTTTCACATACTTGTTTAAAAATTTATGAGATTATTTTCCTCCTAAGGTTAGTTACTGAATTCTAGGAATGAATTCTATATTCATTGGGAAGTGCAATGTTTGTTCTAAAACTTTAATGAATTGTTTGTGGCTTTGTAAATTTTAATATTTACATTGATGAGTTCCCTTATCATTTTTTTATTTTTTAATCTAATTTATTATTTTCATTATTATATATTATCGTTATTTGTATCCATTTAAATATGTATGATACTATTTCCATGTTCATATTTTGTTAATGATATTGAAGTTAGGAATTTATTCATTTAATCTATTGCTAAGTATAAAGAATTGTTGTTAGTTGTTATCCTAATATTAGTGAAGTTTATGGGTTATTACTTTGTTATTTTTTGGAAATATTTTTTAGTGTATAATTTATGATGAATATATTTGGTTTATGAATATTATCATGGGTATTGGATTCGTTTTTTGATGATACATATCATTTTGTATGCTTGTTTATATATTTTGGGTATTTCCCAAAATTCAATTTTTTTTATATTTTTAAATTTATGATGATTAGTTTAGTGTATGAACCTATTGACTACTATCATGTTCTCCACTCTAATTTTTATTTAGATAGTTTTTCAAAATTTCATGATTATTATTGGGAGATTTATTTTTTGTATCTCAACATGAGACTAATGATGCCATTAATGTCCCAAGGGATTAATTATGCTTGAAATTCTTGGTTTTAGTTGTATTAAATGATATATGGATCTATTTGGTATTGTGTGTATTATTTATCATATATTAAAAAATGGTGTTTATTAGTTTCTATGTACTTGATTTAGGGTTTAAAAAGGGTAATTTCTTATATATTATGAGTAGACACCCTTGGTTCTTGTCTTTATCCATTTTCCTTTTAAATAAATTCCTTAGGGCTCACTCTTCATCTTATTACTAATTAATGTGGGTTTCGAATAGAATTAGATTGAGATAGAGTGGTATTGGTTATTTTTATTGAAATCATGGTTGGAGTATGAATTTACTGAATTTTTAAGTATGTAGTGGTTAGTTGGGGGAAATAATTACATTATTGTTTTGAATATTATATAGGTTCATGATATTAAGTAAGATATACATAGCCCTTATTTTTCAATATAAAAGCCATGATATCCTAAAAATCATGTCTATGAATGACTGTAAAAATAGAAATTAGTATGTTTGTGATCTATATAAATCAGCAGTGATTACGTCTATGTGTAAAATTAGAGTTTCTAGGATGTGATTTTATTTTTAGAATTTCATGTGCTCATTTATTGTGATATTGATTCTTTTTAGGGTATGGTACTTATATTTTAGAAATATAAGTATTTATTAATGTAAAGTAAAAATGATATTAACTTGAATCATTAATAGTAAATACTCATTGTATAGGATATTTCATAACCGACATGGATTGGTTTCCCTCTAAGTCTAAATTAGATGATAAGAGTGACCCTTGAGGATTTCTTCAAGCAGGCCCCATGATGGGGACTGGAACTGATGGGGTAAATGACACATTTGGGGGTAAATAACCTAATAAATTTATGAACATAAATAAATATCATCATTTAACTCCATAAAACTAATTAAAAAACCAATAATACATGTTACTGTCATACATAACTAGAAGTCTCTAGTTTAAAATACCAATATGTTACTTCAACAAAAAGGAATCCGTGAATAATAAAAAACACCAGTTTCAAGTATAGTCAAACGTGATCCCCAAATATCACCTCAAAACCACTAAAAATATATATATGACTTATAAAAAAATTATACGCATCCGGATCCTGACCAAAACATTTCATGAAAACATTGAATAACTATATTAATAAAATATTGAATAAATTATTGAACTGTATCATACATACCAGGAAAACGACTACCCATAGTCACAAAGGCTTACTCTACAAATATCACATATAAACATAGTATTGTAAAAATACACATACATACATAAGGATGATATCCCTAAAATTATTCTCGACTGATCTAGTCTCTCTCAAGACCCATGAACATATGTTCTGGTACTAACATTTCATACACATTTACAAAAATACATAATATTGACATCATTATCATTATCATAAGAACAAACTGAATATCTACATCACATATAAATCATTTCCATAATCCATATCATCATATTACCTCTAAATACGACATTCTTATCTTAGTAGTGTATCATGATCATTATAGCCCCATCCCTCCTACCATGCATATCCCATTCCTGGTTCCTAACCTCTAGATCATTATTATCCCCCCAACACATCATTTTCAATCTAAACTATATCCAATACATCAGGGGTATCACAACCTAAATCCATTATATAGTATATTATGTTAGGAATGGAGATCCAGGAAGATGGAAAATTATTTATTAGTTCCCTCACAATACTGAATTTTAGGGAAAAACATGGAACCCATATCCTTATATGGGAATTATTATTTCTGTTTTTTTACAAACCATGTTTTATCATATATTTAAAGACTAAAATTCACCATTTTAGGTCTTGTAGAAAGTATATAAATCACACATATGATAAAAATACATTTTATTTTGTTCACCTATACTTGTATAATATAAATAATATAAAATGGAAATGTTATGAATCATTATAATCAACCAAACACATTTTTAAGTGGTGGGTGTTGGATATCTCAGTCATAATTTTGGGTTAAATTGATATACAAATTTGAAATATGGATCACATCCAATAAAATGAAAATAGTTTCACTTATCGACTTTTCATAAATACCCCATAGAAAGAATGAATCTTTATCACATAGGTAATTACGAAACAATATCACCATTATTCATGCACTATGTGAAAAGGGTTCACGTTGATCTTCATGGCAGTTATTCAAAAAATCGATATGAATAAAAAATATATATTCACCTCATCTTCGATATAATTTCATCGAATATCTAATTTAATCTTTGTAAATATCATAAATAAGTTTCAACTAATTTTTTATATTTTTCATATCTTATTTTTAGAATTCATCTCTCACAGTATCGCATATATCATCAAATGAACACTGAGTAATTACAAGAGTAATATATGTCCTTGAACATTGAATAATTAATTGAGAAATAATAATTGAGTAATATATATCCCTAAACCCCATTCCATTTCATATTAATTTTTACACTAAGTATTAAAACGATATATATATTATATTTGAATTAGAATTATACATAAAATTAACAACTAGATTTCCTCATTCAGATGATGTTGATCAATCAGAAAAAGATTCATGAAATATGAAATATGAATAATATTTAACACTAATAAATATCACAAATTCATCAATAATTATTTTAAAAATAAAATATATTATTTGATGGCCTTGTGCATCTAAGGATTTGATACATCTAAAAGAAAAATACAATGATATTCTTTAGAACATTTCATGGTGTGTCTAATATACCAAAGATGATAATACATTCATGATATTCCATTTTATCAACCATACCTCATAATATGTTTTATATAAAATCCCACAAATTGTCTCATTTTTAGATTCATTATATTATTTATAATGAACATTATATTTTAGCTCATTTCATGTAAAGGAATCAAACTTATCAGATTGAAAACCCTTACATATGATCCATAAGTGCTCTTTTGTATCCCGTTATGACCTAAAAAGTTTCTAGGTTTCACTATATTACACATTAATTATCTATTATGTATTAAGAAAATGCCTCAAATATATCACCCTCTATAATAAGAATTACACTTTTCCATCTTCTTAATTAACCTACCAAAAAACACTGTATTCTCATCTATTTCCATTTTATAGATTGTAGAACTAGTTACCATTAAATAACAGAGTAAATTACTATTAAATATTTTGGGAACTCTTCATGAATTTTCTTTACTTTTATATTTATTATGATGTTACAATTATTTATTATAATGGATTATGATTACATTTCACATGAGATATTTTCCCCGTCGTACTAACTTTCACTTCATATGATGTTACTGTTATGTATTAATCATAATGAATCCTATGAAATTCATAATAAATTTATTAATGTACTACCTTCATTAGTTTCACATATCATAAAAAATGACTCTTCCATATTTATGTAACTATATTCCTTTTCAATATTTATGGGAACTCTAGAATGTATCTCAGCCCTTACAGAATAACTACCATGCTTATATTTATGGAGCCCCAAAAAATCATCATCTATATAACATGAAGAACATCTAAAACAATTTTTGAAATACCACTTTGTGACCATTATCAATGCATCATCTGGGATAAATTAATGATTATCTTAAATTCTCATACATGATATACACCAAATCTGGACTAATGGAAATCAATTCCAAGATCATGGACAAAAATAATACCAATTTCCAATGCCACCCCTAAAACACCTCAAATGGATCCATAAAAAATTGATCAATAATAAATATTGTTATATAGACTACATAAAGGGGAACATTATCACCCATAAACTGCAAAAAATCTATAACACATTTACACAACATGTCCTCTAGAATCTCGAAGGTCCACTAAGATTCACCATCGATCCGAGGATGGAATGAGCTTTTAGGGTATAATTGAGATACAAAAGAAAAATGCCTACCCCTACATAAATACAATTCATAATTAGATTCTAAATCATAGATTATATTCTTAAAAATCATGTAGATCCACAAAAATTCCTATATATTTAATTTTAGTAAATCGTCCATCAATATTAACTCTATAACTGCCAAAAAATGATCTAACATCATCAACTAATTGAAAATAAACTAGATAAAATAAAATTTTATCTGTGTTCATAGAATACCAATGATTAAATACAACAATATATCGTCCCTTTTGAACATATGAACAAAAAATGGTTGTAAAAATCACCAAAAACTTATACCCTAAAAGTTAACATTCCATACTCTAATCACTGAAGCATTATCCATGCCATTGAAATCATCATCCTTGGAAAGGAGAACATAAATCCCAAGTAATAGTATATATTAGATATAATAGGTTGAATTTATAATATAAATATATTAAACTATTATATAAACACCTCACCCATCACATGTGGAATAAAAATCATCCCTAAAATAACACTCAATGCTGATGATCCTTCATTAATACAATAGGAGCATTTCCATAGATGAAATGATCACACCAAACCCCAACCTATAATTCTATGGAATATAACTAAAAAATTCTATAATAATTATAAATGTATATTCCTTTGATACCAAAATTTTTGTAATTTTTATTTCAATAAAATCAAGATGTAATAATGTAATACCCCCCATTACTCTCCATGAATCTCCATACCAACAAATACTTCAACCATGAGACATCCAACTATACGAATTAGTAAAAAAAATTATTTCTCTTGGAATATTAGAGATCTTTGATTCCTAGTCCTATAATAACCCCCCCAAGAATCATAGATTCAAATCTACGTCTCGCTAATTAAAAATATTCATTATGAAATTATGATTGGTAAAGATAGGAAATCTCTCCCTGATGCGGTAATGTTTTCACCACATTATATAATACAATAATGTAACCAAATCGAGATAATGGTTGTAATTGTTACATTCATGGGGATAAAAATATAAATACATATAATAAATTATCTTATTCTACATCATAAAAACATGACCCATGATAGGATAAGATGCACCATATAAAACCGTGCACATCAGTCCTTCTTTTAGAAATATGAGAATGGGGATAATAATCAACATCTCATTATGGTAACCAACATATTCTTGAAAATGTTAAATTCATGTAATGGAATTTTATTCTCTATATATAGGTTTCAATGGCTCTAATATATTGGTCTAATATGAAATTGGAATCCTATAATATCCCATAATACAAAGGAAGCTATGAACCTCTAGTAATTTTTTAAGATATATCAATGATTTTTATAAATTGATATTCGAGGGGTCCAATGCTTCATTATTTTCCAAAAAAACCTGAACACGGAAATTTAAATTTAACATAGAAAAAATATACTCATATAGCGTCCCATATAGAAATGTTTTTCAAAGAAATCCTAAAATGGACCTTATATTCTAATTATGTTCCTCCTCTAATAGTAATAATATGGGGATTTAATCGAAGAAAAATACCATGAAATGATCCAAAAACAAATAAAATGTGGAGTTCATGAGTACCATAAAAATAGTTGGATCATATTAACATTAAAAATATAAAAACATAATTTATATCCATATAGAGTCACATGATTTATTTTTTTAGGAAATCCTTTAACATTAATCTCTTTTAATGATATCTAGACTGCAAAATGGTCTTCAATAATTAGGTAGATATATCCAAATGATTGAACTAAACATTTATCTATTGGATGGGATATGATTATTTATTATTACTTTATTAAAGATTATAAAATCTATATTAAAACCCATCAGTATCCATCTTGGTGAATATCTCTAGATCCCCCCATGTTTATACATTATTATAGATAAAACCCTTATCATAATGATTGTTTATATTAATCAAAATCTTTCATAACTAATAAGGTCCCCCATAATATGAATACATCGAAATTTTATGGATAATATGATACTAATATTTCCCAAGCATGATATTTTATAATGTTTGTAACACAACATAAATCATTAGGAAAATCTATACGGATTTCCTAAAAAACATTTTGAAATAGTACTTCTTGGACTTCCATTGAGAAAAATATCAACTTCACGAACATTGTACATAATGGATCCATATTCCATTATATTATATATTATTCTTGATAACCAAAAATCATTATTAAATTCATTTCCACAATAAATAGAATAACCTACATGTAGAAGAAATAAATAATATTACACCTTCAATATAATGAAACCACGCCAAGAATGACATAATATGGTGGTATCAAACGTAATAAAAATTACCCCAATGATTGATAATTCCCAATACTCTGTTCATAAAATAAATATACCATATTATAATTAATCTTCTCTCTTATATTTGTGGATAAATCTAGTAATAAATGAAGCATCTCCATCATAAATCCTAGAACTCATATTTAGGGAGGGGTAATGAATGAGAGTTAGGTTACTAAAATAAATAAATAATCTATTATCGAAGATAAAAAAATATTTCTTGGAATTCATTTTCAATAACCTAAAACTAGAAAAATTATTGAACAAAATTTATCATTCCCTACTCCTCTTCCACACTATCTATAATTATGAATTCCACCCAAACTATACACTTCCCTATGTCCCTAGGGATGTGGAACCTTATGTGGATTTGTTATGCCTACATCATCTCAGCAGTAGTGTAGATAAACATATTTACCCATGTAATTCTACTGGTATGAACTTATAGGAATATACTCTTAAGTATTCATTGGAAACTGACCACTTACCTCACATTTTATACTGAGAAATGTTTAGAAGTGTAACTATGAAAATACATAGCCTCTATAAGAAATTCACACTAAAATATAATTCATTATAAGATCCTAAGAAATACAAACTATATAGTATCATGCCATGGAGATGTGAGGATGACTCCCCACTACCAAAAAACAATACATTATAGGTAATATAGACCAATTATATATATCCACAATCCTCAGGAAGTAATGATATCTTCCCTCTAGATATTATTTGGTCATCACAAGTTTATTAAAAATCACCTCATCATTCACCAATACCTAATGAAATATCATCAATATAATGTTTTTTTACCAAATCTTAAACCTCTAGAAGAAATAAATCAAAAAACTAATCACACTCGTCTCCTCAATTGGAAATAATATAAGGGAAAATGTATATAAATCATGAACATAACCATTCCCACCAACATGACATTTATCCCATGATGTGGGGGGGAGGGAAAATCACAGTACATTCTCAATAATTATTATATAATGAGAAGATAAATGAAAATACTTCTGAAAATCATCCTCTCATACTTCAAACTACTCATGGTCAAAGAGAGATAAAACCCACCATGGGTGATAATTCCCTCTTAATTTACAATTGGAAAATTAAATCTAATGAGCCTTCTAGGAATTGGACAATATAAATGAAATATGAACCTCATTTTTTCACATATTTACTTTCTGATTTCAGACAGTTCCCTCTAATCTTTTTAGTATGAAATTATATAACTCCCACAATGCCTTCCTAAATGTGTCATACACATTTTCTTGATTAACCCTCCTATGATCGATAAAACAATGCTTCTACATAGTGCTAACATAAACTAATTTTCAACAAAATGGTGCATCTATCATTGAAACATATAATACAGAATCTCTTAAGGATGGATATATTAAGTTTATTAAATATTGACTAATTAGATTCAATTTAGTTTTGTATAATCACCAGATATTAATCAAATGTATAATTATCAAATATAAATGTACTTCACCAATGTATCCCATCATAAGTTTTATAATCTTAATAAATCTGATTCACAAGCTTGAGGTCCTTATGAAATGTCATAAGGGCCTTAAATGCCTATTTCAAAGACATTTTATCATTCTACGTCATCTGTAATGTTAAATTAATACTCTTTCTCTATCAAACAAATGAAATTATAACATGTTACTACATCCAAACTCTATTGAAACTCTCATTCATCTATTTGATACAACTCTTTTAGGACCAACTTCAGTTTGTCTCCCTCCTAGGTCAACTGCAAAGATGAGTGTGACCTCATCCCCATAACACATTCGTTAGGACATGGTTTATAGACTAACATTGAGGGAAAAAATCACACATATGAGAATAAGTTTTCTAGTACTAATAATAAAATATATCTCAAATACCAATAACATACATATCATAAAAAAAATAATCAAATATTTGATGAAAATATTATACATTACCAAAACTCATGAGAATAAAATAACAAGATATATATCATAGATGAGTGACTTCATATTCATGATTAGTCATAGTGAAATTGTATGATCGATCCCAATTAGAAACTTTCTCTTAAAAATAAGTGAAAATATTTATATATATAGGGGATTTTATTAAATTATACTAAATTGGTTCCACCCACGATTCATCATTGCAAAAGTGGAGGCATCATCCAGATGACATTGTGAATAAATATTCAAAAAAAATAATCACCTTACTTGGAAAAATACCCCCAACTTCACTATAACTCACTCATATAATATCAAATAAAAATAAAAATAAAAATAACAACAAATGAACATATATAAAAAAGAAACCCCACCACCATTTCCCCACTAATCTAGTCACTCTCATTCCCAAACAACATATGTATCGGTGCTATCCTACCATTTGAATACACATAACCGTATAACCACATCAGAACCACTTATATACCATCATCGTCATCATCACATTACACATTGACATATTATATAGAACATTATACTGCTTGAAATATTACCACATAACAATTGCATACCACATCATTATCACTATACAATAACATGAATATGGAAGACATCATTCTCATTTCCGTCACCTAAAATGCACACCTTCTCAATTCTAAAAAACCTGTTGCGCCACATCACCACCAAAAAAAATATTTTCACTCTAACATCAATCAATAAGATCATGTCTTTCATAACATGAATACAATATATTCTGTGATATATATCATAGATAAATTGAGAAAGAGGGAGTATTCATCCATATGTTCCTTCTATAACATTATTATTGAGGAAAACACTAAAACCCATTTTATAATATGCATATATATATGGGTATTGAACTTGGGTGGTTATTAATAATAAATAAAAATATAAAATATAGTGTATATAAACAACATACAGAATCCCACAGTAATTGTTGACTCATCAAATGGATTTCAATTGTCAATATCAAATTCCACAACCATAATAAACCACCAACCTTATACTATCCACCACATCTATATCTATCTAAATATAGGATAACCACAACATAACCTATAAGAATTATATAATTAGTATTAACTCATAATTCTCAATTTCCATACTTACCATCATGAGACTCATTATGTTAAATATCCATCCACCATTTCTTGAAAATAATATATAAAAACATTAATTTCAATGTTACGAACCCATTTTAAGACATATCAATTATCCCAGTCAACAATTATTAATGGGAACAACCTATTTCTCTTCTAAAATGATATTTATTCATCCATTTAATTTTATTATTGAGCCATATTACTCTGAAATTAAAAAACCAACAACATAATCATGTATAAAAATTGAATCACATAGTAAATAATCTCAACTAAAATAATCCACCAAAAATAAACATTGATATATTTTTCATGTCACTCCTTTAGCTATTCCATCATTAATTTTATCTTTATTTAATAAAATATTTTCTTTTCCTTTTATTTTGAGACAATCTTGGGTTGAATTTTTAATATACATACGTTGCAACATAGGAACATGGTTGGAACATGGTTAGTACTAACTTGGATGATAATAATCTGTAGGTTTTTAATTTTTAAAAGATGTATTTTCCATTATTAGAACACATGTTTCGAGAGCATGCAATCAAACAGTGTTTGTGGCTTGTATGTCCATTGATACAAACATGGTATAGTAAACACTACATCCATACCAAGATATATAACAAGATTATTTAGAAACATTATTTTTTTTAATCATAAATCATATCTAAAACCCCAAAGGGTTTTTCTTTTAATCTGAAATTATGTAATAGATTCTTGAGAGATTTTATGGTAAATTTACCATCCTCCACCATTAGATTTTTTTTTATCATCCATGATTACATGGTGTTCCAAAAGTTTTATGTCCTTTTTCCATTTATATAACTATGCTTTTTAATTTTCCCTTCATCCTCGTAATTTGGTTCCTTGTTGGATGGATCCTAAAGTGGTATTGTGACCAAATGATTTTTGTTTCTTGATATTAATGTTTTTTTAACATATATCAAAACATAATATTTCAATTTCTGTAGGTTTCATTACATTAGAAATCAGTTTACGGTAGGTGGTCTTGAGCCATAAATTTTACATTGAAAACCATGAATTATAGTGGACTATAAATGATTTAATTCCTAGAAATAATTGTTTTAGAAAGTTTTTATTATATAATGAATAGAATTAAAAAATATAGACTCTTGGACTTTTTTTATCAAAATTGTTATGTTTATTGTGTTCGGTAAAGTTACATAAGTGTAATTTATGATGGTTTAGATTATGTAATTGGTGTTTGGTATTGTTTAAGATTATCTATGATTGTGCTAAAGGATTGAGGTATCAATTTACTTGGTTATATATTTATTACAAACATTGGTTGTATTATTGTTTTTAATCCATTGGTTTTGTTGAGTGTCTTAAAAAGTTTGCCTTGGTTTTTTCATCTCTTATCACTAAGAATGTGGATATAAATGTTCATATAGATATGATCCTATATATGTATACATATTAATACAATAAAAGTTCATGGATATTTGTATATATGATATTCTTCAATAATTTATATATTTTGGAATACATCCATTTGGATTTATACATTATTTACAATTTAATGATGTGATTTTTTCTAAAATTTTCATGATGCTTGATCTCAATATGTTAAAAAATATGATGCGGTAAATGTATATTAATTAGTCATGATTCTTAATGTGAATACAATTCACAATGTATATTCCTTGAATACCGGATCATAAGAAGTTGAAGAATGACATGCATATCCATTACAAGAAATTAATTTTCTAGATGAAGTAAAATCAAGAATTGAATGAAATTCATGATGTCAATGTGTCATTCTCAGTCTCTGATCAACCTCCCCAATGATCCCACAAATTCAATATGATCTATAAATCATAGAAGATAATACATTTATAGAGTTATTAATTTCTCATTTCTGATTTAAAATAATATATAATAATGTGAAACCATCGAGAAGTAAGAATTACATATTCAATCCTGATGTCAAAGACATTTACATCGTTAGTAGATATAGCCTATTTAAACTCTATGATTCTGAAAATTCTATTGATGATCGGTTTTAAACACTTCTTTACCCTTTTATTTCCTTATTTCATCTCATTTCTTTTTATTTATGTATTGTGATTCAATTCCAAGTATTATTTATAACTATCAGTCAATATTACGAATCCATTGTCAAATGAAAATCATATTACCATGTGTGATATTCTTCATCATTCACGTATGTTGTTGGTTTCAATTTTATTTATTCATTTTAATTCATAAATAATCAAGAATTGTTTTTTGATTAAATTTCACATTCTAAAATTTTCTATCTCTATGTGAGGATATTCTTCCTAGTGATATGGATAAAAAGTACGAATATAAATAAATTAATGGATTCTTAAATCCAATATAAGATAATCTATTATATAATAATTTGACTAAGAAGTCTCTTATATTTCATTACCTAACGTGATCATGATCATAAAGATTGAAAGAGTGTTACCATATCATGATTGGAAGGAATAAATTTAGACCTAATAGATTATTTTGATTTCCTATTTTAATGTTTCTCATAAAGAACCATCATCAATGACCACCACTAGATCAAAGAGTCATTTCCAATCAGGGTAGTACAAATTTCTATGAAAAATAGTATTTGATACATAAAACAACAATTTTTCCTAATCTAAAAGTAATTATCATGTTACATATGGGAATATCCACTACACATGATTTATTATATCATTATGTACACTTCTATAATCATTTAATATCTAATCCCACTATTTAGTTTTAAATTTAGGTCAACTAATTTTTGAGAGGAATCAATTAATGGTTATAATATTTCAGCCCCATTTTTTCATCCCCACCATATGTGTGTCACCTATAAATTTTTATATCATGAGTTCCCTCTAAATTTTTTTAGTTATGTTAATATATAAATTTATAATCTGATATCATCATTTTGATGAAACGATTTTCTGTGGGTACTGTCATATTTTTTAACGGTTTCTAGAATGTATTTTTTGAATTATGAGGTTTAACATGGACCTATAATTACATTTCATTCTAGTCCTTCCACTTTTATTTTTATAAAATTGACCCATGATTCAGTTTCTCCATCCATGATGAGCTCTGGTGAATGAGTCATCCCCCTTAACTCATTCATGGTGCTTGAAAACTCACAAACCACTTTTTTTCAAACCTTAAATCAAAATATACCAATCTATGTGTCATCATTCAACCATGATCAAAAACCAAAATTTTATAACTCCCAATCCATAAAAATGTATGACTTGTACTATTTTGAATATCAGGTAGTGCAACAAATACTACAAGAGTACACTGTTATGATATATATCATTGTAACTCCCCGACCCCAGTTACCCAAAGTCGTTGCATTATTACATAACATTTGGAATGATCACAAAAGATGAAATCTCGAAAGAACAATTAGTTTAGTTTCCTTGGAATCACTAGATATATTCATAAGTATTACATTACATCACAATGTAAAAAAAACTACAACAACATTTTTTCGTCATATCCCTACATACTATCCATCCAAGTCATTTATAAATTTTTTATTTACATCATGGGAAAAATTAAAACATTGAAAGGGGTGATCTCAGATTCTCAGTAAGGATAACATTATAGCGAAAACATTCATAAATAAGAATAAACATTTAAGGCAATGTATAACTAAAAAAATCCATATAATCTTGAACTTAAAAATTATATGGGAAATATAAAATGAAATAATTCCATTTACTTATTCACATGGATATTCTACTAGTCGAATAATCTCACACAATATCAATAACCACTTTTATAATGATGGAATGCATAATGCCAGACTATCATAACCACATAGTCATGTCCTTCTTCCAATACTACAAATAATATTTGGTCAAGGAATTTTTCCAAGAAACTAGTTTGTCTCATGAGTCCTACCGATGCATCGAAGAGCTATAACAGGCTCCCTCCATCACATGTTAAGTCCAATGCATTCCTCATATGAACAGTTTTAAACATAACATAAACATTCGTATTAAAACTATCATAAGAAATGTCAATACTTTATCCATAAAATATGGATGGTATAAAAATAACATATCCACTGTCAAACATATCACAAAACCTTCAATAATAAATTGTTGTTTTGTATCATAACAAATCACATTAAAATAAGCATAAAATCTATCAAAGGATGTTGACATAGAAGAAATAAAAACTATTTCAGAGAAATATTTTTTAAAATCTTTTAAAAGTCACATAATTATAGATATTCTTATAATATTGTACGGGAAGCTTCAATGATTTTACAACGACGGAAAATATCCGCACCCACCCTATAAGTTAAAAAAGGCATTCTTACCGTAATTCTGTCGAAAAGGATAAAAAAAGACCTTGTTTGGAAAAAGACAAAAATATTCCGTTATAAATTTATTATAAAAATTCAACTAGGTTATAAATTACATTAACCCACAGTCTTTAATATAGTAATAATTATTTGAAATACATTTTTAAGAAACATGTATGTTAATGATAAAGTGGTCCCTGTAGATAATTACGTATAAACAATCTCGGATCGTGAAGAGATTGTAAATTAAACCCTTACCTTGTAATTTTCCATGGTTGAGGGTAAGTTAACCTCATGTATAACGGTTAAATAATTGTTATTAAATTATACAAGTATCATATACATTAATATGATATCATATATGATCTTTTAACATTGCTTTGTTAATAATATCTTAGAATTATCGTCATGTCAGGAGTTAAATTACTCATTCTCTTTTATATGTTTTGTCACATAAGACATGTTTGTTATGGATAGTTTGTATATTATTCAAATAAAAGATGATATCTAGTCCTTAAACTTTATTTTTAATCATCAAATGATAATTAGACTTGCATGGATACGATGGGGAATGAATCTCATCGTGTTCGTGGATATGGTAGTTGGTACGTATGCACGAGCAGCAATATCATTCTTTGGATATTAAAATAATTTATAAATGGATGGTATATCATATATACAGAGTAATTATAATGTTATATTTATTATTTACATCAATTATACATCATTATCATACCCATCTGAAAAATAATGTTTTGAATAACAAATACACCACGACGTGGATATGGTATGTCATACGTACGCACGTATGATGACGTGTCATTCAAAGGATGGATAGAATAATGAATATGGATGTACCAAATTTATAATAACATCATAGTATATATAAGATACTAGAGTTATTATATTCGAATGTAAATAACAAAAAAAGAAGAAGGTGAAGTAGAAAGGAACTTGAAAGAGGGTGGTGAAAACATTACCTCTTCCTCGGGTTCTTCCTTTTGATTTGATCAAAAGGTCACATTTGGTTGGCTTTCTAATCAGACTAAGGAATCTAGGTTGAAATAAGGGATGTTGAGAGAATATTTTGGGAGGGTTTGGCCGAGCCAAAAGTCTTTGATGTTGTGAATTAGAGAGAAGGGGAAGTTCCCTTTTATAAGAGGGGTGAGGGCACATCTGGAAAAGCTAGACAAATTATTTTATAATAAATACATATTCAGTTTTTAATGGCTCCAAAGTGGATTATTTTAATCTGAAGGTGGGTATGGGTCTAAATAATTTCAAAAAATATATAACTTATACAGGTTTGTGTCAATATATTAACCGTATCATTTATATATAACACTTATTTTAATAGATTGACATTTACCATGTCTCTTTGTATTTTTATATTATTTAGTTAATAAACATACTATATACATCCAAGAGACCCCCAAGTGGTTCATTAATGATAAAAATATAATTATATAAGTTCTTTCGCCGAACCTTAGATTTTTAGTAATAGAATATCAATTAATAATATAATATTTGTTTTAATAACTCTTTTAGGTCAATTTTGACACTATTGGGTATTTTGATTTTCAAAATTTCATAACAGCCTTATTACTTCAAAAAAACATAATATAACAAATATTAATATGTCATGGTAACCTAAAAAATTATTGGGATTCAGAAAACGTCTAAAACTACATTTATTTCGATATTTATAAAATCAATTATTTTAATATTTCATTAATTAGGTAATTACTACATCACCATTGTGTCATAAAGAAATAACATTATTTAAATTCTAAAAATTATAAATAAAATACCATTATGTAGTAAATCATTTTAGATTTCTAATAAATCTTTATAATCGAATTTATCTTATGTATAACCCTATATTAAAATTGTTTTATTAATTAACCTTTGATTTTAACTCTTTTAACTCTTCTTTGAATTAAATAATAATAAATGTCCGAATCAAATCCAGGTGGACCTAAATGATAATATTTTATTTAAAAGGTTTTATTTGGTAAATATACTCTTTTCCCAAAGAATTATTACATGTGTTAGGGTAATATTAATATTATTTTTACCCTTAATTACCCTATTTACTTTTAACCGTGGTAAATAAAATTAAAAAGTTACTATTCACCAAAAATTATTTTTAGCTTATTGAACCACATTTTACTCCTTGATATTAACCATGTATCTTGTATTTTGGAGATTCTACTCACAGAAGTGGTAAAATTATGTTTTATGTGAATTTCCAAATTCTCTTAGGAGGTGGGTAAAAGACGATGAAATGTTCAATAATAGTTTTATATATCTAAAATTATTCTAAACTAACTCCAATGAATTACATTTAAATTATATAGGTATTATGTATCCATTTTTAACTTAATTAAATTTAAATAAAATATATAATTAATTAAAAAAATTCGATTTTAAACTATAACTCAGTGTTTTTTTCACTATTCATCAAAAATTGAATGTTTTCAGAAAAATACCAAAAATTCACACTAAGCTAATTTCGATATTCTGAATCGAAAAATGAAGTCTATTTTGAAGGATAAAATTTAAAAAAATTTAAAAAGTGGGTATTACTATTCATAACAGCTGGTTTGATTGGTTGTGGTGTGTGTTAGAACTCGAAGTCGCGTACAACACACGCGACAGTATTATTCAAAGAGAAGCGTACCATGGAAGCTTGGGGTGTTACATTATCCCCTCCTTCAAATAATTTCTTCCTCGAAATTTCTATAATACTACCGCGTGAAAAAACTCAGTTGATTCTTCCTCATATGTTCTTCGGGTTCCCACGTTGCCTCTTCCATCTTATGGTTTCTCCATAGAAATTTTACCAGGCGATTCGTCCGGTTTCTCAGCACTTGTTCTCTGGTATCAAGAATCATGATGGTCTCTTTGCAATAAGATAGATCAGGTTATTGTACTATATCCTCATAGGTGAGTAAATGCGTTGGTTCAGGCATGTATTTTCTCATTAGTAGTACATGGAACACATCGTGAAATTTGGGGAGATTTGGCGGTATTGCCAAACGGTAAGCTATAGAACCAATTCGTTCTAAAATTTAGAAAGGTCTATTGTACCTGGGACTCAATTTACATTTCTTTTAAAAACAAATAACTCCCTTCCATGTAGATACCTTCAAGAAAACATGATCTCCTACCTAAAATTCCAAATCCTTCCTTCGATTATCGGCATGTCTCTTCTGCCTACTTTGAGCTGCTTTGATGTTGTTTTGGATTACCTTCACCTTTTCCATCATTTACTCAACCAGTTCTGGGCCAACGAGTTTTCTTTCACCAACGTCATCCCAACAGGTTGGTGTGCGACATCTCATTCCGTACAACGCTTAATATGGTGCCATCTGAATACTTGAATGGAAGCTATTGTTATAGGAATATTCCACCAGAGGTAAATATTGATCCTACATACCCTGAAAGTAAAGTGAGCATGATCTCAACATGACTTCGAAGGTTTGAATAGTTCGTTCTGATTTTCCATCTGTTTGATGGTGGTAGGTAGTGCTCAAATGAAGTTTAGTATCCAAGGCCTTCTGAAGACTCTTCCAGACTCAAGAAGTAAAACGTGGATCACGATTAGAAACAGTAGATAGGGGTACTCCATGAAGTCTCACAACTTCATTCATATAGTCTTTCTTGACATTCCAGTGGTAAAGCTACTCTTTTAGAAATAAAATGTGCTGACTTGGTAAGATGATCAACAATGACCCATATTGAATCATTCCTTCTCAGAGTCTTTGTTTGTCCCATGACAAAGTCCATCGTAATATTATCCCATTTCCACTCACGTATGGGTAGAGGTTGCAATACTCAACTAGGCCATTGCCTTCCATCATTCACTAGTTGAAAAACCATACATCTTGACACAAAATCAGAAAACTCCCTCTTCGTGTTTCTCCACCAAAAAGGTTCCTTAAAATATATATAGATATTGGTCCTCCTAGGGTATATTGAGAAATTGGAACTCCAAGATTCATCCAATAATTTCTTTTTTAGATCAGGTATATCAGGAACACAAAGTCTCTTCCCAAATTTCAAAATTACATCTTCATACACAAAGTCATCCAATCTCCCATCATTCACAGCTTTATCTACTTTTGAAATTATTCATCATCGGTCTGAGAACTGTTTATCATTTCTAGTAAAGATGGTTTGGCAACCATTTGAAAAAGTATTGATGTTTCACCTTCCATGGTTATTCTCATATCCAACATTACTAGATCTATGAAAATAGGATCCCTCTCAACTCCCATCATGTTCAAAAATCCATGATCCTTTCTGATCAAAGCATCTTCCACCTTATTTTCCTTCCCCGGGTGGTAGTGTATCATGCAATCATAATCCTTGAGTAGTTCCAGACATCTCCTTTTCCTCATGTTGAGTTCTTTTAGTGAGAAAATATACTTCAAACTCTTGTGATCAGTATAAATATCACATTTTTCACCACAGAGATAGTGTCTCCAAATATTCAAAGAAATAATTACATCTTCTAACTCAAGATCATGAGTAGGATAGTTTTTATCATGATTTTTTAGGTGTCGTGATGCATAGGAAATAACGCTATCATTCTGCATAAGGACACAACCAAGTCCTTTTTTCGTTGTATCACTATAAATAATGAACCCATCAGTCCCTGATTGTAGAGTAAATATAGGATCATTGATTAATATTCTCTTCAGTTCTTCAAAAAACTATTCAAATTCTATTTTCCAAAAAAATTTAACCCCTTTACGTGTGACCTTTGTTAATGGGTTAGCCAATAGGGTGAAATTCCGGACGAAATTTCGATAATAACCTGCTACACCAATAAAACTGTGTACCTCAGTTATACTCGTCAGTGCTATAAATTCTTGGATTTCTCTTGTCTTATAAGGATCGGGATAGATTCCATCCTTAGAGAAAATATGGCCAAAAAAATAAATCTCCTAAAGCCATAATTCACACATGCTAAACTTCCCCTATTATTCATGTCTTCTAAGAGTCTTCAGGATAATGCGCAAGTGATGTTCATGATCTTCGTAGCTTTTAGAGTATACCATGATATCATCAATAAATACCACCACAAAATCATCGATATATTCCTTGAAAACTCGATTCATTAGATCCATGAATACATAGGGTGCATTAGTCATCCCAAAAGGCATTACTGTAAACATGTAATGCCAGTACCTGGTTTGAAATGCTGTCTTCGAAATGTCATCCTTCTTCACACACAACTAATGGTATCCAGATCCAATTTCAATATTTGAAATGTATTGTTCTCCATGTAGTTGGTCAAATAAATCATCAATTCGTGGTAGGGGATACATGTTCATTATTGTTATAGCATTGATTTCCCTGTAGTTGATACATAACCTCATAGATCCATCTTTCTTCTTAAGAAAAAGGATAGGGGCTCCCCATGGAGAAACACTATGGTGAATAAAATCCCTTATTACTCAATTCCTGTAGTTGTTTATTTAGTTCAACTAATTCCACAGTGTCCATTCAATAAGGGGCAGTTTATTTAGTCCTTCAACAAAGAATTAAATCAATGTTTAATTCAATTTCACATTCTGAAGGATTTCTAGGTAAATATTCCAGAAACACATCTACATATTCATTCACAATAGTAACAGAAACTATTTGAACTTTCCTTCCCTTACCCACAGTTATTTCATTATCTTCTTCCACAATAATTGAATTTAGTTGAGCTACGGGGGGTGGATCTCGGTAAGAATCAGGTGGTGACGATTCTTCTCTAATGATAAGGTGTTCTTTATCATTATCATCAAAAATCTTAACCTCTGTCTTCTTACAATAAATTTTCACATCATGGTCTGAAATACATTCTATACTGAGGATTATATCCAATTCAATCATGGTTATAATGATGAGATCAGTAGAAAAAGAACATTTATATTCCTTATTGGGAACGGATCCACAGAACTTTGTAGCAATGATACTTCCCTTAGTAGTATTCACTAACAACTCCCTTGTTAAATCAAATAGAAAATATCTAATTTTATTAGATAACTGAGATTATATACAACAATACTATGATCCAAAATCAAATAATGCATTTGCTAAACATGAGGATACCATTAAATTATCCACCACCACATCTTTCGCAACTTCTACCTCAGCAGTAGTGACAACATAAGCTTGGATTTTATCCATTATCCTTTTATGATGTATGTTCCCCTGACTCTTAGGACAATCATTTACATAATGACCCATATCCCTGTAGTTGTAGGATTGATCATCGGTAGCTTATTTCTTCCCCTTGCAATCACGAGCATGGTGGCCTTTTTCACCACACTTGTAATAGACTCCCATTCCCTTCAAGAAAGTACAGAGGCATTTTTTCCCACATTTACTACAGGATGGATATTCAACATTTCCCCTCTTCCCCTTAATTCCATTTCTTGAGTGATCAGCAGATCTCTTCTTCTCTTCCTTTGATTTAATGTCATTAGACATAGTGAATTCTTTTTCTGTCTTGATAGCACATGATACAATATCTTCGTACAATGAGAAGGTTTGTGAGACTAATGCTCAATGGAGAAATGGTTTTAATCGATCAATGAAACTATCAATATTACTTCTTGGGTTTCGTATATAATCTCCATCATACCTAGGTAGCCTTGTAAATTTAGCCTCATACTTTGCGACATTCTCGTCCTCCATTTGTCTCAGACTCAGAAATTGCCTTTCCATATCTGTTTGATGGTCATGATAAATGTATTTTTTTAAGAAACGATCTTTGAACTCCCTTCATCCCATATTTGATATTTCATCAACATCCTTTTTTTGAATCAATGACCACCACTGATCATCATATCCAGTGAGATGGTAAGCTAACATGACAACATTTTCCCTTTCACTACTCCCCAAAGACTGAAATATTTTCTCTCCAAATCTTATCCATTCCTCAACTACCATTAGATTTGTACTTCCATTGAATGTTGGTGGTTATTTCATCATGAATCGATCTAACATTGATCCTCCACATTATGGATCGGGGTGCTCCATACGAGTATGGTTATTATTCATAACCTCAGTGAGTTGTCCAAGTATGGTGATTAGCAGATCAACACCAGTTTCATCACTAGCTCTACTATAATTATCTTGAGTAGGATGACAATCCCTACATGGAGTGCGTTCATTGATAAAATTTTCATTCCTTCCACGAGGTGCCATTTCTAAACACTGGAATAAACTAGATCTATTTATGAATCAAAATACATAATTCGATACTTGAAAAATAGTTAACATAAATTGAACTATTTAGGGATAAAATCCATAATCTTAAAAATGTTTTCTTTGAGGAAGTATATACTAATAAACCCTTCATAATGTCTTGTAAAGAAAATGAGAATTATACTATGCATATCCCCCAGGAGTGTCATAACCATGATTTAAGCAAGGCCCGTTGTCGTGCACCAGTTCCCATTCGAGTACAGCTCAATGCGATGTTTTCAGGTTTTATTCCTAGGTACATCTGTGCTAGATCCTCCTCTACCTGCTCGTGTCCAGACATGGATGTATTGCTTGAAAAACTCCCAAAATATCTACAATACCAAAATTATAGGAAGTTCTTCTATTCTACCCCTCAAAGTCCATCTTAGATCTATGTGATATAATTAGAGTTTATCTAAATCTAGCTTCCAAGGTTTGTACTAAACTTCCTCTGATACCAACTATAATTCCATGACCCCAGTTACCCGGAGTTGGTGCATTATTACATAACATTGGCATGATCACAAAAGATCAAATCATGAAAGACTGATTAGTATAATAGCCTTGGATTCACTAGATATATTCATAAGTCTTACAGTTCTTCATAAAATAAATAGGAAAGTACAATAACATCTTTTCTTAATATCCCCTCATACTATCCCTACTGGTCATTCATAAATTACTACTTCACATTCTAGGAAGAATTAAAACATTTAAAAGGGTGATCTCAGAAGCTCAGTAAGGATAACATTATAGTGACAACTTTCATAAATAAGCATAAATATTTAAGGTAATGTATAATTAAACGGCATACCTTTAAACTTGAACATCAACATAATATGGAAAATATAAAATGAAATAATTCCATATACTTATTCACATTGATATTCTACTAGTTGAATAATCTCATGAATCAACAATAACAACTTTTATAATGATGAAATGCATAATGACATACTATCATAACACATAGTCAAGGCCTTTTTCCAAGACTACAAATAAGATTTTGTCAAGGCCTTGTGCCAAGACACTAGTTTGTCTCATGAGACCTACTGATTCATCTTGGAGCTATCGCGGGCTCCACCCATCACTCATAAAACCCAATGCATTCCTCATATGAACAGGTTTAAACATAACATAAACATTCATATTAAAACTAGCATACGAAATGTCAATACTTTATCCATAAACCATGAATGTTATAAAAATAACACATCCATTGTCAAACCTATCACAAAACCTTCTATACAATATGGAAGTTTTGTATCATAATAAATCACATTCAAATATGCTTTAAATCTATCAAAGGATGTTAACATAGATGAAATCAAAACTATTTCAGAGAAATATTTTTTTAAATAATTTAAAAGTCACATAATTATAAAATAAATCATTTACATTGAAAATATTCTTATAATCTTGTACGGGATGCTTTGAAGATTTTATAATAGTGGAAAATAGCCACACCCGCCGTATAAGTTAAAAAATACATTTTTACCTTAATTCTGTTGAAAAGGTTAAAAAGGACCTTGTTTGGAAAATGACAGTAAGATTCCTTCATAAAATTCTTATAAAAAGTCAACAATGGTATAAATTAAATTAACCCGTAGTCTATAAAATAGTAATAATTATTTTAAATAAATTTTTAGAAACATGGATGAGGATGATAAAAAGTTCCTAGTAGATAATTACGTATAATCAACCTCGGATAATGAAGAGATTGTGAAGTAAACCATTAACTTGAACTTTTCCTTGGTTGAGGGTAGGTAAACGTTCTGTATAATGGTGAAATAATTGTTATTATATTATACAATTATCATATACATTAATATGATATCATATATGATCTTTTAACATTTCTTTGTTAATAATATCTTAGTATTATCCTCGTTTCGGGGGTAACTTACTCATTTTATTTCATATTTTTTGTTACACAAGTCATGTTTGTTATGGATAGGTTGTATCTTATTCATATACATGATGAAATCATGTCCTTAATCATTATTTTTAATCATCAAATTAGAATTAGACTTGTATGGATACGATGGGGAAGGAATCTCATCGTGTTCGTGGAGACGGTAGTTGGTACGTACGTACGAGTGAAAATATCATTATTTTGATATTAAAATAATATATAAATGGATTTAATTTTATATATACTGAATACTTATCATGTAATATTTTTTATTTACATCATTTACACATCATTATCATAGCCATAAAAATAATAATGTTTTGAATAACAATTACACCATGACGTGGAGACAGTAAGCCGTACGTACACACGTATGGTGACATGTCATTCAGATGATGGATAGAATAAGGAATATGGATGTACCATATTTATAATAACATCATAGTATATATAATATACAGTATTTATTATTTTAGAATGGAAATAACAAAGAAAAATAAGTTGAAGAAGAAAAGAACTTGAAAGAGGGTGGTGAAAACATTACCATTTCTTCGGGTTCTACCTTTTGACTTGATCAAAATGGCTCCTTAGGATAGCATTCTAATTAGACTAAGACCTCTATTTGGAAGTGAGGGAAGTTGATAGAATATTTGGGTAGGGTTTGGCCGATCCAAAAGTCATTGATGTTGTGAATTAGAGGGAAGGGGAAGTTTCCTTTTATAAGAGGGGTGAGGGGAACCTTTGGAAAAGATAGAAATATTATTTTATAATAAATTCATATTCAGTGTCTAATGGCTTAAAATTGTATTATATTAATTTTAAGGTGGGTATGCATCAAAATAATTTCAACGAATAGATTTTAGATGGGTTTTGGTCTCTATATTAACCTTATCATTTATATTTAACTTTTTGATAAATAGTTTGACATTTAACACGTCTCTTTGTATTTTTTATAATCTATAGTTAATAAATATACTATATACCACCATGAGATCCCCAAGTGGTAAATTAGTGATACACCTATCATTATATAAGTCCTATGGCCTAACCTTAGAATTTTTAAAATAGAATATCAATTAATAATATAATATTTGTTTTCAAAACTCTTTTAAGTCAATTTTGACACTATGGGGTATTTTGTTCTTGATAATTTTATAACAGCATTATTACTTCAAAATCACTTTATATAACCAATCCTAATATATCATATTAACCTTGAAAATTAGTTTAATTCATAAAAAGTATCAAATTACATTTATTTTGATATTTATAATATCAATTATTTAAATATTTCATTAATTAGGTAAATACTGAATCACCATTGTGTCATAAATAAATTAAATTATTTAATGTCTAAAAATTATAAATAAAATACCATTATTTAGGAAATATTTTTATCTTTCTAATTAATATTTATAATCTAATGTATATTATGTATACCCCTATATTAAAAAAGCTTTAGTAATTAAACATTGATTTTAACTTTTTTAAATCATCTTTGATTTAAATAATAATAAATGTCCTAATATAATCCAAGTGGACCTAAATGACAATATATTATCCTTACGGTTTTTTTCGGTTGAGATACAATTGTCAAATATAATTAGATCATTTGTTTAGGTAATATTAATATAATTTTAACCCTTAATAACCCTATTTCCTTTTAACTGTGGTAAATAAATGTAAAAAGTTACTATTTAAAAAAACTTATTTTTATCTTATTGAACCAAATTTTACCCCTAGATATTAACCAAGTCTCTCAGAGTTATGAAATTCCACTCCCAGAAGTGGTACAATTATGTTTTATGTGAATTTCCAAATTTTCCAAGGTGGTGGAAAAAAGACGATGAAAAGATCAATAAAATTTTTATATATCTCAATATATTATAAAACAACTCCAATGAAATAAATTGAACATATATAGGTATTATTTATCCATATTGACAATAATAAAATTTAAATAAAATAAATAATTATTTAAAAAAAATTGGTTTTAATCTATAACTTATTGTTTTTTCACTATTCATCAAAAATTGAATATTTTCAGAAAAATACCAAAAATTCACCCAAAGCTAATTTCGATATTCCGAATCCAAAAATGAAGTCCATTTTGAAAGATAAGATTAATAAAATTTTAAAAATTGGGTATTATTATTCATAACTGCTAGTTTAATTGGTTGTGGTGTGTGTTAGAACTTGAAGTTGCGTACAACACATGCTAAAATATTATTCAAAATGAAACGTACCATGGAATCTTGGGGTGTTACAATAATTATATCCATTAATGGAATTATTCAAACCCTAATACTCCCTCCCATGTTGGCAGACACGTTATAAATAAAACATGGAGTAATTCAAACAATTTTGAATATGGTTCAATTTTGTGTAATTCATATTGGAGTTCTACATGAGGATCTATAAAATATTCAAAAAATAATTGATACCATTAGGATCCAATTTGTCTCATCACATTCCATGAGGTTCAAAGTTAACAAATTATATTCATGGGGAAGGGATAAATAAAATATAAACATCTAGGATTTAGAGTCACTACTAAATGAGTTAAATTTATAAAAAACTACTAGAAATTTTTTTCCCACATGCAGTTGTTGAAGATTTGGAATGAATATAAATATTTAACTAAAGTAGATGGAAAATAATATGGGGAGGTATGGTAATGGTTTATGGAATTTAAATGTATGTTCCCACAACATTTTTTCAATTTCTAGCCCAAATTACAAAACATTTTCCATGAATTACATCCTTCTACTCACATTATGGTAAATAATGACACTAATGGAAAACTGAGGTTGAAATCACAAACTACTGTCAGAGCCATCCATGAAATAATCTCACAGAATTATAGCCTTTGGAAATATTATCAAGGATGTCCGAGCCATGGGATTCACCATGTAAAATTTTCCAGGCACCTTACATCCCATGTCGAAGGTTTAGAAGACATTCAATATATTTAACCCCATACATCATCACTTATACTATTATAAATGTCCAAGAATGTGAAATGTGTAAATGGACACAACCATATCAGGGATGTTAGGAATTGATAGAGAAAAATCACCCTCGAGATTCTAATTATGTTAAATAAAATCAACAACCTCAATAATACCTACATCCTCATTACTAAAAAAGACATATTAAAAATGAGAAATACATTAATATGTGGAGCTGTCAAAAGTTAGATTATCATGATCCACTATGAAATTATTTACCAACTTATTACCCACCATAGAAATACGTATCTAAAACATAACATGAAGTTCCCCAACGGCACAAAAGTTTGCAACTCAACCAATAATTCTGACAACAAGATCCCCTTAGATTTCCATGAGATGAACAAAATCCATATTCAAATGAATAAAATATACTGACTATAGTTTTTAAAAGAAATGGTATTTAATTAATATTCCAAAAACTGAGATTAATAATAAAATCACTACTCTCTACAACATTGAACAATAATTCAATTAAATTTACAAGACTCTCTTAGGCTGATATTAGGAAAACTACACAATAATAATGATACCGTTGTATAATATGAGGCTATGTCTATAAACATTAGAATTATTAATGAGTAAAATTTATAATCATCCATTAAAATGGATGATAGTGTGAAATAGAAACAAAACACAGATAATAAAATTGTGGAATATGAGAGAAGAATACACAAAAACAAATCTAACATCATAAGTGAGTGATGGATTAAAGGATCAAGAAAAATCAAAATAACACAAAATATGAGAGAAATTCATAGATTATCCACTATTTAGGAACCCTATTACAATATTAAAGAGAGTGAAAAAAATTTAAGAATGATGGTTAATATAAAATATGTAATTAGAAGTTTAAATAGGTTCATATTAATATTACCTTTGATGAATCCATCCCCAATATATCATCTTATGAACAATTCAGAAAGGATTTTGTCTCTAATTTATAAATGTGGAGGTCTTAAAAGTTATCTCCATGAATAATGAATCATTTTCATTATTATAATTGAAAATTCACTTAAATATTAGACACCCAAAGAGTTTTTCGATCCCATGCACCATTGGGACATGCAGTTTTGGAAAACATCTATGTGATCATGGTTTAAGAATCAATCTCACAAAGATGATTGTCTTAAAAATACTTGACCATGGGTAACATAATTAATATATGGAAGCACTATTCTTGGATAATATATCTATCATGTATCCATATGGTCTTCTTCTAAATGTATTAGCCATGATTTTAATATTTATGTTCCAAATTTATTTCCATTATAATTAGATGAAAAATGTGGGAAATGTACATATAATTTTAGAATGAAAATTCTTCTCTATTGGTAAATAATTGAATTTTTTAAACCAAAGTATTATTATATTTTTAGTTGGTTAATAAAAATTATTCATTGATCTTGTAAATGAAACTATGAAAAGTGATGATACATTTGACTATCAATCTATTTTCTAGATTAACAAAATATATGATATTATGGCTCATGAAATTGATATTAAGACCTAGTCTATTGATTTATAGGATAATAGTGAATAGGAGGATCTGAAATACCTAGATCCTTCTCTAAGAGAGGGAATCTCTAAATTCACCCCCTTAATCATTAAGCTAGAAATATTATAGGTGAATCGTCTTCCAATCATGGATATATATTGATTACTAGAGACTAAAGATGTAATTTTTGTCATTATAAGATCCAAAATAAATAATGATATATAACAAAATTTATTAGAAGTCCTAAAAAGTCATAAAAACTCTATATCATAGAGTTTGTATGATTTCCAGGGGATCCACTCTATGAATTTCTCTTGAAAATTTATATGGGAAAAATTATTGAAAGACAAATTCCAACCCCAAAGGTGACTCGGCCCTACCGTGGAGGGGGTGGTTAAGACGGATTTGTGTTTGAAAATTTTTAATTATTGAATCATTTTATACCTAGAATATTGCTATTGGATGATCCATCAATAACTGTATCTAATGAAGAGAGGCTTACAAAGAGAATGAATACTAAATATAAATTTATTCTGATTTGGACCATTATTGGTTGACTTGTTGGAATCGTTTATAGAAATATTAATATATCGATTTGGAAGGATCACATGACTCTCTGATTCATGGATCAGATGTTAGAGATATTAGATGGAAAATAAATATATTTATTCTTAGATGGATATGAAGGATACAATAAAATACTTTTCAACCTAGCTAGTCATTCAAAGAAAACAGTCACACAAATATTCAAAAAAAATTCTTGTATATTAATTTCCTTTAAAATTTATAATGAAATGAATAAATCCAAAATTTGTAAGACACATATATTCTTCAATATGAAAAATGGGTTTGGGAGAACATTATTGAAGATTTATATCTTTATAAAAGATACTTTTAGGTATGATTATGTAATTTAGAACTCATGCTACAATGTTTTAAAGAAAAATTTCTTATTATTAATTGATGAAAATGTTATTTGATTGTGAAAGAAGTTATAATCATTGGAAAAAAATCCAAAATAATGGAATATATGTCTATCTAGTAAAAAAATCATTCAAGAGATTTTAGAACACACTACTATTAATTTAATTGGTATCATTCCAGTAAATACTAGAATTTCACATCGATTTTAAATATACATTTTTTAAATATATTGGCCATCCACAATCCTTATTAAAAAATATATTCCTACTGAATTCACTAAATAGTGTGGAAAATGCCTTTGATACAATGAAAAAAATCATAATGGAAATCCCAGTTGTTATCTCACCTGACTTGGACAGAGACTTTGAGATCATGTGAGATGAATTTGAATTCACTATGGGGGTTATCCTAGGGTCTCAGATTCATCATAATTTTAAAAAATATTCTATTCTACCCACATGATAAATTGTAATTAAAGAAATTAAACTACTAAAAAACATTATTCTTAGAATGGTCTTTTATATTAATAAATTTATATCAAACCTCATGATCTCTACAATTATTGTCTTCCATTATCATTAAGGGTAAAATTATCTATTAGAAAAAGGTTTCCCAACCATTTTTTATATGATGGATCATATTGTAAAATCCTCGATCATCTAACTACTTATCTAATTGCCAGATACATCCCCAATGGCCTCAATCATGCATAACCAAACACAAGAGGTTGTTGACTAGTAGCGAGGGTATAATTATGGTATGTTAGAGAGATTATACCGTCATATCAGAATATCACAATTGTATAATAATAAATATCAAACCAATTAATGTAGAATAAAAAATAAATAAAAAGAGTATAATTATAAAAATTAATAACTCATAGAACACTGGACAATGTCAAATTATAACATTACTCATGTGTGTTTAGATGAAGATATACAATTAGACTCAAATAAAATTGATAGATGGTAGTATAATAAAGTATAGTTAAATAAAAAATAAAGGAACATAAATCCTCAAATTAGATATCCTTGTATATCATAAGCTCCATATTAGTCCCTTGCTTCTATCTCTTAGGTACAATCATAAAAGTGAAAGAAACATTCCACAAACCCACAAACTTGATGTCTGATCAAGTACGCTTGTGTAATAGAGGACAATGAAGGGTGTGAGATATATCCAACAAGATACCATCGATAGTGTATAAGTATAATCTAGATGGTGAGTATAAAATATGTAGTTTCCATTTATATCTGAATTAAGTATAAATTCTAAACAATAAACAAACAAGCCAGGCCCAGGTTTCTCATGCACACGAGGTCGACCACAACTGCTTTATCCTATGTTGTAATATCAATGAATATAGGATCATTTTTATACATTCATATATATATATATATATGAACTCTATGAAAAAGTGTAAGATCATAATAACTATCTTAGATAATAGTACTTACAAAATGGGTTATTGTAGTTTAAAAACATATATTAAAATATTTAAACCAAATAAAAAACAAAGCCTCTTAATGTAACTTTATCAGACTCAGAATCAAATAAATTATAATACTCTAAGAATTAAAACAAGAAATAGTCTATTTATATCAGAGTAATGAACATAATCCCAATATATCTAATAAATATCAAAATATTGTTTTTACCATAAAACAATTAACACAGAAAATAATTAGTATAGAAAGATGAATATAACAACTCACTTTATTTAATCATAAACATAAGTAAATAAACATGTAGAAATATTCAATAGAATAGCTATATAGAATTAATAATGACTTATGATATTTTATTAAAATATTTAACCCTTTTTAACATAATATTTAATGTATTGAATAACCATTACTAAAGATATCCAATATTTTATAGATATAGTAATTTCTGACTTTACTTGCAAGGAAAGCCCCCAATAAATGATCATAATGTATTTGTCTTCCTATCCATGGAATCACTTGATATAGTGATGGAAATAAATCTTCTAAAAAATTTAATCCCTTGATATGATGGATTATATTCCCCATGTTCCTATCCTTGGAATCACTCTATCATAGTAATTATTGGAAAAGGATATGAAATCAGAAGTCCATAAGGAAACAACCATAAAAATTATTCCATATAAAAACAACTCTATAAAGAATTAAATAGACTAAGAATGGAAGTTCTTTCTTGGTAATATTCATATGAAATGAGAGAAAAATTTTATTAACCCAAAACACATCAAATGACTTGTTATTTATAGGAAAACTCCCAATCTCCACATTAACGGGTTATTTTCAATAGCCTTGGACAACAACTGCTTGATAGATCACAATTCTCTAGCTTAATTGAAATTGTGAAATGGTATTGATTAACAATATTATATTTTTAAAGATGTTAATTTCAATAGAAAGAAGGATTTTTATTCTAATTAAAATATTTTATAGTCTGAGGGACCATCTTTTCAATTATCAATACGAAAATACTTATGATGGTCTTCGTTACCTTATTTGTATGATGGTCCTGAAGTTTTTCAACATACTAGATTAGGAAAATTTGTAACACTTGGTCTAATTTAATCGTGAGTTCAATAAATCTTTCAAAATCACAATATGACGATCATAATGATAAATATAATATTTATATTCGTATTATATTAGAAAATTTTCTATATATTGGGAAGGATAATGTTTTATACAAAACAATTCTAATTCTCTTGGGAAATAAATATTTAGTAAACAAGTTTTAATAAAATTCTGTGATTTCTAAAACTAATGGAGTTGAAAAGTAATAAATAAAACAGCTGGCTCAACAATATCCACCGTTTTTCAAAGAAAAAACCATAAAACAAATATGTAAAAATAAATTGAAAAACATAAAACCATTTGTTCTATTTAGTAACATTTTTCATAGTTATTAATTAAATCATAACTCCCCCTGATCTTGTAACTATTCTAACTACAATGTTTAATACTATAAGAGTATTTAGAATATTTCTTCAATAAAATAAATCTTCATATAATAAGTAAATCTTTCCACATACAGATCTTACTATCTCCATAATAACAAAATGTCCTTTTTAAAAAAAATAATCCCCCATTATATTTAATTATCACACTTTTTATATTAATATCCCCTTTTCATAAAATTATGATCCATTTTAAATTATTAAAAAAATGGGAAATAATTTGATGTTTTCTGAAATAATAGATAAATCTAATACACGAAAGAATATTAATATAAATAATCATCAATGAATAAATTTAAAGAACATGTACCCAGCCAGAATTAGATAAACATTCTATAAAATTGAATTTGGATGAAAAGATAATTCATTACAAACATTCAATTATTTTAAAAAAATTATGATATTTACCAAATATGCTCAGGTGTTAAAAACAATTGATAAGTCATTATTTCAACATCATGGTTTTGAAAAATGTTCATATCTTATTAGACTCATGGTGGTCCTTATCCTGCTTCACAATCCTATATTATTGTGTTTGGTCTTGAGTCATAAATATTTTAGCCTCCTCATAAATCTATTTATTCATATTGCTTAATATGATCACTTCATCCTCCAATAATTTCAGCATACTCATCTCGATCTATGTATCTCAGATCATCTAATTAAACTCTTTTACACTGTCAATACATTCTTTAGTTGCATCTTAGAATTGGTCAAAAAAATTTAATCTATCACCCATGTACAATTATCGATTTTTGGAAGAGTTAGGTGATTCTATCATAATTTTCATCACATATTAAAACTATTCATCATGCATTAAAATATTTATTTCAACAAGGTTCCAACACTCCAATATTATGTTACACATTATTTGGTGACACAGGGAATTTTCTTTAAAACATTTCAATTCATCTTCAAACCAGATTACTAACTCTATTAAAGCTTTTATATATTCTAATTTATCATTGATATTTTTCTGGATCAACTGACACCTTAACTCAATATTTATAATGTAAGAAATATATATTACAATATCCTCATGACATAAAAAATATAGTGAATGCCTTTTTGAGATATAGTTCTTATAGAGTATTATTATTCTTGATTATCCTAAAATATTATTATTCTTCTAGTTTCGACATTATATTCTATGAAATCTATTAAAACTTTATTTGATATGTTCATTTCACCTTCATATGATAATTTATTATCATCAAATGTTTTTATAATTTCAACATTTTTTTGTCGCATACTTTCTAGATGGGTTTCTTGAAGACTGGTGATATTGATATTTTTCTTTAGATAATATATTGGATTATTTTAATAAAGAGGATGTTTCTTCCTTATAACATTATTATTTAACACCCGTATTATTCTGGAAGGTAAAATTGATGATTATAAGGATGAATCAGATGATTCATTAGAAGAAATGGTTTATTCACCATTATCCCCTTACTTATCTTCTTATTAATCCTTCTATTCATCATCAAATTAAACCGCCTCTTAAACTAATTCATGTTCTACATATTAATAATCTTTTTATTCCATTTTTTTTCCTTGAACATATTCCTCGAATCATTTGTTGAAATGTTATTCTAACTACCTAGAATCTCACAAAAATTGAATGAGTGATGTGGGAAATGGGTTTGACCTTCATTATATAGGCATTCAGGGTGACTATTCATCTTATATAATAAACCCAACTTTTGAGATGAAAACTACTTTTATTTGACAGCTAATAATGATTCATAGAATGTTTTAAAATTTATTTTTATTCTCTATATGATTTTAATAATTTTATAACAGAGAGTTGATTCTGATTAGAAAATGTTTTCAAAATATGAAAAAATTATAAAATTAATATTATAAAAAACTATAATTTTAAATTAAACGTAATGAAATAGTTAAAAACTAAAAGAATAGAAGAGCACTTTTCATAGTGGAATGTGTCTTCAGTATGATTAACAAATTATTTAAGGGGTTTTTATAATTTTCATCATAGTATTTATTATAAAATATTAATTATAATAGTTTATAATGTAATATTTATTATAATAGGTTTTACTGAATACATGAATACAATTGTAATATAAATAAAACTGAATACTATTGTTTCTAACAAAAAATTAATTTCAAATATTATTGAATTTGAGAACATTCTATGAGAATGTCCTTCCAAAAAGTTTTTTAACAATTTTTTCATCTTGGAATGATTTTTAGGATTCTGAATTTGCAAATTTCAGAAAAACATTGTTCCAAGAAAAGAAATCATATTAATAGTATTAGAAAATCTAAAACAATATTCTGGAAATTTTTTTAAGAAAAAATGAAACGTTTTTTGAAAAACACAAAACATATGTATTCCCTTATGGAAAAAAGTAAATTAATTTATTGGTATGGGTAAATAATAAATATATATGAATAATTACATAATATTTATTCTTAATATCTTCTATATTATATATTAAAATATATCATAACTAATAGGTTTATTAGAAATGTAAACAAGTTGTTATTCCATTCCGATGAATTATAAAATTAAATATTTTTTAAGTGTGTGATCCGGAAGTAATTAGTGTCCTAAATCAATGTTATTATCATGTCAGTGATATGATGGGTTTTCAATGAATTCACGGTTACTTGTATTATCACACAGTCTTTGAGTTTTAGAAAACCTCATTCCATAATTAGTGAGTGTGTGTTTCATCAACAACACATTCACACAAGAACTTTCAGCTACCACATATTTGGAAACAAAGCTAGAAAGTGCAACTAAGAATTGTTTCAAAAATAACCGAGATAATAAATAATCTCAAAATAATTGAAAGGTTTTAGTTTTACATTTCATATCCATTGAACATCAATTGAATTGATCATATTTGTTGACGCTCCTTTCGTCACAGAATCTAAAAATCGGAAAAGGGGAATATCTGAGTCCAATGTGATTCATCCTTTGAAGAAACATCAAAAATCGACAAAGGGATGAATAAGGAGAACATTGCCCATAGGTCGCGCAAGTTCCCTCATGGTCGCGCAAGTACACTTGCGCGCCACCTAGTGGTCGTGCAAGTACTTGCGCGATTCCTTATGGTCGTGCAAGTGACTTGCGCGACCTAAGTGATAACCGCCCGGTAACCGCCCGATAACCGCCCAGGGTCTTCTTTTGCCTATAAATAGACCCCGTGGGCCCCCCATTCGAGGGGATCTTTTTCCAGAAACTCAGATTGAAGCTCCCGACGCCCAAGTCTCTTCTCAAAGCTTCTAAAACACTTCTAAGGAAATTTCTTACCTAGAACGGAAGATCTAAAGAGAAGAAGGAAGGCCTAAGTGTTGAAACTTATCAAACACTTGCGTGCCGACTTAATTTCTTCAATATAACTTGCGCGTCCCTTTTTTGGAAGAACCTCAAGGGGATTATAAAGGGTTTTATCAAGAGTCGCTCAAGTATTTCAAATTCTGATTGAAAATCGCGCAAGTACACCATGTGGCATGCAAGTATACTTGCGCGGCCAATACTTGCGCGCCGCCGCAGGACTTGCGCGTCTTTCAAGACTTGCGCGCCCCTATCTTTTTGGGTGCCCATCTTGCCCATTTTACCCCTCTTAAGCCATTTCACCTTTCCTTTTCATGATTCAGTCTTCAAGACACTCTTTAAAGCCATTTATGGCATGATTTCTTGATTTGACTTTCTTACCTGAAAGGAATTCTGTGGAATCTCTCTCAAAGTCTAGTGATTTAAATATCCTTATATCACTAAAATATGGAGAGTTCATTCATTCAACCTCATCCTTTAAGATGAGAGAATCCTAACCTGGGTCTCCTTTTCAGGAATAATCCCCAGTGATAAAACCTTTAATCTGGGAATCTTCCTCAGGAGTAAGCCCCAAATTCTTAATGTTCCCAATCTTGGGCATCCTCCTCATGAGTAAGCCCCAATCAAGTCCTTTAATCTTGGGCATCTTTCTTAAGAATAATCCCCAACCTTAAATATGGGCATCCTCCTCAGTATTAAGCCCCAAACCTTAATCCCTAACCTGGGTCTCCTTTTTCAGGAATAAGACTCAGTCATAACCTTGGGCTTCCTTTTCAGGAGTAAGCTCCAAGTCCCTTTAAACTTCTCTTAACCAGTCATTATTTACCTTTGATTTGGGTTTCCTTTCTGGAATAAAACCCAATCATAAGTCCACTCCTAACTTGGGAATCCTCCTTTGGAGTAAGCCCCAAGATTAGAGTATTCAAATCTCCATGAAGCACATATAACTTTATGGACCCTGTTCATGGATTTTCTCCCTAAAAGTAAATCCTAAACCTTCATCTATCTGGGCAGTCATCTATACATAAGCCCCAAACAAATTCTTATGATTGCATCTTTTATGGCACAATTGTCTAAGTTTTATCAATACCTCTTGTTTCTCACACCGAGCATGACTCACGTGAGCTTAGAGTGTAAAAGTAATTATGACATTCATCTTTTAGCCATCAATCATAAACATCATACCCCATTCCTCAAACTACGTGGGTTCTGATTCCTTTTCCAAAAGAAAGGATACGTAGGTAGCCCATTTATGGGTTCGATCCCAACTTTGAAATAATCTATGTCCTTCTGAATGACGATAAACTTCAAGTGCCCCACTGAGTGGCTTTAAAACCTGCCTGGTCATCATAATGACCAAGAGACTTTTATATAAATGTTTTGAAGGATACCATTGACCAAGAATCTCTAAACAGATATAGATGATTCTCTATTGATGAAGAACCTCGAATACATATATAAGATTCTCTAAATTTCTTGCATATTTTATCATTGATTGTTAAAACTATAGGAAAGCACATTTTATACTTTGTAATGTAATAAGGATTCACGAACATAACTTAAATCTATAAAGAGGGTCCCGGAGTAGACAATAATTCCCCTCAAAAAGGTGTGATGAGTCCGACCTCCCATCCTCTCGACCAATACAAATTCCTAAGTCTCATTAGTCCACAAGCTAATGAGCGCCTGCCTTTGGAAAGTAGGTCCAAACGGATGTGGAATCATTGGATGTTTCCGGTTCTACGAACAAACCCGTTAGAAACCGATTGGAACGTTTGAATCTCCCGTCCAGGAGGTCATCCCCGGATTCCGTGCGAAACAAAAATGGTGAACCCGACGTGAATCCTTAACCAAGTGAAACTGATGTTCTTCTTATTTGTTAGGCCCCTTGGGCCAACAAGGCAATCATTGACATATGCTCATCCAAAAGATGCAGTGGCCGGATTCATCTTGATTATGTCTGTTACATGGAACAGGCACTCTTTTCTCAAGATCTTCTGCAAAAATGGCTTTCCTTAAATTCACCCCTGTGAATACTGCTGCTGTGAACACCTCTATTATGAGGTCTGCTGCTGTGAAAACCAATGCTGCTACTCCTACTGGAAAGTCATCCGCTCTGAGGATGACATCACCAACTCAGCGTCTTCAACGCTGTGTTTCTAATGCACTGGTTAAGGAGTACCGTCGCAACGGTACTATCCCAACTCTGTAGGCCGCTCGTCAAGCCCTCCAAGTTAACAACTCTACTTGGTCGTCCGGACAACGGTGGCCAGCAATCAAGAAGCAGGCGGTGCTGACTACCGTCTCCAACCGTTTCGGGTCGTTATCCCCGGAACGCAATTTCCATTCACTCCCTTACTCCGAGGAAGTGAATGAGCAGGTCCCTCGGGGCCTTAATTCAAAAAGACAGGAGTCCTTACCGTGGGATCCCATCAACAATCGCCGCCAGACTCGTGCGGTAGTGCGCCCTCAACATGATGAGGGTACCGACTCCAGGCATTCATCTCAGGTTCCTCGAACCCGAGCAGGCAAGATGAACCGCCAGAGACGGAATCCGGTTAACAATAGGCAGGTTGTCATCCCTGCCATCTCCGGAGAAGTCCACCAACCTAACTTGGTGGAAAACAACGAGCATGCATACACACCTGCCCGTTTTAATTCAGCTGTCCAGCAGACTCGTCTGGCAGCATCAAGCCGATCCCGCTAGGCAATTCCGGCGGAGTACCATAGGCAGGAACATACACCTGCTTATATATCACCAGTTAGTCAGCAGACTCGTCTGACTACATATGATGGATCTCGTCAACCGCGTTTGGCGAAATGTAATCAGCAGGCACATACACCTGCTAATACTAATCAGGCCTACCAACAGTCTCGCTTGGTAGCACCCGAAGAAGTCGGTCGGAAAGTCCCGATGACAAACAGGGGGCAGACTCAACTCTCTGCCTCCACACTTGAGTACTGTCAGGATTCACTGACAAGAAAAGGAGGACAGGAGCAGGCACTTACACCTACTCCAAGCCCGGAATGGATGTATATCCCCGTTCCGGCGGCTGAAGTCACCAAACATATTTTGTCAATGGTGAAAGAGCAGAAGCAAATTCCTGCTCATATTCTGGATGCTTGCCAGGATATCATAACAGCTTCAGCATCATCTCAGGGACAGACACATAAATCTATCCCTAGCAATGGAGTGACACATCAACGATTCACTCCGGAACAGACACACACATCTGTTCCAGTCCAAGAGGGTTATGGGCATAATCCCCCATATCATACGGACAACCAAGTCAGGCACAAACACCTGATTTGAGTGGAGATCGTCAGCCTAACCTGACCATCTTTCCTGACCAGGCACATACACCTGCTCAGAGCAATCACTTTCGTCATCAAGTGGTTTCTAAAGCGAGTAAGAAGGCATCTAAGAAAAAGATCCGCCCAGCACAGTCAGGAGATCAAAGGCCAATCTGCAACAAGGCCTTGCTCGATGCTGGAGTTCTTGAATCCCTCAGACATTTATCTGTCGGAATTCAAGATTCTACTCCCTCAGTTCCCAATAACTGGAACATTAATTCTGAAGGTCTTCAACAGACACTTCCTCATGAAGACTTGCTTCATGAAAATTCGGTCAATCTTGATGTTTCTTCTTCAGATGAGAGCCACAGGAACCCTCTGTGTGGTCAGAAGGCCAAGGAGTAAGAGATTTCATCTTTTGCTGTAACCCATCATGACGGTCCTCCTCATGGTGATGAACTTCGCTGAAAAAGTCCTCTCCACAGTAGTGATTCACATTGTCTCGAAAATTCTTCAGAAGGAAATGTAGTGACGAGAAAGCCCTCCTATCTCGAGGCACTTGCAAACGTAAAACCAGTCATGTCTGATGATTTACTATCGGCAGGTGAAACTCTTTCTCCATCAGAAGATAGCCTGGGGTTCAGGTTATTCTCCGAACCATCCCTGGGTCATTCATCTTCCATCATGAATAGTGATTTCTCTACCAATCTTGTTGAATCCGATGAAGCAACAAGGAAAAACCAACTCTGGTCCAAACAGGTAGAAGAATCTTCATTTAACGATAAAGAGGAAATGCTGAACATGAGGAAAAAACTGGAAAAAGGTGAAGTACCAGTCATGTTTTGGCCTTTGGCTGATTCCCAGTACGAAATTCCAAAGATGTTGACGGATGATGGAATCCATGATATTCGTCTCAACATATGGAAAACTCTTTGTCAATTAAAGAAGAAGGTATTATCTTACGATGAATATGAAAATCATCTTAAGATAATAGAAGGGTTACAACGCCAGAATGATTTGGCATCTCTATCAGTCTCTCGGTATCCGAAGGCTGAAAAGCAACAGAGAACCCTTCAACGTTCATGCCTTGGCGCACTAAGAAGAGTGTGTCAGTTAATTGCCAATGCTCCATCTGATGTTCATATCAGAGGATGGGGTGTTCACGGAGCACTACATTTCACAGTGCTTTCTGGTCAGCAAAGCCCGCCGAAAATGGTCTCATGCAAAGATATTGCCCATGGCCGGCCATAGTCAATGGGCTTTGTTCATAATCAAAAGCTTGCTCAAGAACAAGCTTCAACTAGTTCCTCTCAAAATCAAGTATATAGAGAACATGTTGTTGAATTGATCATACATCAAGCATGCGAGAATATTGCACAAGCCTCTCGTTTGGAGCAAACACGTCATCAAATGACAGAAGTTTCGGAAATCATTCAATGGTCTGTTGAACCAGGTGATAAAAGTGCATACAGGTTAATGCATCCAGCTAATTTCCGAACTAAGATTCGCAAGATCAAGAGAGATTTTAAGAAGTTCTCAGACATAGCATGTCAAGAGACACCCCAGCTTGCCAGACTGGGGACTTCTCTAACCCAACCCTCAGAGTCAACGAATGGGATTCGAGGAGTTGAGCGGAAGCAGCAGGAACATCCCCAGTCCACCGGACTGGGGACTTTTTCAAATCTTCAATCCTTCCCTCAGAGAAAGTCAGTATTCTCTCGATTAGGGAATAAGCCTCAAGAGGAACGAAGAGCCAAGATGTCAGGAGATTCTCTCCATGTGACGGTTCTCCAAGAAATTCCTGAGGGATCAAGTCAATGGAATTCCATGTCTCATCATGGACATAGAAGGAGACAATATCACAGAAATGCTGATAGAAAGGATTCCATGCAATATGCATCCATTAATGTCATCAATGCCGTTGCTGCAGATTCACCAGATGAGGCTCAATCAGAGGGATCAGACGAAGAGGTTCCTGCTCAAGAAGTCGCGCACACAGACCTAAATGAAGAAGGTGTGCGCACACGTAATCAAAGGCTTACCCAAAATTTGGGTATTCCTTCAAGTAACCCACTTCCCCCTCTCCGAAAAGGTTCCAATAAGGGGAAAGGAAAGAATCAGGTTACTTCTCACCCTTCCTCTGAAGGAGGTCAATCGCTCTCATTAGAGCAAAGGTTTGCACAACAGGAGGAAGAAATGAAAGAATTAAGAAGGTTGAATGCAGAACTACTTCAGAGTAGTCTTATTCTTAAGAATGCTGAAGTCCGACGGCCGAAGGAATTTGTTGTAACTACTGAGATGGATCAAGAATATCCTCCTTTATCAGTACACCCACAGAGGTCTAATCCTACGGGTCAAACGCAACAACGGTTGGCAGAACTACCATCAGTTGCAGCACCAACCACCACGTCTCTCCAATCTCCATTCATTGCACCTACCCAAAACCAAGTTCAACCTGACGTTTCTCAAAAGTTAATAACTACTATTGAGTCATTAACAGCTCGGTTAGAAACTATGGAAGGGAAACGGGCGCAAGTTCAACCTGAAAAGAAAGTTTACCCTGAATGGGTAGACTCAATTTCTCCTCCATCCAGTTTTGGAAACCCTATTTTTCCTACATTCAATGGATCAGGCAACCCTGAACAACATTTGACGCATTACGTGTCTTGTTGTGATCCTATGATGGGAACTCCAGAGCAGCAAGAAGCAGTGAAACTTAGATGCTTCGTGCGAACCTTGCAAGGACCAGCTTTTGTCTGGTATACAAGCTTGAAATCCCGGTCAGTCATTGGATGGGAGGATCTTCGTCAAAAATTCCTTCTTCAGTTTAGCTCAACTTTGCCAAAAACGACAGTTTTCGATCTTACAAACTGCAAGCAAAGGGAGAATGAAAGAGTCTCTGATTTCATTGCTCGTTGGAAGGGATTAACGTATTCCTTGAGTTTATCACTCCCTCAGGAGGAATTGTTGCCAATCTATGTGGCAAATTTGCGTGACGAATTACGCACGCCATTGATCCCTGTGAAATACACAGGAGGGTTTCGAGACCTTACTTCAATCGCTCAACAGATTAAAGATTCCCTTATACAGGCTAAGGTTAAATCTCGTGTAATTCCATCTGCTCCAGGAAGAAGAATGGGTAAAGCAGAAACTGCTACAGTTATGCTTAAACAGGCACCTGTACCTATTTCTACATCAAAACCTTCATCTTCTCGAAGGGCTCCACCTCCTGAACGCCAACAACAAAGGCTGTTTCGTCCAAATGATCAAAAAGATCAACGATGAAAACAATTTGAGGATATGAAGAGTAAAACATACTCTTTCCGAAGTGAGCAAGTTCCTGGTTACTTCATTTCAGCTCTGGAAAATAATTTGGTTCAATTACCAGTGCCGAAGAGGCCAAACAAGGAAGGAGATGAAGACCGTCCCAATTATTGTCCCTTTCATCAAATGTTGGGGCATCCCATCCAGGAGTGTTTTGTCTTTAAAGACCTCCTGTAAAAGATGGTCGACTTGGGACAAGTCAAATTGAAGGGTTCTTCAGCTCATGTAGCGTGTATTACCGCTACAGATCCAGAAGAAGGAGGCGAGTGGCAGGAAGTCAAAAGCAAAACTGCGAAAAAATATGATGATTGGATGGTCAGAAAGACAATCAATCGGACCCATTCCATTTTGCGAACACAATTGAAGAAGCCAATTGTGTCTCCTACAAAAGCTGCAGTAAAGCCTCCATCAAAAGACAAATCCTCAAAAGGGCAGCGCAATTCAAAGAAGAAAGAGGAATCAGGAGAAGATGAGTATGCATCAAAGCCTAAATTGTCTTTGACTCTGGCAGATTTCATTCCATCTACTTCAAAGCCACGGGCACCGTCCCACCAAACGGCACAGCCTAAACAGGCTAACCAGGCAGAGTCTTTATCAGACGAAGAGTTAATCTTTGGTTCTGTTAATATGATTCAATTAACAGATTCATATTCCAGTCTTGATGAGCCTGAATTCCCTGTATCAAATAAGGGAACCCGAGGAAATTCTAGAGGTTCAGGATATAGGGGAAGACGTGGATCTTTCCGAAGCCACTACTCTAATTCTACCCCTGCTAGCACTGTATATGCAGCAGAAACTTGTGGTAGAGCCCTTCAGCGAGCTCAAAAAGAACAAGCAAGTTCTTCTGCCAATGGCCAACTCAGCTTCGGTACAGTTATTTTGGAAGACCGATTAAAGGTTCCATCTTCTTTATCTCAGCAAGTAAATGGATCTAATCAGTCTAATTTTCCAAAACCAAAGATATTGCCAACTTCATTACAAGATGCATCAGCTTCCAAAGCATCTGCTTCCAAGGTACCTGCTAAACCGCATATTCATATTGGGAAACACAGACCTCTAGATCAAAAGTATGATATATTGAAACACATGGCCCAAGTACCAGCCAAATTATCAATTTTGGATGCCTTGAATCTATCAAGAGATCTTCGGGAAGCACTCATCGAAGCTTTGTCAAGTCCTCAGGAGTTTGAAGCTGAAATTGCTGCAGCTAAAATTTATCACATAGAGAATAATCCTACAGAATTCCATGCAGTGATATCTTTTACTGATAAAGATGAAGATGATGTTGTGCATGGGCACATAAAACCATTGTACTTATCTGGCAGAGTCAATGGTATAGATGTTCGAAGAGCTTTTATTGACAATGGTTCAGGAGTCAACCTCATGCCCATTCGCACACTTCGTCGATTGGGCCTCACGGAATCTGATTTATCTCCTTCTACCATGATGTTGCAAGGATATGATAAAAATGAACAAGAACCACTGGGAGAAGATACGCTTAGAACTCAATTTGGAGATCTTGTTTCCAATTCAGATTTCATGATTGTTGATCAAGACTCAGCTTTCAATATCTTGCTTGGAAGACCCTGGCTACATCAGCATGCAGCTATTCCGTCATCATACCATCAATGTCTCAAATACAGTTTCGATGGTCAAGTTGGAACATTGTATGGCGATAAGGCCCCGTTCAAGACATGTGAGTCTCAATACATTGAGGCGGAATTTTATCACATGAAGGGAAGAGAAAAATCTACAATGAAGGAAATTACCAAAGTTAATGCTCCATATGGTTTGGAAAAAATTCCAATAAATCCATTTTCACATGTGAGTACAGATTATGTGTTACCTATCAGTCAAATTGACAAAAAAGTCCCAAATCAAAATACTCTTATGGAAAGATCCATAATGTCAATTACGGCAATCGATCCAGACAACATGGGAGAAATTGGTAACTTACCAAGCAGTGATGAAAGCATAAGTGGTGACGTTTTCATTTCGTCTGCTGAAATCCAACAAGTCTATACTTCGCTAATCAGGCCAGAAGAAGTTATAGCATCACCAGAGGAGAATATTGATGTCGATTCTCAATCCATCATCTCCTCTTTATTTCCCAAAGAAGACCCTTTTTCATCAATAGGGTCGGAAATGGAAGCTTCTTCTTCAAAATGTGAAAATTTTGACATCTCTTATGATCATGAGAATTTCGTTTTTTCATCTACTTTTCAAGTAGAAATGGAAGAAATAACACATGATGAAGAGGAAGAGGAAGATCTTAGAGATGCTCCTCCAGCATTTGAAGAGGGTATCTCTACCACTGTGGATGAACTGAGAGAAGTAAATCTGGGTACAGAGAAAGATCCATGCCCCACTTTAATTAGTGCGACCATGACCCTTGAAGAACAAGAGATGTATATTTCTTTTCTAAAGGAAAATAAAGATATTTTTTCTTGGAATTATACAGAGACGCCTGGCCTTGATCCTGATGTTGCCACCCATCATTTGGGTTTGCCAAAAGAACATCGAGGATTCAAGCAAGCCGCGAGAAGAACACACCCAACCTATGCTTCCAAAATTGAGGCTGAAGTGGATAAGCTTGTCAAAGCTAACTTCATCAGAGAAGTTCAATATCCCAAGTGGTTGGCTAATATTGTCCCTGTAAAGAAGAAGAACGAACAAATTAGGGTTTGCATCGATTTCAGAGATCTTAATCGGTATTGTCCTAAAGATGATTTCCCAGTTCCGATTACAGAACTCTTAATTGATGCGACGGCTGGCTATGAAGTACTTTCTTTCATGGATGGATATTCTGGATATAATCAGATCCGAATGGCCCCAGAAGATGAGGAATATACAGCCTTCAGAGCTCCTCAAGGTGTGTTTTGTTACCGGGTGATGCCCTTTGGTTTAAAGAATGCAGTTGCAACATATCAACGCGCCATGCATCGTATCTTCAAACCTTTTCTAGGGAAATTTGTTGAATGCTATGTAGATGATCTGGTGGTTAAATCCAAACAACGTTTTGATCACTTGGCTGATTTGGAAGTCGTATTCCACAAGCTTCGACAACATAATTTGAAGATGAACCCCTTAAAATGTGCTTTTGGGGTAACCTCAGGAAAATTCCTCGGCTTTGTTGTACGCCATCGTGGTATTGAAGTCGATCCTGAGAGGACCAAATCAATCCTTGGTATGTCACCTCCTCAGAATTTGAAAGAATTAAGAGGAATTCAAGGACACATAGCCTATATTTGGCGTTTCATCGCCAATTTGGCAAGCAAAAGTTTACCCTTTACCAAATTATTGAAGAAAGGAGTCACTTACCAGTGGACTGAAGAATGTCAAGAAGCATTTGATGTTCTCAAGAAATACCTCTTGAGTCCACCAGTACTCATGCCACCTGTTAAGGGTAGGCCTCTTATCCTCTATGTGACAGCTTTAGAGCGATCATTGGGTGCCTTTCTCGCACAAAAGAATGATGCTGGGAATGAAAATAGTCTCTACTAACTTAGTAGAACTATGCTTGAAGCAGAAACCCGGTATTCGAGTATTGAAAAGTGCTTCCTAACATTAATCTTTGCTGTTCAGAAACTGAGACACTACCTGCAAAATCACGAGGTCCAATTGGTATCTCGTAATAATCCACTCAAATTCATCCTTAGTCGTCCAATGCTTACAGGACGTCTGGCAAGGTGGGCGGTTATTCTACAGTAGTTCGACATCCAGTATGTGTCTCAAAAGGCAATTAAGGGCCAAGCTCTGGCTGATTTCCTGGCTGAACATCCTTCAGTGGAAGACACGTATTCAGATATCGAACTCCCTGATGAGGAAGTTTACCCTATTCAAGAGAGTCCTCAAACATGGGAAATGTATTTTGATGGTGCCTCTAGAAGTCCAACAAGGAAGAAAATGGAAAATCCTAAATTCAACAAAGTCGGTTTAGGAATTGTGCTCATTTCTCCAGATAAGGCAGTGTTACCTTATTCCTTTTTGTTGTGGGAAGGTGGTACCAATAATGAAGCTGAATACCAAGCTCTCATTATAGGCTTGGAGTTAGCACTTCAAGCACAAGTGAATCACTTAAAGGTGAAAGGTGATTCAGACCTGGAAATCAAACAAGTCAATGGGGATTATGCCATCAGAAAAGAAGAATTAATCCCTTTGTATGATTACGTCAGAGAGTTAATATCGGAATTCCCTTCAGAACCGACATTTTCTTATGTCCCAAGATCACAAAATGCTCAAGCTGATGCACTGGCTAATATAGCCACAACTTTAGCAGATCCAAATCGGGACGAGACAACCATCTGTATTGCCCACCGTCGTGCAATTTCACCTTATGTTCAAGTCAGAATAGAGGAAATTAATGAAATTAGTCCCATTCCTGAACCGTATGGTCATACTACAGGATGGATGTCACCTATCAGGGAATACCTTCAAAATGGAACACTTCCACCTGATAGAGCTAAGAAAAAACAAATTCGGCGACGTGTGGTCAATTTTACTCTTTATGATGGTCCAAACCACCTCGAGAAAATTCTCTACAAACGTGGTTTTGATGGAGTTCTCTTCAGATGTATTGATGGTGGAGAGACAATGGCTGTCATAAAAGAAGTGCATGCAGGAGTCTGTGGTGCCCACCAGTCTGGACATAGACTGTCTGATCAAATTCGAAGGCTTGGATACTTCTGGCCTTCAATGATACAAGATTGTGTTAATTTCACAAAGAAGTGTCATTCATGCCAAGTATATGCCAACTTCATTCATCAACCTCCAGAGTTGCTTCATACAGCTAAATACTCATGGCCATTTTCCACATGGGGAATGGATGTGGTGGGACCTTACCCTTCAGCTACGGCCAAGCAGTTTAAGTACATTCTTACTGCTACGGATTTCTTTTCCAAATGGGCAGAGGCAGTACCTCTCAAAGAAGTCAGTTCTAAATGCATTGTTAGCTTCATCAAGTCTAACATCATTACTAGATTTGGTGTCCCTCATACCATATTGAAGGACAACGACACCAACTTCTGTTCTTCTGAGGTAAAGAAATTGTATCAAGAATACAACATTAAGTCCAGCCATTCATCTCGATATCATGCAGCGTCTAATGGCCAGATAGAGGCCTTCAACAAGACTCTTTCAAACATACTGCAAAAGATGGTGGATAAAGATAAGAGGTCATGGCCTGATAAACTCTTTCATGCTTTATGGGCTTATCAGACTACCACTCGCAATGCAACGCGGTCTACTCCATATTCATTGGTATATGGAACAGAAGCAGTCTTGCTAATTGAAGTTCAATTTCCCTCACTCAGAATAGCCATTTGTGATCAGTTATCAACAGATGAGCAATCCCAAAAGCGGTTGAATGAATTGGAACAGTTAGATGAGAAAAGATTGTGCACTTTGCACCACTTGGAAATCTATCAGAATCGGATAGCACGAGCTTTTAACAAAAAAGTTCGTCTTCGTTCATTCATTCATGGAGAATTGGTATTGGTTCTCAGAGCACTAATGATACCAGGAAAGAAGCCTCCCAAACTTGAACCAAAATGGGAAGGACCTTATTCAATACATAAGGTCTGCTCCAATGGAGCGTATTCTCTGATCTCAATGAATGGAGAACACATCACGACTCCAACTAATGCCAGATTTCTGAAGAAGTATTTTGTATAAACACAAAATATTGTTCCCAGAACCAAGACTCTTACAATTGGTTCATACAGCAATGGTCCAGTATGACCTTAAACTGCAACTTCGTCCAACATGACGTTAAACTGTGTCACCTTCAATGTCCGAGATGACATTAAACTATATTTTGTCCGAGATGACATTAAACTATATTGTGTCCTAGCAACATGACATTAAACTGTGTGGCACTTTCATCGTCCAGCATGACGTTAAACTGTAAAAAGTCCCCAGAACTGATATCCTCATATTGGTTCACCTTAGTCCTAGTTACATGACTTTAAACTGTACAGAACCAGTTCGTCCTTGCTATATGACGTTAAACTATACAGCAATGGTCTAGTATGACCTTAAACTGCAACTTCGTCCAACATGACGTTAAACTGTGTCACCTTCAATGTCCGAGATGACATTAAACTATATTTTGTCCGAGATGACATTAAACTATATTGTGTCCTAGCAACATGACATTACACTGTGTGGCACTTTCATCGTCCAGCATGACGTTAAACTATAAAAAGTCCCCAGAACTGATATCCTCATATTGGTTCACCTTAGTCCTAGCTACATGACTTTAAACTATACAACACCAGTTCATCCTTTCTATATGACGTTAAACTATACAGCAATGGTCCAGTATGACTTTAAACTGCAGCTTCGTCCCACACGACATTAAACGGTGAAAAAGTTCCCTAAACCGTCCAGCATGACCTTAAACTGCATCATCCCTGGTCCATGTATATGACCATAAACTATCTGCAAACCCCTTATGTCCAGCAAGACGTTAAACTGTGACGTCCTAAATTACATGACGCTAAACTGTATAAAAGTCCCTCACGTCCGGAAAGACGTTAAACTATATAATCTCAAAAGTCCAGTATGACATTAAACTGCACCATTCACGGTCCATGCATATGACCTTAAACTATTTCGCACCTTCGTCCGACATGACGTTAAAATGGTACACTCTTTTTTCCTTACTGCATGACATTAAACTGCACAGTCACCCTTTCGTCCAATATGACGTTAAACTATTTTATCCCCATCGTCCTAACTACATGATGCTAAACTGTACAGAAAATCCTTGATATGTCCTACATGACATTAAACTGTATTTTTTCCCTGCTACATGACACTAAACTGTGCAGCACCAATAGTCCTAACTGCAAGACTTTAAACTGCATAGTCCCCTTTTTATGTCATACATGACATTAAACAGTACATCGTTAAGGTTGTTATTACCTCTTGTTTCTCACACCGAGTATGACTCACGTGAGCTTAGAGCGAACATCAACCATAACACACCCTTTGGGCCACTAACCATGTGTAAGTCCCAACAATATTTTTTATTAGATCATTGTCCACAAGAACAACTTGATCATTGATTCATTCTTTAATTGAACTACACGGACTTTGATCCTTGCCCTCCAGGCTGGGTATGTAGGAAACCTCCCAGGGTTCAAGCCCAAAAAACAATCTCTTCACATCGGTTCACCACAACCTCATATGAAGTTGATTTGTGAAACCGCCCCTGGAATCAATATCTTTACATTGATTCACTTTTGTCCTTGTTATATGACGTTAAACTATACAACACTTTTGTCCGGTACGACAATAAACTACATTTTTTTTTGATTTCCTCATTTAAGAAGGAACCATTATTGACATTGATTTTTTCAATCATGTTTCATTTCAAAAGACTACGGGCATACATGGTAATGCCTAAACATTTTATCTCAGGTTAAACCATCATTGCACTAAAGTCCCCTTTCACCCTTCACATGTACGAACCAAATTTGTACAAAGGGTAGTTCTAGAACTACGTGGACTTGATTCCCATCCTTATGGGATACGTAGGAACATTCGAGTGTCCCTCGAATCCAGTCCCAAGTCTTTTGGGCCTAACCCCAAATTTCACTTTCAGTCCCTTGGCTGAAAAGTCCTCATGAAAACACACACTGTGTATTCATTATTATGGTCCGAATTCTATGACCCTAAACTAAGATCACTCATACTTTCGTCCTGCACGATGTTAAAATGCATTTCAAGAACTATGTATGGCTTGATTCTCATTCTTATGAGATACGTAGTGAAGTCCAAGTTTCAATTCAGGACCCATCCACAACATGATTATGGTTTTCATTGACCTATGTATCTCTATATACATTGGACAATACCCATCTTTATGTGTTATAATCCTAACCTTAAATATTTTCAGATCTTCATAACCCTTTTCATGACTTCTAGTCACAAAAATGTCACACTTCTGAGAATTCTTTTGCCTGACTATGCAGCATGTGCCCATAGGTGGCCTTGCATAAACAGTCCACATAACAGACTTGTCAGCCAAAAGATGCTATTTATTTCACCATGCAGCCAATGCCCATAGGTGGCCCTGCATGTTTCAACCCCCTAACGGGTTTGTTAAATAATGGTAACTTCATTCTTGGGAAGAATGCCTCTTTTTTCCTTATTTGTCTTAAAACGACAGTATGTAGGGATCTGCAAAAATAGCCATCCTTAAAATATTTGTCCCATATCCTTTTTCATGATCTGAAAGTACTCAAGTCTATGGTTTATTCTTCTTCTCTACGTTTGGGTTAGACCTTCGTAGGAGTGATATTCATCCAGTTCTTCGATGTTCTTGTTCAGAAATATCTTCTCCATATTCAAGTACCTCTTTCCATACAACAAACTCTATACATTAGAAAATTTGAATCTCCATAAACATTCACTGGCTTTTAGCACTAGGAAAGTAAATTTCTGGGAGTTCTTTTTCCTGACTATGCAGAACGTGCCCATAGGTGGCCTTGCATAAACAGTCCACATAACAGACTTGTCAGCCGAAAGATACTATTTATTTGACCATGCAGCCAATGCCCATAGGTGGCCCTGCATATTTCAACCCCCTAACGGGTTTTGTTAAATAATAGTAACTTCATTCTTGGAAACTACTTCTTCTAATGTCTTTTAGCTCTTTTTCATATCATTCCTCAGATTCAAATATTCTTAAGCCATAGTTTACATATTTTCCCTCATACTTGAGTATGGTAATATGTTTTCAGATGAACTTTCATTGAATTGTGTCAATTCTAATCCATTTTGGTCAAAGTTATTTCGACCTTAATCATTAGCCCCTTTATGTCCAGCATGCATGACTGTAAACTACCCACAAAAGACAAAGGAACTCTGAATAAAATTCAAGTTCAAGAACACTTGCGCACTGCCCTCTGTGCCCTAAAGTCTTGTGCGCCCCCTTTTCCTTTGGATGGATTCAATTTCCTCAAAGTCAAATCCTCATTTCTCTCCGGATCCAACTCTGAGGGGGGAATTTTGTTGACGCTCCTTTCGACACAGAATCTAAAAATCGGAAAAGGGGAATATCAGAGTCCAATGTGATTCATCCTTTGAAGAAACATCAAAAATCGACAAAGGGATGAACAAGGAGAACATTGCCCATAGGTCGCGCAAGTTCCCTCATGGTGGCGCAAGTACACTTGCGCACCACCTAGTGGTAGTGCAAGTACTTGCGCGATTCCTTATGGTCGTGCAAGTGACTTGTGCCACCTAAGTGATAACCGCCCGGTAACCGCCCGATAACCGCCCAGGGTCTTCTTTTGCCTATAAATAGACCCTCTGGGCCCCCCATTTGAGGGGATCTTTTTCCAGAAACTCGGATTGATGCTCCCGACCCCCAAGTCTCTTCTCAAAGCTTCCAAAACACTTCTAAGGTAATTTCTTACCTAGAACGGAAGATCTAAAGAGAAGAAGGAAGGCCTAAGTGTTGAAACTTATCAAACACTTGCACGCCGACTTAATTCCTTCAATATAACTTGCGCGTCCCTTTTTTGGAAGAAACTCAAGGGGATTCTAAAGGGTTTTATCAAGAGTCGCTCAAGTATTTCAAATTCTGATTGAAAATCGCGCAAGTACACCATGTGTCTCGCATGTATACTTGCGCGGCCAATACTTGCGTGCCGCCGCAGGACTTGCGCGTCTTTCAAGACTTGTGCGCCCCTATCTTTTTGGGTTCCAATCTTGCCCATTTTACCCCTCTTAAGCCATTTCACATTTCCTTTTCAAGATTCAGTCTTCAAGACACTCTTCAAAGCCATTTATGGCATGATTTCTTGATTTGACTTTCTTACCTGAAAGGAATTCTATGGAATCTCTCTCAAAGTCTAGTGATTTAAATATCCTTATATCACTAAAATATGGAGAGTTCATTCATTCAACCTCATCCTTTAAGATGAGAGAATCCTAAACTGGGTCTCCTTTTCAGGAATAATCCCCAGTGATAAAACCTTTAATCTGGGCATCTTCCTCAGGAGTAAGCCCCAAATTCTTAAAGTTCCCAATCTTGGGCATCCTCCTCAGGAGTAAGCCCCAATCAAGTCCTTTAATCTTGGGCATCTTTCTTAAGAATAATCCCCAACCTCAAATATGGGCATCCTCCTCAGGAGTAAGCCCCAAACCTTAATCCCTAACCTGGGTCTCCTTTTTCAGGAATAAGACTCAGTCATAACCTTGGGCTTCCTTTTCAGGAGTAAGCTCCAAGTCCCTTTAAACTTCTCTTAACCAGTCATAATTTACCTTTGATTTGGGTTTCCTTTTCAGGAATAAAACCCAATCATAAGTCCCCTCCTAACTTGGGAATCCTCCTTAGGAGTAAGCCCCAAGATTAGAGTATTCAAATCTCCATGAAGCACATATAACTTTATGGACCATGTTCATGGATTTTCTCCCTAAAAGTAAATCCTAAACCTTCATCTATCTGGGCAGTCATCTATACATAAGCCCCAAACAAATTCTTATGATTGCATCTTTTATGGAACGACTGTCTAAATTTTATCAATACCTCTTGTTTCTCACACCGAGCATGACTCACGTGAGCTTAGAGTGTAAAAGTAATTATGACATTCATCTCTGAGCCATCAATCATAAACATCATACCCCATTCCTCGAACTACGTGGGTTCTGATTCCTTTTCCAAAAGAAAGGATACGTAGGTAGCCCATTTATGGGTTCGATCCCAACTTTGAAATAATCTATGTCCTTCTGAATGACGATAAACTTCAAGTGCCCCACTGAGTGGCTTTAAAACCAGCCTGGTCATCATAATGACCAAGAGACTTTTATATAAATGTTTTGAAGGATACCATTGACCAAGAATCTCTAAACAGATATAGATGATTCTCTATTGATGAAGAACCTCGAATACATATAAAAGATTCTCTAAATTTCATGCATATTTTATCATTGCTCGTTGGAAGGGATTAACGTATTCCTTGAGTTTATCACTCCCTCAGGAGGAATTGTTTCCAATCTGTGTGGCAAATTTGCGTGACGAATTACGCACGCCATTGATACCTGTGAAATACACAGGAGGGTTTCGAGACCTTACTTCAATCGCTCAACAGATTGAAGATTCCCTTATACATTCTAAGGTTAAGGATTCACGTCGGGTTCACCATTTTTTGTTTCGCACGGAATCCGGGGATGACCTCCTGGACGGGAGATTCAAACGTTCTGATCGGTTTCTAACGGGTTTGTTCGTAGAACCGGAAACATCCAATGATTCCACATCCGTTTGGACCTACTTTCCAAAGGCAGGCGCTCATTATCTTGTGGACTAATGAGACTTAGGAATTTGCATTGGTCGAGAGGATGGGAGGTCGGACTCATCACACCTTTTTGAGTGGAATTATTGTCTACTCCGGGACTCTCTTTATAGATTTAAGTTATGTTCGTGAATCCTTATTACATTACCAAGTATAAAATGTGCTTTCCTTTAGTTTTAACAATCAATGATAAAATATGCAAGAAATTTAGAGAATCTTATATATGTATTCGAGGTTCTTCATCAATAGATAATCATCTATATCTGTTTAGAGATTCTTGGTCAATGGTATCCTTCAAAACATTTATATAAAAGTCTCTTGGTCATTATGATGACCAGGCAGGTTTTAAAGCCACTCAGTGGGGCACTTGAAGTTTATCGTCATTCAGAAGGACATAGATTATTTCAAAGTTGGGATCGAACCCATAAATGGGCTACCTACGTATCCTTTCTTTTGGAAAAGGAATCAGAACCCACGTAGTTCGAGGAATGGGGTATGATGTTTATGATTGATGGCTCAAAGATGAATGTCATAATTACTTTTACACTCTAAGCTCACGTGAGTCATGCTCGGTGTGAGAAACAAGAGGTATTGATAAAACTTAGACAATTGTGTCATAAAAGATGCAATCATAAGAATTTGTTTGGGGATTATGTATAGATGACTGCCCAGATAGATGAAGGTTTAGGATTTACTTTTAGGGAGAAAATCCATGAACAGTGTCCATAAAGTTATATGTGCTTCATGGAGATTTGAATACTCTAATCTTGGGTCTTACTCCTAAGGAGGATGCCCAAGTTAGGAGGGGACTTATGATTGGGTTTTATTCCTGAAAAGGAAACCAAAATCAAAGGTAAATTATGACTGGTTAAGAGAAGTTTAAAGGGACTTGGAGCTTACTCCTGAAAAGGAAGCCCAAGGTTATGACTGAGTCTTATTCCTGAAAAAGGAGACCCAGGTTAGGGATTAAGGTTTGGGTCTTACTCCTGAGGAGGATGCCCATATTTGAGGTTGGGTCTTATTCTTAAGAAAGATGCCCAAGATTAAAGGACTTTATTGGGGCTTACTCCTGAGGAGGATGCCCAAGATTAGGGAACTTTAAGAATTTGGGGCTTACTCCTGAGGAAGATGCCCAGATTAAAGGTTTTATCACTGGGGATTATTCCTGAAAAGGAGACCCAGGTTAGGATTCTCTCATCTTAAAGGATGAGGTTGAATGAATGACCTCTCCATATTTTAGTGATATAAGGATATTTAAATCACTAGACTTTGAGAGAGATTCCACAGAATTCCTTTCAGGTAAGAAAGTCAAATCAAGAAATCATGCCATAAATGGATTTGAAGAGTGTCTTGAAGACTGAATCTTGAAAAGGAAAGGTGAAATGGCTTAAGAGGGGTAAAATGGGAAAGATGGGCACCCAAAAAGATAGGGGCGCGCAAGTCTTGAAAGACGCACAAGTCCTGCGGCGGCGCGCAAGTATTGGCCGCGCAAGTATACTTGCGCGACACATGGTGTACTTGCGCGATTTTCAATCAGAATTTGAAATACTTGAGCGACTCTTGATAAAACCCTTTAGAATCCCATTGAGGTTCTTCCAAAAAAGGGACGCGCAAGTTATATTGAAGGAATTAAGTCGGCGCGCAAGTGTTTGATAAGTTTCAACACTTAGGCCTTCCTTCTTCTCTTTAGATCTTCCGTTCTAGGTAAGAAATTACCTTAGAAGTGTTTCGGAAGCTTTGAGAAGAGACTTGGGCGTCGGGAGCTTCAATCCGAGTTTCTGGAAAAAGATCCCCTCGAATGGGGGGCCCACAGGGTATATTTATAGGCAAAAGAAGACCCTGGGCGGTTACCGGGCGGTTATCACTTAGGTCGCGCAAGTCACTTGCACGACCATAAGGTGTTGCGCAAGTACTTGCACGACCACTAGGCGGTGCGCAAGTGTACTTGAGCGACCATGAGGGAACTTGCGCGACCTATGGGCAATGTTCTCCTTGTTCATCCCTTTGTCGATTTTTGATGTTTCTTCAAAGGATGAATCACATTGGACTCAGATATTCCCCTTTTCCGATTTTTAGATTCTGTGACGAAAGGAGCGTCAACAATATTAATGACATATAAATTTGAAAAAAAATATCTATAATAATTGAAAAGACATCAATCCATTGTACCCATAAGATATGAATTTCTTTATAGCATTTAATTGAGATTCAATGGGATTGGATTTAAATCCATAACATAACAATAATCAAAATAGTAAATATTTACAAGTAGTATTAAGGTAAATTAAACATCATTTTACACCTGCAGATGTTTTTTATTCTACTATTTTCCCAGTCTCCTCAAGATCTAACATGTTGGATGTAATAACAATAGTACTAATTCTTATAGTATTTTAGTATCCAAACATCGTAGGAAGACATTTTTTTAGTTATGTTGTGACATAAAATTTCTATCTAGATTGTGTCAAATTTGAATACCAAAATAATATGTCAACTCACTCATCAAACTCATTTCAAACTAAGGCATCATAATATCTAAAAATACATGTTAACGATTTTTCATTTTAACTAATTATAATGTATTAAAATAAATTTTATTACTATTATTTTCTTATTAACATCATTTATTGAATTAGGTGGACCCACATCTCCCTTAACTAAATATTATCTAATAGAAATATTGTTAATCTATCATAACAAGATCTGGGGATTTCTTAAGACCATATAATTCATTTGTAATAGTATAAAATTATTCTGGATGTTTCTTTTCTCAACACTAGTGGGTTTTCAATATAAACTTCCTCAAAAACATATATATTAATAAAATCACACTTCAAATCCATTTTCAATATATTGAATTTAATGAATGTAGTAAAATCTAGAAGAATTTGACTAGATTCACATATTTCTACTAGCACATAGTTTTCTTCATAATTTATTCCCTCTTATTGATTATGTCTCATAGAAAAATGCCTATATTTATTTAAAAGGTTTTTTCTATTTTTATCAAACTTATTCTAAAACACTTATTTTACAATAATTAGGCAATTTTTTGATGGGTTTCCAACTAAAGTACATGCATTGTTCCTTTTAAAATCATTGTGTTATTCATCCATTGACATAATAAATTCATCATCACATGAATCCTCGTCAGGATTATTATGTTAAAATTTGGATTAGAAGGATATATTTTTAATTTCATTTCATAAAGAAATTCTATTAAATACTAGTTGGTCTACATCCCTTATGATAAATTCAATAATAAGATTACTAAGAAACAACTGCATTATTGGGTTTCTAGAAGTCTATTATTCAATAATTTGTAGAAAATATTCCTAATAAATAACATCAAAAAATAAATCTTAAGTTATTTCCTAATGATAAGATGTTACTGACAAGTAAAGAAAATAAATATTAGAAAACAAATTCGGGGATATATGTTGGGATTGTATGATAACAAAGGGATTAATTCTATCAAACAAAAAAATCATTATCTCATAAATAATACATGAATTTTTATTAAAAAGTCTATTAAGCTTTGATGTAATGAAAACCCATAGAAATATTCCTTCATCAGATTTGGTGTACATTTTTTTAAAATAATCTTCAGTATTTACAATGAAAATATTGCAACATAAAACATTAAAGTAATAATAGTTTTATATTCTTCCTGTCTGTAAATAATAAAAAGTTTTATTAAGAAAAAGTGTAATTACAACTCAATTTATAGAATATCAGGATAAAATAACCCATTCATGCTTAGTTTTTTATCAAATGAGTATGCACTCATCATGGTACTACTTATTTCTCGAATAATTCTATTTCTTCTTTCCTCTACAGCATTTATCGAGTGTGTTCTAGGTGCATCAAAGTTATGTCATATACCATTCTAACAATAAAATGATTCAATTTCGAATTTCCATATTCTATACCATGATCACTATAAATAGTTATAAATGATATATTTTTATCAATTTTTACTATTTCTAGAATAGTTTTAAACTAAATAATGGATTTTTAATTTTTTCAGAATATAAGTTCATCTATATCTAGTGTAATTATCAACTAAGACAGATACATAGTATTTTCCACCACAAATACATGTTTTGTACCACCAAATAAGTCCATGTTAAGTAATTGTAAATAATTATAATTTCGTACTTCACTAATATATTTGAAACCTGGAATCTATTTATAACAATAATATAAAGGGTCACAAACATTTGAATTATCCAAATTATGTTCCTGCATATGTTTTACAAGTCCATTCATATAAATATAAGAAAAGTTATTAGGGTTAAAATTTCCTAAATACTATTCCATAACCAATAGTATCCTTCTATATCAATAAGTCAAATAAATCATGTCTCATGAGGCCTTTTAATATATGTTTGTAAACATTCTTATACCAATTGGGAGAAAGAATAAATTAATCCTTGAAACTATGTAAAAAACGTTTTCCATTCATAAGTATAACAAGGTAACCATTATCACATAATTGAATTCTACATATAAGTTTTTTCTTAATACCTACAACAAATAAAACATTTCAAATAAGATGGTTTCTTGGAATAATTTTGTTACATATTATGAAAATATCTCCTTGTGAATTATCTATAAAAGTTAGTTTTTTTCCATTCATCTAGATTATCGTCAAGAGGTAATATTTATGTATAGACATGTTCCTAGAATATCCAATATCCATATAACCAATATTTTTTGGGTACTTTGAATGTTTTTTGGAAATTAAAATTCTTAGTTTTTAGATTCCCAAAACATTTTTGGTTCGGTATTTTTAGAAAAAAATATTTAATCATAACTGTCAAATATGTTGGGAAATTCTATTTATTTATAGAAATATTTTTTTTAAACTTATGGGTTGTACACTATTATGGGAAAAATATTTCTTTCAGTCCCCACAACTATAGAACTTTGGGAAAATTTTCACATCTATGAATAAAATAATTGTTACAGAAAACATTATTTTTAATTGTAAACCCCATTTCTATACAATTACCATGAGGCTAATTTTTTTAAATATTATCAAAATTTTCCTTATCAGTTGTATCATTTGATAACTGTTTTCTCATACTGGAATTTTTTTATATTTTTCAAATAAATTATTATACTCATTATTATTAGTTTTAGAAATATGTGTTCTTTGTAAAACCTATTTCATAGAAACAAATATTTTTAAATATTTTAATTTTTTTCTTTTCATAAATATTCATATAATGACGATTTAAATGATTATATATTTCTATAATCAATATTTTCATTCTAGAATCCTGCATAACATGTTTATCTTTAGCATTATAATGTTTTTATTCAAATTTTACAATTATCATTTTTTAAATGTTGTAAAAAATGGGAAACATCATCATAAACTAGAAGCGTATTGTCTTATACTGTGGATGATTCTTCATCAGACACTATATGATTTTTATTATCAGGATCATTATCATTTAAATACATCTTAAAAATTGATCAACATATATGTAACATATTCATGAGATAATTATTTATAATAGTTACATTCGAAAAAACTTCACATCTTCCACAATCAGGTACATTCATTATTCAAATAAATTTCAATGAATAACCACCACTGCCACTCTACATGTCATCATATTTAAAAAATTTCATACATTGGATTTGTATAAACTATTGGAATTTCTTTCTAAATTCTTTTACTTTTTTTATTTCTTACTCAGTATTGAGAAATCATTTTGGATATGTCCAGATTTATTACAATCATAACAGGTGACTTCAAATTATTTTTTGTCCTATTTATCCTTATTACTATTTCTATTTCGATAATTAAAATATGTTTGTTTTTATTATCTTGTTCTTCTTTCTTACTAGAATAGTGTACCCATTATTTAAATGTTCATTAATTCTAAAATCAAACTAAACAATAAATTTAAATATATTTATCCACTCCCACAATTTTCTAGAATCTATGCTCATGTCTCTATTCTAGGTCGGCTGGGTGATTTTTCATCCAAAGAGTTTTTCATATGTGTTTGTTCAATTGGAAGGGTATTTCAGGAGGCATGAAATGTGGTGGTATTCTCCATATTTCATGTTCCATAAAAGTATGTCCTCTATTTTTCATTCTTTTTAGGCATAGTAATTTTAGTTTTTCATTCATGATGATGATAGTGGTGAAAAATGTTCTTGTAGGTTTGTGGGATCATCTTCTAACATCTATTTCTATAAAGTTGTAGGTGATTTTCTTCTGGAGGTTCTGATGTTGGATGGTGTTCATACTAGTAACTATTTTAAGATGGTGTTATGAGGGGGGTAATGGGTTTTTGTTTAAGGATTGATGTTCCCCTTGTCATGTGGTTCTTGTGGGATTTTTTACCAGATCAGTTTGAAAGTTCATTGTTTGATTGTTTTAATTTTAATGGTGAAATTTTAATCATATGTGTTTTGTGGCCTAAGGTGGTTTTAGTGTTTTTAATTTTAATTTTTTAATGGGATTGAGGTGACTTAAATCTTCATGTTCCCATTTTTTTCACATGTATTAATTTTGATGTCTATTATTGCATCGGTTTTTTTGTCCGATTTATATTTTTAGGTTCCCACTACACCAAAAAGAGGTTTATTCAGAATGTGAAAAAAATTAAGGAATATGTTGTAGGGAAATAAAAACCACCATTATGTCATTTTTTTCTCATAATCTATTTTTTTCTACCATCATATTTTTTATGGATTCCAATTATATCATCCAAATTAATATTATTAAGCTTTATTTTATAATTCATAGGTGTTATTTGGATTCCCACTTATTGGGAATAATATTAATAATCTTTTCAGCAGGAATGTCATCATCTAGAATTTCTTCAAAAATAGATCATTAACTATTTATGATTTCAAGATCCTTTAGTGAATGATTTCCTCTAATTATACCTAAAATAAATCGAAGGCTTGATAGTCTACTCCAAGCATATCTCTTCTAGCCTCAATAACATTATAAGTACCAATGTGTGTGACTTAATGATTTTTCTATAATCTATTTCGATCTTCATAAGAATATATAAGACTATATATACTTATTTTCATGGAATATGATAGAGTATTCATTACTCTATAATTCTACATATACTCTTACTTTTATTGATGTGTAAAGCAATTTATTACCTTTTCATGAATATTTTAGTCTCTAGTAAGCGTAACAAAATTTCTGAAGTTGGTGTTGATAACAATAGTTTTCATCCTATATATCAAGTACCCATGATCACTACAGTAAAATATAAAATGTTTTTGGGGTTTATATAATCTATATATCCAATATTAAGATATTCCATCATAGAACTATAGAAAATATTTTACGCAAATTCGTGTTAATGTAAAATTATTTTTATTAATAAAAAATTTATATGAAATCATAAAAAAATCCAATAAGTAAGAATATAGATACATAATATGTATATTACAATTATAATATAACTCTAATACCAATTGAACGATCATAATAATTAGATAACAAGGATATACTTACCAGAGGGGATGTTAATTGAAGCTTAAAAAATAGTATAAAATAATCAATCTAAACAAAACACAATGCATCATAATGTAACTTTATCGGTCTTAGGCCTAGTTAGATTATCAAATTCATAAAATCAAAACTATAAATAGTCATATTATATTAAAGTAAATATAATAAAGAAAATGGATCCGATTAATATCACAGTATTTTATTATATTAATAAATGTAACAACAATAAAAAATGTATAGAATGGTTAATATGAAAACTCACATTCTATTATCATGTATAGCAGAAAATAGCCATGTAATAAAATGAAATGAAATAGATATATAAAAGATAATAATGGCTTATAATATATAATTAAAATGTTTTTCCTTTTAAAATTTATGTTGACTAAAGTTATCCTATGTTATATACTTAAATTAAAGTTTATCGTTCAATACCAAGAAGGTACTTGATGTAATGATCAAAATGTATTTTTCTTCCAATACCTAGAATCCCTCAATATAATTATTGGCATCTGTTATCCTATCTCCTGAAATACCTCGATATGTTAGATCAAATTCACCATCTTCATATCCCTATATTCCACTGAACATATTATTGATCTCAATCAAATTAACTGTAAAAAGTTCTTAAGCAAACAATTCTGACAAGGATTCCATAGAACAAAAACTCTGTAAATAATTGCAATCAATAAGAATTAGAAGTTCACTCGTAGTAATATTTAGTATAATTGAGAGGGAATATGTGTCATCACCAAAAATTTCATTTGAACTTCTATTTATAAGAAATATCCCACTGGCCCTATTTCTATGATTATTGCAACAAAACCAGACAACTAGCTCTTGATAGCTACCAATGATCTGGAATAACTAAATGTCTGACATAGTATTTTTTAACACCATTATAGTGTTAGTAATATTTCATATGATAGAAATATTTATTTATTTTTCTGATTATAATCCTTGGTCAATCCTTGAAACATATATATCAATTTTGAAAACAATATTCAATATGATGATCAGACCAATTTTATAGGTACCATTATCGGTATGATGGTGATGAATTTTGATAGTATGATAAGTACAACAATGTCTAACTATGGAATTGATTTAAAGGTGACTGTGATCAATCAGACACATACACAACACAATAATCATAATGAAAAATGTAATTTTTATATTTGTAACAAAATAGAATTTTTCATTGTATGGTAAATGATAATTTCTTATTCAAAGTCATTATAAAACACGTTGGACATTAAAATATAGTAAACATGTTTAAAGAAAGTATTATTGATTTCCAGAACCAAATTTATAGAAAATTTAGATGTAGATTTTTTAATGAATATTATGGACTCCTATTTCAATATATATGGATATAATGTATTGTTAACGTCTTGTGGAATAACTCTTCTGTCCTGGAATAATAGTATAGATACTAATAAATATTATCTTATAATAATGAATTAGGGTCATAATGCATGAGAATCATGGGAATACCAAGATAAGGCCTACACACACATATCAAAATCCAAATACAAGATAATGATGAGTATAAAAAATAATGAAATATGGGCCATTCACTTATAATATCATGAATATAAGCCTTCATGCTGAGTAACACCTTTGGTATTGATGTGATCTATACCCAAACTCAAACATGAGAGGGTGTGGAAGATCATGCCCAACAAACCAATTGATGTAGATTCTTTGAAGACCATCCTCGACCAAGGGTTTGTGACACTTCATGTACAATGACCCTATTTAAGGTTCTTCATTCTTAAATCAATACAGGTAATAATTTTTAACTATATTCCCATATCTCAATGTTTTGTAAAAAAGAAAGGTGCATCAGTCAAGGTGCATTGGATCCATTTCATAGAGTTAATTTATAATTTATATCAGTTCATAAGATAAATCAGTCCACTAGTTAATTGCAATCATAAATAATGGAAACCATTTCCACATCATTCCAAGAAACAAGATAGATCACTATAAGAGGTTCATTCGCCTATATCATATCATTATAATAAATTGAAAGGAAGGCAATGAAAAAGGTATAACATTCATCACTCTCTTTTTAGACTAAAATATCACACACATGAAATGAGGGTTTTTTTAAAACATGACAATGTTATCATATAATTCTTTTAATTCTCATAAATTAATTTTATTCCATCACATTACATGAAGAAACCAACCTCAAAGTTGTTTTTAAATAGACAATAATCATATTTCAATATATATATATATATATATATATATAACACAAAGGGGTGCCTTCTACACCATGCAGACAAGAATAAAAACGTATGTTAATTTTTATTACCATAAGTAATGGTTCTAGTTGAGATCATCACTCCCAACAATGTCACATGATATACGGTAGTCAAAGCATAGACCAAAAATCAAGAGAGTGCATTTTATAATTTATCGGAAACATGCAGCTAATTCCGCATTCCTCAAGATGAAAAAAAATTATAATTAAAAAAATATTAAATTAAATGATTTATACCACCTACCAAAGGATAAGGATGCCTCACACATCCATTAAAATGTTTTTATTTTGTCTGTATTGAGATACTACAAAGAAACAAACATTCACCCACAAAAAGGGAGAATTATCTGATATAAATATAATATAATCAAAGAGAAAATAAAATCATAATATACAAAATTGTACTATAAATATTATTAATATCTACAAAATGCTTCCATCATTTCTCAATTTGATGTATAGATGAAGGATAACCCTATATCTAGAAGTTAGGAAAATAATGATCTTAATGGGCTAGAGGAGAGGAGAACATCCGCTATAGTAGGAAATGAATTATGGGATGTGGGTATAAAACCATTTATGGAAAATAGTATCACTTAAACATTAAAAAATGGGTCACATTGTTTGTCCACATGGTTGGACAATCCATGTGAAAACTGTGATAAATACACTCTCTAAGGAGGGACCTCGTACAGACGAGGTGCATGGTTTGGACAACCATACAAAAACTGTTTGAATTTCCTCTATAAAAACTCTAAAATTTCCTTATAAGAGTGGTCCTAGGATCATATATTTCCAAAAAAATTGGTTTTCCCCTACTCCACTTTGAAATTCACATACATAGTTAGGAGTAATGATGTGTAATGGGACACAAGACTTCTAATGACCATGCATCATAGTCTGTTCCTCCATATTTCAATGATCTAAGCTCCAAAATATCCCAAGACACCCTCAAGACTTTGATGAATCTATTAGGTTCCATTAAAATGAAAAAACATGTAGTTTTAGTTCAAAAACATTGATCTTCACTTTCGTAGAAGGTTGTGTTGTTGCAACCTCCCCAGCATTGAACTTATTATCATAAAGAATCATTGGACAAAAAAACCACACCTGTCCTACTCTGGTTGGGAGGCTTGTACAAATTGTAATGTTTCACTCTCAAACTCCCAATGCTCCATCACACATCACATAAACATGCGGTTCATAAAATTTTGAAACTCAATCTGAATTTCATTTTTTTAACATTAAATGTCGAAATGGAAATTAATTGATCCCAACTGCTCAAGGCCCTATTTCATCACCATCATTAAAACCCAGTATATGGGTCCTCCCACAATATTTTTAAAAATATAAAGCCAATTAAGAATCATTCTATCTCCATATTCATAATTTTTTATTCAATCATGTACATAGCATTCTAACAGTGCTCATGACACAAATCCTAATTCGGTCAAAGGGTTGATCCCAAATTGACCTCATTCAACCCGGTCAAGTTGACTATACCATGAAAATCCCTATACAAAATTTACATTTCACCCAATATAACATTATGGTGTACCAAAAAATGGTTTCTCAACTATTTCTTTTCTTCCATCAAGAGGACGAAAATCTAGCAACTTCTATCCAACATTTCTAAAAAAATCTTGTCTTAGACTGGCGACATAACACAACTGCAATGCAACACCTTTTACAAGGAATCTAGTATTTACCTTCATCACATCCATCGATGTATAAAATCAAATTATTTGTCGTATCCTTTATGAATCATTCATTTATGATGTCATTCCCCAACATAAACCTGATTATACCCTCGATCTAGCACATATCAATTATTACTTATTTAAACATCCTATCTGGGCCTGATTGATGTTCGAGATAACCTAAGAAATGTCAAATAGATTCTATTGAGATCATACATGATATCTCACACTCAATTATTTAAAATCACGGCATTAGTACATTAGCATACTTCCGCATACCATGAATGCTGACAAAGCCCATAGGGTCATCCATCGAATGATCGATTCAAATGAAATAGTTGGTGTCCATGATTCATCCCAATGTGTTCCTACATGGGAATCCATGTATCACCTAGGATAAACTATGCCTCCATGAACAATCATGCTTCAAGAGAAATCATTGATGGAGTTCACTCACCATTCCCAACAATGATTAAAATTTATCATGGCGTATAATTGATGCTCTCCATATATATCCACAAGGATTTCTGGGTATGAAACATGATCATTTCCAAATAAATGGTATACTAATAAGAAATTAATAATTACTAAGTATCTTTAATAGTATCCTACTATATCTCATAATAATTTCGTGATAAGAATCCCAACCTTCCATTTAGAACAACTAGATGTAAGAGGATTCAATCCACTGATGATTGACATATTTTAAATGATCTTTGATGCACCTATCAGCATATCACCATTAACTAATGACAATACCTGTACCAAACAAGGAATCCTAGTATGGATAAAAAAAACCACCATTTTACATCCTTGAGTAATAGTGTTTTTAAAATTTTCATACGCAAACCACAATTTTATCACAATTCATCCTTACAAGCACCAACTTGTTACTAGACATACCTTACAGAAGGCATTCAAAAATAGCATAGAAAAAGTCCAAATAATCCTTATCTAAATTTTTCATTCTACTATGATGGGAAAAATTTGTGAAACATAACATGATGTTACCCACCATATAAGATTCATCATCCTTAATGTTTCTAAGGAATAAATTAATCCCTGAGAACACACTTCATCGACAACTGACTATGGGTCATAGAGGTGGCTATCATACTTTAACATCAACTAACAAATAGAATGATAAACATGACACAAGAAATTTAACTATTCTATAGATTACATTATATGTATCTGTGACATGCTTCCAAAGATACATCTACATACTTCCTAGCATATGGTATAAAGGAAAGCAATATAACCAATGTTTCAAAACAACTAATCCTTTTAAAACATTATACCAATCATTGGGATGAGTCTAATTAATTTAATATCTCTATCACTATACTCAGAAGATGACCTATGATCAAATAATAACAACTCTATGACTGAAATATTTCAAAAACAAATCATTTTTCAATATACGATTTATCTACCTAATAGGTTCCATTTGGAATGAAATTTCATATCCAAGACATCATAAGAAAAATTGAACATATTTGATAATATCCACATGATTATCATCCCTATGAATTCATGTATCTGAATTACTATAGAAAGGAACTATCTCGTAGTCTTATTATTCAATATGGCTATAATTTGGATGATCACATATAGAATACCCATATATATTAGAGGATGAAATTATGGTCGAAAAGATCTACATAAAACCTAATCATGTTAATGGCTTCTCTAACCCCAAAAAAGTGATCATTACATGATGCAGAAGCATTTAATAAGGATCAACATATTGGAAAACCACCTTTAAATATATGGGAGTTACTTTCAAAAGGAGGAGACCTATTTGGGAAAAAGGAATGATAATGATAGATCACGTAAAAACATCTCATAAGAAACATGAATGGACTTTAATTTTCATAGGGCACTACCTGAAATGGGATATACCCTTACTGAATAATAAATCATCGACTAAAAATTAGTTCATGTTTAGAAAAGGTCAATAGGAATTAAATGATATCAATTTTATTCAAATATATGAGAATATTAATATAGATAACACCCACATCGTTATTTCAAGGAAAACACTTGATGGATTTGAACTAACCATACACTGGGGATAAATATAGTGACACCACATTAGAGTTTTATAAATCTAATACATTTATTTACATTTGATCTTCCAAATTTAAAGGCTCACTGTTACAACATTAGGTACCAGTCCTAAGGTAATATTTTCTATATTTCATTTAACATATTCCATTAGTCCCATAGGAATGTTTTATCAAATGTATTTTTTAAACATTTTTTCTTTTAAAGATCCAATGTCATAATGAGGTTATTTGTTACATAACACCACTTTTTACATAATTCATTAATTTATAATGTTTCAAAATTGAATTAGTTGAAGAAGAGGTAGATTATAATATATAGAGGTGAACACTCTTTAGGTTATAATTTAAATTTTTATTAAATAATTCAACGTATATGTACATATCAATATAAATAAAAGTTATTTTTTAAATTTTAAGAGGGGACTGGTCAAGAGTGATTCCACCGTACACATATATGTAAAACTATATAAATAGATGCAAACACATTAAAAGACCATTAATATAATGAATAAGTATACCCCCATGGGTTTAATCATTATCACATACCCAAATAAGGGAGACCTTATTTTGATATTTCAATTTCATCATAATGAATCCCCATATTATTTGAAACACTATGAATTTTTTAAACACCATTATTGTGTTTATATGTATGACCTAATCATGTAGATTCATGTGTATATCATAGACAAAATTCCCCAACTGACATACATAGGTAAACATTTGCGTTAATAATTTACTCATATTGGTTGTCGTTCATAGGAAATAGAACCAATTCATTCAAATTGAAAATTTTAATAGTTTTTATATATTTATGACAGTCTATAATTATGTAATACTCATCAAAGACGGTTCAGTTACAGGGGTTACCACATCCTAAGTTATAAAGCACCCATAACATGTAAGGATTTTAGGAATAATCTCATTTATTCATGACCAATATATTTAGGATTTGATCTGTAGAATCGTTTATATTAAAACAATAGTCACAATGTATATTAAACTCATAAAATATGGTTCAATTTTATGTTTCATCATTTCCCAATTTATGAAGCACCAATAAAATTCCTAGAATAAATTTTATCTCGCTTTTAATCAACGATATAAATGTATTCGCTTATATAAGCAATTTTTCATGGCTCAAAGTCCTAGGGATAGGTTTGTTAAGTTGTCATCATCGATTTATGGGGGAAAAACTATATATGTTGTTTTTAAAAATTTCAAAACCATTTGAATATTTTAAAATTATCATTACTCATAAAAAATATGGAAATAAAAACCAGAAATCATGGAATATAAATAAATTCATACTAATTTGTCAAAAAAAACACGGTACACACATAGACATATTATGCTTAGGAGTAAAATTGTTGAAGCATGTGGTAAAGTATAATAATAAAAATAAATCACAGAAGCATGAAATATTGATGAGAATTCTATTAAAATACCAATGTATAAATATAAATTCTCTTTTTACTAAAATTTCTATCAAGGTATATAACATCCATTCCAATGAACAAAATTGGCACATCAATGATTTTCAATCATCATATCAATGAAATATTCATGGCATGACATATTCCTAGAATGTGAATACATAAGTTCTAATAATGATACATGTAATTATACCTCGTTTACATACTAGGACAAGGGTAAAAACCCTGAAATTAATAATCATTTTGAATTAATTGAATTTCATAATTTGAAAACATAAACAACTATAATAATGAGTAACATGAACAAAAATCACATATATGGGAACATGGAATTTTCCCAAGGAATCTGTTGATCACTCCCAGGCACAGTTATATACCATGAATCAACACATTCCTAGTCTACTATCTACGAGCCCATAACAGAAATACATTGTGAAGAAAACATTATTTTTTACCACTTTTAATCATATCATCTCGACTAACTACTATACCAGTGGAAATACCTGTCGCCACATCACCTCAAGTGCACCTCCCCGTACACCAGAGGCTACCCACTAGAATGAGGGTCTAATGATGGTATAGTGGGAATAGAATACACTTATATGGGAGTATCACATCATTATAATAAAGAAACAATATACAACAATAGAACCAGTAATAGATAAAAGGTAGAACATGAAAGTAAAATAATAACTACTAAAACAGTATCCAATGAAAGATAATACAATCATGCATGCATGTCTGGATGGGGAAAATAAATATAAAACATCAAATAGACAATATGAAAAATAAGGAAGTAAAATATAAGAACAATTAAATTTATGAAATATATAATAGTGATCTCCATGAATATCTTGTGATTTGAATAAATCTCTTGATTTTTCCTCCTAGGTACAATTATAATAGTGAATGAAATAATACATAGACATACAAAAATGAGGAATTCTTGAGTAGTCTAGTAAAATAGTTTCCCAAGATGGGTGTGAGACATAACCAGTTTGCCACCACCGATGGTTTCTATGAATAATCCTTCAAGTGAGTATAAAATAATAATTGTGTGGGTATATCCCAATAAAGAAGAAATGAAAAAAATTAAATAAACAAGTCGACGCACAATTTCTTCAAGGCCACCTAACTAACAACACCAACTTCGATATAAGATGGATTAAATCTGAATATAATATTTTCTATATATATATATACATATATATGAAATATAGCCATAATGATGCTTATAGAAAGATATATATATATATATATATATATATATATGTATAAAAGTATTATACATGACATGTGGTGTAACTTCGGCATCTATGTATAATACTACAATAAATAATAAATATTGCCTCATAATAATGATAAAGGGTCATCGTGCCCAGGAATGATGTGAATACAAGGAGAAAGACCATTCTTGAGTATCATAATCATTATAGTCTGTCTCTATGGGAGTTATAATCAATGTAATATGGTCTATTCCCATATCACTTCAATAATATAGATTGTCATGTTGTGTATCATGATCATTATTGAGGTGGTCCATAGACAACCTCATACACAAGGGGGAGTGGAATGTTATTCCAGGAATACCAAGTGATTAGGTTTCCATGCCAACCATACTCAACCAAGGGGGTGAGAAATGTTATGGTAAACAACCGTACTCAAGGTACCTCAGTCAGAAATCAATAAAGGTAATCTATTTTCCATATGCTCCCTTATCCAAACATTCTATAAAAAATAAACTAAAATCAATCATGAAACATTGGATAAATTATATATAGTTAATTTATTATTTACATCAATCTATTCATTAACTAATTCCACATATTATGTCTAGTAATAAATAAGGAAGCCCATGTCTACAACATTCCATAACATAAGAAATTTCATTATGAAAGGCCTATTTCTATATATCTCATTGTAAATATAAAATGAAATAAAGTCCATGGAAAATGTATCAAATTCATCACTTCCTTTTATATTAGAAGATAACTCTCATGAAATGAGGGGTTTTATTAGATAAAATTGAATTATTATAAAAAAAATAGTTTAATTAACATTACGAAATTCCAGTACATCATAAGGAATACAAAAATATACCTCAAATGTGTTTTGAAATAGATTGACATACAAATTAAATATATTTATATAATTGCACACCTATAGAGGTGGAATCTACATAATACAGAAAAGACTAAAAAGGGTAAGTAATTTTTAACACCCTAGAGGATGGTTCCTATTGATATAATCATATAAAACAATATCACAGGCTCTCTTGTAGTCAATGGGTAGTATAAAAAATTATTTGACTGCATTTTTAATTTTAAAGGCAATGTGAAATTAATCCAGCAGCAGGTAAAATGCTGAAATTTTATAAATTAAAAAAAATTTAGGGATGTGTTGTAAAAAACCTACCACATAACAAAAATGATTCACTTTTCCAATAACACTATTTTATTTGGTTCTGTGTGAGTGAAAATGATGAAACGGACATTCACCCTTAAAATAGGGTGATTTAGAATGCACCTAAATGACAGAGAAGAGTAGAATATAAAATTAGAATGAATTAAAGAAGACAAAATAACATATATCTAGCTTCCCAATTCTTTTTATTTTACTCTATTTTTTTAGATGAGTGATCACTGAAGATCCCTATGTTAGGAAAATGGATATCACAACAGGTGTAAAGGACAGTTAAGTATCCGTTGGAGGGGTTATAGAAGATGGTGTTGTGGGATTAAAACTATTTATGGGTGAAATGGTTATTTTAACTTAAAAATATGAGCATCAATGTTTCACCACATTGTTGGCCAAACCATGATCAAGCTTTTCCACCTCCACTTTATATAGAGGGACATCATAAGGGCTAGGAGCAAGTTTTTCCTAACCATTCAAAATCCTTGAAAGAGTGCTCCGAAACACTCCTATGAGAATTTCACATGACTGTAATCCTTGGATCGCATGTATTCAATTATACATACCACCCAGAAACCCTTTTAAAATACCATTCACAGTTATGGGGATCTATGTAGTCTGGGTTGTATTGTTTCTACTAACTATGTAGACTAATCTTTTCCACCAAATTCTGGGTGACTAGGATTCGAGAAAGCCCCGAACACCCTCTTGACCTCTGTGAATCCATTAGGTACAATTACAAGGGAAAATTTATGTAAATTATGCCAAAAAAGTGTCCACATAACCATGGAAATGTGGTTCATTAGACCAACTAATGCGGGAGTTTGACATAAGAATTATTGACATAAATGGTGAGAAAATTATTATTTCTGTTCCCCAGCCCGGACACCAGCTACATAATGTTTATGATGAAGAAGAGTTGAAAATTATATAAAAATCCACTAATGAAAAACATTTATCTTTATATGTTCATGAACATGAATGTTTTTATAACATAACAATCAATCTAGGCAATAGGATCCAATACCCACACCTTCATATCAACAGAAGATGAAATTATTAACTCAAGAATCACCTTACCTCTAGGTAGAGACACTATTATTTAAGAAGTGTGAAGATGGATTAATGAAACACTACCTCCAATAATATGAGGTTTGTAGTGTTTTAGAATTTATCCATGACTCACAAAATAGAGGAGACCATTAACTTGATTTAAGCATTTCTAAAATATGATAATCTGGATTTCTATGGTACAGTCCCCCTCGGGATATAGGGAGATTCATAAAAAGATGTGGATAGGAATATATGGAAATTGAAATGATGTTCTACATATCACAATCCATGAATTTTAAGTATTATATGTACGGGAGTTAGATTTCATTGGTCCCTTTCTAGATTTCGTTAGAAATCATTGTATGTTGTTATTTTTATACAATATATCAATGTTGGTAGGTGTTGAAACTACCAAAATTAATGTATCCAATATAGTATTGATATTTATAACAAAAAAATATTTTTACGTGATTTTAAATTCTTATAATACTCATCTATGATTGGGTAACACACATCAATAACCAGTCAAAAAAATATATTCATGAAAATTATTGTGTTTGGTATAAAGATAGAACCCCATACAAGACAAAAAATATAGGAAAGGTAGAACTATACAATAAATAAGCACATGAAATTTTTTAGAAAATAGAAAATTTAATATTGAATGATTTAATTTTGAAAAAAGATTATTTTTTCTTGGAATATCGCATTACATATAAAACACCCAATAACACAATTCCCTTATATCTTGTCTATGTTAAACCATGTCACCTACCAGTTGAATTGAAATATTGTTCATTTTAAGCTGTCAAAATGATCATCATGGAATATCATTTAGTTGGGAAGGAAATGATATTGAAATTATATTAGTTGGTAGAAATAATATGTGATGCCTATGAAATTTAAAAATATATCTGTAGGAAAAACAAAAAAATAACATGGATAATGAATTCCTTGAAAGATATTCATAGTGGGGGAAATGATATGTAGTTTTATAATGGATTGAAATAATTCCATGGAAAATTAAAATATTATTGTTTGGGACCATTTGAGATAATTAAGGTATTACCTTATAGAACTATGGAAATTGAATGAGTCATGGGACCTTCCTTCAATTTCAATGGTCAATAGGTCAAAATTTACTAAGAATTTTTTCAAGAAGGGTGTGTTATATCATTAATGTTTTGCTGATAACATAGTAAATTTCTTGGTCTTGAATTATTTGAATCAGTGAATGGGAGGAAAACAAGTATTTTTAATTTGTGTAGATCATGATTATATAAGTTAGGATTTTTCAACAGTTCATTCTAAATACTTGTATCAAAAATGATTGTGTCTATCATAATTAAAAATGTGAATTCTTTATTAACATCGAGTGTTTTGTGGGACTTGGAAAATATTTCAATGATTTCTCATGTTGTGAAGTTTGAATTCACAACATATATTATACGACTTGAATTTTTGGACCCGGGAACCTAGGTTCAAAGAGAAGGTATGAATTCCCCTCCCCACCTGTAAATTCTATCCTCCCCCAAGACTCTACAGCTCCCTCATTTCCTACATTCCATACAAATTTCACCTCCTTCCCCATTTCCTCCCACTGTTACCCATCCCTCAAAAAAAACATACACACCCGGCTTCTACATTATCATTCACTTTCGTAGTTCCTTTTCATAGGTATGATCTGGATGTGTAAAACTATTGACCAAGACAATTCCCTAACATATATGGAAAATTCCCTCAATCCTTCCCCATTATGTTCTTCTTTGATGTCTTCCACTAACAATTCCAAGATAGATACCCATCCAATGTTGGTATGTTCTTTAAATAATACTTGTGACCCCAATCATCATATCCCCTTGTATAATTTGTAGGCCAAGAATATGTAGATCAATAAGAACCTATACATAAAAATTATAAACATGCACCTCATTACCAATGAATTTATGGTGCCCTCAGTCGGATTTATCTCACCCATATCGTTGTGGGACATGGGGAGACTTATAAGGAGCTCTTCTATATGTTCTTGACCTCATTCATCATATATATTTTCCATATCTCTTATATATTGGGAGTCTATTATTGTGATATTACTCATCTTGAATTTAGAGTTGTCATTGGATCCATTTACCTAGATTTAAAATTGCTATCCAGCTTAGAAAACACTACGACTTAAAATGAGCAATGCTGATATGATAAAGAACTCGATGATGATAGCACATGAAACCAACAATATCCATAATTCACATATAGAAAAGTGATCTTCTATTAAGAGATCAAATCTATTGAACATTCATAATTAAATTTCAAATTCTTGATAATAAACAGGAGACCTTCGTGATTCCTTCAGAAAGACTGAGGTGCTCATACGTGCCACATCTGTGGAATCCAACCTGGTGAAAATGTCCCACAGTTTATCTTATACATATAGTTATAAATTAATATGACATTTACGACACTAATGGGATAATCATTAATTATTTATATGTGACAAGTATTTTTACATCTATGATCCATTGATTCCTCACTCATTAATTTGAATGATATAATCAATTGATATTGTATTTATCTATAATATTGTTCTCCTTCATAATGTTGGAATTAATTTTGACTAGGCCCATGAGTATGTTGAGCATTTTGAAAAGACATCAGTTCAAGAGGTATCACCATCCCCAAAATCTCAGCCTACCCCTTTCGATAATAGGCCTCTCCCTTTAAGGAATAATCCATCCCCAGGCAGGGTTTATTATTTACCGCCATGGAGCATGAAACCCACCTCCACCTAGACCGTACATTCTCACATTTTTTATTGAGAGTGGATGGAATATTTTGTGAGGGATCGACACTATCTTTTTGAGAACCATCCGAAAACATGAAAATTACTATATAACCCCTTTATAGAGACCCTAACCCAAATTTGTTATACTATAAAACCTAAAAACCACCCCAATACATCTTAAAGAAGAACATAATCTAATTCAATTATCATCTCATCCACCCAAGAACCAAAAGCTACCCTAGTCAAGATTCCTCAAGAGACTACTAACCTTACTACACATAGATCCTTTTTAATATATCATACTTAATTGGTAAAGGTACATGTTATGATGAATCCATATGTGTTTTATTTTATCGATCCATCTATAGGAAAATTGACTATAGTATGGATCCCCACCTCCTCACATCCAATGATTTCAAATCCTTCTAGTGGCAACAAAACATCTGTTCTAGAAGCCTCTCAACCATTTTATACCTTTATTGTTGATATATATTTTTTAGATAGCTTTATCCCTCCATCACATTCGATGGGGCTACATTGGATGGACATATATATTCATCTCTATCTCCTAATATTTTCCCAAATTACAACATGTATTTAACTTTATGGATGTATTTTATTTTACTATATTCTCAATCCATGATTTTTATCATTTGATTTACAGAATGAATGAAATTAACATTTTTTCTGATAATATTTTATACAATTTACTCATTCCTTGTGCATCTAGTTGGGAAATTTTTTGTTCCACTAATTATTATATTACTCTTGATGAACCTTTTAGAAGAACATTTGGTTTTACTCATTAGGTATCTCCTTTACTAGATTAACATATAGAACCACCTCAAGAGATTCACCAATGAGATGCAAATATACACTAATTTCTACAAGAGTGGTTTAATTTTTCCATTTACGACATAGTGAATCAATTGAAATAGACATTAGATATAGAATACACAACCTCCTATACCAGCAAGAGGTCATTGATAGTGGGCCCGATGGACTATTTCAAGTAATATTTTTCCATCCATATAGTTCATGATGTTATATTTTTTATATTATATTGTAATACCATTAGTTCATTATATTAAGTCTTAGTGGGTTATTCTTATTTATTTATTTTATTTTTTTAGTACATTAATTTATGGTTGTGCAATCAAGGACTAGATGGGTACTCTAGGCCATGCATATATATAATATTTCATCCATTCTAACTCATGTGTTCTCCAACTAGTTAATAATTTAATTTATTATATACATTTTGAACTAATAATTACCCAAGTGGAGGAATTGTTTTTTCACTAACACATTTTTTGGTTTACTTCCGACAAAATATCCTATAACAGTTTCCCCATGGGATTTCCCAAAATTCAGGGAGATATAAATACCCTTTAGATATACAATTATTTTCATTAAATATCATCCTATACTGGAATTTTTATTTCTCTAACATCACATCAAAAATATTATGAGAAAAAGTGTCTATTTTTAATGGTGTGAAATAATATTTATCTTTATTGTATTTTCAGTTGGATTTTTCCTTTTCTCCTGTGTATAAATGAAATTTTTTTTGAAAACATGTGTAACATGAAATCTCATTGTACTAATGAAATTAAATTAGAATAATTTAATATAATTTGATAAATTATATTATGTATTCCTATTTATAATCATAGCATTACTCTTGAGTCTAGTAATTTAATTTTTATTCCAATTAATGAATTTGATTATTTATTGATTTATTAGCTGTAAATATTCCTTGAGGATTTTCATTTTTATTATCTATTCGCATTCCTAAAATTTTGTGGGACCTAATATTCTCAATTATTTTCAACATATATTTCTTAAGAGAGACTTGGATAATGTAAAACTATTAGAAAGGATGTTGGTATATTATTAAGGGAATGACAGAATAAATAGACATTCAAATGGATTGAGGAATTTTGGATAATTGAGGAAAATTTTTTATGTGACTGACCTGTACATTATCCATAAATAGATCAATGTTTTAATGATTGAATGTTTAAGGATTGAGATGATTTTCAATACATTTTACCCCTTCCAACCCTCCACATTAATATATTTCATGATTTTCAATGGAGTAAATTTTGGGGAACGATCATTTTTATTGGTAATTGGATGCTTAACACTTAGAGGATTTTAATTGGTACATTCACTTGATCTACCGACCTTGGTTCATGATTAAATGTTATGTTCATTAATGATCACTATGGTTACCTTAAAAAACACAGGTTGTGTATTTGGAGGGTTAAAAATCACCATTACTAGACTATTGAATCTCATAATCAATCATATGTTTATAGGTAGTGTATGTGAGATATACCTTTTATATAGCCTCTAAAAAATAATGAATAAAAAAGGTACTGTTGAATGCTTTTCGGACAAAGTCATGGACATCTTTTTATATTTCTGGAGTGAATATAAATTAATTTATAATGTGTGTACCTAATTAAACATTTCATAATTATATTTCCTAATGCTATAGAGTTTACCCTTGTTTTTGGACATATTTTTTTCATTGACCCAATAATTGTCTACCTTATAGTCACTCAAACCATAATGTTAGAGTCGTCAAGATTAATTCTATTGTTTTTTATTTTTGGAGTTGATCTATTATATCCAATATAATAACATAGTTATGTAACTATATCCAGTGTATGTGAATACACTAATTCTAATTATCCATGAGTGATGAGAATAAATTTTGGGCATGGAAACTCGTAACATGGTCTTAGTTATCAACGAACTATTGATAAATTTTCATTAATGGGCGAAGAGAATCTAATGAGGAACATGACCATGAGAAATGACTAATATTATTTTTAGAGATGATATTGCAGGACCTGTATTATTTTTCTAACACTTTGTTGCATTTTCATAATTGTAATGATTTTTTCCTATTACAAATTTTTTATTTTGATATTATTATTGATATTCTTTTTCTTCACAGCAATTGATCATTCATGCATAAGGGAATTCAATTTACATAATTAATATATAAATTTTGGAATAAATTTTATTGTATTTATATAGGTTTACCACATTGATTTTGTGATATTTTATTGCAATTTGTGTCCAATTTGATATCATTATGAAATAGAGGAGATGATGTAAAACCGAAGAAATTATAGTCGATTCACTTTTCCAATACAATTCACAATTTGTATTCCTCTATGGTATGACCACAAAATGAAATTATAAAAACTTGTAATGCATTAAATTATATGAATTCAATATATTATGAAATTCTATTATGTGAATCCAATTAATGAAGAGATTTTATCATTATGAATATCCAATAAATACATTTGAAGATCTCATGAATTCAATTCGATCCATGAACTGTAAAAGATATAAAATAAATTGATTATTGACATTCCCATTCTTGATGAAAATTTGAGACTCTTGACATGAATGTACAAAGAAGGATAAATAACATTAGCATTCACAACAAGGAATACATTCACGTCATCAGTTGATCCACCCTGTTTATTTTTCAGGCACACCTAACTTCTATCTATGTTTATTTTTCTTCTCATAATACAGTTTTCTATTTAATTTAATCTCATTTCACTATTTTCACTATTTTTCTTGCATTGTAATGATTTTTTCTAATATTATTTCATATTAGAACCCCTTCCCCTGCTAAATTACTATTTACATGTATGATATTCCCCATAATTAAAGTATGTAGCTGATTTCAATAGTTTCATTATTCATTGGTTTTCATAAATTCACTTTCTAATTTTGATATATATATTTCATATATTAAATTATATAGTCTTTCCTCGTGGATAATCCTATTGTGTCTAGGTATATATTGTTGGGTAGAAATTATTCAATGAACTATTAAATCAATGATTGGTTAATCTCTGTGCTAGTAACTACAATAATAAATCATGTTTCATTAATTCCATTGTATGATCCTGATCAAGGGGATTCCAAGTGGACCCAATCCTAGTTGGAAACATTCATGATAGGAATAATAGATGGTTTTGTTTTCCAATATTAATGTTTCACTAAATGAACAAGGATTTATGAATTCCTCTAGAACAAGGAGTTGCTTTCCATCTATGTAGTATCAATATTTCATGACAAATTAAAATTGGTTACATCAAATATCATCTTTTCCCAACCAATAAACTAGGTCATTCAATTTCTAGGGATATTATTTAAAAGACCCAAATAATTAATCCCTAACAATTTGTTAATCATATCCAATCTAATCCAGTTTTTTGTTTAAAATCCAGCTTCCATGAATTCTAACGATGAATCCACTCTTGGTTTTAATACATATGTCACATTTTCTATATTCTCCTATATGTTCCTCGAAACATGTACTTACAATATCATATAGACCATAAAAAATTTAATTTAAGATAAAATATAAAACTCTAATATGATATCCCCCATCAGAATTAATAAAAAATTTCACTCACCACATATATATATCTATATATTATTTCATATTATTCATCCATTTAGACATGTGTTTCTAAATTTTATTGAGGTATCAGTGTGGTCGTTAAAAAGAGATTTCAACTAAAAACATTCTCAATAGAATTAATAAGCATATTTTCACTTTTAAATGTTTTTTAGATGGTATTCAATTATAAATTCTTTTCATATTAATTTTTTAAATCATATAAATAGTTTCAAATATAAAAGACAAGTTGGTGCATTGAATTGATTTCATTTAAAGTGGATCTACCATATATTAAATCTTCTCTATTTAAGGATATCTCATGAGTAAGTGGATGGAGGAGGTTTATTTATATCTGATGGGTTTATAGTAAATTTTTTATGTTTATTTTGTGTAAAGACTACATTAACACCCAAAATTGTTAACATCACTGGATCATAGTGAAAAATTAGGGATTTTTTAATATTGTCTTGATGAAATGGACTAGATCCCCTATTTTTTAAAGAACATAAGGGGGTTCCAATACTAACTCTATATGAGGGTTTTTGGGTGGTTATATATTTAGGATCATCAACTATGATAATATATGGATCCAACTAGAGTGGTTCACAGGTCTGTTCTTAAATGTTTTATGAAATACCTGTGATTATGTATCCTCTATTATTCTACTATATTATACTTTGTTACATTATTTTTTTTATATTTTATGGATTCATTATGAAATATTATATTGTTTAAAATGTTATATTATGTTTTCCATCAATTTAATTGATTTTCTATTTTTCTAATCATTCCATTTTTGTTGTTTCGAGTTACCAAGGAATTTTTTTAAGTGTTTTTGAATGTGGATTTCAAATGAATCAGAAAAGTGTTCTTTATGTATTTCAACGAACTATAAGTTGTCTATTTAAAAAATAAAATAAATAAAAACTCTGGGGATTTATTGTTGATATATATTATTCTAACAACATACATACACCATTCAATGTTAGTGGACCTGAGTCTTCTTTTCTCATTTAGGTATTACATTAGGATCACTCGGTGAGATAGTTATTCTTTGGAATAATGGTGACAAAGGGGTTAAACAGTTATGTTTTTTTGGAATGTTGGATTTTTTATGGGTTACTAATTATATCATCCATTTTCAAATTCCATTAAAGGTATTTTATCTTCTCGATTATAAATGTTTATTTTATGTTGAGTTTTTATATTTATTTCATTTAGAAATATTTCCTATGAATTTTCATATTTTGTATCATTTTATTCTTATTAAGCTTAGAAGCTGACAAATATAATAGATATTTCTCAATTTTGGGAGTATCATCCATGTTTCTTATTATTTATATGGAATATTAATTCCCATAATATTACATTTTATGACTAGAATGCTTGTCGTCAGCTAAAAGGGATCTAGGATACCCATCAATTATGTTGTTGGGTGGCTCAGGTGCTTCGTTCAAGGGCTTACCTGAGTCGATTTTATTACTTTTATATTTTCATTGACAACATTTATCACACACAAAACGAATTATATTAGATGAACCAAATATGTGACCCACCTTGAACAAACGTTTTAGGACTGAGGAGGAGGTTATTTTCAAATATGGAGGGAGGCACATAAATATTTGGTATCGTGCACAAAGGTCATGTGCACCAAAGGTGACACTGATTTCCATTGCCCCGCCCCCTGAGAACAAAATATTTGGTAGGGAATATTGGACAATATAATGAGGCTTTTATGGAATACCATCATTTGTGTGGCCAAACTATTGCATGTGAATGGAGACACCGACTTCCACATGTTGGATGGTCAATCCAAACTGGTGCATAAGGATTTTTCATGAGAAGGGAGATATTTGAGATATAACCAATCATGAAACCATCTAGTAAAATGGGAAAGGTGAATATGAAATGATGGAGTTATAGGGTAAATTCCCATCCTGAAAGAACTTGGGGGCATGGAACCCTATTATGTGCAATAGTGATGTTTCACAACACCATCCTCTGATTTCACATATAAATAAATCCTTATCCAAGCACCATGTGGATGGACCACAGGAAGATAAAGAATCACTCTTTCTCACACAAAACACTCTCCTATGGAATCCCACAACAATAAAAAGACATGTCCCCTGAACGATAGAGATGTTTTAGGAATGAATTACCATGTGTCCCAACATTCCCTAGCATACTATTTAGAGATCCTTGAACAACACCTCCTAAGTAAAATCATGTTCTTGAGAGATTATAATCATTTTAACAAACATAATATGCAGGGAATTCCAATTACTACACACTCATGCCTTCTGAATCCATTGGTTTTAATTTTTCTAGATCCCCTAGCTCATGAAACTCTATTAGTACTCCATATGAGAAATATTAGAAAAAAACATTATATTACTTTACCTATTTCCCCCTATACTTATTGTGTGGCCATCAAAATACATTTTTCTACTAGTAAAACATAATATATTTCCAGTTTATCCTCAAAATATGTAACCTAATATTGGGCTACCTGATTTCCAATTTTTCATGGAAGTGTTTTTGATATGACTCAACTACAGGATCATGGAATGTGAACACATAATTCCAAAAAAGTGGAATCACCGAGGAAAATGAGATACTTTTATCTATAGAGAGTCCATATGATGAATCTTCCACATTACGTGATATGTTTACCCTTGTGATTTATGCCATGTCAACTTCTGAGATTCATGACGTAAAACAGCATAACTCCACTTCCAAATTTGTAAGATGGTAAACTACACAAAAACGTCCTCAAAACAACATGTAAAATAGTAGCCTTATTATTTTTGATGAATACATGATGCCCTATGTACTATAATCATGGGATTACTCTATATTTATTAGTATGGGATTAAACACAGGAAATAGAAAGCCTCTACCCAAAATGCCCATGCCATTTTCCCCATAGTGGGATGAAACACATTCCAAGGGAAGCTACCACATATAATCCCCTCATGATCCCTTTTGGTTTCTCCATATATGACAAATGATTTCATACCACATGTTGTTAAAAATCATGGACTGGTCCAATCAAATGACCGTAAATTGAACCATAAAACATCATTTTCTATCCCTGTTTACCAATAGGATACATTTGAATATTCATAGAGGATCAATCTTGAAATATTTTAGTGTGACGACATCCCCCATGGGGGATACTTTCCTTCATTAAATTTAAAATTTTCCCCCTTCTGGGGACACCATCTACCATTAATGTGTGAAATCGTCCACCATTTGGGGAACCACTCCACCGTAAATGTTCTCAACCTTCCCCCTTGGGGGTTACACTACATCATTAAAGTGTTCAATATTCCCATTGGGGGACACACTCCACCATCCAAGTGTGAAATAATCCCCCTTTAGGGACACACTCTATCATAAAATTGTGAAATATTCCACCTTTGGGGGACACACACAATTATCCAAGTGTTAAATCTCCCACCTAGGGAAATACTCCACTATATTTCCCTATAATATGTTAATGTTATAACCAGATCAAGTATCCCTTCCCTCTATAAAAAGAATGGTATTACTAATATAAAAACCCATGAATACATATTCCCCATGATTAAATTAACTCATCACTCATATAGGATTCCTTGGGTTATTCAGATAAGATTCCTCAAACATTATTTGACCTCCATGAGAGGATTACATTACAGGTTCCAAAACGACCAAACATCCATAAATTCCCAACATGTCCAATGCTACTACCTCCCCTAACAAAAGTTTGATATCTTATCGACACATACTCAATGTAGTTAACAATTTTTCTCCTCTATATATCACTAGGAATGAACATGAATTAAATATACTATAGAGGTTTAGAGACTAGGCGATGATTTAGAAGGATTAATCCATGAATGGAGGAACTAACATCCCATCACCATATTTCAATCAAAAATTAATCATCATTGATTATGTTACTTGAAGCCTAACTCATTATTAAAGTGTTAATGTGGGATAATAGAAGCATGAATGACATACAGGGCCTAGGTAAAGTGTTGGAAATAGAAATGGAAGACCTAATGTGAATATTTTCTTCTCACCTATAGTTACCTGTAGAATTTGGGGGACCATTATATTTTAATGTCATCAGATCTAGATATTCATCAATAGGTACCACCAACAAAGTGGTGATCCCAACATTAGACTCACCCATTTCATGGGGAGGATATCATTAGGAATTCTTGGTATATGAATTCATTAGTGTCTATCCCTCCTCTATTTTATCATGATTGGATAAAGTTGGCGAATTTGGAATCCCTTTTCATATATTTTTACTTAAATATGAATCAATATGCCTTATAGCACTCGAGCTATAGGAACATGGAAAACCATTTCCAAAAAAACATGCGAAGTGTAAATGATGGTGCGTAAATCCATAATGACTAAATACCAAACATGACATCCACCATGTTTATAGCTTCAGGGATCCCACACCACATCTCACCATCTAATCACATTTATAGAATAGTGAATTATGCCATTATGTGTTAGTATGAGCAAGATGGGATTATTTTGGCCAGAAATATGATCAAGTTGATCTTAGTGAATCAACTCCTTATCATCATCACCCATGAAGTCCTCATTGGGGTTAGCCTCCCCCATTCCAATGGTGAAGTTCTTTAGGAGCCTCTCCCTAGAGAGCATTGATGGACAACTCCTTATAATCATGTATATGGGGGGTGTTGAATCCATGTCTTTTGAGAAAACACATGGGATATGCCTAGGATGGATCCCAGTAGACCTTTATAATGACAACACTGACTTGTTCCGTAGGCCAATGAGATAATTAACATTATCCCTACTCTTTCATACACTGTCCAGAACATATGACACCAACATTTTTCACAAAACTAAAACATTTACCTACATGAGGAATCTTATACTAATCCATTTCCCATTCCACTATCAGCGTATCCCACTAGATCTATGTAATATTTTATTGGGTAATCTTCTTTACACACCTGGTATCAAGACTGTATCTACCACGAAGGCAGGTCATGTTAACTCTCTCATTTTTTGAACCACTCTAAGTCATTATGTGCCATCTTGTGATCATGATAACCAGTGTAGATGTCTTCCAAACACCACCAACAATAATCAAGGAGGTCCTCCCATTCCCCAATCAACCAAATTGTAGGTATTCCCCCACACTATTAAAATCCAATATAGAGGTACTCCCAATACCATCAATAGATATTGTGAACATCATCCATGCACCTTAATCGATGATAATTTATTCCCTCCCAACATCAGAAGATACACAGTCCTTGAAGAACCATCCTAGGGAAGGATCAATAACACCCCCATGGGGGATACTCTCACGACAAAAGAAACATACCACATTGATAAATTTGATTTGTCTTTCAAAAATATTCTCTTGGATATGATATGCATCACCAGATGAAGAATCATGGGTAGTGTCATATCATCAATGACCAGTTAGCCTCTCATATGATGGATTAATCGATGATGGAACCTTCACCCCTAATTCCAAATTATAAGGAGGAAGATAATCAATTGACTTTTATGGTCCTATATGTTAAGATACATATCATCTTGAGATCCCTATATAGATGAATATATTAGAAGGATATTATGGAACCCTTCTAGGGGATAGTAGTGAAGTCATCTCAATCAACACCAATTTCCCTCCTCTCAAAATAGTCATAAAAACTGGAGAGATTATCAGGGTTAGTTTTGATTCCATTAGATGATATTAAGTCATCTATGGATACCCAAATGGATAATTACTCCTTTGAAAATTAGTTAGTGGTGAAAAACACATCCTACATGGACATTATATTTAGGTCTTATCCTCCTATAAGTGAAATCCTATTATGTAATATTTACATTACCCATGTATAACCCCTTATTTTAGTAGATAAGATGAAAATTAGCTATGTTTTAGTACCTCTACTCTTATCTTATCCTATGCTTGTCGTGGATGTGGATTACCAGGACCAGGACCCATCCCAAAAGAAAGAAGACATGTGGGTATTATAGCTTCCAAAAAAATATCTATTGTCATTTAAATACATGAAAAATATATTTTTTAATCCAAAAGTCAATAAATGTTTGGGTGAAATTACACCTCCTTCGATATTGTCAAACGACCAGACCACAAATCCTCAATAACCTATACACAATCCCCTATCAGTGTTGGATGGTTAAGATCACAATAATCAGGGTAGGTCATCTTCATGAGTCATATGTATAATTCCAAACCCTACATAAATAATCTTTTAATTGTCTATATTTTCTCTATCAGGTCATTGAAGATGCATCATTATACATTCAGATCAGTGGATAAGGGAGGCATGCAACCATCCTTTTTGTCCTTATCGTTTGATATCAATAGGAAAGAAAATATGTAATATATAATCATAATGATAGTTCCAGTATGAAAATATCAAATATTAATGTTGTCACCCCTAACCTTCAAAATGATAATAGTAATAAGACAACCATCATTGGTAATAATAGGGAATCCCTACCATTTGGGAAAAAACTGTACCAGGGAGACCACTCGGTAGACATCCTCAATCATTATCAAATATTAGAACCAATATTTAGAAGTCCCCTCAATGAGATGTTATGACATTTATATCTGTACATTGACAAATGAAAGGGGCATTATGAACCCCCTGACCTATCCAGGCGTCCTCTGAGAAGAAGATTCCAACTGCAGGGTATCCACCTTGCTCTAGGAGCATGATGAATTCAAGGGGATCACTTCAATGATTATTAGCATGCGGTTATAAGACCCTATCAATCTCATAAAGGACCCCATATCTCTCTTAGTGGAAAACTTGGTCATCTATGGATATATTCCCTAATTTTAACATGTTATCCTCATACACATGGTAAACGGATAAGTTAGGTTATTTAAAAAATTATCGAGATATGATTCACCCATCAATATTGAGAAATGTGATTGTCCACCTCTTGATCAAAGCCCTATTAATCCTTATGTTGATAATACATCCATGGCATTGCTTCCATTAAATCCTTTCTGAGATGACACAATATCTACTATCATTTACCATATTGAAGCTTCAAAAACATGATAGGTGGTAGTCCCACCCAATGGAAAGACATAGCCATCATGGGTGGATACGGTTCGAAAATCGGTAGTGTTTATTAATCCTAGATGAACCCCATTTAATCGGATGCATTTCCCACTAATACATCTGGACCACTTCACCAAAACATGGGGTCCAATGTTGGGGACTCCAGAATATTCTATGGCCCCTAATCATAAATTCTTCATCAAGACTCTGGAAAGACATTCCTTCATCTAGTATAATCCACTACCCATAAGGTTATTTTCCAATTGGGAGGACCTATGTAGGTATTCCCCTTGACATTTCATCACCACCTCATTGAAGACATGCTTCAGTGACCTCTTTAAATGAAGGAAGAGGCATGATGAGTGATTCACTCATTTTGTCACTAGATGGAAGGGACTAACATATTCACTCAATATATTGTTGTCCATGGAACTATTATATGAATGTTCCTAGAGAACGCCATGAATGGTATGTTCATTAACCTTGTATCCCATAAATAACTTTATTGATTTATAGAATTCTCTAAAAAGGCTCTGCATCTAGATGTGTCCTTATAGAAGACAGCACAAAATTCATGCACCATTCATCATCCATATCCCTAGATAAATCTGTAAAGGAATATACAAACACCATTTTACCTAAACAACTCCCTGAGTCAGTAAACCTATTAGCCCCTTTACTGGATGAGCCTATCCATTTACCACCCTACCCAACACAACTTCACCCAGTACATCCTCGCAAGGAACAATCTCACCATGAAAGTCCAACACAATGTGATAATGTGGCCCCATACCCTCATCGAGGAAAGGATCCATGATTCATTTCATACAAATAAGTAACATGATATATTTATATTTGGATTCCTAGGTCCCATGATATTTTATCCATTTCATATATAAGATAATTCTAAGGATTCCACAATAAAAGAGACCTAATGGATCTAGAATCAACAGTCATGTTGAACATTGTCCATATCACATGATCTTCAAGAAATCTGTCAATGAATGATTTGAACTCAAATATTGGAACCTAGAAAAAGTAGATCTTGGATTATTCTTAATGTTTAACATTCCATATTTTTTCACACATGTATCTATAGATATTGAATATAAAATTAGAGGCTCCATTGTGTATAATGTTGTTCCCAGTCACAGGATAGGTATGTACGATGAATTGTTTTCTTGCATAGTATTCATTAATGCTCATGCTATCATCCATTTTCATTTGATATTGCAAAAAAATATGTTCTTCCCTTCCTCCTTTGACAAATTCCCCCAAATCTGTGTCACAAGCCCCATGGTCCAATAAGGGTGGGATGTGATGGCATAAAAAATTCATGGTTCATCACCAATACCGATGTTTTAACTCACTCATTGTGTCATTGTGGCTCCTGAGTTATGAGATTTTCCGAAGGAATGTAAAACCATAAAATATTACATGGATGAAGTGTAGGTATAAAGATATGTGAATTCAATCGATTTAGAGGACATATTCATGATCGTTGATAGTAAGGAACCCAAAGAAAAACCCTTTGGTTCCTCTGGTAAACACCATCAAAGGATAGGCAGAGGACATGCGATCCATCAGAATGTTTAATCTAGCACATAAATAATGGATATAAGACCATTAAGTGAGATATACATATAGCCTATAAAGAAAAACCTTCTCACTTTGCGCCATCAAGTATGCCTCCATTGATGAATGAATTAGTTGACCGTTCTACTAAGCCACTACCACTCCATGATCATCCACATCCAAATAGGTTTTAAACTCATCCAACCTACACCAATTATTTATTTTTTGAGTTTATTACAACTATTCAGCTGTACAATATCACAAGAACTAGTTATATCCCAGCGGTTCATCCAACGACCTCTTTTTCACCCCCTCTTAGGGAACGATCCTCCAGTGGAAAAAATGTACATGTACCATGAAATTAGGACATGGTAAAGAAACTATCTCAAATAACTATAAGGTTTTAGATCATCAAGGATATCTTGTTTTCAAAGGGAATGTGTGAGTGGATTTATGAATCCATGAAAAATCCACTTCAGTTTAAGGATGAGGTAGCTCTTGTTGTGGCCTAAAATACAGTAGATACTGACTAAGTATAATGTTGTGATATTATCTATTTTTCTAGAGAAATCAATGATGTCACCATTTAGTGGTCCATACAACTATTGTATATCACAAGTCAGTTAAATGGAACTGATATCCACCACTTTTTAGTGAATACTTTCTTTTTAATGAACCTCATTTATACCCGAATAAATCATAAAATGTTACCTGTATAAGAAGAAATGACTCACTATAAGATAATGATTTAGCCTTATGATATGAAAATGTTGAAACCTCAGTGAATGATTCTGTTAATGACTTATTTTATAGGGTCTAGTATAATGAACAATATTTAGGCTAATCTCGAAGGACACTACCTAAAAAACAATTATGAGAAGAACCTTGATTTACATTCATGACGTTTACCCTCTTTTGTGGATAGTGCCACAAATACTCTCTTGTCAGTCATGTGGGTGTATTCTATGGTGATAACACTACTTTGGAGATTTTAAGGACCACTACCTAGAAATTGGTTAAACAGGATGGTCATGAAAGAATATCTAGATCGATGGATTTGAGAAAATCAATTTCCTAATGATATAATAGAAACTACATACAGTATTTTTGAATACATAAAGGACCAATTTTTCTTTATGTTTATTTATTTAGATCACATGAAACCAGGCCTGGGGTTTTTTTGCTGTCTATAAGAAAAAAAAGAGAACTTGTAGATTTATAGATAATCCTACACTAGAGAGATTTGATTGGTACTAAAATCCATTAATCATGTGAATTACTGATAATTTCACCCCATCTCCACCAATCCATGATAGTCCTATATGTTACACAAAGTAGTGATGGTTGATGAATGTTGAATCATTTTTATTTCATTGATAACATGATTAGACCTTACAGTTGGAAGACAGAAGAGATTGGATTACGACCTTCTATCACCACAATCTCCATAGAGCGAGAACCCCTCATCGATGATTCCCTATTCACTAGAGTGAAAATTATTTCTCACACTAGGTGAATATGCCTAGATGATAGGACTCATCCCATTAATCCTCCAATATCAAAAACATACATGGGATTGAATGACAAGTCTCTTATATTATAAGATGGTGTGTCCACCACTATTGATGAGTAAACACTGATGAACTTTTGTACAAAGTAAGATATAAAAGAAACATAGATCAGTGTATCCATGTCCTTAGAGGAACAACAATGGTATAGTTATTTCATAGAATAATACTGTGATTTATTTCACTGGATATATGAATAGGTTCTTTGCCTATAACCTTAGGTCATCATTCACCACATCAAATATATATTGAGTCTTCACGAGTTCATGATTTCTCCCAGAAACCTTCACCCCTCTCATAGTGTTGTAATTGAGGCTTTAGTGGGAAATATTATGAATGAAAATGTTTCCAAGGATATCCAGATACCTAGGTTTATAGCCAATGTTTTCTTAGTTAGGAAGAAGAATGGAAATATCAGAGTACGTATTGACCTCATGGACCTCAAAGACAAATGTATGAATGTTGAATTTCCCATTATGATGATAGAGATGTTGATAGATATTATGGATGGGTTCCAAGAACCCTCTTTCATAGATGGATAATCCAAATCGTTTAAGAATTGTATGACCCCAAGGGATGAGGTTTCCAATTCCTTTATAGAACATTAAGTAACATTATTCTATCAGGGGATAACCTTCGTCTTGAGGAATGTTTGATCCACTAATTTGTGTTCCATGAAGGACACATTTAATCTGATTCTATGTACATTTTGGTGGCATACTAAAATGGTCTAGTGGTAAAATATTACTAGCATCAGGTCTATATAAAGGATATTTAGATATTTTTTGTCTTCCACATTTCCTGAAACATGAATAATAACTCCTTGAAGAGTGCATTTTGGGTTTCCTCAAGAATGTTTCATAGCTTTGTCGTAATATAGAAGCGCAACAAGATTGACCCAAGGTAGATCATGAACATTATTCATATGAATCCTTTAATTGATCTATATGAGTGTTTAGGACACCATGTAAAAAATATTATATATAATGATTTAACACTAATATGGTTGCGATGTGTAATCCCTTCACAAGGATCATGAATAAAGGAACATTTTTCCTATGGGATGATGATTTATAGACTACAAATGAGGATATATGATGTTACTATTGAATAATCTAGTTATAATTACACCTATCATAGGGATGCATCTAGTACTTTTTGACCACATTGAAATGATATCTAGGAACCCTCTTCTTCCATAAAAATAAATAGAAAATGTAAAATAGCCTATACTATCACAACCACAATCTTCCTAACCTAGAGACCAGATACTCCCACATTGAGAATAGTTGTATCATGCAATTTTTTTTGTAGTGAATAATTTGTGAAATTTCTTAAATAATCACGAGATAAAGATAGCATCCTAATTATAACCACTAAATAATATCCTCAATACACACAACCCGATGGGACAATTTGGGCATTGGGTCTTGATCCTCTTATAGTTTGACATCATCTTTTTATGGCAGAAGTCTTTCAAGGGATAGTCATTGAGGGAATATTTGGACACACATATATCCTTTGATTAACTACACCTATATTTTTATTTAATATATTATTCAATTATCTCAATGGATCATGTTATTCTTTGTTTTATGATGGGTTTATATGGTGCATTTTAGATTCTAATCTGTACAATAATCCATGACCCCAATATCAATAGGGTAGGCTCAGGGATCATCTTCAACACCCATAAAAATATCTTCAGAAAAAACTCGATCATATTGTTAGATGTCATCCCAAAAAAACAAGTTAGATTATCTGACTCACATTTTTAATCATGATCTGTCCATCAGGATTGATGTTCCCATTATTTATGTGAATGGAGACTCTGAGATAGTCATTAAATAGACTATGTGTGACTAAAAATTAAGAAAGATATAGTTTGTGTCCCTTCTAGAATAAATCAATTAAAATATAGACAATTTATATTACTATAAGATGGTGATCCATGTCCCATAGTAAATGAATGGTAAAGTCGATACTTTTGTCTTTTTCTCCATATCTCTTTCAAAACCTGGCTGATATGACTTGGTCATTAAAGTGGAACACTCGAGGAAAATATCCCTCAATATTTTAGATGATGGAATAAAATTGGTAAATCAACTAGATACCAATTGTGTGTGTACAGCTCTATAATCCCACATAAAGTTGAGGAAAAAACCCATTGTACTACCTACATAGTCAAGTATCTCTTGCATGGTATCCTCCTTCCTGACCATGTCGAGCATCAGCGAGTAGGATGACATGAAAAGAATATTTCACCATAAAGTGATCCTTACCATGGGAAAACATCTATAAGCATGGATTCAATGGAATTATCCTCATGTTCCTAGAAGGAATCAAGATACCTCATTTCATGAAATTGGTCCATGCCGTATCATGTGGCACCTATCAAACATGACTGAATATCTATCACCAAAATTGGAGGATGGGCTTATTCAGAACTACAATGGTTTCTGACTACATTGAGTTCACCATGTGGTGTAACAAATGTCCTAATAACCCAAACCTCTAGCATAAATCACATGAGATTTTCCAAACTAACAATTTCTCTAGGCCCTTTTCATTATGGTGAGTCGATTTTGTAGAGACCTATACCCCAGTGACATCTCACTTGTGTAGGTTTATTTTTAAGAACATTATATTCATTACCAAATACACCGAAGTAGTTACCCTAATGGAATTAAAACCCCATTAAATGGTCAACTCCACGAGGTCCCACTTCATCCATCTATTTGGATTTTATCCCCCATTAATCATAATAAATACCTACATATTCAGATTTTTTGATCCAATTAAATTGTATGCCAATAACAACATTCAGCTTAAACATACTGCTTACTATCATATTTATGTTTTTTGGAAGAATAAGGTGTTTAATAATACCATCTCTAACATTTTGAAAATACTAATAGTACATATATAATGTTATTCAAAAAATACCCACAATTCCTTTCGGTTCTATTATAAATAATTGGAAATTTCACCAAGGTGGCCCCTCACTCCCTAATGTATAGAACATAGGCAGTCTAACCCACTGATGTTTAATTTGATCACTCTGAATGGTTGTTTATGGGAAATTAATACTAGAAATAATGGATGAAGGTCATATATAATATATGGAATACCTCAAGGGAAAATTCATAAGGTATTTCATAACCTAGAGAGGAAACATAAAATTATTTCAAAAGAGTTCATCAAGATGAATCATCTTGAATTCTTCCTCCTAGATGACATTGTATTGGATCATAAAATGTTGATGACACCAAAAAAAATCCACCAAATCTGGAGACTGTGTGGTAAGGAACTTACATTATACATAAGTTTTATTCTAATGGAACATAACTTATAATAACCATATATGGGGAGTCTATCACACCACAATCCAATTAAATGATTATTAACAATTACTATGCATAAAACACCATATTCCATGAAATATGACCTTAAACTAATTATAGTTGGTCCAAACAATGTGACCTTAAACTATGAGTCATTTTCCATTCATTATAACATTGAACTGTTGTTATCCCATATGGTACATTCTATATCACCTTAAATAATCAACAATAATAGTTCAGGTAGTACAACATTAATAAAAAAATGACAATTTCCTCTGTACACAATCGTAATCTATAGCCTTATCATATGAATTGAACACATGATGCCTTGTATAAGAAGTGTGAGATGACCAAAATTGTAAAAATCCTCATCACATGATGATAAAATATATCCTTTCCCTGTTTTATGAACACAGGATGCCCCATGGTAACCATGGGACACCCATGTATTGTCAGAATATAGTATAGTGCCCCTATGTTGTTGGTCTTCCACCACACAATGTTCCAGAACTATGTGTTAACTAATTCCTATTCCCATGGGATATATAATGACACTTGTACCCTCCCTATTCTATCCCATCCACAAGTTCATTCATCAATATTTTCCAATTTTCCCACAGTTTCCTTTCATGAATTATAATCCAAAACTATGTGCAGTTTTCTTCATGGTATTTATGTTTTATATGGGAATGTACTCATTCATTTCTTATTGGTTTCTACTTCATTCAGTCCACACAAATACACTTAGAGAAAAAACATCCATATTTTAAGCAGCATGATTGTACAACGTCTTCAAAATTATTATGCTATAGGATTTATGACCCAAAAATGTGTGCACCTGGCCATATGATGAAATCATGAACAACTAAAAAAACGATAATAGCATTATAATTGGCCATTATCAGTGAAAAAAATTCACTAACTATTAGGTCATGTTTAAAATGTTGAGGATTTTATCAGTCCTAGAAAAGTGCTTCAATTGTCCCCCATTAATAGCGCTTAAAAAATCTAACCAAAGGGGTCATTAACAATGAAACAAATTGATAAATAGGATATATAATATTTCTATTTTAGCACTATTGTAGTGGACCGTTAATAGCACTTTGATAGAATTGATAAAGGCGATGTTATTAAATGAACATAGAATTATATTTTTTCAGACCCCCATTTCCCGACCACCTTTATTGGTGCTTCCAGGAAACATTTAGTTGCTCCCCCTACCATTCTCAATGATTTTCAACACACCACCCCTTTAATCGGTTCTATTTGAATTTCTAGCCTCATGTGAGCCGGCCAGGATTCGAACCCCATACCTCTTCTTAGATGATGTAATGCCTTTACAACTACACCTTTGTTTTTGGATGTCTATTTAATTATATATCTCTTTATTTATATACATAAATACATATATAAATTTACACAGAGTTTTTTATTCATATATTTATATATGTATTTTCAAAGAACATTATAAAATATATGTGTTTCTATGGTATATATATATATAATTATATTTATATAAATATATTATATATTATATTCGTTTTCATATACTAGAATATAATATAAACATATATCTCCTCATTAATACATGCATATATGAATATATTAACCTTATAAATATATTTTTGTAGTGTAAAAATTGGATAGATACTATTTGCATTATATATTTCAATTATGTATTTATTTACATACTATAGAATATCAATTTTTACATAAATATGTTGATATATGTATCTATATATGTGATTTATTATAAGTATATATAACTGTTTGTGCCAAAATATGATCCTAGGAAAAATAAGGAAACGACAGTAAAAATGGGGGAAAGGGGGATGCTTCACGATGTAACATCACAAATCCCACCAGCACCACGACATGTACAGGGAACCTGGTTGCCTCTAAAAATGCTACAGAGAAAATGAGATGGTCATCTATAATAGTATGAGGAAATTGACAGTAGCATTCGCATAGTGAAGGGATGGATGGTCTCCTCCGCATGTCATACAGACATGATGGTAGCTTCTATGATAGCCATAGAGGGAAATAATGAAGTGTTTCTGCCCTGGAGGGGATGTCAGTCGACTTCCTTACACTGATAAACATGATGAAATATGCCTCTGGTGGAAAAGTATAAGTTTCTTCATGATCCCTCCTTAGCTCATTTTGGTCCTGTTGGACCTATAAATACCTAGCTTTCCCCCCCCCCCCACTCAATACGATTAGGTCCCCAACCACCCGCCTTCTGAATTCCCAAATTGTGATGCCCCATTTTCTCTGCAATCCAACTAATAAAATGAATCATCTATGGAACATGAGCATTGTGAAACCCTTTCCCCTTTAGTCAAAATCACATCTAATGAATTCATCCCCTATGTAAGCAACATTGGTTATTTTTCATTCTTATAGGAATGTAGTGGTGCAATCATGACATTATCCAAAAAGTAGACCTAGATGTAGCGGTTTTCCAGCTCTTGTGCCTTACTCTTCAGCAACTAGTCTACTGCTACAAATGGTCCACAGAAATTTCATTACTATTTCCCTCAACCATCCACAATCGATGAATAGGGAAATCAAGGGATGTATCCTGAGTCTGAGATGTGATGTACAAGATAATTGATACTAAAAACATCCACATTATAGAATATCACACTTAGAATGATGTTATTTCCCATCACATTACCTTAGGAAATATGGTTTTCCATATCCTTCACTAATAGTTATCTTAACTAAAAAACTGAGAAAAACACGATGAAATTATCCAACAGTGATAACTAATTGAGTTAGCTTCACTTCCAATTGTTCAACACCATGCATTTCCTAGTTATCAAAATAACCTCCAACAACAATTAATTTAGAGCTTTACTTTGATCTACAATGTTACCAAAGATGCTTCCCTGCGTATCCATATCTATGATTTATGGAAGTATGAAACCAATGATTTCAGTCCTATCTTGTGTGTGACTGTTTCACTTGGTGATATTGAGGATATTCTTCTAGGAATAATTAGAGTGTGTATAGTCATTTCTAAGATATACATGGAATGGGGAACGAGTGGGAGAACAAGATAAAAGGAACATCTCATAGGGGAATTTCAAAAACTAGAAGACCTTTCAGGTGTCAATACTCACCAACAATGAACTTTACGTTTTATTCCTGCACCTTTAAAGTCATTGCCTCACGGTTGAGGCCCCAATAAGGGAAAATATAATATTCAAATAGCCAAACAATCTAACGCATCTATCTACATGAATAAGATAGAAGATGACTCTGAAAATGAAATGTTTATTAACAGAATTCTAAACATAAAATAGTGTTTGATGAGATCCTTGTTGATCACACCTCAGAACGATGACCGGATTACGGTAACCCTCAACCAGGGAAGCAAGGGCAGGTTCATCTTCCTCCATGTTATTTTCCTCTTGGTGATATCAAAAACCCTACCTAGATAAATAAGATGGAAGATGATTGTTATGAAAAAGTAATCTGATATGTGTCTCCAGATCCACCATAGCTACTTGAAAACCAACCAACTGACCCGGCTCAGGTTCCGTCGGCTGCTCCATAAGTCCCACAATCCACTCCACATGTTATTATCCCAACTCCTCAGGTAATTCAACCCATCACCCCATGAGTTTTTGGGCCCACATACCATGTTGACGAACCAACCATGGAATTCTTAGTCAAGGACCCTTGTCAAGATTAGAATCATCGGGAAGATGATCTAATGGATATTATTATTGCATGGCTCTAGGATCTGGAAACATGATAGGTGGAAATCCCCCTTTACAAAAAACCATATCCATCATTGTTGTGAGATACTCCTTCACCGATGGGTTTCCAATAATATACATTTTCCCCATTCATGGTATAAGTGACCCACCACTGCATCTAGACAAATTTATTTCAAGGTGTGGACTCATGTTGGGAACTCCAGCACAGATGGAGGCCGCCATGATCTATTGTTTTGTGCAAACTCTTCAAGGGCTTACATTTTTCTTGTACATCTAGTCACCCATTATGTTAATAGCTAGTTGGGAGGGACTTTATAGGTAGTTTCTTACCATTTCAGTTCTGTGATCCCAACGGCATGTATTACTGACCTCGTCAAGTGAAAGCAACGACCAAATGAGTGTGTCACAGAATTTTTCACTAGGAAGAAGGGCCTAATATATTCTCTTCTTATTTTCATGACTCTGGAATAGCAGCTAATGATGTGTGTGTGGAATGTGATGACTGAAATGGTTCCCCCTCTCATCACTTTTTACATCTCATGTTTGTTATGGGATTTAACTTCCAATGCTCATTTTTTAGAGGAATCCTTAGAACAAGTTATGCGAGATCATTTTTTTCCTATTGTAGCTCATGCCCAAATATAATGCATGGTAGAGACTATTTCGGTTTCATAAATAGAGGCCCCAAGTAGATATAATTTTAACTTGAAGAGCCACCTATGTAGCCTATCCAATGTCCACCATCTCAGGTGGTGCTTTTGACTTAGAAGCGCCCACCACAGAATCTAAAGGCGCCCCTGCGTAATGCACCACCTCTGCCTATGTGAGATATTCAAGTTATACCCCCTCATCATCCATTGTCATCCCCTCGTCATCGATAGGCTTACAGATATCCTTGATCATATTGGAGGAACCGAATATAATCATTTAATGGGGCTTAAGATCCCAGTTACTTTTTACTTTTCATGGTCAAAGGAATCTTGTGGTTTCCAGAATGCAAGAGGCCCGAAGAGGCAGATCTCACTGATCACCCCAATTACTACACCTATCATCAGTTATATTGGAACAACCTATGTGTATAAAGAATGGATCCAAGATCATGTTCCTAACAACATAGTCAGACTGGTTCCAGCACTGGCATAGGTGGAATGTGAGTTTATAAATCCTGATAGTGTTAATGATGATGAATGACAGTTTGTTTCAAATTTCATGTCTCAAAAATAAAATTACAGGATGGCACTCAAGGTAGTATCCGATGCCCATGGTATTTTCCAAACATTTTTAAATCATCCAGAGAATTCAAAAGTTACTATGCAACCTTCAGATACTACATCTATATTAATATCTCGGCATTCATTTTCCCAGGGGAATAAGCACAGAGGAAAAAAGGGAAAACAAATCCCTCCACCTATTCCAAATCCTTCTTATACTCCTAGTTATTTCATGCCCCTAGAAATGGTATTTCCACTTAAATCCACCCAATATTGGAGGATTCTTCCAATGATGACTAGCAGTATGCTATGTACAATACCGTTGAACTGATAAACATTTCCATGGTTCCTAATTATGAAGAGTTCTATATGGACCATCCCAAAGTCCCCAATCGATGCCAGTGTTGATAGAGCCTTTGGAATGTAAATCATTGTAATGTATTCGCCAGTACTTAAATACAAGACCTAAATTCCATTGAGAATAGATAGCAGGTATTGTGCAGATCTCAACATGCAAAACATTCGTCTCCTATTTCATCAAATTCACCTCCATTACTATTTTCACTACCTGATTAGGTAGTGCCACCCTGACCATGCTATGATCACACATGTTCCAATATATATAGACCTCAGTCATCTAGCTGTCATCTGGTAATCACCCTACATTGTTCAACTTGTGAGAAGTGGGTCATTCCCATAACCTTCAATAATTAACCAGTTCGACTAACAGTGCTCGTCATACTCCCAACCACTGAGCGACTTCCTTCCAAAATAAGTGTATGCGTGGAATGAAAGTATAAATTTCTCAAGCATATATTATTCTTTCCAACATGGAACATGATCCTCGAGGCTCACTTCCTGTCAGAATATATTCCTGAATCCATCACAGTGTATTTAAGAATCCCCTTCCAGTTTGAAACAGAGGCCGCATCTGCAGAAGACTTTCATGCTGAGGCTGTTAAACAAGAAGAATATTAGGGAATCATCTCTTTATTTGGAGGAGATGAAGGTTCTCTTGTACCGGGGCACATCTTTCCACTGTATATCAGTAGATAGTTCTATGGTGTGGATTTCTGCATTTGTCATGTTGACATGGGCTCAAGGACCAATCTTATCCCAACCTAGACACTCTGCAATATGGGGCTGTCTGAAATAGATCTGAGTCCCTCTGACCTAGAGATTAAATTTTATGAAATCATAGAGTAGACACTGGTTGGAAATATATGCCTAATGTGTCAGTTTGGTGGCCTTATTTTCATCACTGATTTTATGCATGTATCATATGACAACACTTACAATGCATTAATGGGTAGACCATTGCACCACCATTATGCAGTAGTCCCTTCCTTATATCACCAATGCCTTAAGTATTCCTTAAATGGTCAAGAAGGCATACTCTAGCGTAATTCATATCCCTTTTCCTATTTTTCATCATGCTAACTAGATGATGACTACTACAGTAGAAAGGATAAGTAGGTTGAGGCCAATGAAGTTGAACACACTATCGATGTGACCACCCCATGGATATACTTGGGTTTTGCCTAAATTCTATCGATTAACAGATTAGTGGACATGACCCTGGACTTGTGGATATTATTTTTTATCTATTAGACAAGGGGGGTGTGTGTTCCCAAGCCTATGAAATTCCATAATATCACCTTGTATTCCAACACAAATCAGTGTTAGGTAATCCCATATCCCCATTCCTCTATAATGTATCGGGATAACCACCCCAAGACAATAGTAGTATGTCATAATTTCGTTTTTCCCTAGGCAGTGATAAACAGACTCAAGTCGATGTGCCATTATTTCTTTGATATTATCAAAAGTGGACCCTAGTGTCGAAGGATAGATGGAATCAAATAAATGGATTTCATCTCGAAGGTTTCAAAAGTGCAGGAGTCCCATGATGAGGTTTCCACTACCGCTTAGGCCATAATTTGTGTCTTTTTTGGATCATCCAATTCAGAAGGGTGGCCTATTTTCGATTATCCTCTTACCATGGATGTTTAAGAGGATATAGAATATGGTCCTCCCACATTCTAATATGGGGTCTCCACTACGGTTGATGAGATGGTACAAGTGAAAATCGAAACTGAGGAATATCCAAACCCAATGTTGATCATCTAATCCATGTCTACTAAAGAGAAGAAAAAATATGTGATTTTCATGATACATAATTGTAATGTATTTTCATTAATATACGATGAGATTCCATGAATGGATCCTCACATCGCATTTCACTGCATTAGCCTCCCGATAAAACATCACGGGATTAAACATCTTCCCAGAAGGATGCATCCTTATCATGGTGTTATGGTCAAGGTCGAGGATGATAACCTCATTAAGGAAAACTATTTTAAGTAATTCTAGTAGCAAAAATTTCTAGCCAACATTATGCATGCCAAGAAGAATAACAGACATTTCAGTTTCTGTATCAACTTTTGGGATCTCAACCTTCACTATTTGAAGAATGAATTTCCTCTTCCGGTGAAAGAATTTTTTATTAATTCCACTACTATGCTCCATGATCTCTCTTACATGAATTGGTATTCTGGATACAATCAAATCTGAATATCCCCAAGGTATGATGAGTTTATCACCTTTAGGGCACCATAATGTACTTTTTTCTAACAGGTAATGTCTTTTGATCTAAAAAATTACAGTTCCGCCTATTAGTGTTCCATGTACCACATATTCAAGCTGGTTCTTGGGATGTTGGTGGAATTATACAAGAACCATCATGTGGTTCAATCTTGCCTTCATTAGGCCCATCTAAATGATCTTGGGGATGTTTTTAGTTTCCCCCATTCCCACAATCAATAATGAACCCCTTGATGTGTTCATTTCGGGTCACCTATGTAATCTTTCTCTTTTTCTTTGTCAAATACAATGTCATTGTGGTCAATCTAAATAAGATCATGGTTATCAGCCAGATGCCTCCTCTGAGAATCCTTTGGGAAATCTAAGGTTTAAAAGGCCACATATCCTACAGGCACTGATTCATCATAAATATGGATGGAAGTGTAATACCTTTTCCCAACTAGAGAACAAAGGTGTCAATTATCAGTGGAATGAGGAGAGTAAGAAAACTTTTAAGGAAATCAAGAAGTACTTGTTTGAGGCTCAGAATCTGATGCTTCATATTTCTTGAATGTCTTTGGTCATCTATGTGACTACGCTTAAATGTTCCCACAATTCCATTCTCACGCAAAAGATCAATGAAGGTACATAGAACTGTTTATATAAGCTTAGTTGAATTCTCCCTGATACAAATACTAGATAATCCTTTATCTAGAAGATCAGCCTTACGCTGGTATTAACAATGAAAAAATTGTGACATTACTTGCAGCACCATGAGATACAACTAGTGTACCAAGTGGATCCACTGATGTACATTCTTGAACCGCCCCATATGGACAGCTCATCTAGCACGGTGGGTAGTGATACTTCTACAGTTCAACCTAATTTTTCCCCCAAAATGTTATCAATTGTTATAAATTGGTAAACCCTCTTACCTCTAATAAACCCCCCATAGAGCAGTCTTTGGACCATGATGTTCCCGATGAGGCAATCCTCTAAGTGGATCCTATTTTTTCTTACTTGTAGATGCACTTCGATGATGCTTCACACAGTCTAACTGGCATGAGACTCAATGATCCCACACTCCAAAGAGTAGGCATGGGTATCATCTTCCTCACGCCCAAACATGATATCCTTTTTTTTGGCTTCACTAACAATGAAGAAGAGTATTAAGCCCCCATCAATGGTCTCTAACTTTCCCATGAGATTTATTTTCCTCACATTTATGTGAAATGGGACTCTGAACAAGTCATCGAGAAGATTAATGGCGACTACATCATCAGGAAGTCAGAACATGTACCCAAGCTAGAGTGAACTCATTATTAGATGTCCCAGTTCTCTTCTCGGTTATAATATACCAATACCCCTCGATTGAAGAATGGCCATGCTAATGATTTGGCCAGGCTTGCCACATCTCTATCAGAGCATGAATATGATGGTTTGATTATACATGTGGCGTATCAAAGTTTCATTGATCCCATCACCCAAGAATATGATGATAACCAGAAGGTAAGACGCCTTACTACTGATGCCTCCACAACAGGACCTCCTAGCTCCCCATCCACAACATCAGAAAAGACCCCTGATTGGATAAATACTTACATTGAGTACCTCTTACATGGAGATCTCTTGATAGACAGAGTCAAACATGAATGAATTTATCAACACACAATGTAGTTCACCCACTAGAGTGGTTCCATCCTTGAAAAGATTCTCTATAAATGATCATTCGATATATTTCTCATTTGCTTCATCCAAAAAGATGATATTTCTCAGGTTATGCTTGAATTTCATGTTAGTTCTTACGGATCTCACAAGGCAGGGTCAAATCTCTCCCACTAGATCTAGAAATTTGGATACTTTTGGCCCACCATGGTTCGAGACTGCATTGAGTTCTCTATGTGGTTCCACACATGTCATGTCCATGAGAACATTATTCATCGACCACTAGATCCCATTCAAACTACCAAGTACTCTTGGACATTTTCATTATTGGGGACTTGATGTCAGGGGACCATATCCACTAGAGACATCTCGCAAGTGCAGGTTTATCCTGACCACTAAGGATTACTTTTCCATGTATTCCACTTAAGGAATTCATTGCTCGTTCTATCATTGGCCTCATGATCTTTAATATCATCCACATATTTGGAGTCCCTCATGTCGTCCTCGCCGATAACAACACCAACATCTGAGCAGCGGAGCGGAACAAATTGAATGCTAAGAACAACATCCATTATAATAATACATCTATCTATCATGTAGATGAAAATGGGAAGATATAAACATTAAACAAAACCCTCTCAAACATTCGGAAAAAGATGGTTGGTTGAAACGAGAAAATTTGTCCATAAAAACATCTGGATTCTCTTTGGTCTTATCGAATAATGGCTTGTAATTCCACCCCGGTTTCCCCATATTCCCTAGTGTACGGAAAAAAAGGAATTACTTGTTATTAAAATTCATTTATCATTGATTTGGAAAGACATATATGATCAGAAGATGCCTAAAAATATCGCATAAGTATTTCTAGAGGAATTAGAAGCCCACGATGAGAAAAGCCTTTATGCCTTGCACATTTTGGATTGGAATCAGAACAAGATAGTCATAGAATTAAATAAGAATGTTATTAACCATTATTTCCTTAATTGAGACACAATATATTCGATGATAACTCCAATGATACTAGATAGAAATCAACCAATATTGGATCCCAAAAGAGAGGGACCATATATGATTCTAAAGGATTCCCCCGATTGTGTGTACTCTATGGTCACTATGGATAGTGAGCACATCACTCCCCCCCCCCCAATGCCAAATTCATCAACAATTACATCGCATGATTATACCTTATTTTTTCCACGAGATATTATATTTTATATGGTCTGAGCAATATGACGATAAACTAAGATCCCTTTCATCTGGAATGATGACAAACTACAAGTTGTAAGCATACCTCATGGTCCGAGCTCTATGATTATAAACTAATATCTATCTCATCCTTACTTCAAGATGTTAAATTTAAAAGGTAACACCACGCTTCATGAATCTAGTCATTTAGGTCTCTATCACCTTTCACATCTAAACAATCACCCAATAACTCTGTTCTCATGCCACCTTGGCTCACATATCATTTTGGTCCACTGTTCAGAAGGATCTTAAACAATAATTTGGAAGAAGTACCACTTTATGAATATGTTAAGTGATCAATACTCAATATTTTTTACCATTCCAGGACACATGAAATGGATACTATGTTGTGAAAATGACCAGTAGCTATCCTTAATTGTTACCAAAATCCCAATTGTCTCCCAAATATTAGGTGCAATCATTCACCTTTTTCTTCCCCTCTATCCAACACACATGACATTAAACTGGTCATCTACTATCCAAGCTCTATTACATTAAACTAAAATCACTATCATCCTTAACTCATGAGGTTAAACTGAAAGGATAACATAAACAATTTGTGTCTTCATTCCAACCCTTTTGGGATACATAGGATGGCCTAGACATTTCATATTCGGGTCCAACCCTATCTTTTAGAAACCTTGTCTTTTGCTTAGCCCCTTTTCCTATGTTCGCCTGGGGGAATGTGGTGTATTGTGATCTTATGCTCTCATTCACATTGTGTATTTAATAACAATTCCACACACATTTCTCAAGAGATCTAAATTCCTCATCCTTACACACATGACTCTAAACTGCATAGTATTTTCAGAACTACGTGTTGCTTGATTCTTATTCTTATGTGATACGTAGGAATGCAGGGACATTTATTCTTCAGGTCTAGCCCCATGTATCAAGGAACCTAACTTACTTCTAGTATCTCAGATTAAGTATCCTCATATATTGTGGTGTATTGTGAAAATTCTTCATCATTCACTTCAGGTTTGAAATAGATGCACCATGTGCGCCGCCTTCTAGAGAATACCGTTTTCATTGAATCATTACTGGATGATGTTAAACTGCCTAGCCGTTATGAAATATGTGCGGATTTATTCATATTCTTATTATATATGTAGGAATGGACAAAAGTTTCATCTTTGGGACCATCCTCAGGCCCCTCGATCTTTTCTGGAACCTTGTCCTGAGGGTCCCCCGTAGGATTGTGCATGGTGTGGCATATACATTTGTAATCATTCACACCAGGTATGCATTATCACACCATGAACATCCCCTTAATGACTTTATTCTTCCACATACATTCAAACCATATGAAATTAATATATGTTTACTAGTCCCAGAAGACATTAAAAGGTTCCATCTTTGCCGAATAGAGCTAAATTGAATTGGATGGTCCTATCATATGACTTTAAAATGTGACACTATTTTCCAATATGCATGATGAAAAATGGAACTGCATTATGGGGTCCTTATTTGATAGGAAATCATGTAAGGAATTAGTCACCTAGAATACTATTTTTCAAGGCCTTCATATGGTTTGATTCTTGTGTCAATGGCCACATTCCCAATCATGGGTCTGTTTTTCTAAAAAACAAACCCACAGTAAAGAACAAACAAGATCCATCAAGGGCTTCTCCGAATGGGTCATGGTCCAAAACTACCCAACAGTACCTCCTAGAAGAACATATGGATTGATTCCAATCCATATGGGATACATTGGAACTCCCATGCATTTTGTCTTCATTTCCAACCGTAGGTACCTAAAATCAATCCTTCTTTCTAGCCCATTACCCATACTCTGTTGGAAGCCCGTGGTGTGGGGAATAATATTTTGGTTCTCATTCACATTGGATTTATAATAGCCATGTCTTGTACTTCTCTTCAGGGATCTCCCTTATATTTTTACCCATCCATATCACATGATGTTAAACTACACAGACTTTAAAAACTATGTATGGCTTCATTCTGATCTCAATTGGATACGTAGGAATTCCCGGACATGTATTCCTTCGGTCCCACATCATCTTTTTATATGCCATCTACGAAATCCTTGGAATGGGTTGTATCCTATGATGGTGAATGGTCTCATATGTGGGATTCATTATTCCTCACTCACGTCGGTTTACTATAAAATTCCATACACATTTCTCTCCTAATAATCTGGAACACCATGTGTCCTTATCAAATGATATTAAACTCTATGGAGTTTCCAGAACTATGTGTGGCTTTATTCCCATATTTATTGGATTTGTAGAAATGCCCAAACCATTATTCTTTGTGTCCATCCTCGAGTTTATCAATCCAATTTCACCCTTTCTTCCACTCACCTTTTCAAGTCATCCTCTATTAACTGGACCCATCGATGCCTTTTATGCCTCACCAACATGCTCAGATGTAGTGTGGATTTGGACTTAGAGTGTTTGATTCTGCATGGACATGACTTTATCCATTTTTATGATTGAAGTCACAATTTATTTAGGTTTCCATCATATTTCACATCTGAAAGGACCCCCAAAGGGTTTGGATACTCGTCCTTATGGCTCGCCTACCACTTTGTGACAACGTCGAAGAGGAGTTAAAATGACATTATAGGACATGTCTCATGTAGTGAATTTGGTCAGCGGTCGACCATCTTTTTTTGTTACAATTATAGGTCACACAATATAGATGTTGTGTCTGGAATATGGTCAACAGCTATCCTCCATTGTTATGCCACCCCAATTATTCCTGAAATATTGGTCTCATGATTCACATCCCTCTCCACTCCATAATGTTCAACTACAATTTTGACACCCTTGGTGTTTTCCCTCCTTGAACCTTTTCATGGCTTTGAACCATATGTATTCTTTTAGATGTGTATGGTGTGGGGTGGATTTCTCTATCCTCATTCAGGTAAATTCTACAATAACCACACCACATACCCCTCTGAAGATCTCTTAATCCTTCATCTAGAACACATTACAATAAAAGGGACAAGCATGTCCCACGCACATCACATTTTTCTGGGAACAATATGGTCTGAGCTCTACTACCATGATCTAGGATTTTTTATGTCGATGTTTTCATGATGCTGAATAGAATAACAATTATGATATAAATAATAATGAGAGGATATCACCCCATTTTGGTATGTAACTCCATCCATACCATCTCCAAGAACTATGTGTGGCTTGATTCCCATCTTTATGAGATATATAGTGAAACCCAGACTTCATGTAACTGGTCCAGTCACAACAACATTCGCCTCCCAGAACCCTATTGGCCTAGGTTCTCCCAAAATTATATGATGTGGTGTGGACATATTCGGTCCTCATCCATGCTAGGTTTATAAAAAACTTTCAATGTACATCCTTTGAGATTACCACTCCTTGAACTCATCTTGCATGACGCTTAAACAGTATGGGTAATGTTCCCACTTCTCATATTACTTTATTTGGGTTTTAATTAACTTTCACATCGAAAGGGACCCCCTAAAGACATAGATTATAGGCCACATTGATCTTCTACCATCCAAGGACAACATCCTAGAGGATTTCTAATGACATTATGAGACATTTTCTGTGTAGAAAATTTAGTTAGCATTCGACCCTCATTTTTTATTCCCATTCTAGTCTAACGTGAAATGGGTTTTGTGATTTGAACCTGGTTAATATAAATCATTTATCATCAGGATTCCTCCATTGCATACCAAATATTTAATTCTTTGAATCAAATGTTTAATTCTCGTTTCAGTTTTACAGTTCCTCAACATCGTGGGTGTTGTATATCCACTAATTTTTTCACGTTGAGTAGGAATGTTAGTTCATTTGGGATTTCCCATCCTAAAATTTCCTTTCCACTATTTCATGCTCTCATTAGATTGGGAATGCCTGAAAATGAAAATTGTTTTCTACACCAATCATGTCACATGTAGTATTAGGGGTTTTAGTGGGGGTAATATTGATATACGATACTATGTGACCCATTACTCATGCCATACAACATTAAACTGTGACACTATCATCCTCACCACATCATGTTAAGTTATTCAGAATATAAAGAACTATGTAAGGATTGATTCATGCCCTTAATTGGAGTATATAAACATTCAGGCATATTATCCATGGTTATAGAAACTGAATGGTAAACTCTTTGTCTTAGCCTCCTTGGCCCTGACTTCCCTTTTTGGAACATGCGGTGTAGGGAAATATTCATTGATATTCCCTCACATTGGGTTATGATCCACACAATATATTTAACCATTAGGGTACACAAGTCCTTGACACATAAATTTAAACTACGAACCCACCCAAAACATGTTCATGATGTCCCATGATAATTATGGAATACATCAGATTCCTCATCAGATATGATTTCAGCCACTAGTGTGGGTCTATGACCATGATATGTTCAAGAACTATGTCTGGATTGATTCTAATCCTTAGGGGATATGTAGAAATGGCTAGGAATATTTTCTATGGCCCAGCCCCGGGACCATTAACCTTCTTGGTTCTTTTCCCCTAATCATTGTCATGCCTTAATGAAAATAAACTAGGGGATCCCAGTTCATGTGACATGACTTCAAACTATTGGGCAGGGACTAAGAAGTACATCCTTAAACTACATGCAGCATCATGTTCATACGACGTAAAACTATTTTATGTATCATCCTTACATATGACCTTAAACAGTGTTATTATCATCACCATTTACATGACGTAAAATAGTAGACCATCTTAGGTCATCGCCAGAGAGTTCCCTCACAGAAGTAGGACAAATCATGATTTAGAATGATACACTCACCCAATGCATTTTTTTCATTTTTTCATAATTCTATGTGTGTTGGACTCCATTTGAAAACCCCATCACTCAACCCAACACATTTTAGGCCCCTTGTTCAGATCCTCACCCTCTGTCACTTATGAAGGTACCCCCAAATGACAAGCATTCTTGGAATTTATTCCTACCTACAATTTCAGACCACGTTATACAATATATTGGACGACAGTTTAAGTTAGGACCTGTGTTTTTAAATACGGTCAGAAGATGGCCCTCAGTTGTTTTCCCCATTTCAGTCTAATGCAATATAAATATTGTGTTTCAAATATAGTCAATAATTATCATACACAGTCCTGAAACCTCTCATTTTGTTCTAAATTATAGGTATCGTGATTTAATATTCTCATTACCCTATAGTTTTATTTATTGTATTACCCATGGAATAATCCCACTGATATACTAGATTTCAATAGGAAAGGTAATTTGTCTTCTTGAAGAATCTTATTCTCTAGTAACAACACCTCTCCTAGTCCCAAATTTCCCAGACAATCGTCTGAGCCCCGATTGCACAAAAATTTGCTAGAACTCTCATACACAGAGTGAATGATTATCTATTAAAATGTTGATTCTCACACAGGGTATGACCCACATGAGCATGGGGATTGACAGCTGGTTATTTCACATAAATTATTAAGATGCAGTAATGTATGCAACTACAATAATAATGAATGCATGAAAGTATGATTGTGGGTTAGTTTTAATTAAATCATCCATGGATCATCCCATATAATTGATGAGTTGACCTCATCAATGGAGAATCCCATCTTCATAACCCCACTATCTTGTAGCCTTCGTGATTTGTTGTTGCCTACTAAGCTACCTCTCTTCTTCACAAGATGCAGGGCATATTTCATTAGCCACGATCTATTCATGATCCTACTCATCACATATTTTAATATTATTTTTGATGCTTTTATCCTATACTCCTTGGTCTCTATCAACTATGCCTTCAATAGATATATGAGTTCTGATTGTGCATCAAGGAAAGAATAGTGTATGTTTGCGCATTCCCTCAAGAGTTGGATCTCTTGCTCAACCTCCTAGAGTTTCTTGGCGTTGATAGATTTTCTCTTCTTCCAGCTGACATCAAAGCCTCAATCATATTCTTATGTTTTCATTATCATTTAATATAAAATTGGAATATGCGGAAATCAGGCATCCACTCCTCCAACGCATTGTTCATGCATTTGAGAACGATGTCTCACTATCTGGTCTATCCACTATTCATCTGGGGCATCCTTGCTAATGCGCTTGATCAATTCCCATGACCAGTGATGGATTTCCATTCAATACTCTCCATCAAAATCAGTTTTGTACTGGTCCTCTAGGTTGGTAGGACCACATGCTAGGAATGCTTCTAGATTTTCAGTAGCAGGATCTTCCTCTAGTATCATTTCAGCTAGGAGAGGCCCACATAAGGTGGTTGGTTTTTGTCAATGGATTCCACCTCGATGATTTCCAGTTCAGTCACATTGGTAACCACACATGTGGTCAAAGCTACCATGATTTTTTCCACAAAAAATGACATTCCCATCATGAATGGAGAATTAGGATCCCCATCCATCATTGTCACAATAGACCATTCCATTTGGAGAACTATTCAATCATAGTGGGTTGGGCTCAATAGACAACATTTATGAGTTATGTGGAAGAGAGTACATGGAGAGGTGAAACAATGGGTGTCTCTCTCAAGTGGTTGTTTCCAGAATCCCAGGATTCGACCCCCCATATATGGTCGAGAACTCCAAATTCTCCTAGAGGACCTCCTTGGGTGTTTTATCCCTACAAGATTATGCAATCACCATTGTCCTAGGAACAGGTCCTGATGTTATGTGTTCTATTATAATGGAATGGTTTTCACATAAATTATTCTCATTCCTGATGAAAATTTCAATTGATAACGAATAGATGGCCTGAATGAGGACCACATAATAACCGTTTAGAATTTACCTCATGTTTTTTGAAAATCTCTTCCAGCTCTGAGCCAGCATCCTCGCCTTACTCCAAAGGGCTCCCCCTATCAGGTGCTTCTCCCCAGTAGGACCCCTTTGATTCCTCCGGTAAATTGAAACACTCCCTTAGCTCAGAAGCATCTGGTTTAGGTGGGACAGTATGATTGAGAATTACAATAATTTTGTCTGTCATTAGACATGTAGTACCCCTAGAATGCAAGAAGACCTTTATCTTGAAATTGTATTAACCCCCTTCGGTTTGAGACACAAGAAATCCAACCTCGGTATGGAAGAACTCTAATAGATCCATACCATGATTATTGAGTTGATCATATATCTAACAAAGGCTTTGAAATTGATTGTTAACTTCATAGTTGTCACAATCCTTGATAAGGACAACTTTGAGAGGCCTGTTTATGTGGAGTATCCATTTCCCATGATCTCTGGATGGGATTCTTCTCTTCTGGACCTGTTTAGCTAGGTCGTCCAAGACTATCACTTCTACCTCACACTCCCTCAGTATAGGCCTTCTGATCACTGAAATTTCCACAACACTACTACTAATATGTTCATTGAATCCATATCCACACCATGTTCTTTCAACTTTTCGACCACGAACATGAGGTTGATGGGTCACCCCATCACTGCCAAAAAATGGTTCATTACTTGAGTAACTCCCTCGCATAGAATACATCCCATCTCTTAGATTATACCATGACCAAATCATAGGAAGTTGTGGTTGGAGGCGGTTCATTCCACATTTTTTCATCCTCTAGTGTAAACATAATCCAAATATACCATATATCGCATAAATTATCCTTGTGGAATACACCTTTGTTGACTTGTGGGGAAATCATCTCCATGAACGGGAACTTCCTCGCAGAGCAATGCATGGTGTATAGATTGAAGATATTCTCACGGTCTACCAATGAAACTCAAACTCCACCTCAGAAGGATAGAAGATAAGACTGATTCTCTTTAGTTCCCTGGCCATCATGAATGACTACACCTGTTGGCATGGGAAATGGATGGACGATGAAATCATCTGCCTTCCAGATTCTATTCAACATGAGTGGTGGAGTCTGGTTATCCATAAATCTCCCCACATGATTCATGATGGCTGGTTATAATTCTTATCTAGGATGAGAAATAAGGTTTGGATATTCGTATATTCTCACGTGCACTTCTATCCATCCATACAAGAAATGGAGTGGTTTGTATACCCATTGTGGCATCTTCCCTCAAATGATGTTCAACAACACCATATACAGCTGGTCCAACCCCCAGATCCCCAGTTTGAAATGTTTCCTCATCACTAGCATGAATTCCAAAATTAATGTTCTCGGTCATGAACTCGTGTTTGTGTCCCTAACTAGAAACAACCATATGTAGATAAGCACATAGATAATCCCATATATCATAACCACCCATTATTTATTGGTGTTTCCAATGTACCCTAATAGAATTTATTATATATCCTATAAGAGTATCTAGAAGGAATTCTACTTGAAACTTTCGGCTCACAATGGACAAGTGGGTGGACTGACTAGTAGATTCATGGGTGTCTCCTCCACTTTAACAGCTTGCTTTGGTGGGAAGGTAATGAAATTCCAAACCCCGAACATAAATAGGACATACCTCACCAACTTCTTGTCCTCACTTAATAAGAAGATCCATCAAAGCATTTTCCATCCATGAAATTGGGTTTGGAACCTACCATGTGTTCTCCATACGATGGAACTGAACATATAACCCCATATAGAATTAGAATCCTTGAGATCTTTTGAAGGTCCCAGAGGCTGATGCCAACCTCACTATGATGAAGATGGATGTGTTGGTCCATGATGAATATATTTTTAGTAAATCTCATATCATGTAATTAGGATGGTAAATGTGTAATTGGGAGGCCCACAAAGCTTCATATTTCCCCAATCGCTTCACCTCGGCCTCAAATTCCTCATAGGATGCACAAACATAGTAAGCCATGGACTAATCCTTTGTGATGTTTCCTCCTAGAGCAGCTCCCAATAATCATTCTTCCCCTTATCTACATTCCCTAAATCCTTCTTGAGGTTAGTATGGCACTGTGGGGGAGAATCATCTTGTTGAATTTCATTCCCATAAATTTTATTGATATGATTTTATAAACAATATCCATTAACAGGCATGAAATCCTCCCATGTGTGACTATTGGTATCCCCGAACCACCAGCGCTAACATGGAATACAACTGAACCAGTAATCTTGTTCATGCCTACATTCTTTAGGGATGAGAACTTCATCCCTCAGACCATGTCGTTTCCAAGGCAGTCTCTTACATAGAGGATAGTTCATTGTTCTTTCTAACAAAATTTCCTTTAGGGATTCATGATCTAAATTGATTCACCCATATTCCCCGATGCCCAAATTATTTTCCATATCTTCCCTTTGGGAAAAAATTGTGACCCCCCCCCAAGAAGCTTCATGGTAGTCCATTTTGTCCTAATACATTATAATTTTTTCTAGTTCCCAGATCTTGGTTGAAAAGTTTGATTGCAGAGCTCAGTTGCAAAGTTCATCGAGATAGATCACAAAAAAAACTCACAGATCACAGGATCGCAGATTCTATGGACTCACTATGCGGTGTAGAGTAAAATGAACCCGGATTCAAAATTACATTAGAGGGGCATCGGGAGCATTTTGATTCAAGAGCTCAATCATGAAAACATGGACTAAGGTTTAGAAATAAGATATGTGTTATCCCTCTCTTTATAGAAGAATACCCCCACACCCTGGAACATCATGGAGCACATATCCATTGGGATAATCACTGCTCCTTTTTCATGGCTAGCTCTGTAGTGTTCTCAAACTACACTTTGTACTCCCTAGTCGTGGTATTTCTTCATGATCTGATAAAATATTGGGGATCTTCCCTTAAAATAAAATCATTTTTTTACCATCAGAAACCATTATTAGAAGGGAATTTTTTGGAGTCAAAATATAGACCTTACAATAATAAGCAAAAAACACTAATATGGGTCAAAAGGGGCTTCTTCACAATGTAGCTTTGTAAATCCCACCAGCAACACATCCAGTGCAATGATCAGTGTTGTCTTTGCGAACACCGTAGAGAAAAAGGGATGGTTGACTCTGCAAGTTAGATGAAAATGACAGAAGTCAATGCACTAAAGATGGAATGATGTTCACCTCATCTAGTCCCCTAAACATGACAGAAGCCTCTATAACCACTGCATATGGAATGAAGGAACCCTCTTCCTTATAGAGGGTATGATAATCGACTTTAGAACCCTGAGAAAATAGAAAAAATCATCATTATGGGTGAAATGTGTGAGTTTTTTCATGTCACCTCCTTGGCCCATTATGCCCGCTAACACCAAAAAATACCCATCTCCCCCACAACTATAAAGGATAAGGGGTCCAACCATTCACTGTTCAAATTCCTAAATAACGAAGAACCCTTTTCTCTGCAAACCAATTCAGAAAATGAATCATATGATGTAATAGATCATTACAAAACCCTTTTCAAATTTCTTAATATTACCCCTTCTTTGAAGAAGGATTCCCTTTGTGAAGCCTATGGTTAATTGAAATGGAACGATTCCCCGTTGGGTAATGGGGACTTGACGAACCACCCAGGCTTCATGAATCTACCTACAGGAACTTTTGAACCCAATTCTTTGATGGGTCGCTATGCTTCACATGCCCTGTGTTATCTGAATCCCTACATCTACAAGCCTTATGCATTGTGAAGCCCTATCATCTGAAAATCCCTATCTTCTATGAGACTTGTTCACTGATAAGCCAAATTATCTACAATCCCTTATCCTTTGTGAGCCCTAGATCTTTTCAAATCCTCTCTCTATAAGTCATCTTACTTAATGAACCACTCTTTCGTACAAACCCCTAGGCTTATACAATGTGATTACTAAGTCCCTCGATTGGTAGTCCATGTTGTGTTGCCTTGCCTCATGCCTCTTCGAATAGGACCACTAATAGATATGGCTTCATAACATAACCACACTAATGTGATCCCCTCAATGGATCACTATACAACCTCACAGATATGTATTTACAAGTGCCTTCCAGTCACATAGGGTTTCAGGTGCACCAGTAGTGTCTGTCCTTGGGCTGAGGAGTGAATCCTGAACATCTAAGTAGAATGATGTGAAAAATCCAAGAACCACATCCACAATACATGTCATTAAACTATGATCATTGAAAATGTGACAAGCTTGGGGAGGTTCGTGAAGGGGTTGGGCACCAAAACCATATCACTCCCCTCCCCCTCTGCACTTTGTTGTCGTGTGTACCTTGGCCAACCTATGTTTAATCCCCGAACCAACTTATCGACATTATCCATTTATGTTTACCATATTCCCTTCATACATCAATTCCCCTTCTCAGGCTTCTTTCCTTGACTATATCCAAATATTCTTCCCTTGGGACACTAACCATGTGTAAGCCCCACTCCATTTCTTGTGGATACACCATTAATGACATGATCGTCAGGTCTTTGTGGTTCTGGTTTCATAGACTGAGAACATGTCTCACGGGCTTAGAGTTAGCTTCATCCATGACATCCTCTATGGGACCACCTAATATTGTATGCCCCATACAATTTTTTCCAAACTATGTGGACTTTGTTCATTTCCATTTTTGAGCAGGGTACATAGGAAGACTCCCTGAGGTTCACGCCCATCACCCATCAGACATGAACACTTCATGTTGGTTTTCCCTCATACCTCATGATGTTAAACTATATTTACATTTATTCATTCATGATGCTAAACTCTATGCATTAGAACTATGTGGGCTTTGATCATTGCCTTCTAAACTGGATATGTAAGAAGCCTCTTCGTTTTTCAATCCTAGCCAATGGTAAACATTGGGTCCCATTTTATGGGACCCACCCATCCTCTAATCTTCCCTTTGTGGTTTCCAGATCACCCTTTATGGTCTGATATCTTCCCTCTATGGGACACACCACCTTAGATCCATCCTTATTGGGCGTCTCGATCAACCCAATTAGTAAACCTTCCATGTGCTCCCACTTAGGGATATACCCACCTGATCCACTCTCATTAGTGTTCTGATTAGTGTGATCCATCACTGATAGATGTTAAACTCACGACATGCCCCATGTTAAACATGGGAAGTCGAGGAAATATATTGGGTCATGCCTTAGAAATATAATTCCCCTCATTCGAAGTGGGATTCCTTAGATTTCTATGAACTCGAGAAGCCCTGTCATAAGTGAAATAAATCCATTTGTACTAGTGTTTCAGCATCCATACATGCCAACGATGCCCGAGATGACTACGACCCTAATTGAAGGTTACTGCTCTGACATGACCCCATGTAATATCCTAAATGAAGATGTGTAATTAACCGACGTCCATAATGATATAGAAATGGGAAGACTTTAGCAAACAACGACTTAATATTTAAGAGATATACGGGCTATGTAGCGAATTTAGAGGATAAATCCCTTAAAGGATAGGCCGAAATTCCATCATCCTATTTTTATCCAGGTGAAAACATCTACGAGGTTGTGATTGATGCTTCCTGACATTGGAAATTGGGAATGTAAGTCTAAAAATAGATGCACGTACTCCTTGACAGACGGATACATGTGCCCTTGCGAAAGCATAGAATATGATAGAAAAATATGCATATATTTTATTATAAATATAATTACATTATTAAAATTATCAAATATCAAAATCATATTATCAATATGAATGTAATCTGTGAGAATAAATTTATCCCCCACTGAAAATGGGAAAATGGACCTCTTAAACGAGGCTAAAATCCACTAATTGTAAAAACATTTAAGTACCCTGATTAAAAACATAGTTTTGGAAGCTTTTTGAGACTCTTTAGCCTCTAAAAATGTGATAGAGTTTTACCATGTGTCACTAGGGTATAGATCTCATCGTAGAATTTTATTTTAAAAGTTTTAGAGCACAAAAGATTACCCGGAACAAAAGTAATGGCTGTTTGAAGTTTGACTTACGTTTTCCACTTATTTTATATCTTTTATTTATTAATTTATTATTTTTATTTTAAAATTTATATTAAATTACTATTAATAAATAAATGTTAGAAAATCATTAGTTAAATATATTTTGTAATAATTTTATAAGCCCTTTTTAGTAAATATCTTATATTTTAAGTGTCAATTACAATTTACCTAATCTTAAACAAATATATATATATATATATATATTAAAATATAAATATATTTATATATTAATATATTATTTTCATTAACTTTTTTTTGAAATATACCATTTAGAAACTCTACTTAAAAGTTTCTCAAAAAGGGTTTCTTTATCAGCGCTTCAAAAAATTACCTGTAAACACCCCCTTTATCATCCCTTTCTAACATGTGTTGAAAAAAGACCCTATTTATCAATTTTTTTTACAATAAATAAAAATGGGTGGACCATTATCACCTCTATTTAAAAATAAATGATAAAGGCCCCCCTTTAAAATTCCTTTTCAAGCACTGTTGAATACCCGCTTTAACAATGCTAAAAAAACGTTGTTAATAACCCCATTTAATAGTGCAAATAAAGCGGGTCTATAGAAGTTCTAGATAAACCGTGATTCATATAAGTGATGTGGTGAAGATCCCACTTTAATACATTCATTACAGGTTTTAGATTTATTACACAACCCAAACATCCATATTCTTCATTCCATTGGTCCATAATCTGGGACCATAAAATGGAGTCTAGGTATATTCTTTATAATGTTAAATGGGGTTTTCTTGTCCAAACCATAATCAATTTTCAAATATTCCTAATCTTCATGGTTCGCTTTATCCCAAGTATTTCTAGAATCCAATTCCCCAAACTCTTTCCAGAACAATGTGTTTCTTTATTACCATTCCCATGGGATACGTAGTGATTTAGACCATACGTCTCTTGGAAAAATTGATATTTCATAGAGATTCCCCCTATTACCCATGGTGTATTTAATCCAATATTCCCTTAAGGGACTGAAATGTCTGTATAAGATCCATTTATATTCATTGACCCATTAGCAAGATGGGTTTCCTTCATAACTTAATATGATAAAGAAACAACAAGTATGATAATGGTCATGACCCACAAACATCCTGCAAAAAAAATTGTTAAATTGTATCTTTAACCCATATAAATTTTTTAATCTTCAAATCATACGATTACTTGATTCGATATCCTTTCCCCAGAGGATATCCCCAACCTGCATCAGTCTTTTATCATGTTGTATTCCATTACAATGTTTCAATTGATACACATTCCCATATGATATGTAGGTATTATAGGATCTCATAAACTTGGTCCATCCTCCTTTGTTGACTCATTACGAGGACATTCCTTCTAGAGAATCATGAAATTGGATTGCATATGTTTTTTAGGTTTTTTATGGTAGTTGGTTTCTTTAGACCTCTATTAAAATCATGTTAACACTACATCATGCCACAATATCTTCCTTGAGAATCCCATACACAATTAATCCACGCTCTTGAACACTAAACTAGTATCCCCCCTTTGGTCAATGGTACATGACCATAAACCAATAGTTTATCCTATGGTTGTAGATTTTTGAATTAAATCTTTTAGTATCCAAATTCTAAGTTATATAACATTAAAAGGAAATGATAAATGTTCTAAGCACTTTATATCTACGTATTGACTTACACTGTATCAAATCTGGATATATAATATGATAAATATGAGATTAATGAAACATAAATCCTTCTCACATGATGTTAAACTGTAGTATTACCATATATAAACTTTGATTCCCTATATGAAAAGTATTTTTTGAATAAAAATATTGAAACCATAAAAAACTAGGATGAATTATATGATAAATATGAGGTGAACTAAACTATTTTCCTTAGAACATAATGAAAAATTACAGCCTTAACCCCTAAAAGATTTTGTTTCCTCATATGAAAACTATGGGATAAAAAAAACATCACAATCAACACATGATATTAAATAGTAGTACAACATCATATAAAATTTGGGTTCCTCTTAATAATATATGATTCAATATTCTTTCCTAATAGGACATCAACCATTCATAGGACATCAACCATTCATTGTCGGTCTCAATCCAAGCCATGTTCTAGAATAATGTATATATTGGTATCAATTCCCATGGGATACATAGTTATTTTAGTATATCTAATTTTTTATTTATCCTGTAAATGACCCGTGTCAAGATATTTCCTATCTAAGAATGTCTTTATCCTCACTTACCTACATATTCATCAAGTTCCTTTGAGAATCTGGGAGAATAGATCATAGGGATCTAAATTTTCCATCTTGTACTCTCCATAGTTCATCATTATATCATTATTATTAATTTTATTTAGATAATCCTCATTCTCCTGATCTAAATAGAATTCCTCAGGGAAGTGGTTCATGAAAAAAATGGATGACCTAACATATTAGGATCCATACTTAATGGATGTTTGGTAAAAAGTTGTAAATTTTGTGTCGTAAACATAGTAAATGGTCCATCCTTCATTTTTTACCATATTCTTAATCGACACAAAGATAGAACTTTTGTTTTGAACGTGGTAAATATGTTTCCAATAATCATCATTAATTCCTCATTTACTATCAATGACTTGTAATTCATGGTCACCCTCATGGGATTTTTTAGTCACTTTCTACCTTCATTATATTCTCACATTAAAAACAAGGGAACTCCATACCACTCCATGATTCTCACATTAAGTGTGAAACACACTTTCCAGGGACCTAGGATGGCTGTTTTCAAAACTAAATATTTAGATGCACATGTTCTCGTCACATGGTTTGAACACTATGACCATAAACAATGACACCATGTTTAAGAATAATGATCTTTGTGCAAGTCACCTAGGGAATGTGTTATGTGGCATCATGCTTCCTTGGTACTCAATATGCACTAGAGTTTTAAATATACCATGCTACACATATCCTTTTGGGATTTTAAACTAATATTCTGAACACTACACTATTAAACTAGGTTCCCAAGTCCTTGTATCATGACCATAAACAATGTGTAAGATGTCTCTAATACATTCTGTGTGGCAGGGCCTGCAAGAATACCAATTCAATTAGGGTTATATATACCCTACATTACACATATCCCTTTGAGATTACAATCAGTATGGTCTAATAGTCAGGATATTAATATATGTCAAACTCTTCCCAGACATTATGTTTATATATGGACTCCTAGGAACTCCATTTTTGTAGGATTTGTGTCCTCCGACGTCATATGATCCCTTATGGGTGGAAGGAACCCTTAGGTCCATGGTTTATGATAATAAACTATCTCCAAATATATGGATAAAGAATTATGACATTAAACATGGAATAATGTCTCATGAATGCTGAAAGAATAGAATTTACAACTTCATTGATAGACTAGTATCACCATAAAATAAAAAATGCAAAAAGAAAAAATGTTCTTCATGTTTAAAACCTATAGGGTACACAAAACAAAGAGTCTGAATTACCCCATCCTATTGCTCTCATAACATAGGAAAATATAATATAGCCAAATAAATGAGTTATAGTGAATGTTGGGACTCACTCTGGATCCCAACAAAAACCTAGTTGTGGTCGCTGAATCGATCTATTAAGTAAGAGCCATATCTTAAGCTCTATTTGCCTCAGGAGCCCCAATTGGGACCAACACCATTTTGTTTCTATACGATGACCCCACAACATTGGATTTGAGGGTGTTATTCACATCAGTTCACACATACAATTCACAATAATTTATTATATGTATCATCATCATCACCATATGACATTAAACAACATGTACGTCATACTCACCGCAAGACATTAAAAATTAATTTACATTATTTTCACTGTATGATGTTAAACTTTTTGTAGATCATTCTTAATATATGATTTTAACTTGTGTTTCCATCATCATCATTTCATATCATTAGACTATTATAATTCTTAGGTCCTTCCATGAGAAGAAAATTTTACCATTTGTTTTCGGTCACCAACCACATCATTCATATTAATCAACATCAAATGGAATCGAAGATAATGGTCACCTTGGAAGATGATTCAAACATTTTTCATAAAAAATTCCTATTAATGATCGTAAAATCCATGTTCGTATATTATAGAGGGTGTTGAAGTCCATTTGTGTATTTTATCACATCATACACTGACTTTAAATCTCCCTAATGTTGGAACATAGTCAACATCAACATCTAAATGCCCCCCACCCACAATGGAATTGTAATATGATCTATTGGATCACATACCATACATGGAACATGCCATGAAATAATTATGATGTCATTTTAATATATCTCCCATTATTTGAACATGGAAATCTATCAACCCTTATTTGTTATTAATATCCATGGAAAAATGGTATTGCATTCCATGTTTCAAACATCATACGTAGTCATCTTCCAAAATCATGCCACACCATTTTTATCCAAATCCAATCCGTATAGATTAACACTCATCATCATCCCTATGTTGAAGTTGAATTAAACACCCTTTGTGGTTCCATTCGTGCAATAGTGCAGGTTGAGAATGCGAGTCGGGTGTGTAGTGAATCGTACTATCCAACCAAATCATTCTTGTCCATGACACTCCTGGTGGTCAATATAGATGTTTAGATTTGAGTTTCAGTACATTTCCTGAAAATATCATACAAATGAGTTATAAAATGATCATCCCTACTTTATCACACTAGTAATGAAATAATTTTACATACATATTAATCATTAGTTTTCTTATGAATGTTATTAAAGTGTGGTAGAAAAGTGTAGGGAAAAAAATGTCCAAGCATATGAGGATTTAGTACCAAAAAAGACAACAATTCTTTGAGAGGTACATAAACACATTGGATCCACTCTTTTTATCTTATAAAATCTTCCCTAGGGATCTACATCGATGATCAACTACTCTAGACTAGAAAGCCTCTTGTGTCTGTTCTCTTGCACCTATTACATCCTTACATGCTCAAACTCTTCCTCCTCATCCATAGGGAGATGTCCAATGACCCTAATTCATACCAATCCATGGTTAGCATGGAAGTCAACTACAGTGATAAAATATATTATTATCAAGCATTGTACACCACCAGTTGGTCCCTCAACTTCCTGATGATCTTGGGTATTGATGACGACTGCATGCACATTCAATATCTCTTTTTATTATAGATTTTCAAGAATATCCACAGGGATGTTCTTGGTGTCATCTGATCATTATCGATTCTAGTTAATATAAAACTTTTGAATTTACTCATGAACACACTTGGGAGGATAGTCACTGAATAGAACATAAGGGTTGATAGAATCCACCCCCATGGTGCCCATGATTCAAAACTGGTGGTGGAGTGACCATATCCAACTCACTAAATGTTTCTATGATGTGTTGTTAATGAAGATTCATATCATCCACCACGCTCTGTGTTGGATGATTTGATTCTATAAATTAACATCAAAACTGAAATTTTCAGATTCCTCATATGTGATAGTTTCATACTCTAGGATTTCGTTATGGAGAGAAGCTTCAAGGAATTCATTTGGGGTCTTATTAGATGGGTTGGCATCTAGGATGATAGAATATCCAACTTCATCTAAATCATCTTTGGAAAAACAATTTTCCAACATCCAACTCCACCTCCCTATGAATATTGTATCATCTATTTATTTTTATGAAAAATATTTTTAAATAATCTAATTTCATTAATAGAATTCATAGAACAATAAACCATGTTCAACTAGTATTACACACAACACCATCTTAGATTTTGTTACACACAACATTGTGTTTTTATGAAACATAATTTAATTATTATTATTATTGAAAATAGAAAATTATAACCTATAATATATAATGATGGGTATGAAAAAGATTAATTGAAATATTAAAGTATTGTTTTCACATTTAAAACCCCTTTTAAATTAACATGAAATATATTTTTTAAAATATTTTAAATGCACAAAATTGTGTTTGATACCAATAAAGTAAAAAAAACTATTTAAATTATACTAATTAAATAAATATATACATATAATTCAATATAATTTTTTACATTCAAACTATGTTTTTTCTAGGCATCATATAAATTTTTTTTTGATGTATGCTAAAAAATGTATTTTTCTACAAGAAGTATTATAACCATTTAATGGGGTACATGTTATTAAAAACATTTTTATCAATTTTAAAAATTATATTTTAAAAACTAAAATTCTTATTTAAAATATTAATAACAAATTTTTCTTTGGTTCAATTTTTTTATTTTTTTGATTAGTTTCATTCTTTGATGAAAATTGAAAAATACTGAATTATATTTGAAAATAGATTTTTCTTCAAAATAATGTATATTGTTAAATTATATTATTTCATTGTTTTAATGTATAATTTTATCAATTATATACCAATTAATCAAATCTATGTAATTTTAATAACTTTCACATATAAATGTTATATAAAAACATTCTAAATTTTAATAATTTTTAACTAATGGACACATTGTTTTATCTCGTATGTGGGAATTATTTTTAATGAATTGATGAAAATTATTTGAATGGTATTTTAGAAAATTTATTCCTTATTTGGAATCAAAATACCTAAATATATAAATAGGGCCATTTTTTACATATATGAATAGTTATTTCCGTAACTTTTGTTACCATGGTAAATGGTAAATTAGTTAATTTATGTTGAAAATAAAATTATTTAAAAAATGAAATGTCCTCAACACAAGAAAATATTTTATTTGTTAAATATTTTTATATCCTTAATACCTGGGGATATAGATTATTTTTTTAATGGATAATTTTCGAAGAAAATGACTCATATAATATTAAAATCGAAGAAAGACATGAAATGGAAATTTTATTTCCTTAAATATCACTTATGTGCCCACTAGGGGAAAAATGATTGTTCTGAATGAATATAAAAGTGAATTTTTAAATAATAAACATATTTTATTTATATAGATTCATTTATTTTGTTTTGGGCTACTAAAGGAAGGTTATGATTTTTATAATTTTTTATTTAATGAAAAAACAAACATGTCATTTTCATGTTTTAAATAATATATCATTTTAAGACAAGGATACCCAAAAGTAATATTAGTATATAAATATTATTTTGAAATATATAAGATATATCTTTATCAAGGTACTTCATTTTATATTTTTAGTGAATAAATAAAATTATATATATATATATTAAATAAACACATAGTACTTATGTTGTAATTATTTTTTATTATAAATATCCAAAAATGATAATATAAATATTAGAATAAATATAATTTGATTTAATTAATTTGTTAAACTGATTTTCAAAAGTCCCTCAAACTCATAGGGATATATTAATAAATTTTTAAGGTAAATTTTTATCTAGATTTTTTAAAAATTCCATGTAATAAATAGTTTGAAAATTGAAACTAATGATATTTTATAATAATAATAGATTATTAAATAATTGAAAAAATAGAAAATATATTTAAAATTTATAAAATTATTATATGGTCTAAAATGTTATAGAATATTCATTTATAATTTAATTGAAATAAGATAATTATAAAATTTCAAATGGTTAATATAAAAAAAATTATTTTGGTTAAAATTGATATAGGTTAACTAAGGGTTAACCAAAATGATAAGGATTAAAATAACAGAATAAAACGTGTCTAAAATATATTTTATGATGATATAAATACCTAATCAGAAATAATATTCGAATACATGGACTTTATGAGGTATTTGTATTGAGATTTCATTTATTAAAAATTATTATGTTGGAAAAATTCCAAAGGTTCTCCCTCACATCAATTTTAAATGGGAACGTCCACCCTCTAAACATCACACTGAGTTAACAAGATAGACCATTACCTATCAATTTATCTTATAAAATTATATAAAATAACTCTGTTGGGGTTATTATTCTATATATTCTAACACTTTTGTCATTTTGTAATGATCAAAAGGATGTTCTCTGAAAAATAGGTAATCATCTTTACCGACTCTTTCTACATTATTTCTTATTATTCACCTTTTTAATGAGTTTTTTGAATTCTAAAGTAATAAATACAGAAATAAATATATCATTATATGATTTTATGATTTTTTAACAACTATATTCCACTTTTTATCCTTCCTATGAAAAATTAAATCACCGCACTTGATTATGTACGACTTATCATCTCTATGTAGTAGAGTAATATGTTGTTCATCACCACTTTCTTTGGATGGGTATAATGATGGAAATAATATATATATATATATATAATAATTATAACATTATATTTGTATTTTTGACAAAATATATACCATCCACTGCATCACCATTTGACTATTAAGGAAATGATACCATCGCTTGTGCGTACATTCGACCAACCATATCCACGACGAGATACAACTCATTTTATATGATAACATTTAATGAATGATTATATATACATATAAAATAAATAGATATGATATATATTACACTTAATATCAATTTGGATATGATCTAACTATATCTTATTCATAATAATGGGGCTTATACAAAAATTTCCTTGGAAGATAAATTAGGTAACACCCGAAAGAAGGGTAATAATGAAATATTATTAACAATATTTTTTTAATACAGTATAAAAAGATCATATGTGATACCATATATATAAATATATTTATTTTATAAATTAATAAGATTATTTAAATCATTATACCAGGGTTTAGGATATGTAAAAAAATCTTATCTAATGTACGGGTAAATTTCACGATATCATTTTTTCAATATTTGTTATATATAAGTATCTACTAGGGAATATTTATGTCTATATTTCATTAAAATATTTACAAAATATTTCTTATATTCTTCTATAATTGTTAAAACATATTTTTCCATATTTTTTTTACTTTTTCTAAATGATTTTAATGGTATATTTTCATCATTTTTTAAACTAGGTACTTTGTAATGTTTTCCGCAAACGTTTGAAAGGGATATTTGTATCTTATGTAGAATGAACATATTTTCTTACATTTATGAATCCTTAATTACTTTAATTTTACATTATAGTCATATAATGTAATTTTTTATGAAATGTTTTATTTAAAATTTTGATGTATTTTAATAAAAGAATAAAAATATATAGAAGAAATGATATTTTCCCCAAAAATTATTTTTATGTGATCTCTCAAAATTATTTTCCATCAATTAAAAAATTAATTTATGTTATTTTATGGTATATTTGGAATATTTTCCATATATATTACACCTATTAATTATAAGGTTGTTTTATTTTTTTGATGGAATGATGTTTATGAAACCCATTTCATTAAATGGGTTATGATATGATGAAAGATTTAAGTTATTATGGAACACATATGTATAGATTTAATTATATGATGTTTGGGAAATATATCACCCCAAAATACATTGGATAAATATTTATGTGTCATGATATTTATAGGGGTATAATTGGATGTAAACCTGGTTCAGTAATATATGGGTGGAATAAAAAGTTTAATAGTTAATTAAAAGAATTTGTACACTATGATGGCCTTAGAAATGAGCCTTGACTAATATTGAAATGATTTTCTATGATTATGTGTATTTCCCAATTTCAGGTCTTATTTTTTTCTCTCATTGAATATTTTATATGATTATTTATAATAATATATGATTTGTTATAAGACATAATATCATGATATTTTATATATATGATAGGATTTTCAAATGTTTTCTTTATATTCATATGATTTATGAGTATGTTATGATTGATATATCTTTTTGTTACACTTAATGATCATCATAGCTCACACTTTTCATATTTTTTATTTCCCGAGGATATAAAAATTTATATTAAATAAGATTTTTCATAAAGTGGTCTACTTATGATGGAATAAGCAGGAGACGATGTAGATGTTTAATGATTAAGTTTTTTTAGTTTCCTAATTTCCAAATACACTAAACCAGTATATTTAGGTTGTGGTTTTATTATTTTATATAATGAGTATTATTTTATTTTATATGTAATACCTATTTATGTAATGTACATCCCCTTATAGTTAGAATCAGATCATTGGTTAAGTTTAAATATTGTATCTTGGATGATAAAACCATAGTAAGAACCCATAGGATAAGTATATGTATAAGATACAATAATAGGATTTTGGAAACAATCACAAATAACAAAGGATAAGTCCTAATAATTTTTAAATTTGAAATTTTATAAGAATTTTTTATTATTATTTATTTTTCCCACTATGATTATTGTTTCTCACTCTGTGATTTTTGGTTTTAGTCAATTGTTGAAACTCGAAGGAAATAAGACAATGATGAATGGGATGAGCAATGCAATTATTGTTCTCATACGTAACTGAATTTTATACAAGATAGAATAAGAAATAATGTTTCTATTCTCACATAACCTTCTCAAGATATGAGTCATGATGGACTTCCAAATGGGAATATGCAGGAACCGTATTCTATTGAGTCCTTCTTGAGGCAGAAACTATGACGCCCCGACCCTGGTAGCCCGGTGCCGGTGCTTAGGTTATGGTGTGTAATTTATTTCGCACAAATGAAACAAATAAGTCACACATCATAACCCATCAAGAGGAACTTTATGGTTTAGATCTTGGAGAATCAGGGGAAACAACTTTGCTTCTTCATTTTCTGAGCTAGGAACAAACATCCAAGTCTTGGAAATGCTCTATCAACCTATAAAAATTTAACATAAAACATAGGGTGAGCATTGAAATACTCAGTAAGGGGTTTTTGAAAATACTTAAATACAGCTTTTGAAAACTACGTTGAGAAATACTTTTCCATACTTAGAAAATTTCTTAAAATAAAAACTTCAAGACTAAACAAAGGTTGATACATCAGAGTTAAAGTACTTCATACGTATGCACTAAAACACTTAGCGGTAACTCACTTAGCAAACAAGATAAGTATAGTAATAAAAAGGCATGGGTTGCACGATGTAAAGTGTCCATAAACAAGAAAAGTGGGTATAATCAATAAGATGAAAATGTCATCAGATTCGCACACAAGCGCATCATCTACACAAAATATGCACATTATGACATGATAATTGAAATACAACATTTGAAATGACGTTATGGAAAAGAAATTGGTCATGCATCAACATTGTCATATCATATGTCTTGTGCTTCTTCTTTTTTTATCTGATACTCATAGGTAAGGTTCTATAACCAAGGTTATTCCTCTAATAGGAATAAACACTAGGTTGGTCATAAACAAAGAAATGCATGCTGAAGGACTCATGGTCTCTGTGTTAAGGCCTTGTTCCATGACCTGAGGATAAAAACCCAATCTGACTGTCTCGATAACTATCGATGCATCGAGGAGCTTACTTTTACCAGTCTCCAACTCGGAGGGCTTACTTTAACCAGTCCCCATCCTGGAGGGTTTTCTTCTTACCAGACCCAATTTCGGGTAGTCCCATACATTTCTCACATGTTGATAGGGTCAGATATTCAAGGTGTCCCATCCACTTTGAATATTTAATTTTCATTTCATATTACCCAAGGTGTCCCATTCCACTTTGGGTAATACCATTTTCATTTCCCATTACCCAAGGTGTCCCATACCACTTTGGGTAATTATTTCTTAGTTCATTATCATGTTGAGTCATATGCATGAACAATATGAATAAGGAAACAATTATATAATTGATTTACAAATACATGTTACGGCAGATAAAATGGAAAATATGGAATAAAAGCAGGCACGGTTAAGAAAGCATACTATTTGCATAGAACAATTATTTAAGCACATAAGATGATGAATGTGTGAGAATTGATCCCAAGGGTTATTAAATGATGAGTTTCTAAAATTCCAGTACATGGAGATGAACTACTTGGCAATAAATATTGTTCTTCACAGGTCACAGTACTTGCAACAAATCTCCATCCGCATATAATTATTGCGGCATGCTTGGTATAAAAATAATAAACACTTGCAATCTTTAAAATTTCGACACTTGGAAATAAACCACTTTAAAAATAATACCTGTCATTAATTAATATTCTTCACTGGTCATAGAATTTGCAGTTACACTCTGCTCACTAAAAATCATTGCAGCGAGTTCTGTATAAAAATAATAGAGGATTTCTACATATTAACATAACCCTTAAACCCCTATCCTTTTAAAATGAGTTTAAAACAGGCATAAGCATATCCTTAAAAAAACATAAATCATTTCAAGGGCAACCTTAGACAAGTTCGTTGCTGTACAAAATTATAAAACAACATAGGAAAGCGCTAAAATCCTACATGCATAAAAATATTAATAACCATTTCTTGAAACTAGGGTTTTCAGATATTAATCTTAAAAACACATACATACATAGGGATATATACACAATATATATAAATAGGGTTTCTCATAAATTAATCATGGTTCACTTGAAATATGAATCCTCTAACAATCTATAATTTACTCAGTTTTAAATAAAATGAACAAAACCATATGGGTTTTAAGTGTTCATGAAACTGTAAATATATAAAACCTCAACTACAACTATTACATATTTGCACTTAACACAAAGACCCGGTTCGCATCCAATATCATTCATAGACAAAGTAAGAATAAAAAACTGATTTATATTGAAATACATAACTAATAAAATTATATAATTATATATATATATAAGGCTTACATAAAGATTGTACACGTTAGGACTTGTTTTAAAAATAACCCCTTTCAAAGGTATAATTCCTATCATAAAATACTGAATTATAAGGAAATCTTAGAAACATAATTTTGTATGGTTTGCATTGGAATATATATATATAAAGTTATATATATACCTTTAACTATTAGGTGTATATATATATATATTCATGTATATAAAAACATGAACCGAGAACCATGGGTGAAAAGAAAACATATAAACGTGGAACCCTTACCGCTCAAGAGAGGAGCTCGCCGGAGGGAGGCTTGCTGGGTGGCCGGAGAACCAGGAGGAGCTTTGGGGGCCGGTGGTGGTCCGGTGAGGTCACGGCCACTTGGAGACGCCGCAAGGCGATGGCCTGGTGTCCAGAAGTGTAGAGCCGGAACTAGTGTGGTCGTGCACAGGGGTGAGGTGCGAAACTGGAGGTGGTTCGTTGTGGCAAGGCGACGGCGAGGCGGCGGCAAGGCTGGTGTCGCGGTGGCACGGGTTGGCTCTATAGGTCCTATTTTCACTGTGGTTTCTCAGTTCTTAAAGGATGATAATCCGGGGAAGGTTAGTCCGAGCCTATGGCGTCCTAGGTAGGTGGTTGCGCGAGGTCAACGTGAGCAGTGGGGGGAGGCGTCTCGGGCAAACCTTGTCTGGTTCGCGGGTCCCCGTCGCGAGGTAGGAGAAGACGTGAATAGCGGTTTTAAAAAAACAAACAAACAAACAAAGGTTGGGATTTCGACCTCGGCGTGATCGGACGAACGAAAAAAAGAGATTTTTAAAACATAACAACGGTAGGGATTGACCATGGCGAGATCGAACGGCTGCGGTTGGGGGTGCGACATGGCCTGGGTTGCATGTTTTAAAAAAAACATTTTCTATAACCATTTAAATTATACTCCTTCACAATATATATATATAACCGGTACATTATAATTTGGAATTTTTAAAAAACATAATAAGTACTTTTAACTCATAATTTTAAAATCCAAAAATCCCATTTTAGTTTAAGTAAACAAATGATACTATTTGATATAACTATTATTTTCTTTTAAAAATATATATATATATATATATATTTAATACAACACTTTTATAATTACTAGGGTCTTATAACCATTAAAATCCAATTTATAACTTACTTCACCTGTTGATTTATAAAATTATGTTTAGAAGACCCATAGTTTTTCTCTAATTCAAAACACATAGTTTTAGAGATCTGAAAAGATACATTTTTTTTAATTATTGCGGATACCGCTGTAGACTTGATGTTCGACACATTTTAAAAATACCATGTTTTCCATCATATAAATATCATCATGATCAAGATAGATTCATTCTCAAAAATATTATTTTATTTTTAATACATGAAGATATAATTCTAATATTTTGTATTAAAAAAATGAAATACCATAATATTATAAAAGCGTTATAAAGACAAATTTTTTTATAAAATGGTGCACTTTATCCATTGGAACCCAACGGTCAAAAAACTGTCATATTCCTTTTAGAGGTCCATTATAAAAGCAAGGGGTAGGATGTTTTATATTTTCAAAACACCGGACCCTTGGCGGATGGCTCTCCTCATACCTCTGGTGCTGAGTGCGTGCGCGGTGATTCTGGCGGTTATACTTTTCACACTGATGGATCCTGAAGATGACGACTATCTGATTGCCCGTGTTGTGGTTCTTTGTAGTCTTGCTGTGGCCGTGTTAGGTCTTGTTCAGGGTACTTTCAATTAGATGGGTCTTGTTGTAATGTATCTTTTAGATATATAACATTTTATCGTATTCTTCATGTTTGATTTCCACTCGAATTCTTTATCAGCACACAAACCATAAAACAAAATAAAACAAGAGATATCATTGAAAAGAACAAAATTGTTTACTTGGACCAGTTTATAAAACCTGGGGCGTTACATTATCCCCCTCTTAAAAGAATTGCGTCCCCGCAATTCGATCGGCATACATACACTGGCTTACTCACACAGCTTCTCTGACACCCTTGGTGATGTCCCTTTACCTCCAAGGCCCATGGAAGAAGTTACTATTCAACTCAATCCCCAGGGCTGAACAGAGCTTGTGGGTCTCCTCTTCCCAAATACATTTTTGGCAAAGTGGATCGTGGTTAAAGCCAAGCTCCCATTTGATACAGGTGGTTTTCCAGAGATGGGAACGAGTGACATCAAGCTTTGCGACATCCGCTTGGATTTGGTCCCTAAAGATCTCTCGAACCATTTCATAATTGAAGGATTCTAGGAAATATCCAAAAGCGCAGAGCTCCCCAAGCATGCTGAAGCACAGGATTTGGTACATAAAGACTGTGTAGAAATCCAACTGCTTTGCAGCTTCTCCAAATGCCGGGAAGGCCAACCATTTATTATTCAAGGTGAAACACAGGAAGAGTCCCTCATAGTACTTCCCTTTATTTTTATAATTCTCGAACACCGCACTAGCCATTAGGTTATACACAACTTCTGACCCTCAGAAGATTCGAAGGACATTCGAGCTTTTTGATATTTCATAGAGGGTTTTTCACGTGAGTCATAAGTTAACAAAAGGTTGGTAACATGTTGAGCAGGATTTTGCTACAATAGTCTCTATGATTTCTGTAGGGAGAGTCAAGAGTCTAGGCATGGTTTGCTGTCTTGCCATCTGAGAAGTTTAAGAACAAACCCTACTTAGTAAAACATTATTAATGTTTTTGTGTTGTCCTAATTTTCCAAGGTTGCCTAAACCATTCCTCTAATACAAACTATGACGCCCCGACCCCGGTAGCCCGGTGCCGGTGCTTCGGTTATGGTGTGTAATTTATTTGGCACAAATGAAACAAATAAGTCACACATCATAACCCATCAGGAGGAACTTTCTGGTTTAGATCTTGGAGAATCCGGGGCAACAACTTTTCTTCTTCATTTTCTGAGCTAGGAACAAACATCCAAGTCTTGGAAAGGCTCTATCAACGTGTAAAAATTTAACATAAAACATAGGGTGAGCATTGAAATACTCAGAAAGGGGTTTTTGAAAATACTTAAATACAGCTTTTGAAAACTACGTTGAGAAATACTTTTCCATACTTAGAAAATTTCTTAAAATAAAAACTTCAAGACTAAACAAAGGTTGATAAATCAGAGTTAAAGTACTTCATACGTATGCACTAAAACACTTAGCGGTAACTCACTTAGAAAACAAGATAATCATAATAATAAAAAGGCATGGGTTGCACGAAGTAAAGTGTCCATAAACAAGAAAAGTGGGTATGATCAATAAGATGAAAATGTCATCAGAGTCGCCCACAAGCGCATCATCTACACAAAATATGCACATTATGACATGATAATTGAAATAAAACATTTGAAATGAAGTTATGGAAAAGAAATTGGTCATGCATCAACATTTCCATATCATATGTCTTGTGCTTCTTTTTTTATCTGATACTCATAGGTAAGGTTCTATAACCAAGGTTATTCCTCTAATTGGAATAAACACTAGGTTGGTCATAAACAAAGAAATGCATGCTGAAGGACTCATGGTCTCTATGCCAAGGCCTTGTGCCATGACCTGAGGGTAAAAACCCAATCTGACTGTCTCGAGAACTATCGATGTATCGATGAGCTTACTTTTACCGGTCTCCAACCCGGAGGTCTTACTTTAACCAGTCCCCAACCAGGAGGGTTTTCTTCTTACCGGACCCCATTCCGGGTAGTCCCATACATTTCTCACATGTTGATAGGGTCAGATAATCAAGGTGTCCCATACAACATTGAATATTTAATTTTCATTTCATATTACCCAAGGTGTCCCATACCACTTTGGGTAATACCATTTTCATTTCCCATTACCCAAGGTGTCCCATACCACTTTGGGTAATTAGTTCTTAGTTCATTATCATGTTGAGTCATATGCATGAACAATATGAATAAGGCAACAATTATATAATTGATTTACAAATACATGTTACTGCAGATAAAATGGAAAATATGGAATAAAAGCAGGCACGGTTAAGCAAGCATACTATGTTCATAGAAAAATTATTTAAGCACATAAGATGATGAATGTGTGAGACTTGATCCCAAGGGTTATTAAATGATGAGTTCCTAAAATTCCAGTACATGGAGATGAACTACTTGGCATTAAATATTGTTCTTCATAGGTCACAGTACTTGCAACAAATCTCCATCCACAAATAATTATTGTGGCATGCTTGGTATAAAAATAATAAACACTTGCAATCTTTAAAATTCCGACACTTGGAAATAAACCACTTTAAAAATAATAACTGTCATTAATTAATATTCTTCACTGGTCATAGAATTTGCAGTTACACTCTGCTCACTAAAAATCATTACAGAGAGTTCAGTATAAAAATAATAGAGGATTTCTACATATTAACATAACCCTTAAACCCCTATCCTTTTAAAATGAGTTTAAAACAGGCATAAACATATCCTTAAAAAAACATAAATCATTTCAATGGCAACCTTAGACAAGTTCGTTGTTGTAAAAAATTATAAAACAACATAGGCAAGCGCTAAAATCCTACATGCATAAAAATATTAATAACCATTTCTTAAAACTAGGGTTTTCAGATATTAATCTTCAAAACACATACATAAATAGGGATATATATACACAATATATATAAATAGGGTTTCTCATAAATTAAACATGGTTCACTTGAAATATGAAACCTCTAACAATCTACCATTTATTCAGTTTTAAATAAAAAGAACAAAACCATATGGGTTTTAAGTGTTCAAGAAACTGTAAATATATAAAACCTCAACTACAACTATTACATATTTGCACTTAACACAAAGACCCGGTTCGCATCCAATATCATTCATAGACAAAGTAAGAATAAAAAACTGATTTGCATTGAAATACATAACTAATAAAATTATATAATTATATATATATATATAAGGCTTACATAAAGATTGTACACGTTAGGACTTGTTTTAAAAATAACCCCTTTCAAAGGTATAATTCCTATCATAAAATTCTGAATTATAAGGAAATCATAGAAACATAATTTTGTATTGTTTGCATTGGAATATATATATATATATATATAGTTATATATATACCTTTAACTATTAGGTGTGTATATATATATATTCATGTATATAAAAACTTGAACCGAGAACCATGGGTGGAAAAAAAACATATAAACGTGGCACCCTTACCGCTCAAGAGAGGAGCTCGCCGGAGGGAGGCTTGCTGGGTGGCCGGAGAACCGGGAGGAGTTTTGGTGGCCGGTGGTGGTCCGGTGAGGTCGCGGCAACTTGGAGACGCCGCGAGGCGATGGACTGGTGTCCAGCAGTGTAGCGCCGGAACTAGTGTGGTCGTGCATAGGGGTGAGGTGCGAAACTAGAGGTGGTTCGTGGTGGCGAGGCGACGACGAGGCGGCGGAAAGGCTGGTGTCACGGTGGCGCGGGTTGGCTCCGGAGGTCCCGTTTTCACTGGGGTTTCTCAGTTCTTAAAGGATGATGATTCGGGGAAGGTTAGGCCGAGCCTATGGCATCCTAGGTAGGTGGTTACGCGAGGTCAACGTGAGAAGTGGTGGGAGGAGTCTCGGGCAAACCTTGTCTGGTTCGCGGGTCCCCGTCGTGAGGTTGGAGAAGACGTGAATAGCGTTTTTAAAAAAAACAAACAAACAATGGTTGGAATTTCGACTTCGGCGTGATCGGACGGACGAAAAAAAATATATTATTAAAACATAACAACGGAAGGGATTGACCGTGGCGAGATCGAACGGCTGCGGTTGGGGGCACGACATGGCCTGGGATGCATGTTTAAAAAAAAACAGTTTTAATAACCGTTTAAATTATACTACTTTACAATATATATATATATATAGCCGGTACATTATAATTTGGAATTTTTATAAAACATAATAAGTACTTTTAACTCATAATTTTCAAATCCAAAAATCCCATTTTAGTTTAAGTAAACAAATGATACTATTTGATATAACTATTATTTTCTTTTAAAAATATATATATATATATATATATATATATATATATTTAATACAACACTTTTATAATTACTAGGGTCTAATAACCATTAAAATCCAATTTATAACTTACTTCACCTTTTGATTTATAAAATTATGTTTAGAAGAACCATAGTTTTTCTCTAATTCAAAACACATAGTTTTAGAGATCCGAAAAGATACATTTTTTTTAATTATTGCTGATACCGCTGTAGACTTGATGTTCGACACATTTTAAAAATACCAAGTTTTCCATCATATAAATATCATCATGATCAAGATAGATTCATTCGCAAAAATATTATTTTATTTTTAATACTTGAAGATATAATTCTAATATTTTGTATTAAAAAAATGAAATACCATAATATTATAAAAGAGTTATAAAGACAAAATTTTTTATAAAATGGTGCACTTTATCCATTGGAACCGAACGGTTAAAAACGGTCATATTCCTTTTAGAGGTCCATTATTAAAGCAAGGGGTAGGATGTTTTATATTTTCAAAACACCGGACCCTTGGCGGATGGCTCTCCTCATACCTTTGGTGCTGAGTGCGTGCACGGTGATTCTGGTGGTTATACTTTTCACACCGATGGATCCTGAAGATGACGACTATCCGATTGCCCGTGTTGTGGTTCTTTGTAGTCTTGTTGTGGCCGTGTTAGGTCTTGTGCATGGTACTTTCAATTAGATGGGTCTTGTTGTAATGTATCTTTTAGATATATGACAGTTTATCGTATTCATCATGTTTTATTTCCACTTGAATTCTTTATCAGCACACAAACCATAAAACAAAATAAAACAAGAGACATCATTGAAAAGCACAACATTGTTTACTTGGACCAGTTTATAAAACCTGTGGCGTTACAGAAACCACTATCTTTCAGTAGGTATTCTGATAAATTATTGTATGGTCAATAGATTAGTACTACTAAAATGATAATTTAATTCACCAAATGTTTAGAACATGTGAATTTCATCTTAGTATTCCATCACGTTGACCTCTTGGTTTTAATGATCACAAAATCGTGTATTTAATACAACTAATGAATTTCATGTTTACCGGTATGAAATATATATTTTTAGAATAGGTGATGATATTTTCTATGTATGAGACACAGTTGGTCATGAAACACCACTAGTACAACAATAATCTATGTCACAGATACCTCTAGGACATCGCACCATCATATTGTCATACCGATGGACTAAAAAACTGACAATGCATGAGACACTATTGATTGACACACTACTAGGATTTCATGCCGTCAGAAGGAAAAAATGCCAAATTATTTGATACCACTAGATAAGGCACCATAAATATCATGTTGTCTGACTCATACCACTAACACTGGAATATTTACTATTCCCGAGTCACTGTCATAGAATACAGGGATGAACCATACAAAAATAGTTATGGCACTGCTACTATCATAACACCATATTTTTAGAGATTTGGCTATATATAACACACATTCATTATCACACCACTAGAAAAAAATACTGAAAGAGTAACATACTATCATTACCATAAGACTCATATCAAATCGCCAGAACCTGAGACACATCCAGAACATGAGAGACAGCCAGTTATTAAGAAACAATTAGTGTTTATATGACCTTAATTATTATTTGTTTTTAAATTATGTCATTCCAAAAACTATATATATTGATGTTAATGTTATTTACTATAATAATGATTGTTCATTAAATTTCTGACCAAAATTATACCATAATGAAAAGTATGAGGAAGCATCTCTAAATATTATCCTTGTAGTAATTATAGACAAAGACAACAACACACATCATCATTGATGAGTGTAAAAGAGAAAATAACAAATGAATGAAATAATAGAGAAACCTAAAATTACCCAAATTATCAAGATAAACCTATTGTGAATCAAAAGAGATGCCTTTTTTTGAAATAATGATAATGAAACAAATATTCATATTGACTTCTTCCAGTAAAAAAATGATTTTGCGACATAATATTTTTCTAATGATTTCATGTAAAAATAGACTCGAACTTTATTTTTCAATCAAATCTACTGTCAAAAGTTGAATTGCAATAGACTGAGCATCAATAAACTCTATTCCACTTGATTTTGTTGTTTCTGATTAAATATTATTACATTTGAGTGGTGTGTGATACATTATTTTTTATATAAACACACAATATACTAAGATAAACATGATGATACATGATATCTTGTAAAAAATACTCTTTTTTGTTAATTCCATGTAAAAGAGTGGTAGCGGTCCTTGTGTAGAATTTTTATCCACACTCCCAATATTAACGGTAGAAGAGGCCATGTTTGAACTAAGAAATGTTATCTATTGAAAAACCTGATATAGGTTTTGGATCATCCATTTATTTTATATAAACTGATTGGTGGTGAGTGATCTCCAAGTGGATAGAAATAATTCATGGATTGATACTGACATTCTAGTTTTCGTTTTTCAGTTGTGAGTTTTTCGAATTTATTTTACATTAAAATTGAAAACATTTTTTACAATAAAAATTTTCTATTTTAATAATTTATCTTAATATGTGTTCATAATGTATTTTGATCAAGTAAATTGATTTCAAGGAATTATATAATTATATTTATTATTCCTCAAAGATCTAACGAGTCTTTGGAGAAATATTTAGAACGATTAAGCTATATATCATAGTACTTATTTTGATAGGCTATATTTTTTTTTAATATTTGGTGGATTTAAAAATAATCCATTTTAGATATAAATATTATTTCCCACTCAATTCACCCCTGTTGAGATACTAAATCCGAAAAACATTTGGTATCAGTTAAGATAAAATATTTTTTGAATATCATATTAACTGTGAGATTATTTGACCGTTAGAGACTGTAAACCTTTTCTTAGTTCTAAAATTTTATTTGTTTTTATATATATCTACTAGTATTTTCATACCATGAATTATAATCATCAAAATTTGGGAGACTATTGACTTCCTAGTTTTAATGATCCTAAAATCCCGTATTTAATACAACTAAGGAATTTAATATTTATGTGTAAGAAATATATATATTTAGAATAGGTGATGAATTTTTATCTACATATGAGAAAATGTTTGTCATGAAGCACCATTAGTATAAAAATTTTCTCGGTATCAGTGCCACTTGGAATTCGTACCATCAGACTGTCATACTACATGACTAATGAACTGACAATGTATGAAACACCCTTGATAGACACACAACTAGGATTTCATGCTGTCAGAATGCAAAAAAATATAGAAAATTATGATATACCAACGTATGAGACATCATAAATATCATGTTTTCAGACTCATACCACAAACACTAAAATATTTACTATGTCTGAGACCCTATCAGAGAATACACCGCCTAACCACACCATTAGATGTGACCTCACCAGTGTCATACCACCAGATTTTTAGAAATTTCTGTATGTCTATCACACTACCAGTGTCACACCACTAGAACAACATAGCACCAGAAAAATGTAACGTCAATATCATATGAATTGTATCATATTGTAAGAACATGAGACATTAACAGAACATGAGAAAATACTAGATCATATGAAACTGACAATGTTTATATTACTTTACTTATTTTGTTTCAATTTATATAATTATAATTACTATATTTCTTGAAGTTAATTCTATGTAATAATTTAATTATTGTGACTTAAATATCCAATAAAAATTAGAACTATATGTAAGAGGAAGTACCTCTGGATATTCTACATGCTGCTATTGTTGACAAAAAGTGCATCACACTTCATCATTATTGAGTGGAAAAGAGAGAATAAAACATATATTACATATTATAGAATCTTAAAAGTACTAAAAGTATCAAGATGATCCTATTGAAAATCATAAGAGATGAATTACATTGAAATCATAATGAGGAAGTTGAACTTCATTCAGTGTCTTCTTCCAATCTGAAATCAATAGTCTGCGATACTCAATTTTTCTGATGATTTCAAGGAAAACATGACTCGACGATTATTTTTCAATAAAATCAAGAGTAAAAAAGATTAATTTTAATAGACCAAGAATCACTATTCTCAGTTCCCCAAGATTTTTTTGTTTCTTTTTATATTTTATTAAATGTTAGTAGTGTGTCTTACACTATATTTTATGTACAGAAACAGTCTCATGAGCTAAACTATAAGACATATGATATATTCTGAAAATATATTCTTATTTGTGTCTCTCATATATAATAGTGGTAGAGGTAAATGTATGGCATGTTTATCTTTACTCCCATGAATTTTTGTGGAAGCGGTCACGTGTGAACTAGACAATTTAATCTGTTGTGAAACTCGATCATGGTTATGGATCATCTATTTATTTTATATAAACTAATTGTTGGTGGGTGATTTTCAAGTGGAGAGAACTATATCTCAAATTGAGACTGAACCTATTGTAACCATTTTACATTTTTTTCAACTTCATTTTACATTAAAATTGAAAACTATTTTATTTGTAAAAATATTATTCTTTGATAGTTTATCTTAATTTATATTCATATAGTACATCGATCGATTAAATTGATTTCAAAGGATTAAATAATATTATATATATAATTAATCTTGATACCTAATAAATATTTAGATATATATTTACAATTATTAATATATATATATAAATAATACTACTTATTTTGATAAAAATTGATATTTTTGAATAATTTGGGGATTTCAAATCAATCCTTTTTTGTTAGAAATTTTATCGGGTATTCAATTCACCCTCGACTTGGGATTCTTACTCTGAAAAACATATCATTTGGCAGGTTAATTTGATAAATGGTTTAATCCTATTAATAATATGTGTAAAAGAGATGAAATTGACTCCATAGAATTTCAATAGTTCAAGAAATTGTTTTTCAATAAGTACCTTCCATGTATTCTTCATACGAAGATGGAGAAAGAGTCCTCGAGCTTAAGAAAAAGACTGGTGAATCCATTGGTACATATGGATAATTTTTTAGAATCAATTTTAGGTATTCTTATGAAATAATCATCCAACTTCAATTTAAGGTTAATCCCTTATTTAGTGGCTTAAAACAATGTTTTCTAATTGCAATATCCATAAGAGAATTTATTAGTAATTAATAAATTGTGCATTGTGATATTAAGGTCGAAATGGGAACTAAGATTACATATCATTATCATGGTTATGATGGTAAGCCTAAGATAATGTTAAAAGGAAAATAAATAACCCATGTTGAAAATATGATGATATTTTCTTTTTTATCTAGGAGTGAAAAGAAGTATATTGGGATTTCATTAATGGGATTGATAAATGTTTCAAGTGTGGAATTGTAGGTCAACTAGAAAATGAATTCTGGTGTAAAAGGGATAAGTTATATAATTATTTTAATGGGGATATGGATACACTGAATAAAGCCACCACACATAAATGCCTCATGTGAAAGTAGAATGGGCATTACACTAATCAGTTCAAAATATAAGGGTTAACGATGATGATACATGTTAGAATCCTCTTAAATCCAAAGGAAAAAAGGGAGACATCATTTGATCACTATTGTAAATGTGGAGTATGATAATGAAGTGGTGGAATTATTTAGTTTATAGGTAATGGAATTCAATAATAATGTTGTAGAAGTATTTTAAGGTGTTATGGAATAATGAAACAACTATGGATTGTTCTAAAATGGGTTTTCATTAAGAGTATTGATGAATAAGTTGAATGGTACTAGTAACCATGAATAGTTATTGAAGTAGTTAGGTGATATTTTTGGAGGACACAAGATTACATGATTGATAACATTTAATATGAGCATGATGTTTGGATAATGAAATAATGATATGCCTGATAGTGATAACATAAATGGGATAGTATTAATGTCCCCATGAATTGTATGATGAGAATGTAGTTTATGATATCATGGATTGAGTTTATATAATTTTTGGATTTATTGTATGATTATAGAGACAAATTTTGAAAGCATTCATGTGTTCACTAGTTTTTAATGGTAATTTTGGTTATTACCTTATTTTTAAGAGAATATTTGATTATAGTCCTTAAATATTTTTTGTGTGACAATTAAAAGCTATGTCAAGTTGTTTTGGGGTTTCATGATATGTTCCTTTTGTAAATATAGTTACCATGTTTTATAAGTATTGTATTTTAATATTTTTGTACGATAGTAATGGTATTATTTTATGAAATTTATGACGCCTACATATGGATGATCTTTTATAAATTAGTGTATTATATTTCAAAATGAGGATTTATACATATTGGATAACTTGTGTTAAAATTATTTTGGGGTTAACTAATGAACAATGGAATTATATATCATTATATTTCAGGATTTCATGATAAGGTTATGTTGTAGGAGTGAAAAATTCATCTTTATTACAATGAATAATATATGAAGTGGAAATTGATAAATGCACAATGAATTTATGATATTGTTCATACAAAATTTAATAAAAAATAAATAATTTAATCTCATAGAAATTATTAAAATCAAGGGAAATGATATTTAATCACAAAATATTATTCTAATACCTTTTTTATGAATTAAATGGTCCTTTAGATCATTATTGAATTATTTTTTTGTGAGTGATAACTGTTTATTGACCATGTTTTCTATCACACTCCATTAGAACATGAAAGTAATATTTGTATTACATTTATATTTTTTCTCATTCAAAATATGTTCTCCTATGTGTAAACCTAGTAGTATGTTACAATGGGTAACCATTATGTTTCCAACATTACCCATTTAAATGTATTTTGTGTATTCATTTTTACTATATGTGTTTCTCTGAAAGGAACCTTCAAGAATTAAAACATTGATAACCCAATTAAATTTTGATGGTGAAATTCTGTTTAGGTGGGAAGAAAGTACCAATCCATATTTTTTATAAAACAGATTTTAAAATATTATTATTTCTTTAATATCTTTCATTGAATGCTACACATTATTAATGTTCGCTATATACAAAATTGGCTTAGCTTGAATTGCATGCAACACTCGGTTTCTACGAAACATCATTATATTATTAGAATTTTTTTAAAAATAAAATTATAACAAATATATTCTAGTTTTCTTTAATAACAATTATAACATAATTATTAATTTATGGTTCACAAATTTAAAACACTTTTAAAATTAAAATAATATCTTTTTATGAAAAAATAATTAAAATGAGCTAATATGTGTTTTGTACAAATAAAATATAAAAGTAAAATTTTTCAATTATTTTAATAATATATATATATTATATTTAATATAATTTTTAACATTCATCTTATATGTTTTCTATAGATGATATTAAAATAATTTCCATTTTATGCTTACAAATTGCATTTTTTAAAAATTAGTTTTATCAACTTTTGATCGTGCAGTTATTTGTAATATATTTTTTTACACTTTTGAAAATTATATTTTGAGGAAATATTTATCATCTACAAGAGGAATATAATTATTTTATTTGGTTCAATTGTTTTTATTTATTGAATTTGTTTAATGTTTTAATGAATAGTGGAAAATATTGGATTCAAATTGAAAACAAATTTTTTTTCTAAACAATATATAGTAACAAATTATAATATAGATATCCTTTAAAGTGTAATTAAATAAATTTTATATAAATTAATCCAATTTAGGTTATTGGAATAAATTTTTCATTTAAATTGTAAATAAAAACATATCCAACATATAAACATTTTTACTTTAAATACACATTGTGTCATCCTACCTGTGGGATTAATTTTTAAACAATTTCTCCAAATTATTTGAACTGAATTTGGAAAATTGGATTCATTATTCATAGTTATATTTTCAATATATATTAAATTGATCCATTTTATTTATGTCCAATATGAATTGTAACCATGGTAAATTTTATTACCACAATAAAGTGTAAATTGGGTAATTTAGGTTAAAAAAACTATAGATTATAAAATGACCCAAATATATGACCAAAATTTATTTGATGGATATTGATTGACCCTTTAATACTTTTTATTGAAATAATTTTTTTTAGAGGAAACACGACCATGAAAATGTCTTATATAATATTTAAATCAATGAAAGAAACAAAATGTCACATTATTTCTCATAAATATTACATTTGGATATACACGGGTAATAAGGTACATTATGGATGAATGTAATGTTCAGTTGTTAAATTAATAAACATTTTGTTATGATATAAATTTATTTCCACATTTTTGGGCCACATATATATGAGATTGTGATATCCATAATACTTTTTTTAATGAAAATTTAATATTATCACATTCATGTTTTATATAGTATATGATTTTAAAATAATTTCAACCAAAATATATACTCTACTATAAATATTCATATGAATTATAAAATATTTTTATTAATCCTGGTATTTTATATATAATGTTTAGTGATCAAATGAGAATATTAAATAATCACACAACATTATCGTAGTAATAGTTTTATCAATATAAATATGAAATAAATATTAGTAAAAATATATAAATAATTATTATTTCCGAAAAATAATATGATTGATGAATTTTATGGAATATCGTTACCTATTATATGTATAATAATATATTTGATTCAGTTTTAACTTTACATCTTGATTTTTTTTAATATTCAATGTAATTAATTTTGTTAAAATGTACACTACTGATATTTTATAGGAATAATAGATTATTAAATTATATAAAAATGATAAAAAACTAATTAAAATTTAAAAAAAATTAATATGGTTGAAACGTTTATAAATTTTTCTTTTATTATTTAATTTACATGAAATAAATAAACATTACAACATTTTAATAAAGCAAAAATTGATACCTTAGTTAAAATTAAAATAGTTTGACAAAGGGTTAACAGAATTAATAACGATTAGAATAATACAAAAACATGTCTAAAAATTCTTGGTTTATAGGATTACAACACTACATCATAAAATCGCAATATAAATGGCCTTTTGTATGTATTGGTATTGATTTCGAATTTGTTATAAATTAATATTTATAAAAAATTATAAATGTGTCGCTCACCTCAACTATAAATGAAAACTCCTCCCAAACTTCTAACCATCATTTTGAGCCATCAATATTGACCATGAACTACCATATTATCTTATACAATTCTCTATAAACATTTTCTAGGTTATATTATTCTCAAAATAACAACCCTAGTGTCATTTAGAACTAATGTAAAAGGATGTTCATTGAAGACGAGGTAATTGTGTTTACCAACTCTTTCAAAATTATGAATTCTTATACATCCACATAATGTGTTTTTTCAACTATAAACTAATAAAAAGTGTATAATTTATATTATTATATGTTCTTATTCTTATTTAAACAACCATATTCAAAATTTTATGTAACCTAAGAAAAAAAATCACTGCACTTGTGAACGTAGGACTTATTGTCTCCTAGTTCGGGTGTCATATGTTTTTCATCCCACTTTAATTGGATAGGTATAATTATGTGTATAATTTATATATATAACAATAATAAAATGATATTTATTTTAGAATGTAATATATACCACACACTTCCTTAACATTTCACCATTGAGGGAATGATACCATAGAATGTGTGTACGTAAGACCTCCCGTCTCCATAATGGGATGTGATTACTTCAATATGTTATCCATAAAATAATGATTATATATATTTATACAATGAATAAATTTGATATATATTACTTTAATATATTTTTTAGATAAAATAACTATATTCAATTTACAAGAACTAGGTCTTATATGAAACATTCATAGGAAAATGAAGCACTTAACACCCAAAAAAAGGGAAATGATTATATATTATTAAATAAAATAGGACCATATGATATAAAAATATCATATATTTTTTTATATGTATGAATATTATTATGTAGTAAATTATTAAAATTCATTAAATAACTATACATGAGGTTCAGATACATAGAATAGAAATTATACCAATTTTAAGGGATAATTTCACAGTCTCCAATTTTGGTATTGTGTATACATGAGTATATACCAGAGCATATTTATTTATACATTTCTTTAAAAAATTGAAAATATTTTTATAATTATTCTGTAGTTGTTAAAAATAATTCACATGTGTGCATTTTTAATAAATAAGTTTAAATGAATCATTTTTTCATTTTCCAAATGAGGTACATTGTGAATTTTTTTAGAACAAGTACCAACAATATTTTAACTAATATTTAATGAATATATTTTTATAGTTTATTAACATCATAATGCATTAATGTTTCCCTAACTATCATAAATATTTATTTTCACACAATGTTTTGCTTCTAAATGTGTGTGGCATTTTGAATAGAATAAAATATTTTCGAAGTAGAAAAAATATTTTCCTCAAAAATTATTTTCAAGTGTTCTATCATATTTATTTTATTTATACAATAACATTAAATGATGTAATTCATTCTTGAATGGAAATATTTTTCAATTATGTAATTCCTATTCATACTATGGTTGTTTTATGTTAAAGATGAAATGATAATTATGAAACCCATTTCATTTCCATGGGTTATGTCATAATGGAATGATTTTTATGAAACCCATTTCATTCAATGGGCTCTGATATGATGAATTATTAATGTTACTGCTACACACAAATGTATGGTATTAATTATGTGTTGTTTTGGACCAATATATACCTCAAATTCATTATTTATAGATATATATATATCTTATGATAGATAGTACTGGAACAGGATGAAAACCCCGCTTAGTAATATAGGTCTAGAAAGTTTACTGAAGTCTGTTCAGTAGAAGAATTTTTTAGTTATGATGGTCTTGGAAATGGGCCTGGGGAAATATAGAAAATATTTTCTATTCTTAAGTGTATGAAAACTTTTTATGAAATATTTTATTGTCACATGGATTATATTCTTTGATTCTTTATTAAATTTAATTATTTAATACATGAAACAGTATTTCGATATTTAATATAAATTATATGATTTTCCAATGTTTTTTGTACATATTCTTTATGATTATGTTACGGTTGATATCTCCCTTTTTTCCTCTTACTAAGAATCTGAACTCACTTTTTTCATATGTATCCTTTCCATAGTATATGGAAAAATATGTTACATAATATGTTTCGAAGGTGGTCTAATTATGGAATAATAAGCGGGACATAATGTAAATAATTTATCAATAAGATGTATATGTTTCATAGTTTCCAAATACACTAAACCTTGATAGTTCTACAATGGTTTTGTTATGTTATGTAATGACTATTCATCTATTTTATATTTAATAGGTATATATGGAATAAATAGTCCATTATAAATATAACCCATTAATGTGATGACATACCATCCCAATATAGAATATGGATTATGTTTAATGAATGGAACCCCAATTTTTCACGCAATCATTAGAGGAGGTACCCCAGGTTCTTATACCAATGATATTTTTTTAGGAATGAACCCACCAAATTACTATGTGGATGGGACAAAAAAAACACGAGGTTAAATTTTCTAGTGATGATGGACTATGAGAACATTTCCCTTTTAAGGGGTATACGCTTACAAAGGAATTGTGTTTGGGTTATACTGGATCCTATAATTTTGGAAGGTTATTCATCCATCGGATACCCCATGACACCGCTCAGCACATCAACATATAGAAATGAACCCCTCAATGTTGTTTGGGTGAGATATTATTAATGAAAACAAAAACAAAATTAATTTATTGACTCCAATAACTCCAAGAATATTTGAATAAATTCATGTTAATTGAGGTTCAAAATAACCATGACCAATAGGGATCTCTATGATGTGTTTCTCGAGAATGTCTTGTTAACTAGTGGGTGATGCTGCCATCAAAATACATAGTCACGTCCCACCATAGATGACTTGAAGGAATTGGGGCTCCAAAACCACCCTACTGAGCTTCTTTATTTATTCTGTAGTCACTATGTCTTTTGTAATGGGCTCTAACTTGTGCCCATTAAAATTCATTAGGTAACCCGCATCCCCTCATTTTGGGACACCTTAAACATCCTCGACCCGATCATGTATAATAGTTCATCATGATTAGAACCATTGATATAAAAAGTGGGGGACAGAAGATACATGTGGCTGGAAAATCTAATCTTACCTCATCAAATAGATTATCATTTAAGTCATTTTTATTAATGGTAACCTCTCATCTCTCCTATGTAATTCATGATCGGTGAATGATAACATGGATTCCCTATAACATGTGCCTTTTATATCACCACCAAGGGCTGATGCATACTATATTGATTCTTAAGATGAGGTTTTCCCATAAGTATCAAGAATGTCACTGAGCATTTCATGTTCTTGGATGGTAGGAATATCTCATCGCCGATGTTGGGGAAAAATTAATCCAAATATGCAAGGTATTAAAATCATTCCTGAATGTTTACACTAGAAGTGATCCTAGGAATCCCAATGTATGATATATCGATTCCTTCTTGAGTTAGTATCCTCCACAACTGCTCAACTACCATGAAAATACCTATATTTAACAATAACTCATAGAGAATGGGGAAAAGGGTTTTATCATATGTCTACTATAGATACCCCATATTTATCTTTCATGCCTCTCGAGACCTATCGGCCCCATCCTGAGAGCTCTCCACCTACACCAGTGCTTATATCTAGGGAGTCCCTCCCCTCATGAATTTTGGTTTGGGTCCACACTATAAACTCCCCATGATGAAGCCTCGGCCAAATATCTTGATTTATAGTTATCCCCTTAATGATAACCCCACCAGCATTCATACTACTCATGATTCATGCTTGATGGAATGATTATCCTTACATGTTGACAAAAGATCCCACCGGTATATTCCACTATCCATTTCCCAGTATAACCCTACAAAAGGAAAACATTGAAATTGTTGGGTGGAAGCATTATTCTTTTCCCACACTCGTTAACCTGTGAAAATAAACCCCAATTAGATAAAAATACTTATATTTCATTCCTTACAAGTCCCAATTTAATATTACATTGCCAGATGCTGGATACATCCAAATTCCTTAGTTAACTGAGATGATTTTTATGGCTAAAAATAAGTTTTTATTTCTATCTTATGTGATAATAATTATCCCCAATAGGTATAAAATTATTCATACTATTATATCATCTATTTATTATTTTATACAATTCTTTAGAGGTAGTTGAGAATAGATGGATGTTGAATTATACAGTGTTTCTGGTACTGAATGTTATCACGACATCATAGGAGGTTACCATATAATCTCTGAAAATCTTGATCATCGATACTCGTAGGATAGAATTTGGAGTACAGATGGAATTTTGTAAATTTTCACCTCTATAGTACAGTACAATACAACCATGAATTAACTAGAATAGATAAGACATTCTTGTAGGCATGATCCTTCTCTTTATGTCTCCCAACTAGATGTATATCCAAGATGGCACAAATTTTCTTAGGTTTAAATAGATGTAGGATGCAATGATTTATACCATCAAGACCATCCTAGGATGAAAACTCATGTGTGGATCCCTTACTGGAAGAATCCATCAACTGAGGAAGGTTTCTAAAAAAATGTACTGATCCACCAAATTACATCCCCACTTCATGTTGTATCCAAATTGTTTATAGTGTTATTCCTCCTAGATCAGCTAGTATGTTCACGGTTTCCTATATTGTGACACTATGAATTGCTTTCACTTCATTGGAATATTTTCAGTTGGCGTCCTCGAGAAAATAAAAATATGGCATTTAATGGGAATGTCGGGATGGAAGGGGGTAGGATGGTTCAGTACATGAGTTAATGCATTAACAAGGATCTCTATCGTATGGGGTTCTTCTCCCAATCACCATAAAATTGAACTCTTGGAGGGATTCATCATTCTAAAATACCATAAGTGGGATGTCATCCATGAAGTTTAGGTCCCACATCATCATCTCTGTCTGTCCATGATATAAGTGGATTGTGATGGTGACCGAGGACAACCCACTGATGATCTATGTAATTAGCTCTAGTTGACGATTTATGTGTATCATGTTTATAAATAGATATTCATAGTGTATGATGTGACTTACCCCCAAAAAAATAGTCCTGATAAGTGTAGAATACCATGAAATCCCATGCCATCTCATCAGTGATTTTCCCCTATCTTGTAGTTTCCAATCCTTATTCCATAACATGTTATTGTCATGGATGATTGTTTGGAAGATGCATGAATAATGGGATGGAAACTCTTTATTATCTAGAAGCTCCCAGATGGACATTCTTTTCCATGATCATATATTTTATATCTCAGTTTATTCATGATCTCTACCTGGATGGCCCAAGTAGGCAATGTTCTCATGGGTAAGCTCATTATAATGAGTGAACCAGCGGAACATTTGTTTCTCCTCAATGGATTGGATATACACATATTACATTAACCAAAATTTAAGTTGATGAAAATAGTTTCTTAGAAGATATATCATATGAGATTCAGTAAATAATCGAATGAGCACCCTATTATCTGTAACCACAATTTTGGAATTCAAAATTTATCAGTTACCTACCCACTCAATCCTCCAGGTAGCAGAATCAGCTTTATAATGGCCAAAAGGGTTTCCCATCTCCCAATGAACAATGGTTTAGAAAACTATATCCATTAATTTTATTATATGTTCATGGAAAGTAAGTATATCATAAAAAATAAAATTGGTAATGCAATAGATGGAGTGAAGCACATAAACTGTTTCCTAAAATGATGATGTTATGAAAACATCATAGTAGAGAGACCATGATTTCATATAATAATGATGAGTTCTATTAATGAGATATTTATTATCAATAATGTGAATTATATTACTATACAGTGGGACTCCGTTCATAATTATATGTATATTACCAAAAAAATTCATGATCACAAAATATTATTGTGTGGATGAAGACATGAGTTTCACAAATACGTGAAATTTAACTATCTTCTTTAGTTTTTCCCTTGGAACCCAATATTCATGTCCCATATAAGCTCTAATTTTAAGGAGGATAATTTTTAGCCCTAAAAAATGTATCACACCCCAAAAACAAGTATTGAATGAATTGAATATGTTACACACTGAGAAAGAACATTTCCTGTCTGAGGAGCATGTTGCATGCAACTATGGAGTTATGTTTATAATTATTCTATTACAATCCCAAAAGGCTTTTAAACCATAGGTTATAATGAGATCCATAGGTCCCACAAAGTCTAAAATAATTCCAAAGGCATATAGAAATTGAAAAATAATATTTCATGGAAATCCATCATTTACGTTCCCAAACATTTTTTCATTAAAGTCAAGGTCAACTCCCACATATTATGCGGTCAAGACCAACTGGAACCCAAAGTTTATGTGCAAAAATGAGATATTTTAACAACAACTAATCACAAAAATATCCAGTTTTGTGAGAAATGTTGTAATAAACTGAATTTTGTGTGTGGTCAAGCCCCATTCGTAAACGATTGGGAAGTGCACAACATTTCCCTATGATACAGTGAAGCTGCACGACACAGAGTGGAAATTTTAGCAATAAATAGAAGCTTCAACCATCTTCTTGTGGAAGAATATCCTGATGATATAAAGACGTAATGACTCATGAAAACCTTTTCTCCATAAAAAATTCAACACTAAATAACCATATTCCTTCAAAGATTCAAGATGTGGATAACCATTCTCCTATAGGCCCTAACTTCTACTGGCATATAGTTTAACGATTCTCGAGAAAGACCCCTTAAGTAAGATCAGGATCATGTAAGGGAATTAGACTTAAAAGAATCCATATCTGTGGAAAAATTCAATATTCTTTGTTAATTTATGCCTCTTAATTTCATTTGTTTGACTTATTATAGATTGCATATCTTGTGCAACACTATTTTATTGTAATAGAAAAACATTTGATACTTCCACATTATAGTCTATAATCTGATGCCCTCTATGCTTCTAGTACATCCATTACCATAATTTGTAGTCCCAATCATAGGTAATATAATGCCTTTTTGTCATAATAATTGTTACCCTAAGGATGGTCCACCATATTTATACTCATCCATGATAGTGTTTATGTTATGTCCTGCCCATAGGTGCATGGGAAGTGAACACATAAGCCATAAAGGTGGTATAATTAATGTAAACTACTTGACTATATTGGAATGGAGTCTATATAATTAATAATCCTCTCAAAATTACAGGATACCAATAAACATGTAATCCCCATCCACATCTGAGATGTATGGTGTAAAACTACCTAGCTCAACTTCTTAGAAACATGATATTAAACTACATGACAATGTCCTCATAACATTATATAATACTATATCCTTACCATGTGTGATGAACATAGTATTACCCATATATGAAAATAACTAGATTCCACTCCCTTATAAACAATGGATGGATCAAATTCAACAATAATATTTCATGTGTAAACCCCACACCATCATTCACCACAGTGGGATTAAACACCAACCATGTGAAGCATTAACACACAAACTCCACACCTTCACTAATTAGTGCTTGCTCCATGACATGATCACCCTTACCAAATGATTCCAAATATCATGTATTGTTCTCATAACATTCCATAAACTAGAGAATATAACTATGAGGTTTTTGAACCCTATTTATTGATAGGTTATGTTGGAAACCTCCCTATGTTTCAATCCAGAAAACATCTACTATGAAATAATCCCCCTTGGGGGACATATTGTATCATTAAAGTGTGAAATCATCCCCATTGGGTGGAAACACTCCACCATAATAGTGTGAAATATTCCCCATTTGGGGACACAATCCACCATTCATGAGTGAAATCTACCGCTTTGGAGGACACACTCCATCATTCAAAAGTGAAATCTTACACCTTGGGTGAATAAATTACACCATCCATGTTTGAATTATATTACTTATGGGGACATAGTTCATAATACAAGTGTGAAATATTCCCCCTTTGGGGGGGGGGAATCCATCATTTATTTTTTAAATTACCCCATTGGGACACACACCACCAAATGGCCCCACATGTTGTAAAGCTCTGGCCATCACCAGATGAACAAAAACCTCTTAATAGAATCCCTACCACATATTAAATACAAGGGATGACTAAGGTTAAAAAAACATAGGAGGCTTATTACCCAGGAATCAATTACCACATGAACGACATGTTATGCTTGTATTATACACCTACAATGCCTTAATCCAGATATTCCCTCTAGAATAGTAAGTTCTTATTGGTTCCCAACCTACCCCACAACTAAACATGACTAACATGCCAAATGATACTACCTCCCCTGATCGAGGGTTGCTAAATTGAAAATAAAAAATTAAAATAACTAACTGATTTTAGCTTCATTATAATACTAAGAACAAGTTTCACATACCAAACATATATATATGCGGGAGACCTAGACTATGGGATGAGATGCAAGGAGGAATCCCTTGAAAGATGAACTGACATTATATCATCCCATTTGGATCAAGGATCTGACATGTATGATTAAATGTATTGAAGACACCCACATTTGGATTGTGGGAATACGTTTTTTTAGAAGCACCTATGATTAAAATGCCCCGATTAAATAATGGGAAACAATATCATCTTTCTATCTTTCATACAACTGATATACTAAACTAGGACCAAAAACAACACATAATAACCCAAAAGTTTTATAATGGTATCCATGACATGATGTATCCCCTACCCATCAACCATGAATCATCATCAAGATTATTTAGTATGTGAAAAATCAACTAACATATAAATCAAAATTTCATATTAAAAAAAATTAAATATATGAGTTGAAAACTGAAATTAACAACCTCCTTTAAATAACATAAAAAAATGTAACTAATAAATAAATCATAAAATAATATTAATTATAGAATATCATCCTGAATTTTTATCACCATATATATCGAATAATTTATTTTCAATAGTGATATGATTCCCAAAAACAGTAACCATTCATGATTTCAATTGTCTCATATTAAACAAATCTATCATAAAATATGGAGATATTATAAAACACATTTAAAGAACATATAAAACATATTTCTCTTTCCATTGTATTTAACTAGTTCATTACCTTAAATAGGTTAATATAAACTATCCATCCATTAAAATTAATGGAAAGATAATATCTCAATATCATAAAATTTAAAAGATAATTTTGAAATACATATATCAATTTAAAATTCGACTATCAAAATAAAATAATAGTAAGTATTCCATATTAAACTCCAACAACAATTATTGGAATCACCAATAACTACTAACAAAATAAATTACCAATGAAAACATTGAACCAAATCCAAAAAAATTAATATAATCTATTATCACAACATCTCTGAGACATATATGATGCAATTAATAGAGAAATAGGTGAAATGGGGTGAAAAATACATAATATAATATTGGATATAAATAACAAATCTAAAATTATCAAAAATACACAAATGGATGAAAAGAAGTTAAATCAAAATGATCTATAAGTGGATAATGGTTTGTTGGAAGTTGATGAAATATAATAAAATCTAACAAGGAACTCTTATGTTTAAACAATACTATAAAACCAAACTTCACAACATGAAGATCATGGTAAATTTATATAGTATCTCAATCATGAATTCATAGTGTGATGTCCTTATTTACTGGAGATTTAAACTCTATAGATTTAATAGAAATAATGAAGGTAACTGTGATGATGAAATGTTGACACTATTATATTCAATCATCGAGATTCATGATATAATCCACATCATCATCATTAATTTGGTGAACATTTTTCCTCTCAAAATGACACTACATAAACACCCCTTTCTAAATACCCAAAAACATATAGAAATGTTATAATTTAAGAGTTAATCATCTATTATGAATTTTCTATAGTTATTCCTTAATAACCACAATGTAAAAATATCTCTAAGCATTTGAAGACTCTCTATAATGAAAAAATACATATCAATAAACAAAAAATCTCCACCAAAAGAATATAGAAAGGAAAATATTCTTGCTTAATTCCCATGTAACAACTAATTTACTAATTTAAAAATAATGTTATATGGGTAAAAAAACTAGAAACATTCTTTTTATCATAAAAATTAATCATACTTCCTCACTAGCCATTTATATTTTAATCCCTGATGATTATTAAAATTTCATACAGATACTTATTATCCTTCTTAGAATAATATAAAAAATCCCTCTCTACATATTCTATATCAAGTAAATGTAATGTACATGTATAGGAAAATACATTTCCATCAAGAATAAATAGTAAACATGATCATTGTTTGTGTTGAAACTAGAAAAATAATAACATTTATTTTTCTTAAATAAGTTATTTTGATCTTACCTTAGAGTGTTTCTTTATGATTAATGATTTGTTAATAAATTTAAAAAACATTAAAATAAGAATAATTGATTATTTTGTCCTCATTTTGATCTTACTACTTTATATTTAGAAATATTACACACTATATTTTAATTTATTTCAATATTAAACGTTTAATATATTTTTATATGATGAATAATGAAGGATATTTAAATCATTTGAAAAAATTACATGTAATAATTTAGAGAGTATATTATCTCCCTTAATAATTTTTTTTTGAATTTATCATAATATGTATAACACTTTCTTCAGAGTTTCATGACATATTTGTAATGAATTGTTATATATTATTCATTAAATGTTATGAATTGTGATTAGATATTTTTGGAATACTAATATATAAGACACATATATTGTTTTGTGGATAATGAAATAATCTAGAAAAAAAATTGGTTTTGAGCCTGATAACATGTAAATTAAAGATAAATCAGTTAAAACATTATTCAATTATTTAAAATTATGATCTAAAACTGTTAATAGTAAATTGGTATGATGAACCTTATTGCCTTCACTTTTGTTAGAATAAGGTAAATAATTTTATCCACTATATAATAGTTCAACTATGATAACATTTCATGTAACAAATATATAAAGATAATAAATATCATATAAATAACATAAAATATGTTATAAATAGTTTTATTCAAAATTTGATATTTTGAAATTTTAACCCATTTTTAATGTTGTGTTTATTTAAATTTTATGATTTTGTCTACTATTTTTAATTCAATAATTTCCTATTATTTGATTACATTAATATTAACATGATTTTATAATATTCGAATGAATTATGGAATGTATGGTAATGTGAAATGCATTTTTTAATGTTTTTATGAGATTTTTTATTGAACTTATGTGTAGAAAAAATTTAATCATTTTCCTTATATTTTTTTAATAATATTCTTAATTTATTGATGGTTATAAATTAATTTTAATGTTTTGGGAGTTGTGTTTTTGAATGAAAAAAGTGAATTGTTTATTTTATATTTTATATGAAATATCTGTAAGGGTTGGTGTCCTCAGAACCAACTGTTTTATACTTTGATTACATAAATGTTCACTTATTATATATTGTTCATTGTTCTACATGACTATAATATAATAATGTCCTGAAATATTTGTTGCATTAATAAGGTACTAGCAGATCCCCGCTATGATGAGAACCTTGAAATGCTATAACAAAATTCTTAAATAATGTTCTGTGGTTGGATGACATACTATGATAGGACACATAGTATACAGACCGTCATGTGCGAGTACTCATAAGAAGACGAGACTCTCTCTCATGGAGTTCGCACTTGGTAATCTCCAAGATGGGAGATATTGAGAACAGACCCGCCAGTAGTAATTCCGCATGTCTTGGTGTCATCGGATATTGCTATCTACAAGTGTGTGTAATGGTCCTTAGACTGGAAGATTATCATTAACTCATGTCATGACTCGCGCACTTAGATTTACTGACGAAAACCGTCACGCAGACAGTTGGCGGGAAGTAGGGTATGTTGGGTGCGTCACGAGTGACATGTTGTTAATGGATAAGTCAAGGAAGGATTTGTACCTTCCATTTATGGAAGTCGATATCTCGGCCCTTTGATTGAAATAGAACTGTCGCATTAAATTCCATGGCCATGGTGTAAACGATGAGTTTATTTCAGGTAGTCAAAGAACGACATATCAAGCATATAGGTTTATGACACTGCCATGAAACCTGCTTGATGAGATATTGAGACAAAGGGATTAAATTACACAGTAAGCGTTCGTATGAGGTGATACGTCAATGCGGCATCAACTTCTTTCTCTTGGGTGCCTTGACCCGTTGCTAGACAGTAATCTTGGACTTTAGGCAAGCCCACCTAATGCCAACGAGAAAGAGGCCTAGAGGGTCACACACTAAGTGTATCCAAGTATCTCAAGTTGAATAAAGATTATTCTCGTACGCGGTTTAATAATTATTCAAGGAAGCCTAAGTTGTTTTAAATTATGGAGGAAAAAGAAAATAAAACAAGTACACGTCGTGTATTATTATTACATGCCGTGTAGTTTTATTTTGGAAAGGAAATGAATAAATGAAAACAAGATATACATGCCGTGTACATTTAATGTACACGCCGTGTAGTTTTCAATGAAAAACAAGTACACGCCGTGTATTTATTAATACACGCCGTGTAGTTTTTTTTAGTTGGGATTTTGAGGATATAATATTGTTTTAAATGATATTTATTATAATTAGTGTGGGCGCATGTCAAGGAATTATTTATTCGACATGGGGTTTTAAATAAAGAGTCAATGAAATAAATAAAACGCGTAACATGTTTATTTATTGTGATAACTCTATAACCCCACACACCCGATTATAAATATCCTCACAACCCCAACTCTTTTCTGACACAATAGAATCGTTGTGCACAACATCTCTGGAGAATTCTTTCAAGGCCGAAAGAACCTCTTCCTCCAAGAACTCTCTCAAGACCAAGAGAGATCCTCTTCCATCGGATCAAGACAATCTAAGGCGGACAACGCAAGCAAAGGCTTCTCCACGCTAGCACCCGGAGAATCTTTTGGCGATGTCTAGAGATACGCGGTACACGTGTGGATCACCACTAGAGGGAGTCTACACTTGGCTTCTGCGACGCAACGACGGATCACATCGACAACGTGATTGAGAACATCAACGAAGAAAGAACACCCAAAAGGTATTTCTTTATAATTAATTAAATTAATTTTAATCAACCTGTAATGATCCTTGTTTGTGGTTCCGGGAAAAACCATCTTCTTTGTCTTTTTCTGTGATTCGATCCGTGGAGACCGGGGTTTATCGTCGTATTGATCCAGGATTGATCATTGCTAATGAAAAAAAGCCAAGTGGGCACATCCACCCACGCGCTTCCGCTGCACCCGGAACCTTCAAATGGTATCAGAGGGAGGTTACAACATTGATTATAGTTATTTAATTTTCGTTGATAATTTACGCATTCATATTTGATTCAATTCGAAATAAATCGTTCTATAAATCTGAATTAACGAAATCTATTCTTCCTCCTTCGTTTCTCGATTCATATCACAGAAACGACCTTTTAATTTTAATTATGATTAAAATAAAAACGAGGAACTCATCCGGAGGAGCCGCTCTTTCTGTCTGTACAACATGGGATTACACGGCGTGTAATTAAAACTACACGCCGTGTACTTAGGTTCAACGAACCGGCACTGGTCCACCAAACCACGTCGTGTGAATTGATTATGCCTAAGTTTTAATCACGCTGTGTTTACCAGAATAGAACGGCATGTGGAAACCGGAATACACAACGTGTATGTTGGAACAACACGCCATGTAGTCCGTTCCGACCCAGGTGAAACCATGTACAAAGATAAGTCGCGTACCGCGTATTCGGGATTGCCAGGCCGGTTACCGCGTAACAAGGAAGTACACGCCGTGTATGATTCATCTACATGCCATGTACTCTAAAATTTCCAATGTACAGAAAAACACGCCAAAGCCCCGGCGTGTACTTTGGACAAAGGGTGAAAAGAAAAATACACGCCGTGTAATTATAAACTACACGCCGTGTACTTTCCAGAAATGGAATTTCACCAGGTTTCCTCCAATGTACAAAGACCCGTACAAGGAATATGGATGAGAAGAATCTCAAGGAAATTCAGAAAGGAATTTAAGATAAATAATTGATTAATTATAAGATCATAATTAATTGAATTCGAGCGCGTCTTATCTTAAATAAAAGAATGGTTAAAATAATTTTAATTCTAAATATGCGTAAATGTCGTTGCATACTATAGATGATCATGAGCTAGACCAAAGACCCTTTGTATGTGTATGGTTTCATTTAAATTTATTTAATTTAAATTTGTTGGCCTGCGAGCCTTCTTCCAATAAAATGTAGGGCCTGCGTGCCCATGGTTTCTTTAATGTAAACCCATGTAATGGAGGATCTCCCAAGCCAGAGGAGACGGTTCAAATCCCGAATCCGAGGCGAAACCGACACAAGAAGATACAAAGGTGGACAGGTGGGAGCTGCAAAACACGAACCATCAGGTTCAAGGTGTTTTCCCTATGTCAGGGTAAGTTTATCAAAACCGCTAGATAAGCTAACCAAATAGAAGCTCATGATCATGCCATCTTATTTTATTTCTGTCTGATTGTATGGTTTATATATTATGCATGTGTTGTCGCGATCACATAATTAATAAAATGAACAAGCATGCAAAGATGGAATAAAATAAAAACCGGTCTATGCATATACATTATCGGAACATGGTTAATCACTTAAGCAAGCATCACTTAATATTAACAAGCATGTGATAATACAAAGATATGCATAAAGAATAAAATCCCTCAAATACCATATTAAGTCAGACCAAGCCTTCCATTACTTGATTAAGGGAAAGACTCAATAAAACTATGTGTTTGACCAACCCTTGTTGGGACACTTACTTTTATAAAGGAAGCCCTTATGAAAGGTTTTGGGTTGACTTAACCATATTACATCAAGAGAAGTATCCCTTTCTAGACTTGATGTAATATTGGAGGCAAGAGTTGAGGAAATCCAAGTCAGGATTTCAGGATTGGGGAGTCCACTCAACAGATCAAGGAACTGTAATATCATAGTTGGCAAAGACCCGCCTACCTAAATACCTTTAAATAGCTTGACCAACCCTTGTTGGGGTTATGCGAAGGGAAATATGGATCCTTTCCATTAGAATGTCAAAGCAACTGGACATTCCGAGTTCAATGGTGAGGGCCATTGGGAATTGATAAAATAGTTGGAGACTTAATAAAATTTATTATTTCTCATAAAATGTAATCAAGAAAGTTCTGATGAATCTGCTCTTTTAAATTGTAGAATCAAAATGACAAACACATCAACCACATTTTCTCTGCGATCAATTTTGGATAAAGACAACATCCTCACCGGCAGTAACTTTCAGGAATGGTTTAGGCGCCTTCGGGTTATCCTACGCAATGAACGAAAGTTTTATGTGCTGGAGTCCTCACTTCCTGATTCTCCTTCCCCAGGGGCAAGTGATGAAGATTTCCTAGTCTATGATCAACATTTGAACGATGCTCTCGACGTTCAATGTTTGATGCTGTCATCTATGTCTAGTGAGCTCATGAAGTCTCATGAAGACATGGATGCCTACAGCATGCTCGAGCACCTCCGTGGTTTATACCAGGAGAGAGAAAGGAAGGAAAGGTTTGAGATCTCCAAGGCTCTGTTTCAGAGCATGCTTGGAGAGGGTGCCCCAGCTGGGCCTCATGTAGTCAAGCTCATTGGATACATTGAGCGCTTTGAGATTCTAGGGTTTAAACTCCCTGAAGAACTGGGTACCGATCTCATTCTCGCATCACTCCCCCAGAGCTTCTCAAACTTTGTTGTTAATTTCAACATGAACAATATTGAGAAGTCTCTATCTAATCTTCTTATCCTTATTCGCCAAGTGGACAATGACATGAAGCGTGAAAAGCCTTCTGTCCTTATGGTGAATAAAAGGAAAGGGAAGGCAAAGAGCTTTAAGCCCAAAGCTTCTTCAAGGCCTTCCAAGAAAAGGAAGATCAAAGGGGAGGCAAAGGAACAAGATGCTGTTTGTTTCGCATGTGGCAAGAAGGGTCACTAGAAGAAAAACTGCACCCAGCCAAGGAAGCAAGGGGAAGCTTCAGGTGCGTTTGTTATCGAATGCAATCTATCTGTTTCTACTAATTGGGTATTAGATACTGCTTGTGGTGATCACATCTGTATCCAAATACTGGAACCAAGTAGATTCAGGAAGATTGATCGAGGGGAGATAGATCTACGAGCAGCCAACAGAGCCAGACTTGCTGTTGTAGCTGTCGGGGACTACCACCTCACATTGCCTACCGGGATGGTCTTGGTTTTGAAAGGATGTTATTATGTACCCTCTATAACCAAAAACATTATTTCAGTATCCAGATTAGATACTGATGGATTCATATTCAGGTTTGGAAATGAATGTTGCTACTTTTATAAAGATAACATTTGTTTTGGTAGGGCACATTTATATAACGGACTTTATGTGTTAGACTACACAAACCAGGTAATGGCAATTGATAACAAAGTTAATTTACTTGACTCATACCACACCCAACTTTGGCATCACCGGCTAGGTCATGTCAATGAGAAACATTTGACAAAATTACATCAAGATTGGTATTTAGATTCTTTCGAACTAAAACAACATGGTGTATGTCATGCGTGTCTACAAGGAAAAATGACCAAAGCCCCATTTAGTGGGAAAGGTGAAAGAGCTAAAGAGCTTCTAGAATTAGTTCACACAGATGTGTGTGGACCATTTCCAGTTGAAGCAAGGGGTGGGTTCTCGTATTTCATAACTTTTACTGATGATTTTAGTAGATATGGATATATCTATTTAATGAGGTATAAGTCAGATTCTTTTGATCGGTTCAAAGAATACAAGAATGATGTTGAGAACCAGCTTGGTAAGAAGATTAAGAAACTCCGCTCAGATAGAGGGGGAGAATATCTTAATCAAGACTTCATTGATTTCTTACGGGAGTTTGGGATTCTATCTCAACTCACTCCTCCTTACACACCGCAGTGGAATGGTGTAAGTGAAAGGAGGAACCGCACCCTGTTGGACATGGTGAGATCAATGATGAGTCATGCGAGTCTTCCATTATCCTTTTGGGGATATGCATTACAAACAGCAGCACATATACTAAACCAAGTACCAACTAAATCGATAAATGGTATTCCATACGAGTTATGGAGTGGACGCAAAGCCATGTTATCGAATTTACACATGTGGGGTAGCGAAGCATTTGTTAAGGCCTCTTCAGGTAACAAACTTTCACCCCGAGGCACAAAGTGTATCTTTATAGGATATCCCAAGGAAACAATGGGATATTACCTATACAACCCCTCAGACAAAAAGGTTACAGTGGCAAGACACGCTATATTCCTTGAGAGGGAGCACATCTCCAGAAGAGATAGTGGGAGCGAGATAGACTTCGATGAAGTCGAGGCTCAAGATACACATGAGTTGGTACAAGAACAGATTCCACAAAGCCCCGTGGAAGAACAATCTGTTCCAGAGACACAAGAAATGTGTAGGAGCACGAGAGAGGTGAGAGAACCAGAACGATATGGTTTTCTTGTCACTAAGGATGGTGACTCATTATTGGTTGAAAATGATGATCCTCTTACCTACAAGGAAGCAGTTGAAGGCACAGACGTTTCCAAGTGGCAAGAAGCCATGAATTCTGAAATGGATTCCATGTACCAAAACCAAGTCTGGATTTTGATAGATCCTCCAGTTGATGTAAAGCCTATTGGTAATAAATGGGTTTTCAAGAAGAAAATGGACATGGAGGGGAAAGTCAGCACCTACAAGGCACGACTGGTTGCAAAAGGTTTTAGACAGTGTCAAGGAATTGACTATGATGAAACCTTTTCACCGTTTGCAATGCTGAAGTCTATCAGAATCCTATTGGCCATTGCTACTTACCATGATTTTGAAATTTGGAAAATTTATGTCAAAACAGCTTTCCTTAACGGGAACCTCTAGGAAGATGTCTACATGACACAACCTGAAGGGTTTGTGACTTCAAAGGATGCCAACAAGGTATGCAAGTGGCAAAAATCCATTTATGGATTAAAGCAAGCATCAAGGTCATGGAACATTAGTTTTGATGAAGCTGTTATAGAATTTGGCTTTGTTAAGAACGAATGTGAGCCTTGTGTCTACAAAAGGTTTAGTGGAAGTTCAGTCGTTTTCCTAATAGTATATGTCGATGACATATTGCTAATTGGAAACGAAGTACCTGTCTTACAGTCAGTTAAGGCATGGTTGAATAAATGCTTCTCCATGAAAGACTTGGGCGAGGCGGCATATATTCTTGGGATCAAGATCCATCGTGATAGATCCAAGAAAATGCTGGGCCTAAGTCAAAGTACATACATTGACAAGACACTGAAGAGATTCAGTATGGAACATTCCAAGAGGGGATTGTTGCCAGTGTCACATGGCATTCATATTTCCAAGAAAATGTGTCCTCAGACACATGAGGAAAGAAAGAGAATGGCAAGGATCCCTTACGCATCCGCGATTGGGTCAGTCATGTATGCTATGCTATGTACGAGGCTAGATGTTGCTTATTCATTAAGTGCGGTAGGAAGATATCAAGCTGATCCAGGAGACCTCCATTGGATGGCAGTCAAGACTATCATTATGTATCTGAGGCGTACTAAGGATATGTTCTTGGTTTATGGAGGAGATGATGAACTAGTCATCAGAGGACATGTAGATGCTAGTTTCCAGACTGATCAAGATGACATGAAGTCGCAGACTGGATACATCTTCAGTTTGAATGGAGGTGCAGTGAGCTGGAAGAGCTCAAAACAAAGTGTGGTGGCAGATTCTATAGCGGAGTCCGAGTATATCGCAGCTTCTGAGGTAGCTAAAGAAGCAGTATGGATGCGAAGCTTCGTCTAAGAGCTGGATGTTGTACCGAGCAGTAAAGATCCTATCACACTCTATTGTGATAATACTGCAGCGGTGGCACTTGCAAAAGAGCCAAGGTCACATCAGTGGACAAAGAACATACTTTGGAAGTATCATCTCTTGAGGGATTTTTCTCAGAGAGGTGAAGTTCCAGTGAGCAGTATTTCCACGGAAGACAACGTGGCGGACCCATTGACAAAAGCCTTGACTCAGCAGAAACTTGATCATCATGTGAGGTCTAGCAGACTAAAAGTCGTAGGCAGTTGGCTCTAGTCCAAGTGGGAGTTTGTAAGGGTTGGTGTCCTCATAACCAACTGTTTTGTACTTTGATAACATTAATGTTCACTTATTATATATTGTTCAATGTTATTAATGACTATAATATAATAATGTCCTGAAATATTTGTTGCATTAATAAGGTCATAGCAGATCACCTCTATGATGAGAACCTTGAAATGCTATAACAATATTCTTAAATAATGTTCTGCGGTTGGATGACATACTATGATAGGACACATAGTATACAGACCGTCATGTGCGAGTACTCATAAGAAGACGAGACTCTCTCTCAAGGATTTCGCTCTTGGTAATCTCCAAGATGGGAGATTATGAGAACAGACCCGCCAGTAGTAATTCCGCATGTCTTGGTGTCATCGGATATTGCTATCTACGAGCGTGTGTAATGGTCCTTAGACTGGAAGATTATCATTAACTCATGTCAAGACTCACGCACTTAGATTTACTGACGAAAACCGTCATGCAGACAGTTGGCGGGAAGTAGGGTACGTTGGGTGCGTCACGAGTGACATGTTGTTAATGGATAAGTCAAGGAAGGATTTGTCCCTTCCATTTATGGAAGTTTATATCTCGTCCCTTTGATTGAAATAGAACTGTCGCATTAAATTCCATGGCCATGGTGTAAACGATGAGTTTATTTCAGGTAGTCAAAGAACGACATATCAAGCATATAGGTTTATGACACTGCCATGAAACCTGCTTGATGAGATATTGAGACAAAGGGATTAAATTACACAGTTAGCGTTCGTATGAGGTGATACGTCAATGCGGCGTCAACTTCTTTCTCTTGGGTGCCTTGACCCGTTGCTAGACAGTAATCTTGGACTTTAGGCAAGCCCGCCTAATGCCAATGAGAAAGAGGCCTAGAGGGTCACACACTATGTGTATCCAAGTATCTCAAGTTGAATAAAGATTATTCTCGTACGTGGTTTAATAATTATTCAAGGATGCCTAAGTTGTTTTAAATGATGGAGGAAAAAGAAAATAAAACAAGTACACATCGTGTATTATTATTACATGCCGTGTAGTTTTATTTTGGAAAGGAAATGAATAAATGAAAACAAGATATACACGTCGTGTACATTTAATGTACACGCCGTGTAGTTTTCAATGAAAAACAAGTACACGCCGTGTATTTATTAATACAGGCCGTGTAGTTTTTTTTAGTTGGGATTTTGAGGATATAATATTGTTTTAAATGATATTTATTATAATCAGCGTGGGCGCATGTCAAGGAATTATTTATTCGACATGGGGTTTTAAATAATGAGTCAATGAAATAAATAAAATGTGTAACGCGTTTATTTATTGTCATAACTCTATAACCACACACACCAGATTATAAATATCCTCACAACCCCAACTCTTTTCTGACACAAGAGAATCGTTGTGCCAACATCTCTGGAGAATTCTTTCAAGGACGAAAGTACCTCTTCCTCCAAGAACGCTCTCAAGACCGAGAGAGATCCTCTTCCATCGGATCAAGACAATCTAAGGCGGACAACGCAAGAAAAGGCTTCTCCACGCTAGCACCCGGAGAATCTTTTGGCGACGTCCAGAGATACGAGGTACACGTCTGGATCACCGCAAGAGGGAGTCTACACTTGGCTTCTGTGACGCAACGACGGATCACATCGACAACGTGATTGAGAACATCAACGAAGAAATATCACCAAAAAGGTATTTCTTTATAATTAATTAAATTAATTATAATCAACCTGTAACGATCCTTGTTTGTGGTTCCAGGAAAAACCATCTTCTTTGTCTTTTTCTGTGATTCGATCCGTGGAGACTGGCGTTTATCGTCGTATTGATCCCAGATTGATCATTGCTAATGACAAAACTCCAAGTTGGCATATCCACCCACGCGCTTCTGCTGCGCCCGGAACCATCAAAATCCTCTTTGAATAATTTGTTTGGGAATGTTATAATGGTATGTCGAAAATGTTTTACAGAATATTTTTTACCTTGCAATGAAATTCTCTAATGTCAACAAATGTTTGAATAATATATGGTTTAATTATGGAAATGGTTAGTGGTATAGTGTGAAATTTAATTGTTTATATACTTGTTAAGAGTGTGTTACTGATCATTGTTCATGGTGTTATATGATGTGAGAAGGGCGATCAAAATGTTGTTGGTCTGTAAATGGGTAAATATTTTTATAACTATTAGGTTGGTTTAGGTAGAGAATGATTGACATGAATATTGGAATCAGGTTTCAATGGAATTTAATGAGTTTAATTTCTTTTTCAAGATTTAATTATTGTGATAAAAATTATAAATTTGAGGTTATATTTAATTAAATGCTTCTCAGACCTCATCAGGATACCCAGTTTGATACAATGATGAAGAAATCTAGGAATGAAGTGATATTTAATTTCTAATGGCAAGGTGTATAATAATTCCATGATAGAGAATTAAGTAAAAAATATTATAAATGGATAATGTATATTAATGTTTCTATTTAGTTGGTGAAAAAAAACATATTGATTTCGAGAAATCATAGAATCATGATTTCATAGAGATATGGCTTAGATATGGTGGAGGATGGAACATGGTCACCAAAATGATATGTATTAAGAAGAGTCATTAGTCATTAAGGATTTTATTTCCCATGTGCAAGTGGGTGACCATTTTAAAGAGATCAATTTGAGTTGATATGAAGGACCTATATTTAGATATGATGGAATCCTTTTTTGGAATGTAATTAGTAAATTGTCACAATTATAAACTAGTGAAGATGAGTGATATTGAAATTTTTATTCTAATTTGAGTTCAGATACTCAATGACTACTATTAATTATGTATTTAATGTTTTATAATGATAATAGGTATTTTTTAGTAGTTTTGGATAATTTTTTAATAATTGAATAAGGTTTTTTATGCGGGACTAATGGTTTATGAAAATATGGTGTGTGTAAATATTCTATGGATCGAGTAGAGTAACTTAAGCTAAACATATAATTATTATATATCCATTCTATAATCTAATAATTAAATTTCACAAATAATCACGTAGTCCCATGATCATATAGTTTACTTTATTTTTATGCCACTCACATAGTAAACATATATAACCCAAAATGTGAATATTTATACATATCTGAACTAGACTAGATCATTTCAAGACTTCAAATAAGATACACTCATCTCCATATCATGGGGGTGAAGACATATTATATGGGTGGGTTGAGATGAACATTAAGGGTAAACATATAATATAAAAATAAAAGTTCATATATAGAAATAATATGATCTTATGGTTAAAACCCAGATACGTAGGAAAATAATACCCCACAAAGAATAAATCATAAATCATGAGACCGTGAATACGGCTTGGCATAACATAAATAATGAATAAAAAAAATTAAACCTTACTAAGTTCACATGATCCCTTGGATCATAACATAAGAATAATAATATTAATAAATGTGTGACATAAATATAGGGATAATAAAATATATCATATTGAACATATGTTTACGAAAATGTTTTTACTACATAATCATACTAAAAGGTATTAAATTTATTTATGCTGATGCATACCCTTTTGAGAATAGAATAACCATATATATACCCAGTAAAAACCTTATGATAATATATAAATCACAATTATATCCACACTCAACCTTTTGAGAATAGATAAACTATAATTCTACCCATATAAAACAGTGCGAGCATAGCTAAAACCACAATTATCCCTACACAAAACCTTATTAACATATATAAATAACAATTAAACCTAGTCAAATAATTACGATCAAAGATAAACCACAATTATACCCCTACATAACCTTGTGAGAAAATATAACCAACAATAATAATCAAACAAAACCTTGTGAGAATAATTAAACCATATTTATACTCACAAACAACCTTGTGAGGATCACTAAACCACAATTATATGAACACATGAAATTTTTATCTCCTGATATTTAAATTGGTATCCAATTGATTGGAAAGTGATATAGTAATTCACATTTCATCATTAATACTAATGAGTTCGACTTGAAAATCATTTACTTGTCACATTAGAAAGAACCCATATCAATAATATTTGATTTATAAAAAAATTTAAATGAGAATTATTCACTTTTTATAGCATAATGATCTCATTTAATGATAATGGGTTTCATTCAACACATCACAATGAACCTTGGTAATGAGAATGAGCATCATATTATTTTCAAATGGAATAACATAAATAATTCATCAGTATTCATAAGAAGATAAACCCATGAAAAATAAATTGTTATCTAATTACATCAAGTAAAAATCTAGGTAAATACCATTTAATCATGATAAAAAATATGTTACTTTCACTATTTAGATAATACTCAAGGGCTTTATTTCATTCATTTTACAATTAGAAGATGTATGGAATGTATGTGGAGACACTTTAATTAATGGAATAAATAATGTTGTATTCATAGGGGGATGACATTGGAGAGAAATGAGGTTTATAAATCTTCCAAAAATAGAAACTACAATGGTAATTACCGATCATTTCAATGATATGGAATAACATTCAATAATAGTTCTAGTAAAATATGGTTGATCATTACATTCAAAAAAACATTGAGTCATTATAATATATGTTGATATAAAACTGCATAGATAAAAAATACATTTTAGTCATATTTGGGATATAACATTACAAATAAGAAATATCCTTGATGTTTTTGGAACTAATTTTAAAAATTGTATTTTATAAATATTGGACAACAATTATTTTTCAAATAAAGGAAAATGAATATTGAATAATTCATATAAAATGAATAGGTAAGTGGAATGGTGTGTTTACACACTAATGTCTGAAATAGATTATTTTATCATTTTGATTAAAATGAAACATATAGAAAATCCTAAAAAATTATTCAATAATTTCTAAAAGTAGGAAAATTAGTATAAAATGATATCGAGAAATCATTTATCCATAGTCATGAAAATTTGAAAAATCACTAAACAAATATGGACAATTAGAAATATAGTTTTCTAACTGATATGAAAATATGGGGTCAATTTGATATATAAAATACAATTTGGGTAAAATAAATATCAAAGGGAAAAAAATTATAAGAAGACATGTAAATCCACATTAATATCTAAACAAATTTTTATTTTTTATATTAATTAAAATAATTCCCAAAATTTATTTTCTCTCAAAACTAATAATTTTTTAAGCAATGATTTTTAACAGAACACTTTATATTTGAGTAACAATTTTATCTTAAGAACCTTTCCACAATTAGAAGGTTTTGAATCACAATAAATTTAAAAAAGAATATTATATCTCTTAAAAACAACACTAATATGGAAAAATTCATTCATTTTTTGTCAGTTATTACATCCAAATGAAAACATTTTGATATTCAAAATTATTTCTCATGGGATGAAAATTTAAAAGAATAATCCCTTACAACCAATTCCCACCATGTTGATCACACTCTAAATAATTTAATAAAAAAATAACCATATTAATCAACAATTTTATAGCCTTATTCATTTCCATAAACTATTATAACAATGATTTATATTATTTTTAAATATATATAATTATATAATTATCTATTTTAAATATCATCTGTGAGTAATCATTAGCAGTTGACATAGTTTCATAATATCAATTTTATTATTAATTATTCTATAAATGATCATCAACACTGGAATGAAAAATTTAATTAAATTAATGTTTTAGAATTTATGATTAATTTATAATTTCACTCCATGAGTATTTCAGTTATGATCCTTGAAGATAAACATGGTGATGTGCTTTTTAGATGGGTTTTAACAAATAAATTTTTCAAATATAATTAATAAGTATAATTTAAATATTACTAAAAAATAATTTTGTTTTTAATTATTAACATAATTTATAAATAATAATTATTTTCTCATATTCATCCATTATATAAATTTATAGCATTGCTCTTGTTAGTGGTCAGAACAAGCTAAACACGAACATGCCACGATTACTTGATGATTATGACGTGATTTAGTTAAATATAATTATACTAATAGAATAATGATATAATTAATATTTTATTATTGTGATATATCCAAATTATAAATAATTAAAATAAAAAGTTATTTTTATGAAAAAAATCATATAAAATGAGTAAACAGCTTTTCGTATATGTTCCCTCATTTAAGATGATTAATTTAAAAATGATTGTTTATAACTAAAATGATAAATAGTATATTAAATTGTTATTAATATAATACTATTAATATCTAAAAATCATATTTTTCTTTTAAATCATTCTTAGAACCATATTTTAAAGGAGAATATGGAAATGGTAAACACCATTCCATGGAGGTGTTAGTATGCACATTCACAAGAATGGTGAGTTAATTTTCCATAGAACTAAAGCAAGGATTAATAACGTTTATTCATTTAGGAAATTATATAGGTAATAATTAACCTAATTATATTTTAAAAACAATTTTTAAATAGTCCATTTAAGGATGTAATGATGAACAAACATGTGACTTTGTAGAGTTGGTTGTATGTATGTACACACCATCCAGGTATTCATTTTTGTTAATGGAAGTGGAAAGGGTGTTTATTCCATGTTCCATAATTTAAATAAAATAAAAGTGTACTAAGGATACATATTTTCCAATTTTTTAGGGTTAAATGAAATTAATAAGAAGTCCATGTAATGAAATATAAATGAGAAAGGGGAGTTTGGAAATTCATTCCTCACATCTTGGATTTTCTCCTTTGTGAAGGTGGATAAATATTTTAGGGGTATACATTTGAAAATAAATAACCTATTTATAGTCGATATAAGTATTTATAAGATTATTGTTTTTGTCTAAAATTCTTATTTTTTGTTTTGTGGGTTTGGGGGGAGAGTATAGACCGTTTTATAAGTGACAATAGATGTCATTTTTGGAAATTCCCATAAGGTCTTAATAATTTGTTTTCATTCTCCATGAATGAGTGATAAAAATTGAGAAATAACATATATGAGAAGATATAGGTTTTTTAAAGTCATCAAACATAGATTACCACAATCATTTATAACATGTTTTAATTCATTTTAACAAAGATTTGTTTACATTTGAAATTTTTGGTTTTTCAACGGTAACTAATTTTTACCTATATATCATATCATTTATGCTTAAAAATAATGTGGTTATTGTTATATAATTTGGAAATAATAATTAAAAAATGATATCTATTAAATTTTAATTAAATTAAAAATTGTGATAAAATTAATTTTGAAATAATTCGTATTTACTGCATTAAATAATTTTTCTTTACCAAAATATAACTTAAGTTATATAACATTTAATATAGGGTTGTAAACAAGAATAAATATTTTTAAATAGATAATAAAACCTATAAATAAAAAAATTTCTATGAACATTTTACAATAAATTTTCAAACCAATATTATGAACTAATAAATTGTTAAATTACATAGTATTTGTAAATGAAATATATTAGACTAATCACTTAATAATTAATTTTATAAAAGACTCAAAATGAAATCATCATAAGAATATTTTTAGTGATAAATCCAAAAATGAAAATAATTTTTTCAAATTTAAATTTTTTAATCTATAAATTTAATATTTAGTTAAAACAACTCATATAAATAAAAATAAATTTTATTAAAATAAATTGGTATTTTTATTAAACATGAAGTGTTTTAATCATATTTAATTTAGATTTTTAAATAATTTAATATTGAAATATTTTTTTTTAAATATATATCACCAATTATAATAATATTTTATTGGTGATATATTTATATTATCAAGTATAATATAATAAACTTTTTTTAATGGTAATTCAAAAAAATCCATTTTTAAAATATTAATAAAAAATAACAATATATAATTATTTTAATTGATTTGTATATTTTTACATATTGATAATATATTATTCTTTTAATTGGAATATTTAAAATTATGAACTAGTTTAGTGTTCTATTAATTTAATGTTACGTGTGACATATGATATTTAATAAAAAATCAATTTGAACTATCCAAATTCGTGGGATGTCATGTTTAACCCCCTTAAATAAATTGTTTCCTCCAATTTTTTATTATTAATCAATTATTAAAATATGTAAGAGTATTCATAATATATCAATAATTAATGATATAATATCTAATATTAAATCTACCTTATTCTATTGAAATATACCAATTTTCATATCTTTTATTAAACAATGTAGACTATTTATACAATCATCTACAACAGTAGGTATATACCCTAATCATATATTATTGATTGCATATCTTTCAAAAAACCATTTGAATCTCTGAAAAATAAAACCACATATAAATCATATATTTCACAAAAACTGATCTCAAGTCTTCACCTACATGTTAATAATTTTAAACACTATCCAACATATATATCATGTTCCCAAAAAAGAAAAAAACACCACAAAAAATATAATGGATCACTTTTTATTCAAACCATAATCACTTACATGACTATTAAAACAATATAACTCACTTTTATAAAAATATAGCAACCCATTATTATCTAAATATAAAAAATATATTAAAACACACAGTTTTTTGTACCTCAAACATATATTCTTTAATAGTTTTCACCCGAAATCTAACGTTTTCATAAAATCAATTTTCATAATTATTTCCATCATTTAATATATATTTCCAAACCCATATATAATTAATCTTAATGAAAATTTCATAGATTTAGTACCCCCAATTTCTGGTATGTAACCCTTACTTGATGCTTTTCATGGTTTTAAAATTATGGGTCTTGAATGGGAGAGTCAAGAGAACTTGGAATGATGTGTTGTGGCAAAGGGGAAGTCGCACGAGAGGCGCACAAAATTTCTAAACCGTGTGGCCTAACCAGGCACAGTGGGTCTTAGAGGTCGTATCTCTCATACAGCCGGCGCATGATTTGTCTAACCGTGTGACCAAACCATGTGAGAAGGGCGGTCGAGGTAGTATCTAACACACGGTTAACGCACATTTTTCAAACCGTGCGAACTAAATATGCGGGCAATTAAATGAGATCCTTAAATTTTGGATCTCATGTGTTTTTTAATCTAAATGCCTTGATTAAGCACCTATATGGACATAACTCAGGCTTTTGGTTCTACTAAGGTCAAGGAAGGTTCTCCCATCATTTCAGAGGCAATCTGAAGGCTTCTCCTAGGAAATTGAAGCTGTATTCTTGAGGTATGTGATCGTTATTTATCGGTTTCTTATATCTACATAGATCTACTTCTCCTCTTCTCTCAGTTTCACAGATATACTACTGTTATTGGTAAATCTAAGTGTGTGGATTGCAAATATGATGAGATTCAGTCTTGATCATGCTAGGATAAGAGATCTAAGGCATGTTTTTTGAGAATCGACCCGGGTTTCTTGAGCGTTCTTCGACCATTGTGGTTTTAGTAAAAACCACTGAGGTAGGTGGATTCACTCTCAACTCCTCTTGTTATAATTGATTGTCTTACTTTCGAATTAGTTTGTTTGAATGGATTAGATTCTGTAAATCATGGAATAAATCTTCTTTAGTGATGATTCGTGGTTTTAGTGACTTTGTAAAATCTTGGTGAATTTATGTGCAAAGTGATTTGGATTCATGAATATAAAATAATGATTTTAAATTATTTTTCGGATGGAATTGTAATTGGTTTGATGAAAAATGGGTTTTCAATAAAAAGGGTGTTTTATTGAAATGGTTTGGTATTGAAATGACTATGATGGAATTGGTTTTCAATTAAAAGGGTTTTTTATTGAAATGGTATCGAATTGAAATGGCATGGCATTTAAATGGTTTTGAAATAAAATTGTTTTCAACAAAAGGTGTTTTAATTGAAAGGGTTGTCTTTGGCATGATTTTTTTAGAATATATGGGTGTGAAAATTTTTATTGAACTCAGGACTGATAAGGGTTAGGAGTCTCCACCATCATTCTGGGATGGATAAGGGCTAGGGATCTCCCCCTTCAATCATTAAATTACATTCAGGACATATAAGGGTTAGGAGTATCCCCCATCATTCTGGGATGGATATGGGCTAGCCCCCCTGTCAAACATTCATATTGCATTCGGGATTGATAAGGGTTAGGAGTCTCCCCCATCATTGTTTTGATGAATAAGTGTTAGGGCTCTCCCCTGTCAAGCATCCATGTGCATTTGGGGTGGAAAAGGGTAAAAATTCTCCCCCATCATGGTTGGTGTAGATAAGGGTTAGGGCTTCTCCCCTCTTCCAGGTAGCATGCCTGGTTGGTTTCAAGGGTTTGTGGAAATGGATGGGAATGCCAAAAATGTATATTGTGAAATGGTTATAAATCTTGTTTGGTTATTTTTATGGATAAATTTTTTTTTGGAAAATTTGTTTCAATTGCTCTTGGAATGCCTTTGGTTATGAATGGTTTTGGAAACATGTTTATATTTAGTTATATACTACTTTTGAGAAAATGTTTTATATAAAATATTTTTATATAATTATTGATAACGCTTATATCCTAGTGGCATGAGTAGGAGAGTCATTGGGGAAAACCTGTTGAGTTTTATACTCTCCCCTACTATGGCAAGTTGGTGGTTTTGCAGATGTCGTATTCTGGGACAACGGTAAAGGTAAAGCATATTATTTCTAGTGGATCATGGCGATTCATGGGAGATGTTGTAGAGCTTAGAGCTTGTGGAGCATGAAGTCATGATTTCTTTGAGAGTCTTGAGTTGTTTATCTGTTGTGCACATTGATACTTGGTTTGGTGTACCACTATTGTGTACTCTGATGTGGTTTGAGATAAATGAAGTTTGTTTAGTTGTATTTCAGTTTTCCATGCATCATATAGTGAATGTTTGGCAATGGTTAGTTGGTTTACAGGGTAATTTTCTAAAGTTTAAATCGTCCCCAACTTGTATTTGAAACCCTTCGGAATGTATTGCCAGCCTTTGGCATCTTGGGGAAGTCGCTTAAGGCCTAGTAATGACTCGTTGAGCTCTCAAGACAGTTGGAATTGGCGAGTCATTACAAATGGTATCAGCTTGTTCAGCCCTTTCCTAACAAGTAGTCATCAATGTTTTTTGTCTTGGAGTTAAAATTCATTCTTGTCTATTCCTAGGGTCGAAATCATAGACATGGTTAGGATTTTCCGATCTTGAAATTTATAGTATAAAAGGATGTAGCTAACCCCTTTATACTGAAATTCATGTCACTAGGGAGTTGGGTAAATAAGTGTTTGGAGACACTTTTAGAATTTTGAAATCTCATTGTCATGGGATTAGCCAATGAGACAAGCATGACATGCATTATAGATAAACAACTTCCCATTAGGATTTCATATCTCATTGTGAGGAATGAGTAATGATTTTTTGTAGGGTGTGAATTTGAAAAAAATTTAGAAATTTTTTTCAAGTAAAAGATTTTGAAAACTTGGTATTTTGTGTATTTTGAAAATGGGTTGATTTTCAAAAGGCATGAGGAATGTTTTCAAAAATGATTGAATATGGGAAAAAGGATGATTTGGAAAACAATTTTGTGACAGATGATGTGATAGAATTTGAAATTCTAAGCCATCAGTTGGTAGAGAGTGAGATTGACTAAGTTTGTTGTTGGTTTAGAAAATGGAACCCAATAGGCGTGGTCAGAACCAACTTGAAGAGGCTATAGAGAATGTGGTTGCACCAGAACCACAAGTCAACCAAGAGCTGGTTCAGAGTATTTTCTGAGGCTTTTCATGTTGTGGATTTGGGGAAAGGGAGGAATGACCTTGGTATGTGGATCATACAATCCAGTTCATGAAGCAGAATCCACCGAACATTCTGGGTGTTGCTGAACCCGAAATGGTCGAGGTGTGGCTAAGTAGGATGAATCATATATTAGATTTCATCGACATACCAGTACAATTGAAAGTAACGTTGGCAACATATATTCTTGAGGATCTTGCACGTCTGTTGTGGGATTTAGCGGTGCATGCTAAATTGTATGAATTGCTTACATGGGATGATTTTGAAGAATTGTTCAACAAACACTTCTATCCTCACATGTTAAAGATCCAAAAAATGACAGACTTCTATAGCACAAAAAAAAGAAAGTCTCTCTATCATAGAGTATACGAATAATTGATGAATTTATTCCGTTTATCACTAGAGGTTACGGCATTTCAATTGTTGAAAACACACATCTTCGAATCAAGGATAAGGAAATAGATTCGATCGAAGATTGTGGTGCTCTATATTATGGATTACACATAGATAGTGAAAAGAGTGATTGTTGCTGAACATGACATATCATGATCTATATGAGGAGGATTGATGATACCTATGGGAAATGGTGGGAATGATCCCCCGCCAATTGATAGCGTTGACTTTAGCATCAATGAATAAGATTGGGGAAAACAGTTTCCCAGCTGTGGTGGATCAATTTCCAGTTGTCTTTCCCAAGAACTTCTTAGGGTTAACACCTCTAAGGGATTTGGATTTTACGATTCATCTTCTTCTTGGTACCATTCCTATTTACCTTCCATCTTATAGAATGTAACCAACTGAGTTGTCAGAATTGAAATTGCAGTTATAAGAGCTATAAAGCAAGGGTTTCATTTGACCAAGTACATCTCCATGGGCAGCACTGGTGATGTTTATGAAGAAGGAAGATGGAACTCTTCGGTTGTGTGTTGATTTTCGTAATCTAAACCATGTTACGATAAAGAATATATATCCACTTCCACACATTGATGATATGTTCTATCAATTAAGGGGATCTCCGTGGTTCTCCAAGATTGACATGTGATCTAGAGAACACCAATTGTGTGTTCAGAAGGAGGATATTTCAAAAACAGCATTCAGAAGTAGATATGGCCACTACGAATATGTAGTCATGCCTTTCGGTCTAACGAATTCACCTGCGGTCATCATGGATTTGATGAATCGAATATTTCAGTGATATCTGGATTATTATGTTGTAGTGTTTGTGGATGATGTTTTAGTGTATTCAATGGAAAGGGCTCATCATGAGGTACACCTAGAAACAGTGTTACAAATTTTGAGATATCATCATTTGTATTCCAAATTATCAAAGTGTGATTTTTGGATACCGGAAGTACATTTCCTTGGCCATGTAATTTCCACGAAAGGCTTTTCTGTTGATCCTGAAAATATAGAAGCTATTATATCATGGAAAACACTGAATAATGAGTTCTAGATATGAAAATTTCATGATCTATCTGGTTACTACAGATGCTTTGTGCGTGATTTATCACAACTAACTTCACCAATGACAACTCTGAAAAAGAAGAATGCTCCATTCCAATGGAAAAAACAATGTCAGAAGAATTTCCAAGAACTGAATGTTCATCTTACATCAGCACCTATTTTGATCTTGCTAGAATCAAGACAGGGGTATGTGGTGTATTGTGATGCTTTAGGATTGGGGATGGGTTGATTCCTCATGCAAAGAGGTCATGTGGTTGCTTACGGTTCAAGGAAGATGAGGGTGCATGGGAAAAATTACCATTCACATGATTTGGAGTTAGTTGCAGTCTTCCATGCTTTGAAAACATGGAGACATTATCTCTTTGGTGAGAAATTTACTGTGTTTATGGATCATAAATGATTGAAACAAATTTTCTCACAGAATGTTTGAATCTCAGGAATAGTATATGGATAGAGTATCTACAGATGTTTGACATTGACTTGATGTACACACCAGGAAAAGGGAATTCGGTGGCAGATGCATTGAGTAGAAGGTCATATTATTAGTTGGTGAAAGAAGCTTCAAATGAATGGCAGTTGATATCAGTCTTAGCCGACATGAACATGGAATTTGAAGACTAAGGTAATGTTTTTTTTTCTTTTGAGATACACATGTTCCTAATTGAGTAAAGATGCTCAAAGAAACACAAACATCTGATGCATAATGTCTAGTTTTATGTTCTAAACTCAATGGTGGGGATACCATTGATGGCTGTAAACGTGATGGGTTTTTAGGATTGTGTTTCAGAGATAGGATGATTGTACCTATGGTTTGTTAGGAACAACTCCTTCATGCTTACCACCATTCAAGATGGGATGTACATCCCGGTACACAGAAAATGTATAACGCGTTGAAGGAGCACTTTTCGTGGAGCGGCATGAAAAGGAATGTGGATGAGATCATCTCACAGTGATTAACATGTTATCAGGCTAAAGCAGAGAATCCGAGATCGGCTGGTATGTTACAATCACTACCTATCCTAGTGTGGAAATGGGATCAGATAAAAATTGATTTTGTTACCGGTCTTCCATGAAAGGTCCGGAAACAAGATGTCATTTGGGTGATAGTGGATCGTCTTACCATGTCGGCTCATTTCATCAATATTTGTGAAACCCATACGATGGATGATCATAAAAAAAATATACCCAAGATGTGATAAAGAGGAATGGTGTACCAGTTTCTACAGTTTCATATAGAGATACAAGGTTTACATCTCATTTCTGGAAATCATTACAGAAATCCCTTTGGACTCAGTTGACTATGAGCACAACTTATCATCCTCAGACAGATGGGAAATCTGATCGGACGATAAAAAATTTGGAAGATATGTTGCGGGTTTTTGTAATGGATTTTGGTGTCTCATGGGAGTAATATATACCCTTATTGGAGGTCTAATACAATAACATTTATCAAGCCCTGGTATGCATGGATCCGTTTGAAGCATTGTATGGGCATCCTTGTTGTTCTCAACTTTGTCTGGTGGATACTGGTAAAGCTTCACTAATTAGGCCGAGCCTTCTCCAAGAAACAATGGAAAAGATTCTGTTGATTATAATGAGGATAAATATCACTCATAGTCATCAGAAATCTTATGCATATCACCATAGAAGACTGTGGTCATTCGTTGTGGGTGATCATGTCTTCTTGAGGATCTCTCCAAGGCGTGGACATCATTGTTTCGGGAATAGGGAAAGTTATATAATAGATACATTGTACCTTTTGAGATACTAGAATGGGTTAGAGAGGTGGAATATCAGTTGGGATTACCACCACGGTTTAGTTTGGTGCATAATGTGTTCCATGTATCTCAGTAGAACAAGCATCAGCCCAATCCAGACCATGTGATCAAATGGGATCAAGTTGACCTAGAACCGGATGTTTCTTTGATACATATCCTAGTATGGATTGTGAATAGACAATAGAAATTGTTTCATTGAAAAAGGATTGGTCTAGTGCCTGTTTTTTGGCAGCATGGTTAGATTCAAGAAGATACTTGGTAACGTGAAGAGGAAATGAAAGAGAAATTGCTGGAACTCTTTCAGTTGGCTAATGTTTTTCTATTTTTCGAGGATTGAAATACCAATGGTGGGGAGAATTTTTGTAACGCCCCGACCCCAGCTACCCAGAGTCGGTGCATTAATTACATAACATTGGCATGATCACGAGAAAGATCAAGTCTCGAAAGACCGATTAGTTTAGTAGCCTTGGAATAACTATATACATCCATAAATTTTTACATTACATCATAAAAAAACATCTTGTATTCATATCCCCTCATACTATCCCTGCAGGTCATTCATAAATTACTTCTTCATAATCCTGGGAAAAAAAATAAAACATTGAAAGGGGTGAGCTCGGATGCTCAGTAAGGATAACATTATAGCAGAAGCTTTCATAAATGAGCATAAACACTTAAGGCAATTTATAACTAAAACAAAAGCCTTTTAAACTTTAACTTCAGCATAAAATGGCAAAGGTAAAATGAAATAATGCCATTTACTTACTCACATGGATATTCTACTAGTCGAATGATCACATGCAATATCAATAACCACTTTCATAATGATGGAATGCATAATGCCAGACTATCATAACCACATAGCCAAGGCCTCGTGCCAAGACTACAAATAAGATTTTGCCAAGGCCTTGTGCCAAGACACTAGTTTGTCTCATGAGACCTACCGATGCATCGAGGAGCTATAGCGGGCTCCACCCGTCACTTATTAAGTCCAATGCATTCCCATATGAAAAGGTTTAAACATAACGTAAACATTCGTATTAAACTAGCATACGAAATGTCAATACTTTCACCACAAACCATGAATGGTATAAAAATAGCACATCCACAGTCAAACATAATTCATTCGATACAATATGGAAGATTGTATTGTATCACATTAACCTCAATCAATAATAATGAAGGATGTTGACATAGATGAAAATAATCATCAAAACTATTTGAGAGAAATATCCCCCTTTTCTTGGAAACATTTAAAAGTCACACTATTTGTCAAGAAGCCATTTAAAAGTATATTTTTGAATCAAAGTGTCCCATACCACTTTGAAACTTTTAAAAGGAGTTTTAATTTTAAAACTTTAATGTCCATATAAATAAATCCTTAAAACCATTTTTAAAATATGGACATTAATGAGCATGATTTAGAAGAATAATTCTTTAAAACATTTTAAAATGGTATTTTGGTTAGAGTTTCTAACCAAAAGAGAGACAATTGAATACAAATAATTGAGGTAATCAAAACATTGTAATATCATGAGAATAAAGGAATTCATGATATACTATGTCAAAGTACATTATATACACCACATAGAAGTGATTTGGTGTATATCATCAAAGAAGTCTCAATGGAATGTAAATTGAGATGAAATTTCTCAAAAAGGTTGTATCCTTTGGTTAAGGATAAATCAATGACATAATTATGTGTGACAAATATAAATACACTAAATATAATTGGATATTCAGTGTAAAACAATCAAAGGACATTCACACATATTCTTGTAAAAAACAATACCAACGAATTGGATGTTTAACTCAACAAATGGAGAATGAGTTAAAATTACTCTTATCAAACTCATATCAATGACTTGAGAATTACCAATGGAGTGATTATGTGTATCAAACTTCTATCCACAGGAAGGGGAGTGGAAATTATGACATAATCAAATGAATAGTGATTCCACACATAATCTTGGGGTAATATAATCAATGAAATGTGTGTAAAGCCAAATGAGTGGAAATTGAAATCTCAAATTCCCTTATCGATTAGGTAACTTACGAAACATACACCCATGAAAGAAGTATCATACCATGATGATGTAAATACCCATAAATTAAAGTATATTAGACAATGAATACAATCATGGGCAGTACACATACACCACATGCAATAATTAAGTGGTGAACAATGGAATTCTCACGAAATTAAAAGTGAGATAAGAAAACCCTTACATTGTACTTTTTCCTTGGTCGATGGTAGGTTTACCTCCTGTATAATTGTGAAATAATTGGTATTGAATAATAAAAGAATCATTTACTTTAATATGATATCATATATGATCTTTTATCATTGATTTGTTAATAATATTTTAGAATTATCGTCATTTCGGGTGTTAACGGGTTCATTTTACTTTATATTCTTTGTTATGTGAGACATATTCGTTATTAATGGGATGTATATTATTCATATCCAGAATGGTATCAAGTTCTTAAACATCTTTTTTAAATCATCAAATTATACGATGGAGAATGAATCTCATCGCGTTCGTGGAGACGGTAGTCCGTACGTACGCACGAACGCTACTTCCATTTAATTTTTATTTTAAAAGAATAGAATCCAAATTATACATAGGTATATTACTATTCCAGTATAATATAATATTTTATATATGTTACTTAAGTTCATTTACACCATCCTTTATACGTTCCATGTGTGGTATGAACGAGTCATATCATTTTAAGGGGGCGGTAGTCCGCACTTCCTCAAATGAAATTATCGTATGTATATACAACATGAAACGAATAATGGTATGAAATAAAATGGAATTACAGAAGCTTATATATAAAATATATATCATTAATATCATATTTAATTACAGTGCCATCCTAATGGCCACCATGAGAGGCGGTAAGATGTATTTGAACAATCATCGTTTCGTGAGGCGTTAGTTTGCCATCCACAGAAACATTATGTTCATCATCCATTAGATGGAGTTGTGTGAATGTGTAGTTTGAATCCTTCTTATAACAACATCCTAGTATATTGAGGATACTGGTGTTGTTATAAAATAACGGAAATAAAAAGATTTTGGGGGTTGGAGAAGCAAAATAAATGAAAATACTTTAAGAGAAATTGTTACCTTTAATTTAGGTAACTCACTTTGGTTGGAACCAAAGGACTTCTTGAAATGCTTTCTGCCTAAGGGGAAGCTTCAAGGAGGAGGATAGGGATGTGGGGAGATTATTTGGGCAGAGTTTGGACGAGCCAAGTGGCTTGAGAGGTGTGAGGAAATGAGAAGGAGGAGTGCCCTTTTATAAGAGGGGTGAGGGGCACCTTTGGAAAAGCTAGAAATATTAATTTATAATAAATTCATATTCGGTTTCCAAAGGCTCCAAAGATGACTATTCAAAGGATGAGGTGGGGATAGGTCGAAAACAACTCATCCAATAGAATTTAGACAGGTTTGGGTACTTATATTAACATTATCTTTAAGTATTAACTCTAAGTTAATTAGTTCCACTTTTACAATGTCTCTTTGTATTTTTATATAATATGGTTAATAAACTTACTATATACATCCAAGCGACCCCCAAGTGGTCCATTAATGATTAACCTATCATAATATAAGTCTCTTGGCCGAACCTTAGATTTTTAGGAATTTAATATCAATTAATAATATAATATTTGTTTTAAGAACTCTTTTATGTCAATTTTGACACTATTCAATAGTTGATTTTTGTGAAACTCATAACAGATTGATTACTTCGAAAAAAGTCAATTAAATCAATCCTAATATATCATATTATCCTAGAAAATTAGTTTAATTCATTAAAAGTTTCATATTATATTTGTTTGGGTGTTTATAATATCAATTATTTTAATTTTTCACTATTATAGTAATTACTGCATCATCATTGTGTTATAAATAAAATAAATTATTTAATGTATAAAAATTATAAATAAAATATCATTATGTAGAAAATCTTTTTAGCTTTCTAATGAATATTTATAATCTAAAATCCAACATATATAACCCTATGTAACAATTGTTGTTCTAAACGATATATGCTTGTGTCATTTTTGAATTCATTTTAACTAAATTAAAATAAAGTGTCATTATCACTTACAAGTGGATCCATGGGGTCCCAAAATAGACCCAAAGATTCCCATGGTCGACCATGTATCAACCAATAGGGTTAAGACACATTTTAGGGTAATTTAGTATTATTATAATATTATTTTTTTTAACCCTTATTTACCGGATTTTCCCTTAACCATGGTAAATAAAATATTTACCACAGTAATTATTCAAAATGTCTAAAAATAAAAGTTACCTATTTACACAATTTTAACATCCTGATTCCAAATATGGAATCCATTTTCCTAAATTCAAAACACAGAAGTGGCAGAAATTAATTTAAAATTAAATCCCGCTGTCAAAACAAAAAGCGTGTTTTTAAGAGATAATAACTATCAAAAGATTGACACTCGTTTATGTTCGGTTTATTTGTAAAATTATGTCCAATGACCAACATTATATTAAATGGTAAAAATATATTCTAAATATACTTTAAAACCACTGAAATTCATAATTTATCACTATTAATTATTTTGATTAAAAAAGTTGTTTTTAATTAAAATTTAGTAATTTTCACTATTCATCAAAATATAAAAGTTATCCGAAAAGTACCAAAATTTCACCCTAGGATAATTTCGATATTCCGAATCCAAAAATGAAGTCCATTTTTAAATATAAAATATATATAATTTCAAAAATTAGGTATTACTATTCATAACGGCTAGTTTGATTGGTTGTGGTGTGTGTTAAAACTCAAGGTTGCGTACAACACACGCTACTGTATTATTCAAAGAAAGCATACCGTGGAAGCTTGGGATGTTTCATTTTAAATTTTTGATGTCCCCATTTAGTCAAAAAGTTTAAAATATAGTATTTAAAAAGGGTTCACTATTAAAGTTGATAAAAGTGCAATACTGAAAATGAATTTGTTCTTGCATTATATATAAGAAACTCATAATATGGATTCTAAAATTATAAGGATTATATAAACATTAAAATTTATCTAATACTATTCATAACCTCTTTTGAACGGCTTGTTTGGTAAGTCATGGTGTGCTTGAACATGGTGTTGCATGTAGTGAATGTTATTGAATTATTTTGAAGAAATAACACACTATGAAATCTTGGGGTGTTACATTCTCCCCTCCTTCAATAGATTGCGTCCTCGCAATTTGAAATTGTTCTTCGAAAAAAAAAAGGTTGAAAATAGATAATATATTTGTGGGAAAACCCACATCGGAAATTGGGTTACTAAAATTTAGTCTTAATATGAGAAAAAGAGAAATCAAAGGGTCACCACCAAATTATGATCTCGATTAGGAGAACATTGGTGGAAACTAGAGACATATAATTGGAGGAAAAACGTAAATATTTATAGGTGGTGATTGAGGTCATCAATCACAAACAAGTGTAAAATTGAGGTCCTTATAATCATCAATCGATGATGATTTGAAATACCATCGGTTCAACAAAACATAGGGTATTAGGATAACACATTTTTGACGTTTCAAAATATCTTAGTTGAAATCCCACATCGAAAAATGAATTAATGAGGCCTCTATTTAAAATAAAGAGTCGAAAGTATGAAGATTACCGAAAATAACACATACTAGGGTTCCATGAAGGAAAATATGGATATGGAGGAGAAATCTAACCATCAATTATCTGATGGAGAGTGGTAGAGAACATGGCTATGAAAAGGCCAAAAATCCCAAAGCCATAAATTTGTGATGATTTAAGGTACCATCTAGGACAACATTTTTGTTCTATGTTTCTTTTATTAATGTTGGGGATTTTATTTATGAGATTGGCTAAGAAAATTATGAGATATACTCAAATTTTAAGTAGATTTTCATTCTTTAATAAATTTCCACCACTAACTCAATTTTTTTTAAACGATGAGTATTCAAGAAGACTTGGTCACACTGGAAGAGCTAGAATAAACTTCTATAGAATCACATGATCCATGCAGGATAAACCATATATTAATCAAAACCAAAATGGTTATTGAATGATCTAATGATCCCCCAAAAGGATATTCATTGAGATAAATATGCACTAATCTTAATTTCTAAAATTAAACCAACAATACCCCAAAGTTAAATAGATACTATTCAATAACCAATTGTCCTTAAAATCCTTTAATATAATCCAAACTAATATTGAAACCCAAAACATAGAAGAATTTGATTATGTAGTCTCCCATGTTACATTGTATCTCCAAATTACATCAAATACTCTTAAAGTCACATACTTAAAAGTAATCATCACATATTCTCTGTTATAGGTTAATCATTTCCATAAATAACCCAAATCACTATAAATCAACAATAAAAATGTAGATAAAAATCCACCATTACTCTACAAATGAAACCTCATTGTATTCTATTTTCCTTGGGCATATAGTGTTCCTAACAAAACGAACATCTTCCAAAATAACATTTATCACTTAATCACCAAATCATTTTCCTATACCAAGGGTATTCATTTGATAAGACATAAGAACCCAAATCATCTTATTATTGATCAATAAAATCATTTAACAAAAAAAATTAGTCACACTAACCAGGGACTTCACGTAGTCCAGTGGTAGGCGATAAATCTCAATCACACTTTGGTTGTGGGTTCGATTCCCACGGCTTTGTCCGACGCGATGGGTTGTCACATGGTCTACGTGTTGTCCTTTTTCAAAAACTATATTTTATAATATTACCAAAATGAGATAAATTCCTCAAAATAACATAATTTAACCACAAATGTTATATCATACTTTGCATTTTCATCCCAAATAATAACTTATCATTTTCTCAAACCCCAATGATCATATAAAACCAAATGGTTATTTATACCTATATCCACAAGAGAAGAGACAATTCTTCCTCAAATATCATTCTCACATGGCAAACTGCGGGGTTACAAATACAAGAGAAAATTATTCCAAAGCAAACCCATCAACAAGGAGTGCTAATACTTTTTAAATTTTTCTCCAGCCATTTATTTCCACATAGCTTCTTCTTTGACCAAGAAAATATCCTATAAAATAGGACATTCACTCGGGTAATGGCCAGGTCCCCTACATTTACGACAAATGACTGTAAATGGACTCTTGGGACCATTTTTATCTTCTTCCATAGTACTCTTCATTTTTCTTCGGCAATTCTTCACTGTATGACCTTCCTTCCCGCACGTAAAACATTTCGTTGTCCCATTGAGACACTTTCCTGGGTGTCTCTTTCCACAATTCCTGCATGATGAAAATTGAGGTTTCTTTTCTCCATGGTCTCCATTGCTGGAGATCTTATCATTTATCACCTTTCTCTTCCTTGTTGAGTCTGGGAGTTGGTTAATATATATGTTGTTGATCATATTTTTGGAAAACTGATTTGGCATAAAGACGATATCTTTCACACCTATCAACATTCCATTTTGTTGCTCATTGCCACCACTGTTCCCAACTTGTACATCATTCTCAAAGTCACTATGACTTCCTTGGAATCCAGCCATTGACTAAAACCAGATGGCATTGTGTGAGTAATAGTAGTCGTATAATCATTTAGAGATTAAAATGTCACCATATTCTCAATTTGAAACATATTAGGAATAACCAAGGTCATTTTCTCTCATCTTATGTATATATTACTTAAATCGGTTTGTAAAGAAAATGTAAATTATCCTAAGCATATCCCCCGGGAGTGTCGTAACCAAGAGTGCAGCAAGGCCCGTTGTCGTGCACCAGTTCCCGTTCGAGTCTAGCTCAAAGCGGTGTTTTCGGGTTTTATCCCTAGGTACATCTGTGCCAGAGCCGCCTCTACCTGCTCGTATCCAGACAGGGATGTATTTCTCGGAAAACTCACAAAATCTTTACAATACCAAAATTCTAGGAAGTTTTTTTTATACTAATCCTCAAAGTTCATCTTAGGTCTACGTGCTCTAATCAGAGTTTATCTAAATCTAGCTACCAAGGTTTGTACTAAACTTCCTCTGATACCAACTGTAACGCCCCGACCCCAGCTACCCAGAGTCGGTGCATTAATTACATAACATTGGCATGATCACGAGAAAGATCAAGTCTCGAAAGACCGATTAGTTTAGTAGCCTTGGAATAACTAGATACATCCATAAATTTTTACATTACATCATAAAAAAACATCTTGTCTTCATATCCCCTCATACTATCCCTGCAGGTCATTCATAAATTACTTCTTCATAATCCTGGGAAAAAAAATAAAACATTGAAAGGGGTGAGCTCGGATGCTCAGTAAGGATAACATTATAGCAGAAGCTTTCATAAATGAGCATAAACACTTAAGGCAATTTATAACTAAAACAAAAGCCTTTTAAACTTGAACTTCAGCATAAAATGGCAAAGGTAAAATGAAATAATGCCATTTACTTACTCACATGGATATTCTACTAGTCGAATGATCACATGCAATATCAATAACCACTTTCATAATGATGGAATGCATAATGCCAGACTATCATAACCACATAGCCAAGGCCTCGTGCCAAGACTACAAATAAGATTTTGCCAAGGCCTTGTGCCAAGACACTAGTTTGTCTCATGAGACCTACCGATGCATCGAGGAGCTATAGCGGGCTCCACCCGTCACTTATTAAGTCCAATGCATTCCCATATGAAAAGGTTTAAACATAACGTAAACATTCGTATTAAACTAGCATACGAAATGTCAATACTTTCACCACAAACCATGAATGGTATAAAAATAGCACATCCACAGTCAAACATAATTCATTCGATACAATATGGAAGATTGTATTGTATCACATTAACCTCAATCAATAATAATGAAGGATGTTGACATAGATGAAAATAATCATCAAAACTATTTGAGAGAAATATCCCCCTTTTCTTGAAAACATTTAAAAGTCACACTATTTGTGAAGAAGCCATTTAAAAGTATATTTTTGAATCAAAGTGTCCCATACCACTTTGAAACTTTTAAAAGGAGTTTTAATTTTAAAACTTTAATGTCCATATAAATAAATCCTTAAAACCATTTTTAAAATATGGACATTAATGAGCATGATTTAGAAGAATAATTCTTTAAAACATTTTAAAATGGTATTTTGGTTAGAGTTTCTAACCAAAAGAGAGACACTTGAATACAAATAATTGAGGTAATCAAAACATTGTAATATCATGAGAATAAAGGAATTCATGATATACTATGTCAAAGTACATTATATACACCACATAGAAGTGATTTGGTGTATATCATCAAAGAAGTCTCAATGGAATGTAAATTGAGATGAAATTTCTCAAAAAGGTTGTATCCTTTGGTTAAGGATAAATCAATGACATAATTATGTGTGACAAATATAAATACACTAAATATGATTGGATATTCAGTGTAAAACAATCAAAGGACATTCACACATATTCTTGTAAAAAACAATACCAACGAATTGGATGTTTAACTCAACAAATGGAGAATGAGTTAAAATTACTCTTATCAAATTCATATCAATGACTTGAGAATTACCAATGGAGTGATTATGTGTATCAAACTTCTATCCACAGGAAGGGGAGTGGAAATTATGACATAATCAAATGAATAGTGATTCCACACATAATCTTGGGGTAATATAATCAATGAAATGTGTGTAAAGCCAAATGAGTGGAAATTGAAATCTCAAATTCCATTATCGATTAGGTAACTTACGAAACATACACCCATGAAAGAAGTATCATACCATGATGATGTAAATACCCATAAATTAAAGTATATTATACAATGAATACAATCATGGGAAGTACACATACACCACATGCAATAATTAAGTGGTGAACAATTGAATTCTCACGAAATTAAAAGTGAGATAAGAAAACCCTTACATTGTACTTTTTCCTTGGTCGATGGTAGGTTTACCTCCTGTATAATGGTGAAATAATTGTTATTGAATAATAAAAGAATCATTTACTTTAATATGATATCATATATGATCTTTTATCATTGATTTGTTAATAATATTTTAGAATTATCGTCATTTCGGGTGTTAACGGGTTCATTTTACTTTATATTCTTTGTTATGTGAGACATATTCGTTATTAATGGGATGTATATTATTCATATCCAGAATGGTATCAAGTTCTTAAACATCATTTTTAAATCATCAAATTATACGATGGAGAATGAATCTCATCGCGTTCGTGGAGACGGTAGTCCGTACGTACGCACGAACGCTACTTCCATTTAATTTTTATTTTAAAAGAATCGAATCCAAATTATACATAGGTATATTACTATTCCAGTATAATATAATATTTTATATATGTTACTTAAGTTCATTTACACCATCCTTTATACGTTCCATGTGTGGTATGAACGAGTCATATCATTTTAAGGGGGCGGTAGTCCGCACTTCCTCAAATGAAATTATCGTATGTATATACAACATGAAACGAATAATGGTATGAAATAAAATGGAATTACAGAAGCTTATATATAAAATATATATCATTAATATCATATTTAATTACAGTGCCATCCTAATGGCCACCATGAGAGGCGGTAAGATGTATTTGAACAATCATCGTTTCGTGAGGCGTTAGTTTGCCATCCACAGAAACATTATGTTCATCATCCATTAGATGGAGTTGTGTGAATGTGTAGTTTGAATCCTTCTTATAACAACATCCTAGTATATTGAGGATACTGGTGTTGTTATAAAATAAAGGAAATAAAAAGATTTTGGGGGTTGGAGAAGCAAAATAAATGAAAATACTTTAAGAGAAATTGTTACCTTTAATTTAGGTAACTCACTTTGGTTGGAACCAAAGGACTTCTTGAAATGCTTTCTGCCTAAGGGGAAGCTTCAAGGAGGAGGAGAGGGATGTGGGGAGCTTATTTGGGCAGAGTTTGGACGAGCCAAGTGGCTTGAGAGGTGTGAGGAAATGAGAAGGAGGAGTGCCCTTTTATAAGAGGGGTGAGGGGCACCTTTGGAAAAGCTAGAAATATTAATTTATAATAAATTCATATTCGGTTTCCAAAGGCTCCAAAGTTGACTATTCAAAGGATGAGGTGGGGATAGGTCGAAAACAACTCATCCAATAGAATTTAGACAGGTTTGGGTACTTATATTAACCTTATCTTTAAGTATTAACTCTAAGTTAATTAGTTCCACTTTTACAATGTCTCTTTGTATTTTTATATAATATGGTTAATAAACTTACTATATACATCCAAGCGACCCCAAAGTGGTCCATTAATGATTAACCTATCATAATATAAGTCCCTTGGCCGAACCTTAGATTTTTAGGAATTTAATATCAATTAATAATATAATATTTGTTTTAAGAACTCTTTTATGTCAATTTTGACACTATTCAATAGTTGATTTTTGTGAAACTCATAACAGATTGATTACTTCGAAAAAAGTCAATTAAATCAATCCTAATATATCATATTATCCTAGAAAATTAGTTTAATTCATTAAAAGTTTCATATTATATTTATTTGGGTGTTTATAATATCAATTATTTTAATTTTTCACTATTATAGTAATTACTGCATCATCATTGTGTTATAAATAAAATAAATTATTTAATGTCTAACAATTATAAATAAAATATCATTATGTAGAAAATATGTTTAGCTTTCTAATGAATATTTATAATCTAAAATCCAACATATATAACCCTATGTAACAATTGTTGTTCTAAAAGATATATGCTTGTGTCATTTTTGTATTCATTTTAACTAAATTAAAATAAAGTGTCATTATCACTTACAAGTGGATCCATGGGGTCCCAAAATAGACCCAAAGATTCCCATGGTCGACCATGTATCAACCAATAGGGTTAAGACACATTTTAGGGTAATTTAGTATTATTATAATATTATTTTTTTTAACCCTTATTTACCGGATTTACCCTTAACCATGGTAAATAAAATATTTACCGCAGTAATTATTCAAAATGTCTAAAAATAAAAGTTACCTATTTACACAATTTTAACATCCTGATTCCAAATATGGAATCCATTTTCCTAAATTCAAAACACAGAAGTGGCAGAAATTAATTTAAAATTAAATCCCGCTGTCAAAACAAAAAGCGTGTTTTTAAGAGATAATAACTATCAAAAGATTGACACTCGTTTATGTTCGGTTTATTTGTAAAATTATGTCCAATGACCAAAATTATATTAAATGGTAAAAATATATTCTAAATATACTTTAAAACCACTCAAATTCATAATTTATCACTATTAATTATTTTGATTAAAAAAGTTGTTTTTAATTAAAATTTAGTAATTTTCACTATTCATCAAAATATAAAAGTTATCCGAAAAGTACCAAAATTTCACCATAGGATAATTTCGATATTCTGAATCCAAAAATGAAGTCCATTTTTAAATATAAAATATATATAATTTCAAAAATTAGGTATTACTATTCATAACGGCTAGTTTGATTGGTTGTGGTGTGTGTTAAAACTCAAGGTTGCGTACAACACACGCTACTGTATTATTCAAAGAAAGCATATCGTGGAAGATTGGGATGTTTCATTTTAAATTTTTGATGTCCCCATTTAGTCAAAAAGTTTAAAATATAGTATTTAAAAAGGGTTCACTATTAAAGTTGATAAAAGTGCAATACTGAAAATGAATTTGTTCTTGCATTATATCTAAGAAACTCATAATATGGATTCTAAAATTATAAGGATTATATAAACATTAAAATTTATCTAATACTATTCATAACCTCTTTTGAACGGCTTGTTTGGTAAGTCATGGCGTGCTTGAACATGGTGTTGCATGTAGTGAAAGTTATTGAATTATTTTGAAGAAATAACACACTATGAAATCTTGGGGTGTTACAATTTTGTACCCCCAGATTCAGGTATTTAATAGTTACTTGATTATTTTAATGGTTTTAATGTTAAGGGTGTTTAATGTGAAAGTTGAGAAAACGTGGACTTATGTTTTGAAGAAAAGGGGAAGTGGCACGAGAGGCGCACGGTGTGTCCAAACTGTGCAGCCAGACTGTGCGTAGTGGGTCAACAGGCAGCAGCTCCCACACGGGAGGCACACAGTTTTTCTAACTGTGCAGCAAAACCTTGAGCGAAGGGTGGTCGAGGCAATAGCTAACACACAGTTAGTGTGTGATTAGACAAACTGTGCGAACTAACCATGCAGGCACTTAAATGAGATCCTTAAATTTTGGATCTCATGAGTTTTGGCCTTTGAATGATTAATTTATGCTCCTAAGCATCCCTAACTCGGGATTTTGTTTCTCCTAATGTCATGGAATGTTCTCCCATCATTCTAGAGGTGGTCCTAAGGATCCTTGTGGAGAATCGAAGCCGGATTCTTGAGGTATGTGATCGTTCTTGATCGGTTTCTTAGATCTACATAGATCTGCTTCTCCTCTTCACTCAATTTCGTATATCGGTTCCTGTAATGGGTATATATATGTTTTTTGATTCCAAATATGATATTATATGGTCTTGATCTTTCTAGGAGACGATATCTAAGGTCGGTTTTTGGAGAATCGACTCGGGTTTCTTGAGCGTTCTTCGACTGTTGTGGTTTTTGTCAAAAAACGTTGAGGTAGGTGGCTTCAATCTCGACTCCTCTTGTTAGAATAGATTGACTTAGTTTTAAATTGGCTTGTTTGAATGGATTTTATTGTGGAAATAATGGAATAAATCTTCTTTAGTGATTATTTATGGTTTTATTGAAATTTTGAAATCATGGTGAATTGTTGTGAAAAGTGATTTGGATTCATGAATTTGAAATAATGATTTTAAATTATTGATTGGATGGAATTGTAATTGGTTTGATGAAAAATGGGTTTTCAATAAAAAGGATGATTTATTAAAATGGGTTGGTATTGAAATGACTTTGATGGAATTGGTTTACAATAAAAAGGGTGTTTTATTGAAATGGTTTTGAATTGAAATGTTGTGGAATTTAAATGGTTTTGAAGGAAAATGGATTTCAATAAAAATTTGTTCTTATTGAAAGGGTTTTTTTTGATATAATTTTTGTGAATATATGGTTGTGATCATTCCTATTTCACTTAGGATGGATAAGTGCTAGGAGTATCCCCCATCATTATGGGATTGATAAAGGTTAGGGTTGTCCCCCATCAAACATTCATATTTCATTCGTGGCAGATAAGGGTTAGAAGTATCCCCCATCATTCTGGGATGGATAAGGGTTAGGGATCTCCCCCATCAAACATTCATATTTCATTCAGGAAAGATAATGGATAGGGGTCTTCCCCATCAGTGTTGGGATGGATAAGGGTTATGGCTCTCCCCCATCAAGAAATCTTGTGTATTTGGGTTGGATAAGGGTAAGAAGTCTCCCCCATCATGGTTGGGGTGGATAAGGGTTAGGGCTTCTCCCCTATTCTAGGTAGCATGCATGGTTGGTTGCATGAATTTTTGGAAATGTTTTGGTATGTCAAAAATGGATATTGTGAAATTGTTCTAAAGATTGTTTGGTTATTTTTCTGGAAAAATAACTTGCTGAAAAATTGGTTTGAATTGCTCTTGGAATGACTTTGGTTATGAATGGTTTTGGAAACTTGTTTATATTTACTTATAAACTTCTTTTGAGAAAATTTTTATATAAACTATTTTTATATAATTGTTTTCTATCTATTCTATCCTAGTGGCGTGAGTAGGGAAGTTATTGGAGAAAACCTACTGAGTTTTATAGTCACCCCTTCTTTGGCATGTTGGTGGTTTTATAGATGTCGTATTTCGGGACACAGGTAAAGGTAAAACATCTTATTTCTAGTGGCTCGTGGTGATGATTGAGAGATGTTGTGGAGATTGGAGCTTATGGAGCACAGAGTCTTAGTGTCTTTGAGTGTCTTCAGTTGTTTATATGTTCGGCAAACTGATACTTGGTTTGGTCTTCCGTTTTTCTGTACTCTGATTTGGTTTGACATAAATGAAGATTTTTTAGATGTATTTCAGTTGTTCATGCATCATATATTTAATTTTTGGGTATGGATGGTTGGTTTACTGGGTTATTTGTTAAAGGATAAATCGTCTCCCATTAGTATTCGAAACACTTCAGCATTTATTTCTAGCCTTTGGTGTCTTGGGGATGTCGCATAAGGCCTAGTAATGACTCGTTGAGCTCTCAAGAAAATGGGAATTAGCGGGTCATTACAATAGATCTTTCATATAATCCTCACAACACTATATAATACATTTTAATGTCACCAATAAAGATTAATATATAATGAAAATATCTAATAGTATTAGTATTTAATATATATTACGATATAAACCTCACTTCCATTGGTAATACATGTAAAATTAAATTCACTCTCAGAATAAAGATATTAATTGATTATCAATTATTTAATTATTATAAATTATTTTTTTACAAACATATTTCTTTCTAGATACATTTATTTCCCAAAACCATTTTTATTATCATGTTTCATCCAAATAATGAAACCCAAAATGGTTATTAATGACACTAGAGTAAATGATTATGTGAATATGATAACCCAATCATAGTATTTATACTATAATAACACATTCGTTTCATCTTTTGATATATTATGATCAAACTACAATATGCTATGTTTGGTTGTCTTATAATTTTAGAAATAATATCTTAATGTAATTAGAAAATAATGAATTCATAAAGGTTCATATAAAGAATGTGATTATCTAAACCAGGTGTGAAGATATTAATCTTTTTCATACATAATGTGATTATATAGATAAAATACAACACATTCAATTCAAGGTTACTACCCCATGCTATATTTCTTCCAAACCCTGCAAACAAAATATAATATCTATTTATAGATTTTATTTCTAGGATTATCCTGAAATATCCAATTTATCAAAATATCATGACATTATACAATTTTTAGACTCATCCTATAGACTATTATCTAGGGTTTTAATTAATTTTTCCTAATAATAATCCCTATAAACTTACTAAACTAATACTCAAAAATAAGTACACCATGATCTGATACCCTTTACAAGGAACATTAGAGAACATATATTTATTTTACAAAATCCCAATAATTAAACACTACAGCTCAGAAATAATAACACAACCCCAAGAATGGGTGGTTCAATGTCTTCTATGACATGTTACATAAGAAATATATTTTACATAAATTGTTAACATTTCTCCTTAATCAAGACTCACTTAATGTGTTGTTTATTTCTCATAAGTACCACGCCTCTCTATAGTACAATGGATGGAAACATAATAAAGGTTTGATATTAGGTTATTTTCAAGGGTAAGCATGAATGATAATAAAAATGTTTCATAAAAGAGAATAAAATTACCTTATATTTATTATCAATATATTTAATAAAGTCATATAAAAATTTCCTGAGTCATGACATGTGTATTTCCATAACAGAAGACATTAATCTACTGGAACCTCCATATTTAAATGCTAAAAAATCATGTTTATTATATTTATATTGAGATATCGATTTTATCATAGTATTTTAGTTTGTTATGAGTTTTTATGAAAATACGACAAATTGATGGAATGAGTCACGATTATTTCAAAAATTCTCACCACTTAATGGTTTGACTTATATAGTTGAACTACTTCCAAAGATGTCTTGCTACCCGAAATGTATTTCCTCTAGACTGTTGGAGTTGGTTCCCTTGAACAAAATTCCATAAAATTAATGAAAAAACATATATTTATGGTTTTGATTATTAATAAATTTATTATCAAATAATTATTGTTATTTTTTGTAACATGGATTCTGATAATTTCCCAAGAGTAGATATGTCACTAATGGTCATAGTAGTTCCCCGCTATGATAAGATCTGAAAAGTGATCTGAAAGTATTCTGGAATAAATTTTATAAGGCTATATGATTTCATTTCAAGGGACACAAATGGTACAATATATCAAGGGTGAAGACTCATAGGAATATGTGGCACCTTCTAATTATGTACTACATTGATAATATCTAGTAGGATATTATGAGAATGAGACCCGACAGTATGAAATCCACACTATAACTGTCATAGAATGTTCCTATCTGCAAATATGTGTAATTGTCCATGGACATTACGATTATTATTAATGGATATTATGAGTCATGTACATTTATATGTTTGTGAAAATCATGATGACATATGCAAATGGAGAGGTAGGATATGTTGGTTACGTATGGAGTACTATTGCATTAAAGAATAATTTAGTGAATGATTTATCCCTTCTATTCATTAACATAAGTAAATATCTTAGGCCCTTTTATGGAAATTATATAGCCTAAATAAATCCATGTCGATGGTGTTCTCTAGGAATGTTCAATTTCCATAATGATAATGAACAAGATATATAGCATATAGGTTTATAAGAATTGCATGAAACCTGGTTTATATGAGATATTATGATAAACAGATAATATTACATAGGAATCATTCATATGATGTGACATGTCATTCCATAATTAACATCATTCTATATGGATGCCTTTGTGTGCAGCTAGATTCTAACCTTATACTTTAGGCAAGCTAGTCTAATTCCATTGTGAAAGAGGCCTAGAGGGTCACACACTTAGTGTATCCATAATAATAGTTAATTAGTTTATTAGTATCAAGATGAATGAATATTTTTACCAAATATGGTTTAATAATTATTTATATAACATCTTATTTCATTTTATGTATTTATTGGTGAATAATATAGTTAGATTTAATTATTTTCTTAACAAATATATAGTCATTATTGAAGATCTAATAAATATTTTAGAGGATTGGAAGATCTATTTAAAGTGTCCAGTGATAAAATAATATTAAATATTATTTTATTAAAATAGTATATAATTTTAATTTCAAGACATGATCATTTGCTGGAAATAATGGTATTACTGTTATTATATGATATGGGGATTAACTCAGAATAATAAAATAATTAATAGAACTTGTGGTAATTATTTATTGTTACCTAGTAAATTAAATTCATGGTTTCATATCATTATCCTATTATCCAAGTTGGAAACCGATATGCTATTGCCAATTTTGGTTGTGCATTCCATTTTGGAGAAGAATCTCATAGGCCTCAAGAGCTCCTTTTTTCTCACAGAAAACACTTTAGAATGAGGGTGGCCAACATCTGACAAATTATAGAACTCTTTAGAAGAGTCTCCCAAGGTGATCGATGGTGGATGATGCAAGCGCAAGGACAATCATTGCTTGCATCCAGAGACTCCTTCAGCGATGTCCAGAGATTTGTGGAGACTGTGTGGATTACCGGTAGAGGAGATCCACTCTTGATTAATATAATGTATAGAAAGGGTCACCACAGATACGTGGTCTCACACATAAATGAATAAATAAAACCTTGGAAGTATTTCATTAATTTAATTAAATTTATTATTAACAAAATATTGTGATCCTCTCTCAAGGTTTATGTACTCTTTCTTATTTATCTAAATCATTGATTTTAATATCTGGATATATATTCATCATCATATTGATCCCAGAATAATCATTTATTATTGTAAAATTTATGGTTGGGTGCTGACCCAACAATGCTTTCTTTGCACTCGGAACCAACAAGTGGAATCTAATGGAGGTTATCTTTTTTGTTTATAACAATTTAAATAATTCTTTGATAATTTATAATGTAATAATTTCGTTTTTAAATTAATGTTTAATAATTATTTTAATATAAATTTTGAGATCTGATCTTACTTGTCAGTTTAGAAAATATATAAAAGAAATGAATAATTTTTTATTAAAATTATATCAAGGATATCATCCGGAGGCGCTGAAGATTCTATTTAGGTAACAAAATGGTACATTTCATGATAGATGCCATACATGAATAGTTATCTTGATCAAACACTATATTGTTGTGTTCATCGCATTAGGAGTAATTCGGATATTACTATGTCATCTGCATTAATGAAACGTGGTGTAATTAATTATTACACAATGTGTTGACCTGGATAATCTAGTGCACAATTAGTTGGACTACATGTCATGTGGCCCACTGGACAAGGTTTGTATTCCCTATAGGTAAGGGTTAAGTCGTGTATTCCATGCACATCTTTTATGTTTGGTGACCATGTAAAGAAGAGTCTACACAGTGTGTGGCCCACTGTACATGATATGTACTCTAAATATTTATGATGTACAACTCACATGCCATTTTCCTAGGTGTGTTTAGGATATATAGTGTTAGAGGTATAAGCTATATAGTTAGATCTACAGGTCTTGTACATTTTCCAGATTACACAGATTTAAAAAATTATTATTATATTATGTAACCCATGAGATATGTTCCTTTATGTGGGAATTATTCTAGGAAACAACATGTGATAGGTTCTCAATATATATATATATATATATACATCTATGTGTGTGTGAGTGTGTGTTTTATTAACATATATATAATGATAATTGATCTTCACATCATGTATGAGTTGTATTACAATTCCAATTCATTGTGCAGTCTACATGTCCCAATGAATAAAGTGTATACAGGTATAATACATGTTGTGTAGTTTGGGATAGGTATTCATCGGGTTGCCTCCATGTAACAAGTTATGTACACAATTAATTTTAAATGAATTTATTAATTTTTTTTAAATTTTTTAATTGATTATAATCTCCAAGAAATTCATAAAAATGATTAATATAAATGGAATGGTTACTTAAAGATAAGAATTAATCGATTCAACCATGATTTATCTTAATAAGAATGATTAAATAATTGAATACTGGTTTTGCTAATTGAGTAATTTGTAGCATGTTTGTGGAAGATCAAGAGCTAGACCAGACCATTTTATGTGACTGGTTTTGTTCTAATTTATTTGTTAAAATAAACTTATTGTCTTGCGTACCTTCTCCTATGTAATATGTAGGGTCTGATTTCCCATCGATCCTTTTGTGTAAACCACCTTTTATACCTCACCTACATGTGAGTTAAAACATATGTCATGGATATAGGTCCCAATCTAGTGGAGGTGGATTAAGTTATAAGCTGATGAAAAACCAATCCTAAGAGATACACAAGTGGATAGGTGGAAATTTGTAAACACTAACCTTAAAAGGTTCAATGTGTTTTGACCCTAGGTCAAGGATATTATGTCATCTTCTAGATAATATTACCATTAAAAAAGCTCTTGAAAATACCCTTTATTTTTTTTCTCTATTAGTTCTATGGTTATTCATTATGGATGTATAATCACGATCACATAATTTAATTAATTAACAAGCATGCTAGATGGAACTAAAATAAAATGTCTTATGTGTAAATATTTTCACTATATTTTTCTTTACATAATTATACCCCACATAATATTAACAAGAACTTAAAAAGATAATAATATTCAATTTACAAATAAAGGATAATATCCTTAATTAAAATATTGTGTTTTTATAGGCATCCATTACTACAGTTAGAATCGAACCAATAGTTCTATGTTCTTGAACATCCAAAGTTTTGATTCCTTCAATTATTTGAGAATTTTATTTTTAGGTTTTGGGATGACTAAATATGGTTTACATAAAGGGTTGATTACAAAATAATGACTTGGGGTAAGTTAGTGGTAAGGGTTTAGGAAATCTAAAATTATGATTTTAGGATTGGGGTTTCCACTCAATTGATCAAGCAGCTACGAGTTAATGTAGTTTCCATTCTGAATTCCTACCTAAAACCATTCATCTATATTATGATGAGAATGGAAAATGGATCGTTTCCACAAGAACATTTAAGAAAAATGATAATCTAATGCCAATGGTTAGGGAAATTGGGTTCTGGAAAAATAGTGGGATATTGATGAATATTTATTTATTTATTTGAATTAATTTTATCAGATAATGTTCTCAAAATAATATCATCTTATTTGGGGAAAGAGAATTAAAAATGGCATCCAACATATCATTGCAATCCATAATGAAGAAGGAAAACATTCTCACTTACACAAATATCCAGGTGTGGAAAAAGAGATATTGATTCAACCTTTTCCATGAAATGAAACAATATGTGCTGAAAAAACCTATACTAGTTTCACATGGGAATGTGTCTAGTGATGGGGATATCTCTGTGTATGAGAAACATCTAAATGATTCTATGGATGTTTAGTTCCACTTGCTATTATACATGAACAATTAGCTCATGATGAAACATGAGTAAATGGATTCTTATATAATGGTGTCTCTCCTTTGGGATGTCTATCAGGAGATGTTGAGACAAGAGTGGTATGAGAACTCCAATGCGTTGTTCACTATTTAGCTAGGAGAGTCTGCAACAGATGGACCACATGTTGTCAAGTTTATAGGCTACATTGAGCATCTAAATATATAATGGATTAAATTCCCATATGAGTTTCATATAGATCTAAAACTATCATAACTTCTCAAGGACTTCTCATGTTTTATTATGAATTAAAATATGATAAATAAATAGAAGATCTAATGAGAACATCTTACTAGGATTCAAAAGGAGGATAAGGGTATGGGGTGTCATAAACCTGCAGTCATTATGCTTAATAGGAAGAGGAAAAACATGAAAAAGGGCCTTTTATTTATAAACTATCTAAAGCTGGAAAGAACGGTCAGACCATGAAGTAGAAGATCTAATGGTAGGGTAAGGAAAATGAGGTAGTGTGATTTTATTTTTGGAATGTCATGCTACTAGAAGAGGAACTACACCCAGAGGTAATGGGGAGACAAAGGTGCATTTTTTATCATGTGAAATCATTCCATTTATAAACATTGGGTATTAGGTATAGCTTGGTGTTCTCACGTTATATTAAAAAGATAGAAACAAACAAATTTCATAAAATTTCTGAAGGAGATGTGGATGTGAATGATTTCGATGTTTCGAGGCTGGCTGTAGTTTCCATTTCAAACTACCACCTATCGTTTCCAACTGGGTTGATTTTGGATTTATGAGACTGTTATTATGTGCCAAGGGTTACCATGAAAATAATTTGTATAGTGAGTTTAGAAACAAATGGATTTATTTTCAAGTTCATAAAAATGTTGAAATAATATGTTACGGTATGTCACATTTAAATAATGTTCTGTATGTATTAAATTATGAAAACCAAGTGCTGGAAATCAGAAATGATTCAAGTTAATATGCCTCATAGAAATACATGTTGTGGCATCACCATCTTGTTCATGTTAAAGATAAGTGTATGAAAATGCTCTATCAATATGGTTATTTAAACAATTCCGAGCTAAAACCACATGATATGTTTCATTCTTGTTTAGAAGGGAAAACAATCAAACCACCATTTGGTGGAAAGGGTGAAAGGGCAATAGGGCTTCTTGGATTGTTACACACAGATGTGTGTTGTCCATTTTCAGTAGAAGCTAGAGGTGGATATTCATAATTAATAACTATTATTATTAACTTGAATAGATATGGATATATTTACAAGATGAGTTATAAGTCCAAGTCCTTTGAGAAATTCAATGAAGTCAAGAATGAAGTAGAGTATCATCTTGGTAAGAAGATAAAGAAGCATCAATTGGATTGAGGTGAAGAATACTTTCAAAGGGATATTATAAACCTTTTATGGGAGTTTGGGATTCTATATCAACACACTATACCATATAATCAACACTGGTATGGTGTTAGTGAATGGAGGAACCATACATTATTTGAAATAGTATATTCAATGAAAATTCATATAAATCTTCTGTTACACTTTTTGGGATATTCAATATAAACTGTTTCATATATATTATATTTTGTACCAACTAAGCAAAATAATGGAATCCCCTATGAGTTATGATGTGGAAGAAAACCCATTCTATTTCATATACATGTATGGGGATGTGAGGATTTTGGTAAGGCTTTCTCAGTTTAGAAAGTAGCTCGTCAAATAATGAGTTATATATTTATAGGGTATCCCACAAAATCAAAGGGTTACTGCTTATACAACACCTTAGAAAAGAAATTGAATGTTGCTAGACAAGCTATCTTTCATGAGAGGGAGAACATCTTAAAAGGGATAGTGGGAAGATGATTGACTTTTATGAATTAGATGCTCAAGATACTCAAGATATGGTACAGGAGCATGTTCCACATGTATCCATGGAAAAAGTAGTTTTAGATACCGAAGTACTATTTCAAAGTGTAAGAGATGTAAGGGATCTAATGATATATTGTTTTCTTATCAGCAGAGATGGAAATTCATTATTGTGGGACTATGATGAACGACTCTCTTTTATGGAGGAAGTAGAGAGCTCCAAATATGCAAGATGCCTATACGCTATGAATTCTGAGATGGATTTTATCTATCAAAACTAGGGTGGGTTTTGGTTGATGAACCAATTGATGTAATAATGTTGGATGTAAATTGGTATTCAAGGGGAAACTAGACTTGGAAGGTAATCAATGTACATATAAAGCCAGGCTAGCAGCTAAATTATTTAAACAACTTCGAGGAATTGACTATGAGTAATATTTTTCACTAGTTTCAATGTATAAATCTATCAGAATCATACATTCCATAGCTTCTTACCATGACTATGAGAATTGGAAGATGGAGGTTAAAACAACATTCCTTGACAGGAACCTTCGGGAAGTTGTCAATATGACACAACCAAAAATTTTTGTGACACTAGTGGAAAAACAAAGGGTTTTAATGTTTTATAGATCCATTTATGGATTGAAGTAAGCATCCATTTCATGGAATGTTTGATTCGAAAATGCCATAAAAAAATTTGGATTCATTAAGAATGAATGTGAGCCATGTGTTTACAAAAGGATTAATGGGAATGTGGTCTTTATACTCGTATTATATGTTTTAAACATATTACTTATTGAAATGTACATACTAATAATAGAGTCAGTCAGGGACTAGTTGAACAAGTGGTTCTCCATTAAAGACATAGGCCAATCAGCCTTCATTCTAGAGATCCAGATCATTTGTGATAGATCCAAGAGGATTAATGGGCTTTGTCAGTGTGCATACATTGACCAGATACTAAATTGATTTAGTATGGAAATATCCATGAGGGGATAAGTTCTAGTTTCACGTGGAATTAATATTTTTAAGAAACTTTTTCTCCTAACACAATATGAGAAATATTGAATGAGTAAGATACCATCATCTTTGGCAGTAGAATTAATCATATATTATAGGATATGTACTAGAATTGATGTTTCATATGCACTATGCATGGAAGGAAAATATCAAGTATATCCTGGAAAACCACATATGAACAACTGATAAGGCCATCTTTAATTATCTGAGAAGAACCAATGATATATTCTAGGTGTGTGGTGGAGAAGAGGAGATTTTCATTAGAGGGCATGTTGATGATTGTTTTCAGACCGAATAGAATGATCTAAAGTCTCCATGAGGATATGTTTAAGGACTCAAGAAAGGATATATGAGCTGGGATAGTTCAATGTAGTAAGTTTTCACAAATTCTAAAGTGTACTTTGAATATATTGTGACATCTGATGTAGCCAAGGAAGCTGTATGTATTCCGAACATTATCAAGAAGATTTTTATAGTGCTTAGCAGTAGATACCCTATGTAATGCCCTGAGCCCTTTTACCTAGAGTCAGTGCATTATTACATAACATTAGTATGATACAAGGAATCATTCCCCGAAGTACCAATCACTTAAGTATCCTTGGAAGTAATAGATACATTCATACTTATTACATTACATCATGAAATAAAAACATCCACAACATTTTACCCCCTTTTGAACACACTTATATCCTTAGCCTATCCCTTATTGTCAACCATAAAATATTTCTTCACATCCTGGATAATAAAACATAGAATGTTGTGAGCTCAGATTCTCAATAAGGATAACAGTATAGCACAATCTTTCATAAATAATAAATAACATTTAACTCAATGTATATGATTTAAACAAAAGCCTATTAAATAAATTCTAAAACATGATATAGAAATTATAAAATAAAATAAATCCATTTACGTATTCACATAGATAAAACAGTAGGTGAATAATAACATGCCACATCAATAGCCGCACTCATAATTATGGAATGCATAATTCTAGACATCATAACCACGTAGTCAAAGCCTTGTACCTAGACTACAAATAATATTTTATCAATGCCTTGAAACAAGACACTGGTTTATCTCATGAGACCTACCGAAGCATTGAGGATCAATAGCATGCTCCACCTATCATTTACTAAGTGCAATGCATTCCTCATATGAAATGGTTTAAACGTCACATAAACATTTGTATTAAAAATAGCATATGAAATGTCAATACATTATCCATAAAACATGAATGGTGTAAAAATAACACATACATAGTCAATCATATCACAAAACCTTCAATACAATATGAAAGATTTGTATCATAATAAATTAACCTCAAACAAGATTAAAATCCATCCGAGAATGTTGACATAGATGAAATGAAAACTATTCGAAATAAATGCCTCTTTATATTTTGAAATAATTTAAAAGTCACATAATTATAAAAGAAAACATTAATTTTTAAAATTTTCTAATAAGCTTATAATGGAATCTTTTAAGATGATATAATGACGGAAAATAGCCACACCCTTTGTATATGTTAAAAAACGACATTCTAACCTTAATTTTTTTTCGAAAAGTTCATAAAGTACCTTATTTGGAAAACGAAGGAAACATTCCTTTCTAACCATTTTATAAAAATCCAAAAAAGGGTATAAATGAATTTAACCCACAGTCTTGTAAATCATAAAATTGTTTTGAAATATATTTTTAAGAAACATGGATGTGGATGACAAAGATGTCCTAGTAGATATTTACATATCAACAACCTCACATAAGTAAAGAGATTGTAGAATTAAAAATTACCTTGTACTTTTCCTCAGTTGATGGTATGTTAAACTCATGTATAATAGATTAAAATTTGGTATTAAATTAAATAAGAACAATATATATAAATATTATATCATATACGATTATCAGCTATAGCTTTTTTAATAATATTTCAGTAATATCGTCGTTTTTGGTGTTAACTAATTCGTTTTCCTTTATATGCTTGGTTATGTAATCCATGTTTGTTATTGATTTGATGTATTTTATTCATATATAGAATTATATTATGTTCGGAAACATTATTTGGAATCATAAAATGTATATTATTCTATAATTATTATAATGGGGAATGATTCTCATCTCGTTCATGGAGACCGTAATCCATACATACACACGAGCAACAATATTATTATATTAAGTGTGAAATCATACGTAATTGGATGTTATATCAAATATAAATATTAATTAACATGGTATAATTAATATTTAAATTATTTACACTCATTATTATACCCATTTAAATAATGAATTGTGTGAATAACAAACTACACCACGACATTGAGATAGTAAGCCGTACATACCTATGTATGGTGATTTCACCATTTATAGTATGGATTGAATAACAAATATGGTTGTACCATATTTATAACAACATGATAGTATATATAAGGTACTATATTTATTGTTTTTTGGACATAATAATTAAATATGATGTGGAAGAAGAAATGCACTTGAAAGAGGGTGGTGAAATTATTATCTCTTCTTCATGTGCTTTCCTTTTGATGTGATCAAAACGGCTCAATAGGTTTTCTTTATGATCAAAGTAAGGACTCTAGGATAATTCGATGGAAGTTTGGAGGATATTTTGGAAGGGTTTGGATGATACAAATGGCATTGGAGGTGTTAACATAAGAGAAGGGGAAGTACCCTTTTATAAGAGATGTGAGGGCCACTTTAGGATAATCTTGAAATATTATTTTATAATAAAATAATTTTCATTTTCTAATGGCTCCAAAATGATTTATTTCTAGGATAATGTGTAGATGGGTCTAGAACTTCTCAACCAATAGGGTTTAGACAGGTGTAGGTCACCCTATTAACCTTATCTTTTAGATTTAACTCTTGGATAAGTAGTTTGACATTTTCCATGACTTTTTTTATTTTTATATTATATGGTTAATAAATTTACAATTACAAACCAAGGTTACACCATGTGGTTCATTGTTAATATATATAACCTTATCTATGACATTTGGATGATCCATAGAATTTCAGGAATATTATATCAATTAATAATATAGTATTTGTTTTAAAAACTCAATTGTGTCAATTTTGAAACTATTTAGTATTCTGTTTTTTTGAAAATATTAACTTCATCATTAGTTCGGAAAAATTTCTATAATCAACTGTAAAAATCATATTATCCTATAAAATCAGCGTAATTCATCTAAACTCTCAAATTAAATTTATTTTTATATGTATAATATCAATTATTTTAAACATTCATTAATAAGGTAATTATTGCCTCATTATTGTGTCATAAATAAATTAAATTATTTAATGTCTAAAAATTATTAATAAAATACCATTATGTAGGAAATAGTTTTATATTACTAATCAATATTTATCATAAAGTTTATTTTTTATTTAACCCTATTTTAAAAATTGTATGGTTATTAAACATTGAATATAACTCTTTTTTACTCCTCTTTAAATAAAATAATAATAAATGTCTTAATCTAATCCATGTGCTCCAAAGGGGGTCACTTTTATTCCCAAGGTTGTTTTTTGTCATATAACACTTATACAATAGCATTAGGACATCTATTTGGGTAATTATAATATCATTTTTACATTTAATTACCCTATTTACTTTTACCTTTGTTAAATAAAAGTCAAAATCTATTATTCACCACTTATTATTTTCATCTTATTAAACCTAATTTTAGTTAACGATATTAACTATGTCCCTCTAATTTTTGAAATTCAACTCACAGAAGTGGTAAAATTATGTTTTATCAAAATTTTCAAATGATCCTTGATGGTGGGTGGAAGATCGTAAAAAGTTCAAAAAAAGTAATATATCTAAACTTATTATAAAATAACTCCAATGAATTACGTTGAACATGTATAGGTATTATGTATCTATTTTGACCTAAAATAAATTAAAAAAGTAACTATGTTTTAAACAAAATTTTCGTTTTAAACAATAATGTAGTGTTTTTAACTATTCATCAAAAAATGGAATGTTTTCAAAAAAATACCAAAAATTTACCTTAATCTAATTTTGATATTCTGAATCCAAAAATGAAGTCCATTTTAAAAAATAAAATTTATAATATATCAAAAATCAGTTATTACTATTCATAACGGCTTGTTTTATTGGATGTGTTTGTTAAAACTCCATGTTACATACAACACAATCTACTGCATTATTCAAAGGGAAATGAAACGTGGAAGCTTGGGATGTTAAATTCTCCCCTCCATAAAATAATTTCATCTTCGAAATTTCTAGAATATCATTTCGTAAAAATATTTGGGTGGTTCTTCAACATAAGTTCCTCGGGTTTCCATGTTGGCTCTTCCATCTTATGTTTTCACCCTAGAACTTTTACCAAATGAGTCGTCCGGTTTCTCAGCATGTCTTCTCTAGTATAAAGAATTTTGAAAAGCTCTTTATAATAAGACATATCAGGTTCTAGGTCAATTTCTTCACAGGATAGTACATGCATTGGCTCAGGCATGCATTTTCTCAACAGTGATACATGGACCACATCGTGATCATTAGAGAAACATTGAGGCATTTTTAAAAGATAAGCTACAACTCTAATTCATTCTATAATTTCAAAAGGTCTGATGTACCTGGGACTAAATTTACCCTTATTACCAAAATGTATAGCACCCTTCCATGGAGATACCTTTATGAAAACATGGCCTCCTACATGAAATTCAAAACCATTCCTTTGGTTATCAGCTTATCTCTTTTTCCTACTTTGGGAAACTTTGATGTGTGTTTGGATGTTCTTCACTTTTTCTATTTCTTCCTCAACATGTTTTGGGCCTACATGATTTCTTTCAACAACATCATCCCAACATGTTGGTGTGCGACATTTATTTCTATATAATGCTTCATATGGTGCAAACTGAATACTTGAATGGAAGATATGGTTGTGGGAAAATTCTACCAGATGTTAATATTTATCACACATACCTTGAAAGTCTAGTGTGAAAGATCTCAACATGTCTTTTATGGTTTGAATAGTCCGTTCTGATTGTACATTGGTTTGAGAGTGGTAGGCAGTTCTCCAAAGAATATTAGTATCCATGTCCTTCTGAAGACTTTTCAAGAATCATTATGTAAAACACGGATCACGATTACAAACAATCTTTTGAGGTACACCATGGAGTCTTAAAACATCATTAATATATTGTCTTTCCAGACGTTCAAGTGGTAACTTTTCTCTTTTAGCATGAAAATGAACAGACTTGGTAATATGATCAATAATGACCTATATTAAATCATTTATTCTAGGAGTCTATGGTAGTCCCATGAAAATGTACATCGCAATATCATCCCATTTCCACTAAGGTATGGGAAAAGGTTGCATGAATCATCTGGGATGTTGTCTTCCAGCATTAACTTGTTGGAAAACAATACATCTCAACAAGAAATCAAAAATATCTCTCTTCATGTTGTCCCACCAATAAAGTTATTTCAAATCTATATACATCTTATTACTACCATGGTGTATAGAGAAATTGGGTCTATGATCATCGTCCATTAATTCCCTTTCTTTGATGAGGAATATCGGGAACACAATGTCTCTTACCAAATTTCTAAATTCCATCTTCATATACGAAGTCGGTCAATATCCCATCATCCCAAACATTAATCATTATTTCAAACTCCTCATCATCAGTCTAAAAATATTTAATCCTTTCTAGTAATGACGGTTTGGAAACCATTTGAAAAAGAATTGATGTTTCTCCATCCATGATTATTCCTATATCCATTTTTACTAGATCCATGAAAATATGATCTATTTCAACTCTCATTTTGTTCAAAACTCCATGATCCTTCTCCTCAAAGAATCTTCCATATTATTTTCCTTCCCTGATTGGTAGGGTATAGTGAAATAATAATTATTGAGTAGTTAAATCCATGGTCTTTTCCTCATGTTGAGTTCTTTCTGTTAGAAAATTTACTTCAAACTCTTGTGATCAGTATAAATATCACATTTTTCACCATAGAGATAGTTTCTCCATAAATTCAGAGCAATGATTACAACTTCTAAGTCAATATCATTAGTGGGATAGATTTTTTCATGATGTTTTAGCTGTCATAATGATTTTGAAATAACTATATCATTCTGCATAAGGACATAACCATGACCTTTAATTTTAAGCATCACTATAAATAACAAACCCATAAATCCATGATTGTATAGTCAATATTTGATCATTAAATAATAATCTCTTTAGTTCATCAAAATATTCTTCAAATTATTTTTTCTAAATAAATTTAACCCCTTTACAAGTGAGCCTGGTTAATGGGTTATCCGGCCAGGACAAATTCTGTACGAAACGTCTATAATAACCTGCTAAACAAATAAAATGGAGTACCTCAGTTATACTCGTCGGTGCAGGCCATTCATGGATTACATTGGTCTGTAAAGGATCAATAGATATTCCATGCTTAAAGACAATATGGCTATGAATGTAAATCTCATGAAGTCCAAATTCACACTTGATAAACCATCCATATAATTCATTTCTTCTAAGGGTTTTCAGAAAAGTGTGCATGTGATTTTCATTATCTTCATTGATTTTTGATTATACCAAGTTATCATCAATAAATCCCACTAAAAATCGGCATGATATTCCTTGAAAAATTATTTCATTAGATCCATGAAGATAAAGTGTTCATTAGTCAATCTAAAAGGAATTACTGTAAATTTTAATGCATGTAACTAAATAGAAATACTGTTTTCAGAATGTCTTCCATGTCCACACACAACTGATGATATCCTGATCGAAGGTCAATCTTTGGAAAATATTGTGCTCTATGAAGATGCTTGAATAAATCATTAATGCGAGGTAGGGGATACTAATTCTTTATTGTTATAGAATTGATCTCCCAGTAGTCAATGCACAACCTCAAAGATCCATCTTTCATCTTAACAAAATGGACAGGGTATCCCCATAGAAAAACACTAGGGTGAATAAATCCATTATTACTCAATTCCTCTAGTTTTTTCGTTAGTTCCACTAAATCCACAGTGGAGACTCTATAAGGGGTCTTCGGTATGGGCTTTGAACCAAGAATTAAATCAATTGAAAACTCAATTTCTCTTTCTGGAGGATGTCCAGGTAAATACTTAGAAAACACATCAATATATTCTTTCACCAATGGTACATCCTCTATTTGAACATTTGTTTCCTCACCCATAGTTTTTTCATTCTCTTCTCCAGCAAAAAATTAATATAGTAGATCTACTGGGGGAAGTTTTAGATAAGAATCAAGTGGTGAAGTTTCTGCTATAAAGATAAGAATCTCCTTATCATCATCAAAAATTGTAACCTCCTTCTTCTAACAATAAATTATCACATTATGGTCCAAAAATCCAATCCATTCAGAGGATTATATCAAATTTAATCATGTGTTTGGTGATGAGATTAGTAGATAAATATCATTTATATTCCCTAATCAGAACTGATTCAGAAAACATTTTTCGATGATACTTCCCTTAGGTGTTTTGACTGAAAACTCTCTTGTTAAGTCAAATTGGAAATATCTAATTTTCCTAGAAAAATGGCAAGGTATGCAATAATGCGATGATCCTTAATCAAAAAAAGAATCCTCTAAACTTGAGGAAACCACTAAATTACCTGCCACCATGTCTTTAAAAGCCTCAACCAAAGCAGTAGTGATAACATAAGCATGGCCTTCCTCCCTTCTTCTTTTATTAGGTAAATTCCATTGGATCTTAGGAAATTAATTTTCCTAATGCCCCTTTTCTCTACAATTGTAGCATTCAACATTTTTCACGACCCGACCCTACCCGGGCTCGAGCCGCATCTACCCCAAGCCCGCCTCCTTAGGCCAGGGGCTGGCGACCAGCATCAAAGGCACAACAACTAGGGGAGTCCTTTTCCTAAGTACCTGTATAGTCACACACAACACACTCAATGCAAATGTGCAGAGTAAAAGTAAAGACATGAAGAGTAAAGTTCAACTGCTATATATAAACCACCAAAAGTGCATCAACCTCTAATCAGTACAATTCACAAGCTGAGGATAAACCGTAAAGAAAAGGGGAAAAACACGTGCACAAACATAAAGTTCCACAACCCGGAAACACATAAAACAACAGTAAACAGTTGGAAGGGTTCCCCACCTGTAACCCAACAACGACCACCACACGCGATCCAAGCTCCCGAACTCCAATGCTCCACTAAAGTCATGACCAACCTGTCCGTCGTTAGCAAGGGCACACCAAGATCCGGCAAATCCCAAGAAGGGGATAGTATAAAAATACATAGTAGGATACCCCGAAGGCTCAAGGGAGAAAAAAAGAAGTTACCGAAGGTTGAGCATTAGAGAAAACAAGAAAAGTAAAGGAGTCCAGTCGATGGTGCAGTAAAGAGTAACACCTCAACCCAACTAGAGAATGGTAGAAGACTCATCCTAACACAAGGAACTAGGAAAGGTGATAAGATGCACATCTCGTCGAGCTTTCGCTGCCTATAGGAGGGGAATAGACTCATCCAACCACGAGAAGCTAGACGAGGAAAGCATGTTGCATATCCTGCGCGTCTTCGCCTCTCCTAGAAGGAGAGCAACCAAACCCAATAATTGGGTTCCAGAGCATGTTATATACAAATCCATATGCTCTGTCAAGAAGCTCGGACAAGTCTGTAAGGGGATCGCCTGCACGGTTTTAGGTCGCGTCACAATGACGCGTCTCGGTGGGGGGAAGCACCCCTCGTACTTGAGAGTTTCGGGTTAAGTCAAACCACGCCTCGTCACTGCCCCGCAGTCGATAGGTCTCCTAAAATTCAAAGCCATCACGTCACTGACTCGTACAAACAAGGGTCCTGCTCCGGTAGTCATGGAGGAAAGCCGCAGAATATCCTAGTAGAAAGGACTGATCCTCGAATGCCAACAGGTGTCCCACTGCCTAGCCCTACTGTAGGGTAATTCATAATAAGATACCGGGAAACCCACTGCCTAGCCCTGCTGGAGGGTAAACCATAATACATCATCAGGCGACCCACTGCCTAACCCTGCCGAAGGGTAAACCTAGAATAAGTCATCAGGAAACCCACTTCCCAGCCGTGCTGGAGGGTAGACCTGGAAGAAGTCGACGGGTGACCCACTGCCCAACCCTACTAGAGGGTAAACCTGAAACAAGACGACAGGGGACCCACTGCTCAGCCCTGCTTGAGGGTAGACCCTCAAGATTCGTCGGGTGACCCACTGCCTAGTCTCTACTAGAGGGTAAACCCTGAACAAGTCGACATGATACCCACTTCGCAGCCCTGCTGGAGGATAGACCTGAAACAGGACGACGGGCGACCCACTGCCCAGCCCTGCCGGACAATCGACCCTCAAGAGTCGTCGGGTGACCCACTGCCTAGTCTCTGCTAGAGGGTAAACCCTGAGAAGTCGATTATTAACCCAATGTCCAGCCCCACTGGAGGGTAAACCCAGAACATCTCTGGCCATCTCTACTGGATTTTACAACACTGTCCAACCGAACACAAAGTGGGTATAGCGCAACCACCCAACTCCAGAACAAATCACCTAATAGAGGTTCAGTGCTTGCTCCATCACTAGGTGCCACTAGCACCACTACCGGCCAAACCAACGAGAACGAAACTAGGGGAGACCACTCACCCCTGCTGGTCAAAAAAATGAGTACAGAGCCAGGGGAACAGCTCCACCCTGCTTGTCAAACAAATGAGCATCGAGGGACCCTCTACGTCGCGAGAGGTAAAATTACGCAAAGCATAGCACAACACACACATGGGGCCCACACGACGTGTGGCCCCAAGTCAACCCCAACCGAACACACAAACGTTCTCAGGTACAAACAACCACATTTACCTCCATGAACTCCCGTATTATCCCAGAGTATACCACGTTCCAGCCTGAAGGATATCATGTAAATGGCACCCAACGTCAATGCGAAGGCGTGACGTAAAAACTCCAACCTTTCACCTCAATGGATGAGGCACATCCAAACACATATCTTAAAACACCAACCTCACTCTCCTAGACGTGCACGTGATCACAAGACAAGGGTCCGCTATAAACACAGTAGAAGGACTGCTACCAGGGCACCATTCAAATTTACACATTTAATAAGATCGTGTATGAGGCTCCACACAACCAAACGGATCGTACCATTGTAATCCTTGTGAAAAAACTCGTGAGATACACCACTTACTTGCCACAAACGGATATACGATGGAAAAGTCACCAACATCACCTCACGCCCGAACGACACCCCGTGATCCCGAGCCTCGTCCCCGAATACAGTCGGGCGCATCACACCAATGCGATCCCCTCGAGATAACACGTCAAAAGCACTGCTCACATGAGTGCAACAGATATCTAGAGAAAAAGGTTCATTTCGGCACACCGCACATGAGTGGTGCTTTGTGGGACCCAAAACCCGGTCCCAAAACACAACGAACGGATCACACCATTGTGATCCTCTTGAAAAAGTACACAAGTTCAACTAATCACTTGACCGAAATGGTCACCTGGTGATAAAGCTAGAAATCACCGTCAACTCCCAAAACGGGCCTCGCAGGGCCCGCACCATTGTGCCGAATTATAGCAGGAGGATTGCACCATTGCCATCCCCTCATAAAAACATCCAGAATCGACTGCTCGCACACCCCTAACGGACGCCCGATGAGAAAGTCGTGCAACGCTGCATACAGCTCGAAAGACGAGTTGTGGGGCCCTCACCTCAACCATGGTCTCAACGCCTAAAACCACCCTAGAATGATCCGCCTCGGTGACAGGGTCCCAATGCCACTGACGGTGCTGAAATCAGACGTCAGACGCGTCCACGCCGTCCAAAACAACTTCCCCCGGAAAAACGACAATTCACTTAAAGATGTGTCGCGCCTCCGAGGCCCCTTGTTTTAGGAATTAAAAATTCCCAAAACCATCTCAAAAACATTGTCTTGACACCAGATCCACACTACCATAGACGGCGCTCAAAACGGACGCCTGTAGCTCGAAATACCTATGTCCAAAGTTTCGGGTGGGGGAGGTTACCCCTAGGCCGGACCGGCCCGGTTCGGCCCTTCCACCCCGCTCGGGCCGGCCCGCTCTGGCCGGCCCACTGTACCGCGTAATGTGGCTCCCGCGGCTCTCCGCGGGCCAAGTCACCACCACCCCACCCTGACTAGCCCTCATGGCCGGTCTTGTTTTCCAGCAGCGAACCGCGTTACGCGAGTCGCGGTCACGGCGCATGCGGTCGCGCACCCCGCGGCCCCCTCCCCCTTGTGCACTACGCCGATGCCGGCCGCCCAGGACCCGCATGCGCCGCTACCTACCAGAGGGGCTTACCGTTGCGCCGACCTCCGCCGTCTTCACCGCCTGAAGCGTCGGCCGCCACCGCCGAAGGAGTTCGCCACTACCGCCAAAGGAGTTCACCGCAGCCGCCATCACACACTCGCCGGAAACCGGCCTCATGGCCGGAAAACATCAGAGGACCACCGGAAACAATACGGGGGTTGAAAATTCTATCCAGATAGAATTCTAGAAATCACAAGACAAGATCTGCACAACTATGGTATTCTATTGAAGATCGGACAGCAATTCCATAATACAATATTAGGACGAACATGATGCAGGAAAAATTAAACGAAACAAAAATGACTCCTACCTCGTCGGGCTTCGCTCGGAGCTTCGCGTTGATCCACCGACATTACCATACCTTACCAGAGACTCCTTGCCAGACAGCCTCGCCAGAGCAGCCTCGCCAGATATGGAGGAGTGGGGATGCTTGGGGGGAGAAGTAGTGGAAGAAGAGGGGAGGGGGATGCGTTTAAGTAGAAAATACTTAAACGCCCGCCCGTTTGCCCCGAACCCGAACTCCTGATGGGGTCAGGATTTGGCCTCCCCTAGGATAAAAACCACACTCTGAGTGCAACGGTGGTCTCATAATCCTAATATGAGTCCCCGTTCAAAAGTTATTAAGATTAACGTCCGAAGCGGCTAAATTACGAAAACGCCCCTGGGGCCATTTTTCACAGACGGCCCGCGCCCACAAAGTTATACCCCTCCTATGGTAAACGGTATGCTCTAAACTCAACGGTGCCATTGGTTTTACATTCTGATCCACCATTTAATCAATACTTGAGTTTCACCATTAAACGAATAAATAAATAAATTAATTTACCCGTTTAACGTTCCGAAAGCAAGTGAGGGGTCCAAACATCCCGCACTGACATGTTTTATGTCGTTCCTAGGGTAAACACCCCATTCCGGATCCATCCGTACTCTCGGATCTCTGATTCGATGCACCGTTTAGGATTTATCCCATTTATTTGGCATTTCCAGTGTGAACGCTCTGAAAATTTAATTCAGGCCACTCTGGAGTTCGGAATCGCACGCCTTCTGAAGGCACTGCTCTGGATTATCGTCAATAATATTCCAAAGTCTTCTGAAGCAAAAAATGGGTTCTTACAACATTTAAAACCTCTTTTTCCCCTTGCAATCACAAGCTTTGTTGACCTTTTCACCACAATTGTAATAATCTCCCATTCCCTTCAGGTAGTTACCTGGGTGTTTCTTCCCACATTTACCATAGGATGGATATTCAATATTTCCCTTATTTCCCTTATTTCCATTTCAAGAGTGTTCAATAGATCTCTTTTACTCCTTCATTTCTTTAATGTCAAAAGACATATAGAATTTCTTTTCTGTTTTGATAGCGTATGAGACATTATATTCATACAATGAGTTGGGTATTACGACTAATGATCAATGGAGAAATGGTTTTAACCCATAAAATAATTTATCAATATTACTGCTTGGGTTACGTATATAATCTGATGCATGCTTTTCTAAACTTCTAAAGTTAGTCCCATACATTATGACATTCTCATCCTCCTTTTTCCTGAGACTCCAAAATGGTCTTTGTATATCCTCTCGATGGTCACGAGGAAACTATTTTTCTACGAAAATTTCTTTAAACTCTCTCCATTCCATGTTTGATACTTCTCCATCTTCCTTTGTGTTTTGGATTAATGACTTCCATGGATCTACATATCCCGTGAGGTGATAACCTGCCATGAAAAATTTTACCCTTTAATTACTCTCCAAAGCATGAAATATGTTCTCTAAGGAATTTATCCATTTTACATATACTAGTGGATTTTTACTCCCATTTAATTTTGGATTTTGTTTACTCATGAAGTTGTTTAACATTGATCCTCTACATTGTGGAACAGGTTTTTCAATACGGGAAAAGATAATATTCATAACCTGAGTGAGTTGTCCATGTATGGTGATAAGCTGATCAGCACCAATTGTATCAACAGCTCTACTATAATTATATGGAGTAGGATGGAAATCCCTACATGGATTATGTGCATTGATATGGTTTCCATTCCTCCCACTAGGTGCCATTTCTAAAAACTACATCCACTAGATTATACTATGAATCACAATACCTAATTCTATACTTGTAAAACACTTGACATAAATTGAACAGTTTATGTATATAATCCATAATCATAAAAATATTTCTTTGAGGAAGTATATACAAATAAACCCTTCATAATGTTTTTTAATGAAAATGAGAATTATCCTAAGAATATCTCCCTGGAGTGTCGTAACCAAGAGTGCAGGAAAGACTGTTGTCGGGCACCAGTTCTCATTTGAGTCTAGCAACAAATGGTGTTTTCGAGATTAAACTCTAGGTATATTAGTGCTAGAGACACCTCTACCTGTTCATACCCATACAAGAATGTATTTCTTGGAAAACTCACAAAATATCTATAGTACCAAAATTATAGGATGTTCTTCTATACTAATCCACAAAGTCTATCTTATGGTTGTGTTCTTTAAAAAGGGTTTTTTGAAATCTAATTTCCATGGGTTTTACTAAACTTCCACTAGTACCAACTATAGTGTCATGACCCCAGTTACCCAGATTTAGTGCATTATTACATATCATATGCATGATCCATGGAATCATGTCCTGAAAGACTGATAAATCTCATAGCCTTGGAACCACTAGATACATTAAAAAGTTTCACATTACATCCTGAAATAAAAACATCAACAACAAACTTTCCCCTTTTTAACACACTTATATCCTTATCCTATCCCTATAGGTCAACCATAAAATATTTCATCACATACTGGGAAAATAAAACATAGAAATGGGTGAACACAGATTCTTAGTAAGGATAACAATATAGCAGAAACTTTTATAAATATGTATAACATTTAAAGAAATGTATATGACTAAAACTACAGCCTTTTAGACATAAACATAATCATAATATGGAATAAATAAAATCAAATAATTAAATATAATAACTCCCATGGATATTCTACTATTCAAACAATATCATGAAATATCAATATCCACATTCATAATGTTGGAATGAATAATGCCAGACATCATAAACTCATAGTCAAGGCCGTGTGCCAAGACTACAAATAAGTTCTTTGAAGGCCTTCTGCCAAGACACTAGTTTGTCGCATGAGACATACCGATTCATTGAGGAGAAATAGCGGGCTCCACCCATCAATTACTATGTCCATTGCATTCCTCTTATGAATAGTTTTAAACATAACATAGAAATTCATATTATAACTAGCATAATATATGTTAATACATTATCTATAAACCATGAATGGTGTAAAAATAACATATCCACAGTCAAACCTATCAAAAAACCTCATATAAGATATGAATGATTTTTTATCATAATAAATCAACTTTAAACAAGTTCAAAATCTATCAAATGATGTTGACATGGATAAAATGAAAACTATTTTGAATTAATGCCTCTTTCTATTTTAAAATAAATTAAAAGTCACATAATTATTAAATAAAATATTTATTTTGAAAATATTCTTATAATAATGTATCATATGTTTTGATGATGAAATAACGATTGAAAAACTGCCACACCCACCATATAAGTAAAAACGACATTCTTACCATTATTTTGTTGAAAAGGTCATAAAGTACCTTGTTTGGAAAACGATAGAAAGATTCCATTCAAACGATTTTAGAAAAGGTAAAACAATGGTATAAATAACTTTAACCCATAGTCTAGTAAATTGTAAAAATGTATTGAAATATATTTTTAAGAAACATGGATGTGGATGATAAAGTGTTCCCAGTAAATACTTAAGTATTAACAACCTCGAATAAGTAAAGAGATGGTATAATTAACCATTACCTTGTAATTTTCATTAGTCAATCGTATGTTAACCTCCTGTATAAAATTATGATTTTTTTTATTAAATTATGCATGAAATATATTCATAAATATGATATCATATATTATCCTCTACTGTTTCTTTGTTAATAATATTTCAGTAGTATAATTGTTTTCGTTGTTAACTGATTCGTTTTCCTTTATATGATTGGTTATGTAAGCCATGATTGCCATGGATAGGATGTATTTGATTCATATACAAAGTGATATTTATTTTTAATCATAAAATGATTTTTTTTTAATTGTTAGGAAGGGTAATTAATCTCATCACGTTCGTGGAGACATAAATATGAATGTAAACACGAGTGACATTGTTATTTTATTGATGGTGAAATTGTATGTAATTGGATGACATATCATATATAAAGAATAATTAACAGTTTATATTTATTATTTACATAGTTTATAGACATTTTTACACCCATCCAAATAATGAAGTGTTTGAATAACAAACTACACCATGATGTGGAGACAATAAGTTGTATGTACGCACGTATGGTGACTTTGACATTTATAGGATGGATAGAATAAAAACAATGATTGTACAATATTTATAATAATATAAAATTATTTAGAAGGTACTGGAGTTATTATTTTTTGTATGGAAAAAACAAATATATATGATGTTAAAGAAGAAAATAACGTGAAAGAAGGTGGTGAAATTATTACTACTTCTTCGGGTGTTTCCTTTTGAATTGATCAAAATGTCTCTTTAGGATGTATTTCTGATAAAAGTAATGAAACTAGGTTCATTTGATGGACGTTGGGAGGATATTTGGGTAGGGGTTAGGCATGCTGAATGGATTTTGAGGTGTTAAATTAAGAGAAGGGAAGATAACATTTTATAAGAGGTTAGGGTCACTTTAGGAAAAGCTTGAAATATTATTTTATAATAAAACCAGTTTCGGTTTTTAATGGCTCCAAATTAAATAATTTTAAGTCTAATTAGGGTATTGGTAGAAAAAACCTCATCCAATTTGTTTTAGATAGGTTTAGGTCCCCATATTAACATTATCTTTTAGATTTAACTCTTAGTTAAATAGATTGACATTTACCATGTCTCTTTGTATTTTTATATTATATGGTCAATAAACATACTATAACAAGTCAAGAGAACCCCAAGTGGTTAATTATTCATATATATCACCTAATATAAGTCCTTTGTCCAATCCTTATATTTTTATGAATATAATATGAATTAATAATATAGTATTTGTTTTAAAAACTCAATTATGTCAATTTTGACACTATTTAGTCTTTTTTTCAATCATAAGAACATGATTAAGTAAAAAAGTATTTATTCAACCCTAACATGTCATATTAACCTGTAAAATTTGTCTAATTCATTAAAAGTCTGAAATTACTTTTATTCGTATATTTATAATATCAATTATATTAATCTTTCATTAATAAGGTAATTACAACATCATCATTGCGTCAAAAATCAATTCAATTATTTAATGACAAAAAATTAAAAATAAAATTCCATTATGTACCAAAGTATTTTATATTTATAATTAATATTTATTGTCAATTTTATATTTTATGTAACCCTATATTTAAAATGGTTTACTTATTAAACATTGAATTAAATTCTTTTAATTGTTCTTTAAATAAAATAATAATGAATGTCCTAATCTAATAAAATTGGACCAAAGGGGATAATATGTCATTAATAAGGTTTTGTTGGTCGAATTACACCTATAAAATATAATTATAATATGTTTTGGGGTAATAATAATATCATTTTTACATTTAATTACACCATTTACATTTAACGGTGGTAAATAAAAGTAAAAGGATACTATTCACCACAAATTATTTTCATCTTATTGAACCACATTTTACGTAATTATATTAACTGTTTCTATCAGATTTTGGAAATTAAACTCCCAGAAATGACAAAATTAAGTTTTATAAAAAATTTCAAATGCTCCTAGAAGGTGGGTAAAAGAGTGTACAAAGTACAATAAAATCTAATATATATAAAATTATTATAAAATGATTCTGATCAATTACATTGAACATATAGAGGTATTATGTATCTATTTTGACCTAAAATAAATTAAAATAAAATAACTAATTATTTAAATAAAAAGTCATGATTAAATAATAACATAGTGTTTTTCACTATTCAACAAAAATTTAATGTTTTGAGAAAATTACCCAATATTCACCATAAGATAATTTTTATATTCCGAATCCGAAAATGAAGTCCATTTTGAGAAATGAAATTTATAAAATTTCAAGAAGTGGGAATTACTCTTCATAACAGCTTGTTTGATTGGTTGTGGTGTGTTAAAACACCAAGTTGCGTACAATACATGTTACTACATTATTTAATGGGAAATGTACTGTGGAAGCGTGGGGTGTTACAACCTATCACATTGTATTACGATAATATTATAGTGGTGGATCTTGAAATGGATCCAAGGACCCATCAACAGACAAAGCACGTAATCTGAATGTATCAACTCTTGGGGTAATTTTATCAAAGGGGTGAAGCTAAAGTGAGCAGATTTTCCATCGAGTAGAATGTGGTATACACCTTGACTAAAGTGATATCACAATAGAACCACAAATATCTTGTGAGAGCTAGCATACCAAAGTTTGATAGCAGTTGGATCTAGTGATAGTGGGAGTTTGTTGGTGTTGGTGCCCCGGAACCAACTTCATTTTATTTTTTGATAAACTCTTATTTCTGGTTTTGAATATTAATGAATTCCTTATCACATCATGATTTTTATTCTCCATAACATAGAATTTTATAATGTCCCAAGAGTAGTTGTCACACTAAAATTTCATTACATTTCTCTACTATGATGAAAATCCGAAAGTGACAGGACACTATTTTTGAATAAGTTTTCAATGGCAAGATAATATCATTTCAAAGGACACTAATGATATAGGCTATCACAGGAGGAGACTCATCGGAATTTGAGGCACCATATCAAGGTCTACGAACCTAGTAATATCCAACAAGATATTATGATAACAAGACAAGATAGTAGGAAATCAACATTATAAATGTCATTAAATGTTCCTATCTATGAATGTGTGTAATGGTCCATTGGATGTATAGTTTTTATTAATAGATATTATGAGTCATGCACTTTGATGTATTGGAAAAAACTATAATATCATTTTATTATGGTGAGGTAGGATACGTTGTGTGCGTCACAAGTAATATTTAATTAATGAATAATGTGAGATTTGATTTATCCCTTCTGTTCATTAATGGATTTAAATATATCTGGACAATTGATGGAAATGATGCAGCCCAAATGAATCGGTTCCCATAGTGTTTTCTAGGATAAATCAATTTCCAAAAAGTCAAAGAATGAGTTATCAATCATATTGGTTGATGACACTAGAATTGAACCTGGTCCATTGGAGATATTGTGATAACTGGACTATATTACACGATAATCATTCTTATGAGGTGACATGCCATTGTAGAATTAACTTATTTTACTATGGATTCCATGGTGTATCGGTGGATGTTAATCTTGGATTATAGGCTGGCTCAATAAATACAACAGGGAATGGGGCCAAGAGGGTCACACAGTAAGTGTATTCAATATATTAGTTAAATAATTTATTATTTAAAAATTTGAATAAATTTTATTCTTGGTTGCAATTTAATAATTAATTCATGTATGCATGATCACATTTTTTTATTTATTGTTGAATAATGTAGTTATTTTTTGTTATTTATTAAATAAGCAAATTTCTGTTATTCAAGGTCTGATTTATATTTTCATGTATGGGTGGACTGACTTAAAGGTTCTAGTGAGAATATAACATTAAGTATTATTTTATTAAAATAATATATATTCATGACTTACATGATAAGAAAATTCCATTGAAATAATGATATTGTTGTTATTATTAGATATGGGGGTTTCACATGGAATAATATAATAACCAATGATACTTGTGTTAAATATTTATTATTACCTTGTGAATTTAATTCCTAACTACATATTATTCTCTTATTAGACAATGGGGAAACTAACATGATAGATAACCAGTTTTGGTTGGGCACAATATTTTAGAGAAAAATTTGCGAGCTACTTTTTTCTCCAAGAATGATCTCTAGAATGAGAGTGATCATCCTCTACCAGATCATAGAATGCATTGGAAGTTACTCTCAAGGCGATCTATGACTGAAGATGCAATCGCAATGACCATCCATACTAGAACCCAGACACTCCTTTCGCGATGTCCATAGATTTTCCGAGAAAGTGTGGATTACCTCTAGAGGAGATCTTTGTATCTACAATGCAACGAAATATTCACCACAGATCTATAGTAAGAAACATCAATGATGAAAAGAAACATTAGAAATGTTCCTTTAATTTAATTAAATTAAATAAAAAAAATTTATGCCCTCTCAAAATTCTGACCCTCTTTCTTATATAAATAAATCTTGGATTTTATTCAATGGATATTTTCCTTCATCATCGTACTGATCCCATAGTAATCATTGGTCATGGAAAAATTTAAATTTGTGCATTGACCTAAATGAGCTTCCTCTGCACCCGGAACCTACACATACATGTCTCACTAATAGTAAAAATCTCTCACTGCCAAAAAAATGAGTTGTAGTCAGAAGTCCTTTCCACCAGACTAAATCAAAGATAGTTAAAATGACTCACCGCCAACATGATTTACTGCCAGCCTGATAAATCATTAGTTCAAATGACTCCCCATAATTTTTGTATTGATGATAGATATTTATTTCCCCCAATGATGTCTTTCCACCTGGATGTCATACCGCTAGGATATCATGCCGCTAGATTTTTCATCCTTACAGATGATCCATTGTCTCTCTTCTTCTTGTAAATAATTACTTACATCTAAAAGCTATACTATTGAAATTATTGTATACTTTTTATTTAATGATTAATCATTAAAAATATTACACTAAATCATTTATGGAATCAGATTTTAGTACATGGATCTGTAAGATAAGGATGATTATTTTTCATATGTAAACTCCTTTAATAGGTGATTTATATTTTCAAATGACTCTATTGTGTTTGGGATGATCTAAAAGAGTTGAAGCATATGAAAAAGGAGTTATCATGATGAATAATTGTAACACCCATGAATTTTTTTAAATTCGTTACTCATTTAATTTCCATTACCGATTTGTTTTGGGGGTTTACCACTCATTTTGGTGAAAATGGTGGGTTTTGAAAAGTTGGGCCAAACCGTGATCCCAAATCCAGATTTAAAAACAAATTTTGATTCTTCTATAACACCTTCAATTTTTTCTATTTTAAACCCATTCCACTTCCCAATTGGCATACCATAATATATTAAAATCACCATATCCTTTTGAACCACATAGAAATCCCAAATCATGATGGATTTGGGTTTTTAATTAAGGTAATGGGCATGCCCGTAAGCCCATTTCCTACTTTAAATTATTTTTTTAAAATTTCAATATCTCATTCGTTTTTTACTATTTTTCGGTGATTCAAGCTCCCACTCGAAGTGAAAAATCTCAGTCCCCACATGACCTAATATGACTCCTTCGGACCTCCATATCAGTTTTGGATACTTGGAGATTCATAGTTAGGTGGATTGGGGCCCATTTCTTCAAGATATTTCAAGTAAGGGAATTCCTTCTTGGTTCCTTCCATCCTCTTTTTGTTTTATTTCATATTTATTGAAGTTCCTCATGTCCAGAAGTTAGGTTTAGATCCTAAGGTATGATTTGGTATCTTTTGGGTCAATTTTTGGTGGTCTAGGTCTGGATTTATATTCCTTGTGGTGCGGCGGTGGTGAGCTTAAGGTTTCACACCAATTTTTGAGGGTTTCGACTCAAAAGGTAGGTGATTCCATGTGTAACAATTTTATGATGGGTTAACATTCTTGTTTTATTAATTTAGTATGTTTATAATCTGTCTTGTGTGGTTTGAAAACTGTTTTTGATGAATTTGGTTAAACATTTAATTTTTAGTTGTATTTTAGCTTGAAATTGGGTACTTTTCATGTGTGACTCTTGGGGTAATGTTTGGATTTAGTTTATAACATATGAAAGTGATTTATTAGTCTTGAAAGGGGCTGAAAATTCTGTTTTGTTAATTCCTTATTATCATGTGGTCCTTGAAAAGAGGTTTTTTGAATGAGTTTAAGGTGTAAAATTGTGTTGTACTTTTTGAAGGATATTTATGAAAACGTGTGTTTTTCATGTCTATATTTGTGGTATTATTTGATGTATTTTTATAACATTTTAGGGTGCTTTAATAATTGTTTTAGGGCGGAAAATTCTGTTTTGGATTGTTATTGTTATGATTTTGGTTTTGAATGAGGGGTTTGAAATGGGTTTAGAGTGCAAACAATGGTTATACCTGTTGGGTTTGTTTTATAAAAATTGAAAATGTTTTATTTTGTTAAACAAAGTTGGGAAAGGGTGTATATGTACTGTTTGGGTAAGTGTGTTCACCTAATGTGGGTTTTTGAATGGTAAAGTGGTGATTTGAGATGTCAAACATTTTTAGAATGTTTTATAAATTGCCGAAATGTTTTACTAAATTGTGTTTTGTGTGCGAAACACGGGTGTGGGATGTTTCGTGTGAGTTTATTGATAAAATGAATTGTGAAGGTGCGAAGGGTATTATGTGACATGTGTGTGGGCTGTTATGTGAGTTGAATATATTGTAATGGTTTTATAAAATCGTTTAAAGGATTTGTGTAAGTGTTAAATAAATGTGAAAAGTGTTGTAGGGAATTTTGGTGTGAGTTTGATTTCAAAATGCATTTGATTGAATAGTGGAATTTTTGACTTGTGTGATGTACATGGGGCTGTTTGGTTAATGTGTGATGTGGAATTGATATTTGCATGTGAAACCTACACTTCTTGTATTGTTGAACTTGTTTGAGCACAAAGGGAAAACCTGAGTATCTAGGTGGGTGGACGTGTACTAGTATGCTAGTGAATCCGTGGGGTTTGGCCTCAGTTTCACTTAGCAAGATTGATGCTTAAAACTATAAATAAACAATGATGATGATGATTGGGGACCACTAGGTTATGGGTATGATCCCTACTAGTGGCTCGTGCACGAGAACGGATATTTTTTGTGGTTACTCTCACCGAGATAGGAGGTACCTGGGACCCACAGCTAGCTAGTTCCTATGGGTTATTTCCTATTACTTGTGCTCATTAGATCATGTGTACTTACCATCGGTATATGGTATTGTTGGCTGGAAAATTTAGTAGCTTTGTTATTTATTTTAAAATTGTTGTTCCTTTAAAATTTTCTCACATGAAAACTGTTTTCATTTATTATTTCATCCTTTAGAAAATTGTAACTTGCATTTCTTATTTACAAAACATGCAATGCTTTTTGTCATGAAATGTTTATCACATGGAATCTCATAGAGGTGGTATCCTACTGGGCTTTCGCTCACACCCTACTTACACCTTTGGGTGTAATTAGACTTGCTTATTTTATGTCACAGGTTTGGGTACAGGTTTAATGCCTTTGGATCAGGTTTTTAGCTGTCCATCGTGATGGAGTGTCGTGGATATGGCTTGAGGGCAGTGCCTCTTTCCATGTTGAGGTTCTTGGGCTGTATTTTCTTGGGTTTGTACCTTTGTAATGGTCTTTAAAAATTGTTTAAAATTGTGTAATTCAGTTCTGAATTTTTGAAAAAGATAATTTGGTTTGAAAAATCCAGATTCGTTTCATTGGATTCTTTTGTCGTTTTATGTTTATAAACTCGGGTAAATCGTTCCAAATTATCATTTTATGATACCCGGACACTTGTTCCAGCCCGTGGGGATCGGGAATGCCCTTCAGGACTTGCCATGGGCCTGGTCGGGTGCTGATTTTGAAGGGGACCAGATTCGGTTCGTGACAATATGGTATCAGAGGAGGTTCGCTCCATTGGAGTCATGTTATTTGGGAAATAGTCGGGATAGTATAGAGTTATGATTTTTGAGACATGGAATTCAGGTTATGGGTAGTGTTCTTGATCACCACACCTCATTTCAAGATTCAAGTCACCAGGGGAAGTTGGGATTTGTCTAGGTCTTTTGGTTTTCCTGGTTTGATGATGATTAGGGGAAATGAAAAGAGAGTTGGGTTAATGGTCTCAATGAGCTCGCAGGGTCTGGAAATCCATGTGGAGCCGGTGATATTCCCTAGAACACTCTCTGTGATAGTGAAGTGATTGGAATATGTCCGCCAACCATATGTCCAAGTCACCCACTGAAACTAGTTTCCTCTCACATTGTCTGGTGTTCTTTAGTTTTGAAATCTTGGAACTTTGGTTTTAAAGTGACTTGGTTTTAGGAAGTGTAATGTTTTTGTGAAATGATTTAACAATAAATATGGAAGGGTTTGATCTATGAAATGGCAGAACTGAATATTCAGAATTATTATGAAATGGAAAATTGTGTTCTTACACCTCTTTTGAAAGCAGAAACTATATTGAAGTTGGTTTTGAAAAAGTGTTCCCATTAGAGTTTTCTAAACTATTAAATGTTTTTTAATGGGATGAGATGTTTTGAAATTGATGTAAATAAATTGAATGTGATTTTTCATTGGAGAGATTTTTCCTTTATAAAAAGTTTTTTTTAATGCGGTAATTTGGGTTCGACCTCCTGGTTAGCGGTTTTGATAAGAATGTTGTGTTGGTTGACCGTTTTGGTTTTGAAAAGTGGAAGGAATAAGTGCATTGACCTTTGGTATTTCCATGAGTGACCACATGAATGGGGTTATATGGGATGATAGATGGTTGATGGCATGACTGGATGAGTGCCAGGACGGATATGAGGAGGGTTCCTGGTGTGGCACAAAAACATGCATGTGTGAGGCCCATGGGGTACCATTGGTGGATACACTCACCGCTGAACCTTTTTTTTCAGAAATGGTTTTAAAGAAAAACATGTTTTCTTGATGAATAGTTTGGGATGGTTTTTAGTATTGGTTTTTGAAAATGTTGATGTTGTGGTATGTTTTGAGTCCAAGAACCCCTCCTGTTCGAACTGTTTTTTTGGGTGTTGTGTTTGGTCAGAAAGCTGGGTAAAAGGTCCGGTTAGTAGTCTCCTATGATATATGTTTCGGGACACCATTAAGATGGTTCCATTAACGAGTTTGGATCTATTTTGTGGTATGTTTTTACCAATGTACCAGCTTGGTTGGGTCCTTGGGTTCTCTCTTTGGATAAGGTACGCCCCATTAAGATTTAGTGCACAACTGAAGTGCAATGCGGACTGTTTCACCATTAGAAAAATCCTCCAGTTGATCAATGTAAGGAATATTTTCTTGAGATTTGTGGAATGAGTCTAAACCATTTACTTTCTTGGTTTTTTTGGATCCTCTTGTTGCGTAAGAGTGATCGTGGATGGTTGAAAGAGACCTTAGTTTCTTAAGATACCTAATTCGTCGAAGGTGAATGTTGTCTGGGGTTGTCAGTATAGATAGTGTCTAAGAGGGAATCTAAGTCCTTCATAGTCTCTTCATAGAAGGGGTTTATGTTAAACTACCAGTGTGGGAAATCTGGACATGAGAGGCTGTTATGGACACTTTCTGGAATGCTGTGATATTTGGTGATATTGTATAAGGCCCCCCTCCTTGTATTATTTCTCTTAGTCGCTTTGGTCGTGTTCGGAGACGTGATGTGATGTCACGTGCTCGTTTGATTGTAAAGGTGAAGTTGTACAACATTATGTGAGTCTATTTTTTTTCAAAACCGTTTTTCCTTTTGAGAGATCTCGACATCCTCTATTTTAGAGTAAGGTGTTTATATGTGTCCTTTATTTCTGTTGTTTCTCACCCGAAGAAGCAGGGTGTGATGTGAGTGCATCCTCTAAACCCTTATTTCAGTGAATTTAAAAGTTAGGGTAAAGTGAGTTCTGGAGTGTGTTATGTCTGGGTGAACCCATCTCAGATTGCGTGTAGTTGTTTTTAGCATCGGAAGAAGAAATTCTATTTGGGGGTTTCCAAATCCTAACTGTGAGGCCGAAGATGATTCAATCATTCCAGCTCCAGCCATAGGTCCCGGAGAGAAGCTAGCACGTAGTCAAAGGAAATCCCATGGTATTTTTTAACCTTGAACAAAGAACTATTCTTAGTATGAGAGATGGGAATAGTTTAAAATTTTGGTGTTTTCATCTTTCTTCGTTTGTTCCCATTTGGTGGAAAGAGGTGGATTGCCTCATCCCCTTGTTATCTCCCAATGACTTTCTTTTCCCCTTTGGTTTCCTTTGGGTTTGGGGAAAGGTTTTGGATTTTTCTTGACATGTTGAGTGAACATTTATTAGTAACCATTCACCAGAAAACCATGTAGGTATAAGGATCCACAGGGTTAGAGCACAGTTTCCCAAACTGCGCGGGCTAACCGTGTTGTCGTCCCAACACTTTATGTTTTGGGGTTTTTCTATGCCGGCCCATATTGGTTAGTTAAGATGGATGGTTCTTATGGTGGGTAGAACCACTATGAGTCTCATGTATATTATTTGGAAAATGCCTAATGGGACTCTACCCCTTGTACTATAGAGTTTGTTCGGGGCTCCCCAGTTAGTGTCTTGATTCTTTCTCGGAAAAAAAATTTAAGTTGTCTCTTATGGTTGGGGAGCCCATTTGTGTATCATTGTGCCAGTAACTCACTTTTGTACTTGTTATTGGATTGGATGTGGGTAGTCTCTTTTGGAGCTATATAACCACATACATCTTCCTTGAGTAAACGTTGGGATTGGAGATTTCCCAATTGTTTAGTTATATCAAGGTAAGTGTAACCTTGTTCGATGTTCTTGTTTGTTTGGGAAAATTTCTTTAGTCTTGTTCAGATAGTGTTTGAGGAGTTTTGTTTTAGGATAAATCTTGAATGTGCTTGATAATTTCAGTAATGAGTTTTATGTTTTGGTTGTGAAGTATTCCTTCCTTAATTGATCACTGGAGGTGTTTTGACCTTTGGGGGCGAAGCTTAGCAAATGAGTCCATTTATGCCTTTCGGTTGGGTTTGGTTTTTGCTTTATCCGTGATGTGGCTTTCCGAGGGCGGAAAGTTTTATGGTAGGGAGAATTGTCACACCCATGACTTTCTTTCAATTCATTACTCATTTAATTTCCATTACCGGTTTGTTTGGGGGGTTTACCACTCATTTTGGTGAAAATGGTGGGTTTTGAAAATTTGGGCCAAACCGTGAGCCCAAATCCAGATTTAAAAACAAATTTAGATTCTTCTATAACACCTTCAATTTTTACTATTTTAAACCCATTCCACTTCCCAATTGGCATACCATAATATATTATAATCACCATATCCTTTGGAATGACATAGAAATCCCAAATCATGATGGATTTGGGTTTTTAATTAAGGTAATGGGCCTGCCCGTAAGCCCATTTCATGCTTTAAATTATTTTTTTAAAATTTCAATATCTCATTCGTTTTTTACTGTTTTTCGGTGATTCGACCTCCCACTCGAATCGAAAAACCTTAGCCTCACCACCTGTATTTCTTTTTCCTCTTTGGAGCTCATATACCCCGCGGATTTGGACGATCTTTCTCAATCTTTCTCAAATCGACCAGATTTAATGAGGTAAAATGAATCTTTCATAACTCCTTCAATTTTCATCCTTTTCCCCCCATTTCAGTCCCCACATGACCTAATATGACTCCTTCGGACCTACATATCAGTTTTGGGTACTTGGAGATTCATAGTTAGGTGGATTGGGGCCGATATCTTCAAGATATTTCAAGTAAGGGAATTCCTTCTTGGTTCCTTCCATCCTCTTTTAGTTTTATTTCATATTTCTTGAAGTTCCTCATATCCAGAAGTTAGGTTTTGATCCTAAGGTCTGATTTGGTATCTTTTGGGTCAATTTTTGGTGGTCTAGGTCTGGATTTATATTCCTTGTGGTGCGGCGGTGGTGCGCTTAAGGTTTCACACCAAGTTTTGAGGGTTTCGACTCAAAAGGTAGGTGATTCCATGTGTAACCACTTTATGATGCGTTAGCTTGCTTGTTTTATTAATTTAGTATGTTTATAATCTGTCTTGTGTGTTTTTAAAACATTTTTTTGATGAATTTGGTTAAACATTTAATTTTTAGTTGTATTTTAGCTTGAAATTGGGTACTTTTCATGTGTGACTCTTGGGGTGTTGTTTGGATTTAGTTTATAACATATGAAAGTGATTTATTAGTCTTGAAAGGGGCTGCCAATTCTGTTTTGTTAATTCCTTATTATCATGTGGGCCTTGAAAAGAGGTTTTTTGAATTAGTTTAAGGTGTAAAACCGTGTTGTACTTTTTGAAGGAGATTTATGAAAACGTGTGTTTTTCATGTGTATCTTTGTGGTATTATTTGATGTATTTTTAAAACATTTGGGGGTGCCTTAATAATTGTTTTAGGGCTGAAAATTCTGTTTTGGATTTTTATTGTTATGATTTTGGTTTTGAATGAGGGGTTGGAAATGGGTTTAGAGTGCAAACAATGGTTATACCTCTTGGGTTTGTTTTATAAAAATTGAAAATGTTTTATTTTGTTAAACAAAGTTGGGAAAGGGTGTATATGTGCTGCTTGGGTGAGTGTGTTCACCTAATGTGGGTTTTTGAATGGTAAAGTGGTGATTTGATATGTCAAACATTTTTAGAATGTTTTATAAATTGCCGAAATATTTTACTAAATTGTGCTTTGTGTGCGAAACACGGGTGTGGGATGTTTCGTGTGAGTTTATTGATAAAATGAATTGTGAAGGTGAGAAGGGTATTATGTGACATGTATGTGGGCTGTTATGTGAGTTTAATATCTTGTAATGGTTTTGTTTTGGTGCGGATGTGCGTCGGGTTTCTGTTCCGACGCTGTTCCGCCAGGACGCGTTCGCGCGTGCGCCCGTCGACCCGAGGGGATGGGCGCGCGGCTTGTGGCCCCGCAGTCGCGCTTTCCAAAGGTGGGCGGCATCTGTCCCTTATTCAGGGGCGTCTGCTCCTTGATCGAAACCGGGATGATGGGATGTCGGCTCCTCCTTCTGTGGACGTCTCCTCGGAACTCGTTGCCTAGTCCGGGTCTCCCTCATAGATTTAAGACGTGCTCGTGAATCTCGTTCCTGGTGCCATGTCTCCATGGACACCGGTTAATTACAATGCTTCCGCCCGGACGCTCCAATGAGTCTGGTCGGGGCAGCAACCTGCGGTGAGGAGACCGAGTAGCTCTGGGTGCTGGGGCGTGTCTTAACACTGCGGCTCTGCATGTCTGCCTTCCGTCCCTCATAGGGCTTCTCGAAGGCGTGATGGCCTGAGGCATCCCACGCTGGGTGCGGGGAACTGTGTTACCTGAGGTTTTCCTCAGCGTCCCATGTTTAACACGGGGTATGCCGCGAGTTTAACGTCCAGCGGGGACGGCATCGGACTGATCAACACGAGAAGTGGATCAGATGATAGAACCCCTTGCGGGGAACCTCCGACGCTGGGGCCAGCACCTGGGCGGCTTCCCGAGTGAAGTGGAGTGGAATGAAGTGGCATGACCCCACCGGGATGTGGCGGCCCGGGTAAGGATCAGGATGGATGATGGAGTGAAGGGCTTGGACCCCATGGGGGCTTCCTACGTACCGCGCGTTAGCGCGGATCAAAGTCAGCGTAGTTCGGATATACAGTTTAACGTCATGCTGGACGTTGGCAAGCCGACTCACGAAGAGGTCAAGGCTGCCGAGCGGAGGATTGAACCGAACCACCTCACACAGAGGGGGATGGAACAGCTGGGTGGATCACAGTTTCACGTCATGTTGGACGCTGAAAGGAGAAATAGAAAAAGGCAGTGGGGAAGCACAATGGAGATACACACGTGCAGTCTCCCACAGGGGCGGATTCATAGGTGAATCGACGCAAGTTTGAACCCGGGATGGGTCCACTGATGGACGAACCGACGTGAATACGACCGGGACGACCAGGTGGTGGGCTTGAACCTCGGAGAGGCTTCCTACGTACCCTGTTTAGGAGACAGGGATCAAAGTCCACGTAGTTCGTTCCGTTTTTAATACTCTCCCCCCATGGGCGAAGGCCACTCCAATCCCGACATCCCTGCAGAGACGAGCGGGTGGGGGCCACATCCAAGCCGGGAGGGGGACCCTGCGTGCGAGGCACGGGATCGGGCGATGCAGACGGTTTAACGTCTTGCCGGACGAAGTACAGTTTAACGTCGTGTGTGGAGGACGAAGCGGACGGTTTAACGTCTTTCCGGACGAAGTACAGTTTAACGTCGTGTGTCGAGGACGAAGCGGACGGTTTAACGTCTTGCCGGACGAAGTACAGTTTAACGTCGTGTGTTGAGGACGAAGCGGACGGTTTAACGTCCTGCAGGACGAAGTACAGTTTAACGTCGTGTGTCGAGGAAGAAGGTGCTTGGCAGTTTAACGTCTTGCAGCGCGGTTGTGGTGCAGTTTAGCGTCATGCAGGACGAATGCTAAACAGTTTAACGTCTTGTAGCTCGGACGATATGCTAGGCAGTTTAACGTCGTGCATCTTGGATGTGGTACAGTTTAACGTCATGTTGGACGGAACACTTGGCAGTTTAACGTCGCGCGGAGTGGGTTGGATTGTGCGAACGAGCGACTCTTCGAATTCCGGTAACTTTCAAAACGTCGGGGGTCGCCTTATATTTACAGGCAACCCCGGGCACGGAATCTGGTTCGCGGGCGCGCAATTTCTTTCGCGGGCGTGGAATCGGGCCGGGCGCGCAAGGGAGTCGCGCGGGCAATGGGCGCGCAAAATTGCGCGCCGGCCCAGCGCATTGCGCGCATCCCGGGAGGTTTGTGCGCGGCACTCCAACTTTGCGCGCGGGCCTCCGAAATTCCACGCAAGGCCTCCAGGCCCTCTGAAACGGGCTTCCAACTCCAAATATGACCTCGCTTTCCGCATCCGGAGCTTCGTTTGGGAACAACGGACTTTTCCGGCGTCTATAGGTTTTATAAAATCGTTTAAAGGATTTGTGTAAGTGTTAAATAAATGTGAAAAGTGTTGTAGGGAATTTTGGTGTGAGTTTGATTTCAAAATGCATTTGAATGAATAGTGGAATTTTTGACTTGTGTGATGTACATTGGGCTGTTTGGTTAATGTGTGATGTGGAATTGATATTTTCATGTGAAAACTATACTTCTTGGATTGTTGAACTTGTTTGAGCCCAAAGGGAAAACCCGGGTATCTAGGTGGGTGGACGTGTACTAGTATTCCAGTGAATCTGTGGGGTTTGGCCTCAGTTTCACTTAACAAGATTGACACTTACAACTCTAACTAAACAATGATAATGATGATTGGGGACCACTAGGTTATGAGTATGATCCCTACTAGTGGCTCGTGCACGAGAACAGATATTTTTTTTGCTTACTCTCACCGAGATACGAGGTACCTGGGACCCACAGCTAGCTAGTGCCTATGGGTTATTTCCTATTACTTGTGCTAATTATATCCTTTGTACTTACCGTCGGTATACGGTATTGTTGTCTGAATAATTCAGTAGCTTTTTTATTTATTTTAAAATTGTTGTTCCTTTAAAATTATCTCACATGAAAAATGTTTTCATTTATTATTTCATCCTTTAGAAAATTGTATCTAGCATTTCTTATTTACAAAACATGCAATGCTTTTTGTCGTGAAATGTTTATCACATTGAATCTCATAGAGGTGGTATCCTACTGGGATTTCGCTCACACCCTACTTACACCTTTGGGTGTAAGTAGACTTGCTTATTTTATGTCACAGGTTTGGGTACAGGTTTTATGCCTTTGGTTCAGGTTTTTAGCGGTCCATCGTGATGGAGTGTCGTGGAGATGGCTTGAGGGCGGTGCCTCTTTCCATGTGGAGGTTCTTGGGCTGTATTTTCATGGGTTTTTACCTTTGTAATGGTCTTTAAAAATTGTTTAAAATAGTGTAATTCAGTTCTGAATTTTTGAAAAAGATAATTTTGTTTGAAAAATCCAGATTCATTTCATTGGATTCTTTTGTCATTTTAAGTTTATAAACTCGGGTAAATCGTTCCCAATTATCATTTTATGATACCCGGGCACTTGTTCCAGCCCGTGGGGATCAGGAAAGCCCTTCGGGACTTGCCGTGGACCGGGTCGGGTGCCGATTTTGAAGGCGACCAGATTCGGTTCATGACAAAATGGTATCAGAGGAGGTTCGCTCCATTGGAGTCATGTTATTTGGGAAATAGTCGGGATAGTCTAGAGTTATGATTGTTGAGACATGGAATTCTGGTTATGGGTAGTGTGCTTGATCACCACACCTCATTTCAGGATTCAAGTCACAAGGGGAAGTTGGGATTTGTCTAGGTCTTCTGGTTTTCTTGGTTTGATGATGATTTGGGGAAATGAAAAGAGAGTTGGGTTAATGGTCTCAATGAGATCGCAGGGTCTGGAAAGCCATGTGGAGTCGGGGATATTCCCTTGAACACTCTCTGTGATAGTGAAGTGATTGGAATTTGGCCTCCAACCATATGTCCAAGTCACCCACTGAAACTAGTTTCCTCTCGCATTGTCTGGTGTTCTTTAGTTTTGAAATCTTGGAACTTTGGTTTTAAAGTGACTTGGTTTTAGGAAGTGTAATGTTTTTGTGAAATGATTTTCAAATAAATATGGAATGTTTTGATTTATAAAATGGCAGAACTGAATATTCAGAATTATTTTGAAATGGAAAATTGTGATCTTACACCTCTTTTGAAAGCAGAAACTATATTGAAGTTGGTTTTGAAAAAGTGTTCCCATTAGAGTTTTCTAAACTATTAAAAGTTTTTTTAATGGGATGAGATGTTTTGAAATTGATGTAAATAAATTGAATGTGAGTTTTCATTGGAGATATTGTGCCTTTTTGAAAAGTTTTTTTAATGCGGTAATTTGGGTTCGACCTCCTGGTTAGCGGTTTTGATAAGAATGATGTGTTGGTTGACCGTTTTGGTTTTGAAAAGTGGAACGAATCTGTCCATTGACCTTTGGTATTTCCATGAGTGACCACATGCATTGGGTTTTATGGGATGATAGATGGTTGATGGCATGAAGGGATGAGTCCCAGGACGGATATGAGGAGGGTTCCTTGTGTGGCACAAAAACATTCATGTGTGAGGCCCATGGGGTACCATTGGTGGATATGCTCACCACTGAACCGTTTTTTTTTTCAGAAATGGTTTTAAAGAAAAACATGTTTTCTTGATGAATAGTTTGGGATGTTTTTTATTATGGGTTTTTGAAAATGTTGATGTTGTGGGATGTTTTGAGTCCAAGAACCCCTCCTGTTCGAACTGTTTTTTTGGGGGTTGTGTTTGGTCGGAAAGCTGGGTAAAAGGTCCGGTTAGTAGTCACCTATGATATATGTTTCAGGACACCATTAAGATGGTTCCATTAACGAGTTTGGATCTATTTTGTGGTATGTTTTTACCAATGGACCATCTTGGTTGGGTCCTTGGGTTCTCTCTTTGGATAAGGTACGCCCCATTAAGATTTAGTGCACAACTGAAGTGCAATTCGGATTGTTTCACCATTAGAAAAATCCTCCAGTTGATCAATGTAAGGAATGTATTCTTGAGATTTGTGGAATGAGTCTACACCATTTACTTTCTTGGTTTTTTTGGATCCTCTTGTTGCGTAAGAGTGATCGTGGATGGTTGAAAGAGACCTTTGTTTCTTAAGATACCTAATTCGTCGAAGGTGAAAGTAGTCTGGGGTTGTCAGTATGGATAGTGTCTAAGAGGGCCTCTAAGTCCTTCATAGTCTCTTCATAGAAGGGGTTTATGTTAAACTACTAGTGTGGGAAATCTGGACATGAGAGGCTGTTATTGACACTTTCTGGAATTCTGTGATATTTGGTGATATTGTATAAGGCCCCCCTCCTTGTATTATTTCTCTTAGTCGCTTTGGTCTTGTTCGGTGACGTGATGTGATGTCACGTGCTCGTTTGATTGTAAAGGTGAAGTTGTACAATATTATCTGAGTCTATTTTTTTTCAAAACCTTTTTTCCTTCTGGGAGATCTCGACATCCTCTATTTTAGAGGAAGGTGTTTATATGTGTCCTTTATTTCTGTTATTTCTCACCCGAAGAAGCAGGGTGTGATGTGAGTGCATCCTCTAAACCCTTATTTCAGTGAATTTTAATGTTAGGGTAAAGTGAGTTCTAGAGTGTGTTATGTCTGGGTGAACCCATCTCAGATTGCGTGTAGTTGTTTTTAGCATCGGAAGAAGAAATTCTATTTGGGGGTTTCCAAATCCTAACTGCGAGGCCGAAGATGATTCAATCATTCCAGCTCCAGCCATAGGTCCCGGAGAGAAGCTGGCACGTAGTCAAAGGAAATCCCATGGTAGTTTTTAACCTTGAACAAAGAACTATTCATAGTATGAGAGATGGGAATAGTTTAGAATTTTGGTGTTTTCATCTTTCTTCTTTTTTTCCCATTTGGTGGAAAGAGGTGGATTGCCTCATCCCCATGTTATCTCCCAATGACTTTCTTTTCCCCTTTGGTTTCCTTTGGGTTTGGCGAAAGCTTTTGGATTTTTCTAGACATGTTGAGTGAACATTTATTAGTAACCATTCACCAGAAAACCATGTAGGTATAAGGATCCACATGGTTAGAGCACAGTTTCCCAAACTGCGCGGGCTAACCGTGTTGTCGTCCCAACACTTTAAGTTTTGCGGTTTTTCTATGTCGGCCCATATTGGTCAGTTAAGATGGATGGTTCTTATGGTGGGGAGAACCACTATGAGTCTCATTTATATTATTTTAAAAATGCCTAATGGGATTCTACCCCTTGTACTACGGAGTTTGTTCGGGGCTCCTCGGTTAGTGTCTTGATTATTTATCGGAAAAAAAATTTAAGTTGTCTCTTATGGTTGGGGAGCCCATTTGTGTATCTTTGTACCAGTAACTCACTTTTGTACTTGGTCTTGGAATAGATGTGGGTAGTCTCGTTCGGAGCTATATAACCACATACATCATCCTTGAGTAAACGTTGGGATTGGAGATTTTCCAATTGTTTAGTTATATCAAGGTAAGTGTAACCTTGTTCGATGTTCTTGTTTGTTTCGGTAAATTTATTTAGCCTTGTTCAGATAGTGTTTGAGGATTTTTGTTTTAGGATAAATCTTGAATGTGATTTATAATTTCAGTAATGAGTTCTATGTTTTGGTTGTGAAGTATTCCTTCCTTAATTGATCACTGGAGGTGTTTTGACCTTTGGGGGCGAAGCTTAGCAAATGAGTTCATTTATGCCATTCAGTTGGGTTTGGTTTTTGCTTTATCCGTGATGTGGATTTCCGAGTGTGGAAAGTTTTATGGTGGGTAGAATTGTCAAACCCATGAATTTTTTAAATTCATTACTCATTTAATTTCCATTACTGATTTGTTTTGGGGGTTTACCACTCATTTTGGTGAAAATGGTGGGTTTTGAAAATTTCGGCCAAACCGTGAGCCCAAATCTATATTTAAAAACAAATTTTGATTCTTCTATAACACCTTCAATTTTTACTATTTTAAACCCATTACACTTCCCAAATTGGCATTCCATAATATATTAAAATCACCATATCCTTTTGAACCACATATAAATCCCAAATCATGATGGATTTGGGTTTTTAATTAACGTAATGGGCCTGCCCGTAAGCCCATTTCCTGCTTTAAATTATTTTTTAAAATTTCAATATCTCATTCGTGTGTTACTTTGTTTCAGTGATTCAACCTCCCACTCGAAGCCAAAAACCTTGGCCTCACCCCCTGTATCGCTTTTTCCTCTTTGGAGCTCATATACCCCCGCAGATTTGGACGATCTTTCTCAATCTTTCTCAAATCGACCAGATTTGATGAGGTAAAATGAATCTTTCACAACTCCTTCAATTTTCATCCTTTTCCCCCCATTTCAGTCCCCACATGACCTAATATGACTCCTTCGGACATCCATATCAGTTTTGGGTACTTGGAGATTCATAGTTAGGTGGATTGGGGCCGATTTCTTCAAGATATTTCAAGTAAGGGAATTCCTTCTTGGTTCTTTCCATCCTCTTTTAGTTTTATTTCATATTTCTTGAAGTTCCTCATGTCCAGAAGTTAGGTTTTGATCCTAAGGCCAGATTTGGTATATTTTGGGTCAATATTTGGTGGTCTAGGTCTGGATTTATATTCCATGTGGTGTGGCGGTGGTGCGCTTAAGGTTTCACACCAAGTTTTGGGGGTTTCGACTCAAAAGGTAGGTGATTCCACGTGTAACCATTTTATGATGAGTTAGTTTTCTTGTTTTATTAATTTAGTATGTTTATAATCTGTCTTGTGTGGTTTTAAAACTGTTTTTGATGAATTTGGTTAAACATTTAATTTTTAGTTGTATTTTAGCTTGAAATTGGGTACTTTTCATGTGTGACTCTTGGGCTAATGTTTGGATTTAGTTTATAACATATGAAAGTGATTTATTAGTCTTGAAAGGGGCTGCCAATTATGTTTTGTTAATTCCTTATTATCATGTGGGCCTTGAAAAGAGGTTTTTTGAATGAGTTTAAGGTGTAAAAACGTGTTGTACTTTTTGAAGGAGATTTATGAAAACGTGTGTTTTTCATGTGTATCTTTGTGGTATTATTTGATGTATTTTTATAAAATTTGGGGGTGCTTTAATAATTGTTTTAGGGCTGAAAATTCTGTTTTGGATTGTTATTGTTATGATTTTGGTTTTGAATGATGGGTTTGAAATGGGTTTAGAGTGCAAACAATGGTTATACCTCTTGGGTTTGTTTTATAAAAATTGAAAATGTTTTATTTTGTTAAACAAAGTTGGGAAAGGGGGTATATGTACAGTTTGGGTGAGTGTGTTCACCTAATGTGGGTTTTTGAATGGTAAAGTGGTGATTTGATATGTCAAAAATTTTTAGAATGTTTTATAAATTGCCGAAATGTTTTACTAAATTGTGTTTTGTGTGCGAAACACGGGTGAGGGATGTTTCGTGTGAGTTTATTGAAAAAAAGAATTGTGAAGGTGAGAAGAGTATTATGTGACATGTATGTGGGCTGTTATGTGAGTTTAATATCTTTTAATGGTTTTATAAAATCATTTAAAGGATTTGTGTAAGTGTTGAAGAAATGTGAAAAGTGTTGTAGGGAATTTTGGTGTGAGTTTGATTTCAAAATGCATTTGAATGAATAGTTGAATTTTTGACTTGTGTGATGTACATGGGGCTGTTTGGTTAATGTGTGATGTGGAATTGATATCTGCATGTGAAAACTATACTTCTTGGATTGTTGAACTTGTTTGAGCATAAAGGGAAAACACGGGTATCTAGGTGGGTGGACGTGTACTAGTATGCTAGTGAATATGTGTGGTTTGGCCTCAGTTTCACTTAGCAATATTGATGCTTACAACTCTAACTAAACAATGATGATGATGATTGGGGACCACTAGGTTATGGGTATGATCCCTACTAGTTGCTCGTGCATGAGAACAGATATTTTTTGTGGTTACTCTCACCGAGATACGAGGTACCTGGGACCCACAACTAGCTAGGGCCTAGGGGTTATTTCCTATTACTTGTGCTCATTAGATCCTTTGTACTTACCGTCGGTATACGGTATTGTTGGCTGGAAAATTCAGTAGCTTTGTTATTTATTTTAAAATTGTTGTTCCTTTAAAATTATCTCACATGAAAATTGTTTTCATTTATTATTTCATCCTTTAGAAAATTGTAACTAGCATTTCTTATTTACAAAACATGCAATGCTTTTTGTCATGAAATGTTTATCACATGGAATCTCATAGAGGTGGTATCCTACTGGGCTTTCGCTCACACCCTACTTACACCTTTGGGTGTAAGTAGACTTGCTTATTTTATGTCACAGGTTTGGGTAGAGGTTTTATGCCTTTGGTTCAGGTTTTTAGCGGTCCATCGTGATGGAGTGTCGTAGAGATGGCTTGAGGGCGGTGCCTCATTCCATGTGGAGGTTCTTGGGCTGTATTTTCTTGGGTTTGTAACTCTGTAATGGTCTTTAAAAATTGATTAAAATTGTGTAATTCAGTTCTGAATTTTTGAAAAAGATAATTTGGTTTGAAAAATCCAGATTCCTTTCATTGGATTATTTTGTCGTTTTAGGTTTAAAAACTCGGGTAAATCATTCCCAATTATCATTTTATGATACTCGGGAACTCGTGCCAGCCCGTGGGGATTGGGAATGCCCTACACGACTTGCCATGGATAGGGTCGGGTGCCGATTTTGAAGGCGACCAGATTCGGTTCGTGACAATACTAAAAGGATAATCTATAACAACTGGGTCTTAGTGAAATCATAGATACCCCACCTTAACATGGTCATCGTGTCCAAGCCCTCCCGGAACCAAGAGTGGCCCTTCATACACATGGTCCCCACCCTGGGGCCTTACATACATGCTCGAATGTGTCATCTGGCTAATGAATTTCACAACAGGCCAACACATTACTTTTCCAGTGTGCTTTTTCCTCACTCACACACACCCTGAATAATATCCCAGAAAGTCACCCATCCTGTGCACTACTCTAGGATAAGCACTATTAACTGTAGAGTTCTAATCTGGTAGGCTTTTGAAAAGGAAGGAGCACCATGTTGACATGATTCATATAATTTATTCATTTAACCCATTATCATTCTATGGTGTTACATCCCTCCCCCACTTAAAGGACATCATCCTTGTTGTGTGCCCTAGATATTAGCCAAAGTAGTGCACCAAACATAAGTATGGGTTTCTGCTCTAATAATAAATATAGCAACTGGGTACCAGTGATAGCACAGACACCCCGTCTTAACATGGTCGTAAGGTCTTGCCCCACCAGGTACCACCAGTTGCCTCACAGACATGTTTTTCCCACCCTGATGCCTTACCCACATGCCCCAACGGGTCATATGAATTATGACTACCCCTAAAAGAGAAAACATGTCTTTTCAAGTGTGCTCTGTCCCAAATCACACACACTTTGAGAAACATCAAAAAAGGTCACCCATCCTAATCACTATTTCGGGCCAGTCATGCTTAACTGTGGAGTTCTTATCTGGTAGGCTCTATAAAAGGAAAGTGATCCTTGTTGGCATGAGTCATATCATTTATTAAATTAACCCTTTGTCATTCTATGGTGTTACATAATCATTCTAGCATACATATTTTATTCCTACTAACATTCATACATTAAATATTAGAACTCATTGGAGGTCAAAATCCTTTCGTACAGATAGAGCAAGGAGATAATTTTGACAGAGAATTATTCTGGTGCATTCAGATAAATGACTAGATCACATCACCAAGACACATCTGAGGACACTCAACCATATAAATAACTTTGGACTAAGTAGTATTTCATTTGTTTGAATTATTTCTTACTATTTTTGTTCTCTGGTTTTACATTAGAGAAGTGTGTTTTTCACTATTTATCAACACACACTATCTCCTAAACTAGAACTAGAGAATACAAGATATTATCTTTTATATCCTTTCATTTAAATACCCACAGTGTTTTGGGGAGAGGTTATTTTGATTCCTGAGTTGTTTTCTTGCCACGAATAACTGTGGAAGATGCCTTTTATCCCAGACACCTCATAAGTTGTTTTGTGAAAACCTAATCCATGTTTTGGTTTATATAATATTTATAAAAATTTTATAGAAGTGAGTCATTTTCATTTGGAGGGAATTAAGTCTCATCTTGAGACTGAACACCCGGTATTATTTGAAAGTATGATTTTTTTCATTATGTCAAATGATTTAACAATATTTTATTTTAATATTTTAACAAAACTAGTACTTAGATAGTTAATCATAACTAGTATTTATACAAGTAACTGATTGAGTATATTTGTTTCAAAATTAAATCATTTTCTCATATTGTTCAAAATTATCACTAATGCATCATAAAAGAATCTTATAAAAATAAAAATTAAATGAAAACAAAAATTTTATTACCAATGGAAATTTTTTAGTTGAGGAAATTTATTTAACCTTCTGATTGGAAAAAAAATTAATTTGAACAAAATAAAACCCCATTTTCAGTTAGTCATATTGACCAACAGTTGGTTTCAAATTCTTTTTACAATGGTTTCAACTGTGATTTTAGTTCTGTTTTAATGATCTGAGATTGTTTTTTATTCCAAAATTTAGTTCTTTAATTGAAAATAGACAAGATGTTTCTGCCACTAACACACCTCCTTTATTTAATGGTACAAATATTTCTCAATGGAAAATAATGATGAAAATTCATCCTCAGAGCATTGGTTTCAAAATACGTGCTACTATTGTAGTTAAATTCAAAATAACTAAGACTTATTAAAACACATTGGATGATTCTACTAAAAACTCAAATAACAAAAACTAGAAAGAAAAAATTTCTCGTATTTTGGTTTTTATGAAAAATAATTAAATTGAATATCTAAATGCACAACTACTTTTGAAATTGGGGACACCTTTTATGTTTCTAATTAATGGAAAACTTATGATAAGGAAATGTTATTAAATACTTGTAAAATTTAATATGATAAAGTTAAGTAGAAACCTTATGATTTTATTTGTGTCATTTATCGTAGGTGCAATAATATTGTGAAAAAAAATTACTCAAGGGATAATCTTATTTCTAATAGAGACAATGGGATGTGACTCTTACTTTGCCTCTCATAAAGATAGATAGGAACATCATTCTAAATCATAGAGTCTTATGACATTAGTAAGACACCTATTAAAGTTCTAATTAAAATGTTAGTGATTTATGAGTATGAACTAAAAGATAACCGAGTATAGGAGGATAGCCAAAAAAAAGTATGTATATGGCCATCAAATCCACAACCTCAAAATAAAAGGTGAATCTCCAAGATGAAAGCTAAAGTGATAATGAATCAACAGTTGATTGTGATGAAGAGATGGTCCATCTGGACCTACAATTTTTATGTTCTCAAAATATTATTATATTATTTTTAAAATATATATAGAAATGTAAATATGAAAACAATTGAAATTCGACGAATTATTGGAAGAGTGATGAAACATCAAATTATGTTGTGTTCAATGATAGAAAAATTAAAGGGAATGTTAAATTTGATCATACTAAGGTAAAATAGAATACATTTATAATGAAAATAATATGATGTGCATGAAATAAATGAAATAAACATAGTGTGGTTATAAAGAATGCTAAAATGATTCAAACACATCCCAAAATAAAAAAAGATGGATGAGAAAACATGTGTTTCAGGAAAAACACATATGAAATCAGATGGTCCAGGGCCGCAATTATCTGCGGAATGTTCCAGGTGATGACAATGTGTGATTCAGTACTCTGTTGGCGTTTCTGATGGTGTTCAACTCAATTTTTTCGACTGTGCGGGCTCGCAGTTGATGTTTTCTGCGAGTTTATGGTGGTTTTTTTCCTCATGGCTCATTGTGGAGGTTTTTACGCTCCCACATTGCTCTGACTTCCAGATCCACTAACCTTTCCAGGTTGGTCAGGTGTGTTTGTATCAGCAGAGGTTCTGGGATTTGTTTGTGCGAGTGGTAGGGTTTTTATGTACATTCATCTTTTGGATCTGATGGCATGCGGTGTTACATTTTGGTGTTTTACGGTGGGGTTGATGGACTCTGGTGGTGGCGTGACTTCGGCGGTCGGTTATCTCTAGCGACTAGAATGATGATAGGATGTCGATGGAATCAGTGGAAAAAGAATTGCATTGACGACGGTGGTGAAAGAATTTAAGTGACGACAGCAGGAGATATGATGACATGCATTAGGCGGGTGGCTCGAGGCTGTGATCGGTGATGGCGCTTGGTCTTGTCAGTATTTTAATTTTTAATTGTTTTGGTTATCATGCATCATCGCGGTTTGGTTGACATCTAATTATGAATTTTGAATTTCAAATTGTATTGTGAAATCTGGGACTGTTGTTTCTATTTTTGAATGTACGGTTACTACTAACCCTAAAAGTGGTTTTTAGAAAATAATAAAAAAGAATTTAGAGGATAAACACATATGAGGTATGAAATGTCATTCCTGGTTCTCCTATAAATATTTAAAATCATTCTCGAGTGGAAAATAATGATGGAAGTATTCAAAATGGGTAGATATTATAGGAATATAAATTTCTAAAAGATAATTTCAATGAGATAACTGTTATTTATAAAATTATAACGAATCATTATTAGTTGACTGTTAATTTTAAATCTAATATTTCTGTAGAAAAAGAATAATATGATCAATAGTTAGAAGGAAACACTGAGATGATTTCTAATAATTAATAAATGAAAAATTATTTATATGATTTTATTAATTTAGGAAATACTCTCACACATATTAAAGAAAACAATGTAACCAAAATACATTATTTGTTTGTGTTATCAATCTGGGTAGAGGTGAATTGTCAAAAATATTTTAATTCCCTAATATAGTTCTAAAAAAACTACTAGTAGTTTTTATTTAGTAGGAACTAAAAAATTATTTATTTCCCAAATAAATAAAAAAATTATAGGATACCTATTAAGAAATTTTGGGTATGAATATCATTAATTACTAACATTTCAAGACCAATGAATATTTGGGTACCAAAATCATTGTTTGAGTAAGTTTTTTTAGGGAACCTCAATGAAAGAATCCTATATGAATTGATGGTACCTAGATGGTGTCTATTCTAGAAAAATTAATATGGATTAGTTATCATTCATGAATTTTATAATAGTGGATTTGGGAAACTACACTTTTGGTGAAAATTACCAATGGAAAAAAATTATCATTGGACATGTTGGTAATTCAAAATCAGTTTTAGTTTCTAATGTATTATTTTTGGGTGGTTTAATGTACAATATTCATAAAATATCATTATTATGGGATTATGGGTTTTATGTGAAATTTGAAAATAATTATTGTGATGTTATTATTGTAGAAATTATTTAGTTTTTACTTATTAAATAAATGAAATTATTTACATTGTTAATTTAGATACTTTGTTTTATCAATATATTTCCTCCCTATATTCCTTTTATAAAGAATCAAATATTTTTAAATGGGTACTACTTCATTTTAATACTTAAAAATTTATAAATATATATTTATAATGGTTAGTCATTGATCTACCAAAACATGAATTCTTAAATGATAAATTTTCTATACCCTTTAAAAAAGGGAGACATCAAAATATATCTTTGAAATTATGGAATAAATATTGAACTTTTTAACCACTGGAATTGGTTTTCTTGGACATTGATGGAACATATAGAATTTATAGTCTAAATAGTAATCACTATTTTTATGTCCTTGTAGATGAATTTTCTTTTTATACTTTGTTATTCTTTTGAGCTCACAAAAGTGAAGCCTGCTTTTATTTCACCATATACGCTAATTCCATAGAAAATATTTTTGGTGATAGGAATTAAAACATTGGATTTGACCATGGCCTTGAGTTTGAAAATCAAGACATTGAATATTTTTTTCAAAAATGATTTTTATACTCATAAATTTTATGCGCCTAGGACCCCAAAATTGAATAATTTTGTAAAATGAAGAATAATATAACTTCATATAATTGATTAGACTATGAATAATGAGTATGAACATCCTATTTATTATTTGGTAGAGGTACTGAACATGACACGTTATATAATTAATTATGTTTTTATTATAACTATATTATTAAAAATCCATATGCACATTGGAATATTAGGATTCCTAGGTTTAATGAATTTAGATTTTTTGGTTGCACGACCATTATTCAAAACATAAAGGCAAAACTTGAACATTTTTCATCCAAGAGTAATGAATAAATATTCCTTGGTTATTCAACTACTAGAAAATCATATTGAGAATTTAAAAAAAGAACTTATACTATGGAAGAGTATGTTCATGTCATGATTGATGAAACTAATCTACATTACCCAAAAAACCTTTTTTAAAACCATGAGGATGATTTTTCTAATCTAAACATTAATGCCAAATCATCTAACACTTCTTTGAAACATGTGTTAAAATTATCCAATTCAAAGTAACAATCACAATCCAAACCTAATACACTAAATTACTATGTGATATCAAACCCTATATTTCCAATATCTATTAAGACTCTTAAATACCATCTTCTGGATGATGAAATTAGAGACCTATATAGTGGAAAAACACTCGATCTTATTATAAGAATTATGTTTATAGTCATTCATTCTTTTCATTGGTTTCTCATGAGGACATAAATGTGGAACTTAATTATGTTTTTTTGTGATCGAAATTCAATAAAAACATAATAAATTTGAAATAAATAATATTTGGTAACTTTTATTCTGACCTAAATACAATCCGATAATTGGTACTAAATGGGTGTGTAGAAAAAAGGTTGATGAATCAAAAACCATAGTAAGAAATAATATGGGGTTGGTTTTGGAAGGGTATATTCAATAAGAGGTTATTAACCAAGGGGAACTCTTTTCACTGGGGGCTAAAATTGAATCCATCAGAATATTTCATGCATATGAATCAAATTTTTATTTCAAACAATATCGAATTGATATAAAAAAATAAATCTTAATTGGGTGTATATTTTAATATTTTTTTATTGAAAACATTTTTTGGATTTCACAAATCCTCATTTTTTAGTTGATTTTTTCAAATTAACAACATCTTGATAAGGTTCAAAAAAATATCCTAGAGCTTAGTATGATAGGCTCGTCTCATTTCTAATTTATTAATTTTTTTCAAAAGGTAAATATAATCAGATATTTTTTATTGAATTTATTTGAAAATATTTTTTTATTGTTCAAATTGATGCTCTTGATATTATCTTAGGATTTAATAAAAAGTATTTAGGTACTGATTTTTCAAATATGATGCTAAATATATTTTAAATGAGACCAATGAGTAATCATAATTTATTTCTTCTTTTCCAAAATTTTAAAATAAAATATCGATTTATTTTAGATTAAAGTATGTAAACTAAATTCATTATAAAATATTATGGTTTCAATAACAGTAAATGTAGTGGAAGTCCCAAGATTACCACATGCACATAAGATTATGATGATGTCGGGAAGTCGGTGAATCAAACTAGTTTTCGATCTATGATTAAGAGTGTGTCATATTTTACAACAAGATGATCTGATATTAAGTTTTGTGATTGTATGTGTTCTTGTTCTGAATAAAATCCTATAGTCATATTTACAGGATGTAAAAATTATATTCAAATACCAACGATAAAAAATCAGTTGTGGAATGTTGTACCCTGTATGATAAGAATTTGATTTAGTGAGTTATTTACATGTTGATTTTGGGGGATGTACATTACACCAAAAAGTATTCTCTAAAACATGTCATATTTTTGGAATGTCACAAGTATATAGTTTTAGTAAGAAGAAAATTTCGGTTTCATCATATACTTCTAAATCATAATACAAAATTGCAGGTAGTTTTTGGGATCATATTTTTTGAATGAAACATACTTTTCCAGATTATGGATAAATATCCAGTCATGATCGTATATGTTATTAAAACACAATTGTAAAAAATATTCCTAAAATTATTGTGTCTCATTATAAGGAAAAAATATAAATAAAGACTTCACTTTTTGAGGGATTACCTTCAAAAGGGTTATATAACTCTTAATTTAAAAGGATCTGATCATAATCTTGTGGATATATTAAAAAACCATTGAATTCTGAGAGAATAAATAATATCTAACATGAATTACTCAAGGTAATTTTTAGTTCATCTTAAATTTTTTACCAATTTACTATTAGACTAGCTGCAAATAATAAGTATCCATTAGAAGTGCTATCGTTAATGAGTCTCCATTGGAGAGTCATTATTGGAATGTGACCACTATAAAGTCATCATTGGTGAGTAATAATCAGGGAGTCACAGCCGAAAAGTCATCCCTGGTGAGTCACCATTCATTATTCATCATTGGCGAGTCACTTCTGGTGAGTCACCGCTTGGGAGTCACTACTGGCGAGTCAGGACTAGAGAGTCACCATTGGTGAATCACTATTGGGTGAGTCACTAGTATCCATTTCAAGTGTTTCATACAGTATAAAAAATTTAAATTACAATTAAATTTATTCAATTATCATTATTAATGGATTTTTATTTAAATTATATATACATATTTACATTTGAATCTGAGTCACTCTATCTTTCATGTCTTCTCGCAAATTTCTTCCCCTTACATCTCTCCCTACCATCATCCTTCTTGCGCTATTGATTCTCTTTCATATCATCGAGATGATATGAGTTAATTGGCCTACTAGGTCTTCTCATGATGAATCTAGTCCTGATAAGCAATCTAATGGATAATCAAGTCAACCTGCAATAGAACTGAGGAACCTAATGCTTTCAAATTTAATAGTAGATTCCACAAAAGTGGTGGATGCGAAGTGGTTGATTTACAATTAATATATTGTAACAATTTTTATCTTGGAAAATGTATTGTTATATTGGTTATATAAAAAATACTGGAATTTCTACCATAGTATTGTTCATTAATTTTAAAAGTTATCCATGTTCATCTCTGGGATGATGAATGTCCTAATTGGAAACATGATTGATCGTAAATATTTCACTTTAACATAAATGGAATAGGAAAAATGTTTCAATGTGTCACATAAAATTGTGTTTGAATATTATCAGTGTATGATACCCAGTGACGGTGAGTTTTTTCAGTATGAGGATGAATTTCTTGATTTGACTAGAGATATAATTTTATTAATACCAACATATACTGAGTTTAATAGCAAATGCAAACAACTCATTATGGTTACTCAACATATATTTTATTCCGGTAATGGGGAATTCAATACCCATAGATATCAAGATGTGTACCTCTTGTTCCTTATGAAATATCAGGACATGATGAACTTGTGAAGATACCATATGGTACACATGAGGGATATGTGCAAGACATACTCCACATCCAGTTCTCAAATTGATCCTATGTTGATTTATGTTATTTTGCAAAAAATATTTTTGACATATTAAGAAGAATATAAGGGGGTTTAATGTTGATGTTTCAATTTTATTAAATTTCTGTTTTAAAACTGTGATAGTGATATAGAACCCTTTCAAAACGATACAGGTTAGAGATAATGAAAATATCTATTATTATTTTAATTTTTTAGATCATTTTACCAAACACAATAACACAGTGAATCCGGGTTTGGAGCTAAATGAGTTGGTTGAGTAATCTGATGGGGAATAAGAAGATGATTTTTTAATGAGGTTGTGGCTTCCTCAGTTATAGCAGGTAGTGACTGAGACATTCAAAAGATCCATGTTTTGTCTTTTGGAAATGTTAGTAGACTTTACTCTCTCCCTCTCAGAGAGAGTTTACTAATGGAAAATTAATATAGTAAGGATGAGATAGAGGTTTTAGGCGATGAGTCGATTATAATCCCCTCTTATATATATTCTAATGACGTTGTGGAATTTTCTGATGAAGAAAATTGTGATGATGTTAATGGAATTGTAGAATATGTATATTATGGTTATAATAGTGATGAAGATTAGGATAGTGAATGTGGATGACCAGATCATGCTATAGAGTTTTTAGGATTGAGATATCCCATCCATCCTTTGATGATTTTGTTTCTTTTTATTCATTCATAAAGGGGTCTAGATCACATATTCTGGCAGATGTTGAGAGACATTATTCAGCTAGATCAAGGCCCTTGGAGAGATTTGTTCTAGATCACCCAGCTAATGGAGCTTTGTCGTCACGAGAAGAGACCCGAGTTCCTACTAATGGGGGTCAATCCCATAGTTCTGTCAGATTGGATACTGTTCATGCTAAATAAGATAAATTCAATGGGTATACTCTCCTTGGTTTTTATTATTACGAGTCCAAATATGATTATGATGAATTTTTTGAAGATAATTAATGCGTTTAGAGAGATGGTGAGGTATCCTCTAGGGGGTCCTTCCCCAAATTCTAAGCCTCTTAGTCAATAATATAATAATTCAGATGAGGGTGAGGTAATTCCACCAAATGATGGTGGTCCTATTCTCTCTATTGTATATTGGATAGATCATTATTGATCATTGATTTAGCTTCAATATTTTCTCATATGATCATGATTCTACCTCACTTTCTAATACTTTAGTGCCTACATATTCTACTTCCAAAACAGATTTAGAGTCTTCCATATAGTCTTCTTTCTTCTTTCTATATAAATTTTAGGTCTCGAACACTACTATTAACCCATGTGAGTGAGGATGATGCGAGACACATGTTTGATCTTTTGGTATATAATATTCTGCCATAGTTGAACAATCACATTCAGGATGTTGAAATTGTGAACCAAATGGTGTAAAGTGAGACAGAGTCTATGAGTTTATTTATGGAGTTGATGATAAACCCTTATGCTAAAATTAAGTTTATCATGATGGAGAGGATGGATATATTTCATTTAGTTTATTCTATATATTCTTCTCAACCTACCACAATTTTATTTTGATGCAATGTTGACCTGGTTTTTAGTTCAAGAGAGAATTTATGATGATTTTGGTGATATTCATGGAACTCATTAGAGGGATCTAAGACAAATTCATTATAATGATGATTCAACATATAAATTGGTCAGTTAATATTTATATTAATCCCCAATTGATTAGGAAACCATCATATTGGCCATTAAATATTACCTTTAGATAGTGTATACCAAACATGAGATAAATTATCATTTCATGATTTTGGCTGAGGATCATAGGATCCCACCTATCCCCATGGAATTAATTGAGTAGTTTAAATAGTTGAAGTTTTTGTAACATTTTTTAAAGAATTTCATAGAGGAAAAGAATGTATTTTTTATTACAATTTAGAGAGGTTCCAATTTAATAATGTATTTTTTTCAATCTTATCAATGTTTTTTTGTATCTGTTTGGAACTACTATTGTCACTCCTAAGGAAATTATTGTGATAGACCTCGTACCTTCCTCTTATTTATATACTTTACCTCTATAGGACCAGCCATTCATCTTTTCTCCTAGGGAATATTTCCACCATCTCAGGCCAGTTACTATCATAGAGATGCCTAATCTCTCTTCTTTACCTTCAGTAAATCTAGATATTAATAGAGAACACTCAGTCTATGATTCTATCACACAAACCATTAAGAAGATTAAGGGACATAATCATCTAATATTCCATCATGAGATCTATTCCCATTAACATTATTCTTTGATATCTATTTTTATTCATTTTACTTGTTTATTATTTTTGATGTAATATCATAACTATATATGGTTAATGTCATCTATATCTTGTTAATATTCTATTTACTTAGTTCTCCTTTGTATCTATATTTATCTCTGATAAATTTTAGTCATATCTCTATATTTATTGTTACCTATTTTACTAATTATGATATATCCAAAATTGGAATCAAGTTAGATGATTTTGTTTTCCTTTTAATTCAAACATATTTTTTGATACCTTACTTATTTATCCTAGATATGCTACCTTTTATACTTCCTTTATATATACCTTTATATGTTTCCCCTATTACCAATTTTATCTTTAATACCTTACTCGTCTAGATATTATTATTCTATATTTTTCATTGATACCATATTTATTTGGATTCTTCAATTGATAACATCCATATTTTTTCTATGATACCATTATTTGGATGTGATTTTATTTTCTCCTTTGAAAACCTTAATTACATTAACCATTGATAATATTCTTATATTTTTAGATATAATTTTTTGGATGATATTCTTTAATACTAATTTCTTTATATATGAACATAATCCTTTGATATTAAATTTATTTGATACCCTTTCATTAATATCAAATTAATTTATATAACATAAATTTTACATTTGAAATGTTATGAAATATGTTATCCTTTAAATTCATCTCCTTATATCTATGTATACCATACATATGGGTTATAAAGATGTCCTTATTTGTGATAATTGAAATGGGTGATATTGTTAGAAACTCATTATTTTAATTCTAAAAATCTTGTAAATTATGTTGCTAAGGATATATCTATTTTATTATAATATTGTACATTGTAAGAAAATTTAAAGAAATTTCTGCAAAGTGTTAGAATGATTCACCATTAGTAAACAATTTCTTGCCCCTACTAAGATTGGCCACCATTGTTTAGCTACCAATGGACAAGTTTGTGCACTATTATTTTCTATCCATAATACATGTCTCACTGCCATACATGAGTTTCCATTAGACTTTCTGTCCACCGTACTGGCACACCATTTGTTCAAATAACTCACAACATGATTGAGTAACCACCAAACTAAGAAACTACTGGTTCAAATACATCTTTCTAAGAGACTTCATGCATCTATAGATTCCTTGATGCGAGATTTGTATTTCTTCCAGAGGATCCTCTATAATATTTCTTATTGGTTTTGAATTAAATACTTCAAACAACAATTTTGTTTGAAATTAATATGTAAGGAATATTTAATGATTATTCAATAATCTGTTCTACATACACATTAAAAAAGAAATAAAATATCGTTATAAATATATTGAAGATTTGTATGATTACTATTCAAATGTAAACTCCCTCATGCAGTTCTTTATATTTTCAGAAGACTCCCTCATCTGTGGGTTGATCTAAATGAAATATATAATTTTGAAAAGTAGTATTCATGCTGATTTACATCCACGAATGTGTGTAACTCATTAATGATCTAAATAATTTTCTATTTATAGATAAAATAGTTATTTATGAATCTTTTTATAACTGGTACAATTAGGGAAACAACATGATATCCTCACTAAGACACATCTAAGGACACTCAATCATCTGGACCACATCAGACTGAGCAACATTAGTTTTTATGTACTTTATTTTGTTCTCATTATAATATTTCAGTGTATATTCAATGGTTGTTAATTATATATTTATCAACACACATTGGATATTGCACTATTACCAGAGAATATATGATAGTCTCCTATTTATTTTCATATACCTATCCATAGTGTTTTTTGATGATGAACTTATATGGCCTAAATTGTCTTTTACCAACATTTAATTATGGAAGACTCCTTTGATCCTAAATAGAATATAAAATACTATGTGTATACATGATCAAGGATATGAATCAGGTAATAGTTATTTAATCTGCATGATAGTTGTTGATTCCGATGTGGAGGGGATTTAGCCTCAGTTTGAGACTGACACCATGTTTTATTATATTGTGTGATTGTTTTTGTCTTCATTATATCATTGCTTGAAACTATATTTGGTTATAATATTTAAACAAAACAGGTATATTGGTTGTTATTATTAAATTGTTTTTTTCTATGTATTTGATTCAGTAAATTGATTTCAAAAGACTAAGTGATTTTTATATTTTTTAAATTGGTAACTCATCAATCATTGGGGAAAATTATAAATGTCAAAAATTATATTATAATACTATTTTGATTAACTATGTGAATTTAATATAATTTGGGGAATTTATTTTAGCTTTATTTTTAAAGAAATTATTATTTGGAACTCAATTCATCCCCCTCATGTGTTACTCATTCGAAAAAATAGAATCAAAAGTGTGTTGAAACATTATTAAATAATTGTAATCCATGAGATAATACAATGAGATTAAAAATATGAATATGTTTATCCCATAATCATATGAATAATAAGAAATATCATTTTAAGAATAGATTAACAATAATTTTATCAAAATATAGTCTTGTGAGAATAGCTTGATCCTAATAATTCGCAATAACAAACTTATGATCATAGAATAACCATAATTATTATTATTATTAACCTTTTGAACCATGATAAACTACAATTAAACCCACACATGACCTTGTGATCATAAATAAACTAAAATTATAGCCACACAAAACCTTTTCAAAAAAACAAAATGCAATTATACACACACATTAAATTTTTAGTAGAGTTAAACCATATGTATACCCACAAAAACTATTTGAGAATTGCTTATACGAACAAGAATACTTTTGAGCTAAGATAAACCTCTATTATACCAAAAAACAACCTTGTGATAATAGTTAAACCAAAATATTACCCACACACCAAATTTGTATCCCATAAAATATAAAAACAAAAACGATGAATTGGAGGGTGATATAAGACCCCACCCATCATAATCCATACTTGTGAGTGTCACTTGATAATCATTCACATATCAAATGAAGAAGATTCCATATAAATAAAAAAATTTCTTTTAAATTAAAATAATAATCATTAAATTTTTATACTATAGAAAACACATTGAATGAAAATGGGTTTCAATTAACCTGTCATAATGAACTTGTGGAAGGAAAATGGGTCTAAAATTATTTTCAAATGGATTCCAATAAATAATTCTCCAATAAGCAGGGAAAGATAAGACGATCATGATCCCATCCTATAAATGTTATTGCAATGGAGGTAATGATATAATGAACCATAATTCCTACCTGACTATGTCCGGATTTCGAGACTAAAACCAAGGGTATGAAAATCTCATTAAATGGGTGTCATTACCCTCTATAATAATATAAGATCAATGGATAAGATCATAATTGAATAAGAAACAAAGTGAAATAATTTAATAATGAAACCAAAACCATCCTATAATTTAGGAATAAATAAAAATAAAAAAAATAAATGTATCCAATACCACAAACAAAAGCTAAAGCACTGGCACAAAAACATTTAAAAAGGGCCCAATCTAGTACAATTCAACATTATCCTCATAATACCATTTGAAACCTAAAGATCAATTTATATAAATATGGTTAAAATATATGTATACCCTTTAAGAGACCCAATTTATCGCATGAACATGCCAAATAATAAAATTTATTCACCCATGAGAAAATAGTAGTACTAATATTACCTAAATAGGCTGACTATTCATCCCAACATCACCAGAGCATTCTCACCATGTAATGTAGGCTATATATAAAACATAATATGACGAATATAAATAAAGTATATCCCAATATACATTCACACTGATTTTACACGTTCACACTCCACATTCATATTTCCTTACACTACCATATATTTTGAATAAGAGTACAACCTCACCGCAGTATAGTGACATCATAATCATTCCCATAGACACTTTTTAAACTTCTATAAGAACCTATGATTATTATGAGGTAGAAATAATTTTCATTTGGTTTAAATGTATAATTATATTCAAATGTGTGTACAAATTTCATCACGGGTGATTTAGTGATATCTAGGGCCTGTTTGGTGCCTAGAACCCAACCTTTGGGCTGAAAATGTCCTCTCATGAGTCTAGTTCAAACTGTATGGGGAAGGATTCTATTTTTTATTAAACAAGTGATGTATGTTTTTAGAGTAGGAGGAGCTTATAGGGTTCCACAAAAAATTGATAAATGGGTTGTATGTCCATGTAGGATGGTATTCATTTTTGATAGTGGGTTTTGGCATGTCTATCACCTAGTTTGTCCAAAGTCTTGGACAAACCATAAAATTTACCCATCCCTAAAGTTATGCATGCACGTTTGGTGAATTATTTTTCCAAATCGTCCGACCAAAACATATTTGGTAAAATTAAAAATTTACCCTTATTAAATAAAATAACTTTACCCAATTTTAATTTGTATTCTTATTATTGGACAGCCACTGAAATTTGAGAAGATCGCTTGCGTAACTAATCATGGAATCATGATATCCTCTCCATTGATCTTCAATTTCAACATCATCAGTCTCGTTGGATATTCATTAGTGAGTTACTGATTTATTTTTTGTCATTATATATTCTTCCTAGTATTCATTGTTCTATTTAGGTATAATATAATGTTCCCTAATTTCATGTTCATCATCTGTTCTTCAATTTTCTCTCATTGAGAAATGAATAAGAGTCAATACTTGTCGACCACTCTACTATCGAGCTACGGATGGTGGTCTATATTATTTCAATTTGTTTTGGTAATTTATATGGGCATGTATTATTTGTCCTCCGATTGAACATTCCATTTTGTCCCTAAATTTAAATTGAACAATTGAACAAAATGGACTCGGACCTTGTAAGTAAGCCCTTAGTTACCCTATTAAGGTGTTTGTGGTTGTTTCCCAACTCAAGGCCACCCATGGGCTGTTCCATGTGATATAAATTTGGGGTTTCCTTATTAAACCATACATGGAATGTGTATTCATGCATTCCATGATAGAGGAAGATTAATTATTTTTAAATGGAATTTGATTTCTTTCTAAGGAGATGTATTCCATCCATGGCCAGGTAATACATGCTGATAATAATAGTATGTTAAATTTTAAATTTTTCTGTTAAACGAGTCGGTATAATAATTTTTTTTTATTTTGGTACTTGTAATACTTGAGTGTGTATACTCATGAGATGTCGTTGGATGATTGTTGAGTAATTATTGGGTAAACTAACATGGTATGAAATTTAATTTAATAGAATTGAATAATTATTTAAATAGATGTCAAAAATGTTTATCCTATGGGTCTCAATCGTGATAGTTGATTCCTTGGATAGATTATTCTTCTTGGTTCATGATTCTATGGGATGTCTCGAGCCTTTCCTATCGATGAATTCTGCTTCTTGGACTTGTGTAGAATATGTTTAATTGACATGCCCCTAGGAATCCATCTATTTAATAAATTCTTTTCCATCAATATTATATAGAGATTCCACAAAGATTCCTTGGTCATCTACAAATTTTATCTAGCCATTATGGTATGAACATTGATTATTACTTAACATTCTAGGGAAACACGATAAACATTATTTTGTGGCTCTTCTATGGTCATTGGACAGTTTAGTTTGTACAGAATGTATTGGGTTTACTTGAAATGTTAGATAAACAAGAAGGTTGTGTTGTTTATTTAATCATCGTTTGTATCTGTTTTGGTAGAGGTGGTAGTCTGTATTTTTCATGTATCCTTGCGAGCAACATTTTGATACAAATAATTAGTAGTTTATATGCCATGGGAACTTTACATCCATTATCTTATTAGTATCATTACATGCACACTAAATAGATTTTTATATTGCACAACATGGATTCATATAGATCCCTGGTGGTTACCTACTGCTATTGAATCTCACACCATGTTCAAGCCACTATTGGGGACCCTAACACATTAAATGGATACAAGTAGGGACTATGAAAAGTTCCCACAATTTGAGGCTTTATTTTGTACCATGATTAAAAGCATTGGTGGGCAAGATCGAGATGAGGCTCACGATGATATAAAATGATGGAACATTTTGGGACTTTTGGGGCATTTTATTTTTTAATATACAATATTACTATGTACCTATTTTGGATTCTTTGTACAGACATACATCATCATCATTATATATATGAGATTCCTTTTGATGTTGTTATATATTCTTATTGTTTATCTATTGACTTCATGTTTTTCAACTTTTGTTGTTTATCTATCATTTATATTTCATTATGTTACACTATAGTAAGATGGAATAGTCTCCCTAAATACACACCTTATGCCCTCGCTACTAGTTTGCAGCCTCTAGCATTCTGGGAGATATGCTTGAGGTCATGTGGCCAAATGGGCTTGGGGAAATGTTGAGTGGAATCTGCGTACGATACATTACATAGTTATCTCAAAGGATTATTTTATAGTTTGATTTACTATTTGGTGACAACAGAAAAGGATATTAAATAATATAGGGTGGGAAATGAGATAATTTTATGATTAGTTATCCCATTTATAGGAAAAATCCGTATTTTTTTAAATTAAATCGTCATTTTCAGGAATTTTAATATAACATTTTATTTTATTCCATCATTTGGCGATGAACATGAATTGTGATGTTATTATTTAATATGACTATAGGTTATATTTTTTTTTGAACCCCAATGTGATGAAGGTATTCCATCCCAAGCATCATTTTAATAACTGGATAGAAATCACATGACATGAATTATGCCATGCAAATTTGGGTGCAATACATATTTCATGCTACGGTGATAAGTTCAATAATACATATACCTTCTATTGAGATATAATTTAATGGATGTTTTATGATGATAATTATATGGATGACATGAGTTGGTTCATGATGATTATTGGCCCTCATGGTTTTATATTTTGAGATAAATTTGGTTTGACCAATATATTAAATTGTGATAAAAATAAAATTAATATCAAATGAAAATGAAATGGCCAATTGAACAGGGAAACAAAGACCACACATTGACCCAGCATTTCAATGGGACAAAGGTAGTGGCTCCCATGATTGTTTTATGTATTTCATTATAAAATCCTTTATTTAGGAGAAATTATTTTGTAGTGACCTGATTTTAGAAATGTTTTTACATTTCCTACACTTTTTAGTTACAAACCATGATATATTTCTTTTCTAAGGCCTGAAATAGGAATTTCAATGGAATTAGGCCATGAATGCTTCTATTCATACACTAGGAGGGTGGAAAGGAATATATTATAGAGGTGGTGGTCGATGGGATATCATTGGACACTTCTTTTTTGCCAACTATGGAACTAGATATTGTTCCAGACATAAATGTTGAGGCATAGTTATATGAGTGGTTCTGTAACATTATGTAGAAATTTTTGGGAGCACCACAGCCTTTCGTAAATATGGATGAGAAATGTATGTGTTCCAAGAGTATAAGCCTCCATTTTTTGGGGTATGGAGGTGCAATTACTACTAAGTTGTGTCTTTAGACTATAATTGTGATATTCAAGTAACTATAGACATGTCTTCAGAAGAGTGTGAAGTGCATGACATATATTCTTATTGGGGTACCGAAGCGGTATTAAAATTTTCTCAGCCAAGATGACAGGATGTGAGACATGGTTTGGGATGATTTGTAGAATGCGATCTATCAATACATTTACCCTAAGTCTCTACGGGTTGTATGGGATAGTGAATTCATGCATTTAAAGAAGATATATATGATGGTTATGGAGTACTCAAAATGATTTACAGAGTTTATCTGTTCTGCACTTATGTACCTAACTAATTATCTATTGAGAGTGGGATGCTTTGAGAAATAAATTTTACACGCTAGGAGATATCAATTCAATGTGTCCAGATTACTGGTATTAGAAATCATGCACTGATTACAAAGCAGATCTCGAGGGAAGACGGGGGGGGGGAATATTGTTGGGAAGTGTTGTTTTTTGGACATGTATTTCAACTTCTAGTGGTAGGAAGTGGCATATTGAGTCATAGCATAATAAGAGTACTAGTCATGATGTGATTAGAGGTATATTGAATTTCCATCATCAGTCTGGTAGACGGGGCTAGATAAAGAATTAGTGTAATCGTGACCCGATCGAGTGCTGAATTTGTGGTTGGATGGGCCACGTTCATCGTTTTTTAGGACATTCTCTATAGAATTATGATAATGGGGATAGATTATACATTAGTTTTTATATTACGTTTATCAGTTCCACATCAGTTTGGGTGTTGGAGTAGTATTAGCTGATAAGACATACAAAGTGGTGGTCAAAGATATGGTATCCAGACACCAATTACACCACGACATCATAGTGAGCCAACTTTTGGATGTGGCGTTGTTTCATGGGGCCATTTATCATGTTAGATCTATTTTTTATAGCCCACCACCAAGGAAAAAGTCCTAAAATAATCTATGGTTAGAGGTATTATTTTTGAAGGCTCTATTATTGTACCTTCACTTTTCGATACTGGTGCATTGCATAGTTTCATATCTGAACTTATGTAGGGATTCCATGGGCTTATTAAACTATATAATGAGAGAGTTATTATTCTAGACATTATTTTTGGAATTATAATGGGTGATTAACACTAGTTTAGGGAGTTCCCCCTTTTGGTTTGTGGGTTTTACTTCATTTGGAACTTTTTTCCATGATATAACCCAGTTTGACATCATACTCGGGATGGACTGGCTAGTATCTTGTCAAGATTAAATTGACTACTTTTACTGGAGGGTGAATTTTACATCCCCATAGTGTTTAGTTTATAATTACAGGGGTGAACGGGATTTCCAGGCGATATATGCTAGACCCCAACATTGTGGGATCAACAAGATTACAACTCAGATCGCTAGTTTGTTTCTAGATGATTAGGCGGCACATAAAGTGGAATTCTTTCTAATTGTTGATCATTTATGGGATGTTTTCTTGAATTATTTTCGTGGTTTACCTCCTAATATATATGTTTTTTCTCTATAAATATTTTTCTATGAGCTTTATATGTATCAATTCCTCATTTTATGATGGTTGTGACATAGTTATAAGAGCAGAAAAGGAATCTAGAGTATTTGGAGTCAATGAGGGTTATCTAACACAGTACTACTTTATGGGGTTCACTAGTCAAATTTTTGAAAAATCAGAATGGTAACCTTTCTTTATGTGTGGATTTTAAAAAATTTAACCATCTCATGGTTAAGAACAAGTATCCCTTTCCACAATTAGAAAACATGTTTGATCAAAAACGGGGAGATCTGGTGTTCTCAAATATTAAATTGAGTCCATATATCACTAGGTACTTTTTCGGACTATATACATACATAATATACCCTTTGTTTATTAGGTATGGTCTATATGAGTATCTAGTTATCCATTCAACCTCATGAACATTCCAGTACCATTCATGGAATTGATGATCTGAGTCTTCCATCCATAACAGGGCAATTTGGTGGTAGTATTCATGGGATATATGTTATTGTATTATCATAATAGATATGACCATGAAAATAATATTGATTTATTCATGAATAGAATGAGAGAGAATCTATTATATGACTTTATCACAAAGTGCCACTTCAGAATGGATATGATTATTTTCCTATGACATATCATCTGGGAGACCTGAGTATTAGTTGAGCTAGAGATGGTGAGTTTTATAGTTTCATGGGATAATACCAGGAATTAATTGATGTATAATTTTATTTTTAATATTTTATAGTTACTACAAAAATTATATACAATACTTCTCAAGATTAGCAGTACAACTGATGGTAATGACTAAGATGAGTGTGAAGTTTGTATGGTCAGATTCTTGTGAGACATCCTATCTAGTTGTAAAAGGGTGACAAACCTAAACACCAATATTGATATTTCTAGATTCATATATGAGTTACAATATGTACTATGATGCATCAGGTATTGGTCAAGGAGTAGTTCTTGTAGATGGTGATAGATTTGTGGTGTACGGGTCTTCGTAGTTGACGTCGCATGATATTAAATACCCAACACATGATCTCAAGTTAGCTACGGTTGTTCAAGACTTATTTTTTTAGATAAATTACTTATTAGGATAGAATTTCATGGTGTACACTGACCAAAAACGCCTCAAGAATATATTTAAACAGCATGATCTGAATTTGAGGCATCTATAATGGGATGTGTACCTATAGTCAGTTGTCTTCGAGCATGATTAAATGTCTCATAAGGAAATGATATGGATGATGCAAAAAATAAAGATGACTAGGACACATGCATTTAGAAGTCTATTAGAGAGTGAAATCATAGGGATTTATTCTATGAGATACACTTGGATATGAAAAACAACTAGGGGTAGAAGTTTCTATCATCCATAATTGTGTCCTCTACCCTACGGGATAGAGTGAGGATAAGGAATGTATCAAATTCAGAGGGTTGAGTCCTATGTGAGTTTTTGGTTGGTGAGGAACCATATTCTAGTTATATGATAGTAATGGATGAGATTCGAAGTGTCCATGATCACATTTATGTTCTAGTGGACATTCATTATGAGATGATGTAGGATTTTCATGCCTCGTTTTGGGCAGTGAACCCTGGTGTTACCAAGATGGACCATGACATTCATTGTCAGTACTATTGGGTGTGTATGAAAATAGTGGTAGCTAATTTCATTACATGGCGTTCCACCTATCACCAGGTGAAGACAGAACATCAGCGTCTAATAGGACATTTACAACATTCACCAATTCCCGAGTGGAAAGGGATGATGTCGCCATTGACATTGTGACGTGATTGATCAGATCACCATTAGGTAATGATGTCATATGGGTAGTTTTTGGAATGATCAAAAAGTATTGACATTTTTTACCTATCAATGGGACTTTCAATATTGATGGGTTTTGGAGGGTGTATATATGTGAGATAGTATGACTCTCCATGGTCCTTCAAACTATTGTTTTATATAGGGATTCTTATTTTATGTCTCGATTCTGGAAAATGTTACATAGGGAGTAGGGTACACTTGTTATTTTGGAAAAAAAATACAACCCTCAAATTAATGTCCATTCATATCATACAATAGAGGTTCTGGATGACATGTTTTGACCATGCATCCAATATTTTGGGTGCTCTTGGAAGAGGCATAATCCCCTAGTTGATTTTCCCTAAAATAATAACAAACACTATACTATAAAGATGGAAACTTGTGTTTCATTTTATAGTAGAACATAATGATCACCCCTGTGCGGGTTAGAGGTGGTAGAGGTAGATTTAGATGAACCATGTACGATGAATGAGACATCTGAGAAGGTCTAGTTGATTCAGAAGTGCATGGAAACTACACAGTTTTGGTAGAAATCTTATTTCGAAGGATGCCAATGAATCCTAGAGTTCGAGGTCGGGGATTCGTTTTTATTACATTTTCACTGTATATGGGGCATAGGAGAATCAAGATACATGGTGATAACTCACCGTGATAAGTTGGATCATTTTCAATTCTTGGTATGGTTGGGCCGGAGGCCTATCGGTTGTAGTTACCTCAAAGGTACCGAGCCATGAAAAACATTTTCCATATGTTGAAGATATAAATTTATCATTCATACCCATCTTAGGATTTATATCGTGAGATTTTTTAGTTATGGGAAGATGTGTCCTTTTAGAAACATTTTATTTGAATCATTTAAAAAGTAAAAAGGTTTAATGAGGATTTTCAGTTCTTCTAGAATAAGTGTTATAGAAAAACAGGTATTTCCAGGATAATAATTTTTATTTGGATGTCGACGTACTTGATTATGGTATAAAAATATTCGGAGAAGAAATCATGACAACACTTGAGATGAAATTCATGGAAACAATAACATTAAGATGGATGATTTTAAGAATTTGGGATTTTGTACCAGCTATTGATCTTGTTCTTTTGGGTTAAATGTAAAATTTCTTACTATTGTGAATACCAAATATAATCAAGTGTGTATCCGGGATGTTAGGGGGTTGTTTGGAGCCTGAACACCTTATTTGGATGAAAATGGCGTGGCACACCTTTAGTTTAAACATTGTGGGGGTTGGCCTCGAAGTTTGATAAACCGTCCAAGTAATGGTATGATAATAGGAGGAGATTTTATGGTTAGTAAAAAAATGAAACATTGACCACATGTTCATGCAAGAAGGTTTGAATGTTTAATAATGGGTTTTGGAATGGTTTACACATTCTTAGTCGAACTGTGTGGACTAACCGTTTGATGGTCCCTTCCCTACAGCTGATTGTGCAAGTTTCAACACGATATGGCCAAACTGGGTGGACAAACCATGTGACCCATATATTTTTGGTAAATTTAAAACATTACCCTTATAAATATTTTAACACAAATATATTTTTCATTTAATTCTTCATGTTGGACAACCACTGTAATTTCACAGGCTCCCTTGGTTGACAATTCTTGGAATCAAAATTTCACCTCCGTCTAATCTCCAATTAATGATCAGTTAGTCTCATTGGATCCCTATCAGTGAGTTACAAATTCCATTTAATCTATTGTAAATTATTAATTGCATCAGATGATCTATTTAGGTATAAAAGAATATTCTCTAATTTTAGGTTCTCATCCATTCATTATTTTTATCCCTATTTGAGATGAATCATGAGATGATACAATACAAGAACTCAAATACCAACAATGTTATGTGGAATATACATTTCTAGATGGTTTTGGTGCTTTATAAGGCTATATTACATTGTTACACCCATAAAACATTCCATAATTTCACTCTATTGAAATAAAAAAATTGTATTAAATTGATTTAGACCTATTATCTAATCAATTAAGAACACTTTAGAGGAGCTGGTGGTTGTTTTCACTCCCAAGGCCACCCATACAGTGTTTCATGTGAATTCACCTTGGCTATTCCTTATTAAACCATCCATGCGATTTTTTCTCATTCATTACTCTTTATAGGATGCTTAATTATAGTTAAATAGAATTGGATTTTTGGATTAGGAGATTTACGGCCTCCCTTTCCAAGTGATACATGATGATAAATATTTTGTGTTAAATTTTAATTATTTTTTATAAATGAGTGGGTATACTCATCGTTTTCTTTTGATTTTGAACTTGTAATACATGAGTGGGTATACTCATGAGATGTTATTGGATGAGATTTAAATAATCAATCGGTAAACTGATATGGTATGAATAGTAAATGGATGTAATTGATGAATTATTTAAATAGATTCAATGGATGTTTCTCATATGCATCTTGAAAATGGTAATGGACTCCTTGGATAAATTATGATTATTGGGTATTGATTTTGTGGGATGCATAGTTCCTTGATACCCCTTAGATATGGATTTCATGGATTCATGTTGGACATGTTTAGTTTTCATAATCGTAGGAATCAAACCAGTACCAAACCATGTTTTTATTGAGATTATCTTTTGAATCAATGATAATGACTCTATATTTAAAACAATGGATCTAAACCTTATAGTCTAAAACAATATTATTAAGGAATGACCATGGTAAATATGAGACATGCGATTTTACGACTCAATCGTGATCATTTTACACATCATGTAGTATAGAAAGGCCATGTTTGACAAGATATGTTTGGATAACCAACATGGCCTTGTTGGTTATTTATGCTTTGTTTTTACCTTCCATAGTAGAAGATCTTAACCATATTTTACAAGGAGGCTCCATATTCTTTTTTTACTCACTTTATTATAATTATATTTTCCATGGGGACTTTTAAATTCATTTACTACTTACCTTATTTACTTGAAAACTGCTTAAATTTCTATATTGCACAACCTAGAGGTAAATTGACCTTTTGGTGGTTACCTATTTGAATTTTATCTGACAGCCTTTTCAGGCCACCATTGGGTACCTAAATAGACTATTTTGATGTAGGATGGTCCTAAGGAAAGCTCTTATGGTTTAATGTTTTATTTTTTACCATTAATAAGATCATTAGAGCATGGGGTCGAGCCAAGGCTCGTGATGCTATTTATATATTTCAATTTTTTTTTTAATTTTTGGTATTTTTAATTTTTTAATTTTATTCTACTACTTTCTACAAATATTGGATTCTTTTTGGATACATGTATGATCATCTTTGAGTATATGAGCTTACATTTGTAGTTGTTACATATTCATGATATGTATATATTAACTCTATTTTTTACTAATTTTTTTATTTTCTTATTATTGGTATTGTATTATGTTACACTTTGGTTAGAGGGAATAGTATTTCCATAGACACACCCAAGGACCAAACTACTAGTTGGAAGCCTTTACCATTTTGGATGATGTGCATGAGGCCATATGGAAAACTGGAATCATGGTACTTTTGAGTGGAATCCAGGTTTGGGAGATTAAAACCACCACACAACATGGTCACATATTTTCTCACTTATTGATACATATAACATCAGAAAAAAACTATATCTAGGTAGTTGGGTATCATGAACATGAAGTAAAACAACCATATTCCTTCCTCTTATAATGAATGACCCCACCGTAAACAACCCCACAACAATAACATATCACGTCTCACCTAAAAAAATTTAGTCCACCGCCGCACAACACATGAATATTACATATATCCCAAATAAAATCGTTCCAATACATAGTTGACTAATAGATTATGACCATCACATCCTATTTATATCTAATCTCCAGGAAGAGTTGGGGGGATATATGGTTTCCATCCATCTATCGCCATTACCTTTATGTATTAAAAAACACCCCCTATACAGAAATATAGGTCTCATCAAATTGTGATTGATGTAGGTGGGTTGTATATAGAAATAATGTGTAATATAAAAGTATATACACATAGCCACAACAAATACCAAACTATGTTTTCACAATAAAACCCAAACGAACTCACAACATACGATGTTTTATGGCCACCTAAAATTCATAACATCACACAAACCCCACACCACCTCTCATGTTTCCAACAAATTACATTATCTATACCACTCATTTCATTATTAATTATCAACCACATTTAACCACACATCCCATTATTTATTCTTTAATTAATTAGTTCCATCCCATTAACCCAAAAACAACCCATCATTACAATCATTATTAAAAAATCATTCCACCCCCACCCATGAATCTTGAAAAATTCCACCACACCAAACAATAGTTCATAATCCCCATTATACCATCACCTCACTACACAAAATAATGTCATTTCAAACCATTTCCATGCCAATAAAAAATTGATACAAAAAAAATCACATCTCTTCCCCAATATCATGGTCAAACAAACAATAACCTCTCCACCACTAATACATGGACGAACTAACCATCGCATAACCATCCCAAAAGAATAGTCAAATGTAATACCATCTATGCATCAAAAAATAATGACCAAATATATCATATATCACCACAAACATGATCAAAACTTCACATCAATGACCCAAACGAATGACCAAAAATTAGAACATATAAATGAAAATTTTAAGGTTTTATAAGTGGTATTATATAAAATCTCAAATTATATTTTGGGCGTTATCAATCAAACCATAAATCTAGGTGAAACTATTTCAATATTATATTCTAAGAAGAAGATAGTGTACATTTTTGGGGGTGATATCACAACAAAAAAACATTATTTCCATATCCGAACAAATAATGTGCGTGAAAAGGCTCTATGTAGTGATGATTTTCAATGGGTAATTCAGCCCATAGAATCATTGCATCATAATAATATCAATTCTAAAAAATCAAACAAATATTTCCCAATTACCCATAAATTTAAATTAACTAACTTATTTATCATAATATGTCCAGAGAAAACCATACCCGTAGATATTGATTAGTAAACCCCTACAGCATGATATAAAAGAAGTTAGAATCGTGGGACCCTATAAATAAAAATAATCCTTCTGATCAAACTTCACACTACAGGGTGAAAGAGAACATCTTGAAAACCATAATTACATTATGAGATCAAAGATCATCCTACACCACATAATTAGATACATAGGAACACATCCAACACACACCAAAATATAAAACCACATAACATAAGTGATGATAATAAGAATAAGGGGAGGTATCCCATAATAAAGAGAGGAGAAGTCATTATAGAACACCAAAAAATATCCATCCAAATAAATAGATCTATGAAGGTTGAATAAAGCTAGAATATCTCCTTAAGGAACCAATGGTTATTTCAGAATGATAGAGATAGAGGGATACATCTAAATGAAAATGAATAGGACAATGAACACATTTTTTATCCTAGATTCCAAAAATTTTCAGATAGTGTACCCATTCATGATATAAAATCCTCAGGTTTCCCAAAAAAATAAAAATTGTTCCAAAATTCGCAATACCTCATAATTTATTTAATTATACATCTTTAATTAATTTCTTGATTTGAATCTTCTTAATGATTTCACACTCAACTGCATACAATCCTTCAAACTAGAAACCTAAACAAGCCATCAACCACTAATTCCTAACATGTACCCCTTGCATGATATGAATTTCCCAATACAGTTATATTACACATAAAAAACTCTGAAACCTCGTCAAGCCTCCTTTGAAAAAAAAATTAACATCCAAAACCTACTATGTAATGGTTAAATAAGGTAGGGGATGTTACGTTAGATACCTTAGAAATGATTCTCACCCTTGAGAATCTCAAGCCAATCATAAAAAGAAGTTGTCCAAACAACCACATTATGAGATACCTCTAAAGTAACTAATTTCTCCTCTATGATACCACCATAGAAACACATCAATGTAAACACCCATGAAAAGAAATTTGTAGCCACAAACTGCCTCATCACACACAACCACTCCACCACACACCCATATCAAACTCTACATAGCGGAAACCAACATCTTCTATAACATATAAAATTCCCTACACTAAACAAATTAATTGTATAATTCTATCCTCCATGTTAAGAAACTATATTATTTGGGTGGCATTTCTATTCATTAATGAGTTTAATAAATTCATTGTATAATAAATGACAATTAGGTATCAATTAATCACCTTTGTAAAAATTTTAACTACATAACACATCCTACATTACGAAAATAAAAAACATTATAATACAACAAGTTAGAAACCTCACATCACAAGAAAAATATATAAATGAAAAAATAAAAATTAATTCAGGTACATGGAAGAAATATTCATTTTGTACTCCCATGAACTCTCCTCAAAGACACCATGCATCTATAATATGAAAACCAAGGGAATTGTTCATCCTTATAGTGTTTTCTCATGAAGATCCGAGATCTCTACATAATTCTCCATAAACCTCATGTCATACTCTATATTAAACTCTCTCTAGTCAACAAAATAAGTATCCCCATGATGATACTAATGAATATTATAGACTATAAAGATATTTTGGATCTTCTCCAGCAGTGGTGGCAACACTAATCAACATTATACCTCATCACATCAATAGAAATAAAAATCCGAGTATCAATATGACACCCCTTACAAAAATACTACTTTCGACAAACTCAAACTATAAGGTCCTCCTATTGAAATCAACACAAGACATATACCTTTCATTCAACACATTCAACCTTTCATTAACAATTTTAACCTTCTCATTCCTTTCTATAATCCATATCATGAAATGAATGGTTGCCTCCCCAACCTATATCCATCAAAATACCAAAAACAATTCCACCCATACATGGACTAAAAACTTTCATTTCTGATAGATGAGTGATATATTTTATTATATTAAAACACATCCAAGGTGAGGTGATGTCCCCTGATCCACTAAAGCCTATGATAAAATAACAAATCATCTCCTCCATCATTTTTAATTTTTTAAATTTATTCCCATTAATAAAATGGTGGAATGTAGTTTTAAGGTGTAACTGAGATCTAAAATATTGTTATAATCCCCTCCATATATGAGGGGTAAAACATGCATCTCCGTCATAGACAATAAACCTTGTCGCTCTATTTAACCACACAACCTCATCCACAATCCTCTTATCATAGCCATCAATAATTACCATCTCTTTGATCAATAATAAATGATATAATTTATTCAACTAATACATGATCATCATGATAGAATCACAACCTCCCATTGATTGGGGTAACTCTAGGAATAAATCTATCGAGATCTCGTCCCATTTCTAGTTGGGAATATCAAGAAGCTAAAAATAAATTTCCGGAACACAATGATAGATTTTTACCTAGTATGAAACCAAATCCCTCACAAGGAACTTTTCCACCACCAGTTTCATCCCAGGCCACCAAAACTGCATCCCCATGCAATGAAATATCTTGGGTACTCCTCAGTGTATGGATAAAGTTGTGATATAAAACTCATGAAGGATTCCCTTATGAAATTCCACTGAAAAAATATTACCCCATAAAAAATCCAATTTTTTTATCCTATAAACATCATTCTAGATTATAACTATGGAAAGCATGATTATGCATCAGCTCTTCATCTGAGTCTCCCCACAAAGACTCCTCCACCTATTATTAAATAATGGTTCACTTTCATATGATAAAAACAACCTCTTCTATGAAGGACACATGAACCTATGTGAAAGGAATCCAACCACTCAATTACCATATAAAAATATCTATAATACAGAAAAAAAACATCATTTAATGAATTCTTTATCAAAGGATCATACATAACATTCCCCTATCATGATGTGTAGGAGAAAAAAAATCACAATATTAAAAAAGTTGTGTCCACATATACATCCACATTTTTAAATAACATTGATAAAGAATATACCTCAAGATATTATGATATGTAAAGTCCTAAAAGAACTCCCCAGTTTGGAAATGCCTCTGAAACATTATTGTAAACACAACACCTAATATCTCTAAATCATGGGAAGAATAATTACTATCATGATGACAGAACATCCAATACCCATAATAGTTCACATACCTTTTCTAAATAATCACATATACCAAGACTTGATGGTATGTTTCACAAGGAACCAAAAAAATAAAAACCACATCGAGTAACTATGTAACTGGTGAAATAAATATCTTTCCAATTAGGTAACTGAACACTCCCTAGAATTGACCAGTCCAAAAACATCCTTGTAATTATTGGCCAACACAGTCAACAAGGCTAAAATTTACGCACATTGGGCAGAAAACTCTCATAATAGTCTACAATACCAAGGCACCTATGAATCTCAACCTCATTCTTGACTGATATTGTATTTACAACTGCCTCGATATTTGATGGGGCCACTACCACGCCATACTGAAAAACCCCATTCCTCATGAAATTCTCTATTTTTTTTCAAATACTCACACTTAGTCAATTTTTCATATAGTAGGTAATATTAAAGGAACAGAAGAAGATAATTGATATTCTTGTCATGGTCCACTCCTAAATTTGATTTGTTCAAGATATCATCAATGAATATGGAGATGAACTAATCTATGATATAGATGACCAAGGAGTTCAAGTTCCTCATGAACAAAACTAATTTAATTCTTAATGCAAAAAGGAATGAATAAAAACATGATGTTATCTACTTATATTTGATGGCATTCATTGGGATTCCTCCATCCTTCACCCCCAAATAGTGATATACAGACTACAAATCGATCATATAAAACCTTTTTCTACCTATTAGGGGGTCAAATCAATCATATATCAAGAGAAGAGTGTAATAATAATTGAATTCCACCTAATTTAACCTTTGGTAGTTTCCATAAATCTTGAGTCTACCATCTTCCTTTATGAAGAACAACACTTGACAACCCCATTGTTATACAATGAGATAGATAAAACACTTCTAGATTATATCATCTATCTAAATACAAAAATCACATAATTTATAAGGATTTATCTGATATTTATACATTGAAATATGATATTCTTATAGCTACATATATATCCTAAAATCAATTTCACGTCAAGGACGAAGTGTCACATCCCCCTATAGGAAAACATCATGGAACTCCTCCAAAACCCTGGGAACACCACCAACCTGAGCTTCTACTAATAGATCTACCATTATATAATTAAGCTGATCCACCAAATAACATACCACCTAATAACCCCACTCTCCTATGAAAACCCCATGTAGGCTATCCCCATCTGAGAACACCAATATTCATCAGAAGCATTCGATAACAAAACATAAAAAACAAAACCATTTGATACATAATATGACATCATTTGGATTCATCCATAGCAAGTAAATATCCCTAGATGACTGATGTGGACCGATAATCATTCTGCACCCCCAATACACATCAAAAAGCGGGTATGGCCATTGGCTAGTGTAGTCAACATTCGGGGAACATAGACATTTATTACCAAAGGACACACAAGAGTGGGTGATACAAGGTAGTGTGATTGTCATTAATCAAAAATTGCATGGAAAAGGGTATATGGAAAAATGATCATACATAATTAAATATTTGGCCACTATAGCACTATTTACTCCACTATGGGAAAATGAGCATGTACAACTCCTCTACCAATCTGCTGACAAACAACTCTATGAAAATATTTAGGTCGAGGTCCCTAAATATGAGGAACATCATGAGGTTTGAATATAACCATATATCTCCCATTAACAGAGAATAATACAACTTAAACTAAAAAAATGGTTTTATTTTTCTAGGTATTCATAGGATGGCACTGAACCTATCCTACTCTTCAAAATAATGATCTAAAAACCATTTATAATTATCTATGGTGATGGCCACAAAGCCCATTGAGAAATCACATTGGACTGATATATCAGGAAAAGAAACTAAACTGCTGGTCCCGGAAGGTTGGAAGAGAAGCGACTACCGTCGAATCCCCACACAAAGAAACATCAATGCTCATGGTAGAAGATAACTACCACTAAATTTTGTTTTTCATTGATCATTTACAATGATTCGCCTCTAAAGGTAAACCTCCTCAAGAGTTCATTTGATTGATCACGTCCTCTTTTTGGACATCTAGATATGTTGGAAATATAAAAGGAGTAACCGCATACTAGATATATTGATGGGGTTCCATATCAATATCTCTCTAACAATAATAATAATCAATAGAGTATTTCTGAAAAAACACAGAAGGTTCCTAAACATGATTCCAAAATCCAATACGTACATACTGACCTATTGAATGGAAATTACTTACACGATCTCCACTTCTTTCATATTCGATGAAATGAACTCTGTACGAAACCCATTTTCAAATTCAACCCATGAAACAATTTACTTCTTCTTCCCACCCTGATTCAATTTACACTATTGAAACATAAATCCCTACATCTAGATAACTATTAAAGGGACCATGTATCCCCCTATAACATAGATCAAACTAAATCTGATATCGATCTCTTCAATCCAAATCTCTATCTATACATACGAAACACAACCCTCATATTTCCCAAAATCATACCATTAAAAATCATGAAACCCCCTCTTCCAAGCCTCATCATCCTCTTTCCAATAAACAATAGTAAAGTCAACCATATCAGCCTCTCGAACCATTAATTCATGTAACATATGTGGATAAAATCTTGCATCCATATCTAAAAGAGGTAACAATGATTTTCTAATACTAGGTAGTATATAATTTTATATAGATTCATTTTAATTCAAATTATTCACATTAACCATCCCCAAACAACTCATATCTAATGAGATCAAATGTAACCATGATTCATGTTCCTCTCCTAGTTCTCTAACATGAAAATAGATCAACCTCACATGGTCAATTAATAATTTCAGAGGCTATGCACTATATAACATGGGGACCTAACATCCCATGTCCTAGTCAGCCTCTCTAGTCTATGTCATAAATCAAAGAGAATAGGCACTATGGCCATACCAACCAATGCAATCATCATAATCCCTAACTCTAAACTCCATACTTTATCTCAATCATCACTTCTTATACCACTATATCATGACCTCCTCCCACCAATGATACTCAAATGGAGGGACATAATCATTGAATCATTAGTCCTATATCCAGCAGGCCTCAGGCTGGAAACTAGAACCAAGGGTACAAATATCTCATGAAATGGGAGGAATTACCCACTATAATAATCTAGGATGAGGAAATTAGATGAATCATCAACATGGAACACCATGAAATAACCTCAAAGGAAACTATAAACATCTTATAATGATTCTATAAATAAAATTGGTACAACTAATAGTCACAAAAATTCATTACCCAAATAAAATCTAAAGAAATAACATAGAATTTACACAAAAAGTTCTTAGCTATTACAATTTAGGACAATCCATGTAATCCTCATGGAAAAGTGAAAACCATTTTATATATTTTGGTTGATCATACATGTATACTCAGTAACAAAACTAAAGTATCTCATTCACATGTGAAATAATCATAATAAATCCCCGATGGAAAAATAGTAGAACCAACAACACCTAAACATGTCAACTATCTATCACAACCTCACCAAGTCATTCTCACCAAGAAGAATAATTCATGTACAATAAACAAATTTAGAAGGATGTCGATATAGGGTACCCACACCACATTCCCACTCATTAATTTCTCTCACACCCCATTTTCATACATCGAAACCCTCACATCTCTTCCAAAAAAACATATTCCACCACCCCAGAGCACAATAAAAATACATTACACCCATATAAACATGGGATACCACACCACAATGGTCACATATTATCTAAACCTCAAACATCAAGTCCCTCACATCACAAACATAACATGGGTAGTAGGGTATTCTGATTATGAAGTACAACATCCTCATTACCTCATCATATCATGCATGAACCCCACCAAATGTCACCCCATAGTAAGTACATATCACCTATCCTTCAATAAGAACTATGAAACCACCCAACAACATTTTTATTACACATATCACACAAAAACCCCTATGTAAGCACCCAGTACACTAGTATACATACACATATCAAAAAATATTCATATATACTCAACTAGAAGAGAGAGAGAGAGAGAGAATAAGTGGATATCCATCCATCCATCCTCATAACCATGATGTTGTAAAAAACACCCCCAATGTGAATATATGGGGTTCAGAACAAAATACATAATGTGGGTGGGGTGAATATAGATATAAAAAGGAATACACAAGTTTATATATATATGCAAATATTACCACAAAAGGACCAACCTATTTCATTAAAAAAACAAATAAAAACTCATCACATCTTAACTTTCACTTACATCTCTATATTCATAACACCACACAAACCAAAATACACATCTCACACCAACATATAACTCCATTATCATTTGGATTCATTGTATTGTTTAACACCAAGAACATTTTACCACACATTCCATTATTTATTTTTTCATTAATCGGTTACATCACATTAACCAAACCAAAACCCACCCATTTCAATCATTATTGAATAATTAGTACACCAAAACCCATGCATCATGCACAACACAACCAAACCTTATAGAAATATCAAAATCCCAATCGTACTATCACCAACACCAAAAGCATATCCAAAAATCACAAAACATCCACACCCCAAATATAGTTAAAAAATCACCATGCCACCTCAAAATCATGGGAAAACCAACCATCACATTGCCTCCATTAATGAACGACCAATAAACCACTTCCTCACTATCCCAAAAGAATGGAAAAATAAACCACAACATTACTACCCTAAAAGCATGGAAAACTCATACATCACCCCATAATGCATCACATACACACATATATGTCCCAAAAGAATGAAAACACTTCACATAACATCAATGATAATTTTACATATTTAATAATGTTGCTTATATCACACTTCACATTATTTTAGGGTCATTATTCAACATTCTATAAATCCAGGGGCAACCAATCCCTCATACACATATAAGTGGTTATACAATTTTATTTTTTGGTTGATACCAAAAAAACATAAAACAATTATCCATATCAGAATGGATAAAATTCCTGAAAATGATCCCAAAATACATGATTTACAGAAATGTATTCATCCCGAAAAAATAGAAAATTGAAATAATATCAAAGCTACAAAAACATGACAAAAATTCCCATTTCTCCAATAATTTAAATTATCCAATTAAAATATATTCATTAGAGAAATAGAACCCATATAAAATAGATATAAAAGAGTAAACTCATCCTTCCTGAATAACAGAAGTGAAAAATGAGGGACTCATTACCATAGAAGAACCTTACTAATCTCACTACATACCGTAGGGAGAACAAAAACTCACCATAAACAAAAACAACACCGTGAGATACCAGATAAACATACACTACATAAAAGGATCTATCAAAATGAATCCCAAACACAACTGAAACCAACACAACACTACCATAGTTAATACTCAATGAACAAAAGATGAATATCCATATGAAAGTGAGGAGAAATCACCACTACTCATTAACAGGGATCTGCTGAAACCAACATATCGAATCAGGAGGATGCTGGATAGAACACATACTCAAATAAAAAAGGTTTATCATTAATTATAGAGGGGTTTATATAAGAAAATAAAAAATAATCATCTGATCAACCCTTTTTCGAACCAGGATCTAAATAGTTTCACATTATATATCCTATTCACAACGTGAAATTCACTGGTTTATAAAAAAATTAGATTGTCCACCAAAATTCACATCACCTAGACCTTTAATTAATTAATCCACATAAATTACTTTCACAACATTAATATATTTCATAGGTTCCCCCTAAGCCACATACAATCTGTGAAGTTGGATAGCTACACAAGTCATGAACTACTAATTCATGTCATGTACTCATCTCATGACATGAATTTCCCACAATATTTTTTCACACCTCAAAAGGAAAATAACTCATCAAGTATCCCTTGTAAAACCTCCAACACACAATTCCAACTTTTTAATGGGTTTGGATAGTGTGTCCTATTACAAAATACTGGAAAAATAAATATTTTTCCAATGATATCAAGTAGAAATCAAGGTAAATATCATTAATTCATGATAAAATTAATGGAATTCACCCAGTACAGGTAAAGGGTATATGGTTATGTTAAAATATAAATAATTAATGGATTTATGGAATCCATATCAACAGCCTATAATTAAAGGAATCAGAAATCTTTTTTTCATTATGGTGTGGAAGTGGAAGAAACTAATTTTATAAAACATAAATAACTAGGAATTACAAATGAATATATAGCCCTTTTATATGATATAAAATAAAATTTCATAATTATTCAAGGGTGTAAATGTATATGGTTTCATTAAAATAATATAATCAATGAGGAAAATGATATTTCAAATGATAATGAATTATATGTAAAATAATTTTTAGTTGTCTTATGAAAATTGAATATGAAATTAAATGTATCCCATATCTTTTGAAATAATATTAAAATAGATATATCATAAATATAAGATAAAAATAACTTCTTTAATAAACCCTAAAAATGCAGATACAATTCTTCAAATAATTTGATAATGTAAATAATATGACATGTTTTCATGTAAAAGATTAAAATAGAAAGTTTTTGATTTTTGATTAATACCACCCATATGTCTTTATAAAATCTATAAAACATACAAATGTATGACATGAAGAATAAAAGGAAACTAATTAATTATGTTTTCATAAACAATGACATTTTCAAACATATAATGAATATATAAATCAAAATGGTTGTTTCCCATCCTAGAAAAAAGGATTTGGAAAGTTTCACATATAAAAAGTCATTTGGTAAAAATAGAGTCAAGGGGAAAAGATTTTTTTATAATGAGTGTAAAAATTATTTAATATATAATTGAAATTATGATATGTTTTATAAAGAACAGAAAAATCCCTTTTTATAGTATCATTCAATAACAACCATTTTCTAAATAAAATATTAGCAATGGAGACCATACAATTAGAGTAACATTTTAATTTGAAACTTCATTAAAAAATTACATATATTAAATTAAAAGAAACTAAAATTTGAGTATCATATGTCTCTTCAGAAACTAGTGAATATGATTAAGTAAATCAAATAGGATTCTTTTACACCATTTCAAAGAAAACATGATATATAATATGAAATATGTCTCAAGGGGTGAAAATTTGCCATTAGAATTCCTTAACATGAATTTCTTCTAGGATGATCACACTATTAAATCCTCTATTAAAATAATAAACATGTTAATAAATTATTTAGGAGTCATATTCATGTTCAAAAAAATTTCCAAATAACATTTTAAATTATTCTACTACAAAATTATTTAATTATTATCCATTTTCAATAGCGGGTGTGAGTGCTGATAATCATTTAAAAATAGTTTCATAATAGTGGTGATGTTTCTCATTATTATCCAAAATATCATCACTCCCAAATAATAAAATATTTTATAATTTATTCATCATAATATATAATATTTTAATATTTTAATTTTATGTCATTTTTATTTTTGATTCTTGAATATGAACTAGATAATGAGCATGTTTCTGTGGGGTTTTAAAAACAAATTGTGGTATCTTAATTAATGTGTTTAATTCTAATTTAACCATTCTAGAAATAAAATAAAAATATTATTTACATATTGATTTAATATATCATCAATAATTATGTTCTCATTTTCATTCATGGAATACACTTATTGCATTATTCAAGTAGGCTGTCAAACTGACCAAAAACTGAATATACCATGAAAAATGTATGATTATGAGAAGATCAAGTTAAAATAGAAATAAAATAGGATAATAATTATTTAATTTATTATTTATTTGACTTATATATCATAATTATAGATACATATATTAATAAGATATTGCTTCCAAACAATAAAATATTATGAATAAATTGTTATTCATTCTTAGTTTGTTTGTTTATGAAGAGTAATTTAAATTTATTTTATATCAATCATATAAATAATATCATTTTAATTTTCATGAAAAACATTTATAAATGTCATAAAAATATTATTTATTTGTTTAAATGATTTTTATAACCATCCATGAATGGTGAAAAGGGAAAATGGTAACAGAATTTCATGGAGGCGGTAGTCCGCAACAGGTTATTGATGATGCTTTTGTATTCATTAGTATGAGAGAGATGAGGAATATGGTTTATCATTTTATAATAATTAATATTTTATATATATCCTAATTATATATTAAATTATAATTTTAAACTACCTATTTTTTGTGATAAATGAAAATGATCATGTACTTTTTTGGAGGCAGTACTTTGCATGTGAAAATGATTCATGATTTCATTTTTATTAATGGAAATGAGAAATTTGGTTAATAGTTATACCATATATATATATATAAAATAATATAACAATGATATTAATTTTAGAACTATATGATTTTATAATGTAATTTGATTACGGAGAGGTTCACAGAAAGGAGTATAAATGATAAATGATAGGTTAGATATTAATTCCTCACATATTGGATTATCTTCTTGGAGAATGGGCTCAAACATTTGAGTTATTATCTTAAGAGAAGAAAGAAACCTATTTATGGTGTCTGGGTGTATTTGGGACCATTTTTCCAATATTTTTAGAAAAACAATGTGGGTTTTTTTTGTGATTGGAAATGGGGAGAAGAGCTCCACTTTTATAAATGAATGGTTATGGAATATTATAAATAACAACAATTTTTTGTTAATAGGAAATCACTCCCCAATAAATATGAATAAAATTGAAAAATATTGTATATGAGAAGTGATGTGGATGATCAAAATTTCATGAAACATTCCTATACATTTTTAAATAGGTTGTATATCAATTATACATTAATTATTTACCTTTACCATTTAGTGTTTACAACGTTAAATAAGTTTTTCCAATGTTTTTTATAATTTATTCTTAAAATTAGTATTTCATTTATTATATAATTTGGATGCACTTATTCGAAATTTTAAATCATTTTTCATTGCTTAAATATATAAAAGAGAAAAATATATTTTGTAAAAATTATTATATAATGTATAAAAAACAATTTATTGAGTAAAATATTACATAAATTCACATAAATTAAATTCAAGATTATAAAAAATAATAAATATTTTTAATTAAAATATTTATCCCCAAAAATAACAGTATTTCTGTAAAATTGATTCATAAATTTCCAAATATTTTTTTATTGAATAATAATTCCATAATAGACATGGTATTTATAGAAACAGTACATTATAATATTAACTAATTTTTTTTATATTATTATAATTAACTACTCTTTAAATAATTGTTACATAATAAATACTAAGACAATGTCAATTTTTAATAATAAACATTATAATATTATGAAAATTTATTTTTATATAAAAATTTAATATATAAATGAAATCATCTGTTATTAATACTCACCTTTTAAAACATCAAGTGTTCTTATAAATTTTTCATATATATTTATCAAAAAATAAATATTGGTATATTATTTTAAATATCTAAATATTATATAATATAGAAGAATTTAAAATATGATGAATTGAATTTATTGATGTTATATATTATACACCTTTTTATAAATGGATCATTGAAGGGGTATATTTTTAAAATATAAATAACAAATCCTAATATACAAATATTTTAATTTATTATTGTCTTTTAATATATTAATGATTATATTATTCATATAACATTAATATTTTTTGGCTCATTTTAGTCATGTGTTTTATTAGTACATCATTGCGTGGGGCACTAGCTGTTAATGACAATATCAATTTAAAGTCTCTACGATTTTTGGGTTATTACACCCAATATGATTATATGATATTTGTATAAGAATCTTGATATATCATATGATGGGTTCGTAAATTTATTTCCTTTATAGTGTGGTAAAACATCGATAATATTAATGTCTCATTGATTGGCATGAATCTAAATAATTTATTTTAAAGTTAATTATTTTAATGGGGAATCTGTTGGTGGATTTTTGTAGCCTATAGTATTTAATGTTGCCTAGATAGGTGTATTCTTTTAGTATTATGTGACATTATATATGATATTGAGTCAAAATTGGATGTATTTTTTATATTAAATATATTAACTCTAATTTCATAATGTTGTTATGTAGTTTTTGAATTCCAATTGTATTATATTTTTAAAAACAATTTTAACATGTTTCTATCTATTATCTAATGTAATGTGGAATTTTATCAACCTCAATTTGATTTTACAACTCGATTAGAAAAAATTTCCATGTTTTTTGAAATAGTTTTCCTAAAATTTCTTGATTTGTAGTAGGGTAAAATATTGTTGATGAATCAAATTTTTGGGATGATTAAAATTCATGTTGGAGAAAACTATTTTAAAATTTATTTTCATCAGTTGTATACTTAATGTATTCCAATATATTAAGTCGATCTTAGTAAGGGGTTATGATATGGGTTTTTTAATGAAATAATGTTTGGGGTATAACTTGTAGATCTTATTTTAAATTGTAATATGGGGGTGTTTTTTTATATTCCATCACTGTTTTGAGTTTGACCTTTTATTAAGGAAGGGGATATATTGGTGAACTATGAGGGTTTTTCTGGATCTATATTTTATGGGGTTTTTGTAATATTTTATAAATGGTTTATTTAGTACTTGGTTAATTCTCATTGTTATGGTGTAGGGGTTTTTAAAATATTATTATTCTATAATTATTTTGTTGTGGGAAAAGTAAGGTTCATTTTCATTTAAGTGTTTTTATTTCTGGGGTGAAAATGTTATTGTGGATTTAACATTACTAAATGAAATTTATGTAATATTTTTTCTTCTATTGAAGCATGATCACGTATTCTTGAGTCCTTGAGTACTATTTGGGAGGTATCTCAAATAATGGTTAGATTTTTTGTGATATTTAATTTATTTTTCAATATTTATTTATATTTTTTAGAATGATAATCATTGATAGGTATCTAATGAGGAATCCAGTATTTTATAGTTTTATTACATTATGTTTTATTTTAGTATTTAATTTATAAAAGTTGTGTTTTCAATATTGTTGTTGAATAAATAAAAATATATGAGTTTTAGTGAAATTGTTCAATGGTTGGGGTAATGTTACAAAATGATTTTTTTGATTATGTTATGGTTTGAGAAATATCGTAGTGTTACAAGTTTAATTATAGATAAATATAATATAATTACATTTATTTGAATTTAATAATAGAATAACTTTTTTGTATTATAATATATGATATGGTTTAATGATTATAAAAATGGTCTATGTAGTGGTTCAAGGGAACTGAGAATCAACCCTAGGCCCAAACATTATATGGAATGTCTTGTGCATTAGTTTGCTACGTCATTTGGGAAAATAAGGAATAAGGGATGAATATGTATCCATAGGTCCTATAAATTTTTCATGGTCTATCTTCTTGCATTAATTGATGAACTCAGTGCCCTCCTCCATGGAGGGACATCCACAACCACATGGAAAAGAAGATGTGTTAATTTGAAACCTCAAATTCTCAACTCAAACTCAATGTGGATCGTTCATGCGGCCATGGTATTTTGAGATGTGGTGGGCTGGTTCGATATGAAAGAGGATCTGTGGTAATTATCATAAGTGCTTATTATGGTATTGGAAACCCAATTAAGGACGAATCTGGGGCTCTTTTATGTGGTCTTTACATATTCCATTACCAACACATCCCTAAATTATTAGTCGAATATGATTCCATCCTGCTAGTTAATTTCTTACTAGAAAAAGCTAGGACCTCTTGGTACTTACGTTACATCATCAAAAAATAAAACATCATGCTTTGACATGACATATAAATTCTGCACATATGGAGGGTGGGAAACTTTTCTACCGATTTTCTTGCTAGAAAGGGGATCCCTATCAATTACTATATTAATTAGGGTATTCTAGGATCTCTACTCAGGTATAATAATCCCTTTGATAGAAATGATTCATTATTATTACATCAATTTCACAATCCACAACTTTGTGGGCTCTAAATAAAAAGTCACTTCTCAGTAATTCGGTCAGAAAGAAAACAACCTAAGGGTTTATCCATGCTATTTAAAAAATTAAGTGGTTAGAATAAGGGAATGTAATTATATATCCATGTTTATAAAGTGGTTTTACAAAACACATCCATTCTTAGCATGATATGTTATAGTTTTGGTTAACAATGTGAATTAGATAAAAATATAATCTTTGAGATTCTTGGGAAAATCATAATTTGAAGAATTGGTTTTAAGATTGAATTTTATTGAATGAAAGTGCATAATAGTTTGGAAGACCACATTGGGTTTTTATGGATTTTGTCTACATTATTAAATTATCTGTTCTCTATCTGATTGTTCATAATTACTTCAATTTTTGGAAACAGTCGTGGATGAAGTTATAGTTCCATGAGGTCTTGGGTAACCTTTTCTATAATATATTGGGTTCATATGCCCAAAATATTTTTTTAAGATAGTTTCATATCAATTAATAATTTTGTATTAAATTTTTATACCTTTGGTAGATGTTTATTAAAATATAATATTTTATTTTCTAATAAACTCATTATATAATGTTATGTGTGAATGGAAAAATTGGGGGTTGGATGAAATTTGTTCCGCACAAATCTTTGAATAGACCTAAACCTAACTCACCACACTTCCCCTCCCAATGGGATCAAAATGACTTGAGATGATACACCCCAATATTTATTATTTCCATCACATCGCCACATCTGTTCTAAAGGATTATTCATCAGGACTCACACAAATGAGTATAGACTGATACCATACCACTAAAGGAGTTTTAAAAACTACTTTTGGGAATGTTTTTTCTAAGGATATTGAATAATTAATGAAATGTGATCATTATATATTCAGAATTAGATTTCGGTGAGGCTATTGGGACTATAAGATGTTTTGACACTACATTAGGTCCAAGATGCATTCAATTACAAGCTATATGAATTCATCCCTTGTAATTATGAATACCATGATACATAACTACTAAAACGAGTTGTTATATATGTTCATGGTAGGATTTTACAGAACAAAATTTGTGATAAATATGTGATGAAACATTTTTTTTGTGGTTATGGTATGTGGTGAGAATATTAGGTTGTGGTTTTGATAGTTTTACTTGTTATTTATCACTCAATCCTATAGAAATTAGTTATGGGAATGTCCAATGAAGGTTAAATAACTTATAAAATAGATCAATTACTAATTGTATTATATTCATAGAATCAAATATTCTTCATTATTTACATACATTAGGGATTACTAGATATTTTATTTTTTTATGTTCTATCTTTATGTTTTTTATTTATCATAATTTAATTAATGTTCTAATCATTTTAGATTCTTTTGTTAATATATATGATTTGTTATTATTATTTTACATTTGGATGATGTTATTGTGTTTATGTTACTTATTCCCTAATTTATAGTATATTTTGACGTAATTGGTATGATTTTATTAGATTATATTGATTCTGATTTTTAACTCGATATGTTTTTTGAAATTATCTCTATTCTGGGCATATGAATTTCTTTTTCGAATATAAAAATGGATCGATTTTATTTTTCTAAACAACTTTTTTATTAATTATTTTCATTTAATTAGTTAATTTTATAAATCTCTTTATTTGTATATTTATTTCACATTGTGGATCATTAGTTTGGAGGAAGATTCAACATAGTATTTTCATTTTATTAACCACCAGAAGTTGTATAATTATTTATTTTTATAGGAAGATGCAATATTAAGAGCTTATTTTCAAGTATATTTGGTAGAATTGTTTGGAATGCTTAATATTTTTGGAGGATTGATAATTCATAGCTCACTAGAATTTTCTTTTATGAATTATCCTATAGTGGTATTTAGGATTATTGTAGTAATTTATGGAATGAATATATGGTGTATAATAGTCTTTTTTAATTATTATTCTCTATGTTTAAGAAAGTATAATCAATGCATCATATATCGTAAAATCATATCTTTAGCTTTAGATTCCATTCCTGAGCCAATTGAAGGTAACCCTTATGGGGTAACTATTAATCATAACTCTGATTGGGTTGGGTCTCAACATGGTTCATTTATGACAAACATTATTAATAAATTATTAAGTGATTATAATAAATTATAAGTTTTATTAGTGTTTAAAGGGATCGATAAAGATTTTGTTCCTTGATCACTGCCATATTGATCTTAACCTTCAGTGAATAACAAAATTTGTATATTTTTTCTCTAAATAATACAATTATAATAAAAGGAAAATATTTATGATATCTCATACAAAGATATTCTCATAATGATATAATTGGAATTTAACAATTGGGTTTTAAATTTATAATTTATAAAATATCACTATTCTTAATGAAATAATTGTGTTTCTTGGAAGATCCCTTATGTGGATTACCAGATAGTTAATGTGAAATACCCAATTGGTACATGGTTTACTATTGTGATAAATATATCAATTGATCAGCCGATTTCAATTTGAATTCTTAGGGATAATGATGAAGGCTTTAGTAATATTTTTTTATGTTTTATTGACTATATATCAATTTTTGGGCATAATTTTTACTATAAATTTTTGGGTACATGTTTCCTATCAATATCATAACAGAACATGGGAATAAAATCACATATCAAGTAGAATGATTGAAAATCATCATGTTGAATAAAATAAAAAACGAAACGATGACTTTAATCAACATTTTTTTCTTAATGATGAACTTTGAATGATAAAAGGGAAGTTTTTCTATGTCGTATAAGTATATGAGAATCATTAAACCACTAAATATTTGGATTTCACCATTTAGGTGATGGAATATAAGATATCTCAAGGTGTTGGGGAGTTTATTTGATTATAAGTTTTATCTACAAGGGAAATAACAATTTTTATATGGTGGAGGTTTGTAGTTTGAGGGTGAAACATGAATTTTTAATTTCAGGAAAATAATTAACAAAATATTCATATATATTTTTTTGACATTTACCCATTTTGGAGGAGGATTTTCATATAATACGTATTATGCTAAAAATGATGGGATTCCCACCTATACATTTATGTATGGAAAATGAAATCTATTGTACTGTATTTACTTATAAAACTTTTTTCATCAATAAAGATTCCCACATTAGAACTATTGTGCTCCCAAAATATTAGTTGTTAAAGATTATAAACAAGGTTCTAAATTCATTGATTTGGGATTGATTTACTCTTTAATGTATCAATATAGAATATATCAATGATAAAAATTTACCAAAATAATATAAATGAATTAAATAAACTAAATAATTAAATTAACTATAAAAAATCCTTAATAATTTTTATTGATTCCATGGGACTCAGCAAAATATAAAACATATACCAAGTATACACAATATAGTAAAATATGACTAAATTTTCTCAAACTAATATATAAAACTAGAACATTATGATGGATCTAAAATCACTTGTAAATCCTATTCATGACATTGCAATCTCCCATAATCCACCTAAAAATACTATTTCATCTAAATATATTGATATAAATGAATTATATATGTAGAAGAGATATGCATGTATTATGTATAAGGAATATCTTGGTAGATAACACAATAACCTAAAGAATAACCTATAGTAAACAATTTCTAATATTTAGGTTTTATTTCTTATATGATGGCTTTATCATGACATAATAAATCATTCACAACAATACAATATGTTCAATCCAGTATGCGCTAAAGACATGTGCTACTACAACAGAGAAAATTTATGAATACCAAATATTTCTATCAAAACATTATATTTTCAATCACATGAATTAAAAACTCTATAAGCCATATACATAGAAACCCTAATTTTATTATGGATTATTATATTTTTTATTTCATCACATAGTCTTACCCATGAATCAAATAGTGTCTAGTCTGATTATATAGTGAAACATATGTATGATAACCTATACTAAAACATATATCCTAAAAGAGTCCAACCAATGTCGTAAATCTTATTTTGGCCAAGAAGATGTTAAACCCCATCCATTAAAAAATGTTTAAAAGAAATATCTTATCATATAGAGAAACACATGAATATAATCATAATGTTTCATAACTCATGGATTTCCCTAATTGTTACAAAAACATGTACAAATAGAATTAACATTCCTGATAAATCATTATATCATTTGTAAAATCTTAAATTTAAATATATAAATAAACAGTAGATCATTTATGATAAATTCTCATAATATCCATCAAAAATTTATAAAAATATATAACATCATTTATAGATACATGATAATTAATTAATTAAAAAAAATTATTTAAACTCTTTCTATAATCCCATTTAGTATATTTATATATTATCATTTACATATTATATTCTCATATTTAAATAAAATAATCTTAATGGATTTACATTGAGTATAATACATAATTTCTTAATAAAAATAACAATTCTTTAAAGTCTTAGTCCAGCTTTACAAATCATAATCCATCATTTAAAAACAATTATAAATCTTATTGACATTCAAATTAACTTTTATTCCCCATCTAAACAATTAATATCATTTAATTAATAATTCAAATAATGTAAAATTAAATCTACATGATCTATTTAATCATTATATTTTAAAAATATTATTTCAATAAAATATATAGTTCATGATCACCCATCAAAATTCATATAAAATTAAAACATTAATTCCAGTGCATCCATAATATTGTTAACGAGAAAATTAATACAATTTTTTACATTCTCATTTAATATTTTTTTATATAATTTTATTATATACTAAATATTATGTTAAAACTCTATATTAAAAAATTAAATTCAATAAAAATATTTATTAACAGTAAATATCATTTTTTAAAATAAATATCAAATTAAGTCTTTATTTTTCATATTCTTTACCTCATAACCCCCAACCCATAAAAGTGATCAGTAAACCATGGGTCTCTAATTCCTTATATAACCATAATTTATAACAATATTCCCCGCACCTAATATTCACATTTATTAAAAAGGTATTAATCAATCAAGTTGTATAATGGGAACTCTGAATCTAAACTAGTACGACTTAAAATCCCACATAACAAGTCCATGAAAATTAATATTACCATTATTCCACCCCCATTGATCAATAAATGTTATTTCTAGCATATAAAATTAAAAAATATTTTTCTATCCAATGATATTATTAATTTTCATTTTAATTCAATCGAATTTATATTCAAAATGAACATATCATTAATTAAATCAAAGTAAAAATATTTTTTTCATATGCTAATAAATATTTAATACAACTAACTTAATACTATAATGGATGGAAATTTTATTGAATATAGATCACTAAATAATAAAATCGTATAAAACATATAAAAATTACAAATGAAATTATTAAATTAAATTAAATAATATGATTGATATCACTAAAATATAAATTAATGTAATAGAATATGTTCCACTAACATGAATGTTGGTCATCCATGAGGAGATCAAGTGAATTAATTGCAATTAAATTTATTATTTTATCATTCATTTGAGTGGTCATTTTTTAATTTTTTTTTACGAATTTTGGAATTTGATAATGGAATTGATGTTTTTTTAGAGTAGTTTAATCTTTAATATATGACGTTTTATTTTTATGAATTTTGTAATGATGTGTCACTTAAAGTATTTTTTATATATAGCATCGATAACCTTAAGAGTGATCACTGGGATCATATAAATCATGTAATAGGGGGAAGACATGGGATTACCACTGGTTATCCAGTGGAAACATATTGAGTACCTAGTAGACTAAAGTTAGTCGATTCATTTAAAATAGTTATTTTTCAATTTTTCTCTAAATATTAATCAATTTTTACTCCACATCGGTCTCATTTTTTCAAAGACGACCGTACCCTTTTCCCAGAGATTCCCATTTCCACTTCATCCATATCCTTCTTCATCTTAATTATTTGATTATAAATAATTAATTCTTCATAAATATTAAATAAAAACCTCCTTTTATCCTCTAGTATTTCACATTCTATATTTTCTCATTGATTTATTAGGCTTCGGTCATAGATTTTGAAGTAATATTTCTCTATGCCATAGTTATATTTTGTATTTTATTATGTATTCATATTCCATTATATGAAGTAAAATCTTAAAAGTTATTTTAAAACCATAAGAATATATTTTTTACTTTATGTTATTGGGATTCTGTTGTATTTATGGTTTCCATGGGTTTCAGGTGAAATTGAAGTTTTTTCGTATAATTTTTTTGGACATTGTTCTAGGATGTATTTTGGGGAACTTTCATTATAAAATGAATAGTGTTTTATTATAAATCATACTTTATAAACCATATAGTATATTTAATTATAATTATTAGGTGGAATCGTCATACCAAATTGGTATTATGGGTTCCTTGAGGACAGCTTTTAATAGAAAGGCTCGCATATTGATAAGGAAGGGTGTGTCAACTATTTCAATGAATATTTAGGATATACTTGGGGCATCCCTTCAATTGTTTCCTAAATTAATAATAACGTGAAATCAATTATTTTCATTATTTCAAATTAATGGTTTTATAAGGACTTTTATTTTATAAAAAAATTACAAACATATGATTGAGAGTTTTATATGAATCTATGTATTGAATAGATTTATAATTTTTGTTTTAAAACATTGTTATCAAACCAAGTGATATTAATCATTCGTAAATAATATAATATACTACATAAATAGGTAAAATGATATATATTTTTTAAAATTTTCATTATTCGTTTTATTTATATATTTTATTGTTATTTTTTTGTCATCAAATTTTATAATATAATATTGTTCATGATTTAATTATTATTGATAATGAACTCACTTCCCCATTTGAATATAAGAATTAATCAAGTTGTCTAATGTGGTTTTTTTATAACATAATGAGATATTTAATATTATGAATTAAGTAGTGATTCCTTAACCTAATAAAAATAAAATCGTTTTCCCATTATCATAACACACTAAGAAATATCATTTATGGTTACTATATTCGTACATAGTTATAGCTCAAAATTTTAAACAACTAGTTATTTAAGAGTAGCATAAATTATAAGGAAATGGAGGGTTAATATTATTAAATTAAATGATGGCATTTATATGTTTTTTATCTCTACAATAGATTCATTTTTTTATTTGAGACTAAATGTGTATAAATAATTTATAATTTATTTCATTTAAAATAATGTTCTTTTTGATTAATTTTATGCCTATAACATATATTTGGGTTTTATAAAATAATGTATTCTTTAAAATACCTAAATTTTATGACAGTAATCAAAATCAATAACTCAGTTTATGAATTTAAATTATATTTATAATTGAATCTATATTTAATTAGTTAATTTAAAAATTTGTTGTATTTCAATTAATAGAAGTGTTATTTTATTTAAATGGATTTACATGAAAAAATTAAAAATATTCCAAACTTCATTAAAAAGAAATTTTTTAATTTTTATGATGTCTCAAATTTAATATTAGTGTCTCAACTACTTCTTCGTTGGGAAATAATGAGGGCATATTTGTTTTGATAAATACTATACTCAATTAACTAACTAGTTTACCACCATCACAAACTATATTCTAACTATAACATGATGTGAAAATGATTTTATAATGTTTTTATAGAAAATTGAATTAATATTTAGTTAATATATTATATTTAATATTATTTCACACTATATTTTTATAAGTAACATATTTTACCTCACCCTATGCTTTTTTATATTATAATAATAATATTGAATGTTATGATAGTTTTGTCTCCATAGAGTCACATATGAATTATTTCATTATTACATGTAACATTCTCATTCATTATGTTTTCATAATAAATTATTCATGATATTATAGAATGTATATATTTTTATATATTAATGAGAATTATATTAGTTTTTATTGAAATTATTTTGAGCATATTGGAATACAAGATTAGTCATTATATTATAGTTGGCATTGTAATAAAATCCCTATATCGGTACATCTAATGAAATTTGTAATAAATTGTGTCATCCGGACCCATTAATTTCATAGTTTTTGGTTATTTTTTATGTTCATAGGAGGTATTAGGAGTTTTTGTCAGAGTTGGGGGTTTCAACGAAAATATAGGGCTTACATGTTGTAAATGTAGATAACACGATGGTAAAATTGTTTTGTAGTATTGTTTTGGGTGGTTCACAACATCTAATATTTTGGTGTATGAAAAGTAAAATAAATTAAAATGTGATGGTGATTTTGGTGGAAACGAACCTCAATTAATTATATAATGTGAAAGGGGATTATTTGTCATGTAATCCCCCACTACTGTATTGTTAAAACAATTTTTTTGTCGCTCCGGATATCACACCCTATGGCTAGAGCCACTCTCCCCTGATCAAAGGTGACATGAAGACCCCTCTTCAGCATTTTGAGGAATTTTACTCTATGTATTGATTCCTAGATTCTCTCATTTGATGTGTATAAATCCTTCTTCAATACAATGTGTGTTAATTTTTCATTCTTTAGGTTTCTTCTAGGGTGATATCCTTTTTTTCAATTCTTCTCACAATTTGAGGTATGATGAGATCCATAAGTTCTAATTAGGGTTTTTTCTGTTGTTTCTCATTCCTAGGTTCTGCAGTATCCTCATATGGATGCCAATCCAATGAAAGTGTGGATGCCAATCCAATGAAAGTGGTGATCATATATATGTTGATATGTCCATTCTTAGGTGATGAACTTTTACACCCTTTTGAGTTCGGATTTCCTTTGTTCATCCACTTTGTGCATCATGCGGCGTGGGGATATGAATTTTTCACTTGTGGAGATAGTTAAATGTGGATTAACAAAGATAATTGAATTGGTTTAAGTTAAATATATAGGTGGTTGGGAAAATTGATTCATGATCCTACATTGTTATTTGTTTTGTCGATATTTTTATCTATCTGGACTGACTACCCACTAAAAAACATGGACATTAAGGGATTCATTTGGGAAAAATGATATATGGAATACATTTTGTTCATATTCTATGAGACACATATATATTGAAATTGGTTAATCATGTGTATTTCATCTAATTATTGGATTCCATGATAACATATAGTTTCATTAACTACCCCTAAATTTTACATGTTGAATAAAATAAGGGTTTCTTTATTAAATCTATATTTTTTTTCAATTTGTACACATGGTTATGTGATGTGTCAGTTTGTATTGGATTGTGATTTAGTATGGTTGTGAACATAGTTTTATGATTTGGGATTGATTGTATTGTTTAATTGAATATCATGTTGAGATATTGATCTATTGTGGGATAGATTATATGTATTGTACAATAGGGTGGTAGAACAGGTTTATAGGTTATGTGTTACTAAATGGGGTTGTGAGTTGAGTGTTGGTTTTGTTGGTATGTGATCTAAGTGATATGAGTTGGATGAATGATAGTTGTTTTGGTAAAGGTATTTCACCCATAGTTTCTCCGTCATAAACATGTATAAATATTCACCATGTCTCTATAGAACATGGTACAATGTTTTTTAATGTTAATAAGTTTTAATTATTTATGAGGACTCTTCATCTCCTCAATTGTTTGTTATAATTTTTCCTATTTGTTTCATGAATAATAGATTCCCTGGTAGTGATGGATCAATAAATATTATATTAATAATTTTTGAAGGGATTGTGTATTTTTGTTTAATGGAATGGAAATGGTTATTAAATATCATGAATGGGTGTTAAACATGGGGTACATGTGAAGCCACATTAGTATACTATGATCTTATCATTTTAAAATGATTATTGTGGTTACATATAATTTTAAATTAGTGGTATGGGAAAAGGTGGCAGTATTTTGGGTATATTTCTATTTGGGAACCCATATGTCAAGCTTGAGTGTTTAGTATTATTAATGTATCAACTTTTATTTTCCTTGTGATTTCTATACACACCACCACACTATTTCAGAACAATGTTCCAAACACCCACATTATCATGTGGGATGGTTTCATTCCCAAAATCTCAGTGGGAGGATGGATGGATGACCAACCACACTTCCACTATCCATCTTCCATGATATGATGGCCCATGTTTCTTCAGATGGAATGTGGTGAGATGTGATTTCCCCAGTGTTTTTAGATGAGGTATCTTTTTTCTCCTATGTATTCGAGTTGAGTTGTTATGTCCTTTCCCATGTGTCATTGGGATAATATGTGATGTGTTCTGAGGCATAGGTGTGTGCAGGTTAGATGTGTTGTGAGGCCTAGGTGTGTGCAGGTAGGGATGTGTTGTGAGGCCTAGGTGTGTGCAGGAGGGATGTTATGTGGTATATTTTGAAGAGGTGGGATATCTTGGATATTTTTTGTTGTGGTGTGATATGGGATAATTAGTGGTAAATTTGTGTGGTATACCATATTATCGATGTTATTTATAATATATTACATGTATTTTATTACTTGGTGAGAGTTACTTGGTGGGGATTTGTTTGGTAAGTATAAATGTTTAGGTGCTGCTTTGTTCTGATGTTTTCACATAGAGGGCATTAGTATGCTTCCTTCACTTATTCAATAGAGGCATTTATTTTCCTTCTGAGTGTAGTTGTATCCTTACACTACATATATAAAATATATTTTATGTTTCATGGAGGATTATGTGGACATTGCTAGGTATTTCTTTCCTAAGCCTTCAGATAATTGTTGTGTTGTTTCTTTTTCATTGATATTGAGAATTTAATTTGGAGACTTTATTTTGTTCTATATCAGTTATAATTATATAGTTATTGATTGATTATTATAGGGCTTCCCTATATATATGTCATGGAGTTTTTTTGGATGATTCAACATATCTCTTGATATTGTTTTATTATAAATGGTATGGCCTCCCATATTATGATATTTTTACACCCTTGGTTCTAGTCATATAATTAGGTACTACAGGAGGTGGGAATGGGCGGAAATTTTCTCTCCCCCATCATTATGTTGTTTTTGGAGGGAGGGGATCATGAGATTGTAGTTTCAGAGGTGATAGATCAGAGATAGGATGGAGTTGGGAGTTAGTCACTGTGGGTATTGAAACGTATGGAATAGAAACATTTTTATTTGACTGTGGTGCATGCCATAATCTAGGGATACTAGCTTGGATAAGGGATTTTAGGCCCCACTGTAATTCAGTGCATTGACTCTAAGATTATTGAACGACTAAGTAATATGGTCCTTGTAACACCCTGAGATTTTATGAGAAATATTTTTTTTAATTTTTTGATGGCTTCTATTATAGACTACACCATGATTAGGTTGTACTATACGCAACACCATATTAGCATGCAGTATACACAACACTATTCTTGTCTCGTGTTCCACACAATTTCATGTTTGTTTTGTGGAAATTATTTTATGCAACATTAAGTATAGATTTTGGTTAATGTATAAAAGAAATAACTTTTTATTATGTTATAAGAAACACCAAACGGAGCTTTCACTACACGCAGCACTGACTTGGCTTGCATTACACGCAATCAAGAACTTCTTCGAGAGCATGGGTTGTACCCAATACCGAGTTTAACGAAACAACAATATGTTATATAAACTAGCCATTATGAATAGTAATACCCACTTTTTGAAATTTTATAACTTTTTTTTTCAAAATGGTCTTCATTTTAGGATTAGGAATATCGAAATTAGCCTAGGGTACATTTTTGGTATTTTTTTGAAAACATTCAATTTTTGGTGAATAGTGAAAACACTTAGTTACCATTTAAAACCGACCTTCTATTTAAATAATTATTTATTTTATTTAAATTTATTTGAGGAAAAATTTGATACATAATATATATATATGTTCAATGTAATTCATTGGAGTCATTTTATAATATCTTTAGATATATAAAAATTTTATTGAACTTTTTATAGTCTTTTACCCACCTCCTAGGAGAATTTGAAAATTTACATAAAACTTAATTTTACCGCTTCTTTGAGTGGAATTTCGAAAATCCGAGAAACACGATTAATATCAAGGAGTAAAATATGGTTCAATAAGTTTAAAATAATTTTTGGTGAACAGTAACATTTTACTTTTATTTACCACGGTTAAAAATAACTATGGTAATTAAGGTTAAAAATGATATTATTACCCTAACACATGTTTTAATTCTATTGGATAAGTTTAATTCGACCAAAAAAAACCCTAGAAATATTATATAACCATTTAGGTCCACTTGTATTAAATTAGGACATTTATTATTATTTTATTTAATGAAGTGTTAAAATAGTTAAAATCAAAGTTTAATAACTAAAAAAAATTAATATATGGTTATACATAAGATAAATTCTACTATAAATATTAATTAGAAAGATAAAAATATTTCCTACATAATTGTAATTTATTTGTAATTTTTAGATATTAAATAATTTAATTTATTAATGACACAATGATGATGCAGTAATTCCCTTATTAATGAAATATTAACATAATTGATGTTATAAATACCCAAATAAATTCAATTTGAGAGTTTTTATGAATTAAACTAATTTTCTAAGTTAATATGACATGTTAGAATTTATGTAATTAACTTTTTTTGAACTAGTCATGATGTTATGATTTTCACCAAAATCATGTTCCAAATAGTGTTAAAATTGGCATAAAAAAGTTTTTTAAAAAAATATTATATTATTAATTGTTATTCTATTTCTAAAAATCTAATGATCAAGAAAAAAGACTTATATAAGGTTATATATATTAATAATGAACCAATTGGGGTTCGTTTGGATTTTTATATTATGTTTATTAACCATATAGTGTAAGAAAACAAAAAGACATGAGAAAAGTTAAATTATTTAATTTAGAGTTAAATATAAATGATAAAGTTGAAATTAAAATCTAAACTTGTCTAAAACATATTGGTTGAGGGTATTTCGACCTATCCCTACCTTATCTTTAAAATAAATCATTTTTTAGATATTAAAAACCGAATATGACTTTATTATAAAATAATATTTTATGTTTTTCCAAAGGTGCCCCTCTACTCCCTTTTAAAAAGGGCACCCCTTCCCTCTTATCTTCACACCCTTTTGAGCATTGAATCTCGGCCAACCCCTAAATATTTCCCTTATAAACTTCCCTAGAAACAGTATAGAGGTTCTGGTATCCTCAAAAGACCAACTCTAATGCATTAAGAGGAGGTTAAGAAGAGGCATGTCAAAGAAGAGGTAATATCCTTTACTGATTCTTTTCAATTTATTTCTTCTTCTACTTCTTCTAATTTATTTGTTTCGTTATAAATTAATAACATCAGTATCAATAATATACTTATATATTATTATAAATATGATACAACCCTATTTCATCTTCAATCAATCCTACAGAAAATGAAATCACCGTGTGTGCCTTCGTACAGAATACCGTCTCCACCCCATGGTGTAATCTATTTTCCACCACCACCTTACCTGGATGGGTATAATGGTGTAAATAAATAACTATGTATGGTTATTGTAAAGTGATATTTATTCTGAAATATTATACATACACTTCATAAAAATTCCACGATCATGGGAATGACATCATCGCTAATGCGTACGTAAAGACTACTATCTCCACGAAAGCGATGAGATTCATTTTCCATGATTAACCATTCAAGTATGATTTTAAAGTATATATAATTAATAATCACGAATGATATTCCATAATAATGATACTGGATTTATGTAAATATATGTTTCATTTTCTTATTTCCATTTAATTCAATAAGGAAATGAAAACAGGATTCATGCGTATGTACGGCATACTGTCTCCATGAATGGTGTATTTCATTCCATTTATCGATCTATCGTATATATTTATATGCTGAATATATATTATATATAAATCGTTTTTTACATTAAGGAATTATGTAAATCAGGATATAAGTATTAATATCCAGAACAACATTTCGAAACACGTACGATAAATGATACGATTTTACCCAAAACTCTGCTTTAACATGGAATTTACAAAAGAATGGGTAATATAAAGTCATAAGTGAACTATATATGCTATCATAACAGTGAATATTATTTTTTAATAAGTCAATGAAATTATTTTAATCATTATACAGGAGTTTTGGATACATATGAAGCATATCAGATATAAGGTAAGGGATAATTTTTCAATATCATTTTTATTTGAGATTGCTTATACGTAAGTATTTACTGGGGTTATATTTTTCATCCACGTATATAAAACTGTTTTTCATATGGTGTTTAATATTATTACATGTTTGTTTAAAGTCATTGTTACCCCTCATTTACTTTTACTTTGTGTTATGGAAGTAATCTTTCTTTTGATTACCATACGTGGTACTTTTTGACCTTTCCAACAAAAGTACGAGGAGATTGTTTTTTTAACTTATACGACATGAATTGATTTTTACGGTTTCTTAACACCTTATTTTAAAGAAGCATACTCTACAAGATTCAATGAATATTTTCAAAAAATCCTTTTCTTTTAAAATTTCATGGCATTTTGTGAAAAGAAAATTATTTTGAATAAGAAAGGATATTTTCCTCAAGAATTTATCTCAAGTGTTTTATCAAAACCATTTTCCATATAAGATGACATTATTTCTTATGTGTATGTTTCAAGTATAATGTATCTATGATTTACAAGGATTCACTTCTCTTATGATTAAATGATGTCAATTTGTTTAAAATGGATTATGTTATGATGGGATGATGTTTCTGAAACCCATTTTATTCTTTGGGTTATGATGACTGATTGATGTTTATGTTGTGGAACACAATAGAATGATTTAATTATGAGATTGGTGGGACCTATATCTCACTCAAATTAATTGGGTAAAGATTTATATCTCATGAGATAGACATGGATAGAATGGTAAGTTAATCTGGTTCACTGATACAGGACTGGAATGATGAGTGAACTCGATTCAGAAAGAGACATTGTCCACTAATATGGTCTTTGCAGCAATGCCTAGGCTACTATGGAAATAATTTCATGTGATTAATGGTTTTCCAAAATTACACGTTATATACCCATGAAATTTTATCATAATTGATGTTCCTTTATGATATCTTCCTTACGTACTTCCAAGATTTATGTCTTTTCTCAAGATTTGGATGTTTAGAGTTTATGTTCATTTTTTGCTTTCAAATGTTTATGGATTGTTTTATGTTCTCTATGTTTACCCTTATTGAGAATTTGAGCTCACCATTTTTATGTTATCTTTTCCCCAGGATATAAAGAAAAGTTTTAGGTAAGAAAAAAAAGGGAAGATCATTATGGGAGATGTTGAAGATCTTTCACCAAGATTAGAAGACTATGTTCCATGTTTCCAAATGAACTAAACTATTACGGTCCTTTGGTGTCTGTTTTTCTTATGTATTAGGTATTCTGAAAAAGAAATTTAATGTCTATTTACATCAAGCATTGGGTCTGTATAGTTGGTATCACAGGAAAGAATTAGTTAACCTTTGGAAACTAGGATGTGGAATCTTTAGTGAGATCCCTAGAGTTATTTCCAAGGTATGTCTAGAGATGTCCCAAATGTTAACTATAATTATAAATTATAGTCCTAGAACTATGGTAACGATATTAGAATTAAACCTCAGATGTTAGACATTGAAGGTATTCCCCCTTTATTATGTTTTTTTCCCTAGCATGATTTTTTTCTATCACACTATTCTTTTTTGGTTTTAGACGATGGCTGGAACCCGATGGAACTGTGTTGATCAATGTAATGGACAATGCAATGATTGTTCTCATGAACAATCAAATGTTATGGAGATCGAGAACAGAATCTTATTGCCACACTTTCACAAGCTATGAATCATTCTGGACTTCCAAATGAGTAGATAAGTTAACAATATTCTATTGTGTCCTTCATGAGGCAACGACCACCTTCTTTTAGTGGGTCTTATGATCCACTTGTTTCTGAACAATGGATCAGTGCCATTGAAAATATATTTTCCATACTTCACTGTTCGGAACATTAAAAAGTCATTCTGGCTATTTACCATTTATAAGGTGAAGTAGATCAATGGTGGACTCTAATTAAGAATACTAGGCCTCAAGATGAAATTGAATCCATGGAATGTGATGAGTTGAAGAACTTATTTTTCAATATGTTCTTCCATCATATTCTTCAAACAATGTTGGAAAATTATTTCCATGAGCTTTAGAAAAAGGATGATGAATCTATTGGTATATACGAAGTGAATTTTACATGGCAAACAAGGTATGCATCTGGATTTATCATCCAACCTGAAAGTAAAGTTAATCGACTATTCAGTGGCTTAAAACGAAGTCTTCGAAGGGCATTAGCAATAAGAGACTTCAGTAGCTATGATGAAATTGTGCATTGTCCTATCAAGGTATAAATGAAATATGGTGTTACATATCCATCTCATGGTTTTGAAAAGAAACGAAAGATGGATTTCAAAAAGAAATCTCATAATAATGGTGAAAAGAAGATGAATGTATCTATATGCTCAAAATGTGGAAAGAAGCATGGTGGAGATTGTCTTAAAGGGACTAGAAAATTTTTTAAGTGTGGAAAAAAAGTCCATCGAGAAGCTGAGTGTCAATGTAAATGAAAAATGTATTATAATGATGTGAATAAAGAAAAGACTGCAAAGAATGCACTTCAAACACTTCAATGCTTCAAGTGAAAAAAAATGGGGTGTTATGCTAATAAATTCCATAATCCAAGGGATAATGATGATCAATGTGAGCAACCTCTTATGGAAATGGATAAAGGGAAGTCACATGCGATCATTATTTGTGATATTGAGTATGACAAGGAAGTTTTGTAATGATTAAGTGTTTATGTAATGGGATTTCAAAATAGTATCATGGAATCTCATTTTTGGCGTTGTGGAATTTTGGAATATCTATGTATTGTTTTTCAATAATTATATGGTACCAGTAACTATGAAAAGTGATTGAAATATTATTGGAAAGACGTTAATATGTGCATAATGATGCGATTAAGAAAAAATGAAATGAGCTCTTGAATGATATAAGGAAAACGTTATATCATGGTTTGAGTATATAATAAATTTGGGATTTTCGTATGTGGAATGTGTTAAATTTTTATAGCATTCATGTTTTCACTAAGATTCAATGGGTATTCATTTTTCAAGAGAATACATTATTAAGGTATTCACATGTTTGTAATTTGACAAACAAGATATATTGTATGATATATGGGGGATAAATGATGGTATTCACAAGCTCGACAGATGGCATTTCTAGTAATTGTTTTCTTTATACAATGAGCTTGGACAGATGTATTTTGGATAAGCCTAAAGATTAGAATTGATTATGTTGGACATAAGTCGGTATTGTTTAAGGATAAATTTTTTTTGATATTATTTATGGAATGTTCTAATAATGTAGTTTTAGAAAAAGGACAACCTACAGGATGGGCGACAACCTGTCGCGCCAGTCAAGGTTGTGGGAATTGAACTCACAACTGAAGTGTGACAGGCCATTATCGCCTACCAATGGCCTAGAGGAAGTCCCTAGTTAGCATAAACTAGTTTTATTATATTATGAAGTGTGATATATGAAGTATAAGTCCATTTTAGGAACCATATATGATTAATCCCACTATAGATAGATTATGTATTTTTGATAACTTTTTCTAACCTTTTATTTCTGACAGATGGAATGACCCATCATTCTATCACATGATCTGACAACACTTCACTAATGAAAAATTCAACTTAATTTTTTTAAGAGATGATGTGGTAATTGTCCAAGGAATGGCCAATTGTGAGATTGTACCAAAATCAAGAAAGTATTTCTTCTAATTCCAATTTCTTCAACTTTAGGGAAATGATCTTGAAAAAAAAATGTTGTCCTAGTGCCCTTATACCTAATGAATTAGATGGTAACATAGATAATCACAAATTTATGGCATTGCGAATGTTGGATTTTTCATTTCCATGTTCTTTACCACTCTCCTTCAGAACATGACTGTTAGATTTCTCTTCCATATCCATATTTTCACCAATATACTCCAATGTGGGAACCCATGTGATGAGTTACTTTGGGTATCAGTTTTGTTTCTAAAATCCCTTTTTAAAATGATGATTTATTATTCCTTTTTATGATGTGGGTTTCTATGAATGAAACTTTCAAGTAGTAAATGATTTATAACCCTGACGAGTTTCAAGGGAGAAATTTATTTTAAGGGGGTAGAATGTAACACCCAGAGATTTTATGAAATATATTATTTTTAATTTCTTTGATGTCTTCTATTATACAGTACTCCAAGATTATCTTGTACTCTACTAACACCATATTAGCTTGTCGTATACACAACACTATTCTTGGCTCGTGTTACACACAATTTCAAGATCGTTTTGTGGAAATTATTTTATGCAACATTAATTATAGATTTTGTTTAATGTATAAATGAATTAACTTTTGATTATGTTATACGCAACACCAAACAGATCTTTCACTACACACAGCCTTGAATTGGCTTCCATTACATGCAATCAAGACCTTCTTTGATAGTGTGTGTTGTACACAATTTCGAGTATCACTAAACAAAGATATATTATATAAACTAGCCATTATTAATAGTAATACCCACTTTTAAAACATTAATAAATATTATATTTAAAAATGGACATCATTTTTGGATTTGAAATATTGAAATTATCCTAGGGTGAATTTTTGTATTTTTCTGCAAGCATTCTATTTTTGATGAATAGTGAAATCACTAGGTTACTATTTAAAAATCGACTTTTTATTTAAATAATTATTTATTTTATTTAAATTTTATTTACATCAAAATTGATACATAATACCTATAATATTTAAATTTATATCATTGGAGTCATTTTATAATAATTTTAGATTTATAAAAAATTTATAGAACTTTTCACCACCTTTTACCCACCTCCTAGGAGATTTTGAAAATTTACATAAAACATAATTCCACTACTTCTTTGAGAGGAATTTCAAAACTATGAGAGACATGCTTAATATCAAGGAGTAAAATGTGGTTTAATAAGATAAAAAAATTTTGGTGAATAGTAACTGTTTACTTTTATTTACCACAGTTAAAAGTAAATAGGGTAATTAAGAGTAAAAATGATATTATTATCCTAAAACTTGTCATAATTCAATTTATTAAGTTTAATTCGACCAAAAAAAACTCATGAATAATATATGACCATTTAGGTCCACTTGGATAAGATTAGGACATTTATTATTATTTTATTTAAAGAAGAGTTAAAATAGTTAAAATCAAAGTTTTATAACTAAAACATTTATAATATAGGGTTATACAGAAGATAAATTAGACTATAAATATTCATTATAAAGATAAAAATATATTATACATAATTATATTTTATTTATTATTTTTCCACATTAATTAATTCAATTAATTTATGACACATTGATGATGTAGTAATTACCTTATTAGTCAAATATTAACATAATTGATGTTATAAATATCCAAATAAATGTAATTTTAGACTTTTATGAATTAAACTGATTTTATATTTTAATATGACATGTTATTATTGATTTAATTACCTTTTATGGAACTAATCATGATGTTATGAGTTTTAAAAAAAAATCATGTACCAAATAGTGTCAAAATTGACATAAAATAGTTTTTTAAAAAAATATTATATTATTAATTGTTAATCTATTATTAAAACTATAAGGATCGACCCAATGACAAAGATAAAGTTATATATATTAATAATGAACCACTTTGGGTTATTTTTTATTGTTATAGAAAGTTTATTAACCATAGAGTGTAAGAAAACAAAAATACACGGTAAAGGTTAAATTATTTAACTAAGAGTTAAATCTAAATGACAAGGCTAAAATAGTAACCTAAACGTGTCTAAAACCTATTTTTTGAGGGGATTTAAACCCATCCCCACCTTAGATTCTAAATAAATCAATTTGGAGATATTAAAAACCAAATATAACTTTATTATAAAATAATATTTTAAGTTTTTTCAAAGGTACCCCTCTCCCCCTTATAAAAAGGGCACCCCTTCCCTCTTCTCTTCACATCCTTTTGATACTTGATGCTCGAACATCCCCTTACCAATTCCCTTATGACCTTCCCTAGAATAGTTATATAGGTTCTGTTCTCTTCATAAGACCAACTCTAGTGCCTTAAGAGGAGGTTATGAAGAGGCACGTCAAAGAAGAGGTAATATCCTTTACCGATTCTTTTCAATTTATTTCTTCTTCTACTTATTCATATTTATTTTTTTCTTCATAAAATAATAAAATCTGTATCAATCATATACTGATATATTATTATAAATATGAAACAACCCTATTTTATCTTCTATCCATTCTACGGAAAATGAAATCATTATGCGTGCGTACGTACGAAATATCGTCTCCACGCCGTGGTGTAATCTGTTTTCCACCACCAACTTACATGGATGTGTATAATTGTGTAAATAAATAACTATATATGGTTATTGTAAAGTTATATTTATTTTAAAATATTATGCATACACTTCAATACAATTCCACGACCATGGTAATGATATCATCGCTCGTGCGTACGTACGGACTACCGTCTCCACGAACGCGATGAGATTAATTTTCCATGATTAACCATTCAAATATGATTATAAAGTATATATAATAAATAATCATTAAATATATTACAAAATAATGATATTGGATTTATGTAAACATATTTTTCTTTTACCTAATTCCATTTAACTCAATAAGGAAATGAAAATAGTGTTTATGCGTACGTACGGCCTACCGTCTCCATGAACGGTGTACTTCATTCCATTTATCGATCTGTCATATATATTTATATGCTGAATATATATTATATATAAATTGTGTATTACATTCTAGAATTATGTAAATTAGGATATAGGTATTAATATCAAGTACAACATGTCAAAACACGTACAATAAATGAAACGATTTTACCCAAAAAAATGCTTTAACATGGATTTTATAAAAGAACGGGTAATATAGAGTCATAAGTGAAACATATATGATATCATAAAAATGAATATAATTCTATAATAAGTCAATGAAATTATTTAAATCATTATACAGGAGGTTTGAATATATACGAATCATATCAGACATAAGGTAAATTATAATTTTTCAATCTCATTTTTATTTGAGAATTATTATACGTAAGTATTTATTGGGGTTATGTTTTTCATCTGTGTACATAAAAATGTTTTTTAATAAGGTGTATAATATTCTTCAATGTATTTTTAAATTCATTTTTACCGCTCTTTGACTTTAAATTTGTGTTATGGAAGCAATATTTCTTTTGTTTACCATACGTGGAACATTTTGACCTTTTCGACAAAAGTACGAGGAGAATATTTTTTAACTTATACGGCATGAACGGATTTTTACAGTTTCATAACACCTTATTTTAATGAAGCTTACTCTAAATTATTTCATGAATATTCTCAGCAAAATCGTTTTCTTTTAAAACCGCATGGGATTTTGTGAAAAGAAAATTATTTTGAATAAGAATGGATATTATCATCATGAATTTATCTCAAGTGTTTTACCAACACCATTTTCCATCTAAGATGACATTATTTCATATGTCTATGTTTCAAGAATAATGTCTCTATGATTTACATGGTTTAACTTCTATTATGATGAAATGATATCCATTTGTTTTATATGGATTACGTTATGATGGGATGATTTTATGAAACCCATTTTATACTTTGAGTTATGATGAATGATTTATGATTATGTTGTGGCACAGGTAAGAATGATTTCATTATGAGATGGGTGGGACCTATGTCGCCCTCCAATTCATTGGGTAATGATTTATATCTCATGAGATAGACATGGCTGTAATGGTAAGTTAATTCGGATCAGCGATAGAGGACTTTAACGAGCAGTGAACTCGATTCCAAAAGAGAATTTTTCCAGTAAGATGGTCTTGGAAGCAATGCCTTGGCTACTATAGAAATCATATCATGTGCTTAAAGGTTTTCCACAACTACATGTTTTTTCCCATGCTATTTTATCATGATTTATGTTCCTTTATGATATATTCCTTATATACTTCCAAGATATATGGTTTTTCTCAAGATTTTGATGTTTAGATTTTATGTTCAAGTTTTTTCTTTCAAATGTTTATGGATTGTTCTATGTTATCAATGTTTACCCTTATTGAGCATTTGAGCTCAGAATTGTTTTGTTTTCTTTTCCCCAGGATATAAAGAATGGTTTATGGTATGAAAAAATGGAAGATCTTTATGGGTGATTTTGAAGATCAATCACCAAGATTAGAAGATTATGTTCCATGTTTCCAACGACACTAAACTATTATGGTCCTTTGGTGTCTGTTTTTGTTATGTATTAGGTATTCTACCAATGTAATGTAATGTCTATGTACATCAAGCATTGGGTCTCTACAAACCTTCTTGTATGGTAGATACCTAGGAGAGGTAGATGAATCATATTTACATGTTTTCTTGTTTTAATTTTGTTGTTTTGGGAAGGTTAAAATGGATAAAATAAATAACATGAATTAAAATTAATTTTAATAAAATTACATACTTCTGGGGATTAGGGAATCCTTTTTCTCATTTAGTTATGTCTCCTAGTCATCATCAATATGTGCCTCAATATGTTGAGGTTCTATAGGATGATCTAGATGATTGTTATATGGTTAATTCAGTTGAGGACGATGATCACTGTTAGAAGATGTTGCATTCTGTACAACATATGTCTTTGGAGAAGTATGAGGATACTGTTTAAAATGCGGAGATAGAGAGCTGGCTGGTGGAACATGGGATCTCTTTTAGTTTATTCTGAGTCCCAATGAAGTGTGAGGTCCCTTTGTCACTCATTTATATTTAAGGAGTTTTGAATCAAAAAGGGATTTTATATATATGAGAGATGAATTATCTATATGATTTATGGCTCTAATTACAAAAGTAGTTCTGGGAAAAGTTCATTTCATCAACCATGAAGGAAATAATGAGGATTGAGCTTTTTTCCCTTTAGTAGGGGAGCATGTTAGTGCATGAGCTGGGAATCAACTTCATGGACAATCTATGATTATCCTCATATCTTCTTCTGGATGAGTAGTCTTGTAAGAGACATGTTGAAGAGAAACTATACATATTTATCTAGTATGTAGTTACTCTTTTTACATTTTCTACATATCTGTAGGTTCATATGAAGTTATAGGTGATGATTTGGATGTACTCATAATGATGATTTTCGCAAGAATGGAATTAAAATTCTTTTTTTGAGGGGCACAGTTTTTTGTGGAAAAGCATGTAGTCTCACGGACCACGTGTGATTGGAATGGTCGGCTCGATGGACAACCACATTTAAATAGAGGGGATGCAGCAGTCACCGCTTCTAGGTGGACCGAACAATCCCATATTTGAGAAGGTCGGGTTGGAGATGGAGCTACGGGATGGGCCCGACATGTCGGGTCAGACTCGGTGGGTTGGGAAAATTTGGCCCAGTCAGGTTAGACCAGAACCAGACCCTACCAGGCCCTTATTAAAAAATGGATGTGACTTACAAATGGAAGGTCTATTTGATAGTCCGTCTACGGGGTTATGAGCCTTAAATGAAGGCGATCCTTTTGCAATGGAATGGTGGTTTTTTTGTAGGGAAATCAGGGGTTAGTATCATTCTACTTTTGTTTCCTATGATTTATCATTATAGGATATAGATCATATCATAGAGGGTGATAGTTGATATTGAGTTTGTACACTTGGCCTTTACAATTATGGATCGATGAAGGATCTCATTCCATTCATATAAGATGACCCACGTTCTGAAGTGGTTTATCTCTACCCAGCTTCAACAGTGACTCAGTGGGCTGGAGCATGTATCATACTGATAGGCCGTCGATACTCAATTCTCTTCATGGTACCTTATATTTGGTTTGTGTATAAGTGGTGAGAAATATTTATGTGGTCACCTATCACCTATCTTAGATGATGTTAATAATAGGGTTAGGAGGACCTAAGTAAGCCTTGTGAACATGACCCCCTATCTGTGCGACGGGATTAGATTATTTCCATCGTGACTTGACCTAACCTGTGTGGTTTGGGTATTTACCAGTGTGTTATCTTTGTGTAGGGGCCAAATTAGAGATACCACTTTTTGTGTGTCTCAGATGCCTTCATAGATAAAGGGGTGAGTTCTCTCAAAACAAGCTTACCTTGAGCATTTTCTTGTGACCAAGGATTAGTCATGTTATCAATAATCCATATCATTGTGAGATGAGATGTATTAGGGAAATTCATGACTTATCTAGACTAGATATTCTCTTTGATACTTTTGGTATACTTGTTCTACATGATTACTATAAGATATCCCAAGGAGTATGATCTCTCGGATCGAGTGTGCTACGAGTATGACCATATGGTAGGAAAGGGATAAGACCTTGGGTCTTCGAATCATTTATGATTATTCATGGATGTTCTTCTTATAGTTGTTGTTCACATATACCTTTTTTGAGGTGACATTTTCTTCTTAGTTGTGTTTCCATTGTGTTCTTTTACATTGTGTTTTAGGATTCCCTACAGAGTGTTGTTTTAAACACACTTGTGTTTTCTTTGCATGAACGTGTCATGTCTTGTGCAGACGGTCAACTCTTTGATGCTGTTCTAAGTAGACCATGACTAAGTGGAGACTAGTGTGATCAAACTGACTGAGGTGTGTTCTGGCAGAATACATAAAGTTGTCCAGTATTGTACCTTTTAGTTGGATTAGGTGTGGTTTTCTACAGATGATCTTCATTACTTGTGTTACAAACTATTCCTTTTTGGTTGTCTTGTATTATAGCCTTGTTCTACTTTAATTCATTTCTTTCTATCATAATGTATTGTTGGGTTGTAGTGGTATGAATAAATTCACTTTAGATAGTGTTTTTACGTTCTACAATCACTGGCTAGGTGTTGTGTTCATGTGTACATGTTCTTAGGCAATTTCCTACCATTTCTGGGAGATAGCAAAATGCTTCTAGTCTCCAACCCATAGCCTATCCATTATGGGATTGGGGTCTCATGACACAGCCACTAGGGGATGGGTCGTTTCAAGCGGTTTGGGGTGCCCTATTATCGATGTGATTTATATTATATAAATTTACTTGTGTTACATGTTGAGCCTTCCAGGGTAAGTTTGGGTTTTGTTTTAATCCTTATTTAGGTTCTTCTTGGTAATATTATATCTCACAAGGGCATTATTATACTTCTTTCACATGTTCCTGAAAGGATTTGGTTTTCCTACTAAGTATACCTATATGCTCACCCTATGTATATAAATCTATTTTCATGTTTCTTCGATGATTACATGGACTGTGTTGGGTGTTACTAGATCTGTCCATAAGAAGGATTCTTTGTCACTTATTTAGCTTTACATTTAGGTATTTTCTTTGGAGAATTTATTGTTTTTATGTCAGTTATATGTATGAATGCATTAAAAGATGTTTTTTGGGTTTCACTATGTGTTTTTTTTTCCTGTTGATGTTGTGGATGATTCATCTTATCTCCCGATAATGTTTTCATGTAAAGAGTATGCCACCCATCTTGTGAGATTTGTACACCCCTGGTGCGAGTCACCATCCCAGGGCCTACTCGGTGTAGGACTCTAGGGTCATTATCTATCTGCCCTATTTTTTGAATCCTTGTTAAGAGGGGGTTTTGATACGATGGTTTGTCGATCTAAGACTGAGTACACCCATTCCCTTTTTAAATAGGTTGTTATTTGTCCCTAACATAGTATTCACCTTCCGTATTCCATGTGGGGGGTCTTTGGGATCCAACATCTTATAAATGTTTGTATTCCATTTATTCTTTTTGATAATGGCAATGAGAAATTGTCTTATTGATTTGGAGAAGATAAAATCTATTATAATAGGTATCAGCCATCCATATATAGGGAGTTAATTTTTTTAGTCATTATTTCAACTATATATAGTTTTTTTAAATTGTTACTTGTATTAATCGATAATTAACTTTTTTGTATTATGTATATATGAAAAAAATTCATGATGATCATGAATACATGTTATTATTCAAAACTAAGATGTGGAATATTTTATTTCCCTATTGATTATGTATATTCTCACAATAGGAATAGACACCAATGGGGACTTGTAACATCACTTGAATAATTTTATATATTATAGGTACACAATTAGCTATGGGATTCTATACAAGATAGCTAAGTGCTACTCTATGTTCATATGTTTAGTTTTCACCTCATTTTTGGAGTATGTTATGGGGTTCGTTAGATGATTGTTTGGAACAAAACTTATATTTCCATAATGTATTTCTTTTGTTCACTTGTATAAGGCCTTGTTCGGTCTCCAAATGATATTTTGTTTTTTGTTGTGAAATGAATCTTTTATAGTTAATTTCATTCATATAATGGAATTGGTTATTCTCTTATGTTGTGATTTTTAAAGGTTTTTTCTTTTTCTAGAAACATCCAACTTATGGATGAGTTGTGATGATTTTAATCTGATATTGAGTCATGTCCTATTTTGTAACTTTGAGGTGATAAAATGTTCCCAAATGATAACAACATTTCTATGAAGGTAGTCCCCATCCCTGAGGATCATATAATGATAATGAGGTAATAACTAAAATTATTCGTGTGTTGATAAGTTATCAAGGTTATGAACATTACAATTAATCAATTATACACAGTATTAATGGACTAAAAATCTCCCCTTAATTAGTAAAATTTTAAACTTTTACGAAAATCATGAAAAGAGATAAATGATAATAAACTTAATAAAAAACATCACCATAAAATAAAATCATCAGAAAATGGTTTTATTTTTTCTAAATATAATATAATTTTTAAATGTAAAATCAATTAATAAATTATATGTTTATAAGAAAATTAGATTACGAATAAATGAGAGATATTTCACATGATTATTCTTCAATTAAAAGTTAAAAATAGACTTTTATATCATATCCATGTTAGAGACCCATATAAAAATATATCCCATTAAAATTGTTTTAGAATGTTGATCCAAAAACCTAGTGTAAAACCACCAAACATCCTTTCTATGCCACAACCAATAGTGGTAATACAATCCCAATAAAATATAATTACTTTATTAAATAATACCAAATAAATTCTTAACAAATGACACATCCACCTCTAATTCAACATCATCAAAATTTATTACATGAGATAGATTCATCTAAATTGTATTATCTATGATATATGAAACCAATAATGCATCCCAATAAAATCAATATAATTTTTAAATGATAGGGAACTTATCTAATATTTTAATGTATATCAAATTTTTCCATAACTCATGGTCCTTGTTTTCCCTCCATATTCAGATTCTAATATGCCTATCGATATGAGAGAATGAGAATGATATGATGTATAAAATAAATTGTTTTGGAATTCATATCCTATCATCATATTATTTATGTATTCTCTTTGAGATAAATAACTACAATTTGAAGAACTAAATTAATTCAGTGGTGTTCTGAACCATTCTAGGAAAAACCATAAATTCTTCAGTACTTTCCATCGAGTATAAATGTTACCAACATTATCTACCATATGATTCTTCAAATATATACATATAGATAAACAGTTGTTAAAAATTTGTATATGAAAACTCCTCAAAATACAGATTATTGTCACATGAACGACAAAATATAATTTTATAAATGACCTTACATTCAATTTTTTATCCATAATTTCGTTCTGAACTCTCTATAAAATAAGAATTTATTATTAATATTATAAAATCCATACTTAATAAATTAATTTAAATTTTTCTATAAGAAAACATACATGATCTACTAATCATAAATTAAATTTTGAACTATATTAAACATTAGAATAATTTTCAAATCATTAGTAGTAGTACTTCCTCTCTCATTCATGTATATTATTTGAAACTAAAATCACTATAGATATTCTATTCATTTTTTCATACCTGTATTTAAATACCAATAGAATATCATATACAATGGGATTTTATAGTTTTCATGAATAATAAATATTTATTTTAGCAAATATTGTCTCTAAAATGTTATTAATGATACCACAATTTCAAGACTAAGATTAAGAGTTGGATTATTATTCTTATATGATTTAAGATACCAACAAATTTAAACCATATACTGAACCTCCTATAATAGTACACATCCTAAACCTGTGATAAATTCATCATCATGAACATCATACATTTTAAATAGACTATATATGATTATAATAGGGTGAAATATCAATATATTCTTTAAATAAACCAATACATTACAAAAAATATCATCCAAAATAAATAACACTACATTTATAGTCAATGAGATCATCAACATTTCTTGTTGGGAAATTTCCTGGAGAAATCAATGATAATCTTATTTAAACAACATAAACCCCCAAATCTCAAAAATATTATTTGATACATTATAAGGAATCACTACTAGTTATTTCTATGAATCCACTAAAACATTTTATTTTGAATCAACATGCCGAAGAAACATTATTTCACTTATCTAAACATTCAATTTTCTCACTATAGAATAATTTCCACATTCCAAATCAATTTTCAATATAATATCTAAATCGTCACAATAATATATATATATTATCATGAATATATCAATATATCATAAATTTAAATAGTCACAAATGAATCTAGTTATTGGGGAAAAACAATTTTATCACATTAATAATCACAGTTCGAGATTTTTTTGACATAAGGGTCTCAGATAAGAACTTAAAATGACTATAAAAGTTACTAAAATCTATAATTGATACACACATAACCCATATCATGGGATTATTATATACTGGGTAAATATTAGACTTGGGGAAGCATTAGGACCCATAAGTTCATCAAGAATATTATTAATCTATAACAATAGACACTAGCTCTTAATAGTGATAAATTTTTTCTTCTTATTCTCACAATATAATCATTATCTCCGATTTTTTCTTTTTCATAAAACATAACCACATCGTAAGGAGATATAATATACCTAAAGAAACCATTAATTCATGATATTCACATAATTTCATTAATAAACAATGCTTATCTAGGGATATATGGTAAGAAGTGGTAAAAGTGATCATAGAAATAGGTACTTAGTGTATTTTTAATTCCACTATTATATCTAGAAGTTATCCAACTTAATTTTTATAGAAAATTAACCCTAAAAATGATTTACAAAATGAGGAAGATAAAAATTTATATTCTCTTTAACTAATCCCAAAAACATTCCAATAATCATAGAAGTAATGGTACTAAACTTATATAAATTTAATCATGCCCAACCGAGATGATATTCCAATTATATATAATGACATAAAAAACAACAGTAGAAGTTAATAGATTTACTAGCCTTTGGTATCAATGTATTCATTCATGTAAACATGTAAATCTATCCATAATTAATGTCACATCAAATCCCTATAACTACAAAACCTTGAAATACCAGAGATTCCTATATCCATAGATGACAATGAAAGAATATGGGTTCATCCTAATAGTATTATCTCTCTTCTATATTATAGTTTCCATGTTTAATACTATTGAAAAAATATCCATATATTATTATTTATAAAATTGAATATGTTTAAAAAAATAAATGATTGTGTTTCACTAATAAAAAATGAAACACTCACCAAGGTGGAGGAAACAAATCAATACCATTTATATTCGCAATCAACTCAATAAAATATGATGATGTATTAGTTGTAATAATAAATAACAAAATTATACATCATGACCCTATTCCTTTTTCACCTATCTATCGTATGTTCTGTCATACCTATGACATTTATACTATTACACTTCATCACATCCATGAATAGACCTCCTAAATGAAATCAGACTAATAGACTTCTATGAACAAGATGGGGGACGCTTGTGTAGAATCATAATGAAATAAGTTTATGCTCATAATGTAAACCAAACAACACTTATTAATATATCCAATATCACCTTAAGAGTTACTCTTTATTGAATTTTTAGGAAGTAAATATTGGGCATAACTTTCAAAAATATTATAGTTTTACTGTAGTGGTGTCCTAACTGAGTATGAATAAAAACATAAATCTTCCCCAATACTAATTAACAATGACCTCTCTAGTGTTTTTTAAAATTTTCTATTATTACCAATTTTTGAACCACCAACATCTAAAACATTCATCTAATCATATTAAAAAAATTTCTCTAGTATAAATTTTTAAAAACATATGTATGAGTTTTTAAAAAAATAATATCTCCCTACAATGAACCCTTACGATTATGAATTTCTAAAATTTTCTAGACTTTGTTTACTCATCACTACCTAATATTTGAAAAAATGAATAAAAATGGGGATTATAGATTCATAATTACCGAACAAAATTATATCTTACTAAAATCTAGGATTTTTTATTGACATTACATTATTATAGTATTTGGATAGAGGTATTAAATGAAAATAACATGGAATGAATTACCTATAAGATTGCATTTCTTTGTTTCCCACATGATGATATCCCAATAAAAATTGTTAAACCCTCATGAATATACACAACTGAAGCTTTAAAATTTGGTAAATTCTAAAACTAAAAAATTTATAATGAATTAATAAATATAGTTCTGTATATATGGTCCAAACCTCCCCTTAATATAATAATATAATGTTCCATATAATTCTATATAATAGAAATGATTCAATTATAGAATGTTTTTTTTAATTTAAGAAAACTAGAACATAATGTATACAAAATTATTAATAATTCTGATGAAAACATAAATACCATTATTTTATAAATTTTTTTTGACGAAATGAATTTAATTTTTAGTTAATTATGTGTATATTATCTTAGGGAAAATTTCTGATATTATTCAGAATTAGTATATTATAGGCAAACATAGAAAAATAATGAATTTACAAATGTTTTCACCTTTATAAAATTATCATGATATGAGAATTAATTAACATTTTATGAAATTTTTATACAATAAAAATATATTTAATATATAATGGAATATATTTAAAACTATATTTTCGAAAATAGAAATCTATATTTAATATTTTGTACATTTAATTATTTATATTAAAAAAACTATATTTGATTCTTCCCTTTCAATTCTGTGTTCACAAGATTAAACTATATTTTGATTTAGTTTAAACATCTAATAATTCTAAATTAATTTAAAATAATCATATTAATTTCACAGGATTCAATATTAGGATTGATTTTGGTATAAATTATTAATTAGGTTTATTCGATCAATTTTGAAAAAATTATTTTCTACCTTTTTTGAGATCTTTTTTAAATGTAATATCTTCTAATTATGGGAAATTTGTATTATTAAATTTATTAAGTATTCTGAATAACATAAAAAAATTTAGGTATTGAGGGTAAATAATTTTTTTTCTTAATGAATACTTACGATGGTAAAAAAATATTCTGCATGGTTAAGGGTATGATGAGTTAAAAGGGATAAAAATATAGAAATAATGACTGACGATGATAAAAAGAACAAGAATAAATCACTTATGTGGAATATATTTCATCCTTAGACATAATTTATTTTAAAATATAATAATTTTTACCAATTTTACCTGATAAATACATATATTATTTTAAAAAAAAATTCTAGTATTTACTTGATTTCTATCCACCCCACTTATAAAAGCTCACCTCGCATCACAAACTATAAAAACATTTTGAGGCAATTAGAACAACAAAGCCTAAAAAATACCACCCCAATAGTCTTTTTGTTAAACTTTATGCATGTTCATCACAAAATACGACATCAAGAAGTGTTAATGTGTATGCCAAATAAGGTTACCAAAAGAGGAGATATTTATTACTACCAATCTTTTTATAGTTCCTTTATTCTGAAACCGAAACCAAATATATAAATAACCATCATAACAAAATTAATTAATTTTATTTACCATAATGAAGTGTTTTTAAGATAATGTTATATGCATTTTCTATCTCATTTATAAAATATGTAAAATGACATTATTTTTCATTCGTACGTACATAGAAACCTCTCCACAAAGTAGTGTAATCCACTTTACATCGTGAATTTTCATATATGGTATCAAATATGGTATCAATAAATATATTTAATATTTTTTCAATAAATAAAATTAAGTAAATTTTTATTCATGTTATTTAATGTTTTGAATCATGTTTTCTTTATTATAGGGATTTTATCAAACATTATTAAAACCATAGTGGTTTATTTTATAATCACACAATTATTCAAGATTTTTCATGATTGAATTTAAATTATAGGTATTATATTAAGATTATCCTCCTAAACCCCATATATTTTCTCCACTTTGGGTTATTTTTGTAGTTCCTATGTTTTCTTTAATAATTTTCCTCTATTTGGTAATAAAATACTGATTGAATGTTTTTAGGAAATAAGATCCTTATTTATTTTTAGGTTGGTAATATTTATCTCCCATGTCCATGTTTTAAAATTGGTTTTTTTAGAAATAATTGAATTTTTAATAATTTTTTTTAAAATATATTTATTTTATTTAAAAAAATTTAAAATTTATATTTTTTATGTTTCATAATCATTCATTTTCAATACATTTAAGAGTGTTAAAGGAATTTTCCTTTTAACAAATAAATAATAAATGACTATTCCCACCACCCAAAAATTTATTCACTTTGAAAATGAATTTATAAGATTTGATGGATTTTCAAATAAAAAACAATTTCAATTTTTCTTTGGATTACTATTTTTCACATGAAAATGATATGTCGTCAGTTTTAAAAATTATGAAATTAAATATGGTAATGATTAATAAATTTGTTTTTTCAAAAATCATACAAAATAATTAAAGAAAAATATTTTAAAAATATAACCTATATTTTCCACTATAATTATTTATATTATTCCCATTATATTAAACACTCATTTTGTATAAAATAAATATCTTCAATCAATGAGGACTGGTCTATATATTATATCTTATTTTGTGGATATTTAATTTCTTGTGATCAAGTTCTCCATAACTCTCCATTATTCTTTAGAAATGTTATTATATTTCATTAATATTTTTTGTTATGGATAAATATATCATTTAACTATTTATATAACCATATTCCATTTCTATATGTAGTGTTAGTCGAAGGACTCTTGTTATGAAATTATCCACAATTTCTAGGGAAATAATTATGTATCATATGATTGGTTCAATATGGATATTTATCAATTGATAAATAATTTGAATTGTGTTTTATATTTTTGATTTAATATATGAGTAATTGGTGGAAATATATAAGTAATTTTTGGGGTTCTGTTTCAGATATCCCCACAACACAGCAACAATTATAATGAGACAAAACAGAATGTATTTTACACCATTTATGATGGCCCATATAATTATAATGTCATGGAATAAGGCCATGATTGCAATTAACATGTATTGGAATAAGAGTCAAATGGAATGGGACATGATGTATTGGAAAGTTTCCTGGATATTATGATCTTTTTTCTGAAATTATTCTTATAGTTCATTAATATTTCTTTTTTTTTTCAATGTTATTATATTATTGATATTTTCCATGATTATATTTTGTAAATCAATCCGGCTATTAAATGGATTATTTATCGATTATTTACTCTCCTCTATTATTTATTACTTATATACTTGTGATATCTTAGATTATATTCTTCGATTATCAAGTCACTAAACTCACACATTATTATTTTTTCTCATTCACCATGAGATGAATAAGGAATCGTTGAATGATGTTCAAGGATGAGATTGATTTTTTTATTCATTCTTCTATATTTCACTGTAACATGGAAATTAAATATATATATATATTCCCAAGCCTACTAACCATATTTTTCATTCGTTTTTTAATAAAATTTATCATGTACCAATACAATATTGTTAAACCCATCCCTATGTTACAAGGTTCAGTGTTATTACAATTTTAATCAAAGGAGTTTTACTTTTACCGATGTAAGTTATATTTTATAATAACACCATTAAGATATATAGTTAAATGTTCTATAATTTATGTATATTTTCAAGTTATACCATAATCTTCTTGATGGTACAAACACATTACATGTGTAATATTATTTATAGATGGAACCTAGCTAAATAAAAGTAAGTCATATAAACACCCATATTCAATTTATGTATTTCCTATTTGAGAAAATTAACATAGAGAGTTTTAGATCTAATTAGATCATAGAAATATTGTGAAACTAAGCTTGGTTTTGAAAAATAACCTTGCATTTATGGAGGAAAATTTTATTCTAAAACACTATTAACCATTTTTGGATCACTTTGTTAAATAGAATCTATAACATCCTAAGTTTTTATGTATCATTTCTGTTATGTTAATATAATATTTAAATGAATTATTTTCAAGAATTACAGGAATTATTCAATTTTTATTGATACTTTGACTCTAATACATGAGAATCCTATAACATAAAAGTCAACAAACCAATTATTAGAGATTTTAAGAGAGTACCCCAAGGGTTGACCATAGGGAGAGAGAGATTCCCATAGGGATACCATGTATAAGGGTCTCAATGTGCGTGTTTTTGTTATTGAATCATGGAATCCGTGTTTATCCTTGTAATTAATCACCAGAAAACAATTTTATTTGATGTGGGATGAAATCATAAATCGTAGGATGTGGTCTCGACCATCTATTCGTGATCTGGTTCGTCCAATTCATCCACTTATTCTCATAATATTTTTTCATCCACATATCATATTATTTTATAAATTGATGGATGAGATCACGATTGATGGATGGATTCGATCTGAGACATCTATCTCTATAGTAGTCAACTTCATCTTGGAGTCGAATAACCCAAAAACCTCAATGCATCCCTCATCCTCTATTTTATCATCTACAATATTCATTACCATGTCCCAAAAAATAAAACATGTATCAAGATATTTGATCATCATATAATTAATAAAAATAATAATCCATACTCAGGTCATGTATTAGTTCCAGCTATGATATGTCAAATATTAATAAAAATATCTGAACAATATGAACATCAATGAAAAATGATCCCCCATAGTGTCAACACCAAATCAAAAAAGATTGAATCACATAGAAAATTTATATATATACTCAATCGTAGAAATTCTAGTGCCATGGAATCTGAATGGATTCTTTTGGTTTAAAATCTTCGTGATGATATGTATAACACACACACACAGACATATATATATATATATATATATATGTATATATATTTATATATATATATATCTTTTTAAACCAATATGAATTTTCTCCAATTGGGCATACTTTGCCTTTAACTATTAATCCAAAACCTGTATTAAATCATTCTTCAAAAAGTTAATAATCCAATATAGATTTCCTTCCTCCATTTATCAAACTAATACAGGCTAAAAAATTTATAGTAATATATTTTATTACTATTAAATGGAGATAGATCTCTTTGAATTATTTGACACATGTAACACTATACCATCCTCTCATGCCCAAAAAAATCATAAGGTCATTATTACTTTTCCATTTAGATAAGGAAATGGACTCTATTACTTTATGTTTTTTATTTTTTAAATATTTTAAATAATATTTTTATATATGTTCTAGGTTCAATTTTAATGAACTTGTACGAAGGATTAATTTTAATTTTGATTTTTTAAAATTATTTCATTAGATTTATAATTTATGTAAGGGATCGATTATTTATATATAATTTTATGAAATTTTATTTTTAAATGAAATTTATATTTTTAAATATTACTTTTATTTATTTTTAAAATAAATATATGTGTCTATTATCATGTCATTCAAATTTATCATGAATTTTTATTTTCAAATTTAGTTCTATAGTGGGTTTTATTTTAATTTGAGTATATTTTTTAAGAAGCTTTTTTATGGGAACTACATTATGTGAAGATTTAAATTATAATTTCAATACTTTCTGGGTTTTAATTTGATTTTATCATAATCTGTGTGTTTTTATTTCAATGATATCATTTATTATGTGTTTTTAGAAAATATTTTCTTTTGGGTATTAAATACGTGCATTTTTTATGGGAAAATAATTTATATATTCATGGATTCTATTTATATAATAATATCTGTCTATTACATAATACTAGTGTCATTTTATGCGTGTACCGGTTTAACATTTTTTGAGTTTTTAATTTTACATGCATATGAATTAAGAAATTAATTCCTTTATAGGATGTTTTTTAATGTGGATTCATTGAGTTTAAAGAATACATGAATGTTAATTGTAATTTAATTATCATACTCTATATTTAATTATTTACTGATGGGGATGAGATTCAATTGCTTCATGTTTTCATATGAAAGAATATATATATATATACATTGTTTTGTATGTTAATATGTTTTCATGTTTTCTAAAAGTAAATCTTTTAGGGAAAATAAATATGTAAAGAAGGAATTAAATATTTCTATAAAATTTTGCACATTAATATTTAAAATATGGTTGGAAATTAGGGATTGAACCCATAGATAAGAATGTGGGTAGGCCTAAGACAACCTTCAATATTCTATGTGTCTTCAATGAATTTTTAAAAGCATACATATTATTTTTAGAAAAATCTCTAGTGTAATTATCCATAAATTTTTTATCGTAAATAATTTGAATGTATTAATATATTTTAATGAATAAAAAATTTAATTTATATGTTGAAAAAATTATTTCCATAATTATTTTAATGGTATTATCAAATGTATTTTAAAACCATTTCTTAAAATTTTATTAAAAAAAGATTTCATAAAGGGTATTTTACTATTTTCAAAACCCCTTACTGGGAAATTTATGGATAATCCCTTGATTAAAATGCATTTCAAAGTTATCATTAAATTTCTTGGATGATCTTATATGGAGTTAAATAACATAAAGAAAAACAATTATTACAACTATGATAAAGTTAAAGTTGTTATCTAATTCTCCAGAAGATATTCTTTGAATGTTTATCATTTGTATAGAGGACAATGTATTTATCAGTTATGTTTTTAAAAAATACATATATATTTTCAGAATTTAACACATACGTTTAGGTTCAGGGTGTTATATATTGTTTCAATGGAAATTTCTAGATAAATTCAAAATATTAGAACCCAGCTTTATGATAGGCATCTTATCTTTATAAAATCATATAATTTGAAATTTTTCAAATTGAAGGATGGAGATACAAAAAAAATGTTATCTCTTCCAGATGAGTTACTTGTTATGATCATCATGAATGATTAATCATAATATGTTCTTTCTTATGATTCTATGAGACTTACCTACATAAATCATTATAACATATCTCATACACCTGACATACCTTGATCCTATCATGGATCGTGACTTGTTTACTATTCCCTCACATTGATGCATCATTACTGTCATAAAATATTTGTAAAATATCATTGAAGGAATTATTAAATTTATTACCTTATCCAAAAAACATGATGTACTTCCATATTTTTACAGAGTTGTGGAAATGGGAAACCACTCTGCATCATGCATGTGTCAACATTTAAGTTTATGTTTTCAAGGAAGAATCTATGATGATATTGAGACAATAAAATACGAGTAAATTATACTATATTATTGGAATAATTTTCCATCTAAACAGTAGAGTTTTTTAAAACATCCAGTTTTATAATAACAATTTTATGATGTACACTTCAACACAACCCCACTTGGACAAGATGCATATGGGAATGATATGTAGTAGAATTTGAATCATCCATGAACATAACTATCAAGGGATGAAATTCTATATTTCGTATAGTTTACCAATGTTACAGAGCTTAGTGATATGGTTACCAAGACAGAATCTTGTGAAGTAGTATCCAAGGAAAATGTTTGAAAAGTTTGATCATGAAAAAAATTTTAGGGCACAATACAGTAAATGGGGGGAGAATATAACATTTCAAGTGTGTATGAATCTTTTTTTATTAAATAATATAGTTAAATGACATTTTTATTATAATGAATGTAATGGTGAAAAATTTATTGATACTTTGACTCAAATATATCATAATCATACATTATTTAACTCAACTAACCTACTATTAGTTATCGTGAAACAACCGGAGCTCCATTGAGAAATACAAAAAGATCGAATGAGTAACCCGATTACTCTAGTTCATCCTTATTTAGAATGGTTGACGAAATTAAAATAGAAACAAATATATGAATAATAGGAGTATATAACACCCATTTTCAATCAGTAAATTAAACTATAATTTTTTATATGCGTTTACGATGTTCTTAGATGTAGGTATTTATAAAGATTTTTAGTCTGACCATTATGAAATATAATTGTAATAATTTTTAATTTAATGGGTAGAGAGACATATAATAACCATTGGTAAAATAATATATGAAAAAAATATATATTAATGAAGCCTTATTAACTTTTAATTGTTATTATTTCATTGTAAAAAATTATATTAAATTATTTTTGGAAATCAAAATGGTTATCTCAGAATGAAGAATATATTTTCTCAAACTACTAACATATGAATCTTATTAATAATAGTAAAAATGGAAATAAACCAAAAAATAAGAATAATCCCATCTGGAGGATAAGTCTAAATTAGAATGATAAAATGTAATAAAAATAGATAGAATACAGATATAAAAGGAAATAAAAGAGTCATCATGTTAGGATGAAAGATATCATCATTAGAACCAGCATTCAAATTTTTTTATTTTCTGAAAAATTCAAATAGTCATTAATATATTCGCACTTAAATATAAATAATTTGTTTAGAATTATTTCCAATTGGATGTTTTAATTTTTATCCATAATTTTAATAAACAAATAAAAAACATTGTCTTTCGATAAAAGTGATTATTAAGTCTTATTAGTTGTTTTTTTTAATATATTGAAGTTTATTAATATGTAATAAAAAAGTTTATAAAAATTATATATAGAAAAATATATAACATAGTACGTAGTTTCTATTTTCATTTATTTAGAAAAAAGTGGCAAACCATTGCCTTTTTGGGAATACCACAACATGTTGGAGGACCCATGGGGAGTCAACCCCAGTGGAAGGCATCATCCAAGCCAAGTGGAAAAAGAATAGCTCATGCAAGGAGTGCATGTGAATGGCAGAGAGAACCTGAGGGTAGAGAATTTGGTGGGAAAGATGCCCATAGGGAGCCCTGGTATAAGGCTTGCAATGTGTTTCCTTGTGATATTGAAACATGGAATCCATGTTTTCCCTTATAAGGAATTACTCGAAACCAATCGGTTTTGATGTGGGGTGAAATTAGAAACCATGGGATGTGATCTCAACCATCATTCTAAAATATGTATTTTTCAAGCTTCCTGGTTCATCTCATGATTTTTCCCATCCATGTAACATCCATTTTTATAAATTGACGGATAATATCATGATATGTGGCTATATTCGATCCAATTTTCAAATATTTAAACATGTGGCATTCAAATTGGTGTTGTCCTAACCAAAACACTCAACACAGACCAATTCATCCATTATTTCTTACAATGTCCTCTCACAATGTCTCAAAAAATCGAAAGAAAATCTAGTTATTTTATCATCATACAATAAAATAATGATAATACTTACCTGATTCATTTTAATTGTTCCCACTATCATAAGACATGGATAAATAAAAATTTCCAAACACTATCACCGTGAATGAAAACTGATCATCCACTAATTATCTACCAAAATAGAAAAGTTTTTATCACATAATAAATGTATTGATTTTCAAAGGATTATATTTTTTAATTCCAAAAAATCCCACTAGATTTTTTATTTGTTTCCTATATCTATGATAAAATATATAAAATATATATATATATTTCTTTTATTTTAAACCAATGTGACATTTTTTTTTGTTGGAAGTAGTTTTAATTCCACTCCTAATCTAAACACAACATTAAATAGTTCTTCAAAAATTTGATAAAAAATATATTTTCATCATTGGTTTATCAAAATAATACTTCATAAAAAGTATGTGTTATAAGATTTTGTGTCTATAATGGGTAATAGATCACTTCCAATAATTTGATACATTCAACCCTATACAATCCTCTCAAATCTAGGAAAACCAGTAGACACATTATTCTTTTATATTTTGATAAGCTAATGGATTCTATAGTTCTATGTTTTTTATTTTACAAATTGTTGGAAATAAGAATTTATATATGTTTTGAATTCAATTTTAATGATCTTGTAAGGAAGTTAAATTTTATTGAAAATTATTTCATTATTATTATAATTTATGAGAGGGATTGATTATTTATATTTCATTTCACTTAAATTCTCATGGTAATGGAAATTATTCTTTTAAAATATTAATTTTGTTTGTTTTTTCAAATAAATATATGTGAATATTGTCAATTTATTCAAATTGATCAAGAAACAATATTTTCAAATTTATTTCTATATGGGTTTTACTTTTGATTTGAGTTTAAATTTTTAAGAACATTAAACAATGTAATTACTTGATCTTAAGATTTTATTTATCATTTCAATTAATTTTTTTCTAAATATTATTCCATCAAAATCATTATATTTATATTTCAAAGATATCATTTCAAGTGTATTTTATAAAATATATTATGTGTTTTGTAATAATGACTATTATTTGATTGGTCCAAATCAATTACACATGAATGGATTTCAAATATATTATATGATATGGCCATTATCATTTGTGACATTTCATGCATGTACCAGTTTAATTTTTTTGACTTGTTTTGTGCATATGCACCGAGTAATTAATTCCTCTATGGGGAATTATTTTCAATGTGGAATCAATGAATTTTAAGAATAAACGAATAATAATTATATTTTGATTAACATTCCATGTATTTAATTAATGTATGAAGGTGATGAAATTTAGTTTCTTCAAGTTTTATTATGAAGGAATATATATACATATATAAACATTTAAATTAATATTACAATGTTATCTTGGTTTTAAAAAAATTGAAAACTCCAGTGATAATATATATGTCAATAAAGAATAATTTTTTTTATAATTTGGCCATTGAATATTTTAAATATGTTAGTGAATTGGGGGGTTAAAAAAATCTATTAAGAAAGTGGGTTGGCTTATGATATATTTCAATTTTTCGAGTGGCCGTAATGTTTTTTAAAGGATGCATATTGTTTTTCCAAAAATCAATGGATAGTTTTTAACGAAATATTTGAGTGTAAGTAATTTTAAATTATGAAACTATTATTAACACATAAATAATTACTATGATTTATTAAAAGGTTATTTATAAAATATTTTGATGGTATTATTAAATGAATTTTAAATCAATTTCTTAAATGTTATTTTCAGAAGAGGATTTCAATAATAGTATTTGAATATTTATAAAACCCTTTAATGGGTAATTTAATTCTCATCCCCTGTTAAAATATTTTTCACAGTTATCTTAAAATTTATAAGGTCAGAACTGTTGGAGTTAGATAATGTGATGAAAATTGTTTTATTTTATTATAACACTTAAAATTATATCATGTTGTCTAATTATCCATAACCTAATACATAAATGGTCCTCATTTGTTTAAGAAGTGTGTATTTTAATGTGATCATAAAATTAAATACACATATTTTTTTGAACTGAACTCGGAAATGTGGGTTTGGATAATTTAAAAATCCCCAAAAAATTAATGAAATTATTGATCTATTAGTAGTCGGTAAATGGATAGAGTCCCCTGATAGGATATTGTTGGAATTGGGAAATATTGAAAATGAAAAAAGTTATTCTAACATTGTATTATTTAATGAGAGATGTTTATTTTTGTTTATTATTGATCTATAATACTAAAGATGACATTGAAGTAATAATACTAATGGAATATAGAACATATAATGCTATACTCTTTTAAAAATAATTTCCTCAACATAAATTTCTTAAAATGTAGAGGATTTTCCTCAGCCTAAAACATAAGGAAAATGAAATTGAAGCATAATATAATTCTAAAGTAACAAGATTATCATGGAATGAAATATTCTACATAATTAATATTGATATAACTAATGGGTATTTATTTGATGGGATAAATCCTAAAAGTCAGTAGAATATTGTCTCCCAATGTTTTCATCATTTGATAATATAGTATCATGTTCCATAATGAAAGAGAATGTATTTTCATGGTGATATATTTTAATGGGAAATCAAACAATAAAGAGGTCTAATAGGAACTAAGGAATAATAAATGTATGAAATAAAAAGAAAAGAAACATGGGAATTCCATGAAGTGGTAATTTCGGAAATAAACATCTTTATAAATGATTAATGAGAAAGAGAGTTTAGTAATATTGGTGAGATGAGGTCCATATGGATCATTAATATAAGAAGAGGAATGAATCCATTGTAATCCAATTAATTTAATATTGTGATATTGGAATTATTAAAAAATAAACTATAATCCACAAGGTAACTTTCAAAAAATGTTGAAAAAGGGGTAAGGTCATGCTTAAAAGATTATTATATGTTAATTTTATGTTCCCAAAGATGTTTCGTAAGATACTTTTTTATAAACTCAAATTTACCTAATGTATTATTTGATATTAGATCTTTACACTATTGTTTCTTCTATTATTTCATGGAACATTATATCATTCCCTAACACCCAAATAATGGAGTTCTAAAATTCATAATCTTTGTGAAAATAATATTTTTATAGGAATACATTACTCGGTTTCTGTTATAATTTATAGATTTACCCTATTTTTAAAAATAGATATTAAACATGTTTGAATTTTATAAAATTCATTGAATTAATTTTAATTTAATGTATAATAAATAAATAATTTCAAGGATAATAACATTATGAATCATGATGGAGGTGTGGAATCCATTTTATTTAGTAGGGTGACTATATTATCTGAATATTTGAAGAACCCACCACCACTAACAATCCTTAATGAAATTATTATAGAAGAAGAGAAGAAGAAACCCATTGATGTAAAAGGTATCTTTTTATTGAAATATATACCAATTGTGGTGAATTATATTGATGTGTATCCTAAAGAGATTTGGGAAAATCCACTAGGTTCTAATTTTGATATTTTCATTAAGCTCTTCCATAATATAAACCAATATCTAATACTCCCAAAATAATAGAAGCCGTGTAATTAGTCCAATGGAAGAAACCATTATAAGTGTTCCGTAATAAGGGACTCATTATCCATATTGATTGACCTTTAATATCCACTATTATTTTTGATAAGAATAAGGATGACTCTATGAGATTTTTCATCGATTATAGGGAGATAAATACCACTACAATAAAAAAAAGTATCATCTTAATGACATTAATGATTAATTTTATCAACTTAAAGTACCTAAACATTCTAAAACGATTGATATTTGTTTTGGGTGTCATTAATTGTGAATAATAAAGGTAAATATTCAAATAATGGTATTTATTTCAAGTTACAGAAATTATTAGTATATAAATTACTTATTTCACCCTCTATTTTTATAAATTTGAGTAACATAGTACTTGTATATTATTGTGATAAATTTATTTTTCATTTTATTATTTACATATTTATATACTCTAAAATCCATGAAGATAAAAAACATAATTGATATTAACTCAAGAAACATTCAGAGATATGGAATTATTTGGGAAATTTATTATTTTTAAATTCTTGCATTATAATGTTTTTTCCTTGGACAAATTGCCTACAAGGATGGAATATTTTTCGGTCCTTTAAATATATAGATAATTATAGAATTTACCACACCAATGAACATAATGAAGATACATAATTTCATTGTATTCATTTATGATTGTAATTTTTTTCTTCCAAAACATTCTTGATTAATGATCCCATTAGCCATGATAACATGGAATGGAGTCAATGTTTTATTTTTTGAATAATTTAAAATGTTTATTTAATATTTGAAGAGGATATTGGTGAATTCATCGACACTAATATTACCATTGAGAAGGGATGGTTATGTGAAGAATATTTATGCATCATAGAAGGTAATAAAATGCATCCTTTTGAATAATTAACTATTAAATTCTTATAAAACAATATAGTTATAGATTTATGAGTGGAATTATGAAACCCATTATCTTGGTTTTTCTATCGAAATCTTTTCCCTTATGCTATGGAGGCATTATATATATGCTTAAATATGTTAGATATGTTTCATAATCAAATGTATTAAATGAAAATTTTCACAAAGGTCATTACATAAGACAAAGAAGATTATTACAGATACTCAAAGACTATGATTCCTCAATACAATAACTCCATTGGAAGGAAAACAACAAGGGGGATTCATTAAGTAGGAGAGAGAATAGAGTTATAACTACTGTGGGTATTGTAAAAGACAATTTATTAATATATTTAGTAAAGTGTTATTTAGAAATCATTAAGAATGGAAAACATCAATCATTTAAAAATGATTATAATATTTTCGTCATTGGAGAAGATAATAAATTCCATATTTATGATTAATCTTTACAAAAGAAAATGAAAGATCCGAATTATGTGAAATTTGTAGGCTTTGTTTTTGAAGATGGTGTGCTGAAATTTAAAAATATAACATATGTACAATCAATTCCTAAGCATAAATGGGAGTTAATAGATGAATCACAGAGCATAAATTTCCATATACACCATGGTAACACTAAGATGTATACAGATTTGATTGAGAAAAATATCTCAGAACATATAATGTTAGAAATTGATGAATATGTATCTAGAAGGTTGGTTATTTAATAGGTTATGTCTAGAGACAATATCCTAAAAGATTTTTGTAAACCTCTATATATTCCATTATTCATGTGGGATTATATTATTGGGGACATTGTCATTAGATTAACAAAAACACATCAAATGAATGTTGTTTTATAGTTTATTATTTTTTGATTTTCTATTTCTATACATTTCATCTCTATAAGGGAGGATCTACCTCATTGGTATCAATATGACCCTATGTAGGTGAATTTGTAAGACTTAATGGGACATCTATTTTGATAGAATCTAATAATGACACTCAATTTACAATGAATTTTAGGAAAATTATTCCAAATGATATAGGAACAAAGACAAAGATGATCATTTCTAATCATCATTAGAAAAATATATATTCCAAAAGTTCTTTTAAACATTATATAATAGGATTTTGATTCCATTACTTGAAATTCTTGGTCTGAGGGACCCATATTTTCCAGTAATATAAATTAAGTATAATAATTTCTTGTATTTAAGTATTTAAATGTAACCATATGATAAAATGTATTTGAAAAGAGTTTATTAAATTTTTGTATATAATGATGGTGAAATGAATATTTTAGTTTCAAATTTTTTAGGAGAAAAAATTGAATGGGAGTAGTATTCATTATCGTATCAAGGAATATAAAATCAGTAAAAAGTGTTAAACTGTTAACAAATGGGTGGATTTTGAATTTAATGTAGTTTATCATATTTTCTTGAATTTATATACATGAAAGTGTCTTACTAGGTTTGAAAAAAAATGGAAACTATGTCTGAGAATCACTGAGCATTTTGAGCTATTGTAATGAATTATAAATATGTCTTACTCTTTGGTAATGCCACCAACCCTCTTTAAAATTAATGGGGTGTTTTACATTTCATGTTTTATGAAGTATATAATAATCCCAATTCATTTAATCACCACTAAAAATATATAATTGGATATTAATTTCTGTTATAAGTAAGAACCAATCTAGATTCATGACATGGAGAACATGTGTTGCAAAATAGAACGACTCAACAAGTATTGGTACATTGGAGAAATAAAAATATATAAGAGGAAGTTTGGGAATTTGATAAAGTTATGATGAATAAATAGAAAATTATTATTATGTTGTTATTTTTTTTAATTATTGAGGAATAATTGTTTTTGGGGTTATGTGACACACAAGCTTCAGTTTTGTTAATTATGTATTTCATTCAAAATAATATGTAGGAGAATAAACATGACATTATTAAATAATTTTATGAACACCTAAATTATAAATTATAAAAAATATAATTTTGTGAAATTAATTTTCATTCATAATTTAGAATGTCAATATTTCTATAGGAATAATTTTAGATATTTTTTGGAAGTTGTTAATTTTCAGATGAACTGTGAAAAATAAAAAAAATCAATCATGATCACTTTAATGTATATTTAAATATGGAATAATCAATTTAAAATTATGAATATTTTTTTGAACAAATATATATAATAATTGATATAATTAATTTTAAAATATAATATTTAAATTATTAGTCTATATTTAGAATTTTGAAATTCCATGTAATGTTTTTATTAAAATAAAACCATTTTTGGTTCAGCTCTATTAATCATGTTTTAAAAAGGTTCCATTATGTTTTTGATTGTCTTATGATAAATATGATTAAAATTTTATTGTAAAATGTATAATTAATTCTGTTGTATTAAATATTTTATGAAATTATGGTATAATGTTTTATTATGCTTACTGAAACATTTTTCTAAAAACAGGTTTCTATGAGATTAAGAAACAGATATTAAAATAAATTTCTTCTAATAATAGGAATTTACTCAATAAAATGAATTCCATTTTTATAATCATAATGAATAATTCTAGGTAATGAGGAAAAAAATATTTTATTCATAGTGATTAATTTCCATAATAAAACATCATCACCTCATTTAAGGGTTGAATGAGTTAAAATGGTTACTAATAAAGGGATAAGGCATAAAGATAATATAAAATCATTTAAGAAATCACATTATTTTTATTTCAAACATAAACATATAATCTATGAAACAATGAAAATTTTCCAACTATTGAAATGAGTATGACATAAATTATATAATAAAGGTTTGAGTACATACATGTTGTCAACCCAACACACATATAAAAGGGAACCTCCTCTCCACTATTCACTACCCTTCTTGGTGTAATAATAATTAAAAATAACATCAAAAATAAATTCCAAAATAAATTTTTCTTTCCTTAGAAGTTATGTTATTATAAAAATACCACTTTAGCAAGTCTTAAGGTGTATGCCAAAGAGGTTACCAAAAAAGTGAAATTTTTTCTTTCTAATATTATATATGTTACTTTTTTTAAACCCAATAAAATATGAAATAAAAATTTTAAAATAATAAAATAACTATTTATAACATATTATATGTTATTATGTTCATTTTATGACATATTCTATCTTATTTTCATCCATTTTCAAATGAATATTTCACTCAATTGTACGTATGGTCTATTATCTCTCAATATCATTGTGAGTCATTTTTCATAACCTGTTTATAGGGATAGTTATAAAAGAATAATTAATAAATTGATATGATAATCAAGAAAAAATTATAATTCATTAAATTTTATATATATTCTATCTTCTTACCGTTCAAATTTTTTTAATATGTTAAAATCAATAATGCGTACATGTGGAATACCACCTCCATGAATTGATTTGATTCATTTTTAAATTACCACAATGCATTGATGACTCTAAAATTGTACATAACGAATAAAAAATACCTTCATTTCATTATTAACATTATAGATACAATATAATGACATAATAAAACATTTATACGCAGTAAAATAAAATTTTAATTTTCTAGAAATTAACTAATCTAACTTATATAGTAAACATTATTATGTACTATACAATGAAAAAATGCCATATGTTTTTAAAGGATGATAAAAATACTATTTTGATGAAACATGACATTAATGTTTTATTTGATAAATTATAATGGTATATTTCTAGATATATAATGTGTTTGACCAGGTTGGAATCTAAGGTAATGTTTATACCACTCAATTCCCCTCCATTTACAAATTTGTTATATTATGCACATAATATTTTTATATTGTGTCCTTAGTGATTAATCGACATATTATATAAAATGTAACTCTTTATTTATTAAATTTAATTTTTTAATTCAATTTTTATCAATTAAGGTGATTTAATTCAATTGTTATTAGAGATGTAATAGTTTTTTATAGTCTTACTCTTCTTTAAGATTTTTCATGATTAATTCTTTTAGAAAAAATATATAATCTTTATATTCTTAAAAGTCAAATATTTTATTATCTTATGGTGATATTTTGTTTTCCCAATTTTTATTTTAAATTTTTTCTCAATGGTACAACAAGTCTATAATAATTCAGTTAAGAATAAACAAGTTCATTTCGTCATTTAGTTGGGGAATATTTATCTTCCAGGTCTAAATTCCAAAAATTATTTAAGATTTTTTATCAATACAATAATGTTTAATAATTGGTTTTCTAAAAAAAATCTCTTTATTTAATAAGCTTTAAAATGATAAACATAACTATGTTCTCTTCAAGTGGTTTTTTCCTTTTTACAAAAGTGTCATAGTAATGATCTATTTAGTGCATATGAAAAAAAACTATTTTCCTACATCAATGAATATTATTTCCAATTTATATTCAATTATATGTTACCATTACATTTCATTGAAAATTAAATTTCCATTATTATATGAATTTTTATATTTTTTTAAATGTAAATTGAATTGTTTTTAAAATGAAGAACATATTTTTAGAATTTATTTATTTATTTTTCATTACTGAGAAGTGGAAAAATACATTTTGATAGTTCATTTTAACATTTCTCTTCATTTTAAATTTCTAATTGTTGAAATATTTTTTTATTATAAAATAAAATTTATAATGAATTTGTGGTATTATATTTTCTTTTTCATGTTTATGGATTATACTATATTGGAATAAGGCCTTGATAGTAAGGACCTTTATATATTATATGGAGGCCTTAATGGTAATATCATGGAGCTTAATAATATTTATTCTTCTATTAAAATTTCAGTTATTATTATCCATGAAATTCTATTATTGACATTCTTTATGGATATATTTTGATACCCACGATATTGATTAAATGTAATATAGAATTATTTATTCCTCTAACTCGCATTTTAACTCTTATATAATCATGGTAGCTTAATAAATAAGATTTCACTTAAAGATACCTATAATTCACACATTATTGTGCTTTCATTTCCTCAATAAATAAAGAAAGAATCATTAAATTATTTTTAAAAGTGTAATAATGTTTTTCATATTCTATTTTGTTTCTACTATATAATGAGGAAATAATTTTTGAATATATCCCTAACGACTCATAAAATGACTGGTCCTTTATATTATGATCCCATTCATCTGTTACTAGTATAATAAAGTCAATACAAAATCTATGATATTGGAGTCATTTTCGTTAGATTCTGAGAAATATTAGATGTAATATTTTTCACTAAAAATGGTCTCTCATTCTAATTTAGACTCAATATGAGAAATATGTGTATAATTTTCACCTACATGGGTGTCTTAAGTTCCATCATGGGTAAAGCCTACACATCATACCCCACCTAGTATTCACCAAAATGTTTTTCCCAATTCAACCAATCTCTAGGGGGCTCCTTAAAAGGCATTTTTTATTTCAAATAAATTAAAAATAGAAGCTCTAAAAAAATAATTAAATATCAAAATTTAACTTCAATTAATTACCTAGAACCCCATTCCATTTCTCATTTTTAGAAATCCTTAAATTAAATCTGGCTAATCAATGTATATTATCAAACACCTCCAATTGAAATTAACTATATAATTTTCTATAAAATTTTTAATGATGAAAAAAACAATTGAATTATAAATAGGTAAATCATTAAACCAAACTTAATTAATCAAATCAATTAGAAATCATGGGACATTTTATGAATCAACACATGTAACATCTCTCTATGTGATGAAATGATTGATTAATTCTCTATTATACCTCCTTAATTTAAATGAATATAATAATCCTAATAGTTGCATTAAAATTAATATATTTAATTCAAAACTTCCCTAGCGACATTGATTTATACCAAGAATGTGATAGCAAGGCGCACACACATAGTTTTCATACCAAATAAAAATCTATAATCTCATTTATTCTTTTTTCCCATCATATCAAATTCATATTAATGAAATCAATATAATATTTTTTAAGATCGAACCCCCACATTGCCATTTTTCATAGAAAACATTAACATATCCACATGTTCACTCCCTGATAATTGAAGTCTAATGACTAGAACAAATAGTCTAAATGTATTTCATGGGTAATTATTTAATATTTAATGGATCTCAAAAGATATATTAATATTATACAATTTTTAATAATCATATACAATAAAAAACATTAATTCAGTCATAAAATAAATTAAAAATATTCCCAATAATTTTTAACAAATTCGTGTGACAAAACAGAACACAAACTAAATATAAAGTATTAATAAAATAGTGTAATAAAAATTAAATATTTAAAATGAATTTATTGAAAAAAATGAGTGATTCCAAAACAACAATAAATCATCTCCATGATATCATTTTCTCCACTACAAAAAATGGATTCTTCCTCATAAATGCATTAGAGTAGATTAAATTTTTATAGACCAGAGATGTGGTTGTCAAATGTGGGGTATATAGTTTAGGTTAAAACCACTATGTTCCAATGTCTCTCTTGGTTTTTAGAATGATTATATGTTAATTATCTATTAATATATAATGTGTTAAAGATACAATCCCAATTAAAATTAATACACATAATAAAAATTATGTGCTTACCATGCTACCCAAAAAGAATCTTATCTATATTAAAAATCACTAGAGAAGAATATATATTCTATCAATGTGTGTCATTTCCCAACATAAGGCTCAAATAGTCTCTCAAACATCTATACTGTGAACTCAATTATATAGAAATAAATTACAATTCACATCCCATCAAAAGGACATACCCATGGTAAAAATTGATTTTTTGTCAATTGCATAGAGATCCTCATTATATCATAACCTATCAAAAGGAATATCTTAACACATTACCAAACCCATATCTAAAATACTATATAAAAAATTACTTGGAGAATAATATCATTTCTCTACAAATCACAAGGAATATCTCATCACATTACTAACCCCATATATCATATAATATAATAACTTCACTTAAAGATTACCCTACAAATTAGTTAAAAACACATCTCTTTCATTTCAATGATAGATATATCTAAATATAAAAAATCTCAACATCAAATATTTTACACAAATTATTAATCAATAAATAATCATAATAGATTTTATCGATAATCATTACGTTAAGTAATATCAAAGATTTCTTGTTAACACATGATAATTCACTGATTAGTACAATTCTTATTCAACATATCAACTCATGAGATAATCTCATCTCATTGACCTAAATACCTAAATTCTCACATTATTCTTTAATAAACAAATAAATAAATCACAAATTATTTGTATTGAATTTAAAACACATTTTCTTATCATACATGATATCCCTTTAATGTCATATTAAAATTTTATAATTCATAATATAGAAACATTTATACAAAACAATAACATTCAGATCCACTTTTATTCTCTACAAATAAAATTTTTATGATATAATTAATAATTTATATATTGTAAAATCTCATTTAATGTTATAATTATTAATTATATTTCACAATTAAACTCTTTCAATTATAATATGGTTCGTAATCACCCTATGATATTAATCAGTTTGATTTGAAAATCACAATACACCATATAATACCATGGAACAACACGATGCTTTGTTTAAATTTTTTCAACTATGAATAATGATTTTATAGTAAACTAATTTTTTTATTCTTTATGATAAACCATTCAAATATATAAAAATAAGGATATATAATTGATTATGATATGGAATTTGTTTCACTCTTTGTCTTATGTCAATTTTCATAAATATTTGTTTTTTACTATTAAAATATTTTTTAATTATTTGTTATTGTAGTTATGTTTTTTCAAAATATTAAAAAAGAAAAGGTATGTTAATATATTTATTTTATTGATTTTTATATATATATTCTAAATTTATGAAATATTTAATATAATTATTTTAATACAGAATGATTTCTATTATGTTTGTTAAAATATGAATTATGATTATTTTTTATTTTTATTCATTTTATGTTTTGAAAATAATAATATAAATTATTCACTCTCAGTTTTTTTTATTCTAATATAAATTTTATTTCTAAATACTTAAAATTTAATGCTTTTATTTTTTTGTGTCAAATAAATTAAATTATTTTATATCTTAATTTTATTTTAAACAAAACATAAATTATTTTTGTTATTTTTTATTATTTTTAAATAATTACAATTTAAATTTAATATTCTCTTATTTTATAGGTATGGTAGTTTTTTAGTAACTATATTGATCACACACTCAAAAAGTAGTCACGGTCAGTATACTGACCATGCAAGGATGTGACCACATGATGGAAAATGTATAAAGGGAAGGAATGACCATGAGACACTACTAGGGAATGAATATTGATTGTGATTAACTTATTTTCTGGTGGGTTGCACGATAATTATATATACCACAAGTTGAAAAACCAACAAGCATTTCCTCCTTACTTATTATCCCACCGAATGAAAATTTCAACTGATGACATATTGAAGAACTAAACATCAGTTCAGTAAATTGACAACCCTCCATGCCACCAATTTGAACAGGCCATGAAGAATCCAACCTAACATCAAAATATGTTATTCAAAATATCGTTATTACAGAATTAGAATCTTAAATGAGAATGGAAATAGAGTTCATGTGACTGTACATTCCAATATAATTACTATGCCATTTTTTTGTAGAAGTTAACTCTGTGGATATTGTGTTCGAAGCTTATATTTAATGATATTGTCGGAATCATGTTGATTCCTTCATGCATAACATCCTGATAGTGAAATTGACCAATCTAGAACCAGGATTCGGACAACCAATACCTAATAAGATGAACGAACATGTACTAATTCATCATCACGTGAAGATTATCATGTGACATATTAGCAGGAAACATAGGTTTAATTTAACTCTCTTAGATATTCATATGAGAGAAAAAAATTTCCTTGGACTGTAAATGATATTCCCTCCTATATTGAAATAATTATGATATAAAATAATGTGAAAGAATTTAGGAAATAAAATTGAAACCACATGTATCATAGAAAAAATAAAAATAATGAAAGGGGTAAAAAACCATTGGAATATAGAAAGCTCACTGTTGGAAAATGATGGTACACGCTCCCACAATATTATATAGAGATAAATATCAAAAAATATCTTTTTAAAAATTGGGGAAACTACATCACAAATACTACACATAAGTGATGAGAAGAGACGATGATAAGATGGTGGCCACTCAAGGATCTTCACCATGTGAACATATCAGAGTCAATCACCTTTTTTAAGAAATACGATGGATTTTATTTAGTATAAATTTTCTACATGTCCACTCTTTCATCCTCAGTCGCAACATGGAAAAATAATATTATACCCCAATGTGCTTTATCCATGAATGAAAAGTTCAAGTACTTATAATTTGAATGACACTTTGACAATCAAAAAATAATGGAATATTCTATTATCGGTGCCCAATCTCCTCCAACTACATTCTCAACCAAATAGCCTCTTTAAAAGCCTATGTACCTACCTTGTATTCAGCTTCAATTGTGTATAACTACACAAATGACTATAAATATGATATCTGACTCACATCACCTCCTACCAGTGTAAACATATAACCACGAATGGATTTCCTTTGGCCAGATTCACCTACAAAATCCAAATCAACATATCCCCTGATAATGAAATGTGATCCCCCATAACATGTTGCATTATTTCATCATTCCTTCATGTATGTCTGGATCCTATTCACTATTCTCTAAATCTCCAATCCAAGATTCTCCATGTACTGACTAACTAATCACACTTCATGTGCAAAGTGTCATCTAGTAAAAAACATAGTGAACATCAAACTTCTTACTATTGATGAATAAGATACTTTTGACATATAAATGCTGTCTACATCACTGTTATGACTCATCATAGAGGATAACATGAAATTAATAGAATGTGGGGTAAATTGTTTTTACAGTCTTGCATGTTGAATCATTTCAAGACATTCTATATGTAATTATTCAGTGATAATGAAGTATTCCCATTGTTTCAATCATGGTAAATCAATATAACACAAATCTTTTTTATTGTTCCCAAGTCCTTCATATCAAACTCTTTAGCCAACTATTCTTTTATATTCTAGATCTAGTTGTTTTTGGGGCCATAAACCAATATCTCATCCACATTAACCAAGAGAATGCTGAAATAATTACCATATGAACCCTTGAAATATGCATAAGGATCATAATGAAATCTACATTATCTATGTCTCATGATATAGGAATAAAATCTCTTGTACCGACACCTCGGTGACAACTTGAGACCATACAGACAATTGTTTAACATGAAAACCATGTTCCATTTTCCATATCCTGAAAAAAAAAATTGGTTGGAGTATATAGATCTCTTCATAATTATCTCCATGAATAAAATAAGTATTCTCATATAGTTGGTCTTGATGTAAACTGTATTGAGTACACATTTCCAAAACTATCTTAACAAGCACGAGTCTAACAACAGGACAAAAAAATTCATTGAAATCAATACCTTCTTTCTAAGCATATCCTTTGACCACCATTCTTGAATGATATCATCCCACCAAGTAAATTCTATAATAACTGATCTTCATGACCCATTTGTTTGATAACCTTTGTTCCATGAGGTAAGGAATCAAGATCTGATGTATTGTTCTTTTGTAGGGCTTTTTGTTCCACTTGATTCACCGCGACCCATGAGGATGCATCATGAATCTATACCAAAACCACACAATATTATGTATCTCTATCCTTTGTCAATAAATAAGTATTTAATATTGATCTTAGTTACATATTTTGGGTTCCATAATGGTTCACTTTTATTCTGAGTTGGTCGTCATGGTCCAGACTCAACATGTACTTGATCATCATGCTATGATAATGCCTTATAAGAAACCGGTTCTTCCTTTGATTTTCGTTCTACCTCAACTATTTTATTTTCTATATTCTCAAACTCTATATCTCGAATGGTTTTAATTTTCACCATTTGTTCTGAAAAAATGACATCACTTATGATGATATGTTTTTGGGATGGTGGTTCCCATAAAAGAAAGAACATCACACCATTAGCATACCTCATGATGATATATTTCCTAGATCTTGAAAATGATTTTGATCATTCTTGGACATTAAATATTGCACATAAATAAATTCCAAAAGTATTTAACAATGAATAGTAATAGGTTTTACCAGTTTGTTTCCCCATTGGTGAGTTCGGATCAATTTTCATTGAAAGATATTAGTTGATCACATAACATGCAATATTCACTTTATCTTCTCAAAATGTTTTCGAAATTCCCACAGTCTTTAACATCACCTTATTGAATCCAACATGGTTTTATTCATCCACTCTGCCACTCCAATATGATTAGGATTGTATGCCATGGTTAAATATCACTCGATTTCTTCTTGCGAAAAAAGATATCAAAATCCTCGCCTGTATATTTTCCACCATTGTTAGTCATCAAACACTTGATATTATTTCAAGAATCATCTTCCTTCTACGATTTGTCTATTATTAGACATAAAAAAGTTTATATTTCTTCTTGATTGGGTACACCCAACATCTCCTATAATAATCATCATTGAAGGATAAATGTATCGTACTACTCCCATGGATATAATGGGTGATTTTCAAATGTACTAATAGATCAAATCTATTATTTCTTTTATTCATATTGTTGGCATCTTAAAAATTAACATATGTTACATTCTAAAAACACCATTTTCACAAAATGGAAAGGATTACATTGTAATATCAGATATCAACTTCTAATTCATAAGAATTTTCAGGCCTCATTTGGATGTATGGCCAATCATTCGATTCTATAACTTCATTGATGCTTTTTTCGGGTTGTCGATGAAACAACTATCTTCTCCCCCTTGTACGTTTCACCCATAGGAACATATGATTTAATATAGATATTTTATTCCTTCATCACAAAATATGTTCCCTTTAAATTTGTATTAACACTATTCTTGGTGTGAACATTTTATATGATATAATAAAATTTTCAAAATGACAATATTATATTTTCCAGGACATTCACATGGTGTACTATTTAGATTGTTCATTCCATACCATCATGAATCTTCAATTTGATGGTACTGACTCTAATGATATTAAAGGTTTGATCATTACCCTGGTCCACAATTGATTCTGGGATAGTTTCATACTGGTCAAACCATTCTTATTGAGACATCATGTTCCATGTTTCTCTTAAGTCGATAATCCAAGCATCGTTGAGATTCTTTCTTCTAGTAGAATTCATCACTATTTCACTAAAAGTGTGTCTCCATTTATATAATTACTCACCACATTCCCATGAAATATAATTTCAATAATATTTTTATTCAAAAAATACTTCTTAACTTTCCCCTTTTTTACACAATTAAAACTTTTTATATTCTTCTTAATAGTCCATGATTTGGACGATCCATGATTTCGGCTCCCACTAGAACCACACTCCATCATCCTTCCTCTCTCCATCAAAATATCCTCTTCTCGGTGAGAAGATTTCTTTATATCCTCTTTATTTTTATGCCTATCCTTTTCTTCCAGAACAGTGGATCCAACACAACATAATGGTAGTATATCTATTAAGATATTATTGGTGAGGTTGATGATGATTTGTTCATATGAATATGGAAAACACTAGAGAAGAATATAGGCACGTTCATGATCCTCTAATTTATATCCCAACATTGTGATATGAGATAACAAGGTTTTTGAGGGTTTTGATGTGTTTAGTCACATATTATGAATCCTCCATTCGAAGAATATAAATATTATCTTTATAAAATATTTATCATGTAGTGACTTGGCCTCATATAACATAATATATGTATCGAATATTTCCTTTAGTTCATTTTTCTCCAAAATTATCAATAGATATAATCTATCAAGGACAAAATGATATTGGAAAAAACATTCTCATCTTTGTTTTTCTGTTTCTCCTCTATCACACCCACTAACATTTTGCCAATTACTGGTAGTATATTTTCATTCGGTGGCACTTTCTACATCTTCATTTTTTCACAATGAAAAAACATTCCCATTGAATTTTTCGACCTCAAATTTCACCTCTATATGAACACGCCATATGTCAAGAACCTTCACTGTTTCATGAAGTATTATTTAATAATCCCAAAAAATGTTTTTTTCTAATGTGAAATATCAATTACATTCACAATCATAGAGCATACTCTTAATATTAAGAATTATTAATACACGAAAATGTAAACAACACCACGCTAGAACCTTCCTTTTAATACACCTTATGTGGACCATAAATGATTTTCCAACTAGTCCATCATAAAATATGAGACTAAATAAATTCAAAAATGTAGTTAATAAAATGGACACTATATGTAATGTTGAAAAACCCTAAAATGAATGGGGTAAAAACAATGGGAAAATAGAAGGATAGATAGGGGTAAAAGATGTTATACACAATATCCCTTTTACAAGGAGGAAACCCTCATAAAATTTATTTTTTAAAAGTTTGAAAATCATATCACAAAAATGGCACATATTGGATGATAAGAGAATATGATAATCTGGTGATCGAACGTTTGAGATTTCACTACCTTTTATAGGAAAAACTCACCCCTTCCAAAATGCCTTATCACACTGGTGGGTTTGGTTGGTTTGACACAAACTAACCACCACCACGTACCCTTCTTCATCAATGGAATGTGGGAACTTCCATCCATGGGGAACCTCTGACAATATTTGAGGTTTTTTTCCACAAGAATACGTTAACACCACCAAGAGGTTCTGTCTCAGAAAAAAAAGGCATTGTGGAAAGCTGGTATATGAACCGACCAAGAACCATTTAAGATGAACCATGTTAAGATTTTATTAGTGATACAATAATATTAAGTAGAATATGTTTCATGCTAGTAGATAATATCTCAATTAATATTCCCCCATTAAAATATTGACCATTATCCTACAGTGGTTGAATAATCTAGAAGAAGGAATATGATACAATTATTAATATAATAATTAGATTGATATTCTCATAATATGAGATATAATCATGTGATAAGGATGTCGATCCAATGAGAAATGTTGGTTTGAAATATAGTTGATGATGATTGAATATTTACACAAGAAAAAATCAGATGTTATGTAAGAATTTGATGTTGGATAATTTTATAATTAATTTGATGTTCTTAATATGGACAATCTATTGAAAATGTTAATAGAAAGATGATTTTATAATTGCTGAATTTATTTAAATTTATTCAATATATTATATGAACTCACATTGAATTATCATGTGATGTGGCTACATAATGTTTTTAATTTCATTTTTTTATGTTTAATCTCAATTCTACAATGAATATTCATAAATATTAATGATAATGAATGTATTCTAATGATCTTTTCATTATGGTAAAATGACTCTTTTTTATCCAATGTTGATGTAAGAAGATCTTGAAGCTTTCATTTTGATGTTGGTCTCTATGGATTTATAAAGATCTAGTTGAATTTTATGTATGATCTTGGGAATTTCAATGCCACAAAATTTTATTATCATGTGTAGATCACATGATGGTTAAAAAAATTGGTAAATTTAAATGGAGGATTTTGAGATCATGCCAGTGAATAGAAATTTTATAATATTTTGTCATTATATAGAGTCCAAAAATACTGTTTCAAGGACTACATCTTAAATAGGTTTTGTTACATAGGGTGGGGGGGGGGTTCACAGTCCCACACATGAGGAAGTCAGTGTTTATTATAATTTCTCAAGGCACCTAAGGATGAAGATGTATAGTGTAATAAGACCACATGGAAGGTAGTGAATGATTTTATAAATTAGTGAATATTAGGGATCAACTGAGATTGGAATAAATTTTCTTCCAAAAATAATAAAATACGTAGAGAAGCTAGATCCTTTATCCATGTCAATGAACTATCATTGACGAACTGATATAGATAACATAAAATAAAAAGGATAATCTACCAGCATATTGAAAACAATAGAGAAAACTAATAGATCTTGATTTATTTTTGGTAAATATTTGTAATGGAATACTGATCGTCCGCTTATTTTTTTCTTTTGTCATGATTTTTAGTTCTATATTTATCATATTCACAATGGTTTTTGGCTAAAAGTATGAGTATGGAAGTTAGATTTTTTGGGTTTAATTTTTTAATCTTTTTAATTCAATAATTTCTAAATTTTAATAAACTTTTTAATTTTAGAAATTGAATGATTTATTCAAGTGATGAACTAATCATCCAGCTATTGGTCACTCTTTTTTATTAAGATGTTGAAATCATTTTTTCAAAATATTATATAAATAAAAAATCTCAAACAAAAAAAATTCTTTATCTAAAAATTCAAAACATTCTTATTTTTTTCATTCTAAATAAACAATTACTCAATTTAATTATATACTTTTATTCAAATACAAAAAAAATTTAAACATACATATATATATATATATATATATATATATCTTATTAAATTATCAAAATCATAACAGTAGTTATCTCCTGGATATTTGACTTTTTGTTTTTTTATTCTTTTTCTGAGTCATAGACCAACATTTTCCTTCTATGTGGATGTGATAACATTACACACTGTTATCAAGTAGTTTTTAGCAATTTAATTTGATATTTTCAATGCACTAGACATTTAATTTTTGAATAATTGATGAGGAATGAATTGTGCATCCATAAAATTCATAAAATATATTTAATTAAAATAAAGAGAAAACATCAAATTATGATATAAATAACTGAATTTGTTTTGTTATTATGATAAATTCATCTGTACATGCACACAATATTTGTGAAATATGATCCACAACTTATAAATCATACAACAGAAAATCATTTATATGTCTAATGAAATAAAAATATGAAATGGAATATTTGATAGGGGTATATTTTGAGAAAATTATTCAGTTTTTTAAATAAAAAAGTAATTCATGAAATTGTCGAAAACCACTATGATGTTGTTGTATCAACTCCCTCAGGGTTCTTGTAATTATTATTCCATCAATATTGAAAATAAAGAATTAAATAATGAGTTGATTAAATTTTACATTTCAATTCTTCCTTTATTCAATAGATTGACATTAGAAGAATCATTAACTTTCATTAGGTAATATGAGAATATAATGAAGAAAATTCCACTCAATGATTAAGTGATAATGAGATGAAAATGGTGTTGTTTCCTTATTTCTAAATAGTATATCCATCAAATTATTTTTTGGACCATTATGGAAATGATATGGATCATGGGAACTAATTTACAACTCATTTTTAAAAAAATTATAACTATGGAAACTAAAGGGGGAATTGGGAAAAACTATTGCAATAATGTATGATGTGGATGGAGAAGATTTTCATTAATCCTATGATAAGTTCAGGGACCTACATATATAGTCTCCTCATCCTTATATTACATACCATATAAATATATATTACTTCTATGTTGGTTTTTCACCAACCAGTTAGAACTTGATTGATCATTGTACTATTTGAAATTACACTAATAAAAATGATATGAATCTTAGGAAAAATTTCTATACATAATCTCTTATGATAAAAAATAATGATTATAGGGTAATAAGAGTGAATATAGTTGGGAATAAAATGGCACCATGGATTTAAATTGATTCTCATGTTTCTAAAATAATTGATGAACTCCAATACCTAATGAATGAAAATTTCAAACAAACTACTAACTAAGATAATATTAAAAATATGAACGAAATACTCTTAAAGATATTTTTATAGATTGTGGAAGTATTTCAAACTAATTTTGTATCTTTTGTAAATGTTCACATGTCATACAAAACATAATAATAAGTAAATATTTCTAGTTATGTTCAAAGGAAACAGTTTAGAGATTACCTATTTTCAAAAAATTAAAATCATGGCTATTAGAACTAACCCAAATTATCATGGAGAGAGAAATGAATGATTAGACAGTAACCTTCTACCTCTTGTTTTCAAAATCTGGAATGAACTCAATTTCAAAATATTTATATGGATTAAACTATTCATTACAAAGATTATATTATGTTAGTGAATCAATAGTTTTACAGAAAACATGATTCAAAAAAATCAACATGATTGATTTATTAACCAACATGATTCTATAATGCATAGTTTAGATATGAAAATGGACCAATTGGATAAATATATTTGTTCTAAAGATAAATATAAACATCTATGTACAATTTGAGATGTATCGTGTGGAGATTTCCAAATATACGATTACTAGGATCCATTTAAAAACTCAAAAGGATATTACATTTTACTCTAGGAGTTTATAAACTAAAATTTCTGATGAATACATGAACCCAAATATTGGAAACAGTAGATCTGAAAATGTGTACACAACTATTTTAACAGGAGAATAAAGATAGTCCATTATAGAATAAATGAGAAAAATGCTCAAAAATAAAAATTAATAGAGGGAATAAATATATTATGGAGGAAATTTCATATATGAATAACGTTCTATGAATTTTTTCCTCATATTTCCCTATCCATAAAAGGTGGAATCCAAAAAATAAAAATCCCCATTTTATTCAATTTATTTTCATTTTCAATAAAACTCAACAGAATATTCCATTCATCAATGATTTTTTTAATATTCTGTTTTACATGAAATCAAATATGAATTTTTTAAAATAAAATATAACATTTTAAATGTATTAAACTTATAGACTCAGTAAAGAGTGTGTTTCTATCCATCAATAGAAGAATAAACCTAAACACAATGATATATAAGGTATTTTAGTTCCCAATACAATTGGGAATAGCTATCAATTGAATTTTATAAGTGATCTTAGAGATATAAAAAACCATATATGTTTTTAAATGTTTCAAAATTTGGGATTAAAGAGTATAAACCAAAAAATACTATTTTATAAATATATATTCAATTTTTGATATATGCCATAGTTAGAGTCGATACCTTATTGGTTAGAGTTGTTATGTTTTTTCCCAACAGTCACTATTGATCCAGTCATGGCATGTGACTAAGAGGTTCCAAAAGTTTTTGGTATGTCCTTTTTTACCACAATAAGAATTTTTCATCAATTTGGGAAAGCAAACTCACCTCTATAAATTCTATATAAAATACAAATAATTTCATGTTTTTAAGAATATAAAGTAAATACCTTTTTTAAAATATTTTTCTAGAGAATAGATGATAGAATTTGAGGACTCTCTAGATAAAAAAGAATATTTGTTAAAAATATATATAGCTAAAAAAATAAATTTTGTGTTTAAAATAGTTATTACCTATATTTAAAATGGATTGAAATTAAAAACATGTGTGTGTTTTTAGAATTAGAAAATATTTCTATTCTAGCTATAGAATTATATTACGTTGATGATTTTTATATTGTAAAACTTTGGAAAATTTTAGAACATGAGGGAAAATTAGGATCTAAAATTAGTTCTAAAAACATTGATACAGTTTAAGGATATTAGTTAAAAACTAACGGTTTTTATTTCGTTAATAACTTGATATATAATTTTCCCATTTATGGGAATGTGTTTTCCACCATGGAAAAGAGTGAATAAATCAACAAAAAAGTATTATAAATTAAAAATTTGTCCAGTTTCAAACCCATTTTAAGAAACATGTTGATAATATTAGACCACACAGACACTAGAGTCCCCTTATAGTGAGAAAACACAAACTATGGAGGATAAAATGATCCCATCAAAAAAATTAGTCATTTTTAGGTAAAAACACAACACATCCTATTATAAATTCTACTGAAATGAATTAATGTCTAGAGGAATATTTTCTATGTGCTCTAAAGAAAATCCCAATTGAAATAGGTTGGTCCATAGATATCATCAAATGGAATAACCCTTCATGGTAGATGATTAATATTAATTAAGAACCATAACACAAATAATGAGTTGAATGATAAAGTATATTGAACCAAAAAAATAATGATATTATGATAAGTGGAAATTATTATATTATAATATAAGTTTATCTGTCCCATTTCCGATTTTTCATGGTTTATTTGACTCCAAGTCATCCAAAATAAATGAGGATTCACTCTTGCGATTGATGAAAATAATGGAAAAAATTATTTTTTTAAGGAAACTAATGGAAGAGTCCATATTGATTATAAAAATCTAAAATCTACCACCAAAAAACTCATTTTTATAAATCATTTTTAAATTAAATTCAAATGAGGATAATTGAACTTTTATTTTTATTTTGTTTTTTGGGATAATCAATTTACAACTAGATTCTTATAGACCTTAAATATCATGAGAAGACAACTTTCATATGCACATATGAAACATTTTCAAATCCATGAATTACCTCTCGATTGATTGATGATATAAGTACCTTTCCATGATTCATGATTTAAATAAATTCAAACATGATTGAGATGACCATTGAGGTTATTATAGATGATTTTTCCATTGTGGGAAACAGTTTTGAGAACAATTTAAATAATTTGGAATTTGATATATATATATATATATATATATATGATTAGAGATAAACATTGTTCTTAAGGGTAGATATTATATGTTATTATTTTAAAAGGAATTGTTTTTCTACATACTGTGTGTAAGATGTTATAATAGATTGATAATGCTATGATTGATGGTATACACAAGTTTCCGACTCTTTTTAATGTTAATGGCGTAAGAATATTTCAATAGAATATAGGTTTTTACTAGATTTTTATGAGAGAATTTTCAAAAAATACAAATCATTGATGTTCACTACTCGATATAGATAACACCAAGATTTTGATGATTTTTTATGACAATTTTAATTTTATTAAGTTGAACATCACATTAACATCTATCATCAACACTCCATATTAGAAATCATTTTTTAAAATTATGTGTAATGTTAGTGATATGAATATTTGTGTTACTTTAGCCTTGTGGATAGATAAAGAATTTTATATTTTGTATTATACTATAAGGATATTAGATGTTTCTCAAAATTAGTACCCCAATATTGAGAAGGAGCTATTATAAGATGGATTTATCTCTATAAAAGATCAGGCAATGCCTTTTAGGGTCCAAGGTAATAGATTTTTTTCAAAATGAAATTCATTTAAATATTTACTATCATATATACTAGAAGTAGATACACTCATTATGATGATATTTATATATAGTAGTTTGTTTTCGTGATTAGAGAAAAATAGAAATGTAAAATTGTTTTTCATATAATCATTCGACATTGTTTAGTTCCCTGTTTAATGATCATAGTTTGATTAATTATTCATGTTGTAGTAAAATGTTACTCAGTACTTCAGTTAATTATTTTTTAGTATTTAGATTTTGAAAATTTTATGGCAGTAACTGTCATCCCAAAATATTTTTAGAATAATAAAATAAATAAATTTATCTCAAAATTTATGTAAAATTTTTGGGATGAACCATTCTTATTTATTCTTTTTTCAAAAAGAACATTTCATAGGTGTGTCTAAGAAGAATAAATTGTGACTATTATTGTGATTTACCACTCCTCGCTATGGGGATGTCATCATATATTAGTGGTAACAATCCAAATGGTCCATCAAGCTAGATTTTATTGGGAAATATTTTTATAGATACTAGTAGTTTATTGATTGTCTATGATAGGTTTCAAATAATTATAATTGTTGGAAAGAATAAGGATTTTCCTTATATAACTAATTAGGAGGATGATGTTTTTGAATTGTTTGGATTACATTTTAGGGTACCATTCACATAATTTTATGGGAATGAGTACATATGAGTTGTTTTATATTATGTTTTGATAAGGGATAGGGCAATGGCGCTACAAAAAAATCAAGATAATAGTGCGATTAATTTCATTAAAAAAAGAATCTTATCACAATTTTTGGTGAAAAAGGTTTTCAAGATATACAATTGAACAAAAATTATTAATTTCATATTCATTTCCTTTATGGAGACATATGGGTGACACCATAAAATATATATTGAATAACATTTAAAATCAAGTGGATAGTTAAGAATCTCAAACATGGAATTTAAATGAATCTTAGAGAAACTATGTCATGTTATTTAAATAATTGATCACTAACAAATGATTATGTTTTATGGTCATACATAACATCACTTATAACACCTAATGTAAAATCTCTATATATGCTGTTTTTTTTTGGAAAAATCATTTTCCTATATAGTTTTATCAAATGAATTTTGGGATAATGAAAACCCAAAATCTTGTTATTAAAACTGATTTAGAATAAAGACTACTTATATTCCATAAACATGATATGATTATGGGATATTCCTATTAATATTGTCGGATTTAATATAACTAGAATGTTGAATTTCACGTTTCTTTTATCAAAAATATGTATTTTAAATCTGGTTAAAAGTTATTTATTTATGATTTTACACCCAATCATTTTCATAGGATCCTCGAATCCAAGTGGTCTATAGCATTCACTATTCATTTAACTCTTTAAAATAGACCTTTTGTGTAGGTAGTATAAGTGAAAAAAATTTCATGGTAAATGACCAAAGAATAAAAAAAATACATTTAGGGTACACCAAATGGATAGGCTACCATCTATTTCTATGAAAATTGGGAACATTTTGATTCTGTTATGGGTAGTAAACTAATCACTACATGAGAGGAAACACCTAATTATCTGAATTTTCACATCTATTTTTATTAAAAATAATTCTTCTTACTATGTTGTCTATCTCAATTAGTTTCTAAAATAATTTGTTCACTTTATGCCCGATACACTTATGTGTGTTCAGTATCATTTATATAAATCTCTGTTTCTACTTACTATTAGGTGAATATTGTTTATAGATTTTTATAATACATCAAAAAGTGGTAGTGTGGAAGGTCGAGTGAAAAAAATATGAGGGTATAGTCCGTTTTGAGATTTTACGACCAAAAAATGTTGTCATATTCGACATCAATTATAGAAGGCGATGCTAGTAGATAAATATGATAACAATTATTTATAGATATTACTGGTTACTATTTTGGATTCATATATTAATCTTCTTTAGGATATTTAATTTGCAACTAGAGAACCTTTTCATTTTTGGGAGTTTATAATTTTAGATATAATAATAAGAAAAATTTCTAATTGTACGAGGATTAGTTTTTAAAATTATTTCTAAACTGATTTAATTATTCTTTAGTATATATAGACTTAAATGATTTATTTTTTTCTAAATATACGTATAAAATCCAAAATTTTTAAAATCAATGATAGTCATAGTAATTATTTGAGTTTCCTCTATTTTTTAAATTCAATAGCATGCCCAAATTTTTTAATATTCTATAAAACATCTTTTCCTTCATCGGAAGCATTAAAATATTTGAAAATATTTTTTATACTTAATTTCCTATTAATTTTCATTAGGGATCCCTTTTCCACATTTTTTTCTCCTTGATTATCGTTTTTCAAACAAATTTTGGCTTGATCTTTCCTGTAAACACTTAAAACAAAACCCTTTCTTAGATAACAATCTATAATATCTAAATCAAACTATTTAATTGTGTCTACCAAATTTTGATACTTAAATAGGGACATTGTTAGAATTTATTTATTTAGGATAGGGTTTTTATTTACGTTAAAAAAAATTTCTTCAATGTATTACACATTAAAAACCCATTGTTTAAAAATGTCTATTTTTAGAACTAATTTCTGGATGAATATAAATTAAACACTTATTCATAAAAAGAAACATTATTTTAGGTAAATACAAAAATAATTGTTTATTACATAGGTGTTAATTTCTAACTTAATTGGGGTATTTTAGTGTGAATGAAATAACTAGACATTTATTATTATTGAGGGAATGAGTCCCACTTTTTTATGAAAATCCTAATTAGGATCTCTAAAAGGCAGTGTAATGGGGTAGAATATAGTTGATTTGCGATGATAAAATTAGAGACCATGAAATTTAAAATTCAACCTAGATGAAACACCATTTTTAAATAACCACCATATGTGGACAATTCATGATATAATAATATAAGCCCTTTGAATCTAGAGTAAAATGATAAATTTGAATCTGATAGTGTATATCTACGAAATTAAACAAGAATTTGATGTCATAAAATTTTGATAATGAATTTGACGTTTTGTATGTGAACTATTCCTTGAAACATATTTGGAGAGGATTATATTTTATCGATTAATCCATTTAAAAATAATTAATGTAGAATATGAACTCACTTAAAATTGTTTAGTGATGTGGCTACACCATGTTGGGTCATTTCAATTTTCATGCATGATCGAATTTTATAAGAATACTTATTCATATTTATGATAATAAAAGTCTTCCCTTGATATTTTAAGAAATGTGGAATGAATCTTATTGAACTTCTATCCACATAAATAGAACCTGGCGTATTCATCTTAATGTTGGGAATTGGTTATTCCTCATGAGTTAGATTAATTTCATGTTTTATATTGGGAAAGTAAAAACCCCCAAAATCTAATTATCAAGTGTAGACCACATGCTGCTTAAACTGGTTTGTGGGAAATCGAAATAATGTTTGTATAGCTCAATCTATATAGTGAATATTCATGAATATTCTATCATTATCTTGTGTTTTGAAATAATGTGTCCCGAATAGAATTATGAATATGAGTTATTACTTTTGGTGGATGGGGTTTTCTCAAGACCATACATTAGAAAATCAATTTTTTTATCAGTTACTCTCAAGTCACATGTGGACTAAGATAAATATTGTAGGACTAACCCATGAAAGGCGATGAATGTGTTTATCAAGAACTGACTATGAGCCCTCAATTGATATTGGCACAAATTTTATTTCTAGATGATAAATTTATAAGTTGTATCTAAAGACTTGATATATGTATATTAACAATAATCTTATAATCGATAAAGATAACATAAAAGATAACATATAATAAAACAATATAGGGAAAACAATATAAGATAATAACAGTTCTAGACCTCTTTCTAGAGAAGAATTATAAGGTAATATGACTCACAATTTTATTATTTTATGTTCACATTATTTTTATTTATAAATTTCTCATTTTCCCTAAGGTTTTTGGTAAATTTAGGAGCAGGGAAGTTAGATTGTTCGGGTTTATCTTTTTTATCCATGATTATGAAATAACATCTAAATTTCAATCAACTTGTCCATTTTTTAAATTGAATAATTTTTATAAGTGAATAACTAAAAATGTATATAGTTACTAGTAAATCTTCCTGACTAAGATTATGACATATTTCATTCAAATATTAATTCAATTAAACCATCAAAACCAAAAACATTATCAACCAAAAAATCCAAACATCAATAATTATTCATTATTATTTGTCTTATATTCATTTTTATTATTGATTTTCCATCAACTACAAAAAAATTTTCAAACAACCTCATATATTTTTTATTAAATTTTCAAGACCATTATAATAGTTAACTCGGGATTTTTTTTTTAAAAAAATATTCATTTTCATAGTCATTGACCCAATTTTTTCTTCCTTTAGGATATGAAACTATAACTCACTACTATGTAGTCGTTTTTAGGAATTTAATTTGATCTAGTCGATGAAATAGATAAAAAATAATTGCATCATTGATGAGGAATACATTGCACATTCATATAATTCATATAATGTTTTAAAAAAATAAAACAAAAAACATCAAGTTTCACATCTAAAAATTCTTAATCTATTTTGTTAATGTAATACATTCTTCATTTAACGCACATAATATTTGTGACTTATGATCGAGTGCTAGTAAATCATAAAATATAAAAGTAATTAACAACTCCGAATAAAAAAATATGAAATGGAAAATTTGAGTTGGAGATCATTTGAAAACATTCTTCTGAATGTTCGGCCAAACATAATTCATGAAATTTTTTAAAAGCCTAGTATAAGGATTTTTAAAACTCCCTCATGATTAATTTAACCCTATTCAATCGATCATACAAATAAGCATTGAAACAATGAGTTGATGACATTATACATTTCAATTCTTCCTTATTTCAATAGAATGAATGGGCAAGGCTCATTATCCATCAATTGGTAAATATAAAATATAGTGATGAAAAATACACTACTAGTGTTAGGTGAGAATGATTTGAAAATGAAATTTCTCCAGTAAGTTTTTTGTGTAATGTATGGAATTTTTTTTGAGAATTTATGAATACAATATTAAAGAGTGGTAAAATATTTTCAACTACTTTATAATAAAATTATATCCAAGGATACCTATTAGTGAACAAACAAAAATTATCACAATCATCTATAAAGAGGATGGATATGATTTTCATTAAGCCAAGGATACGTTTAGGGAACTACATAAGTAGTGTCACCATAACCATCTTCCATACCACCTAAATATAGATTACATCTTTGATGATTTCTCACTAACATGTTTGAAAGTAGATGATCATTATACTAATTGAAAATACAAAAATAAAGTAGATCCAAATCATTAGAAAATTTTAATTACATTAGATCTTAATTCATAACCTAATGATTATAGGGGAAGATGAGTAAATAGAAGAGGGAATAAAATTTTTCCATGGTTGGAAATAAAATATGAATTCTCTAAAATAATTAATGAAATCCAATACCTATTGAATAAAATTTTGATATTAATTAGTAATAATGTTTGTTGTGAAAAAATGATTTATAATCTTGTAGAGATGTTTCAATAATGTGTAATGTTTCGAAACTTATTGAGAATGTTATCTAAAAATTTAATATCCATCCCTAACATAATAATAAGAAATAATTTCTATTTATGATCAAATGTTACGATCTAGGGATTATATATTTTCAAAAATAATTAAAAAAATGACATAAGAACTACCGCAACTTATCAATGAGATAGAAATAAAAGAATAAAAAGTAACATTCTATCTCTATTGTTCATAATTTTATAAGAACACTAATAAAAAATCATTAAATGGATGAAATTATTCACTCTGTAGATGATGTTACGATTATGCATCAATAGTTAATGGGGATGCATGATTAAAAACACTCAAAAAGATACTTTTAAGGCCCAACATGAAGCTAGAATGCATAATTTATAACTAAAAATGAACCATTTGTCGAGTGACTATAATTCCAAATAGAAAGATAATCATACTTATACAATTGAGATACATCCATTTTATAGTTCAATGGAAAAGATTTTTTGGATCTATATAAAAAATCAACGTGATATTGGAGTTTACTCAGGGAGATTAAAATCTAAAAAAATTAAAATTTTGGGCAGCGAAATATGAGAAACACTCAATCTAGAAATGTGGACAAATCTTTTATATCATTATTGAATCATGATATTCCACCAAAAAATAAATTATAAAACTAAAGAAATTGAAAAATAATAAAGGGAATGAAAATATTATGGAATATATTCTGTAAACAGAATATGTTCTTTGCAATTTTTCTTTATATATCCCTTTCCCTAACAGTTTGAAACCCAAAAAAAAACCTGCTTCCTTCAATTTCATGGGATATTCAACAAGGTCCAGCTGAATATTCCATTAATTAAATATTTCATTAATATTTAATTATACATGAAATCACATATGATGATTTTTTTTTAAAATAAAACATTAGACAAGTCTACAACTTATAGCCTCATTAGAGTGTAATTATATCATTCAAAACAATATTCTACTAAAACTAAATGATCTAAGCGGTATTTTCAATACATATACCTTATGGAATAAATATCAATTGAATTATATTTGTAATATTGGGTAAATAATTAACCTGGACCCTTTCAAAATGTTTCAAAAGATTAGATTTGGAGAGTTGCAACTTACATTTATAATTATATAGATTTCTAAAAATTTATTTACATGTTCCATAGGGAGATATGATGTATTTATAGATGGAGTTTGTATGTATTTATCCCCGGGAGTGATTCTTCATCCAGTCATGGATTCTTACTATAAGGTTTTCAATTTTTTTGGTAAGTCCTTATTAACCATATGAGAAGTTGTTATTAATTGAGGGGAAGGGAAGTTTACTTTTTAAATTTTATAATCAATAACAAGAGTTTCGTGTTTTTCAAAATATGAATGAAATAATATTTTTTTTGAATTGTTCAAGAGTCAAGACGATATAAGTTGATGACTCACTAAATAAAAAAATAGAATATGTGAAAAATATATATGTGAAAAGCTCATTTTGGTGTTTAAAATAATTTTTCCATATATTAAAAACTGAATGAAATTGAAAATATAGGTAATTTTATAAAACCCAACAACCCTATTCCACATCTAGAAATCTTGTTATGATAATGATTTTTAAATTTTAGAGTAGAGGAAAAATTTGGAACTTGAGAAAAAATCACCTTTTGAAAATAATAATTATCAACAAATTATTATGGTTTAGGGAGATTTAATCAAAAAAATGATTTATATCTCATTAATAATTTGATATATGATTTGGAACATTATGGGAATCTGTTTTCCACCAAGGACATCAACCAAGAATACTACTAAAATGATTATAAATTCAAAAATATCAATTTCCAAACAATATTTTAAGAAACATGTTGAATATATTAGGTATCCTAAGACCAATAGTCTCCATTATAGTGATAAAAAACAAAATATGGAGCTAAAATTGTTATTATCACGCATAGAATAAACAGTTTTATGTGAAAACACAAAACATCCAATTATAAACTCTTCTGAAATGAATGATATCAAGAAGAAACATTTTTAAGTGTTCTGAATAAATTAAAAATAGAAATAGGTCAGTCCATAGCTTCCATCAAAGGAAATAGACCTTAATTTGAAAATAATAATATTTCATTGTAACTAGAACATAAACAAGGTGTTTAATATTAATGGATATTGAACCCAAACATGAGTTATATTTAGATTAGTGGTGATTATTTTATTATATTCTCAGTTTTGTATCCTATTTATTATAGTTATTTGTCCTGCCTAGTCCAACACTACAAAATATTATTTTAATCTAGTGCTAGATATGTAATAGAACTTGTTAAAGTGCTGCTAAAAAACAATTTTCTCATCATAAGAAAAATAATTGTTAAAGGGGGTGTATAACATCATTTTTTTATAATTTTAAGGGGTCCATTAATAGTTCTGGAATCATTTTTTTTGAAAGGGGCACCTTTATTTGCACTTGTAAAAAAAACTGATAAATTCCCACTCTTTAAAAGTGATAGTAAAAAAGCACTGATAAAATAGGCATTTATATGTACTTCTAGAAAAGTGGTTATAAAGGGGGTTATTTGTGAACACTTTGAAAAAATAATTGATAATAGGGTAGCCTTTATTAGTGCTTATTTATATGTGATGATAATGGCCCACATTATCATTCATCTTTTTCTAGCACTGATAAAGGGTATAATTAAAAAAATTCGTTAATGAACACCCATAGTAGAAGTGATGGTCATTTGGAGGCTTTCTAGAACTAGTTTTTTCCACAATAGATGTGATAGTGAGTTCCCGGTGGTTACCTAGTTATTGATCTCCTCACAAGAATCTATTTTATATGTGTTATAGGCATAAAAGTCACCCAATTCAGATGTTCTGACTGTTTGAAAGTCCGTTAAGTGTGAAAAAAACACTCAAACTCCATAAATATCTTAAAACCCATAAAACCCCTAAAAATATCATAACTATTGATTCAGAGGTCTGTTTTAGCTCATAAAATAGTAAATGTGAAGCATATGAAATTATATAAAACCAAAAAAGTTTTATATAGTGTGATAATCAATAGAATATAAAAAATTACAGTTTCAATAAATTCAAAAATCAAACTAAAACGTCAGAAAACCATAACATTTGATACAGGTGTCCATTTGAGTTCTAGCACATATCAAATCAAATCCCGTGTTATGTTATTTTGTAAATATGATCTTATACTAACATTGATGAGCTGTTTCTAGGTTATAAGCCCAATAAAAACCTAGAAGGAATCCAAAACAGGGTTTTTATTTCTTACCCCAGTTTCATAAATCTAAAATCGAAATAACATTTTTTTTGAGTGTCTATTTAGCATATACCACATATCATATCTAATATCATTTCATGATATTTGATTTGACAGGTTGTGGAGTTTAATAGGACTCACAAATCATATGTTATTGTTATTTTAATGTTTTTATGGGTATTTGGGTTTTCTGAGTTTATTAATGTTTTATGTGTTTTATGGGTTTTTAGAGTTAATATCTATTTTTTAAAAAATATATAAATAAATATGTTTTTAAAAAATATATATCTTACTATATATATTAACATATATATCAAAACATATAAATATATGCATAAACATATATAATGATATATATATATATATCATAAAATGTAAACCAAAAAAATATTGGGGATTGGAAAAAGGGCTGGTGTATAAGCTGGACATCTCAATTTTGAAAACCATCAGAGGAAGAGGCACACACACGGGTGGGATAATCTAATGCACTGATAATGGGGTAGAGGATGCCCTGATAAAAGGGTTAGGGGGAGGGGAAGCACAGAAAAAGGGGTGTAAAAAAACATTTATAGCCTTTATCGTGGGGCCTTTATCAGTGATGAGTATGAGAACTGTTAAAGATAACACTTTAACATCACATACATTATCAACACTTCTATAGTGCTGATAATTACATTTTACTAGAAATGGTAAAGGCCTGATTTGAAAAAGTGAAAGTGTTTCAAAAATATGTTGATTCACGATTGTGATTAATTTAAATAATAAAAAAATATAGTCTAATAAGGACTGAAAATGGAGAGTCTGTATAGATTATAGAAATCTGCATTCTTCCACAAGAAAAGAATTGTTTTTCATTTCTTTTTTAAGGTAAATTATTATAAGGTTAACTATAAATGTATTTTCATTTTGTTTTCTATGTGGATATTCAGTTTACAACTACATTCTTATAGCCTTAGAAGATCAAGAGAAGGCCAAATTCATATACCCAAATAGTAAATTTTCTTATCAGTGAATGACATTTGGCTTGTGTGTTGATATAACAACACTTAAAAGGTTAAGGATGTAAATATTTCAAAAACAATATTGGAATGATCATTGAGGTTATTATGTATGATGTCCTTATTCTGAGAAACAATTTTGAGAAGGTTTTAGAGAATTTGGAATTGGATATATATATATATATATATATATATATATATATATATATATATTCGTAGAGATTAATTTTGTTTTTAATTGGGATAAACACTAGGTTGTTATTATAAAAGATATTTTTTCGGACATAAGGTGTGTAAGAGGGTATTAGATATTAGTAATTAAAATAATTATGGTATCTAAAAGTTTCCAACGATTAATAATGTTAATGGTGTAAGAATATTTCTAGAGAATGATTGTTTTTAAAAAATATTTTGTGAAAACTTTTTGAACTAAAAAATCCCCAATTTTCACTACTGGGTAAAGATATAACCATACTATATGATAATTTTCTTAGAGAATTTTAATTTTATTAAGTAAATCATCTAATCAACACCCATAATCACTACACTATATTGGAGATATGATTCTAAAATTATGTGTAATTTTAGTTCTATGGATATGTGATCTATTTTAGTCTAATATATAGATAAAAATTGAATTTTTTGTATTATAATAGAAAGATACTAGATGATACATGAAATATCTACACTATAATTTAGAATGATCTATTAAAAGATGTTTTTTTCTCTAGTGATGTTTGAGAAATACCTTTTAGGTTCCAAGTTAATTGTTTTTTATAGACTGCACTACCTGGTAATTATTATTTTTTATGAATGTGGCCAAAACTACACTAATTTGGAAGATTTTTTTCAATAAGAGTTTCCATTACATATTATAATCATATATTTAGTTGAAATTTCATTTGTATGTAATCATTTTGTGTAGTTTGGCACTCAGTGAGAATATCAGAGGAATATTAGTTCTTCTATTCATAGTGAAAAGTTGTTCAGTACTTCAGTTAATTAGTTTTCATGGTTTGATTATTTTAAAAATTTTATAGCAGTAAGTGGCATCCCATAAAGAGTTATTGAACAATCAATGAAATACTTTTATATCTAAAATTATATACTATTTTTGGGATGAAAATTCTCGATATAATATATTTTTGAATTACACCATAAGGAGGTGTGTGCAAGAAGAATAAATATTGAATATTATAGAGAGTTTCCAGTCCTCAACATGGGGAGGTCACCATGGAAGAGAAAGAAGAATAAAAATGGTCTTTTAAGATAGATTGTATTGTGAAACATTATTTATGGATACTATGATTTTAGTGATCGACTATGATAGTTTTAAAAAGTTTGTAAATTTTGAAAGGAATAAGGTGTTTCCATAGAATGATATTTTAGAGGTTGTGTTTTTGGAGGTTTTTTTATTACATTTCATAGTACCATTAACATATTATGATGGGATGTATTATATAATAGTTGTTATATATTATGTTTATATATAGGATGAGGCATTGGTGATGCCAAAGAAATAAATATTATAGTGTAATTAAATTCATTATAGTGTACATTTTATCATAATTTGGGGTTCCAAAATATTTTATAACAAAAAATAGTATTTTTTTGAATATCATATTCAAGTAATTGATAGGAAAGTATTTGTGAGACCTAAAATATGATCACATTACCACTTTAAATCATATGTATTTGTAGAAATCTCAAAACAGGAATTAAACTAATTATAGTGAAACTGATTTCCTGTTATTGAATGTAATTATCATTAAAATATGATGAGGTATTATGGTCATACAGAACACCATTTCAAACACCCATTGTGTTTTCTCCATATAGATTTATTTTTAGGGATAAATTTCATTTTATCGTATAATTTTAACAAATGTATTTAAGTACAATGAATTTTTTTAATTTTGATAGTAATAATACTATTGAAATAAGAATTCTTCTATTGAGTGAGGTTGACGAGGTTGGGAGAAATTCATATGAATTTAAAAGGAGTGGAATAAAGAATTTCAAAATATGTCTTCCAAAATATGAATTTTAAATCTAGATAAATTTTAATTCTCTATGATATTATACTCAAGAAATGTTTTTGGGAAACACAAATCCAACTGGTCCTCCCATTTCTTTTTTCTTCACCCACATTTCAATAGAGTTGTTATGTTGGTAGGATAAGTAGACCAAAATTTCATTTTAAATCTCCAATGAAACAAAAAAATAATTTAGTTGATGACAAGGGGCTTGTATACCATCTCATTCTGCGAAAATTGTGAAATATTTTAGTATGGTATGGGAATTAAATCTATCAATGCATGCGAGGGAACCCCTAGTTTTATGTCTTTTCCTATCTAAATTGTTTAAAATAATTTATTCTCACTATTTTTTATTTCTCAATTTGTTTCTAAAAAAATTATTGGATTTTATTCTCGATACACTATATAATGATTAGTTTCTTTTTTTGAAAATTTCTGGGTCTACTAACATGAATGTGAATATTTTTTGTCGTATTTTATTTCACTACAATAAGTGACACAATGGAAGTGTTGGGAAAAAATTCCTCACATAAACATTGCATCATTTTTGGGTTGATTGTGTTTGTTGACAAATCAGGTTTGCATGTTGAATTTTTGAGTTCCAGATATGTTGTTGACAATCAATGTTGACAAAGTACCATAAAAAAGGAAAGGACGATCTGGAGGAGGTATAAAAGAACAGATACAAGGTGGCATTGCGAAATGTGGAAATACATGATGATCTCCTCAATATATGGAAAAGGCATAAATTTCTTGAAGATAGGCTTCATGGATTTGATTTTGCAAAGACAATAAGAATGTTGATGGTGATTCTTCATGATTACAAAGAGCCTCACTAATAGTATTGGATGAAGTGCATCGCGGCAGTGAAGGGGTTTTAGTGGGAGCTTCGTGGCAAAGGCACAAAGTAAATGCTGGTGATGCTCTGTGATTACAACGAGCTCCGCGATCAGAAAATTGACGTGGTGCTTAACGATATTGAGAGAATTTTGGTGGGATCTTCGAAGCATCCAAATTTCAGATGAAGTGGCATTGACTTCACGTTGAAGGTTTAAGGGTCCCTGGAATATCCTATAAATAGATCTCAACCCCCTTAGGAAAAGTTGAGAGTTATCAAAGAAAATCTTTTGATATCGACTCCTGGAGGTGGTTCACGAAGTTAGTGTGCTTCGTGAATGAAGAGCTTCGCGGCGGCTAATATTCTTCGCAAAAGTTTGGACCTCCACATTGTCTCAATGAACTTCATGAGGGAATTCTCTCTGCGATGACTTGAGCTTCATGAGAGTGCTTCATAAAACAAAAGGATATTTGCGAAGGATTGTTTGAGCTTCGCAAAATTGGGAGCTTCTCAATGTAGGGTTCTTCGCGAAGGTGTTTCCAAAGTTAGTTTCCTGGTTTTCAGGGGAAAAGTTGTGTTCATCAGTGAATGAACGTTGAACATTATTACAACATTTATGTACACTAGATAATGCATTCATTACTGATGATGAATACACCTACAGATCTATAAACTATGAGTGGATCTTTTGAAGAAGTAGTGAGGTCACTTTAGTTGAGAGAGTAGTGAGTTCTCAAATTGGGAGTGGTTGTAAACCTGGAGTGACAATGAGTCCACTTCGATCTTGTAAACAGAAGTGTGCTTATAGTGGAATTGGTACATCGGCACACTGCTGGTGTTTTCTCCTTCTATGTAGCTCAGTGAGGGTTAACCAAGTAAAAATCACTATGTCATGTGCATACTTTAATGTTTCATCATACTATACATCAGGATGGACGGAGAATTGTGTTTTTTCTAACAAAAAAACAAGACCAAAAGGTTCATTCTTTTTAATGAATCCTACCCTGATTCATCCCCCATCTCATGGTTTCTATCCAAGTGGACCTCACAATTGGTATAAGAGGGAAATGATAATATTAGCGTTTCTCTATCAAATAGAGGTCACTAATCGTAAATGGATTCCAATAATTGATGGGAAAAATTTCTATATATGGAATAATCAGATGCAACATTACTTCCGATAATTAGGAATGGATGTGTTCACAGTAGTAATGCTTGGAATAACAACTGATATTAATTGGGTTGCATTATCAGAAGCTGATCGTAAAGAGTTGGATGTTGATGCCAAAGGAATTAATTCCTTAGGGGTAGCCCTATCAAATCCTATATATACAATGGTGATATCATGAAAATAACCCCATTCCATGTGGGAAAAGCTATTAAATATATATGAAGGGGATCAATTGGTCAGAGAGGCTATGATGCATGTTTTGTGGAACAAGTATGAAGAGCTGAGAATGAACCTGAATGAGTCTGTTGATGCATTCTTCGACAGGGTAAATGTTGTAGTGGAAGACATTCCTGAACATGGAGAAGTTATTGAATAAATAAATATTGTGAAGTGCATCTTGAGGAAACTTCCACATATGTTCAATCGGAAAGTTTCAGTTTTAGATGATAAAGACCCTAAAGAGATGACATTGGATAACCTGCATAGCACCCTTGTTTCATATGAAATGATAAATAATGATAAAAATTTTGTGGAAAAGGGGAAATCCAAAGAGGTGGAACTCAAGTCCACTCTCAGGAAGAATATGAGATAGATGAGGTAATTTCATTCATCTCAAAAAACCTTCAAAGAGGAAATTGAAAGTTTAAACGGAAGATTCCACTTGCTTGTTTTTTATGTGGAATGGTTGGACATCTTAGGGAAAGGTGCCTCAAAAATTTACAAGAGGATGATGATGTCGATGAAATCAAAATTCCCACGATGAAGTCTCCATCCTATGGGAAAAGAAAGAAACAGTTCAAGAGTTATTTCTTTAAGAAGAAGAACCTTCATTAAATAGAATATGATAGTTCTGATGAGTCTAAGGTTGAGGAGGTGGAAGAAAAAGATAACTACAGAGATCATTGAGAAAATCCTACGGGGGAAATTGTCGGTAGTTCTCAGAATAATAATGAATCTGAAGCTGATGAAGAAGAAGAAGAAGTTGATGGAAGAGTTGATATTAAATCTAAGTTGGAGTTTTTTCTTGAGGAGATTGATGTTTGGAGATCCAAAACAAATTAATCGAACAAAGATGTTTGTGATGAAAATATCTATACGCAGCATCAGGAAGAAAAGAAGTCTGAGTTGATGGAAGAAATTGAGAAACTCAAATCATCAACACTAGAGGACTCAGAATCAGTATGTGAGTATAAAATAAAAATTGAAGAATAATAAAGGGAGATCGATAGCTTGAGTAACACAAGGAAAGATAAAATCAATAATATTGATGAACTTGAAGGAGAAGTTATCGGTTTTCAGAAAAAGGTTGATGATCAAGAAAAACTCTTGAGTCCTGCTAGGTCATCAGGAAAGCAGATCACTCAGAAAACTGAGAAGCTGAAAGTGGAGAATGGTAGTTCAGTAGAAAATAAACATCATCTTTGTTCAGATGCTAATACCGATGGGGGTCGTGATCGAAAACAAAAAGCTATGAAAAATGAGGTCAGATCGTAACAACCCACTCTGAGATTGAAGGATGATTTGGGTGCAAGGAAAATTCATAATATTCAGAGATCCCAAGGGAAAACGTGCAGTTTAGAAGTCCCATAGAGGAATATACATCATATTAAGTGTTATTGTTAAGGAAATATGGGACATTCATAGTATCTGTGTTCCATTTCCAAGAGATATCGAAGGGAAAAATAAGAAAGGTGGCATCCAAATAAAGAAATGTTCTCCGGAACATATTTTGAAGGAAAATGTTTTTGGTGCGGAGGATTTCGGCATGCGGCTAGGTATTGTACATCGACCAGACAAAGAAATGTTCCAAAGGGGAATCAAAATGTTCGCAAGCAGTAGATTAATGAAGCAATTGGTGAGTTGAAAATGAAAAACAGATTTGCATCTGTGTATGATAGTGAGGGTCCATCATACTCTGAGAAAGAGCATAAGTCTCAATACATGTCATGTGTGAAGGAAAAAGTATGGAACATGATGAAAATGTATGAGAATGTAGTGGTGGTAGAAATTTCCCTTAATTCTTCAGATCATTGTGGTTTTTGGATCCTTGACAACGGTTTCACATCTCACATGACAGGTAATAAAGATATTGTTCCAGGTGTAAAATATTTAAAGGAGTTGTCATGTTTGGAAATGATGAAGGCATACAGATAATTGGCTCAGGAATGGCCAAGATTGGGGGGAAGGAAATGAGACATGTTGATGTCTTAGTAGTAGAAATCATTAGTCACAATTTTCTTACAGTAGTCAACAATGTGACTCAGGACATTCTATAATTTTTACTTAGAAGGTGTGTATCGTCAAAGGAAGATTTAGGTATGTGGTTCTACAGGGAAAAGGACTAAAGGAAATCTCCACCTAGTATGTGGAGAAGAAGTGATTTTTTTTCTATCTAGAGAGGAAGAAAAAATGTTGTGGCATAAACAACTTGGTCATCTATGGCAACCATCCCAGAAGATCTGGTAAAGTGTGATGCAACAAGAAACATCCTAAATATTTCACTTGATTATACTCACACATGTGATGCATTCCAACAAGGTAATATCATCAGAAAGACGTATAATGAAAAGGAAAATAATCCAACAAGGGTGCTCGAATTGGTGCCTGCTGATGTATGATGGAATATTACACCATGACCAATTGACAGAAAGTGGTACTATGTTCTTTTCATTGATGAATATAACATAATGGCATGTGTATTTGTTATTTCACATTAGTCTGATGTGTTCAGAAATTTAAAACAGTACCCTAAGGAGAGCAAAAGGATTCTTGGGGAAAATATTCTAATGTTTTGTATTGATAATGGTACAGAATTCACAAACAGTCAGATAGAAGACTATCTCATGAAACAAGGGATACAGAATCATGTTTCCTAATTGATAAATCCACAATAGAATATTGTGGTTGAAAGAAGAAATCATATCATCAATAACATGGCCGGAATGATGCTCATAGAAAAAGGCCTCCCATAGAAATCTTTTAAGGAAGCTGTTTGGACATTAGTCTACATTTAAAATAGGGATCTCTTATTTCTGAATGAAGGAATTACTCTGTATGATATGTGGTATGGAAAGAATCCAAAAATGAAATATTTTTGAATATATTAAAGAAGGTTCTTCATCATCAACAAGGAGAAACAGAGACAATTTGAATCGGGTGGAGATGAGGGGATATTCCTTGGCTATTCAGGAAAAAGAAAATCATATAAATGCTTTAACAAAGGGCTAGGATAATTAGTTCAGAGAAATGATGTCACTGTTTTAGAGAATTAAGAGACTATTCAATAGCACAGTGAACAATTTCTAGATGAATGTGATGAGGAGGAAAGCAACGCAGAAGGTGCATAAGTGGTTGATGTTGATTCAGAAGAATATACAGATGATGAGCATAAATAAAAAATCTATATCTGCACAGATGCCAAGGAGTCGAGCTAAAATTGACGGGAAAAATATCATTGGCGATCTATCAACTCTAGTTCAGACAAGAAGAATGAAGTCACGACAGCAAATATCTTTCTTATCTCAGGTGGAGCCTAAATTCCTTGTTGATTCAGCTGATAATAAAAACTGGGTTCATGACATGAATGGAGAGCTTGACAAGATTGAGAAGAACCAGACGTGGGAGATTGTTTCGAGGCCAGCAGATAATAATGTCATCGAGACTAAATGGGTCTATCAAAATAAGATGAATGAAGATGGAACAATGATTTAGGAAAAATCACAACTAGTTTGTAAGGGATACTCCCAGATAGAGGTAATAGATATTGATGAGACATCTACACTAGTTGTGAGACTAGGGACAATTTGATTATTTCTAGCCATTGCAGTGAAACAGGAGTACGATGTTTTCCAGATTGATGTCAAATCTGCATTTTTTAATGGGGTTCTGGAGGAAGAGGTGTATATTGAATAGCCATATATTTTTCTGATTCATGTGGATAATAACAAGGTTTGCAGAATGTAGAAGACATTGTATGGGCTGACACATGTACAAATAGCATGGTACTCAAGGATTGATCAGTACATAAACAAGCATGGTTTCTAGAATGGGGTAGTTTATTACAATCTCTATTTCAACAACAATATTAATCAAAGGATGATGGACTTTGTTCATGTCAATGACATAATATTTGGCGGATCAGATGAAGCTAAGTGCAAACAGTTTTCCAAATTCATGAAAAGTGGGTTCAAAATGTCATTGATTAAAGAGATAACATTTTTTCTTGGTAAACAGTTGTCACAATGAAGGAATGGAATAATAATTTCTCAATCCAAATATTCCAAGGATGTTTTGAAAATATTTTTAATAGAAAATTCCAAGGATATGAAGACTCTAGTTGCTACCTGGATGAAATTATATAATGGTGAAAATTGCAAGGTAGTTAATAACACATAATACAGGCAATTTTTTGGGATTTTACTGTTGCTATATACAACGAGACCTGATATTGTTTTTTACTCCTGACCAGCAGAATGAAATCAATGTAATCCCAAGGAATTACACATGCTTGCAGTAAAAAATAATACTTCGGTATTTCAAGGGCAAGGTGGACTTCGAGTAGATGTGTAATGGAAAATCTTAGATAGGGTTATTGGGATATACTGATGTTGATTTTTAGGGTTTAGAAAATAACATGAAATCAATGTCAGGAGGTGAATTATATCTTGGTGGAATATGTAGTGATTGGATAAGAAAGAAGAAAGATTGCATCTCAATCATCACCGCAGAAGATGGGTGTATTACGGCCACTAAAGCATGCACATAGTTTTTATGGATAAAGCAGCAGCTTGATAATATGGGAGTTGAATTGATGTCTTCGATTGGAGTCCAGTGCGATAAATCTTGTTCAATGAATCTTAGAAATAATCCATTCCATCACCCAAGGACAAAGAAAATTGAGATAAATTATCATTTTTTACAGGAGAGAGGTCAGAAGGGAATCATGTAGTTGGATTATATGCCTACAGAACTATAGGTTGGAGACATTATGATAAATTCCTTACCCAAGGAAGCTTTTGAGAGGCATCGATTGGGTCTTGGAGTCTAGTTGTCACCCCGCACCTAAAAAAGTGTGGATGTGGGACCACCTCACCCCGAGTTATTGCGTGTTTTTCTATAATGAACTGATCTGTGTTCTTTCCAATGTTGCAGACCGCAAAGGGGTAACCTTTGGGTTCATTGACAAAGGGGGAGAAATAGTGACTCCTCAAGGGGGAGAAACTGTGGCTAAGGATGGGAGTAAATTTATTAGTAAAAGACATGGTGAGAAGCTGACAGGTGGAGTAGCGAGATAGGGGGAGAGAAATGAAATATGGGGTGAGTTTTAAATTTGATTATCCTAGAGGTGATCGACCAAGAGTAGATATCATTCCTTCTGATGATCGTGATAATAGAAGAACAATGATGTTAGAAAGGTGTGAGATGGTTTCTATCAATCAGCAATTGGTATCAGTGAGGTATCAACAATTGGAATTATATTGGACATTGGTATCAGTTGGGTGTCCATAGTGGGTGGTAGAAATTAAGTGATTCATTAATGAAATTATCATTAACTCTTGTTTCCCATGACAAGCATTGATCATGTGGGATTAGAGTATGTGGTGAGTAAATCGTTGGTCGCTATCTGAATCACAAGAGGTGAATGGAGTTAGATGATTGAAGGAGACCCATTGAGGTATCAAAGTGCATAAAATAGTTCTAAGAAGAGTTGACAACAAACCTAAAGGGGGAGATTGCTGGGAAAAAACCAATCAAGATAACATTGCATCAACGTTGGGTTTATTGTGTTTGTTGTCAAATTAGGTTTCCATGGTGATTTGTCGAGTTCATGATCTATTGTAGGCAATCAATGTAGGCAAAGAACCACAGTGAATTGTCACGAATATAGGCTTCATGGTTTGGATTTCACGAAGACCAGAAGAATGTTGATGGTGATTCTTCCCAATTATGAAGTGCCTCGTGAACATCAGAGGTTGAAGCGCATCGCGGTGATAAAGGAATTTGCGAGGGACCTTCACGGAAAAGGTGTAAAGTAAATTCTGGGAATGCTCCATGATTATGACTATCTCCACGATTGGAAAATTGCAGTGGTGCTTCGCGATTTTGAGATAATTTCGATTGGAACTTCGGAGTTTGACAATTGGAGATGATGTGGCATTGACTTCACGTGGAAGGTTCAAGGTTCGGTGGAATTTCCTATAAATATACCTTGACCCCCTTGGTAGATGTATAGAGTTTTCGAAGAAAATATTTTTCTCTCAGCTCGCGAAGGTGGTTCGTGAAGTCAGTGTGATTCACGATAGAAGAGCATCACAACAACTAATCTGCTTCGAGAAAGTTGTGAGCTATGTGTTGACTCAATGAGCTTCGTGAGGGAAGTCTCACTATGACAACTTCAGCTTCACGAGAGTTCTTCATGAGTGTGCTTCGTGAAAAGGCAAGATCATCACAAAGGCTTGTTCGAGCTTCACAAAATTTGGAGCCTCGCGATGTTGGGTGCTTTTCGAAGGTGTTTCCAAAGTGAGTTTCCTGGTGATCAGGGGCAAAGGTGTATTCATCAGTGGATGAACATTAAACATAAATAGAGGATATACATATAGTGGATGATGTATTCCTTAGTGGTAATGATTAGACCTACAGTTCTATAAACTAGGAGTGGATCTTCTGAAGAAGTAGTGAGCTCACTTCAGTTAAGAGAGCAGTGAGTTCTCAAATTGAGAATGGTTGTAAACCAAGAGTGACAGTGAGTCCGCTTCGAACTTGTTAACAACAATGCGCTTATAGTGGAATAGGTATATCGACACACATCCAGTTCATATTCCTTGGACGTTTCCTAGTGAGGTTGAACCATGTAAAAACTATTGTGTCTTGTGCATGCTTTAAGTTTTGTTCAAACTCTCCATCGGTAAGGATAGAGAAGAGGTTATTTTCTAACAAAACAAACATGATCAGATGGGGAATTTGTTTTCATCTTTCATACCCTGATTCACCCCCCCTATCAGGGTATCTAGACTAGTGGACCCAACAGGATGTTTATGTGAAAATAATTAGAGAGTATGTTCAGTTCTGATATTTTATGACCAACAAAAAATTTAATTTTCAATTTCAATTCAAGAAGGATATTCTTGTAATGAAACATGATATAAAACACATAATTCTTAACTCTAATTATTATTTTGGAGGAATATATTCATATTTTGTTTTCTTAGGATGTCTAATTTCTAAATGCAGAACCATTTCCTTTCACGGAGGATACATTTTTTAGATACAACAATAAGACAAGTTTCTCTGTGAATGGGCGTAATTTTTTAAATAATTTTCAATATAAATTAATGCTTCTCCTAGATATATTGAAATAAATGATTTAATATTTTTCTAAATATATTTTTTAAATATTACTTTAAAAGAATTCATAGTGGTAATAATAACTTTTTTGAGTTTTCCCTTTTTTTAATTGCAATCACATACTCTAGTATTGAACTATTAAAAATATCATTATTTGATTTCAACTTCATCATGGAAAATTTTGAAAATATTTTGTTATACATTTTACCTATTAGTGTTTATTATGTATAATTTATCCATGTTTTTTTTCTCCATGATTATTTTGTTGAAAACAAATTTTGGTATGTGATTTTATTTCAACCCTTAAAACAAAACCCTTTCTTTATTGATAATGAATTTAGTTTAAATCTAACTATTTCATTCTATCTAGCATAGTATCATATAGAAAATGGGACATTGTTGGAATTAGTTTTTGGGGGATAGTTTTCTTTTTAATATTCCATAATTCTACTTCAATAAAGTACACATCAATACCCAAATTTGTTTTTGAAATGTCTCCCTCTGTAAAAACATTTGTAGATGTTTGCAAATTATGTCCTTATTCATAAATTGAAAAATTGTTTTAGGTAAATCCAAAAATATTTTTGTATTACATAGTTGTAAATTTTGAACACAGTAGAGGAGTTCACAAATTATTAAATAAGTATCCTTTTTTAATTTTTGAGTAAACGTTCCCCACTATTTTTTTAGAAACCCAATTAAGGATCTATGAAAACGAGTGTCGTTGGAGAGATTTTAGTTTAATTATGATTATAACATTACAGAACATCAAATTACAAATTTAATTTGGGTGACACGCCTATTTTGATTAAACATTTAATGGAGTAAACTCAAAATATAGTAATATAATCACATTGAATCCATAGAAAAATAGGAAATTTAGATCCCATAGAGAAAATCTAAGACTTTAGACATTGGTTTTGTGTGTATTCACTATGTAAATTTCTAATAATAACCTTTTCATACATTAATGAACATACATGGCTGGGAAAAATTCGAAAAAATAATAATAAATAAAGTGCCAAAATTTCAAAAATTAGATCTTTAATGTGAGATGAATATTTAAACCAGGTGATAAAGGGTAAAATGGATTATAAAATAATCATTTTAGGTTGACTCAATGATAATAAGATGAATCGTTAAATTTTGGACCTGAGGGAAGAAGGAAAATTAGAATATCCACTTGTTAATGTTATAATTCTAGTTCAATCTAACATGTTTAACTTGAAAAATATGGAACATAAATTCAAATAAAAATGTGGATATAAGCTTATTTTAGATTTAAGACATGAAAATTTCATATAATGGAGAGATTTTAAATTTCTCATGATTTCGGAGTGGTTCAAAGCCTTTTTATGATGATCACATCTTTGTAACATTATTTTTAAATAAATTTATTTCATTGTATTTTCTAGGAGTATAATTGATTATCTGTGGGGGAATTTGAATTTTCATTTATTTTATTATTTTTTCCAAATAATTTTTTATTATATTATTAATATTTAGATAATATTTATATTTGAATATTATAGGGTTTTATTTTATTTTTTGTTAACTAATAAAATCATTTAATATTAAGTTGAAATGTTTTTTGTTGATTATTTTGAATAATTTATTAATTTTTAGACTAGTTAGTATTTTTTTCAAGCCACCATATTTTATTATATGATTGATAAATTATAAACTGGCTTTCATTAAATTTTTATTATGTTTATTATTTTTCATATAATAATTTTAGTTATTCCATTTCAATCTTTTATTAGTCTATTTTAATTTAAATCATAATTCAAAATAATTATTCTGTAATTATTTAATTTTATTTAGTGTTGGATAAATTAGTTTACTATATATTTTACATTCATTGGTAAAATAAATTATTTTATTCCCTTTTAATTTTAATTTTTTTAATTAATTATATTTTGAATATACTTTATTAATTTTGTTTTTATCTATATACATGCCCCTACCACTATATTGAAACCACACACAAAAAGTAGTAACAATTAGTATCTTAATATTTCCAGGAAGTGACCACATACATGAAATTTTGGAAAAGGATGAACTAACCATGACACACTACCAACATTTTGAATATTGATCATGAGAAATCAACCATGTGATGGGTTGTGTGTTCACTATACTGATATCATGTTGAAACCCCAACTAATCCTGTATCTATAATTCCCACCATGACCAAATTAAAATGCATGTCATGACATAATGAAGAAATGATTGTGAGGTCACTGAAATTATAATTTACTATGACTCCAATTTGAATCGATAGTTATTAAACCTACCTATGGTGAGTGGATGTGATTTAACCTACAATTTTGGCTAAACACCAATATATCTTGAGCTTAGTAGTTGGGGAGAATTGGTCATGAATGAATGCACATACCATGATTGAGTATCCTTGGAAGGGATCCATTCCCAGATTAATGATTAATATTCTATTTTGAGATGCTCTTCAAATAGTGAGAAGGCATCTGGACACCACATCCCACTCAAGAACTATACCACACTCTAGCTAAGTGAAATTCCCATAAATCGAGACTCAATCAGATAAAGCAGATTTTGATCCAAGGTGATAAGTCAAATAGAAACTGAATTAAAAAGATTTAATATTTCCATAAGTTTATTTTGATGGTATCCTATATTCTAAATCTATATAAATATAAGATAAATCAATGGATCCCAATTTTGACTCGTCCTTGATGAATATTCAACTAGGATGAAGTTTTTCATGATGAATTTATATGTACGTCGTGGATGAAGATGAATAATTCACATTGAATGTTAATGTGTTATAGGTATGTGTTAAAGGGTCATTTAACATTAGATTCATGATAAATTTCCACATTGAATTTTAATTCATTTTTAGGATTGTCGAAGTCCTTATATGATCACTTCAAAAAGGTGTTATGTATCTACATTAACTGTTTTTGTCATAAGAAGATCATGGAGATTGCGTGTGGTTTTTTATCCTTATTTTGTTGTCAAAAGTTATTTAATATTCAATCAAAAGAGATCCAATATACCCAAAATGTCATTATCATTACGAAATACTAGGGTAGAGAATATTTTGATAAGGAAAATATAAATTTAGTATGTTGAGCTAGAGTGAGTGATTAGAAAATCTATTAGATTCTAGAGTTTTATAGAGTCTTAAAATTGTGATTTAAGGAATGATTTTTTATCATCTGCTATTACACGTGACAGATGAAAACAAATTCATTAGGAGTCAGAAATTCAGAGTGGTGTTCAAGTCACATGAGTATAATTATGTATAGTGAAGGTATTCCATTGTGAAGACTGTGAAAGAGGCAACCGAGTAGTGACATTGAGTGAAGAATTAATATTTACCTAAATTTTTCATAAAAAAGAAAATGATACTGAGTGAAGATAAAACATTCATCCATATTAATAGACCATCATCATTGAATTGATTTGAGAATGCACAAAAATAAGAGAATCCATTGTAAGGGGAAGACAATAGTAGAGAGTAGTTGATTTAGAGTAATTTCATGAGTTTAGAATTAATGGAAGATGAATCCTCCCTATCTTATTTTCAATTATGATGATTTATAATTCTACATTTATCAAATTCATTATGATTTTTAGCTGAAACACAGAGAAGTTAAGTGATGTTGTTCTATTTTATCATTTTTATTATTATTTTGTTGTCATTTATAAGTATTAATCAACTTATTCTTTTTATAAATTGGAATGATTTTTGTAACTGAAAAACTGAAAAATCATCCCAATGATGGTCAATCTTCTCGAACAATATTTTGAATTTATATATTTGATTATTGAATCAATTATTAATTCAAAAACACTAAAATATTTAACTATAAAATAAAAACATCCCCTTAATTTTTTTATTATTCATCCACTTCTCAATTTTCATTACCATGTTTTCTGCACATATTAATCAATCTTCAAACCCCCTCAATTATTTCATCCTAAATTTCTAGATCATCATATTATTTAATTCATCAACAATTGTTTTTTATTTTCTTTTTTCCATTTTCGATGACCCACAACCTCTTTTTTGCGTCACAATAGATATTATATAATATCTCATCATTGTCTAGTAGTTTTTTGGAATTCAACATGATCAACTCAAGAACCTATACAGTAAATTTTATTTGTCCAATTTTGAAGCAATGTGGTAGTGTGGATTGAATTTTTCATAATTGAGGATATGTGATGATATTATTAGAAAATGATAATGAAAATTCTAATTTATTTACAATTGATGATGAGGATTAAGGAATTTTAGCATTTGAAATACTTAGAGAATCATTTGAAAATATGATTATATTATCGACAAATAAGAATAGATACAAATGAAATTTTAGCAGAAAAGCCTATAATCTTATAGATATTTAGAATCATATTAGTTCTAAGAGAACTTTATATTAGTGTAACATTTTCTTTATAGTTTTTTCTAAGAGATAAAATTATGTGAGTTTGTTATTGTAATGGTATTTTTCATTTTTCATTATATGAATTTTTATTCCAATAGTTGATATAATAAACTTTTGAGGGTAGGAAGACATTGTTTTGTCTAATACTGGATGATCGGGGGATTGTAATGATATTAAGATAAATATTTTTTTGATCATATTAATTAAGAGGTTCTTGGAATATGAATATATATGTATTTTCTTAAATTTACACCAACATTAGGAAAAGTGGTAGTGATATAACATGATATCTTATTATCTTCATTTTTTATGATATAAATTCCCTCTTTCAGGAATCTTTAGTTTTTCATTTTTTTGGTTCTGAATTTTTACTATATCACAAATTTTCTTATTATTTGTGATATTTAACAATTTCTATGATTTTTTATGATTTTCCTCTATGCACAAAGATTCACCCATGATCTCTTATGTAGAGGCCCAGTTATGATTTATTTTTGGTACCTACTTTTTTCAAAATATTCCTTTTGAATAGGTACTTTTAGTAGTTTTTGTGATATCGGTTTCTCTAAATGAAACATTAAAGTATTAAAACATTTATAACCCAAACTAATTTTTAATTTTTAATGTCATTTTGAGGGAAGTAGAATGTAACACCCTGAGATTTTGCAAATTATTTTTTACGAATTAATTTAATATTTATAATAATTATCATTTAATGAGAAATTGATAATATTTTATATTAAAGATATATGTTTGTAATATAGGAACTGAAATGAATTTGTATCTTTCTTTACATGAACCACTGATTTTTTCTCGCGTTGTATGCTACAACGAATTTCCACGATGGCTTGCGTAACACACATGACTGAGGTTTAGCGAACAATCATATGTTATTTAAATATGATGAAACCTACCCATTAAATTAGATTTAATTAAAATTATAAAAAAAATATAATTTTTTTTTTTCAGAAAACATTAAATAAATTTATTCGTTACAAAATGTTTTGAAATTAATATAAGAACTAATTGAATGTTAAGAGATAATTCTTATTTGAAGATATTATTTTGGTCATGAGTTATACTAATCCTAATAAATTAAAGTAATTAAAATTAGTAATTAATCTTAATGTAAAATATATTTTATATATCCAAGTAAATATTACTTATTTTCATCCAATCGATTTTATAGGCATAAGAAAAGAATAAAAACAATTTAACATAAAATCCCACTGTTTTTATTAATTTATTTTACCATTTTTCAAAATTGAACCATTTTGAAATATATTTATGACATATTTATATTTTTATATTTCCAAAATGAACTTCATAAATTCATGTGAATCATAAAAAATTGGTTAAAATCAATTATTGTTATTTTTCTAGATGGTTTCATCTTTTACTCAATACTTAAAAATAGTTTATTTAAATTCAAAACTACTTGTTCATATAATTTATTTATAGGGTTAAATTATATTTTTAATTGGTTTCAATGTTTATTTAGATAATATTTTTTTAAATATATAAAATTATGGTAAATATAATAAATTTGACACAGAAATTGGATATAAAAACATTCCAAACATTTGAATGAATCACTTTAAAAACTCACTTTGTTGTTTAGTCAGTGGTATCAATTATAAATCTAATTTTCTTAATTATATGAATTAAATTATGTTAAATGGATCCATATTTGGAATTATAATTTCCAAATTATGTTTTAAGTTCAAATTCATTTTTATTTATAAAAATGCTACCATGGTAAATAAAATTATTTACTATTGTATATGTAAAATTGTGACTTGGTATTATGGTAAAATCTAAAATAATAACATACCTAAAAATTAATCCATTAATAGTTAGTTGATGTGGGGATCGAACCTAAAAAAACTAATAAACATTAAATTAATTTATAATTTATTTAAATTAATCTCTCCTCAATGTGTTTAGATTTTGATATAAAATAATCCATATATTAATCACTTGAACCCACCACTCCTCAAGTATTAATATCACCCCTCATATCTCCAATTAAACCGATAAATCCTTGTAGATCCTCACATATCTATAAAAATATCTCCTACTCACTCTCCCCATGTAAATTTTATTATTATATCACCAAAATACAATATCAATGTTCCTCAAGGGTCTTTCACGGAGGGTATATTCAAGAGGTGATTTTCTCAAAGTACCTCTCTTAATTTCAATTTTCCTTCTACATTCTACACACTTAATTAATAAATAAATGCATGATAATTCAATAATAATTTATATAATGATTTTTTATGAATCTAATGGAATATCTCATATCCATTTCATTTATCACCTCCTCATATTCAAACAAACCTAATTTTTTCAATGTTATGAAAGTTAATCTACATCGGGAATATTGTTATTGTTTTTTTCAATTTTTTCCTTAATGGATGGTCTTAAAAATATTTATGAGTTTAAATAATATGATAATATATAAATGATAATCTATTTCATATTAATTAATATTTATAATAAACTACATTCATGCCTTACATATTCTGGATATACGATAACTACATTTTTGGAAGTTGGGAATACCACCCCATCAAAGCCATATGATTTATTCATGTAATACATATATTGTATTAAGAATAATTTTATTAAACATATGTAACATATAGGACATTGATATTATACTATAATTTTAAAATACAAATGTATCATACATTTTTCGAAAATGTAATAAGATAATGAAAATTAGAAATAGTGTGCATGTGTGCAAATGACATGACATCTCCATGTTTGGTTATATACATAATATATATGATTTATAAATAATTTTTCTCATTATTAAATTGATAACATCATTATCTAAGTAATATTATCATGAATAAAAATCCATGACATGTACAATAAAAAAGTGATTATTTCCCAAAATGTTGCATTAACATGAATTGTTAATAAATCGATAATATAAAATCATAAACAAATAATATATGATATCATATATGTTTTTATGATTCTATTATAAGTTAATAATTTTTCTAAAACAATTATTTAAGAGTTTAGGGAACATACGAATAGTATTAGACCTATGGTACGTGAACTTCATCGCAATTTTAATTTTCATGAGATATAAACCATGTTCACCACCTATTTCTTATGTGTGGTGTATGTACTGCCACTGTTTTATTTAATATAGTGAATCTATTTTTCTTCATGGAATTTAAATATTCATTTGAATATACTTGTCTTATGATTTAAACTTTCATAGTGGTATGGGATGCTTACAATATTTAAAGAATTAATTTTTTATCAATTACTATATTCTTGATATTATTTTAAATAACTATATATATGAATACAAATGGATTATGAGGGAAATTTTATTTCTATTTTAATGATCATTATCATGTTCTATAAAATGAATCTTTTTAATGTTTTAAATATTTGATAATTTCTCAATCTCATTATTATCTAATATTTTTTATATATAATTATTTACTAGGGTTTATTTATCATCCATGTCAATGTTCTATAAAAATGATTTCATAAAATATTATAATATTATTAATTATATTTTTACTGTATTTTTTATAAAAAATTAATTTTTAATACATTTTTGGATACGAATCGTTCTTTTATTAAATAAATAAGGTACTTTTAGACTTTTTTGAAAAAACGTATGTGAGGAATGTTTTTTTAAACCTACACGGCATGAATATATTTTTACATTTTCATACATCCATACATACATGAATATTCCATTAGATGATTTCAATGTTATTTTAAAATAAAATAAATTATTTTAATATGTAATAGAATTTTGGGGAATGAAAACATTTTTAAGGAAGAAAAAATATTTTCCTCATGAATTAATATCTAGTGTTTTATTAAAATTTATTTTCCATATAAGATGACATTAATTAACAATGTTTTGTTTCATGTTGGATATCCAAATAATTCACATGGTTTGATTATATTTATTCTATGTATTAAATCAATTTTTTTATTTTGGGTTATGTTATGATGGAATGTTTCTTAAGAAACCCATTTTATCCATTGGTTTATACAATGATAGTTATTTATGTTTTTGTGGAACACGTAAGAATGACATCAATATGAGATGGGTGGGACCTATATCTCCCTCTAGTGAATTGGGTAAATATGTATAACTCATGAGTTATGTATTTCATGAATGTACTTGATTTCATGTTCACAATACTATATGTGGACCTAGTTAAATTGTGCATAATTTTTTGAGTGGACCTAGTTTCCTTGTACATATGTTTTTTCATGGTCTTGATTTCATGTCCTTAATTTTATGAGTGAATGTTTTATTATTTATACATTTTCACAACGTAAACAGAATTTTTGTACCCATAATTTTATATTTTTTTATTACTTTTATGATCTTATGGATTATGATCAATGATTTTTTTATGATTCAAGTTTTCCTTGGAAATACAGGGCATGATCTTCTAGTGTTATGACCAAGTTTTAATACACATTATGATAATGTTTTTTTAATATCACCCTTGTTTAACCCTACTGAGCATCTGAGCTCTCCCCTTTAATTTTTATATTCCCCATGATTTGAAGAAGGGTATTAAGTAACATGTTTCCAAAATGGATTCTAATTATGAAGGATAAACCAGGAGCTGATTTAGAGTTTTTATGAAGAAGTGGTTTATGTTTCCCAGTTTCCAAAGATACTGAACTAATACGGTCATTGGGATTTTTTTTAATTTATTAATTATTCTGAAAAATTTATATAATGTCTATATACACCATTTTTGTGGTCTTTACATCCCCTATCCCATGTACCAGTTACCCAACACACAACTCTGAGATGACTAAATGTATTAGTTGGATCCTAATTTCATTACCAACATCAAAATTATTTTCAAGACTTATTTTTACATCCAAATATTCCTACATAATTTTGAATTAAAATATAAAAATATACACATTTTAAAAGATTAAAAGAACTATCTTTGATTAATTCTCAAAGATGAGACTCTAAATATAGCTCCCACTCTAACTCATGAAGTTGTAGGAGAAGTAGTATTAAATAATTATGCAGAGGAAGCTTCAATCAAATAACTAAAATATATAAATAATAATTTCTTTCAAAAAATTAATAATAAAAACGTTAGGAATTAAATTTTAATTACAAACAATTTTATGAAATGTAAATTAGATTAAATGGGATAACTCAGGCTTTCATGTATGGGGACATTGAAAAAAAATTATAGATCTAAGAATTAATGATAATATGGACTATAATGCTCCAATTAATATAAATTATTTATAAAATTTAATAGTGAATAAGGATTTATATTATTCAATGGTATATGATGAGTTGATGAACCCCCACAAAAAGGAATATATCTGAAAATTGTTTACCAACAAATATTAAAATCAAATTTTGTATCTCCATGTTAATATTTTTTTAATTCATGTATCTATTGTTTATTAGATAATTATAATTGATGAATGTAGTAATGATCCAACTAAATAGTATTACATAGATTCTTAGAATTTACCCCATGAGGTGCTCTCCAATTTTTTATTTAATTGGGGGAACTATAGATTCCTATTTTATGTTTATAGAAAATATTTTTCCCAAAAGAATATATCTCATAAATCGCATGAATAATTGAGTGACCAAAAAACAACATTTTTCAATAATATAGATTTACTGAAATTAATTCCCATGATAAATAATCATTAGGGTTACCCAAATATGTGTATCTCAATGTTCACATCCATATGAGCACCTCACTGTCTAGGTCATCCATAATTTACATACTTAGCCTACGATAATCCAAGAATTTCTAGCTTTTTGGGAGTCATTGAATAAAATATTACTATAATGAAAAGGGTTAATAGTGGAAGGTATACAACACCTACTATTTTTATGAGTTTTCTTTTATCAAACTACCTTAATTCATAATACATCTTATGTATATTATATCTCAATATTTCATTACATGTTTGTATGTATTGACTTCATTTAATTTATAATATTCATTTTAATAAATCATGTTAACATATCTTAATAGTTTTAATTTATATGTCATTATAAAATCAATGATTTATATTATTAATAAATCATAAAATTAAAGTTAAACTATTTAACACACAGTTATATATAAGTCATGAAAAATAAAAATGAAACTCTTGTTAATAAAAGTGGATTCCCATTCCTGTTCTTATTCGAAATACTAAAAAATAGAAACAATAGAACTTTTTCAGCATGTTGAAGGCTTAGGAAGGATTAAGTTTAATGGTTGTAGTGATCCAAATGTTATGTCCCAAAACATGGTTTCTAAGTGGTTATCATTTAGATGATGGAAGAGAAGATGTTATTATATAGCTATATTTGATTTTATTGAAGTGTTATGTATGGTTTCTTATAGGTTCCATACAGAGTTTACATTATGATTAATTTAAATCCTAAATATAAATAAAAGTAATAGTTCATTGTAATTCACCGGTTGTGGCATGACGAGCTATATGAAATCCTAGGATACCATGGGAAAAAATGTGTTCCATATATGTTTCAGATGATGGTAAATCCCATTTACTATATGGGACCTAATATAAAGTTACAATGAAACCAATTATACATTTTCACAATGTTGAAATTTTATTAATATAACACTTGATGATTATTCCATTATTATTTTAATAAGATAATTTCTAGGAAATGAAATTGACAAAATGTATACTCTCATAGATGTAAGGAAAATGAGTAAACCACTTTAATAATTGTTTTCCATCTCTTGTTTTCTGGATTTCACTAGAATGTTTTCCACTTGATTGATGGTTTTTAATATATAATCGAATTTTATTCTATTATATTTATTTAGTTTTTAGTTTCTCATCTAATATTATGGTTCATTGGTATGTGGGTTCCCTTTTTTGTATTGGAATTTTTTCTGTTTCATTCCATAAGTTTATGATTTTAGTTGTTTGATTCTAATGATTTTTTTGTTCTAAATCCAAAAAAGTGGTATCTAATAATGAGTTTTAGTTGGGATCATTATAAAACTTAGTATAATACTCTCAAGAAACATTGTGGTCGTATATTTTTTTATTTAGTAGGAGTTAACTATTTAAGTGTTTATTGAATCATAAATGGAAGGGTTATAATAAACTGATTTGATGGGGAATATTTTAGCTTCTTGAGGATATAGGTAGAGGACTATCATATTGAAATAGACCTTTTGTTTTCATTTAAATTGGAAAAATCAGAAGTAATGTAAAATTTTTAATGAAATGATTTTGAAAGAAAGGAAAGCAAATTGATTCAGATGCCATTTGTAAAGAATGATTCTAATACTATATAGGATGTTAAGACCACAAAATAGATAATTAATGATTTGGAATACATGTATGAGAAGACAAAAACTATAAAAACAATTTTATGGATTAAAGGGTTATTTGATGTGAGGATTTTCTAATGATGACTAATAGATGATCATGTGATTGGCAGTATTATGACTAAGTATGGGATTATATTGTTTAAATTATTTTTAGGGAAGTATATTCATGGCTTCTATCATTTACATAATTTCTATAATATTGAGGTTCTATTGAGAAGACATGATAGAAACATATATTTATATTGCCTCATTTTTTAGGGATGTTCAATACAAAACACAATTATATACACTGTAAAATTGTAAAGTTTTTCATTCAATAGATTCAAGATATATAATAATATTATTTCATGTAAAATGTTTATAATCTCTCAAAAATATCATTTATCATTGTAAACATCTTAGAGATACCATATTCTAAAAGATTCATTGTAATTTTTGGGAAGTAAATGTAAGAATTGGTGAGATAAAATGCTCAGTAATAATAAAAATAAGTGATATTAATTAATAATAATAAGTGAGTATATGATAATAATAAGGTTATGATAACATGATCAAAATGTTCAATAATAATACCTTATAATGAAAATTTCACATATCATAAATAATTTCTTAATTATATTTCATAAAAAATTTGAAATGGTCATAAGTGTTCAGAATCATCAGTAATCAACCACAATTCCTAAGAACAGAAAATTAGAATAAGAAATAAGCTTCTAGATTAAACATAATAATATAACATAATTTCATTGATAAAGTATTATTGGAAATACTAACATAGTGGATTGGGTTCCCTTTAAAATTCAAAAATATCCTTATTCATGGTTTAATCTCATGACTATATTTATGGCATGAGTCCCTTATTATACTGGGTTCACCCTATATTCATGTTCTTATTATCTCATGAGATAACTATCTATACCAACATTATTTGGGGAAAATATTATTCTGTTCCCACCTATCACATAATTAGAATCTAAAATATGTGTGTCATAGGATCACGATACCTTTATCATATCATCGTATTATACCATATTGAAATGAAACATGATTTATAAACATAGTATACCCCATGAAAAATAAATGGGTTTTTAATAATCTCGCCATCATAATCATAAAACATCCAGAGATTAAATAATTATGGTATAATTGGATTATTTCCTTATTAAATCATAAGAAACATCAATGTATGTTGACATGGATGGAAAATGACTAAAACATTACTGAAATATTTATTGAGGTTAGTACCCTTGTAATTTTTTAACTAGTTATTTTAAATATTAAACATTTAAAAATATTTCTGGTTTAATTTACATTGAAAATGCCCATGGAAAATTTTAAAATAATCTTCAAAGAATTTAGCAGTCATGATAGATGGAAATTACATTTATGATGAAACTGATAAAATTATGATTCTGGTCCCATCTTTATTAAAAAGTACCAATTTCAAAAAAAATGAAAAGACGGTTCATTTTAAAAGTTTTATAAAATATTAAAACATGGAAAACATGACTTAAAAATATAATTGAATAATATTAAAAAATAATCATTAATAAATTTCCTAAAACATGGATACCGGAAGAAAACGTTATTTGAATGAACAGAGAAATATAAAGTAATCTTTTATTAAAATCATTTTATAAACAATTTTATGTACCAAAGATATAAAAAATGAAAAATACATCAATAAAATTTTGATATAAAAAATGGAGATGAAATGTAAAATGGTTCTATCAGATATGGATCATATAATTTCCTCAATTTAAATTTAAGAAAAACAATCTCTATTAAATTTGAAATCAAACCTGAATACATTATGTCATGTATCATCATTCATAATTTGTTATTAGACTAACAATATAATAAATATTTATTAATTAATTCATAAAAAATAACTGTACTCATGTATATTATACCATATATTATTTACTTATATAATCTTATCTACCTTTTAATAACTATTATTTTTTCATATCACTATTACGGGTAATGATTAATATATATTTTAGACATGTTAATTCAGTATCCCAAGTCCTTTTATGTTGATAAAGATCAATAAAAACCAAATTTTTAATCACATTATTATTTTAATATTTAATAATTATGTCAATTTTATAACAATTCTTTGATTTTTTGTGGTGAAAATATAATGTCATCATGTCATGGATATGGTTGTTCGTACATATTCATTAGTATTGTTCGATGTTTTAGACTATCGGAATTAAAGAACATAAAAAAATTCAACATAATAGAAACATCATTAAAATATATATATCATACAAATTAATTAAAAAATCCATATTACAATCCATTTATTGAGAAAAAAGAAATGAATCACAACGCTCTGTGGAGGTGGTAATCCACACCCATGCACAAGTGACATTATAATTTAAGGATGGAATGGTATGAATGTTTTTAGGATATTATAGTTATATAAGTAAAATCATTTCAGTAATGTAATATTTAAAAATAAAATCAATCATAATAATAAAATATGAATTATTGTGATGAATAATGATACATAACTCTATATAAAGTAGGTTTTCCACACATATGAAAATGATATATTTTTTTATTCACATTTTATGTAATTGATGTGGATAATGGATGATCCATAACCATAATAAAAATTCATTATAATTAATATAATAAATTAATTATATTATAACTAATACCATAGATCTTTATTTTGTCAGAGAAGACATAAAATGTAAAGTACTCGGTTATGAGTTATAACTATTCATTAAGAAACATCCTTTTCGTGCATATTAAACCTTCAAAGGGTGTCATTATAGGAAACAAATGACCAATAGGACATAGGGATGATGTTAAGAATGTATTAGGGTCAGTATTTGTTTATCTAGGGGGATCATGAATTGTGATTAAGAGATTATTGGAGGTAATCTTTTATTAGGAATGTAGAGATCACATATAGAATTTTTAAAAAGATTAAAATATATTAGTATAATACCACAGAAACATTATCCCACATTAGAATATATATTTATATATAAGATTATATATAACCTAAATATATTCATCCAACTATATTTAGACAAGTTTATAGGTCATTTAAACCCTTATCTCTTTATTTTAAACCCCATTAATCTCTTTTAACTTTTACTGTAGTGATGAATTTGTACCTTAGTTAGAATTCATAATGGAAAACAGTATATGAAAATTATTATACAATATATAAAATTTTGATTATAAATATAGAATTTATTTTTATCAAATTTAATATTTATAAGTGGAAGACGTTCATTTTATAATAACTCCACAATGTGTGAAGAAAATAGGTTTTTTGGAAACAAATGACGTGTGAAGCATTTTTATACCAGAATAATGAATAATATTGAAAAAAAGGTACAAAATGAATTAATTTTAACAGTAGGAAATAGATTGTATTTTATATCAAACCCAAATAAAAATGAATCATTTAGAATACTAGAAAATGAAATATAATTTACTTTGAAAATGTTTTTTCACTAATAATGAAAAATCATATTTTTCCAAAAAATCATAAAATATAACCCTATAATAAATGTGAATTTTTGACCTTAGAAATGGAATAATATTTTTCAAATTAAACATTTATAAATATTATATATTAATTGAAATTTCATAAACAAAAATTTAATAAAAATATTATTTTATGAAAACATTGTTTTGAAGCAAGAAATTAATTTAATGAAAATAGAAAAAATATTTATTAAACATTAAATAATAAAATTGAATTATTTAAATCTAATATATAATACTTTTTAAAAAAAAAATTCATATTTATACATCCAATTTAAAAACTAGGTTATAATGGTAAACTATAGTATCACTAATTTTGACAAAGGGTTGCATGTATCACATGTTATTGAAGAAAATAATTTATTAAAAGAGAAATATATCATAAAATATTTGATTTTTACATTCTAACACTTATAATAATTTCAGCCTCAAAATTAAATCACTATGATACAAAATAATGATATTCATACTACATCATATATTCTTGTTCCACATAGCTTCTTTATATTTATTGTTTATCCAAATAACCATGACAAGGTAAGTAGAATTATTTTGTTGCATTTTACCTCATTTCTCTATAATCTCTAACAGTTATTGGTCAAAATAATTATCATTCAACAGTGGTACAACCACGTAGTTCTATATCATTTCCTTTTCTAGTTTGACACCTAATATCTTTCTATCACTAACTTCATCATGGAACATTGTATTTCAAAACCTCATTCAATAGAGGTCTTCATATAGAGCCTTATGTATTATAGATTTAATTATATGTTTTTTTCAAAATTATACAAAATAATGTTATTGATCACAAACAAGTTTTAAATTCATAGATCATTCCCTAAAAATTTCATATTGAGTTTCTATTATCCTATTGGACTTGACTTCAATATATGGACTATGTGCAGATATTAAACTCAACACTGTATCTTGAGATATCATATGAAATATCCGAAAACTCAAGGTAATTCACAGATACTGATAAGATTAAATAAATATGGTATTATGTGCATCCTTATTACATCGATAATGTATATCATGAAAATATGGTGATGAGAAAACAATTGTTTTATTTCAAATAAATTCATTGATTTAATAATTAAATAGACAACAACCTAAATAATAATATTTTCTTTAGAGGAAATCTAATTTTTAACAATGAAGTACATGGTAACATTATTCCATTCCCAATTTGGTATGTATAATGGTTGAAATATCAAATTAGACATCTTTGTATCATCATTAACTTACTGACATACTATCCATCAAGATATATACATTGAAATATCAATTTTTATGTTGTCCCACCATAAATATGATTTCATTTATGTATATTTCGTCATATATCTTGGATGAATATTGAGTGATAAACTTTTAGATTCATCAAATAACTTTTTTAGATATGGTATTCATTGAAGACATACTAAATTCAGGCACCTTATGAATCGCCAATAATTTGAGTAAAACTCAAGAACATTTATCAAATTATTCTGTACTTCCAAATCATCATTCTTGACCATATTAATTATAATATAGATCCATGGTTTATTATTTATGTATTAATGATATGAAATTTCTGCTTTCGTGAAGATTCCATGACCCATCTATAGAAAAAAACATTATGTATTTAAATCCATATCATGACAAAACTAGAACTATCATTCTGACTGAGAGAATTAGAAACCTCGTTTTCTTTCCCATGTTGTTAATGTAATTGGATGTTGAAATATTTAATCAACTATACCCTTCTCCATTGGTTAATGTTAATCTATTGTATAAAAATTTCATGATTTATTGATTGGTAAATGTATCTGAGAAATAAATATGATGATTTTTACTCTATATTTGTAATCTTCTAATTACTACATCTAACAAAAAATTAAGAGTAAATTAATTTTTCTTATTAATTTATAATTAGTGTCAGGAATAATCTATCACAGTACAATTATACATGATGAATCATCCTAATCCCTATATAGATACATCACCAATGATCAGAAATACTTCCCTTCTATAGAGTAGTATAACTACAGGTAGGTAACCAAAATACTTTTTTTCTGCCGTCAAATTTTAAAAATATTAATATATCCAAATATACTTATCTTCCTTCTATGTCAACCTAGTTATTGGTTTATATATCCATAAGAAATCCCTCAAAAATAATTGGTAGAATCCTTCTTCCACAAGAAACCTATATATCTCAGATACCATATTAGGTCTAAGATATATTTCAACAACTTCTTTCTTTTATGGATCCACTAGTACACACTCACTTGAGATAATATGACCTTGAATTTGAATCAATATATCCCTAATTCAATCTTTGTAAATTTAGCATCCATATTATTTTTCCCTATGTTTTTAGTTCAATACTAAAACTTTATTCATGAACATCCTTTATCATTAAATATATAACAATATTATCTATAATGCCCCCAAAAATTGACCATGTTATCTCTCAAGACTCTATCAATCAAATAATTTTAAATAGTTGGAGAATTTGTATGTTTAAATGGAATTATTAAAAAAATTTAATAACCATACCTGGTGAGAATAGTTTTTTTGGGTTTATTTTCCTTATTGTGTTTAAATTTATAATATCCATATCAAGGGCCAATCGTGATAAAATATTGGTTTTATTATAATTTATCAAATAATTCATGTATAACTTATATATTATACCTTTTATTTTATGTGAAAATTGAATGTTTCTAAAAATCAATAAAATTATGCATTAATCCATCATTATTCTTAATAAAAAAACTAGGTGCACCCCATGCTAATGCACCAGGTTGTATTAATCCCTTATCAGGATTATTCTTGATTTTCCTCTTCGATTTACACAACTCAATAAGTTAAATAATATATAGGTTCTCTAAAATTGATGTAGTACTAGGTATGAGTTCTATTGAAGACTCAACATCAGGATTTGGTGGGCCACTAGAAAATCTTTCAGGAAATACATAAGGAAAATACTTATAAATAACCATATCATCATTTTTAATTTTATATCCAATAATATGAGATACATATTACTTATTAATATGTATTATAACCCATAAAATGGATATAACATCCATTGGAGGTTTTTATTCATCCTTATACAGAAAGACGATCATAGTTTGTTTCTAGAATTTCACATTTGACTTTTCTTCAAAGGAGAATGATATACGCCCTATATATAAAAAGAAAATAATTTTAAAAAATGGAATAAAAATCAATTAAAGGGTTAATAATTATATTTTTTGTAAGCACATTCTCCCAAAATTATATCAAGGAGGAGTAATAAGCTTCATATATGACCGTCATAACAGTAGTAGATATTTCTTTTAAATAATAAAATAATAATTGGGGATATGAATTAAAATTCTTATATACTTTTGATGACTTATAGGTATTGATATGACTTGTCCAATATAAGATTAAAAAAATATTTAAGTGTTCCAATCAACAGCTCATCTTAAAATTTCTATTAATATTCCCTTAATGAAACCAAAATTCATAGTGTGATAAAACATTTTCATTATGGGAAATCATAAAATCATAGAAATTATTGATATCATTTATAAATCAAGATACCATATTTTCAATATATGATATCGAAGTCTATTTATGATAATAATATATTTGATAACATTATAATGTCTTATAAGTAATTTTTGAATTATCCCAAGCATACAAATAAGGTGTTTAAAACTAGGTTCTCTATAAGGGACCACTCACTATGCTTGAGGAAGATATTAGATATATACTCGACCAATAATTTTCTAGTTTATTACCAACATAAACATCAGAGAAAAAACGAAATCCACTTGTACTATACTAAAACACATGTATTTCTATGGAACCCACATAATATATACCTTACCAAAACATAATGATATTTTCCTGTACATAGGATTATTCCTATGGGATTCAATACATTTCTCTAAAACTAATTTTTAAAGAATAACTAAACTATACTATAGTACCAATTGAGGAAACCAGAAAAACATGCATAGATAAATATTAATTTTATATTAATATTATATACATAATAAAATTATACATTACATAAAACTGAAAAGGTTATGAGTATTTATAAAATAGATATGTAATCATCTTAGTCCCATAAATAACTTATATATATCCTTCAAAGAACATATCACATCGTACACTCCTTAGGCAAACCCTATATAAAACAATTATTCTTTACATGGGGAAATGAAACATAAGAAAGGGTTATATCATACCCTTAGAAAGGGTAAACATAAGAGATATCACTCAATTATCAAATGTGATAAAAAATATAAAAAAATTATGATAACAAGATCATATAATAAAATAATCATTCCAAATTGTTCAAATATCACTAATCATAAATCCTAGAAAAATAGTTTTTCATATGAAAATATAAATGTTATAAGGCTTTGGAACCATAAATAATCAAATATAATCCATATAATGACATCGTAAGCATAATTCATAAGTTATCCGCATACATATGAGAATGTAAAATCATTTACTTATTCAAGGATTACTTCAATGACAATTATATTAGATTGGATCCACTCCTGAATTCCATCATATCTTTAGTAATGGATCACTCCCAGGACTATCATAGTGGATAGAGTCCCTTAATATACATTGATCATTCAATATTGTAGTTATTATTATCTCATGAGTCATCTTTATTTACACAAGGTATAGTATGACTAGATTATTTGAATACCACTAGTCACATAATGAATACCAAATATTTTATTCCACAATATCATAAAACATTCATCATATTATCATATCATGACCCATGGAAAGGAGGATAGATTATAAACATATAACATCTCAGGGAAAATAAATGGGTTTGATAAAAATATAATCAATATAATTCTAAACCATCCATAGAATGGATAATTATGGTATAATTGGATCATATCTCTAGTGAAGCATAAGTACATTAAGGAATATTAGAATAAATGAAAAATGACAAAATAAAAATTAGAATATTTCTTCAATGAAATAACATTTTATTTTTTAAGAAATATTTAATATATTTAAATTTATTAAACATATTAGTAATATTTTCCATGAAAATGACTATAGATAATTTCAAAGGAAGCTATAATGAATTGAGTGTACATTACGACGATAAATTCTATTCTTTCCTAAATTGTTGAAACATGGATTTTTTTCCCACAATCATTACAATTTTTATAGTTCATAAAATGTTAAAAAAATTATTTTTATAACAAGTAAAAAACTTAAAACATTGGAAATAATAAAATTATAAAATAATTGAATAATATTTATTTTTTTAGAACATTGATAAGATAGAATATGGTTTCTTGACTGGAAGAGGAAAGAGAGGGTCACATTTTCTATAAAACATTTTCTAATCTATTTTTTGTTCTAAAGAGAGAAAAATTGAATTAAAAATTACAAACAAAAAAAGTTTACAATAAAAAATCTACGATTTTATCTCATAATAAACGTATATTTTTCTCAATGGGATTTCAATAAAAAAACAATCCTAATTAAAATGGGGTTGAAACATAAATTCATTACCTCAGGTTTCATCATTTCTCATACATGATCAAACCTCATATATAATATATATATTTATTTATTTTATTTATAATATATAACTATAATCATATATATCATACCATATGTGTTTACTTATAACAACATATTAACCATTTAGTAACAAATATTTAATTAAATATGTAGTTTTGGTGATAACCGATTAATTTTTCTACAGGTTTCAGTTTGATAATACCAAACTACCTACATTGATCTTGGATACAAAATATATAGTTTTTAATACTATAATTAGTATTATTTTTAATATTTATATAATATTTTACAAATAAATTAAAAGTCAAGGATGGTAAATCAGTATCATCACATTATGGAGATAATAGTTTATACATAGGCACGAGTGATGTTTCATCTTTTTAATAGTTAGAGTGAAATATAATTAAACAATAAAAACCCTTTATAAAATATTTATTATATCATATATATCATAAATATTCATTAATTATATCATTGTTATCAACCATGTGAATAAAAAATAAAAAATGTGTATATCTCATCATGGTGTTTGTAGTCCCCATATACACATGGATGACATTATAATTTTTCAAAGGTTGGAAAACTATGAATATAGATACGATATTATAATTGTAAATGTAAATTTATTTAATTCATTTAATATATAAATATATTATCAATCATAATAACCAAACATGAATTATTTTTGATGGATAATGAAACATACCAATAAAAGGTTATAGTAATCCACATGTACGCATGAATGAATCTTTCTTTCCCAATTGATGGAATGAGAATGGAAAATGGTCGATCCATCATCATAGTAAATATTTAATATATTTAATATAAAAAATTCATTTTATAAAAACGTATTTTATTGATTTATATGTGGTGGATGAATAAATAAAGTTGAATGTCCACTTTTAAGAGTAAGTTCTCTTTGTTTGAAAACCACCAATGGATTTCATCTTAATCCATGAAAAGATGTTATTATTATAAAAAATAACCTATAGGATGCAGGAAGTAAATTTGAGAATATATTGGGGAAGTTATTGGCCAATATATAATTCCAATTATGTGTGAGTAAGATAGTAACGTTGGTATCTTTTTAAAAGGGAGAGAGAGAACACCCTTGTAAATTTTCAAACGTTAAAAATATAATAATGTCATAATCAAAAATAATTCTACTAAATCAGAAAGCACTAGGAGATAATATGATATATAACTAATATGTATTTATCCAATATTATTTATAAAATTTCATGGTCATTTTAACCCTTATCACATTATTTTAACACAAGTTAATCAGTTTAAACCATTACCATAGTAATAAGCTTTTACTTAAATTACTATAAAAAATAAATAAAAAATTAGTTTAAATTATTTTATAACATTAATTATGATTATTAAAAATATTTATTCCATTTTACAGAACTCAATATTTATACTGGAATATTCATTTTTTAATAATCCTACAATTCAAGAAGATAATTGGTTTTCCAAAAAAAATCTTTTTATATCTGAATGTATTTTTATACCGAAATCTAATATAATGATGAATAAAAATTAATAAATTGGACTATGTTTTTAAAAAATATAATAATTAGTTCTGATAACTAATCAAAATCAAAATTAATGTTTGATAATAATATTAATGAAAACATATGTTTCATTAAAATTGATATTTTTACTATTCACTCGAAAATAATATTTTTCAAGAAATTCCCAAAAACATAAACCTAAATTAATGTTACGTGTTTATTTGAAAAAATAATTTTATTTTTTTAATATATTCTTCTATAAATTGAATAAAATAATTATAATTTCTCAGAACAAAATTTGATATAAATCATTTTTTTAGAAAACATTTTTATGAATAATAAAATGTATTTACTGAAAAATGTTTATTTATATAAAATTATTTAATCATCATGTTTGAAACATATAAATCATATATATATATATATTAAATATTTTTTTATATTAATATGGTTAAATTAATTACTAGGCTACAATATTATTTTATATTTTGATTCATATAGGATTGATGTTTCTTGTATTAATGTCTATCAAAAAAATTATTTAAGGGGAAATATATAATAAAATCATGTTTTATTATAGTGATGGTGACATTATTAACTAATTCTTAGGGGAAATGTGACCTAGTGTTTGAGAATATTAGAAATATCTTCCTAAATTATGAACATGGTTCGAGTGATTTCATATAAGATATTGAATCAACAATAAATACTAAAGGTAGTGGTGGTATCTTCAATAAAAATTCCTAACCAAATTAGAATATATATCGTGGGAGAGAAAATGATGTAGATTTAGTATGATGGGAAATGTATGTTTTTATTGTAAGAAGAAAGTCCTCATGTAGAAAAATATCATGGATCGTGAGGATTATTCAAGAAGGTAACTATCATAAGATAAAATTATCTTGGTGAAGGTAATATATATTTTCTATTTATTGTCAATGTTTAGTTTGAACCATTGATAACGCATTATTGTAAATCATTCTGTTTTATGGATGATATGTGGTGTATGGTGAATTATGTATCTGTAAAGTTCATTAGTGTTTATCTAGATAATGATGAATCTATCATTAACTTTGATACATGTAATTTTAATGTCTTTAAGGAAAACAAAATCTTCATTATGTTAAATTGAGTTTTTAACATAAATGTTATATGAAAAATATAATTTTCCTTGGTCAAATGGATGAAGGAATACTGAGAAATATTCATTAAAATACATTATACAAAATTATTCGGGTTTCCATAGAAATGGATAGATATGATAAAAATGGTAAATTATCCTTTATGAGAATACTAGATAGAGAAATAATTTCGTGAATGGAATATTTATAATGTTTAAACATATTGCAGTGCATTTTTAAGCTCCTTAGTGAGACGAACATGAGGGGCTTGGAAGATGGTGGTATAATAAAGATTAGTCACATTAATGTTATATATTTAGAGAATAATATACTCAAAAGAATTTAGAGGTGTATTATAATCTAAATATAAGTGAACATAATATTTTAAAGTTATAGTTCATACATATGGTTTTTTGGGAGCCTACTAAAATATGTTTTCATGGTTGCTATTTTTACATTGTTTCATTAATCATTGATTAAAAAAATAAAGTATGTTCTTATATTTTTAATAAAAAACAAGGTATTCAACCTGATTTTCCATTACATGTATATAGTGTAAATAGAGAAAAAAATATAATCACAAATGTTTTAGATCACATAGTCATAGAGGGAACATTAGAGAGGGTTTTGGATATTTTTTCTTTGGAAAAGGAATAATTTACGAGAAAAAAATACCTAGTTTAATAGAGATAAATGGTGTAGTAGAGTGGATTAATTAGATATTAACAGTGGAGGATCCGATCATGAGGCTACACATTAAAATGTCCAATGATTTTTTTGGACAAACATAGTGAATTTCATACATTATTATTAAGATTCCTTCTGCTTCACAAGGGTAGCATATTTTAGAATACAATTAAACTAAAAAAATACCCATCTAAATTTTTAAAGAAGTATAAAATGTGATAATATTAATGGAATGGATCAATATAAACTCAATAAAATGTTCTAATCATGTTTATTTATGGTATGAGGTGGATAAATCATTGTTTTCAAACTAATGGAAAAATAAAACATTTATTTCATTTTTATATGAATATTCTCTTCCGAGATAAGTTTGTGTCGAAAGAATAGAACTTGTTGGGGAAATTATAATTGATAAAAATATCTCAACAAAAGAATACATGTTAATATGAATGTATTTGGAATTATATTATATTTCATAAAAATCTCCGAGTGTATGGAACCTCTAGATGTTTATGTTTGGTAGAAGATGCTCTAGAAATCATAAGAACAATGTAATCATATGGAAAACAATCAGAAGGTGCTATTTTTAATAATTTTTTTAAAAAATTGAATATAATAGTTCTTATATAATATATTTTTCAGAAAATAATTATGAGTACCATGGATTGGAATTTTTCATCATTAAATGTTTCTTACAGATAGAGGATATATTTGAATAATTGACAATCCTTATTGATTCTATACTTTGGGAGTTATAAATTATGGATGAGTTAGTTTTTTAGAATAAAAAAATACATATGAGACAAAAATGTTATCGTAAGGTAATAGATCGATACATAATAAATTGGTCATCTTTTTTAAAGATAAAACCGATCATATAAAGATGTATAAGAATAGGTTGGTTGTTAAGGAGTTTCAGTATAATGAAGTAGTATAATTATCTTTAATTTTCTCAACTATTGTAACAAATTAAAATATAAATATAGTTTGGAGTTTGCTGGGTTCTATAATAATACATCTAGAGTAGATGGATGTTATTATAGGGTTCATTCCGTTTGATTTATATTATCAAATCTATATAACATAACATGATGCTTCTGTTTATTAACATAACAAATACATGGTGTGTTAGATAAAAATGAGTCATTATTGATTAAAAATAGACCCATGAAAATTAGAATATTGATTCCATTATGATTGAGGAGGGATATCTCTAGAGAATGTTAAATAATTATTTCTAAAAGAAGTTGTTTAAGGATGAGAGATTTATCACCCTTCTGTTTTATATAGATTCCATATCAATAAAGGATAGTGACATTTAACGTACTTTAGAGGTGAATTTTTTAGTTGGATGGTTTGAGATAAAATATCATAGTGATGATATGAATAGTTTGGTGATATGAATTTGAAAGATACTGGAAGAATATACGTTTGGATTTAACTCAAATGTAATACATATAGATGGACATCGAGGGATTCTGAATGATTGAATTTAATCATATGTTAGCCCCATTAGTTTATAAAATATATTTATACAAAGGGAAACAATTTAAAAATGAGTGATCAGGATATATTTATGGTTATTGTTCAATTTTCAACATTGATATGTAGCTTTAGGTATTCCATGGTATGTAAAAGGGAATATAATGTACATGTTTTGGATATGGTCTCTCAGTTTATATAGAATTTAGGAAATGATCACAAGGATGTTGTGGTGTGGATTCTCTAGTATATAAACCGTTTAAAATATATTGATCTATTTCGTGGAATGATTATCGATTAATAGTATATGTGGATTCTATATTTGGAGGAGATAAGGACCCACAAAAAGTGTTCCACATGATTTGTGTTTACCCTTTTAGGAATAAAATTCTGCTATATGACAAGGTTGTAGTTGGTTTTCTCACTATCCAAAAAAGAATATTTATATTTGGACAGAATAAAATTTAGTATAGAACATATTTTACTGTTGTTTTTATTACAGGTGATTAGAAGGAGTCAATAGATTTGATTATCATTCTATGAATAATAGAGCTCAATTAATTTTGGTAAAAATACAGTGTTCTATCCAATTGAAATTGAACTGATGAAAAATATCACTTCATCAAAAATATTCTAGAGGGAATGGTGTTATATTATTCATGATTTGTGGAAGAAAAAACCTAGATGATCATATCACTTAGGATTAATTTATATGATATTTTTTGGAAACATTGTGCCATAGAGGGACTATCTCTTTAAAAAAATTATATTGGAATTGTTTTTAAGATATATGGTTTGAACATTCTCCTTTGTGTTGGTGGTTTTCACATTTCGATTAAATTACTCTTCATGTGATTGATTATTAATAAATTTGAGGTCTCTATAATGTTATATTTCATAAAACCCTAACAGAGAAACTCCATAACCATTTTTTCTTCATAACATAAAATCATGGATGGGAATGTCTAATAGTGGAAGTGATCTTGTTGTTGTATCCTAGGACTAGTTTGTGTAGTTGGAGATAATCCAAATGATATAATGGCTGATTTCATAGTATACATTGGTCTTTTTATTGAATTTAAACATGCGGGTTACCAAAATATCAATAAGGAAGTCTTGTAATAATTTATATGAATGATTCACAAGAGTAACTTACTCATTTCCTTATACATACCTTTAATGAATGTCCCATGAGGCGGTGATACTCTCATTGATGGAACCCTAAGGTATTCCCATAGAAGATCCCCCCCCCCTCATAGAGGTGGGAAGGATGAGGATGGTCTGGTTTTCTGCCTTTGGGACCATGGCCCCCCTTGGTACACTTCTCCAACCCTAACTATCTTCCAGAGTTCCCAATGATTATGTTATAACTGAAGGTTCCTAGTCTTCACCTTGGTAATCTTCACCACATGATCTTAGTGTCAGAGTTCTCTAAAGAAACTAGTTACCTGGATATGACTTTGGCGGCTCGATTCAACATTTGAAGGCCTTCAGTTGACGATTTTGATCGGTATGTTTTTGGTAAATGGTATTTTCATGATTGAATGGCCATAGGCCTTCTATATAATTTCCATTTAATGATCAGATTTGATTTGTTAGAATACATGATATGTGTGTGGTCCAGTACTCCCTGACGATGCAATGGTTGAATGTGTTTTCTCTTTCGGTGGACGTTCGATCTAGGTATATATCGCGACCCAACCTCCATTCTGATTTGGGTATGTCTTCCTCATCTACCAATACCTTTTAAAAACCCAACTATTATTCATGTGATCGGAAACATCGTAGGTCATTTTATGTGTTCTGATATTCTCACATCTATAATGAGTAACCCGCTCAACCCTCAGTTTATTGTTCAGGTGGATATCTCGAGTCTTATAGTGGAATGTATTTGGATTTTGGTGGGTGAATAATTTAGATGGATGTTGGATTATGTTTATGAATACTTGATGGACTAATTGCTAATTTTCAACTGATTTGGGAATTCAGATTCTAAGTGTCCTAGTCGATCAATGAGTAGGAGATCACCTAGTCTAGAGAAGATGATTAGTAGGATCATTGACAAGTGGATGGTTCCTTCTCTAGATGATCATCCTGGAAATGCACTTGCCATGGGATGTCGAGATTCACTAGTTCTAGAAAAATCTGTAGTGGTTTATTCTAACCCAATAGTATCTTCAGTGTTGAATAGGCTTAGTCATGATATGAACATGGGGGTGGTGCGATGGAAACTATCATCAAGGGTGCTGCTGAAACAGGTGGTATGTCACATCCTTCAGGTGGAATTGTGGTAGTAAAGGATAATCAGTAGGGGGAAGATGTCCTTGTTCAGAGAGAAAAAGATGTCCTTGTTCAATTTGAAACCTGTCGTAAGGAGGGGGGACTGCTCGAGGGAGATGATGTTGGGCAGAAGGAGAATGAGTATGTGAATGCAGAAAAAATGAAGGGGAAAACCAGCAATGAGGGACCTTGCGGTCTTCCTATTTATAAAAATCCCCAACCACAATTCATGGGTCGAGGATTTGTGCAACAGGGAAGCATGGATGGTTTTGTGTGGGAATATTTTGAGTCTCATGGAACAGACTCACGGGGTGCTTTTAATCGTGGGTGTGTGGAAGGATTTTGAGATGCTCCAACATGAGGTGGTTCATGTGTCTAGTTAGAGGAATGGGAGTAGCAGTGGTGACATGAGTAATGGGAAGAAGGGTACTTCTCAGATACTGTCAGGGATCCAAAAAATGGGACAAAAGAGGGTTCAGATTCTTCAATTCGGACCGCAGTCCTCTTGAGTAACATGTTTGAAGGGCTTGTTATGGTAGTTTTGAGAGATGAATCCTCTAATACGGTTAAGGGGGAATAGATTCACGTGAATGGATTTTATGACCTCAATATGGAAGGTCTGAACACTAACCATAAAGTCCCATATTTTACTAACGGAGAATATGTGTAGGAGTCCATTGAATCCAATAAGAGTGTGTCTATAGGGGATTCGAGTTCGATGAGCAACATGATTAACCGAAGGGGAAAGGGTAGGAAGGAATACTCATCCTTGCTACCTCCTATAAATACTCGGTCAGAAAAAATGAATGAGGATGATAATATGGACAGTGAGGCCATGTGTCAACCAAAATATCCTCGTCAACCTGAACTATGCTTAGATTTTACTCTGAGTTTGGATGGTGAGGTGACAGAGCCAGTGTAATTTCTCAATGCCTTGGAAGAGTGAGCAACCAATATGATGGTCCATGTAATAAATTTGAATATGACTGAGTAGAAACATTCTTAGGTTGAAAAACTGGACATGATCCAAGTTGGGGGTTTCAATAAGGGGATGATCAGGCTCGAGAAGTATATAGAGTTTTGGGATAAAATGATGTCTGTATTTGAAGACTTGATAAGTGAAGATCCGCACACTCAGGTATCCACTATATCCTATATGTTGTTTTGGGATATGAATTCTAGAATAATTAAATTGATTTTCAATGAATCTTCATTATCATTTTCTAGATAAATATTGGTTTCTCCCTTTTCCAAAAATTGTTAGAAAATGGGAATGTTAATATTCATTTTGTGTGACTAAAGGTGAATTTGGGTGTTCTGATTCCAAAATTTTTCCTAGATCTACTTTAGATGGGGTTCAGAACATGTGGCTATCACATCTGCATGGCACATGGTATGAAATAGTGAGAGGGAATGACATTTCCATCAGTTGTGTTCTTGGGCATCATTTCAGAACACTATTTGTCGATTACACAAGATTTGGTGGATGACCTTTAAATGAATAAGTTTCTAGGCGTGTAAGGAAATGTATTTTGTTTGGGGTTCTACTGCGTTGTCTTATTTGGTTTTTTTTGATGGACTTGGGTTTTTTTCACTTCTTCTTTAAAAGTGATTTGATAATAAAATAAAAAATAATTTTTAGTTAGTCATCAACCATGATTGGGTGATCCATAGGAAATAAAAGGATACTATGAAAATGATTGGTTCAAGGAATGTTTCAAATGGTGGTGAATGGGGTTGACATATTTGACCGAATATATTGTTGGGGTGTGACCACTTATACATGTGTCTCCTTTTTGTTTGATTACTCATATAATATTGACTGATTTTTCAATTATGTTTGTAATCTTGTAATTTCAATGAATTGAATGGAACCAAATTTGGAATCCAATAGAAATTAGATTAAAATTCGATCTAAGTAAATTTTTTAATTCAATTACTTTGTTTAATTATATTACATGAATTGTTTTTTCCATGAGATGTGGCCATTTTAAAATGCAAGAGGATTACATTTCAATGCATTTATTTATGTTGTAGTTTGTCATTCTATGTTTCAATGTTTTAATTACCATGTTTCCATTTGGTGTTGTATGTTTCAGAGATTTAATCTATATGTAATGGTTCTCCTGGTTTTATTTTGATTATATGTTGATATAAATCTCAAAAAAACCTTCCTATAAATGATAATGATCACAAAAAATCTTATATCTCTCTTAAGAGAATTTATGGCGTGGCATGTAGTCCACCCCGACATTCTATATTGAAAAGAAGTCTGCATTTAAGTGGAACATTAACATAAATTCCCACAATCCATAAAATAATAGATGAATGTGGTTTAGAGTACCAACAATACTTTAACTCTAAATATATATGGATAATTACGATAAATTATATACTCTAGAATTATAAGGATCAAATCAATATTTTTTGTTGAAAAATGTTTAATATTATATTAAGAATTATTAGTAAAGTATTTTAATTTATGATTTGATATTGTATAAAATCTAATTAAAATATTAAATAATAAATTAAAACAATTATATAATAGTGAGAAATAAAATTTTCACAATTATTTTTTTACCATCGTTCAGTAAAAACCATTAATAGTTTCGATGTTATACATATAATTTTTCACATGAGTAATTATAACTAATTATCAAAAAAATAGAAATTAGTAATTATTATACAATTATTATGAAACCAAAAATAAAAAACAATTCCTCATCATTTTATATATAATTATTGTGAAATATATAATCACATATTTTTTTCTTTAATAAATAATCAAAAATTTATTATTTCATGTTGGATTTATTATAACATTGCTGAATAAGTTTGTGTAAATATTTATTACGTCAATTATTTAAATAACCAAATAAAAAAATAAATTTTTTAAAATATTATTTAACGACATAAAATTCCAAAAGTATAGGACAAAATCATTAGAGAAAAATAGTAAGAATTTAAATAATAACATGTACTAACCCAATATTTTTTTAATTATTAACACACATACAATTTAAGAGTAATTAGATAGAAGTGGATGATTCATGTGAATAGAACAAAAATAATATCAATTTATTGATAGATATAAAAAAGCGCCAAAAATAAGTGGTTAAATATAATTTTTTTAATTAAATAACACATATAATTAAATAAGATTTTATAGCTATGTAGATAAAGAATAATCTAACACATGGATTGTTTAGTTCTAAATCTTCAAGTAAGATATTCGACCCTTTACTCATTTTTAAATGCATCAATACTGTATAAATAATCTCTGGGCCCACGAAAAAATAAATTTATGTCAATTAGTATTCAATTAAAACATATTAGTATGCGTAATCAAAAAATTATGTACTGGTTTTCAGTTTCAATAAATTTATAAAATTGTAATAAATTTAATAATCACCTTACATTGAGAATACTTACATCACTATAATTGTTATTGTTCTTGAAACCAATATATATTTCATTATATTATAAAATATTTACAGCCAAAAAATTATAAACTCATCAAAAACTAATAGGTACCTTACAATATCTTTATAAATATATATATAATTCATAAATTCTTTCAAATATATGAGAATAGTCTACAATGGTTCCTTCTATATGTCATTCTATTCTAAAAAACACATCTTTACATTTCAGGTGATCGTAAAAACCCGATATTTTGAAACATACACACACACGCACACACACACATAGAACACTCATATATATAACAATTTTAAAATAAATTTGAAAATAAAAATAAAGGAAGATATAAGTTTGGCATAACTCAGCGGTCAGTTGATTTACATGTCTTGATAAAAAAACATTAAAAATCATGATATTATTTCCAATCATAGACACCTCATCAATAGGGAATAAAACTCTATTTGACACATAAATAGTATTATGTATTACTACCTTGATCTAAAATATTTTATTAATTGATGATGTATGGAATCACCAATATAATGTTTGATCTTATAGGTTTTAATTTTATTTTGGTGTTCCACTATATGTAAAACACAATATATTTCAAAATTTTAAAGAGTTGATAGGGGAGTGGGATACACATTTAGAAACTATCTTTTTATTTTGATAAAAATGTACTACACAGTTGATTTAATCATTTCATTCATAATATGGTAGTACTCATGTACACATGCTTCTAATGAATATATCATCATCTAGTATCTTTATTTTCCAAAAATAATCACTAAGGTGATTCAAGGCTTTTCTAAAAGATAAATTCACCTTGTATCATCATACCAAATCTTAGCAGTTTTATTTTCCCAAAATATCCCACAAAATATTTTTAAAACCCTTAGATATAGAAGAACCATATTTTATTGACATATAAATTGAATCCTATAAATAATATTTAAATATATTAATTTTTTATGAAATATATAGTCCATGATTACATAAATCATAGCTCAAAATTATATCAGCTACAAAACGTGACTCTTTTTTTTGATATTTTCATTTTTTATCATCCATGCCCCTTTCCATTATTCAATGAGAGATGGGGGAATGAAGATCTATCAATACTAATCCTATTCCTTAGCACTAAATTTTTCAATAATCTCATAAATTACTTGTTCTTGTAGTAAAATATTCCCTCCATGAGATAAATAATGTGATTACACATTCTAATCATGGATCTATTGATAAAATTTCTTAAGTTCTTATAATTTAAGAATTATAAGATATTTAATTTTTTTAGAAATTATTGAAATATTTTCTTTATAAATTTGAAATTTTTGTTAGTAAAAATGATTTTTCTTATATAATTTTAATAAAAATAAGCTAAGTATATTCTTTTAAACCCATCTATTTCACATGGATTATCATTTTTCTTTTTTACAAAAATGATGTCTAAATTAAATGTTTAATTAAAATCAACCTATCTCATAGAATAAAAATATTTCCTTCTTTATATTACTTTTTATTTATTAGATATATCATATTTCATATGAAATTATGAATGAAAAAATTTTGATCTAAAACAAAAAAAATATATAAAAAATAAAATAATTATAATTTAGTTTAAAAAACTATCTATCATAGTTGGAACAGTGGATTATGGTCAAGAATTATCTATAAATAAATCAAAATTATTTTTTATCAAGTAATCATATTAATGATATGATAAATTCATAATTTTTGTAAACATGTAATACCATTTTTACCAACCCTAAATGTATTCTCCAACCATAATTTGCAAGTAGCCATGAAGGACATACTCATTGGGGAAATACCATGAAGGACAGATATAGAGATGATGTGAGATTACATTGGTCATGAACATCGATGATTTGGATGATTATTCAACCGTACATTGAGTCTTCGAAGCCTATCTTGAAATGGTTGGTGGTGAGATTAGAAATTAACTTCTGGAATCATGTTTTGGGGGATGGTAGATTGGGGTTTATGAGTGGTCCCAATCCATCCCTTTACTTTAGAGAGGCATACAACCACCTATATTTTACCGAGGAAACCCTCAAAGTAAACCATGGAGATTTTTTCATTAATAAAATTCTACGTGACGGTCCAGATAGACTCATATTTATGGCTTCCATGTTGGGAGTTTTCTCAATCAAGCCTTTTCAAAACGGATAGTGGCCATAGTTAATGGTGACCTTTGGGATGAGATGTTGTGGTGGAAAGAGGAGCCTTCCAAGTTCAACATCATGTTGTTGAAGGTGGGGGATAAGTCACTGACCATGGATGAAAAAATACAATGCATGGGAGTGATTTTGGCATCTAAGTGCTATTTTTACAGAGTTCAAAAAAATGAAATAGTGGGCCACCTCTTTGTCGATAGACATAGTGCGAGATGGGTTTGGCATGTGTTCAGGTTATTATCAAGTCAAGATAATAATGGAGGCTTACATGATAGTTTTTTTAGATTGTTGTTTCAAGGGTCCGGTGAATGGGGTCCACAGAGGAAAGGTCGATCTATCATCCTTTTTGGAGGAATGTTGGACCATTGGTATGGCCCTGAATGATGCTATACACAAAAATTATAAAGTCTCCCAAACCAGCAGATCCTTCAACATGAGAAATATTTTACTGGACTTGGTTAGTTTTGTACCGACTGCAAGGGTTCTCTGTGAGTTAGTAACAGTATCCCAAATCATGTTTCTTCTAATAAGGACATTAGGTAGGGGCAATAGAATTTGGTCCACTAGCGGCATCCCACATGTGGGCTCAAATTGAACTTATATGGGTCTCTTCTCATCGGGGTGACACGCGGTGGATGTGTTATTCAGAAACAGAGGGGTTTGTTCTTGCTATTTTCTCATCCTGTTACAGAAGTGGTGATGTTCTATAGGTGGAGGCCCAGGTAATGGCCACATGGCTGGATTTATGCGAGCAAAGGCACCTCATCCTGAAGGTGGTGGAGACTGACTCCTTGAATCTCTACAACCCTCTCTCAGGTGTGGTTATTTATCCTTGGACCATTGACAATATTGTCAGGAAGTGTAAACAGCACATGGGCTCTCACACTGTGATGACTCACACATGGCAGGAGGTGAACATGGTAGTGGATTTCATAATGTACATGGCCCCGTTTTACCAATTTATTTCCGACATCATTATCATGGGTTCCTTTCTGTGTGAGGGAATCAATTTTTTGGTTAATGAAGCTTTGGTCATCCAATGCTTTAGGGCCCCATGATTTATCTCTTGTAAATAATGTTAGTCAAAATCAAAAAAAATGATATTGTTTAGTCAATCCTTGAAAAATTCACCACTCTAGTGCAAGAAACCAAACAACTATTTGGAATTCTACTTATTTTATCATAGTATTTGGTCTTAAATTGTTTTCCATTAACTTTAGACTAAGAACATGTTATTGTATTTTAAATTGAGCTTACTAGTAACCCTAATATTTTTTAAGAATTTTATTTCTATTAAATTTTCTCATTAAACCCAAAAAACACATATATTTTTTACTCTAATTCAGTTCGGACTTATCATTATTCTTTACATAATTTTTTAATGCATTCATATGGGATATTATATATGTCTAAACCCCATATTAAGTGAAATTATAATTATTCTTCATATCGAATTCCCCCCAAAGTATGAATCTATATGATTAGATATAGGTGAATTGAAAATCTCAAAATTAAACAAATAACCTTCACCGAACATCCACCATAGAAATATAATTTTTATTTATGGATTTACCTAGTCAATGTGTATTATTATCATTCCCATTTATAATACTCATATTTTAATTTTATATGGATCTATCAAATGTATAAATATATTTCCGCATTGTTTTTTATTAAACCAACTAAACTAATAAGTATACCTACATATCAAAAAATGATTGGTCATAATTATATTTCTATTCAAAATGTATATTGACTATTTTATTTTTTAACATATACTGTGAATTTGAATTATTAAATTTTCTAAAAATAGAATTAATCATTTAGCGTTGCTTGATGATATTATTTTTTTAAGGGATTTGTAAAATATACCACTATACAACTTTGAGAAGTTTTATTATATCAAAACATTCATTGGATTTCATGATTATTGACTTTAAATATTTAAATAAAAAAATATTTTACATATTAATATTATAACTTGAGGAAACTTGATTCTATGTGGGCACTAAAACTATTTTTTTCCATCATGGATTGTAACACCCCGAGATTTTATGAAAGATATTATTTTAATTTCATTAATGTCTTATGTTTTATTCTACACCAAGATTACCTTGCGCTATACGCAACACCGTATTAGCTTGCAGTATACGCAACACTATTCTTGGACCGTGTTACACACAATTTTGATAATAGTTATTCCACGCAACATTGAGTATATATATATATATGTATTAAATGTATAAATGAAATATGGTTGGATTCTGTTATACGAAACAACGAAGGATTCTTTCACAACACGCAACCCTGACTTGGCTTGCATTACACGCAATCGCAACCTTCCTCGATAGCGTGTGTTGTACGCAATACCGGGTTTTAATAAACAATGTTATATTATTATAATATTGTCATGAACTAGCCATTATTAATAGTATTAACTAAATTTTTAATTTTATAACATTATTATTCATCTTACACATTTCTAGAACATGGTATAAGAACAAAATAAATTTTTCGGGTAAAATAAGTATTTTTCAAAAAATGCAGTTTTACCGCCTTTTGATGGCGCACGCACATTAAATATAGTTTTTGACATGTTTATATGTTCAATTTGACAAAATAATATTCTTCTTTTGAATCAGGATATAAAAATTTACATTAGATAAAGTTTTGATATTTTTCCGATAACTTTCATATTTTAATGAATAGTAAAAACACGCTATATTTTAATTAAAAACAACTTTTTTCATCGTAATATCTTATGTGGTTAAATTATAATATTGAATGGTTTTAAAGTATAAATAGAATATATTTTTACCATTTAATATAATGTATGTCATTAGCATTGATTATACATTTAATTCGTAGGTTAAATCAATTCAATCTTTTGCAATGTTTTAAAGAAAAACCCGTTTTCTTTCGACAACGGGATTAATTTTAATTTAATTTCTTCATATATTTTGTATTGAATTTGGAAAACTTGATTCCATATTTGGAATCAGTGGGTCCAAATTATGTTAATAAGCTTCTTTTTATTTTTGGGAATTATGAATAGTAACTACGGTAAATTTTATTTACCATAGTTAAAGGAAAATCGGGTAATTAAGGGTAAATATAATATTTTAAAATTATCCTAAAAAATGTCAAAATCCTATTGGATGACTAAAAGTCGACCCATATCACCTAAGGGTCGGATTGGAATCATTTAATGGACATTTTTCCATGAAAATAACTTAATTATTAAAACCAAAGAAAGTGACAACATGTCACTCTCTTAAATCTTATAAGTATATTAATTTTAATTTAGTGATAAAATTCATGAAACTTCAAACCTGAATAGTCTCCAGAAAGCTAATGAAATTATCTACATCATATAAATTTATTTTGAATTTTTAGGGATTAAATAATTATCATTTATTATGACACAAAGATGATGCAATAATTGTCTTATTAATGAAATATTGACATAATTGATGTTATAAATGCCCAAATAAATGTAATTTGAGACTTTTTATGACTTACACTAATTTTATAGGTTAATAGGACTTGTTATTGTTGATTTAAGTAACTTTTTTCGAACTTATCATTCTGTTATGAATTTCATAAAAATCATGTACCAAATAGTGTCAAAATTGACATAAAATAGTTTTTAAAACAAGTATTATATTATTAATTGTTATTTTATTCCTAAAAATATAAGGTTCGGCCAAATGACTTGTATAATATTATATATATTAATAATAAACAACTTGGGGTTCTTTTGTCTTGATATAGTAAGTTTATTAACCATATAGTGTAAGAAAACAAAAAGACACGGTAAAAGTTAAATTATTTAACTTAGAGTTAAATCTAATTGATTAGGTTACAATAATAACCTAAACTTGTATAAATCCTATTTGTTGATAGTATTTAAACCCATCCCCACTTTAGCTTCGATATAAGACCCTTTAGAACCATTATAAACCGATTTTGACTTTAATGTAAAATAATATTTTGAAATATTCCTAAGGTGCCCCTCTCCTCCCTTATAAAAGGACACCTCCTTCCCCTCCTCCTCACACCAATTTGAGCACTCAAGCTCGGCCAACCCCTGCCAAAATCCCTTCTCCACTTCCCTAGAATAATCCTAGAGGTCCTGGTCTTCTTCAAAGACCAATATTAGTTCCCTAAGTGGAGGATTCAAAGAGGCGTATCAAAGAAGAGGTAATATCCATTACCGATCTTTTTCAATTTCTTTCTTCTTCAACTTCTTCTTCTTTAGTTGTTTCATGATAAAGTAATAACATCAGTATTTCTTATATACTGATATGTTTTTATAAATATGAAACAACTCTAATTAACCTTCTATCCATCCTACGGAAAAAGGAAATCACCGCGCGTGCGTACGTAGGGAATACCGTCTCCACGCCGTGGTGTAATCTATTTTCTGCCACCACCTTAATTGGATGGGTATAATGGTTTAATGAGTAACTATATATGATTATTATAATGTTATATTGATACTGAAATAGTATACATACACTTCAACACAATTCCATGACCCTGGGAACGATATGATCGCTCGTGCGTACGTACGGACTACCGTCTCCACGACGCGATGAGATTCATTCTCAATGATTAACCATTCATGAATGATTATAAAGTATATATAATATGTACTAATGAAATATATGACATAATAATAATACTGGAATTATTTATATTTATATGTATGTCATCTACTTAATTCCATTCAATTCAATAAGGAAACGAAAACAGCGTTCATGCGTACGTACGGACTACCGTCTCCATGAACGGTGTATTTCTTTCCATTTAATGATTTATTATATATGTATATTCTGAATATATATATATATATATCATGTTTTATATTCTAGAATTAGGTAATCATGATCTAAGTAATCATACGAATAATTACAAGTTAAAAACACGAACGACAAATGAGAGGATTTTACCCAAAACGCTACTTTAACATGAATTTACAAAAGAAAAGGTAATATAAAGTCATAAGCGAACCATATATGATATCATAACAATGAATATGATTCTGTAATAAGTCAATAACATGATTTAAATCATTATACAGGAGGTTCGGACACTTACGAAGCTAATCGGACCTAAGGTAAGGGAAATATCACAATCTCATTTTTATCCGAGATTGTTTATTCGTAAGTATTTACTGGGGTGTATTTTATCATCCACATCCATATTTCCTCAATATTTAATATTATTTCCATCCACCTACAATTTTTTAAATCCAATTTTAACCTTCGATGAGTTTTTAGTAATATATATGAAAGGAATCTTTTGTCATTTTTCGTACGAGGTACTTTTTTGACTTTTCCGAAAAAAGTACGAGAAGAATGTTTTTTAACTTATACGACATGAATGGATTTTTAAAAAATTATTTCCAAGAAGCTTCCTTTACAAGTTTTCAAGTTTATTTTTAATCAACTTATTTTAGTTTTAAATTGTATGACATGTTAAGAAAGGAAAATGTTTTTGAAGTAGAAGGGATATTTTCCTCAAGAATGGATTTCAAGTGTTTTATCAAAATTATTTTCCATCTAAGATAATAAAGGGTTCTGTTTCTATCCCTATTATTACATGGATTTGATTATGTTGTGATGGAAATATTTTTATGAATTCCTTTATCTTATATTAATTGTTTTATGATGTCATGTTGTTTAAGAATCCCATTTTTATTACATGGGTTATGCAATGATGTATGATTTATGATTTTGTGGCACACATAAGAATGGTATCATTATGAGATGGGTGGGACCTATATCTCCCTCCAATTCATTGGGTAATGATTTTATATCTCATGAGATAGACATGGCTGAAATGGTAGGTTATACCGGTTCAGTGAAACCGGACTGAAACGAGGGTTACTCGATTCAGAAAGGGACTTTGTCCACTAAGATACTCATGGAAATGAGTCTTGACTAACAAGAAATGATTCTCTATGATTATGTGTGAATTCCACAAAGTTTCATGTTTTAAGTTTTGATTATTGTGATTACATTTCACTGCCATGATTTATCCCATGTTATGAAATTGTGCTCTCTTTTGCAGGTTATGATTTCCAAAATGTTATGTTCTTATGAATATGATGTGATTGATATTTCTTTTGTTTACCCTTACTGAGCGTTTGAGCTCACCCTTTTATGTTTTCTTTTCCCCCGGATATAAAGAAAGGTTTTAGGTAAAAAAAAGAAGAAGATCTTTATGGGAGATGTCGAAGATCTTTCACCACGATTAGAAGATTATAGTCCGAGTTTCCAAAGACACTAAACTATTACGGTCCTTGTGTGTGTGTTTTTGTAATGTACTAAGTATTCCGAAAAAGTAATGTAAAGTCCATGTATGTCAAGATTCGGGTCTCTACAGTTGGTATCAGAGGCAAAGGAGGTAGGAATGTATCTGATCCTTGGGACCTCTCACATGTGAGCGTTGGACGAAGCATGGCTCTCCGCCCAAGGGCTTCATGAGGAAATGGCTGCCACTGGGGATGGTGGTGTGTCCCACCCAGGGGGTGTAGCCGCCCATGGTGTGCCCTGATAGGTATCAACTATAGTCCACTGGAATTAATTCCAGACCGCTACAGTTGGTATCAAAGGAAAGGCTTAGTCAACCTTTGGAAACTAGGATGTGAAAACGTTAGTGAGATCCCTAGAGATATTTCTAATGTATGTCTAGGGATGCCCCTAAGGATAAGTATACGTATAGGATATAGTCCTATAACTACGGTAACGATATTTGATTAAACCAAAGATGTTAGATATTTAAGTTACTCCCCCTTTATTATGATTTTTGCCTCTCACACTATTCTTTTTGGGTTTTAGAAAATGGATGGAAACAAGGTGATTCACGATAATGGAGGATATGATGGACAATGGAATGATATTCTTCATGAGAAACCAAATGAAATGGGATTTGGAAGTCCAAACATCATCATTATGCCGAATCAGCAATCTCATAATATTATCAATAAAGTAAAATTTGGTAAGTTTCCTAACTCGGCTAATAAGAGAAAGATGGGGTTTCATGATGATCATAGAGGAAAGAAAGTTCAATTTCCCCTATGTAAATCATGTGGGAAGAGGCATCAAGGAGAATGTTTCAATGGAACTGGAAGATTCTTTGGGTGTGGAAAAGAAGGACACAAAGCCAGTAAGTGCAAAGGAAAAGGTTCAGTTAACACCAGGGATGAGGATAATGGTATTGCTACGACATCAACAATGGTTAAATGTTTTAAATGTGGAATGTACGGGCATTATGCAAACCAATGCCCAGGGAAAGTTTCATGAAGAGAATCAGTATGGTCGTATGGGTAGTATTTATGTTGATGATGATGATGAGACTACAAATGATATGTGAGATGAAAGAATTGTTGAAGCTCGGTCAATGGTTTAAGAATGTAGTGGAATGATTACATGTTTATCAAGTGTAATGTTGTATAAGTAATATCATGGTACTATTGGATAAAGAGACATATAAGGATTGTTACATTGTTATCTTTCCTTATGTTTTGAAAGTATGTGATGAATGGTACCAGTATTTTTGGAAAGTAGATGATATACGCATAATGAAGGGATAAGACGATAATGAGATGTTTGATTGTATGCATGAGCTCATGATTGTTATAAGGACTAAGTGATATCATTGTTTGAGTATATAGAATTTTGAGGATTTTGGTTTGTGGAAAGTGTTAAATTTTAACTGCATTCATGTTTTCATTAAGGTATTCAAGAGAATACATGATTAAGGACTTTGAATGTTTGGAATGTGACCAAAAAAACATATCTTATGATATATGGGGATCGACGATGGTGTTAAATCTCTGGTAATCATTTTCACTATGTTATTTGAGTGGACTGCAGTATTATGGATAAGCCTAAAGATTGAAATGGATTATGTTGGACATAAGTGAGTATTGTTTAAGGAAAGATGTTTTTTTTCGATATTATTGATGGGATGTTATAGTAATGTAGTTTTAGAAAAAGGACAACCTACAGGACGGGCGACAGCCCATCGCTTCAGACAAGGCCGTAGGAATCGAACCCACAACCGAAGTGCGACTGGCCTTTATCGCCTACCACTGACCTACAGGAAGTCCCTGTTTAGTAGAAACTAGTTTTATTATATTAATCAGTATGATATGTGAAGTATAAGTTCATTCTAGAAACCATATATGATTAATCTCGCTATAGATGGACTTATGTATTTTTTGATAAATTTTCTAACCTTTTGTTTGAGACAGATGGAATGACCCATCATTCTATCACATGATCTGCTAACACATCACGAATGACAAATTCAACTTCATTTCTTTAAGAGATGAAGTTGAAATTGTCCAAATAACGACATACGGTGAGACTATACCAAAATCAAAAAAGTATTTCTTCTAATTCCAATTTCATCAACTTTAGGGAAATGATCTGGAAACCAAAAATGTTGTCCTAGTGCTCTTATATCTGATGAATCATATGGTACCTTAGATTGTCACAAATTTGTGGCATTGTGATTGCTGGCTTTTCCATAGCCATGTTCTCTACCACTCTCCATCAGAACATGATGGTTAGATTTTTCTTCCATATCCAAAATTTTCACCTATGTGGAAACCCAGTGATTAGTTTATTTGGGTAACCGTTACGTTTCATACTTTTGTTTTTAAAGATAAGTTTTGGTATTCCTTTTTACAATGTGGGTTTCTATCAAAGAAACTTTCAAATAGTAAACTATTTATAACCCCGACGAATTTCGAGGGAGAAATTCATTTTAAGGGGGGTAGAATGTAACACCCCGGGATTTTATGAAAGATATTATTTTAATTTCATTAATGTCTTATGTTGTATTCTACACCAATATTACCTTGCGCTATACGCAACACCGTATTAGCTTGCAGTATACGCAACACTATTCTTGGACCGTGTTACACAAATTTTGATAATAGTTATTCCACACAACATTGAGTATATATATATATATATATATATTAAATGTATAAATGAAATATGGTTGGATTCTTTTATACGAAACAACGAAGGATTCTTTCACAACACGCAACCCTGACTTGGCTTGCATTACACGCAATCGCGACCTCCCTCGATAGCGTGTGTTGTACGCAATACCGGGTTTTAATAAACAATGTTATATTATTATAATATTTTCATGAACTAGCCATTATGAATAGTATTAACTAATTATTGAATTTTATAACATTATTTTTCATCTTACACATTTCTAGAACATGGTATAAGAACAAAATAAATTTTTCGGGTAAAATAAGTATTTTTCAAAAAATGCAGTTTTACCGCCTTTTGATGGCGCACCCACTTTAAATATAGTTTTTGACATGTTTATATGTTCAATTTGAAAAAATAATATTATTCTTTTGAATCAGGACATAAAATTTTACATTAGATAAAGTTTTGATATTTTTCCGATAACTTTAATATTTTAATGAATAGTAAAAACACGCTATATTTTAATTAAAAACATCTTTTTTCATCGTAATATATTATGTGGTTAAATTATAATATTGAATGGTTTTAAAGTATAAATAGATATATATTTTTACCATTTAATATAATGTATGTCATTAGCATTGATTTTACCTTGAATTCGTAGGTTAAATCAATTCAATCTTTTGCAATGTTTTAAAGAAAAACCCGTTTTCTTTTGACAACAGGATTAATTTTAATTTATTTTCTGCATCTTTTGTGTATTGAATTTGGAAAAATGGATTCCATATTTGGAATCAGTGGGTCCAAATTATGTTAATAAGCTACTTTTTATTTTTGGGAATTATGAATAGTAACTACGGTAAATTTTATTTACCATAGTTAAAGGTAAATCGGGTAATTAAGGGTAAATATAATATTTTAAAATTACCCAAACAAATGTCAAAATCGTATTGGATAACTAAAAGTCGACTCATATCACCTAAGGGTCCGATTAGAATCATTTAATGGACATTTTTCCATGAAAATAACTTAATTATTAAAACCAAAGAAAGTGACAACATGTCACTCTCTTAAATCTTATAAGTATATTAATTTTAATTTAGTGATAAAATTCATGAAACTTAGAACATGAATAGTCTCCAGAAAGCTAATGAAATTATCTACATCATATAAATTTATTTAGAATTTTTAAGGATTAAATAATTATCATTTATTATGCACAAAGATGATGCAGTAATTGTCTTATTAATGAAATATTGACATAATTGATGTTATAAATGCCCAAATAAATGTAATTTGAGACTTTTTATGACTTACAATAATTTTCTAGGTTAATATGACATGTTATTGTTGATTTAAGTAACTTGTTTAGAACTTATAATTCTGTTATTAATTTCATAAAAATCATGTACCAAATAGTGTCAAAATTGACATAAAATAGTTTTTAAAACAAATATTATATTATTAATTGTTATTTTATTCCTAAAAATCTAATGTTCTGCCAAATGACTTAGATAAGATTATATATATTAATAATAAACAACTTGGGGTTCTTTTGGGTTGATATAGTAAGTTTATTAACCATATAGTTTAAGAAAACAAAAAGACACGGTAAAAGATAAATTATTTAACTTAGAGTTAAATCTAATTGATAAGGTTAAAATAATAACCTAAACGTGTCTAAATCCCATTGGTTGATAGTATTTAAACCCATACCCACTTTAGCTTCTAAATAAGACCCTTTGGAACCATTATAAACCGATTTTGACTTTAATGTAAAATAATATTTTGAGATATTCCTAAGGTGCCCCTCTCCTCCCTTATAAAAGGACACCTCCTTCCCCTCCTCCTCACACCAATTTGAGCACTCAAGCTCAGCCAACCCCTACCAAAATCCCTTCTCCACTTCCCTAGAATAATCCTAGAGGTCCTGGTCTTCTTAAAAGACCAATATTAGTTACCTAAGTGGAGGATTCAAAGAGGCGTATCAAAGAAGAGGTAATATCCATTACCGATCTTTTTCAATTTCTTTCTTCTTCAACTTCTTCTTCTTTAGTTGTTTCATGATAAAGTAATAACATCAGTATTTTTTATATACTGATATGTTATTATAAATATGAAACAACTCTAATTAACCTCTTATCCATCCTACGGAAAAAGGAAATCACCGCGCGTGCGTACGTACGAAATACCGTCTCCACGCCGTGGTGTAATCTATTTTCCGCCAACCTTAATTGGATGGGTATAATGGTTTAATGAGTAACTATATATGATTATTATAAAGTGATATTGATACTGAAATAGTATACATACACTTCAACACAATTCCATGACCCTGGGAACGATATCATCGCTCGTGCGTACGTACGGACTACCGTATCCACGGCGCGATGAGATTCATTCTCAATGATTAACCATTCATGAATGATTATAAAGTATATATAATATGTACTAATGAAATATATGACATAATAATAATACTGGAATTATTTATATTTATATGTATGTCATCTACTTAATTCCATTCAATTCAATAAGGAAACGAAAACAGCGTTCATGCGTACGTACGGACTACCGTCTCCATGAACGGTGTATTTCCTTCCATTTAATGATTTATTATATATGTATATTATGAATATATATATATATATATATATCATGTTTTATAATCTAGAATTAGTTAATCATGATCTAAGTAATCATACGAATAATTACAAGTTAAAAACACGAACGACTAATGAGACGATTTTACCCCAAACGCTACTTTAACATGAATTTACAAAAGAAAAGGTAATATAAAGTCATAAGTGGACCATATATGATATAATAACAATGAATATGATTCTGGAACAACTCAATAACATGATTTAAATCATTATACAGGAGGTTAGGACACTTACAAAGCAAGTCGGACCTAAGGTAAGGGAAATATCACAATCTCATTTTTATCTGAGATTGTTTATACTTTAGTATTTACTGGGGTGTGTTTTATCATCCACATCCATATTTCCTCAATATTTAATATTATTTCCATCCACCTACAATTGTTTAAATCCAATTTTAACCTTCGGTGAGTTTTTAGTAAAATATATGAAAGGAATCTTTTGTCGTTTTTCGTACGAGGTACTTTTTTGACTTTTCCGAAAAAAGTACGAGAAGAATGTTTTTTTTAACTTATACGACATGAATGGATTTTTAAAACATTATTTCCAAGAAGCTTCCTTTACAAGCTTTCAAGTTTATTTTTAATCAACTTATTTTAGTTTTAAATTGTAAGACATGTTAAGAAAGGAAAATGTTTTTGAAGTAGAAAGGATATTTTCCTCAAGAATGGATTTCAAGTGTTTTATCAAAATTATTTTCCATATAAGATAATAAAGGGTTCTGTTTCTATCCCTATTATTACATGGATTTGATTATGTTGTGATGTAAATATTTTTATGAATTCCTTTATCTTATATGATTTGTTTTATGATGTCATGTTGTTTAAGGATCCCATTTTTATTACATGGGTTATGCAATGATGTATGATTTATGATTTTGTGGAACACATAAGAATGGTATCATTATGAGATGGGTGGGACCTATATCTCCCTCCAATGCATTGGGTAAAGATTTTATATCTCATGAGATAGACATGGCTGGAATGGTAGGTTATACCGGTTCAGTGAAACAGGACTGAAACGAGGGTTACTCGATTCAGAAAGGGACTTTGTCCACTAAGATAGTCTTGGCAATGAGTCTTGACTAATAAGAAATGATTCTCTATGATTATGTGTGAATGCCACAAAGTTTCATGTTTTAAGTTATGATTATTGTGATTACATTTCACTGCCATGATTTATCCCATGTTATGAAATTGTGCTCTCTTTTGCAGGTTATGATTTCCAAAATGTTATGTTCTTATGAATATGATGTGATTGATATTTCTTTTGTTTACCCTTACTGAGTGTTTGAGCTCACCCTTTTATGTTTTCTTTTCCCCAGGATATAAAGAAAGGATTTAGGTAAAAAAAAGAAGAAGATCTTTATGGGAGATGTCGAATATCTTTCACCACGATTAGAAGATTATAGTCCGAGTTTCCAAAGACACTAAACTATTACGGTCCTTGTGTGTGTGTTTTTGTAATGTACTAAGTATTCCGTAAAAGTAATGTAAAGTCCATGTACTTCAAGCTTCGGGTCTCTACATGGATTGTATATGAAAAGACAATGGAAAATGTGTACACATTACCTTAAATGTGGGAGATAACTCCAAACACATTTCCATTGTCAATAAGGCTAATATTGTATTCAAACTATCCTTTCACATTTATTTTAAATATTTCAATGTTTTAATCGAAATATCATTCATATTTGTAACATCTATGGTTATTACAGAATAAGACTTTTTCATATCTATTAATATTTTTCAATTATATATTAACTTTACTTAAAAGTCAACATTGTGTCCAATAGATTACTCAATATGAAACAATGTGTTTCTCTGAAATCTTATGTTACACACAATAGTTGTGCAGACAACTTTTTTAACGTCACCATTTTATAAGTAGGTTATATATAACTGAAGTGATAATCTGTGAAACATTGTTTTTATCGTCGGTTATTTTTTAACCGATGTAAAAATGCAGAGAGAAAATTTTTAACGTCGGTTATTTTAATAACTGACGTTAAAAAACGTGTGCATTAGTTTTTTACATCGGTTATAAATTAACTAATGTAAAAACCCAAAGTACGGTGTTTTTATGTCGATTATCAAATAACCGACGTAAAAAACGAGGTATCTATGAATTTTTTACATCGGTTATAAAATAGACGACGTAAAAAAGTGGCTTTGGACGCCTTTTTGATGTGGTTTATTTGATAACATACGTAACAAACCAACCCGCTCAATTTTTTAGCTCGTTTATATTATAACCTATATAAAAAACTATGATTATTGATGTATATTTTACGTCGTTTTTTCTATAACCGACGTAAAAAACCATCATGTGGATTTTTTACGTCGCTTATAAAATAAACGACCTAAAAAATACTCATCTAATACATTTATAACTTCGGTTGTTATAATAAAAAACATTATAAATGTAATAAAAACTGTTTATAACATCGGTTATTAAATAACCAATGTTATAAAACATTTAAAAAATTAACACGCCTCATGGATTGTCCTTTACGATTTTTTGATCGACAGCCCGTCGACTCGTCTCTCTCGTGCGGTAAACAATAATCGACTTGTCGATCTCGTTGCGTCAAACTCATTTTTCCATCATCATTTATAATCTTTACTCTCCTCGGATCTAACATCTCAACTCGCAACACCCAGGTAAGCCTCCCATGAATTTATTTCGTTCGTTTTTTTTTCAGATAGTCTATATTAACCTTTAGCGATTTTTTTAAACTAGGTAAGATTCTACAATTTTAAACCCTCTTACCTCTTTTTTCCATCATCATCTAATTTATTATCCTTATATCTATTAGATTGACTTGCAATATTCACGTAAACCTCTCATACTTCTATTTCGTTTGTTTTTGTTTCACGAATGCCCGACATTGATGGTAATTATTGTTGTCATTGACAACTAAGGATCTCATTCACCTATATTAATGTAATTTATATGTTAACCATTATGATTCACCCATTTCATATACCAGTGTGATTTATTTTATAAGTATATATAAGGTTATTCATTGTGGAATGTTTCTTTTGGATCCTTGGTTGTTTCTATTTTCGGTATCACTTTTGGTTGTTCCAAAATATATTTACGTCTCTTTTTTCATGGACTATTATAAGTCTTCATATGCTATTAAAATCCAATTCATTGCACAATAGAAAATTTTAGACTAGTAGGAGATACAATTCATGGTTCTCATTTTGAATAATGGCATGATACCAAAACTAGTATCTTGAGGTTAAAATATCTAGATATACCAAAACTAGTAGCTTGAGGTTAAAATACCATGGTTCTGGGGGATGTCAAGAGGGTTGGTGGATGTCCAAGGGGTTGGGGGCTGTGCAGGGTGTCCATGGTGGGGGGGTGGGGGCAGTCCAGGGGTGTGTGTGTGGGGGGGTGGGTTGGGGGTCCAAGGGGGTGGGGGGAGCTGTCCAAGGGGGTTGGGGGTGGGGGTGGTGTCCAAGAGGGGTGGGTGTGTTTTCTAGAGGGGATGGGGCTACCAGGGGGTGGGGGGATATCCAGAGGGTTAGAGGGTGTCTAGGGGGTGTCTTATGGGGTGGGGTGGGGGTGGTGTCTAGGAGTTGTGGGGGCTACTGTCTAGATGGGTGGGGGGCTGTCCAGGGTGTGGTTGGTTGTCCAGAGGGTTGGGGGTGTCCAGTGGGGTGTCCAAGTTGGTGGGTGGGGGGGCAGGACTATCTAAGGAGGTGGGGGCCGTCCATAGGGTTGAGAGGGTTGGCTGGGGTGGGGGCTGTCTAGGGTTTGGGGGGATGTCTAGAAGGTTGGAGGGTGTCCAGGGGGTGTCCAAGGTGGTAGGGGTGGGGGTGGTGTCTAGGAGGGTGGGGGTGTTGTCTAGAGGGGTGGGAGCTATCCAGGGGGTGTCCAAGGGCGTAGGGTGTAGGGGTGGTGTCCAAAAGGGGTGGGGTGCTATCTAGAGGGGTGGGGGCTATCTAGGGGGTGGGGGCTATCCAGAGGGTCGAGGTGTGTTTAGGGGGGTGTCCAAGGGGGTGGGTGGGGGGCTGTCCAAGGGGGTGGGGGCTGTCCAGAGGGTTTGGGGGTTTTTACGGGGGGTGGGGGTCGTCCAGAGGGTTGGGGGGTGTCCAGGGGGGTGTCCAAGGGGGTGGGGGGGGGGCTGTCCAAGGGGGTGGGGGCCAGTCTAGAGGTTTGGGGGGTTGTCCGAGGGGTGGGGGCTGTCTAGAGGGTTGGGGGTTGTCCAGGGGGGTGTCCATGGGGGTAGGGGGTGGGGGTGGTGTCCAGAAGTGGTGGGGGTGCTGTCTAGATTGGTGGGGGTGTCCAGTTGGTGGGAGGTCTTTCTAGAGGGTTGGGGGTTGTCCAGGGGTGTGGTGGTGTCCATGGGGTGTCCAAGGGGGTGGGGGTTGGTGTCCAGGGGGTGGGGGGCTGTACATGGGGATGGTGGTGTCCAGGGGGTGTCCATGGGGGTGGGGGATAAGTTTCAGTGGGGATTGACTACTGCATCGTGGTTTCTAAGATTATGATATGATGATTGTGTTGTGATTATTGGCTTTACATTGTGATTTTCTTCATCTGAATTTTTATTTTAAATTTGATTGGATTCTCAGGTTTACTCTATTTTCTCCAATTTTCTATCAACCAATATAGGCCCCATGATATTCTTTGATTCAATGGAAATTTAAACTGTTATATATAAATATATTATTTTTAAATAATATTCAAGAATATTTTTATAAATATCCATAGATTTGTTTTATATTTCAAAATTGTTTTACATTCAAATTATGATTTTTTTCATATAAACATATATTTGTCTTGTGTTAAAAATATATATATTTTTGATTTTTTATATTTTTATTAACGAGTCGAAGTTGGATTATGGCACCTCAAATGATAAATGAATATGAGTAATGTGTTGATGCCTTTTTGGAATTTGCTAAACTAAATGTTCCAAGTAGTGACATTTTTTTATGTCTATGCCAATAATGTTTGAATATGAAGAAGTTGAAAAGTAGATCGGTAAAAGATAATCTGATTTTTCATGGTTTTAATCTGACTTAATGCCCTTGGATTTGGCATGGTGAAACTGGACGGAATGTCACTGATGATGATGATGATTCGTAAGATGGTAACTCTGATGGAATTGAAAAAATTATTCGCGATATTGTAGCATAACAAATTGAGATAGAACCGACAGTTGTGCATCTATATGGTGATGCTTAAAACCAATTATATCATGGATGTATAGATTTTACGGTTTTTTCAGTAGGGTTAATATTGATTAATTTGAAGTCGAAATATGGATAGAGTGACAGAAGTTTTAAAGAGATGCTACAATTGATGAAAGATATTCTTCAAAAAGATAACGATCATCCAGATTCACATTATAAGGCCAAGAAATTATATTTCCCGATGGGATTGGGATACAAGAAAATACCTTCCTATCTGAATGAATGCATTATATATAGGAAGGAATATGAAATTATGTTAGAGTGTCCTAAAATGTGGGACATCATGGTATAGGGTGAAAGAAAAATCACAGGCTGATGTAGAGATTACAAAGATCTCTTCAAAGGTATTTTGGTATCTTCCTATAATTCATCATTTCAAATGTTTTTATGCTAATTCACATGATGAAAAAAGGTTAATATGGAATGACGATGAGCGTGTATGTGATGGAAAAATATGTCATCCAGATGATTGTCCATAATGGAAGAAAATTTATGCGTATTATTATAAATTTGGAAATGAAATTAGAAATCTCAGAATAGGGTTGTGCACAGATGGAATGAATCCATACCAAACCCTCAGAAGCACATATAGTTCATGGCCTGTTTTATTGTTAATTTACAACAATTCTTCTGAAGTTTGTATGAAGTGAAAATATTTCATGTTGAGTATGGAAATTTGTATGGATACAGTGTTCAAGGGCATAAATCATGTCCAATTTGTGAAAAATAGACGTCATATTGTCAATTGCATCATGGGAGGAAAACAGTGTACATGGGTCATCGAATGTTTTTGACTATGGATCACCCTTATAGAAGACTAAAAAATTCTTTCAATGGCTCAAAATAATTTGATACTGCTCTAAAACCATTATCCCCGTATATGTATTTTGAGAGGGAGAAAACCCTTGATGTGACATTGGGAAAGACACAGAAATCTGGTAATGATAGACATATTTGGAAGAAAAGGTCAATATTTTTTGAGCTACCATATTGGAGGTATCATGAAGTTAAACATAATATTGATATCATGCACGTGGATAAGAATATCTGTGAATTTTTTATTGGAACATTGTTAGATATTAAAGGAAAGACAAAAGATTGGTTAAATGCAAGACTGGACATACTATCAATGGGAATACATTTTGAGTAAGCTCCCAATCCTAAAGGAAGACGAACATTTCTTCCCCCGGCTAGTCATACATTATCGAAGATGGAGAAAATTATCTTTTTTCAGTGTCTTCATGATATCAAAGTGCCTCAAGGTTATTCTTAAAATGTAAAAAAATTTGTCTCATTGAAGGACTTGAAGATGATAGTTATGAAACTACATGATCGTCACGTCATGATGCAACAAAATTATACCAGTTGCATTGCGTGGAATATTGCCTATCCATGTCATAAAGACTATAATGAAGTTTTGTTATTTTTTCAATTCAATTATTAAAATGGCGATTTATGTGAATGATTTGAAAATTTTGGATAAGGATGCAATATTTATACTTTGTCAATTGGAAATGTATTTTCCTCCAACATTTTTTTGATATAATTGTGCATTTAATGATTCATCTAGTTTGAGAAATAAAGCATTGTGGATCTGTATATTTTGGTTGGATGTATCCTTTTGAATGTTATATGCAAATATTAAAGGGGTATGATAAAAATTCATATCAACTTGAAACCTCGATTATTGAGAAGTATATTTATATGGTGGTAGAAGAGTTTTGTACAAGCTACTTGGCTACGGTGCAACATGTAGGTGTGCCTCCATCTCTCCATGAACGTGTTAATAATGAGGGAAAGGGGATTCGTGGCTTGAAAGTCAAATCATTGTTAGCTGAATAGATGAATAAGTTAGAATCATACATCTTGAATAACATAGCTGATTCTCAACCATATACCACATTACATATTCATGAGTTGTAACAATGTCATCCAAAGAAGAAATAAATGTGGATTTTGAATGATCACAACAAAACGTATTTGTTATGGTTTAAAATGTCCTGGCTTGGTAGATCAGATGTATCATAGACATTAAAATAGATAGTGGGTGGTCCATGTTTAAATGTGATAACATGGTCCGGTTATGACATTAATGGCTATAAATTTTATACGAAAGCTCAGGACAACAGAAGTGCAGTCTATTATAGTTGTGTATTGGTGTTTGTAGAAGAAATGCCTATTTCCAGTGCTAAGGACAAAAACCCAATTTCTGCATCAAGTTCATATTAAGGAGTGATTGAAGACATATGGTAGGTTGATTACTTTAAAATTAAAGTTCATGTTTTTAACTGTTTATGGTTTATCGGTAACAACAGTTTCAGACACGATGCATTTGGAATGAGACTTCTTAATCTGAATATATTGGAAGACACATCTGATTCTTTAATAATATCAACACACGCAAAACAAATTTTCTTTGTAGTAGATCAATCAGATATACAGTGGCTATTGTTTTACAAGGAAAAAACAATATGTTGGTGAGGATGAACTTGATGAAGATGCTAATTTATGTGAGATCCCTACTTACATGGAAAGATTAATAGAACATAGTGATGAGCATGTTGAAGACATGGTTTGTGCCATAAGGAATGATCATGAAGAAGGAATATTGAAAAAAAAATCCATTTGTACATTCCTAAAATTACAGGTAACATATTTTTATTTCTTTTTTACATTTTGTTTTCATAAAATGTTAGATATTGTAAGTTTTTCCTTTTTTAAATAATGTATTAAAACAAAATAAGTATAAGTTTTTGTTTGTTTTAAGTTTGTTTAGTTTACTATATAATGATTACCATTACATGAATTATATATCTTTTATTTTTGATCAGTGACAATTACTTTACCATGTTTACCATCTTGACCTTCTTTACCATTGTTTAACATGTTTACCATATTAACAATGATTACTATTATGTAACTTAGTTCACTTTTCTATTTTCTGATTAAACTAGTATTAAATTATTTGAATTTGTATATTTGTGAACTAATGTTTGTTTTTTTGAATTGAAGGATAATGAAAGATCATTCAGTTGATCAACCACATGATTCTAGAGATGAGCATATTGGTCATAACTTTGGGGAAGAACATTCACATGCTCCTATTGATGTTCCCCAATCTTCCACATGTGCTCCTAATACGATAAAGAGTTAAAAAGTTTGTAAATGTTGGTGCACACGTTTACAAAAATAAGCACTTTTCCTCATGCAGGATCAGAGGATACTTGTTGAGTTTGATGATGATGATATTCCTAGTGGTCCAAATGAAAAATATTTTAAGAGTTTTGTATCAACTCAGGATAAGCGCAAAGTAAAATTTCACTATGATGACTGGAGAAGTGTGGATAAAGCGATAATCTATCAGTTGTGGGAGATGATTTTGGTAAGATCTTTTCATATTGTTTGACTATTATTTAAATGTTTCTAGTATATATAATATGTTTAACCTGTTCTTTATCAGATGACATTTGATATTCCTGACACTGGAGGTGTTAGGAAGAAATGCTTATCTTTGGCTTCCAGGAGACGGAGGGATTTCAAATCAACCCTCTCATCTGATTTCATTTATGGTCATAGTAGTTTTGAAAATACATATCGTATATATCCTTTTATAGATGAAGACGCATGGAGATAGTTTTCAGAAAGTAGAAGAAAACTGTCATTTTTGGTAAGGGTAATGTAAACTTTTATAAGATTTCTTATATAAATGATCTTAGTAATGTATTTTTAATGATATATTATTCTTAATTTATAGAAAACAAGGAATGCTCATCAAGAGATCCAATCTAAAAATGTATACCCTCATAGTTTATCTCAGGGAAGGTATGCATTTTTGGAAGAACAAATGATGGAAGAAAAATTTCAACAACTAAGAGGTGAGTCTCCAAGCTCTGGAGAGGTGGCCCCTCCATCCCCTCCATCTAGACATGAATAATGGAAGAGAGCTTAGATAGGCAAAAAAGGGAAATATCTTTTGGAAGAATTGAGAATCGTAGCTGAGTGGATTGTAAGATATATATTTTATTTATTTAGTTAACTATTTTCTTCATATAATTTTAATCATTACAGAAATGTTCAATTAATTAATACAAGACTCTATTTAGGAGCAGAGTTCACAGGGGGCCATTACAGCTATGATAAGGCAAGATATTTTATCTATAGCATAGGGAAAGCCCGAACATCTTGGTCTTCTAAGAGGATATCTGATAAGTGTATCGGTAAGAAAAGTGTTTCCACATTCTCCAACTTCTAAGATTGAGGTGGTTTTTTAAAAAATATAGAATCCTTGGAGGCTGAATTTCAGAATTTTAATGCGACGATGGAGGAAAAGAATAGAAATCGATACATTCTATGCTTGCAGACATGCAAAGACTATTTCAGAGTACAACTCCCACTCCTCCAACTCACCCTACAGACCCCATTATTTATCCTCCACCTCCACTAGTCTCCCCCACTCCCCCACCTCAGCCTGATGACCCCATTTTTTATCCTACTCCTCTGCCGTATCTTCATACATGTTGCGATTTGTATGTTGATGATCCTCAACATCATATAGTTTTATATGGGTTGGTATATTGTATAGGAGATACAGTTCATCATCAACAATTAGAGGTAGAGAATCAGAGGTCACGGTACAGGATATTATAGATAGATCAGCTCGAGTACCATTACATACAGATGAGGTGACGATAGTTGGACATAGTATTTGGCATTTTTTAATTTGGCCATCCAGACTTCTTCAACTCATTACCCGAGAGGTATGAATGTTATATCATTTATTTTATTTTTTTATTAAAGTGTTTTTATCATTTGAAAACTAATATATTTTTCAATTTTTTTTACAGTAAAAATTCATAGGTAAAGAAATATTATATAGACATCAACAAGGAAAAATGGCTATGCCATCAGATATAAATTATATTAGTCTTTACAGATTTTCAAGATATTCAAATTTGTTGGCCGGTCATTATGAGTTTCCAATTGAAGCTCATGTTTGTAGATGTGCAATAAGTGTGGGGATTATGAAAAATGATATCATAGATCTTGTTAATGGAGATAAGTTCGTCATCAACGTGGTGAAATTTTTTTTCTATGTCAGTCTTTACACTATTTCCCTGCATTATATTTATTAAAAATGTATACTTATGTATTTTTTTTATTAGGTATCATTATAAAATTTGTGAGAGAAATGAGCTGACAGATGTATATGGATTTATGGACCCACAATTGATTTCCCCTAAAGCATGTGAATTGGTTGAGGAACAAATAATGCTTTATATTGCTGAAAGACATGAAAAGAATATCGTCACACAATGTTGGATGATGCCTTTTTGTGAGAGGTATGAAACCCATCTCTCTCAAAGAGTTCATTATCTTTTTACATAAAAAATCACTAACCATAAATTTCCTTTTATCAGTGATCATTGAATGTTTGGGGTTTTTTCCCAAGGGAGAAAGAACATTTTTAGATATTCTCTGTCTATGATGATGTGAGGGAAAGTTTTAAGAATATATTTTAAAAGTAAGTTTCAATTTCTCAATAGTTTTATATAATATAATGAATTTTAAATTTACCACATTCGTATTATTTTCTAATAGGTCAAGGGTCTACTTTAGAAAAAACACAAAGAAAAGGGGTGCAATGATCAAATATGTAAATGCGAAGGTAAGTATCCATTTATAATGTTTACTTTTCGATTTATTACATAAAAATAATATATTGAATTTACACTCATTCAAACATAAATGTCATGAACAACAAGGCATCATCGAATTCCGATATTATATGTTAAGATTTATGTATGAAATAATAACAACTGGGACAGTTGTGAAATTTGACCTGGTAAGATTTCCTCATAAACATTTCCATAATATTTCAATTCTATTTATTAATTATATGTGTTAAATAATATCCTTTTAATTTGTAGCATTTTGATGACCCTCAACCCTATACTGTTGAAGACAAAAGACACTTACAAGTGGAGTGGTCAAATTATTTTACTGGTTTTATTGAATTTTAGTTGTTTGTAATGTAAAATGTAATTTTGAATATTTTCATTGTAATTCTGTATTTGTTAGTCATATAGGTTGGATTTAGTTTTTTTTTTGAAGTTGATAGTGTATGTTTGTAATGTTATATAAATGAATGTTTAATTTTCTTCTACTTATTCTTTTGGTCTACTAATGATGGTTTTTCTGGTATGGATGCTGGTCTGGGGGGGGGAGAAGTTCCAAGGGTGTTGGGGGTGTTTAGTGGGGTGGGAGTGTCCAGGGGTCTGGGAGGGATGTCCGGTGGGGTGGGGGTCCTGGGTGTCCATGAGAGTGGGGGCAGTCCAAGGGGTGGGAGCGTTTCCAGGAGGGTGGAAGGGCTGTCCAGGGGAGTGGGAGGCAGTCCATGGGGTGTCCAAGGGTGAGGGGGTCTCTTGTGGGGTGAGGGGGGTTTCCAGGGTGTGGGGGGGGGGGGGGTCTATCCAGTCGGGGGTCCAGATAGTCCATGGGGATGGGGGGTCTAGGAGTGCGGTGGGGGCTGTCTAGTCAGTTGAGGGTGTTTGGGTATGTTTTTGGTAACTTTTTGGTCTTTTTCAAGGGTGTGTGAGGGTTGTCTAGGGATGTGGGAGTGCTGTCCAGGGGGTGGGGGGTATACAAGAGGGTGGGGGATTTCTAGGGGTGGTGGTGATGTCCAGGGGGGTGAGAGAGAGTGTCTAGGGGTGTGGTGGGGGCACTCTAGTGGGGTGAGGGGGTTCTGGTTTGTTTCTGGTATCTTTTTGGTCTGTTTCAGGGGTGTGGGAGGGTTTTCCAGGGGTGTGGAAGTGTTGTCCAGGTGGTGGGGGGGTATGCATGATGGTGGGGTGGTTGTCCAGAGGTGTTTGGGGTTGTCTAGGGGATCGGGGGGGGGGGGGTAGACCAGGGGTGTGGTGGGGGCTGTCTAGTGGGGCGGGGGAGGGATGTCCAGGGTGTGGGGGGTATACATGAGGATGGGGGGTTGTCCCGTGGTGTTGGGGGCTTTTTAGGGGGTCGGTGGGATGTCCAGGGGTGTGGTGGGGACTGTCAAGTTGGGTGCGAGGGTGAGGGGGTGCTGTTCAAGAGGGTGGGTGGGTTGTCCAGGGGTGTTTGGGGCTGTCTAGGGGGTCAGGGGGCAGTTCAGGGGTGTTGTGGGGGTTGTCAAGTGGGGTGAGGGGGTGTTGTTCAGGGGGTGGTGAGAGGTATGTCCAGTGGGGTATGTTTTATATGTTATCAATCTAAATTCTTAATTTTTCTTTAGTTCTTGTTTTGATCTACTCCTTTTTTGTGGTACGAATTCTTGATTTGGTTTCGGGTTGTTTCTGGGAGAGAGCAGAGGACTGCATTCGATTTAAAAAAATTTTCTTCCACGTCGGTTATTTTATAACCAACGTGATAAAGAAATTGAGAAGGGTTTATCAAGTCGGTTTTTTAATAATAGACATGATAAACAGTTGGGGAATGGTTTATCCCATCGGTTATTTAATATTTGACGTGATAAAAGGCCTGGGAAATGGTTTATCATGTCTTTTATTTAATAACTGACATGATAAACCACCCTGGACTGGTTTAACACATTGGTTATATAATGACCGATGGCATAAACCATTTCTCAGTGTTTTATCATGTCGATTATTTAATAACCGACTTGATAAACATCCCCTGCACGGGTTTTTAACGTCGGTTATTATATAACCGACGTTATAAACCCCCCTCCCGGGTTTTTGCACGTCGCTTATTAATTAACCGATGTGATAAACACTGCGATGTTATGTTTTTTATGTTATTTTTTAAATAACCGATGAAAAAATGTTATTTATAACGTCGTCCGTATTAACGTCGGCTAAAAACTAACATAAAAAATGAGAAATAACCGACGTAGATAATTTTTTCTGCACTAGTGCAAGGCTGATATTTGATAAAAAATAATTCATTTTTAATATTATTATTTTAAATGTTCCTTATAACCTAGCAGTTCTAATAGAGGGAATGAAAATAACTAACTATATAATGTTTACAAATGTTTTTTAATGTTATTAATTTCATATAATAAATTTTAGAGGCATAAAAGGAGAATAAATCTAACTTTAAGCATAAAATACTCTAATATGTATAAAAGTTAGTTTTTTCACCTTTTGATGGTGAAACCTTTTAAAATCTCATTTTTTAACTTTTATACAATTTATGGAAAACAATAAACTTCATATTTGGAATAAGAACATGAATATTTACTTTTGTTTAATTTTTTTATTATTATGATACAATTTTTTTAATAAGTTGTGAAATATAATGTATTTTAATTCAAAACTGCCTTTTTGTTTAACTTATTTATAAATCTAGGTTATCATTTTAATTGATTTTAAAGTCTAATTAGGCTATGTTTTTATCATTTATTCCAATTTTAGTTATTGTATGCAATTTCTCATTGTAATTTGATATAAATAAGTGATATCTTTTGATGGATTTTAATTTTGAAAACACTTTTTCTCGTTTTGACAATGAGAATTAATTTTGAATTAATTATTGAAAGTTATGTGTTTTATATTTGTAAAAATGTATTATATATTTTGAATTATAAGGTCCAAAATATGTAAATTAGTCCCCTTTATTTTTTTTCATAATGAATAGTATCATTAGTAATTATATTTATTTTCCACGATTAAAGGGTAAATCATTTCAATAAAGGGAGAAATATACTATAATTATCTAAAACTACCAAAAAACATGTCCTAGTATTATTGGATGATCTATATATGACCAATATAACCCTGGGAAGACAATTTTTCCTTTATAATATACTTTTCTGTGATTACAACACATGTAACATTTAATTTATTGTATTACCAAAAATGTTTTAAACAAGTATCTTCATACAAAAAACATTTAATAAGAAATTTTTAAAGGGTCCTTTCTACTAAAAATAGTAAATAGATATGTAAATTGATTTCCTATATCATGGTATTTTATTTGGAATTTTTAGACATTAAAAAATTAAAATAAATTATGACACAATGACGATGAAGTGATTACTTTATTATTGATGGAATAAAATAAATAAAGTTATAATTATTAAAATAAATACTAATTAATAAAATTTATTTCATAATTTAAATTTATATTTGTAAATAACATGTTATAATAATATTAAATGGTTTGGTTCGAAGTTATATATTTTTTTATATTTTTTTTTTCAAATTCAATACAATGAATAGTGTAGAAATTGACATAATAGATATTTCATAAAAATGATAATTGATTTAATTATTTAAAAATCATAAAAACATTTATAATCACAATGTTACTATGATAAGATCTATATGTACATTAAGTTTTCAATTATCAGAAATTGACACCATATATGTAAATTAATATCCTCTTAATAATTAAAATGTCGTTTCCACAATTAAAATTAAAAAAAGAATAATTAAGGGTAAATCGAAATGATAATGTTTTAAAAAATATAAATACATGTCTCAAAATTATTGGATGAAATTATTTAGAATTACACTCATCTTAGTTTTTTTATATCTAATGTTAGAGTCATTTGAATTTAATATTTAATTTATTTTATTTTAATATTTTTTTAGTTTCCAAGGGTGCCCCTTCCCTCTCCTCTAAAAAGGTGACTTTTTTCACAAATAATAACACTTCCAAATCCTTTTTATTTCTCCATAATATTACCAAAACATTTCATAGAATACCTCCCAAAATTCATGATGCTTTATTTTAGGAATAACCCTGTTCTGAAAGGTGATATAGTCTTCCTCAAAGGTGTCCAACCGAAAAATATGTGTCATTTTTTAAAAAAAATTATTTATTTATTCTTCAACATCCTTTTAAAATGATTTATCCAAGATGAAACAATAACTCTAATTTCCTCAATATACATAGATCATATTATTTTAATATAATCTTCTAAATCCATATCTACATCCATCAAATGGGATTGGAATTAATCATTGGTGTTTACGTGTGAATTATCACATCCACAGACTTATTTAGTTAATTTTCCATTACATTATATCAAGATTGGTTATAATGATGGAATTGATATTTATTTTCGATATTATTTAAATATTTATCATTTTAAAATAATAATATTTCTATAATTTTCTTACCTTCCAGGAATATAAATTCAATAATGTCATTCAGGAGTACTTGTCAACTAACTCCTCCACAAAGCAATGTCAATCATTTTTATTAACAACAACAATTTAATTATATATATAAGTATATTTAAATTTTCATTGTTATGATAATAATATTATGTGAATTCTATGAAGTTAAAATAATAATTAGCTTATTTTCATAATGAGCAATGAAAAATTAAAATGCTACTCCTGCGTACGTATGGCCTATGGTCTCCATGAATAAAAAATTGTTCATTTTTTATAACCATAATTAATTGTTTGATTAACAAATTATTTTTAATTTAAAAAAGTGATTATTATTTCGTGAATAATATTCTATAGATGATTTAATTATTACCACATAGACTAGTGACATCAAGACCATGTTTAATTTTGATTTAATTAAAAAATATCATCAAAACATCTAATATGGATAAAACATAATTAGGTAATTTTTATAACATAGTAATAAGTGATATAAAATGAATAATAAAAATTAAAAAAAGTTTTCAATAAATTTTAAATTAACCTATGTTAATTATTTAGGAATATAATTATTGTACGTAATGATTCAATCTCATGGTAAGGGACATTATCTCAATATCATTTCATTGAGGCATATTTTAATAATATACACCACATTCTTTTATATGGTGTATATTCCACCCCACTCAATTATAATTTCATTCTATATTTTTTAAATGGGAATCTATTTTATATGAATCATTTTACTAAATGAAAAAATGAATGTTTTAATCATATGCAACAATAACAACCTTTCTTTCGCCATGACAATTATTTGGTATTTGGCTTCCTCTACAAGCCATAATGTTTTTAAAGAACATTAAAGACTATATTTCCCTTTTTTGGTACATCTGTATTGAATATGGTTTTTAGAATTTATTTATTATATCTTGACATGAAATCCTATGATTTTAATGTGGAAATGAAAATTTTTACATTATGAATTGTTTATGTGTTATGATTATGATATGGTTATTGGAAATTGAATATGTATATGGGAGGTTCCATGATAAAATGAGGGCATGTGAGACCATGATAGCTCTCTAATGAATTGGGTAAGGAGTTAGAGATATAAATTAATGATTCTCCGAAGATATTTAGGTAATATAGAATGATGGTTATTCCAAAAATAATCATGAAGGTTACTCCCAATGTATCTGTGAAGGATAAAATATAAGAATGATATGGATTCTATAAGTAACCCTTATGATTTATGATTACTACGTTGTTTTTCAAGATTCTTAGGAATTCATGGGATTATAAATATTCATTGACTAATGTTTTGTTAAATTTTTTTATATCCCTTACTGAGATTTTTTTTCTCTTCCCGCATTTTTAAAATGTTTTCACAAGGAATAAGGATGGGTAAGAGAAAGGAAGAAGTCACGAATATTTATATGAGGAAAAATAAATCATGTTTACTTTTAAACGTTTTATATTGTGGAATAAATGGATACTTTTTTAATGGTATAAACTTTTAATAAATTTTTTTTTGTAATAGTTATGTCATAATTCTCTAAAAATCTAAACCTAAAAATACCATAAATGTTATATAAAGTCAAATTATTTACTTAAATAAATTTTATGTAATGTTTAAAGATAGGTAATTATAGTTGGTATCATAGGGAAGGTGTAGACAACTTTAGGGATTAGGAGTTTTGATCAAACATATGGTAACATTTTTAGTCTATTATTTCGGTTAAATCTATATTCTATATCATTTTCATATCAATGAATGTCATTAAAAAATGGAAGGAAGATTATCATAGACTACATTCCTCTATATTTCTCATGAGTTGCAGGAAATATTTATTTCAATGTCATGTCTGGATGAGTATAAAACATTTTCTAAGATACAAACCACTTGAAATAATTATTTTTAGATATCAAACACCTCAACTATACATCAATACCATCTTGGATCATGGGTCATTTTTAATTAAATCATATTTTCATAATATTCTCAAAATTTCAAAAAATATAAATACTTTCATAGAATTTTTAGATATTTTACCTCATCACAATATTATGATGCATATTATGATATTGAAAAATCATCTAAAGAAATAGACCCTTGAAAAACCTATTTATTTTTTCTTTTAAAATATAGTCTTTCAGAACATACTTATAGTGTTTTAAAAGGACCATTGATTGAATGTTCCAACTCTAAATAATTTTGAATTGTTTATAAAAATAAATTATTTATCAAATGTTTTCAAAATATAGGTCATACATTATTTTTTTGAAAAACTATTTTTTTGTGAACACTGACATGACCCATGTAATACATGGTGTATTTTCTTAAAGGAAGATTTTTTTTAAAGAATCTATAAATCATTATTGCCATGTATTTACCTTTTATTTATGTGAACAAAATGATGATGAAACCCGGTGGACAACATGATCAAGGTAAGATGATATTTCTTTTGGAAATAGTTTTATTAAAACATTTTAAGATGAAATAAAACAAATATGTTAAAATATATTGTACTTCATTAATATTTTGAGGTCATTTTCAGTTGGGATGAAAATGAGAAGTTAAAGACAACATTTGATGTAAAAAATATACTATAGTTAGTTTTTAGGACTTTATAATATTTTGGGAATGTTATATAATTATATATCTTTTGAAAAAAAAAGTACAATAATCAGACCATGTGACAACTCATCACATCAGATAAGGCACTAGGAATCAAACCCACAACCAAAGTGAAACACGGATTTATCGCCAAACACTAGACTACGTGATGTCTGTGGTTAGTTTGGTATATTATTATTTGTTAAATGATTTTATGGATGAAGAATAAGATGATTTGGAAGAAATATATTTTATTGAATAGACAACCATGGGATTGAAAATAGATATTTGGTATTAAATGATAAATTGAATTTTAGAAGACGTTCACTATTTTTGGAACATTATATGATAAAGGTAAATATAAATCTATAAGAATTTATTTGAGGAGTAATGGTTGAATTTAATTTTTTAAGAATAAATGATTAAATTTTGGAGTTATAATGTTTTTGATTATTTATGGAAATGGTTATCACATCTTGAATAATACTTGTGAAATTACTTTTTCTTATGATATATTAAGAGTGATTTATGTTATATAGAGATAATTGTTAATATTTATCCTGAATGATTATGTGATCAAATACCTCTAAATTTTGGGATTAAATATTATTTTGGATTATTTTTTGGAATTTATGGGATATTTATTTTATTAATGGACTATGTTGATATTTTGTTATTACTATTGAATTTTAGAGATTAAAAGTGGTCTTTCATTATAAAATGGTTTATTCTTTTTTGTAACTAACTTATGTTATAGTAATCATTTTGGTTTTGGTTAATGTTTGAAGATAGTAGAAATATATAGTTTATCTTCTTTTGTAATATTTTATTCTCTATAAGATGATTCCAGTGCGTCAAGTGTGAAAATTTCATCTTGAATGCTCACCATATAAAGAAAAGATGATTTTGTGGTGGACATTGACTAAAGGATAAAACAATAGTAGTAAAGTAAGTATATTTACTTATGATATCATTATACATAGTAATATAATTATTCAAATATATGAAAATGATCTTAAAGAAAAAAATTTATATGTATACTTTTATCAACACACTTTTACCCATAACATATTTATGGAATTGTGATGGTTAACATTCTGTTATCAAGATCTCTATCAATCTCTATTTATCAAAGAGAGTTATTTTTTCTTCCATATTTATGTATTCCTATGTATAACCTTATGTGACCTTTATACCTCACCATTATACTATAATGTGAATGTTGTAAGGACTCTTTTTCCAATTTGGGATTTCGTTGATGTTACTGAGCCCCATTTTAAAATTGCGAGGAAGCAATTTCCAAAACGGTGGAATGACATAACATCCCATGTAATTTCATAATAATATTTTTTATACATATTAATATTTTTGAATTAGATATTATGTTTACTCAAAAGGGTACACTAATTCCAATAGTGTACTCGACTGGAAAAAATGCGTTTCTCCAAAATCTTATGTTGCACACAAGGATGATATATAAAAACATATATTATTAATATTACTATTTCAAATAGTAATTATCACCTAGATGTTGTACATGAAGGAATAAAAAAACTAACTAAATAATGTTTACTTATTTTTATTTAAAAATTTTACTTTCATTTAATAAATATTAGAGGCATAAAATGAGAATAAATCTGGCTTTAATCATAAAATACTTATATATTTCTAAAAGATAGTTTTCTGCCATTAATGGAGAACCTTTTTTAAATCTAGTATTGGTTAATTTTATATTTTCTATTTTGATAAATAAACATATTCAATAGAACCAAGACATAAAAATTTATAATGATTGAGTTTTGGTATTTTTATAATAAAATTCAATTTTTAATTAACAGTGAAAAATACTACATTTTATTTCAAAACAACGATTTTGTTTAACTCATTCATATATTAAGGTTATCCTTTTAATTTGTTCAAAATAGTAATTATACTATGGTTTTGTCATATAATACAATTTTGTTTATTGAAAGTAATTTCAAACTGAAACTTGATATAAAAACATGCCAATATATTGATGCTTTTTACATTTAAAAAATCATTTTCTCGTTTTGACAATGGTAATGAATTTTTAATTAATTATTGCAACTTTTTTGTTTCTAATTTTGGAAAACTGGATTCCATATTTTGAATCATAAGCTCTAAATTATGTTAAAATATCCCTTTTATTTGTAGACATGTTGAATATTAACATTAGTATTTATTTTTATTTACAATAGTTAATGGGTAAATCACATAAAATATGGTAAAATAATAATATAATAATCTAAAATAACCCAAAAACATGTACTAATATTATTTTAAGATATATTTCTGACCACTATAGCCCCTGAGGTCAATATTTGTCCATTGGAATCCACTTGGGTGTGATTATGACACATATCACATTCAATTTAAAGGAAAATATTTTATAAAAATATATCTTCCTAACAAAACAATTTGTAATATGGGTTTAAATAAATGATTATTTATAATATAAATAGAAATTAGAAATCTATAATTATTTACTACATTATTGTTCTTTATTTATAATTTTAAGACATGAAATACTTAAACTAATTTATGACATAATAATGATGTCGAGATTACTTTATTAATTAAATAATCAAATAAATTATATAACAAATATTAAAATAAATATTTTTTGAAATAATTTATGTCATCCACGATTTTTCTAGGTTAATATGACTTGTTACTATTCAATGGTTTGGTTAAAAGTTAACTCTCTGTTTATATTTTTAATTGAAATTTAATAAGTGAATATTATAAAAATTGATGCAATAGAAATTTTATAACAATTATAAAATATTAAAATATTTTAAAATCATAAAAATATTTTAAAATTCAAAAGTAGCTATGATATGGTATAAAATATAATTAGGTGTCAAATTATATAAAATTTATCCCCAATAATTAAATTAACATCCTCTTAAAAACTAAAATGTTGCAACCACAATTAATATTAAATTGTAAATAATTAAGGGTAAACCAAAATGTATTGTTTAAAATAAAATAAAAAAAGTCTAAAAATGTTTATATGAGAGGATTTAAAATGAAAACATTTATTATCATCTAAATATCTCAATTTGGATTCATTTTTATTAAAATATTAATTTAATATAATTTAATATTTTATATGTTTCCAAGGGTGCCCCTCCCCTATCCTAAAAAAAGGTACCCTCTCTTCTATAATACACACAATTCCAAAGATTTTTGGTTGAATTAATATCTTCCCAAAAGTAGTCCTAGAATCCCACCCCACATTTTTATGCCTATTTTATGCATAAACCCCTTCATATATTTGTCAAGGTGTTATTTGAAGGTGATAAAACTAAGAAGAGGTATCATTTTTTAAAAGGTTATATTTTAGTTATTCTTCCACTTCCATGAAATATTATTCTTGAAAGATGTAATAATAAATAAAACATAAAAAATATTCAAAGATGATATTATGTTAATATTATATCTTAAAAACAATTGTACATCCATCAAATGGGAATGGAATTAATCGTTCATGCGTAAGTGTGAATTATCACCTCCACGAGCTGATTTAGTTCATTTTCTATTACCATCTATAATTAATGGTTATACTAATGGAATTAATTTTCATATGTGATATTGATGACATATTTATCATTTTAAAATAATAATATTTCAGTTATGTTCTTACCGTCCATGCCAAAAAAACAATAACACTGTTCATTCGTACGTGTTAACTATCGCCTAAAAAAAGTGATGTGAACTAGTTTTATTCACCATGTCACTTATATAATATATATATATATATATATTATTAAATTATTATTATGATTCTATTAAAATAATGACCATTCTGGAAAGATAAAATAATAATTATCATATTTCCATAATGATCAATGAAAAATTAAAATGTTACTCATGTGCATGTACGATCTACCGTCTCGATTAATATAAAGTTTCCCATTGTTCATATAAATTATTATTGGTTTCATTTAAAAATAATAATTAATTTATAAATTTTATGATTACTTCATGAATAATATTATGGAGATAATGGACTTATGACCATATGTACAAGTGACTTACAAACTAGGTTAATTTCCGTCTTATGTATGAAAATTTGGACAAAACGTTTGATATGAACATAAATAATTATGTAATTTTTAAAAATTCTAATAAGAGATATAAAAGGAATTATAAAATCCAAAAAGGTGTTCATGAAATTAGAAATTAACCTAATTTTATTATTCCGGATTATTACAATTTTTGGTGATGATTTAGACTCACGATAAGAGACTTTGTCTCAATCACCTTTTATTGTGCCGTATTTTGATAATATAAATCACTTTGTTTTACGTTGTATATTAAACCCCATTGAATTTCAATTTCATTCAATGGTTTTCAAAAGGAACATTTTGTTATATGAAGAATTTTAATATATGAATAAAGGAATGATTTTTTAAATATGAAAAGAATGATCTTTCAACTGCCAAGTCCGTTATTTGGTATTTCGATTCCTCTAGAATTCGTAATATTTTTAATAGAAAAGAAAATACCATATTATTTTCTAGGTATTTCTGTATTGAAAATGGTTTTTAGAATGAATTTATTATCTATTGAAATGATATATCATGATTAAAGTCTGGAAATGTCATTTTTCTTTTGTGCATGGTTTATGTGTTATTGTTATGTTATGGTTCATGTGAATTTATTATGTATATGAGTGGTTATGTGTTAAATAGGGGGTGGGTGAGCCCGTGAAAGCTCTCCAATGATTTGGTTAATAAGACAGAGTTAAACAGTAAGGTTTCTTCAAATATAATTAGGGAATATACTGTGATGGTTTTTCCAAATATAACAATAATGGTCACTCCCTTTGTAGATGTGAAAGCTAAAATGTAAGTATGATATGGATTCTACAGGTTACCATTATAATTTGTGATTGCTATTTAGTTTTTCCAGATTCTTATAATTTCATGGGATTATAAATAATCCTAGACTAATGTTTTCTTTGTTTATTATATATCACTTACTTAGCTTTTTGTACTCATCATGTATTTTTAAAATGTTTTCACAGGGTATAAGGATGGTTGAGAGAAATGAAGAAGTCAAGATGATTATTATCATGAAAAAAATCATGTTTACTCTTAACATAGTCTACCTTGTATTAATATTCCATATTTTACAACACTAATTCTAAAAGAATGTATATATATTTTTAAAAACCAATCCCGTTATAATATATATATATATATATATATCATTATTACATTAATCAGTAATAATATTTCCTTATATAATTATATCTTTCAGAAAATATAACAATTCATGAAAACTCATATAACTCAAAATATTCCTATAATTTTGATAAACCAATCTCAAAGTTGTGTATAAAATAATAGATTTTATAAATCCATGATATATTTGTTTTTCTTCATCACCATATAGGAATTCAATTTTTAATGTTTTCAAAATTACATGAACCTAAATATCTAAAGTCATTTCATAAATTTTATCATAATTATTATCATAAATATAACCATCATAATTAGATTAAAAATTATGTTCCATTTCACTATCCCATACCAAGGGTAGTAAAATATATTAAAATCCTTGAAATTTAAAATAAATTGATTTCTATGTTTCATTGTTTTTTATATTTAAACTCATTATGCATGGATAGAAAATATTTCATTTCATGGAACATTTCATTTCCCAAATTCCAAAAAAAATATCAACCCCTTCCTATGATTTTCTACACATTCATTGTGCAGTAATCCAAATATGCTTCAATATCACCTATTGAAACAATTATGTGTTTAATATAAGTTACTATATGACGAAATTTTGAAATAATATTTTCTTTTATAGAATAAAATAAAAAATAAAAGTTTAATAAATAAGGATTAAAATAATTATTAAAACAAATAAATGATAAATATAATGATGATGATAATGGTAGAAGCATCAAATTTCATTTATTATATACTATATGTATTTCTTATAATTTTTAAATTATATTATAAATTTTTAATTAATTACAGGCTTATAAATATATTATTTTGTGTGTGTGTGTTGTATTAGCATGGAGACCAAAAAAGTATCATGATATATAAAGTATAATAATATAGATATAAATGACATTATTGTATATAATGTATAATATATATACATATATATATTAATGAATTATATAGAATTGATAAAAAATATATAATATTTCGAATAAATAAAATAATATTATTAAAACTCGTATTATAAATAAATATTGTTAATCCTATTAGTGACATTAAAATAAATATTATAATAATTTAAAATATTGAGAATATCGTTGTTAGTATTAATTACATAAGAACTAAAAATAATTATACAACAAAGATTATTAATCAAGAAAACATATGGAAGTAAGTGTTCCCAGTCTATGAAATATATTAATAAAATATAAAGGGGAACACTACAAGTATATCCTACAAATATAGGTGTGAAGATCAACCATATTATCTAAATCAACCAAGAGAGATGATATATTATGAATAAAAAATACTACATAGAGATACTTTATACAGGTGATTTAGTTGACATTGAATCATCCTTATGGGATTCATCTAGATATTTTTCATCCATGTACATGTGTAACCCATTACAAATTTGAAGGTAGTTAAGCTGATAGGGGGGAAGCCAAGAAGGTACAATTATACTTCATTCCCTTATAGAATACGTTCCAAACTATTTATCTAGATTAAACACAAAGTAATTTATATCCAAATAGTATAATATATTAGATTAAAAAGATAACTTACCAATTTTCCACCTCAAGTAAAAACCCATTACTAATAACAAGATAAAACATAACTTGATAATGAAATGATGAATTTTGAGGAAAACTCTATAACATGAGTGGCATTGAGAACCTAGTGTTTCTCCATCAAAATTTACCATAATCCATGAATGAATAGGTGTAGTACATTAAATATATTTCATTTCCAGACCCCCTTACTCCTTCCAGTTATAAAAATAATACGTGAAATGTTTATTTATGATATCTCCTCTTTCATCCAACCAGTTTGGATTTTGGATGCCATATAAATATATCATCGAATAACAATGAAACCATAATAAAGGGAATAAGGTTTATTATTGAATAATATTCCATTCCTCACCATCCATGTGAATGAAACCACTCATAATTCCTTTGGAAGGATGATATTGTAAATATATTTATCATGGGATGAATCAGTTTTAGATATGATATTGTTAGTAATTTCACTAGATAATATTGTCTTAATATTAATGATATCCTATATATAATTACACAATTTCACTAAAAAATAATATTTAACAAATAAATTTCCATATTTACAAAATCCTTTATATTTTTTTTGTATATTGTCAGGCTATATGGATCACTTAGTGTGTGGAGGGGGTGAATTAATGGTATCTTTTTCTGATTTCTAATATTTTCGAATTTAACCATGCATACAAAGAATGGTTTTTGATCCACTCAATATAAACTCTAATTCAATCCTCAGGTGTAGTTTTAATATCTGTTTGATAGAGAGAGAAGTATAAAGTATTCACATGGTTTAGAAAGAAAATCCTTGTCATTTCAACAATATTTATACCCCCCAATATAGATTCATCACAATCAGAAAACTAATTACATCCATTTAAATTCTTAGTATTATCCACAAAAAGTCCCACTATGACCCTCAAAATTCAGTACCAACTAGAATATATAATTGTCTTCATTAATTATTATCTAATGTAGAAATAGATTCAAATTTTAATATTTTTAAATTACATCACTTGGAAATAGAATCATTCTCTATGAGGAGATGGACTAATAGGTCTTCTCATGTAGCTATTTGTGAGCTTAAGAACATCTATTTTTGAAACACTTCTTTAGATTTGGTGTGATATATAATCACCTCATCTTCTTTGAGTACTCAGGTCTATCACCTTCATAGACACTTGGCTTCAAATATTCTTTTACATTAATAATGGACATTATCATACTATAAAAAATAATCAAAATACTCTCAAGAAAAAAGAATTATCTTATAAATATATGTATTTCCAATCAAAATATATATGTCTTATTTATACTGGTATTATCATATGTGGAAAAATAATATAGTTTTGAAGGGTAAAATTAATCTTAGATAACTCATTTTATGTTTTCATTTTTTCCAAATATATATTATTGTCTTCTATGAATTCATGTTGTCTCCCTTTACTTCTTCATCATAACTATATATAACTATATAAAATTTTTCACTATTAAATATATTAAACATAAAACAATTATTTCTTCATTAACTCTGTCTATTTATTGATTATAAACATCCAATAATTATTTCTCTTGAATTTATTAAAATCTGGATTCATTTATCGTGGAATTATTGAACTAAATAACAACCATATTTCATCATCAAAAATTAAATCATCACCTACTAAATACATCACATGGTAAATAAATATCATGTGTTATCTTTAAAACATTAAATATCAAGTTTAAATTACTGTTAATTAAAAATACACCATATCTATCTCATTCGATATCAATCCATGCATCGTAGCATGTGTATGAACTATAACTTTCATAATATACCTGAATAACATAACTCATATAAGTGGAATCATCTAATGAAATCCTCATCATACAAACACAGAACTTGACATGACTAAAAGATAATCTACATTAATTCCTTGATAATTAAAAATTACTAAAATGTTGACATATTGTTTATCATGTGACAATATATCATGGTACAACACCAAAAATTTATCTCCAAATAAAATAATCATTGTATCACCCCAATAGTATAAAAGCCATGATATCAAACAAAATTATAATTCTCAAAAATTGAACTTATTGTTTGAACCCAATGGTATCATGAAATAGTATAACATGGTTGTAGTATATAGTGGTAGCACCTCAAGACAATACCTAGTGATAGAGCTTAATGATAGGAGCAGGTATTAGCTTACAATGGTATAATCCTGGTGAAAACACCCTACTAATAGCACTATAAGAGTATCAAATTTTAATTATCCACATTTTCTTAAACATACACACATGAATTATTCATGTTGTTGCCTCACATATTTCTATTACCTTCTTCTACGATAGTATATGAGAAAAATATCAGACTTACAGTATTATATTATCAAAATATATATCCAAAGAATTATTTATTGAATCCAAGATTCTTAAAATCTTCTTAATCACAATTTATTTTGACTAATAGAAAAAAATATCAACTCATTATCTTTAAAAAATCCACCTTTTAATTTTTTTTTAATACCAATCCTTTGTATCATTTTTTATTAGATAGATTCCCTCTTCCTACACTAATTTAAAATATTTGGAAAATGGTAATAATAAGGGTTCCTCATCTATTTTTATCCATTAAATTAAATTAGCATTCACATCCCCCATTATTGATTAAAGTATAATACCACATAGGTCACATAAAAAAGGGCCTTTGTCTAGTCAACTCTCACTCTAATGGGGAAAATGGGGTATGAAAAAAGTGAGATACAATTAGGGTTGCCTAAGATGTCAATAAACTACTATGCATGTGATATCATGTTCAAGAACATAGTAATTTCATAAATAGGGGTTCAATAAAAAAAATATTTAATAAGAAACATGTAATACTTCACATAATAAGAAACACATAAATGATTTTATGAAAAATATATGTTCCTACTTATATTATTCTTATTTTGATAATCAAGAGTTCCACATTAAGTATTAATTTATTACAATGGTTTGTAAGTTATTAAAATACAAAATACTTCATGTTTTAAATAGTTTCATAAATACTATATTTTCTATAATTTATCATAATAGACGATTCTTCTCAATGTTTCTCCCCCTTAAAGAATACTCTTCTTTATTTCAAATCATTGTAACATGTAGAATCTATGATGGATAATCGACGCATGATTTTTAGAAATGATAACATAAAAAACAATTCCTCTATTTCATAGTGTGTTCAAGTCATCAATAATCTCTTTTTATTTCATTTATAAAAGAAAAAATTTATTTCAAGAAAAAGTGAATAATGAGGGACCTCTTATTTTATTTAGACATGAAATTCATACAGAGTAATTACACTCATCCTAGTCCATTATTTTATTATAATCATGATAAGGGGATATTTATTTAGAATATAATCACTATTTCATGTCTCATTTATTTATTTTTCTTCATTCTTATATTTAGTATATTTTTATGTGGTACCTTTATTCATATTAGGTATACTAAATTTTAGTGTTCCTTTTTTTGTATAATTTTTCACCCACTTTCACCATACATTACCATGCCACCTATTTTTGTATATCATCAGTATTTTATAAAAAAAATAGGCAAATTATTTAGATAATTTTAACAGTATAAACCAAAAAATATGACACTCTTTACTGAAATCCATATTCTTATAATATTCATATGGCTTAACAATGGATATCTTTTAAAAGATCTTATATTGTGAAACTTATAGAACCTGTCCATCTATATTTTCATGAATTACTCATAATTATAACTATCTAAACTACAACCCCCACAAACTTCATTGACATTATGAACAATATTTGTTTTATATATCTCAGGATATTTTTGTTTTAGGTTGTTTTCACAGAGATCTTGTTTCTGGTTTCGATGTAAGGACATATTAAAAATCAAGGATAAGATTTTTATCCATATTGACCAGAACGCCAGAAAAATCCTTAAAACATTTTTTTTAAAGAATGGTTCCATATCTATCTAGATTTTTGTTTGGACTATTGTTTTGAATTCATATCCTTTGTTATATTTTCAGTATGTTTTCTTCATGGAATATAATCCTCATCCATTAATGCGATTATTTTACTGTCATTTTTCGTTACCCAACCTTGTAAATGGCCTTATATGTGACCTATTATAACACCCTGATATTTTATGAGATATATTGTTTTTAATTTCTTTTATTTATTTGGTTTTACACTACACTATTAACAACTTTCTCTATATGCGACACCGTATTTTCTTTCAAAATACACAACACTATACATGACTTACGTTACACACAATTTTACGTTATTTTGAATGAATTCATTTCACGAAACCGCTATTATTGAATTTTTTAATGTATACAATAACTATGTTTTTATTATGTTTTATAGAACACAAAAGGAGTATTTCACTAGACACAACACTGAACTGGCTTGCGTTACATGAAAATCAACCTTTCTCTATAGCTTGTATTGTACGCAACACCAAATTTACCTACACAATGATATTTTATTAAAATATTATTATTTAATGGGATATAAACTAGAATTTAGGAATATTATTACCCAAAAATAGAATTTTATATAAAATTAACATTCGTTTTTTTTATTTTTTAGACATTATATTGGGACAAAATTAGTTTTTTCTGCTAGAAGAAGTATTTTTTTTAAAATGCAGTTTTCAACCTTTTGATGTCGCACCCATTTTAAATATATATTTTAAAACTTTTATATACCCTATATTAAATAATAAACTTATAATATGTAATCATAACACCAAAATTTACATTTGATTAATTTTTTGTTTTTTCTGATTAAATTCACATTTTAATGAATATTAACAAATATGCATTTTAATTCAAAACACCCTTTTCGTCTAATTTATTTATATAGTTAGATTATTATTTTTAATTGGTTTAAAATCATAATTGTATTTTTTTTATTATTATTCAATACAATGGTTGCAATTTATTATAATTTCACATTTTAATTGGATATAATCACATGTCAATCATTGTGTAGTTTTTACTTCTTAAAAAATCGCTTTCTGGTTTGGACAATTGAAATTGATTTTAAACTAAATTCAACCAATTATGTGTTTTTAATATTGAAAAATGGATTCCATAATTTAAATAAGAAGGTCTATATTTTTTAGATCGGTACCTTCTATTTTTGGACATTAGGAAAAATAACTTCAGTAATTATTTTGATTTACCAGGGTTAAAGGGTAAATCTAGTAAGTGTAAAAAAACCAATATTATAATAGTATAAAACTACCCTAATATTTTTTATATTCCAATTTAATGACATATTTACTACCATGATCATCCATAAGTCTATTTTATGAAACTATGTATCCACATGGGTTTGATAATGTCCTTTTAGAATTGTTTATTTAAAGTAATGGGAAATATAAAATAAAATTGAATCTTTTACTAATGAATTTTTAATATATGGTTATATAACTGATTGATTTGACTATAAACATTCATTATAAATATAATGATATTTCCTAAGGCATTTTATTTTATTTAACATTTTTAGACTTTAAATAAATACATTTATTTATAACACAATGATGATGAAGTGATTACCTTATTAATGAAGGATTAAAATAAATGATATTATAAATATTAAAAAAATATATATGAATATTGATAAGTCATCTGAAAATTTTATGGACAAATATTACCTTTAATCTTTGAGTTAATATAGTTTTTTAAAATGAATAATGTTTTTATGACTTTGACAAAAATCAATTACTAAATAGATTCAAAATTGACATAAATGAGTTTTTTTAAAGAATATTATTATATTAAATGATATAATAGTCCGAAAATGTATAATTCGTCCAAATAAACAATATAATGATAAAAATATCACTAATTATCAACTTATGGTTCTATTGTAATTTTATTGTAACTATATAAACCTTATATTATGAAAATACAAGAATACATGGTAAGATTTAATGTTTTAATTAAGGGTTAAGGATGAAAGATAAGGATAATTTTGTAACCTAAATATATTGAAAACCTATTGGTTGAGATTATTTAGATCCATCATCATCTTTCCTTATAAATAAATTATTTTCGGACCCTTATAAATAGAAACTCAAATTTTAAGAACATAATATTTAAAGAAATTCTTAATGTTCCTCTCACCTCTCATATAAAAGGGCACTTACCCATCTGTTTTATTCACACCCCCAAAGCCCTTGGACTCAAACAAACCCCCCCCCCCCTCCCAAATATCCTCAAAACACTCATACCTTCATTCTAGATGCCACACTTTTTGCACAAATATAACCTATGGAGACCTTTTGTGAAACTCAAAAAGAGATACTCAATAAAAGGTAATTGTTTTATCGCCTTTTTCAAAAATCATTTGTTCTTCTACATCATTTTCTTATGTTGTTCTCATACTAAAGTAATAAATTAAGTATCTTATACATGATGGGAGGTTATTATAATTATGGTACAACCTTATAAATCCTTTTAGACATTATATGAATAACAATATCACCATGTGTGCGTATATACGGCTTACCGTCTCCACACTATGGAGTAATTTTTTATTCAGCAATACTAAATTTGGATGGGTATAATGATTAGAATAATATATTTAAATAATTAATATGACAAGATAATTATTATTCATAATTAACATACCATCTAATTCCTTACCATTTACCCATTACGAGTATGATATCTTCGCTCGTGCGTATGTACGACATACTGTATCCGTGCACGATGAGATTAATTCTCCATGTTAACCATTCAGGAATGATTATGAAGTATATATAAAAAATAAGAATTAAATATATGAAATAATATTGATACTATATTTATTTAATTATATATATATATATATCTGTGTGTGTGTGTGTGTGTGTCATTTACATGATTCAATTCAATTCAATAACGAAACTGAAACAACGTTCATGTGTATGTACGTCCTACCATCTCCATAAATGGTGTATTCGATTTCATTTATCTATATATTTATATATATTTATATACTGAATATTTAAGATATTTAAATCAGCTTTTAAATTCAGGAAGTATGTAAATACCGATCTATGTAAAAATATTATGAATAAAAAATGATAACATGTACGATAAATGAAATGATTATTACCCAGAAAGATGCATTATCATGTAATTTATAAATAAACGAGTAATATACTGTCATAAGTGAATCATATATGATATCATAAATATTATTATGGTTCTTTTATATGTTTATAATATGTTTAAACCCACTATATTGTATTTTTAGAAACATATGGTAAAAATATGACCTTAGGTAAGGGATAATTTTTCAATCTCATTGTTTTTCATGATTTTTTATACATATGTATTTACTGGGGTATGTCTATCATCCATGTCCATGTTTCCTAAATATATAATATTACTTATATTATTTTAGTATTTTTTTAAATTTCATTTTTTCTATTGGTGAATTATTATTAAATGGTATGTAAGAAATATATCATTCATTTTCCATAAAAGGCACTTTTTCACTTTTTTGGCATGAGTACGAGAAAAATGTTTTTTAACTTATACAACATTAATGGATTTCTATATATTCATAACAACATATTTCCATAAAGAATATTTTAATCCTTTTCACATTTATTTTTGACTAAATTATTTTCTTTTAAAATATCACGGCATTTTGAGAATAGAAAACTCTTTCGAAAAAGAAAGGATATTTTCTTTAGGAATTAAGATCTAGTGTTTTATCAAAATTATTTTCCATTTAAGATAACATAGTGATAATTTTATTTCTATGTTATTTAATTGGATTTATTATGTTTGTGATGTAATTATTTTAATGGAATCCATTTATTTTATTTGTATTATGACTGAATAGTTTTTAAGGAACACATTTTATTCCATTGGTTATTTAATGATGACTGATTTACGTTTTGGGGGAACATGTAAGAGTGATTTTATTATGATATGGGTGGGACCTATATCTCCTTCCAATGCATTAGGTAAATATTTAAATCTCATTATATATACATGATTGGAATGGATTCTAAATTTGGTTCAATTATACATGGATGGAATGGAAATAAATCTGTTTCAGTAATACAGGGCTAGAATGGCAAGTAATCACTGTTTTATAATGGATGTTTTCCACTATGATGGACTTGGTAACAATGACTTGTATAGTATGTAAATCATATAATTAGATCTTTTTTTGCCAAACTTACATGTTTTAGGCCAATTTTATTTTCTCATGGTTCATGATTCCATTATGATTTATACCTTGTGAACATGAAATATTTATTTCATGCCTTAATATTTTACTATATGTTAAATGTGGCATGTTTGTTTTGAAAGTTATGTTCATGTTTTTTAAAATCATTATTTTTAAGTTTGGTAAGATATTTTCTGTGCATAACCTAAATGATAATTTGAGATCACCCCTTTTTATTTTTTCTTTTCCAGCATGATTTTAAGAATGGTATTAAGTAATATTTGTCAAATTGGGGTTCTAGATATGAAGGATAAAGTAGGATATGAAGTAGATGTTTTATGAACTAGTTTTTTATGTTTTCTTGTTTCCAAATGCACTAAAATAAAATTTTATTTGGGTGATTATTTGTGTCATGTGTTATGTATTTTTCAAAATTAATGTAATGTCTATTTATGTCATGTTTGGGTCTTCATTGTTTGTATGAGAGGGAAGGTTTTGTTAATCTTTGAAAACTAGGATGTAAAAACTATAGTGAGATCCCTAGATATATTTATAAGGTATATCTATGGAAGTCAATAAGGTTAAATATAACTATACATTTCAGAATTATAATTATGTAATGTTCATGAATAATCTTCAACTAATCCAAAGATGTTAGACATTAAAAGTAAACCCCTTGATTATGTTGTTTTTATAGTATTATTTTCCATCAAACACTATTCATTTTAGATTTTAGACGGTGGATATACCCACAAGGAACTGTGTTATTAATCAATACACTAGGAAATGAAATAATTTCCCTCATGAGAAAAAATATGTTATGGGGGATGAAATGGAAAATATTATTTCTATATTTACACAAGCTATGAATCATTTTGGAATTATAAGTGAGTAATGAAGGGAACAAAATTATGTTGATCCCTTAATGTGGAAAACCCACCTTCTTTTAGTGGGTCTTCTTATCCACATATTCCTGAAAATGGATCATTACCATTGAATATATATTTTCCATCCTTCACTATTCGAAACATGAAGAATTCATTGTTTCTATTTATCGTATAGAATGAGATGCAGACTAGTGGTGGACTCAAATAAAAAATACTAGGAAGCATGATTAAATTGAATAGATGGTATGATATGGGATGAAGAATATATTTTTTAATAATTATATAAATAATATTCTTAAATATAATGTGTAAAAGGACTTCCATGAGCATAAGCAAGTGGATGATGAATCTATTGGTGCATATAGGGAAACTTTTACCAGACTTGCGTGGTATTCTTCTAGTTTTATCATCCAACCCGAAAGTAAAGATGATCAATTATTATGTGGATTAAAACCATGTCATTAAAGGGAATTAGTTATTAGAGTTTCCATTAGATATGTAGATATTGGGTTTTGTGCTATAAAAGTAAAAATGGAAGCAGGTGTTTCATATCAATCCCATGGTTTTGACTAGAAATGAAAGATAAAGTTCAAGGGAAAATCTCAGAACAATTGTGAGAAGAAGATGAAAGATTCATTATGCTCAATGTGTGGAATGAAGTATGGTGGGGATTATCTTAAAGGTATTACAAAAAGTTTTATGTTTGTTAAATAAGGTTATCGATTGCTTTAGTGAAGAAGTAAAGTGATGAATTTTTCAAATGATGTCAATATAGAAAATAATACACAAAGCACACAACCCACACTTCAATGATACAAGGGAAAGGTAATGGGGAATTAGGATAACCAATTACATAATACATTGGTTATGGAAGATTATTAATGCCAACATCCTCTTAAGTAAAAAGAAAATAGAAAATCGCATTCGATCATTATTGGTGATATTTATTATGACAATGAAGTGGTGGAATGATTTTCTGTTAATATAATGGGATTCCACAAGAGGGTAGTAGAATGTCTTTTATAGTATTATTGAATACTTTAATTTTTAATTATTTGTCCATTTTGGTTTTCCATAAGTATATGTTACTAGTATCTATGAAAAGGGGTTGAATTATTTTTTTTGGAAAGCACATGACATGCACAGTATGAATGGATAAAGAGATAATGAGTTGTTTGATAGTATTAATGACCCCATGACTAATAAATGGATAAAAAGATATCATGGTATGATTATATAGAATTTTTTATTTTTTTTTTTGTTTGGAAAGAGTTAATTTCAAAAGAATGATTGGTTTCACAACAGTTCTACAGTAATTCTTATTATTATCATGTTTCATGAAATACATGCTTATGGTATTGGCATGTTTGGTATTTCACAACAATGAACTACCATATGAAATACGGTAGATAAATGTTATGTCAATTTAGTTCACCACTTTATAATGTTTTATATATTTTTTTGGAGGGATGGAAAATTTATCCATTTATGGATAATATATGTTATATTCAGATTAATGTACTATTTATTAATGTATTATCTCACTATAGGAGTACTTGTGCATATTTGATTGCATGTGAAAGCCTTTTTGTTGAGATAGATGGAATGGCTTATCATTCAATTGCATGATCCAATGATACTTCACAAATGAAAATTTAAACTATATTTCATTAAATAAGAGATGAAGATGAAATTGATCAAGGCACGAACTATGATAAGATTGTCAAAAAGTAGAGGAATTATTTATTGTCATGAAAATTTCTTAAAATTTTGGGAAAGTATCTTAAAAAAATTATCTTAGTACCTTCTTATCTGATTATTAGATTTTCCAATAATCCTCGTAGATTTATGTATTTTAGTTTCTTAACTTTCTCTGAACATTGTTCTCTATCACTATCCATCAGAACATGATGGTTATATTTTTCTTCCATATCCATGATTACACTTCCAACCTATATTCCCCTTTTTGGAAACTCAATGTTGAGTTAATTTGGGTAACTATTATATTTCTATAGTTTTTTAAAATTATGTTTTATTATTCATTTTTATGATGTGGGTTTCTATGAAAAAAACTTTTTAGCCGTAATCCTTTTAGAACCCCGACGAATTTCAAGGGATAAATTCATTTTAAGGGGGGTATAATGTAACACACTGAGATTTTATGTGAAATATTCGTTTTAACTTATTTTATATATTTTGTTGTATGCTATAATAATATTATCACGCACTATACACAACACCGTATTAACTTGCAGTATACACACAACTATACTAGGCTTGTGTTTCACACAATTTCATGTTATTTTGGTAGAATTCATTTCACGTAACGCTGAGTATAGATTTTTTTCAACATATAAAATGACTATGTTTAGTCAATGTTTTAGGAAACACCAAAGGAATCTTTCAATAGATGCAACACTGACTTGGATTCTATTACATACAAGAGTGACCTTCCTTGATAACTTGCATTGTACGCAATACCGAGTTTCAAAAAACAATGATATTTTATTAAAATATTTTTATTTATTTGGATATAAACTAGGAATTATGAATAATATTAACTACATTTTAAAATTTATACAACATTAAAATACATCTTGTCTATTTTTTAGAAATCATATAATAACAAATTCAATTTTTTCAGATAACAGAATCATTTTTCAAAAAATGTAGTTTATCCACCTCTTAATGGCACACCCATTTTAAATCTAGTTTTTTTTACTTTTATATATTATATTTGACAAAATAAACTATTTAATTTAAAAAGGGACATAAAAATTAATTTTTTTAAAAAAAATTGGGTATTTTTTGGATAATATTCATATTTTTAAGAATATTGAAAAAATAGAGCATTTTTATTCAAAACAGTCTTTTTGAATAATTTATTTATATAGTCAAATTATATTTTTATTTTCTTAATAGTATATTTGGATTATTTTTCACCATTTAATCCAATGTTTGTCATTGAAAGTAATTTCACATTTAACTTTAATATAAACACATGCCATCTTTTTGATAGTTTTACTTCTTAAATACCCACTTTCTTGTATTGAAAACGTGAATTAATTTAAAATAAATTTCTAAAAATTCTTTATATTTAAAATAGAATATTGGTTTCTAAATTTAGAAATATAAATGTCCAAATTTTGAATGTAGGTGCATTTTTTGACATTATGATTCGTAACATCCATAACTCTGTTATTTACCATGGTTAAATGGGTGATATAGTAATTAAGGGAAAAATAATATAATAATAATATAAAACTACTATATAAAGTGTTATAATTCTATTAGATGAAATACATTAGACCATGAGAAACCCTGAGACTGTTTTAAGACCCCATGTAGCCACTTGGGTGTGATAATGAACATTTAAAATATTTTATTTATTGTAAAGAGAAATATTACATAATCATCTAACTTTTACCACTGTATTTTTAATATAGGGTTATATAAATGATTTAATTAATTAAAAATATAAATTAGAAATATAAAATCATTATCTATGTTATAGTATTTTATTTATATTTTTAATAAATTAAATAAATAAATTTATTTGTGACACAATGATGATGTTGTGATTACCTTATTAATAGACGATTCGAATAAATGATATTATAAATATTACAATAAATATAATTTTAATATTATTCTGACATAAACTAATTTTATGGATTTATATGACATTTTATCTTTGAATTAATGAGGTTTCTTTGAGTCATAAACTTTTTATGAAATTAACAATAATCAATTATTAAATACTGTCAAAATTGACAGAAATGAGTTTTCCAAACAAATAATATTTTATTAAATGATATAATAGTAATAAAAATATATAATTAAACCATATTATTTATATAATTTTATAAATATCATTAATTATGAATTATGTGTTCTCTTGGAATTTTATTTAACTATTTTAACCATATATTATGAAAATTCAAGACGATGTGGTAAGAGTTAATGTTTTTGACTTAGAATTAAAGCTCACAGATAAGGTAAATTTTGTTTCATAAACATGTATAAAACCAATTGGATGAGAGGATTTATACCCATTATCATATAATATTACAAATAAATTATTCTCATACAATTAGAAACTGAAACTCAATTTTTTATAAATTAATATTTAAATACATTCATATAGTGCCGCTCACATATCACATAAAAGGGAACATATCCTTTTCCATTATTCACACAAACAAGGCCCATTGGCTCAGCCAAACCCTAACAAAATATCCTACCAACATCACTCCCTTCACGTTAGAGGAAAATATTTAGAATGAAATCTATCATATAGAGTCTTTTTGGGAAAATCAAAATGAGATACTCAAAAAATAGGTAATTTATTTATCACCTCTTTCAAAATTCATTCCTTACACTACATTCTTTTATTATGTTGTTCTATAACTAAATTAATAAATCCTTTATCTTATACATGATGATATGTTAATAAAATTATGGGTCAACCTTATAACTTCTTTTACCCATCCTACGAATAACAATATCCCCATGCGTGAGTGTGGGTATGACTTACCTTCTACACGTTGTAGTGTAATTGTTTATTCTAAAATACTTAATTTGGATGGAATTAATGATGTAAATAGTGGATTTAAATAATTAATATAACATGAAAATTATTATTCATAATTAATACATCATCCAATTATATACTAATTATACATTAAGTGATTGATATCATTGCATGTGTGTATGTACGGCTTACTGTCTCCACGACATAATGAGATTTATTATCCATGTTAAACAATCCAGAATGACATTAAAGTATATCTAATATATAAGAACAAAATATATGAGATAATAATACTAATTAATTTATGGATATATATATATATAATTTACATTCTTTCATTCAATACAATAAATAACAGAATCAACGTTCATGAGTACATACAGTATACCATCTCCATGAATGGTGTATTCCGTTTCATTTATATATATATATTTATATATTAAATATTTATGAAATTTTTATCATGTTATGAATTTTTTATGTATGTAAATAATGATCTATGTAAAAATATCATAAATAACAAGTAAAACCCCTCATGTTAAATAGAATGATTATTATAAAAACGTTTCTTTTACATGGAATATATAAATTAATGGGTAATATAAAGTCATAAGTGGACCATATATGATATTATTATTATTATTATGTTTATGTTACAATATAGTAATATTTTTAAACCCACTATATAGGAGGTTTAGAAACATATGGGTTAAATCGTAACATAGGTAATGGTTAATTTTTCAATCTCATTGTTTTCTGAAATTGTTTATATGTAATTATTTATTGGGGTATATCTATCAGCCACATACATATATCCTAAATATATAATATTATTTCTATTCTTATACTATTTATTAAATTCAATTTTACCCATTGGTGAATTTCTATTAAATGGTATGGAATGAATTATTCTATGATTTTCCCAACGAGGTACTTTTTGACTGTTCTAGAAAGAGTCTGAGAAGGATGTTTGTTAACATACACGGAATAAATGGATTTGTACGTTTTCCTAAACCCTTATTTACATGAAGATTCATCTACCGTTTTTCATGTTTATTTTCAACTACATTCTTTTCTCTTTAAATTTCCTGTCATTTTGATAATTGAAAATTAAAAAAATGAGGGATATTTTCCTCAAGAATTATGTTCAAGTGTTTTATAGAACATATTTTACATTTAAGATGACATAAAGATATGTTTCTATTCCTATTATTAATTTTATTGTATTGTTTTTATGATGGAATTTATTTTTGAAATCCATTTATTTTATATGGATTGTGATGGAATGATGTTTAATAAACCAATCATATATTAGGGTTTATGCTATGATTAATTATTTATGTTTTGGGGGCACTTGTAAGAATGATTTCATTATGTGAGGGGTGGGACCTATATCATCCTCAAATGCATTGGGTAAATATTTATATCTCATGAGATAGACAGGACATAAATGGCATGCAAATTTAGTTTAGTAATATATGGATGGAACGGTAAGTAAATTTGGTGTAGTAGTACATGGTTAGAATGGAATGTAAACCTGGTTCAGTAATGTTCTTTTTCCACTAAAATGCTCTTATAAACATTGAATTGGATACTATGGAAATCATATTATGTTATTATTTGTTTTGAACAATTAAATGTTTTTAACAATTCTATTTTTTCATGTTTCATTCTTCCATTATTATTTATTCCTTATTAACAACCAATATTTGTTTCATGCCTCAAGATTTTGGTATATTTTAAATGTGGTTTGGTTTTTAAGATATGTTCATGTTTTTTCATTATTATGTTAATGTTTTGTAAGATATTTTTCATGCTTACACTTACTGAGAATTTTCTCTCACCCCTTTTTATGTTTTCTTTTCTCCTAGGATTTGAACAATGGTATTACGTAAGATATGTCAAAACGGGTTTCTATTTATATATGATAAAATAGGAGATGATGTATATGATTTCTTAACCAGTTTTTCATGTTTTCTAGTTTCCAATGGAACTAAACTAATATGGTCATTGGGTGTCTATTTGTGTTATATTTGAAGTATTCCACAAAATTAATTTAATTTTCATGTACGTCATGTTTGGATATTTATACCTAAACTGTAAATTTTAATATAATTTCATTGGGAATTAAAAGTATTATATTTTACCTAATAATAATAACCCTTAATCTTACTAAATAATGGTGATTATATATTAACTTCCACAACCATAGTGAATTTTTCAATAGACTTATTCAACTAATATTTACTCATGACACATATGGATTGTATTTTAGATAAATATTCTTTTTTAATGATTTTGTTTTTTAATATCACTCACCCTCTTTTCACAATCGATGATCATAAACTTACACTAATTGAACTCATCAATATAGCATACTTACTTCTCTCATTGTTCATACTTATCATCCACAATTTTTTTTAAATTTATCAAGCTTATGTTTTTTTTCTTTCAGTTTATATTTTACCTATATATAATTATAAATTTTCTTTAATCTCACACTAATATAATTTTCGTTCTTCTCAATCATCACTACCACAAGATAAATGAGATCCTATACAATTATATGATGAAAATGCTTCTTAATTTAATGAGGTATAACATTATGATAAATGTTTGTTATTATTTCTCATTAAATTTCTCAAATTTATAGTATTGATTTTCATCATATTTTTATTATTACCTACTTCTGTTTTCATGGTCTCTTATCATATTATTCAGATAATTATTATAAAACATCAACCATATTACATGGAATATTGTTATAAAAATGATCAAAGTCACCAAATTTGATACATTTTAGTGACTTCATAATAATTCCTTATCACTTTCTTCGTTATGAATCATTTTTATATACGAAAATAAATATAATTTAATTTTTGCATCATCATCATCCATGTCTTCATATTATTTATACTAAACTATTATACTTTTTTAGTTTTTTCATGTATTTAAAAGACATTTTATCTTTCACCATTATTTTTAAATAAGTTCCATTATCATATCAATTATTATGAGTATATTTTTTATCACATAAATATTTAATTAATCACTATTTTAGAGAGATAGTACATTTGAATCAAACCGATATTAAAATTTCACCATAAATTCTTTGATAATTATTGAATCCTTTATAATTTCACCAAATCCTTAGATATTACTCAGAGTATCATTTACCAGGATAATTTATTCACTAACAATCTCATAATCAACAATATATATATCATTAAATTGGTTCTTATAAACATTAGTTTTGTTTTCCATGACTTTGATATTATCTTCATAACTGCTTCTTAATTGGACTCATAATTATATAGTAGTATAGTAACCCATGACCAATGTGTAGACCATTAGTGATATAGAAATCAATTTTTAATTTCGATCCAATCAATCTTACCCCATTTTTCTCTTATCATCTTATGTAAAAGTATCTTTTTCATCCTGGGGTGGAAAACCCCGGATTACAATATATCTCAATTCTAGGACAACTAAAAGGAGATGTGGTAGTTTTCTATTCATATAACTATGATAGATATTCCCATAGTATGTAGGAAAAACATGTATATGAATAGAGATAAGATTATAAATCCCTTAGAATTCACCCATGGATTTTGGGGGAACCAGCCTCTAATGACACATATAATGTCCTAGGCCAGATGGACCACTAGGTGGTTGTGGGGATCAATAAGTGGTCTATTTTTCGAAATCTTTTGATTTCAAATTAAGACAACCATAAATTGTATGTTTTTGGGATGACTCAATATTAACTCAAAATATTACCTCATTTGAAGGTGTCATATAATTTAAAGAATTAACCAATATATAAAATGATTATAATGGAAATAAAAATATTTAATATGTTAGATATACGTCCAAAAAATAATTCTTTACTAACAAGGAGGCAACTAGAAACACATTCAATTTCAGTATAATCAACATGGAGTCCCACTATATTTCATTATATCATGCATGAACTGCAAGATACTATTTATCATATTTAATGGGGGAACATCAAATAAATTTATTCCTCTTCTCATTAGTTTCATATGCATAACATGGAAATATAATCCACATCCATTAGTATATGGATCAAGATGCCTGAATGTATTACTCCTCAAAGATATCATCACTTATGGTCATAAAACAGTTCATTAAATATGATACAATCTGAATTCAATGTACTTTCTTCCAATACTCTAGTTTTTTCACTTTAATTGATCATAACATTGAATCTTCTATTACATAAATAATATAAATATTCAAAATCCTAGATTTCAGAGAATACTATGAAGAATATAATACATATCATTAACATGTCTTAATTTCCTATAGATATATAAATATAATATGAAGATATTAACATGTATGAAACTAATAATAAAACAGTTATAAAGGATTATATTATTTCCCATAAGATTAATATCATTTTCCAATGATTTAATGATCATAATTATATTTTCCCACGATTTTCTATAGTCTCCCCCGATTTCTTCATCATAACCGTATATAATTAAAATTGGTAATTCCCAATAATTAGGATAATGAAAATGTATTATTTCATTAGTAATTATGGAAAAAAATGATGCTAATTATCTCTGAATTATTCCTCTATAATGAATCACGAATCACAATTCTTGTATTTTGATTTTTTTAGTTAAAATAGAACTTAATTTCTATTCACATGTTAATTCATCAACTCCTCACCCAGTCACAAAGTAAATAAAAAAACATATCATCATTAATACCTAAAATCTAAATTATAACTAACTATCTACAAAATACCTCAATGAGATATTATCTAATATCCATCCATGAACCATAGGATATGCAATAATTATAGAATCACTAAAATTCATGGAGAACACAAATCGTCTTAGGGGAATCAACAACTATAATCCACATCATCTAAAAAAATCACTTTTATACATGTACATATATATTCATTCTTTTAAAATTAAAAATCAATACAATATTTGATCTATTATTCATATTGGGATCATGTATCACCTTAGCAGACCAACTAAAGTACACCCAATAGTATCATCTCATAGTAGATCCCAATTTATAGAACACCCGATGGTAACACCTATAGGGAACACCTATTATTATCACATGAAAAATATTATTTCGTAGTATTAGTACATTGTGAGATATTTCTATATAACCTGAATGTTGTAGGAGATGATAGAATATAACTTTAACACCTTGTTCGTAACACCATAATGGTAGGACCGCAGCGGTAGCACATCAATAGGAGTACCTTTTCCTTATCAATATTTTAATGATCTTATCCACTTGAATTTATAATTAAGGAATACAATTATCAAATATTATCCTTATTAATGGTTACTCAACTCTCCTTCGAATTCATAATTTTTAACAGCATCCATGTATGACAATCAATTTATTATTTCCAATAGTGAATCCCTCTAAATTTCATTCTGTTCAATATTTTGTATATAACACTTCATTATTCTCATTTTTATACAATAATAATGACATTAATTAGTCACCAAATCCAATCCCCTATGAAAATTATTTAACAAAGAAAAATTTACCATACATGCATGAGTTTTGAATAGCTCACACTAATAAGGGAATGAGGGGGATACAAGTTTAAATTTCAAAAATAAACAAACCAAAAGTCTGACCTATAAGAGAAAGTCAAAATCAATCTATCCTCAATCTATTTTCCTTATGATATGGTAGATTCTACCCATTCAAGGAATCAAGAGAAAGCGACTCCCTAAGGAAAACCCTCTGTAGATTTTTCTACAGTCTAAAGGGAACATGATTCCACCTTCTTCCCTATGTTTGAAGCCTGTTCATTTTGATTACCTTTTTTATTCCCTCTAACATAATCTTTTTGTGATGTTTATTATCCACTTTGGTATTATGAATATTCATGTTTCAAATTATGGATATTTTCTCCACATTTACTACAACCTCTAAAGGAACTTATTTTCCTTTATGCTCATTAATTTTTTATTCTCCATCAATTTTTTCCCTATTTTAGTTTAATATGATAAATAGATAGACACTTTATAGAAAATTAAAATATTCTAAGAATACCAATATGGCTATACACTGGTTTTATTTGGAAATTTATTCCAATTAACATCTAAAGGAACCTTTTCATCCAATATTTTCATTTATAACTCATATTTATTGCCTTCCAAACCACATATTCCATATATAACATCCACAATATTAAATGTGCTTTTTTATGGTATGGATGTCTTGTAAAAGTATATATTTTTATGATGATTCCTGGGATTCTAATTTAATCTCCCACTTGGTTATCTCATACATCATTAAAAAGACATTTTGAACTGGTAAGAATAGGCTTTTTCTCCATTATTACCACAACACCTATAAAAACATTGAATATTTTTTCTTATAGATGGGTTCAAGGCCTATCCAAATTTGTATTACTACTATTTAGTTTCAAACCATTACATACATTTCATAGTGGATATAAAATCCATGAAATATTCATCACTTAAATTAATATGGAGTATTTACTCACTTTTAACCCAATATTTTACATGGTCATTTATAAGAACTATACATTCAATTATAATATTACTATATTTTTAATTAAGAGTGACATATTTTTCCTAAAATATGGAACTAATTAGCTCACCATCTTTAGAAGATTATCTAATAACATTGTTAGACTTTGTGAAATATTCTTAAGCCTTGTTCAACTCATCTTGTATGGTGACACATATGGATTGTGTTTTAAATTAAACATCTTCTTTTACTTCTATAAGTTATTAAAATCACCCACCATATTTTCAAGATCAATAGACTAAAACTTATATTTATTTATATCATCAATATTGCATACATCCTTCTGTTTGAATCTTTCTTTTTTGTCGCTATTGTTGTATTTCTTTTCCTATGACTTATCTTCTTAGTCATGAGGTATTTTATCTAACCCATGAAGAATATTAATTTTCATTAATAACCTTCACCATTTATATCATTTATCATCCACCGTAAATAATACATTATGAATCTAATCCATTATTTCTATGATCAAATAAACCAAATTTATTGTATTTTGAAAAAATGATGATGATAATTATTTATTCTTACTCATAATATTCATTATCTTCCAATTATTGTATTTATTTTTCTTTATACCCCACTGGTGATTGTTAGGTCTCTCATTATCAGATTCAGGTTTTGATTATTTATCCTCGTTCCATCGAAATTTCATGGTAAAATAACTAGATTCACCATATTATAAACATTCTAGTGGTTTCTTACTCATTCCCTCCAACTTTTTTTATATAAATCCATTTGACATTATAAAATTTATTAATTGAAGTTATTATCATCCTCTTTATCCCGGTATTCATATTATTCAACCAATTTTTTATGATTATTTTCAAAGCATTAAAATCCAATTTATCATTTTTTATTTTTTTGAAAACATTTCCCTTTATCATATCATAATATATAAGTATACATCATAAAAATGATCTAATTAATTTATTATTAATTTTTTTCACAATTTTCTAATCGTCTAGTATCTCATTGAATCATTAAATGTGTATAAATATCTCATTTGTCTTGGTAAACTAGTCATTGATAATATCATAATAGAACATATTTATTTCTTTAATTTTGATCCTATAAACTTGATTTTTGGCTTCATTTACATTAATATTACCTTCGGTGTTACTTCTCAATTCGTCAAATATTTATAAAGAGTTTTATACACCCTTTCCCTTTTTGTGGACCCCTTATCAAAGAGATATCATGATGGAATGTTGCACATTTCCATATAAAACATCATATTTATTAATTGCTTGAGCTATAAAAGATCATTTATATAGGGGTGTAAACCCATATTTTGTAGTATATATAACTTCTAGGATTATTTATATGAGATATAGTATAATTATATTCTTATAACTGTCCTAATTTATCCAATTGAATGTGGGATCTTCTAATTTTTTTTGGAGTAAAAATTATCCATTTATAAGAATTATCCCATGAATTTTTTGATGGAACCTCCACCGAATAATAGTTGTATAGTCGCAGGATGAATGAACCACTGAGATGTGGGATGGGTGAATTAGTGGTATTTTTTATGAATTATCATATCATCCAATTTAGCGTATAAAACTATTTATGGTTCTCGTTCCACTTATAATTATCTGATAATTTCAACTTGTGGGTAGTTGTAATATAAGAAAGATCATGGTATTTCCAATGTATGGAATAAAAATAATAATCCATGATAAGTTTAATATACCCTAAAAATATATTCTTCAATATCAATAAAGTTACAATTACTATAGAAAATCTGAATCTGATTAACCTATTGTCCCACTGTCTTCCTCCCCTTCTATCACCAACTGTATGATATGACCATATTTTTTAATAAAGATCCAATAAAAAAATATCTTCTGCTTATCCATGGTCTCTCATTCCCCACATGGAAACATAATTAACCAGTATGATCGTATTGATAAGAAGTTTTACACATCTAGACATCTTTAATAAAATTAGCAAAGCTAATTTTGAAACTCTATTACTAATCAGGAGTGATCTAAATTCTCCTCACAGTTTTTCAGTTCATAGTGATATCACTATTTGGGTTTCCTGGATATTACTCTACTCTTACATCAAAAATGGGTATTATAAAACTCACATTACTCTTAGAATACTCTCTTGTAACAGATATTGATCCAATACATAACATAATTCCTAAATAATATATTAATATGTACTATATATAATGATGTTCTCAACTATGATATCTATAATAAAATTGGTAAAAATAATTCAATTAAATTTTTTATGATTCAAATAATTTTTACATTGACTTCTAAATTATTACTACAATCTTACATGATTTCCTCTTTTCGCCCAATATTTCATTATCATAATTAAAAGTATTAATTTCTCTTTCAAATTAAATTAATATATCAAATTATATCTTCAATAATTCTAGATATTATTTCATTATTAATATTCCATAATTCATTCTCCAGAAAACATTATGAATCATTATTCATGAATAATTTAAATTTTTAATTAAACCAAAAATTAATGTCATCATCTTTCCTTAATTCATCAACTCTGCATAAATTAATTTGGTAAATAAATAAAATTCCTCATATTTAATACCATAAATGTCAATTTTAAATAACTATCTATTAAATAACTCAACATAATCTCATATGATATCCATAAATGCATCATAACATGTGCATGAACAAGATCCCCTGTAAGATACAGGAAGAAATCAACTCTTCATAGTGGAATCATGTAATGATAGATTCATTTTCTAAATACATAAATTTAAAATCCATTAATGGAATACACATGCATGACTTCATAATTTCAACTCACTTTCAAAAAATCTAGGATCTTCATGTTGTGATCACATCTCATGGTAGAAGACCCGCAGTAGCACAACCAATGGTTGCATATCATGGTAGAAACCCAATAATTTTAAACTAATGATAGAAAAACATGATGTTATAACCTAATGAAATCACATGAATATGACACATAGAGGTATAACCTAATGATATGAAATGGTTTTAGCACCAAATGGTAGTACCCAGTGGCAGCACCTGAATGTTGGTTTTGTTGGGACAACCTGGAGGTAGCGCTTAGAGGAATCACATAATAGTATCAACCTGGTGGTATAACCTCAATAGTTTTACCATTGTAGTAGCACCTCTATGATATCACAATTTATTTATCCATATTATATTGAAAATATATACTTAACTTTTTAAAGGTGTATCCTCATATAGTTTCATTTCTATTTTCTATGGAATAAACTCATCCAACATGTGGACATACATAAATTTTTTATCAAGAATGACATCTAATGACCTCTTTTTTAATAGATGAATCATCCGTTTATCTTTAATCACCAACACAAATTGAATCATTAAAAAAATTAAAAAATTTGTCACAACCAATAATATTTTAAATATTATTCACAATACCAATAAATTAACACTAATATTTCTAATAATATTGGCTGATTGAAAATAGAATTTTTATTAAAATCATAAACTATTGGGGAATGGGCAGATGATAGTATATGAATTATGGATACCCAAATATATGGAGTCTAACAAAATAACATTTAATTATATTAATTAAATATTTGTGTAGATAAAATAAGATCAAAAAAATTATCAACCCCATATATTGATCACCTATTTCAGCTAAGAGATATGAAACTTTTTTCCACTCCCCTTGGGTGTGTAGGATTTCATCATCTAATCAACTAATTTTCTGACATTTTCCTGTGGTATAAGATATGATAAAATGGATCAAGTGGGTTCCCAAGAGACAATTGATAATAAATGACAATTCATATTTGACTGTGGAATGAAAAATTCTCTTAGACCATTAAATGAAAATTCTAGTGGGCATGGATTATGCTTCTATATGGAGAGAGGAATCCTCTCTGGAGATTAATGATAACTACAAGATGGTTTATCCATTTTTTTAATGAACCAATTCAACTTTTTTTCAGACATCAATGCATTCATGACCCATTGGTGTTGTATGTGACCACGTGGTTTAGAGGAATCCAGATAAAACAATCTCAAATTCATCTTTTTCCACGATGAATCTTTATATAGATACATTGGAAATATGAAATGGGATTTCACCTAGAAGAATTTTACAATTTTTGAGGTGGATATGGGTTTGACCTTATCAAACTTCTTCTCCTTGAGGTACCCATTTTTCATAGAAAATATTTGATTAAAAGAAACATTACTAGAATCCCAAGTCAATAAACTAATAAACTCAATGAGTATACTCCCTCCATGGTTAAGAATAATATACAATATGTAGTCATTGAAATATAAAAAGGGAAATTATTTATAGTGTAGAAACAAGAATTCATCTCTTAATATGTGATAGAAATGAAATATTTCAAATCCCCTATAATAAAATAAATAAAACATTGTTTTGATTATCACCCACAATAAAAAATACACTTTAATTTAGGGTGAATTCCATTCCATTATAAATTTTTATCATTAAGGATTGTTGAGTTTATGACGTGAGAAAATAGAAAATAATATTTTATGGTGATTTAATTATAACTCAAATTACTTTCATGGGGTTCATGACCTAAATATCATAAATTAGATCAAAAAAATAATATATATTTGAACAATAGAGAAGGCGATGGAATAGATAAATAGATTCCAAATTATTTTTCAATATTATTTCTCATGTATAGCTCCCATTAATAATCATTGATTATTTCTTCCAATAAATGAGGAATTATTGAGTATGGACTATAGTATGGATCCAAAATTGGGCATACGAAGATGTAGATTCGAAGACTAGCCAGTTGTTATTAAAAAAAAGATGTCATCTCTTTCGAAAATCCATAAAGAGTGGTCAATAATCACCCTAATGCAATATTATACGCCCCACCAGTGTTGGGATCCTTAATATTCCCCAAAAAATTAGTTATAAATAGACAATTTTTATGTCTTATGAAATTATCCCAAATAAGGTTCCTTGAGACTACCACCCAATCCATATTTTCCAAAATACATGTGATATTTTTATATATGATGGTAATTTTAATACACCCATCCTTGATTGTTTTGGTAAGATTAACATAGATGGAACAATGTTTCCACTCCTCTTGTTGAAACCCCCAAATTAAATAGTTGAGTGTATGTTTAATATTGTCATAAAATACATTAGATTATTGCAAAAAGATAGACAATACATCGTGATATATGTTAATATATTATTAACAAGGGCATTACATCCCTCAAATGAATTAAATATTATTCTCCAATTTAATATCCTTCCAAAGAATTTTCAATGGTATATATTGAAGTGGTGAATTCTGATATATCCAATAGAAATCCGGGTAATGAGATTATCCACACTGATTTTTTTATGATGTGTAGCATATTCGTGATGAGATTAGATCATCATCTTGTTACTTATTTTGGGAAGACATTATTTTATTGGTTTTTGAGAGTTATCTAATATTTCAATGGTAATAACTAAAAATCCTTTTGATATTTATAATACATTTACACCATACATTGATGAAAAAATAATTCAATCCAACAAAAAACTGTGGATGCCTTTTGTTACTCTATTAGCCTCTATAATGATTCACTAATCTATTTAATATTACTAGATTTATGTTATTTTTTTAGGAAACATTGGTCAAGGATAGAGATACATGGAGAAATAGGATCTCATTGACATAGGTCCCTATTGGATTTTATAAAATTGAAGCACCTTCCTATTAGAGAGGTGGTAAACCCCATGGATGAATAGAACTAGAAAAAATATCAGAAACCCACTCATGGAAACAAAAAAATTAATAACCAATGTGATGATGATGCTCTATTCCATCCATTCATAGAACTTCTCTATATCATTTTTGATCATGATGATGGACCCCATACCCTACATATTATTATTGTATGATCATCTTCTAATCCATAATATTTTCCCCATAGATGTTCCTACCCTTGATGAAACCATCTAGTTCTTCTAAAATATTTCATCTTAATTGTATAGAAAACCTTATTTTGAGATTGGTGGTGATGATACTGTTGGAAATATCTCATAGGCAGATTAGAATAAATTTTCTAAAACCATTCATATTGATCACTATAGGAATTATGACAAGTATAATGGAAACAATAACTATAGGTAGGGTCCCTATATTAATAAAATACTTGAAAACACTAATGATGTCATATTTCACCATATCAAAAGATGATATATAAAAATAAACAAGAAAATAATCAGGACATGTGGTAATTTGAGGATTAATATTATTAATTCCTCCCAAAATATCTTTTTCCTCCATTTTATATTATAATATTTTGTTATCTATTATTTCAATATGGATCAAGTTGTTTCAGAAAATAATAACATCTATCTCTAATTAATTATGATCCATTCTAGATCTCATTATATAAACTATAATTTTTTTGAAGAAGTGGGCATCCATATGTTGGGAAATAGTGGTATCCCCACTAGTGTGGGAACCATTATACATTTTAATATTGACTTTATTCATCAAATGTCCCTATATTATGAATTGAAGAAAATTAGTCATGTTATTATCTATATTCTTAATATATTTTTCATTTTACCATTAACATTTTATCAATTCTTCCTCTAATAACCCCTCTTCGAATATAATTTGTTTATATGAATGAATAGAAAAAAACCTTATTAATTTTATTTTGAAAAACAATATCTATATAGTTTATTTCTTTCTAATGTTCATTAAAAGAAGAGTTTCAATCATGAAAGAGGATAGAATGCCTTATGGTTTCTCCATTTTACCTCTATATTTTATTGTTAGGGGATAACCCAAAGGGGAACTTTTAAATAAAATGAATGTGATTAGAGAATCAATTCTTTAAATTCATTAATATCTATACATTGATTTCAATATAAGAATGAATTATCTACGTATAAATAATGAGTGACAAAGGGGAGAAGATGAATGTGGATCAATAGGAATCATTACATGTTCTTGAAATTGGACATGGAAAGGGTTGAGAGACAATTGATGTTTCTAAAGAATTTACCAATCTTATGTTAAATAGTATTTTTTCAGGTTTTTTATTACACATATTGAATTTTTTCCTACTAAATCCATGGTCAAGGAGGTTATTGTGTGTTGGAAAGTCAAAGAAATATCCAATAATCTTCTTAAAATATAGACCACCACCATTATATTGTGACCACTCTAGAAATTTTTAAAATTCCCCATATTAATTAAGTTGTAGGTTACAAATTTATAGATTAGTTTTTATACCAATGAGATAATATTTCCATTGTACCATAAATGTAATTATAAGGATCTGATGGTAATCATTAAATAATCCTTTGTGTTGTCTCATGAATTTATTTTTTTACATTTGAGTGTCATTTCAGGTTTATAATTGAAGATAAATATGTCATAAATCATAAATTAGAAACACATATATTTAAAAATTGGACACTTAATATCATTATCCATTTTCCCCATAATATAAAACATATAAAATTGTATATTATTTATCTTCAAAAAAATTCTTCTCAAATTTCAACATGAACTCTTAATCTTCCAAACCCATCCTTGAACCATATGTAAATAATTTTAAATATTAATTTTAACAAAAAATGCACTATAAAGGAAATTAAAGAAGGAGAGTTCATTAGTCCAGTGAATAACCTAAAAACCCATGAAATGCTTACCTTCATCTGAATTTTTTTTTGAGTTAAATGAAAAAAAAAATTTACAAGAAATCACCAACATTTCTTTCCCAGATAAATAATTTCAAACCCATATCAAGAACACATAAATCATGTTGGAATAGTGGTACATCATCATTTATATCACTTTATCAAATTGAATAATGTATATTGTAAACTTATATCTCTTAATTACCTGATACATTGGAGATATTTCATGGACCCTCCCATACATTGTTTATCAAGGTACCACCCATCCATAGTGTATCATGGAACCGCCTATTCTTGGTTAATAACATAACCACCCATACTTGGTTTATAATAGAATAAAACTCATTGGTGGATAATATAACCAACCAAACAGGGTTTATAATGGAACCACTCATCATTGGTTTATAACACATCTACCAATCATTATATTATAAAGAAACCACCCATCATCATAAAAATTGCCCATAAACCCTAAAATAATCATAAATCATAAAATATTACATTTTCATCATAAAAACATTTAAAAATTCTTATAACACCCTACAAAAAATATTTTGGATATTAGAATACCTATTTTAATTAAAATATATTTTAAATAATAAAATATCATTTTTATTTAAAACCCATTTTCAATACATAAATATTCATATAAAGGGATGTATGGGTATTATTTGGAAAAAAACATAAACAATTTTAACATATTTAAAACATAAAATAATTGTTATAGTGGTGGAAATTTTTTTAAACCCATACATAATAATATAGAAAAGTAATTTTTTCATATCTAAAAAAAATAAATCATTCCAAAAAAAGAACACATTTTTTATAAAAATGAAATATATAAAATAAAAATCCATAATAAAATCTCCATATCATTAAAATTAAGTTAAAAATCATTTTACAAACCAAGAAATGAAAGTGAAAAAGAGTTTTAATGAATAAATTTTAAGAGGATTTATTTAAAGAAAATCCCCTTAAAACATTTGAAATAATTGAATCATAATCCCATAAAAGAATAACATTGAACAAAACATTAAATATAATCCCAATAGATAAATTCATTATATAACATATTAAAGGATCAATATATAAAACTCATAAAAAATAGAGTTGTATAACATTAAAATTCCTTTATAAAAAAATGAAAATTTAGAATAAATCCTTTACCTTGAGTTCAATTCGTCACAAACACTATTTATCCTTCTGAATAACAAAATAATGAAAAGTATTAAATTTATTTAGTATATTTTTTATGTTTTTTATTGCATTTATATTATCTCTTAACATTATGTATTTGATTATTTCATTATATACGATCACATTGGATGTTTTGATGATATTAAACTTATATGTAAAAAATATATTGGTAGGTTGAATATGGTCAAATTTTTCATTATTTTAGCAATTGAAGAATAATAATCTTGTAAAAATTATCATTTCCATATTTCAGTTGTAATTTTTATAATTAATCATGAATGATGGTTATGAAAAATGAACAATGTTATGAAAATTGACATTGTAAGTAAAACATATTCTTGAGTAGCATTTCCAATTCTCAATAATAATTATTGAAAAATTGATTGAATTATTTTATATTCATTGAATTATAAAAATAACCAAAAATAACATACTGTTGAAAATTAAATTTTTTATTATCAAAACCTATTTTTTTGAAAAGTGGTAAATCGCAAGAGACAAACATTACAATCAAATATATGTCACAACCCGACCCTACCTGGGTTTGACCCGCAACTACCCAAGCCCGCCACCATAGGCCAGGGGCTCGCGACCAGTGTCGAAGGCACAATAACTTGGGGAGGCTTTTGCCTGAGTACCTGTACACACACACATGCAGCACACTCAATGCAAAAGTACAGACTAAAAGGAAAGAGAAGTAAATAAAATGGAAACTACTATATATAAACCACAATAGTGCATCGAACTCTAAACCGTACAAGAAAGTGTTGAGGTAAACTGAAAAGAAAAGGGCAAAACACGTGCCCAACCAGTAAAAATGCCACAAACCAGCAAAAATTAAACAAAACAAAGAGCTGGAAGGGTCCCCCCTGGATCCCGACTCCGACCACCACACGCGGTTCAAGATCCCAAGCTTCTAAGCTCCTCTGAAGTCACGCTCCACCTGTGCGTCGTCTGCAAGGGCACACCATGTGCGGGAAAATCCCAAGCAGGGGTGAGTATAAAAATAATCAGTAGGATACCTCGGAGGCCCGAGGGAGCAACAAAGGAGGTACCGAAGGGGGAGCAGTAGAGTGAATGGGAAGAGTAAAGGATTATAACCGAGAGTGCAGTAAAGAGTAACAGTAAAGAGTCCAACACAACCCACAAAGAGAAAGGAAGTAGACTCGTCCAGACACAAGGAGCTGGAAACGGTGAGAAGATGAACTTCTCCGTCGAGTCTTTGCTACCTAAAGATGGAGAGTAGGCTCATCCAACAATGAGAATCTAGACATGGAAAGCACGTGGCATACCCCGCGCATCATCGCCTCCCCTAGAAGGAGAGTAACCAAAACCCAACAAATGGGAACTGAAACAGGGTATATACATATCCATATGCTCAAAAAAAATCCCAAAACAAGGTTGTAAGGGGATCTACATCCCGTAGCTCAGCCCAAGAAAGTGAGTCTTGATCAATACCAGAAGTAAACATCATCGATGACCAGCATACCGCACGTCTACCTAGAACTACCTGTCAAGGGATCAATCACTGCACCTCGACACTATCCGCTTTGGGCTGCACTGACTCACCCTCATGGTTTTTGGTTGTGTCACAAGTACGCATCTTGGAGGGGAAAGCGCTCCTCTTAATTGAGAGTTCTAGGGTAACATCAAACCACAAATCATCACTGGACCGCATTTGAGATGTCTCCTCAAAGTCAAAGTCATTCAATCACCAACCCGTACAACCAAGGGTCCTGCTCCGGTGATCACGGAGAAAAGCCACTAACTAGCCTAGTAGAAAGGACTGAGTCTGGAATGTCGATGAGTGTCCCACTGCCTAGCCCTGCTGGAGGGTAGTTCATAATATAATATTGGGTGACCCACTGCCCGTCCCTGAAAGAGGGTAAACCATAATACATCATCAGGTGACCCACTGCCCAGTCCTGTTGGAGGGTAGACATAAGCCATCAGGCGACCCACTGGCCAGCCTTGCTGGAGGGTAGACCAGGAAGAAGTCGACGGGTGACCCACTACCCAGCCCTGCTAGACGGTAAACCCTAACAAGTCGACAGGAGACCCACTACCCAGCCCTGCTAGAGGGTAGACCTGAAATAATCCGACGGGTGACCCACTGCCCAACCCCACTGGAGGGTAAACCCTAACAAGTCGACAGGCGACCCACTTCCTAGCCCTGCTAGAGGGTAAACCTAAATCAAGATGACGAGCGACCCACTGCCCAACCCTGCCAGAGGGTAGACTCTAAAGATTCGTCAGGTGACCCACTGCCCAGTCTATGCTGGAGGGTAAAATTGGATCTGGTCTGGACATCTCTACTAGATGGTATAACACTAGCCAACCTAGCACTGATTGGGTATCGCACAGCCACTCAACTCCTCAATTACTCACCCAAATGAGGTTTAGCGCCTGTTCCATCACTAGGTGTCACTAGCACCGCCACCAGCTGATCACTCGAGAGCGAAACTAGGGGGAGACCACCCAACCCTGCTGGTCAAACAAACAAGCACAGATCTAGGGGAAAACTCCACCCTTCTGGTCAAACAAACGAGCACAGAGGGATCCACTACGTCATGAGAGGTCAAAGTACGTCAAGTAGAACTCGACACGCACATGGGGTTCACACGACGTGTGGTCGCATCTCAACCCCAACCATGCGTACAAAAGTTCTTAGGTACAAACATCCCCAATATGTACCTCCAAGAATTACCATATACTCCCATAGTTTACCACGTCTCCAGCCCTAAGGCCATCGTGCACACGGCACCCAACGTCAATGCGAATGCGTGAACGTAACAACTCCACATCAAAGGCCCAGGCATGTCCAACCACATCTTGGGAATCATTTATATCACTATCCCAAGAGTGCGCGATCACACGCCAAGGGTCCAATACAAACATGGTAGGACGAACCACCGTCGCGGCACCTTCACATTTACACATTTAATAAGATCGTGTATGGGGTTCCACTTTCCTGAAGAGATTACACCGTTTTAATTCTCATCGAAAAACACGCGAGATAGACTACTTACTCACCGAAAAGGATATCCGGCTTAAAAGTCACCAACACTGCATTACGCCCGAACGGCGTCTCGTGGTCTCAAGCCTCAGCCCCAAAAACAGTCGGGCACATCGCACCATTGCGATCCCCTCAGGAAAACACGTCAAAAAGACTGCTCACTTGAGATCAATAGATATCCGGAGAAAAAGATGCATTCTAGTGCACCGCACTCGAGCGGTGCTACGTGGGACCCACATCCCGGTCCTAAAACTCAACAGACGGATCACACTGTTGCGATCCTCTCAAAAAAGCACACAAGGTGGACTATTCACTTGTCTAAAAGGGTCTCCCGGTGATAGAGATGGAAAAACACCGTCGACGCACAAACGACCCTCGTGGGCCCCGCACCATCGTGCTGAATTAGAGTGGGTGGATTGCACCATTGAAATTACCTTAGAAAAACATCCAGAATCGACTACTCGCACGCCCCGAACGGACGCCCGGTGAGAATGTCGCTAAATGCTGCTCGCAACTCAAAATACGGTTCATGGGGCCCATGCCTCAACTTCAGCCTCAATGCCTGAACCAACCTTCGAAAGATCAGCCTCGATGATAGGGTCCCAACGCCACTTACGGCACTTAAAATGGATGTCAGACGCGTCCGCGCTGTCCAAAACAAGAATTCCTAGGATGCCCGTTTAGCTGCGTAACACACGTATCGTGCTCCTGAGCCCCTCGTCTCAGAAGTTAATACTCCCGGAACCACATCAAATGGTCCGCCTCTGTGTTAGGTTTGTGCTTCCGCAGACGCCACGCAAAATGGATGCCCGTAGCTCGAAATACGGGCATCCAAATATTTTAAAGGGGGGGGGGGCTTTGCCGGACCGACCCTATCCAGCCGGTCCGCCTCTCTAGGTCCGGCCCACTCCGACCGGCCTGCTGGAAACGTGGCCCAGCCGCCTGGGTCTGGCCCAACTAGACCCGCGGACTGCCGCACGACGGCCCGCCCTCCCGCGAGACCCACACTACGCGCTGGTCGCTCCACCGACCGGCCGACATGGACGGTCTGCTTCCACGCGGAGACCCACGTCATGCGGGGCTCGGTCTCCCCACAGGGTCGTGCGCCTGCGACCCCGACCGTCCCCTCTTGTCGGCATCGCGGCCGACGCCCTCAGCCGGTCCTCCTGCGCCATCCCGCACCGGCGAGGTGCCGCCCGGCCGCCCGAATGGCCGGCTATCCTTCCACTGCGCCTTCTACCGCGCCGCCGTCCGCCATGGGGCCACTGTCCGCCGGACCTCCTTGCCGGCAACCGAAATCCGGCCTCATGGCCAGAAAACTTCAGAGGACCACCGGAAATGACCCGGTGGTCGAAAATTTGATCCGGATAGAATTCCGGAAAGCTCATGACAGGTTCTACGCAATTATGGGCTTCGTTCGACGATCCAATGGCGCGATTGAGCATAAATTGAAATTAAGCAGCGAAAGGGGTGTAAAACTCAAATCCGCCTACCTGCGGGCGGAACGCCGATGCTTCTATGCTCGATCTGAGCTCCGCCACGGCCAAAACTGCCTCCGATCCGTTGTTTCTATCTTGGAGAAGGAGGAAGGGGGAGAGGAGCTCGCCAGAGGAGGGGGAAATGGGAGTGAAGAGAGGGGGTGTAGGTTAATTAAATAATCTAATTAACCTAAACACCCTCTCGCGACCCCGTACCTGAACTCCCGACGGGGTCGGGATTAAGCCTCCCCTATGCTAAAAACCATGATTTGAGCACAACGGCGGTCTTGGAATTTTAATACGAGGCTCCTTTAAAAAGTTATTAAACTCAATGCCAGAGGCCGCTAAATTACGAAAATGCCCCTGGGGCCATATTTCACAGACGGTCCGCGCCCGCGTAACTCACACCCCTCCTAGGGTAAACGGCATGCTCCAAACTCAATGGTTCCCTTGGTTTTCCCATACGAGCCACCGTTTAAGAGATAATAGTGTTTCTTCACTAAAAGAATTAATTAATTAATTAATTTAATTATCCATTTAACATTTCGAAAGCGGGCGAGGGGTCCGAACGTCCCGCACCGACACGCTTTGTGTCATTCCTAGGGTAAACACCCCATTCCGGACCCATATGTGCACTCATATCTCTGATCCAAAACTCCGTTTAGATGTTATCCCATTTATTTGGCCTTTCTAGTGTGAACTTACTGAAAATTTAATTCCAGCCACACCGGGGCTCGGAATCGCACACCTTCTGAGGGTGCTGCTCTGGAATAATATCAAGAATATTCTGAAGACTTTCACAGCAAAAACTGAGTTCTTACATCATTCGGTCCTTCATGATTTTTGTCCCCGAAAATCAATACCAAGGAACAACTCACTGTACTAAGCCCACAACTCTCTCTATCGTACCCAAAAGAACTATTGCACAGTCATGCGCCACAGCGCACAGACCAAAGGATTGATCCGTTCACGCGAGGTCTGCCCTTACTGATGTCGTGCACAGGGGCATGAACACCTCTTCTCGGGTAAGTCACGTGGGAGACGCCGTACACCCACTTCAAACCATGGGGTTAGGGAAAGGTGGTATAGAACCTCGCCATCCATTTTCATGGTTTGAATCAGCCCAAAGGACCTCGGGGGTAGCTCACCTCCATGACCGAACACCTATGTCTCATAGCGCGACTAGAATCACTGCCCGCACCTGGAACAAGCCCCGGTGATTCCCTCCTTCAGATATCCATATGGTGAAACACCCAAGGATATCTAGTCACGCATGTCTTCATAGTCAATGTCCCACAACCAAGGCTCTCTTACACGCTCGGAAGGAGAAGGAGTCGACACCAGTGACTGGAGAAAAAGGTCTCATGCCTTTTACCTTTCCAACACAGGGTTACACCGACGCCCCGTACCACCCTGGTAAAAACTCAAACAAGGAGCCGAGAGAAAAGCATTCCGCACACAGAGTCTAACAATTAAACTGCAGAAAGTAGAAGAGTTATAGAGTGTACCTCTTATCACAACATGATCTACAGGATCGTAGGCATTCAAGGCCCGTGGCTATCCGTTGTCCCAACTGTCAGCTCCTGGAGCCTGACCTGGACCACATAGTGGTGATGAGAAGATCTCATAATGTCGTCCCCCACTACCAGCTCCTCCCGCTCCTCTGCTAGCACCACTTCTCTGGGTACTAATCTGATCATGGCAGTGCCTCCATCGTGGTGGTGCACCTGCTACCTGCTCGAAGCTCTCTGCATGCCTGGTTGGGTAGTCCCATGCCAAGTGACCTCACCCATCACAAGCATAACATTGCCGCTCCCTGAGCCATCCTGGTGCCCTCCGGCACCACTATGGTGGACGACCACGGCTTGGAGCCCACTCAAAGAAGGGCACCCTCGGCTGAGGTCGTGCACCTTTCCTCCACAGTGGAATATGACCACATCTCCGAAACCGGCAGTGGAAAGGCCACCTGCGTCGAGGTCCTGTCCTCTGGCACTTTCTAGCTGTGGCAGACGTCTCGGCTCCATCACGCCCACTACCACTACCAACCGCAAAACATGACATGAAGCTCTCTGTTACCAATGCCTGCTCTGGAACCCCGACATATGTGGAAATGCCCAAGGGTACTATGACATCAAGAATATCTCGATGGAAACCCTACTCAAACATCAGCACTCGGATGTTGTATCCATGGACCAAGTATGGGTAAAAGCGTGCACAGTCTGTGAAACTAGTCATGTATTCGGCCACTGTCATCCCTCCCTTCAGAAACTGCAGGAGCTTCTAAATCCGAAAGGAGCGCAAGAAGGTGGGGAAAAACTCATCATGGAACAATAGCTGAAAGTTCCCCCATGAGAGCAACGACTCGTCAAGAAACTGATTCACCACACTCCACCAACGCCAAGCTGCTCTGCAAAAAGGGTGGCGGCCAAAGCCACCATGAGATCTGCCGGCGTCTACACATGCCTGAAAAGGCGAACCATTGTCTCCGGCCAACCCTCTGCTGCCTGAGGGTCTGGCTCACCACTGAACCTCAGTGGTATCTTCTGCTAGAACGCACGGAGCGCGCACAACCTATGCACAAGCCCCGCCTACTCTGCTGAAGCTCTCTGCAGCTCAACAGGTGGGGGTGCTGCTACCGGCCCACCCGGAGAAAGGGGCTCACATGATGGGTCCTGGACTTTGGCCTCGTAGCACACAGGGTCGTCGTCACGCAACAAAGTTGGTATCTTGGCTTGCTGTCTTCGCGGAGACATCCTGAATATTATCATGGAGTGTCGCGGTCAGATGAGCATATATGTATATACCAATAACAACGATGGGGAGCTGACTCAAGAAGTACAGTCAAAGACTCAATACTGTGTGATGCACAGTCGAATTTTTCCCTTCAACAAGTGTCACAGCATGCCGAGTCGACAAGTGGGTTATCAGGGTCCGGGTGAATTGATACATCGGCCACCACACCATCACTGGACTCCCTGGCCTGAGAGCCGCTCTCGAGACATGTTAACAGTTTTCCCCCTAGATCCTAACCAATTCCTCTTTTAGGGACGTCCGAACAACATCCCATGGAACGAACCACCTCTGATACCACTTTGTCACAACCCGACCCTTCCCGGGATTGAGCCGCAACTACCCCAAACCCGCCTCCTTAGGCCAGGGGATGGAGACCAGCGCTGAAGGCACAATAAATCAGGGAGGCCTTTTCCTAAGTACCTGTACACACACACACATGCATCACACTCAATGAAAAAGTGAAGAGAAAAGGAAAGAGAAGTAATGAAAAGGGAAAATACTATATATAAACCACAATAGTGCATCGACCTCTAAACCATAAAAGCAAGTGCTGAGGTAAAATGAAAAGAAAAGGAGAAAAACACGCTCCCAACCAGTAAAAAGTCCCCAACCCGGCAACAAGTAAACAAAAGAAACACCTGGAAGGGTCCCCCACCTGGATCCCGACTCCAACCACATCACGCGGTCCAAGCTCGCAAGCTCCTAAGCTCCTCTGAAGTCACGCTCCACCTGTCCGTCGTCTGCAAGGGAACACCTTGTTTGGGAAAAGCCCAAGGAGGGGTGAGTATAAAAATACTCAGTAGGATACCCCGAAAGGCTCAAGGGAGTATCAAAGGAGGTACCGAAGAGGGAGAAGTATAGAGAACGGGAAGAGTAAAGGAGTACAACCGAGAGTGATGTAAAGAGTAACATTAAAGAGTCCAGCTCAACCCACCAAGAGAAAGGAAGTAGACTCGTCCAGACACAAGAAGCTGGAAATGGTGAGAAGATGAACTTCTACATCCAGACTTCTCTATCTAAAGCAGGAGAGTAGGATCATCCAACCACGAGAATCAAGACACGGAAAGCATGTGGCATACCCCACGCGTCTTCGCCTCTCATGGAAGGAGAGTCACCAAAACCCAAGAAATGGGAACTGAAAGAGGGTATATACATATTCATATGCTCAACAAGAAGCCTGAAACAAGGTCGTAAGGGGATCTCCATCCTGTAGATCTTCCCAAGAATGTGAGTCACCTTCAGTCCTAGAAGTAAACGCCATTGATGCCCAACATCCCACACCTCTACCCCGAACTACAAGTCAAGGGATCAATCACCGCACCTCGACTCTATCTGCTTTGGGCGGCACTGACTTTCCCAAACGATTTTAGGTCGTGTCACAAGGACGCTTCTTGGTGGGGAAAGTGCTCCTCGTACTTGATAGTTCTGTGGGAATGTCAAACCACAACTCATCACTACCCCACAGTCAAGAGGTCTCCTCAAAGTCAAAGTCATTCCATCACCGACCCGTACAACCAAGGGTCCCGCTCCGGTGATCACGGAGAAAAGCCACAGACTAGCCCAGTAGAAAAGATTGAGTCTGGAATGTCAACGAGTGTCCCACTGCCTAGCCCTGATGGATGGTAGTTCATTTTATAATATCGGGTGACCCACTTCCCAGCCCTACTAGAGGGTAAACCATAACACATCATCAAGTGACCCACTGCCCGGCCCTTCTATAGGGTTGACCTGGAATAAGACGTCAGGAAACCCACTACCCAGCCCTGCTAGAGGGTATACCTGGAAGAAGTCGATGGGTGACCCATTGCCCAGCCCCGCTCGATGGTAAACCATAAAAAGTCGACAGCCGACCCACTGCCCAGCCCTGCTGGAGGGTAGACCTGGAATAAGCCGACGGGTTACCCACTGCCCAGCCCCACTGGAGGGTAAACCCTAACATGTCAACAGGAAACCCACTACCCAGCCCAGCCTAAGGGTAGACCTAAATCAAGACGACGATCGACCCACTACCCAGCCCTGCCAGAGGGTAGACTCTAAAGAGTCGTCAGGTGACCCACTGCCCATTCTCTGCTAGAAGGTAAACCTGGATCTTCTCTGGCCAACTCTACTGGATGGTACAACACTGGATAATATGGCACTGAGTGGGTATCGCGCAACCACTCAACTCCCCGAATGACTCACCTAAAAGAGGTTCAGTGCCTATTCTATCCTTGGGTGTCACTAGCATCGCCACCAGCCGATCCATCGAGAGTGAAACCTGGGGTAGACCACTCAACCTTGCTGGTCAAACAAACAATCAAAGAGCCAGGGGAATACTCCATCCTGCTGGTCAAACAAATGAGAACAGAGGGACCCTCTACATCGCTAGAGGTCAAAGTACGTAAAGCAGAACCCGCCACGCACATGGGGCCCACACAACGTGTGGCCCCATATCAACCACAACCAAGCATAAAAACATTCTCAGGTACAAACATCCCCAACTTGTACCGCCAAGCATTCCCATAAACTCCCAGAGTTCACCACATCTCTAGCCCTAAGGCTATCGTGCACACGGCACCCAATGTCAATGCAAATGCATGAATGTAAAAACTCCACCTCAAAGGCCCAGGCACATCCAACCACATATTGTGAATCATTTATATCACTATCCCACAAGTGCGCAATCACATGCCAAGGGTCCACCACAAACATGGTAGGACGAACCACTGTCGGGGCACCTTCACATTTCCACATTTAATAAGATCGTGTATGGGGTTCTGCTTGCCTGAACAGATTACACCGTTGTAATGGTCGAGGACAAACACGCGAGATCGACTACTTACTCGCCTAAAATGGATATCCAACGTAAAAGTCGCCAACACCGCCTTATGCCCGAACGACGTCCCGTGGTCCCGAGCCTTGGCCCCAAAAACAGTCGAGCGCATCGCACCATTGCGATCCCCTCTAGAAAACACAACAAAAAGTCTTCTCACTTGAGCGCAACAAGTATCCGGAGAAAAAGATGCATTCTGGAACACCACACACGAGCAGTTCTATGTGGGACCCACATCTCCGTCCCGAAACTCAATGGACGGATCGCACCATTTCAATCCTCTCGAAAAAACACACAAGGTGGACTATTCACTTGTCCAAAACGGTCGCCCGGTGATAGAGACGGAAAAACACCATCGACGCCCAAACGACCCTCATGGGCCCTGCACGATCGTGCCGAATTAGAGCGGGCGAATTGCACCATTACAATCACCTTGGAAAAACTTCCAGAATCGACTGCTCGCATGCCCCGAACGGATGCCCGATGAGAAAGTCGCTAAACCCTGTTCACACCTCAAAAGACAGGTCATGGGGCCCACACCTCAACTTCGACCTCAACGCCTGAAACAACCCTGGAAAGCTCCGCCTCAGTGCCAGGGTCCCAACGCCAATGACGGTGCTTAAAACAGACGTCGGACACGTCTGCGCCATCCAATACAAGAATTCTCTGGAAGCCCTCTTAGCTGCGTTACGCACGTGTCGTGCCCCCAAGCCCCTCATCTCAAAATTTAAAACTCCCAGAACTACCTCAAATGGTCTGCCCTGCCTCTACGTCAGGTCCGCGCCGTCGCAGACGGCGCAAAAAACAGATGCCCGTAGCTCGAAATACGGGCGTCCAAATATTTTAAAAGGGGGGGCCCCTTGGGTCGGTCCGGGCCGGCCCGGTTGGTCCACCCTGCTCGGGCCGGCCCGCTGGGACCGCGGCCTCGCTGCCTGGGCCCAGCCCAGCCGGACTCGCGGACCACCGCACAACAGCCCGCCCTCCAGCGCGACCAGTGCTTTGTGCGGGTCTGTCCACCGACCGGACGACATGGCCGGTCCGCTTGCACGCGGAGAACAGCATCATGCAGGTCTCAGTCTCCCCGCGGGGTCGCACGCATTCGACCCCGACCGTCCCCTCTCATCGGCGTTGCGGTCGGCGCCCTTATCCGGTCCGCCTGCGCCGTCCCGCATCGGCGAGATGCTGCACGGCAGGCCGGATGGCAGGCCATCCTTCCGCTGTTCCTGTTGTCCCATCGCCGTCTTCCATGGGGCAACCGTCTGCCGGACCTTCTTGCCGACCACAGGAACCCGGCCTCGTGGCCGGAAAACTTCAGAGGACCACCAGAAAGATCCGGTGATCTAAAATTTGATCCTGATAGAGTTTTGGAAAGCTCCGGATAGGTTTTACGCAATTATGGGCTTCGTTTGACGATCCAATGTGGAGATTGAGCATAAATGGAAATTAAGCGGGGAAAGGGGTGTAAAACTCAAATCTGCCTACCAGCAGGCGGAACGCCAACGCTTCTATGCATGATCTGAGCTCCACCACGGCCAAAACTTCCTCTGATCCTTCGTTGCCGTCATGGAGAAGGAGGAAGGAGGAGAGGAGCTCGCCAGGGGAGGGGGAAATGGGAGTGAAGAGAGGGGGGGTTAGGTTAATTAAATAATCTAATTAACTAAAACACCCTCCCACGACCTCATACCCGAACTCCTGCTGGGGTCGAGATTAAGCCTACCCTAGGATAAAAACCACACTCTGTGCGCAACTGCGGTATCATAATTTTAATTTGAGGATCTGTTCGGAAGTTATTAAACTCAACGCCCGAGGCCGCTAATTTATGAAAACACCCCTGGGGCCATTTTTCATAGACGGGTCATGCCCGCAAAACATACACCCCTCCTAGGCTAAACAACACACTCCGATCTCAATGGTGCCCTTAGTTTTCCCTTACGAGCCACTTTTTAAGAGATACTAGCATTTCTCCCTTAAATGAATTAATTAATTAATTTAATTATCCATTTAACGTTCTGAAAGCGGGCGAGGGGTCCAAACGTCCTGCGCTGACACGTTTTGTGTCGTTCCTAGGGTAAACACCCCATTCCGGACCCATCCGTGCACTCAGATCTCTGATCCGAAACTCCATTTAGAAGTTATCCCATTTATTTGGCATTTTCAGTGTGAACGCACTGAAAATTTAATTCCGGCCACACCGAGGCTCGGAATCGCACGCCGTCTGAGGGCGCTGCTCTAGAATAATATCAGGAATATTCCAAAGTCTTTCTCAGCAAAAACTGGGTTCTTACATCATTCTATAATTCACTCTTTTCATCCCCGAAAAGAAAAACCAGGGAACTACTCAGGGTACTAATCCCACAACTGGCTCTCCTTTACCCAAAATAACTCTTGCAAAGTTCTGCGCCATTGCGCACAGACCAAAGGATTGATCCTTTCATGCAAGGTTTTCCCTTACCGATGTCGTGCACATGAGCACGCACACTTTTTCTTGGGTAAGTCACATGGGAGACATCGTGTACCCACTCCAGACATTGGGGTTAGGGCACGACGGTAGGGAACCTCTCCATCCCTCTGCACGGTCTCAGTCGGCCTGAAGGCCCTCATGGGTAGCTCACCTCCCCGGTCGAACCCCTACGTCGCATACCATGACTGGAATCACCGCCCTCACTTGGAACAAGGCCCAGTGATTCCATCCTTTAGAATATCCATATGGTGAATCACCCAAGTATATCTGGTCATGCAAGGTTTCATAGTCGATGTCCCACAACCAAGGCTCTCTTACATGCTCGGAAGGCGAATGAGTTGACACCATCGACTAGAGAAAATGGTCCCATGCCTTTTACCTTTCGAACACTGGGTTACACCGATGCCCCACGCCACCCTGGTAACATCTCAAACAAGGAGTTGGGAGATAAGCATTCCACACACAGAGTCAAGCAATTCTACTGCAGGAAGTAGAAGAGTTGTAGAGCATACCTCTTACCACAACATGGTCTGCAGGATCGTAGACATTCAAGTCTCATGGCTATCTATGGTCCCAACTGTCATCTCCCAGAGCCTGACGTGGACCGCCCAGTGGTAATTGGAAGATCTTGTAAAGTCATCCCCCACAACCAGCTCCTCCCGCTCCTCTGCTAGCACCACCTCTCTGGGTACTACTCTAATCATGGCGCAACCTCCATCGTGGTGGTGCTCCTACTGCCAGCCCGTAGCTCTCTGCATGCATGGCCGGGCAGTCCCATGCCATGTGACCTCACCCATCTCAAGCATAACACCTCCACTCACTAATCTATCCTGGTGCCCACCGGCGCCACTATGGTGTACGACCACGGCCTGGAGCCCACTCATAGAAGGGCACCCTCGGCTGAGACCTTGATCTTTTCTTCCATAGTGGTATACGACCACGTATCCGAAACCGGCAGTGGAAAGCCCTCCTGCGTCGAGGTCCTTTCCACCGGAACCTGCTAGCTACGACAGACGTCTCAGCTCCGTCACTCCCACTGCCACTACCAACCGCAAAACGTGACAGGAAGCTCTTTGTCACCAATGCCTGCTCTGGCACCCCGACATATGTGGAAATTCCCAAGGGTACTATGATAGCACGAATCTCTCGGCGGAGACCCTGCTCAAACTTCCGCCCTCGGATGTTGTCATCATGGACAAAGTCCGGGTAAAAGCATGCCCGGTCTATGAAACTAGTCGTGTATTCGGCCACCGTCATCCCTCCCTAATGAAACTACAGGAGATACTGAATCCAAAAGGAGTGCAAGCAAGAGGGTAAAAACTCCTCACGGAACAAAAACTAAAAGTCTCCCCATGAAAGCGACGACTCATCAAGAAACTGAGTCACCAAACTCAACCAACGCCAAGATGCTTTGCAAAAAGGCTGGCGGCCAAAGCCACCATGAGATCTGTCGGCGTCTGCACAAGCCTGAAAAGGCGAACCACTGTTTCTAGCCAACCCTCTGCTGCCAGAGGGTCTGGCTCACCATTGAACCTCAGCGGTCTCTGCCGTTGGAACTCACGGAGCGCGCACATCCTGCGCTCAAGCCCCACCTGCTCAACTGAAGTTGTCTGCATCTCACCAGGTGGTGGTGCTACTACCGGACCACCCAGAGAAAGGGGCTCGCATGATGGGTCCTGGACTGTGGCCTCGTAGCTTACAGGGTCGTCGTCAAGCACCAAAGTCGGTATCTTGGCTGGCTGTCTTCACGGAGACATCTTGAATATTATCAAGGAGTGTCGCGGTCAGATGAGCATATATTTATATACCATTAACAACGATGGGGAGATGACTCAAAATGGATATTCAAAGACTCAATCCTATGTGATGAAAAATCCAATTTTTCCCTCCAACAAGTGTCACAGCATGTCGAGTCGACAAGTGGGTTATCAGGCTCCTGGAGAATGGATACATCGGCCGTCACACCATTACTGGACTGCCTGGCCTGATAGCTTCTCTCAAGACACGTTAACACTGTTGCCCCTAGATCCCAACCAATTCCACTTTTAGGGATGTTTGAACAACGTCCCAAGAAACGAACCACCTCGGATACCACTTTGTCACGACCCGGCTCTACCCGGGCTCGAGCCGCAACTACCCCAAGCCCGTCTCCATAGGCCAGGTGCTGGTGACCATTGCCGAAGGCACAATAACTTGGGGAGGCCTTTTCCTAAGTACGTGTACACACACACACACAGCACACTCAATGCAAAAGTGCAAAGTAAAAGGAAAGATAAGTAAAGAAAATGGAAACTACTATATCTAAACCACAATAATGCATCGACCTCTAAACCGTACAAGCAAGGGTTGAGGTAAACTAAAATGAAACTGGGAAAAACAGGCGCCCAAATAGTAAAAATTCCACAACCCGGCAACACGTAAACAAAAAAATAGTTGGATGGGTCCCCAACCTGGATCCCGACTCCGACCACCATACGCGGTTCATGCTCCAAAGATCCTAAGCTCCTATGAAGTCATGCTCCACCTGTCTGTCGTCTGCAAGGGCACACCAAGTGCAGGCAAAGCCCAAGTAGGTCTGAGTATAAAAATACTCAGTAGGATACCCTTAAGGCTCGAGGAAACAACAAGGGAGGTACAGAAGGGGGAGCAGTAGAGCGAACAGGAAGAGTAATGGAGTACAACTGAGAGTGCAGTAAAGGGTAACAATAAAGATTCCAGCTCAACCCAACAAGGGAATGTAAGTAGACTCGACTAGACACAAGGATCTGGAAACAGTGAGAAGATGAACTTTTCTGTTGAGTCTTCGCTACCTAATGTAGGAGAGTATGCTCGTCCAACCACGAGAATCTAGACACAGAAATCACGTGGCATACTCAGTGCGTCTTCGCATCTCTTGGAAGGAGAGTCACCAAAACCCAAGAAATGGGAACTGAAACAGGGTATATACATATCCATATGCTCAAAAAGAATCCCAAAACAAGGTCATAAGGGGATCTCTGTCCCATAGCTCAGCCCAAAAAAGTGATTCACCATTAGTCCCAGAAATAAACACCATCGATTCCCAGCATCCCTCACATCTACCCCGAACTACAAGTCAAGGGCTTAATCACTGCACCTCGACACTATCCGCTTTAGGTGGCACTGACTCACCCGCATGGTTTAAGGTCGTGTCACAAGGACACATCTTGGTGGGGAAAGTGCTCCTTGTACTTGAGAGTTCCGGGGGATCATCAAACCACAACTCATCACTTCCCCATAGTCAAGAGTTCTCCTGAAAGTCAAAGGAATTCCATCACCGACCCATGCAACCAAGGGTCCCGCTCCGGTGATCACGGAGAAAGCCACAGACTAGCCAAGTAGAAAGGACTGAGTCTGGAATGTCAATGAGTGTCCCACTTCCCAGCCCTGCTGGAGGGTAGTTCATAATATAATATCAGGTGACCCACTGCCCAGCCCTGCTGGAGGGTAAACCATAATACACAATAAGGTGACCCACTACCCAGCCCCGCTGGAGGGTAGACCTGGAATAAGTCGTCAGGCGTCCCACTGCCCAGCCTTGCTGGAGGGTAGACCTGGAAGAAGTCGACGGGTGACCCACTACCTAGCTCCATTAGAGGGTAAACCATAACAAGTCGAAAGGTGACCCACTGCCCAGCCCTGCTAGAGGGTAGACCTAGAATACGTCGACGGGTGACCCACTGCCCCGCCCCGCTAGAGAGTAAACCCTAACAATTCGATAGATGACCCACTACCCAGTCCTGCTGGAGGGTAGACCTAAATCAAGACGACGTGTGACCCACTGCCTAGCCCAGATGGAGGGTAGACTCTAAAGAGTCGTCGAGTGACCCACTGCCCAATCTCTGCTGAAGGGTAATCCAGAATCTGCTCTGGCCATCTCTACTAGATGGTATAACACTGGCCAACCGAGCACTGAGTGGGTATCGAGCAACCACTCAACTCCCGAATGAATCACCCAAAAGAGGTTCAGCTCCTATTCCATCACTAGGTGTCACTAGCACCGCCACCGGCCAATCCATCGAGAGAAAATCTAGGGGGAGACCACTCAACCCTGCTGGTGAAAAAAACAAGCAAAGAGCCATGGGAAAATTCCACACTACTGGTCAAACAAACAAGCACAGAGGGACCCTCTACATCGCGAGAGGTCAAATTACGTAAATCAAAACCTAGCACGCACGTGTGGCCCACATGACGTGTGGACCCATCTCAACCCCAACCAAGCGTACAAACGTTCTCAGGTACAAACATTGCCAACATGTACCTCCAAGCATTCCCGTATACTCCCAGAGTTTACCACGTCTCCAGCCCTAAGGCTATCGTGCACATGGCACCCAATGTCAACGTGAATGCATGAATGTAAAAACTCTACCTCAAAGTCACAGGCATGTCCAAATACATCTTGTGAATCATGTATATCACTCTCCCAAGAGTGCGTGATCACACGCCAAGGGTCTGCTACAAACATGGCAGGACGAACCACCACCGGGGCTCCTTCACATTTCCTCATTTAATAAGATCGCGTATGGGGATCTGCATGCCTGAACAGATTACACCGTTGTAATACTCATAGAAAAACATGCAAGATCGACTACTTACTCGCCTCAAACGGATATCTGACGTAAAAGTCGCCAACACCGCCTTACGCCGGAACAGCGTCCCGTGGTCCCAAGCCTCGGCCTCAAAAACAGTCGGGCACATCGCACCATTGTGACCCCCTCGGGAAAACACGTCAAAAACACTGCTCACTTGAGCTCAATAGATATCCAGATAAAAAGATGCATTCTGGTGCACCGCACATGAGCGGTGCTACATTGGAACCGCATCTCGGTCCCGAAACTCAACAGACGGATCGCACCGTTGAGATCCTCTTGAAAAAGCACCCAAGGTGGACAATTCACTTGTCCAAAATGGTCACCTGGTGATAGAGATGGAAAAACACTGTCGACGCCCAGACGACCCTCGTGAGCCCCATACCCTCATGCCGAATTAGAGCGGACGGATTTCACAATTGTAATCCCCTCGGAAAAACATCCAGAATTGACTGCTCGCATGCCCCAAACATACGCCCGATGAGAAAGTCTCTAAACGCTGCTTGCAGCTCAAAAGACAGGTCGTGGGGCACACTCCTCATGTTTGGCCTCAATGCCTGAAACAACCCTGGTAAGCTCTGCCTCGGTGCCAGGGTCCCAATGCCACTGATGATGCTTAAAACGGACGTCGGACGCTTTCGCGCCGTCCAAAAAAAGATTTCCTAGGAAGACAGCTTAGCTGCGTTACGCACATGTCGTTCCCCCGAGACCCTCGTCTGAGAAGTTAAAACTCCTGGAACCACCTCAAAAGGTCTTCCTCTACATCAGGTCTGCGCCGCCGCAGACGGCGTGGAAAATGGACGCCCGTAGCTCGAAATACGGGCGTCCAAATATTTTAAAAGGGGGGGACCCTCTCGGGCCGGCCCGCTGGGACCGCGGCCCCGCCGCCTGGGCCCATCCCAGCCAGACCCGTGGACTGCTGCACAGCGGCCCACCCTCCCGCGAGACCTGCGCTGCGTGCGGGTCGCTCCACCGATCGGCCAACATGGCCATTCTGCTTCCACGTGGAGACCTGTATCATGCAGGTCTCGGTCTCCATGCGGGGCCGCGCGCGTGCGACCCCGACCATCCCCTCTTGCCGGCATAGTGGCTGGCGCCCTCAGCCGGTCCGCCTGCGCCGTCCCGCACCGGAAAGGTGCCGCCCGGCCGGCCGAATGGCCGTCAATTCTTCCACCGCGCCTGCTGCCGCGCCGCCTTCCGCCATGTGGCCACCATCCGCCGGACCTCCTTGCCGACCATCGGAATCCGGCCTCGTGGCTGGAAAACTTCAGAAGACCACTGGAAACGATCTGGCGGTCAAACATCTGATTCGTATATTGTTCCGGAAAGCTCAGGACAGGTTCTACACAATTATGGGCTTCGTTCGACAATCCATTGGAACGATTGAGCATAAAGGGAAATTAAACGGGGAAAGGGGTGTAAAACTCAAATCCGCTTACCTACGGGCGAAACGCCGACACTTCTATGCTCGATCCAAGCTCTTATGTGTCCAATACTGCCTCTGATCTGTCGTTTCCCTCTTGGAAAAGGAGGAAGGAGGAGAGGAGCTCGCCACGGGAGGGGGAAATGGGAGTGAAGAGAGGGGGGTTACATTAATTAAATAATCTAATTAACCTAAATACCCTCCCGCTGCCTCGTACCCAAACTCCTGACGGGGTCAGGATTAAGCCACCCCTAGGCTAAAAACCACACTCTGAGCACAACGGAGGTCTAGGAATTTTAATCTGAGGCTCCGTTCGAAATTTATTAAACTCAACACCCTAGGCCAATAAATTATGAAAACTCCCATGGGGCCATTTTTCACAAACGGGCTGCGCCCGCGAAACTTACACCCCTCCTAGGGTAAACGACATGCTCTGAACTCAATGGTGCCCTAGTTTTTTCCATCTGATCCACCGTTTAAGAGATACTAGCATTTCTCCATTAAATGAATTAATTAATTAATTAATTTGTCCATTTAACGTTCCGAAAGTGGTCGAGGGGTCCAAACGTCCCGCGCCGACAGGCTTTGTGTCGTTCCTAGGGGAAACACCTCATTCCGGACCCATCTGTGCACTTAGATCTCTGATCCAAAACTCCGTTTAGAAGTTATCCCATTTATTTGGCGTTTCTAGTGTGAACGCACTGAAAATTTAATTCCAGACACACTGGGGCTCGTAATTGCATGCCGTCTGAGGGCGCTGCTCTGGAATAATATCAAGAATATTCCAAAGTCTTTCGCAGAAAAAACATGGATCTTATAATAAAACCATGAAAAAGGATAACCATGACCAATAATATAGGATCTGGCCCTCCTTAGTGACTACATCATTATGATATGCTTTCACTATTAAATGACCACTTGGACAGGTATCCCTTGCAGGGTTGCACAGGCTCAGTACCGATGGCAGAGTCTTACCATCTTCAATATACACATCTAAATGGTATGATAAGGTGAAAACATCCTACTTTGAACTTTATCTGAAGAGGATCCCTGAAGTTTGATGGTTGCAAACACACCCAAAATTCAACATGAAATCACGAACCAAAATGAATCCTCAAACCCCGCCCATATAAAATCCGGGAAACACAACAAAAAATTCCCAATTACACATCTAGAAAAGCAATTGATCTTCTAGTTCACCACCATCAACACATTGCCAAATTCTGTATCCTCCACACCTCAACACCACTGGTATCTGCAACCATGACCTTATGTGCAAATGATGATGCCTATTTGATGCGGAAATAGTCCATCATCATCAATTTCTTTAAACCATCCATTTGATATCACAACCAAAAGAACTAACATGGCCTCTGCGTTGGTCAACCTCAATGAGTTTGGGGATGTCACGGAACAAGAGCATAGAAGCGATCAAATCAAAATAGGATGAAAAGGATCTAAAAACGCTCTTTGACACAATTGTGTCTCTATCTACATCAACACCACACCACGAGCATCACTAGCATTAAGAAAACTAGATAAATACAGAATGGAAATGCATAAAAACAAGAATTAAATTCATCAAAGCATGATGCTGGAGAATGAATGCCGATAATAATCTATAACCACAAGACCAGACGTTGCCATCAATCCCGCTCGAGGAGGTGACACCTTTCCACCCAAAGAAATGTGGTATCATCCCTCTATCCTTAGATGTCTAGATCTCGACTATAAGCCTTCAACATGCCTCCATGGAGACACTAAGACCATAAAAAAAGCTGGAAACCAAAACATGAATGTTGTAGAAGACTGGATATCGAACCCTCAAAGCAGCCATAGAAGGAGGAGCACACCACATGCTTGTCGGGAGAGGAGTCGCAACCAACCCTTAACGAAGGAGTAGAAGACAGTGACATGAGATAAACCCTAACTAAGCACACCCCTTAAGGGCTCATCTCTCTACAACTGCCATCCCCTCCAATTTCACCTGACATAAATACTATATTACTTCACTATATATTCTTATATATACCATATTTATTATATAGTAATAACAAAGATTCTCCTCCCTTCATGGAGGTGATAGTAAACATATATAAGACGTTGTCATTTTTAGTATAATAAATAAAATAAAAAATTACCATTTAATAATGATAAATATTTCATGAATACTGTAATTATGTCATGAATATAACTTATATTCATTATCATTATCATTATTTCCTTCCATGTAATCTGTTCTTGAAAAATGAATCAAACCACATTGTGAGGCTGTAATATTTCATAAACAAGAGAAACATCATCATATGTCATGTGGAATTTAAATTAAGATTTTATTTGTGATATCATTACAATTTAAAGTTGAAAATGTTACATATAAATTATATATAATTTAACTCCATTATTATACTATGTTTTGAGAGGCAATGATGGAAAAGGAAGGATATCAGGTCAATAGGTGGTAGTCTGTCATACTAATGTTTTTCACCTGAAACAAGAAAAAAAAGATAATTATCAATATATATAATTGATAAGGAATAAATAGTTCCATATAATTGATTTTAGAATAGTTTTTATGTCTTTTTAACACATATATTATTAATTTAACCCCTGATAACCTTTTTTTATCCTTCACCAATGTAATTAATATATACCATTTTGGATATTAATAATGGTTAAAAATTAAGTTGAAATTATAAGATATTATAAATTATGATTATTAAAAAATTTAATCCACATTAAAATTTAAAATTCACTCAATTTTAAAAAATAATTTTTAAATTTCTTATTCAAACACAATGAAAAAAGATGGTTTTCAAGACGTGTAATTTTCATGAAAAAAAAATATTTACATAACCATTTTGAAGAAAATAATTGTATGAATCCCAATTATTAATTATTGATATATAATATATTAATTACATTTAAAAAATTCATAATTATTGATCATATTAATTAATTGAAGTGGATAAGAATTTTGAACATTAAAAAATTAAATGAAAAATCTATTTTTAATTTTAGAAATAATACTATACTAAAATCAAATATAAAGTTGATTGAAAAGTAATTATATTGTGTAAATATAAATATATAATAATTATGTAAATTCATATAATTTTAAAATAATAATATTAATTTTAAATTAAATAAATTTTAAAAAATACATGAATATTTTATAAAAACATCATTATTTTTCAATATTCACCAAAAAAATCATTATTTTCTAAAAAATCCCAAAACTCACCCTATGATAATTAAAATATGGGGATTCCAAAATTGAAATTAGTTTTTTCTAATTATAATTATATCTTTTATAAATTGTTTTTTTAAATTAAAACCTTATAATAAATGAGTTTAGATAATGTTGTGTTACATTATCATTCATTGACAAATCAACTAAACCTTCTGAACTATTTCCTCTAAGAACACTTATACCGTAAAATAATTTTTTTAATATTCATTAAAAATGCTAGAATCTAACATTACCTTCCATATAATTCATAAAAAGGTTCTGTTTGAGTAATGAATTGAGAACTGTTGTTATAAGAAAACTCAACCAATGAAATATGTTCATCCCAACTTCCCATGTAATTATTTAAACAAGAATGAATCTTATATTACGTTGTATATATTTTCCACTCAAAAAAACCTCAGTTTTATGATGAAATGTTTTTTTGAAATATAATTTTGTACCCAAAAAATTTTGATATCCTTCTCATAAATTAAATGTGAATCTACGATAATGGTCATATAAAATGGAGAGAGGAACTCAATATAACATGAGTAGTTGTTTTAGATACATTATATAAATATAATATAATGAAATGGTATATGGAATTATAATAAAATGTATATATTTTTTAAAACCATCTACAACATTCCAAATCACATTATTAACTTGTGAAGTCTTTGTAATTAGCACAATGAAATTCATTGATACATATTCCCATTTTTACTCATTCACAGGTAATTGCTGAATCATTATCATTTGAAATTATCATTCATTTTTAACCTGAATACAAGTCAAAAAAATTATTGTAAATTCAAAAATATATCTTTTCATTCCATCCCATAAGTAACACTTTTGACATTATTTTAAAATATTATTGTTTTATGATCGGATGGAAAATTGATAACAATTGTCTTCACTGAACAAATATTTAGTCAACTATTAATCAAAATGAAAACACATTACTATTCAAAATCATAGAAAACCATTGTCGTAAAATTTATAATCAATAAACCTACACATTTTAATGTATTCTAAATTTTTTTCATCAAATCTTAATCCTTTTTTGAGAACGCATAATTCATTATAAAAATTCTGCATGCACTAAATACTGAAACAATCAATGTGATTTCATAAACCCATAACTTCTTGAAAAGACAAATCAAATCATTATCCAAAGTGTCATGCACCAAAAATAACATAGTTAATATTTCATAATTTTTATAAATCAATGCTTCATCAACTTTGTTTGCTTTTTCAAAATGTTAATAAATCGTGACATCATAATCCTTGATCAACTACATCCATATTATATATCTCATGTTTAACTATTTTTGAGTAAATATATACTCTAATAATTTATAGTTAGTATATATTTCCCACATTAATCTAGAAAAATGATGCCTCTAAATTTTTAAAGAAAAAACTATAGAAGAAAATTCTAGATCCTGAGTATGGTAATTTAATCGATTATTTTTTAACTGACGGGAAGCATAAGAAATGACTAGATCATCATGTTTCATGAAATGAACTAGTACTATTATTGAAGCATTGTTGTAGATGAAAAATTCATCAGGGTAAGTTCTAGGTCTAATGATACCTTTATCTTACAACTCCTTCTTTTTTTCAATTCTGAAAGTTATACATCATTTATTCAATAAGGGGGTTTAGAAATAATATTAGAATTATGAAAAAATTCAAAAAAACATCAACATCTAAATATAGAATAGTAAAATGAAATTAATAATTTAATATATCAACAAATTATTTCAATCTTAAGACACCACTAATTGGAACTATTTATTTATTTTCAAAAAAATATGAGCTATGAAATGGTCACTACCATCTCAATGGAATTTCTCAATATCTTGGAATATAATTAAAGGGTTGAAATCATTGAACATAAATTTATTATTTATAAAATATATCTTACCATGATAAACTGAAATAAAATCCTTACCAAGAATGATATATATTACTACTACACCCACTTCAACTAGAATTTTTGGAAATACTATCCTATTAAAAAAAGTAAAAAGATTCCTATTGATCTTAGCCGAATTAATTTTTCCACATGGATTTTTCAAATAAAGTTATATCGTCTTTTTATGTGTTTATATTCCTATTTTACCTGTAAATTTATAAAAAATTATAGAATATTAGGTTTTGATGTCAAACATGGTATTCACATAATTTGAATAAATATGTAACATACATGTCACCACTTCACTTGATGGCCCAACATTAATCGTAGAAGTATAAAACAATTCCCCCACACAGTTTTTATTTTTGACTTGTCGATTTCACCATGAGTGTCTATCTTTGGAAAAATATTATCATAATTTAGTGATTCATTTTAAATGAAGCATCAAACAGTTATATTTTCATTACTCATCTGCTCATTTTTCTTGCTGTCTTGAGCTATGTAACCATTCATACCAAATTAAAAAATATATAATTATACATAGAGTATTCTGCAGGATTATTTTTTCTACACTTCACATTGTATGGAAACATCATATTAATAAATCCATATTTTTCTTATTGATGCATCACAATTTCCTACCATATATAATTTGTTTAATTTGACATCTCGGGGAACATAAGTGTCGACAGACTCCATCTCGACATTTATATCATACTGAAAACATCTCATTCATTTTAAATTACCAACCATCTAAATATAATATTTTATATTTATTAATTTGGTAGTAATGTGTATTAATTTTACTATCAACATCCTAAAGAAAATCTATTATGTACATAGAATGTAATGAAATATTTTTTCTCACATATCTAGAAAGTCACTATCATTTTTCCTCTATTTAAAGATTGTTTTTCCATCTAGGGTAAAAAATTATTAGGGAAATATTAATAAAGTAAAATACAATTATTTTTCTCCATTCCATAGCATCATTGTCAATTTTATCTCTTATAATATTTACAAGATACCACTATTGATCAACTTCTCCTTCAAATTGATAAATATTAATTGTTTCCTTTTTATATTTTATACATCCCATAACATCAAATATTGTATTAATCTAATTGATCTATCCTTCAGCCGCCACGTGGTAAAATGATCCACTAAATTATGATGGAAATTATGTCATTTTGGGATCCTCTTTAGAAATGTTTTTTCATGGTAGACTGGGTTCTTATGTAGCATGGACAACACCAAAATTTATTTCTTGTGTCAACAGATCCATCACTAAAAAACAATTGTGTTCATATTATAACCATCTAGAGATGCATATTGGGAATGTTATTTTCCTCTGAGTGGCATTCCAAAACAGTTTCCTTATTATCACTATGAAAAAACATTCAGAAAAAATGAGAATATTGATGAAGAATCATGGAAATATTCGATTTATATATCATATTTACTTAACCATATTGTAAAATATTTCGACGATATTATATTAACAATATCTTAATCTTTATATTAACCTAAATCCATGCACTAATTCCCACTATAAAAACATGACCTAAAAAATTACAAATGTTGACTTTAATGTCACGAATTCATTATATTTCATTTGATTATCATTTCATGATTTTATATTTATAGATTTAGTTTATAACACCTACGTTAAAAAATAGTATATATACAATGTGTACACTTCCATTCAGTATATCTTCTAATCATAACAAAAAAATATTTTGAAATAAAATAACATTTCATTTCGTGAAAAATCGTCAAAAATTTAATCATTACCTATTTATTTCCATTACCCATAATTAAACCTTGTTAAACACATTTTAAAACATGGGATCAAAAACAATACTCTATAAGGGACATAAAAATGATATTTTTATCATGAAATGAAAAACATTAATTCCCATGAAGTTATTACCTTAATCTCAATGGTTATTTCCTGAAATTTATTAAATCATTTTTACATGAATCCAAATACACATTTCCCTTAATTAAATCATTTCAATATAATAAGTAACATATAAATCATATAGGTAACTTAGGAAAACATCATTTATATAACACATTAAAATGAAATAATTGATAAGGTTAGCTTCAATCATTAGATAACCCAATGCACTAGAGGAATATAATGGACCCACCCATCTATATTTTATCATGTAACTATCAAAACATGGTTTATCATGGAATAACACATCTTTTCTAAATAATGTCACCACCCATCGTTTTTTATAATAGAAGCACCCATCTTTGGTTGATAACATAATCACCCATAATTGGTTTATAACAGAACCACACATCTATGCATAATAAATAACCACTTGCTATCATAATGAAATCCCAATAACAGAAACATACTCATAAATACCTATTGAGTTCATTTTCATTATAAAACTATTTGAAGAAATATTAATTAAAAATGGGAAAATTCATTTAGTTATTAAAATACTCATTTCTATTAAAACTGGTTTTGAATAAAAAGATACTATATTCTTTTAAAAACCATGTTTCATTACAAAAATACTAAAAAATAAGAAAATAGGTTTTTCATGAACAAAACATGCTATATTATGAAGTAATATAACCATCAAATAATTGTTATAGAAAAGGTAAAATCAGTGTTTCCTTACTCATTAAAATATAAAATTCCTTTTTCAATTTGTAAAGAAAGGAAGACATTCCGTACAAGGATTCATTTTTAAAGAACTAAAATAAACAATACAAATTTCCTCTATAAAATTATCATTTGAAAATAGTGAAATTCATACAATAATTTTAAAATCATATAAATGGGGGATAAGGAGAGTCTAAAAAAAATTTAATAGATTACTTTTCTCAAGGAAAAGTCCCATTCCAATGTTGAAAAATTTGAATCGTAAGACCCAATAAATAATATCATTAAAAAATAATTAAATATAATTAAATAGATAAATAAATGATATAACAAGTCATGGGGGATTTATCTACTCCACCAAAATAATATAGTTTCATAGTATCAAAATATTTCTCAATAAAAGAAAATTAAGAGTTTTTCCCTTACCTTGATTTTGTTTTGTAACATACATTCATCACATTTCAGAATTATATATTTGTGTTAATTATTTACTTTTTTATGAAACTTTTCATGTTTATTATTCATGTATTTTATCTCTTACCATGTTATAAAAAATCCATTAATTATTTAACGTCGGATAGGGTGTTTTCAACGTATTCGAGTTATATATCCAAAAATTATTTGGTTGGTAGACTATAGTAAAAGAGGTAATAATTTAAATATATACTGAATAATGATCTAAATATAAATATAAATTTTATATATAAAAAAACTAGTCATGATTTGTTTTTGAAAAATGAAGTATATTACAATCATCGAGATTGTTGTTCTTATGTATACATGCGTAACATTTCCATTCATCAATGATCATTATGAAAAGATGTTATATATTTTTTTATAATGAAAATAATTTCATAAATATAAAATATTATCATTAAATATACTTATATAAATCATTCGTGTGATTTAGTGATGAAAAAATAATCTCATCGCTTCATGGTGATTATACACCAAACATATTCATGAATTAATTAAATTTATTAGTGTATAAAATAAATTAACATACTATAAAGTTAAAATGATAAATTTTTCAGGAATGTTGTAATTATTTCATTTATTTTTCATATCTTAATTAAAATTGTCCTTGTTACATTTATTATAAATAGTTTGTTTAACAGAATCACGTCACTTCACGAGGAAATTGTTTTCTATACAAATGAGTGAACTTATCGTATCCACCCAGAAATGTAAATTAATATGGTATATGTGATATCAAAAATATATAAATATAAATAAATTACAAATATAATATATATACTCTAAATCCATTATTATAATAATACTTTACATTCAATTATGGAAAATGAAGGACATCAGTTCATGAGGTAGTAGTTTACCGTACACACTAATGATGATCTCATATCACATTTGATGAAAGGGGAAATGGATTTAGGTCATAAAATTAACATAATAATATCCTATTACTTGTAGTAATTTTCTTTAATATATTGGATTAATTGAATAATATTTTAAGGATTTTAATGAATAAATAAAATAAAAATATCTGGAAAAGTACAATACCAAATATTTGGATAACCTCTTTAGGTAAGAACCAAAATCCACTATTAGATTGATTTATGAAAAACAATAGGGATCTAGATCATGAGGATGTAATTTAAGAAGTTATTTGGTCAAATATATTCTTATCGAAATGGATTTAGTAGTGTGAAGAAGAGGGTTGAAGAGGTATTCTTTTATAGGTCAGGTGAGTGGGAAACAGGTAAATTTGGAAAAACAAAACTTGTAAACATGTTTTTCATGTGATAAGAGTGGAAAAACTGTTTTATTATTGAAAAATATACATTATATGATCTATATATTTCTATAAAATAGGTTTTATACATGTTATCAGATCACTATAACCCCTCCCATTTTAGTTTAACCATAGGTAAACCTATTTTCACCTTAATCGTGGTAATTAATTTAAACTATTTTCACTATTTATTATCTTCAAAAATGATGTTTAGTTTATTAGATAATATAAATTATTATGATTCTACATATTAAATTAATTTTACCGAATTTTAGCTCTTATCTTTGGAAATTTTTATTTCCAAATTAATTATGTATTCATGATTAAAAACTGGGTTTCCATGTATATTTTAAAAACAAAAAAATGATTTTATATTAACTCAATGACTAATAATAATATTATTATGAATAAAAATAAATAATTATATATATAGTATATAAATTTTATTTAAAACATTACTAATTATGGATTATATTAATTACTAAATATTGAGAAATGTTATGCACTTTAATGTTTTTTTTTCAAAAAACCCATTTTTAAACCCAAACATAAACATATAATAAAATCCAATAAATGTTTGATTAAACATTAATTATGTATATTAAAAATAAATATTTCATAATTATGTTAGTTTAATTAATTATTAAAATATAATGGGACTTTTAAAATAATAAAATGATTGAAAATATATATATTTTTTAAAAAATAATATTTATCACTAATCACCAAAAAATAAATTTTTTTTGAATATTCACAAAATTTCACCTTATGTGAATTTTAAAATCATAGATTTAAAAATGATGATAATTATTTATAATGAAAATTAAAAAAATTTTAAATTATTACTTTAAATAAAAACATTAAAATAAATGAGTTTAGGAAAAAATATTTCCTTTTTAATGTAAAACATACATAATAGTTATATAATAAATATAACATTACAATTAAAATCAATAACCATGAAAATGAATAATTCTATCATTAATTTTGTTTTTACTATCATAAAACACTAAATAGAAGAATGTAACATGATTCTTGTGGATCGTGATGGTGATGTGTTCTGAAGAATTATCAATAAGATCAATATGTATTTTATCTTTCAAAAAGATCCACTTATGATAATTTGTTAGGAAATACTAAAAAATCAGGGGCATTTAAATTTTTAAAAAATTTAAATGTATTTTTTTAGTATGTGTTTTTGGTCCATCATTTGGAATATCTCAATGGTTTTGATTCAATGTATTTACATAAGATACTCACTATTTTTGGGAGATCTAAAACCATGACCATTCAAAGTCAAAGAGGATATCATTAGGATTGGAGGTGTAGTGAATCATGTAATTAATCACCATTGATGTGGTATGAATATTTTAATACGACGTGAATGTTTTTTGACCTAGTTAAAATTTTTATGGGAGTGGAGAGAAATGATTTATTATATCCATGGTTGGAAGAGGGGGAGAAATGGAGAGTTCTTCAATAAATTATTCTAGAGAGTTGAGACGGTTGGACGGAACTATTGAGTCAAACACTATACCAACATGATGTATTCCCTGTCAAATAAAAATATCTACATTGATAGGAACCCCCATGTCTAAACTATTATAAATTCATGAACTGGGAAATAATCTGACACTATATATCCAAAAGAAACTAGAGTCTGATATTCTAATAGGAATGTAGTATCAGACACTAAAATTGATCCACATCAGGAATAAAAGACAAAATATAATCCAAACATCAATTAGCCTGATGTTGGATCCTCTATACCATCATAAATTTGGAATACCTAACTATCTTGGCAAGGAGGGTAGGTAGTAGTTCCGAAATCAAGTATATAATTTCCCTTTACTAAATTATAAATAAGAATTGGGGCATGATAGCAATGGTTCACGTTAACAACTCCATAAAATCACCAAACCCAGAATCTAGGTTTGAAAGACTCTATATAAAGTGAGGCTTCAAATTCCATTCCCACACTGCCGAATATGGATCAGGAAGAGAACCCCTCTAAAGAGACACTGCAGTATTAACTTTTCCTTGGAATTATGAGGGTACTTTTCCACACTAGGGTTGGTTTATGGGTTCTGAATAACCTTATATGGAGAAGAAAAAATAACATCCTTGAGAATATAGATATAAAATAAATTTATAGATATAAAAATCATACTGTGCACCTAAAATAGTTCCATTAGGCATGGGAATGGGTGGATATATATCCAATGAAATTAAGAATTACCATTTTGTGATTCAATTATAGGTATTGTTCATAAAAACATAATAATGAGGCAAGGGAAGGCATAAATTTTTTTATAATGCCTAAAATATGGAAGGGAATGGGTAGCCTATGATAGATATAGAACATCAAAAAGTGGTAAAATTTTCCTCTTTTAAGATATTATTACCTGAGATGGATTATAAATCGCCACCAATCATAGGTTCTACAATCCATATCCCTAGAACTTTGGAAATATATTAAAAAAATAGCAGGATAAAAATGATTTCCTTATTATATATAAACTATAATCCAACCAAATAAATCCCATGATTCAATGAAACTAGAGAAAAAGTCCAGTTGGGAGAGACCCATCGCAATTTTCATGATCACGGAATATTGGTGGTCAGATAACCCCACTATAATTTCACAGTATGAATGTGTTAGAACTAAGAAAACATCTTTCGGATCTTTATACTAGGTATTTATAGGGATAAGGTCAAGCAGGGTCCATTGGATTATTAGAGATGGAAAATTATCAACCATGACTGTCGACTTGATAAATGAGATGGTAAATCATATGTGGGAAAGTGTGATGATGTTTTTGGCTTGAATGATGGTATCCCCCTAACACCATCCGATGTTAGATATACCAACAGATAGTCTTGATCCATAGATGGAATAATTGGTGGGGTCCTTTAAAGCTAACACTAATGTACTTGACATCGAGGGAGCAGAGATCAATATTAATGCACTAATATATGGGGAAAATAATCTACCTCTGTGTCATGGGATTGAAACAGATATGGGTTTTCATGGTTTGTTATTATTCTCCACATAAAATCATCATATGATCATGGAATAATTGGAATCATTGTCAATTATCATACAAAATTCATAACAAGATCGTGGAATAAATATCACTCATGATAAAATTGAATTTTTTTACTAATATTTACTATATTATGATCAATTAGATTTGATAAAATGATATTAATTTTAATAATAATTAATGTAATATAAATAAAACTCATAGTAATAAAAATATAAACATCATTGGTGATAATAGTAAAACTAATTTTTCACATATATATTATTTTAAAAAATTAATAAATTAGTTAAATGTTTTTATATTCATAAATATATATATATTTATACTTGAAAAACAAAAAATTGTTATGTTTAGATATTGTTTTATCAAATAAAATGTATATATATATTCATATATATTATATATAACAATAAACAAATGAACACAAGTATATAGATATATATATATATATTAATATTTAAATATATGTATATATGTATATATTTGAATAATAAAACAATATATTGTTCATATATATAATAAAAAAATTATTACTAATACTAGAAATTAATAATCGTATATATGAATTTAATTATAAAGTACAAAATATATCCTCTTGAATTATAAATAAACATATTTAAATCCTAAATGATAATTGAATTGAAAATTTGATTTAATCATATTGATATATTTTGAAGAACAAAATGAATGTTGGTAACAATAAGAATAAGTAGGTACTTGTAGTTGAACAATATAGATTTAAAAATTAAACAAAAGTAAACTGATTTCAATAAAATAATAATTGAAAGTTAAATAAATAATAAAACAAGTGATTTATTTGCATATTTATAATTAACATAAAAATTATCAATAAACTACATAAAATTGGAAAATAGTATGTTAAATTTAGATAAAAATAAATTTGAATAAGAAAAATATAAAATCATCTTTTAAATGATGATCTTATATGTCAATGAAGGACGAAAATGTTTTTGGGTCAAAATCAATATTCAAATTTTTTTTAAATAAAAATGCACATTTTCACAATATTATTATACTTATTTGTTAGGTTTATTCTATCTATTATGTCATTTTATATTATGATATTATTATAACATAGATAGTTCATTGGAATTTTGTGATGGTGTGAAATTTATCACACCTTTAAATATGAGATAGATATACCTTATAATGTAATTTTTTATTTGATTCTATTAAAAATTATCTCATTGATCTCATAATCTGACCATTGGAGACATTTTTTGACATTTCTATAAATATTTTTCAAGGATTAATTGATCAGAAGAGTTTTTAAAAGACTCAAAATATTTATTTCTATTAAGAAATTCTAAAATCTAATATTATACTACAGCTATTATATTTTAGGGATAATTTTAAATCTCTATGTTTTGTTCTTCTAAACATTATTTATTTAGTCCTTCATGTTTGAAAATCATACAAGATGGTAGTATATTTTCATGTACACTTAGTTCAAATAATTATATGGTTTGGAAGATATAAATTTTTTATAATCCATTAAGATTGAGTGATTATGCGGTATTGAAAATAAATCATTCCTAATTTTGTTGATCGAGACCATTTATTGATAAAAATACATAGTTTACATTGATAAAATACTAGCACCACAAATGGTTTTTAATCATGGAACATCTTGGTTTTGATGTATGACACCTTTCAGCATGCATATGGTTCCCTTATAATTTGTATATTTTTTTGTTTTTGGTAATATAATCCTTTAAGTGGTATCTGAGTTTTTACTTTTTAATTCATTCATTATTATCAATATTTTACATTATTTTAATTTTCTTATTTCTATAGTTAAATAAAGGTTTATATACTAGTAGTTTAATTTCAACTATTGTCATAATTTTTGTAACAACCTGATTCGAAAAGCTCGAACCTGGTTTATTGTTTTATTACATTGGCCTGATTACATAGAATCTATTCTCAATGTACTGAAAAATTTAGTGGTTTTAGAAAACATGATTACCAATATGATACCCATAATAAATTGGAAAAAGAAAATAAACCATAACATAATTCAAAACATGGCCTCCGTGAAACTCATTCAAAGGATTCCTCTATATAAACTGAGGGAATGGAACATAATAAGGGTGAGCTAAAATTCTTGGTAAGGGTATGTATTGTGGAAGCAATAATCAATTAGTGAGAAAAAATAAATGCTAAAATTTTAATAACAGTAAACACATTAAATTAAAATAATTGGATAAGGAATAAGAAATATGGAATGGGAAATAATGGAAATAAAAACCATTTAATAAATAATATGAGAATTAAATTCCTTTATATATAATTTCAAAGAAATAATATCTTGTATAATAATAATAGCTGAATTCTCAATAGAGGAAATGTTAATTACTTGATTCCATGTTTTCTAGGTGCATATTACCTTTACCATCATGTCCTTTCACAAGATGATTATGAATATCGGGTAAAACAAATTTGGGGAAACTTATTCATTTCTTGAGACTATCGATGCATCGAGGGGATTACATTAAATGGTCCCCAAACCATGACGTACCAGTCTAAAGCATTCATCATATAATGAATAAGCAATTTAAATGATTTTAAATAAAATAGTTCCATACCACGTTGAAAAATTTGACTACTATAAAGATAAGGAGATTTATGATATTATATATCAAATCATTGTATACAAATATCACACATAATAAATAAGGCGTAACTAAGGCTTATATCTCAGAGAAGTAAATGTGAGAAGAGAAAATCCTTACCCCGCACTTCCTTTTTAGATGTTTGTAATTTATCATCTTGTTTAATTGTTAAAATCGTGTTATTAATTTATAAAAAAACCTTATTTAAATTTATTATATCACATATTATGTTATTATATTATTTTATTACCCATTTAATAGTAATCATTCATCATTTTCACTATTTCGGGAGTTAAATTACTAGTTTTTTTGTATGTTTTGACTTGTTACCTTTTTCTACTTTTAATTGGATCATGATTTAATCATATACAAAAAATAAATTATGATGGTATGTATTATAAAAAATTAAATTATGTATGAATAAAACATTATATCATATATATCATAAAAAACGGTGTGTCCATCATAATTAACATCCATGCGAGATGGTAATGGAAAAAAGAAAGGACATCATTTCATGAGGTGGCGGTTCACCGTACATGAATCATAAATTTGTGGCCAATTTGATTGAAATGTGTATAGGTTTACATCAAAAACATTATAGAACAAAGAATCAGTATATTTATGAAAATTTTGTTATTATATTTTCATGTAATAATAATAAATGAAGGGGCGGGGAATGAAATAAAACAAAAGTGATCCTTGAAGAACATTACCGATTTTTGGGCAGCTACTTTTGGATTATACCTAAATCCTTCCTTGGATAGCTTTTGTCCCAGATTGAGACTTCTAGGATGAGTAGAGTGAATTGGGGAGATTATTTGTGTAGGTTTTGAATGATCTATAAGGATGAATGGTGTGTGTGTAAGTGAAGGAAGTGGTTCATTTTCGTAATGGAGGTATGTGGCACTTTTGGAAACTCTTTAAATAATAAATTAATATAAATAAATATTCAATTTGAAATATTTCCAAAGTGAGTTATTTGGAAGATATTTATATGACGGGACTATTTCCATTAAAATCATATTTTTAGACATTATTTGGTTATATTATTACCCTTATCTTTAATGTTTAACCCTTAGTTACACCACTTAACTCTTACAGTCACAACATGGATTTTAACTATTTAGGGGTTAATATAGTAACTATAAATTACTAAACGAACCAACAATGAGTATTTTATTAAAATAATAAATCTGTACTAATAATTTTCTGGGAGATTATATATTTATGAATTTTTTATCATTATATAATATTTATTTTAAAATACCACTAATAGAAATTTTTACACTATACATTACATTAATTTTAAAAAAACCATAAATACAAGATAAATTATATAAAATACCTATAATAAATCTCTAATATTTATAGTATATTTATAAAATTCATGTATGAAATAAATTATATAAAATGAAATTTTTTTGAAATATATTTAATAGCATTGATTTGATATTTGCATTAATTAAACAATTATTGAATCATCGTTCTGCAATTATTTAATTTAATTATTAGTTCTCCAAATTTTAAATATTAATTAACATAATGAAGATAAAAAATAAAATTACAATTGAAAATTGAAGAAATAATATAAATAACAATATATCAAAAATATAATACATATTCAAAATATGAGTGTGGCATATTGTACTTTCCTTAGAATAAAATACTATAAAGGCCATAAAATAATCCATATAGATCGAAGAGCTAAAAAATTATTCTCATGGGTGATTTTGGTCGATAATGACTCATCCAATGAAAATATGACAACTTTTAATTTAATATTATATTATTATTGTCACCCATATTTACCAAATTTACCATTAATAGTTGTAATAAAAATTACCAAAGTATACTATTCATATTTTTTCCACAAATAAAATAAAACTAATTGATAAATTTCGACCCAATGATACGAAATATAGAATCCATTTTTAAAATTCAAAACAATGTATAAAATAGTATGAATTTTTAATTAAACCTATTTACATAATTAGAAACCATTATTTAAAAGTTAAAACATTCAGAAGATTGATATGTTTTTATTTCCAAATTCAATGCAAAATTGATTCCATCTACCAAAATTATATTAAATGTTAAAAAAGTAATATGTTTTTAATTTAAAATCATTTACTCATATAATTTGACACTATTAATTATTCAGAAGGAAAACGTGTTTTAAATTAAAATGAAATAATTTGTAACTATTCATCAAATCTAGTAACTATTCTGAAAAATGCCAAAATTTCAACCAATATTAATTTTCTTATTATTATTTAATATAATTTTATTATTATTATAAAATTAAATATATATATTTTTCAAAATATTATTTAAAATGTTTTTTCCATAAAAAGGTATAGAAAATGCATTTAGAAAAATATTGGTTTTTATGCATAAAATTGGTTTAGTTTTTATCATATTCATATCAAATATAATGGATGAATGAAAAAATATATTATTGGATATATAAAATATAAATTCACTCTATAAATTGTTTATAAGTATTATAATTTAATTGACTGTGGAATATTTGACTAAATACATTTTTTCTGAAAATTGTTATTTCATGAATTGTACTATATCAACATAAAATTTAATTAATTATAAAATGAAAATATAGTAACTTCTTATGGTGATTCATTATTCACTACATCAAAAATTTCATCCTCTAAATTCTAGGTGTTTTACTTTTAAAAATTTGTCTGTAGTTCCCCTTCATAGAATTATCTAGTTCCTATGTTGCTTATTCTATTTGTGTGATTATCTAGAGCAACTTTATGAGAAATGTAAATTATTTCTATCTGGTATCAAGAATAATGAGGGTTTCTCCATAGTATGAATGTTCAGGTCCTAGGTCTATTAATAGTGTTTGATCAAAGGTTTTGGGCTAGGCTTGTACTTCCATAGAATAGATATATGAAACACAATGTGTACCTTTGAGATATTTAGGGTCATTTCCAAATGATAAGAAATAACTCCATCCCTTTAAAGAATAAAAAAGGGTCAAATGTACCAAAGTCTAATTTTACCATTCATACTGATCTGTATAACCCCCTTACATGATTATAATTTAAGTAATATATGATCACTAACATGGAACTCGGAATATTTCCTTTGATTTTTGGACTAACTCTTTTGACTAATTTAAGCTCTATTATTTGAGCTTGGATAACCTTTACCATTTTAATACATCTTCAATTATTTACAGTTAATTGATTTTCCTTTCACTAAATTCAACACAAAAAGTTTTATTATGACATCTTATATTATATAATGCTTTATATGGTTCCATTTGAATACATGAAGGGAAACTATTAGTTTTTAGACACTCTTCCAATTAGAGGTACTAACCCAACATACCATGAAGGTCAAAAGACCATGATCTCAATATGTCTTCCATTTCATGAATTTTTCTTTTTGATTATCCATCAGTTTGATTATTTTAGGAGGTTCTCATGTGAAGCTCATTATTTAGATCCTTTTGAAGAGTCTTCCATACTTTTATATAATATGGGGGTATCAATCAGACACAATCGATTTATATGCAACATGAATTCTTAGAACATCACATATATATATATATATATATATTCTTGTTAGGAATTAAAGAATAAAATATTCACTAATAGCAAGAAAATGTGATGATTTTTTATGATGATCAGTAATAACCCATGTTGCATCATTCCTTCAAGGATTCCTTGGTAGTCTTCTAAAAAATTTCATAGTAATTTCATCTTATTTCCACACAATACTATGAATAGATTTCAAGACTCTCTTAGGATGTTTCATCATTGTTTTAACTTTTTGACAAACCTAACATATGGACACATAATCATAAATTTCGAAATGCATATTATCCCACCGAAAAAGTTCCTTCACGTTCTTATATATCCTTTTTCCACCATGGTGTATCGAGAAATTTGAGATATGAGTATCATTCAACAATTATATTTTTAGTTCATGTATTGATGGAACACATATTCTATTTTTTAATTTTAGAACACCATATTCATAAAAAAAATATTTTAAGTTCCATTCTTCCACACAATTAATTTTCTTCTTAAGTTTCTCTACATTAGATTGAGTATTCATTCTATTCACTAATAAAAATGGGTTATTAATAATTTTAAAATGGATGGTGTATCCCCTTCCATAGAACTTCCATTATATATCTTGACTAGATCTATGAATATATGATCATTTTAAGTCAGATTTTGGGTTTGAACTCCATGATCCTTCAAACTCAATGAATCCACTAATTTATTTTCTCTACCTAGGTGGTACTGTATTGATCGATCACAATCATTGAGTAGCTTGATCAATCATATTTTTCAGAGGTTGATACTATTTTATTATAAGATGTATTTCATAATTTATGATCCATGTATATCTCAAATATTTCACCATAGTGAAAATGTCTCATAGTTTCAAAGTGAATATTATAGCATATTTCTCACGATCATGTGTTGGATAGTTCTGTTCACGAGCCTTTAATTACATTGATGCATATGAAATATTTTTATAATTTTTCATTAGGAAAAAACCAAGTTCATTATTTTTTGTATAACTATATATGATAAAATCACCACATTCAGATGGTGCATTCAAAATAGGAACATTGAATAATATTCACTTTAGTTCACAAAACCATTATTCACATTCTATTTTCAAAAAAAACATAACCATATTAAATGAAATCTCGGTTAACATGATATCCAATAGTGTAATATTATTAAAGAACCACTGATAATAACCTTTTAATCTAATGAAACTATGTGCCTTAGGTCTAATTATTATAGTAGGCCATTCTCTAACTATGATTCTTTTTTTAAGATCTACTGATATTCTTTCCATAAAAACAATATATCGGATTAAATGATCTTTTTTAAGATATCAATAAAAAATACTAAATTTCCCATATATCTCTTCCCTTATAAGAGTTATAAGAATTATATCCAAGTGATTGACATGATCCTAATATCTTTTAACATCTACCAATATATCATCAATGAATTCCACAAAAAATTAAGAAGATATTACTTGAATACTATATTCATTAGGTCTATAAAAATAGAGGGTACACTAGTCAATCCAAGTTGAATTATATTAAACAGATAATGTACATACCTCATTTGAATGGTTGTATTACAAATTTATACTTTCATTACTCGCTTTTGTTGATACCGAGAAAAAATATCAATCTTTGAAAAATATTGGGATCTATGAATTTTATGAAATAAATCATCAAATATAGGTAGAGGATACATTCTCTTTGTTGTAATTAAATTTATTTTCCTATAATCAATGTAAAACCACATTTATCCATCGTTATTCTTAATGAAAAGAACATGGGATCCCTATGGTGAAAGACTACGGAGAATAAATACCTTATTACCCAAATCTTCTAGTTTTTTCTTTAAATCTACAAATTACGTAATTTACATCCTGTTGGAATTCATTAATATTATTATTACACCAATTATTAAATTAATGGAAAGTTAAATTTCATGCTTTGAGGGATTTCTAGGTAATTTATCAGGAAATAAATCAATGTATTTCTACATAATATATACACGTTCAATATTAAGACTACCTTATTCATCAATTGATGTTGTGTTCTCCTCTTACCCTATAATTTAATTCAGTACAGATACTATGTTTGAGTCTAAATAAGAACTAGGTGGGGAATATTCTTCTCCATAGAAGATGAATTCAACATCTTATTCACAAATCATAATTTATTTTTTTGGAACAAATTTATGCATATATTTTGAAATCCATTCTATACCAAGGATTATATCAATGTAAAACATAGGTATGATGATAATATTAGAGAATAATTCAGGTTTACCGGTGATAATGGGGATATTCCAACACATCGTTCTTGAAATGAGTCTTATGTTATAAGTTTTTACTTAAAAATCCATATATCAAAATTAAAAATTATAATATCATATATTACATGGTAGATGTAATATTATGTAATGATATAGAATAAATTAATGCGTTACATAATTTTGAATATATTATTGATGTACCATCCACAACAACATTGGGTACTTTAACCTCTCTTATAGCGATTTCATAAGATTGTCCATCTCCCATTTCCACTTATGTGGTAGATTTTCTTGAAACTCTGGGAATTTATATTTATAGTTCCCCAAATACATATAGTTGTAAACTAAATACCATTTTTTTCATTCATCCTTTTGAATTATTTTACATCAGTACCCCTTTATCCACACTTCTAAATAACATTCATGACATTCATTAATTTCCCTAGAAGACTCTTTCCACAATTATAAAATGATTTAAATTATTTCATCTTCTAGTTTAATTCATTCCACCTATCTTTGTGTTCAAATGATTTTTTCTTATCTTGATTCCAATTTAATATATTGATTCCAGAAAATTTATTCCCTGATGTGATGGAACAAAAATTTATTTCAACAAGTAATGGAAAAAAAGAGAAATTGGTTCCCTCCAAAAAAATTTCTTGATACCGTAAAATAAGTTATTGATCATTCACTCTATGTTGCAATTATAATCTGTAGAAATCCCGGATAGACCTGTAATGTTAGCTTCATAATCATCAACACTCTCTTATTCATTTTTATTTAAGCTATTTAACTTCATCATCATCTCAACATTTTTATCATGAGGGAAGTATTTATTGAAAAATCTCCCCTTAAAATTTTTTCATTCAATGAGTTATACTTTTTCTTCCTCTATAGTATTTTCAATTAGGGACCACCATTGATTCGCTGCACCTTTGAGAAAATAAACTGATATTGTAACATTAAACATTTCAATACATTTCAAGTACAAAATTATATTCTCTAACAACACATTCTAATCCTCAGATACAATTGGATTAGTAGTCCCACTAATGGATGTGGGATTTTTTACATAATGTGATCTAGTATAGAATATTATCTTTATAGAATATGTTTTTTTCATTTGAGAATGATTATTTTCATATAATATGATTAATATTCCCTAGTATAGCCATGGTTTCCTCTATTCAAATACCTACTATATTGGTTTAATCAGTGGGAAATCCACTTTAATTTCCTTGAGTATTAATACCATTTACCCTTTAGGGTGAAATTTATAAATAATCAGATATAATAAATTAGATCGTAATATCATGAATTTTATATGTGGTATAAGACTAGACAAATATATATAATTTTGAAATTCTAAATCATAATTTTATTATAATGGGTACATTAATAATTATATGTCATTCTTCATGGTAGGTAAAGAGAATGTGAATTATCCTAAGCATATCCCCAAGGAGTATTGAACCATGATCATGGTAAGGCCCATTGTCTTGTACCAATTTACGATCAAGTCTTGTTAGATGCACCTTGTGGGAGTTATTACCCATAGGTACATCTGTTCTAGAATCACATCAATTTAATAATCCATACATGGATGTATTGTAATGAATACCAAAATCATCTCTACCTTACTAAAACTCTTGGATGTTAATCCACACTTATCCAAAAATTATATCTTAGGGGTATGTTCCTTAATCTATGCTTTCTAAATCTTTTTTCCTGTTTTCTAATAAACATACTCTAAAACCAACTAAAATACACCATCCCAAAAATCATTGATTCGATTCATTATTTTTTTACATTTCCATGATTACAAGGAATAAAATCGGGAAGGACCAAATAGTTTAGTAGTTTTGGAAAGCCAGATTACATACAATATTCCCATAGTACTTTGGAAAAAAAGAAAAAATGACTTCACAAGTAAAATCACTACATCCTTGACATTCATTCAAATGATTCATCCTCTAATAATGGGGAAATAAAACATAAAAAGGGTGAGCTCAAATTCTCATTAGGGTATGTATAGTGGTAGAAATAATGAATAAATGGGAACAAATCTACAAATAAATGTCAACAACTTATCATGCATGACCATAAAATAACATGATAAGGCATAATCAATATGTAATGGTAAATAAGATAAACAAATGATATTTATTAAATTGGATAAGAAATAATTTCATCCATAGAAAATTTCCAAGTAATAATTTCATGGTTAATAATTATAATAATTGATTTCAAAATAGATGAAATGCTTAATTATTGGATGTCATCATTCCATGGTGCATATGACTTTTACCATCAAGACTATTCAAAAGAAGGTATATAATATTATGTTGAAACACATCTGATTTGGCCAACTGATTCTTTTATAGAGTTTATTCATGCATTGAGGGGTGAACATTAAATGGTATCCAACCCATGTCATAATAGTCTAAAGAAATCTTCATATATCGAATATTTAATTTAAATATTTTAAATGAAAGAGTACCTTATAAATTTAAATTTTGTTAATATTGTTAAGATAATTATATTTATGATATGATATAACAATGGGTAGTGTACATACACAATAGAAAATAAATAAGTTTTGAATAAGGATTATATCTCATAAATATAAAAGTTAGATGAGAAAATCATTACCGCAGACTTCTTTTTTAGTTGTACATGAGTTAACCTCATGTATAATGTTTAATATCATGTTATTAATTTAAATAGTCACATTATTAATATTTATGATCTTATATATGATTTTATTATAATATTTTATCACTCATTTTTTAATAATCGTTCATCATTTTCACCATTTCGGGTGTTAAATGACTTTTTTTTACTATGTTTTGACTTGTTACATATTTTTCCTATTAATTAGATATTTATTTAATCATATAAAAAATTTAAATCATTATGTGAATATTATATATATTCAATAATAAAAATTCAAGATGGGGAAATTAAATGCATCATTAATGGACACTCTATGTCGTACGTACACTTGAACTCTACTTTAAATTATTTTTCATATTAAATGGGGGAAAATTAAATAATTCATATGTATATAGTAATTTTGGTATCATATATATGTCATATTTATAAATATGTTATTATTATCATAATTTAAACATTTAATGGATAGTGTGAATGAATCACACTTCTTTGAGGACGTGGTAGTCCACACTTCAATAATATATATATCATACAAAAATAGAGTTTCTATAAAAATTACCCACCATTAGAGGTGTTAAGGGAAAATGGATGATATCAATTTGTGATGCGGTAGTTTATCGTACACGAATGGTAAATTAATAACCCATTTGATGTAAGTTTTTATAGGAATAGGTAAAAATCGTAACAAAAAACTAATAATTATATTGATAATTATGGGGTTATTTTTTCCTAGAATAATAATAAATGAAGGGGTGGTGAATGGAATAATACTAATGTTATCCTTGAAGAATGTTGCCTCTTTTTTGGTAAAACCTTTTTTATGATATCTATTCCTTTTTATGATTTCTTCACAAATTAATACTTTTAGGATGATGGGATTAATATTGGAAAATTATTTTTTAGGTTTTCGATTAGCTATAATGATCAATGTGGTGAGTGAAAAAGAGGGAGGAGGTGTCCTTTATGAACTAAGGTATGGGGCTCTTTTGGAAACCCTTATGATGTGAAATTAATATAAATTATTTTCCAGTTACGAATAACTAAACTTGATTTATAAATAAAATATTATTTATTTTAAAATATCAATAATATCAATTTTAATACTATTTATTACATGACTGTTTTAAAATATCATAACAGTAAGATAACATTAAAAAACCTATAATAGATACCTAATATGTCTTTTATGTCAATAAATATCGTTTATGGAAATAATTATACCAAATTAAATTTAATTTAAAATTTTATATAATATTTATTTGATATGTCCATTAATTAAAATATTATCAATCATTATTAAAAAATCCATTAATTTAGTTATTTCTTCCCTAATTTGTTTTAAGAATTTATTGTGGAGATAATAATTTTATATTTCCAATTAATAGTTATATTCAATGATATATTCATAGTAAATATATATAAATAATTAAATACTTATTAAATACATGAGTGTGACATATTGGACTTCCATTAGAATAAAATGCTATAAAAGCCTTAAGGGCATCAATGTGACTCAAAGGGATCAAAAAATATTACCAGAGGTGGTTTTTTCAATAATAACTCATTATATGTTATTATTACAAGTGTTATGGTCATTTCATATAATTAATTGGACCCTAAATTAGTCGATTTACCCTTAGATGTGGTGATAAAGATTACAGAAGCTTACTATTCATATTTTGTCCAAATTTAAATGGGAACTAATTTCTCAATTTGGATCATATGATTCAAAATATAGATTCATTTTTCAAAATTAAAAACACATAATTTGAAAAAAAATATCGATAATTAATTATTTTGAAAGGATGAGATAATAGATTTTTAAAGTGAATTTTTTTTCGAAATATGAATGTTTTTATCGAAATTCATTGTGACATTGATTATAGTGACCTAGGTATATTAAATTATAAACACAATTATATAATTAAACTTTAATATAAATTAATAATAAAATTTAACAATATAAATTATTTAGATGAAAAAGAAATTCAATTAAAATGTAATATTCTATCACTATTCAGCAAAACATTAGTCTTATGTTAAAAATAACTAAATATCAACAACATTATATAGTTATATTCTAATTATAATGATGATTCATATTTTTTAAAACAAAATATATATATAAGTTTCAAAAAATTTCTTTAAAATAGGTTCTCCTTTAAAAGGATCTAAAAATGTCTTTCGATAAATATAGGTTTTTTATGAATAAAATTGGTTTTGTTCTTATATTATTCCAATATAATATTTTCTATGCATGAAAAATTATTTTATTTGATGTATAACATATAAATTAAATATATATATTCTATATAATTTTTATAATTTAATTGATTGTGAAAAACATGGCTAAAGATTATTTTATTCAAACCCATTATTGTGTGCATTGACAACTATCAACAAATAATAATTTTTTTATAATAGTATAATATGGTAATCTAATAGTGTGATACATTTTTTTACATTGATTAAAGTTTATTTCATTGGAGGATCACATCTTATATTAAACTTATACTTGAGGATGATGCGAATTTATAGTTTGTATTTATAATATAATTCATGTACCCTCTTAAAGATCCATATCACCATACACATAGGGACAAAAAAATTGTATCTAAACCTAGCACTTGAAATATTATTTTAACAATAATCATGATAGTCTCAAATTTTTTGCATTTTTTTAATCAAAAAACAAAATAGATTTTCCCTTACGATAACCGTGTATCAGAGAGATGATATTATTATTTTGGATGTGGTTGGATTCCATGTTGGGTTGATCAATAACCTCTGTCCAAATAGATCTATAATACTTGATGTTAATTAGATATTTAATGAGAAATTTATTCATAAATATCCTAATTTAAAATTATCCTATGATTACGGGATGCTATTAGATACCACATAAATATGTCTCTTGTTTTACAGGAGAAAATGAGTAGAGTTTTAGTTTAATTTTCATTTTTATAATACCCCATATGTGATATTAATATATATACATATATTCAGTTTCTATCATTTAGGAATAATTGTGTTATTTTAAATACTATTATTATAACTAAATTTGAAACATACAAATTTCATGAAACCATGAGGGGATATCTCATTGAAGATTATCTGGTGTGGGATATTATTTTGATGGAAATGTTCTTAATAAAAGTACATTAAAAATAAATAGGTACAAGAAACATGGTTAGGGTGAAAATACCAATTTATATAGGTCTATGAATAAGTATACGGTATATAATTGTTAATAAAAGAGAACAAAAATATATAAAAATAATGAATCAAGAAATATTATCTGTTATAAAGGCATAAAACTAAGAAATATTTTACCAAATTATTCATGGTATAATTAAAATTAATGTGAGTAAACAATTAGTTTAATAAAGAACAATAAAAATTATCTCCCTTATACATATCATATATAATTATTTAGTGAGTATCTTTTCTCATCAAATTCTACTATCATTAATTCAAAGGAAGGTATCCAGAAATATACAAGGTTTTATTTGAACATATGTTGAAATAATATATGCTTAATGTGCCAGGTACATCTAATACACATACATAATTACCTCTGAATTGTATTTCTACATTTTAATTTATTTATAAGAAAGTGGATTTATTAAAACATAGGTATGATGAACAATAAAATGATGTTTTGGATCTATATGTATAAATTTTATTGACATGGTATAAGAGATTGATGGAAAAATTTAATCATGTTCTGTGATAATGTACTATGTTAAATAGTATGTAGGTTGAGATGATGAATTAAATTTATTTTCTAAAATATGACCAAGACTAGAGAAAAATAAATGTTTCTATGATTATTTCATTAGGTAAGGGAAATAATATATCATTCTAGGACAATATGATTCCTAAAAATATATCTTCCGTGAATGTTAATGGATCAAAATTTTTTAAACAACATAAAGGAAAATTTTATATAATTAATCAATCAGATAATATTGGTGAGGAATAACTATGTAAAACATTACACGATAGACTAACACTACTGCTGTAACATCATATGAATAAAATTTCATGTTTTTTGACTTCAGTAATATGATAAAATCAAGTAGTGTATATTAAGAATCTTTTAGATTAGGTGTGCGTATTTCATCGAGATATAAAATCATTTCTGTAAAAAATTACTATTTCTATACATGTACATAATACTATTGTATGATTTAATTATTAAACAAATTATTTTGTACATTTTATTTACTATAATATACTATGTTTCAATGGGGTGCGTAGTTGAGGGACTTTCCTGAGTATCGTCTCAAACAAAATTCCGCCAAAGATAAGGTACTAATAGTGGGACATGGAATATCTCAAAATAAAAGGGGTTTTCTATATTTTCTAATATTTTATAATATATGTGTTGTGTGTGTAATTAATTTATTTGTTAATTGTATTTTATAAATAAATTTAAAAGTTTTTTTAATTTCCTTTTTATATTGATGTGGTACACCATCAAATATCATCCTTGACTTGTCAAATTATAATTCATATTTACTCTCATCGTTCCTCTATCTAATTAGTTGAATAATCAAAATAACCCCTACCATATAGATTTTGTCTTCAATATAGAAATTAGATAAAAAATATATCTATAATAATTTTTTATTTGACTGATCAGAGACCTCCAATAAATAATAAATCAACTCAACTACACCGCTGAATGGGTAGTAAAGAGAGTTTCAGTGGATTCTTTTTTACAAGAAGAGAAATAGAAAAGAAGAAATTAAATTAAATAATAAATAAAAACTCATATTATATATATATATATATCAATCAATATACATTCAAAAAAAAGGTGTATAATAGATTTCATACTTAACAATTGAATTATTGAATAGCTGATTGGGGAGGTTCTCTATGTTCCCTCCACTACGTGTCTACTATTCAATCACTAATGATTACAATAATTGAAAATAAAGAAATAAATTACTAAAATATAATTTTTTTAGTTCAATCCATAAATCAATATCTTGAAAACCATCCTCCTTCAATGAATATTAATCTTATTTATTATTTTATTGATGGTTCACTATAATGTTATTTAACTTTGTGTCCCATGTTAGAAGCTCACCCCTCACAATCATTGGTCAAATGTATTACATCCAAAATATTTATGAAATTTAGTTCCTAACTCATATTTTTTCTTTGAAATATGAACATGAAAAGTATCAAGATCCCATCAACAGATCCCATTTGTACACACTGAGACTCTAAATCTAACCATGTTATCATCCACTTCTAATGATCGATGGATGATTGTTGTGTATATAATTAAGATAAATTCATCAAAATTTAGAAAAATACTAGAAAAATTATTTTACTTTTAGATCACAACTAAATTAAATCTAAATTTACATATTTTAAATAATATTTCCCCTAATGTATAAAAAACTAGAATCTATACACTTAGTTGGAAACTCGTTCTGTATGACATTGAAGTCTTATAAACATTGAAAGTTGTATGCCATATAAAAGTCATATTTCCACTAGATAATGTCCTTTGTGGAGATGAATTCATAATAGTGGATGCGGGAATTCATTTTGAAATTAAATTGAAATCATATTTGGTTATTGAGGATGTCTAATTTTTAGGAAAACGTTTTATAAAATGTCTTTCATGTCATACATGTTCCACAAATAAGATATGAGGTCCTTAAAGTTGTACATAAAATAATTAGGAAAGTCATACTCACGAAAATGCTATAATAAATGACTGGGAATTCTTAAAATTCTTCTCTAATGTCTTAAATATCATATCTATTTTTCATTGATCAACCATTAGACCAACATTCCATGAGAAACAAGAAACATAATATAAACCAATATTATCCTTATCTATTCTGTATTGTTATAAAAAAATTAAATTGAGCTATTAAATTATTCTAAACATTTACAATAAATATATATCGGTATATAGTTAGTTCAAAATTGAATAATATAAAAAATCATTATTTCTTCTATTAAAAACATCAATCTTATATTTTAAAAACTATAAAACATGAATGAATTTCCAAGGTTTTAAATAAATTTTTTGTTTAAATTTTAATTAAAAATAAATTTAAAATTTGATAATGTCAGCATTAATCACATCCGCACAGTTACGTTATTTGATCCCTAGAAAATAAAATTAATTCAACATACAAAATTTATAATCAATCTTAGTGACAAACAAATAATCAAGTAAATTATTAAAACAACGATTTATACATAATTACAATTTTCATGAATCCTCTATGAATTTAATGAACTTATCAAACTTTAATTTATGTAAAATTCCTCATTACATGTGTACAAACAAAATATATTTTATGTGAATTAATCATCTAAAATTTGGAACTATTATTTATTCCATTTTCTAATGATACCTATACTAATTCTCTATTTCTCACTTCCTGAATACAACTCAAATCTCATTCCAATAAGTAAATTTCACACTTATTCATTTTGTTTCAAAATGTCTCCCAAAATATAAATTAATTTTTTATAATTAGGAACATATTAAATGTACCTACTTTTGTTTCTCTGTGTAATAATTTGTAATATTTATGAAGCTAGGCATTGATTCAGTGTAGAATTATGGTCTTGGAGAGCCTCCGTGAAATGATTTTAAAAATATTAATTTTATTTTATCATGAAGGAATAGTTATTTTTAAAATGTGGAATTACTCTCAAGAGGAGTCTTGGATTGGAAATATGAAATCACAATTTGATCTCAAAAAATGGTGGTTACCCTATGAGTGATATAATCTTTTTCAGCATTGGGTGCCTATTTGAGGGCGAGTTGTAGGTTATTAAAAAGATATTTATTAATTTAATGAAATTAATTTAATACCCCCTCTAAATTTGGGCCCCGCGCATGGTAGAGGATGAGAGGATCCACCCATGTGATAGATGACTTGAGGAAAAACTGTTGTGCAGATGTGTCATTGATACCCATTTCTAACACTAGTCATCATGGAATGGAGTTAAAGCGGCTCTCGAGTATCATTTTGGACATGATGATTTTATGTTTCTCCACGAGGTATGTGAATATTTGTTTTATGTTTTAATACCCCTTTTAATGCATTGTTTTTAGGCTTTAGTGAACTATTACGACCATTTGTGATCCGATGGGGGAAAATTTGGGGTTTTGGTTCAAATTGGGGTGTTTCAGGTGGCTTGCTAAGATTTACATTTTGTAATTCACAATAAAATGTCATGTTGTACATGACAACACATTGTGTGTTGTTCTTGTTCATGGAATTTGATCATTCGGGGTGTAAAGATTGCTTATTGTGGGTACATGTCGAATTGGGAGCCTAGGTTGTGTGGTCAGGGACATAGCTAGAGATGTAATGTCAACAGAAATGGATGTGTGAAATAACATAACCAGAGTACCTGGCAATGGGATTGTTGACACATTGATGGGCTTGGGCCATGTTTAAGAGGACAGGTGGAAATAGTACACCATGTTGCTTAGGTTACACACCATCTTGAATACATGGATAGTTGAGCATTGTATGTAAGGATACTACCAGGGGCTCAGGATTGGAGAGGAATGTAATATACACCATGTAAACAATATATAATATCACACAACCATCCATTGGATGCCTCATAGTACCCAATCAGTTATTTGTGAGGGGTTGTATGCCATGCAGACCCCAATACACATTGTATGCCTTTTAGGGGGTTTCCTTCCCTTGTATCTCATTCATTGGGGCTCAGATTTAGGCCTTGGAGTATCCAGTCCTAGGTGGATTTCCATTACCAACGTTATGGTTGACTTTGTGAAGGCTTTGAATACATGATGTGGTGTAATTCAAGAATGACTTTGTGATAACGATACTTAATCATGATGGTGATTTCTATGGATCACTAGAGATGTCAGGGTATGTTCCACTAACCATTACCTCATGTTGTACATCCCTTAGAATCATTAAACATGTAGAGTAGTGCTCCCATGTTATAAATAATGGGTCCCCTAGATGTGATAGTCTTGTGAAGTGTGGTGTGATGTGTGTTTCACTCTTTCCAGTGATGTGTGATGGATGCTGGAGGTCAATTTGGTTTATTGTAGAGACTATGCGACAAGTACTCCCCTATCGTTCTAGAGTGTGGGTCACACATACCTCTATGATTTTTGGAAATTTAGTTCCTCTAACATATCCGGGTGCATGCTCTGCATCATCATTGTACAAAGAGAGTCGGTACTCCCATGCAATGAATGGATGTGGGTCCTCTATCGATAGAGTCAGTACTCCCCTATCGTATTAGGATGCAGGACCTCTATTCCATGGTCTGTACTACAATTCTGAGTTAGTTTTGAGGTCCCATTATCATTCGTCATTTTAGAGGGTGATCTCCCCTCTATCACTAGGGTGTGGTCCCTCCAAAAACATTGTTCAGATAAATCTAGTACCCCCTCATCGTACTAGGGTACATGTCCTCTATCCATGGAGGCAATACTCCACTATTGTATTATGGTGTAGGACTGACTTACATGATTCTCATGTGGATTTAGTCATCCCATGTCATAACAGGGTGTGTGTCCTCTTGAGGATTTGTATTTCCCAATTGTGTCGGGGTTCTTGTCCACCATTGTTGGAATGCAGGTAGAGTCGACAAACCATTATATACATAGTGCATGTCATCTATCTATGGAGTGGTACTCCCTCTTCTATAGTAGTTCTGAGAAGTGGGTCCTCCTTGTTATTTGGGTCTACCTCTTCTATGGAGCATAGTTAAAAATAGTGGGGCCCTAATCTTTTTATGTGTGATACATGGTTAGGAGTTTTTACTCTCATAGCTGTGGATCAGTGCTAAGGTTTGGGTCCCTATTTTGTCTCTCTTTTGAGAGCAAAAACATGGTACATAACCTAGTGTAGTGATCCTTTAATGGTGTGCAGTTGAAAGGGGAGGGCATCTCTATGTGGCATTTATGAGCTTGCACTGGCGGAAAGAAAGTTGTTACTTTGGGTTGGGTGCTAGGCCTTTATGTTTGACCTAGAAATAAGTTCTTAATGGAGTGTGTTCTATTGGATAGTTCAGTTAGGAAGAATGGACTCATGGAACGAGTACTCCTAGGTGAGATATAGATTTTATACATGAGTATAATCATTTTTAGTCTATGAGTTTCAGACCTCGTTAGGCATGGAGTCTGGGATGATTATATCAGTGTTTTTTTTCTGTGATACCTTATGGTGATGTCTCCTACCATGTTCAGCACACAATCTGATGGGGGTTGAAAATCGATGTATATACGAGGTGTGGTCAAGGTGGATTTTATCTGTCATTTTTATTTCCTCCTCATGATTTGTTGATAAGACTATTTACTTTTAGTTTATCCCTATAATTTTGAGTTTTTGAGGAACCTACAAGGTATTGTTATACATACTATTTCATGATATTTTATCATGATAGTAATTAATTTTCTAGACTATGGTCCTTTCAATGGAGTCCATGGAGGACCCAAATCAAGCAGATAGTAGATTATTATATAGGTATTGGTGTGTTCTGGTGGTTTAATTTGAGTGTAGTCCCCTAATTCAGAAAAGTTTGTACACTATTACAGTTTTTAGTGGGATTACATTTCTGCTTTTTTATTTACTATACATTTATTGTACTCTAATTTTGGGATATATGTATGCATGCAATTTTTTTCCATATTTATTATATATGTAGTATATTATTGAGATATATATTGGTGCATGAATACAGGTACCATATAATATGGCCACCCATATGACTGATATTTCTATTCTGTGCGAGTTACCAAACCTTAGCCTATTGGGGGTGGGCTTGGGGTAGTCAGGGATTAGGCCCCGGTGAGTTGGGAAGTAAAAAGGTGGAATCATAGAATTTTTTTCTACTTAGGACTCAAGTATATGATATTGGATTTAATTTTATGGAGATAGTGTTAACATGTTTCGAGATAGATTTTCAAGATAGGGAATCTTACGTTTTTATAGTGGATAATATATCCATTAACTTGGAATCAAATAACATGGTTGTTGAATCAGCACATTTTTGAACTGGTTCAAAGGAATGGTTGGTATATTCATCATATAGGACTTGGTTTTGGGTTCATTATCCTTTATTATTCATCAACCTAGATATAAACTCTATACATGGAGTTTCTTGATCCTTATTTTAGGATTTAACCATGATGAAATATAGAAAAAGGTTCTATGGTTGGATTGTGGGGATGATCAACCGAGTGATGATGCTTTAGTGTAAGGAACTAATTGTGAGGAAGTACAATTAGGTGATCATCCATTTGATACACCACCTATTTAGCAGTAGGTTGTGTCACAATTTCAAGAAAAGGATGCACAGAGGATGTGTGCGATGCTCGAGTTCAAGAGGTAACGACCACTAGGGTATTAGGTTTTTCCATACCAACATGTAGCTAATGACAAGCATGAGGTTGTCACACATGATTTTTGTCTTGTGAAGAAACCCCAATATTAGATTTTGGTCATTTCAGTGAGTCTTTTACATGGCTCAACTAGGATATGATGGTGTCTAGTGATGCATTCCCATGATGAGTTGATTGCCTCTTATATGGTGTTTGAGTTACTCTTCTGCGATGAGTATTATCAATCCATATTGTGATCAGTGTGTATCAATGAGATTCTACTACTTTAGAATGGTATAAATTCAATATAAGGGCATTCATATAGGTTTATAGACCATTCATGGTACACCTTGGATATTGTTGTAGATAAATTTTTCAGAGTGTGGTCCTTTGATTAGGGTCTCGACAAAGACTTCCAAGAATGTGTGGTCACCTTATACCTTCCCTATTATAGAAGTGTATTAGAGGGAGGTCTTTTGGTAGATAGCTTCTAGAATAGGTTAATGAGGATAGTGTCGGAAATGGTGTACATTGGATGATTATTATGTAGCGGCTGAAAACATCAATTGAGTGGATAACAACATAGGAGGCATACTCAATCCCAGACATAGACATGTGAGTCTATAGCGCAGGAGTGGTACCGAGGATCTAGCCAACTGTAGAAGAGGTGTTACAATTATTATTATTGGAAGGTGTAAATTGTATGATATTTTTTAACCATCCCTTTTTTGAGAGGTGTATAGTTTATGGACTTCCCCTACATAGGATATTATTCGATCATTGTGTTCGGCAAGATGGAGAACATGGAAAATGATAGGGGGAGGAGCATGAGGTGAAAGTCTATCTAAGATGTCGCCACCACCACCTCCAACATGGTCTGCACCAAGAACATGATGCTTAGGGATGAGGTAGAGGACAATTATCAACTATATATGCTTATGACTTGGTGGATCTGAGGATTATTAGAGGTACACTCTTGGTGATTTATACTTTTATAGTATTAGTGTTAGAAAATTTTCTGAGGTACTATATTCCCACCATAACATGCCAGAGGATTACCTATGGTGATGTGGGGCATCATAGGAGACATATGATAATATTATTTGGCATATATTGATACTCTAGAAGAATAGGGAAACTTTTCTCACTAATATGATTTATTGATACAATGTTAAATACATAGAGGTGATTCATTGATGCCTAAATTGCATATGTTGAGTTTTGGTAGATGTGTTTTTTATATTGTTTGTTTGAGGAGGGGTTTAATGTTGGAGTCGGCCTAGTGTTACTAGTGGAGTCCATATGCTCAACCCTTATAATGGAGGTTCTTATAGAGAGGATCAGTGTTGAAACACTTCTTTTGATGGTGTAATCTAACTCTAGGAGGAGAGTTCCTTGTATATAATATTTTCCTAGTGGCAGAGTGATGCTATATGATGATTCTACACTATGGATTGGTTTTCTATAATACATGGTCAGATGATTTTCATTACAGGGGGTGTCCATGTGTCATCTTGTGGAATGGAGTTTTCCCCTTGTTCTATTCATTATTTGTGTATGCAAGATGGATTAAAATGTACTGACGCATCTCATCTCAATGTGGATGATAGATTTCAATTTATGTTACAATTTGTGTCACGATTATGAGGTCATGTACCACCAGACCCTATGGCCATACATTGATTATTCTATTGATGTTTTCCACCTATCACAGCGAAGGATACATGTGGATACTTTGTTAAATTATGTAAAGCATATTTTTTCTAGAATTTGGTCGTGGTTTTCACAATTTGGTTCCCCTATGTTTTTGTTTGTAGACAACATAGGAAACCCTCGTCAAGCTCACTATCATGGGTGACCTAGTAGAGAGATAATTTTTTCTCCATGTTCCTAGGCTATCTATTTTTTTGGACCAAAATCATTATTCTGTGGAGAGTGTATCGACTATTGTTTTTTATGAATTTATAATATTTCTAGGAATATTTTTAAACATAGGCACTGAGTTATAGTGTGATTATGGGGCCCACAGGGCCTCAGTGTGATGATATTAAATATATTAATAATATTTTTTTACACATATGTAGTTTCTTTGAAATCATTTTTTAAATACAATTTGGGGTCATTGATTATAAATCGTAGACCCTTGTTGAGTTCATAAAATGGTGTTTATCCTAGGGGAGATATAAAATGTGTCCTTGTCTGGAGCTCGATTGAGGGAGACACTGTGGTTTGTTAATAATATAATGAGAAAAATTTAATAACCACCCTCCACTATTTGGGCCTCACACATAATAGAGGTGGATTGGACCCACTACCCAATGGTTGATTGGATGCTTAACCGAGTTAAAGTGGTGTCTTCATTCCACCTTTTGGATGATGATCAAATTTGGATAGAGTTGTTGTGGATCATTACTATAATTTTGGACACAAATGTTCATCATTTCTCCAATAGCTAGGTATATTTTATTTTTAAGACTAAATTACCATTTTGATGCATTTTTTTTGTTTTAGATCCTTATTATGTCTACTGATGATCCCCTAGGGGTATATCGATGGGTTTCAGTAGAAAATAGGGCAGTTAAGGGACTCATAGAGAATTAGCATTAGGAATTCCTGATCACAAGTCATATAGTGCAGGATCACATTCTATGTGTTCTTACTATTTCGGGAAGATGAAATTTCGGTGTCTACATGACTAGTATGGAGGGTACAAGATGTTTAGGGAACCCAAGTCATGTAGTATGGGACATAGATTGTGATATTGTTTTAAGGGACATGGTCAGGTGATAGAACACTGTCAGAGTGAATGGTCATGGGTTTTCAGACACATTGATGGGTTTAAGACATTTCTAATGGTACAATGGGAATGAAAAACCATATACTAGGGGTATGGGTCATGTTTAAGACACATCTAGATGATCCTTTATAGGATGGACACAACTAGGGGTTCGAGTGAGGTGAGGCAAGCCATATACACCATGTACACACAGTGTAAGAACACATGGCTAGAAAATATATACAATAGAGGACACAACCATCTATTTGATCATAGACACACACTATATGGAATCTTGTACAAGCATGTTCCATTCATAGTGTTTTCATAATAGTGTAACTCCTTCTACAAATATAAAATTTAGGACTGGGATTAGCCTATCCTGAGCGTTGTTCTGCATAGAATGTGATGGTATAATTTTAGGGGTCTTTATAGAATCTCCCAAGAATTATTCAAATAAGACACTTTGTAATCAGTGATTAATAATGGGGGTGATAAGGGTGGATCACTGGAGATGTAAGGGTCAGTACCCTTCTGTTTCACCTAAGTATGTGAGTTCCTTATACACATTAGGTAGGTAATATTGTTATCCCATGTTATCATGGAATATTTTCCCTATCCATGATTGAGTTATGGTGGGTCGTTTAACACATGTGTCACTCCTTCAAGCACTATGAGACCGATATTAGAGTTTGACATATTTTATCTGAGAGTTGAGGGGACTTGTAATCCATTGTTATACAAGGGTGGGGGTTTAATATACCACTAAGATCAGTGTAGATAGAGATCCCTAGTCATATCATGGCGAAATCTCTCTATCCTCAATGTATTAATTGAGTCGGTACCCCCTTATCATTCCTGGGTGTGGGACCTCTATCCAATGAGTTGGTACTCCCCTGTCATACTAGGGTGTGGGTCATCTATTTTAGGTTTAGTACTCCTTTTTTAAGATAGGGTGATGGTACCCATGTTGTTCATGCATTCATAGATGTATCTCCCCTATCACACCATGGTGTGGGCCCTCTATACTCATTATTAAGATAGATTTAGTACTCCCCCGTCATAACAAGGTGTGAATCCTATATCTATGGAGTTAGCACTACTATATTGTATTAGGTTTAAGTCTTTCCTTAAATAATGTTAAGGTAGAGTCGTTACTACCTTATCATATCATGGTTTAGGTCCTCTTAGGGTTAAGTAATCTTCAGGAATGTCAAAGTGTAGGTTCCCCATTTTTTTCAGTTAGAGTTTGAATTCCACTACACAAAGTGTGCAAGTCCAATATCAATTGAAAAATACTCCCCCATCTTGAGTAGTGGAAGGGAGAGGTTCTTCCATGGTATTTGGATCTCCCTTGGATATGGAGTATCATTACGTGTAGTGGGTTCCATCATATTTTAGGCACTACACCTATTTATGTGTTTGAACTCCCTCAGTCGTGGTCTTAAAAAGAGGTGTGGATCCCTCCATGATCTGTGTTTATAGTGGTTGCACATGTTTTATAGACCAGAGTTGTTCTCCATTGACTATGTATTGTGGGGGGAGGAAGGAATCGACTCATGGGTTCTAATGAGCATTAATAGGGCACACTACAGTAGTGATATGACCTCTGGTGTTGGGAACATGAGTTAGACTAAGAGTAAAGTTCCTAATAAAGAAGTTCTCTCATATGGGACATTTGGTTTGTATTAAATTTTGGAGTGAGTAATCGTGGGAGAGAAATGAATTTTAGCTTCTAATTGAATCGTGTAGCTAGCTATGAGGATAGGACCTCATGTGACAAGGATTAAGAGATGATTATATCTAGGTTTTTTCTTTGATTCCATTTGGTGATACCACATATCATGTTTAAAACACCATGTGGTTGGATCAATATAGACGTATATAGCCAAGGGTATGTCAAGGTAGAGTTTCTATATCCTTTGGGTTTCCTCTTCTCAATTAGTTGGGTAGACTCTTTCTTTTCAGGTGCTCCCTTTTATTTTTTAGGGTGCCTTCTCGTTATTATTATATTTTCCCATTCATGGGATTTTCCAACACATGTCGTGTCTTGTGAAGATGAGATTTCTTTTGATGGAGTACTAGGAGGACCTAAAGAAAGAAGATACTAGAGAGTTATATTGACTGAGGTGTGTTTAAGAAGTTCCATTTTAAAAAATTCCCCTCTTTCTGAGTAGGTTTGACACTATTACAGCTTTTTGTAGGATTTTATTTTTCACTTTATTATTTACAGTACTTATGATATACTATCAATGTTGGATAGATCTATGCATGTTTTTAATGGTTTGTTATCTCCTCATTATTTCATGGAGATTTATTTAGTTATATATGTACATGTAACATAGGTTAAGGCCACCAATATGAGTGATATTATTACTCAATTCTCGTCACCATCCGCTGGTGTAGAGACCCAACCGCATAAATCTTAGAGCTAGTGTCTAATAGCTTTACATCAGAATGATTACAAGGAATAAAATCCTGAATGAAAAAAATGTATAGTAGTATTAGTAAATGAGATACATATATGAGTCTTATATTAAAAATGAAAACACTGATTAGAACATAATTTTTTCTTGAGGATAATAACATTATTTCATCTAGTATAAACCTTTATATCATTCATAGTATGCTTCTTAGATTAATAGGAAAAGAATATATAATAAGGGTGAGATCAAATGTTAGAAATGTTAATTTATAGTAGATGGAATAATGAATCACTGCGAATAATAATTATGGAATGTCAAATAACTAGACACACATACCTTGTAATCAACAAACTGATAAGTATGTACATAAAAAATTTACAAGGTAATAAATAGAAACTATTGAAATTAAAATAACAAGATAATGAAAAGTAATTATGTCTAGGTATGAATTTAGAATCTTCTTTTTTTCCTTTGAATACGTTGAAAATTTTCTATATATATTTATAGAGCTAGGCGCTGAGACAGTGTACTATTTTGAGGCTTACTGTGCCAAGAATTAATATTATTAAATATATTATATATATTAAATATTTCATGTGTTCAACTTCATAAGGAAAATGGGATAACTCTTAAATGGTTCATCAAATCAAAATTATGATTCCAAATTTGTCTCTGGAATGAGGTGTTTACCCAAGGCACGACATAATTTGACTTCGCACAGGACGTTCATACCCCTCGATCGTTGATGATGTGTTTGATGAATTAATTCATTAATTATTTAATTAATTAGTTTTTTTAGTGCAAGAGATATGTTTATAAATGTATAACCCTTGAAAATGATTATAAGGACAAACCCCAAATTTCAACTATCTCCATAAAGTTCTTTCTTCAACATTCCACTAGCTAATCATCCCACACTATGAAAAATCTCTGAATCAAATCAAATCTGGATTCAATGAATGCAATGGCTTCCTTTGAATCGTTGATGGAAACATTCTTCATGGATTATTGATCCAAATTAAAGGTAGGACTCATCAATTGGGGTAGTTTTTACCTTTTTATTAAATAGTTGAGAGGATCCGTACAATTTCTGGGGTATATTCTAATTGCTGGTGTTCCATGTTCTCGTGTACATATATATAATAAACATCAATTTTATTATAATCTGCAATCCATGTTCTTGATCCGTTGGCCAAGAATTTATGGCTTTGATCAATACACCCTTGTTCTTCTGCCTTTATAATATTTTTTACTATACATTTGTAACTAGTTTGGTACCTGAATTCATTAATCGACTTTTCCGAGCAATACCGAGCATGATCGGACTACTGGATTCATGATGGAATGACAAAACCATAACAATTTATCAATAATTGAATTGAAATTGAAAAAAATTCCATCTAATAACTGAAATGAAAAAGAAATGTCTCCATATATATGTTAATTCAAGATATCATGGATGAATAATAACTAAATATAAATGAGATAAATGCATAATTATTTGAATCTATGTTTCACAGTAACGTGGAACCATTAACGTCAAGAACACACACAAGACTGTTTAAAATATCTAATAAAACTCATATAAGGATGCTATAAACAAACTCATTCAATGAAAATACTGATACATCAAGGGTTTATCTATAACCATGTCGTACATATATAATTAATTCCTCATATATCAAATAATCAATTTAACAATTTTCCTTATCAAATATCCATATGCAGTAGAGGATATATATTTATCAGTATTTCATCAAATAAAAAAATTACATTCAATGTAAACATCGTATGAAAATTGGTATAAAATATAGGAAATGAACATATCTATGTCAAATGATATGGACAATTAGTGTAAATTAAATGATAAATGATGATAGTAAAATGAATTCTTCATAGGGAATAACAATGTAACCAAAGAAGTAATTTTGAATATTATTCTTGGTCATATCAAAAATAAATCATTTAGTAGAATAATAATGTTAATATCAATATAACAAATCCCATTAGGAGTAAAAATTCAAAGTATTTTTCATTAATGAATAAAAAAACTATATAAATATCTTTTAAAAACATTCATGATGAAAATTTTCTTTTGGTTTTGAAAAAAATACTTAGATAATAATTTTCATTGAAAATTTTATTCGAAAACATTTATTTAAAAAGTAACATTTTACCAAAGAATCTGATGCATACAATAAATTAAGTAATAGAAATCCATATATGTTTTACGAGGTAAAAATAACATTCCTTTTTCAAATTAAAATGTTGGAAACTTCTTCATCAAAAAATTATAAGAGGACTCCTTTGAAATCAATATTTAATGAATTAAAGGATGAAAATTTATTTAATAAATCATTTCTTAAAGGATAAATAAAATTTTAAAACCTTTTTGGAAAGTAGGGGTTTTAAAAGAAAATATATTCTCCAACTAAAATGATAAATGATGATAGGTTTTTATAAAATAATTTTATAAAATGTTTTCAGTACTAACGAGAGGAAAAATGGTACCATTAATTAGAAAAAGTAATGAATAACTATATGAGAATAAAATGAGATGGTTTATTAGAAATTGATAATATAATTTACTTTGATTGAAATTATAGTGTAAATATTCCCAAACAAAAATAGAATAAAAATCAAACCCATGAAAATAATATAACATTTATGTAATAATCAATCAATGTGAAGACTATATATATCAATTATAAATCCGAATATAGAAGTTGAAGTACATAAATATTTATTAAAATTAATAATACACATAATCATAGAATATTAATAAAAATTAAAAATTTATATTACTATATGAAAATAAACTAGGATGTGGAATTATTTTCAACATGATATCTTTTTACTCAAATCCCCTCATATAAAATTATTATAATTAAAATTCAAAATACGATGATGAATGGATGAATCGTGATATTAAATGTCCGATTTACCATATATAGATCATATATAAGAAATTAGGTTCACAAAAATAATGTTATTATTTCAATATAATGTTACCAATCACAAAAAAAAGTAATATTTCAAATATAATCATTATGAACATTCTTGAGGGAAATAATCATTATACATTCTGAAGTGTCCCATAATGATTTGAAACATTTCAATAATATTCCCAATTTAAGAATTAAATTAAATTAATCTTAGAATATCTTTATAATATGTATATTCATTATATATATTTTGAAATGGTATTATATACACAATATAAAAGAAACTAGGTGCATAAGAACAAATAAGTGGCAACGGAATGTAAATTTTGATGAATCCCTTACCATGCATTTATTTATTTTTTGGTGATTGAAATTTAACATAGTATAATTGTTTTAAACATGTAAATATCTAATAAAAACTAGAATCATATTTATAATATCATGTATTAACTTCTTATATTTTCTTCTTACTCGTTTGATAATAATATTTCATTATTTTCTCTATTTTGGGTGGTAATTGACATGTTTTTTTAGTATGTTATAACAGGAAATTTGTGGATTATTTCTTCAGTTCATCATATAAATAATGTAAAACATGATATAAATAAAATATATATTTATTATATATGTATTTATAATAAGAAATAATATTTGTATAAATAAAATGGAATGCATTATTCATGGAGATGGTAGGTCGTATGTACTCATGAACAATACTTTCATTTCATTGTCATATTAAAAGAATGAAAATTAAAAGATATATATCTATATTATAATTAAAATATTATATGTATGTTATATATGTCATATAGGATTAAAAAATCATCCATTATATCTTCCATTTATATTTTGAACGAATCACATCACTTTGAAGGGGTTGTAGTCCATATTTCCATAAATGATGTTTTTTTACACAAAATGTAAATCATAAGGGTATGTTTTGTAAAGGAATTATATAATAATAAACAAAATGATAAATATCACCTATAAATAGTTTTTTCATCAAAAGTATCAACCATAATAGGTGGTAAATGAAAACGAATAACTTCATTTAGTGAGGTGGTAGTTTGTCACACACAAAAATGGTATGTTTGTTAAGCATTAATTGGAAGTGTGCATAATATTTGGTAGAACCATTAACATAAAAACATATTTGTATATTGAGGATAATTTTTATATATAATAATATTATATGTAGAACTGACGAAATAGAAAATTAAAATAAAACAAAAGAGTATGAAGAAGGATGTTACCTCTTAATTTGTTAATTCTTTTTGGATTGAACCAAAGGGATACCTTGGATGCATTTCTGAACATGGTGACGATCCTTGGTATTGGGTAGTAATTTTAATGAAATATATTTTTAGATCATGGTTTATCCAAATATTCATGATATGAGTGAGGAAGTGGGAGGAGAGGAGACCTTTTTATAGTGTAGGTGGAATGATGCTATTGTAAATTTTGGAAAAGGGAATTACAACCACATTTTTCCATTGAAATTGAGTAACATAAAATAATGTTGATAACATAGTGTATAGGGTCAAAACAATTCCATCCAATTGATGTATGACAAGTTTATATGACATTTGGGTCATAATATTTAATTTTTAGTGCTTTATGAAGCTTAGTTTCAACGTAATTGTTACAATTAATTTTAAATACTTTTACAAATTATTTTTGTAAAAACTAAGTTTACATTAATATAAATTATTTAATATTCTATATACAAATATTAAACACATTTTTCTAAATTCCAATCACATATTTGGCCGAAATTAATTTAAATTTAAACTCCCAGATAGGACAATAATGCTGGTTTTTAATATACAAAATTCCAAAAGATTAATAATTTTTTAAGATAAATTTCAAATTAAAATTTATTAAAATGAACTAAATAGATTTAATTATTATAAATTTGGTCTATTAAACTTTAATAAAATTTGATAATATTATTTAAAAAAATAAACAAATTATTAGTTAAATCATTTATTAATTAAAATTTAGTATTTTTGAATATTCATTAAAAAATGAAATGTGATAGAAAAATACAACAAATTAACTCTAAAATTATTATTATGTATATATATAAAAGAATAATTTTATTTTATATATAATAATTAAAGAATTTCAAAAAATAGGATTTACTATTGGTTTTCCATTAAAACGTAGCAAAAGTTCCTTTATAAAAATATAGGTTTTTTGTATAATGTTTTGTTTATTCTTATATTATACTTATAGAATATGTTGAATAAATAAAAAAATATTTTATTATATATATAACATATATATATTACATTAATATCACTCAATAATCATAATTACTTAATTTATTAGGATAAAACATCTTTGTTAGCATAAAAAAAGTTTTCAATACAAACATTCCCATTATATTTAATTGGTTATTATATTAATTTATATTAAATTAGATTCCTATGTATTCATTTTATATGTGTGTAAAATATATATTTTCTTTTATAATATTTTTTTATTTATAACTTATAATTTCACATCTAAGATATTTATTATAATAATATCTTAATAATATATTATTGGTTAGTAAATCATGACCTTGTATATAATGCAAGCCATTAAGGAAAATCATTGTTGTGTGCGATGTGTGATAACTCAATTTCTCATCCATTTAGATATATAAAAAATATTGATTTTATTTAAAATAAAAAATATATTATAAATTCTAAGGATATTTTTTTCCATTACATGATTGGTGTTTTTTTGTAATTCTGGATATCGAAAACAATGTTCTAACTTTAGATTGTTGAGGTGTTACATTCTCTCCACCATAATTAAAATGTTTCCTCGCAATTTAAACTCAATCATGGTGATATATTTTATGATATTTCCTTTATTTTAAATCCCACGTCATAAGAAGGGTTAATAATAAATCCTATAGAAAATAGAGAAAGACAATTACAAGGGTCACAAGGAATAACATATAACTATGTATTTATGTATGGGAACATGGCTAGACACTACAGATGCGTACATAGAGGAAAAGTGTTAATATTTATACGTAGTGATTGAGTTCATCAATTAAAAACAAGGGAATAACAAATGTAAAGCTGAGGGACTCAAAACCATAAAACAACGATGATTTATAATACCATCAATTCAACCAAAATTAATGTATTAGGGAAACAATTTTTACGATACCTTTTATAATGTTGAAAACTTATTTTACTGAACAAAAATATAAGAAAATTAAAATACATAATATATTTTCATCAACATAATTTTAACCTTTTTATTCTTAGATCACATTCCATTTAATCCATTACATCAAGAAATGTATATCCAAAAATTATCATTGATGTTTAAAGAAATAAAAAAAATTAACAGATTTGAGGCCTATAAAAGGGTGAAATGTCTACCAATTTTATAGAACTATTTTCCAACGTCAGTACGTATAATATATTAGTATATAAACATAAAAAGTAACACAAATGGTTCATCATGAATATTTATTCATCAACTTGTTTAACTAAAAACAATAATATATTAACTTAGATATTTTATGAGTCTGTGGTTAGTCTGAAACCCTTATCATTATTCGGTCATGGGATCAAGTACCGTGGCCTTTTAGAAATAGATAAGTTTTGACTTGAAATACAAGATGTCCCTTTCTAAAGGTTATTGGCTCAAGACCAGTGGATTTTTAAAATTAGATGGATTTTTACCTAGCATACAAGATGTCCCTTTCTAAAAAAACATTATTTCAAAAATAACAATGATAAAAATCGTAGATATAAGGTTAATCACTAATTATTCTTTTATCAATGGTTTTAAATAAAACCTCGTTATATAAATACTTCATCCATTATTTCTCAAAATAGGCTATTCTTGGGTATATGGTTTAATATAGTTCATTCATTAATATTATCTATTCGAATCCATTATAAATGATTGTATGGAATATAATAATTATCCAAAGAATATCCCCTTAGATTGTCAAACTAGGTGTGCAGTATGGACCGTTGTCATGAAATAGGTTATTCTGAGTAAGTCCCAATTCAAATTTCCAAGGTTTTTAATCTTATGTACATCTATTCGAGAAAAAATCCTCTTTTATTATCCATAAATGTATGTATTTGAAGGGATACCACATAATATATACATTTATAACAGTAATAGGATGTTCTTTTATACTTAACCTCATTTTCTACATTAGGTTTATGTTCATAATGTATGATTTCTTAAATCGAGTTCCTAAGCTATCTGCTTAACTTCCTTAGATTCAAATTGTAGAGACCCAACCCCAAAAATCCCATATCTGGTGTTTACCACCATTATATTAGCACGATTAAATGGAATCAAATATTGATGCACCAAAGAGTTTAGTAGACTTATTAAACCTGAAACATATATTTGCCATGTATTACTAATTACTACAAAAATTAAAATATTTTTTCCTTTTGAGGTTAATTACATTATTCCATCTAGTATATCTTTTCATATATTTCATTTCATTCTTCTTAGATTCATATAGAAAAGAAACACAATAAGGCTGACCTCAAATTATTAGTATGAGTAATGTATAGGAGAAACAATAATGATTTAATGAAAATAATAATAATTTAATAGTAAATATTTTAACACACATACCATTTAATCAACATATCTAAGAAGGATGTTTATAAAAAATATTGAAAGGTAATAATTAGAAAAAAATCCCATAGAAAAAAATAGTTGTGGAAAATTCAAAATGGATAGGTATGTAACCCAAACACCTGACATTTAATGAATGACTTAAAAATTATATGTATCCATAGATATAACAATGAATGATATCATGAATGAATAATAAATAAAACTAAATGAGGTAAATATATAATTATTTTACACCATGATTACTTGGTATATTGAATGATTTTTATCAAGACCTGTCACAAGATGGATTAACATATCATGTAAAAACCCTTCTAAGGAGGCAAGCTAACTAACTCATCCTATGAGACTATTGAAGCATCAAGGGTATATTAATAAATAGGCCCCTACCTTGTCGTACATGACCAAAGAAATCATCATATGTTGAATAATAATTTTAACAATGTGCCTTGAAAAATATCCATATGGATTAGATGATATATATTTGCCAATATTACCCCAAATTATAAAATAATATTCAAATTGAACACTGTATAAAAAATGGTATAAATTTTATGAAATGAACATATCCATGGAAAATTATATTATGGTAAATTAAATGTTCAATGATCATAGTAAATTGAATATATCAAGGGGACTAGAAATGTAATAAATGATGTGAATGTGAATAATATCCTTCGAAAAATAAATCATAAACAATTCAGATTAAGAATAAGGATGGTACCAATATAAAATTTCCCAAGTGGAGTAAAAACAAAGTTTTTTTTGTCATTGATGACTAATAAACATTGGAAACTTCTTTAAAAAAAATTTTGAGGATAGATTTCATTTTAAAAAGCCCATTTCATTGAAAATAATTTTTCACAACATTTTATTTAAAAATTAAATATTTTAACTTGAAAGGTAATCATAAAATAAATTATGATATGTAAATATAAGCATGCCATATATGGTAAAATGAATAATCCTTTTGCAAAGTTAAAGGATTGAAAATTTTATTGAACATAAAATGACAAAAAGATTCCTTTGAAAACATTCATAAAATAAAAAAGGATAAAATTTACATAACAAATCATTTTTTGAAAGGATTATATATGCTTGAAAAACTTTTCAGAAAATGAGGTTTTTAGAAGAAAATGAGTTCTCCAAATAAAAATCTAAATGATGTCTGGTTTTCTTAAAACCCTTTTCTCAAACTATCTATGTATTAAATAGTGGTAAAATGGTTATATTAATTGGAAAGGTCATGAATAACCAGAGGAGGATAAAATTTAATGGTTTCTTATAAAATGATAAGAAAAAATTATTTTGATGGATATAAAACTGTATACAATTTCGATGAAAAAGATAATGTAATGTAAAACCATGAAACAATTATAACATAGATGTTAAAATTAATCAATGTGTAGATTATGTGTATGATATATAAATCCACATATAGAAGTTTAAATACATAAATTGATGGTAAAATTATTTATACTCATAATCATAAAATATTAATGACAACAAGGATGAAATATAACCCACTGAAAATAAATTGGGTTATGAAATTCATTTCCACATGGTAGCTTCTAACTAAAATCCCCTTAGACAAAGTATTTATAATTGAAAATAAAGAATAGAATTATGAAAAGATGAATCGTGATATTATATGTCTAATTGGAAGAATACAAAGAATTTATATGAAATTATTTTCACAATAGTAATGTGATTATTTCATGATAACTTTAACAATCAAAAAGGGAGTGAGATTGCAAAGATAGTCATTAAGAACATTCTTGAGGGAAATAATCTTTAAATATTCCAAAGTGTCTCATACCACTTTGATATATTTGAATCATAACACCCATGAAAGAGTGCCATTAAATGAAACATATAAAATCATTATAATAATTATATTCTTGATATGAAAAGTGAAATGGTAGTGTATACACCATATAAAAGAAACTAGGTGCATAACAACAAATTAGTCTCAAAAGAATGTAAATTGAGATAAAATACCATATGTTGTATTTCCTTTTTCGGTGAATTACCTTCAACTTCTTATATAATGGTTTTAAAAATTCCACTAACAAATACAATAACCATTATCATTTTTATAATATAATATATTAACTTCTAATAATATCTTATTACCTGTTTGATGTCAACCATTCATTACTTTAAAAAATTTCGGTGTTCAATGCCTTGTTTGTCGACTATGTTTTAAATTCTAAATTTTTATTGATCTCATAGTTTCATTATCTATATAATATGAAACAAAATGTAAAAATAATATATAGTATTTATAAATGTTTTTATAATAATCCATAATATTTAGAGATATGAAATGGAAGGCACCATTTATAGAGATGGTATGTCATACCTAGGCGTGGACACTACATTCATTTCTCTATCATATTAAAAGAATTAAAAGAATATGATTTATATGAATATTATAAATCCGTTATTTTATTTATCTCAAATATGTCTTATAGTTTTAAAAAACATCTTTTATACATTCTATGTATAGTGTGAATGAATAATATAGCTTTGAGAGGGTGGTAGTCCACACTTCCACAAACAATGTTTTCATATTTTTATAAATTGAAATCATAAGGGTATATTTCATAAAATAATTACATAAGAATAAATACATAATAAATATCATAAATATCATATTTAAACATCGTGTCTATCATAAATCCCAACCATAAGTGGTGGTAAAGGAAAAATGAAAAACATTATTTTGTGGGGTGGTAAATCTTTATACAAAAAACGGTATGTTCGTTACCCATTATATAGATATGTATGTAAGTATAGGTAAAACCATTAAAATAAAAACATATTAGTATATTTATGATACTGTTGGTTTATTATAATAATGAAATAAGTATAATTGAATGATTGGAAATTGGAAATAAAACTATAGAGTTCGAGAAATGACCTTACCTCTTAATCTGGTTACTCTTTTTGTTTGAACCAAAGGGATTCCTTGGATGGATTTATGAAAAATGTGAGTCTTTTACGGTTATGGGAGAAATTTTTAGGAGCTATTTGGATAGATCATGGTCAATCAAAATTTTCTTGATAAGTATGAGGAAGTGGGGGAGAGGAGGCCTTTTTATAGTGGAGGAGGACTAGTGCACTTATAAATATTGGGAAAGGGAATTCCACATGTGTTTCTCTGATTGAAAGTGGATACCATAGTGGAAAATGTCTATAAAATTGAGGCAGGGACTCAAAATGGACCTCAAAAGGATTTTTTACAAGTTTCTATGTCTCTTGGGCCTTTATGATTAATGTTTATTCCTTTGCTAAGCTTAATATCACCTTAATCATTGTATTTAATCTCAATTACAGTAAATAATAATTTTGGATAATAAATATTTGGAAATAATTATATATTATATACTAATCTAATCAAAAATAGTTAATCAATTTTTCTAAATTTAAATCACATAAGTGGCATTAATTAATTTAAATTTAATCCAGTAGATTTGACGACAATGCGGGATTTTAATGTACAAACATTCAAAGTTTTGCTATGTTTTTATGTTCATTGTCAACTTAAAACAGATTCAAATGGAATACATTGAAATAATTTATAACAAAACATCTTATTTAACAATAAAATCAGTTAAAAATATTATTTATCGATATAAATAAACGATAATAAAAAATTGGTATTGAACTAACATTCAAATATGTTTTCAATATTCATTTAAAAATATAATTTCATTTAAAATTACCAAAAATTGACCCTAACCTAATTTTTATGTTCTAGTTTCAAATAAGAAGCTTATTTTGACATATATATTTTATAAATTTAGTAAAAATTGGATTTAAATAAAAAATTATCAATTAAAAGGTGGTAAATGTTCCTTTAAAAAATATATTATTTTATGTTTAATAATGGGTTTATACTTATCGTATGCCTATCAAATATGTTAGATGAATTAAAAAAACATTTTATTGAATATAATATATGTATTTATATATATTACAATAATATCACTCATTGTTTATAATTAATTTAATTATTTTTGGGTAAAAAAGCTTTCTGAGCATAAAATAGATTTATAAAAAAATCATTCCCATTATATTCAATTTATTCCACTAATAGAAATAAGATATATAGAAACGATTTTGGGGAAACTGTTGGTATAGTTCACTTATTCGGACCGATACCAACGGTTTTGGACAAACCGTTGGTATAGGGTCTCTATTATTGGCCATAGAGACCCAATACCAACAGTTTCCCCAAACCGTTGGTATAGGTCTGCCCTATACCAACGGGTTGTCCAAAATAGTTGGTATAGGTCCCAAAATCAAAGAATCTATACCAATGGTTTTGAGTACCGTTTTTATAGTGACATGTATTTTTTATGGAATCATCTTACAGAGAACATTAAATAAATCAAAATTTAAAATATTTATAATTATAAATATATATATTTATGAAATTATGATCACAAAAGTCAAGGTATGTTACTAGTTAGGTCGTCCAATCATAAACTTCAGGTACTGGGATCAAAACCAACCGAATTCTTATTTTTTGAAATATATGTACCAACGGTTTTATGGAACCGTTGGTATAGATTTTTCATATTACTTATACCAACAGTTTTGAAAAAATATTTTATAGACCTATCCCCACGACTTACTTGGTCACGATTCTCCAAACCATTGGTATTGTATATATGAACATTTTGGAGGCCTATACGAATGGTTTAAAACTGTTGGTGTATGGTATATTTCTAATAGTGTTCTTATATTCATTTCTAATTTATTGGTAACCGATTTTTTTATTTTGTATTTGGGTAAACTTTATATTTTCAGGTGATTTTTAATACTATTCATAAGTACTAATTTTATTTAAAGGATATATCATAAAATTATATTTTAATAATATATTATTTTTAAGTAAAACATGGTATTATATGTAATAGAGGACATTGAAGAAACACTTTGTTCGGTATGATTCATTCTAACTCAATTTCAAATGCATTAAAAGCTATAAAATATATATATTTTTTTAAAATAGAAATTTTTTTATAAATTACTAGGATATTATATTCCCTTATGTGACACCCCAACTTTCTAATTTATTATTATTATTTTTTAATTTATTTTAATATTTCTGGGCATCGCGTTCTCGTGTTAAGGATCGAGTTGGGACCTAGTTTAAAAACAATTCTGACATTTAATGTTTATGGTGGGTTTCAGACCCGTCCAGGGGCACTGCATGGTTAGAAGTGACTGTGTGGTCACCCTATGTGCATGTGCGGGTGCCCCAGCGGACTGCGTTGAGGCGCACAATGTGCTTGTGCGTTTTTTTGTCATACGATGAGCGCACAGGTACCCAGTTTTCAGAATTTTATTATTATCTGGTATATGTTTTAAAAAGAATAGTTGTTAACAATAATAATAGTAATATTATGTTGTTGTTGTTATTATTATTATTATTATTATTATTATGCTTTATATTATTATTATTACTATTCTTTATGTTATTATGGTTATTATTTTAATCATATTTTATTTTATTATTATTATTATAAGATAAAATTAAAAAGAAAAAAACCAATACCCTAGGTCTATCTAGCTTCCCATCAATTTCACGCCGCATTCTGCCCCCACTCCCCTCCCTCCTAACCACGACGCTCCCTCCCCCCATTTTTCGTACCCCGGTCATGCCCAGCAGCGCCCCATTTTCGAGCTTCTCCCTGCAACCCGGACATGCCTAACCTTCTCCCTTGTTGCGCCTCTCCCTCCAAGAACCCCACATTTTCCCATGAGACCTGCTTCCCCGAAGCCATGTGCGATGCACACACCTTCCCTTACCTGTCGCATGGCCACCCCTCCCAAGCTCTCACCCTTTGGCGCCCTCAGACAGCCTGCTCGCTCGCATCTCGGACTCACGTCCCACCCCCTCTCTCTCCTGAAGTCCCCTGCACCCTGCTCCCACTCTGCATGAGTAAGTGACTACCCCCTTGCCCCCACAGTCTGACAGTTCCCCTCTCCTCCTGTCCGGTGACTGCCCTGCTACGGACCACTTACACCTCCCTCAGCCAGCCGCTGGACTACTCGTGGCCTCCCTTCTCTCAACCCTCCTCAGCCAGCAGATCGGTTTGTCAAAACTACCCTATCTAATCCCGGACAGTACCCAGCAGTACGTCTGGAGAACCAGCCCGCTGTGTTGCCCAGAACTACCAACCAGGTAAGTTCTCTTCTGAATTGTTGTTCTTCCTTTTTGGTATAGTAAATGGTATACATTTCATGTTGTTGTCCAATAGGCAAGAAATTGATGTTTCATGGTGAGTGTTGGAGTCTTCTGCACCCAAGGTAGGTGGATCCGCGTATAACTATTGTTTGATAAATTAATTTGCATGTCGGATTATTTTATCATGTACTTCCATTAATTATTTTGGTGAATTGTTAGTTTATGTGATTAATTTATTATGATAATGAGTTTATAAATGTGTTCTTTAGTATCATTTGTTTGGTGTGAAAGGAATATTTAGAGTGATCGGTGTGTTGTTGGTAAAAAATGAGTTTTTGATTAAGTATATGTCAATGTTTTTTTGTTGTTTTGGTTCTATGTTTTCAAAAGGGGTTTTGGGATGTTTGGTTTGTGTGAAGTTTATTTTTTTTAAATGAACTTGGTTTAAATTTAATATTTTGTAGCCTGCTCATGGGAATTATGGTATGTTTTTATGGAAGCCAGTTATGTGCTGTTTAACATTTTTTTATTAAATTCTGTAGTTTTCCATTTTCACTATGCAAGTGGGGCATGTTCTGGTACGGTGTGTTGCGAGTGCGCAGTTAATTATAAAAAGTGTTTTGAAATGGTTTTTGGGTGTGTAAAACTGTGAGATACGTTTTAAAAGATGTTTTATAAATTTTGAAGTGGTTTGGTAAATAATGTCAATGGTGTGAGTTTTGATTCCACAATATGTCGATGTGGTTCTTTCGAATTGTTGGCTTTTTAATGTTTTCAGTCCTTGTTTGTGTAATTTTAGTCACTGTGTGTTGCTGCAGCGCATTTGCAAGGTTACCTCGCGATATTGTGGTCACCAGCATGCTCTTGCTTGTGCGTCTGTGCGAGGCGTGACGCGCCATTATGTTTGGACTACGATCTGAGGTAGCTCCCCTACTTCACTCACCATTAAATTTAGAATTTATTAATTGCTTGATGATTTATTAATTTTAATAAATGAAAAATAATATAAGATAGTTAATTTTTAAATAACTATTTGATGTAAAAATAGCAGTTTATTTTTATATACGACACTTAAAACATTTTCATGACGAGCGGACACCCAGTATTAAAACAGTGCCCATTTGGCCATTGAACATAATTCATCGAATTTCAAATGTATTTCTAGTTTTAATGATAAATGATTTTTTCTGATCAAGTGTTTTGGGTTTTCTCAAGAAATGAGGTTTTTCATTAAAATTGGTGATGACTCGTTTGGAATTTTAATAAAATAAATTATTTTAAAAACCCCACATAGGGGTGATATTTGGTGTGTGTTGATTTAGTGATCTTTACGTGATGTTTGTGCATCATGATTGATTGTTTTACATTGTGGACACACCCCTTTTTATTGCTTGTATTTACATGGGAACTTGGCATAGTGAGTGAATCTTCTAAGAACGATTGTCGCACTAGTTTAGATTACACACTAGCTAAGGGCCCCATAGCAGGGGAATACTGAGTAAGTAATGCTATGGGGATTGGGCCCCTCATTTTGGCCATCTAGGGCTATACCGAGCGTTAGGGCGTTGTGATGTCATCAAGTTAGAGCATGCTTTCAGGATGAGTCACATGTATGGTATGTTTTGGATTGTTCACGATATCCTAGGTTCGACCCATGTTTTTATTGGGTGTTTATTTGTATGAGTCGGACGGTTGAGAGGTCTAGTTGGGTTGTTGGCCCATGTGTGACACTTTTTTCCATTACCCTTAGTGTGTGTTGTATGTTGAGTGTAGTTTTCCTTTTGACTAACAACAAAAATTAGGATTTTTAAATTGTTCGCAAATTTTTTTTAAAATTGAATGCATCTGTTTCTTTCAACACTAAACGTTTTTTAAATTAAAAGGGGAAATGGGTTGTTACTTGTTTTAGAAATGAAAGTGTTTGTGGAAACCTATATTTTATATAATTTAGTTCAAACATAGAATTGATAAATTTTTTATTTATTGGATGTGCATTGGGAATAGAATTATCGGGCTATCCAACTGAGTTTTAATACTCACACCTATAGTGTTTTCATGTTTTTATTTTTTTTCTGGTTCCAGCTTCATATTTTCTCCTTGAGTGATGTTGGTTGTGGTATTGGAGATTGACCCACGGGGTCACGTGGAGTTTTGTTCATGGTCAGGTTAGTAGAATTGTTTGTTTTTTTTTGACTTTTCTCTTTTTATATTTCAACTGTTTAGTTTATTTTATTTTGATCCAAATCATTCCCACCTATTTAATTTTGATGTCTGACACTAGTTTCCAGCCCGTGGGGATCGGGACAGCCCCTCGGGCCATTTCGCGGGCTGGCTCGGATGACCGTTTCAGGGTCGACCCGGGTTGGTTCGTGACACCTTACATGTTTGGTGTTGTGTTTTATACACGCTATCGAATACAATTTCTTGACTTTATATTGTTGGGGTGAAACACATATCCCATTGGAGGTGGTCTCGGGGATAGACTTCTATTGGGCCCCTTTGGGTCTGGTCATGATAATGAATATTACCCTCATGTTTTTTGAAAAGTACATATCCAAATTATGATGGATTTTGTTACACACAAAAATTGTGATAAACTGTCTTATAACATCTTATGGGTTCCCTATTTCCCAATCACTCATGTTTCAATGACAATATTTTATTTTCTTTTGAGTTTGATCCTTTCACAGTTATTTTTCAAAATTGTATATTTTCCATGAATCAAGATCAAAATTTTTGTTTCCTCAAGTTATAATATTGATCTACATTTTATTATATTCTATTTCACTCTTATATATATTTTAAAAACAAAACATTTCCTTTAACTAGTGATAAAATAAATTTTAAAATCATCTGGTTTCAAAAATTCTTAAATAGATGGGCGTCTATAAAACTATAATGACATTATTTACTAATAATGATATATTTGAAATACAATTTCCTATCCCAAAAACAATGATAAAATTAAAACAAAAATATTAATGTTTAATTTAAAAATAGAATATGAGAAATGTTTTTCTAACTTTATTTAATTTTATTTGAGGCCAAAATCACAAAAACACGTGAGATAGAAAAAACTACTCACATCATAGGAACTTTTTCGTCCCACCCACACTAATCTCATACCCAACATCCAAATATTCCAACCATGAATTTATCATGAAATAATAGACATTAAGAGATTTAACTTTTATAGTATGAGGGATATTAAAAAACTAATTATTCTTTTTTTAAATGAATTCAAGAGGATTTGAGAATCCACTATTGGATCCTCCAAAAAAGACTCTTTTAAACATATTTAGGTGTTTTATATTCACCTTAAAGGGTTTTTTATTCATATCCCTTTGATCTCATCTTCAATAAATCGAAATATAATTGGGTATAGAAATGGTCTAGTCCAACTATAATGAATATTGTTTTTCATCTACTAAAATCAAGAAGAGAATCAGATCACATTATTTCTTACTGGAAAGTTACTTTTTTTAATCAGTCTATGATTGGTGTTACTTTTATTTACACGTCATGGATTTCTGAAAAGCTTTTCTTCTCATCTCTTCTAGTTCTACCATTTATATTTTACTCTTCTCTTAATATTTTCTGAATTTTACATTCACTATTTCATAGTAATATATTATTTTCTTCTATATATCATCATAAAAGAATAAAAAAATTATAAATCCTTATATAATGTGGCATCCCTCATAATATTTTGAAGGAAGTTCTATATTTTTGTAGTGTATCTTCCAATTTCATTCGTTGGTCCTTCTTGTTGGGACATAATATCCTTTGTAAGATACAAATTATTTAACTTTTGGATACCTAATTATTCCCATTTTCATGTGGGTGGTATGTAGTGAATGTGTCATTTAGATCAATATAATTCTTTATAAGAGATTCCATGCTATGTTTTACAGGAAAAATTAATTTATCACTAATTATTTCCCTAGGCACTCTAATCCATGTAAATATATTTTATCTTAGAATCTAAATAACTTCTCTTATGTCATCAGATCAGGTTTCTTATGCTTCTTTCCATTTACCATCATACTCCAATAGATGTATAATATGGAAAATATAATATAATAAATTATGGGGAATTCAAATCTAATCCCTAGAATTTAAATATTTCTCAAAAATTAATGGTTGTTGTGGTAATTCCCCATATTTTAATAATTCGCCTAGAAAATTATTTGTTGGCCCATGATTTTCAAAATTAATCTGAGTAATTAAAAATATATCCCCAAGATAAAGAATATTCGTAAACCTTTCTAATTATTATTTTATTTCCAAAGTAGCATTCATATATAAGTGTATGATAAAATATAATCACAAATTTTACCACTTCCTCTAGGAAACATCTATGAATCACTCGCTCACTATAAAAATATCATAAAATAAGAGCCTACTTAAAATAGTTTAGGGACCCATTATTTATTATAAGAAATTAATTTTTATAATTAAAATATCATCATATATAATAATATAGTATAATATAAAACACATGCACTTGGTAATATGTTTCAACCTAATTGTTTTTCAATAAAAATAGATATCAATTTTCACAATGACTGTATTACAATATATTTACAAAGATAGAATATTAAATTTCAATTTAACATTAAAAATCATGAAATAATATTTTATTCAATATAAATAATAATATGGGGAATTAATAAAAAGTAATAAATCAAACAAAAATATAAATTACATAACCTTGAATTCCCAAATAGAGATAACTCATTTTTTAAAGAATATAAACATAATGTGATGTGTTAGGAATAAGATAGATATTATCAGGGGAAGTTAAATATATATTTATTAAAAGTACTTAACAATAATTTATGGTAATGGTAGATTATATATAAGGTGTAAAATGAAAAATGACAATTATTACTTTATTATTACCAGACTATAACTAACCCATTGTATTGTGAGCATTATATAATCATTTGTATAATAACAATATATAATAGAATATAGAAATTCATATTTATAAGAATATTCAAAATTTTGAAAATTTTATTTTTATTATGGAAGAATATTTCTATATACTCTTTATTAATAAACATGTATGATAATATAAAAATTGGGACCCCAAAATGTGAATAAATAATGTTTTTTACATAACAAAAAAAATTTATTACAAATATGTAATTTTTATTCAAATTATTTATTTTTTATACCTAGGAATTTATATTGATCAAAATGAATATATATGTGAAATATGAAAATCCTAATTAGGTTTTCTTGAAATTTTTATAATATTCTAAAATACATTTTTTGTCACTGATATTAAAAATTATTGTTTTATATCTTTAGAATGTTTTGTAAATTCAAAAAAATCATAAAATGATATAATAATAAATATAATTGAATCCATTATAAATATATGTTATTTTATTAATATAATGTTTTTCATGTATTGTAATTATTTTCTGAAAATTAAAATAATTTTCCAATTCCTAAATTGAAAATATTGTATCGAAAATAGTATTTTGTATAAATATGATATTCACATGAACGATGAAATATCATTAATTTTATTTGGGTTTTATCATGTGTTAATTGAAAAATGAATGGAATAAATGTTAAAAACCATGAACTAAAACCCCTGGAGAATCAATGATTTTTAGTTTTTGACAACCTAAATTTAGATGGCCTATATTAATTAATTAATAACCATTTTCCATATTTTTCAATAAATATCCACAAAACAACTCAATTTTGTTAAACAACAAGATCATTCTCACATATTACACTCTCATATTCTCCCATTATATTAATTATATAATCTCTAAATCACTCAATTAATCCACCCTTGAAGGTTTTGAAGTGATATTCAAGGTATTAGATTCACTTAACATTTCCTTCTACTCTAATACTACCATTGAAGTATGATTTCTTACGTTTAACTTGTTATAATATATTAATATATAAACTATTAATTATTTTTATTATAATTTTCTAGAAATTAGTTAATTCAATTACATCTCATTAAAACCATTATGTTAGAGATTTTGTACGTATGTTAAAATTATGATAACATTCCTTAGTATTCAATAATATATATATATATATATATTGTGAATATATAACAATACTCAAATTCAATGATATAAATTTTATATAATTATAATTTTTGGATTGCGTATTTAAATTCATGAAACACACATTTTCTTTTCATGGGATATGAATTCTAAATGGATCAAGCTGTTAAGAACATATAAAATCAATGATTATGTAACACATTCTCATTCTATAGGATTTATTGATGAAATGTTTTATTATTATATATAATCTGTTTGTGGAAAATAAAATTAGAAATATTATAGGTGAACCTAGATAAATCTATAATGAAATGGTATATGTTTTTAGCTCATGACATACCATGTATAGAGTGTAGACAGTAATCCTAAAAAAAATTATGTTAATTTCTTCGCAGTTAACATCCACATATTTCGATGATGTCACTTTTATATTGTTTCCACATTCCTTTGGTGCTTTGATCATATCATGCAAACGTTTTAACACCATGATTTCATGTTAACATCCTATTTAATCTTTCAAGGTATATATTTTAACTCATATATATCATGGTTACTTTTACTGATCTCTTACTAGATTTTATATACCATACGTTATCATTTTTAAGTCATAAGGATATCTTATTTCTTAGTATGACATCAACAGAAATTAGGAGGACTTTTTGGATATTTGAAATAATTTTTTCATTTTTAATTTTTGTTAATGGTTTATGTTTCCAATTTTCCAAACACACTAGACCTGCATATTTTTTTTCTAGGTTTCTATATTATCATGATTCAATGTTTATTACATTATAATCTAGAAACTGAACCAATAAATATAGAGTTATATTTTTAATGTATGATTATATATCTAAACCATTAGGAAAAAAATGAAAATTATATCATTGTTTAAAAAAAAATATATAATATTCTCATATTTTACATAGAACTATTAATACTAAATATGTTTTCCAAGGGAAATATATAAGAAATATGGTGATCTATAATGCACAGTAATAGAAAATAAAAGTAAGAATGATACATATCAGAAAAAATATATAATGACAACATAAAAGGTAATATTAACATGGAATAAAGTAATAAAAAAGGTGATATAATATGATCATATAATTATTTTAATGTGGAATCAATAAAAATATGACAACGTAAGGATAAATCGAGGCTTTTCACTATGACATCATAATATAGTGTGGTTTGGATAACTTCATGTGTGTCGTACATGTTATAAAAGTGATGAAATCATTACCCAATATGGTTGTGTTCTATAAGGGTCACCTTTCGTATGTATAATTATATATGTATCTCATATAATATATATCATAAAAAATTGTTTCATTAATAACCCAATGTGAATGAGAACATGTTTCATATAATAGCCATTATGTTCATATTATTTAAATTGGCATGCTCTTTTCATCATTCTAAACCCATGGAAAGGTATTCTGAGTTTCATACAAACAAACCATGATAAATTATGTATAATAATATGTAAATTAATGACCTTGAATAAAAATAATGTTTTTATTCACTATATAATGGCATGGCATGGAAAATAAATTAAGTATTTCAGCAGCATATTAAGTATACAAAATGGAATAAAAATTGAATAAATTAGAGGAAATTGAATTATATAATTTTGGAGAGAATCAATTGGAAAAATAATGAAATTATTAAATTTCATGATATAATAAAATTTAAAATTAATCGTAAAGACTATAATGGATTCCCTCAGCTACATGGAAAAGTTAAGTGATTCCCTTACCTTAATTTTGACCTCCTAAGACTATATGGGTGATTCCTAAAGAACATTAGGGCTTCTATAAAAATAATAATTAGGGGAAAATAGTGGGAGGTATATAATAATGGGAATGAGAGAAAATGAGATAGGATGGAGAGCATAGAATTTATAAAAAATTAAGATAAATATTTTTTAATTTCTAAATATCATCCTTAGAGAATTTAAATGTAATTTTTCCAAAAAACAGCTTTTAAAATCATAGATTTTATTTTAGAGTTTTAAAAGATATTTAATGGTTTGGAAAATCATTTTAATTCCTTAAAATATGTTACATTTAATTTATAATTTTTTCTAAGGAATTATTTATTTTAATTTTTATATAACTATTACATATTCATATATAAATCTATAGAGCATAATGAAGCTATAAATATTTTCTTACCAATCACTGTAAAATAATTTTTTTTATAAAATTCTCAAAATTTCACCATAAGATAATATCAATCATATGATTTTAAATATATTTTTTATTTATCAAATTAAATTTATAATTATGAGAAATAATTATTGTAAATAAAAATAATTTGTTTCTGCAAAATAATATTGTTAATGGTAAAAACATTATTTATTTAATTTAAAGGACTATTAATTTCATAATATTGAAGGTATTGATTAATAAAGAGTATATGGAAATATATTATAAATCATAAATATAAATATAAAAACATTGAATTTGCTTATAAAATGGAATTTAATATTCTATTGGAATTGTTTACTATTACAACAGCCATATAATATTATCAATGTAACAGATAGGTAGAAATTAGGCAATGGCTAGATCCTAATGGTCACATTACACTTTAAAATATATATATACTCCATAGATATTATACCACATCAAACTATAATATTCATAAAAAGAATTTAAAAGTATCTTGATAATGTTTATCAAATACCTAATCCGTCTATTTATTTTAACATTATTTATTATAAGAGTGTTGTTTATGGTAGAATTTAGGCCTGTTGAGTTTACATTATTTTGTGAATTATTCATTTTTAGTTATTTCTCTATATTTTTAAAATACCCTAAAAAATATTATTTTTTGATGTTTAAATTACATATGAAACGTAATTATCTTTCTATATGATTTGTTAATAAAATATTCATTTTGAAAGATTAGTTATTTTACTATAAAATAAATTTTATTCTATTACATATTATCTACTCTATGTGTTTTATAATATAATATATTAATAAATATGATGGAAAATATTTTTTAAAAATTAATTTTCTATTTAAAGTTCCATTTCCATACATGGTGTCTTTTCTTTGGTTACGGGTGGGATCATTCTGTTAAGTAATGGAGGTTGGATATTATGTATGAACAACATCATATCTATTTTATAATCTTTATTTATTTTATATCTCTCTATATGGTCCTACTTTTATGATTTATTCCAATGGATTTGTTTTTCATCATGCTATCATATTCTAAAAATAGCTCATAGTGATGGTTTCTTACTATTATTCACAAACATGATAGTTCATAAAGCAATTAAACAAATATTCCATTTCAGGATTGTAATTAATTAGGAATAAAGAATACATGAGCATTGATTTATTATGTTGTTTATATTTGAAATAATCAAACCAAATAAACATTATTTCTCATTTTCCTCTAATCCGTATGTTTTTACGGTAGTTTATTTGTTTCATAGATTCTAAAATTTTTCTTATTATGTCCTTTATTTAATGTTCTTGGTAAATTATATTTTGGTAACATTTTGAAGGATGAGACTCATTCCATTGAAATTGTGATGGATAGAAAGTTGAATAGAAATGTTGTATTTTAGTCAACTATTTTCTATCTCTATTTTGAATTACAAAATACTCTTTACAGCCATTGATACTGGTTGGTTGTTTGTGGTAATACTTATGTTACGTTGCATCTGAAAATTAATGCACTGGAAGACCACCAATGGAATATTTCGCTTGGGAGTTGCATAATCGGCACCAGTTAGGGGGTGTAGATAGGGATTATTATCATTCTTTATTTAGTTTTATTTATCTAAAAATATTGGTTAGTTTATTAGTATTTTTTCAAATAAATGGGATTTTTAAAATTATAACTAACGTATTCTACAAATTATGAAATTTTGTACTAATGTTTTGGATGTTTTACAAGATACTCTCTATTAAATACGTTGATTTAGCTATTAACATATTGAACAGTGATTCTACGGGCGAACCATCTAGGAAATTTCAAATATGTTATAATAGTCTATATTAAATGAAATCTGTGAGATGGTTGTCTTCAATTTTTTTTTGAGGGTGATGTTATCCCCTTGAATATCACCCAAAAATCGTATAGTGATTCACTGCATTCATTATTGATTCCATAAATATCCTTTCACCATTGTGAATATCTTTAATCATTGAATAAATTTTGGAGTTTGGCCCTATAATGTTCGTCCAAGATATTGATTTATCCTTGATATAGATTGTACATAAATTCCATAGACAATCCATATATAGGGAATAAGATGGAATTTTATCTTAACTAATCCCAAGGGATATCTATTGTTTTCTAACCATATCATGCATCCCAAAATTCTATCAATTCCTTTTGGGGATCCTATACATTCATACAAAGAAACTTACGAAGTAATTTTTTTATTTTAGTTTTGAGTGTAAAATCATGTTGATTTCTCCATTATAACGTCATGTTATTACTGGTAATTCAAGGTTCATATATATTTATAGGTTTTCAAATTGGTTTTATATATTATCCTCTTTATTTTGACTTCTTCAGGTGACTCAAGTGGAACGGGTTGTATAAGATGAGGAGTTTATCAAAGTAAATCCCTTAAAATACCACAATATGTACTATATAATCAATATATTTATAACACTTATAACTAATGTTAGTACATAATAGAGATTAAAAAATGATGAGGTGATACATATAAGATATCATCTTGTGTTAAACACATTTTATAAGAAAAAAGAAATTAAAAATATCCAACCTCCCATAAACAACGTTATGTTAATGAAAACCGTGTAACATTGAGCTTCTAAACAAAATTTGAATGAAAAAATAATTTTTGATAGTGGGAATCTGATGGCCTATATCTAAGAGTGTATTTTTAATATTACCTCTTCTGTTTTATAGTGTTTTGGGGGTGGAAAATTTTATATAGAATTTTTTCTTTATTTTTTTAATGATATTGGATTATCCTTTCATATCAACCTTGACATTACTATTAAATCATTATTGAAATTAACATTATTCCCATATGTATTTAGTCAGTATAAATTAGAAATGATGACCATTCCTTTGGTATTCTAGACTTGAATAATTAAATGTAAGAGAAATAAAATTCATTATCATAGCATATTCATGTTATTAGACCACCCCAATCACTCATTAATATGCATACCACCAACCAACATATGTGTAGTAAATAGAATTTATGTTGCATGTTTGTGAAATACAAATAATGAGAATATTATAAATTAAATTCATGAAAATTTAAATAAATATACTATCCAATTAAATAACAATATTTTAGAGAGAGAGAGAAAAAAAGGAAAAATAAATTTTACAAAAAATGCTAAAATTCATTATAAAGTAATAGGGTGATTGTAGCATCCTGCCTTTTTATAACATAAAATTTCATTACATTTTACAAAACTGAGGATCTTTGAGGTTTAGTGTCTTGGTAACCAAGAACTTAAAACACGAAACATAAAAAATTCTTCTTAAACACTTGAAAGGCTTCTCCTTATGTTCATCCTAGGTTCATTACTGCATCTCATAACCTGGGGACATACATCAATAGAAAGGGTGAGCAGAAGGCCAAGTAATGGAAACAAGGGGAAACATTTAACATGTGAACTTGAGATACATCAACAATGTCAAGAAAAAGAACTTTAAGGAATGAGAAAGAAATTATGAGGCATATCATAATAAAAATAACTATTTTCATAACATGAAGATGTGGCTACAAAATTTAACAAAGACAATAATTTCCATTTCACCATGGTCCATCCCCAAGGTGTCAATAAAAATTACCAAGGTTATTCACCAAGGTATCAGTCAAAATGGTCATCTCTAGAGATTAAGTCTTTACCCAATGCATTGGAGCACTATCAGGGTGCAACCTTGACATGTTTTTATTATCATGTGAGCCACATATATCATCATCCATAATTTCATGAACAACACATATAGAAAAAAAGGAATGGGTTTCATTTCATAATGATAATGTTTAAAACTACTTTAAAGACATGATCTTTACGTCACATTAAACCCACAGAAAGGGAGAGCGCGTATCATGTATGTAAATACCCGAATTTAAAATAGCAGAACATGGTATATATGTGAATACCCCTATAGAATATAGAGCTTTGATTATTCACTTAATAAAATAAAAGAACTTTAGAAAAAGAGAGAGACATTTTGAGACGGAAATTCTGCAGCATAATGGCAATGTTACGAGGTTTTAGAAAACATTAAAATTAGAGGGGACATGGGTCACCCACTAATAAATGATCCATAAAACAGTAGGGGAACAAAATATGAAGGATTTAAGAACATGGAAATGAAATTTGAAGGACATACCATTTGAGATGAAAAACATGGAACGAAGACAAAAATTAGATTTCTCTTATGAAAATTTGGCAGCATAACGACGTCAGTTAAACATTAACAGAAATGAATTGACGAGATCAAATAGGGTCTCTTATCATATGAACATAAAATATCAGTATGATAGGTATAGAGATCATAACCCAACATAATAAAAAGTAACTTGAAATACTTGACATGTAAGTAGAACTTTGAAAAATGAGAAAGGTGAATGAATCCCTTAAAAATTCGGCAGCCTAACGGCACCACATAAAACATCAAAATACTATATTGAAGAGATAAAATAGGTTCTCTCATAATATGAACATAAAATATCAGTATGATAGATTTAGAGATCATACCCCATCAAAAAAAATTAACTTGAAATACTTTACATGAAAGTAGAACTTCAGAATGAGAAGGGTGAAATTATCCTTTACAAATATTCGGCAGCATAACGGCGCCACTTGAACATTCATAAAACAAAATGATAAGAGTAAGAGAGTATCTCTCATAATATGAACATAAAAAGTGAATTATGATGAATATAAAATAACATCCCCAACATCAGAACATGGAGCTAGAAGAAATGACATAAACGAGAGTACTTGAAAAGAAAGAGAGAGGTAGGATCCCTTACCTTAAAACGTAACTCATAAAACTCAATTGTTGGGACCTTGAGAGCTTGGGGGAACCTTGGGAGGACTCCTTAAGATGTAATGAGACCAGAGCTTAGTTGGGGAAGAGTTGGGAGTTGAATGGATGAGAGGATGGCTTGGTATTTATAGGGAATGTGAGGGGACATGGCATTAATGGCCAAGGAACACCACATTTGTGGTTTTGGCAAAACCATGGGCTTTCCCAAGGTATTTTTTCATTTTATTGGCCACATGGGAAACCTCTTACCTTATCGTACTATTCATAAGTCGAAAATATTGATTACCTACTTAATACATCATTTAATGATGTCATTAAACACCGGTAACTTGAAAACTGTACTTTCATTATTCATCGAAAATTCAACTTTCTCAGAAAAATCCCAAAATTTCACCTTAACCAAATATCGATGCTTTGATTTCAAAAATGAACTCCATTTTATAAAAATACTTTTCTAAATATTTTTAATTTAATTTTTAAATAAATACACTATTCACCGAAAATTCATTTTTTTCAGGAAAATCCCCAAAAATTACCTTAACATAATATCGATGCTCTGAGTTCAAAAATGAAATCCATTTTATAAAAATAATTTTATAAATATTTTTAATTAAAATGTTAATTAAAAAACACTATTCACCTGAAATAACTAATACTTGAATAATAATTTATGAAACCGTTATTTACCCATTTTATTGAATCACATTACTTAATCTAGGTGTCTAAATTATATTAAAATTTTATTTGAGTGAAATTACTAATCCATTTGGTAACATTACTAATACTAAGAATAAAATAACTATTCATAATTTACTATTCATCAAAAATTAATTTGATCTTATTAGACTCTAAATTTCGTACTGAACATAAGTTTATAAGACCATTTTATGAAAATCATTACACATTTTTAATTATTTAAGGTTTACATAAACATTTTTTTAAAATATCCTTTCTCTAAAATTCACCAAAAATATGCATACTATATTTATCCGGACATTTGAAAATTCATAAACTTCATCATAAGAAGAAATCAAAATTTTTAATGAAAACAATGGATTAGACAAGGCAGTTACTGTCTCCTTACATAGCCCCTTATCACACCAGCATAGGACCTAAGTGTAAGGTGTGCTAAGGTGAGAGAATCTGAGGGAGGCTTAGATAACATTGTATGAGTAGTAATTTTTATCAGTTTGAACTTCTCGTGAAGGCGATTCCATTCTAGCTTCACACGATGAAGTTCGTCTTGGGTTTGGTCTCGAGAAAACCCCAGTGGTGCTACCCCCTTCCCAAGTTCTGTTAGATGGGCTTTGATCGGTCCAAGACTACTGGGTGAGGCCATCAAATTTTCTTTTCTATATTAATTAACCAAGATCACTTGTATTCAGAGACAAAAGTCGCAACATTCAGTTTTCAACGTTCATACTGTCTAATGGTCATATAATAGTCAAAACCCAACAGTCGCATTTTTTTATACTCATGTTATCAAATGAAACCGTTTTGTTGAGTACGAAAAATAAAATAACACAAAAAATTAGGAAACAATATTTATTCAAAATTTCAAGTTATTACAATCTTCCCCCTTAAGAAATTGCATCCTCGCAATTTTTAAAATTGGGTTTTGAAATTTCATTGATAGTCCCACATCGGAAAAAGAGTCAATAACACTATTACTTTAAAAGGAAGAGAAGTAAGTACAAAGGCCACCTGAGTTAACCCATACTAGTATTCCATGTAGGAAAACATGGATATGGAAGAAAAAACAAAGGGTCAAGTTCTGAGGGAGAGTGAAAGAAAACATGATTAGGAGAAATTTAACAATAAGAAAATCCCAAACTTATGATGTGTGTAAACGGTCTTTGATTACCTAGTAGGAAATGTAAACCAACAATGTTTTTGTTTTACGTTCCCTTTCATAATTTTGAGGAATTCATTTACTACATAGAACAAAAAATAAGAAAATATACATACCTTCAAGTAGAGTTTCATCCTTTAATAAGTCTCTACCAAAACTAATTTTTTCTCCAAATGATGAGAATTCAAAAACACTTGGTCTCATCAAAAGCACAAGAATCATCTTCTAGAGAATCACATAATCCACAAATGATTAACTATATATTTCTTATATCATTAAACATTATCCCAAAAATAGAAAGGTTATGGTAAAACAATTCTTCAAAAAGAAAGAATCCCATAGGAATGGAAACTACTTTTAAATCTTCAAAGTTCCATGGTACTACACAATGTTTATCATAGACCATTCCATAAATAACGGTCCTTAAAATTTCTCAAAATAAACCAAACTAAGATAGAAACCCAAATACAAGAAGGATTTGATAACATATTCTTCCAAAATAATAATCATCTTTTAATCCCCTAATCATCTCTGTCATAATAATACGAAAATCGTCACATTTGCTATCACATTGTTTGTTGGGACATGTTCTTCCATTTCCTGCCATTAACTAAGAAAAGAAAGTACAATTAGGGGCTTAAATACTTAGCCAATAATCATGAAAAGGAACCTAAAGCATAGAAGGATAACATGAAGAAGAAATGTATACCCTAACTTGTGATCCCCTAGGTTCCAATCTAGGTTATCCATGATCATATATTCTTAGGTGAATCTTTATTTTATTTTATCTTTGTTCCTTTAATAATGGTTCATACTAAGCTTATGAATTTACCAAAGAATATCCCCCAGGAGTGTCGTAACTAAGAGTGCAGCAAGGCCCATTGTCATATACCAATTATCGTTCAAGTCTAGCTCAAAGTGGTGTTTTCGGGTTTTACCCCTATGTACATCTGTGCCAGATCCACCTCTACCTGCTCGTATCCAGACAAGGATGTATTTGCTTGGCAACCCCATACACAATACTCACCAAAATACCAGGAAGATTTCCTATATTTAAACATTTCTATAGGGTTCTTCCTAAAGTTTTCATATCCTAATTTCCACAAATAACTAAACCATCCTTTGAAACCAACTATAGAATCCCTCCTTTTATAACATAAACATTCATTACATTTTACAAAACCGATGATCTTTAAGATTTAGTGTCTTGGAAACCAGGAACATAAAACATGAAACAAAAAAATCTTCTTAAACACTTGAAAGGAATCTCCTTATGTTCATCCTAGGTTCATTACTGAATCTCATAACCGGTGGACATACATCAAAAGAAAGGGTGAGCAGAAGGCCCAATAAGGGAAACAAGGGGAAACATCTAACATGTAAACTTGAGATACATCAACAATGTCATGAAAAAGAACATTATGGGATGAGAAAGAAATCATGAGGCATATCATAATAAAAATAAAGTTTTCATAACATGAAAATGTGGCTACAACATTTAATAAAGACAATCATTTCTGTTTCACCATGGTCCATCCCCAAGGTGTCAATAAAAATTACCAAGGTTATTCACCAAGGTATCAGTCTAAATGGTCATCTATAGTGATTAAGTCTTTACCCAATTCACTGGAGCACTATCAGGGCGCAACCTTGAAATGGATTTATTATAATGTGAGGCACATATATCATAATAAATCATATCATAAACAACACATATAGAAAAAAAAATAGGTTTCAGTTCATAATAATAACGTTTAAAAACTGCTTTAAAGACATGATATTTACGTCAGTTTAAACACACAGAAAGGGAGAGCGGGTATCATGTATGTAAATCCCATAATTTAAAATAGAATAACATGGTATATATTTAAATACCCCTTTATAAGAGATAGATTTGAGTATTTACTTAATAAAATAAAAGAACTTTAGAAATATAGAGAGACATTTTGAGACGGAAATTCTACAGCATAACGGCCATGTTACGAGGTTTTAGAAAACATTGAAAAGAGAGGGGACATGGGTCACCCACTAATAAATGATACATAAAAAAGTAGGGGAACATAATATGATGGATTTAAGAACATGGAAATGAAATTTTAAGGACATACCATTTGAGATGAAAAACATGGAAGGAAGACAAAAATTAGATTTCTCTTATGAAAATTCGACAGCCTAACGACGTCACTTAAACATCAACAGAAATGAATTGTCGAAATAAAATAGGTTCTCTAATCATGTGAATATAAACAATAAGTATGATATATATAGAGATCATACCCCAACATAATATAAAGTAACTTGAAAGACTTGACATGAAAGAAGAACTTTGAAAAATGAGAAAGGTGAACGAATCTCTTAAAAATTCGGCAGCCTAACGGTGCAACTTAAAACATCAAAATACTGTATTGAAGTGATCAAATAAGGTCTCTCATCATATTAAAATAAAAGATAAGTAAGATATATTTAGATATCATACCCCAACAAAATAAAAAGTAACTTGAAATACTTGACATGAAGGTAGAACTTGAAAATGAGAAGGATGAAAGAATATTTACAAAATTTTGGCAGCCTAACGGCGCCACTTAAATATTCATAAAACAAAATGATGAGAGTAAGAGAGTATATCTCAACATATTAACATAAAAAGGTATGTAGGATTAATATAAAATAACATACCCAACATAAGAACATGGATCTTAGAAGAAATGACATAAATGAGAGTTCTTGAAAAGAAAGAGACAGGTAGGATCCCTTACCATAAAACATAACTCCTAAAACTCAAAGGATGGGACCTTGAGAGCATGGGGGCACCTTGGGAGGACTCCTTGGGAGGTAATAAGAACATAGCTTCGTTGGGGAAGAGTTGGGAGTCAAATGGATGATAGGATGGCGTGGTATTTATAGGGAAAGTGAGGGGACAAGGCATTAATGGCCAAGGGACACCTCATTAGTGGTTTTGGCAAAAACATGGGTTTGCCCATGGTATTTTCCCATGGTATTGGCCACTTGGGACACCCCATACCTTATAGTACTATTCATAAGTCGAAAATATTGATTAAATACTTAATACATCATTTAATGATGTCATTAAACACCCGTAACTTAAAAACTATATTTTCACTATTCATCGAAAATTCAACTTTCTCAGAAAAATCCCAAAAATTCATCTTAACCAAATATTGATGCACTAATTTTAAAAATGAACTACATTTTATAAAAATAATTTTCTAAATATTTTTAATTTAATTTTTAAATAAATACACTATTCACCGAAAATTCATTTTTATCAGAAAAATCCACAAAAATTACCATAACATAATATCAATGCTCTGAGTTCAAAAATGAAATCCATTTTTTAAAAAAAATTCTAAATATTTTTAATTAAATTTTTAATTAAGAAACACAATTGACCTGAAAAAACTAATTCTTGAATAATAATTTATGAAACTGTTATTTACCCGTTTTATTGAATCACATTACTTAATCTTGGTGTCTAAATTATATTAAAACTTTCTTTGAGCGAAATTACTAATCCATTTGGTCACATTACTAATCCTAAGCATAAAATCGCTATTCATAATTTACTATTCATCAAAAATTATTTTGATCCTATCAGACTCTAAATTTCATACTGAACATAATTGTAGAAGACCATTTTTCGAAAATCATTACACATTTTTAATTATTTAAGGTTTACATAATTTTTTTTTTAAAATATCCTTTCTCTAAAATTCACCAAAAATATGCATACTATATTTATCCGGACATTTGAAAATTCATATACTTCATCATAAGAAGAAATCCAAATTTTTAATGAAAACAAATGATTACACAAGGCAGTTACGGTCTCCTTACATTACCCCTTATCACACCAGCATAGGACCTAAGTGTAAGGTGTGCTAAGGTGAGAGAATCTGAGGGAGGCTCAGATAACAATGCAAGAGTAGTAATTTCTATCAGTTTGAACTTATCGCAAAGGCGATTCCGTTCTAGCTTCACACGATGAAGTTTGTCTTGGGTTTGGTCCAGAGCAAAGCCCAGTGGTGCAACCTCCTTCCCATGTTCTGTTAGATGGGCTTCGATCGGTCCAAGACTACTGGATGAGGCCATCGAATCTTCTTTCTATATTAATTATCCAAGATCATTTGTATTTAGAGATAAAAGTCACAACATTCAGTTTTCAACAGTTATACTGACTAATGGTCATATAATAGTCAAAACCCTACAGTCTCATTTTTATTATACTCATGTTATCAAATGAAACCATTTTGTTGAGTATGAAAAATAAAATAGCACAAAAAATTATAAAACACGATTTATTCAAAATTTCAGGTTGTTGTAGTGATTTATAAGGATTGACAATTATGGTATTGCATGGACATCAATAAAGATCACATGGAATGGAAAAAAAATAAAATAAACAAAAATATATCAGTAGCTATTCATTCCACTAATCTATAGCTCGGTAACCCCCCTTTGTTAGTGAATAGTAATCGGCATCATTGACAGATCAAGGGTACCCTACATACTTAATAGACACAGTTTCATATGTAAGAACCCCAATTTTGAACTTAGTTTATCAAGTGAAGTTCCTCTAATATCATCTTGAAATTCAATTACCCTCTCCCATTTTTTTATTTTTCCATCTCTACGGGCCAAGGAATTAGATCCCATCATTCAATAATTTATTGAACACTATAAGTCTTGTAAAACCTCATAATTATCTTCCACTTCTTCATCTTCATCAAAGATGGCTACTTAGTAGTTTTGTGTAAGTGTTTCCTAATTTTCACAAACAGTTGAAATGGAAATATTATTTTTTGATGTTATTATCTGAAATTATGAATTTCATATTTTAATTTAAATTATTTAAAATATTGGAATGTATAAAATAAAAATAAAAATATATTTTCTCATTTAATATTAATTTGAAGTTGTATGAATGTTTAATGATATATAGTATAATGAATCTACACACCCATTGGATGAATTCATACATGTAGAATAAATCATATGAAGTCGCTTGAGAAATATTCTCTAAAATGACTTAGATGTGATATGTGGATGCAAAATAAGTATTATGCTCTATCCAAATTCATAAAAAACAACTTTGATGGAATAAGTAGTCCATTTAGTTCATGTGACATCTTCTAGGTCATAATATATAGCCACTAGGGATTTCATTCACATACCAAAGTTATATGAAATTAACGTGATGCCTTAGAAGACTACATCAAAACCAAGTGTGGCTCAGACCTCCTTCATTTTTCAAGATTTAGACCAAAAATCCTAGAAAAATACAAAATATAATTTAGGATAGTCCTATAACATTTTATTTTAAATTGATAAATAATAGAATTTAATGCTTGTTATCAATTTAATTATATCAATCTGAAAATAAATGTATTTTTTCACATTAAGTTCCAAAATTAATAAAACACGTAAAAATTGAATTTGAGCCATTTATTAATTTTTTGAAGATATAAAATTATAAAATATATTAATGAAATTCCCATGTTTTAAATTAATTATTATGTTAATTTATTTTGAGAAAAAATATAACAAATTTTAAAGTGTCAGATCTCAGTAGATGACATTATAATATGTGATATTTTTTAAATATTCATAAATAATTTAGCAAACACATTGACAATATTACAAAGGATCTAATAGCTATTGAGTTTTTGAATAACTATAATATTTGGGTTCCAAATGATTAATTCTAAAATACTTCTTGACCCAAGCATGTCTTATTTATCAGGACATAATTTCTATGAAAATATTGTCGATGTGTAATAACCCAATATTTAATTATATTGTTAATAAAATAACTAATATTTTAGAGTGAATATATTATTATGTTTCAAAATATAAGAAAATAGAAATAATATTAAATTTCATTGTAACATTTCCCATCATTTAATAATATCATGAATAACAACATGGATGTGTATAGGCTTATAGACAACAAATAATAATTTATACATAATGATAAAATTCATAGGCATTAACTCTCAAATGAATACCATCTCATTTATAAAAAATTAAAAAAAATAAAATTTTTAGAAATATCATAAAAATCATTAGAGTAAGTATAAAACCATTAAAAGTGAATTAATGACTAATAAAATTTAAGAACAGTGAACCATATATACATTGAGTAATGTGAAAATTTTCTATTTGAATGTGGGTGTTATATTACAATTGGTTAATATGTCCATTGATCTATATGACCATTGAGAATTATAACAATTTTTATTAATATTACAATTATATTTAGTGTATATAATGTATAATGATGAGAGATAATTTATGTATAAGGGATAATAAATGACCTCTACTAGTTAGATCACTTCCTTTGAATCCCATTTTTCATTGCATGATAGGAAAATAACATCAATATGGTTTATACAAGGCTAATCCCAATTCGATCTTTAATTAGTGATACACGATAAGAATCTACTATAGTAGATGATTAATTTATCAGTGATCACCACCAGATCAATCTTACCATAACAACCCCATTATATTACCCCCATTATACACATCACCCTTAAAAATTAATCTCGTGTGATAAGGGGTAATGTGTATATGAGTTACTATTATAAAGGTGTATATTTTCTTGTTAGAAAAAAATAGTGATTATATTAATCCAGTTTTCATTTTTTTTATAATTTAAATGAATATTCGATGTATATTATAAATAGAATTGTTGAATATAATGTAAAAAATTATTTCAATAAAATATATTATTACAATTAAAATAAATTTTTTGATATTGGTTTCAAATAAAATCAATTTATATGAAATGGATATATAAAACAGAAATTAATATAATCTATATCGTAATATAATTTTACAAATATTTTATTATTTTTAAAATGGATAAAAAGTTGAATACACCATAGAAAATTGTATTTTTTTCATAAAATTATGATTTGTTGTTAAATGTTAAATTTCTATTATTTTGAAAATAATTTTGTAAAAATAAGTTTCTTTATATTATCATGTATAAATTATAAAATAATTTTTTTTCATAATTTTCTATGACAATTAAAGTTTTGGGAAGAAAATAAACATATAATAATTATTTAGTATGTATTATAACATAAATGAGATATAACATTGACGTTATAAATGTTACAAAGGGATTTATCCAACACAAATAATATTATTTTCTAAAATATAGTTTAATGTGATATGATTAGTTTTCAAAACATATAATGAAACGTCAAAAACCTAAAGAATATTTTAACGGTTAAAAAATGAAAAGAAATCCCTTCCACCTCAAAAATATTGTTAATTAATTTTTTTTATTCTATAAATTGTTAAAATTTAACAACCACTCCCCATTCGAAAATAACATGAGAAAACCCCATGGGGTCTAATGTATTTTTAATTAAAATTATATAAAAATCTCACGGTGATGTTTATAGATTAATAATTAATTCAATCTGTTTTTCTATAAATAATCACACATCATCAAATTCCACTCTTCCCCCATTATAATCAGCATGAATTTACCCCTAGTACATTTATCTAGGTCCCTTGTATATAGTTCTTATGGTTGTAAGAGTCTCTTATCAAGATCTAAGAAGACATATTTAATGTAATGGATTGTCTTCCCATCTCCTGTTTTTTATTTAGAAGATAACATCATTAATTCTTCTGATTTCGAAATGTGTTAGGCGTCAATACACCCTAAAAGGGAAGGGATAAATTCGGATGCTAATTTATATATTAGAGGATATTATTCCCTTGATGCAAGAAACAATTGGAACCCATCAAATAGTATTATATACACACTAAAATTTAATGTTGATAGAATAAAATATGAACATAACATATGTTACCTAGTTCACCACAAGCAACAATCCATTTTTCTATATTTTCTAAAAAATCCACACTAAAGATTAGTGGGAACCACGCATTACAGATATCAAAATAGACACAACATATTTTGATGTTCAAAAACACAAACACCATATTTCAATGTTTTAAAACAGTGACTATCCTAATTCAAAATTAAAAATGACGACACCCAAATAAATGATACGAAATTTGAAATTAAAAATTGAGTTTGAAACTCAATCCTGCCCACCAACCCTAAGGCCACGAGATAGTTACCCATGAGCCATATCCATCAGATACGTCGAGTCCACATCATTCACCACGTCATCATACCCATCAACTGTTCACTATCTGCATCAACATGTCCTCATTCATAGCACGCCAATAGTCGCAATAAACCACATCAGCATCCGGAAACCATATATCCTCCATCTACTCCATCGAACTAGACCAATCTTGAAGAACACCATCCAAATGAAACCTGCGACATCGCTGATTGAGAATAATTCAACAGTAGTGCACTTCTTGGTTATCCATCAGCCGCTCGAATTGAACCTCCCATACCCCCGTTCGATCCATCACACGAGACCTACATGGATGGGGGTGATATACCTTAGAGTCAGGTAAGAGTTTGAGCAGGCAAAGGGTTCCACATCAATTCGTACCTACACATGATCCTCCCCATTACATGGGTAAACTCATTAATAAATAGACCACTATCATCAACATTAAACACTTTAGATCCATGACCAAGAATTCGTCCGAAGACCACAAAAAACCGATTATGAATGTAGACATCATGAACAGAAAAACAAAAAAGGAGACAACATAGAGGAAAAAAAGAACCAAACAGGTTTTCATCATCGTCAATATGGATCAATGAAAAAAATAACCAAAACAAATGTGTAGGTATAAGGGGAGATATAATCCCAAAAAAGCAAGAAGATCCAAAAATGGTTGTTTCTTCAGGATACCCGGTGAAATGACCACAACCACCAGCACCTCCCAAACCATTGAGAAGAACGCTATAGAGGATCAGAAATGGGATCTGGTATGGTGGAACTAGTCAGCAGAGTAGCCATGATATGCGATTGGAATCCCAGAAGAAAGAGAAAAAACCCCAGAAATAAAAATAAAATGGATGGAATCCCCAAGAGAAGATCTATAGAAGGAGGTAGTGGAATCCCTAGGGAGAGCACCTCCCAGTGAAGAATCGTGCTAAAACCCTAGTAGAGGGCGACGCTGGGAGCAAGAGGGGAACTAGGGGAGTGAGGAGTCATTCCCCCCTTGGTTCACCAAAAGTTATCTTTTAACGTATCACACACAAATGATGAGTTATTGTGACATGATCCATTATACATCTCTTCATTTTGTGTATATTTATTTTTTCCATCATCACTCTTATGGAAGACCACCTTTCTATTGCATAACATTAAATAGAATTTTTACAAACAGGGGATCTTTTAATGTTTAGTGTTTTGGAAATAAGGTACATAATATATAAAAACCGAATACACTCTTATTTCTAGGTGAAACGATTCTTCAAGATTCATACTATTTACATATATGGATTCTCATAATTTAGGGACATTTATAATATGAAAGGGTTAATATATGTCTTGGTAAGGGAAAACATGGGAAATAGTTTACATTTGAACATGAGAGATATCAATAAGAGCATGAGGAATTCTCATGAAGGCAGGATAAAGTGGAATATAACAACAATAAAAACATGATTAATAATTTAAAAATATGGCTAAAAAATTTAATTTATACATTCATAAACAAATCACCAAGGTCCATCCCTAAGGTGTCATAAAAATAATTAATGTTATTCAACAAGGTATTGTAAATCCTATCATCAATTTAGATTAATTTCTATACCTAATGCATTAGAGCACCTTCATGGTTCAAAATTCATATTTATTTATTTTCTTGTGATCCACATATATCATAATAAATAATTTCATATATAACCCATATGGAATAAAATAACGGGCGTTCGTATCAAAATCATTGAGTTTTAAAATGTTTTTAAAAATATGATTCTTATGTAATCTGTAACCCACGGAAAGTGAATGTGAGTTTTTATGTATGAAAAATCCAGAATAAAATAAATATTTTTTATATCTTTATGAATACCATTGTAAGGTTTCTTTTTGGGTATTCACATAATGAAAATAAAAGAATATCTTGAGAAAAAGAGAGTGGATTTGAAAAGAAATATTCTCCAGCATAATAGGTAAGAAATATGGTTTTATAAAACATTAAAAATTATGGGGAAAGGGTAAAACATTAATAAAGGGATAACAATATAGTATTGGTATATAATAAAATGTAAATAAGAACTTGGTATGGAAATTTGAAATACATATCACATAGAAGAGAACATAAAAAGAAAATTTAAGTTGAGAATTTCATTACCTTGAAGAGTAACTTCTAAAACTCTATGATCGGGATCCTAGGGGCATGAAGACCCCTTTGGAGGACTCCTTGGGAGGATATAATATCAGATATTTGATGATTGTGAATTTATAATGAAGCACAGTAGAGGAATGGGTGGGTATTTATAGAAAATGTTAGGGGATTTTTTATTACTTTCTAAGGACACCACATTAGTGGTATTTAAAAAATCATGGGCTTTACCTTGAAAATTCCACACGGTATTGGCAACGTGGGACACATTATATCATATTTTAATACTCAAGAGTCTACAGGAAGTATGAAATAATTATTACATAATTAATTATGTCATTAAACACACTGAATACTCAAAATTGTATTTTTTTTTACTATTCATCGAAAAAAATGTTTTATAAACTTCTCATAAATTCACCATAGCATACCATATGAATTCAAAAATGACATTACTTTTATCATAATAATTTTCTAAATTTGATAAATCTTACTTTAAATTATATAAATAATTAATTGTTAAAAATAATAGCAGGTAGAACATGAATAATAAATTGCATAGTAAAATTCTCGATACTAGAGAAAAAATTTTTTTTTTCATTTTGAATTTAAAAAACTATTTTTATAACACTATTTCATTATCATAAAAGTTATTAATAATATATAATTTTTATATTATTATTTATATCTCTCTCAAATATATAATTTTTACACAAAAAATCAATTTATCCAATTCAATCTAAATTTTTAATGAAAAACTATTTTTAAAATGGAAATGATGAAATATCAATTTTATTTAAAAGAATAGATTAAATTTCAAGTATCTAGGTCCTTGAATATTAACCCCTTAAAACTATCTCATTCAACCTATGGTTATGGTGTGTGAGGGTGATAGACTCTCGTAGAGGCTCAGATAACATCACCTAAGTGGTAATCTCTCCTAACATTAACTTCTCTCGTATAGGATTTTGTTCAAACATAACAAGTTGAATCTCATCCTAAGATTGGTAAAGAACAAAGCCCAGTGATGCTACCTCCTTCCAATTATCTGAAAAATGGTCTTCTTACAGCCTGATTCTACTTAATGAGTCCATTGACTCAGCTTTATACATTAATTAACCATAATAATTTATATTTATAACCCATAAATATAAAAGTAAAATTATTATTATTTACAACAGCCATATAATGGTCAAAAATCAATGGTCGCATTTCATCTATACTGGTATATTTTTATTGATTATGTGACATTAAAACAAACAATTTAAGGAAACACAATAGTATTCCAAAGGTTAGGTCATTACATTCTTCCCCCATTAATACATTCCATCGCAAAAATTTCAACTCATACCCTCAAAAGAGAAAAATAAGATGGTATATCTGATTCATAGTCTTCTATGATTCCCACATGGATTCTTCATATTTTTGGTTCCTGTACAAAACTTTAACTAGTTGGTTAGTCTGGTGGTGTACAACCTTGTCCCTAAAATTCATGATCTCTATCGGTTTATCCTCATATGAGAGGTCACTTTCCAGTTGTACCACCATCAGATTCAGTACATGTGAATGTTGAGGTTTCTACTTCCATAAGAGTGATACATGGAAAAAATCATGAACCTATGATATATTTGGAGTAATTTCAATATTATAGGCCACTAATCCTATACGAAGAAGAATTTCATAGGGGCCAATATACCTAAGAATAAACTTCTCATTCTTCCAAAACCTCATGAATCCCTTCCAAGGTGAAATTAAAAGGATGTATTTATCAGAAACATCAAATTCCATGTACCTTAGATGGTATTTGGAATATATTATTATTTATTTTGAGCTTCCCTTATGTACTATTGGATTGAATGAACTTTTTATTTCATCTCTTTCACAAATTCTGGTCCAAGAAGCTTTCTCCCAATAGCTTCAACCCAAAAAGATTGAGTTCTACCTCAATTACCATATATATCATCATAAAGATCCATTTTAATACTACAATGTAAGTTAATTTTTTATGATAACTGAAATAATGGGAGATATTGATCCCATGCTACTTTAAATTCCATTGATCAAGTTCTCATCAAGTCCTCAAGAGTTTGAATAGTCCATTCAAAATTTCTATCAATTTGGTGTTGATAGGTCATACTAAAATACAATTCGATACTCAATGCATGTTGAATAATTCTCAATAATTTTGTTGTGAACCTTGAATCATGATCAGATATGACAAAGAGAGGTACAACATGTAGCCTTACCACTTTCCTCACATTAAACCTACCATGTTGACCAGGCGAGAAATCATTCCAAATTGATATAAAATGGATAGTCTTGGTGAGACGGTCCACTATAACCCATATAACATTGTTTATTTTGGATGTTGTTGGGATACCAGTGACAAAGTCTATAGTGATATATTCCAACCCCCATGCTGGTATGGGTAGTGTTTATAATACCACATTGGAAATTTGTCTCTTTCCCTTCACTTACTGACACACCAGGGTTCTTGTATTGTTGTTGGTAATCTTCGATTTCATGTTATCCCATTAATAATGACCACAAAAGACCATATAAATTTTAGTAATTCTTGAATGTATATAGTATTTATAGATATGAGATTCATCCATAAGCTCCTTTATTTCCAAAATATATGGACGACATTCATTTTATGAAATTTAATTACACATTCTTGATCAATGTTGAACACAAGAAACAGCCCATCCTTCACAACCTCAAAAAACTTCTGTAACAAAGGATCTTATTTTTTACCATTCTTTATATTCACTTGTAATGATGAATAACAAATAAGTTGGGATAGGGTTGATGATTTCCCTACCCTTACAATTCCCATGTCCTGTTTTACTAGGTGTTTGATCAGAGGACCATCTTGAATCCACTTCACTGATAAAACAATTGGGTATTTCCTACTAAATGAATTAGAGATATTTTTTTCACTTCCAAGGTGATAAATAATTGAATAATCATAGTCTCTAAGAAATTCCATCCATCTCCCCTATCTCATGTTCATTTCCTTTTGCATAAAAATATACTTCAAACAATGACGGTCTATGTATATATCACATTTCTCACCACAAATATAGTGCCTCCATATCTTCAGTGAAAAAATAGTTGCATCCAACTTCAAGTTATTCGGAGGATAATTTGGCTCATGAGGCTTTATATACCGCGATGCATAAGAAATCAACTTATAATTTTTCTTGAGGATGCACCAAAGACCTTTAAATATGAATTGCTAAAAAAATTAATCCTTCTCTGATATAGGGTAGAGATAAAATAGGTGCAGTAAACAATCTCTTCTTTAGCTCTTGGTATGTTTCCTCACACTCAATTTTCAAGTGGAACATAACCCCATTTCAAGTTGAAGTGGTTATTAGATTTGAAATTCATGTATTTTTCTTCAAGAACCTTCTATAATATACTGCAAAACCAAGGAAACTACGAATCACAATTATTGTTGTAGAATGAGGTCACTCCTCTACCACATTTTTCTTTACTGGTTGAACTGGGATTTCATCACTACTTACAATGTAACAACCCATGATTTTATGATAATTATTCTTTTTAATTTCATTGATGTCTTGTGTTGTACGCTACACCAAAATTATCTTATACTATACACAACGCCGTATTATTTAGGAGTATACGAAACAATGTTTTTGGATCGTGTTACACACAATTTAAAGTTTTTTTGATAGTAGTTATTCTACCAAACATTGAGTGTATATATATATATATATAAATTTAACGAATAAATGAAATATGGTTGGATTCTATTATACACAACAATAATAGAGTCTTGCACTACACGCAACCCTGTCTTGGCTTACATTACAAGCAATCACGACCTTCCACGATAGCGTGTGTTATACGCAATACCGAGTTTCATTAAACGAATATATGTTATTAAAATATTATATAAACTAGACGTTATGAAATGTAATAACCACTTTTTGGATTTTTATAAATTTTATCTTTCAAAATGGACTTCATTTTTGGATTTGGAATATCGAAATTAGTGTAAGGTGAATTTTTGGTATTTTTCTAAAAACAATCAATTTTTTATGAATAGTGAAAACACTAGGCTACTATTTAAAAACTGACTTTTTTATATAAATAATAATTAATTTATTTAAATTTATTTTAGGTCATAATTGATACATACTACCTATATAAGTTTATGTTAATTTATTGGAGTCATTTTATAATAATTTTAGATATATAAAAATTTTATTGAACTTTTCACCGTCTTTTACCCACCTCCTAAGAGAATATTAAAATTCACATAAAACATAATTTTACCGCTTCTGTGAGTGGAATTTCAAAAATATGAGAGACACAGTTAATATCAAGGACTAAAATGTGGTTGAATAAGTTGAAAATATTTTTTTCTGAATAGAAACTTTTTACTTTTATTTACCACAATTAAAAGTAAATTGGGTAATTAAGGGTAAAAATGATATTATTATTACCCTAAAACATGTCCTAATTCTATTGGATAAGTGTAATTCGACCAAAAACAACTTTTGGAATAAAATATGACAATTTAGGTCCACTTGTATTAGATTTGGACATTTATTATTAATTTATTTAAAGAATGGTTAAATTAGTTAAAATCAATGTCTAATAACTAAATCATTTTTAGTACAGGGTTATACATAAGATATATTATACTATAAATATTCATTATAAAGATAAAAAGAGTTCCTACATAATGAAATTTTATTTATAATTTTCAGACATTAAATAAGTTAATTTATTTATGACACAATGATGAGGTAGTAATTATCTTATTGATTAAATATTAAGATAATTGATGTTATAAATACCCAAATAAATGTAATTTGATACTTTTTATGAATTAAAATAATTTTCTAGGTTAATATGACATGTTAAAATTTATTTAATTAACTTTAATTGAACTAATCATGCTGTTATGATTTTCACAAAAATCAATTACCAAATAGTGTCAAAATTGACATAAAATAGTTTTTAAAACAAATATTATATTATTAAATGTTATTATATTCCTAAAAATATAAGGTTCTTCTAAGATACTTATATCATGATATATGTATCATTAATGGACCACTTGGGGGTCTCTTGGATTTATATGGTATGTTTATTAACTATATAATATAAAAATACAAAGTGACATTGTAAATGTCAATCTAATTAACTAAGAGTTAAAACAAAAAGATAAAGTTAATATAATGACCCAATCCTATTTAAAATCTATTGGTTGATAGGATTTAGACCCATCCCCACTTTAGCTTCGAAATAAATAACTTTTTAGCTATTATAAACCGAATATGTCTTTATTATTAAATAATATTCTGAGTTTTTCGAAAGCTGCCCCTCTGATCCATTATAAAAAAGGCACCCCCTCCCTCTTCTCTTAACACCCTTTTTCACCTTGAAGATCTGTCAAACCCAGACCATTTCTCTTCTCCACTTCCCTAGTAACATTCTAAAGGTTCTGGTCTTTTCAAAATACCAACTCTACTTCCTGAAGAGGAAGCTTAAAGGAGGTGCGTCGAAGAAGAGGTAATCTCTTCTTCCGTTTTTCTCAAGTTTCTTTATTCTTATACTTCTTCTTATTCTTTATTTGTCTCAATATAAAGTAATAACATCAGTATTAATTATATAATTATATGTTATTGAAAATATGAAACTACCATATTTCACCTTCTATCTATCCTATGGAAAATGAAATCACCGCGTGTGCGTACGTATGGAATACCGTCTCCACGCCTTGGTGTAATCTGTTTTCCACCACCATCTTACATGGATTGTTATAATAGTGAAAAGAATAACTATATATGATTATTGTAAAGTGATATTGATTCTGAAATAGTATACATATAATTCAATACAATTCCACAATCATGGGAACGATATCATCGCTCGTGCATACATACGGATTACCGTCTCCACGACGTGATGAGATTCATTTTCCATGTTAACAATTAAAGAATGATTATAAAGTATATATAATAAGTAATAATGAAATATATGACATAAGAATGCTACTTTATTTATGTATATATATATTTATGTCATTTTCTTAATTCAATTCATGTCAACAAGTAAAGGAAAATAGCGTTCATGCGTACGTACGGCCTACCGTCTCTATGAACGGTGTATTTCATTTCATTTATATATCAATTATATATATATATATATACTGAATATATATGATATATAAATCATTATTTACATTATGGAAGTAAGTAAATCATGATATAAGTAATAATAATATCACGAACAACAAATCGAAACACGTACGTTAAATGAAACTATTTTACCCAAAGCGCTACTTTAACATGCAATTTACAAATTAATGGGTATTATAAAGTCATAATTGAACCATATATGATATCATGACAATTAATATGATTATTTAATAAGTAAATGGAATTAGTTAAATCATTATACAGGAGGTTCGGATACATACAAATCATATCGGACATAAGGTAAGGGAAAATCTCACAATCTCATTTTTATCCAAGATTGTTTATACTTCAAAATTTACTACGGAATATTTATCATCCACATCCATGTTTAGTCAATATGTAATATTATTTCAATCCTCCTACAAATTTTTAAATCCAATTTTCCCCATTGGTGAGTTTTTAGTAAAAGATATGAAAGTAATCTTTTGTCATTTTTCGTACGAGGTACTTTTTGACTTTTCCAGCCAAAGTACTAGAAGAATGTTTTTTAACTTATACAACATGAATGGATTTTTACGATTTCATAGAACATTATTTCCATGAAGATTCATATATAAGTATTCAATTTTATTTTTAATCAACTTCTTTTAGTTTAAAATTTTATGAACTGTTAAGAAAGGAAAAATGTTTTTTAAGTAGAAAGGATATTTTCCTCAAGAATGGAGTTCAAGAATTTTATCAAAATTATTTTCCATCTAAGATAATATAGGGTTTTGTTTCTATCCCTATTTTTACATTGATTTGATTATGTTATTATGGAATTATTTTTATGATGTCCTTTTATCTTATATGATTTATTTTATGATGTCATGATGTTTAAGAATCCCATTTTTATTACATGGGTTATGCTATGATGTATGATTTCTGATCTTGTGGAACAAATAAGAATGGTATCATTATGAGATGGATGGTACCTATATATCCCTCCAATTAATTGGGTAAATATTTATATCTCATGAGATAGACATGGCTGAAACGGTATGTTAATCCGGTTTAGTAATACTGGACAGGAATGAGGAGTGGACTCGATTCAAAAAGGGACTTTGTCCACTAACATGATCTTGGAAGCAACACCTTGGATACTATAGAAACCATACCATGTGCTTAATGGATTCCAAAATTACATGTTTTATTCCCATGCTATTTTATCATGATTGATGTATCTATGCCTTATGTAATGCTATTTTTATGTCATTTCTCATGATTTTGATGTTTATATTTAATGCTCATGTTTTGACAGTCAAAGGTTTATGGATTGTGTTAGGTTCTCTATGTTTACCCTTAATGAGAATTTTAGATCACCCTTTATATGTTTTCATTTCCCCAAGATATAAAGAAATTTTTTATGTGAGAAAACAAAACGGGAAGATCTATATGGGAGATGTTGAAGATCTTTCACCACGATTATAAGATTATGTTCCGAGTTTCCAAAGACACTAAACTATTACGGTACTTGAGTGTTTGTTTTTGTTATATATTATGTATTCCACAAAGGTAATGTAATGTCCATGTATGTCAATCTTTGGGTCTCTATAGTTGGTATCAATGGTTCAGATTAGTTAACCTTTGGAAACTAGGAAGTGAGATCTTTAGTGAGATCACTAGAGATATTTATAAGTTAGTTATAGGGATGTCCCTAAGGTTAAGTATAAGTATAGGTTATAGGCCTAGGATTACGGTAACGATCATAGAATTAAACTTAAGATGTTAGATATTGAAATTACTTCCCCTTTAATAAGTTGTTTTCCTAGAATGATTTCTTCCTCTCACACTATTCTTTTTGGGTTTTAGAAGATGGATGGAACTCGAGGGAACCATTTTTATAAATGTAATGGAAAATGCAATGGTTGTCCTCCTGAACAACCAAATGTTATGGGAAATGGATTTAAAATTCTTATTTCTATACATACACAAGGAATGAATCGTTCTGGAATTCTGAATGAGTAGCGAAGGGAACAATATTCTGTTGAGTCCTTCATGAGGCAACTTCCACCTTCTTTCAGTGGGTCTTCTAATCTACTTGTTGCTGAAAAATGGATTAGTACCATTGAAAAGATATTTTCAATACTTCGCTATTCAGAACATGAAATTGTCATTTTGGATGTTTAGCGGTTAGAAGGTGAAGCATACCAATGGTGGTCTCTAATTAAGAATACAAGGCCCAAAGATGAAATTGAATCCATGGAATGGGACGAGTTCAAGAACTTGTTTTTCAGTAAGTACATCCATCATATTCATCGATCAAAGATGGAAAATGAGTTTCTTAAGATTAAGAAAAATGATGATTAATATGTTGGTATATACGAAGGAAATTTTACAAGGCTTGAAAGGTATGCATTTGGCTTTATCATCCAACCTAAAAGTAAAGTTGATCGATTCTTCAGTGGCTTAAAACCAAGTCTTAGAAGGGAATTAGCTATAAGAGACTTTAGTTGCTATGAAGAAATTGTGTGTTGTGCTATCAAGGTAGAAATGGAAGTTCGTGTTACATATCTATCTCATGGTTTTTACAAGAAATGAAATATGGAGTTTAGGGATAAATCTCTGAATAATGGTGAAAAGAAGATGAATGTTTCTTGATGCTCAATGTGTTGAAAGAAGCATGTTGGAGATTGCAAAAAAGGTACTATAAATTGTTTTAAGTGTGGAAAAGAAGGTCATCGAGCATCTAAGTTTCGAAGTAATGGTAAAAAGGTAGCTAATGATGTGAATAGAGGAAAGACTACAGAGAATGCACCACCCACACTTCAATGCTTCAAGTGCATGGAAATGGGGCATTATGCTAATCAATGACCTAATCTAAGGGTTAATGATGATCGAAATGAGCAACCACATAAGGAAAAGGGCAAAGGAATGTCACATGCGATCACTATTGGTGTTGTTGAATATGACAATGATGTGGTGGAATGATTAAGTGTTTATGTAATGGGATTCCAACATAATGTTGTATATAGTATCGTGGAATATTGTAATATTTATGTATTGGTCAATTGTGGTTTTCAATAATTTTATGGTACCGGTAACCATAGAAAGTGATTGAGATATTTTTGGAAGGTAGATGATATGCGCATGAAGAAGGGATAAGTAGATAATGAAATGTTTGATAGTATTAATGAGCTTATGACTAATATAAGGACAAAGTTATATCATGGTTTGAGTTTATAAAAATTTTGTGATTTTGGTATGTGGAAAGTGTTAAATTTTGACAGCATTTATGTTTTCGCTAAGGTTATATGGTAATTTATGTTTCAAGAGAATTCATGATAAAGGTATTAACATGTTTGGAGTGCGATCAATAACATGGTATTCACATGCTTGTTATGTGACATTTCAACTAATCATTTTATTTATTCTATGAGATTGGACAGATGTATTTTGGATAAGCCTAATGATTGGAATGGATTATGTTGGAAATCAGAAAGTATTATTTATGTCTAGAACATTTTTTTATAATAGTATTGTTTTAGAAAAAGGACAACTCGTTGGACGGGCGACAACCCGTCGCTTAGGACAAGGCGGTGGGAATCGAACCCACAACTGAAGTGCGTCATGCCTTTATCGCCTACCACTGGCCTACAGGAAGTCCTTGGTTAGTAGAAACTAGTTTTATTATATTATGAAGTATGATATATGAAGTATAAGTCCATTTTAGGAACCAAATACGATTAATCTCACTATATATGGACTTATGTATATTTAATAACTTTTGCTAACCTTTTATTTTAGACAGATGGAATGACCCGTCATACTATCACATGATTTACTAACACTTTGCAAAAGACAAATTCAACTTCATTTCATTAAGAGATGAAGTGGAAATTGTTCAAGGCACGTGAAATGGTATGATTGTACCCAAATCAAGTAATGTTTTCTACTAATTCATAAAATTCATCAACTTTAGGGAAATGATCTCGAAAACAAAAAATTTGGTCCTAGTGCCCTTATATCTGATGAATCACATGGTAGCTTAGATCATAAAAAATTTATGGCTTTGTGATTGTTGGTTTTTTCATAGCTATTTCCTCTACCACTCTTCATCAGAAGTTGATGGTTATATTTTTATTCCATATCCATATTTTCACCTATGTTCTACTATATGGAAACCCAGTGATGAGTTAATTTGGGTAACTGATATGTTTCATACTTCACTTTTTAAAATATAGTTTTATTATTCCTTTTTACGATGGGGGTTTCTATTAAAGAAACATTCAAGTAGTAAATCATTTATAACCCCGATGAATTTTGAGGGAGAAATTCATTTTAAGGGGGGTAGAATGTAACAACCTGAGATTTTATGAGAAATAGTATTTTTAATTTCATTGATGTCTTGTGTTGTACGGTACACCAAAATTAGCTTGCGCTATACACAACACCGTATTAGCTTGTAGTATACACAACACTAATCTTGGATCATGTTACAAACAATTTAAAGTTTGTTTGATAGTAGTTATTCTACGCAACATTAAGTGTATATATATATATATAAATTCAATGAATAAATGAAATATAGTTGGATTCTGTTATACACAACAACAAAGGAGTCCTGCATTACACGCAACCCTTACATGGCTTACATTACATGCAATCGCGAACTTCCACGATAGCATGTGTTGTACACAATACCGAGTTTCACTAAACAAGGATATGCTATTAAAATATTATATAAACTACCCGTTATGAATAGTAATACCCACTTTTTGTAATTTTATAAATTTTATCTTTCAAAATGGACATCATTTTTGGATTCTGAATATTTAAATTAGCCTACTGTGAATATTTGGTATTTTTCTGAATACTTTCAATTTTTGATGAATAGTGAAAACACTGGGTTACTATTTAAAAAACGAATTTTTATATAAATAATTATTTATTTTATTTAAATTTATTTTAGGTAAAAATTGATACATAATACCTATATAAGTTCAATGTGATTCATTTGAGTCATTTTATAATAATTTTAGATATATAATACTTTTATTGAACTTTTCACCGTCTTTTACCCACCTCCTAGGAGAATTTAGAAATTCACATAAAACTAAATTTTACCGCTTCTATGAGTGGAATTTCAAAAATCTCAGAGTCATGGTTAATGTCAATGACTAAAATGTGGTTCAATAAGATGAAAATAGTGTTTGTTGAATAGTAACTTTTTACTTTTATTTACCACGGTTAAAAATAAATATGGTAATTAAGGGTAAAAATGATATTATTATTAACATAACACATGTCTTAATTATATTGGATAAGTGTAATTTGAAGAAAAACAACCTTAGGAATAAAATATGTCCATTTAGTTCCCCTGGGATTAGATTAGGACACTTATTAATAATTTATTTAAAGAAGGGTTAAAATAGTTAAAATCAAAGTTTAATAATTAAATAATTTTTAATATAGCGTTATACATAAGATAAATTAGAAAATAATTATTAATTATAAAGATAAAAAGCTTTCCTACATAATTGTATTTTATTTATAATTTTTATAAATTATATAATTTAATTTATTGATGACACAATGATGATGCAATAATTATCTTATTAATTAAATATTAACATAATTTATGTTATAAATACCCAAATAAATGTAATTTGAGACTTTTATGAATTAAACTAATTTTCTAGGTTACTATGACATGTTAATATTGATTTAAGTAACATTTCTTGAACTAATCATGTTGTTATGATTATCACAAAAATCTATTACCAAATAGTTTCAAAATTGACATAAAATAGTTTTTAAAACAAATATTATATTATTAATTGTTATTATATTCCAAAAAATATAAGGTTCAGCCAAGATACATATAGAATTATAGTATTATAATTAGGGGACAACATTGGGGTCTCCTGGATGTATATGGTATGTTTATTACCTATATAATATAAAATAAATATGTGACATGGTAAATGTCAATCTAATTAACTAACAGTTAAAACTAAACGATAAGGTTAATATAATGACACAAACCTGTCTAAAATCTATTGGTTTAGTTGATCTAGACTCATCCCCACATTAGCTTCTAAATAAATCACTTTGGAGCTATTATAAACCGAATATAACTTTATTATAAAATAATATTTTGAATTTTTCCAAAGGTGCCCCTCTCCTCCCTTATAAAAAAGGCACCCATTACCTCTTCTCTTCAACCACTTTTGAGACTTGAAGCTTGGCCAAAACCTGACCATTTCTCTTCTCCACATCCCTTGAAACATTATGGAGGTTCTGGTCTTCTCAAAATACCATCTCTACTTCCATAATAGGAAGCTTAAAAGAGGTGCGTTGAAGAAGGGGTAATCTCTGCTTTCGATTTTCTCCAGTTTCTTTCTTCTTCTACTACTTCTTCTTTAGTTGTATCATTATAAGGTAATAACATCAGTATTACTTATATACTGATATGTTATTAGAAATATTAAACAACTCTATTTCACCCTCTATCCATCCAACGGAAAATGAAATCACCGCACGTGCGTACATACGGAATACCGTCTCCACGCCACGGTGTAATCTGTTTTCCACCACCACCTTACTTGGATTGTTATAATTTTGAAAAGAATAACAATATATGATTATTGTAAAGTTATATTGATTATGAAATATTATACATACACTTAAATACAATTCCACGATCATGGGAATAATATCATCGCTCGTGCGTACGTACGGATTACCGTCTCCATGACACGATGAGATTCATTTTCCATGTTAAAAAATCAAGAATGATTATAAAGTATATATAATAAGTAACAATGAAATATATAACAAAATAATTCTACTGGATTCATGTATATATATATATTTATGTCATCTAATTAATTACATTCAAGTTAATATGGAAAGGAAAAAAAACGTTCATGCGTACGTACGGCCTACTATCTCCATGAATAGTGTATTTCATTTCATTTATCTATATATTATATATATATACTGAATATATATGATATATAAATCATGATTTACATTCTCGATGTAAGTAAATAATTATATAAGATATAATAATATCAAGAACAACAAATCGAAATACGTACGATATATGAAACTATTTTACCCAAACGCTACTTTAACATGGAATTTACAAATGAACGGGTATTATAAAGCCATAATTGAACCATATATGATATCATAAAAATTAATATGATTCATTAATATTTCAATGAAATTATTTAAATCATTATACAAGAGGTCCGGATACATACGAATCATATCAGACATAAGGTAAGGGTAAATCTCACAATCCCATTTTTATCCAAGATTGTTTATACTTCAGAATTTAATGGGGAATATTTATCATACACATCCATTTATAGTCAATATGTAATATTATTTATATCCTCCTAAAATTGTTTCAATCCAATTTTACCCATTTGTGAGTTTTTATTAAAATATATGAAAGGAATATTTTGACATTTTTAGTACGAGGTACTTTTTGACTTTTCCAGCCAAAGTACAAGAAGAATGTTTTTTAACTAATACAACTTGAATGTATTTTTATGATTTTATAGAACATTATTTACATGAAGCTTCCTTTATATGTTTTCAAGTTTATTTCTAATCAACTTCTTTTAGTTTAAAATTTTATGATGTGTTAAGAAAGGGAAAATGTTTTTGAAGTAGAAAGGATATTTTCTTCAAGAATGGAGTTAAAGAATTTTATCAAAATTATTTTTCATTTAAGATAATATGGGGTTCTGTTTCTATCCCTATTTTTACATTGATTTGATTATGTTATTATGGAATTATTTTTATGAAGTCCTTTTATCTTATATGCTTTATGTTATGATGGAATGATGTTTAAGAATCTTATTTTGATTACATGGATTATGCAATGACGTATGATTTATGATCTATCGGCACACATAAGAATGGTATCATTATGTGATGGGTGGGACATATATCTCCTTCTAATGCATTGGGTAATGATTTGTATCTCATGATATAGACATGGATGAATTGGTAAGTTAATCTGGTTCAGTAATACAGGACTGGAACGTGGAGTGAACTCGATTTAGAAAGGGACTTTGTCCACTAAGATTGTCTTGGCAGCAATGCCTTGGATACTATGGAAATAATATAATTATCCACTAAGATGGTCTTGGCAGAAATGCCTTGGATACTGTGGAAATAATATTATGTGCTTAATGGTTTCAAAGTTACATGTTTTATTCCCATGTTATTTTATCATGATTGATGTATCTATGCCTTATGTTCTGTTATTTTCTTTGTCATTGCTCATGATTTCGATATTTAGATTTTATGCTCATGTTTTTACATTCAAAGTTTTATGGATTGTTTTATGATCTCTATGTTTACCCTTATTGAGAATTTGAGCTCACCCTTTATATTTTTTCATTTCCCCAGGATATAAATAAAGGTTTTAGGTAAGAAAAAAAGGGGAATATCTTTATGGGAGATGTTGAAGATCGTCACCACGATTAGAAGATTATGTTCCGAGTTTCCAAAGACACTAAACTATTACAGTCCTTCTGTGTTTGTTTTTGTTATGTATTAATTATTTTTCAAAAGTAATGTAATGTCCATGTACGTAAAGCTTTGGGTCTCTACATAGAATGTTCCCAAAGAATGATTCTTGTTTTCAACCATACTCACAGTTGAAAAACATTCTATATAACCTCTACGTCCTCATAGTTTTAAATAAAACCCATATATTATCTGCATGTTCTTCATGAAATTTGGAATGTATCATAATATCCTAAATAATAACTACCACAATTTTAGTAAGGTTTTTTTTAAAGAATATATTCATCAAATACATAAAAATAATAGAATAACCAATCATGCCCAAGGGATAACAAATAACTTATAATTCTCATATCTTGGTTAGATGTTAGTCTTGGGAATATAATATTTCTTCACCCTCAATTAATAGTAACCAGATCAAAGATCAATCATAAAGAAGAATTTATCCCCACGATGATGGTCAAATAAGTCATAAAATCATTTAAAAGGTTATTTTTCTTAACTATTATCCCATTAAGTTATCAATAATCAATGCATTGTTTCATTAACCCATCCTACTACATCAGAAAGAGAATAGGCATTCCCCAAGGAGACACACTCATCGAGATAAACCCCTTCTCCAAAATATCTTGGAGTTGTTTCTTTAATTCTTCTAGATCCACATTTTCCATTCATATATGGGTTCTTTGATATGGGATGAGATCCATATACATGTTCAATTGAGAAATCAACCTCTCTATCTAGGAGAGGTGCATGTAACTTCTTGGAAAATACATCAATGAATTCATGAATGATGGGGACATTCACTATCCTTATAATCTCATTTCAATATTATTTTTCACTGATAAAATCTATAAATAAGGATATTAGAGGTGCTTCTAGATAATGATCAGGTCAAGATATAACTGTTTGGAGGATATACATAGGTTTTCCATTGAAAACTACTCATATTTACTTTCTCATTATTTTGATATTTGCATTATACATTGAGATACAATCCATCCCCAATTTAATGTCGAATTCATACATGGTAATGATTACTAAATTTGGGATAATATTGTGTTTGCTAAAATAAATACTATAGTTTCAAAACAAATTTGATTCAACGAAATTCCCTAGGATTCTTCAAAAAATACTCTACTTTTAGAAATTTAGGGAATGATTAAATATTCTTTTCAAACATCGAATAAAAAAAGGAATGTGTAGAACCAAAATCAGAAAAAGTACATTCTATATTAGAGAGAATAAAAAGTGTACTTTCCACTAAATCATTTAGATCATCAACATCTGACATTGTAATAGAAAAATCATGACCATTCTCCCATAGCTTATGGTAAGGTTGATGTTGATTCCCACCCAATTCCCTTAGATTTAGACACTAATTAGAAAGGATCCTAAGTTTTCTACACTTGAATAAATGGAAATCAGGTAGGGATTTCCCCATATTCTATTTTTTTCTAGTGTTTAGATGTTGAGGCTTCACCTGACTACAACAATTTTGTGCTATATGTCTATCTCTTCCACACTTTTAACACTTCCTTCTCCCAAGAAGGCAATTACCTGAATTATTCTTCCCACTTTTATTACACATGGGAAGTTTCACTTTCATGCATCCTTTTCCCAGATCAAATATTCCCACCAATCTTAGCATCATTGATATTTTACTTTCATTTGATTTGTTATATTACTAAATCTCACTGAACTCTAGTTCGGCCTTCATAGCACTCTATACAATTTCCTCATTCCTATCATAGTATAGGTGTGGTATATTCTTCTATAAATGACGTATTATTCCATCAAATAATCTATCAAATGTACCACTAGGATCCATGATAATGCTATAGGTGTAACATGAAATCCTTGAGACATTAATTTTTAGGTTTTCCTAGATTCACTCTACTTCTTCTTCATCTTGATAAATTTTTTCTCCATTTTCATTCTCATTGAATGATGGAAATACTTATTGATAAATATCTAGATGAACTCTTCCCACTCCATAGATTAAATCTCCCATGTTGGTCTATTGTTTTTAATCATCGCCCACTATTGATAAACTTCTTCCAATATGTGGTAAATACCTAGGGTTAATTTCTCTGGTTCATAACTATTATTTACTAAAAATTTCATTTCTATAGAGATTATCCACTATTCCATAATAAATGTTTCGGTAGATCCAGTGAATGTGGGTGGTCGTTGAGGCTTAAATCATTCATCTTAATGTTGATACCATCTAGGTAAATTCATTATATCATCATGATTCAATTTTTTCCCCATAATTTGAGTCAGTAGATTCATCATTCCCATGAATTTTTACATTCTGGATTTCATCGGAGGGCTGTCAGTGCATGGTCCATTGTGGTCCCCATTTGCATGGTTCCTCCTATTTCCACCCATTTTCATAAAGAAGAAAACATTAGTGATAAACATGTTATGTTTATGAATATCATTACTCTAAAGGATTTTGATATCTTAAAACATATTTCTTAAACATGTTATTCATTAAAAATATTTATATTTTCTATAAATCCTTTATAGTGGTTCATAAAAAGCATGTGATTAACTAAACATATCACCCGAGAGTGTCAAACTCAGAGTGCATCAAGGCCCTTTTTTGAACTAATTCCCATTCAACTATATCTCAAAGTGGTGTTTTCAGGTTTTAAAGCTGGATACATCTTTTCTTGAGCAACCTCCACTTGTTTTTATCAAGAAAAATATTTCTTTGTTCGAAAACCACTTACTTAATTTTTCACCAAAATACTATGATATTTTCCTATATTTAAACATTTACCTAGGGTACTTCCTAATGTTTTCAAATCCTAATTTACACAAATCACTGATCAATCCTTTGATACCAACTACGAAATCCCTCATTTTTATTACATACCATTATATATAATTTTAAAAATAGAGGATATTTTATTATTTAGTGTCTTAGAAATAAGGTACATAATACATGAAAACAAAAAACAGTATTCCATTCCAAGTGAAAGTTATCTTCAGGGTTCACCAAGAGACCATAAAACTTTTCCTCTCTAGTGATTAATTTCTTTACAAAATGCATAGGAGATAAATAAGGGCACGACATTAATATGACATTATATTCATGTAATACACATAGATAATAATCACAAATTTAATTAATAAACCATAGGGAATAAAAGGAATGGTTTTCATATCTAAATCATGGCGTTTCAAAAAGTTCTTAAAAACATGATCATTATGTCATTTATAACCCAGCAAAATAGAATGAGGGTTTTATGTATTTAATATCCAAAATAAAATTAAGCGTTGTATGTATTTATGAATACCCTTACAAATGAATGAGTTTTGGTTTTTCACATAATTAAAATAAATCAATTTCTTGAGAAAAAGATAGATAATTTGAGATGAAAATTTTGCAGCAAAACGTTTATTAAACGTGGGTTTTTAAAAAATTAAGAATAGAGAGGGAAAGTGTAATCCATTAATAAAACACTAATAGTATATTATAGGGAAATTATAAGATATAATGAGAACATTTTATGGAAATTTGAAGTACCTACCACATAAAAGAGTACATGAAAGGGAAAGAGAAGTTGAGAATCCTGTTACCTTGAAGAGTATCTTCTTAAACTCTATGATCAGGACCTTGTGGGGTTGAAGACACCTTGAGAGTAATACATGGGAGGAAATAGAATCCCAGATTTGAGTTTGGGTAATTGGTAATGAAATATAATGGAGGAATATGTGGTTATTTATAGCAAAAGTTATGGAGTTTTTGAGAGATAAATCCAGGAAACATGATAACAACTCCATAAAATCCCTTATATCATCAAAATTAGAAACTTGTATACCATGTACATACATCATAACCCATTGGATTATATCTCTCCATCACATCAACACTATAAAATCCCCTCATGTTAGAGAGTTCATTGAATCCACCAGCCAGTGTAATAATATTTAAAAATATTAAATTGCACAAAATATTTCATCCCCTATGACAACAAAACCAAAGTAAAAGAACCTTCCAAAATGAAAAAATAGTAAAATCAATATATACTTTATGTAGGGAGTCGATATTATTTTTATTTTGAACCTTCTATGACTAAGGGAGTTCGTTGAATACATAGGTTTAAAATATACATCGTGAACACCATAATGAGAAATCACTTTTTCATGATATTTTCAACTTTTTATTTTGTGGCAAGATACACAATTTTTTTTTAAATTCATATTCAAACATATCTCTGATAAAATGATCTTAAAATTTAATATAATTTTTATGATACCGTCCTAATGAATTTTTCATCAAATCAATCACATTTTTATTATAATTGATAACCACCATAGATTATTTCACTTCATCATAAATTTCCTATAGGTATTGATTAATCCAATTGATTTTATTGAATTAAATGGTTACAATTATTTTTATTCTTTTTCTATATTATTTTGGAGATTTATTTCTTGCTTCTCACTAAGCCAACAAAAAATCACACTCCAAATGATGAAAGCCACACCACTTGTGGACTTTTATTCCTCAATATATCTAAAACCATCCCCAATAGATAATGAAGATTATTCATGATATATTATATCAAAAAATAATAATCCACATTTGATTGTAACATAAATATATATCGTATAATGTTTAACTACTTTGAGATTATCTTCCTTTATATGAATATAAAAATTAGCTGAAAACATGGGGAAAAGATATTATCTATCATTGTTTTAATAATGAATTGTAATCATCTGATTATTATAAATTATTAGGCGTGATATAAATATTTTCCATCCTCATAATTTAAATGTTTTTTCCCAACCACAATTCATGTGGACACTGGTTTTGAATTATTCATGATGAACATATTCAATATATCTCGCACATAATTTTCTTAGGATACGGAAGTATGTTTCTATTTTTTGAATCACTTAAAATACCCATAAATCAGATTAACACTCCAATTAGATACATCTAAATTTCCATGATTATAAGACCTACAAATATTTCCACTTATTTTTTTACTAATTAGTAATACTATATCATCAACAAAATCAAACTCCATGAGCTATGGTTATCAAGGATATTTTTCAAAAAACAGTTTTGATACACATCACCTAAAATGAATTCAACTTTATCAAGTACGAATATAAACGTAAATACCATTAAATGTGGGAAATATTAATCACATACAAATGATTAATCATCATAAGTAAATTATATTCATTATTTGAAATTAGAAAAATGAACAAGCTTCTCTATGTAAAATTATTCATTAAGAACACTGTTTAAGAATGGGGTTTAAATATCAATTTGATAAATATATTATCTTCTTGAAATTTAGATGCACTAAAATAACCTTTTTGGATACAAATGTGATAATGTAGAAAAAAATTTTCTACTCTATTGACCTGTGATGATCCTTTAAAAACATACCATGACTTTTTCTGATCTCATTTCTTTTCCCAAAAATATTTTTATTGAAGATTCATTGTGTACAAATTAAATTTTTATTCTTTTGACATACAATACATTCCCAAGTTCTATTTTTATAAATTTTCTGGTGTTATTGATTCTTGGGTTTAATATATGAATCATTTTCCACTACCATTTAATAGAATATGGCTCCCCCGAAAATAGTATATATATATATATGCTCTATAATTTTTATCCTCCTTATTTGAGTTATATATAATATTCCCCAAAAATGATAGAAGGATCAAATTATACTCTTCTATTTATTCTTGGTGGTTCATAGTGACCATTTTATAAAACAAGTTCCCTCCTCCAATTCAATAACGAGATCATCATCATTTGGAACTTCTAATGATATTGTGTATCATCCAGAATATAAAAATTTTAATAATTCTCATTACATTATTCAACTTTTTTTATTGAAAACAAAATATATTTTTCATTAATAGTGATCTTTAGGGATTCATCAATAATTATATTAACATCATATCTGTCTAAAATTTTCATTAACCTATTATTATAGAATATATAAGCTTTATAGTTAATAAATCGTCCTCTATATACACATTCATCAGTTGCATATATTTACTTTCCCTAATTTACTTTATTTTAATAATTTGATATTATTTTACAAAAACAAAAAATTTTCTTTAGTTAAGGTTTCCATCCATTACAAATTTAATTATGTTTTCTCTTATTTCCAAGATTTACCACTGCCCAGTTCAGGGTGTAAATAATGACTTGAACAACCTTTTTTCAATAGTTATGAGAAACACCATTATTTATGAACATAGATTTTTCAATATTTTTCTATTAACAATTTATTCATTCCAAAATCCCATTTGGTTTTTGGGGTTTTGAAAGATGGTATCTCACATTTAATTTCATTTGCATTTTGTTCATTGTCTAAATCAATGGTTATGTTCTCTATAGCAATATCAGAATATGGGGTTTCAGCAATTCACCCAGTCCCATTTTCAAATAATCTTAAATATATCTTTATGCATACCAGGGCCTATATATTCATTTATAGGAACATGACACATTAAATTATACATTAATAATCTATATATAGATTGTAATATCTTTCTCTATATGTCCCGAATATATTAATTACACCACACATGTTCTTGTACAAAATATTTAATACCTATATTTTCATCATTCAATATATTTCTTAGACCATTTTCCCATGTATAATAATTACATTTTTTTCTTAATGAAATTTTATATTAGTAATATATTTTATTGTGGAGAAGTTATTTTTTATCTATTGGTGATAATAACCAAGCCTCTACTACCCCATTTTTTCACTTAAACAATCCAAATTTTGGTATTCATTATTATTTTTAAAACATATAAATTATTGTTGGTCCACTAGTATTTTAAGAGAGGGTTCCCATATATTCTATTGATAATTCAACCCATTTGATTGTATGATACATCGTCCCTTGAGTCAAATAGTTGTCTCAAAATTAAGATATTGTGTTGTAATCCATCTATATAGAGAACTTTTATGTTTGTTAGTTCTTTAACATTGAAATGTTTACTTCTTGTACCATTTATTTTTAGGGATCCATCACTCACACAATTCGCATTTCCATCAATTCTCCCCTATACATTCTTCACTAAATTCTTATTATCATAAATTTAGGATGATAGATCACTATCAAGAATCCATGTGGTGTTATTGTTTATCACATTGAGAGTAATTTCATCATGATTAGACTTCTCAATCTTCATATTTTTATTCTCTGATGTTTTTTGTTTAAATTTGGTCATAATGTAGAATTTTTTTATTCTTTAGAATTGGAGATGTAATTATACTCATATACATTTTTCAATGGATAATATCAATTTTTAAATGAAATTTTATTAGGTTTAATTGAATATCATTATAATTTAAAGGTATGGTTGGAATCACTCTTCTTTATTTCCCTATAATCAATAGATTTGTTTTCAATATTAAAGCAGTCCAAATAATATCTATATAACGAATTAATTCTCTAATCGGGTGGATATTTTACCATTATACTTTGTTTACATAAATGTATTTCACAATTAAAATTTCTTCTTTCTTCATAAAAATAATACATGGTGTGAAAATTGTAACAAATAAACTAACATAACATTAGAGGAATTATCTTATCTCCTTCATTCATCTAAAATTATTGAGGATATATAGAGCCCTTAATTTTTTATTTCACCCTTACATGTTGAGAGGTTCTCTACTTTTATTAGTTAATTATAGAGAAGAAACCATTATTCCAACAACCCCTTATTTAATATAGATATTAATATCATTAAAAAATTATATCCCTTATCCCATTCCATCACAATTCCAACCATAAACATCTCACACTCATTGACACTATTAAATTTGTGTTTGAATATGGGTTATTGTTTATCCAGAATGTTGTTGACGCCTTATAAACCTCAATTTATGATTTATATCATTTCAATATCAATTAACCTTCTTAAAATATGTTTCCTATATGGATATCTTGATTTAATTCCACTCTTTAATGTTTTTCTAGGAGAATCCATATATTCTTACTTCTTTATTTTACATTTTATACAATAAATAATTGTAGCAATCATATTATTATGTAATTATATCATTAAATTGAGGTTCAAAATTTCATCTACATTTATATTACATGTTGATTGATCATAAAATATTCTTAGGTTCATTAAATATCATATGTTAGATGATACACATATTTAGAGGTTCCCTATGAAATATATTAATATATTTATTTTAGTTTATCTGAATATTATATTCTCTAATAGACCCTTCATGTTCAACCTTGAGATTATTTTTTCTCTAAGTTTCATTGATATTTTATGATTTGGTTCCCTTTCTTCCAATAGTATCCAAAAAAAATCTTCATTTTGATATTTGAATTCAATTTCTACTTTCTTAAAAATATTTTCATTGTAAATTTATTCTTTACTTGAAATGATAATTCTCTAAAATATCCTTTATATAAACTAACAATTTATGACGGGGATATTTTTCATCAAATATATATATATTATGATTTATTAAATTCACTAGTAAATATATATGGTAATCATGTAGAAGTGTTCCAAAATTCTCCAAATACAAATCAAAAATGTTATATATTTCCATCAAATGCACTATATCCTCTTATAAAATTTCTAACCAATTTTGAATGAATCCTCTCTTCCTAACAATCTCTATTTTAATCTTCATTTATATTCATCTTTTCAATTTCATTGATTGAAATTTCATGTTTAGTATAAATTTACGTTCCCTCTAGTTCTATTAACATTTTAGAAGATACATGAATTATTAGAAGATATTATAGAGATATTTTGGTTAATTTCATTTATTCAAGAGACAAAAAATTGTATTTTTTTTATGAATTCATTGTAAAATAATTGTTTCCTTGTTGATATCTAATTTCTATTATCCATGTCTATAGATGCCTCAAAAAACATAAATGATTTGATTTAATCAACTATATTCATTTTCATCTTGATGTGTTTTCATGTCATTATATTTTTTTCAATACTTGTATTTTCACTTCATTCACTTTCTTACTCCTACATAAATATTGGATAATTTATCCCACTTTGAATTTTAACTAGTGAATATCACCACTCTGATATATATTATTTCTCTCTGAGCTTAACTTAATGTAATTAAAGACATAGTATCCACATCCACGATTTTTATCATTATTTTTCATTGAATGTTAAGAATATCACTGAACTAATCCCCATTTAAGGTTATAGAAATCACTTTGATCCAATGATAATGAAGACGCGAGTTCATAATATATTTCCATAATAATAGTTTCTACTATCATATAGATTAATTAAACTAGCACTCAAAACATTATCCATGAGATTTAAAGTCTGAAAATGGGTCCCACATTAAAATATTTATTCTTTGATACAACATGTTGTTTCTAATTACACCCTAATATGGGAGGGAGGAATCAGTGTATTAAAATTTAATATTGATTATTTATCTCATTTACATGATATTAAGAACCTATTAAACACATAAGATAAAATCATTCAAACAATTAAATTTGATGTAAATAGAGAAAATCATAACGAAACATATTTTTCTTTGTTCGCCAAATGGGATATATTCAAGGGGAACACACCTCCCTATAAACACTTTTCTTGGCTCCCCCATACTCAATATATTTGATGCATTCATCCTGAGTTTCGATGACGTAATTTTCACACTATCCTCGTTAAATTTATGTTTACTTTTATTACATCATCAATGATAGAATATGATTCTTTAATATGTTACGTATTCTTCATAATATCCTTATAATATTAATTTTTTAGACTAGAAACAAATATAGCACATAACCCTTGATTTTGAAAGTCTAAGCATGTGAAAATAAGAAAATAACTATATTCTAATTCATTCTTTTGAATAGCCACTTCCAGAAGGGCCTAAGGTGAAGACCCTTTCATGTGCCTCCCATGTCGGTTGAGTCTTTATACCCTTGTGGATATCCCCTAGCCATAAGAGAAAAAGCGCAAGACCCTATTGGAATATCTTTACATATTATCTGATTTTATAACCCTCCATACTATATTCCTTTGTGATGTCACTATAATTATATTTCAGGAATAAGCCCCCAATCATATATGTAATTTTGAATTTAACTTTAGGATTCCCATTTCACATAACCTCTTTGAGAACCCACTACAATATAATCCCCTTACCCAACAACCATGATCCTTATGAACAACTCCATAAATTATTCAAAATCGACAAATAATTCTCTGAATAAATGCATTATAGTTGATTTAACCATCCTAATAATGTGTTGAAGGAGTCGTTAATAGGCCTAAAACCAATGTATTAACTCCGAATAATATTCATATGAATCTATATAGTCATCATAAATTCATATAACATATCCTCGATTCATTCATCGCAAGACCTATTTTGATTAATGTTATCACATTACTTCACTTTATGTAATGATTTTATGTCACATATACTTATAAGAGTTCACCATATTATTGCACCATCAATAAAATAACAAGGAAACATGAAAACACTTAGGATCACCAAACATGAATTCCAAAGGATCGCATGACTTATCTTGAATTAGGTAGTCATATGATTCCCCATAATGACTTAGAGGATTATTGTAACCTAGCTGAACTCAAGAGAATGTCCCGATCAACACTTCTGTAAGTATTCACAGTCAAATAATAATATCACTTGTTCTTCACTCATGTGATTTGTGAAATATAAATTCTACAAAATATGATTCCATTATTAATCAGATCACTCCCTTTCTACACTTAGAATGGTCTTATTTCAGGATCACATTGATCTTTTACGATCATAAGTCTCCAAAATTTGATTTATTCAAAACATTCACAGTCAAACAACTACCCCTTATACACATTGTCATCCAACCCTTATGGGTTTATAAGATCATAAGATTATTTTGAGAATGTATGATCAAATGAACTATATTAGTTTATGACATCACATGAACCTATTTGACAAATTATATTTGAGTTCATTTCCTTGGGATTTCTAGATAAAATTTGATAAACTCTAACATCATGATATTTTAATAAATATATACATTAAAATTAATTTAAATTTTGTTACAAAATTTAAATTGTTTATATTTCATCCAACATAATACCATGATTATCCTCTATTTCATGATAAACATATTTATACCAAATAATAATAATACATTATTATTATTATTATTATTATTATTAAGGAATTTTTATCACCGTTTAATGGAGAATCTATTTTAAATATAACTTTTCAGACTATTATAATTTTAATATGACAAAATTTTATTCATTTTTTAAATAATAATATCAAAATTTACATCGAGTGATTTTTTGGTATTTTTCCGAGAAGTTTCTTCTTACGGTGAATAGTAGAAAATATATCATTTTATGTAAAAATACCTTTTAATTTAAATAATTATTAATCATAAAGTATATTTTAAATTGGATTTTATAAAAAAATAGATGATATATATATATATATATGAAATTTAGGTCATTTGAGTAATTTTCAAATTGAATTTAGATATAAAAACTTGTTGAACTTATAATCATTTTCACATAAAAAACCCACTTTTTCGCAACATCTATATGAGTAGCATTATGTTTAATTTTTCAACATTTATGAATTGAAATTTAAAAAATTGGAATACATTTTTTTAATCTATATATTATTATTTTCAAATAAAATCATCTCATTCTTTGGCCAAAATGAATTGTTAAAGTGATTAAAAATAATTACAACACTTAAGATAAAATTGTGCTTAAAAAGTGAGTAAACTATAAACATATGGAACAAAATGAATAAGAAATTTTTTCAAAAGAACTAGTATGCCAATACATATAACATATACTTTATTGGTTATAATTTTACAATTGAGCTGGATACTATTCCCTGAAATTGACCAGTATAATTTATTTTGTAAGGGAAAAAGGGAAAAAAAATTAACCATCCTTAGCTTTACCATTTTTAAATATTTAGAGTATGGGAGAAGCAACAAATTATTAGTTATAAAAATTATTTTGAAAGTTAAATTAGTTTTTTTATCATGGTAGTTTAAATTTCAATTTTTATATATGATTTAATTACATTAAATTCCTAAAAAACATTAATACATGAATTATTTAGTTAATAATAAAATTAAATAAATGATCCTTATAACATTAAAAGTAATATAAATTTAATGAAATTTTATGTTACATTTTTTTATAAAAACATATAATGTTAAATAAAATTTAACTTAAAATTAATTAATTACAATAATATTTTTTATATTTTTTAATTAAAATTACAAAATTACTTTCAAAATTTTCATTAATTTTATTTTATAATAATTGTTTTTGTTTCTTAAAGGATTTAATTTTACAAAAAAATTATATTATTCTAATTTATTTTTACATACTAATATATAAAAAATATTTTCCAATCAGTTACCAATTATTCTTTTATAATTAACATGTTTACCCATAGAGAGTGAAGACATTGTTAACATGGTTTTGGATGTAGTAGTGTTTTTGAACATTACATGCGCTTGTTTTTAAATAAATTTCCACCACTCATGATTTTTTTATTTAGTGAATTTTTTACCATATTTGTAATTTTTTTCTCTATATTATAAAATAAATATTAAATTAAATTAGTTTTTATGGATTAATTACATAGGTTAGAAAAGTAGTAAACATAATTCGAAACCATAATGAAAATTATTAAGAAACATTAAGAGTAAGGAACCAAATTAAAAAATTGTTTATTTTTGTGTGGTGGATGCTTTTATTGACCATACATATTATTTAATAAATTTTTTATCCACTTTGGAATCACATTATGTTAGAGGGAACCCCTAATAGTGTTTACATTTTGGTATTTACAAGAATACCACTACTCATCCACTATAGAAAGGCATTCACTCTTTAAATTCCTCACAAATCTCAATACAGTTCATATCATCCAAATTAATCCCAAAAAAGTTACCAAAATTCCACCCCTAAACCTATGAGCCTAAATTTTAGATGAAATAAACCATAGGAATACTTATGGTGAAATCAATAAAGAGTTACCTTAAAATAGGTAACATTCTTCCATAATTACTTTTCTGTTATTTATTTCTCAAACCATTATATTATTTTTATTTTATTATTATATAAAAAATTAGTGTCAAAAATATAATTAGATATTTTTATATTAATATTTAATCCTAATAATACAAAAATGTCCATCAAATGGGTAATGTGTTTAACATTTGTGTGTATGATAGACTACTGCATCACGTAACGATGTCATTAATTTTTCCTTCACTACGTCACATGGTGAAGAATTATGATGTGAAATATTTTCGTAGATAATTTAAATTATATTTATATTGTATTAATATTTATTTTATTTTTATATAGCACATAACTCCATGCTTTGTTTTTTTCAAATACGATACCAACGATTGTGGACGTGTGGATCCCCCAGTTGTTTAAAGTGTTGTGATACGTTCACATCTTACATATAATGTGTTATGAATGGGTTTAATTGAAAATATGTGAAAAAATATATATTATATTAATTAAATAATTACTTTTCAGAAAATGTATTATATAATTTTCATTATTACACGTTTCACTCACTTAAAAATGATAATGTTGTTCATGAACATGTGGACTACCACCTCCTCCAGTGTTATGTGATTCATTTTACATTGAAATAATACTATATATTATTATATACTATTAAATAATAATGTATATATAAGAAATAATGATCGTTATTTTAAGATAAATGTTACTCACAATCTTTCTATAAGGATCATTGAAAAATGGGAATTCTACCATGCATACGTACGACCTACCATCCACACGATTGTAATGTTGGTTCATTTTCCATATTCATAATTCGGGATTTGTATTAAACGTAAAATTTATGTAATAAATATGATTATTGTTACATGGTAATTAATTGTTATACATTCACATAATGACCAATTTACTCTTAGTTGATCAACCAAAGTCATTTTTACACGTAAACATAATAGGTTCAAAACACGTGACATAAACCTAATTTTTGATGTAGTTGTATAAAACCATTAAATAAGTAAAAATAGTAATAATAAACATGAAAAATATTCTCAATAATTTATATAATTGACATAATTTCATTATTTTTTAATACAGCGAATAATCATGACAAATCAGACATGAGGTGTGGGGCTTCTTGTCAATTTACATTCCTGTGAGACATAATTGTCGTTACATAACTAGTAACATTTATATTGTATAAATACATCCCCATGAATTTTTAAATCATGATTTTAATTTTTTTCATGATATTAAATGTTTCAATTTATTTTATTATTTCACTAATCTAATGATTCGAAATTTACTCAAGTAGTAATGTATTTTCGTCTTACATGGTACATCTGTGAGATAAATTTCATATTCAAAACTTACAAATTTTTCGTGGTGTATATAATACCATTTTTGGAAATATAATATAAAGAATTATTTCGTCTTCATGTTATTGAAATTTTTTATTTTTTTAGTATTACTTTTGTGGTTTCCAATTCATATGTTACTATAGTTGTAAGAGAAGTTTTTGTCTCACTTTAATTTATGTGAGACTTATTACATATTGGACACTTATTTATATTGTGTGGTGTATCTACAATGCATGAATGTATTTTATTTTTATTATCCTTATTTTTTTGGATTCAAATAACCATTTTTGTATCTCTATTTAACGGTATTTATATTTTAAAAGTTACCCAAGCGGTAATGGGTTTTTGTCACAATTTTCCTTCTTTGTGAATTTTATCATGTTATACACCTATCTTCTTTTATAAGGATTTATATTGCCTATTTGACTTGTTATATCTTGAATATACTTATTCTTATGATATAATAAGTTTCATTTAATTGTATTCCATTCATGGGGATAATGAATCAAATGTTTCAAAGTTGAATGGGATGTTTTTTAATGTTTATATTTTATTTCCCCCAAGAATGTTTATAAGTTTTCTCTTACGGTCATTTACATTAGTAAACATAATTTAACCAAGTTTTCACTTGTTATCCTCTAGGGATATCATGCATTAATATAATACTTATTTTTTTATGGATGTATTATGATTCGTTAAATGAGATTTTTTATACAATCCTCTTCTCTTCCACATGCTAACCATGTTTTGAGGTGATTATTATGGAACCCATTTCTTTAATATGGTTTAATCATGTTTAAAAGAGTTTATTATTAAAAATAAGTATTTTAATAGTGTAATTATGTTTCAATTATATATTTATGGTTTCTATTTCCTTCATAATGGTTTATCATGTTATTTTGATTTTTATGATGAACATGTTTTGTTCATTATATGTGGGAATTGTATGAAATGGGTGAGCCTAATAAAAATTATATGATGGTTTGATCCCCTTTATAACTAATAGGTGATCCTGATATATATTATAGAAAGGTTTTTCCCCATTATTGCTCAAGGAAAATGAGTGATCCTAATATAGCTTATATAAAGGGTGATCCCCATTATAGATCTTTGATACATTGTGTAATGATAATGTTGGAAGTCTGTTGTATGGTTATTCCAATTGAAATTTTTTTCAAAATGATTTATGAAATTTATGCTCCAGTTTCCAAAAAATAGTTTTATTTTCAGTTTATGAGCATATAATGTTTTTCCCAATTTCAATTTATATCACATGAATCATGATTATTGTTTCAATTGACTTTTACTCTTCTATGTTTTCATATTTTATGAATCAGTTATTGATGTGGATCGGTTTCCTTGTGATTTTATAATTCACTTTGATCATGTCCTAATAAACTTATGCACTCTAAAGCTCTATGATAAAATTTATTAGTTAATGTTTATGTTTACCCTTACTGATAATTTGAGATCACTATTCTTATGTTTCCTTTTCCACTAGTTTTAAAGAATTATGTTGCATGATTTGTGTATATAAAGGATTTACCATGTATGATGTTGATGCACTATTGTGGAAAAATAAAATATGGTTTAAATAGGAGAAATGTTATTTTGATGATTTATGTGTCAAAGTTAACATGATTTGTTTATGTAAGAGTTTTTTCTAATTCTATTTAACTCTAATCATACTAGGTCATTGAGGGTTTACATGATATATGTTTTCCATTTATTTTTTTATGGTTTAGATAAAATAAATTTGTCACAATTATTGGAATCAAATCTAGAAATGTAACGTTATGGATTTAATATCTAGTTCTGGGAGTGTTGTTTAAAGGATTTTATAGGTGGTATCAAATGTCATTTTATATAAAAATGGAGATTTGGATGTTGTAATGTGAGGTTACCATAAGTGTTAAGGATACATTCAAAGGTATATAAGACTAAGGATAATGATATTTTGAAATTATTCGATACCGCATCATGGTTATAAGTGATGATATATTAAAGATATTTTCCGAGTAATTTTTTAGGATGATGTATTTTTTACCCATAGGATCGTAATTTTGTGTTTTTGAGAGGTGATTTATTATTTAGAATTATTTAAAAACAAACAAATTTAATTCTGTGTGAAAACCCATCACATCTGGCAAGGTCAATAGTCCTATACCCACAACTGAATGGAAACAAGGGTGTAACACCTACCATTGTCATACACGATGTCATTGTTAGTATTCCTATTTTGATTCGTTATTATTATATTTATTTTAAAAAAATGAGGTCATAATAAAATAATATTGGATTATATATCATGGATGAATATATGATCAAATCCATCTAATATTTTGGTGTCAAACTTAGAGAGTAAATGTTTGAAGGCTTTTATGGATAATTATTTATTGAATAATTAAATTTGAACATAGGGTATTACTTTTGAATTTTTAAGATTATTGTATTATTTGATTGTTTACTAATTTTGGGAATTTTCTTACCATGCTCTAAAAAAATTTCATTTTGTAAATTTTTTAAGGCAGACAGAATATATTATTATATGTTTTTTGATTATGTGATCTTTAAATTTTGAATTTAGTGATTTATGTGTGTAAAAATGTTCAAACTGAATAATAATAATATGGAAAAAAATATTAGATTATGTTAAACCAGGAAAATAATCTAATCAAGTAAGTATATTTATTTTATCCCAATCTGGTTTAGATTGTAAGAGAATCTTATAACACTTGGTAAATTATCATGAAGGAAAATGTTATCCTAGTGCCATATTTTATTATGACGTCAATAACCTTTTCAAAACCTATTTAGCTTTTGGTTTTGTCTTCATTTAATTCCTATTCACCATGTTCTCTATAATACACTATTATTCCATGGGAATTTGTTTTCCATAAAAATCAATATTTTAATTTCCCACCAATATTCTCCATATGTAGAATACTAGTCACGTGTATCTCCCAAGGTCTTTTTTTCTCACTTTTCGTTTTTAAGAAGTTATATTATTAAAACATTTTATTTATGTGGGTATCAATTGTTTGATTCAATATATTTTAATCATTTTATAATGAAGAATAATTTTTTAATGGAGAAATTCATTTTCAGGGGTGTTGGATATAACATCATGAGGTTTTAAGAAATATGTAATTTCAAATAAATACAATTTATTTAATGGATTATGTCACTTTTATACATTTTTTAGCTTTAATCAAATACAATACCATATTTATATAGTTTTGCAATCAAGACTATGTTATATCGAACAATATTATGTTATTTGTTTATTTCATATGTCCATTTTATTACCATTTAATTGAAAAATAATCTTAAATCAAATTTTTGATGCCTTAATAATTTTTTATGAAAAAATAAATTTCATTTTGGAATTTTTTATCTCAAAATTTACTTTGGGTTAATTTTTGGTTTTTATTGGAATGTAACATTTTCTCGATGAATAGTGAAAAATAATGTATTTTAGTTAAAAAATGCATTTTCATTTAAATAATTGTTAAGGTTAAAGTATATTTTAAATTGTATTTTAATGTAAAATAGATAAATAAAACATTTATTTATCCAATTTAAGTCATTGGAATATTTTTTATATTGAATATAAATTTAAAAACATCTTTAACTTTTGAATATTTTCACTTCAAAAACTCACTTTCTCACTATGTCTAAGGGATTAGTTTTGAATTTAAATATTCCACTTTAGTTTATTTAATTTAGAAAAATTTACATTAATGATTTTAATTTATATAATACTTATTTTCTAATAATATGAAATTATTTTTTGACCAAAAATATTAGTGAAAGTATTTAAAATCAATTGTAGCAATTAAGGTAAAAATAAGCTTAACAAGTGAATAAAAATTAAACACAAGTCCTATAATGACCTTTAAATTTGACTAAATTACATTGTATGAAAATATTTTGATCATATACCAAATTGTTTCTAATTTTATGTGTTATTTGGATATTATACCATTAATGTGAAATATATTATAAAGTAAGTAAAGATTAAGAAATAAATTTATGCTTGCATACTATTAAAATTTATAAATCTTTAGAGTATAGAAGATGCTATAAAGTATTGGATATAAATATTAATTTTTAAGTAAAATGTATTTTTTCTCATGTTAATTAAAATTTAATATATAAAGATGATATAACCCTTAACAAACTATAATGCAAGGATTATTTAGTTATTAATTAAATAAAATAAACGATGAAAAAACATTGAATGTATTGTAAATTTGATTAACTGCTGTATTAAGTTATTTTTGTAGGTGAATTTATCATTTTAAAAAAAATTAACTTTATATAATTTAATTCCTATATTGTTATGATATTTGATGAATTAAAATTAAATAAATAATGTCTAATTTTCCATTAATGTTAGAATATAATGAATAATATTTTATTAAAAAAATAAGTTTACAAAAAATCATATATTCTTTCAAATTTTTTAAAATTTTAATAAATATAAAATATGTTCTAATTATGGATAAATATATATTTCATAATAAATATATTAAGCCATATATAGTTAAAAACATTATTAGAACGATTCAGGTTATAGAAGTGCTTTTGTGTGTTACCACTTCTTGTTTTATAATTAATTTCCAACAAAAATTGGATATTTATTTGGATAATTATATTAAATATTTATAATTATGTGGTTATATATTTTATAATATATCAATTTTTAAAATATTATTAATGTAAGAATTACATATATTAGAAAGCTATTAACCTAATTGAAAATTAGAAATGAAAAATATAGGGAAACATAAAGTCTATGGAACAAAATTATAAATATGTACATCAATTTGTTTAGTGGAGGTTTTCATCAATCATAATTTCTATTTAATACATTATTTTTTTTATTTTTAAATTACATGAGTTAGGAAAAAATTCATATAGTGTTTATGTTTTGCTCTTTAATATAATTCAAATTCTCCTTCCCTATTTAAGGAATTCACTATTCACCTTCCTCAGACAAATAAATCCACTTTATATTGTAAAAACCCTTCGTAAATAAGCTCCATAAAAACCTACACTCATCTTAGGGGCCTCAATTTATAAATATTGTAATCTGTTGAAGTCTTTTGGTGAAAACAATATTAACCCAAAAAATTGTAACAATCTTCAAGGATTGTTTTGGTGTTATTTGTTCCTCAAAAAAATAAATTATCTTTATTAATTGATTTTATAAGAACATATGTATCCTAAATATACTTAATTTTATTTATTTTAAGGGTTAGACCTATAGTAACTCACATTTCCATCAAACGGGTAATGAAATTACCATTATGTGTATGGTAGACTACTGCCTCGCGTAACGATGTCATTTGTTTTTTCTTTACCACATACCATGGTTGGTAATTATTATGGAAACAATATTTTTATATGTTATATAATATATTTATCTTATATTGATACTTATTTAACTGTTTTATAAAAAATAAATTCACACTTTCCATTTTTCGTAAATATGATAACATAGTTTTTCGACGTGTGGACTAACGCCTCCTTAAAATGATGTGATACTTTCACACAATAAAAATAATGTGTTAAAGAAATTTTTAGTTAAAAATTTGTTACCTAAAAAACATATATATGATATTCATGACATAAAAACCTTTTTAGGAAAAATATATATAATTTTTTTATTACCCTTTTCACACATTAAAAAATAAAATGAAAGCATCCTTCGTGGGCGTGTGGACTACCATCTCCTCAATGCAATGATATTCCTTTTAAATAACAAGTATTCTATATATAAGCTTATTGAATTAAATAATACGGTATATATTATATACTGACAATTATGTAAATATTAAGGTTACTAACATTCTTTCAATAAGGATCATTGAAAAATAGTAATGCTACTAATGCATACACACAACCTACCATTTCCATGATTGTAACATAGGTTCATTTTTAAATCCCATATTTAATGATTTTCTATTAATGTAATAAATATGATAATTATTTAATGATTATCATTCTTTTTATTTTCATATAATGACCTCTTTAACCTTAGTAGACCAACAAAATTTGTGTTTGACATATAAAACGAATAGTTTCAAAAAAAACCAACATAAATTTAATTATTTATGTAGATGTATTAGGAATTGTAATAATTTTATTTAAAATAATAATAAATATTAAAACGGTTCAAAATAATGTATATAATTAGTATAAGTTTTTTATTCAATAATATAGCGAACATCTCTAAAAAATAAAACTCGATGTATTGTGTTTCATCTCAATTTACATTCAACTGAGACTTAATTATTATTATGATCCTATTTACTTTTATATGGTGTAACTACTACCTATGATTTTTTATATCATGAGTTTAATTTATTTAATAATATTAAATAATAATATTTATTTTATTCTTTGACGAATATCATGATTTGAAAGTAACTCAATTAGTAAGGTATTTTCCACTGTTTTTACATATGTGGGATAAATGTAATATTCCCTAGCTAATTATATTGTGGGCAAGTATCTGATGAACTTTATGAGAAATTATATAATTAATTATTTTATCACCATGGTATTTAAATTATTCATTTTATGATTAGTACTTTTGGGGTTTCTACTTCTGATGTTACGATAGTTGTGAGAGGATTTCTAGTCTCACATTGTTTTTTCAAGTCATAGTCAATAATAACAACTTTTTCCTATTGTGCAGTGTATATACCTCCCATGACTGTATTTGACGATTATTATACTTAAATTTATGGGGATTTACATGTCCATTGGATTTTCTCTATTTTATTGGATTTATTGTTTCATTTTTACCAATAAAGCAATGGATTGTTGTCACAATTTTCCTTATTTGTAATGTTTGTCATGTATACACCAATCGTTATTTATATGGTGAATATACTGACTACTTCCCATGTTATATCATGAATTTATTTGGTATCATGATATTATAATTTTCATTTAATATTTTCCCATTGATGGGGTTATTTCATCCAACGATTAAAAGTGTTATGGGATGGTTTGTAATATCTAATCATTGTATTTTTCATCAATTTCATTAATGATGTTTTAAGGCTGTTTTCATTCAATAAATTCAATAAACATTGTTTTCACATATCCTGTACATGGGATATCTTGTATATATACCAAAATAATTATTTTATATATGGATTAATATTATTTCCATGATATTTTTATGGAATCCTTTTCTTTTCCACGGGATAACCATGTTTTGAGGAGATTATAGTGGAAGCCATTTCATTTATATGGGTCAATCATATTTCAAAGAGTTTGTTATTGAACCCATTTTTTTCGTTAAATTAATCATATTCAATGAAACTTTTATCTATCCCATTTCATTTCCAATGTTTAATTATTTTTTTATGTTTTTTTGGATGAACCTGTTTTAATCATAGTACTTGAGAAATATATGAAACATGTGAGACTGATATAGCTTATACAGAGGGTTGAGCCCCATTTTAGCTCATAGGTGAGCCCAATATATATTATAAAACAATTTTATCCCCATTATATTTCATGAATATAGGTAATCCCATTATAGATTTTATGATGGGTGTCCCAAATTATAGATCAATGATTCATTGTGTAATGATAATGTTGGAAGTCTTCAATCTAGTTATTCCAATTGAAAGGGTTTTGAGATAGTTTTATGAATGTGTTGAACCAAGATACCAAAAAAAGTTTTAATTTCTTGTTATGAGTTTATAATGTTTATCAAAATCAATACCGATATCGTATGGTTCATGATTATTTTTTATATTATATATTTACTCTATTACATTTTCATATATGATGATTCATGTATTCTTGTGTATCAGTTATTTTTTTATTCACTCATGCACTATGATCACTTCATCATACCCTTATTCACCCATATAATTAATAAGGACATTTAGTGGTTCGTGTTTCTGTTTACCCTTATTGATCATTTGATTTCACCATTATGATATTTCCTTTTTTAAACATTTTAAATAATTATGTTGAATGATTTATGTCTATAAATTATTGACCAATGATTATGTTATGAGCTATTATGAAATAAGAACAGTTGGGTTAAATTGGAAGAAATAGTCTTTTTAACACTTATGATTCCAATTTTGTTTGATTTTTTTATGTATGAATATTTCTCAAATCTCTAAACTCTAAACTGAAACATTTCTTGAGGTTGTACAATATTGAAGTTATCCTTTTTATGTTTTATGGTTTCGATGAAAAATCTGGCTCACAATTATCATCATCAAAGCCAGAAATGTAATGTTACAGATTTCAGTACGGAATCATGGAGTGTTGGTCCTAAGATTATACATAAACAATAGAAAAAATTCTATTTTCCCCAGAATTCAATAAATAAATCTCAATTAACCTTATTCATAAACATCAACCTCGTTAACCTTTAAAAAAAATAATCAAAACAGAAATTAATTGAAAATAAAAATATAAATGTTGTTCATAAAAAAATGACCAATATTATAGAAAAATGATTATGTTATAATGTGTTTATAATCATTATTTTACATTCGAGTTGATTTCGTAATAATTTGATGCACCTCTTATATCTAATTATGATCATTCCAGAAACCACTCTATAATTTGTAATAAGACACCTTGGTGATGATCCTTAGTGTTATGCTTATTATTCATGAAACCATGATTATTCTACCTTGTTTTGGGTCATGTTTTATCTTCTATGATCAATCAAATAAAAACCCACATTTCAATTAACATCTTATACATGGTAATACACAAACATAAATCATGAATCCACAGTTCTATTGTATTTAAGTGATTATTTATTTAAACCATTAACATATAAAAATAAAAAAAATTAGAATCCATATAATGTTATACTAGTTTAAATTGAACTCAAAATATTATATAAGGAATAATGGGGACATAAATAAAAAAATATTGAGTTGTAATCCTTGTAATTATAAAATTAGAACAAGCAAGAGACATATGATACAAAAGTTATGTCAGAAAAATAAAAACATTAATATTAACATGATTTGATGGCATGGAAAAGTTAATATCATAAGATTATAGAATTAAAGGACTATGGAGATAACATAAATGTTCTATTATATGTATAAGTCTTGGATAATCTCCAAGTTATCACTAAATAGTGTTCTTTATCGAAAATACCATTCACAATACATCATATCTCTTATTATGAAAACATTAATGAATATATTATATCTATATTAGGGAGAACCATTAATAAGTATAATTTTTTATCAAATAAAATATATATCATATTAATCCACATCATCAATAATTTTCGATGAATGACAATGAATTTCGTATAACCATCACTGAGTTCATAGGGGATTAAAGGCATGAGAATTCAAAAATTCTAATCCAAACAGAAGGTAATGTGATATTTATATATGTAACCCACTTATTACTAATGTATAATAAATTATAAATGAAATAAAATGAATTTAATATTGTGGTGTATTCCTAAAAAAATGGAATGACATGGAAAATGAAGGATGGAATTCAATAGAAGGACATGTGTAAAAAATGAACTGCATATTGGGTTAAATGAAAGGGAATGAAATTGTCTCATTTATATTATTTAATTTGTATAGTAATGAAATAATTATATTTAATTAAAGGATATATTGAAACTAATTATTCTTACTACAACCAAGGCACATGAATATAATATAATATGAATAGATTTTTTCACTTCTAAAGCATAGAGTGGTGATTTGTTGAGAGCTTGGGAGATTCACCCAAGGACATAATTATTGTCCCAAATTAGTTGTGAAATGGTTCATTTTTGGGTTGGAGGTAAACTTATCTATTAAATTTGACTCCATATTTTATTAATAATCCTTTCAAAAACAAATAACAATTATGAAACAAAATCAAACAATATAGGATAATGAAACACATGGGAAATTATAGTGGATCAGGGAATGAATATCCCACAGTCCACTACACCAAAACTCTCTCAGTGAGCATAGTTCATTTTCTGATGTCTATTACTTTTCAATTTAACTTATTTAAATGATTAAAAGTAACCATAACTAGGTAAAAAATAAATAACAATCTTTCAAAGGACTCCTATTATAAGAATAACAATATCTATCACCTACACTCTGCATAGTTAGAATAAAATTACATAAGAGGGGGAATTATAATGAATTTAATATTTAGGGAAGAGGGAAAAATTTATTGAACAAGTGAAATTATATATTAATTCCATAAGAATAATAAAATTTCTTCAATGTTGGTCAATGAATAATTTCATCATTCAGATATAAAATTTTTTGAACGAAAGGGTGTTGTAGAAATTTTCCAGAGTTCTTCTTTTTGAGTAAAATTGATCTAGTTTCTCATTATGATGATGATGTATATTAATAAATGGAGTAACAATTTCATGAAGACATATACACATATAATTTATCATTAAATTTTATATTTTCTTATTTAGAATCTATCAAGGCTCAATAAATGAACTCAATACAAAAAATAATATCATTTATAGAATATTGATAAGTTTATTTTTAGGAAAAAATAATTGAAAGATATATATGGTAGTTATTTGTTACTAGTAATTTATCTTTATACTTTTACAAAGGTCCTCCACACATTATTTAGCATTAAAAAATCACAACGCATGAAAACAACTCTTACATTCCATTAAAATACTCCATTGATAATAAATAAGTAGTGTGACATATGTTAATGTGTAAATATCATTAAAAGAAAAAAAATACATAGATCTAAATATTATATTTAATCGATATCAGTTTATTGAAGGATTCACATATCATCAAACACAAATCATTAAATTTCATGTAATTTATGCCTCAACAATTCTGAATTTACAAAAGAAAGTCTTTCGTGTATGAGTTTCTATGTAGGTAATGTTTCCATGTTTGTAAATTAAGAATATACCATCTCACGTTATAGACATTTAATTGATGTATTCTATTTCTCTTTACATAATTCACACAAGACGATTCACCATATAATTGAATTTTCATAGGAAGACATCATCACATATATTAAATCCACTACACATATTCTTACCTAAGTGAATTCCATGTAGCAAAATATTTCTACGAAAGGTGATTTTTAATGACTTAAAAAATCATCATTTGGGGCCTAAATAACAGTAGTAAATTAAAATATAACTTTAACCTATTTAATCAAAAATAAATATGGATCTATTAGTGATATCCGAATGGGTTTTTTGATATTTAAAAAGTATGATACATGGGATATGTCAAAACAACATTAGTAGCAAATAAATATACCCCTTTTGATGAACGTATAACTTATTAAAAAATTATTAATATTTTATTAGATTTTATAAAAAAAATAGATCCAATAGAATAAAAAGGTCATTAGATTCACTGAAAATTATAATTTTATTTTGTTTACATATATATTCACCTAGTTTTTTTATATCAGAATGGAAGAAAATATAATGGATAAAATATGATCATTATAGAAAACATCTATATAATATTTTTATAATAATTTAATGAATTTGAATATGAGTTTGATATAGAATTATATAAAAAGAAATAATCAAGGAAAATATAAATAAGAAGTGAAGCATCTAAAAATAGAAGTGGAATAAGAATTTCAGTAAATTTCATATTTAAAATATATATTTATCAATGAACTGTATGGGATCAGGAATATAGAATATGATCAACATTGGGCTTCTGATCTGGTGGAGGTTTCTTCAAGGTATGTTGTGAGGAAGAGTTATGTGGAGTATCCATAAGAGTAGGAATGATATCATTGAAAACATCCAAAATACTATTAATTTCATTCCAAAAAATCTACCATGACGAATTATCCACACATATATTTGTATTATTTTCACTCAATGCATTAAAGACGCACCGAATTCACATATTACAGAGGATGTGAACAATAATAGTCAAGAACATCCATAAAATTAATATAGGGAAATAACCTTAGCTAACCATTAGTTCTCTAGTTGACTAAAGTTGGAATGGTAAAAAGAAATATCCCAAAAAATTGAGTACATATGTATTTATCAACTCATGTAGAGGAAAAAGATATTCTACCATATAGATATAACAATATATTTTAACACATGTAAATCATATTTATAACATCCATGTATCATAATTTTTGTATAGCCTTATATCCTTTTGATTTTTGTTGAGAAAGAACTACCTGAGATCAATTAAGTACACCTTTGACTGATTATATCAATAATACTAAAATCCTATGAGAACAGACATAATAAGTCTACAATGATTTATATGTTTGGATCACTGGTTTTTTATATAAATTTATTTTATCCTCTATAGTATAGAAATGATGATTTATAAAAAAATAAACATGAGCATCCAATTAATAAAAAATATTACAAAATATCTCATCCAATACATGAAAAAGATGTATAACATTTTATGGGTTAGGTCGTGGAAGTAAAAATGATGTAGTGATTGAAACTAGAATAATAACTACTCATTTTATAGGTATATGTACTTATTTATTACATTCATTTAACAAATTTAGAGACCCATACTAAAAACGGTGAAATGGATTTGTGTTCATAATATTTAAAGGAATATACATTTTGAGAAATCCTTATAAGGTCTTCCAACTGAGTGTGGGGAATTTATATACTCTTATTGATTGAGTTTGTCCAATTTCCTAGCTGATTTAGGATAATCATAGTCCTATCATAGGTATCAGTCACCATGGGTTGAACATATGGAATACACTCCTCAAGGTATCCAATGACACTAATTATTTGGTAATAAGCGCCATGAAACCCTTGTGAAAAAAATTTCTCAGTTCATGAAACCTCATGTTTTTTATTTGTCTCAGATCATACAATAACATCAGAGTGGTCATATCTCATTGAAGATATACTAACAGATCATTCAAATAACAAAAAAAATGAAGAGGACTTATCAAATTGTGAATGTAGAGACTACTTGGACACATTAATAGAAGAAGATGTATTTGATTGAAAATGTTTGAGAATCTTAATGTAACTATTCACCATACTTTTCAATCAGTGGAAGTCATCATTGAGATTTGTTCTCACTCCTTCACTATCCATGGTCAATTTATTTAGAAAAATTGATTACTCTATAGATAAATACATTATCATTGTTTATTTTAATAACACCAAAACACAATGATCATCAAACATATATTTTGCAGCACAACATTCCTTCAGCCAATTAATCTAGTACTTCATGGATAATATATCTTCTTAATCAGAAATAAGAAAATTTGATAGAACATGATGTATATTCTATTGTATTTCATTCAACCTATCCATTAATTGCATAAATTTTTTCAAAGAAGACACATAAGGTAATAATTATTAAATTCTATTCAAATATACGTGAGATTCTTTTATCCCATACTGGATATCAAAAACAAAAATCAGTAATTTTTGACTCCTAGCAAATGAGAATTGTAAAATTCATATTGGAAATAATACTTGAATATGGGTATTATTTTCCCCACAAACAAAAGAGATATGAAGGTATCCATGATCTCATGGATCATATGAACCATTAGGAGAAACGTGATCATATAACAAATATAGTTTCATAAAGATAAGAATTCACAGTGAATAACCTGAAGAAGGCCCCATGATGTATCATTTACAAGTCCTTATACACTTGTGAAAGTTACTTGGACGACCAATGGGCATGTGTAGAAAACATATAAGATCCCCATGGTCTAGAAAATTTACAAATGGATGGAACCAAATAACCCATCCAAAAATAACTCAAAAATAGGAGGAAAATGTCAAATATGGGGAGACCTTTTTTAGTTGTAAAATTCAAATGATGGATCACCAGTGGTGGGAGTGATTATCCTCAAAAATACTCAAGAAAACTCCCGAGATCCACTACATTTGTAAAATATATAAATGAAATAAAATGCGAGGATGTGGGGGAATATTTTACTCATAAACATCATGTGATATTCCCATGGTGGTCCTCCAAACACAAATATCCCCTAATGATTTGTTAACCTCATCTTGAGAAAGCTTGCTGGTATGTCATCTTCATCCCATGAAGGGCCTCGAGAATGATAAGTGACCTATCACTCCCCCCTTGGATCTGACTTGAAAAACAATTTAATTATCCCATGAAATTATCTAGCATCTCCATATGACCATTACTAGTCATGTGAAGTATCACCAAGAGGTTGAATGATTGTATTTTACAAAATTCATATAATCTCTTGTTATCCCAGATCATTGTAAAATAATCAAATGAAATAAATGGGGAAAATTACTGATAATATCAATGTCATACAACTCATGAAATAAGTTAAGGAGAACTATAGAACGGTATGACAAGACCCCTTTAAATGTTGTCATGTTTTCAAAAAGGCCCCCTGATGAGCCATTATTATCTGACAAAAGGTTCCAGACATGTTTTTTAAGATCTAGTGAAGGCCTTTCAATTGGTTCCCGAATCTCGTGAAGTCCCTTGGACCTGTCATCCTAAAAATATTGAATCCCTTTTGAATGTAAAAATGAATCATTAAGACCTCATAAATTATAAATAATCCATTAATGTTGTAATTTAATGAACGGTCTTATGGTCAGGGGAAATTAGGCGATGCCCTGGAGTGATCCAGCACAAGGACTCAGGATGACTCTGGACAACATGTCCCTCCGTCAACTCCATCATGGATAGGCGCTATATATTCCATGAAATGAGGAAATAAGTTTGGGTGGAGAGGCCTATAAATACACCACCACATAATAAAAAATAAATGCTTACATGCTTGTCCTTTTTGCATCCAGACACACCGGCACACCTAAGCAATAGAGTCAATTTATCAATGCGGTTGATCTCATGAAGATGGAGTTTTAAATTAGTTAAGAAATTGGGGAAAAACTATAGAAATCACTAAGAATTAACAAATAACTTATCCGGATCACTCATTGATTACATGATGTACTTTTATAAGGACACGCAATGAACATCCAGCAAATTGGTGAAATCACCAAATGCTTAAAACAAGATAACACCGAACAAATATAAGGAATTCATAATATAACAGCTAGAAAAAATACTATAACAAGGGATAATAATGTAAATAAAATATATTTCGATCTTCATGTGCTTCACATAAACCACCCAGGTCGTGTGATTCCACTAAGAAATGTTACCCAGATCATGTGAAACACCTTTCATGCAATTTGGATCATGTGATTTCCCATGGATATTTCATTGAATGTTACATGGAGCCCTATGTACATGTTATCCATGTCTTGAAAACCCTTTAATATAGACATTTTATACATGTTTTGTTCTTATGATGTGTCTTCTAGTCCATACGGTGAAACCAATTCTGGTCACACGGGTCATGTCGTAGCACCCGAGTATATCAGTTGGCTCTTGTGATTTCCCTCAAACACGCCTACCCTATTTTGTGTTGTCCTCTAGAAATTTCAGCTAGGACATGAGACACCCTTCGAGACATGTCGCATTGACGCTCATAATTCCCTCAATGAGTTTCATCCTACTCTTTCAATGAGACTAGGTTATGTCATTATAATAATTGTACATCCTCTAGGCATGTCATCTATGATCATGTGATGGATTCAAAGATAAACAAGACATGTTTTCTAATGTTCGTTAGAAAATTTTTCATTGATCATGAGACAACCCTCATGAATGAAATCCTTTTTACATGAAGTCCCTATGAAAGCTAAACTACATCACGTAATTTTCCTTGGACAATTCTGGAAGATACCCTCTAATATGACCAACATAAAATCAAGGCATGATGAGTGGAAAATCAACACATGATAGAAGGAAAGTAGTCTAGGTATATAATGGTAATGTTAGTGTGTAATCTTGGACCAATTGAACTATAGTGACTCTAATTCCATCCATAACTATGATACATAGAATTCTATTTCAAGATGAAATCTATCTAGGGTTTTCCCAATGAAAAAGTCCCACATCCATAAGTAGCGAGACTGATCAATTTACATCCATTATTTCTCACACCAAACATAGATCATCTGGGATTAGGTATTTTTATTGATTATATAATATTCAGTTAATCCTCTAAAGAGGATGTGGAAACATCAGTGTGTAAGCCCTAGCCAACTAAACTATGATGAATCTAATTCATACCATAAATAAGATACATAAGAAACCTCTCCAAGGCATGGTATATATATTAATATTCAAAGGCTTGTCCTCATGCATAAATATTGTAACCATAAAAAATGATAATGATAGTTTATTAACCCTTTTTTCTCACACAGATCATAACTCACGTGTGATTAGGGAATTTCAATAATCATATCATTTTCATTGTAATCCTCTACCAATAAAAGTGAAATATATGTGTGTAAACCCTAACCAATTGAACTATAATGACTCTAATTTGTGACATATAAAGGATATATAGGATACCTCTCTAAGGATTGAGATCTATATTAACATCCAATGGTTGTATGAGTCCACAATTCCTATATCTGTGTGCAATGAGGCTGATCACTGGATATCCATTATTTCTCAGATTGAGCATAGCTCAAGTTGGATTAGGGAGTTGTAATTAACACACCATTAGCATCATGAATCTCCAACATTTAGGGAAATATCCATATGTAAACCTCAAGGGAGATATGATATAAAAAAACATACATATAATGGAATACACCTTAGTTCTAGTCTTGACGGTGTGACTAAACCATGAAAACCATGATTGTTTCAATAACTAGGATATATAGGATTCCATCCTAAGGTCCAGGAATAAACGTTCATCCACTTTGATGTAAGTCCCCTCAATTCTCTAATATTCCAACCATCGGTACCCAATCATTTCCATGGGCTAATCGTTATACCACATCCTCCAGTTTAATGAGATACCCAAGGAACTACAAAAACTCAAACTATTTCCATAACCAAGTTATTTATGATTTATCCTTGATAATCTATCTCTATAAACTGGTGTCTAAGTGTCCAAATATATTTTCATTCCATGTGAAGTTCAACTATATGGGTTTAATGAACTAGTGGGCTATGATGCCTCATAATGGCTCAATCCCCACATTAAAATATTAATTGCCTCTCTAAATTGAATTAAATTATGAAGAACATAATTATAAAACATCAGTACATATGTAACTACCCATTAATGGTGAAATTGATGAATAACATTTGATAAATAAAGATGGATTAACTAATTAGATACCATTCATTTTATCATAAAAGGGATTTAACCTATAGTCATTTTTTAGGGAAACCAGTCCTGTATCGAGTTTATGAAGTGTTTTTCAAACATGTGTTCAATTTATAAGAGAGTTCCATAGTTTGAAACAATTTTCCCCCAAAAACAGTGTGATGAGATAGAACTACAATCCTCTAGATTAAGGTGAGTCCCTAAATGTCATTGGGTCACAATTCTCAAGTGACCATTTTCAATGGGTATGTTAGTCCACACCAAGTTATGGATGAGGTAACCATTGGGAGTATCCATTAAGAATGAAAATTGAAACTAGATGTTATTTTTTGTGCAAGAAATGAACCCATCACTACTAACCATTGGGACAAAATGATTCCACCATAATGGGGGTTCTTGGTCATCTCTTCTCTAATAAAACAAAAATAGTGAACCCAACACAATTCTCTCAACAATTAAATTGTTGTGTTATTATCCGTAAGACAATTTTTCCATACTATATGTAAAAAAATCAGAATCCCAACATAAAAATCTCAATTCAAAAATTATTGTGTTTTTATACATCATTTATTTTATTCACACTATAGGGAAGAAAATTTTAACCCAATGTAAATATTTCAAAAACAAAATGATAGGGTTTATTATTTATCAGACCATTTTTTTACACACTATACATAAAAAAATGGTGAACCTGACATAAATCCCTAAAATATATGAATGGTCAATGATGATCCTCTATAACTACTTATATAATAAAATAATTCTATCATTGGTTTGAATATTCCATGAATACATACTGGCTGGAATGGGAATAAAAGGAAAATTATATTAACGATGTATATTTTATAGATCAGGGATCATGCCTTTGATATTTTTTTCATTTGTAACATTATTACTAGTATTGTGCATGAGTATAGATTCAAATATCATTAATAATATCCAGATTTTACATATTATCTTCATCCAATGACCATTCTAATAAATCACCAATGACTGAAACCCATATGGCCACAAAATGATTTCACATGCCCTATAGCTTCAATTTTTGGTGGCGACCATAATGGCCCAGCAATACCACTGACGTGGTAAAATATTGGCCCTGTTTTCTTCCCTCAATGGTCTCTGGTTATAGAAACTAATGAGTTCACATCACCTAGGGAAATCTATAGCTAATCCAGTGGCCTTCGTCACCACAACTAACCACATAAGGATATTATTCCAAATGTTTTACAACCATGATTTTTAGTCTATGATGAAGGTTGACTATGAAGTAAAATACAACTCCCTTCTTGTTCAAGGGATTCCATGGGGGGCTCTGGTTAACCGTATTCGCCAACACCATCGAATTAATACCCATCAGTCACCTACTGAGGGTACCACTTAAACCATCATCAACTCTGAGACCCATTAATAGGTATAAGGAAGACAAAGTTGGTAGTGAAGTATATTGATAACTATGATTGGGATTATACCCCCACTACCACTGACAAAGTCTACTAGTATATTCTAGTAGCATCGAGTGAGCAATATTATATCCCTTCTTACTTGGAACAAGTCTATTGGAATATTCCAGTAATAGGCATGGGAGAGGCGTGTATCTCTACCCACACACATGAAGCCCATAGACATATTCCACAGGAATAGGGAGTAATAAAGGGGGTATATATACCAACATAAATTAAAGATATCTACTAGTATATAGTAGAAACAGAATATGTGTGTGTCTATATCCCTGCACACATATTTCTAAAAATCTAATACATTATAGAAACAGGTTAAGAACTCCGCCAACATATTCAAAAACTAGTAATGATATAGGTACATGAAAATAATCATATCCCTACAAATACGGTATCTAAAAAACATATCATTATGATGAATTGGTTTCTACAAAGAAAGTACACATTATTTCTCCCATCCAGGAAGACATTCGGAATATTCTGATAAAGTTTGAGGCATTGAACTGGGATCATATTCCCAATCCAACCAGGGCCCACCAGGTGAGAGTGGACCATGCCTCGAGATACTGGAACATGCATATTGAAAAAGTATAGAGGTATATTATGAAGTCTAAGGATATGTATTATACCCCTATTCTCGCTAATTCTCACTAAGTTAGTGGGACATACACCTTTGGATAGGCACATATTCCTAATGAAGAAATATAGAAATAAACTTCAAGGCCTTAGGATTGGGGGTATATACATATTTTGGATGGGGGATTACCGTGGGAGAATGAATCAATCCGAAGGACACACTCATATTCCCATAATTTAATCTTCTTTGCGTATTCAAGCATATCTTGGAATCGAGGCACATATTCTATCTTTCACTGATGAAGAACGGTATCATCATCATACCATTGAAATACAGAAGGAAGCTCATACCCTTCCCCTTGTCAGAGGTGCATCAGAATATTATAATGGGGAATGAATATATTTACCATGTTTATATTCATATTCCAACTGTGGCTAACCAAGAGATAGAGGCACATGCCTTGCAGTAAGATTATCTTCCTTCCATAAAATACCAGTAATATATTCCAAAGGATTGACATTTGGTTCATAATCCCATTTGAACAATGTCTCACTATGTGAGAATGTCACATGACTCAAGAAATTTTCACATTCCCATAAAAAATGAGACAAATCATTGGGTGTCTTGGCGATATCATTGGCGATTCTAGTTCAACCCCATCCCTTTGGGATGAGGAAATTATATCTCAATTTCCATCTTGGGAATCAAAAAATCCCTTAATTGAATCATTAGATCTTCAACAACAGTATCATTAAATACCAATTATGACACCAAATAACCACCATCCCACATGGTTGGGGTAATTTTCATCATCATTATCATTATAGAGTGAATCGGTCTTCTCTAGGTTGGGAGGTTAAAGTCAGTGGTCGACATCCCACAAATTCCACCCACCACTTTAAACACTCTACAGTTCAGGGCCCATTTGGATATCATGATTAGAAACACATTAAATGTCATTATCCACTTTCCATGATCAGAGGAATTTATCGAAAAGGTGATTAGACCCCACCGGGTATGCAATCCAAAACATCCCAATATGACCAATGGCTAGAACAATGACATTGATGAAGGCATTTCAAGGTCATCCTATTACATTAAAATTAATGGATCAACCACTGTTACCCATTATGCCTATGAGAATTTTTTTCATTGTCGATATGGCATACCTTATGGAGCAAGACACAAATGTAGAGGGCCACAACAAGGAAAACATACATTGAGAGGATGGTGATCCAGATGTGCCAACCATGTATGCACACACCCAAAACTAGAGGAGGATTTGAAACCTAGAACCTTTAAATGTTGGGTTACTACCCCTACAATGTATCACAACCAATGAAGATGAGAATGGGTGGGTACATCCCAATCACCACCCTGAATAATCAATGATCCTTCCATGGAGTAATAGTTTTTTTAATATGATAATGAAATAATAACTCCCAGAAAACTCAATTAAGAGCTACTCAAGGGAAATATTTCCATTGGATATCATATTTAGGATGAGGAAAATACCCCTCCACCCATACATCTAGAAAATTTAAATCTACCAAAAAGAATGGCATATGAGTGCCAGACAGGATTTGGATTTGGGAAATCGGTCTACATAGATGAGTAAGTCAAAAATGATCATAACATTCATCCCTTGTAGATATACCATGTCGATTTAAATCAAAATAATTTAGTCATAGGATGAATAAAGAATCAACATGAGACAAAGGTGGGTCCACCACATCAACCCATTCCCACTCATTAAAAAAGGGAGGTGGCTCAGATAATAGTACCCCCAAATTTGCATAACGTCATTGAGTCCCTAGATAATTAAATGGATGTCATGGAAGGGTGACACACATCTATATAGCCTGAGAGGAATCCATATCCCATGTGGGTATATGAAACATTTCTTCCACCCAATTTTTGAAATCCTACCTTCTCTATTATTGACTATAGAGGAGACCCCGAACAACATCTCACATGCTTCATTTCCCTATGTGAGCCGAAGATAGGACCTTGAGATCAACATGAGGTATCAAGTTGATGTTTTTTATACAAAATCGGATTACTTCATATTTAGTTTCGTACAAAAGTTTTCCAAAAGCATTCATTATAGTTTGGGAAGACCTTCATCATCAGTTAATTTATTAGTTCTTCTCTATGATGAGAAAAATAGAAATTTTCAACCTAAAGAACAATAAGTAATGCGAAAATTATAGGGTTTTTTGCATCTAAACAAGATGGAAGGGTTTTGTTAATTCAGTCAGAATCCCTATTTTACTGTTGAAACTAATGTCAATCTTTGATGAAAATATGTATTATGATTTTCATACACCTCTGATTTCAATATAGTATCTATGTGGGTTCCAAGAGTTTGTGAAAAAAGAAAAATGGCTTGATAATTACATTTATTTAAAATGATCCTAGTCTTGATTCATTCCCTCAGCACATGGTAAAAGGATAGAAAAGGAAAATTTGTATTTTTCACTCTCAAGTGAGAAACAATGTCCATTCATGAACATAAGAATGTCCCAAACCATCCCTCACCTCTTTTCGAGTGGTGAAAACCACATATTCTCCCTCAATAAGAATCATAGAGGAATCTGGGTTGCCAAAATTTTAGGAACATATTAATAAATAATACTCCTTTCAAAATGACAAATCTCTATGTTATTTAATGGATGCCTTGGAAAATAACTTGCTCAAACTACCACAACCCAAGACCCTCCATGAGGTCAACCACATTTCCCATCCCAATTAATCCCTCTCTATATAAGGTTGTGTTATAATATATTGGACTAATTTGGATTAAAAGACATCCTTCCTGGCATGTTTGATTCTCGGTAGGTGACGTGGGTTAAATCCTTAGATAAGTTGGCTAGTGTAATGATTTCACATTCTGAAGAATAGGTTTGTTGGAAAAATTTTCTAGAAATTTATGAGTGGAAGGTAAAAAAAATATGACCCTAAATACAATCTATTGATCACATGTCATCCCGAGATCACAGTTATGTAGATCAATAATTTAGCTACCACCCATGGAGGTAACATCATATATTCATCCCATACGTGATTTTATCTTTCAAAATAAACAAGAATCAAAATTAGAAAAAGAGTCATATTCTGCTCCAACATAAGCTCTAACTCTTGAAAATTTCCTTTGTACAGTATCTGAATAAATGGCACTGCCCACCAATCATAAACCTCATTAGACAAAGAGATCATAACTAGTTTTTCCAATGTGATACATTTGGAAAACCATTTCTTTGGTGACGTATATGAATAATAATATGAGTTTGTTTAATATACCTAGGTAATGGGAGGCCACATGCATAGAAAATGAGAATTTAGTGGACTTTGTGGGAGTGGTATGACCAAATATTTTGATAATGGCCGACATAGAAATCATATGTAACTGAGACCTATACAAGTTCATTCTAAAAAGCATAAATAATACATGTCGGTCTCCCAAAACCATTCTATAGTCATCTACACCCATTTGAATTTCAAGAACGCCTTGTGAGGGTATGATTATTTGATCTACCCAGATAACAATGGAGGTTAGCCTGACCTGCACCACTAGAAGTAGATTCTCTCAAAACCATTGCACAAATACCCACATTTTCCACCTCAAATTCATCATTTTCTAGTATGCAAGAATAGGTGAAACCCCAACTTGTGAAGCGCCAACAACTGGTACAAAAGTACGAAATTCTATAATAGATGGATATTTTTCTAGCTAAGCACTCAATCCTCAATGAACTCCATATATCAAAAGATATCATAGAGGCACTCATTAAATCCCTCAAAATACCATTGGAGTTTGAGACAAAATTCACTACAGGTGATTTATATCAAATGGATACCATATAAACACAATTCAATATCACAATCTCATTCACATAGCATGAACAAGAATAATTCATTCAATGACACGTCATGCCCCTATATTTTTCGTTCAGACTCAGTTACTTTGATATATAAAGAGATCTGATTGATAATGGATCCAAGATGAATCTCATGCTGGTTCAAACATTATGGAATTTGGGATATATTAAAGGGGACATATATCCCATTATACCATTTTAGGGTATGATAATCATTAAAAAAGAATTGTCCGGAATATCAAACTCTAATATTAGTTTGGTGATCTCACATTGTAATATGATTATATGGTTATAATGAAAGTAACCATATACAATACCTAGCTAAGAAGGCCCTAGATACAAAGCCACAATGAGGTACCTTCGAAATTCCATAAATGTCTAAAATATTCTATTGATGGAAATTTCAACACAATGAGGGTTAAAAGGCCCTATTATAGACTTTTGGAGCCACAGATGATGAAGAATATTTATACATACAGGGAAGAAAACAACCAATGGTTGATGATGATATATAGTTTCCATCCCCCTATAGATTGGGGACCACCACTATGAATCCCTATAGTAAGCTTGACAAAAAATATGTGCTCTCCATAAATGTTATTGTGGTAACAGTTCTAGTCCTAGAGGTCCAAGAACATTCTCTCCCTAGTGTAAATATAAATGAAAATCAGCTCGAATATCCGTCTACAACGAATTATGAAATAGGAGATGATAATGTCTCTTCTCATGGCCCATCTCACCTCGATGGTGATAGAGAATACCCCAAATTTCCATGTTCATCTGAAAGTGAATCCACATACTCAGCTATTAAATAATATGATTATAACCTCAAAAAACGGTCCTCCCTCATTTGAGGAAGGCTACCTAGTCCCCAATGATGATCTCAAACAAATAAATATAATAACATAAGATGACCCAAGTCATATACTTATTAGTTATACCATTCCCCTAGATGAGAAATATATGTACATCACATTTCTAATAAAATATAAATATGAATTCTCTTGGAACAATTCCTAAATTCTTGAAATTAATCCAGATGTAGCTACGCACTATCTCATCGTATGGGATGATCATCAAGGCCTCATGTAGACACCCATGAAGATGCACCTATCTCATGCCACCAATGTGAAGGCATAGGTTAACCAATTGATTGAATCCATTTTTTCAGAGTAGTGAAATACCCAAGATTTATTAATATCATTGTCCTTGTAAAAAATAAAAAATGTAATATTAGGTTCTTTACTGATTTCATATACCATAATTACCACTTCCCAAATGATGATTTCCCATTTCAAATCATATAACTCTTGATCCATTAAACTACTAGATTTAGATACCTTTCGTTCATGGATGGGTGTTTAGGGTACAGTCAAATAATGATGGCATATGATGATTAAGAATCCACTACCATTAGAGTGCCCCATGGGATTGGTTTCTATCAGGTCACTCCCTTCGGCATAATGAATTCTTGTGCAATAGATTCACACCCCATGGATCATAACATTAATCTATTCTTATTAAGGATACTTTAATTTTATATTGATGACCTAGTTTTCAAATCTATAAATTGATGTGATCAATTAATGGATATCGAAATAGTATTTGATAAGCTATGATATCACAGTCCAAAGATGAATCCACTAAAATGTGTTTTCAGGGTAACATCAGGAATGTTTCTTTTCCTTGGGGTTCATCACCACTTCATTGAGGATTAACTAAAGAATACATGCACTATTTTAGAATTTTTATCACCTATAAATCATAAAAAATGAGGTCTTTTAAAAGGTTGGTCTCCAAAATTCTTAATTTCATAGCCAAATGGGTCAAAAATTCTCTCCCCATCACCAAGATAATGAAGAAGGGAATCACCTATCAATGAGATGAAGACTGTTAATAATCCATCAAAACTCTCAAATATTAACTACTATAGCCATCAGTTCTGATGGATCCAGTTAAAGGGAGGTTGCTCATCTTATATGTTCCTACCATGGAATTCTCACTGGGCACCCTCATGTCATAGAAAAATGATATGGGAAACATGAATGATCAATACTACCTCATCCCAATGATGCTGACTAATAAGACATGATACTATGATGTTGAGAAGAACTTCCTTTCACTCATATCCATAGTGTAAAATATGAGGCATTACATACATCTCAATAATGTCTACATAATCTCTCCTATTGATCCTCTCTTGTACCTACCTGGTTGTCCTTTATTGACTGAGAACTTGGTTTAATAGAAGTCCATTAAACAATAATATAACATCCTATTCATATCACATAAATCAGTGAAATAGAAATATATGGATAATTACCTAGTAGAACATCCTACACTGAAGAATAAAATTATGGAAACCAATATTCAAGATGAGGAGTTATTCTATTCCCATAAAATAACCAAGTCATGGGAGATGTATGTTTATTGATCTTCCACTATTCTTATCTAAATTTTTTTAGAAAACCTGAATGTGAATCAGGTTGACTTAAGGATTGTATTTGACTCTCCATATAATGCATTTTCACCCTACTCTTTCTCACTATCCAAATACTTGATAAATAATGAGGCTGAATACTAAGACCTTGTTATTGGATTGGAACTATACCTATACATGTATATAGACTACCATAATATCAATCGGATTCAGAACGTCTAATAAATAGTATGAAGTGAGAATATTCCCTAAAAAATGATGAATTCGACCCTATCTTTAGATATATCAAGGGAATTATAGTAGAAGAGCTCCATTTGAAGCCCCCATTACATCATATTCCCCAATCACATAATACACACAATGACACATTGGCTAATACAACCATCATCCTGGCCAACCCAGATCAGGAAGAAGAAATATTATGTATCACACGTTGATGAATAGTCGCATCAATCGTCATCTTCAATATTAAGGAAATAAATTTAATCAATACCACCCCAAATCATGATGAATAGGCATCCAACCTGGATGGATTTTTCTTTTATTCCATTATCTCTATAATAGAGCTATCCTAATATACCTAACGCAGAGGGAAAAAATAAAGCATCGTGCAATGAATTTCACCATGCAAGATGGTCGATATGAGAAAAATACACTATAAAAGTGAGACTTTAACAGAATCATCCTCTGATACATACTAAAAATAGATATTCCCTCTATTATAGATGAATCACATACAGTCTCCTAGGCCGCTCATTTGTCGAGGACCAGGCTCTCCCACTATCAAGAGTCCAGGGTACTACTGGAAAACCATGATACAAGACTATGCGGAGTTTACCATGAAATTTCATGTGTTCCAGATCAATGTATAATTCATCCATAGACCCCTAAAATTGATACGTAAAACTAAATATTTCAGGTCATTCACCATTTAGGGAATGAAATTTGTGGGGCCATTTCCCCCATCCTCAAATATGAAATTCAAGTACATCCTTACTTCTACTAACATATTTTCCAAATGGTATAAGGAAATACCCCCAAAATAATATAGTACATGAATATCATTAACATTGTATGATCAAATATCATCTCCAAGTCTACGATAACTTACATGATTTTGAAGTAAAATTGCTCCAAAATCATTTCTACTAAGTTTAAGAATATATACCGGGAGTAAAATATCTAGTCCAATCAGTCATCTCACTATCATGTAACGAGAAATGGATATATAGTGGCCCTAAATAAAAATATATCAAATATACTCCCAAATATAGTTTATAGGGATAATAATTCCAAGACAAAAAAATCATCAATGCACCATGGGAGTACCATACTAGCATTTGTATTGTTACAAAAGCATCACCATATTCAATGGTGTACATGACCGAGACAGTGTTACCCATATAACTCCACCTACATTTTCTTTAAATATTCATTTGTGGAAAACACTCATATGATGAGAAATAATAAAAGAGACATGATTAATTGGAGCTTCATAATGATAAAAGGGTTCATATGTTGTATATACATGAAATCCATTATAATCAAATTTAATGATCCTTTACCAAAAATTGTCACCTTCATTCATTCCCCCAAGGAGAATTGGTAGTGGCTCTCAGAACCCCCATGATACCAGTGAATAATCCCACAAATCTTCAACCTAAATAAGAAGGGACTTACATCACATATTATATACATAATAACAATGTCTACTCATTGGACACAATGGATTGGGATCATGTCATACCCCAATCTATTTGAGTTTTATTGAGAAATAATTTTCATAAATATCATTGATTTCTTCTCTTCTTAGTTACACGATGTTAAACTATATGATCTTTTCCAGGTTAGATGATGTTAAACTGTATGAGATCATCCTAGTTAAATAATGTTAAACTATATGAAAACATCCTGGTTAAATGATGTTAAACTGTACAACCTCATACTTATGGAATGATGTTAAAACCAAACAAAAAAGTCGTTACTGCATGGTGAGAAACCACGTAGATCCAAAACCATCCTTTTCTATCATATCAAATGATCCATTTCCTTCCAATAATATGTTAAGGTACACAACTAATTTAAATTCCACATGATATTAAATAACATATGTTTTGGGGAACTATGTACAACTTGATTCTCATTTTCAATGAGTTTTGTAGGGATTCCTCAATCCAAAATCTTATTCCATCTACCACATGACACAAAATTCCCTTGTCCAATAATCAACAGCATCTCCATGGTGAGATCATCCCTTTCCACTTATGGATTCTCACAACGATAATGGCTCATGTTAGCATAGAAATTTCATTAATTGGATCAATACAGAAAAAGGGAATATGATCTCATGATATGAAATAATGGTCCTAAATACATGACTATAAAAGGAACACATTGAGTCCTCATGTTATGATGTTAAAATGCATGGTTAATGTCCTTTGGATTACATAAAACCTTACATACCAATAGTCCCCACCATAGAGGACCACCATTGTTGGTGTTCTCCTAGTACCACATATTTACTCAATAAAAATGTTTGATGAGAATCCTTACATCACTGAATACATAGTTACTCCCAAAACATCATTCTTTAGTCTAGTCATAACAAACAAAAAAATACCCCCTCTTGGTGTATATACCATACATGCACAAGACTGTCCTTCATCAAGAAATATGTATTGATTGATTCCTATTACTCTAGAATACATATTGAAAACCATAATATTATCTTTGGGTCTATCCACAACACCATTTTATGATAGAAATCCTATGTCCTTTCCAGATGATGTAAAACTACATGCTTCCCAATGAACAATGGGTGGCATGAGTCTTTTCATCACAGTATATGTGGTGATTCCTAGATATCTAATCTTCATCCCAGATAAAACAATCAATGAAAATAATTCACACCACTTCATAAGGTCTAGACTTGATTAGAGCATTTCTCATTCAATAACTACATGTGACTTGATTCATTTATTCATATGATATGTAGTGAAACAAGGATCTCTAAATCTATTCCCATTGACAACAAATTATTATAAAAATTCTCCATTATTTTCATATGGTTTAGACCTACATTGGGAGATTTCAAAAGAACTATTTTTTCTTGATTCCTGTTATAATAGGATATATAGTGACACCTAGAGATCCAATACATGGACCATATAGAACAACTGATAAAACAATTTCACCTCAATTTCATAGGGGCTATGTCATAAAAATTCATTTTGCAAAAGCATGACATAGATCTGCATATGTCTTGTTTTTTTGAAATATATTGTTGAAATAAATTTCCCCTGAATTATCATGAACTTACCAGATTAAAATAAACTGTATAGAATATTTTTTGGTCATAGGACATTAAAATTGCATAACAAAAACATCCTTACTACATTATGATAAATTGAATGGAACATTTATATATCATATGATGTTAAAAATCATAGAGAACATCCCCATAACATGATAATAAAATCTGCAGGCCATCACTCATTTTTCATCACCAATAAATGGAAAAAAGATCCATACCTTGGTTATCTAGGTTATGGAGTGTTTCTCCCATCATTTAAAATCACATCAATCCATAAATCATAATTTATTTCTCGAATGACTCAGTTTTATGAAACCTTCGATGAACCATGGAAAAGATACCTGACATCGTGAGAACATTTTTTTAACTACGCATGTATTCTTATGGCTATTTAATATGAACATATGGTTACTGACCCAATGCATCACTCTCCAAAAAATGAAATTCTTATAGTTGTGATCCCTAATATCACTATGGAAGAACCCAACATTAATGTTTCATCATAACTATTCCCATTATTATTGTCCAATATCATTACTAATGAAAAGATAACCTAAATCCATAGTTTACATCATTTCCATATTCCAATATGAAGGTTGTTGGTGTGCTTTTAACCCAGGGAATCCAAACTGGCCTCTTTATATCATCTCCCATATTTGGTCCATGGGAATCATGACCTTAAACTATATGAACTTTGGTCAAAGCTCTATGAAATTAAAATCTATCTTATAATGGCATTAATTGGAAGACCATAAACTAATAGTAAAATATATTGAAAAATTTGCATGTAAAAAACTGAAAAAGATATCCAAATCCAAATCCTTTTCTTCTCTCGCTAAACTCATCACCTTCAGAGTTTAGGAAACAAAATTAGGTTGGAAATAAATAAGGTATAATTATAATATATAATACTCTGTAGTCCTAGTAAAATCCAAGGATTTCTCTTTGAACCCCCTAGTTTAGGAGAATGTCTGAGTAATTATGTTTCACATATTCTCATTATGATAATATATTCTCTTGGTGTTGACACAACTTTTTGGGTGCTTGAAACCTTCTTGGATGTTACACATTCTACATATCAAACTTCTTGATATGAGTTCCCCATATCACAAAAATCATTAATATGCCTTTGAAAGGAAAACCAGCCTCAAGAGGCCCTTTTATTGACTATGAATTTGTGCATATGTTTCATTCCAATTTTCTTATGGACATCAAACAAATGGATTGATATGAAAGAGGGGTTTTCCAATCCTCATGATATTTTATATCCATAAAATAAAACCCATCAACTCATTGTATTTTGGTTTATTACAAGTATGATTGTCGCATATCATCCTCTTTACCTCATCAATTTGAACTGTGATTTAAAAAGTTCATACTAAACAATTCAAGTGGATTTGACATCCTCGACGTTACGTCCTTGTGTTTTGTACACATTCTCCAGGTTGGAAGTTAACTCTCTATTAATAATTCTTTTATGGCTCACACCTTCATATTTGAAACCATATAGTGTGGGGCTAAAGCATAACAAAATACATGGAAAACTATCATAGGGTTACATAACCCTTCCTGGTTAGCTCTCCTCAATACCCAACCTCATCATCTAATAGTTTATGTGTTAAAAATAATTCATGGCCCTCATAAAGTAATTTATATCATAAATTTTTTGCCATTCTATAGACGCATAAGGGCTTTGACCTACCAACTAATTTAATATCCTTCTTGTAAGAAAGGAACTTCATTACTTTTGAGAACTAGAACCACTATGTTGGAATCCAGAATCTCACAGTGTGATGGGTCATCCCCAAGATGTTTTCCTTATCCAATTCTAAAAAATTCAATATTATATGTTATGAATTTTGTCACACATATTTCTACTATGCAGGAAATCCATGCATCTCATGTAGTTTCCCCTCAACTAAAATTACCCCCATAAACCCGACATGACCCTAGTAAAAGAGAGGATGTACCTCTCTTCTTGAGTTCTGTGAATACATAAGGGCATTGACATGCCAATCAGTGGAATCATTACCTTGTTTTAAAGGATCTCTAATCCTCATGATCCTTGGAATGGAAATATTAAAACCCCAATTCTTATTATTTTATGGTTCATTACAAGCATGTTTTCCCCATACCCCTTGATCATTGACCAGGTTTGATCTAAATGACCCTAAACTACAGTAACACAATTTCTGATATAAAAGTACCTAAACTACAATAATAAAAGTTCTGATCTAAGCAATCCTAAACTACATCGATAGAAGGTCCGATCTAAAAGACCATAAACTATTGCAATAGATTATCTGAGATTAATGTCCATAAACTGACATAGTAGATGTTCGGAGCTAAAATACAATAAACTGAATCAAGAAATGTTTTTATCTAAGAGACACAAAACAAATGAAATAGAGAGTCCAAGATGAAATTCCATAAATTAAATCTATAAAAGGATTGATCATAAGGACACTAAACTGTAGTGATATAAGGCCCAATATGGATGCTCGTAAACTATAGATCAACAATGTTTTATCTTAAAAGAGCATGAAAGGACCACTATACAGCATTAGAGAACAACAGTATGCTCTCTCCAAGCCTCCCAGATTTAGAAAAGGATATAGAACTCTCCCTTTGTAAAAATATTTCAGCCCAATTATTCATCTACCAGTTAGGTTACCTGAAGATTAATGGAGAAGATATATCAGTATTGAATCTCATGTTGGCAAGAAATCATGACCACCTATAAAAAATAATATGTTTTGATTTAAATATTTAGATCTAGACATTAATTTTTACATGATATTATGAAAAGGATGGGTATCATTATATATTCACATAATATATGATTAGAAATCTTTTAGTAACATAATGAATTAAATATTACCTGATAACAACATATAGTGTTTGGTAGATCTATTCACTAATATCATATATGAGTAAGATTCATCATATATTGGAGTCTTTCCTAGGAACATATGAGCTACAAATAGATTATAAATTATGATTCTATAACATAATATGCTAATATGATTTCATGAGTTTGACATATATTTTTAATAGGGTGGTTATGAATTTTTCTAGTTGATTAGAATATTTAGTTTCTTCCTATGTAGCCTGCTGAAAATTCTACACTCTGTAAATTGAATATATCTTGGCTCTCTATGCTACATCGATTATACCATAATTATCTAATTTGGTCTTCCCTAATATCTAAAGTGTATGATGAAATTGTTCAAGTAATTCCTAAATACATATGATTTTATAATGAAGATTGTAAATTTCCATCTTCCATGAAATGCCTACATCTTGGGGAGTATCCGCCTCTGCTACATACTGAGAAGCATCATTTATTGCTTCATCCCAGTGTTGTTTTGTTGATGAGTTATCTTCAATATTCACCACACTCAATTCTTGGGACCTCTTCTATTACATCATAGATATCACCTCATTCACTTGGGAATGAATGGTAGAATAGTCAAAACCCTCGTAACAAAGAGTGGGAACCATAAATCCAATATGACCCAATCAATAATTCATCACATAAAATGAGGGTTTTGACCCTAACATCCATCTCACCATCCACATTTTTCATTGCATCAAATGATATGGAGATTCAGACCTGGGACCTTCATCTAGGTTCATCATGGGTACAAGAACATATTCCAGGACAAGGTAACCAAGAGAAACATTCATGCTCATAGTCCTTGTTGACATGGAAAGAGATTCATACTCTTTATTGGTTTATTGGGTTGGAGGAACCCCCATAAGGGTAGTGACCAAAGCCCCATACTATTGGGTGAAGATAGTGTAGCAATGGGGACTTGGGTTTATTAGTCACAAGTTCGAGAATATGAAATTTCTAGGTAATAGATCAATATGACTGATGTTAGAAAATTACCATTCTCAGTTACATCATTACATGCATACACTGCCTAGACTCCATCCTTGAGTGAAGAAGAAACCCCTTGTGATGTGTGGATTCAGAGAACATCTTTTCTTTTCTCAATGATGTGCTTCACTAACAATCCTCAGGTACTATAAAACGAATATGGTATCATGTGAAATGACACAAATTATCAGTGTTTCCAATCATAAATATGTTTTAAACATCTCAAAAAAACCACTTACATCAAGGTTAAAATAGTATAAGAAGAAATACCTCTGTTAGTATCCTCCAAAAGATCATCCACCCATGCCGAATCAAGTTGTGTGATTACTAGACCATTTGTAGTAGGTAATAGGAATGGTTGATTTAGATCTTCAGCTATCTCTACATCTTGACATGTTGGGCCCGATAGAGAAGGGTTTTCCAATGAATCCAAACTCTCTCTATATCTCAATCATAAAATCATAAATGATCATCAAATAAATCTCTGTATGGAATTGTACATTTTTGGAAAATATAAGATGAGTTTCTTGAATAATCCATAGGAGGAAAAGAGAAAATGACACACTGACTCAAGAATTCATGTGTGAAAGACCAAGAAAATTAACCTCACTTATTATTCCTCTGACCATATAGGTAAATCTATTTATAAGGTTATATAGTCAACGTAATTATTCCAGGAGTGGTAATCACCACCCTCATTTTGGGACAACCATCCTAGAATCCATCATCATCAGTCCCCCAATCACTTTAAAATTCTTCTCACATAGTTATTCCATGGGGAGTGTATTCAACAGATGGAGGAACAAGCCGATCCACATCATCCTTCCATTATATCAAAAAAACAAAAAAGGATTTTAGTACAGTTGAAATGGAACCACAACCCTATAATGATAGCAGTGATCTCAGACTTACCAGTACCACTTGGGGCCATCTGAGCATATTCAAACACAATCAGCTCATGCCCCTCACCCCATTTCATTAAACCATTGGTGAATATAAAACTCAACCCATGACACCTTCCAACATTAAAACATGGTCTTGGAATAAGGGTATAAATTTCTTATTATTGTCTTTTAATGTAACACCCAGAGGGGAAGCGACTTATGAAATCCCCTCTAGAGCTTACATTGATTGACACATGATACCCCCAAGCTCATACTCTGAGTTCTACCTCTCAAATATTTCCACTATCGAGATGTGATAGAAAATGATAAATCTAGAAGGGCTTCGCAACTGGTATTATATTTTCTCCATCCACATTAGTGGACATATCTTTTGAAAACCTGATCATTGAACAATGCCTTATCATCAAATGTGGGGCTTTAGCTACTATTAGACCTCTCGAAACATTTCTCTTTCTATGTATGTGATTTGTTTCAATAACGTTGGAGTCCTCTCTTTCCAATTAAGATAATTTCCCATTAGAATATGATTAGATACAAATTTTAGCATATTTTCATGATAAAACAATTTTTGCATCATAGGGAGTAAGTTTTATATCAACATGAGTCTCCTAATTGGAAAATATCATCCAAAATCAGAGATATACAATCATATTCTCCTCAAATATAACAAAAACAAATAGATAAAATTTTGAATGGACACATTTTAATTGGTGGATGATTTTTAATGGTGCGTACCATTTACAGATGAGGTCCCCATCGATATAGGTTGAAAGAGAACCCTTGTAATGTGACATCACAGAAGCCTATTCCTTAAGAATTTCCTCACTAGTATCAATGATATCACCCATTGTCAATAGTCCATAGGTTCTAAAATAGAAATGATCATCAGGGATCATATAATCCCTAATATCCTAATCTTTCAGTATAATATGTCTTACCCCACTGATACATTGTATGTATAGTATGATGTAGGAATTAAAGATACCCTAGATGTTAAGATATTCATATCTTCCAAAATGATATCCTATACAACCAAATAAAACTAGGAAGGGGCGCACGAGACTGTAGGGGGGTTTTACCTAGTAGCCATGGTGAATATTAAGATAATATTTTTATGGCTTAGGGAGGGATAAACTAATACGATTCCCCAATCATATAGGTTTTCATCAAGAATTTTGATACCATAAATCCACCTTTATCCTTCATTGGGAGTATGTACCCACTTAGGTACATAGAGTGTAAGCTGACTTGTTAGAAAAACCATTCAACCGAGGGGCCGATGTACTCTACCTATTATTTAAATTTCACTTCAACAATTTTAGGAAAGTAATTTCATGGTGAACTAAGAGTGTCCTTTATAAGCTAGGCCTTAGGCTTATTAGATCCCAGATCTGAGCGGGCCACTTTGGTGAAGTATCTCTTCCATATATTGAATGGGATATCTACTTTTGGGAGAGGCTCCATCTGGTGGGCCTTCTCATCCATCTTGATTATTTATTAAAAAATAGGTGGTTTCACCATTATATCATCCTAGTCATACCTTTTAGGGAATAAATGTTCATTCATTTCAACTAATAATGACATACCAAATATCTTGTCTAGGTGTTAGAGGCTGATACCCACCATACCATGCATGAGGTGGTAGGTGTTCATGTCTAGGCTCTAATGACTGTACAGTTTCGTCATGATACCCTTATTGCAATATGAATTCCATTTTTTGAGATCAAGACAACCCATTAAATGACAAATTTTTTCAACTCCTTAGCATATTCAGAAGATATTTTTTATACTCAGGTGCTAAATCCATCACTTTATTCTATATCTTCCTTTGGATCAGAAGTCACGATTGGGAATCAAACCAAAATTTTTATTGAATTCATACTTATAAATGATTGAACGGTACATTTTTACATCTTCATCAGGTTTACAGTTAGTTTTCTAAATTATGTGGTCATGTGAGTATTTATATTTCCATATTCACAGTCTCTTTCAGTGAAAAAATGACCCAATGAAACATGTTTTTTGAAAAGGTATCATGAGTTATCCAAATATAAGAGGAAGGTACAAATAATAAAAATGATAAAGTAATTGGAGTTTATTTGGTATGTAAAACCCCATAAAAGGTAATAAATTTAAAATGGGATAGTCCCCGAGTTTAAATCCTATTATCTCTAGTAGTTTTATTTGATAAAAATGAGTAGAACAGTGGTAGGTAACAACAACGATTTATAAAATTATATCATAATGGTACATCAATTATTTTAAATATTTCATCATGTGCCAATAGGATGAATGAAGAGAACCAAAATACATTTAGAAAAATTATGTGGTTCATGTGAGACAGATTAAATAATATAATTTCAATACAATGGGATAAATTGAGATCATTATGCACATCACATGAATAAAAAAATGAATTATGGAATCACAATATGGAATGGAAAACTTCATGACTCCGAAATATCTAATTGGTTGCATAAACCCACATGTAATCATGAAACCACATGATCCCCTAAAGACTTGTGATCTTGTGACCCTGACGTGGTCATGAGAACTACACAATAGTCATAGGATCATGCGATCAAGCAGGAAGATCCCAAGAAACCAAAAAGATAATCTATCATCCTCATGGCCAATGTATAAACAATTACTAAAGTATAGTTCGTAGTTGGTTCAAGTGGGAACCTGAGAAAAAGTGGTCTGGTGTAAGAGTTCTCATGAAACTAGCTCAGGGTGAGGTCTCGCATTTTGGTCCTGTGGAATAGTCTTGCAATGAGGACACACGATGGAAGTATGGTGATAGGGATCTAAATAATTGATTAGTTGGTGAATGATTCAATCTCATCACTATATTTATTATTCATCGTGTGTAATATAGATAGTTTCACATCAATACCAATTGACCTCCAAGACACTGATCTGCGATAGCACCAAAGACTTTGGGGGGAATTTAAAATCCTAATAAAATGATTCCTTGTCCTCAGAAATATCACCCTTAAGGGGTGAATGTTTGACTCCTACCAAATTGGAATTTGAATATTAATAAAATAATAAATACCAAAATATTTTTATTGTTTTAATCACAATAAAATTGGAGAGGTAGGTGTCCAAGATCTCACGGATCACATGAACTCCCATAATACATGCAATCACGTGACCAGTAGAGGGTCATTAAGATGGGAATGTGCATCACATAACCGACATAATACCCCATGATATGATTTAGGCATGTACTTATAGTCTAGTGAAGTAACCGTAGAAAACTATTGATCATGCTGCGACATCAAGATATGCTACCCCATGTCATGCTATTTATAAACTAGTGGGAATCAGACTAACAATCCAAAAATCCATTGAATATAGGTGGAAAACTTCTGAAATATAGAGTCCTTGTATGTTAATTAAACTCATATTATGGATCGCCAATTCGTATATTAATTTTCCTTGACAATACTCAATAAAACTCATGATATCCCCAACCTATGTGAAAATAAATAAAATAAAAGGGGAAGAGGTTAGAGCCTATTGGGATCATAAACATAACATGAAACACTGTTGGTGGTTCAAGACTCACCTCAATCCCCCAACGACATGTCCTCCTCCTCTCATGAAATCCCACTAGCAAGTCATACTCATCGCTCGAAGGGCCTCATGAAAGTATATGAAACCTTGCTCTCCCATATTGGCCCCATTAGGACAAAGAGACTGAGTTTTCCATGAAATGATCATGCATCTCTAAATGAACTTTTTTGACCTTGTGACACATCATCAAGATATAGAGTGATTTTAACCAACTACAATCACAAAATAACACATGATCCCCATGCTTTGTAAAAAAATAATGGAGATAAATAGTGAGAATGTGGGAGCCTCTTGCAGTAGTAAAACTCATTCGATGCACTAAGGATGCCTACAACCTGGTTTTTTCAGACCCCTTGACAAGTCGTCCTGATTTCATGAAGACCCCCCGAAAGATCAATCGCTTCCTCATGAAGGGCTCGATGAATTTCGTCTTATATCACGCTAAGGGCATTGGAATGGTACATTGATCTTGAGATGCACCTTGGAAATGTATTTCTGACAATATGGAAGTCCTTTGAAATGTCTCCATGATTCTGTATGACCCCATTAAATTGAAAAGATCCCATAAGGGAGGATTTGATGGGATATAATAAAGGTTTATAGAAATAAAGAGATGCCCCAAAATTGATCCACGATAAGGACTTACAATGGTGTGTGATTCCCAGGACCTCTACCAGTTCCATCCTCAATTAACGTGGTATGCACCCCAGAAAGTGGTTAAAATACAATGATGGTAGGCCTATAAATCACTCACACCATCATGAAAAACTAATTCTTACACATTTTCATATTTTTCATCCAAACTCACCAGCACACCCAAGCAACAGATCATATTTCTCAAAGTGTCTAACATCATGACTAGGTTTTTTTCTATTAGGAAAGATATGTGTGATAAATCCGAGTTATCATACAATAGGTATATGGAAATTTTAATGGGTACTCATAGATAACATAAAATAATTCTATCCTATGAAATGAATAACATCCGTCATATCTACTAAATCATGCGAGACATAAAACAATTTAACACTAATGAAAATATAAGAAATTATAAATATAACCGATGGAAAAAATACTAAAATGTGGGAGACTTAAGAAAAAAAGATATAAGTCTATCCTCATCTTTTTCGTATGAAACACCCATGTCATGAAGAAACACCAGGACATGTCAACCATATCATACGACACTCCTTTTGAATTCTATTTGGATAATGAGAAGTCCCATAAACATGTAAAATAATGTAACATGGAACCAAATGAAGATGATGTAAAATTCATGAGAAACATTATGGGTTATCCGTTAATTCCTTGTGGTTTTCTTCAAATGTTTCACCGGATCCATATGGTGGAACCAATTTAATTTAATAGAGTCTCACGGTAGCACCATGGCATGTCAGCTGACTCTTGAGATGTCACATGGACACACCTTCCTAGTTTTTCTGATGTTCTCTAGACATTTCATCAAGGATATGTGATTACCTCCCATACATGTCACATTGACTCTTGTTATTCCCTCCAAGAGTTTCATCTAGCTATTATGATGAAATCAGGTATGTTTGTTAGATCATGTGACTCACTCTAAGCATGCCATCTAGGATTACAGAATGGCTTCCAGGATCAACCGACCATGTATTACATTATCCTATGGAAACATTATCATTTTTCATGGGAGGACCCATAGGAATTCAATCATAGTTATGTGAAGTCAATCAAATAAGTCAAATATATTATGTAATTGTGTTTGGATATTCCTGGAAGACACCCTATGATATGACATGTATAAAATCAAGGCATGAAGAGTATACAATCAACACATTTAGGTAGACAATATGTTATGATATATAATAGAAAATGTAGTGTGTAATCCAAAACTAATTTAACTATGATCACTCTAACTCCTTCCATTACCAATATATGTAGGACACCTCTCTAACACCCGAGCTCTATAGGGATGTCAGAGTGAAAAATTCCTACATCCACAAAAACTGAGACTGACCATTTATTGTCTCTTATTTCTCACACCGAGCATAGATCGTGTGAGATTCAGTATTTTTAATAATATTATCATTTTCATTTTAAGCCTCTTTAATGGAAGGGAAATTCTAAATTGAATGTCCCAACCAACTGAACTATGATGATTCTGATTTCTACTATTTCCAATATACTTAGGGTGCCTCTCTGAGGCCCAAGCCCTATATTAATCATCCCAGGGATATCCCATTTCATAATTCCCACATCAATAACATAGATCATTGACAATGTGGGATTATGTAGTTGAGATATTTATATCATTTTCACTATAACCCTCAATCAAAAAGGGCAATGTTTGTGTGTAAGACCCATCTAATTGAAATAAGATGAATCTAATTCCTACCATAACTAATATTTATAGGATTCTATCCAAGGCATGATCAATATATTAACAATGATGGTATATCATATTTCACAGGTCCCAGATCTATATACAATGAGGACGATCACTTTTTATACATTGATTCTTAGACTGATCATAGCTCTTGTGGTTTTAGGGAGTTTCAATGAACACATCATTAGCATCAATAATGTATACAATCCAGGTAAATCTATGTATATATTCCCTGATGGGTTGCATGAAATAAACAACCTCCATATAAGGGTATATAATTTAGGGATAGTACAAAGGGTGTGAATGAACTACAAGAACTCGTATTCCTTTCATATCCATGATATGTAGTAATCCTTTCTAAGGCCCTAGCTCGAATATGCATCAAATTCACTATAAGTCCCCTCATGTCTCTGACATTTCAACTGTCATGTCCCAATAATTCATAGGGGCTCCTCATTTTACCTCATCCATCAGTGTACTGAGAGACCAAACACACTATGATAACTCTAATTCTTTCCAAAACCAAAATATGTAGGATTCTCATTGAGACTCGATCATAAAGGCACGATGTCTAAGTTCCAAAAAATATGTCATTTTGGTATGATGTTAAAATACATTTTTTAATGAACTATGTGGATTTTTATTGATGTAATAAAAAGGATACGTTGGACTTCTCATAATGACTCAATCCCCTCCTTGAAATATTATAAGCATCCTAGTGTGGCAGAATGTTATGATGTACTTGTTTATACAGCTTCAACACATAATAATATACCCATTACTGTGGAAATATATTAATAACCTTAGATATATATATATATATAGATTCACTATTTATATTCCCTTATTTTTGCCATAAAATATATTTAACATGTTGTCGTTTTTTTAGGTTATTCGGTCTTGTGTCTATATTAGGAATAGATTTTAAAACATGTCTAAAATCTATAATAGAGTCCTAGAGAAGGAAAAAATTATCCCCCAAAAAGGGTGTGATAACCTCAACCACCCATCATATATAACAATGCGAGTCCATTAGATTCATTAAGTATTAAACCCTAATTGACCAACAACCTATGGAAAGTTGGTTTGTACCTAGGTATAAATGAGGGAATCATTGGGAGTTTATATTAAGTACACAAATGGTGACTTGATGTTATATGTCTTTTAATAACTAAACCCATCACAAATGACCATCATGAAAAACAAAATCCACATTGATAGGTGTTCCATCTCACCACTCTCCGGTGAAACAATAATATTTACAAACACATTAACAATTTCAAAGAAATATTTTAACATGTTCTTAATAACAATATAATTTATTCATTTTGTTAAATAAAGGTGTATCCCCACAATTTTTATATGGAACACCTTCATGATCATATTATTTTTACCTTTTATGTATATGAACATCATTAATTACAATACTAGAATCTTCAAATGATTCTATATTTAAAGCATGTTAATGTAGAGGGGTATCAGTAGTAGTATCCTCATCATGTGTAATTGATCTGATAAGTAGATAAATTTATATATTATCCAATTAATCTTTATTATTTGGAAACTCAAAATCCATAGAATTTTTATTCTCAATATATCCTTTCACTTCCACATTTTAAAATTTTGTAAAATTAGGAGTAATATATCCATTAACTTCTTGTTTATATTTTACCTCATCACTAAAAACAATAACAGGATCACATCTATCTTCAAAATTATGTTCCATAAATTCATCCATATCATTACCCCAATCTGTGGGTTCTACATCCCTATGAAAACTAGCTTTAGATACCTACCCCTCAATAGGTATATGAAGTACTATAGCTGGTCAAAATTATCCTTCCTTTACAACTTAGACCTGCTAACATAAGCATGAATCCAAAGAGCACACAAATTTTTCGATAAAAGTGTCCACATGTGTATTTTTTTGTGACACCTGAAAAATTAAACATCACTAAGATCCAAATCTATTTTTGAAATCAAAAGAGATACAATCTATACAAATGGTTAATAACTCATCTTAGATATTCCTTAGAAGGAATGATGCATGAGAAACACATTGTATCTCATAAATATGACCATTTTTTCATTAAATATAATATTATTTAGATAAATATATTAGATGATTGTATTCTCAAACTCTCTATCCCTTTCATAATTCATGTCTGAATGAGTGTTCACAAGACCTTCCTTTTAGCCTCAAAGTCTTTAACCACCTTCTTTTAAAACAATGATGTCCTAAATAGAGCTGTATATGCTCAATAAGGTCATTATATTCCATTTCCTCCATGGTTGGATTAGAAGGAAAGATTCATTTCTGAGTATCATTAATTATTTCTCTCATTCCTTCATATAATATCGAAAATCTATAACACCACAAAATTATAATGTAAGAGTATTGTATTCGATAGAGCATATCATATGCATCACCAAGCGCATGAAAAAATATAATATATCAAAAAATTACAGTTTATTTACTATTATAAATAGATTCAATATATTATACATACTTTAATTCACTGATCCTGGATTTGGCATGTGTTACATGTACGATTGACTTTTTCGAAAGCTTATATTACACGCATGTCTGGGTTTTAATGAACACAAATAAATTATTAAAACATTATTAGATAATATAATGATAAATTACATAGAAATTGAATTATTAGATATAAATAGTATCAAAAAAATAATTAAAATCTATGTTTTACACATTTATAAAATGAATCTGTTGGTTACAAGTTAATTAGAAATGAATATGGAAACTGATTGATTATCAAGGAATGTATTATTATATTTTCTCCCACAAAGATGTTACACCATAAAAAATTATATTAATTACTATTTCTGAGTGATTTTAATATTATATATATATATATATATATATATATATTATTCAATAAAATAATTTTTATATTCATCCAATAGATTTTAATGTCTTAAAATAAAAACAAACATAATTTTATACATAAAATACTATATTATTATTAATGTATTTTTACGATCTTTTAATAAAGAACATATTTTAAATAAACTTATTGGAAAAAATATGGATTATATAAGTGTAAATAATCATCACATCTTAATTAAAAACATAATAAATAGTTTAGAGTAATTTGTTTGTATTTTTTCATTGAAGTATGTTTTTTTAATGAATAGAGAAAATTCTGAGATTTAATTCAAAACTGATTTTTAATCTAATTTTTTGTATGGATAAATTATAATATTAATTGGGTTTAATTATTAATTATAAAATATTTATATCATTTAATACAATTTAGGTAATTATAATCAATTTCATTTTAATATATATTATAACAACATAGAAAACATTTGAATGTTTTTACTTTTAAAATATATGTATTGGAATCTCATCTACAAAATTAAATTTAAATTACCTTATACCAATTATGTGATTGGAATTTGGAAAAATGTATTTCATATTTTTAGTAATAATAATAATTTATAATGACTAATAATATTAATTATTTTTTCAAAAAAATTAGTGAAATTGATTAAAATTAATTACAACGATTAAGGTTAAATTTAGTTTTATAAGGGACTAAATATTAACTATAAGGCCCAAAACTACCTATAAACTTGTACACAATTTATTGGATGTCCATATATATAACCTATATTCTATTTTATTGAATTTGGTTCATTATTGGATCCTATTTCGACATGAGAAAAATGGGGACAATTCCTTTCTCAGAATATTACAAGAGCACCACTCCTCCTCCACTATAAAAGGTTACCACTTATATCCATTCTTCACACCTCTAAAACCATTTATATTTTGTAATGATCTCCCCACATATATATTTAAAATCCCTCCCATTTACCATTAATCCTCTTTTTAAGATGAAATACTATCAAGGAATCCCTTTAGTATAAAAAAAGAATAACCCGATTTTAACGTAACATTTTCAAACGATATTTCTTTTTTCTTCTAAACTCTCTATAATATTATTAATAATGTTTAAATAATTACATGAGTATCATTAATATAATGTTATGTTATTATTTCATCCTTCACTAACAGACACCTCGATCTAATGAGAAACAAACATACTGTTTCTGTGTACGGTGAACTACTGCCTCATGAAACGATGATTGTTCATTATTAATTTTCCACCACTCATGGAATATATTATGATGTAAACACAGTTTATATATGATATATAATACATTAATTATTTATTTATACTTATTTAATCATATTATAACACATACCTTTAATACCTCCCATTTTGCATTAATACAATTACATTGTTTCAGGAAGTGTGGACTATTTCCTCTTCGAAGCTATGTGATTTATTTAATATATATGTGGAATGTATTAACGATGATTTTAATAAATCTATGTAAAATTTAAAACATATATACAATACTGGATTAAAATATAAATATATGTCATTTATTTTTCATCTGTCTAGTATAGAAATTAAATGAATGTATTATTCATAATTAGGTACGTCCTGCCATCTCCATGAACAATGCACATAATTTGTTATCTACAAATATTATGGACTATTCAAAAAAACATTTTTACTGAATATATGAGATAATTAATTCATGTTTTACATTCTGGATATCATTTTCTTGTTATCTATGAAATAGGATCAACAACTAACAAGTCAAAACATACTTGAAAAAACTAAGAAATTAACACCAAAAAATATTTAAAATAATGAAAAGGTGTTAACAAGAGGGTAGTAAAATATTGTAATAATTTAATATATTATATTATTCACATTATTATATTTCTTTTATAAGTTATTATCATATTTTAAAACAATATAAATGAGGATAATGACCTCACAACATTATTATGATTAATTTATGAGATTGGTATCCAACATTTCTTTCCATGAGGCATTAAACATATAAACCACTCAATTATTTTGTGTAGTACTACAGGTTTTGATACATTAGATCATGAATCATTATACTTCGTATTATGAAAAAAAATTCTTCATTTGAATTATTATTTAAATTTTTCAAGTGTCACGGGACACTTTGTGATATTTAATGATTATTTTCCTCAAAAATGTTCTTAATGAGTATATTTGAATTATCACTTCCTTGTATGATTGTTAAGATTATTATGGAAACAGTCACTTTATTATAATAATTATTCATTGGAAATTACATTTAAAATCAATATTCTCACATAGTGGATATTATTATATCATAAATCCTATATCGTTTGTAACATCCCAAGAATCTGTGTTTCATGTAATGGGGAGTTTTATATTACCCATTAATCGAACAAACTGGTTACTTATGGAAAAGTAATAATAAAATTTCAATGAAATAGTGTAAACACACAAAATGAACGAAATACTCTTTATTCAAATGAGAACACCATAGTAATTACAATACACTGAGATCAAATATGAAATTAAGTTAACCAACGATACCAATTAAAACCCATATTAAGATTACAGGAAGACCACTCAAAACAACGAGAACCCCGAGAAGACGATATGCATCCTTGGAATCCATCATAACGAACATAATAATAGACGACGCCATTGCAGCCACACTAAGCACCAAGGGTATAACACGAACCATTTCCTTCAATCGACTCGAGTTTTATGACACCTAATGTTTTGGCTTTATAGGGAACTAATGTGACTGTTAGAATTACTTATAGTCGTTTCAGATAAAATGATGTGATCATTGAAGTTTTTGTGTAATGATCATTAATGTTTAATTAAATGTATATATTTATAATTTAATGGTAGATTCCTATAAATAGGATCAAAAAATTTATATTTTGTAATTTATACGTACAGTTTGAAATAAATATTTTATTCTTTCCGAATTATTAATTAATAGAATTTGTTTGATAACAAATATGAATATAACTACATTATTGCTTGTTTTTCAAATACGATATATATACACACATAAGGATAAGAATATTATAATTGTAAAAAAATAATACAATAATTTTATATGTAACATTTTAATAAATCAAATGTATTATTTCACTTAAAAGAAACGTTATTCATGAATTTCAATTATAAATATTTTTTTCCTATTATGATAATTAGTATTTAGTTTATATATTCTCAAATTACTAATTTAATTTATAACATTTTAATTATATAATATAACATATATATATAATTGTTTTATAGATAATCATGAAAATTGAATAAATATATTTTCATAATTAGAATTTTATTTGATATATAAATGTATATGTATATGTTTATATATATTGTGTTGTAAAATATAATGATATGATACATAAATACATAATAGATAAATTATTTTTATAATTAAAAATATGTTTAAATAATATATGTAATAATAATAATATGTCAATGTTTTATAAATATTTATAAGTACATTTTATTTGATTCAAATAAGTTTAACTATAATTTTTTTAAAAATTATATTATGATTTATATATATAAAAAATATATATATGAGTTTAATAATTAATGTAATAAAACATTACTTTTTAATGTATTGTTATTTTATTATAACTTTTTCTTATTAATAGGATATAATAATGATTAACATTAAATAATAGAATAAAGATAAAGAATAAATAATATTAACAATATTATAATAATATAATTGCTTGATTGAAGGAAGAAAAAATAAGGAAACCCAGTTAGGTTTAGCCACCAAACTGACAAAACAAAAATAAAAAAATATTTATAAAACAATAAAAAAAGAGATAACTAGCAAAAAGAAATCCCGTGAAGGGATTTGTGAAATCCTAGAGGAACCGACTCGGTGTGGGGGGGGGTGTCGTGTCACACTCCTTGTGCAAGACATAGACTTCCATGGTGGTGTAGCGTAGCGAAAAAGGTGGTCTGACCATGAAAAGGGTCTTGAGCTCGACCGGAGGTGTTCATATTCACGGAGAGGGGTCAATCGAAGAACCCACGTCATGCGTCCGGGTGCTCCATTTCAGGCAGTGTGAACTAGGATCGAGGCCGCACAGTAGTCGGTGTCAAGCTGGGGAGTCTGTCGCAGTCACAACCAGTGGCCATCTCTGTTATCCCCTCTCCCTCTCCACTGCTCCTTGATGGCCCGTGATCTCGGAGGTCCTCCTAGTCCTCACCTTTCAATGAGCCTACACCCACTACCTCTTAACTTATCCTCCTGAGAAAAGCTCCATGGGTAAGATTATATAAACTATGTATATTATGAATTATTGTATCAGGGAGCCTCTCTCGACTCAAATCCTTGTCTTCACCCTTGGTAGTCAAGTATAGGGACCTTGTGGAGCTCGATCTGAGACCACATTGCCTTTTTAGTGTTCCTTCCATCCGTATGAACTCCACAGGTTCATTTCCTTTCTCCTCTCCGTCTCTTTCTTATGTTTCTGTGGAGCTTCACCAAGCTTCCCCTCTCTGCCAGTCCGAATATCCTCCTCTTTTTCGTTAAGGGGACTTAACCACTTATTTTTATAGTATGAAACTGATTATACACATTGTGTAATTAGAGATATGTTATGTAAATATATACATATAGATATATATATATAGGTCCTTTCTAGTGCTGGAGTCATCCGTCCTCCTTCTTTGGGTGTGGGGGTTTTTGGTAGGGTTTTCTTTGAATGATTAAAGGGTCTGATGCCTTTTGGTTTTATTTAAGAAAGATTCATTATATATGCTGATATATATAAATAAATAAATATATATATATATAATCTTTAAACGAGTATATATATATAGATGTATAAAATCTCAACTCATAACTATCTATGAGATTTTAAAATATTCCAATATGATTATATACACATAAAGGGTGTTTGGAATTTACTTATAGAAAAAAAATCATTTCTTTGTAATATATATAGAGATATATATATATCTCTATATACATATCTATGTATCACAATCCAAATCCATTATATAATTTTTAAAATATTATTTCCAAGCCTTATGTAATGTTTTAGATGTGAATTGTCATCTGGGTTCAATTGAATTTTTAATTCTAATGCAAAATCCAATATATACATATGGGCATATTTGGGTATGTATATGTGTACCTAAGACTCAATCAAATCATGACTTATGGATTTAAAAAGATTATTTCCAACCCTCAAATAATGCTTTTGATGAAAATTATGTTTTGTGTTCAATTGGATTTATAATTATTAAGCAAGACCCAAATTTTTATACATGTATACACATATGATTATATATTATAACGGTAACATGGTTTTGGTATCAAATATATTACTAGTGGTGTATTAAATATGTTTTAAATTATATATGTTACAAATAAGAAATTATAAAACCTTTTTTTGGTTATGTAAAACCCATGTATAAACTCTTAGTGTATATATGGTTATAAATATATAACCCTAGTCTAATTCGGAGACTCAAATAATGACTTTCAGAATTTAATTATTACGTTCAATGTAATTAATTCTTGTAAGATTTTATTAAATGTCAGTTTTGAATTCGGCTAAACAAATATGTGTTTATATAAGTATATATTATTATATACGGTATGTATGAATTAAAGAAGTTTTCATAATATTAAATCCTGTGGTGTTTCTATGTTTCAAAAAAAAAATATTTTGATTTCACCAAAAGTTATTAGAGAATAAATGGATTTTTAAAAACATGCTACGTTTGAAACCATGTTGTGCACACATGTAGGTTTAATTTTCCACAATATTTTCTATTGGATACCAAGCTTATGATTTACTCTAGATGCATATTCATTGACCCTTTAATTAGCAAATCTAATGACATATATTTTTTTAAGTATTTCATTTCCATGAAATAAACAATTTTTTTAAATTAAGGAGTGATCATTTCAGGTGGAAAACCCTAATCACCTGTCATTTTATTTGTCATCTTATTTACAAAGAATATTTACCAAACTATATATGCCTTTGATTATTTATTGTCATATCTTCAATGTTATATCGATGTGTAAATTGAATACTTCGGAACAAGAAGATAAATTGTTATGAAAGTATATTTATATATATGTGCGAATATGTATATGCATTACTTATGTATCAAATGTTGTTTACAAGTTTTAATATAAGAAAACCCAATGCAAATGTATACATATTTAATGCAAACAAAATAATATTTTCTGAAAAACTGACTCTCAAGTGTGGTAGATGGGTTGGGATTGGGCGTAGATCCATCATGGCCTGTAATTAGTCGAGCAGTCTCAGAATTAGTTATTTTGTTTTCAGAAGCCTGCCTAATGTTTTCAGAAAAAAACATTATTATTTTTGGGTAATATCAACTGAAAAATAATTATTCAAAGTGTTATGGGACACCTTGAATATCATACCTTATTGACATGTGAGGAATGTATTAGACTGCCAGGTTGTGGTCTGGTTAAAAAAAAAGCCCTCCAGGTTCGGTACTTGTTTAAGTAATCCCTCTAGGTTGGAGGCTGGTAAAAGTAAGCTCCTCGATGCATCGATAGTTCTCGAGATAGTTAGATTGGGTTTTTACACTTAGGTCATGACACGAGGCCTTAACATTCATACATGAGTCCGGCATTATACGTTTCCTCATTATGTTTTTGTATATGACCAACCAAGTGATTATTTTGACTAGAGAAATATACTTGGTTATAGAACCATTACCTATGAGTATGAGATTAAAGTGCACATGACATATGATGAGACAGTGGTGATTCATGATCTGTTTACCTTTCTAGAATTTTAATGCAAATATTAGCATTACATTAATCATGTCATAATGTGCATTTTTATAAATTCTAATGAAATTTTTAATGTCAAAATATAATAATATTCGTGCTTAGTAGTACTTGCATACCTTGCATGTTATGCTTATTTTACAAGATTGAATTTAAGAACTTTTGTAAAAACATGATTACTAGCTCTTAGTTATAAGTTTAAATACAAGTGTATGAAATGCATTATTTGTTTTATAGAGACCATTGAAATGTCATGATGATTTCTTCAGATGAATGAATTTGATGTATGTGAAAGTATTTTCAATGTATTTTTTAAAAAGCTGTATTAATTATTTTCGAAACCCCTTATTGAATATTTCAATGCTCACCATACGTCTTAAATGATAATTTTTCAGGATTCAGTAATTTCTTCGAAGAAGTTTCAGAATGCAAACTGTTTTTCCCAGGACATGAACCTCATGGTCCTATGTAGCATGATACATGATGTAATGAGTGTAAATATAATGTAATAATTGTGTTACATCGTGCCTCATGGGCACCGGCTCCGGGAACTCAGGGGGGACGGGTCCTTATAGTTGGAATCAGAGGATAGGTTCAGATAACTCTGGAAAACCATGTAGTATAAATATATTACTAGGCATCACTAAGTAATTATATTGTAACTTTCAAATGGCAGATGTAAATGTACCTACCAATCTTTTGTCACTACCCACTGAGGACCTAGAGACCATTGTGTCTATAGCTAGCCGAGAGAACTTTCTTAATTATGCCCATATCCACATGTCATGCAAGATCCTATATGATGTGTCAAACTCACCATGAGTGCTTAGTCTACACTGGGGGTTGGGAATGGATTACCTGCTTATGATGATAACCCAATTCCCCTTATTTGCATGTCAGGGAAGGTACAATGAGGGACTTTTCCGAGTGTTCACGGCAGGTGAAGACTTTTGCACTATGATCCTTAACCCTTACCATGAAGCTGTTGCTGTCGGAGACCTCTGCTCGACCTATCTCTGCCAAATCATGAACTATCACTTCTGGGGACAATTGTTGGACTTTAGGATATTAGACGATGATTCCACCCGACTGTCTTACAGCTAACATATTTATGTTGATGTGTCCCAAATTCATACCCCTCATTCTACACATAGGAGACATCACAGGTGTCTCCATGGGTTTAACCTTGAATGCTCAGCCTATATATGGTTTGAGGGGATGGGGAGTTTTGCCTCTCTGTGTAGAGTTCATGTGGTAGACTCAGGAACTTATGTATAAACATAAGTGTTATTGAAAATATTACATGTTTTCTTTTCCCGTCTCTACTTTATCTGAACTATTAAGAGAATTCTCATGAATGTATTTTCCTATGGCTGGACAAACAAATATCTCATCCATACCCAATGAAATATTGGATAAAATCATAATCAAGACATGCACTGTGGACTATCCTTCCTCCATCTGCGAGGATCATGTCAATGCATGTTTGATTTTTACAACCTCCATGAAATTATTCATTCCTTCCAAGGGGTCGGCCATATATTCCACCTCATCGCCACTACCCAAATCTGTTATTATAGGCGGAGGGGGAGATACTTTGAAGCTCTTTTTAGATGTTTCACTCTGGCATAGAATTTTTCTTCCAGAGCATGTTTCCTAGTAGCTTTCCAAGATGGGAACCACATAGAATCCTTCATGTTCCACATTCTGGACCTCAGTCTATTTGATCGCATCGTTCCAATAGAATATCTTGAGTCTTATATAGTCCGGTGGAGTACCAAAGAATATGTCCATTCAAACATCCCTGACTTTATTACCGCTCCAGCCTCCCTATGGATGGTTGTGTGTAGAATGCTAGAGCTTGAGTTCAGAACATACTGCTCAAGGTGTATCTAGGCTAGTGAAACAGAGGAACTGAGTACCACCCTGGGTATTCCATTGACCAAGCCAAATCTTCCATTTTGGTGATGATGATCGACCGAGGGTTTTCTATTTCAGACTATGAATAGAATTTCGACGATGAAATTCTTTGATGGGGGAATAATGTAACATCCCAAGAATCTGTGTTTCAGGTAATGGTGAATTTTATCTTACCCATTAATCGAACAAACAGGTTTCTTATGGAAAATTAATAATAAAATTTTAATGAAATAGATTAAACACACAAAATGAACGAAGGAATCTTATTCAAATGGGAACACCATAGTAATTACAATATATTGAGATCAAACAAGAAATTTAGCTAACAAAATATACCAATTAAAAACCCTATTAAGATTACAGGAAGACCACTCAAAACAATGAGAACCCTGAGAAGACAATAGGGGTCCTTGGTATCCATCATAACGAACATAAGAATGGACGAAGCCACCGCATCCACACTAAGAACCAAGGTTATAACACGGACCATTTCCTAAAAAAATGAGTTTTAGGACACCCAATGTTTTGGATTTATAGGGTACAATTGTCACCGATAGATGTACTTATAGCCGTTTGAGATCAAATGATGTGATCGTTGAAGTTTTTGTCTAATGATCATTAATGCTTAATTAAATATATATAGTTATAATTTTACGACAATTTCATGTAAATAAGAACAGAAAATTTATATTGTGGAATTTGGACGTACATTTTAAAATAATTATTTTATTCTTTATGAATTATTAATTAGTATAATTTATTTGATAATAGATATGAATAAAAGTAATTTTTTTTCAAATACGGTATATATATACACATAAGAATAAGCATATTATAATTAAAAAAACTAATACTATAATATTATATATAACGTTTTAATAAATCAAATGTATTATTTCCCTTAAAATAAATGTTATTCACGAATTTCAATTGTAAATATTTTGTACCAATTATGATAATTATTATAAAGTTGATATATTTTCAAATTACTAATTTAATTTATAACATTTTAATTATATAATGTGACATATATATATATATAATTTTTTTATAGATAAACTTTAAAATTGAATAAATAGATTTTCAAAATTATAATTTGATTTGATATATAAATGTATATGTATATATTTATATATATTTTGTCATGAAATTAAATGATATGATACATAAATATGTAATATATAACTTATTTTTATAATTAATAATACGTTTAAATAATATAAGTAATAATAATAATAATATTTAAATGTTTTATAAATAATAACAAGTAAATTTTATTTGTTTCAACTTAGTACAACTATAATTTGTTTTTAATTTTTTTTATTATGATTTATATAAAAAAAATTATATAAATGTGTTTAATAATTAAAGTAGTAAAACTTTACTTTTTAAAGTATTGTTATTTTATTATAACATTGACTTATTAATATGATATAATAATGATTAACATTAAATAATAGAATAAAGATAATGTATAAATAATATTAGCAATATTATAATAATATAATGTGTTGATTAAAGGAAGAAAAAAACGGAAACCCTGTTAGGTTTAGGTTCCAAACGGACAAAACAAAAACAAAAAATATTTATAAAATAATAAAGAATATATATAAACAGCCAAATGAAATCACGTAAAGGGATTTGTGAAATCCCACCGGAACCGGGTTGGTGTAGGGGGTGGGTGTCGTGTCTCACTCCTGGTGCAGCCCATGGACATCCGTGGTGGTGTAGCGCAGCGAAAAAGTTTGTCCCGCCATGAAATGGGTCTCGAGCTAGACCGGTGGTGTTCATCTTCGCGAAGAGGCATCGATCGAATACCCCTCGTCGTGTGTTTAGATGCTCTGTTTCAGGCCGTGGGAACCGGGATCAAGGCCGCACACCAGTCACTGTCAAGCTGGGTAGTCTGTCGCAGTCACAACCAGTGGTCGTCTCCGTCATCCCCTCTCCATCTCCACTACTCCTCAACAACATGTGCCCTCGGAGGACCTCTTTGGACTCACCTTTCCACGAGCCTACACCCACTACCTCTTAACTTATCCTCTTAAGCTATGCTCCTTGGGTAACATTATATTAATTATATATATTCTGCATTATTGTATTGTGGAGCCTCTATAAACTCAAAGCCTTGTCTTCACCAACGGTAGTCAAGTAGAGGGACCTTGTAGAGCTCGATGTGAGGACTCTAGGCCTTTTTAGAGTTCCTTCCATGAATATGAACCCCACGGGTTCACTTCCTTTCTCCTCTCCGTCTCTCTCTCACGTTTCTGTAGATCTTCACCAAGCTTCCCCTCTCTGCCAATCCGACTCTCCTCCTCTTTTTCGGTAAGGGGACTTAACCAATTATTTTTATAGTTTGTAACCGATTATACACACTGTGTAATCGGATATAGGTTCTATAAATATATACATATATATATAGGTCCTTTTAAGTGCAGGATTCATCCCTCCTCCTTCTTCGGGTGTGCGGTTTTTGGTAGGGTTTTCTTTGAATGTTTGAAGGTTCTGATTCATTTTGGTTTTAATTTACAAACATTCATTATACAATCTGATATATATATATATAATCATTAAATGAGTGTATATATATATATACATGTTTAAAATCTCATCTCATAACTATCTCTTAGATTTTCAAATAATCCAGTATGATTATATTCACATAAAGGGTTTTTGGAATTTACTTAAAGCAAACAAATCCTTTCTTTGTAATATATATATACATATTTATGTATCAAAATCCAAATCCATTATATAATTTTTAAAAGATGATTTCCAAGCCTTAGGTGATGTTTTAGATGCGAAATGTCATTTGGGTTCAATTGAATTTGTAATTCTTCTGAAAAATACAATATATACTTATGTGCGTATTTAGGTATGTACATGTGTACCTAAGACACAATCCAAAACTGATTTATAGATTTTAAAGGATATTTTCTGACCCTAAAATAATGTTTTCAATGAGAATTATGTTTTTTTAAATTAGATTTATAATTATTATGGAATACCCCAATTTTTATATATGTATACACATGTAATTATATACTATAACCCTAAAATGGTTTTGGTGTCAATTCAAGTAATAATGGTGTATTAAATATGTTTTAAAGTATAATTTTTACTTATAAGAAATAATAAAACCTTTTTTGGTTATGTAAAACCCATTTATAATCTCTTAGTGTATATATGGTTATAAATATATAACCCTAGTCCAACCGGGAGACTCAAATAATGAATTTCTAAATTTAATTATTACGTTCAATGTAATTAATGATTTTAAGATTTTATTAAATGTAAATTTTGAAGTCTTCTAAATCAATATGTGTTTATATAAGTATATATTCTTATATAAGGTATGTTTTAATTAAATCGGTTTTCATAATATTAAATCATGTGGTGTTTCTATGTTTTAAAAGAATATATTTTGATTTGACCAAAAGTTATTTGAGAATAAATGGATTTGTAAAAACATGCTACGTTTGTAACCATGTTGTGAACATATGTAGGTTTAATTTGCCCCAATATTTTCTTTTCATTACCATTCTTATGATTTAGTCTAGATGCATGTTCACTGTCCCTTTTTTAGTATATCTAATGACATTTATTTTTTTAGGTATTTAATTTCCTTGAAATAAAGATTTTTTTAAATCAAGGAGTTATAATTTCATGAGGAAAACCCTAACCACCCGTCATTTTATGTGTTATCTTATGTGAAAATAATTTTTACCATACTATGTATGCCTTTCATTATTTGTTGCAAAATTTCCAATGTTATGTTGATGTGTAAATTGACAACTTCATAACAAGAAGATAAATTCTTATGAAAGTATATTTATATATACGTATGAATATGTATATGAATTACTTATGTATAAAATGTTGTTAACAAGTTTTAATATATGAAAACTGAGGGAAAATGCATAAAATTTTAATGCAAGATAAAAAATGTTTTCAAATAACCCGACTCTCAAGTGTGGTAGACAAGAAGGGATTGGGTGTAGATCCATCATGGCCTGTAATTAGTCGAGAAGTCTTAGAATTAGTCATTTGGTTTTCAGAAGTTTGGAAAATGATTTCAGAAAAACGTTGGAGTATTTTTGGGTAATATCAATTAGAAATTAAATATTTAATGATGTATGGGAATCCTTGAATATCAGACCTTATTAACATATGAGGAATGTATTGGACTACCGGGTTGGGGTCCGATTAAAAGAAAGCCCTCCAGGTTGGGGACTGGTTAATGTAATCCCTCCGAGTAGGAGACTAGTAAAAGTATTCTCCTGGATGCATCAATAGTTCTCGAGATAGTTAGTTTGGGTTTTTACCCTTAGGTCATGGAATGAGGCCTTGGAATTCAGACATGAGTTTGGCTTTATACGTTTCCTCATTATGTTTTATTATATGACCAACCAAGTGATTATTTCGACTAGATAAATATCCTAAGTTATAGAACCATTACATATGAGTATGTGGTTAAAGTGAACCAAACATATGATGAGACAATGGTGATGCCTGATAAGTATAACTTTCCATAATTTTAATGCAAATGCTAGAATTACATTAATCATGTCATAATGTGCATTTTTATAAGTTGTAGTGAAATTGTTTATGAAAAACTCTGATAATGTTCATTCTTATTAGTACTTCCATACCTTGCATGTTATGTTTATTTTAAATGATAAAATTCAGGCACTTTTGTACAAACATGCTTACTAGCATTCAGTTAAAGGTTTAAATACTTGTGTTTGAAATGCTTTAATTGTTTTATAGTGACCTTTGAAATGTGAGGATGTTTACTTCAAGGGAATTTTGATGTAGGTGAAACTATTTTCAAATTATGTTTTCAAAAGTTGTAATAAGTATTGTCAAAACCTCTTACTGATTATTTCAGTGGTCACCCTATTTCTTAAATAAAATTTTTGCAGGTTTCAGTAATGTCTGCGAAGAAGATTCAGAATGGAAGTTGGTTTTCCTAGGACCTGAACCTCAAGGTCCTCTATAGCAGGAGAAATGATGTAATGAATGTACATATAATGTAATAATTGTGGTACATCATATCTCATGGGAACTAGCTCCGGGCACTCAGGGGTGGGGTCCTTACATATTTTTACATATAGTGTTCACTTTGATGGTTATTTGAATAATATAAGAATTATTGATTAATATATATCTTCTATTCAATATATATAATTTTGATAAGGTACATTGTTTATGAGTATGCGAAATTATTTTTAATGGTATGAAATAGGTGGGGTCCCATTATATGAATCGACTTAAAGCATCGGTAGTCTCATGAGACAAATCATTTGTCCAACTCATATGGGTTCTTACCCAATAAGTTGAAAACTGTATTTTGAAATGACTTGATGGAAAAGGTACCGTGTACCTAGGAAACATGGAATACAATAATTGATCATTTACATTATTTATATTTAGTTATTATTCATCCATAATATTTTTCATTTACATATATATGAAAACATTTTATTCTTAGTATATTGATTTAGATGGAATGAGTTTCAGTTTCTTACTTTTCGCTATTAATATTGCCTTATAAGGTTATTTGAATGGAATGTGTTATAAATTATTTAAAATTCCATATTAATTTCTTCATATTGGTTCATTATTGAATCCATTTTACATACATTTACTTATCATTCGATCTCACCATTATTATGTTTCCATTCCCCAGGATATGAAGATGAAATCATTGAATAAGCGTTCATGGATACTGATTATTATTTTTATATATCATGTTTTTATTTCATATATACCAATATATTTTATGTATAATTTAATTAATTTTTTTTCCAAGACAAATAAACTAAATGGTCATTCAGTATTTGATTCATTATAATCATTACAATGTAATAAAATAGTGTTCTGGCTATGGGATACAACAATCAACGGCGTTACAGTTGGTATCAGAGGAAGACTAGCAGAAACCATGGAAACTAGATTTAGAAAACTCATATTAGGGATCATGACACTAAGATCCATATTTAGGATAACTATAGAAGAACATCATATAAATTTGGTAAGGTGGGGATTATGTGGGTATTCCAATAAATGAATCCCTATATGGATACTACAAGTGGATGTGGTTCTATCATAAATGTACCGAGGAGTAACAACTCTGACATGTTTTTCCAACCCTGAATTTGGGAAATTTATTACAAAAACAATGGTCCTTTCTACACACCTAGTTTAACACTTCTGGGGGATACTCTTATAATAATTCAGATTCTCTTTACTAACCATTGTGAAGGATTTGAAATTAATGATTACACCAATATAACCAAAGATTAAAATTCTAGGATTCATGATGCACAAATTTATGTTATATGCTATATAATATTTATATTTATACAGAGTTTGTAACATTATGAGCAATTACACCATATTCTATTGTTTAGAAAATGTTCTCGGAATGAAGAATATTATCAGTACTCATCGAAAATGTAGATATTTCCCTATTGTAGAAATAAATATAGCTAGTATGGGAATTGATAATGTTATGGATATATTAGGGAAGATTATTCAGGTTATAACAACTAACCTTTCCTAAATAATAAAACCTATTCTACAATAGAATCATCTATACTCAATCACTTTATGAAAAATAAACCCCCATCATATAGTGGGACTATTAATCCGATTGTAGCTGAGAAATTGATTAAGTCTCTCGATATGATATCAAATACATTCGAATGTTGTGAAATGGAAATGGATACACTTAGGGTATATTTTATCCAAGGTGATATTGAGAAGTTGTGGTCTCTGATCTAGAATACATGGGAGAATTAATAAATTTAACTCATGAAATGGGGTAATTATATGGAGACATTGTTTGATAAATATATTCATCATGATAAAAAAAATTAGATGAAGAGGAATTTACTAAGTTTAAAGAAAAATTAGAATTAAAGTATAGTGGAGTATGAAGTAACATTTACCATGTTATCAGGGTATGATATGGATTTAATACACAATATATAATGTAATATTGATCATTTCCTTGAGGGAATGAAATCAAATTTACTTAGAGAACTGGTTTTTCAGAATTTGTATTCCTATGATGAAATATATTCATGTTCTATCAATACAGAGAATGAATTCTCAAGTCCTTTGGCTTCATGGGAATCCAGTAGAAGAAGATGTCTTCTGAACACCATGAAAAAAGGAATGTCTCAAATAAGATGAATGGAAAGAATTATTATCCCACATGTGTTATGTATGGAAAGAATTACCCTGGTAAATGATTGAAAGGATTGGGAGTTTGTTAAATGTGTGTAGAAAAGGGTTACTAGGGTAAATAATGCACATGAAGGAAGGAAACCATTTTTATTCAATTGTATAAGTGCATAGATGTGTTACACTACACAAACAAATACCCCATGAATCAATGTAATACACCTCCAAAAACGATAATGATTCATGGTCAAGAATAAGTTATTGGTACAACTAAAGTGGAAAGATTAATGTGCTTTAATATTTTGGATTTAAGAAATATGTTGTCAAAGTATTTTATTTATAATAATATGTTGTATGAAATATATGAGGATTGTACTATAGTAATTGTCAAAAAAAATATTTTAGATCATTTGATGAATGGTACCAAGAAAAGTTATTCAGTAGAAAGTTATTTTTTCATAAAACACATCAATAAGGGAATGGAAACCATTTATATGTTCATGTTTCTGAGATAATGATAGAGAAATAATTGATTTTAAAAAATGGTAACTACATTGTAATTAACTAATGACTTTTTTGAATGTGGTACATATTACCATGGATAGAGTTTAATACACTTCTCTATTTATGGAATATATCCAATAACTAATTTCATACATAGGAATATATAATAATTCATGTTTCAAATAATTTTTTTTACGAATTATATTAATTACCATATTTTAAGAGGATAAATGATGAATTTATTCACATGTTTGAAATGTGAAAATTTAGAGATGATTCATGTCGATTAAAGGAAAATTATACATTATTTTTGGAAATTCTATGACATTATTTATAAATTTTTTGATCATAATATTTTTTAACATTTTACCATTTATTAAATGGTATATGTTTAACTTTGGATATGGTTTTATTGATTGATATATTACATCACTATATAATGAAACTTGTTCTATGAGATGAGGTAGAAATAGTTCAATGAATGACCAATGGATAAGACTGTGCTTTTATAAACGTACTAAGTAAGTATATTTACTTATATTTTTATAGAGTGAAACAATTATTCAACTCCATGGAAAATACATTTTGAAACAAAATTGTTTCCCTAATAAGTTAATTTTTGTTGAACTAATGGTATTTTAAATCATAGTAGATTTGAGGAATTGAGGCCCTCAAATTTCAGTTTATCTTTCACTTTTTTGTGATTGATGACCTTAACTACTCCCAATAAACATTTATTCTTTTCCTCTAAATATGTATCTCTACTTGCGAATAATTTTCTCCATATTAGAGTGTATGTTATATATTATTCCATGTTAATTTTTTAATTTTCATTCTCTCATTTAAAGATAATTCTTTATGAACCTTTCTCGTGATTTGGGGTTTAATGATTACAAATATCAAACAATATATCACCAAGATTTAGATTAAATTGCGAGGATGAAATTTTTTTAAAGAACAGATAATGTATCACAGCAAAAGTATTAAGTAAGAACATTGTATTTGACTGCGTATGTCACACACATCACCAAGCACATGAGAGAATATAATATCCTTAAAATGTATAGTTTATTTAGTATTTTAAATTGAGTTCATATATTCAACATATTTCAATTCACATAACAACATTTTATTTAGGGTTACATTAAAGAATGAATGTCTTCGAAAGCTTACATTACAAGCAAGACCGAGTTTTAACGAAAAAGTATAATATTAAAATTTTATTATTTAGGATAATAAGAATTATCCTATTCAATAAATTAATAGTTAAAAATATTATTAACTAAATTATGAAATTCTATGGTTAAAACGTATATATAATTAATCCAATGGTTAAAAGTTAAGATTCCATTAATTTGAAAACTAATTCAATATAAATAAAAATATAATTACACTAATAAGTAAAAAAGATGTTATACCGTAATGAATTAAAATAATTTAAATTGGTGAGTGATATTAATATGAAAAATATTATATATTAAATCAAATATTTTTCATATTTATACAATATATTTGTTTAGATTAAGATAAAAACATTCCTGACTTCAGGAATGAAATAACATACTTATATTAAAGTGTTTTTAACAACTTTTAATGAAGAACATATTTTAAAACAATTTTTTTAAAAATTATTGATTATATATGTAATAAAATTATTATTTTAAATATAAACATAAAAATTAGGTTAGGACGAATTTATGGAATTTTTTGTGATGTTTATTTTTTTAATGAATCATGAAAAATTCTCAAATTTAATTCAAAATTGATTTTTTATATAATATATTTATACGGATAAATATAGGTTTAATTATTTTTAATGTTTAATTAGACAAAATTTTTATCAATTAAAACAATTTATTTCATTGCATTAAATTTAACATTGAAATTGAATATAAAAACAGAGCAAACTTTTGGACGTTTTATCAGTTAAAAACCCCACATTGTCATCGCATCTGTGGGGTAAAAATTAAATTATTTTTTACCACTTCTATTATTGGAATTTGAAATAATGGATTCTATATTTTTAATAATCATAATTTATAATTTTTAATAATACCAATTTTTTACCAAAATGATTAGTGAAAGTGATTAAAATTAATTACAACCATTAAGGTTAATGTAACCATAATAAGAATTTAAACCTTAACCTTAATGCCCAAAAAGACCTATACACTTTTCTAAAAGCTATTTTATGGACATATTTCTACCCTATCCTCTATTTTATTTTGTTTTTACATTATTTTATCCACATTCAATAAGATAAGTGTGGGGATAATTCCTTTGTCAAAATGTTACCAGAGTGCCACTCCTTCTCCATTATAAAAGGCCACTATTTCTCCTCATTCATCACACATATCAAACCACGTAATTTCATCCAATATCTTCTCAAATAACTCTCCAAAATAACTCCCCAAGATCTTTAATTCTCACCTTTTGAATAAATCCCTCCAAGTAATCAATTTGGTATAAACAAAAAGGAGTTACCTAATTTTAGGGTAATGTTTTCCAATGATCTCTTTTCATTCCATTGATTATACACTCCCTGTAATATTCATATTAAATTATTACATAATTAAAACAGTATCCTAAATATACTAGTATGTTATTTATTTTATTTTCTCTACAAACACTTACACACTCCTCAATATAATGTGTAACGAATATACTGTTTTTGTTTACGATAAAATGTTGCCTAAATAAATGATGATGGTTTATTTTTTTCTATTATAACATATCATGGTGTCCATTATGATTAAAACACTATTTATATATGATATATTGGATATTTTTTATTTATTAATACTTTTTTAATACATTTATAACACAAACCATTAATACTTCCCATTTTTCATTAATACGATAATATCGTTTGCGGAAGTGTTGACTATCGCACCCTCGAAGCGACGTGATTCATTCACGGTATACATGGAACATATAAAACATTATTTTAATAAACTTATGTTTTATATATAACATATATATGATACTAGAAATATAAAATAAATACTTATAATTTATTTGTCATACCTTTTATATTAAAATGAAAGGAATGTAATGTTCATGAGTTTGTACGGCCCACTGTCTCTATGAATGGTGCACTAAATTTATTATCTATTAATATTGTGGAAAATTAGAAATACATATGTAATGAATATATTAGATAATTATGTCATATTTTACATTATTTAAATAATGAAATAATGATCTATGAAAAAGTACTAACAAGTTACAAGTCAAAATATACTTAATAAAATAATTCAATTAACACCCAAAATAGTTATAATAAAGAAAGAGTGTTTAAAAATGTAATAAAATAATATAGTAAATTAATATATGATATTTTTAAAATTAATATGGCTATTTAATGAGTAATTCAAATATTGTAAACCACTATAAATAATATAATTACTATACAACAATATGAACGACAAGGTAAGAGATTTTTTTATATCTTTTATTTTTGTAAGGCATATGCCATATACAATAGTTACTTATTTTGTGTACTACTACCCATTTTGATAAATTATATAATGAATACATTTATTCATCTTATGAAAAAATTTCCTTCATTATAATTATTATATAAATTTCTCATGTGTTATGGGACACTTTGGGACGTTTAAATATTATTTTCCTCAAAAATGTTATTAATGATATCTTTTAAATCTCACATCCTTTTGTGATTGTTAACATTGTCATGAAAATAATAACTTTATTGTAATAATTTTTCCTTGAATATTCATATTATCACCAAATGGGTATTATTATTTCTTAAACATTAAATCATATTACATATGGTGTTCACTTTGACAGTTATTTGATTAACTATGGAATTATTGATAAATAGGTTTCTTCTATTCAATATGTTTACATTTTGATAAAGAACAGTATTTATAAATATGAGAAATGATTTAGACTAATGCGACACTATTGTGGATTTGTTATAGGTATACCCTTGAGGCATTGGTAGCTAATAAGATGAATAATTATGAAAAATCATATGATTGTTTACCTGATATATTGTAAACCATATTTTTAATGGTATTGGTAGTAAATTTACCACATACATAGGAAATATGGAGTAAAATAATTAAGAATTTACCTTATTTATATTAATTAATTATTTATCAATGATATTTTACATCGACATATCTATTGATAAATTTTATTATCAGCCTATTGATTTATTTGGCATGAGTTTCAATTTCTTACCTTTCCATATTGATATTTCATTCTCTAGTTATTTGAATGAAATGTGTTATTAGTTATTTACCTTTCCATGAAAATTTATTTTTATTGGTTAATTATTTCTCCCTTTTTTCATAGCCTTGTTCGTAATTTGAGCTCACCCTTATTATAATTCCTTTCCCCGGGTTTTGTATAATAAATCATTGAATAATTATTTAAGGATGTTATTCATTTATTTTTATTCTGTATCAGGTTTTTATTTCATATATCCTAATGTATTATGGGTATCATGTTTGTAATATAGCTTTCCAAAACTCCTAAAATAAATGTTTTCCATTTGGGTTTTTATTTCATTTAATCATGTCAATGTAAGATAATAATGCACCGTATCTGGGTTTTGGGTTTGGGGTGTTAGAAAAACCATTTTGAATTATTTTATATGAAATAGTACCCCACACTATGAAAAATAAAATAATGAATTCTAATATAATTCACACACATCTTTATCAATATAATAACAAATTATAATTTCATCAAAAAGATATACCAAACATGAAAACACCTGAATTTTTTAAAAGAATAATGGTTCTATTATACTAGTAAAAATGGCCTTACCTTGATGGATTCACTACTGTTAACAATAATATTTGGCCTTATTTGAGGGTCCTTAGATCCTACCTCAATCATATTTTCATTCCCCATGAATTAACCTATTATTTTATTATAATGATCAATATCTTTGGTCCATATGGTTAAATATTAAATAGGTTTCATAGAGGAAGCTCATTTGTGTGGGAATTGAGTGGGGTGAGAGGTTTAATAGGTTTTATGGAAATTTGGTTGTGTTTTCTACATAAAGATTTTTTCTCTATAAGTATTTCTTGGGACTTGATCTATGGCTTCAAAAAGGGATTAAAATATAATAAATAAAGGTGATAAAATATCGACACTATCATATCCCAAAATAAGGTTGTAAAGGAACATTAAAATTAAATTTATAAATTCTTATAATATATAAATTCTTTAAATGAATTTATAAAATACATAGTAAAATACAATGAAGCTAAAATGATATCATAATTTTCTTATTCGGATATAATATTTTAAAAGGATTAATTTTTATTCAAATAAGAAAATTTATTTTTTAAGAAAATTAGATCTATTAAAGGGGTTGGAGTAATAGAGATCTCAAAATCAAATTTTCTATATAAATAAATTTATAATTGTTTTGAACTTTTTGAGTGTGATCACTAATGGAGAGATTTGAAAATTAAATGTTCATTTTTCATTGAATGGTTTTATGTGATTTTTGGTAATTCTGATAGATGTAGTCTTATTAAAATTTAGTATAATTTGATTAAAATAAAATCCAATGTCCATCAATTCATGTTTAATCTTAAAAACTTCTTCACAAAATCTATAAGTAGAAATTTATTATACATCTTATGAAGATAATGAACTATTATGTTTCTTCTTACTCGATCATAATGAATGGATTTTCCAAGAAAGTGAAATGTTTCTTAAGTAATTTCTCTATCTTATCTACAACCTCTCAAATCAACAAAATAATATGATGTAAAATAAAAATCAATTCCTTTAGAAAATATAGATAAAGTTATAGAAAGGCATTTAAATACATAAAAATTATTTTAGAGTGGATTATATGTGATTTTCATATAATCTAAAACATACAAATACTACTAAAATAATGTATATCTTACTGGCATTAAAATAAAATAATCTCCATATTATACCTCAATATGTCTAGTTTTCAATAAGTTTCCCTTATTTATCAAAATCAAGAATCATATTGGAGTCTATATGAGTTTATTCCACAATATTACATTCATGTAAAAATAGATTATGTAATTCATTTATATATTTTATTTTAATTAAGACATTCCAAATGTCCTTTTAAAAACATTTTAATTTAAGAATGAATTTTAGCTCACCATTTAAGATCATTTCATATTATTTCTATGTATTCATGGAAAAGCATTACATTATTTTTTATCTGTCGAACCAAAAATCACATCATCATCGTATATTTAAACAATTAAACTATCCTTGGATGTAGAGTTATAAAAAATATTTTGATCTATCAGACCAACTAAAAATCTATTGATAAGAGAAATTATAATAACCATTCAAACCAAGATCCAAAGGCTTGTTAATGAAAACAAAGAGACTTACTAAGTCTAAATAATGGGAATAATTGGATTTTTAAAATTGGATGGGTTTTCAACATAAACTTAATACATAATACAATAATTTTGAAAACATAATTTAACATTTATAAGAAATAATTTAAAATTTACATGAGATGTATATGCTAAGATAATTCTAGAGGGTTTTGACATAGAAACTGGTGCTAAACAATACTCATAATCATACCTTATTACTGATTTTAATCTTTTACATATTGTCTAGAATAATTTATAATTTTCACACCATTATCATTCTACTTTTTTATACATACCCACATAGATCCTATAATGGGGAACCTAGATAGTAAATCATGTAAATCACAAACCTCATTGCATTTAAAATGGTTTAACTCACCTTCCGTATATTATACCCAACTATAATTAGAAATAGATTTTTCAATGGTTTTAGGACTATGTTGAGATACAAAGGAAGTGAACATATCATGTTTTACGACAAATATTCTAGTTATTAATCCTTCATATATGCTTCACATAACTATTTCTGAGGGATTTTAATCATGTTTATAGATAGCTTATCTAGTGTACAACCTGTTTCACTAGTTTCTATCATTTATGTACTAATTATTCCAAAATAAGGCCCCAATATAAATCCATTTTAGAGAAAAAATATGGTCTAGTCCCATTTTATCAAAATTTTCTACTAAATCGTCAGCTTGATTACACATTCTTCATATTTCACATGAGTTGATTCTTTAATTATTATTAAACCTTTATTTATGACAATATAGGCTTCCTAATATTTTTAATATCCAAAAAACATTCATTTATTATAAATTGGATCAAATTTTCCTATATTATTCAAAGATTCACGAATATAAATGTTGAATCTAAAAATTATAACATATCAAAATTTTTGTGTTTCATTGTTCTATTGCACAAACGATATCTTATTTAATTTAGGATTGATTATATCTCTATAAATTATATAACATGATATGTTAATAACTGCATTCAAAAAACTTATTTTGAATGTTATATTCCCATATCATTATTCTATAAATTTCTTAGATAGTCTTATTCCTCCTTTAAATAATAATATTTTTATAAGTCCTTAGGGAAGAATTTATTTTCCCAATATAATGTTTTTAATAAAAGTAATTGAAATAAATTTTGTTATATTATCCCCCATGGTCACTTTTTAAAATAAAAAATCTAGAAGATATTTTTTTTTAATTATAAATAAAAAACTTTTTGAAAATGAATAATATTATATTTTATGTCTAAAAAAACAAATGTAATTAATGAAATATCATGAACTAAAACATAAAAATATTGTTTCCCTTCAAACCTTTTCTTTAATATTTTACCAAAAATCCATTTGGATAAGTTCCAAATATCTAATACTAACAACCACTTAAATTTATTTAAAAAAATTATTTTTCAGTACCCCTTTGGAATGCATTGTAATTGTTCTTTTTTATCTAATAAATGTTGATTATAATAAGAAATGCTATTTCATTTGGAAAAAATTTCTTTGAATAATCATTAAAATGTACCTGTCTTTTATAAATAATATATGATTCAATTAGATAATTTAGTTCATTATTAAAATATTAAATGTTTTGTGAAATCATATATTTATCATATAATGTGTAGAAACTTTTTTTCATCATTGTTTACTTTTGAAAGGACATGTTATAAAATTTAGAAAATAATTTTTTATTAAAATATAAAATGTGACCCACGACAGAATGTAGAAAAATACTTATTATGATTCATTTCAAGATTACAACATACTGAACTTTTTTGATGAAAAATGAATTTCTATTTTCAACAGATCCAACTCCAATAATCCTACCTTGTGAATTAGCACCATATGTGGCATACCCTATATATATTTTTCAATATGATATAATGTTTGGTAAAACTCTAATTATTGGTCAGGATAATCTACTATAAATTTATTAAATATCATTAAAAACATATATAATTTTACATAAAAAACTCAAAAATATGGTGTTTTTATTTCTATATGATCTTGGATCTTAAAATGTTAGAGAACATAGAATTTTGAATAAAAACATATAATTCCATTCTAGATATTATATCACTTATTATGAACATATTCACTAAAATAAATCCATACATATTACCAAAATTATGTGAATGTATTATTCTAATAGAATTGGAATAATTTCAATGTTCCCCATAATAAAATCAAGTAACATTAGAATCCTTTTTATTCCTAGAACATGGTACAATAAATTAGTACAAAGATTAGGCCTATCACTTTTACCTCTAATATCAAATATATTTCTATTTACTATATTATTTCCAGGTATTTAATTGAAATAGATTAACTCAATTGTTAAAACACATTGATCATATTTAAGAGATTGTATCACTTTTTGTAAGCTTTTAATTATATCATCATGTCCAACACAAGTTAAAATAGAAAAATCTAAGAATGTGTATAGGTTTAAAACATTCTTTCCTAAGGAATCCATTTCAAATATAGAAAAATAAAAAGATTTTAAAACTATATTTTTAATATTATTTATGATATCATATTTATATTCCATCATGGTGAAAAATTATATTAATACTTTAAAAGAGAATTATTCAGTTTCAAAATTAGATTCATGATGAGATGAATAAAAATTATTTATCATAGGTTCTTATACGATAAAGAACATAATATCCTTTTTGGATTGAGATTTTATCTTCATATTCAGAATATGTTTCATCTCTAGAGCCCTCTAAATATTTCTAAGAATTTTTCAAAGATCTTTTTTCCATTTATTTTGAAATCAAAATAAATTTATAATTTCATTCTAAGTAAATTTTCTTTTACAATTGATTTATTTGATTCAGGATGTCTCCAAAATATATTAACTCGTATATTATTACTTGTTTATAAATTTTATCATACATCTTGTATTTTTTGAAGAGATTGTGAAACCATCCCTTTTATTTTAAAATATCTTAATCTTTTGGTTATATTTATAAATATCTCCATCAAATTAAGAACCGTTTCTTTCTTCCTCATATGATTGGTTATATGGCAATAAGTTTTATAATTATTTTCATTATTTTACGTAAATACACTCAAATAAGTACATTACTTCTTAAATAACATATGATCACTATCTTTGGATTCAATTTAATCTTTATAAATTATAATTATTCCAATATGATATTTTATTTTAGGATCTCTCATCACTGTGGATTTCTTCATCGTTATTGAAATTTCACTACATTTTATTTGAAGATACATAAATATATTTAGAGATTCATCTATTTTTATAAATGGTTCTTTTATGGTAGTAATTATTTTTAAAATTTTAATTCTACTTCCATTTATCAGTGTTATTATATCAACTTCAATAATTTTGAATGTGTATAATTTTCACATGGAAATTTTTATCTATGATTTCATACATTGTACGTTTATTTATATTCAGCAACTATGGTTGTCCACATTTCATTTGATATATCACACTTTGATACTTGATTAAATTTTTGAACCTACTCTCTATATGATATCATTCATAGACATGCTGTTTAATTTGTATTTTTCATTCACAATAACATCCCATTTTTTGCCTTTAGTAATTGAATAAGGATTGATAGATTTAAAATATACATTTAGACCGTGATTTTTAACAAAAAAAATCAAAGAAAAACATATAACACCAACATTTTTCATCATTAATATAGGTGGGACTAGATATGGACATACCATCTATATGGTTAGAAATTGTAACCACCATAGTAGTGAGTATATTGATCTCTAGATGTCCACAAGTGAAATGGAAATAACTCAAAAGCATAGCTTCATTACTAAAGGTTATCCTAGTTAAATTAGAAATAAGATCAAAAGGTGGTTAAATTAAGTCTAAAATATCAGAAAATAATTTTTTTTAAATAAAAAACAAATATAAATAACGATTATGAAATATAATAAAATAAAAATTGAATAATAGAACATATTGTATTTTATTGTGGGTTGGGGCATGAATATAACCTATTCCACTTCACCAACACTCTCTTAGGGTGATTTTTTATTATAACTATGTCCAAATATTTTCCCAGCGATGGTTTTCCTTGAGTTAAAGTAGTATTCCCTTGGTATAGAAAAAAATAGAATGATCTTCCATAGTGATCCTCTTAAAATAATTGCATTAAAATTATCCCAAACTCAGTAGAATGAGTTTTCACTTATACTAGAGGATAAAAAATTAGAATATAATCATTGGATAAGGTGTATAGATTTATGAAGAAACTGATAGTGGATAATTTTTCTACATAATAAAATATTTTATTTAGATTATAAAAAATAAAAATATATGAGTATATAAATGATATTTCTTGAAAAATCATGTTTAATCGAAATTTAACATACTTCATTGTTTTCAGTATAAGAAATATAGTTTTACAATAAATAAGTGATTGTGTATATTCAAAAAGATATAAAAATTTTCTTACAAAAAAAATGAAACTATCATTTTTCACTTTTATTTTGTCATACATAGAATATTTAGAGGTTTAATAAAATAAATCAATATAGAAAATGGAAAAATGCCAAGATAATTTATTTAATTATTTTATTGATATAAATAAAAGAAATATAAAGAAGGTATTTTTATTATCATCCATGGATCTTCCATCATTTAGAGTGGTCATCAATATCTTATTTTATCATCTCTTATTAAAAATATAAAAAAACACTTAATTTTACTTTACATAATCCAATGATAATATATATGTTGAGTTTCACTAGAATTAATAAACTTATAACTATTCATAGATGAAATCCTTGTAGTGTATGCACCTAGGGGAAATATATTCAATGGATCAAAAACTGAATATGTGATTATTTCACATATCTAAATTAGAATATGCAGAAATTAAACATATCCATATATTCCATGTAACTGAATGTTTTTAGATGATAGAACCAAATATCCAAAGAAATCTTGTATCATATTCCACATAATTGTACTCTCTATGTATCCAATTATATTTTAAAAAATATATAACATAAATAAATTCAATGTAGTTGATGTATCAACATAAATAAATTATGATATAAAGATCATGTTATGTAGTCAACTGACTAATTTTTTCGATTTAGGAAAGTAAATTTCACATAGATAGATTTACTATAAAAGTGAATTTATATAAAAAGACTCCATCAGACATGAATATTCATTAATACATATTACCACATAAGTGATTAACATTTTCAAAAAAAGTCAATGTAGATAAAATTTTATAGATAAAGAAAAAACTAATTTTAATGTGGAATTTACATCAAAAAATTAATATAAAATAAATGTATATTTATATTCACATTAGTATAGATATATTATATAAAAATATATATGGTTTTTAGAATAAAAACATATGTTATATGGTATATGTTAGATACAATTATTACCCCAACTTTAATTAAATTAAAAGATTAGTTTTAATGTTTTAATGGTATTTGGTGTGGATGAAATCGGGTGGGGAGTTTGGTATTTAGAGAAAAATGAGGGGAATTGTGTAATGCATTGTAATATAGAAATTGGAAATCACATTTCAGGAAAACTTCGAAACATTTTATTATCAAATTTTTTAGATACTAGGAGTGTATATGCAATCTATTATATTTCAATTTATTTATTAGTTGTCAAAATTTGTTTTATAATACTAATTTGGGCATATGAATATCATTTTTACAAAAAATATTATGTAATAACCCCAACTCTTGTAAAAATGATATGATTGCAACCTTTATACATTGGTACGTATACAAAGGATCTAATAATGAAGGATTTATTAGTTTAGTAGTCTTGAAGAACAAGATACATACATTATTCCCTTTGTTATATTGTAATTAAAAAATAGAACATTGTAATAGAAATCATCTGACATCCTTGAAATTATTCAAATAATTTTACTTCATATATTGGGGAAAAGAAAAAATATGGGTGAGATCAAATTATAAATAATGGTCAAATATAGTGGAAGATATCGTGGTTAAATATGGCACAATGAATATGGTAAGGTAAATAACTTGAAACATAATTCCATTATTAAATAACCTGAGAAAAAATTGATCCATGTATAATATTAAAAAACTAATCTCATGGATAATAATATATTAATTCCCAATGAAGTAAATTCATTATATTAGATGTAATGATATTAGAAATCCTGATATATATAGTTTCAATACTATGCACCAATACAATTTAATTGATGGGTAGGTATACATAGAAAACACATTTAATTTGACCAAGTAATTTGTCTCATGAAACTCTTTGATGTATCGAGGGGCTATATGTAACCTTTCCCAAGAAATTACTACATTTATAATGAATTGCAAATACATTTAAGGATATATTAGGTTTATAACCTCTATAAACTGAAATAAATAACCTTATTGTGTAAATAATATGGATTATTCAATATTTTCCCTAAATAATTAAATAAATTTCACAGTAAACAACATATGTAAAAAAGGGTGTATGGTTTATGAAATAATCAAACAGTTGATACAATTAATATGGATAAAAAATATAAATTTAATGTCTAATGATCAAAATAAAGTTAATGTTTCAATATAAATTCCATGACTATTAAATTAATAAGGGAAAATAAATTTTCATCGGTTCAATAAAAATATATGTTTTGAAATAAACACATGTCATTTATGAAAATAATGTAAATGGAAGTGAAAAATTTAACTATTTTTACTGTAATAGTTCTCATTTTAAAACATTTAAATTTTTTAAAAGAAGTTAAATATTATAAAATGGTTATAGTGGTGGGAATGTCCATTAATGCAGTTTATGATAAAAAGTTCCTTTTGACATTGTGTAAAGTAATTCGAAAACAACCCATTCATAAATCATTATAAATATTCCATTAAAATGATCTAAAATATTATGGTTAAATTATAATTTCCTTAATTTTCTATTTGAGTAAATTAAATGTATTTTGTAAAATAATTTTGTCAAAATTTGGTCATGGAAAAATACTATACCCAATTAAATGTGAAATAAAATCACCTGATATTTTAAATATTTAATAACTTTATGAATTTTCAAAATATAGTAAAATATTAATATTATATGTAATATATTTAAATATAAATATGCCATGAAATTATATGTATTTTATTAATGATGTATTATATGATTCTATCAAAGAAAACTAAGGAAATTCTAAAATTTTAGATTGAAAAATAAATACTCACCTCTTTGGTAACATTTAAATTTTTAACCAAGGAAAGAATAAAACTGATTTGAAACACTAATAATAATTAATAAATATTTATTTATGATAAATATATCAAAGGGGAAATATATAGACCACATAAAATTAAATATCTGTATAATATAAAATATCTGTCAATGGAATGGAAATTATAACGAAATCCCATGCCTCCCAATACCATTTAGTTGACCATGATTTTTCACCTTATGTATAATGGTTTATACATGTTATTAACTATTCCATAACAAAAATCATATTTTTAATTACATTTATAATCCTATTATAAAATATTATCAACCCTTCACTAATAAAATGTTTTTATTACCATTATATCGGGGGTTAACTACTTCATTTTATCTTGAATATATTGTCATGGAATCTCCACTTGCTTGTAATAGGATATTATAAAATAATGTCAAAAATTATATTAATGTTATTAATAATATTTTTTTTCTATAGATTCATTTTTATAATCATAACTTTTTTTTGGACATAGAAAACCAATCACATCACTTCACAGAGATGGTAGGAGGTCTGTATGCATGAGCTACGTTATCCTTTCATGAATGGGTGAAATTTTAAGGAAATGGATGGTATATTAAATTAAAATAATACATATCTTGTCATATGTGTCATATAAATTCATTATTTTCATCATTATTAATATCTATGTGAGTTGTTTATTGGAAACAATTATATCAGTTTGTCAGGTGATAGTATACTGTACACATGATTGATGTTTTATTACCATTTTATAGAGAAGGAGATTTAAAAATATTATTAAATAATAATTATAATATCTCATTATATAGTAGATACAGTTTTCATTATATTGAAATAATTAATATAAAATTTCTGTTTGTGAAAAAAAGTAAAAATAATGAGCTTGGTAAAGAAAAATGCTTTCACTAAGAAAAATATCCATTGAATATCTTTTTAGGGACACTAGGGTTCGTCTTATAAGTAGAAACAACATATTGAACATAGATAATACTATAATAAAGATTTATTGGACCATTTTAATGATATAAAATGTATGATAAATGTGAATATGTAAAGGGATGGTGTTCCATTTAATAATTGAGATGAAAGACACACTAGAAAACATTCAATGTTTTAAAATAATTTCATGTCATTAGCAGGTAAAATTTGATCAAAAAACCTATTAAAATGTTATTGGGATAAGGAATAAATATAACCAACTGATTTGGGTTCACTAATGGTTTAGTTCATTTTTATCCTCATCTTTTTTGGTTAACCACTAGGAAACCTATTTTTACCTTAACCGTAGTAATTAATTTATTTTTTTAAAAATAATTTTAACTAATAATTAAGTTGAATATTATAACTAAAATTAATAATTATTATTCCAAATATGGAATAAATTATCAAATTAAATTTACATTAGTTTCATACCCCAATTTATAAAAAACCTGCAAGACTTACTGATAAATAAGATTTCATGAACTACATTTTTTAAGCATAAGATGGTCTTACATTAAATATATGACTAATAATCATCATTATATGTGTTTCAGTTCAAAAATTTAGATATATAATAAATAATTTAAATCTAAATAATTAATATTTATTTGTTACTTTTATTTATTAAAATTGAATGTCATTATTCCTTAAAAAAGTTTTTTTTGAATAAATAAATAGATTTATGAAAATAAATTTTTTACCTCAAATTATCAATTTTTTATATCAATAAAATTTATAGTCAATAATTTTCTGACTTTAAAAATTATAAAACATTGTTATAAATGTAAGTATTTATAGCTAAATCTATATTTTCAATTATTCATTGAATTCATATTTTAAATGGAAAATTTGAAAATTTAATTCAGGGATTATTTTGACTTGTATTTTTTAAAATCATTATTCATCATATCACATTAATTTTTTCATACCCAAAAATACTATAATGTATATTCTATAAATTTTTTAAAGATATATAATTTTTACAAAAAATAATTGAATCTCAGGTGTTAGATTTTGAGCCCATATAAAAATGTCTTCAATGACATTTTCCTCGATATCAATTTTTAATGAAATGAGGGAGGTTATTATTCATATTATCCCATGGTTCTCATGTTTCATACTATACTATTTAATATCACTAACATTCCCTTTACCAATAATTTCATTAGATAACTCAATAATTTCTCTCTACTATAAAAAATATTTATTGGATATTTTTAGTAATATAGATCATGTTACAATTCTATTTCCCTAATAGTTAGCAGATTAATTGGGTATAGATTATCAATTATTAACAAACATTAATAGAAAAAATAATTTTAATTTATAGAGGTTTGATTTCATTCCAAAATGATAATTCACAAGTTGAATTATTTCTATTACTACAAAAGGATTTATGTTCTTGGGGATTAACTTCCCTTTCCTTCTAAGTGTTATAAAACCATTAAATAGAGATAATTTAATGAAATACTGGCCCCCCAACTTAAAATACCTATTTATCATCCATTTGTAATAATAAAACTTTTTACTAAGAGGTGATTCTATAATATGATTCTGAATATTCTCTACCGTTATTTTTTTCTCCTTACCAATTTTTTGGTCTTTAATTTTCATTTAACTAACATCATACCAACAAGTTATTAATATTCAATAACATTACCATTTGTCATAACTAATCAACTAAGTCCAGCATTCAAAGCATCACTATATATCAAAAATCCATTATTTCTTTATGGTAGTGTCAAAATAGAATCATTTAACAATATCCTATTAAATTATTCAAAAAAATCATTCACATTCCTTTATATGTACAATCTTATACAATTTCCATGTATGTTTACTTAACTGGTCAAAAAATCTGGACACGTTTTGAACAAATCATTGATAGTAACATCCCAAACCAATGAAACTACATACTGTAGTTATGTTCATTAGTGTATGTTATTCCTTCGATGGTTTTTTCTTTATAGGATCAACACATATTCTATACATAGTTAAAATATGGCTATTAAAATAAAAATTATTAACCCATAAATCAAACATTTTTTTATTTCTCAATGTGTCTTCCAACATTTTTATTACATAACATTTCATTACATTATGAAAATATAGGATCATTTAATGGTTATTTTCAGGTGAAATGGTATATAATAAATGAAAACATAAAAAATTATTCTAACCCACTTTAAAGGATTCATAAAATGTTAATACTATGTATATTTACTACATATCATAACTTGGGTACATACATCAAATCAAAGGGTGAGGATAATGTCTAGTAAGTCTAATAGAGGGAAATAATTTACAAGTGACCATGAGCAATATCATTAAGAACATAAAGAATACAATAAATGCATGACAAATTGAAAAGGGGTAATATAGAAATAAATATAACCTGAATCATTAAACATTATTGTGGTTAAAAAATTTAAATGATTCATTTATAAGGATATCATTATGGTTTTCTACCGAGGCTTTATAAAAATTATCATGGTTATTCAGCAAGGTATCATAAAAAATATCTTATATATAGATTAGATTATTTATCAAATGCATTGATGAAATTTTAATATTCACACATATTCTTTATTAATTTCATTTAATATACCCATATCATTATAAAACATTTCATAAAAAACCCGTAGAGAATAAAATAAATAAGTTTCATTTAAACTTAATGGTGTTTCAAAGTTGATTAGAACATGACCATTATGTCATTTTCAACCCTTGTAAAGGGGTGGTGGGATTCATGTATGTTAATCCTAAGATAAAATAAATCATTTTTACATCTTGGTGAATACCATTGTAAAATAAATATTATTGTGTATTTACAGAAACAAAATAAAATATAATTTCCTGAAGGGAAGGGGAAAATTTTGAGAAGTAAATTCTGTAGCATAACAGCTATTAAACATGGTTTTGAAAAATGTTAAAATTAGTGGGTAAAAGTGTATCCCATTAATAAAACATTATAGGGTAGTGAGGTTTTTATAAAAAAATTAATATAAGTGTGTAACCCTAAAATTTAGAATACATATGAAAATATTTTCTTGAATTGAAGAGTAAAAGAAGGATAATTACCATACCTTGAAGAGTTGTTCCTAAAAAATAATGATTGGGACCATAGGGGATTAGGGAATCCTTATTAGGACTATTAAGTAGGTAAAACTACTGAATATTCATGGATTATGGATTCTTAGTGAATGTAAATAGAAAAATGGATGTGTATTTATAGAAAAATGGACTATTTAGTAGGTAAAACTACTGAATATTCATGGGATTTCCCATGATATTTTCTCATGGTTTGGGAAATATGTTTCATATTTTATGTGATTTAAATCCCCAATAGAATATAAAAATTTTATGATATCTTGTTTGGAATGATAAAGTATATTTTCCACAAAAATAATGATTTTATGGTTAATGTTTCCATTTTCGAATTTGGAAATTAAATTATAGGTTTTTAAATTTATTAAAATCTATTAATCATTTTTATATTAATAAAATAAAATATTTTAGGACTTAAATTTTTGTTATTTAGTTATTATTTTATTATGAAATAATTTTTATTTCAATAAAAAAACGAAAAAGTAAAAATCTATTTTTATTATTCACAAAAACAATCATTTTAGAAAATTATCATAAATTCACCCTAACCTACTTTTTGTGTGCTAATCTCAAAAATGATATTTATTTTAATTTAATAATTCTATAAATATTATAAATAAAACTTTTAAATATAAAAATCCATATTTGTTAAAAATAATAACATATTGGAAATGTATAGATAATTTTCTCGCACTTGAAAAAAAATTATTTTATCTCTTATATTTATCAAAGACTGTTTCTATCATATTACATCATAAAAATATGTATTACTCCATATATATTTGTTTATTATAAATATTTATTTCTTTTCCATTAAATAATATTTCTATTTGAAAAATCAAATTATCAAACATTATCAAAATTTTATTAATAAAAAATACTATTATAACAAAACTGATGGAATACCAATTTTATTCATACAATGAAATTACCATTTAAGTAACTAGAGCCTCAACATAAAACCCCTTATAACAAATGAATATGAATTAATGGTATGATCGGTGATTGGGATTGATTTATTGGGTGACTCAGCTTACATCAGGTGAGTGGTAACATCCACTAACATAAACCTCTTCCATAAGCAAATTTTTTATAGCTTTACTTTTTGAAGCTTGTATTGGGATTGGTCATGAAAGAGTACATGTGATGTGACCCCCTCCAAGGATCCATTAATGTACATTATACACCATGATTCAAATGGGTGAGTCCTTTCTTTCTCTTTTCTACATTAATTATTATTTATTGTTTCTAATTACAATGTACAATGTAAAAATAATTACCTAGAGTATAGTCTCAAACAGTCATTAAGACCAAGGATCAAAAAACATTCAAATCTTGATGGTCACATTTCAAAATATAATGGATTAATTATTAAAAATATATGTTATTTAGTGTAATAATATAATAAAACACATATTTCTGGGAAAAATATTATTTAAAAAATTGGGGTCATTATACCATTCCCCCTTATGAAATTTCATCCCCAAAATTTTTAACCCATTATATTAGATATGAAAAAATGTGGTGACTTATACCACATTATATCCTCTGGTTCCCACATCACTTCTTTATATTTATGGTTTCTCTACATCACATTGATTATGTGGGTAGTCTTTTCACATAGAACATTGTTTTTATGATCAAAGATTTCCACTGACTTGTCCTCATAAAAGAGGTCATGTTCCATTTGCACAATCTCATGATTCAACACAAGTGATGGGCCAGGTATATACTTTATCAATAGAGATACATGGAATAAATCATGAAATTTATATATAAGTGGTGGATGTTCAAGATTATACTACAACACTCCTATGATATAAGAGATTTAATATGGGCCAATGTATTGGATTTAGGCTTCCCTTTCTTCCCAAACAACATGACTCTCTTCAATAGTGATATTTGAAGGAATAGATTGTCACCAAAACTAATTAACAAGTTCCATTGATGGTGGTTAGTATATATATTTTGTTTACTCTAAAAAACATTATGTTATTTGATATCATGATCCTTTTTTATCATCTCATAAACAAGATTGGTCCCAAGAAGGTTTCACCAACTAATTGGATATGTTTATCCCATCCACATTTAAATTAAATTGATCATGTTCTCATAATATCCTTGATTGTATGAATATTCTTTTCATATTGGACATCATTTAGTGGTTGATAGGTCATATGGAAATCCAATTAAGTATTCATATAATGTTTAATACTTCCCAAAAATTTTGATGTTAACCTTGGATCATAATCAGAAACGATAGAATGTGCGACCACATGGAAACTCGTCACTTCCATTACATATCTCATAAAAATTTCTTCAAGAGATGTATATTCCCAAATATTGATGAAATGGAAATTATTGGTAAGGCAGTCCCCAATAACCCATAATCCATTGTTTCTTTTGGATGTTCTCTAGATATCATTGAAAAATTTCATAGTTATATGTTCAATATTATAAATTTTTTTCTCATCTCACAAATAATGACTACGAAGTTACCAATACATTTTATTTCATTCAGGATGTATGAAGATTGTAGAGCATTGAAATTCATGTGATATCTCCTTCTTTATTTCAGTATTTTATGGAACACATATCCTTCTACAAAATTTTAGTACACCTTCTTGATAAATATTTTACTCTGGAAACATTCCATTATTCAAAGCATCTAACTTCTATAAAAAAATATTCTCTTTGACTATTCTGGATATTATATAGTAATAATGGGTGATTAATCATTTTTGATAGGGTTCATGATGTCCCTTACCATACGATTCCCATGTCCAATTTTACTAGGTCTTTGATCAATGGATCTCCTTGAATCGTCATCATTGCTAGAACAATATGGTCCCTCCAACATAATGCATCAGTGAATTTTTTTATCATTCACGGTGATAATTAATTACACACCCATAGTCATTATGAAGATCAAACCATATCGTCTATTTCATGATCAATTCCTTTGGCATGAAAATATACTTCAAAATTTGCTGGTCTCTGTATATTTTACATTTCTCCTCATAAAGATAATACCTCCATATATTTATAAAAATAGTAACTACAGATAGATTACCTCATGCATAGGATAATTCTTCTCATTATGAATGAAATTTAGATATGCATAAATAATCACCATGATGTTTTTCATAAGGACACATCCAATCCCTTTCAAAGATTCATTCTTAAAAATAATGAAACATTTGTGGATATAGGGTTGACTTATCATAGGTGCAGTAACCAATCACTTATCCATCTCTTGGAAAAAAATTCACACTCCATTATCAAGATGAACTTAGTACATTTTTGATTAAATTTGTTAGTACATTAGAATGTAATTAATGTTTTTTAAAAACCAATTATAATAATATACTAAACCAAGAAAATAATGAATCTCAGTTACTATTTGTGTAAGAGGAAACTCCTCCAATACTATTTTCATGGTAGGATCAACTGAGATTCTTTTATTGGTTACAATGTTCCACAAGAATGAAACATGTTGTAACACAGATTCAAATTTTCTAAACATTAAAAATAGCCTCTCCTTACTCAGAGTTTTCAATATATCCCATAGATGATCCTCTTACATATTGATAATGTTATAATATACTATAATATCATCAATAAAAACTACCAAAAAGTTATCAAGGTAGTCTATAAAGACTATATTCATCATGTTTATAAATATAGTTGGAGCATTAGTCAAGCTGAAGGTCATAATAACAAAATCATAATACAGTTATCTTAATTTGAAGGCAGTCATTTGGAAGATCTTATTTCTTCACCCTCAATTGATGATGGCCAGATCAATGATCAATCATAGAGATGAATTGAGCCCCACGAAGTTGGTCATATAAATCATCAATCCTTGGGATAGGGTACCTTTCATCATTTTGGTTCTATTATTTTATCTATAATAAATTCATATACATAATGATATATCCTTCATCTTTATAAATATAATATGTTCTCCCCATGGAGACACACATGGTTAGAGAAACCCCATCTACAAAATATCTTGATGTTGTTTATAAAATTCCCACAACTCCACATTATTTATTATATATGGGGTCTTGTATATTCCCTTGGATCTATGTATGAGTTAATGGAAGAATATGGATCAATTTCCAAATGAATTATTATTAACTATTCAAGAAATAAATCAATGTATTCTATAATAAAGGTAAAAACATCTATTTTTATACTTTCTTTTACATCTTATTCTTCACGAATCATTTACATAAATAAGGTTGTAGGATTTTCATCTAGACATAGCTCAGGTCAAGATATATCTCTTTTGGAAACATATTTAGGATGTTTATTCAAGAATACTGAGATTTTATTTCTTCTATATTTGATCTTTCTATTATTATTTGAGATTCAGTCCATCTCATGTGTAGTTTAAAATTATAGAACATTAATGACTACTATAATTGAACTAGATTATGCATTACAAATTGAAAACTATAGTTTCTATACCCTCGTGATGTTTGAATAATCACTTTAGGAAACTTGAATGATGGATCTACTTTTAGATGTTTTGGTATTGAATCTATATTCATTTAAAACATTGAAGAAATAAATGAATGTGTAGAACCAAAATCAAACAATGTACTTTGTAGCATTGAATGAATAATGAGAGTACCTACCACCACATCATTCGGAGCCTCTACTTTATCCATTGTGATATTAAATGTATGAAATTACTCCCTTGGCCAATTCTGAGCTGAATTGTGATTCCCCTCTATTATATTTGTATTTTGATAGTGATTGGAAAAGTTACAAAGTTGTCCACACTTGAAGGATTGGAATTCAGGATGGTTCTACACCATCTTCCCTTTATTGTAAGTTTTGAAAAGCTGACACCTTGCCTCACTATGATAGTTCTATGCAATATGTTATTCTGTTCCACAATTTTAACATTTCCCACTTCTGATAAATTAGTGACTCAAATGATTCCTCTTACATCGTTTGGATATAAAGAAGTTGAACTTTATTACGTCATCTTTAGTGATAAAAGTTCCTACCTAAGCATGTATCTATTGGTATCTTATTTTAATTTGATATATTGGATCTCTACATATCTCTAAACTCCAGTTAAAACTTCATTAAACTCTACACTATATCCTCATAGAACTCATATTCTCTATTATCTAGATTCTTCCATAGATTGGATCATAGTCCACTTATAAATCAATCAAAATTTCCAATTTGATTCATGGAAAAGCTAGAGGTTTAACATGATAGTCTAATAATTTTCATCTCATAGCTTCCCAAATATTTATTTTAATTCTAATTAAGCTCTATGAATTCATTCTCCATTTTTCACATTGAACGGGGGTAATATTTTTGAAAAAGGTTCTCATGAACACTTCCCAGTCCATAAAATCAATATCCATTCATTGCTTCAAGTTTTTAATCAACGTCCACCACAGATCATCTTCTCCCTCTATATTGTACAAATCAATGGTAAAATTATTTTGTTCCAAACTATGTATTATTGAAAATTTCTTTTCTGTATAACTTTTTAGTTTTTCAGAAATCAATGTGTTATCCACTAAAATCAGGTGTGAATTAATGTATAAAGGAAACAATGTATATTTTTCACATAATGGTTAATCTGGTATCTCATCTTAATTCAATTTATTACCCATAACTCGAGTCATTAGATTCATCATTTTCATGAATTTTTCCTTTCCAACTTCCATCATAGGGTTGTCGACGCATGGACTATTGCGCTAAACATTTACATAGTTCCTCTGATTTCCTACCATATTATAAAATAAGAAAACCATTATGAGAAAAATGTTTCATTTAATAGTATTATACTTCTAAAGAAATTATATGTCTTAAAACATCATTCTTAAATATGTTTTTCATTAACAACAATTACATTTCCTATATATCCTTTATACTGGTTTATAAAAAGATTTTGATTAAAAAAATATATCCCCTAAGAGTGTTAAAATAGGATTATACACTAGCTTGTTGTTTTTAACTACTTCCCATTTGAGTCTAGCCCAATATTTTGGGTTTTACCATTAGATATATTTGTGTCAAATCTGCATCCAGTTGTTCGTTTCAATACATGGATTTCATTGCTTGGAAACAACTTAATTATTACTTCACCAAAATACATGAATGATTTCCTATATTTAAAAATATCTATATTTTTATTCCTAATAATTTAAAATCATAATTTCCAAAAATTACTAAACATTATTTTGATACCAACTTTGGCATCCTAACTTTTAATTACATAACTTTTTATTACATTGTAAAACTGAGGATATTTTAATGTTTAGTTTCGTATAAAATATGTATATAAAAAATGAATGCATAATAAATTTCAATAATTCACTTGATATGATTAATAAAAGCTTAATCCAATGTACATTTATTGTATCTCATAACCAAGGGACATACATCAATGGAATGGGTGAGCATAACACCCAGAAATGGAAAGTATGGGAAATAATTTACATGTATCCATGACAAATATCAATAAGAACTTCAGGAATATCATGAAGGAATGAGAAGATGAAATTTCAAAATACCAAAATAAAACTTATCTGAATAATAACATGGAAATTTTCCAACAACATTTAAATGATACATTCATAATCATATCACCAATGTTTTCTACTCAGTTTTCATAATTTTTACAAAGGTGATTCACTAAAGTATCATAAAACATACCATATTTATAGATTAAATTCCATACCAAATGCATCAGAGTTCTGTAAAGGAACTCCCTAAATATGAATTAATTTAATGTGATCCACATAGATCATAATGTAAAAATTCATAAGTAACCCATAGGGAATAAAAAAATGATTTCATATCAAAATCTTGGTGTTTCAAAAGTGCTTAAAATCTTGATCATTATGTAATTTTCAGCCGATAAAAAGGGAATATGGGTTTCATGTATGATAATATAAAAATAAAATAAATAATTTTTACATATAGTTTAATATTATTGGAAAATAAAGAGTTTTTGATGTTCAAAAAGTTGAAATAAAATAAAATTTCTTTAGAAGAATAGGGAAATTTTGATAAGTAAATTCAACATCATAAGGGGTATAAAACATAGATTTCAAAAATGATAAAACTAATTTGGGAAAAGTTTATCCCATTGATAATAAAGAGGTTTTATGTGAGTTTATGAAAAAAAATATAATATAAGAGATTAACCAAAACATTTAGAAGACAAATATGTATATAGTTTCTCGAATCAAAGATAAATTAAGGATAATTCCCTTACCTTAAAGAGTTGTTCCATAAACATGATGATTGCGACCTTGGGGTTTTGAGGACACCGTGGGAGGACTCCATAAGTGGTAAAACTTCTAGTTATTCATGTATTATGAATTATTATTGAACATAAATAGAGAAATGGTTCGGTATACATAATAAAAGTATATGATTTGTTTACAAATTTTCAAATATAGGCATTCGAAACCTAGGATATAGAAAATGAAATACCATGGAATTTAACATGGTATTTCCCATGGTTATGAATAAATGGGAAATGTTTTATTTTATTTTATTCCATATGATTCGACAACCATATTATATTAATTTTTTTGGCATAGAAAACTATTGTTTCTACAAAAATAATGTTTTTAATGTTAAATATTCCATTTAAGAGATTGCAATGTAAATTATAGGTTATTTAAATCGATTAAATATATTAAAATAAATTATATCAAAAAAATAACATTTTTAGGTCTATGATAGTGGTAAATTAGTTAATACATCATTATTACATAGTTATGAATTCATTAAAAATAAAAAAACTCAAATTTATTTTTACAATTCATGAAAAAGTAAAGTATTTTTGAAAATTATCATAAATTCACCCAAACATAAAAATTTCATGATGATTTCAAAAATGATAATTATTTTATTATAATAATTCTCTAAATATAATAATTATAACTTATAAATATATAAATTCTTATTTTTTAAAATTAATTTCTGACTGAAAATGCTATGTAAAAGTTCTCACACATGAAAAAATAATAATATTTTATTATTTTTATTTCAATATGAGTGTTTTTGTCATAAATTTTCATTAAAATAAATATTATTCATTATATATTTTTTAATTATAAATATTTATTTCATTTTTGGAAAGTACAATTTATGTCAGAAAAATCAATTTATAAAATTTCTTCTCAATTTTATTTAACAATAGTATTATTAAAAGAGAATTTATCGAACAGAAAATTTATTTATACAAGGGGATTACACTTTATGGGACTATCTAAATGACACATAACCCCTTATAACACAAAAATACAACTTAATGGTAAGCTGTGTAATGGTGATTGACTCATGGGGTGGTTCGGTAAACATCACTGAAGTGATAATTTCCACTACATTATCTTCTCCCATAAGAAATTTCATTATCGATTCACATGTTGATGCTCAGATTGGGATTAGTCATGGGAGAAACACTATGATTGTACCTCCCTCCCATGCTCTGACAAATGGTATTCATACAAATATTCTATATCAATTGAGGCCATAATTTTTCCTTTCTTCATTTATTATTCATTATTATTTCTACATAAAAATTAGAACATAAAAATTATTACCAGAATTATTATTTCCAACAGATATAATTAACCAATAGTCTAACAATTATGGTTACATTTCCACGTATACTTACTTAATTATTAATGAGATTTCATTTTTTAAATAATATAATATACCACACATTTCTAGGAAACAAAATATTATTTAAAAACTCCATGTCATTAAACCCATAAACTCTTTTCTTCTAAAAGTCTAAAAAATGACACGTATGTGATTATCATGTTCATAACATATTTTAAAATTTCTCAATTTATCAGTGATAAAAACCACAAAAAACATGAATTTATTGATTGAATAAATTTTTTATTAGATCCCAAAAAATATGTGGTGGAATATCAAATCCAAATAGAATTATATTAAAATAGTAATTTCTATACATCATTGAAAGTGATTTCTTCTGGATATCTTCTTTCTTTAATCATAATTGATGAGATCTAGACTGAAGACAGATCAAGGAAAAATATATCCATTTAGTTGATCAAATAAGTCATCAACATGAGGTAGACGATATTTTTTCTTTAATATGACAAAATTTATTTCCATATATTCAAAAAATATACTAATGGATAAATATATCTCAATAATAAAAAGAAAAGGGGATCCTTGAGGTGAAAAACCAGGGCCTGTAAATCATATATCAGAAAACCCTTCTTGTTTTTTTTTTCTCAACTCCTTAATTTCCATTGAAGGAAGTCTTTAATATATGACTCACATTATGGACCAAGTATATGTGTAACTCAACATCATTCCCTGGTGGATTTCTAGGTAATTTGTTAATAATTAATTCAACAACATCATATACAATAGATACATACTCAATTTAAATATTAAATTTTCCATCCAAATATTGGGAACAAACATTATACCTAAGTATTTAATAAAAAATATCTGCTGGGGGTGGATCAAGACATGAATAAGTTGATAAAATAACCTCTCTAAAGATAAATAATTCAACATATTCAACATAAATATTAATATTTTTCTTTTTTAAATAAATTATTTAATCATATTTTGAATGAAAATCTGTACCATGTATTATATTAATGTATTCAACATGTATAATCATAATGTCTATAAATAGATCTTGTTTATATGTCATATTTGGAACAAAATGTCTCATACTTGTTATAGTGATATTTCCACTAGGTATTTATTTGAAAAACATTATTAATGTGTTAGGTAAATATATAATTATTATGGGACGAATTAATGAAATACTATTGAAAATAGTGCCCATCGCTCCTGTTCATAAGAAAGACTCTTAAAAAGATTGGATTCTCTGATTTCAAAATCGGTTTCTTAAACTCTTGGAATGTGCTTTTTTGATTCTCATAATATTCATATTATTATAGATTTTGGGTACGTGGTTTTTGGAACTTTGGGAGATCCAACATGAAAGTGCTTAAATGGTCGCCCGATTATCTTACTGGTTTTGAATCCCCCATCGCTCCAATTTAGATTTCTTTTCCATATTTTCTGATCCATTTGTTTAAAAGGAAGGATTTATTTTCTATTTGTAATCTCTTTAGAACCCCAATCAAGCTAGATCATGCTACTGAAAATCTAACAAGTCCCTCGGTTGCAAGGGTATGCACCGAGATTGATCTGTCCAAAGACCTTCTAATCTGCTTTTGGATCCAAAATGGTGATAAGGGATTTGTGAAGAATGTGGTTTTTGAAAACCTACCAGAGTTTTGTAATAAATGATTTAAAACTAGACATGTTTCCAATAACTCTGGAAAATCGGAAGCTACCCCTCCAAAACAGATAAAGTCATTATCGGTGGAAAAAGTTCCCAAGTAAGCTTCTAATTCTCAGAACCTTTTAACTGTTGATGGAAAGATCTCAACCCCTTCTAAAATCCCTAACTCTTCTAGTATTCCATGTAATTATAAAAATCCTATTCATGTGGTTGAATAGATTAGTGACCCTAGTCTGGAGGTTAGGGTTGCTACTATTGATTCTCACAACTCTGAGAATCAAATTGGAGATTTTTTCAAGGTTGTTCTTGATGCTACAGAAAAAACTAATGTGGAAAATTGGATCAGTCAATATGATTCAGTTAATGTCATGGTTTCTGTCCAACATACCATGGAAAATCACAACTTACATCTTGATGTTAGCCCATCAAATGATGAAAGAAAAGACTGTCATGCTGTATCTGTAAATTTAGATCAAGATGTAGGAGAAAGGGACCAAAAAGATGACTTTGATTATAGTGGATCATCAGATGAGAAGGATGATATTTCTGGACAACTATAAGAAGCTTATTTGAAATCCATGGCTAAAAAAGGAAAAAACCAATGGTAGATGTTGATGGTTTCACTACCCCGAATCCAAAGAAAACTAGAAGATGTAACGACTACTCACAAGCAGAGAGAACCATTTCTACTAGGTCAACAGATGTCAATAAAAAGGTTTCCCATGAAAAAGAGCTTGAAAAACCATCAATTGAGGAATCCAGCACTCTATTATATTATTTCTCACCACTTTTCATTGAAGAATATATTGAAAAGTGGATTTCTCATATTGGAAACCAATAAGAAATTTCTCATCAGGAGATGCAATGGGGAATTATCAATGCTGACCAATATCTAGAAGTTAAGAGATTCATTTTCAATGAGAAACTGAAAATGAATCTAAAATATTCTGGATGATTCTATTTGTGAGGAAGTTCAATTGCTGGTGCTTTCTGGTTTTGTTGTTTTTGAGTTTGATGCATCCTACTGTGCAGTTATATCAGTGTTTTATTTCTGAAATATTGAGGGTTTGTATCTGGAACTGCACTGTTCTGTTTGATTATATTTTTTGATAATATTAATGCTAGATGGAAAATCTATTGTGGTACTCTTCTGTGACTTCTTAATAGATCTTTGATTGAATTTTTCTTGGGGAAATTTATCTGGTTTATGGCTGGCCTGATCTGCAGATTTCAGTTCATAAACTGTATAGTGATATGGCCTTCTATCTGATTTTCTTTCCTGGTTTGTGATTATGTACTGGCACTTTTATATGTGTTTCTGTTGGCACTTATGTCTTGTTGAGGATTCTAGTGAGGCCTTTATGGAGGGATGGCTTATTTTTTCTGGAATACTGAGCTTCTAGACCTGTCTTATCTTTGACATGCTCTAAAATTTGGATGATCTTCTCTAGTGGATGATGGAAGTCCTATGTCGGTTTGGTTTATTTCCATTATTTGTCTACACTGACATGATTTTTTCTCTTGGGGTTGTTGTGAGTATTTGTTTCTTGGCTGTCTATATGAGTTACCTTCTTGTCTTGCTCAGTCTTCTCATGAAAATGGTTTGACTTCTGGAAATTGATTTCTGGAGTTGATCTTGCTGCATTATTTTGGATTTTGAGAGGTACTTCATTTCTACTGGGACCCTGTATGGATGGAACTAATTTTTGCTGCTTTGTTCTATTCTATGTTTTTGGTTGCGACACTGTCTAGATGATGAGCTACTTTGAAGTACTTAATATTTGGACAATTTGTGTTATTATCTTGCTATGGAATATGTGGTTATCCCTACTATGGGATAGTTTGCATCTAGCTGACTCTGGTTTATTCAGAATAGCTTGCTATTGGTGCGCATTTCAAGCTCAAGCTTCCACACCCAAGGCTCTAAGATCTCTCTGCACCAATCTTGAGCTTGTTAGAAGATAGATTGCTAGGTTCTTTAAAGATGCATTTGATTTGGTTGTCATATCTGTTTCTATTGGTGTAGTTTCACTATACCTGTGTATTTACTGTAAACAATTCTTTTAATAAATTCCTTTTAGCATGGATTTGGAAACCAATCCATGTCACCTTCTTAAAAAACATCATACTTAGCTGTATATATATCATAAGCCAGTCCATCTACCCCGAACCTCTAATATGGTATATTTCTTTAAAAAATGTTTCATTTCTATAAATAATTTCACATATCATTATGGTAGAAACATTGGATAATAGAGTTCACTTTCATTCTGTTACATTTATTATCTAGATAACTCTCATCTCTACACGTGTAAAAAATGACATTCTGTTCATGCATTTCCAGTTTGTTTATTTCCAAAATATTCACATGATGAAAAATATTTCATCTCCATATTATTAATTCATTCATTTTTAGGTTTTTAGTCAAAATGTTATTCTCCCAATTTACACTGAATATATATGATATATAATGTTCTTTATAGGTTTTTATGGGACACAAAAGTCCTCAAATGTTGAAATAGTTTGATAAACCAGTGTCCTTTAGAGTCATGTATTAACCACTTCAATGAAATGGTCAATTTTTAGTTCCATATTATGTATATAACCCATATGATACCCTAATAATATAACATATCTTCATATTCTGAAATATTTTATTCTTCCTCTACTTTAATATAATGAAATTTCTCTTCATTTTAGTTCATTTCCCATGAGTGAATTCTTTTTCAAAAAATATTACATTAAAATAATATCATTTCATGTATACAATTTCATCACCCATTAGAATTTTGGATAAACTTTTTCTATTGATCTTTGTTGACATTGAGAAAATATACATATAGTGAAACATTTTCCTTTTCATAAAATCCTGAGGAAAAAATTATCTCTTCAATAGACATAATCTATTTCATATCTACCATGAATTTAATAGTTCCACTACAATATAGGGGATTATATCACATGAAACAATCCATTTAAGGTGTAATGTTTTATAGAATATCATGTTTCAAAAAAATCAAGGCAATTAGATATAACATGGTTTAGATGCCCTAACATGGGAATGATCTAGTCAACTCCAACAATGGTTGTATTTCTTTTTACAAAAATGAAATTTCGATATTGGACACAAGTATTGATACAATTAATAATTACAAGTTATTATAATAAATAATTGAATATGTATGAGTATTTAAAATCATTATGAATTTTAAATCATAATATACAATTCTATTGTAACACAAAATGTAAATTGTGAATTTACGCATTGTCAATCAGGGAATTATAATCATTATTTGTTTTGAAATATTATTAAAATATTTTCAAATATTTCATAATATTTTTTATTGAAGGTATAAATTTACATAATAATATCTCTTGGAGTTTAAAACTGGGTGTTTAGTAAGGGAACACTCACTGTGCACCAGAATGATGGTTGAGATATACTCAACAATCGCTTTTTGGGGTTATTAACCATAAATGCATCTCCCTAAATCCAATTCCACTTGTAGTATCTTATAAGGGATTTATTACTAGTAAAAACAAAATAATATTAATGTTATCAAAAAACATAGGTTAATATCATACAATTATTAATTTTCCCAGGGTCTATCATAGGGTTATGTACTCTAATATATGTTATCTGAAATCTAGTTTTCAATTTTTTTACTAAAATTTCTATGATACAAAATGTAAAAACCCCAAATATTTTACACCAGAGTTCTCTTCTACTTTATTACATTGACATATATTCTTTGTATATGATGTAAAAGTATTAATCAATTTAAAATTCTTGATAAACTAGACAAATACGAGACTCCTAATTTTTACATTGGAAATAAATTAAAATACATAATAATAGAAAACTTCGAACATCCTTGAATTCATTCATGGAATTATTCTTCATATCATAAGGAAAATGAAAAATATAAACATGATCTCAAATTATTAGAATGGATTATATGGAATGGAATCTATCAAGAATAAATAAATCACAATCAACATGAAAAGTTAAATAACTGAAGATGCATGGAATTTAATGTATAATATGATAACGAAATGAATTTTTGGATAATATGAATGCTATAATATCATATATTATGAATTCAAAATTCCCTATGATGTAAATTCATAATATTGTACATCATTATCTTGTACATAATGATGTCCATATCTTCCAGACCTTTCACAAAGGTAGTTTAATCGATGGGTATGTATACACCAAAAACCCATTGTATTTGTCTAACTGATTTATCTCATTTGACATTTCGATGAATCGAGTAGGAATCAATAAATATTCATGAACCATAACTTCATATCCAATGAATTCCTTATATTTTTAATGATGAATTAAATTCATAAATGAAATTCATTAATAACAGATATCTCTCATGACTAATGAATACAATAATATTGAAGTTATCCCACATCAATCAAATATATTTCATAGTATAACACTATATTTAAAATGGGATTATATTTTATGAAGTATTAATATTAAGGATAAACAGAACAGAGATATTTATGATTAATTTAACCCTTAATGATCAAAATAATTTTAACATTTTAAAAGAATGTTAACGTCCAAAAAATTAATAGGAGATAAAAGATTCCTATCGGATAATTGAAAATATATTTTTTAATGAAATAAAGTCCTTTGGAAAAATAATGAAAATGGAAAATAAGTAATTAAATATATTTCCATAGACATATATTTCTAAAAAAATTTAAAACATGTAAATGAATCTTAATATCATAGAACAATTATGTCTATGGAAAATTCCGTTAATATCTTATACATTAAAAACATTTATATTTACTTTCATTAAATAATTTCTAAGATGGACCATTCAAAAAAATAGAAATATTCCTTTTAATCATTTTAAATATTATAGGAAAAAATAATATTTTATTAATATGTCATTTTTCAAATATAATTAATTATCAAAAAACATTATTTGAAATATGGACATGCAAGAAAAAAACACAATTAAAAGAGAAATAAAGTCGGTTTTTATTCAAAAAAATTCATTACATGATTCATGTTACAAAAAGAATAAAAATTATAATAAAATATGAAGGATACATAAATATTTATATTAAAAAAATATTGATGTATTCTATGAAGGATGTATTATAATATTTCTTCGATCAAAATTATTTTAATCATAACAAATGATAATTTAAGATAAATCATAACATATTGGTCTTCTTTTAATTTGTAACCCCATGAATTAATAAAAATGAATTGAAAAATATATCATCCTGAATAAATAGGTATTAATGTAGTATATATACATAGGTTTTTATATATACCCCAAAATTAAATTGGACAATAATAATTATTATGTCTCGATGGAATAGAAATTGAAATGAAATCACTCACCACATGCATCCCTTTAGTTTAATAAAAATAAATCTTTAGAATAGCTATTTTCAAAATGGTAATATTTATAGAATAATTATATAAATAATTATAATATCATTTATGATAACATTATAACATCATATCAAATATTTTCTCAAAATATTTCATTATTACAAGTTTTTCATGTGTTAAGAACGTCATTTTCTCATTCTTGTGTTTCCATTCAGGTTTTGGTTCCTAAGAATAAGATATAGTTCCAAAATTTGAAGATTAATATTAATGTTAATAATGTAATATTTATTAAATTTATATATTCATGGAATACATTTTTATGTTTGGACATAATAAATGAATAACATTCCTTTGTGGTAATGGTGGGTCGTACGAGCGCATGAATGAAATTATCTTTTCCTTAATGGGTGAAATGTTAAGGAAGTGGAATAAATAAAACATCAACATAATAAATATCATAAAATAAGTATAATAGATATTAATTATTTCTATAATAATAACTATCCATTGGATTTGGTTATAGGAAAAAATCACATTATAATTTTAGGTGGTACTCCTCCACACACTCGAGCAATGGTATAGTTTCCCTTTTTTAGGGGGAAGCGGAGGGATAACTATTATTCACTAAAAATAATAACATATAAGTATATGGTCAATAATGGTGTTATTATATTTTAATTATTGACATATAATTTATTTTGGTGATGTATATGTAAAATGAATGTCCTTGGTGATGAGAATTATATTCTCTTAGAAAAATCCCCATTGGATCTCTTATTGTGGACCCTTGGGATAAAATTTAGGGAAGAAATGAACCTATATAATGTGTATAAGGAATTTGGGAAGATATTGTATTAGTATTTGGTAATGAAAAATTTATTTATAGGTGTGAATAAGTGAGGTGAAGAGGTGAACTTTATAACTGAGGTCAGTTGTACTCTTGTAATATTTTGATGATTTACAATAATGTCTATTCGAGTTTGGAAAAATTGTTCCAGGAAAGATCATATTATATTGGAATAAGGTTATAGTTGAAATAAATCCAAACAATGGAGTCTTAGTATGTTTTAGTTTATTTTTAACCCTTTATCATTTTAGGTTAACCCCTATTAATCTTATTTTTACCTTAAACATGGTAATTAGTTTTTAATGTTTCTACTGTTCATTCTGAACAAAAAATTTGTTTGGCCTTTAAAAAATTATTAAGTATGATTATTAAAAATATTTAACCCATTTTATCATATTCAAATGATATATGTTGAACAATATAATTAAAAATAAACATAAAAAATTGTTGAAAAATAGTTTTTTGTGAAATGCATTTTCCATGTATACGATGATGACAAATTAACTATATGATTGATAATCATTATTTTATGGATTTAAATCGAAATAGTTATATATATTATATATAAATATCATCTAAATCATTCATCTTTAATGTTTTTTTAATTTATTAAAATGGAGAGACAATATACATTAAAAAATAGTTTTCCGAAAAACAAAATATGTTTTTCTAAACAATATCACTTTTTACCACAAAACTATATATTCTTAATTTCAATCAATTTCATATTAAATATATTTTTTAAAAATATATTAATAAAATTAATATAAATATATGGTGGAATATTTTTATATTATATTTTTAATTATTCCTAAAGTGTTCTTTCTGTGGAAAATTTTCAAAAATTCATTCTTGGATTATATGGAATAGTTATGATAAAAATAAATATTCATCACATAAAATAAAAATTTTGATCCATGAAATTCTAAAATTAAGAATTTATTGTAATAATTATATAATATAATATAATTTTCTCTCCCAAAAAATTTGATTAGATGTTACATATTTTGTTTAGAACATTAATTTTCATACTAACATTTATAAGGTTATTCTATTGGTGGAGAAAATAATATAAATTATTAAAAATAAATTATATTAATAGAATAAACCATTTTTTCATATATTCACTTATATTATATTTTAAATCATTTATAACTATTTATGAAGTCATAAAACATACTGAAACTCAATATCTATATTTTCTATTATTCATTAGAAAATATTGTGATTTGGAAACTTCGAAATATTTCACCATAAGATAATTTTACAACAAAATTTAAAATATCATGTTTATATTTTTAAAATAATTCCCTAATATTGAGATATCTTTATATTAAATAAGACTAACATATTTGATATAGAATACTTTTTTAAAAGGGAAACATGTTATTAATTCATGTTAAGAAATTAGAAATTTTCGAATGTCATACATATTGATTCATAAATGGTATATTGTAATTATTTTCATTTTTAAAATATAATGATAAAAAAAATTATATTCTATTAAACTGATTTTTTACTATTCTATTAGATTTTATTGTTATTCTGATAGCCACATTACAATTACATGATAGTAGTCTGATCCTACTGGATTGATTTTCATTCACACACTATATATACACCACTATTATCCAACCATATCATTCACTACTTATATTACAAATGATCTACACTTACCTTCATAATTTATATCATATTCATGATTTCATTAATTCCCTAAATATTCATTATGGTAGTAGTGAACATCATTGGAGAATACAGGCCTGTGGAGTTTAAATTAGAATGTGCATTAATCAAAATTTTATATCTATATATTATTTCTTATAACAATTTTATTTCATGTTGTGTTATAGTCCTATGATATTTTTTAATCATTATATATGATTCAAAAAGAATATAGTTTATGTAAAACATGAATTTTCTTACAAATAAATAAATTTATCATCATTACATATTACCTATATAATGTGTTCTACAGTATACCACATTATAAAATATGATAAAAAATAATTTATGATGAAATAATTTCATATATAAAAGTATATTTAATTACATTGTTCCTACCATAAGATTTTTTTCCACTGAAATTTCAATAAATATAATAAGGTGAAAAAATTAGTGTTAATTTTATTTAACACCATTTTAGGGTTCTGTTAATTCTACCTTATACTAATAGTTTTTTCAAAGAACATTGAAAAGTTATGTTTTCTTTTTGGTTATAAAATTGTCTCTATGGTATAAGTTCATCATCGGAAACACCTAAAATGAATGATCATTCTACGAGTGTACCACAAATAGATTTTGTAAATGTAAGTGATCTGGTATATACTTCCTCATGAAGAAATATATATGGAACATATAATGTTACTAATATATGATTGGTAGGAGTTCTAGTTTATAGTAAATAGATTCAATGTGATCAATATTTTGAAAGTGACCAATATACAGAAGACATGGATTTTGTTGGATTATAATACTCATAACTCACTTCTATAGAGAAATAAAAAAGGATCATTATAAATCTCTTATATCCAAATGTTTCTCCAATAATTTATTTTTGAATTGTCATTACCTATTAATTCATTTCTTCTACATGTTCTGATGTTAATATATTACATTCTAAAAATTCTTCCTACATATTGTGAATTTTCTTTCCATATTGGTATTTATAAGTATCCATCTATTTTATTTAGTGAAATCTATTATTATATGAGAACATAAATAAAGTAAGTTTTTGACCCCACCATACTCTGATGTTAATTGAGTAACCTCTAAATATATCAACTTTCTCGATTGTCTTCTTATATTTGATGTCCTTCTAGGTGTGATAGACTATTCCAATGTTCAACAATTTATTCAGATCATAATGGTTACATTTCTGCATTTTTTAGCTAAATCATATATCTAGATCCGATACAATTGAATGTGGTGATACTTATAGCCTTCCACTTCTTTAATGTATATCTATATAGGTTTATTAAGTGAGAAGTCCTCCTGAGTGGAAATTAAATGGACAGTCTTGGTACGGCGGTTGACTAAAACCCAAATGGGATTATTTTGTTTGGTTTCATTCAAAATATCAATGAACAAATATAGGGCTATATTCTTCTATATCTATAAAGTATGGGTAATCGTTGTAACATCGCCTTATATTTTTACATTTTTATCATCACTTGATGACAACCAAGGTGTAATGACCCAATGTTTTTCAATAGAAATTATCTTCTTATAAATATGACATAAAATCACATCAAAACACAACATAATGAACTTCTAATTGCTAAGTTCCATGTAAACATAATTTTGTCACTTCTGTATTGGGAATTTTGAGAATCTGACATATACAGTCGTGTTCAAGATGATTTTTGGAGTCTAATAAAACAAAAATAATTTTTTTATGAATAGTAACCTACTCTTACGAATAGTAACATACACTTATGAATAGTAATATGACCCTTATGAATAGTAAATCATCCATCATAATAGTAACTTTACACATGAATAATTAAATAAAATTTAGACATCTTATAAAGTGGCAATTTGACCTTAGTAAACGTTTTGGTATTTTGTAAGTCATAAATAAGTAATTATAATTCATTAATTAATTTAAAAGAAAAATTATTTTCTTAAAATGTGTTCATTAATTATCAAAGCATTGACTTATAGTTTTTAGATAATTTTATAAGACCCTACATAATTTTTGAAATCACTATAAAATCAGGTTTAATTTTAAAAAATGATTTTAATATGTAAATTATAATTTTAATTAAATATTAAATTAATAATATTTAAAAAAATAATTCTGAATAATGTACTTAATTTTTGGATTCTACATGTTGAAAAATGGTTGCGGTAAATTTTTTTTATTTTTCTGAGATACATGAATTTTGGATGGCTAGTGAAATTCCAAAAATTTCAAAATAAGCTAAATAAGCTAATTATATAGTCATGTGTGTTGTTCAGCTGATGTAAGCCCACTTGGTTCGGTATCACATGATACAATTACTATTCTTGGCTATTTAAGACTCACTATTCCTTGTATTAAGGGAAATTAATAAGCAAATGAATTTTATATTAAGGAATCCCCTCTCCCCTCCACTATAAAACCACCCTTCACACCCTCATTTCCTCAAACCTCTCATGCTCCAAGCCATCTCTGAACTCTGCCCAAACATCTGCCTTATCCCCTCTCTCACGTTCAAGAGCTTCTTCTCTAATCAAAATCCCAAAACTATATTTTTTAAGGAGGATCTCAAGAGGATGATTTAACAGGTAATTTCTCTCCCTCTTCTTCTTTAATTTTCTATTCAAGTTCAAGTTCATTTCTTGATCTCTCCCCATCTATCTTCATCCAAATTGTATTTCAACTCCAGTACTATACATTTACTGGAATTTTATGATATAAATTGGATATTATATCATCCAACCCATTTTCCCTCTTTATTTTATTTTATTTAATAGATCATTGTTCGTGAGGGGTTAATTTGTCATCTTCAAGAACGACAAGTTTTCTTCTTCCATTTCTACCTTCAGATCTTGTCATGAAACCATTTTTATTATTGAACCATAACATTTTATATGTATTATCTCCTATTTAAATTTCTGGAACTATCTTATGACCATATTGCAAGTGATAAAATAAAACAAGTTCAGTATGATCAAAAATTCACTCAAATTAACCCAAACAATCATCATTTAATTCTTATCTAATGATAAATCCACATGGATATAATATGATTCATTATGAGATCATTATAAATCTTTTAATATCATTAATAACACGTAATATCAGTTCTGGATGTTTACCCATGTTCTACCCGAACTTCAATTTAAGAATACAAGTGAACCACTCAAGAAAACCATAAAAGAAACATTCTCAAACAATGTTTAAAAACTCTATAACTCATACAAAGGCACATAAAATCAATTAATGAAACATTAATGAACCATATTAATGTATAAAATGTTCTTTTTTTCTAATTAATTAATATATTGTCATTATACAAGACAATAAAGAGAATGAGGCATTGAGATACAAGGTAAGGGGAAATTCTCGAACCCAACATTCATCCTTCGGGTTCTCCCTCTTTCACTCCATTTTTCTGATATGGTTACTCTTTCAAGATCATTTTTTCGTCATTGTCCTTAAATTTCTATGATATACATGTTTTTCACTGGTGTTTATGTCAAAAATATGTTTTTCATTAGAACTCTTCTTTTAAGAACACACCTTTTACTTCACCCTCAATGTAGACGGTTCATGAATCATGTATGTTATTACATCTATCCTTTGGGAACCCAAAGATTAAGAATGTGTTCTTATGAGATGTAACCCATTACTTTCCAGGTGTTATTTATGTTCACTTTTGATATATGTTCCATCTGGAAAGCATGATAAGGATAAGGTTATGATGTGACCGCTGCGACCAGAATTAAATAGCGCTATATGAATGTTTTAATGTGATGGGTCCACCCCGAATTATACAGTGCTCCAATACATTTTGTTAAGTGATGAATCTCATTAGTAAATGTGAAATGATGTGAACAATATGCTAGATTTTTTCATATGTATGTGTGGTATTTAACCACTAAGGCATTATGTTTCATTTTTTATACATTGCCACATTTTAAGTCTTATATTTATGCTTCCTCTCATGTTCATCATATTTTTCATATGTTATTATTATGCTCACCCAATGCTATATAGTTTTTATCTATCCTCTTACTAGGCTTCTATATCACCCCTTTTGATTTATATATTCGGTTGGATACATGTACTAAAGAGATGACAATAAGAACCTAGAGAAGAAAAAATTTAATAAATGTTTATGCTTGATGTTGTAATTGTTATGTATGGTCCTAGTTTTCCGAAGACACTAAACCTTTGGATCCTCTATGTGTAATACTATTATCTTGTTTATATTTAAAATTATGTAATAGTAATGTATGAAACATTTGGGTCTCTATATTTTTTATTAGAAGAAAGGTTTAGTTAATTAGGGAATTAGGATTAGTGAACCCAAGAGAAAACCTATAGCATGAGACTAAGAAAAATATGCACACAAGAATATTTACATAGGGATCCCATATGTTATGATTTTAGTATAAATTGTTGAAATTAATAAGTTATGTATTCATGACTTGTTTACTTATGTTTTGTGCTAACCTTTTCTATTTTAGAAAATGCTGGGAACTAGGAGAAATCAGGCCAACAACTCATGCGAGAGCCAATGCAACGATTGCCCGAATGACATCCCCAATGATTTGGGAGGTGGAGTTCAGAACATCACAGAAATTCTTAAAAAATTATCTCAGGTTATCAACAGTAACGATAATAATAGGGAACATCCTCTTTCACCAAAGAGGTAGCTACTCTCTGCCGAATGTTTTATACGACAACGACCACCGACGTTTAGTGGATCTTGCCATCCTCTAGTTGCAGAATAGTGGGTCAACTCCATGGATTTTGTTCTTCAATGTTCTGAAATGGAGAAGATGACCCTAGCCATTTATCATCTTAATGGAGAAGTCGATCAATGGTGGTATTTGATGAAGAACCTCAAGCCAAGGGAGAAAATTGAATATATGGAGTGGGATGACTTTAAGATAATGTTTCTTAACAAGAATTTCCCATGAAAACTTCGCATGAAGATGCAGAGAGAATTCATAGAGCTGATGAAAAAAGGAGAATCTGTCCCAACCTATGAAGCGAATTTCACAAGGTTTTAATGGTACGCTTTGGGTTTTGTTATCAGCAATGATAGAAAAATTGTTAGATTCATTAGTGGATTAAAACTACACCTTTAAAACTCAACGACCCACATGCTAAAAATGTGAAAATTTGCACCATGGGAACTGCCTCAATGGGACGGGGAAATGCTTCAAGTGTGAGAAAGAATTACATCATGCTCAAGAGTGTCGAAAATACATGAAAAAGAAAGAGAATGTAGCCAATTAAAGGAGATAAATGCTCATGGTTCAATGGTAAAACTGTATGGAGCTAGGTTACTATGCAAACCAGTGCACTAAACCATGAGTTCTCTTGGGAAATCAACGTCAGCAGCCACTGAATCCAAAGGAACAAGGGAAGGATTATGACATCACTACTGCAGAAGTGGAGAAAGATAATGAAGTCGTACAAGATACACATTCTATTCAATCAATAATGGAAAATTTATTATTTGATTATGGTTCTACACATTCCTTTATATCTTGCATGTTTTCTAGAACTATAGAATCAAATCCCCAAAACATGAAGTAGATATATGTGTAAAAACCCAAACTATTGCAATCATTGCAACCCAAGTGTTTGACTCTTCTCCTGTTGGTGTATATGGGAATACTCTTTAGGAATATCTTGTAATACGTTTCTTGGTGGAATACGATGCTATAATGGGAATGGATTGTATATCATTATATAGAGCACATATCAACTATCAGGAAAAGGAAATATCATTCCATATTATGAACCATCCCATGATCCTCTAGAAATTCAAGGAAGATCTGGAATATCCTTTGAAAAATACGTCAATGGTGTGGGTGTTGATTCCCTATAAAGAAGAATACCTCACCCAAATGGTTGAGTTGATGGAAAGTGCCAACCTTGAGGAAATGCCCATTGTGAGGGAATACGATGATGTATTTCCTGATGAGTTACCCGGAATTCCCCCAGATCGTGAGGTTGAGTTCTCAATTGAACATACCCAGAGCTACTTCTAACTCTATGTGTCCCTATAATATGTCTCCTATAGAACTGGAGGAGTTAAAGAAGCTGCTGTAAGAGCATCTGGATAAAGGGTCCATACGCCCTAGTGCATCACCTTGGGGTGAAAACGTGCTCTTTGTGAAGAATAAGGATAGAACAATGCGGCTGTGTATCGATTATCAAAAACTCATCAAGATCACCATAAATAAAAAGTATCCTCTCTCATGGATTTATGACTTGTTTGATCAGTTAAGAGGAGCTCATTAATTCTCAATGGTGGATCTTCCTTATGGATATCATCAGTTAAAGGTGAAGAAGGAATATATTCATAATACTGCCTTATGTACAAGGAATGGGAACTATGAGTTTTTGGTGATTCCCTTCAGACTTACTAATTCCCCTGCAATATTAATGGATTTGATGAATAGAGCCTTTAGATAGTACCTCGACATATTTCTGGTAGTATATATTGATGATATTCTCATCTACTGCAAGAGCAAGTTGGAACATGAAGAACACCTAAGACTTGTTTTGTTGACATTGAGAAAGGATAAGTTGTATGCCATGTTCAAAAAGTGTGACCTTTGGATGAAGAAAGTCACATTCTTGGGACATGTGATCACAAGTGAGGGAATTTGTGTGGATCCTTCAAAAACAGAGGAGATTGAGAAATGGCCCAGGCCCTCTAGTGTCACAGAAATATGTAGTTTTCTTAGATTAGGTGGGTACTACTGACATTTTGTGAAACATTTCTCAGGAATGTCAAGCCCGCTAAATAAGTTAACAAGGTAATGCATAAAGTATGTATGGATTGAAGAATGTGAGGGATTCATAAAAGAGTTAAAGAGAAGGCTAATCACTGCACCTGTACTCACACTACTGAAAAGTGGAGAAAGTTTTGTGATGTATAGTAATGCTTCAAAGAAGGTCTTGGGTTGTGTACTCATGAAAAATGACAATGTGATAGCCTATGCCTCACAATAGTTGAAGATCAATGTGCAGAACTACCTGGCACATGTTATAGAGTTGGCAGCAATGATGTTTTCCTTGAAAATCTGGTGGCACTACCATTATGGAGAGAAGTGTGCCATATATATCGACCATAAGATATTAAAGTATATATTCACAAAAAAGGAGATCAACATGTGTCAAATGATATGGTTAGAGCTAATCAAGGATTACGATTTCTCTATTCACTATCATCATGGAAATGAAAACAATGTAGCTAATGCTCTATGCAGAAAATAACCTGCTACTCTATCCATGCTGTGGATTGAGAATGAACATATCTTCTTGGATATGCAATGAATGGATTTGTAAATCATAATGACATGGGATACAACCTACCATTCCCAAATGATTGCACAACCATCCATCCAAAAGAAGATTAAGGAAGCACAAAGAGATGAAGTGGATATACAAAAGAGGGTGAATGTAGTAAAGGAAGGGAGGCAGCAGAAGTTTCATATCAATGATGATGGTGTGATTCGGTTTGGAACGCAGATTTGTGTGCCTTCATCACCTGGGATAAAGAAGTAGGTATTGGAGAATGCATATAGCTCAACATTCTCTATCCATCCTGGGAGTACCAAGATGTACCGTGATCTATGAGAACACTTCTGGTGGGATAACATGAAGAAAGAGATTGCAGAATATATATCAATGTGCTTGGTATGTCAGCAAGTTAATGATGAGTGACAAAAGTCCAACGGTATAATGCAGCGATTGCCAATACCCATGTGGAAATGGGAAAATGTTATTATGGACTTTGTCATGGGTCTCCCAAAGACGTCAAAGAGAAATGATGTGATATGGGTTGTGGCTGACCAAATCACCAATAATGCCCATTTAATAACTATTCAGGATGATATCTTGCTTGAACAACATGCAAAAATATATGTGAGGAAGTGATGAGACTGCATGGTGTTCCACTCTGAATTTTCCATGACCTTGATCCAAGGATCACATCTATATTCGGGAGAAGACATCAACATACTTTGAGTACTGAATTAAATTTCATCACAGCCTATCACCCCCAAACATATAGCCAATCTAAAGGGACTATGCAGACACTTGAAGATATGAAAAGAGAATGCTCTCTGGAATTCAATGGTGGATGGGATCAGCATCTCCCATTGGTTGAGTTATCATACAACAATAGCTTACACTCAAGTATTTATATGGCTCCATATGAAGATCTGTATGGAAACCGATGTAGAACTCCAACCTGTTGGGTTGAAGTTGGAGAAAGAAAGCTACTCGGACTTGATCTTGTTCAAGAGACAATAGAGGAGGTTCATGTTATCCAGAAACACATCAATGCTTATTAGAGTCATAAAAATAGCTATGATTACAACTGTCGAAGGGACTTGGAGTTTGAAGTTGGAGATAAATTCATCCTTCGAATATCTCTATGGAAGTGAGTCATGCGATTTGGGAAGAAATGGAAGATAAGGAAAAGGTACATTGGCCCCTTTGAGATCCTTGACCGCATAGGATCTGTGGCCTATCATCTTGAACTTCTACTAAATATGGCTCAAGTTCATGACATCTTTCACATATCACTCCTGAGAGAGTACATACCAGACCCCTCACATGTACTAAACTCAGAGGTGGTACAACTGGAAGGAGATCTTTCCTATGAGGAGAAGCTGGTAAAGATTCTGGATCGAAGAGATAATTTTCTACGCAACAAGAAAACCCATCTTTTCAAAGTGTTGTGGAGAAACCATAAGTTTTATGAAGAAACATGGGAACTAGAAGAGGCAATGAAGGAGATGTACCCTCACCTATTTGTGTAAATTGAAATTTTGAGGGAAAAATTTCATAAGGGGGGAAGAACGTAATGACCCAAAGTTTTTCAATGGAAATTCCCTTCTTATAAATATTTCATTAAATCCCGTGAAAACACATAATAATGAACTAATAAGTTCTATGTGACATCTAAACATAAGATTGTCACTTCTGTATTGGGAATTTTGAGAATCTGACATACACTGTCATGTTCAAGAGGATTTTTGGAGTCTAATAAAACAAATATAATTTTTTGTCAATAGTATCCTACCCTTATGAATAGTAACATACCCTTATTAATAGTAATATGACCCTTATGAATAGTAAATCATCCTAAATTATAGTAACAATACCCATGAATAATTAAATAAAATTTAGACATCTTATAAAGTGACAATTTGACCTTAGTAAATGTTTTGGTATTTTGTATGTCATAAATAAATAATTATAATTAATTAATTAATTTAAAAGAAAAAATATTTTCTTAAAATGTGTAAATTGATTATAAAATCAATGTCTTATAGATTATAGATAATTTTATAAGAATCTATATAATTATTGAAAGCACTATAAAATCAGTTTTAATTTTAAAAATTGTTTTTTAAGTAAATTGTGATTTTAATTAAATATTAAATTAATAATTGTTAGATAATTATTTTTGAAAATTTGACATAATTTCATTATTCCACACATCCAAAAATTGTAGGAGTAAATTTTTTCAGATTTTTATGAGGTACTTGATTTTTTAAGAATATTGAAATATCATAATTTACAAAATAAGCTAAATAAGCTATTTATTGAGGCATGTGTGATGTTCTGCTGATGTAAGCCCACATGGATCAGGGTCAAATGATAACATTAATATTATTGGTCATTTAAGACTCACTATTCCTTGTTTTAGGGGAAATTAATAAACTAATGAATTTTATATTAAGGAAACCCCTCTCCTCTACACTATAAAAAACCACCCTTCACACCCTCATTTCCTCACACCTGTCAAGCTCCAAGCCCTCACTAAAATCTCTCCAAAATCCCCCCTATCCCCTCTCCCATGTTTAATATCTTCTGGTCTCATCAAAAGACCAAGACTATAATCCTTAAAGAGGATCTCAAGAAGAAGATTTAAGAGGTAATTTCTCTCTCACTTATTTAATTTCCTTTCAAGTTCAAGTTCATTTCTTGATCCCTCCATGTATATCTTCATCCAAATGGTATTGTAACTCTAGTATTATAAATTTAATATAATTTTATGATGAAAATGTTTTATTATATCATCCATCCCCTTTTTCCTCTCCATTTTATTTTATTAAAGAGAACGTCGTTCGTGAGGTGTTAATTTATCACCTTTAAGAATGACACGTTTTCTTCTTCCATTCTTACCTCCATATCTGGTCATGATGCCATTTTTAAGGTTGAGACCAAACTTTTTATATGTATTATCTCCTATTTAATGTTTTGTAACTAACTTATGATAATATTTCTAGTGAGAAAATAAAACTAGTTCTTTATGATTGAAAAATCGCTCAAATTAACCAAAAAAACATCATTTAATTCTTTTCTAATGATACATCCACACGGATAAAATATGATTCATTATAAGATCATTAAAACTCCTGTAACATCAGTTCTATATGTTTACCCATGTTCTACCCAAACTTCATTTTAAGAATACATGTGAACCACTAAAGAAAACTCTAAAACATACATTCTCGAACAATGTTTTAAAACTCTATAACTCATCCAAAGGCACATAAAATAACTTAATGAAAACATAATGAATATTATTAATGTAAAAAAGGTTCTGGATTTATACTTAATGAATATAATTTCATTATACACAACATTAAAGAGAACGAAGAATTCAGATACAAGGTAAGGGAAAATTCTTTAACCCAACTTTCATCCTTCAGGTTCTCTCTCTTTCACTCCATTTTTTGGATATGGTTACTCCTTAAAGATCATTTTTTCATCATTGAATTTTATTTTCTAGGATATACATGTTTTTCACTTGTTTTTATGTCAAATAAAATTTTTTTCAGAAGATTTATTCTTCTAAGAACACACCTTTTACTTCTCTCTCGAAGTGGACAATTCTTGTAACATGTATGTTATTCCCTCTTTATTTTGGGAAGCCAAATTTTATGAATGTGTTCTTATGAGATGTAGACAATTCCTTTACATGGGTTACTTATGTTCACTTTTGATATATTTTACATATAGAAAGAATGATAATGACAATGTTATGATGTGACGGGTGCGCTCGGAATTATATAGCGCAATATGAATGCTTGAATGTGACGGGTGCGCCCAGAATTATACAGTGCTCCAATGCATTGGGTAAAGTGACGAATCTCATGAGTATATGTTAAATTATCTAGAAACGATTCTAGATTTGTTCACAAGTATGTGTGGAATTTAACCACTAAGACATGATGTTTTATTTTTTATGCATTGTCACATTTCAAGTCTTATATTTATGCTTCCTCTCGTGTTAATGATCTTTTTCCCATGTTATTATTATGATCACCCCAGGATATATATATTGTTCTTATCTATCCTTTTACTGGGATTATAGATCAACCATTTTGATGTATATTGGCTACATTTTATATGGATATTACAAGTTACAAAATGAAGCTAGAGAAGAAGAAATTAAATAAATGTTTATACTTGATGATGAAATTATTATGTATGGTCCTAGTTTACCCAAGACCCTAAACCTTTGGATCCTCTATGTGTAATACTATTATGTTTTTTGTCTTTAAAATTATGTAATAGTAATTTAAGAAATGGTTGGGTTACTATACAAGGAACATTAATGTATATTCCACACTGTCTTATTTCATATCATCTTACCAAAAGTTCCATTATAAATCTATATAAATTTATATTCCCCTTTGGTGGATAGAGAATATCGAGCTATGTGCCTCAATCGATAACATGCTATTTATCTCAGGGTCAGATGATACACAATGTCATGACCCAAATCTCACAACTAATTTTTCACCAAAAATGATCTATCATTTTATTCACAACATTATATAAATATGAATATTCGGTATATCGACATCATTCTATTGGGATTCCATATTTCTATCTATAATTGGTGATTAGGAAATAATATGAGAAATTTAAGACATGGTTTCATTATGACTTAATTCTCTATTATTTATATTTTTAAGAATATTTGATCCTTATAAATCCTCATAATAGATATGATTTTAGGATTATTTTCTATATAGATAATTTATCACATCAGTGGCATTCATAGTATGGTATTGGATTTATGAGTCATAATCCATGATTAACTCTAACCATCTTCATTGGATCATGTTAGTTCATTGTATGTGAAAATATATTAAGTCCATTATCCTCCATATATATGTCACAATTCTCTTGATAGAGATAATTTCATAAAATATTTAGTGAATAGATTTCTACAATTAAATTTTTAGCACGCATTGTATAATTCATATTATGCACCATGAACTGTTGAGATAAATATGATATCACATAATTGTTTTTCATGAAGAGGTAGCCTCATACTTTCATTGATTCATCACTATAGATCCTAAAACCTTTTCTATAGGTGGGTAGTGTAAGTATTGTTTCAATTATTAGAAACATAATTAACTCCTAAAACCCCTATTCATATTCATCTATCTGAACAAAATTTAAACCCTTATGATTTACCTTAGTTAGTGGGATTGAAAATAATGAAAAGTTTCTTAGAAATCACTTATAGTGACTATATAATCTAATGAAACCATGGATATCCCTTAATTATTTTGGTCCAATACATTATCTAATCACCACTATTTTTTAAGGACACAAAATTATAACCTCACATGTGAGTTCATGTCCAATAATGATATGTTTTATTTATTAACTAAATTTTTTAAACATGGAATACAAATTATCATTTATCAATGACTTTATAATTTCACTCAAATACTTCATATATTCATCCCCTCATTCATATTATATGAGAAGATCATTTGTAAATATTAACATATTTTTAAGGTGATATATGAATACATTAATCATGAAGTAAATTATTATTTATTGATAATTGGTTAGTCTAAATATAATTAATATGAACTCATAGTGTATGTCACATGTATGAATGGAACAATTAGGTATATCTTCACTCCTTTCCAAAATGAAATGATACCCTGGATGAATATCACCTTTACATAAGTACTAGGATAAATTTAGTTGATCAATAAAATCATCAATCTATTGTAGTGGAGGCTAGTTAATTATTGTGATCTTGTGGTGTTCAGGATATTAAATATAAAGACACCACATCACATCTTACATCAAGTTAAATTGAACCAGTGCACAATATGGTTAATCACTATTAATTAAGGAACACATTTCAATATTCTTTTATAGTTTATTATTTAATTATTCAATCTCATTAATGGATATTATATAAGGATTTTTTGAATTTTATTACTTTTCTTGATGTATATTCAATTGATAACTCAATCTCACAGCAATGAATAAGACCATGAAACTCTTGGGGGATTACATCAATATCTTCTCTTACATTGGGAAATTAGTTAATAGTGATTCTACCCTTGGTATAAATCATTTTATCTAGATAAGAATACTCTTTATACAATAATATTAATTATTAAGAATATGTCTCAATAGTAGATTCATACTTCTATATACAATTCCATTGAATTGGAGGACGATTTATGATAAGGAATGTGATTTCCTTTTACTAAAAGTTGATATGGACTCTATATAAGGACATGAAATAAATCAGAAGTATAACATAAAATTAAACTAAATATAGTATGATAGTGTTTTTTGGGAGATTAAACCCTTGAATATTTAATGGGGAGGTGTCATGTACTTACGATAAAATAATTTGGACAATTCACATTTTGACCAATAACTCAACCTCGACGTTTAAAGTAGTCATTGGATAGTTCTACTAAAATTTAATGATATTGAAAAATTAATATAACCCAAAAGAAATATTATGTACACTACTATTGATAGAATAACCAAATTACTTCTCACCACTTCATTATTTATACCAATTCAACATCATTGGTGTAATATTCCTATAATTTCACCTCGAGAGTTAGTGGTTGTTTCCCTTAAATATCATAAAAACCATGGAGTTGGTTAATAGATTACATAGTTTCCATGTTCTTTATAGTTGAATCATTACACCGATGGACATGAATTTACATGAAAAACTTTTCCATTTATCAGATTGTTGGAATTATTCATCTCCTTGGATTATTAATTAGATTTATATCTATCCTGTTAAAAATAAATCTACATACTTTCCCCCTAATATTTTATATATGATGATTCTTGCCACACATATTGAATTTGATTAGTGATATTCTATATTCATCTGGGGACTATCTAAAAAACTTTAGATTTTAATCCACTCTCACCTTATTTTTTATAGTTCTTCATGAGAACTAAGATTCACTAATAACCATCTCAATATTGAGGGGATATCAAAAACTTCCCTCATAGTTGTGAAAGCCACAATTATCTAAGGCTATTTAGAAACTCAACATCAGTCCTAAAAATAATATACCATAATTACATTTAGTATTCTTAAAAAATCTATTGGTGTATTATTTAATAACTGTGAGGTTTTCATTAGAATAACTAATTGAGGCATCCACCATTATCCCAAGTCCTTCAAATTACCACTAAATTTTAATGTGGAGAGTACATGGGAAATATTTTTTGGGTAATATCTTCTAGAATCTATCTCATTCAAAAGAATTAATGTCTTTCTGGGGATTTTATATCTTAATCAGTATCCACCACTGATCGACTTATTCATATTGTTGATAGACAATCAACGAGTCTTTCTTCTACATATGTTATTAGAGTATTGATAATATTTTTTTCCTCAAGAAAAATGGTTTTAAAGTGACTTAATTATGTTAATTCGTACCATTATAATATCATCAAGGATATAAATTATTATTAATGGGTCTCCAAGGGGATTTTTTCCAATGAAAAATATGTGTTAAATAAAGAGACACCCTCTCAATAATTTTTCTCCTTTAATAAGGATCATATGAGTCTATGTATCAATTACCTTACAAAAATTTTCTTTTATAAAGATAATCAAACTTGTAGTAATGTTTTCACTCCATCACATTTACTACTGATGATATTCATATTGAAATTTTATTAAACGAATCCATATATTCCATTAGATATTTGTAAAATCACTATGTAGATTTTTATAGAGAATCCATTAACTATAATAAATCATAAAATTTCTTTACTGTTATATTTTCTTTTGGATAAAAATAATCATCAATATATCATTTGTTGTTAATAGGGGAACCTTTCCAATTAACTAACATTATGTAACCTTATATTGTGGAAAAATAATAAGAAAAAATATTTAAGGATTATATTCGTGCATTATTAATTAGATGGATATATGGATGGGAAAAAGACATTATTGGCTGGAAGAGTGTACCTTCTCAACTCATTAATTGCCATAAAACTTTTTTAACATTTATCTCTATACATATGGCCATGAACGCTCATTACATATATTTATTCCATAATAAGAAACATTTTATGGATGATCTCCCTGCCTGAAAAGAACATTAATTTATATTTCTTGGAAGTAATGTATTAAACTAATTGATATGGGAGGTTTTTGTGTCAATGAACTAATATTTTTCAATGATGGACTTATTAATAAATTTTCAATGAATATTTTTACCTCTAATGATTCATCCATATGTTTCATATCATGAAGTCTCAAATAAATGCTATTATATAGGTATACAAAATATATTTCATCTTTTTTATGGACTTCAATCAATAATTATTATAATTAAATTATGTAGAATTAAAAATGGATGGTATATTAACAATAAATTCTCAACAAATATAATAAAATATGGATGGAAACCCAACTCTAAGAAATCATGGATTCCCAATCAGATAAGAACCAGATAAAAATAATAGATCTGTCATAACTCAATAATATGTGATACTATGAAGATCAAGAGGTATGCTTCTATTGGATCAGACACAATCATATGGAATCCTAATAGAAATGGGTTTTTTAGGAAAAGAGAATTTTATATAATGTAATGTAATTGTTTCCTCATTCCATCATCGTGGCTGATGATATTTATTCTACCCTTCATAAAAACATCAAGATTCATTCTTTCGAGGCCAATATGGAAAAACTGATTATCTATCCATTACTAGTAGAATAAGGGAGGGTAGAAGATAGTCTCATATAGAAACAAATTCATGAAGGCAGAAGAGAACATAAAACATCATTTTATGGAATGATGTTTCACCCAAAATTTGTGTAACTATAAAAGGTAATGTGTTTGACATAAAAATATTTACAAACATAAACCATAAATATATAATAATTTTGATTTAAAAAAATGGGTTTAAGTGTAATGGTACATAACCTACTACTAAATGTTGTTTCTTGGGTTATTGTTTTTATAAAGACAAAAAGGGAATTCTTTCATCATTTACAATCCTCCTCCTAATAAACACGAGGGAATTATTACACTATATAGAGAGGCCTATGTAGAAAATCACCGAGGGTTGATGAAATGAATAACAATATCATTGATCTCAACTTCTTAATATTTTTGGGTATTAATGTTAGGCCCAGAAAACCATCAGTAATGAAATATGTGTGTTGGATACCTCAAATTCCATCATGGTTAAAATTTAATGTTGATGGTGTAACAATTGGAATGTCAGGACCATCAGGTTGTGCCAATACTTTTTACTCATAACATGTTTTTTTTAAAGAATTATTTCAAAAATATATCGTTATTGTTTTGGAATATGTGGATTAATTATGGGAGATAATATTTTTCCATCAATAATGATATTTACATTAATTGTAATTTATTATTGGTTGAATTTGACTCTGAACATTCTGTCACATCTTTGAATGAGGGAACTTGGAATGTGCCTTGGAGAATCCTCTATCAATGGATTGAATGAATCAACCATGTAACAGACATAAATATAATTATCTTAGATGTCTAAAGTGAAGGTAATCATGTAGTAGATTCATTTTCAATAAGAGAAAGCATGGATATGAGCATGTTGTGGCATTTTGGGACACCAAATTTTTGTGCGTCCTTGGTGGATGCCGATATGTTGGGTATAATGAACTCCCATATTTATAAAAATCCTTGTAATTCAGGTTTCTGATTTTGATTAGGTAAATTATATTTGGGGTAGGGCTTAAATACAACCAATATATTATACATAATGGATACAAATTAAAGTTGTTGCCTCTTGGGATAAGGAGTTAGTCTGTCGTGATAAATGTTTTTTCTCATAACATCGGTCATTTATAATAAATCTACCATGATGTTCTTGATCATTTCTGAAATAATATTCGGCATTTATTAAGGGTAATCATCAAATTTCTCATCGCATATATCATTAACATGATTCTCTATATTTATAATAATTTTCTAAAATAATGAATACTTTGGGATGAGGATAAATTTTTCAATAATTATAAAAAATGAAGAACAAATTAATAGAGAAGTAATAATAAATATACACTAACATCTAAATATCTATGTTTTAGTCAATACTATACATATTTTATTCACAAATTGGTTTTCAAACCAAACATTATATTCAAATCCTTAATAATGATTTATAATGTTCATAAGAATTATTTAAAGAATATCCTACATGAGTATCTACCTAGGTGAGAGATGTAATACTCATTTCTCATGAATAGAGTGAAGGATAAGTTGATACTCATTATGCCTTTTTAAGGGTTTTTAAACCTAGGTTCATATATTCCACATCAACGTCCTCATTCCAGTATCCATATATAAATGTAATTTCTTGGAAAACCACAAACACTATACAATACCAAAATTTGTTATATTTTGTAATATTTATACTTATCCCTTGAGTTTTTATTAGTTTTAACTATATCATAATAAAAAAAATGACTTGAAAATAGTATAATACCAACTATAACAACCCAAATTTCTTTACAATTTTTATTACATGATAATTCAAAAATGGAACCTGAAAATATATAGCACTAGTCTCTTTGGAATATTAGATTTACAATTCATTAACATAAATAACAAATAACGTACATGAAATATTCATAATTTTCTCCAAGTTTAATTCTATATCTTAATACTACATAAGAAATCATAAAGAAGAAATATAAAAAAATGGGTGATCTATAAACCCCAATAAGGGGACAATCAGAGTAAACATGGTATATATGAGAAAAGATCAGTATCATTACAATGTAAAAGATAATATTGACAATGAATAATGACATTAAATATATGATATGATAATATAATAGAATAAAAAATTGTGGATACGATGTAAATGTCACATTACAAGAAAATGTGTAGGCTAATCGCTTAAATATCATAACATATTGGGCTTTGGGTAATGGTCCAGGCCATATACATAAAATATCTTGCGATGAAGACATTACATAATGAATTAAATCACTAATGGGGTAAACCATTCCTATTTATATAGTTTATTGTGGTCCATAATTACTATATATCATAATAAATTATTTAATATATAACCTTGGGAGAATTAGATTGTGTTTCATATAATATTCATCCAGTTTATAAGAATTTAAAGGAATGAGCCATTAATCATAATAAACCATTGATAATAGAATGTGAGTTTAATAAATTATAATCCCTAATAAATTAAGTATAATTGATTCAAAATTAATACCCTTAAATATAAATATTTATGGGTACTCAAAACATAATATTATGGCATGTAAAATCAAGGAATGATTTCAGTAGCCTAACAGATGTACAAAATCTGGTATAGAATTTTTTAAATGATATATAATGGAATTATAAAATTCTTATAATATAATTTATATGGTAAGGAAATTATTATATTACATGAAATAACAATAATTTGAAAGTAATAAATACTTATAACAATGATAGTACATGAATAGAAGGAAATAGTAAGAAAATCACTTACCATAAACATTGCTTCCTCGGAATAGAGGGTCGACTCATTGACTTCTTAGGGATTCTAAAAAAGGCATAATAAGGGACTGACAGATGATGGGATGTTATAATTATATTGTAAGAGGATGAAAAGGGGTTATGATGTGAGTAATTATGTAAAACGTATAATAAATGTTGGATTAATTTATAATTATAGGCTATAGAAGTACATGTTATTGAAAACAAAATACATTTGGCTTACATATGTTATTAGCTCATGGTTTTGGATATTTGGGGAATGGTTTGTGAATTTTTCTCATTGTAGTTCCAATGTCAAATTTTTAATATTACATTGTAAATGAATAAATATTTATTCCAAAAAATATAAATTTTTAAAGAAATACTTTTAATTTTATACATTTGAATGTATTATATAGATTTGAAAAATTAATTTAGTTTATTTTAATGTATTTTATTAAAAAAATTAAATTGTTTATTAGTGGATTAAAATATATTATTTAATAAATTATAATTAAAAATTTATGATGTTATAAAATATACAAAAAAAAATAAAACATTACTTTTTACTATTCACTAAAAAGTTATTTTAGATGATCAAAAAAATACCACTAACTTAATTAGGGCCCAATGATTTTAAAAATAATGTTTTTATGGAAATAAAATACTTATTTTTAGAAATAATTATTTTAAATAAAAATTTAATATTTTATATAAAATACATTTTTAAAGAAAAACATGTTATTTATTCACTTTAAGGAATTATTAATTTTATAATATCATAAACAATGACTCAAAAGTGTATATTGATATATATTAACAAGTATATCATATAATTAAAATAACATTGAATTTAATTTTAAAAAGATATTAAACTATTCTATTTGATATTTCTATACTTCTAATGGTCAGGTAACAATCACATTGCAATAGTTAGGTAATTGTCAGGTAACAATAATATTTTGTTTATCACATTCCAATTTACTCCCTATGTATACTATATCATTATCATACATCATCATTGACTAATTTAGATATAATTATTCTACATTTCTCTTGATAATTAATATAAAATTATGGATGTCTCTCTTTCTTTATACTATCATAATGGAATTAGTGTTCTTTATTGGAGAATTTGATCATATGGAGATTACATTAGGGTGTGAATTATTTATTTTAATTTATCTCGAAATATTATTCTTTCTAATTAAATAAAATATTATTCCATTATGTGTAATGTTCCTATGTAATGTAATAGTATTTCAATATACTTTTATAATATAATTTTCATAAAAATAATGAGTTAATTTATTAGAAAATAAATATAGGGTCATTTATATTATCTAGTACATGTGTTTTATACAATACTATATTATTAAATATAATGAAAATTAATTTTAAAAAAACTAATTTCTTATTTTAAATTATGGGTTTCTACATATCATGTTATATTTCATTTCATTATCATGTAATGGGATTTTTTCTCACTATTATCTACAAATGTATGTCCATAAGAAATTGAATTTTTGTGAGGTGACCTAGGTTAGAATAACAAATGATTAATTCCAAAGGACTGAATAAGTTAATTTTTAATGTTTTCTTAATTTTTTTCATTAATTATGTACCAAATTTCAATGAAAAAAAACCTGAAATGATACCTTGAAGTATTAATGTAATATGTTTAGAATGAATTATGAAAAAAATATATATTAAAAATATAGGTCTCCATACATTGAATACTGATAAGTGAATTTATATATTTCATATATTGGAAATAAATAGTTTGATTATAAATTAGTTTATTCACATACATATTGTTATTTAGGTATGTTTCATTCATTGATATTTTTTATATAAACGTTAACCAACAATTGTTTTTGGGAGTTAATATTTCCAGCTGAATTTTATGAATGTTTTTATTAAACAATTATTGTTCCATATAAAGGAATGATAACATCTTTTGTTTCAAAATTTATTATATTTTTCTTATTATTATATAAAATTCATGTTTATTTTACTTTTCATAAACAAATATAATCCATTAAATTATATTGTATTATATATTTGGTAGAAAATATTTTTTGGAAATTTATAAATTACATAATTAAAAAGACTAAAAACATATTCTATTTTGGTGTAGAGTGACATGGTTCACGGAATGAGATAAGATAAATGAAACCCCCATTTACATATATATATATATATAGACCCATTTGTTTGGAACTATTCATTATAATGATTTGATATTGAAATTTTATTGTTTAGTGTTTCAATATTCATCATTTCAATTCATCTTATCTTCAAATGGGGTAATTAATTATAGATAGTTAATGGAATTAAAGGTTATAGTAATGTTTTTTTCTTTAATAAATAATACATATTAAATAATTTAATCATAATTCAAGGCTAGAGATTGTAAACATTTCATTTATAATATTGGAATTGTTTTGGATTTTCCATCAGTTCAACAAAACGATTTTCTTCAGAAAAAACGAGTGGAATTGAGGAAAATAAAATTAAAAGAGAATTTTTTTTGTTTTATATTTAGAAGATCTATCTTGTACAATGATAATCCCATTAATAGTGAAATAATTTTTTAATCAAAAAATATACTTTTGGTTTTCATAACATTATATAGAAATAATAATATGAAGAATATTTTCTGTATAAATAAAAATAATTCCCTATGATAAACCACCATTATTGAGAAATTAGAATTCTATTATTTTGGGTAGATAATTTTAAAATTCAGAGGAATATATACCACGAATAAATGAATAATCAGTTTATATATTTACATGAAATTATTATTGGGATGATAATGTTTAATATTTTTATCTTTATCTAATTGTATATAATTGCTAATTGCACATGGTTGGTTATGACCAAAATAATGTCACATGCTCATACATTTAGTCATATGAGGAAAAAATATCAATAACGAAAGTTGTTAAGGATTTTGGGGTAACTGAAAGAATAAATGGTCCCCCCCCCCCTCTAACACCACCACTAACAACAACTGGTACCCCTCTTGGGCTAATACTGAAGAGAAAAAGTGACCATTATATACTGCCTCTAGTAATATCTTGGTTGTTGACTAGCTCTGAGGGTGTAAAAAAATGAAATGTCATTCATAACCTTAAATATGGTAATATATCAAATAGGGAATATTAAATACCACAAAACAAATCAATCACATAGAATAAAGTACCAAGATTATACCCCATATGTAAGTAATGAAATTGAAATAATGTCTCTAATGAAATTATTGATATTAAAACTAAGGTAGTGACTCCAGATTATCTTTGATTTCTGAGCTAGTAAACCCAAATTGGTTGATGTAACCCTCATGGTGACATTAAATACTATTTATATATGTATGTGGATCCTGAAACATACACTACTATGATTATACCCAAGGTCTCACATGTAAATGTGAAAAGAACATACCAATGCACCAGTTAATAAACAAGTGAACCTAAAAGCTCTAGGACGAACTATCAATTATTACCAAATGCACCATGTAACAAACTAAAAAATTATAAAAGTATGTAATAAGTTAATATTAGGGAACCATTTATAAGTGAACTCCATATACACTTTCCCACCCTCACTCCCTAACATCGAACGTCGTCTCCTCTCATCCCTTCTATGCCATCATATAACCACATACCAAGACATCTTTGATTTTTTTGGTCACAACCCATCCTAACCCCATACTATAGAGCTTAACCTCTTGTTTTACTATTAATTTCATCAAAAAAATATCTCACCCCACTACCATTTAATTACACAACATCTTGTAATCTTATAACTAGGGTAGCATGGTTTTAAAAATGTTATGGACATAAACATCATTCCCTCATCCTACCATGCATGAATACCAAAATATATAACATCCTCTCATCATCCATATTCACCAAAAATTACATTTTCAGCAATGGATAGGAATTTAAAAAAATATTCCATTTACTGATACTATTATTGAAGGAAGAGTGAGAATGATGGGGAAATCAGGCATCCATTCCTCACCATCTGGATGTTTTGGAAAACACCCTAAATAACATATAATTTCTAATACATAGTAATATATGTGGGTATGAGGAATATATATTTAACATTAAAAAATGTATGTATGTATATGTTTGCACATATACACCACATAATCATATCCAAAAAGATTCAAATCAATAATTTATCACCTTTTCCTAATCATAAATCTCATACTAATGTTAATACATGTTTTCCCCAATTAAATAAAACTCACCAAATAGAATAACCACGCATGGACAAATATAATTCCATTCAATTACATATTCTCCACCATTCAAGGTCATTAAATTACCATCTACCAATCGCCAGTTAAGACACTTAACATCATGTTTTTTGATAAACTTTTGTACCAAAAAAGTTTATTTAATTTACATTTATGTATGGATACTCATGAATATTAAATTTATTAACTAATTTCCCATATTTTTATATCCAAAATATGTTATTTAATTCCAACATTTGAATCCTTATTTCAATACTACCATATTACTACAATAATTAATCACACAATATTCAATTATATCTGAAATGGACTTCGACAACACATAACACATGAACCAGTCCCCACCATTATCATATAAACCTCAAATCAGAAAAACAATATGAAAAATAGAAGTCATAATTATATAACACAATGTAATACTTCCAAACCATATATGTTACCATCATTCACTTACATAGGGATCCTAGAATAATTCATTTTCAGAAGCATGGTTATTTTCAAACATTTCCAAATTTAAAAATGAAACCAACTCTTAATGGAGTATACACATTATAAAATTAATTTTTTGTGGGATAAAACAAAAAAACAAGGAATTATTAACAATAAACAATAGTGGTTTTCATTTCACAACATCCTCAACACACACATCATAATAGGTTATATGTTTCATGAGAAAATGATCATTAATAACATAGAAATTGATAAAAAATATTATTTCTTTCTTCCCATATGATTCAATTCAATTTTGTTTATTATTTTATTTATATATTTTATACCACCTACCTAATTGGAAAAAAATCCTACTATTTTCACATATTCATAACAAATTATGGATCAAGGGTTCTCTACTAGTAATGTATATTCTAAATAAATACTTTCCAAACATATGTGAAAAGATGATGATAAATCCATATTGTTATCAGGATGGTATGGGGTTTATTGATGATAAAAATATTCAAAAAAATGAAGAATAAAAATTAGAAACACACACCTAACTAAAACATGACATTATTATATAGAAAACATAGAGGGAACTGAGATTTTAAACACTCTTAAAATCTCTAGAATGAAGACACTAATTGAAATTAGATAGATCTCAATGTTCAAGAATAAAGATTTGGTTTTTTTAGTCATAATGTAAAGAATAAAATACTTGAATAGAGAAAATCACATAATTTACATATTCTAGATGTATTTTCCCAATTATCACTATGATGTTTGGGAAATGAATATTAATTTTTTGGGTGTCTTAAATTCATTTTTACTTAACACACACCAGATTGTCCATTAAAAACCAATGGTTATAAGGAACCCAAATTATAAGTGAAATCCATGAAATGTATAATTAAAAATGGTTTTTAATCACACATTTTACATTAAAAAACATTTTTTGTCATTCTATGAAATCCAGGGAATCTTATAAAAAATGGAAATATTAAAAACCATTAGATTAACTGTGATAAGGTATATCCCCTTAAGAATGATTATGTATATGAATGAATAGATTGAAAATGAGTATAAACTACCATTCATGTCATAGAACAAATCGACTATGATAAAAAATCAAGAGGCTGTGTGAAAGAAAAAATATATCATGTAAAGGAATTAACTGACTGTGAGAAATAACTAATCAACTAAGTAGAGAAAGTATATACCATGAGAATTAAATTAATCATCGTTTGAATGAATAAATTATCTATGTGAACAAAATGAGTTTTATTTTAAAGGAATATATCAACTATTCACACAAACTATCGACCGTGTAAAGGTATTTATCAACCATGTGAGAAACAAAATCTATTGTGAGATAAAAATGTTGGCTGTTAAAATAAACTATACAGCATGTGAAAGAAATGATCATCCCAGAGAAAAAACTAGTTATCTATACTAGGGAAATTTTTTATGTGTAAAAAATTGATTCACCAAGAAAAGGAATATATTAATCATTACAATAATCAGAAAACCCTACAATGTATTGGAACTACTACATGAAAAAATGGATCATACATTACAATAATTATTGAAATTTATGGTTGGTAAATGACCTTAAAACTCAAATTAACACCACTATCCCTAAATAAATAATTTTGGATCCCAATGAATTACATTAGATGACTTTGAAATAATTATCATCCATGTGAATCAAAATATAATATGGTTGGAAGGAAAAATGTTTTCTAGATAATCACCAATGATAAATCTCTCAAGGAATATGGTTTTGGATATGTAAATCCTCTACCGTAGTTCAAACATACATGTTTTACTCAAAACGATACACAAACCCTCAAAATTCATAATGAAACTAGGATAATTCTGACTCCTTCTAAAAAAACTCCACTTCCTATAACCAGAAGAAACCATCAAAAAATTTGGTCTCTAGACTCAAACTATAGGGAAAACCTCATGTATTATTCATAGGACTTATATCAGTTTTGTGCATGCTTTTCGGGAAAGGAAAATCAATTGACTCAATGATTTCATTAAAATGGGACCATAATTTTAGATGTCCCTTAGGTACACTGACTACATCACAACCTCTTTAGGATGGTGGTAATCTAGTTACGTAATCCCTGAATAATTACCCCCACATTCACATTGTTACATCCATCTTTTTCAACAAACATATACACAAATGTTTCACTGCATTAAATTATTAACAAAATATATATTATACCATGAACTAAACCACTGACTGGATCATCAAAAACCACCAAGTCATCCTCAATAAGAAAATATATATCTAGTATATACTTGGAATCAATAATATGTGTGGGATATCAAACTAAAGTAGAACTCTATAAAACATTTAAAATGAAACAAAACACATTATGTGACAAAATATCTGATTTTGGCCATCCTCAGTCCACCCCAATAATAAATAACCATGACCAATAGATTCACACTCCATTTCAAACTCTAACACTCCTAATTAAAACTCCACCATCCTCCACATTAGATAAATTTATACTTTCATATGATAGACGAAACCTTTTCCACTAATATCCTTAGTATTGAGTGATATAAGTGAATGATATTTCATTTCCTTCTAGACATCCTTAGACATATAAAACATATCTTTTTAATATCCATCGTAGTATGTTAGAGACTGAACTCTCATTTGTTTGGATTTAATGGTAAGGAAGAAGACATAATAACGGGATTGAATTGTGTTCTTTTAAAAATATTGAATAAAGTAAAAAACCATTTGAAATGGATCTATATTTTCCTTCTCTATTATAGACGAGTAAGAAATGGTGATAAATAATGAAAAATAACATAATGATTTAGAGTGGTTTGGGGTATAGAAATCCCCTAATCCACTTCACAAATTCTCTACTCAACTAACATGGTGATTTTTAATAGTAGGTTCTCTTATCAATAGAAATCTACAACTGAGTATAGAAAGTGGGATCATTATAAGAATTTTATACAAACTTCTGGTTCTTTTAAAGGGATCCAAAATATTAACATACTAGTCCAAGAAGCAGACACTTCACCATGACTGAGTTCGAGATGCAGATACTCCTATGAAATTTGATGATATAATGTTTTTTTGAAATAGTTTTATCTCACACTTGTAATAGAAATTGAAAGATGTATATTATCTTCAATAATGGACACTGGTAGTTGAAAAATAATCATTAAATTTTTAAATGATTATTCTTATTTAAATAGTATCAAATATATTAGAAAATTTCATTCAAGATTCCTTCTTTACATCATTGGAGAATAAGTATTTATTGAGAATATTTCTCTTTATTAAAATGATTATCTACATAATATTATAGGATGTTAATTTCCTCAGAGTTTTCACCTCTCCTCTCTTCTTCATAAATTTTCTTTTCCTTTCAATGTGAGATGTATATATGGAATAAATATCCAATATTAACAGCATAATTATTTTACCATTGGATACTTAAAATTCATCATAAATATCCCAACAATAACTTATCATTGATTCCTCTTTATTCCAGTAGAATAAATTTATAATAAAATCATTCAATGTAATTTAGATAAATCTTCTAGTAAAATATATAGAATAATAGAATCATTGAATAATTTAAAACTCCCATTTAAATCTATTCAATCCCCTTTAAATATAGTTAAAACTATTCTTGAAAATAAGAAGCATAATTTGAATGTAAATTCAAATATTTTAATTTGAATAACATTGTGTCCTCAGAATTTTTTGAAAATGATATTAGAATAAAATATACTTTTTTCAATCTAAATATTTGAACAAAATTTGTATACTCTATTTATCAATAACATTTTTTATTTATTATAATTTATCAAACTAACAAACTTCTATAATAATTCCATGTAATAAAACTTCATATTGAAATAACAAGAATCATATGAAATATATCATCATAACATACTTTAGAAATATTCACAATATTGGATATTGTAATATTTTTAATAACTCAATGTCCTATCATCTCCTTATATCCACAATTCATGCTTTCCCCAAAATTAAATATTACATAGACATAACTTTCATACTGATATGAATATTGTAGCACATACCATCTTGAGTTTCCATTTATATTATTAATGTTGTAGATGATGTATTAACGTGAAGTGATCTACAATACTATAAAGTAAACACCACTATATTTTTTAGTGTATATCATTCCAAATTTTAGTATAAAAGAGATCTAGTTCCTATATATATTGCATCTCATTATTGTTACAACATTTTAGAATAATTCATCATATGAAAAGTTTCCAATTTTGAGGTACTCCTACTCTTCTTCATGATTTATTTCATGCAGCGAACAATAATGGTGTTCTTGAGAGTATCCAGTTTCATGAAGATTTGTACAAAATAAATACTGATATAGGATGTTAGTGGTGAAAAAATAATGTAGATTAAAAGATCCATTTTTTCGGCATAATGGACCACCATTTTATCATATATTCTACTTCACATGGGATGAATTTTTCATCTTCCATTTAATATTTGTTGAAGTTTGGTATTAAAATTTGAGTTTCACTATTCTGAAACTAGGGTTTCATTGTTATGATTGTTGGGATGAACTAAACATTCCGAAAATGAGACCAATTTCATTTAAAGACATCAATTTTTTAGAGCCCATTAACTGAAGATTTATTATTCTTCCTTGAATACATGTATTTATTAAATAATAATATGTTTCTAATAGATCAAGAATAAAATCAATCTGACTTCTAGAGCTCTATATATCTTTGAAAAATATAAGAAATGAAATTCTTTTAAAAATAAATTTCTGATAAATCATTATATAAATTCAGAAAATATATTGACCATTAAAAATACCATTTGGGACATCAATGCAAACTGATAAAATCAAGATACACATCTTGTCATTCCATACCACCAGTATTCTAATGATTCTAATATCTATACAACTAGTAGTAAATCAAATATGATAACATTTATATTTTTTCTACTGTATAGTTGTGCAACTGCTATAGTAACTTCAATGATTTATTATATTAATAAATAATCCTTTTCAAAATTTCTCATAAACTAATGAAATTTAGGTAAATACATTATCTATACAACATTAATCCATTAATTATATGATGGTATTTATTAAAAAAATTATAGGAATCTTTAGGCTGAAAACTTCAATGCCACATAAAGAGCATGTAACTACGTTAGTGAATTTTTTTACCATCGTAACAACTGAATTGGAATTTGATATTAAAAAATCAAAAGAATATAATATTTTTATATTTCCTATATAGAAAACTTGATAGGAATATGATAATTATTTCTTTTGATATAAAATTAATACATTGACATACAAAATCAGAAACGCTTAATCAAATTTATTAGAAAACATTGAATATTGGGTTAAAGTAATTATCAAAAATTAATCAAGATGAGAGCAACAAAGATGCACTCAACATTCTCCCCAATCTTAAATCTTTACCAACATTTTCTCCCCCATTTTTAAGGATAAGAAAGATGTGTTGTTGAGTATATTAAATAATACAATATATATACCATTTTTTATAAAAAAATGGGATCTTTAAATTTATGTAGCATTATTAAAAATATTTTAAATCTAAAATAAAATATTTTCTTCCCATTTTTTAAAATATAAAAAAGACGAGTTATTTAGAATGACATGGAATATATATTCTGAATAAATCCAGTAATATGAACTCCCCCTAAATTCTTTCTTCCTTTAAAAAGATAAAAGGATATGACCAATGAGCCATGAAATCATATATAATAGTATTAAATGAATATAAATGGTTCATAATGATTCTATTAAACCATTTAATCCATTCCAAGATAATAAAACATTTAATCGCATGTAAAATATTTAAAATAAATCCCATTAAGACATATCATAATTTTAAAATATATTCATGTAATTAAATAAAATATTTCAAAGAAATATTAAATATATTTGAGGATTTAAAAATGTCCTGAACATTTTAATATAAAAATCTACCACATTAAATAATATTTTAATTTCAAAGATTCAATTAATTTTAGTAGTAATACACTAAGAAAATTCTTACATTCAAGATAATCATTTATATAAAATCATTAGAGGATATATGGTGGTCACTAGTTAATAAAATATATGAAAATATTAATTGATTTGATAATATAATATATTGGGAAAAATATTTAATAGATTATGAATAATAGTAATTAAATGTAGAGGATTAAAATATTAAAAATTCATTCTACCCCTATACCAAATAGTTAGATAATTTAAATTGAATATTAAATTGAAAATGAAATACTTCTGGGATTGACTATTCCATCTCTAATCACATTTTAACTTCAAACAATAAGAAATTCATATTTAATACATTTCCATACTATTTATGTTCCAGATAATGATGTAAAAAATGAATTCCAGTGGCACATACATACAAAATATCAGATACAAGTGCCTTTTGGTACCCATTTGATCTTGGGTTTGGAAGAGTTTGCAATTAAAGACTCATGTAACCAAAATTTTTTATTTTGATCATAAATTTTATAATTAGTTATAAATAATACCATTTAATAATCAACATGATTGAGACCACAAATTTTACGATTCATAAAATAATAGTCATTTGTATAATGTTCATTAATACCTCAATATGAACATTTAATACTATACATGTTTTTTTTATTTTAATGGGGAATAAAACAATTATTGTATAATTTTGGTTTCTATCCATTACTACAAACACCATTTTTCCCTTTGTGAATTTTGTTTTTAGCAATAATTTCATTCAAACCATTCTCACCCTAAATATTCATACTATAATATTTCCATAAATTATCATGTTTATCTATCAATTATTTATTTTTAGTTTGAAGAATATCACACAAAATTTTTGAGAAATTTTATCTTAAATATAAAAACTATTTTCAAAAATAAATCCATTGTAATAGAATCATAATATTTTTTATGTTTACTATGATATTTTGTTAAGGATTCAAATTTTTCATGAAGCATAAAAAAAATATTAATCCTATTCATTGTAAAAAAATATTACGGAATCAGAATTTTTAGAGTAAGATTATTATACCTCATTAGATCGACCTATAAGACCAATATTTAAAATTTTGAATTTCTTTATTATAATTAGACTTTGTAGTAGATTAATTTCATGAATACAAATGACTATAGTCATAAAAATCATCCACCGAAACATTGAGCCCAATATTTTCCTCTTTTATAGAAATATGATTATCAGTTTCCACTTGCATCTTAGCTTCACAAATCTCAATCAGCTCCTTCAATGTCTTATTTTTTTCTGAAATTGGAATACCCATGGAACCAAAATCCTGGAAAACATTTGTCAATTCAACAATTCCTTCATAAAAAACTCTCATTGTCTATAACATCTCAAATATAGTAGTACATTAAGAAGCATGATTAAATAAATCCCGAGTAAAACCACATATAATATCATTCTTCACTATTGAAATAATATCATATTCATATTCCATTTCATCATATTAAATTTTATGTTCTCGATGTATTCCATTAGTTTTTAATGTATACATATCATCCATAATTATTGTTATTAAAATATGTGTCATAGATTATCAACATACCTTCTCTAATATTTTCCCTTTAAATTATTATTTGACTAAATATTTAAATCTAACTTATTAGATCCAAAGGAAATCTTCAATATTCTATAAGATCCCAACATTTTCTATTACTAGTTAGGTATCAGATAAATACAAAATAATATTCAAGGATTTATGAAATATGAAATATTTCGTTAGAGAAATTACTCTGATACCGCATGTTTGTATCAATTATATATAGATTTCTAGAATGAGAACTATATCCAATAGAGACCAAACTGTGATATGAAATATTTGGTCAGGATAGAGATGTTGAAGATGTAAGAGGGATTTAAATTTTTTCCTTTTAATATTATTGTCAAAAATAAAATAAATCTGTTGAAATGGTGTGATCCTTTATATCACTCTTGTAGAAGAAAGAGTAATAAAAATAAATATTGGAAAAGAAAACATAGATTTACAGTAGTTTTGGAAAAATAAATCTCCTAGTCTACTACACCAACACTCTACTCCGTGAGATTTTTTATTTTCAGTTGTAATTCCTCTTGTACGGATGCCTCTAAAATTTAGTACAAGAATTCGAAACCTTATAAGGCTTATCTAAGGCATTGAAGATATTTTATAGGGAACCAAAACATTGAAATCATAGTCTGTGAAGCTGACACTCAGCCGAGACTGATTCCATGTAGAGGATATTCTAATAAAAATAGATGAGATAATTTTTTTTTGGGACATGATTATCTCATTTTTTAAAAAGAAAATATATATGTAAATGATCTATAAGGATGCACAGTAGTAGGAGAGAATAAATCATCAAAGTCATAAAACCATATTATTCATTAATCAATAATAAATATATTGGACAATGTTGTTGAGGATTCCTTATTCCATACATCAAGAGAGAATAATGATTTACAATAAATAATTATCTCTTCGTTAAAATGATGAGTAGTAGAATATTTTAACACTTTTTTTCTTCAATGATTTCATGCTTAATCTCTTATTTAAATATTTTCTTTTCCTCCCAAATAGTGATATAAATACATATAGGGAATAAATATTCAGTTCTAACAACATCATTCATCTTGCTTGTGATACCTAAAAGTCATCTTAAATATACCATGAAGAGTGTAGCATTTTTTCTTCTTTATAGCTTTTGAACAAATATCTAATAAAATAATTCAATATAAGTTGAGTAAATCATCTAGAATAATCTCTAGAATAATTGCACCATGGTATGATTTTAAACTACCAATTGAATCCCTTCATACCCCTTTAAATATAGTCAAGAAATTCTTGAAAACTAGCAGCACAAACCCAAAATAAATCCAAATACTGGAAATTTATTTACATTGTGTCCTCCAAAATTTCTAAAAAAAATTATGCTATAATAAACTGGCCATTTTTCTCTCTAAATATTAGATAAAAATATTTATAATGTCTTTTTCCATAATCCATTGGTTTTATTATAATTAAGTTAACTCATACGACCAAATCCTTTTTTTTATTTTCCAAATATCCACTATATGGAATGTGGGAACCTTACAATATTCCAGATTCAAAAATCAAAACATCCCAAAAATCGACATTCACCATCAAAACAACCCACTAAGAATTCCACATTCAAAATTCAAAATTCGAAATCCAGAAGCACTCCTCCAGCCCTGCACCTTACCTGAATCAATGCCACATGATGCCGTCTTCATCATCATCGCAACTCATCAGCATTGAAACCATCATTGTCGGAACCGTTACACCACACCAGAAACATAGAATCATCACAGAAGCTCAAAACTTGATCCAAAAACTGATTCACCCCAAACCATATTCATCCACCATTATAGTCTGAGAACGTCCATTTTTTTCCCACAAAAGACTCTACTCTAAAACATCAGAGCAGATTCATCAAAAGAATCCGAGTGTAAAAATGCAGCAAATGAAAGGCGCAACAACAGTCAAATCGAAAATTGAATAGAAGAAAAGAGACGATAAATAGAACCCATTTCCATGCCTGGACGCCATAGTTCAACCAAACAAATTTTGACACCACCAATAGTCTGGCCAGAGAAGACCACCACGAACCATCAAATCATTCAATCCACCGTAAATCCTAAACACAACCCTCAGGATCTAACAGACTAGGACGTTGTCATGCCTCCAATAACAGTGATCCCATGAACGCTTCAATGATTGTGCCAACGAATGAAGCGACCTCGTCGCAAACCAATCTTACACTCGAGAATCGTGAACTGAAGCACTGTAGAGCTCGTAGATTGAACCACAACAGGAGGGAGAGCTGTGAAAACTACAAGGAGAGCACCAGAAGAGACCATAGCAGATCCACCACAGGGAAGAGGAAGGCAGCGACGGGGGAAACCATAGCACCGCAATCCCTTTACGGGATCATTGTCTCTCTACGCAATTAGTAATTATTAACCCTAAATTTATTCAACTCATAAACTATATATAATTTTCTAGGTAAGAATGCAGTATATTGAAATACCGAGAAACATATAAAATTGAGTATTGTAACATGCATTGGAAATATTTAGAATGTTTAATATTCTTATATTTCTATTAAATCATTATATTATCTTCTTCATATATCCATGAAAAAATATTTCTTCAAATATAAATAATTTGGATACATCACTTTCATATATATTTGAATATTTTAGTACTTACTGTCTTGAGTTTCTAGTTATATTTTCAATGATATATTTGATTTATTTGAAATAAGACACTACAAAAATGTACATAAAATACAATTCTATTTTTTAGTGTACATATATCTACAATTTAGAATATCATGGATCAACATATTGTGTACACAAGATCATTAATGTTGGAACATTTAATAACAATTCAGAAGATATAATTTTAAATATTTTAGGTATCATTCATAATTTTCATGATTTAGTTCAAGTAGTGAACAACAAATGTGTTCTTGAGAAAATTCAGCTTTGTGAAGAACAATAGAAAATAAATTCTGAGATTGGATGTTAGTTTCAACAAAATAATTTAGATTTAAAGCTCCATTTTTGCTACGTATAATAGATCCCCATTTCTATATATAATAAAATACACAAGGAACGATGATTTAATCCATCATTTCATATTTGTTTTATGTTTTGAATAAAATTTAGGGATTCACAGTTCTAAAGGTAGGGCTACAAAATTCTGAAAGTAGGGTTGAACATAACCTTCAGAAAACTGGACTACCATTTATATATTTAAATTATTTTTTATAGAACATTTATATCTTGTTTATTCGTATTTCTATAATAATTTTATTTAGGAAATATTGATATCCTTAAAATATATTAGTAATCAAATCGTTCTAACTACTACATCTCTCGATTTCATCAAAAAATAGAAGCAATAATATTTTTGAAAAACAGTAATTTAGAAAAAAAATTGTAAAACATCAAAAAAATATTGACAATCCAAAATACCTTTTTTGGAAATCAATTTAAATTGATGAAATGAATATATAGATCTTGTATTTCCATACCACATGCTATTGAATGATTTCAATATCTGTAGAATATATATTAAATCAAATACTATATCTTTTAAAATTTATTAACTGTAGAGTTATGAAATTTCTATAGTAAATTCAGTGATTTTATGGAGTACCAAAATAATATTTTATAATTTTCTATAAACTAATGATTTTTAGATAAATTATATATCTATCCAATGGTACATGGATCAATTGATACTATTTAAGTTATCTTGATTTATGATGAAAATTCATATGTGTCTTTAAGCTGAAAAATGGTATGTCAGTTGAATGTCTTATAATGACATCAGTGAATGTTTTAACCATTGAAACAACTAAATTGGATTTCATCATTAACATATTAAAGGAAGATAATATTTTTTATATTTAAAAAATAAATAACTCTATAATAATTTTATTCGTATTTATTCAGAAATAAATTATATACAAAGACATACTCAATATAAAACCATTGAAATATTTTTTGCAAACAATGTATAACTAGTTCAAAAAATTATCAAAACTAAATCATGATGAGAATGAAAAGGAGAAACTCAAAACTATTTAATATAGTGTTAGAGTTCAAAAAATCATAATCCTAGAGAATATTATCCTCTTTCACTGGGGATTTTTTAAATCTGTCTAAAAGAAACCATTCCTTAGACTCTTGTTGTCTATGAAGACCACATAATGCACTATGTTGAGGTAATGTAACAATATTTTCAAACGAAAAAATACTACTACTAACTATATTTCCTACGAATTATAAATACTGTTACAGGGGGAGTATTCCAAGAATCACAAGTTAATACTATCCTTTTCTTTTCAAGACACATTCCAATACTATAAGAGAAGTGTTTCAAATTAAATTTAACATCACCCTTATTCTATAAATCGAATCACAAGGGGAACTTATCAAACTATATTTTAATTATTGGAATGATGTATGAGATTCTTCCTCCCAGATCAAGGTGTGATCTTTCCAAACCTAGGTTGTTAACTAGGCTATAATATAAGAGGTGTAGAACAAAAAACTCCAAAAATATCCTACAAAACTATTGATGTTGTGAACATCTGCCACATTTTTTGTAATACCTAAGAATCAACTCTGTAAATATTTGATGTTTCCATGACAAAACCCAATTAAGACACCACATGTGAATAGTAATGAACATCCTATGTCCAAAACATGCACTTGTACATCTTTCTATACAGTTTATTGTTTCTAATAATAATTAATAAAGATCTATTATGACCGCTATTCCCCGCTTATGAAATGTATTATATAAGGAAGTTATCAATGAACATGACTATTAACAAGTCGCGGAACTCTTAGAATATATAGATCATGATCCAGATAATCATTTCTGGTTCATTTACAATATATAAAAACATCACTAAAAATTTGAAAAATACATATTCGTGTCATACAGTACACCTTGAGATATAATCCTCCTTCACTGTTGACACCAATACCACATATCGATCACTAAAAACTAACATTACCCTATTAGATAGTTGAAAAGATCAAATGTTCACAGAAAAGGGTACGTATTCTTTAATTTTACCAAATTTGACTTCTTTTGGTCCAGATATAGCCTCATACTGTTATCCACCTTTTTAGAGAATAGCACTACAACATCCTATGTATATACACTAGGATAGATGAAACCATTCCTATAAAAATTATAATTATAGATTCCAAACTTATATACATCTAAGAGTCTTATAAGGTAAGAATCAAATGACATTAGAGAGACTCCTAATTAAAACCATGTCCAAAACCAATCTTCGAGCTATGTCAGTATTGTCACAAACTCCTCCAGAGAGAAATTGTGAAGATTATCAACTACTCTGTGGATCTCTTTTTCATTATTCTGTAATGAATTCTCTACCAACTATGATTGTATGAACCTTGATATTTCTCAACATATGAATCCTATAATTTCCATAAGTTATCCTATTAAAGTTTTATATATTTACTAATATGAATTCCATTTGAGGTCATAAAGTTGTCAGGGGTGTCTGGGAATGGTTCGAAGCCAAGAAAAAAGATTTTTGTTTGAAAATAGAATGGCACATCATTATAATAAACCATGCACAAGAAGAAAAAATGATCTAAAAAACCATTCCATAGCTAGGAAAAGGGAAGGAGGAGGCCTCATGGTTTTAACAAATCGTATGAAATGGGGTACACAGCCATGTGGTCATGCATACAATTTTGATTGTGATGTTTTTCATAATTTTTGCATGGTTAGTCAAATCGTACAGACAACCCATATAACGTTCCCATTCATCTAGTATACCATTCATTTTTGGATCAAGATTTGTAAACCATGTTTCCAAACCATGCGGTACTCAATTTTGGATTTAAATTAAGAAAATACCCTAAATTAATCTTCATTTCAACCCTAATTCTACTCTTCCTTCCACACAACAACCTTTCATGTTACATTTCACCTTCAATGTCTTTTATTGGATTTAAAAGATCACCACCATCCTATTTCCAAATCAAGAACTATCTTTTTTTATCTGAAATAGTATGTTCCCAATTCGTTTTTGTTCATTCCTCATTTGATTTGATGTCAAAAGTTCTATTTATGTGAAATCTATTTTTACCTATTATTATGTATCTCGTGGAGTCTTTTATTTTTTCCTACTCTAAGTCAAATCAAAACATAAAATTAGATAATCTGACTACCAAGGATCTTTGATATGTAGTATCATGCCTTTAATTAAATGTTTAAGTTTTTATATATGTCATTGTTCCATATTTTAGATTCTCAAACTTCAGCTTGAAATGATATTAAAACCTTGAATTAAAATTTTATCCATGACCAATGTAATTAAAGAGTCCCATTAATGGATATTTAAAGGTTGAGTACCTTAAATCCAAACCCCTCTATGGGTGTGTTGATTGATTAAGTGGGACAATTTTACGGAATATGAAATTGGAAACCTTTTAGGTGGGCTCTTTAACCTTATCATGGGATATTAATATTCAAATTTTAAAAGTAAAGTAAATTTTTAAATGAAATGCGAGTTGAATTGTGATATCATTTGTAATTGAATTAATTAATGGTGAGGGATGTGGTGACCATGCCCTTGTAGTTACCATGCAATGGATTATTAATCCGGATATTCTTGTTTAAATGAGTTGATGATGTGTGTAATTGAGAGTCCAACCTTCTTAGATTTTTCCATGAATCTAGTCACCTCTTGAAGTGAGTTTTAAATGGAATGTTCCTAGTTTTGACAATATCATGATTAAATTAAATTATTAAATTATATTGACTGATATTTAATGTTTATATTCCTTGGGTGAAATTTTGATTCAAATAAATAATTCCATGGAAAAAATATATTGCAAAATATCTTCCTTATTCCCAATCGATACATGGACTCCCTAGAGGACTACAACAGATGAACTATAATGTTTGAAGATTTTATGTTGACTAATGAAAGGAATTCCTTATAGATTCCCAAGGATATAATCAAATTTTATTTGATTATATATTACATGGGTGAGACATGGTCTCCCTTAGTGGACTTCCAATGAAAGACTAGAATAGAAGAGATATTCAACCACACCAGGAGAAATATTGAGGTTCTTGTTACGGTCTCCATGGATAGGCTTTTAGGGTGTTGGATTATATTACTCCAGGACAAATACCTGGACTCCATCTTATGAATTCCATGGATGATATTTGGTTCAAAATGAATAAAAAATGAAATATGTTACATGTTGTGTCTTCCAATACAATTAAACGGTTGGATTTATTAATCATTTATACATTTTGGATGGGTTGTTTAGTCATCCTTTGAACATATTTTCATTGGATACATCAAGATAGACATCAGTTATAGAGTATTATAAATTGAAATAAATTCATTCCATAATTGTGATTGATTATAAATGAGAACATGTAAAAATAGGATGTTTTCATTCTGTACATTTTTTATTTATTATATTATTGTCTACACACTGTCAGTGTTACATATTCATTGCATAAATGGAACATGAACTTGGGTGGTTTCCTACAAGAATTATGTCTCAAAACATTTTTGAGACACCTTTGGGTAACCAAATAGACAATATGATTATAGGTTTGGATAAGGGAATGTATCCAACATTTGGTTCTTGATATCTACATTGGAGAAGGAGAGCATGGGACCAACTTGAGGCTTTCAATTATAGATGGGATTTATTTTTATAATTATTTAATTTTCATACTTGTATGGCGTTATATTATTGTGAACTTGTTTTTTCTATTCTGATAGATAAATATGACATGTATCGTCATCATAATTTAATGTAAACTTACTTTGGTATTGATATCTATTCCTACTAATTATCTATTATCTGATTGTTATTACTGCTTCTGATACTTATTTGGTTTTGAAATATTGCCATCTTATACTCACTTAATACATAATAGTATCCCCATAGACTCACCCTACGCCATCACAACTAGTTGACAGCTCCTCGTGTTGGGTGACATGTGCTTGAGGCAATGTGGCTAATCAGGCTCGGGGAACTATTAAGTGGGATTCTAGTATGGGAAACTAAAAAGCGGTTTCAAAGGATTATTTTTGGGATTTCATTATTATTTTGTGATAATTGAAATGTATAGTAAGTAATAGGAATTTGGTATTGAGGTTTTCCCAGGTGTATCTAATCTTCATATAGGGAAAACCCAAATAGCCTAAAATTAAATTGTTTTTTTCTATATTTGGACTGTTAATACTGATTTGATTCCACCATTGGGTGATTCGCATTAATTGTTATATTATTATTGTTATGATTATGGGTACTATTATGTTGAAACTAGAAGAGACGAGGGTATTCCATCTCATGAATAATGTTACAAAATCATTATAATCACATTCCATACATTATTCCATGACATTTTAGTTGCATTACATATGTAATGATATTGTGATGGGTGTTAAGAATGATATACCAACTTTTATGATAGATATTTCATAATTCATAATCGTATGAATTTGGTTGATTCCACATTTTGATCCCTAAATGGTATGGGCTCGGATAGATCTGAATTTGGTGGACTATTGGTTCATCATTGTAAATTTATTGTGATAAATGTGCAATTTTTATGTTTTTAAATGGAAAGTAATATGTAAATTCAATTGAAAATGGGAATAAAATGGAAACTAAAAGTACTAATATCTGAGAACACAACCCAGACCCGACCATAGTTGTGGGAAGTAGTATAGTATCTTATTTATAAATGGCATGTACCTCTCCAATATTTGACTCTAGGAGAAGGAATAGGGGCGTGTTTCTATATAATAAGTCTTGTTCATATCAAATTTTTGTATTTGTGATTTTTCAGTTCTAAAAATAGATAGTAATCTTGAACTGAGTTGTGCACATAGAATTTGTAGATGCATACCCCTGTGACATCCTCCAGCCGCACACCAAGAGGGTGATGATGTACATACTCTAGAGGTGGTGCTCAATGGGCTACAAGTTGATCTTTTAGAAGATCTAGCTGTAGCGCTAGTAGTTGTACCATACATAGGTTATGATGAACAATTTCATAAGGGGTACATTTACTTTATGCAAACCATTCAAGGAGCACCTTGACCTACCCCGATGATGTTATAGTTGACGTGTGAGTACTAGTAGCATCATCTCCCCATGTTTTGGGGGTATGACGGACCAAAGGTAATGGAGTCATGAATAGAGGCCATGATATCAATCATCGAGTATCTAGAGATGCCTCTTCAGATGATGGTAAATCTATCTTTGTATATTTTACATGATTCCTGCAATAAAAGGTGTGATTTCATTACGTAGAAGTATTTTGATCTAGAGATATATTGTAGGGTTATTAATATGGACTTATATGACTACTTATATTCCAAGAAATTGATGGATGATAGATAATAAGAGTTCATGCACAGGGATTAGGGTATGTAATCAGTAACATAATATTTGGCCGATTTTACTAAGCTCTGATGCATCACACAAATTCTGATGGGTGATGAGTTATCTTAAGACATGAAATTCGAGGACAGTCTCAATAATGACATATGATTGCAAGTAAATTTATTTTGGTTGACTACAATATCTAGAATATTGAATAAGGATCTTATCATAGTGTGTAACCTGAGAGATAATGGAGGAGCGAGCCTGGGAAGTTCGACACCTATATCTGGTTCTGTATTCACCAACAATTGGAAGAATTATCAGTATCCTCTACATGGTGATAGTAGTAGTTCGTCCATATATGCAGGTATGTTGGTGAGGAGCTACCAATGTAGTTGGTTAGGACATATGATGCCTTATTTTATAAGATACCTAGTTGAGTTCAAATCATATGGAAATATGGGTCATATATGGATCTTATGTAGAGAGTTTCATACGTCATCCAATGAGATATGGTTTGAAGTGACTCCATGTTTTGAAGTAGTTTTGGAGGATTCTCATTAGGAAGGGTGACGGACTACAGCTGGCTGATCTGGTTGAGTTGGTGGTCATGGTCTTGCTAATCGGAACCGAGTTTTATAGAAATAGAAGGGTGGGCCTACCAAGTGTCGCTATGTATTATCATAGGGTCATGGTTCATGCCATATATGCGAATGTAAACTGGCCATTAAGGAACATGATCGTGGACCATATACTAACAAAGGTACTATTCTAGTATCCTATAATTTAGCTTCTACACTTTTTTATATAGGAGATTCATGTAGCTTTATATATGTTTATATTGTGGAGAGAATTGGGCTTAGTGATTATACATCTGATGATTTCATGACCATTGACACTCCATTGGAGAATATAACATAGTGAGTATGTTAGTTCAGGGTGACCCCCCTTGAGATGGGTGGGTTCTATATTGTAATGGGCCTCTTTTCTGAAGAGATTATACATTTGTACATCATTATCAGGATGGAATAGTTGGTTCCCTTCCATGGTTTCATTGAATTATATCTCTGAAGGGTGAAATTTACATCACCAAAGGGAAGATATTTCATTCCCAAGGGTAAATGGGATGTCCATGTGAGTCGATATGGACACATAAATCAGGAGTTGGGTAGGATGATATCCCAGATAGAGATTTGTTTTCAGGATGATCAAGGAAAACTTCACATTTATTTTCCTCTAGTGGTTGATTGTTAAAGGGATGTATTCCTAGACAACATATCAGGATTACCTACAGTGAGAGAGGTAGTGTTCCTTATCAAGATAGTGATAGGAGCTTCATCAGTATCCATTACTCCTTATAGGATGGAAACTAATCATATACAAGACATTAAGAGGAAGCTATACGATTTAGAGACATAGGGTTTTATCTGACCTAGTACTTCACTAGGGGTTCGCTGGTCCTTTTGTGAAAAAAGGATTATGGTACCAACATGAAATGTGTGGATTATTGGAAATTGAACCGGATTACATTTATGAATGGATATCCTCTATCATGGATAGATGATATCTATGATCAAATTCAAAGAGAACAGTTTTTCTCAAAGATATATTTGAGATCAATTTATGATCAAGTGCATCTTATACCATTAAACATTCCTCACACAACTTTCTGTAGTAGGTATATTCTCTATGAGTGTTTTTCTATGTCGTTCAGTCTCATGAACATTCCAGAAGACTTCAAGGTATTGATGAACCCAATATCCCTCTTTATCACGATTCATTTGGTGTGGTATTGATCGATAATATCTTGTTGTATTCTCAAAATCGGAATGACCATTAAATAGAACTTGAGATCGTATTGAATATACTAAGAGGTCATTAGTTTTATGCAAATATCACAAAGGGAAACTTCTAGATAGACCAAATTCACTTTCTAGGTCTCATTATCTCATATACAGGTGTATTAGTTGGCCTAAATAAGGCGATTTAGGTTCCAGGTGTTGCAGAATCATTCGATGGTTCATGTCCAACAATTATTTTTTCCATGATCGATGATCATTACGAGGTTTATACAATGATAAACATTGTAATTAATATAATTGAATCAAAGAATATAGATACGAGATTTAATGATGAAACCAACATATAGGATCATCACATATTATTAATAGAACAATGTATATCTATTTATATCGTTGTAGGAATCAATGTTGATTCCCTGTAGAGGTGATCCATACATGTTCCAAAAATCTATGAACATCCCCATTAGAATATCTGGGTGCAATAATGGAAGATCAAAGAACTTCAGTTGTCCACCTTTTTTCTCCTCATGAAGTACTTCCAAATTATTTTCATGGATCTCTCTTTACCCAATAGTGGGAGGTGTATGAATAATTCTCTCCATTCTTGGGAGAATTCTTGGAGAAAGGAGCTCATTGTGGCTTGAAAGAATTATCTAAATTTATTTTTCGAGACGAAAAAATTTAATTAGAATATTGATAAAATAATATAATTTGGTTTATATATCTCTAGGGTTAAAATCAAATAAGAAAACACTTTCCCTTTATTATTTATTTAATCTCTATAGAACCTCATCTCAATGAATGAAAAAAATAATAATATTTCTCTACATGAGCATAAATTTCAAATTAAATTAAATATTATTTCATAAAATAATATTCTATATTTATTATTTATTTCTAGACTTTTAAACTAGGTTTTCCATTCCACCTTAATATTTCTTAGTCATTTAATAATTGATATTTATTTAATAAATAAATATAAATACATTTTTATTCAACAAATATATAAATATTATATTCACTAAAAAGAAAATAAATACTTATTTATGATCAATAATACATAGTTTTTAAACCACATCTGGGAATAATATTTATTCAAATTGTTAAATAATAAATAATAAAATATAATATTTAACTATGATTCTGGATAAATTTAGTCTGTGACCCTCTAGGACTCTTTCTCAGTGGAATTAGGCGAAGCAACCAAAATTCCATTTTTATCATCAATCAACACACAAAGGAACACATAAATAAAGTAGTTAATATCACAATTATATGATGCCTCATATGAATACATTGTGTGTAATATTATGCCTTTATCAAGATATTTCATATAAATATGGTTGCATGTTGGTGCCATAAACCAATGTGATCGATGTCTCTTTCATTTCGCTTCCTAGAAATTGAATGTTCATATTATACACCAGACCCATGGATTTATTTAGGCTACATCATTTCCATTGAAGGGAATGATTTATCAAATTTCATTATATAAAAATAGGGAAAAATTCTATCTCTCAATGTTCATTAATGTAATATTACTCGTGACACACCCAACCTATCCTACCTCTATGTGAGCATCTTCCATCGTGGTTATCATCAATACATCAATGTAAATGACTCATTTTACTCATTAACAATAATCTTAAATTTGAAGGACCAGTGAACACATCCTCGTATAGAAACATCTAATGCCACATATTAATATGGATTTCCAAATGGAAGGTCTGATTCTTATAGTATCCCACTAGATATTATCAAGGATGTGTTCTAGGAGAAGTTGCTTCAATTTACTATGAGTCTCCACCATTGATACCATGTACCATTTGTGTCTATAAAATGATATCATCATGCTATAGAACATATATTTATGTAGTAGTATTTATGGGATCCAATTATAGTGGGAAAGTGTTTTGACCTTTTAGTGGGACATCTACTCTTAGGATATTATCACATACTATGTTACATAGAAGAACTATTAGGATTTGATAAAGTGTTAATCGATATTAAATACTATTTATAAAAGTTATTATAACATACAAAAAAGTTGGTTCTTGGGAACCAAATTTAATAAGTGAGACATGTAGTTTACAGGGATCATCCCATGAACATCTTTGAGGTTTGAATTTTCTTTAGGATAGCTGTTGTCTACAAGAAATTCGTACCAGAATTCTCACACATAGTATCACTACTTAAGATATTTACTATGAATAGTGTGATGTTTACTTTGCTAGATTCCCATGGGAAGAACTTCAAGGAGAAGAAATGGAGATTCAATTCAGTGCAAATATTGAATTTTTCAAATCCAGGAGGGAGTTATACAGTTTAAAGTGATGCCACAAGTACCATGATTGGATTATTTCTTATTAAAGGAGTTAGATTCATGGAATATAGGTCAGGGAGTAGTGTCCACATGTTAATAATTAATCAAAAAATGATATCAAGTTGGAATCTGTTATTCACGCATTTCATTTTTCGACACATTACATAATTTGAATGAATTTTAGGGTCTACACAGACCCCAAAAGCATCATATATATATGTACATAGTGTAATCTGAATTTGAGGTAGTTAATGTTGGTGGAATACCCACAATCATTCGAATTCGATCTTTCATAAATATCTAATAAAGGAAATGTAGTTCATGATACACTAAATAGAGGAACATAGATATATGTAGTTTAGTGGACTAGTCGAGTGTGGAAACACATCGATTTGTTCTCTAATATTCACTTGGAGGTGCATGGTATAGAGGGACCTTCTTTTCTATAAAACATAGTTCTTACATATACCCTTATAGATAGAGTGGGGAAATTCATCTATAAAACTCAGAATGCCTAGTCCTACTAGAGTGTGTGGTAGGTGAGGACACCCCTCCCACCCACCATCATGGTCAGACCATATGCGAGGATGAAATTCTGCAATCACATGGTCGCATATGGGGTTCTTTAACATGTGCGAGGAGATTATATGGTATTTACATTATTTAGATTGGGTAGTCTACCTCATTTTAACCATGATGTGTCATGATTTACATCACTAATAATGTTTACTGGGTTGGAATAGAGATGTAGCTGGTTTTTTCATGAGGTGTTCCATCAGTTAGTATGTGAAGGCAGACCGCCAACATCCAGCTTGACATTTACAGTAATTACCCATCCCTGAGTAGAAATGGGGTAATGTCACAATGGATTTAATGAATGTTTTACCCATTTCTCCTATGGGTAATAATGTTGTAAATTTTATTATTGAAAATATCATAAAGTTTTCACATTTTCTACCAATTTGGTAGACCTTCAGTTTTGATGATCTTGGGATATTGTACATTCGTTAAATAGTATAACATCACTATATCCTATATACTATCATTTGTGATATAGAATATTGGTTTAATTCATTATTATTTAAAGGGATAAAAAGGGAATTAGGTACATAGGTGATTCTTAGAACAGCATACCACCCCCACACAAATAGCCAGTCTGAGCACATGATTATGTTTCCTGAAGACATGATGCGATCTTGAGTTCTAGTTTTTTAGGGATATTCGGAGAGGAATATAACCATGGTTGAATTCATCTATAGTAATATAGTTCAAAACACTATTCATATGGAATGATTATGGGATTTGTTTGGTAGGATATGCTGATTACGCATGTATTGGTTAGAGGTAAGAGAGTTTTCTATTCTTAGACCATGTTTTTTTCATGATACCCTAGAGCAGGTTTAGTTGATTCAGAAATTTAAGGGTACTGTAAATTCTCATCATAAATCATGCATTGATCTTCGTAGATGACCTCTATAATTTTTGGCTGAGATCAAGTTTTCTTTTATGTTCCACCAAGGCTGGGACACATGATAATCAAGAGATATGGTCAGATTTCACCGTGTTATATTGATCCATTTGATATTCTGGAGAGGTTCGGTCCAATATCCCATTAGTTCTAGTTACCTCAATAGTACATAGCCATGTGTGACGTCATCCATGTATATTACTTATGCTACTAATATTTAGACCCATCTCATGCCTCTTAGCCCTAGGTGGTTGAGTTATAGGTAGATTCTTCATTTCAAGAGCATTGTAAACATATTGTGGAATGTATCATGGATATTGTATGAGGACGATCAGTTCCATTAGTACAGGTTTTATGGAAGCACGACCTATTACATTGTGAGAATTGGTAGTATGAGGTAGATATATGATCAATGTGGCCAGTGTTATTCACATATCAAGCTTCCCCAACCTTGAAAGAGCTATTATTAGAAGAACTTCATTATGAGTGGAAGTTTGATAGAACATGGTTTTTCTTAAGGTAATGATCCTTTCAATTCCATGAATTATGAGTTTAAAGGATTAAATATGGCCTAATATGGATTCCTTTATAGGTCATGGAGGATTTGTGGGCGGTACAAGTCCAGTACATGTCATGAAGCCCCGTTTTTGGGTTGAAAATAGAATGGTTCACTATTATTATAGATTGTGTAGGGAAAGACACATGGTCTGAAAAACTATGAAACACCTAGGAAGAGATTAGGAGGAGGCCAAACAGTTTAAAAATTACATGAAAAATGTGTAGCTTTGATATGAATCCATTTATGAAATTTTTGACAGTGGTGTTTTGCACGGTTTGTGCATGGTTAGACACTACATGTAGACAAACCATGTGAAGTACCCCTTCATCTAGCAGATCATTCACGGTTGGTGCATGGTTTGTAAACTGTGCATACAAACCAAGATGATCCCAATTTTGTGTGAAATTTTGAAAATTACCTCAATTAAATCTTTATTTCAAACCTTATTCTATTCCCCCTCCCATACAACAACCATAAATGTTGGAGCTCCCATTTGGTGACTACTATGGGATATGAGATATTATATATGTTTGGTTTCTGAATAAAGATTCATCTATCCCATTGGAGCAGCATCAGTAAATTCTCAGTTCCTTTTAGGCGTTACTTGTTTGATTTTTTATCAAAAATGCTCTTTTGGTGCAAGCTAATTTTTCTTTTAATTGGGTTTTTTATCTATTCGTCAATTTTATCCTGATCTGAGTTAAACCTATAGTTGATACTGGATAAGCTGTAAAATATGCATCTATTGTAGGTAGTATCATCCATTTCATTAAATGTATAGGTGTTTACATATTCCATTGTTCCGTACGCATGATTCTTAGGCATCACCTTGAAACGAATTTAGAACGTCGAATTAAATTTTTATGTATGACCTATATAATTGAATAGGACCATTAATTGATTTTTATAGGTTAAATACCTTTATTTGAAACAACCCATCTGTTTTCTTGATTAACTTAGTGGACCACATTGCTTGAATATGAAATTTGACACCTTTTATGTGTTACTATTACTCTTATGAATGGATGTTAATATTAAATTGTTAAAAATAATGTAAATTATGAAATGATATGTTAGCTGAATTTTTATATCAATTTTAATTAAATTGTTTAATGGGAATGGATGGTATAACCATGCCTTTGTCGTTCCCATGGAATGGCTTATTAATCTTGATATTATTGTTCAAATGAATTTCCCATGGGAGTAATTGAGAAGAAATCCTTCTATGATTAGACCATAAATTATGTCACCTACAGAGGTCAGCTTTAAATTGAATGTTTTTGGTTTTGATCTTGACTTGATTAACTGAAATGATTAAAAAGTAATAATGAAATTATAGATATTGATATTGAATGTTTATTTTCCTTAGGTGACACGTGGATTCAAATGATGAACTCTATAGATGGAGTCAACTGGATTTTATCTTTCTTATGCTCATGTGATACTTGGACTCCCTAATAGACTTGCATGGATAGAATCTATGGATTGACTATTATATGCTAAGAGATAAAATGAATTACTTAAGGTTATACAAGGATGGAATCAATGGTAATTTCATCATATATGTCATGGGTGTTACTTATGCTCCCTTAGTGGAAATCCAAGGATAGACCTAAATGGAAGAGATGTTATACCAGAACTAGATACATAACTGGGTACTTGTATGTATTTTCATGGATGGGCTTGTAAGGTGTTGATTTATATTACTCCTCGAGTGATACCTAGATTCAAACATAGTAATTCCCTGGAATGGTTCAGGTTCTATATAAATAATGAGTAAAATTATTTACATGACATGTATATCAAATAAAATCACAATATTGAATTTTTTTTATTTTTTTATACTTTTGGGATATCCTTATTTGGAAATCTTTGATTGTATTTTCGTAGGGGAAGCTAGGTTATGTGCCAAGTATCATGACTTATACATTAAAAGGAATTGAATCATTAAATGGGGTATTTGATTATAAATGAGAACCTTTACTTTTAGGTTGTTTACATTGAGTACTTCCTTAAATTATTATATTTCCTCCTACACACGGTGACTGTTATATGTTCACTGACTGAGTGAAACTGGATCATGGGTGGTTTAATACTGATATTATGTTTTACACCATGTTTGGTCTATATTTTTGTACCAAACAGGCTATTTGATTATAGGTATGGGAAAGGGTAAGCACCATAGTAATATTTCATGATATTTGCATAGTAGGGGAGGAGACTGGGACTGAGCTGATACTCACGATGCTAGCTGCTGTACACTTTTTAATTTTTTTTCTTTTGATAAAAGTATGGTATTTTACTACTGGTCATTTGTTTTAGCTATTTTGGTAGAGACCTATGACATGTATTATTATCATCATTGTATATGTGACTCCGTTGGTATTGTTATCTATTCTTGATGATTATCTATTGTATGATTGTTATTACTACTTCAAATACTTATATCTTATTGATATTATACTATATTACACTCTAGTAAGAGGGAATTGTATCCCTACAAACACACCCTAGGACCACGATGCTAGTCATAAGCCTCTGGAATTTGGTGATATGTGATTGAGGTGATATGGTCAACTGGGATCGGGGAAATGTTGAGTGGCGTCCAAGTTTGAGATGTCGTAATGTGGTACCAGATGTTTCGTTTCAAGTTTTCACTATTATTTGGAGACACTATAAAGTTATAGGAAGGAATGTAATTTGGTAATGATTTATGCCTGAGCATAGCTAACACACGTATAAGAAAATAGCAAATTTCCTTGAACTAAATTTCTATATTATAGATTTTTACTATTATAGTTGATTTGATTCCACATTTAGGTGATTCACATGAATTGTAACATTATTATTGATATTCTTATGGGTTATATTATGTTGATACATGATGATATGAGGGTATTCCATATCATTTATTGTGTTAGGAACTTATAGGAATCACATTCTATGCATTATACCAGACCATATAGGGTGAATTACTTGTTTCAAGGTATTTTGATAAGATCGATGATAGATATATCTACTATTATGATAGGTATTCTAGAATATGTTGTTGTTTGAATCCGATCGATGCCATATATTTACTCCTAAGGAGTATGGACCCTCATGAATAATAAATTGGTAGACCATTGGTCCTACACTTTTAATGAAGTCTAATAATTTTTAAATGGGTATGAATTTAAATGGAAATGAATATGTGAATTCAAGTGAAAATAGGAAAAAAATGGAATCTAACATTGCTAATTGAAGCGAACTCAACCCAGTACTAACCTTATTTTTAATGAACCAAACTATTATAGATAATATTTTATATAATATTTATTTTAAATATCATATTTTGTAATATGGTTATAGAAAAAACATGCACTTATTTGGTTTTATTGTATCTTATTGTATTTAATTGACCATTAAGAATCATTACCATTTATAATATAGCCTCTTAATAGTGTTCACATGGTTAGTTTATGTTTAGGGTTTTAAAAATCTAATTGACATGGAAAAGGAAATGATAGCCTTAACCAGTAAGACATACCCTATGAAGCCCATTTATTATACCATACATGCTATATATTATCTCTAGGATTTTCCCTTTACTAAGACCAAGATGATATCCATAAATATAAGCATCAGTGAAACTATTTATAGGATAAGTTCAAGCTCATCAAGATCATGACCCAAAACATGTTCGCTGAACAGTTCCGTGAATGTCCCACCATCATGTACCTTACCCATAGAGAGTTCTTTTGTGTATTAATTGGATATGAATCAATAAATTAGAAATAATAGTATACACAATTGTTTTTAGAGAATATTGAATATATTTACAAAATTCTTCTATTACTTTATTAATTATTTTTATTTTGACTAAATAAATCACAAATAGTATTTTCGATAATATTCAAAATCACTTCAAGAGTTTCTTTTGATGAATTAATGGATTTATGGAAAAAAATATTATTTTTTTAAATTATTATTATTAAATAATTTTTTTATATATAAGTGATCATATAATTTTTATGAAGTCAAATGTTATTTTTAATATGTGTTTGGAAACTATTATATCCTAATAACTGTTGATGTTATATTAAAAGTAAAAATTCACATATTGATAATAATATTTAGATAAAATGAATATTATTTTTGGAATAAAAATAACTAAATTATACAATATTTATTTTTTTCATTATCTTCAGAGACAATTAAATTTTTGGGAAAAAATACAGTATAAATATACTTCATGAATTATGATATCATAATCACTCAAAAGTGATGTAATAGATAATAATAAAAATATACACTACCAAATCTATTTTCTTTCTTGAATATAATGATATTTTTGGTTTATTTTTTTTGTTTTATTAATCCATTATGAGTCCCTAAAAACCATTAATATATTTTAAGATATAAAAATTATTTCATTAAGTGTATGACAAATATCTATATAAGCAAGGGAATTATTTTATTGTTTTAATCCTTTTGCATAAAAAATAATTAAAACTAATAAACATTTGGTAGAAACCATGGTAATAAACCATGTAAGGGTTTTTGTTTTTGGTAATTTTATTATGTATAGTCGAAAACCTAAATAATAATGAAATCCCCTCTTTTCTTATATAAACACACCCAAGATCTCATTTCTCTTCCCACAAACTCCTTGGAGCACATCTATACACTATCTTACACTCTCTATATCCCCCCCTAGTCAACCTGAATCTCTCAAGAATACCCTCCTAGGTATTTGGAGTCACACACTCGAGTAAGGGATCATTTCATTTCTCCTCTTTAGTCATGTATCTTCATTGCCTTAGGTATTTTATCATAATTTCCTTATAATAGGATAAGTTAGATAATATCTCCCTTATTGTAAAATTGATTTAAAAATTATTAGAGACCATATTCATTCTCATCAAACCATTTTATGAATTTTTAAGATATACTGTTAGGTTGGGGACATTTCCCAATGATTTTTCCATGCCAAAATAATTTTGATGTAAATATCAAACACATTTCCTATCAAGGGTACTCAACATTATAAACATATAACTCATTTGATTTGGAATTAAATGATTTTATTCCACACTTCTTGATGGTGGAATAAAATATGATGATGAATTAATCCATATTTTATTATATATAAGGTACACTTAAGAATGATAATGAAATCAAAGTGATGTGTGGGCCTAAAATTTTATAGCTCTATAATGAACTGTGTAATTTTTAGCCTCATGATACATCATGTTGGGATAGAGATTGAACATGATTACTTTATGAGACTTTTCCACCATGATTTCGTGGTAATTATCCTTGTCTTATTTTCATCTTTTAGTGTTTCAGTTTGTTGTTTCATTTCCCATTTTATGATTATCATTCTATGTCATGCATTATTATTAATTTTCCTTTTATTCCACATTGGGGTTTCTTATTATCTAACTTGTATTATTCTATTCATGTTATTCCATTTTTTTTATCTTACTAGGATTTATAACTCACTCATTTATTTTTCATGTCTCTTTGTTATCCCATGCGGTTTTAAAATCTGTGGAACATTATAGGCTTGTAAATAAAATTTTCATTAATTTTTTTGTATCCCATGATTAAGATGTTATTATATGTACCTAATTCCTAACGAAACTAGAAATATTAATATTTTGGTTTGTATTAAGTATAAACTTATATAATATATCATGTATTAATATGAAATAAATAGAATGGTTGTTATGGTTATTCTCATAGAAAAAAAATAGATATTTTTTGGATTAGGATTAGAAAAATCAATAGAAATAATTAGGTATAAGACTAATTATAATAAAAAACCCCAATAGTTTTTTTAAGTATAGAGTATTTGGTTTATAATGAAAATGCATCCCTATCTTTATACTACATGTGTATGTGGTTCTGGAACAAATGTGACAATGGGTAACAACCTCAACCAGGTGTGCTAGGCATGACTTAGTGTAACCTAGTACAAGAAAATATGTCATACTATACAACTTGTTTAGCACTCCTTGGGGATATGCATTGTTAAGTTCATAATATCGTTGTAAACTATTTTTAAGGGAATAAGATAATCTCATAAGAATATATGTTCGGAAATGGATCATGGAATACATAGATTTAGACCAAATATTCATATTTAAGAAATAAATGTACTATATAAGCTACCACATTAATGTCATTGGATCACCATTTATGTGTTTAAATTTCAAAAATACACATCCCTAATTTTTCTATTATTCTACTCAATGTCTAGAAATAGGAAGAATTAAGAAAACAATTGATACGATTTGAATGTGATGACTTCCCCCAACAAGATTTCCAACCTGATAGGAACTAGAATCACAATATTTATGAAGATAATATCTCAAATGACTCGGTTTTTGAAGAACATTGATTAAGGGTCTTTTAATCCTCCTAATAGATAAAAACTATCATTGAGTCCTTTATTCGATGAAGGAATTCAATGTTCAATGGATCATCGAATCCTCTAATCATGGAATAATAGATCATCTCAAATAAAAATATCTCATCCATCATTAAATTCTTTGAGCAAGAGAAGGTTATACTAGCTATTTATCATATGGAGGTAAAAGCGAATCATTAGTGTAAATTGATCATTAATATGAATCCAGAGGAAGAGATCAAATTGATCGAGTGGAAATAATTCTATAAAAATTTCAATAAATATTTTCCTCACACTATCCATCATATAATTGAAAGGGATTTATTTTACCTCAAAAAATAGAAAATTAATCTATCTGGGTGTGTGAGGAAAACATCACAACACATGAACGATATGACATTAATTATGTCGTCTAACCTATGTACAAGGTTGACCACTTATTCAGTGGGATAAAACCTAGTCTAAAAAATACCTAGAGATTCGTGACTTTGATAACTATGAGTAAACATCCTGATGTTCCCTCAAAGTCAAAATTCCGATCCTAGAATCATAAGTGTATTATTGGTATAAGAAATGGAAAATGGAATTTAATTCTCACAGTTAAATGGATAAATCTAATAGTGCCAATAAATTTCAACATCCCACTTTTCAATGGTGTGGAAAGAATCACACTTGAAATTCCCTGTAGGGGATGTGGAAAAGATTTGAGTGTGGATTGTAAGGACACCTAGATAACAATTTTTGACATGAGAAACCCACAATTTCAATGGAGTAAATGAATTCTTTCGTAAAACCTCAGTATGTTGTTCATTTCATTAACTATAAGGATCCATGGAACATTGAAAACCACTGCACTAAGACAAGTGTTTTAAAGAAAAAACAACAACTTACAAGGTCGAAAGGGTGTGATTTTCCCTCACAATAACTGAGGTAAATCCTGACAAAGAAGTGGTGTTAGGTATTGTATTTATTAATTACATTTTCGCAAACATTCTTTTTTATTATATTTCAACACATTCCATCATATCATGATGGTTTTGTTGTATTATTCAAAAACCACCACACAACATGGATGTAGAGTTGTCAATGAAAATGGAAATTGGGGAAATTATAGCTTCTCAAGTGTATAACCCCTCCTCTATCACAATTGGTCTGTTGAACTGCACACCAAACCTTATCATACTCTCTTTGGTGGAATTTGATCCAATTATAGGCATGGATTCAATTTCACTGAATAAGGCCAACAAAAATTTCCATGAAAAATATCACAATCTGTATTTAGAATCGACCCTCGATTTTATAAAGCTGGAAGGAGTATGATGAATATTTTTTAGCACCAACATCTCATGAATGGGTATTATTTCCATACGACCAGGAATATCAATCTAAAATTATTTAGTCTAAGGGAAGAAATATGCTCAAATACATTATAATTTTGGGGGAATACATTGACATGTTTCTGGAGGAATTTACTAATCTGCCCCTTAGCAGAGGTGTTGAATTTTCAACAGAGATTATAACTTAGTTATTACCATTATCTAAGACTTGAAATATAATGGATATTGTGGAAAATGAGGAGTAGAAGAAACAACTATATGAGAAAATGGATAAAGGGTTCATATTCCTAAGTGCTTCACCATGGGGTGGCACTAGTCCTCTTTTTCAAGAAGACAGAATGTTCTACGCGTATTTGCATTTATTATCATGAGATCAACAAGATCATGATAATGAAAAATTAACCTCTTCAAAAGATAGATGAATTGTTATATCAACTATGAAGAGTGCAATACATCTCCAAGGTTTATCAGTGGAAGGGATATTACCATTATTGGGTGAATAAGGGAGATATCCACAAGACTTCATTAAATACATGGTACAGGCACTATGAGTACATTGTGATGACTTTTGGGATTACTAACGCTCCTAAAATATTCATGGACTTGATTAATAAAGTCTTTAAATATTACCTCAACAAAAATTTGGGTGTCCTTATAGATGATATTCTAATATATTCCAATACTAAGTCAAATTAGAAGGATCACGTGAGAAATGTGCTAAATACCTTGAAAAATGAGATGATGTTTTCCAAGTACAGTAAATTTGTGTTTTGGTTGAAGGAAGTATCATTTTCGGGGCATATAATCACATGTAATGGGATATTTTTAGACCCTTCAACGAAATATGAATTTTATTAATGGTCAAAGTTAATATTGGTGATAGATATCTATATTATTCTTTGTATTAGATGGGTAGTATCGTTGATTTGTGTAAAATTTCTTATGACTTTCAAACCCTCAAACCAATATACCTAAAATGGGAGTCATGTTTTATTCGAATGATGAATATGGATAGATTTTCAAGGACATTAGAAGAAGGAATATCATTTCGCATGTTCTCACACAACCCACAAGTGGAGATCTCATTATTGTGTTTAGGGATTCTTAAAATTAGGGATTAGGTTTTGTTTTAATACAGAATAAAAAACTCATTACCTTTGTATCAATTCAGTTCAAATTTAACAAAAAAACTACCCAGTGCATGATCTAGAATTAACTACACTGAAATTTGTTTTGAAAATATAGCAGAATTGTCTCTTGGTGAAGAAGTGTAAAATATATTGGGATCACAACATTATCTAGTATATATTCACATAGAAAGATATGAACATGTGGTAATATGATGGTTAGATCTGGTCGAGGACTATGAATTCTCAATTCACTAACATCCTAGTATAGAGAATAAAGTAGAAAACACTCTATGTTGAAAGGATCTTGGAATTCAATAATTGATGAAATTTTACAGGGATCTGATATTAATTGTTATTATAATGATAGATATGGGAATCATAATAGAAGTAACACCTTCCATCCATTATAAAATGATTAATCAACCATCCCATAAGGAAAAAATAAAGGATTCTCAAAGAAATGATGTTGGAATTAAGAAGAAATTGGAAACTATAAGAACAAGTAAATACTAGAAGTTGAATGTTAATGAATAATGATCTATGATATTTGGGTCAATACTATGTGTATCATCAATTCTCATGTTAAATAATGAACTTTTGGATAATTTACAAAGCTCATCCATCTCCATCCACCTATGATGCACAAAGATATATCAGTATCACTTAGAAAACTATTTTTGGAAGAATATGAAGAATGAAATTCCATATTATACATAAAGATGTCTTCTATGTTAGTATGTAAAATCAAAAAGGAAAAAATAAAAGGGGATGATGCATTCATTCCCCATACCAAAATGTTAATGGGAAAAAAAGCCATGGAATTTTCCACTGGTCTTATGAAGAAATCAAGAGGGATTAATTATATATGGGTTATGGTGGATTGTCCTACAAATATTGTTCACTTCATTATGATTCAAGATGATTTCTCACATGATCAACTTGCATGGCTATACATCATAGAACTGGAAATGCTGCAGGAAGTACCACTTTTGATTATATCTAATCATGATCAGTGATTCTCCTAAATGTTTTGGAAGAGCCTACAACATGCTCTTTATATATTTATGAACTTCATCATAGCTTATCACCCTCCAACTGATAGGTAATCATATCAAACTATCTAGACACTGGAGGAAATGTTGAGAGCATTCCAAATTGACTTCAATGGAGGATTAGGAAAATATATTCCTCTGGTATAGTTCTCTTACGACTATAGTTTTCAATATAGAAACCAAATTGCTTCCGAAAAATATATTTATGGTAATATGTTCAGAACACATTCATGATGAGAAGAAGATTGTGAATAAAAAATACTATGTCCTAAAATGGTTGAGGAAATGGAGGAAAATGTTAAGACCATTCAGAAGAACATAAAGGTTGCTCAGAGTTGAAAAATGTTCTATGATGAAAATCATAGATGAGACCTAGAATTTTAATTTGGAGACATGCTATTCCTCTGCATATATATATGTAATAAAGTAATGATATTTGGAAATAAGGGAAATCTTAGTCCAAGATACAGCATCCCCTTTGAGATCCCTAATCACATCAGAGTGGTGTCCTCCTAACTTGAGCTCCCACCTAACTAATCACAAGTACATGTTTTATTTCATGTATACCTCTTGAAAATGTATATACATATCCCCTCACTTGTACTCTATCCATAGCTGGTACCGTTGGAGAATGACCTTTACTACGAAGAGTTGCCGGTTAAGATCTTATATCATAGCTAAAACAGTCTAAAAAATAAAAACAATTCTCTTTATCAATGTTTTTAGAGATATCATAAGATTAAAGAATAAATAAGGGAACTATAAGAGGAAATGAAACAAATTTACCCTCATATATTTTAGGGTGGAAAAATAAAATTTCATTGGAAAACATTCTTAAGGGGGGGGATTATAATGACCTAGTTTTTATAAAAAATAATCCCCTTAAAATATATTGAAATGAATTATTATTTAATATGGTTATAGAAAACATAAGAAATTTTTTGGTTTCTTATATCCTATAATATATAATTGAACATTAATAATATTTTTCATTGATAATATATTCATTAAACAATTATCACATGATTAGTATAAATATAGGGTTTTAATAAACACAATTGACACAGACAAAGGAATTTATGGAATCAACCTATAGGATCAAGCCATATGATGAACAATTATCAGAGCTTCCAAGCAGATATAAGATTAAGGATTTCTCCTCGACCATGACCAATATGGGATCCAGTAACTTAATCATGAGTGAAACCATTTGAGGTATAAGTTAAATATTATCAAGATCATGAACCAATCTTTGTTCGTCGAAATACCCCATACATTCTCTCCATTGTGCACCTTAACCTTATGGTGTTTTTTTGTGTATTCAAGGGATATGTATCATGACCCTAGAAATATGTGTATGTACATTATTTTTTATAGAATAATGAATATATTTTCTTATTATTATTATTACATAATAAATGTTATTTATTTTGATTCAATAAAAATCAAATTGTATTTTTGGTTAATATTAAAATTCATGTAAGGACTTCATTAAAAATAATTAAAGTATTTTTAAAATAAATAATACTTTAATAAAATAATATTATTAGATAATATTTATAAAATATAAATAATTATATAATTTTTATGATGTCAAATGTAACTTTTATAAGGGTTCAAAATTATTATTTTTCTACATAAATTAGATTTTATATTAAAATTTCAAATTCATATATTTATTAAATTATTTAGTTAAATTTATTATTATTTTTGGAAGCATAATTTCAAAATTATCCAACAGTGAATTTTTCATATTTTTCTAAGATAGTTGATTTTTCTAGTAAAAATTAAATGTTGTATAAATATACATTGAGTATTATGATATCATAATGACACAAATTTTATATAATAAATACGATAAAATATATCCAAGACTAAAAATATGATTTATATTTAAAATAATTATATTTTATATTCATTTTATTAATTTTATAAGGTAATAATAAATTATCAAAAACCATTAATGCATTTTAAGGTTTTAAAATAATTTATTTAAGAGTATGATGTGCCTCCACATAAGCAATGAAATTATTTTATTATTTTCATCCCTTGGACTTATAAAATAATAAAAAATACTCCCATTGTGTATAAACTATGGGGAAAACCGTAAGAAAAATTATAGTTTTGGTTATTTTATTATGTAGAGTCCAAAACAATATAATAAATGAATCTCCCCCATTTCATAAATAAACCCACCCAATATCACATTTCTCTTCACTAAACCTCCTGTTATCACATCCATAATCTTCCCTCCACTCTCTATAGTTCTCCCAAGTCACCCCATGCTCTCAAAAAACCTCTCCCAAGCATTAGAATCACACAATCAAGTAAGGGATCTTTCCTTTTCTCCAATTTATTCAAGTATCTTCTTTCCCTTATATATTTCATCATTATTTCATTTTTATGTGATATTTCTTCCCATATAACCGTTATTTTACAGTAAATTTATGAATTATGAGAGACCTAATTCCCTATCGTCATCCAATTTTATGAATTTTTATGTGTTGTCCATATGCTATCTAAATTTCACCATGATTTTTCCATGATAAAAAAAATTGTGTAGAGAATACCACAACCATATCCTATCAAGGGTATTCACATTTATAAATATTTAACTCATTTAATTGTAAATTTAATGTATTTTTTCCACACACCATGATTGTGGAATAAAATATTATGATGAATGAATCCATGTTGTGTGATATATGTGGGACACATAATTGCGAGAATGAAATGATAGTGATGGGTGAACACATAATTATATATGGCTCCAATGAATTAGGTAATGTTTATCTCATTAGAATTCATGTTGGGATAGGTAGTGAACTTAATTCATTTATTTTATTTTTTCTACCAATATTTCATTGATGTTATCATCGGCCAATGTTTTTGAGGCAATGTTTTAAGTTATTGCCACATTTAAAATGTTATGATTATCATGTCATATCATTACTTATTATTAACGATCATTTTATTACCCATTGATGTGAATATTTTGTAACATGTGTCATTCCAAACATGTTATTCCTTGTTTTTTACCATAATGAAATTTATATCTCACCCCTTTCTTATGTATGTCTCCAGGTTATCCCGTACAGTTTTAAATGCCATGGAACATTATAGGAATGCTGAAGATTTTTTAAAAAATGATGTTTTTTCACATGTTTATGACTTTATTATTTGTAAATAATTCCAAATAAAAATATTATTTTTGATATTCAATGTTGTATAGGTATAAACTTATGTAATAAACCAAGTATTAATGTGTAATAAAGAGAAGAGTTTTTACATTACTAGTGGGTAGTATATAGTATATATTGTTTATATATAATCTTTATATCACCCATAACTAACTCTTGGAATAGGAAAATGTGTATTTTCTTATATAGTAATGGTTTTACCTATTTTAGTTCTATATATAAACTTTTGAGCTATGAACATTGATAATAATCATTAACTATGGTGTGCACTTGGCATTTGTAGACGAATTCCACCATGACCTCCTTGAATTATATGCCCGGAGGGTGGGGATGATCATAGATGTGCATACCTAGAATTACATATGAATCATGGAGTTTATGATAGACCATTTAATTTAATGGCGTAATCCATGTCTCTGAATGAAATTATTCTATCAAATACTTTCATCATACAATGATGTAGTTTTATTTCATCAAATTAGAGAAGTAATTCTTTAGATCTATCCTATAAAATGTAAATAAATGAAATAGTGGTTATAATTATCACCAATACCAAGGAATTGTGTCAAAGAGGAATAAAATGATGAAATTTCTATCGTGACAGGATTGTGGAAAGAATCACCATTGGAAAAAATTTAAATCCCATGGAGTTTGTTTTAAGGGTGGATAAAAGGGTCATAATGTTATAGAATGTAAGGGGTAAAGTGGAAATCAGATATTAAGTGTTAAAACATCATGGAGATGGGGAAATACTTGATTTAATTTCCTAATAATAAATGGAATCTACCAAAAAGAGGAAAATGGTATATGGCCAAGATTTTTTGACAACTACAACTAAGGTGGAAGTACCCAATGATATGGTGGTAGGTACAATAATACTATATTCATATTTAGATAATTTTTTATTTAATTATAGGTCCTTTAACTCTTATATGACTGTATAGTTATCCATGAATGTTAAACACTTTTCTTTTAATTTAAGAAGTGATTTTTGAGCCAAAAATCCTAAATAATGTCTCATTGCAAAACGTATGTGTCAATAACTCCAAAGTATGACACAAAAATGTGATTTATTTGATGAAATTATCATCATAGCTATTGCTGACGTTGATAGTATCCTTGGAATGGACTAGAATTTAATTTATTACTCTAAAATATATTCCAAGATGATGGAAATTATGGTTTGTGGGGAAGATATAGAATTCCATTTCTTTAGAGTAGAGACTTCATCATGTGATTCATATCTATATCTTCCCATGTTGGTTTACAAAATTTGATTCATGAGGAGGAATAAAAAAAATATAGGGATGAATAGGGTAATTTAAAAAATCAAGATGTGCCTATGTTATAAGGATACATTGATGTATTTCAAAATGAATTACCTAGACATCCCCTAGAGTGTGATGTTGAGTTTTGGAAAGATTTAATCCCCGATGAAAGACAAATATTAATGAATACCTATAGAATAACCACTAAGGAATTATAATAGATAAGGAAATAATAAGAGGATTTGGGTGTTAATTTATCTATTCTCCATAGTTTTTCACCATTGGAATCTCATGATCACTTTGTTAAGTTGAAAGATTGATCCAATAAGATATGAATTTATTATAAGGAAATCGATGATATTATAATACAGAACAAGTATCATATTCCAAATTTTATGAATTATTTTTTTAACATCACAATGCAAATTATTTTTCAATGATTCATCTACATTTTGGGTATCACCAATTGAGAGTAAAGAATAAATACATTCAAAACATTGCTTTTTGAGGAATGTATAGACATTATAGGTTTTCAACAATTACATCTAGATTGTCTTATGCATCCTTTATTTTTATGGATCTAATAGTCTGATCATTGATGGAATATCGTGGGGATTGTTTTTGTATTCATTGATGATATTTTTCTGTATTATAAAATCAATAAGGATTATGATAATCACTTTTGTATTATTCTTGAGACTCCAAAATGGAACAATTTATATGGGAAATTTTGTAAGTTTTATTTCTAGATTCAGAATCACTATTTTCCTTTTAAAATTACCTTTAAATATTGAATTTCAACAGATCCTATAAAGAAAAAGGTATCCATATAATAGATTATACCAATGAAAATATATGACTTATATAGTTTTATTGGGGTTTTTGGTTTTTATTGGAGATTCATCAAATATTGTTCATGAATTGATAACGCATTGTCCAATATAACACATAAATAGGTTATGTATGTTTTTATAAAGGAATGTTAATAAGTTTTTGATGAAGTAATAAATAGATTGGCCAGTGCTCCAATTTTGACTCCACCATCTAGAATTGATGGGATTTTGATTCATAATGATGCATAAAAAAGGACTTGGCTGTCTTATATTGAAAAATAATAAAGTTATTTCATATTCATCAATAAATTTGATGACTTCTAAGTTGAACAATGGAACCCATGATCTTGATTTTCCAGTTGAAATATTTCCTTAGAAGATACGGAAAAATTATATCTACAGTAAAATTTGTATGATATACAGAGATCAAAAAACCCTAAAACACATATAATCTTAGAAATTTCTCAATATGAGTCAACTGTGATGGATTGATCAACTCATAGATTATGATACCTCAATACACCCCTACTAAGGAAAATCAAATGAGGTAGTATATTTATTTAGTTGGAAATATAAGGGAATTGTGACCCAAATGATGATTTAAGGGGATCCAATGTTAATAGATATTGTAAATATGGATATAATAATATCTCATGGAGGGGATATTCCAATTATTTAACAAATGATTTTAAATCTATATCTATTATAAATAATAAAAATTCTCAATATGTTGATTAGAAATTTTAGATGAAAATTAATGATGTAAACGATGGAAAATAACCTGACATCATTTATGATGACGGTGTCCTTGAATTTGTAAGTAGATTATGTGTTCCATCTATACCCAAGCTAAAAAGTGAATTTTTAATTGATTCTCATAGATTAAATTTCACTATACACCCTAGTATCACTATCAGTTATAAGTATTTAATGAAACCATATTGTTGGGATAACATGATGGGGGAATTTTTTGATTTTGTGTCCAAATGTTTTGTTTTTAAACATGTTAAAGTTGTGACTTAGCATCATATATGAGTCATGACAACTATACTTATATTAGTGTGTAAATGGGATGCCATTACTGTGGAATTGGTCATAGGAATGCTAAATATTCCTATAAAAAATTTAATATGGGTTATTGTTGACTGTCAAACCAAATATAAAAATTTCCTTTCTCTATGTGAAGATTTACCTCTTTATAACATCACAAGGATCTATATTAATGATGTTGTTAGACATCATGACACACCTCTATCAATGATATATGATCATGATACCTTTTTTTACATAGATTTATTGGAAAAGACTTTAGAAGGATATTTATACTAAGATTCATCTAAGCACTTCCTTCTAACCTCTAAATGATGTATAGTCCAAAATGAATGTTAAAAAATATAAGTTAGGTTGATGTAATGACCATATTGTTTTCAAATTATTTTGGACCATTGTTTACCACTCATAGAGTTTTCTTATAAAAGAATTTTTCATTAATGTACCAAAATAGAATCTTATAAAGTATCATTTGGAATGATATATTATACTCCAAATTTATGTTATGAAGACTTTTAAAGGAAACTCAAAGGAAAAAACCTTTTTAAAGGAAAAAAAACTTAGTAAAATCCTATTAAGACTCACATTAATGTTTCCCAAATTAGGCAAAAGAGTTATACAAGTAATTAGAAGACAAATTTTGGATTATAGGTAGGAGTTAATGTTTTATTGAAAGTATATCTATGTACGTTTATTATATAGATTTGTATGAAAGGTAATTTGAGCCCTAGATACATCATTCCTTTTGACGTCACTGAAAGTTTTTTTTATTTTTTTTTCTTATCATTTTGCGATGCATCTAAATCCATTAGAAATACATATTATGTTCCACATAACATTGTTAAGAATATATATGCTTGATCCAATGCATATACTAACATAGGGTGAAATAGAAATATAATACGATCTATTATAATATGAAAAATCAATCTATATTTTTGATACTAAATTGAATGTATTGAGGAATTGGATGACATGTTTGGAAAATGAACTTTAGTGAAATTCCAAAATGGTGAAAGTAATTTTCAAACAAGAGGATATTATGAAGAAAAACTACCCTCGTCTATTTAGAATTAATTTCAATAAAATTTTGAGGAATAATTATTTATTATAGGGAATAATGTAATATGAAAAAAACATTAAAATATATTTATTTTAGATTAAATATATTTTCTTCAATAATTTGGGTAGAATAATAATCTACATTTAAACAAAACACAATATAGACATTCTTTCTGAACATAATTTAAAATAAAATATTATCAGCTTTAGAAGATTCATTGAAATTTAAAATGTTATTTACATGATTGGAATAAATAAATTAGTATAGGGATATTTGTTTATATTTTTCTGAGAATAAATTTTTTTTGATTAATAGTGAAAAATACTGAATTTTAATTAAAATATGACTTTTAAATTAATTAATATATAATGTTATATTAAATTATATTTGGTTTTATTTTAAAATAGTTATATTTTATATAAATTATTCAAATTTAGGAAATTTTAATGTTTTTAATATGGAAAATTAATACGAAAACATTGTAATCTTTTGATCATTTTCACATTAAAACCATACTTTCTCTTAATGTGTGTGAGATTAATTTTAAATTAAATTCTTCCACTTCCAGGAGTTAATTTTTTTTAAAATGAATTAAATATTTATAATTATAACAATATATGTTATATAATAAAGTATACATGACTTTTACCATAATTAGTAGTGAAAAAAGGTAAAACTAATTACGATTATTAATGTTAAAATAGAGTTTTGTGTTTTACATGATCTTATGTTAAAATTAATTTTACACTAAAATAATATTTTTATTATTAAATTTTATTTTATAATTATATTCATTGGTTATAAATTATTTAATAAATCTATTTTTAATTTTATAACTAAATGATAAATTACCTTGGTAAATAAAAAGGTAAAAATTATTGTGTTAAAAACTGAAAGGGGAAAATTGAGTAAACATAATAAATCTGGAATAAAATAAAATAAATCCATTTATTTTTGTGTGTTGGGTGTTTTTTTCAAGTAGATAACCCCTCTCCTTGATTATTACTCAATTTTTGATACACATGAGGTATTTTATACCTCCCAACAATGAATACTTTTGTGTATTTACTAAAATGACACTCCTCAATTATAAAAGGGAAATCACTCACATCACTTATTCCTAGACTAAAACCATTTTGGATTGGATAAATCCTAATAAAATAATTTCCCAAATATCCCTCCCCTAATAAAATAATAATTATTTTGGGAATAAATTCTTCATAGGATCGATTTAGTACAAACGTAAGGAGGATACCCGAAGAAGATGTAACATTCTTCATTGAGAATTTTTATTTTATTTCTTCATCCACCTACATCAAACCATGATGATATAATATAATAAATATGTTAAATTTACTACGATACTGATATAATATTTTAATAACCTATAACATCATCCCCTTCTATCAAATGGGATATGAAATCATCATTCGTGAGTATAGTAGACTACTACCTCACGAACTGATGTCATTAATTTTTCAATTACCACTCTTAGGGATTGATATGATGATGGATATAAAGTATATATATATATATATATTATTTATTAAATATTTAAACCTCTTGTGTCACTATATTTTATATATATACCATTCATTCTGTATGAGATATGATAATGTCACTTGTGTTTATGGCGGTTTACCACCCCACGAAGTGATATGAATTTTTTCACTAAATCATCCAATGGAAGGTGATAAAGAAAATTTTAATTTTTTTAGATTATATAACTGAAATAATTATGATATTTATGAAATATTTATCATTTATTAAGTATAACAAATTTATCATTTTCTTTCTTTCCATTTCACTCGGGTAAAGATGATAACATCTTTTATGTATGTGTGGCCTTTCGTATTTACGAAGCTATGTGACTCTATATTCATCACCAAACCAAATATTTGATATATATATATATATAAGTATACAATATGGTATATATAATAATAGCATCACTTTTTTATGTTAAAATAATACTTAACTCATTTTCATTATTATTATTGAAAAATGGATGTGTTACTCATTCGTACATTCAACCTACCATCCTCATGGTCGTAACATAATTCATTTCTCAAAATTGTGATTCATAATTTGTTATAAAAGTATAATTAATGTAAAAATATGACAATTATTTCAGGATTATAATTATAGATATAAGTGAATTATTCAATATGCACAATAATTGGATGTTATATGACGAAACATACAGGAAAAAAAGAAAATGAACACCATAAACTACTAAAATAATGAAATTTCATTAAAAGATGGGTGATAAAATGTTATAAAAGTATTTTATATGATATTATAAATATTATTATAGTTATATAATAATTTAATAAACAATTTAATACCACTATATTTGATATAAAGTACGTTCAACCAAAGGAAAGCATGAGGTAATCGATGTCATCTCAATTTACATTCGATTGAGTAATATTTGTTATTATGAACCAATATAATGATATATGGTTTATATAATTACACATCTATGTGAAATATCATGATTCATTCTTACTCTATAGAAGTTTAAATTCTAATTGTAATTATCTCAACCAATGTGATTTAAATTTAAAACAACCCGGCAGTAAATATTATTATATAATTTCACTCTCTCTTGTAAAAATCACATTCTAGTGAACAATATTTATTATAAATTTAATTTATATTAGATATACATATATTTTTGTTACGAATATGATTAATTATTAAGACTTATACCATTTTTACATAGACTATTCACTTTGAATTTTGTTTGATTGACTAGAGAAATATTGAGAATCTTGTATCCATTAATCAATATGTATACTTGATGATAATGCACATTGTATTTTATTTAAATAGATTATTAAATATGTTAAAAATGATTTAGATAGGTATGAAATGGGTGGGAAATAGTTTTAAATAACCACTCAATGAATCTGTAGTCTCTTGAGATGAATCGGTTGGCCAAATCATATTGGTATTTACCCAGTATGTTTTAAGTTATCATATGAATGGTCTTGATATAAAATATATCATGTAACAGGGAAATATAATGTTTAATAATAAATCATTTCGATCATTTATAATTAAATTTTTATTATCCCTGAGATTTTCTCTATAAAATTTTATATGGATGAATTTTATTCTCCTATTGTTGATTAAATGTCATGTATTTTAGTTATTTAACTTTTCATATTGCTTCTTCCAAATCTCACCATAATAGCCATGTTATTTCTATGGAATTTAGGATAATATATATACCCTTCCATAATTTTTATGAATATTGATTCATGATTGATTCTATTGTACCTAACACTTACTGAGCATTTGATATCACCCATATTTTTTTTCCTTCACATGGATATGATGATAACATCATTGAATGAGTTTCAATGATGATTATATTTTACTTGTTTTATGATTTATTATATTTTCCCAATGTAAAATGGGTATCATGGATGTAATCTTGTTCTCCAAAACTAAAAAAATTTCAATCCATTGGGATGTGACTCCTTTTATCTATGAAAATGTTATAATGTAAGGAAATAACTCTGGTTACTGGGGTTGGGGTAATTACAACCCATCATGTTAAAATTTCCCATAGCCATGCATTACACATGGATCATATAACAATTGATGTTAGGAATCAAACCCATGAAAAATGATTAGTTTCATTAGCATTTCATAAATCATAATTTTGTGAAAAAACATTTTTGGTTCTCAAATTAATAAATGAAATCATATTTTGAAATAAAACATCATCACTCTGGAGTGGAGAAGGAAAAAATCAAGAGAAATCAGTGATATGTTTTATATTTTACGTTCTTTTCAAATAATCAATGTCAACTTATCAGAATTGTATTTAGAAATGTTGGAATCGTGTATATCTATGAAAAAAAAATGGATAGAAAAAAAAAGAAAAGAAATATTAAGGATATTAGAGGATTATCCATTATGAATATAGTGTGAATTATATGATGACCAGAGAATAATGTTGGTTTCATGAATTCCCCTAACCTTAAATCCAACTTTATTTCATTGCTTGTTTATATCCTGAATAAGAAACATAGTACCATTAAAAAAATGAAACTATTAGTGAATAATAATTATTATTATAATTATATATCAATTATATTCAATGAATTATATTACTTAATTCCCTTCATTAATGTGAAAATGTCTTGATAGTATGTTTTCCAAAAAAAATCATGTTTATCTTTGATTTTTTATATTGTTAAAGGTCAATTCTACATAAGTGGAATAAATTAATGTATATAAATATACTAATATTTTTTTATTCATATCTCATAATTAATAAATTTTTTTATCCACATTGTCTACAATATGTAATAGATTGAAAAGATCATCATTGGTAGCTAACTGGCACTTAATAGGGCACTGTTCAAAAAATGAGGTAAAAGATGTATAATATTTGACAAAATTATAAAATAAAATAATTATAGTATATTAAAATTATCAGGATATGATTACCAAATTTTATAATTTGTTTATTAAGGATTAAATTAGAAAATATAATGATGATATGAAATTAAAAATGGAACCTAAAATAAAAGGATAAAATGGAATTTTTTATTTATTAAAGTGATTTATTTTACACAACCCTTAAATTCATGAAGTATCATATTTTAGTTACTCCTTAACAACCATAAGGATTATAATGGACATAATAGTAGGGATTTGGGAAGATATTTGGCTTTGTTAAGAGAAGTAGTAGTGGTTTTCCATGTCTAGGGAGATGGATTATTTATACCTATTGAGAGGAGTAGTTCTGGAATAAAAATTTAAATATAATAATATATAAAAAGAAAACCATGTAATGATAATTTTGTCTTAACTATAAATCACATATAAATAAAATATAATGTGTTTTTAACTTTGAAACCCTTTATAAACTGAATTCACTAGTTTTTTAAAAATCATTGTATGGAAAATAAAAAAAATAGGGGAAACATTAGACTTTAGACTTTGGAAGACGGTTTTTAGGTTTGAAAATAATATTTATTATTTTACAATTACCCATTTATAAGGGGAAATTATTTTTTGGAGAAATCATGAAATTTTTATATATTTATTATTTATTTCACCATAACTTTTTCATAAAACAAGTAGTATTTGGAAACCAGTTTTTTTACAATTCTCAAAAAAATTAATGTATTTCATAAAATTTCCAAATAATAGCCCTTGAACAATTTTTCAATTCTAATTTAAAAAATAAAGTTATTTTTAGTAAAATAATTTGATAAAATTTATTATTATTATCGTTATAAACATTGTTATTTTCATGAAATACCATAAAGTACAGTTTATTCAAAATGGGTCAATGTTTTCATTGTTATATTAATATTGATATTTTTTTTATTGAATTATAATTTTTTTATTTATAAAATTGGTCCTGAAAAATATTATTTATATTTAATTTTATTGTTTTTATATTAAATATCTATTATAATAGTCGGGTTAGTTTTTACAATGTCTAGGTACTATTCCCAATGGCCTGGTTACGTTTAAAAATGTCATATTTATATTACAATAGCCACATTACCTCCAATATATACCACATCATTTCTTCATTTTTTATCCTCATAAATTTATATCAAGGTTCTAAATTTACATTCTCTATAATGATGATTTTTTAAAAGAATTGTTTCATTTCTATTGCATTGTTCAGGGGGTGATTATTCTAGGAGATTGGTTAATCTGTATTCTCTCATTATAGTTTTTCAATTTTATTTATCCCCCTTGTGATGTTTAACATTTTAATGGGTTCATTTATAAGTTTATATAATTATTTTAATTAATGGAATAATGTGTTAGGGATTTAACTAAGTGTTTTACATGTTTAATAAAGTGTAATAAAATATAACAAACATTTAAATAGGAAAAAATAATTTATAAACACTAGGTTATTATAGTTAATGATGTGAATTGTGTCACAACCTGACCTACCCCGACCTCCCACAAGAAATATCATCCCATATCGGTGTCAATATCATCAGGTTAATCTATCGTGATTCTACCACATCAACACACATCGATCTATAAATTTTCAACCTATGTATTATGGTGTAATGAATGTAAATTAAATCAACCCTAAATCATTCTCTTACCAAACATGACACCCACTATATATGACAACCTCTCGTCATCAAGATTTCCACCAATAACATTATCATCTTGGTTTTCCCCCCACCAACAACTGTTCCATTTCTTAATTACTCTATCAATGAATTAGAATTTAAGAAGAGGAAATAAATCTTGCATTCCCCACCATGTAGATATAGGGGGAACCACCCCCCCCCCCCACCAAATCTGGGAGTCGGTATATAGTTCTGGATGTGGGTTGGGTGTGTATAAAAGTTTTTTGAAAATAAAATTTTATATATGTGTTTAATTATGTAGTATATATTCCCCATCTAATGGTTTCACATCAACACATTCTCACCTTAATCTTATCATCAATATCATACTAACCTCTCCCCATGCTTCAATTAACTAGATGAAAATCACCACACTAAACAGCAAAATAAATCCCAATTTACATTATTTCAAAATTAAATTAATCCATATTTCCATTTTATTACATTACTAGCCACCATTAATATATTAATTCATTTATATTTATATTTTGTTTCAAACCACTATTAATTAAATTTCCATTTAATTAGTATTAATATATAAAATTTCCATGTTCTTTTGGTCCATCAATTCATTTTCTAAATAGTAATTTATAAAACATTTTATTAAATTCAAACATAAGTTATTTTATTCCACTACTACTAGGATAATACAATAATGCATTACAAAACAACACATAATTTCTATGGGTACACTACTACTACATGTAAAAAATACCTCACCTAAACCAATAACTCTTATCATCATTCAAACATCAAAAAGGATACATATCCACGTGCCCAAAAAAAATATATTATAATCACACTATATAATATTTTAATCCATATATTTTACCACAATTAATTTATTGGGGGAATCCCAGTAAAATAATCTTCTAATATATTTGTATTTTATCACAAATCTAGAGTGAATTAGGAAACCAATTCTAAGTTGGATATTGCTATGATACCTTTTTGAGTGATGAGTTAAAAAATCATCCAGGAGTTATCCACCCAAAAATAGGGTTTTTAGTTCACAATATCTTCAACAAAGACTTCATAATATGTTATATATTTCACTAGAATACAGTAAACCATAACAAATAATGAGATATATCCGTGTGTGTGTGTGTGTTTTTTTTTAATCATCTTCACATATAATGCAATTTATTCATTTTCCTTATATATATTTATTATTATATACCACTAACCAAATAGAAGAATAAAATTTGATAATACTAAAAATTAACAAAATAATAGTGAACTTTGATCCCTTACATGTAATGGAAATTCTAAAACACACATCATTGAAAATAGGGGAAAAGAATATCATGTTGATTCTAGGTTATCCTAATTTAAAGGGATTCTTCAATCAAATAAAATATACAATGAAATGAGGAATATGAAATAGAAACAATCTCTTACCTCAAATGTTATAACATAACTTAGAAACCAAATTGGGAATTGTGATGTTGAACCCAGATGCAATCCGTATTAGGAAGGAATTATGGGAAATCAGAAAACTCATTATGTTTAGGAAAATAATTATAGTTCCTTTAGACTCCAATTAAATAATAAAAAAATAAAATGGTTAAAATATCTTACTTTTAATATGCTAGATTTTAATTTCTCTATGAACCCCCATAAATTATGGAATTGAACTTTCCTATTTGTGTAACATAAATTCAATTTCATTTAAAACACATTGGATGACCCATTTAAAAACACATGGTCCAAGGAATTAAAATTTTAGTACAAATACCCACACAAAATATTTTAAAATCATTTAATTTCTCTTCAAATACTAAATTTTATATTTATTTCATTTCACTCATTTTTATAGAGATATATCAATATTTGAAAAACATGAGATTTTGAATACAGAAGGATAGAATGTGATTGTTTCGACCAAGATAAAGGAGTAGATATGATAAGGTACTAACTCAGTGAACTAAATAATGAATCGTATGATGTAATAAAATGAATTTAAGAACTTACTATCGATCATGTAATGTAATAGACTGATTATGAGAAGAAATAGATAAACTATGTGATGGAACAAAAAAATAGTTAACGGAATATATGAAATATGAGAATAACATGATCAATCATTCAAAATAATGGATTAAATATGATTTCAAGTGTATTTATCATGATAAGGAATTAATCTTACATGTGGAAAAACTGAATGACCATTTTAAGGAACATATAGACTTCTTCGTAGGGTTTATTTTCTACTGGCGGCATCTTCTAATTTGATTAATTTCTCTCTCTCTCTCTCTCTCTCTGGTTCTAAGTTTATTCTCCCTGGCTCCATGAATGCCTCTTTCCGGCCACCATTCTATTCTTTGGCATCATGCTCCACTACTCTGCTTCAGGTTTGATCTGGAGGGTTGGGCACAACGAGGCTTTGGGAAAGGGAATTGGTGTTTGATAGTCCTCGCTGAGTCTCTCTTATGCTTTATCTTGGTTTTCAATCCCCAGTTTCTTTTTAGGGATTCATCCCCTTGGTGTTGAGATATTCAGTATCCAATTTTCATGTTTTTACTGGTATCAATTAGGCTTCAAAAACCATTCCATCTTCCTCACTCTCGGTGGTTGTATGTTTTTTTATGGGGGTTCTCTTTGATTCTGTTCCACTCTTTCTTGTTTAATAATGGATTTATTGGTGATTTGGGGATGGAATGAGCGGAGTTTTTGTTGGTTCGAGGATCCCAGTGGGGAAGGTGAAGAAACAATTGGATGGAATCTGGTCATGTTCTTCCTTGATCTAGCTTCTTCGATGGCTCTGTTTTGAGGAATGTGTTCTTTCTGGGGGGGTCTTCGGATGTTCATATCACATTGTTGGTGGGATTTGGTGGATTCCAACTAGATTACACTGGTGGTTCTATTCCCTAGGGCTGGTGGCGATGGTCTCATAGCGATGATGTTTGAGGAGGTTGATATAGAGTAATATTTGATCATGTTTCTTTTTCTAGGGTATTCATATCCCTAGTCTGTGGTTTCTTCGGTTAGTGGTGGTGTTGGTCTTTCTATGGCAATGATTATGGTGTTGATGTTCTTTCATGTTTATATTTTGATCATTGTTTGGATGGTTGGAAGGGAGGGGATAACGATTCGGCAGTGACATCAAGGATTTTGGTTACGAGATGTGATATGATAAAGGTCCTTGGATGGTTGTGATGGTGCTTAGTCAATGTGAAGGCAGTAACGGTGATGAGTTGAAAAAGTCAAAGACGTGATGATGATGGTGATGGTGACATGGCATCTCCCTCTTTGTGTTTTTTAGGTGGTGTGTTCTCCTGCATTTTGTTTAGTAATTTTTGAATTTGAATTTCCAATTTTGATTTTATCTTTTCATAATTTTATATGATGATTAATATTGTTTAATATGGAGGTATTTGAATCGTTTATTGGTGTTTGTAAGGTTCCAACTCACCCAAAAAAGGTTTATTATAGAAGCAATGATTTGGAGAAAGGAACTGATCGACCATAGGAACTATTTTATTGATCATGGGAAGATTGAATTTTCCATGAAAGATAATTATTAACCTATCAAATAATCATTTTGATCATGAGAAATAACCAATCTATTTTAGAAAGTAAATATTTATTATCAAAAACATATTTACCATATAACAGAACAAATCATTTGTGAAATGGAATAGATCCACCATGCGATGTAATTTTTAATATTTATGAAAAAAATCGAAATTTCATGGGATAAGAATCTCCAAAACAACCACTTTACACCTCTTTACCATGGAAAACTATAATGGAAAGTATTTAGGAACATGAGACATTACAACAAATCTCTGTTAAATTATGAAACTTCCTTATACATGAATCATTTCTACCATCATGTTGCATCGGTTTTTTCAAAAGATATTCAGATATAAATCAATTTTTAGATAACCACAAAAATGATGAAATAGTTTTTATGTTGATGAAAAATATATATTTTTATGGAAAAGATAAAATATAAAGATGTTGTTTTTGGGTGATAATATTACTTCTATGGAGAGGAATGTAGGTAAATCTATTTGACAAAATTGGGGGAATTGGAACAATTATATTTAAAAATTAAGTACATATTATGATATTTTAAATATTTTATAAATTATAGAGATGAAATCCAAAATAAATTAGATTTAAAAATTAAAGAGGGTCTAGTGAAGTAATGGTTTATATCTGAGAAGTAAAAGTTATTATCATTAAAAGGATAGAGGTTTTTAGGTTCCTCTTATTTTAGAAACAGTTTGGAAAACAATTCCATTAGCTCAATATTCGATATGTTTTTTTAAATATATAAAAAAATTTGGATGAATATCATAATGAAACAAAATTTGATTCCTCCTTTGATTTTAGTTATCTTCCTAAACTAAAATATGTGTAGGTTAACAAATATGATGATGTCATGGTGATGATTTTTATCAAATCAACCTCTGACTCCTGCAAATGATAATTTTTTATAGATAAGAATTTTAAAAATAAGCTAATTAATATATTAATCTCCTTATTTAAATAATACATCTCATAAGTTATTTCACAATCCATTCATGAAATGGTTTAGTTTCATAGAGATTCTCAATATAATAATATTAAACAACAATCATTTCCCCATAATCAAACTACTCTTGATTTTTTTCCATATTTTTGATATTCCATAGTTATCTTTATAAAATTAGAAATGTGAAACAAGACAACTCAAATACTTATTAATGGAAATCATATCAACATGTCTTGGAGGTTTAGATCATAATAATAATGGAAAATATGGGAATGGGGAAATTTAAAATTTAAAATAGGAAAGGGTAATTTTATTTATCTATAATTCATGACATATGGACATGTAATCTCATTGAAACAAGTATATACCTAGTAAAATGTATCTAGAGTCAGTAGACCTTAATCATGAGTAAACGGGCATAATCATAGGCATAATATTGTAATAAAATTGTGTCATATAAACATAATAATAGAAAATATATACCAAGGTTACCCACAAAGACCTTCATCACATATCAGTCTTATACCATCCACTCATGCACCTTCTTTCGAAAATGATAATCCTCTCATATACCATTGGTCTTCGAATATGTCCACTTTTGAAACCACTTTTCATGGGATAAATCCTCATATGGACCCATTGGTTTAGGATAAACCTATCACGTTGCCTTATGATTATGATTAATCCAATTATGTACCCTTTCTCTTCTAATTAATTCTTATGTGTACCCTTTAGATTTGGATAGATTCTCCATTGTACCCTTTATGAGGAGATTTATCATCCCCTGTACCATTTCAGGATAATTAAAAATAAACACAATCCAATTCATTGGAGGGATATATCAGACTCCACCCATCATCATCCATAGAAACGTATTCCACATAAAATCAATCATAAACATTTTTAATAGACCCACGGAAAAGGAATGAGATTGATAAAAATTATAAAAAAATTCTCATCAAATAAATATAAAATATTATATGAGATCTGATCTTTTTTTAAATGAAACATTTATTTTTAAAATATAGAGGTTGATAAAAAGATAAATTCATGAGGGAACAAACATGGACAAAAAATGAAAGTTAAAATAAAAACTTTTGAAAAAATATTTTAGGCATTTTTATAAATGGAAATCTGAAAATTACTTTTAAAAAAACATTTTGAAGGAAAGATGATACTTTTGAATAAAATATTATAATGAGATACAAAAATAATCCTTAAAATATATAAATGTTACAAAAAATGTGGACTGGAAGATAAAATATTTTATCTTTAATGGATGGAAAATCATCCTATTAAATAAAATTATAATACCAATATTTTAGAATCAAAATTGTAAAAATCATATTAAATTTTCCCTTAAAAGGTGTTAATGAGAATTTTCAGATTCATTGAAAATTTTCCATACTATCATTCCTAAAAATAGAGTTTAAAATTAGCAATAATGAAAAAATTAACATGTAATTATAGTTTCATTAGTATGAATATGATTTATTTTTACCAATGTTAAGCTAGTATTTTTTAAAACATTTTATTAGGGGAGTAGTTATTGATAATTATAACTAATTAAACCACATAACAGAAGGAAAAATGACCTCAAATGGGGGAATGGTTATATGAGAGGAATCATGAAAATGTATAATCATGTTTGAAAAATTTGACCCAATGAATTAGTAAATGAGTGGATGAAAATCATACATATTTGGTAGAAAATGTATTAAAATATCTGGATTGGAATTTAATGTCCCTTTATTTAATCAATGAAATTTCCCTTATGAGGTATCATATTTTGAAACCCAAAATACCAAATATTGAAATAAAAAAAATTCAACTATATTAATTTGAAAATTGTTTTTTGTATAAAAAAATGGAAATTATAATTGATATTATAATAATTTTATGAAAATAGAATATATAATAACTAAAATAATAAAATTTAGTTATGTTTAATCCAAAAGAATAAATAAAATCCTGAACAACATTGTTGAAATGGATAAAATTTAATCTAATGAAATATAAATATAGGAAATGTATATATACAAATTGTGGAGAAAATGTAATTGAATTTATAATGATTTAAAGAATAGTTATTTATAAATTTTATGGAGTTGTATTACTATTGTAAATATGACTGTGGGAATAGTAATTTGATCATTGGAATAATTGCCTCACCATTAAGATTAGTAACCAAACCATTAGAATAGTACCTTCACCTATGTATGTATAAAATACTATTTACATATCTTATAAAATTAATATAAAATATATTTTTATCATTCAATACGTAAATAACTATTTCAGATATCCTAGAATAAGTTTTTTTATTTTTGTAAAAAAATAAAAAAAATTATCTATTTTCTAGAAAAAATAATTTTATAAAATTAATATTATTTTAATAAAATGATTCTATAAATTTTGAATAATTTTTATAATAATAATAATTTAATTTTTTGTCATCTAATATTCTTTTTGAAATGGTTTGAAAATCTATTATAATAATAAAATTTATATTTTTCCACTAAATGATTTTTTATTTAAAGATAAAACTATCATTTAAAATAATTATTTTATAAAATGAACAAAATGTTTTGAATATATACGAAGAATAATGATTGTGTGGATTTTTGTAAATTTTCTAGAAGAGTATATTTTTTGTGAATAGTTAAATACTGTATTATTTTTATTTAACATTGTCAGATAAATGAAAGACATTTTTTGCATTTTTATGAAAGAAAACATTATATAAAACCTTGATGACCCATTTAATATTTTTAGTCACAAAAATAAATATTCTTGGTTGTCTGGGGACAACATAATAAACTATGGAATATGATTTTCAAAACACTCCTCCCCTCCCATAATTAATACTACCCATCACCACCCCTTCTCAACAGAACTTCTAATCCATGTATTATACAAAATTTCCTCCCAATTTAATTCCCAATAATTTCCACCATGTATTAATGATTCTTAATTCACAAATATTAAAATTCTAAATTCCATAATTATTATTTCAATGAGACGTCATTTAATAGGTAATATTCCCAATTTACATCTTTTTAATTCATTTCTTCATCAACCTTATCCTAACATACTTCATACAAAATTGAATAAAAACACCAATATTATATATATATAAATTGAAATTTTAAATTTATGGTGGAATATATACCATCCACCCATTTATCATCTTTTATTATTCTAAAAAAGGAAACAATTATGAATATAATGTTGGTTCACCACATTCATTGATGATAAGTTTTTATTTTACACTACCACTTTAATGGATGGTTTAAATTCACTTCTAATATTTTATAATTAGTTATTCATGTATATTATATATATTATCACATTATTTAATTAATATATGTCCATAACATAAACTAAAGAGAAACTAGTTCATGAAGGTGTCTAAAACTACCTAAACGATGTAGTTGTATACCACCATTATTTTTACTAAAAGAATAATCACAGTGATGGAAACAATTATGGTATTTGGGAAAATTTAAATTTCTACATGTATATGAATACCATTAAATTTTAATTATATAGTTTTTGTTCCATTTTAATGTAACATCAATAATAATCTTCATGAGATTAAAACCATTGAACCATGAAACGAACACTCCTAGAACCACAAAAGTGTACATAATATCTCATTGATGTAATTATAATAGATATTAATAAAATTATAATATAGATCATATAATCTAAATTTTTTATTATTCATGTATTTAATGAATCAAATTTTATTATCAATGATATTATGTGCATGTTCATAACAGAGAAGAGTATAAGGTAAGGGATCCCTCTTAACAACCCAATTATTGTTGGGGTTATTCATTCTCTCTCTTATCACACTCTACAACATGAATATAATTATTTAATTATTTTATATTTTTTATATATACTCCAAACATATATAACTATATTAATTTATCTTTCTTTGTTGGGGTAGTACATTCTTGAAGGGGTTCCCCTCTCTACGTATTTAAATAAGAAAACCTGATTAAAGGGAACCTTTCTCTTTCATACCACATTTAAAGTAACACTACTTCAAATGTTTTAAACTACACATGTTTTCTAAAATAACTCATTTTATCATGAAACACCATTTCATTACATTTTTTGTTTTATTTTAATTATTAATCCCTTACCCTACTTAAAGTCATGTTAACTTTTTTCCCTAAGTCACTGTTAAAGAGTTACTTTTATAAAGGGATTTTAGTAATCTTTTTTCATGTACTGACTTAACGTTGACATAATATATCCTAGTATATTTTATTTTAAATTCAATAAATTTTTAATTCCATATTTCATTGAATCCATTATAATATACTCTCAGGTTATGCTATATGACTTGGTTACAAAAACTCATTTCATTCCATTGGTAATTCTTCTGTTTATTACTTATGATGGATTTCCATTTGTGGAACACATAAGAATGTAAATGTTTAAATGGATAAAACCAAATTGTTTTCCAATTCATTGGGTTATTTATTTTCACATGAGAATATATGGATCGAGTTAGGGAGGGAACATAATCCATGAAAAAACTCCATCCACCATGTGATTTTGTCTTCGCGATTAGCCTTGTATTATGCTTGTTTCATTCCTTATCCTTCATTCACATTCCTATGATTCCATTTTATTATGATACCATGTTATTTATATTATTATCCCATGATATATTCATGATCCTACATATTTATAATATTGGGTTATTTCTTTGGAGTCATATATTATGTATTGATGTCACCTTTATTCAATTACTTGGTTTTTTAGATTACACATTTTTATATATTTCCACAGGTTATTCTATTTAGTTTTATGACCACATTATAATATAATAGCTAATAATGTACAATAAAATAATGTTGCATTATTTTATTTTCATTCTTCGGTTTTATGAACCTATTCTTCATAACAAAATGATCTTTAAGATCATTTGGATTTATTTATTGGACATTAATGTTAAAACTATTGTAATAATATATGTATATGTCTTGGTTTACTACGAATTATATCATAGAAGGTGTTATTTATTTCTGTAAATTAGGTATAGAAAAATTTTATAATAAAAATATAGATATGTCTACATATAATAAAATATCCTGAAATGTTTGTGAATCGTAGAGCAAGTTGTTTCCAATAAATTACATTTTTTATGGGATAAAATATGTGAATATGGCTCTGGAAATGTTATTCTAAGGGGAAATAACCCCAAAAATTCCATTAGTTAATAACTCGATAATCACCTAATGCATGAAAAAATGGTCTTGATTCAAACTGAGTTTCACACTCTCTCGGTACTTTGTTTGAAAAATTAACAAACTCTTTATGAACGTTTATAGAGTAATTATATTGATTTTTAAGTTATAAATTTTAGTTGAGAAATAACCATGGATAACCAAGATTGAAATGTATAGTATAAAATGTATGGATTATCATTTTATTTTTAGTTTATTTTTTTGTATTCTCATAGTTTTTCTATTTACCATATTTTTTGTTAGAGTATTCTCATCACAAAATTTGTTTTGGATTACATGAATGACTAAAATAATAATAAAAATAGTTGATGTTGTTATTATTATCCATTCATGAGATTCAAATATACTAAACTGCAAAAGTTACTCAAATTAATTCATGTATTAAAGGTTTATTAGAACTATTAAAACACCCCCTCACAACATGGTGGTTTAGATATCAATTGAAACATCATTCAAATAAATTATTACATCCCAGCTATATTACAACTCTTAGTTACTTTTTTTGGATTGAACCTTATCGAAAATATTGTATTACCTAATTGGATGGTGTGTTATGCTATATTAAGAATATATGGGTTATTGAAATATAAATCAAAAATAAACTATTAGGGGAGGGATGTTTCTCTTCACATCAAGAGTCATCATCTAATTCTATTCAAGTGTAAGGAAGAGGTTGATATTCATTTTTTATTTTCGTCTCATGTGTTGATATAATTTTCTTATGAGAAATCATAATAAAATTATTGAAATATAGGAGTGAATGATAATTTACGATATTCCCTTTGGGAGGGATTATATTTATGTTTTCCCCAAAGAGTGTCATGGTCCAACTCCATATAAAGAGGTTGAGTTCTCAATGAATATTATACTTGGATATCTACACATATCCCTGAAACCTTGGAGAGTGCTCAACATTGAGTTATAAATTATATTTGTGTCGTTACAATAAAATAATGAAAAGGGTTTTATATTCCGGAGTGATTCACCATAGGTCTCACCAGTCCTCTTTATCAAGAAAAAGGATGGGTCAATATGACATTACATTTATTATTGTGAACTCGAGAAACTCACATAAAAACAAGTATCCACATCCACGGATAGATGACATCTTCTATCAACATTGTGGAGCTCTATATTTCTTTAAGGTGGACAATTAGTAATGATATAACTAATTAAAGGTAAATAAGGGAAGATATTACCAAGATTATATTTTGAAGAAGGTATGAAAACTATGGGTTCAACGTATTGACATTCAGACTCACTATTGATCCAAAAATATTTTTGGACATAATAAATATATTATTCAGAGATTAAATAAAAAAAATTGGTAGTTCTTATATATTATATTTATATATATTCTAAAATTAAGTATGAGCATGGTGTGAATTTGAATACTATTCTAATGACATTGTGAAAGCACAAACATTATGCAATGTATCGTAAATGTGAGTTCTCAATTAAGGATGTGTCATTCATTGGGAATGTTATCACCACTAAAGTGATACATGTGGACCCTTTTATGGAACATGTAGCTAAGGATTACCCAATACCAACAACTATAATAGATATGAAAATATTCCTTGCACTATCTAGGGATTATCAATTATATTTTAGAAACTTATCATAATTAAGAAACTAAGTAACCAAGATTACATTGAAGGGTGCATGTAAAGACTCTAAAATTCCATGTAATTTATTTTTAATTAAATTGGAATTTTTCAAGTCCGCAAAAATTGAGGTCTCGTGATTCTGAGGCCCAGTGTTCCTGGAATAAATTTCTGAACATCTTTTCGGGTACCTTTAGTAAATGTGCATGTGGGTTTTGGTAACTTTTAAACCGGTGCTCGGAATTAAAATATGAGGGCACTGTTAAACTCCAAGTTCCAATATTTTCTTTAGGAGGCGATCACCTCGACCGCAGTAGGTCGAGGGTGAAAAATATAATTTGGTTATTTCATGCAAATAGATATAAAATAAAATAAACATCTATTTTATTTTTGTTGAAACCCCCCGGATGTGAATATTGTGGAGGTGTGGACCAAAAGAGTTTTATCCTCCAAATTGAATACTCGGTTGTAATGCCCCGACCCGAGTTACCTACGGTCAGTGGATTTTTACATAACATTGACAAGATTACAAGGAATCAAGTCCCGAAGGACCGATCGGTTTAGTAATCTTTGAAAATAGATTACATACATGATGTTAAACATTAACACTTGAAAATAAAAACAACTGTATTGTATTCCATTATAAATTTACATGCCTCCGATATTATTCTTCCAAGTCACTCAAAACTCGCTTCTTAATATACATTGAAAATAAAACATAAGAAAGGGTGATCTCAGATGCTTAGTAAGGGTAAATAATTTAGTGGAAGCAATAAACTTTTAAGGCATGATTTGTAATAAAAAAACAGCCATTTAAACATAAACATTAACATAATATGGATAAAATAAATCAAACACTACAATTTAAAAATTCATATTGATATTCTAATACTTTAATAATAACTTGTGATAACTAATTTCATAATTAGGTAATGTATAGTACCAGACATTAATTGTTGTTTCAAGGCCTCATGCTCGGACCTGTCTGCTAAATTTTACTGGACCCAATCCTACAGAGCCTCTCTAGCCGGACTCCATCCCGAAGAGCCTCTATAACCAGAAACCAACCTAAAGAGCCTTTGTAATCAAACTCCAACCGAGAGGGTCTCCAGTAACCGGACCCCAACCTAGAGGTCATACGTGTAAAGACCTAGAAATTTCAAGGAAAATTCTTTTTTTAAATACTTTGGAATTTTCGAATATGTGGCTTTTGACGGCACTTTATTCCGAGCCCCGGTGTTCCCGGAATCAACATTTGAAGTTTGCTCGGGTACGTTCAGTGAATGAACGAGTGAGTTTTTCTATCATTTGAACTGCTGCCTAGATTTAAAACTTGAGGGCACCGATGAACTCACAATGCCAGTAATTGGTTAAGAGGACCTTTACTGAAGATTCATTTTCTCTGGAGGAGAAGTTAAAAATTTGTGGATTAAATGAGAAGTGAATAAAATTGTGGGACAATTATATTTTTATATCTAATGTAGTTTTATCCTACATGGGGGAGTTAGCGTGGGACCCAGTAGCACCTAACTACCCTTGTGATGATAAATGTGAGGTGGGGCCCATATGAGCCCCAACCCTTCACATTCCCTAAAAATCCTTAAACTCCCCTCGTAATTTTGTAAACTCATCATTACTTGTGAAACACTTCCACCTCATCTCTCTCTCCCTCTTAACTCTTCCCACAGACCTTAATCAATTAATTGACCCACTTCAATTAATTTATTAAGTGTTTTTTAATATAAATTTTTGAATTCATGGTGTGATTAAATAAAATAAGGAGAAGCCTTATTTTATTTTTGGTTGGCTTGTTGTGTAGAGATTTTGGGGAGAGAGCTCTTCAGTTTCGAAGAATGCTTCATCTTCTTCGTTGAAGAACTCCAACTCTCCGACGAAGAACATCAAATCGGAGATCCCGGATTCTCTATCCCCTTATTACTTCGTGACATGTGAGGAGACACCGACGCGAGATCTCCCCAACGACGTCTCGCCTTATAATATTATCTCTGTGACAAAAGGGGTGATGCCACATCCTCCTCAGGTGCACTCCGTTGTCACTTACAGATCCTCACCTCGCGACGTCGTCTTTCGCGACACCGAAGTTCAATGTCATTTGTTGAGATAGGGGTGTGTTTTTATTTTATCAATGATAGAATCTTTTTTCCTTCGTGTTTTGTTCTCTTTAACCGCCTAATGCCGAACTAATCTAGAGAGACCGGGCCAAACTAACACGGTCTGAATCCTCCGCCAATTTTGTGATTGTTGTTGGTTCTTTGTGTTCTTCATGGGTGACGATCAAGGGATCGTTACAAGTTCATTAAGTGACGCAACGATCCCAAATTAAAGACTCATCATCAAGGTAACATAGTGGAGTTGTGTCGACATTAGCGGGCGATGGTTCGGACCGGAACGGGATGGACCGTTCCTCGACCGTTATTCGAGTTAGAATTCAAAACATTTTTTCGGAGGCGATAGGAAGCCCGATAATGCCAGAATCGACTTCGGGATAATGGGGTGTCCTAGAATCTGAAGTTTCGTGATGAACGAACGATCAGAATGAAGAACCGACAACAAGGGAGGCGCGCTGGCCAAAGGCGTTGTTTCTGGAAAATTCCAAACTACACAGCGTGTACTTCTAGAGAACATGCAATGTAATGCAGGCATTCTACTGCTAGGGTTTTGGACATCAGACGACTAACACACGGTTTGTGACCTCTGTCACGCGGCGTGTACTCCCCACACAGCAAGGAGGTGGTGGCTACGTGAGGCTCAGTGTGTAACCTAGGAATACATGGACACAGTGTGCAGTACATGGTCATGTACTCTACAACACAGCCAGACATGGAAAAATGGTCCGGGATAACTCGTGTACCAATTACACGGGTTGGAGAAAACGGGTTGGGGCCGTGTACGGGCACATGTCCAGCATACACGGAGCCAACCCCAGATGTTTGGACACAGTGTGTAACCATACCACAGACCGTGTACATACTTTTTACACAAACAGCCCTTCAACACGAGTTGTGGTACACGAACATTACCCGGGGACTGAAGACTCGACGTGTAACCAAACCATACGTCGTGTACTTGCTTTGGTCACAAACTGCCCTTCGACATGGTTCGTGGTACACGAGCAGTACCTGAGGTCTGAAGACACCGCGTGTAACCATACCAACACTAAGTGTACATTTTGGAAAATAGCTTGGTCATCTTGTACTCAGTGTCCTGGACACATTTGTTTTGTTTATCCCCCTATTACGTGGAGGACTGTATGCATACATCAACTATGGACTTCGTGATAGTTGATGTATCGACCCCCTTGGCTCGTCGAGCGAACCCTCCGGGAATCGAGCGTGCTGTGTGCCGGAAACCTAGAGCTGGCTAAGACTGTGATGACTACCGTGCCAGGATCTTCCATGGGTTCGATGACAAAGAGGATTGTACTTGGATCCTACGTGGGTTCGACAGTGATGAAGATTGTACTTGGATCCTATGAGGGTTCGATAGCGATGGTTACTGTACTTGTATCATACATGGGTTCGGAAACGATGAGTTCTGTACTTGGATCCTTTGTGGGTTCGGCAAAGGAGATGATTCAGAGGCTACATCTAATCATCTCCACCACTATTCGTGAGTAGTATACCTATGTGAGACGAGTCTTGACTTAAATATTTATCATCGATGTGATTGTCTTGATTTCCTGTGTGGACTGGGTTGTGATTTCTTGTGTGGACTTGGTTGTTCATGGGCTCGTGAGTTGGAGCCAAACTTGAATTGCTGAATTTGGTATATTCATTGGCATATACCTAAGTAGAGTTGGTTGATACTTTGTGTTTGTATCTTTCCTTTTTGGTTTATCCTTCGTGGATTCTGAGAGACCTTTGGGGGTCTCGGGGTCGCTACTAAGTATTGTATACTCACCCCTTCACGGGCTATGCCCACACTATGTTGTGTTGGATACAGATGACGGACAGCACTGATCGAGGTGGAGGCTTTGGAGATGGACGATACCCGGAGGTGGATCACTTGGAGGGACGTACACGGAGTGGACGACTGGACCCGAGGAGCCGAGGAGACTATCTATACCCATCCTTCAGGTGGGATTTCTAGAGGACGACTCAATGTGGTTGTTTTACTTTACCATTATTGTACATTCTTTTTCGATGTATTGTACCCTCAACTGTGTTTGTATACTGGCCAATTTACTTTTCAACACTTACTTTGTACCTAGTTTTACTGAGTGCTTACTTAACTTGCGTACAATGTTGTGTTTGTTTAATTTTATAAAGGAAATGCCTTCCCTTTTTACCAGGGTTTACGCCTTTGGTGCTAGTCACCAGCCCCTCGCCTATGGAAGTCGGGCTTGGGGTAGTCACGGCACGGGCCCCGAGGACGGGTCGTGAGAAATTGGAATTAGAGGATTTGGTTCTACAGTAGAACTCAGGACTCTGATAATTTATTCTCTGTGAAGCAATAGTGTTATGAATATGGAGTGTGGTTTTCAGTCCACAGAGTCCAGTGTTGGTGCGGCGGCCGACGTATCCATACACTAGGACCCTGACATCCGATTTCCGACTTAATGCTCGAAAACACTGATTTCATGTCTGTCTCAAAAGTTTTCTTTGTGATAAATTTGTATTAGATCACCAGATATAATTTTTGACCGTGGCACCCTTGTTTCTTTTCAGGATGGCCCCATGAAGGCAACCAGCTAGGGATCTGAGCATTGTGCAAGTTGGCAGCCCACCGAGCGACGAGTCCTCGATGCAGGGCCCCATTACAGTGTAGGCACTAGCAGTACCTCTACTCGCTGGGCAACAGATACCAACGGTCCCAGCAGCGGAGAGTGCACGTTTCCTGAGTGCGCTGCACGAGTTTCAGCGACAGAGGCCACCCAGGTTCCACAGATAGACGGACCCTCAGGCAGCCGAGGATAGGCTGGAGGCTATTGTCAAAGTCTTCAAATTGGTAGGGACACCAGTAGATCATATGGTGATCCTTTTCATGAGTCTCCTACACACAGCAGTAGGTAGATGGTGGATCCTAATGCTTCAGGTAGACGATGAGGCATCTCTTCTTTGAACGGACTTCGAGATCCTCTTCCGCTCGGAGATCATTCCAGCCACCCTCCGTGCGGTTTACATCCAGGAGATACTACAGCTACGGCATGGCAATATAACTGTAGCCGAGTACTCGGCAAGATTTACCGACCTCTCACACGACTCCATAGACATCGTACGGGACCCATTCTACCAGGCTCGGACCTTCGAGCAGGGACCGAGGCATGAGATCAGGGCTTCTATGATCTCGCTCATCAATCCAACACAGGCAGGAGTACTGGAGAGATCCCTTTTTGTGGAGATCTTTCTTGCTGAACCTACACCAGCAGCGAGACCTTCCACTGGGCTGCACGTAGTGGAGTCTTCAGCAGCTGGCAGCAGACAGATGTCGCAGAGGTCTAAGTGGACCAGGACATCAGGTGGGCGACCCCAGGATACTAGTTCGGAGGTGCTGGGCACATGTAGCAGAGCCAGTCATACGAGAGGAAGGCAGTGTTATGCATGGGGCGGGCAGGGCCACGTGGCTCATGATTGCCTGACCCTCTATGCAGAGGAGCAGCAGACAGTTGGGGGACCACCTAGGCAGAGGCAGAGGTTCGACCGTGGCGGTCTGCAGGGAGTAGGTGGACAGGGCAGAGGAGCTGGTCGAGCAGTAGTTGGTGGATGACGCTTCGAGGCTCTTCCACCACCACCACCAAGAGGACCACTCCGACCTCAGGAAGCTGGCAGACAGGGGCATACTCATCTTCATGCAGTCAAGGCCTACGACCACGGAGCACCTGAGATGATTCGAGGTGCTATTTGTGTCTACTCCACCCTTTCTGCAGTTATTATAGATACAAGGGCGGGTCATTATTTTATTGGCACTTCCCTTGTTCGGAGCTCGGAGATCCCGACGGAGCCGTTGGCTCAATCCTTACTGCTAGAAACTTCTACGAGAGTAGACTTGATGATTACGCACTGGTTCCAGAAGATTGATCTTACTCTAGGAGGTGATAGTTGTGGCAGGGATCTTCTTGTAGCGATGTCGACGCCTTACGATGACATCTTGGGTATGGACTGGTTGCCTACAGTCCATGCTTAGATTGACTGCATTAGGTGCAAATTTCGGTGTGTCTGCCCATATGGGAGCAGGTTCACCTTCACAGGCAAGAAGGGAGCCGTTGCAGCACTGTATGGACTAACGGAGTGGAGAGGGCATCCGATCAAACATCAGTCGGCTAATCTCATCCTCAGAGTGGTTCATGTGCGGTGTCTGAGTTTTCTTGTTGTGCTGGATTAGTATGCAGACGTTTTCCTTGATGACATTCCAGGACTACCACCTCACAGAGAGGTAGACTTCTACATTTACATGTACCCCAGGACAGCCCCGATATCTAATCCAGCATATCGGATGGCTCTCGTCGAGCATCGTGAGCTGTGGGTACAGCTGGAGGACTTACATGGAAAGGGATTCATCCGACCCAGTGTGTAACCCTGGGCTTCTCTGCTTTTATTCGGCAAGAAGGTGGATGGGAGCTTAGGACTATGTGTCGACAATTGTCGCCTGAATCAGGTGACCATAAAGAACATGTATCCACTCTGGAGGATTGATGACCTCTTTGATTAGCTCTAGAGAGAACGATGGTTATCGAAGATAGACCTCAGGTCAGGTTATCATCAGCTCAGAGTTCGAGATGAGGATGTGCAGAAGACGGCCTTCAGGTGTCGGTATAGCCACTATGATTTTTTGGTTATGCCTTTTGGCGTATCGAATGCACCAGCAGTGTTCATGAGCCTCATGAACAAGATCTTCCAGCCTTACCTCGATTTTTTGTAGTGTTCATTGATGACATACTGATTTACTCGACTGCTGAGGAGGAGCATGCTTACCACTTGCGGGTTGTACTAGACACACTCCTAGAGCACCAGCTTCATGGTAACCCCTCGAAGTTCCTGTTATGGTTTCAAGAGGTTCCCATCTTGGGGAAGGTCATCTCAGAGGCAGGAGTGGTTGTGGATCTTGCGAAGATCGAGGCAGTACTTGATTGGGAGCCACCCAGGAGCATGACGGAGGTGCAGAGTTTCCTAGGTCTGGCTAGGTACTATTGGAGATTTGTGCCAGACTTCTCCAGATTTTCATCATTGCTTTTAGCTTTAACGAAGAAGGAAAACCCCTTAATGTGGTCAGATAGATGACAGTAGAGCTTCCAGAAGCTGACATAGAGATTGACCAGTGCGTTGATCTTGAGACATCCAGAGGAGGGCGTAGGGTACGTAGTTTACTACGATGGTTCAGGGAACCGACTCGGGTGTGTCCTGATGCAGGAGCAGGCAGTGATCGCGTATGGTTCACTACAGTTGAGGCAGTACGAGTAGAACTACACTACCCATGACCTGGAGTTAGCATCAGTGGTCTTCGCCTTGAAGATGTGGAGACACTATCTGATGGGAGAGCGCTTTACAGTCTACTATGACCACCAGAGTATCAGGTACATCTTCTCGCTAAAGTATGTGAACCGGGATAGTGGAGATGGCTTCAGTTCCTCCAGGTCTATGACTTTGAGATAGTCTATACACCTGGGAAGAGGAACGTAGTAGCTGAGGCTCTCACCATGAGATCAGGCATTCAGCTACTTGGAGAGGTGACAGAGCAGTTAGTCGCTTTGCATATATCATTCATGTATAGATAGGGAGCAGCCTTCCTACAGTCACTCACAGTCACTCCTCTACTACATAAGCGGGTTAAAGAGGCACAACATGGGGATGTTGACTATGAGACGCTACATGCATAAATATCCACCGGACAGGCACCAGATGGATTATCTGTAGGAGGAGAGGACGTCATCCTCTTCAGGGGACGTACCGTGGTACCAGTTGGAATGCAGGAGGAAGTGATGATGGAGTTTCACACGTCCCCTCTTGCGGTACATCTAGGTGTGGTGGAGATGTACTAGGATCTTAGACGACAGCACTGGGGGCCAGGTATGAAGAAGGTTGCGGCAGATTTCATTTCATGATGCCTCTCCTACCAGTAGGTGAAGGCGGAGCACGAGGTTTCATCCGGCTTGGTGTAGACCTTAGAGGTCCCGGAGTGGAAGTGGGATGGGATATCCAGGGATTTCATGACGGGGCTTCTACATACATCCAGAGGACATGACTCCATCTGGGTGTTTGTCGACCAACTCACCAAGTCGGCCCACTTCCTACCTATCAGAGAGCATGACACAATATAGATCTTGGGATGCCTTTACGTTCAAGAGATTGTACGACTTCATGGTGTTCCATCGTCTATCTTCTCCGATCGAGATTCTCGCTTTAATTCCCGGCTTTGGAAGGGGTTTCAGGAGGAATTTGAGACGCAGTTATGCATAAGCACTGCCTTTCATCCTGAGACTGATGGCCAGAGGAAGAGGACAATTCAGACACTTGAGGACATGCTCCATGCATGTGTCCTTGAATTTTGTTATAACTGGGAGGATCACTTACACTTGGTGGAGTTTTTGTACAACAACAGCTACCACTCCACCATCGGGATGGCACCATATGAGGCACTGTATGGCTAACCATGTAGATCACCTCTGTGTTGGACTGACCCTGGGGAGTCATCACTCGTAGGACTAGAGATGGTCCAATCTATGACGCAGAAGGTGCAAATCATCAATGATAAGATGAGGACTGCACAGAGTAGACCTGATTCCTATGCTGAGAGGAGGAGGGGACCATTAGAGTTCGAGGATGGAGACCATGTTTTCTTACGGGTCTCACCTCGACACAGATTAAGGAGATTTGGCCAGGGCACAAGTTATCTCCACGCTTCATTGGACAATTTCAGGTACTCAGCAGGGTAGGTGAGGTGGCTTATCGCCTGGGCCTTCTACCTTAGTTGCACAGGGTGCATGACATCATCCATGTATCTCAGCTGAGGAGATACGTGCATGGCCCGATGCATATCATCAACCACGGGGAGCTGGACATTGACGATAGGGCTACATTCACAGAAGTCCCGGTGGAGATTGAGGATCGACATGATCGGGACCTACATGGAAGGTCGATTCCTCTGGTCTGCATACATTGGAAGCATAGGAACCTCTAGAAGAGCACATGGGAGCGGGAGGCTCAGATGCATGATCAGTACCCTAATTTGTTTTTCAAGATTATGATATATATTTACAGGGGCGTAAATCCCTAAGGTGGGAGTAATTTAAAGACCTGGAAATTTCAAGCAAATTTTTTATCTTAATACATTGTAATTTAGCGAGTCTGTATCCTCTGACGACACTTGATCCTGAGGCCCGGTGTGCCCAGAATCAATTTCTAAAGTTTAGCTCAAGTACGTTTAGTGAACAAACAAGCGGGTTTTTCTATCTTTTGAAACGGTGCCCAAAATTGAAATCTGAGGGCACCTATTACTCTCAAAACTAGTAATTTCTTAAGAGGGCCTTTACCAAAGATGTGTTTTCTCAGGAGGAGAAGTTAACAATTTTTCTATTAAATGAGAAGTGAATAAAATTGTGGGACAATTTTATTTTTATATCTAAGGTAGTTTTATCCTACATATGGGAGTTAGGGTGGGACCCAATAGCACCTAACTACCCATCTGAGGATAAATGTGACGCGGGGCCCATATGAGCCCCAACCCTTCTCATTCCCTAAAAGTCATTAAACCCCCTATTAATTTTATAAACTCCTCATTACTTGTGAATACATTCAACCTCCTCTCTCTCTCCCTCTTAACTCTTTCCAACACACATTAATAAATTAATTGAACCACTTCAGTTAATTAATTAAGTGTTTTGAAATTTAAATTTTTGAATGCATGGCATGATTAAATAAAATAAGGAGAAGCCTTATTTTATTTTTGGTGGGCTTGTTGTGTGGAGATTTTGGGGAGAGATTTCTTGAGTTTCGAATAACGCTTCGTCTCCTTCATTGATGAACACCAACTCTCTGATGAAGAAAATCGACTCAGAGACCCCTGATCCTCTATCCCCTTATTCCTCCTTAACATGGGAGGAGACACCGACGCGAGATCTCGCCAACGATGTCTCGCATTATAATATTCTCTCCATGACAAAAGGGGTGACACCACTTCCTCCTCATGTGCACTCTGTCGTCGCTTACGGAAACTCACCCAGTGATGCCGTCTTCCGTGATGCTGACGTTCTACATCATTTGTTGAGCTAGGGGTGTGTTTTGATTGGATCAATGATTGAATCTTATTTCATTCTTGTGTTTTTCTCTTTAACTACCTACTGCCGAACTAATGTGGAGTGACATGGACAAACTAACACGGTCCGAATCCTCCGCCAATTTTGTGATTGTTGGCGGTTCATTGTGTTCTTAATTGGTCAAGAACAACAGATCGTTACAAGTTCATTAAGTGATGAAAAAATCCAAAATTAAAGGCTCATTATCACGGTAACCTAGCAATGGTGCGACGACAATAGCGGGCGACGGTTCGGATCGGAACAGGATGGACCGTTCATCATCCGTTCTTCGAGCGAGAATTCAAAACGTGTTTTCGGAGCTAATCAGAAGCCCGAGAACACCGAAATCGAATTTGGGACAATGGGGCGACCTAGAATCTGATGTTTCGTGATGAACGAACGATCAGAATGAAGAACCGACAACAAGGGAGGAGTGCTGGCCAGAGGCTTTGTTTCTGGAAAATTCCAGACTACACAGCGTGTACTCCTAGAGAACACGCTCTGTTGTGCGGGCATTCTGCGACAAGGGTTTCAAACGTCAGACGACTAACACATGGCTTGTGACCTATGTCACATGGTGTGTACTCTCCACACAGCAAGGAGGTGGTATCTATGCGAGACTCAGTGTGTAACCCGGGAATACATGGACACGGTGTGGAGTACACGGGCATGTACTCCACCACATGGACAGACATGTCCAATGGTGCTGGCTAACCCATGTACCAATTAAAAGGGTTGGAGAACATGGGTTGAGGCCGTGTGCGGGCACATGGATGGCGTACAAGGAGCTGACCCCAGATTTTTGGACACGGCGTGTAACCATACCACAAATCGTGTACATACTTTTTACCCGAACATCCCTTCGACACGGGCTGTAGTACACGGACAGTACACGGGGACTAAAGACATGGCGCGTGACCATACCACATGTTGTGTACTTACTTTTTTTCATGAACAACCCTTCGACATGGGATGTGGTACACGATCATTACCTGAGTTCTGAAGACACGGTGTGTAACCATACCAACACACCGTGTACTTTTTGGAAAATGGCTTGGTCATCTTGTACTTAGTTTCATGGACACATTTGTTTGCTTTATCCCCCTATGACGTTGTGGACCATCAGGATATATCAAATCTGGACATTGTGATAGTTGATGTATCAACCCCCTTGGCTCATGGAGCGGATCCTCCTGGAATTGAGCGTGTTATGTGCAGGAACCCTAGAGCTGGTTGGGACTGCGACAACTACTGTGTCAGGATCCTCTGTGGGTTCAACGATGAGTAAGACTATACATGGATCCTATGTGGGTTCGTCAGAGATGACGACTATACGTGGATCCTACGTGGGTTTGGCAGCGATGGTTACTGTACTTGGATCCTACGTGGGTTCGTCAACGTCGACTTCTGTACTTGGATCCTACATGGGTTCGGTAGAGGAGATGATTCAGAGGCTACATCTAATCGTCTCCACCCATATTCATGAGTATTATACCTGTGTGAGCTGGATCTTGACTTCAAGATTTATCATCGATGTGATTGACTTTCTTTCCTGTGTGGACTGTGTTGTGTTTTCCTGTGTGGACTAGGTTGTACTTAGGCTCGTGAGTTGGAGCCGAACTGGAATTGATGACTTACGTATATGTATGGGCATATACCTAAGTAGAGTTGGTTGATACTTTGTGTTTGTGTATTTCAATCTTGGTTTATCATTCGTGGATTCCGAGAGACCTTAGGGTGTCTCAGGGTCCCTACTGAGTATCGTATACTCACCCCTGCACGGGCTATGCCCGCACTACGTTGTGTTGGATGCAGACGATGGATAGAACTTATCGAGGTGGATGCTTGTGGAGCTGGACGATACCTGGAGGTGGATTGCATGGAGGGACATACACGGAGCAGACGACCAGACTCGAGGAGATGAGGAGACTATCTCTACCCACCCTTCAGGTGGGATTTCCGGAGGACGACTCGGTGTTGCTGTTTTACTTTACTGTTGTTGTACTTTCTTTTCAATTGTATTGTACCTTCAGTTGGGTTTGTATACTGGCCCATTTAATTTTCAGCACTTAATTTATACCCATTTTTACTTAGTTCTTACTTCACTGGTGTACTCTATTTTTTTTCTTTAAATTTTTAAAGGAAATGTCTTCCCTTTTTACCGAGATTTATGCCTTTGGTGCTAGTCGCCAGCCCCTGGCCTATGGAAGGTGGACATGGGGTAGTCACGGCACAGGCATTGAGGTTGGGTCGTGAAATTACGTTTACCGGTCCCCATCCCAGAATATACTAGTCTATACAGTCATCATGAGAAAAGGTTGAAATATAATATAAATATCTGTATTAAAACTAGAATACAAAATGTCAATACTTTATCCATAAACCATGAATGGTATAAAAATAACACATCCACAGTCAAACATATCACAAAGCATTCAATACAATATGTAATATTTGTATCAAAATAAATCAACTTCAAACAAGTTTAAAATACCTCAATGGATGTTGACATAGATGAAAATGATCAGTAAAATGATTTGAGAGAAATGCCTCTTTTTCATGAAATCGTTTATAATTCTCAAAATTTATAAATGTAGTAATTTAAAATGGATTTTTGAATCAAAGTATCCCATACCACTTTGAAACTTTTAAAAATAAATATATTTTCAAAACATTCATGTCCATATAAATAAATACTTAAAATAATTTGGAAAACATGGACATTAATTAAAAGGGTTTATAATGATAAATCATTAAAACATTAGAAATGATTATATAGTTAAATAGACCCTACCATAAAACCATAAAATATTACATTTGAAATAATTTATTTAATATATAGTTATCAATGACAAGTATGTCCCAGAAAATACTTACAGATGAACTATCTCGGATAATAATGAGATTGAGTAAATAACCCTTACTTCGAAGTAATTAATCAAGTCGTATGAAAAATAGTCAATAACCACCAAATTAATCACATAATCTCATGAATATAAAAATAATAATGATAATATATATCAAATGTATGTACACAATACACCACATGAAAAAAATAAGTGGTGAACAATGGAAATCTCATGGAATTAAAAGTGAGATAAGAAATCTGTTACCACGTGTCCAACTTGACTCGCTCGTATGTTACTTGTTCCTCCTGAATAAAAAACATAAGTTAATTTCTAATTGAATAATAATATTTCCATGTTATTTATTTATTCTATATCACTTATTACCTTGCTATAACAATTAGTTAATTATTTGAGTTCATATTGGACATTTGGTCGATATTCGGAACATCGGCCAAAAATGAACTTGTTATATTTATAAATTGTCCATGTGGTCAAAGGTAAATTATCAATAGAATGATAATACTCATTTATATTTCATATATATCATATATTTATAGTATATATATTTATTTATAACAGTACATAACATTTTTAGATAAGAAATGAAATGCATCGTTCATGGAGACGCTAAGTCATGCGTATGCATGAACGCTAATTCCATTTCTATTCTATATTTTAATGGAATCAAAAATCATTATACATAGGTATAGTATAATTCCAGTGTAATATCATTTATAATATCATTAATTCCATACTTTATAAGTCCCACATAAGTCATTAACGAGTTATATCACTTTGAGGGGAGGTAATCCGCACTTCCTCAAATGAAATTATCATGTTTTACCCATAATGGAAGCCATAAAGGTATGATATAAATGGAAAATTCATAATATCAAATAAAAAACTAAAAATATTTATATATCAAATATAAATTCAGTTCCATATTAATGGCCACCGTGAGAGGCGTTAGGAGATAGTTTAACAATTATCGTTTCGTGAGGCGTTAGTTTTCCAACCACAAAAATAGTATGTTCTTCACACATTAGATAGAAGTGTGTGTAAGTGATGTTCGAATCCTTATCACAAAAACATCTTAGTATATTTATTGTACTAGGATTTTCATAAAATAAAGGAATAAAAAGAGTTTAAGGGGTTGGGGAAGTAAAATAAAACAAAATTAAAGAAAAGAATTTAAGAGAAATCATTACCTTTAATTTCGGTAACATCATTCTGTTTGAACCAAAAGAAAATTTTTAAGAGACTTCCATAAAGGTAAGGATTCTAGGTGTATGATAAGGATCTTTAGAGCATATTTGGGCATGGTTTTGATGATCTATGGAGATTTAGAGGTGTATTGAATGGGTTAGAAGTTGTATCCTTTTATAAGATGGAGGAGGTGCTCTTTTGGAATGTGTTAAAATAAAAAATATATATATAATGATATTCAGTTTATAAAGGTACAAAACTAATTAAAGTCTAATATAGGAAGACTCAAGGTTGAAATAAAATCATCAAATAATAATTGGTTAGTTTTTTTATATAAATATCATATTAATAATCTTATTTATTTAAATCAATAATTAATGAGGTAAATACTACATCATTGTGGTGTCGTAAATTATTTAATTTATATTATGTCTAAATATTTTAAAAAAATACTATAATGTATGAAATATATTTATATTTCCAATTAATATTTATATTTGAAATTATGACTTACATAACCCCATGTAAAAATTGATTTACTAAATGATATTTGTTTTCATCATTTTTTTCATTTACATTAAGTTAATTAAAATAGTGTCATTATCATTCATAAGTGGCTCCATGGGGTCCCAAAATCAAACCAAGGATTCTCATGGTTGGCCATTACTCAACCAATAAGGTTAGGACATGTGTTAAGATAATTGTATATTATTATAATATTTTGTTACCTTGAATTACCCTATTTACCTTTAACCGCGGTAAATAACAGTCAAAAGTTACTATTCGCAGAAAATAATTTTCATCTTATTGAACCATATTTTACTTACTGATGTTAACCATGTCTCTCAGATTTTTTAAATTTAACTCATAGAAGCGGTAAAATTATATTTTATGAAAATTTTCAAATGCTCCTAGAAGGTGGGTAAAAGACGTTAAAAAGTTCAATAAAATTTTTATATATCTAAAATTGTTAAACAATGACTCCAATGAATTATATTGAACATATATTGGTATTATGTATCTATTTTGACCTAAAATAAATTTAAATAAAATAAATAATTATTTTAATTAAATGTCGTTTTTAACCAATAACTCTGTGTTTTTTACTATTTATCAAAAATTGATTGCTTTCATAAAAATACCTAAATTTCACCCCAAGATAATTTTGATGCTCTGAATTAAAAAATTAATTCTATTTTATCAAATTAAAAAAATAGAATTTTATTTTATTAATTTAATTTTAATTTCTATTGTTAAAACCAAAACGCGTGTTTTTAAGAAATAATAACTAACAAAAGATTGATACATGATTATGTTCTATTTCAAAGTGAAATTATTTCCAATGAAAAACATTGGATTATATGGTAAAAATATAATCTGTTATACTTCCAAACCATTAATATTTATAATTTAACACTACAAATTATTTTGATTAAAAAAGTGGTTTTCAGATAAAATATAGTATTTTTCACTATTTATCCAAATATAAAGGTTATCAGGAAAACACCAAAAAAAATTGAAACTAAATTATAATTTCATTATTACAATGAATAATTTGATTTTGTAAAATTGAATATATAAATATTTCAAATATTGGATTTAAAAAGGGTTCTCCATTAAAAGTAGGTAAAATTGCATTTTTTTAAATACTTCTTTTATCTGAAAAATATGAATTTTTTTTTCAATATGTCAAAGAAACAAATAATATGGATTCTATAATTATAAGGATTTTTTAAAGTTCAAAATTTATTTAATAATATTCTTAACCTCTTTTGAACAGCTAGTTTGGTTAGTGGTGGTGCCCTTGAACTCGGTGTTGCGTGTAGTGCATGTTATTTAATTACATAGAAAAAAAACATACTATGAAATCTTGTGGTGTTACATTCTTCCATACTTATATAAATATAATCCTCACAATTTGAAATTGCTCTTCTAAAATAAAAGTTTTAAAATAGAAAATACTTTTGTGGGAAAACCCACATCGGAAATTGGGTTAATAAAATTTAGTCTTAATAACTGTAAAAGGGGAATGAGAAAGTCACCACAAAATTATGATCTCGATTTGGTAAACATTGGTGGAAATTAGAGACATATAATTTCAGAAAAAACGCAAATATTTATAGGGAGTGATTGAGCCCATCATTCACAAAAAAAATTAGAATTGAGGGCCTCAAAGCCACAAATCTATGATGAATTAAAATATCATCTGTTCAACAAAACAAAAGGTATTATGATAACACATTTTTATATTTAATATCACTTACCTAATGTTTAAGAATTAATTTACTCATAGAATAAGAGAATAAAAAAATATATACTTGACATGTAGTGTTCCATCCTTTAATTAATTTCTACCATAAACTCATCTTTCACTCAAAAAGTAAATAGTACTTAAAAAATATTCTATTTATCCAATTTGTATTGGTTTTTTTTTTAAATGAATTTATTATTCATCTACCAGAACTTTTTAAAAAACTACATTATTCAACCTAGGACATAATGTTGGACAGTGGTAGTTGATACACACCTATCGCCCTTCGGTTGCGGGTTCAATTCTCGCAGCCCTGCTGGACGCGACGGGTTGCCGCCTGGCCTCTGAGTTGTCCTTTTTATGACAATCCAAAAACAATGTCAAACTAGACTTATCAAAAATAAATCCATCCAAACTCACAGTACTAAATTTATAAGTAAGGTAAACACAATGAAAATCCTTTTTTCCACATAATAACATGTGAACACATTCATGGCGTATTTTATTAAATCACTGCAACATCCTGAATTACCATAATAACTTATTTTTTAAATTTGTGATCACTTATTCTTTATAGAATACCGGATATATTCCTTATATACAAAAATTTTGAATTTTACAATTATGATGAAACAAACTAACAATTAATCAATTCCAAGGATGTCAAGAATATAAAATATAATTTATCCAAATCAACCATCTCTTTATTCCAAAATCACAACCTCATTATCAGGACCATATTACGGATTTCCTTTCCATCATCCATGTATTTTACAAAAGGTGTATCTTACTATTAATTTACTTTTCTTAGACCATATAATCTAAAATCCATAATAAAATAGTATTGCAGTACAATCATTATTTATCTCTATAATTCATATAACCAGTATATTGTTGATACAACACTCGAATGAATTTATTCTATAATAACAACAAAAGGAAAATAGTTATTCCTCTTTATCTGAGGTAATATCATAACATGATTATTATCCAATAGAATCATTTTTGGTATACTCTGATGGCTAGGAAAATGATTTACGTTGTGTCCCAATTCCTTACAGATGATACATTTTACATTTGAAACCTTTTTCTTAACCTTGTAATCACGTACATGGTGTCCTTTTTCATCACACTTATAAAAAACTCTCATTCCCTTCAAGAATTTACCATGGTGATTATTTCTAAATTTATCCCATATGGGAAAATCCTTCTTTCCTCTCATCCATTTATCCATATTTCTCTCAACAATTCTTTTCTTCTCTTGCTTCACTTCAAAGACATATGACTCAGAGAATTTGTTACTTATCTTATTAACACATGATATTACTTATTCATATGTTGGGAATACATGAGAGACAATTTCTCATATAAATGTTGGATTAATACCATGAATTATTTGATCCTTATTACTCTCTAGATCATACTTATTTATGGATTTCACATTTGTTCTGCTGGGAACCATTTCTATACAATGGAAAACACTAGGTAGGTTTATGAATTGAAATGAATAATTTAAACCTCTTGTAAAATACCTAAAGTAAATTGAATAGCTTATAGATATGATCCATAATCATAAAAATATTTTCTTTGAGGAGGTATATAATCTTAAATCCTTCATAATGATTTGTATGGAAAATTAGAATTATCCTATGAATAAACCACGGGAGTGTTGTAACCAAGAGTGCAGCAAGGCATGTTATCATGCATCGGTTCCCGTTCGAGTCTAGATCCAAGTGGTGTATTCATGTTTTACCCCTTAGTACATCTGTGCCAGATCATCCTCTAACTACTCGTATCTAGACACAGATTTATTTTATTGGAAAACTCTCAAAATATCAACATAACCAAAATTTAGGAAGTTCCTCTACACTAACCCTCAAATTCAATATTAGTGAAATTTTATCTAATTAGATTTTATCTAAATCTACTTTCCAAGGTTATTTCTAAACTTCATCTGATAACAACTATAATGTCCTGACCCCTGTTACCTATATTCGGTACATTATTACATATAATTGGCTTTATTACAAGGATTCAAATCCCGATGAACTGATCAGTTTAGCAGTATTGGAAAATAGATAAAATACATTAAGATCAATATTACAACTTGAAAAGAAAAACAAAAAAAATTATTCCATTAGAGACTTTAAATCCTCCTAGACTATGTCTGAAAGTCACTCATAAATAACTTCTTCATATCCTGGGAAAAAAATAAGAAAGGGTGACCTCATATGCTTTGTAAGGGTAAATAATTTCGTGGAAGCTATAAACATTTAAGGCATGATTTTTAATAAAACAACATCCTTTTAAACATAAACTTGAACATAATATAGAAAAAAATAATCAAATATCACCATTTAAATATGCACATGGATATTCTACTAGTCGAATAATCACTTGTAATAACTAATTTAATAATGAGTGAATGTATAGTACCATACATTAATTTCTATGTCAAGGCCTCGTGCCAGTAACTATGGGCTAACTGTAACCAGACCCAAACCCGGAGAGCCTCTGTAACCGGACACCATCCCGGAGAGCCTCTATAACTGGACTCTATCCCAGAGAGCCTTTATAACTAGACTCCAACCCGGAGGGTCTACTGTAATTAGAACCCAACCTGGAGGGATTACATTTAATGGTCCCCAACCTCAAACATACTTGTCCAATAGATTAATCATAAGAAAATGTTGAAATATAACATTAACATTCATATAAAACCTGGCATAACAAATGTCAATACTTTATCCATAAACCATGAACGGTATAAAAATAACACATCAACAGTCAAATATATCAAAAAACATTCAATACAATATGGAAGATTTTTATCATAATAAGTCAACTTCAAACAAATTTTAAATCCATTAATGGATGTTTACATAGATGAAAATGATCAGTAAAATTCTTTGAGAGAAATACACCTTTTCATTAAATCGTTTAAAATTCTAACAATTTATAAATGATCTCATTTAAAAGGTATTTTTGAATCAATGTTTCCCATAACACATTGAAACATTTTAAAATAATTATCATTTCAAAACATTCATTTCCATATAAATAAATCCTTAATATCATTTTCAAAACACGGACATTAATTTAAAGGGTTTAGAAAGATAAAACATTAAAACATTTAAAATGATGATCTAGTAAATTTGACCCTCCCATAAAACCTTAAAATATTCATTTTGAAATAAGTTTTATAAAATATGGGTATCTATAATAAATATGTCCCAAAAAATACTTACACATGAACTATGTCAGATAATAATGAGATTGCGTAAATAACCCTTACCTCATTGTAATCAATCTAGTCGATTGAACAATAACCAATAACCACGAAATGAATCATAGAATATCAAGAATATAATGAGAATCCTAATAATATATATCAAATGGTAGTACACAATACACCACATGAAATAAATAAGTGGTGAAGAATGGAAATCTCACGGAATTAAAAGTGAAATAAGAAACCCCTTACCACCTGTCTGACATGACTTGTTCATATATTCCTTGTTCATCATGAATAATAAACAGAAGTTAATTTATAATTTCTTAAACATATTTTATGTTTTATTATTCCTTTTATATCACTTATTATTTTTCTATAACAATTAGTTAATTTTTTGAGTTCATATCGGACATTTTGTCGATGTTTGAAACTTCATTAAAAAATGAACTTGTTATAATTATAAATTGTCCATGTGGTCAAAAGTCAATTATCTATAGAATGATATTACTAATTTAGATTTAGTATATATCGTATATTTCTAGTATATATATGTATTTAAAATAGTTCTTAACAGTTGGACATAAGAAATGAAATGAATCATTCATGGAGATCGTAAGCCGTATATACGTATGAACGCTACATTAATTTCAATTTATAATTTTAATAGAATTAAAACATAATTATACATAGGTATATTATAATTCCAGTAGAATATAATATATAATATCCTTAACTCATACTTTTAATTACAACAGAAGTCATTAATGAGTCTATCACTTTGAGGGGGTGGTAGTCCGCACTTCCTCAAATGAAATTATCGAATTTTACCCATAATGGAAACCATAAAGGATTGATATAAATGGAAAATACAGAATCAAAACATAAACATAAACATAATATATATATATATATATATCATATATAAATACAGTGCATGTTGGATATTGAATATAAAGATTATACACAAGAGGGGGTGAATTGTGTCTTTCTGATTTTTCGTTATCTCTACAATTGATGAGTTATGTCCTCTATGCTTTATCAGATTTGATCATGTAGTGGAAATAAATAAAAGAAGGGACACAAAGCTATATAGTGGTTTGGGGAACAGAAGGCCCCTAGTCCACTCCACCAACGCTAAACTCCACGAGCTTGATGATTTTCACTATCTGGTCCTCGTTTCAAAAGACCGGTCCACAACTGAATACAGGCAGTTGACACCTTTACAATCCAAGGAAAAACAGAGCCTTCTGGTTCAAACACGAACCTACACAGCGTAGAAGGAGAAAAAGGTTACTCAAGAATAAAAAGAACTTCAAAAATAAGTTTTCCAGTTGATCTTTACAATTGCTACAGAATGCAATTGACAGCAGATGGATCGTCGTCTCTAGAAATGTTGATTTTCAAAATAATGCAATTATGAGTTGATCCGGTTGCAGTAGATATAGAGATATACTTCACAACATCAGTAGTTTTAGATCCACAGTAGATATTCGATACAGAACAAGTGAATCTTCTATCAAGTTCCTTATTCATCTTAATTGAACAGAGCTTTGACGCTTCTTTTTGAATCAGTGGATCAACATGATTTTTTGCAGTCTCTGTTTTCCACAATTACAATATTGATCACCACTCTCCCATATATATATATATATATATATATATATTTTCTCAAAGATAACATATAGAATAAAGCAAAACATATATCCTGAACATTTAGATCCATAAAAGTCACCTTCTGATTCGCGATACTCAAAAATTTGAACATACAAAGTAGTTGTAGCTTCCCAGAAGACTCGGCATAAAAATATCCTTTTAATTCGATCTTTAATCAAAAAATAAAACAGTGTTGAATCGGTCAAAGTCATACTTTAAAAACACCATTAAATACGGCTTAAAATCCGCCTAATAATCAGCTTGCTGACCATTGTATAAAAATATCGCCTTTCAAAACATTCTGACGCCAAACGTAAGGTTGATGACATGGCCTCCAAACGTAGGGTTGATAACAAAGTCTTCAAACATAAGGTTCATAACGTAAGGTTGATCATAAACATAGGGTTGATCGTTTATAATTTTTCATCAAAACTCAAATGTACGGTAAAAGATCCATACTTTTACTTAATCCATACTTTTCTAAGAACGTATGGTTTTTCACAAAAGTAAGGTTCATGAACTATACTGTTGAGAAAAAAACTTAACGTTTAGTACCTACGTATGGTTCTCCTTCTATACTTTCCTGATAACCAAAACATAATTTCCCTCCTAACGTAAGGTTCTTCTTCCCTACTTTGCTAAAAACGTATGGTTGTTTAACTATATTTTTCTCTTATCTCAACAAGTATACATTCTTTTCATCCTTACGCTACGTTTATCCAGGTAGGGTATGAACAGTGATTCCAGGACTCGCTTAAAGAAGATTCTGAATAATTAAGGTATGAACAGTGATTCTAGGACGTGCTTAAAGCAGATTCTGAACAAGTAATAAATTCTTGTTATTTCATGAGTAAAATAAATTAATAAAGTCATGTAGAATAATAAATAAAATCATTAGAAAATAATTAAGGGTTTTTGTGAGCATCAAAATTATCATAAAGAGATAGAGTACTATTTTCAATAATCTCCCCTTTAAATAACATTAAATATTGTTGAAAACAATACTTTTCTCAACAATATCCCCCTCTTTGATGATCACAAATCCCAAAAGATAATAAAACAAATTAAATGAAATTAACTGTCAAAATGAAACATTATATTAATTTTTTTTTTAAAATTTTCTCCCCCTAAAAATAAAATAATATTTCTTTAGAAATAAAAGTTTCTAGTTTTACCCAAATTTCTCCCTCTGATCAAATAAGGGTTTTTTAAACTAAGGGATTTTAAAATAAATGTTGTGTTTATCCAAATTTCTCCCCCTTTTTGTGATATAAAAAAGAATGATAATTTATGGATTTGAATGCATTTAATGTTTCATTGAACTCTAGGTAAATGCTATTTTTAATTTTTTATAAATAATTAAATCTGGAGTACTAGAATATCTAAAATAAATACAGTAAAACAAATAGAAAGAATGAAATATATTTTCATTAAAAATGAAAAATAGATACAAGTATGATAAACACAGGAATCAAGGTTTGGGCAAGATAGGCAATAGGTTCTATCTCCTCTGGATTGCAGACTTGATTTCTATGAACTGTTCCCTGAGTCTCTTCATCATCCCATCTCCAAGTTTGATAATGAGCTCTCTGTTCTCTTGAGTCATATAATTATCCCCGATTAAATTGACTCTGAAAAACACATGCATCCTCTCTTCTTTTTCGATAATCACTGATAGCTTTTCTGACATATGATTTAAAATATTTCTAATTGATGGCTCACTAGAAGTCAGTTGATCCACGAATTTTTTTTGATTGTTCAGCAACACTGATAATGGAGCACTGTTACATTGAATATCTTGCAACCGGTCATTCATGTTTCTCATCGCGGCTTTGATGGATTGAAATCTTCAGATTAAATCAGGGGAAGTACTTGATCCACTAACAACACTATTTGCAACTAAAGCAAATTGGTTCTCCATAAAAAACTTCAGATCTGATAAATCAGTCTTCATAACCATTTTAGATTTTAAATTTTCAACTGCATTCATCATATCCTCTTTAAACATTTCAACTTCTTGCCTTCATACTGTACTCTCTTTTAACTTATGAAATCTCAATTTTTCAAAGGTTAAGGAATTTCTGAGAGTGACATTCTCAGAATCTAACTGAGACACCTTTTTGTATAGTTCTTCAACTTCTTTCATCCTTGAATCAGAGGAACCATGTGCTTGATTCGCATTCTCAGGCTATGGACGATGCAGTAGTACCAAAGGTAATGATTCAGCATTAGATTTATCTTTTTCTTTGTCATGGGTAGGTTGGTCCATAGATTTTTCCTTAGAGTCTGCAGACTCCTCCAAAGAAAAATCCTCTTGAATTACTTCTGTGTGAGCTTCAGAAGCATGCTCTCCACAAAAATCAGCATCTTGTCCTTCCACTAGATTTTCGAGAACAACATTTTCAAGAGTTTCCTGAGGTCTGGCCACTTCCTCACCAGGCACTGCCTATTTATCTTGGTCCAGTTGAAGTTTAACTTCAACATCAGCTACAATATGTTCCGGATTTTCCCTTTGAGATTCTTCTTGAGCTCTTGATCCCTCTACAGGTGTTGTCCTTTCACTGACAACTTACATAGTCTTATGAATAATGGCTTCCCTTACAAAAGAGTAAGCAATTAAAGCATCGGTTGTTGTTGCAAATGTAGGGGAAGCAATTTCCTCATTAATAGCTCTAGTTATTCGAGATTGAAGTCCCTCCTGACTTCTTTCTTCTTCAGAATCTTCCACTTAAAATCGTATTCTTCTTGCAAAATTGCTGACTCTTGATTCAGCATGTCCCTCCTTGGACTTAAGAGGTTGAGCCTGAGCACTCTCTGAATCTTCCTCAGCTCCTACTGGATAGAGTTTTTATTATAATGGTGCTCTAGAAGTTTCCAATTTTCCTTAAAGTTCTAGCATTAAACATATTACTGTGATGATAGTGTACTTGGGAATCCACTAATCTTACCATGTCTTTCTTAAGAAATAGTTTAGAAATAAACCGACTGAAAGGATAAAAGTTCATACGAGCACCACTTTGGAAACAGTAATGGAGGTACCTGACCATGTACCTTGGGAAGTTTAACTTGATATCACTTAACAGAAGATAAATTATGTACATGTCAGGGTACAAAATCTTTGCCATTTCTACCATTCTGGGAGTTATTCCTGTCAGAACATATTTAACCAGGATCTTCTAATATGGTTCTAACTCTTTCACCATCATTTTATTAATAGTAGATGTCCCAAACAAAAAGGACATAATATCCTTAGATTTATGCACATCATATCCTATATTATTCAAATAAAACTGAAAACCTCTCTCATGAGGGAGGTTGAGAATCTGACCAATTTCTACTGACGATATTGAGAAATCCCTATACTCTATCTTAGCCATCATATTATCCTCAGTATCCCCCAGACTAAACTATACAGATTTGAAAAAGTATCTATGTTCTACCTCATACAGAAATTCTGTATTTTCACTATTGAATGTATGTTCAAGTTTCTTAAACGACATTGCTTGTTTGAACAGTATATTTGTCTGAAATAACCAGTCGTGATCGATTACCTTGCCCTGTAAGATTTATCATCCTTCTGAGCATTTTCTCTGGACATTTCATGGCTCATCTTCACTGTTGATTTTAGTCCTTACCATATCTGTGAGAATCTATAAAGGTTTTATGGTTAGGGTTTCAGAGGTTCAAAGATTAGGGTTCACTAATAGAGGCTGTTGTTAGGCATTCAAAAGGGTTTCAATATAATTAAAATGGTTCTAAAGTCAAAAGGTTTTCTGACAACCTTGATTCACATGTTTTTAATAATCATTACATATATTTAACAATAAATAAAGTAGATTACGTGGATAAATTAAACATATTCTGTTTTGAAAACAAAATGTGAAGTAAAATTTTATATAAAATCAAATAAACCTATCCCCCCTTTAATAAAATAAAACCTTGCAGTGGGAAGTTGTTTAGTAAAAATATCTTCTAATTGAATTTTTGTATTTATAAATTCTAAGAATATATTCTTTTTAATAACATGAACTCTTAAAAATTGATGCCTTATATCATTGTTCATAGTTCTAGAATTACTAATAGGATTTTTGGAAATATTAATTTCACTTGTATTATCACATAAGATAGGTGTATTATTAAAATTCAATCCAAATTCAGTAAGTGTGTTTTTCGTCTACAAAACTTGTGCACAGCAACTGCCAGCAGAAACGTATTCTGCCTTGGTTGATGACAAGGCAACTGAATGTTGTTTCTTACTAGACCATGACAACAAAGACTTTCCTAAAAAGTGACATGTTCCTGATGTGCTTTTTCTATCCAATCTACAACTTCCAAAGTCAGCATCTGAATATGAAATCAAATTAAAATCTGAAGCTTTAGGATTAAGAAGATATTCAAAAATAGTTCCTTTTAAATATATAAAAAATCTTTTAACAGCAGTTACATGAGATTATTTAGGATTTGATTGAAATCTAGCACAAAAAAAATTGTGAATACATTATATCTGGCCTGCTAGCAGTAAGATATAATAAACTACCAATCATAACTCTATATAACTTGTTGTCAACTGATTTTCCAGTTTCATCCAAATCATGTTTTATATTAGTACACATTGGAGTTGTAAATGTCTTGATGTTTTCAAGTCCAAATTTCTTATGTAAATAAGTAATGTATTTGCATTGATTCAAAACATTTCCAAAATCATTTTGATAAATTTGAAGTCCTAAGAAGAAATTTAGTTCTCCCGTTATACTCATTTCAAATTCTTTTTTCATTAACGTTGAAAACACAAGATAAAGGGTTTTATTAGTTGATCCAAAAATTACATCATCAACATAAATATGAACCAATATAACATTATTTTTTACAGTTTTCTTAAATAGTGTTGGGTCTGCCATTCCAATAGTAAAATCATTTTTCAAAAGATAAGAACTTAATCATTCATACCAAGCTCTAGGTGCTTGTTTAATCCCATAAATATCTTTTGTATGTTTAAAAACAGAATATGGTTTTTGATAATTTTCAAAACCAGGAGGTTGCTCAAAAAAAAATCCTCCATTAAATAACCATTTAAAAGTCAGCTTTAACATCCATCTGAAATAATTTAAAATTCATATAAGATGCATAGGATAAAAGGATTCTAATGGTTTCTAACCTTGATACATTTGCAAATGTCTCATCATAATCTATTCCTTCTTCTTGATTGTATCATTTAGCTACTAATCTTGCTTTATTTCTAGTTATTGTGCCTTGGTCATCCTGTTTATTTCTAAAGACCCATTTGGTTCCTATTACTGGATAATTCTTAGGTCTTTCCACTAATTCCCAAACATTATTTCTTTTAAATTGGTTTAATTAATCTTGCATTTCTATTACCCAGCTTTCATCATCTAAAGCTTTATTTATAGTCTTGGTGTCTTGTTGAGACAGAAAGGCAGATAATTCTACTAGATTTCCAAAGTTTCTTCTAGTTTGAATTCTTGTATCTAAGTCACCTATAACAGTTTCTAAAGGGTGATTCTTTAGGGTTCTAGACTTTCTAGACAAAACATTTAATGTTTTATTAGTATCATGTTCGAGACTTGATCTTTTATGATCATGCCAATGTTACGCAATAATGCACTGACTCTGGGTAGCTGGGGTCGAGGCGTTACAGTTGGTATCAGAGGCAGTTTAGTACTAACCTTGGAAGCTAGATTTTGATAAACTCTGATTAGAGAACATAGCCCAAAGATAGACTTTGAGGATTTGTATAGAAGAACTTCCTAGAATTTTGTTGTTGTAGAGATTTTGTGAGTTTTCCGAGCAATACATCCCTGTCTGGATACGAGCAGGTAGAGGTGGCTCTGTCACAGATGTACCTAGGGGTAAAACCTGAAAACACCTCTTTGAGCTAGACTCGAACGGGAACTGGTGCACGACAATGGGTCTTTCTGCACTCTTGGTTACGACACTCCCGGGGGATATGCTTAGGATAATTCTCATTTTCTTTACATACCATTATGAAGGGTTTATGAGTATATAATTCCTCAAAGAAAACATTTCTTTTTATGATTATGGATTATAACCATAAATAGTTCAATTTGTGTTAAGTATTTTACAAGTATGGAATTATGTATTTTGATTCATAAACTAATCTAGTTTATGCCATTGTTTAGAAATTGTTCCTAGTAGAAGGAATGGAAACTGTATCAATGCACGCACTCCGTGTAGGGATTTTCCTCTTGCTCAAGATAATTATTGTGGATCTGGAGATACAACTGGTGCTGGTCAAATTATTACCATACTGGGACAACTCACTCAGGTTATGAATAATAACCTTACTCGTATGGAGCACCATGATCCGCAACGTGGAGGATCAATGTTAGACCGCCTCATGAGGCAACAACCACCATAATTTAATGGGGGTACAAATCTATTAGTAGATGAGCAATTGATAAACTCCTTAGAGAAAATATTACACGCCTTGGGGAGTAGCGAAAGGCGGAAGGTTATCATGGCAGTTTACCGCCTCACTGGAGATGCCGATCAATGGTGGTCGTTGATTCAAAACACAAAGGAAGATGATGAAGTATCAAATATGGAATGGAGGGAGTTCAAAGATCTTTTCCTAGAAAAATACTATCCTCGCGACCATCGAGCAGATATGGAAAGGTAATTTCGGAGTCTGAGGCAGAAGGTGGATGAGAATGTCGCAAAGTATGAGGCTAACGTTACAAGGATAGCGAGGCATGCTGCAGATTATATACATAAACCAAGAAGTAAGATTTATCGTTTCTTTGATGGGTTAAAACCATTTCTCCGTCGAGCATTAGTCTCACAAACCTTCTAGTCGTACAAAGACATTGTCTCATGTGCTATCAAGACAGAAAAGGAAATCTCTAAATCTTATGACAATAAAGTAAAGGAAGAGAAGAAGAGAACGGTGGAACAAGAGAGAGATAAAGGAAAAAAGGGAAAGAAGGATTTTCCATTATGTGATAATTGTTGGAAGAATACCCCTGGTACTTGCCTAAAAGGAATGGGTGTTTGTTATAAATGTGGAGAAAAAGGTCACCAGGCGCATGATTGCAAGGGAAAGAAAGAGGCTATCAATGTTGAATGCTACAATTGTAGAGAAATGGGTCATTATGAAAATGAATGTCCTAAGTGTCAGGGAAACTTACCTCAGAAAAGGCCAAGGGATCAAGGCCAATCTTTTGTTGTGACTACAGTTGAAGCGGAATAATTAATGTATTGGTGCTTTTGGACTCAAGGATTATATTCTGGTTATAAGAATAATGTGATATATATAAGGATTGTACTACAGTACTTGTTCTTTTTATTAAGGTTTTAATATGATGAAGGTAATCATATTTTTAGTATGTGACAATAAGAGAAACTTTACTTTGTTTGGGGAATCTGATAAATTGATTTTGGAATTAAGAGACCTTTTAAAGAAAGTTTGGACACAGGTATTTTGGATAACTATAAAGTTTGGGATTGATTAAGTTGAACTTTGAATAGTGTTGTTTAAGGTTAAAACATTTCTGAAGATTATTTTTTGAATATTATAATACTATATTTTTAGGAAAAGGACAACCTGCAGGGTTGGCATAACTCGTCCCGTCGGACAAAGCTGCAAGAATCGAACCCACAACCATAGTGTGACAGGCCTTTGTTACCTACAACTAGCCTACAGGAAGTCCCTGGTTATTAAAAAATAGTTTTACAAATCTAAATGGTATGTGTTAATATTTGGAACCATATACAATTAGGATAAATAGAGTATTTTTTAGTTCTATTACCTTTTATAGTGAGAAATGGGTTTGTGGTAAAAATTTATTAAAGAATGAAAGTCTACATGACAAGTATGTATATTCCTATACGTTATTAGTAAATCTTATAAATAAATTCCTCAAATTTATAAATGGTAACTTAAAACAAATACATTGTCGGTTAACTTTTCCAACTGGGGATTCAAAGACTGTTTAACTAATCACAAGTTTGTGATTTTCTTATGGTTAACTTTCTCCTAATCCAGTTTTCTACAACTCTCCATCAGACCTTGATGGTTTGTTTTTCTTCCATATCCATATTTTCATATATTCCTAATATGGTCTATCTCGGGTGACCTTTGTACTTATTTTTCTTTCTTTTAATGTTATATTCTTATTAACCCGATTTCCGATGTGGGTTTTCCACAAAGGTATTTTCTATTTTCAACCTTTTACTTTTAAAGAAAAATTTCAAATTTTGAGGACGCAATTTATTGAAGGAGGGGAGAATGTGACACCCTAAGCTTTCATGATACGCCTCTCTTTCAATAATGCAATAGCTTGTATTGTATGAAAGTTCGAGTTCTAAAACACTGTGACTAATCAAAGTAGCCATTATGAATAGTAGTAACCACTTTTTGAAATTATAGAAATTTTCTATTTCAAAATGGACTTCATTTTTTTATTCGTAATATCTAAATTATCCTAAGTTGAATTTTTTGTAATTTTCTGTGAACTTTCAATTTTTTTATGAATAGTGAAAAATACTTAAAAATAACCTTTTTAATCAAAATAATTTATAGTGATAAATTATATTATTGAGTGGTTTTAAAGTATATTTAGAATATATTTTTACCATTTTATCCAATTGTGGTCATTAGAATTAATTTCACTTTGAAATTGGACATAAACAATTGTCAATCTTTTGATATATATTGTTTCTTAGAAACACGCTATTTGTTGTGACTACGGGAATTAATTATAAAATTAAATAATGAAACTTATATGTTTGGAATTTTGTAAAATAGACATAATTTTTGAATTCTGAATATCAATTATAGCTTAGGGTAAAATTTTGGCATTGTTCTGAAAAACTTAAATTTTTGATGAATAGTGAAACCACTAAGTGGTAATTAAAAAACTGATTTTTTTCGTTTAAATGAAACATTACCACTTCTGTGTTTTGATTTTCAAAACTCTGTCATATATGGATTTAATTAGGAAGTAAAATGTGGTTCAATGGGATTAAAATAATTTTTTGGTGAATAGTAACTTTTAAGTTTAATTAATCGCGATTAAAGGTAATTAGTGAAATTTAAGGTAAAAATGATATTATAAAAATATGAAAATACCTTTACACTTGTCCAACCCCTATTGGATGTGTCATGGCCGACCGCAAAAATCCATGGGTCAACTTGGGGACACCATAGTGCCACTTTGGTAGGAAAATGACATAAATAACTTTTATTTAATGTTAAAATAAAAAGGTCACAAACAATAGTTGTTTTACTAAAACAATTTTTAAATGGGGTTTTACAAGTAATATTTTTGACTATAAATATTCATTAGAAAGATAAAACGATTTCCTACATAATGATATTTTTTGTATAATTTTTAGACATTAAATAAATTAAATTATTTATGACACGATGATGATGCATCGATTACCTCATTAGTTAACGATTTTATTAAAATGGAAGGATAATGTAAAATCTAAAAATTACACTTGTCCAAAGCCTATTGGATGAGCATATTTAGAACCCTTATCACATTGGACTCGAATTATATAAGTGTGGGACCTTTATAATCCGAAAATAATTGTATAATAAAGTAACATTTTATTACTTTCCAAGAGTGCCCCTCCTCTCCACTTATAAAAGGCCCCCACCACTACCACCTTACTCACACTTTCAAAGCCTTTTGACTCGGCCAACCTCTGAAAAAATACTCTCCCAACATCCCTCCCTTACTTCTAGAAGCCTCACCTTGGGCAGAAGTCTTCCTAAGGAAGCCTTTGGCTCAATTCAAAAAGAGTTACCTGATTTTAAGGTAATGTCTTCTCTAAAGTTGTTTTGTTTTATTTTGCTTCTCAAACCCCTTAAACTCTTTTTATTACTTTATTTTGTAACAAAAACAGTATCTACAATATACTAGGATGTTTTTATGATAAGTATTTGGTTTAAACTTACACACACCTTCGTCTAATGGTTAAAGAACATACTGTTTCTGTGGGTGGCGAAATACTACCTCACGAAACGATGATTGTTCAATATTCTTTTAACACCTATAATGGTGGAAATTTTGATGAAACTATTTTCATATATGATATATATCTTATGTTTATGTTTTCCTTATGCTTCTGTATTTCTCATTTATGGCATATTTATTATTTCCATTATGGGTAAACGCGATAATTTCATTTTAGGAAGTGCGGACTACCGCCCCCTCAAAGTGATTTGAATCGTTAATGCCATATGTGGGATGTATAAAGGATGAAGTAAATGATATTGTATATGATATTATACTGGAATTATAATAAACCTTTATAATATTATGATTTCATTCCATTAAATACAAAATAGAAATGAAAGTAGAATTCATGCGTACGTACGGCTTACCGTCTCCATTAACGGTGCATTTCATTTCTTACCTATAAATGTTATGTAATGTTATAAATTAATTTATATACAGAATATATATGATATATATGATATCTACATCATGAATATAATTCTGGATACAATGGATACTTCACCACATGAACAACTTGTAATTATAAGAAGTTTATTTTTGACTCAAGTACCAAAGATAGACAAAACGACCGTAATTAACTTAAATAATTACATAATGTTCATAACATGGTAATAAGTGATATAAAAGGAATAATGAACTTCAAAAAGGTTCTTAAGAAGGTAGAGATTAACTCTAGTTTATTATTCAGGAGATCAAAGAATGATCGAGTGAATTCGGACACGAGGTAAGGGAATTTCTTAACCAAATTTCCATTCTTTGGGTTAATTTCCTACTTTCAAATTACGTCATGATATTATTATGTCTTATCTTGTATTTGTACTTTCTTTATGTGTAATTATAGTGAATACACATAATAGATCTATTTTATTTAAAAAAATGATCTTTGTATGGGACTTCGTCTCAATCTCATTTCATTGAGGAATATTTTGTTTTATACACAAATTTCTTTTATACGGTGTATAAACCCCTTTGACTTTTACATTTATTCGAAAGGAATCATTTTATATGAAGCGTTTTACTAAACGACAAAAAGGAATGTTTTTCTTGTCGTATGTATGCGGCGAAAACAACTTCTCCACCGCCGTGACCATTATTTGAGTTTCGGCTTCCTCTACAAGCCATACCTTTTTTTTAAAGAAAAATAAATACCATGTTTTACTTTTCAGTTATTTTGGTATTGAAAATGGTTTTGAATGTGTTTTTATTATATCAATGTGTTGTATTGATATCTTGTGATTGAATTGTGGAAATGTTATGTTTCCTTTTTGCATGTTTTATGTGATACGATTATGTAATGGTTTATGATATGTTTAAACCTGTTCATATGAGGAATGAATTAGACTTAATAAGTGACGGGTGGAGCCCGCTACAGCTCCTCGATTCATCGGCAGGTCTCATGAGACAAACTAGTGTCTTGGCATGAGGCCTTGACAAAATCTTAATTGTGGTCTTGGCACGAGGCCTTGGCTACGTGGTTATGATAGTCTGGCATTATGCATTCCATCATTATGAAAGTAGTTATTGATATTGCATGTGATTATTCGACCAGTAGAATATCCTTGTGAATAAGTAAATGGAATTATCTCATTTTACTTTTGCCATATTATGTTGAAGATCAAGTTTAAAAGGCTTTTGTTTTAGTTATACATTGACTTAAATGTTTATGTTTATTTATGAATGCTTCCGCTATATTGTTATCCTTAATGAGCATCTGAGCTCACCCCTTTCAATGTTTTAATATTTTCCAGGATGTGAAGAAGTATTTTATGAATGACCTGTTGGGATTGTCCGAAGAGGATAGAAGTGTGTACTATGCAGACTTTGTTATTGTAGTTTTTCACTTTATGATGTAATGTAACCTTTATGAATGTATCTAGTGATTCCAAGGCTACTAAACTAATCGGTGTTTTGAGACTTGATCTTTTATGATCATGCCAATGTTACGCAATAATGCACCGACTCTGGGTAGCTGGGGTCGGGGCGTTACAATGTAAATCTAGAATAGTCATCAACTAAAACATATACATATAATTTACCAGCTAAGATTTCTACTCTTGAGGGTACAAAAAATCCATATGAATATGTTCTAGAGGTTTATATGTAGCAACTTTATTAACAGATTTGAAGGATGATTTGTGTTGCTTGCCATGTTGACACGCATCACAAAATCTATCACTTTCAAATTTGAGACTAGGTAAATCAGAAACTAAATTTTTCTTAGATAAATTATTTAAAACATATATATTACAATGTCCAACTCTCATATGCCAGATCCAAGATTCACTTTCTTTAGCAGTCAAGCAGTTTACTTGTTGTTTATACAAGGAATTTATATCCCAAGTATAGACATTATCAGTTCATGGGGCTTTAAATTTAAATAGTTTATCTTTAGAAACAGTACATCAATTGTTAGTAAATTCAATAGTATATCCATCATCACAAAGTTGAGAGATAGTTATCAGATTGTGTTTTAATCCTTGTACATAAAGTACATTGTTGATTGAGACTGTTTTTGGATCTCCAATAGTTCCAATGCCAGCGATTTTTCCTTTTGCATTCTCACCAAATGTTACAAGTCCTCTTCCCTTTCGAGTGAGTGAAGAAAAATTTAATGAGTTTCCACTCATATGTCTTGAGCAGGCACTTTCCATGCAATCTTTTCTTCTCTGGTGGCCTGCTACCTGTAAAGACATTCAAACAAATTGCATTAGTACCCATATTTTGTTGGGTCCAGGGATGTTAGCTAGCAATGATCTGGGTATCCAGATTCACTCTGTTCTTTTAAAATCAGCTGAATCATATTAGTCTTTTAAAACATAGGGTTTCTTAATACCACAAATTTGATGCTTTCTTAAGAAACAGTTTTTAGCTATATGTCCCTTTGTCCCAAAAAAGTTACAATTAACCTTTTCAGAGCTAGGAACAAAATAATTTTTATATAGCTTAGGTTTTTCTCCTTTACTACCAATTCCAAATAACTGCTTTTTAATGATAGTTTTTCCATGAATTTCATTTAATTAATTCTCCCATTTTGAAAAAACCAATGTAGCATGTTTGTAAGATTCTACTACAGCCTGTACTGTTTTTATTCTTGATTAAAAATTAATATAGTTAGTGTTAATAGAATTGAATTTATCAGTTAATTCCTTATGTTGTTTTAGAATTGTATCTCTCTCATCTAAAATAGCTTTCTGTTTGTTCTTTAGTGACTTATGTTTCTTAAATAGTGAGTCATATTTTTCTTCAATCATATTGCAGTAGGCATCAAGATTTTTATTTGTGTAGCTTAATTCAGAATTTGATTCATTATTTGAGTTAGAGGACTAATATGAGTATACCTTAGCGGTTTCTGCCATGAAACAGATGTTTGCTTTTAGATTGACTTCTTCTTTCTCTGAGACTGATTCAGGAGAGCTACTAGAGTCTTCGGATACACTCCAAGTGGATTTCATAGCTTTCTAGTCTTTCTACTCATAGTTATTTCGTTTGATGAATTTCTTCTTCTTTTCATTCTTCAATTGTGGTAAATCTTGTCTAATATGCCCTATCTTCTTGAATTCATAGTGTCTTACTTCCTTATCATCTTTCTTAAAAGATTTTTTGAAGCCTCTTTTCTTGTCGTAGAATTTTCTAAATTTCATGGCTAGCTGAGCCAGCTCTTTATCTATGTTTGATGAGTCGGAGCTCTCTGATTTAGCTTAGACTTCTCTGTTCTTCAGCTTTATATTCTTTTGTTGTGAAGTTACTTTCAAGGAAGTATCTTTTCTATTGATAATCATTTTATGTTCATTGGCCTCATCTTTCATTTCATCTTCATACATCATCAGTGTACCAATCAGCTCTCTCATGGTTAGATTTTTTACAGGAGTTGATTTTCTGATTGCAGCAGAGATACCATTCCATCGAGTAGGAAGTACCCTCAGTACTTTTAATGCGTGATCAGCCTGTTTGATAGGTTCTCCAAGAGATGTTATATTATTGACAATTTCTGTCAATATACCATTCATTTGGGTAATGCTTTCTCCTTCAAACATTCTGAAAGTATCAAATTTCAGTTTTCCAGTTGAATATCTCATTTGTCTATCATTGTATGTTCCTTCATATGCCACAACTATTGTCTGCCACATCTCATATGTTGCCGGGCACTGGGATACTCTGTTAAATTCATCTGGTCCTAGACCGTAGATGATTGCATTCATAGCCTTCGAATTCATATCATATTCTGATTCTGTAGCAACACTCCATGTCTCAGGATTTTCAGGAATTTGATAAGTAGTTATAATCTTTGAATAGACTTTATATCGGAGGTTTTTCAGATATATTATCATGCGTGATTTCCAGCAGCCATAGTTGTCTCCATTGAAATATAGTTCTCTAACCATTGACACCCCTTCCTTTATATCAGTCATGATGCTCTGTTTTAATCGTTAAATGCTTCTAGCGTGCTAAGGCATTATCAGAAGCTCCTCATCTGATTCCAATTGTTGGATCTTCAATATAAAGATTATACACAAGAGGGGGTGACTTGTTTCTTTCATATTTTTCATTATCTCTTCAATTAAATGAGTTCTATCTTCTATGCTTTATCAGATTTGATCATGCAGTGAAAATAAATAAAAGCAGGGACACTAAAATGTATAGTGGTTCTGGGAATAGAAGGCCCCTAGTACACTCTACCAATTCTCAACTCCATGAGCATGATGATTTTCACTATCTGGTCATCATTTCAACAGACCAGTCCACAACTGAATACAGGCAGTTGACACCTTTACAATCCAAGGAAAAACAAAGCCTTCTGGTTCAAACACAAACTTACACATCTTAGAATGAGAATCTGGTTACTGAAGAATAAAAAAAATCAGAAAGAAGTTTTCCAGTTGATCTTCACAATTGCAACAGAATGCAATTGATAGCATATGGATCTTCATCTCTAGAAATATTGATTTAAAAAAAGTCATTTTGAGTCGATCCAGTAGCAGTAGATATAGAGATATAGTTCACAAATTCAGTAGTAGTAGATCCACATTAGATATTCGATACAGAACAAATGAATATTCTATCGAGTTCATTCTTCTTCTTAATTGAACAGAGCTTTGATTCTCCTTTTTGAATCAGTAGATCAACGTGATTTTTTCCAGTCTCTGTTTTCCACACATAAAAGATTTATCACCACTCTCCCGTATATATATGGTGTTTTTTCAGAGAGAAAATATATAATAAAGCTGAGCATATCTCCTGCACATTTAGATCCATAAAAGTCGCCTTCTGATTCACGATATTCAAAAATTTGAACTTACAAAGTAGTCATAACTTCCCTGAAGACTCGGCATAAAAAGCTCCTTTTAATTCAATCTTTAATCAAATAATAAAATAGCTTTGAATCGGTCAAATTCGTACTTTAAAAATGACTTTAAATCCGGCTTCAAATCCACCCAATAATCATCTTGCTGACTGTTGTATAAAAATATCATCTTTCAAAATATTTTGATGCTAAACGTAAGGTTGATGACGTGGCCTCCAAACGTAGGGTTGATAACATAGTCTTCGAATGTAATGTTCATAACGTAAGGTTGATCATAAACGTAGGGTTGATCATCCATACTTTTTCTTCAAAACTCAAACGTACAGTAAAAGATCCATACTTTACTTAATCCATACTTTTCCAATAATGTACTGTTGTTCACAAAAGTAATGTCGATGAACCATACTTTTGAGAAACAAATGTAACGTTTAGTACCCACATAGGGTTCTCCTTCCATACTTTGCTAATAACAAAAACATAAGGTTCCTTCCTAACATAAGAATCTTCTTCAATGCTTTGCTGAAAACGTATGGTTGTTTAACCATACATTTCTCTTATCTCAAAAAGTATACACACTTTAATCCTTACGCTACTTTTATCCACATAGGGTATGAACAGTGATTTCATGACACACTTAAAGCAGATTCTGAATAAGTAAGGTGTGAACAGTGATTCCAAGATGCACTTAAACCAGATTCTGAAAAGTAATAAATTCTCATTTTATCAAGAGTAAAATTAATTAATAAGTTCCTACAAAATACTAAATAAAATCATTAGAAAATAATTAAGGGTATTTGTGAGAATCAAAATTATCATAGAGAGACAAAGTATTATTTTCAATAATCTCCTCCTTTAAATAACATCATATATTGTTGAAAACAATACTTTTCTCAATAGTGCCATCTTAATGTCCACCATTAGAGGCGGTAGGAGATAATTGAACAGTCATCATTTCGTGAGGCATTAGTTTCCCAAACAAAAAAACATCGTGTTTTTCACCAATTAGATGGAGGTGTGTGTAAGTGCAGTTCAAATCCTTCTCGTAAAAACATCCAAGTATTTTTAGGATACTACTATTTTCTTAAAATAATGTAATAAAATGAATTTAATGGGGTTGGAGATGTAAAATAAAACAAAATAAAATAAAAGAATTTAAGAAAAATAATTACCTTTAATTTGGGTAAATTCATTAGGTTTGAACCAAATAGTCATTGTGATGTGACGTATGCTTAAGGTAAGGCTTCTAGTTGTAATATAGGAATCATGAAATTTTATTTGGGCAGGGGTTGGATGAGCCAAGTGGCTTGAGAGGTGTGTGGAATGGGTTAGAAGTGGTGCTATTTTATAATTGGGATAAGGGGATCTTTAGAAAAGTGTGAAAATATTATTTTATTATGTTATTATATTCGGTTTCTAAAGGTCCAAAACTAATTAAAGTCTAAGAAAAGATTACTCATGATTGAAATAAAATCATCCAATAAAAATTGGACAGGTTTTGGATATAATTTTAACATTAATAATCTTATTTATTTAAATCATTTATTAATGAGGTAAATAATACCTCATTATTGTGTCATAAATAATTTAATTTATTTAATGTCTAAAAATTATAAAAAAAATACCATAATGTTGGAAATCATTTTATATTTCTATAGAATATTTATAGTCAAAATGATGACTTATATAACCACATGTAAATATTTATTTACTAAAAGATATTTGTTTCTGTCATTTTTGCCTTTATTTTATGTTAATTAAAATAAAGTCTCATTATCATTCATAGGTGGATCCATGGGGTCCCAAAATCGACACAAGGATGCCCATGGCCGGACATGACTAATCCAATAAGATTATGACTAGTGTTAAGGTAATTGTTGTGTTATTATAATATTCGTTTTACCTTGCATTACCCATTTTACCTTTAACAGCGGTAAATAAAATTCAAAAGTTAATATTCACAAAAAAATCATTTTCTTCTTATTGAACCACATTTTACATAATGTGGATAATCGTGTCTCTAGGAGTTTTGAAATTCAACTCACAGAAACAGTAAAATTATGTTTATGCCAATTTGGAAATGATCCTTGGAGGTCAGTGAAAGACGTTAAAAAGTTAAATAAATTTTTTATATATCTATGTTTATTAGAAAATGACTCCAATTAATAATATTTAACTTATATTTGTATTATTTATCTGTTTTTACCTAAAATAAATATAAATAAAATTAATCATTATTATGATAAAAAGTCGGTTTTAACCAATAACTCGTTGTTTTTCAGTATTCATAAAAAATTGAATGTTTTCAAAAAAAAAACCAAAATTTTACCCTAAGCTAATTTTGAGATTATGAATTCAAAAATTAGGTATATTTTCCCAAATTTAAGACATATAGGTTGCATTTATTAATTTATTTTAAATTTATGTTGTCAAAACCAAAAATATTGTATTAAAAAATAATAACTAACTAGAGATTGATACTTGTTAATGTTCAATTTCAAAGTTAAATTATTTCCAAAGCATAAAATTGGATTAGGTGGTAAAAATATAATCTATTTATACTTAAAACCAATAAAATTCATAATTTAACACTACAAATTATTCTGATTAAAAATGTTGTTTTTAGATAAAATATAGTATTATCACTATTCACCCAAATAGGAAGGTTATCAGAAAAACACCAAAAATTTATTGAAACTAAATTGGTATGTCCTGATTTTAAAGAATAGTTTATCTTTTCAAATTGAATATATAAATGTTTCAAATATTGGATTTAAAAAGGGTTCACCATTAAAATGCTGTAAAATTTAATTTTTTAAAAACAAATACTTCTTTTAACTAAAATTAATTAATTGTTTTTCATTATGTCAAAGAAACTCATAATATGAATTCTATAATTATAAGGATTTTTTATAGTTTAAAATTTAGTTTATACTATTCATAACCTCTTTTGAACAACTAGTTCGGTAAGTCGTGGTGCGCTTGAACTCAGTGTTGTGTGTAGTGAATGTTATTTTATTACTTTGAGGAAATAATGTACTATGAAATATTTGGGTGTTAAATAGGTGGTGGGGACCACCCGATCTAGTAAAAACCCCAATTAATAGCTTGGTGGTGGGGACCACCTGAACACCTCATTATGAAGAAAAACCTCTCAAATCCCTACTTTAATTATGCCAACTCTCATCATTAATTAATTAAGCTATCCAAATCGTGCCAATTTGAAATTAAACAAAATATTCTATTATATTTGCTACCACATTATTTGGGGTGGGTTGGGGAAATTAATTTTTGGCAAAGATGGGATCATGAGAGAACATTGGGGGGATTCGTCATCCTCCAATGAAGAACACCGACACAAAACTGTGACTTCTTCCTCAAGACATTCTCTAATACCGGACGTCTTCAATAGAAGACCATCAACCCCTCCTCATCGACGTTAATGATCAATCAATGTAGGGGTTATTTTTTTATGATTTTATATTCCGACGTTCGTCCCTTCTAAAAAAAGAACGCGGATCAACTCTCTTAATCTAGTTGATCTATGATTGTTTTCTTTTTTAGTATTGGGAATAGTAATTGAAGAAGGTTGTTGGGTTTGATGTTTTAAATATCATACATACAAGTTCTTGATTCATGATTTTGTTGATCCGCTTAGTACCGCTCTAACGAAGAGGGTGTGGGCCAAACAAACATGGCCTGACCCCTATGCCGCGCCACCAGTGGCCTCCTCTGTCCCTGGCCCCGCCGCCCCACGGGTACTGCCATCTGCGGCCGGTGCCACCCTGCGCCCTCGCACCGTTGGCTTCCAACGCCGGCCCGCAGCCCCCGCCACTGTGCAGCCTATGTTGTCCACGGCCAACGCTGCCATGGTCCCTCGCATTGTTCGCAGCCATGCGCCGCCCCACGGCCCCCGCTGCCTCTATCATCCTTTGTTTCGCGTCGCCCCATGAATCCATGCCGCCCCGCAGCCTCTTCCATCCATGGACCGTGCCACCTCTCCATCTATGGACTCATGCCATTTTTGACCTCATGTCGCCTTGTAGATCCACCGCTCTTGGCACTCCGCGGCCCTGCGGCCCCCGCTGGCCGAGCCTGACCCAGTGGGTCAGGCCACCCAACAAGGGTCGGGACGGACCTAGTGGGTTGATTCAGGTCGGCCCAGGCCTGGTCGGGTTAGGTGGGTCCTACTGGGTCAGACCAAACCCAGACCCACTTCGACACATTTACGCACTGTCAACAATATCCTTGGCACCAAGAATCCGTTTGAAAAAATGTTTGCAGCCCCCGAAACCTTGGAGTAAAACGGTCCCTTTGGTATACCCCACTAGAGACTTGAATAAATTTGGGAAAAGGTCTGGTTGGAACGGGCATGAATCCAACTGGGCCCTCAGGGACTAAAATATTAATAACTTACAGACCGGGTGTCCGATTGATGCACTATCTATTCCGTTGAGACCCATATGACATAGTGGACCATTGTGATTCTAAATCATGGGACATCATGGCCATTGGATTATCGACCAAAGGATTATGGAGTAGACCCTCCCAGAGACAAGTGAGCATAGTGTAGGTACCCTGAAGCTGGTTTTCACATGAAGAATGAAGAGCAATCTGGTGTGGGTCAGTACCAAGTGATCTCGTGTGGGTCAGCACCTGGTGATCATGTCTGGGTCAGCATTGAGAGATCATGTGTGGTTCAGAACCTAGTGATCCTATGTGGGACAGCACATAGAAATCTTGTGTGGGTACGCACCGAGAGATCTTGTGTGGGTTAGCACCGAGCGATCCTATATGGGATTCCCACTTAACAGAGTAAGATGATTCACCAATTACATCTAATCATCTCTACTGTTGTACTTATGTTATACCTGGTGTGAGCTGAGTCTGTATCTATGTGCCACTTTCCTTCGTGGTAATACCTTGGTGGTAATCCTCTTTGTGTGTAACTGTGTGGTACCTACCTTTGTGGTATTCCTTTATTTTTGGAAAATTTGTGCTTCCAGGCTTTGGAGTTGGACTCTGTGTTTTCCTCATGATTTAGTTGGGTTCACTTCACAACCTAGGTATATGTATGGGTATTTACCTAAGTAGGGTTATTAGTGGTTCTTTTTTGTGGTTTATACATTGTGGATTTTTTGAGACCATGAGGGCCTTAGGGTCCCTCCTATGTATTGTTATACACATCCCTACACAAGATTTTCCCACACTTAGTTGTGTTTTGTGTAGACGATGGATATCGCTAACTAAGGATGAGGGTACCAGGACTAGATGTAGCTCGGAGGTGGATGTTAGACGAGGATAACCATATAGATGACCGTTCATGAGCTGTGCCAACTTTTTAGATAGGATCTACGGTGGACAGTCCAAAATCATCTTTCCACCAATCAGCTGTCTTGTAAATTCCATTTTTCCAGTTGGGCTTGTATTCTGGCCCCTTTATAATTACTGTAATGACTCTCATTACAATTTAGTTTTCTTGAGTTCGTATCTTGATGTTTGCTTGGTTGAGTGTGTTACACGGTATAAATGCAATGCCTTCCCAATTTTAGGGAATACTCCTTTGGGGCAAGTCACCAGCCCCTGGCCCATGGAAGGGGGGCTTCAGGTAGTCACAGCACGGGCCCCAGGGGTCGGGTCGTGATATACTGGAATCAGAGGAGTAAGTTCTACTATAGAAAAAAGGACTTTGTTCAATTATTCAAATGTAAATATTGTTATGTGTAGGTATTGAGGTTATCAATTTGAGTAATCCATTGTTGGAGTGGTGGTCGATGTATCCATACACCAGGACATTGACTTCTGATTTCTAACTCAGTGCATGAATACACTAATTGCGTGTGTGTTTTAAAGAGTCTTATTTGTTAACTCTTGGAGTTAGCTCCCCAGGTATAACTTCTTGATCATGGAACACCTATTTCTTCTCAGGATACCTCCATGCATACATCCAGCTAGGGTTCTGAGAGTTGTACGCACTGATAGCCAACCGAGCAACGAGGCCTCGTTGCAGGGCCCTATTCTAGTAGAGGCACCAGTGGAGTCACCAGTGGTACCATTACCTGTTGGGCCACTGATGCCACCAGCCCCAACAGTAGAGGGTACATGCGACTTGACCGTGTTTTATGAGTTCCAGCGCCAGAGGACACTAAGGTTCAAAGGAGAGAGAGGCCCACAGGTGGTTGTGGATTTCCCGGAGGTCGTGATGAGAGTATTTTCATTGGTAGGGACACCAGCTGGCCTCATGGTAATTATTGTTGCCATACTTATACAGGATGCAGAAGTAAAATGGTGGATATTGATGCTCCAGGATCCTGATAGGGTGACGCTTTTCTAGGAAGACATCGAAAGCCTGTTTCGGGTAGAGCTTGTCCCAGTGACTCTTTGTGCGGTGCGCATTCAGACACTTATCCATCTGCAGCAGGGCAGCATAATTGTAGGTCAGTACTTAGTGAGGTTCACTGAACTCCCATGCTATTCCACAGATATAGTGTGGGACCCATTCTTCAGGGCCCAGACCATTGAGCATTGACTCAGGCGGGAGATCAGGGCTTCGATGATCTCACTCTGCATTCCGACACAGGAGGGGTTGTTAGATCGAGCCAATTTAGTGGAGAGTATCCTTGTTGAGAAGTCACCGGCAGTGAGACCCACTACCAGTAATCATGTAGCAGGGTTTTCTGCAGCTGGAATCAGTCATATGACATAGAGGTCCAAGAGGACCAGTCCTATAGGTGGATGACCACATGATTCAGAGTCGGTTGTGCGGGGCACCCGAGGCGTTCTCGGTCATGCTAGGAGCCGGAAGCGTTCTGCATGCAGTGTTCAGGGTCACATGGCTCGTAAATATCTGACCAGTCATATAGATGATCAGGAGACGATCAAGGTACCACCCAGACAGAGATAGAGGTTCGATTGAGGAGGTCCGCAAGGAGCGGGAGGACACGGCAGGGGAGCTGGTCGTGATGCTACCAGTGGGTGATGATTCAAGATGTTACCACTGCCACCACCATGTGGTCCACCCCCGACCACATAGAGATGAAGGACAGGGGAGAGCATAGCTCCAAGAAGCAGAGGATTACGACCATGGTTCTCCATAGATTATACAAGGTACGATATGTGTCTACTCCACCTTATTTGTAGTACTTATAGTCATAGTATCCATTCATTCTTTTATTGCCACAATCCTCGTTCAGAGATTCCGACAGAGCCATTGGATATATCCTTATATATAGAGACTCCTACAGGAGCTGATTCGACTATTACGCATTGGTACCGTTAGTGAGAGCTTAATCTAGGAGGAGAGAACTTCGACTGGGATCTCCTAGTAGCGGCGTTGAGGCCTTACGACGTCATATTTGGTGTGGATTGATTATCTACATTACATGCTCATATTGACTGTATTAGGCTCAAAGTGCATTGTGTACACACAGATTGGACCAGGTTTACCTTCACCGGTGAGAAGGGAGTCATTTTAGGACACGGTGGATTAACCCAGAGGAGATTGCACCCTATCACTCATAAGTTGGCTTGCCTTATCCTCGGAGCAGTTGTCCGCTTTGCATATATTCTTTGTGGATCAAGATGGAGTAGCTTTCATTTTGTCTCTTACAGTCACTTGACAACATCTTTAATGTGTCAGGATAGAGCATCGTGAGGATGCTAACTGTGAGGCTCGATGTGCTATGATATCTACAGGGCAGGCACTTGATGGATTTTATGAATGTGGGTAGCACGTCATTCTCTTCAGAGGATGTACCATTGTACCATTATCACTTAAGAAGGACGTATTGAGTGAGTTCCACACATCCCCTATAGCGGTAAATCCATGAGTGGTGATGATGTGACAGGATCTCCAAAAACAACACTAGTGGCCGAGAATGAAGAAAGAAGTAGCAGATATTGTCTCTCGGTGCCTCACTTGTCCACAAGTGAAGGCAGAGCATCCGGTACCAGTAGGCTTGGTTCAGCCTTTGGAGGTCCTATAGTGGAAGTGGTATGGGAAATCCATGGAGTTCATGATAGGACTTCTACATACATCCAGAGTTCATGACTCGATTTAGGTGATCGTCGACCGACTCACCAAGTCAGCCCAGTTCCAACCAATTAGAAATCATGGTTCAGTAGAGAGATTAGGACACCTCTATGTTCAAGAGATAGTGTGGAAACATGGAATACCCTCAATGATTGTCTCCAATCATTATGTACATTTTACTTCCTGGCTATGGAAGGGGTTTCACGAGGCTTTCAAGATGCAGCTTCGTTTGGGCACCACCTTCCATCCTCAGACATATGGACAGACTGAGCCGACCATTTAGACAATCGAGGACATTTTGTGTGATTGTGTCCTAGACTTCGGTCGTAGATGGTGGGATCACTTTCCCATGGTGGTGTTTTCAAACAACAATGGATATCACTCCACCATTGGGATGTCACCTTTTGAGGCATTGTACGGGCAACCATGTAGATCCCCTTTGTGCTGGACTGACCTAGGGGAGTCAGCACTTGTGGGACTTGAGATTGTACAAGCTACCACATAACAAGTTTGGATCATCCTGGAGCGGATGAAGACTACGCAGAGTTGGTAGGAATTTTATTCTGACAGGAGGCGGAGACCTTTAGAGTTCAGGGATGGTGACCACATCTTTTTATTGGTCTCACCCCGATGAGGTTTACAGAGATATGTCCAAGGAGGAATGTTATCTCTGAGGTTCATCAGACGTTTTCAGGTCCTCGGCAGAGTTGGCGAGGTGGCATACCACTTAGCTCTTCCACCTCAGTTGCACTGGGTGCACGACATCTTCCAAGTATTCTAGTTGATAATATACGTGGACAACCCTTATCAAATCATCGATCTTGACGAGCTGGACATTGATGATGGGGAGACATTTATGGAGTTTTCAGTAGAGGTTGAGGATTGATAGGAGAGGGTCCATAATGGGCGGTCGATACCTATAGTGCATGTTCGGTGGCCGCACAAGAACCTCCGAGAGATCACATGTGAGTGGGACGCACATATTTGTGATCAGTACCCCCACTTTCATTCCTAGTTTTGTGATTTGGAATTCGGGGATATAAAGCCCTCAGGTGGGGAAAATGTGATGACCCAGAAATTCCATGTAATTTTTTTTAATTAAGATTAAATTTTACGAGTCTGCAATAATTGACAACGCATGATTCTGAGTCCCGGTGTTCCCAGAATAAAGTTTTGAACTTTTTTTAGGAATGTTCAGTAAACGTATGAGAAAGTTTTTGTTAATTTTGAATCGGTACTCAGAATTTAAATATGAGGGAACCATTGAACTCACAGCGCCGGTATTTTCTTATGATGACCATCACCATGACCGCAGTAGGTTGAGGGTGAAATATAGAATTTGGGTTTTTCATAGAAATATAAATAAAAAAATATAAACATTTATTTTATTATTGTTGAAACATCCCACGTGTGAATATTGTGGAGGTAGAAACCACATGAGTTTCATCCATTAAATTGAATTATCTTTAGTGGGGACCACCTATGAAAGTAAAACCCCCAATTTAAACCTTCGTGGTGGGGACAACACTAAGCCATCATTGTGGAGAAAAACCTATCAACTCCCTACTTTAATTATGACAATTATACTCTTTAATTAATTAAGCTATCCAACTTGACCAAATTTTAAATTAAACAACATATTCAATTATATTGGATAGCCTTTTATTTGGGGTGGGTTGGGGAAATTAATCATTGGAAAAGGTGGGAGCTCGAGAGAAGATGGGAGGGATCTTTATCCTCCAATGAAGAACACTCCTCCTATGAAGAACGCCCATGCACGACTTTGAATTCTTCCTCGGGACATTCTCCAACATGGGATGTCTTCAATCGATGACCGTCCTTCCTTCCAAACCAATGTAAAAAATCAATCAAGGTAGGGGTTTTTTGTGTATGATTTTAGATTCTCATGTTCTACCCTTCTAAACAAAGAATGTGGATCAACTCTCTTAAACTAGTTGATCTGAACATGTTTTGTTTGGCGGGTATGGGAATAATGATTGACGAAGGTTGTGGGGTTTGATGTTTTAAATATCTTCCATACACATTCTTGATTCATGTTTTTGGTTAGCCGCTTTCTACCAATCTAACACGGAGAGTGCTGGCCAAACAAACATGGACATGCCCCTCCATCGTTCTTCTTTTGTGTGTTCTTCGCAATGGTGATAGCGTTTGGCATCAGTGTCAAATGAGAAAGGCGACCGACACCGCCACCGACCGTGAAGAAGATAATGGATCAACAACGCCACCCCGCGGCCACCATGCCACGCGTGGCCCCCATCGCCCCGAGGCCGCCACTGCCTCGTGCCCTCACTCCCTCTGCGGCCCCCGCCTCCCCATGGCTACCACTGGCCTGCGTCCTCCTTTGTCTGCGGTTGGCGCCGCCTCGCGCCCTCGCACTGTCTGTGGGCCCATGCCACCACACGACTCAACCATATGTGGATAGTGCCTCTATTCACCCCTGCGCCGTCTGCGGCCTCACATCACCCTGTGGCTCCGCCACTCACGGCCCTCCATGGCCCTGCGGCTCTGCACCACCCTACGGGCTAGCACGGTCCCGCGGCCGCCGCATTACCTCGAAGCAGCACCTGGCTTCCAGGATAGTCTTCCCAGCATGGGTAGAGCCGGATCTAGTGGGTCGGGTTGCCCAGCACGGGTCGGGTCAGTCCAACCGGGTCAGACTAGACCTGATCCCACTTTGACCCATTTACGCACTTTTGGCCATATCTTTGGCACCATGCATCTGTTTGACGAACCGTCTGTGGCACTGGAAACCATGAAGCGAGAGGGTCCCTTTGGTATACCCCACTCTAGACTTTGATAATATATGAAACAGTCAGGTTGGATCGAGCACGAATCCAACTGGGTCATCGGGACTAATATGATAATAACTTACATATCGAGTGTCCGATTGACGCACCATCTATTGTGTTTAGACCCCTATGACGTGGAAATACATTGTGATACTACATAGAGGGAATTCATTTTCATTGGTGTATCGACCAAAGGATTGTGGAGAGGACCCTCCCGAAGACAAGAGAGTGTTGTGGATGAACCCTGAAGCTGGCTGTGACGTGATGAATGAAGAGTGATCATGTGTGGGTCAACACCGAGCGATCTTGTGTGGGTCGGCACATAGCGATCATGTGTGGGTTAGCACTGAGCGATCCTGTGTGGGTTAGCACCTAGCAATCCTATGTGGGTGAGCACCTAGTGATCATGTGTGGGTGAGCACCGAGCGATCCTATGTGGGTCAGCACCTAGCGATCCGTTGTGGGTCAGCACCGATCGATCCTGTGTGGGTCCACACCTATCGATCCTATGTGAGTCTGTCTATTAATAGAGTAAGATGATTTAGTAGTTACATCTAATATTTCCTACTACTGTACTTTTTTATACCTAGTGTGAGATGAGTTCGTACATCTGTGGTACTTTCCTTTATAATAAAAGGTTGTTGGTAATCCTCTGTGTGTGTAACTATGTGGTACTTACCTTTGTGGTATTCCATCCTTTGTGGAACAGTTGAGTTTGGGGATTTGGAGTTGGACTATGTGTTTTCATCATGGTTGATATTATTTTACATGATAACTTAGTTATATGTATGGGCATACACCTATGTAGGGTTATTAGTTGTTCTTTTCATTGTAGTTTATCTTTTGTGGATTTTGTGAGACCTTGAGGGTCTCGGAGTCCCTACTGTGTATCATTATACTCAATCCTACATTGGATATGCCCACAATTCATTGTGATTGGTGTAGATGACGGATAGCGTTGAATTAGGACAACAGTACTAGGACTAGAGGTAGCTCAGAGGTGGACGTTAGAGAAGGTGAACTAAAGAGATGACCGTTCATGAGCACTACCTACCCTTTAGGTAGGATCCGTGGTGGACGATCTAGGAGCTGCCTTCCACCTCTCAGGTGTCTTGTACTTTTATGTTTTCCTTGTACATTATTTTTGGACTTGTATTTTGGCCCCTTTTTTATTAGTGTACTCACTCTGTTTACTATTCAGTTTACTTGAGTTCATATCTTGTTGTGTGATTGGTTGTGTGTGTTAAACGTTATCAAGCCAATGTATTCCCAATTTTAGGGAATACACTTTCGGTGCTAATTTCCAGCCCCTGGCCTATGGATAAAAAGCTTGGGGTAGTTAAGGAATGGGCCGCGAGGGATGGGTCTTCACAGGGAATTGTTTTTATAGAACTATGAATTTGAATAAATCATAAAGTAATTGAATAAGTGGAATATCATTGTAATACTCCACACACTGGTCTAATGTCGGGATAATTTCATGGTATACAGAGGTTCCTCAATGATGGTACTAGGACATTTACTGGTGTAAAATTATAAAATAATCACCTACCCTCAAAGGAGTAGAAGATCAATGAGAAGAACTATCAAATGCATGATCTAGAGTTGGTTTCATTTTTATTCACATTGACAATTTGGCGGCATTCTCTTTATGAATAGAAGTGTCAAATATATATAAATCATAAGAGAATAAAATATTTATTCTATAAGAAGTAGAATAATATGTGAAAAAAATAGTTAGAGAAAATCAAGGTCTCTGACTGCTCAATCCACTTCCATCCTAGGAATGAAAATAAAGTGGTGGATGCTCAAAGTATAAAGGATCACTAAAAACTATCAATAATAATAATTAAAAAAGATCAAAACTTCATAGATTTGTAAAGGATTTACATGGGAATCATAAATGAAAGAACATAATTATTACTTTCAAAAACTATTGGCCAACCATCCCTTCAAGAAAATATAATTGATTCTCAAAGAGATGGTGTAGAAATAAAGAAGATGGTGGATTCTATTCAAAAATAGAAATTCTAAGAGTTCAAAATTGATGAAGATGGAATTGTAATATTTGGGTCACAACTATGTGTACCATCAAATATTGAGATAATGAATGATTTTTTGAGTTATACACATAGCTCAACCTTATCCAACAATGTAGTGAACTTGGAGATATATCATTATCTATAATAGAACTACTTATGTGACAATATTATGAAAGAGAGCACACAGTATACATCACAGTGCCTGGTATTCTAGCATGTGAATGTGTAAAGGAAAAATTTAAAAGGGATTACACAACCATTACCCTTTCCTATATGGAAATGGGAAAACATAACTATAGTAATTTTCCATGAACATACAATGATATTGAGATACAATAATAATATATTAGTAATGGTGGATCATCTTATAAAGACTATTAATTTCATTTAAATTAGAGATGAATTATAACACGATTGACTTTAAAATATTAATCATAAATGAAGTGGATAGCCTAAAATGAACACAATTATCAATTATGTCTTATCTATGTCCGTTATTTTCCTATACGTTCTAGAATAGTCTCCAAAAAACTGTTAACACGATGTTAATATTCAGTATGTCGTATCACCCCCAAATTTATTTCCAATTTTTTCTAATTATCCAAACAACGAAAGACATATTGACAGAATTATTTATAGACTTTAAAGTAGGATGATATTATCATTATCCTCTGGTATTGTACAAATAAAATAATATTTTCCACTACGAAATAAAAATTTATCAATATAAAGATTGTTATGGTGAGAAATAAAGAACCCTTGCATTCTAGGATGAAATTGGTGAATAAAATCTATTGGTACCTAAAATGGGAAAAAAATTATAGAAGATGACCACACCATTTATTATCACATCAAGAATACTCAAATCCAGTAGAGGAGTTATAATGAATATCATTAATGAGACTTGATGTACAAGGTTGTAGATAAATAATACCTCTACATAGCTATTTAGAAGTGATTCTTGAGTCCTAGGATGTAGGGAATGTAATGTATGAAGTACATCAAGCCCTTTTAAAATTTGTAATCAAATTAGAGCTATGGATTATCAACTTTAAACACCACTAACACATTACCATGTACATGACGTACTCTACATACCCCACCCCCGAGAAATTGCATACAATACACTTGAAATTTACATAATTTAAACGTGGTGTATCTAAAAAACGATCATTCTTATGAAGGCACTTATGAAAATATTAGACTGTAGAGATAGTGTTCTATGATATATGAAAACTAAAATATTTCTGGTAATATTAAGAAATGATTAGTATGAGATGTAAACATGGAAACCAGAGGAACCCATGAATAAAAATTACCCTCATGTATTTTACCACAGTATAAAAAATGAAATTTCAATGGTAAAATTTCATAAGGAGGAAATAATGTAATGAACCAAAATTCTGTTAGTGGAAATTCCCTTCTATTATGTAATTGTCAGTAAATCACAGATAACACATGATGAAACTAAAAAAATTTATTATATTATTTTGAATAATATATTTAGAGAATAAAAAGGCCTGGAGAATTGAAAATATTACGATATAATAAAAAATAGAAAATAACATAACTTAAATATAATCATTTGGATCTTCCCAATCCACTAGAATAATTTCACTTGAAAACAACGCTATATAAATATTACATAAAGTAAGAAATTAAATAAGAATTTTCAAAATAAAAATTTATTAATTTTAGAGAGAATATATGTGATTTAATAATGAATGAAGTATTTATGGGAAAAATAAAACCATATAACTCTTATAAATCTGGGTACATAAATTGCAATCATAACATTGGAATAATAATTTAAATATTTGGAATAGTATCTTAACAATTAGAATAGTACAATCCACTTTGAATGTGTAAAATAATATTTTGGTTTCCTATAAAATAAATATATGATATATATACATCATTACTAAAATTAATATATGTTTTAAAAACACTATAAAAATATGATGTATTTTTTGTGAAACATAAATTATTTATTTGTAGTTTTTTAGAAATAATAATAATTTAAAATAAATAATTATTTTGTAACATGATTTTATAATTTAATAGTATATTTTATTGCAATTATCAGCTAATTTTATGAGACCATAATTAATTTTTTAAAGGGTTAGATAATTGAATACAATATTAAAATTGATATTTATTAAATATAATCTCATTTTAATTAAAAATTCAATTTCAATTTTAAAAAATTATTTTCCTAAAAAATGGACATCATTTTTTGAATCTACACCTCAAACAAATGGGCTGAATTTGGGTTATTTGTCTAATATAGATGAAATGTTTTTGAATAGTGAGATACAATAAAATATTGTATTTAACATTATAAGATATGTACATATGTTTTAGAGGCATTATTTATGTAATAACCCTTTATTTATAACCCAAATGAACCAATAATTTAATATAGAATAACATATTAAAAAAAATTCTATCCATGATCTAGAATAACAAATTAATGAATATAATATTAACACCCATCATTGTCCCTTATAAATACCACCTCTCACCACCACTTCCCCTTATAACATAATAAAATAGAAAATTCTAAATATCTGTAATATTAACATCCAAATAATATCTGAAACTCCTTAGTGCTACTGATATAACCAAAATTAAAATTCCATGTTCCTTAAGGATAAATTTAATGAAGATTCATTTAAAAGGTAATGTTCTCAATTTACCTCTTTTAAATCCATTTCAGCCTCTATATTATCCTATAATCCCACATCATTCATGGAAAAATAACTCCAATATCATATATATAAATATATATCATTGTTATATTTCTATTGTAATATCTTTCATCCACCCCTTACCACATATTCCATGAAACAAAACCATTGTCCATACTATGTCGATTCACCACCTTAATGGATGATGAGTTTAATTTCCTACTATCGCATTCAAGGAAGGTTTAAAATTAATTATAATTGTATAAAATTAAGTAATTGTGTATATTTAAAATTTATTCAAATGTTGGAATTAATATATGGAGAAGATATTAAATAATATCAAACTAGATCTTTGTGGTCAGTAAAACTATCAAAATGAACTGACTGTATAATTCTACCATTTTTTGGAAAATAATAATTCCTATATTGAAATATACATAAGTATTTTTACCTTTTATATTTCATTAGATACATTATTACCATTCTATTTCTCTTTTGGAGTTTTATCCCCATTTTAAAAGGACATCAATAATTATCCACAACTAAACCGAATTTTTAACCCTAGATAAAATGATCCTAGAAATAAAAAATTAAGCATAATATATCATTGAAATGATTATAAAGTAATATAAGAAAATTATAATAAATAAAATAATTTCTGAATATTTTATTAATTATGTAATTAATGAAACTAATTTTATTTTCTATGATGTTATGTTCAACTATAGAACATATTTAGATATAAGTTATTGGAAATCTCTGAATAACCCAATTTTCCTTGGGGTTATGGGTTCACTCACAAACCTCACTTACCTAAATTTATCACTATAATATATTAATTTTATTATTTTATATTCCCAATATATGTCTAAAAAATAAATATTTATATTATTTCATATTTTTATGATGGTAAATACATGTTTTAATAGGTTCTCTTCCCAAATTATCTGGATAAGAAAACCCTGTTAATGGGAATGTTTGTAATTGTTACCCATTTTCGTGTTCCACACCTTAAAATGTATGAAATCACCAATGTTATATAAAATAATTTATTCTATAATGGAAAACTATTTTAGTCCATATCATCTTTTTTGTAAATAATTATACACTTAACCTCTATAAATAATTATTTCCCTTCTTTCTTAAAGCACTACTTAAGATGTAGTTTTCCAGAGTTATTTCCCTTACTTTGATCTAGTATTCGCTTCACTAGGAATTTTTTTCATTCTCTATGCTTATAAATGTCCAGTAATTCATGAATACCTTCTTTCATGGAACCCATTATGATATTACATCAGGATATTCAATTTTATATAGTTATGAAACCCATTTATTTCCACGGTAAATCCTTATGATTATGACTTATGAGTGATTTTATTTTATGGAATACATAAGAATGTGCATGTTATGATGGGTGTACAAGATACTTCTCCAACACATTTTGTAATTTTTGTGCCTCGTGATATAGTATGTGTTGGATTAGGGAGTGATCATAATCTAAGATGGGACACTATCCATAATGTGATATTGTCATGGTAGTTAGAATTAACTTATGCTTATGTCATGTTTCATGTTTCCTCCACCATCCTATGATACCATGTTCACTATCAAATTTTACAATGTTATTATTAATTATCCTCTTCTTTTACAATATCATGTTATTCCTTTTGACTCATATCTTATGCATCAATATCATGTTTATTCTGCTTCATGTATTTTTGGATAAACCTTTTATATAATTTTTTCCTTAGATTATTCTATGGAGTTATAGGAGATAATTTAGGTATAAGAGATAATTATGTATAATAAAATAATGATTATATTTTTAGTTTTATTTTGTTCTATTATCAACCTAATCTTACAAAGAAAATATGTCTCACGTTCATTGGGTTATAATTATTAGATATTTATGTTGAATATAAATTATAATATGTGTAAAATTCATGGGTATATATAAGGAATATAATTAAATTGATTAAATTAACATATTTTAATTTAATTGGGATTTTATTACACCATTAACTTATATTTTGGTACACAGTATCAAACAAGTTTTATTTAATTGAATGTATGATAAATAAACCCTTAAAACATGAGGATATTTTGAATAAAAACCTATTAAAAGAGAGATCAATAAATTAGAGTTAATTTTCCATTAATAAAAAGTAAATATTAGATGAAATTATAATATGGGAATTACAAACACAATAAAAATGGAATTAGGTGAAAAAGTAAACATATCTCAAAAAGAGTGATTTTTAGGAAAAATCTGATTACCATTTTTTATTCCAAGTTTATGGTAGATTAAACTCATGAAAAAATGTATGAATATCTTCATACAATATATTATAACCATGAAAATAGACCTTAACCTATCAGATAATTCATTTATTATCATTTATAATGAATGTTTAAGTTAGTTGTCAATTACCTTTTACCATCAGGTGTTAGAAATTTCAGTTTTTTATTTCCAACAATCATCATAAAGATGTGATAGATTCTCTACATGTGGATTAAATATCATCATTCAGAGACTATTCAAGAGGTAATAATAAATTTTTTCAATAATTAATTTTTTCCAATTTTCATTAGGATGAAAACATGAATATTAATTGTGAAAAATAAAAAGACCAATGAACTAGTTTTCAACATATTTAATTATCAGAAGGTGAGAATTTAGTTTATATTTTGAAATTATATAATATTTTAAAAATTAAAAAAAATTTACCATGATCATTAAATAATAATATTATTATATTTTATTATCATTATAATATATTCCATAGTGATTTTCCAAATAAGTGTTACATCATCATTTATGTATGTGGTCAAATCATAACAATTTGTCATCATCCCCTCCCTACAATGTGTAACCTTCTTGAGTCAGGAGTGGGAGAAGAGAGATATTGAACCCCATGTCCCACCTCTAGTAGGCCCTAGTTTGGAGACTAGCATCGATGGTATAATAAACATGTAGATGGGAGGCATTACCCTATAAGAGAATTACGAAAGAAACTTAGATATAAGACATAATCCAAAAAACTCTTGATCAGAATAAAATATAATAGAAAAATCAAGTAGTAAAATTTACGATCATGCAAGTACTACTACAATTGAATGGAAAACTGCACGTATCAAAAGAAAAGTAAAGGCAACAGTGATGATAATTCCCAAACAACTCTTGCAAACCCCTAATCTATTAATAAAATGCCTAGTCTCCAACTGGCTCTAACTTAACTAAAAACAATGTAAAAATAAATAGGGGGTATAATATTATACTCCAAAGTATATTCCATGGAGCCTCTTGGAAGAAATGTAAAGAAATAATGATAAAGTAATGTGAAAAAAAGTGAAACTAACTTGTCACCTAAACAGGTATACTAAGTTCCCATCTTCACTATGGATACTCTCACCATGTATAGTATAAAATGAAATGCAATAAAGAATATCAATAATACCCCACTAAAACATCCCCACTAGTTTTCTGATTTTCCCAAATTTCATACATCCTTGCAGGGTCCCGGAAATTCCACCAAGGGATGGAAAATACTCAAAAATGTTTGGTAAAGAAGATGTATGCATGTTTCATTGAAAAATTGAGGATAAATGTGAAGAAGCCAAATTTTGATAAGGAATCTGGCCTGGTCATGAACCGACTATCGAGAAAGGTTCGCAGAAGGCATAAATCAAAAACCACCAGTACGTGGAAGGCCTATGACACGCTAGCCCTCGAGGTATTGGCCAGCAAACAAAGCTTTTCACGTTGAATTTACACACACAAACCGAAGATGCTGCAAACTATTTTTGCTGGTGAGAATCTGAAATAGGTACACCCTACACACCATCCCTTGCGAATGATGTGGTTCATGGATGAGGATAAGTCGATGTCATACCACATCCTCCATGAACCCTGGTTGACCGAGTCTTTCACAGATCTAGTTATCTATTACCGGGCTTCTAAAATTTGTGTCAACTTCCCATAGATATTATTTTTCCCCATTCTCTATAAAATAATTTCAAAGAAGGCGAGGATGACAGGGGGAGAGAGATCTCTCGGGTGGGAAAAAAGGGACAACGAACATAGAGGGTACGGGAATATTTTATCCCGCACAGGAAGCAGTTCGCGGGACTCCATCAAGCAACCAAAAATAGTATGTGGATTCCATCTCGCAAACTATATACAGTTTGAAGACTCCATCTCGTGAACCATATAGAGTTCACAAACTCCATCCCACAAGCCTTATTTCGAAAACCATCTACATCCAAAATTAAAACCAATAAAATTATCTATATAATAAAAATGGTTTGTGGATTCCCGTATCGGGAAGACAGTATGTGAATGACCATATGAAAAAGACCATACAAAGATTCCAATATAAAAAAGATAGTATGTGGGACCCTATGTAGTAGATTGTTCATGAGACGTCCTCTACATACCATCATATGTGGCTAACTTCTCTCTGTACCATCCTAAGCGGCCAGCACCTACGCGGCCAGCTCTTCTGCGGATGCCCTATGCTGAAAATTGTTCACGCCCACTGGTCTATACCAAGAGAGTACCCCCACAAGGTATTATTGTCAGGATTCGGTCCTAGTCCTCTAGGTCAGTCCCTTCACTTCCTTCACTGACCCCAATGAATAATGGAGAGTCGCACCATGAACTTTTCAGGTCGGGTCGAGGACATTTTTTTTGCGCTTATATCGCCCAAAAATTTGTCTGATAAATACCATGATAAGAGAATTTCCACAGGAACCTCCTGAAAACCCATATGACCTGCCTCCTATTACAGGTTGACCGAGAACTCCATGGACAATCACAACTTGAATGTTTCTTAAATCTCGTACACATCTTTTCCATCCTTCAAACTATATGTCTATGGTGATTCCAGATCCCCATAAACCTCCATGAAAATCATAAAAGGAGGACTAGTGTCCTATGGACACCTTTTCTTGACTATGCACATCTTCCCTCAGTGGCTCTGTATAGGTTTCCCACTAAAAAACCATCATCCAATGGAAAATTCATCTTCAGAAGAGTCCTTTCCAACCTTTGTATGCCTCAATGGCTTTCATGCCTCAGATCATTTATCTTGATTTGATAATCCCTATAGTCCTAGTTTACACTTTCCTTCCCTCTCATGTTTGAGGCATGTCATATCCATCCAGCTCGATTGTCCTATATCTAATCATGGATTCGATAAAAATGGTCCCAATTCAATATATTTAAACTACGAGTTATCATCCTTACCACACATAATTATACGATATGGTAATAGTCCTTGAAACACATCATTAAACAATGATGTCCTCGTCCAAGCTATATGACGATAAACTGTAGTATACCAGGTGATTTTGGATCTTCATAAACCTCCCTAGCCATCATAAATGGAAGGATACTGTCTAGCATACACCCTTGTTTGACATTGCATATCATACCCCGATGGCTCTACATTTGTTGCACATAAAAATGGCATATCAAGACGAGGAAAATTATTCTTATGGAGAGTCATTTCCTACCTATGTATCTCTCAATGTATTCCTTTCATCATATCATTTCTCCTGATATGGGATCCTCCATAATCCTGGTTTACACATTACGCATCTCACATGTTCAAGGCACGTCAGAACATCCAAATATGATTTTCTTCTTGTTGATCATGATTTCTATAACAAGTGGACTTAATCATATGACCATAAACTATAAGACCCAAAATAGTCCTATCCACATAATGTTAAACTCTGATTTCATCATCCAACCTATATGAATTTAAACTGTAGTATACCTCATATGACATTCAAAGGCCCTCCCACTGAGGTATGCCCCAATCATCTGAGGTCGGGTTGCATGACCTTTAATTCCATTTCAAATGAAATGGTTCATCACTGTGTACCCTCGCCCATGGTCTTCCCAGCCACTTCCACTAAGGGCTCTCCCTCTACCAACAACAGGAGAGGAAGCATGTGATTTGTTGATGCTTTGACATCCCCTTGTTTCTCACACCGAGCATAACTCATGTGGGTTTAGAGGATTGTAATGATTACAAATTCCTCACACATGTAAAATATGAGAACTCTGGTTCATAACCAAACCATTATACGTATGGAGTGTAGGTTCCGGGCGCAGCGGAAGCGCGTTGGTGGGTTTGCCCAACTTTAATTTTAACGTTAAACAAAGTTCAATCCGAGATCCATCACGATATAAAACGCAAAATCTTCGGAATTGAACGAAGAACGAAAAGAAAATAAGAGTCCCGGAACCCTTGAGGAGGATCATCATATGTTGATTATAATTAATTTAATTAATTCATAAGAATTACCTTGTTGGAATTCTTTCTTCATTGATGTGTCCGGTAACGATTCGGTGATCCGTCGTTGCGTCGTAGAATCCAAGTGTAGGATTCCTCTAGTGGTGATCCACACGTGTGTCATGTATCTCCGGACATCACCGAAGAGATCTTCGGGTGCTAGCGCGGAAGAACCTTTGCTTGCGATGTCCGCCTTCGACCGCCTTGATCCGGTGGAGGATCATGCTCTTGTAACTTGAGGGCGTTCTTGGTGGAAAGAAAATTCTCTCTTGTCTTGAGAGTATTTCCAAATCTGTTGTGCACAACAATGGCTCTCAAAAAAAGTTGAGGTTGTGAGGATATTTATAATCAGGTTTGAGGTTAATAGAGTTATGACAATAAATAAACGCGTTACGCGTTTTATTTATTTCATTAACTCTTATTAAAAACCCCCATGTAAAATTATTAATTTCTTGACATGAGCCCACGCTGATTATAATAAATATAATTTAATAAAACAATATTAAATCCTCAAAATCCCAATTGGAAAAACTACACGGCGTGTAATAATTAATACACGGCGAGTACTTTTTTTCCATAAAACTACACAGCGTATATATTTAATATACACGGCGTGTAATTTTATTTTCCATTTTTCTCCACCACATTTATTAGACCTTGAGTAATGACTATTTATTTCTTAAATAAATGTAACTGCATTACTCGCTAATAAATATATTATTTTATCCACAGTATATTCTCTCGAATAACTAGTGTCAAAATAAATGCGATCAGACATCCTTAAATAATTATTAAACCACAGTCGGGAATAATATTTATTTAACTTATTAAATTAATATTTAACTGAGATACATTGAAACACTTAGTGTGTGACCCTCTAGGCATCTTTCTCAGTGGCATTAGGCTGAGCCTGCCTAAAGTCTAAGGTTAGCGTCTAGCAACACGCCAAGGCACCCATAGAGAAAGAAGTTAACGCCGCAATGACGTGTCACCTCCTACGAACCCTTACCGTGTAATATAATCCCTTTGTCTCGATATCTCCAATCAAGCGGGTTGCATGCTAGTGCCATCAACCCATTTGCTTTATTATTCTTTCTTTGACTTCCCGGAATTGAACATGCCCATACCTTACCATGCCCAGGGATTTATTTAGCCTATATCAATTTCATCAAAGGGCCTGAGATATCTACTTCCTATATGGAACGAAAGGGAAAAATCCTTTCTCGCATTATCTATTAATGCGGTATTACTCGTGATGCACCCAATGTATCCTACCTCACTGCGAACAGTGTGTCGTCACAGTTTTCTTCAATACATATAACTGCGCGAGTTGTAATACCCATTAATAATAATCTTAAAGTCTAAGGATCAATACACACGTCCGTAGATAGGAACATCCAATGACACTGTGAGATGTGGATTTCCTACTGGCGGGTCTCGTTCTCATAATATCCTCCTGAATATTACCAAGAGTGCACACCATGAGAAGGTGCCTCAATGTTTTATGAGTCCTCACCCCTAATGACCTGTATTATTTGTGTCCCTCAAATAATATCATCCGGCCATAGAACATACATTCAAGAACAGTGTTATGGCACTTTCGGGTTTTCATCATAGTAGGGATCTGCTACGACCCTTTAATGCAACAGTTGTCCTTAGGACATTATCACATGACATGTCACGCAGAAGAACAATCAAGATGTGATAAGGCTTTTATTTAATGAATAAAGTACAAAGTAGTTGGTTCTAGACCACCAACTCCAACAGACTCCCACTTGGACTAGAGCCAACTGCTAACAACCTTTAACCCGCTAGCTCTCTCATGATATTCATGCTTCTACTAAGATAGGCCTTTAGTCATGGGGTCTGTCGCGTTCTCTTCCATGGACACTCTGCTCACTGCAACTTCACCCCTTTGATAGAAATCCCTTAAGAGGTGATACTTCCAGAGTATATACTTTGTCCGTTTATGTGACCTTGGTTCTTTTGCAAGAGCCACCGATGCAGTATTATCACAATACAATGTAATGGGATCTTTACTGTTAGGCACCACATCAAGCTCCTGGACAAAGTTCCGAATACAAACAGCTTCTTTGGCTGCATCAGAAGCCGCTATATACTCGGACTCCGCAGTAGAATCGGCGACAACTGGATGCTTTGAACTCTTCCAGCTCCCAGCTCCTCCATTGAGACAGAAAACATATCCAGATTGCGACTTCAGATCATTCTGATCTGTTTGAAAACCAGCATCAGCATACCCTCTGATGACAAGCTCCTCGTCTCCTCCATACACCAGTAACATATCCTTAGTTCTTCTCAGATACTTAAGGATAGTCTTAACAGTAGTCCAATGTTGTTCTCCTGGATCTTCTTGATATCTGCCTACCATGCTCAGTGCATAGGCAACATCAAGCCTGGTACATAACATGGCATACATGATGGATCCTATAGCCTAAGCGTATGGGATCTTGCTCATCCTATCTTTCTCATGTTGTGTCTGGGGACACATTTTCTTAGAAAGATGTAATCCATGTGACACTGGAACCAATCCCCTCTTGGATTTTTCCATACTAAATCTCTTTAGTATCTGGTCAATGTATGTACCCTGACTTAGTTCAAGAAGCCTCTTGGATCTATCACGAATGATCTTGATCCCTAGAATGTAGGATGCTTCTCCTAAGTCCTTCATGGAGAAACACTTGTTCAACCTATCCTTAACTGACTGTAAGGCTGGTACGTCATTTCCAATAAGCAATATGTCATAAACATATACCACTAGGATGATGACCGCATTCCCATTAAACTGCTTATAAACACATGGCTCACATTCGTTCTTAATGAAACCAAATTCCTTTATGGCTTCATCAAATTGAATATTCCATGACCTGGATGCTTTTTTTAATCCATAAATGGATTTCTGCAACTTGAAAACTCGTTTAGCTTCACCTGGTGTCACAAACCCTTCTGGTTGTGTCATATAGACATCTTCTTGAAGGTTCCCACTATGGAATGCTGTTTTGACATCCATCTTCCAAATCTCATAGTCATGGTAAGCTTCTATGGAAAGTATGATTCTTATGGATTTAAACATGGCAACTGGCGAGAAGGTTTCATCATAGTCAATTCCTTGACGTTGTCTGAATCCTTTAGCCACTATCCTTGCTTTATAGGTTCTAACATGACCTTCCATGTCCAGCTTTCTTTTGAATACCCATTTGCATCCAACATGCTTTACATCAACTGGCTCATCGACCAGAACCCAAACTTGGTTCTGATACATGGAATCCATCTCAGAATTCATAGCTTCTGGCCATCTTGCAGCTTCTGAGCTTTCTACTGCTTCCTTGTGGGATAGAGGTTCATTATTGTCCAACAATAATGATTCACCATCCTCGGTGACTAGGAAACCAAATCTCTCTGGTTCCCTTACCCCTCTTGAGCTCCTACGCAGTACTTGTGTTTCTGGAACCTCTTCCACGGGGACCTGTGGAACTTGTTCATGTACTAACTCCTATGTATCATGAGCATAAACTTCGTCGAAGTCAATCTTGCTCCCACTATCCTTCTTGAGGATGTGCTCCCTCTCAAGAAAGATGACTTGTCTGGCGACATTCACTTTCTTGTCTTGGGGGTTATATAGGTAATATCCTTTTGTTTCCTTGTGATATCCTATAAAGATACACTTCGTGCCCCGGGGTGCTAGTTTGTTGCCTGCGAAGGCCTTAACAAATTCCTCGCATCCCCATACACGTGTGTGCGACAAAGTGGGTTTCCTTCCATTCCATAACTTGGATGGAATTCTATTTTCCGCCTTAGTTGGTACTCGGTTTAATGTGTATGCTGCAGTTTGTAATGCATATCCCCAAAAGGATAATAGATGATCTGCATGACTCATCACCGACCTCACCATGTCCAACAAGTTGTGGTTCCTCCTTTCACTAACACCATTCCACTGTGGTGTATAAGGAGGAGTGATCTGAGATAGAATCCCAGACTCCCGTAGAAGATCGATGAACTCTTGGTTCAGATATTCTCCACCTTGATCCAATCGAAGCTTCTTTATCTTCATACCAAGTTGATTCTATACTTCATTCTTTAATTCCTTAAATTTCTCTAAGGACTCTGACTTATACCTCATTAAGTAGATATATCCATATCTACTCAAATCATCAGTAAAAGTAATAAAGTAAGAATATCCGCCTCTAGCTTCTACTGGAAATGGTCCACACACATCTGTGTGTAGCAATCCTAGAAGCTCTGTGGCCCTTTCACCTTGTCCACCAAAAGGCGGCTTGGTCATTTTTCCTTTTAAACAAGCGTTACATCTATCAAGTGGTTTTAGCTCAGTAGAGTCTAAATAGCCATCTTGGCGGAGCTTTTTCAAGCGCTTCTCGTTCACATGACCAAGGCGGTGATGCCATAACTGGGTGATGTATGAGTCATGTGAGTTTGTTTCGTTATTGATTTCCAACACTTGGTTTTCGTAATTTAATACATACAAACCATTATTCAAATGTGCCATACCATAACATACGTTGTTCTTATAAAAGAGACAACCCTTATTTCCAAACTTGAAAATAAATCCATCCATATCCAAACAAGTTACATAAATTATGTTCTTGGTAACACTAGGGACAAAATAACAGTTTTGTAAAACCAAAATCATGCCAGTTGGAAATGAGAGGTGATAGTCGCCAATAGCCAACGCATCCAGCCTTGCCCCATTGGCAGCTCGAAGATCCACCTCTCCTCTGGCGATCTTTCTAAATCTACTTGGATCCTGCATTTGAATACAGATGTGATCCCCAAAAGCTATATCTAATACCCAATGTGTAGAAATAGAAAGATTTCACTCGATAACGAATGCACCTTTAGCATCCACACGCTTCTGGGTGCAATTCCTCTTCCAGTGGCCCTTCTTGCCACATGCAAAACACACTGCTTCCCGTTCCTTGTCCTTCCTCTGGATCTTCCCCTTCTTGGAGGGATGGTGCTTGGGGGCTTTAGACCATTTATAAGTCTTTGGCCCCTTTTCCTTGTCCTTCCTTTTCTTGTTCACCATAAGGACCGTGGGTTTGTCACGCCCCATGTCTTTATTTACCTAGCGAATCAAGGTTAGAAGCTCCGATAGACTCTTCTCATTTCCGCTCATGTTATAGTTGACAATGAAGCTAGAGAAGGTCTTGGGCAATGATGATAGGATGAGATTTGTACGCAACACATCTGGGAATTTAATCCCTAATATGTCCAAACGTTCAATGTAGCCAATAATCTTGACCACATGAGGCCCAGCTGGCGCAAACTCTCCAAGCTTCGTGGTAAACAAAGCATTGGAGATCTCATACCTCTCCTGTCTTGCCTTCTCTTGGTAGAGATCTTTAAGGTGATACACCATGCTATACGCATCCATGTTTTCATGTTGCTTCAAGAGCTCATTAGACATGGCCGATAGCATGAAACACTGGACATCTGTGGCATCATCCATGTGTTTCATGTAGAGAGATAATTCCTCATCACTAGCCTCTTTCCCAGGCGCAACTAGAATAGGCTCTTCCAGCACATATAATTTTCTTTCCTGGCGAAGGACGACGCGTAAACGCCTATGCCACTCTTAGAAATTGGTGCCGGTGAGAAGGTTTTCTTTTTCGAGTATGGTGCGCGTTGATATGTTTGAATTTATTTTCTTACCGTTTCTACAATTTAAAATGAGCAAAGGTTTAGTACTTTATTATAAAAATTGAGACAAATAAATAAATTAATACTTATTAGTCTCCCACTATTTTATCGAAATCCAATAGCCCTCACCATTGACTTCGGAATATTCTATTGTGTGAATATTCTAGTGGCAAGGATCCATATTGCCCTTTTCATTACCCCAAATAGGGTTGGTCAAGCAACTTGAAGGGTTTTAGGTAGGCATTCCAAATGCCAACTGCATTAACTCGCAGTTCCTTGACCCGCTGAGTGGACTCCCCAATCCTGAAATCCTTTTTGGATTTCCTCAACCTTTGCCTCTTGGTCACACCAAGTCCTACTGTGGCAGTCAACCCGTGATGCGAACCAAGTCAAGTCAACCCAAAACCTTGAATTAGAATTCTCCGATAATTGAAAGCACCCCAACTAGGGTTGGTCAAGCACTTTGAACTATGGTTCGATTCTAACCATGATTATGGAAGGCTATGCCGACTTAATATTTATTTTGAGGGATTTTATCCTTATACGTAAACTGCCATTTTATTATCATTGATTACATGCTTGTTAATATTAAGTGGGATATACTTAAGTGATTAACCATGTCTAAGATAATATTTATGTATAAGCCAATTTTATTTTAGTTCCATTTTGAATGCTCGTTTAATTCATTAATTGTGTGATCGTGACAACACACCCACAATAAATAAACCATTCAACTGACAGAAATAAAATAAATGGTATGATCATGAGCTTTTCTATTGGTTAGTTTATCTAGAGGTTGATAAACTAACCCAAGACCTAGGGGAGAAACACCTTGAACCTTTCAGGTTCGTGTTTACAGCTTTCCACCTGTCCACCTTTGTATCTCCTTAGATTGGTTTCATCTTGGCTCCTGACTTGAGCCGCCTCCACTAGCTTGGGAGCTCCATCAATTACATATGCAATTATCTCACACGTAGGTGAGGGGAAAAGGGGGTTTTTACATAAAAGAATCCTTGGGCGCGCAGGCCATACATATTAATCAGGAGATGGCTCGCAGGCCAACAAATTTAATTTAAATAAATAAATTAAAAGAAACCATTCACATAAAAAGGTCTTGGTCTAGCTCATGATCATCCATACATGAAACGATATTTACGCATAAATAAAACTAGCATTCAATTCTTTAATCATTCTTGTTTAAGATAAATCACGCTCGAATCAATTAATTATCTTTAATTAATCAATCCTTTTATCTTAAATCCCTTTTCTGAATTTCCTTGAGATTCTCATCCATCATAATTTTAAACAAATAAATTCATTTAAAATTATCCTTGTACACAACTTGTACCTTGGAGGCAACCCAACGAATTCCCATTTATTACGCAGATGTTAAATTAAACACACATATATATATAACACCTATCACGTGTTGTGCCTCAGCTTTACGCCTGCACCATGGTACACGTCTCAAGGGTTTGTATAATATAATAATAAATTTTAATAAATCAGCGTAATTTGGGTGACTACATGACATGTTGTTCCGACTACACGGCGTGTAATTTTTCTTCCCCATCCATCCGAAGTACACGCCCGGGCATAGGGCGTGTTAATGTACTTCGGAAATTTTCGGACTACACGGCGTGTACAGTGGGACACACGCCGTGTAGTTTCCGCGTTACACGGTTTCCAGCCAGGCAGGCTACGTACAGAGTACACGACCCAACCGTAACCTGAAGGGACTACACGCCGTGTTCATTAGACCACACGACATGTATTCCGGAAACCGTGTGCCACCTGTTTCTGGTCAACACACGGTGTCTTAAATTCATAGAATGAATCCAATACACTGCCTAATTTGGCGGATCAGTCAATGCATTGAACCTAGACTACACGGTGTGTACTTCTGAATACACGTCATGTATTCTGGTGTTATACGGCCATAAACATTTGGCTTCTATGGATGAGTTCCTCTATTTTATTTTAATCAAAATTAAAAGAAAAATCAATTTCTGGGAGGTTAACGAGAAATGAGAGGGGAGGAACAGATCTCGATATTCAGATTTCCAGAACGATTAAAAATTAATTGAAATAACTAAATTATTAAATGCATAAATCACCAACAAAAAACTAAATAATTATAACCAACTATATGACCCCTTTGATACCACTTGTAGGTTCCGGGCGCAGCGGAAGCGCGTTGGTGGGTTTGCCCAACTTTAATTTTAATGTTAAACAACGTTCAATCCGAGATCTGTCGTGATATAAAACGCCGAATCTTCAGAATAGAATGAAGAACGAAAAGAAAAGAAGAGTCATGGAACACTTGAGGAGGATCATCATATGTTGATTATAATTAAATTAATTAATTCATAAGAATTACCTTGTTGGAATTCTTTCTTCGTTGATGTGTCCGGTCACGATTCGGTGATCCGTCGTTGCGTCGTAGAATCCAAGTGTAGGATTCCTCTAGTGGTGATCCACACGTGTGTCACGTATCTCCGGACATCACCGAAGAGATCTCCAGGTGCTAGCGTGGAAGAACCTTCGCTTGCGATGTCCGCCTTCGACCTCCTTGATCCGGTGGAGGATCTTGCTCTCGTAACTTGAGGGTGTTCTTGGTGGAAAGGTAATTCTCTCTTGGCTTGAGAGTATTTCCAAACCCATTGTGCACAACAATGGCTCTCAAAAATGTTGGGGTTGCGAGGATATTTATAATCAGGTTTGAGGTTAATAGAGTTATGACAATAAATAAACACATTACATGTTTTATTTATTTCATTAACTCTTATTAAAAACCCCCATGTCAAATTATTAATTCCTTGACATGCACCCACGCTGATTATAATAAACACCATTTAATAAAACAATATTAAATCCTCAAAATCCCAATTGAAAAAACTACACAGCGTGTAATAATTAATACATGGCGTGTACTTGTTTTCCATAAAACTACACAGCGTCTATATTTAATATACACGGCGTGTGCTTTTATTTTCCATTTTTCTCCACCACATATACTAGACCTTGAATAATGACTATTTATTTCTTAAAAAAAATGTAACTGCATTAGTTTCTAATAAATATATTATTTTATCCACAGTATATTCTCTCGAATAACTAGTGTCAAAATAAATGTGATCAGACATCCTTAAATAATTATTAAACCACAGTCGGGAATACTATTTATTTAACTTGTTAAATTAATATTTAACTGAGATACATGGACACACTTAGTGTGTGACCCTCTAGGCCTCTTTCTCAGTGGCATTAGGCTGAGCCTGCATAAAGTCCAAGGTTAGCGTCTAGCAACACGCCAAGGCACCCATAGAGAAAGAATTTAACGCTGCAATGACGTGTCACCTCCTACGAACGCTTACCGTGTAATATAATCCCTTTTTCTCAATATCTCCAATCAAGCGGGTTGCATGCTAGTGCCATCAACCCATGTGCTTAATTATTCTTTCTTTGACTTCCCGGAATTGAACTTGCCCATACCTTACCATGGCCATGGATTTATTTAGGCTATATCAATTCCATCAAAGGGCCTGAGATATATACATATGTTATGGAATGGAAGGGAAAAATCCTTTCTCGCATTATCTATTAATGTGATATTACTCGTGACGCACCCAACGTATCCTACCTCACTGCGAACAGTGTGTCGTCATAGTTTTCATCAATACATCTAACTGCACGAGTTGTAATACCCATTAATAATAATCTTAAATTCTAAGGATCAATACACACGTCTATAGATAGGAACATCCAATAACACTATCAAATGTGGATTTCCTACTGGCGGGTCTCGTTCTCATAATATCCTCCTGGATATTACCAAGGGTGCACACCATGAAAAAGTGCCTCAAAGTTTTATGAGTCCTCACCCCTAATGACCTGTATTATTTGTGTCCCTCAAATAATATCATCCGGCCATAGAACATACATTCAAGAACAGTGTTATGGCACTTTCGGGTTCTCATCATAGCAGGGATCCTCTACGACCCTTTAATGAAACAGTTGTCCTTAGGACATTATCACATTACATGTCACGCAAAAGAACAATCAAGTTGTGTTAAGGAATTTATTTTATGAATAAAGTACAAAGTAGTTGGTTCTAGACCACCAACTCCAACAGGGAGCCTACCAAAAAGTCTGACCTCAAAAGTGTGCCCTTCCATAAAGGTTTGACACAACCACGACCCACCAAATGGGAAGCTTCTATGCGTAAGCCCTAGAAAATATGAACTATGAGAACTCTGATTCCTGATAAAAATAGGATACATAGGATGCCTACCTAAATGTCTGATCTCAAAAGGGTGCCCTCCCAAAATGTTTCCACCCAATCATGTCTCTGTAAATGGGCAGCCCCCATGTACATGCCCAAGCACATCTGAACTATGAGAACACTAATTTATAACCAAATCAGGATATGTAGGATGCCTTCTTGAATTCCAGATCTCAAAAGGGTTCCCATCCAAAATGGTTCATCCAATCATTACCCCTCAATGGTAAGGGTCTATGCATAAGCCGTAACTAATCCGAACTACATGGGCTATGATTCATCAATGGAGGATACATAGTAAACCAATATTATTGGTCTGATCCCAACATTTAGTCACCTTTCATTCCACCTAGATGATGATAATCTTCAGAGATCCTTTTTATAATGCTGATGCTAGCATCACCTTTTTAGCATCAAATATATGCCTCCCTATAATGATCTTGCAAATCAAGGGCAGCATGTGCACACACTCTTCGGGAATGATGTATGGATTCAGAAACATATGAACACGAGATAAATCTATAAGGAGTCCTCGAACAAGGTATAATCACCCCTCATAATCTTGTGGTGGGCCTAAAATCCCATCCTCTCGACCAATGGAGTCCTTATGTTTTGTTGGATGAATCATCAATCAACGAGAACCTGCCTTTGGAATGTCGGTCCATGAATCATGGATACTATGGCCATTGCAAATTTCTGCCTCAAATAATAAACTTGTTGGAGACCATCTGGGGATGTTATATCTGAAGAGGACTGATTTCTTCAGTACATGATCCCACACAATCGCCCACTAGGACAGAATGACTGTGGCATCTCAATCACAATACCAAAGGGGTGATTTAACCAGTCCTAGCTTGGTCAATCTATCCGTCTTTAAAGGATAATGATGCAGAGTCGGTCGAAACAAAAGGAATGATGAACATAACAAGAATCCATCTCTGAAAAAAGGGATAGGTGATGATCCTCATCATACCATTTTCGCGCCACCCGAAATGTGCCACCATGGAGGCGGAACAGAAATGGTGAACCTGATTTGAATCCTTAACCAATGTGGTTGTTCTACCCCAATGTAAAAGACAAATAAACATTGCACGTTAGACAATTTTTTTACCTCGGTACACGCAAAACACACCACTTTGGAGGCAGAACAAAAATGCTAAACCCGACGTGAATCCTTAAACATGGAGGTGGTTTTACCCCAATGATAAAAGAAAAAAGAACACTGCAAGTCAGCCCATTTTGTTCGCCCCGGTACGAGTGAAATGCACCACCTCAGAGGAAGAACAAAAATGGAGAACCTGGCGTAAATCCTTAACCATGGTGGTAGACTTAACCCAATCAAGCCCCTTCAACCTACAACAAAATAAAAGGGTAAAGGGCCAAGTTGAATCGCCAAATATGCATATGTTTGAAAGAATTCTAGTTTGACAATGTTTTGTGGTATGTATGTCATATATTTATGGCACAGGTTCCAATAAAGAAATTTTATATCCAAATTCCATCTCGATGACCAATGAAGAAGCTCACATCATCATTCTTGTGGGTTGGCAGGGACCCAACCAGGTTTAGGACCACCTCGCCCACCCAGCATCTTCAATGTTGGGTATCCAACAATCTAATGATAGAGTACCACTAAAATGGTACTCTCCCCATGATAGAGTCCATGAGAGAATCCCTCAAGTCTGTAAAGGTCCACTAGCCTCCTCCTCATTCATAGATGGCACCCCATCACAAGGAGGCCCCTGTGTTTATCTTAAACTATTTTGGGAGCCTTCCCCATGAACGTGACCATAAGTACCTCTGTTATATAAGGGAGGTAGATGACGTCAATGAAGAAAATTTCATCTCAAATTCTGTGGGGTCCTAATCATAGGCACCCTCCAAATAACGTCACCGCCGAAAAAAAAAGGCCAAGGCTCCTCCCGCCGAAGAGAACCTCCTGTGAAGGGAACCTGCTAACATCCTGGAGACCTGGGCCCCTCAGGCTGCCCACCAAGAACAATAAATATATAATCAAGAACACGCTATCACCTTGGTTCCTAAGCAGAAACTCTCATGTACTAACACAGAGGCATTCGACGGGAATACATACAACTTTGCCTCCTCCACTCAATCCCACCACAAAAATAGGGTGGCACAATACAAGAACAGGAACGTTGCAGCTAATGCTCGATGGTCCCGCTGTGCAGACAGAGCAAATAACTTCTGGCAGATGGAGATTTCTACGGATTCACATCATGTCTGTCATCCAAATAAGGTGAAAACTAGATATAAACATGAAAAAATACCTGCTAATTCGCTAAAATCTTTCCATCCATATAGGGTGACCACCAGATATATGCACACACAATTACCTGCTGACGTATTTCAAGCCCGCCATCCGAATAGGGCGACAAGAAAATATGAGTAGAGTCAAATTCTTGGGGATGCATACAAATACCAAGAGACAAATATAGTTGAAATATAGTAGATAAAAATCGCAACTCATGAATATGATGTCCACCAGTCAAATATGGTGGCAACCAATGATTAAAACTAGTGGAAGACTCGTTCCTCTGTCCAGACGCTAGAGAAATGCCAATATCTACTAGCAACACCTGGAGGACCGGAATAGGCACAAACTCCAGCTCCGATATCGGAATGGGCCATCCTACCTTTTCCTCTCAAAGATGTATCTCATCACATCATGAATATGATGGGAGATAATATTTTAATTCCAGAATATATCCTCCAAACGTTCCAAGATATCATTGAATTGGTGGAAAAGGTGAGAAACCGGGCCCACGACCAGGTTTCCTAGAACAAAATGACTCACTCGAAAAATGAGTTGTCACTCCAGAGCAGTTAGAAATCCCTAAACTAGTCTAGGAAAGATGAAAACAACATCTCATGATAATTGGACAACTAGATCAGGAACAAATACCTATTACGAATGGGGGACATTGGTCTAACGTGGTGTCCACTCCAGGGCATGCATATATCCTTCCAAACCTCAAGATGCATGTCAGCATATCCTGATGAAATCGTTGGATCGAATAAAATAGGTAACCATATATGAAGTCCATTACCGATAGTAGATGACCCTGTTTACCCACATGAATGTGTCCAAAAATAAAAGGCTCTAAAGGAAACCAAAAAATGATGAGTACATACAAGATCCTTTTCAGCTAGAAGCTTGGGCTCTCGACACCCACAAACATATATCAATAAATGATAAAGACTATGCTAGCCATTTACCAAATAATGAAATTGGTTATAGTAGTTTTGAATGACCTCCCTGAAATATTGATACCAGTATCTCTGAAGGTTCTCCACAAAGCATCCATGGGGGATCACTCAGTGGGCCAGGAATGATCGACCACGAGATCCTATCTCCTGATTTTTTTTGGGGTAACCCTACCCTCGACCTAAATATCATACAAAAAGAAGGTCCTCCCATTATTTTTTTCCACCCTAATAGTCCTCCCTAGGGTATAAGATGCAAATTTGATTCTCCCTATAGTCATACATCATGTCATGATGGTAGTCCTAGCCATGATGACGACCATTGTAAAGGACCTCTCCGCATTGACAGTGTATTTGTAGGTCCTCTCCATAGTAATGTTAAGTAATGAGAAAGTAATCCCCTCATTGCAATATATCTTGACGTCCCTCCCCAGGATCTGAACTGCATAAATTCTCCATTCAGCCATGTATCAATTCATGATCGTAGTCCTTGCCTTGATGACAATCATTGTGAAGGCCCTCCCCACAATGACAGTTCCTATGAAGGACCTCCCCTTAGAGAAATAAATAAACAAAAAGGTCCCCCTGGCTGTATCTTTCCCAGAAGGTCCTCCCCAGGGTATATGTCATAAAGACATTTCTCACGGTCTGGCATCATGTTCTAATATAGACCTCATCATTGCATCACTAATTGCAAAGGTCTTTCCCACAATCAAAATTCATACTGGCAGGAAGGTCCTCCCCTATTCGAAACAAATGTTAAAAATTTCTCCTATGCTAAGGCACTCAGAAAGGGTTCAGATCCATTGGGAACTTTTTTTACAGTGTTTGATATTCTTTCTTGACTGGAGGATGTTCTGTGGCCACACTCATCTTCTGAGCCACCCCTACACCACTAACAAATCAATAAGGCTCCCACCAGTCCGATCGCTTTGACCAAAATTATTAAGAAGAAATCTAGTGTGTCATATAAATTGGAAGAGCCTACAAAAGAACAACAGCATGACATATTTCTTGGGATAAGACAACTATCTAAGGATAATGTACCAGTGATGTATTGGCCAGTGACCACTTCTCACTTTGGCATAGTAGGACTGTTTTCTGAGGAATGATTTCTTGCAATTCACCTCAATATATGGATGAATCTCCATTATCTGAAAAAAAAAATTGACCCTACGATGAATACGCTGACCATGCCAGTGCGTTAAAAGAGCATCGCCGTCTAATCGGCCGAGAAGCTCTCCCATCTACATGGCAGACCCAATCAGAAAGGTGAATGAATAAACTTCAAATCACATGCATCCATGATCTGCATAAGTTTTGTCACCTCATTGGAAACTCCCTAGCTGGAGTTCACATCCGTGGATGCAGAGAACATGGAGCTCTACACTTCACCCCATGTCATGTCCAGCTAGCCCCATTGGAAATAACATTTTGTAATGTCATCTCCCAAAGGTAGAAATCAGGAGAAAACCCTATTCAAGAAAGATGTGATAGTCAACAAAAAATGGCTCAGAGTATGTCTCCAAATCCTGAAGACCGAATAGATCAAGCTATCGAAAATATTCTAAGTCAGGAAACCAAGAACATCCAACAGGATTCCCGCATAAGGGAAACCAACAAGAATGCAGTGCCCATGTCTTCAAAAGACCATAGACTCCACGTAGTCCCAATTCCATACTTGGACCACACCCATGCAAGAGAAGTGAAATTGAAAAGGTGTCAATATAGGTGGATACTGCCAATATATGGGAACAACCCGATCCCATAGGGACAAATTATTTTTAAATCAAATTTCCCTTGTAAGACCAAAAAATCTAGGCAGCAGTGCCTCAAGGGATGAATGAAAACAACCCCATCCCACTAGACTGGGAACATTTTTACCTCAAATGCTCGCACATTGTATGCCTGACTTCCATCATCTTTGATGAATTATGGGCAGAGGAGATACCTATTTTGTCCCTTCTTGTTGATCGCACCCTTAGAGACAAAGGTGTGTTATGAGGTCATACTAGGGCTCCCTTTAGGTCAATATTCACCAAGAAACTTGAATAATATCATATAATGAAAGGATATTTTCCAATAAAGGGGACAAAAATCCTTCATACCATTTGGCACTGGGTACACCACCCCCAATGCAGTATGACTCAGTGAACGTGGTAAACATTAACTCCATGGATCTCATAGGAATTGAAGTGGGGAGAGGGGACATGAAGGAAGATGGTTCCCTCCCAGAGGAATCCCATGCCGAGCCAGATGGGGTGCATATGCAGAACCAGAGAGTGGTCCTAAATCTAGGCACCCCTCTGTTAATCTGCCACTACATCCCCCACGAAACACAACAAGGAGAATAATAAATCCAAGTTCTCCTTTCACCGGCCTCAACCTCTCCCTATGTATGTGTCCTTCACTATACAGGAAAGGTTCCCCAAGAAGGAGGAACAAATGAAATAGCTTGGGTGAATTAATGTTCCGCTGTGTTGAGAGAGCTATCTTGTCAGGTGTGTTCCCCCTGCTGAACGTCAGCAACTGCTCCCAGAAAAGGTGCCCATACCACATGAACTTATCCCATGGAATTAAGAGAAGCTCAGAGGACCATTCAACCCAGACCCGGAAGGACATCAAGACTTCCCCCCATAGAGAAGGCAGCTAGAATATATCCAGGAAAACCAACAAATGATACCCCCTGCTGGGTATCGACCCCAAATTCCAGTAGCACCGACATGCCCAGTTATGGCTACTGCCGCACCAGCTCAAGCTGAAGCTCGACAGTATATGCATTAAGGGAACTTGAAAACTGTCAAGAAATTAACATATTGACTAGAATCCTTGGAGGGGAGGCACGCTCCGATACAGCCAGAATGAAAATCCATCCTTGATCATATGTGCAATGTTCTGCCACTGCCAAACTTCAGAAACACCGTATTTTAGTATTCAAGGGCTCTAGGGACCCCGAACATTATTTAATGAACTATGCATCTCATTGTGACCCCATGATGGTCCTCCAAAGTAGAAAGAAGTAGTAACACTCAGTTTCTTCGTACGAACCCAATAGGGCTCAACTTTTGTATGGTACACTAGCCTGCCATCCAATTCAATCACAAATTGGGAGGACCTTTGGTGATCATTTATCTTCCAGATCAGTTCAATGATGCCTAAGGTGATGGTCAATGATCTTATGAACTACGTAAAAGTGATAGAATGAAATAGTCTCAAACAAAATTTCCAGATGGTACGACCTGACATATTACCTAAATCGGCTGCTCCCACAAGATGAAATGATCACCATGTGAAATGATAACCATTAGATTTATTTTCAACACCACTCATCCCAGTGAAGAACACAAGTGGGTTTAGATACTTCTCTTCCATTTCCATAAATAATTGAGGACTCTTTGCAAAGGAACAATATTAAGTCCCAATTGGCCCTATAATCCCCGGGGAGGATAACTATAAAAGATGAAGCCGCTTCTGTCCCACTAAAGCCACCCCCGACAAACGATCCAGTTGTGAATCCCCCACTGAACCATGCAGGACCCCCCTGGATGCCAACAACCACCCCCAAATCAGAAAGATGAGCGATAGAGATATAAAACAAATCAGTTCTAAGAACAAATAAAGAGTTTTTACTCGTTCTGAGATGACCAGGTCCAAAGATATTTCATAGCCAAAATGAATTTCAACTTGCTCTGGCTACCGGAGCCAAAGCGGGCTGATGAAGTGGGTCTCAACAACCATCCAAATTATTTTCCCTATCAATATATAGTAGGAAAAATCATCCAGAAGTTCTTTATTTTCATGGATCTCCAACAAAAGATGGTGGATTCCAGGAATGTTAAGTTGGGTCCACCTTCAGCACAAGTGGCCTATGTTACCTCCTCAGACACAAGAGAGGAAAAGGAATGGAAATCAGTGTCCAGTAAGAAGGAGAAAAATTTTGACAATTGGATGATCCAGATGACCCTCAATCAAGTTCATGGAACCCTCCAGGTACAGTTGAAGCAACCAAATGTTCCCCCAAAATCTCACGATACAGCATATCCATCCTCCTCATCCCCTTTTCCCTCAAAATACAGATGGGTGGAAAGTTAGATCAAGAAGATGGGATGAAACCAAATTAGAAGTTAGTGTTGAGGCTTTCAGACATCATTCTAGTAGACTTGGTACAACAGGCTCTTCCCCCACCAAATGACACAACATTCACCGCCCCTCCAAATGGTACAACGGGCGCCAAACCACCAAATGGTACAACAGGCACCCCCTCACCAAATGACACCATCAGAAGGAGACTATCAGACATAAAAAATGTCATGTCAAGAATTGATTTTTGGATCCAACAATTTCATTCAGTTGATGGACCCCTTCTCGAATGGGGACTATGGCCACAAAGTTGAATTCCCTACGCCTAACCGGAGAGCCGGAGGAAGAGCCTGTAGAGGCTAAAGGTTTTATAGAAGGCATGATCATGGTTGGACTCTAATTCTCATCCCCGTTAGGAGTCAAACAGTTAACATAACAGAAAATCATGGAAGGACCCTCAAGCAGACACAACAAGAACCAAAATTCTCCTTCTCCCCCATCGAAAGGAATACTTTCCTAATTATCTTGAAATATCTATCAGGGGAAGATCAAATATCAAATATTCTAAGGCATACATGAATACTAGTTCATCTAGAAATAGAAAGGAAATAATCACTACTAGACCTAATCATAGAGGTCGAACTCTGTACGTCCCAAACCCAAACCCCTATAGTGTCTTTGATAGACCAACCCCATGCCAAGAAGCATCGAACTTTAGAGAATAAGTATGATATTCTAAAGTATATGGATTCAATATCAACAATAATGTCAGTCCTTTATGCATTAAGCCTATCTAGAAATTTTATGTATTCACTCATCGAAGTCTTACTAAGTCCTCAAGAGTTCGAAGAGGAAGTGGCAGCAGCCGAAGTCTACCAAACAGAGTCCAGCCCTTAATAATATCACACCATCATCTCCTTCATATATAGGGATGAAGATTCCAACATGACTGGGAATATAAAACCCTTATATGTGTCCGAAAAGATAAACGGAATTGATGTCCAGTGGATCTTCATTGACAATGGTTCTGGATTTAACCTCCTCCCACTACAAATGCTTCACGGGCAGGGCTATGATGAAGGCATATTGACACCCTACACTATAACTCTACAAGGATATGAAAAATGATAATAGAAAGTACAGGAAAAATCAATATTAAAACATTCCTTAGAGATATCATGTCAGATTCTGAGTTCCTGATAAAATTGAAAAGTAATGACTTCAACATCCTATTAGAGAGGCCTCAGCTTCATCAGCACACTACAATTCATTCACCATACCAGTAGGGCATCAAATATAGCAGTAAGGGGAAAATGGGACATTCCACAGTGATAAGTCCCCATTTGAGTCATGTGAGTCACATTATATCGACACATGGATCTATGAATCAGAATAAAAACATAGTTTGGATGATAACATTGGTTGGATCAATGCCCCAAATATATTGGAAATGGATCTCGTTGACCCCCTCTAATAAATTGGGGAAGAGTATGTATTACCCATCATCCAAGGTGAATGAACAATAACGAGTCCAGATACATACTCAATTGTTTTCAAGATCTCGATTGAGACCACCAAGTCCAAAGACATAGAAAACCGGACTGACTCTCATGATGTTAGGAAAATCCCTATCAAAGATGATCCCAGCCTATCCACAGGACCTCAAACTACCCATGCCTCACTCACTAAGGAAAAAGATGATCACACTCCTGGCATTAGAGAGATTGTCTCAAAAATACTCTTTTCATAATTAGATGAAGAACATGAATATAATGATGGTGATGAAGATGAAGATGAAGAAGATGAAGAAGACATAAAATATTCCCCTCTTCAATTTGATAATGGTGTCTTCACCACAATTTATGAACATGATGAGATAAATCTAGGCACTAAAGACGACCTGCGGCCCACTATGATCAGTGTGGCTGTTCTTGTAGAGGAACAAGAGGTATACATCCAAAAACATAAGAATAATAGGGATGTGTTTTTATAGAACTACACTAAAATTCTAGGCCCTGATCCTGACATTTCCAATCATATTCTTAGATTACCAGAAGACCATCATGGCTATAAGCAGGTAGCTAGAAAGTTCCACCTAATGCATGCTTCCAAAATAGAGGCTGAAGTTGAAAAGCTAATCAAATACAACTTCATATGGGAGGTCCAATATCTGATATGGAGGTTGAAAATATCCCCCATCTAAAATAAAAATGGACATATTATAATCTTCATTGAATTTAAGGAACCTAATTGGAATTTTACAAAATTCGATTTCCCTTTCCCGATCACAGAATTCTTGATCGATGCCATAGCGATATATGAGGATCTCTTTTTTATGGACATATATTCGAGATAAAATAACATTTAGATGGCCCAAGGTGCAAAGTATCTACCACTTTTAGGGCCCCTAAAAGTGTTTTCTGTTATAAATTGATTCCCTTTGGTCTAGATATTTCTATCACCACATATCAGCGCAACATGCATCGCATCTTCAAGCCCTTCTCAGGATGATTTGTTGAGTGTTTTGTCAACGATTTTCTGGTTAAGTCTCGATAGTGCTCAAACCGCCTATCTGATCATGAAACTATATTCTCAAAATCGTGGTAACATATTTGAATGATGAAACCCTTAAAATATTACATTGGTGAAACTTCTAAAAAATTATTTAGCCTCATCATATACGATCGGGACATCGAAGTTGACCCCAAGAAGAAAAAATACATACCTGGAATGTCCCTTCCTCACAACCTCACTGAGTTAAGAGGTCTCAAGGAGAACCTCGCCAACATTATGTGCTTCAAACCCAAATTGGTTGATGATTTCTTATCTTTCACCAGGTTCATGGTGAAAGGAGTTATGCCTGACTTCAATAATGATTTCCAAGAAGCGTTCAACAATCTTAAAATATATCACTTAATTATGCCAGTGCCGATTCCCCTAGTTGAGGGGAGAGAACACATTTTGTACACAACCGCCCTGGAATTGTCATTAGGCTCTTTCCTCACGCAAAAAAAGTATACCGATAGTGAGAACATCATCTATTAACTCAGCCGAACAATGATTGATGTTGGAACTCAGTATTGAAAAATTGAATACAAATGCTTATTCCAATTCATTGTGGTTCAGAAACCCAGGCATTACATGCAGCACAATGAGGTCCACTTGGTTTTCCACTATAACCCACATAAATATATCCTAACCATCCAATGATAAAAGGGAAACTATCAATATTATTGGTCATCCTATATCAATTTGACATATTGTACATTCTCCAGTATGCCATAAACGTTTAGGAGTTTGAAAAATTTATGGAATAGCACCCCTTAGAGGAAGCAACACCATTGGATGCCGAACTTCTCAATGATGTAGTGTTTTTCATCCGAGAGGACCCCTATAAATGGGAGATGTACTTTGATGGTGCTTATAAAAGCCCTGTCATAAAAGGATTGAGGATCCCTGATTCAACAAAGTGGGGCTGGGAATTATACTCATGTCCCTGAAAAAGGCCATCTTTCCTTACTCTTTCCTTCTTTAAGATGGGTTGATCAAATAATGAAGTGGAATATCAGGCCTTCATTAGTCCTACAACTGGAACTTCATGTGCCATCCAAACACCTAAAAAATGATGATTCAGTGCTAGTCATGAAACATGTCAGTGGTGACTACTCCATCATGAAACAATTATTGGTTCCCTTGATAAACCGTGTTCAAGAACTAATACAAGAGTTCCCATCAGAACCAACATTGCAAAATGTCCCCCGGTCATAGAATTCCCAAGATGACAATTTGGAAAATGCAGCCACAGCCTTGGCCGATCCAGACTGGGATGAAACATTCATTATCATTTCCCATCACCAGATGATATTTCCATTCATCCAGTGTAATTTATAGGAGATTGATGAAATAATCACCATTTTTGAGCCTCATGGTCACACCACTGGTTGGATGACTCCCATTGAAAATTTCTTTTCGAATGGGAATCACCCACCAGATAGGGCTGAAAGGGAGCAGGTCTGAAGACAACAGTCAACATTGTCTTGTACAATGGGGTAAACCATGAAACCTTTCTCTACAAATGAGGCATTGACGTATTCCTTATTAGGTGACGTTATATAGAAAATATTTTAGCAGTTATGATAGTATTACATGTCAGATCTTGTGGAGTGCACCAATCCGCAACTTATCCCTCTCACCAAATCTGAAGGCTTGGGTATTACGGGCCCACTATGATATAGTATTATACCATATTCACCAAGAAGTGTCATTCATGCCAAGGTCATTCTAATTTTCTAAAATGCCCTCAAGATTTACTTCATAAAACTATGTAATACTGGCCATTCCCTGCCCGGGGGATGGATGTTGTGCGGCCATATCCTCCAATCATAGTAGGACAATTCAAGTCCATACTCATAGTGAAAGACTTCTATTCCAAATGGGCTGAAGCCATTACCCTTAAAAACGTTGTGGTGAAAAACATTGTTATATTTTTGAAGGCCAACATCATTACTAGATTTTGTATCCCTCATGCCATACTGACGGACAACGACACCAACTTATGCTCTATTGAGTAGGACATGTTATACCAAGAGTGTGGATTTAAAGCCAACTAGTCATCCTATTACCACGTGATAACCAATGGGAGTATTGAGGCTTTAAACAAGAACTTGTCCAACATACGCCAAAAGACGGTTTATAATGATTAGAAATCATGCCCATATAATATTTTTCATGCTTTGTGGGCTTACCAGATCCTGACCCACACTACCACCTAGGTAACCCCATACTCACTAGTATATGGGGAAGAGGCAGTTTTGTCTATATAAATTCAAGTTCCATCACTTCATGTGGCCATTTGTGATCAATTGTCCATAGAACAGAAATCCCAGAGATGATTTGATGAGTTAGAGCATCTAGATGAAAAAAGGCTGCATGCTCTGCACCATTTGGAAATCTAACAAAATCAGATTGCATGAGCCTTCAATGAAATGGTTCGCCTTCGATCTTCCTTCGAAGGAGAAATAGTGTTAGTCCTCAGAACCCCGATGATACTCGAGAATAATCACCCAAATCATGAACCAAAGTGGGATGGACCATATCTCATACATAAGGTCTATTCCAATAGAGCATACACTCTGATATCAATGGACAAACATCTCATCACTCCTCCCAAAAATGCAAAGTTATTAAAGAAGTATTTCATGTAGTAATACACCATGCCATGGTCCAAACTCTACAACAATAAACTATTATCCATTGTTCAGAATACATGATGTTAAAATTTATAGTATAAGTCCATGCAAGATGACATTGAACCATGATGCTACGGTCCAAACTCTATGACCTTAAACTATGAGTCACTGTCCTTTCCATGTGATGTTAATCTGTAAGAAACTCATACCTAAAACATGAAATTAAGGTGTGACTCATGTCTTTTCTATAAGATGTTAAACTACGTGGCACAATGATTCCTAATCGCATGACAATAAACTGCTTGATCTCTTACATAACTATGTACATCTTGATTCATACCCTCATAGGATACATAGCGATGCCTCGACACTCGATCATAGCACAAACCCCACAAAAAAACACCCCCATCAAATTCTCTACCACCCCACACTTGCAAAGGAGACCCTATGTTCACTATTTTTTTTTATCACATTGAGGATAACTCACGTGATATTTGGATCATTGGTAAGGATTCTATTACGAAAACAAATTATTGGGAGATATAGTAGAGCCAACACTTGGAGCAAATGAAACAAAATTTTCATTACATATGGACTGAGCCAGATTGGTACAGGGAACGTTCATAACTACATGTGTCTTGATTATTGCCCTCACAGGATACATAGTGAAAGTTGGATTTGGCATCTCGACCCATATATCAAAAAAATACCCGCAAATATCCTTAAACATCGAGAAAAAATTTGTAGGTTACATTAAGAACTAAATGAGGATTGATTCCTGCCCTCGCAGGACACGTATTGTCCTCTGGATTTCGCATCTCGACCCAACCCCCATTGAAAAACACACCCCTTTTCCCCATAAAAATTCAGACTTCTATGGTGAGTCCATGAAAGGTTATAATCCCATGACAATAAACAGTGAAATTCATCAAGAGTTTTGTGTGGTCCAGTCCTCGGTGTTATGAAATCTCGTACATGGCATCCACTCATAAGAAGTGAAAATATCCTTCTTCAGCCTATACGTATATGTCAGACCTATGTGGAAGCTCCAGTATTTCACGGGTACTCACAATTAGGATATTTCACACATTCATATGCACATCTCTCCCATTTTTCAAACTCCATACCCCGAGAAACCTTGGATCCCCATAATCATTCAAGGCCATTTGAGATGGAAGGCCAGTGTCCTGTGAACAACTTTGATTGACTATGTACATCATTCCCTAGAGGCTCTGTATAGGTTTCCCACACAAATGGCCACCAATTGAAGGTAAAATAATCCCTAGGAGAGTCCTCTCCTATCTCAGTATTTCCAATGGCATCCAAGCCCCATGTCATCCCTCATGATTCAAGTTTCCCCTAAGACTATGGTTTACACCTTCTTTCATCACTCACATCTAAGGAATTACAGAGCATGCAATTAACTCAATACTATTAATTATCTTTATGACATCATGACTATCCACACTATAATACTCTAAACTGCCCAATATTATGTCCTCACCAGATGACGTTAAACTGTGAGTCCAAAATCATCCTTGATGTACAAAATAAAACAATATATAAATAGTTTGAACTCAAAGTTCCCTTGACAATTAAGATTAATTTTTTTATTAAAATAAGGATCATCAATTAAAAGACCTAAAAGGACAGGACCAGGGACAAAAGAACACAGGGAGATGAAATTAATGAATATTGATGGCATCTAAATGAATAAGGATAACCCCTACCAGATTCAGGCTAAACCTGTTGTGGAAAAAATATGGTTCAGGCCCGGGTTGTTCACCAAGGCCAAGTAGTTCGCAAAATTGTTACCCTCCCGCCATGTATGAATCACTTTAATGTCTACTCCAAGAATGCCACTATAGTCCCTGACTGCATAAGAAACTTACCAAGGCATCACACCCATGTCGCGAAGTGCATTATACAAAAAAATAGAGTCCATTTCAACCTCAGTAATATGGAGTCTCCTAAATCTACAAATATTGTGACTCATAAGTATTTCCAAGGCCTCATCTTGAAGGGTTGTACCATGACCCAGACGAATGGGGAAAGCCAAGTACAGTGACCCTATGTTGTCACGTACCACCCACCTCCTTGTATCACCCCCAAGGCACACATGCCATCAGAGTTGATCTTCATAACCCTCGACGGATGATCCTAGTGTATCCAGTTGCCTGGTGAATGACCACCACGCGATTGAGGAACACAGGTCCCTATCCAGAAACATCACACAATGAGATAAACTCTCTAGTTTCATATTTCCATGATCAAGATGATAATCCGGTTAATAGTCCTAGAATTGATAACTCAACCTGATGAGGCCACCACTCATATACTCATGTGTCCCTCGCATGCCACATACTCCAATAAACATCATGAATTATAGCAGAGAGATCCAACCTCTATGTGACACTGCAACCTGAACCATGATAATAGTGATCCAAGAATGGTTGATCTACCATTTATGATCCAATGATCCCTATGATGTTGATTTTTCCATTCATAGGAAGTGATCTGGAATCCTCGTAATCGCTTTTTTATCACACTGAGCATAGCTCATGTTAGCTTAAGGATCTTACCGAGAGATCCACCATGACATCATGGAAAACTAGTCTTGGAATTTTGTCCTAGAATCACAATCCTAAAAGGAATGTCATGTTTTCCTTCCCCAAGAGGAACCCCACATTCAAGACATACAATGTTAATTGACTAGGTACCCCCAAAGATGGAATTAATGCCTCACCCTATATGGGAGTCAAGTCCACATAAGGGATACATAATTCCATGATTATATCACATCCCAAATGTCCACAATATGTCTAGACACAGTCATTACTTATCTCAAACTCTATTTTCTGGGTGATCATGAATCCCCATAATCATTCATGGCCATCTGAGATGGATGGTCATTATCCTACGGACACCTTTTCTTGACTATGAACATAATGACCTTGTGGCTATGAATATATTTCAAACAAAAATGGCCATCAATAAAAGGAGAATTCGCCCCTAGGAGAGTCCTCTCCAATATCAGTACACCCTATCTCTTCTATGCCTAATTCTGTCCCTCCTAATTAAAGGGCCCATAAAGTCATGGTTTACATTTTCAACCCAACACACATCCTAAATATATCATAACATGTGGGACCTATTCATCTATTGTCCCTTTTTATGTATTTAAAGATACCTCATCCATATTTTTGAAGTTGATTCGCATACAACAGAAGAGTTCCCCAACTAATTTTTGTGTTTCCCCAATGAAGTTGAGTTAAAAGACCCCTTTTTGTGTTCTGGTACTCCCCTTGTCGATGGTCCCAAACTGTATTATGAATGTTCCCAATCTCCATAATACTTCATAGCCATCGGATATTGAAGTCCAGTGTCTTGTGGATACCTTTCATTGAATATGAACATCATACCCCGATGGCTATGCACATTTGTTTCCAAAAAAAGGTCATTCATCAAAGGAAAGTTCATCCCCATGAGTTTCCTTTCCAAATTCTATATGAAAAAATGTCATTCATGTCATGTAATACCCAAGATTTGGAAAACCTTTGGATAACAGCTTACATATCGTCTTCTTTTCAATTTTCCTCAACATAAAAAAGACTTAAAAATGAACTTACCATTAACCAGCTTGCCCTTATGCATGTAAGAACCATGGGGGAGGAGTCTCCCCCTTAAAGGCCAACATAAATGTCCCTATTATTTTCAAACACCACTACTCATGCTAGCCACACACTATGGATCCTAACATCGTAACAAATTCAAAATATTTCATAACCCTACCAGGCCATCAGCAGTGGAAGGTTGGTCTATTGGGGACACCTTTGTTTGACTATGCACATCATGACCCAGAGGCTCTTCATATGTTGACCACAAAAAAATCACGTTGATCAAAGGCAAATCTCTCCCCAAGAGAGTCCTATCCTACCACAATATGCCTAAAATGGCTCCCAATCCCCATGCATGTCCAAAAATAACAAATTTCGGGTCAAGAAAAATATTTAGTCGATGTCTAAATGATATTAGAATGTTCTTGGATAATTTTACCAAGTCAGGGCCCTGCCCAGTTAAGTTGTTCAAGGTGTTTGAACTTAAGCATTATTAATGAGATTTACGGGATAGACTATGAACTATTAGGGAAAAGGACGCCATATTTATTAGAGGGAAAATATGAAGAAGGAACCTCTGAGTAAAATTCAAGGATCGGTTCATTAAAAAACAATGAACCATTAGAAAAGTCATAGATCTTGTTAGGTAAAAAAAACTATAGAGGGCCACCTAAGAAAATGTCAATTTAAGCCCGCTAAGCCCATGCCAAGCTGGCCTTGTTAAAAATTTGGGCAATAATGAAAAAAATAAAATTTCATGAGGGGTTCCATAATACCTCATAAATAGTCGAACTATGATCACTGAGTACCTTGGCTCTCGAAAACATTTGAGCATTATATGATCATTGAATTAAGGACCGCTTTTATATCGGAATAGCCACCTCTTCATCCCAATTGGAGCCCATTCTGATGGAGGGAATTTTTAGGGTCCCGAAAATTCATCAATGGGTTGTAAAATTCTCCCAAATATTTGGTAAAGAAGATAGATTCATGTTTGATTAAAAATTTAAGGAGAAATGTGAAGAAGTAAAATTTTGAAAAGGAGTTCAGCCTGGCCGCATACAGATTACCCAGAATGGTTCGCAAAAGGAATAAATTCTGAACCACCAATACACGAAAGAAGCTATTCAAGATGAATTTCCACCTATGAACTGATGGAGCTGTGAACTATTTTTTCTGGCAAGAATCATATAAAGGTATGCATCACACACCATCAACGCGAATGATGTGGTTCATTGATGAGGATAATTCAATGGTGTACCACAACATCTGAAAACCTCGATTGATCGAGTGTTTCACAGATCGAAATATCTATTCATGGGATTATGAAAATGGTGTTTCATGCCCACAGATATGTTTTTCCCATGCTCTATAAAAGGAGTGGAAAGAGGGAGAGAACGATGGGGGGGGGAGAGCTCTGGTATGGGAGACAAAGGAACAAAGAACATAGAGGGTTGGGAGAAATTTCTCCTACACCCAAAGTAGTTCACAAGACTCTATCCAGCATCAAAAACTATTCACGGATTCCATCTCACAAACCATATGTAGTTTGTAGACTCTAACCCATTTATAGTATGCAGTTCACAGACTCCATCCCAAAAACTATATTCGGAACACACTCCACAACCAACCAGAAAACCAATAAATAATTTATATATATAATAAAAACGGTTTGTAGTTGCCCGTATTTGGAAGACAGTACACGAAATCCAATATAAAGAAGATAGTATGCAGACACCAATATGTGGAAGATAGTACACATGCCCCCTATGTGAAATACATTTTGTGGAATCTCCTCTGCATACTATCATATGCGGCCAACCCCTCTACATACCATCGTATCGAACTAGTTCTTACACGACATGCTCTTATGTGGATTCCCTATGAAAAAAACTATTCTTTCCCCCTGTCCATACTGTGGGGTACCCCCATGAGAAATGGAGAGTTGCACCGCAAATTTTTTCAGTTGAATCGAGGACATTTTCCATGTATCCTTTGTTCTGCCCAAACATCTATCCCATAAATACCATAAAAAGAGACATTTTTCAAGCACCTCTAGAAAAAAACCCAATCACCTTCCTCCTGTGACAGATTGATCCAAAACACCATTGACAATCATAGCCTGGATATTTCTTAAATTCCCAAACACATCATTTATATCCATCAAACTATGTGTCTTTGGTGATTCAAAATCCCCATAAACCTCCATGTCCATCTGAAGAAGAATTACAGTGTCTTGAGGACACCTCTTCTTGACTATTCATGTCATGCTTGGTGGCTCTGCATATGATTCCCACAAAAATAGGACATAAAGCAAAGGAAAATTCTTCTTCATGAGAGCCCTTTCCAACCTCTATATGCCTCAATGGATCCCATGACCCATATTATTTCTCCTGAACTGAGAATCCCTAATGTCATGGTTTACACTTTCCTTCCCAATCATGTTCGAGGCATGTCAGAACATCCCATCCCGATTGTCCTACAACTAATCAGGGATTCGATAACCAATGGTCCAGACTCTATGACCTTAAACAATGAGTTATCTTCCGTACCACACGATGTTAAACTGTATGGTTCTAGTCCCGAAAACTCAAAATGAAATAGTGATTTCATCAACTAAGATATATGACTTTAAAGTATAGTATACCAGGTGATTTTGGATCTTCATAAACATCCCTGACCATCAGAAATGGAAGGAGAGTGTCCAGCATACACCTTGGATTGACTATGAACATCACGCCCCAGTGGCTCTGCATATGTTATCCACAAAATTGGCCTATGAACAAGAGGAAAGGTTTTCCTCAGGATAGTCATTTCCAAAATCTGTATGCCTCAATGGTGTCTAGGCCTCATATCATTTCTCCTGATCTAGGATCTTCCATAAACATGGTTTACACATTAAATACCTCTTAGGTTCAAGGAACGTCAGAACATCCAAATATTATTTTCCACCAGTTAATCATGGTTTCTATAACAAGTCATCCTCGTCATATGATGATAAACAGAAAGACTCCAAATAGTCATATCCCCATGATGTTAACCTATGATTTCCTCTTCAAATCTCTATGAATATAAACTGTAGTATACCTCATATAACGTTCAGGGGACCTCCCACTGATGTATGTCCCAAATATTCTGAGGTCAGGACTCATGAACTTTAATGCCATTTCACATGGAAAAGTACATCACTTCGTTCCCTCTCCCATGGTTGCCTATACCTTTTCCACCATAGACTATCCCTCTCCCACCAGCAAGAGAGGAACCATATGCTTTGTTGAATCATTGAAACCATCTTGTTTCTCACACCGAGCATGACTCACGTGGGCTTAGAAGTTTGTGATGATTACAAAATCCATTCACATCAGAACTATGTGAACTCTGATTCGAGACCAAATTAGGATACGGTGAATAAATAAAAAAGTCCCAATCTGAAAAGGGTTCTCTCCCATAAAGTGTCCACCCAACTATGACCCATAAAATGGGCATCTTATATGCGTATTCTCTAGAAAATCTGAACTACGGGAACATTGATTCCTGATAAAACCATGATAAATATGATGCCTACATGAAGGCCTGAGCTCAAACGAGTTCCCTCCCATAAAGGGTCCACCTAATAATGCCTCTATAAATTGGAAGCCACCATTCCCAAGCCTCATCACATCTGAACTAAAAGAACATTTATTCCTGACCAAATCAAGATATGTAGAATGCTTTTCGGATGGCCTAAGCTCAAAATGGGGCCCATCCAAAAGGGTCTACCTAATCATGGCCCCTCAATGGGAATCTTCCATGAAAAAGCCCCAACCAATCCAAACTACCTGGGTTCTGATTCCACTCATGGGTATACTTATGAAACCAATCTTATTGGTTCTATACCAACATTAAGTCACCATCCATCCCCTTGGATAGTGATAAAATTCTGAGCGCCTTATTATATGGCTCAAGTCATCATCACCTATGTAGCGTCAAATACATGCATGCCTACAACGATCTTTCAAATCAAAAGTAAACCATGGAAATGCTCTATTAGAATGAACCAAGGATTAATGAACATATAAACACGACTTAAATCAATTCGAGAGTCTCAGAACAGATGTTAATCTTCAACTGGAAGTGTGAGGTGAGTCCGAATTCCCATCCTCTAAACCAATGGAGTCCTTAAGTGTCATTGGATGAAAAATCAATCAATGATCACCTTCCTTTAGAATAAAGGTCCAATATTCATTGATACCTTGGAAATTGGGAATTTCTAGCTCCACGAATAAACCTGTTGGAGAGAATCTGAGGAAGTTATATCTAATGAGGATCGATTGAACAAGTACACGACCCCACATAATCAATTTTTGGGACCGACTAGCTGTGGAATCTCCATTACAATGCGAAAGGGGAGAATTTTCCAGGACCCATGGGGTCAATACCACCTTATTTAAAAGATAATGACACATAACGGGTTAAAACAAAAGGAATAGTCAACATGACTGGAAACTATCTCCGTAAAAAGGTACGGGTGATGATCCTCATCATACCATTTCTGCACCACATGAAATGCCCCACCTCAAAAGCAGAATAGTCTTAAGCATCTCCCTTGAAAAATTCTAGCTCTCAGACACCTGGGTAAAGAACCACAACATGCACCTCAGGTATCACACCACCGCATACACATAACCAAAAGTAACAATGTAGTTTCTAGGAGACACCATAACCTATATATCATGTATCATACATCAAATATTATACCTCAATCCATTACATCCCATACACTGAATAATAATCCTCACACCGTAAGAGCATATATGTGTTATACCTATAGAAATCCTAAAAAAACTATAACTAGAATACATGTGTGTGAAATAACCACACTCCATTACAAACATCTACAAACATATACATGGAAAATTAACCACTAGGAATTCCAACATTGGTAACTACCACGATAATATAGCAGGATGAAATGGGGTAGTCACTTATCCATCCTCCCACTAAGATGATGGAGAAAAACCCCTCTAGGGATTAGAATCCATGGGATGTCAGTCAACCTAAATGATTGGGTGGAGTAGCATGTAGAAACTCAAAAATTGTAGGATATAATACATCTCACACCCACATTATGGCCATATCCTAGTCTCAGAATCAACTAAAGCTAACGTCTCTTGGACTCTATGTTCCCACTGTGAAGATTTGATATTCCATATGCACAAAAACATTTAAAGAGATACATTATTTTATTTTATTAATTTTCATTATTTTCACATTCCATTAATTAATTCTTTAAAAACAAATGAACCATTAAAATTTTCAACTTTACATTACATTTATACCACAACAAATATCCATTCCCTCTAGGTACAAGAAATATGATTCAATGGCTTCTCAGAATTATAACAAGATAATTACATACCAGAAAGCTCATGTCCCATGGGTTAAACATTTATTCATTTATTTATATCATTAAATTCTATATTTCCTGGTACTCTAGGAAAACATTTTATGCATCCAAAGATGCCCGGTGCACCAAATGGTGTCACACTTGGTTGAACAAAACCACACCTCAATAGACCTTTGCGCTGTATATGTAGCACTCGCAACTCAGAAGGAGCCATCCTATACAGAGACATAGAGATAGAAGACACATCTTGATTTTTTTAGATCCTAAACTCAATCTCTCATCGAAGGGGTAATTCTACAACCTCCTCTGGAAAGACATCAGGGTACTCTTCTATGACCCTATGAATCATTTACTTTTAATCATATGATGAAGTCCACTTCAGATCATCCATCACAAATGACAAGGGAAGATCACGCATCTAACCCATATAAGAGTCTTACTCACTAAAAAACACAGTAGTTTCTCCATTATCATTTAATAACCCAATGTTCCACCTGATGAATTCAACGATATCCTTCACTAAATACAACCAATCCATATCATGGATGATTTTTTATGGTTTTATTCATAATAATAGGGATTCTACTCAATAATGGTTCTTTTCTAGAACTAGGTCATGGTTTCTAAATGCTTCAAACCAGTTAACTCAACCCCCAAATAGTTTAGTCAACACCAATGTCATTAAAATTATCTCTACCTCATGTTCCAAATCAATTACTAGGGTAGGTGATATGAATGAGTGGGTTTCTCCTTGATCAAACATGGAATGAACCCACGTAGAAAACAAGAAAATGGAACCTCGAGTGACGTTTATCTGACCTAGAGTTGGAATCTATAAGGCGTGAAGCTTACCATAACCTAATATACGGCCTCTTTGGCCCAACTAAAGACCACCTCTATGGTCATGCTTTGTTATATGGGTAAGGGGAGCATCCTACGGTTATCCTCTGTTTTCCCCAGAAACTCTCTACTAATCCCAAACTGACTGAACCTACTACTTCTACCTTTGTTGAAACTGGATCATAAGAGTAACCTGAAGTAGACAATCGGGCACTCATTGACAACTAAGAATGATTGGTCACTCTCGCTACTTAAGAACTCGGCCTCCACAAGAAAAAAATGTGTCTCATCTCTTGTAATGATCTTGATAGCCACCAACCATGGAGAAATGTGACATTGAGGGTGTGAGACCAACCCAAGCCTAATCAGAAGCTCTTCTGTCTTAACGACTAGGAACCCTGGACCACAACTCTTCTTGGCGAGGAATCCTGAAAATCCCCTCTCACGAAAATCGTTTTTTGTATAATGTCCACTGAATGACCTATTCTCTCTCTAGCACATCATGATAAATCCACATCATATGTAGGCGGAATTAGAACTAGATCTCTTCATACATATCATCCTCGAAATGTATTTTCTTTGCCTCCACATCTGACAACATGTATGAAACATATCCCAGAGGGTTCCTGAAATTGATCTCCAACTCTTGCACACTTGAGCTCCCCTTCTTGAAGGGTAAGCACCTCTTTGAGACTAGTTGACTTCACGGTCAGAGAAAGATACTAAGAACTAAAATGGTTTCATAACTCCTCTCCTAATATTTTGTACTCCTCGCGATCCCCGAAGAAAAAAACCAACTACCTAGCTTCCCCAAACAGGATCATCTGAACTAATGATACCCAGTTATCCTTGTGATAATGGATTGAACTAAATTATATCTGAACCTCCTCTAAATACTCTTCTAATATTGTATCTATAATGGAGCCCTCATACCTCTACAGAACTTGGTGATGAATGTCACGATGTTTCTTCCTCATACAGTCATTATCGTCACCCTATACCAAACGGTGATCAGCTGACACAACTTCTTGAACATATTCTGCGATCCAAATGAGGACGTCAACCTAGATCCATGCCTACAAAAGAAATGAAAATTATATCTCCTACAATATAATATAGAATACTTTAACATTATTGAATTGTTTTCATTTATTCATTTTATACTAACCTATCCCAATTTCAAACCATTCATACACAGGATCAAACCAGAATGGTACATGATCCTTTCCTGGGTATCTACCCTTCAACCAATATCACTTCATTTAAAATCCACTACAATCTTAAAGGTTGTGAATTAGATCATAGGGGGACCTAGGTACCCAGGTATCAGCTGGTCTCCCATGTTTATAGTGAGTTCTAAACATAGTTGACACCAATTCCCTACCAACCCAAGAAACCTCACAATTAACTAACTCGAAACTACATCATATCCCTCAACTAGAGGTCTGATTCCACCCTGTCATGACCCCTCCTCATAAAGTGTGCCCTTCCTAAGCAGGAAATTAGTGAAGAGAGATAGTGAACCCCAAGTCCCGCCTCTAGTAGCCCTCAATTTGGTGACTAAAACTGAGGGTATAATAAATATTCATTAGGAAGGAATTACCCAATAAGAGAAACACCTGTGAATGATATTGAAAATACATACACAAACGAATTCCTACTTAGAAGATAATATAAAAGAAACCCCAGGTACACAAATTTAATTTCATGATAAAACTACTACAACTGAAAGGAAAACTATAAGTTCCATAAGAAAAGTAAAGACGACAGTGACCATGAAGCCCAAACAGGTCCGGAAAAACCCCCAAAGCTAGTAGTAATCAGCCTGATCACCATCCCGATCCAATTGGTCAAAAAAATAGTTTATATATATGTAGGTTGAGTATAACAGTATAGTTAGTAGGATTCTCCTTGAAGCCTCTCATGTAAAAAGGAAATGAAATAATTCTAAAGCATCGTGAACAACAAGTAAAACTAACTCATCCCCTAAACCTGTGTACTAAGTTCCCAACCTCAACATAGATTCTCTCACAAAGTATCTCATAAAATCACATAAAAATGAATATCAAGGGTACCCCGACACTGATTCCACACAAGTTTACCGCTTTTACTGAACATCACATTTCCTAAGCATCTCTCTCCAAAAAGGTTAGCCCGCATACATCTGGGCAAAGCACAACAACATGCAATTCTGTATCAAACCACAATGTTTATGTAACCAAAAGTAACCTGGTAGTTTACAGCGGCCACAAAACCTCATATAACATGTATTATACATAGAGAATTATAACTCAAGACATTACAACTCATATACTAACAAAGGATCCCCAAGCCCTCACAACCTATACATGTTATACCTATAGTAGTCCTTAGGAACTATTACCAAAATACATGGGTGGGAAATTACCACAATCCATTATATACCTATACAATATATATGGGGAAAACTACCAAAAATGCATAACATCTCATGTAACTTCCAAGATAGGAGACTGGGTGAAAAGGAGGTAGTCATCCATCCATCCTCCCACCTGGATGTTGAGGAAAACACCCCCTTAGGATCAGAATCAACGGGGGTGTCAGTCACCCTAACAGACATGTTGGAGTATCATATAGAAGAAAGTTAAAGATATAATATTTCTTAAAATCATAATATGGGAATATCCTAGTCTCAAACACATCTATTGCTAACATCTCTCATACTCCCATCTTCCATTGATTAGACATATAACCCTATAAGCACAAAACCATTTAAAGAGATACATTAAGTTATCTTATTTATTTTCATCCGTTCAAATTTATATTAATTAATTATTTAAAAATTAATTAATCATTATCATTTTCTACATTAAATTACATTTTCATCACAACATAGATCCATTCCCTCTATGTATAATAAAATTGAGTCCACGACTTCATAGAATTATAACCTTGACATTGCATCCAAGAAAATTTCAACCCCATGGGATATTATTTTATTCATTTAATAACATCACAGCATTCTATATTACCAGGTATTCTAGGAAAACACTCTATGCTAAAAACACCAAGGTCTCAACATAGTGAGTAGATGAACTACCCATTGATTCATTACTGCATACATCTAGAGTTTCAACCCATCCATCAATGAGAAGCTAAACATGGAATGTACATGACATATCCCATGTGTCTTCAAATATCTTCGAAGAAGAATGACAAAAAAATTTCCCTAAAGTAGTGGGGAAATGAAAACAAATAAACACACAACATGGTCTTCATCCAAGAAACTGATTTAAACAATCATCCAGCTTTCTTAATAATGGGTAATCCCTGGTTCAACCCATTCTATCGTCTCCAGTGTCCTCCCTGACACCCACATGAATATCACGATGCATCTCTCCACTCCAAGAATCAACTACTACCACAAAAAACGCATCCTCCCTTCCTCATATACCCCAGAATCCCTATAGTATTAGCCATCCCATCCTCACAACACGTTCAAACCTCCCTTGTCACAACCCATCCTAGTAGGGCGCAACCAACGACTCCCCAAGCCCACCTCCAATAGGCCAAGCGATGCTGACTAGTACCAAGTAGGCAAATCACAAACATGGGAGGCATTTCCTAAGTACCTATACACACATACACATCTCCACAACCAAAAATGCTAAAATGTAAAAACCACTAAAGAACAAAATGCATGCATACAACTAAACCCAGCCAACAGATTACAATGGAAGTAAAGTGTGGAATGTAAATCTTGGACAAAATAAAATCCCACCAAAAACAAGAGTCGTAAACTATAAAGTCCTACCTATAATCACAAGGAGGTACTGTTACTGATACTCAAATCCATAGGAACACCTCGTCCTATACGGAACTATGTAAGCTCAGTCTGGTCCTGGTCTACCCTAGACTCCCAAGAGCTCGCTCGTCTGCACAAGACATGACATGTGTGGGAAGATCCCTTGTAGTGGTGAGTATAGAAAAACTCAGTAAGTTAACCTAAAACCAAAAATAAATACACAATGTAATGGTACAATAATCTCTACACAGTATATGTCTACTGAACAAATATTAAGAGAAACACAATCCTGATACACTCAAAACCAAGACCTGTAGTCTAGAGACAAGTCAATCAACCACATACCACTTCTTGAGATTCATTTCAATGGTTCCATGAAGCATTATTCTAGGAAAACATAATCCATGAGTCAAATATCTCTAGTAGATTCTCTCTGAAAATTATGGTTCATCTGGAAAATCCATGAGTGAGAGATACACTCATTTAGAGAGAAGACACTCTTGAGTGGGAAATGATCATGATACAGATATGAGGATCACTATTAGGGCCTTGGAAGATACCACAACTCATCTGGATTCACATTCTAGGTAGATGATCGGTTTCCCGTAGGACTATTCATGTCTTACCTGACTCTACCTTGGGTGAAAAATGGATAGAGGATCTTGCTCTAGGCCTCTAGGAGGGATACCTGACTCTATCATTGAAATTCCAACTGAAGGGATCATACTCCTATAGATAGAAATGATACTTGATCATTATGGTAATGGGAAAAACATTCACTAACTAAAATAAAAAATATATAAGTAATGGTGGAAAAGGAGATCGTGGCAAGTCTCCAAGATATAAACAGTGTGTAGAAGGTGTCACGTGCTCTGTATCATGACTGGAGGTACGACCCGTGAGTAACAGACCGAGTCATAGGGAACATTCCGTGTAAAAATATATGTACATGGTGTTTAGGATGGACCAAATTTCGTGTCCAAGTAACTAGGGTTAGCTCCATGTGCATGGTAGTGTGCCCATACACGACCTCAACCCGTGTATGTCATCCCACGTAACTGGTACACATGGTAACCAGTGTAGTCAGTCGGGTCTGGTTGTGTGGTGGAGTACATAGCCTTGTACTCCCCCATGTGTCCTTGTATCATCTGAGATACACGGTGACTCCCTCGTAAGGACCCACACGCTGTGTTATTCGGATAACATGTCGTGTCATCGCTTCCTGCATTGTGGAACCCTAGCCGCTACTGAGCTGGTCCCACATGGCATGTTCTTCAGGATATATGTCGTGTTCTTTGGAAATTTCTAGAATCGATTTTCTTTTTCAGTGCACCTCCCATGATACTCTATACATTTATTTTTTTTTCTTATCACTAAGAAAATTAAGGTTTTACATCACCCCGATGTCATAGAGCCGATTCCATCGGTTTTGGGCCTCCGATCGGTCCCTAAAACACGTTCCAATCCAACCGCAAGAAGAACACTCGATGAAAGGGAACTCCCAAACCATGTCGATTCATCTTCCTCTATCATTGTTACACCTCTTTTGGGCCATCATGATGTCAGATCTCTATTTTGGTATCTTTGAACCATGAAACAAGAGCACAAAGATTCCTCATTTGCATCCTTATTAAGAACGTGATGAATGCGGGGAAGAGGGAGGAAGAAAACAAAACATAAAATAAGGGGCAAAACTCCACCATAGTTCTTCAAAGCCTTAATCATCTACCATTAGAAGGATTAAATGGGGAAAATTAACAATATCCAAACCATAAAAAATAATCCCTAGGTATGAACCTAATAAAAACAATCCTTCCCACAATAAAGACGATGTGCAGGTATACTAGATCATGGGTTTTATTTGTGTCCGTCATTTTAATTTAATGAATTGGGAAGATTCAATTTAAAACATAACCCTTAACTTGAGAAGGGATCGATCGCTTATGAGGTGATCGTACTACCTTCTTCGCCGAGATCCTTCTACTCCACTGGCACAACGATTCACACCATTGATTTTTTGTCATTCATTGTCATGAGTTCTCTCCAAATATCTATGAATTCTCCAAAGTCTGTCTCAATATTTTTCAAATGACCAACATTTGATTGACCCATTAAAAGGAGGGAACAAGTTTCAGCATTCCGTGACATTGAGTCGCTTCCATTATGCGACATCATTAATGAGTCAACGTTAATATTTTAGAGGGATTATGTTTTGTCCTTAGTTATTGAAACATATTCCATGTCATTTAACTTCACTAAAAATTTACAAATAAAATAAAATAAACATTACAATTTATTTTATTTTGTTTTATTTGACATAAAATTTCCAAAAATTTACTTTTTTCACTTACTCGTATCGGTTGAGGTTAGGCCCGTTCTTAAGTAAAGTCGTCGTCCCAGACACAATGATGCCCTTGTATTTTTAATCTCGGAATCCATTTGGAAACCACCACAACCAGGCACACACACCACCTCACTTACTTACAAACATTCAAACCAACATTACAAGCTCAACATGCCTTGGAATGATGTGTCTTCACCGCACTTGGTATCGAAATAATTTCAAATAATATTTAAAAATAATTCACAGAAAATATGAGACATTACATTATCCCCATCTTGAGGATTTGCACCCTCAAAAATCCAAAAAAGGCAACTCCAAATATGTGGGTAATGGGTCCAGATATGATCCTCCTGCTCCCACATGCTTTCCTCAAGGTTCTCGTGCTGCCACTAGACACACATTAATGAAATCGATCGCCCACAAAGGATCCTCTCCTATAGATCCTCGAACTCCACTGAGTACTCTGCAAAGGTCGCTCCATCAATGATTTCCATCTCAACCTAGTCGAAGACATGTGATGGGTCATGCATGTACCCCCATAGTTACGACATGTGGAAGACATCATGTACCTGGTGCAATTTCGGGGGTATAGCTAAGTGGTAAGACTCCTTGGAAACACTGTACAGTATATGGAAAGGTCCAACAAACCTCGGAGATAACTTTCCACCCCAAACCAATCTCCATAACCCTTGTCAATGTGAGACCCATAGGAAGACGTGGCCTCCCACATCGAACTCCAAAGGTCTCCATCATTTGTCAGCATAAGACTTCTTCCAGCTCTGTGCTGTCTTCATCTACTCCTGGATGATCTGCACCTTCTTGGTGGTAGCTCGCACCAGCTCTAGACCCATAAGTGTTGACTCTCCAGGATTGGTCCAGCAATCTGGTGGCTAGCATAGTCTCCCATATAAATCCTTGAATGGTACCATACCAAAGGGGGAGTGGTGGATGTTGTTGTACGTAAACCCCACTAGTGGTAGGTGGTCCTACCAACTATGACCAATGTCAAAGATAATGGACCACAAAATATCCTCCAGAACATGAATGGTTCTCTTAGTCAAGACATCTGTCTGGGGATGTAACTCTGCGCTCAAGAATAACTGGGTCCCAAATGCCTCCCATAAGTCCTTCCACAACTAGGTTGTCAAACGAGCATCACAGTGTGAGACATCATCAATTGGATAACATGATACAAAACTATCTCTTGCATATAGAGGTTTCCCAGACCCTCCACTGAGCTATGCTCCCTGATGGCTTGGAAGTGGACCGACTTGGCGAGTCGGTCAATGATCACCCTGATAGAATCATGCCCCTTGGACATTAATGGTAATCCAATCACAAATTCCATCGATACCCCTTCCCACTTCCACTCAGGTACTTCCAAGGGATGATATAATCTTGCTGGAACCAAGTACGTAGCCTTCACCTGGTGGCATGTAAGGAACCGAGAAATGAACTGTGCTACTACCATCTTCATCCCTAACAACCAGAACTGGGATCAGATATCCTGGTACATCTTATCCACACTAGGTTGTATCACTAAGGGGTTTGTATGAAACTCCCTCGGAACCTTCTCCAACAATGCTACTGGTTCAACATTGTGTTCTTTGTAAATAACAACGTTCTCCCCACCTTGCGAATATGCATCAGGAGCATGTCTTATGGATAACTGAGCATGTAAAACCTCATTTTCAACATCCCCAAGTCGTACATCCATAATTAACTATAATAGTGTATGGTGACAACCATCGACAGATGGTAAGCTTCATCCACTCTATCCATGATGGAAAATTGATACAAGGCCAACTGGTTTGTCACCTCACTCAAAAGTTGTGAACTCAATCAACTACTAAGAGCATTTTCCACCTTGTTCTCGTACACTGGATTATAAATGATCTCTATATAGTAGTACCTGAATAAATATAACCAAATACTCTCTCTCACATTCATATATTAATTTGATAATATTTATTTGAGGAACTTATGGTCATAATAGACGACAAATGGCATACCCATATGGTTGGGTCTCCACACCTTCACCACGGAGACTACCGCTGCCAAATCAAGGTCATGGGTTGCATTGTTCTACTCGTGTGGTCATATCCTTCCTGAATAGTAAGCAATAACCCCTATCCCTGCATCAGGACAAATCCATTCTCAGACCAAAATGAATCATAGAAAACTATGTAATCAGCACCATCCTCTGACAATCTCAACATCAGGGTGATTTTAAAACACTATTTCAAATGCTTGAAAGCATTATGTAACTTCTCCGTCAAGATGAAGGGTTATCCCTTCCTAGTCAGGGCTATCATAAGGTCTAATATCTAGGTGAAATCCGATATGAATCTCTGGTAATATCCTACCAACCCAAGGTAGTTTCGCACCTCCCTCACGCTCCGAGGTCGATCCCATGTTAACAATACCTCCACCTTTCTTGTGTCCATAGATAATCCATATACTAACATCACATGTCCAATAATATAGAACTCCTAGATCTAAATCAAGAACTTCGACGAATTCCTGAAAGGCTGGTTCTCAAAAATTACGTCTAGAACTATCTTCAGGTGTCTCGTATGATCCTCATCTAATGTCGAGTACATAAGGATTAAATCGATGAAAACCACTTTGAACCAGTATAAATACTTTTGGAAGATCTGACTTATAAGTCCCAGGAACACAATGGGGGTGTTCATCACAATGAAAGGCTTCACAAAGTACTCATAGTGATAGTAGCGGAATCTGAAAGTTGTCTTTTGTATATCGACATCTTGTACTTGTAAATGGTTGTAACCTAATCATAGGTCATCATTAGAGAACCGTTGTGACCCTATTAGTAGATTGAAGAGGTATTTGATCCCTTGTAGTGGGTAAGTGTTCTTCACTATCATCTGATTCAGGTGTCGTACTCCATGTAAAACCTCAAACTCCCATACTGCTTCTTGGCAAACAAAACCGGGGCTACCCAGGGTGAAACATTGGGTCATACAAAGCCCTGACCTTGAAAATATTCCAACTACACCCACAAATCACGAAGCTCTACGAGATCCATCTGACACGCTGGGGAGGATAATTGTGTCATTTGAGGGTGTATTTCAATATAGAAGTTGATCTCCTGGTGGGGAGGTAGTCCTGGAACATATTCAGGAAAGACACCCTCATACTCCGCCACAACAGCTAGGAACTAGAAGATTGCAACATCTACTACTCTGAGGGTATGGATAGCCAACTCAGTAGTGATCGGCTTAACCCTCTTATGTATTAGCTCATAATGTGCTACTTGGGACTACTTATTACCGAAAAAAATAAAACCTTGTCCCATCGTTGAGGACACACAAGACTCTTCCCCTAAAGTATTCAATATGGGCATGAACCAAAGATAACCAATCCATCCTGAGAATGTCATCTTAAGGCCTAGACAGTGCCACCAAGTGGTTCCAACCAAAAATACTGCCTCCAATTATAAGATCACACTATCTGCAAAGTTTTGTGATCACCGATTCCCCTCCTGTAGGAGTCTCCAAGAGTAGGGGTCGAGTCAACGACTCTACCAAAATCATAAGGCTTCACATAGGACATCTAGGGAGGAAGGAATGACTAGAATCTATTTCTATAGGTATAGAAGCTGAGGTAGATAATCCACAAATCATAACTCAGATCATCACTGGAGTCCCTAGATCATATTCCTTGACCGAATGCAGATGTCCCCACCCTTGTCCCCATGATACAAGAGCCTGGTCCATACCTCTTGGGTATAGTGGTGGAAGTATATTAGAGCGTCTACCACCACCTGTAGCTATACGTACTCCTCTTCCACGTCTGCTACCTGGTGGGACTGTCTTCTCCATTCTTTTCCACTGCCTCGGTGGTCCATCCACTGCCTCTCTATTAGCAGCCTGATGGGTCGGGTGGTCTCTAGAGATTTGTCCCCTACCGTCACACGAGTAGAATCACCTCATCCTATGCAGACTACATCCAATGAGAGAACCATGGACGGTCGATCCCCTATCATATTTCCTATTGTGATGTCTCCCATGTCCCAAACCGTATTCTTGATGTCATCTCCCTACAGTCGTGGTCTCCGCAACTGTCTTCCTACTACTGATTGATGTCTACTACCTCTATTTCACCAAGAAGATCTTGATCATGAAGGCCCGCTTAAGCACTCTAGTATAAGTAGAAATTCATAGAGTCATGATGCAAGATCGGATATCCCATCGTAGACCTCTATTGAAGGGCTGAGCTCTAATGTATTGACCCTTAACCAAATCCATCATGTATCTGGAGAGGCTGGTGAACCTCGATGAATAGTTATCCATGATCAAACTACCCTGCTAGAGCGGAAGAAGCTTCTGAATATGCACTGCACTCAGTGTAACCGAAGAGAACTCTTCCTTAAAGAGTCTCTCAAACTCTATCCATGAAAGCATATCCTTGTATCAAGTTTGTGTGGTCGGACTCTAAAATTTTCTTTTTGATCCCTAAAAAAGGATCTCTCTGAGTATCACCATCTGGTCTACTGGTGTCCACAGTTGATGGAATACTCAGGTCATCGCCTCTTTCCATTCCTCAACCGCCTGAGGGTCAGGCTCACCTCGGAACATGAGGGATGTATGTCTCTGAAACACATGGAGTGTACTCTGCCTGAACCCCTTGTATTTTAGTTCTCTCGATACTACATACTGCTCCAATGGGGGTGGTATTGCAGGTTCACCACCTATAGCTAACACCTGGTGAACTGGTCCCTCTATCGAATCCTCGTCTCTAAGGGGTTCATCCTCGTGTTTGAGCTACTAAATCCTAGCGAGTATGCATCATGAAGGCATCCTTTAGGGAAACAAGATGAAAATGGTCAAAAAGTATATCTCGATAGATGACACAAAGGACATGGTAAAAACAACTCATTCTTATATGATGAATGTACCATTATTTTACTTCACCACAACTAGTGTTTTAATGTACTGATCTAAAAAGAAGGTTATCAAAATCAGGGTGTATGAATACGTTGTTCGCCCTCACCAACACGGGATCCCTAGATTGAATGTGGAACTCGAAACACTTAACATTGTGTCCACAATCCAATCTCATAGACTCTTGGTCCTAATTTAGAACCAACCACCTTTGATATCACTCTATCACGACCCATCTCAGTGGGGTCCATGCTGCGACTCCATAAGCCCGCATCTAATAAGCCAGGGGAATGTGACTAGCATCGAGTAGGCATGTCACTAACATGGGAGACATTTCCTATGTACATTTACACACACACACACACACATCTCCAATCACAGAAATTATGATTTGTCAAAACCACTAAGAAAAAAAATTCTTGCATACAACTAAACCCAACCAACAGAGTACAACAAGTGTAATGTGTGGAAATTAAAACTGTGCCAGAATAAAAACTCACAAAAAAGAGTTTGTAACTATAAAGTCCATCATGTATGAAAAAGGATGTACTAGGACTACTACTCGAAGCCGTAGGAACACCTCGGCCTGTAGGTGACACATAAAGCTCTGTCTTGTCAAGGTCTATCCTGGACTCCCTTAGATGGTTTCTTGTCTGCACAAGACAAAAAACATGTAGGAAAGGCCCTTGTAGGGGTGCGTATAACAATACTCAATAGGGGACCACAAAAACCACAAAGAAATACACAAGGTGAAGATATAATAATCTCTACACAGTACATGTCTATTGAACATATAGTAAGTGAGTCACAGTCTAGATATACTGAAAACCCAAAACCATAGTCTTCAGACAAGTCGTACAACCTTATACCCTAGCTACAGATTCAGTTCGAAGATTCCACGAATCACTAATCTAAGAGAACTCGCTCCACAAATCAGATAGCTCTGATGAGATCCGTATGAGAAGTACTATTATTTGGGAAAATCCATGATAGGGAGAAACACTCATTCTCAGAGAACAAACTCACAAGTGGGAAAAGATCACGATACACAGATGAGGATCACTATTAGGGCCTTGGTGGATACCACAACTCATCCGCATTCACCTTCATGGTAGAGGATCATCATCTTGTAAGATTATTCACGTCGATACCTGACTCTACCTAAGGTAAAAAATGGATATAAGATCTCACTCTACGACTCTCGAAGGGATAACTAACTCTATACTGGAAAGACATACTGAAGGGATCATACTCCTGTGGATGGAAAAGATACCTGAACATCAGGGGAATGTGCAAAAGGAGAACTAACCCAGAAGAGACTTGTACACGTAACAATGGAAAAGGAGATCATGACAAGATTTTAGGATATACACAGTCTGTAGAATGGGTCACAAGCCGTGTATCATGAATTTGGGTACTTCCCATGTGCAACCACCTAAATCAGATGAAACATGTCATGTAGAAAGGTATGTACACCACATATAGGGTGGACCACACGCCGTGTCTGAGTAACCGGTGTCTGATCCATGTGTCTGGACGTTTTCCCGTACACAACCCTAATCTGTGTATGTCATCCTGTGTAACTGGTACATGGGGTAACCCATGCTGATGGCCTGATATGGCACTGTGGTGGAGTACAAGACCATGTACTCCACCCCGTGTTCATGTATAATCTGAGATATACGTCGAGTCCTGCTTAAGTACCAACACATCTTGTTCTTTAAAGAAAATGTTATGTCATATCTTCATGAACCTTGAAACCCTAGCTTCCAATGATCCAGTCCTACACGGCGTATTCTTTGGGATACATGTCATGTTCTTTAGGAATATCTAGAATTGTTGTTCTTCGTCGGTGCGCCTTCTGTGATGCTCTATTCATCGATCCAGCCATCCGATCACCATCAAACTCAAGGGTTTAGGATGACCGAACATCAAGAATGTGATTCCTTCAGTTTCAGGCCCTTTATCGGCACTAAAAACACATTCCAATTCACATTCACAAAAAATCTCTTTGAACAAGAACTCCCAAACCATGTCGATTCGTCTGTCACTATCATCATTGCACCTCCAATGGGCCATCACGATACCGGATCTTTGTTTTGAGATCATTGTGACATGAAACGGGTGTGTAACGATCCTTCATTTGTATCCCTGCGATGAAAGTGAAGAACGCTGGGAAGTGGGAGGAACAAAACAAAACAACAAATGTGGAGCGAACCTCCACCGTCGTTGGTCACATAATTAATCTTCTCATGTTAGAATGTTTAAACAGGGAAAATTAAAAACATCCAAACATTACAAATGAATCTCCAGGAATGAACCTGATAAATAAAATTCCTTACCTAATAACTACTATGCACTAGTCAACCAATTCTTGGGTTGATTCGTGTTCGTCGTTTTAATTTAAAGTACAGGGAAGAAACATTTTAAAACATAACCCCTTCCTTGAGGAGGGATCAATCGCTGAATAAGGGATCACGCTACCATCATTTCCAAGATCCTTCAACTCATTTGGCATAGTGATTCACACTTTCGATTCGTTTTCATTCATTGTTGAATGTTCTCTCCAAATAACCAATAATTATTTAGAGTTTCTATCAATCTTCTTCCAATGATATACATTTGATTAACCCATTAAATGTAGGGAATGCATTTCAGCATTCCGTCATGCTGGGTCACTATCATTACACTGTGACATTAATGGGTCAACATTGCAATTTTATACTGATTATGTTGTGTCATTAGTTATTTAAATAGTTGCCCAATAGTTGTGCTTCGGTGAACATTTACAAATAAAATAAAATAATTTTTTTAGTTTATTTTATTTTACTTAAAATGTCATAATATTAAATTTTTTCTTTGACCCACACAGGTTAGGGTTAGGACCGTTCATAGGTACAATCATCATCCCTGATGCAATGGTACACTTTGTCTTTTTACCTTGGAATCCATTTGTAAACTACCACAACCACATACAGACGCCGACTCACTAAACATAAAAGAGTTCAAACAACCATTCCGGGCTCACTAGGCCTCAGAATGACATGTCGTTTTTTTGGTTGATCTTGAAATAATTCCATATAATGTTTAAAAATAATACATGGAAAATGTGGGACATTAAAACCCTATCCCAAAAATTACAATATCACTCAAAGCTCATCCATAACAATCTCACAAAAAATTACCAGACACAGGGAACAATCATCGAAACCAGGCACTCAGCCCTAAATGAAGTCCACCAACCTTCAAAAACAATGAGCTCTCATGGAACCAAAGAACAATGCACATGGACTTTTTAATTAAATAATAAAATCAAGATCTATAATGTCATTATCCATTTTCACATATCTGGTTCCTATTCCATATTGAATTTACTAATTCATTATTTGTAGGTTCCAACTACATCCAACCTAAGAAACTAGATATCTCAATAAATCACAAATTCATTTATGATTACATTAATTCTTATATAAAAACGATTCTACATGTATTAGGTTCATCAACCAACTCAATTAAACATGAAAATTTGCATCAATTTTGTTATCAACAAATTACAACAACAACAATCCTCTATTTAAACATGATTATTTATCTTTTGAGATAATTAATTATATATTAATTACAACCTTATAATTATTAACAATTTACATCAAGAACCACATGATATACCATGAAATTCATAGATATCAACCTATATATAAAATGAAGAGGAATACCATTATCACAGTACAAAAAACAACACTACCATTTGATCGATACAAATTATGTATTCTAGAAAAAATAATTATTAGGTTAATTTCATTACAATCCAAAGGGATAAATCATGTAACCACTATAATTTCATGAAAATAAATAGATAAGAAATGAATCCCCAAAATTGGAAGGTCATCTCTGATATTCACACAAGAATGGATCATGCAATGGATCTCTAATCACTCCTTCCACAAGAAATGCATCAATCTGAGGACATCACTACAGAATTGCACCAACAACAATAAAGAGAAAACCCATTAGAAACATGGGTAATCAATAAACATAACACGGTGAGAAGATACAAGAGAAAATAATATAAAACTGGAAGAAACTGCTGAAAAACAATGTAAAACACAAATTTGATCAACTCGGGTCACCATGGATCGAAGATGGAAGCTATGAATTGATCCTTGATGAAGGAATTTCCAAAACAATGAAGAGGGAATCACCTAGTGTCCTCAAGTTTAGCGAGAGAGAGAGACATGCTCTATCCTTAGGGTTTAAAAATCCCGAGCGGCTGGAAAATTTTAAAGAATAAAACGTTAGGGAATTACATGACGTGTAATGCCTAGGGTTTATTTTCTACAAAAAAATGTTTCGCCTCTTAAATTTTATTTATTTTCATTCCCCCAATATATTACACATCATGAAACCCTCTTTCACATTGTGTAAATTTTAATAGTAGGCAAACCTCCATTGATTCTACATATTAGCAGGTGAACTCATCCATAAATCCTCTTGGCTTCATCTATGCACCTCAGTCATTGGATGTGAATAATGTTTTCATACACATGGATCTACTATCTTACACAATTGGTAACACATTATAATGATTTAATGATTAATGGAATATTTTTAAATATTTATAATTAAAAATATAAAGAAACATAAATGTGTTATAAACACAATCCATTCCCATTAAATCCATTCTAGAGCCCATAAATGATTGGTGGTGGTGAATAAATAAATTACATTTCACACTAATATAATAAAATTAATATAATGACATCAAATTTATAAATTTTGTTAATATAATTTTATTAGTGTGTCTGGTATAAATTTTAATGAAAATAATTAAGAATAAAAGCTACTTAGTAGATAATTCACTTGTTAGAGTCGTTGATTTTACATAAAATGCACCACGGAAATGAAGAGAATATTCTAACTAATGGGGATCAAACTGTATTTCTTGTTTTATAGCTATATATTAAGAGTAATTTTATATTTTAAAATAATAAATTCAAAGGATATTTGTGTCAGGATGTGGTCGAATGTTTTCACTTTTATAAGTGAATGGAAGGGTTCTTTTGGATGTGATCCTTATATTTTCAGTAATATATTGTTACTATTCAAAGAAAAATGGCTCCAAAATGGATGAATGTGAAGTGGAAGTGTTTGTGGGTCAAAATTATCCACATCCAATTATTTTTTAGATAATCTATAATGTTTTTAGGATTCTGTATTTTTCTATCTGACTTTTACACTGATTTGCTTTTACATTCCTATTTAATTTTATAACCATGGTAATTAAAATTATTGATAAATTGCATGATTCTAAATTTTAACTAGTTTTATCCTTGTTATTTCAATTTTTTATATAATTTTACCATAGGTTATTTTTAGATTATTAAATTTTAAAATTAATATAAATGAACATAATGTTTAATTTTTGTTATGTAATTCTGAGTTATTAAGATTAATATTTTTTGTAGAGTATATTATTTTCATAGATACTCATTTCTATGACATAAATGTGTTTATTATAAAAATAATAACTATTATTATGTGGAATTAAATAAAAAATTTCAATTTATCTATCAAAATAATTAATTAGAAGAAATGGATAAATATATTTTTTATTTAATTAACAAATTAATTTAGTTAGAAAATATTAGACATGTGATTTTTAAGATTAAAGAATATTTTTAAACCAATAATGTTAATCCTAGTATAAATATTTTATTAAGTAATTTTTTTTAATATTTTTAGATACACTTAGATAATGATAAAATCATAACAATTATAATTTTCACAAAAACCTTTTTTAACTAAAAACATACCTTTTCATAAAAAACACATAAATGTTTCCTAAAATTTTTAGGTGAGGAATTACAGAAATAATTTTCTAAAAAATATTTAATTATGAAATTTATATATTTTTATTACCAAATAAATTACATAATACAAATAAAATTACTTTTATTGAAAATATACTTTTTCAATATTATGTAATTGTAATTATCTTGATTTAAAAGGTGATAACTTATAATGGTTTACCTTATTATATTTTATTTTATATAAAATAATACATTACATTAATATGTTGTTGTTTGGATATGATGGGTGTAACATGTAATTCAAGTTATCAAATATTACATAAATTTTACTGGGTCAATAATTTTGGGTTGTTACATCCCCCTGTTAAATATATTGTGTCCTAAAAATTTTAAATATTAAAAACCGTTGGAAATGGGATAGGGAATCTAAACTATATGGATTAAGTAGAATATAATTTCTATATATATAGTAACATTAAAAAAAATATAAAAATATTTATTTCCTTAGAAAAATTTTATCCCTAATGATTAATTTTTATCAACTATTTGTTCCATGATTCTAATTGTATTCAATATCAAGATCCACATTGTATAATTTGTTTTTTAATGTGTTAATTATCATCCTTTCATTTACAGAATATCATAAGTTAATATGAAATTTATTTTCCTTAATCAGTAAAATTTTCTAAGTAGTAGAGGGAAATAATCTTTGACTAAAATAATGATGAATTTATCTATAGGAAGTAGAATATGATTTACAAAACGAAAAATCCAATAAACATCACCTTTGGTTACAATAACAATGCCAATAAAATATCAGATTTATAATGAAAACATCACGGTTGGCATAAAATTATTTTAAAAAACCTTCACAGATTTACTATAGGTCATAGAATAAAAATACAATAAGTATTATACCACTATATATTAGAGGGTGGTATGATTATATTCATAAGGATTAGGTATTTCATATGTATTACCATTCCCTTTTGGTCTTAGAGTTTGGTGATGGTCATCTTCTAGGTTTTTCCTTTAATCAAGGAATTTGCATGGATAATTCCCATGTTCCCCACACATAAGGCATCAAATTATTAATGGTATCTTAAGAGGATATTATTCAATATATTCATATTTACTGAACTATATATTTTTCCATGGATTTTTGTTTCCTGATGACCCCATCTTAATAATGAATCTTTCATTCCACTTGAGACAATTCCCTGGGTGACTCATTCCACATTATTAAAATATATAAAATTGAACATTCATTCCTTTATTATCTTTATAACATTATAATTCATTAGACACCACCATTATATACTTTGGTGTGTTTGGTACTTCATACATGTATACATTTTTAATAATATTTCATGATAGTTGGTTTTGAATAATCAAATGGTTTCTTACTCTATCTATAACTATAATGGGTTGTTCAGGTAGGTAATCTCTACCTTGTCCCTTGCACCCATATTTCATTATTGTATAATAAATTTATAAACCAAAATTTCTTACTGGAGAGGTGAAAAATTATCAGTAATGATTAATTATCTTAACCATAAAATCATTTAAACCATTAGATGTACTATAATATTAAATTATAATTTCATCCTATAATTCCATTAGTTCAACCTATATCAATAATAAGTTAATGTTATTGTCCCTATGTTTGTTTATCTTATACTTCCTGACATTATACCTGAATATAACTTGAAAATCAATCCTTTATAGTAGTTAATGAAGATCATTTTATCAACCAAATCATATCCCACAAGAGTGTCTTACCCATTGTGTTTTCTTCGGCCCAATTATCGTGGATCAGAGTGATGATCATATCAAGGATCAACCAACCCATTACATAGTGATTACCCATAAGTGAATCAATTCCATACCTATAGATGGTGACAGTTTCTTGGAATGGGGTTTATTTCTAGAAAAAAAATTACTCAATACTATACATACATTTTAGAATATGATCCTTTACTTAGGCTTATCTATATAAGTTTCACAATGTTTCTCTTACCACAGTACAAAAGGTAACAAAAATAATCTCAAAAAATAAATAAACCATACATAAATATCAAAAATGGAGACTGATGATAAACATGATAGAAAGAATACATTAATTTCATGATTTAAATAATACATCCCACAAATAGTTTCAAAACTCAATGACCTACAAATTTAGTTACATAGATATTATATAACAACTCGAAGCCTAGTTTCCTAGAGTCCATGGTTATTTTTTTACATTGGAAAAATCTACACGGAATCTTTACCAGAAGGACCAAAATTTTTAGTATTATTGGAAAATAAGATACAAACATGAAATTCACATTATAATAGATAACATAAAATACAAAAAAAAATTTCATTGGGAATGCAATATTTCCTTTTATCATATCCATACATATCACTCACAAAACACTTCTAGGTATCCTAGGGAAAATAAAACATATGAAAGGTGTGGTATTAGATGGTTAGAATGATAATTCATAAAAAAGAAGCTATCATGAATAAATAATTATAGTTAATAGGTCATGGAAAATAATTTATGTTTAAAACACACCATAACATCGATTATAAATAACCGAAATTAAACAAAATTAACATTTTTTACTAGTGATAACATAAATAATTTAAATATATGTATAAAATTATAAATAAATAATATTTAATACGATATATATTGTAAATTTAATTTAATAAAAATTTAATTCTGCAATTCATAATAATCATTAATGGATTTTCTATATAATATATAATCGAACACTTTACATTTATATTCCAATTATAAAAACATTATATTTTAATTTTAAAATATATTCATATGAACTGATTTGTATTGAAATATTGCATTTAAAAAAACATTCGTATCATATATACTGAACTATTTTTGACATGGATTAAAAAATTCAAATTATTATATTTAATATTGACATTTTGTAATATTATTTATGAAATATAAACAAGAATTTATAATTTACTTCTTTTATAATTTTTAAATACATTATAAATTGATAAAATATTTTTTTGAATATTTTTTTATGTATTTCTTTATAATATTAATCCCATAATTTTCAAAATTAATGTTCATAAATATAATTTTTAATCAATGTTATGTTTTCGAAACCAATATGGATATTTTTCTAAAAATGTGAATTAGAATAATCAAATAATTTTCTTAGGAATTTATTAGTAAACATGAATCTCATTTATGTAGTTATAATATTTTTTATGAGAGAATATCATATAGAGCCTTTCTATCATGCTTTGATGGGATGAAATCATCATCATTTCCACCTATCAACCACCATCGCATCCATAAATATGGATTTTAGAAGCACTAAAAATATCTTTTATTAGTGCGAAAAAATCAGAGATAATAGTATGGCTATTAAAAGGGGGTCCATTTATTTTCATTGAAAAAAGAGATAATAAAGGCGTCTTTTATTAGCACTAAAAAATTTATCATTTCTTTTTTTAGATATGATAAATGTCCAAAAAAATTAAAATATATTATTCTTTAAAACTAATTTGTGGCCTTTTTAACACCACTTGACCACCCATATAACAGTACTCACCCCCACCACCTTCACCTTCCCACACACCCACTCACCCCAATTCCAGCTTGAGCACCCCTTTAATAGTGCTAGAACCACCTACACCCGTCCGTGTACCCCAACCCCTCCTTGGATTCGAACATGAGACCTCTCCCTTGCGCCTCTTCACCTCCACCACACGTTCATTCTGTTTTGTCCTCCTTTTAATGATATACCTATTTATTTATATTTATATTTAGTTGTATTTATTGATATATTAGTTTATATTGATATTAATGTATATATTTATATTAATAAATATTTACAATATTAGTTTCAAATACATTTATAAAATATGTTTTTTTGTGAGTTTATAAATAAATATATATATATACAACATACATAAATACATATATATATATATATATTATGTGTATCTTTATGTATATTTATACGCATTTATATATATTTATATATATTAACATATATTATATATATTAATATTTTTATACATATATTAGAATATAATGATAATATATATCAGTTTGTTTATTCATACACATACTAAAACACACACACAGAATATAGATATATTAAAATATAAATATTTGTATTTTAAATAAAATTGATATTAGTTTTTATTTAGATAATTCATATATATTGGGAAATATATTTTATATAAATATATGTTTATTTTTTTTATAAAAATATATTTTTATCTGTTAATATATAAAAAATATGTATATATTATTATATACATAATTATAAATTAGAGTACATTGTAAAAAATGATAAAATTTAAAATCAATAATATAAATATGAATTTCATCCCCAGGAATAAATTCAGTCCTCATTGGAAAAGGGAAAAACAACCTTCTTAGATGAGGTTGACAATCCATCAAATGTTAAACAATTTGGGTACCCCTACTAAAAACTCTGTTTTTCAGGCCTTATGGGACTTTTGGGCCTAGAAATATGTGATGTAGGGTTTATAATAAATTATTAGGGTGTAGATATTATCGAAATATTCGATTTGATATGTGGTATAGCATAAACCGACACTCGTATCAAAAGTTACAGTCGTTTGAAGTTCGACATTCATTTTCAACTTAATTAATATCATTAATTTATTTTTTTATTTTTTTATATTCAAATTGTTATTAAATTACTATTACTCAAAAAATATTACCAAATTATTAATTAAAAATATATTTTAAATTATTTCATAAACATTTATTTTCTAAATATCTTATATATTAAGTATAAATTTCTATTTATCTTTATATAAAACATATTCAAAAAAATATATTATATTCATATAAATATATTTATATTTATATATTTATATCAATATAAATAAATAAATATATTATTTTTAATGAAGGTATGTTTTGAAAGATACCCCATGTATCATTGTTTTTTTAAGCGCTGATAAAGGTATCCCATTTAACAATGCTTTTTTACAAACACCAATAAAGGGTAGTGATTCCCTTGATCTAATTTGTGGAAGTGCATATTGAATATTGAAACATCCACATATTCTAATGAATTTTTCTCCACACCCAGAAAATAAGGATGTCTCAATCAAATTTTCCTAGTCCACAAATCTATAACAAGTTACCCCATTGAGGAAGAAACACAATGTAACTGAATCTTCCCATAATTAATACCAAACAACTCAATTATATATTTATGCATTCATATGAAGAGGAAATAGAATATTTCACTCAATTTAAATTTAAAAATAGGATAACAAGGATTTCATCACTAACAACATATATGTATTTAAAATATGATACCTAATGGTGATAACATAAGTACCACAACAATCTAAGAAGATTAGATGCATACTAGATTACATGTTCTCTAATGATTCCCCACATTTAGTATAAGTTTCGGTTGTGAGAATTATAAAATATATAAATACAGTAAAAGTGATGCATGCTAACAGGAGTGTCTTAATAATAGATAAGGTGTGTTAACAGTTGAATGGAGTGTTCACACATACATTATATTTCCATTGTTGAGAAGGTTTTCAGGTGTTTTTAAAAAATAAACAAATTATAAAAAGGGTGTTGGATTTGACGGATTTTTGAAAATTGGTGTGATAGGGCGTAAATAGTGTTAATGCTAATGTGTTGTCCAATTACCGTGAAACATGTTCACTCTAGTTTTTTATTTCAACATAAGGCCTTAACACATTTCAAAACTACTCTCACTACCTTATATAAATTGCACATCCCCCCATATTAACACAATATATTCCACTAATTTTGTTGAATAAAATTATTGATATGTATTTTCTTTCACTAATTATAATTTTTTTCTTCAAGAAATGAATGTTTTATTCTTTAAATTTTAGGTTTATAGTTGCCTTATTAATAATTTTTTTTATAATATTTTTTATAGTTTCTTATATTTAATTGGTTGTTTAGATAACTAATTTTTTATATAATATGATATAATTTCAATTATTTTTAACATTCCATAAAAATATGTAGATCATATTATTTTAATAATTTGATGTTTGGATGATTTATTTTTTTCATTGACATTTTAATAAATTTAAATACTACTTTTAGTATATTTAAATTATTTCCAATGAGTTGAAAATTTATATTAGTTATTATATATAAAATTAGATTAATTCAAAATAGAATAAATTATGAGATTACATTTTTTAATAATTTGAACAAATATATGGTAATACGGTAATAGTATGATCATTAGTTAGACCGAACCATGCATTTTTTGGTATTTTGAAATTGATATAATTTTTTTTTTAGTTTTATTTTTTGATGATATTCACAAAATTAAACACTCTTATATGTATCACTTCATTGTCTATGATAATTTAAATATATCAAAATATCATGTTGTGAGTCACTATTACACGAGTAATGTCTCAAAAAATAATGATTTACAAGTCAATGATGTTTGATACTATATTTACACATGATGTCTAAAGAAGAATGATTGGTCATGTTAGTTGAGTAGATCAAGTCATATGAATATTCCACCTAGGGTATGGTTGGTCTACTATTTCTTTAGAAACAAGTCAAACACTATAAAACTAATTATAATCTAAACATTATTAATGATAATTATTATTAGTTCTTCATTTTAATTTATGTATACCATTTAATTGTAAATATAAAATGAATGAAATTTATTTTTTAAAATAATCATCAAATTTACTCGAAATAAATAAATTAACAAAATAATAAATTAATGGTTTCAATTAATTCATGAATGCATATATATATTCAAATAATAAATAAGATATATTAAATGTTTTTTAAATTATTTGAAAAGGAAATTTATCTTATTCATATATATAAATACTAAAATAAAGTTTTATTTTTTTAAAATAAAATTAATAATAATTTCTTTTTTTAATAAAAAAAATTATCTAATTCATATTAAATTTTTTTAAAATAATTACAAGTAATTAAATAGAAAACGTATGATAACATTGAATGTTTTGTAAATATTATTAAAATAAATTTATTTTAATACATATATTTTTATTTGAATAGTATTAATAAATATAATGTTGAATCCAATTTCCATAAAATATATATATATTCAAAAAGGTAAAATAATTCTTATAAATATAAAAGATTTATATAATTTCGCTATAATGTTTGATGTTTCTTAATATAATAATAAAACTCCAAAAATGTTGATGTAGGATTTTATTGGAATTTAAAAAATAGTTGAAATTGATAAAATATACATATTGTATTAAATTTATGAAACAAATTTTTTCAATAGATTAGAAAATTAAATATTTGTTTAACAATACTTTAATTTATTCTCCAACCTGAAATAACATTATCTCAATTATGTTTAAATTATTTTTTATATGTGAAACAAATATAAAATATCCATAAAAAATATGGTAAATAAATTTATGATAAATATACTTGTGATGAAGCACAAAATTATAACTAGAATTATAAGTTGTAATTGTTTTTAAACTGGTTATATAATGTATATAAATTATAAATAATTTTCTCATCCATAACCAATGTGACATCCCTCCATCTATGAAACTAAAGACTTATCTATACAAGGAATGTTCTTATGTATTTTAGACCCCTAATTAAAGTCACATACATGTGTGTAATGTTTAATTGAAATAAGGTTAAGTAGGAGTTGGTGATGTTTTATGAAGGAATTCAACAACATGGTTGAACAGAGAATGGAAGTTACAAAAATAATGAGACAATATAGGATCATGATGTTTTTGAAGGATATATGGGGTAACCGATGTAGTGGGTGGACAAAATTATTTCCCATTAGTTTTGATTGATAAATCATAATAAAAATGAAGAACACAAATAAAAAATATCTTAAGTAAGATCGTTCACTGTTAATATTGATAATAAATTTTAAAAACTTTCACATATGGGTACTCCATTCCAAAAATCTCAATTTATACTTTTTTAGGTTTTTATTTTCAGTGATTAAATTATGTGTGTTCTCCACTTGTTGTATCATCACAATATCTAGGGTTCTCTTAAAAACATCTTTTAATTTCGTAGTGCTTTCATGGACGAACAATTATTTTTACATTGATCACCATTTATAATAAAAAATAGTTCTCTCATTTTCCCTATTTTTGTGAGAGGGAGGGTGGGTGATTTTATCTTTAGGGGTTGATTGATTTTTCGAGAGGTTTCTTGTTTTCCAAAAAAAATCTTATCAAATAAAAAATAGTAGATTTTGGAATTTATACATAGGGTTATTTCATGATTATTATACAATTTCATTTTCTCAAATAATTACTCCAAGAAACATGATTTGTCTAATTGTAATAAAAGTATTATTATATCTACTCAAACAAATTTATTTAAAAAAATGTTAAAATATTTAATTTTTATCATAATTATTTCAAATAAAAAAAATTAATTTCTATTATCCCGTTAAATCGACCAATCAATTGTCCACAAAATTATTTAACACTTCAATTGCAAAATATTTAACAAATAAATATTATTTCCTTAATGAGAAAATAAATATTATATTCACTATGTTCATGGAAATATAATAAATTTAATATTAATGTAACAAAGTATACATCTCTATTTGTCTATTGAGTTAAATTATGAATAAAGAAATATTTATTTATTACCTTTTCAATAACAAACATGATATAAAACTCTTCTAAAATATTTTAAAATAAAATATCTCTTTAACTATTTTATACGATCAACGTTACGTGAGTAACTATTGTTCCAAAAGACATGAATAATTCTTTTTCCTAATATTTATTCATGTATAATTCAATGAGATCTGGGATACACTTTGTGTGTCACCAAGGATTTTTCATAGGTGAATTTGGTGAACATACCTAAAGTCCATGACTAGTCTTTAGAATCAATTCAATGCAGCTGCAGGAAAGGTGGTTAATATTACAATAGAAAAAAATTTGAAAATATGGTTATTATGTCATATAATCCAATTGTCCATTGATATCTCATCAAACATGATTCATCTTTGTTTCATCACTATATATTCTTGATTTATCATTTTTAGACATTACTAAATGAACTCATCAATGAACAACCATTGTAATGGATTCCATAAAATCATTCCATTTCAATCAACGGGCCATAGATATATTCTTCAACTAGCCTATATGGGACCAATACTTTCTTGACATATTTAATTTATTAAATATCCATAATGATGCAGCTAATTCATACTACATCTTCAGAAAAAAAAATCATCATGGATTTCATCCATACATCAATGTTTTAGATTAATGATAAATATAAAATAAAATAAAGTCAATTGGATGATATACATGTTCCAAAATATGTATATCTAGTGACATATAAAACATGTTTTATTCCTATTAGAAGGCCAACCCTCATACCCTATATTTTTGGAGATTACCAGTCCAAATATCATAGGAATAATTATCAATGTTTTATGAGCCCCTAAAATGAATAATAAAAACTAATATGTGTCCCATTATGTATATGCAATCTAGTACATAAGAAATATATTTATTAATAAATTCTTAAAATTTATTAGTTTTAATTATATAAGGGACCTACTATAACCGTTTTTATACGAAAAAATACTTTAAGGACTATATCATATTTTTGTTTTCTTGATAAATTAATTATCATGTAATACGATTTTACTTCCCCAATTGGATTGTTTCATCACATGGGGGTTTGGTGAATCAATGGTGCACAATTTTATTTCAATCATTTTTCTTCTTAATTTCCTTTTCTAATATTCGAACATTTGGGTTTTTTATGTTATATATGTGTTCATACGAATTCCCATAACATAATTGAAATATTAAAATTATAAAATAAATAGAGATAAGTAGAGCATACTATATTTAAAATGTTTGACATAAATAGGGGAAACTATTACGTAATTTTTTAGTCAAGTCTAATACACAAATATTATTTATATAAGTAGGTCAATATAGGATACGAATTCATAAAATCCTTGACTCTTATTCTATCAGTAATTGTAGGGAAGAATTAATCCTTGGATCTTGTGGAATTGTATATGGGGTAACAGGATAAGATTCGACTAATTCAATGAATCTAATGAATACATAAATCAAAAATAACTATCTCTTGAAATATATATATTCTCTTAACTATTTTGTTGATAAAAAATCCAGTAAGTGTACAGTTTATCCCCCATCCAAAATCCTAAACAAAATATCTAATATATGTTGACATGTACCATTATCATCTAGTGATATCTTCTCCCATATAAATATTTCTTATATATCCTTTTTCCTTAGTAAGAATAATATACACATTGGCCTTTCTTTATCATGAATCCTAACATTTATACCTTATTCAGTTAACATATTAACAACCTAGATCATTAAATCAACATATTCTTCCAAAAGATTCGCATACACATAATAATAATCTGTAAAACATATAGTGTTAGTATTTATCAACTTTCTCATTATTCCATCCTATTAATTTTCTTTTACGATAGAAGGGATATTGTAGGCTATGACTTGTCCTTTAATTCTAAACCATCATCCTCTCTACTCAATTACCATTGGATATATTATGGTATGTAGTAACAATTATTAACTGACATCATACTACTTATATTATGTCTTCCATAATATAAATATATTATAGGTTAAAGATTTACTCCTCTTTCTTCACCATCACTTCATTTTATATACACTATATGTTTAGACAACTAATGTATCAATTATCCTCTTTTTCCTCAATACACAAAGTGTTCATTTTTATGAAATATTGATTTTTTCCTTCCATAATATTTTATATTTTTTTCATTTATATTCATGAAATCGCATGTATGTTATTTTCATAAGAATATTGTAGAAAAATAACCATTAAACAGAGGTATCCTTATTCCCTATATAAAAAATTTCAAAATATTTCCATAAAAGGGATATGATTTGATCACCCTAATTAGTTTCAAATATTCATATTAGATGTTGTAAACTTATTTTCCAATGATCTCTTCATGTATGTCACATCATAGAAAATGATATATCATTACTTCATGTCCAATGAGAATACGCAAAAACAGTTATGTTGTGGAAACCCCCATCATATAACAACGTTACTCAATTCATAACATTACTTTCCATTTCTGGATTTATGGATATTAAAAGCATTATGATATTTATTAAATTATGATCATTAAATAATATTTTGAAATTAATATCCAAATATAATTTATTTTCTAAAAAATATATTCATTACATAAGAAATGGAACATCTTGTGTATATTGTTAATGATAAAAAACATAAATATCCTCATAAGAATGTTATGTAAGTATGGGTAGTCTTTTCTTTTATATATTTTAGCATGAACCTCAATAAATATAATATGTATACTTAAGAAATATTATGCATAAACAAAATTTTTTACATTTTACAAATTTTAGTGTGCACTACAACAAGTATCTTACATATTCCCCAAATATGATATGTATTAATCTAAGCTTTCTGACTTTATCGCATTTTTTATTAATATTTGAAAAATATCATTCAGATAAACATAGAGTCATTACATATACACAAAAATATATTATGTATAGAATGAAATATGTTATATATCACTGTGTATTCTAATATACATCTGCTTATTTAAATTTAAATTTCCTATATATCATCTAGTGAATCAGTCATATCATCCAATGAATATTATACATCTTAATGAGAATCAGCACTTTTCCAAATCCTCTACCCTGATACAAATGCATGTTTCTTATATAAAAAATCCATAAATCATAGAATCACCTCATTACATATCCACACACTCTTGGAGAATCTCCAATAAATTTAATTTATTTACAAAAAGTAATGACTTTATGAATATTTCAAATCTTCTCAAATATCTTCAGTATAATTCTCAATGCATCATGAGGTATATTTTAACTCTATTTGACACATTCCATGAATCTTCACTTCCTAAACACTTCATAGATGACATAATTTTTTAATATATGGGTTCTCTTGAAAATTGAGTGAGGATATCTCCACAAACAGGTGGCACACACCTCTTCCCTTTTAAACATTTCAACTTCTTCCTATTGTCCACTCGGCCTGGAGACATCGAAGAAGCCTCCATCAGCGGCCCCTACCTATCCCTTATCCCTTTATTGTCTTCTAATGTGCCCTTTAGAGCCTTGGTGTGGTGTGTTTCTAACCCAGAATCTCACAGGGATGATCGAAGAACTCTACCTGAAGGATGAAATTATCCAGCATACTTCGTATCTGCCAAGTGGTCTTTCCTCTATTCTGGAGGTCCACATGAATCAGGTTAGATTTGGCATGGATGATTGTTACCCGATGATTTCTTCTTAGAAGATGGTATCAACCGGACCTCTCATATTCATCAATGGACATCAGTGGGGAGGTTCAGTATCATTTATCCCCCACTCCTATTATTCCATATGGCGGTTGATTTATGGGGCCAAGCATCTCCAGTGAAGATCTCAGTTATGAACCGAAAATTATTCTTCATGGTCCTTGACCCAAAAGAATACTTTGTGAAAGCCTTGTCATATCCTTCCACAGAGATCATCATGTTAGGACTTGGTGGTTTATAAGGAACTAGGGAGTATCTTGAAAGAAGCTTCCATCTCCCCCCTAAACTACTTTCTACGAAGGGGAAAGTAATATTTATCTCTCTTAATTCCCCGATATGGGTTGTTTAACCAGAGCCTTCAGGTTTATATAGCCTCCCTCTCTCTAATTTTATTCCATGATTTCAAGCCCTCTCTGTAACTCCTGAGCACCTGATGCATTGATCACACTTTCTTTTAGTCAATTTTATCCTCCTACTGGAATACACACCAACTCCCAGCTCAAACAAATGTGCTCTTAGAGTGCTCATCCCAGTTCTTCCTCCATGGCTGGGGAAAACTCTTCCTTGTATTTTTTCTAATTACTTACAATTGATTCTGAATTCACTTGGTTTGGGTTCTCAGGCGAAAACCATCTTATTCTAAAATTAACTCCACCATAATAATTTTCCAATCATGGCTATTCATGTGCCAAAACACATGATTCAATGATATCATATTTTTCACAAGGACTGTAAAGACCCGGATTTTCAATGTGTATTTTTTTGTTATATGAAATTATTATGAATTTTTGAAAATTGATGGTGCCTGATTCCGAGGCCTGGAGTTCCTGAAATGAATTTCTGAACTTTTTTTCGGGTACGTTCAGTAAACGCATGACCGACATTTTATATCTTTTGAACAGTTACTTGGATTAATGATCTGAAGGCACCGTTGAATTTGGAGTTCTATGATTCACTTAAGGAAGGCTTTACATTTACCGAAGTTGGTCCAAAGAAAAAGTTATGTTTTGGCAAATTATAAAAGAAATTAAATTAAATATTATTATTATTTTATTTCATACCCTCTAATGGACAAGAAAGGGGTGGGGTCAGTGATGTGTCAAGAAAATGAATGGCCTGAACATCCAATCCTTTGTAACGATGTCATTGGGGAATCATTAAGGTTCTTAATTTATGAGCCTCATTATTTCAACACGTCTTTACTTATTATCCCCTTTTCTTATATATATATATATGGAGTCTGGGGAGGGGTATCGGTACAGATTCTCCGCACAACGAAGTGTTGAAGGAGCAACGTGATGTCGGGCCCTTAGAGGATAGAGATGATCCCTGCGAGAGGTGAAGGATGACACCAAACCATGAAACAGAGGATGAAGTATGAGAGGCGTCGTTGGGAACTTGTTGCGGGAACGAAGAACACAACCCACCTTCATGAGCGGATGTTCTCCAAAGGGTTACAAGGTAAGGGTTTGTTTTCTTATTTTGAATTCATGTGAATTTAGTTAACCCCATTTTTATCCTCCCCCTTATTTAATGTGATAATGCAGATAGTGCGGGCCCAATGAATTCAACCCTAACCCCCCACCACCACTTTTCTAATTTTACGCCATCCATGGAAGACTGACAGTGTGGCAATATCGACCGGATCAAATGGGAATAGCACATCGACACACATCACAAGAGGAATTCACGACACAAAGCTGATGCGGTTATCGGAGCAGACAACAACAGATGCCCATTGAAGAGGCGTGGTACGTTGTCGCAGGCCTCTAATGAACAAAGGTGGTCATGGCTCATTAGACACGATGACTGAAGGAAGGCGGCCGACACACCGGTGGGTCGTGGTTGGCGGAGCTGTGGGCTTCCATGGTGGGTCACCCCTTTTATAGGCTGCCCCTTGCAGTCTGGGGAAGAACACGGCCCAGTGGGTGGAGTCCACTATGGCCCATCTAAGACCGGGTTGTGCCAGGTCAGTCTGACACGGTCGGACCGAATCCCCCCCCTCCACCCCCAGAAAAACATAAAGGGCCATAACATGCGAACCAGATGTCCATTTGATGAACCATCTATGTCTCTAGGGCCCTTGGATCGAGTTGCTCCTTTTTGAAATACTTCACTTGAATTCTATAAATAGTTGGTGTATAGATGAGTTGGATGGAACCTAAATATAACATGGCCCCTGGAGCTAAAATTATTATAACTCACAGACCTGGCATCTGATGGATGCACAGTCTATTACATTGGAGCCCTTACAACATGGAGGTCTATTGGGATAATATTTTGTGAAGCTTAATGGAATTTTACAAATGATTGATATATGAAGTACATATTCTACTGAACTCGAGTGCACCAGGTGTGAGGAATTCATTGGCTGTCGGTGAGGTAGAGGTTGGAGATAGATCATACGGAGGTTAGTACCGAACGATCCTTTGTGGGTTAACACCTAGAGGTCTTGTGTGGATCATCACCTAATGGTATTCTGTGGCTCACCACCTAGCCCTCTTATGTGGATCAGCACCTAGCAGTCCTTTGTGGATCGACACCTCGTGACCCGATGAGGACCAGCCTAGAGCAGCCCGTCTTGTTTTAGCAATATACCGATCCTAGGCGAATCAGATCCTGTGTGGGTCATTGTGGGATAAGTTACATAACGATCCAATGTGGTTCAGACTCTGTATGGTCAGAAGTAGTGCCTCTTGATAGAATAAGATGATCTAGCTTCTTGACTAATCATCTTTACATCCATACCTCACTGAAAACCAGGTTAGAGCTGTGAATATTTTTGAACTGTGTCTATTGCTTTGTGCTTTGTGATTGAGATCATGTAGCATGGTTCTCCTTTTCGATGTTTTGAGAGAACTTCATGGGTCTCAGGGTCCCTACTGGGTATTTTTATACTCACATTACATGGGCTTTTCCTGCACCTTGTTGTGTCATGTGCAGACGACGAGTAGTTGGGATGAGGTTTGAGGGAGCCAGCACTTGGCGGCATGCAGAGGAGACATGAAAACGTGGAGTTTTGAGGAGGTGATATGTACCTACCCTTTTGGTACGATCCTCAGAGGATGAACTAGTTGCTATTTTCTATTTTTTATCTATATTTTTTCTTTCAGTTGTACTTGTACTTTTACAGTTGGACTTGTATTTCGACGCCCTTTTCTTTTAGCACTCTTTTTACTGCATCAGTTTACTTCACGGTTGCTTCTTATTGTGTTCCAGGACCTTGTTATGTATATTTTTAAAGGATATTTCATCGGGTTTTATGGAATACATCATTCGTTTCTAGTTGACAGCCCTAGGACTATGGAAAGTGGTCTTGGGGTGGTCACGGAACGTGTCCCGCGGGACGGGTCGTGAGAAAGTGGTATCATAGGATTCGATTATACTGAAAAACTAAGACTCTGATCTTTTCTAGGTGGATATATTTTTATGTGTTATGAGTGAGGTTTTCAATTTATGGAATCCAATGTTGGTGCGGCGGCCAACGTATCCATACATGAGGTCCCTGAATTTGGAATTCTGACTCATCTCACGAAAACACTAATTGCATGTGTTTTAGAAAAGTTTTTCATATGATTTTCTTTCTGTAATCTCACCAGGTATAACATTATGACCATGGTGCAACATTTCTTTATTAGGATGTGGCCACATAGTCATACATCAAGGATTATTTAGAGAGTACACAATAACAGCCCACCGAGCGACGAAGCTCCGGTGCAGGTCCCTCTTATTGTGTTGGCACCTTCAGCTGGTGTACCAGCAGCACCACCACCCATTGGAGAGTTGTTTACACTGGCCCCAACAGATGAGGGTGCGCGTCAACTGAGCACATTGTATGAGTTCCAATAGAAAGGGCATATGAGGATCCGAGGTGAGATGCACCCGCATGTGGTTGAGGACTGGCTGGAGGCTGTAGTTAGAGTTTTCTGCTTGGTTGGGACACCAGCTGACCTTATGGTGGTCCTAGAAGCCATTCTCATCCACGAATCAGCATAGATATAGTCGATCTAGATGCTCCAAATACATGATGAGGTGAACCTTGTCTGGGCCGACTTCGAGAGCCTTTTCAGGGTAGAGTTCGTCGCAGCGACCTTATGCTCTGTTCGCATACAAGAGCTGTTGCACTTACAGTAGGGCAACATGAATGTGCCCCAGTACTCTATGAGGTTCACTCATCTATCCCTCCACTCCACTGATATTGTACAAGACCCATTTTTTAGGGCCCATACCATTGAGTAGGGTGTCTAATGGGAAATTCGATCCTCGATGATATCACTTAACATACCGAATCATTCTTTGGTGCTAGAGCGAACGCTATTGGTGGAGAGATTCCTAGCTGAGCAGGAACCCGCAACAAGATCCATCCCCTGGACGTCAGGTAGCAGAGTTTTCTACAGCATGCAGCATTCAGATGACATAGAGGTCTAAGTATACTAGGCCTTCTGGTGGAAGACCCTAGGATGCACGGTCGAAGGTGTGGGGCTCACGAGGTAGAGGATATCAGCCGAAGGACAAACAGAGTTACACGTGCTGCAGGCAGGGTCACATGGATCACAACTACCAAAACCACCATACATAAGACAAGAAGATGGTCAAGGGACGTCGAAGGAAGAGGTAGAGGTTCAAGAGAGGAGGTCCACGTGGTGGAATACTTGGAAGAGGGTATAGTCGTGTAGCAGGCGGTGGGTGGTGATACAAGGTTCTACCTCCACCACCGCCAGGTGGTCCACCCTGACCACAGGGAGTAGGAGGACAGGGATGAGCTCAGATCTAACCAGCTGATGCCTAAGACCACGGTTCTCTAGAGATTATTAGAGGTACGATCTGTGTCTACTCCACCTTAGCTGTAGTACTTATAGACATAGGTTATAGTCAGTACATTATTGCCACGACCCTCGTTCGGAGCTCAAAGATTCTGGTAGAGCTGTTGGATCGATCTTTTCGGCTAGAGAATCCTATGAGGGTGGATTCGATGATTAAACAAAGGTTCCAGTTGTGTGAGATTACTCTAGCAGAATAGATCTTCAGCTGGGATCTCCTAGTAGTGGCATCGAGGCGTTTTTAGGTCATTTTATGTATGGACTGGTTTTCCACAATCCATGCTCAGTTTGACTGTATGAGTTGCAAAGTGCGGTGTGTTTGCACAAATTCTAACAGGTTTTCCATAACTAGAAAGAAGGAAATATTTTCAATACAGTATCGACATACCCAAAGGATGGTGCAGTCGATTAATCATCAATTATCTAACCTTACCCTCAGTGCATCTAATGTTGAGAGTCTGAGCTATCCTATTGGGGTGGACTAATATGATGAGGTCTTTCCTGATGATGTTCTGGGACTATCTCCTCACATTGTGGTAGAATTTTACATCGACATATACCCCGGGATGACAACGATATTTACAACATAATATTGGATGGATCCCGCAAAGCTTCATGAGTTACATGTATAGTTGGAGGACTTGCAGGGAAGGGTGTTCATATGGCCTATTGTTTCTCCATGCGCATCCCCGATTTTGTTCTCCAAGAAGGAAGATGGGATTTTGAGACCCTGTGTGGACTATCGACACTTGAACAATATGACTGTTATGAAAATGTATCAACTTCTCATAATTGATGATCTTTTCGATCAGCTGAAGGGAGATCGTTGGTATTCAATGATAGACCTTAGATAAACCTATTATCAACACAAGATACAAGATAGTGATGTATAGAAGATGGCCTTCAGGTGTCAGTATGGCCACTATGATTTCTTGTTTATGTCTTTCAACCTGAAAAATTCACTAGAAGTGTTCATGGGACTCAAGAAAAGGATATTTCGTCCATACCTCGATCGCTTTGTGGTGGTGTTCATTGATGACATCTTGATATACTCAGCGACGAAGGAGGACCATGATATCATCTATAGATAGTTCTGGATACACTCAAAGAGAACCAGTTTTAGGGTAAGCTCTCGAAGTGCCAGTGCTGGATACAAGAGGTCCACTTTTTGTGACACGTCGTCTTGGAGGCTAGAGTTTCAGTGGATCCAATGAAGATAGAGGATATTCTTGTTGGGGAGCCACCCAGGAGTGTGACCGAGGTGCGGAGTTTCTTGGGATTGGCTGGATACTACTAGAGATTCATGTGTTACTCTTCCATAGTTGTGGAACCCTTATCAACGTCGACGAATAAGGGGAATCCCTTCGTGTGGATGGAGATAGGCCAATAGACATTTCAGAAGCTAAGGCAGAGAGTGATGAGCACCCCCATCATGAGGCTACCAGAAGATGGTGTTGGGTGTGTATTCTACTGTAATGCATTAGGGGCCAGACATGGGTGTGTCATAATGCAAGAGCATGAATTGATCACTTATGGCTCGCGACAGATGAGAAAACATGAGAAGACCTATGCTACCTATGACCAGGAGTTAACAATAGTTCTCTTTTCCCTGAATATATTGAAACATTAATTAATGGGAGAACGTTTTATAGTCTACTATGATCCCAAGAGTCTCAGGTATATATTCTCTCAGAATGACCTGAACCTGAGACAATGGTGATGGCTAAAATTCATCTATGATTGTGAATTTGTGATACCCATTACTCATGGGAAGGGGAATGTGGTAGAAAATTCACTCAGTAGGAGGTATGGTATACAGTTACCGAGTGAGGTGGCAGAGCAACTAGCTGCGTTGCAGATATCCATCATAGATAGATATGGAGCAGCTTACCTCTAGTCTATGACAGTCACTCCCCCACACCTTTAGTGAGTCTGGGAGGCGTAGCTTGGGGACATTGAGTGTGAGGCTCAACGTGCAAATATAGCCACCAGTCAGGCAGTTGATGGATTTTTTGAAGGTGGGGAGAACATCATCTTCTATAAAGGATGTACCATGGTACCAGTGGAGCAACGAGATGAGGTGTTGAGGGAGTTCTATACGTCCCATTTGGTGGTACATCCTGGTGTGGAGAAGATGTACCAAGACCTCCGGCATCAGCATTGGCTGCGAAGGATGATGAAGGCAGTGGTAGAGTTTTCTTCAATATGCCTCACTTGCTAGTAATTGAAGGTTGTGCATCAGGTTCTAGCAGGCTTGGCTTTGCCACAAGAGGATCAAGAGTGTATTTGGGATGGAATCTCCATATACTTTGTGATAGTAATTCAATGTATGTCTAGGGGACATGATTTTATCTGGGTGATCATTGACTGACTCACCAAGTCGGCCCACTTCCTACCCATAGGAGAGCAGGGATCAGTAAAGGGTTCTGTATGCCTCTACATAAAAAGAGATTGTGTGACATCATGGAATTCCATCGACGATCATATCAGACTGTGAGAAAAACTTTTCATCTTAGTTGTGGGAGGGATTACAGGAGCCATTCGGGACTCAAATAAATTTGAGAACCACCTTTCATCCTCAGACAGATGGTCAGACGAAGCAGACCATTCAGATGCCGGAGGACATGCTTTGTTCATGCATCCTAGATTTTTCCCATAGTTGAGAGGATCAGTTTTCCTTGGTGGAGTTCTCTTAAAACAACAGTAATCACTTTACCATCGATATGGAACCATTAAATTCCCTCTACGGTAGACCTTGCAGATCGCCGCTATGCAAGATGGACCGATGGGAGTCAGCACCAAAGGGTCCAGAGTTGGTACAGGATACCACTGAGAATGTTTAGATCATCTAGGAGCAGATGAAAACTGCATAGAGCAGACAAAAGTCATATGCCAACAGGAGATGGATATCTTTGGAGTTCAAGGAGGGGGACCCCATATTCGTGCGAGTCTCCCCTCACCATAGACTATGAATATTTGGCTGAGGTGGAAAGTTATCACCGAAGTTTATCAGACCATTTCTGATACTTCGGAGGATTAGTGAGGTGGAAAACCGATTGACACATCCACCGTACTGGGAGAGGGTGCATGACGTCCTACATGTATCCCAACTGAGGAGATATGTTCACGACCCATCTCACATCATCGACCATAGCGAGCTGGACATGGATGATGGGGAGACGTTTACGGAGGTTCTAGAATGAATTTTGGATCGACGGGAGCGAGTTCTACATGGGAAGTCGATACCTCTGGTGCACATTTACTAGCAGCACGAGAACCTCCAAGAGAGAACTTGGGAATGGGAGGCTCATATTTATGCTCAGTACCCCAATTTGTTTCCTTAGACTATGTTGTGGATTTCAGGGATGAAAAGCCCTAAGGTTGGGAGATTGTAACAACTCAGATTTTCCATGTAATTTTTTAATTATATGTATTCATTACGAGTTTGCGAAAATTGGCATCGCATTATTCTAAGGCCTGGAGAACCCAAAATGAATTACTAATCTAGTTTTCAGTTATGTTCATTAAACGCATGAGTGACATTTTCTAACTTTTTAACGGTTGATCGGATTAAAAATATGATGTTTCCATTGAATCCACAGTGCCATGATTCGCTTAAGGGAGGCTTTACTTTGACTGCAGTAGGTCCAGTGAAAATGTAATGTTTTGTGACTTTTTAGAAGAAATGAAATGAAATAATTTTATTATTTTATTTCATATCCTCCAATAGAAATGCAAAGTTGGGGGCCAGCGATGTGTCATGCCAATGAATGGCTTGACCATCCAATCCTAAATAACGACATCATTGGGAAATTAATATGGTTCCTAATTTATGATCCCCATTAATTCCCCACGTCGTTACGTACCGCCCTCCTATATATATATATGGATATTGGGGAGGGGTATCGGTACAAATTCTCCAAGAAACAAATTTCTGAAGGAGTACCACAATTCCTGACCCTTAGAGGACGGAGTTGATCCTAGCGGGAGGTGATGGTTGACAAAGAACCATGAACAGATGGAAGACGTACTAGAGGCGTCATTGGGAACCATTTGAAGGAATGAAGAACACAACCCACCTTCATGCATGGACATTCTCCAACGAGTTAGAAGGTAGGGGTTTGTTTTCTTGTTTTGAATTCAAGTGAATTTATAGAACCCACTTTTTATCCGCCCCATTGTTTAACGAGCTAACGAGGAGGATGCGAGCCCATAGAACACGACCTGAACTCCCAGACACAAGAATAATTTTAATCCATCCATGGAAGACCGACAGTGTTGCGATACCAACCGGCTCTGTTGGGGATAGCACATCGACACACGACGCAAGGGGAGGTCATGAAATAAAGCTGTAGTAGTCATCAGAGTGGTCAGCACTGGCCAGCCACGGAGGAGGGGCGGCACGCCATCGTGAACCACAAATAAATAAACGGGGTCACAACTCCTAAAATGAGGCAACTAGAGGAAGGCATATGGATCACCGGTCAGGCATGGGTGGCGGAGCGGCGTGCCGTCACGCGCGGCTGGTGATGTTGGCCGACACGCCGGCCGACCGTGACGAAGTTGGCAGGAACCGCTCAAGCGGGTCCCACATGCCACCTAGTGGCTCCTTATCATGAATCTTCTGTGAAGTAGACTGGACATCCATTGGATGTTCAGGATAATAGGCGTTCAATCCCTCGGTGGCGTCTTGGGCAGACCCAATTTCGGGTCGTGCCCCATGTGGTCGGGCCGCCGCCATATAATGTTCGGGCCATCCATACAGGCTGCCCCTTTTACAGGCCGCCCCCTTACAGTCCAAGCTAGAACTCAACCCAGCAGGCTATGTTTTCCATATCCCATCCCAGGTCGGGTCGGGCAGGGTAATTCCAATAGGGTCTGACCGGAAACGGGCCCCACTGGGACCAGAAATAAATAAAGGGAAATAACGTGGTATCCAGGAATCCGTTTAACAAACCTCCTATGGTGTAGGGGCCCTTTGAATAAGGAAAATCCTTTTTTTCATACTCCACAGGTGTTTTGGTGATAGTTAGAGTACGAATGTGTAGGATCGAACCCAAATCTAATAGGGCCCCCAGAGCTAAAATTCTTATAACTCACAGACCGAGAGTCTGATTCACGCACCGTCTATCAGATTGGAACCCTTACAACATGGGTATTTATTAGGATACTCCTTTGTCAGGATTAGTGGAACTTTCGGAATAAAAAATATCGTGAGGGCATATTCTACGGTACTCAAGTGCACAGGGTGAGAGGATTCTAGTTTCTGGCAGTGGGGCAGAGGTTTGAGACAAATAATACGAAGGATAGTACCGAGCGATACTATATCACTCAGAAACTTGGGTTCCAGTGTGGATCAGCACCTATTAGTCCTGATTGGATCATCACCTAGCCATTATGTGTGGATCAGCACCTCGAGACCCGACATGGACCAGCCTAGAGTGGCCTGTCCGGGTTTAGCGATATACCGATCTTGGGCTGATCAGATTTAGTGTGGGTCATTGCGGGGGTAAGTTACATATCGATCATGTGTGGTTCAGACTCTGTTTGGTTAGAATAAGTGACTCTTGATAGAATAAGATGATATAGATTCACGACAAATCATTTGTACATCAATACTTCTCTGAATACCAGGTTTGATCTAAAACTCTTTTTGAGCTGTGTCTATTTCTTTGTGATTTTTGATTGAGATCATGCTTTGGGGTTTTCCTTTGTGGAATTCTGAGACACCTTCGGGGTTATAGGTTTCTCTACTAGTTATTGTTATACTCACCCCTGCACAGCCTTCACCCACACCTTGTTGTGTCTTGTGCAGACGATGAGCTGTTGGGCTGAGCTTTAAGGTATCCAGGACTAGGTGGTTCGCGGAGGAGACATGCGGAGGTTGAGTGATGAGAAGTCGATATGTACCTACCCTTCTGGTAGGATCCTTGGAGGATGAACAATTAGTTGTTTTCCATTTTCAGTTGTATTGTTCTTTTCATTTGTACTTGTACATTTACAATTGGGCTTTTATTCTGCCCCATTTTCTTTCAGCACTATTTTTACTAGTGCAGTTTAAAACACAACTCCTTCTTGTTGTGTTCTCGGACCGTGTGTTGTATAGGATTAAAGGTAATGCCTTCATATTTTAGGGAATATGCCTTTTGGTGCTAGTATCCTTCCCCTAGCCTATGGAAGGAGAGTGTGGGGTAGTCACAACATGGGCCTCAGGGGACGGGTCATGACAAGGACTCATGATGTCAAAATTCATGAAATACGAACCTCAGAATCATCATATGTGTGTTTTTTGGGAAATCGAATATCTCTGTTGCGCTCTAGGGTGATTTGATCAGTTTCTCACTATATATGTTAACACAAAAGTCAAATAATTTTCTTTTTTCATCTATCTATTCTAGGTGTGATATCGTTTCAAGAGAGGATTTGTGGCAGGATATTCTTCATTTTGACCGGGTGGCATGGAATGGATAGTCAGAGGGATTTTAAATTCTATTATAGAACCAAATAGGAAGAAACTAAGAGTTCCTTTCTTGAGAAGGGAGATCCTAGACATATCCTTTTCCATTTCAGGTAAGGCGCTACTAGACATTGGGTGCTTAAAAGATTTCTACAAATGTTGCTATACATAGAAGGGGTCAAACCGAACCTCCTGCAGACTCACCATGGCTTAGCCTATTTTTAGGGCATCTCCTCCTTCCTTAATTCCATGTTCACCCTCATGGATCATTCTCTTTAAATTCATTCTCCAATCCTTCTTGAAATGTTTCCCATGAACATTAGTGGCGGCCATATTTTCTTTCACCAAGGTTGGGCCTCTATGCCCAGACATTTGGTTGTTTCTTCTTCATTGTCAAAACACTCACATGGTAGCCTTTGTATGGTTCTTATCAATAGATTGAGATTCCGAAAATGTGATCATCAAATATGGTTTCACCACCAACCATTTCATTTTGGGTACCTGAATATTTTGAAAACAAAATGTGGAACAAATGGAGGTGAGTCTTGAATATGAATGTAATGATTATTTTTTTCTTCTGGGGTTCCAAAAAAGAATGCTTTGTGGAGAAAATTTCGTACCATGACCACATGGCTTGTGAGGAATGAAGTTTAAAATTTCTCAAAGGAGAAAAGAAAAATTTTATTTTTATTAGTGCAATAATGAAAAATGGATGATCTTTCATACAAATATTTCCTCTTTCAAATGACCAGGACATAGTGGGAGGTATGTCAAAAGTGCACCTCAAAAATATTCATACAGGAACGAACCCCCACATGCATACATGGTATCCACCCGGCCATGCAGTGAGGTTTAAAATGATTCCCCGAATGGTAATAGTTGAGGATGACACTGGACTGTATGTTACTCCCAATGAAGAAGAGATCCATGATGCTGTAATCAATCACAATGCCTCAAGTTACCTAGGTCCTAATGGTTTCTCGGGGTTCTCCTACCTTGCTTCATGGGACCATTTATATGATTTTTTCATGGAGGTGTTACATGATGTTTTCTACAGTGGTAGTCTCCCCCGTTCAGCCTCTTCTACTCTGCGTGTTTTACACCAGAAGAATAATGAACCATCATCTCTTATGCATTATAGGCCAATAAGCCTGTGTAATGTTTCATTAAAATTTTGGATACCATAATTAATAGGAATATATCTCTGCACCTTCATAGTTGGATCTCTGATGAGCATAATAGACTTTTTAGGGGAAGAACAATCCATGGGAAATATGCTTAGCATAAGAAATGATCAGTGAACATAACTGGAAAATACTCGGCTTGAATAATTCTATGAAGATAGATATGGACAAGGTGTATGACTATATCGTGTGGTACTTCATTATTAGAGTTATATCATGTATGATCTTCTCTAATTGGTTCATTGATCTAATTTTACAATGTTTTAGTTTTCCATGGATGTCAACCTTGTTTCCGGTGATGACTCACGGTTTATTTAAATTTGTTTGAGGCCTATGATAGTGTGACTCATTGTCCACATATCATTTTTTTATGATACAGTATACTCTCAGGAGAGTGATCAAAAAGACCATTCAAATTGTTAGAGTTTTACTATATCAAAATAGATCTCATTTCCATGCATTGTGTCACCTTATGTTCATTGATGAAATGATTATATATGTTAATGGAAGAAATCGCTCCATCCGGGGTATCAAGGAGGTAATTTATGAATATTAAATGTGGAGTATTCATTATGGGAATTGCGATGAAAAGATACTTTTCCTCTTGGTTCAGCGTCTAGATAGAACAGAAAGGGATATTGATTTTTGTTTGTAATTCAGTAGATGGGGTTTTCTAATAGAGTGTATTTGATCTCCAATATCCATGGGTAGGATTTATGTGCATCACATTGAAATGCTAGTGGATAAGTTAACTTGTAGGATCAGCAACTGGAAGAGATATTTTTTTGCCTTCAGTTGGAAAATTATGTTGGATCAGTGTGTTTTATCAATGATTTCATTTCACATTTTGCCCTCAACTGAAGTTCCAATCTCGGTCATAACTTGGATAGATAAAATGATGGACATGTTTATCTCAGATTCCTAGGCAGTGGGGAAACACCAATGGGAATCCTGGAGTAGAATGGCTTGTCCTGTGAGGGAGGGAACTATTGGGGTCAAGGTTGTTTCAGGAACGATGCATGGACATCATGGTAAACTGGCATGGGAAGTGTTGGACATAAAGTTCCTATGGGATAGTTTTGTTGGAAAAATTATGAGGATATCCATGAGTTTTCAAAGGGTGGATCATTCACCATTTTGAACATGGCACAACCTCACAAACCCCTTCAGGAATAACATTTTCATTGGATTGTTGTCCTGGATGATATTATTTTTTGGTTCCACAACTAGGCCTCTGTCAAACTAAGGTTTATAGGATTTCCCATTTGGGACATGACCATTATCCATTCTAATAGTCATCTGTAATTAATTCATTCTTGTTTTCAATTGATTAAACATGTGGTTCTAATCTCATTGACCTTTTCAAAGACCTAGAATCCTGCATTTTTATGTGGTCGGTGTCAGGAGATTTATCGATGAATGATTATTACAAGGTTTGGAATGCGTCGATCGATCCATTCGGGTGGGGAAACGTATTTTGGTATTAGGATATCCCTACAAAATTAAGTGTTCTAGTTTGGAATGTTAGGAACAATTACCTTACTATGAATAAAAATATCAAATGCACTAGTATTCACATGGGGTCTCAATGCAGCTACTACAGCGATCATTAGGATGAATACATTTTACATATATTCTTTAAGGGGCAGTGCGAAAGTTGGTTTAGGATTTCCCGTGGGATATTCGTTGGTGAGGATCTCCACAAGGTATCTTGTGTCTGACATGGATCTCTTGATTAATAACTAAGATTCTACACCTTCCTTTCAATCTATTCTGGGCACCATGCATGGACCTGATCTTTTTCCCATTATTCATTCTAGTCGTTGGATCTGATGGTATCTATAGTGTAGGGGAATGAATCTTAATCATAATTGTTCAAGAAGTTCGGGTGTTATGAAGGGTGGATGTTTGGTTCAAGAAATTGGGGGTTCAACCATCACTTCCTTCACAACTTTCATTGGGAATGAGATATCCTTACAAGTTGATGTAAATGAAATTTTTGCCCAGAATGGATTTCTTCTAGAGAAATATTAATTTGGATGCACAAGAAATGGACTCTAACTCTTTCAATGGTCTCTATATGTTATCTTCCCCAATCAATGTTCTATCATGTATGAAATTTGGAAAATCATATATCTAATCCGAAGCGGATTGGAGAATTACCTCACATGGAATTGGGGGAATAGATCAATTTCCTACCTTGCATCCAAGGCTCCGCCTGACGACATTTTTACTTGCTTTTATAATCTGGGGTCACTATCTTATGAGGGTGTGAACATTGTTATTGATGAATCTCTTGGACTTCAGTATTTTTTCCCCCATTTGGCCCTACTGTACCTACTCCCCTATGTCGATGGGGGGACTCTTTCCTCTTAACAAAATATTAATGTTGTGCACTTAACTTTTTGAAACAAAACATTTATTAGATCTTTTTAAAAGTTATCGTCCATTGATAGACCTTTAAAAAAAATACCCTAATAAATGAAACACATTCCTCATATTCTCTGTACTATTTCAATCTCAATCTACATCATTATCAAAGGGATGTTCTCTAAATATTTTACTAACCATCATGGTTGATATTCCTGTATGGATTCTCATACACATAAGGTTTTATATTCTTTTCTAACATAGTTGACCGATAGAGAGGTGTCATTAATTTTTCATATTGGAACAATTGTACAAGTTATAGTTATCCAAAACCACACCAACTCTTAGTGCATAATATATTAAAAGTAAAAGGTTGATCCTACAAGGAATAAGAATCACAGTGATAACTCCAACATAATTATTGGATCTTCACAACCTAGTTAAGACTATGAAATGAATTATACATTAAATGGAAATATTATCTTAGTGAAAAAGACATAAAATGGTATGATTTCAGTTGAGTTAATATCCATGGATGATTTTTTTAAAAATAATTACTTTACATCAACATGAAAACAACCAATCATAATATTCTTACATTTATAAATGTAATTTACATAAATTTAATCAAATTTAATAAATATTACATCATCACACTGAAATTTCACTATCATTAGAAACAAAAAAAATTGATTATGATTTAATACAAAAATCAGAAGAAAAATGAAACTCATCATTAATGAATTAATTACCTCAAGTAAGATAGTTTTCATCCATTAACAAATAAATTTGGTAATGATTTAATAAATAATGATATAACCCTGTGATTATAGTATGATAATAATTAAAATAATTACCCTATGTGTGAATATGTTTCAAAAAAACATGGAAAAAACACTATTCCATCAATCCTATTGTATCATATTTATTTATGTATACACCACTTAGTGGTATTTGATAATGAATAAAAACACAATAGATGATAAAATAGAAAAATAAATCAAAGAAAGAATTATTTAATATTCATAGACTTACTTTCAGGAATAATCACACAAATCTAATTTTCCCATATTAATAAAGTATAATATATGAAAAAAATAAAATAAAAATCATTGACTATATATGTAACGCCTCGACCGCAGTTACCCAGAGATAGTGAATTATTACATAACATTGGCATTGATCACAAAAGATAATGTCTCGAAAGACCGATTAGTTTAGTAGTCATGGAAACACTGGATATATTTCTAAGTCTTCAATTACATCATAAAGTAAAAAAATTACAAAAACATCTTTTCTTCATATCCCCTCATACTATCCCAGCAGGTAATTCATAAATTACTTCTTCTCATCCTGGAAAAAATAAAACATTGAAAGGGGTGGGCTCAAATGCTCAGAAAGGATAACAATATAGTGGAAACGTTCATAAATAAGCATAAATATTTAAGGCAATGTATATCTAAAATAAAAGCCTTTTAAACTAGAACGTCGGCACAATATGGAAAAGATAAAATGTAATAATTCCACTTACTTATTCAGATGGATATTCTACTAGTCAAATAACCAAATGCAATATAAATAACCACTTTTATAATTATGGAATGCATAATGCTAGACTATCATAACCTCATAATCAAGTCATTGTTCCAAGACTACAAATAAGATTTTGTCATGGACTTGTGCCAAGATACTAGTTTGTCTCCTGAGACTTACCGATGCATAGAGGAGCTAAAGCATGCTCCACCCATCAATTACTTAGTCCAACGCATTCCTCATATGACAATATTGAAACATAACATAAATTTTTTTATTAAAACTAGCATACGAAATGTCAACACTATAACCACAAACCATGAATGGTATAAAAATAGCACATTCATAGTCAAACATAACTCTTTCGATACAATATAGAAGATTTTATTATATCAGATTAAACTCAATCGAGAATGGTGAATGATATTGACATAGATTAAAATAATTATCAAACTATTGAGAGAAATATACCCCTTTTTCTTGAAAACATTTATAAGTCACACTATTTGTCAAGAAGTAATTTAAAATAGATTTTTAAAACAAATTTTCCCATACCACTTTGAAACTTTTAAAAGGAATTTTTATTTTAAAACATTAATGTACATATAAAAAAATACTTAAAACCATTTTTAAAGCATGTACATTAATGTGAACGAATTAGAATAATAAATCTTTAAAACATTTTAAAATGATTTTTTAGTTATAGTTCCTAACCAAAAGAGAGACACATGAATAAAAATAATTGAGGTAATAATTTTTTTTTAATATCATGAGAATAAAGGGATTCATGATATACTATGTCAAAGTACATTATATACGCCATATAAAAGTGATTTGGTGTATAATAACAAAGGAGTATCAATGGAATGTAAATTGAGATGAAATATCTCATAAAAGCCATATCATTAGGTTAAGGATAAATCAATGACATAATTATGTGTGAAAAAATATTAATACACTCAATATGATTGGATATTCCATGTAAAACAATCAAAGGACATTCACACATATTCTTGTTAAAACAACATCAATGGATTGGATGTTTAACTCAACAAATGGAGATTGAGTAAAAATTACTCTTATCAAGTTTATACTGATGAATTGTGACTTTATCAATGAATTGATTATGTGTATCAAAAGTATATCCATAGAAAGGGGAGTGGAAATTATGAAATAAGCAAATGAATAGTGATTTTACACATAATCGTGGAGTAAAATATTCAATGAAGTATGCATAAAGCCGAATGAGTGGAAATTGAAATTTCAAATTCTCATATTGATTTGGTAACTTACGAAACATAAAACCATGGAAGAAGGATCATTTAATGATGATATAAATATCCATTAATTAAATTATATTACACAATGAATACAAACATGGGCACTACACACACCACATGCAATAAATAAGTGGTGAACAATAGAAATCTCACGGAATTAAAAGTGAGATAAGAAACCCCTTACATTATACTTTTCTCTTGTTCAGGGGTAGTTTACCCTCCTGTATAATAGTGAAATAATTATTATTGAATTATAAAATAATCATATAAATTAATATGATATCATATATGATCTTTTAACATTGCTTTGCTAATAATATCTTAGTATTATCGTCATTTTGGGTGTTAAATTACTCGCTTTCTTTTATATGTTTTGTTACATAAGTCCTGTTTGTTATGGATAGGTTGTATATAATTCATATAAAAAATGATATCAAGTCCTTAAACATTTTTTTTAATCATAAAATTAGAATTATACTTGTATGGATACGATAGGGAATGAATCTCAACGCGTTTGTGGAGACGGTAGTCCGTTCGTACGCACGAGCGATAATATCATTATTTTGATATTAAAATCATATTTAATTGGATGTTATATCATATATAAAGAATCATTATCATGTAATACTTATTATTTAAATTAATTACACATCATTATTATACCCATACAAATAATAATGTATTTAATAACAATTACACCACGACGTGGAGAGGGTAGGCCGTACGTACGCACGTATGGTGACATGTCATTCAAAGAATGGATAGAATACTGAATATGGTTGTACCATATTTATAATATCATAAAAGTATATAAAATATACTGGAGTTATTATTTTATAATGGAAATAACAAAGAAAGAAGAAGTTGAATCAGAAAGGAACTTGAAAGAGGGTGGTGAAAACATTACCTCTTCTTCGGGTTCTTCCTTTTGATTTGATAAAATGGGCTCCTTAGGATGGAATTATTATCAAAATATAGCCTCTAGGTTGAATTGAGAGAATTTTAGAGAATATTTGGTCAAGGGTTTGCCGAACCAAAAGGATTTGAAGGTGTGAATTAGAGAGAAGTGGCAGTGCCCTTTTATGAGAGGGGTGAGGGGCACCTTTAGAAAAGCTAGAAATATTATTTTATAATAAATTCATATTCTATTTCTAATGGCTCCAAAGTGGATTATTTAAAGTTTAATGTTGGGTTGGGTCTAAATCCATTCAACCAATATATTTTAGATAGGGTTAAGTCACTATATTAACCATATAATTTATATTTAACTCTTAGCTAAATAGTTTGACATTTACCATGTCTCTGTGTATATTTATATTATATAGTTGATAAACTAACTATATACCTCCATGAGACCCCAAAGTGGTCCCTTAATGATACAAATATAATTATATGAGTCTTTTTGATGAACCTTAGATTTTTAGGAATAGAATATCAATTAATAATATAATATTTCTTTTAAAAACTCTTTCATGTCAATTTTGACACTATTTGGTATTTTGTTTTTGATAATTTCATAACAGCATTATTACATCGAAAAAAAATTTATATAACCAATACTAATATGTCATATTAACCAATAAAATTAGTGTAATTAATAAAAAGTCTCAAATTTCATTTATTTTGATATTTATAATATAATTTATTTTAATCTTTCATTATTTAATTAATTACTACATCACTATTATTCCATATATAAATTAAATTATATAATGTATAAAAATTATAAATAAAATACCATTATGTAGGAAATATATTTATCTTTATAATGAATAATTATAATCTAATTTATCTTATGTATAACCCTATATTAAATATGTTTTAGTTATTAAACTTTGATTTTAACTCTTTTAACTCTTCTTGGAATTAAATAATAATAAATGTCCTAATCTAATCCAAGTGGACCTAAATGATAATATTTTATTTCTAAGGTTTTTTTTGGTCGAGATACACTTGTAAAATTGAATTAGAACATGTTTTATGGTAATATTAATATCATTTTTACCCTTAATGTCCCTATTTACTTTTAACCTTGGTAAATAAAAGTAAAAAGTTACTATTTACAAAAACTTATTTTCATCTCATTGAACCACAATTTACTCCTTGATATTAAACATGTCTCTCGGATTTTCTAAATTCCACTCACATAAGAGGAAAATTTATGTTTTATGTGAATTTCCAAATTCTCCTAGGAGGTGGGTAAAAGACGGTGGAAAGTTCAATAAAATTTTTAAATATATATATAATTTTTTAAACTAACTCCAATGAATTAAATTTAACATATATAGGTATTTTGTATCTATTTTGACCTTAATTAATTTAAATAAAATAAATAATTATTTAAATAAAAATTCTATTTCAAACTATAACTCGGTGTTTTTTCACAATTCATGAAAAATTGAATGTTTTCAGAAAAATACCAAAAATTCACCCTAAGCTAATTTCGATATTCCGAATCCAAAAATGAAGTCCATTTTGAAAGATAAAATTTATAAAATTTCAAAAAGTGGGTATTAATATTCATAACGACTAGTTTGATTGGTTGTGGTGTGTGTTATAACTCAAAGTGGCGTACAACACACGCTACTGTATTATTCAATGAGAAGCGTACCGTGGATGCATGAGGTATTACATTATCCCCTCCTTCAAATAATTTCATCCTTTTAATTTTTAAAATCAGGCTTGGTAATATAATGGATTGTCCCACATTAGAAAGAGATTCAATAAAACTATCTCCTTAAAAGAAAGAAAGAGAAGTAAAAAGGTCACCCAAGATAACTCATACTAGGATACAATGTAGGAAAACATTTATATGGAAGATAAACTATGTGTTATGTTATGATGGAGAGGGATAGGAATCATGATCATGAGAAATTTAACAACAAGAAAGCCACAAACCTTGTGATGGTAAAAACGTTCATTAGTTTTCTAGTACATAAGGTATATGGACAATTTCTTTTCAAGTTACATTACATAAAGATGAGGAATTGATTTATGAGATTGACTAAGAAAATAAAGACATATACTTATTTTTTAAGTAGAGTTTCATTCTTTAATAAATTTCCACCACTAACCCATTTTTTTTAAACGATGAGTATTCAAGAAGACTTGGTCACACTGGAAGAGATAGAATAAACTTATATAGAATCATATGATCCATGAAGGATAAACTATATATTTACCTTGTCATTAGAGATTAATCAAAACCAAAATGGTTAGTACAAGATCAGATGATCCCCCAAAAGGATTTTCCTTTAGAGAAAGAAACACTAATCTTAATTTCTAAAATTAATCCAACAATACCCCATATTTAAATAAATACGATTCAATAAACAATTGTCCTTTAAATCCTTCCATATAATCCAAACTAATATTGAATCCCAAAACATAGAAGAATATGGTTATGTATTCTTCCACATTAAATTGTATCTCTAAATGACATCAACTACTCTTAATGTCACATACTTAAAAGTAATTAACCTAATCACATATTATCTATTATAGGTTAATCATTTACATAAATAACCCAAATCACTATAAATCCACAATAAAAACGTAGATAAAAATCCATTATTACTCCTCAAATTAAATCCCATTGTATTATATTTTCCTTGGGCATAGAGTGTTCCCAACAAAGAGAACATCTTCCAAAATAACATTTATCACTTAATAACCAAATCATTTTCCAATACTAAGGGTATTCATTTGATAGGACATAAAAACCCAAATCAACTTATTATTGATCAATAAAATCATTTAACTAAAAATAATTAGTCACACTAACAAGGGACTTCACGTAGTCAAGTGGTAGGTGATAAATCACAATCGCACTTTGGTTGTGGGTTCGATTCCTACAGCTTTGTCCGACGCGATGGGTTGTCACACAGTCTGCGTGTTGACCTTTTTCAAAAACTATATTTTAAAACATTACCAAAATGAGATAAATTCCTCAAAATAACCATAACTAAATTTCAACCAGAAATGTTATCTCATACCTTGAATTTTCATCCCAAAATATAATAACTTGTAATTTACCCAAACCCAATGATCATATGAAACCAAATGGTTATTTATAACTATATCCACAAGGGAAAATATAAGTCTTCCTCAAATATCATTCTCACATGGCACACTTCAGGAGTACAAATACAAGAGAAAATTATTCCAATGTAATCCCATCAACAAGGAGCACTAATAATTTTAAACATTTCTTAAACCATTTATTTCCACATAGCTTCTTCTTCAATGAAGAAAATATCCTATAGAATAGGTCATTCACTCAGGTAATGGCCAGGTCCCCTACATTTATGGAAAATGATTGTAAATGGATTCTTGGGACCTTTTTTATTTTCTTCCATAGTACTCTTTTTTTTTCCTCAAAAATTCTTCACTTTATGTCTTTCTTTCCCACACATAAAGCATTTCTTTGTTCTGTTGAAACACTTTCATGGGTGTCTCCTTCCACATTTCTTGTATGATGGAAATTTAGGATTCTTTTCTCCATGGTCTCCACTGCAGGAGCTCTTATCATTCATCACCTTTCTCTTCTTTTTTGAGTCCGAGAGCTTGTTAATATATATGTTGTTGATCATATTTTTGGAAAACTGATTTGACATGAACAAGATATCTTTTACACGTATCAACATTCCATTTTGTTGCTCATTTACACCACCGTTCTCACCTTGTACATCATTCTCAAAGTTACCATTACTTCCTTGGACTCCATCCATTGACTAAAACTAGAAATCATTTTTTGAGTAACAGTAGTCATAAAATCATTTAGAGAATATCATGACACCATATTCTCAATTTAAAACACCATAGGATTAACCAAGGTCATTTATTTTCATCTTATATTAAAATAATTCAAATTGGTTTGTAAATAAAATGTAAATTATCCTAAGCATATCACATGGGAGTTTCGTAACCAAGAGTGAATCAAGGCCTATTGTTGTGAAACTGTTCCCATTCGAGTCCAGCTCAAAGCAGTGTTTTCGGGTTTTACCCATATGTACATCTGTGCCAGAGCCACCTCTACCTGCTCATATCTAGACAGGGATGTATTATTTGGAAAACTGACAATATCTATACAATACCAAAATTCTAAGAAATTCTTCTATACTAATCCTCAATGTCTATCATAGGGCTATGTTCTCTAATCAGAGTTTATCTAAATCTAGCTTCTATGGTTTTTACTAAACTTCCTCTGATACCAACTGTAACTCCCCGACCCCAGTTACCCAGAGTCAGGGCATTATTACATAACATTGGCATGATCACAAAAGATAAATTCTCAAATGACTGATTAGTTTAGTAGTCTTGGAAACACTAGATATATTCATAAGTCTTACATTACATCATAATGTAAAAAATACTACAACAACATATTGTCTTCATATCCCCACATACTATCACTACAGATCATTCATAAATTACTTCTTAACATCCTGGAAAAAATAAAACATTGAAATGGGTGAGCTCAGATGCTCAGTAAGGATAACAATATAGAGGAAACATTCATAAAAAAGAATAAACATTTAACGCAATGTATAAGTAAAACAAAATCATTTTAAACATGAAATTCAGCATTATATGGAAATGATATAATGAAATAATTCCATTTACTTATTCACATGGATATTCTACTAGTCAAATAACCAAATGAATTGTCAACAACCACTGTCATAATGATAGAATTCATAATTCCATACTATCATAACCACATAGTTAAGGCCTTGTGCCAAGACTACAAATAAGATTTTGTCAAGGCCTTGTGCTAAGACACTATTTTGTCTCATGAGACCTACCGATGAATAGAAGAGCTATAGAATGCTCCACCCATCACATACAAAGTCCAATTCATTCCTCATTTGAAAAGTTTGAAACATAACATAAACATTCGTATGAAAACTAGCATACAAAATTTCAATACTTTAACCACAAACCATGAATGGTATAAAAATAGCACATCCACAGTCAAAGATAACTCATTCGATACAATATGGAAGATTTCATTGTGTCAGATTAACCTCAATCAAAAATAATTATGGATATTAACATAGATTAAAATAATCATCATACTATTGAGAGAAATATCCCCCTTTTCTTGAAATCATTTTGAAGTCACACTATTTGTCAAGAAGCCATTTAAAATAGATTTTTGAATCAAAGTGTCCCATACCACTTTGAAACTTTTAAAATTAATTTTGATTTGAAAACAACAATTTCTATATAAATAAATCCTTAAAACAATTTTTAAAACATGGACATTAATGAGAAATATTTAGAATAATAAATCTTTAAAACATTTTAAAATGATATTTTAGTTAGAGATCCTAACCAAAAGAGAGACACTTGAATACAAATAATTGTGGTAATAAAAAATTTGTAATATCATGATAATAAAGAGATTCATGATATACTATGTCAAAGTACATTATATACACCATATAAAAGTGATTTGGTGTATAACGACAAAGGAGTATCAACAGAATGTAAATTGAGATGAAATCTCTCACAAAGGCCACATCCTTAGGTTCAGGAAAAATCAATGACATAATTATGTGTGAAAAATATTAATATTATAAATATGATTGGATATTTAGTGTAAACAAATACACAGGCCGAGGAAGCTCTAATAGAACATGTCGTGTTGGTAAAGAACACATCGTGTATCTTGTTCCAGGTACCCGGCCGTGTCACGAACAACAAGGGTCGGTGTTATCTTTTCTTATACATGCTGTGTTTGTTCGAAACACGCCGTGTAAGGGTCAGCTGTGTAGCCGGCCTTATAACTAACAACATGGGTTTCCAAAACCTTGTCTAGTACACGCCGTGTCAGTAGTGAACACGCCATGTAGTCTAGGGTTAAGAGGACCCTGTCGGTCAGCCGTGTAAAGAGACTTAGGTAGGGGAATAGAGTTCAAGTACACACCTTGTGTGGGGATAACACGTCGTGTTGTCTGGGGTGTTGCACGACCAGTTGTGGCAAGGTACACGCACATGTTAATGGTGTTAAGGAACATGTCGTGCTCTTCGTATAAATGCCATGTAGTCATGTTCAGTAGACTTGAATGTTTCTTTCTCCTTTTCCCATTTTGTAATCTTGTGTTCTAAGTCTTTGATAATCCAAATCTGAGGTGTGATTTTGATCTTCTCATAGATATGCCTCTGAGATGTCCTCCGGTTGTACGTCAGTTTCCAGACAGTGATCAGACAATGGATACGGCCTATCAGGGACCTCCTACAGATCCTCCAGTCATGCAATACTTGGAACCAGCAGTCATACCCGGGGCAGGTGCTGATATGCCGTTCAGGGAGGACTTCATGAGGATGATGCAGACCTTTCAGGGAGCGCCGCCTCCTGTTATGTCAATGGCCGAATTGACTTAGGTCATTCAGCAGCATTATCCTCCTACTTTCTCAATGGATGGAGGAACCCGGTCTACAGAGTCGTGGTTATAGTCCATACTGACGATCTTTGAGCATCTGGAGATACCCCGAGAGAAATGGGTAAATCTGGCCGCCTATATGCTCTGTGACACTGCCAAGAGGTGGTGGGAGGTGATCTCAGAGTCAATGAACCAACAGAGAATGTCTTGGGACAATTTTCGGTGCACCTTATATGAATACTTTTACCCAGAGTCATTTAGGGCCGACTGAGCCTAGGATTTTATGAGTCTGCAGCAGGACACTCTCTCTATTATGGAGTACTCGCCCCGCTTTACCGAGCTGCAGCGCTTCACACCAATCCCAGTAGGTGATGAGTTGTTCCTTGCTAGGATGTTCATGAACGGTCTCAGGCAGGAGATCTATTCCAATGTGAATATCTTCAAGTTGAATTTGATATCCTCTATCGTCAACCAGGCTTTGATCACTATGCACAACCTGAGGTATTCTAGAGATGTGAGCCAGGGCGGTTCGGCATCCAGAGCTGGTGTTTCTCCTACGGATAATAGGAAGCGTTGCAGAGATTCTTCTAGGGGATATCAGGGCAGGCGTGATGTATCTTCTGGCGGCCAGGGTTTATGCTACCAGTGCGGTAAGAGTGGGCATACTAGGCCCCAGTGTCAGCGAGATCTGATGGAGTGCCAATCTTGCGACAAGATGGGTCATCTTCAACATTTTTGTCAGATCTTCTCACCTTCAGCTGGTGGTAGGGGTTCTTCTATGACCCCACGTTCAAGAGATGATTTTCCAGTATCTCACCAGTCTAGGAACTGGAGTTCTTCCGGCCATTCAGGCCGAGGTGGAGGTCGTGACCGCTGTGGTCAGTCACCAGGTTACCAGCGACAGGATAGTGGGTCAGCTCAGAGTGGTCAGCCAGGGGCGCAGAGCCGCGGTATAGGCCAGACCATTGCAGTGGAGTAGACCTATCAAGAGTAGGATCCCGACCCTTCTATAGTTTGAGGTACGATCATAGTAGCCTCAGTCTTATCTTCATCCCTTTTCGATACTGGTGCTTCACATAGTTTTATATCTGTTGTTGTTGTGGAGAACCTTGGGCACTCTATCTTTTCTTCTGCCGACTTGTTGATTCTTGAAACGCCGTTGAGAATGAGGACATTTAGCATACGTCTATGTAGAGAGTTCTCTCTTGAGATTTTAGGGTGTCTTTTCTTATGGGATCTCTATGTCCTAGAGATGATGGGCTATGACGTCATTCTCGGGATGGACTGTTTGGTTCCCTCAAGGAAACCATTGATTTCTATCGCCGCATGGTGAGTTTCGTATCACCGGAGGGAGGATCCTTCCTTCATAGAGGTGAGTGGGATGTCCAGGTAGGTAGAGTTGGACCAGAGCATAATGGGATAGGAGGAGTTACAACCCAGATTTCTAGTCTTTATCTGGATGACTAGGGGACTTCATAGTTAGGCTTTTCTCTAGTGGTGGATCGTTTCAGGGATGTCTTTCCAGAGGACTTTTTAGTTTTTCCCCAGGAGAATGAGGTATACTTCTAGATTGAGCATGTTCCAGGAGAGGCACCAGTGTCCATTCCTCCCTATATGATGGCTACACCTGATTTGTATGAGATGAAGAAGCATTTGGAGGAGTTGCAGGCAAAGGGTTTCATCTGACCCAGTACTTCTCCTTGGGATTCGCATGTCCTGTTTGCGAAGAAAGAAAATGTCACCCTCTGGATTTGTGGGGATTATTGGAAGCTAAAATATTTGATGGTCAAGAACAGATATCCCTTTTCGAGGATTGATGACCTCTTTGATCATCTTCGAGGAGCCTGGGTGTTCTCAAAAATTGATTTGAGGTCTGGTTATCATCAGTTGCATGTTAGACCATCAGATATACTTCTTACATCCTTCAGGAGAAAGTATGGTCTATACGAGAATACAGTCATGACGTTCAGTCTCACGAACACTCCAGCAGTATTTAGGGAACTGAGTAACCTATTTTTCCATCCATACTTAGATTCCTTTGTTGTGGTTTTCGTGGACGACATCTTGGTGTACTCTCACACTCGACACGACCATGCCACACATCTTGAGATCATTCTTAGTACACTGAGAGAGCATTAGTTATATGATAATATCTCGAAATGCCTCTTTTGGATGGATCAGATTCACTTTCTGGGTCACGTTATCTCAGATACATGAGTTTAAGTGGACCAAGAAAAAGTGATAGATGTAGATTCCTATGAGCAGCCGAAGAATGTATTTGAGGTGCTGAGTTTTGTAGGGATGGTAGGATACTACAAGAATTTCATACTGGACTTTTCACACCTAGAAGAACCACTGACATGTCTGACCAAGAAGGGGGTGATGTTTTTATGGTCAGATTCTTGTGATTCAGCCTTTCAGGAGCTGAAGGGGAGGTTGACGTCAGCACCGATATTGGTCTTTCCAGAGCCGGGCAAAGGCTATACTGTTTACTGTGATGCTTTAGGTATCGAGTTTGGATCTATGATTATGTAGGTAGATGGGGTCATTGCTTATGGGTCTCGACAGTTGAGGCCACATGAGAGGACCTACCCGATGCACAATCTTGAGTTGCCAGCTGTTTTTCATACCTTACGCTTTTGGAGAAACTGACTTCTGGGAGAGCACTTTGTGGTTTTCACCGACCACAAGAGTCTCAAGTAAATCTTCAATCAGCATGATTTGAATATGAGACAATGTAGGTGGGTCGAGTATCTTTAGTCTTTTGACACCAAACTCACCTATACGCCGGGAAAGGGAAACACAGTGGCAGATGCGTTGAGCAGGAGAACTCAGATTCAGGCAGTTTATGGGGCCAATAGTGAGTGGCAGCTTGTGGATCTGTTCTCCAATATGAATCTGGAGATGCATGATAGACATGCACAAACTTACCAATCTTCTACAGTTGTTACCTCTTCTATTATTGATCAGGTACGGATGAAGAAGATATCAGAATCAGAAGGCTTAGTCCTACGATAGAGTGTGTCAGGAGAGGACCATCTTCCTAGATGGACAGGGGGCGAGGATGAGATCTTGCATTTTCCAGGGATGCGTATGGGTGCCAGCAGACATATGCGAGGAGCTGATGTGTGGTTTTCATTCCAGAGTTTGAACAGTTCTTCCTGGCGTCACCAAGATGTATTGTGATCTACATTGCCAGTACTGATGGCCTTGTATTAAGAGATATGTTGCTAGTTTTGTCACGAGATGTTCTACTTGCCAGTAGGTGAAGGTAGAGAATCAGTGACCACCAAAGCTTTTACAATAGTTACCCATTCCCGAGTGGAAGTGGAATGATGTCATGACGGACTTCGTGATAGGGTTACCGAGGTCACCTAGAGGGAGTGATGATGTTTGGGTAGTCGTCGACAGGATTATGAAGGTTGATCAATTCTTGCCGATCAAGGAGACCTTATGTGTTGATGATCTTGGTTGGTTGTACATTCGATAGATTGTACGTCTACATGGAGTTCCACACTCCATTGTTTTAGATAGAGATGCATGCTTTACTTCTCGGTTCTGGCAAGGACATCAGAAAGATTTGGGTACACGGGTACTTTTGAGTACAGCATACCATCCCCAGACTGATGGCCAGTCCGAGCGTATGATCCATGCTCTTGAGGATATGCTTTGATCTTACATTCTAGACTTTTTTGGTTCTTGAGAGAAGCATATTACTCTAGTCGAGTTTGACTATAACAACAGTTTCCAGGAGACTATTCAGATGTCTCCTTACGAGGCTTTGTATGGTAGGCCTTGTTGTTCACCCATATGCTGGCTGGAGGCAGGAGAGGAAGCTTTGCTGGGACCTCTTCTTGTTCAGGAGACCTCAGAGCAGATATATTTGATTCATAAGAGGATGGATACAACACAGTGTCAGCAAAAGTCTTATGCAGATCACCAGAGATGACCTCTAGAGTTCGAGGTCGGGGATCAGATTTTCCTGCGTGTCGCACCGAGGTTGTGACACAAGAGGATTTGGAGATAGGTTAAGCATTCACCATGTTACATCGAGCCGTTTGAGGTGTTGTAGAGATTTGGGACGGTTTCCTATCTGTTGTAGTTACTTCTGAGGTACTAGGCTATTCATGACGTCTTCCACATTTCTCATCTCCGCCGTTACTTTTCTGACCAGTCTCATGTCTTTCAACCCGATGAGGTTGAGCTTGAAGAGGATGTGTCATTTGAGGAGCATCCCATCCGGATTTTCGATCGTAGTACAAAGGTTCTCCATGGCCGGTATGTTCCTCTAGTATGGGTGCTAGGGCAGCATGGGCGAGTGTAGGATGAGACTTGCGAGAGGGAGGTCGATGTACAATCGTAGTGGCCAGAGATGTTCGAGGTTTCTTCTTCTATGCCTCACTATGGAAATTTGGGGACACATTTAATTAAAGGGGGAAGCTTGTAAGAACATGGATCTTCATTCTCAGGTATGACATTATTTTTCCTAGAGTTATTGAGAAAAGAGGTGTTTCTAAAAAATTTTGAAGTATATGTCGTGTACTTTCTGAGTACACGACATGTACTCCCTTGTCGCGCCAAGCCGTGTGCTGGCCATGTCCGGGCCACACAAACAGTGTGTATGGGTGAAGTGGAGGCCTCTTAAAGCATAGTACGGAAAAGTAGAATACACACCGTGTATTTTCATTTTTTTCACTAAACGGACCGGCGTCGTGCCTAAGTGGCCGAACTGCCTTCTTCTCCACTGCCTTCGAATGAGAGAAAACTGTATGGCCACGGATCTTCCCTGAGCCCCGAGCCTCCGTCCATTCTCTGAATCGACCGTTGTCGATTGTGTTGGAACCGCAGCAGTGAGTCCTTCCTTCTCCTAGACCCTTGTTTTCCAATTCATCCTCTTTCTTGAGTTATCGTGGGTTGAACGTTTTGTGGGTTTTCGTAGATCTATGCTGTTATGAGGAGAATCAATACTCGTGGATCAATTATATCACTCTCATAGGATCTAGGTAGGTGGTTTGTGACTTAAATTTCGATGTCTTTGAGTTTTAAGTGAAAATACCACCAATACCCGTGAACATGGTATTACATGTTTACCTTTTTTCCCTTGTTGTTATTCCTCCCTTGCTTGCATGCTTGTGTAGAGGTAAATTGATCATGTTTGTGGATAATTGTCATTCTTGGATGTTCTTCCCATGCTTTGTTCTTGTTTTAACCTTTGGGTCTTGTTAGACTTTGGTCGTTTCACCTAATTCCATGCCTTGTGATCGTAGGACTGAATGTTGTTGTTAACATGGTTGTTGCTCTGTAGACTATTTAGCCAAGTACCTCTATAGATGTAATTTTGTTAGCCAAGTTTCTATATAGGTGTACTCGGGCCATATAACATTAATATGCACCTACTGGTATGGGACCGTGGTAAACTGGTGTGATAGACTATATAGGGTAGCCCGAGTGAGCATCCCAGAGAGTCTTAGTTATTATAGACTATACGGGGATAGACCGAGTGAGCTTTGTAACTCCCGAGATTTTATTAGAAATATTTTGTTTTTATGTGTAATGTTATATAAATGAATAATTCACTACACACAACACTTTCATGGCTTGCGTTACATGCAAGATCAACCTTCCTCGATAGCTTGCGTGGTATGCAATACCAAGTTTCACTAAACAATGATATGTTATTAAAATATTATATAAACTAGCCGTTATGAATAGTAATACCAAATTATTGAAAGTTTATAAATTTTATCTTTCAAAAGGGACTTCATTTTTGGATTCGGTATATCGAAATTAGCCTAGGGTAAATTTTCGGTATTTTTCTGAAAACATTCAATTTATGATGAATAGTGAAAACATTGGGTTACTATTTAAAAACTGACTTTTATTTAAATAATTTTTTATTTTATTTAAATTTAATTTAGTTCAAAATTGAAACATAATACCTATATAATTTCAATGTAATTTATTGGAGTCAATTTATAATAATTTTAGATATATAAAAATTTTATTGAACTTTTCACCGTCTTTTACCTACCTCCTAGGAGAATATGAAAATTTACATAAAACTTAAATTTACCACTTCTGTGAGTGGAATTTTGAAAATCCGAGAGACATGGTTAATATCAAAGAGTAAAATGTGGTTCAATAAGATAAAAATAATTTTTGGTGAATAGTAAATCTTTACTTTTATTTACCACGGTTAAAAGTAAATAGGGTAATTAAGGATAAAAATGATATTATTATTACCCTAACACATGTCCTAATTCTATGGGATAAGCTTAATTCGAAAAAAAACAACCATAGGATAAAAAATATGATCATTTAGGTCCACATGGATTAGATTAGGACATTTATTATTATTTTATTTAAAGAAGAGTTAAAATAGTTAAAATCAATGTTTAATAACTAAAACATTTTTAATATAGGTTTATACATAAGATAAATTCGACTATAAATATTAATTATAAAGATACAAATATTTCCTTCATAATGGTATTTTATTAATAATTTTTAGACATTATATAATTTAATTTATTTATGACACAATGATGATGCATTAATTAACTTATTAATGAAATATTAACATAATTGATGTTATAAATACCCATATAAATGTAATTTGAGACATTTTATGGATTAAACTAATATTATAGGTAAATATGACATGTTATTATTGATTTGATTAACTTTTTTAGAACTAATAATAATTTTATGATTTTCACAAAAATAAACTACCGAATAGTGTCAAAATGGACATAAAATACTTTTTAAAAAATATATTATATTATTAATTTTTATTTTATTCCTAATAATCTATGGTTCTTCCAAATGACTTAGATAAGGTTATATATATTAATAATGAACAACTTGGGGTTCTTTTTGATTGTTAGAGTATGTTTATTAACCATATAGTGTAAGAACTCTAGAAGACACAGTAAAAGTTAAATTATTTAACATAGAGTTAAATCTAAATGATAATGTTAAAATAGTAACCTAATCTTGTCTAAAATCTATTTTGTTAGAGGATTCCAACCCATCCCAACCTTATCTTTGAAATAAATCAATTTGGAGCTATTAAAAAACGAATATGACTTTATTATAAAATAATATTTTATGTTTTTCATAAGATGCCCCTCTCCTCCCTTATAAAAGGGCACCTCCTCCCTCTCCTCCTCACACCGCTTTGATCCTTAAAGCTCGGCCAAACCCTACCAATTTCTCCTCTCCACTTATCTAGAAACATCTTAGAGGTTCTAGTCTTCTTCAAATACCATCTTTAGTGCCCTAATAAAAGGTTAAGAAGAGGCGTTTCAAATAAGTGGTCATGTGTGTTACCGATTCTTTCAAATTTATTTCTTCTTCTACTTCTTCTTCATTAGTGGATAATTTATGAAGTAATAACATAAGTATCACTAATATACTGATATTTTATTATAAATATGAAACAACCCTGTTTCAACTTCTATCCATCCTACGAAAAATGAAATCACCGCGCGTGCGTACGCACAGAATACCGACTCCACGCCGTGGTGTAATCTGTTTTCCACCACAACCATACTTGGATGGTTATAATGGTGTAAAGAATAAATATATATATGATTATTGTAAAGTGATATTTATTATTAAAGAGTATACATACACTTCAATACAATTCCACGATCATGGGAATGATATCATCGCTCGTGCGTACGTATGGCCTATTGTCTCCACGATGTGATGAAACTCATTCTACATGATCTTTGTCGAATAATGATTATATAAATGAATTGAATGAATAAATATGATATATGTTACACTAATAACATTATGGAAATGAGGAATATATAACCTAAAAATATGAAAATGAATTTATTCGACAAGACATGCATAAGAACATAAAGCAATGAACACCTGAATAACAAGTTGAAATCAAATATTATTATTAAGAAGAAAAGAATATGACCATTTATGATATCATAACAATTAATATGATTCTGTAATAAGTCAAAGACATTATTTAAATCATTATACAGTAGGATCTGACATGTACAATGCATATCGAACCTAAAGTAAGGGAAAATCTCACAATCTCATTTTTATCCGAGATTGTTTTTATTTCAGAATTTACTGGGGAATATTTATCATACACATCCATGTTTCCTGAATATTTAATATTATTTCTATACTCATAAAATTTTTTAAATACAATTTTACCCATTGGTGAGTTTTTAGTAAAATATATGAAAGGAATCTTTTGTCGTTTTTAGTACGAGGTACTTTTTGACTTTTCTGGAAAAAGTACGAGAAGAATGTATTTTGACTTATATGGCATGAATGGATTTTATGATTTCATAGAACATTATTTCCAAGAAGCTTCCTTTACAAGTTTTCAAGTTTATTTTTAATCAACTTCTTTTAATTTTAAATTTTATGACATGTTATGAAAGGAAAATTGTTTTTGAAGTGGAAAGGATATTTTCCTCAAGAATGGAGTTCAAGAGTTTTATCAAAATTATTTTCCATCTAAGATAATATAGAGTTATTTTTCTATCCCAATTTTTACTTTTATTTGATTATTTTATGATGGAATTATTTTTGTGATGTCCTTTTATCTTATATGGATTATGTTATGATGGAATGATGTTTAAGAATCCCATTTTCATTACATGGTTTATGCTATGATGTATGATTTATGATCCTGTGGAACACATAAGATTGGTATCATTATGTGATGTGTGGGACCTATATCTTGTTCCAATTCATTGGGTATAGATTTATATTTCATGAGATAGAAATTGCTATAATGGAAGGTTAATCCAGTTCAGTGAAACAATACTAAAACGAGGAGTGAACTCGGTTTAGAAAAGGACTTTGTCTTCAAAGATAGTCTTGGCAATGAGTCCTGACTACTAAGAAATGATTCTCAATTATTATGTGTGTGTGCCAAAAAGTTTCATGTTATGATTATTGGGATTACATTTCACTACCATGATTTATCCTATGTTATGATATTATGATCTCTTTTCAGGTTAAGATTTTCACAATGTTATGTTCTCATGAATATGATATGATTAATATTTCTTTTGTTTACCCTTACTGACATTTTGAGCTCACTCTGTTGTATGTTTTCTTTTTTCTAGGTCAGGAAGACGGGTATTAAGTAAGATATTCTAAAAGGGACTGTAAATAGGATGAAATAAAAGGGAGACTGTGTAAATGATATATGAATCAGTTTTTTATGTTTCCCAGTTTTTAAAGATACTATACCTATGCGTTCCTTTCATGGATTTGTTATATGTTGTAATAAGTGTGCTTAAATTTTGAAGTAATAACAATGTATGTAATGTATGGGTCGTTATAGTTGGTATTAGAGGAAATTTTTATTCAACCTTTGGAAACTAGGATGTGAAAGCCTTAGTAAGAACCCTAAGGTTATGTATAAGCATATGAAAAAATATTAGTGTTTCAGAAATGGCCATGAACAACCTATGATAAGACCTAAAGCATGAAATTTTATTCTTGATTATGTGGTTTTATAATTATGATTATTGTTTCTCACATTATTCTTATTGGTTTTAGTCAATGGATGGAACCTGAAGGAACCGTGTTAATGTGGAATGTGACGGGAAGTGAAATGATTGTCCCCCTAAGAAACCAAATGATATGGGAGCCAGAATGCAAAATATTGTAGCCATGCTCACATAACTTTCTCAAGATATGACTCATGCAGTACTTCCAAACGAGCAAAGGAAGGAGCAACATTCTGTTGAATCCTTTATGAGGTAGCATCCACCCTCATTCAGCGGGTCAACTGATCCATTAGTGGCTGAACAATGGATCCATACCAATGAAAATATATTTTCAGTTCTTAAATGTTCTGAACATGATAAAGTCATCTTAGCAGTATATCATTTGGAATGTGAAGCTGATAAATGGTGTAATCTTATTAAGAATATGAGGTAAAGGGTTGAAATTGATTCTATGGAATGTGATGAGTTCAAGAACGTATTTTTCAATAATTACTTCCCTCGTATTCTTTGAACAAAGATGGAGAAGGAGTTTCTTGAAATAAAGAAAAAGGATGATGAATCGGATCATACCTACGAAGTAAATTTTACAAGACTTGTAAGGTATGCTTCTGGGATTATTATCCAACCTGAGAGTAAGATCGATCGATTCTTTAGTGGATTAAAACCAAGTCTTCGAAGCGCATTATCCATAAGGGACTTCAATAGCTATGAGGAAATCGTTCGATGTTCTCTCAAGGTTGAGATGGAGATTGGAGTAACCCATCAGTCATATGCATTTGATAAGAAGAGGAAATTGGAATTCAAAGGAAAATATAAAGAGCACACTGAATAGAAGATGAGTTTTACCTTATGCTCAAAGTGTGGAAAGAAACATGGAGGGAGTTGTCTTAAAGGGACAAGTAAATGTTTCAAATGTGGAAAGGAAGTTCAACGGGAATTTTAATTCCACAATGATGGGAAGAATATGTCTAGTTATGTGAACAAAGAAAAGGCTATACAGAGTGAACCTCCTACACTACAATGTGACAAGTGTAAGGACATGGGGCATTATCCCAATCAATGCCCTAATCCAAGGTTTTTTTATGATGATCGACATCAACAAACTCTTAAGGATAAAGAAAAAGGAATGTTACATGCAATTTCTATCAGTGATGTGGAGTACGATAACAAAGTGGTGAATGGTACACAGACCATCTACTCTAAAGTAGAAAAATGTTTTATTTGATTCTGGATCCACCAACTCTTTTATTTCGGAATAATATTCTAACGGTATCTCTGTATTACCTCAAAAATTAGATGTTGAGTTAGCTGTGACAACCCCTAATGGCACAACAATCGCATCAAAAGTTTATAATTCTTATCTGATTGAATTTTGTGGGAAAGTGCTTCCTGCAAATCCTATGATCCTTCCTATATTGGAATTTGATGTGATTCTTGGCATGGATTGGCTTTCTTTACATGGATCTAATATCAATTTCCAAAGAAGGGAGGTCACATTTCATATTCCAGATCAATCTATGACCGTCTATCAATGCAAGGATGATCATTACCTTCCAGTGAAAATTTCATCCATCTTATGGGTATTGATTCCATTAAATGAACGTTATTTATCTCAAATGGTTGGAGAGGAACCCACGATTAAGAATATTCCCATTGTATGGGAGTTTGATGATTTCTTTTCAGAGGAACTTCCAGGTCTTCCACTAAATCGTGAAGTTGAGTTTCAATTGAACTCATACCGGGTGCTATGCCCATTTCAAATACACCTTGTAGAATGGCCCCAATTTATTTGTAGGAATTGAAGAAGAAACTCCAAGAGAATCTTTATAAGGGATTCATACGCCCTATTGTGTCACCTTGGGGAGCACCTGTTCTGTTTGTTAAGAAGAAAGATGTATCAATAAGACTATGCATTGATTATCGAGTACTTAACATGATCACTATCAAGAAAAAATACCCTCTCCCATACATTGATGACTTATTTGACCAACTACTCGGAGCTCAATACTTTTCCATGATTGATCTTCTTTCAGGGTATCATCAATTAAGGGTCAAAATGGAGGATATACCAAAGACGACATTCCATTAAATGTATGGACACTATGAAATTATAGTGATACCATTTGGTCTTACTAATTCCCATGTTATCATCATAGATCTAATGAATATAGTCTTTTAGGGACTATCTTGATCAGTTTGTGGTAGTCTTTATAGATGATATTCTAGTTTATTCAAAGATCAAGGAAGAACATGAAGATCACTTGAGAATTGTATTGAAGACCCTGAGAAAGGAGAAGCTTTATGCCAAATTTAGCAAGTGTGAATTTTGGCTTTAAAAATTTTCATTTTTTGGTCACATAATCTCAAAATAGGGGATATCTGTGGATCTAGAAAAAACAGAGGTTATCGAAAGATGGTCGAGACTAACAACAGTAATTGAGATCTGATGTTTTCTTGGTTTGGCTGGATATTATCGACGTTTTGTGAATGATTTTTCATGATTATCTAAACCACTCACCAGGTTGACTCGAAAAAAAGGTATGTTCGTTTGGACCGAGGAGTGTGAAGAAAATTTCAATGATTTAAAATAAAGGTTATCCAGTGCACTTGTGCTCACACTGCCTTGTAGTAGATAAAGGATTGTTATATATAGTGATGCATCCAGGAAAGGGCATGGGTGTGTTCTCATGAAAAACGATATGGCGATAGCTTATGCCTCATGAAATTTGAAAATCCATGAGCAAAATTACCCAACTCATGATTTAGAGTTACCTGCTGTAATCTTTCCATTAAAAATATGGATGCATTATATTTATGGTGAAAGGTGTGATATTTATACAGATCATAAAAGTTTAAAGTATATTTTCACACAAAAGGATCTGAATATTCACCAAAGAAGGTGGCTGGAGCTAATTAAGTATTACGACTGCTCAATTCATTACCACCCTGGGAAAGAAAACAAGGTGTCAGACGTATTAAGTCGAAAAGACCATGCTAGCTTATCCATGATGAGGATCACAAAAGATCTAATATTTATGGATTTACAGAGGATGGATCTTGGAATTATAATGGAAGGGGAAGAATCTTATCTATCTCAAATGAATGTTCAACCATCTATACATGCGATGATTAAATATGCACAAAAAATAAGATGTAGAGTTACAAAAGAAGGTGAGAAATGTCCCTGAATTTCACTTTTATTGTGATGAAATAATAAGGTTCATGAATCGGGTTTGTGTTCCTCTCATCCCAAAATTAAAGAAGGAGCTACTGTATGAGGCTCATAGTTCTTCATTCTCTATTCACCCTGGATGCACAAAGATGTAAAGGGACATGAAAAACTACTTCTAGTGGGATGGCATAAAAAGAGATGTTGCGGAATATGTCTCCTAATGCTTGATTTTTCAGAAAGTTAAAGCTGAGAGACAGAAGTATAAGGGGATGTTACATCCATTAACCATAACAGAATGAAAATTGTAAAATATCACTATGGACTTTGTCATTGGACTTCCTAAATCATCCAAAGGCAATAATGCTATCTGGGTTATAGTTGATCGTCTTACGAAGTCGGCACACTTCATTGCTATTAGAGAATATTTCTCTCTGGATCAGCTTGCCAAGATATATGTAAAATATGTGGTAAGATTGCATGGAGTACCACATTCCATTATATCTGATCGGGATATGAGGTTTACCTCAACGTTTTGTCGAAGTCTTCAGCATACTCTTGAGACAGAGTTGGGCTTCAGCACTGCTTATCATCCTCAGACAGACGGTCAGTCTGAGAGAACAATTCAAACTCTAGAAGATATGTTAAGATCTTGCTCTATGGATTTCAAAGGTGGTTGGGATCAACACCTACCTTTGGTGGAATTTTCTTATAATAGTAGAATTCACTCCAGTATTTAGATGGATCCTTATGAAGCTCTCTATGGAAAGAAATGCCGAACTCCAACTTACTGGGATAATGTTAGGGAACAAAAGCTATTCGGACCTGATCTTGTTGATGAGATGGAAGAAAAGGTCATATCTATTCAACAACACATAGAAGAATCTTGGAGTCGACAAAACATTTATTCCAATAACCGAAAAAAGACCTAGAGTTTGAAGTGGGTGATAATGTGTTCTTACGAATATCTCCTCGGAAGAGAGTAATGAGATTTGGAAAGAAGGGAAAGTTGAGCCCTTAGTATATTGGTCCTTTTGAAATACTGGATCGTGTTGGGAAGGAAGCTTACCAATTGGCAGTTCCACTGACTCTTTCTCAAGTTCATGATGTGTTCCTTGTATCTCTCCTGAGAAAATACATACCCGATCCTTCACATGTACTAAGCTCAGAAGTTGTACCGCTGGAGCAAGATCTTTCTTTTGAAGAACAGCTAATAGAGATTCTGCATTGTAGCAAAAAATTCATACCGAAGAATACCACTCACTTGGTGAATGTTTTATGGAGGAACCACCAATTAGAATAAGCTACATGGGAACTTGAAGATATGATGAGCGAGAGGTATCTTCATCTGTTTGTTACAAAGTGACAAATTTCGAGGGCGAAATTCATTTTAAGGGGGGTTGAATGTAACACCCGAGATTTTATGACAAATATTTTGTTTTTATGTGTAATGTTATATAATGGAATATTTCAATAAACACAAAATTGTCTTGGCTTGCATTACATGCAAGAGAAATCTTTCTCAATAGGTTCCGTGGTACGCAATACCGAGTTTCACTAAACAACGATATGTTATTAAAATATTTTATAAACTAGCTGTTATGAATAGTAATACCTAATTTTTAAAATTTTATAAATTTTATCATTCAAAATACAGTTCATTTTTGGAATCGGAATATCGAAATTATCCTAGAGTGAATTTTCGATATTTTTCTGAAAACATTCAATTTTTGATGAATAGTAAAAACACTGGGATACTATTAAAAAACCGAATTTTATTTAAATAATTATTTATTATATTTATATTTATTTTAGGTCAAAATTGATACATAATACCTATATAATTCCAATGTAATTCATTGAATTCATTTTACAATAATTTTAGATATATAATAATTTTATTGAACTTTTCACTGTCTTTTACCCACCTCCTAGGAGAATTAGAAAATTTACATAAAAGGTAATTTAACCGCTTCTGTGAGTGGAATTTTGAAAATTCGAGAGACGCGGTAAATATCAAGGAGTAAAATGTGGTTCAATAATATAAAAATAATTTTTGGTGAATAGTAACTTTTTACTTTTATTTACCACAGTTAAAAAGTATATAGGGTAATTAAGGGTAAAAATGATATTATTATTAACCTAACGCATGTTCTAATTCTATTTGATAAGTTTAATTTGACCGAAAACAACCTTAGGAATAACTTTTGACCATTTAGGTCCACTTGGATTAGATTAGGACATTAATTATTATTTTATTTAAAGAAGAGTAAAAATAGTTAAAATCAATGTTTAATAACTAAAACATTTTTAATATAGGGTTATACATGAGATACATTTGGCTATAAATATTCATTAGAAAGATAAAAATATTTCCTACATAATGGTATTTTATTTATAATTTTTAGACATTAAATAATTTAATTTATTTATAACACAATGATGATACATTAATTAACTTATTAATGAAATATTTTGATAATTGATATTATAAATACCCAAATAAATGTAATATGAGAGTTTTTATAAAGTAGACTAATTTTAATGGTTAATATTACATGTTAGTATTAATGTAATTAACGTTTTTCGAAATAATAATTCTTATATGATTTTCAAAAAAATCAATTACCAAATACTGTCAAAATTGACATAAAATAGTTTTTAAAACAAATATTATATTATTAATTGTTATTTTATTCCTAAAAATAAATGGTTTGTCCAAATGACTTATATAAGTTATATATATTAATAATGAACAACTTGGTCTCTGTTTGGCTTGTTATAGTATGTTTATTAACCATATAATGTAATAAAACAAGAAGACATGGCAAAAGTTAAATTATTTAACGTAGAGTTAAATCTAAATGATGAGGTTAAAATAGTAACCTAAACTTGTCTAAAATTTATTGGTTGATAGGATTTCGACCCATAACCACCATATAATCTAAATAAATCAATTAGGATCTATTAATAATAGATTATGACTTTGTTATAAAATAATATTTTAAGTTTTTCCTAAGGTTCCACTGTTCTCCCTTATAAAAGGGCACCTCCCCCCTCTCCTCCTCACACCACATTGAGCCTTCATGCTCGGCCAAAACCTTCCAAATTCAATTCTCTACTTCCCTATTAACATCATAGAGGTCCTAGTCTTCTTCAAAGACCATCTTTAGTGCCCGAAGAGGAGGTTAAGAAGAGGCGTTTCAAAGAAAAGATTATGTCTGTTACCGATTCTTTCAAATTTATTTCTTCTTCTACTTCTTATTCTTTAGTTGTTTTATTATGAAGTAATAATATCAGTATCACTTATATATTGATATGTTATTATACATATGAAACAACCCTATTTCACCTTATATCCATCCTATAGAAAATTAAATCACCGCGCATGCGTACGTACGGAATACCGTCTCCACGTCGTGGTGTAAACTATTTTCCACCACCACCTTACATGAATGGTTATAATGGTGTAAATAATAACTATATATTATTATATTAAAGTCTTATTTATTGTTAATTAGTATACATACACTTCAATACAATTCCAAGATCATGGGAATGATATCATCGCTCATGCATATGTACGGCCTACCGTCTCCACGATGTGATGCGACTCATTCTACATGATATTTGTTGAAAAATGATTATAGAAATTAATTTAATGAATAAATATGATATATGTTACACTAATAAAATTCTGGAAATGAGGTATCTATAACCTAAAAAGATTATTAAGAATTTATTCGACAAGACATGCATAAGAACATAAAGCAATGAACACTCGAATAACGAGTAACAATCAAATATTACTAATACAGAGAAAAGAATATGACCATGTATGATATCATAACTATGAATATGATTCTGTAATAAGTCACTGACATTATTTAAATCATTATACAGGAGTTTCGGACACTTACAAACCATATCGGACTGAAGGTAACGGGAAATCTCACAATCTCATTTTTATCTGAGATTATTTATACATCAGAATTTACTGGGGAATATTTATCATCCACGTCCTTGTTTCCTAAATATGTAATATTATTTATACCCCCCTAAAAAATTTTAAATCCAATTTTACCCATTGGTGAGTTTTTAGTAAAAGATATGAAAGGAATCCTTTGTCGTTTTTAGTACGAGGTACTTTTTGACTTTTCCGTCCAAAGTACGAGAAAAATGTTTTTTTGACTTATACGGCAAGAATGGATTTTATGATATCATAGAAAATTATTTCCATGAATATTCCTTTAAAATTTTTCATGTTTATTTTTAATCAACTTCTTTTAGTTTAAAATTATATGACATGTTAAAAAAGTAAAAATGTTTTTGAAGTAGAAAAAATATTTTTCTCAAGAATGGAGTTCAAGGGTTTTATCAAAATTATTTTCCATCTAAGAAAATATAGGGTTCTGTTTATATCTCTATTTTTACATTGATTTAATTATGCTATGATGGTATTATTTTTATGATGTCCTTTTATCTTATATGGATTATGTTATCATGACATGATGTTTAAGAATCCCATTTTTATTACATGGGTTATTCTACGATGTATGATTTATGATCTTCTGGCACACATAAGAATAGTATCATTATGAGATGGTTGGGAACTATATATCCCTTCAATGCATTGGGTAAAGATTTATATCTCATGAGATAGACATGGCTAGAATGGCAGGCTAATCTAGTTCAGTGATACAGGACTGAAACGAGGAGTGAACTCGGTTAAAAAATGGACATTGTCCGCTATGATAGTCTTGGCAATGATTCATGACTACTAAGAAATAATTCTCTATGATTATGTGTATATTCCACAAAGTTTCATGTTATTCTTATTGGGATTACATTTCACTACCATGATTTATCCCATGTTATGATATTATGATCTCTTTTGCAGGTTAAAATTTTCAAAATGATATGTTCTTATGAATATGATATGATTAATATTTATTTTGTTTATCCTTACTGAGTATTTGAGCTCACCCTGTTGTATGTTTTCTCTTCCCCAGGTTAGGAAGAAGGATGTTAAGTAAGATATGCTAAAAGGGAGTCTAAATATGATGAAATAAAAGGGAGATAGTGTAGATGATTTATGAACCAGTTGTTTATGTTTCCCAGTCTCTAAAGACACTATACCTATATGGTCCTTTCATGGTTTTGTTATATGTTGTAATAAGTGTGCTTTAATTTTGAAGTAATAACAGTGTATGTAATTTATGTGTCGTTATATGCTTTCTCAGAGAGTCTTGGACATTATAGACTATAGGGGATAGACCGAGTGATCTTCCAAGAGAGTCTTAGTTATTATAGACTACAGGAGGGTAGACCGAGTGAGCCTCCTTGGAGAGTTTATCCCTTATTTTAATCCCTTTAATACCTTCCCATGCTAGAGGAAGAATTGACAGAGTGAGCTTCCTCAGAGATTCTATGGTATACCAGAGGCTATAAGAGGATTGACCGAGTGAGCTTCCTCATAGAGTCTCTAGACATTCGGGCCAAGAAGGTAAGACCGCGTGATCTCCCTCAGAGAGTCCCTAACTACCATAGAATATAAGGGGAATTGACCGAGTGAGCTTCCCCATAGAGTCTTATAATTTTTATATGACCAAACCACAGGGCTCAGGATGTGTGCACTGCCCAGAGGGTTATGGTACTTCTTGGATAAAACTAGAGGGGATGGTTACGAGTACTTCCTAGAGGGTTTCCTATTTGTGTTAGTTGTTTCTTCACCACAACTTGTTGTTCTGTGGACTGATCACTGTTGTGTATCATCCTGTTTACTTCTTAAAGATTACCGCCTGCTGTTGCTGCTACTGTTTACTATTTTTTTGTACTATTACCTTCCATATACTCACTATTAGGAACAGATCATCGGGTGGTTGCTTACTTGGATTTAGTCTCACACCCTGTTTGGGTCATGTTTTTGGGCCCAAATAGACTATGTTGTTGCAGGTATAGATTAGGGAAAGCGCCTTTCAACTTTTGGTACTTGATTGCTTTGGAGCATTAGAGCATGGGACCAATCTTTGGCTTGCGATGCTATGGAGATGTTTACTTTCATTGTACTTGTTTTGGTACTATTTTATTTTTCAGCATTGTGACTTGTTTGGATGCTTTCCTAGATATGTATCATGCAATATTTCATATATATACATATGAGCTCCAGTTGTTTGCTGATTTAGTTATTCCGCTGTTTATTATTATTGATTATTTTCTACCGCTGCTCTTTAATGTTATTTACTTCCACTATGTACTCTACCAATGAGGGCATAGTTTCCCCACCATCACACCCAAGGCCCTCACTACTAGTCGGCAGCCTCTGGAGTTTTGGGAAATGTAATTGAGGCCATGTGACCAATCGGGTACAAGGTACCTCTGGGTGGAATCTGGAACTAGGACATTACACAAGAGAGCCCCAAGTGGTTCATTAATGATACACCTATAATTATATAATTCTCTAGGATGATCATTATATTTTTTGTAATAGAATATAAATTAATAATATAATATTTGTTTGAAAAAATCTTTTATGTCAATTTTGACACTTTTTGGTAATTTATTTTTGTTAAAGTCCTAACAACTTTATTAGTTTGAACTAAACTCATTCGATCAATAATAACATGTCATATTAACCTAGAAAATTATTGGATGGAATCAAAACTTTAAAATTATATTTATTTTAACATTTATAATACCATTTATTTGATTCATTCATTAATAAGAAAAATATTGCATCATTATTGTGTAATAAATAAATATAATTATACAATGTCTAAAAATTATAAATAAAAAACCATTATGTAGGAAATTTTTTATCTTTCTAATTAATATATATATTTGAAGAGATAATATATATATTTTCATTTAAAAATTATTTTACTAAAACATATATGCTTATTTCATTTTTTGTATTTATCATAACCTTTTTATTATAAAGTTTCATTTTCACTTATAAGTGGCTTCAGGGAGTCCCAAATTCGGCCCAAGGATTCCCATGGTCGGTGTTGCATGTAGTGAAAGTTATTGAATTACTTTGATGAAGTAACATACTATGAAATCTTGGTGTGTTACACCCACGGTCATTTACTTGCCTATAAATAGACCCTTGTGGCCCCCATCAAGGAAAAAATTTTCTTTGAAGCCTAATTGCTATTGTGGTCACCATAGTACATCGCTCTAGTATTCTAAAACGTTCGAGGTAGTCCATTAACAACACGACCATAGGATAAAAGGGAGGATCATAGGACATAAGTTATTTTAGTGTTTAAAAACCATAACACCAGGATTCCTAAAGTTCCCAACCTCCCCAAGTTAGAAATATTTTCATGCCACACATTCGTCTAATAGGAACTTGAGTGCCCCACTTCTTGGATCACCTGTGAATACTCCTAAAGGCCTGAGCAAGGTCTCTCCCAAGTATTACCATATAGGTTGTTCATTGCCTAAGTGAACATCAGGTCTCCCAAGTCTACTTGCACACCCTTACCTACTTGTGTGCCCATACTTGCACGCCCTTCTCTATTTGGGAGTCCCTCCTTTATTCACTTACTTTCATCACTCTATTCAGTCTAGAACCCATCATGCCTCCATAAAATACATGAATGTAAAGGCTGATTCTTCATTGGCTCCCTTGTCTGAAAAGGATTTTGTTGAGACCTCCACCCAAACCTCCTGACTTATCAAACCATTTGGAAAGGCACATGAGCGTGTCTCCAATTTGGGTTTGTATTTCCACAGTTAGAGGTTTCCCACATTTTTTTCACAATGACGTTAGGTTTCATGGAGTGTCTGTGGGTTTGTATATCTGCAGTCACATAGAACTTTCTCCCAGAAACTGTGCTTGGAAGTTCTATATTTGGAGGAGGGTATGGTCTTGGCCTCTCCCTTCTTGAAGAGATGACCCGGAACCTCAGGTCTCCAGTAGGAAAAGGTACAATTCATACTTGTTTTTCCATGAAAGCATATGAGAAGTCTCCCACCCCTACCAGGATCAATTTTAGGGCAACTACATTGGTGTAAGCCCCTATATTTTCCATCAAGAGGTGGAAACATTGCTCTCCTATCTTCTTCAGTGCCAATTAACAAAGGGGCATGGGCATAGGGACTCTTGTAACCATTTCCCTTTACCACTACACTTTGGCTCCATGGGAAGCCATCCTGATGTACGCCGATAACCTTTATCCCTTCCTCCTTACATTGGACCCTTCTCCAGTAGAAATAGAACATAGGGAAGGTTCGTCGCCTCACCATATTCCGCGGTTGCCTCAACCTTGTTCACCTTGGAGACCATTGGTGTGTCATCTCCCACCTGTGGAGGAAGAATAATTTGAGAGTGTGAATGCATTTGTTTAATCATTTACATCCTATTGTATCTAAAATCGATCATGAATCACGTGGTCTTAAAGATTTTTCATGGTCATAACATTTTCACAATTGAATGAATTATGAGAACCCTGATTCCCGTTAAAACCTTGATACGTAGGAAGCCTTTTTCATGGCATGATCTCACTGGACATCTCCTTCATGAACCCCATCCTAATTACATTAATCTGGGCATCCTCATAAGCAATAAGCCCCAAATTAAACACTGAATCATCAAGTCATCATTTTTCAGTAAGTAAGACCAAACACATCTCTCTCAAACAACCATGCTCTCCTATAATACTTATCAAACTATGTAGGATTTGAGTCCCATCCATGTAGGATATGTTGGAATACTCCATGAGGTTCAATCCCAAAACTTCAAATCAACCTTGTTCTCCTTGGGATATATTCCAAACATGGACTAATCCAACTTGGAAACCCATATTCTTTCAAATGTTCATGGGTATACTTCAGCATAAGCACCACTCTATTTTTTGACCAAGCACCTTTCGCATAGAGGTCCTTATAACATGACCATTAATTGTATGATTTGTCCTATTAAGTGACACTGAACTAGGAGGGTTCTAATTACTTTCACAAGGATACATACGTAGCCTGTTTTCTGGGAACGATCCCAAAATCAAATCAAACCATCATCTCCCTCGATGAAAATAAATTCCAGAATTCCCCACTAAGTGTCTTTAAAACCATTATAATCATAAATATTATTAAAAAATATCCAAGTAGTATATTGGATTATACCATTGATGGAAAACCTCGAATACATATGGATATTTCTATTAATGAATAACCATGAATTCATAATGATGATTATGAATTTTACTCATGTTAATAAGTGATTGTTAATTGTAAGGGATACTTAGGATATAAATGATGAATTAATAATAATTCATGAAAATATCTTAAATTTACAATTAGATTCCCAGAGTAGGTATAAATTCACCCCAAAAGGGTGTGGTGAGTCCAACATCCCATCCCCTCGAACATTGAACTTTTTAAAGTATCGTAATGTTCAAACTTAACAAACTCCAACCTTTAGAATGAAAGACCCCTTTGTATAATGTACTGTTGAATGTTTCTGGTTCCATAAATAAATCCAATGGAATCCACCTTGAAATATAGATTCTTAATACTAGAACACACGTTTCAAGGAACTATGAAAAAAAATGGTTAACCCAATGTGAATCCTTAAGCAAGTTAATAATGTTACCCACCTATTAGGCCCCTATAAATTGACAATGAAATGCAAGACAAAAGAATTAATGACACAGATATCCATATAAAAAATGTTTCTTCAATAGAGTTTGTTGTTACTTTCATGTTTTTCTTCTTAGAATTCCCATTACTCTAAAATGGATTTCTCCAAGACAACATATTTGAACTTCCCGACCACAGCTCAAGTGGGATCTCCATCCACAGGATGGACTTCATCACCAATGAAACATCTTCAATGATGGGCCTCTAATGTGATGGTAAAAGAATATCACAATCATGGTAAAATACAAACTTTGTAGGTTTCTCTATAGGCCCTCCAGGTCAATAACACTCCTCGATTATCTAGACAATGACGACCAATGATCAACAAGTAATGGGTGCCAACCTCCATTTCCAACCATTTCAGGTCCATATCCCATGAACACAATAATAAATCTCATATTTACTATAGGGAGGTGGATCAAGAGGTCACTGAAAATATCAATTCAAGAATTCCAATGTTATTCATGAGGACTCCTACCAGTAGTCACTGCTATAATTGTACGGTAGTGTACCACCAACATGATGGGGGCGTTGCCTCTGGATTTTTGGATCAAGTATCATAGACCTGGGCACACAAGATGAAAAACTAGGGACAACTTCTGGTCAACATGGGGTAGGTTCTCACCTTTGACTCCTCCAGAGAAGTCCATCAATTTAACTTCATGGAAAACAACAAGCGATCACATACACTCTTCCATCCTAATTTTTCTGGTCAACAGACTTGTCTGACAACAACTCACCAATACCATAAGATAAACATGGATGAGTACTATGAACAGGAACATACACCTACTTACATGTGATCAACTAGTCACCAGGCTCGTCAGACTTCATTTAGAGAATCCCACCAATCTAATGTGGTGGGAACTGGTAAACAAGAACATACACCTATTTACATTCACCAACTTTGTCATTAGTTTCTTCTGCTAATATTAAAGGAAGTATGTCAACCATAAGTGACGGAAAATATACTGCATGCACATACACCAGCCAATGATCATCAACTTTTATAATGGTCTTGTTTGGTAGCACCCGGAGAAGCCAGTCAGAAATCTACAACGACAAAATTGGGGCAGACCCAACTCTATTCCCCCATACATTTGTTCTGTCAATACCCATTGACTGGAAAATGAGGAAAAGAATAGGCACATACACCTACTTCAGATATAGAATAGATTTATATTCCCATTCCGACCACTTAAGTCCCCAAACACATTTTATCAATGGTGAAGGGGCAGACACAAATCCCTTCCCATATTATGGAAGCATGCGAAGATATTTTAAGAAATACTTTTGTAGTATCAGGGGAATAGACAAATAAATCTATCCTCGCACATGGGATGAAACATAAACATGGAATCAAGGAGTAGATACATACCTCTATTCTAGTCCAGAAGTGTCATGGGGCATATTCCAACATATCATATGGACACAAGATCAGGGACATACACCCTTTCCGATTGGTGGTAATCAGTTTGTTCTGGTAACCACTCTAAGGTAGGCACAAACACTTTCCCATGATAAAAACTTTTCCAATCATGTGGGCCCAACTATGTGTAAGAGAAAATCCAAAAAAGTATCTCCAAGCACTGTTGGAAGATCAAATATCATACTATGATTTGGATATTCTTATTGAAGGAGTTCTTGAATCCCTCAGACATTTATCTGTTATAGATCAACATCATGCCCACTAATTTCCAAATTATGGTAGTGGTAGTTGTAATTATGAAGTTCCTCTTTGGAAAATTCATCATAAAGGATTGCTTCCTAAAACATTAGTCAATCTAGATTGCCTATCTCTAGATGAGTTCCACAGAAACCCTCAATGTGGCTAGAAGAAAAAAGATAAAGAAGATTAATCCCTTATTGTAATCCATTATGGGGATCTTCTCCATTATGGAATTCACTGTAAAAGTCATATCTATTGGAGTATTTCCCATTGTTAAGACAATTTAATAACTGAAAATTTAGCGACAAGAAAGCCCTCTTAACTTGAGGAACATGCCAACACAAGGCATGTCATGTCTGATGCCTGGTCATTTACAGGTGAAACACTTTCCCAACTAGAATACATCATAAGGGAGTGGTCATTATCTGATCCTCCCTTGGGTCATTTTTCTTCTAATACATGGAATCCACTTTGGTCAGACCAAGTTAAGAAACCTCTAGTTAATGATGATACAAATGTGTTAAAAATGAAGAATCGATTAGCTAAAGGATAAATACTAGTCTTGTTCATTCCTTTGGAAAATTCATTGTATAACATTCCAGAATTGATGACAGAAGATTGCATTCATGACATCTTCCTCAACTTATGGAATAATCATTGTCATTTGAAAACCAGATTATTTCCATATGATGAATATCAATGACATTTAAAGGTAATAGAAGGGTTGAAACACCAAATTTACATGGCCTCTCTCTCAGTTTCCCAACATCCAAAGGTTGAAAAATAGCAGAGAACCTTTAAGTGTGCATGTCTCAATGTTCTAACGATACTACAGTAGTTAATTTCTGATTCCCCATCTAGTGTTCCTATTAGAGGATGGGGTGCATATAATGCATTTCATTTTATATCACTCCAAAATCTGAAAAGTCTGCCAAAAGTGGTCTCAGGAAATGTTGTTTCCCATAGTCAACCACAATCAATTGATTTTGAATGTAATCAGATAAATACTCATAAATAGGGTTCAAATAAAGGCCCAAAGAAAAGAAGTTGTTGAGTCACTTTTACATCAAGAGTATGAGAATCTGGAGATGGAATCTAGCTTAGAGGATGTTAGTAATTAGTGAATAAAAATGTTTGAAATAGCAAAACGATCATTCGAAATAAGTGATTTAAGTGGTTGTCGGATAATGCACAAAGCTAATGTCTGAACCAAAATCCGAAAAATTGAAAGAGGAGTCACAGAAGTTCAAGAATCACTCTATCATGCAAGGTTAGGGCTCATTTAAGTCAAACATAACTTTCATTAAACAATGTTTAAATACTTGGAGAAGAATAATTGGAATAACCTCTACCTACAGGGCTGGGGGCTTTTGACATCTGCCATCCCCTCCTCAGAAGAAGTTAGTTTTCTCCTAATTAGGGAAGAAGCCACAAGTAATGTATAAAACTGAACTATCAAAGGATTCAATTCGGGTGACTTTCCACCAAAAGTTTCTAGGGAATTCATCATATATGGGAACTAAGTCTCATGAAGGAAACAAAAGAAGACGATCTAGCAAAAATACTGACAGAATGTGATCGATGCATTACACATCAATAAAAGTCATTAACCCCATTGCAGAAGATCCTCAAAAAAATTAGTCACATTCAGGGGAATCATAAGATAAAGTTCATGTCCATAATACATTACACATCAAGGAAAATGAATAAGGTGTGCACCTCAAAAATCAGTGTCTTACCCAGAATCTAGTTAGGCCTTCAAATAACCAACTCCCCCCTCACTGAAAGGAATCTAACAAGGGGAATGACAAAAGTCATATAGAATCTCACTTTTCCAATAGAGAAGGTCAATCTCTTTCGCATGAAGATAGATTTTCATAGCAAGAAGAGAAAATGAATGTGATGAAATGACTAAATATAGAGTTACATTGAAACAACATTTCCGCTAGACTTACTCCCCAGATAAGTCATCAACTTCCAAATCTATTTGGAGCTCCTCAGCAAAAAGGATTTGTAGTCACCACAGACGTGGAAAATGAATTCCCTCCCCTGGGAACATAATCATCGTAGGACCATATATATCGTGATAGGATTATTCCTATGGGTTATCCTAGGAAGATATCAGCACCACCATTAGTGGTTTTGATGGTTGTTGCACCAGCTCAAGCTCATGTTGATATACCTTCCCAAGTTCCAGCTCATCTGGATGTTCCCCAAATGATTACGACCAAAATTGAGGCATTAATGACTCAATTAGAAGTTATGGAAGAATAACGTGCACCAGTTCAGCCAGAAAAGAGAGCTTACCTTGAATGGGTGGATTCAATTCTTCCCCCACCAAATTTTGTGAATACCAAATTCTCAATCTTTATTGGTTAGGGAGATCTAGAACAAAACTTAACACATTTTTTCTCGTTGTAATCCCATGATGGGAACATCTCAACAAAAAAAGAAGTTAATCATAGGTGTTTTTTTTCTATTATTACAAGGACCAGCTTTGCTCTGGTATATAATTTTACAATCTCAATCAATTACAAGACGTGAAGATCTCCATAAAAAATTGCTTCTTCAATTTATCTCAATGCAACCAAAGATGACAATTTTTTATCATACAAATTCTAAAGAATGGGGGAATGAAAGAGTTTCAGATTTTATTGCCTGATAAAAAGAATTAACATATTCCTTAAGTCTATAACCCCTCAATAAGTGTTGCTTCCAAATGTTTTAGAAAATCTGTGTGATGATATATGCACACCATTGATCCCTGTGATATAGATAGGAGGTTTTTGAGACCTAAATTCAATCGCTCAATGGATAGAAGACTCTGTTGAAGAAACTAAGGCTAAAACTTGTTTAATTACATCATCTTTATGGAGTATGATAGGAACGGAATAAGCTTCTACGGTCACACTCAAGAAGGAACCTGTACCTGCTTCTACTTCAAGACCTTCATCATACGAAAGGGCTCTGCTTCTTGAGCATCTGAAGAAATGACCTCCTTGTTAAGATGATCAAAGAGATCAAAGGTGAAAAAAAAAATTAAGTTATTAATGAATAAAGTTCATTATTTTAGGAATTAACAAGTTCCTGGTTACTTCCTCTCAGCCTTATAAAACAATTTGGTTCAGTTTCAAAGTCCAAAGAAGCCAAAAAAAGATATAGATAAAGATCATCCAAATTATTGTCCCTTTCACCAGATGTTGGGACACCCCATTCAATAGTGTTTTGTTTTTAAATACAGTCTAAAAAAGACGGTAGACTATAGAGAAGTGGAACCAAAAAGTTATTCATATCAAGTATCATGTGTTACTGCTACTGATCCAGAAGAAGAAGGCGATTGCAAGAGGTGAAAAGTAAACATGTGCATAAATATGATGATTGGATGATCAGAAAAATGATCAACCAAACTCATACCATTTAATGAACACTATTGAAACAAATGATTGTGTATTATTCCTCTCATGTCATAGAAAACCCACAATCATCCAAAGGTCATTCCTCAGTAAAGCGAATTGATTATAAGGAAAAAGTGTTGTTAGAAGAAGATGAGCTCATGTCTAGCCAATGTTTCCCTGACCCTGGCAGATTTTATTCCATCTATTTTCAAAGCATGGGAACTTCCCCACCAAACGGAGCAACCAGAATTAATCTTTAAAAAATAATATTAATCAGATGATTAATTTATCTTTAGTTATGTTAATGTTATCCAATTATCAGATCCTTATACAAATGGTGATTCTGATTATAATGAACCAGAATTTCATGTACCTTATTAGAGAATAAGAGGAAGAGGCTAAGGTCATTGATATAGGGGAAGACATGGAAATTCTAGAGACCACCATTTTAACCCTACCCCTACTCAAACTATATATGCATAAAAACTCATGGATGCACCCTTTTGTGGGTTCAATAGGAACATGGAGTTTCTTCTATGAAATATATGATCGGTTCTGAAACAATTATCTTGGATGACCAAATTTAAGTAACACCATCTTATTATTAGAAAATTAATTGACCTACTCAGTATAATTTACCAAAGCCTGGAGTATTTCCAGCTTCTCCTCTCACAGAGAGAACATCTATATCACAAGAATAAATATCCAAATCCCCTTCAAAACCACATCTCCATGCTAGGAAACACAGACCATTGGACCAAAAGTATGATATCTTGAAATAATTGTCCCTTATACTGGCCATGTAATCAATTCTGGATGCTTGGAATCTGTCAAAATATCTTCAAGAAGCACTCATTGCGGCTTTTTCATGTTCAGAAGAGTTGGAAACTGAAGTTTCTGCTTCTGAGGTATATCATATATTGAATGATTCAAAAGAATTTCATGCAGTAATATCTTTTATAGATGAAGATGAAAATGATGTGGTTCATGGGAATATTAGACCATTGTATTTGTCTAGAAAGGTCAATGACGTAGACATCCAATGAGCCTTCATTGATAATGGCACCAGATTCAACCTCATTCATGTTCATGAACTTCGTCGATTGGGCCTAACTAAATATGAATTATCTCATTCGACATTAATGTTTCAAGATTATGATAAGAATTAACATGAACCTCTTGGCAGTATTACACTCAGAACTCAATTTGGAGATCTTGTGTCTAATTCAGATATTATTGTTATTCTTCAGGATACAACCTTCAATATTCTTCTTGGAAGGCTTTCGTTGCTTCAACATGTAGACATACATTCATCATACCACCAATGTATAATGTACTATTTCAGTGTTCAAATTGGGACATTTAATGGTGTCAAGGCTCCATTGAAAAAATATTAATCTCAACACATTGAGGAAGAGTTTTATAACACAAAAGGAAGGATGTCCATTACAAAATAAATTACAAGAGTTTATGCCCCAAATGAATTGGAAAAGATCCCAACAAATCCATTCCAACATCTGAGTACAGATTATTTGTTACCCATCAATATAATTGAAAAGGTAAAACAAAATCTGAGAACTCATCCATTAACTTCCATAATGTCAATTTTAACAATTAAGCCTGACAACATGGAAGAAACTTTAGATCCACCAAGCAATGATAAAATCCTAACATTAGATGTTTTCATTTCATCAATTGAACTACAACAGGCCTCTACATCATCAACCATACTAGAATAAATTATAGAAATTCTAGATAAAGACAAATATGTGGATTATTAACCCATCAATCCCTGTTTATTATCATAGGAAGACCCTTCTTCATCAGTGGGGTTTGATATGGTGGCTTCTTCTTCCGGATTTTCAAATACTGATTTTCCCTCTAACTATGGGAGTTTTGATGTGTCATCTACTTTATTAATGGAAACAGAAGAGGTAACGGATAATGAAGAAGAAGAGGAAGATCCCTGGGATGCTCCTCTAGCATATGAGGAAGGATTCTCTGCCACTTTGGATGAGATCAGAAAAATAAATATGGGTACATAAGATGATCCATGCCCCTCTATAATTAGTGAATCCATGACCCTTGAAGAGAAAGAGGTGTATAATTCATTTCTAAAGAAATAATGAGTTATATTTTATTGGAATTATACATAAATTTCAGGTTTTAATCTTGATGTAGCTACCCATCATTTGGGTTTGTAGAAGAACATTGTGGATTCATGCAAGCAGCAATAAGAACACAACCAACTCATGCCTATAAAATTGAAGTTGAAGTTAATAATATTATAAAGGTTATACTTCTTAAAGAAGTTAAATATCCTAAATGGATGGAAAATATTTTCCCAGTGAAAAATAATAATGGGAAAATGAGATTCTTCATTGATTTTAGAGATCTTAACTGGCATTTTCTTAAAGATGATTTTCCAGTTCTGATTACAGAGCTCTAAATTGATGCAACAGATGGCTATAAATCTCTTTCATTCACATATGGCTACTTTGGGTATAATAAAATTTATATGGCTCTATAGGATGAAGAATCTACTGCCTTTAGAGCCCATCAAGGTGTGTTTTTCTATCATGTAATTCCCTTTGGCTTATAAAATTCATGTGCAACTTACTGATATTCCATACACCATATCTTCAAGACGTTCTAAGGGAAATTTGTCAAATGTTATGTGGATGATTAGTGGTGAAATCCAAAAAATTTTCCAATCTAGTGGATAATTTAGAAACCATATTCCATAAACTTCAAAAACACAGTTTGAAGACAATCCCCATAAAATGTGCTTTTTAGGTTACCTCAAGAATGTGCCTTGGCTTCATTGTACGCCATCATGTTACCGAAGTTGATCCTGGAAAAGAAAATCAATCCTTGGTATGTCACCTCCCTTAAATTTTAATGAATTTAGAGGACTCTATGGACACATGACCTATATTCAGCACTTTTTCACTAATTTGATAGGCAAGTGTTTTCCCTTTACCAGATTAATGAAGAAGTGAGTCCCAATGGAATGATGACTACCAAGAAGCATTCGATACCCTCAAGAAATATCTCTTGAGTCCACAAATATTAATTCCACCTGTTGAAGGAAGACCACTTATTCTCTTCTTGATATCTTTATAGAGATAACTATGTGACTTCCTCATGCAGAAGAATGATATTGGGAATTAAAACAACATTTACTATCTCAGTCAAACTATTCTTGATATGGAAAATCGATATTCATGTATTGAAAAGTGATGCCTGGAATTCATTTTTTAGATCAGAAATTGAGGCAATACTTGAAACATCATGACATTCAATTGGTATGTTTCAACATCCCACTCAAATTTTTCCTCAGATTTCTGATGCATACAGGGTGTCTGGAACAGTGGGATGTTATTTCGCAATAGTTTGTTATCCAATTTGTTCCTCGACAAGAAAAAATAGGCCATGCCCTAGATGATTTCCTTGTTAATCATCTATCTATATAAGATAAATCATTTAATACTAAACATCTCGATGAAGAGGTATTCTCTATTCAAGATAATTCCCAAACAAGGGAAATGTATTTTGATGGTTCTTCCAGAAGTCCAACAAGGAAAAGAATGGAAAATCTTAAACATAACAAAGTTGGTTTTGGAAATGTCATTATTTCCCCAGAAAATAAAGTATTCCCTTATTCCTTCCTATTATCAGAAGGTGGTACGAATAATGATACCGAATGTGAAACTCTCTTTGTAGGTTTGGAATAGTCTCATTAGTTGAAAATGGATCATTTAAAGGTGAAAGGTGATTCTGAACTGGTAATCAAACAAATTAATAGGGAATATTCTATCCAAAAAGATGAGTTAATACCTTTTTGTGATTACATGAGAGGGTTAGTGGCTAAATTTCCCTCAGACCTAACATTGTCTTATGTTATGCTATCACAAAATTCACAAGCCGATGTACTGGCTAATGTAGTTATAGCCTTGGAAGATCCAAATCAGGATGATACTGTCATTCTCATAGCCCATAGCCATGTGGTCCACCTTTTTTCAAACGAGAATGGAGGAAGTTAATGTAATTTTCCATATTTCTGAACCATATGGTCATACCACGGGATGGAGAACATCCATCATAGAATATCTTCAAAATTGGGTACTTCCACCAGATAAGGATGGAAAATAACATATCCAATGATGAGAATGAAAATTTGACCCTTTACTATAGGTAAAACCACCAAAATATCCTCTAAAAGTGAGGATTTGATGGAATCCTCTTCAGATGTATTGATAGAGAAGACACTATAGCACTCATGAAAGAAGTACATTAAGGAGTTTGTGGTTCCCACCAGTCTGGGCATAGACTCTTTGATCAGATCTGAAATCTTGGATACCTTTCTCCTTTAATGATGTAACATTGTACCGATTTCACTAAAAAAATATAATCCCTACCAAGTGAATGGCAAATTCATTCATCAATCCCAAAAGTTTCTAAAAACATCTTATTACACTTGCACATTTGCCACATGGGGAATGGATGTAGTAGGGTCATATCCTCCAGCCACAACTAAACAGTTCAAGTATCTTCTCACTGCTACCGACTTCTTCTCTCAATGGGGTGAGGAATTATCTCTCATGGAAGTCGTAACCAAAAGCATTGTTAGTATTTTCAAAACTAATATCATCACTAGATTTGGTGTCTCTCAAAATATTTTCACAGACAATTGCACAATTTTTTGTTCTGGTGAGGTAAAAAAGTTATATCCAGAACAAAATATCAAATCCAACCATTCATCTCGCTATCATGCGGTGACCAATGTACAGATAGAGGCCTTCAACAATAACCTTTCAAATATACTCCAAAATATGTTTGATATAGATAAAAATAATGGCCTGATGAACATTTGAATGCTTTATGGGCTTATTGGAAAACTACTCGTACTACTACCCAAGAAACTCCTTATTCATTGGTATATGGAACTGAAGTAATTTGTCCAATTACAATGAAATTTCCTTCAATCATATTTTCAATCTATGATCATTATTCTATATATGAGAGTTTATAGAAACAGTTTAATGAGTATGAATGATTAGACAAGAAAAGATTTCATACTTTGCATCATTTAGAAGTCTATCAGAATAGAATAGCATGAACACTTTAACAAGAAAGTTCGCCTCCATTAATTTCTTCTTGGAGAATTGGTATTGGTCTTTAGGAAACCAATAATACTAAGAATTAATCATCTAAAACATGAGCCAAAGAAAAAGGGACCTTATTTTATACATGTGTTCTATTGAAATGGATCTTATTTTTTAATCTCATTGGATAGATAACTTATTACAACTCCAACCAATGAAAGATTCTTGAAAAAATACATATTGTAGTTTTGCACATTCTTCCTCACTACAAGACTTTAAACTGCACAATACAATATCCTCTATACAAGACATTAAATTTCATAGTACGATGTCCTTTATGCATGACATAAAATTGCACATCCCTTATGTCCTAGTGGTAAGACATTAAACTGCATGACAACCATAAGCGTCCATGTTACATGACGTTAAACTGTATGACATCATCTATACAACTAACATTTTCTCTATTTTGATATTAGAAGCTTCCATAAGAAAACATCGTTGACATCATCACTACTCCTTAGTAGTATATGAGTCACTCTCTTTCCTATGTCTGAGTCATATCTACATAGAGACCTTGTTTCGAGAACTATGTATGGCTTAATTCTCATTTTCCAATGAGATATGTAGAGATACCTATATCTCCAATTTTTGGCCAAGCCACAATCACAAAATCTCCTGTATATGAATCATATCTATACAGAGGATTTCCTTAGGATATATGATTTGGTCCTTATACCATTTTATGTCTTATGGTTTTACTATTCTCTCAAAATGTTTCAAAATTTCCAATTAATCATGTCAAACTCGGTTGGAATGATAAATGATTGTTTCAAAACTATATCTGGCATGATTATCATATCTAAATGAGATACATAGAGACGCCTAGATCTCAAATCCTGGGCCCAACTCCGAAAAGAAACCATTATTTTTTGTATAAGAATCCAATCTGTATAGGAAATGTTTTTAGAACTATGTATCACTTGATAATTTCCCCAGTAAGACATATAGTGACACTTCGTTTTTATCTCTTATTCAATGTACAATATTTATTTCCATTCACATCATTTCATCTTCATCATTACCGTATGGCATTAAACATCAATGAAATATATCACCCTTATTCTTCACTTGTGTCACCTTTACATTAAATTTAAGACCCATACTAATTCTTGTTTCTCACACCGATCATAGCTCAAGTGAGCTTAGGAATTGGGTAAAAACATTCATTATATAAGTCAGTTGCTTCAATTCTTTATGTGGGTTCAAATTTCCTCACCGTATGCCTTAAAACTGCATATCAAAATATTCATTTAGAGGAAACAAATAAAGTCTTTATTATACATATGAGTCAGATCTATGTAAAGGACATCAAACATATGGTCAATATTGATTTAAACATTTCTCATGGGCATTAAGCCTAACCCCATTCCATATACCACACTCTTAAAATTTAATATTTCTAGATCCTCATAATCTTTCATACGGTTTTTGGGTATAGAGTTTCTAATACCTGAGAGATCTATTTCCTGAATATATAGCATGTGCCATTAGGTGGCCTAGGATAAGTGGCCTATATAACATGCCTCTCAGTCAATGTATGAAACAATTTGGACATGGAGCACATTCCTCAGTTGGACCTATATAATATAGCCCCTATAATGGGTTTTTAAAATAATGGTATCATCGTTATTGTTTGTAGTATCTTTTTACCCTTTAATGTTTGATGACAATATACAAGAATCTTTTTTTAAACAGTCATTCAAGTATACTTGTCCCATTATCTTTCCCACAATCTGAAAGTCTTAAAGACCATGGTTTACACATTTTCCACACCATGTGTTCAATACAATATGAAATAACCTTGAAACCACTTGGCCACATATTATATATAGTTTCCATTTCTGGTCTGACTTGTATAACCTAAAACTATAGACACCATACCTCTTAATTTTTTTTTCAGACCCTCATAAAAGTCATATTCCTCCGATTATTTTGACATCTTGGATGGAAATACACTTTCCAAATTCATGTACCTTTTCTCGATATACCAAAATCTATGCTTCAGAAAATCTGAATCTCCATAAACATTCTTCATATTTTAACAATATAACGTCGAACTTTTGAGAGTTATTTTTTCTGATTATGTCGCACATTCCCGTAGGTGGCCTTGAACAAGTTGTCTACATAACAGGTCTGTGAGTTAAAAGATTCCACTATTTGGCTATAAAGCATATTCCCCAGTTGGCCCTACATAATACGACCCCCATAATGGGTTTTCCATGTAATGGTAACTTTGTTCTTTGAAAATTCTTCCTCTAATGCTTTTAGCAATTTTCCTATATCATTCCCCAGTTCCAAAAATTCCCCAAATCATAGTTTACAATTTTACATTCCATTCCTGAATATGATATTATTTTTCCAATCAAATTATCAAGAAATTGGGAGATTTTTCCCATACCTTTGGTCAGAGCTAAAGACCTCAAATTAATGCCATCAAATGTCCTCACTGAATGACATAAACCTGCACATTACCAATTTCCACACTACATGACTTAAAACTAACTAGTACAAATTTCCTCACTGAATGACATAAAATTGAACAATATAAAATCATAAAGTCCCCTTTCTAATAAAATTTAACCATTACTCACACAAAAAATTTGTATAAATATGGTTTTCCTATTCATGAAATATGTCGGTATAAAATAGCCCTCACATTCTTAAAAATTATTTCCTAGTAAAAACCACCCATTGTGGTCTTAAGTCACCTAAATCTTATTTTCCCCTATCTATCAACCACAAAATGATAAACTTCAATGAAATATTTTTTCTGACTATGCAGCATGTGCCCTTAGGAGGCCTTGCATTAGTAGCCAACATAACTGGATTGTTAGTCAAAATATTCCACTATTTGGCTATGAAGCATATGCTCTAGTTTTCCTTGCATAACAGTTCCCCCATAATTGATTTTTCAAATAATGGTAACTTTGTTCGTGGAAATGGAACCCCTTATGTCGATACATGTTTTAAATTTGGTGACCAAAAAAATCCTAGCGCAAGATTCCCTTGGAAATATTTAAATAATATTAAATAATTTTTTAGCCATAATGTTTTTTTGGGATCTAATTCAATGATTATGGTCAAAGCTATTCAACCCAAAATATTAACCCATTATATTCCAACATGCATGACTCTAAACTGCGAAAAAAAAAGACTTGGTACTCATTAGATTGAGAACCCAAATATGGAACTCTTAACAAAAGTCAAGTCCCAGATCACAAAACATGAATTTTGTATGGTTTATGTAATATTTATAAATAAAAAGTCATGAGATATAATGTCTGTGGGGTTCTCCATATAACCCTTGTAGAATATCAAACTATGATAATTGGGCCTAATGGCGTAGGTAAAACAAAACTAATTAACGAAAGTGAAAATATAAATAATTAAAGTCAATATACTTTTCATTTGTGAACAATTTTCACTGAGGAGAATCCAAATATTAGAGTCTCTCTCTCAGGAATTACAAAAGGCATTCTACGTAATAAATCCTTTGATTGATAAATTCGTGATCCCCATCAACTGCTTGTTGGAGTTTGTCTATTTGACTATCCTCTCTCTATTCAGCATGAGGAAGTGCTTATCTTGCATATGTGATGGATTTTCCACCATCCTTATGGACTTATCCTAATGAGATATGATTCTGGTCAAGCTCCCCTATAATGATATCTAACTCTTGTTGAAGGCACAGTTACTGAACAATAATTTCATTATTTGTTTACTTCAATCCCATCAACATTCCATCATTATTAGCCTTAGCTTGGGATAGTGCTGCATAAAACTCTTCAATATTTATTGACAGTTTGGCTTTTATCAAGTCTTGTTGACGATTTTTATCTTTCTCCCTCCAATACATAATCTCTTTAACCACAATATGAATTTCACGGTATTCAAAACTTCCAAATCCTAGACTGATAAATAGATATGAAAGTTGTGGAATTCTTGAAGGCAGTTCCCTAAAGGGAATCTCAGATATTATCTTATAAATGTTTTTACATGCTTTTCGATGAGCAAGATGAAGATCCTTCTACAGTTTTGGGACTGATTCGGAATCACTGTCATACGAAGGTATATATTCTAGGAATAATGCACATAAAGAAGTGCCTTGCTCTTTTTCTTCTTAGACAATGGCGGTCCACCATCCAATGTTGTTTGAGATGATGCAAATGCTTCACCTCCAGACCTATCCATTGATGTTGATATTCCTATATGGTAAATAATGGAATATAGTTATATTCAAGAGATAAGAAAATTTAATGTAATCACAATATCTATATCTCTTACCTTGAAGTAGGTCAGGAGATTTAGAAGAATCTTCCCCAATGTTCTTAGTTTCAGAAATTTGGTTTGATGTCTCTAGATGAAGAGTGCTATCTTTAGTATGCATATGATTTTAAGAATGAATATCAAGAAAACCTGCTATCTCAACATCCACATGATCCAATGTCTCTACGATGGGGGGTTTGATGTTAATTTCAACACATCCTTCAATTACCATTGCACCAAAAATTTCTTTAGATGGAACTTCATATTTCAATCAGCCATGGTTAGTAGGTTAATCATAATAATATTAACAGGATGAATAATTAGACCTCACATCCCTATAATTCTATACATGGAACTCCAAAATCTTATAAAGCATTCTATATTTTAATGTGTTATAATAGTTCTTCAAATTACCTTCCATGGTTCATCATTTCATCCAATTATATCGCAGATCCCAGGTTGGTATCACCTGTGGGAGCACTTGGCGTGTTTGCATCACAACCTTCCTTCGGCAACCTGTGACCCCGAATATCTTCATAATCAACAATTTTGGGGCCATGGTATTTTTTTTTCAAATGTTCTGGTGGATGCGATCAACCTAGAAGTATCATATAATGGAAGTTATCTATTGATGCATTTTATTCATTATAAAGTATTATTGATTTACATGAAGCTTCCTCTCCTCTGATAGCGGGAATCAGAGCAGTGCTGGGAAGAGATATTGGTTCTTTTGGATTCAATGCCTCTTTAGGAACCACTGGATTTGCAGGAATTTTTGTTTTCGTAGGAACGCCTTCTATGGCTTCTTGAATCTTATTAGTGGTTTCTTTCAAATACGAAACAGAATAAGACCCTATAATCTTAAAAAAAAGTATAAACACATTTTCATGAATGAATACTTTAATTCATGATTATCAGGGAGACATACAACTGCTAAGAATGCGATTAACCATGTTATTCATTCTTCAGTGATTTTACTTTTTTGTCCTTTTGGGAGGTCTTGTATCATCATCTATAAAGACAGGTATCAGATATTAAAGTACTTTCTCTATTTCCTCCACAATGGACTATTGCCCCAGAGATATTTCTCTTGATTCACAGGGTGAACCAATACCACCAAGGGCAGTTCCTCTACGACTATACTATGGTGAAGGAACATCATTTGTTTTTCCTTTACCCAACTGTATGTTAAGACATTGTTTCTCTTAAGTAACAATGTTTGGACTAAACTTCAATTTTCAAAAAGTATGATAATGTGAGAGAAAGGAAACATACATCCTCAGGATCTAAAAATCTACTCCACTCTTCATCTAATGAAGGATTTTTCTTTTCAGTGATACCAGGATCTATCATTTCATTTACACTCCTTGTGGTAGAAATTGATTCATCAATGTCATAATTGAGAATTTCCATCTCTCAAATGTAGTTCCTCACCTCCTTGTGATTATCCTTAAAAAGAATTTCAGAAGAAGCTTGCAAATCCCTTACTACTGGAATATGCAGTCCTCCGCACAGATCCATCCTCGTCGTTTCAACATCACAATACAGATTCTTCCATGTTCGAACAACATCCATTAGTATTTATTCATAATGTATGTCTGAGGGTTGTGAGGAGTATCCTACAATCTTGGACTTCAGTTTCTTCCAATCACTCACAGTCATAGACGGAGGATTAGAAAATGAAACTTTCCTCTCTTCAGAATGATGGTGACTAGATCTCCTTGATACAACTTCATTTGGAACTGATGGAGTGGTTCTCTTAATTATGACAATAGGTTTATATCTGGCACAAGGTCGCTTTGGTGAATTTGGAACATCATCACCTCCACCCTCTGATTCTTATATGTTGGTCCCAGATTATAAAGAATTACCTTCTAAATTATGGGGTTCCTTCCCAATTTTTCTTTTAATCCCTACTCGAGGGACGACATGATTTAATACCCCTTCATTGTAAGATGCAACCTATTTTTTAGCATACCCGATGGTAAATCATCATACTACGTCAGCAATGGGTAAATTAAATACTTCCCCTATCTTCACTGTATATTTAAGCAACCATAGTTGTCGGGAATCCATTGGTTGTTGCACTAATCTGACATGCCTGGGATAGGATATTTTATTTCTTTGTAGACATTTTAATTGATGTGAAAATATATAAGGAGCATAGGAATCTCATAATATTTCTCCATCAATTCTAGTGGCCAACACTCCATCTCTAAAAGATAGCATATATGTCGTCAGTTCCAAACAAGAAGTACCATCATCAACGTATCGCCCTGTAGGAGGATTCCAATAAAAAATGACATGGAATTCTTTATTCATGCTCAATCTGGATTTTTTGTAATAATCATTCAAATACAAGGGTGAAATACCAGAAAAGGCCTGAATATTTGGCCAGAAAAAACATCCAAAAACATATACTCCACTTTTTACAACATAAGTTCTAAGATGATAAGAAATCCATCCTCGCAACCTTTGTAATGGTCCTGATATTCTAAATGGATATTTCCCTTTATATATATGCCGCAAACTCCGATGAATATTGGCCAAAATAGGAGTATCCAACCCTTCCATCCGTTCCTCCGCTAGCTTAGCTAAAATAACAATGGTCCCCAGCCTCACACCACCTTTGGAGTCTCGAAATGGTAATAAATACACACTGAGCCACATGGAAATGAAACCTTCCAGATATGTCTTTGAAAGAATTTTTGTGTTGATATCATATTCTCATTTATCAAATTATCCTTTCTCCAATATTGGCCAAAAGGTGTCAGGAGTGCATCTCTTCTCTTCCCTAGAAAATCTAGTTGAACGGGTGGAAGTGGGACCCTTTTACTTCTTCTTTATCAAAAAATATTTCCCTCTATTCCTCTGGATGAATATCCCTCTTGGTGTGATATTTCGAGGTAATTGAATTCATTAGTTTGTTAAATATTTTCATCATCTCACGAACCAAATATAGTGCCTTATCTAATTCCTTCAATGTCACCTTGGGAGGAATTAACTCAAAATACATGTCTCCAAGGATTGGAGCTCCAGAAATCTTTTAAACATCCCACAAGATGGTACCTATCTCACAATGTGTTAAATGGAAGGAATTGTTCTCTAGACCTCACTAAAGTTATAATTATGGCATGAAATCTTCATTACTATACATGTAGGTTTGTCTAAACCAGAAAAGCCTCATAAATCCCTACAACTCTAAATCATCTACAAATTCTGCACATGTCTTTCACATCTAGTATGTCCACATCCATGCCGGTTTTACACGTTCTCCTAGGTGGAAGTCCCAATGTTTCTTCCATCCCTTGGACTGATTTGTCTAAGAATCTCTAAATATGGATGAATAATATTGTGGTTGCAGCTCAGGTGTGTGTGACTTCAAATCTGGAGTACACAGGCTATGATGCATAATATGATATTTCCCTACTATCCCAACCTTAGCAAATGTTCCCTCAATAGAAATATTTTCCGATGAGATGTTGGTATAATCCTGAAACCAAGAATGTGGGACATAGTTATTTGGATCTAGAATGTTAGCATCCTAAAAATAACTGTATCTATACAAAGGAAGATAGGTTCTTCAAGTAATGTTGAAAGGTTATTTCTTCAAATATTTTGCTAAGTCTAGAATAGTGGTTTTGAAAATGTCAAAATAATCATGACCAATGACATTCATCTTGTCATCAATCCTCTTGTAGGAAATATCATTAGTGGATCCAATTATTTTGGGAGGAATTGAACTTTCAAAAAGATAGAGATCATCTTTTAAATGTAAGTTCATTTTTGGTGTTTTACAAAAAATGGTTGAGGTGTTAAGGCGCACAAGTTTAAAACATGGTGTGCATGTATAAGTCGGGGTGCAAGTACGGAACCCACATAGAGTGTGCAGCTAAAAAATGTAAAGAAGACGCGTTGTAAAGAAGAGGTTCCTGAATAAAACAATACATGCATGCCGATAGATGAAAATTCAGAAGTTGTGAGAATTTTCGCAGAAGTTAAGATGGTATATATAAGTGATCCGTGTCACCCTGCACAATAGAAATCTTACGTGTTGCAAACTTGTGCACCAAAGTCCACTTGAGTGCCAACACTTGCGCACCCGAGTCCTCTTTTCTCTTTACCCCCTCTCCCTCTCCTTCATTTCCTTATATTAGTATAGGATCCTCTTTTCATTTTTGTATCCAATTCTGAGGGGGGATTTTTTTGACAATCCATTCTCTCAAAGAGTCTAAAAACATGACGAAGGGAATCCATTAGAAAGAAAAGAGGGAATGAATAATGAAAAGACAAAGATTTTCAATGGAACAAGTTTCTTTCCACCTTAGTTTAGCCAAAACTCATTTAGTGCACATCATACTTGCAGGCCCCTATATGTCGCATAGCCCATATATGCACCACCATGCTGGAGATGAATGAATGTATAATTTTTTTTATGTCTTAAAGGTGTCTCCCAAGTCTAGCCAAAACATCGTCCGTGTGAAAAGTACTTTGCGCATCCCAATTTGGTGTGCATGTTACTTGCGCACCCAACTTATTTCTCCCCAGGTCATTTAGTTTCCTATTAATAGACCCTTGGTGGCCCCATTTGGGCAGATTAATTTCCTTGAAGCCTAATTGTTTCTCTAGTACCCCTAGTACTTTTCCCCAGTCTTCTGAAGTTTTCATGGTAGTTCATAAACACCTCGAGCGGAGGATTTGAGGGAGGATCATTAGTCTGAAGTCATTTTAGTTTTTTAAAATCATAACAATTTCGTTCCAAAAGTGCCCAACCTCCCCATGTTAGATATACTTGTGCACCCTCCATTACTCAAATAGGAACGTGAGTGCCCCACTTCATGGATCACTTATTAATACTCGTGAAGTCTTGATCAAGGTCTCACCCAAGTATTACCATAGAGGATGTTGGTCACCTAAGTGATCATAATGTCACCCCAGGCCTACTTGTGCGCCCTAACATGTGTTCCCTTACCAACTGATGCACCCATACTTGTGTGCCCTTCTCTACTTGGGCACCCTCCTTAATTCACATACATTCTTCACTCTCTTTAGTCTACAAGGCATCAAGCCTTCATCAAAGCCATTCATGGAAAAGATTCTTCTTAATTGGATCCCTTTCTTAAAAAGGATTCAATTGAGACCACCATAAAATCCTCATGACTTATCAATCCTTTGGAAAAGCACATCATTATGTATTATATTTGGGTTTGTATTTATAGAATCAGAGGTTTTCCACATTTGTATTACAATGGAATTAGGATTAATAGATTTTCTGTGGGTTTTTATATCCACATTCACATGGACCTTTCTCCTAGAAATAATGTCGTGAAGTTCCCGGTTTGGAGGAGGGATCTGTTCTGGCCTCTCCCTTCTCGAAGAGATTATCCAGAACCACTGGTCTTTGGTATGGGTAGGTATACTTCACACACGCTTATCCATGCAATCATAAGAGAAGTCTCCCTCCCCTTCCAGGATTAATTTTAAGGAAATCATCTTTTCATAAGCCCCTATTTTTTCTTCAAGGAGGTGTAATCATTTCTCTCCCTCTATTTTTCGGTGCCAATGACCAAAGGCAGATGTGCACAGGGACTCTTGTTACCCATTCCCTCTACCGTTTCTCTTTGTCACCATGGGAATCCATCCTTGTGTAATCCCCAAAACTTCATCCCTTCCTCCTTACATTGGACCCTTGTGCAAAGAAAATTGAATAGAGGGTAGGTTCGTCACCTCGACCGCTTCCATGGTGGCCTCAACCTCCTTCACCTTGGACACCGTAGGTTCGATGTCCTCCACCAGAAAAGAAAGAAATATTTGAATGTTTGAATGCATTTGAAAATTCTTTTATGTTCTACTGTTTCTCACACAAAGCATTACTCATGTGGGCTTAGAGATTTGTAATGGACACAACATTTTCACAAGTAAATGAACTACAAGAAATCTGATTTTTGTTCAAACTAGGATATGTAGGAAGCCATTTTCAAGGCCCAAGCTCAATGGACAAGCACTTCATGAACCCAGTCCTAATTACTCTAATATGGGAATACTCCTTAGGAATAAGCCCCGAATCATCAACGCATCATTTTCAGAATGTATGCCAAAACTCATATCTCTCAATGGACCATACACTCCTTTGAGACTTATCAAAATATATAGTCATTGATTCCAAACCATATGTGATACGTAGGAAGCCTCCTGGAAGTTTAAACCCAACACTTCAAATCAACCCTATTCTCCTTGTGCAGTATTCCCAATAGGGTCTAATCCTACATAGAAACCCATATTTTTTCCAAATATCATTGGGATGGTTAAAAATAAGTCACATGCTATGTTTTGACCGAGAACCTTTCTTTCAGAGGTCCTTATCACATCACCATAAAAAGTTTGATCTGTCCTATTAAGTGACAACAAAATACGAGGGTTTTGATTCCTTTCACAAGGATACATAGGTACACTATTTTATGGGCACGACCCCAAAATAAAATCAAACCTTCACCTACCTAGATGACAATAACTTCCAGAGTGCCCCACTGAGTGTCATGAAAACTAGTATCATCACAACGATGATTAAAAGATTCTCTAAGCATTATATTAGATGATATAATTGATGGAAATCCTCGAATACATATGGATATTTCAATTAATGAAGATCCTTGAATGCATATTGATGATTCTGAATTTTAAAAATGTTAATAAGTGATTGCAAACTATAAGGTATACTTATGATATACTTGGTAAATTAATAAGGATTCATGTGAATAACTTAAATTTACAAAGAGAGTCCCGGAGTAGACAATAATTCCCCCCAAAAGGGTGTGATGAGTCCGACCTCCCATCCTCTCGACCAATGCATGTTATTAAGTATCCTAAATTTCAAAATTAATGAATTTCAACCTTTGTAAAGAATGTACCCTTTGGATAAAGAACTGTCGGATGTTTCTGGTTCCATAAGAAAATCCAATGGAAACTTCCAGGAAACACTGATTCATAAAACTTTAACACACATTTCAAGGAACTACGAAACAAAGTGTATGGTATATTAAGTTTTTAAAATTCAATATCATGTTATATTTATTATAAATATCCATTAATTATTTCATTACACCCATCAAAGTAATGTGGTGTAGAGAAACTAATTAAACCACATCATGAAGACAGTAAGTTGAACGTATGCATGTGTGATAATTTCATTTTTCATTGGATGGATAAATGGTTGAATATATTTTTCCCATAATAATAAAATTTTAATTAGAGATATGATAATATAGTTATTAATTTATCATGGAAACAATATATTTTGAATTTGTGGGAGAATAAACAAACATGACAATGTCGATAAAGACAATTACCTCTTCTTTAGTGAATTACCTTTATTATCTTCTTAAGTGATCTGGGGTAGGTATTTTTATAATACCATAACATATATGACACAAATAAAGATGTTTATAAGTGAAATAATTAGGGTTTTTGAGATAGATATCTCAAATATGTGTGAGGAAGTGAAGGATGAGGCACCATTTTATAATTGAGGGCAAGGGTACTTTTGAGAATCCTCAAAATATTAAAGTATAATAACGGTATTATAGAGTTAAAGAAATAAAAATGGAATAAAAATGAAAATCGGAACACATTATATACCATATAATATCAAATTTATAATTATTTAACATTTTTCTGATTTTGAAATATTTTAATAATATATTAATTCAATAAAATATCATTATTTTCAATTTTGAAACTATTTATTTAATTTGATTTCAAATACATCATGAAAAAGTGATAATTAGAATATATTTATTTAAAACATATTTAATATATGTTATTGATCCATAAAATTCATTATAAACATTAACAAATCCCAAATATGTCAAAATATATATATTTAAAATTAATTATTTTATTTATTAGTTAATTAAATAAATATGAATTTAGCATTAAAGAATAATTTAGAGTAATTATATAATTTATTAAATTTAAAAATAAAATTATATAATGATAATTTTTTTTTGATGAAAATAGGAATTTATTTGTGTTCATTTATCGATTATTTCCCTATGTGGACACATAAATGATACTAAATAAAAAGAGACTGATATTTTGTAACTATTACAGATTAAAATAATATATAAGTTATTTTCAAAGAACAATATGAATTAAACATCTAAAATTAGTTCATAAGGTGATTTTGGTAAAAAAAAGTCATCCAATAATTTATTTACATTTTAACTCAAATTATTACCCTTATCTTTTAGTTTTAACACTTATTTAATCGCTTTAACTCATACAGCGACAAAATGGATTTTTACTCATTCAAGGTCAATATTTTAACTATGAAATGGTAAAATAACCATAGATTAATTATAAATGAAAATTTAAACGATATATAAATAATTTGGGTAAATTATATATTTATATAAATTATATATCATTTAATGAAATGTTATTTTTTTAATATTACATTAAGTTCAGTTTTGAAACTACTCAATACTGTGAGTTTTTAAAATATAAATAAAAAGATAAATCATCTAAAAAACATTTTTTTCACATTAATAACATTTCAAAGTAATATATAATATTATTGGATGACATTAATTATATAAAATTATATTTAACTAAATACCTTTAATATGATTTATTTGATATTTTTTTTAATTAAACAAGCATCATCGTTTCTAAAGAAAGTAAGTTAATTATTTAATTTCTAAAAGCTAAAAATAAATTACCATGACTATGGTAAAATTTAATATTTCAAAATACTAATTGTAGTCGAATATACTATCAGTATAATTCTATATAAAAAATTTCATATTTATTAAAGCATTGATATGAAATCTTGGATTTTTTATTAAAATAATGTAATATAAATGGATTAATGTCATCCAAGTGGATGAAATATATCATAGAGTTGAAAAAAATATTATTTTGGTCTAAATTTCCTCATCTAAAAAAATTAGGACAATTTTTAGGGTAATTTATAAATATTTATAATATCATTTAACCATTAATTACCCAATTTACTCTTAACTGTGGTAATTAAAATTATTTAGTTATCTATTAATTATTTACAAAGAATTAAAATTTAAATACTTACAAAGTATGTGAATTATGATTCAAAATATGGAATCTATTTTTCAAAATTCTTATCACATTAGTGGATAAACTTAATTTTATAATTAATCCCATAGTCACAGAATGTAAGCGGATTTTTTAAGTGAAAATGATCAAAAGATTGAAATGATTTAATATATTAATTCAATAAAAAAAGATTACAATGACAGTAATTGAATTAATAAATTTAGTATTGATCATATTTTTCAATAAGCCCAATTTAATATCTAATTTTATATTATAAATTATTTAGATGAATAGTCAATTTTAAATGAAAATGGTGTATTTTTTACTATTAATAAAAAAATAAAACATATCAGAAAAATAAAAAATTCATAAAAAGTAAATTATTATATTTCAATTTAAATAATAATGTTTACATTCTCAAAAATAATTTATTAAAGAGTCGTAATTTAGTTTTAAAAAATGTTCCTCATTAAAAGGTTATAAAAATGTATTTCGAAAAATATAGCTTTTTATGTGTAAAATTTGATTTAATTTTTTTTATTCCTATAAAATATATAAGATGAATTTAAAAAATTATTGAATATATTATATACGAATTTTTTAATATGGTTTATACTATTCATTCCCTCTAATTTAATAGTTATACTATATAAATATTTCATTTTTCATGTAATTTTAGTGTTGTATGCAACATAATCTATCGAAATGATTAACATTAAAAAGAGACATACCATAAAATCTTGGGAAGTTATATTCTCCTCTATTTAATTAAATTTTTTACTCACAATTTTAAATTTATCTTCCATGATAAAAGATTGATACTTGAAAATTCTATTTTGTAATCTCACATAGGAAATAAGTATAATAAAAAATTCTATTAAGAAGTGGGAAAATAAAATGTGAATGACACCGCCAAATTAAGATTTTTAATAGGAAATAATTAGTGGGATATGATAACATGGACTTGTAAGAGAAATATAACTATCATGTTTTGACGTATAATCACATAGAACATGATCATTAAAAATGTAACCATCACAAATCCATAAATTTATTATCAGTTAAAAGACCGTGGATTCCAAAGAAATAAAACTAAACAGAAAATGTTTTTGTTCATATACCCTATTCCTAGAGTTGTTGGATTATTTTAAAATCTAGGTTAATAAATCAATAAAATTACATGATTTATTTACATGACAAAATCTCATCCTTTAGTTGTGTAATGATCTATTTACACTTTGTTTCTAAAATAAAGATATAGATATATTACATTCATTTTATGCCTAATGACACTTTATTAAATGATCCATAAGTCATTCCTTCGACCAATAAATATTATCAAAACCGGAGTGATTAACATAGTTTATCCAATATGATAAATCATACTTTAACCACAATAATTAATAACCAAAGTTCAGTATAATCAGTTTCATATGTAGTTATCTTAAGCTTCATAAAAAATACTTCCACCCATTTTAAGGGTCCAAAAATAAAGAAAGAAGGTCACTAAATTTCAAAAATATATATAAAATTGTATTCCCCAAAAATAATTATGTATCACTTATCATCAAATAAAAAATATTATACTATATAGAAACCTTAATTAAATATTTTATGCTTCAAAATCCATAAAGATAAAGTACTCTAGTAAAAAACCTATTTATTCCATAATTATTATAACCAGTACATCATTTATAAAACACTAAAATGACATAATTATGTAATCCAATAATATTAAAATTAAACAATTCTATTTTTATATGGCAAGATCATAATATTTTACATGATCAATTAGATTATTATGAGGAATATTCCATTGACGCTTAGGTAATTCTCATACGTAGTCTCCCATATCATTCTTGTTGAAGCATTGAACATTCCAAAAATTATTTCCTACCATTGAAATCATGACCATTGTGTCCTTTTTAACCAAATGTGATGAAAAATATTTTTATTATTAGGTATATACAATGGTGTTTCCTTCAACAATTGTCAAATGAGGGAAAATACTTCTCCCCCTTCTTCCCATATACATATTTCCCAACACTCTTTCCTTTTTCTCATGCTTCTTTCCGAATACATAATTCATAGAAAATTATTTCTCTTTATTATAAGAACAATATAATATTTACTTGTATGATGAGAGTCTTTGGGAGACTAGTTCCCTTAAATATATTATCTAAATACAATTAAATAAATGTTCATTCTTACTCTTTGGAATGTGTTTATTGATTTGGTCTTAATTATTTTGGGTTTGTTTTATTTCTAAATTCCAGAATACACTCAATTAGATTATAATATTTTGAAACATAATGTAGAATATCAAAACCAGTGAATCACATACAATAAATTTAAAATTTATGTATAACTAATCTATAAATAACAATCTTATTTTTTGTTTATATATTTCCAAATTCATTCATGGAGATTTGTTATGTTTTCCAAAATCTAGTTTTAATGATTTTTATTAATCATTTTCTAATACCAACTGTAACAACCCGACCCTAGTATGAATAGTTACAATTCCTTAGTTTATTAAATTTTCATATGATACATGAAATCACATCCAAATGTACTAAATATTTTATTAGTCTTGGTAAACTATATACATATTTTAAATTGAATTTTAATTTCAAACATAATATACAAAAAGTATTTTATTGTGATCATAGTTGTTTTCCTTGATTAACCATGTATATCGATCATAATAAAATTGTTGGAAAACTAGGTAAAATAAAATATAATAAAGGGGTGAGCTCAAATTCTCAATAAGGTTAATGTATGTCAGAATGTAGTTTTAATAAATCAGAAAAATCATCACTAAAATGTAAATAAATGAACACACATGACATGTAATTAAAATTTTGATAATCAAAATGCAATCGTATATTTTTTTCGTAGTGAAAATAGTTTATATATTAATAATGTAAATTAATGATATGAATAATTTCATATTATTGAACTATTACTATATATCCTCTAAAGAGTTACTGATAAGAAAAATCCACTTTCCAGTATATGTCTATGGTTAGAAACGTATATGACTCTACTTGGAAACAAATTATAAAGGTTTTTTCTCCAAGATATTTTATATAAAAATACTACTAATACATCGAGGTTGTTTTATTTATGATTCCCCTACTTATATATTTCATGTAAAAAGCATTCTTTGTAGGTCAAATAACTGATTTAAAAGTATATTTTTAAATAGAAGTGTCCCATAGCCCTTTCAGTTGTTTGAATCGTAAGACCCATAAAATTAAATAATTATAAAATAAAGCATTTAATACCATTAATATAAATATTTTAATGATATTATATTTCAAAGGGGTATTAAAACACTGTAAATAAATATGAAGTGAATAAGGAATATCTCCCAGAAGTAAATGTGAGACAAAAAATACCATTTCCATGCACATTCCTTCAATTTAATAAGATTTAACCTCATATATAATTGTTTAAATTATGTTACTAATTTATAAAATAAACTTATAGATATTTTTTTAAACAATATATAAACCTCTTATAACATATTATCTCCCATTTTTTTAATATTATTTCACTATTACCCTTGTTTCAGGTGTTAACTGCAATATTTCTCTATGCATATTTTGTCCCATATCTCCTAGTTCTTATGCATAGGATATATTTTTGTCAACTCTAGAATGATATTGAGTCCACTGATATCATATTTATTTTTTATATTATTATAAACATTATTTAATGGAGAACACAAAAAATTAATCACATCGCATCGTGGCGATGATATAACATACATACACACAAGAGATGATGTCATTCCTTGATGGTGAAAGGGTAAGAAAGTGTATGGTATAATAATTTTTAAATAATCATTAACATGTCTTATTTATTTTATATATACATTATTTTCATGATAATACCCATCCAAGTAATGTGGTGATGAAAAAAATTACACCACAACATGGAGACGGTATGTCGTATGTATGCATGGGTAGTGCTTTCATTTTTTGTAAGATGGATAAAAGGTATAATTTAGTTGTCACATAATAATACATTCTAAGAAGATATATGATACTAGTTTTATTATTTAATTTGAGAGACAATATATGAATTGGAATTTTAAAAAGGAAAAAACATGAAAGAGTCGATAATGATGATTACCTCTTCTTCGATTGACTTCCTTTAGTCTCTTCTTATGTGATCAAGGGTTGGTATTTTGGATAGAATATAACCTCTAGAACATGGCTATGTATGTTATTAAGGTAAATGGATAAAGTTTTGTTGAGCTAGATGGCTAAAATATGTTTGAGTAAGTAAGGGATGATGATATATTTTATAACTGAGGTGAGGGGCACTTTCATAAATCCTAAAAATATTAAAAATATAAAAAGGGTATTCAAGATATAAAGACATTAAAATGTACTATATATTAAAAAGGGAAGATATTTTATACCATATATTATCTAGTTTGTGATTAGTCAACATTTTTTGTGACTTTTAAGTGATTTAATAATATATATTTTCCATATAATATCATTACTATCAAATTTAATAATATTCAATTAATTTGACTTTAAATACATAATTATAATGTTTGAATTCGAATATAATTATTTCATAAATATATAATATATCGTAATGATTTATGATTTTTTTATACACATTAACTCATCCAAAATATATCAAAATCAATGTTTTTAAAATCCATTATTTTTTTTTGTTAATTAAATAAAAACTATTTTTGAATTGAATAATAATTTATGGTAAATATATAATTTATATATATATATAATGAAAAAAAATTATTATGATTAAAATAAACATTTTTTTTGTTCATATCTTGATTATTTTTAAATGTGTGAAAATAAATTATTTCAAATTAAACAAGTGTGCTATTTTGTATTTGTCATTGATTTAAATAATATATAAGTTATTTACATGAGAGAGTTTCCATTAAACAACGAACTATTTAAATTAAGTATATAATGGTATAATAACATTAATCCAATAAATTTTAGACATGATTAGGTCATATTATAACCCATGTCTTTTGGTTTAAATCCATATTTAACTGCTTTAACTCTTACTATGACAACATGAATTTTTATTCATTGAGGTTCATCATTGTTACTATAACATGAAAAAATAACCCAAATCGAATCACAAACTATGTTTTCATATTTATATAAATATTTCAACCAAATTATTGATTTTTATACATTTTATATCATTTAATAAATTGTTATTTTATTTAATATAAAATCTATCTCATTTTTGACACTATTCATTCCATTGAATTTTACCAAAATCAATAAAAAAATATCTTCAAACGAACCCTTTTGACAGATAAATAACATTTCCATGTCATATAATTTTTTTGGAAATAATTATTAGGTTAAATTATCTTTATTTTAATATTTTTATTATCATTTACTTGATATTTCCATTAATTAAACAATTGTTGCATCATCATTCATTAAGACATTAAGTTAATTATTTATTTCCTAAAAATTAAAAATAATTTACCTTGATTACCATAGATTTTTTATCCATCAGAGTGTTAATTATAGTATAATATTAATTTCAGATAATCACATATAATAAATTTATAGTTATTAAAACATATGAATGATGTAATTTACTATTCTTGAAAATAATATACTATAAAGGTCATAATGTCAACCAAGTGGCTCCAAGAGGACATAGAGTGAGACCAAATATTTTTTTGAAGATAACTAATTAAAAAAATTAGTAAAATTTATATGGTGATTTAAAAATATTTATAAATTTATTTTTACCCCAAATTACATGATTTACCCTTTACCGTGGTAATTAAAATTACTATGTTTACAATTCATATTATCCCGAATGAAAATGAAACTATTTACTAAATTTGGGAATTCATATTCTAATTATGTAATAAATATTGAAAATTTAAAAAAAAATTGGTAAAATTAATTTAATATTAATCCCATAGACGGGGTGTGAAAGCTTGTTTTAAAGTCAAAATGTATACATTTTTAAAATATTTTTATATCCAAATTGAATTTAAAAAATATTCTAATGAAACTAATAAAATTAATAAATCATTTTTTCAAATCATTTTTTCTATTTTCTAAATGGCGGTTTAAGGGTATCTGATACCTAAATACATGAATCCAAACAGCACACAGACCAAACCGCCACGACATCACACTTTCAAATTAAAAATTCAACATTCAAAAATGAACCGCTCACCACCTCAAGCAACGAACCCACACGATGGCCTCGAAGCACAAGATCCCTCGATTCCTGCAATGCCTTGAACCATGGTCTATCTCGAATCACACCCAAGAAGACTAGAGAATCCGAAAACTGAATCACCGACTAGCTTCACCGGCGTTCATCATCACCGTTATAGTGGAAGGAGTTCTCGAAATCACTCATGCCTACATCCAAAAACCAGATCGCCATCATCACCATCTGAAGCGGACAACAAAAAGAAATCAACCACAAACAGAAACTCAACCATCATACCACCATGCCAGAGAGAATTAAAAGCAGTAGATTCAAAACAAAAGCAGTTAAATCAACACAAAGAAATCAAATACAGAATCCATCCGCAGCCTTGGATCAATGGACTCCATCAACGCATCATAATGGAACCATGTTCAAACAACATAATCATGAAACACATCTCCAAACCGATAACATGTTGTCAAACCAGAACCAAAATCCCATCACCGCCAACCTGATCTCTCGAGAAGACATGATTACCTGCTGACACACATAGCAGAGGGCGAGTAGAAATTCCACAAACCGCAAAAGTAGGGAACTCGGCCGCTGAGCCAGCACCATGCCACCAAGATGACCTATCCATCATATGGGAGTTGAGCGACGAACATGTCAACAGTGATATGAAATTCCGAGATGGCCGAGCCCATGAAGCACGCCACCGCAATAGGGGAACTGCCACCGCGATCTCTCCGAGCAAGGGGAGGATGAGCTGACCCGACCCGAGGAGGAAGGTGGCGGCGACGAGGAGAAAAGTAATCCAAATTTAATTATGAAATTACAATTTAAAAAATAAATTTTAAATTATCTAATAGAATTTATTTTTTTAATTTTAGTTTTAAAAAAAGGGCACCATTAAAAGGCGGCAAAACCTTCTTTCAAAAAAATATATCTTCTGTTCCTAAAATTGGATTTATTCTTATCTTATTCTTATCAAATCTATTGGATGAATTTAAATAAATTTTATTGAATATACTATATATAAATATAATTATAAGGTTAATAATATTCATTCCCACCGATTTAACAGTAGGGTGAAAATAATATTTTATTGTTTATTTGTGATGAGGGTTGTGTGAAACAAATGATATCAAAATGATTGTCAATAAAAAGAGAAGTATAATAAAATATTGGGTTGTTATGTAGAAGTTCTATACAGATAATATAACATGTGTAATCCCCAAATATTTCACTAAAGAGTTATCATTTTGCGAAGGACAACTCTGAAGTGTAAGCCCCATCCACATCATCACTGCTCTTTGATGCACCTGAGCATCTCAATGTGTAATATCCACACCACATCAACAAAGTTAAATCCTCTTCTAATAGGTATATAAAATCAGTAATCCCAATAAAATCCCTCATCTACGGTCCTTTCATGACTTGGGTATCCTTTATTCATAATGATAATGAACATGGACCAGTCTTGTCACACGACCTTAAAATGCAGAATTGAACTGCATGGGTATTTATCACTGTCACATAAACAGTGTACCTGGTATGCCTCCATGAGGTTCAATCCCCACTAGTGATAAATATAGGTGATCCCTCAAAAGTAAAACCCTCCTAGATCTGCCTCTATGGGGAATTTTGATCCATAAATTAGTAAACATTCATAGTTTGAAATCATTACATTACGAGAAACACCTCTCAGATCTACCTCCAAATGGATTTATTATCCATACATTAGAAATCATCCACAGTGTGACATCATCCCATTATGGGACACACCTCCTGGATCCACCTCCATGGGGTATTCTGATCCATTCATCTAGAAATCTTTACAGTTTTACCTCTTCCCATTATGAGACACACCACCTTGATTCACCTCCATGTGGCATTCTAGTTCATACATCAGAAATATGTCATGACGTGACATTTTTACTTTATGGGACACACCTCATAGATCCACCTCCATGGGCCATTTCCATCCATCAATTAGATAATCTTCTTGGTGTGATGTCTTTCCTCATAGATACACACCTCATTGATCCACCATATGAGGTTTTCTAATCAACAAAATCTGCCTCCCCAAGATGTTAAACTCATGACATGATCCATCTCAAGAAGATGTTTGGACCCATATGTGAAAGCTGCTAAACTCATCCAACCCATCCTATAATACATACATCATAATGAACATGGAATGACTGAGGTAAAAATCCTTGGAGTACATATGACACTGGAATCATTACCTCATGGTCGACACTGAATTACTTGTGTTACAAACCCTAATCTGCCTCAATAATATGATTTTCTATAAGGAAGAATACTAATAACCAATGCGCCAAAGGTCCATACCTTCACAACGATGAGCAACTTGACTACTCTACCAAATGAATGAGGATGCCCTATCTTGATGAAAGGATGTTAAGAAAGAATCTGTGTAATTAACAGAAATCCATATACAGATGAAAATGGTAATGAGTTCTATTATAATGACTTCAATCTATGAGGGAGGCCCATACTAGGTGACGATCTCCAAGGAGTAATCCATTGAAAGAGAAACTAGCATACCATAATGTCATTTAAATGAAGGTGTATACATCACCAATATATGTTATGATTGTCACCCGTACTTCGAAATAAGTAATGTGGGGTAAACATAAAACGAGCAGACATTAACATGCAGGATGTCCCCTAAATAAATCATTAGAAAAAAAATCATAACCCGGAAGTGAATATTTTTTCCACAACATGTTGACTAGTATCATTGATCTATTAACATATTTTTGTTCCTCTAAATTCAATTATTCAGTTATAGGTCGCACCAAGTAAATGTTGGGGCCATCATGAAACTAAAAATTAAATAAAGAAAGTTATCATTTGAGAATCCTTGGTCTGTGACATTATCAGCGTGGATCTTTCTCCTTATTCAAAATATTAGATGAAATTTTTGTATTGAGAATAAATTTCCATTTATATGTACTGATGAATGAATCCACATTACTTTATAGACTATGAATATATGAAATCATCCATCCAACACGAGCATATGCTAGAGTAGGGGAAACATTAATGCATAAATCCCACACAAAACCACCTTTTCCACAAAATCAACCATTACATTAGTGACTGGGTTCCCATGCCCCATATCACCCTATTAAATCAACAATAGAAAGGTGGTGGAAACCATCATACATCAGTGTGAAAGAGGGGTCATTCCCAAAAAGAACATGGCCCAACATGACATAGAGGATTTGGCACCTCACTGAAACCACCCCCTCAGGGGCTGAATAGGTAGAAACCCATCATCATTACAAGACCTAATCACTTCCGGAGACTCTCTCTAAAGAAATCTTGTGATTAAATCCCCTACATTGAGGATGTGTGGGATGAATGATTCACCATATATATGAATACTTCTTAAGATACAACAAGGAGGTCTCCCATAATGTCCCATCTTTCTTATTAATGACTAGTACCTTAATCCAAAGAGAAGGAGGACATAACCCATGTGTTTTTGGTCCTGTTCTAAACAACCTGACACTAATGATGAGGGAAGGAAACATCCCCATCTACCAATGGTTCATTCCATCAGATCACAATGACATGTGAGAAAGGGATCTATATTTAGCCAATTGTAATCGAGACATCATCCTCCCCACATGATAGTTGGTTTGACACTGTCAATCTCTTGAACCACCAACAACTCTTACGGGCCAACCTATGATGATGAGTTTCAATGTGGATATACTCCTCGTAACATCACCAACCAATGAATAGGTACTCCTCACTCTCAAAATCAGCATAAACGTCCTTTTAGTGCAAATATCAACCCAAAAATAGGTCCTCCCCACTCCAACATCGATAAAAGAAGTGCTCCTCTCCGCTTCATCAACAACAAGATGGAGGTCCACTCCATGCTATCACCTCAACCAACATCGTGGATGTCCCCATCCAAAAAAAGAGAAGGTATAACCCAAATTTTCAAAAACCATTATATACTTCATCTCTATATTCTAGTTCATCAAAATAGAGGTCCTCCCTAATTCAATTTTCACCAGCATGAAGGTCTACCTCCTGCTCCAACCAACTAGTACAGAGGTCCTCCACAATCTATTACATCACGTAAACATGGAGGTCCTCCACGTGTTAGTACATATCAATGTAGAGGTCCTCCCCACTTCAATAATAACCATTCCATAAGTCATCATCCTTCTGAAGACATACTCCAACCTGAAGAACCATCCCGGGGAATAAGGGAGAAGAAACACCACCATTTTATTAGGAATCCTAAGAATCTCTAGGTTTTCGTCACAATCATCATTATTTCTGATTCCAATGACGAAGATGAATTGGTTATGGATTTTACACCATGGTGTTTAATGTCTAGGGAAGGATCCCGATAGGTGAGATTCACTATCCCAGATGGTCAAATCCATATGATACCTAGATCCATCCACAAGTACTTGCAGGTGGAGGATGATTTGGCCCCTTTCAGGGCTCGTGGTGTAGTTTTATTCATCATCTATTATCTACATCTCTACATATACTAATGATAATAGATATGTATTATATTAAAGGTTGAATCCATCATATCGTGATATACCAAATGAGATTCCAATGACAACCTCAACCCTCGCACTAGTGGTGGTGATGGAAACCCAGTATTATAAGGATGCGATGATGTAGTTGGTGACACCATCAAGAGATACCCCAATATGCAGTGAACAAATGCCTCACATTTTTTCTCATCTAGGTTCTAAAAATCCACCAAGCCAAACCAAATTGGAACCACCACCTATTTCATAGCCAATTATGATCGATGTTCAGGCCGATATATTGAACGCCCCCTCCTATGAGTAAGAAATCCTTTGGGAGACTCTGGACACTGATCCATTTTCAGTGGTATTTTGGCCAAACACAACTTACATCATCTACATCCTACAGTCACTCAATGAGGTCTAAAATGTTTTTTCCAATAGGATCATTGGGAAATGATTCTACACCTCCATGATTTCAAGTTAGATTATCCAGAAAGATTAGGGAACCTCAATGAAATTAATCACCAGTGAAGAAGGGTTGAGTTACCTACACTCCCAATGGATCATCACCTTTCATCATATTGTTATTACTAGACCCTACAAAATAATTGATTCAAGATTATTATAGTGATCCAACAGATTATGGAAGAGGATTATCCACATGGGAAGTTTAGGGGTTGGGGATAGTGCACTAATATCCACCTTTTCCCTATTCTACATCATACTATCATACATATTGATTTTTAGGATTTCCCTCTAGGTATAGTTACATTAAACATGGTTTTTCACAAGCACTATAAGAACACTGGCACCAATATAGAGTTTTATAGGGAAAACCATTCATAGGGGAATTAAATTTCCAGAAAGACCCTCACATTGGGGTCCACACCTACCAATATTGGCAAGAAATCAGAACTGAGAATGCATGTGAGAATTTTTCTTCTCATAAAATTATCGACTACAATGAAGATAAGCAAGATACATCTGATAAATATGCGTTGGAACCAAAAATAGGGGTGATGAACACTATATCCTTCTTACGCAAAGATCTTGAAAAACACTATAATATCCTCACTGATTTAATGGCCATTCGATGCCTAGACTATAACGATGTCTGAAGAGATCCCATCTTTCCTTTAGTGGGACAATGAAAAGTCCTACTTGTCCTATTTCCCACATTCATGATCCATACAAATATGCATTAATACATATAAGAGGCATGATTTTATGTAAAAAATCAAGATATGAGTCATTGAACCCTCTATAGAAGTGTGATTACCCTCCTTGAGATTCAGGGCATGCCGCTTAATGTACCACCGAGCCTGCTTACTGAGTTGGCGATATTTTTAATAATGAAGTGGTTAGGAATCCATTTCATGATAGTTATCCTCACAAGGATGATTTTATAGCCTCCATCATTGCTCACCTCAAGGCCCAGGAGACACAATATATGTCCCTCCCACCAAATGGAATGCCAATCCTAGAAAAGTTGGATGACATCTGAGCACCCTCAGATTTTAGGAACCACTGATATGGCCCATTAAATGGTATGGTAGATCCATTAAATCACATGTGACACTTCATAATGAGGTGAAGAACCATTTTAGAAATCTCATATCAGTAAAAGGCCTCCATGATCTAGTGTTTCATCCAGATAGTGGAAGGACTTGCATTCATCTCGTAAAATCGGATGCCCGTAGGATCCAATGATGGTTGGGAAGATCTATGCAGACAATTCCTCTAACTGTTCTTCTCCTACACTCATAATATATGTAGTTCTGAACTCTTATGATGAATAAAGCTATCCAATCAGTGAGTCATACATTTTTCACCTAGTATATTTATTTTTAGGGCCAATAGGGGCCTATATAGCTTGAGAGGGGGGGTGAATCGGGGTATGGATATTCTTTTTCAATGTTCTTCCTGCCCCACTGGATCTTGACCAATTTATTACAATGGTCACTTTTTTTTCTCTTGTGAGATTATTATGATTATCTCTTTACTGGTTTGTCTGATGATGATTCTTTTAATGTAATACAGGGAAGCGAATAGGCAGACACAGAGATTTTTACTTGGATCACCCGCATTGGGCTACGTCCAAGGAGCATACAAAGGCGATGTGCCGTTGTACCAAATCCACTAAGGCTCATTGCCAATAATGTTCACAAGGTTTTGTCTAAAACACTTCTATGCCCAGACTCACTACCTTTAAAAGGTTTAGTGTCAGCTGACTGCTTTCCCAAGGGTCGCTCCCTGTTTCTCTCTCTTTGGCTCACTGCCGGTGGAGAGGATCAGCTTCTTTCTCTTCTTAAGCGCACTGCTATGGAAGGAAAACCACTCACAATTTATAGACCTGTAGGTCTCTTAATTTTCATGAAATAATGCATCTTCAACTGTTGATAGATGCTCTATTTAAGTCCAACATTCATCCATAGATGAATACCACTTTGCCTCTGACCACTGGGCAACTACCTCTGGAAAGTACCTTCGCAAAGCACCCTACTTCACAAGGCTTCCAATTTCGCGAAGCTCAAACAAGCCTTCACGAAGCTCCTGCATTTTCACGAAGCACTCTCGCGAAGCTTAATCCATTGCAGAGCAACTTCCCTCGCGAAGCTCACTGAGCCAACGCAGAGCTCACAACTTTCGTGGAGCTACAATTGCCGCCACGAATCTCCTCTTTCGCGAAGCACACTGGCACTACAAACCACCTTCTCAATACGAGAGCAAAATATTTTCTCTGAAAATTCTCTCTTCTTCTCTTGAGGGAGTCGGCCTCTATTTATAGGAGATTCCACCGACCTTCGAACTTTCCGCGTGAAGTCAATTCCACGTCATCTCAAATCGCGAAGCTCCGAAGTTTCCGCCGGAATTCTGTCCAAATCACGAAGCACCACGGCAATTTTCCATTCGCGGAGCTCGTCGTAATCATGGAGCATCTCGTAAATTACTTCGTGCCATCTCCGTGAAGCTCCCTCGCAATGCCCTTCATCACCGGGAATCTCCCTTACAAAGCCCTTCACCACCACGATGCGCTTCAGCCTCTATCGTTCGCGAAGCTTTGACGTAATCACGAAGCATCACTGCCTCCATTTTTCTGATCTTCACGATTTCCAAACCATGCATCCTATCTTCGTGAAATTCTTGTATTTTCCATATTAAATTATGATCTTCATGGAAATCCTATTTTCTCAATGCTCACCAAACTCCAAATTTTGGACCCCCAAAATTTGGCAAACACTGGGAAACGACGCCACCTTGTACTGCTATTTTGTACTGCCTTCAGACCGTCCTTTCCTTTTTCATCATTCTTTGACAACACGGATTGTCAACAACTTCTCAAGAACTCGACAATTCTCCATGGAAACCTACTTTGTCAACAAACACAATCAACCCAAAAATACTTCAATGTTACCGTGAGGGATTTTTGCCCAACATTTATTTTATATGTCATTTACTCAAGAGTACCTGCTAAATATAAGACTAGGAAATGTCAAAAATTTAATGGTCCTTACCCTCATCAATCATTCTTTTCCATGTTGATTCCATGATTTTTCTGACAAGGTGAACAACGTGGAAGAATATTTTTTAATAGGTTATGAAATAACGGCTATTAAATCATTCGAATCTAGTGAGAAGGTCTTCTATGGTAGAAATTATCGTCGACGTATAGGTAGAGGGTCTTGAGAAACCAGAGATTTTAGACCCTCTATTTAAATATCCTCACAAAGTTCCATATACCTACCATGCAAATACATTACTAGTGAAAAACGTACCATGGAGAACCTCACCCATCATAGAACTTCCAACTGACTCCTCTCCATGCACATCTCCATATGAAAAAATATGGATTAAGACCCTCATCTAGATTCAACCCCTCACTATGTCCAGACTCCTATAGTGACGTCCATAGATATGAGAAACCACAATTATTCATTTAAGGATTCATAAGTCTTGTTCTATTTAAACAGTTCCCTGGAGTATTGGATTAATAAGCTTCCAGAATGAAAGAGGCCCCAAGAAGTTAGACTCATTGATTGAACCCCCTATTTCCCTTACAACATGATATGTGAACATTACATCAATGTCTATTATGTGTTCAAGATTTAGAATTCGGAAAAAGTGGATAATATTCTATTCATATTGGGAAACATCTGGGCCTTGGTGGAACAAATCTCCCTCATTTCTGATAGGGAAATTATGGATCAGGTGAATGGAAGAATAATTTATGTAATGGGACTCATAAGTATAATGAATGGTTGGCATGTACACCAGTTTCTTGTTCCCATGGGGTCATTTTCTCCACATTTGATCAGCGTAAACCTCAAAAATTCATTGTTATTTCCCCATACTTAGCTTATGAATATACATTTCACCCTCTAAATCTTTGATGTTAGGGCATTGATAGAAGAAGGTAAACTATATCCCACCATCAATGATGAAACCATCCCGTAATCTCAAAATTTTCATTCCCCTAGATTTTGGAATCATACTTAGGTCTATCTAGCACTAGAATATCCCTATGATGAAGATAAAAATTATGTATTCATCAATTAAATCAAACTATTGGATCGCATAATGTTCTCAAATGATGATGGGTAGTACAAAAATCCCTAGAATGCCTTTGGCCAACACCATTGAATAAATGGTAAAAAAAATCAGCAAAATATGAACATGCTATTGTTTTGATTCGAGCCTTGAAATCTGTCCAGACTAGGGATTAAGTTTTTCATATATACCAAAATACACATTCCTCTCATCTCGCTCCATCAAACCCTTTTTTAGGTTCATCCTTGTTAACTCACTAAGAAGAGAAGTCGTGATTGCGTGTGGACCGACTGCATCAAGCCAATGATAAGCCTATGTCATTAAACAATATATGGATAGTTGTTTTAGTTGAGTTATCTACTAAACAAGAATATATTTCTAGTATAATATAAAACTCACCAACATAGATAAGGACATCTAGTGTGCCCCCATACAAGGAGCAACCCCATGAGGGTTGAAATTTGAGTTTAGTGCATAAGTACGATGTGATTAAGAACTTTGAAATAATACCTAAAAAAATATTGACCTTAAAATCCCTCCAATTATCAAAAGAGATGCTTGAGTCTCTTATAGAAACATTGAGGATCCCCCTCCAGTTCGATGTAGAGGTAGTAGCTTTTATGACCCACTATGCTGAGGTGTCCGAGCAAGACGAATGTCGAGATTCCATCTCATTCTTTGTGGAGGATTTGGGGTCCCTCATATAAGGGAAAATTATTTTATTGCACATCAAAGGCCAGATAAATGGAATGGATATCGGTCACTATATAGTCAAAATAGGTTTTAGTATGAACCTTATCCTGACTCTAAAACATCACAAGTTGGAGTAGAATGAAGAAGATGTTGCCCCTTCTGACAAGAAGATTTAGGGTTATGATTGGACAGAGAAGATAACGTGTTGTGTGATTTGGTTGATGGACTAGTTTTGTGGCTTGATAGAAAGTTCTGAAGTCATGGATGTCATTAATGATACCACCTAAAATGCGTTATTAGGTATGTCGTATCTTAATTTTCATGTTGTGGTTTCCTCCCCATATCGCCAAAAAACCCAGTAATTCCTAAAATATTTAAGTAGGGGTAATATAGGGTGATTTCTCCCCCTGTGACTCTTGTGAAACACACTGCCTAGATGCCAGCTATTACAAGACGGAGGGTATGCATGTTCTGACCAATAAGATTGACCACAAAACCATCTCGACCAACCCATGGTTAGACATAGATGATTCATTCATTGTCCTAATTCATTAGTTAGAGGCTACAATGATGGACCAAGGGATTTGATTTATCTTTTACAAAAGAAATGTTCTTCGCATGACTAAATGTGAGTATCTTCTAAATATTATGTCGTACTCTTACATAGGACATGTTCGGGTAGTACTAGAAGTCCCCACTCATGTAATGTACTGTGATGTTCGCCCCATGGAAAATATCTTACAAAATGGCCACCTATTCTATAGGGTTTTGTTGCACTAGATTTCTACCCATATACATTTCCTTAACATATAGAATAGACCTTGTATTTAATGTCCTAATATAAATTGATCAACAACCTATATGTCCATTTTCATAGCTATGTGTTAAAAACTAAGTGGGTATTTTGTATCCTCCCATGTAGAAAGTATTTTCCCCTTAGGACAGCTAACCGGAATGATCCTTCTCATACTGACCCTCCTTCCTTGTATGATGAATAGGATTTGGAAGAATATCCTTATACATTTTATGGGGATGTCTCCACCACCATCAATGAGTTGATTCAGGTTATCCTCTTAACTGAGGAAGATTAGATATTAATGTTGATTGGTGCATCAATTCCCCCAATGATGTAGCTGCAATATGATTCTTTCCTAATGTATCATCAATATGTATTTTCCAATAGATACGATGAGATTTTATGACTAGAACCTTTGGTCACCATTCACCACATTTTCCATAGAGTGTGACATAATGGGTTCAAAAATATTCCAAATAAAATTCATCCTTATCACGATATCATGGTTAAGGATGATCTTTATAAGATTATCAAAGCTATCATCATCAGGAAAGTTCAGTACCCTATGTGGCTAGCCAACATCATTACTGTAACACCCCAAGTAAATAAAGAATATGACATTTCATATTTATCCATATTTTTGAATAAAATATTTAAATGACTTTAAAGGGGACGCTATGCTCGATGGCGTACCCAACACGCAACAACGAGTTTCTTGGGAATCTTACATTGCACTCTAATAATAAAATAATATTATTTTAAATGGTAGTTAACATGTAGCCGTTGTAATGGAGGGAATGGATATAAATAACTAAAATATGATTATATATGTTTTTAAATGTTTTTACATTTATCCAATAAAGGATAGAGGCTTAAAATACGGAAAGAATTCAATTTTAGGCATATATGCCCTAGTTTTCACTAAAGGTTATCTTATCGCCTTTTGATGGCGAACCGTCATTAAATATAGTTTTGTTCACCCTTATACATTCTATTGGACCAAATAAATCTCTTCTTAAGAATCGGGACAACAAAATTTACTTTGTGTAAATTTTTGGTATCTTTCCGATAAAGTTCATTTTTTTAATGAATAGTGTAAAATGTTGTATTTTAATTCAAAACCTCTTTTCAATCTAATTTATTTATATGATTAGATTATCTTTTGAATTGGTTTTAAAGTTAAATTAGAAAATATTTTTACCATTAAATCCAATAGTGGTCGTTGGAATTAATTTCTCTTTGAAATCGGACTTAAACTAGTGTCAATCTTTTGATACTTATTGTTTCATAAAAACACGCTATTTGTCATTACAACGGGAATTAATTATTAAATTAATTAATGTGACTTATATGTTTTGAATTTTGTAAAACGGACTTCATTTTTGACTTCGTAATATCAAATATAGCTTAGGGTGAATTTTTGGTAATTTTCTGAAAAACTTCAATTTTTGATGAATAGTGAAATCACTAAGTGGTACTTATAAAGACTGATTTTCCGTTTAAATGAAATTTTCCCATCATTGTGTTTTGAATTTCAAAAATCCGACATACATGGTTGTCATTAAGAAGTAAAATGTGGTTCAATGAGATTAAAATAATTTTTTGGTGAATAGTAACTTATTAAGTTTTTAATCACGATTAGTGGTAATTAGTGTAGTTTAAGGTAAAAATAATGCTTTAATAAAATGAGATGAGATTGACACATGTCTTACCCTCATTGGTTGTATCATGGCCGACCAAGACAATCCATGGGTCAACTTGGGGACCCCATGGATCCACTTTGGTTGGGAAATGACATAAATAACATTTTATTTAATGTAAAAGTAAAAATGACACAAACATGGTATGTTTTACTAAAACAATTTTTACATGGGGTTATAAAGATCCGATTTTTTATTATAAATAGTCATTGGAAATCTGAAAAGATTTCCTACACCATAGTATTTTTTATAATTTTTAGACATTAAATAAATTAAATTATTTATGACATAATAATGATGCAACGATGACATCATTATTTGATGATATAAATAAAATGGAAAGATAATGTAAAATCTATGAACTACACATGTCCAAAACTTATTGGATGAGTGGATTTCTAAGCCTTATCACCTTATCCACGAATTATATCAATTTGGGACCTTTTGAAACCGAAACACATTTTCAAATAAAGTAATATTTCTTTACTTTCCAAAAGTGCCCCTCCTCTCCTCTTATAAAAGGCCCCCACCTCTACCTCATTTAACACACTCCTAAAGCCTTTGGCTCGGCCAACCCCTGCCCATTTACTCTCTCCACATCCCTATCCTCATCCTAGAGGATTCCCTTTTGGAAGAATCCTTTCAAAGGAAACCTTTAGGCTCAAATCAAAAGGAGTTACACTTTTAAAGGTAATTCATTCTCTCATGTTCATTTGTTTTATTTTACTTCTCCAACCCCTTAAACTCTTTTTATTTACTTATTTTGTAACAGCACCAGTATCTTCAATATACTAGGATGTTGTTATAAGATTTATTCGAGCTACACTCTCACACAACTACATCAAATGGTTAAAGAACATACGGTTTCCGTGGATGGTGAAATTCTGCCTCCCGAAACGATGATTGTTCAATACTCATTTAACACCTTCAAAGGTGGCCATTATGATGTCACTATTTTTATTTATGATATATAATATGTTTATGTTTTATTTATTCTTCTGTATTTTTTCATTTTTGTCTTACCTTTATGGCTTCCATTATGGGTATACGCGATATCTTCATTTAAGGAAGTGTGGACTACCGCCCCCTCAAAGTGATTTGATTCGTTAAATACCATATGTGGGATGTATAAAGGATGGAAATATGATATTATATATGATATTATACTGGAATTATAATATACCTTTATATCATTATTATTCCATTCTATAAAATACGAAATAGAAATGAAAGTAACGTTTATGCGTACGTACGGCTTACCGTCTCCATGAACGGTGCATTTCATTTCTTACCTCTAAATGATTATGTAATGTTATAAATGCATGCATGTACTGGATATATATGACATATATGATATCTACATAATGAATACAGTTCTGGATATAATAAACATTTGGCCACATGAACAACATGTAATTGTAAGAAGTCCACTTTCGACTTAAGAACCAAATATCGGCAAAACAAATATTATTAACATAAATGATTACATAATGTTTATGACATGGTAATAAGTGATATAAAAGGAATAATTAACTTGAAAAAGGTTCTTAATGAAGTATAAATTAACTCATGTTTATTATTCAGGATATTAAAGAACGATCGAGTCATGTCGGGCCCGAGGTAAGGGATCCTACTCCTCTCTTTCTTTTCAAGTACACACTTTTATTTCATTACTTTTAATGCTCATCTTTCTTGTTATTGGGATGAACTTTTATATTACACTTACTTTAATTTTTATGTTCATGTGATGAGAGACCCTATTCTCTCTCATCAATCCATTTTGGAAGTTTTGAGTGGCGCCGTTAGGCTGCCGAACTTTCGTAAGAGATTTAACCTATCTCTTTCTTTTTAAGTACTCTCCTTTATGTCACTTCTTTTAAGCTCCTCTTTGTAATATTGGGGGATGTTCTTTTATATTCCTATTTCTGTAAATATTATTTTAATGTTATGGGATACCCTATTTGATCTCATCAATCCATATTCGGAAGTTTTAAGTGGCGCCGTTAGGATGCCGAGTTTCCGTAAGAGATGTTTCATCTCACTTTTATTCCCGTGAGATTTATGCTACATTTGCCACAATTTCCTTTGAGTGTTTTATGTACTACCCATTATTACACTCCTTTTGTAATATAATTCCATTTATGGGTTTTTACATATTCATTGTATGACACTTCTTCAATGGGGTGTACTTTTCGAAAGATACCCAAGTCGGTAAGGGGACCTTTCACCCTCCTCTTTTTTAAAAGACTTCTTTTGTTGGGTCTTTTAATTTACATATTGTTATGTTGGGATATTTTCTCATATATCCTTATTGATGTAAGTTTTATGTCAAATTGATGAGATACACTTTTTATCTCTCATCAACTCATTTTGATGTGATGCCGTTAGGCTGTCAAGGGAACTTTTTAACCCAATTTCGATTTCTTTGGGTTCAACATGTAGTCCTTGAATATGTCATCCTTTAAATATGTGTGAATGAACTTTTATTGTTTTACACTTAATATCCACTTATATTGGGTGTATATATATTTGTCACACATATTTTTGAGATTTATTTGTCCTTAATTTAAGGATACCTTCTTTATAAGGGATTTCATCACATTTGACATTTCTATTGAGGGTTCATTGTTGTTATGCACCAATTCACTCTTATATGGTGTATATACTGTCCTTTGGAGTATTATATCATGAATCCTTTTATTCTCATGATATTATAAAGTTCTGAAAAAATGTTATTCCTCGATTATTGTATTCAAGTGTCTCTAATTTTGGTAAAACCCCTTTAACCAAAATATCATTTTAAATGTTTTAATTATTTGTTATTATTAATATCCATGTTTTCAAAATGGTTTTAAGGATTTATATGGATATTAATGGTTTAAAATGTTAAAATATTCAAGTTGGTATGGGACACTTTGATTCAAAATCACTTTATTAAATGTTTTAAATGGTTTTGGAAATGGTTTCTTTTTGAATGGGTTCATTATTTCAATATCCTAAAATGTTATATTGTGATTGAAATGTGGAAATTTTATGTTTCCTTTATTCATGTTTATGTGATACAATTATGTTATGGTTCTTGGGAATTGTTATGAAGAACGGGTGGTTCCGTGATAAACTAAGGGCGGGTGAGCCCGATATAGCTCTCCAATGCATTGGGTAACGCGAAGGAGTGAAACGTTAAGGTTTCTCCGAAGAGATTTAGGGAATATACTGTGATGGGTATTCCAAACGTAACCAAGAGGGTTACTCCCAACGTAAGAATGTTATGAATGCCTCAAGTTACCTTTATGTCTTATGTTTTCTATGATTTATTCATGATTTGATATGCCTATGTTTTATGGGTAAAGTATGATTTCATTCTTATGTATACATGTACTCATGTTTCCTTTCCATATCTATATATCCCTTGCTGAGCTTTTTATGCTCATCCCAAGTTTTTGAAATGTTTTTCACATGTCAAGGGAAGGGTACATGATGTGATGATAGTGTCAAGGATGTGTCAAGAAAGAATCCATGTTTTATTTTAAATATGTTTCCGTTGATGGGAAGAATGAATACTGTCTTTTATGTAACCACTTTGTTTAAATGTGGAATGTAATGCAAGTTTCATGATCTAATTCTCTAAAACTCTAAACCTGAAAAGATCCTCAATGTGTAATCTTGTAATAACTCAAGATTAAGTAAGGTTTAAGGCTGGGGCCTTATAGTTGGTTTCAAAGGTCGGTTTAGATATCTTTAGAGGTTAGGGTATTCTTTAAGCATAAGTGACATTACCATAATGGTTAGGATTTCAGAAAGAGTCATAGTTTTAGATAAAGTGAATGAGTAAGTGTATCTTAGTGTTTAACTTCTTCATAATACATGATGGTTTTTTTGATATACTCACACGGACATTTCTATTTTTAGTGAATGGATGGATCTAGCAGGCACTAAAGTGACAATTGGTTTGAAGGAAACTGTGGTGGTTCTCTGATTAAAAGACTCGATGAAATGGGTTATTCAATGAGGAATCGCTTGGCTGTCATAAACCAACTATAAAGGATTCATGATCAACCACTTCAACCTTGGTGAGTTCTCTAATGCATCATGTACGAGATGGACAACTCGATGTGGAATTTCAGGTAATAATTATTAAGGTAACAAGTAGGGTTTATATGATCCTTACTTTTGAGGTAATTATGGGTTATTATATGTTATGATGGAAAATGAAAGGAATGAGATAAACTTGAGGTTAAAATATGTTATGATTATTCTTTAAGATTTTATCTCATTTTTGGGAATTTTTTAAGAATTATATAGTTTTGGAAAAAGGACAACATGCAGGCGGTGTGACTACCCATCACGTCGGAAAAAGCTGCGGGAATCGAACCCACAACCAAAGTGCGACTAGTATTTATCGCCTACCACTGGACTACGTGAAGTCCCTGGTTAGTTTGGCTGATTCATTCTAGTTATATGATTTTATGAATTAAAGTAAGTTGATTTTGGGTTATTTATGAAAATGATTAACCTATCATGGAGGATATGTGATTAGGTTAATTACTTTTCAATACGAGACTTTAGGAGCAACTGATGTTGTTTGGAGATAAATGTTACGATTTAACTTGGAAGACTATGTGACTAAATCCTTCAAATATTTGGGTTTCAATTTTATATTGGTTTACTTTGAAGAATTTTATGGACAAATTGTTTATCGGATGATCCTTGTTGAACTTTGGGTTTTGTTTGAAAAAATTTGGAGATTAAGAATAGATTTTCTTTTTATAAAGGGTTATCCTTTTCTGGATTATCTGATCTTGTACTAGCCTGTTTGGTTTTGGTTAAAGTCTAAAGACATGTGAAGTATATATTTCTCTTTTGTGGATTAGGTGATTCTCTAGAAGTTGATTATAGTACTCTTAATGCGAACAAGTCTCCCTAAATACTTGTCTTTTGGAAAAAATATGAGTTTGATTAAGGAATCGAGTAAAAGTTGAAAGTCAACATGATATGTGATTATGTTTCCTTATCAATAAATTCCTCAATAAAAGGTAACTTAAAACAAAAATGTTGTCTATTAGCTTTTCCTACTGGGGAATCGAATACCGTTTAACCCATCACAAGTTTGTGATTTTCTCATTGTTAACTTTCTCCTAAACATGTTTTCTATCACTCTCCATCAGAACATGACCCTTTGTTTTTTCCTCCATGTCCATATTTTCATACTTGGAATCCTAGTATGGGTTAACTCGGGTGACCTTTGTACTTATCTCTCTTTATTTTAAAGTGTTTGTTTTAACGACTTTTGTTCCGATGTGGGACTTCCAAAGATGTTTCCAAGCGCAATTTTAAAATTGCGAGGACGCAATTCCCAAAAGGGGGGAAGGATGTAACACCCTAGGTAAATAAAGAATATGACATTTCATATTTATCCATATTTGTGAATAAAATATTTAAATGACTTTAAAGGGGACGCTATGCTCGATGGCGTACCCAACACGCAACAACGAGTTTCTTGGGAATCTTACGTTGCACTCTAATAAAAAAATAATATTATTTTAAATGGTAGTTAACATGTAGCCGTTTTAATGGAGGGAATGGATATAAATAACTAATATACGATTATATATGTTTTTAAATGTTTTTATATTTATCCAATAAAGGATAGAGGCTTAAAATACGGAAAGAATTCAATTTTAGGCATATATGCCCTAGTTTTCACTAAAGGTTAACTTATCGCCTTTTGATGGCGAACCGTCATTAAATATAGTTTTGTTCAACCTTATACATTCTATTGGACAAAATAAAGCTCTTCTTAAGAATCGGGACTTCAAAATTTACTTTGTGTAAATTTTTGGTATCTTTCCGATAAAGTTCATTTTTTTAATGAATAGTGTGAAATGTTGTATTTTAATTCAAAAAATCTTTTCAATCTAATTTATTTATATGATTAGATTATCTTTTGAATTGGTTTTAAAGTTAAATTAGAAAATATTTTTACCATTAAATCCAATAGTGGTTGTTGGAATTAATTTCTCTTTGAAATCGGACTTAAACTAGTGTCAATCTTTTAATACTTATTGTTTCATAAAAACATGCTATTTGTCATGACAACGGTAATTAATTATTAAATTAATTAATGTGACTTATATGTTTTGAATTTTGTACAACGGACTTCATTTTTGAATTCGTAATATCAAATATAGCTTAGGGTGAATTTTTGGTAATTTTCTGAAAAACTTCAATTTTTGATGAATAGTGAAATCACTAAGTGGTACTTATAAAGACTGATTTTCCGTTTAAATGAAATTTTGCCATCATTGTGTTTTGAATTTCAAAAATCCGACATATATGGTTGTCATTAAGAAGTAAAATGTGGTTCAATGAGATTAAAATAATTTGTTGGTGAATAGTAACTTATTAAGTTTTTAATCGCGATTAGTGGTAATTAGTGTAGTTTAAGGTAAAAATAATGCTTTAATAAATTGAGATGAGCCTGACACATGTCTTACCCTCATTGGTTGTATCATGGCCGACGAAGACAAGCCATGGGTCAACTTGGGGACCCAATGGATCCACTTTGGTTGGGAAATGACATAAATAACATTTTATTTAATGTAAAAGTAAAAATGACACAAACATGATATGTTTTACGAAAACAATTTTTACATGGGGTTATAAAGATCAGATTTTTTATTATAAATAGTCATTGGAAAGCGGAAAAGATTTCCTACACCATAGTATTTGTTTTATAATTTTTAGACATTAAATAAATTAAATTATTTATGACATAATAATGATGCAGCGATTACATCATTATTTGACGATTTAAATAAAATGGAAAGATAATGTAAAATCTATGAACTAAACATGTCCAAAACTTATTGGATGAGTGGATTTAGAAGCCTTATCACATTATCCACGAATTATATCAATGTGGGACCTTTTGAAACCGAAACACATTTTCAAATAAAGTAATATTTCTTTACTTTCCAAAAGTGCCTCTCCTCTCCTCTTATAAAAGGCCCCCACCTCTACCTCATTTAACACACTCCTCAAGCCTTTGGCTCGGCCATCCCTGCCCATTTACTCTCTCCACATACCTCTCCTCATCCTAGAGGATTCCCTTTGGGAAGAATCCTTTCAAAGAAAGCCTTTAGGCTCAAATCAAAAGGAGTTACACTTTTAAAGGTAATTCATTCTCTCATGTTCATTTGTTTTATTTTACTTCTCCAACCCCTTAAACTCTTTTTATTTACTTCTTTTGTAACAACACCAGTATCTTCAATATACTAGGATGTTGTTATAAGATTTATTCGAGCTACACTCTCACACAACTACATCAAATGGTTAAAGAACATACGGTTTTTGTGGATGGTGAAATTCTGCCTCCCGAAACGATGATTGTTCAATACTCATTTAACACCTTCAAAGGTGGCCATTATGATGTCACTATTTTTATATATGATATATAATATGTTTATGTTTTATTTATTCTTCTGTATTTTTTCATTTTTGTCTTACCTTTATGGCTTCCATTATGGGTATACGCGATATCTTCATTTAAGGAAATGCGGACTACCGCCCCCTCAAAGTGATTTGATTCGTTAAATACCATATGTGGGATGTATAAAGGATGGAAATATGATATTATATATGATATTATACTGGAATTATAATATACCTTTATATCATTATTATTCCATTCTATAAAATACGAAATAGAAATGAAAGTAGCGTTCATGCGTACGTACGGCTTACCGTCTCCATGAACGGTGCATTTCATTTCTTACCTCTAAATGATTATGTAATGTAATAAATGCATTAATGTACTGGATATATATGAAATATATGATATCTACATAATGAATATAGTTCTGGATATAATAAACATTTGGCCACATGAACAACATGTAATTGTAAGAAGTCCACTTTCGACTTAAGAACCAAATATCGGCAAAACAAATATTATTAACATAAATGATTACATAATGTTTATGACATGGTAATAAGTGATATAAAAGGAATAATGAACTTGAAAAAGGTTCTTAATGAAGTATAAATTAACTCAAGTTTATTATTCAGGAGATTAAAGAACGATCGTGTCAAGTCGGACCCGAGGTAAGGGATCCTACTCCTCTCTTTCTTTTCAAGTACACACTTTTATGTCATTCCTTTTAAAGCTCATATTTCTTGTTATTGGGATGATCTTTTATATTACACTTACTTTAATTTTTATGTTCATGTGATGAGAGACCCTATTCTCTCTCATCAATCCATTTTTGAAGTTTTGAGTGGCGCCGTTAGGCTGCCGAACTTTCGTAAGAGATCTAACCTCTCTCTTTCTTTTTAAGTACTCTCCTTTATGTAACTTCTTTTAAGCTCCTCTTTGTAATGTTGGGGGGATGTTATTTTATATTCCTATTTCTGTAAATTTTATTTTAATGTGATGGGATAACCTGTTTGATCTCATCAATCCATATTCGGAAGTTTTAAGTGGCGCCGTTAGGCTGCCGAGTTTCTGTAAGAGATGTTTCATCTCACTTTTATTCCCGTGAGATTTATGCTACATTTGCCACAATTTCCTTTGAGTGTTTTATGTACTACCCATTATTACACTCCTTTTGTAATATAATTCCATTTATGGGTTTTTACATATTCATTGTATGACACTTCTTCAATGGGGTGTACTTTTCGAAAGTTACCCAAGTCGGTAAGGGGACCTTTCACCCTCCTCTTTTTTAAAAGACTTCTTTTGTTGGGTATTATAATTTACATATTGTTATGTTGGGATATTTTCTCATATATACTTACTGATGTAAGTTTTATGTCCAATTGATGAGATACACTTTTTATCTCTCATCAACTCATTTTGATGTGATGTCGTTAGGCTGTCAAGGGAACTTTTTAACCCAATTTCGATTTCTTTGGGTTCAACATGTAGTCATTGAATATGTCATCCTTTAAATATGTGTGAACGAACTTTTATTATTTTACACTTAATATCCACTTATATTGGGTGTATATATATTTGTCACACATATTTTTGAGATTTATTTGTCCTTAATTTAAGGATACCTTCTTTATAAGGGATTTCATCACATTTGACATTTCTATTGAGGGTTCATTGTTGTTATTCACCAATTCACTCTGATATGGTGTATATACTGTCCTTTGGAGTATTATATCATGAATCCTTTTATTCTCATGATATCATAATGTTCTGACTAAATGTTATTCCTCGATTATTGTATTCAAGTGTCTCTAATTTTGGTAAAACCCCTTTAACCAAAATATCGTTTTAAATGTTTTAATTATTTGTTTTTATTAATATCCATGTTTTCAAAATGGTTTTAAGGATTTATATGGATATTAATGGTTTAAAATGTTAAAAGCTTCAAGGTGGTATGGGACACTTTGATTCAAAATCTCTTTATTAAATGTTTTAAATGGTTTTGGAAATGGTTTCTTTTTGAATGGGTTCATTATTTCAATATCCTAAAATGTTATATTGTGATTGAAATGTGGAAATGTTATGTTTCCTTTATTCATGTTTATGTGATACAATTATGTTATGGTTCTTGGGCATTGTTATGAAGAACGGGTGGTTCCGTGATAAACTAAGGGCGGGTGAGCCCGATATAGCTCTCCAATGCATTGGGTAACGCGAAGCAGTGAAACGTTAAGGTTTCTCCGAAGAGATTTAGGGAATATACTGTGATGGGTATTTCAAACGTAACCAAGAGGGTTACTCCCTACGTAAGAATGTTATGAATGCCTCAAGTTACCTTTATGTCTTATGTTTTCTATGATTTATTCATGATTTGATATGCCTATGTTTTATGGGTAAAGTATGATTTCATTCTTATGTATACATGTACTCATGTTTCCTTTACATATCTATATATCCCTTGCTGAGCTTTTTATGCTCATCCCAAGTTTTTGAAATGTTTTTCACAGGTCAAGGGAAGGGTACATGATGTGATGATAGTGTCAAGGATGTGTCAAGAAAGAATCCATGTATTATTTTAAATATGTTTCCGTTGATGGGAAGAATGAATACTGTCTTTTATGTAACCACTTTGTTTAAATGTGGAATGTAATGCAAGTTTCATGATCTAATTCTCTAAAACTCTAAACCTGAAAAGATCCTCAATGTGTAATCTTGTAATAACTCAAGATTATGTAAGGTTTAAGGCTGGGGCCTTATAATTACACTCATGAATATTAATTGGATTAATATAGTCTTTATCAAATTTTGAGACCTAAAACTTCATTTTATAAATGATAATTTTCCACTACCAATCATAGGTATTTTTGATGATGTTATAGCTAGGTTCCAAGCTCCCTCTTTCATTGATGGATACTTCAGTTACAATCAGACCTAGGTGGCCCTTGAGGATGATGAGTCTACCTCCTTCAGGGTGCTTCTAGGGACCTTTTTCTAATATATAATTTCTATTGTATTAAAACAATTTGGGTCCACTTATCTACATGCCATGAACTCAATTTTTAAATAGACTCTTAGAACATTGGTGGAATGCAATGTGGATGACTAGGTGGTCAAATCCCACCAACATGAAGACCATCTCAAGGATCATGAGAAGGTGTTTCAATTTCATTTCTCTCAACAGTTTAGGACAAACCCTTAAAAGTGTGCCTTTAGGGTTACATCTATAATGTTTCTTGGCTTTATCATTAATAACATAGGCATTGAGATCATTCTAGAGAAGATAAAAACAATCATCCAAATGGCATACCCAAGCATCCATTGAGAGGTGTAGGGCCTCAAATGCGACATAGACTACACATAATGGTTTATAAAATAATTTTACATTAAGAGTAATCCCTTTTCAAGGATCGTTAATAATGTAATCATTTACCAGTTGGATGGATTGTGCCATCCCGCATTTTAAAAAATCTAGTAGTATCTTCTACAATATCTAGTTCTGATGTCGCCCGTCATAGGGAATCTTTTGGTCCTTTAAAAGAAATAATATGAATGATACCTCAGTTACCATATCACCCAAAATAAAAATTATGTAAGAGAGAATAGTTTATACAATCTCAATCACATGCTCCTTGATACAAAGACCATAAAATCATCTATCAAGAAGAGTTTTCTTTCATTGTTATGTATAGTCTAGAAATTGTGACATTATCTGAAGCATCATGATATACAGATGGTGTCCCTAGTGGACCCCCTAAAATATTTCCTAAATTTTTCAGGTTGTTGTAAATATTTGAATACTGGGTGGTAATCCCTAAAAATTTCACTATATCTTTCATTCCAGAGAAAACAGTCAAGGGTCAGGCATTGGCAGATTTCTCGAGATCCCATCTGGCCTCTAAATAATTTCCCCCATATCTCAACTTCTTGGATGAGGCCATCATCTCAGTGGACCAAGCTATGTTATATTGGTAAATACAATCCAATGGTACCTTGATATAGATAATATTTTTTTCATTTTTCATCTATTTCTATTTTTTAAACCCTTCCAATTTATCAATTTCAGTTTATTTGCATGAATTTTGGATTTTCTGTGTTTTTAAGATAAAATGTGAAAATTTATATATTATGGAATTTCAATATATTATAATCAAAATGGTATTTTGGGAATAAATTTTCAAATATTATTCAATTTTATGTGATTCTTTTTTTAGGATTTCATCATTTATGGGTTTCATCACTGGATTCTATACCAAGAGTTGATTCAAAATCTAGAAGACAGAAAAAAATTACATGTTGGAAAATTATTTGAGCAAGTATAGTGAACCACACCTCTAAAAATAATCTATTAGCCTAGTAAAACACCTTCAATTTATGTGATTATAAGTTTAATTTATATAGGAATAACATGCACATTTCACCGATAAATTATAGGGATTTTACTCTCATTAAGGTATCTATTGGATGCTGAAGATTGAAGGAAATGTTTTGAAATTCTATACCAGAAAAAGGCATTCTCATTAATAATTTCCTAAAATCCTCAATATGAGTCCCATAAATGTACAATTTAGGGGTAGATAAAAACTCAATTGGGAAAAACCTATAAGATGGTCCCTTTAGGTGATTTGAAGTTAAGGTGGACCAAACATGAGGAAATATTTAGAGGTCTGATCCTAGATGAGAAAAAATTGCACTTGTTTCTTTTCTTCTTTATTTTTATTGTTATTGTTTTTACATTAATTTTATTTAAAATGTAATTTTAATTTATTTTCATCTATATACAATATAATTCATGAATGTTTTTACATTTGTGTCTTCTTCACCCATCCACCCTATTTTTTTATTTTCTGATTTCAAGTGTATTTTTTTCTTCGTCTTATTTCCTCATCCTGGCTATTTTTATTATATTATATTATTTTCTTTTTATTCCATACACCATGACCTCTTACCCTAAACAATTATGGGATACCCTGAGGGTTTTCCTGTAGATGTTAAGTGGAAATTTCATTTATTTTATGCCTATATTATTATTTTTTATTATGTTTTTGATGAGAAAGAGAGATGTGAATGGGTGTAGCGATGGTTCACCACGACACTAATGTCAAAATATTTTCTGTTATTTTATTAATTTTATTTACTCCATTATATTGGATACCATCAATTCATATGATAGATTTGAGCCTTTTAGTGGATGAAATGGCATACGGTGGAGCCCAGTCTTGGTAAATGTCACACTCTTAATCGAGGTGTTCCATCAACCTTGATTATTGGTGGTGGAATTGAGATTTCTAAATCTAATTGAGTATTTCACAAAAATAAATAAATTAATATTAAAAAATGAATGAGATATCAAAATTTAATTATCAATGTTATTATAAACACCAACAATGAGAATCATGGAAACACTGATCCCAACCATAAAAGCCAAGTCCATTCATTACTAATCAAATTCATTCATTTCATGTTAGTTTCATATAGTTTTTTATTTTTATTTATTTTATTAAATTGTATTTATTTAAAAAAAGTATAACTTAGAATTACTTATTTACTGAATTATATTATAGAGGAGAAAAAACTGAGAAAGCTCCTTAAATGAGATGACCCTACAAATCCATTGTGCTATGCTATAAAAACATAAAAAAAATTTCTATGACCTAAAACATTCATGTTTAATTCCTCTTGGTGCCCAACCGATATAAGGATTAATGATACCATTATCAACATGTAGTCAAGGGGTTCTTCTTCCCCACTTTTTCAAATGATGTTCTTCCAAACTCATTACAACTATCAGAAGGCTCATCCAACATTAAAAGTAGAGTATCATGCTCTCATTATTGGTCTCATGCTAGCCCTTGATATTGATGTCCCCCACATTCATGTGAATTGAAAATATAATCTAATCATGAAAACTATTAATGGTGATGCCATTTTTATAAATGATGAGATTTTGTCCCTGTCTGAGAGAACTCTGTAGCTAATGGCCCAATTCCATTCTCAGTCGTATGTGAATCATGTCCCTTGGTCACAGAATGGCCATGACGAAGCCCTAGCTAGTTTATCCACCTATCTCAATGAAAATTACCATGATTATTTATTTAGTCATGCATAGAATCATATATCCGTTTCCCCTATAATTACAAAGGAAGATTACATAAAACATGTAAACCAGCTTATTATCAGTACTTCTATATCAGGAACTTTGGTTCCCCCTGTGTTTGAAAGAAACCTATTGTTGGAAGAATCCTTTTTTCGAGTACCTATTGGGTGACATTCCCCTATAAGATCGATATAAGAATAAGATAATTTATTATCATGTGGCGAAGCTCATCCTATGAAGTGAACCGATATTTGAATTAACCCTCTATAGATGAGGGTTTCATCTAATTATCCTGAATTTCATCTTAGGTAATGAGATTCCCTAGGTTAAGATTGAATTTCATATTGGGCCCTCTAGTGCTCATTATGTAGGTTTGAAGCTCTATCACCAAATTTGATGGATGGGATATTTGTATCCCACCATAGACCATGACGGTATTGATATTTCTAAGATGTGTCACCCAGGATAGATCCATTCCAATTTTATGCATTGACTTCAAGATCAACTACACACCACTATATATTCTTTCCACATTTTAGTTTGGAGAGTCAATGTTGTGGTCCAATTACCTCCTGTGACACCCTATCTGTGTAGGTTCATTATGACCAAGAAATTTGTTTCCTCTGAGTAGGATGAAGATATTCCAATCAAGGAATTCAAGGCTAAATCCATGATAGAATTTGTCAGATCTGACATCATCCCCTAATTATGAGTCCATTAATCCACTCTCACCAACCATGAAACCATCATTCGGGATACTTAACTAATGAGATTATTCGATGAGTTCAATATTCTATAAAACCATACTTCCCACTATCATGAATAGTAAAATGTATATATCAAGGGAATCAATAATACTAAATCTAAATTTTTTAGAATTTGGTGGTACATAATAAGAAAATTTGGCTGGACAATCACCCCAACACCCTCTGGGCCTACTATATAATGACATGGAATTCTACCAAATTTACCCCATATTCCCTAGTGTATAGAACATAATAAGTCCTATATATTTAGGTTTATTTTCCATCACTCCAAACTACTATCTAAGACCTATTAATTATTGAAAAAAATATCAGAAGTCTTTCCAACAGATTTGGGATCCCTCAAATTGAACATGCTTTATGTATTACACTGTATCATTTTTGACCTGAATGCCACAGAACAGTTCATCAAGACCAGTTGGCCACATTTCCTAAAGCTCATCTATCTAAATCAAAGTGGTTGTCGGCTAATAGTGAGGGACTTGGGTGTGTCATGGGGAGACTATTCCCTCTTACAAAAGTGTAACACAGTGGTAGAAAACATAAATCTCAATAATTGAAGCAATATAACAATGAATAGGATTTGGTAATAGACACTAGATACACTATAGTAATAACCCAACATTGAATAATGATAATATAAACATCTAGGAGGCATGTATATATAAAATACAGAAATAATCACATAAACAATGATGATATGGTCATTTTCCCAAAACGAATCCAAAACAGGTATACAGAAAATGGTACAATATGTGTATCCAAATACCTAAAACAAATTAATGACATATACCAATCTGGAATCATGATCCTTATCTAGGTCATGTTCTCCCCCTCTCCTATGCAGAAATAAAAAACCAATAGTAGGGCACTTTCCCTTTTCCATACATACAGTCAAGTAATATTCTCAGGTACAAAAGGAGACCTGAGTAACATGTGCGATAAAATCAAAGTAGGCCGCTGCCAAGAGTGTATAATTCCATCAAATTAGTGAATATATAATAATAATTTTATACATGAAGAAATAGAATATCTAAAAGAAGTGATATATGTAAACATCCCATAAATATATAGAATCACAAAAACAGTCATCTGATTATACCAGTATTAGCCTTAGCTGAAAGTCTCTAAATAAATAGTTAATCATGTATCATTTAATAAATATGTATTGGGACCTGGAATGTCTCCTAATGTCCCATGTAAAAATATATGATCAAGATTTCCCTAACTGGGGCATCAATAAGGTATAATACCCTAGAAGAATCAAAGCTTGTGTTTTGTCGTGACAGACGTGTCTTATTAATCAAATAATTAATTATTCAATTAGAAACATATGCCCGTCATTAGAATTCATGGCATCCCTGTACCCATAATATAAACAAATCACCCTAAAATATCATCCATGGAGATACGCTTTAGAACACATATATTGCTCTAGATGTGGTATTATATCATTGTCGCTTGAGTTCATCCTTGGAATTCCACTAATGGAGACAATGTCTAAGTCCAGATATATATAGAATCATACCACAGACTACAACATTGAAATTATATAAGAATTTAATGTATGACTTCATTATATGCTGATATTCCCTTTGATTCTGTTCTTGGTAGATCACTAGGGAGTGGAAGTATCACACCAGTGTGTATAAGGTAGTAGACAAATGATTCTATCCAAGCTGTTCATATATGAACCCATATTTCACCCGAGGATGTTAATAAAAATTTAAACAATATCATTTAATTATTTCAAAGTTCATCACCATGATTATTCCTATTAATCCTAACCTCATAAGGTGGATACAGGGAATAGATATTCATAAATGACTTATCCACTAAATTATCTAACATGCGATTTTTTTTATAAGAATAAACTCATTCCAATGAAATCAAATACATTTTCATATAATAGAAACACGGACTTACATTCCCTTAATTTAATCAATTGTTATTAAAAAATTTATTAATCATTTAACATCCTATTAAAGGGGTAATGTCACACTTTAAAAGTGATAAATTTTTATTCTAGCCATGGTGGTCCAATTAATTAATCATCCCAACAAAGAGGTGGTTTGTATTCAAGGACCATAACCTTTTGACATTTATTAATGGGTCTATTTGTTTTCATAGGTCATATTTATCCATTTTAATTAAAGAATAAATTCCATTTCCTGGGCACCTGATTAGACACTAAATGTGGATAATATTCATTGTTAATATACATAATATTCATGTTATTTATTATTCATAAACACCATTTTAGTGCATTTTACACTTTGAACATCATTTCACATTATGATTGTAATACCTTCTTAAAATGCACTATTATGTGGCACATTTTTTAACATCATTTGAAGTACCGAATGATTCATATGATTTTACATATTTTATTTTGATATTTTTGGAAATAGATCTAAACTCCAATATGAACATTTTTCATTCAGGGATCAATGGAGAATTCATGGAAGAATATGGGGATATTTTGTGATAAAAGGAAGCAATTCTAGAGAAGGCAGATTGGACACCAGCCCACTGATGAGCCAGTGGGGCACAACATACAGGCCCAATTAATCCCAACTTTCCTCTGATGCTATAAGACATGTATAGGAAGAAATACTTCTTCAGTATACAATGCTAATTACACCTCCATGGTGTCCATTTAGGCGGCCCAAGTTAGAAATAAAATTCTGGGCCAGATTTTTCGGCCCAGAAAAACATCCCACCAATTTAACCGTATCTCGAAAAAAATACCTTCTTTTTGGCTGATAGTTTACAGGAAGTTAGGGGACATCCGGAGATTAATTTAAGTCTTCTATGGAAGACCCATATTCGGCCATCTATAAGGTGTTTCAAGCACGTCGGTTCGGTGCATGAAAGAAGGATGCATTTTCGGGTCAAGGGTGGAAAGTCTTCTTTCCACAAACTTTCCACCACCGTATACCTACCATACTCAATTGGGATGACTTGTACTATTGGAGGGTCGACCCAAGGGCTCAAAAATTCCTATTTAAGGCCATGGTGTTTGAGGATTTGGGAATCTGTGGTGCTTGATTTCATTGTAGTGTTATGATGCCGCTTTGTGTTTGTAATCGCATTTCTTTCTCATGTAAGTTGTTTAATTCACCTTAGTTTCTTAATAAAAGATCTTCTTCTCTTATTATTCTATTATACTCCTTATCACTTTGATACAGTTGGATCAAGGTGTGAACTTGTTCATACCAAACCTTGTGATATTTATCACACAACGGAGGAGTGATCTTTTTTTATTGTTGTTTTTACTTCTTCAATTCCACCTTTGTAAGTCTACTTCCCGCTTCCGTTGAAGACATGTCATCAATGGAGGGATAACTCTTTTATGGGTTGATCCAAGTGAGTATCAAGGGGCTGGATTGGATGTTATTTATCACTCTATTAATGGAAAATCACTTCTTTTAAATGATATTTTTATTTGATGATTTTAAAACATCTTCATCCTTATTGAATTTAAGGTCACACATTCAAGTACTAATACGAACCTCTGCCTTGGAGTGCTAAAAACTTTGATCCTTCAAGTGTATAGGTTATTAGTTTTAGGGTTTGTAGGCATTAAAATAGTAAGTGATGATTTCGTTTGATCTTCTTAAATGAATCCATCTCAATTATAAGAAATTGAAATCATTAAAAAAGTAATTCATCCAATCCACCCCGAGCGATAACCTAGGATCAACTCATTCTTTTAAATTGAATTAACTTAAATCTATTAGTTATCCTTTAAACCCATCTAAAATCAACCCAAATATGTCCACTTCATATCCAAAAACAATCCTTAGCATGTGCGTGTCTATAGGTTACTTCTTAGGTCTCTGTGGATTCAATAACCCAAGCTAGACTACAAGGACCGTTCTACCTTCATCTCTTGGGTAAATTTGAGCGAGAATCAAATTTTGGCGCCATTGTCGGGGACCTTAGTAAGTTATCATAGACACTATCATCCTTTTTTTCATCCTACTTCTCTTTTCTCACCCCTCACTCCTATGGATGTGAATTTTGAACAAGTCCAAACATGGGAAATGTATCCCTACATTGATCACCCAACCCCATGTATAATGTACAATGATCATCCTAATTCCTACTTGTGGGATCATCAACAAACTACTGAACCAAAATGTTTTTATGCATATGATCCACAATATATTCCAACCTATAATGAGTTTCAATCCCCACAAATCCAATCTGACCATCCTCCTATGGAATTCCAACAACATAGTTATCCTCTTAGAATAGACCATCTGTCTCAACCCCTTATCCATCTCGATCCACAACCATTACTTGAAAAATTGATTCAAAAAATGGAGATAATGAATTTTGAGGTTTCATCATTGAGGTTAGAAATACAAATCATTAAAACTTGTGAGGAACCCATCCCTACACAAACTATCCCTTCCAAAACCTTATGTGAAGTGTCTCGTTTCCCACACACCTCTCTTAAATTTATTGAAGAACCAACCTTTGGAATTGGGATAGATGAAAAGGACCAAGTAATTACAGAAGGGTCTCTAAATCATGAAGAAATTGACTTTTTGGATTCAAAAGAGGAGAATTTGACATCATGGATTGAGTCTCATAAGTATAACTCCTTTGATAAATATTCAAAAACACCAACCATTGAACCATTGAGAGAAATCACAAACATTGAGTCCATACCCATTCCTAAAATTGATCTTTCCAATTTCATGGTTGAATCTTCTATTCAAAAGGAACCAATTCTGTTGAGAAATTTTGAAAATGAAATTGTGTTTGATTCAAAGTCCCAACCTATGTCTAGAAGTGTTAACCTACCTAAACATGAACAAAAGGACTTTCCATCCACACTTAAGTTTCCATTCATTGGTGATAGCCAAAAACTTCCAGTTTTCACCATTTCTTATCTTGGAACCAATAAAGAGGTAATGATTCTTAATGTCTTAGAAAATACTACAAAAGAAATTGAATCCATCATTTCTGATATTCCTTGGATTTTACCACTCATGTTAGAACATAGGTCTGTACAGGAAACAAATTCTAAAAATAGAATCAATCTCAACCAAGTTGAATTGGTGAAATATGTGGTCCTTAAAATGTTGAAAGTTGGTATTGGGTAAGTTTGGGGGGTTCAAGTCGACCTAACGGCATTAAACAAAGTGCTACATCGGAGGCAACCCATGGTTTTCAAGTTTCCTATCATTTTGTTGTTTTAATAAAATTTATATTTTAATTAATCATTTTTATATTTAAAAATAATAATAAAATGTTGACCTGTTCTTCTATTATGAGTATGGATGGGTATGAAAGGGGAGCACCATATTCATCTGTGTCACGTGGTGTGATCCGTGAGTAATGCCTTACCCAGAAATTTAAAACTAAGACAATGTATCATCAGTTTGTTTTATTTTAATGTTTTTATAGGTTAAAATAAAAAGAAAAAAAGAAAAATAAGAATATAATATATATATATATATACTCTTTTGTTTTGTTTGTTTGTTTTCCTTTTTCTACTAGGGAACTCTGCAAACGACATGGATATCAAAGGACTAAATTGGAGCAGCAAGAACTTCAAACTTCAACCACCAGGTGACTTCATTCCATGATCCTAATATTTCAATTTCCTTATTGAACTTCCCTTTTATTCCTCTACCCCCTTCTAAATTTTCTTTTCTTTAAAAACTGGGGATAGTGTTATTTTATGTTGGGGGGGAGATAAAATAAAAAATTATTTCCTGTCAAAAAAAATGAATGATTTGAAAAAAAATTGGGTAATTGGAAGGAAAAATTCCTTTAACTTTGAACATGGTAATACACATTGAAAACGTTGAAATTGAATATCAAATAATTTAGAATTCCCTGGTTCTGATTTTAATCCTTGTATAATTTCATGAGCATAGATTTTGGAAAGTGTGGCTGTCCAATGTGATATTTCATTGTTTATATTTTCATCCAAATAAAAAAAGATCACAATGCACATCCTTTGGACAGTGGGGTATTAGTTTTAGTTCATGGGGTCCCCTAAATAAATAGCATAGGTTTGGTGATCATTTTAGTTTAAAATGAGTATTCAAAAAAAATTGCACGTAAAGCAATGAAATGACATAATGTGTGGCTTTCGGCACATGGGGATCGTGACTCCATAGTTGTCTAACCCAGAGTTAGTAATTTTATCTCTATTTTTGGTAATTTGAATTTGTTTTTGACTGAGTTAACTCGAGATTATGCCCGAGTATGTGGGCTTCACTTGGGGCCCTATGTTCATTGAGCCTGGGAGTCATCGGCAAAGTCTCACTACAGGGGTTGACTCTTTTGAGTGCAATTTCAATTACCATGGAAAAATTGCAAAAAAAAACACAAAAAAAACAAAAAAAATTATACCAAAAAATGAATACTCATCTTAATATTGAAATTTGATTCCACCTAGCGCTTCCATAATTTCCCCCTTGAATAAAGATGAACCCCCATGTCTATTGTGATGCACAACACATCCGTATTCTTAATTGATATTGGATGAAATATGGAAATGAATTTGAAAAAAGGAATGGTCTTGGGATTGAGATCTTCTTATGAATCTATTTTGTATTAAAATATTTTTATGGGTTTCATGATTTTTTGGTATATGGGTTTCTAGTGATCATTGTGTATTAAAATGTTTTTGGAAAAAGGAAATTCGAATTTCAAATTGTTGAGATATATTTTGCTCGGGACTAGAAAAACTCAAGTTGGGGGGTGTGATTAGCCACTAAATGAGGATAATATTCATTGTTAATATACATAATATTCATGTTTTTTATTATTCATAAACACCATTTTAGTGCATTTTACTCTTTGAACATCATTTCACATTATGATTGTAAAACCTTCTTAAAATGCACTATTATGTGGAACATTTTTTAACATCATTTGAAGTACCCAATGATTCATATGATTATTCATATTTTATTTTGATATTTTTGGAAATTGATCTACACTCTAATATGAACATGTTTCATTTTGGGATCAATGGAGAATTCATGGAAGAAGATGGTGATATTTTGTGATAAAAGGAAGCAATTCTAGAGAAGGCAGATTGGACACCAGCCCACTGATGATACGGTGGGGCCCAACATACAGGCCCAATGAATCCACAATTTCGTGGGATGCTATAAGACATGTAGAGGAACAAATAACGCTTCAGGATAAAATGATAATTGTTCTTCCATGGTTTCCATTTAGGCGGTCCAAGTTAGAGATAAAATTCTGGGCCAGATTTTGCGACCCAGAAAAACATCCCACAAATTTAACCATATCTCGCCAAAAATAACTCCTTTTGGGCTGAGATTTTACAGGATGTTAGGGGATATCCGGAGATTAATTTAACTCATCTATGGAACACCCAAATTCGGCCATCTAGAAGGTGTTTCAAGCACATCTGTTCGGTGCATGAAAGTTGTATGCCTTTTCGGGTCAAGGGTGGAAAGTCTTCTTTCTACAAACGTTCCACCACCCTAGACCTACCATACTCAAGTGGGATGAGTTTTACTATTGGAGGGTCAACCCAAGGGCTCGAAAATTCCTATTTAAGGCAGTGGTGTTTGAGGATTTGGGAATCTTTGGTTCTTGGTTTCATTGTAGTGTTATGCTGCCGCTTTGTGTTTGTAATCGCATTTCTTTCTCATGTAAGTTGTTTAATTCACCTTAGTTTCTTAATAAAAGCTCTTCTTATCTTATTATTATGTTCTTATCCTTATCAATTTGATACCTTTTTTTCTAGGTGTGAACTTTTTCATACCCAACATTGTGATATTTATCACACAACGGAGGAGTGATCTTTTTTTGTTGTTGTTTTTACTTCTTTAATTCCACCTTTGTAAGTCTACTTCCCGCTTACGTTGAAGACATGTCATCAATAGAGGGATAACTCTTTTATGGGTTAATACAAGGGAGTAGCAAGGGGATAGATTGGATGTTATTTATCACTCTATTAATGGAAAATAACTTCTTTTAAATGAGATTTTTATTTGATGATTTTAAAACATCTTCATCGTTATTGAATTTAAGGTCACGCATTCAAGTACTAATACGAACCTCTACCTTGGAGTGCTCAAAAATTTGATCCTTCAAGTGTATAGGTGATTTGTATTAGGGTGTTTAGGCATTAAATAGGTAAGTGATGATTTCGTTTGATCTTCTTAAATGAATCCATCTCATTATAAGAAATTGAAATCATTAAAAAAGTAATTCATCCAATCCACCCCGAGCGATAACCTAGGATCAACTCATTCATTTAAATTGAATTCACTTAAATCTATTAGTTATCCTTTAATCCCATCTAAAATCAACCCAAAGTTGGCCAATTCATAGCCAAAAACAATCCTTAGAATGTGCGTCTTTATAGGTTACTTCTTAGGTCTCTGTGGATTCGATAACCCAAGCTAGACTACAAGGACAGTTCTACCTTCATCTCTTGGGTAAATTTGATCGATAATCAGCACCACTGAAGAAAATCTGGCACACGAAACAAAAAAAAATATATAAACACCTCAATATTAAGGTACGAGCATTAGACCACCTACTATAAGTCTGAAGTAGTGCGGTTGTCAAGTATTAGCTCTTAAATTGACTAAGATCTGTATAAAAAATGAAAGGATGGAAAAACAAAAAATATGGAATATTAGCTTTCAATAAAATATTTCATCCAATACCATGTCAACCTAAGAACAAAACAAAAATAATGGGACACTTACCAATTGAAATCCAATGTGATGATTGTTGCTGGAATTTGAGTACAGGTGGAGAATCAGTGGAAGAGCCTATGATTTGGATTAAAAGGGAGATCTCAAACCCCACAGATATCCAATGGGAGGATAAATTAAAATCTATTTAGGTTATAAGATAATTTAAATCAACACAATAATTTTTCATCAAAATAATGGGCCACATTATTTGACAAATCAGGAAATAATCGTGCACGCATCACTGTATGATGGGGTAGGTCGTACTGTCAGTTTTCATAATTTTACAATTAGTGAACAAACCATGTCTATATAATCCCACAATAAAATAATATAGATTCCCCTACATGAGCATGTGCCTCCATAAATATGGTTTCCAAAAACCTTGTGGTCTCCTAAATACCATAGTCTAGTCCCTCGTGCTTTAATTAAACCATATGGCTTGGGCCACACTGTTACTCCTAACTATATGACCCAACATTGTTTCTCCATGAGCTGGCTTCCAGGATTTGAACAAGACTCAGACACCCCCAAAACCATAATTACCTCAAAGGGTACACACATTTGGAAATAATTAGGTATTTAAATTAAAAATAACAAGATATTTACCTTCTATGAAGAACCGGGTTCTTATAAACTTCCCCTTTAAATAATTTTTTCCCAAAATATAACTTCTAAGTATGGTGATACATAATCTATGAATAAATCCTTAAACTGGGTTTATATATCAGCCTCCCCCTCCCAAGTCTAATCTCATGCATGGTCGTGCTACAAGAACACCAATAATATAGGAACTACCATCCTCAGAGATACTTTTTGATAAGACCTATATTAAGAATATGATTCTTCTAAAAAGAAACATCTAACTAAAACATAACCTCCCTAAGTAAAAAATAATGATATGGTTCTGAATGATAACAACAAAACTAAGATATGCGAAAGACATAATTAATGGCTCGATACCTCTTTTTTAATTGTAATTGATCAACTATTGTCATGACTCTCCCCAGAATCTCGATCATCCTAAAATATCATGGTTAGAGCTTTCCATATCTCATAATATTCCTATTTCGCAGCCTAGGGGAGACATGATAAAATACCTGATCCCTGACCTCAAACTCTTGAGGTCACTTATGGTGATCAACATAAAAAAAATTTAGAGACTATGAAGTATCAATCCATTTCATAGTCAACATAACCTGCTCCATAGTCTCCTGAATGATTGGAGGTCCATGCATAGCTGCACATCCTTTCTCTTACTTGCATAGGGGTAATCAGTATGACATAATGTATAAATACTTATATGTTGTGTAAAAACTCATTCTTTCCACACATTAACATCACATCACTTTTTTAGAATACATAATATCTCACATAGACAAATTCCCAAAGACCGTAAGAGTATATTTCCATTAGAAACAAGAATTTATAAACACTGGTAAATATGTGATATAAATTATAACCAAATAGTTTCTTCTCAAATTGAACCGTTAATAGACACATCAAACATTATACAAATTTTCATAACCTGTGGGAAAGGAAATATAAAAAGGGGCGCTCTCAGATTCTCAATAAGGGTAAAAAAGGGAGCCCTATAAACATAATTCACGAGCATTAGGATATCAGAATGTGATCATGAAAATAGAAGCTTATACCATGTTTATTAATGATCATAAAATTGATTCATGGAATAAATATTGGAATTTCATAAGAAATGAATCATAAGTGAATAAAGAACGTAATGCATGAAATGATAACATAGAATTAAGACATGGAATTTGTGGCAGTCAAAGAAGAATATAAAATGGTGTCCATATTATTCAAGTCTTCACTAACAAGTCAATATTAGTATCATCGGTTCACTCCCAATACCATCTTGGTAGTCATGGTTTACTCCCTTGACTATCTTTGTATTCAGGCTTCCCTCCCAATATCATCTTAGCATACAAAGTCCTTTGGGTAACCAAGTTCACTCCCCATTCCATCCATGTCAAACTCGTGATATATTAATCATTACCTAGTGAATTTTAGGGAGATATAGGTCACAACCATCACATAATGAAAACCATACATATTTTCTCTACATGAATATAAATCATTCATCATATTAGAACCCACTGGATGAATTGGATTTCATAAACATCATTCAATCATAAAATACCCATTGAAAAGAAATGGGTTTCATAAATATCATTCCATCATAAACATTAACCATTGTTTGAAAGAATGTGAATGGTATAATTTAATAATTACCCAATTAAAACATATTTAACAACATATAATTTTATCATAGATTCAATATAATTTTTATAGATCACATGAAATCAATTATCTGGGAAAATATCATATATTAATTGAAACATTTGTTCGTCTTAAAATTATACAAAATTTTAAAATAAATAATTTTCATTGGGAATTAAATTTTAATCTTACAAGGAAATCTACATGTAAATAAAGCATCATGAAAGAGGAAAAATCAATTCATTTTTATATATTTCAACTGAAAAAAATCTTCTCGTACTTTTGTTACAAAAGTCACAAATAACATCTTTTGGAAAATGAAAAATGATTCTGTTATAACAATATTGTGAAAAGTCATTAAATGGGTAAAAATGACTTATAAATCCATCGGCGAATATATTTTTTTGTGAAAACATTTTTATAAAACAGAGACATGGATGATAAATATTCCCCAGTGGAAACTTAAAACGAAAAAATCCCAAATACTGAAGATATTGTGAAAGAAATACACAATACATTGTAATTAGTATAATAATATGCCTTATGAGAGAAGGAAAAATATAATGATATGAAAATATCATAATATTCTTTATAAGAATCATAAATGTCGTTCAAGTCTATTATATACATAATGTATAAGAAATGAGTGGTCAATATAGCGTAAGTCTTGCTGAAATAAAATTAAGTAAACATATTTTATTACCTTATGTCTGACATCAATGGTATATAATAAAAACTCTAACAAAATGGTTTAAATAATGATACTAACTTATTTTAGAACTATAATTATATTTATAAAATAATATATGTATATATTATCACTGGTTTGTTAATAAAATTTCATTATTACTCTTCTTTTGGGTGTTAACTACTTCATTTTCCTATTCATATTTTGTCATATAAGTTCGAGGATCACGCACATAGGATATAATTATTTCATTTAAAGAATTATATTAAGATATTATATGACATATTTATTCATTATACACATTTTATTTATAATTATTTAATGATGATCATGGAAAAATGAATCACATAACGTAATGGAGGTGGTAGGTTGTACGTATGCATGAGAGATGATACCATTTCCTTAATTGTGAAATGGTAAGAAAGTGGGTGGCATATATATTGTTCCATAATATATAAAATTTTATGACCAACATATTAAATATTATTCCCATCATTATACCCATATATGTAATTTGTTCGTGAAAAACACTTTACACCACAGTGTGGAGACGTTTGGTCGCATTCACACACACGCGGTGATTTCAATTTACATAGGATGGATAAAAGGTGTAATATGGTTGTCACACAACCAAAATATCATCTCAGTATATATTTTATACCATATCTATTACTTTATAATGGATACAACACATGAATAGTAAGTATAGAATGGAATATTCTTGAGATAATCTGTAAAGAAGATTACATCTTCTTTAGTGAACCTCCTTTGGATCTCCTCTTATGGACACTTGGCTGGGTCTTGTGAGAAAACCATAACCACTATGATGGTTCTTGGCAAGTATATAAGGGATATTTTTAGTTTATGACTGATATTGAATGGTCAATGTTATATGAATAAGTGAGGGATGAGGTCCACTTTTTATAATGGAGGTGAGGGTCTGTTTTAGAATTTCGAAAAATATTAATTTATAATAAATTCAATCTCAATCCAAATACCACCAAAATGTCATGTATTGGAATATAATATTATTTAAGGATTCAATATCATCAAAAATAGATTTTATAAAAAAAATTCTATTTTTTAAACCACATCATTTGGATTAACCCTTAGTTAAACCAATTTTAATTTTACCAAAAGTAACAAATTTTTCAACATTAGAAGGATGTAATTTCTAATTATTTGGTATCAATTAGATCATAAAAGAGATTTTTATAACATATTAAAATATTATATTTTTTTATTTGAAAATATTTTAATAAACTTTATTTTGTTCAAATATAAATAATTTCAATTTTGAGACAATTCATTACTTGTATTTTTAATAATATCCTAACAATATGATATTTTCGATTAAACAATAATAAATTTTTTCAAGCATTCTAATTTCAACCATAAAAGTTTTGGATGAAATTAATGATATAAAATTTTGTTTATTTTAATATTTTGAATATCATTTATTTGATATTTCCATTACATAAACAATTATTTCATCATCAATATATAATCCGTTAATGTAGTTATTTATATAATAAAAATTTAAAATGAATGACAATGATAAAGAAAAAACATTTCCTTACAAATTAATATATATAGTCAATGATATCCATTATATAACCACATATTAAAATTTATTTAGTTAATAATAATGTGAGTTTGAAATATTCAACACTTCATTAAATATAATATAATATTTTTCATAGTTGTATACAAGTGGATTCAAAAGGATAATCATTTCTACACAAGTATTATTTTGGTTAATAAAACAATCCAATGAAGTTAAGAAATGTTTTAGGATAATTTGATAATATTTATGACATTATGTTTTACCCTTAATTTTCTGATATATCTTTTACCATGTAAATAAAAAATTTCCAAACTTACTATTCGTTATGCCAAAAATTAAAATAAATATATTTAAATACTTCATAACTAATTATTCCAAATATGGAATCAATTATTTTAAATTTTAAACATATAAGGTATAAAAAATAATTTAAAATTATTCCCAGTGATGGGGTGAGAAAACTGTTATTAATGTTTAAAATATGCAAAAGATCAAATTGTATATATATTTAAATTCAATGTAAAATTTATTCCAAGGTCCTAAATTATATTAAGTGACGAAACATTTATCATATTATAAATTAAAACCAATAAAAATTGAAAATTTGAACAATAAATTATTTAGACGAAAAAAGATGTTTTTAATTAAAATTTAGTATTTTTTACAGTTCATAAAAACATTGAAATTGTCATAAAAAATCAACCAATGTAATTTTACCTATACATATTAATCAAAAGAGGATTAGTTTTTGGAAAATTAATATATAAAAGTATAAAAAAATATTTAAAATGAGTTCTCCATTAAAAGGTGATAAAATTATCCTTTGGAAGAATATAGGTTTTTATGAATAAAATTAGGTGGGTTCTTATCTAATACCTATAAAATCGATTTGATGAATATAAATAATATTTTATTGAATAAATAACATATATATTTCATTAATATCATTCACTAGTTTGTATTAATATAATTTATTAATACAAAATGAATTTGGGAAGATAAAAAAAATTGTTATATTCAATTGATATCTATTTCCATTTCAAATTAAATTGTATAAATGAATTAATCTTATATAACATATATTTTCATAAGATAGTTAATATTATTCATAATAACTAATTTAATTTGAAGGTTGTTATCTTATTTAAATAATAATAAAATATTATTTTATAGAAACATAGTGTTACATGTAATGAAAGATAAAGAGGTGTTGTGTGTAGCACAATCGTAACAAAATGTAACGTACAACACAAGACATTAGAGAAATTTAATTTATTATTAAAAAGTATAATAAAAATCAAGATTCCACATTCAACCCCCTTGTAATGAAATTTTTCATCAAAATTCTTCATTCTGATATGAACAAATGAGGATATTTCTTCCTCATAATATTCCCAATTTCCCGCGTAGCATCCTCTCATGGGTGGTTTCTGCACAAATCATTGACTAGGTGAGTGGTCTTGTTTTGTAGAAAATTTTTTGTATGATCAAGAATTTCAACTGGTTTATCCTCATATAGATGATCATTCTCTAGTAGTATTATCTCTGACTTCAGTACATTAGAAGGGTGAGGTATGAAATTTTTGAGGAGAGACATAGGAAACACATCATGTTCTTGAGAGATATTTTGATGAAGTTCCAAGTGATTCACTACCTTCCAGGTGTAGTAAATAATTTCAAAGGGAAAAATATACCTAAGGAATGGTTTCTATTTCTTTAAAAACCTCATAACCTTATTCTGTGGAGAAATTCATAAAAACACATTCTCACCAAATTCAAATTCTAGATCACACTATCCATTATAAGCATTGATTTTCTACCAAATTTGTTCTTCCTAGATATGTTCCACAATGGATCTATCCTTCCCATCCATCTCCTCAGTGATATTAGGTTACAATATATTTCATTCTCCAATAACATCCTAACATGTTAGAGCTCTACATTTATTTCCATAGAGGTCTTCATAAGTAACCTTTTGAATGACAGAGTGAATGATACTGTTGTAAAAAACTGAACTAGAGGAAGGTGTTGATACCAACCACCTTTAAAATCCATTGAATATGATATCACCATATCCTATAGGTTTTGAAGTATTCTTTAATAATGAATACACCTATGAGGACTATAATTTGTGATGAAACTCAATTTTGTATTATGTTCTTCCTAAATACTTAACCGAAATTTTGTGGTAATACTCGGGTCTTAGTTAGATACAATGGAATTTGTTACTCCATGAAAACTTACCACTCTTTAATGAATATCATGGAATTTTTAACGAGAGTAAAGTCTTAATTTATAAATATAAAGTGTGATTAGATTGTAAGGTGATCAATTTGCACCCATATAGCATTTAACGCTTCAGAGGTTTGGGGGATTCTAGTAAAACATTCTATAGTTTTGTTCTAACATTTCCATTATAGTATGGAAAATAGATGCAAAATCCCCTTAGATCATTTTATTTTAGTATTAAATTTATATAATACCAAGAACCAAGATACTAAATTCACAATATATATCTTTATTCCATCCCACAAGAGGTAATACTTATAGTCTTTATATATTTTCATAATTGTAGGATCAATAGAGAATGAAGAACTATTAGCTTCACATAATAGATCCTTCTTCAAATCTAGTAAATATAGAAAAAATTCATGGTTCATGAACTTTTTCATACCATCCTAATCATGCTTAAACTAATAAAATTTTATAACCTTAGTTTTTACACTCTACATATTTATTCTACGCCTCGTTAATTTCCACTTGGATGGAGGGATAAACATTCAACTAAGAAAGATAATATTTTACCCTTTAATATCTCCTGCTCCATACATTAAAAATCTAAAAATATTGGATCTTTTTTTATACTCATCATGGATAAGATAAAATTATCCTTCGACTCAAAGAATATGCCACCTTGTTCACTTTTCCAGGGTGATAATGTATGAAGAATTCGTAATCATTTATCTGTTCCTATTTTCCTCACTAGATCATGTTCAACTCCTACTCTGTGAATATATACTTCAAACTTTTATGATTGGTATATATATCACACTATTCAACATAATGATATTTCCTCCATATCTATAATTCAAAAATTACCATGGATAAATCCAAATCATGAGTTAAGTGATTCTGATATTGAATCTTTAACTTTCTCAAGGGATAGAAAATAACCTTGATATTATTGATTTTAACACATCCCATTCCCTTTTTGGATACAACACTAAATATTAAAAACCATTCTCCCTTACATGGTAATATGATCCCCGGTGTTCTAAATAATATTCTCTTTATTTCCTATAAAAATTCCTCACATTCATCTATCCTGAGGATGTTTCAACCCTTCCTTGTTAACTTGGTCGAAGGATTAGATAGTCATGATAAATTCTCCAAAAAACATGGATAAAATCTAGCTAAAAAAATAAAACTATAGATCATAGTCACTGTGGTTGGTCTATGAGAACATTTTAGATCCCCTTCTCTGATGAATCAACTATTATAAAGTCTCTTCAGATAATGCGACCCCAAAATGAAACCTTTTGCAGCCAAAATTCAAAAATTTTAAATTTTTTATACAATTTCTCCGTCATTAGGATCTTTAGACCACTTATCAAGTGGTCTTCCTAAAATTCCATTCTATTTGAATACAAAATAATATAATTTATAAAGACTACCAAAAACCGATGGAGGTAATCTCTAAATACTCTATACATCAAATCCATGATGATAGCATGATAATTATTCAGAACAAAAGAAATCACTATATATTCATTGTTCTCATTCCTTGTACAAAATGATGTCTTATTTATATCTTCTACTTTTCACCTCAATTAATGATATAAAGAACAATTTTCAATTTTCAAAACAAATATATCTCTATTCAGTTGATCAAAAAAAAAATCAAAACAGGGAATATGATAGTATTTATTGATTTTGATATTGTTTAAATCCTGATATTCAATGAATATTCACAATGATCCATATTTATTCTTAAAAAAGAACCCAAAACCCCAAAGAAACACACATGGCCAAATGAATACATTACCAAGTTTTTTATAGTTTCCTCTTCAATTATTGAAACTCAATTAGGGCCATTCAATATGGATTCATTCAAATTGATGTAGAACCAGGTATGAGTTATATTTAGAAGTAAAATTTATGTTTTTGTGGAATACTAGGAAAATATTATATAAATAAATCCACTAAATCATGAAAAATAGGAATATCATCAATTTCAATTTTCTCACTAACCATTTGAGATAAAAATACATTTTGAATGGTAATTAATATCTATATACTAGATGTAATCTCTATAAGAGGTTCATACTTATAATCACACTAATTGATGCTAATAGGTGGGTTTGAAACATAAAAAATAAATTCCATTCTATGAAAACAGATATTGTATTTAAACAGATAAATAAAATCCATTCCTAAGATGACATAAAATTCAACTAGAGTAAAAATGAAAAGATTTAAAGGAAACACATTTCCACAAAATTCAACCAGAGAGGAATCATGGTCATGTGATTGAACCGTCATAACATTATGGGTTTTTATATCTAATTACACGCAAAATTAGTTTTGTGGAATATTAAAACCCTTAGTAAATTCATTAGATATTAAATAGTTGGTGGATCTAGAATCAAATAATACATTAGCAGCACTTTAGTGGATGGAAAGTATACCTTTCACCATATCGTTATCACACCCATCATTAGAAAGAACGATCACATGATATTTTTTCATTTTCATTGTCTTAAGAGGATTCTTATATTTATCATTATCATGAAAATTTGGGTTTGGTAAATCGTTAGAATAATTCCCATTCTCCCTACACATGTAGAATTGAAGTGTGGGAGGTGTATTCCATTCATATTTCTCTCTATTTTCATTGTTTACTAACATATTCACATTAATTCATCAATAAAATGACTAATTACATTAATTTCTGCCCCTAAATAATTTACTAGACCCCATAAGTCAAAATAATCCATTCATCCTCCAACATTTAGATCATAGTGGATGTATCAAAAAAATTAATCCATGGTTTTTTAGATTTTTTAACTACATATTCCTCTTTTTGTAAAAACAACAGATTGATAAATTACTCCCACATTCCTTTTAAAATTAATTTAACAAAACAAAATACATTCTTATGTAGTAATGTCACTTAGGTATAACTACCTTATGATACTTCAGTTTACACCACTAAAGAACCTATCAACATTACTTTTGGGGTAGATAATAATTCCAAAAGCCTATCTTACATGCCTTTGTAAATTGGCTTCATAGGCACCAATGGATTCCTCATCCCTTTTATTTAACTTGAGAAACTACTACACTATTTTTTATATAGAATATGAGGAAATTACTTATTGAGGAATCATTTCATGAACTCATCCCAATCTATTGAATCAATTACATCTTGTTGCCTTATATTCTTGATTAGAGTCCACCATTAGTTCACTCCACCTTCTAACAATTATATATCAAAAATGAATTCCTCGCATTTCGAACACTATATAAAAAATAATATATTTTAAGTGGTACTAATCCATTATTTAGTAAAATATTGATCAAAAGACACACTTAAAAAAGGTGGATGTTTCCTCTTGATGGACAAAATAGAATGTTAGTGTCTTCATGTCTCAATTGGAAGAGTATATTGTTTCATATCTTGAGAATGTTGGATAATCATATCAATGATATTTTTCAATCCATATCCCAGAAAATTCATTTTCTAAGATGGTAATTCATTCCATTGTCCTTAAAAATCAAGATTAACATGGATCCTTTGGGATCCAGTCATATTTTAAAATGAAAAACATAGAGTAAGAATCAGTTATCATAACAATGAACCACATAATCAAAAAAAAACTTATTGGGTGTCTTAATTTTCACACATTATTTTATCTATGACACCTTATTTTCATTATATGTTATTCATACAGAATATATATTAAAATACTTCATTATGTTTCCTGAAAATATTCGGAATTAATAAAAAATACCCCCTTGGAGTTTCAACCTCTGTGAGAAACAAGTCCAACTGTCATGTAACTTGTTTGGATCAACTCAAGCCCATTGTACCTTTTCTGAGTTGTTACCCCTTGGCACTTCTGTACAAGAGCCTCATCAACATGTAGTATCCTGATAGGTATTTTTTACTAAGAAACCAATCACTCTGTCCTTTACGAAAATTTTAGGACATTTTTCAAATCCTTAGATGTATCCTTAAACATGTACTTATTATTATAACAATTGTTTTATCACCTTAGTTTCCAAAGTATAACTTAAATTTTTCTCAGATACCAACTATAATAACCCATACATTTCCTCTATTTATATTACATCACTTTTTGGAATACATAATATCATAGATAGATAGTCTCCCAAAGACCATACTAGTCTAGTGACTTAGGAAATATTGAAATATATACACTGGTACACAAATAATATACATTATCTCTCACAATTATCTTCTCGACTAGAACCCTTCTTATACACAGAAAAATTAATTCATATCTTAATAATTTTTGGGAAAGGAAACATAAAGAGGGGTGATCTTATATGCTCAGTAAGGGTAAAAAAATACATGAAAGCTTAATCACGGTCATCAGGGTATGAGAACATGGTCTTGAGAATGTAAAATCATATAATGTGTATCAATGATAACAACATGAACCATGGAATATGTATTTATAGGTCATATGAAAAGAATCAATATAAAATAAGGATCATAATCCCTGAAAACATAATGTAGAATTTAGTCATGGAAGTTTTGGCATATATATAACAATATAAAAAAAATTCTTTTGGACTTAATGACTCACTACCAATGAAATATTAATAGTATGGATTATCTCACCATTATATCTTGATAGTTATGGTTTACTCCCATAACCATTTTAGTAGTCAAGGATCACTACCAAGACAATATTAGCATGCAAAGTCATTTAATAAACCGAGTACACTCCCCATTCCATCCATGTATATCTCATGATATATATATCATAACCCAATGAATTGTAGGGAGGTATAGGTCCCACCAATCACTTATTGAAAACCATACATATTTGTCCCACAAAAATATTAACAATGCGTCATATTAGAACCAATGGAATGGAATCGGTTTCGTAAACATCATTCAATCAAAACAAAAATAATGGAATACAAATGGGTTTTTATAATATCATTCAATGATAAACAGAAAACATTTTTAGAAAAACTAAGAGTCTTAACATTTATTAACATACCCATTAAAACATATTTAAAATAAAATAATTTTATCTTATATGGGAAATCATTTATAGAGATCACTTGAAAATAATTATTGAGTAAAATATCATTTCTGATTTCAAATTTTTTTCTTTTCGTAATTATACACACAATTTTAATAGAAAACATTTTAATTGAAAATAGAATTGAAATACATTAAGGTAATATTAAATGAAATATGGAATCATGAAATTTGAAAAATCAATTCAATTATTAAATGTTAACATAAAACAATCTTCTCATACTTTTTCCAAAAAAAGTCACAAAGTAACTCATTTGGAAAATGATGAAGGATTCCTATAAAACCACGTAGTAAAAAGTAAAAATTGGTAAAAATGAATTTAAACATTCATATTAAAGTATTAAAATATTTTTTTTGAAACCCTTTTTATACAAAATGGATGTGGATGATAAATATTCCCCATTGGGGACTTAAAATGAAATAATCCAAAATGTTGACGAGATTGTGAAATAAATACTCATCACATTATAATCTATAGAATCATGTGACTCATGAAATAATTAAATATATGATGATATTAAAATATAATAATATTATGTATAATATTCATAAAGGATTTTAATTTGATGTATATACACCAAATAGAATAACTAAGTGGTGAATATTCCATAAGTCTCGCATAAAAATAGTGAGACTAGAAATCCTCATAAATTAGGTATGACATTCTTTATACATATCAAAACCTTCTATATAAATATTAAAATAATTTTATTAACTTATTAAATAACCATATTTATATTTACGATATCATATATGTTTATCTTATCACCCATTTATTAATAAAATCTCATTATTTCTCTTCTTTCAGGTGTTAAATCTTACATTATTTATTCATATTCTATCATATAAGTCAAGGTTCATGCACATAGGATATATTTATTTCATTTAAATGATTATCTAATGGTATTAGATAAAATATTGTTTCATTATACACATTAATATAATCATTATTTAATGTTTAGCATGAAAAATGAATCACATCACATAATTGAGATTGTAGACCGTACATACGCATTAGCGACAATATCATTCCCTTAATTGTGAAAAGGAAAGGCGTGGGAGATTTTTTTAATGAATAAATATAATATTATAATTATAAAATAAAATAATTATTTCTATCATTATACCTAGACAAGTTATGTGGTGATGAAAAACATATTACACCACGGTGTGAAGATTGTAGGTTGTACATACACACGTCTGGTGATTTAGCTTTTCGTATGATGGATAAAATATTGAATATCACTACAGAATAACCATAATAACATGTAATAATAGAGGCGATAATTCTTTAACATTATAATAGAAATAAATCGTGAATATGATACATTTGAGAGAATCTGTAAAGATGATTACCACTTCGTTAGTGGACCTCCTTTGGATCTCCTCTTATGGACACTAGGGTTGGTCTTGTAAGAATACCAAAACCTCTAAGATGTGTATATGGAAGTTGAGAATGGAAATTGGTAGGGTTTTTTTAGTCTTTAAGGATCAATGTGACATGAAGAAGTTAGGGAGGAGGTGTTCCTTTAAAAATGAGCAGAGGGGGTCATTATAAATTTTCATAAATATTAATTTTTAATAAATTCAATATCAATGAAAATACCACCAAAATTTAATCTATTGGAATCTATGATGAGTCAAGGTTCTAATATCATCAAATAATATATTTTTTAAAAATCACGGTATTTATTTTAAACCTTATCATTTTTATTAATCCTTACGTAACCTATTTTAATTTTAACTAATGTAACAACTTTATCAATAATAAATTGTTTAAATTTTTACATATGTAGTGTAAAGTAGAACATAAATCAAATAAATATAACATTTTAGACCATTTTATAATTATTTGGTTTTTTATACATATATTATGATTTATAAATAATTTTATAAAACATTATTTTGATAAAATAGCATCAGTTATACTTTTGAAATTATTAATTACTTGTCTTTTATCAATTTTCTAACAAATTAATACAATAAATAAATATATATTAAATTATTTATAAAATGTAAACTCTATCCATAAAATTCCTATAGGGAATTAATTATATCAAATTATATATATATTAATACTAGAAATATGATTTATTATATATTAATATTACATAAGAAATTACTACATCATCATTATATAATCCATTAAAGTAATTTTTATTTGATAAATATTTAAAATCAATTTATTAGAAAAATAAAAAATATTTATCTTTAAAATTACTATTTATATTATAACATATACCCTAACGACCCCATATTAGTATTTTTATGGTTACTAAAAACATGGGTATTTTATCTTTAACTAATCATTAAATAAAATATAATAAATGTCATCTTCTCATCCAAGTGGAATAAAAATGTTATAATATTGACCCAAAATGATTTTGGATGAAAAAAACTCATCCAATGATATTAGGAAAAGTGTTAGGGAATTTTTAAAATATTTATAATTTGTTTACACTTAATAACATGATTTACCTTTTACTGTAGTAATAATCAATTAAAAAAGTTGTTATTCAAAATTCCCAGATATAAACAAACATATTTATATAATTTATACATACAGATTACATATATTGAATCTTTTAGAAAAATTGAAAACATTGATGTTTCGGTAATTAATTTAAAATTAATCCCATTGTTGGGGCGAGAAAATGGGTTATTAAAGTTTAAAACGTGTAAAAGATTGATAGTTTTTTTATATCTAAAATCACTATAAAATTTACTCCAATGACCTACACTAGAATAATTAATTTTTTTATCTAATTATACCATAAAAAGAATCAAAAATATAATTTGACACTATAAATTATTTTTATGAAAGACGTTTCTTTAATAAAAATGTATTATTTTATTACTATTAATCAAAACATGAAACTTATCAGAAAAATAAAAAAACTAATTGAATGAAATTATTTATAATCCGAATTAAAAGAAGAATTATATTTTGTGAAATATAAAATTTACATGTTTAAAAAAATTGGATAAAAATGGGTTCTCCATTAAAAGGGGATAAGATCACCCTTTTAAAAAATATAGGTTTTTATGAATAAAATTGGATTGGTTCTTATCATAAGACTCTAAATACTATTTGATGAATATAAAAAATATTTTATTGAATATATAAAATATATTTTTCATTACAATCATATACTTATTGTAATTAAGTTAATTTATTAATACAAAATGACCTTGGGAGTATAAAAAAAATATTTCCTTATATTAAATTGTTATATTGTAATTTTTAATTAATTGGTAACAAATGATTTCATATTATAAACAATATATATTCATAAGTATGATAATACTATTAACAACCTACAAATTCACAAATAATTTATTGTCTTATTTAAATAATAATAAAACTATGTTTCGTAGAAACATCATGTTGTAAGTCACGCATGGTAAGCTGATATTGTGTGTAGCGCAAACATAACATGGTCAAACCTAAAAAAAGAAATAAAAAACTAATTTATATGAAATAAATTCAATAAAACTCAATGTGTTTAAGACACCAAATAAATATTTTTCTAAAAGCTATTTTTGTAAGGAAACACAACCATGGGTATGTGCCTCTATTAATAGGCCAAAAAGTCTAGGAAAATCCTCACATCATGTTCTTAATAAAATAAATCATGTGTTCAGACTAGACATCGTTTTGAGGGTGGTATGCAATGCTCAAATGCACCAATTTACCCAACACCCTCTACAACCCTTTCTGGAACTATGAACTGAACTGGGTATCCCTATTTTAATTGATAGTATGATGGATCCGACGAAGTCATAACACATCACAGATATTCAACCCCCAAGCTCATGTACTGAATTTATCTCATTATTATGTATCAAATGACAAATCTTTATGATCCAATCAACAAAAACATAGATGGAATACCTGCCTCATAGTGAACCTGATAAACTGGTCATGAAATCCATCATAATTTCGTCCCATTTCAACTCAGGAATGTGTTGTTTCTATAAATGTCAGGCTAGTCGCTAGTGTTCCACCTTCCCTAGCTGATAGGTGGAAAACAACCTGAAAAGATCAGCTATTTCTATTTTTATACTTGGCCAGGAGTACTAGTGACGTAAATCCTGATACATATTAGTGATGTTAGGATGTATTATCCATGATTAAGCATGAATGTATTATGTATATTGAGACCCATATGTGACCAAGTATACAGAAATATTTCACTCTTGCTTATAGTCCAACCAGGAATAGGGGCATCACCAACCACACTCTCATATAGTTCTAGGCCCTCATAATCTGATAGTTGTCTCATCCTCACTCTATACAGAATGGTAGATATCACAAATAAGGATGAAAGAAATGTATTCCCATAAATGTGATGAACCTCCAAGTTCATCCTAGAAAACAGTTCCATATGCAACCACTCAACACTAGCTTCCTGAAATACTTGTATCTTTGTTCTCTATCTCAGTGCATCAAAGACTACATATCCATTTCTAGGAGTATATGAAATATTTATATCAGAATACTGTAGGTTTTGACCCAAATTTTTTTTCTCATATATAGATCATGATGTGTAAAATTATACTTGAGGATATTGTGTTTTTTGAACACCTAAAAAATTCTCTCCTTGTAATTAGTGTCTCTAACATCGCAATGCATGTACAATCGCAGATAATTCAAGATCATGTGATGGGTAGTTCCTTTAATTTGGCCTCAACTGATGAGTTTCATACACCAATACTCTCTCTTCCTACATCATAATAGAACCAAGACTTGTACAAGCTGCATCACAGTAAATAGTGTAACTCCTACCAATTTTGGAAAAATTAGTATCGTTGCTCATGTGAATCTCCCTTTCAGCTCCTGAAATGATGACTCACATGCATATAACCATAAAACCATCACACCATTATTAGTCAATCCAATATAAATCTATAATAGGAATGATTACTCCTATATTAAATTCGTTTAATATTCATATATTTCCAAAAATCTCCATATAAAAAATATGTTTATAGGATTCTCCTAGGAAACTATAACTCTAATATTCTATGGGTAAACTAATAATCATGTATCTGAGAAAATGTGAACCATGATTTTAATATGATCAATATATAAGTGAAAATTTGTGATTTTATAATATAACTATTTATCTCTCAGTGTATCCAATATGATCTCAAGAAGTTTTGAGTGGTCGTGTCGAGTGTGAGAACACACCAAGATACCATCCAGATATATAATAACCAACAAATCTAGATTAGGGTGGAAAAATCATTTAATCATCATCGTGAATAATGTTGGCACATTCATGATATCAAAAAACATGACAAGATACTCTTGTAAACTATACAGACTATGAAAAGTCATATCAGGTATGTATGTAAGTCGAGCACAAACATAGATATATTCAGACCTCAAATTAATTTTTGTGTATAACTGGGATCCTTGGATATATTCAAAGTGGTCATCTATCGGAATAAGAGTATATTAGTTATTAACCATTAGTTGGTAAATTTACGGTAATCTACACATAGCCTAAGGGTACTATCCACATGTTTCAAAAACAGATCAGTGATCCCCACTAAGAATTACTTTCTTTGATAAAACCCTTTTCCTCCAAATCTTATAGCTGCCTCATGATCCCCTTCATCTCATTATTAGTCTTATTGTAAGTAGGAATGAATAATAGTGAATATCCCAGAATAAGGTCTATAGAGAACTCTACCTCTATCACCAGTGATAGTACTTAGAAGTGATTTGGGAAAACATCCCTAAAACAATTAACAATTGGAGTGAAATATTCCTAATGTGTCCCCTGCTCATCTAGATATAAGAGTTCATTATGAACTTTCATCCCACCATTACAATGATGTTCAAGTCCAACTCATCTCTCTAAAACATCTTATTTACCCTTGTGAATAAAATCCATTCCATACGGTGATGTTTAGGCCACTGTTCGACAGTAGTAGTCAATTAAATCATGGAATAAAAACTATCATTCCATCTAGTGAATGATGTGAAAGCCTATCATGTCGGGGAAAATAGAACCCATTTAAAGGGACACACACTAATATCAATGGGAACACCCTGCACTTTTTTACATCATTGGTTTGAATTCTCAACTGAGCATCAAGAATCATAAATCCACTAGAACTTTGAATAATGAGAAGAAGGATCAGCACACTAATCATGAATATAAATCCATGAGAAGCACGTATATCAGAAATATAAGATTCTAAAGTAGAGGTTAATAGAATTTTACATATCATAGTATAAGTTCTTGTATTCTTCTCCTCAGGTGTCAGTTGCACTGTGTATACCTGGATTGGTCTATGACCCTATCAAAAAATTAGGTTTCCCTGAAAAGATATTCTCTATTATGAAAGAAAACATGGGGTATAAATTATAAATCCATACCCATAGCTGCATCCTTATAGGGTAGATATAATCCCTCTGCCTATTAGAGGATAAAATTATAACCCCACTCCTACACATGGAGTCTGTACAAAATATCTCTTTCTACATGTCAGAGGAAAAGTTCTACTATAGTGTTGTTGATGACCTATCCTACCTTAGGATCAGCACTCAACTTGGTCACTCATGCACTAAGGTCTTGTATGTCCCATTATACCTCACTGGTGGCACCTCACCCAACTACCTGTGTATGTGATCTATCTAATAATATCAACTCATGGAAACTCTAGATGGTGTTTCGTACTGATGATCAATGTAGCACCAGATATTTGAGTAGAACAACACTCACTCACACCACTCAGGTTCTATCAATTTATTCTCTGTGCTTAGCATCTGATTTACTATTCCAGAAATTTTAGTCATCTAAAAGTCATCCACATGTGATTTAATGGAATACCTAAACCATATTTGAATCACCTAGAATTATATTACTCATCACCCATAAGAATAGTTGTGAAGTGCAGGAGTTCTGTAAAACATTCCAAATAATATACATTTGAAAACATGACCTACTCAACATGCATGAACTCTCAAGATCTATCATCCCTCAACATATTAGGATATAATTATTTGTATAAGGACATACGAAAATCCATCCAATATATATCTTGATGATGATATGTTTGAGTAATGAAATCCCATTATCTATTTGTGGAATTATGTGGAATATAAGTATCAATCTTTCACCCACTTATTCGAAGGTGTTTCAAGACTCCAAGAGATTGATATCATTTCCTCTAGTCCTAACTCTGCTACCTATGTTCACCCATTCCTAAAAAACATGGCCATATTCTTCTATTAGAACTCACACATCAACTCTACTATGGTCAGTTTAGGCAATGGTTCACCCTGAAAAGACTTCATGAAACACATAATGCCTTCAAAGAACTATAACTCATCACCTATGTCCAGTAAAATCACTAGTGCCTTAGCTGGAATCAAATGAGGATATACCAGTAGTCCATGTCTCACCACCTTTGGGGCATGGACACTTCCACCCTCCTGGAATGTAACTGGTGGATGTCATGGGGGAATATCTCTACAAATTCCATGTAAATGCCTCAAAACAATATCCAACAACCACAAAAAGTGTATATTTTAAAATCGGATAGGTGTAATTCATCCAATATTAAAATAAAAAACATATTCCCGGTCCTTGATTTAGGACTAGGAGATGTAAATATCTAATGAAAGAAAGAGATACCACATACTTCCCACTAATAAGGTCGAGTATGGTTCATGTTCATAGGAAAAAAAGAAATTTCATTTCATTTATTTCACATTTATATGACAATTACCTTGGATTTTTGAATTATCTGAATCACCATTTCCAATTTATAAGGTCTCATAATCCTTACAAATTAAAAGGTGGATTACATTTAATTCAATACATAACATGATTCAATTCATGAACCAATGTTTCATAGTTTGATTCTATGGGTATCTTATGTAGTCTAACCATGAAAACAATTTTTAGGTTACTACATGAACTCTAAGTAACAAAAATGCTTTCCAATTTAATACACAATAATTTATTAACAATAGTTATATCAATCAAGGAACTATCATAACATCATTATATCATGTAATGCATCTTAATTGGAATGGCATAATGGAAAGCATTTGAATTTTATAAATCATCTAATATAATTAATGAGATGATATAACCACATCTCATTAGTTTTCAACAAAATAGAACCCTTAATAATACCAATAATAATAACACAACACATTTTCATCAACCAATGGTGGAATCAAATCAATTGTATAAATTAAAATCCATAAATCAATGATTTCCTATCGAGGTAATATGGATTTTTCCAATACATGGGCTACCTAATCCAGTGTGCATCACATTACCAAATTCCAATTCATCATAATCCACTATCTATTATTTCTTAATAGTATGGAAAAAGAAAAACACTTCTAATATAAAATTTTAAAATCCAAGACATGGATACCACTAAATGGTTCCCTGATGTTGGTTGGCCACCTAACCTCAAGATTATCATACTAAAGAGCAGATGCTTTCTTATAGTAATGAAGGCATAAGATGTGTCTTTTGGGAGAATATTCCCTCTTCATAGTGTGTAACACAACATTATAAAACATATATATTAATAGTGGAATCAATATTATGGTGAATAACAAGTTTGAAATGACACTATAAACACTAGACTAGTGCCCGACTATAGAATAAAGCAGATATAAACAAATAAGAGATAGGTATATAAAAATTCTAGAAACAACCTCATCTAAAATTATGATCATGTAAGGTGTCTATAAATACTCCAAAATATGTACACATAAAATGATAAAATACATGTATGAAAATCCAAAAAAACAAACAAGTTCTACCTCCATATAGAATCATGAGTGGTAGTTCTATCCTATTATCCATGAATCTTATGAAACAATCAAAAACCTATAACAAGGCTCATTACCATATTCATACATGCAGTAATGTAGTCTTCTTGGGTACCAAAGGCAGACGAAGTTGGGTGAGAGATAAAATCCATGTAGGCCACCACCAACGATGTCTTAACCCATACATTGAGTGAATGAATAATAATAATAGTTTACAATAAGTAATAGAATATGTAAAGGAAGCTTTGTATTTAAATAACCCATAATGGTCTTGGTTAAAAAAGACACCCGTTCATTTCTACCTACTTCTGCCTTAGAAGAAATGTCTTTAATGAAACATTCATCCCATCCTCATTTAATAATTATATCATGGGTCCATGTGTGTATCACAACATCCCCCATAATGATATGTGTTTAATATTTTCCAAATTTGGACCTAAATAAGGTATAATACCATTACCTAATCCAATATTGTGCTTTGTATTGCCAAACACATCATATAAATCATTAAATTTATTATCCATTTAAGAACCTGAGCCCATCCTTGGAATTCCTTGTTTATAATCCACATATGTTTTTCAGGATAAATATAAGTCAAACACATGACAAGACCATACATGGAGATCCTCTTCAGAACCCAGGTATCACTATAGGTAGGGTATAATAACACCTCCATTTGATTTTTCCATTTTTGGTCCTCTATGGGATCCCATGTCTTATTCCTAGTTTATATATAATCATCCCTTATAGTGTATCCATTTAATTCTATAAGGGGTCCATGTATCACTTGGGTGTATGGTAATAAAACCCTTGAGGTCATCCTTATAAGTCTTCTATGGATTCCATGTATCAAAAATGTGTGTATAAGTAAATATACAAAATCAATCCACCTATGGAGTTTGTGTATGAACCCATGTGTAACCCAAGGTATGTAATAAATATTCAATCAATATCTTTTATTTATTTCAAAGGTCATCAACATGATAATTTTAATTAAACATCTCCTTCGAAGAGGATCAAGGAAACTATTAATCTTATAATTCTTATCTTCTCAATTATCTCATATAGATATTTCAATTTAATATGAAACTTGATATAATGATATAAAATACATGTCCATATCCTAGGAAAATGGTCTTACATTACCTTTCTTCAATATAAATTGAAAATTAAATTCATTATCGAAAATACAATAACATGGGGGTAGTAACACATATTAATTTTTATCAATTCATATGCCACCCAAGGTGGTCTAATTAATTTAATAACTCACCCGTGGGTTGGTTTTAATTCATTTTCCATAACCTTTAAAATTTTATTGACATGTCTCTTTAATTATATGGGTTATACCAATCAACATTATTCAAAAAATAAATTCCATTTCAAGGGAATCACTTTATAAATTGGGTGCGCTAAACAATGACCTATATATAAACAACCCAAGATTAAAGGAAAACCACAAGACCAACAACCATAGGTCCTTAGTAGAATGATCATCTAGTATCATCTCTTAATTTTACTAAGATCGAGTGAAAATGAAGAAAAAATGAAAGGAATGAAAATTGGGAATATTAGCTTGCACATAAATAGTGCATCTGATACCAAGTAAAATGAAGAAAGACACCAAATAAATGGAGTAATTACTGATATGAATCCAATGACATGATATGTTCTCGAATATGAGTTTTGGAGGAGAATTAATGGTACAAACTAGGCATTGACTTCAACGTGAGATCTCAAATCCCAAAACAATATAATGGGAGGAGAAGTGAAAATCTATTTAGGTTGTAAGTAAATTTAATGGAAAATTATAATTTTGGCTCAAAATACTAGGCCATGTGGTTTAACCACACAGTTGTACAAACCATGCACCAATCATGCACCCTTAACTATAAGGAGTGGAACCTAGCACAATTAGTGACAATAGTTTTCTATAGCATGCACAATCTCAGTCTCATCTCACTTTTAAATATATTGGATTCCCTCGAATAAGATTACACCTCCATCTTCATTGTTTCCTTAATCTATGTGATATCTGAATGTCTAGTGTCATGCCATGAACATCATAGTCAATCCATTATACATGGGCCGCATGGTTATTCTTAATCATGATGCCCATGGGTTTTTTCCATGAGTTGAGTTCTGGGCTCTGAAAAAGCCTCATACAACCCTAATACCCCAATAACCTCAAAGGGGACTCACAATAGGCTATAATTAATAATTTAAACAGAAATTGAAGTGAAATTTACCTCATCAGATGTACCAAGTTCTTACATGAACAATCTAGAGGGGAACCCGAAGAGGATAACGAGAGAATTCAACAAGAAGGTTTTCATGTGCTCCTTCCACTAGGGTGACATGGTACTAGCTATAATGACGCCAATGATACCTATCATGAAGCCCAAAACATTAGAACCCAAGTGGGAAGGACCTTAAATCATTCAAAAGGTAAATTCCAATAGTTCATACTCTATGATCACGAGGGATGGAGATAATATCAACTACCCACCAATATCGTGATTCTCAATTAGTACTTCACATGGGAAATTAATGGTATTTCAAACATGACCTTAAACTATTCGTAATGGTCCAAACAACATGAACATAAACATTTCTATAGGTTCGGAACTCAATGAACAAAAAATAAGAGTCTAAGTCTAATAATCATTTCCTTAAACTATGTGTGAGTTTTCTCAAGAAGGTTTTGTGTGGTTTTTGAACCACATTTGATTTCATTCATATCATATTTTTCATGAAACCACACAACACCTAAACATTTAAGATACTCCCACTCATGTTCTTGACTCTACAACCTTAAACAAATAGTAAACATACTCAGTGCATGAATTCAAATATTTGTCTTCCCCTTGAAATATTTGGGATGTGTCTTCCTCTATGATGAATAAACCCAATATCAAACCAGGATACCCTATACAATAAACCCGATAAGAGGAAATGTCATCATCACATGATGTTAAACTACAATTTTAACTTGTTCTGAATTGGGATGTCTCGTATGATCTGTATGGGATGGTCAACAAACTTCACACCATGTTCTGAAAATGGGATGCCTTACAATACCATGGGATTCCACAATGCCATCATTTGAGAGGATCACCCCTACTGACATTGGTCTCCTGCCATGATGTGTTCTAGAACACTGTGTCGCCCCATTCCCATTATTATCTGATACATAGTGAAATCAAATATTTTCATCTTCAGAACTATCTACAAATTCAGGAACACTTTTTCCTCTTAGCCCATATTATGGTCCAAACATTTTGACTATGAACTATATGACATTGATATTGGGGTTTCTACGTTTTATATGAGCCTATTTGGATATATTCACATCATGTTTTACCTCTTTCCTGCCATATATATATATCCACAGAGTGAAAATTAACCTATATTCTAAAAAACATGACTTTAAACTGTTCAGCATGGTCTGGACTGTATGAACATAAAATCTATGTGTCACATTCCAAAACTATGTTTGGATTGATTACATTACTTATGGGATAAATAGTTATTCCTTTAATTCTCATCATCCATCCCAACTACATATTGATCAAATCTTATGGCCCCTTTCCCCTATCATGGTTTGTTCTTTATGACCATAAACTAATATCTGCTCTCAGTTCAAAAATAATGACTTTGAATTGTATGTGAGTCTTCTCAAGAATACATCATATGGTGTTGATCCTCTAAGGACCTCATTCAAATTAGGTATTTCTCTCATCCATGGTATGAATCTACCCTTTTGGGATACTTCACATTATCATAACACTATGAACCTAATCTAAGAGCTCATGGTTCATGATTCAAGTCATAAAACTAGTATCCATGGTACATGAAGTATGGACTTAAACTATTTATTATACGAAGGTTTGAATAATACTTCCCAAAATTACCAAATTGTGTTCTCAAATGGGTTGTGAAGAAGAACCAAGTGTGCTAAGTCCCACGTATATTTTCTCCAATCCATTCCCATACATCAAGTATTTCTCTGTTTTTATTTACATCATTAATAAAATTTGAATCACCCACTTTGGGTGATGGTATCTAGCTAAGTCTCACCACACTTCTTAGGACAATGCCTTGAATGATCTATGAAAATAAAAAATGGATCATGTGTTTCAAACATGGTTAATAGTTGATCATTCACTTTCTCACTACATACTTGAAAGGTGTGATTGTGGACTTTGTGTATCAAACATGGTTAACAATTGATCCCTACCCATTAGTATTCCCCTTTTATAGATATCAAAAGTCATGATTTACCTTCTTTCCACCTTCTTTTATAATGGTGGAATTTTCATACCCTTGTTGTCACCCATATCTATATTTGTTCATGTCGAGTAGGTTGATCTGTCTCACTGGGAAATTATGAGCCTAGTATCTCCTCAACCATACTATGTACACCCATGATTTAGGAAAAAATCCTTTTTACTCATTGTTTCCCACATCAATCATTTATCATATGGGATTAAGAGTCTTAATAGGGTGTATACCGACCTAGATTAGTTTCATGAAAGACCTACTACTCCAAAATTGATGGCCTTAAGCTAAGATCCCCTTTAAGTCCAAGCATCATCACATTAAACTATATGCAATCCATTCCAGGGATATGTGGTGGGGATCTAGGCCACCATTGCTTTCATCTACTCCAGTTTTTTTCCACCATGATAAATATATCCATTTGGGAAGAACTCATCCTATATTCAAAACACTTTGAACATAAACTAAAAACCCTCATGGTCCATGAATTACAACCTTCATGATATGTGCTATTTTTTTCCTAGAACATGTTTGTTTTGGGAAACTCATTTGAACCATTTGTGTTGTGTTTTACCTATCAGGATACACACATATATCCTGAGAATATACATTTCCCCCATTTATTCCATGTGACATGACTGTAAATTATTTTACATGATCTAGACCATGTGACCTTACACTATATACAATTGGCTTCCTGAATTCATCACGTGGTGTAGAGCCTCATTGGCTCCATTTAAATCAGGTCTAAACTCTCACACCACATGATCATCCTTGAACCCCCTTTTATACCCTGGTTCAGACTATATGATCTCAAACTATGTGTATAAATTCGCAGAACTTTGTTTGTCTTGATTCCCATCCACATGGGATACATAGTGATACCTCGAATTTCCATCTCCGGGCACTGCTGTGGATTCATAAAAATCCCATGTTACTTATGGTACAATCATTACAAAATATTCCCAGTTTAGCTACCATGAACCATCAATGGGTCGAGATTCCATCGTATCGTTATATGAGGAGGGAACACCCTCCACACATGATGTTAAACTACAGACTTATCCTAGACAATCTTAGGATTCCTCTAAATAAGACGAGATATTACCCTTTATCAAACTAGGATACCCTATATGGATAATATAAGATGAACAAATTTAAACACCATTAGCGCATGAAATTAAAAAATATACTTACACCATTTAAATAAGGGATGCCTCAATCCATATGGGTGAAGATTCAATAATCTTGTTTCAGAGGGAGTCCCCTTATCAACATCAGTCTCCAACCCACCTTGTTTCATTCACAATGTAACATGACCTAAAATTATTTTCAATATGCCTTTTTTATGGAACATGGGCCTTCTCAAGTCACATTTAAATTATGTTAACACTCTTTCATGCCATTCCAAACACTTTATGGAACCCCATGGTCCATACTCTAGGAAATTATACTAGGAGAATAACTCATGTTGAATCATAATGACTTTAAACAATGTGCGGTTTGTCTCAGGTATGTTGTCTATGGAATTTGGTTTCCTTCTAGGATGATCCATTGGCATTAACTAACCATCCTACAATATTACATATATTCATTCAGGAAACCCTCCCCGTATTCAATTTTTTAGTGTTGTGTCTCCCAATTTATTTTACCTATCCTTTTCCATCACTTTTATAGAAGATTTGTTATCATTCACATCGATTTTCTATGTCACTTTTTGTATGATGTCAGATTGTGTTTCCAATATTCTTCATTACATAATGGAAAACTGAAATGTATCATATGAACTCTCTTAATAAACCATTTCATCCAATTATGGATATCTACTGCATTGATAGTCATTTGGAATCTGAGATGATCCTTCCCTTGGAAGATGAGTTTGACTCTTTTTAGATCGATTCCCCCACACCAACATGATGTAATAAAGAAGGGGAATAATTCTATGATTTGTGGAATTCATTTGAACACTACATAACATAATTTCTACACTTTTCATGACCCAAATTCTGATCCTCATCCTTCTCTATGTCTAAAGGGACCCCCTAATGGAATATTTTGAAGCCACGGCTCACCTACCTTCTTCATTCAAATCCCCAGATGGATTTTGATGAAATTATATGAAAAGATCCATGTTTCAAACATGGTATTCAAACAAACCTCATATGTTTGTTATTATTCATGACTAAATGGTATGGAAGTTGTGTTTCAAACAATATTAGATGTTATCCTATATCATGACACCACTCTCTTTATGTTCCAGGTTTTGGGAATTATAATTAACACTCCCCATTCCTTTTTGTTTGGGTTGAATTTTATTCCCCTGGTATTACAACATTCATGCATTGGAGCATGTTGTGAAATAATGTAGAATATTTAAAGTTCCCCATTTACCAGTCACATCCTCCCACTCATCCCAAAAACTATCATATAAATGTGAAATGAAATGGTTATCCCATTTTTCTCAAAAAGATCATGGATTACTTGAGATTATGGATTGGTTAATTAGATATCTCATGCATATTAATGTATTGTAGATAAAGAATATTTTTCAAGTATGTATAAATAAAACAAACCAATGTTCTTGGGGGTCATCCACACATTAGAGGCTCTCCTTTGCAAAATAGCCTTTATAGATCTACCAAATTGATTGATTTACCAAGAAAAACTAATCTTTTATATGTGGCCTTCATCATTTTTTATCAATTTTCATGTCTTAATTCTCTTCATCAACCTTGGAGTAAACATCTTCAACTCTAATCCACTTCCAGTTCTGTTCAACCTCGCACTAATCCAACATGGATGTTTCCTCGACAACCACAGCCTCAGCCCCTTCTAACTGATCCATATAGATATTAAAAACCAAAGTTTGGGTAGAAGCGACTGCAACATAGTCCTTTGATATTCCCTCAATGTAATAAATGTCTTCATGAGCTTCCTTAAGTGCCTGTGAGCCCTCATCTTTGTGCTTCTTACAAAATAATCCAATCTCATTCCACTATTCATGTTCATGCTCAAGGAGAAAATAATGGGCCTCTTTGTGAAGGATTATGAATTTTACATCATCATTAACTATCCTATACAACCAATTATGGATATATCCCACATATTATGGTATTTTAGATACTTGGTTGTAGGTGATGAAATTTAGTAGATTCCACCTTACCAAGAAATTCACAATCTAGTTCTCTTTAGAAGTCTTTGTTCCAAAATCATAAAACTATTTTGGGAGTGCATGCTAGTATGGAAGAAAGACAATCAATATATATTATCTTTTGGACACCTTATTTATAGTTCTTTATAAGTGAGTGGCTAGAGAACTATCATGAAGAACAGTTCCTTTTCTTCCCTATTTTTATTAGAAGAAGCTTTTATATCCCCTTGTGGCACCACTGCTGTGGATGTTACAATCAATTCTCTCTTAGATTCCCATGTCGGTGGTGTGACCTCAACTACAACCATTACAGCCTCCACTACTAACAATTTTGGGATTGGAATATTCAATGCAGCCTCCCCAATCACTTCATCTCCTAACATAATTACTATATATTCCATTGAAAATTCAGATTCAGCTACTGACCTTGGTGGTTTCTCTAAGATCCACTTTGCCCTCATTTTTCCTTCATCCTAATCATTATTGGGTCCTTACTTCACCCCCTCCATCGAGAGGGTGGTCTTAGTGGTCCCCTATAATTGAAAATCTATAGTGTTCCCAACTATTATGGTCTCCTTAGACATCATCACTGGGAGAGAAACCTCCACCACCATCTCATCATCCTTAAGTGTTGTTAATGAATGTGTTGGAGCATGTGGCTATATCCTATGAACTATTTGATTTTTAATTGAAAAAGGAATCAGTCAAAAAAAGTAATGAAGAGAAAATGGTACAAGGTAAATTAAAAGAGGAATATACATACATGAATGGAATAGTCATGTGACAACTTCCTATAGGTTAACTGGTAGTCCCATGATATGTTTACTTCTATAGAGACAACCTCTGTTGTAGTAGTCGATGGTTGGATGATCATAGTCACATCATCGGGATGGTATCCCACACTTTCATATTAAAGGGTTGATGTCTCATAACCTTCTTTTTCAGTTCCATCATGGATCCCTCCCTCCTATGTGGTTTATTCCTGCACAAATAGGGAAATAGTTAGGCAACAATTGTAGTAATATCTAGAATACATGGGATCTGAGTTCTTAAGTGGTCAATAGAAGTGATTCCTCCCCTGGAAGAGCATTGATAAACATCACTTCAATAAGAATCATCTAACTCATCAGCCTATGTTGCATGAACATAGAGAAAACTTACTAATAGGGGTGGGGGAGAGGTCATGTTCATCAACACCCATACACTATTGTTTTGAGCACATGCAGTGACCTAATAATGGATTAGATCTACCAAAAATATCTCCAACATATTAATAGAACTGAGGAATCCATATTTTTCATGAAAAATCCTATATATAATCATCAATTTCCTATTAATATTATTCCATATCCCACAAATTGTGTGAAAATACATGTAGACATCACAGTTGTCTTAGGATTCAGGGAAGATGACATCACTATGAATTTTTGTGTGGTAAAACTGCTTACTATGATCTTGAAATAATGTCCTTGGGACATCCAAATATCCATCCCCTTATTCCTATGTCCACTTTCCAAGTATAATTAAGCCCAATTATACACCACTATCTTTGTGTCATTGATGTTTGGGGCCCCGAACTACTGGACCCCTTGCTACTGCCCATCATATTGGGCCATCTCTTCCACCATGGAATACTCTTCCCACCACTCATCCTTTTCCTTTAGGTTTAAAAGCTACCCTTTCAGTAGACCATATGGTTCATCCTCATATCCTATATATATGATATTCCCTCTCTTGGATCAATGTGTAATCATGGGTTATCCCATTTGCACCAGTGGGTTATAAAAACTTGTTTTTCATCTTTTTGTATTTACAAGTAATCATATGATAGATCTGATTCATCAATGAAGGATGGTATTCATGCCTTACCTCTGAGTATACCTTCTATGATAGCCTCTATAGACACATGGACTATCTCAAGAACCAGTGTGGATTATACAGTTCTCATATCGGCTCGCATCTGACCCTCACCATTAGTACCCATCATTGAATGGACAAGAGGTACTATATATGCTCCATGGTACCTGCTCCACCATCAGTCACCACCTCAGTTTGGATGTTGAGTGGCTAAAATATGGAGTTCTCTTCTATAGAGTTCATCTCTAGCACTTCCACCATACCCAACATGAATGGATAACTCCCCATAATGTTCAATATTACTCGATGGATGTTTCACTGGGAAAAGATATATAATTTCTATACTCGTAACCTCCCATCTGAATAGCCTCCCAACTATATAAGAAGTGTATATAACGACAAATAAAAGAGCGTCTTCCCGTCACTAATTTGAAGAATTACTTTGTATAAATTTTCTAGCATAGGGATAGCCAAATTGAACCATTTCCCTCTTGACAAAATCAACTACATTTTGAAGGTTTTCAAACACACCCCCATATGTGCATCTCTCACTGGGAGAATCCATCCTCAAATGAGAACTATGATGAAACACTCTGTCATAACAATATATTGATATTTATTCTTAATGATGTGTCTGCATAGTTTCCACTGGATGGATTTTGGGATTCTCTAGTAAGATCCCTCCTTTCCCCAATAGTATCCTCCCCGACTTGTGCTATGACTCATCTATAACTTTTTTTGTGGATCCTTCCCCTCAAATTGATCTTCCAGTGGTTCATCCAGGAAGTTACTAAACCACTACTTAAAGGGAACACCTATCATCCCTATCTTCTCTTCGTGGTTGAACAACACTATATCAAATATCATAGTCAATAGAAATAATAGCTTCTCTTAGTCTTCCCACAAATTATCTATTTTTGGGAACTCAGCAATCCTCACCCCTACAATTGGGATCCCATTGGTATGATGAAGATCGTATAGGCTAACTCCAAACTCTCCATTATTAAATTGAAACATGATGGTTCTTGGTGACCATCTACTCAACAACATTGGCTTGATCTCCAATGGGGGTAGACATGGAACACTGAATCCCATTTTTGCTTCATAGATCCATAATCCCTTTATATGTACCTCAAAATCATGCCATGATGCACATAATAGTGGGCCTAGGAACACTTATCCCTAATGTTTCCACCATGGAATAAATCGTAATTATCATTACAGCCCTTGAGCACATCCCCCAAACTCAGCTTGATGATTTTCTTATATAGTAGCAAGGATACCTTATCCTTTAGATTCTCCCCATAAATATTTTTACTATGGTTATAGTAAAGATTCATTTTAAGTGGTGAAATATCCTTCCATATATGTCTTGTAGTAGTCAAATACCATTGGTATTACCTTGATATGCCTTTGACCCAGTAAGCTGGTCCATCCCTGCTTTCCGCTATAATGAAGACATTATCTCTTAACATAAAGACATAGAGTTTTAGCCTCTGGTAGAGTGAGTATTCTTTTTTAAAATCTTTAAATAGTCCATGAAATTATTATTGGTCCAACGTTCTTCGAAATATCTCTCCAATAATGATGTTGTTGGAAATTTCTTCCATATTATAAATGACAACATCAACTCCTTGAGTAGCCATTTTATTCAAGTCTTAGTTGATCATTTGAGGCTAGTTCATGAAATCCATTCCCTGAGATCATTCAAAGATATCAGTCAGGGAATTATGAATCACAATGGTTCCTTCACAAATATTTATTTCACAATTTTTTGTTGGTTGAAGGGTGATTATGGAAAAATCCGGTTCACTAAGATGAGTTCATAGAGCATGGTTCTTAGAGACATTGTTATTTCTGAAAATAGAGATAAAAAATTTTCATCACATTAATTTATGGTGATTTATGAGTCCTCTCTATTCTATTTTATGGTGTATGGATGGACCATGAATCATGATGGGCTATGTGCTAGCTAATATTTTTATTTATCTTTAAGAGCATGCATTGTGAAATTAACTCTATTTCAAATTTTCGATGAATCTCCCAAAAAATCAGACCCTACATTCCCCTTTTTACTCGCATTGATAAGGGGGGGAGGTATGTTGATTCAAAAATACTCAGTCCATAGGAATGGTCTTGGATGGGACGACTAGTTCAGAATGATTACAAACCAAAACTACACAAAATCCCTATAATGAGTTTGTTTTTCAAATACAAAATCCTTCAAAAATAGTCAGACCTCATGATCCTCTCTGGATGTGGGTTTTTCATAATGAGGGCATAATGAACAGATGGTAATACATTGTGCAACGACTTTTGGAGTCACAAAATTTATCACAAATGTGAGAATGGCTGATGGTTTCTTCATGAGTCGGAAAGTTCCATGTTAATTTTCATATACCACAAATCTTTATAAAACAACTTATAATCATCACAAAACCCATATATTATAAATACACCCCTCAGTGCAATATTTTAAGAATGATCCTAGACCATTCATCTTCCATAGGCACACCTGATTTATGAGTATCTAAAGCATCATGAACAAATGAAAATATATCACCCATAGAATCCGGGCATCAAGAAACTCATTTCCCTCTGTTCTTAGGAGCGTCCACCTACGGGGGGATTCCTGTCATGATGTTTTATTCCAATCAAAAAGGAATAATTACCTAAAGGACCCTTGAGGCTTCAAGAAGCATACATCCTTTACCAAGTACTCCCATGAATCAAGAACTCACTCTAAGGATATTTCACCCAATTTTACAATGCATACTTCTTCATGAATCCCCTAACCATCACGAATCCCATTTTCATTATGAATCAACTCTCTAAAGGTACCCAGTCCTCACGAAACTCCTAACCTAGAATTATCTTTTGTTCCTTCCATTTTATGACCCTACATCGTAAGGTTGAGTTCCTCGGGACTCCACACCATTCTAGGACCAGTTCGGATACTCCTTTTTTTTATATTTGACATGTACGCCACACTTTTATATCCATAGAATTCATTCCTTGTGTGGATCGATCCTTACACCTTCCCATTTCTTCATGCAATATGCACTGTAACCCTTGTTGATTCTCATGATCGGGAATGAAACATTGACCTTTTTTATTGGATATTCATCCAACACCTCCCATATTTTTATTTAGGATGTTCCAAATCTATGCCCACCCAAAGATACCTGACCAATGGTCATGTTAACCTAAAGGGGACGTATTTAGTGTATTCACATCTGAGATGCATGAAATAAACATACTTTATCTATTTCATAATCATACGAAATCAAACATCAGGAAAACATCCTCAGCACATGATATAAAACTACATCCTTATTCAACACATCAATCATAGGATTCCCCATGTGTGATTTACATGGTATGAAACCTCCTCATTTCTCTTGTAACATCATGGGATTCCTTTTTTATGATCGTCTTGGGATGGTACCCTCTCTCACACTATAACACATAGACCTTCCTTACCGAGAATATAACATGTGTATTCCTCACCTCCTTCCCCAATGATTAGTACTCTTATAGAGGGTTGATCCCATGAAAAATACACATCTACATCATCAATACTCTTAGTAGAACCTAATAAGCTCAATGTGTATGCCCCACACCGCTTCAACTATGTGAAATGCTATTGTGAAGGGGAACATCGACATGTGATCCCCACACCATCCCTATTCGATGCAACTTTTATGAAACTATCATCCTTAATACAAGAAGTTAAACAGTATGGATCAGTCCTTTCAGACAACAGTAAACTACATCATTGAACTACATGGGTTTTCATCCATATCCTATACATAGGGTATGTAGGATGCCTACATGAGGTTCAATCCCAACCAATAGTAAACTTATGTTCTCCCTCCTCAGTAGACACATCAATGATCTACCTCAATGCAACGTTCTAGTATATTGATCAGTAATCCCTCATGGTGTGATGTCATCCCTTTATGGGACACACCTACTGGATCCACCTCCAAGGGGAATTATAATCCATCCATCATTAAACCTTCATGACATGACATCTTCCCTTCCTGCGGAAAACATCGTTGATATGAATCCATGGGTAGTTATGTTCCATACATAGGTAAACCTTCATAGTGTGAAATATTTTCATTATGGTAACCACCTCCTGGATTCACGTTCGTGGGGTGTTATGATCCATCCATCATTAAATCTTCACGGTGTGACATCTTCCATTTATGGGGAAAAGCTCCTTGATTCTCTTCCATGATGTGTTCTGACCCATCCATTGGTAAACCATCTTTGTGTGATGTTTTCCCTCAGGAGAAAAAATATAACGATCCACCCCATAACGTGTTCAGATCAACCACTCCAACTCCATAAGATGTTAAACTCAAGCCCTGATCTAACATAACCATAACTTACGATCTGTATTTATAAGATGTTAAAATCAAGTAACCCAAATCATAATACATACCTCAATATAAACAATGGATTATCTTGGTAAACATCCTTGGAGGATATATGAATCTATAATTTTTACCTAGTTATCAACATAGGATGCCATGGGTTCCGCACCCGAAGGTGCCTCCACAATATTTCCTTTTATGAGGGAAAATATATGTGTCCTATGTACCCAATGTATGGACATGAAAAATGATGAACAAGATGACTAATAAACTATAATAAGGTTTCTTCCCTATTTGGATGAAATTATTTCAAGATATAATCATTTTAATTAACGAACATCCACAAGGACAAGGTTCCAAGAATGAGTTCCACCAACATGACATTAATATATGAGGGAGACCCATACCATGTGCTGATATCAAAGGAGGAAACCATGGAAGGAGAAAAAACATCTCATCATACCGTTTAGATCAAGGAGAATAAATATATTATGAAGTAGGTGGAAGACAACCTCCTTTGGAAAGTGGGAATACAGGGAAATAAGCAACCCAACACACATTAACATGCAGCCGGGGCCCCAACGAAAGCGTCAAAAGCAATGTGTTTTCTTATTTTTTTCTTCCACCTCCATAAAATATTATTCATAAATGATGATATCATAACATTAGAATATCCTATATACTTATATGTTGTTATTTTAATTTCATAATCTACATGAATGCCTGTTTCCATCAAATGGGGAATGAAACGGTCGTCCATGTGTACCGAAGACTACCACATCTCAAAACTATGTAATTTATTTTTCATCATCAAGTCTCATGTTTGTGATGATGGATTTATTGTATACATATGACATTCATCGAACATATATAATTATGTAAAATTTTTATATAATATATTATTTAAATATTTCACTCATATAAAAATGATAACATTGTTCATGCTTATGTGTGAATGACCACCTCCATTAAGTGATGTGATTTATTTTTCATTAAAACATCTCATTAATGGTATATATAAGTTTATATGATTAAAAAATGACATTTATCATATAATTATATCTTCATATTTATAAAATAATACAAACCTTATTTCTATCATGAACGTTGAAAATGGATGTATTACTAATGCATATGTACGACCTACCATCTCCATGATCATAACATAGATTAATTATACTAAGAATATTTCATGATTGGTTATAAAATTATAATTAATATTTAAAAATTATAATTATTTCATTATTATTATTATTTATATTATGTAATAATGATCTCATTCACCCTAGTCAACATACTCAAGTAATTTTTTACATATGAGTAAAATATCATAAAAATTTCTAATTTCAAATTATTTATTCATATAAAATAATTTGAAATTGTAATAAATAAAAAAAGGAATATTTTTTAAAAAAGGTAAATAATCATATAAATAATTAACTTATGATAATCATTCATAATAATCAAGAATTCATGGGATGAGTGGGGCTTAATGTAAGGGGTTTCCCAAAACCAACCATTTATTTGGCTTATAACCATTCTCTATTTAACTTAGTTTATATCCCTCATAAACATTATGGAGTGATTTTTATTTATATATATAGTCCTATCACATATATACCTAGATTATTTAACCTTCATTTTAATGGGTAATACATTACTTATGTTCTTAACTAAAGTGAATTATTAATGTAACTTTCTTTTATTATGATATGGAGAATGATTATGGAACCCATTTCATTTCATATGTAATTATTATGATTATTAATTATGATTGATTTAAATTTGTGGAAAATATAATAATGTACATTTTATAATGGTTACACCTATATATCACACCAATACACTGGGTAAATCTATTTCATCATGACATTATATGTATGTGATTAGGGTGTAAACATATTCTACTATAGGACCCTATTCACCATGTGATTTTGTCTTGGATGTTAGCATTGGCTTAATATTATGTCATGTTTCGTGCTTACAATACATTTCCTATATTCCCATTATCAATTGATACCATTTTATTTATGTTATTATCCCATGTGATTAATCATGAGCCTTTTATTTTATGATATCTTTCAATACCCTTATTTAATATGTTATGTTTCCTTATCATGTTTATCCCCTAATAGTTTTTTTAGCTAAAAATATTTGTCTATGTATTACAATGGTTATCTGAGGTAGTTATAGAATTTAAAAGAAATTTAGCACGTCATTTTATAAATATAAATAATGACATTATAATATAATGTTAATTTATATCATACATATGCTTCCAAAGACATTAGGACTGCTCAATCATAGTTTTTCATTAATGTAAATTTATGTTAGAAATTAGGAAACAATATGATTAACAATGATTTGGGATGATGTATTCACTAAGAATAACTCTCTATAGAAACATAATTTTCAAAAAACATTATATAAATATTCATTACGAATGATTTCATGATCTCTCATAGTGACATCTAGAGCACAAAATTTCATATTTGGAATGTTCATCTTGTATTCATATGAGTTCCCATATATTCAAATTCCATTATCATCATTAAAATTTTGTCATCATGAATCTAATTTTCTTCATGTAAATACTTTTCATGACACTACACTATTTTATCCTATAATTGAAAAATGAAAATTTTGCCACCAATTTTTTAATTTAATACATGGAACACATCATTAATGATTTTATTAACCTCAACATTATTCCCACATTGTTTATAAAATGATTCTTATACTGGGGATGCTTTTTATTTAAAAATTAATATATCCTTTTCGTTGGATTCAGGAATTTTGGTTAGAGTTTTACACTTTTTCAATCTTTATCCAATTTTTTCTATGTTTTATTCTCTTCCATCAGTTGATATAATTTTTTCTTATATAACCCATTAATATACTCAAATATATGACTATAATACTCAATGATAACCTTCATTATGTATTCCATAAAATTATATATGAGGTCTCTAATTGATTCAAAAAACTAAATATCCTCATTTTCAATATATATTTAACTTGATACTTCTATATGATCATTATTAATAGATTTTATTAATGAAAAAAACTTTTATTACCATAATTTTGTGTTATTCCCTCTTTATCCCACAAACACCAACATAACATATTTCTACCCTTCTTATTCGTATTCCTTACATTGTTGGATGAAACATCTATTTCTCCTATGACATGGATGAAAAATATATTCTCTCTCTAACTAAATTATAAACCTTATTGAAATATAATAAAAATATATAGAAGTGAAACAAATTGTGAAAAAATTAGATCAAATCATATGAAATATTTATTATTTCACATATCACTAGAAATTCTATTGTAGGATCATGAAGTAACTTTGAGAGGGGGTAGGTGATTTAGTGTTACCCTATTTTGCAAAATTATTTTATCCCCTTAATTTCAACTATAAATATTAAAATACCTCTATTAGTTAATAAAAATAAATCATATTTTGATTTCTTGACAAATAATTACTAGATGCAACGAATTAAAGAAATAAAGAGGATATTCAAAGAGTTTATGTACACGGTTTGACCATAATGTGGAAATCTACTCTGTTCTATGTTTTTTTCATAAGTGAGACACAAATGTTCACTATATTATATATGTGAATAAAATAGAGTGGAAATGGAAATCATTTTCCATGATATATCAATATGAGAAGGCATGAATACATTCTTGAAATATAAAAAGCTATCTAAGGGTTTATAGGTGATGGTATGAATACATACATAAATCTCATAATAATATCACTTGACAGTAGTTATATCCAGATAGTTCAATGGTCTAATGAATACATTAGGTTTTTCCTTCCATCTTTTTGACAAGATCTGCAATCTTATCATGGATGTCTCTATATCAATTGGTGATATCTTTTTCCTAAATAATATTTCATGGATAATAATATTTCCTTCTTAAAAAAAATAAATGTTTTCATTTTTATATCAACTATCAGAGAATCAATAAATTATCTATGGATAGAATAATTTTCCTTATTCACTTATTCAACATTGATTTATTTCTGATTTAGCCTAAGACACTAAAAATTTTCAACTACAATGTTTGTCTTGGTTAACCATGTCCTTATTCTTTCATTATCTCTATCTTCTATGATATAAGGATATCAAAGAATATTAGTTCACTATTACTCATCCTTTTACTTATTCTATCCTTTTAGTCCATCAATAGTAATAGGATAAGAGGTATCTGTCTCTTGTCTTCCTTCTATACCATATACATTTATTCTTATGATATAAACATATCAAATGGAAGACCATAGATCAATCTTCTCATTCATATCAATATTATATTTTTCTATTTTTTATCGATACCCAGGATATTTAATAAAATATAATATTTGTTCTCCTCTCTCAATTCGATAATTATATTTTTCACTTTTATTAAGTATCAATTTTCCTCCTTTCTTACATTCTCAATATTATTCTTCTCATATATATTCATGGAATGACATGAAACTTATTTCCAAAATTTGAATACAGAAAAACAATCCATAAACTATAGTGCCCTATTTCCCTTCTAAATCTAGTAAAAATATCTACTAATAGAGGCTTATTTTTGAGCCCCATAATATGTTTAAAATTTTCATTGTTGGATCACAAATATTATTGGTCAAATATATCATAAAATATCTTACATTAATAATATACACCTTATTATTACTATATTAATACATTTTAATATATTGAAACCCTTATGATGAGTAAATCCTCATCCTGACATGAATTTCTTGTGTTCTCATATTCATTGTACTTGTGTAGAATAAATTCTATTCAATGGCCTATAATTTTTATTACTTAATGCTAATAATATAATCACCTAACATAAAACAAAATAAATCCATTATTTTGTTAATTTGGAAATATTTACATAAGAAATTAAATATCTAATATTTTTATAAACTCTGCGAATAACATTAGTATCATTAGCAATATTGTATGTATGTTAGTTCGGTATTTCCCATTATAGATTTGAGCATTCATTTCAACAATTATCCAACATAGGTTTCAAATAACTTTCACATCTACATATTGGTTGTCCCATTATATCATATTACTATTCACTATAGAATGTATATTATGTGTGATAAAGATATCATAAATATAACATTATGGGTTTTAATTTTTCTACATTTTTTTGAAAGAAGATATGATAAAAAAAATATGACATATTAAATATAAATTAAATTATCTTATATAACATATGTAATATGTCACATATCACTTTTTACTCCCATGAACATTTTAAATTCTTTATATACTCAAATTTCTTATCCTATTTCTCCCAATTTTATGATGGTTGAATGGATAGATGTGTTGAATTGAAAAAATTTAATATTTTTTTTGAAATTGCTAAAATTGAATAAAACAATAAGTTGTGTTTATATTAGTTTGGATAAATGGTTCATATATATACAATACACAACCCTCTACTCCATGAGAGGTATTGTATTCACTAGAAAATAGACCTTAGAGGGGATTCCCAAACCAATCACAACCATCCATTTATAATGGAAGTATAATTACAACAGAAAATGAATTTTAAGTGTGATTGACAATCGAATATACAGACATTCATTTTAAGTAGTTAAGGCCAAAATAGAACATTCTTTTATCGGAGAAACATATAACCAAATATATTGTTAATTGTTAGTATAATATATATACAAATATAGTTAGAAACTCATCAATCTAGTCGAGGAATGTTGAGGTTTATAGTTGTAGTAACTCGAACATTCTATAATCAAAAAATCACTATACAAAATGTATTTTTAGTATTGTAAATTAAAGGAATAAATGAACATGAATATACATGGGTTACGACTATTATACCATTACCATATCCACATACTCTATTTTTATAGGGATTTTTAATAAATATATAGACTATAGTGGTTATAATAATTTAATAAGAATTAAAAATAACAAAACTATTTTTTACTATTATGGATTCTAAAAATAACACATAATACTCATTTAACCCTATAATACACATAATATTTGACTAATATTTCATAATTATTATTTACTAGCATTGATCAAAATTGAAATAATACCCATAATAATTATTTTTTTAAAATTTAATAACCCTTGGAATGTTGACATTTAATTTCTATATTAGAATTTATGTATTGGAATATTGAATATAGTATCTTGAAAATCATGGAATTAAAATTATGTTAATGATATTTTATATTCAATATATCCTTTTAGTAACACTTATCCATATATTTTTCTGTACAATATATTCATAGATTTTTGTTATGCTGACATATATGCATGAAATATATCCTTAACATATTCTTGAAAGTGGTCACAAAATTTTATAATATTGATTTAATAGTAAATAATATATTTAATAGATCATAGTTTCATTGTGTATATTGATATACCATTGTAACGTTATCATATCCCCAAATAACCACTTGATAATAAATGGAAATGAACTTAATATTAAAATTAAATGAATAAATATCAAAATTATTATCCTTAAAGTCAATAAATCTAGTAATAAAAATAATGATAGAACTATGAAAATAATTATTATAGTAAAAAATTAATTTAAAAGTTATAGAACTAATAAGAACAATCCATAAAGAGCTTTAGTAGATCAAAATATCAATTTTATGAAGAAATAATTCTTCACAATGCTGATTTCATTAGTGTTAGTTCATTAACTTTTCTAATATCTAGGAAAACATTATTAGTAATGTAATTTTGACAAACAACATAATATAAAATTCACTCAACATCATATCATCATGTTTAAAATTTAGATAAGGATATCCTAATATCATAATATAATGTTCATACATCAGAGTACATCTTTTAGTCAACATTTCATGATCACTTGATGCATATTTTGTTATACTGATATCATAGTGTTGGTATTGAGATCATATCTTAAGATATATATATATATATATATCATAATATCCACTATAAAAATGACTATATATTCCTGAAATCACTCAAAAAAATTCTTAAATAGTATAAAAAAAATAAATATAATTAAAATCTTCAAAAGGAAATATTAAGTCATTCAATAATAATAATAATAATTACAAACAAAATTATCCTTTAATTAAAAAATGAATATATGAGTAAAAAATAAATATGTATATGTAATTATTATAATTATAGGATTCTTATATATAAATGTTTTTAAAATAATGTTCATTATACTAAAACAGTAGTTTCTCAAATAATAAAAATGAACAAAAAATCAAAAAAAAATTGATTGTTTAGTATAAATAATTAAAGATGAATATGTTTTAAATAGTGACTGTGTAATAATTTATTTCCAATAACATATAATAAGAGTATAATTATATATAAATTAAATATAAACAAAGTATAAAAAAATTATAGGTAAAATATTTTTAGTGAAATAATAATTATTATATTAAAATAAACATAAATATAAATATTGATAAACCATTCTCCCCCTCCTGCATAACTAAATAAATCAAACAACCCTCACCCTTTTTTAAAAGATCAATATGTAATAAAATAAAGTAGTAATTTTGGTCAAAAAATTAAATAATAGTAATAAAATGAAAATAATGTATAATAAACAATAAATCATGATTTACTCCATTTAAAACATATGAAAATAAATCCATTACGTTGATACCACATTTCTTACAATTTTTTAGTGGCATGACCTAGGTTAATAAATGGTAATATATATGTTATAAATAATTTATAGGATAGTTATTGTAATATATAAATTATAATGTGAATCCATCATGCCTTGAAAATATTAAATCTTTTTAAATTTAACAAAATCTAATGTATTGGTGATTATATTAGCTAATTAATGTTATATCGGAAAAAATTAATATTTATATCACACTTGTTCACATGTTCTTGATAGAATGATATCTCATCTAAATATGATATTTTTTCAAACTTTATAGAGGTCTATTCAAAATATATATGTATAACGAATTTCCATATTCAATCCTCATTATTTTATAATAAATATTAAAGTGAGAAAAATTTTATCTAACCCATAGATTCTATGCACATAAACTCACTTTTACAATATAAATAGAATAATTTATTGATAAATCTATTGAGATTTGATTAATTAAACTCCATGATAACAGACATTTACTAAGAAAGTGGAAAATACCATTTGTGAAATTTCTATCTCTCATGAATACTTTAACATTATAATTTGAGTAAGTCTGTAATTAAATGTGATTTTACTGGAAAGAGTATTAAAAGGTTTACAGTACCATTAACATATGTAATTATTAAATAAATACCGATAAAATTAGGTTCTTTTATATTTTTTTAAACTCTTGCATAATTTAATTCACTATACATAATTAGGTTTACAAGAATAAAAATAATGAATACATTCTAACATCAATTTTATGAATCTTATTATCAGTTTATTTAGAAGTAAAATACGTATTCCTTCTATATGTTGTAGCAATAGGTGTATTCATACATTTATGTGAATCATGTATAAATATATTTACTATTTATTATGTTTATGTACTCAAGTTCGAATATATTTCATTATCTCATCAAAATATATGAAATCACAATAAGAGATTTAGTTCTCCCCTGAATCTCATTTCAAACTCATCAGTGGTTCTTTTTTTAAATTCCATGAAAATTAATTCCATGGATATAATAATTATAATTTTTACTACAAAAATAAGATCACCTTAATCTACTTAAATATTTTAAAAATTACTTTTAAAAATTATACAGAGATCTAATTTATCGTTAACAAACCATTGCTTAAATTGAAATATAATTACCACTCATAAAAAGATTGAAGGGCATATTTCATTCCAAAAAAAAGAATTAAAAATATTAAACATTTAATATTTATACTTCTCAGGTTTAAATAAATGTTTTGGTCTTATATAGATGTTTGCTAAAAAAAGTCAATGATGAAGTGTCAATTTTAAATCCATTTTATAAATCCAGTAACCTAGATGTCATGTATAATCAAATAATATTTGAATATATTATAACCATGAAAATTTGTGAAAATAATAGTATTTTCAGTACCATCATCATGAATATATGCTAATGAAACCAATTTAACTTATTATGACAATCTTTCATGATTAAGAATATTTATATCTAAAAACTAATTTATCGTAAAAGAAATTATGATTATCAGATGGAGAAACATATTAACAAACATAATTCCCTGTAAATTTTTTAAGATCATCATGCATGTCGATAACACAATTTTGGTCCTTGAACACTTCTTATACATTATTCCTATCAAACTGTATAATAAAATAAAAATGTACTAAAAAATCATTTACAATGTTCACGTTTGAACTCCTAAATCAACAATACCAATTACTATTTCTATTGGGTGATCTCAATTATTATTTTACTTCCTTTATTTTTCAAATTCAACCTCACCCTCTACTATTTCATAAACTAACAAAGTCTGATATTAAGAAAAATTAAATTCCATAAAGACTTCATCAACCCAATATTCAATAACAAAATTATTTGTGGAATCTGTGGCATGAAATTTAACATGATTTTATTTCAAAAATAAAATTTGTTATAATATAAACTATATAATCTTTACATAAACTAGTATATCCCCAAAACATTCCTTCATTGTTTTTATCCTAAAATTTATCTGAAGTATCATTATTATTTTGGATAAAAAATTTGCATCCCTAAATTGTAAAATATCCAAAATTATGTTATATTCCTTTATATAATCATGAATTTGTTTTCTTTAAAACATTTCAAATAAGAATTATCTTTGAAACATAACAATTTGTAAATATATTTTCATCCCAAAAATAAATAGTTAAATCACATTCACTTAGAACATTATTTATAATTTTAGGATTAGTTTGATTCTTACATTCTATAACTATGTTTTATATGGATTTATTGGTGTTTGTTTCAGATCGGTTCGAAATGCCCAATGGTTCCATATCCAAGGATATGTGGACCTTCTTTCCAAAGGCAGTCGTTCGCTAGGCGATTTGGCCAGCGACACTTAAGAACTCACATTGGTCGAGAGGATGGGAAGTCGGGCACATAGCACCCTTTTGGGGGAAATTATTGCCTGTTCTGGGAGTCTCTTATCAATTTGAGACGTATTCATATGTTCGTGAATCTTTTTATTATACCCAAGAATTGTATCCACGGATTATTCAAGGTTGGAAATGGCCAGCTAAACACGGGGATTCAGAATCATTTACCGAGGTTTAACATCCCTCGTGGGATTAATGACCCTGAGGAGTCCGGACTCATTGAGACGGTACTCGTTTAAAGCCTCGTAATAAGGTACTCTGGAGTTTATTGTCATCCAGGGGAGACCGATAACGACTTGAGGATTTGGATTGAACCTGTGATATGTATCCCCATGGGAGGAATTAGAACCCTCGTTGTTCGGAAATACTGTTTAACATCATGCGGGACGAAGGATGAACTGATGTGAAGGGGGTCGAAACTGCTGATTGTTGGGATTGAACCTCGTGGAGGATTCCTACGTACCCTACCTAGGGGACATGTATCAATGTTGACGTATTTTAGACTAGAGTGTCGGTGAACAGACATGAAGGTGGACCCGGGGGTCTGATGGTGATCGGGCTTGAACCTCGTGGATGCTTCCTACATACCCTGCCTAGGAGACAGGGATCAATGTCCACGTAGTTCGGATTGGAGTGGGGCTTATGCTCTGAGGTAGCCCAGGTTAATGGATTCGGGCTTCCACACTAAGGAGGCCCATAAGAGGATTTCATGGTCGATGCTTTTACTCTAAACCCACTTGAGTCATGCTCGGTGTGAGAAGCAAGAGGCAGTAGGGACCAGATGATCACGTCGGGAAAGGTGCGTCCGTTGAAAGTGGAGTGGGTCTTACGCATTGAGCAGCCCAAAAATTCAGTGCGTACTTAAAGATGGATGCCCATGGAGACAAAGAGCAGTGGGAGAGGGAATTGGCCCCAAAAAAGGATAGAGAAACACCCTTCCCCACTACGCCCTTCTATGGCCATGGTCGTGGGGAAGTATGGAGGTGCATGGGGGATTCCATCTGATGGGTAGTCTTCCATGCCCCGGAGAGTAGAGAAGTGCCACAGTCCTAACATGTGGAGGGGAAAAAAGGGGACTTCTAGGATCGGACTCCATAATACCATGGGATTGTGAACCCAGGAATGATTCAAGAATCCGCTCAAGGGCCAGAGCAACCCCTTCACCCTCAATGAATGTGGGTATGTGAACTCAAAATGGAACGCTGATCCGCCTGAAGGATACATCACACGGGTCCGGTGGCTTTGGTGGAGGCCTCGACTCGGGGCTGATGAATGATCCAATGAGGGGATTATGGATGATCAGACAGGATTTCAAGGACCTTATCTGGTTCAGGGATTGAGAACTCTGAAGGATTTGGTAGGCCACACAGGTATATGAGTGGTGGTGCCCTTCACGTAGGGAGGTGAAACTCTTCTGGAGATGTCATACATGAAATAGGGTGGTCCACAGACTGATGGGAATTCCACGAACTGGGTTGGTTCATAGCTTGGTGGGCATCCCGCGAACCAGGTTGGTTCACGACATTGGGTTCGTCTCGCGTACCAGGTTGGTACGCGGAGGGGTCGACGCGAGCAGCGACGGATGAGGGCGACGCCGATCGGGGGTTCGTAAGTTGGGGATTCGCCTGTATAAAAGGGTGTTACGTGGAGCGACGGATCGGAAAAGGGGCATAAACTCCCCAGTCTGCGGGAGGTGCATCCGCAGAGGGGACATGGTTCGATGTCTTTTTTACTTTGTTATTTTAGCATTGTGGTTCACCATGTTCTTATGCATTTTCAGTTCCTTATTAATTCACTTCCAGATTCATACCTGTTCTGGTTCGCGAACTGAAACATCACTGTTTGCGAAATCCTAAGCCCCTTCCATCAAAATCCTTCCACCAGAATCTGATCGATCCCCAATTTCCATCCCCACTCTTCCCCCTCGATCTCCTTTTATAGAGTGGGGAAAGAGTTGTATTTGTGGTAATGTAGAACCTTTTTTGGAGGCCCATGATCGGAAACCCGGTTTACGGTTGACTTGGTAAATCCATAACTCGTGAGGGGCATTGAACGCACCTCCTCCGCGAACCAAACTAGATCGGGGAGTGCTTCGCTGCCTCGCAGGGTTCCGCCTCCATTCTGCGAACGAAAGCAGATGCGGTCCAGGTCGGTCGACGCGGTCCACGGCTGGGGCGGTTTGTTTCGGGGAACCGGGTTGGTGCATGTCCTGCTTCACGCCAGTAGAGGGCTTCCTCCTCCATTCTGCGAACAACAGTGGTCCACAGAGTGGGGTGCTTCGCGGAACCGTATGTGCACCGTTATCATTGGACTGGTCTGCGGACCGGTTCGGCTTGTGCCATCCTTTGAGTATTCTCTACACTCTCCCCCAATTATTTTTTGGGGAAATTGGGTAGAATCTCCCTTGGATTAAAGGGAATTCTCATTCTTCCTTTGCGGATTTTTCTGGGACCTACAAATTCCCACCATCAGAATGGTGTCCGATTGGAACGAAGAGGAGGCCATTCCGATGTAGAGTGGTCCTGAAACATAGATGGTTTGTGGTAGGTGAGTGGACCCGGTAGGGGACCACACTTATAAATACGAGGGCCCTTCCTTTTTTCCTTTACCAGATTCTTCGCGAAACCAGATCTCTCTCATTTTTTTTTTCTCGGTGCACTCATTCCTTCGCGAAAGGCCTCGTCCGCGAACCAGCTGCCACTTACGCGAATAATTCCATGTTTTCGGTCACCTTCACCTGCAGACCAATCTCTCAGCCATGAACTAACACTTTTAATTAATTAAAAAGTAAGTTATGACGGGCCGCGTAGGAACTCTCTTCGCAGTTTTGATGGTTCGCGGTCTGACACCTTCCAGACTTTGAAAATCTCTTATGTCTTCTGAACCTAATTATTTAAATTCAGGATTAAGATTCTATGGAGCAACCTGGTTCGCGGTCTTCTGGTCAACGCTCCACAAGCCAGAGTACCAGAGACCATCTTCCGTGTCAAGTTGGTTCGCGGGATGCAGTCATTGCGAACCACATTTCGAGGCCTGCTTGCGGACCTCATTATGAGGGCTACTTGACTCCTTTTCTATATGATTTGTATTTTTTTCCAGATTTTATTATTCTAGAATAAAAATTTGCCTAGTTTTCATAATCCAGGGAGAAAATATGGTTCCCCCTTGCCCTACACCCAGGCCTGTTGCAAAGCCTCTCACAATTGGTTCAGGGAGACATCTAGCTATGATTCACAGAGCGGAAAGCATCAAAGAGGACCCTATTCGGTCCATCATTTCTAATGATGGTGTCTTGAAGGAAATTCTCTCTCCTGGTCTCCTGGGATATCCACATTCAAATCAGATTCCGCTTTACGGCTTCGGTCTTCAAGACGACGCCCTTATTCCCCAAACATTCTTGTGTCTTCTGTCACCTTTCATGGAAGTGTCACCAAAGTGCATTCAGGAGAACCTCACCCAATCGGGGGAGATAATCTCTAATCTTGATCTGAAAGACACTTTCATTTTGAGACGCTCTGTCTGCACCCAAAACAATCAGTATACACAAGACTTCTCTCAAGAAGTTTTCCTCAAGAGTTACCCCTCCATAATCAACCTTGCTCGAGTGGACCCTAACATTGGGTGGATTTCTAGGTGGGATCTGTGGTCTGGTGTCCTTCTCTTGAATGAATGGGCCTGGCCCTTCTGGGTCCATTATCATTATCGGGAATCTCGCAAGTCGCTGGAAGTAGTCAATTTGTACTCTATAGTGTGGGCCTCCCAGTTTTTTGTTTACCCACCATGTTTGATCCTGCCTAACCTGCTCATTCATTGGTGTTCAAGCACTAATACTTTCCACCTCTCCCATGGGGAAGTTGGCATTATCTTGTGGGACATCTATCAATTGAGAGGGATTCCGATTATTAGTGATATGTATGACGATTTTCTTCCCACTCCTGACGCATGGGATTACATTAAACAAGTGCCCTCGTTGGCGAGGGATCTGCTGGTTATGGAAGAGCTGTCACTGGGATAGGCCTTGAGTTCCCGCTCTCTTATTCCCTATAGCACCTGGATAGGGTTATTTCTAAACACCAATGGTCTTGTGTTGAAGATAAATTGCCCCAGGACTCATCCTCCTCAACAGTCATGAACCATCCCAGGTTCCTACTGGGTGGTTCTGGAGGCGGGCGTCTACCATTCATGGGGTTACGAGGTGCGCCCCGATGTGCCGTCGATGCTCAGATTGGGAATTCTTTTTGCTCTGTTTTTTAGAAGGTGGATATTCACTTCTTGGGATATCAACCCAGGCATCAGGGCTTGCACCTTGATGATGGCAGTTGAGTTGGCAGAGGGTCGCCCGGTTAATTTGGTCGTTCCCACATTGGTTCGTATTTACAAACTACTGAGCCACCTGAATGACAATCGGCCACCCTACCATTTGAGTGGTCCATTTCTATTCTTATATGGCGGGATATTGAATCATTGTTATTGTTATGAGTATCATCATAACACAGTCATCCAGCTTCCTACCTTCTATCCTACCGTGCTCGATATAGCTAGGGTTCGCTTGAAGTCCCTCAGTTATGATGAAGTCATCAAGATTTTGAGTGACTTCTCTTAGTTTTATTTCGCTCCCTATCCCACCTCTTCCAGCGTCGTTGTCGAAAACTACAGGGGGATCCTGGAGGAGCGTTCTTACATGATTTCACTGCGGGATGGGTTTCTGTCCACGTGGCTTGACGAGGTTTCTCTATTCGAGTTGTATACCCCCCATCGTTTTTCCCTTCATTTTGGCTGTATGCAACTCCAAGTTTCCCTTCCCCCTCCTTAGGCTCGAGGACTGCACCTGACCACTATCCGTCAATGGTGGTTGGTGCTGATGTAGGAGGGATCTGACCCAAGCATTCCCTTGCTGGGCATTGGGGCGGCTGCCATCCTATCCTTGGAGTATAAAAGAATGTGGTTAAAACATTATCTTGATGGGATCCTGTGTAAGGTTGTCTGGAAGGTTCCCAAATCAGGAGTCATTGTGGCTGCTATGCCTACCGCACCTTCCCATCAGCTCTGTGGGAGAACCGACTGATGGCTCATTGGTCAAAGAAACTCAGGGGATTTTCCTCTCCCAGCCCTCATGCGACCGAAGTTCAGATGGACCCAACCCTCTTGGACATCGATGAGGATGACCCTGTGGCTTCGGGTCCCAGTGAGACAATTCTTGAAGTTTTTCTGGCTGATACCGGACGCATCAACTTGATTCCCAAGCCCGAACCAGGGTTAGAAGCTTCAAACCTTCCATCTTCGGAACCATCTTCTAGCATGCACATATCTGCACTGATCACAATGACGGACTTCATTCACATTCCATATAAAGAGGATAACAAATAACCACCTGTCATAGAGGACCACCGAGCAGTGTGCAGGTGGGCCTAGCCCCAGATTTGCTAGATTTTCACCGAATCTCCTCTAGTTGATATGGCAACTAAGACTGATGCTCTCCAACAACACTTCCTGGGTTTGGGGTCAAGTGGCTTTGAATATCGGAAGTTTCATTTTCTCACTTTCCAGGTTGTCACGGCCCATGATGAATTTTCCACTAATGAACAGAAACATGCTCATTTCACTGACTCTCATTATGGGACTCGAGCCTTGGAGGAATCCATGATAAAGCTTGATCACCTGATAGCATAGGAGGCGATCTCTCGAGGTCAGGCGGTCTCCCTATCTAATAAGTTGAGAGAATGAGAAGCTCGAGCAGCGATGCTGATGGATCGGTTCTCAGCTATGACTGGTAACCTTGAATCCACCATAAAAGGAATCAACGATCTCCAAACAACAGTGGGGCACACTCGTTCGGTGGCTGAGGTTGAGGCTAGGGAGAGGGTCGTGCTAGAGCAGACTTGCAACAACCTTCACCGCACAGTTGCCGATCTGATGGAGAGAGCGAGCCAGGCTCATTTGTGATGATCAGATTCATTCTTGTATACTCTATTTTTCTTATCCCCTTTTTTTGTTGCTGTGAGGGAGAGGCCTCATCTTGTGGACGTCCTCCCTTTTTCTTCAAACGGAATACAATCTGTGTTAATCTTTCCCTACTATAAAATATGACTGTTACTGGAGCAATCCTTATTTAAATAACAACTCACTGAATCAAAATTAATCATAATTCAATAAAATAGAAACATATTCTAACTTTTTCTTGGATCATGGGATCTAGTGAGAATAGTTTGACTATTTCTAGGGTTTTGTTGGAAAACCGAACATACTTTTTGTATTTTTCCTTTAATACCCCAATTTTTCTTGGGTCTATTTGGTGTGAACCCAGTAGGTATGGCCCAACTTTTTCTTAGGTCGTCCTTTTTGGGTTTTCGGCCTAACAGGCTTTGTGCCTCTTTTTGTGAGCGGTTTAAAGTCCCGCCGAGAAAACTATCATTACTGATGTTTTAGGTTGAACAGCTTTGACCAGATATGGTGGGGAAAGGGCCCCAATGAGGTTTGGTTGATTAATTGATGTCTTAATATCCTATAAAATCATGTGGGTGGAACATGTTTAGATTTGAACGACATGCAGGGCATATCTCAAGACATGCGGTCGTATCATCGTACAGAGGTAGGAATAGTATTGCCTAATGAAATCATGCCTTTGCTAGACGGTCCAGGGGTGATCAATATGCAGATCCACTGAGGGCATGGTATGCATAGTCATGAGAAGGTTTCCATAAGTAAATGACTATCCATTTCTGAGGGCCTAAGGACTTCATGGAAGTTTGGATTATGGAAACCACCATGGGTGGCTTCGGGAAGGGTATGTGACATCTGAATGTTTTTTAGAACATATGTATCGATCAAAAGGGTTGAAGCAAGGTTCCTGTCCTACACATTTATCAAGCATAAAGGATGGTTGGATCTTGGTTCAGTTTAATGTTATGCAGCTGGGACCTCATCTAGAATGGAACAGGTTCTCCTGGTTCTCGGTAATATCGTCAAAGACGTTCCACCACACATAGGCAGTGACATTAAAGAGGCTAGAAAACTGTATCTCAAAGGGTTTCTGAATCCTGGGATGGACATGTGGGATCAAAGGTCAAGGGGGAGTGTGGAGAGAAGCATTGCCTAAGGAAATCATGCTTTTGGTAGACAAGCCAGGGGTGATCAATATGCAGAACCGCTGAGGGCATGGTATAAATAGTCATGAAAAGGTGTCCTTGGGACAATGATATCATTCTCCTGATAGCTGAGAAACTTCAAGGAAGTTTGTGATTCGGGACCACCAGGGGTGGTTTATGAGAGTTTGGTTTTTTCTGATTATAGAGTATGGTTTATGAGGTGAGGGTGCCTGGATATGGGATAAACATCTAGGATAAATTTCCCGATAATGGGTGAAGTCATCTCTTCTCACACAAGTGTGAGATGGTGGTTTGTGCAGTTCTAACCCATGCACTGGGGGTCAGAGAAAATTCTCAATTCCTTAATGAACCCATGACTAGTTTGACCGTGGTGTTTAATGCCATGCGGTAAAGACGAGGAGAATTATTAATGGATGTTGTACAGCTTAACGTCATGCAGCGAGGACAGGGGGGGCATTTTTGCCGATAGTGTGTAGTTTTCACGTCGTGTAGCAAGGATAGGGGGCAATTTTAAACCAGTGAAAATGCTAATAGTTGGAGGAATTTCCTTGGATGTTGAATGCTTTGTCTTTGAAGCTTTATGCTAAGTGTCCAAGATGTTCCGTGCAGTTTAATGTCATGCGGTAAGGACGTAGTTACAAAGGCCGCTCTGGATCAGAATGTGACTAGGATTGAATATTTTGGCATGATCAAGATGTGGATAGGGGTTGATTGGTGTAAACCATGGTTCTGGGGCTTCTTGGATCAGGAGAAATGATATGGGGGCTATGAGGCCCGTAAGCGTACGGAGCTAGGAAGAGTATCGCCTGAGGAAATCTTGCATTTGGTAGACGGGCCAGGGGCTATCAATATGCATAGCCGCTGAGGGCATGGTTTTCACAGTCATGAAAAGGTGTCCACAGGTTGATAAATGTCCACTTCCAATGGTCTTGAATGGTTATGAGGATCCACAATTGTCCGGTCCAGGAAGTCTGTCATTTGGTAAGAAAATATCTAGACATGTCGAGCATATTCGTCCCTAGTTTCTATTAAGCATAGATAGATCCCTGTGCTGATTTATCTTGAGTGCGGGGGCGTACCTTCACTCCATGCAGTTCAACATTGTGTGGTAAGGACGAAGTACTCCTAGTTTAGCGGTCATAGAGCTCGGACCATTGGGTGACTATTTCTACAGTCACATGAAGGATAACTGAGTTACCATGCTCTGATATACTCTGAACTGGGTGGGGGACAAAGGTTGTAAATAGTAACTTTGAGGTTTCCTGGATTAGGAGATGTGGTGTGGGGTCTCTGAGGCCGGTAAGTGTACGGAGCTAGGAAGAGTATCGCCTGAGGACATCTTTCCTTTGGTAGACGGGACAGGGGATATCAATATGCAGAGCCACTCAGGGTATGATATTCATAGTCATGCAAAGGTGTCAATGGGTCAATAACATTCCACTTCTAATGGCCATGAATTATTATGAAAATATGAGATTGCTCACAACATGGAGTTCAGCATGCAAGGATAATGGTGGTCAAGCATATTTGAAACATCTTCACAACAATTTTCCATTGAGTCAAAGTAGCCAAGCTCTGGCTTGATGTTCGTAGATGTTGGTCTTCTTGTGAACCATGGTCGGATACATAGGTTAACCGATTAGGGATACCCTAGAAAAATTTGGATGTGAAAATGGGGACGAACTTATAAACCACAGCTCCATAAATTTCTAGATCGGGAGATCTGATATGGGAGCTCTGAGGCCGGTAACCGTACGGAGCTAGGAAGAGTATCGCCTGAGGAAATCATGCCTTTGGTAGACGGTCCTTGGGATATCAATATGCAGAGCCACTGAGGGCATGGTGTGCATAGTCATGCAAAGGTGTTACTGGTTCGATAACATTCCACCTCCGATTGCTGGGAATGGTTATGAAGATCCATAATTATCTGGGTCATGGAGTCTGATGTACGGAGGGGATGCATCCAAACACATAAGGAGTATTTCCATCTCGTTTCACTATATATCTTGGGTGGGTCACGATGAAATCTGTGTAGTTTAAACGTCGTGCGGTGAGGATAAAGTCAGTGTAGTTTAACGACATGCGGTGAAGACAAAGAATACACCCCATGCATATCTGGTCCATACATGAAGGAAGAGGGAATTTTTTTCTTTTCCTTGTAGTTTAGCGTCGTGCGGTAAGGACGAGGAAGACACCACGTGCTGGTCTGGTCCGTACAAGGGGGGGAGGGAATTTTTGACTTTCATTTGGGCATGGCTGGGCTAAGGTGAGGGAGCCTGGTGTCACTATGTATCCCGCGAGGGCAGGAATAAAGCCTTACGTAGTTCTCTGATGTCCATGCAGTTTTACATCGTGCGGTGAGGATGAAGAATACACCTCATGCAGGTCTGGTCCGTACACGGGGGGAGAGAGAATTTTTTTAATGATTGGTCCAGGATGGGGAACCCTGGAATCACTACGTATCCCACGAGGGAAAGAATAAAGCCTCATGTACTTATTTTTAGGGAATACACCCCATGAAGGTCTGGTTCGTACAGGGGGAAGGGGATATTTTTAGCTTCATTTGAGGTGGTTGGGCCAGGGTGTGGAATTCTGGCATTGCTACATATCCTACGAGGGCAGGAATCGTGCCTAACTTAGTTCTCTGAAATGTAATACTTTCCGTGTGGGTTTAGTCCGTTCACAGGGGGAGAAGGGGCATTATTTTTTTACCCCTCTCCATGAAGTTTAACGTCATGCTGTAAAGACGAGGAATACACCCCGTGCTGGGCTGATCAGTATATGGGGGGAGAGAGCATTTATTTTGAATGGATGGGCTAGGATGGGGAACCATGGAATCACTATGTATCCTGCGAGGGGAGGAATCAAGCCTCATGTAGTTCTCTGAAAGAAGTACACCCTCTACAGGGCTAGTCCGTACACGGGGAAAGGGGACATTTTGTTAATTTTATTCCATTTGGGAGTGGCTTGGCCAGGATAGGGGATCCTGACGTCACTACGTATCCGATGAGGGTAGGAATCAAGCCATACATAGTTCTCTTAACGAAGTACACCCCATTCAGGTCTGTCCATACATGGGGGAGAGGGGAATTTTTTAAAATCTTCTTATCCATACAGTTTAACGTCGTGCGGTAAGGATGAGGAATACACCCCGTGCCGGTCTGTTCCATATACGGGGAAATGTCATTTTTATCTTTTTGTTATCAGGGGGTGGCTGGGCTAGGATGGGTAACCTTGGCGTCACTACGTATCCTGCGAGGGCAGGAATCATGCCATACATAGTTCTCCCAAAACCGTGCAGTTTAATGTTGTGCGGTGAGGAAGAAATACTCTTGAGTTCAAGGATATAGAGTTTGGACCGTCGGGTGCTTGGCAGTTTAATGTCATGAAGTTCCGACGATAACTACTTTTAGTTATGCCGGTGAGGACAGCATATTCTTAGTTTAGGGTCATAGAGTTTGGACCATCGGGTGCTTGTCAGTTTAACGTCATGCAGCACAGACAATAACTGCTTTTAGTTTCTCTGCGAAATAATTCTTTAGGAATCTCTCATTTATAGGAGCAGTGGTGAACTGCCCATCCATGGAGATCAAGGTGTATGCTCCGTTGGAGTTGACCTTGTGTATAAGATATGGTCCCTCCCACTTGGGCTCCAGCTATGGAGGTTTCTTTTCGGGTGTCATTGGGTTTTGGAGGACCAACACCAATTCTCCTTCCAAGAACGATCGAAGACAGACCTTTGTATTAAAGGCTCATGCAATCCAGTTCTGGTATACTTCCAGATGGTACAACGTGTGCAACCACTTCTCATCTAGCTGCTCCAATTCTCCAAGCCTCTTTTATGATTACTCATCGTTGGATAACTAATCACAAATGGAAACACGGAGCGAAGGAAATTGGAGCTCAATGGGAAAGACCGCTTCTGTTCCGTATACTAATAAGTACGGAGTAGCACGAGTAGCGGTGTGGATTGTGGGTCGATAAACCCACAATAAATTGAGGAGTTTATCTGTACATGACTTCTTTATCTTTTTTCACCATTTTCTAGAGAATGTTAGACAGGGTCTTGTTGAAAGAATTTATATGTCTATTGGACACTACATGGTAGCGGGATGAGTGGTTAGCCTTGATACCATATTCTTGGTATAGTTTCTCCAATTCAGCAGAATAGAATTTGGTGCCATTATCCATCTGTATGGTATGAGGGACACCAAATCTGGTGATGATATTGGTTTTCACAAAGCTGAAAATTCTTCTTTCTTCGACTTCCTTAAGGGGTATAGCTTCTGCCCATTTGGAAAAGAAGTTCGTTGTCATGAGGATATACTTCAGCTATTTGGCTGTGGCGGGAGGATATGGTCCCACGACGTCCATTCACTAGATGGAAAATTGCCAGGAGTACATAGCCTAATGATGAAACTCTGGGGGTTGGTGTATGAAGTTGGAATGAATTTAGCATGAGTGAAATTTTTCAGTAAAACGCATGTAATCTCGTGCCACTGTTGGCCAATAGTACCCAAGTATTCGAACCTGATGGGAATGCTTGGACCCCGGATGATGTGCCCCACAAACTCCAGCATGTACCTTAGTCATGAAGATAGTAGTTTCTTCTCCATCAATGCATCTGAGGAATATTCTATAGAGGCCTCGTTTGTAGAGTACCTCTTGCTGACCCACACCGCCATATAGGACAAAGTTGAATGCCCTTATCCGTATTAGCTCTCATTTAGCCCTGTCTGATGGATGTTCTCCCCATTGAAGGTAGTTTGCAATGGGGGCCATCTATCCAGTGGCAGGAGCATATGGTTCTGGGACAGGACTGACTTCGTGGATTTCTTCAGTCCTAGTTTGAACAGACGGCAAGACCGTTCAACGATGAGCAATGCTGATAACTATTTCATCCCGATAAGGGTCGTCTAGGGCTGTGGCCGCATTGGATAATGTATTGGCCTAGGCATTGTGAGACCAAGGAATATAGGTCAATGTCGGTTCTGTAGATAATTCCTCCATTAACCATCGTACATGGTCAAATAGAGGAATCTACTCCTCCTTTTTTATAGCATGGTCAACATTGACCTACTTGATGACCAGTTCTGAGTCACCTTTGACTTTAAGGTGTTGTACTTGTGCTTGGAGTGCGAGCTCCATGCCTAAAATGAGGGTTTGATAATCCGCTTAATTGTTCGTACATCCTTCTGAAAAGAAGTAGTAATATGGAAAAACTGCCTTTTCCGGAGACATGTGTATTATCCCGAATCCCACATTGTTAAATTTGGGATCTTCCATCCTCTTCCCAGATGGTCTTTGGGATGAAATGTCGAAGTACATTTCCCATGCTGGGAACTCCTCTTGAACCAAGAATATGTCTTCATCAGGTAGCTCGACACCCGGTGCGGCGGTCCCTGTTGAAGGGTGCTCCACCAAAAATCTGATAATGCTTGGCCTTTGATGGCCTTCTGAGGCACAAACCGAATGTCAAACTATTGCAGTATGAATGCCCATCGAGATAGACGCCTGGTCAGCATCGGGCGGCTAAGAATTTACTTGAGCGGGTTACTACGCGATACCAAATGGACTTCACAATGCTGGAGATAGTGTTTCAACTTTTTAACTGTGAAGACCAAGTCCAAACAACTCTTCTTGATGTTTGAGTATCGATTCTCAGCATCAATCATGGTTCAGATTAGATAATAGAGACTGTTTTCACTACTGGCATCATTTTTAAGTGCGAGGAAGGTTCCCAGCGACGGTTCTAGGGCCATCACGTATAGGATAATAGGTCTTCCTTCAACCTGGGCATGAGCACCGGTGGGATTAAGTGGTAATTCTTTAGGCTGTCAAATGCCTCTTAGCAGTCATTTTTCCATTGGTATGTGACTCCCTTCTTCATTAATCTGGTAAAGGGAAAATATTTGCCAACTAGGTTTGCTATGAATCACCTGATGTAGGCCATGTGCCCCTAGAATGCTCTCAACTCGGTGAGATTGCGGGGGGGGGGGTGGCGGGATGAGGATAGCCTTTGTCTTTTCAGGGTTGACTTCGATGTCAAGATGGCGTATGAAAAAACCAATGAATTTCCCTGAGGCAACCCCGAAGGCGCATTTCAAGGGATTCATCTTCATGTTATGCTGCTGAAGTTTGTTGAAGACGGTCTCATGGTCTGACAGGTGATCTGAGTGATACCTGGACTTCACCAGCAATTCATCCACGTAGCATTAACGAATCTCCCTAGGAATGGTTTAAAGATACGATGCATGGAAAGCTGATATGTGGTGCCATCGTCCTTCAGACCAAAGGGCAGAACCCTGTAACAAAATATTCCTTATGGGGCCCTGAAGGCAGTGGCTTCTTCATCTTCTCAGGACATCCTAATTTGATTATTCCTATAATAGTCATACATGATGGATAGAGCCTCATACCCAGCTGTTGAATTGATTAATAACTCGGTGATCGGGATTGGGAAATCATATTTCTGGAAATACCGATTGAGATATCTGATGTTAATGTAGATGGATATTTGTCTATTCTTGTTCTTGACATGGAAGATGATGGCCAACCAGATGGGGTACCAGACCTCCCAGATGAAGCCTACTTTAATGAGCTTATCGACGTCAGCCACTATTTTGGAAGAATGTGAGGGGTGAGTTCTTCTGGAGGATGTTTTATAGCCTCGATGGTCTTCTGGTAGACCTAGGTGATGTGTCGCCACTTTGGGATCGAGTCCCGGAATTTCTATGTAATTACAGGAAAATACATCCTTGTGTTGCCTCAGGAAAGAGGTATATACCTCGTGCTCCTCGGCATACATGGCTGCACTAATGGGAGTGGGCCTCAGGTTTTCTTTGGTGTCGAGGTTTATTTCCCTGAGCTCATCCACCATAGTGAAGATACCTTACTCAAATGCGAGAGGTGCATCCCTGAGATCTTCCTCCTCTTCTTCTCCCAAATCCTCATCTTCCTGACCTGATGAGGGGAGAGCTCCCAGCATGGGTTCTTGGGAATCTGGAAGTGAGGCATTGTGAGCATCCACTCCCATGTATTCTCTCTCAGATTGTGGGTTGGGAGATGTTCCTGCATAGTCATGCTCAATCGTTATGGATGATGTCTTGAGGTCAGTTGAGTGTCTGTCCAGACATGAACCCCTACTCTCAATATGGTTGAGGGGCAGTACATAGTACCTGCCAAGCTGCCTGGGGGGGTCGTTAGGAACCATTTCCAGACCATATGGAGCGGGGAACCATTCGAAACCATCAACCTCGGTCTTCTTCTTCATTTGGTCATAAAACCTGGCATCAATGTAGTGTGACTCGGAGAGCTTGAAAGGGGACTTGACGGCGTGTAATGTCCCACTTTTCCCATTGACACAGTACTTGACACACTGGTGGTAGGATGAAGGAATGACCATGTGCTTACAAAGTCATGTCCTTCCAAGCAGGGCATTGAATGTTGTGTTCTTTTGAACCACCGAGAATTCCGAAAATTCCACAGGGTTTCCAAAATGGTTCTTTAGAATAATTTGTTCCATTGGCTTCTACTCACTCATATCGTAACCTAGAAGAGTTTTGGACGAGGGTATTAAATCACCCTCACTGAAGCCCAACTTACGGAGTGTCCGTACCGGAAAGAGATTAACTCTAGAGCCATTGTCAATAAAGAAATTGCGGATCTCAACATAATATAGAGTACTGGACACATACAGTGGTTTTATGTGTCCTTGCATTAGGGAATATTCATCCATATCGGTGAAGGAAATCACTACATCGCATTCATCCAATCCAGTCTTCGTCCGGTAAATCATGACGGCAGCTACCTCGGCTTGAAACTCATGGGGACTAAGCAAGGATTCTATGAGTTCCTCCCTGAGGTCTGCTGACAAACTCAGGGCATCCAGGATTGACAGCTTGGCTGGTACTGACACCATCTTCTTAAGGATATTGTATTTCTGTTCCAGCAGCCAATGCTTCTCTGTTGGTGGGGGAGTCTTACTATGCAGCATGGGAGTTGGAATACGTGACGAGGAGGGACCGACTGCGGGGTTGGATGTCAATGGTGTTCCCATGTTTTGGGGATTCGGCCTGGCCAGTTTGTTTGTGCGTACTAGGCGGTTAGGCGCTTGTTCCTCCTATGATGGGTACCGCAGAATGACATGGGCAGAGTTTCCACTTTTCTAGGTGGAGGGATATTCTTTCTTCTGTTAAGTCCGTTGAAGGGCTCTCCCATGGGTTTCTGTGATATTAATGGTTTGGGGTTGGGTAAAACCATAGGGTTGGTTTCGGTCGCAACTGCACCTTCCCTGGTATCCCCTGCCTCTACGATTCCGTGTCCCGACTCTTTGCGTCGGGAACATAGGTTCATAACCATACCCTTCATCGGGGAATGATTCCATTAGATGGATGATGTTGATGGATCCAAAAAATTTCTCATCATCCTCTGACAGGTCAACCTGGTCGGTTGTCCTCGATGGTGTTGTTTGGTGGGTCGGTGCCCGTGGCGCCATGTTTGGGGGAATAAAATCCGACAACATCGTGGCTAACATTGGCCTCGTTGTAGACTTCTCCTCTTGTGCTTTTCTCCTCCCTTCTCGATTTTTCCTGGATGACCGGCTCGAGGAGGGTTGTGAGGTCATTATTTTCGGTTGTGCAGCATCAAGTGCTATTGGCGGCAACACTAGCTGCTGTAATTGATCTCGAAGTATGCCCTGGGCTCGATTGATAGTCTATCGATTCATCCAGCTATCAAATTTCTACCAATTCTTGTTGGTGACTTCCTGCCACCACTCCCATTTTTCGGAGTCAATGGTAGAAATATATGTCACATGTACTGGGGGTGGTCCTAGCTTGACCTGCCTAGAGTCTATAATCCTTTGTAGGAGGTCTTTGAAGATGAATCATTCCTGAATATTGTGCTCCAACATTCGATGGTAGGGATAGTAATCCGGTCTATCATCACGGCTGACTTCTTATGTCTTCCTTGGCTCTGGTAGGTGGATCAAGTTGCAATTCATGTTGGTGATGAAATAGCCGCGGACTTGTTCCTCTCTAAATGAGTACACTTTTTATCTTCTTTCCTCGAACTGGTTCCGCTTTGATCCCCTCTGATCATCCCACTTGGGCGGAGGTGACCGCAGATATACAGGTGGCCCGTGATGATTTGGTGGAGGCCTAGTTTGTGGAGTAGGCGCAGGGGCTGGCTTGAGCATAAAATAGGACGCTTCATCTCTAACTGCTCTCTTTTTAAGAGCCTCCAAGGATATTATGAACTTTGTATTGGTCCGCTTCAGGGAGTCTTCAATTCTCTGGGCGATAGCCGAGATATGGCGGAAGAAAGTGGTGCACTCCACTGGTATGATCGGTGTTCATAGCTCATCTTGAAGGTTATCGATACATATTGCCAGCATCTCATCTTGAGACATTGGCATGTTCATGGAGTAGGCCAGACCTTTCTATCTGAAATTAAAATTTTAGACCCTCTCGTTATGCCTTTGCTTGCAGTTCATGACGTCACTAACCGTTGTTTTAGGCAGCGTTGAGCGGAAGTGGAACATGAATTTCTGTCAAAGGTCTTCCTAGATTTTTATTGATTGGGATGGCAGGCTCGTATAACAGACGAAGGCGGATCCTTGCAGGGTATGTATGAAGCATCTGAGTTTCACCACATCTTTCTGTTCCAGAGTTCCCATCATAGGGTCGCAATAAGACACGTAGTGCATCAAGTTCTGTTCTGGATCTCCTGATCCATTGAAGATTGGGAATACAGGGCACCCAAAATTGGGTGGAGGAGGCGTGTTGCTCACCCAATATGGGTAGGACTTCCGCTCTGGTTGTATTGGAGCATGTAGACCTTCCATTACTTCCAATAGAGCTTTCAGTTCCTTGATGGTGTTGGTGAGACACTAGTTTACATCTTGTTGGGCCCGGTCCTGGGCAGGTGTAGCCCAGGGAATTTCTTGAAGATCAAGCTCGGTTGGAACCATGGGTGCATGTGCCGTTTGTGACACCTTCGGTGGGTTCAGATGTACTCGGTCCAGTTTCTTCCTGAGTGGAGGGAAGTCTTGGTTTTAATCCAGATCCACATTTAGGTAGTTGGATGGTCTGTGCGCCTCGTTGGGTGGGAGCCCTAACTGTGCTTCGTATTCCAGGGAAAACCATGGTCTTTGAGGTGAACTTACTGGGAGTGAATGATGTGGCTCTTCTTGGGATGCGCTTTCAATAAGATGGTTCCTCTGGAGTAACTCGTCATTAAGCAGCCTTAAATCTTTCATTTCCTCTTCCTGTCGAGTGAACCTCTCTTTAAGCATAAGCGGCACGTTTTTATCAAGAGAGGGGGTGGGTTAAGGGTAAACGATCCTTTATTATTATCCTTATTGGAAGCTCGTGGGGTCAGTGGAGTAAGTCTAGATTAAGGGACAACCATATTTTGGGCAGCCCTCTGGTTTCAGGTGTGCGCACCTGGTGGTTCATTGTGAGTCATAGCCTGACCGGAACCTTCATCTCCTGATCCAGCCGGATTTTCATAATCTTTGGTGTTACCCATGGGGTCAACCTCTATGGTGTTGATAGATGCATATCGTAGGGCGGAGAAGATGTCATCTTCTAAATAGGAAGAGGATCTCCTGCATCTTTTACTAGTCTTCCCTCTTCTATCCCAGGATTGCTTTTGGGCTCCTTGATGAAGGGTGATGCGGAGAGTTCTTTGATGCGACCTCATGGTACGCCTCCCTCCAGAAGGGGATGAAGATTCAAAGGACGGGATAGGGCAGGAACCTCCTCTTTTAACTATCCTCCCTAGATGAGATAATACTGATTCTCGTGGGGGAGGTTGTTGTTGAGGAGAAAAAAATGCCCCGACCCTGAGGGCTGGGGTTGGCTCTGTTCCTTGGACATCGATTCTCTTTCCGTTTTTTGGTCCTATGGGGGCATTTGTTGTTAAAAATTCCCCCAGCCCTACAGGCTGGGGTTGACCCTGGATTGCAGTAGTGGTTGTTTCTATTGCTGCCTGCCTGATCTTGTGTGCCGCCATTCGGGGGTGAACTGGGTTTGGTGCGAGTTCCCTTGTGAATCAATCTCCTCTGGGGAGGTAGTAAATGACCGATGATTGTCCTATCTTAGGTGAGAGGCCTGTTGTATGCTCGCAGTGTCCTGATTCAGCAGTTTTTGAATGGATTGTTCCCTTCAGTCCTAACGCTTCTGGGACTTACTCAAGGCCTAACTCTGTTGGGTGTGTTGCTTTTCGCGAACATGGAGACCACTCGATTGTTGTCTTGACGTGATGATGTTGCAAGACACCATGCCGAATGAGTTCTTCTAGGCGGGGAGTGGAGTGAAATGCAGAGCTCTATGTTCCCCCTATCCCCTGATATGGACTCCCATCAGAATGACATTGATGAGGCGGCGCAGCTAGTGCAGTGCATGGAGGCAGGATATCTCCATGTTTCCTTTACACCGCTTGGGTCGTTGTTGTCGCACCGAAGGAAGAGCTTCCAGGTCGATGTGATGCAGGAGGTCTCCTATTTTCTTGACATGGTATACATACCAGTCATAGGGTAGGAAGCATGATTTCAGCTGGCGGAGGGTTGTCCATATATTGTAGTGGATGTCATGCACACATTCTTCTAACAACATTCTTTTTATGTCGAATTGAGAGGTGGTCGTGGGCCTAAACATAATCGGGATATCATCCCTGGCCAATCATTTCCTCATGTGCAACATGTCTTCATACTCCTCTAGTGATTCCTCTACCTAGTTTTCCCAACTACTATGCCCACTGATAACGTGTTCTGAGGAAATGGGACCAGTAGTTATCGAATTATCATATAGGCTATTCTGGGGTGGTTCAGAAGATGAACATGGCCCCAGACTGTCTCCTAAATGAGGAAGGGAATCATTAGTGACTAACTGGGATTCCAACATGCTCAGTCCCGTCCTTCTGAGTGCCTCGGCATATGAGGGATTTTTTCTGCTTGATTCGGCAGGGGGAGGACCTTCATGTCGATATGATATATCATTGCGGGGAGGACCTTTGCAATGGAGTAAGCAATGGTGAGGACTACCATTACTGCTTGACTCCTTACTACATAGAGAAATTTTGCAGTTCAGACCCTGGGTAGGACCTCTAAGGCATGTCACAGCAAGGGGAGGACCATCTGGCTGCGTAGCATTATTACGGGTAGGTATTTCACAACAACTTCCATTATAGTGATGATGACCTTCATGCTTTGACATTCTATGTGCATCCTGGGGAGGACCTTCATGAAACACTGTAAAAATAGGAGGACCTTCTTGCTGCTTGGGGCCACTAGGGGGTGGACCTTCGCAGTGGTGGCCGTGGTGGTGAGGACTACCATCACAGCTGCTGCAATGGAGAGGACTACCATTACAGCTTCCATAGGGAGAATATATGTGGGTTACACCCTGGGGAGGGCTTTTAGAATGTACCGTAATGAGGGGAGGGCATTCGCGTTGCTTGACGCCTCGACGGGGAGGACCTCCGATATCCGGGTGGCGAGGACGACAACCGTGATCTGATGCCCAGCTGCGTGGAGTTTCGTTACAACGTAACCCCTGGGGAGGACCTTCTGGGTAGAACACGACAATGAGAGGGCCTTATTTTTGTGATGAGATGTCACTTCGGGGAGGGCCTCCGCAGTTGCGACTATGATAGCGAGGACTACTATCATAATCTATGGTCCCACTGCATGGAGAGTGCTTGCAGTGTATACCCCGGGGAGGACCTTCAGGGTGGACCACAGTAAGTGGAAGTCCTTATTGCTGCTCGATCTTCTATTCACCTGGAGGGTTTCCACGACTCGCATAAAAAGAGAATCTCTCGTGGTCGATCATTATAGGCCCATGTGGGAGGCCCCTGCGGGTGCTCTGGGGAGGACGTTCAGAGCTGCTGGTAGCGACATTGCGGGAAGGACCTTTGCAACAGTTACTGCCACTCCCATAATATGGTAATGGGTGGGCAGGGTTCTGAGTCTTTGATATGCACTTAGAGGCATCAAGAACACCAGATTCTAGTAGAGCAGAGTTATGAACCCATTCTTTATTTTCCGGCTACCTTCGGTGGGTTCGGGGTGCTTTCTTACGGGCAGCGAGGACCGTTTACTATTGAAAATGGCCTTCACCTTTTTCCCTCTCTAGTTGGGTCCCGTGATGTTTCAGGGATATGCCGATGAACATATTGACTTTTATCAGGGATATATGCCTTCTCTGGAGCATCCACCATGATGGACGGGTGTCCCCCAGTTGGAACCAGTGAAGTTGCTCGATCTGGTTGCCCTTGCATCGCGGAATATGGCCGGAAACCCTCCGTGGATGATGCAGGGATGCAGATCTGCTCTGAGGCGGCAATCTCATCTCTTAGATGAGTCACCTCAATTGGGGATATGGGCTCACGAGCCCATGTCCTGGATTTTTCCGCTGATGCAATTACATTCTGACAAGTCTGCAAGTTATGATATGGGATCGATACCTACTCCTCCATCATTTCTAGGATATGCAGAGAGGCATATTTGGATGGAACAGGTATAAAGTCCCATTCCGGTATCGGAGTAGTAATATCCTTCACCAGTCCTCCAGTAGACAGTGGGTACTTAAAATTCTCATGTTTCGGGGCAGGCGAATGAATCTGCCTCAGGGCCGGGATATGCCGGTTTATCTCTCCGTTTCCCACCACATCAGGGTGGCGGACTTAACTTGCATCTGCATGGAGATGACCCTAAATATGTTGGATTCCTACCATATCGAGTCATTGGCCTTTGTTGGAAAGAAGACGTGCCCGCCTATTAATTGCCGCCACATCTGGATAGTGGCCTTTGTTGATCGCCACCACATCGGGATGGTAGGCATCAAGAGAATCTTCTAGGATCTGGTCCTACAGGCACTGGGTCTCCACCGCGTCTGGTTGGTGGGCTTCACCACCCTGGGCAGGGAGAGGAGCCTACCGGGTAGGTGTCGTCCTGTGTGTGCGACGGGCTTGATGGAGCACGGTGGGGATGTGCACTTGCTCGTATGATGTCTCCATGCCTGGATGGCGGGATTTGGAGGAGTGAACAAGTGTATGTGACTGTTGGTAATACGTCTCTGTGGCTGGGCAGCGGCACTCCTCCTCAAGGACAAGGGTGATGACCGGTCCCTGGTTATACGCTTTCTGCCCTCGTTGGGTGGTCCGAGGGGCCAATGCTCAGGGAGTGTGGGCCTGGATCCTTGGGTAAACATCCTACTTATCTTGATGATATTGAGCCAGGGAGTAACCACGATGATGTCTTTCGGCGGGGGCCATAGAGCGGAACCCCCGTTCAGTGGGGATGAAGTCCACAGTATCATCCTCTTCTGCCTCCCTAAGATAAGGGTGGTAAGCATTTTCCTGTTCCGGGGATAGACTCAGAAAATGGTTTGAGATAGAAATAGGGGCCGTCTGGATCTGCTTTTGCAGCTGCTGCTGGGCAGGCGACCGATGGGTCTTGGTGGATTGGAGGGCATGCATGGCCGCCTCCACCATCAGGAGAGTACTGTTCACGTGGTACTCTCAGATCAATGCATCTGAGACCCAGCGTTGAAGACAGTGGGTAAGTGATGGTGTCCTCTATTGGTAAGGAAGTCCAGTCATTGCATTGTTGGAAGCACGGGCATTTTAGTTCCTTCATGATGCCATTGGATCGAAGGGAGTTCTGTGTGGTACCTAGAAAAATATTTTAACAAATACAAACAGAAAACCCATTAAAGAAACATCTCATGAACCTATGTGTAATTAATGACTTTTCTTGGCCCTCCTTGTGAGTATAAAGGGTTCACAGGGTGGGATTAGGTTAAATCAGTCATGCTTGGTTAAAGATTCACATAGGGTTCACCATTTGTGTTTTGGATCGGTTAGAAATGCCCAACAGTTCCATATACGATGATACATGGACCTGCATTCCAAGTGCAGGCGTTCGCTGGGCGATTTGTCCAGCGACACTTAATATCTCACATTGGTTGAGAGGATGGGAAGTCGGTCTCATCGCACCCTTTTTGGGGGAAATTATTGCCTATCCCGAGACTCTCTTATAGATTTATGATGTATTGATATGTTCGCGAATCATTGGTTTATACCTAAGCATTGTATCCACAGATTATTCAAGGTTGGCATTAGTCAGAAAAATGGGGGGATTCAGAATCATTTACTGATGTTTACCATCCCTCGCTGGATTAATGACCCCGAGGAGTCTGGACTCATTGAGACAGTACTGGTTCAAAGCCTCGTAACCAGGCACACTGGAGTTTATTGTCATCTAGGGGAGACATATAATGACTTGAGCGTTTGGATCGAACATGTGATACATATCCCCATGAGAGGAATCAGAACCCTCATAGATCGGAAATACAGTTTAACGTCATGCGGGATGAAGGATGAACTAACGTTAAGGGGGTAAGAATGGCCGATTGTTGGGATTGAACCTCGTGGCGGATTCCTACATACCATGCCTAGGAGACAAGGATCAAAGTCCACATAGTTCAGACTAGACTGTCGGTGAACCGACAAGAAGGTGGACCTGGGGGGCCGATGGTGATCGGGCTTGAACCTCGTGGAGGCTTCCTACGTCCCCTGCCTAGGAAACAGGGATCAAATTCCATGTAGTTCGGATTGTAGTGGAGCTTACGCTCTGAGGAAACCCATTGTAATGGATTGGGGCTTACACTCTGAGGAGGCCGATAAGAGGATTCCATGGTTGATGCTTTTACTCTAAGCCCATGTGAGTCATGATTAGTGTGAGAAACAAGAGGCTGAAGGGGCCAGACGATCACGTCGCGAAAGGTGCCTCTGTGGAATGTGGAGTGGGACTTACACATAGAGCATCCCAAAAAGTCGGGGCTTACTCTGAGATGGATACCCATGGCGACAAAGCGCAACGGGATCGGGACGTGGCCCCAAAGAAGGACGGAGCAACACCCTTTCCCAATACTCCCTTCCATGGCCATGGTTGTAGGGAAGTACAGAGGTGCATGGGGGCTTCCTTCTGATGGGTAGTATGCCATGCCCCGTAGATGGGAGAAGTGCCTCAGTCCTAACAAGTCGAGGGGCGGAAAGGGGACCACCGGGCTCAGACTCCGCATCACCGTGGGAAAGTGAACCCAATAATGATTTGGGAATCCACTCAAGGGCTGGAGAAACCCCTTTTCCCTCGCTTTCCGTGCATGTGTGAACTCCAAACGGTGCACTGATGCACCTGAAGGTTACATCACATGGGTCTGGTGGCTATGGTGGAGGCCTCGGCTCGGGGCCGATGAATGGGCCAATGAGCGGATTGTGGAGGATTAGTCCAGATTGGAAAGACCTTATCTGGCTCGGTGAATGAGAACTACGAAGGATCTGGAAGTCCACACAGGTATATGAGTGGTGGCGCCCTTCGCGTAGGGAGGTACTACACAGCTGGAGAGGCCATCCACGAACCAGGGTGGTCCGCAGAATGATGGGCATTCCAAGAACCGGGATGGTTCACAGCATGGTGGGTATCCCGCGAACCATGGTGGTTCTCAGCTTCGGGTTCTCCCCGCATACCAGGTTGGTATGCGGAGGGGTCCAAGCGAGCAGTAGAGGCTGTGGACGACGTCGGTCGGGGGTTCGTCAGTCGGGGCTTCGCCCACGTAGGAGGGTGCTATGCAGTGTGACGGGTCAGAAAAGGGGCATAAACTCCCCGGTCCGTGGGGGGTGCATCTGCGGAGGTGCCATGGTTCACGGTCTTATTTTATTTGTTATTATAGGTTTTTGGTTCACCAAGTTGTTATTCATTTTCGGTTCCTTATTGATTCTCTTCCAACATCATACATGTTCTAGTTCGCGAAATAGAACATCACTGTTTGCGAAATCCTAAGCTCCTTCCTTCGAAATCCATCCACCCAAATCTAATCGATATCCAATTGCCTTCCCCGATCTTCCCCCTATATCTCCTTTTATAGAGTGGGGAAAGAGATGTATCTTGTGGTAATGCGACACCTTTTGCAGAGGCAAATGATCATAAACCCAGTTTACAGATGACTTAGTCAATCCGTAAATCTCAGGGGGCATTGAATGCACCTCCTCCGCAAAACAAACTTGCTCAAAGAGTGCTTCACAGCCATGCAGGGATCCGCCTCCATTCCGCGAATGATAGTATATGCGGTCTGGGTCGTTCGACGCGGTCCGCCGCTAGGGTGGTTCGTGTCGGTGAACTTGGTTGGCACACGTCCTACTTCACACCCGCGGAGGGCTTCCGCCTCCATTCCGTGAACGACAGTGGTCCACGGAGTGGGGTGGTTCGCAGAACCGGCCATCCACTGTTATCATTGGACCGGTGTAATGCCCCGACCCCAGTTACCCAGAGTCGGTGCATTATTACATAACATTGGCAAGATCACAAGGGATCAAATCTTGAAATACCAATTAGTTTAGTAGCTTTGGAATCACTAGATACATTAATAAAGTTTGCATTACATTATAAAGTAAAAAAAATACTGCAACATCTTGTCTCTATAGACCACACTCATATCCCCTCATAATACCCCTTCAGTTCATTAATAAAATACTTCTTCACATCCTGTGAAAAATAAAATATAGAAAGGGGTGAGCTCAGATTCCCAATAAGGATAACAAAATAGCGAAAACTTTCATAAATAAGAATAAACATTTAAGGCAATTTTTAACTAAAACAAAAGCCTTTTAAACTTGAAATTCTGCATAATATGTCAAAAATAAAATGAAATAATGCCATTTACTTATTCACATGGATATTCTATTTGTCGAATAATCACATGCAATATCAATAACTACTTTTATAATGATGGAATTCATAATTCCAAACTATCATAACAACATAGTCAAGGCCTTGTGCCAAGAATACAAACAGGATTTGGTCAAGGCCTTGTTCCAAGACACTAGTTTGTCTCATGAGACCTACCGATGCATCGAGGAGCTATAGTGGGCTCCACCCGTCACTTATTAAGTCCAATGCATTCCTCATATGAACAGGTTTAAACATAACATAAACATTCGTATTAAAACTAGAATATGAAATGTCAATACTTTCTCTATTAACCATGAATGGAGTAAAAATAACACATACATAGTAAAACATATCACAAAACTATCAATAAAATATGGTAGTTTTGTATCATAAAAAATAAACTTCAAATAAGCTTAAAATCAATCAAAGGATATTGACATAAATGAAATCAAAACTATTTGAGGGAAATATCTCTTTTTTTTTAAATCATTTAAAAGTCACATAATTATAAAAGAAAACATTTACTTTGAAAATATTCTTATAAGCTTGTAATGAAATCTTTTAAGATTTTATAATGGTGGAAAACAGCTACACCCACCTTATAAAAAACATTCTTACCTTATTTATGTCGAAATGGTTAAAAAGGACCTTGTTTGGAAAATGACGGAATGATTCCTTTACAAACTTCTTCTAAAAATTCAACAAGGTTAAAAATGACTTTAACCCATAGTCTATAAAATAGTATGAATTATTTGAAATACTTTTTTAAGAAACATGGATTTGGAAGATAAAGAGGTCCCAGTAAATAATTACGTATAAACACATCGGACAATGAAGAGATTGTTAAATAAATCCTTACATTGTACTTTTATGTGGTCAAGGGTAGGTTAACCTCTTGTATAATGGTGAAATAATTTTTATTAAATTAAACAAGAACCATATACATAATTATGATATCGTATATGATCTTCTAATAATGCTTTGTTAATAATATTTTAGTATTATCGTCGTTTCGGGTGTTAACTTACTCGTTTTCTTTTATATTTTTTGTTACATAAGTCATGTTTGTTCAGGATAGGTAGTATATTATTCATATCCCAAATGATATTAAATCCTTTAACATTATTTTTAATCATCAAATCAGAATTAGACTTGAATGGATATGATGGTGAATGAATTTATCGCGTTCCTGGAGACGGTAGTCCGTACGTACGCACGAGCGACATTATCATTCTTTTGATATTAAAATAATATATAATTGGATAGTATATCATATATACAGAATCATTATCATGTTATATTTGTTATTTACATGAATTACATATCATTATTATACCCATCCAAATAATAATGTTTTGAATAACAATTACACCACGACCTGGAGACGGTAAGTCGTACGTACGAACGTATGGTGACATGTCATTCAAAGGATGGATAGAATACTGAATATGATTTTACAATTTTTATAATAACATCACAGTATATGTAATATACTGGAGATATTATTTTAGAAAGTAAATAACAAAGAAAGAAGAATTTAAAGAATAAAGGAACTTGAAAGAGGGTGGTGAAAACATTACCTCTTCTCCAGGTTCTTCCTTTTGATTTGATCAAAAGGGCTCCATAAGATGGATTTCTGATAAAACTAAGGCCTCTAGGTAGAAGTGAGGGAAGTTGAAAGAATATTTGGGCAGGGTTTGGCCGAAACAAAAGCCTTTTAAGGTTTGAATAATTGGTTAGAAGTGGTGTCCTTTTATAAAGGGGAGGAGGGGCTCGTTATGAAAAACATAAAGTATTATTTTATAATAAATTCATATTCAGTTTCTAATGGCACAAAACAGGATTATGTAAAGTCTAAGGTGGGGATGGGTTGAAAACCACCCAACCAATATGTTTTAGACATGTTTGGGTCACTATATTAATCTTATATTTTTGTTTTAACTCTTAGTTAATTGGTTTCACATTTACCATGTCTCTTTGAATTTTTATATTATATAGTCAATAAACATACTATAAACATCCAAGATACCCCCAAGTGGTCCATTAATGATACACCTATAATTATATACATCATTTTTCCTATCCTTAGATTTGTAGGAAAAGAATATCAATTAATAATATAATATTTGTTTTAAAAACTCTTTTATGTCAATATTGACACTATTGGGTATTTTTTTTTGATAAATTCATAACAGCATTATTACTTCGAAAAAAATTTATATAAACAATCCTAATATGTCCTATTAACCTAGAAAATTATTTTCATTTATATGATGTCTCAAATTACAATTATTTGGGTATTTATAATATTAATTATCTTAATATTTTGTTAATACGATAATTACGGCATTATCATTGTGTCATAAATAAATTAAATTATTTAACATCTAAAAAATTATAAATAAAATACCATTATGTAGGAAATATTTTTATCTTTTTATGGAATATTTATAATCAAATTTATCGTATGTATAACCCTATATTAAAAATGTTGTATTAATTAAACATTGATTTTAACTCTTTTAACTCTTCTTTGAATTAAATAATAATAAATGACCAAATCTAATCCAAGTGGACCTAAATGATAATATTTTATTTCTATGTTTGTTTTTGGTCGATATAAACTTGTCCAATAGAATTAGGGCATGTGTTAGGGTAATATTAATATCATTTTTACCCTTAATTACCCTATTTACTTTCAACCGTGGTAAATAAAAGTAAAAAAGTTACTATTCACCAAAAGTTATTTTTATCTTATTGAACCACATATTACTCCTTGATATTAACTGTTTCTCTTGGATTTATGAAATTCCACTCACAGAAGTGGTAAAATTATGTTTTATGTGAATTTCCAAAATTCTCCTAGGAGGTGGGTAAAAGACTGTGAGGAGTTAATAAAATTTTTATATATCTAAAATTATTCTAAACTAACTCAATTGAATTAAATTGAACTTATATAGGTATTATGTATCCATTTTTACCTTAATTAAATTTAAATAAAATAAATAACTATTTAAATAAAAATTCGGTTTTAAACTATCACTCAGTTTTTTTCACTATTCATAAAAAATTGTATGTTTTCAAAAAAATACCAAAACTTCACCCTAATATTATTTCGATATTAAGAATCCAAAAATGAATTCCATTTTGAAAGATAATATTTATAAAATTTCAAAAAGTGGGTATTACTATTCATAATGGCTAGTTTGATTGGTTGTGTTGTGTGTTAGAACTCGAAGTTGCGTACAACACATGCTACTATATTATTCAAAGAGAAGCGTACCGTGGAAGCTTGGGGTGTTACATTCTACCCTCCTTCAAATAATTTCATTCTTGAAATTTCTATAATACTACTGCATGAAAAGACTCAGGTGATTCTTCATCATAAGTACCTCAGGTTCCCACGTTGCATGTTCCATCTTATGGTTTCTCCATAGAACTTTTACCAGACAAGTCGTCCAGTTTCTCAGCACTTGTTCTCTCATATCAAGAATCCTGATAGGCTCTTCGCAATAAGATAGATCAGGTTCCAGATATACTTCCGCATAGGTGAGTACAAGCATTGGGTCAGACATGTATTTTCTCAACAGTGATACATGGAACACATCGTGAACATTAGAGAGACTTGGCGACATTGGAAAACGGTAAGCTACAACCCCAATTCATTCAAGATTTTCGAATGGTCTGATCTACCTGGGACTCAATTTTCCTTTCTTACTGAAATGTATAAAACCCTTCCATGGAGATACAATCAAGAAAACATGATCTCCTACCTGAAATTCCAAATCCTTCCTTCGATTATCGATATAGCTCTTCTGCCTACTTTGAGCACCTTTGATGTGGTTTTGGATTACCTTCACCATTTCCATCGTTTCCTCCAACAGTTCTGGGCATACAAGTTTCCTTTCACCAATGTCATCCCAACAGGTTGGTGTGCCACATCTCTATCCGTACAATTCTTCATATGGTACCATCTAAATACTTGAATGTAAGCTATTGTTATAGAAAAAATCTACCAGAGGTAAATATTTATCCCACATACCTAGAAAGTAAAGTGACTAAGATCTCAACATGTCCTCTAATGTTTGAATAGCCTGTTCTGATTTTCCATCTGTTTGAGGGTGGTTGGCAGTGCTCAAACGAAGCTCAGTATCCAGGGATTTCTGAATACTTTTGCAGAATCTTGATGTAAAATGGGGATCACGATCTGAAACAATTGATAGGGGTACTCCATAAATCTGCACAAATTCATTAATATAAAGTCTTGCTAGACTTTAAAGTGGTAAATCTTTCCTTATATCATGAAAATGTGATGATTTGGTAAGAAAATCAACAATGACACATATTGCATCATTCTTTCTAGGAGTCTTTGGTAGTCCCATGAAAATGTCATTCGTGATATTATCCCATTTACACTTAGTTATGGGAAGAGGTTGCAATACTCCACCAGGCTATTTCCTTCCAGCTTTCACTTTTTGACAAACCATACATCTTGACATAAAATAAAAAATCTCCCTCTTCATGTTGTCCCACCAAAAATGTTCCTTTAAATATCTATACATTTTGGTTCTCCCATGGTTAATAGTGAAATTGGAACTATGTGCATCATCCAACAATTCCTTTTTTAGATCAGGTATATTGGGAACACAAAATCTCTTCCCAAATTTCAAAATTCCATCTTCATACATGAAGTCACTCAATCTCCCATCATTCGAAGCTTTAATCTTATTTGAAACTCTTCATCATCGGTCTGAGGACTCTTAATCCTTTCTAGTAATGTTGGTTCGATAACCATTTGAAAAAGTATTGATATTTCACCTTCCATGGTTATTCCCATAGCCATCTTCACTGGATCCATGAAAATAGGATCACTTTCAATTCTCATCTTGTTCAAAACTCCATGATCTTTTCTTCTCAATGCATCTACCACATTATTTTCCATCCTCGGGTGTTATTATATCATGAAATCATAATCCTTGAGTTGTTCAAGCCATCGCCTTTGCCTCATGTTGAGTTCTTTTTGTGAGAGAATATACTTCAAACTCTTATGATCGGTATATATCTCACATTTTTCACCATAGAGATAATATCTCTATATCTTCAATGAAAATATTACAGAATCTAACTCAATATCATGAGTAGGATAGTTTTTCCCATTAATTTTCAGCTGTCGTGATGCATATGCAATAACTCTATCATTCTGCATAAGGACCCAACCAAGTCCTTTCTTTGATGCATCACTATAAATAACGAACCCATCATTTCCCGTTGGTAGAGTCAAAATAGGATCATTGACTAATCATATCTTCAGTTATACAAAACATTCTTCACACTCTTTTTTCCAAACTAATTTAACCCCTTTACGTGTGAGCTTTGTTAATGGGTTAGCCAACCAGGAAAAATTCTGGACGAAACACCGATAATAACATGCTAAACCAATAAAACCGCGTACCTCAGTTATACTCATTGGTGCTGGCCATTCTTGGATTGCCTTTGTCTTAGAAGGATCAACAGAGATTCCATCCTTAGAGACTATATGGCCAAGAAAATATTTCTTCTGAATCCATAATTCACACAGCTAAACTTCCCATATAATTCATGTCTTCTAAGAGTCTTTAGGATAATGTACAAGTGATTTTCATGGGCTTAGTAGCATTTGGAATATTCCAAGATATCATCAATTAATACAACTACAAAATCATCACGATATTCCTTGAAAACTCTGTTAATTAGATCCGTGAAAATAGAGGGTGAATTAGTCAGCCTAGAAGGCATTACTGTAAAATCGTAATGCCCGTACCTGGTTCAAAATGATGTCTTTGGAATGTCTTCCTTCTTCACACCCAATAGATGGTATCCAAATTGAAGTTCAATCTTTGAAATGTATTGAGCTCCATGTAGTTGGACAAATAAATCATCAATGTGATGTAGTGGATACTTGTTATTTATTGATATAGCATTCATTTCCCTATAGTCGATACATAACCTCATGGATCCATCTTCCTTCTTAACAAAAAGGATAGGGGATCCCCATAGAGAAATAGTAGGTCAAATAAATCCCTTATCACCCAATTACTCTAGTTGTTTCTTTAGTTCAACTAATTCCACAGTGGCCATTCTATAAGGGGTCTTCGATATGGGCCTTGAACCTGGAATTAAATCAATGGAAAACTCAATTTCTCGTTGTGGAGGATATCCAGGTAAATATTCCGGAAACACATCTACATATTCTTTCACTATAGTTATATCCTCTATTTGAAAATTACATTCCTTACCCAAAGTAATTTCATTCTCTTCCTCCCCAATAATTGAATTTAGATGAGATACTGGGGGTGGATCTAGATAAGAATTATGTGGTGACGATTCTGCTCTAAAGATAAGGTGTTCCTTATCATCATCATCAAAAATCATAACATCCTTCTTCTTACAATAAATCTTCGCATCATGGTCTAAAAGACAATCCATACCGATGATTATATAAAATTCAATCATGGGTATGATGATGAGATTAATATATAAACAACATTTATGTGCTCTAATAGGGACTTATTCACAAAACTTTGTTGCAATGATACTTCCCTTAGGATTTTTAACTGAAAACTCCCTTGTAAAATGAAATTGTAAATATCAAATTTTCGTAGAAAACTGGGAAGATAAGAAACAATTTGATGATCCAGAATCAAATATGGAATTTTCTTAACATGAGGAAACCATTAAATTACCTGCCACCATGTATTTCGGAGCTTCTACCTCAGCAGTAGTGATAACATATACTTGGCTGTGATCCCTTGGCCTTTTCTGAGGTTAGTTCCCCTGATTCTTAGGACATTCATTTTAATAATGTCCCATATCCCTCCAATTGTTGCACTGAACAACGGTAGCTTCTTTCTTCCCTTTTCAATCACGAGCTTGGTGGCCTTTTTCACCACACTTATAACAGACACCCATTCTCTTCAAGCAAGTACCGGGGTGTTTCGGCCCACATTTACTGCAGGATTGATATTAAACTTGTCCCTTTTTCCCATTATTTCTTTTTCCAGAGTGATCAACAGATCTCTTCATCTCTTGTCTTTCATTAAAGTCATAAGACGTAGAGAATTACTTTTCTGCCTTGATTGCACATGAGACAATGTCTTCGTATGAAGAGAAGGATTGTGACACTAATGATTGAAAAATAAATGGATTTATCCCATCAAATAAATGATCAATCTTACTTCTTGGGTTATGTAGATAATCTGCAGCATACCTTGCTAACCTTGTAATGTTAGCATCATACTTTGCAACATTCTCATCCTCCTTTTGTCTTAGACTCAGAATTTGCCTTTCCATATCTGCTCGATGGTCACGAAGAAATTATTTTTATAAGAAATGATCTTTGAACTCCCTCCATTACATATTTGATACTTCATCATCTTCCTTCGTGTTTTAAATCAATGACCACCATTGATCAGCATCTCCAGTGTGGTGGTAAACTTCCATGACAACGTTTTCTCTTTCGCTACTCCCCAAGGGATGGAATATTTTCTCTAAGGGATTTATCCATTGCTCCGCTACTAAGGTATTTTTACTCCAATTTGATGTTGGTTGTTGTTGCCTCATGAAGTGATCTAACAAGGATCCTCCACGCTGCGGATCAGGGTGCTCCATAAGGGTAAGGTTATTATTCATAACCTGAGTGAGTTGTCCCAGTATGGTGTTTAGCTGATCAGTACCAGTTTTATCACAAGCTCTATTATAATTATCATGAGCAGGAGGGAAATCCCTACATGGAGTGTGTGCATTGATATGGTTTCCATTTCTTCCACTAGGCGCCATTTCTAAGAAATGGCATAAACTAGATCAGTTTATGAATCGAAATACATAATTATATACTTGTAAAACACTTTACATAAATTGAAAAATTTATGGATATAATCCATAATCATAAAAAAATGTTTTCTTTGACGAAGTAAATACTCATAAACCCTTCATAATGATTTGTAAAGAAAATGAGAATTATCCTAAGCATATCCATTGGGAGTGTCATAACCAAGAGTATAGCAAGGCCCATTATTGTGCACCAGTTCTCGTTCGAGTCTAGCTCAAAGCAGTGTTTTTGAGTTTTACCCCTAGGTACATCTGTGCCAGAGCTGCCTCTACCTGCTCGTATCTCGACAGGGATGTATTTCTGGGAAAACTCACAAAATTTCTACAATACCAAAATTCTAGGATGTTCTTCTATACTAATCATCAATGTCCATATTAGGCATATGTGCTCTAATCAGTGTTTATCTAAATCTAGCTCCCATGGTTTGTACTAAACTTCCACTGATACCAACTGTAATGCCCCAACCCCAATTACCCAGAGTTGGTGCATTATTACATAAAATTGGCGTGATTAGAAGGGATCAAATCTCGAAAGACCGATTAGTTTAGTGGCCTTGGAATCACTAGATACATTCATACAGTTTACATTATATCATAAAGTAAAAAAACTACAACAAAATCTCGTCTCCTTAGACCACACTCATATCCCCTCATACTATCCCTATAGGACATTCATAAAATACTTTTCACATCCTGGGAAAAATAAAACATAGAATGGGGTGAGCTCAGATGCCCAGTAAGGACAACAATATAGAGGAAACTTTCTTAAATAAGCATAAACATTTAAGGCAATGTATAACTAAAACAAAAGCATTTTAAACATGAAATTCAGCATAATATGGCAGAAATAAAATGAAATAATTCCATTTACTTATTCACATGGATATTTTACTTGTCGAATAATCACATGAAACATCAATAACCACTTTCATAATGATGGAATGCATAATGCCAGACTATCATAACTACATAGTTAAGGTCTTGTGCCAAGACTACAAATAGGATTTTGTCAAGGCCTTGTGCCAAGACACTAGTTTTCTCATGAGACCTACCGATTCATCATGGAGCTATAGCAGGCTCCACTCATCACTTATTAATTCCAATGCATTCCTCATATAAACGGGTTTAAACATAACATAAGCATTCGTATTAAAACTAGCATGCGAAATTTTAATACTTTCTCCATAAACCATGAATGGTATAAAAATAAAACATAAAAAGTCAAACATATCACAAAACCATCAATACAATATGGAAGTTTTGTATCATAATAAATAATCATCATATAAGTTTAAAATCCATCAAAGGATGTTGACATAGATGAAATCAAAACTATTTGAGAGAAATATCACTTTTTTTGAAATCATTTAAAAATCACATAATTATAAAAGAAAACACTTACTTTGAAAACAGTCTTATAACCTTGTAAGGGAAGCTTTGAAGATTTTATAACAGTGGAAAATAACCGCACCCACCATATAAAAAAACATTCTTACCTTAATTCTGTCAAAAATCATAAAAAGGACCTTGTTTGGAAAATGACGGAAAGATTCCGTTATAAACCTCTTATAAAAAATCAACAAGGGTAAAAATGACTTTAACCCATAGTCAATAAAATAGTAAGAAAGATTTTAAATTAATTTATAAGAAACATGGATGAGGATGATAAAGAGGTCCATGTAGATTATTACGTATAAACAACCTTGGATAATGAAGAGATTGTGAAATAAACCCTTACCTTTTACTTTTCCTTGGTCGAGGCTTGGTTAACCTCCTGTATAATGGAGAAATAATTGTTATTAATTTATACGAGAACCAAATACATAATTATGATATCATATATGATCTTCTAATAATGCTTTGTTAATAATATTTTAGTATTATCATCGTTTCGGGTGTAAACTTAATCATTTTATTTTATATGTTTTGTTACATAAGCCGTGTTTTTTATAGATAGGTTGTATCTTATTCATATCCAGAATGATATAATGTCCTTAAAAATTATTTTTAATCATCAAATGAGAATTAGAATTTAATGGATACGATGGGAAATGAATCTCATCACGTTCATGGAGATGGTAGTCCATACGTACGCACAAGCGACAATATCATTCTTTTGATATTAAAATAATATATAATTAGATAGTATATCATATATACAGATTCATTATAATTTTATATTTATTATTTACATGAATTCCACATCATTATTATACCCATCCAAATAATAATGTTTTGAATAACCATTACACCACGACGTGGAGACGGTAAGTCGTACGTACACACGTATGGTGACATGTCATTCAAAGGAAGGATAGAATACGGAATATGGTTGTACCATATTTATAATAACATCACAGTATATATAATATGATGGATTTATTATTTTATAATGGAAATAACAAAGAAATAATAAGTTGAAGAAGAAAGGAACTTGAAAGAGGGTGGTGAAAACATTACCTCTTCTTCGGGTTCTTCATTTTGATTTGATCAAAAGGGCTCCATAGGTTGGATTTATGATCAAACTAAGGCCTCTAGGTCTGATTTATTGAAGTTGATAGAATATTTGGGAAGGGTTTGGCCGATCCAAAAGGCTTTTAAGGTGTGAATAATTTGTTAGAAGTGGTGTCCTTTTATAAGGGGGAGGAGGGGCTCTTTAGGAAAAAACTTAAATTATTATTTTATAATAAATTAATATTCAGTTTATAATGGATTCAAACTTGATTATTAAAATTATAAGGTGGGGATGGGTTTAAAACCACCGAACCAATATGTTTTAGACATGTTTGGGTCACTATATTAATCGTATCTGTTAGTTTTAACACTTAGTTAATTAGTTTCACATTTACCATGTCTCTTTGTATTTTTATATTATATAGTCAATATACTTACTATAAACTTCCAAGAGACCCCCAAGTGGTCCATTAATGATACACCTATCATTATATAAGTTCTTTTTTCTGAACCTTAGATTTTTATGAATAGATTATAAATTAATTATATAATATTTTTTTTTTAAAACACGTTTATTTCAATTTTTTCACTATTGGGTATTTTGTTTTTGATAAATTCATAACTACATTATAACTTTGAAAACAATTTATATAAATAATACTAATATGTCATATTAACCTATAAAATTATTTGAATTTATAAAAATTCTCAAATGACATTTATTTGGGTATTTGTAATATCAATTATCTTAATCTTTCATTAATACGGTAATTACTACATCATCATTGTGTCATAAATAAATTAAATTATTTAAAGTCTAAAAATTATAAATAAAATAAAATTATGTAGGAAATATTTCTATATTTCTTATGAATATTTATAATTTAATTTAACTTATATATAACCCTATATTAAAACTGTTTTAGTAATTCAACTTTTATTTTAACTATTTTAACTCTTTTTTGAATTAAATATTAATAAATGACCTAATCTATTCCAAGTGGACCTAAATGATAATATTTTATTTATAATGTTTTTTTGGTCGACATACACTTGTCTAATAGAATTAAGACATTTTTTAGGGTAATATTAATATCATTTTTAACCTTAATTACCATATTCACTTTTAACCGTGGTGAATAAAAGTAAAAAGTTACTATTCACCAAAAATTATTTTCATCTTATTGAACAAAATTTTACTCCTTGGAATTAACCGTGTTTCTTGGATTTTTGAAATTCCACTCAAAGAAGCGGTAAAATTATGTTTTGTGTGAATTTCCAAATTCTCCTAGGAGATGGGTAAAAGAAGGTGAAAAGTTTATAAAATTTTTATATATCTAAAATTATTCTAAACTAACTCCATTGAATTACATTGAACATATATAGGTATTATGTATCCATTTTGACCTTAATTAAATTTAAATAAAATAACTAATTATTTAAATAAAACTTTGATTTTAAACTATAACTGAGTGTTTTTTTCACTATTCATCAAAAATTAAATGTTTTCAGAAAAATACCAAAAATTCACCCAAAGTTAATTTTGATATTCCGAATCAAAAAACGAAGTCCATTTTGAAAGATAAAATTTATAAACTTTCAAAAGGTGGGTATTTCTATTCATAACGGCTGGTTTGATTGGTTGGGGTGTGTGTTAAAACTCGATGTTGCGTACAACACATGCTACTGTATTATTCAAAGAGAAGCGTACTATAGAAGCTTGGGGTGTTACAACTGGTCTGCAGATTGGTTCGGCTTGGGCCATCCTATGAGTATTCTCTACACTCTTCTATAATTCTTTTTAGGGGAAATTGGGTAGAATCTGCCTTGGATTAAAGGTGATTCTCATTCTTCCTTTGGGGATTTTTCAGGACCCTACAGTGTTGCAACATTTTTATATAACTGTTCCATTCAATAAATTAATAAAATTAATGATTATATAAATATGTTATTTTATCAATATGAATAGAAATAATAATACACAATTTCTCATTCTCGACTACATTACAGTTTCTAAAAATAATTGTTAACGATTAATATTTATAAGCTAAAACTATTCCCATGTAAATTATCAATACACATTCACTGTAATAAATGAAAAAATTATTACCCGTAAAGATTTTAGAATATGTATCTTAAAAAATATTAAAATAAACTTCGTGATGTTTTATGATAGTGTTTATTTTTAGTATTAGCCAAAATAGATCCTTGTGTTGTTTTCCACTCATATAGGCATTAAAAATTTATAACTTCCATTTTATGTTCTAGTAGTTTTAGTACCCCTTCATGTGTATAATTTTTTTAGAAAACCCATTATTTTTCATCTCTAAACATCTATCATAGTAAAATTATATATATCCACACATCATTGAAAAAATTATATATTAAAAAATTAGATCATATAATTCAATTAAATTAATATTATCCCTTTAGATAACTTAAAATAACATATATTTATCTTCACAAAAATTATTTATCGTCCATAAAATTAAAATTTATTACATAATCACATAAATCAAAAATTATAATCATGTTATTTTCTATTATATCAACTTATCAATATTTACTAATAATAAAAAAATAAATATAACATCTTAACTAAAACCCATTAACATTACATAGAAATTATGTTACACCCAAGGATTTTGCTAAGAAATTTAATATTGAATGAATAAAACACCGAGTCTCTACAAAAAAAACTTTTTTTTTAAACTAGTTTGTAAACAAAATTTCTCCACTTATATATTTGAATTTCGAAAAAGTGACATTCAATGTTGTGTTTCGTATGATATTTAGAGTCTGATAAGAAAAACATAATTTTGGGTGAATTGTAACATACCCTTATGAATAACAACTTTATTAGTTATATGAATATTATTAATATTAAATCATATTATTATTTTATTATCTTATGGTTCTAAGATAATGATATACGATTAATATTTCAAAGTGACATAAAATGAATTATTTTTTTAATTGTGAATTTTTGAACAAATTATGATTTTATTTAAAAAATTATTTAATAATATTTAAAAAATTATTTTCAAAAAATTGATTTTATTTTTTAATTCTACACATCATGAAATGGTTAGGGTAATGTATTGGGATTTTTCGGAAATACTCGAATTTTTTTATGAATAGTAAAATACGGTAATTTACTATATATATACATGATCAGTTAAATTAACTTTTCCATGCACCATGTCTGATGTAATCACACTTTTATCTCACTAACATGCACTTATTACTATTACTAGTCACATGAATCAACACAATTGGTTGTCTTGAGGGAAATAATATAATAATGAATAAGATAATTAAAAATCACTTCTCTTTTCCACTATTAAACCCCCCACACTCCCTCTTCTCTTCACTCTTGTAAGACTTGAATATCCTCAATATTATTCCCAAATAACTTTACCTAGTCAGTACCCACGTCCAGGATCACTTTTTCTTACCAAAAGAGAAAAAACCCTTCCCATAAGGAGGTTCTCATAGAGGTTATTTCAAGAGCTAAAACCTCTATCTTTTTCATTTAGTTTCAATTCAATTTATCTTATTTTATTATTCTCTCAAAAACTACTCTATAAAATTGATCCCTATAACTCCATTATCATATATAAACTTGAAATATACAATGTTAATGTAAAAACCATTATCAATCTACTTACTCTCTCTCCCTTTTATAAATGAAATAATCGCCTTTGAGGTTCCAATTTAAAACCATCGTGGACAAAGAAGTTTCGTTCTTCAATTTCTCCTTCATTACAAGTCATGAAACCATTTTTATGGTTGAAACAACTATTATATATTTATTATAAGATATATAATATTCATTAACTAGTATATGGACAATTTATTAATTCATATGTCAAAACAAGTTCATAATAATCCAAATACCACCAAATAATATAATTGAGTGTCATTAATCATTCATCAAATCATTCATCCTCATACCATGTAAAAAAATTCTATACATAACCATTAATTATTATGGATGTTAATAAATAATATATAATTTCTATATATGAGAATTACATCATTTTCACATGAACATCCATACTCATATAAAAATATACCGATCATGAAAACAAAGGAAACAAACACTCCAGAACGACCGAATTTAATATTATAACACATAAATAATGACATAAATAAACATAAAAAAACTATGATAAACTAATTAATTGACTAATAGGTTCTTAATTATGTTTTTAATAATTCTAATTTAATATTCCATGACCTTAAGATCAAGAGAGGAACACATTTGGACTTAAGGTAAGGGTTTTCTTCTCAAACCTCCACTTTCATTCTGGTTACTCTTATTCACTACTTACCCAAATTAAATTATAATTTATTCATATTTACTACTAATATATTTGGTGATAATGTTATATATATGTGTATAATCCATAATCCTACTTTCATTTATGGAGTGTTATATTTTTTAAAAATAACTTTCTAAAATTATTCCAGTAATACAAGCCCGATTCTTGGGAATTTCTTAAATTCTTACCTATTTTCAAGGGAACTCTATAATATTTTTTTGGAAACCATTATTTTTATAAAATAACTTTTTTAAAATAATATATTACTTCACTTTTGGATTTTATACAAATATTTTTCCAAAATAACTCTTCTTTTCAAAGTAAAATAGTATATATCTCATGAAGTACTCAATGATTTTATAAGAGTATCATCATCTATTTCAACATTATTTTTTATTAATACATATTATTGGAATTAATATTTAATTATATAAAATTATATATTAAATTGAGTGGGTTATAACTAATTTAACATTGGTTGTTCTATCTTAAAACCATTCACCAATTTAATCAGAATGGTTAGTGTTTATACTTAATTTTCAGGGATAGTTATTTACATTTCATATATTAGTTTCAATTTGATTGTATATATTGTTTATGTTTCTACCTGTCCATAATAGGAATTCATTGGATTTATTATGTGTTGTTTGGGCCCCTCTATATCTTCTTGGTTCCTCGGTAGGTCTCATGTGACAAACTATGGTCTTGGTACAGGGCCTTGACAAAATGCTTATTTGAGATCTTCACACGAGGCCTTGACAGTATGGTTATGATGTACCGCATTATTCATTTCCTCATTATGAAACAATTAATTAAAATTTCATGATATTATATGACTATTATAATAACAATGATCATTCGTTATTATTGAATTATTTATTCAGGATTTATTTCTATCATAATGTGTTCTTGTTAATTTTTTAAGGCATGTGTTTTTTGTTATTCAACATGACTAATGTTTCTGTTTATGATATCTTCTACTGTATTTCATACCCTTAATGATCATTTGATCTCACCAATTTCTTATTTTTCGTTTTCTCAGGACATGAAGTTTATTATTTTTAATAACATTTATTGTTAAACTTATAGTCTTGTATGTTCCAAATAAAACTTATACGTTGTATTTATTTTCGAGTTGTAATGATGAACTTATATATGTATCTTTTTTCATAAGCTTATAAACTAGTCGATCCTTTTAAATTAATATTCCTTGTTTATATTCCAATGTAATAAAATATGAACTGGCACCGGGAAACTAGGTTTGGGTCCTTAGAGTTGGTATCAGATGGATTTTATTAGAAAACATGGAAACTAGACATATAGAAGGTAAATTAGGGAAAAAATCCATAATATATGATATGAGGATATAAAATAAAAGAGAATCCTATTGTTTTGATAAGGAATATATTATGGTGATATTTCTATAAAATAAATCCATTCTTGGATACAACAAGTGGATGTTGTTCGGGTATAAATGTACGAAGCAATGAAAATACGACAAAGAGTTTCAAACTTGAACCGGGGTATCCTAGTACACTACAATGGGCCATACTATAAACCTGGTTTGAGAGTCATGGGGGTATGCTTAAGATAATTCACATTTTCTTCAAAATTCATTATGAAGGATTTAAATGTAAATTTTTCCTCAAAGAAGAAATGTTTGTGATTATGGGATTAACCATTCATAGGATTTAAATTTATGCTAAGTATTTTTCAAAGTTGAGATTATACATTAGGATTCATAACCTAATATAGTGCATGCCATTATCAAGAAATGGTGCCATGTGGATGAAATGGAAACCACATGAACACGCGTATCCCATGTAAGTATTTCCCTCCAATGCAATATAATTATGTTTGCTCTCGAGCTATAACCGATTATGAGAAACATATAACTATACTGGGATAACTGACTCAGGTTATAAAAAATATATTTACCTATATGGAGAATCTTTCTCCATAATGTGGAGGATATATGTGGGATCTATTTATACGAAAAAAATCTTCATCATTTAATGGGTCAAAAAACCCATTCATAGCGTAGTAGTGGATATGTTATCTTGAGATGATATTTCTCAATTTTGGATGTAACCAAAGAGAGAAGGTTTTCATTGATGTTTATCATCTATAAGGATATGAAGATCAATGGAGGTCCTTAATCCAAAACAAAAATGGGGAAGAAGAAATATAAGAGATGGAATGGAATGATTTTAGGGAAATATTCTTAGACAAATATTTTTTCCAGAAAATTGAGTGGATATGGAAATAATATTCATGAAAATGAGGTAGAAGGAGAATAAAAATGTTTCAAAGTATGAAGCTAACTTCACACAATTATAAAGTCATGACAAAGACTACATACATAATCCAAGGAGCAACATTGATTGATTATTTGATGGTATAAAACCATTCCAAAAAATGGGATCCTGTCTCCCAAAGTTCCTCATCATATGAAGACATATTCTCAATTGACATCAAGAAAAAAAAGGAATTTTCTATGTCTTATGAATTTAAAAGAAATAAAGAGAAGAAGAGTATAAGGCCCCAGCCTTAAACCTTACTTAATCTTGAGTTATTACAAGATTACACATTGAGGATCTTTTCAGGTTTAGAGTTTTAGAGAATTAGATCATGAAACTTGCATTACATTCCACATTTAAACAAAGTGGTTACATAAAAGACAGTATTCATTTTTACCATCAACGGAAACATATTTAAAATAAAACATGGATTCTTTCTTGACACATCCTTGACACTATCATCACATCATGTACCCTTCCCTTGACCTGTGAAAAACATTTCAAAAACTTGGGATGAGCATAAAAAGCTCAGCAAGGGATATATAGATATGGAAAGGAAACATGAGTACATGTATACATAAGAATGAAATCATACTTTACCCATAAAACATAGGCATATCAAATCATGAATAAATCATAGAAAACATAAGACATAAAGGTAACTTGAGGCATTCATAACATTCTTACGTAGGGAGTAACCCTCTTGGTTACGTTTGGAATACCCTTCACAGTATATTCCCTAAATCTATTCGGAGAAACCTTAACGTTTCACTCCTTCGCGTTTCCCAATGCCTTGGAGAGCTATATCGGGCTCACCCGCCCTTAGTTTATCACGGAACCACCTGTTCTTCATAACAATGCCCAAGAACCATAACATAATTGTATCACATAAACATGAATAAAGGAAACATAACATTTCCACATTTCAATCAAAATATAACATTTTAGGATATTGAAATAATGAACCCATTCAAAAAGAATCCATTTCCAAAACCATTTAAAACATTTAATAAAGAGATTTTGAATCAAAGTGTCCCATACCACCTTGAAGATTTTAACATTTTAAACCATCAATATCCATATAAATCCTTAAACCCATTTTGAAAACATGGATATTAATAAGAACAAATAATTAAAACATTTAAAACGATATTTTGGTAAAAGGGGTTTTACCAAAATTAGAGACACTTGAATACAATAATCGAGGAATAACATTTAGTCAGAACTTTATAATATCATGAGAATAAAAGGATTCATGATATAATACTCCAAAGGACAGTATATACACCATATAAGAGTGAATTGGTGCATAACAACAATGAACCCTCAATAGAAATGTCAAATGTGATGAAACCCCTTATAAAGAAGGTATCCTTAAATTAAGGACAAATAAATCTCAAAAATATGTGTGACAAATATATATACACCCAATATAAGTGGATATTAAGTGTAAAACAATAAAAGTTCATTCACACATATTTAAAGGATGACATATTCAATGACTACATGTTGAACCCAAAGAAATCGAAATTGGGTTAAAAAGTTCCCTTGACAGCCTAACGGCATCACATCAAAATGAGTTGATGAGAGATAAAAAGTGTATCTCATCAATTGGAAATAAAACTTACATCAATAAGGATATATGAGAAAATATCCCAACATAAAAATATGTAAATTAAAAGACCCAACAAAAGAAGTCTTTTAAAAAAGAGGAGGGTGAAAGGTCCCCTTACCGACTTGGGTAACTTTCGAAAAGTACACCCCATTGAAGAAGTGTCATACAATGAATATGTAAAAACCCATAAATTGAATTATATTACAAAATGAGTGTAATAATGGGTAGTACATAAAACACTCAAAGGAAATTGTGGAAAATGTAGCATAAATCTCACGGGAATAAAAGTGAGATGAAACATCTCTTACGGAAACTCGGCAGCCTAACGGCGCCACTTAAAACTTCCGAATATGGATTGATTAGATCAAATAGGGTATCCCATCACATTAAAATAAAATTTACAGAAATAGGAATATAAAATAACATCCCCCAACATTACAAAGAGGAGCTTAAAAGAAGTGACATAAAGGAGAGTACTTAAAAAGAAAGAGAGAGGTTAGATCTCTTACGAAAGTTCGGCAGCCTAACGGCGCCACTCAAAACATCCAAAATGGATTGATGAGAGAGAATAGGGTCTCTCATTACATGAACATAAAAATTACAGTAAGTGTAATATAAAAGATCATCCCAATAACAAGAAAGATGAGCTTTAAAAGGAATGACATAAAAGTGTGTACTTGAAAAGAAAGAGAGGAGTAGGATCCCTTACCTCGGGTCTGACTTGACTCGATCGTTCTTTAATCTCCTGAATAATAAACTTGAGTTAATTTATACTTCATTAAGAACCTTTTTAAAGTTCATTATTCCTTTTATATCACTTATTACCATGTCATAAACATTATTTAATCATTTTTGTTAATAATATTTGTTTTGCCGATATTTGGTTCTTAAGTCGAAAGTGGACTTCTTACAATTACATGTTGTTCATGTGGCCAAATGTTTATTATATCCAGAACTGTATTCATTATGTATATATCATATATGTCATATATATCCAGTACATGCATGCATTTATAACATTACATAATCATTTAGTGGTAAGAAATGAAATGCACCGTTCATGGAGACGGTAAGCCGTACGTACGCATGAACGCTACTTTCATTTCTATTTCGTATTTTATAGAATGGAATAATAATGATATAAAGGTATATTATAATTCCAGTATAATATCATATATAATATCATATTTCCATCCTTTATACATCCCACATATGGTATTTAACGAATCAAATCACTTTGAGGGGGCGGTAGTCCGCACTTCCTTAAATGAAGATATTGCGTATACCCATAATAGAAGCCATAAAGGTAAGAGAAAAATGAAAAAATACAGAAGAATAAATAAAAAATAAACATATTATATATCATATATAAAAATAGTGACATCATAATGGCCACCTTTGAAGGTGTTAAATGAGTATTGAACAATCATCGTTTCGGGAGGCAGAATTTCACCATCCACGGAAACCGTATGTTCTTTAACCATTTGATGTAGTTGTGTGAGAGTGTAGCTCAAATAAATCTTATAACAACATCCTAGTATATTGAAGATACTGGTTTTGTTACAAAAGAAGTAAATAAAAAGAGTTTAAGGGGTTGGAGAAGTAAAATAAAACAAATGAACATGAGAGAATGAATTACCTTTAAAAGTGTAACTCCTTTTGATTTGAGCCTAAAGGCTTCCTTTGAAAGGATTCATCCCAAAAGGAATCCTCTAGGATGAGGAGAGGGATGTGGAGAGAGTAAATGGGCAGGGTTTGGCCGAACCAAAGGCTTGAGGAGTGTGTTAAATGAGGTAGAGGTGGGGGCCTTTTATAAGAGGAGAGGAGGGGCACTTTTGGAAAGTAAAGAAATATTACTTTATTTGAAAATGTGTTTCGGTTTCAAAAGGTCCCACATTGATATAATTAGTGGATAAGGTGATAAGGCTTCGAAATACACTCATAAAATAAGTTTTGGACATGTGTAGTTCATAGATGTTACATTATCTTTTCATTTTATTTAAATCATCAAATAATGATGTCATCGCTGCATCATTATTATGTCATAAATAATTTAATTTATTTAATGTCTAAAAATTATAAAAAAAATACTATGGTGTAGTAAAGCTTTTCAGATTTTCAATGACTATTTATAATGAAATATCTGATCTTTATAACCCCATGTAAAAATTGTTTTAGTAAAACATATCATGTTTGTGTCATTTTTACTTTTACATTAAATAAAATGTTATTTATGTCATTTCCCAACCAAAGTGGATCCATGGGGTCCCCAAGTTGACCCATGGCTTGTATTATTCGGCCATGATACAACCAATGAGGGTAAGACATGTTTCAAGCTCATCTCATTTTATTAAAGCATTATTTTTACCTTAAACTACACTAATTACCACTAATCGCGATTAAAAACTTAATAAGTTACTATTCACCAAAATATTATTTTAATCTCATTGAACCACATTTTACTTCTTAATGACCACCATGTATGTCGGATTTTTGAAATTCAAAACACAATGATGGCAAAATTTCATTTAAACGGAAAATCAGTCTTTATAAGTACCACTTAGTGATTTCACTATTCATCAAAAATTGAAGTTTTCCAGAAAATTAACAAAAATTCACCCTAAGCTATATTTAATATTACGAATTCAAAAATGAAGTCCGTTTTACAAAATTCAAAACATATAAGTCACACTAATTAATTTAATAATTAAATCCCGTTTTCATGACAAATAACGTGTTTTTATGAAACAATAAGTATCAAAAGATTGACACTAGTTTAAGTCCGATTTCAAAGAGAAATTAATTCCAACGACCACTATTGGATTTAATGGTAAAAATATTTTCTAATCTAACTTTAAAACCAATTCAAAAGATAATCTAATCATATAAATAAATTAGATTGAAAAGAGGTTTTGAATTAAAATACAACATTTTACACTATTCATTAAAAAAATGAACTTTATCGGAAAGATACCAAAAATTTACACAAAGTAAATTTTGATTTCCCGATTCTTAAGAAGAGCTTTATTTGGTCCAATAGAATGTATAAGGGTGAAAAAAACTATATTTAATGACGGTTCGCCATCAAAAGGCGATAAGTTAACCTTTAGTGAAAAATAGGGCATATATGCCTAAAATTTAATTCTTTCTGTATTTTAAGCCTCTATCCTTTATTGGATAAATGTAAAAACATTTAAAAACATATATAATCATATTTTAGTTATTTATATCCATTCCCTCCATTACAACGGCTACATGTTAACTACCATTTAAAATAATATTATTTTATTATTAGAGTGCAACGTAAGATTCCCAAGAAACTCGTTGTTGCGTGTTGGGTACGCCATCGAGCATAGCGTCCCCTTTAAAGTCATTTAAATATTTTATTCACATATATGGATAAATATGAAATGTCATATTCTTTATTTACCTGGGGTGTTACATCCTTCCCCCCTTTTGGGAATTGCGTCCTCGCAATTTTAAAATTGCGCATGGAAACATCCTTGGAAGTCCCACATCGGAACAAAAGTCGGTAAAACAAACACTTTAAAATAAAGAGAGATAAGTACAAAGTTCACCCGAGTTAACCCATACTAGGATTCCAAGTATGAAAATATGGACATGGAGGAAAAAACAAAGGGTCATGTTCTGATGGAGAGTGATAGAAAACATGTTTAGGAGAAAGTTAACAATGATAAAATCACAAACTTGTGATGGGTTAAACGGTATTCGATTCCCCAGTAGGAAAAGCTAATAGACAACATTTTTGTTTTAAGTTACCTTTTATTGAGGAATTTATTGACAAGGAAACATAATCACATATCATGTTGACTTTCAAATTTTACTCGATTCCTTAATCAAACTCATATTTTTTCCAAAAGACAAGTATTTAGGGAGACTTGTTCGCATTAAGAGTACTATAATCAACTTCTAGAGAATCACCTAATCCAAAAAAGAGAACTATATACTTCCCATGTCTTTAGACTTTAACCAAAACCAAACAGGCTAGTACAAGATCAGATAATCCAGAAAAGGATAACCCTTTATAAAAAGAAAATCTATTCTTAATCTCCAAAATTTGTCAAACAAAATCCAAAGTTCAACAAGGATCATCCGATAAACAATTTGTCCATAAAATTCTTCAAAGTAAACCAATATAAAATTGAAACCCAAATATTTGAAGGATTTAGTCACATAGTCTTTCAAGTTAAATCGTAACATTTATCTCCAAACAACATCAGTTGCTCCTAAAGTCTCGTATTGAAAAGTAATTAACCTAATCACATATCCTCCATGATAGGTTAATCATTTTCATAAATAACCCAAAATCAACTTACTCTTAATTCATAAAATCATATAACTAGAATGAATCAGCCAAACTAACCAGGGACTTCACGTAGTCCAGTCGTAGGCGATAAATACCAGTCGCACTTTGGTTGTGGGTTCGATTCCCGCAGCTTTGTCCGACGTGACGGGTTGTCACACGGCCTGCGTGTTGTCCTTTTTCCAAAACTATATAATTCTTAAAACATTCCCCAAAATGAGATAAAATCTTAAAGAATAATCATAACATATTTTAACCTCAAGTTTATCTCATTCCTTTCATTTTCCATCATAACATATAATAACCCATAATTACCTCAAAAGTAAGGATCATATAAACCCTACTGGTTACCTTAATAATTATTACCTCAAATTCCACATCGAGTTGTCCATCTCGTACATGATGCATTAGAGAACTCACCAAGGTTGAAGTGGTTGATCATGAATCCTTGATAGTTGGTTTAGAACAGCCAAGAGATTCCTCATTGAATAACCCATTTCATCGAGTCTTTTAATCAGAGAACCACCACAGTTTCCTTCAAACCAATTGTCACTTTGGTGCTTGCTAGATCCATCCATTAACTAAAAAAAGAAATGTCCGTTTGAGTATATCAACAAAACCATCATGTATTATGAGGAAGGTAAACACTAAGATACACTTACTCATTCACTTTATCTAAAACTAGGATTCTTTCTGAAATCCTAACCATTATGGTAATGTCACTTATGCTTAAAGAATACCCTAACCTCTAAAGTTATCTAAACCGACCTTTGATACCAACTATAAGGCCCCAGCCTTAAACCTTACTTAATCTTGAGTTATTACAAGATTACACATTGAGGATCTTTTTAGGTTTAGAGTTTTAGAGAATTAGATCATGAAACTTGCATTACATTCCACATTTAAACAAAGTGGTTACATAAAAGACAGTATTCATTCTTCCCATCAACAGAAACATATTTAAAATAAAACATGGATTCTTTCTTGACACATCCTTGACACTATCATCACATCATGTACCCTTCCCTTGACCTGTGAAAAACATTTCAAAAACTTGGGATGAGCATAAAAAGCTCAGCAAGGGATATATAGATATGGAAAGGAAACATGAGTACATGTATACATAAGAATGAAATCACACTTTACCCATAAAACATAGGCATATCAAATCATGAATAAATCATAGAAAACATAATACATAAAGGTAACTTGAGGCATTCATAACAATCTTACGTAGGGAGTAACCCTCTTGGTTACGTTTGGAATACCCATCACAGTATATTCCCTAAATCTCTTCGGAGAAACCTTAACGTTTCACTCCTTCGCGTTACCCAATGCATTGGAGAGCTATATCGGGCTCACCCGCCCTTAGTTTATCACGGAACCACCCGTTCTTCATAACAATGCCCAAGAACCATAACATAATTGTATCACATAAACATGAATAAAGGGAACATAACATTGCCACATTTCAATCACAATATAACATTTTAGGATATTGAAATAATGAACCCATTCAAAAAGAAACCATTTCCAAAACCATTTAAAACATTTAATAAAGAGATTTTGAATCAAAGTGTCCCATACCACCTTGAAGCTTTTAAAATTTTAAACCATTAATATCCATATAAATCCTTAAAACCATTTTGAAAACATTGATATTAATAAGAACAAATAATTAAAACATTTAAAATAATATTTTGGTTAAAGGGGTTTTACCAAAATTAGAGACACTTGAATACAATAATCGAGGAATAACATTTAGTCAGAACTTTATAATATCATGAGAATAAAATGATTCATGACATAATACTCCAAAGGACAGTATATACACCATATAAGAGTGAATTGGTGCATAACAACAATGAACCCTCAATAGAAATGTCAAATGTGATGAAATCCCTTATAAAGAAGGTATCCTTAAATTAAGGACAAATAAATCTCAAAAATATGTGTGACAAATATATATACACCCAATATAAGTGGATATTAAGTGTAAAATAATAAAAGTTCATTCACACATATTTAAAGGATGACATATTCAATGACTACATGTTGAACCCAAAGAAATCGAAATTGGGTTAAAAATTTCCCATGACAGCCTAACGGCATCACATCAAAATGAGTTGATGAGAGATAAAAAGTGTATCTCATCAATTGGACATAAAACTTACATCAATAAGGATATATGAGAAAATATCCCAACATAACAATATTTAAATTAAAATACCCAACAAAAGAAGTCTTTTAAAAAAGAGTAGGGTGAAAGGTCCCCTTACCGACTTGGGTAACTTTCGAAAAGTACACCCCATTGAAGAAGTGTCATACAATGAATATGTAAAAACCCATAAATGGAATTATATTACAAAAGGAGTGTAATAATGGGTAGTACATAAAACACTCAAAGGAAATTGTGGAAAATGTAGCATAAATCTCACGGGAATAAAAGTGAGATGAAACATCTCTTACAGAAACTCGGCAGCCTAACGGCGCCACATAAAACTTCCAAATATGGATTGATGAGATCAAATAGGGTATCCCATCACATTAAAATAAAATTTACGGAAATAGGAATATAAAAGAACATCCCCCAACATTACAAAGAGGAGCTTAAAAGAAGTGACATAAAGGAGAGTACTTAAAAAGAAAGAGAGAGGTTAGATCTCTTACGAAAGTTCGGCAGCCTAACGGCGCCACTCAAAACTTCCAAAATGGATTGATGAGAGAGAATAGGGTCTCTCATCACATGAACATAAAAATTACAGTATGTGTAATATAAAATATCATCCCAATAACAATAAAGATGAGCTTTAAAAGGAATGACATAAAAGTGTGTACTTGAAAAGAAAGAGAGGAGTAGGATCCCTTACCTCGGGTCCGACTTGACTCGATCGTTCTTTAATCTCCTGAATAATAAACTTGAGTTAATTTCTACTTCATTAAGAACCTTTTTCAAGTTCATTATTCCTTTTATATCACTTATTACCATGTCATAAACATTATGTAATCATTTATGTTAATAATATTTGTTTTGCCGATATTTGGTTCTTAAGTCGAAAGTGGACTTCTTACAATTACATGTTGTTCATGTGGCCAAATGTTTATTATATCCAGAACTGTATTCATTATGTAGATATCATATATTTCATATATATCTAGTACATTCATGCATTTATAACATTACATAATCATTTAGAGGTAAGAAATGAAATGCACCGTACATGGAGATGGTAAGCCGTACGTACGCATGAACGCTACTTTCATTTCTATTTCGTATTTTATAGAATGTAATAATAATGATATAAAGGTATATTATAATTACAGTATAATATCATATATAATATCATATTTCCATCCTTTATACATCCCACATATGGTATTTAACGAATCAAATCACTTTGAGGGGGCGGTAGTCCGCACTTCCTTAAATGAAGATATCGCGTATACCCATAATGGAAGCCATAAAGGTAAGACAAAAATGAAAAAATACAGAAGAATAAATAAAACATAAACATATAATGTATCATATATTAAAATAGTGACATCATAATGGCCACCTTTGAAGGTGTTAAATGAGTATTGAACAATTATCGTTTCGGGAGGCAGAATTTCACCATCCACGGAAACCGTATGTTCTTTAACCATTTGATGTAGTTGTGTGAGAGTGTAGCTCGAATAAATCTTATAACAACATCCTAGTATATTGAAGATACTTTTGTTGTTACAAAAGAAGTAAATAAAAAGAGTTTAAGGGGTTGGAGAAGTAAAATAAAACAAATGAACATGAGAGAATGAATTACCTTTAAAAGTGTAACTCCTTTTGATTTGAGCCTAAAGGATTCCTTTGAAAGGATTCTTCCCAAAGGGAATCCTCTAGGATGAGGAGAGGGATATGGAGAGAGTAAATGGGCAGGGGTTGGCCGAGCCAAAGGCTTGAGAAGTGTGTTAAATGAGGTAGAGGTGGGGGCCTTTTATAAGAGGAGAGGAGGGGCACTTTTAAAAAGTAAAGAAATATTACTTTATTTGAAAATGTGTTTCGGTTTCAAAAGGTCCCAGATTGATGTAATTCGTGGATAAGTTGATAAGGCTTCTAAATCCACTCATCCAATAAGTTTTCGACATGTGTAGTTCATAGATTTTACATTATCTTTCCATTTTATTTAAATCGTCAAATAATGATGTCATCGCTGCATCATTATTATATCATAACTAATTTAATTTATTTAATGTCTAAAAATTATAAAAAAACTACTATGGTGTAGGAAATCGTATCAGCTTTCCAATGACTATTTATAATCAAAAATCTGATCTTTATAACCCCATATAAAAATTGTTTTAGTAAAACATATCATGTTTGTGTCATTTTTACTTTTACATTAAATAAAATGTTATTTATGTCATTTCCCAACCAAAGTGGATCCATGGGGTCCCCAAGTTGACCCATGGATTGTCTTGGTCGGCCATGATACAACCAATGAGGGTAAGACATGTGTCACGCTCAGCTCATTTTATTAAAGCATTATTTTTACCTTAAACTACACTAATTACCACTAATCGCGATTAAAAACTTAATAAGCTACTATTCACCAAAAAATTATTTTAATCTCATTGAACCAAATTTTACTTCTTAATGACAACCATGTATGTTGGATTTTTGAAATTCAAAACACAATGATGGAAAAATTTCATTTAAACGGAAAATCAGTCTTTATAAGTACCACTTAGTGATTTCACTATTCATCAAAAATTGAAGTTTTTCAGAAAATTACAAAAAATTCACCCTAAGCTATATTTGATATTACGAATTCAAAAATGAAGTCCGTTTTACAAAATTCAAAACATATAAGTCACATTAATTAATTTAATAATTAATTCCCGTTGTCATGACAAATAGCGTGTTTTTATGAAACAATAAGTATCAAATGATTGACACTAGTTTAAGTCCGATTTCAAAGAGAAATTAATTCCAACGACCACAATTGGATTTAATGGTAAAAATATTTTATAATTTAACTTTAAAACCAATTCAAAAGATAATCTAATCATATAAATAAATTAGATTGAAAAGAGGTTTTGAATTAAAATACAACATTTTACACTATTCATTAAAAAAATGAACTTTATCGGAAAGATACCAAAAAATTACACAATTTAAATTTTGATGTCCCGATTCTTAAGAAGAGCTTTATTTGGTCCAATAGAATGTATAAGGGTGAAAAAAACTATATTTAATGACGGTTCGCCATCAAAAGGCGATAAGTTAACCTTTAGTGAAAACTAGGGCATATATGCCTAAAATTGAATTCTTTCCGTTTTTTAAGCCTCTATCCTTTATTGGATAAATGTAAAAACATTTAAAAACATATATAATCATATTTTAGTTATTTATATCCATTCCCTCCATTACAACAGCTACATGTTAACTACCATTTAAAATAATATTATTTTATTATTAGAGTGCAACGTAAGATTCCCAAGAAACTCGTTGTTGCGTGTTGGGTACGCCATCGAGCATAGCGTCCCCTTTAAAGTCATTTAAATATTTTATTCACAAATATGGATAAATATGAAATGTCATATTCTTTATTTACCTGGGGTGTTACAAAGAGTGATGCCAAAAACTCTTGAAAATGAAGTAATGAAATGGGGAAGAAGGGAATAATTGACCATCCATCATTCCATAATTGTGGGAAGAAACACCCTGGAACTTGCCTGAAGAGTATGGGAGTATGTTACAAGTTAAGATAAAAAGACCACTTATCATGGGATTGTAAAGGGAATAATAAAGCTGCCAAGGATAAATGTTATAATTACAGGGTAGATGAGACATTTTGCACATAAATTTCATATGAATTAGGGAAATGCTCCAGAAAAAAGGCCAAGGGAGTAGGGCCATGATTATGTGGTCACAAGTATGGAGGTTTAAGTTCCTAACAATGTGGTGGTAGGTACTTTAATCATTTCCTTGAACTTATCCATGGAATTATTTGATTCTGGATCATCTCATTCTTTTATATCTTCCCATTTTTCAAAAAATATAGATATTTTAAATTGGATTTAATAAGGGATTTGACAGAAAAAACACCTTAGGGAAGTTTCATTGCATCAAATATGTGTCAGGCAGTCCTAATTATGGCATATAAACATGCTTTATCTACTACTTTTATTTTCTAACCAATGATTTACATTGATACAATCCTGGGTATGTATTGTGTTTTGAACATTGATGAGAAATTTTATTGAAATAGTAATAAGGTTACCATTTTTGAGAATAATGTTGGATCCCTTATCTTTAGTCTAGAAACATCACCATTTGATTCTCATCTAGATCCACCCCAGTAGCTTTTATGAATTCTATTATTTGGAGAAATTTAATGCAATAACTTCAAGTGGGGAAATGAATGTTCAAATAGAGGATGTACCTATTGTGCAAGAATATTTTGATGTGTTTCTAGAGGATTTACTTGTACATCCTCCAAAGTGGGAAGTTGAGTTCTCTATTGTTTTAATTCCTGGTTCAAGGCCTATATCAAATACTCCTTTTATAATGGCCACTGTGGAATTGGTAGAATTGAAGAAAAAACTAGATTAATTTTTTGATAAAGGATTTTTTCACCCCGGTGGCTCTCCATGTAGTGCCCCTGTTCTTTTAGACAAGAAGAACGATGATAATATGTGGTTGTGCAATGACTATAGGGAGATAAATGCTATAACAAAAAATATAATGTATCATATACCTCACATTGATGATTTATTTGATAAATATCATGGAGCCCAATATTTTTTGAAGATTTAACTTTGATCTGGATATCATCAGTCATGTTAGGAAGGAAGAAATTCCAAAAAAGAGATTTTTGAAATAGGAATTGGTATTATAAGTTTACTATAATTCCTTTTGGACTAACTAATTTACCCTATGTTTTCACGGATCTAATGAATAGTGTCTCTAAGGAATATATTAATGAATTTTTTTGTGGAATTTATTGATGATATCTTAGTTTAATAAAAAAATCTATGATAATCATGAAAATAATTTGTGTACTATTCTGACGACTCTTAGAAGAAATGAATTATATGGGATGTTTAGAAAGTGTGAATTTGGTCTTCAATCAGTTTTCCTTCTTGGGAACATTGTCTATAAGGATATAATATCTATTGATCCTGCAAAAACAATGGTTGTTCAAGAATGTCCTACTCTAATGGCCATAAATGTGGTACATAGTCTTATTGGTTAAGAAGGTAATTATTAGTGTTTCATTCAGAACATTACCTGATTAGCCGACCCAATGACCAATCATTCTTGTAAAGGGGTTAAGTTCATACAGGCAAAATAATGTGAGGACTGTTTTGATGAATTGAAGAAGTGGTTAGTGTATTCTACAATCCCAACAAAACCATTAGGGAATGATGGGTTTGTGATCTATAGTGATGCATCAAATAAAGGACATTGTAGTTTCCTTATGTAGAATGATAGAGTTATTTCCTAAGCATAAAGGACGTTAAAAATTCATAACCAAAACTAGCATACCCATGATCTTGAGTTAACAATAATAATATTTTATTTGAATATATGAAGGCATTATCTCTATAGAAAAAATTTGAGATATATACAGATCATAAGAGTCTAAAATATATCTTCCCACATAATGAACTCCACATGAGGCAATGGTGATGACTCGAACTACTTAAGGATTGGTATTGTACCATACAATACCTCCCATGAAATTAAAACAATGTAGCTGATGAATTGAGCAAAAAGGATCATGGAGTTCTCAACAAATGAGGATTGACAAGGATATTTGTTATATTGATCTAGTGGGGATGGATATGGGAATAATTGAAGAAGGATAAACATAAATACTTTTTCCAAAGGTTTCATAATATTTATTATGGGATAAAATTATAGACTCATAGTCTGATGATGAGAATATTCAAAATAAAATTAATGTTGTGACAGATGGTAAGTTGTTAGAATTCATGTGTGAAGATGGAGTTCTAAAATGTGGGAATAGGAAATGTGTTCCATCTATACCCGAGATGAAAAGAGAGTTATTGGATGATTCCAAAAGCCCAAATTTCTCTATACACCTGAGTATCACTTTTATTTATAAATATTTGAAGAAACATTTTTTGTGGGACAACATGAAGTTGTAAATTGCGGATTTTGTTTCAAGATGTTTAGTCCATCAGCAAGTGAAGGTTGAACAACAATATCCAAGAGGACTCATGCAACCTATACCTATTCCTACATGGAAATGGCATGACATCATTATGGATTTTGTAACTAGATTACCCAAAACTCCAATAAATAATGATACAATATGAGTAATTTTGGATTGGAAAATTAAATCTACACATTTTCTTGCTATAATAGATGATTTTATATTGTAGTGCCTATCACAGCTCTATATCAATGAGGTTTTGAGACTTCATGGAGCACATATCTTAATTTTTTATGATTTTTATCGATGCATTACATCAAAATTCTGGAAAATTCATAAAAATAGATTGGATATTGAGCTTCGATTGAGTACATATTATCAACCACAAACTAAGAGGTAATTAGAAAGGATGATCCAAACCATATAAGAAGTGTTGAGATCATGTTCACTTGACTTTCAGGGTATGTGGGATCAATATTTACCTATAGTAGAGTTTTCTACTATAATACATTCCACTCAAGTATTCAAATGGCACATTATGAAGCATTGTTTGTAAAGAGATGTTGTTCACCAACATGATGGGATGTAGTTAGAGAAAGGATGCTTTTGGGCCCAGATCTTGTGAAGAAAACAAAAACAAAGGAATAGACTATTTAAGGCCATATCAAAGTAGCTCATAGAAGAAAATAAATCTATGTTAAAAATGGAATGATTGGTTTGAAGATTCATGTGGGAGACCATGTTTTCTTGAAACTATATCCATATAAGGGTGTTATAAGATTTGGGATGAAAGGGAAACTCAGCACTAGGTACACATGACCTTTTGGAATTATAGAATGAATTATAGTTATTGAATATCATTTTCGTATGCCACCTAGCCTTTCTAAAGTACACAATTTCTTCCATGTCCTATTGCTGATAAAGTACATGCCATACCCAACACATGTCCTTACTTCTGAAGGTATAGAATTGGAATGTGAGATATCTTACTGTGAAGAGCCTATCCAGATTATGGACACTAAAGAACAAGTGTTGAAAAATACAAAGACTAGACTTGTAAAGATACTTTGGAAAATTCATAATATCAAAGAGGTAACATTGGGGGATGAAGAGCTTATGATGAAGAACTACCTAAATCATTTTTTGTGGTAAAATTCTGGTAATTTTGAGGATGAAATTTTTTTGAGGGGATAATGTAACAACAAAACATTTTTCAAATAACTTTAATATTGAATGCATGAAACACTGAGTCACTACAAAACACTGCTTTTATTTATCCTAGCTAGTTAACATAATTTTTCCACCTCTGGGATTTGAATTTCGAAAAATTGACATACACAGTTGCGTTCAGTAAGATATTCAGAGTCTGATATTATAATCTTATGTCTTGGGGAATAGTAACACACCCTTATAACTAGTAATATGAATACTAATATGAACCTTATGAATAGTAAATCATATTATTATTATTTTATCTTAATATTATAAGATAATTAGATATGGTTAATTTTTCAAGGTGACATAAAACGAATTATAATTATAATATTGATATTTTACGAATAAATTATGAGTTTATATAAAAATTAAATTATTAAAATTTAGAAAACTATTATTGAAAATTGGATTTCATTTTCAAATTCTACACATCGAAATATGTTTAGGATGAATGTTAGTGATTTTTCTGAAATAATCGAATTTTTGATGAATAGTAAAATACAGTAATTTACTGTATATATAAATTTTCAGTTAAATTCATTATTCCTAGAATCAGGGATTATAAAATAACACATATATCCATCTCACAAGCACTTATTTCTATTTTGAGTCACATGAATAAACATTATTTTTTATCTTGAGGGAAAAAATAACATAATGAATAAGATAATAAAAAATCACTCCTCTGCTCCACTGTAAACCCCCCACACTACCTCTTCTTTTCACTCCAATAAGACTTGAAACTATTCATATTTTTCCAAAATACCCTACCCTAGTCACTCCCCCATCTAGCATCTGTTGTTATTTCCAAAAGACCAAAACCATTTCCCTTAAGGTGGTTGTTAAGGAGGTTATTTCAAGAGGAAAAGTATCTTTCTTTTTTCTTTTGTTTCATTTGAATTTATCTTGTTTTATTATTCTATCCAAACCCCATCTATTGAATTGATCCCTATAACTCCAGTATCATATATATACTATAATTATACCATGTTAATTTAATAACCATTATAAATCTACTTATGCTCTCGTCCTTTTATAAATGAAATCATCGTTTGTGAGGTTGCAATTTACAACCTTCGTTGACAACGATGTTTCATTCGTCAATTTAATCTCAATTAATGGTAATAAAACCATTTTAGGATTTAAACATAAAATAATATATTTATTATAACCTACTTATCAATCATTAACCAGTATATGTACATATTATTAATTCATATGACAAAAGTAGTTCATAATAATCAAAATACTCTCAAATAATCAATGTGATTGTCATTAATATTTTATCCAATGATTCAACCTCATACCATGTAAAAAATGATATTTATAAAAATTAACACTTATATTTTTACATAAATAATATAAAATTTAAATTCTTGATAATTACATCCTTTCCACTTGAAGATCCATACTCATATACAAAGATATTGATCATGAAGATCAATGAAACGAACACTCTGGAATGTCTAAATTCAATCATATAACATATCAAAAAGGAAATAAATGACGGTAATAAAATTATTATAAACAATATAAATGTATAATATGTTCTTAATTAAGTTATTAATAAGTCTAATTTATTATTCTAGGACTTTATGATCAACACTTGAACAAATTCGGACGTAAAATAAGAGTTTTAACCCAAACATCCACTTTCATTCGGGTTACTCTTATTCTCTACATACATCAATTAATTTTTTATTTATTCATATGTAATCCTCATATATTTTTTTTATATGTTTCTATATATGTTTAGAAACTATAATCTTACTTTCATTTTTTGGGAGTAATACATTTTAAAAGGATCATTCAGAAATACTTCTCGTAATACAAGCCTGAATCCAGAAAATTTCTAAAATTCTTACCTATATTCAAGGGAAATATTAAATATATTTTTGGAATACATTATCTTTTTGAAATATATAATTTTATTATGAAAATAATATCTTACTTCATGTCTGGTTTTATAGAAATATTATTCCAAAAAAACTCCTCTTTTCAAAGTAAAAGAGTATTTATCTCAAGAATTACGCCATGATTTTATAAGAGTATTTTCATATTTTTCAATGCTATTATTGATTCATATGTTTCATTTGGATTATTATTTTATGATATCATATAGAATATTTAATTGAATTTTTTAAGATTATTTTGATTGTGGATGTTCTATATTAAAACTATTTAATGATTTACTCCAAATGGTTAGTGTTTATGCTTAATGCTTGGGGAATGTTATTTAAATTTAATATATTAGTTTCAATTTGAATGAATATGTTGTATATGTCTATACCCATTCATATGAGTATTGAATTTTATGTACTAAGTGTTGGTTTGTTCCCTATATATACCCTCATTTCTACAGTCGGTCTCATGAGATAAAAAATGGTTCTGGAACAAGTCCATGACAAAATTATTATTTATGTTCTTGTCACGAGGCCTTGATGATATGGTTTTGATGTCCTTCAATTTGCATTCCATAATTATGAATGTAGTAATTGAATGTTCATAAGGTTATTAGACTAGTATAATACCCATGATGTAGTTTTATTATGGAATTATTTGTTTTTCTCTTATTCCTTCCATAATGTGTTCAATAAAATATTAAAGGCATGTGTTTTTAGTTATTCAACATGAGTAATGTTTAAGTTTTTGATATCATATACTTTTTTTCATAGCCATTCTGAGCCTTTGAGCTCATCCATTTTATATGTTTCATTTTTTCAGGACATTAAGAGTTTCATTTTGAATGACCTATATGGCTAAACTTATAGGTGTGGTTATTCCAAATAAAACTTACATGATTTATTTCTTTTCTAGTAATAATGCTGAACATATGTATATATCTTCTTTCCAATGATGTTTAAATAATCAGTCCATCAGGATGCATATTTCTTGTTTATTTAATAATTTAATAAAATAAGGCACCTGCTCTGGGAAACTGGGGTCGATTACTTGGAAATTATCTCTTAATTTGTTAGTAACTCCTTCAAATCTTCGATAATAAATGAATTTTTATGGGTATGTAAACATATTCCTAGAATGATCCACTATCCTTGTATAATTCATATTTCATAAAACAATCAAGGAATCATTCATGTATCATTGTTTAATATACTGTTTTGGTACCCATATAACAGTGGGTATAATGTAATTAATAAAGGTATATTTTGGAACCTATATAAATTATAAACAAGTATTTATTAGATTATTAGAATATAAATATCCAAAAATATATTATTTACTATTTGTTAAAGTTTGAGGAAATCTATGAGATAATTCGAAAGAATAGTTTCCTTTTATCACATATAGAAAATATTAGTACTATAGTGACTAAAATTAGAAAATTTTAGAAATAAATACATATAAATCTATAGAATTTTTCAATTATAAAACTTTCTACTTTTTTCTATTCACCTTATTAATAGAAATAATTTTTTCATAACTATATCGTCAATAAAAATATTTTAAAAACATTAAATTAAACTTTAAATTTCTTCCATTATCTTTTTATACATATTCTAAACAATATCTATATTTTTAATAAATATTTTAATTAATTATATATGTTTTTTAATATAGATTCTTAATCTATTGAAAAAAATTTATTTTTCTCATCATGATTTTTATTTAATTATTTTATTTCTATAAAAGACTAAGTAAGTTAATTGACATATCATTGTAATGTTTTAATGTTTCCATTTAGATATAAAATTATATTTTTATCTAAATATGAATTAATAGTATAATAAAAATCAGAATCAAAAATTGAATCACTAACCACATTTTTAGATTCCTTGAATCACAAGTTAGGTGATTACTTCTCAGTGTAAAATTCCCCCACATGAATTTAGTTATTCTGTATAATCCCATCATAATTATAAATAAATATCCTATTTCTATTTAATTTTAAATTTTCCTTTTATTTCTTATTATTTGATTGTATGAAATTATATGGCCTTTATTTCAATATTCTAAATATGTGAGATTTGTAAAATTAAAATTATTATTAGAACTATCTTTTCTATTTCCATTGTAATCATATCTCTAATATGACTTTACAAATCATCTTTTAAAACATTTCATTCTTTTATATCATTATAGAATAATATTAAAAATCAATGTATATCATATTTCCCACTTACATGTATCTCATAATCAAAAGATTCAAATAAAAGAAAATTTATATATTTGAATGCTACACCGTTTATTTTGGTTGTTTCGTATTAAAAAATGTTCATTAAGTCAAATTTAATTACAGAATTAGACCAATGGGTTAATCATGTGTGTACACCTAAATGTTCAAACATTCACCAATATGAAAATTCTTGGTATTCCCATTGTTTGGAATTAATATAGGAAATATTTCAACAAAAGGAATATTAGTAATGCTTTTAAGGACCAGGACATAAAAAATACATAATGTTGAGTTTTAGTGATGAAATTTATTTCTTTCCCATTAATTATATTTTTAGGTTTATAGTTTTAGGGGATTATTCTATTACACATACATATCAAACCATAAAATAAAATAACAAAAACTTCAAATAGTACAAGTTATTTCTATTATCAAAAACTATTAAAATAATTCTTTGTTCATAAAAACCCTTCAGGACTTTCAACATGACCACTTACAATCCCCCACTTATCCTATGTCATGTGAAAAAATAAAAAACATGGGATGAGCATAAAGACCATAGTAAGGGTTATAAAAAAAATTGAACTGTTAGTCCATTGATAAACATTAAAACCCGTGAAAATATTATCATAAAGTAATACGTTTCACCCATAAGATGTAGTAAACACATTATATAGAAAAAGTCTTCATTGTGTACCCTTTAAAATCCAAAAAATACCATAACCCCCATATATATTATAGAAAACACAAAAAATTATCTTAGGGCATTAGTTTATATTTCACTCTTGTTAATAGAATTACCATACGGTCTAATTCAATACATGTCACTGTTATAAATGGAATAGTGATATAACCAACTTCCAAACCCAACACAATCTAAGGCTATCATAGACCCAATTATTGTTGGTTTATCATGGAACCACCCAGAATTTTTTCATCATGTAACAATACATTGAATTTTCAAGTACCATTATATAATCATAGAAAAAAAAGAAGACATTTTTTAATATATCAATCATAATATTTCATTTTCACACCTTAGAAATAATATCATATTTTTGAAATAATCAATATATTTTCAAATATCATTTTCAATAAAATAATACCCATAGAGTATAATAAGTAATTTTATTTAAGAAAACATATATCATTTTATAGGAATATAGAAATATAATAATAGTCATCATGGTATAGAATACATTTCTATTGTGTATGTTAATATTAATACATTATTCATATCATTTAACAAAAAATTAGATATAAAAAATGTAAAAATATTCCGTTAGAAAATATTTGAATGAAATTAAAAATAGAAAAAAAAATATTTTATTTTATATAAGTATAAATAAATATTAAAAATATTATCAATATTATTGACATGTGGTTTTTTTTTTGAAATTAAATAATCAAACATTCAAAGTGTCACATACCACTTTGAACATTTAAATAATAATCCCCACAGAAGAAAAAAATTTAACCAAAACATTAAATAAAATGATAATTAATGAATTAATTATAGTATATGAAAAAGTGGATTTATGTAAACCTTATATAATAAGGTGGGTATATAACATAAAAATATGACTTAATGAACATAGATTGAGATGGAATCCCTTGCCTTCAGTCAGACTTGTCTCATGTGTCTTTATCTTCCTAAATAATAAACTTATGTTAATTATTTAATTTAATCATAACATTTTCAAAGTTTACAAGTACTTTTGTTACACTTAGTACATTTTTTTATTCAACTACTAAAATAATTATGTTTATGTTGGGTGTTTTGACTATATTCGGTTTATGATTCAAAAATTACTTCGGTAGGTCAATCATGGTCAAAGAGATCATTCAGGAAACATATCCAAAATTAATAATAAAGAAAAAATTATAATATATACAAATAAATTAAAATTTTAAAACCTATAATGAAATATGGTTATAAAAAATGAATGAACGTTACAGTCATGAAGATGGTGGGTCGTACCTATGCCAGAGTAATGTTCTCATTTCTCAATGATCATTATGATAAAAAGGTAATTAAAATTTATCCTAACAAAAAGGTACTTATATAATTTATAATATTTTATTTAATAATTTATACTTTTATAAATAATTTTTTTCATGTAAAAATAATCTCATCGTGTTGGGGAGGCGTTAGGCCACACGTCCATGAATATCACTTTTTCTTTGTATGAAAAGGTTAATAAAGAAAATGATATATTATAATTCCATAAAGGTAATTATGTAATAAATATCATATATGTGTTATTTATATCATATATTTTTATTGAAATTCACATTAACACATTCTATATAAATCATGAACGAATCATATCGCATTGGGGATGCAGCAGTCCACATGTCCACAAATGATGTTATCGTATTCGCAAAAAATGTAAACCGTGAAAGTATTGGCATATAAAAATAATTAAAGTATGAATATATCCTTAATATAATATATACCATATAAAACTACGTTTTCTGTAATTATTCTCATCCATGAGAGGTGGTAATGTAAAAAAATAATGACACAGTTTCATGAGGTGGTAGTTCGGCATACACAAGTCTATAAATTTGGTTTCTGATTTGGTGGAAGTGTGTATAGGTGTATATATAACTTTTAACATAGAAAATTAAATATATTTATGATACAAATTTTATTATATATCTATTGAATAGAAATAATTTAATTTCTCTGGAATGAAATAAAACATAAATTAATGTTAAAGAACATTACTTTTTAAGGGTAACCCCTTTTTGATTGACTTCAGGGAATACATATTTAGATTTATGCCTAAATTGAGGACTCCTGGGTTATGTGAGGAAAGTTTGGAGTTAGTTTTTTAGTTTTAGGATGATTCAAATGGCTTGAAAAGTGTGAATAAAAGTGGAGTTCTAATGAATTTTTATAGTGGAGTGCAGAGGACACACTTTGCAACTTTTAAAAGAATTGGGTGATGACCATGTTTTTACCTTCCAAGAGGTTTCTATAACACCCAAAATTAGATAAATTAAGGATTTTGTTAAAACTATATATAGAAAATGTGCGTTTTGTAACTTAAGATTAATTTTTATACCTTATGTTTAATGTTTAATCAGTAAGTAATATTGTTTTAACTTAATCAATATAATTAATTTTAATCAAATTCATTAATATTTTTAGTAAAAACATTGATGAACATATTATGAATTGTAAATTATTATGTGTTATAATATGGAACCTGTTTTTTCAAATTCCAAACACATAAGTGGCATATATTGATTTTAAATTATTCATGTAGATGGGATGAACAAGTAGGTTTTTAATTTTAATATGATCAATAGTTTGGTATGTTTTTATATAGAATTTCATTGTGAAATTGATTCAAATAACATAAATTGGTTTACATGATATTAAATTTACCAAATTATACATTAAAATAAATTATAAAACATAATTTAACTATATAAATGAATTAGATGAAAATTCAGTTTTCAATTAAAAATCAATGTTTTCAACTATTCATTATAATATTATAGATCTTAGAAAAATACCAAATAATCACCAAAAGTTAATTTTTATATTCCAAATTAAAAAATAGTGTTTATTCTGAAATGTAAATACTATAAATGTTTCAAAATATTATTTCAAAATAGATACATCGTTAAATGTTGATAAAAGTGTTTTTTTGAAAAAATGTTTTTTAAGCATAAGACTGGATTTATTATTATCTTATGCCCATATAATCTATTAGATTAATGTAATTTTTTTATAAACCTATATAAACCTAATATTTATATTCCAATTCATTTCCACTAATACAACTTATAATTTATAATTTTCATATTAATAATAATAATAATAGTATAATAAAATTTGGTACAACTCAGTCATTCAAGCAAAGAAATATTAAAAAAACTCATTATTGAGTGTCATGTACTCTGTTGGGCATAAATTCAATTTTATTAAAAAAAATACTATTTAGTTTATAAATATTAATAAATATGAAAAATATCTATTCTATCATTACATGGATTGTTACATGTCCCCCCCCCCCATGTAAAAATTATGTCATCGTGATTTTATTCAATTTTTGAATAAATTTTTATTTTATTCCAAATTGAATTTTTCCAATCTCGAGGTTGCCTCTTAAACCACATGGTCTTTCACAGCTAAAATTCTTCATGTATCAAAGTATTTGATGAGTCAATTACATAATTCCTTAAAATTGTAACATGAAATATGTTGTGTACCTATGGATGAACATGGAGGTAATACCACTCAGTAGGAAAATGATCCAACATTCCCCAAGATTTCATATGGTCCACTGAACCATGAACATAGCTCTCCCTTCCTACCAAAACTCATCAAACATCTCCATGGTGAAACATTGAGAAAAACATGCTCGCCTATCTCTAAAGAAATATCTTTTTTTATAGTTATACACATAATTTTTTTCATTCTCTATATTGTCCTCATATTTTAATTAGTCATCTAAACTTTCTGTATCATTTCCTCTAACAACTCTGTTCCCATCAACATACTTTCTTTTACATCATCCCACAAAGAAGGTGTTCGACACCTCTTTCCATATAATTATATGACATGTACCATATATATACAAGAATGAAAAAATTTAATCTAAATAAACTAAACCAAAACAATTAGTCCAAAAATAATTCCTTATTAATCCATTGATCAAGAACAAATCATATCATCCAACTCCTAAGTCGTCCACTAAGATTTTCAATCCGATTGACTGTGAAAAGTTGTGATGAAATTTAATTCAGTTCCAAATGAATCCTGATGTCCTTATCAATAATTAAATGTGAACCAAGGATGAAGATATGATACAATAGAGAGATAAACTCCATATAATCTAAAAATCTGTTTTACATACATTCATGAAATCTATTCTAAATAAATTTTCTATAGAATTGGAAATAAATCGGATGATTTAGATAATAAATCAACAATAATATAAATCACATTATGACTAAGAGAAGCCAATGGAAGTCCTACAATGAAATATATTGATATGTTATCTGATTTCCACTCCATCACTAGAAATGGTTAAATCATCCCCTTCAGTAACTATAGAATTTATTTTTACATGTTAACAAATCAAACTCTTCATGGTAAATTCATCAATATCTCTTTTCTTTCTATCCCATAAGTAATTCTCTTAAAGGTCAGTATACATTTTAGTGCTGCCCAAATGAATAGAAAATAGGGAACTATGAGATTCATTAAAAACTCTTTCCCCAATTGTGAATCAAAAGGCACACATAATATTTTCCCAAATCGTAAAACATCTTATTCATCCATACTAAAACTAGGATACATACCATTTTTAATGAATTCTAACTTCTCTTGCAAATAATAATCCACTTTCTGAGCCATCAAAATTCATTCTGACAAAGTAAACTACACTAAAACCTCAAATAAAAAAGGGTATGTCCCTATATACACAACATCTCAGGAACAATTCATCAAACAATTAACTTAATGGTCACATTCCATACATAACATGGTTAATTTATAATTATATTATCAACTCCAAGAATCAACCAATTTGTTTTATTTTCTAGGATGATAATGAATCTTGAAATTATAATACTTTATTATTTTGAGGAATATTTTTTGTGTCATTTCTACTATTTTTGTGTAAATATACACTTCAGAAGTTTGAGATAAGTCTATATTTAACACTTAAATCAAGAAAAATTATTCCCGTAGATTTTTAATTAAAATATAAAATCATACAATTCCAAGTCTTTTATAGTTTAATATAACACATCAGTTTTGAAATGACATTATGAATTATAAATTTCTTTATCATTCTTCATGAAGAAACATCCAATTCATTTCAATGAAGCATAACTATAGATGAAAAACAACTAATTATATATTTAAGGTCCATAATCAAGGCATTGACCAATATTATTTTCAGTTCCTGAAAAATATATCACACTCTCTTATCAAAATAAACCTAACTCCTTTTTTTATACATAGTTAGTGGGTTAGATGATTGATAAATATTTTAAACAAATGTTGATAATAACCTTCTAATCCATGAAAACTGTTAATCTTTCTGACATTGTAAGGACTTGGGAACTCATCAATAAATTATTGTAGAAGGGTTAGTAGTTATTCCATCTTTAGAAACAATATTTCTTAGGAATTAAATTTTGTTCAACCAAAAGTCACCATTACTCAACATTCCATATAGTTTATTTTATTTTATGGTTTCTAAAAAATCATTATGTTTCTTTAATGTTCTTCATGGTTTAATGAATATAACCAAATATTATCTATAAAAAAATAACAAAACTAATACAAAAACTAATGGAATACTCTATTTATAAGAGTCATTAATAGAACATGATCAATATATAACGTAAAGGGAATAACTAAAAACTCATAATTACCAAATCTCATCTGAAATGCTATATTTTTAATTTCATCATCATTCCCCTACTGTTGATGGTACCCAAAACTCAGGTTTATCTTTGAAAAACACTGATCTACCTAGAGATGTTAAAATAAATCACTGATATTAGGAAAATTATACTTTTTTCTTAAAATTTATTTTGTTCAAGGATCTATAATTAATACATAGTCTCATAGTACAATCCTTCTTTTTTCACAATTAAAATAGGGGCAGCCTATAGTGAAGTGATAGGCTGAGTAAAACCTTTATCGAGAAATTAATGTAATTGGTTTTTCAATTCTATAATTTCTGTTAGATTAATTCAATAATGTGGTTTAGAAATTGTTTTAGCATCGTACACTAAATAAATATTGAATTCAACTTCTCGATCAGCAATAACCCTACAACGCCCAGACCCTATATACCCAGAGTTGTTGTTATATCATTATAACAATTACATGGAATAAAATTCAAAATTACCAATCAAATTATTTGTATTAATGAACTAGATACATAAATGGTTCCCTTATTAAATCAGTAAAACATAAAACATAGAAAATAAATATAATTGTCATACTTGAACTCATTCAAAAATTTCATATTTATAACCTAGGGAAAATACAACAAATAAAAGGCTGAGATAAAATTCTTAGTAAGGTTAATTTAAGCATAATAAATAATTAATTAATGAGATAAAAATCAATATGTCAATTTATATAACTGGGAAGAAATTACATTTTAATAAATTGATAAGTAAAATCTAATATAACATAGTAGATAACAGAAACACATTCCATTTAATGAATAAAATGAGAATGAAATCAATCCATAGATATGTTTAAAAAATCTAATGCATATAATTAATTACATAATTCACAATAAATGAAAAGATTAATAATTGGAAATCATGGATATGGAACCTGAACCACTACCATCAATACATTTCACAAGATGGTTGAATTATGTGGGTAGAAACTCGTCTATCCTATTAGGAAACAAAAATTAAAGGTTTTTTACAACTAAATTCATCTCCTGAGATTGCTAATTTATTAAGGGGATTTCATTAAATAGTCCCCAACCCATAAGTATATATTAATAAATCATCAATCCATGTCATAATATTATAATATATTACTTATATATATATATCAAATAATCGATTCAAAAAAATATATTAAATCAATGTGTCCTATACCACATTGAAATATTTTAATCATAATACTCTTATAAGTAAATATATTTCAAATGAAAAATTGAATAACATGAAGATAAATATATTCTTGATATGATATATCAATGGGGATTTACACCACAAAAAATAAATATGTGATGAATAATACATAGAAATAAAAGTAAGATGAGAAAACCCTGTCCATTTTGTAATAATTTATTTTAAATGACATTCAATTATAAATGAATATATTTTCATTGAAAATTACCTTATTAACTTATAAATGACGATTTAAACATTAGGGTTTCAAGAAGGTAGGAAATTTAATTCATTCCATATAAGATAAAAAATATTCCATTTAATTTTGAAAGAAAAGTCATAAAGTACCTTGATCTTGAAAATTATCTGAAGACACATTTTAAAGAATATTATATAAAATGAAAAAGGTATATATATGATATTAAATATTCATTAGAAAATTGTAAACAAAAATTTGAAAACATTTTTAGAAAACAATATCATCAAAGATAATTATTCCTAGTGGATACGTAAAAACCAATCCTAAATAATGATGAGATGATGAAATAACCCCGGACAACAATATTATTAGTAGAATCATATGAACACGAAATAAATAAAAGTATTGGGATATAAAAATATGATAATATTCATAATAATAATCATAAAATACATTCATGGGAGGTATATACACCACATAAAAGATACAATTTGTGTATAAGACAACTGTCCCACAAAAATAAAAGAGAGACAAATATACCTTACCTCACACTTCCTTTTTTGTACATTATATAACCTCCATTATAATATATTAATGAATTTTATTAATTTATATCATAATATTATTCATATTTAGGATATCATATAATATATTATAATATTATTTTATCACCAGTTTTTTAATAATCTTGAATAATTTTCCATATTTCTGGTGTTAATTACCTAGATTCTCAATCATGTATTAAATTGTTATTCATTATTCCTATTACATTTACAATGATTTAATCAACTATAGCATGTAAAAAATTATTTAGAAATCATATATATTATATATATATATATTAATCCAAAAATTTGGATATAGGAAAAGAAATGCACTGTTTATGGAGATGATAGTTTGTACGTACACGTGAACACTACTTTAATTTCTATTATGTATTAAAATAATGAAAATTAAATTGTATATATGTATACTAAAATAATATTATCCTATATATGTCTTATATTGTTGGGAAAAAATCCCTTGATGTGTCCCCTCAGTATGATTTGGGTGTGATTGTGTCTGTTGACAAAGCCATATGATCGTTAATGAGAATGGTTGGTGTTTTCCAAAGAGAGGTTTTTAAGGTGGTGCAGTCTACCAAGATTTACCAAATTTTGGGGCCTCAAAATCGGGAATTTTTGTGAAGTATAGTGAAAATTTTGTCAAAGGAAATGAATTTTGGAGCCCAGGACATAAATCATGTACCATGTTTGGGAAGGGTATGCTGCTGCATACCAGGCAGTGGTAAAGGTATGCAAGATTGGTCTAAAAAACCTAAAATGGCTCACTGTTGAATGTGATGCAGTACAAGGGTGTCTTGTCATCGAAGGTGGAGATTGATCGAGTAGGACCACATGCATTACGTGGAACACATATGAAAAATGGTTCACATGAAGGCTTGTGGTTCACAGAGGAAGCTAGATCAATATGCAGATGACGCTATATCGAATCAATGATTTGGAAAATCTTGGATTAGCGTAAATCATGGATATAATGGCCTATATAAGAATTTATAATCCCAATGATTAGAGGTGAGACCAGATATCATTAGAGAAGATATTTTTCTCTAGTATTTTGGAAAATTCTAAAGGATGTTTATGAGGGATAATTGCACAACAGATGAAGTTGTTCGCATGGTACAAATTACGATGAATGTTTTTTTGGGGAAATTTATCCCAAAAAGGACAATGTACTTCGAGGAAGAAGGCACGACACACATGCTATTTGCGAAGGACATCTGCAAATAGAGAACAGTTTGCAGAAAAATGGTGATTCACCAAAGTTGTTTTCAAAATTGGTGCGCGATAGCGAAGGCATTGGTTGTCAGATAATGAAGGTGGGTTAATGAAAGTAGAAGCGGTACGTGATTGCTTTGGCGTACAAAGTCAGGGAATGAAGGGAGGTTCTTGGAAGAGGAAGAGGTACATGAAAGAGGTGTTCGACATACCAAACCTGTAACTCATTACATAGGAGAAGAAGGTGCTTACCGATTTGGAGAAGGAAGCTTGAGAAAGCTTCAAATCAGATTGTGATAGTTTCTTCCGGTAGCTATAAGTACTTGAGAAGTAGGATATCATCTAAGGTTGAAAAACCAACATCAACTATGCATCTACCTATAGATGAGGATGTAATAATTCATTAAAATGAATGGACCTACATGTCCATAAACTGTGTTTGACCTATATGTTGATAAATTGTGTGTGAATTCCATTCCAAGAGTAGTGAGCACATAAAGAGGAATGTGGTGATCATTTCAACTAGATGTGAGCTAGAAAAAAAGGCTTCAGCAATGTACCTTAGGAATGCATTGAAAAGACTCCAAATCTTGTAAAGGAAGTGAGCATGGTCATATAAGATCTAACCCGAACATTGTACTCATTATCAGGAGGAAGAGAGAATTTTGTATTGTTTAAAAATGAATCATAATCCAAAGGGGAGATGTTTTAATCTATCATACCCTGATTCACCCCCCCCCCTAATAGGGTATTTTACCTAGTGGACCTAACAATTGGTCTCAGAGTGAAAGGATGGAAGTCAGTGTTTCTCTCTCAAAAGAATAAATGGTGGTGGAAAATCTTAAAGGAATTCTGATAGTCGAAAAAATAATTATCTACTATAGAAGAATCGAACGCAGTACTACTTCCGATTAGTTGGGATAGATGTCTGCATTGTAGCTATGCATGGAATCACATCTGACATTAATAGTTTTGTTTAATAAGAAGCTGAAAGAAGAGATTTGGATGATGATTCTAAAGGGATCAATGATTTAGGGGGATCCCTATAAAGTTCAATTTATATGATGGTGATGTATTCTATAACATCTAATGCAATGTGGAAAAAAAATTATTGAACTCTTATGAGGGCGATGGAAAAGTTTCAAAAGAAATGCTTATGGTTCTATGGAACATGTATGAGGATCTCAGAGTGAATCCCACTGAGACGGTTGATGAATTATTCAACCGAATAAATGTTATTGAGGAAGACATGCGGGGTCTTGGAGATATCATTAAATTTAAAAAGATTGTGAAACATATATTGAGGAAAATTATACCGTGGTTCAATCTAAAAGTTTATGAATTGGAAAACAGAGACCTGAAATATCATAAAATAGATAACCTAAATAGTACACTTTTAACATATGAAATGAGAAACGATAATAACAATGTATTGGAAAATCGGAATTCTAATTCAAGTCCATGATGAAAATATCTGTTAATGATAGTCCTAAGGAGGAAGATTTGGATGATGTCATGTCATTTCTCTCCTCCAATCTACAAAGGGGAAAAGGGTTGTTCAATGGTAAATTTCCATTTGCATGATTTCAATGTGGAAAGATTTGGCATTTTTCAGCAATATGTCCTAAGAAGTTTGATGATTAAAATGATTAAAATGATGAAATTACCCAAAAGAGGTATTCATCAAATGAAAAAGGGAGGAGAAGTACTAGGATAAATTTATTCAAAAAGAAGAATCTTCTTTCAAAAGGGGTTGAATGTTCAGAATAATATGACGAAGAAGAGTTGGTGGACTGAAAAGATCATAAAAAATATTCTTTGGTGGTAGTTGTCAGATATTCATAAACAAGAGAAGAAAGTGAAAATTAAGAAGGATAAATTGATAGAAGAGTTTATATTAAGGCTGAATTAGATTCTTCCCTTGATGAGATAGATATTTTTAGAGCTAATACAAAAAAATCTAACAAAGCTGTTCATGATGCCAAACTCTATATTCAGCATCATAATGAAGGGAATTTTGAGTCAAATATAGAAATTGAAAGGATGGGGTCTTCAATTCCAGAAATCTCAAAAAAAGGTTGTTGAGTACAAACTAAAAAATTAATAACAAAAAATGGAAATCAAAGGTTTTACTCAAACTGGAAAAGATCAAATAAAACGTATCAAAGAACTGAAAGTTGAGGTCATCTGTCTGTGATCAATAGTTAAAGATCAGGAGAAACAATTAACTCTATGTTCGAAATCAGGAATGAAGACCATATAGGAAATTGAAAAGATTATATTTTAGCATAGTGGTCCAACAGAATAGAAAAAACAATCATATTTGAATGATAATGGTGGTATGAGGCTTGATCTAAAAGGGAAAGTAGTTATAGTTCAAGTCACCCCACAAGCATCCAATCTAAGAATGATGATTGAATTGGGTGTGAAGCCAAATCAAAAGATTCAGAGGACCCAAGGCACAACGAGTGGTGCATCATTGTCACAGATGAATGTACCTCACGTAAGACGATATTGTTGTGGAATGATAGCATAGTCTCAAAATGAATTTTCCATTGAAAAGAGGCACCAAAGGAAACAAGGCCAACAGAGGAGGTTGTACAAAGATCAATATTCCGGACACATCCGATGTCTGATTTGAGCGCCTTTAGCGGCGTTGGAACCCTGGTTCTGAGGAGAAGTTTTCCAGAGTGGTTTCAGGCATTGAAGTTGGTGTTGAGTCGTGGGCCCCAAGCATCCAAATGTATCTTCAATTGAGATGAAAATTCAAAAATGATTTCCAGCTTTACAGGTTGAATCTGGATCATCATATTCTGAGAAAGATCAATATTATCTTTCAATATCAGATATGAAGTCAAGTACATGGTTAAAAAGGAAATGGTAAGAGTAGGAAATGGTTGTATAAATTTCATTCGAGGCCTCATATCGCACTGGGATATGGATCCTTTATAGTGGATGCACATCCCATTTGATGAGAAATATAGATCTACTGACTGAAATTCGTTTTGAAAAGGAAGGTATGGTAATATTTGGTGTTGATGAGGGATTGAAAATTATTGGTACAGGAAAAGCCATGTTTGGTAGAAAAGACATGAGATGAGAGGATGTCTTTGCTGTTGAAGGGATTAGACACACTTTTCTTTGTGTTAGTCTATTTTGTAACTCAGGACATGCTAGAATCTTTTCCGGAAAATTATGTATCATCAAAGTAAAGGATAGTGTGGTAGTTTTTCAAGGAAACCGTACAAAAGGGAATCTCTAACTAGTGGGTGGAGATGAGGATATGTGATTAATGTCCAAGTATGAGGAAAAAATGATTGTGTATAAGTGTCTTGACCATATAAGTGAAAAATTCTTGGGAGATCAAGTAAAATACGTTGCGGCTCAAAATATCCCTAGATTATCACGTGATTTTACTCATATGTGTGATTCCAATCAATAAGGGAAGATCATTTGAAAGACATTTATTCAAAAAGATCAAAGGTCTGCAAGATTGATTGAGTTGGTGCATATTGATGTGTGTGGGACAATTTCACCTAGGGCTATTGATGGGAGGAGACATTATGTTCTCTCCATTGATGACTATAAAAGAATGTAATGAGTATCAATAAACACCCACAAATCTTAAGTGATAGGTTGTACTAAAAGATATCAGCGGGAATGTGAAATTATGTTTGGTTAGTAAATTCAGACGATTCGATCAGTTAATGGAACAATGTTTTCAAATATCCAATTGGAATATTATCTCGAGAAACATGGGATAATAAATCAGGTTTCAGCCGTAAGAACTCTACAGTAGAATATATTAGTTGAGAGGAGAAATCAGATTGTCAACAACATGGCCAGAAAATGCTCATACAGAAACATATTATAGAGAAAATTTGAAAAGAAGAAGTGATGAAAATAGTCTACACTTCAAATTGAGCATTACTTTGTCCGAAAGAGGAGAAGACTCTATACGAGTTGTGGAATATATGGAAGACTTCATTTAAGTAATCTCAAGTATTCATGAATTTATGTTTCATATTTAATAACAAGTAATGTAAAAAGTTTTAATCCCATAGAGATGAAGGTATATTTATTAGCTACTCAAAGAAAATAAAATCATATAAATGATTCAATATGTTGTTGGGAAAGATATTTGAAAGTCATGATGTGACCATAGTGTATAATGAGAAGAATCATCAACAAAAACATTATCAGACTCTGGACGATAGTGATGAAGAGATGCGCAGGCCAGGAGACACTCTATCTCTAGAGGTATAGTTAGAATAAGGATCAGATGATCAAAATAAAATTGTGTCTGCCCAGAGACCAATGAGAAGAGTTGAAATTGATAAGCAAAACATAAATGGCAATCAGACAGCACCCATGCATACAAGAAGGATAGAGTCTCTACATCAAGCATCATACTTAACATAGGTGGATCCTAAAATCTTTGAAGAAACTTTAGATGTGAATTGGTTTCAGACAATGAATAAAGTGATTGACCAATTTGAGAACATTCCGACAAGGGAAATTGTTTCGAGACTAGAAAACATGAATTTCATCAGAACAAAAATGGGTGTTTTGCAACAAAATTAATGAATATGGGGTTGTTATTCAAAAAAGGAAGGAATGGTGTGAAAAGGGTACTCATAGATGGAGGATATTGATGTTGATGAGACATTTTTAGCTATTACAATGCTAGAGACAATCAGATTATTTTTTTCCATAGTAGTGCCAAGAATTTTTAAGGTTTTCCAGATGGATGACAATTTCACATTTTGAAATGGAACTCTAGAAGAAGACGTTTACATTGAGCAACATGATGGATTTATAATTCATGAATATTTGAATAGAGTCTACTAGATGAAGAAGGATTCATATGGTTTGAATAAATCACTAAGTGCATGGTATTCAAGGCATGATCAGTTTCAAAGGAATCCTAGTTTTCAGCATGGTGGAGTTGATTACAATTTTTATTTAAATAATTACAATAGTCAATTGATGATGTTTATTGTTTATGTTGATGAGATAATCATGGGTGGAGTATATGATGCACAATGAATATAATTTTCCGAATGCATGAAAATAGGGCTTGTAATTTCTATAATTGGGGAGACGACGTTTTTGTTGGGCTTACAAATGACACAATGATGGAATGAATCATTTATTTCTCCATGTAAAATTGCCAATGTGGATTTTGAGATGTTTTGGAATGGATAATTCCAAGGATATGAAGACTCCAGTTGCTACCTAGATGAAATTATCCATATATGATGATGGAAAGGCAGTTAACATCACAGTATACAGGCAAACCAATTTTAGTTTTATATACTTGATCACGACCATACATGACATTGTAATTGCCTCATGCCAATAAACAAACTATAAAATCAATACCAAGTAATTCCACATGATGGAAGTAAAAAAGGATTCTTCATTATATCAATGGAACTATGGATTTTGGGTTGATGTATAATGAAAAATATCAGCTGGATCTATTGGGATATACAGATGTAGATGGGGTCGATTCACCGGATGACAGGAAATCAACATCAGGAGCTTCTTTCTATCATGGTGGATTTTGTATTTATTGGTTGAGAATGAAACAATATTAACATTCATTGAGCACTATAGAAGCTGAATATATTGTAGCTACTCAATTTTTCCACTCAACTATTGTGGATGAAGTAGCAACTTGAGGTTATGAGAATTGAAGTGGAATCTCTAATCGGAATCCATTGTTGTAATTCATGTTCTTTAAATCATATAAAAAATCCATTCCATCGCTCAAGGACAATGCACAATGAAATAAAATATAATTTTTTTCAAGGAGAAGGTGGAGAAAGGGATTTTAAAGACTGAGTATATGCCAACAGAACAACAAGTGGAAGATATTCTTACGATGGACTTACCCAAACAATCATTTGAAAGAATCATCTTATTTTTTGAGTCAATTCAAATTCCCGCACTTGAAAAAGTGATACTATGGGACCCCATCTCCCTGGGGTATGATGGGGTTTTTCTATTGTACTGATATATCATCCCTACCATGTTGCAGACAATCTTGAAGTGCCCTTCAAGTTCGTTGACAAATGGGAAGAACATGTGACTATTACGGGGTAGAAAAGACATGGGGAGAAGGTGTTAAGTGGAGTTTCAAGAAAGGGGGAGTTGAAGCTGAGCAGAAGTTGTTTGTTTATATGAGCTATAATATAGGGGGAATTAAATCTGATGATGCTTGAAGTGATCGATCAAATATTAGATATCACGATAGATGATGTTCCTAATGAATGTAGTTTATTGGTATCAGTATGCTATCCATAATTGGTGATTAGAAATGAAGTGATTCATTGATGAAATTTTCATTATATAGTTGTTTCTCACACTGATCTTGGCTCATGTGGGCTTAGAGTATATGTTATGTAAATCAGTGATCACTATCTAAAACTCATAAAGGGAATGGTGGATGATGATAGAAGGATTATTAATGAGGTATCAAAATGATTAGAGTATTTATTTAAACAAATGAAAATGGGGGGATTGTTGGGAAGAACCCCTTTATGTGTCCCCTCTGTATGTTTTGGGGGTTCTTTTATTTTCTAAAAAATCTATATGATAACTAATGAGAAGGGTAGGTGATTTTCAAAGATATGTTTTCAAGATAGTGTAGTTTCCCAGTGTTTGCCAAATTTTGGGGCCTCAAAATAAGGAATTTGTGAGATGTAGAGTGAATATAATTGGAAAAGGAAGATAATTACTGAACCAGGGACATGGATCACGTACCATGTCTGGGAAGGGTATGTGGCCACGTACTAGGCAGCATGAACGATAAATGGTAGCGGTCTATGAAACAAAAAATGGTTTGTGTTGGAAGTTATGTTTTCTGTTGATGAATTATTATCGGTGGTGTAGGTCGACCGGTTAGGTCCAAAGGCATTACGTTGACCGTGTATGAAAAATGGTTCGTAGTAAGGCTTTCTGTTCATAGTGGTAGAAGGATCGGTATGCGGTGGCCGCTATATCAAATCAAAGATTTGGTAAATCATGGATTATAGGATATTATGGATAACATTTCTTATATAAGAATTTATAATAACACTGATTTTTGGTGAGATCAAATATCATTAAAGAACATCTTTTTCTCGGGGATTTTGGAAAATTCCGAAGGATGTTCACTATGTAGAATTCCACCAAATATGTAGTGGTTCGCACAAAAGAAATTTTTCCAATGGTTTTGGCATAGAAATGTAAACCTCAATGAACATTATATGTGAAAAAAGAAGGCATGGTACACTTTCAGTTTGTGAAGGATATCTGCGAATAGAGAACAGTTTGCGGACAAAGGGTGATTCGCTGAAGAGGTTCATGGAATCAGTACGCAGAGATGATATGTGATAGTGAAGGTGGATTTTATTGGAGAGTGAATGTAGGTTTGTGGAAGAATAATAGGTATGTGATAGAAAAGGTTCTAGTAGTTATGTTATGAAGGTAGAATCATAGTATCAGAAGTGTTACACGAGAGAGGTATTTTGTGTACCAAACCAGGTACTCATTGCGCGAGAGAAGAAGGTGCATCGTGATTTTCACAAGGAAGCGTATGAGAGCTTCAAATTAGTTTCTGAATGTATTTTCTGGTACCTAGAAGTGCTCTGGAATGTCAAAATAATCTATGGGAAAAAAGGAACGTCATCGGTGTGCCTACCAATAGTAGAGGATGAAACAATTCATGAAAATGAATAGAACTACATGTCTATAAACTGTGTTTGACCTACAAGTCGATAAATTATGTGTGGATTCTTTTCCAAGAGCATTGAAAACAGAAAGATTATGGTCATGATCCTTTTCACTAGTAGTGATCCAGAGAAAGAGGCAAAGGGATTAAACCTTGTGAATTCAGTGAGAAGACCCCAAATCTATTATAGCATTGAGCCAAGGCATAGAAGATCTTGCCAGAACATTGTACTCATTATTGGCAGTGATCCTTAGTGAATTTTTTACATCGACATTTTTCTATTGTTTTCCCCTTGTATGTAGCCTAGATAGGGTGAACCATGTAATAATCATTTTGTTATTTGAATTATTACATATCATTCTATATAATTCTATGGGAGGAAGAGAGAATAGAGTTTTTTTAACAATAAAACAAGATCCAAAGGTGAAATTATTTAATCTATCATACCCTGGTTCACCCCCTCTTATGGTATTTAACCTAGTAGAACTAACATATATATAAATGATTTTTATTAATTATTTCCTTTTTATGTTCTATGTATAGTGTGAACGAATCACATCGCTTTGTGGAGGCGGTAGTCCTTAGTTCCACAAACGGTGTTATCATATGTACACTAAATGTAAAGAATGAAGGTATGTGTTATATAAAAAATTAAGAATTATGAAGAGAAAATATATATGACATATATATATATATATATATATCATATAAAAACTATTTTTCTATTATAATGAACAACTATGAGAGGTAGTAATGGAAAAAATGACATCGTTTCATGATGTTGTAGTTCACCGTACAGGAAGGGAAAATTTCATACCAATTTGATGTATCTATGTGTAGGTATAGGTAGAACCATTAACATAACAATATATAAATATACTTATGATACATTTGATATTATATATGTATGGAATAATAAAAAAAGGATTGTATAATGAAATAAAACCAAAGTGTTCATTGAAGAACATTTCCTCTTATTTGGGTAACTCATTTTAGTTTATAACAAAAGAAATCATTGGTTGTCATTATACCCAATGGGAAGGTTCCAGTTATAGGTTAGGTATTTAAAGAGATTATTTTTGTAGGGTTTGGATAATCCAGGAGTCTCAATGTTGTATTATGAATGGAGGGAGGAGGTACCCATTTATAAATAAGGGGATGGGACTTTGGGAAACTCCCAAAATATAAAATTATTATATATTAATTTCCAATTATAATTTTTTCAAAATATATTTTTTTTAGATAATATGAGTTTTGGTTGAAATCATATCATATAATAATTTTTATACATTTTTGGGTCACAATCCCACCCTTGTCTTTAATATTTAACCCTTAGTTAAACTCTTGAACTCTTATGGAGACAACATGGCTTTTTTACTTTTAACAGTTAATATATTTACTATTGAATAACAAATGAACAATAAATGAGTCATGTATTTTAGTTTCGAATTTATCCCAATTAGTTGGGTAAAGTTTATATTCTTATAAATTTTATACCGTTAAATAAAATATTATCTATTTTAACATATCATTAATGTCAATTTTGATACTATTCATTTCTTGACAATAAAAAAATTTCAATTCACAAGATAACATCAAAACAATTACACTAATTGATCGATAATATATCTACGTCATCTAGAAAATTCATTCATGAAATTAATTATATCAAACTATATTTATATTAATACTTCTATTTGATATGACCATTAATTAAACAATTATTGCGTCCTTATTGTGCAATCCTTAAATTTAATAATTTTTTACCTGATGATTAAGAATATATTATAATGATTAATATAAAAATTTTATATTTCCAATTATTATATAACATCTAATATATTTTATTAATTTCCATATATAATTTTTTTATACTTTAAAAAACAGTGTGAAATATTGGACTTCTGTTAGAATAAAATACTAAAAAATGATTAAAGTCTTTCAAGTGGCTCTATGTAGACATAAAATTGGCGCACATATAGTTTTCCCAACAAAAATTCATCCCATAAAATTATGACCGGTGTTAGGGTAGTTTTATAATATTTATAACATTATTTTTACCTTTAATTAATCAATTTACTTTTACCCTTATTAATAAAAACTACAAAGGTTACTATTCATAATTTCTAAAAACTAAAAAGAATATATTTACATAACTTTTAAACTTTTATTTCAAATATAAAATCCATTTTTAAAATAAAATACACAAAATGTTTTGTAATTTATTTAAAATTATTCCCATTGATGGGAAGAGAAACTGTGTTTTTAAAGTTAAAACATTCAAATGGTGGATTTTTTTATATATCCAAATATAATGTGATTTTTTTAAAATGACCTAAATTAGATTCAATAATAAGAAATTTATCTAATTATACATTATAACTAATTAAAAATATAACAAAAAACTATAAAAAATATTTATGAAAAAGTTTTTTTAAATTAAAATGCAATATTTTATCACTATTAGTCAAAAAAGGTAACTTATAATAAAAATAACTAAAATAAACCAATATAATGTATTATATTAAAATATACAATAATACTTTTTTTTAAAATAAAATATATTAATGTGTCAAAATTCATATTTAAAATGTGTTCTCTATTAAGTGGAAGTAAAACTACCATTAAACAATATATATGATTTTATTTAAAAAATTAGGTGTTTTATTATCTTATGAAAATTAAACATATTGGATTAATGTAGAAAATATTATATTTATTATATATTATATATCATTTTTAATTATAATAATTTTAATTTATTTGCATAAAATGACATTGTGAGCATAAAAATATATCATTAAAAAATGATTAATTTCATATTTACTTGGATTATATATTCATTTATAATTAATTATTAAGAAATGAATTCAACCAAATATTTTCATATGTTATTTATTGATACTCATAAGATCCAAATTAATGTCTATGTTATATATAATTATGATAAATAATAATATTTTAATAATATATTATTATTTAGTAAAACATAGCCTTGCGTTTAAGGCATGAAACACTAGTGGAAATACAATATATACCAATGGTTTGAAACTGTTGGTATAGGCCTCCGAACAGTAGGTATACATTATAAAAATGGTTTCTCAAACTGTTGGCTTGTAATCCATTGCAAAAGTCCTATACCAACATTTTTTCTCTAACCGTTGGTATATGTGACAGTAATTTTCACTATGCCAACTGTTTTATAGAAAACATTGGTATATATTTATACCAACGATATATAAAACGTTGGGATATAGAGATTATATGTATTTTACCAACGGTTTCAAAAACATTAGTATATTTTATTACCAATGGTTCCTTAAAACTATTGGAATTTTGTATTACCAATTGTTCCTAAAAACCTTTGGTAAATATATTCTAGAAATACACTATTCCAACAGTTCAAAACCATTGGAACAATGTTTTACCAACGGTTTATTCAAATCATTGTAAACCTATTCTCCAAAAACTATTTACCAACTGGTTAAAACTATTGGAATAGTTTTTTTATAGAAAACAACATAACAACCACCAATTCCCTATAATGCATACACTTGCATACATAGTAGCAAATAAATATTAAAATAGAACAATTTGAAATGAAAATACAGAAAAAACACCTGAAATATAACATAAAAAATAGTATCTCTTCCAACAAAGACTTGCACTACTGACAGAGTTTTTCTCTTTCAATATTCACATGATAGACACTCTTCCAACTAATTGATTTAAATTTCTTGGGCAGGAAACTCACATTACAGAGTTCCCATCATAGTCAGAGTTACATAAACCATTTATAGAAATAACACATAATTCATAATTTAATTTCAGCAAGTATACACATATAATAATTATTCCTATACACCATTAACACATAATTGATAAGTTAATAAAATACAAAAAGAATTAAATTCCGAATTTAGTGGGTTGGGGGCAGTTCAGGGGTTTGGGGAGGCTGTATAAGGGGGGATGGGGTGTCCAGGGGGTGGGGTGTCTGGGGGGATGGGTGTGTTTGGGGGGTGGGGGTAGTCTATAGTGGTGGGGGGTGTCCATGGGGTGGCTGTATAAGGGGGGATGGGGTGTCCAGGGGGTGGGGTGTCTGGGGGGATGGGTGTGTTTGGGGGGTGGGGGTAGTCTATAGTGGTGGGGGGTGTCCATGGTGGTGTTCAGGGGGGGTGTTCGGAGGGGGGGTGTCCATGGTGGTGTCTAATGGGGTGGGGTGGTGTCTAATGGGGTGGGGTGGTGTCCATGGGGAGTGGGGTAGTGTCTAGAGGGTGGGGTGTATTTTTAGGGGTGGGGGTGTCCAGGGGGTGTGGTGGTGTCCATGGGGGGTGGGGTAGTTTCCAGGGGGTTGGGGTGATTTCCAGGGGTGGGGAGTCCAAGGGGTGGGGTGGTGTCCAGGGGGTGGGGCGGTCTAGCGGTTGGGGGCTGTCCAAGGGGGAGGGTTGGTTTCCACGGGGGTGGGGGGCTTTCCAGGTGGTGAGGGTTTTCCAGGGGTGGGGAGGTGGTCCACGGGGGTAGTGAGGCTATCCCAGGGTAGGGTTTTTCCGGTGGGTGGGTGAGGCTTTCCATGGGGGGTGTCTAGGGGGTAGGGGGTGTCAACGGGGGTGGGAGGGACTGTCTAGAGGGGTATAGGATGTCCAAGGGAGGTGGGAGGGCTGTCCACAGGGGGTACAGGTGTCCAGGTGGTGGGTGAGCTGTCCACATGGGGGTTTCCATGAAAGGGGGGTTTTCCAGGGGGTGGGAAGGGCTGTCGAGGGGGCGGGCAAGGCTATTAGTTGGGGTGGGTGGGGTTGTCAAGGGGTAGGGGGTGTCCAGGGTGATGGGCGGGACTGTCCATAGGGTACAGGGTGCATAGAGGGGTGGGCGCTGGCCATAGGGGGATGGGCTATCCTAGGGGGTATGGGGTGTTTAGGTGGTGGGATAGGTAGTCTAGGGGGTACGGGGTGTCCTGTGGGGATGGGGGGGGTGGTTGTCCATGGGGGTGTCTGGGGGGTGTCCAATGTGATGGGGGGATGTCAATTGGTGTGTCTGGGGGGGTCGGGTGGTGTCCATGGGGTGTTGGGGTGTGGTCTAGGGGGTTTGGTGGCTTTCTAGGTGGTGGGGGTGCTGTCTACGGGGGTGGGGGTGGTCCAGGGGGTTTGGGTGTGTCCATGGGGGTTGGGGGAATCAAGGGGGTGGGGGCTTCCCAGGGGGTTAGGGGTGGTCCACGGGGCTGGAGGGGTTTTCCCTGGGGTAGGGGGTGTCTAGGGGTGGGAGGGGCTATCTTAGGGGGGGGGGGGTCCACGGTGGTAGCGGATGTCAACAGGGGTGGACAGGGTTGTACAGGGGTATGCGGTGTCCAGGGTGGTGGGTGGGCTTTCCACTGGGGTGGTCGGGATATCTAAGGGGTGGGTGGGTTATCCCCGTTAGGTAGGGGTATCCAGGGGGTTGTCGGGCTCTCCATGGGACTGGGGTGTTGTCCATGGGTGGAGGGGTGTCCACGGGGGTGGGCGGGCTATCCACGGGGTGGGCGGGCTATCCAGGGGGTGGCCGAGCTGTCTTGGGGGTAGGGGTGGGTGGGCTGTCCACGAGGGTGGGTAGGGCTGTCCATGGGTGGTACAGGGTTTCTAGGGGGAGGGGGCTGTCCAAAGGGGGAGGGGATATCTAGGGGGTAGGCGAGCAATCCATGAGGGTAGTGGGGCTGTTTAGGGGGGTACGAGGTTTTTAGGGGGTGGGGGCTATCTAGGGGAGGGGTGAATCAGTCACAACAAATCCTCAAATCATGCTTTATTATTTATAGATAAAAAATTAAAGATAATTCAACCAACCTAATCACACATATATTGAGGAACAACAAATCAATAAACATCAAAGGTCAGTTGTATCTGTACAAAATGTAACAGATCAATCATCCCCTCATCACTATCACGTTCATCACCATCATCATCACCCTCACCCTCATCCTCATCCTCATCTCCGTCATCATCCCTTCCCACCTCAACACCCTCCTCCTCGCCCTCATACTCAGCCTTGACCTCCTCATCGCCCTCCTCCTCTGCCTTATCCTCCTTTTCGCCATCATCTCGACCACCATTATAACTACCACCTGGTGCACCATATATATAACACATCCATGAAATATATTAATCACACGATGTGTTGGAATTCGGTGGAAGTGTAGGACGTAAAACTTCCACCAGTTTCATAAATGCAGTGTTTACCCTAGTAGATTGTTTTACCAACTCTATGGATTATTTCAGCCTGTTCTGCCTATGCCTTAACCTGATGTAACTCAGTGGCACTACAACTCGTACTTCAGTAGGGCCAATGCCTTTCCAGAACAATACTCTTCCCAGGTTGACAACATACTCTACCAGGGTGCTCATCTCCCAACACCTGATGTAAGTGATCGTTTGGCCCAAAAATGTCGGGATCCTATACATCAAGGGTCCCTAAAGAAGCCCGTTACAAATATAAATTTTTTATTATGTTAAGAAATAGATATAAAAACTTTATATCTATAGTGTAAAACTTACAATCAGTTGTTGAGTCGGTTCATTAACGACACTACCATCTTTCTTCCTTCCACTCGAGCAAAATAGTTTTGCATGGGGAACGCGTCCTTCTATATTCAATTTATTCCTATACAATTTCATTGAAATTTGGAAACCATAATTAAAAATAGGATACCAATAATTAATATCATAACTAATATTATATAACAACAATATTAATAGAATAAATTATAGAGCTAGAAAAAGAAATTTCAATTCGTAAAGAAAATTTATAAACTGTCATACCTACTGCCTCTCATGATCTGGCATCGTAGTACATCCCAATGTGTGGATGTATTTTTTAGCATTAATATTTTTTTTCATTCAGTTGAATATTAAATAAAATTTAATAATTATTATTAACAAAAACAAAAAAAATCATTTAAATACCTTTAATTCGATTAATACCATTAATTGGCTACTCATCTAATGACTATTCATAGGTCAGTAATGTTCTAACGGACAATCATCCATGAGTGGGACCACCTCAAACTCTGTTCCAACTCTAGAACACCATCCAATATACAGCTCGTTCTTATAATCTCTCCAATGCTCACCTAAATCCTTTTGACATGATGGTTGTGCACCCTCACCATCGAGGAAATTAAACCATACCAAGCACCAAAATATTAAATCATATAAAAAATTAAAATAATATATTTCATTAAATACTATGGATTTTTTACCCATATCCCTACCCAAGAAATATCCTTGACTTTATTTGGATGTTGTCTCAATGAGAGTGGGATAACAGGAATGATGTCAGAGTATTTGGAAAGCCTCTTTAAAAAATTCCACCATTGATGCCTTGGTTTTTCAATCATTTGACTATCTTCATTGTAGTGCGTCATCAACTGTGTGTGGTGGTTCCACAATGCACGCATGCATGTACACCCTCACCCCACCTCCTATCAATATATGTATCTGTTATGAAAGGAAAACAAATATTTTACCGATATATGTTTTTGTGAAAATAAATAATGGTGAAAAAATTTGTTCAGGTTGTAAAAGTATTCATGTGGTATTCTAATCAATGGGCACTGCTGGATCCACATAAACTAGAGGAAAACCCTGTACATATGAAGTGTTTCACAATTAATGCACTGTAGGGACAGAATCTTGTGGATCGGGAGTCCAATAAGATGGAATATAAATGCTCAGAGATAAAGAAGAAGAAGTAAAAGAAGATGACCACGATGGCTGGCCGAATACTGGATGGGGAGTGGGAATCAACTTTGAATATGGTACAGATGGGTGAGGAGGGTTAGAGGTAATGATTGGTGAAAACATGGGAGTCCTCAATATCCTAAGTGTCCCTAATGGTAAACCAGGATCAGAATGTGGGATGGATTGTATGTCATTTTGAGGGGCAGGGTCTAGTCGGGTACGCCGACCAAATCATCTATCTCCCGTACCCCCCCCCCCCCCCCCCCCCCCCGTACGAACACCCCAAGTACTTGGACCATTACTAAGATGCTCATTAAATAACCGTCTCTTAATATATGGATCTGGAATGAATGTTTAAAAAAATATTCTCATGACATTATATATAATTTAAATAAATATATTTGAAATAAAATACTCACTACAGGCAATAGTGGTGGAAGGCCCAACTCTTTCATGCGATGATTGTTGTCTATAATCTATTTTCGTCTCCTCTCTTCAATTGGTTTCACTTTCTACATTTGAAAACATGTATAAAAGTTAATAGAAAAGGATAACAAATCTATAACCCAAAAAACAAAATAAATGAGAGAGAATAGGGGAATTCCGGGATAATTAAACTATCCATTGTTTTAGGTGAGCTTGAACAAATATATTATAATGTAATTAAATCATACAAGATGTAATAAATAAATTTAAGTTTTTGCGGGATGGTTAATTAATAAGTGTTATCAGTCTATTAAAATCAAGGAACATTGTTTCTATTGGATTCATAAGGGGTAAATCAGCTGTCAAAATTAATGACAAATTTAATTTCTTTAGCATAGGTAGATGATGTAGGTTTCAATACATGTTTTTCAGAAGAATACAAACCATCATGTTCATTAGCTGGTAAAATTTTAAAGATAGGTCTTAGAGTTTTACAAATTTTATACAAATCATAGTTGAATCATTGAAGTGTTCAATAATTTAGAAATGTTGGTTTTGTAGGTTTGAATAAAATTCAGTTCCAATTTAGAAAATTGAAATGCAAATAAAATTTCTTCTAATAAACATTGATAATTTAAATAACAGTCTAGTCGGATACAACATATTTGTAATAAATATTAAATCAAATTGAATTTTACAAACCTTAACATCCCATGTTGAGTTAAACTAAAATAATTGAGAACAATAATGGATGATTTAACATATTTCCCACCACAACTTCATGTTCACAGTCAACTCTGAAAATTGAGCTATCAGTGTCGTCAAAATTAATAAATGGATCATTTTCAATGGTTGTAGGGATGGTTTCAATTCCATCATCACCATCATCAAAAGTATGTCTTGGAATTACTTAAATAATGACACAAAATTCAGGTTGAAGATTTTCATTGACATGAAAAACATGTTTTCCCATTGATGCCTATAAATATGGTTCATCGGTAGAAAGAGTTCAAGCCATATCAATTACATGAATTCCATAGTCATCAATAAATGTTCCCTACCAAATCATCGAATCAAACCACAAGGATTTTATCATCGTGACTCGTCCATGAGAATAATAACCCAATATTATTATTTTTTCAATGAATCCATAATAACCTACATTTTCAAATCATGTCTACTATCTGATAAAATAGCATAACAGTCTGTTGTGGAAGTAACCATAAAAAAACTAATGTTTTGTTCTCATGTTCATTTCTCATTTAGTGATAATAAATATGTACACATTGATAATAATATATTTATAGTTACAAACCACAGTACTAGAACCAAAATCCAAATCTCTTATTTCATAAGAGATAGAGTCTGCCAGAAAACTCAATACCTGAAATATAAATCAATATTAAACTTAATTAAATATTTTTTTAATTAAATTAAACAATTATATTATAACCATTAATTTTACCGAAGCGTAAAACCATTTTCTATGAAAAGTCATCCTCCTTCTCAAAGATAAAGAACGATTCTTTCTATTTATCGTCAATTTATGTTCCCTATAGATAAAAATGGAATAGATTAACAGGTATATATATATATATATAATATACATATTGAATTAAATTTCATGATGTATTCATAGAAAAAATCACAGTTGAACAAAACTGTGCGATGTTCCATCTCCCGCTCTTCCAGGTTTAATGTGGTTGATGTATATGATCCAGGAATTCCACCTTTTTGAGGATGTGTTGGAAAAAATAGTTCAATTTTTGGAAACTATTCTTATTTGTTTCTCATTGGTATGTTCATTCCTATAGTAATATCAAACGAATACATAGATCATAAATCCAAACATTCTTAAGCCAAGTAACTGTTCATGATAGAACCTTCGAGATGATTCATGTTACGGGCATAAGACTTTAAAGTGTACATATTTCTTTTAGTAGGATACTTCCAACGAAAATATATAGGTCCTTTGAGAAGTATTTACGTTGGAATATGGACTGTCAGATGTTGTATGCTTGTGAAATTTTATGGAGGAAATATTTTCTCTAACTCAAACAAAATTAATGGGGCATCTGCCAACAGTTTTGGAATGAAATATTTGGACAACTTCTTAGCACAACGATCATTAAAAAATGGAACAACTAAATAATATCCACCCATACATTATTGGATAAAAGATAAATAATTTTTATTGGAATGAACTCATGAAGAAGTATGTGATAATCATGAGTCTTCCAAGATTTTAGCTTCAACTCTCTTCTGTTGACCCGTTTTGATATATTTCTTGAATAGCCATCAATAACATAAATAATCTCTAATACTTCCTGAAATTTATATTTTTCTCTAGGTGAAATCACATAATAAGCACATGGATCTTTCCATTTATTTTCACTGATATGCATAGGATGCAACTCTGGACTGTTGCACCTATCCACCAAGTCACACGGAGACTGTAATTCATCTTTGTCTTTCCCATAACATTTAGGAGAATTGAAATAAGATTTTATCATATATTGTTTTCATTGTGCATTACTTCTAAGAAATGACATAACAAATTGGTTGACCAATAAGTCAAATAAAAAAAGATAATTCTCTTCTTCAAATAGTTAAAAGTTTCAGTGGAAACATTCTTTCACTTTCCAGATTTCATTTGACCCTTCCCGAATGAAAAACCGAAATATTTTAATTCATTAAGAACATCAGTTCCAGACATACACTAAGGTGGATCATCGGTCTCCATTGTATTTTCAAATATTCGACAATTATTTCTATATGGAAGGTCCATTGGCATGAATCATTGATATCCCATAAAGCTGAAACTACAATGATGTTTTAGTCTTATGGATTGTGTATTCTTCATACAAATAGGACATGACAGTTTTCCCATCGTTCTCCATCCAGAAATCATTTCATAAGGATTAAAATCATTGATCATCCACATAAGAATAGTACACATTTGAAATATGTCTTTCAAACATGCATCTTATGTGTTCACACCCACATCCCAAAGAATTTTCAAATCATTTATTAAAGGATTCATGTATACTTCTATATCATTTCTGGGATCAGAAATGCTAGATATGTGTATACTCATGAAAGTGAAAGGTTTTCCCAAACGCAATCATGGGGGAATATTATCAATGTGTATAAAAACTGTCAATGTGTTGTGTGACATAATCATCTGAACAAATGGATTAAAATTTTCACATGCAAGACCCAACCTCACATTACACAAGTCAGCTGAAAAATCCGGATATCAAGCATCAAATCACTAACATGAAAATCCACCTGTAGGATACACCAACTCATCATTATTCTTCTTTCTCTTGGTATCATTCCATCACATTTTTATTCATATTTTGTCAGACAAAAAATATTCTAGACCCTGGGGATCAATGGAATGTTCCACATTACATTTTGTGTCACACGAGATGGTGTTCCATTAGACATTGGCTTCAAGCAGGATTTGCCACATTTTATACAATCATTTCATTCAGAATTTTCCTCCCAGAATGAACTATAATCTTTTAGGAAAGCATGAATTTTGTTTCTTGAAAATCCATGTTCCTCAACTAACTTCCAAGAATATAGTGGTTTGAGAGAATATCTTCATCATCTAGAAGTAATTCCATCAATAAGGTAATAATGTAATCGATATTAGTATTAGAAATCACATATATATTTTACTAATTAAACAATCAGATTAAAAATTCTATTTTTTTCATTTTAGCTCATTATCGATATAATGGAGTCGTGGCATCATCATTCAATTTTTTCACCCTAACAACATCATCATTTTCTTTAGATTCATCATGTGTGCTCATATCAAAATCTTCTTGGGTCAGAATACTTTATTTTTCATGATGATGAATAAATGGAAACCAGTCATATAACAAATTCTCTCATCCAGTCATCTCATTTGGATCATCAGCTATTTGAGATGTCATTTTCTACCCATTGTGATACCACAAATAGTATATTGATTAAAAATAATAATTGGTAATGTGGTTTCTGACTTAATGATGGCTCCACCATGGTCTTCCAATGCAATTGAAATAGAGTTAGTGTATGTGACCACTGTATGATGCATTGTGAAATGGAAAATCTAAAATGTTCTCCAAATAGTTTGGATAATCACTTGAGATCTGATCAGCTTCATACATCCAACTTCAAACCATTCTTTAAAAAATTGTTATAAGTCATTTCATCAAAAGAAAATCAATATGATTGAATTTTTATCAAAACATATATTTATGTAAATGATAATTGTTCACATTATATGAAACCATAACTTACACACTACTCTATATGAGAATCATAATATAAAAGACAAAAATATATTATATTTAAAAAAATATCATTGAAGATCTATACAAGACTGTACAACATCATGTACACTTGTGGAGGAGAATAATCGAGGGGGTAGAGGTGTCCAAGGGGTGGGCGGGATGTCCATGGGGGATGTCTGAGGGGTGTTGAATGGGTGTCTAAGGGGGTGGGATATCCACATGGGTGTGGGGGGGGGGCTGTCCAGTGGGGTACGGGGTGTCCATGGGGGTCAATGGGTTGTCCACGGGGGGTGGCAGGGCTGTCCAGGGGGGTCTGGGTGTATATGGGATTTCTAGGGGTGGGGACTGTCCGGGGGGTATGAGGAGTCTAGAGGGTGGGGGGATGTCCAAGGTGTATGGGTTGGGTGGGCGGGCTCTTAACAGGGGGGTGGGGCTATCCAGAGTGTGGGCAGGCTGTCCTCAGTGGTTTCAGGTCTATCCAAGGGGGTTAGGGGTCCAGGGGTGGGAAGGCTGTCCACGGGGGTGGAAGGGTTGTCCAGGGGGGTGTGGGTGTCTAGAGGGGTCGAGATGTCTATGAGGGTGGCTTGGATTCCCAAGGGGTATGAGGTTGGTGGGAGGTTTTTCCATGATGGTTGGGGGGTATTCCAGGGGTACGAGGTGTTTAGGGGGTGGGTGGGTTGTCAACCGGGTGTGGGCGGGATATCCACGAGGTTGGTAGGGCTATCCACGGAGGTGGAAGATATATCCACGATGGTGTTAGGGTTGTCCAGGGGGGTGGGGGTGTCCAGGGGGTGTTTCCAAGGGGGTGGTGGTTTCCACCCCAAACTAGGGTCCTAAAATCCAATCTGTATCCAATTGTAGCATGATTTCAAACCTTTTATAGATTCTTGAGAATACTATTGGTGTAAACCATGAATATCATACACATAAATCACAACACACCACCAAATATCATTAGTGGATCAGATTTTATGAGCAATGATTCAAAGGGAAACTACTCAGAGGAGTATGATCCTTGTTATATCATTCGGTGATATAGAGTTGTATGAATGTTAAATATTTATGAGATCTATATGGATAGTGGATAAGAACTTGACTGAGATTTCATTGCAGAGATCACTTCTTATAGGAAGGGTAAGAGTGATTCTTTGTATGGAAATTACAGAAAAGTCAGAACCTTTGAAAGCAACTATAAATTGGTTATATTTGATTCCAATATTTTTTATAGTGTATCAGAGGGGACAACCCACCCCACTCCCTAGACAGCCCACACACCCCCTCCCCCCACACCCCTACAGCCCCCCCTACACCCCCACCTAGATAACCCCCCCCCCACACACACACACACATGGACAACACCCCACCACACCTAGACAGCACACCCACTCCTCCCTGGACAACCAACACCCCCTCCCCCACCGAGACAGCCCACCCACACCCCCCTTGCACAGCCCACACCCTTGACAACCCACATCTCACTCCCCTCATGGATAGCCCACCTACCACCGACCCTTGACATCCCACCCCCTCCCTAGATAGACCACACTACCTCCCCTACCACCCCTCCCCACCCCCACCTAGACATCCCACACCCCACACTGAACAGGCCCCCCAACCCCCCCGGACTGCCCACCCCCTCGCTAGACTTCCCACACCCCCCTCCCACACCAAAAAACCCGACCCTGACTGCCCCTGTATAGCCCACACCCCTCCTTGGGCTGCCCATACACCCCTCCCCCACACCCCTATAGCCCCTACCCCCTACATCCCCCTACCCCCAAGAAAACACACCCCCACTTAGATAACACCCACACCTAGACAGCCCCCCTATACCTCCTGTATCCCCCCTTAGGGTAGTTTTATTTAAAATCATTTTATTCATTATGAAAGGCAAACCATCATGCATTAGCCATTTCATTCCAAACAACCCATTCAATTTATCAAAACACAACAAATCCATTTCATCAAAACATGACAAATTCAATTTATAAATCTTGAAGGGTCACATAGAAAATGTCATTGGGGAAATGGGAAATCAACAACATTGGTAATTCTAATTTCAAATCAAGACAATCACTTTGGAGGTGCGGTGGTGTCTCGGAGGTGTGGTGGTGTCCAGGGGGTCTATATGAGGGGTTGGGGTTGTGTGGGTAGGTGGGTAGGTGGGGGGGCTGTCCATGGGGGTGATGGGTGTACGGGGAGGGTGGGGGTGGGGGTGTCCAGTGGGGGTGGGGAGAGGGTTTTCTAATGGTTTGTGGTGTCCAAGTGGGTGGGGGTGTCCAGGGGTGGAAAATGTCCAAAGGGGTGGGTGTGTCCAAGTGGGTGTGGGTGTCCAGTGGGGGGGCTGTCCATCGAAGGGGGTGGTGTCCAGGGAGGGTGGGGTTGGGGGTGTCCAGAGGGGTGGGGGAGGGAGTTGTCCAAGGGGTGGGGGTGTCCAAGGGGTTGGGGGTGCGGGGTGGGGGGTCAGGTGCGGTGTCGGGGGTTGTCCAATGGGTGGGGGTGTCTAGAGGGGGTCATCTAGGTAGGAGGGAGGTGTCCAGGGGGTGGGGGGTGGGGGGTGTTCGCAATTCCAATCCAACACCCAACCATTTCCAATTCATCATCAATATCAATACCTATAAATACCAAATCCATATATAATATTAAAAAAAATAAAGTCAATATAAACTATCATATCACTCCAATAAACAAACCATTTACCATGTTTAAAGTGTAGAACAAAGAATAAGAAATTAAATCAAAGGGTCTTGTACTTCACAGACACCAAGAACTCTACTTTAGAAATAAATCAAAACACAGAATAGAAAAAAAAAGAGGTAGAACATTAAAACTACTGTAAAACATACTAATTTGATGTGTAGAAAAAAAATCTGTTTGATTGAAGATGTTTTTGTGGCCGAGAAAACTTCTCGAGTAGCTCTCTATTAGATTCTGCAATTAGGGGTGTGAGATCTGGGATTATGGGTATTTGGGGGAAAATATCCCCAATGGTTTTAAAAACCCGTTTTGAAAGACACTATTTACCAATGGTTTTAATAAACCGTAGATATATCTTAAAGAAAATAAATATTTCCCAATGGAGTTGCCAAACCATGAAGAAATATTAAGCATATTTACGCATTACCAATGGTTTGAACAAACTGTTGTAAAATGTGGCCTTTATTACATTATATCAATCGTTACTTCAAACTGTTGGTAAATATCTTTTGGGAAAACATTAGATTCTTATAGTGAAAACTCATTGTTGTATCGAGTGTATGATTAAAATGTTTTTGTGTTTAAATAAATATAGAAATTAAATTAAATTTATTCAAAAATGAAATTATTATAATCTCTTAGGGTGATACATTCAACCCATCTTAATTATATTATGTCCTCAAAATTTAAATTTCATCATAGAAGTATAAGGTTTGGTATTTGAAAAAAAATTATTGAAAACACCAAATCATAAACAGGGTTAACAACACATAATTGTAATAAGAGGGAACTTTAAATGAGAATGTCACAAAAATACTAGTATTTTTTAAAAGATACAATTAGTTAAAATTTAGATATGGAAGAGAAATCTATCTATTGAATCTAATCGATATTTATAAAGAACATAGTCATCAGAATTTCTACAATCCCAAGACCATAAATATGTGATTGGTTAAAGAGGCCTTTGATTTCATAGAATGAAAAATAAAAAAAAACTATTCTAAAATACATTTCCTATAGCTATGAAATTAAACTACTTCATATACTAAGAAGATGAGGAATCATACTTACCAGACAAGTATAGTTTCATCATTTAATAAATTTCCTCCACGCAGTCACCTTTTTCTCAAAATGATGAGTATTTAAGACGATTTTTTATAATTGAATAATTTTAATAAATATCTATTAATCAAAAAATCCAAAAATGTATTATAATATATTAATTCGGTTATTATTACTAAAAATGTTTATGATAATATAAGATAATTCCCCCAAAAAGAATAATCCATTATATGATAAAATCCAAATTTAATATTCAAAATTCAACAATAATACCCAAATTTTATCCAAGATCATTTATAAAATAACAATACTTCCTTAAAAAAATTTAGAATAATATTGAGAACCAAAAAATAGAAGTATTTAACCATATAGTATTCTAAATATCTATAATCACACTTAATGTCTTATAAAAATTTAATTTCCAAAATCATGTAATCTCCAAGATATGCTAACCATTACAATAAATTACATAAATTCACATAATCACACCATAAAATCATATATTTCTCCAAAATATAATTCAAATTTTAATTATAAAATAAAATACCAATGTATTCTATTTACACATAAAATATAGTGTTCCCATAATAGTAAACATCTTCTAAAATAACATTAATCCCTTAATCACCATATCATTTTCTGATTCCAATGATATCTATTTTTTAAAAAAAATGTACTTAAAATTAAAATAATTGTTATCCATTATATATATCAACTAAAAAAATATTTCATGCTAACCAAGACTTCTCGTAGGCTATTGGTAGGCATTTAGCCCATGTCTCCCTTGGATTGTGGTTTCAAACCCCACAACCTTTCCTGACGTGATGAGTTTTCAATCGACTTTCGTGTTTTACTTTTTCTAATACCATATTAATATTATCCAAAAATGAAATTAAATACTCAAATAATTACATAAATATATTCAAAATTAGTGAAATTTTTTAACAACAACGGTTATCTCAATTGTTTCATTTAGTATTGTCAATAATATAAATTCCCATAATTACCTTAAATTAAAGATTATTTAAACCCTAAAACGTATCCTTACATTTAAACATATTTTTTTATTTAAAGAGACATTATTCATTAAATAAATATTTCACAAATAAAAAACCAATTTTCTATGTCCCTTAATGTATTCTTTTTTAAAACATGATTCCTGGGATGGTACTAAATATTATTTGATAACAACTATAATGCCCCGACATCAAATTCATAGAGCCGGTTCATTACTTTATTACATTTTCATGATTATAAGAAATAAAATCCCAATGTATCAATGAATTTATTAGTCATGAGAAACATGATACACAAGTTCTTACCTTATTGAATTAATAAATCAGAAAACCTGAAAAATGAAAATAATTTTCTTCTAGAACGCATTCAAAAATTTCATCTTCCTAACCCTGATAAAACAGAACAAATAAAAGGGTGAGCTCAATTTATTATTAAGGGTATGTAATGCAGAAGAAATAATGATTTAAATAGTATAAATCAACATGATAATGTAAATAACTGATAACATATTCCATTTAAATAATTTTATAAGGCATAACAAACATAACACAATAGATAACTAAAACCCATGCCATTTAATCATTAAACATAGAATGAAATGAATCTATAGATATGTCATAGAAAAAATATCCTGGATAATAATAATAACATGATTCTCTATAATGGAAAGGATTATTTATAGAATATATTGTATCTGTTACATGAACCACTACCATTAAGATTGTTCACAAGATGGTTAACATCTCTGTGTAGAAACACGTCTATTCTATGTGAAAAAACACATGAAGGGTTTAGCTTGAATGGACCAAAGGAATTCTATTTTTATTCATTTTTTATAATCCTCTTTTTAAGGGTTGAATGGGAACCCTTACATGGACCATAGGCTTCGTGACATTACATTACCCATAGGTCTTAGAAGAATTCATAAAGAATATAAGAACATCGATATGCTCCTCCCCAGTGTCTAAATCATGATGGAACTCTCCTCCTTTGAATGGTTGTTTGGTTAGTATTTCCATGAATCCACAGGATGGTCCTGATGGCAATTTCCATTTCCCTTTATTCTTCAAATCTGATTTCTCAACTCTGGTGAATGTGCCTACACATAATCATCATCTCGAGTGTGATCCTTGTAGAGTCTTCTTGGTCTATTTAAGCACAATTTCATGTGGGCCGAAGGCCTTGAGGTCGCTTAAAGTAAATTTGGTATCCCTATGGCATTAAGATGTCCTGAAAGCCTTGAGGAGGCTCGAATACCATACCATTCTAAAGGCCATCAGTGGTCGGGAGGCCTTAAAGGACATGAGGACCAAACCGGTGGACCAAAATCCCAAATAGATGAATATTTCTTTTTACAACAATAACATATAGTACTTGTGAAAATTCATTAACAGTAACCTGGAAATATGTCTCCACTCAGATTTGATCTCAGATCTCATGGATGCACCTGCTGAGTCCTCATGAAATGGGCAGTGGCTCTTGATCACAAACATGAAGGGTTTGTCTCTATCTAAATTCATCTCAGGAGACTACTCATGCATATAAGGTCTTGAATTAAATGGTCCCCAAACCATAGGGAATACATTAAACGTTCTCTAACAATTGTTTTACCGGGGAAAATCATTCCCGATATATCAAAAAATTAATTTAAAAAGATATATTTAAATCAACGTTTCCCATACCACTTTGAAACATTTAAATCATAATCCACATAAAATTTAACAACTATAAAATGAAATAAATGAATACCATGAATATAAAGGTATTCATGATATGATATCTCAAATGGGAAGTACAACAAAAAAAATAAATTAGTGGTTGATAAGGCTTGTCTCACAGAAGAAAAAGTTAATGGATAAACCTTACAACTTTAAAATCATTAATTTAAAAGGACACACATTTAAAAGGGAAAATAATTTCACTGAAAATATCCTTTTAATATTGTGAATGAAGTTTCAAAACATTAGGGTGTCATGATTGATGGAAATTCCATTCATGTCATATAATTTTTTTTATTTTTTAATAAAATTAGTAAAGAACCTTGTATTAAAAAATTACAGGACGATTCATTTTAAAGAATTTTGTAAAAATTCAAAAAAGGGGTAAAAATTAATTTAAAATATAATTCAAGAATAGTAAATAATATTTTGAAATTATTTTTATAATAAAATTACATGGTACATAATTATTCCCCAAGGGAGACTTAAACACAAACAGTCCCGAATAACGAAGAGATTCTGAAATAACCCCTTACAAATTTATAATCAGTTGAATCATATTCCCATGAAAGAAAGAAAAATATTTGTATATTAATATAATATAATAATAATAATAATAATAATAATAATAAAATTAATTCATGAGTGGTGTATAAATGACACAAATGAATCGCATGATGTACATGGTATTTGGCCCATAGAAATTAAAGTGAGACACAGATCCCTTACCACACACATCCTTTTTTAGTTTCACAATCATTAAACTCGTATAAAATGGTATAAATATTGTTATTAATTTATTTAATAAACTTATTTATATTTATGATATCATAAACTATGTTCTTATCTTATTTTATCATTCATTTGTTAATAATCATTCATCTTTTTCACTATTTCAGTTGTTAATTTCCTAGTTTATCGATTATGTCTCGACTTATTATTTGTTGTTATTATCACATAGATCCTAATTTAATCATCTCCATAATATGAAACATGATGTAAAAATGATACATATTCCGTATATAAATATATATAAATATATATATATATATATATATTTATTTATATATATATATAATCAATACAATTTAGTGATAGAAATGAAATGCACTATTCATGGAGACGGTAGGTCGTACGTACAATTGAATGTGAATTTCAAATCATTTCTGTATTGAAAGAATGAAAAGAAAAATAAATAAATGTGAATTAAAATTTCAGTATATTATATATTTCATTTATATCACATATTCTCATTTGGAACATCCATTATAAGTTCCATGTATAATGTAAATGAATCGCATCGCTTTGAGGATGTGGTAGTCCACACATCCACATACGATGTTATAATATTACACCAAATAGAAAGCATGATGGTATGGGTTATCTAAAAATTAAAGAAGTATTATGAAAACATAACTATCATATATATATATATATAAACATATCATATAAAAAATCTTTCCCATGATTATGAATACCCATGAGAGGTGGTAAAAGAAAAATGAATGACAGCATTTCGTGAGGTGGTAGTTCACCTTACATGAACGGTAAAATTGTTACCCATTTTATGGAAGTGTGTGTAGGTGTAAATAGAACCCTTAACATAACAATATTTATATATAAATATTTAGGATAATATTTTTATTATAAAAAACTGGAATAATAAGAAACAAAGTAGTGAGGAAGGATATAAAACAAATGTGATCGTTGAAGAATGTGGCCTATTATTTGGATAACTCATTTTGGTTTATAAAAAAAGCGTTAATTGGTTTTATTTCTACCCAATGTTAGGATTCTAGGATTATGGGATTGTTTTTGGGAGATTATTTTATCAGGGTCTGGATGAGATAAAAGCTCAATATAGTGCGAGGAACTAAGGGAGGAGTTTCTCTTTTATAATTTAAATGAGGGTAAAATTTGGAAAAATTCAAAATATTAAATTAATATAAATTAAATGTCATTTAGAAAGGTCTTGAAAGTTATTTATTTAGAATAACTGATGAGTATGGGTATAAATCCCTTTATAAGATAATTTTTAGGCATCTTTAGTTCACATTCTTAGCCTTATCGTTTGGTTTTAACCGTTAGTTAAACTCTTCAACTATTCCTGTGACAACATCAGTTTTACACTTTACAGGTTAATATAGTTACTATAAAACTCCAAACCAAAATTAAATGAGTCATGTATGAAAATCAAAACATTATAAAAATATTTTATCCAAATTTTATAATTCTATGAATTTTATATCATTTCATAAAATATTAATTAATTCAAAATATCAATAATTTCAATTTTAACAGTATTAATTTCTTGTCTTTCTAAAAAGTATCAATATAGAAGATATCATCAAACCAAAACCATTAATAAAAGCCTAAATTTTTAAGGTAATTTTAAAATTTATTGTATTACATTAATTTTATCAAATTATATTTATATTTATTTTTTTATTTAAATTTTCTGTTAATTAAACAATTACTCCATCATCATTGCGCAAGCATTAATTTTTTTTAATTTATTCCCTAATAATTAAAAATAAATCATCATGGTGGAGGTAAAAAATATATATTTACAATTAATATTTATATTCAAATATATATATATTCCTAATAACCATATATAATATTTTCATAAATTTTAAAAACATGAGTGTGGTATATTGGACATCCCTTATAATAATGTAATAAAACTAACATTAGAAAAATATAGATTTTATTCTTAACATTTATTTTCTTATTAAACCATTCCTATTAAATGTATTATATCAATGTAAAAAATTATTTTATAGATTGTAAAATACATATCAATTACTAATTTTAATTAATTTAATTTATTAGGATAAGAAGACTTTGTGAGCATAAAAAGTATCCTTTATAAAAACATTTCCTACATATTCAGTTGGTTCCTATATTAATTTCTAATTAATTTGTACCATATTAATTTAACCATATATTTTCATAAATTTTATAATACTATTTATTATCTCTAACTCAAAAACTAGTTTATATCTTATTGTATAAAATAAAAATATATAATTTTTTGGTAAAACTCATACTTGCATGTATTGTATGAAAAATAATTATTGTGTTTAGCATAACATTATCATGGTGTTGGGTATAATGAATGATTGATAAAAAAATAAAATTTATTATAAAATGAAAATATTCTAAATTCATGAGTTGTTACTAAACCCATGAAAATTATTAGAAAAAATATCATCTGTAAAGTCATTTACTTCTAGGATGTCACTAATTAGAACTATTTCTTTCATTTCAACAACATGAACTAGAATACATTCTTTTTTAAATTTAATCAATTTCTCAACTTCAGGGTATGTTATCAATTTTAACAAATCATTGAATAAAATTTTCTGGTCTTTAAAATCTATTTTATCATTAAAAATCAATCTCCATTCCATACCAAAAATGATATCAAACTTCAGTTTGGATATTTAAATGAGATTTGTTAGAAATAAAATACCACTAATAACAGTATGAAGATTCTTATAAATCTTGGTTTCTTTAATAATACCGCTCATAGGTTCTACCAAATGTTATATCTTACATTCTTGATCTTATATTCCCAATTTTCTTGAAAATTTCTTAGAAATGAATGAATGAAATGATTCAGAATCGAACAAGGTATTGGAATAATTTGAATAAACTAGTAAGATACTGTTCACCACTTCATTTGATATCCCAAAATCGACCGTAGTAATAATTAATGATCTTACCAAAAACCTTTTCTTTCAATATCTATTTTCTCCTCCTTGGATTATTAGTTTTGGATAAACAATGACTTGATTTCATAACTCATTGCAACAAAAACATCTAACTGGTGTCTTTTAATTACTTTACTTCTCATCATCCTTGTAGTCACATGTTAAATAAAAAATCATACAAAATAAAAATCACCTCCTAAAATTTGAAATAAATTTTCTAGGATTATTTTTACCACACTTCCCCCAACATTGTATTTTATTTGCCTAGCTCCAAACATCATTGATGAATTCTTTTCCATTGCCTGCCAACTAGACCCATTATTTTTCTTATTGTGTTGGGACGCATTATCATCATAAAAATAATTTTAAACATTCTCAACACATTGTAAAATTTTCTCATATCTCTTTAACTCACAAGAATCCAATTCCCTTCTATAACTTGGATTTCAACCTTATTAAAATAGAGTTATCATAACATAAATATTTTGATAAAATTTGTTATGCGCCTCACTAGTTTGGTCAATTTTTTTTCATATACAACAACCAATTATTCATCCTTTTATCTCAACTCAGAGTATTATTTATACATGTTAATTCGAATATCCATAGGAATATATTTCTCAATGAAAGTATTCAGAAATTCCTCACATTCCAAGGCATGAATCTCTTCACATTTTTTAAAATATTAACCATTGAACAACATTGGTTTGGTTCACCATAAAAATTATTAATTGAAAGAGATACCTTTTGGTTATCTGAACAACCCATGGCATATAATATCTTTTTCTAAGACTTTAATCCAACATTCTTCTAGGACATGGATAAATGATCCTCATAATAATGGGGGATGTGGTCGCATAAAATGTCCTACTTTCATCATGTTCTTATATTTTTTAACTAGTTTATCATTTTAATGTAAAAACCTACCATATATATAAAGAGTCAATTGAGACATCACTAAAACAAACTACTCAGTTCCAATTCCATCCTTCTCAGTATGATCATTTGGAATAATATTTTCTTCCAGGTGCCTTCCCAGTACAAATTCATTATTTCCTCACCAGAAAAATATTCATAAGAACCCAATTTAGATAATGGAACATTTTAGAGTTCAAATTATACATCAATTCACCATTAACATAAATTGAAATATTTGAAGGGAATGTTACTAATATTAACCAAAACACTAAATTTATCTAAACCATTACATTAATATCAATTATAAGAACCTAGCCTTAAAAATTACATAATCATGAGTTTTTATCAAGAAATTTATTTTCTTCGCATTGAGGATATTTTTTGGCTTATATTTCTAGGGTATTAGGCCACAAATCAGACATAAAAAACTATAAAATTCAAAGTGGACACTTATAAACAATATCCAATTTTATATTAATTTAAAAAATTAAAATCATGATATCTTTTATGAAAAAACGAAATGGATTTCTACATGAATTATTATAATAACTTGCTCAACGATATATCCTGTGAAAAACAAAAAAATTGAGGATATAATAATAAAAATATTCATAAGGGATATAAAAATGAATGAAACTACTAGTCAATTTATAAACAATAAAACCCATGAAACCATTATCATAACATAATATTCTTCATCCTTAAGATGTATAAAATAAGTTCTATTCAAATTAAACACATTTATTAAACTGTTTTTAATAATAATATTACCATAAAAACCATATCAATAATAGAAAACATATAATGGTATTACTGGATATTATTAAACATTTTTCTCTTGTAAATGGAATAACTATGTGGTCAAATTCCTTATATGTCACTCTTACAAATGGAATATCCATACAACCGAATTCCATACCCAATGAATTGAAGGGATATCATGGACCCACCCATAATTTGGTAATCATGGAACCAAAAATCCTCGATTAATCACATAAAAACAATCAAATTTACAAGTACCATTATACAATCATATCATATAAAAAATTGACATTTTCCACATGTCATTCATAATATTTCATTTTTACTCATAAGAAAACATTTCAAGTAATTAAAAATAATCAATCCATTTTCATAAATAAAAATCAATAAGAAAATATCCAAAAATGAAAATAATTAATTTAAATTACAAAAAATGATTATACTTATATAAGAAAATATTAATTTAATACTATTAATGATGGAGAAAAATTCATTTTCACTATGTATGTTAAGAATAGAACATTCATTTTTAGTCTGAAAAAACATTATGTATAAAAAATATAAGTATATTCCATTTTAATACCATTAATTGAAGTATAAAATAGACATAAATTTACTTTATAATCATTTTATATCCCTATAAATAATTATGTAAAAAATATTAATAATATTTACATGGAGAAAATTATTTTTGAAATGAAGTCATTAAATATTCATTAGGTCCCATATCACTTTTAACATGTAAATAATTATTCACATTAAAGAATAAAATTTTATAAAAAAATTAAATAATAAGGGAATAATTAAATTCATGATAGGATATGTCAAAGAGGTTTTATATACACCTCAAAAAATAAGGATGGTGTATAACCTCAAAATATTCCCCAATTAAAGGGGATTGAGGCAAAATCCCTTACCTTAAGTCCGAACATTCATTTGTGTATTTATATTCTTTAATAATAAACATATGTTAATTATTTCATTATGTTAGTAATTTTTTCAATTTTATGATTAATTTTATTTCAATTATTACATTGTTTTACACATTGACATAAACAATTTAGTTTATATTGGGTGTTTTAAACCTATTTGGTTTATGAGTCAAAAATGACTTTTGTATGTCAACTATGGTTAAAGGGGTCATTATTAAGACATATATTGAATATTAATAATTAAAATATTATTATATTTCTTCATAAATTATACATTTATAACCAATCATGATGTATTAATATGAATTATGATCCAACATTACCATTATGGAGATGGCAGTTTCTACATATGAATGAGTAACATCCTCATTTCCCAACGATCATTATGAAAATAAGGTGAGAAACATTTTTATTTCAAAAATGATAATTATATCATAAATAACATTATATTTAATAATTTATAAATATATATTAAAATATTATGATGTAATAGAAATCACATCACATCGAGGAGGTGGTAGGCCACACGTCCACGAAAGATGTCATCACTTTTTTAGTGTGTGAAAAGGGTATTTATGAAAATGATATATTATATTTATCAAAATTTAATTACGTTTGGAATATCACATATATTTTATTTATATCACATGTTTTTATTGAACTCGTCCTTAATAATTTCCATTTAAAGAGTAAATAAATCACATCACTTTGAGGAGGTGGTAGTCCACACCTCAAAAAATGATGTTTTCATATTCCCACAAAATTGATATCCCGAAGGAATGGGTATATAACAACTAAAAATGTATGAAGACATCATAAATTTAATATATATATATATATATATTTCATATAAAAAAGGTTTCCATCATAATTCTCAACCATTAGAGGTGGTAATGGAAAAACGAATGACATCGTTTCATGAGGTTGTAGTCTACCATTCACTCAAATAGTAATTTCAATACCCATTTAGTGGAAGTGTGTGTAGTTGTAGGTTGAAAACATAAAATAAAATCATATTCTAATATTTAGGATAATTATTTTTTATATATAATAATTTAATAATAATAATATATTGGGTAGAGAATGAAATAAAACCTAAATGCATGTTGAAGAACACCGTGACTTTTTTGGGTAACTTTTTTTGGTTGGAACCAATGGGATTACATAGATGGATTTATGATAATAATGTGGCTTATAGGGTGATGATAGGGATTTTGGGAGTGAATTTGGGTAGATTTTTATTGATCCAAATTTCAGGAGAAGTGTGAATAAGTGGGGAGGTTGAATTCATTTTTATAATGACAGATGGAGGAATAAATTTTCATTTTTTAATAAAATTGTGTGCTCCACATATTTTTACCTACCAAGAGGCTTCCAAAACATACAAAATCTGATCCATTAAGTAGTGAGGTATAAATATAGACATCCAATGGGTGTTAAAAAAGTGTAGAGACATTTTTATTCCTTAAGATTAAAATTTATCTAAAATGAAATCTTGTTTCTTCCTTAATTGCTATAATAATTTTTAATCACCATTACTAATATATTCAAAAAAAATAGACCATATTATATGTCATAAATTCTTATGCTTCTAAATTTGGAATCCAATTTTTCTGAATTCTAAACACAAAAGTGCCATAAATTAATTTAATATTAATCATAAATATTGGACGACAAATTATGTTTTTAATGTAAATATGTTTATAAGATTGATGTAATTTTAAATAATATTTTAATGACAAATAGATTACAATGAAATAAATTTGTTTAACCAATATAAAAGTGAAATAATTATACTTTAAAACCAATTCTAAAAAATAATTCTAATATATAAAAAAATTAAATGAAAATGAAATTTTAAATTACAAATAACTTTTTTTCAAAATTAAACAAAATATGAAACATATTAAAAAAATACTAGATATTCACCCAAATAAAATTATCCCCTATTAGAAAATGAGTTTTATTTTTTCTTAAGAAATTATAAATATTTCAAAATTTATTTTTAAAATATGTGAATCATTAAAAGCATATAAAAATAAATTTTAGAAAAATAGATATTTTAATCATAAAAGTGGATTTATTATTATTTTATTCCATTAAAATCTATTAGGTGAATATGAAAAAATTTATAATCAAGTGTAAATATAGTATAGTTAGTACTATTTATTTTCAATGATACAATTGATATGAGATAACTATCATATTAAATGATAATATTAATAGTGTATTGTTGTTTTGTATAACTAGGTCTTGCATGCAACTCATGATTTTGAGGAAAATCATTGCTTCGTGTCATGTAAAATATTTGAAATATCTTTTCTTTTATTAAAAAATTACTATTTAATTATTATATACTAATAAATATGAAAAATACTAATTCTATCATTATTTGGGATGTTACAATTCTTCTAAACAAAAGAGGTAAACTCTTTTTCCTTTGATATCCATTTTGTTCTTGTTGGGATGTTTCCTTATCGTAGGTAATCACTGAAATACTTAATAAATTCAGTTGAAACCATTGGATTCTTGGGTTTTCATATCGTCCTCTTGAACTCCTACAATGTTATCTTTCGTCTTTCCTTCGAGGATGATTACTATCAGTTATGGGCTAAATGATCATGGTTCTTTGGGGGTTACTCTATGAAAGTCCTTAAATGGACCCAAGATTTTGACCCCTGTGTTGAATCCCTCATAGTTTTTTTTGGATTGGATTCCCTAGGCTACCTCTAATTTTGTTTAAGAAACCCACACTATTTCTGATCTCCATGATCATTGGTAATCCATTTATGCTAGATTCAGTTACATGGAGTCTCTCAAGGCTATTAGTTTCTATGATATATGTTGAAGTTAATGTTTCTCATAATATGCTCTCTCAAATCTCGATTCAAAATGGTGAGTTTGGATTCTTTCAGAAGATTTTTTATGAGAGACTACCTGAATATTGTCTTTTATGCCTGAATCTATGACCAACTCTAATGTATTGTGGACATAAGACTACATGCCCCGAGGCCAAGAAAGGTATTTAGGATGTGATGGAAAAGCACTATGGTATTATTACTCAAAAGATGGTTAATGCTGACCAAAATATTCTTCCACCTAATGGAAAAATGAAACTCATGTGTGCATGGTGGTAAATTTTGATCAGCCTTCTGAAGCTAAGGGAAGGCCAGGTTTAGTTGATCCCTTACCCGCTTCATGTTCTAGCACTGACCCACCACATTTGGTATAGGATCAGGGAAAATAATTGGAATCACAAGAAGAGTGAGTCAATGAGGAAGGTGAAATCTCTAATTTTAGTGATTACACACATTGAAATGATGATCATCCCAATCAAATTGAGGAAATATATTTAAAATCAATAGCCAAGAAAGGGAAAAACATATTTTTGATATTGATGGATTCATTAATCCAAATCCTTTAAAAAGTAAAAAAACAGAGATTACTCCCGCCATGAATGAACAATTTTCACATGATCCTTTGATGCATCTAAGATGGAAATAACTGGACCCTCAAAATCCCAAACTGTTATGATTAACTCAACTGGTGATGATATATTCTAATAAAATGATATGGTGAGTGAACATTTGGAAAACTGAATGGATGAACATGATGAAATATCATACCAAATACTCAAAAATGTAGAAATTTCTGTGTATATATACCTTGATATCAGATGCATAATGTTTAGTAAGAGGTTGGTGTAGGAGTCTAAAAAACCCCACTGATTTTATATGATCAGTTTGCTTTGTTTTTTAATTTTGATTTCATACTGTTTCATTATTATTATATCATTTAACGCTCATAATGATCTAAATGGTAACAAGTTGAACATTGATCAAGTCATAGTGCTGCTCCTCTTCTCAGAAAATCTTCTTGTTACATCATGCACATGACCCTTTATTTCAAAATGATTCAAATTCATCTAGATTTGACTAGTATTTTCTATAGAATACTTAATTTAATTTTATGTTTGAGGATATTGTATGAATTATGGATTCGAGGAAGCTTGTTTTTGGGGATTTACTGTAAACATGGTTTTCTCTTAGCTTGAATCTTTTAATGCATCATGTGCCTATGTTGTAAGGTGAGTCTGTAATGCTGGTTAACAACCCCAATAGCTTTCTGATCAAACAATTTTCTGAATTTCTATTCTAAATGGTGGTTTCAGTTTATTAAGGACTTTCTCATATTTCACTTTATACATTTATCTTATAGTCACAACTGTACATTAGCGTAAGGGACAAGGCTCATGTTGATAAAGAAGAAAATATGTGCAGGATGGATGATCTGCACATGTTTGAATCTAATATTTGTCGCTGCTTTTTATGGATTTAAGTCTAAATAATCTACCTCAAAGAGTTAGAGTTGATCCATGTTTATTCATTACATCTTGATAAAAATCTATTAAATTATTTTTAACGCAACTCAGATGTAATGGTCTAACCGTATTTGGGATGAGCATTATTTTCAACTTCATTTTATATGTTCGATGTTTTTAAGTGGGTTGTTTTAAAGAACTTATGTCTAATGAAGTGGAGGTGTGGGCTTCCCTCTAGACCAGATGGATTGGTGAAATCCCTTTGGATAGGACAACCCTTTTTAGGAGTTAATCTAATTGCTGATGATAGGTTTTTTGATAATTTTTTTTCTTCTCATGATTTCTATGGATTTTCCTCAGTGTATATTGGTTTTCAATTCTCTCAATCTATGATGGTGTAAGTTCATTGCACATTGTGTTTTCACAGCTATTTTGTATATTTTAATAATGTCCTTTGGGGAATGAATTGGTTTACCAATTCTTGTGACCACTTTTAATAAATATACATAATTCTTGTTAGCCTATATAATATTTAATGTAATGTTTCACATTCTATTATCATTATATAATGGTATATATTATTTAACAAGATATTCCGAGTTCTTTTCAGTTTATCTATACTATATAGAGTAACTTAGAAACTTTTCTAAATAACTTGAGATGTTTTAAATATAGATACATAACATATATTATTTAATTAATTGAATAATAAAGATTAATCATGATGTGATAATTTAGAATATACATAGTAACCTAATTAAATGTAATAGTATAATGTTAGATATCGTGAATTTTTTATATTTTTTCCTTCGATTCACAATGTTTCATTATTTTCTACATGTGGTGGGATTTCATTCTATATTTCTATTAACCATAGTCATTCCCATTAAATAAAAGAGGATATAATGAATCCATTTTTCATTTGAGCCATATGAAACCTTGTAGAATGATCATTTTCCTTGACTATAATGTATAAGGAAACGTTGGAAAAATAAAATATATTTAATAGAGCCATTATTTTTCTATATAATGATGGACTATGATTTAAGAAGAAAAAGGGTTAACATTCTAGGTGAAGTGATATAATTTAAAATATTAAAGGGAAAGAAAAAAATATATAAAATTATATAAAATTATTTTTATATTATTTTAGTCTAATATTAACACCAATATACTCTTTTAGATGTTTGGTATTTGGTAAAAAAATAACTTTTTTAATGTGAGTACCAACCATATTACAATATATCTTTTCTATTAAAAGTCAACAATGTCACAAACTGACTTTCAATGGGGAGTCATAACCCAATTATGACCCATACCTTTTATGAAGGTATATCTATGTTGAACATGATTTTTTGAGGGAACATAATTAACTGATAAACTATTACAATTCAATAGAAATAATTAATAAATATATTGAATGAATCAAAAGACCATTTGATGAATGATGATGATGATAAATTCATAGGCTCGACTAGTCCTTCATTAATGGATCATATGATAATGAACATTTAATTATTATATAAAAATGTAGTAGTGATCATGAATGTTCATCTGTTCTCTCTTGTATATAATTCAACACAATTATCAGTTATGTAAATTCATATTCACTTTATATAAGAATCCAAAAAATATATAAATACTGAAATGGTTAGAATAATTCCTTCATAAATTAATAATAACATACCATAAATTATACATTATTAAAGCTGATTATAATAAGTAAAAAATACATTAAAAAATTCAAAATTATTTCCTTGATTAATAACCTACATCATATTTGACAAATCATTTATTTAATATCATTGAATATATATGAAATAATTATCATTGTAATCGGTTTTATCTCAATAACTAATTCTTAAAATTTAATGATTTTCTTTTTTTAAAATTAGAATGCATATATTTTGAATATATAATCCTAAATATTATGGTGTGACAATTATTTTATTGATAAATCCTCTTCAGCATTGTCATGTAAAATCAGTTGATAATATGTCTTCCATGAAATGCAGTCTAATCCTTATGTTAATCAAAAATCAATATAAGAAACATAGACTATAAATCCTTTAACAATATATTGTACATTATCATAATCTTATATTAACAACTAAAAATAAGTTTAATAAAATATATTTCGATAGTGCATGTTGATATTTTATTGTTATGGTATTGTATCCGTAGGTTAAATTTTTATAATAAATTATCTTAAATGTAATATTATCCTTCAATGAATACTGATTGAAATTATCATTTGATAATATGATCAGTCTTATAATTAAAAAAATCCAAATATCATTGACCAGTACCATTACAAAAAATTAATTACAATATATTTAATTAAAGGGAATGAAATACAATTAGTGCTATTAGATTCAAATATCAATATGATGATGATTAAAAGTATTCAAAGGAAAATATCATTGGATCTACATTAAAAATTAATATTAATACACTAGAACACATCAATGGTAATGTAAAATTGGTTTTTAACATCAGATATAATTAAGTACACATTGTAAAATTATTTCAATGAATTATATAGTGTTCTCTTGATATCAAAATATAGAGTTCGGACATAATAGTATGTCTATTCGTTAAATTGTCATGTAATATTCACACATCGTATGTTATATTGATGAAATAATGTCAATATTTAAATAATAGATTAATATATCCAGATCATAATATCACATATAATCATAAGACTAAATAAATTAATGTCACTAAACACTATTATAAAATATTACAACAATATATATGTATTATAAAAAACATAAAAATGTGAGGTTCCTTCACTAAAAAAATGAGTAAGTATATAAAAATAAGAGTCAATTACAGATAAAACCTGAATGTAAGAGTAAAAATGAAGTCTCTTAAATTATTAATCCCAAGAAAAAGAGTCCAATACTTAGGAAATGTTCTCTAATACACATTTTTTATAGTTATAGAATACCATATAAAGTAATGAATAAGTACATTAAAAGATAAAAAATATGTGAATCAAAATAGTAATAAATGAAATATTAGATTTAAACAATGACTTAAATATCCTTAATTTCTTCTATAATAGAATAAGAAAAATAGAAAATAATAGAATATAATGAAAGAATAAAAAATAAAATAGTAGACAAAAAATTGAGGGAAATTTAAACACCTTGGTTAAGAACATCCTTCTCTACTTGAATCATATGTGGCCTTAATCATGGGTCCCCATACTCCATAGGTTACTAAATAGAAAAGTGGATAAAAATAATACATTGGGTATAATATACCATCTAGTTATATTAAATAATTAATATAAATAATTAATCATTATACTTAAAAAAATTAAATTTCAAAAAAATAAATAAACTAGAATCATAATATTAAAAATTATTATAGAGGAATAAAATCATATATTACTGATTTCCCAATGGGAAAATTAAAACTCCAAAATAAAAAAGGAGAGAAATAAATGAGTGTCTCTACTACCATCCCCAAACCCAAAATCTTCTTAATCTCAAATACCTTTAATGTTTCCTTATATAAATATACTATATGAACTATGACCAGAACCGAAATAGGACATAAGGTATAAACATGCACTAAGGTTCTTATTTAGGGTTTGAGAAATACATTTCAATAAGGTCTCACAAGGTGACCCTAATATACATTACTGTAAACACATAATCCAAATGAAAATATTTGAATAAATTATCATCAACGCACATGTTTCTAAGAACATGATGTACAAACTAGGCCACACCGACTCCATGCACATTAATTAATTACCTGGTAGCTGGGACACTATAGAACCCAATATTACGGTCTTAGGCCCCACTCTGGAATACATTTTCATCATTCCATCAGACCCAAATCCCAATTCGTACTAGAAGACTATGTGTAGGGCATCTCATTGAATCTGCAACCACTACTCGAAGGTGCATAGTAGGGTCCAGTATCCATGTCGTATAAGTATACTTATCATTTAAGGGATTCCATCCATTCATTTCTAAACTCAACTTTACCCCTTAAGGATGGTCCCAAGTTCATATCTTTTGACACATCTCTATCAGACCTTCCCTCTCACCCAATACTATCTAATATGAGAAGAATCATTTTATCAATCTTGTAAGGGTAAAATATCATACCATAACTACTTCCTTCTCACTCGTGGAATGTTCCATTTGAATTCAATACCTTTTAACTAAAGGTAGGGATTAATAACACATTACCACCATCACCTTCTCACTCTGTGTAGGGTTTATCCAACATCGTCTCATTAAAGGAAGACCATTATTTGTAAAACTACCTTATCACTCAATGTAGTTTTGATATCACATCATAATCTCTATGCAAGGAATTAATATAAAGTTACTCTGATACAATATCACTCATGGTGAGGACAGGACTTGGGGTCTTTCACCTATAACTTCCAAAAAAATCATGTAGGGAATATATGAAAACCCAGGCATAACATTAATGAATATTACATCATTTTATATTCTACACAATAAAAATTTACATGCCTGTGGACTATAATGGTTTATTGTCTTCAAAAACATGGAAAACATATTATAACATAGTGAAATAACTTCAAAAATTCTCATAATGATCTTACCCTTTAGTAATCATATATAAAATCATTCATCAAAACCTAGGGAAAACAAACATATGAAATTGGTTAGGTTAAATTCGCAGTAAGGGTAAAAATGGAGATATATCACCATAACATAAAAATAAATGTATGAGAGAAAGATATTATCATTATTAGATCATACCATACAGATTGTAACCAAGGGTCATGGAAAAATTATTGGCAGTTTATAAGACAGGAATCATAAGGGTGATAAATCATTACAAATCAATCATGAATCATAAGCCATTGTCATATAAACGTGGAGCAATTATAACTATTTAAAACTATTTCATGTGTTATAGTTAACTACTAGGAACATAAATATATTGGATCATGACACTAATGTTTTCCCTTTTTGTATTAGTAAACACCAGTTTACCCAAGTGGATCAAGACACACCTTTTTTCTACAGTGGATTAGGACACACCTGTTTCCAACTTTGGACCAGTGAACACCTTTTTTGAAATGTGGATTAAGCATGTCAACTTTTAATCGATCATTATATAATGATATATAAATATTTACCCAATTATTGGAGGGATATAGAGGTTACAATCATACAAAAATAAAATTATACACACATTTGTCACACAATAATAAAATATCCATCATAATGTGAACAAAAAAATAAAAGTGTTTCATAAATATCATATCATAACCCATGAAATAAAATGGGTACTATTAACATGTCATAATTTAATATCCAATGAAAAATAGATATGTTTCACAATCAATTCATGAATTCATACCCCATGAAAAGAACTAGGTTCTATAAGCACGTAACACATGGAAGAGAAACATGATTCATAAACATTATACTATCATAACATAAAACATTTATGAAAGTATATGAATGGTATTGCTGTATCATTTCCATAATAAATCAAAAAAATTTATCGATTGGTTCCATCATAGATGGAGACATATTTTGAAAGATCAATTGGATCATTTCTTAAGGGAATATAACCTTTCATTGAAATTCAATTTTTCAAATATATAGCATACTTAAAATCTAATTCTTAAAAGAAATTTCTTAAAATCCTTAAAAAACATAATGGAGTGAAATTTCCTTTCTACTTTGAAAAATTATTTTTTTTGATAGAGACATTTTTCAAAATCATATCCTTTGAAAATAACCATGAATACATATAAAGTAATCTTTAAACCCCATATAATTTTTTTAAAATAGTATTTCATTGAAAACAACATTAATAAATTAATATTCATAAAATTAAGAAAAGTTTTCTTATAAAAATAACCATATAATAATTCAAATTAATCTTCAAGGAAATGACACTGGTTAAATCCGTATATTCCAAACATTCCTTTTGCATAGTTAAAGATTTAGAAAAGTACCTTGATCGGAAAACCACAAAGAGATTACCTTTTTTAAAACATTTTAATGGTAAAAAATTGGTTAAAATTATTTTATATGTCATATGATGATATTAGATCATTTTGAAAAAATATTTATAAAAACATTTTGTCAAATAACACATATTTTAAACCAAATATAGAGATAATGGTATATTTTATTAAAATCAATTTATTAATTATCCTAAGTACCAAATTGTGGGAAAATTGTAATAATACATGAATATATAATGAATAACTAGAGGAAATGAATCATCATTGGTTTTCTTGAAATATGGTTCCTATTGTTTCATCATTGATTTCATAATCAAAATCAATCTCGATAAATGATGAGATTATTGTACTAAACTTTTACTAATTGGTTACTTTGAATCATACTCACCATATACTAAAATGACATTAAATATAGCCTAATATTTCTTATAAATAATGATATTCATGATATAAAAAAAGGGAAATTTATACACCCCATAATAGAATATAGGTGCATAACATCACATGAGTATCAAAAGAAAGAAAATTGAGACAAAATTACTTTTACAGATTTGATAACCATCGAAACATAAACCCTGAGAATGAAAGATCATCAAATGGATATGTATATAACCATGAAATTAATTATAATATTCATATAATACATCAATGTCCATTATACACACCATATATAATAAGTATGAGGTTAACAAGAATTGTGTCTCATAGAAGAAAAGTGAGATGAGAAAACTCGTACCTTATGTCTTGGTTCTAATAAAACTCAAAAATACATCATGTATGATAAATATATGTTTATTATAAATATTTTAAAGAATAATATTCTTATATATAACACCATATATTATTTTCTAACATCATTATATTACCAGTATACAAACAACCCCATATTAATTTTACGTTTAGGGTAATATCCTCTTTATTTTTCATACATGGTTTGACTAGTTATTCTTGATCCTCTTATAGAGATTATGATTTACTTATTTTTAGAAAATAAAATATGATTTAAAAATTATATATATTCTATAAATAGGGATTAATAAAAATCTATATTATAACGACCCAAAGTTTTATCAATGGAAATTCCCTTCTTATTTTTATGTCTGATAGTATAATCAAATAAAATCACATTAAAAACACAATAAAAACATTATAAATGAATAATTAATGAAATAAAATGAATTTCAATAAGTTAAGGAATATATACCAATGTAATAGTAACATGAACTTTAGAAAGGTAACATGACCCTTATAAATATTAAACGAGATAACTGAATAGTAACCTCACCAATGATAGTATAAATAAAATTTATCTATATTATAAGTGAAATTATAATATAATTATGTCATATTATAAGTAATAAATTATTTTAAAAATTATTAATTTGTTGGTATTTTGTAATTCCTAAATATTTAATTTCAATTTTATGAAAAATTTAATAATTTAATATAATATTTATTTTCATAAAAAATTTTCATAAATTAATATTTATATGTACTATTATTATAATCTTATTTTAGGTGACATTTCTTAATTTTTCAATGTGATATAAAATCAATTATTTTTTAAAATCTGTATTGTTCGAGAAAATTATGATTTACATTAAAAATAAACATTGAATATTATGAATAATATTTTCATAAAATGGAGTACATTTAAGAATTATACACATCAAAAAATTATTAAGGTTAATTTTTGATATTTTTATAAAATACATGAACTTTTGTGTATAGTATGTTACAGTAATTTATGGTGTGTGAGAATTATAAGTAAAATACACTATTCATTATGACATGGATGATGTAAGAACAACTATTTTTAACTCATATGATCTAATTATTTTATTTATTCTCAGTAATCAACAATGGTTCTTATCTAGATATAAATAACAAACTAATTAATTAAATACTGACAAAACACCCCTATTCTCTATAATAATACAACCTCTCGCCACCTCCTCTCCTAAAACTACTAAAGCCTTGAGCCTTATAAAACATCTAATAAAATCTCCTCCCAAACCCTCCATGCCCAAGAGTTTTTTTCTTTATAAAACCCCAAAATCAATCCCCCTATAGAGGCTCTCAAGAACAAAGAATCAAGTGGTAAAACCCTCTTCCTTTTCCTTTAATTTTATGTCATGTTTCATTATTTTCTTTTTCTCACCCAACATCCACTCGTAAAAAGGGTATTATAACTCCATTACCATAAATATAATTGAAATATTTTATGCTAATAGAATAATCCATCATCATATCTTTTCCCCCTCCTTTTATACTAAAAATGAAAATGTGGTCAGTGATGTTTTAATTTATCACATTCAATGAAGTTAATGTTTTCAATTTCCATTACCATATTCAATGACTCTCATAAAATCATTTTTATGGATGAACCAGATTATAATATATTTATTATATATTATTTAATTTATTGAAGTCATTTTCTACAGATGATATTAATTTATAAAACAAAATGATTTCACTGTGATTGAAAACTGAAAAAATAAACCCAAACGATTATCATTAACTATTTATCTATTAATTCATTTCCATTCCATATATCAAAATGATATATAATAAACATTTATCCTATTAAGATAATTAATGAAATATAATTTCAATTTTTTATATTTAGCCCACTTTATATGACCTTTCGTACATGCATACAAGTAAACCAATCAGGAAAACCAAGTAAACCAACATGCCCAAATAATGAAATTGATTATCTTAATACATAAAAGGATACATATGATCTGAATAAAGTAATAAAATAAAATAATTTTATAAATTTTAATGTAATTTTTAATTAATAATTCTTATTTCATTATCCATAACATTTACATTAAGTGAATAACACATTCAGACTTAAGGTATAAGATTATACCAAAACCTCCATTATTCATTTGTGTTACTCCATTTATCTCTTTAACAAAATTAATTTCTATTTTTTTATATGTAAATATTCTAAATTTTGTGTATATTTTCCAATCAAATGTATCAAGATCCATTCATCCTTCTTCTTCGGGTATACACATATTTTTAAAAGGTTCCCCACTCAATTATTCCTCGTAAGCAAGCTCCATTTAAGGAAACTTGTAAATCTATTATCCAGTAGAAAGTGAAATATATAATATACTTGAAGCCACCAATATTTTTATAAAATCCATAATTTTATTATGAAGCCCTTCATGGTTTACTTATCATTTTATATAAAAGACTATTAATTTTTCTTCATTAAATACTCCTTAATATTTTCCTTAAATTGTAAAAAAAATAATTTTAAATTTTCATAAAGAATCTCTATAATTGTTCTCAAATTGGTTTTACATCACTAATAATTATCTATTTCTATTTTCATTTGTGAAAGTATTTTTATGATTTAATGCCATTGTTTTATGGATACTTTTATGATATGCCCATTTATTATGCTTTATGACATGATTATGATACCCAATTCATTCTAGGGGTAACCCTTATGATTATATTTGACTGATTTTGTATTATAATTTATATAGAAAACATATTCATTAAAATTTTATGATGGGTGCACCCAAATAGCGCTATAATGCATTGGTATTGATTAATCTCAGGAGTCTTTATGTGCAAAGGTCTTGGTGGTTAGCCTTAACTCATGATCCATGTGCAACAATATTGGTGGTTAGACATCAATCATGATCCTCTATGATTGATGAACATTAAATTGAGATAAATTCCTATTTTATGTTTCTCCGACATTACTATTAATCTATGATTATATGAACCCATACATTGATTACTCGTATTTAATCATGTATCATGCCATTTTATATAATTATGTTATGCCTTTTAACCCATGTGCTAACATTAATTCTTATGTTTGTTCCTTTACTGTACTTTTAACTCATTCCTTTATTCATGTTATTCCCAGGTTACCCCTATGATAATGTAAAGGATCAAATTAATTTAGGATATATTTATGAAGATTAAGTAAAATATGTTCTTATTTTGGAATCATGATGTCTAATTATGAACAAAATATACAAGACACTAGATATTAGGATCCTTTGATTATAATTGATTGTTTATATATGATTAAAATCATGTAATTATATGTGTAAAAGTATAAGTTTTATATAGTTTCCATTAGAAGAAATTTTTAGTTACTTTTAGAGACTAGGAATTTAGCACATTTTTAATAACCCTAGGGGAAATAATAAATATGAGAAAAAATGAATGATTTTTTGAAAGTATAAAGTAAGTGGTTTATAAATAAAATACATCATTGTTTAGATACTACAAGAGAACATGTTTTTATAATGGATTTACCAAGGTGTGAAAACAATAACAATGTGTTCGGGGCCTGTCATATGGTATCCTACTAGATGACAATGGGTTTTAGTGTGCACACAGTTTGACACTCGTGGGGAATATGCTTTGGTAAATTCCTAAGCTCATTATAAATTATTATTAAAGGAATAAAAAAATGACCATAGGAAAATAAGTTTGGGAATAGAACATGGATAACCAAGATTAAAACTTAGCGAATCACAAATTTAGGATATACTTTTTCATTATGATTTTATCCCTTTATGTTCAACATTTCCTTTTACTACGCTAATTAGTTAAGTATTAAATCCCCCTAATTTCACATTATTTTTCATTTTGAATGTTGGAATGTAGAATAAAAAATTCCAAAAATCAATTTAATAGAGAAAGTGATGATTTCTCTAATGAAATTCAAAATATATTGGTAATGGGTGATAAAAACAATATGATAGAACATTCTTAGCTGGCACAAGTTATGGATAATAACTTGAATCATGAGGATCACACTCCTTCTCCATGGAAAGAGAGTGTTTACAAAAAATCCTTCAGGATGTAAATGCCTCCCTTACTTAGTGGATCTTACAATCCCCTCCACATCGAATAGAAGATTAACTCCATTGAAAAGATATTCTCTATCCTCCAGTGATTAAAAGAAGAGAAAGTTGTATTGGCGGTCTATCGTTTGATGGGGAAGCTTATTAGTGGGGGAAAATGACAAAAAAATATGATGTCCATGTAGAAAATTTATTCCATGGATTGGGAGGAATTATAGAATTTTTTTCAATAAATGTGTTTTATTTTCCACTATATATCAAGTTAGAAAGAGAGTTCCTCAGACTTAAGCCGAAGGAAGTCAAATCTATCAGGGATTATGATGAAAACAGTACAAGACTTTTAGGATATGCCTTCTGTCTTGTCATTAACAACAAAATAATGGCATATCCCTTCATTATTGGACTAAACACAAGTCTAAAAAAAGCATTGTAGAATCAAGACATTGATTGTTATGAGGCAATTTTATGTTGTCCTAGAAGGTTGAAATAGAGATCAGATACTCTCAATGGTCTCGTGGACTTGGTTTAAAAAAACTCCTAATATGGAGTATAATATGGGTGGATTAGAAAATAAATCCAATTATGGAAAAATACCAAATATCCCACGTTTAAAAATTGTGGGAAGAAGCATCCTGGGAACTATATAAGGGGAAAAAAGAAATACTTCAAATATAGAAGAATGTGGAATATATATAAGAACAGCTAAAGGGATATGAAAAATCACACTAACATGGAAGAATAATTAAATGTTCATATCAACACTCAGCTAGTAGTTTAGTGATTCAAATGCATGGAAGATGATCATTTTTCAAACAAATTCCATAAAACAAAGGTTCTCAAAGGCAATCAACAATAACTTCCAAGGTAATAAGAAAGGTTTTATGTAATCAATAACAATGATGCGGAACAAAAAAACAATACGGTGATAGGTAAAATAACTATTAAATCCAGAATAGTGATCTTACTAATTGATTCTAGTTCATTGAATTAATTAAGGTCTTACAAGTTTAGTATAACTATTTAAACACCACTTCAAAATATAGAGGTTGAGTTATCTCTACGAATAAAAAATGGGTAAATTATTTCATCCAAAGTATATAGATCCTAATTTGTAAATTCTTGTGGAATAAACCTCTTGGAAAATATATTCATAATTATTTTCTAGATTTTGATACTATTTTGGGCATGGATTGTCTATCTTTATACAAATCAAACATCAACTATCATGAATGGGATATCACTCTTCATATCCCAAATCATCCTTCAATTCTTTATAAGTGTAATGTAGAAGATGAATCTCCTTCTAAATCATCTAATCATGTGTGGATATTACTACCTTATGAGAAAGAATATCTGAATCAAATGATCGAGAACCAAGGATATGATCATGGTTAATGAAAAGCCCATCATGATAGATTACACTAATGTATTCCCAATTTATTTATTGATCTTAATCCTAATCAAGTGGTTATGTTTTCAATTTAAATTACCTTTCAATCTCTACCTATATCTAATAAAACATATAGAATAGTTAACATTTTGTTCGATGAGTTGAAGAAGTAGTTATAAGAGAATCGGGATAAGGGTCTTATATGCCCGATTGCTTTACCATGGGGTGTTGCAGTCTTCTTCATCAAGAAGAAGGATGTATAAATGGGTTTATTCATTGATTATAGTGATAAAAAAACATGATAGAGAAATTTTATCCCTTTCATTAGATATATGACTAGTTTAGTCAGCTATGTGGGTCTAGTTATTTCTCTAAGGTGGACCCTTGGTCAGGATATCACAAATTAAAGGTGAAGAAAAAATATATTCTCAAGATCACCTCTTGAATGTGGTATGAACACTATTATTTCATAGTGATGCCTATCAGACTCACTAAGGAAATAGAAATTTGCATGGACTTAATGAATAACATATTTAGAGATTACCTCAACAAATATTTTATATTCTTTATTGGTGATATTATGATATAATAAAAGAGCAAGCAGAAACATGTGGAGCATTTGAGTATTGTGGTAAAGACATTGTGAAGGGATAAACCATATGTAATGTACAATAAATTTGATTTTTTATTCAGTAAGTATCATTATTGGCGCATTTTATCACCAATAAAGGATTATCTATGGACCCTTATAAGGAAAAGGCAATCAAAGAGTATCCTAGACCAACTTCTATAGTAGAGATATGTAGTTTCCTTGGAAATTTGGGCATTAGTGATGATTTCTGAATAAATTATCATGATTTTCATACACAATAATCAAGAAGACATGTAATTTAGGTAAATATATTAGGACCTATGAATGTGAGAAACGTTTTAAATATATTAAAAGTGTATTATCACTACACCAATACTGACACTCCTAATCTGTGGAGAACTCTATTTGGTATACAACGATGTGTAAAACAATGGATTAGGTTGTTTAATGATGAAAATGATAAAGTGATAGCCTACACCATAAGGTGGTTAAAACTTCATGAGAAAAACAATCCTACATATGATCTGGAGTTGGATGGTGTGATCATTGCATTAAAAATTTGGTGGCACAATCTCTATGGGGATAATTGGGAGATATATATATATATATAAATAGTCTCAAATATATATTCACATAGAAGGATCTTAACATTCCCAATAGAATATGGTTATAGATTATCAAATATTATGAATTCATAATTCAATACCATCATGGTAATGAAAATTAAGTGGAGGATTCTCTAAGTAGAGAGGAACCTAAATATTTATTAATTATGAGAATTGTGAACGATAAAATATTCTATGATTTTGAATAGATGTACATGGGAATAATTAAGTAATTAACATCATCAATCATTTCTAAAATTATTTCTCAACAATATCTTATAGATAAAATAAATGATTTTTAAATGAATTATATAGAAATTAAAACAAATGTGTAATCTATAAAAAATGGGAAAATCCCTAAGTTCAAGATCGATGAGAAGGGAGTAATAAGATTTGGGTCACAAATATTTATACCATCCAATTGAGAGAGAACAAGTGATCTTCTTAAGGATGTGTATAGATCAACCTTCTCTATTCACCTATGGAGCCCAAAGATGTATCAAGATCTCTGGGAGAACATTTGGTGGGAAAATATTAAAAAGAAGATTCCATAATATATATCAATGTGCCTGGTATGTTAGCAAGTGAAGAGTGAAAGGAAAAATTCTAAAGAGATGATAAAACCATTATCCATACCAACAGGGATGTGGGAGAACATCACCATGAAACTTTTCACAAGACATCCAAAGATATATACATGAAATAATGTTATATGGGTTATTGTTGATCTTCTTACAAAGACATCTCAAATTATCCAATTTTAGAGGACTTCTCACTGGATCAAATTTCAGGGTTTTACATCAAATAAGTGGTAACTCTACCTGGTGTACCACTATCTATTGTATCTGATCGAGATCTGAGATTAACCTCCAATTTTTTTAAACATTTCCCACATGATCTAAACACTGAGATGAAACTCAGTATGACATATCATCCTCAAACTGGTGTCCAATATGAGTGAGCTATTCATAAAATAGAAGAAATTTTATTAGTGTGTTCGATGGACTTTGAATGAGGAATGGACCAATATCTTCCTTTGGTTGAGTTATCTTATAACAATAGTTTCCACTTGAACTTAAAATGGCTCCATATAATACCCTTTATGGGAAAAGGTGAAACACAATAAAATGTAGGGATGAAGTTGGTGAGTGTAAGATGTTTGGACCTGAAATGGTCTAGGGAATGGTGGAAAAGGTGAAAACCATTCAGTACCACATCATGGTAGCCCAAATTCATCAAAAGGGATATGAAAATAGTCATCTATGGGACTTTAATTTTAATGTTAGATATGTAGTATTCCTCCAAATATGTCTATGGAATAATGTCATTAGATTTGGGAAGAATGGAAAGATATGTCCTATGTACATTGTACCCTTTGAAATTCATGAATGTGTTGGATTTGGGGCCAATTGAATAACACCTACACCTACCATGTTTAAATTACATGATGAATTCCATGTATCCCTATTAGAAAAATTCATACAAGATCCTTCACTTGTACTAACTTCATAAGTGGTATAGTTTCTTAATGATCTTTCATATGAGGAGCAACCAATGAAAATCTTGGATCATAGAGATAAATTTATATGGATCAAAACACTCACCTTTTCATGTTACATTGGTATAACCATGTGTACGAAGATACAACATGTGAACTAGAGTAAGTGATGAAGGTTAAGTTCTCACACCTTTTTTCACCTCAGCGTGTAAAATGAAATTTTAATGGTGAAATTTCATTAGGGGGGAGAATGTAGTGATACAAAATTTTATCAAAGGAAATTACCTTCCTATAAATATTTTATATAGTATAATCAAATAAAATAACATTAATTACACGATACAACCTTTATAAACAAATAATTAATATAATAAAAGGCATTTATAGAATTTAGAGAATATATACCAAAGGAATAGTAACTTAAGTAATAGTAACAATATCCTTATGAATAATAAAATAGAAGACTAAATAGTAACCTCGTTAATTATAGTAAAAATAAAATTTATCCATCTTATAAGTGACAATATGATATAATTATATCATAATATATGAAAATAATCATTTCAAAAATATTTTTTTAAGACTTTCTATTTTGTAAGTCCTAAATATTTAATTATAATTTTATGACTAATTTATAAATTTAAAATTTAATTTATTTTGATAAAATGTTTTAAAAAAATATTATTTTACCTCTTATGATTACAATATAATTTTATGAGACCTTATTTACTTTTTCCAAGTGATGTAAATTCATTTATAGTTTAAAATCTATATTTTTGGAGTAAATTATTATTTTATTTAAAAATTAAATTTCTATTATTTAGAAAAATATTTTCATAAAATGGAGTTCATTTTTTTGTTATACATGTCAAAAAATGGTGGAGGTAAATTTTTGGGGCTTTTCTAAAATACATGAATGTTTGGTGAATAAAAAAATTCAATAATTTTGGATATATATATATATTATAAGTTAAATACGATATTAATTGAGTAATGGATGATGTAACAATAGTTGGTTCGAAATACCATAATCTAATTACTTTATTTAGTATCAACAATCAACATTATTACCTGTCATGAGAAAAATAATAAACTACTAAATTAAATAGAGATGAAATACCACTCTCCTCCACTATAAATACCACCCTCGCCACCTATTATCCTCACATATCTCATGCCTTGATCTTTGTAAAAATTATTCTGAAATATGTTATCAATACCCTCCCACAATTCCAAAACAAACTTTTTTAATTGGAGAACAAAACCAATCCCCCTATGGAGGTTCTCAAGAAGAAGGAATCAAGTGGTAAAACCCTCTTCATTTTAATTTAATTTATTTTCATGTTCATTTATTTTCTTTTTCAATCACTACCTTTACTCATCAAAATGGAATGATAAATTCAGTTCCTTACATATGATAGATTTTTCATTCTAATGGAAGAATTCATCATCATCTCTTTTTTCCATCCTTTTATACTAAAAAGGAAAACATCATCCTGGATATGTTAATTTATAACATTTAAGGGTGAAAAAATTTTAATTTTCATTACCACATTCAAGGATGGTCATGAAAAAAAATTATATTTGAGAAATATTATTATATATGTGTTATATATTATTTACTTTTATGGAGTCATTTTTAACTAATGATATTAATTTATAAAACAAAATGAGTTCGTTGAAATCAAGAAATGCCAAAATAAACCCAATCGATGTTTATTAACTATTTATCTAAAGATTCATCATAATTCAATAAAAAATTATATATTATACCCTTATAAACTTCTAAATAACATTTATAACATATAAGTTCATTTTTGGAAAATTAACCTCACTTTAAACAATCATTTGTACATGTATACATGTAAACTGACCATGAAAACCTAGGAAACCTACACTCCCAAACGATGAAATTGAATATCTTAACCCATCGAAAAGGCCATAAATGATCATAATAAAGTTTTATAAAATAAAATAAATTTTTAAATTGTTTTATAATTATTAATTAATTAATCTAATTTTATTATCCATTGTATCAAGATCAAATTAATAACACCTTCGAACTTATGTTAAGGAATTCTACATGAACCTCGATTATTGCCTCAAGTTACTCCCCTCTATTTACCCAAATGAAATTATCTTTTATTTTAATTTAAATCCTATAAATTCTATGTATATATTCCATAATCATGTATAATGATCCATCAATCCATATTTTTCTGGGATAATTTTTTTTTAAAAGGTTGCCTACTCAATTATTTCCGATAAGAAATATCGATTTTAGTGAACATCCCAAAATAATACCTAATTTAATGTGCACTATAAAATATATTTTAAGACACAATTATTTATATAAAATTAATATTTTTATAATGAAAAAATTCATATTTTTCTTTTGGTTTTATATAAATTGTTATTCCATTTTCTTCTTTAAATACACTTTAATATTTTCCGTAAACCACATTATAATGTTTTAATTATAATTATTTTAAATACTCTTCTTAAATATTATCACATCATTTTGTGATCACTAATCGTGATCTATTATTTTATTCCTTTATTTTCATAAAGCTTTTATGATACACCCATTTATTATTCTTTATGACATGATTATCATACCCAATTCGTTCCAAGGGTAACCCTAATATTTATATCTGATTGATTATGTATGAATAAATATGTGGGGAAAATATTCATTAACATGTTATTATAGTTTAACCTAGATAGTTATCCAATTAATTGGGTATGGTTTAGTCTCATGAGAGGTTGTGTGAAACAATCTTGCTGGTTATTCTTGGTTATTGCTCCATGTGAAATGGTCTTGGTGGTTAGCCATGAATCATGCTCTTATATGTGAAATGAGACTTGAATCATGATAAAGTAATTTTTATATTTCTTACACATGAATATTAATCAATTATTATATTATCCCATGTTATGATTACTTATATTTAATCATTTCCCATGCCTTTTTATATCATTATGTTATGACTTCTAACCCATGTGGTAAGATGTATTATTATGTTTATTGTTATAATGAGCTTTTTAGATCATCCAATTTTTCTTGTTATCCCTAGTTTATCATATTATAATATAAGGTCTCAATTTAAGTTAATATTTTTTTGTGAAGATTCAATAAAATATGTTATCATTTTGGCATCATGATGTTAAATTATGTACCTAATAGCCAAGATACTATAATTTACAATCCTTATCTTGTAATTTGATGTTTAATTGTGCTTAAAATCATGTAATGTTATCTGAATAGCTCTAGGGTTTCTATATTTAATATATAGAAATTTTTAATGAATTACATATTTTAGGGAGATTGTAGGTCGTACGTAAACATGCACGTTGTTTTCGTTATATTTACGTATTAAAAGAATATAAGTAAATAATATATATATATGTAATATCATTAAAGTATAATATATATTTCATATATATTATATAATTTCACTAAAATATTCCTTAATAAATTCGATTTAATATGTGAGTGTACCACATTGTATTGAGATGTCGATAGTCCACAAGTCCACCAAGTTATTGTATATTCCAAAAATGCTAATAATACATGTCTGTTTTATTTTATATTTAAATAAGTATAAATAAATCATAAATATCATATATAACATATAAAAATAGTGTTTTCTTTATAATTACTAATAATTAGAGGTGGTAATGGAAAAATGAACAACATCATTTTGTGAGGTGGTAGCTCACCATACACAAAAAGTGTTTGCTCGTTAACTATTATATGGAAGTGTGTGTAATATTAGGTAGAAACATTAGAATAAAAACATATAATTATATTTATTATACCAAAAACCATATTTAATTACTTAATAATAATTGTTTAGGTGGTAGAGAAGGAAAATAAAATCAAGGATCTTGAGGAAGGAAGTGACTTCTTCTTTGGGTAACTCATCTTGGGTTCCACCACATGGATTCTATAAATTGGATTGTTCCCAAATAGTGGATTCTAAAATGAATGAAGATATGATTTTAAGATATTTTGTTAAGATTTGGATAAGCAAGAGTGGCATGAAAGGTGTGAGGATGTGAGGGGGTTTGGTGACCCTTTATAGTGGAGGACAAGTGTCATTCTTGTAAATATAAAAAGGGAAACATTATTGAAGGGTATCTCTTACATCATGGGAAAAATATTTATACATTTATATAAAATATTAGTATTTGTATAAATATTTACATAAAATGGATTTTGGAAAAGTTTATAGTGTATTTGACCTGTTAATATTATGGTATAACTATTATGTAAAAAAATATTTTCCTCTATCGATGTAATTAAGTTTAAATACATTCAATAATATTTTTGGTAAAAAAATAAATTTAAATTATTATAAATTATAATTTATGATTATATAAAATGTTTAATCCATTTTTACAATTAATATTCACATATGTATCCTAAATTAATTTTAATTTAACCCCGTAGACATGTCACAACAACTTGTTTTTATGCAAAACTATTTTAATGTTTCAAATGAATTCATATCCAATTTTAAGGTTAAATTTGTTTACAATAATCTAACATGGATTAATTGATGTAATATCTATCTAATTTAAGTTCAAAACGAGTTTAAAATATAATTAAAAATTTATAAATTAATAATCTATAATTAAGTTTAGAATTAAAATTCAGTATTTCTAACTATTTATCAAAAAAAAGAATTATTTAAGAACAGAAAATATTCACATAAAGTAAAATTTTATAATATGAATTAAAATATGAATTTTATTTTTTCAAAAGAAATATGAATGTGTAGTGAATTTGGAATAAATGGGTTCTCCATTACAAGTTTGTAAAATTTCCAGTTAGAAATAATTTTGTATCTTTGTGTATAAAATTGGGATTATTATTATATATTTTCTAGAATACACATAAGATGAATGCTAATTATTTTAATAAATATAATATATATATATTTCATTAAAATCATTAATCAAAATTGATTTAATTAATTTATTAAGGTAATACTTGTTTGGAAGAATAAATAAAGTCATTTATCCAAAGGATTACTATATTTTGAAAAAATTGATTTATTTTCACTTATAGTTAATTAATCGCAAAATAATTAATTTTATATACATGTTTAGATCATATTTTCATAATTTAATTAATCATATTAATAACTCCTATTGTAACATAAATTTATTAAATATAATAATATATTAATAAAAATATTAATAGTATATTTTAGTTCGGTAAAACTCAGCCTTGCGTGTAATGAAAGATATTGAGGGAACATAGAATTTTTCTGTAACACAGTCTAAACATATTGTTTCATGTACAACAAATTTAATTTAAGTACTATGTGTAAAAGAATAGTAACATTTTTATGAACATAACTAATTCTAATCATAGTGTTTTTGTATTAAAAATCTATATCTAATGATGAACAATATCAAATAGCATAAATTTATTAGAAAACAATTTCAAAAAATATCATGGGGTTATGTTATACCCACATTAAAATTAATTTCTCTTGAGAAATTAACTATTTTATCAAATTTTTAATACTTGAAAGTTCCAATTATTGAAACCCAATTCATAAAAAAAATACTAAAAATTACTTTAGAATGGGAATGATGATACCATAACGGTTACACTAAGTAATTCATAACTAGGTTTAGTCATAATACAACATAAGTGGAATTCAAAATCATGAAAATGGAAGAGAAATCTAGTCATAATATTATAATGGATATTGATAGAGAAAGAGGTCAGTAGAATGTTAACAATCAAAAATCCATAAGTCCACGATGATCTAGGAGGCTATTTGATTCATCAGAAAAGATGGTACATGGATAACCTTTTTGATAACATCTTATCCATAGAGTTAATGAATTTTAGTGAATATGGATACTTACTTGAGTCAGTATAATCTCAAACTCTGTTATTCCTTGATCAATATCCAATTTATCTCTTATTCTATGAAATGAAGGTGAATTTTTCATTCATAATGCATTAGCAGTTTATGAGGCTCATAAAGAGAATGATAGGTCATTCAATCTATCTATACATTAAAAAATGGTTAGAAGAATATTTCATATCTTCATATAGGGAATTGAAACATTAATATCTAAAACCTTATCCCATGATTAATTTAATCCATTTCATAAATGTTTAACCATTCAAGCCTTATAAAATATTATTTACCCTTTATTCCATAAATAAACTCTTATCAGATACCAAAAAAACATTTTCAATGGAAACTTGGGTCTATCCTTGTATGAACAGAATATAATTCATTATTTTATTATATTATAATCATTTTATATGGATATAATCACAAGAAATTTCAACCATAGAAGAAAAATAATATTTCCATAGGTATTATTAATAAAATTCAATCATGAACATCCCAACTAGGGGGGAGATAAGTGTTTCCAAATTTTCATGATTCACTTCATCCACTGTGATTTCATAGGATTTACCTTTTTCCTTTTTTCCTTTGAGTTTTTTTTGTGAAATATCATCCATATTAGCCATTAGAATAAGGAATTGATTCAAATAATTCCCAAACACATTTTATTTGAAAATCTTGATTGTGGTTGGTGCATTAGTTTGAATCCACTTCTCCTCTATTACATTGACAATACCATTTATAATATTTTTACGTTCATGGATATTATAGTTTTCATTTACACATTTAAAGAACATCCCAGTTTCATTCAAGTAATTCCCTTGATGATTCTTCCAGCATTCATGGAACATAGATGTCTGTAATTTCTTTCCACCATTTGATTTTTCATGATACCCATCCATCCTTTTCAAATAAAACAAAAAATAATGGTGAGAATGTCCAATTTCCATTTCTAACATCAGTTCACATTTAATTAATTCTTCGTAACTACTAAATTCTCTTTCAAATGATTTGTTTTAGGCCACCAAAAAATGGATCAATTTTTCATTTATGGTTGATAATCAATGAGAAGCATACCTTGTAAGTCTTGTAAATTTTTCTCCATAGGTACCAATAGAATTAACAACCTTTTAATTCAACTCAGGGAATTATTTATACATAATTTTTTAGAATATGATGGATTTTGTTTCAGAAAAGTATCCCCTTAAATTCATCCAATTCTATAGTTTCTATTTTTTTGTTATCTCTTAGTCTTAATAAGATTCCATTACTGATCCACTTCACCTTGCAAATGATAAGAAATAAAAATCACTTTTTTATTCTCAAAACATTTAATAATGGAAAATATTTTATCCATGGTATAGATCCATTTCTCAGAAATTAGTGGATCAATTGAACCCCTAAAAGATAGTGGACATTGACTCCTGAAGGAATAAACAAAAAATTTTAACCTACATTTCTCATTTGGACATTCATCATGATACATATCAGGGTAAATTTGTTGGATAATATAAGAAATACTTTTTATTAGAGGTCCCATTTCATTTGGTTTCTCTGTAGGACAATCATTTTATTTTCCATTGAATTCAACATTGAAATAGTTTGATTAGGTTTCAACCATTCAAAAAAACGTATAAGAATATAGTGATAATCACATATCATAACTGAAAACCCCATAATCCTAAAAATTACTTTTATGATGTATAAAACATAACACCTAATCTTTTAATCTAAAACACCATAGAATTATCCTTAGAGACATCCCTAGATGCATCCTTATAAATATCCCTTGGGATCTTGTTAATGTTTTATCATCCTAGTATCCAAAGGATGACTAAACCTTCCTTTTGACACCAACAATATTGACCTGTCTCAACATAAAGGAGTATCACATTATTTAAGATGAATATTTACCACATTATAAAAATAAAATCCTGAATATTGTAATAGTTTGGTGACGTTTGAAATAATGAACAAAATATTCTAACTTAGAAAGAGATAATCATTTTTTATCAAAAAGATTTTCCCCTTTGTTACTTTAACTTATAAAATTTCATCATAACATGAGGAAAAGAAAAACGATAAATGGGTGAGCTGAGATGCTCAGTAAGGGTAAAAAAGAGGGATATATAAGCATAACATGTACATAATTCTATGTGAACAAGATATAAACATTATAATATCATTACCTGAAGATATGATGTTATTAATATTTTCATGACATATTATATTCTCTCTTTACTGATTTTATATGAAATGTGCATAATTTGTGTGAAATATTAATGTTTAAATATTAAGTATAATTTTTGAGAATTTTTAGAAGTAGTCCAATTGAGTCAGTTTAATGTTTTAATAATAAGTATCTCTATACTGAACCAAATTGAGTGGTTCTTTTTCTATGATTCTAATTTCAATATACAACATTTCATTAGAAGTTACCATGAGCCAATTCTGCCATTTGAAGGGTCATATGGTCCTCACAAACAAGACCAAAGAATCTGTGAACAAACTGGACCAGCCTTGAAGATTGATTTACTGGGCTCAATCCAGAAGTCCAAAAATAATAACTCTCCACAATAATTCTGGGGACACTACATGTCATCTTGGATAAAACTTTCATGGCCCAAATCTAAGTACAAGGGGCCCAAATGAAGCTTTGACGTTCAGCCCACCATTCTGGACGAGAATTAAAATCAGTATAGTATGCATGACATATCTCCTGATGTATGCATCAAATCGAGCTGAGGTTTTTCAGCGTGAAAGCGGAGATATAGGTGGACGACTTTGTTGAAGAAACCATTCGGATTTAAAGGCATCGTCATATTTAAAAACCCTTTCACATTCTGGACTTCAAAAAGACTGGATTGAAATGGACAGTTTTACTTTTTTTAATCAACCAGCCATTACATTTGATCCTTATATCCAAATGACTCCAGCTTTTGAGAGTAGTCGGAAAACATCATTATCTGCAACTTGTAAAGAGAATATTGCTCATGATTCGGCTGTCTTGATGTCCATATATGTGAGCCAAGTGGAGGGGTATTTCTGGAATGTAAACTGTCCACCACCTTGGGCGATAAATACATCCCCTCCTCTCCATTCAAAAGGGTTGGCATTTCAGAAGAGAGGAGAACATATTGGCAGGACCCAAGCCTTACCAAAGGCTTGGGAGGACCTTCCATACTCAAATTTTCACTTGAGAGACCTTTCCTCCTCCCTTTGTTTTCACATACATTTGTGTTCTTCATTTTTGAAATTTTGTAAGTCCTTTCTTTTGTAATTCTGTTTTAATGCAAGTTTATTCTTCAATATCTATTATTCTCCACCACCTTCTGTATTTTAATATTAATGTTCTTAAAATAGTTGAAATTCAGTTAAATATCCTTCCCTTATTTTGCTTCCACATTCAATCAAGATATCTGTTTTTAATTATCATCATTGTTCGTGTGTGTGAGTTTGACGTACCACTTTTTCTAATCCCTTTATTTTTCTTCTATTCTTAATTTATCATCATAATTATTATAACCAGAATATTAAACACCCAAATGGATGAGTAAATATCTCATTGGGGTGAGTCAAAATTTAGGGATGTTAAGTGATTGAGAGTATTTTCTCAATGAGTATTCGTTAATTTAACATTGTGTATGTTGGACTTAATATGTTAGGTATTAATGACATATTTTGTTTAGCATGTGGTTTCCATGGATTATTGGAATCCTAAATACACTACCATAAACAATTACTGATTTATTTTAGAATCCTAGGTAAGTTAAGGCTTGTATTGAAGCTTTAACACTTAGGAATTCTAATCGACGTCAACTTGTGAAGTGGGTGTTAATTTAAATGCAATATAAAGCAAATCTCAATGATTTCACAAGCTTAACTCCCTAATAATGAAATCACCCCAATCATTATAAATTTCTTAAATCAATCATAATAAATTAGTCATTTCAATTAAGCTCTGCAATCAAAACCCCCCAATCAGAATACAGTCAACTAAAAACAAATGAATATTTCAAAGTATCATCGCCGAGGATTCGACCCGAGTGTTGCTATACACATTAGTAGAGCACTGGAACTTTGACTGGTCGATAGGCGACAATCGCCTGTGCATTTCAAATGGCGCCATTTTCGGGGATGGTGCTTTAAGTAGGCATTAGTTTCTGGTTATTGTCAAAAAAAGCAAAAAATAACAAACTTTAAAAAAAATTGAAAAAAAATCACAAAGAAAAACCCATCTTCCTCTTAAAAATCATAAATTGAAAAAAATACAAAGAAAACCCCGTATTCCACTTAAAAATCATAAACTGAAATGAAAATACAAAGAAAAACTCATCTTCCTCTTTCTTCCAAAATCTCTCTGAATGCCCCGTAGCCTTCCAAACAATCCCTCGGATTTGTTTGACCCTGAAATTGAGCGAACACTTCGCCAACTTAGGAGGAACATAAGAGATAATCAAATCATTCAAGAACCAGTCCTCATCTAACCAGTTGAATTTGAAATGGCCAATCATAGGGAACAAACCCTTAATGAACTCGCTTCCCCTGACATGAATTACCAACCTCTTTGTATTCAATATCCAAACATAGAGGCTGACTTCGAACTCAAATCGGGTTTGATTCATCTTCTTCCTCATTTCCACAGGCTAGCCAGTGAGGATCCACATCTCCACCTTAAAGAGTTCCAAGTAGTGTGCTCTACCATTAAGCCTCAAGGGGTTTCTGAGGAACAAATCAAACTTCGAGCATTCCATTTCTCCCTAGCTGACACTGCTAATTCATGGCTCTACTACCTCCCTCCTGGTTCCATAACTACATAGAATGACATGAAGTGACTCTTCTCAGAGAAATTCTTTCCTACTTCTCGTACTGCTTCTATCTGAAAGGAAATAAGTGGTATACATCAATTCCCAAGTGAATCACTCCATGAGAGCTGGGAGAGGTTCAAAAATCTTGTGGCAACCTGCCCACACCACCAAATCCCTGACCAACTCTTGATCCAATACTTCTATGAGGGGTTATTGGCTATGGAGCGAACTCTCAGAGATGCTGCAAGTGGCGATGCTCTTGTTGATAAAACTCCTGTAGCAGCAAGAGATCTTATAAGTAACATGGGAGAAAACACACAACAATTCCATACTCAAGGTCATTATCAAGTCAAACAAGCCCAAGATAATCAATCAATTGAGCCGAACAAGATGACTGAGTGGATGAGTGAACTTACAGGTCTTCTGAGAGAGCTAGTTGTGGCCACCAAATCCTGAACATCGTCTTCTCCACAATCAATGTTTCCTGGACCTGTCAAAAACTGTGGAATCTGCAACTCTCCATCTCATCCAGCTGACACATGTCCACAACTTCAAGAGGATCAACCCAATTCATCTGGACCAATGGAGCTCAATGCAGCATATGCTCAGCGGAACACCAATCCTCAACTATCAGGTCAGTTTGATAGACACTTCAACCAACCTCACTCTGAGCCCTTCTCTTCTTCATATAACCAAGGCCTGAGGTATGGTAATCCCATCTCTCATCCCCCTCAATTACCTCCTCAAAACCCAAACCAATTCCAATATGGTCAAGGTGGTGTTAACTTCCATCAACCTTATCCTTTTGTTCCTCAACCTCAAAGGAACAATCCTCCTCTTGGATTCCAATATCCTAGTGAGCCTTCCCAATTCCCAAACCAATTCAATCGATTTTCCAAGAACCAAAATCAAGGAAATCACAATCTGGGAAAAGCCTCTTCTTCTAAGAAACCATGGGAAAGTGCTCTTGAAGATCTTGCCTCCTTCACCTGTTCTAGCCTTAAAAACACTGAAACTCAAATAGGTCAACTTGCATCCCACCTGATCCAGCAACAACAATCAAATTCTTCCCAACTCCCATCTCAACCATTACCCAACCCCAAGGGTAATGTAAGTGAAATTTCACTTAGATCGGGAAAGAAAATTGCTATGCCTCAAGATAAATCCTCAAAACCTCCTTTGAATGTTGACCTAGAAAATGAAAAGAAAAAGAAAATTGAAATGGAATCTAAATCCATTCCATCACCTCCTTCCATTCCACTTAGGAATCCAATTACTTTTCCTTAAGCTGTTTCTAAACCAAGGAAGTCCTTTGAACCTGATCCTGAAATGCTCGACATGTTTAGACGTGTTGAAGTCAAAATTCCTCTCTTAGATGCCATCAAAAAAATTCCTAAGTATGCCAAGTTTCTCAAGGAGTTGTGTACCCACAAGAGGCAACTCAGGACCTTTGAAAATGTTTCCACCCAGTAGTCCATACCTATTAAGTGAAAAGATCCAGGGACCTTTACAGTCCCATGCCAAATTGGAAGTTCCAACTTTGATGATGCACTCATAGACCTAGGAGCCTCAATTATTGTCATGCCCAAATCCATATTCTCCAACCTTGTTCTAGGTCCCTTACATCCAACAGGTGTTGTCATTTAGTTATCCAATCGAAGCACAGCCAGTCCTGAGGGAATAATTGAGGATGTCCTTGTCCTAGTCAATGATCTTATCTTCCCTGCTGATTTCTATGTTCTTGACATGGAAGTTGAGACGAACTCTTCTCGGTCTCCCCTAATTCTAGGAAGTCCATTCCTTATGACATCTAAAACCAAAATTGATGTCCATGCTGGCATCTTATCCATGGAATTTGGCGACCAAATGGTCAAGATCAATATTTTTCAATCCATGCGATACCCATTAGAGAATCAATCTGTATTCTCTATCCAATCTTCTGAAACTCCCTCTGAGAGTGTATTGAATCCTAATCCATCATGTTCTTCATGTTCTACTAATAGAGGAGTTTTTGAATATTGCATCCTCATTAACCAAGTGATTAATGGAGAAGTTGATGTTGACATTACAAATGCAAACTCCATTGATCTAAAGGATCTTGAAAACTCTTTGGAATCTCATCTCACCTCTGACCTTCAATGCTCCAACATGGATGATAATAAAGAAAATGAACTAGAATGCTCATTTGTTGATTCAGATCAGATTATCCCACATTCATCCTTTCCAATCCATGATTCTGAAAATTCTGTTATATGTGAAGTGAACCCTGAACCAATGTGTTTATATTGTCATGATGGTAGTGATGTGTATGATATTTGTACCCTAATTAATAATTTGATCACTGGTGAGGTTGAAATTGACCATTATTTGGCAAACAACATTGAAATAAAGGATATTGAAAATTTTATTCAGTCATATGACTCCATTGATCCTCATTACTCTACATCGGTAATTGATGAGATAAATGAGTCAAAAACAATTGGGATCTCATACTCGGCTTTTGTGTTATCTGATCATTACATAAATGAACCATCATAATTGAGCCATCTTCCATAATTTCCAAGAATAGAAAACCATCTCTTTGTGGATAAAATCATTCCTCGGGTTGAAGACCAAAGTGAGGATAGAAATATTCTCTTTCCAACCCCATTTAATTGCAAGCACACCAACAAGAATGGGAATAAATTATCCAATGAATCATCAGGCCTCCCGAAGAAAAAGTTTTTCTGGAAGCACACTAGAGTTGAGAAAATACGATGGCCACCGTCAGACTATGGGTAGTCCACTGCAATTGACCAGCTATAGACAAATAAATGCAGTGCTTCTTGGGAGGAAACCCATGTTTTCTTTTACTTTTGTGAAATTTCAATTTCTTTTTAGTTTTTCATTATATGAATAATGATTTTTCTTTTTCAGGTAACTTCCCATGGTCCTGGATCAACATTGACTTTCATTGGATCCCCAACATCTGTACTCGACCCACCACTATATGGAGATGGCGACCCACCAAATCCAAACCAGGGGCACCTCTTTACCTATAACTCTCTCTCTATCTCTTCATCTCTCTACCTATTTCTTCTTCTTCTTCTTCTCTCCTTTATTTTTTTACCACTTTTTTTTCAAACCCTTTTTATCTCTTTCCATCTTGTGAGGGTGTGTATTATAAAAAAATCATTAAAAACTAAAAAAAAAACCAAAAAACACCATCACTTAAAAAAATAAAAAAAAGAGTCATGCTTACTCCCCATCAAGTTTTGAAATTTTCTCTAACCATTTTGGGGAGTTAATAGACATGTTTTCATCTCAAAAATTTTGTATTTTCATTATGACTTTGGATAAAGAATTTTGTGTCAAACCAAACACATTTTGAATGCTCAATTTTTGGATTTGGAAAATGGTTTTCCCAAACCGTGAGAACAAAAGCTTGCTTTCATGCCAAGGCCACCTATGGCCATCTATTCAAAATTTGTGTTTTTCACCGCCATTTGTGAGTCTTGAGTTTGTGGACCTTTGAGCTGAATTTCCTGCCTTATTGTGCATTAATATGATAGAGGTATTTTCTGAACCACAAGAGAATCACAATAGCCAAATAGACTCCCATTTCCCTTACATTAATCCTACTTTTGAAAGCCCCTTCAAGCATATGAAAACATTTTCTTTGATAGCCACATTACAGGCCCAATATCTTATCCCACCCAATATCAACATGGATTTTCATTGCATAGGTTTTTGAAATTTAAGTGTGTGGGGGAATGGATTTTATTTTTGGGTATCATTTCCTTACTTTCTGGTGTGTTATCATATGCTTGAGGGCAAGCATTGATTTTAGTGTGGGGTGATGTTGTCATTCAGTGGTATTTTGGAATGTATTATACAAATGATATTGAAAAGTGTTCAAAAAAATTTGAAAAATAATCAAAATCAAAAAAAAATCAAAAAAAAATGAAAAAAATGGGTTGTGTCTTGGGTATGTCAAAAATCACTCTTCCTCAACCTTTGATCTTATTGTAACTATAACAATTAGTGTCGTGAGGAGATCAAACATTGGTTGGGATATGAGTGTGAGATCTGTTTCAAGGTCAACTTTCGAAAAAACAAAAAAAAGGAAAAGAAAAAAAATAGCACTTGCATTATATTCTTATTAGGAGAAGTTTTTTGTTTTGTAAATATTCTATCTTCTCATTACCTTCATATTTTCTTCCTCTATTGTGTCTTTCTTCACACAATCATTCCCTTGTAAATATGTGTTTTCATTTCCTTCCATGTTTCGTTTCAAAAAAATGTGCATTTTATTTTCTATGTTGGTATTTTAACCCTCTTCTTCTCTCTCTTGGAAATTATATTCCTACCGTCCCATAGCCACAGAAAACCCCCATTAAAAAGACCACTTGATTATTGTTCACTTTGGATAGGGATTGTAAGCTGAGATCTCTTTTCAAACTCTAAGATTTTCACTTTTGGTTGGTGAAAGAGTGAACCCACACAAATAAATTTTATCATCTTGAGAGGTGTGAGTTTTGAGTGTCCACAATTTCCATTTCTAAATTTGAGCATGAAAAAATGAATTAGTTTTAGAACATTGTTTCTATAAAAACTTGTGGTGGATTTCAAAATGGATGAGTGAAATGGTCTAAACCTCCCCTGATTGGAGAAAACAAAATTTCAAAATCTGTTGGTGAGTAAAAATGATTTTTTCATGTTTTTTATATTTATTGCACATGAGAACATGCACAAAACTATGTGTGGGGGAGTTGATGTTATTAATATTTTCATGACTTATTATATTCCCTCTTTACTGATTTTATATGAAATGTGCATAATTTGGGTGAAATATTAATGTTTTAATATTAAGTATAATTTTTGAGTATTTTTAGAAGTAGTCCAATTGAATTAGTTTAATGTTTTAATAATAAGTATCACTATACTGATCCAAATTGTGTGGTTCTTGTTTTTTAGGACTCTACTTTCAATATAAAACATTTCATTAGAAGGTACCATGTGCCAATTCTGCCATTTGAATGGCCATATGGTCCTCACAAACAAGACCAAAGAATCTGTGAACAAACTGGACCAGCCTGGAAGATTGATTTATTGGGCTCAATACATAAGTCCAAAAACATTTACTCTCCCCAATAATTTGGGGGACACTTACATGTCATCTTGGATAAAAATTTCAAGGCCCAAATCTAAGTACAAGGGTCCCAAATGAAGCTTTGAAGTCCAGCCCACCATTCTGGCCGAGAATTAAAATCAGTATAGTATGCATGACATATCTCATGATGTATAAATAACATCGAGCTGAGGTTTTTCAGTGTGATAGAGGAGATATAGTTGGCCGACTTTGTTGAATAAACCATTCATATTTGAAGGCATTTTCATATTCAAAAACCCTTTCACATTATGGACTTCAAAAAGACTGGATTGAAATGGACAGTTTTACTTTGTTTAATAAATCGGCCATTACTTTTGATCCTTAATTCCCAATGACTCCAACTTTTGAGAGTAGTCGGAAAAATGTAATATCTACAACATTGAAGAAGAAGATTGCTCGAGATTCGTCAGTCTTGATGTCCATATCTGCAATCCAAGTGGAGTGGTATTTCTGAAATGTAAACAGTCCACCACCTTGGGCTATAAATACATCCCCTCCTCTCCATTCAAAAGGGTTGGCATTTCAGAAGAGAGGAGAACATATTGGAACGACCACAGACGTTCCAAAGGATTGGGAGGACCTTCCATACTCACGTTTTCACTTGAGATACATTTCCTCCTCTCTTTGTTTTCACTTACTTTTGTGTTCTTCATTTTTGTAATTTTGTAAGTCCTTTCTTTTGTAATTCTGTTTTAATGCAAGTTTCTTCTTCAATATCTCTTATTCTCCTCCACCTTTTGTATTTTAATATTAATGTTCTTAAAATAGTTTAAATTCAGTTAAATATCCTTCCCTTATTTTTCTTCCACAATCAATCAAAAATCTGTTTTTAATTATCATCATTGTTTGTGTGTGTGTGTTCGACGTACCACTCTTTTCTAATCGCTTTCTTTTTCTTCTATTCTTAATTTATCATCATATTTATTATAACCATAATATTAAACACCCAAATGGATGAGTAAATAACTCATTGGGGTCAGTCAAAATTTAGGGATGTTAAGTGATTGAGAGTATTTGCTCGATGAGTATTCGTTAATTTAACATTGTGTATGTTGGACTTAATATGTCATGGAGTAATGACATATTTTGTTTAGCATGTGGTTTACATGGATTATTGGAACCATAAATACACTACCATAAACAAGTACTGATTGATTTTAGAATCCTAGTTAAGTTAAGGCTTGGATTAAAGCTTTAACACTTAGGAATTCTAATCGACGTCAACTTGTGGAGTGGGTGTTATTTTAAATGCAATATAAAGCAATGCTCAAGGATTTCACAAGCTTAACTCCCTAATAATGAACTCACCCCAATAATTATCAATTTCTTAAATCAATCATAATAAATTAGTCATTTTAATTAAGCTCTGCAATCAAAACCCCCCAATCAGAATACAGTCAACTAAAAACAAACGACTATTTCAAAGTATCATCGCCGAGGATTCGACCCGAGTGCTGCTATACACATTAGAAGAGCACCAGAACTTTGACCGGTCGATAGGCGACAATCAGCCTTGCGTTTCAAGATCATAATCAAGATTGATTGTATAAGGATTTACAGTTCATATGATAAGAATCATTATGGTGATAAATCGTTATATATCAATCGAAAACCATAAGATCATGTCATATATGTGTGGAACCATTATAAATATAGAAAACCCTTTTATGTGTTAAGGTTAGCTACCAAGACCATCAAAATAGCAGATCATAACACACATGTTTCCAATCTTTAGATCACAACACATTTGTTTCCCAAGTGGATTAGGACACACCTATTTCAAATAGTAAACTGGCACAAAACGTTTTTCCATATTGGATCAGGACACACTTGTTTCCTATTTTGTATGTCAATATACCTATTTCCCATTTTGGATCAAGACATACATGTTTCCCCTAATAGATCAAGCTTGTTAAATTGTTTACCATAATTATCTCATGATATATAAATCATTACACAATTAATTAGAGGGTTTTATAGTTCCCACCCATCAAATAATAAAACAATACATACATGTTCAAAAATATATTAAATCGTTCATCACAAGATTACCCATAAAAGGAGAAGGGATTTATAAACTTAATATCATAACCCATGAAATGAAATGGGTACTATAAAATTGTCATCATATCATAACATGTTGAAAAGTGATAGGTTTCATAATCATTTCATCAAAGCACAACCCATTTAAAGAATCAAGTTTCATAATAATATAACATGTGGAATATAAATATATTCTATAAAAAAATACTATCAAATTATAAACTATTCATGAACAAATATAAAGTCTATTAAAACATAGAAAATACTCAAAATAGTTTTCTTAAAAGAAAAAATTTAATAAATTTAATAAATTTATTTATGAAAATAGCTTTCTTGTTTTGAAAAACTATTTTTAAACATAAATATTTTGACAACATTTGTCCTTTAAAAATAACCTTAAAAATATATTGACAAATATTTGAAAACCATATAATAATTTTTCTAAAAAACCATTTTTCTTTCAGAAAAAATTTAAATAAAAGAATATTCAAAATAATATAATAAATTTTATTTTATAAATAACCTAGTAATATTTCAAATGAATCTTTATAGAAATGAAAACTGGTAAATCCATACATTCCAAACGTTCCTTTTTCACCGTAAGTTTTTTAAAAAATATTCCTTGATCAAAAAATGAAAATAAGATTACTTTTTAAAAAACTTTTTAAAAGGTAAAACATAGGTAAAAATATATATTAAATATCATAAGATAATATTATATCATTTTTTTATAACATTTATAGAATACATGGTTTTTAGGGAACATAAATTAGCGACTGAAGATGAAGATAATGTCAGATTTTCATCACATTCTTAATTATATTAAGTACTAATAACAAGAATAATAATACAAATACTTAAATATATCATGAATATCCATATGAAGATAAAATTTATGAGAATTATTGAAATATGGATCACAATATTTCATCAATAAAAGCATAATCATAATCAATCCAGATAAATAATTTGATATTTGCAATAAACTGATACTCCTTATTATCTTTTAATCATACTCACTATGAAAGAAAATGAAATTATATTAAGCATAAAATACAATTTAAATAATTAGATTAATGTTATAACATACCAAATGGATTTTTGTACACTTCCTAGAAGAATATAGTTTCATAACATGGCATGTGCCTCAATGAAGGAAAATTGAGACAAATAACATTTCTGATTTGGTAACTTTTAAAACATAAACCGCATGAAATAAAAATCTTAAAATGGATTTTTGAATATCCATAAAATTGAGTATAATAATCATAGAATACATACATGGGAAGTATAAACAACACATATAAGAAATAGGATGCGAACATAGCTTGTGTCTCTTAGAAAATTAAAGCGAGACAAGATAACCCTTACCTTTTGTGTTGACTATCGACGTACTCATACAAAAATTAAGTATAATAAATATAATTAAATTATACATATATTAATGATTTATATTCTTATATCTAATACCATAAATTATTTTTATATAGATTTATATTAACCATTTATTAACAACTCCATGTTAATGTTAAGTTTCGGGTAATATCTTCTCTTTTTTCGTAAATGTTTTGACTTTTTATTCTTGATCGTATAATATAGATCATGATTTACTTTTTAAAATAATATAATACATTATATAAATGTCATATATATTTCATATATATTTATTTATAATAATCTATAAAATATATAAATACAAAATGGAATACATTGTTCATGGATACAGTAGCTTGTACATATGTATGAACAATGTTCTCAATATATTAACATATTGAAAGAAATAATGTAAATGAAATATATATATATATATATATAATATAATTATATTATAAATATTTTTTCATATATAGCATATAATTTTACAAAAACAATCATTAATACATTCCATGTAATGAGTGAATGAATCACAATCGCATTGAAGAGTAGTGAACCACATGTCGACAAACGAAGTTATCGTATTTATAAAAAATAGATTCAAAGAAGTTTTTTTTGAAAAAGATGGATTCATTAATGATGAAGATCAACAGATATACAAACTCGAAGCCATGTAGGGAAATGGTCCAACTAGAGCTGGTTTCCATCAAAGGGGCCAAAGGCCACTAGCTGATGGGCATCATTGTTTCCTTCCCTTTTGGTGAAGGAGAAGGTGCAGCATGCAAAGTCATGAACCACATTTTAATATTAACCATTTATTAAAAAAATCCATCTTAATGTTATGTTTTGAGTAATAACATCGTTTTTTGTACATGTTTTTACTTTTTATTATTGATCATATAATATAGATCATGATTTAAATAATTAAATAATGTAAGACATGATATAAATGTCATATATATTTATTATATATTTATTTATAAAAATCTATAAAATATATAATTACAAAATAGAATACATTATATATGGATACAGTTGGTTATACATACGTATGAACACTGTTTTCAATACATTACCATATTGAAAGAAATAATGTAAATGAAATATATATATATATATATATATATAATATCATTATATTAGAATTATTTTTTCATATATGGCATATAATTTTACAAAAACCATCATTAATATATTCCATGTAATTAGTGAATGAATCAAAATCGCATTGAGGATTAGTGAACCCCATGTCGACAAACGAAGTTATCATATTTATAAAAAATAGATTGAATGATTTTTTTTTGAAAAAAGAAGGATTCATTAATGATGAAAATCAGCAGACATACAAACATGAAGCCATGTCGGGAAATGGTCCAGCCAGAGCTCATTGCCATCTAAGGGGCCAGAGGCCGCCAGCTGATGGGCAACATTGTTTCCTTCCCTTTTGGTGATGGAGAATGTGCAGCATGCAAAGTCGTGATAGAGGGAAGGGATTCTCTTGATAAGGGAGCTAAATGACTGGAGTCCGCCTTCATTTTTGTTGATAGCATTGATAATGACGTGGCAGTGTGATTCGGGGATGATATTATCCCATCAATGATCTTTAGAGAGTATCATACCGGCGAGGATGGATGAAGCCTCGGAAACCGCAGACTCCCAAAACACATGGTGTGATTCATGCCTGGCTGCAATGATTTGACCCTGATGATCCTAGGCCAGAAGGCCGATGGAAACGTGTCCATTTGTTGGAAGAGACACATCCACATTAATCTTCAGAAAACCATCCATCGACGGGAACCAAGGGGAGGAAATGTAAGGGGCTCCAAAGGTCTTTTGTTTTCCATTGTGATGTTGCTAGCCCTCATTCCATGATGAGGCCTGGTCATCCCAGAAATCGGGTGGTTTTTGGTCGTTGTTGAAAACTGCATCGTTGCGACAGACCCAAATAATACAGGTCAGGGTTCAAAGCAAGCTCACTTTCCTCGATGAGAGAGTGGAGCACCATCACGTCAAGATAGAGGGGAGGTCAGAGGACATGGAAAAAAAGCATTAGAATCAGAGTCCCATTTATTCTAAATTTCTGTAGCCCCTGGGAAATGAATGATGGCTTGAAAGGGGGATTCTAGGACGTTTGGGCAGAAGGGGCAGCAATCGTCATTGGAAATGTGTCAGAACACGAAAGGTTTATTGTAGAGAGGGTTCCCATGCATACCTACCACCAGAAGTGACTAATCTTGGAGGGTGGGACGTTATGTTTCCAATGTGATTTCCAAGTCCCCCCATCTGGGTCCGCTGATTGAGATCCAATGGCGAGCCAATAGCCGGACATCACCGTGTACTCTCCCGAGGGGTCATTGGTCCAGAAGAGATGGTCGGGGCACACGTCTGGGACCCATGGGTACTCCGGATAATTCTTCTGTCATGTTCGTTGAACCAAGAACTGATCGTTTCCAAACACCACCTTGATCCCTGAACAGAGAAGAGGCACCTGACTGTGGCATCCTCAAAACCTGGTTGGGCCGAGGAGGATGCCCGCTGACCATCCTTATCAATCAGTCATGGATCGGTCCAGATTTTTACAGTTGATCCATTTCCAATCCTCCAGCCCAACCCTTTTTCCAGGAGACAACGTGCACCCCAAATGCTTCTCCAGAGGAAGCTAGGATGGGGGCCAAGAGAGGATTCAGGGAATTCTTGATGGAGAAAGTATTTAGCTCGGAGAACCCATGCACAAAGAGAAGATGGATGGTTAATAAGGCACCAAACTTGCTTCTCCAGAAGTGCGTCATTGAAGTAAAGGAGGTATCGAAATCCGAATCCTCCATATGATTTGGGAGAGCATAGTTTCTCCCAATCCATCCAGTGGGTACGATTCCTTCCATTATGCTTTCCCCCCTAGAATTTGGATGTACGTGCATGGATATGGTTGACCACAATATATGGGATCTTAAACATAGACATAAAATAGTTGGGGATGGATTGGAGGGTTCTTTTAATGAGTGTCTCCTTGCCGGCCTTGGAAATGTTTTAGGGGTCCAGCCTTGAATTTTTTTCTCGATCCTATCCAGTAAGGATGAAAAGATTTCTTTTTTGGAGCGGCCAATCACCATGGGTATCTTTAGATACATCTGTTGTTTCTCTACCATAAGAATGTATGCATTTGCACAGATTTATTCTTTCTCAAATAGACTCACCCCTGTGCTGAAAGAGATTTCTGACTTTCCATGGTTGATTAACTGTCCAGATGCCCTCTCATACTGATGGATCACATGACTGATCGTCTGGAATTCATTATTGGTTTCTCTAGAGAAGGGAAGGCAGTCATTGGCAAAGAAAAGATGTTAAACCGGCAGGATTCCATGGAACACCCTTGACCCATGGATAGTATTAGAGGATGCCGCTCTAAAAATAAGGTTATAAAAAACATCATCCACCAGGATAAAGAGGAAAGGGGAGAGAGGATCTCCTTGGCGAATTCCTCGGGTTGGGGCGAAGCCTCGGGTGAGAGCCCCGTTGACATTGATTTGTAAGGATACAGACATGACACAGTGCATGACCATATTTGTCCATTTAGGAGAGAAGCCCATTTTCATCATCACGACTTTGTGGAAATGTCATTCCACTCTATCGTAGGACTTGGTAATATCAAGATTCCTGGCCATGATACCTCTTTTCGCGGTGGAGCGTGTTTTCATAGAATCGAACACTTCATGGGCCACAATTACGATATCTGTGATCAGCCTCTTTTCCATGAAGGTGATCTAGTTTTCAGAAATGATATAGGGTAACAAAATTCTTAGCCGATTAACTAAGATCTTTGAAAATTTCTTATATGAGACATTGCCGAGGCCGATCGGTCTTAAATATTTGATCGCAAGTGGTTTTTTAATTTTGGGAATGAGGATGAGGATACTTTCATTGATGTCGGAGATACTTGTTTTCCCAGGCTCGATATTCTTCATCAGGATGCAGATTTCGGGACCAATAATGTGCCAATATTGTTTATAGAAAAGGGCATGGAAGTCGTCCGGGACCCGGGCCTTAGTAGGATGAATATGCTTCAGGTCCCGATGTATCTCATCATCTGTCACATCTTTGGAAATCTCCGGATTGATCTCTCCAGTGATCATAGGTCTGATGCAATCTTACACTTCAGTTGAAATGTATGGAGTTCTAGTAGTGAAGAGGTTTTGAATGAAACATAACAAAGGCTTCTTGGATGAGGAAGGATGTAACCACTTTTTGGGTAACACCTCATGGTTTTCACAAAAAAGATCCGTTGGCTGGATTTATTCCAAAACGAAGGATTATAAGAATATAGTAGGTATTTTGTGAGGATATTTATTTAAGGATTTTCCAAGCCAATGTGTTTTGAGAGGTGAAAGGAAGTTAATGTGGTTAGTGCTCTTTTATAATGGAGGAGGATTGGTATTCTTGTTAATAGAAAAATGTAAACACTATTGAGAGTTCTCTCTAATATCTCATGAGTCAAATAATTGATAAAATTAAATAAAATAGGGTAATGGGTCTTAATATGTCAATAAAGTGGATTTTGGACTTGTTTATAGGATATTTGGCCTCTTAATATTAACAATAAATCATTATTCATACTAATTTTTACCTTAATTAATGTATTTAATTTTAATTACATTTAGTAAAAATTTTGGTCAAAAAAGAGAGATAAATTATTAGGTATTATAAATTTTATTGTTTCCAAATTTATAATCCATTTTTCAAAATTATAATATTTTATTTGGTGAAAATTAATTTAAATTTAATCCCTCAAATGTGTCGCGACAAAGGGTTTTTAAGTAAAAATGTTTAAAAGATTAAAATGATTTCATATCCAGTTTCAATGTGAAATTGGTTAAAATAACCTAAATTTGACTAATATGTTAAAAATGTATCTAAATATAATTAAAAACCAATTTAATATATAATTTAACTATTAAAAAACTAGATGAAAATGTTTTTTAATTAAAATTCATTATTTTTTTCTATTCATCCAAAAATGAAATATTTTAGAAAAACACCAAAAATTATCCCATAGTTATGTTTGATGTTATTTATTCACATATGAATTTTATTTTATAAAATAAAAATTAAAAAAGGGTTAAAATCTACATTTTATATGGGTTATCCATTAAACGTAAGTAAAATTACCTTTTTGAAAAAAAAATATGTATCTTTTTTCTTAAATTTGGTTTTATTCTAATCCATTGCCTAGAATAAAAATAAGATATAATTTAATTATATAAATGAATATAATATATATATATAGGTATATAAATAATTTATCTAATTTGGTTTAATTTATTTATTATGGTAAAAATTGTTTGATTTCATAAATATAGTTTTCTAACTAAAAGTATGCCTATATTTTCAAAAAGGGTTTTATTTTCATTTCATGTAAATTAGTCACAAAATTAATTAATATTCAAAAAATGGTTAGATGATATTTTTATAATTTAATTATTCATATTCATAACATCCATTAAAAATACTAGATTATAATTATAATAATATTTTAATAACAATATTATTAGTATATTGTATTTCGGTAAAACCCGACCTTGCGTGTAACACAAGATATCAAGCGAAATCGACATTGTGTGTTACTAAATCCAAAAATAGTGCTACATTTACTGAAATTTAATATAATTATTTCTTTTATTGAAAAATTAACATGGTTGTTTATTTAATGAAATCCAAACATAGTGTTTTCGTATATCAAAAGCTATATTCTGTGTTGAATAATATCAAAAAGATTAAATTAATTCAAAAAAATCACAATATCCCGGGGTGTTAGAGAAGACTTCCCCTCACAAAATCTCACCAGTTTTATAAACGTTTTTGGTTAGTATATACCAATCCCCTCATGATAACACACAAATATTTATCTATTCATCCTCATAGGAACATCTCTATAGTCAATTTCGTCCATAGAAGTACAACATATTACATCATCCAAATTTATCATCTCAACCATAAGGTAATCTAATAGGGTAAATCATACCCATATTGATCTTTTCATAATGGATCCAAGCTATGTTTAACACAATATGGGTTTTCCCATAACCCATAGGCTCTATTTGACCACTACTATAAGTGGTAGGCCTATACCCTCTTCTAATTCCAACTTTTCCACCCTTAACTACATAATATCCCCCAAGGAACTAGGATAGACCCTTAATACCATTACATATATTAAAATGAAAATCTATCACACCTCATCAATACCTATGAGACCCATCCCACTAAAATCACACAAAAAGATTCAAACTGACATCAGAAGCAATTTCATATCTTTTCTTGAGATATACGATAATCTCACCAATCATGCCTAGCTTAAGCCTCTCATTCCTGTTGAACTCTCTCTGTTAAAGCCATACTAGGATAAAAATAACTCATATAACATCTAAAAACCTTACATAGGTCTCCTTATAACACAATATAAAACTTTACTCAATAGAGACATGAAAATCAAATGATTTATATTCACTAATGTACATTAGATAAATTATTCTTACTATAGGAGGATCAACACAACACTCTCTATTAACCTAGGGTTTTCACAATCAATTTCATTTTTTTAATCTTATGAAACACATATGTATGTATGAAATATTTCATACATAGTAATATGAAATTATATTATCTAGATCCTTTACCTGAAACATAGATTTATATATCTCCTGACAATCCACACAACCTCAACCATTTTTGTTCATGACTTTTCCAAACTCATAATGCTACCCAAGATTATATCCCATGTCAAAACATAAAAACTATTAATTTAAACAATTTATAATTAATTAATAATTTTTATGTACTGATGAATAATCACCAAAATACCAACTGAGTATTGTGATGTCATTGATGCCTCCACCAAAGACACCAAGAGATATTATAGTTTACCATGTAACCATCATGAAAAAAACCCCATCATCTTACACCTAGTCAATATACAATTCCATTTAATTTAAAATACTAAAACAATTTCTACAATTATGGGCCATGATTATGGTTATCTCCCCAATGATCATAGTTATAGGACATACCCACGACCCCACTACACTTTGGTGCAATTGGTGTTTCTATAGCCTCATAATCTATATACATGGTCCATGAACGTGAATATATATCTTTGATATTGGGTGTTTTATGTGAATCATCTAATACTCATAGGATGGAACCCATATAAATTGGATTTCTGAGAAAACAAATAACCATATGGGTTTGAAACCTACTTATCTCATAGATTATGTTAAACACTTTACCACTACACTAAAACTCATATCAATTACACACACGCACACATATATAAATTTTAATTATTTATTATTATAATTATTAAATTAATTACAACTAATTCTTGATGTGTATGGATATTTAAATGGTTAAACTGTCCATGTAGATATATCTCCACACTATCGATGAAAAAATGTCTCCCATGCCAATATTCATTCATGAAAAAAAAATATCACCATAATATTGGAGCACTGTAAGAAATGGACAAACCTATAACCACAGAAACTAATTCTCTAAATTTGTCAAACAGTAGACTAAAAGTTATATTTCATCAAAATATTAGCGACAAATGTATTTGGTTTCTTACAAACTCCTGACAATAATATTGATTACACTTGAGAAGTATCAGGGGTTCTCTTTCCATCATTATAGACCAACCATGGTCATTAATTTTTCATAAATTCATCAAATTTATCATAAAATGATAAAGGACCATCCAATTACAAAATCCAAAAACAAATGCAAACTATCAACTGATAGATAATATGTCCACTTACCCCAATTTCAATTACATTATGATGCCTATCCACACTCATTTTTTCTAGGAAACTAAAGCATTATCAACTAATTAATCCCTAATATTGAAGTTCTCCTCCACTGAAATTACTCACCCTCAATAGTCAATTCTAAGATATAAAAGCCCACACCATTGGAATTTATTACCATACGAAATCATCCAGCAGTCCATCAATATTCCCAGTATGATTTCAATGCTACCTCCCCCATTTACATTTACGAAACTAGTAAGTTCCCTTATGTCAGTATTAATTAAACATGATAAACGTCAACCACAAATATGTTATCTCATAACCCAATAATGATTCCATAAATCCCACAGGCATCACTAGATAATCAATAATCAATAACAAACTCCCTAACTAACTCTTAGTGTAATTTTATGGCAGAACAACTGCAATATCTTTCATTATCCTTCTATAAGGACTAACAAATCATTGAACCTAATTACACTTATATCATGAATTATTAAACCAAATCCAAATACGAATACCTGAAATCCACCAACCAGTACCATTAAATTCAATATTTTTAATTTTCCATAAAAATTGATCACATATGATAATCTTGTTTATAGATATCCCAGAGTTATCATTAATTTCCATGAACATGTGTCACTCAATCTCCAACCATATCAATATAAGAATAATTACTCTATGGATGATATGATTCTTCCCTCAGGGTCATATCCACATAAACACACTTCTCAATCAAAAAACAACTCTATATGGAATAATCTCCATATGTTAAGGAATGTAATGACAATACATGGCCACCGAACATATACATGTGTACTAACATTAGATGATGATCACCATATATTCCTGAATCAACATAAAATAAATCATTTATGATCACAAAAATGTATCTAAAATTATATTCACGCCCTTTAACAACCAATGTTATGAACCCAATAATATATATTCTCTTACATCACTCCCTGAGAGACAACATAATTAGGCCATATCTATACACATGCATGTCGCCCCTCCCAATCGAGACTCTTGCATCTTATCAAACCCAAAAAACCTAATCAAGACTGACTCTGTATTTCCATGGTAGAGTGATCCTCCTGAAGAACCCTATAACCATTTCTTAAACAATGTATAATTTTATATGAAGTAAATCCTATAGTTTCATACTTCTGTATCACCCAATCACATCACCCATATCACACTCCCATCTGTTACATGAAATCTATCCTCAAATAACACACCTAACCCACTAAACATGATCTTATTTTTTTTTTAATTTCATCAAACTGAATCATTATGTATTATTTTATTCCCACTAGATAAAGTTATATCACACATGATGGTTACGGGAATCACAAAATCTAGTTAAAAATATTTCTAATAATGAGTTTTCAATGAATCCAATGAATAAATCATAAGAAGAGAATAATTGACATGAATCAGGATTATATCCAATAAATCATAATTGAAGAGTTCTATAAGTCCATATATGTCATTTTCATGATAAATTCATAGTTAATTAAATATAAATACACTACCTCAGTAATTAGTTAATTCTTTGATGTTGGTGTGGATCGTTAAAACCTTTGATTGATTAAACCATTGCAATATCAAATGGATCCAAAGTTGAATAACTTTCTTGGTGATCTGCATTATCTCTTTTTTCCTCAAAGCATCATTGATGGAACTCTGAGTGCTATCACAATGTCCCTAATTATCTTGTATGACTCTCCTCTAATCACCACAATACCCTTAATGATTAATTCTTTGATTTGCATTCACTCATTCTTATGAGGATGCACAAAGTTAGAAGGATCCTATTAGGCATGATAAAATTTATATAGATGTTATTCATGGAGATAAGAAATTAAAATTGAAATATTTTTATGTAAAAAAATGATTCCAACACATCTAAAAATATGAAATAATTCAGTATTTAGCAATATCGTGTTAGAGGATTATAATTTAAAAATAGGCCTTTAGGTAATTTTTTAATCCTTAGTGAAGCATGAGATTAAAAATAAAAAATATTATTTCATTGATGTATTCAAGTATTGTAGGTCATATAAATACCAATAAATAAATTAACATTTATTTAAATAAAACATTATATATCAATTCCCATACTGTGAAAATTACATGACCCATCCCCATTCTAAAAAATTTCTCAACCATGAATAATTAATTAAAATTGTATGTTAAATAAATAAATAATTATATTAATTACTTATATAGAAATATATATTTATTTTAATATTGAAGTCAAAAAAGAGTTATTTAATATTAATGTTCTATAAATCCTTAAAAAATATGATATTTTGGTCATTAAAATAACATTATTTCCAATAATTACATTCATAGAGAATTTAATTTAGATTAATAGAAACAACGAGTGTGGTGCCCTCCGAGACTCTTCATTAGTGGCATTTGGTGGGTTTTCCTAAATTCTAATATCAATATCTGTCATCATGTAAAGGAAAACATAGAAGAGGAAGTGAATTTCAAAACAATAAAAACAACTTAAAATATTCATTGTGTAATATATTTCAAATTTCAAAATATATAATCAATAAAGATTCATAAATGTTTCATCAACATGTATTATTTTTGACTTCCACAGACGAACCCATCTATATATTATTGTCATGGATGATTGTCCAACTGGTCTACTTCAATGAATTGGTTGAGAGGTCAACAGAAATAAATATGGGAGATACCAATCCTTCCTCAACGTTTTTTTGATGAACTAATTCATACACACATAGACTCTGACACCCAAACTCACTATGACTTATCTCAAACTTTTTTCTGATCCTCACTAGTCGGAGACAGAAGCTAGAAATCATAAAAGATTAATGATGGATTTTTTTTCATAAAATAGAAGAAGATAAAAGATAAAATTATAAATTATAAATACTCTAATGGTATAAAGTATTGGAAAAAATATGTAAAATAGAACTCAGATGGGAATATAGACATCATAATGAAATCAACAACAACAACTAGTGAAAATTCTTAAATCTCATGTAGAACTAGTGGGAAATTGATTCACTGGTCACCATCACAAAACCATGATACCTTGGATTATAAAAATCCAACACCACTGTGTGGAGATATACCATTACACATATATGAAAAAAGTAATATTTATAAATAGTAAAATGAAAAGGCAGGGTGTGAGCTATATATTTGAATATATTCTAACCAATTGTTTCACAATAAGTAGAAAGGAAGTTAAACCAAATTAAATTCATTTTAATTAAATATTAAATGGCATAATAGGCGCATATATTATAGCAAAACATTTATTCACATTAAACGATATGGAAGATATATCGAATCAAATTAAAAGAACATTTTATTTAAATAACATTTATACAAAATTTTACATGAACTCAATAGTTCTATAAACATTGGTATGGAAACTCAATTCAAAAAATCACATCACCAAGTAAAAAATTATTGTGGAGAGTTATATTAGGTAATTTTATCATCACATATATCAATAAGTAAATTGTATCATGTATTTTTTTTCAAAAAAAAACAATGTACACCACAAATTGGGAATTCTCAAGGTTATCTATATCCCGATAGGGGAAGCCTGTTAGGCATTCACACCACATTTTCTAATAATAGTTTTCATCATCAATCCAATGATATAGAGTTATTATCCTAGCATGATATCCCTAGTTACCAAAAAATACACATGCTAAAAGGTTATTAAAATAATTAATAAATCAATAATGTGAGAATTAAACATTTCGAATCAATTCAAATTTTAATTTCTGAGTTTTCAATTTTTCAACATGGATTACTCATTTCAAAACTAGAAAATTGGTTTTAATAAATTAATTCAATTTAAAATGATCCTTCAATTTAAAAATATTCTATCGTGGATCCAAAAATTTTAATTTATCAAATAAATATCAAAATTCATCCATCCTTTAAAAATAATATACCAAAAATTTTGATTCAAATAAAATTAGGGTTCCCATTACACAAGTTTACTTATATTTGAAATATAACATCAAAACATATGAAATTGGTGTTTTTAAAACAATTAAAACGTTATTTAAAATCAATAAATAAATATAATGTTTCAATATTATGGAATTTTATTATGGAATGACCTATATTTAATCAAGATATCATAACAGACAATACCCCCATAGTTGAATGTCAATGGAGGATGAAGGAAAAAGTGGTTTTGAAACATAACCTAAAATCAATATACAAAAGAAAATAGTTTAGATACATCTATATAATGATGATATATCATACTATAAAAGGGATTTAATGATAAATATGAATAAATGATTCGATAAGTGAACTAGTTAAATATAGAAGATAAAACAAAATCAACAATGCTTCAATCCACTATGAAAAGGGGTTTGAGGATAGAAAATAACTTTTAGGGGACATTAAAGTCCAACGATTCATGTAAGGGGTAAAATAAGGTTATTGGGGGTTAAGGAAAAGGGTTTTAGGATTTTAATAAAAAAAATTAGTGATTAAAAATCCACTCCCATAGTTTACTAGGTATGGTCCTACGATAAGAAAATTTGGGCGCCCTAACTGCGCTCCCCTACTAGTATTGTGCATGGTTTCTAAAAATGAACCCCAAACATTAAAACACACACTATTTATGGTCATTTGTTATGGTGGTGTTAGCCACATGTTTTGTAAAAACCATGTACCCCCTTCTAGTGGCTCACAACTAGGCACATTGTTGTCAGGTCCCAGCCATAGGTTTCTGCATAACCATGAACCAACTATGAACAACCCTTAGGGCACCCAAAATTTTCCAAATTTCAACCAAAGAACCACCTAGAAAGACCTATACAAAATTAGATAAAAAGGTTCAAGAAATATAAGAAATAATGTAATGGGATGCTACAAAATACCCACAAAAAAACATTATTTCCACACAAAGCCTATAATTAAATCTACATATAAAAGAGTTGAGGCCACTACTCTCTCATCAGTTTATTACACACCCAAATCTCATGATAATTAGAACAGTGCTTCCATAGAACACCGAACATAGGTATATTTCACCCCAGAAGAGCCATTATCTCATAATCAGTGATCCTGATTTGATTCTCAATTCTGGATAAATTAAGCTCAACATTAAGACCCATCCCGACAAAGACATGAGATGGGTCATAAATATATATCTAAAGATAAAATAATTAGAGTACACTATGTATCAATGTCACCAATGGTGGATGTACTAATTGGTAAGTAATATTCCCCTCCTTATCAACAACCTAAAAAGGTACCACAAACCATAGTGCATTCTTCCTATGTTTCACATGTTTTTGATAACCCCAAAATGGTGAAACTCTCAACAAACAATGTCCACCAATTGAAAAATCCCAATGTCACAGATTATTTCCAAAATAAAATTTGTAGTGACTTTGTTCCTTAAAAATTATTTGATGAAACAAATAAATATTTAAATTATTTCTTGGAAAAAATGTGGTCCAACCATGAACATTAAGCAATCTATGTCCAACACAACATGTATATTCAAGGCCAGCAATAAAACACTTTAAATAGATCCATTCTATCATATAAATTATAGTTTTTGTTTTAGGTGAACTTAACCTGTCCCAAATGGTCATCCCAAGCTCAATCAAGGTTTATAACACAAGTACGAGGAATGTACCCAAGAATATGTATAACATTTTTTTCTGGATGTCCGTCTATTGATGGTATGTCAGAACCAATCTCACTTGACATCCCATTGCCTCTTAGATTCATCTCCAAATGAGAGAAGTAAAATAGTGATCCCTATAATAAACTATAAAATATAGAAGACCATTTAATATAAAAATATCTTAGTGATAGGCTTGTTCAATTTATTTTACTTTAGTTGTGTCATTAATTTGTATAATGTTAACTAATTTGGTCTGATTATTGATATAAACACACTTCATAGTATTATTTTTATGGTTAAATTTCATCCCAAATGCAAAGTCCATATATATGTCATCCCACTTCTATGTTGGCACTGGAAGTGACTATAGAGAACCCAAAGTCCTCTAGTAGTCAGATTTGACCTTAAAACATTTATAATAATGAGTAACTTAGTCAGCAATGTATCATCTCATACCAAACAACCAAATTCATTGCATAATATCATAAAATACTTCATAGTTTTGGGGTTCTCCTCCCACGTAGAATTATGAAAATCCATCATTAATGGAATTCTTAAGCATAATTGTATAAAAACCCAATTATCATTACATAGGATTCCCATGGAAAAGAACATCCCCACATTGATGGGAACCCCATCATAATGATATTATCTAATGTTACATAATTCCTAAAGATGATGTTCTAGAATAATAATATCGATAACAGGATATGTCAACTTAAAACTTGTCAATAAGTCCTCAAACTCTTCAACCCAGACAATTAAATTCATCTAAGCTAAAAGTGACATCGAATTAAGCACTTCTAATGATTTTTACCTAGCATGGGTTTGATGTTTTCTCATTAATGTGTGGGTAATGGAATTTTCATTCCAATGGGTATTAATAATTTCAAAGTAAAAAAACTATAGGTACACTACCCAATGCCTCTATTAAAGGTTCAAATATTTTTTAGAGAAGATATAACTTGCTATTTTTTTGTTGGAATAAATGAGAAAAGTTTCTAAAAAATGTTTGTTCACCAAATATTCTTTGAATTTATAAAAATAGAGAGTTTAATATCATGAGTTATGTAAATCATATCATATTTCCAAATATATCTAGATCCATAGGCTACCATGTGATAACTCTTCATAATAACACAACCCAAACAGGAACCTAATGTGTCATAGAAGAACACATAGCCCTGAAGAGCCTCTATGATGTTTCAATAATAGAACAAAATTAAAATTTTGTTTAGTCACCTCAAAATAACTCTGTCATTTTTTATTTTGACAATAAATTTACACCCTTATGAGTGAGATTGGACAATAGAAATTAAAACATTCTGAAGTCATTGACATAACTACATTAATACCCTACCACACCCATGCATAACCATTTCTCAAAAACATTACATGGTTTATCACATTTCATAATAACCTTCGCATTCTTGAGATCGACTGAGATTCCATGTCCCTACACCACACATCCCATAGACATCATTTTCCATAAGAATAAATTTCATCTGTAATTAATCATGTAAAATCATTGATCTCTCTATATGTATATGAATTATCTAGAAAGACACACAATATCCTGCTTGGTTTTATAGTAAAACAAAATATCATACAATAATTAACCATGAACAAATCACGGTACTCAAGTAAAATTAAATTATTCATGTCTATAAAGAGTATAGTTGTATTGATTAGACAAAAGGGAACAAAAAATACTAAATTTGATCATACCTACTTCAAGTTTATGTTTAATGAATTTGTGGTTCATTTGTTCTCAATGGGTTATATCTACATTAAAGATAAAGCTTTGAGAACTGAATTTCCCCATTAAACATGTCAAAAAGATCAAGAATATTTGTTAAAGGATATTTATTCACTACCATAACCAGATTGAGTTTTAGATTATAAACACATAAGTGAATTATTCCTTCAAATTTCTTTCTAAAGAGAATAGTTTTCACCCATGGTGACACACTGAGGTGTATGAATCCATTATCTAAAAGATCATCCAACCAATTATTTAACTATTTCAACTCTTCTAGTTCCATATGTTATGAATGAGTGTATATTATTTTTCTACTAGATAATAAAACAATAGTTAACTCTACCTATCTTACAGGTGGTAGACCGGGGCAATCATAACGTAACACATCAGGAAAATTAATGATGATTGGATATAGATAATGATTCAATGATTATTTCTACATTTCTAAATAAAAAACTAATATTTCTCAACCATAATCTAGAATGTACTATACTACTTTACTTGACCTCAGATCCTATTCTCCATAAAAGACACAACACACCTCGTCAGGTGCACTAAAGGAGTCTTCTCAGAGACAAAAGCCGATTCAGGCCTTATTAGATAACATCCAATCCATCCTGAGGAGGATGTTAGAGTTCTCATTCCAGGACACGAAAATGATAGGTACGATTAATGTATGATAAAGAGAAAACACAATATGGATAATAGATATCTATTATCTCTTTATCTCAAGGGCGTAGTAATATCCATCACATAAGACACAAACTCTGTTGGATGATTTAGTATGATTGACATACGATTCGATAAAAATGAGTGAAATAAATATGTATCAAATAAATATGTCACTAATGATGAATCTATAGTGATGGTATCTCTCAGAGTCCTTAGACCTATATTAACACCCAATAGAGATTCTTCCACTTTGTGATGAAACATCATTATGGATCAAAGTGGATGGAACCCATTAGATCATGAATCATATTTTTTAACCATATTACATTTTAGAGATTATTATTCCCTTCTATTGCATGGATTTGAAAGGTTGTGGAAGAACTTATTAAATTTATCGAGTGGAAATGGGAACTACAAATACTCGACACCTAAGTAGACAATAGTCTCTACTTCCCAACAGATTAACATTAAAATTAAATCAATGGTCTTCATCCAAGCACTATAAGAGGTCCAATAGATTCATGTAATCTATGAAAACCCTGAGACTCATCACACAACCTATTTAATTTAATGGAATTCACAAAACTACCCCTGGGAGAAAAAGGAACTTGTCATAAACACAATATACCATCCATGTCATGCTCAAACAAAAATTCACCATCTGCCACGTCATCATAACATGACATATTAAGTATGAAAACATACTAACAGATATCATATTGAAGACCCATTTGAAATATTTATTCCATCATTTCAAAATTACTCACCACCTTAGGGATAAATTAGAAAATATCAAAAAATAATTTTACCTGCAAAGTCGAGGTCATGTCCCCATAATAGAGTTTTAGAATCTCCTCCGATTTTCTATTAACATTGGTTCTGGATAGAATAGGTTAGTGAAAAGAACAAAAAATTATTTCCATTACCAAACCTCATGATTCATTTCATACACCATCAAATAAAACCATCACCTAATAAGACCTTAAATGTTAAAGGTATCTTATTTCTCCTTACTAGATTTAGGTGTGTTTAAGAACACAATGCAAAACTATATATTTATCTACTAGTCACCTACATCTTCCAGAACACTAGAGACAAGGAATGAAAATGGATTATTGTGATGATTATCTTGATCATGTTCACAAGATTCATCCCTTATAGGTTATATAAAAACCATGAGTTACCTCAATTACTACCTACCATTACATGGTAACTTTGTTTACATCATCTACATCCCTTTATTGGTAACCATATGACCATGAACCCATAAAAAATCATAATGATCCCATTCAGGTAAAGAATCATGAACCTCTAATCACCGACCCTTCCTGTGAATACTGGTCGATTCACATGCTACTGTTGAAATTGAGAATTTTTTTATCACTTGAGCTCCACCATTGAAAAGAAAAATCCACCCCACCTAGTGATAGATTAAAGAGGAAGAAATTGCATACCACCGTGCCACTGAAAAGCTCACACAGGTCATTCATGCAGATCTCCCTAGGTTATTCCTCCCTATAGAAAAAACATGTGAGATCCTAGGCCCAATCTCGGTCTTCCAACTAATTGCACTAATATATAGGGCCACTTCCAATGCCCTGCTAAAATTGTAGTCATAATTCAATAATTTTGAGAACCTAATAACATCAATTGTTCTATGATTAAATGAATTGAAAAAAACTAAAAATAAATAAAGACTTATAATAATAAGATACACTCAAGATAGAATTGACACAATCATTTTGATGAACACGTATAATGTATCCAAGAATATATCCTTGAATCTCAATTTGTGGATGAAGGACACTTAAATAAATAATTGTCTTCTTTACCAATTGAATCCATTTATTATCTACTGACCCTAGTTGTATTTTCATTCCAAATTTTATTTCTAGCTTCAAATTTTGATTTCATTTGTATTATATATTTATTCACTAGGTTTTATTCTTGTTATCCCCATTTTCTCTTTGTTTTTTTAAATCGTCATGTTGTGTTTGTAATGTTATATCTTCAAATAAAAATCAGGAAGAACTAACCTAATGGATAACTCCCCATGGGAGATAAAAGAGGCACATTGTTCTTTAATTATTTCTAGGATTTATCCTTGATGAAGTATTAAGATAGAAAGAAGAAAATAAATGAAATTCATTTAATATTTATTTTGATATGTTGCATCCTTGAATATATGAAATCATCTCTCCCTCCCTCTCTCAGTTCACAGTGCATACCAGTGATGAACTATTAATTGTTGTATGACTAATATATGATAAAGATGAGTGTTGATATATCAAATTCCATAATCAATGTGTTCATTTCTCTTCACTTTGGAGGAGGAGGAACATGATGTATCATGGGATATTTCTACAGCATATATTCAAACCTTAATTGCACAAAGAGGGGATAAATGGAAGAATGTAATTGATTCTATTTTTAGATGAGAACTAGGGAATGATAAATATTATATGTGTTCAATCCTATATCCAACCACATTCACAATTTTCTTGTCTAACTCCTATTTAATTATTTTATATAATTCAATAAAAAATACTCATAATATCAGGTTATATTCAAAAATATGAAACACAATGTCCAAAAAAATACACAAGTGCTAGTATATAGATACTCTCATACCCTTATCCTCGAGAAATAGTTCTGGTCAACCAATTGGATACATTTGTAGTAAAATAGAAATTTCTTTCAACTGTGACCTGAAAAAGTTGTGTGATCAATATGGAATAATGTTTTTAGGATAATGGTCATATTCCTAAAATCCATAAGATGATTATAATTATGTATATTTCAATTTTTTAATTTTTCAATTTTTTATTTTTCTTTCATTTTATCTCCAAAAACATGATAAGAATTATTGTGAGACTATTCTTAAACTCATCCTTACCCATATTACCAATTTAGATTTCTAAAATAAACCCATATGGTAAAATTTCAATGGAATCAACAATGATAACCTTATAAATAGACCATTGAGTTGGAGGATGGAAATGACTACATAAACAAAAATAAAAAACATTAATATTGAATTCCACCACACCATAAAAATTATGAAGATATTACAACTTAGAAAATTCAGAGTTAAAAATCTATGACAAAGGATTACAATTACAAAAATCAATTATTAGTGGAACATACCTAAATGATTAATGAATTAATTGGTTTTGAACCTAAAATAGTCACTTCCCTGCAGGGACTCATCGAAAACAATTAGCAACAATAAGATAAATAAGTAGAGCCCATTGTATTTTCCAAATAACATATTCAAAAGTAAAAGTGATAATTTTTATAGGTAGTGGATCTTCTACTATTCACCCTTTAATATATCAACGTAGGACTAGAATCCAATGAAATAAAACAAAATTTTGATACACTTGTGGCATACTTTCGTTCAAATTTTTTTAATTGTTTTATTGAAAAACAATTATATATTGGTCACCCACCAATCATAATTGAAATCATATAATATGATGAATTATTATAGGCCCTAGAAGATGGTGAAAATAAATAATTATATGACCCCACATTTAATGAAAATATAGTATTTCAACTGCCACCACATCCTTATAAGACAACATTGTAGTGGAATTTAGCCTTGAAATTTATATAATACCAAAACTGAGAATGGAATAACTCACTCTTCAAGGGTTCCCTCACTCACTATCTATAACAAATCTCATTTTATTTTCATTCACTATTTTAGAAATGTTGATGATGGAATACCATGCCATTTTTGAGTTCTCTATGGTGAATCCCTTCATTCCCCCTATTGATGAATTCAGATAATTCAATTCACTAACTCATTAGAATATATTAATGTTTTTAATGCAAAAAATGTTTAATATCATCATCTAAATATCATTATTTCCCACCTAAGAAACATTTATTTACAAAATGCACATGACATCAAGTAGTGGATAAATTAAATGTTGAATAGGGGCATCCAATCACTAGGCTATGGAATGTTAGGAAATATATAGATTATTGTATTTCTATATATGGACCAAAATTTTATTGTTAAAATAATTAATGATACACCATTGACGAGTGGATGAATTAAAACCAATTGATAAACGATTAAACAGAATAATGAGGTAATGGTCTAAGGTTATACCACTTTTCAAATTGAATTCAAATCCATCCAATTTCAAATACTATTACATTCAAATTAATATCATAAAATGATGTTTCAAAACATTCAATACACATTATATCCGAGAGAAAATATGAGTTCCATTTTTTACTTCATATTTTATAGGTTAAAAACTCATTTAACAAAGTGACCCATGATAGCCACAAATCAAACATGGTTCCAATTCTTGGGATAATTTTCAAGTTACCATAGTCTATAACACAATAGTAATTATACATTTTCAGTTTTTTTATAAATTTTTATCTTTATTTTTATCACAATAAGAGTATAAGCATTACAGTCATACCATTCCTTATTAGATCCTTACCCATATTCCCATTTCACATTCTTACAGTAATCCTAGGAGAAAATTTCAATGGGAACAACAATATTAACGTTCAGTATACACAAATGGGTGGGATAATGGAAGTTACTACACGAATGAACCCAGCTACCATCAACTATGCATTTCCCCACACCATCAGACCGATGAAAAGCTTAAACTAGAGAATATTTAGAGATAATAAAATATAACGAACTAATTTTAGGAAATAGTGAACTAAAACGTGGAGGGAGAAAAAGAAATTATTTTGAAAATATTGTGTATGCAAGGTGTAATAGCCATTATTCTCAAAGAACTCAACGATAGAATGATGAAACATGAATATAAAGAGTTAGATCCCATTTTATTTTTCAATTAGTATATCTAGGATGAAAATGGAGAGTTCTTATATTCATATGACCATCTATTATTAACCCTTTGACACATCTTCCAGGATCTACTATATTGGGAAAATAAACAAAAATTTAAAACACTTAATGGAGAATATCTTTAAAAAAAATTCTCTATTATTATTGAAAAAAAATTAAAAAATCACCTAAAAGGACCTGGCCTTAAACATTAGATAATCTTGAATTAAATGAATAATTCACATTTAGGATCTTTTTAGGTTTAGAGGTTTAGAAATTGTTTTCATAACTATCACATTACATATCAAAAATTACAAAGTACACACATATACTCAGTTCCCATTTTTTTCACAAAAGATAAACTCTTGAAAAAAATTCATTTCTAGTTCCATGTTTTAGACAGCATGACTTTCCCATGATACAATCCTTGACCCTATTCATCATTAAGTACTGTGAAAAACATTTCAAAACATGGGATGAGCCTAAAAAGCCCTGTAAGGGTAATGATATAAAGAAAGTAAACATTAGTCCATAAAAACATAAGATTTTTAACAAAACTCATGAAATCATAAGATTAATTAATAAAACATAGAAAATATAAGTCATAAAGATAACTTGTGGAATCCATATCATACATACATTGTAGTTATCACAGCTACATAAGGAGTTACATTTGGTTTACCTATCACAGTATATTCCTGATATCTCTTAGGAGAAACATTCATGTTTACCTCTTTCATGTTACCTAATTCTTTGGAGAGCTAACTTGGGCTCACCCACCTTAGGTTTATCACTAAACCACCCGTATACGTAAACAATTCCCACGAACCATAACATATTCGTTACACATAAAACAAACATAAAGGAATGATAACATAACCACATTTCAATCACAATATATAGTTTAAATATATTGACATAACAAATCTATTTTCAAAACCATTTTCAAAACCAAAATACATAAAAGAATATATTGTATTTATTTTTATTTCAATAACATTAAACTTGTTAAGGAAGCCAATGATCAAATAATACTCGGGGCGACAAAAAGGTTGTTGTCACCTCATTTGTTAAAAAAACATTATATTTTCAGTGAGTATAACAATTATTTGAGAAAATATTCCTTTTTCATAAAAGTAAAGATAAAATGGGTTTATACAATCTATAAATGAATTTCTGGTATAAAACTAAATATAACTCAATGAATGGAGATTGAGACGAAGTTCCATACCTCGTGTGCGACTTGACTCGTTCGTTATTTAATCTCCGGAATAATAAATTTAATTAAATTTATACTTTCCTAAGAACCCTTTTCAAGTTTATTATTTCTTTTATTTCAATTATTACCAATTTATAAACATTATGTAATCATTTAAGTTAATAATGGTCGTTTTGTCGAAATGTGGTACTTGAATAAAAAATGAACAACTTATAATTAAAAGTTGTCCTAGAGGCCAATAATCCATTATATTCAGAATGATATTAAATATTTAGATATCATATATATCTTATATATATAGTATATATATATATTTATAATATTACATAACATTTGGAGTTAAGAAATGAAACACACTATTTTTGGAGACGGTAAGTCATATGTACGCATGGACGCTACTTTCATTTATATTTAATATTTTAATTGAATTAAAACATAATGATACATAGAAATATTATAATTAAAGTATAATATCATATATAATATCATTAAATCAATCATGTATGCATCCCACATAAGTGATTAATGAGTCATATCACTTTCAGGTGGCTATAGTCCGCACTTTCTCAAATGAAATTATTGTGTTTACCCATAATGTAAACCCCAATGGTATGGATTAAATGATAAATAAATAGGAGTAAAGAAAACATTAACAAAATATGTATCATATATATATATATAGATACATTTCCAACTTAATGGACACCATGAGAGGTGGTAGGAGATATCTGAACAATCATTGCTTCGTGAGGCGTTAGTTTTCCATCTACAGAAACAGTATGTTCTTCACCCATTAGATGGAGGTGTTTGTATGTGTAGATATAATAATTCCCAGGAAAACATCAAAGTAAATTTATTTTACTGGTGTGGTTATAAAATAACAAAATAAAAATATTTTAGGGGTTGGATAAGTAAAATAAAAGAAAATAATTTAAGAGAAATTGTTACCATTAATTCGGGAAACTCCCTTTAGTTTGAACCAAAAGGACTGATTTAAGTGCCTTATGCCTAAGATAAGGCTTCTAAGAGGAATATAGGGATATTGAGAGCTTATTTTTTCTATGATTGGATGATCCAAGGGTCTTGAGAGATGTGAGGAATGGGATAGAAGTGGTGTCCTTTTATAAGAGAGAGCACATGCTCTTAATAAACTTTTAAAATAATGTTTTTTATTATAAACTTATCATTAGTTTAAAAAGCTCCAAAACTCATTAATGCATAAGATAAGATGACTAATGTTAAAAATAAAACAACCAAATAATAATTGGACTGGGTTTGGATATTTTTTTAATATTTACAATTTTATTTATTTAAATCATATATTAATGAGTTAAATACTGCATCATTTTTCTATCAAATATTATTTTATTTATATGATGTCTAAAAATTATAAATAACTAAAATTATGTAGGAAATAATTTTATCTTTCCAATTAATTTTTATAGTCGAAATGATAACTTATATAACCCTATTTAAAAATTAATTTACTAAAAGATATTTATTTATGTCATTTTTGTCTTCACATTAAATTAATTAATATAAAGTGACATTATCACTCTTAAGTGGATCCATGGAGTCCCCAATTCGACCCATGGATGTACATGGTCTTCCATGACTCATCCATTATGGTTAACACAAGTTTTAAGGTAATGTTGTATTATTATGATATTATTTTTACCTTGTATTACCATATTTACCTTAAACCGTGGTAAATAAAAGTCAAATGTTAGTATTCACCAAAAATTATTTTCATCTTATTGAATAATATTTTACTTACTAATAACAACCATGTGTGTCTGATTTTAAAAAATCAATTTTGAGAAGTGGTGAAATTTCATTTAAATGAAAAAGGCAGTTTTAAACTACTACTTAGTGGTTTTACTATTCATCAAAAATTGAGATTTTTTAGAAAAATAAAAACAATTCAGCCCAAGATATATTTGATATTCCAAATTCAAAAATGATGCCTATTGTAAAAAATCCAAAACATAGAAGTTTCATTAAATAATTTAAATTTAATTCCCATTGTCAAAACAAATAGCGTGTTTTTAAGATATACTAACTATCAAAATATTGGCACTTGTTTATGTTAAATTTTAAAGTGAAATTAATTCCAATGACCAACATTAGATTAAGTGGTAAAAAAATAATCTAATTACAATTAAAAAGTAATTAAAAAGATATTATATCCATATAAATAAATTATATTAAAATGTTATTTTGAATTGAAATACGGTATTTCCCACTATTCATCAAAAATTGAATTTTATCAGAAAAATACAAAACATTTACCCAGAGGGAATTTTGATTTCCCGATTCTAAAGAATAATTTTACTTAGTCAAATATAATACCTAAAAGTTACCAAAATTAGATATTAATGGGGTTCATTATTGAAAGGTGGTAAATCAACCTTTTAAAGAATATTAGATTACTTATGCTTAAAATTATCTTAATTCACATTTTAAGCCTCAAACATTTATTGGATTAAGGTAAAAAATTTAACAAAAATGTATAATCATATTGTAGTTAGTTCTATTCATTCCCACTAATACAATTTCTAGTCATTCACTACCATTTAAAGTAATAATATTATATTATTAGTGTCCAACATAAGTTTCAGAGAAACTCATTGTTTCCTATTAGGTACGCCATCGAACATACAAAACCCCTATAAATTATTATTAAAATTTAATTCAAAAATATTAATAAATATGAAAATTTTATATTAATTTATTTACCTGGGTTTTTATATTAACTCACTTCTATTTTAAATGAAATTAAATAGTCATAGAAATTATTGATGGCCTTAGAAGATACTGAAAATGAATAAGTGGATGATCTCATATTTGAAGAAAACCTAGAATTACCACTACCACATCCAACCACACAATATAACATCAAAGAGGAATTTTACCTTGATAATAACTTTCCTGATGAATGGGATGACATATATTTCACAAATGGAGATGCATTTATTTTTATGTTTACACAATATTAATTGTATTTTATTCAACTTGTTTACAATTTTTAAGACTTAGTACAACTAATATCTATCATGGAAGATCATGTATAAGAATTTTAGGGAAATTTATTAGGGTATATAATTCAAAAACCACAAGACTTGTGATTTACAAATAACCCTCTAATGGTGTTTCATAAGATACATGAGATTCAATTTAGGACTTTTTGAGTGAGTGAATCTATCCTTAGGATAATTTAATTTTAAATTTTTTTTTTCAAATTCCTCTCCCTAATAGTCTAATTCCTAAAATGGTATCATTTTTTATAACCTTTGATAAAAAATGAAGAATATATGGCAGCTCACCATTATAGAAATTTGGTTTTGGAAATAGAAGATGTGGAACTGGAGATATTAGAAATTGATGATGCAGAAGCCCAAGGAGAGATGGATGTGAAATAATTTGAAACTTTTCGTAGATATTCCTGATAAGAAGACCCCCAATTGCTGGAAAACATGCAACCTAATTGTGTCATATTACTTTTGAGAGTGAAACAATACAATCATCAAAATATGGTCTCATGAAAAAGACTATGTTACAGTTTTTGTGAAGAATGTACTCACTGAAATCGAGGTTGACTTCTATAAAGAGGAAGGCATAGAAAAACTAAGGGAATTAAAAATTGTCTCTTATAAAGATATAGAGGAATAAGATTCATATAAAGATTGAAATTCTGATCAATACAAACATTGATATGAATATTTACAGTGGAATTACATACATACTGCACATTATTTGAATATTTTCAAGAAGAGAATGTGTACAAGTCATAGGAAAGAGAAGAAACAATAGATGGGGATGAAATTAAGGATACCCCATTTATCATCCCTCTCTACCAAACATTAGAGATGATTTACACTTGTAAGGGGGTGAAAATTTAGTACTATGTCAATGGGTAGCACCAAGATGTAATGATATAATGATATGGATGAAAATGAATGTGGTGGTTCTTACCACAAAAATCATATCCTCTAGCCAATTGCAGATATTCACAAGACTGTCCAGCAGTGGATAGTCTATCTTCGTCACCTATTGGGAGTAAAAATCCCAATAAACCAATCCCTTATCATATATTTTAATTTTATTTAGATTAAATTTTATGGAAACGTTTCTGATGGTTTTCCCTTTTTATAGTTATCCATAAGTCAACATAAATCATGAGGCTAGATCACCTATCCATAGTAAACCCATGGGAGGGATTCAGTAAAACGTTTTTGATAAAAAAATACAAGGTTATGACTACCCTTTTCATTTTATTCTCTATAATTTATTATAATTATTCTAGAACGTAAATGAGTAATCATGAAAAATTTTTGGAAAGTATAATTAAAGCAGTGAGAGTAGTTTTAAAATTTATCTTCGGTGTTATTTAAGAATATGTAAATAGAAAATAATTGTTTTTAGTAACTTCATATTAAATTTTTAATTAAATAAGATATAAATGGGATTCTATTTTTAACTATTGTAATTTCATTTTCATTTATAAATGTAATCTCTATTAAAAATTCATTAAAATAAAAAACACTAAGAAAACAAAAAAATAATTATATATATATTTATAATATGGACATAGTTTTTGTAGGTTCAGAACTTCTCTATAATAAAAATTTTCTATAATAACAATTATGTAAACATTACTTTCATTAGTTTTCTTCTTTTATTTTGAAACATTTAATGGAAATTAGTGATGTCCACCATAGTTCGAAAATATGAATGCTATAGTTGAGTAACTAATTGGTTCTAAAAGATTAAGAAATTAAGTGATTAATGAGTGATTTATTGACTATATTAATGTATTTTTAGTCTTATAACTATTTTAGAAATTGTGTGTGATGTTTTTTTGAATTAAATTTTAAAACATAAAATCACTAAAATTTGGAACTTAATATGATGTAACTTGATCTATGTGAGAAATAACACATTGGGGATTGAACTCGAATGAGCATCATATATATCCTTTGTTATAAGAATTAAAATTTTCATTTTTGAACCCATAATAGATCTATAAGAGAATGAAACAACTTGTATTACTATCCCTCTCTTAATTTCAATAATTTAATTTTCACCATTCTAGGTACATGCAAGGCTAGAAAGAATTTAAAAAACAAAACAAAATTAAACATTTTTTTAAAAAAAAATATAAGTTAGAAATGAATTGATTTGTGTGATTTTACTATTGAACTCCTAAATTTAGAAATTGAAATATAACACATTCATTTGATTTGGAGGGATAAAGTGTAAATTCAAACTCTTTTTTGGGATACTTATGAAAGATGTATAAATGGGGGTGTTTTTTGTTAAAATTTTGATTTCACTTAAATTTAATTATTTCCAAAACTAGACTGAAATATTGATTTAATTGATGTTTGGTAGTGATTGACTCATATAAGAGAAATTATTTTTCAAAAAATGGAATAAATTGTGTTTTGTTCCAATTATGGATGATAAATTTCAATATATGTAAAATGATGTTCTTTTTAATTTGGAATAATTTGAAATTTATTGATGATATCTATTTTGATTGAAATTTTTTATGTGTGAGGTAGTGATGTGAGATATAATTTATAAAATTTAGTGTATTTTATTCATCTAAAATACACTAGTTTGAATTTTGTTCTCAGTTAAATAGTGATTTTCATCAACAATATGAATTATGGAACTTAATGGACAACATGGAATAATTGTGGGTTTTAAAGAGTTAGTCTTTGTTTATACAAATTTCAAAGCGATAAAATTACAAATGAATTTATAATCTATAATTTAATATTTGGGCCTCTGGAATTAAATATTTAATGGATTTATTTAATGTTCTAATTTATTTATCATTTCTGTAATTTTATGCTACATTGGAAGAATGTGAATTATATTGTAAAATTAAGGTTTTTAATTTAAAATTATTATAATTGACTATGACACACATGGTCACTATACAAACTATGGGTAGATAATACACTGCCATCTCATTATTAGTACGAACTTGTTGCAACCCCTTCTCACAGTCAATGTAATGACATTGAGTGACTAATTACATCCTTACCATGCCATCCATTTCAACCCCCAGTATATGGTCGATATATTAACCATGTGTTCCCTCACCCACTACCTATTGTAATGCATTCAATTAACTTTCCACATATCCACCTCTCTTATAGTCACTATAATTACTCTATTCTCACACTCACTTCCCCATGAACCCATTCCTATTGAGGATCTTAAATAATTAAGATCTACAATTCATTGTGAATACTAGAGGATTCCTATTATATCATTGATATTTCCCATATTAAAAATCACTTTAGATCCACCACCTAGAGTCAAAGATACCACACGTATAAAATTATTTCAGAGGAAGGAACTAAAATCCCCCATTCCACCACAAATATCATATGGAAACTCACCTGCTAAGATCCCTTGATAATTCTTCCCCATGATTATAACATATGACATCTTGGATCCATTCCAAATATTCCAACTATTCCCACTAATTTAAAATCACACTTTCTAATGATATTTGAAATCTAAATTCAACGTACAACATTGTGATAAAATAATATCATCCACTATTATACGATGCACTATATTTATTAACCCATAAAATAAAAGGAGATTGATCATTGGTAGAGACTCTCATGATAGAATGTTTCACAATAATTAGAGTTGAATACGTGGAATCCATAGTAGAATATCACTTTGACACAAAATACAAGAACATAGAAGTCGGCTTCTATAAATAATTATCTTTCATTCCAAATGAAAATATTCATAATATTCCAACCCTAACTATAATTTCATTCATTATATTCATTTTTCTATGTAATTTCAATTTAAATACTATTCTATGTTTGTTAACTATATTTTATTCTCTTCGTCCAATTTTTCACTATGTTTTTCTATAATATCCATACTGTGTTCATATAGTGATAACTTCAACTCAAAATCATGGAGATGTAAGCTGAGGACTAGGACCCTGGGGGAGATAACATGGGAAATGTTTCCGTTAATTATTTTGAGGTCACTTCCCGATGTAGTAAAAAAAATAAGTATATTGATGATATTTATATTTTATTTCTGATGAGATAATGCACCCTTGAATCTATCAAATCCATTCTCCCTCCCTATCTCGATTCACAATGCATACTAGTGGAGAATTTCGTATTTGGGATAAACAAAATATAATGGATATGGGTGTTCATTTAGTGAATGACTCAATCAAACATGGTCATTGTATCTTCACTATGGTAGAGGTGTAACATGATTTATAGGGGATATTTCCCTTGTGTATTTTCAGAATCACAATGTAGATAGAGTATAGAAATTAAAGAATGAAATCAACTCCATTGTAGGTTGATAACCAAATAATTATGTTGAATAAATGTGTAACACATTGGAACCAACCACATTCACCAATTATTATAGTTGACATCTATTTCATTTTTTTAAACTCGTTTAATCAAAAACCAAACCAGAAATCATAATATCTAGATGATTTAAATAATAAAAAATAAATATAAATACAAAAGTACTTGGATAGTGAGACTCCCAAACCCTTCTCTAGGAGAGAAGACCCTGGTAAGACACTTGTCTATATTATGAATAAAATAGAATTTTTTTACCACAAATTGTGAAAAATGTATGATCAAATTCCTACAGGGATCATGAATGATAATCAATCCATTAGAGGATTGGGTAGGGTGATTTTTTTTATCAAAATAGAATATTTCTCTAATAAATGGTATATGAGATTAGGTAGATTAAAGGACTAAACTATTGATAATTTCTATTACAATTTTGGGAGTCTGATAGTATGGTGATATAAATATCACAACTGGATGCATATATTCTCAGAGAGTGTCATGATCACTTTCCCATTGTGAGTCTTAAGTTACCATAGTTATTTCATGTTTTAATATTTAATTTTAAATAATTTTTATTCATTATATGTTTTTACATGACCTTTTGTAATTTTGACCCCCAATGATTTTACACATGATTTTAGGGGTCCCATATATCATTTAGGGAGAATATTGAGAAATAACATATGTTTCATGTGCAGAACACAAGATTTTAAAAATATTTTAGATCCAAGGTGGTGTCATTGTAGACTATTGAAAAACATTTTCCATTAGTTTAGGTAAGGTTCACCATCTAGTGTGTACAAAAATACTAATTTCTACATTCTCCAAAAATTTGTTGATTTGGATCATTGTTCCTTTAAAATTGATCCCAATATTGCAAAAAATTGGTTTTTATTTTATTTATGATGTTTTATAATTACATAAAAATATTGTTTTATGATTTTATTGATTAATTATTACTTTTTTATTGTATATAATTTAAATAGTTTTCATTGAGTTTTAAAAAATTGATTTTTGTTAGAAAAATGAGGAATTTTATAATTTTATAATTATTTAAATTATATTTTCCAATATATTTTATTTTTAATGAGATTTATTGTTTAAGATAAAGAAAATATTTAATAAAATTTATTATGTTTTTTAAATTGGGTTAGTTGATTTCTATGTGTGTGGGTATGTTCTGTAAGTGATTGATTTTGTTATGTTACATAGAAAAAAAATGAATATGGAAATGAATTGATAAAAAATAATTTAAATAAATATGTGTTTTATTAAAATAAATTAAATAATTCAATGAATGTGTTAGATTTTTTGGAATTTAGTATTTTTAATTTTTCTGGAAATATAGAGATTTTAAAGGAAAATTAAGTTCGTAAAGATGTTTATTGTGCGTTTTTCATTATCAAAATTTTTTATGGATTTATATACTTTGTATACCTTGTAACTATTTTATTTATTTTTTGTTTAGAAAGATGAATGAAATATATTCATGTTTCATTTTTCCATGTTATGAAACCCAATAAGGCAATGAAAAAAGTGAAATACTATTTTTAGGGATAATCATTACTATAAATATTATTATTGTCAGGTCCATCTCTTTCAGTTTTTGAATTTTCACAAGAATCAAAAAGAAGTGTTAGGGGAATCATATTCATTTACTTATGGCCTCTTGAGTCACCATCCATTCCAATATATGGTAGTCAAGATACACTTGAGGGTCCGAGTTGGATAGATAATTTAAAAAATTGTTAATTGGAATTTACTCTACTGTTTTAGGTGATTTTTTATTCTTTTTATAGTTTAGATTATTTATGATTTATGTTCTTGTGGTGACTCATTATTTTGGCCTTTTTGTTATTATAAAATAGGTGTTTATTGTAGTGTATATGATTACACCTTGATGTTTTCTTTGGTTTCTTGAGGTTTATGTGTGATATTTCATCTAGAATGAATTTTATTAATTGGAAGTGGGTGAGTTTATATTTTTTATGGGTTTAGTTTGTATGGTTAATACATTAAAAAATGTGATTATGGCCTAGGTGGTGTTGGTTTTGATCTTTTTTTTTGTTTTCCATGGGATAATAACTCATGTATGTGGTCCTATTAAACCACTTCATCTATATTTTATGATTTAATGTTGTATCCCATTTCATTTACTTATTGAGGAATGTTTTTTTGATATATCCTTTCTCATTTTTGTGATGTGTGATGTATTATATTTTAAGGCCATTAGTATTTATTTCAAGGATGTTGGGGTTGAGTTTATTTATGAATTGGATACATCGTCTTATTAATTTATGTCAAACTATTTCTATAGGTTTTATGTAAAGGAATGATTTGAAGATATTTGGTTATTTGGGTATGTCCATTGTTAATGTTTCCCTTGATAGGTTGTACATTTTTTCAACCTCTACAAAATAACTCCAAAAGGGGGGTGACAAATAGAATTTATATATATTATGGGAGCTCTATATTAGATATTGATGTTTTGGATTGTGAAAGGATATGTTTTTTTGTCCCTATGGATTTTATTCAACATGTTTATAGGAATTGGTTTCTAACGTGTCAATATTTTGTGACATATTTCTAATTGTTTACCCCGAAACTCCATCCTCTTGGGTACGTATTATGGTTTTTGGTATTTCATTACATTCTCATAACAATGAAAGAATGGTGGTAGAAAGTGTAATTTTGGCGAAAATTATGAATCCCCCATGTCATTGTAGGGTTAATTTTATTTTCTATTATTTTACTTTAGTGTAATTTTATATATTGGAGGTATACACTTTAAAATTATAAAATTTAAGTTTTTTCTCCATGCATTGTTTTTGTATATGACCTTTTTAGGTGGATTTAATTTTACACATGGTTGGGTGAGCTTTGAAGGGTTTTCATTAAATGAAGTTCAGGTTCAACCTTATATACGACATATTTTTTTATCTTTATATTGCATGGTTTCTCCGGAATTACCAGTACATAGTTTAGTTTCAACCATATGAGATTTAGTAGAACCCGAGTGAAGTATCTTCTGTGTAAGGGTGATGGAACATAGCATACATGCTATTTAAAGAAACTATGTGACAGTTTGTCAAGGTGATGTAGTAGTTTAATAGAGATATATTTTCATGGATTTTGAATCAATTATAAACTATAATGTTAAATTGTTTGAGTACATTTTTTATATCAATTGGATTCTATAAATATTGTGCAATATTTACCAAATTATCTGACCAATATGTTTAATATGTTTATATTCAGAAAAATATATAATTCCAATGTTTTATGTGTATCAAACTATAGATATTTCCAATATTTTTCTACTATTCTTTCTCAGACACACAATTAGTGCAGCCTCCACCCCTCCCATTGATTATGTGTCTCTTATCTCTTGGTATAAAGATATTTATCTTTTTTAAGACAAATTTTTTCTTTTTTTACATATCTTTTACTCACTTTTACAGTATTTATATGGTTAAAATATCCCCCCATAGACACTAATGTGATATTATTCTTATCCTCAGATTTTGGGTTGGTTTAAATATAAATTGTTGGTTCATATGGATTATAAAAGGAATTCTCCTACATGGAATGGAAATACTCATCATATATGAAGTATCATAGAAACTTTTTTAAGGTATAATTCTATTAAATTTAAGGTATTTTTTTGGTGAATTTATTTTAAAATAAATATCCTAAACTGATAGATATTTTAATGCTTTTTTTCAGTAATCTAAGCATATTTGGGACACTTTTGAAGGGTATTATAAATTTATAAAGGTTTGAAAACATAGTTTATATTCATTAAATGGGTTTTATTTATTTCTACAATATATGTTGAATAGTACATGTTTTAATAAAATTAATAATAGGATTTTTTAAAATTAAATAAATAGTTAAATTAACATTACCGTATTTGGGACATTAATTGGGTAAAATATGTATTAATCATAAATTCATAACTTATAAAATGGTTTTTAATAAATAAAATATATTTCCTAAATGGGTTTCATATTTATGTTAATGTATTAGTTATAAAGATTGTTATAAATGGGAAGAAGCTGGTTTTAAACGTCATGCTTGTTTTAAAGGACTTTTGAAATATTTAAGGAGTTTTTATAAAATGAGTGGGATCCTAAATAGAGCACCAACATTTGATTGTTCTTTATGGATTGAGATACCTTTGGGGATATTTATATTGTTTTATATTTATTCATGGTTTTCAAAATAAAAAGAATATTTTTTGGATAGCTTTTATGTGATGAGATGGCATTTGTTTTAAATTATTTGAAACCATTTTATATAATCACACGAATATTTATTTTTCTGTATCACCTATATCAATTGATTTCATTGAAGTCCAAGGTAAACAAGAAGAGGTCGAGATATATGTAACTCTCAGTTTTGATATGGATTCTTATAGGATTGACTTGGATTCCTATATCTAGTGTAGACCCATGTCGCATGAGTTATAGGTAGTATACCATAATGATTAGTTCCTTTGAGGATGATCTTTCGAGTCCCGATTGTTCCTTACTTGTATCCACATACCATTGATTATTTCATAGACCCTTTATATATATTAATTATTTGGAATGATTGATATAATTTTATATATTTATGTGTCTAATTTATCCTTCTGATGCATTTTTCATACCTATTAAATTTATTTACAAAATTATTTTAAATGTAATTTTAATAAATATAAATAAATAAATGTGTTTAATTTTAAATGTATTTTGATAAATGGTTGGGAATAATTATAACTTATTTTCATTAGTTTTAAGTGAATTTAAGAAAGGCCCCACTTTCTATGATTTAATAATGATTTATTTAAATGGATTAGATATTACATTTATTTTTAATAATAGAAAACAATTTATAATTGAATTTATTTCATTATAATTAGTTTTATCTAAATTTCCCATGAATACAAAATTTACAAAAATATATTTGAAACTATAATTAATGAAAAGACCTTTTGAATTTTGAAGGTAGAATATAATTTGTGAAATCATTCTAAACAAATTTTGACGAGCCTTGAAAACACCATTTGGTGTATTTATATCTTACACATTCTCTTAGATTCCTTGGTATTTTCTTTATGGATGTTTTTTCTGGTTATCTATCATCGGATTTGGTTCTGATATAGGGGGTTACCTTAGGTAAGATAGAGCCAGAAATAATGTTTCATGTTTGGTTTTGTTTATATTATTTTGGTTAGTTTTACGTTATCCAAATAAACTAGTTGTTTCTTGTATTTTTTTCATTAAATCAATATTTTATTAAGAATGTTAATTGTTGTCTTCACATCATTAATTTAATTATCAAGCATAAATTTGGTTATTTTTCTACAATGTTTAATGTTATATCATAGTAAAAACGTTTCTAGTAAAATTAAGAAACAATTTGGATAAATGATGATATTCCATTAGTTCATTGGACCTACCAGAAATTGTCGATTTCTACCATTAAATATTTTCCCAAAAACATCTACCACTAGACACATCTATCTCCAGACTCATCTACCAATAGACACGGGTACCCCCATAACAGATCTATATTCTTAATAGATATACCATTATGTTATATCTTCAATCAGAACATATCTACTATAAATATAGATCTTCCACTAAATATATATATTATCAATTCATATCCAACTTCAAAAAAATATTTTGTCTTGTTAAATAAACCACTGAATAGACCTACCGTCATGTTAGATCTACCTTAATGTTGATATACTAATACACAGATTATAATAACTGATCATTATATTAAATGTTATTTGTTTTTAGATAAAATGGTTGTTACATATTATATAATGTTATAAACAACCAAAAATAATGATAAATTAAAAACTTTTATCTCATTAACAATTATCATTATATTAGATAGCTATGAAACTATTTAAAATAACAAACATTAAAAGCAGACATATTATTTAAAATAGAATAACTAAAATGGGAATGTATTGAACACACAAATATAATGGAATCATAACCCCACTGAAAATTCTATAGAAATGAAACAAAATATTTTTAAACAAATGAAAATATTATGAAAATAAAAATAAAACCGCGAGTGGATTTCTAGTTAATTTCGACAATAAAAATATTATAGTGTTTATTGGGTTTAAAGGGTAATGTGGCTGTAGGAAATCAACTGTTATTTGAGCATTGGTAAAATATAACCATTGGTCAAAATGAACATTTGAAACTATAAACTTTGTTGATAATTTTTCCATTATAATTAGTGTTTATAATTAGTAATTAAAAAAGGATAATATGTACATAAAAGAAAATTGATGGCCTTAACTAGTAGAGACATGTCATTTGAAGAACATTTTTTAGAACATGAGATGGTGGTATCATCACTGGGGTTCTCCCCTAACCATTCGCAATCTGATCTTCAATAAGTTAATCATGAAGGAAATCACCCACATGGGATGTTCATGTTTGTTGAGAGCACCACTCGGTTGATGTTATAAAAGGTACCCCACAAAAATACCACCATTATACACCTTACACTCAGGGCATATATAGGTTTAGTAAGTGGTTACATGTTTAGACCATAGTTACATAAATTGTAAACTACTTTGTGTAAATAAAATCTTACATCCATCAATTCTGCTTAAGAATTGTTTTTTTAATATATGTTTAATTGAGATGATTTTTGAAATTTTATTTAGGGATGAAAATAAAAACAAACTTTTTTCTAGAAAATATAAAAAATTGTCATAATATACCATGGTATTTTGAATTGTATTTATTTTATTAAAATAATTTTTTTAAAAAAATTTATTTAATAATATATTATAAAATAATTTTATATTGGCATAAGAAATTTTCTAGAAGTGTCATAAGTTTGACTGTAACATAAAAACTAAAATTTTAAAATAAATAAATATTTTTATATTTAAAAGATAAAAATGTATTTTTAGAGAATTGTTCAAATAAAATAAACAACATATTTGAAAGTATCACTTTGAAATTAGGCTTGTGGGAATTTAGGATGATCTTGTAAATTATTTTATTTATTGTGATTAATAATAAATACAGTTTTAGGGGTTTGGTATATTTTATGTCATTGTATGTAACGATCCGAATCTGGATCCCCTCCACTGGTTCCCCATACTCGGTTCACCACATAACCTCAAGCGTGTTTCCCCAAATGCCAGAGGCTGCCGACTAACAGCGAGGGCCTTGGTGAGTCGGTGGGGAAACTATGCCCTCATTCGGTATAGTATACAGCGGAAGAACAACAAGTCACAATAGCGGAAACAATAACAGTATACAACAACTGAACTGAATAGTGGAAGCAATGTATAAAATAATTTTGATACAACATGGTACATATATCTATGGAAATCAGTAAACAAACCAACGTGCTAAAATACAACTGAACACATGTTCTAAAGCAACAACAAAAGAAAAACAGAAGAACAACTCCTCAACATCGAAAGCCTCGGCTCAGTCCCATTCTCTCCAGCTCCAACAAGTCAGGTACCTGAAGAAGAAGGGCGCTTTCCCTTGTCTATCCCTGCAACAACATAATCTACTTGGGCCCAAAGCATGGCCCAAACAGGGTGTGAGACAATGTCCCAGTAGGCAACCACCCAAAGATATATGCCTAACAGTCAATGAATACATGGAAAGTAAAGTACAGGAATAGTAAACAGGAAATACACAACAGCAACAATTCACAGTTCTAACATATGAAGCAGACAAGTAAACAACCAACAAAAGTAGAAAACTGGTAACCCTTTAGGTATCTCTCATAGCCTAACCCCTATGGTTCAACCTACAAGTACTAGAAACCCTCTAGGAGGCACACACAGTCTCACCCCTCTGGTTCAGCTAAGAATAGACTCTCTAAGGAAGAACTCACCGTCAATTCCCCATATAGTCTCGTATTGTACTAATAGCTCTCTGGGGAATCACTCATCGTCTCATTCCCCCTATGGCCCGTGTCGAGGAACTACAGACTCTCTGAGGAAGCACTCATCGCCAATTCCCCCTGTGGTCTCTCATCGTATTAAAAGAAACTCTGGAGAAGCCCTTACGTCTATTCTCCCAGTGGTCTACTACACTATGTTCTCAGAGTCCTGTGTGAAACTAACATGATCAATACGCGTGTATCATCCATGTAAACCTCAAGAACTACTTGGCTATCACTCTAAGTCTCAACAACATAACAAAGCAATAGTTCCACTATCCTACAACTAGGCATGGAAACCGGTAAAACTCCAACAAGGAAAACAAGCATGGAAAACATCCAGTGTATAGTAAAAACTACCATGTTCACAGGAAATTACATCTACTCAAGAAATCAAGAAAAGCAGGCAATATAACAAGGGTAAAACAGGAACACACAATACCCCGTTCAAAGGGATTGGTGGAATTTTCATAAAGTACACATCGACTTCCTACAAAAAGGCACAAAGAACCTACCTCGATCCTAGGAGATCGATATACTTGAACCTCGACGACTGATTCTCCCTAGTACGCCGTAGATCTGAGAAAACGCCCGAAACAAATAAACCACAATAACATGGGAAAGAGGAGGAATTGGAAAACAAGGCTCAAGAAGAAGGAAGATATCACTGCTACGATTCCAATGTAATTGACCGTTCTCGAATTAGAGAACAGATGGAGAGGCGGAAGCTCAGGAAAGATCTGGCTGTATGGGTCGCTCTCGGACGAACAAGACCTAGAAGAAGGTGTTTCTGTAGGTTAGGCGCGACCCCGGTCTATTTAGTGAAAAAAAAAGAATAAAACACGGCGTGTAATTCTAGAGTACATGGCGTGTACTAGGTTTTTCCGTACTCTGCCAAAATCGGCCTCCATGCCACCCCTACGCATCGTGTGTGTGGCCCGGATACGGCCAGCACACGGCTTCGAGCCAGAAAAGAGTACACGACATGTACTCAGAAAGTACACAATGTGTAACATCCAAAGTAAGTAATTAATAATAGATATTATTATCTATGTCTATTTATGAATTAGATAGTGTTTTAGAGACTTAAATTGAGAATAAATCCAATCTTAAACATGGAATACACTAATATTTTTAAAAGATTGTTTTACTACCTTTTGATGGCAAACCATTTTTAAATAAAACATTTGACAATTTTATAATCTCTATTTGTCAAAATAAGAATATTTTTTATGATTGGGACATTGAAATTTACATTGGATAAATTTTTGGTATTTTTCTGACAATGTTCATTTTTAAATGAATAGTGAAAAATACTGCATTTTACATCAAAACTGCATTTTCATCTAATTTAATTATATGTTTAGATTACCTTTTTAATTTTTTTAAAAGTGTAAATAGAATATATTTTTATCATTTAATCCAATGGTGGTCATTGGTATTAATTTCACTTTGGAATTGGGCATAACCAAGTGCCAAACTTTTCATAGATATTGTCTCAAGAAAACCCGCTATTTGTTTTGACAACGGGAATTATTTTTAAATTAATTATTTCAATTTCTGTGTTTGGAATTTGGTAAAATGGATTACATATTTGGAATCAGAAGGTCCAAATTATGTAATCAAGACTCTTTTGTTTTTGGACATTATGAATAGTAACGATGGTAATTATCTTTAATTATCTTGGTTAATGAGTAATCGGGTAGTTAAGGATAATAAAATAATATCATAATAATAAAAAATGACACCAACATGTGTCCTAATACTACTGGTTGTCTCATTTCCGACCATGGGATGCCTTTTTCCCGAACTTGGGGACCCCATGGAATCACTTTTGTGTGAAAGTTACTTTTTATCTTTTTATTTTTTTAAAGAAAGTTAAATATAACAAAGAATGTATCACCTGAGTAAAATATTTTTAATTTTGTCTACATAAATTATATTTTTGTCTATAAATATTCATTGTAAATCTAAAACTATTTCCTACATCATAGTAGTTTTTTCATATTTTTTAGACACTAAATAAACTAAATTATTTTTGCCATCATGATGATGCAACGATTATCTCATTAATGAACGATTTAAATAAAATGAAAAGACAATGTAAACTCTAAGACTTACACTTGTCAAAGACCTATTGTATGAGTATATTTAGAACCCTGATCACCTTATCCTCGAAATACATCAATGTGGGACCTTTATAATCCGAAAATCATTTGAAAATAATGTAACCTTTTATAACTTTCCAAAAGTGCCCCTCATCTCCTCTTATAAAAGGCCCCCACCTCTACCACCTTACCCACACTTCCAAAGCCTTTGTATCGGCCAACACCTACCCATTTTGTCTCTCCACATCCCTCTCTTACTTCTTGAAGCCTCACTTTGGGCAGAAGGCTTCCCAAGTAAGCCTTTGATCTCAAATCAAAAAGAGTTACCCGATTTAAAGGTAGTGTCTTCTCTTGTGTTCTTATGTTTTATTTTGCTTCTCCGACCGCCTAAACTCTCTTTATTAATTTCTTTAGTAACAACACCAGTATATTACATATACTAGGATGTTTTTATAATAAGGATTCGAGCTACACTTACACACACCTACATCTTATGGTTAAAGAACAGACTGTTTTCGTGGATGGAGAATTTCTGCCTCACGAAACGATGATTGTTCAATATTCTTTTAACAACTTCAAAGGTGGCCATTAAGATGACACTATATTTATATATGATATATAATATGTTTATGTTTTACTTATACTTATTTATTTTTCATTTATTTCATACCTTTATGGTTTCCATTATGGGTAAACACGGTATCTTCATTTTAGGAAGTGCGGACTACCGCCCCCTCAAAGTGATTTGATTCATTAATCCCATATGTGGTACGTATAAAGGATAGATTTAATGATATTATATATGATAACATAGTGGAATTATAATACTATTATGTATCATTATGTTTTAATTCCATTAAAGTATGAGATAGAAATGAAATTAGCGTTCATACGTATGTACGACTTACCGTGTCCATGAACGGTGCATTTCATTTCTTATCCCCAAATGTAATGTACTATTATAAGTACATATATATAATGGATATATATGATTTATGTTACATATATATTATTAATATAATTATTGAAATTAAAATATACATATCTCTCATTTAGTTTTAATTCCATTAATATGACATAGAAATGAAAGTAGCGTTCATGCGTACGTACGGCTTACCATCTCCATGAACAGTGCCTTTCATTTCTTACCTCTAAATGATTATATAATATTATAAATGCATGTATATACTGGATATATATGATATATATGGCATCTAAATTATGAATATAATTCTTGAGATAATGGATATTTGACTACGTGAACAACTTGTAAATATAAGAAGTTCATTTTTGACTCAAGTACCAATGATCGTTAAAACGACTGTTATAAACATAAATAATAACATAGTATTCATGAAATGGTAATAAATGATATAAAAGGAATAATGAACTTGAAAAAGGTTTTTAATCAAGTAGAAATTAACTGAAGTTTATTATTCAGGAGATTAAAGAAAGATCAATTCAAGTCGGATACAAGGTAAGGGAACTTTTTAACCCAATTTTTGTTCTTTGGGTTAATCTCCTACTTTCAAATTATGTCATGATATTATTATGTTCTATCTTATATTTTTACTCTATTTATGTGTACTTATAGTGAATACACATAATAGATCTATTTTATTTAGAAAATTATCTTTATAAGGGACTTCGTCTCAATCTCCATTCATTGAGGCATATTTTCTTTTATACACAACATTATTTTATACTGTGTATAAACCCTTTTGACTTTTAAGTTTTTTCAAAAGGAATATTTTTTATACGAATCATTTACTAAACAAAAAAAGGGAATGTTTTTGTCGTACGTATGCGGCGAAAACGACTTCTCCACCGCTGTGACCATTATTTGAGTTTCGGCTTCCTCTACAAGCCATACATTTTTAAAAAAAGCAAAATAAATACCATGTTTTACTTTTATTTTCTTTTGGTATTGAAAATGGTTTTCATAATGTTTTATTATATCAATGTGTTTTATTGATATCTTGTGATTAAAATGTGGAAATGTTATGTTTCATTTATGCATGTTTTTTTATACGATTATGTTATGGTTCTTGGGAATTGTTAAGAAGACGGGTGGTTCCGTGATAAACTAAGGGCGGGTGTGCCCGATATAGCTCTCCAATGCATTGGGTAATGTGAAGGGGTTAAACATTGAGGTTTCTCCGAAGAGATTTAGGGAATATACTGTGATGGGTATTCAAAACGTAACCAAGAGGGTTACTCCCTACGTAAGAATGTTATTAATGCCTCAAGTTATCTCTATGTCGTATGATTTCTATGATTTTTTCATGATTTGATGAGGTATGTTAAAGTGCTTATGTTTTATGGGTAAAGTATGATTTCATTCTTATGTATAGATGTACTCATGTTTCCTTTCCATATTTTTATATCCCTTACTAAGCTTTTTATGCTCATCCCATGTCTTTGAAATGTCTTTCACAGGTCAAGGGAAGGGTACATGATATGTTGATAGTGTCAAGGAAGTGTCAAGAATGAACCCATGTTTTATTTTAAATATGTTTCCGTTGATGGGGAAAATTAATACTATCTTTTATGTAACCACTTTGTTTAAATGTGGAATGTAATGAAAGTTTTATGATCTAATTCTCTAAAACTCTAAACCTGAAAAGATCCTCAATGTGTAATCTTGTAATAACTCAAGATTAAGTAAGGTTTAAGGATGGGGCCTTATAGTTGGTTTCAAAGGTCGGTTTAGATAACTTTAGGAGTTATAATTCTATTAAATGATTATCCAAAAATATTTTGTTATGGTCAAATTGGAATGATATAGCATTTGAATATTAACATGTTGCTTCATCTAAGACATGTTTTTTAAGAATGGTTTTTCATAGAGGAAACCATGCAGATTTTTTGGGATGGCATACTGAGGGAAATGACCATCCAAATCAGAAACATGAGATGGTCAGAGTCAGAATTGAGCAGTTTGTTGCAGTGATGGATCAGTTGATTCAGGTGATAAATGGCGGTGGTATCCATGCACGAGATCAGCCAGATCAACCACAGAGGAACATGTTAGTGGTGAAACATTTCATGAGGCAACATCCCCCATCATTCAGAGGATCATCTGACACTGTGCTATCTGAATGGTGGATTAAAGCACTGGAGAAGATTTTTGATGTCATGGGGTGTTCATAACATCAAAAGTTTAGTCTTGTTGTTTACTATTTGGAAGGTGAAGTTGATCAGTGGTGGTCGATGGTGAAAAATATCAGGGATAGTGATGAGATTGATGATATTTTGGTGTTTTATAATAGTAATGAGGATCATTAAAGACATTTAAGGGTTATTTTAAAAACCTTAAAAGAAAATAAATTGTATGGGAAATTCCGCAAGTGTGAGTTTTGGTTGTAACAAATTTCTTTCCTTGGTCATATTGTTTCTAAATATGGGATAACCATTGATCCTGCAAAAACAAAGGTTGTTGAAGAATGGCCAAGACCCAAAAATTTAACTGAGATTCGTAGTTTCCTTGGTTTGGCGGGCTATTATAGAAGGTTTGTTATAAATTTTTCACGGTTATCTAGTCCAATGACTAAGCTAACTCAGAAGGGTGTTAAGTTTATCTGGACTAAAGAATGTGATGATTGTTTTTAGGAACTGATAAGAAGATTGGTGAATGCTCTAGTTTTGGCACTACCTTCCAGGAATGGGGAGTTTGTTATCTACAGTGATGCTTCATTGAAAGGACTTGGTTGCATCCTAATGTAGAATGATCAGGTAATTGCTTATGCTTCACTTCAGTTGAAAACTCATGAGGTAAATTATCCTACACATGATTTGGAATTAGCTGCTGTTGTTTTCGCTTTAAAAATTTGGAGGCATCATTTGTATGGAGTAAAGTGTGAAATATATACTGATCACAAAAGTTTAAAGTATATATTCACTTAGAAATAATTGAACATGAGACAGAGGAGATGGCTAGAATTAATCAAGGATTATGATTGTACAATTCATTACCATCCAGGAAAAGCAAATAAAGTGGATGATGCTTTGAGTCGAAAAAGTAATACTTCATTAACAATGTTGCGTTTGGAACGTGATCCTTTGGTTAAGGATTTGATGAAATTTGGCATAGAAGTTGTTGGTACAGGATGTTCTTCTGTTTTTTTCAGGTATCAGTGAAATCCTCTCTATCAGACAGAATCAAGCAAGCACAAAAGCAAGATAGTGAGTTGTAGAAAATGTTAGAGCTGGTTCAGAAGGGTAAGTTTCCTGAATTCATCATTAATAGTGATTGTGTTATGAGATTTTGGATAAGATTGTGTGTTACTTGTCATTCATAGTTGAAGAGAGAGTTGTTATGTGAAACTCATAGTTCTCCGTTTTTAGTTCATCCTGGAAGTACTAAGATGTACAAAGATCTGCGGGAGTATTACTGGTGGGATGGAATGAAAAGAGATATTGCTGATTTTATAGTGAAGTGTTTGACTTGTCAACAGTTTAAAGTAGAGCGAAAGTTACCGAAAGGGATGCTTTAGCCTTTACCAGTACCAGAATAGAAATGGGAGAATATATCCATGGACTTCGTTGTGGGATTGTCGAAGACACATCGAGGTAATAATGCAATCTTGGTTATTTTTGATCGCTTGACTAAATCTGCTCATTTCCTTTCTATAAGGGATACATTTTCCCTAGATCAACATTCCCGTTTGTATCAAAAAGAGATATTCAGGTTACATGGTGTTCCTCTCTCTATTGTATCTGACCGTGATCTCAGGTTCACATCTAACTTTTGGAAAGGCCTTCAGAAGTCGTTGGTTACTGAATTAAATTTTAGTACAGCTTTTCGTCCACAGTCAGATGGACAGTCAGAACGAACAATTCATACTTTGGAAGATATGCTGCGTTCTTGTTCGATGGATTATCCGGGATGTTGGGACCAACATCTTTCTTTGGTTGAGTTTTCTTATAATAACATTTTTCATTCTAGTATACATATGGCACTGTTTGAGGTATTATATGGGAAGCGGTGTCGAACTCTAGATTTTTGGGATGAAGTAGGCGAAAGGAAGCTGATGGGACCAGAATTGGTAGAAGATTTGGCAGAAAAAGTTCTGCTGATACAGAAAGACAAGAGAACAGCTCAGAGCATGCAGAAGAGTTATGCAGATAACCGGAGGAAGGATCTATCTTTTGAGGTAGGTGATCATGTTTTTCTCAAAGTCTCACCATGGAAAAGTGTGATGCGATTTGGTAAGAAAGGAAAGCTGAGTCCAAGGTTCATCGGACCATATCAAATTATGGAGAGAGTTGGATTAGTTTTTTTATCGAGTGGCTTTACCTCTGTGTTTATCTCAGGTACACAATGCTTTTCATGTTTCGATGTTGAGAAAGTATATGCCAGATCCATCTCATGTTTTGAGTCCAGAGGTAGTTCAGCTGGAAGAGAACCTATCTTATGAGTAAAAACCGGTACAGATTCTTGACCATAGGGAGAAAGTGTTGCATAATAAGGTGATTCATCATGTTACGGTTTTGTGGAAAAACCATATGGTTGAAGAGGCAACATGGGAATTTGAAAATGCAATGAGGGATAAATACCCCCACTTATTCGATAAGTAAATAAATTACGGGGACGTAATTTTCTAAAGGGGGGAAGGATGTAACATCCCAAGTAAGTAATTAATAATATATATTCTTATCTATGTCTATATATAAATTAGATAGTGTTTTAGAGGCTTAAAATGAGAATAAATCCAATCTTAAGCATGGAATACACTAATATTTTTAAAAGATTATTTTACTGCCTTTTGATGGAAAACCATTTTTAAATCAAACTTTTGACAATTTTATAATATCTATTTGTCAAAATAATCATATTATTTATGATTGGGACATTGAAATTTACATTGGATAAATATTTGTTATTTTTCTGACAATGTTCATTTTTTAATGAATAGTGAAAATACTGCATTTTACATCAAAACTGATTTTTCATCTAATTTAATTATATGGTTAGATTACCTTTTTAATTGGTTTCAAAGTTTAAATAGAATATATTTTTACCTTGTAATCCAATGGTGGTCATTGGGATTATTTTCACTTTGGAATTGGGCATAAACAAGTGCCAAACTTTTCATATATATTGTTTCAAAAAAACCGCTATTTGTTTTGACAACGGGAATTATTTTTAAATTAATTATTGCAATTTCTATGATTGGAATTTGGTAAAATGGGTTACATATTTGGAATCAGAAGTTCCAAATTCTGTAATCAAGACACTTTTGTTTTTAGACATTATGATTAGTAATGACGGTATTTATCTTTAATTATCTTGATTAATGAGTAATCGGGTAGTTAAGGATAATAAAATAGTATCATAATAAAACAAAAATGACACCAGCATGTGTCCTAATAATATTGGTTGTCTCATGGCCGACCATGTGATTCCTTGTGCCAAACATGGGGACCCCATGGAATCACTTTTGTGTGAAAGTGACTTTTTATCATTTTATTTTTTTAAAGAAAGTTAAATATAACAAAGAATGTATCAACAGATTAAAACATTTTTAATGTTGTCTACATAAATGATATTTTGGACGATAAATTTTCATTGGAAAGATAAAAATATTTCCGACATCATAGTATTTTTTTCATAATTTTTTGACATTAAATAAATTAAATTATTTATGACATCATGATGATGCAGCGATTACCTCATTAAAGAACGATTTCAATAAAATAAAAAGATAATGTAAACTATAAGACTTAAACAGGTCAAAGACCTATTGGATGAGTATATTTCTAACCCTTATCACCTTCCCTCGAAATAAATCAATGTGGGACCTTTAAAATCCAAAACTCATTTGAAAATAATGTAACATTTTATAACTTTCCAAGAGTGCCCTCCTCTCCTCTTATAAAAGGCCCCCACCTCTACCACCTTACCCACACTTCCAAAGCCTTTGGATTGGCCACCCCTAACAATTTTGTCTCTCCACATCCCTCTCTTACTCCTTGAAGCCTCACTTTGGGCAGAAGTCTTCCCAAGGAAGCCTTTGAGCTCAAATCAAAAAGAGTTGCCCGATTTAAATGTAGTGTCTTCTCTTGTGTTCTTATGTTTTATTTTGCTTCTCCAACCCCATAAACACTCTTTATTAATTTCTTTTGTAACAACACCAGTATATTCCATATACTAGGATGTTGTTATAAAAAGGATTCGAGCTACACTTACACACACCTACCTCTAATGGTTAAAGAACATATTGTTTCCGTGGATGGCGAATTTCTGCCTCACGAAACGATGATTGTTCAATATTATTTTAACACCTTCAAAGGTGGCCATTAAGATGACACTATATTTATATAAGATATAAAATATATTTATGTTTTACTTATGCTTCTGTATTTTTCATTTATGTCATACCTTTATGGTTTCCATTATGGGTAAACGCGATATCTTCATTTTAGGAAGTGCGGACTACCGCTCCCTCAAAGTGATTTGATTCGTTAATACCATATGTGGTGCACATAAAGGATAGATTTAATGATATTATATATGATACCATACTGGAATTATAATACTATTACATATAATTATGTTTTAATTCCATTAAAGTATAAGATATAAATGAAAGTAGTGTTCATGCGTACGTTCGGCTTACTGTCTCCATGAACGGTGCATTTCATTTCTTATCCCCAAATGTAATATACTATTATAAGTACATATATATAATAGATATATATGATTTATGTTACATCTAGATGATGAATATAATTATGGAATTAAAATATACATATCTGTCATTTAGTTTTACTTCCATTAATATGACATAGAAATGAAAGTAGCGTTCATGCGTACGTACGGCTTACTGTCTCCATGAATGGTGCATTTCATTTCTTGCCTCTAAATGACTATGTAATATTATAAATTCATGTATTTAATGGATATATATGATATATATTTCATCTACCATATGAATATAATTCTTGAGATAATTGATATTTGACTACGTGAACAACTTGTAAATATAAGAAGTTCATTTTTGACTCAAGTACCAATGATCGTTAAAACGACCGTTATAAACTTAAATAATAGCATAGTGTTCATGACATGGTAATAAATGATATAAAAGGAATACTGAACTTGAAAAAGGTTCTTAAGCAAGTAGAAATTAACTCTCAAGTTTATTATTTAGGAGATTAAAGAACGATCAAGTCAAGTCGGATACGAGGTAAGGGAACTTCTTAACCCAATTTTCGTTCATTGGGTTAATCTCCTAATTTCAAATTATGTCATGATTTTATTATGATCTATCTTGTATTTTTACTCTCTTTATGTGTACTTATAGTGAATACACATAATAGATCTATTTTATTTAGAAAATGATCTTTGTATGGGACTTCGTCTCAATCTCCATTCATTGAGGCATACTTTGTATTATACACAACTTTCTTTTATACGGTGTATAAACCCCTTTGACTTTTACGTTTATTTAAAAGGAATATTTTTTATACGAAGCGTTTACTAAACGACAGAAGGGAATGTTTTTGTCATATGTATGCGGCGACAACGACTTCTCTGCCATCGTGACCATTATTTGAGTTTCGGCTTCCTCTACAAGCCATACCTTTTTTAAAGAATAATATATACCATGTTTTAATTTTCATTTATTTTGGTATTGAAAATGGTTTTCATAATGTTTTATTATATCAATGTGTTGTATTGATATCTTGTGATTGAAATGTGGAAATGTTATGTTTCCTTTATGCATGTTTTATGTGATATGATTATGTTATGGTTCTTGGGCATTGTTAAGAAGACGGGTGGTTCTGTGATAAACCTAGGGCGGGTGAGACCGATATAGCTCTCCAATGCATTGGGTAACGCGAAAGGGTTAAACATTGAGGTCTCTCCGAAGAGATTTAGGGAATATACTGTGATGGGTATTCCAAACGTAACCAAGAGGGTTACTTCCTACGTAAGAATGTTATGAATGCCTCAAGTTACCTTTGTGTCTTATGATTTATATGATTTATTCATGATTTGATGAGGTATGTTAAAGTTCTTATGTTTTATGGGTAATGTAAGATTTCATTCTTATGTATATATGTACTCATGTTTCCTTTCCATATTTTTATATCCCTTACTGAGCTTTTTATGCTCATCCCATGTTTTTGAAATGTTTTTCACATGTCAAGGGAAGGGTACATGATATGATTATAGTGTCAAGGAAGTGTCAAGAAAGAACCCATGTTTTATTTTAAATATGTTTCCGTCGATGGGGAAAACGAATACTATCTTTTATGTAACCACTTTGTTTAAGTGTGGAATGTAATGCAAGTTTTATGATCTAATTCTCTAAAACTCTAATACTGAAAAGATCCTCAATTTGTAATCGTGTAATAACTCAAGATTAAGTAAGGTTTAAGGATGGGGCCTTATACGACGTGTACTTCGAAATTTTCCAGAAACTACATTTTTCTTAAAAACTCCAGAAAAAGGAAATGCGTACCTGAATCGAAGATCTGGGTTCTTACATTTTATTTATTTTATAATGATGTAATAACTAATTAAACACAATACATGACGTAAAATATGATTCAGAATTTATATTAAGTATTTTAATATATTTTATTCAATTTTAAAAACTTTATATTAATTTTTGAAGTCTAAAAATGAAAAATTTATTTTCACAAAATTACTTTGTGAAATATTTAATTTTCAATGCCAAAAGATGAATGAAATAATAGTTTTTATTTATATAGGAATAAATTATAGTAAAAGTTGACCCTAATGTCTAAAACCATGAGGAAAAATCATGGATAATCCAATGTTTTTTGAATTTCCACAACATAGATTTCCAATGCTATATTTGGAAATTATCAAACAATTCCTCCACTTTTTCTATTAATACGCACCCATTTATCCCTTTCAGTTTACTCACAATCTATCCTGAAAATAATTATTGTTATTGTTTCTCCAATGGATAACCCCCATGGTTTCCTAAAGTCCCCAAGGTTCCATCCTCATGTTGTAAGACCATCTCTTCATGATAAGGGAAATATTCACGTCTATATTCCATTAAAGTTCTCTATTTTTGTGGTATGGATTCTCATTTCCCAAAGTAATTTATTTTATCCACTATATATTATTTTATTACTATAATATTATTATTTTATGAATGTTAAACATTTTTCCACTCTCATATTATGTTTTCTAAAACAATTCATTATACATGTCATGCTACCAAATTTTCTTCTAAAAACATCCTCTTTTATATGAGAAGTTCTCATTTAATTTTTTACTTTCAAAACCATAAGTATTTTATTTTATATAGTTATTAAAATATATTTAAAACTAATTTTATATTCATGGATTTTTTTATAATAAACTCACATACCCTTTCATTTTTTTAAAATGATTCAATGATCAATTATTTAAGCTCTTTTATACACTAATATTTATATAAGAACCCCGTTTTTTATTCTTCTCCTGTTATTAGAGAAATGACATAAAAAAATTTATATGGATCAAAGGAAGTTAATATTTTTTAACGGTGAACCATTATAGCAGTCGAATGAATTGGGTAAATAATTTAATTTCTAGACATGACATGTTTTACGATGCCTTGGTGAATAACCATGGTAATTTTTATTTCTAACACATTGATGATAAACCACTATTATATGATTATTAATGTCTCATTTTAATGTATTATATGCACATATATGTTATGATTCATGTTATTATTATTATTTTATGTCTCTTTTTAATTATTTGTTTTTAGGCCTCATGTTTTTATTGATATTTCTTATGATCACATGTTGTTTGTCACCTTTTCTTATTCCATTACTAGGATTTATTATCAACCATTTATTTTATTTATGTATTGAAGAAATAAGTTGAAATAAATTTAATTTAGATTTAACCCATGATTATATCATTATGGTGGTTTTTGAATAATATTAACTTTTTCAGGTATTATATACCATTCTTCAAGAATCTAAAAATGAAAATGTCATTTATTTGGTACAATGTAATGAAAAATTATATATTTAAAATGTTGGTTTTCATAGTTTGTATCAAAGTATGGTTTAGTTATTTTTGGTAATTATGACTTCAAAAAAAAATTATGAACCATATAAACAAGTTTAACTAAATGAAAATATCCTGGTATTTTTGTTATTATTAGGTTAGTAGTTTCTAATAAAAGAGATCACTGTTTATATACAAACAAGTGGATGTGGATCTATAAATGATTTATCTAGTGGTTACACCCAAAAACACCACACTGACCTAGAATCTAAGGGGAATCAGTGCATGATAACGATCATGAATTAACTTTAGTTTTGACACATCGAGGGGATATGTTTATTTAATCAACAGAATTTTATGAACCATTATAATGGACATTTAGAAAAATAAATTGCTGTTATAGGAGATTAATAACACATTTAAGAATTATATTTTCATTCATAAATCCCTTTAAAATTATAATATTTGAAAATTTAACCTATTTGAACTAAGGTTTTTTCTTTTAAAAAATGGCAGGAAATAGCAGGAATCACACAAATGATGAGTCCAATGAATGATGCACTAACAAAATTGTGATGTAATATGGAATAAAAAACATGATTATGATTATGAATCTACTAACTCATGGTATGGAAATAAAATTAATCAAGTAGAGAGGCCATATTCACCTCAAAGAGAATAACATTCCTTCAAGTCCTACATCTGCAGATGACCAACTTCATTCAGTGGATCGAAAAATCCATTGATTCCAGATTAATGGATAAGATCTATATAAAATATTTTTTTACTCCATTTTTTGGAGTAAGGAAAATTAACCATTTTAGTATTCTAATTATAAGGAGAAGCTGATCAGTGGTGGAAACTGATAAAAAACATGAAGCTAAGAAGGGAAATTGATGCTAGGGTGTTGGAAGAGTTTAGGGGAACCTTTATCCAAAAAATATTTCCCTATTTCGATATAAATGAAAATAGGTAATGAATTCATAGAAATTAAGATTAATTAAAATTAATCAATGGGATTATATGAAATGAACATTAAAATACTTTCTCGATTCACCTCTATAATCATTATGGATACTAATTCCAAGGTTGAATGATTCACCGGTTTTATAAGACCCCATCTATAAAGAAATCGTGCAAGTTGTGATGATGAAAGCTATGAACGGATAGTGAGGATTTTATTAATAATTTTACTATAGTTTAGAGATACACAATTATCACATATATTGAATGAAAATAAGAGATCAATGGATTCAAACATAGGAAAGAACAATGATCACAAAAATGAGGAACGCAAGTGTAACATCCAACATAAAGTAATTAGATGAGAAAGCATTTTGGGGACTGCTTAAATGGGAGAGGAATGTGATAGAAGATAAAAAGTTATGGGAATATAGCTCAAAATTTTCATGGTAACGTGAACTCTCAACTTCTCAACACTAATAATAAAGGGAATATGGTTTAGGTCTAGCTGGAAGATTAATGCTTCTTGTGTGGATAGATTGGAAACTTTTACAATAAATGTTCAAATCATAAGATAATGGCTGAACACCACCTTTAAACTCCACATATATAATGGGAAAAATGTAAATAATGTTCTATCATGTTGGATAAATAGGATTATTCCAATGATATGGTGGAAGGTACACATGATGTGCTCTCAAAGCTAGAAAGTAATTTATTTTATTTTAGTTCAATAAATTCACTTATTTAATGAATGTTTGTATGGAATATAGAATCAATCCATGATCTCCAATAAATATTGTTATCAATCAAGAATCCTAGAGAAATTATCCTAGAATCAACAGTGTATAAGAACTATATTATTAAATTATGAAAGTATAATATCATTATAAATCTTGAATTCATCCCCTTGGTGGAATTAGAAATTGTACTAGATATGGCATATATCTCAATGAATAATTTTAAGTTAAACACTATAACTAAGGAAATTTTAGTTGTCTTGGATGTAAAACCTATAATAATATTCTTAAAAGAGATATCCCAACATGATTTTTTCATAGAGGAGCCTCTAATACCCTTATTTATACGGATGATCAGTGAAGAGGTAGAAGTAAATGAAAGTAAAATGATAGAGAATGTACCCATCATTCAAGATTAAATTGATGAATTTTATAAAGAGTTACCTAGGTCTATCTAATAAAGAGTGGTAGATTTCTCCATTGAACTCATACTTGGATCTAAGAAGATATCAAAGTCCCCATATAGAAAAAAAAATATGGTGTTATTGGAATTAAAGAAACATATTAAAGATATTATAGAGAATGGATTTATCTGACTAGGTGTGTCCCCTTAGGTAGAACATATTCTCTTTGTGATGTATAAGTATGGATCAATGAAGATGTTAATTTATTATAGTGAACATCAGGGATCACAGTAAAGAACAAATACCCTATTCCAAGGATTGATGATTTATTTGAATATATTTTTGGGTCATAGTACTTCTCAGATATTTATGTCCATTTTGGGAATCATCAATTGAGGGTGAAGAATGATGATTCTCCAAATAATTAATTATACATATGATATGGTCATTATGACCCTGTTGTTACGTCGTTCTGATTGAATAACACTACAACTATATTTATATATTTTATGAATAGAGCCTTTGTAAAATAAACTGATAAATTCATGGTAGTTTTCTTTGATGACATTCAGATATACTCCAAAATCCTTGAAGATCATGAGGATTATCTTAGTGTTATCTTTGTAATTCTGAGGATGGAGAAAATTTTTGGAAAATAATAAAAATTTCAAGTCTCGTTTCAAAAAATTTCATTTTTTGAGGACATCATAACCAATAAAAAAATATATGTCGACCATACAAATACAAAATATGTAGAGGAGTGACCTGATACTATAATACTATCTTATACTTGTAGTTTCCTTTATTTTATAGGGTATTATTAGTGGTTTGTGAAAACTTTCCACAAATTTCTAGTGCAATATAAATGATAACTCAAATAAGGGATATGTTCATCTAGACAGAAGTGTGTAATGAAATTTTCTATGAATTGAATAAGAAATTAGTTACATCACCTATGTTACCCCTACCCTCTGTCGAATAAGTACTATATATTTATAGTTATTGGGTTTAGGAGGAAATGTGTAAGACACCTCGCTCGATGATTATTTGATGATTTTTAGTCTAATTATCCATGGAAAATCCACTGTATTGTTTCTTCTATCCTAAGGAAATTTTCATTACCCCCTACAAGGTGGTGGTTATGGGTGGTGGGATCTCTTATGATTCTATGGATGTGGTAGGAAGATTCCAAAACCCCATAAGAGGATGTTCGAGGTTTCTTAACAGAATATGTTTTTTTCCAAATCTCAGCATGAATCTGGTTCATTACATAAACGGATTAAAAAAATGGATCTATTGCATTCATAGAAGAGGGTCCAAAAATTATAGAATATCGTCTTGAAGAATTATAGTTCTCCCTCCTCAAATGTTTATCAGGTATTCATAGTGATACCCCTTTGAGGGAGGATGAAGTGCGGGCTCGATTATCTTAGAGATGGGGCTTCACTGATTGGTGCTTATTCTCAGTTGGGAGAGGTACATTTCATATTGATTTTCCATCGAAGGAAATTCAAAATTATTCCTAGATATTTGGTCTTGTTTTGCAAAAACTTGATTATATCATTGTTCAACAGTAGGATACGTTAGCAAATCCTTTTGAAATTTGGAACTCCTATACCAAAAATGGATCCAAATTATGGTCCTGAATTCATTTTTCTGGCATCTGTCAGTTTTGTGGGAGGCTACTTATAATGATGGTTGTCTGATTAAGGTTGATAAGGAAACGGAACGACCTAGGTATGGTAACTATTCACATGTTTTGGTAGAGATTGATTAATCTCATATTCGTATTGACACAGTTTTCCTTGTTGGAGGTGATATTAAGTTAGAGCTACCTATACAATATGAGTGGTTACCAAGTTTTTGTATGTCTTGTCTATGCATTTTCCATGATCATGAGAAATGTCACAGGAACATGAAATGTGATCTTTGTAAATCCTTGAGTCATTCCCAAGATCTGTGCAAGAAGAAACAAGTTGACCTTAATTGTACCAAGCATGTTTTTAGGAAGACAGATTCTGACAATGTTGGTACTTTTTCATTCATTGAGGAAGCCAAACATGGTCTGTCAATGACTACTGGATTATCTTAGAAACTTGCTAAGTCTGCTGACCTATTGGTCAATGGTGGATCATTATAGAAGGCTGCAACTGGAGTCAATGGGAGTCTGGAAAATAGGTCCTGGGATGTTGTTCCTAAGGAGGAGGAAAATAATCAATATGAGTATGAGGCTATTATCCAGAATGAAGTCAATCAAGAGTTAGATTTTGCGACAATAGAATCTACATTTTGGAAGGGTAAGATGAAGTTTTTGAATGCTGATGGAATCCAGTTTGTGATTCCTAAGAAGTCGAGGGCATGTCCAACTATGTCTTGTGATCGTCATGATGAGGATCATGTGTCCAAGGTTGATGTTTGGATGGAAATAGTATCTCTGATGGTGGAAAATGGCACTGAAGGAGATATTGTTGTACAAAATGATATTCATAATGGTGAAGAGGTGGTTGGATCTACTTCTTTTGAGCAGTTTGGTGATCTGCGGGGTGTTCCAGAGGGAAGAGGGGGGGTATGCTTACATCTGCTATAACTCAACAGGGAGATACATTGGAAATATCTCCCTTGTAAATTGGAAGGAAGATACTATGGATGTTTTAGCTAGTGGTATACAGCACCCCATATGGTCTACTCCTATGGTTAAGGATCAGGTGGTCTCATCTAGATGTTGATTCAATGGATGTCTAAAGTAATGTGGCGTTGCGAGGACATTGTAATCCAACTGTTATTTTCTTTTCAATTATAGATTCTATTAAAACTCTTGAGTTTTATTTGATTAATGTTGAAGGCCTATATAATTCATGATGTAGTAACCGAATTATCTCATTATTGAAACCTGTTTTTGATGATGGTTTTGGGCCTTCAAAAGAGATATTCCATATTTTCTAGAGGGATTCACAATCTTGCATGGTTGTGCATGGCTCCAAGGATACACAGGAGGCTCCTCAAGATCTGTATGAAGAATCTCCTCATAATAATGCTAACCAAGATAATAATTCCACTATTGAGGATGTGAATTATAGGTTGCATAGGGAAGCATCTCAGGAAGAAACGAAGAACACTATGGAGGCTCCGGTTATGGATGATGAACCAATGATGCAAAGGAAAAGAGGGAATCATCCAGCTAATCAAGGAGGATCTCGTGGTTGATACCAGCCTAGAAAAAGGTAATAAAAGAGCATTTGATGTGTATTTTTCGTTCATTATCTAGGTGTGATTTTTCACATGTAAACATTTCATCTAAATCTATTGTACTTCATGTTTTTTAATAAATGTTTGTGCCAGGGGTTTGGGTTCCTGAACCCATGGTTGAGTTGTTATATATATCAGAAATAATTTGGGTGCTTCCTCGTGTGAAATGATAATGTGATTTTATGTATCTCAATAGTTAAATCATAATGAGAAACAATATCATTCACATGACATAGATTTAGCTGTTATTTTTTTATATGATGTTATGGATGCATTATCTTTTTAGTGACAAATGTTGCATATAAAAAACCACCAAATATTAAGTATATTTCATGGAAAATGAATTGAACATGAGACAAAGGATATGGTTGGAAATTCAGAATGACTGTGACTATTAATTCATTACCACTCTGGAAGAGAAAACAATTTCACTGATTCATTATGTAGGAAATACCTTGTTGTGATGGAAATGATGAGGATTCAAGGAGATCCGTTGATCAAGGACCTAGTAAAATTGGATTTTGGAATCTTAAGGGAATCGAAATCCTCAACATATTCCCAAATTATTCCTCAAACCTAATTATTATAGAATATTAACAATGATAAAAGATAATTACCTTTGTTAAAAAGGATTATAAAGGCTATAAAAAAGATATGTTTTCTACGTTCAATAATGATCAATAATTTGTACTGAAATTTCGTAAAATGCTATTTGTTATATCTATCCAGAGATAAAGAATGAGATGAAGGATGAAGTTCAAAGATCTAAATTTTCTATACATCATTGAAGCACTAAAAGTTATAGGGACCTTCAGGATCATTATTGTTGGGAAAATATAAAAAATGATATAGCAGACTATACCGAAAGGTGATTGGTGTGTCAACATGTGAAGGTGGAGTGAAACATTCCTAAAGTTGAATTGCCACCACTACCCATTCCAATATGGAAGTGGTAAATATACATGTGGACTACATCATTGGCCTCCCACGAACTTCCAAAGTAAACAATGTGATGTGGGTTTTAGTTGATCGCCACAGCAAGACTTCCCATTAAATCACTATTCACAAATACTTTTCTCTTGAAAATATTACTAAGATATGCATAAATTATATTGTGAAGATTTATGGGGTGGCACATTCTATAATTTATTATCATGATCCCAGGTTCACATCTAAATTCTTGAGAAGTCTTCAACATCCTATGAATACTGAGTTGAATTTTAGTAATGCATATCACCCCAAAAAGATGTCAAATCTAAAAGTACTATTCATACACTCATGGATTTACTGATAACATGATCAATAGAATTGAAAGATTTTTGGGATGAACACTTATAATTAGTTGAGTTATCACACTATAGTAACATCCACTCGAGTATTCATATTTTACCAAATGAATATCTATACGGAAACCGATGTAAAACTCATAATTATTGGGATTAACTTGGTTTGAGGAAATTTCTTGGGCCTTATCTTGTGTACGAGATGATAGAAGAGGTTCATTACAACTAGAGAAATGTAAAATATTCTTAGATTTTGTAGATGTTATTTTCTAACAACGATATAATGATCTTGATGTTTTATGTTTGATATAAATTTTTTCTTTTAGATATCACCAGGGTATAGAAACATGTGATTTGGAATGAAAGGGTAGCTTAAACCTAAGTACATTGAAACATATGAAATCCATGATTGCACATGAAAAATGTCCTATTAAATAGAAATTTCACTTAATATATCTCATGTTCATGGTGTATTCCATATAATTATCTTGATTTTAGTAATATATTATCCCTCACATGTATAGAATCCGGAGGTGGTAAAACTATAACATGACCTCTCTTACTGGGAGAATCAGGTGGGGATCTTAGACTGTAGATAGAAGGTTATATACAACAGGACTACCCCTTAGACATTGTTTTTAAGAGGAGCCATAAATATGAATAATTTACATGGTAACTGGAAGAGTCAATGAGAATAAAGTACCATCAATCATTCTCAACTGATATAATGTGTTAAAATTTTAGGGACTAAATTGTATTAGGGGAAGAATGTAATGGCCCTGATTTTATAAATGATATTTATTTCCAGACTATTTGATTTTATGTTATATATAATACCATACAAGTAAATAATAATGAAAAACAATTTTTTTATATCTTTAATATTGATCATTAAATTAGTCATCTACGAATCCAATTAAAATTAAAAACATTACAACTAAACATAAAATACAAAATATAATAGCTAAAATAGGAAAGTAGGGATCTCCCCAATATACTAGAATCATCACCCCACTATAAACACTATAGAAATGAAATAATATTATTAAACCAATCAACATATTATGAAAATGAAAATATAAACTTATGTGGAATTTTAGTGAATTTTTAGTGTAAGAATGGAATTGAATTTATTGGGATTAAATGGAAATGTGACCATTGAGAATCAAAAATAATAAGAACGTTGGAGAATTATGATGGTTGGTCTATATAAACATTTGATACTATACCCCAGGTTCATAATTATACCATTATAATTAATGTTTATAAGTATTAATTATAGAATGATAATAGATACATAATGAAAAATAGGTGGCCTCAACTAATAGAGTCATTCCATTTTAATACAATTTTTTATAAGATGGGGAGAAGTTATTGTCACTAGGTTTTGACCTTAACCAATCCCAATCCAACCTTTCACAAGTGAAATGTGAAAAAAATCACATATATGAGAAGTAATTGTAAGTGGATAATATCACCTAGTCGATATTAGCCAAGGAAACCCACAAAAATTCCACCATCTCACACCTTAACCTCAGGGATTATGTCGGTGTAATCAGGGTTTACATATCTAGACATTGGTTATATAAATTGTAAAATAATTTGTGTCAATAAAATTTATATTCCATAAATTCCTTATATTAATATTTTTTCTTAATAAAATATATATTTTATAAAGTTGAATTTGTTAATTTTATTTTTGGACACAAATAAATCATAATTGTATTTCTTTTCTAGAAAATAATCTTTTAAAAAACTTCTTTATGAAATAATCATTTAAAACACTTTTTTAAATTAATAAATTATAAAATAATTTTATAATGGCCTATGAAATTTTTTATAAGTGTAAGAAATGTGGCTATTCCTTAAAAATATATTTTTATGTAAAAAAACGTTTTAATATTTCAAAGTAAAAATTATAATTTTAGATAATTTTTATAGTAAATTAAACATATTTTTTTGAATCATCGCATAAAAATTAAGTTTTTTTTTGAATTTATGATGAATTTATAAATTGCTTTATTTTATTGTGAATAATAAAAAATACAGTTTTAGGGCTTCTGTGTATTTTATGACTTCATATTTTATTATAATGATGTAATAATTATTTATACACAATATAATACCTTAAATGTTTTATTTTATTAATTCTTGGGTTTTTGTATTTTTTATTCATTTTTAAAACTATATGTTACTTTTTAAAGACAAAAAAGGAAAATTTGATTTTTAACGACTGTACTTGGTAGACTCTTTAATGTTCCATTCCATAATATGTATTAAATAATTTTTTTCAGTTTAGGATTATAATAGTATAATAAAAGTTGACTCAAATTTCGAAAACCATGTGTTTGCCAATGGTTTTTCATTTTACACAACCTAGATTTCCAAGGCCTATATTTCAAAATTATTAAACAATTCCTCTAATGTTTCTAGAAACACCCACCCAATTAAAAATTCACATTCAATACCAATCTATCCTCTATAAAGATATATTTATTTTTGCCTCCAACGCAGTCCCCCAGTGTTTTCTACAAAACCCCAGGTTTCCATCCACCCCTTTTAGGAATAAATCTTCATGGAAAAGGAAATCTTCACTTATATTTTACATTCCAATTTCCTTTTTATGTGTTATGTATTATTATATATGAAACTAAGTTGTTTTTTCCACTAACCATTTCCAATTACTATAATAATAATCTTTTATGAATAATATATCCTTGTCCCCTCACATTTTCCCTTTTCTAAAACCATGTTTTATACCTATCATGCTACCGAAGTTTCTTCTCAAATTACCCTATTTTACATGATAAATTCTCTTTTTCTTTTTTATTTGAATATGAAAAACCATTTTCATTTCATTGGGTATCTAAAAATATTTAAAAATATTTATTTTATTCATCTATTGACATATATAAAAATAAAATTTTCTATCATGGGTAAAAACTGAGGCTATGAAAAAAAAAATTAAGATATTTTACTTGCCCAAATTTTGATAAGAAACTCATTATTTCTTAGAGATTGGTTATTATTGAAATAATTTATTAGGATCAATTTGGATGCGATGAATTTAAAAAATATAAAGGAGTGTAGTGATATTTCTCTGATCTATTGGGTAAATAATTTAATCTTTAAGGATTACATGTTTTAAGATACCTTTGTAAATAACCATAGTAATTTTACTTTATGAAACCTTTGTGATAAAACATGGTGATATTATAATGAATGTATCATTTAAATTTTTTAGCCACATTTTCATGTTATTATTCAGATTCTAATTATTATGTTGTGTATGTTCTTCATTTATTATTGTTATGCCTCAAAATTTTATTGGTATTTCTCATGATCACATATTGTCTGTCTTCATTACTTGTTCCCTTACATGGCCTCACTATCACCCCTTTCCTTCTATGTATGATCCCAAGATATGTGAGGTAGTAAAATTATCATATAGTGAACCCATTAAGATGTATTTCAATTGATTTTAGAAGAATGTTTAAGTTTTGATGTTTTATGTACCCTTTTTAAAGGAACTAAATATTAAAAGATCCTATATTTTGTATAATGTAATGTAATGTAATGTTATGTAATTAAAAGGTGGTATTCCATACTATTCTTCAACTATGTGGATATACAGATAGTCTCTTCTACAATTCTTTGTTACTATCACTATAATGATATACTTCCAATCTGTTTTTCCATACAATTTTTCTAATTCACTGATAAGTTACATCTAGAGTGCTAGCATTCATTTCCAGATTAATTTAAAATTTTAATATTAAAATGAATAATTTATGGAATTAAATTAATTAATCCATAAACAGATTAATGAATTATTATTCTTAAACTACTACATGGATTCATTAAATAAGAACTCATAATTTCATATTTCTGTTCTTATTATGAGGATTCATGTAATATTTTCATTAATATTTAATGTATAATACGAAATGGAGTTATATAAATTCTTAAGAACACCCCCATTAATGATATTGGTGATATATACACATGAACAAATAATGTTCATATACTGAAAAAATAGAAATCCAAATACACCTAGGTTTTTGAAGGATTTGGGATATCTATGTACATAAAACAAAAGTATTTTAGTGTCTTTATGACACTCTATTTTGATCTATATTTTTTGGATCCAATTCAAGCTCCTTTAAAAGGAATATTTGGGGGCCTATGAACATCTTATTTTATTTGTATTGAGAATCATTGGATTTTACCCTCTCTAATCACATGATATTTTAGTTTATGCTCTATATTTGAGTTGTGTTAACTGTTACTCCAACTATTAGTAATAATAAGTCACCTATACTTAACTTCAGAGTTTCAGGCACCCTCTCTCAAATTTATTCATCTATATGCCAATGAACACCAAGGAAAATTTCATGTGTTTCTTGTAATTCTTTTTATCCCATGTACAATATTAGAGGAAGATTTTTTCCAAGAAAATATTTTGTGATGTTGTCTATAATACTCGATCTATGTTTTGGATTAATATTATAGTTTAATAAACTTCTTGGATGCAGGTGGTTTCAAAGTATATTATATTTACTCAATTCTTAAGACCAAACCCATTATTTAAATTACATTAAGTGTCTTACTAGTTCTGATTTCTATATTTCAATGTTCCCAAATGTATCTATTTTATATTATATACTGAAAACATTACTAGGATAGTTAATCATATTTTTCAATATATAAAGTTTTTAATCAAGTAATATAGTTTCAAAAAATAATATTTCTTCATATATTATATTATATGAGTATTGATCCCTCAATGAGAAGCCATTTACAAATTTGAAATTATATATTTCAATTGTTTTGATTAATGGGGAGTTTTAGTAATATTTTTGGATTTTTTGGATTTAATTTTTTAAAATATAAATTTTATTATAATCTAAATTACCCCCTCCCATTTTGAGTATTCCAATATGAACAATATTTTATATCAAATTCTTTTTTAAAATATCATTTTACTATGATATAGTTCCAAATTAAAGACCTTAAATTTGTATTTACTTTAAATTTTTATCTTTGTGGATATTTATATATTTGAGGAATTTACAACTAATAGGAATCCTGATTTTAATGGTACTTTTTAAAATCAAGGGATGATTATAATGTAAATTAATTTTTAAATTATAGTATTTTAAATTTAGAATATCATAGAGGAAAAATATGAATTACCCAAAACATCTAGATTTTATGGGGGGTGTATTACTAAATAATATTATAACAATAGATTTATATCTATGAATGATTTCTACTACTATTTAAGAGATTAACATATTTATATAATATCACCCCACCCTACTTCATTTGATATTTTGTAAACCTCGAATGTTTCTCATGAAGGAAATTAAAATGTCAAAGAAAAAAATTTGAATACATATACTATTAAATATGATACCTCAAAACCAAAAAAAATCCTTTTTTGTTATATATATCGGGTTTACAAGAATATGAAGATGATGCATTCACTTTGGAAAACAATTTCTAAGAAAGAACATGTGATGCTTCTACTGGGATGATTACCAGACATATAGAGAGAATCAATAGTTTCAATTTGAGAGTAATGTGATATAAGTATGTTTCTTATTAAATAGATGACAAGAAAGATCAAGACATATAAATATGAAATTCATGTAAACCAAGAGTAATAATATGAAAAAAATGGGAAATATTTATCTTAAAAAAGTATTATTCAATGAATAAGGGGTGACTAAAGAAGAAATCACATGATGAAAACTTATCTCCAAATAGTGACTAAGAAATAACTCAATTAGAGAGATAATTCAAGAAAATTTACCAAATCAATAAAATCTTTAAGGAGACAAACAGAAAAGGTAATGATAAAAATTTATGTAATAGGAAAAAATAATGTAAAAATGAATATTCTCTTAATGGAAAATTATTCTATGAATGTAGGAGAAATGGTCATATAAAATTAGACTGTCTGAACATAATGTTTAGTAGAAGGTATGATAAAAAATATAAGTGGTATAAAAAGGATATAAAAGAATCATGGTGTTCTTGAGAATATATTTTGAATTATTAATACTCAAGAAGAGGGGATAAAATTTATAAATCCAATATGTGTATTTTTTAAAAACAGATTAAGAGTATCTAATAATTTTTCTACATCTTCTGTTTATAATTCCAATCATTACATATATATATAAGCAGGGATGAAAACATGTCCATTTAGGAATTGTTTTCATATTGTAATATTTTGGATGAAACACTTAATGAACATAAATGTAAATATAATAGTTAAAGAAGTATCACACCATACCCTCTCACAATAAAACCGATCTTATTATAGAAATGGAAAAAAATTATCAAATGGTGAAGGAAAAAAATGGGGGAATAATATCCAAAACACAGTACAAAATGTTCTAGATAGATTCAATATGGGAATAAATACATTCAACCTGATGCATGTACTGAAATCTACACCTATGAATACCACATTAATTGGATACCAATCTAGATAGTGAACGATCAATAATACTAATTTTTTTTAGTTCTAGTTCTACAATTACTATAAATTTTTCATATTCAAAGATACCAAAATAGGATTTTTATTTCTAAAAGTCTAATATATGCCTATAAATAAATTCTTATTAAACTATGTATTCGTAAATCCTTTGTTACTAAAATAATTGTACCCAAAAAGATATGGCTTTGAAATTAATTTTTGGATTAAATTTATTCTGTAGGAAAAATTATTGAAAATATTCAATAAGAACATATGGTATATAGATAGTGGCTAATATAGAAATGTGACTAAGTATTTTCCCTGATTTAATAAAACAATATTAGTAAAAGGTGTCATGTCACCATTGGGGATAATTCGAAAGGAAAAAATAATTATTTTTGCTAAAATTGATATATATGGTATTGGTTTTATTACAAAAGGTTTTTTTATTAAATTAAAGTAAATTATTCATTGAATCACATATTTATGTTATGATGGTTTCCATGTTTTTTTTGAAAATATTTCCTGTTATGTTCATAATTATCAAATTATTTATTTTTCACTAATTTGATAAATGATAATGAATATTTTTTATGTATATTCTTTATTTTCAAAAAACATTTTAGGTTTAATTTATATTCATAATGAGTTTTGGATATAGAATTTGAGACTAGGTGACTACCACATACATTTTCTTAAAAAGGAATGTAATTAATGGTTAGTTAAATACCTTCCTAAACTAGAATTACCAAATGATAAAGTATATAACCCATTTAAAAAACAAAATAATAATAATAACTTACATATCTGTGAAAGAGGTTTTGAATTCTCAACCCAAAGAGTATGTTCACATGGATTTTATTAGACCCTATAGAGTTTGTATCATAAATGGGAAGAACTTTATTTATATTCTAGTAGATTAATTTTCTAGGTACAGTTGGTTATTATTTATAGCCCACAAAATTCAACATGTTTCCTATTTTTATATAAATGATTAATAAATAAAAAATATTAATGAACATAGAATAAAAAACATATGATGCAAACATGATCATGAGTTTGAAAATCAATAATTCAAATCATTATGCTCATATCATGGATATGATCATAACTTCTTTGCTTTTAGAACCCTACATGAGAATGGTGTACTAGAATAGAGAAAAATAAACCATTATGAAATTGACCAAACCATAATTAATGAGAAAAATTTCCATATTTATTTTTTTAATAATCTAGGAATAAAACCATCTACATAATTAGAATAGTTTTTATAATACACCTTCTGATGAAAACCCCATATTAATTATGGTATGGATTAAAAAGAAGGTTATTTATTGAATTTTTTTTGTTACAATTCCATTATTATAAAAAGAAGTAAAATCCTAATAAGGTTACATCTATAGGCGATGAAGACATTTTACTTTTATTTTATATATCCATAAATCCATATGGGTTACTAAATTAAGGGATTAGAAATGTTTATGAATCTATACATTTCATGTTTGTTGAAATAATTACACAAGATTCAATGGCTCCTTTATACAACCTTGAAGATAATCTGTTTAATATAAATATAAATGATAAACCTTTTGATGGTTCTGTAAAACATGAAGAATCATATTAAAATTTTGATTAATAACCTAAAAACAAACCTATATATAATAATTAAATTTCCCACACATCTATTACAATAACTGTTAAGACTCATAGATGTTATCCCGTGGAAATTGTAGTTGGGTACCACGATAGAGGAACAAAAAAATATCGCTTCTATTAGACTTCATGTTGAACACCATTATTTATTTTCATTTCCTAAACATGATAATTTAAATGATGAAATAAATGATCAATTATGAATAATGGAAATGAAATATGAACTTAATCAGTTTTTAAAAAAAATTATCAAATAGAGGATATACCCAAACGAATTTTGATGATTGGAACTAAATGGATATTTAGAAACATGGTTTTTTAGTTAGGAACAATTGTTATATTCCAACCTAGATTTATTAAACAAAGATATATTCTATAAGAATGTATTGACATTGAGTAATACATGGCACCAATAATTATATTTGAAGACATTATAATGCATCTTTCCTATACAACCCATTTGAATTTAAAAATATATCTGATTGATGAAATGTTTTAATTCCTAAAATTTTTATATAGTTGATAATATTTTTTAGGAAAACCCCCCATATCCCAAAATCCTCATTTTTTAAATCAGGTTATTTAATAAAAAAAAAATATTGTTTAAAACAATCTCATAGAAATTGGTTTGATAGGATCAACAAATTTTTTATTTCTAATGATTTTTCAGAAGACATTATCGAACGAACTCTATTTATAAAAAGAATTTCAAATGATATTTTAGTAGTTCAAATTCATTTTTATGATATAATTTATGGATCATATATATATATATATATATTCCTTATGTAATTATTTTTAAAACTGAGGTAATGTGAATTTGAAAGTATTTTAATAGGTGTGAAAAAATTCTTCTTTTCTTTGAAAATTTTCAAAAATAAATATTGAATACTTTTATAAAAATTAGGTACATAAAATTTCCCATGAAATATTTTTGGTATGGATATCACAAAGAGTATCGATAAACCAATGAGTGTGAACTATAAATTGTATCTTTATCGAACATGAAAATCAGTTGATCAAATCAATTATAGAAGATGGATTGGTATATATCTATAATTAAATACTAGTAAAACAAATATCATGTTTATGGTATTTATGTGAACCTATATACCTGAATATCAAAATGATTCACATTTACATGCTATCAAAATAATTTTTATGTACCACATGTATACAACACACTTTATAATATTTCTTCATAAAGGAAATGATTTTAATTTATTGGGTTATTTAGATGAATGTTTTTTGGGTTTGAAATTTATATTGAAAAAAACCTCTTTAAAACATCATCATTTTGTAATATTACTAGTTTTCTAGTGTAGTAAAATGAAATATTCTATAGCACATCCAACTACTAAGGCTGAGTATATAACTGAAGGAAGTTGTTGTGAACATATTATGTGGATGAAGCAAGATTTACTAGCCTATAGATATCCACATCCAAATGTCCCTAAAAATATTTATCATACAAGTGAAATAAATATCTCTAATAATCTTATATCTCCTTCTTGGAAAAATTATATTGACATAAGACATCAATTTTTGGGAGTTAATTTTCATGAAAGGTTATATAACTATTAAATTGATTAGAATTTAACACCATCTTGGTGGCATATTTTTAAACACATAAAATTTTGTGACATTAAGTTATATAAGACATGAACTAGTAATGATAAATTTTATTAATTCATTTTCTTCAAATTTACTTTTTAGAAAAATTCAAAAGTTAGTGATCGACTATTTGTGATCAATTTTTGCTGATCGACCATTGGAGATCTACTATAGGTGATAGACCATTGGTGATTGACTGTTGGTGACATTCCTTTAGTAATATGTTATTGGTAATATACTATTGGATATATACCACTTGTATCCTTTTGTTCTTGTTCTATAGTTTTTAGTGTATAATTAGTAGTCCACCATTGGTAATCCACTTTTGTATATCTACCATTCGAATGTCTTTAGTTGTTTGCTAGGGCTATTATTTTCTAGAATTAAATATTTATTGGGTTTATATATGTAAATATTATTATAATTTTATATTAAATATCTCTTAATGATAAAATCGATTTAAATTTTGAATTTGAAAACAACCTCTATCATGATTCCCCTAAACCTTCATCTCCCCTTTCTCTCTTAACCTACAACCCTCCTTATATTATCCCTTATTCCGTCAAACGAGTGTAAGGATGTTGAGAGTTAAATAGGATATATCTTTATCTCCAAACGGATCTTGTATCTCAAATAAATCATTATGTGAATCTAGTTGAAATTATTTTTTCAAAACAAAGAACCCCCGACTATCATCTCATTTTTTTTGTGAAAAATAATAATATTTTCAATGGTTAGTTTCAAGTATGTCACTAGTGAAGAATGTGATCTAGAACAATGTATAGATCTAATGGTTGCAAAGGAACAATTGATATTTTTATCGTTGCTAGGTGCACCCATTTTATCACTTTTATAAGTATTTTTTTATGAAATTAAAAAAGATATTAAGACTGATATAATGGGAAAAGGTGATCCTTTTTTCAAAACTATGGAAAATATGCCTCAAGGTAACTCGTAATGACATATATAATGATATTATAGAATCCATTCCCAGAAACAATGAGTTTTTATATTTTAGTATACCTTATCAGTGTTTTCTAAAAATGGTATAATGAAAAGGCCCATAGTTATAGATAATGATGGGGAATTACTAGTTTTTTTATGTTTTTACAACACACAATTTTTCCTAAGAAGGGGGACATTAGCACCATGAGGAACCATGATCTAACATTCTTATTTATTATGAAAATTGTATATATTATAAACTTTTAATGATATATGATGGTTTATATGATGGAAATAAGAAAGTCCACATCTTGATATAATTCATAGATATACACCATATTTATTTCAACAATAATGGAAGGAAAAAATGTATCTCCCTAAGATGATGAGGATATAATAAATTGTCAAGGTTTCTATTTAATACATTGTACATGCATGATAATAATAGTTAGTTACATACCTTGGATGGTGGAATTGGTGGTTTATAATGATATGATTTCTTAGAATTTTAACCCTTTAAATAACCCATTTATTCAGAGAAATATGGTGGATATTGTCTTATATCCAAATTAAGTAGTGTTGTATTATTGTGATGATGAATTTGGGGTTTATGTTGAGGAAGAAAAAATTTTATCTTGAGAGGAAGATTTAATTATTGATTATGTATAGGATGGATATGAGCATAATGTAGTGAAAATCCCTTATTTGTTTATTGACCTACTAGTATATATGTTTCTCTCCACCTAGATATTTTTTTTGTGGAGGAAATTTTTATTGGTTAATCGAAGTCTCAAATGAAGTTCAGGATGAGATATACACATCTAAGGGTTCTAGAGATGTTGTTGAAGTGTCTGCTGATTCCATATATGAATTATGTGATAAGGATTAGGCTTCTAAAACTCAAATTGAAATGGTAATGAGACTCATGATACTAAAATTCATGATATAAAAGTTAATGAGATTAAGTATTAAGAGATTCAAATTGAGGATGTTGTATCTGATAGAGATGAGGAGATAGATCCTTACCAGGGTGAGAAATATCCTTATACTATTAGATAGGGATTGGATATGTGGATTCTAAAAATATTGTTTGTGATGATGACGGCCACAGTAATCCACCTGAGCCTGGTCTAATTTCCATATCTTTTATTGAAAATGACCCTAAGTGATCTATGGATAAATATTTTTATAATTCTAGACAATTAGAATATTTTCCTTATGAGTTTGTTATAGGTTATTCTGGGCATGAGAACATTTACCTACCTAAGAAAGAGGGGATACCATCTCATCATCATTTTATATATTTTATTTCTATATATATGAAAAATAAGGACATGGGTTCCTTCAGATTCAGTCTATTACCTGATATAGGTGGGATTCATAGATACACACCTCCTCAGGGAACTAAAAATAGTTATGTAGATATCATATATATTTTTTATTTAGTCATCTCTAATTTTCAACCTAATATGATTTTGATAATAACTAAATGGAAAATGAGAACAATAGGTTGGTTGAATAGACACAGTAGACTATATATATCATGAAGGATATGGAAGGGATATTTTTGAAGGGTACTTATCACTTGTGCTGAGACTGGAGTCTTTTCCAGTAGCTAGTTCTCTCACTTCTTGTTATCCAACACTTTCTCCTTCATTTTATGTATATGTTATCCTTTCTATTTTGGTATAAGAGATGAATGGTATAATGTGTGATATCTACATAAAATTAAGAGTAACATCATTAAAACAATTAACACGGTGATTATATTTGTAAGATGGATTGGGAATGGATGAATGATTCTAGGATTGATAGATATATTAACACTAATTTAATTAAATATTACCATCATAAAATACATATATTGATTGGGATAATGTATCTTTTTATGTTTCTTATTGAGACTCTAAAAAGGCCTCATGTGACTAGGTAATTCAAGGAGTAGGTTAATTAGATCGAATTTTTGGAACCATTTTCCATGAACTTAATAGAAGAGAAATATAATTTTTTTAACGAAATGCTATGTGGTGTAAAAAGTTTTAAACATTATATTTACATGATGAAACTTCTTTATTATTTTAGTGTTTTTTTAGTGGAGCCTCAGGATATACCAACTATTTCCATCACTTCTACACCTTCTTCAAAAACCCTACCTACATAATTTCATCCTTTTGAAAGGACACATGTTTTGGTAGCCTAGAATATCATGAAAGTCATTATCTGGGAATCTCCTCCAGCCACTCTTACACCCACTACCTCCACTTCTATACCTCAATTTATTTGGTAAGTAATGGATCTCGTGGCTTCATCTTCACATCATGTTGATAGTGGTTAATAATATCATTATATTTTTGATAGGTAGTGTGTTCTACTGTTATTAGTTTTTGATAATTAACCTTCAAAATTTAGATTTGAAGGAATTTTCTGTTGTTCATATATGTATCTTTAATTATATTTATTTTCCTTTTTTCATAATCCTAAATGGGGTGTACATTAATGGTATTTAGTATGCAGATTATCGTATTGATAATTGAGAATATGATGCACAACATTCTTCAAATTCATCTATATATTAATGTATTTTTTTATAAATGGTTTGAAATATTAGTATTTATAATCATAAAAAAGGATAATATTTTTAGAATATCCTTATTTTAATGATCTTAAAAATATTTTTTATATATCTATAAAGTTAATGTTTTATAATAGTAAATATTTTTATATTAATATTATGAACAAATTTTGAAATGTGATGATCTATTGTTACTTCAATAGATCTACAAATATATATGGCATGCTGCTATTAGATCTAGCGCCAAATACATCTATCATTGGGAACATCTACCACTAAACACATCTACCATAAAAAACATCTACTACCAGATACATCTACCATCGTATCAAATTTCTATCATGAGAACAAGTTAACACTATATTTGTACCATTTTTCAAAGAATAATTTCCAAAATAAAAATTCCAATGGTTGTTTAAAAAAAATTAATTTAGTTATATGCATGTGGATTTCTGAATCATTTTTCTTATACTACTCCATTAAGGAATTAGATAAAAATTCATATCATCATATATTTTTTTCAGTAAATGGAGTTAGGTTATATTATCATTATTTTAAAATGGAAAATTTTATCTAGAGTGTTATTAATTTATAATAACCCCATCACTCAAGATAGTTGTGATACATATAAAGAGAACACTACTGTTCATATAGTGATAAAATATTAATCACAATACAAATATGTTTGTAAGTACTATAGATATCTACATAATTCAGACAAAAAGATTTTCTTATTTTTTATCACTCTATTTTTCTATAATTTTTGGGAATCTATTCAATCACCTTTCAAATATGGATTTTAGGATATCTGAACATCTCAAAATTTACGGATTGATAATCATAATTTTTCATATCTCTAATAACCTTTTGTTTCTATTTACTCATTATAATTTAGATGTGTTTAGTTTTACACTATTTCTGATAAAATATATTCTCCTATAATTAACAATATATTTCTCTAGAATTTCTCAAATATCATAATTTCTATACCCATGCAAACTATGGAAGATATAGTTTGTGGATTGTACTTCTTTTTATCCTACATAAAACTATTAAATAGGCTTTATACCTTGATAGACTTGAGTGTTGTATATTTTAAGACCCTATCTAGGTAATGGATCAATTTTACTATTTAATAAACTTCTTAGAAATGATTTATTTTCACATGGAACAGATTATGTATTCAATTGAAATCTAACCCCTTAATTTAATTTTTCAACATGTTTTATTAGTTTTGTTTTTTATTCATTTTACAAAACTGTATCAATTTTAAAATTTTTATCAAAACCTTACTCTGATAGTTAATCAAAATTTTTGACCACTACAATGTTTTTTATCATGTAATTTGGTTTTAAAGGTTAAAGGTAATTCAAATATTATTTTAATAGATTGTTGAATATTATTTGACAAGTAATTTGAAAAATAAAATAATATACTACAATGATTTGAATAAATTTGGGTTTTTATTTAATTTGGGAATTTATTTTTTAAAATTTTTAAATAAAATTTTTATTGGGAACTCAATTAACCCCATCTTGATTTTTCCACTCTGACCAACAATTTTTATTATTCAAGTTATTTTTATGTTATTATTTTATATATTTTGTGGGTCAAATTGATTAGTTGTTTTTTATTCTAGTTTAATTTTTTTGGTGGAATGGATGTTAATGTTATGGATAGGTCATGGTTGATTTATGAGAGGGATCATGGTATTTATTATTATTATTTATATGAGTGTGAAGTAATTCTCAAATGCATGTACTTGATACAATGGTACTAGTTAATAGAATATTAGGATTTGAAATTACCATGAGTCTATATAGAGGATTAGGTCAGGTCATATATCAGGTTAGCTTGGGCCAATTCACAATAGAATTGTAACATCTATATCTAGTTTCTCTTAAATACTCAGTAGTTGCATCAAGTCAGGTAACATCCAAAAATAGTTTCTCCTATATTATGATACATAGAATCTATTATTTAAATAAAATAAAAAACATACAATTTAATCTGATTTCCAATTACTTATTATAGTATTCATTTAACATAAGGAATAATAAATCACCCATGATGGGGAACATTATAACACCTATTGGTTACAAATAATTTTTGTAGTATGTGTCTTCAAAATATAACATAACACTATTTTTGGTGGAGTTTAGATCTTCTATTACAAATCATATTCATAATGAGTTCTAAATTAAACAATTTTTACCCTTTTCTCATTCTATGGTTTAGGAATGTGCTCCTTTGAATGAAAATGGTACATCTATTTATTATGATTCTTTTTTTGAGGGGATTTACATGTTATTACATTTATATTATATAGTTTATTATATAAAGAAAAAAAAAGTGACTTAGAGTTATTTCTTTTCTAAAGATATAATTAATAATTGACTCAAACCCCAAATTTATTATATATGAAAATAATAAATTATTTATATAAAAAATATCCTAAAATTTACATTATTATACTTTATATATAACATGTTTTGATGTTTCATTTGATATTTTAGAAAACTGGCCTAGGGAGAAATCATGGGGGATTAAAATTATTTATAATTATTATCAATGATCCATTATATTATCACCTATTAATTATTTTATAAGGTAATGTGAATTTTGAAATTGAATCAATCCATATATGAAATATTGATGCAAACATGATTTATAAAAAAAAATTGAAGCCCACCAAAAGGAATATTTCTCCTTCTACATTCATTAATGTATTGAGTATTCGAAATTTTTTTATATATATTCTCATAAAGTATATGAATTTTCCTCTAGATTCACCTTTGACCAGTTAAAATGATATTTCTAAACTAAATAAAGAAAATTTTAAGAGTAAAATTATTTGAAATGGTTCCTTAATAAAATAAGTCATATTGTAGTTTTTCAGTATACTTTGACTCTTAGTTCAAGAGATAATGAAATATCATTCAATATATAATCTTTAGAACTGATTTTATTTTAATTTCAAATTAATTTTTTTTCCAAATTCATTAAATGAAACTTTTTTATATTCATCATAAATTTAAATCTTTAGATATGTGAGATTTATTAATTATAGAACTATTATTAAAATGTAACATTCCATGTTAACAATTATTCAAAATACAATGTAATATGTCATCGAGTCTAAATAGATAGTATGGTAAATGTTTTTGGTAATAATCAACACAAAACAATAGTTTAACATAAATCCACCGAGAAATCCTAAAGTCACTCTCTTTTGTACTATGATCTTAGAATCAACCTTCTATAACTTTTAGAGTATTCATCCACATTATTTATTATCTTTCTTCTTTTATTTTAATAAAAAAAATTGGTAGTTATATTTATTTAAATTCTAATATATAAATAATAAATAATATTGAGAATACATAAAGTATTTAAATTTGTTTTCATCATCTTCTTCAAGTCATTATTAATTTTATGTTAATGATATTTCATAGTACATGATAACTAAATAAATGTTTTAATTTGTCTACATTATAATCCTTTATATATTTTATAGAAATTTAAAATAAACCACTCTATTTTGATTGAAAAATGTATTATTAAAAAGTATTATCATTCTATTCACTATAAAAGATGACAAATATCTTTCCTTCAATTCTATCCTTTTGGAAAAGTATGGAAAAAGAAATTTCTAAATTTATTGACCTTAGTATTTATCCATTTTGGTATAAATTAGGATAACCATAGTGATATGGGTGATAATATGAGATTTATGGATAGTTTTTTTATCAAAATAGAAGCCAAAAATTTATAATTGATCAACATACTCTTCTATTTTAATGTCATGATTACATCCCATATACTCCTCTTCTTGTTCACATATATATAATTATATGACAATTTCATCTATATATATCCATTCCCTCTCCATACCAAGTGATATAAGAAGAGATATCATGGTGTTAGCATCCAAATCCATAAGTTTTATTAGAAACCAATGCATATAGATGATTGAGTGACAAAATAACATAGGGATCATCCTATTTGTATATCATTAAATATTTATTTTCAACATCACTCACTATGTAATGAAGAGGAATTAAATTAGATTATTCCTATATAGTACTTAAAACATTCGATAATTGTGATGTGTATAGAAGACTATTTATATTTTGGAAGCACATACTTTAGAGAAAAAAGAAAATTTTCTAAGAGTATTCATTGAGATATCCTTATGGAAAAACAAAAATTTTTGAATCCTCCAATAAAGAAACAATGTAGATAAATGTACATTATCTTGATTACCAAAAAAATTGAGATGAAATAAATTTGAATTACATAATTAACATCCAATTATTTTTTCAAGCCATGTGGAACCTAATAATTGGAATTAGAATTCCATATCACATTGATATTCTACAAGAATGGGTCTATATGTCCCTTATTATAAACTAGACCACAGGTAGGAAAATAAGAAGAAGTTATTTAGGTTAGATCTCTTCCTGAAAAAGCATCTTGGATATCCTTGTTTCATTTACTGAAGCCTCAAAACGTAAAAACCAAACATTTATATCCTCAATAGTTCCTTCAATTTTTTATTAAATGTATAATTTTAATTTATTCTAATTTGAGTTTTTTAATTGAATCAATCATTTTTGTTTATAATTATTAACAACCATAAGTACACCTGAGCATGTCTTGAACTGAATCTTTTAATAAGGATCCATTTTAACTTAGATAATATAAGGATTTTGATTTTATATTAACATAATTTATTTTTTATTATATATATTATTTTCTATTCCTTTATTTTTTGATTCCTTTATAATAATTTATATATTTTACATAATAAATTAACCACATGCTGATAAAAAATTTACATAAAATTTATTTTTTTAATTTATCATTCATTTTGGTCAATTGACTTACATATGTGTTCATGAAAATTCATATATAAATATTAACCATGCATCAGGAAATAATAAAATAAATAATATTTCTTGATCCTGATAATTATAATTTGTTATTTTATTGATTGGATAGTAAATCAATGTACGAACCTAGGAAAATAAACTTCATAATTGGGTTTTGGATGTATTAGTAGTATTCCACTATTGACTATTAGATCATTTTGGTTGACTTCACCTCAGATCAAGTTATAAAATGCCTCTTCCCCTAAGATATCAATCCATTATATATGATTAGAATCAATTATTTTAAAGGTTCCATTAGAATGGTTTAGACATTTGCATAAATGAAAACATAGATATGTATGTATTATATAAAAAATGGAAAGGGATGACATAAATTCTATCATTTTAATTAAATAATAAAAAAACTTATGATTTTAAATTAATAGAAATTTAATATATACATTGGTTGTTAAAGATAACTACTAGTCATATATATTCATCAAAATTTCATTTATAAAAGCTAGAGTTCTTTTTAAATTTTATTATTAATTATGATTTTTTAAAATTAAATAATAATGGTGTTATTTATTTATATAATATTTATCTCAATTATTCATCATAATTGTCCTAAGTATAAATTTGATTCAATACACATTGATTTTAAATTAATTAATTAATTATTTTTATTTAACATTTCATAAGTATGTGATGTATACGTACAGACGACATTGTGTACACACATTTGAAATAACTGATACCTTGTTATCATCATATACATTAAACTCACACAACTTATATATTAAATTATTTTTCATGTAATTACATAATGTCTACTATAAACCAATTACACACAAATATTTTTTAATTATTCAATGTATACTAATTTTAATGAATGAAACGTCCAAAATGTTTAATAATGATAATAAAAGGTGTATAGTTTCAAATTTTATTGTGGAAATAAATTAAGAAATTTATATTATTTAAACATAATCACACAAAATGAACTCTTAATTCATGACACATTGGAAATGTGTTAATTTATTTTCTTATACAAATTTACTTTATTGTGGATAAATCAATTTACATGGTGTATAAACCGACTTGATGTGCATTATACATAAATAAGTATCAAACTAGATGTGTATTAATTATACATCACGTGCATATGCTTTAAACAATTAATTTGCATTACATAATTATGCACCTCATTTTTATTAAATAATTAAAAAATTTATGTATATTAATTAAATATAAAGTGCATATAATTCATACAGATGTGTGAATTAATTAATTAAATATAATATGGAAATTAATTGATTACACATTGTATTATTATTAAATACAAATAGAGTGTGTATTAATTACACAACACCATTGTATTAATTACACCCCATGTCTTAATTAATTAATTACACATGTGGTCTATTAATTTCACACCACATCTGTTGACTCAATGAAAACTACGTCTTAGGAGATTACATAATGTTTATGCATGTTAGAAGTCATGTGACAATAATAATACTTGTGACACCTAAATATGGAATTAATTATAGTTTATTTCATGAAAAAATGAATGTAAAAAAGAAAAGAAAACTTCACATAAAGATTAGTGAAAAACCAAGGTGATAATTATACTATACAATTTGTAAATCGATCATAAATAATAAAGAAAATATAATTTTAACTATTTATACATTGATAAAAATTTAATACTGTGAGCATAGTATAAGGCACCTTATAATTTCCCTAATGTTGTTTTTTAATTATATCTAATGAATAAATCATATGAACATGATAAAATTTTAAAATTATTAAGACCGTATCAGAAAATAATAGAAAAAATAATACAAAAAGGGTTGATATTATCTTTTGATGCTAAATTTAAAAATAAATTACCAATAAGAAATTACCTTATTCATGAGTTCATTATTTAATATAGGTGAGGGTAATTCGAACCACTATTTGGTTGTACTATCATTTTACCAGAAAGGTTTGGTATATTGAGTGATAACACAGTGATAACACAGTGCTACCAACTATCTTGTGCTTATCCCATTAATCTAAACATAATCTTTTAGAAATAAGTGATTGAGTCTTGATATTCCATTCTATATATGATCGAAGGTGGTCAAAAAATCATATCATAATTGAGAGAATATATATTTAATTTATTTATTAGGGTAATTTTATATACTGGTAATCATTTTTCTCATAAAATGATTTATGCACATCTAAAGAGTATATATAATTATATATATTAAGGGATAGGTTTGTAGAAATTTCTATTCCAAAATTGGTCATTAGACAAAATATTACTTATTTGTGAATCCCACATCTATCTTGTGCTTATCCCATTAATCTAAACATAATCTTTCAGAAATAAGTGATTGAGTCTTGATCTGTCATTCTATATATGATCGAAGGTGGTCAAAAAATCATATCATAATTGAGAGAATATATATTTAATTTATTTATTAGGGTAATTTTATATACTGGTAATCATTTTTCTCATAAAATGATTTATGCACATCTAAAGAGTATATATAATTATATATATTAAGGGATAGGTTTGTAGAAATTTCTATTCCAAAATTGGTCATTAGAAAAAATATTACTTATTTGTGAATCCCACATCTATTATTATTATTATTATTAATTTTTCTTTTATGTGAATATATATATATCAGTTATTTAAATAATACACAAAAACAATCATTATTTATTTAAATTACATTTCGTATATCATTTCAATTATGGGAAACCTTATTTGGACCATCCACCTTCTCTGACATTTTTAAACTAGGAGTTATATAGATTATCATTTTATAAATAAACAATATATACAATATTCATGACCATATTAATTAATTTATATTTTTATTCCCAAATCACATAAAATAGAAACTAAATATAATTGATCAAGAAATATTGAATAAATATTATTCATAATTACAATGAATAATGAATAAAACTCTTATATTCATATATATAATTCTATACATTTATTAATCATTTCTATTTGACATTCTTAGAGAAATTATGATATTTATTGGTGCTAATAATAATTTAATCTTAACAATGAATGTGGCCTAATTTTATATTTTTATATCAATTTCATAGTTTGGCCAATTAATTTTATACACTGATACAAATTTTGAATATGTTTTCGTCGGACATAGAATTTATTGGGATAAATTTATTTCAACAATAATTTAAGCTCAATCCAACCATAGATGAATTAATTATGTAATAAAATGGGGTCTCATGATGTATTCATGGGAATAGAGGATTCTTATGATGTTCTAATTCAGTGCCATTAAAACATGTGAAAAAAGATCATGGCTATTTGAACAGTCTGCCATCTTGAAAAATTTCATTGAGTAATAAAATCATATCATTTTCATCATGTTCATTATAGATTGTAAAATTTATTGGAGAATTTGTAATACATATATGAATAATTTCATAGAAGATAACTTTCTAGTATTCTTTAAAATACATGATATCATAGAGAGGACACAATTGGGGGGAATCTATTCACCCTTTGTGCCTACAAATATTTACCCAATTATCATTTCAAAAGAGTTACAAATATTTAGTAAGATGGTGAATGAAGATGTTATGAGTTCATTGTTCTTCAATGTCTTTTTATTTTTTTCTACTATTTTAATTAGGGTTAAAATTATCATAGAGTTATGAATCCCTTCAAACCAATATATTGAATTCATGATTTTTTTTATCTTTTCTCATCATATTAGTTTTTTCAACACTCTATATATTCGAGTTTTATTTGTTTGATGATGTCTGTTAAATAGTTAAATCAGACACATTTAAATATGTATTTTTTACATAAATTATTATTTCTTTAGAAAAAAAGGATTTTAAATAAATTTTTTTGATTGAGAATTCATGATCTTAATATTTAATTAGATAATGAAAATATTTATAAATAACAATTATATGTTCAATAATAAATCCTAGAACATGAAAACATATTTTATTTTAATAATGACTTCATTTTATGTTAATCTGTACGGGTTTGTAAATAATTAAATATATTTATATATATATGTGTAGTATTTTATAAAATACCCACTATTTTAGGTTTCTTTTTTATAATTATATTTTACATAATGAAAAAGGAAAATAGAATATCATTGTGCGTGAGTGGATTCATTCTGATAAAACCATTTTTAACTATATATCCATATTATGTAAATAAGAAATATTTATTTTTTGTGGAATAAAAATATTTATCTAAATAAGGAACAATTACTTGTTATGTAAAATTGTTGTAGGCATTGATTTTCATAAATAAATAACATAATAATAAATTTAAAAAACTACGAAAAACAACATTTTATATCATTCATTTATTATATTAAAAAACATTTTCAAAATTATTTTTAAAATGATCTTCCTGTTAGTCAGTAAATATAAGATCATCCCTGAGGAAGAGTCATTGATGAATTTAAATCAATTAAATTTTATCTTTATCGATGAAGATAGAAAAAAATAAAATTACAAGAAACAATAGATACACGGATAAAAGAACAAATAAAACAAGATAAATAAGAAGTGAAAAAATATCAATTCACATTTAACAATAAAAACCCGATGGAGGATAACAAATAAATAAAAAAATTAGAATCCCTCTTTTATGAATAAACTCGTAATGGTTTTGAATGTGGACAATGATTTTAGGACTGATATTTTTATGGAAAATCCATTTTTCCACACTCAGTCTATTCAATTCTCATTGATACTAAATTTAAAAAATAAATCCCTTATATTAATTTTGATATTTCATCTACAATATTAAAATCCAAAGAATTTTATATAAATAAAATTCCCATAACCGAGTAAAATATGGTGGTGTAATTTAGAGTTGAATATTATAACGAGGATCCTATGGTCATGTGACTTTCTCATTAATATAAAAAATAAACATTTAATGGAGGAAGAAACCATTATAGCTAATAGGTATATCCTTTATATTATCCTCCCTCTCTGGTTATACATTCATCTCATCCCTTATTCATTCTTGGGGGGCTATGAAATTTATTCTTTTCATTGAGGTTTCTGGATGTTGTCATCCACTTATGAATTTATAGAGGAATAAAACATAGTGGTAAATAATATAGAAAACCCACCCACCTTATTTTTATTAAAAAAACAAGAACTTATTCAAAATGGTCTATAAAAATATATCAATAACGTAAGGGATAAAATAAATATTTTCCCTTATTCAATTAATCTCATTAATGTTATTTTGATTTTAATATATTTTTTATGTTTTTTATTTTATTTTTAGTATGGGTTTGTTTGAAAAAACATATATATTAACTCAAGGATGCCACTATTCCAAATAAACCATTATTGTTTATTTTCTTAAAAAAATTGCTATTTTATTTTTAATCAATTTGACTTATAATTAATGTTACTTGAATTTAATCATGGGTTAAGTCTCAAGATACTTAATTTTATTATGATTTTTATTTTTATCATTCATAGTTTTAGACACATTGAGATTCAATGAATTTTAATTAACATTGTTCGCCATTGACCTTTTTCAATGATTTTTCTTTATTTTTCTATGATTTTATTTTAAATAATTATTTATCTGGAATTTATTTATTAAATTTTATTATGAATATTTATGAGTTTGACCAATTTTTCAAAAAATTGCCATGAAACATTGAATTAAAATATTTTTCTATTATCGTGAATTATTTTTAACCATATTAACATATTATTTATAATACCCACACTTTTTAATGAGAAACGTTTTTTTGTTAAAAAAACCTTATGATTTTATCTATCAAAAAAACATGATTTTGTAAAATATTTAATTTTGATTGAGAATATTATTTTGATTTAAACATATTTATATTACAAAATACCTTTACATCTACCCTTGTATAGCCCTATGAATACCTTAATTACTTTATCATATTAATACATGTCACAGACCTACCCGGGTTGACCCTGAACCGATCTCCCGAGCCGGTCCGCGACAAGGCCCGAGAGGCATTCCTGATCATCCTGGGCCAGCGACAAGCACCAAGGAATCAACAGAGACTATGGGAATGGTTCCACCCAAGACAAATAAATAAAAGAAGAAGAAATAATACAGAGAAACACATAATAAATAAACAAAACACATAACTAAACAAGAACTAAAGAGGACAAAACAAACCAAACTCGACGACCGAACTAACTTCGTGTGACCCTATGGGACACTCTTTGACTCAATAATCAAACATCTCCCAGGGTGAGTTCACCCAATATGGATCCTATGAAAACACTAATAACAGGAAAAAAATATAGGTGTGAGCATTAAAACTCATTAGGCTAGACCAATAATCTAATCCCAAAGCAATGCATTAAGAATAAAAGAAACACCATTTCAAGTTTGAACTACAATTTATAAAAGAAAATATTTCCAAATAATTTACTTAAAATAAAATTATGAACCATTTAACTTACCCATTTTCTTATTTAGATTCGTTTCATTAGTTTTAATTGAATTTTATAAAGGCAATGTGAATTTTATATTTTTCGTATTCGTATAAAGAGAATAAAACATTTTCATTTGAAAAACCAGTTCTAGAAACCTGGCCAAAACAAGCTTACCACTTTCTAAGAAAAACAAATATGGGTAGGAATAATATAAGTCAAATAGCAAGGGAAATTTAGGTATACATATAATCATCACAATCATTACTACAAGCAACAAAATATGAATAGGAATGGTTGAACCTAAGAGATCAAGAATAATCCAGAAGACACCAATACATGAGACTTAATCCTCATTGAAATCTCACAAACGATAAAATAAAAATGATCAAACACTCAGCCATTCTTTTTCAGGAAGACCGAGGTCAAATACCATAGTAATAAACCCAAACATATCTACATACAAAAGGTCATTGGTCAGTACCATAACCTACCAGTGCAACAATCATTCTCAAAATATTCTCTCAATTTTCCAAGTTCCCATGTCTCCAGTATTTAAAAAGGGGGTGAGACAACAGATTCTATCCAAGCATTCAATCACATTATATATTTAATAATAGCACACAACTGGTCTCACCCCTAGTATCCCCTAAGACACTTCTCATGTCTTAAAATAAAATAAATTATAACGGGTTCCAACAGATGAACCATAACATTATATTCCGAGAATCCCCTAATCAGGAACTCCCACTCATTTCATACAACTAATCTATGAGGAAAATCTAATGGGGGTTTTCATAATAAAAACTTTTCACAAGTTTCATGAAATGGCCAAATGGACCCTTAGACATTCACAAACAAAATCATATCTCAAAATGAAAACACTTTTTCAAAAGTGGTTTGAGGCACACCATTTACACTCACAAACATTCATAACCAATATTCAAAGAATTTACATCCAACCAATTTAAAAACCAAAACCAATAATTTTAATTTAAAATCATCTAAAACATTTTTTTACAAAACTCATGTTTACTAATATCCACAAACACTTTTTACAAAGGGGTGCAAGGTCACCAAAAAAACATTGAGAACCGAACCTCATTCCTTTATAAATATCAAACCATTCCAAAAACCCATTAAGGAACCCAAAACAAAATTTCACATGTTACCTCCAAATTTATAAATTCAAGGAAAATCAATTTAAATTTAATAAAAAACAAAGAAAGAAAACCCATTATCACAACTCAACCAAACACACCATTTTAATCCATTCACAAAAACTCCCCAAAACATTTTTCATTACATTGTGAAACAAAACATTTAACAAAAAAAATCCAAATAGGCCATTTATCAGTGGATCATGCAACAAGTTCCAAAATAATTTCTAATTTATGATCAAAAAAGTGAAAAACAAAAATTTAATGCATTAAATTGATTTAAAGTGAAAAAACTCATTTAAATTGTCATAAACTATGTGCGAATGAAAATTAATTTTTTTTTGAATTGCTAGGTGTGCACTTTTATGATGAAATTTATCTGGCATTATAAGGAAATGAATAAATCATCTTTTTATATTAAGAAACTCATCCAAGGACTATATGACACATATTTAGAATATAACTAATGTGTGAGAAAACATGAAATCGAAATTCCTTAAATTATAAATGTGTGTGCAGGGGAGACCTAACTTGAATTCATAGCGCGACAAAGACAACGCATGTTCTGAACCCAAGGGTAAGGTCCATGTACTAATAAATAAATATGAAGGACTTAAGAACATATAAAAAACCCAATTATAGTATGTGAAACCAAGTGTCGGGGATAAACTCTCACCTCAAATCCCAAGCGCAAAGACAACGCCCACTCGAAATCACCCCACATGGTTCTAAAAAAATTAACTATACCAATATAATTATTTAAGTAGTTAGAAACCTCATTGTAAACAAGTAAAATAAAAGGAGAACGTGTTACCAGAGGTGCGAAGGAGGTGCTCATCGGAGCAAGACCCGACGACAATGTGCGCGCTGGCCCAAGAGGGTCGGTGGCACCAGAAGAAGGGGTCGCAACCGGAGGAAGGATTGGTCGGCCTGCATGCTAAGAAGGGGATGTAATTTCCATGGTATCTCACCACTGGTGAGAAGGAGGTCCGCGATAGGAGGCAGGGTCACCAGAATAGTATGTGTCGGATCGTAGTGTTGTGACGAGTAGGCGGAATGATGGTCGACCGAGAAAGGGGAGCACACTTGGCGGAAACCAGCCAGGATTGGGAGAGGTTGCGGCCAGAAGCAGGATGGTTGGGAGTTGCGGGCTGCAGGTGGGTAGTCCAGAGGCGTGACGACAGGTTGTCGTGATGTGGGGTGGTCGGATGGCCGGTGGTGGCTGGCTAGTTGGAGAGTTGCTTCGCTGAACGAGGAGAAAGGCTTGGATAGAGGGTGGATGTGCTGGCTAGGAGAAGACGTCTGAGGGCGAGGCACTGGGGACTGTCCAATATGGAGGAGGAGGCTTCCGTGGAGTAGGGGCAATGGGTAGCGAACGAGCAGGAGGGGAGCATGTGCTGTGGAGTGCACCGGGTGCGGGGAAAGGAGGCTACCTGCACTGAAGATGTACAGGGGTTGCGGCACTGCACTCACACACAAGGTAAACCCTAAAATAGAAAAAAAATTAAAAAAAGATATATGTAATATTAATAATAATATTTATAAAACCGAATTAATAATAATTAAAATTCAATTTTAATAATAATTTAACAAAGAAAGTGTTATTAATAGTAGTTTTAAATGAGACTAATTTCAATTGTAGTATTTTTAATTACCATAATAGTAATCCAAAACATTAGCACTAATAATTATTATAATTTTAATAAAATAACATTAAAATTATTTATAACAGTTATTTCATTTTTAATAATATTATCATCAATCATTTTTTTTAATAATAATAATTTTAATAACAATTTAAATATTAGTAATAATGATTAATGAAAAATAATATTTAATAATAATACTAATATTATACGCAACATTAACAACGTCATTAATTAATTATTTATAACATAATGATAAAAATAATAATCATAATAATAATCATAATGATAAAAATAAAAATGATAAAAATATTCATTTCATCTAAATAATAAAAAAAATTATTAACAGTAATAAAACTTTTAATTGACAACAATTGAAGTGCTCTATAAATATAAAACACTTTATTTCAATTTCTCGAAGACAGCGGTATGTGTAGTTACCCGAGTAGAGCCATGAAATGTTTCGAAAATGTGTTTCACTCGAGCACCCAATGATGTCGCCTCAAAAAGCGTACCATTCTAAAAAACTCAAAATTTTCATCTGGGTCTCACCCAGACCCCAACAAAAAATTTAGGGTAGAAAATAATTAAAATAAAATAAATCTATAGGTTGGGGTGTGAAAATACTCCCCACCATAATGCTTTCTGCCCCTGGAAAGCCACCACACTATCCAGCTGATTGAACAACATCTAAGGATTTCTCATAAACATGATCCAACCTCTTTATCCAATGACATTCCATTGACCACCAATAGGACTCAACATCATTGTATGAAATAAATTACCAGCAGAGGGGAGGCCTATATAGACTCCCCACCATAAGAATTAAACTATCATCAGTTAATGACTTAAGGAAATACTGAAATAGATGATGGGTCTCCCCACCATAAAGAACAAACTTATACATGACCTAATGGAAATTCAACATAGAAATGCATTGTGTCTTACTTAATCTAAAAATAAACACAACAAGAACATTCACACCACTCCCTCATGTCCGAAATGAGTAAGAGTTGAACTGAAAACTATATATGAACCAAAAACCCTCACCCCATGGGCGGGGAAGGAGTTCCCAAGGATTGGATCTATGATACTATGACAGAAAACTACACACAACTCACTGCATCAGGTTGGAGACAAACCAAAGTCGCTACTGATTCACATGGGTGGCCCACTCAAGGCCACTAATCGACACCTCACATCCAAAAAGGCATAATTACTGGCAATGCGTGAGGTATAAGTGCATCTCTCTCTTTGAGACAAAAAAATTACAAACAGAAACACTAAAATAATATAACCACACGAAATAGGGACAACCTTATCCAGACTCCATAATATTCCCTAGGGTTCCTGACTACATGCTTGCTTCACTCAGAGGTCTTTTAAATGGAGATCTGCGGTATAAAGTTTCTCCTACCACATAGTATGATTCTGATAATCCCAATAAGAATCATACACATTATGATTTGACAAGAGAAAGGAATTTATTTTAAAATGAAAATCATAATGGAATTGAAAACTGGAGTTCATATAAAGACCCATGACATTACAATACAATTCAAAACCAAAAACACCATCAGTACACTGCAATGATTAGAGATCCCTTACACTGAAATGAAACTTACATAAGAAAATTTAAACCAAACCCCAACAACACATCACTTCTAAGAACTTCCTCTGTGATAGTTTCTAGCAACTCCCCAAAAGAATTTCTGCAAGTGACCCAGGCATCCACAAGCCTGGCAAGGCTTCAGAGCACGTGTACACGATGACTTTTTGTGACCCATACTTCCACACTAATAACACAAGTGGATCTCCCACTCTAATGACATTGATGAATGATCTCGAGGCTTTTTGATTCCATGGCCTGGTCCATCAACTTTCATTTGCTTACTCAACTCCATTCTAGAATCATAACTACTTCTCACAGGGATCTAAGGAGAGAGGGATACTTTGAGCACACCTGCCATCGCAGCTTCGACGTGAAAATATGTCCTCTCCACATCGACAAAAAAATTGGTTGGACTCTGAAACCTGCGACTATAGATCGAGATGAAGACCCGCCTCGATGCGTCGAGCCTTCATGGGGTCAACTGTGGCATACCCGGATTCACAAGTGACTAGTTCCACAAAGCGCTGGAAATATTTCAACATGGATCTGCTGCCCTGCTACAGACAACACATCTCCATCCCTTTTCACACCCTATCGTCATCAGAGAAATACAAATGATTGAATAAAGCCTTGAAGAACTCCCATGTAATCTCTTGATGGGGCATCTTCTGAGACACTAACTTCCACCACATCTATGGTGAACCCCCAAGCATGAAGGTTACAAACTTGAACATCAACAACTCGAGCAACTCAATGAGGATAAATTACCTTTCAATATTCTACATCCACTCCTTCACTGCGGAATGGTGTCATTGACCATAAAAGAGAGGTGGATATAGATTCTGAAAGTCAAGAATAAAATCCTTAGGTTGATCAACCATACTACGATAACCCATCGAAACTTCTTGGGGATCGCTTCTGGACAAGAAGAGTCAAGAACCCAATCAAGACGAACACAATAATTAAAAATCCTCAAAAAAACACAAAATATATGAGAAGCTCTAAACATAATAAAACGAGCCATCATAAAATCAAAACATTTCTATTGAAAACAACTTTAATTTAAAACAAGACTGGTGGGTTATACTCTCCACATTGGTATTCATTAGAGTCTCACTCACATGCATGTATCTATGCCACTCCGAGAATCCATCCACCATACCAGAAATCTACCCACATTTCCATCATACCACCATGCATGTGAGCACCCATAGGAACACCAAGGCCAAAACAACACAACTTCATTTTCCAAAAACAAATCATTCATACATCTTCTTTTAAAAGAATCCAAAAATTAATCTTGTAATTTCAAAAAACCATTTTTTTTTTCAAAACCCTTTTTTTCAAATTAGAACCACTCTGAAAAGTCACATGAGACCAAAAACATCTCAAACAGGGAACTGGTGTCCATGGGTGACTTGATCATATGGTTGGAGGCCATATGTCAATCATGTCACCGACAGAGAGAGTCTTCTTGGACCATGAACCTAGATCCACATGGAATTCCAAGCCATGCAACTTAGGACAATCATCCCTAATCCATTTTTCATATCCCAATAAAATAGCATTCCATAAAAACACAATGAAACTAATTAAACCGGACTTCCCATGGAAACTTGTGGATTAGAATGAGCAAGAGTTCGCAACGCTCTTCCTGCTCCTACCCCTCGAGTTTCGACAATCCTACTCCATCTACCTTGACATCCAAAATAACAAAGGGTGATCTGAAAAGCGAGGTCCAGTAAGAGATTAACTTCTATGATACCATTTTGTCATGAACCAATCCGGGTCGACCATGAACCGGTCACCCGAGCCGATCTGCGACAGGACCCGAGAGGCATTCCTAATCATCCTGGGATGGTGACAAGCGCGAGGGCATTAAAAGAGACTGTAGAAATAATTTCTACAAAGAAAAATAAATAATAGTAGAAGAAATAATATAGAGCAACACAGAATAAATAAACCAAACACACAACAAAACAATAACAAAAGAGGATAAAACTAACCAAACTCGATAACCGAACTAACTTCGTGTGACCCTATGGGTCACTCTCTAGCTCAATAATAAAACATCACCCAAGGAAAGCACAACCAAGAAGGATCCTGCAAAAACACTAAAAACAAAAAAGAACTATATGCGTGAGTATTAAAACTCAGTAGGCTAGCCCGTTAATCAAATCCCAATGCACTTCTTTTAAAATAAAATAAACACCATTTCATGTTTGAACTATAATTTATAAATATATATCTTCTGTAATAGTTTACTTAAAAGAAAAGTACAAACCATTGACCTTTCGGATTTTCAAATCTAGATTCATTTAATCAGTATGAATAACATTTTACAAATGAAATTTGATGTTTATATTTTTTAATTCATATAAAGAGAATAAAAAATTTTCATTTGAAAAACCAGTTCTAGAAACCTAACCAAAACGACCTTACCACATTCCAAGAAAAACAAATAATAGAAGGTACAATAGAAATCACACAGCAAGGGAAATTTAGGTATACAGATAAGCATCATAATCACTACTGTAATAAACAAAATCTGAATAGCCATGTATGATCCTAGGAGATTAAGAATAATCCAAAAGACAACAATATACAAGACACCATCTTCATTGACATGTCAGCCATGATGAAATCAAAACGCTCGACCATCCATACTCAGGCAGTCTAAGGGAAATTTCCATAGCAATGAACCCAAACATATTTAACTACTATGTGCCACAAGTTAGTACCATAACCTACTAGGGCATCAATAATTCTCAGAATATTATCTCAATATGTCAGGTTCCCATGTCTCAAATATTTAAAAAGGGGTTGAGCAAACTGATACCATCCTAGCATCCAATCATGGTATATATATATATTAATAATGCACAATAGGTCTCACCCCGAGTCTCCTCTAGGACTCTTCTCATGCTTTAAAATAACTAAAACAAATTAAAATGGGTTCTAAACGAGGAACCCTAACATTATATTCTGAGAATCTCCTATTAAGAACCTCCCACTCATTGCATACAACTAAGGCATGAGGAACATCCAACAAGGGTTTTTGTAATAAAAAATTTTCACAAATTACATGAAATGGCCAAACGGACCAGTAAACATTCACAAATAAAATCTTATCTCAAAATGAAAACACCTTTTCAAAAGTGGTATGAGGAACACCATTTACACTCAAAAACATTCATAACCATTATTCAAACTATTTCCATCCATAAAATTTAATAACCACAACCACTCCTTTTAATTTAAAGTCATCTATTTTTTTTCAAAACCCATGTTTACCAATACACACAATCACATTTCACAAAGGGGTGCAAGCTCACCAAAACAATTTGAAAACAGAAGATCATTATTTTATAAATCTCAATCCATTCGAAAAACCATTTAAGGATCCCAAAACATCATTTCACATGTTGCCGCCACATTTATAAATTCATGGAAAATCAATTTTGATTTAATTTAAAATAAAGTATGACAACCCAGTATCACAACTCAACAAAACACAGCATTCTAAACCATTCACAAAAACTCCCCAAAATTTTTTTTGTTACATCGTGAAACAAAACATTTATCAAAAATACCTAAAGGGCCATTTATTAGAGGCACAGGCAAAAAGTTCCAAAAAATATCTAATTTACACTCAACAAAGTGCAAAACACAAGTTTCATGCTTTAAATTGATTTAAAGTGCTAAAACACATTTTTATTGTCATAAACTATGTGCGAATGCAAATGAAAATTTCTTTTTCAAATTGCTAAGTGTGCACATTTACAATAAAATAGCTCTAGTATTATAAGGAAATGAATAAATTGTCGTTGGATATGAAGAAACTCATCCAACTGACATACGATACATATTTAGAATATAACTATGGTGCGAAAAGACATGAAATTTCAATTCCATAAATTATAAATGCGATTGCAAGGGAGGCCTACAATGAATTCATAGCGTGATGAAGACAGCGCACATTCGGAACCTCGAGGTTAGGTCCATGTACTGAAAAATAAATATCAAGGACTATATCACATACAAAAAAAAAACAATTAGAGTATGTGAAACCAAGTGGCAGTGATAAACTCTCACCTCAAATATCGAAAGCACAAAGCCACCGCCCACTCGGAATCACCCTGCGCGGTTCAAAAATGATAACTCTACCAAAATAATTCATTATGTAATTAGAAATGTCATCTAAAACAAGTAATATAAATGGAGAAGGTGTAACCTGAGTTGGAACGGAGGCGCTGGTCGGAGCAAGACCCGACAGCCAGGTGTGTGTTGGCCGGAGAGGAGAAGTGGCACCAAGAGAAGGGGTTGCAACTGAAGAGAGGTCTGGCTAGTCTGCATGCTATGTAGGGGAATGGATTGTCAAGGTGCCGCACCGCTGGTGAGCAGGAGTGTCGCGACTAGAGGCAGGATCGCCGGAATAGTGTGTGACGGACCATAGTGCTGGGAGGAATATGCAGAAGTAGGGTCGGTCGGGAAAGGGGAGCGCACAAGGGGAAACAGGCCAGGACAGGGAGAGGTTGTGGCTGGAAGTAGGGTGGACGGGGGTTGTGGGCTCTAGGAGGGAAGGCTGGTGGCGCGAAGACAGGTTGTTGTGATCGGGGGTGGGCGAATGGTTGGCAGTGGCTGGCTGGTCGGAGAGTTGCTCCGCTGATCGAGGAGTAAGTCCGGGATAGGGGGTGGGTGTGCTAGAATGGAGAAGAGGTCCGAGTGAGGGGCGCTAGGTCGTGGCCAGCAGAGAGGAGGTGGATTCCATGGAGCCGGGGGCAATGGGTAGCGAACGAGCAAGAGGGGAGCAGGTGCTGGGTGCGGAGGATGGAGGTTGCTCGCGCGGAAGATGTACAGTGGGCTACGGAGCTGCACACACACACGGTAAAACCTAAAAGAGAAAAAATTAAAATAGAAATTAAATAGAAATTAAAACAAAACAAAGGATACATTTAATATTAATAATAATAATATTTATAAAACTTTAATTATAATAATTAAACTATAATAGTAATAACAATAAAAATAATAATTTAACAAATAAATAGTTGTTAATAATAGTTTTAAATGGGATTAATTTCAATTTTGGTATTTATAATTACAATAATAATAATCAACAATATTAGAACTATTAATTATAATAATTATAATAACATTAAAATAAAAATATATATAACCCTTATTTCATTTTTAATAATATTATCATAAAAACATTTTTTAATTGTACTAATTTTAATAACCATTTTAATAATAGTAATAATGATTAATGACAAAACATATTTAATAATAATAATACTATTATCCGCAACATTAAAAATTCCATTTATTAATTATTAACAACATAATGATAAAAATAATAATGATAATAATAATAATAATGATAAAAATAAAAATGATAAAAATATTCCTTTGGCCTTAATAATAATAATAATTATTATTATTAACATCAATAAAACTTTTAATTGACAACAATTGATGGGTGCTTTATATAGAGAAATATTTTTTTCAATTTTCCGAAAACATCAGTATGTGCAGTTACCCGAGCGGAGCAGTGCAGGGTTTCCAAAATGTGTTTCGTTCTCGTGCCCAACGATATCGCCTCAAAAAGCGCTTCTTTTAAAAAAACTCAAAAAATTTGTCTGGGACTCACCCCGGACCCCAAAAAAAATTGATGGAAGAAAAAATTTAAAATAAAATAAAACCATAGGTTGGGGTGTGACAAGACACATTAAAACATGATCTGTTTACCACCCTTCACAATTAGTATTATTTTAGGGATATATAATTTTTGAGTATGGGTAAAGGCATTTTGGACACTTTCATTGGGATGAAACACATTATTGTTTGTGTGAGGTGTGTTTATTTATTATAGGAATTTTAAAAACATTAATGGGTCATTATTAATTATCCTTCATTCATACAATTCATTTATCTAGTAAATGAGAAAGAAAAATAAAAAATTAAAAAGAAAGATGAAATAAATGCCGATGATATTGAATTATTCCTTATTATTAGATTTCTGAAATACCCATAATTGAATTTGATTTCAATCACATATTAAAAAAATTAAAACAAACCAATGATACACAAAAAGAATAAATCAAAAAAAATCAATAGGCGATATTATGGTTGAAATAATACATTTTTTGACTCGTGTACCATGGGATTAAATAATTGACCGTGTAGTTTAAAATTTATATTAACAATGGAGTGAGGTATAATTTTTCTATTTTCACATGAATATGCATGATTAATATTTAAGAGTTATTCCATCTCTTTCTAGCCTTAAAATTTTAAATTCTTTTACCCACAACCCTTAGCAACAAAATCACCTTGTATTTCCTCATGATTATAATATTTTTTATATCTTATATTATTGAGAGATGATAATTATCACAAGCCTATGATGACACATGAACTTTACACGTGTGATAATTAATCATGATTGTATTTTTCTTTATAGTAGAGTTCAATGGACTTCCATGTTGGAAAAGATCTGATTTTGTCATTAATAAGTTTTTTAGGATGAAAGAATTTAAATATCATATATAAAATGAAAGGTAATTCTTTTCATAGATGATACATGAAAAAAATTATATAAATGAAATGATAATGGAAATTTTATCGATATTGATTTAGTTTTGGATTTGGATTTGGATATATGATGATTACTTTGGAGAGATTAGTTATGATTGAGAGACTGAGGACGCTCATATTTTACTATTTTTATTTTCAAATTCAATTTTTTAATCCTATTGATTTGATATTCTTATAGTAATTGTCACATTTTCAGGTTTAAAAATAATTTATACTTAAATGGGAAAGTTTATTAATTTTTTTATATTATAATGATATTTCAGCTATAAAATTTTATTAACAAATCCAAATCATGAACTTATTTTATATTGTAGGATTTCATATTTGTTGGAATATATTTCCTTAAATTGGATATAAAACTGAATAAAACCATAGTTAGTCCAAATGAATCATTCTTTAGGGTTTCTAAAATCTATTAATAATATTTGTGAATTTTGATGAAGGGTAGACATCCCTCAAATTACCTATACAACAGAGCTAAAATTTTAATGGATTATAAGGAAGTGGCCACGTAATAATATCTTTTAATGTGACTTATTGATATTCATACATTTTTAAGGACACTAATACATGACTAATATTATCATATAAGTATGAGTATTCTTCCGATAGAAAAAATTTTAATTGATTATTACAGTCGTAAATGTTTTTTACATGGCCGATAAAGATCTACATATATCCTTGGAAGGGTAATATTTTTTGAATGAATTTATATGGAGGCCGCTATATAATATTCAAAAATTTCTAGTTCAAACGTTTTCTAAAATTAATAAAACATAATTAGAGGGAAATAAGCTAACTCACATTACTATTAACATTTACACCCACTTAATTTATAAATTGTTATCCATTTTAGTATAATGGGGTGGTGGTGATGTTTTTAGTTAATTTCCCTTCAACGTATTATTGTTATTTAATTAAAATATTTCAATAGTTTTAAAAATAGTTGCAGTGTACAATCACCCATTTATCTCTACTAATAACTTCTTCCTCTAATATACCATTTCCTCTCTCCTTAAAAATTTCAATACTACATATGGATGATAATTACTAAGGTGTAGATATCTATCATGGATTGTTCCCAAACATTATTCAAGATACATTGTACTACACTCAGATGTCCTAGTGTTTGGAAATCTTATTTCATTCAAGAGGTTGTTGAGTGAGAGTTCATGATCTTAATAGTGGTTAGGGTAGAGATAATATTTTTAGAAGATAATGGGAACATTACAGTTAATTCCTAATAACAATAATAATTTTATTATATATTCCTACTAACTCCATTATATTTTCATTTTTTCGTGTTTTATTTCATATATATATAACATATATTTTAAAAAACCCTAAAAAATATAGATTTTTATATTGTATATTTTGGTTAATAAATAATGAAAAATAAAAATAAATAAACATGAGTGGATTACTTATAATATCGACCCTATGATTTCACTATATTTTAGTCACAGGTAAATTAGAAATACTGAGTTAGGATTCACCATAAATCTTAAAATTAATTAAATTTATAACAAGAAATAAATTAAATTATAATTTAACATAGATCAAAAGAAACAATATTATTGTGACCCTATATTCCTCTCCCTCAGAAACATAAGGTTGGTTCAACTAAAGTCCAATATCAATGTCTATAATAACATAATGGAACTAATTTGTGTTGAATTATATATATCTATGATGAAAAAAAACATACGAATGATCACTCTGTAATGAATTAATTTTCTAAAAATATTCATAAATCACATTTTTATTGAATATTTTTTTATAATTAAGGACATATTTTACCCATATTTTATCGAATGATATTATTTATAGACAATATGGGATTAAAATGTTTATTTAAAAAATTGCTAAAATTTCTAATTTTAATAGTTTAAATTATAATTTAGTATTTTAGAAATAAATAATTTTTGGGTATTATTTTGATATGACTTTTTATGAATGTATTCACCACTATATAGGAAACAGTTTTTATTTTTTCAATCCTTGTTAACATGGAAATTTTATATGATAAAATATACTATGAAATTAAAGTTAGACTAGAGACATCAACATGGATACAACATCATCATTGGAACATATCATCTCCTTGATGGATTTAATTATAATTCTATTAGAAAAATAGATATATGATAAAATTATATAACATTCATACTTCTAATAGGATAGTTAGTTCTTGAGTTTTAGTTTTCAAAAAAGAAGTCAACATTTTATTAAAATATGTGGCTATATTTCCAAATCACACTTTTATCCTTTTGTAACCCTAGCCTATACTTTACTCTATAAAGATGAATTTTTAACATTTGGTGTTGTTTGTATGTTAATTATCTAATTTGGATAAGAGGAGAAGTGTTTTTAATCCATTAATTCATGAATTTTAGGGGGGATAACTATTGAATCATAGATCCCTTCTATGAAACCTTGTTATTATTTTTAATGGTGTTTGTTTCATTTCCTATAATATAATTCATTGTTTGTCTTATATTTATTTTGTTCTATTCCATTTCGCTTCTTCATTAAATTTCTTATATGGGATGGAAATCAGTATTAGAATCTTTACTGTGTTTTACTATTTCTAGACTATTACATATGAAATTCATTTCAAAAATGATTACTTCACCCATGGATGAGTAATATTTCATAGCAATCAATCAAATTATATCCTTATTCAGATTTTATTAATCAATGACATTCCACAAATAATATTAATATGATATATGAAATGGTTTTTTTGATTTATAAAAACACTGATGAAAGAAACATATTCCTGTGAGATCATGAATCTTTGAATCATAAGAGCATAAACATAATCATAAACACTAAACAGTGAGTGAATATTTTATAGAATCCATGTATAATCATTAATATATTCATACAATTTTCCAATATAGATTGGATCAATAATCCACTACTGAGCATAATCAGTCCTTATAATGAAAATAATAGTTCAGTGTCATGATTTCCCATTCTGATGTTCCCTAGGGTTCAATTCATTTCATGTTTTTGGTTTTGGTAATGACTCATTGTTTTCAAGGGTTAATAAATTAGAGGATAATTATTGAATGAAATTTAATTCTACTTATTAGGATCAATAAATTAGTGAATATGTATAATTTTAATAATTTAACATTCTAAAATTATATTCCATAAGAAATCATCTTGTTAAACTTTAACAATTAAATTTCTATAACCTTAATACTATCATATTCTAACATAATTTTATTATCTTATATATTTATATGAAACCAAATACCTTTTCTGTTATTTAGTTTATTGAATACCTTTTTCAGTTGTTTTATGTAATTTATCATTTAGAGTATGGCCTTGGTTATCCTCTCCTATAACACCCTGATATTTTATGATGTTTATATCATTAAATAAATCTAATTACATAAATAGATTTTGATACATGGACACCCTTGTCTTATGGAACCATTATATTTTTTACCGTTACAACATTGTTATACAATTTGAAAAATGAATTGGAATACTTTTTTTTGAAAATTATCTTAAAGGGTTTAGAAAAAAAGAAAATATATTAAACAACAAGCACTTTGTTTTTTGTAAAGATTTTATATGCTTCAAAAATAAATGTTATCCTAAATGATGTTTTTTAAATAAATTATGAATAATAATATAATATTAATTTTAATATTTTAGATAATTTATTTAAATAATTGAACTATATTTCGGAAATCATCAAGTTAAAATTATCTTTAACTGAAATTTTAATAAATTTATAAAAATATTGAATTTAAAATAAATTTTTCAAAGATGCCGATTTTTATTGAAAACACACTATTCATTTCATTAATTTAGAGACCACAATATTCCTTTAATTTATTTAAAAGAAAAATTAAATCATTTACATTAAAAATAATCCCATAAAGGTCATTTTAATCAATATAATTTTTTATTTTTTTAGAAAACAATTTTTAAAATGAATTGAAAGTTTTTAATCAACATAATTAATATTATGTGACATGATATATATAAATTCATGTCACCAAAAATTGTAAAAATTGTAAAACATAATTACCTCGGTTAAGGTTAACATGAGCTTACTAGTGGTTAAATTAAGATATATGGTTATGTTTTGAAATGAAATATATATAAATCTTATTGAACGTATATATTGATTCCAGATCCTATCAAATCATTGAATCTCATTCCATTTTAAGGAATTTGGGTAGATTATGACATTATTATATTCTAATATTTTATGAAATTATAGGTGTCTCCCCCATATATAAAAGGACCTCCTCATTTACCTTATTTACACCACATAGATCATTATATGTTGACCATGCCCTAAAAAATTATCTTCAATATTTAATTATACATAACTTAAATTTTTTTTATTATTGAAATAACATTCTGTGGATCCTTAATAAAGGATATAACACAGGCCTTCTGAATAAGAGGTAATCATCATACCAGACATCCTTCAATTTATTTCTTATTATAACTAATCAAAATCAATTTAATTATTCATTAAAAAAATAAATATTTATTATATTTATCACATTATTTAAACCACTATTTTTCACTATCTTCCCATCTAATGGGAAATTAAATTATCACTCATGCTTATGTGTGGACTACAATTTCCCCATAGTGATACAATTAATTTTCTATTATAATAATTTATCAATGGTTATAAGTAGGGTTTTAATATTTAAAAATGATATTTATTAAATAATTATTATTCCTAGAATATAATATCACATCTACCTTCTTACCATCATACCCATTAGAAAATGATAATGTCACTACTGCATACATGTGGACTACCACCTACATAATGAAATGTGGTTAATTTTTTATTTAAAATTTTTATGTATGATAATAAAGAAAGATTTAATGAATACATATGTTATATAAGATAGAATAATTATTCTATAATTATTAATTATTTTTACAATTATTTTGTTCTATCTATTGAGAAGTAAAAACATAGTTCATGTGTATATGTGGCCACTGACTCCATAAACATTTTATGTATTTTTTTAAATATCTATCATTTATGGATGAATGTAAATATATATAATGATTTTATATGACTCATATGTCATTAATAAATACTTTTAAATGATGAAACCTAGAGAAATGTACATGGACAAGAACTACTGAACATAAATTCCAGGAAAAATGAAATTGTTAACACCCATAAATAATGATATTAATATAGAATTATTAATAAATGGATGTTGAAATGTTATATATGGACCATATATGATTTTATAAGTATGTAAATTATTATTTTAAATAAATATTAAAATTTTATATTTATTATATAAGAGCTAATATTTTAATTTAATCATTTTGAAGTTGTTGAAAGTTATTTTCATCTCACTTTTATTTCTATGAAAAACATGCCAAATTCACCCGTTATTTATTTTATTTGGTGTATATACATTACATAAATTAATATTATGATTCTTATTAAAACAATTATTGGAACTAAAGTATCCATATGATTTTTTCTGTTTCATGAGGTTGTTATTTGATTGTTACTAATGTAGTGACAAGTTTATGTTTTAATATCATTGTTCATCCAAAATTTTATTATTATGTTTAAAATGATGAAATTAAATGAAATATGTATCAATATTGTTTTGAATTTTATTATCTTAATGTTATTTATAGATATTACATTTTCCATTCCATTATCCAATCATTATGTTCAAAATACACCAAAAGAAGTATTTTAAGGAAATCTGACTTCATTTCTCTCTTCACTTGAAAATAATTTTTCATCCAAGCCCATATTTGATAAATGTATTTTCTATAACATTTTATACTCTATTATATGTTTTTTAATGTCATGTTTACACATTTTTGTAATTTATTAAAAAAATTATAAGATAAAACGTCATGTCATTTTCAGAATGAGTTACTTTGACTTTTTATAAAAAATTATGATTGGAGATTTTTTTCTATACATGACATGAATAGAATTTCCCACATTTAAGATATATCAATGATTTTAATATTCATGAAATGTTTAAAATGTTATTTTTTAATGATATAATTTCTTTAATATTTTTAGTTTTTAGATATTAAATATGTTATTCCTAATTAAAAAGTTTATTTTCCAAATGAAATGTACTATTGGACTTCTAAATAAATATTTCATCTTTGATAAAAAATTATATGAAAATTTATTTAATGGGGTTTTGATCAATGTATGAAATCCATATTATTTCCCTATATTCATTATATTTAAGTTGATGAGATTTTTATGTTACATGTTAACATTCTATCAGTTACACTATGATGAAATGTTGAAATATTTATGGAAATGTTATCACTTCCATAGGTTGTGATATATGATGTATGATTTATGATCTTTTGGTACACATTTTAATTACTTATGATAATGGGAATTTTGGGATATAAATTACACAACCCTCAAATGAATTATGAAAATATAGATATCTCTTGAGATAAAAAAGAATGGATAAGAGAGTAAACCTAGCTAAGTGATACTTTCCAATATGATACCCTTGTGAGTAAAACATAACTAATGATATGATGGAATGGTATGTGACCCAAGTATATTATGATAGTATTTGAAGTGATCCATATCTAAAGAAATTATCTTTTATTATTATATATATTCCAAAAACATATGACTTAGGATAATGTTAATCTATCCTGGCCCATTTTCTTTTATTTCATTACTATTCATGTTATATAATCATCCAATATTTATTATATGATAGAATTTTATTATCTACGATAACATGGATATGGTTTTCATTAGTTAATTAATTATTATAATACCCATATAGTCATGTTATTCATTAGTGGTCATTAATATATCCCCTTGTTTCCCTTATTCAACATCTGAGCTCACTATTTCTTTTTTATTTTCTTTACCTAGGTTAAGAAGAATGGTTATGTATGGTATGTATAAAATGGTTTTTTATTATGAACATGGTTGGAGATGATGTATATATCTTATGAAGAAGTTGTTAATGTTTTCATGTTTATAATAAAAATAATCCTATATGATTCATGATTGCATTATAATGTTATGTAATTAATATTGATATTTAAATATATAATATCTATGTGTGAATGTAATGGTCCACTATAGTTGGTATCAGAGAAATGCTTATTTTCCTTTATAAAATAAGGTGATAAATATTGGTGAGAACCCTTAAGATAATCAAATGTATATGATAGTGTCCTATATTATTTTAATTAGTGGATATTAGATCTATATTAAAAACCCAATCTGGATACTATAAGTGGATATGGGTTTAGTATAGATTATTATAGGTATAATAACTCTAAAAATATTTTTTCATGTGTATCTCAACCATTATTATGGTTAACGATGAGTGTTTCCTTACAACACACTTGGTTTGACACATATAGGGGTAATTCTAGGGTTAATTTTAATTTTATCTTAAAAACATCATAGAGTATTTGAATAGATGATGACTATGGATACACAAGGTTAATCCTATGGTGTTCTATGATTGATATAATATACCATTTTTTGACTTATAATGAATGATTTTACTAGATCAATCAATATGATTAATAATGATTGATTTTCATTGAAACTATTTTTGTTATAATAAGGTATTAAAGATATAACTATAATGTTTAGTTTATTAAAAATATGATAAAATATTAAAGTACCTTATTTTTGATTAGTTATATGTATTCATGCACATCATGACCCTAATCAAGGAATTTTAATTCATACCCGAAATTATTAAATTATAATTTAGGAGTTAAAAAACCAATGATATTATGATCTAGTCTCAATTATATGACTATTATTCAATTGAAATTTGGGGTAATAAGTTTTTTATAAATTGCTAAATCATCCCTCAAGTTTAAGTTTATGTTATCATAAGATTATAATTTCCTTATTTATGTAAAGACCATATCAATTATAGAGTAATGGAATTCACATTTTATATTCTCAAACAACCATATGATCATTTTTTGGTGTGATATTAATTATATAATTTATGATGGAAATTTCATCCATATAATGGTGTTGATTTGAATTCAATTAGGATATTTGTCTAAAAATGTTCAGGATACACTCAAAATCCTAAGATATGAATATTATTAGATTGTGTTTCAATGTTTTTTGGAAGTGTTTCCTTGTATTCAATTAAATTTCGATGTTTTGTTTTAATTAGAACTCATACCTTGTTTTAAACCTATTCGAATTTTTATTATAGAATTGAAATGATTGAGTTTTAATAATTAATGATGAAACACCAGGAGAATCATGATATTATTATTATTTAGAAAAGAGTGTCAACTTTTGGTGTACCATTTCTTTTTATTAATAAGAAATTTGTATCGATTTGATTATAAGTTCATTATTAATAACCTAACACTGTAAATTTAAATAATAAAAATCATTTTCTTCATATTGAGGACTTTCTTGATCAACTATGTGGGAAAAAATGATTTTCCAAGATTGAATGACATTCAATATATCATTAGTTAATATTCTAGAAGGAGGATATAACCATGATAAAATTCTATATGAGGTATGGAAACTATGAATTTATTTTGATGTTGTTTTTTTCATTCTAATACTCATGTTTTATTCATGTATTTAATTTATACATTTTTTAGTTATTACCTTTATCAATGTCTACAAATAATAACAAAATATATTCTTATTTATTAAAAGATAAATTAAAATCCTGAGGATATATTTCTGATAGTAATAAAAAAACTAAAGAAGGAGAATTTGTGGGAAAAATTACCTTGTATGAATTTTTTCATGAAACAATATCATTTTTGGGACATATAATCACATAAAATTGAATATATGTTGGTCCATAAAAGAAAAAAGTTAATGAACATTAGACTTGACCAACTACAAAGAATTGGATTTGTAGTTTTCTGATTATTCCAATATATTATTGATGTTATGTCAATAATTTCCTTCATTTAACTACCCCACTCACCATGTTACCTCAAAAGAGATACATGGTCCTCTAGATATATGAATGTAAGGAAATATTCATATAACTAAAGTGAAGGTAATTTTGTGCACATGTTCTTACATAACATTTTAATGGATAAGGGTTTTTAATATATAATGATACATCATATAAGAGACTGGGATTTGTCCTAATGTATAGGGATATGGTTATAACTTATAACTCTCAATAATTAATTTATTATGAAAAAATAATAGAACAAATAATTTGGACATTTTCAAAGTAATTTTAGCATCAAATATATTGATGAATTATCATCATGGTGAATTGTGTGACATATATAATGGAAAAAAACATTAATTAATATATTCACACAGAAATAGCATAAAATTTGATATAGATGATGGTTTGTGGTTAATAAATATTATCACACCATAATATATTACCACCCTAGGAAGGAAATCAATGTGGAATATGCTCTTAGTTGAAATGATCATACTGGATTATCTTTTATAAGGATAAAAATATCAAATATAATAGGATTTAAAAATCATAGATCAAGAAATCATAAAGGATAGGAATAAATATTTTTGTCACAAATTTTTTTCCAAACATCTATCCATGTGAAGAAACTAGATTCTTCAAAGTAATATGTAATGTTTAAAATGAATCAGCGAATTTTTTATGAGTTTAAAAATGATTGTGATGGAATGATAAGGTTCTAGAATAATGTATGTGTTCTGTGCATAAAAAATTTGAAGTATGAAATATTGGAACAAGATCATAGTTTATCATTCTCTATTTATCATGAATATTTAAAAAAAATTAGATATTTAAAAGGGTATCTTTAGTGGGATACATGAAGGGACACATTGAAGAGTATACATCTAAGTGCTAGTATCTAAGTATGTTAACGTTAAAGGATAGATATCAATGGGTATTTTACAACTATTACCCATAATATAGTGTAAACAAGAAAAAATCATCATTGATTATATCATCACAGCCCCCAAATTGTCAGAAATCAATAATGTTATTTTGGTATTAGTTTATCAACTTACAAATTTATCCAACTTCATTTCTATCAAAGGATATTTACCACTTTATCATCTTTCCATAATATATAATAATGTTTTTGAAATATTTCTTGGAGTACCACATACTATGGTATTTCATAAGCAATGAAGTATTACCGTGATCATTGTGTTAATTCATCTATAATATCATTATTTATATTTTTTATTCAATAATACCTATCATCCATAGATAGATGCTCAGTCTAATAGAAGAATTAAGTACCAATAAGAAATTATCACCTCTATTTCTATTTATTTCAATGATATTTGGGATCAACACAATCCCCTATTCTAGTTTTCATATAAAAATAGTTTTCACATGAGAATTAAGATGGATTCTAATGAGAAAATTTGTTAAAATACATTTAGAACTACAAAAATCTAGGATGATGATGGAGATAGAAATATATCAGAATCTCAGATAGCTGAGGAAATTGTAGAGATAGTTAAGGACATTAAGTATCACATAAAGGAACCACAGAGTCGATAGAAACATTATAAAGACACTCATATGAGAAATATAGAATTTTATGCTTATTAGATTTTATTTCATTAATGTTCTCTATGGAAGAAGTTTATGATATTAAGAAATTAGGGTAGGTTGAACACTAGGTATATTAGACCCTCTTAGATTCTAGATCAAGTAAGGATGATATCTTTTATAGTATTCCATCCAACAAACCTCCCTCATGTTCATGATGTGTTCCATGTATCTCTCATTAGAATGTATATACATGATCCTTTACATATAATTAACTCTTAAGTCATACTCATATAGAATCATCTTCTCTATTTGGAAAATCTATCAGAAGTCACATACATAGAGATAAAGTTCTCAAAATAAGAATACTCACCTCATTATTGTTCTTTATAGGAATAATAAATTTGAAGAAGTTACATGGGATCGTGATGATATGATATAATAAATAAATAATCATTATATTTTTATCCATGTTATTTAATTTTGATGAAAATATTCATTTTAATGGTGGCATAATTCAAAAACCTATGATTTTATAATATATTTCTCTTTAAATAAGTTTAATGTTTTCAATAGCTTGGGAATCATACAAACCTATTTCTAAATGAACCACAATAAAGTATAACATTACAATATATCATTTTAACTGATATAATGAATACAAGTAACCGAATTATTATTTTTAAATGTAAGGGTATTAGATAAATAAAATATGTTGAAAAATAGGTACTCAATATATGGTAATTTATTTATATTCTTTAAAATGTTTATTTTCCTCGAAATCTTTTTTAATTCATTTTGAAAACAAATAATAAAATTATTTTACCCCAAATTTATATAATTTATTTGAATATAGGAACATTATTTATGAAATTAGTATGCCAAAAAATCTAAGAGGGAAATTTTGAGAATTTTTTTGAAAGAACTAATTATTCAATGAATAATAAAAATTACAAATTTTTATTGAAAAATGTCATTCTAGTTTATGAATATAAAACAGTTAATTTTTTTTATAATGAGTTCAAATTATAATTATTTCATTTTTATTATTAATAATTCAATAAAGTCAATTTCAATCTATTTTAGGTTGTACATTGGTATAATAACTTTATATAGATAATAAAATATGTTTTTGTACAAAATTAATTTTCATTTAATTTTGTGAAATTACTTTTAAATTAAATTCATCCATTTCTGTTAATAAAATACATAAAATTGATTACATGTATTCAATAATTTTTTTAATATTATGTAAAATGTTAACTATATTTTTTACATAATTAATAGTAAATAATAAAAATTTATAACCACCATTAAGGTTAAAACGGGTTTACTGAGGGGGATACAAAATCAAAGAGATAAGGATAAGTGTTCTATTTTAATATATATAAATATTTTTCTATAGATATATTTCAACCCCATCCTATATAACTTTTTAATATCTATCTTCTTTAAAGTATTTTGATTATGTCTAACAATATAATATTTTAATATTTTATGAAATTCCAACTATGTCCTCTCTACAACATATAAAAGGAATGAACTCATTTATATTAATTACCAAACATTGGTAAATATATCTCAACTAAACCACACCCAATAATCTTGGAAATTTCCCTATGCATGATATATAGGTTTTATTCTTCATAAAATTACATTAATAAGGTCCCTATGAAATGATCAAATGGAGGAAAATCGAAAAATATGTAATCATATTATCCGACCTCTTGATTTTTTTTAATTCGTTTATTTTTCTATTAATAATATGTATTAATAAAAAAACCACAATGTATTCAATATTATAAAATACTATTATTTTAATGGATCGACTATTATTTTTCATCCTTTCTAAATAATATTATATGAAAATATCGCTCATGGTTACCTATGGGCTACCCCACCACATTGTAATGAAATTTATTTTCCATCACCATATTTATTGGATGGTTCTTATGAGGGGTTTAAAATATAAAAATGAGCATTTTTAAATAAACAATCTTCTAGAATTATTATATATTTTATATCCTCTTACAATCCAGTCTATATGAAAACTATAACTTCCCTCATTCATATGAGTGGAATACCACCTTAATGAAGCTATGTGAATCATTTTTAATTTCCAATTTACATGGATTTTAATGAGGATATATTTATTGGATATATATGATACAAACATTTATCTATAATGTTGAGTTATTTTTCATCTCTTTTTCCATCCATCACAATTAAGGGTGTAAATCATTTTTTATATCAAACATTTATGAATTTATAAAATTATATATATAAAAAATATATAAGATATTTATATCAATATTAAAATGTTGGAGACTAGGTAACAATGATCAAAGTATAATGAAAAGAACAACGAAACATAGTATTTATTAAAGACTAAATTGTTAGCACTAGGATTATTTGATTTTTTTTCATAAATGGACATTCAAATGTTTTATGAGGATCATATAAGATATTATATGAATTTACATGAAAATGGTATATAATTATAAATAAATTAAAATTATTATATATGTGGTAATATAACTTTCAAATATTGTCAAACATGTGGTAAGGGATTTTTCTCTCACTTTTATTTTTTGAGACACATAATACATTTCTAACTATTTTCATTTATGTGGTGTATATTCATGGAAATAATATATTTTATAATTATTGTTATCAAATTTATGAGGATATACATATACATATATCTTTATCTAATTCATGAATTATTTATTCTAATGTTACCAATATGGTAATGGTTTTATTTTTAAATCACATTGTTTATCATGATATTTTTTGATTAAGTATATGATGTGAATATTTAATAATAGACCTCTCAATAATATCATAAATTTTCTTATCTCTAGTTATTTCTTGAGATTATAATTATTCATTTCATTTTCCTCCATTTGTGTACTCATGATACAATAAGTAATTTTTAAAGTGAAACCAAGAATATACCTCATGTAATACAAAAACTATTTTTCATCCATTTCTATGGTTTATAAATATGCCATAAATAATGTTTTTACAAATATAAATTGATTTTATAATTTTAGTTTTAACCATGTTATAATTTATTTAAAGTTAAACATCATTTTTTTCCCAGTGAGTTAGATTTTAATTTTTACATAAAAATGTAAAAGTATTCTTTATTTTTACACACACAGTATAAATGGAATATCCTACGAACATGATTAACGAAATCCTTGATTGTTCATTTATAACATTCCATGATTCATTTTCATGAATATTTTCCCATGATATTTAGAAATTATTAAATATTAAATAAGTGATTCCAAAGTGAAAGTTGTGTTTTCCTCATGAAATAATACAATAATATTTTATAATAATCATTCATCTATGATAACATACATTAATGCAATATTTGATTTACTGTGGTCATGATATGTTGATCCAATACATATTATTTCTCTATATTGTTTTTGATTCTGAGGATTACATATTTATGACACCCATTTACACCCCACATGTTGTTCTATGATGAAATTGTGAAATGTTTATAAAACCCAGTTCCAATTGATACGTTAGAATATATGATAAGTAATTTTTGATCCTATAGAAAAAATATGAAGGTATTATGATTACGTATTATGTGGGCATAGAATTATATATACATCCAATTCATTGGGTAAGGATGAATCTATCATAAATTAATATAGACTAAAATGGTGAGTGAATATAGTTTAGTTAGGGACTATATCCACAATGATAGTCTTTCCAGTGGACCTTCACTAGGGATGTTATAAAATATAGTGTGTAACCACTCCAATATGATAGTCTTGGAAGTGACACATTCCTAATGAAATGATTTTATATGATTATTTCACTCCAAAAAATTATGTATTATACCAATGTTATGTTCTCAAAGCTCATGTTCTTTGATTAATTCATTCTTCACATATCATAATCTTCTAAGGCTTATGCTAGGAATAAATTTTATAATATATTATATACTAGGTATAGTATTTAAATGTTCATCTCATGTTCTCATTCACTTATGCTCATGTAATGTTTTTGTGATCACTGATATCTCCGTTGTTTACCCTTAGTATGTATCTTAGATCACAATTTTTTCTACATGCGCTGAGTTATAAAGATAGGTTTTATATATGATATGTCTATGAAGTGTGATATCTTTGATTAACTTAATTGGAAATGATTTATATCTCTTTTGAACTTGGTTTTTATATATTATATTGTTCAGAGACATTATACCCATTCAATTATACTATGTTTTACTATCTTATGATCTCTATATTTCACTATTAATATGTAATATATATTAATGAAAATTACAAGTCACTATAACTCTACTATTCCTAATAAGTAAAAATATTATATCATTTTATATTACTAAAAAAAAATATATTCAAATTAGATCCATTGGAGGGGTAATGTATTTTATCCATCCAATTAACAATGTTTCTTTATTTTTATTTTAATCTTTTATTCTCTTTTTATTCTTCCATATTCCCATTTTCCAAATTTTTTTCTTGGAACTTTAATCAAATCTTATTATTTTGTTATTATACTCAATTTTTTGTTTTCCCCTCTGATTTATGATGAAATGTTATCCTAAGGATCTCAATTATCTAGACACCATTATTAAATATATCTTTAGGGATCTAATTAAACGATCATAGTCTAAAAGATGTATCAACATTAATCCAATTGGATTATTCATCATTTCTAGTATTATTGAAATAGGATTCACATCCCAATAAAGTTATAAACGAGAAATAATTTTTGAAACCAATAATATTTAAATTTATATATTTATTCTAGTATTGGTCACGATAGAAATAATTATCACCCAATATTTTTTCATAACCTCATTTGGATTTAGAATTTTAATTAAATATAGACAAGCATACTTTCTTAAAAAATTCTATGGACATTATGGAGATGGTATAGAATCTCATCGAATAATTAAAAGTGGTTTTATAAACCATTAAACTATACAATATATCTCAAGAAAAAGTCACACTAATATAACTACTATTCTAAATAGATGGAAATGTAATTGATTGGATGTATTATTTAAAATTTTATGATACCTCATAATGTAATGATTTGATATGACTTTTCAATATACTTTTTTTCCAAAAATAGTGACCAAAATCATCTTGAGGGTGAAAATTGAGAATATGAATATTCAAATAGATTTAATTTATGAGCACTATGTCACATTTATAAAGATGTGAGTAAGCTTATTCTATCACCAAATAATTGATCCATCACTCAACCAGTACATCTATGAAGTCCTTGCAACAATTGAGAGGTCAATTGTGGATGCTATCACAAGAGGGGAACTGTTAAATTAAACACAAACAACTATATATATATTTATTTACTAAACTGTACAAAATTACCTATATTTTACATATTTAGGTACACATGTTATAATGGAATTACATTAGATAGGTCGTTATTATACTGAAAATCACATAATTGATTCCGTGTTGCATGAATTAAAAATTATGGGGAGACTGATTTATTTTTCTCAAAAAACATCCTAAATAACTCCTATGATGACTTAGAGAATTTTCACAAAACTATACATAGATTGTTTCAGAAAATTAAAAATATATAGGATAATACAGTTGTATTCCCTATGAAACTATTTCAGGGAAAGTAAAAAAACCACCTTAAATTGATTATGATAGCTTCATAAAGACATAAAACTTGTGTTGAACGATCACTCATGTATTGGTATAGATCTAGACAAAAAATGGACCATTTTCAATAATCCTTCTACCTTCCTCTACCTTAATATAATGGTTTCCACAAACCTAGAATATAATCATATCCCATGAATAAAGATGTTGACAATAACTGGGCCTTTGAATCTAAATTTAGATTCTAATACTGATGATATTCTAGCAAAAAATTGTTCTTTGTCAATAGAATATGTTATATTTTTAGGCTATTGAGTTAAAGTATATGATGATGAGATTGATACAGGTTGAGATAATGTTAAAATAATTGGTATGTAATAACTCTAAAAATATTCCTCCGCAACCTACACTGAATCCCATTTAAAATTTAAGAAAAATCCTACTAAGATGTTGAAATCATATATTTGATACATTTTATCTTATTTTTATACATGGATTAACCTCACCTCTGGAGATTCCCTCTTCAATACCAATTGATGAATGTACAAAGGAGAAAGAAGAATGTATGAATAATATTGATGAAGTTCCACCCAGTACACCTCTATTACGTAATAGAGTTGTATATACCAAGAATAAGACTAAAAAGGAATGAAAAATTAGTTTTTCATACATTAAATTATATTGACATCAATATCATTCTACTGGAATAAATATGAAAAATAAATTTCATTGCTGTTCTTAAATGTAATGTATAAGAATTTAAGAGGGATAATGGGAAATGAGTTATACAAACTTAGGAGGATTTTCTCTACATCCATGACAACCACCTTGGTTATTTTCACAATGTGTAAGGACCCCTGGACATTTTCTATTCCATACACTATAAGGAGGTTGTAATACTACTATTCAGTATGTGATTTAAATGCCTCACTTTTCATGCCTCACACTATTTTCTAATTCATGTAACATTGTGTGCCAAAGATGATGAGGGTGGTATGAAATTTTAAAATCAGGAAAAAATATACCAAGTAGGAGTCCTTGATGATATACAAATTTGGTTGAGACATATGATACATCACACAAATTTTTTTCAACATGGATAATAATTAGTAATGTTTTCATGAACCCATAAATCTTTATAGGACCTTATTCAAAACTGATAATAAAATCAAAAAAATACATGAGGATTAAACATATAGGATTTTTGTGATCAAATAAAAATATTTAATATTATACAATCCATGAAGTACCCCTCATAAAATTTTTATACTCACTTTATGACCCTTTCAGAACCAATAATAAATTGTAGTCTAAATAACGATTTTAGAAAAATTCGAAATGTGGATAATTCCATGCTTAGATATATTTTCAGTATTGGGGCCTATTTTATATCCAAGATATCTTCCTATCAAATTTATTATCATCAATACAAAAATATTTCAAATTATTATATACACTTTTATTCTTATTTTAGTAATTTATTTTTAAATTATGACAAGAATATTAATTTGTTTTGATGTATTTATAGAATTATTCATTTATATTTTTGAGTTATATTTATAAGCATAAATAAATTTTGAACATATCTCACATAAAATTAAATTTCCATCAATAAATTACAAATGAAAACTAGAACTCAAACCATTTCATTCAAATTTAAAATATTAATCCACGTAAAATGATGATAAATTTTTAGAAATTATTTATAATAATATCCATCCAAAAAAATATACATTTATTTTAAATAATTTTAGAGATAATAAAAAAATTGGTGTTGAATCTATAAATATAATATATAAGAGACCTTATATTATAATTTATTAGATTCTTTTAGATGATGGGGTTTGACAAAATTGACAACCACAAACGAGACTAAAACCAACAACACTAGAGTTTTTGATGAAATTGTATGGGATTTTACAAGAAGTATGCCTTATTTATCCCATATATGATTTAAATTTGTTGATACCTATCCAGTTATAACTAAATAAAGTTATTGTCATTGTTAAAAATGAAAAATATGAGTTTGTTCCCATGGTAGTGAGTGTTTTGGGGTTAGTGCATAAATTATAGGAAACTAAATCAATCCACTATTATAGACACAATAACCTTAATGAAATTGACACGATTATTTAGATACATTCATGAAGAAAACTATTATTTCATGGAAGGTTTATCTAATTATTATAATGTTCACGTTTCTATAATGTTCTATGTGAATAATACATTCAGTTTCTCATTTTGCATGTTTTCTTATTGATGGATTGTATCTGGACATCATAATTCCATAGGAACATTCTATGGAAATATATTTACTATATATTATCAATTCAATGAGACATTTATAGACTAATTTATTAATGTATTTACTATGTATGTATCCTTATTTTATCAGTTTCTATCTTAAATGAGAAACCATTTTAATTAGTGTAATGTAAAAATATGGTTTTATATTTGAAAATTATTATTTTTTGTTAGAGAATAGAATTTTTCTATGTGATTTATTGTAAACCAAATAATAGAGTATGTTATATATAATGTAGATTAATTTATCCATTATATATTTTATGTGTGTGTGATGTTTAATCTTTTATAGGACATATATGTTTTTGTCAAGAATTCATCAATGATTTTGTTATGACAACTCTAACAATATCAAAATTGAAAAAATGATATATTTAATTAGTTTATGATGATTTATTTCGGGTAATAATTTTTGATATAAATATGTGTATCCCCAATCCAATAATCACACATCCACCATTATGAGAGATTATCTTTGATCACATTTGGTATGATTCAATATTTTTAGTTACAGTAGTGTTATTCAAAAGGGTGGACAGATTTCCGAATTTGATCTCAAATAATTATAGAAAATAAGATTCATCCAAAAATCACTAAAGTTGAAAAACCATTTCATTATATAAAATTTTATTTTTTAAGAAATTTATTATTTACTATGTACTAAATTAGTTTTTTCTCATTATTCTACATTGAGGTACCTCATAAAGAAGTTAGATGTAAATAATCACCTAACTATTTTATTATCCGTATTAAAGAGTTTAATATTATGAATAATGATATTAATGGTTCGTATATATTGGTGGTGAACCACCTGAGTAGGAAAACTCGCAAAAAAAAAAGGATGAGGCCTAAAATATGTATTATTTGGGCACACATTTCCTAATGAAAATATTTATGGAGTATTAGGTATGAATCCATGGAATATTTACTTTCTAAAATATAATTTTAAATATATATTATCTAAAACTATTATGAAACACTAGGTTCATATATTAAGGAGTGAGTTTATTTTTTCTATGTAGTATGATCCCTACCACTGCAAAATGTGTTGTTTCTATGTTATAAGATGGGGTGTTACTGAACATGAGGATGAGTTTATTTATTATTTTTTAAAACAGTTGGTTATGGTGGATTAACATGATCCAAACTAATAGAATATAAAATGTTAGATTCTAAATTATTTATCCTTGATTTTTTTATTCCCATATGTTTCGTATATCAAACAAAAAATTCCATGAAAAAATAAAATTTTATACGGAACCTGAGTTTCATTAAAAAACAATTTTATTTTGTGGGATTTATGACATATTAGGAATTGATTTTATTAGATTTTTACTAAACTCATTTGGGTTATTTGACATTTTGGTTTCTATTGATTATGTTAGAAAATGTTTGGTGTCCAAAGCCATTGTAACTGATGATTCTCATGTTGTAGTTGTTTTAATTTTGGCCTATATTTTTTGGTTGTTTGGAATTGTTTCCGACGCTTTTACGCTGGGGAGCGTGCATCCATATGTGGAGGATGCGCATCTGTGGCCCCACATTCCCGCTTTCCAAAGGCGGGCAACATCCGTTCCTTATTCAGGGACATTTTCTCCTTGATCAAAACTGGGATGATGGGATGTCGGTTCTTCCTTCCGTGCATTCATCCTCAGAAGTCGTCACCTAGTCCGGGTCTCCCTCATAGATTTATATGTTGTTTGTGAAAATCTTCCTAGTGCCATATTTTCATGGACGCCAGTTAATTACACTGCTTCTATCAGGACATTCCAAAGGGTCCGATCAGGGCAGCAACCTTCAGTCGGGGGAGTAGTCACATTGAGGCATCAGTAGCATGTCTGAACGTTGGGGAATTAACATGTCTGTATTTTGTCCCTTGTCAAAGGGCTTCTCGAGGGCGCGAAAGCCTGAGGAATCCCACATCGAGCGCGGGGAATCATATGCCACATGCATGTATATGAGGTTTTCCTTAGCTTCCCATGTTTAACACAGGGTATACCGCAGGTTTAACATCCAGCGGAGATGGTTACGCTGAAGGTGTTCCATCTGAGGTTTTCCTCAAGCATATCATGTTTATCACGATGTAGGCCGCGATTTTAACGTCCAGTGGAGACAGATCGCCTGATCAAAACCCTAGCTGTAGTGGATCAGATTGATGAATTTCCCTTGAAGGGGTGTCGATGCCAGGATCAGCTCATGGGAGGATTCCCGGATGCTATGGTGTGGAGTAGAGTGGCATGATCCCACTGGGATGTTGAGGCCCGGGTAAGAATCATGGTAGAAGATGGATGTGTGGATGGATGAAGTAGAGGGGGAATGAAATGGGACCATCACAAGGGCGACATTAATGTTGGTCTTGAGCCTTAGGAAGTCTTCCTACATACCATACCTTAATATGGATCAAAGTACGAGTAGTTCGGGCGTGAGTGGTGGGTGTCGGCGAACCGACGTGAAATAAAATAGACCTTGGTCCAGATGGTGTGGGGCTTACACACTAGGCTTCCCAAGTGTTGGTGAACCAACGTGAAGGGGGTCGGAGTGACCAACGGGTGATGGGTAAGAACCTCATAGAGGCTTCCTACGTACCACGCCTTAGCATGGATGAAAGACCTCGTAGTTCAAATGAGATGTGGAATAAAGTTTATCATCATGCAGGATATGTGTGAACTGACGTGAATGAGGTTGGAACGACCAGGTGATGGGATTGAACCTCATGGAGGCTTCCTACGTGCCATGCCTTGACATCGATCAATTTCCTCATAGTTCAGGTGGTGGTTTTCGTCAGTGAACCGATGTGAATGTGAACCAGGGGGTCCACTGGTGGTGGGATTGAACCTCGTGGAGGCCTCCAACGTACCACACCTTAGCACATATCAAATTCCTCGTAGTTCGGGAGAAAAGGTCAGAACGACCAGTTGATGGGCTTGAACATCATGGAGTCTTCCTACGTACCATGCCTTGACATGGATCAAAGACCTCGTAGTTCAGGTGCTGGTTTTCGTCAGTGAACCGATGTGAAAGTGAACTCGGGGGGTCCACTGGTGGTGGGCTTGAACCTCATGGAGGCCTCCTACGTACCATGCCTTAGCACGGATCAAAGTCCTCGTAGTTCGGGATGGTCACAACGGCTTACCACTGGGCCAAAATTTAGTTTAACGTCATGCGGGACAAGAGTGAACGCTGACGTGAAGAAACAACGGGCAGTGGTCTTGAACCTCATGGAGGCTTCCTACGTACCATGCCTTAGCATGGATCGAAGACCACGTAGTTCCGGTGTGCAGTTTAACGTCTTACTGGACGGGGAATATAGTTTAATGTCATGCTGGACAGGGGTGTGACTCGACGTGAAGAAACGACATAGTTGTGGGCTTGAACCTCGTGGAGGCTTCCTACGTACCATACCATAATATGGATCAAAGTACTCGTAGTTTGCTTAAGGCGGGGGTCAGGGTCGGTGCTCACTCTAATCCCACGTGAGTCAAGCTCAGTGTGAGAAACAAGAGGTTGCAGGGACCTGACAATATCGTCCCGAAGGATGCGTCCGTGGGAAACGAAGAGGGTCATACGCGTTGGGCGGCCCACGGTGCTGGGACTTACTCCAGGATGGAGGCATGAAGTGCAACAAAGCGCGACGGGAGATGGATTTGGGACCAAAGATGGAAGGTGCCTCATTCCCTATCGCGCCCTCCACTGTCCTTCGCAGTGGGGAAGTACAGAGGTGCATGTGTGCTACCTTCCGCCAGAGAGGCTTGGGGGCTTATACCAAGATGGTTTCCCTTCTCCCGTGGACATACGCTACTCTGAGAAGGAGGATATCATCCCTTGTGATGGTGATTCCATTCCCATGGAGATGAGGGGCATAAATAATGTCCGAGCTGGGGGGACCCTGCATGCGAGGCATGGGGTCGGATCACAGTTTAATGTCATGTGTTGAGGACGAGGTGCTTGGCAGTTTAACGTCTTGCAGCTCGGACGACGTGGGTTTACTCCACACCCTTAGGACTTACATCACTGGTACCCTCTGCTCCTTGGGGGAGGGAAGGTACTGGAAAGGCCATGGTAAAAGGGGGGTCGTGGAGCGAACCATCGAGGGGTCCACGTTATCATGGCTATGCGAAGAAGCAATAGCTGTTAGCGTGCTTATGCGAAGAAGCATTAGGCGAAGCAATGCTACGGGTGGTGTTTTCCAGGGGACTTTGACATCACATCGTGCAAACCTGGAGGGTCGCACGGGAAGAGGAATTGCTAAGAAAAGGAGTATGCTTCGCGAAGTGGAGTGCCTTGGCCTTAGCATGGGGAAGGGGTGTGAATGGGAGGTGCTTCGCGATGTGGAATAGTATTCGCAGAGCACCTCCTGGCGAAGCAAGGTGCTGTGAAGCAGTGTGGTTCGCTATGTACAACGACCCCGCCTTGGCATGTGGATCACTAGTACAGGATGGTGTTTCGCGAAGCATAAACGCTCCGCAGCTGCCCGGGTTCCCTTGGGGATCCCCTTCCTTCGTGAATTCCCTTAGGCTTCGCGAAGGGAATCTCTCTCGGAAGAGGGGCTCAAGACGAGACAAGGTGAAGGCATCTCGTGAAGTAAAAGTACCTCGCAGAGCTCATGATTCTGGGGGGTGAAGGGTGCTTCGCGATTCGGGAGCTGAGAAGCCGAAAGTTTGAATTGTACACCTCTAGACTCAGGGGGAGCCCAATATTTATAGGAAAGGGGCGCCGCGAAGCAGAGCTCACGCGGTTCGAAGGGGCGGCGGGAGCTTCGTAGTGGGCTCGCGAACATCAGGCCGTTCGTGGAGCGTTACCACCTTCTTTGCATCACGGTGGGCTCGCGAACATTAGGCCATTCACGGAGTGTTACCGCCTCCTTTGCTTCGCGGCGGGCTCATGAATGTCAGGTCGTTCACGGAGCCTTACTGCCTCTGGAGCTTCGCAGCGGCCGCATGTGCTGGGGTACACTCCGCGGCTGCGCTTCGCTGGGCAGCGCTCGGGATTCTTTTCTTTCTTCCTTTGTCGTCCAATATTTTGGCGCCAACAAATGCCCCCCTTAGACTTTGAGCCACTGAGGGATTAAGGGTTGAATTCTGAGGGAGAATCTCCAAAATTATTAATAGTTCGTGAAGCGGCCCCACGAAGAGGGAGCGTGGGGTAGTCGACGACCGCGCTGTACGGACGCGCCGCGATGCTCCTCACGGGAGGGACACGCCGCGAAGCTCTGGGGTCACCGCCTATAAATAGGGGGCTGACCTCTCTTTTGTCTTCTCGCAACCTTTTTTCTTTTAGGCTCTCGACTTCGCAGAGCTCTGCGTACTCCGCGTCTGCTCTCCGAGAATCGAGCTTCGCGGCGAACCGCGAGTCTACAACTCCGCGACCGCGCCCATTGAACTTCTGTTTGCCGGCCTAGTCCAGGCTCCGCTGCTTGGTTTTGCGTCCGAGATTCATGAGACCTCTTCACGAGCAACCTTCGCGACATGACCTGAAATTTTTTCGAGTTCCGCAATCGAAATGGCCAACAGAGAAGCTGGGTTGGGGGTGCTTGCAGACGCCGCTCGGAAGGATGAGATAGCTAACTATCTGGGCCTTGGTGAAATGGTCTGGAGTCACTCGGACCATAATTCTTTGAAATAACTACTATCAGAGAGTCAGAAGAGCTACCTGCAGTTCATGAAGATGCCTTTGTATGGCTTCGGGCTGAGGGATGATGTCTTCATCCCTGAGGCGAGTAGGGACGAACCAGCTTGCTGGTTCAAGAGCACGCCATGCAAGCGCCAGTGGTTCAGGTCAGATGATGGTCATGCATGGGAGGACTTCAAGCCCATCACCGTCGACTGTCTCTCCAACCATGGGAACAATATTGACAGGGATCCACTGCAACCAGAGATGTCCCCTCCTCTGTACGGCACCATGCTGAAGGCGGCTTTGCAGGATTCGATGAAGGGGTGGTCTTATGAGTGGGACCTGCGCTTGGGCGGAAACTTCACCAATGACTAGGAATGGGCCTACTGGGTAGGCACCTCATGCGAGGAGTTTGGGGCCGAGCTATGGAGAGTGGGTTTGTATGAGGCAGCATGGGCCTACCAATTCCACATTTACCAACCTAAACAGCTGATACCGGAGCTGGTGAGCAGATGGTCATCCAGGACCAATACTTTTCAACTGCACCATGGGGAGGTGGGAATCAGCCTATGGTATGTCCACCAGATTTCGGGGGGTTCCGATCTTGGGGGCCATGTATGATGAGTTCCTCCCTGTCATGAGTGCGTGGGAGGATACAGAGCAAATGTCGCGACAAGCATTGGCACTGATGGAACTGGTCCCTGGAGATGAAAAGGAGGCAGTGAGGGATGTCCACTTTAAGAAGTGGTTCGAGCGGTTCCTGAACTTCACGGAGAATCGAGAGTTCCCTCCGAGGACTCGAACTTTTTCGAAGGCGGCTCAACGGGGCAAGGAGCACTCGTATTGGTGGGTCTTGGAGGACATCCAATGAAAGACTTGGGGTTTCAGTGTCAGTACTGAACAACAGCCGATAGTCAGGCTGGTGGCATTCATTGTGGCCATTATCTGTGGTTGGATCCTACCGGTGAGAGATACCATCATGGGGGTGCGGCCCAGCTCATTAATCATGGGGTCTATGCTGGCCATGGGGCAGCAGGTCAACCTGGGGATTCCAATGCTCCCCAAGTTGTACAGGATGCTGTGGCATGTTAGCGAGGGTAAGAAGCTGCCAAGGATATGCGGGCCCTTCCACCTTCTGTATGGGTGGAGTATGGCGCACATCAGAGGGATTTATGAGTATCCAAACCCTATCTCTCCGCCAGGATCAAACTTACGCCCTTCCATTCTGAATGCGGCTGGGAGCTTCCCATTTAAAATAACCGTTCCAATGGTGCTGAATCAGGTGTGGAGGGTGGATAAGTTCATCTTCCACCCATTTCCATTGCCGACGAGGGTACTCATGGAGGTCGAGCAGGGGACGGAAGAGCACCGGGATTATCTCCTGGCCTTTTGAGGTGGAGTTTTGGTGGCACGAGTGGATCGTGAGCCGCTCTGTGAACCGTACACCCCACATCGGGTTGCGATGCAGTTCCAATGCCTCCAGCGGCTGACCCCATAGGTCTACTGGGAGGTGCGTCACAAGGAGAACCCATGTGTGATGAGGCAGCTGTGGCTCATGTTCACATGGGAAGACGGGAAGATGCAAATTGCATTGCCTCCATCCACCACCGCTTTTAGATTGGTGAGGGAGTACGCCATCATTTGGGAGGCCGCTTATCCGGGGGAGATGCTGAGGCAGCCAACCGTTCAAGTTGGTGATGGCAGGCCTCCCCTATCACGAGGTCGTGGACGGAGGGAAGTAAGGGCCTCTCACGGTGGAGGGGATGTCGTGGCGGCGAGGCCCGCACCAGCCGAAGGTGTGGCAGTAGCGGTGGATCCGGTGATTTTGGAAGTGCAGGGCCATCCGGAGGGGCGGCTGCCGAGGTTATTTCATAGGATATCCACCCAGGAACTAGGGAAGCAGCTGCATCATATCGACATGGTAGAGGATGCCATCTTCCCAGAGGCCTAGGACATCTGGGATGTCAACCGGCAATTCCTCAGTCCACCCGAGATGTGGGTGCACTTGAATCGCCTCGGGATGGAGTTACCGGGCATAGGCCTAGTCTGGGCTGGTTTCACGGTGTCTCCAGCGGAGGTGGAGAAATACTTGGATGAGCAGGAGGACTACGTTCACTCCAGTGGTTTCCCATGCCCAATGAAAGACCGGGTGGGGGTACTGCTAGATCGGACGGTTCCCCCGCAGCTGTCAGCTGCCGATCTGAGGGAGTGCTTCCCCCTTCCGGAAGAATCAGAGGACTCCTCTCGGGAGGATGAGGCTGGCGGAGGGAGCCCGTTGGAGGAGGGATAAGTAGGAGACCAAGACTCAGATTCTGATGATTTCATAGAGGATCTCGAGGTAGCATTCCAAACTTCTTTCCTTGTGGCCCGTTCTCAGGCCATCAGGGATTTATCACCGATGTTTGAACCATGCAGGAGGAACTTGTACGCAGGCCTCAATCTCTCCCCTTGGCGGGTGATGATGCAGGACCTTCAGAACCCGCGCCTATGGCTGCGTCCAGTTCTATGTCTGGTGGGGCCAGAGCACCTCAGGTTGCTCCTCCAGGATCTCTAGTCCTTCCAACAGTACATGGAGGGCCACGCCCCGGGGTCCCGTCAGCATTGACTCATGAGAAACACCAGGAGCTCGATCTTCGTATGTCTCCTATACTGGAATCAATTCTGTCATATGTAGATTGCACCAACTAACATTTATGCCCCTATCTATCGTACAGTTCTCCGACTTGCATGGGCTGCGGCAGAAAGGTTGGTCGGGATGTCTGGTGGCATCCCTCCTATGGGCATGCAGGTGATGGTGGAGATAGTTCCCCCATCTCCCCGAGATGCAACACACACCATCATTGGAGGGACCACCAGCAGGGTCGTGGCTAAGGTTATTGAGGTGGACTCTGATGAATAGGATCAACCGGCCAACCCAAGTCCCGTCACGCCCGCTCTAGCGCCATATGTCACACCAGATTCAACGACAAATGCAGATCCTACCGAGGAATTCTTGCAGGCGTATCCTATATACGAGCCTTCCAATCACATAGACTGGGATGAAACGACCTCCGATGAAGAATAAAACAACATAGTCCTCCACCGATCATGGAATCTAATCACGTGCTTCATCAAGGACACCCCCAAGTGGTATGGATGAAAGGAATGGATAGAATTCGCTCGCGGCTACGCAAACTGTGCGCTGGGGGAGTGGATTCCCAACATCCTCATGCGCTAATCCGCGATCTCATGGCCAAGAAGATCCGAGAGTATGATCGCGGGCTCAGCATGGGCTGGCAGCAGAGGAAGGAAACAAACATCAAGAAGCTCTAGGAGGATGAAAGTGAAGTCCAACAGCTGCAGGCCTGGGCGGATGAGCACTCAGCCTCTCTTAATACACAATCTGAGCTGATCTCACGATTGAAGTCCATGATGGAAGAGGCAGAAGAGCATATGAGGCAGGCTTCTGGAAAGAGGGATGCCATTCAGGATGACATAGAGAGGGCCAGGGCCAAGGCTGATGAACTGCGCCCCGCCGCTACTGAGGAGGAGCAGGAGCTGAGTCAGCGGCAACAATTCATGGACGCCACAAGCCGAAGGGTGGCTGAGCTACAATGCTCTTTTGATGGGGTCAACCCGTCCATTGGGGGAGTTGACCCTCAGGGACTGTAACAAATTACAAACCTTTTACTAGTACTTTAGCACTTCAGTTTTTTCTTCTTTTGAATGTCGTAGCATGCACGATCTCCACTGTTTGTATTGGTTCATTACATACCGACAATGTTTGCGGGACGTCTGGCGACAATTACCCAAGATCACGTGGGTCAAGTCCAATGTGAGAAACAGGAGATAGTTGCCTCATCGTCTCACCCAACATGGGAGTGGAAAACATGTTTCGGGCATCCGGGGTTTGGATAACTAGTCGGATTTCTGGAAGATGGGAGAGGCCTGGCCGGAGAAGGAGGTTCTCAGAATAGCCAAATTACCATTTCTTTAGCATGCTCTTATGCATGAACGTTACAACACCAGGGGCACTGAAATTGGTCCGAACAGATGGAAATGAGAAGTGTGGATCACGATACCCATGATTTGGAACACTATGGGATGTCATGACAATAAGGGACAAATGTTAACTGTGGCGGAGAAACGATATCTTTACTGTGTTATCCTAATATGGGGACAAAAAATGATGGTCTACCATTGACCATGTTTGAAACATGGGACCATGTCACAAATGTTGTTGATCAATCCTTCAAGATGTTGGCCCAGGACAGTAGGCGGACCCTAGTTCTAGCACCTATACTGTTAGGGGGTTCTTCCAGACATGACCAGTCTTCCAGGACGTTAGCCCAGGACGGTAGGTGAGCCGATGTGGCATGAGACCGGGCATTCAGGGGGTCCCCTCAGACATGAAAGGGGATGAGGGTGCGAATTAGGGGCACACAAAGTGTGGAATATGGAGTGATGGTTTGTCCAAACAGAATCCAACACTCATGTAACTACACCACCATGGTGGGGGTATTCCAGATGAATGCATAGGTTTGATTGAAGATCCTTCCTTCTTCGGGATAGGGCCTCTCGGGCGAGGGGGGTATGTTGCCTCCCAACGGAATCTTGGGGCATCCTGTACTTTTCCATGGTAGAATCATAGTTACATAGTCCTCTACGAGGGGTTCGGAAAGGGGGCCGGAAAGGGGAATAATAGGATTAATGATTCCTATGAGCTGGACCCTAGGCGAAATAGCAGGGCATCTCTACGTATCCCATGAGGATGGGAATCAAGCCATATGTAGTTCTCAAAGCACAGTTTAATATCATGCGGGACGATGAGAAGCCTGACCGTGTTGGTACACATCCTTCAACAACTACTAAGCCCACATGAGTCATGCTCGGTGTGGGAAACAAGAAGTAGTGGTGGGACTTTCCCAACACAAAAATGGGGCAGGTTAGGGTGAGGGGATTATCGGTGAATACCGGTCCCTTAATACTAACACGACCATGTGGCGTACCTAGATGCGCAAATGGATAGATCTAAGCATGTTGGAATTACACTTGAACATGAGGAAGTGTAAATGTGTGAATCATGATGCTCAAAATTCAGATCACAATGATGGCGGTGTGATGATAGAAGATAACCGTTAACCATGTCGGAAATGCAGCACCCATATCATGTTATACTAGAATGGGGAAAGACAAATGAGGGTCGACCATTGACCATATTCGAAACACATAACCATGTCAAAAATGTTGTCAGAGTTCAGTAGGGACGTTGGCCCGAAACGATTGGAGGGACCTTAGGTCCATCATCCATGGAGAGCCCTTAAGCTTAGCATCTATATCGTCCGAGGGTCCTTTTGGATGTGGAAGAGGATGAGGATCCAAATAGTGAGCTTACGAAGCTTGTTCATGGGACGATGGGAACGTCCATATGAAAATCCACACTTCGGGCTCTTGGTCAAAACACATCTGAATATGACAACGAGATGTATTCGATCGAGGGAGTAGAGTCCTTTCCCATATGGAGATCTTAGTTTAGGGTCTTAAAATTCGGAGCAAAGGGCAGGAGGAAACATAGGAGGAATACGGTGGGGTAATTCAGACACCTGGTGTGAATGGGAACTGGGGGTTCTGACCACCATGTGCTTCTCGGACAGTTTTAGGTCGAGGGACCATAAACGAGAGTTGAGCTGGGCCTAAAGAAAAAAATTCAAAGGCATTCCTGCGTACCCCATGAGGATGGGGATCAAGCTGCATGTAGTTCTTGAGAGATTCTTAGTTTAACATCTTAGAACTCAGACCATGAATGCGTAAGGGGAGCAGGGGACACATGTCAAGGCAGTTACAAAACCCGACCTGAATGAGGACCTGATCCCTACTTACCATGTTTTCTCTGGGGAAATGCTCAAGTCGAGGGACCGAACATGAAGGTTAGGCTGGGCCTGCGGGGAAGTGCCCGGACACTCTTACGTATCTCATGAGGATGAGAATCAATCCATACATAGATTTGAAAGGCGGAACGGTAAGGTACCCATGCTAGGGGAAAAAGGGGAGTGAGGGCGTCACCCTTGCACTAAAAGAAGCGGAATTTGATAAATCTTGTTTTTACTTTAAGGTGAGTTGTTTTTTGTGAAGCGACAGGCCTAGGGTAGCAGGCCCTGGTGTTGCCACAAGAATCAAGCCATGATAGGAGTTGACAAATGGCATGGCATGTGACCAATACCCAACGTGATGTCCTCTATAATGAGGTCATCACAATGCAGTTCCGTTTTTCATCGTGTGGACAGGATGATAATGTCACAGTTTAGGGTCGTGTGATAAGACCAGGCACGCATTTTAACTTCATGTAGTGCAGACGTAGCAGAGACGATGTTAGGCGGGGAATGTGTATGGTGTTGTGCGGCATAACCGACGGGAATGGGGACATAATCCCACATTATACATTACGCAGTCCTGAGAGAGGAACCTCTGGCCGAGGGGCCCACAAAGTGGTGAAAGGTAACGGGGGAGAAACTGGCTCCCAAATGAGTTGGACCTGAAAACGAGACGTTCGGGTGGTCCTACGTATCCCATGAGGATGGGAATCAAGCTGAACGTAGTTTGGAGGAGATCTTAGTTTATGGTCTTAGAGCTCGGACCAGGGTTGGATGATAATTTTCCAAGTAAGCGCAGACCTCGACCCTATCCCTAAGCCCACATGATTTAAACTCGGTGTGAAAAAGAAGGGGGAAGATCCCTATTGCAATACCCAAAACATCCATCGAGGGGAAGTTGGTGAATAGCCCTGAAGGAAAGCTTTGACACGACTTTGTTCCCCCAACGCACAGACGTACACAGAGGAATAGTACCAAGAACTTCGAAACTTCACTTGGACATGATGAGAATGGATAAGGACGTGAATCGTGTGACCGGAATTTTGGGCTTAATGGGGTTGGTGTGGCAATAGAGGATAACCATTAACTATAGCGGAAAACAGTCTCCATATCGCGTTACCTTGAGGTGGGAACAAAAAATGATAATCGAGAGCTGACCATATTCACAATGCTGGATTTTTATCGATTCGTTGTCCGAAACCCTTGGGGGCATTGGCCCGTAATGGTAGGAGAGCCCTTGGGCGTGGTATCCAGGCCATTCTTGGGGGTCCCTCCAGGTGTGAAAGATGATGGAAGCCCTGATGGAGGTATACAAAAAGCCTGAAAAGAGGGTGCGGACGTGTCCGACTAAAGTCCGACATTCCAGGTAATAAACCAGAGTACCTCTAGGCACATTGGTGAACCGCCAGAGAGGGTCGACGAAACAGATTGGGAGGGAGAGGTACATGGTGTGGTCATTACAAGACAGTCGTGAATGAGGACATAATCCCACGCCACACCATATACTCCCCTTATGGAGAAAGGGTAGGCCAATGGGCCAAGGTGGGATGAAGATTTTCGATAGGTGGGGCTGGACCTGAAGCTTAGACATTCATGTGATCTTATGTATCCCATAAAGATGGGAATCAAGCTACATGTAGTTCTAGAAGATACCCAAGGGGAAGGATACCCTATCGAGGGAATGTGCGACATAGAGAATAATGAGGAGATAACCCCACACCACTCTGCACAATCTCGTAGGAAAGTACCTGGTCCAAGGGGCCTGAAAAGGCCACGGGGCCTGATAGTTGGGTTCTGGTCAGGAAGGCCTGGCCTACTCGTAGTTTAACGTCTTGCAGTAAGGATGATGGTCGGGGAATAGGAACCCCTAGATGGAGGGGCTGTGTGGTATGGAGAAAAAAACGACGTGAATGTGGACATAATCCCTCACCACACCATACACTCTAGGTAGGAACTTGGGCTAGGGCCCTAGAGGGCCAAAGGGCCTAAGGTTAGGCATCGGTCAGGAAGGACCGACCAGTTTGCAGTTTAATGTCTTACATGAGGACGAGGAAAGATATAACTGTATCTCATCCGGGGATGTGCATGACATGGAAATTAACCCGGTGTGAATGAGGATGCAATCCTTCACCCCGCCGTATATCCCTTATAGGAGAGTCGGGGCCGTGGGCCGGACCGCTGGCACCACCAGGAGGGAAGTATGTCACTTTGGGATGGGGTAGAATGAATCAATGCACTTGATGATTGGGACATCTCAGGGTGGACCCGAAGATCTAGGACACTGTTGACCATGTTCAAAACACAACGTCCTTATGGTGACCTGATATGGGAGCAACAAACGAGTGTCGACCATTGACCAAATTTGCAATGCGGGACTTGTAACAGCTTATTGCTCAGAAACCCTCGGGGGCGTTGGCCCATATCGGTAGGAGAGCCCTTGGGTTTGGTATCCAGGCCGTTCTTGAGGGTTCCTCCGGGTGAGGGAAGTGATGAAATCTCAGTCAAGGATTGGGTGGAGCATAGCCGTACCCATCCACGAAGGAGGAGAACATCTCGAAGGGGGACGTGCAGCTGGGTTGAGGCTTTCTCAATGCGAGTTAGGGAAAAAGTCTGCACCCTACCATATGTCTTGACCTGAGGGGATGATTTTGGCTTTTGGGCTGGGCCAACAGCCGAAATGTTCGGGCGTTCCTACGTATCCCATTAGGATGGGAATCAAGCCATACATAGTTCTTGGAGGCCATGAAGTTTAACGTTGTGCGGTAAGGTCATGGGAGAATATAAGAATGGGAGTGCGCACGTGGTGCAACACTTATAATCCTTGTATAAGCGGGGCTAAGAAATCCTACTCCTCATCATGCAAGGATCCTCCAAGAAAACTATACCCAGGGGGGACAGTGAAAGAGAAGAGCTCGGGGTTGGGCTCAAGACGGGACGTCTGAGCATTCCTACAAATCCAATGAGGATGGTAATTAAGATGCACGTAGTTCTTGAAAGCGTAGTTTAATGTTGTGCTGGACGAGATGCATCTCATCTGGGGATATGTACGATACGGCGGGTAACCCGACGTGAATGAGGATGTGTCCTGCACCACACCGTACAATCCCATAAGAGAGTCTGAGTCGACGAAGGCCAAGGGACCTGAGGCTGAGCCTTGGTCAGGGAGGCCTGACCGGCTTGCAGTTTAACGTCTTACAGTAAGGATGGGGTCTAGAGGCCCGAAGAGGCCAAGGGGCCTGAGGCTGTGCCTCGGTCAGGGAGGCCTGACCGGATTGCAGTTTAACGTCTTACAGTAATGACGAGGGCTAGGGGCCCGAAGAGGCCAAGGGGCCTGAGGCTGTGCCTTGGTCAGGGAGGCCTGACCGGCTTGCAGTTTAACGTCTTACAGTAATGATGGGGGAGATCTTTGTTTAAGGTCATAGAGCTCGGACCATTTTCCAGTTTATCATCTGGCAGGACGATGGTGTAGTTTAGGGTCGTGCGGGACCATATAGTTTATGTTCATGCCAAACCAATTGGATTTTTAGGCAAAGTAATGCTTGAGGAACTTGGCATTGGTGGGAGGAGTTACGCGCTCACCATCCGTGGTCACCAAGGAGTATGCCCCGTTGGGGTAAACCTTATGGATGATATAAGGTCCTTCCCATTTGGGCTCTAGCTTGGGAGGATTCCTACCAGGGATCATTGGCACTCGAAGGGCCAAAACTAGGTCTCCCTATAGATAAGAGCGAAGGAGAACCTTCTTGTTGAAGGCTCTGGCTATCTTATTCTGATCCCTTTTCAGATTGTGCAGGGTACGAAGCCTGTTCTCGTCCCCTTCTTCTGATTAAGCTGGGTGGATTTCAGCCACCTTATCTGGCGCCTGCTGGTCATATACTGTAGTGCGTAATGATGGAAGATGGATCTCAATGGGTAGGACAGCCTCAACCCCATATACCAGGGAATACGGGGTCACTTGATTGGAGTTGCGAGTCGTCGTCCGATAAGCCCAGAGGGCATTGGGGATCTTGTCCGGATAACTTTTCTTGTTCTGACCATCCATCTTTTTCAGAATGTTAGAGAGGGTTTTGTTTAATGCCTCGACTTGTCCATTTTCTTGTGCCTGATAGTGAGAGGTATGGTTCGAACAGATATTGTACTTGGCATACAACTTCTTCGGCTTGGCTGCTCGGAAGTTGGAGCTGTTATTGGTGAGGACAGCGTGAGGGACCCCAAACTGATGGATGATATTGGAGCTCACAAAGTCGATGATGGAACGGGCCTTGGCCCCTTTGAGTGGATTTTCCTCTACCCACTTGGAGAAGAAATCTGTAGCAGTTATGATGAACCTACACTGGCGAGCTATTGCCGGTGGATATGGCCCCACGACATTGAGTCCCCAAACCGCAAATGGCCAATAATACATGGTAGAGTGGAGAGGCTCTGGTGGCCGTTGCAGGAAGTTAGCATGAACTTGGAACGCATGGAATCTCTTGGAAAACTCAATACAATCATGGATCATAGAGGGCTAGAAGTACCCCAACCTCCGGATTTGATGGGACAGCTTTGGCCCAGCTTGGTGGGCACCACAGGAACCGGCGTGAACCACTTTCATAACCTGAGAAATCATGACTCCTTGAATGCAACGGAGGAGAATGCCATCGAAGCTCCCCTTATAGAGGATCTTCTCAAGACTGGGACCGCTCTGGAGGGTAAATTTCTGCGCAAGGAATCAGATTCGCTCGCGCTGGGCCCGATCGTCGGGGACGAAACCATTTTGGAGATACTCGACAAAAGGTGCCCTCCAGTTGGGCGTGGCCTCAACCACAGTGTCTGAAGAACTTGGGTACCCTGACGTAGAAGGTCCGGCGGTGAGATGACTTACCCGTAGGCCATCATAGTCCTCTGGGGTGACAGGGGAAATGACTCTCTGGTGGCCACATGTATGATCATATCATCTTGTTCGGGTTCTGCGAGCGACGCAGCTAGGCCAGCAAAAGCATCTTCTAGACCGTTCTATGACAGAGGGACATGGGTGACCTCTTTTCGAGAAGGGAACTGGGCCATTAGATGGAGGGTGCACTCCAGAAGTGGCACAAGCTCCAGCTTTCTGACGACATAGTCACCATTGACATGCTTGATGACCAGCTCAGAATCTCCTTTCACATGTAGATGGGGAACATCAATCTCAAGGGCCAACTCAAGGCCGGGGATGAGAGCCTGGTACTCTGCCTTGTTTTTGGTACAACCTTCTGAAAATAGGAATGAGTATGGAAGGATGGCTTGCACCGGGGAGATGAAGATGATACACATACCCACTCTATTGAGCATGGGATCGTTGAGCCTCCTGCCGATGGGGCTCCGGGAGGCACCGTCGAAGTGAATTTTCCAGAATGAGACGACATGATCGACTAAGAGAATCATCTCATCAGGAAAATCTAGGTCCAGGGATTGATCTGCGGAGGTTGGACGAGAAGCTAAAAAGTATGCCAATGTCTATCCCTTAATGGCCTTTTGAGGCATGAACCTGATGTCGAACAGCTGGAGGATCACCGCCCACTGCGCTAGTTGGCCGTTCAACATGGGGCGGTTCAGGATGTTCTTCAATGGGTCTACCCGAGAGACCAACTATACCTCATGGTGCTGCAGGTAATGTCGCAACTTCCGTACGGAAAACATGAGCGCCATGAAACTCTTTTCGATAGGGGAGTATCTGATCTTCGTATCGAGAAGCATGATACTGAGATAGTAGAGATTGTTTTCTATACCCTCGTTATTCTTCTGGGCAAGAAGTGCGCCAAGGGATCGTTCTAGGGCGGTCATGTAAAGGACCAGCGACATTCCGGAGACGGGTGTCATAAGAACCGGAGGTTGGAGCAGATACTCCTTGATTTCCTCAAAGGCGGTCCGACTCTCTTCATCCCATTCGTAGGCGGCTCCTTTCTTCATGATCCGGGAAAAGGGCTTACACTTTCTGGACAAATTCATGATGAATTGGCGGATATAGGATAAGTGGCCTTGGAGACCTCGAAGTTCCCAAATATTGCTCGGGGGAGGCATTCAGATGATGGCCTTGATCTTCTCTGGGTCGATCTCAATGCCCTGGTATCTAACAACGAAGCCAAGAGACATCCCATAGGTGACCCTTAAGGCACACATTAACGGGTTCATCTTCAGGTGGCAGGAATGGAGGAAACTGAACACTTTCTCAAGGTCTTTTATATGGTCCTAGCGTTGGCGAGATTTGACCACTAGATCATACACGTAGCATTCCACTAACGTCCCGAGAATTAGCTTGAACATGAGATGCATGCCCCGCTGATAAGTGGAACCTTCATTTTTCAGGCCGAAGGGCATAACCTGGTAACAAAAAGTACCTTGGGGGAGCCCTGAAGGTAGTGGAATCCTCATCCTCAAGGGCCATCCGGATCTAGTTGTACCCGGAATACCAATCCACGAAAGAGAGGGCATGGAACCCAACCATGAAATCAATCAATAACTTGGTCACCGGAAGGGGAAAATCATCCTTTAGGCAGTGGCGATTGAGATCGCGGAAGTCAATGCAGACTCTGATCTACCTGTTATTCTTCCTGACTGGCACAATGTTGGCAAGCCACTTGGGGTACTGGAATTCCATGATGACGTTGGGTTTGATAAGCTTATCAACCTCGACATCAACCATGGCACCATGAGAAGGATTCATCTTTCTGGGAGGATTCTTAAACCCACAATGGTTTGATGGGAGGCCCAGGCGGTGAATGGATACTTGAGGATTTAGTCCTGGCAGCTCGCCGTAACTCCAGGAAAACACATCACGGTGTTGTTTGAGAAAGTCTACATACCGCTGCTGCTCCTCGTGGGACATGGATGCACTGATCAATGTGGGTCTCGGATATGCCTCGCTACCAAGGTTCACCTGTACCAATTCATCAATCGTGGTAGAGATGCCTTCCTCAATGGCGGGGGGATCGTCTTCCTGGTCTTCCTCTCCACCCGTGGAAGGATTTACCGCAAGGGGAGATGCTTCTGAGCTATCAAACCCTGACGGGAAGATGGTGCCAGCTTGGGTAGCAGTGGTCATCATATCAGGATACCCATGCGCCACTGAGACCATAGCAATGAAGGTAGTCAATCCTTTCCCATCTGGCCTTCGGCCTAAGGGACCATGTTTGATGACATAAAAGCAGTGGTGACATGTCGGCCTGAGTCGGTTGATTCCAGCCCAGCAGAAGAGACATTTATGACATACCGCCATCGCCATAAGGCTGACATTCCGATATCACACAGGGGTAGGAGGTTCCGGGATCACCTGAGCCTAGTTGGTGTAGGAGTACGAGGTGATTTTCTGCCGTCTCTTGGACATGGGAACATGCCTTCCTTTCGTACTTGAAACATCAAAACATTTCTCCATGTCAGGGGTCGTGGCCTCCAATTGGTGGATTGGGAAGATGTAGGCGTCATCCATGATTTCCCAGGGATCACTTGTGACTAGGGCAGGTTCATCCTGACTTTCTAGGATTTTCCTATCCTTACTCTTGTAATAGTTGGCGTCCAGATAGCGAGCTTCACTAGAGGCGAAAGGAGACACATATCCTTGGATAATGCCTACTCAACCATTGAGGGAGTATTAGAGACATTGGTGATACGATGAAGGGACCATTGCGTGCAGATGGATCCATGGCCTTCCCATCAATGTATTTTAAGCGGTGTCTTGAGAGACAACCATGAACTCGGTGCTGGAAATTAGGCCACTGAACTAGGTCTTCAGGCGGATCTTGCTGATTGGGGATTGCTCGGTTCTGTCGTATCCTTGGATTCTGAGGTTGGAGGGAGTAAAATCATCTTCCGACAAACCCAGCTTTCGCAGTGTCCAAGTCAGGATTAGGTTGATCCCAGAACCCATGTCAAAGAGGCAGCGGCGGACTTCCACGCCATTAAACTGGCTAGTGACGTACAGTGGGCGAATATGCCCCTGTATGGGAGGGTCTTCATCTTCACCTAAGAATGAGATAACCGCATGGTATTCGTTGTTCTCAATTGTCTCAGCGTGGAAGGCTTCCGCAGCTGCTACCTCCGTCTTGAACTGAAGGGGGTTCCTTAGGGCCTCGGCAAGTGCTTCGCGCATTTCAGACAATAGCCGAAGAGCCTCAAGGATAGAAAGCATTGCTGGAATGCCGACCAGGTGTTTCAGGACATCAAACTTTCATGCCAGACGTGAGATTCTTCCTACAAAAGGTCGCTCTACGGTTGGAGGCATAGTGGGTCCTGCCGGTTGAACTGGCGGCTGGCTAGTACTGGGTACATCCCGCTGCCTACTAGTTGAAGCCTGGAGAGTAGCCGCCGAATTAGAATTGGACAACGAAGATTGGCCTACAGCCGGGCAATACTGACTGCGATACGGGCGAGGTAGCTCTGCCTGATCTAGTAACACAAATGGCTGTGGAGGTAGATATGCGGGCATCAGATGAGATTGCGCATGCTGAGCTCTGCGCTGAGTCTGCTGTCTAGTTTCAGTAGCATGCACGACTTGACTGAAAGTTCCCACTGACGTGCCTCGACGACCTGTGTGGTTGTGGTTCCACTGACGTTGCCATCAGCTGGGGACGTTGGGGAGGTTCGCCTGGCGTTCCCCCTCGTCGGGAGCCAGATATGGTTTTACCTGCTCCACGGTGTTAACCGTAGCATACCCCTAGCTGTCGCTCGACGAGTCATCCACCACTAGGTGGTCTCTGGGAGGAATCCCCATTTCAGGGGGAATAAAGTCACCATTAGTGTGGGATGACTACAATAGAGGTGGATCACGTTTCTTCTTCTTACGCCATCGCTACTTACCCTTTTGGGAAGAGGTCGGGTGTGATGATGATGCATAGGTACTCGATACTTCCTCCGAAGGCTCCAGCTATTTCAGGCATGACTGAATGATAGCATGGGCATGGGAGACAACTTTTTGAGCCATCCAATCATTTTATTTCTGGGACCCACAGCTAGGAACCTGCTGCCAGTCGCCTTCGCTGTCACTACCGATCTCTGACCCTACAAAGACACCCGCTACATGTGTCGGTGCTAGGCCCAATCTGACTATGTTGTTGTCGACTTGTTCTTGAAGCCAGTCTTTAAACACATAGCATTTCTTGAGGGTGTTCCCCATAATCCGATTCTAGGGACAGTAGTTGGTGCAATCGGTGAGATTCGCCTATGCTGACCTTCTGCACTCGGGTAAGCGCACAATACCTTGCTCTAGAGCACATCGGATGTAACTAGGGACCTGATTCTCATTGAAAGAGTAAGTCTGGTGCCTTCTTTCCGGATAGGGGGATCTGGGAGCCTGGCCCTGACGAGGGGCCGGAGGGGCCTGTCGAGGAGGCGGTGCCTGATTGTCTCTCCTAGGCGGTGGTGGCGCACTGCGCAGGGGAACCTGTCGGTTCTATGGTGGTCGCTGCTGGGCAGAAGCCTGTGCTTGAGGCAGAGGACCTCTGCGGGGTTGCGGGGCCAGTACTGCTGGTAGTAATTCCAGCTACCTAGGGGCGCTTATTTGGGCCATTGTGGTGGGTTCGGCTCTGGAAGCCCTCCTGGATAGGATCACATGGGGCAGAAAATGTGCCTGACTAGCCTGTTTCAGAGCCTCCTCGAGGCGTTGAGCCTTATCTGTGAAATCCCAGAACCCTCTAGGGTAGTTCAAGGTGATCAAGGAAGGAACCAGCTCCATTTTGACGTTCCCTACACACATCATCGGTAATTTCCCCTGAGTCAGTGGAATGTCAAGGGAGTATTTAAGTTCCTTCCACCAGTCGATGAAGTCCGTGACTCGCTCATCAGGCCTTTGTTTTCACTTGAAGAGGTCTGCGATGCTGGTCTTTCGCGTGGTGGAGTTGAACTGGTATAAGAAATGTAGGAGGAGATCCTCCCAGCCGGTCACTGATCCGATAGGGATCTGGCTATACCAGATGAATGCGGGGCCCTCCAATGTCTGTACAAAACATCAGATCTTGGCGGCTTCTTACTGGGCTGGGGTCCCCAGCATGGGGCCAAACCTAGAAGAAAAGTGGGCCAAGTGCTGCGGCAGGTCCCCTGTCCTGTTGAAGGGCGAGAAAGTGGGGTTCCCAAAACCTGGGGGTGCGGGCATATCATCCACCCACGCGGGATATGGCTTGCCATCCGGTGGGACTACCACCTGCCACGTTTCGAATACTTCGAGGTGGGCGATGAGTGCTGCTATAAGATCATCTGGGTGGGGGTCCCTGTCTTGATGGGGATCCCTAATCACAAGTGCGTTTCCGGGTTCTTAGACACGGTAGATGGCCTCAGAAGCTCGTGGAGCGACTGGAGGAATGACCTGTGTGGCGGTTGGGGGGACCCGGGCTGGATTCCTCAGATTTCCCCATCATTACGGAGGGTTTGGCGAGAGGTATCGTGCCCTCTTTCCATGATTTACGCCTTCTGCCCTGTCTGTGGGAGTAGCATGATCAGGGTTGCCCAAAGGCATCTCGCCGGGGGAAATTGTCCCTGCCCCTGCTTCCCCTGCATGGGATTACCATAGTCGGGTTGCCGCTCTACAGCACGCTCGACCAGGAGTTCGTCAACTAGCCTCTTCTGCTCAGAAAGTTGTTGGCGTAACACGACCTTCTCGAGATCTTCATCCATCATCTGTACAGAGGTGGACGGGTCAGAGTTCTTGACGGTTCTGACATGCTCCTTACCCTTACTGGCATTTCGACTGTGTACCAGCGACTCAGTGGGTACAGGGAGGCCTAGAAGGTTTCTCTGCTGATGGGTAACCCTCCCCGATGGGTCTAGAAGTGGTTGTACACCCTCAGGGGGTAGGTCTCCATCGAGAAATTCAAGATCGTCCTCCTTGTCTACTATGTCAGCCAAGTGTACCGCGACCCTCCTTGGGGGCATGTCCTCAATGTCTCATAACGAATCTAACTGCCGTCAGACATGACTGAAGAAGAGGGCGGTATACTGTCCCCAGCCACAGACATGCACATGGGGGTAGATTCCCTTTTGATTATGCAGAGTACTTTGAGACTCTGAATGCATTTACGTTGAAGGGTGCTCTGGAGGCCTGGCGACTCAGGGCACTGGGCCATAGGGAGTGCGGCCGAATCGATCAGGAGGCATTGCTCACAGATTTCTTCGAAGTGCTCTCGGCTCCTGGGGTACACTACCCGCTCATAACGAAGGAGGAAGCATGTCGCCCATAGGGTTTGGCGGAAGCACCCTACTTCCTCTGGGGTAAAGGATTCCGGCGCGCAAAAGTTCTACACTACCATCGGCCAGAACTTCTCCGGGAAGTGATCCGCTGTGAGAATGATCCAGAAGATCCTGGGCTCGAACTCCGGGTCTGGCCCAATATTTCTCCACTTGTCAACCAGAGGCAGCTGAGGGATTGGTATCGGTACTGAGGCGGACCGTTGGGACAATAAATTGGGCGTCGGGGAATACGGCGAACGAGCTGACTGGCCGCTGAATTCCGGGCCATCCTCTGAAGAGTGAGGTGACCTGACCACAATATCATGATATGATGGGCTGATAGACACAGCCTTTGGCGCATGAATTGTGGTCACCGACGATGAGTCACGCCACTGCTCTACCGTCGTTGGTCCCCAAAACAGCTCTCCGTGATCTCTAGTAGAGGTAGAGGGTGCTTGTGGTGACGAAAGTGGTGATTGCGCCATTGGGACTTGCGGAATTTCCAAAATTTCATCCTCCTAGATGTACCTACGGAGGGAGGCAGGAATCCGGTGGACCTCACATTCTGGGAGAATGAGGCTGACGCGCCTGGTTCCTGCCCCATTCCTTCACGCGAAGGAGCGGGGAGAAGGTTCCGTCGCTTTGTCGCATTCCGCTTCAGAATCCAAGAAATGGGCCGGTTTGATCTCCACTAGGGCCTTCCCAGGACTCTTCTTGTGGCGGCGATGACCCGCTCTCCTACCCCTAGATGGAACTTCGGGACAAGGTTGATCCTTGCCATGTAGTCTCAGAGCGGCGCCGGTGCCATGGCGTGGAGGAATCCAGCTTGAGATTGTCGTGGTGTGAGGGGCACCGGGGAAATGTCGAAGGGTACACGGGAAGGACCTCCATGGACAACACCCATGTGGGCGGAACCTCTGTTGGAACCAGAAGGTGAACGAGGAGGACCTCCATGCTTGATGTGGGTGGAACGAGGCTGACCTTCACTCCTCGGGTTGCCGGGGCGAGGAGGACCTTCGCCAGTTGCATAGAGGACATAGGGAGGACCCCCACGTTGGAGAGGGACGGGATGGGAGGTGGCTTCACATCAACGGTCGGGGGGAGGAGGAGGAACTCCATTCCCTGTATGGTGGGTGCGGGAGAGGCTTACACGCCGAGCGTCACTGCCATGGGGCAGGTCTTCATTCGGGATGGGAGTGGCACGAGGCACACCCCCATTACGAGCTTCAGCATGGGGGAGGCCCACACTCTGTGGAATGGGGGTACGGAGAAGACCTCCGTATGGAGTGACGTTACCACGGATTGGTTCGCGACAATCACCGCTCGGGCCTGCGACCCCGAGAGTCAACCCAACCTACCCATGGGGCAGCTGAGGCCTCGATCCTAGTCGGGTGAAGGAGTGCCCCTGGTCAGTGTATGCAGGGACTCCATGATGCACGTTGGCGGTGGCTCGGGCCACAATATCTATTGAATTTGACGCACCTTGACGAGCGTCCTCATCTCGGGCCCGACGCTGACGTCGGGTCAGACGAGATGGCGTAGGTGGTTCAAGGGCATAGCCTACCTGCTCTTCTGGTGAAGCTGAACGACGGTGCTAATGCGTCCATATGGGAGCCCTTTCCTAGAGCCCTTGGATTGGGACTCTGACCGGGTTGTGCTGGACATCACTCGCCTCATCAGCGTAAGGTGAGGAGTCGTCGAGGCATTCTGGGGACAGGCTCCCGAAATGGTTGAACATTGGGGTGGGGAGAAGGGCCTCCCTGCGCGGCCTTTGAGGGAGGCATTGAAGGTGGGTCATGGATGCCTCCAGGTCTAGGCGGGCCATATCCCGAGTTGGGATGACCCCTTCCACCTCGTACCTGCATACAAGGTTGTTGATCACCCATCATTGGATGATCTATTACGGGGAGAGGGTACATGGGCACCCCGTATTCACGGATGTAGAGGATGTTGCGATGGTAGTGGAGCCATACGGAGCGGCTATCCTGGTATTTCCCTTGCCCCTGCATAGGTGAGCGGGCGGTGTTCATGTCTCCATAGAAGCAACCTGGTTCCTGGGAAGTAGGGAGGTTAACTCGTTAGCACTACGAGGAAAATAATTTGACAACCAGTGCCCCACCGTTATTCTGTCTTTGATGTTTGGTAAGAGGGATCCACACCGACAACGTTTATAGAACGGAATGACCCACGTTTTACTGCCCCAACTTTCGGTGAGTTTCACACCAGGACCTCTATTTTCTTGGCGGGACCCGGTGTTAGATATTTGGATCTGGTGACACGTCAATCTACTCGTGTCTCGAATGCTACTAATCTCCACATTAAGGAGAAGAGTTTCACGTCGGGTTCACCATTTCTGTTTCCGACGCACGCCAGGGCGCACACATCCGTCTATGGAGGATGCACAGCTATGGCCCCTCATTCCCGCTTTCCAAAAGCGGTTGGCATCCGTTCCTTGTTCAGGGACGTTTTCTCCTTGATCGAAACCGGGATGATGGGATGTCAGTTCTTCCTTCCCTGGATTCCTCCTTGGAACCCGTCACCTAGTCCGGGTCTCCCTCATAGATTTAATACATTGTTCATGAAACTCTTCCCAGTGCCATGTTTTCAGGAACACCAGTTAATTACACTGCTTCTATGAGGACATTCCAAAGGGTCCGTTCTGGGAACCAACCTTCAGTCGGGGGAGTAGTCACGTTGAGGCATTAGTAGCGTGTCTGAATGATGGGGAATTGGAATGTCTATCTTTTGTCCCTTGTCATAGGTCTTCTCAGAGGCGCGGAAGCCCAATGCATCCCACATCGAGCGCGAGGAATCATATTCCATAGGCATGTATATGAGGTCTTCCTCAGCTTCCCATGTTTAACATAGGGTATGCCGCAGGTTTAAAGTCCAGTGAAGACGGTAATGCCAAAGGTATGCCATCCGAGGTTTTCCTCAGGCATCTCATGTTTATCACAAGGTCGGCCACGTGTTTAACGTCCAGTGGAGACGGATTGGCCTGATCAAAACACTAGCTAGAGTGGATCAGAATGATGAATTTTCCTTGAAGGGGTGTCGATGTCAGGATCATCTCGTGGGCGGCTTCCCGGATGCTGTGGAGGGGAGTAGAGTGGTATGATCCCACTGGGATGTGGCGGCCCGGGTAAGAATCAAGGTGGATGATGGATGGGTGGATGGATAAAGTAGAGGGGGAATGAAATGGGACCATCGCAAGGGCGACAGTAAAGCTGGGCTTGAGCCTCAGGAAGGATTCCTACATAACATACCTTAATATGTATCAAAGTCCTTGTAGTTTGGCCATGAATGGTGGGTGTCGGCAAACTGACGTGAAAGAAAAGAGACCTAGGTCCAGATGGTGTGAGGCTTACACACTAGGCTGCCCGGGTGTTGGTGAACCGACGTGAAGGAGGTCGGAGTGACCAACGAGTGATGGGCTTGAACCTCATGGAGGCTTCCTACGTACCACACCTTAGCATGGATCAAAGATCTCGTAGTTCAAATGAGATGTGGAATACAGTTTATCTTCTTGCAGGATGGGGGTGAAACGACGTGAATGAGGTCGGAACGACCAGGTGATGGGCTTGAACCAAATTGAGGCTTCCTACATACCATTCCTTGACATGGATCAAAGACCTCGTAGTTTAGGTGGTGGTTTTCGTCAGTGAACCGACGTGAATGTGAACCCAGGGGGTCCACTAGTGGTGGGCTTTAACCTAATGGAGGCCTCCTACGTACCACGCCTTATCACGGATCAAAGTACTTGTAGTTCGGTAGAAAAGGTCGGAACGACCAGGTGATGGGCTTGAACCTCATGGAGGCTTCCTACGTACCATGACTTGACATGGATCAAAGACCTCGTAGTTCAGGTGGTGGGTTTTGTCAGCGAATCGACGTGAAGGTGAACCCGGTGGGTCCACTGGTGGTGGGATTGGGCCTCGTGGAGGCCTTCTACGTACCATGCCTTAGCACGGATCAAAGTCCTCATAGTTTGGGATGGTCACAACGGCTTACCATTGTGCCTAAATTTAGTTTAACGTCATGCGGGATGAGAGTGAACCATGATGTGAATAAACGATGGGCAGTGGGCTTGAACCTCATGGAGGCTTCCTATATACCATGCCTTAGCACGGATCGAAGACCACATACTTTCGGTGTGCTGTTTAACGTCATGCTAGATGGGGAATATAGTTTAATGTCATGCTGGATAGGGGTGTGACTCGACGTGAAGAAATGACCGAGTGGTGGGCTTGAACCTCGTGGAGGCTTCCTACGTACCATACCTTAATATAGATCAATGTCCTCGTAGTTCGCTTAAGGTGGGGGTCAGGGTTGGTGCTCACTCTAAGCCCACGTGAATCATGCTCGGTGTGAGAAACAAGAGGTTGCAGGGACCTGACGATCACGTCGCGAGGGATGCATCCGTGGGAAATGAAGAGGGGATTAAGCGTTTGGCGGCCCATGGTGCTGGGACTTACTCCCAGATGGAGGCCCGAAGTGCGACAAAGCGCGGCGGGAGAGGGATTTGGAACCAATGATGGAAGGTGCCTCGTTCCCTATCGCGCCCTCCACTGGCCTTGGTAGTGGGGAAGTACGGAGGTGCATGGGTGCTACCTTCCGCCAGAGAGGCTTTGGGGCTTATACCAAGATGGTTTCCCTTCTCCCGTGGACATACGCTACTCCGAGAAAGGGGATATCATCCCTTGTGAGGGTGATTCCATTCCCGTGGAGACGAGTGGCGTAAAGAATGTCCGAGATGGGGGGACCCTACGTGTAAGGCATGAGGTCAGATCACAGTTTAACATCATGTGTTAAGGATGAGGTGCTTGGCAGTTTAACATCCTGCAGCTCGGACGAGGTGAGTTTACTCTGCACCCCTAGGACTTACATGACCAGTACCCTCTTCTCCTTGGGGGAGGGAAGGTACTGGAAAGGCCATGGTAAAAGGGGGGTCACAGAGCGAACCATCGAGGGGTCCATGTTAGCGTGGTTATGCGAAGAAGCAATAGACGTTAGCGTGCCTATGCGAAGAAGCATTAGGCGAAGCAATGATACGAGTGGTGTTGTCCATGGGACATTGAAATCACATAGTGCAAACCTGTAGGGTCGCACGGGAAGAGTAATTGCCAAGCAAAGGAGTATGCTTCGCGAAGTGGAGTACCTTGGCATTATCATGGGGTAGGGGTGTGAATGGGAGGTGCTTCGCGAAGAGGAATATTATTCACGGAGCACCTCCTCGCGAAGCAGAGGTGCCTCCCGAAGCAAGGTGCTGTGAAGAAGTGTGCTTCACGATGTACAACGACCCTGCCTTTCAATGTGGATCACTAGTATAAGATGGGTGTTTCGCGAAGCATAAACATTCCGCGGCTGCCCGGGTACCCTTGGGAATCCCCTTCACGATGGACCTTTGGCTTCACGAAGGGCATCCCTCTCAGAAGAGGGGCCCAAGACGAGACAAGGCGAAGGAATCTTGCGAAGTAAAAGTATGTCACAGAGCTCCTGATTCCCGGGGGCGAAGGGTGCTTCGTGATTCAGGATTTGAGAAGCCGAATGGTCGGATTTTCCTTCTCTTAGACTCAGGGGGAGACCAATATTTATAGGCAAGGGGAGCCGTGAAGCAGATCTCACACGGCGCGAAGGGGAAGAGGGAGCTTCATGGCGGGCTCGCGAACATTAGGCCGTTCGTGGAGAATTACCGCCTTCTTTGAATCACGGAGGGCTGGCGAACGTCAGGCCGTTTGTAGAGTGTTACCGCCTCCTTTGCTTCATGGCGAGCTCGCGAACGTCAGGCCATTCTCGGAGCCTTACCACCTCAGGAGCATCGTAGCGGCCACGTGTTCTGGGGTGCACTCCGCAGCTGTGCTTCGCGGGGCAGTGCACATGCTTCTTTTTCCTTCTTCCTTTGTCGTCCAATATTTTGGTGCTGACATGAATAAAAAAGGATATAAAAAATTCCCAAGAGTGATAATTATAAAAAAATTGGCTTCCATGATTTAGAAATAACCAGTGACACATAATACATCAACCCTATACCTGCCCCAAACAAATAGTCTGGCTGATGTTTCAAATAAGGATAAAAAGTAGATATTAGATGAAGGAATATAGATAAATAGAATATATTATTGAATGAAATGGGATTATGGATGTTGGGAATATTGGATGGAATTTATGAAAATCATTGGTTTGTATTTATCTTGAATATTCTTAAGTGTGGCCTACCATCTCTAGTGAAGGATGAGCATCTGTTGTTTTGTGAAATAATGATATGGAATTTCGATTTAGCCTATGTATTAGTTTAAAGGGAGTGAAATATTCATGCTATCATAGATATCATATTATAATTTTATGAGAACCCATGTATCTACAAATAGATATCAAAATTAACCCATGTAAAGATGATCTAGAATGTTGAGTTTCATAAGAGAAAAGTTTTTTCTATATAGTTCACAACTAAAGCTGATGCCTAGTAAGATGCAATATAGTTATTATGTAAAATATTTTGTATCTCATGTGATTCCTTTTGGTGTTGTGGAAATCCCAAAATAGTCCATAGGAAAGAATTTTATACTCAATTTGAAATTTTTTATGTAATTCATTAATATAATTTCCACCCATTTAACTAATTTCATCACACCGAATCCCACTATCATCACTTGAGAATATCATCATTTTACTACCCCTATCACTATTATATTCATTTTCATAATTAGAATTATATATTTTATATGAAAATATAATTTTATAGGATAAAATTGAGGATAATGTATTATTTTACATGTGGAATATTGGAAAACATTTGTTAGGTAATTACTGCTAGTAAAAACCTTATCACCTATGATGTTAGAAAAACCACAAAATCATTAAATTAATTGATCAACTAATAATTCATTACATAAAGTAGTGTAGTAGAAAAATGAGCATCTAAAATCATTTATTCTCCATCAACAACGTGTACTAGATGAAGGAAGTCACAACAACATTCCAACAATAATATATAGACCCCATAAACACCATAATAAAACCACATATTAAAACAGAAACACATAACATATATATATATATATATATATATATATATTAGTAAATAAACAAATAAGATTAGTTTGGTTTGAAATTTTTTACTATCCCTGAGGAAGGAATCATTGCGACTTGGTAATATTAATGGAAGGAAAAAAGTATTACTTATAACTGATAACAACATCTTTATGATTCATTATAAATTTATTAAGACTCTTTAAAAATAAAACCATAATATTCATTATTCCATGAATATGGTCATTGTGTGGTAATAAGATGAACTTTTCAGTGTCAATGTCCTGTTATTTTTATAGGATACGTCTGTTGGTTTTTCCATTAATACAACCTTCCCATATTCATTATGGATTCACAATATTGAATGTAAATTTTGATCACCAATAAAAATGTTGACTTCAATTACATATTCTAATAAACACCTCTAGATTATTTTTCTGAGTGAACACCTTAGTATGTTTTCTACAGAATGTTGGGAATCCAATGATAACATTTTAAGATACAAACATCTATTGATTCAATTTCTACTAATTCAATGAAATTGTGATACATTCGTATTGAGTCCATTATTCTAGAACTAACAAATAATGTGGTCAATATAGATCTGATTCTTGATCATCAAATTATCGGAACGTTTGATGGTATAAATGAGGATTTATATGAAAAAAAATTAACCCACGTAAAGACTAGTTCTGAAGAATTGTTGGAAACCCTGATAATTAAACATCATTCCTTATAGTATTTGTGTTACTCTAACTATTATTACTCCAAACAACCATGACCAACTATGGAAATATGTTCCATCAAAATAATTTAAGATAAATAAATAGAGAAGTTTCACATAATATTTTAGATACTATTAATTTTACTAAGATATTAAAATTTATACTCCATGTTATTTTGGATAATGTTTCACATCAGGTCAATGTGATTTCCCCTTACAAGAAAAATTGCATGTTTATCCATTTGAATCACATAATAGATGTCTTGTAAAAGAATGCTTCCATCTTGAATTGTTCATAATTAAACCAAAAAATTCTTAAAACATTCCATTTACATCCCACCAACTTGTACCACTAAATAATGTAATTTTATTATATATAATGTCACAATCTGTTATATCCCTAACATTTAATAGATCTATATTCACTCGTAAGTAAATATGAATTATGTGTTAGTATTATCACTATATAAATCTCTAAGAAATCATGTAAATACAAATGCATGTAATGGATCCTCCCCTGAAGAGAAAATGTACTCAATTTATTATCCTTTCAAACACTAAATGATCAATATGATGTCATCTTGTTGTTCCATTACATATTCATACATAAATAATATTTCAACTAAAACTAGAAATAAAATATCTATATTTATAAAAATAAATACATAAATTATATTTTTAAATGATGAATAATAAAATCATTCCTATATATATCGATACTCATCATCTATTGTATGTGATTGTGAAATAGATGTATGATGTTTCCAAAATTTAGAGAATTGATTGGTTTTCCTTCGTCCATGCCAAACAATTAAATGATTTTTTGGATAAACTCTTCGTGATATAGAACTAGTTTTTTAGTCATTATATTTCATTCTATATTTATCCCCAACATCTTCTTATCGTTCCTGATATCTTTCATCCTGAATATTCCGAAACATATTTTTTTTCAATTTTTGAATCATCTGAACACCCAATCGGACTAGAAAAATGTCAGTGATATTCAATGATAAAATGATGATGGTTCCATTATAACATTTCTTTTTCATTACAAAAATGATCATCTTTAATCTTATGAAATACTTTCATTGAAATAAATTGGTTGATATTTTTGTTCTATTATCATAGTGTTTCCTTCAAGACAAATAATTTTTTATATTATCTAAAAAATAAATGTTTGTCCCCAACCTCATGTACATGGATTAGAAAATATATATATATTTTCTCCTCTAAATCACCATGACATAAAGTGTTCATTACATTCAGATATTATATTTTCAAATATTTTGATGTAACAACTCTAATGAATTTTCTAATGGTAGAATGTTTAATAAACATTGAGATGATATTTATTAAATATAATCCAAATTTATATTAAAATCCAATCAATAATGGATGTGATTTATATATTTTCCTTCCATCAGCATCATTATTAATCTACTAAACCCACCTTTTCCCAACTTCCTTTTTATCATTTTGATGTTTATTTTTCTACCAATTTATTTTTAACACCAATAATGACATCACTTCGTTCAGGGAATTATCCCACTATGTAAATTTACTATGTTATGTTTCCTCATCAAAATTTTTAGTATATCCTATATCTATTTGATTTTTAATTCCAAAATAATTTCCAAAACATTAAAATGGTCTAATGATTCTAGTTTCAGTCCACAAAATTTTTTTATTAATTGAACTACGTTGATTTTTTCACTATATTAATAAATAAATTGTTGGATCCTAAACATTTTGGGTCTATAATTGCAATTATTCCACTAGAGATTTACCTTCCCTTAAAATTATTATTATTTATGTTGGCCATACATTTGGATTTATAGTGCTGTTAGAATATTCATATGATTTTTCCATGTTCACCAAATTACTAGAACTCTAAAAAACATAAATATCAACAATTGAATTTTCATTAACTTCATTCATCTCTATGTTATATTCATTCTACATGAATTGTTCTTTGAAGATAAAATCCTTAAATATAATTATTTTTACCTATCACCACCCCACTATCGATATCCAAAATCCTCCTATACATATCTATGTAAAATATTTATTTTGGGTTTTCATTGTTGTTTATAACGTTCTTTGATATTTTTATATACATAGTATAAACTAATAAAATCATTAATTTGATGAAATTTTTGTCTTTTAAAAAACTATAACATCCATATATTTTCATAAAAAACTACTATTTCAAGATTTATGTTAATGATATATATACCCTAATTGAGTTTCATTTCACAAGCCACTTTAGGAATTCCCATGTTCAATCTTGTGCATAAATATATGACTGTCAATATCTTGGTTATTATTTTTGCTAATCCATATTTCATAGAGATTTTGGCACTATATGTTCAGGCTTTATTCTTTCATTCTGAAAGAGGTTCCAAAAAAAATTATTTGGTGTGATCACAACGATTTTAAATATGAATTCATTTTGACTTCAGAACAGATTCCGATTTTTATAATGAATTCTATAGAGTAGTTAACATAAATACATAATAATAATTCTTCAATTACTAAATCATTACATTTTTCGTTGAATCATAAATTTTGGTGAGAATGTAGAGTAATACAATAAAAGATGTTATGGTGTAAATCTCTAGTCATCTGAGAGTACAATCACCAATTATGGATTCTTAGTCTTCTAATCATCTTGTTTAAAATACAATTATTATTATTTACTAGAACACAACATTAACAATATATAGTTTCAATGCGATCATGATTCAATATTATATTTTGATTGATAACATTTATTTTATTATAACTATGTTGAATAAACCGGAAGTTCCATACATCCTGATAAATTAAATTTTTACTTTTGGAAACTGCTATCCCATATGCATTTTTAGTCATGAAAAGTGTTGTATCCTTTATTCCTCATGGAACTATGATTAATCCCTGGGAATATTTTTATTCCCCATTAAAAATATAGTTTAACACATTATATCATATTGTTTTCCAATTTAAATTGGATTTATTTTAAGGATATTGATCATAATGAATTAATTGATACAATAATACTCCATTATAAATTTATATATTGACCACTTATTTTTAAAAAAATCTAATTATTTAATGTTATCATCATGTAATTTACTAAATTTCCTTAATAAAAAATTTATTATTAATCATTGATCACCATTTTATAGGGATGATTCTATTGAGTAAATCATAAAAATTTATTTTTTTTGGTTCACAGAGATTATATAAAATTTACATTCATCCAATGATATAATAGAATAGTAAATGAAAGATATTGATGCCTCCTTGAAATTATAATAGTTAATCACATAGTATTTCATGATGTGCTAATTATTACTAAATATATTGGAGGTTGGACTTGGACAAGATGACATACCGTGAAATATTTTGTGGGAATTTTCTTCCATTGGTTTCATTTAATGGATAAGATTTAGATGGGATGACCATAAACTTAAATCATTATTAGGGGCACTACTAATGGATACCTAAAATTACAACCACTATAGTTGTTATTTCAAGAATATTTTCTAGTAATCAAAAAAATAAAAAATATTTTTTCTACTAGAGATAATAATTTTAGTAACTATCATATTATAGCTCCCTAAAAGTGTTGAATACAATATTAACACCCATACATCATCACTAAAAGTGACTATTATTGATTGGATCTTCTGAAATATAATTTTTAATTATTTTACATGACTTGTGGCTAGTATTACATCAGAATATCTCAATTCAAGCAGGATACACATTATGAAACCCTTATTTTGGGTTATATATTTTTCATAAATAATCTAGATCGCCAATAAAACTAATAGTATTATCTTATTATCTCAAATATTTGAAGAAAAAAAATCATTATAGAGTCGTTATTACTATCATCATTACCTTCAAATCCCCATGTACACATTCCTCATTCTCCATTATTAATAGAATCACTATGGGTAATAAGAACCTCATGTCTTATAGAGTCAAATATATTACAATATGAATATTCCATAAGCTAAAACAGATACTATTTAATTTATTGGTCTAGATATTTTGTTTATATGATACAATTCCACTATAGGTATTGTTGTGCTAAAAAAAATATCAATAAAAAAATCCCACTGATACTACTTCTATTAGAGTGATCTCCCAAAAAAATTTCATTACCTGAGTTTTCTTTAAAACCACTATAACTTTATGTTCCTCAATCCATAAAAAATCCTTATTTATTTTAGCATAACGGAAAACCATGCCTATAGAACTCCCCCTCTACTGACCATAATTGAAGATGTAATTAACTTCATCCTGCCCACCATACAATTTTTTCCACATACAGACCTAAAAATGAATGGAAATATAATAAATAGTAACTGTTAAAAGAATGCATGTGATTAGCCTATTTCAGACATTTGTTCTACACATAGAAGACTGACCTATGAAAATTCTTAATAATTTATGAAGTATAAATAAAACATATATTTGAAAAAAATTCACTATAACTCGGTACAAAATGATTAAAACTCATTAAAATAAAATTTATCATATTAAATTTTACACACGCAGGTTTACTGCTTTTTCACAGGATGCACTATTTGGGGTCATTAAAAACATTCATTTATATGAATCTTTAGTCGATTATTTTGATCACAAAATCATCCCATATTGATACATAGGACCCCATATAGATTACTAATATTGAAAAACAATAAAACAACTGAAATGACCTTCATTGGAACCCCCTGATATTTTATGAAATATTCTTTAAAATAAATTTGATCACTTCGATAGCTTGTGTTACACGCAACACCATGTTTACCAAACACTGATATATTATTATAATATTATTATTTAAAATGAAAATTATCTCTTATATTATAGATTAGATAATATGAATATGAAAAAATAAATAATTAATTATATAAACCAATAAATGTATAAAATTAATTTATTAGTTCTCAAATCATTATAATTAAAAGAAAAATATATAAAAATAAATGTTTTGATTTTTTGTGAAATAAATATTATACAAGAAATGTATTTTTATATTAATAAATTAAATTAATAACAAACTTAGAATGATTTTAATGAAATATATATATATATATTTTACTTGATTGTTTTTAAAAACACAATATTTTTTTGTAGTTATATGATAATAATAAATAGATTTTTATGATTAATAATAAAAAAATTGTTTTTACCAAGGCTTGTGTGTTTGTTAAAAAATTAAATTATAAAACATATGAAAATTGAATTTAAGAACATGTATTCGATTTTTGGAACTAGGGGTTTTAGATATTGTAAGTAGACACCTTTTATCAATGGTAAATATGAATAGTAACTGGGGTGAAATTTATCACCTTAGTAAAGAGTAAATCAGGTTAATCAAGATTAACAATTTATGATAAGGAAATAATTTTGCATCATATTTCTTATTAAATTAAGGGATATCAACCTGCATCACTATTATCTCGAAATTGAGTTGTTAAATAGAAATTTTTAAAATAAAATTTATTATATATTATTGAAATCATTGGAAGTTACAAAATGTCACTCTCATTGTTATAAAATATCTATTTTGTGTTCATATGGGGAAAACATGTTATGAATGAATATTAATAGTGATTTTTTGAATCATGAAATTATACTTATAATGGTAATTTATTTACAATTTTTTGGAATTATATGATTTCCTTAAATTCTTACACAATAGGAAGACAATACTTACTCAATTAGTGGATAAATAAAATAAATGATATTAAAAATGTTAAAAGTGATCTAATATGTGTAATTTATAAATATTGGATGTTTGGGGGTACAATTACATTCAAATACACACACAACACACACATGGTGGAGAGTTGGGTCATAGCCCTCCCGTGGGTTAACTCATCTATCAAGCATTATTTATTTTATTAATGGCCCATAATCCTAGTGGGCATGATAACCATCACACCAACTTAATAAATTTGATCAAAATCCTAGACTATTAGTTAATATTTCCACCATGAACCCCAATTTTTTTTCTCAACACCACACCTATAGACCTCGTGACCAAAGAATTGCTACATATCATCCTCCGTCGAGACCAAGCTAACTTGCAACCCATCACAATTAGTTGACTAGCACCACCAGCCTGTGCCAGATCATCAGGCTTCCACAACCTTAGAATACATATATCCCCATGCTGGTGGGATCACTATGTCACTATATATTAGTTGATATTTTTATAATTTCACCCATCTAATTTCCACCGCCATTGTGCAATCATATTCCTAAGCTAGATTTGAAGTCAGAGGCCCATGCCGACAACATCATCACCACCTTGGTCTACAAAAAACCCTCCCTGCATCCATAATTTTTCAGTTGTTTTTACCCTAGATGATATATCTATTTCACATGACGGAACCTAGTGTACATTCCCTTCTCTTCACTGACCCCACACAACCAAAATCAGAATTAAACTCTCAAATATTATGCAATCAGAGATTGAACCCAGAACCTAATACAGATTTATGAGACAACTATACCAAAAATCAGCTACCACAACTACATGAGTAAGTTATATTTCTTTAAGAATATTATAGGTAAACATAGATGTTTTTTGATAAAATACTATATTTTTTATTGATAATGTATCTTTATATATCTTAAATCAAATTAATTGAATAGTTTAAAATTTTACAATAACAATATTTTATCAAAATGATATTTTGTTTAGTTATTTAGGAATCATAATTGTTTTGAACAAAGAAAACATGGTTATGATATGGTTTACAATGAAATTAAATTCCAATTTATGATCAATTTTTTATATATATATAAAAATTACAACCTTGTAATATTAATTTTATTTACTGTATTTAAAATTAAATTTTATTAACTAATGTTTAATCAAAATGATAATATTTAAAGTTACCCAAAAACCTTTATAAATTACATTATTTTTTTGTATTACTATCCTAATATACATTATCACCAAATAAATAGTCATTTGGATAAATTTTCACTGATCATTAAATTATAAATATTTAATCTTGTGGTAAGTTATAAATGTTCACCGAAATTAAATTATACAAATGGAACCTCCTCCATCACTAATTTAAACCACATTAATTTTTATAGATCAACAAAAATCTGTAAATATATCTTCTCCAATCCCCAATAGTCATTATATAGGTTATAGTATTCATAAAAGACCATCCTTATAGAAATTTATAGGAAATCGTGTGGAGTTATTTCAAAGAAGAATCTACCGCCATTATCGATAACTATATTTTATACTATTCCATAACAATACTAAATATATATAATTTATCAATAAATTATTTTTTACAATAAATAGGATTAAATTCTATTATGATTATTGAAAACCCATTTTACATCATCTTTACCATAAATTGAGATGTGAAAGTATTAGTCATGTATATTTGACGTCTTACCATCCTCACAAAGTAATACAAATAAAGTTTCATCAATTTTATTGAATTTTCTTATAAATGGATTAATATTTTTATACAATATTTGTCACATAATTTTAATTCTACAATCATAATATCACATTTACCTACTAAACATAAATTCCTTATCGAAATGATAACGTCATTCGTACATACATGTGGACCACCTCCTTAATGAAGTGATGTTGATTTTTTTTTCAATTACATTATTAATTTATGGTGATGGTTAAGAATTGTATGAATATATATGATATATATGATATATGAATTATCTTGGAATATTGTATTAATATTTACCATTGTTTCATTCAACCCATCAAAAAATTAAAACATCATTCATGCATATGTCTGGCCTATCATATCAATGAATGTATTAATTATTTATTATATATCTTACTTTTATGGACGAATATATTATGTATATAATTAATATATATTATATTTATATCATAATTAAAATTTTAGAGAATAATGAAACAACATAAATATATAAGGAATGGAACTGTTGAACTGAAACAGTCACAATAAATGTTATAGTTAACCATAAGAAATAATAATTTTCATAAGGAATTATTGACAAAAGGGTGTGTTGTAATGTAATAATGGTATCTAATATCATATAATAAGTATTATAATTAATATTTTGTAGAATTATAACAAATTTAAATTTATTACACATGATTATATTATGATTTTTATGTAAATATAAAATGAGATATGTTTTTTTATAATCGCATCAATATTTGAAATTGTTTATGTTTAACTATCCAATAGGGAATATTTTTATTCTATTTCCATGTTTTCGAATAATGTTATAAATATTGATTTTAAATTTTTCCTATGGTTTTATTATTAATTTTTTCCAATGTGTGAATATTTACCAAATGGTTTGAAAGTAATCTTGTTCTCTTTTTACAAACAATGTACTTTGGCACATTTTTGACAGTGATAGGGAAGGAATGTTTATATTGGCGTAAAATGATTTTCTCACCATCATGACTAATTTTTTATTTATTTTAAGAATCCTTTAATAACATAAAGGTTTCTTTTCATAGAGAATGTATTCCTTTATAATCACAAAAATATTTAAAAAATAACTAATTTAAAAATAGAAAGGTTAATATCTTCAAGAATTATCCCAAGTGTTCTTTTAAAATAATTGTATATCTAAGATAAAATAAATTTATATAAATTAAGATATACAAGGGCGTACGATCCAAGGATACCGTGTATAATTTTTTCTATATATAGATGATGATTATGATTTGATTAATATTTTTTAACGAAACCAATTTTATTTCTATGGGATATACTATGATAAATGTTTATAAAAATAATTTATTTCTATTGGTTTTGATACGATTAAATGTTTATGATATTAGGGAACAAATAAGTATAATTTTTTTATCTGATTGGTAATACCTTTATCTATCTATTATGTGTTGGGAAATAATTTTTATGTCATGATATAAATAGGAATAGAATAAGAATTGACCCATGCCAAGTAAGATAATTTTTCTATTATGATAGTCTTGGGAATAAATGTTGGCTACTGTGATAGTTTGGGGAGTGAACCCATACCACTATGATAATATTAGAATAGAGTGTAGAAAATGAAATGATTTTATATGATGTTTTGGGTAGAAAAATTTCATGCATTGTGTTAATGTTATGTGCTTTATGGACCATGTTCTTTGTTTCCACTATGATTCATGTATTATGAATAACTATGATTTATTCAATGACTAGAAATTATAATCGATTATATGAAGGGTATGTATTTCAAATGAAATGATCATGTTATCGTAAATTTTTTCTCATTTTATTATTATATGATCATTGATGTATCTATTTTTTAGCATTTCTAGGCATCAAATGTCAACATTTGTATTGCATCAATTCCCTAGGTAATGAAGAAATGTATTAAGAATGAATTGTAAAAGACGATTTCATGTGATTTTTAAATATGTAGTATATGATGTTGATATTTAATTTACTAGTTTATTAGGTTTCTATGTTTTCTAAGACAATATACCAAAACTATTATTCATTGGATAAAAATGTTTTGTAATGAATATTTATCTATTTATATTTAATAACTATGTATATGGGTTGCTATAGTTGGTATTAGATAATTGTTTGCTTAACCATTATAAAATAGGATGAGAAAACATTTTTAATAACCCTATGGAGAATTACATGTATATGATAAAATTATATGATTTTGGTAATGATCCTAAATGACATATGTTAAACATAAGGTATCATAAAATAAGGATTCAAAATTTATACCAACTAAAAATGATTTTTCATGATAATTTGGTTTATTATATTGATAAATTGCTTCTCACAATATTATTTTTGGTATTTCATGTTTGGAACCTAATAGAATCATGTTAATAATGACTGTGATGGACAATGAAATGATTATCCTCATATGAAAATTACTTTTATGAGACCTATAATGAAAACTATGTTTTTATTATTACACACTATTCTTAGGATATAATTCACACTGATCATGAATATAGGCAGTGGAGGGAACACCATTCTTTTGAGTAATTTCCCTTAAATTTTTGTGGGTCCCCTAATCCAATAGTAACTAGGTAATGTTTCTATACCATTGAAAATATATTTTACATTTTTTAGTGTATGGATCATGATAAGGTTAATATAGATATTTATCAATTGAATGTTGAAGCAGATCAGTGATGAACTATTAACAAGAACATGATTGAAAAATATGTAACTAACTATATAAAGTGGGATTAAATTAAAAATTTTATTTTTTAATATTTATATTCCTCATATTATACATACTAAAATTTATAAATAATTATATGACTTATAATAAACAGTTTTTGAGACCTTGGGAACATATTAGTTATATTTCATAAGACTTTTGATGTTCACTTATGGTATTATGCAAAGGAGAATGTACCCTAGTGGTACAGGCTCCTGCTTGCCATCCAAAAGACCCAGGATCAAATCCAAGAAGGGACTAAATTTCCGGGGTATAGTAGTAGTACCGTAGTAGGGACTGTAGTAGTACTGTAGTAGCAGCAGAACTGTAGTGACGATGACACTGTAGTAGAGGAGGCACTGTAGCATGAAAAGTAGTGGCCACAATACTGTAGCAGGGACTATAGAATCTCGGGTACTGTAGTAGTATTATTAACCGAGGGGATCTTTGAGCCAAAAAAGGGATTTCAAGCCTAGTCTTCAGGCCACTTGGCCTTGGCCTTTGAGCTATGAAATGGGTCTCCCTCTACCCAGTCTAAAGAATTCGTTGCTTTAAATAATTAATTGAGGATTCGAACCCAACGATTAAAAAAACTTATGGTATTATTATCCAACAAAAATGTATGGTTGATCGATTATTCAATAGATGAATACCAAGTATCATAGGGGTTTCATAAATAAGTTTCATCAATATCCATGACTTCAATGTGCACTCATGTTGGAAATCTAGATTGATGTTTTCCACCAATCTCATTATTTTGATAAGACAAGAAAAGTGAAACTTAAATAGAATTCTGAAAACCGTTGAGAGAAGAATATTAGTTTTAATTTATGCACAATGTGTCAAAGGAAATATGGGGAACATTATTTTAAGTGAATTGGTTAATTTTTTATTTTTTTAAATGATGTACATAGAGAAATAAAATGTCAAAGTGGTGTGGAGATGTTTCAAAATGATGAGAATAAAGATAAATGTTTATAGAATTCACCCCACAAACACTATTGTTCTAAATGTTAGGTTTACAGCCATAATGATAACAAGTGAACGAAAATTAATTTAAATGATGATGTTATACACCCAGAACCTATTAGTACTACATAAAATGGTAAATCTCATGTGATTACTTTTTATAACGAGGGGTGTGATAATGATGTGGTGAAAGGTACACTATCCTTCCAAACTATAACAACTAATTTTTTATTTGATTCTATACCTACACACTCTTTTATTCCTAAATATTTTTCTAGGGGTATCACAATACCACCAACAAATTATATAATGAGTTAGTAGTAAATACCCATAATGGAACTATGATAAAAAAAATGTCTATAATTCTTATCTGGATGATATTTTTGGATATTTATTCCATATAAATATTCTCATTCTTTCAACAGTGGAATTTGATATTATTTTTGGATTGGATATGACTCCTATTAAATAAGGTGAATTTATCTTATTTGGTTTGGGAGTAACACAATATATAATATATGAATATTATGAGAGAGTTTATTGATGTGTTCTTGAAAGAGTATCATTTTCTTCCCAAAAACAATAATTTTAATTTTTTAATAGAACTCTAACCTGATGAAACTCCAATTTCTAAAACCCCATAAAGAAAGAACTTATTTTTTTGTGATAATTGAAGAATAAATTCAACGGGAGTCTAAAAAATTGATTCATTTGGAAAACTATGTTACCTAGATGTGAACCTATTCAATTTTATATAAATAATGATAGATCAATGCCACTATTCCTTGATTATTGATAATATTACAATATAACTATAAAGAACAATTATCTTATACCACATAGTAATTAATTTTTTATCAACTGTGCGGATATAAACACATTTCTAATATTTATTTTGATTCTAGATATTATAAATTTAGGGAAAAATGTTTGATATACCCAAGGCTTCAAATTGTACATCGTATGGAAAATAAAAAATTATAGTGACACCATTTGGTCTTTATAATTCCCCTTATATCTTCATATTTAATAAATATATTATATAATCATTACATTGATCAGTTTTTATTAGTATGTATAGATAATATTTTCTATTCAATGTCTACGTAATTTCATAAAGCATATTTTTGAATTGTTTAAATGAACCTATTTAAGAAGAAGTTGTATCTAAAAATGTACAATGTTTTAATTTTGGAATAATTTTTTTAATTATTATGTGATATAATTTCATGTTATGGTATATCTGTAGATTCTTCAATGATAGAGGATATTTAACATTTTCCCAAACTAACTTCTATGACTGATATCTGTAGAGTTCTTTATTTGGATGAATATTATCATATCATTGTTTAAAATTTTCAGGGATTTGTATTCCACTAAAAAAGGTAACTCGTAATAGATCCATGTTCATTTGTAGGTATGATTGTGGATAATATTATAATGAACTACATGGAAGGTGAGTTAGTTCAACATTGATTACACTACCTTGATGTGGGGAAGGGTTTGTAATATTATGCGATGAATCAAATAATTTAATAGGTTTTATCCTCATGAAGAAAGATATGGTTATAGATTATTCCTCATTATAATTAATGTTCCATGAGAAAAATTACCCAAATCATGATTTGGAGTTATCTATGGAAATTGTTTCTCTAAAGACATATATTAGTTACCTTTATGGAGAATTTTGGGATATATATACTGATTTATAAAGTTTAAATTATATTTTCACTCTAAATATATTGAACATGTGCCATAGAATATGGTTGGAGCTGATGAAATATCATGAAATATCAATATATTACCACACTAGAAAGAGAAAAAGGTAGTAGATTCTCTATGATAAAAGGATAATTCTATATTATCAATAAGGAGGATCATAAGGATCTAATATTTCTATATCATTAATGTATGTATGTTGAAATATTTAATGAATGAGATAAATATTATCTTTATAAAATGTGTATTCAACCTTCTATTGAATTGACGAATAAAGTGTCACAAAAGGAATATATAGATATAAAAAGAGGGTGACTAATTTTCATAGGTTCAACATTCATTGGGATGGAATTATAATGATTATGAACCACCTATCTGTACCTTGATTACCAAATTGGAAGGATCTCATGAAAAAAAGATCATATTTATTCATTCTCTATTCAACCTGAAAGTAAAAATATTTATAGTTATTTGTAAGAGTATTTCTAGTGGGATTTCAGAAACAGATAATTTTAAATGAATGTTTCTACGTTCTTGGTATTTAATAATGTAATTAATTATAGATATATTTATTTTGGGATTTATAACAATTACACATACAAAAATGGAAATAGAAAAAAATTAAAATGCATTTTGTCTTCATACTCCCCAAAACATCCAATGGAAATATTTCTATATGGGGTGAAGTCTATCGCCATAAGAATTCATAAAAAATAATTTCCATTAGTGAAGGTTTCTATCTTTATAAAATAATTAATTTTTACATTAAATGTGTTGTAAGATTTCATGGTATACCACTGTCAATTATATTTGATTAGGTTACGAGGATTAACATGATATTATAGAGAATTCTCCAATAGGATATGGGTATAAGGTTATGTAAAATCATTTTTTATATTCCTAAAATTTATGGTTAGTTTAAGAGGACCATTAAATATCTTGAATAAAAATTAAGATATTTCTAAATATATTTAACATGTTGTTGGAATCAACACAAACCATTGGTGAAATTATTTTATAACCGTATGGTTTACTCTATTATCTAGATCAATCCTTATAAATCCCTCTATGATAGGAAGTGTTGAAATCCAATGTGAGTAAATGAAGGTAATAAAATAAATCTATTGGGGAGTGATCTATATGTGAAAATATAATATAAATTTCGATCCATCAATAACATGTATTATTAGCTAATAATATAAGGTCTTGACCATAAACATTATATATTCTAGTAAATTATTTTATAATTCACATTCTTACATTACAAATGATATTTTTGGTTTAGAGTTTTTGAGATTTAGGAAATAATTCATATATAAGAACCCAAAATCATATAAATAAGAAACTGCTAAATTAGTATTTTTTTCTTTTATTATACAAATTGTATTAATAAATCATTAAATCATTTAATCAAATATCATCATAACATTTATATTGGATTCTTCTTTTCTCTTACCCATCATTAAACCCTTTTAAAAACATTTTAAGACATGTTATGAGTAGAAAAATAATATTAAGGGAAATATAAAAGGGAAAAACCATTAGTCCATGAATACTTTTAAACAGTAGAAATATTTTTCACAATCACATATTTCTCACACATAATGTATCATATACTTTGTGAAAATAAGAGGCTTCCATAAAATAAATAAAACATATATAAAAAAAAGTTATATTTGGGAATAAATTACATAATATTGTAACCATTGTGGGTACCATATGATTTCTAACCATCATAGATACATTATAATGTAAACCTCATTGCAACCTTATGATGTAACCCGCATTGCTACATTATGGTGTAACCATCACACTTACACTAGGAATAACCATTACGATCAAAATCCAATATAAACATACCCAATGCATTATATGGAGATATAAGTAGAAAAATTCATCATTAAAATTCCCAACAACTAGAACCTAATACAAAAACTCAAATACATGAATCATAAAAACATTCCATTTTATTTTTTTAATAAATAAAAATGTAAAACAATATTTTTAAATAAAAGGCCCTTAACTCGGATTTTACATCCATTAAACATATTCAATCCTATGTTATAATGGGGTAAAGAGTGTTATAAATTTTTTAAATAAACATATTCTTCATTATAATGCATTATATGATCATTTTATTACATATTTCCACGAATTTAATTACAATATTTTGTTATTTTATTGTTTTGGGTGCATTTATTTCATGGTTTCCATGGTTGGATCATTATGGGTTTTCATGTCAAATGGAAAAGGTAATACACTAGTATAATGAATTATTATTAATATGCTTCCTGATTTTTACAATATGTAATATATTAATTTTTATGATATGAGGATTATTCATTAGACAAATCATTACTTAAAATGACTTCATTTATTTATGTGGTTTTCACGATCATCACAAAATTATATAATATTATATAATATTATGTTTATATATTTGTTACACAAAATTATATAACATAAAATACATATAAAAAATATTATTTAACTATAATAATGGTTTTATGACTAGCCTTAATGGTGGTAAAAGATAATGAAAACACCTCTTCCATGAGGATGGTAAATCCACACATCATTGATGATGTTTTTATTTTTTAGAATAAGAGGAGAATATGTGGTGTTTGATTATTGATATTACATTATAAAAATAAAATTAATGCATATATATTATACTATAGTAATCATTTGAACTGATGATGGGAGGTGAGGTTAGAATAAAAAATAAAATAGATTAAAAACTAATTTAAAAGAAAACAAAAGTGGATTTTACCTCTTTAAATTATTCACTTTGAGAACCTCATTAATGATGTTGTTTTTGGGGGTTTGTTGATACCAATATGTATTAGTGGTGGGGAAGAGGCATGGGAAAGGAAGTTTGAAGACATAAAACTATATATATGTATTTTGTGGTTTGATGGAAAGAGGTGTTAAGGGGAGGTATTTATAATGGAGGAGATAGGGGTTTTTGTTTTTTTATTCACTGGTTTATTGGTTTTGCACAAGAATACGAAAATATTGAAAATTATCACTAAATATATTAAAATAATGAAGGGGAGTTATATATTTTTGTCTTAAATTAGCCACACATTTTCTATGACTCAATAATTCATGATATTTTTAAATGCCATTAAATAATGAATTTTACTATTCACCAAAATGACAATGATTTTTTAAGTATCCCAAATAATCAAAATAATAATTTACTAATTTTTAAAATTAAAAATTTAACTAAAGTTTTTGAAAATAACTTTATTTGTGTGAAAAATTTAATTTTTAATTAAATTCATCATTTTTTTGATAGATACTAATTTTAAATCTATAACTGATTTTATGCCATTATGGATAATTAATTAAGTTCTCATAAAATTATCTTATAATAATAAGACAAAAGAATGTTAATTAATAAATAAATTTTATGAACATATTTTTTTTAAATCATTATATTAATTAGGAAATTGTAAATAAATGTTTCTTTCAAAAAAATATCAAAAAATAATTTATTATTTTTAAAATAATTATTTACATACTCTAAGATAAAAATATATCATATTTTTACATAAAAGATATTTAAATTTTATTTAAAATCACTTACTTAAGGTTTCTATTCTATTATTATATAATTCATAATTTCTTTAAATACCACTAATTTCATTACACATTTATAATGAATTTTACTATTTATTTCCAAAAGTAAAATAAATACTTTTTTAAGTACCACTATTTAAACATTATCCCCAATTCCAGAAATTTCATTCTCGCAATATTTAAATAATTATTGAATTAAATTCCCTCTTATCATTTTTTGATTCTAGTTTTTATTCTTCAACCATATGTTTTCTCCCTAAAAAATCATAACCTAATGAATAACCATATTCCATGATAATTTCTCTATTAGATCAATAATTTGAATAGTAAATTCCACAAAATAAATGTTTTCTTCTTGCTGAACTTCTATAGGGATCTAAACATGATATGAATCTGGCTCACACTTTATTAACATTAAAACGTGAAAAACATTGTGTACCAGAGATAAATTCCAAGGAAATTCTACTTTGTAGGTTGTTGGTCCATCATTATCTAGGATTTTATGTGATCCAATGAGCCATCTAAATAAGTTTTCTCTCATTAAAAAATACTTAATAGTTTTCCAAGGAGATATTTTAAGGAAAAATTGATCATATACCTCGAAAAAAAATTCATTACTCTTGTTATCACCATAACTTTTATGTTAGTTATGATCTGTCCTCATGGGTTGCTAAATCATCATCACTTTCATATCCAATTACACTAAGAATTCTAGTCCCATCCAATTATTTTCCTTAACTTCATCCCAAAATTCAATATTTCAACAATGCATCTAATATAATTCCTCAAAGGGTTACATATGTATACATGAATGGAAACTATTATTAAAAGAAAACTAAACTAAATAAAGATGTTGATCCCAACATCCCTTGTAATACATTAGATAATAATGTAACATTACATCCTATATATTAATATTTCTGTATTTTGTTCATCAGATTGAGGATGAAAGGCTGTGCTAAAATTTAATTCTTTTCTTATGGAATTTTGAAGGACTTTCCAAATTTTATAAGTTGAAATGCGATAATGGACAGATAAAATAGAGAGAGGGATTTTGTGTAACATGATAATATCACTGAGGTAAAATTGGGAATGTTGATCAAGTAAATGAGTGTCTTGAATAGGAATGAAATGTCAGTATTTATTCATCTGATCAAGAATAACCCAAATCACATTGTTATATCAAGAAGTAATTGGTAGTCCCATAATAAAATCCAAGGATATCTTTTCCCATTTCAACTCTATCACTGGAAAATGATAAATCATTTATGTTTGGTAGTGGTTACTCTGTTTTAACATGTTTAAAATTGAAAAATTTCATTGTAAAATCAGAAATTTAGATTTTCATTACATCCCACTGGTAATTATCTTGAGGGTGAATGTACATCTTAGTGCTTCCAACGTGAAATGAAAATGGTGAACTATGAGTTTCAATTATAAATTCATTCATCATATGAGAATCATTTGGAATATATATTTTATTTCCAAATCTCAATACACAATCTTTGTCTATATTAACTTTTGTAAAATAACCTTCCTTAACCAATTACACCTTTTTTATAACTCATGGTCTTCCTTATGCACTTTCATAATTATTTATGTGAGAGATAACTGCACTGACACATAAAAAAACCAAGGTATTTCGTAAACCAATATCATCCATTCCAAAATTCACTAAATCCTAAACCAAGGGTTCATGTCCCAAACATAACATGGTTAACGATGAATGTTGTTTTTGACTCAAGGAATTTGACATGTTTTTCTCATTTCAAGGTTGGTAATTTATGATGAAATCATAATACTTTATCTGTTCTAGCCATATTTTCTTCCTTATGATCAATTAAATTTGAGTGAATATATATTTAAAAATTTTAATGTTAGTATAAATTTAAATTTATCTCCATATAAATGATTTCACCAAAATTTTAGAGAAAAAACCATAGATTCTAATTCTAATTCATGTGTGGGATAAAACAAATCATGATGTTTCAGTTTTTCTGAACCATACAAAATTACCTAATCATTCTAGATTAGAATAAATCCATGTCCCTTTAATAAATTATCATTATATATGAAAAACTCTTAATTTATGGAAGGTAGAACCAAAACATGAGAATTTATCAATTTTTTTGCTGTTCCTAGAAATAAAAATTATAGTCTTGTATATAAATAAATTTCAGTCCTTATCATGTTGACATAGTTAGCGTGCTAGATAATCGTGCAATAATTTTAATAAACAACCAGTAAAAACCATACAATCCAAGAAACCTATGTAACATTTGTAGGTCTAGGTCATTCATCTGCCACTTTTGTTTTAGTGGGATCAACAGTTATGCCATCTGTATTTACAATGTTCCTTAGAAAATAATTCTATTGCAACAAAAAATCATATTTTTTAAATTTATTGTATAACATATTTTCATTAAGTGTTTACGATGATACCCTTAGATGTTATTAGTTATCATCATACAATTTTTAATAAACCAAAATATCATCACCAAAAAAGAAAAAAATGATTATGAATATTTATGAATATTCAATTCAAAAGATCTATAAGTACAATATGGTAATTTATTCATACAAAGGGAATAAGAAAATTAATAATTCCCATATCTACATCTGAATTTTTTTCAAATTTCATCCTCCTCCACCTACACTTGATGGTACCCAAATCTCGAGTCAATCATGGAAAAATACAGAGCTCCTAGAGGTGATAAAACAAGTAGAGACCCAAAGCTTGACGTACATAGAAATTACATTACTTTTTCAGAATATCAAATGCATAACAAAAACAGACACCAAAGGACTGTAATAGTTTAATGTCTTTGGAAACATTGAATATAATCTTCTAATATTGGTGAATGATCTTCAACATCTCCCATAAAGATCTTTTTTTTCTCTAACCTAAAACATTTCTTTATATCCTGGGGAAAAGAAAACATATAAAGGGTGATCTCAAATGCTTAGTAAGGGTATGTATAGAGAAAATAAAACAAACCATATACATTTGAACTTCAAAACATGAAAATAATATTTAAACACCAAAATCATGAGCAATGACATAAAATATGTAAGTACGTAAGGCGTAGATCATAAATAAAAATTAATCATGATAAAATTTCATGGGAATAAAACATGTAATTGTGGTAACCATTAAGCACATGTTATGATTTCTATAGTAGCCAAGGAATTGCTTCCAAGACCATCTTAGTGGACAAAGTCCCTTTCTGAATCGAGTTCACTCCATGTTCCAGTCCTGTATCACTGAACCAGATAAACTTGTCGTTACAGCCATGTCTATCTAATGAGATATAAATCTTTACCCAATGCATTAGAGGGAGATATAGGTCCCACCCATCTCATTTTTAAATCATTCTTACTTGTGCTACAAAATAATCATACATCATTCATCATAACCCAAATAATAAAATGGGTTTCATAAACATCATCCCATCATAACGTAATCCATATAAAAAATGGATATAATTTTATCACAAGAAGAATAAAACCAAGTAAATAATAGGTACATTATAATTGAAACATAATCATACTAAATAATGTTATCAAATATGGAAAGTAGTTTTGATAAAACACTTTAAATGAATTCTTGAGGAAAAATATCATTTCCTTTTCAAAATCATTTTCCTTTCACAAAATTCTGTGCAATTTTAGAAGAAAATGATTCTTTTGAAAATAATCATGAAATCATGTAGAGGAATATTCATTAAAATAAGTCTTTATGAAACTGTAAAAAAATATGTTCATGCCGTATAAGTTAAAAAAACATTCTCCTCATACTTTTTTCGGAAAAGTCAAAAAGTTCCTCATATGGTAAACAAATAAATGATTCCTTCTATAACACAAATTAAAATTCAAAGCTCGGTAAACATGACATTAAAAATACATGGAAGAATATTAAACACTTTATGAAAATCATTTTATGTGCATGGATGAAAAATATAACCCCAGTAAATACTTATGTATAAGCAATCTCAGATAAAAATGAGATTTGAAAAATTATCCCTTACCTTAGGCCCGATATGCTTTGTACGTATCCGAACCTCCTGTATAATGATTTAAATAATTTCATTGAATTATTAAAGAATCATATTAATAGTTAGGATATCATAAATTGTTCAATTATGACTTTATATTACCCGTTCTTTTGTAAATTTTATGTTAAAGCAGTGTTTTGGGTAAAATCATTTTATTTATCGTACGTGTTGGGACTAGTTGTTCTTGATATTATTATTACTTATATCATTATTTAATTACTTCCAGAATGTAAATCATGATTTATATATCATATATATTCAGTATATATATATATATAATGGATAGATAAATGAAATGAAATACACCGTTCATGGAGACGGTAGGCTGTACGTACGCATGAACGCTGTTTTCTTTTCCTTGTTAACTTGAATGTAAGTAAGTAGATGAATTATATATATATATTCATAAATTTATTATCTTTATAATGCCATTTATTACATTATTATTCATTATATATACTTTATAATCATTCTTGAGTGGTTAACATGCAAAATGAATCTCATCGCGTCTTGGAGACGGTAATGCGTACGTACGCACGAGTGATGATATCGTTCTCATATTTATTGAATAGAATTGTAGTAGATAATATAATATCTTAGAATCATTATGATGTTACCATAACTATATATAGTTATTCATTACAGCATTACACCCATCCAAGTAAGGTGGTGGTGGAAAAACAGATTACACCACGGTGTGGAGACGGTATTCCGTACATACGCACGCACGATGATTTCGTTTTCCGTAGGATGTATAGAAGGTGAAATAGGGTTGTTTCATATTTATTATAACATATCAGTATATAATTAATTCTGATGTTATTAATTTATAATGAAACAACTAAATAATAAGAAGTTTAAGAAGAAAGAAAACTTGAAAGAATCAGTAGAAGTGATTACCTCTTCTTCGACACACCCTTTTAAACTTCTTCTTAGGGAACTAGAGTTGGACTTTTAAGAAGACCAGAACCTGCATGTTATAACTAGAGAGGTGGAGAAGAGTAATTGGCAGGGGTTGTCTGAGCATCAAGGATCAAAAGGGTGTGAAGATAAGAGGGAAGGGGTGCCCTTTTTATAAGGGAGGAGAGGGGAACCTTTGTAAAAAATCAAAGTTTTATTTTATAATAAAGTCATATTCGGTTTATAATAGCTCCAAAATTATTCATTTCGAAGATAAAGTGGGGATGGGTAGAAAAAATCTCAACCAATAGGTTTTAGACAATTTTATTTCACTATTTTAACCTTATCAATTAGATTTAACTCTAAGTTACATTATTTAACCTTTACAGTGCCTTCTTATTTTCTTACAATATATAGTTAATAAACTTACTATAAAAAGATAAAAGAAACCCAAGAGGTTCATTATTAATATATATAACCTTATATAAGTCATTTTGATTAAAATTATATTGTTAAGAATAGAATAACAATTAATAATATAATGTTTGTTTTAAAAACTATTTTTTGTCAAATTTGACATTATTTGGTACTGGATTTTTGTGAAAATCATAACAGAATTATTAGTTCGAAAAAAGTTAATTAGATCAATAATAACATGTCATATTAAACTATAATATTATTTTAATTCATAAAATGTCTCTAATTACAATTATTTGGGTATTTATAACATCAATTATGTTAATATTTAATTAATAAGGTAATTATTGGATCATCATCGTGTCATAAATAAATAAAGTTATATAATGTCTGAAAATTATAAATAAAATACCATTATGTAGAAAATATTTTTAGCTTTATAATGAATATTTTAAGTCGAATTTATTATATGTATAATCATATATTAAATTTTTTTTAGTTATTAAACTTTGATTTTAACTATTTTAACTCTTCTATAAATATAATAATAATAAATGTCCTAGTATAATACAAATGGACCTAAAGGGTACTCTTTTATTCCTAAAATTGTTTTTGGTTGAATTACACTTGTCCAATAGAATTAGGACATGTTTTAGGGTAATAGTAATATCATTTTTACCCTTAATTACCCTTTTTAGTTTTAACCGTGGTAAATAAAAGTAAAAACTTACTATTCACCAAAAATTATTTTTATCTTATGGAACCAAATTTTACTCCTTGATATTAACCATGTCTCTTGGATTTTCTAAATTCCACTCACAGATGTGGTAAAATCATGTTTTATGCAAATTTTCAAATTCTCCTAGGAGGTGGGTAAAAGACGGTGAAAAGTTCAATAAAATTTTTATATATCTGAAATTATTATAAAATGAGTCCAATGAATTACATTGAACTTATATTGGTATTTTTTATCAATTTTTACCTAAAATAAATTTAAGTAAAATAAATAATTATTTAAATAAAAATTCGGTTTTTAAATAGTGACTTAGTGTTTTCACTATTCATCAAAAATTGAATGTTTTAAGTAAAATACCCAAAATTCACCCCAGGCGAATTTCAATATTCCGAATCAAAAAATGGAGTCCATTTCGAAAGATAAAATTTATAAAATTTCAAAAAGTGGGTATTATTATTCATAACAGCTAGTTTATATAACATATCGTTGTTTAGTGAAAATCGGTATTGCGTACAACACACGCTATCAGGGAAGGTCACGATTGCGTGTAATGCAAGACAAGTCTGGGATGCACATAGTGCAAGATCCTTTTGGTGTAGCGTACAACACAAGACATCAATGAAATTAAAAATAATATTTTACATAAAATCTCAGGGTGTTACATTCTACCCCCTTAAAATGAATTTCTCTCTCGAAATTCGTCGGGGTTATTAATGGTTTACTACTCGAAAGTTTCTTTAAAAGAAACCCACATCATAAAAGGGAATACCAAAACTTAACTTCAAAAACTAAATTATGAAACGTAACAGTTACCAAAATTAACTAATCATTGGGTTTCAACATCGGAGAACATAGGTGAAAATATGGATATGGAAGTGAAATCTAACCATCATATTCTAATGGAGAGTGGTAGAGAACATGGCTATGAAAAATCCAACAGTCACAAAGCCATAAATTTGTGATGATTTAAGGTAAAATCTGATTCATCGGATATAAGGACACTAGGACAACATTTTTTGTTTTCCAGATCATTTCCCTAAAGTTGAAGAATTGTTGAATTAAAAGAAATACTTACTTGATTTTGGTACAATCTCACCGTTGTTCGTGCCTTGAACAATTTACACTTCATCTTATAATGAAATGAAGTTGAATTAGTCATTAGTGAAGAATTAGGAGATCATGTGATAGAAAGGTGGGTCATTCTATCTATCTCAAATAAAATGTTAGTAAAAGTTATTAAATATACATAAGTCCATCTATGGTGAGATTAATCGTAAATGGTTCCTAAAATGAACATATACTTCATATATCATGCCACTTATTAAATTAAAACTAATTTATACTAACTAGGGACCTCCTATAGGCCAATAGTATGTGATAAAGGCTTGTCGGAATTCATTTGTGGGTTTGATTCCCACAGCCTTGTCCGACGTGATGGGTTGTCACCCGTTCTATGGGTTGTCATTTTTCTAAAACTATACTATTATAAAATTCCAGAATTAATATCGAAAAAAGTTATATCCTTAAAAAATACTAACTTATGTCCAACATAATCCATTCCAATCTTTAGGCTTATCCAAAATACTTATGTCCAGTCTCATGCTATAAAGAAAAAAATTACTAGAAATGTCATCTGTTGAGAATGTGAATACCATCATTTATCCCCCATATATCCTACGATATATCTTATTGGTCAAATTACAAACATGTGAATACCTTAATCATGTATTCTCTTGAAAAATGAATACCCATTGAACCTTATTGAAAACATGAATGTTGTCAAAAGTTAGCTCTTTGCACATACCAGAATCCCAAGAATTTCTATATACTCAAACCATGATATCACTTTGTCGTTATACCAATCATGAGCTCATTAATACTACCAAACATCTCCTTATCTCCTTATCTTTTCATTATGCACATATCATCTACCTTCCAAAAATATTTGAATAACCTTTCATGGTTACCGGTACCATTCATAATATACTTTAAAAATCTCAAGGAAAGACAACAGTGGGAAAATCATTAGATTTTTCTTTATTCCATAGTACCATACATTATTCTTGATAAAAATACAATCATTCCACTGGCTTCTTAAACCACTGACTGAGCATCATAATTTCTTTTGTCTCATATATCTTTTATAGTCTCTTCATCATCATCTACATAAATACTACCCATATGACCATGCTGATTCTCTTCATGAGATTTTCCCTTAGGGCATTGGTTTTCATAATGCCCGTACATTCCACATTTAAAACATTTAACCATTTTTGATGTCATAGAAATACAATTATCCTTGTCCATGGTGTTAACTAAACCTTTTCGTTTACAATTACTGTATTTGTTTCCTTCTTTTCCACACCCAAAGCATCTTCTAGTTCCTTTGAATCATGCTCCATGATGCCTCTTCCCACATGATTTACATGGGGGAAATTAAACTTTCTTTCCTCTATGATCATCATGATACTCCATCTTTCTATTATAAGTTGATTTAGGAAACATACCAAAGTTGAGATTATTGGTCATATTATGAGATTGTAGATTAGTAAAAGTAGAGATATGTGGACTTCTATATACAATTTTATTTGATTTCTCACAAATAATATCATTCCACTATCCATCATATCCTCCATTATCGTGAATCTTCCTGTTTCCAACCATTTTCAAAAACCCAAAAAAATAGTGTGAGAGGAAAAAATCATAATCAAGGGGGATACCTTCAATATATAACATCTTAGGTTTAATTATAATACCATTAACGTAATTATAGGACTATTACCTATATGTATACATATCCTTAGGGACATCCCTAGTCATACCATTGAAATATCTCAAGGGATCTCACTAAAATTTTTGCAAATTAGTTGCCAAAGGTTAACTAAACATTTCCTCTGATACCAACTATAGAGACCCAAAGCTTTATGTAAATAGAAATTACATTACTTTTGCGGAATATATAATTCATAACAAAAACAGACACCAAATGACCATAATAGTTTAGTGTCTTCGGAAACTCAGAATATAATCTTCTAATCTTGGTGAAATATCTTCAACAACTCCCATAAAGATCTACCTTTTTTTCATAGCTAAAACCTTTATTTATATAATGGGGAAAATAAAAAATATAAAGGTTGAGCTCAAATGATCAATAATGGTAATCATGGATAAAATAAAACAAACCATATACATTTTAACTTCAAAACATGAACATAATATTTAAACGTCAAAATCGTGAGTAATGACATAAAACATGGTTGTCCGTAAGGCATAGATTATAAAGAAACATTAATCCTGATAAAAAAGCATGGGAATAAAACAAGTAATTGTGGAAACCATTAATCACATGTTATTATTTCGATAGTATCCAAGGCATTGTTTCCAAGACAATCTTAGTGGACAAAGTCCCTTTCTGAATCGAGTTCACTCCTCATTCCAGTCCCGTATCACTGAACCAGATTAACTTTCTGTTCCATCGAAGTCTATATCATGAGATATAAATCATTGAACAATGAATTGGATGAATATATAGGTCCCACCCATCTCATTTTGAAATAATTCTTACTTGTGCTACAAAAACATCATACATCATTCATCATAACCCAAAGAATAAAATGGGTTTCATAAACATCATCCCATCATAACGTAATCCATATAAAACAAATGTATATAATTTCATCAGAAGAATAATCAAACCATGTAAATAATTGATAAATTATACTTGAAATGTAATCATACTAAATAATTTCATTTAATATGAAAAATAGTTTTGATAAAACAATAGGAATGAATTCTTGAGGAAAAATATAATTTTTTTTTCAAAATCATTTTCTTTTCACAAAATGCCATGAAATTTTAAAAGAAAAGGATTTTTTGAAAATAATTAAGAAATATTTTGGAGTAATCTTCATGAAAATATGTCTTAATGAAACCGTAAAAAAATCTATTCATGCCGTATAAGTTAAAACAAAAACATTCTCCTCATACTTTTAATGGAAAAGTCAAAAAGTTCCTCGTATGGTAGACAAAAGAAAGATTCCTTCCATAACAAAAAGTAAAAGTCAAAGAGGTTTATACATGACATTAAACATACATGGAAGAATATTAAACACTTTATGAAAAACATTTTATGGGCATGGATCAAAAATATAACCCCAGTAAATACATACGTATAAGCAATCTCGGATAAAAATGAGATTTGCAAAATTTTCCCTTACCTTAGACCCGATATGCTTCCTACATATCTGAACCTCCAGTATAATGATTTAAATAATTTCATTGACTTATTAAAAGATCATATTAATTGTTATGATATCATAAATGGTTCACGTATGACCTTATATTACCCATTCTCTTGTAAATTCTATGTTAAAGAAGCATTTTGGGTAAAATCGTTTTATTTATCATACATGTTTGGACTTGTTGTTCGTGATATTATTATTACTTATATCATGATTTAATTACATCCAGAATTTATATCATGATTTATATATCATATATATTTACTATATATATATAATAGATAGATAAATGAAATGAAATACACCGTTCATGGATATGGTAGGCCGTACGTACGCATGAACGCTATTTTCTTTTCCTTATTGAGTTGACTAGAAGTAAGTAGATGATATATATATATATATATTCATAAATCATGTAGATTTATCATGTCATGTATTACATTATTATTCATTATATATTCTTTATAATCATTCTTGAGTGATTAACATGGAGAATAAATTTCATCGCGTCGTGGAGACGGTAATCTGTACGTACGCACGAGCGATGTTATCATTCCCATATTTATTGAATGGAATTATAGTGGATGATATAATATCTTAGAATCCGTATTATGTTATAATAACTATATCTAGTTATTATTTACCCCATTATACCCATCCAAGTAAGGTGGTGGTGGAAAAACAGATTACACCACGGCGTGGAAGCGGTATTCCGTATGTATGCACGCGCGGTGATTTCGTTTTCCATAGGATGCATAGAAGGTGAAATAGAGTTATTTCATATATATAATAACATATCAGTATATAATTAATATTAAAGTTATTACTTTATAATGAAACAACTAACAAATAAGAAGTTTAAGAAGAAAGAAAACTTGAAAGAATCAGTAGGAGAGATTACCTCTTCTTCGACACACCACTTTTAAACTTCTTCTTAGGGCACTGGAGTTGGTCTTTTGAGTATAAAAGAACCTATATGATATAACTGGATTGGTTTAGAAGAGGAATTTTCAGGGGTTGGCCGAGATTAAAGGCTCAAAAGGTTGTGAAGAGAAGAGGGAAGGGGTGCCCTTTTTATATGGTAGGAGAGGGGCGGCTTTAAAAAACCCAAAATATTATTTTATAATAAAGTCATAATCAGTTTATAATAGCTCCAAAATAATTTATTTAGAATATAAAGTGAGTAGTGTTCTAAATAATCTCAACCAATAGGTTTTTGACATGTTTAGGTTACTATTTTACCCTTATCATTTAGATTTAACTCTAACATACATAATTTAACCTTTACCGGGTCTTCTTGTTTCTTACACTATATGGTTAATAAACTTATTATAACAAGACAAAAGAACCCAAGTGGTTCATTATTGATATATATAACCTTATATAAGTCATTTGGATGATCCGTAGATTTTTAGAAATATAATAAGAATTAATAATATAATATTTGTTTTAAAAACTATTTTATGTAAATTTCGACACTATTTGGGACATGATTTTTGTGAAAATCATAACAGCGTGATTAGTTCGAAAAAAGTTATTAAATCAATAAAAACATGTCATATTAACCTATAAAATTAGTGGAATTCATAAAAAGTCTCAAATTACATTTCTTTGGGTATTTATAACATCAATTATGTTAATATTTAATTAATAAGTTAATTATTGCATCATCATTGTGTCATAAATAGATTAAGTTATATAATGTCTAAAAATTATAAATAAAATATAATAATGTACGAAATATTTTTATCTTTATAATGAATATTCATAGTTTAATTTATGTTATGTATAACCCTATATTAAAAATTATTTAGTTATTAAACATTGATTTTAACTATATTAACTCATCTTTAAATAAAATAATAATAAATGTCATAATCTAATCCAAATGTACCTAAAGGGTAATATTTTATTCCTAAGGTTGTTTTTTGTCGAATTACACTTATCCAATAGAATTAGTACATGTGTTAGGGTAATATTAATATCATTTTTACCCTTAGTTACCCTTTTTACTTTTAACTGTGGAAAATAAAAGTAAAAAGATACTATTCAACAAAAATTATTTTTAAATTATTTAACCACATTTTACTCCTTGATATTAACCGTGTCTCTCGGTGTTTAAAAATTCCACTCATAGAAGTGGTAAAATAATGTTTTATGTAAATTTTCAAATCCTCCTAAGAGGTGGGTAAAGGACGGTGAAAAGTTAAATAAAATTTTTATATATCTAAAATTTTTATAAAATGACTCCAATGAATTACATTGAAATTATATAGGTATTATGTATAAATTTTGACCTAAAATAAATTTATATAAAATAATTAATCATTTAAATAAAATTTCAGTTTTTAAATAGTAACCCAATGTTCTCACTATTCATCAAAAATTAAATGTTTTCAGAAAAATACCAAAAATTCACCCTAGGCTAATTTTGATATTCTGAATCCAAAAATGGATTCCATTTAGAAAGAGAAAATTTATAAAATTTCAAAAAGTGGGTATTACTATTCATAATGGCTAGTTTATATAACATATCATTGTTTAGTGAATATCGGTATTGTGTACAACACACACTATCGTGGAAGGTCGGGATTGCCTGTAATGCAAGCCAAGTCAGGGATGCGTGTAGTGAAAGCTCCTTTTGGTGTAGCGTACAATACAAGACATCAATGAAATTAAAAATAATATTTTTCATAAAATATCAGGGTGTTACAAAACAAGTTATTAATATAAGGAAGTGAATAATTATTCTTAATAGTAATGTTATTCAAATATATAAAATCAATGAAAAGTCTCCTGAAACAAAATTTATTTTTAGTAAAATAAACAAGAGAACACAATGGTGATTTTATCGGAAGAATTTATCCTTTATCAAGAAACTCATACAACAACTTTTTTAATTCAAGAAGTTCAACTTCAGTCATTTAATAAGAAGTTTTTTTAAAATGGATTATCATCAAGAACTAATTCTATGGTAAAATAAACTTTTTGGTTAGGTATAACACCAATAAAATCATCAATAAAAGCATCTAGGTATTAATTTACTACTGGAACATTCATAATCAGAATAGTTCCATTATTTTAAATAATATATACAATATAGCATTCATTTCCATCTTTTAATTGTTAATGTGCTTCCAAATATGTTATCAATGGTATTTCATAATTAGTATAAACAAAATAAAACTCATTCTAAACAAACTTAGGTAAGATATAATCAATCTTATCAGGATAAACAGAAATCAAATCCATTCCTAGAATAACTTCAAACTAGATTACGAGTAAAACAACAAGGTTTGTAGGTAATATCTTTCAACATAAAAAAATAGGAAGATTATTATAATTCATTTTTACTGTAATATTCCCCACTTCTGTTTTAATCATATTTTTTTCATTTATTGAGGAAAAATGTCCAATTTACCAAAAACTAATTCAGAAATAATGAATGTTTACACCCAATATCATACAAAACATTATAACTATTTGAGTTAAATAATAAATTACCTCATACCACTTCATTTGAGGACCCTTCATCTACTCACATAGTCACAAATGATTTCACTATAGCTTTCTTATTATAATCTAGATGTCTTCCATCATTCGGATCATTATTTGGATGGGTATTTTCATAATTCTCCTTCTCACCACATTTAAAAAATATTTGTATTTTCAAATTATAATTAAAATTAATAACATTTTCATTGCAATATAATTCCATATGTAAAAAATTAATCCTTTCAAAAAACCTCCCTACTTTTTAAGGAATTTCCAAGGGTTTATTTAACCATCCTTTCCAACAATAATAAAATGTATATACTTAGATTTAGATTTCATCAATTGATTATAACCCATTTTTGGATATCTTTATGTCTTCTTTTGATTGATTTCAAAGTACACATGATAATTAAAAACTCTATTTCTACCCTCTTAGCACTAATATATGTTTCTAGAAACATTTTAATTCACAGGAGGCCAAGGCCCTTTCATATCATGGCTTCAATCTTGAGTAAAAATGAATTATTTTACAATAAATATGAAGAATATAATTTGGGGTGTACTATATTGGTTGAGTGGAGTATGTTTCATACAAGATGACAAAATATTTCTAAATTTGTTTCATTTCAATGAATTTCTTTTCATTCCGAATTTGAAACACCTTTGGAAAATAGTTTTCAAGGAAAACATTATTAAATTCATCACATTCCATGGAATCAAGATCATCTGTGTCCCTGTTATTTTTAATTATAAACACCACTTTTCATATTCATATTCAAAAAGATTAATAGAATACTATCCTTTTTATTATCTAAAAATACCATGAAATTGAATATATTTTCATGGTTTTTAATCCAACCTTCATCCACCAAATGGCCCAAAGTTCCACAGAAAACAGGAGGGTGTTGCCTCATAAAATTTTCTACCATAATCATATTTCTTTTTAGAAGCTCTATTTGTTCTCTTAAATGTATTCAAATAACATTTATATCATTATTAAACTACTCCATTACTATCACAATATACTAGAGCCCAATTCCCACCATTTCAGGTTGTGAAGGATATCATCCTCTCAATGCCTTTTTTACTGTAGCTTCCTTATTTCTTTTGTAGAAAACTATTATGAACAAACATATCATAAATGAAGAAACATGGTAATAATTAAATTCTATATCATTTAAACATGAACATAAGGTAAAAACAATTTATGGTATTCTATTAGGATAATCATATCACCTAAAAAATATAAATCATTCCCTGACACTGATTATATGGTCTTAGTATTAAACATTACATAATCTAGTAACTTATTGTAGATTTCCATTTTTTACATCCTAAATATATTTTTAGTTTACAGTTTTATAAAACTATGAATTAATTCATACATATCAACCAACATGAATAAAATTTGGTTACTAATAAAAAATATATATTTCTTCCATAATACAAATGGTTTTAATAAAACATGAAATATTTTCATGAAAAATCTTCACAACATTGACATGTGATTCATTTTTTAAATATCCCAACCATAAATAGTTTGAAAAAAATTTAGAATATGGGATGATCACAATAATCTCAGTAAGTGTCATAAATAAGGAAATAATGTATTATTCAATGAATAATTATAAACATATTAAATAATTATCAAATTTACATACTTTTAACCTATAAAGTATTATATACCTTTTGAAAACCTGATATTTTCATAAAACATATAAAACATAAATAAAACCAGTTTTGTAATATATGAAATTTATTACATAAAATTTTAACCCATACATATAATTTATTATTTTTAACTCTCACAAATACCTTAAAATGTAACCAACATGGATACTTTATGATGTAACCCTCATGAATACCTTATAGTGTGGACATAATATTTACACTTGGAATTACCACTACGATCAACATCCGACATAAAAATTCCAAATTCATTGTAGGGATACACAGGTCCCATACATCATTATAGTAATTACCAAAAACTAGAACATACTAATATAACATGAATACCAACAACATAAATTAATTCCATTTGAATTTTCTAAAAAAATGGATGCGGATTTTTAAAGAAAAGTACCTTACATTGGGTTTTACTTCCTTGAAACATGTCCAAAAATATTTTAGAATCTATTAATGTGTTTTATTAATTTATTAAATAACAATATACATATTTATAATCTTTTATATGGTCTTTTAAAAACACCTTAAATCCAATTTATTGATTATATTTTTTTATTTTTTTATTTTGGGGGAATTTATTTCATGGTTTTTGTGGTTGGTTCATTATTGGTTTTTCTTGTTGAATGGAAGAAATACTAAAAGTGAAATGAAATGGTTTTATTATTTTTAAATAATATTATATGATACAATATATCATATTTTTATGATATGAAGATGATTCCTAAGATGAAACATAAATGAAAATGATTTAATTTGTTTTGGAGGTTTTTACGACCATCATGGACGTATGTCATCTTATTTAATTTGATGATTATATATTGGATATAGATAATTATATATATTATAAAATGTATAAAAAAATATAATTATAAAATAATAATAATTTAATGAACAACCCTAAATGTGGTAACAGATAATGAAAATACATCATCCATGATGATGGTAAATAGACACATAACGGGCAATGTTTTCAATATTTATAATAATAGGAGACGAAATGAGTTTTGATGATGAATATTACATTAAAAGAATACAATTATGTTATATATAAGATACATTATTTAGCATATAACATGTATTATAGTGGGGTAGGAGAGAATATCAATAGAAACTAAAATGAAATGAAATTAAAAAGAAATCAAACTAGTATTTTACATCTTGATCTTTTTTTCTTTGAGAACCACCTTAAAGAACTTTGTTTTGGAATTTTGGTGATACAGTTAGGTCTTAAACGTGGGTAAGAGGGTTGGGAAAATAATTGGGTAGTAATTAAACAATCTAAAATTATTTTGAGGTGTGAAGTGTGGATGTGGTGAGGGGTGGTATTTGTAGTGGATGATAGAGGCATGTTTTGATTATGTTAATCATTAGTTTATTATTTTAGCTCCAGATTATGACTAGTTTGAACATTATCACTAAATATATTAAATTAATAATGGATATTTTGATATTTTGGGATTATGTCATAAATACATGATATATTACTAAAAAATTCATATATTTGTTACGAACTGTAAATTATTATATTATATGATTGATTTTTTTTAACTATTATAGAAAAATACCAATATTAAACCTATTTTTTATAATTTTTTAAATCATAAATTATTTTTTTGTGAAACTATTATTCTAAATATGATTAATTTATTTCATAATTAAAAACATCATATATTCGTGAAATATGGATTTTGAAATTACAAATGAATTTATGACACTTTGAGAAATTAAGGAATCTCTTATAATGTTTTATTACAATCATATGAAAACAAAATATTAATTTATGGATCTATTTTATGAAGGTAAATAGTCCTCTTAATCATTATTTAATAATAAAATTTTAAATAAAAATTCATTTAAAAAAAATAGGAACAGTTAATTTTGATTTTCAAAACATTTATTTACTTATTCAAAGATATAAAAACTACATATTTTCACTTATATGATACATAAACTTTATTAATAATATCATAGGTAAGGTTAATATTATATCAGTATAGAATCCTTAATATATATATATAATACTTATTTTTTCATTATAAATTTATAATGAATTTATCAATTTAATTCCAAAATGATGAGAAAATATTTTATAAGTACCTGAGTTGCTACAAAAATTCATAGAATGTTATTTTAACTATCATTAGAAAGATCTTGAGTGTAAAGTTTTGTGACAAAATATTCTTATAAATGTATCCCTAAAAGTGGATGATGATATCTCTACATAATTGAAATTTACAACCTAGATATATTGGTCCTTATGAAATTCATGATCATAACTAGAAGGTATCTTATTGATCAGCACTTCTACCCAATCTCTATCAAGTTCATGATGTTTTTTCAGTGTATCTCATGGGGAAATACAACAATGATCCTTTAAAAATGTTTAACACTGAGGTTATATACTAGGATAAATATAACTATATTGAAAAAATAATAGTAGAGATTCATGATCACAGAGAGAAAGTGCTATAAAACAATTCCACTCACCCTGTTAATGGTTTCAAGAGAATCAACCATTTTGAGGGATGTTACATGGGAAATTGAGTATATATTAAAGAAAAAGTATCATAATTTTTTGATATCATAGTAACAGAATCTAACGGTTGAATTATTTTTATGTGGGGTATAATTTTACAACATAATATTATAAAAAATATTTTTTCATACAAATTTAATTTCTTCGACATGCTGTGTTACATGAAACATCGAGTTTAAACAAAGCGAGATATTATTTTTGATTAATATTATTTCAAATGAAAATTATCGAATGGCCATAAATTTATTGTATATGAATAAGGATAAATAATATAAGAATCATTTACTTCTATATATGTTAAAATGTAAACATTAGTTATAAAATGATCATAATTAAAAATAATAAATATTTAGAATTAAAGTTGATGTTTTTCTAAAAAATTATATTTTTTAAAATAATATATTTTTTTAAACAGTAAATTTTTTCAATATATGTAAATTTTATTAATGAAATTTATTTATTATTTCTGTTTTCAGCTTATTTAATAATTAAAAATTTATTTTAAGGCATATGTAATGAATTAATTAATGTTTATGATTAAAAATGTCCAGAAAACAGTTTTTATTCTTTATTGCAAAACTTATTAAAAATTATTTTCCTCCAATTTTATAAATTTTAATCAATAAAATGGATTTAATATTTATAATATAGGTTTTTATATTTGTTAAATAGGCCCTTTTTATTATTTATCAATCTGAATATTAACTTTGGTAAAATTGATCTCCTTGGTAAAGGGTAAATGAGGTTAATATAGACTAATAATAAGTTATTAGAACATATTTATTCACATTAATTTGTATTATTTTAATTTAATTCAAATCATAAGACAATATTATTTAAATTTATTTATTTAATTGACACATATCCATCAAAATGAATTATATATTAATAAACTAGATAATGTTACAATATGTTGCTCATTTTTTAAATAACTTTTATTTGACCAAGTTGGGAGAATAATATTTTATGAATGGATGTCAATAGTTATTTTTTTGATAATTAAATTATATCCATAATGGTTACTTATTTAAAATATTAATTATTTATATTATCACGTTAAATTCTTACAAAATGAAAAAAACAATATTTATTCAAATATTGGAAAAATAAAGTAAATGGTAAAAGAAATATTATAATTTATATAATTTTAGAAATTCATACTCTTCAATTAATTTTATAGGTGAATATTATATTTTATTGTTTTCATAAATGAATTTATTTTAATTAAAACTTTTAATTTATTTGTTTTAACTCAAATTAAATATTTAGTGTCAAAATATACAATAATGATGTTTTATGTAAATAATATATTATTAAATTATAAAAAAAACTAAGAATCGTTAAGTAAGAAAAAGGGTTTTTGATATGGTTGAAAATTTCCAATATTGGCCATTTATTATTAAATTATCACTTTTATGTAAAAAGTAAAACCATTTATTTTTGAAAATATTAAAACCTTCATTAAAATTAAAATTAGTTAACTGAGTGTTAATCAAAATGACAGGGTTTAAAATTACACAAAAATATGCCAAAATTTTAGTTCAGGATGAAATTGTGACCCTAAAAACATTATCTTCAAATGAAATTGTTTTGGGGGTTTTTGGATTGAGAATGTATTTACTATAATTTAATCATTTGAGAAATTATGAAAGTTCTTATAACATAAATTATAAAAGGTCACATCCGCCCTCACATTTTAACACCACATTGTACCTTCTAGATCTATTAGAAACTATCAATTTCAATTAAAAACTCCCGTAGACACATTTTTCTGGTTCGAGTATACCATGAATATCAACTATATATCCTTTTAGAGGTGATCTAAAGGATTCATTTCAAATATGAAGTAACCCCTTAATCGATCACATTATTTTATACTCTAATTTACCTCCTATAAATTTATGTTACATATCATAAAATAATAAATTTTGAAACTAACTATAATTAAATTTTTTCATGAAATTTAAAACATCGTTGTAGACATTCCTTCCCATCAAATGATAAGTGAAATTATTGTCTGTTCGTACATATGGAATATAATCTCTACATAGTGATAAGTTATTTTTTTCATAATTTTTTTTATAATGGTATTATTATGGGATTAATTTTTATATATTATATAAATTACATTATTATAATTTTTTAAATATAATATAACATTTACATATATACCATCCAATCCATTGGGATATGATAACGTCATATCTTCGTAAGTGTGGACTACCACCTCATGAAGTGATGAGATTTATTTTTCATTAATGTTTTACATGGATATTAATGAGTAATAATTTAATTAATATATTTGATTTATAAGATATATTAATTATCTATGAAATATGAATAATTTTATACCTTTATTTTTTTCTCATTCTTCAAAAATTGAATACAATATTCATGTCTATCTATTGCTTACCATCTCTACGAATGGTGTAATTTATTTGTAAATTATCTATATTTTATGCATTAATATATATTATATTTATATACTGATTTAAATTATATATATGATAAAACAAGCTAAATTTATAAAAATATAAATTAATGATCAGAAATATTAATGATAAACGAAATAGGTTTCACTCTAACATAACATTTTTAGAAATAAATTACTTATAATAGTGGGTGTTTATATGATATAAAGTAATAATATATAATATTATATGTTTAATAATGACTCTATTATATAAATATAATAAATTAAAATTTATTATATGGATGTTAGAATACTTTTTAAACTAGGTGAAATCGAGGTAAGTGTTTCATTCCACAATCTAATGAATATTCATGATTGTTTATTTTTAAGTCCCCTTTGGATATTATTTTTCATTCATATCCATGTTATCTAATAAATTTTTATATAAGGTATTTATCATGGTCAAATTATTTTTAAAATCCATTTTTACACGTGTTTGACTTTTCACAAAATGGTTATAAATGGATCTTCTTTTCATTTTCCAAACAAGTTACATTATCAGTTTTCTAAAAAAAATATTGAACGAATGTTTTAATATTCTATGAACATATTTTACTACCATAAGGACTATTTTTTTCATATAATATTCCTTTAAAATTTTAAATGGTTTATTTTAATGTAATTCTTTTCCATTATTATTATGTATCTTTTTAAAAGATATTTTATTTCAAAAAGGAATGATTATTTTACTTAATAATTATTCCAATTGACCATTAAAAAAATCATCTAAGATAAAATCCTTTGATATTATATATGAATGGCTGGGTATATGATCCAAAGAAAACATCATTATTTTTTATATGGTTGGTTTATTTTTAGGATGTAATACTCAATTGTTTTTGTAACCCAATCTTTTTATATGGGTTATGCTATAATGACATATTTATGAAATAAATTATCTTCATTGTTTCAAAAATGATTAATTACTTATGATATTATGGAAAACATATATATAATTTTAACTATTTTATGGTAGGGGACTATATCTACCTCTATTTAATAATGTAAATTTTGATATCTTATGAAATAAACATGACGTCAATGGGGATTGAACCCAGTTCAATAAGTATATTTTTCCACTATGTTTATCTTCTGAGTGAACCTTAACTATACCAAAGTTCTTGGGAGTGAAAACATTACACTATATCATTATTAGAGAATATCCTTGGAAATTGTGGTAATAATTTTCTACTCTTATATATATGCCACAATTCCATGTCTTATGTTAATATTATGCACTTATGGACCCTGTTATTTTTTAATTTGTGATTCATTTTATATTAAATACCAAGATTTTTGTCATGAATAAAAAACATGATCTATAAAATTAATGTTATCGTTTTAAAAGTATGGTTTCATGTTTTTATAATACCTTTCTCATATTATGCTTATATTACAATGAATATCTATATTTTTTACCCTTACTGAGCATCTAATATAACCCTATATTATGATTCCATTCCCCATGTTTTGAAGAAATGTATTATGTATTATATTTATAAGAATATTTGTAGTTATGAATACATAATTTGGAGATAATGTACATATTTTATGAATTAGTTTTTTTAGGTTTTCTAGTTTCTGAATACACAAGACTTGGATGATTCTAGCAAGGATCAAAATGTAATGTAAGAGATTTTCAACTATTAATATGTAATATATTTTTTATAAAATGTATGGGTTTCTATTTACTTTACATGATATATAATTATTGATTTTTTATCTTGGATAATTAAATCTAGAGAGTTCAGCAACATTTTTTACTTTCCTTGATTTAATCAAAATATATGATCTTTAATTCTCCTTCAGCTACTGTAGTGACGAACTACTACAAACATCACACATAGTCCATCCTTCCATAAGTGAGAAAAATAAAAATCTATATATATATATATATATGATTGTAAAAAAAACGGTTTTATAAATATCCAAGGTTATGAAAAATATTTAACTTCCCAACATATTTTAGGTATTGTATACTTTTTCTTCAAAAACAAATAAATTAAATAAAACATTCTATAGTGTTTTTATTGTTTTCTTATAAGTCATGAACTATTTTAATAATATAAAAATTAATATAAGAATACATATAAATCCAATTATTGAGTAATTTTTACTAGTAGTTCAATAAATTAGGATCCCAAAGGTATAAGATCAAGTAATCATGGCACCCTATATTTCAATCATTATTTTATATTAAATAAAACTAAATGAAATGCATTTAATCAGAAAATATGTGTATTTATATGTTTTATGAAAAAAATTATTCAAATAATAGGGGAATTTATATTTAAAATACCAATAAATTGGATTTTTGACTTTATAAATCTTAATGATATAATTTAGGAGTGATAAATGTTTCTTCATTAATTGTCTATTTTTCTATGAAATGTTGTTCTTAGTGATATTATTGATTGTATCATTATAAAACCATTTATATTATGAAATCAATCTTTTTCAAACATTTTTTATACAAAAATATGTCATTTTATTTCTTGATATATCATCACATGGTAAGATAATTTGTCAAATGATTAATTTTCAATTGAATGAATAATTATGTGAAGAATTCCTTGTTTTGATCTTATAATAATATTTTATAATATGTTTATCTCAATTTTGATAAATTACACCACTCTAAATACTTTACCTAATTATGAGTACTAGATATCTGGCAATTTAATTCCATAAAAAATTAAATTAAACCAAAATATTACAATATAAAGAGTTGAGTGATGAAATGTGAATAAAATGTTATATCTAGGTTGGGAGGATATGGTTTGAATTATGATTATTCTCATGTGAGTGGGTCTTGAAATGTTATTTCGGAGTATGTAAAATAATTTTTTTGGGACATAACCAATTACAAAGAAATGATTAAATTCACGTGAAAATAATAAATAAATAATGTAAATATAAGCTTGAAATGGTTGGACCACATGCACACACAAACACACATAGAGAATTTTTGGAAGACCAAAACATAACTTGTTTCACCATGATTAATGTTATCAATCTCATATAATTATATTTTGATTTAATTTATGGAAAAATGAATTCATAATTTATTGAAATTATCTTGTTTATGAGATTCTTACAATGTATATATTTCAATCATGTATGAATAAATCATGATATATATAACTTATCGAAATTTTTTTGTATAATCCATAACATTTTACATTATCCAACAGTGATAATGTGTATGTGTGGAGGAGTTGATAAACAACATATTTACTGATTATTTTTAAAAAATTATTAATATAATTTCACCACATTGTGTTAAATAAATATTTATTTAATGAAAATATTATATTAAATCATGTATTTTAAAAATGGTTGAATATTCAATTTTTAATCATCAAATTAATATTTGGTATTCTGGTATATATAATTTTATATTAATAACTTTGACATTAATTCATTAGGAAATTATTCCACATCATATGGGATAGAATGTTCATTTGGACCAACCTTACTAGGTATCTCATTTTTTGGTTAAAAATATTCCAGTAAATAAAATATATACTAGAAACCCTTAAAAGGATACAAATTTTCCATTAGGGTTCATATCATAATCCATTAAGATATGATTATATTAAAGTTTAGGTATTAGATAGAAGATGATATTACTCATAACATATCCTTATTTAGGGATAGTTGGTTCACAAGTATTGGATCTCAACATGCTAGTGAAATTGTTATTAAAATATTTGGTTGCATTTACCATTCACATTTACAACCTATTATATCACTATCATCTCCTCCACTCCATAAATTTTTATTATTTTATAATTTAAAGTGTATTGTAAATTAATTAAAATATTAATAGATATAATATGTTGTAAAAATATATTTTTGTAATTATTTTATGAAATACACTAGTTGATGCATGGATTCCATCTATGACACACTATTATCATTCTTCTTCATGTTCCAGTATTAATTTCTACTAATAAAATTATCTACTATTTTTTTATTCTCAATTTATATTCCAATTTAATTTAATTAATTAGTTTAGGTAACAAGAGTTTAAATATGATTGGTTTAAACTCTTCCTAGAAATTATCATAGTCATTTCATTTCAAAAATAAATATCCACCCAAGGAGGAGTGTCTTTTCATAGTAATATTTATAATTATTATAATATTTATTTTTTTGTTTTAAATTAATTTTATTAATATAAATAATATTAATACTATCAATGAAATGTGTTCTAAATTTACAAAAAAACTGATGTGATTAGAATTTTACACTGGAGGTTGAGAATGTGCGAGTCATAATAGTGGAGTATTAATCTTCAAAACAAAATTTTGAGTTGTTATTTATTAGAGGTCACATATATTCAATACTCAAATTATCAAAATTTACAATAAAATTATGATATATAATTCACTAATGACCCTAAAATTTCCATGGAATTTTATAAAACCCAGGGAACTTCAATTCCATTTTATCTTTTTGGAAATAGTAAATCCTTATAGGATTTAAGTGTTAAAAAAATATTACATCTTAATTAATTGACTGTAATAACTTATTTAGGTAATATGTAAAGTTAAAATTATTAATCCTTATAAAATTATTTTCCAACAAAACTATTTTTCATTATATTTTTTCAAATACATTTCAAACAAAATTAAATTACAATCATCTTCAAATAGACTTCATTTTGTTCTATAAACATCCAACATTCCCCTTTACTATTTAGTAGATTATTAATTTTATTTTATCTAATTATTTATCTTCTAATTTGTTTTATCTATTTCCTCCTTGATATAATGATATTTTTCAGCCACTCTATTTCACCAAGTTACTCAAAATACTAATAATTTTAGGGCACCCATGATAAAAATATTGATATATATAATTAATAAGGTAGAATACTTGTGTCACTAAACAATATTATTGATAGAAAATTATTGAACTTCTAGATATGAACACATTGATACACCATACATATTTAATTTAGAAATATATTTAAATTTCAATCATAAGTATGAGATATCAACATTTGTAAATACGGAAGAGTCAAATACTTACTTGAATTATTCATTAATAATATATTATTCTAATTACCCATAGGTTTCTATCTTCACCTTAAATATATTTAACTTTTGTTTATGAAAAATAAATCTAGTTATATAAATCATGATAAGTATTAACAACAATATAAAATTATAAGTATCATTACACATGTTTACATATAGTAATATCAACTAGAACACAAACATGTAGATTTCCAATTTATGGGAATATTATCAAAATCTATCTACTTTAATATTATCAAGTGATAATTTAATGACATAATTAATAACTATATACATATATTAAGAACCATAAAACCATATATTTCATGTTTCCTACCATAGAATGTGATATGACCATATATTTAATATTTAAGAATATTTTCAAAGAACTTCAAGGTTCTGTTCATAGTGGGGAACTATTAAAAACATTCATTGCGATTGATACTCTAGTACATTATAAAACTAATGTTAAAAAAATAAAAATGAGTATGTTATAATATTTTTTTTAATATTCTAGATACTGAATATAATTCTAATATAAATTACATGATAGTTTTCTCTTGTAAACCAACTTAAATAACTCATGTTATGTCCTTCTCGATGATCACCCACCACACATGTGTCTTTCCGAAACCATGAGTTTCTAAACATGATTTCTCCCTTATAGACCCGAAATATAGGTTCTATATGAAGAAGATATATATATATAACTAATATTTCCCTACCAGCATACTGTAATACTAGAAGTACAAATCAATACACATGCCTTTGTTCAACCGTCATGGGGGTGCCTACATAACAACCTAGTCTAACTATATATAATGAGACAAAAATGAAATATGGTGAAGAAAAATTCATATTTTCATTTATATATTATATAAATGAACATAGTGACAATCACTCTTAGAAGGCCCTATCACTACAGAATCTAGATCTTTTACAGAAAACCAATGTCCTATATACATTCTTGCATTAAGGGAATTTATAGCTATCATGATAGATTTACTCAATATATATTCAATATAAAATTCTATATGATAAAATATCATGTCTTGCATTACTAGAATACCATTAAAACGTTATTTAATAAAAAAATATATTTTTTATTTATACTTTAAAAAGAAAAACAATTCTTAATGAGTGAAATCAATCACATACAAGTACATAAATGTCATTTAAATCCAACATAGTAAATACAATTCGTGTAAATTAGCATCTTAATAAAAGAAGAAGTGTCAAAATAGATAAATTATAATATCTATAATCAAATAATATTTAGTAAATCCTCTCAAAAATAATACTAAAAACCAATTACCACTGCCACATACCCCTCGTAACATGTAATTCCCATAAGAAAAAGTTGTTCATGATGTACCCATACAAAGTCTATTATAAAATATAACACATCCATATTAAATTTCTAAAATATCCACAAATATTATAATAAATTAAATTATACTATAATTCAATTTTTTATACCCCTAAGAATACTCATTTATATCGAAGGGCGATGTGGCCTCAACTATGCCACACCGTATAATTGATGCTACCGACTAGTAATGAGAGACTTAATCATTCAATAGTGTGATTATTATGAAACAATGTATATAACTAGCCATCTTACTAAAAAAAAGATGAAGAAAAAAAGTAATAAATAAAATCATGAAATAAAAAAATTAATGTGGAATTATACAATCATACCACTCTCACCTCCTATCACGTCGATCAGAAATACAAAATAAATAAATAACAAATGCATAATAAGATTTACTAATATTTATTAGTCACAACTAATATAACCTCTAAAACCTATAAAATATCCCATGCCTCATCCATTTTAGAACCTATTCTCATTCATGAATGTATAAATAAGGCCATCATGCACACTCCGTCACCTATGTAGGATATGATAAATACATCTCAATATAGTCTCTATAAGTTCAACTAGTTTACAACACCATATATATGTATGCAATATATATATATATATATATATATATATTCCCACACATGTTCCTCATGAACCGGTGTGCTATCCAAGACACCATGTTTTCATGAACATTGGTTAATCAAGTGTTAAGTACAAAAATATTACATGTTAACACACCTTCTTCTTCCCCATGCCAGAATCTAGTATCCTAATGTAATCAAATATGAAACCCAGAACATACCTAAAGACATAGATTAGGGAATATCACAATGTCCTATACCACAACCATATTGTACATGTGAGGGTCTTGAATCCTATTACAAGATAATATCTTACCACTAAACAAAGTTCATCCATCGGGATCCAACATGGACATTATCACTCACGATTGGTCCCATCATTTTTGTGTCATGAAATTCCTCAACTGGAAAGAGATTTTCACCCAATATAATATAGTATTATGACTACTAAATTATTTATCATACATGGGAATGATGTCATGAATATTCCACTTGTTTCTCACTTAGGTAAATTTCCATCTGCAACCACTACCTTATCAATCCAGTTATGAATTAGCATGAAATCACCACCACTACCTTTCGACTCAATATATGGTTTAATTAATAAATTATTACTTAAGGTTATAATTTCTGTATTCTACTACACAATCATTGATGGTTGGTATTATATTATATAACAACTACTACCATATCACTGAACGTAGGTTTTTGTCAAAACCTAATCACTCATAGTGAGGCGAGGCCTTGAGATTAGTCATTAAACACTCTATGAACAATCACATATCACATGAATGGATGAAAAAAGAGTGTGACACATCTCATCTCATGAGCTCAATATATTTATAACATATATTCAGTAACTCGAGATACATCCCCTAATAAGGATGAATTCATAATAGACCATGTATCTTTATACCATTATCTCCTCAAACAATCTCAGAAAAATAGGTCAAAAAATAGTTTCCTCCAATATTTTAATCTCCCCAGTAGTGATGTGTAATATTATAAGAGCCTAATAATAAAAAATTACAATATCATATTTTTTTAATAAATTATTCAATTTTGTACATTTGGATGATCTTTACAGTTGATATTATCAAATAATTATGATATAAGCCTTACATAGAAAATCCATATATTATAGTAGAAATATCAAATTTGTATTGATTTTATTCAAATTTAAAAAAAAGTAACATGTTTTATTCCCATGGAAAATCATCAATAACTTAAAAATGACATCTTATTTTTTTTAACCATTCTTAATCCCTATGAAAAACATTATCCTCTTTTGGATGAGCATAAAAATATCAGTATGAAACATAAATGTATGAATATTTTAGTCTAGTGAAGAAAATTATATCACATGAAATTTATATATTTATGACAATATTATTTTAGGATATGAAATCAATCATATCCATAATAAAACCACTCACTGTTTTCTCAAAATAAAAAATTAAAACCCATATCCTGCAAATAGAAACTTTTTAGGAAACGTAGATCATTATGTTCATATCCCATGATATAAATAACTATATCCTTGTCAAATACATAATATAAGTCTCTTTGGTTCACTGTATACTTTCCATTGAAGGAAAATAACATTAGACATTGAATTGGAGAGCTATATCAAGATATTCAATCATATAATTTGTATTTATATCACCTATCATATATGTACTATTGGTTTTTCCAACTTGTACAAGTTGTATTAAGATTACCGTAATTATATATATTAACCAGTTAACATATTATGCATCAATCATTTATTCATTCACCTATTTTTAAAAAACTCATAAATATCATTTAAACTCATATAAAAAACATTGTTAGATATCCAAATACCTTTTTTTATTAACACATTTTCAAAACCAAAATAGTTAGAATAAAGGGAAGAAGTATTTTTATTTGATGAAATTATAGTTGATTGTTAGGGATGAAAAAAATCAAATAAAGGTTATAGTGTTAGAAAAATCCATTTATTTTATATATGTTAAAATATAAATTTTCTTTTTTCTTCTTTTATAAATATTCAAAACATTCCATATGAAATGAAAAAATAAGATTCATTCAGAAAACTTTTCCAATACATTTTAGAGACATAAAATTTCCATAATAATTAAATTATATCCATATAATCACATCACTAAAATAGATTTATGAATATTTACATTGTTTAAAAACATTAAAATATATATTTAAAACATTTTAAATTATGTTTGAAGGTGAAGCATTATTTACATGATGTCTGATATGTCACAAACATTTTTTATATTTCTAAATAATAATAAAATTTTAATTATTTAATAGATTAAGTAAACTTTTGATGTATGTTCAACTATTATTATCCCTTTTATGTAATTTATTACAATGTTTTATTTAGTTACAAAATCTAGATTGTTATCTTATATAATTTTGGGATGATCGGTTTATAATTCCAAAATAGCTTTCTTAAGTATTATATGGTCAAAGGGTTCAGTATTACATAATCTCTAGAATTATTGTAATGAAATAATAATAACTTATAAATAATAAAAATAATTTTATTATTATCCAACAAGTCCATACATGAGAAATTAATCACATCACTATGTGAGGTGGTAATAAACACGTACACATGAACAACATTTTCATTTTGTTATGGATTAAAGGGTAATAAAAATAATTATATAGTTTCTTTATAGTATAATAATATGGTTATGAATATCACATATATACATTAAATACATCATTATTAATATTTAAGAGTGGAAATGATGGAAAACGAAACACCTCACTTCATAGAGGTCATAATAACCACATATACATGGGCGATGTTTTCATTTCCAATAGGATGTAAGTAGATATGAAAAGGTTTATACAATAATAATAAAACAATATTAAATAAGTTAGAGTGATTATATTATATTATCATAGATGAAGAACTTTTGAAGGAGGTGAAATAATAAATAAATTTGATAGACGGCACTTATGATTTATACGTAATTCTCTTATAACCTCTATGGATAATAGATTAAAACATATAGGTTTGGCCTTCTGGGGATACCATGTCCTTTAAAATTTGTGGAGAAATTGTTTTGATAGTCTTGGTAATGTTTTTTTTAATTTTTTTTGATAAAAATGTATAAAGAAGATATGAAGGGAGGATCCCTTTTAGAAGTGAGGAAAGGGGAAATCTTGGAATTATATAAATTATTATATTAATATAAATTAATAGTCATAGAAAAATGTATCCAAATTGATATATTTATAATAAAGGATGATCATAAGTCAAAATAATTTCATAAAATATATTTTTTACATGTTCAGATATTGTTTTCACCATTGAAATATTATTTCAACACCAATTAACTCTTTTGGAGTAGGGGTTCTAGGATTACTCAACCCATATTTGTGTAGGAATACAAGGTGACCATATGGCATCCCCTAGACTAGAGAATTTTCATCCCCATAATTCTAGAAAAAAATCATTTACCTAGATCAGTGGTCATAGCTTCCAATTGGTTGATCTGAAAAATGTAAGCATCATCTTGGTTTTTCCATGGGTCGGTCGCAACCATAGTGTGTTCATCCTATTTAGAATGAATCTACTTTCCCTTTCCCTAGTAATTGTTGAAGTCCAGGTAGTAGGATTTACAAGAGGAAAAGGGAGACAGGTCACCTAGGAGTACCCCTGCTCAACGATTAAGGGTGTACATAAAGAAATAGTGAAACGATGAAGGGACCATCGTATGCAGGTGAAACCATAGCCTACCCATCAACACGTTGTAGGCGGTGTCATGGGAGAAAAACATGAATTCGTTTATGGGTACATGGCCACCCAATTGGGTCTTTAGGTGGGTCCTTCCAACCAGTTTATGTTTATTCTTATCATTACCTTGAATTTTTAGGTTAAAGGTACTCAGATCATCCCCAGAAAACCCCATTTTTTTATTTATCTGGGTCTAGATTAGGTTGATCCCAAATCCTGTGTTGACAAAACAATGACGATCCTTCACACTGTTGATGTGGATAGTGATGTATAGTGGGTATGTGTGCCTTTATATGGGACAACCTTCATTTTCTCCATAGAAAGTGATAATGTACTAACATTAAGCATGCTCGACTACCTCATCATGGAAGGCTTATGCAGCTGCTAACTTCATCTCAAACTGGAGGGGGCTTCTTAATGACTTAGTGATGGCTTCACACATATCCCATCATAGGTGGAGAGCCTCTAGAATAGAGATCCTCACATGATGTAACGTTTCGATTCCGGGAGTTTCCCAGAGGTTCCCTATATCCGGTTTGTCACATGGCCTCAATAAAATTACCCCAAATGCTAGAGGCTGCTAAATAGTAGCAAGGGACATGGGTGTGATAGTGGGAGAAACTATTCCATGATTGGTAGAGTTACATAGAGGATATATATAGATAACAATAGTGGAAGCAAAGAAACATTAAATAAGTAAAATACAAAAGTAATAAACAACTTTTCAAAAATATATAAATGATTCAAGATACACATGTCTAGGAAAGCACCAAATAATTCACAATGCTGAAATATAGTTCAAAACCAAAGTACAAAAGAAAATCAAGTAAATAGCTCCACAACATTGCAAGCCTTAGCTTGTTCCCATGCTCCCCAACTCCACAACCATCATGTACCTATATTAGAAAGGTTCTTTTCCTTATCTAGGACTGCAAAAATATAATCTGTTTGGGCCCAAAAACATGAACCAAATAGTGTAAGAGACGAATCCCAGTAGGTAACCACTGAAATATCTATGCCTAATATTCATTGAATATATATGGTAGGCAATATGAAAAATGAATTAATAAACAAGGAAGTAGTCAAAGTAAAATATCCTACGGTTTAAATTAAATTAATTTTCATTTATTCGTTAATAAAAAAACAATAATAATAACCCTCTGGGATGTACTCACCGCCTAAGCCCTCTGGTTCAACCAATCAATCACAAGAAACCCTCTAGGAAGCACTCACAGTCTAACCCCTCTAGTTTATCATTTTTAAAGACTCTCTAAAGAAGCACTCACCATCAATTCCCTTGTTGTATAATATTAGTAACTACAGACAGTATAGGGAATCACTCAATGTCCAATTCCCACTATTGTCTCGTAATGAGGAAACTACAAACACCCTGATGGAGCACAAAGTCCATCCCCCCCTATGGTCTAGAAATGAAGAAGTAAACAGTCACTCTGGAGAATCCCTCACCATCCATTATCCATATGGTCTACTACACTAGGTTCCCATAGCCCTGTGTAAAACAAACGTGCACAAACAATATATGGAAGCCAATGTAAACCTCAAGATCTACTTGGCTAACCAGTCCACCATATCTCACAACATGTTAGATAAATTCACTCCATCCTATCAATAGTAGGAATGGAATATAAAGCATCATAATAGGAAAAGTGAGACCAAACAGTCAATAACATCAAGCATGGGAAAACACTTACATATCAAGGAAAATAACCCTATTCACAATCATACAACCTCTTCTTAAGAACACAAGCCATAGTAGGCAATAACAGTTCCAAAAACCATAAACACACAATACTTCGAACAAGGGTATTGGGTAATTTTTCACATATAACTCCATGAATAACTACAAAAAGGCACACAACACCTAGCTCGACATGTTATGAACAATATACGTGAACCTTAGGCCTTAAATCACCCCATAATATCATATATCTAAAAAACCCCAAAAAAGTTCAAGCATGAATATCTCGTGAAAGAGGGTAAATCAGGAAACGAGTCTCTAGAAGAAGGAAGAGAATACCATAGTGATTCCAAAGAAATCAATAGCGGTCGATTCAGAGAATGGGTGAGGATTTGAGGGCTTGGTGTTGATTCGCAGACGTAGATGCTTCTAGACGAGACAAGTCAAGAAGAAGTGTGTTCTGCTAATTATATACGACCCCAATTTTTTTAATTAAATAAAAATAAAGTACATGAAATGTCCTTTAAAAGTAAACAGAGTTTACATGCATTTACCGAGCCCCACACTAGGTAGTGTCTAGGTCTCCCCCATGGATTTGTGTTCAGCCTTTACATGATCAGCATAGGGCTACCCGCAATAACTGACTATAGGGAACATACTTATAAGTACATGTCATGTAATTCGAAAATTTCTAGAAACTCCTCTCTTTCTCAAAAAAAGGAGAAAACTAGATTCATACCTGAAAAAAAGATTTGGGTTCTTACCAACTTCCCTCCTTAAATAAATTCAAGGCCAAATTTCCTTAGCAAGGTGACATTTAAGGAGAATTCTCAAACAACTCCTGCCACTGCGATCGTACATCGGCCTCCCTCTCCAAAGTCTCATATGGTACTCAATCGTGCTTTAATATCACTCATACTAGAGGAATAGACCATCCATGGGGAACCTTCACAGTATGATCAACAATCTAGATAGGATTCTCCTCGAATGATGCGTCCACCTAGAGCTCAACCTCCTCTGGTTGAAAAACAAGAGACAAGTCTAATATGTAATGTTGTAGCTGAGAAAAATGGAAGATGTCGTGCATAGAAAGATTCCTCTAAGGTAACTATAGACAATAGGCAACCGGCCCAACCCTATCATAAACCTCAAACGGCCCGACCTATCTCGGCGAAAGATTTCCTTATCTCCTAATACTCCTATATCCCAACCTCGGTGTAGAAAAACCTGATCTCCAACCTCAAACTCACGAGGTCATATCCATCGATCGACATAAGACTGTTCTCGTGACTATGTTCTATCCATCCTATACCAAATCAACTCCACCTATTTTGTGGTCTCTTGAAAAAGACGATGTCCTAGCATAGCTGCCTTTCCTGCCTCCAGCCAACATAAGGGTGATCAGCATGACCAACCGTACAAAGCCTCATAAGGTCCCATCTTAATAGTTGAATGAAAATTATTATTGTAGGAAAACTCCATAAGAGGTATGTATATCTCCCAAGAACCTCAAAATTGTAAAACACATGCTCGATGAATGTCCTACATCACCTGAATCTTATTCTCGGACAGGCCTTCTATCTAGGGGTGGAATGTTTTACAAATATTTAACTATGTACCGAAAGCCTTATGTAATACCTGCTAGACCAGAGAAGTAAAACGAGCATCCCAATCTGAAACAATGGAGTGTGGAACTCCATGTAAACATACAATCTCTCAAATGAAAAACCTTCATGATCATCAACATTGATAGTATCCTCTAATGGTAATAATTGAGAAACCATCGTGAGTTTTTCAATGACAACCCGAACTACATCATTCCCTCAAGGTGACCTTGACAAACCTGTCATGAAGTGAATCACGACATCATTCCACTTCCACTCTGGAATGGGTATCAGTTGTAAAAGTCCTATTGGTCGATGATGCTCCACCTTCATCTACCGATAGGTTGAACACATCATGAAAAAACAAGAAACATATCCCTTCATACCTGGCCACCAATACAAATGGTGAAGATCTCAATACATCTTGGTGACACCAAGATGAGATACCCAAACTAAGGAATGAAAGTCCCACATCAGCTCCTTAGGTATGTATGATGATACCCACAAGCGCCCTTGAAACATAAAGATCTCACCCTCACATACTGTCCATCCAGGAATAGCGTCCTCTCTGGACACACTCTCCCATAGGACAAAGCCTTCAGAATCTAATAGATGCCTCATTCACACTCAATCGAGTAGAGTAGAGGTAACATCCATATAATAAAGAAATGTATGCCCCTATCTATCGTGCACATCGAAATGCATATCAAAGAATAGGGCCAAAAGTTTCCACTCAATTCTGTCCTCCTAAACTACCTGTATCTGAGTCCTCTTGCTCAACACATCATCTACTGTTTAGCCTTTCCCCGACGTGTAGGAAAGATCAATGTCAAAGGACTGAAGGTACTCAACCCACTATCGTTGTCTCGGATTCACATCGTGCTGATTGAAGATATACAAGAGACTTTTGTGATCAGTGAAAACCACAAAATTTTCTGCCAATAGATAATGTCTCCAACAGCATAAAGCATGAGAACCTACATCCCACATGAGATCCTGTGTCAGGTAATTCTTCTCAAGTGGCCTCAACTTCCGAGACATGTACATAAAAAATATTTTTCCTGCATAATCACTACACCCAGCCCAATACCTGATGCATCATAGTACACAATATATCTCATGACCATCAATATAAAAACTAGAATTAGTGCTAAAGTCGACCCCCCTTTCAACTCTTAAAAGGTTGACTTGCAAGAATATGACAACAATTACTTCATCTCCTTCGTATTCCGGAACATATGTGGTGCTACTAAGCACGAGAAGACCTGTATGAAATGCCTTTAGTAACCAGCCCACCATATAAAACTATGCACCTCAAGGACATTCTTTGGCTACTCCCAAGAAATTACTTATCTCTTGTTCATTGGGTCTAGTGATACTCATGTTTCAAAGATTACATGACTGTAGATGCCGATAAACACTCAAGTGATAAATAAGGTTTCGAAACGACCAAGAGATGTCATATTCGGATCCAAAAACCCGATCCGGGGGGGGGGGGGGGGAGGGGTTGCATGAAAAAGATTCATAAGTGCATGGAAAAATATTCCCCACACGGAAAGCATTGGGATTAACGAGAGTTCTCTGGCGGGGGCGCACAATATTTCACACCCCACCCCGTGCGGTTGACATTTTTTGTTGCCTCCCTTGTGCATGCAATTATTTCACACCAACCTTTTTTTCGCACCCAATAATGCTTATAAATAGAAGGCAACCCCATCGACATCCAAGATGATGAATCTGAATTGGCTCTCGTGCACGAAATTCTCCATTCATGCATGCAAAGATGGATTTCATGTATGGTTCATTTCATGCCAAGTTTCCCCAAGGTCCACCTTTGAGCGAGATCCCCATGGTTTATGACTGAATTCCAATCCCTTTGGGGTCCACCCCTTGGTCGCAATCCCTTCTACTTGCGCGCAGGCTGGAAAATTGTGTGCAATCCCCTTCAATTGCACACACCCCAGTCATTGCACGCAATCCCATTCAATTGCGCACAACCCAATCATTGCATGAAATTCGAACTCCTTGCGCACAATACTTTCTATTTGCGCACAAATACTAGGCTCCATTTACATGCAATCTTCACTGATTTTGCATCAGCCCAATGTTTTTCACGTCGGGCTACTTATTTCACGTGCAATCCTTAAACGTTTTGTGAGACCCTCCAGGACCCCTCACTCTGGTGCTTCCCGACTACCTATTCACTTGTGTTCCCCATGCTCCTTAGGGAATAACTTCATGCTAGTGTCAGATTCACTTCGTATGGATGCCATTCATGGGTGTCTCTCATGCCTCGGGCATCCACATCATACATCGTTTTTCTGTATGACCATCTTGGCTCATACGAAGTAACATCAATGTCCCTTGGATAATTCTTCCCATTTCGTTGCTTTTCCTCATTATTCTTCGCATAGGAACTCTAACGGCTATTGATTCTTCTCATAGCCACGCTAACATTGACCCCCAGATGGTCGGTCCATGACACCCCCTCACCACGACCTTGCTGATGCATTCCCTTGCACAAGGAGCATAGGATACCGGTTATGTATGTCCTAGGGGTGCGGAGTGAACCCGCCTCGTCTGAGCTGCAAGACAATAAACCGCCAAGCTCCGTCATCCTCAGCACATGATGTTAAACTGTGACCTGGCCCCATACCTCGCACATAGGGTCCCACCTCCTTGAACATTGTCCACTCCCACTCGTCTCCATGGGTATGGGATCACCCCTCACAGGGGTTGATATCCTCTTTATTGGAGTGGCGTTTGTCCGCGTGACAGGGCAACCACCTTGGTGTAAGGCCCTAGATATTTTTAGTATGAGGAACCATCCATACTCATTCTTTCTTCTTCAGTCCCCCAAGGCCTACATAGGGCATGATATGGAATGGGGATCCTCCTTTCTTCGGTCCCTAGTCCCTCTCTTGCTGCGCTTTTTTTCCTCGGGCCTCCATTGTGGAGTAAGTCCCAACCCCTCTAGGAAGCTAACCATGCATAATCCCCTATTTCCTCTTTGGGCTGCTCCACACGTAAGCCCCACCCCACTGCCCATGGATACACCATTCGTGATGTGATTGTCAGGTATCTACTATCTCTTGTTTCTCACACCGAGCGTGACTCACGTGAGCTTAGAGTGAGCACTGACCATGACACATTAACACCATGGGTCGCTTCAGAGTGTAAGCCCCAACCCATTCCAAACTACGAGTAATTTGATCCATTATAACGCATGGTATGTAGGAAGCCTCCATGATGTTCAATCCCACCACCCGGTCATTCCGACCATCTTCACGTCATCTCACAAACACCTTGGGCCACCTAAGAGTGTAAGCCCAAACCCATCCCGCACTATGAGGACTTTGATCTATGTCAAGGCATGGTACATAGGAAGCCTCCACAAGTATCAAGCCCACCACCTAGTCGTTCTAACCATATTCACATTGGATCACCAACACCTTGGTCCACCTCAGAGTGTAGGCCCCAACCCATTTTGAACAACGAGGACATTGATCCATGTCAAGGAATGTTACGTTGGAAGCCACCATGAGGTTCAAGCCCACCACCTGGTTGTTCTGACCATCTTCACGTCAGTTCACCAACCCCTAGGGCCGCCTCGAAGTGTAAACTCCAACCCACCCTGAACTATAGGTAATTTGATCCATGTCATGTCTTGGTATATAGGAATCCTCCACGAGGTTCAGAAACACCACCCGGTCAGTCCGACCATCTTCATGTCGGTTCACCAACACATTGGGCCGCCTCAGAGTCTAAGCCCCAACCTATCCCAAACTATGAGGACTTTGATCCATGTCAATGCATCATATGTAGGAAGCCTCCATGAGGTTCATGCCCCAACAACACCTTGGGCCCCCTCAGAGTGTAAGACCCAACCCATCCCAAACTATGAGGACATTGATCCATGTCAAGGAATTGTACGTAGGAATCCTCCATGAAGTTCAAGCCCACCACACGGCCATTCCTTCCCCCTTCACATCAGCTTCTCCCCGTACCACATGACAATAAACTGCATCCCCCATCTCGAATTATGCAGACTTTGATTCCCCACCATGGGGATACGTAGAAATCCTCCATGAGGTTTGATCCCATCACTCTTGTCTCATCCTAATCTATCCCTCGAGCATATGTGACTCGGAAAGATCATGCCCAACCCAGAGGTTCCACTCCTTCTGGGTCCCTTCCATGCGTCCATTATCATGGGTTTCCACCTTAGGTGTCCGGTCATCTAATCGAACTACACAGACTTTGATTCCCTACCTCGGGGATACGTAGGAGGTCACTACGAGGCTCAAGCACAACTTCACCGTCGCTCTTGCTGTAACGACCCAATCTTTTTGAGTAGTATATTAACATAATCTTAATGATTTAATAAGATGTTAATGGTTAATGCAGAAAGAGGTGTCGATGGATTCATCTAATAGACTTGACCCTTATGAAGCCCACTTATAAGAGCTTGAGAAGGAGGTAGCATTTGTGGGCTTCGCTTTGGACCAAGCCCAAGCCGAACTTCAGCGTGTCAAGCTTGAACGGAAACGCCTATGGGAGAAGTTAAAGTTAGTAGAGATTACTACTAGGGAAATGTTATCTGAGAATCCCTCAGATTCTCTCAACATAGCACACCTTACACTTAGGTCTTATGCCGGTGTTATAAGGGGCTATGTGACGAGACCCTAGCTTCCTTGTGTAATCCTTTCGGGTGAATAAATTGAGATTTCTTCCTTTAGTGATGTTTGTGAAATTTCAAATGTCTAGATAATTTAGAATGTATTTTATTGATGAATTTTGAAAAAGGGATATTTTAAAATATTTATGTAAACCCTAAATAACTAATGATGTGTAATGATTTTCAAAAAATGGTCTTCTACAAAAGTGTTCAGTAAAGAATTTGGAGTCTAATAAGATCAACTTAATTTTTGATGAATAGTAAATTATGAATAGTAAGATAAGGTGTGAGGTGTCCCAAGTGGCCAATACCATGGGAAAATACCATGGGAAAGCCCATGGTTTTTCCAAAACCACTAGTGAGGTGTCCCTTGGCCATTAATGCCTTGTCCCCTCACTTTCCCTATAAATACCCACCCTTTACTCCTTTAGTTTCCACTCCCAACTCTCCCCCAACGAAGTTATGGTCTCCTTACCTCCCAAGGAGTCCTCCCAAGGTGCGCCCAAGCCCTCAAGGTCCAAAACTTTGAGTTTCAAGAGTCACGTTTTAAGGTAAGGGATCCGACCCCTCTCTTTCTTTTCATGTAATCTCTTTTATGTCATTCCTTTTATGCTCCATGTTATTATGTCAGAGGATGTTCTTTTATATAACTCTTACTGCCCCTTTCATGTTTATATGATGAGAGATCCCCTCTTACTCTCATCATTTCGTTTTATGAAAGTTTAAGTGACGCCGTTAGGCTGCCGAATGTTTAAGTGATTCTTTCACCCTTCTCATTTTTCAAGTTCGATTTTCATGTCAAATCTTTCAAGTTCCTTTTTATTATGTTGGGGTATGATCTCTATATCTATCATACTGATCTCTTATGATCATATTATGAGAGACCCTATTTGATCTGTTGAATTCATTTTTGTTGAAGTTTAAGTGACGCCGTTAGGCTGCCAAATTTTCATAAGAGAAATCAAATTTTTGTCTCCCTTCCATGTTTTTCATTTCAAATGTTATGTAATTGAAATTGAATCACCATGTCCATATATACTTCTTATTCTGCCCCTCTACTGTTTTATGGGTCAATTATGATTGTTCGACCCATGTCCCATCTCTTTTCAATGTTTTCTAAAACAGTGTAACATAGCCGTTATGCTGCAGAATTTTCGTCTCAAAATGCCTCTCTTTTCTCAAAATTATTTTATGTTATAAAGTGAATACTCAAAGCTCCTATTTATAAAGGGGTATTCACATATATATAAAAATGTTCTATTTTAAATTCTGGGATTTACATACATGATACCCGCTTTCCCTTTCCGTGGGTTTAAAGTATCGTAAAGATAAAGTCTTTCAAGTAGTTTTTAAAACGTTATGATTATGAAATGAAACCCATTTATTTTATGCTATATGGGTTATTTATGAAATGTTTGATGATGATATATGTGTCTCACATGATAATATAGGAAAATTTAAGGTTGCACCCTGATAGTGCTCCAATGCATTGGGTAAAGACTTAATCTCTAGAGATGACCATTTTAACGACGCCTTGGTGAATAACCTTGGTAATTTTTAACGACACCTTGGGGATGGACCTTGGTGAAACGAAACGATTGTCAATATTAAATGTTTCAGCCACATCTTCAAGTTATGAAAAATGTTATTTTTATTATGATGTATCTCATGATTTCTTCCTCATGCCTTAAAGTTCTTTTCATGTCTTTATTGAAGTATCTCAAGTTCACATGAAAAATTTTTCTCTTGTTTCCCTTACTGGGCCTTTTGCTCACCCTTTCTTTTGAAGTATGTCCCCAGGTTATGGGATGCAGTAATGAACCTAGGATGAACTAAAGGAAAAGCCTTTCAAGTGTTTAAGAAGAATGTTTTATGTTTTTTTTTCTTGTATTATGTTCTTTGTTTCCAAGACACTAAACATTAACGATCCTCAGTTCCGTGTAATGGAATGAAAGTTATATTATAAAAAGACGGGATGCTATAGTTGGTATCAAATGATGGTTTAGTTATTTGTGGAAATTAGGATATAAAAACTTTAGGAAGAACCCTATAGAAAAGTCTAAATATAGGAAAACTTCCTGGTATTTTGGTAAGTATTGAGTAAGTGGTTTATCAAACAAATACATCCCTGTCTGGATACGAGAAGGTAGAGGCGGCTCTGGCATAGATGTACATAGGGGTAAAACCCGAAAACACCGCTTTGATCTAGACTCGAACGGGAACTGGTGCACGATAACGGGCCTTGCTGCACTCTTGGTTACGACACTCCCGGAGGATATGTTTGGTTAATCACAAGATTTTTATGAATCATTATGAAGGAATTATAGAAAAGTGTAATTGTCTAAGCATGAAGTATTAGTTAAAAGATTCATAAATGAAATAAGTTTCTTACTAAGGTTTTATTCTTTTAGAAAATGGCGGGCAATAGGAGGAACTGTGCCGATGGTGACCGCAATGCACCATGTGCTGACGGCCCTCCGATGGAAGTCGGAATGGAAACATTCATGCGAATGATGAACCAACTGACTCAAGTTATGAGTAATAACTTGAATCAAGCTGAGAGGCCGACCTCACCACGAAGGGAACAACACTCTGTTGAGTCCTTCATGCGTCAACGACCGCCAACATTTAGTGGATCTACTGACCCATTGGTTGCGGAACAATGGATAATCTCCATTGAAAAGATCTTTTCTGTACTTCATTGTTCGGAACAAGAAAATGTCACCCTTGCTGTTTACCACCTAGAGGGAGAAGCTGATCAGTGGTGGTCACTGATCAAAAACACGAAGCCACGAGGAGAGATAGAAGATATGGAGTGGGAAGAATTTCGGGGAATTTTCCTTAACAAGTATTTCCCTCGTTCCATGAGAACGAGAATGGAGAAAGAGTTTCTCGAGCTGAAGCAGAAGGAGAACGAATCTGTCGGAAGCTATGAGATGAACTTCACAAGGCTTTCCCGTTATACCTCAAGCTTTGTCATGGACCCTAATGGGAAGGTTGATAGATTCTTTGGTGGGCTACGACCTCATCTGCGGAAGAATCTAGCCAATAGGGACTATGATAGCTATGAAGAAATAGTTCGAAGTGCTATGAAAGTCGAGCTGGAGTTTGGTGAGACACAATGGTCTCATAAACCAAATGAAAAGAAGAGATCGTTGGAGCCCAGTTTAGGGAAGTCTTTTGATCAGGGAAGAGGTGGAAAGCAAATGCAACTTACCACATGCAATAAATGTGGGAAGAATCATCTGGGGAACTGCTTGAACGGAAGTGGAAAGTGATACAAGTGTGGAAGAGGAGGCCATATTGCTCGGAATTGTCATAGTGAGGTGAAGCCTCATCTTCCCAACACTAACGAAAGAGGAAAGATGGTTCTGGCCCTACCCGAAGTCACATGCTTCAAGTGTGGACAACTTGGGCACTTTGCAAATCAATTTCCAAATCCGAGGGCGGTGGAGGGGAATCACCATCAACCTCAGCAGAGTCCAAGAGAGCAAGGTCGTGCTTTCTCTATCAAAACAGCTGAACTTGAAGTCCTGAACGATGTGGTTGCAGGTACTCTTGTCGTCCTCTCAAAACTAGCAAGTACTTTATTTGATTCTGGTTCTACGCATTCCTTTATTTCCTCCAAGTTTGTAAGGAATATAGAATCAATCCCCGAACTGCTAGAGGTAGAGTTGTCTGTCAAGACTCCAAGTGGGATTATCCTTGCATCAACAGTATTTAGATACTCTAGTGTTTACTTTGGTGAGCACAATCTTATCGCAAATCTAGTAGTCATTCCCATGATGGAATTCGACATTATACTAGGGATGGACTGGCTCTCAAAGTATAATGCTAAGATCAAATGTAGAAGTAAGGAAATCTCAGTAGTCTTGAATGAACGACCTACAATTATCTTCCAAGGAGAGATATCCCGAACTGATACCTATCTAGAAGCACCTCCTATAGAATTCTTTATGGAGTTAATCGGTGATGATAAAGAAGGAAAAGGGAGCATACAAATAGAAGATGTTCCGATTGTTCAGGAATACATGGATATATTTCCTGAGGAGTTACCTGGACCTCCCCCAGAAAGAGAGGTAGAGTTCTCCATTGAACTCGTATCTGGGTCTCAACCGATATCAAAGACTCCGTATAGAATGGAAAATGTGGAGCTAGAAGAGTTAAAGAAACAACTCCAAGACTTGTTGGAGAAGGGGTTTATCCAACCGAGTGTGTCTCCTTGGGGAGCACCAGTTCTCTTTGTAAAGAAGAAGGATGGATCAATGCGGCTATGCATCGATTATAGAGAACTGAACGGGATCACGGTGAAGAACAGATATCCTCTTCCAAGAATTGATGATTTATTTGACCAACTTCACGGGGCTCAATTATTCTCTAAGATTGAACTTCGATTTGGTTATCATCAACTGAGGGTGAAGAAGGAAGATATTCCAAAGAATGCCTTCCGATCAAGATATGGGCATTATGAGTTTACTGTTATGCCCTTCAGCTTGACTAATGCTCCTGCTATTTTCATGGATTTGATGAATAGAGTCTTTAAGGACTACCTTGATAACTTTGTGGTAGTTTTTATTGATGATATTTTGATATATTCAAAAAGTCGTGAGGAGCATGAAGATCATATAAGGGTTATATTGAAAACTCTGCGGAAGGAGAGGCTCTTTGGGAAGTTCAGCAAGTGTGAGTTTTGGTTACAACAGGTGGCTTTCTTGGGGCACATCATAACCAATGAAGGAATCTCGGTTGACCCTGCAAAGAAAATGGTTGTGGAGGAGTGGCCTCAACCCACAACAGTAACTGAGATTCGTAGTTTCCTTGGTTTAGCAGGATATTATAGGAGGATTGTGAAAAACTTTTCATGGCTTTCTAATCCACTAACCAAGTTGACTCGAAAAGGGGTTAAGTTCATCTGGACAAAGGAATGCGAGGAAAGTTTCCAAGAGCTGAAGAAGAGATTGGTTACTGCACCTGTGTTAACACTACCCTCTATCAGAGAAGGATTCGTTATTTTTAGCGATGCATCTCTAAAAGGGCTTGGGTGTGTCCTCATGCAAAATGACAAAGTAATTGCTTATGCATCTCGACAGTTGAAGATTCATGAGCAGAATTATCCTACGCATGATCTAGAGCTAGCGGCAGTTGTTTTTGCTCTAAAGATATGGAGGAACTATCTTTATGGGGAGAAATGTGATATATACACTGACCACCAATGTCTAAAGTATATTTTCACATAGAAAGAACTGAACATGAGACAAAGGAGATGGTTGGAGCTTATTAAAGACTATGATTGTTCAATTCATTATCACCCTGGAAGAGCAAACAAAGTCGCAGATGCGTTAAACAGGAAATATCCTGTTGTTCTGGAAACAATGAGGATCGTAGGAGATCCCTTGATTAAAGATCTAGTAAAACTGGACATGGGAATTATAAGGAAAGGGACATCATCAACCCTATTCCAAATGATTTCTCAACTTTCATTACTAGAGAGGATCAAGAAGGCTCAAAAAGATGATCCTTTACTGCAGGAGAAGTTTGAGGCTGTAAAGGATGGGAAGTTCCCTGATTTCAATATTGATCAAGAAGGTGTATTGAAATTTCGTACAAGACTATGTGTTCCATCTATTCCGGAGATAAAGAAAGAACTGATGGATGAAGCTCATAGCTCTACATTCTCTATACACCCGGGAAGCACTAAGATGTATACAGACCTTCGTGATCATTATTGGTGGGATAACATGAAGAGGGAGATTGCTGATTACACTACATGGTGCCTGGTGTGTCAGCAAGTAAAGGCAGAATGAAAACTTCCTAAGGGGGTATTACAACCGCTACCCATACCAGTATGGAAGTGGGATAATATCACTATGGACTTTGTAACTGGACTCCTGAAAACATCCAAAGGAAACAATGCGATATGGGTTATTGTGGACCGTCTCACCAAGACAACCCATTTTATCTCTATTCGGGAAGATTTCTCTCTAGATCAGCTTGCCAAGATATACGTGAAGGAAGTGGTAAGGATGCATGGGGTACCACTATCCATCGTATCTGATCGTGACCCAAGATTCACATAAAAATTTTGGAGAAGTCTTCAACATGCTATGAATACTGAATTGAATTTTAGTACGGCCTATCATCCTCAAACTGATGGCCAATCTGAAAGGACTATTCAGACACTCGAAGAAATGTTGAGATTATGCTCAATGGAATTTAAAGGTGGATGGGATCAACACCTCCCATTAGTTGAGTTCTCCTATAACAACAGCTTCCATTCGAGTATTCAGATGTCACCCTATGAAGCTCTATATGGAAAGCGGTGTAGAAATCCTACTTGTTGGGATGAAACTGGTGAGAGGAAGCTTCTTGGGCCTGATCTCGTGCAAGAGATGACAGAACATGTTCATGCCATCCAACAACACATAAAGGCTGCTCAGAGTCGGCAGAAGAGCTATGCTGACAATCGTCGAAGGGACTTGGAGTTTGGTGTTGGTGACAAAGTCTTCCTTCGAATTTCTCCATGAAAGAGAGTCATGCGGTTTGGGAAGAAAGGGAAGCTCAGCCCTAGGTACATTGGCCCCTATGAAATCCTTGATCGCATAGGAGCAGTGGCCTATCGTCTAGCACTTCCACCAAACCTATCTCATGTTCATGATGTCTTCCATGTATCTCTCTTGAGGAAGTACATACCCGACCCTTCGCATGTACTGAACCCAGAGGTGGTACAACTGGAACATGAACTCTCTTACGAGAAGCAGCCAGTGGAGATCTTGGACCGTAGAGGCAAGGTCCTACGAAACAATAATACCCACCTTGTGAAAGTGTTGTGGAGGAATCATAAATATGAAGAGGCGACTTGGGAGCTGGAGGAAACAATGAAGCAAAAGTACCCTCACCTTTTCGACTAGGCCTCATGTATAAATTTTGGGGAAGAAATTTCTTAAGGGGGGAAGAATATAACGACCCAATATTTTTGAGTAGTATATTAACTTACTCTTAATGATTTAATAAGATGTTAATGGTTAATGCAGAAAGAGGAGTCGATGGCTTCATCCAGTAGACCCGACCCTTATGAAGCCCACTTATCAGAGCTTGGGAAGGAGGTAGCATCTGTGGGCTTCGCTTTGGACCAAGCCCAAGCCGAACTCCAGCGTGTCAAGCATGAACGGAAATTACTACAGGAGAAGTTCAAGTTAGTAGAGATTACTACTAGGGCAATGTTATCTGAGCCTCCATCAGATTCTCTCACCATAACACACCTTACACTTAGGTCTTACGCTGGTGTTATAAGGGGCTATGTGACTAGACCCTAGCTTCCTTGTGTAATCCTTTCGGGTGAATAAATTGAGATTTCTTCCTTTAGTGATGTTTGTGAAATTTCAAATGTCTAGATAATTTAGAATGTATTTTATTGATGAATTTTGAAAAAGGGATATTTTAAAATATTTATGTAAACCCTAAATAACTAATGATGTGTAATGATTTTCAATAAATGGTCTTCTACAAAAGTGTTCAGTAAGGAATTTGGAGTCTAATAAGATCAAAATAATTTTTGATGAATAGTAAATTATGAATAGTAAGATAAGGTGTGAGGTGTCACAAGTGGCCAATACCATGGGCAAATACCATGGTCAAGCCCATGGTTTTTTCAAAACCACTAGTGAGGTGTCCCTTAGCCATTAATGCCTTGTCCCCTCACTTTCCCTATAAATACCCACCCTTTCCTTATTTAGTTAACACTCCCAACTCTCCCCCAACGAAGTTCTGGTCTCCTTACCTCCCAAGGAGTCCTCCCAAGGTGCCCCCAAGCCCTCAAGGTCCAAAACATTGAGTTTCAAGAGTCACGTTTTAAGGTAAGGGATCCGACCCCTCTCTTTCTTTTCATGTAATCTCTTTTATGTCATTCCTTTTATGCTCCATGTTATTATGTGAGAGGATTTTCTTTTATATTCCTCTTACTTCCCCTTTCATGTTTATATGATGAGAGATCCCCTCTTACTCTCATCATTTCGTTTTATGAAAGTTTAAGTGACGTCGTTAGGCTGCCGAATGTTTAAGTGATTCTTTCACCCTTCTCATTTTTCAAGTTCGATTTTCATGTCAAATCTTTCAAGTTCCTTTTTATTATGTTGGGTATGATCTCTATATCTATCATACTGATCTCTTATGATCATATGATGAGAGACCCTATTTGATCTGTTCAATTCATTTTTGTTGAAGTTTAAGTGACGTCGTTAGGCTGCCGAATTTTCATAAGAGAAATCAAATTTTTGTCTCCCTTCCATGTTTTTTATTTCAAATGGTATGTCATTGAAATTGAATCACCATGTCCATATATACTTCTTATTCTGTCCCTCTACTGTTTTATGGGTCAATTATGATTGTTCGACCCATGTCCCCTCTCTTTTCAAAGTTTTCTAAAACTGTGTAACATAGCCGTTATGCTACAGAATTTTCGTCTCAAAATGCCTCTCTTTTCTCAAAATTATTTTATGTTATAAAGTGAATACTCAAAGCTCCTATTTCTACAGGGGTATTCACATATATATAAAAATGTTCTATTTTAAATTCTGGGATTTACATACATGATACCCGCTTTCCCTTTCCGTGGGTTTAAAGAAACGTAAAGATCAAGTCTTTCAAGCAGTTTTTAAAATGTTATGATTATGAAATGCAACCCATTTATTTTATGCTATATGGGTTATTTATGAAATGTTTGATGATGATATATGTGGCTCACATGATAATAATGGAAAATTTAAGGGTGCGCCCTGATAGCGCTCCAGTGCATTGGTTAAAGACTTAATCTCTAGAGATGACCATTTTAACGACGCCTTGGTGAATAACCTTGGTAATTTTTAACGACACCTTGGGGATGGACCTTGGTGAAACGAAACGATTGTCAATATTAAATGTTGCAGCCACATCTTCATGTTATGAAAAATGTTATTTTTATTATGATGTATCTCATGATTTCTTCCTCATGCCTTAAAGTTCTTTTCATGTCCTTATTGAAGTATCTCAAGTTCACATGAAAAATGTTTCTCTTGTTTCCCTTACTGGGCCTTTTTCTCACCCTTTCTTTTGATGTATGTCCCCAGGTTATGGGATGCAGTAATGAACCTAGGATGAACTAAAGGAGAAACCTTTCAAGTGTTTAAGAAGAATGTTTTATGTTTTTTTTCTTGTATTATGTTCCTTGTTTCCAAGACACTAAACCTTAACGATCCTCAGTTCCGTGTAATGGAATGAAAGTTATGTTATAAAAAGACGGGATGCTATACTTGAGATGACCATATTTCACCCCCCCTTCACTTCATCATCCATTCAGATCTTATTTCTGGCCACCACATCCTAGTGGGATCATGCCACATCCACTATCCATTCCATCAAACAACATTCGGGAAGCCACCCACATGTTGGCCCAGTATCGGTGTTCCCTATAGGGGGTTTCTCTATCTGATGCACTGTAATAAGTGTTCCAATCAGTCTGATCCATCTTTTCTGGAAGTTAAACTTGCGGAATACCCTGTGTTAAACAAGGGAAGCTGAGGAAAACCTTAGATACATTCCATGGAATACGATTCCCCACATTCTATGTGGGATGCATTGGGATTCTGCGCCCCAAGAAGCCCTATAATAAATGGCACAAGAGAGAGATGCCAATACCCCAGCGTCGAGACACGCCAGTGATACCCCAGCATGACTAATCCCCTAACCAAAGGTTTATGCCCTGACCAGACCCCTTGGAATGTCCTGACAGAATCAGTATAATTAACTGGTGTCCATGAAGATATGGCACCGGGAAGAGTTTCACGAACAACGTCTTAAGTCTATATGGGAGACCCAGACTAGGTGACAAGATCTGAGAAGGAATCCACGGAAGGAGGAACCGATATCCCATCATCCTGTTTCGATCAAGGAGAAGACGTCCTTGAATAAATAGTGGATGCCACCCACCATTGGAAAGAGGGAATTCAGGGAAACAGCTATGCGTCTTCTACGTGATGAAAGTGAACATCTCAGGGAAAGCATTGGAAATAGAAATAGTGAACCCAAAAAGATGGTCTTCTCCTCAACATGGAGACTAGTAGTGTTCGAGGAATCAGTTGATTAGCATGTCATCAGACCTCTTCATCTGGAACCATGACCCACTAAGAAAATAGTAAGACTAGCGTGAAACTCAAAAGAATTTGGGAAAATCTTGACATTGAGCATATTCGCTCTGTGACTTTGTCAGCATGGATCCATCTTACCGGCTATGAAAGACAGAACGACGTTGGGGCACTAGATGTAGTTTTTTTCCTATCTGTGTTAATGAGTTCATATCTTTTCTTTCATGAATCTTGTTGTTGAATCTGGAACATGATAACCACCTTCCCACCTGCATAGGGGAAGGGGAAATATCGACACGGCCACCCCACGTGGTTCTGCCTCTTCCATGACGACCTCAACCGCCATGGATGCTGGGAACTCACGCCCCCTCTCCCAATCAAAAAATATCCAGTGAAGGGTATTTAATGGCCTTGTATGTAGGTATGTGGAGGAGGGGATCATCCCCACCAGGTAAAGGGCCCGACTAGATCTAGAGGCATCCACGCATCATCGTCAAATCAGCCCTTGAGAGCCATGAAGGGAGCCACTACTCCCCACCACAACATTCAATCGTTTTGGGAGCATGTCCTTGGAACGCCTTGACAATGACCTGACCTACGCCGACAAGGTAGGGGATTCCCAGGTCGGCTCGATTGGAGTCCTGTTCCATGGGCTCTCAGCGAGGGCTCGAACCAGATTGTGTCGTACCGCCGCACGGTTCCTTAAGCTGAGGCATAGGTAAGCCACACGCCTTAACCACAGGCTCTAGTTCATCTGACCCGACGCCAGCGTCGGGCACTAATGGAATAGGACGCCCACCATGGGGAGTCAATGTCAGCGACTACTATGGCCCGAGCCACCACTGACTCATCTCCCCAACTCCCTGCATACATTGAGCAGGGAAAGTTATATGCCTGACCTTGATCGAGGCTCCAACTGTCACGACCCGTCCTCAGGGCCCGTGCCATGACTACCCCAAGACCACCTTCCATAGGCCAGGGGCTAGAGACTAGCACCAAAGGCGTAAATCCCGATAACTGTGAAGGCATTGCCATTATAAAAGTAAACAAAAAACCACAGAGTACAAGAGGAAGCAAAACACTAAGTATAAATAGAAGTGCTGAAAGTTAAATGGGCCAGAATACAAACCCAAATGAAAGTACAACTACAAATGAACAAAGTAGAACAGTTGGAAGAACGGAAGCGGCACCTGGGTCGTCCTCCTCAGATCCTACCTGAAGGGTTGGTATAGATGGAACAACTCCTGGATCATCCATCACGGATCCTACCTGAAGGGTAGGTACAGATAGACTCCACAATGCTCTCGCCCGTCAACCTCCTCCGAGTGTTGTCTCGCCGTGAAGTCCACCTCCAGATACTGACTCATCATGTAGTCCACATCCGGGTACTGACTCGTCATGTAGTCCACCTCCGGGTACTGTCCAGTCCTCGAACACTCGTCTTCCGTCAGCACTGCCCGTTGTCTGCAACCAACACAATGAGGTACGGGCATAGACCGTGCAGGGGCGAGTATAACGATACTCAGTAAGGACCCCGAGAACCTCAAGGTCTCACTAAAACCAACAAGGATAACCACAAAGAAGATCTCAACAGATAACCTCTACTTAGGTATATGCCCATGAATATACCTAAGTTATCAAGTAACCCATCTCAATCATGAGGAAAACCCCAAGATCATGAAATCAACAGATAACCACTATCCAGGTATAAGCCCATGCATATACCTAAGTTATCAAGTGACCCATCTCAATCATGAGGTAACACAAAGGTCAAAAGTCTTAGCTCAAACCAGGATTTTCATTATCGAAACCATAACTGCTGAAGAGATCTGTCTCTAGAATATACAGTGGTCCTGTCACGACTCTGAGGTACTACTCACTAACCTAAGACTGCTGAGGTACTCCTCCTATCGAGTACCGCGGGTCAGCCACCCAAACATAGTAGTGCTTCCTGCCGGGGTCTGCCACCCAAACACAGTAGTGCACACCCCCTAGTAGCCTGCAGAGGTACTCTCTGGATGAGTACCGTGGGTTTGCACTGTCACACAGGTAGTGCTCTATCCTCCATGGGTCTTCACCTCACAAAGTAGTACTCCTCCCACTGGGCTAGTCGACTCACTCCAAGTCGATTCGGTCAAGCATACGTCAGGTCTCAGCTGGATACACGGTCTCTGTACACCACACACTCGTCTCTGGAGGGTCCGCTCCACAAGCTATAGGTCGATACTCGAAGTATCTCAAAGTCCCACTAAGAAGAATCTTAAAGGACTTCCTCTTTCATAGGGGTCTCAACGCAACAGACGGCACGTCAATCAGACGCCCTGTCTGGGAGTTATTAGCCTTTTAGTCCCAGGGGCCCGATTGGTTTCGAGTGTGAACCAACCCAGCCGTATCTCAACTGTACCCCAAACTCTCTTAGGGTATACTCAAAGAGACCGTTTCTCCATGTGATCACCAACGCCGCTGACGGTTCGTCAAACAAACGTCCAGTCTGAAAGATAACAGCTTTTCCGTTCCAAGGGCTTGGTTGGATTTCGGGTACAATCCCACCGAACCACTATCCAATAGAAACCAAATCTTGGGCGAAGTATTCCAAAAGTTCAGTCTCATCAAGAGGAATTCAACGAGACAGACGGCGCGTCAATCGGACGCCCGGTCTGTGAGTTATTGGCTTTTTCTTTCCTGGGTTCCAGTTGGTTTCGTGAGAGAACCAACCCGACCGCACTCCGACGCCATCCAAACCTCGAGCGGAGTAAGACAAAAGATCCTACTCACTTATAGGAATCCATCAAAGTTGACGGCACGCCAATCGGACGTCCGGAGTTCATGTTATGAGCGTTTCCGCTCCGAGGGCCCGGTTGGTTCCGTGCACGAACCAACCCGGAAGAACCCAAAGTATTCCAAAACCTTGAGTGTAATATACCGAAATGGCCGTCTCGATCCAAGTATCGCATAAACGCTGACGATGCATCGATCGGAGGTCTACAGCTCAAGAAATGGGCGAAAGAACCAAAAGAGTCCGAAAACGGGGGTTTCGGGCCCGGACTGACCCGGCCCGAGACCCCCTGGGTCGGCCCGGCTGGCGTGGCCCGGCGGGCTAGCGCGCGGCTCCAACTAGCTCGGTTGAACAGCCGAGCCATTCGGTTATGCGGGGGGGGGGGGGCATGCTGCTCCCCGCCGTTCGGAAACCGCGGCCCCAATTAAGGGGCTGCTCAGCTGGCCAGTCGGGGGTTTTCACCCCCGACTCTTTCCCTGTCCGGTCGGCCCGCCCTGGCCAGCCGGTTCTTACTCCATGGGACTGGCGTCGGCCGATCCCCTCCTTTATTTGACGCTGGTGGCCTGTCTCTGGCCGCCGGTCACACTACTTCACCGCGGCCCGGAACCGGTCACGACCTTGGTCGTCCGGTGCGGCGCGATGGCGCCGTGCTCTTCCACCGTGGCCCCGCTCCGGCCGCGGTGTCTTTGGGTTTTCTCCGACGCAGCGCAAAAGAATCGTGTCCTTGTTCATTTCCATGAAATGACGCGACGGAGCCGTGCATTCCTTGTTGCACATTCACACGCAGTGCGACGACACCGCGCCATACTCGTTTCAAACCACAAAGAAACAAACACACGGATAATGGAGGAGGGTCGGCCGTGTTTGTGCGGTCCGGCCCCCTCTCGTTAATCGATAGCATTTGTTCATATTTTCACGAAGAACGACAAAGTGGTAAAAACAAACAAAATAATTAAATAACCCATACCTTGAGCGTAGCTAGAACGGGGGTTCGCCGCGGAAAACGACGTTGCGAGGTGAAGCTCCGTATATTGACGGAGAATGTCCAAGGAGGAAGTGGCGTCTCCTTTTCTTTGACACAGGAAGAAGATCGAAAGAGGGTGCATCATTGATCTTCGGAAAAAGGGGTCACACCCCGTTTGCGGAGAGGAGAAGAGACGGCACGTCGATCTCTTCTTACGGTGACAACGTTCTTCGTCGAAGTCTTGGTGTTCTTCGTGATGAAGATGAAAACACCCAAGAGCCCTCTCCTCAATTTTCCACACACAACAACCAACCAAAATAAAATAAGGCTCATCCTTATTTTATTAACTCATGCCACAATTCAAAAATTCAAAACTTAATTTAATTAATTGAATTGGTGAGTTGGCATACTTAAAGAGAGGAGAGTAAAAGTCACCCAAATAAAGGGAAGTTTAAAAGTTAAAAGTGTTACACAACTTAAGTGAGGGGTTAAGAGGAGTTAGGGAGTTAAGGAAATTGAAAAGGTGGGGCTCCTGTGGGCCCCACATTACCTTTAATCCACTCAAGAGAAACTAACAATTAGGGGGTCCCACCCTAACTTCTACACCTAGGTTCTACCACATGGAAAAGAGAAATAAAATTCTTAACGAAATTTTATTTCACTCACACTTAATCCACAAATTTAAACAACTCAGAACGAGCAAACACAACTCTAGAAAAGGAGTTACTAAGAAATTACCGGTGCTGTGGTTCCATCGGTGCCCTCAGAATTTGATTCTGAGCACCGGTTCAAAAGATAAGAATTCCTGCTCGTTCGTTCACTGAACGTACCCGAGCTAAAATTCGGATAGAAATTCTGGGCACACCGGGCCTTGGAATCAGGCGCCTTCAGAAATTGCGTTCTTGTAAAATTACAAAGAATATTGAGAAAAAAATTTCATTGAAATTTACGGGTCTTTACATTACTCCCACCTTAGGGCTTTATGTCCCTGTAAAGCTTCAACACAAACTAGGGTCACAAATGTGGTATTGAGTACGCATCTGAGCCTTCTGCTCCCATGTGCTTACCTGGAGATTCCCGTACTGCCAAAGAAAGCGCACCCAAGGAATCAACCGTCCTCGTAGGACCCGCTCCTATCGATCCTCTATCCCCACTAGAACCTCCGTTGAAGTAACCCCATCGCCATCGTCCTGCTCATGGTCGATGATATGCGTAGGGTCGAGCACGTATCTCCTCGGTTGAGATACATGGAAAACATCATGCACCTAGTGCAACTGAGGTGGATGGGTCAAGTGGTAAACCACCTCTCCTACCCAGTTGAGGACCTAGAAAGGTCCATTGAACCTCAGAGATAACTTTTCTCCTTGGCCACATCTCTGTAAACCTCGCCGAGGTGAGACCCATATAAGGACGTGATCGTCATCCTCGAAATCTAGAGGTCTCCAATTCCTATTTAGAACTGGAACTCAAAACGACTACTGCCACGAGGGTATGGTTGACCGACTCAAGAGTGATCGGTCGCACCCTCCTGTGCATGAGTTTATCCTGTGCTGCCTGGGGTTTCCTTTTCACCGACCAAGGAGAACCCATTCTGACGTCATAGTTAAACCACAACCTTTTTGCCTAATACAGTCAATCCGTGTATGAATTGTGGATCCAATCCATACGTAGACCAACGTCGTAAGGCCTCGATGCTGCCACCAAGAGATTCCAATCGAAACTCTCGCCTCGAGGGTCTGACCACAATATCGGCGTAAGTGTGATTATCGAGTCTCCTCCCAAGGTATCTCCAGATGTGAGGGTCAAGTCCACGGCTTATCGGAAACTCTAGGTATGGGACAAGATTTGTGAAATCAAGGAATGATTCATATCGACGTCTGTTACTACCGTAGCTAGTAGTGGACACAGACTGTCCCTTGAATCATTTTTAGTGCCATTGGGTCACTCTACCTGACCGCATGCAGCTACTCTCTTCATCTGCCCTCCAGCTCCCTGAGCTTGGCGGGGATAACTAAGGCGGGTGGTTGTAGAATGTTAAGATGTAGACCACCTCATGCTGATCTCCTTGCTCTGCCTCCACGTCTGCTGCTTCGCAGACTCATCTCTCCTTTAAGCTTCCTCTTATGGAAACATTTAACATGCCCGAGTCTCTAAGACTGGTGCAAGTTTCCTATTTCTTACTGCACTGTGCAGTCTTCATCCGCTCCTGAATGATCTGCACCTTCTTTGCCTACGATCTGAAAGAGCTGCTAAAATTTCTCCTTTGCCGAAAAGGGAAAATAGGTCTCATCCCATGGATGAACCACACCCATTGCCTAATACAGTCAATCCTGACATGAATGATGTATTCATTCCATGGATGACGTCGTAAGGCCTCGACGTAACTACCAAGAGATCCAACTGTCACTCTCGCCTCCAAGGGTCGAGTCACACTGTCGGCATCAGTGTGAAGTCACTGGGTCTCCTCCAGTAGAAATCTTGAAAGTGAGGGTCAAGTCAACAGTTTTAACCGGGACCACTCAGTATGAACCAAACAAAAGGACAGGAAAGCAAACATCTCTCCTTTAATCTTCCTCTTATGGAAACATTTAACATGCCCGAGTCTCTAAGACTGGTGCAAGTTTCGTATTTGTTACTACACTGTGCAGTCTTCATCCGCTCCTGAATGATCTGCACCTTCTTTGCCTATGATCTGAAAGAGCTGCTAAAATTTCTCCTTTGCCGAAAAGGGAAAATCGGTCTCATCCCATGGATGAACCACGCCCATTGCCTAATATAGTCAATCCTGACATGAATGATGTATTCATTCCATGGATGACGTCGTAAGGCCTCGACGTAACTACCAAGAGATCCAACTGTCACTCTCACCTCCAAGGGTCGAGTCACACTGTCGGCATCAGTGTGAAGTCACTGGGTCTCCTCCAGTAGAAATCTTGAAAGTGAGGGTCAAGTCAACAGTTTTAACCAGGACTACTCAGTATGAACCAAACAAAAGGACATGAAAGCAAACATCCCAAAGATAAGTGTCTTTTTATTATTGTATCTCATAATACAAAGACACGAATACAACAGAAACATGGAACTAGAAGTACAAGGGACGTATCCACTAGTTCCTCTCCTGTCCACCTACTCTCAGAGCTCTACTGCCTTGTCCACTGCTCGGCTGTTGCTCAAGCACTCGTCGCTACTTCTGCCTCGGTGGCTCCTCCAACACCAGCGGATTGACAATGTGGGGGGTCGGACAGTCACGTGCAAGGTGACCCTTCCTACCGCATTCATAACACTTCCTGCTCCTCGTATGGCTGGCTCTGACCCCACCCCGGGTGTCCCACACCACCGGTCCTAGAACCCGAGATCGCCCAACTGTTGGTCTGGTCCTCTTGGACCTCTGCATCATCTGTCTACTGCCCACAGATGACTTGGCTACTGATCGAAAAAAACGAGGAAAAGGAAGCAGCTCCTAAACACGCTCGGGGTGTAGAGCTACTGATACAAACTCCACCCTGAAGAAGGTCTCGAAGTCTTCCCATGTGAAGGTCATCCCATCGAAAAACTGGAACAAGTGGCTCCACCACCTACCTACTATTGCCTGAAGAAGGCTGGCAGCAATGATAACCATGAATTCTGTCGGCGTCCCCACTAGCCTGAAGACTCTCACCATAGCCTCCAGCCAATCCTCAGCAGCCTATGGGTCTGTCTCTCCCCGGAACCTGGGTGGCCTCTGGCGCTGGAACTCATGCAGTGCGCTCAAGTGGCGTGCATCGCCTGTTGTACCTCTCGTATCCCCTCGTGGTTTAATTTTCATGATCACAATCACTTTCATGTTTGTCTAACCTTGTTTTTAAGTGTTGTGGATGATAGGCAAAAGATTGCCAAAGGATTGGCCCAAGAAAGTTGGCAAAATGGACTGAAATTCAGTCCACCGGCCAACCGGTGTGATTGCACCGGCCAGCCGGTGGAACTGGCAGAGGCATTGCCCACTGCCAGGTTCCACCGGTCGACCGGTGGCTCTGTCACCGGTCGACCTGTGGCATCCAGCCCAAATAGTGTTTGCTACTGTCTTGTCACCGGCCAGCCGGTGGCTCCTCCACCGGTCCGACCGGTAGAGCCTGGATCAAGACTCTTCTTCTCTACCAAGGCACCGGCCAGCCGGTGGAGCTGTACCGGTCAGCCGGTGGCCCCTGGACAAGAATCCTATGCCTTTTTGCACACACCGGCCAGCCGGTGGAGCTGTACCGGCCAGCCGGTAGCCCAGTCAAACTAGCCGTTGGGTTTGACCAGTCAACCCTCTTTTGGCCTCCAACGGCTCCGAAGACCTCTCCAACGGCTCCGAAGCCTCCCCAAGGGTTCCATGCCTATAAATAAAGGCCAAGGAAGCCCCGGACACCTACCGGAACGATAAGGAAGCCCACGGACATATTGTTGATCATCTTGGCGAAGCTCCGGCGGATTTCCTCAAGGAACCCAACGTGCTCCAATCCAATTCCACATCCAAGAGCACCACCAAAGAAGCTTGGAAGCGGCCTTCAACATCTCCAATCAATTAAAGGCGCCCAAGACTTCTCCAATTACGGGTTTTATTGTTTTATCTACTTTGAGCTTTAAAATTGGGTTTGTGCCTACAAACCCCAACCTTTTCTCATCCCCCCTTTCTTTGGGTTCTCACACCACCACTAAGGTGTGAAGAGGTTTCTTCAAGCTTTTCCTTTAAAAGGCTTGTGTCTCGGTGAGCTAGCCTTCACCCGTTAAAAAGGCTAGTGGGATCTTGCTAAACCATTAAAAGCAAGTGGGTTCTTGCTTAACCAATAAAAGCAAGCTGTAATAGGTCCTAGTGCTACCTCAAAGCCTAGTGGGTTTCTTGCTAAAACCATTGAAAAGCAAGCGGTAGGAATCTCTCAACGGTTGAGTTGGGAGCGGAGACGTAGGCCGGGTTTTGGCCGAACTCCGTTATCAATTTCTTGTGTGATTGCCTCTTTACTTTCCGCTGCATTTATACTTTGATTTTTAAATTGTTAATCAATTTTTTAAAAGGCAATTCACCCCCCCTCTTGCCATCATTCCTTGCTTTTCTTTCTCCCAACAATTGGTATCAGAGGGAGTATTTGAATAATTCCCTAAAACGGTTTCAAATTAAAGATCCTATTTCTTTTTGATGGCATCAACCTCTTTCGCCCCCGAGGGCCTCTCATTGGGTCGGGCTCCATTTTTTGATGGGACCGACTATAATTATTGGAAAACCCGCATGACCACCTTTCTTAGAAGTATAGGTTATCCCATTTTTAAAATAGTCATGCAAGGTTACACCCTCTCCTCTCCTGATGAATCCAAATGGACCCAAGCCGACATTAGAAATTTTGAGCTTGATGGAAAAGCCATGAATGCTCTTCATTGCGGCCTTGACCGAAATGAGTTCAATCGAGTTTCCACATGCACCTCCGCACATGAAATTTGGAAACTTTTGGAGGTTACCCATGAGGGGACCAACAAAGTAAAGGATACTCGATTGGACATGTACCGTCAGGATTTTGAGTCTTTTTCTATGCATCCAAATGAATCTATTTCTGAAATGTTTACAAGATTTACTGACGTGTGCAATGGGAGAAAATCCCTTGGTGATGATGTTTCAGCTGAGACGATGGTCAAGAAGATCTTATGGGTCCTTCCGAGCTCATGGGCACCTAAAGTGACGGCGATCCAAGAAGCTAAGGACGTCAAAAATATGCCGGTAGAGGAGCTCATTGGATCTCTAATGACGTACGAGATCACCATGAGGAGGCAAGCACAAAAGGAGGGCACCCCTATCAAAACTCCAAAGAACATCGCCCTCAAGGTACAAAAGGAAGTAAGCTCCTCCTCATCCTCTTCCTCATCTCCTTCCTCATCTTCTTCATCTTCAAGCGGCGACTCGGAAATGGAGAATCTCGCCCGCCAAATGCACAAATTTATGAAGATGCACAAGAAGAAGAAGAAGAAATCCCGCAAGCATCGAAAGCAAGAACCCACCGCAAGATCCGAGCCCAAGGTGAAATGCTACGGGTGCGGCAAAAAGGGCCATTACAAGCCCGATTTCCCACTCAACAAGAAACGGGCCACGCAAAAGGAGAAAGGAAAGAAAAAAGTCCTAAAGGCGACATGGAGTGACACCTCCTCATCTTCCTCCTCCTCCTCCTCCTCGAGCGACCAAGGTACAAAATGCCTAATGGCATTCCATGAGGTAACATCTTCCGACTCCTCCTCTTGCTCTTCAAACTCCAATTCTTTAAATCATTTATCATATGAAGAACTCCAACATGCAAGAGACCAATTAGAAAATGGTTTTCATGAACTCTCTTCTAAATTTGTCGCTTTAAAAAAGTCTTTCAAAAAAACTTCCCTCCGAAAAAGACCAACTTCTCAAAGAGAAGGAGGAACTCACCCTTAAAATCCAAAATTTTCCAAATGTTGATTCTATGGAATCAACCATCAAAGACCTAAGGGAGACCCTAGCTAAGTTCACCCAAGGGGAACAAAATATTTCAAATTTGCTGGGTTCTCAAAGGGTTTCTAGGACCACTCATGGACTTGGCTATACCAATAAAGCCTCCTCCTCCCATGCACCCACTGTTTTTGTAAGGGGGAGCTCTAGTTTTAAATTTTGTAATTATTGCAAAAAACCTGGGCACCTCATTTATGAATGTAATTGTAAAAACGCCCGGTACGGTCAACCCAAAAGTTTTTTCTTTTCCGATGAATTTTATAGGAGAAGACCCGCCATGAGACAAGTATGGATTGAAAAATCCCTTCTAGCGAGTCTCTCCGGGCCTAAAATCATCTCTTTTCAAAATCCCTCTCCCCGGTGATTTATTGTTTTTATTTAGGGGGAGTTAGGATTGTTTAAGCTTTTCAATTTCAAATTTTTTCAAACTTTCAATTTCAACACTTGGTTTCAAATTTTCATTCAAAATTTTCATTTCAATTTTGATTCAAAACTTTCAATTCAAACTGTTATTCAATTTTTGATTCAAAACTTTCAATTCAAATTTTAAAAATTTCAATTGATTTTCAAATCTCAAATCTTGTTTTTCAAATCTCATTTTCCTCAATCAAGTTTTATGCCCCATTCTATTTTGATAATCACAAAGGGGGAGAAATTTCTTGATTTATTGGGGGAGAAACCTTTTCTATCATGCTTTGATTTATCTTCAAATTATCCTTTAAGAATTCCTTTCAATTTCAGTATTTTACATTAATTGTTTTGGTGATTGTGATCATCAAAATAGGGGGAGATTGTTGTACCTCTCGTATCCCCTCGTGGTTTAATTTTCATGATCACAATCACTTTCATGTTTGTCTAACCTTGTTTTTAAGTGTTGTGGATGATAGGCAAAAGATTGCCAAAGGATTGGCCCAAGAAAGTTGGCAAAATGGACTGAAATTCAGTCCACCGGCCAACCGGTGTGATTGCACCGGCCAGCCGGTGGAACTGGCAGAGGCATTGCCCACTGCCAGGTTCCACCGGTCGACCGGTGGCTCTGTCACCGGTCGACCTGTGGCATCCATCCCAAATAGTGTTTGCTACTGTCTTGTCACCGGCCAGCCGGTGGCTCCTCCACCGGTCGACCGGTAGAGCCTGGATCAAGACTCTTCTTCTCTACCAAGGCACCGGCCAGCCGGTGGAGCTGTACCGGTCAGCCGGTGGCCCCTGGACAAGAATCCTATGCCTTTTTGCACACACCGGCCAGCCGGTGGAGCTGTACCGGCCAGCCGGTAGCCCAGTCAAACTAGCCGTTGGGTTTGACCAGTCAACCCTCTTTTGGCCTCCAACGGCTCCGAAGACCTCTCCAACGGCTCCGAAGCCTCCCCAAGGGTTCCATGCCTATAAATAAAGGCCAAGGAAGCCCCGGACACCTACCGGAACGATAAGGAAGCCCACGGACATATTGTTGATCATCTTGGCGAAGCTCCGGCGGATTTCCTCAAGGAACCCAACGTGCTCCAATCCAATTCCACATCCAAGAGCACCACCAAAGAAGCTTGGAAGCGGCCTTCAACATCTCCAATCAATCAAAGGCGCCCAAGACTTCTCCAATTACGGGTTTTATTGTTTTATCTACTTTGAGCTTTAAAATTGGGTTTGTGCCTACAAACCCCAACCTTTTCTCATCCCCCCTTTCTTTGGGTTCTCACACCACCACTAAGGTGTGAAGAGGTTTCTTCAAGCTTTTCCTTTAAAAGGCTTGTGTCTCGGTGAGCTAGCCTTCACCCGTTAAAAAGGCTAGTGGGATCTTGCTAAACCATTAAAAGCAAGTGGGTTCTTGCTTAACCAATAAAAGCAAGCTGTAATAGGTCCTAGTGCTACCTCAAAGCCTAGTGGGTTTCTTGCTAAAACCATTGAAAAGCAAGCGGTAGGAATCTCTCAACGGTTGAGTTGGGAGCGGAGACGTAGGCCGGGTTTTGGCCGAACTCCGTTATCAATTTCTTGTGTGATTGCCTCTTTACTTTCCGCTGCATTTATACTTTGATTTTTAAATTGTTAATCAATTTTTTAAAAGGCAATTCACCCCCCCTCTTGCCATCATTCCTCGTGTTTTCTCTACCACCAACATCGCCTACTGCTGGGGATGGTGGCATCGGTGGACCAACATATGGTAGTACCGCTGGTGCCTTCGCTGGTGCCTCAACTGCAAGAGGGCCCTGTACCGAAGCCTTGTCGCTCGGCAGGCTGTCAGTACGCACATCCCTCTGGGATCTATCTGGTCGCCCGTAAAAAGGCATCCTGAAGAAACAACGTGACGCGGTCAAATGATTATACCTGGTGAGCTGACCTGGTTTTAGATGAAATTTAAAAAATTCTGGAAACGCACACACAATCAGTGTTTTCGTGCACAAAGTCGGAAATCAGTTGTCAGGGTCCTGGTGTATGGATACGTCGGCCTCACGCACCAACACTGGACTCCCTGAACTGAAGACCACACTCGGTACCCTTAACACTATTGCTTCACAGAAAGAAGACATCAGAGTTATATGTTCTGCGGTAGAACCGACTCCTCTGATACCAATTTGTCACGACCTGTCCTCGGGGCCCGTGCCGTGACTACCCCAAGCCCGCCTTCTATTGGCCAGGGGCTGGAGACTAGCACCAAAGGCGTAAATCCCGATAACTTGGAAGACATTGCCTTTATAAAAGTAAACAAAACACCACAGAGTATAAGCGGAAGCAAAACACTAAGTACAAAGAGAAGTGATGAAAGGTAAATGGGCCAGAATACAAACCCAAATGAAAGTACAACTACAACTGAACAAAGTACAATAGCTGGAAGAATGGAAGCGGCTCCTGGGTCATCCTCCTCGGATCCTACCTGAAGGGTAGGTACAGATGGCGCAACTCCTGGATCGTCCACCATGGATCCTACCTGAAGGGTAAGTACAAATAGTCTGTACAACGCTCTCGCCCGTCAACCTCCTCCGAGTGTCGTCTCGCTGTGAATTCCACCTCTAGATACAGACTCGTTGTGTAGTCCACCTCCAGGTACTGACTCGTCATGTAGTCTACCTCCGGGTACCGTTCAGTCCTCAAACACTCGGCCTCCGTCAACACTTCCCGTCGTCTGCAACCAACATAACGAGGTGCAGGCATAGCCCATGTAGGGGTGAGTATAACGATACTCAGTAAGGACCCCGAGACCCTCAAGGTCTCACTAAACCCAAAATGGATAACCACAAAGAAGATCTCAACAGATAACCTCTACTTAGGTATATTCCCATGCATATACCTAAGTTATCATGTAACCCATCTCAATCATGAGGAAAACACCAAGATCATGAAATCAATGGATAAACACTACCCAGGTATATTCCCATACATATACCTAAGTTATCAAGTGACCCATCTCAATCATGAGGTAACACAAAGGTCAAAAGTCTCAGCTCAAACTAGGATTTTCATTATCGAAACCGTAACTGCTGAAGAGCTCCGTCTATGGAATGTACAGTGGTCCTGTCATGACTCTGAGGTACTGCTCACTAACCTAACACTGCTGAGGTACTCCTCCTATCGAGTACCGCGGGTCAGCCATCCAAACACAGTAGTGCTTCCCGCCGTGGTATTCCACCGAAACACAGTAGTGCACACACCCTAGTAGCATGTAGAGGTACTCTCCGGATGAGTACCGCGGGTCTGCACTGTCACACAGGTAGTGCTCCATCCGCCATGGGTCTGCACCGAACAAAGTCGTGCTTCGTCCACTGGGCTAGTCGACTCACTCCAAGTCGAGTCGGTCAAGCAGTCATCAGGTCTCAGTCGGCTACAAGGTCTCTGTAAACTGCACACTCGTCTCTCGGAGGGTCCGCTCCATGAGCTACAGGTCGATACTCCAAGTATCTCAAAGTCCCATGAAGAAGAATCTCAAAGGACCGCCTCCTCATAGGGGTCTCAACGCAATAGATGGTGCATCAATCGGATGCCCAGTCTCGGAGTTATTAGCCTTTTTGTCCCAGGGGCCTGGTTGGTTTCGAGTGCGAACCAACCCGGCTATATCTCAACTGTACCTCGAACTCTCATAGGGTATACTCAAAGGGACCGTTTCTTCACGTGATCACCAACACCGCTGACGGTTCATCAAACAGACGTCCAGTCTGAAAGATAACATCTTTTCTGTTCCAAGGGCCCGGTTGGATTTCGGGTACAATCCAAACTAGCCACTATCCAACAACAACCAAAACTCGGGCGATGTATGCCAAAAGTTCCGTCTCATCAAGAGGAATTCAACGAGACAGAAGGCGTGTCAATCGGAAGCCCGATCTGTGAGGTATTGACTTTTTCCTTCCAGGGGCCCGGTTGGTTTCGTGAGCGAACCAAACCGACCGCACTCCAAAGCCATCCAAACCACGAGCAGATTAAGCCAAAAGATCCATCTCACTTAGAGGAGTCCATCAAAGTCGACGACACATCAATCAGACGTCCGAAGTTAATGTTATGAGCGTTTCTGCTCCGAGGTCCCGGTAGGTTCCGTGCACGAACCAACCTGGACGAACCCAAAGTATTCCAAAACCCTGAGTGTAATATACCTAAACGACCATCTCGATCCAAAGATCGCATTTCCGCTGACGGTGCATCGATCGGAGGTAAACAGCTCAAGATATGGGCGAAAGAACCAAAAGAGTCCGAAAACGGGGGTTTCGGGCCCGGACCGACCCGGCCCGAGACCCCCTGGGTCGGTCCGGCTGGCACGGCCCGACCCGGGTGGGTGCGGCCCGGCCCGGATGGTGCGGCTTGGCCTGGCCGGGGCGCGGGGAGGCCCAGAAGCCCGGTCCGGCGGCCCGACGGCCCGTCGCGCTGACGGGCGGCACCAGCTGGCTCAGCCGAACGGCCGAGCCCTTCGGTTATGCTGGGGGGCACGCTGCCCCGCACCGTTCAGAAACCGCGGCCCCAATTAAGGGGCCGCTCAGCTGGCCAGTCGGGGGTTTTGACCCCCGGCTCTTTCCCTGTCCGGCCGGCCCGCCCTGGCCAGCCGGTTCTTGCTCCACGGGACCGGCGTCGGCCGGTCCCCTCCTTGCTCCGACGCCGGTGGCCCGTCTCCTGCCACCGATCACCCTGCTTCGCCGTGGCCTAGAACCGGCCGCAGCCTTGGTCGTTCGGTGCAGCGCAACGGTGCCGTGCTCTTCCACCGCGACCCCGCTCCGACCGAGGTGTCTTCGGGTTTTCTCTGACGCAGCGCGACGACGTCGTGTCCTTGTTCTTTTCCACGGAGTGGCGCGATGGCGCCACACATTCCGTGTCGCACGTTCACACGCGGTGCGATGAAACCATGCTCTACTCTTTTCAAACCACAAAGAAACAATCAAACGGATAAGGGAGGAGGGTCGACCATGTTTGTGTGGTCTGGCCCCCTCTCATTAATCGATAGCATTTGGTCGTATTTTCACGAAGAACGACAAAGTGGTAAACACGAAAAAAATAATTAAATAACCCCTACCTCGAGCGTAGCTGGAACGTGGGTTCGCCATGGAAAACGAATTCGCTAGGTGAAGCTCCGTACGTTGACAGAGAACGTCCGAGGAGGAAGTGGAATCTCCTTTTCTTTGACACAGGAAGGAGATCAAAAGAGGGTGCGTCGTCGATCTTTAGAAAAAGGGGTCACACCCCTGCTGCAGAGAGGAGAAGTGACGACACGTCGATCTCTTCTTACGGTGACAGCATTCTTCGTGATGAAGATGAAAACACCCTAGAGCTCTCTCCTCAATTTTCCACACACAACAACCAACCAAAATAAAATAAGGGTCATCCTTATTTTATTAACTCATGCCACAATTTTAAAATTCAAAACTTAATTTAATTAATTGAATTGGTGAGTTGGCATACTTAAAGAGAGGGGAGGAAAATTCACCCAAATAAAGGGAAGTTTAAAAGTTAAAAGTGTTACACAACTTAAGTTGGGGGTTTAGAGGAGTTAGGGAGTTAAGGAAATTGAAAAGGTGGGGCTCGTGTGGGCCCCACATTACCTTTAATCCACTCATGAGAAACTAACAATCAGTGGGCCCCCCCTAACTCCTACACCTATGTTCTAACACATGTAAAAGAGAAATAAAATTCTTAACGAAATTTTATTTCACTCACACTTAATCCACAAATTTAAACAACTCAAAACGAGCAAACAAAACTCTATAAATGGTGTTCTTAAGCAATTACCGGCGCTGCGGTTCCGTCGGTGCCCTCAGAATTCGATTCCGAGCACCGGTTCAAAAGATAGGAATTCCCACTCATTCGTTCACTGAATGTACCCGAGCTAAACTTCGGATAGAAATTCTGGGAACACCCGGCCTCGGAATCAGGCGTCATCAGAAATTTCATTCTTGTAAAATTCCAAAGAAAATTAAGAAATAATTTTCCTTGAAATTTCCGGGTCTTTACACTAACCGCCCCATGGGAAGGCTGGGTCGACTCTCTCGGACGCCAGCATAGGCGATGGACGCTGTGAACCAATCCGTAGTAATGCCACCCTATGAGGTGGCCCACTCCATACCACCACTACGAAAGGTGAGGGCCCTCCCTGCTTCTGACCTCAGCTTGGAGGTCTGCCCCATGCAACCTTCAACCCAAGCGAGGGTCTTCCCCTTAAAAGCAACACTCCTTATGGGGGTCTATCCAATGCTCACTACAGAGGGTACATGGTCACACCCCTTGCCGCAGACCGTAGGTTTGGAGACATTGCATGTCCGGTCACTCACCACCATGGAGGTCCTCCCCGTGCCCCTTTAGACATTTTCCCCTGTGCTCCTTGCACTGCGGACCCCGCCGGTGGGAGCTCTCTCCACCCCAGCACCAGTATGGCTGATGGTCCCCCCATGCAGAAAGTGCACCTTGGCCCAATGTGCCACCATGGGGAAAGAGAGTAGGTGGTTTCAACCATAGGAGGAATTCTGGGAAGGGCCAAACATGAATTAGACTATTCTGCTTCTCAAACTCTGAGGCAGAGTACAACTCAACGCTGGAGCCCTCTCCTCAATCCTCCAAGTCAAGGGCTAGGGCTGAAAAGAGGCACATCAGCCTCGTACTCCCAGAATGCGAGGTCCATAGGATACATGTCTTACTCCTAAAGTATATCCAGGAGTACGAGAACCTGGAATATCCCTTGGGACTGACCACAGAGTCTCCACCATCATCTATAGAAGCGCCCCTATCATGGCTAGAGACTAAGAAGACATCTTTTGGGGCTCAATGGCAGAAGAGTCATGGCATAGCCCACCCTCGGCAAACGCGGATGTTGTGTCAGGAGATTTGGTCGCTGGTCCATCCTAGCTTGATGTAGTGGCCAGGTAACTATAGTACTCAGATGATAGCCCATGATTTAGTGGTCTGTCAGCCCGCTTTCCATATTCATTGCTGGCCAGCCTGTCATCCCAATGGTCTGATCCAGTACCGCTGCAAGTTCCTCATCCACCCCCAGTTCACGAGTGAGAAAATTAGGAGCCATACCCTGAATCTAAGTCGTGGAGCTTTTGGACAATCCTCACAGTGGACCACTTCCCTACGAAGTTTTGGCCAGATGAAGGACCAAATATTTGTGCGCTAGAATCTCTCACCTCAAATGAGTATGAATGTTTCCACCAGACTCTCTAGGTGACTCACTTTAGTCATTTCCACCAGCGAGTGACTTATCTGAGGGGCCAAGTGCACCATGAAGACATCGACGAACAAGGCCGTCTGGTTGACCTGTCCACAATCCCCGTGGTCCAGAACCTGAGTCACCGGGTCACCACAGGGCCCTCCAATGGCAATGCATTCAGAGTCTCCTAGTACTCCGCAAGGTTATTAAGGAGGATACCCCTGAAACGCATGTATATGGCTTGGGTTAGTATTCTTCCCTCCTCTTCAGTGCTATTCTCTGGCAGCCCGACTCGCTTGGCGACATTGAGGTCATGCCCCCGAGAAGTGTTGTGGTCAACATGAACGAACTGTCTTTAGGGGAAAACAAGCTGGAACATCTTGATGGGAACGTCCTCCCTGAGGATGTTCCACCACTCCCTGACCCATCGGGGAAGATTACTCATCAGAAGAGGAATCTCTTATGTCTCTCTCCACCCACCAAGGCATTGGTACATAACCATAATTCTGTTGAGGGCAAAGAGCACGTCGGGGCTGCCAAGCACCCCAACCTATCCGCTTCAGTGCAAAAGACTGATGAGGACCCCGAGAATGCCACATTGTGCTAGCATCTTGCTGAGTAGAGGAAGTTGGTCAAAAAACTCTTGGATTAACGTGTTGTAGAGCGACAACCCGACTATAGTGATCCTACGCTACGGAAATAGGGTCAAGAAAATATCCCCCTCGGTGAGCTGCCCCAGGGAAACCCTGATCATGTCGCTCTCACTGACAGGTCGGATGATGGAGCTCATGGGAAGAGGGATCAATATGTCTCAGTGAAGCCTCCCTAACAATGCGACAACCCATGAAACCCCACTCGGGCTTCCCGGCCACCCCATGGGTCGCTCCACCAGCCGCTCCATGATCCGCTGAGCTTGTCTATCGAATTGAAGATCCAGAAAACACACTAGTGGTTAGAAATATCCATCATGATAGTGACCCCCATCCATATGATCTGGTGGTGGAACTCATCGCCCCTCTAGAGGAATTGGAAACGCAATAGGTGGCCATACCACTGTATGGATATCCATATTCAGCATGGGTGGATGATATACCAGCACCCCCAGGATTTAGAAACCCCGACTTCTCCCCTTTTAATTGGACGGGGGACCCGCCACAACCCCTAGACCACTTCAACTCAAGGTGTGGTCCTATGTTAGGGACCATAACATAGATGGAGGTTTCCAAGCTCCGCTGTTTTGTTCAAACACAAGAGGGACCGTCATTTAGCTGGTACAACCATCTCCCCGTCGGATCCGTGACCAGCTGGGAAGACCTTCGCAGGCGGTTCCTCTACTAGTTCAGATCTACCACCAAGAAAACGTGTATCGCGACCCTCTTCAAATGCAAACAATGTACTGATGAGTGAGTTGTGGATTTCATCTCCCAGTGGAAGGGGCTCACATACTCCCTTGACATGCCACTGACTCAGGAGAAATTACTATGGATGTACATGGGGAATGTCAGGATAGAACTTGTTCCATCCCTCATCACTTAGAACTATCCCGTAGGGTTCTGAGACATCTCATATATGGCCCAACGACTCAATGAAGCCCTGCAACAGGCCAGCCATACACGTCTATTTCCCCCTGTAACCCTAGCAAAGAGGACTACTAGAGCCGAGCCCGCTGTGGTGGCCCAGATATAGGCCCCGAGGCAGATAGAATTGCTACTAGTGGAGCCAGATTTGCATCCCTATAGTGGTATACCACAACGGACACAGTCTCTGGCTCATTAGCCTCCTCAGAATCAGCAAGCACATCCGAATAATGTGTCACCACCACCTAGGAGAGATAACATTGTTTCACCTCCTCGGTAGGCTCCTCTGGCCCCTTGTTAGGGCTAGGCTCCTAGAGCCCCCTATCCGGACATGAGAAATCGGACCTACTCATTCAATATGGCTCAGGTCCCTATTTAATTCCATAGCACCTTATAGCATGGAATTGTATTCTTTCTTGAGTGCAGAAAGCCATATAGGCAAATATCACTGACCACCCCAACTATTTCCCTTATCACTGGATCCTGGGTCACACCCTCAGACAATGCTAATTGTTTAAGGACTGGCTCAAAGACCAGATTGACAACAACATAGTATGGTTGGTCTCGAACCCAGCATAGGTGTTTGGTGTCTTTATAAGTCCAGGTAGTAGTAGCGACAGTGAAGGTGAGTGGAAGCAAGTTTCTAACCACGGGTCTCAGAATTATAATGATTGGATGGCCCATAAAGTGGTCTCCCGTGCGGATGCCATTATTCGGGAATGCCTAAATTACCTAGAGCCTTCAGAAGCTACAACCACCACTTTTGGTTCATCATCTCAGTCGGCCTCTTCCCAGAAGAGAAAGCATCGGCGACGCAAGAAAAAGCGACGCGCCCCGCCAGTGCCATCGCCGCCCCCACACTCTCTACGAAATCATTACCTATGAGATGGTGATTCCTCCCAGAATAATCCCAGTAGTGGGTGATTCATCAAGTGATAGTCAATGGTATGCTTCGGTTAAAACCGTGGAGTTGGTAAACCCCTATATGAATCCCAACGAGGGTAAGCGCCAGAAAAACCTCCCCAATGTCCCCAGCTGACACCGAAATCGGCGGAGCCGTGGCCATATATGTCATCGGGGTGTGACAGTTGGCACCTCCATCCAGGAAGTGCATGCCAATAAGACCAGACAGCATGCCCGATGCAAAACTCAGCATGCGCAGCCTCTTCATGTTGTGTCAACAGACCCGACTCCACCACTTTTTTTGCTACTGGATCAGGCAGATTCACTTCTATCATGCCATGAATAGATTCTCCCCGCTACAGGCCGATCTCACTCATCTAGTCCTCATCCGACAGCTACTCTCCTGGCTATGACTAGTGAGATGTTGTATTTAAACAGTACTAGTCAGCCGCCGATTTGGTCGGCAGGCCCCTCTTTGCCTTCTATTATAGTTAGGCTTCCTGCAAGCAAAATCTCGCGCTTGGTGTAGATGAATGATGTTCTCAACCACCTCACCGGCATCCCAACGAGTGGCTTCCGGCAACCACCTTGCCTGGTACTGTCCTCCTTTCTCACAAATAGGACATGTGATCCCCAAGGAGTCGTACTGGGTCAGATGAAACCCCTTTCATGAAATTCCTCCAACTACTTCTTTAGCTCCTGTAACTCTAGTGTAGCCATCCTGTAAGGAGTAATTGACACCAACGCCACTCCTGGAACGACCTCAACAGAAATTCCACCTCTCGCTATGGGGGAAAACTTTTAATGTCCTCTGGAAAGGAATCCCTGAAATGATCGACCACTAGTGGAGTGTCCCACTATGAAGTTACATGGTCATCCAGATATGGACATGTAATTTGATCTGTAACTCCTCCCAACCCATGATACTCAGGTCCCACTCTGATCGCCTGAACATCCCATTTACATTTATGAAGAAATGATCCACCATCTGGTTATGTGAAACTAACCCTACAACAATAGCAGTCGACAATAGTCTACAAGGGTACTAAACAATCCATTTTGTGAATGAAATAATAACCTATCATCTCTAGGACATAAAGGTCCCATAAAAAGGAACACCCACCAACCTCTAGAGGGAACTCCTTACACTGATAAACACTAGTCATTATAGTCTTCAACAGAGTGTCTATCATCATGATATCATCAAAATAAAAGATACAGAGCACAAGCCTCTATACAACAATAAAATATATAAAACTATGGGAAGCCCTTGTATCAAAAAGTGATGAAGCTAAATATGATGAAACTAGAATAGTACCTCAAACTGTGGAGGTTCCGAGACCCTACTTCTACTGGGTCTACTCCACTACGAAAGAATGACCTGCAATGTGACCTTGTGAACTCTAAACTGATCCACCATGTTTTTTTTGAAATCATACCATCTAGATACCAAGACCATGACCTCCCCCTCAAATGAAACGAACAGAAGAACTCTAGTTCCCAGAATAATGAGAAATTTGTGGTGCGGATCTGGAATGGGGAGTCAGAACAGAACTCCTATCAACAGGTGATAGTTAGAAGATCTGAGAGGAGTGCTGAAGATGACCCATCTTTCTACATGATAGTCACTCCACTAGGTCTCTTGGGAAATGTAGCCTCTTATGATCTGTCATAACACAAAATTAGCACACCACCTGGCCTCTAGAAGATGTTACCCACCTACTAATATCTCCATGTGTAGACTCACTTGGGATCTTCTGGCTATCATTCTGTGGGGTACCAACACCAGATGTTTAACATTCCTGGCTCAAAGCTCCATAATCCCTCAGATTTTACTCTGAGATCAGTTCCAGATTGACTATAGTGGTGATGGAAGTCAACCTAAAGATATTCACCTAATATCAAATGTCGTTCATGAGACCATCTTAAAACATACTTGATAGAAATATCTCATCACCTCCTGGAATGGGTGTAAAGTGTTGAAACTATGTGAAGAAAGATGATTACTCCATGAATAAAAGATTACCCTACTCTTGACTGATAAACTCTCAGGCTTGGTCGGCCCTCAAAGTATCTGGGAAAGAAGTAGTCATGGAAGGAACGCGGGAAATCATCCCACGACAAAACCTACTGGCATCCTTCCTGTGAGATTCCAACCCACTATCTCTGGGAGAAATTCTGAAGTACATAAGTAGTGAGATTCCCCCACCTCTCTGGAGGTGTCTCCAGGTGCTCTAAGATGGACATTAAGGCTTTTAACAAAGACTCTTTAACATGAGGTCATCCCTCCCCTATGAAGGTGGGAGGATGCTGCTGCTGGAAAAACCGTGTCAACTATACAATAGAAGGAAAAATATTTGGTACTCTTCATAAGGTCTGCATGAATCTAATGAATCTCTCTCAGAACTATGCATCATCACCTATATCCAGAATAACAGCGGTTGGCATGACTGACACTACTAGAGGATCTGTTGGTTGTCCCTGATCAACCATGCCCTGTGTCTGATCATTACCCTATAACTAGCAGACAACTGGAGGAAGTCTCTGTGGCCAAACTGTACAAGGTCAATCTCACACCATAGATCAAGATTATAAAGGACAAAAAATTAATAATTGTGTGAAGGGAAATGAGAAATCAAGCAAAAATGTTTTTTTAAAACATGGATACACGTTGTGTATAACTCTTACACAACATGTCCCCTTAAGCCTTCACATGATCATGTACTTAGGCCCAAACTGGTCGTGTAACACCCCATATACACTACGTGTTTCTCCAAAACATGAAACGTACTTGAATCATGTTCCCCTGCCTGAGTTCTTCTACACAATTAACCCACACAGATCTTGTTGAACAAGACTACACGACATTTATTTTCCATACATAGCATGTACTTGAAGGATTTCACTGACCCTTGTTGTTAGTCACACGAACAGATACACGGCTGACTATACATGGTGTGTTTCTCCCAGACACGGTGTGTACTAGAAGGATTCCACCGATCTGTGTTGTTCGTAACATAGTTAGATACATGGTTTCCACTACACGGAGTGTTCAAGCTTGACACTGCGTGTATAGCCTTCATTTTTATCCATCCGTGTCCTTAGTGACATTGGTGGACAAATGGTCGACACTACACGGTATATACATCTGGTACATGGCATGTCCCACCAATGATGTCCCAACCCTGTGTCTCTATCCACACAGCTAGTGACACAATTAGAGACTACACATCATGTACATACGTTACATGGAGTGTACTTAATAAATATATTTCCTTCCTGAATTGAAGGATACATGTCATGTATTTATAATTACACGTTGTGTTTTCTGGGTTATTTTAGATAGTAAGCCTCATAAACTACTCTATAACCCAATAAAACACCAAAATGAACATTTAAGTGCAAAATTATGATATGTGATGGCCCATAATCCTCATGAATCAATGATTTAAATCATATAAAGGTCATATTAAAGCATAAAAATCAAAGATCCGTATAATTATGGTCTACGAGGGCCTGTAACACCTCAAGAACCAAAGCTTGTCATTCATTCAAATGAAACCCCACAAAATTTAATACCCTATCAAGAAGAAAGTTTTCTATCTTGTCATCTATCACAATAGCATACATATCTACCACACCATCTATCAAAACAATAAGAAATCACTAATGCACCCTAGATAGAATGGAAAAAATGCATGACAAGTGATTTGTATCAAGTGCCTATATGATGCATGAGATGGCACACCATCATCTCAATGAGTAGCAATAGAAATAGATCCTCAATAATATCACAAAATAGGTGAATTACCCAATAGTGAAATCAAATCAACTCTAATAACTGAAAAACAAGAAAATGGAAATATATGAGGCAAATTGGCTTTTCCCTGATACCACTTTTTAATGTCCCATTTCTGGGAGATTTCCAGAGGTTCCCCATAACCGGTTGGTCACATGGCCTCAAGCGCATTTCCCCAAATGACAGAGTCTGCCGACTAGCAATGAGGGCCTTAGGTGTGATAGTGGGGAAACTATTCCCTCATCTGTAGAGTAACATGGAAAAAGTAAACATATATCCATAGAGGAAGTATTAAAACATGAAATAAGTAAACATCAGAAGTAATAAACAACTAGTGCACATATATATAAATGATGCATGATACACATGTCTTAGAAAGCTGCCAAATAGGTCACAATTTGTAAATACAGTACAAAAGCAATGTAAAAAATGAAAATAAAGTAAACATATCCATAGAATCACAAACCTTAGCTTTGTCCCATGCTCCCCACCTCCATAGAAATTAAGTAGCTGATGTAGAATGTCGGTGGTCCTTATCTAGACCTGAAACAATATAATCCTTTTGGGCCCAAAAGCATGTCCCAAATAGAGTGTGAGATGAATCCTAGTAGGTAACCACCCAGAGATCTGTTCCCATTAGTCAGTGAATATATATGGTAGAAAATATGAAGCATGAACAAATAAACAAAGAAGTACTCAATGTAAAAAATCCCACAGTTTCAATTACATCCATTTTAATTTATTAGTTCAGAAATCAACAATCATAAATAACCCTTTGAAATGTACTTAAAGCCTACCCCCATTAGTTCAAACAATCAAACAAAACCAACCTTCTGGTGAGTACTCATAGTCTAACCCCTATGGTTCAGCTATAACAATGACACTATGAGGAAGCACTCACTGTCAATTCCCCCTTTGGTATCATGTTGGTAACTATAGACACATTGGGGAAGCAATCAACAACCAATTCCCCCTTTGGTCTTATAACTAAGAATCTATAGAAACTCTAAGAGTGCACAAATTCCATCTCCCCAATGGTCTCACAACATAAAAGTAAACAAACACTCTAGAGAATCTCTCAACGTCCATTATCCCTATGGTCTACTACACTTGGTTCCCACATTCCTATGTAAAGAAATCATTCAAAAAGGATATATCAAAGCCAAAGTAATCCTCAATTACAACATGGATAAACACTCAATAGTATGTCACAACATGTCAGATAAATTCACTACATCCAGACAATACTAGGCATGGAAAATAAAGCAGCCTAGTAGGAAAATCTAGACCAAATAGTCAACAACAACAATCATGGACAAACACATCCATATAATGGTAAATATCCCTATGCACAATCATAAAACCTCTACTCCAGCACACAAGGAATAATAGGAAACAACATGGATAAAAATAATAAACATGCAATACCCTGAACAAGGGTATTTTTCACTTTTGAACATATAAATCACTGACTAACTATGGAATGGACCAAATGACTTACCTCAGTATTTTAAGAACAATAACCATGAAACTTCTGCCTTGAATCTCCCTAGAACACCATAGATCTACAACAACACCAAAAAACATTCAACCCCAAATATATCATGAAGGAAGAGAAATTAGGGCATGAGGATCTATAAGAAGTAAGAGATTACCGTGGAGATTCTAATGAAATTGACATTGGTCGATTCAAAGGATGGATGAGGAGTCGGGGGCTCGGAAGAGATTCACATCCATAGACGATCCTGGATGAGATATATTGAGAACAAGTGCATTCTACTGATTAGACGCGACCCCGATCTATTTAATGAAATAAAAAAAGTAAAAGACGTGTTTTTTAAAAGTACACGATGTGTACATTCATTTACTGAACCCTATTTTAGGCAGTATTCCAGTCACCCCAAATGTCCATGTTTTCATCTGTTACACGGCCAACAAATGGCTACCCACAAAAACCGAGTACAAGACATGTACTTATATATACCCGACGTGTACTCCTAAAATTTCCAAATACTTCTATTTATCATGAAAACACTAGAAAAAAAGATTCATACCTAAAAATATGTTCTGGGTTCTAACACTTGAATTATTGGGGAGATGATTAAGGATATCATACATCCATTCCATGTGTGACCATCTACATACAAGAGGTTGTTCTGCGGCAATGGGTATGATGGGCCCTTCTGGATAAACTGGCGGCTGACATGTGAGGGGAATGTCCCACCACTCGCTAGTTCAACCACTTGTAAACACCACCGGACAAGGAATAGATGACTGAGGCTGATCCACAATGCAACTTCTCTGATCATAGAATGATCGTTGCAGGTCCACCTGATTATATAACACAGCTAGTGGTGAAGGTGGGCCTAATGATACCAGATGAGAAGGATGTGTGTACTGAGCTCTATGCTTGGTATTTCGTGTGGTTTTAAAGGAATGGAAAACCTGTATTGATGTATTAACTATGAAATTATGAAGAACCATATATCCATGGCTCCGTCGGCACTATCAATTCTTAGGGACATTAGGAGGATCCTTTTACCACTCCTCATCGTCAGGAATGATGTAGGTATTTACCATCTCTACGGTGTTAACTGAATCATACACATGATTATCACTTGAAGAATCCTACACCCCAAGATGATTTTTGGGTGTAATCACCATCTCACAGGGTATGAATTAACCAATAGTATGGGATGGTGATGGAATAGATGGGGTACTTGGATTTCCCTTGTGTTGTCGATGCTTTCTCTTTTGGGAAGAGGGAGGCTGAGACGTCGACGCGGATGTAGTGGAAACGGGTGATGTGGCGTATTTTAAAGGATTAGGTCAATCTAGATGTGAAAAGATATGATTGTGGTCAAGGGGTACAGCCTTATTAGCTATCCATTCATCATATTTTTGGGACCCGTAGTTAGGAACCTAATTCCACTCTCCCTCGTAGTCACTGTCGTTGTCTGGCTTCACAAATACCAATGCCACATATGCCAAAGCTGGGCATAACCTTAAAATTTTGTTATCAACATGGCCTTGATTCCAGTATTTAAACACATAGCACTATTTGAAGGTGACCCCTAGGACCTGGTGATATTGGTAGTAGTTCGGGAGATCAGGGAGATCCACCTCTTCAGGTCTCCTGAATTTGGGAAACCATAGAATTTCCTATTCCAAAAAGATTTTGCAATAATTGAGGACATGAGCCTTGTTGAATGAGTAGGTTTGGTTTCTATAATTTGGAAAGGGGGATCTGGGATGTTGGACTTGACGAGGGGCTGACAGAGCCTATTGAAGAGGTGGAACATGGTTATCATACCTAGGTGGTGGTGGTGCATTAGGCGGTGGCGCTTGGCAATTATGAGGTGGGAGATATGGGGCTAGAGGATGCGCCTGAGGTGGTAGGCCTTTGCGAGGCTATGAAAGTGGATCCACTAGTAATAAATATAGTTGCATTAGGGCCTCTATTTAGTCCAACATAGTAGGATCAACCATAGCGACCCTTCTCACGGGAATTAAATGAGGAAATGAACATGACCGCATGGCATGCTGCAAGGATTACTCTATACTTTGGACGTTATCAGAGAAATTCCAGAATCCCATGGGGTAATTCTGAGTAATAAGATAGATGACTAGTTTAGTTTTGACATTCCCCACACACATTGTCAGCAGCTATACTTGAGTCAGAGGTATATCCATGGAGTAGGTGAGGCCTTTCCACTGGGCAAGAAAGTCTGCAAAGGGCTCTTCATGCCTCTTTATACACTTGAAGATTTCTGAAATTCTTGTCCTCCTGGTGGTAGAGTTGAACTTGTAAATAAACTATATATGGGGATCTTTCCATACGGGGACTGACCCAATGGGTAGGTAGCTATACCAGAAAAACACATGCCCTTCCAATGTCTTTACAAAACACCAGAGTTTGGTAGCCTCTTGCTACCCTGGAGTTCCTAGTATGGGTCCACACCTTGAGGTGAAATGGGCCAAATGTTGTAGATGATTGCTCGTCCATTTAATAGGGGAGAAGATGGGGTTTTATAATCTCATGGGTTTTTGGCATATCATCCACCCATGCCTAATACGGTTTGGCATCCGGAGGGATTGCCACTTATTGAGTCTCCAAAGCCTCATGATGGGAAATGAGCACTGCCACTGGATAATCTGGGTAGGTTTCTTATATTGACAAAGATCTCTTACAACCAGTGCATTGGATGGTTTTTCAACATGATAATCAGGCCCGGAGGCTCATGGAGAAACTGGAGGGATGACTTGAGGAGGGAATGGGGGATGTTGAGCTGGGTCCCGAGGATTATCATGCCACTCAAGTGGATTGGGTGACACATACTACGCCCTCCTTCCATAAGATCCAGCTTCTACCATATCTATGTGGGATGGATGGTCAGTGTCACCTGGAGGAAACTCCCCAGGGGGAAGTTTTACCTACCCCTGATGCCCTGTCCAGGGATCACCATAGTCTGGTCCTCGCTTCATAGGAAATTCAATAAGGATTCCATCAAACACATTCTTTGTCTATGTGAGTTGTTGACACTACATGACCTTTTCTGGATCATCTTCCGTATTCTACACTAAGCCATAAGGGTTGGAAGATTTGATGACCCGAAGATGCTATTTTCCCTTACTGGAATTCCAGATGAGGAATAATGACTCGCTGGGCACGGGAAAACCATGTAGATTTATCTTCAGGTCAGTAACCCTTACCAGTGGATCCAATTGGTGTGGAACTCCCTAGGGGTAAGTTCTCTTCAAGTTGATCAGTCTCGTTCGCTCCCTCGGAAAGGTCGACCATGTAAACTATAACTCTACCTAGGGGAATATCCTCAATATCTCTTATAATATTGGTCTGGTGCTGGATAGAACTAAAAGGGAAGGAATCATAATTCCCCCAACAACAGACATGAACGTGGGGGTAATCCTCCTTGATAATTATGTGGAGCACTTTAATGCACTGAATGCATTATTGCAAGAGGGTATGCTGGTAACTGGGAAAATTAGTGCTTTGAGCCACATGGAGAGCAATTAAATTGACCATATGACATTGATGGTCAATATATTTAATGTGTGCCTGAATATCGGGGTAAGCCACTTGTGAATAACAGAGATGGAAGTGTGTCACCCATAGGGTTTGGAAAAAACATGTGACTTCCTATTGATTAACTTATTTTGGAAGACTGATGTTCGTAGTTGTGATTGGATAGAACTTATCTTGGAAATGATCTTCCACAAGGATGTCCCACAAACTCATAGACCCAGACCTGGGATCCAGCCATTGGTTGAACCACTCATCAACTGGATGATACTGAGGGATTGGTAATGAAACTCAAGCAGACAGCTGATACAGTAGACTAGCAAGTGGAGAATATGTAAAATGGGATAACAAGCGGCCACATCATGTGTAACAACCCAAGCATCCATGATATGCTCCTCTTTGAATAATAGAGCAGCGTGTGTTGTACGCAGCCTCGAGTTCTAACACACCGTGACCAATAAAAGTAGTAGTTATGAATAGTAATACCCAATTTTTGAAATAATATAAATTTTAGATTTTAAAATGGACTTCATTTTTGGATTCAGAATATCGAAATTAGCCAATGTTGAATTTTTGGTATTTTTCAGAGAACTTCCAATTTTTGATAAATCGTGAAAAATAAATAAAAAAAACTTTTTTAATAAAAATAATTTATAGTAATAAATTATAAAATTTGGTGGTTGTAAAGTTCAATTAGAATATATTTTTACCTTTTTATCCAATGGTGGTCATTAGAATTAATTTCACTATGAAATTGGACATAAATAATTGTCAATCTTTTGATTGATATTCTTTCTTAAAAACACTCTATTTGTTGTGACAGTGGGAATTAATTATTAAATTAATTAATTGAATTTATATGTTTTTAATTTCGTAAAATAGAAATCATTTTTTAATTAGGAATATCAATTATATCTTAGGGTGAATTTTTGGTGTTGTTCTGAAAAACTTCGATTTTTGATGAATAGTGAAACCACTAAGTGGTAGTTAAAAAAAACTGATTTTTAATTTAAATGAAATTTTACCACCACTGTGATTTGAATTTCCAAAATCTGACATACATTATTGTTATTAGGAAGTAAAATGTGGTTCAATGGGATTAAAATAATTTTTGGTTAATAGTAACTTTTAAGTTTTATTAATCGCGATTAAAGCTAATTAGTGTAACTTAAGGTAAAAATAATGTTATAATAATACGAAATTACCTTTACACTTGTCTTAAACATATTGGGTGAGTCATGTACGACCAAGACAATCCATGGGTCAACTTGGGGACACCATGGATCCACTTGGGTAAGAAAATGACATTAATAACTTTTTATTTAAAGTAAAAATAAAATCGACACAAACATGTGTTTTTTTACTAAAACAATTATTACATGGGGTTATATAAGTTACATTTTAGACTATAAATATTAATTGGAAAGATAAAAAGATTTCCTAAATCATGGTAATTTTTTTATAATTTTTTGGAATTAAATAAATAAATTTATTTATCACACCATGATGATGCATCGATTACCTTGTTACTGAACTATTTAAATAAAATGAAAAGATAATGTAATATATAAGACTTACACATGTCAAAAACCTTTTCATGCATTGATTTAGAACCCTTATCACCTTATCGTAGAAATATATAATTTTGGGACCTTTGAAATCTGAAAAGTACTTCATAATAATGTAACATTTCATTACTTTCCAAGAGTGCCCCTCTTCTCCTCTTATAAAAGGCCCCATCTCTACCACCTTATTAACACCTTCAAAGCCATTTGGCTCAGCCAAACTCTGCCCAAATACTCTATAAATTTACCTCTATTACTCTTAGAAGAATCACTTTGGGCATAAGTCTTCCCAAGGAAGCCTTTGGCTCAAATCAAAAAGAGTTACCCGATTTTAAGGTAATGTCTTCTCTTATGTTCTTTTGCATTATTTTGCTTCTCCAACCAATTAAAACATTTTTATTACTTTATTTTTTAACAAAACCAGTATATAAAATATACTAGGATGTTGTTATGATAAGGATTTGATTTACACATACACACACCTCCGTCTAATGGTTAAATAACATACTGTTTCTGTGGGTGGCGAAATACTGCCTCGCGAAACGATGATTGTTCAATATTCTTTTAACACCTCTAATGGTGGACATTAAGATGGAACTATTTCTATATATGATATATATTATGTTAATGTTTTCCTTATGCTTCCTTATTTCTCATTTATGGCATACCGTTATGATTTCCATTATGGGTAAACGTGATAATTTCATTTTAGGAAGTGCGGACTACCGCCCCTCAAAGTGATTTGAATCGTTAATGCCATATGTTGGACATATAAAGGATGGATTAAATGATATTATGTATGATATTATATTGGAATTATAATAAAACTTTATATCATTATGATTTCATTCTATTAAATATGAAATAGAAATGAAAGTAGCGTTCATGCGTACGTACGACTTACCGTCTCCATGAACGGTGCATTTCATTTCTTACCTCTAAATTTTACGTAATATTATGAATGAATGTATATACTGGATATATATGATATATATGATATATACATCATGAATATAATTCTGGATATAATGTATATTTTACCACATGAGCAACTTGAAATTATAAGAAGTTTATTTTTGACTCAAGTACCAAAGATCAGAAAAACGACCATTATTAACATAAATAATTACATAATGTTCATAACATGGTAATAAGTGATATAAAAGGAATAATAAACTTGAAAATGTTCTCAATAAATTATAAATTAACTCTAGTTTATTATTCAGGAGGTTAAAGAACAGTCGAGTCAAGTCGGACACGAGGTAAGGGAACTTCTTAACCCAATTTCTGTTCTTTGGGTTAATCTCCTACTTTCAAATTATGTCATGATATTATTATGTCATATATTGTATTTGTACTTTCTTTATGTGTAATTATAGTTATTACACATAATAGAACTATTTTAATTAAAAAATTATCTTTGTAAGGATTTTGTCTCAATCTCCTTTCACTGAGGCATATTTTATTCTATACACAAATTTCTTCTATACGGTGTATAAAATCCTTTGACATTTATGTTTATTAAAAATGAATCTTTTTATATGATGAATTTTACTAAATTACAAAAAGAAATGTTTTTCTTGTCATACGTATGCGGCGACAACAACTTCTCCGCCGCCATGACCATTATTTGAGTTTCAGCTTCCTCTACAAGTCATAACTTTTTTTAAATGAAAAATAAATACCAAGTTTTAATTTTCTTTTATTTTGGAATTGAAAATGGTTTTGATAATGTTTTTATTAAATCAATGTGTTGTATTGATATCTTGTGATTGAAATGTGGAAATTTTATGTTTCCTTTGTGTATGTTTTATGTGATATGATTTTGTTATGGTTTATGATATGTTTAAACCTGTTCATATGTGGAATGCATTGGACTTAAAAAGTGACGGGTGGAGCCCGCTATAGCTCCTCGATGCATCAGTAGGTCTCATGAGACAAACTAGTGTCTTGTCACGAAGCCTTGACAAAATATTATTTGTAGTCTTGGCACGAGGCATTGACTACATGGTTATGACAGTCTGGAATTATGCATTCCATCATTATGAAAGTGGTTATTGATATTTCATGTGATTATTCAACTTGTAGAATAACCATGTGAATAATTAAATGGAATTATTTCATTTTAATTTTTCCATATTATGCTGAATTTCAGGTTTAAAAGTCCTTTTTTAGTTATACATTTCCTTAAATGTTTATGTTTATTTATGAAAGCTTCTGCTATATTGTTATCCTTACTGATCATCTGAGCTCTCCCCTTTCAATGTTTTAATTTTTGTAGGATTTGAAGAAGTATTTTATGAATGACCTGAAGGGATAATATGAGGGGATATGAAGACAAGATATTGTTGTAGTTTTTTATTACTTTATGATGTTATGTAAAACTTATGAATTTATCTAGTGTTTCAAGGCTACTAAACAAATCGGTCTTTCGAGACATGATCTTTGTGATCATGCCAAAGTTACGCAATAATGCACTGACCATGGGTAACTGGGGTTGGGGCGTTACATAATGGGATGTCCTATGATGAATGAAATAATAGAGCCCCCACATCCAAGAAAGAAGGCTGGTAATCACAGTTTTTAGTGTAGTGATGCAGTTACTGGTGGTGGGACATGTTTTTGTTCGTCCTCTACCTGTCCCCATAATAAATCTCCAAGATCTATGGTCAATGCAATGAATGTTCTTGTTGATGATAGGTAGGATTTCATGGCCATTCCATGTAAAGAGGCCAAATAATCCACCTCATGGAAGAATCTGCAGAGGGAGGTAGGAATCCAGTGGACCCCAATTTCCAAAGGGATGAAGCTGATATGCCTCGTTCTTTCCCCAAACCTTGAAATAGATGATAGAGGTTATGGTTCCATCACCGAATCACATTCCACCTTAGAATATGAGAAGTAGGCGGCATTAATCACAGTCTATAGCATCTTAGTATTATTCTTATGAGGTCAGAGACCCGCCCTCCTTCCCTTGGATGGATCTTCAGGACTGGTTGGGTTTTTGGCTTGAGGAGGAATTCCAATTGAGGTAATGATGGGGCAAAGATGAGTTCCACCTGGGTGAGCTAGGGTGCGAGGAATATTTTGAAAAATGTCGAAGGGAACATGTGGATGACCTTTGTGTCCACTGTCTATGGTATGAGGAGGTCATTCACACCGACTGGACCAAGTATCATGGGGAGGGCCTTTATGTAGACTGGCTATGACATAAGTTATGTAGGGAGGACATTCACACATGTTAAGCTAGATCTAGGAAGGACCGCCACGTTCAATGAAGTGGGAGCGCCTCATCTTTGGTGATTGCTGATCTGAGTAGGACCCACACCGACATCGTTAAGTACATGGGGAGGATTTCCATGCTGTTGAATAGCTACATGAGGGGGACCGTCATATCAAGAACCTGGTATGTGAGGATGAATTCCATAAATGAGGTTGGAGGCATGGGGATGAAACTGACACCGTGTTTTAACTAGGAGGAGGGAATCACCACTTGAGGTGATGATGAGTGCATGGGGAGGACCTCCATATTGGACGCGATAGTGGAGAGGACCTACTCTATATCTAATAGTGGTATATGAAGGTACTCCACACCAAACGCCACTATCAAGAGTTGTCCCGGAATGGTTACCCCCTGTCCTGATGATCAGGAGAACCAATCAAACCTATTTATAAGGAGACGGGTGGCTCAGTCTATACTGTGCTTGAAATTTCCCCTACTCTATAATAATAAGGTGCTCTGGCACTATAACATTGAGGTGATAATTTGTGCCAGTGGTGGCATGGGCCATTGAAGCTACAGAAGATGACACCCCCTGACGCGCGTACGCATGAACATGCACCATACACTGATTTCTGGTTAGCCGAACTTGGGAAGACTGTGCAGAGGCATAGGCTACATGATCATCAGTCTTCTGGAAAGTATTGAAACATTGACACACCTGAGTGGGAATCAACTTTATTCGTCCCCAAATAGGGGTCACAGTAGAGAGGCTTTGGGCATCCTCCACATCATCTGTGTAAGGGATGGAGTCGTAGCATTGCTCTGGGGAGATGCTCCAGATGTTGTTGGATATTAGGGTGGAGAGGAGTGGATCCCTACACAGCCCTTGGAGGTGGCAGTGATGACGATTCGTAGAAGCCTCTAGGTCACGTCGAGCCATATCCTGGGTTAGGGTAATCCCCTCTTCCTCATTTCATCAATCAAGGACATTAACTAGCGTCCTCTGAATGACTTCATATAGGGATATAGGTAATGAGATTATATAAATTATGGATTTGGAGGCTACCATTGAAGAGATGAGGCCACGCGGGATTTCCGCGTTGACGTTTCCCATGCCCCTACATTGGTGGGTGGCTGGTGATCAGTCTCTTGTCGTAGTATCTAGGGTCCTGAAAATTAGGGAGATCAAACCATTAGTGTTTAAAGGAATACAAGCGATTTCCAATTCCCCAACTCTATTCCATATACCATGGTTGGTATGAAGGATCCGTGTTGACAACATTGTAGACTGGGATGTCCAACATTCAACTGCACCGATTTCTTGTGATTTTCATGCAAAGAACAATATTTTCATTGAATGACTAGACACTAGATAACTAGATCTGATGAAATTCTAATCCAATAATGTCTCAAACACAACTACTCTCCACATTGAGGTGAAGAACATCATGCATGGTTCACCATTTCTTTTTCCAACGATTTCGTCATGGCGCGACTCCGTTATTTTTCAGGACACATTATTTGTTTCGCTACATTTCTTCTTTCCAAAGGTAGGTGCAATCTTTCACATATTCAGGGATGTTTTATCCATGATTGAAATAGGTTAATGGGATATAGGTTCCTCTTTCCTTGGATTTCTCATCGAAATTCATCACCTAGTCCAGGTCTACCTTAAAGATTAAAATGATGTTCATGAATATAATTCCTGGTTCTATATCGCTGTGGACACTGGATAATTAGGCTGCTTCTATATATAACATCCATGTGGTCAATTCAGGTCATAAACCATCGATTGGGGGAGTTTTCACGTTGGACGTCGCTGGTGTGCCTGGAATATGGAACACTGATGTGTCTGGGTTTCTTCACTTATTATAGGTCTTTCGAGGGAGCAGAAGCCTGATGAATCCCAGATAAAGTACATAGAATTATATTCCATAAGAATTTATGTGAGGTGTTCCTCAGATTCCCATGTTTAACAGAGGGTATTCCATGAGTTTAGCTTTTTGAGGAGATAGATCATACCATTTGGAACACTGATAATAATAGACCAGATGAGTGCAACCCCTGGAGGTAATAATGATGATGGGTCTAACATGTGGTAATTAATCTGATTGTTGGTAGGAGCAGTGAGAAAGGTGGTGACATGATGTCACCGTGATGTGGAGACACAGGTAATAATCATGATGGATATGTATGCTTGAAAGTGGATGGAGAATGTTATGGAACCGAAGTGAGGATGACATTGATGTTGGGATTGAACATTGAAGAGACCTCTTACATATCCCCATGGAGGGGAATCAAAGTCCACGTAGTTTGGTGGGGCAAATGGACAACTCAGGAGGCGGCCCATGGGAATGGACACATGGATGGGATCCGGAAGAAGTTGAACCTTCGGGGTGGGGAATGACCTTAACAAAACATGTAGGACCAAGGGAGAGAACATGATGGGGCATGAGTGATGGGATTGAACCTTAGTGGGATTCCAATTAGTTCTTATTGTAGGGAATCAATGTTCATGTAGTTCGGGATGGGTGTATAGAATTAGGGTGCACACATAGGATAACAACCTGACGATATACTTGGGCTTACGTGTGGTTAAAATCCCGGGGTGTTCTGATGCCCGGGGGGTGTACCAGAGAAGTGGGTCCCAACAAAGGGGATTATAATAAATTACCGTCAATTTCGAACTACAACGACTTACTGCTAATAGAGGATCCAATGGATTACCACTAGTTGGGGTTCAAATAGCTTACCGCTGGTTAGGGTTCCAAAGGCGTACCACTGGTTGGGGTTACAATGACCTACCACTGTTTGGGGTTTATTATTAGGGAGTACTCTTATGTACCATGTCCAAGGGTCAAGAATAAAATCCCATGTAGTGCATTAGAATAAATTTTCATGTCATGCGGGACGAATGGGGGAATATAGTTTAATGTCATGTTGGACGAGGGTGGACTGACGTGGAGTGTTCGGGACTGATGGGTATTTGGTTTGAACCTTAGGCAGGCTTCCTACATACCATTCTTAGGATACAAGGACTAACATACACATATTTCAGTTTATGAATAAAGTTTAATGTCATGGGAGACGTAGTTGAACGGACGTGAAGGGGTCAGGACGAGTAGGTTTTGGGCTTGAACCACATGGAGGATTTTGACATACCTTCCATAGGAAACAAGGATCAATGTCCATGTAGTTCAGGATGATGGATAACATTTAACGTAATATGAGATGAAGGTGAACCAACATGAATGGGTTAGGACAAGTTAGTGTGGGGCATGAACCTCAAGGTAGCTTTCAACATACTTTGATAGAAAAGGGAAAGGATCAAAGTCCATGTAGTTCGACAGGCTTTGGGGCATACACACAAAGGTGGCCTAGGAGGGATGAAATTGTCAAAGCTTACTCTAAGACCATGTGAATCATGCATGGTGTGAGAAACAAGAGGAAACAAAGACCTAAAGATCACATCGTGAATGGAGTATCCATGGAAAGTTGATTGGGGCAACATGTGGTTAGTAGCCCCAAGAGGAAACACGAGATTATGTGTGTTTAGAAGCCATGACAGATGGATATTGGGACATACACAATGATAGAGGCCCGATGGAGAAAAATCCCAGAGGGAGAGGGATAGGGTAATGAAGGTCTCATTGCACATCCATCCATTAGTCTTTGGCATAAAATAAGAGAGGAGGAGTATGGATGCTAACACCTGCAAGAATGGCTAGGGGATTTCATCAATATGGTTTCCCTTCACCATGGTCATATGTCGCTCCAACAATGAAGATATTACTCCATGTGAGGAAGATCTCACCCCCTTGGAGATGAGCGGGTGTGGAGAATGTCTGAGGTGGGTCACCATGTGTAAATATTATGAGGCGTGACCACAATTTAATGTCATGTGGTGAGGATGATGGTTCTTGGCAGTTTATTATCCTACAACTCAGATGAGGTGGGTTCACTTTGATCCCCAAGGACATACATTCCTAAAACCCAACCACCCTTAGGGAAGGAAAGACATCAACATTTCCTTGGTGAGGCGGTGTCGTGCAATAATCCATTTATAGTCTCACATTAGTGTGTATATGTGAAGAACCAATAGTCGTTAGCATGCTTATGCGATGTAGAATATGGTAAAGAAACAAAACATGAAGCACCACCCAAGGGTCCTTTAAACCACTTCATATGATCCAAGAGGATCGTGCGGGAGAAGGGTGTGTATCATAGGTGTTTTGTGTGTAAGAATACACCAAATTTGGGGTCTTCGAAAGAATAAATGAAGAGATGATCTGGGAGCACCCAAGGAGAGAGGATTGAGTGAAAAATAAGGGTTTGGAGTGAAATAGGCACACAAATTGGAACTGTTTCATGAAATAAGCTGGTTTGCATGGGTAAAGGATCTATGCACACAATTGGATGAGTTCTGTGCTCAATTGGAAGAGTTTTTCACGCACATGGATTATCAAAAAAGGAATCGGGAAAGGGTCAAACCCTAGTGGTCCCGCTCGAAGGTGGACCCCTAGAGACATCTCATGAAAAATCTTATAGCTAAATTTCATAATTTTCACATGGAAGAGATGTATTATGAATATGAGAGACAGTTCAAATTCTTATGCCGCCAGAGTTGAGGGGGGTTCCCTTCTATTTACAGGCGATTAAGGGAAGTAGGTGCGCATGGAATTTGGCCGATGTAAGAACATGTCCCGTTCATTGGCCATGTGGGAAATTCCCCACCGGTGCAAATAAATCCATCTAGGATGCAATAATATTTTCCAAGCCGAAGCAGTTTTATGCACAACCCTTAGATTTTTTGCGGAGACTTTTGACCCATCCCAGAATTGGGTGTTCTGTTGAAATATGTGTTCTATTTTCCCATGGATGCCTTCCTAAGGCCATCAGTCTATTTTTTTATCTAAAAAAAATCTTGAATGAAATTTTCCTTGATGTTATTATCATGTTTAAACATTAATTTTGAGAGTATAAGTTGGATTCATCCTTTTGGATACCTACTTAAAGTACTGGTAATATTTTTTAAATATCAGGTGAATAGTTGACACCTTGGGATCAAGGGCCATCATTTATATGAAGTTCATTGTAAAAAAATTTAAATGTAGATTATGAAAGTACGTATATACCTATTACTTTTTATAAGGCGTTATTGCAGTAATCATGGGTGTATGTGGGTCCTCTTATATACCCAGATTTATCATTTCAAGTTTTTCAATTATTGTATAGAGACCCTCATCAAAATTTTTTTTGTGTTCCCATGAGGTCCTCATCCTCTTATTCTTCCTCCTCCCCTTTCTATTTCTCTTTTTCATCTAGTTTCATGATACTTGAATGTGATAAATGGAATACATTAGAATTTTTTAGGGATCAATTATGTTACATCTAGATGATTAATAAACATTATCTGATCAAACTAATGACATAGGGTATTTTTGAAGTTATAATGGAGATATGATTAGAAAAGAAAGATTATATTCACATTATCCTAGTGACATGAAAACCCCTTCAAACTATGCTAAGGATGATGGGATATCTGTAATCCTAGTTGATTGATTGAGGGAATTTTCATCTAACCCTTTACCAATATCTAGACATTCTAAAACCATATCAACATTGTTGGAATGGGTTTTCTTAATAGACATTATGAGGTTCAGTGGACATTTTTATAAATTTGGGCTGACAGGCCCATAAGAATTAATAGGAAACACTTACTCTTCAATATGTTTTTTGAATGAGTTGGATGAGATTATTATATACTATTTGGGGTATTGACCCAAAAAATATTGTCAACCATCGGTGGTTCCCCCTCCCTATGATAGAACCCTGCGTTGATATAATGCAACTCATATGATTTAGGTAGGTCCATATCAGTGTGAAATTCCGAAATTTTTATATTAATATTTTTTATGATGAATCAGTGGTATGATGAGGGAATATATTCACGTTTATGTGAACAAGGACTTCCAAACAAAACATTGAAGGTCATAATCTGTTGAATAACAAGAACATATGAGTTTTATATGAGGTCTCCAAAATGAGTGTTGATCTTGATTTGTACCAAGGTATTTTACTTTCAATTTTCAGATCCTTACATAATATGAGGGGAAGGTTATAGGTTATCCTCATTACAAACTAATTGGAGATCGTTCTATGATGGAATAACGTTAACTCAAAATCCATTATCAGTGAATGCACTTCGGATGTTGACACCATTCATTCTTCCAGACACATAAATGTGTCGGATGTGTCCCAATATTAATAAATATTAATATTTATACATAAAGGATATAATCATGTGAAATTATACTATATCAATATCTATCTAATATACCTTATCATTGAAATACTTAACATCAAACTCAAATGGGTTTAGTAAGACATCTATGAGGGAATCCCTAAGAACATTTGAATGACATTGATAGTCCACGATTAATAGCTTGGTTAGTAATAGATCTTGTTTGTTCATGATTTCATCCTTATAGAAAAATGTTCTGTGCTCCTTGTAATGGGGATTCTCTTCCATAAGAACTTTAAGTGGTAAATTACTATATGTAGATGGATATTCCCTTTGAGAAGGATTTGAAGGTTATCTTTCCCTTGACGGGTTAGGCCTGGCTGGTCTTCCTATAATCTAAGGGTGGTTGGACACATTCCCCCCCAGATTTATATTCCAATGTTATTGGTCCACGGTGGCTTTTTAGATGTGTAACAGGGTCTCCATACTTATGTTGGACTCACTGAAGATCTCTACTATGAGTTTTTGTCACAATGATTTTCTGAGTGGGGACATGGAAATAATTTTAGTTTCTTCTCTGACTATATATTCCCCTAAAACCATGACTCCTAAATCCTCTTCCTCTAGTTCCCTAGTCAGGTGTAGGAAACTTAGGTTCATATCCTTACTCACCATCAGAGAGGGAGTCCATTAATTGAGTTATGTTAATCGATCAAAATATGAATTCTTCTTTTCTATGAGGTTCTTGTCTAGGCATATAATTTTTTTTATTATTTGATGGTGGAGTTCCCATTTTTTGAGACTACATGCATAAAATCTGAGAGTGTCAAATCAAATTTTTCTTTTGTCATATGTTTATCTTCATTCATTTTCTCTCTACACTTCTGGTCTGGTCATCTTACAAAATTATATATTCTTGTGTAATTCAATACAAATAGAGTCAAATGATTATATGAAGAAGCAATAAGGGTAATAGTTGGATAATTCAAATGATCAGGTATAATACTATGTGTTTTATTGATTTTTCTTTGAGTAATCCAACCATCATATTGTCGCATATCTTTTCTAGAAGTTTCTTTCCATTCATTTCCTTCCTATGAAGTAGTACCGGGAACTTTCACAACTTGTGTTAGTGTATTCTACATCATTACTTGTCTATAGCCTATAATTTTAAAAAAATTATTTGAAGATGAAACATTCATAAATGGTGCACCTCAGTATCCAGTTGATGGGGAATTAAATTGGTCATTCATTATAACCTACATGGTCAAGCATCATGGTCTCTAGAAAATTGAATAGATCATTGTCCATAGATATTTTGATGTATCTGTATACCTATTGATCTCATATTAAGTAACCATTATTTATTGACACATAAAATTGATTTTCATGAGACCCATCCATTTTTTTTCTAATGAGGCAGGGGTCTATACAGATGCCCATGGGGTGTTTATTTGTATGGTTCACCATTTAGAGCTAGAGCCGCCACATAAACTATCTTAAGTGTGACAAATGGAACCTGTACCTTCCCTTGTTTTTCCCCTTCGACTTGTGGAGTCATTAAAGACTTGAGCATAGTTTATTATATGGAATCATCAATTATTTAATCAATTTTGATGAGAACCCAAAATCATCCATTATATTTCTGTAGGATGAGTAACATTAATAACTCGTCACAGATGTTCCCTATAGAAATGGAGAAAATATCTAATTGAGGGGGTCTCTGAATAAGGGGTCTTCCCTTTATATCTATAAATTAAGTTTTATACCCTCTCATTCACCCATTGTTTTCAATTTTAGAGGTGAAGTATTGTTTTATTTTGCAGGGTTGAGATGAACTAAAAGAGGAATTTTGAAATAGGTCTTTCAATTTTATGATTGATCAGGATTTATGTTTGCTGTACCATATAAAGACTGTTACTTTCAGGGTTTGAAAGAATCATCTATGATTAAATTCATATTGTTGTGTAGGGGTTCCCCTTATGGGATCACAATGGTACACTAAGTTTTTAATATGATGTTTTAGGCTTCATGAGCCATTGAATATTGGAAACATTGTACTCCTAAATTTTTTTTGGGCAAGGATGTTAGTTACCAATTTGGGTAAGGTTTCCTCTTTGTCTACAATGTTGTGAATAATTCATCCACAACTTCCAATCGAGATAGAAATGATTCGATAGTGTCAATGAGACCTTGATGGACATTTGGTTGTATAGGAACATGAATAAGAGTAGTACTGTGCATGGAATTAAATGATGTCTCTTCTAATATTTTTGGCAGATACCTAAAGTGGTACATATTATTGGTGGTTTTAATGAATCCAATCTGGTTGTTTCCCAAGTAGAGGAAATTCTTGATATCGATCCATCATCATGTATACAATAACTGATGGACTAGGCATATAGTTGAGTGGATAGCCTGGCCCTACATTAGTCATTGGGTTGAACCCTCATTATTGATGTACACCAGTAATAAGTGCAAGTTGGGGATATAATCTAGGAACATATCTAGTAGGAATACAGACATGGAAAAATTATGTATCAATACTTCTCAACTCTTTTATCTCTTCCCCTTTACAAGAGAATCATTCATTTATTCTGAGGGTTTCCACAACTTCTAGGGGTGGGTCATTTAAATCATTTCTTTTACCCATTTATTTTGTAGATGATCACTTAGGATTAAATAATGTATTTTTCAAATAAGAACCCTAATCCAGGGTTTCTCTCTAGTTCTTGGGGTGTACACCTACTTAATTTCTCTTAATATAGACCCCATTATAGATTGAATCCCCCTCTCTATAATCCTCTGTTGATGGTTTGAGGTTTTACATCGTCTATAGTATTTATTCTAACAACATTCACTAAATTGTAATGCCTTTTCAGTGTCACATTGTTTTTCCAGTGATATGGAGGTTATTTTATCCATTTACTAGAGCTCTTCCTTTATTTCTACAATCTTATCTGGGTTTTTTGATGAAGATTCACTCAAAAGGAAACATCGCACAAACATTTAGTCCATGCCCCTTCTAAGGAAAATAAGTTGTCAGAAGATATGAACTATGAGTCTTCATGGATTTCTACTACCCCAAATAATAAAATTCTAATTTTTTTTGGAGTGTATGTGGTGGTAAAAATTCCCCCATCCTTGTGGAATGTGGTTTCTACCATTCTTCTATTTTCATGGCTCCATCCAAATTTGTTGGATTTGGATGAGATTTTTTTGTTAAAAATTCCACTAACCCATTAGGTTGTGGATGATATCATACTTTGACATCTTCATCTACATCATCTTCTCTTTTGATATTTTTCAACCTAGTTTTCTCATGCTCTAGGTGTAATGAATGATCTATATGCGAACCACATTCTTCATAGGATATCAACGAAATACGTTCATTATGTTTTCCTAAGAGAGAATCCTTTTAAAATATATTCATTTATTAATTGAGGATATTTTTATATTTTATGATCTATTCTAACTTGACACTTCTAAGACTTTTTGAGGTCTAATTCATGATTAGTGCACCATATTTCCTTAGCATATGTATTATATAGCAGCCTCCCTAGAGAAACGACACTACATGATGTCACCTAAAAAGAAGTTTTCTGTAGAGTAATTGAGGTGAAATATAGAGCTCAATGTTCTCTTCATCTTTATATGTGAACAATAATCGGGGAATCATTAATTAAACAACCTAACATGTGACATTTAATAAGGGAAGTTATTGGAAGATATTTCCACCGCTTCTATGATCATGTTCACCATGGGGATGGAATGAATTCAAATTCTACAAGAATAAAGCTCTCTCCAAATTATTTTAAATGGTCTATAGAAATTTCATAAGGAATGAACTCTTATTTCTGGTAGCAGATAGTCATCCAGAGATTTATACTGATGATTCGTCAACATTCTTATGACAATACCTCTGGATTGTTAAACATAGAAGAAGTCGAGGTCGAAAACATGTTGGGTATAAAATCCATTTCCATTTTTCATCTTTTATTCAGTTTTTATTCATCAAAATATAGTTCCACTTGATCATCCTATAATGGGAGATTCATAGATACTTTTTGTTGGTAGGAAGTATAATAGGGTTCTCAATGGAATGGTGATGTTTTAGAGATGGTTTAGAGGATGATTGTGGCCTCTTAACATAATCAAATTGAAAATTTATGTCACCTGTCCTGGATAAGGTGTTAGGCATGATTGGAATAATATTTCTAACTACCTCAGAATATGAGGTTTTTGTCATGTTTTTCTAGGTAATAAAAATATATTCTTGTTGATTTATATTTTATCCATTATGAATTAAATGGCGAGGCTCATTGGGATATGCACTATCCTGACCAATAATATTGTTCCCATAAGAAGACCTTTCATAGTGAATATTCGAGGGGAGAACTTCAAGGAATCTAGTAGTAAGGATATGGGGAGAAACTTCATGTCCACTACTTCCACTTTTATAATTTGTAAATGGATTTTCAGGATCCTTTGATACCATTGATATATTGTTCATAGCCTTAATAACTTCATCCTCTAATAGAAATGGGTCATATGACTGGTCCAAAACCTCGAAATACCCTAAGATGGATTTATTTTCATATGATATCCCATGATTATCTATAAAAAAGTATTTTCTACATCTATCCAGATTCCCAAAAGTGGATTTAGGAAAATATTTGTAAGATTCTATATCATTCTGTCGAGCTTATAAAAATTTCACAGGAATATATACCATCCCTAGTCTGCCCCCGAAAAGGGGATGGTAATCCCCTATTGGAATGAGTGTATTTTCTATATCTAGTTGTCCATTGATGCTGAAATACTTACAAACAAAATATTTTATAGGTTCCTTGATATATATTTTCTCTAAATTAACCCTCCCATTTTTCGAATGAATCACCTCACTTTGGTAGGTAGGTCCATGGGTCCCACTCCATATTGTTGCTGCTAGCATGATTATGTCAAGGAATGTTTATAGGATATATTCATGGATTTATGTTTAACCATCCATAATGTTGAAGTAATGTTTTCCAACATTGTTATTAGGAATGGGGACATACACCCATTATTCTTCTAGTGAAGGAATATGTGTTTTCTCCTATTTCATAGCGAATGTACATTGACTGGGTCCTCTATTTTCCATTATATTTCGTTGATGGGATTCATATTCATGGGTATTGATTTTATTTAGATCTTTGTTTTCCAATGTACTTGGATATCAAAATAAATATATGTGATAATTGATTCTCACCTACTCATAGTGTTCCTCCATATTTGCTCGAAGGCCATGAAATAACCGAGCACATATTTTCATCTTCTCCTAGAGGGAATTTATAGATGCCATGCATGCATCATATGTGCATGGAGCGATGTTCATAATATTATAGATTGTAAATTTATATGACTATAATGGTTCATATGAATGAGAAGTTATTTTCATCTTGTCATTGTTTGACACTATTTTTGGTTATGGTATTCATATATGTGATCATATATTTTCAATTCTCATTGTGTGTCATCGTATTTGGCTGATGGTCTTGATTTGAGTGATTTGGAATTTGATTCTTCTTAAGGTGTGCCAAAGTATTCGTCTGATGGTCTTAATCTGAGTGAGTTATAATTTTCATCATCTCCTGGTGTGCCATCATATTTGACATGGATTTTTAGTAGGGTTAATAATGATGAACTATACCTAATTGTTTGATCATCTAACCATGTGGTACACCATGGGGGATTCAGTCCAAATGACATGGGTTGGGGGCCATGGGGATGTGTCATCTTCATTGTGTGGATATTGGTATGTGAAGTGTTTATGATGATTATTTCTTGTAGAATCCCTCCAGTGGGACACTTGTTCAATTAAGATGAAGTTGTTGGTAACCACTTCTTTAGCCATCCCAAGGTAATGGATGAAACCATTGTTACATTGAGGGGATAAACTCCAAAAACATTTGATACAAAATCATAAGTAGAAACTTATATACCACATAACATCATTGAGAGGAAAATTTCTTGGGGTTCACATGTTATAGGGCCTTTCAGGTCTCCTCCATAGTTGGTAGTGTACCATTATGATTGTACTCCTAGAAAAATTCATTTGAACCCATAGTTAGAGATGCTTTGTGAGAAATGGAATCCTTTATTTGGATGAGGACCCAGCTTGTGTAGTGTAAGGTGTGTACTTTTATGAGAATTTGTGAGATTCTATTTGGACGTAAGAGAGTTCTTGTGATAAGTGTGTGTAATTTATGTGAAAAATACCAATAATAAAACTTATTCAATGATGAATTCCTATAAAAAACCAAGCATTGTTTATTTCTTTAATTTTACATCCTTCATTTTTGATTCCAAAGGGTTCTGACATGAAGGTGAAGAATTTAACTTGCTTAATAATTCATTTTGGGTTCCCCATTTTATTATTGATGATGAATCCATCATACTCGTCCCCTATATGATTGACTATAGGGGGAAGGAATATTTCCAAATCATTCATATCATGTTTACAATTTTTTTTGTTTGTGAATAACATGTGGTGTTAGAATGGTGTTTTATGGTGTTGGTGGGACAACCCTTATTCTAGACACATACACCCACATCCTTTCTAAGAAATTCCCAATGGGGATTGTTTGTTGAACCGAAAACACCTAGAAGTCTTATATCTATGATTACTCGTGGACCTATTTTATAATAGAAATCACTCTATGGGTTACATGGACTACAATACTAAAGAACTCACATTGGTCAGTAGTATGGGAGGTCGGGCTCATCACATCCTTTATGGGGGGGGGGGGGGGTATTGCCTATTTTGGAAATTTCTTTTTAATTTAAGATACAATCATGATTATATTATTCATCCCCAACTATTGAATCAATTAACTTTGAATTAACAATTATTTATTTTCATGGATTTGGATCCACTTCTATGTATCTAAGGATATATATCAATAAAAACTGTTGAAATGATATTCTTTAGTTTTATATTATTGTTATATGTGTTTAATCCATGTAGAGGGTAACTATTGATTTTGTTTTCATCCTATGAGACATGATCTTTTTTATGTTAGAATAAAACCCATAATATGGTGATCATATATATTCATGAGGAAAGAACCATAACCCATGTAGTATGGTACCACAAAATGATACAAAACATACCTTTTTAATTTCATGTCATAAGAACCAAACCAGGCAGTTTATCATTATATAAAATGTATTACTAAGAGAAAGGTTCCTATGAAAATCATGGTGGGGGAATTGAATCGTGGAGGACAGAGGGTCTAGGAAAAGATGTGGTATCTTAGGGGGTGGCATAAACATTTGTAGATTATGTCCTAATAGGTATTATGATTAAATAGACCTAGAAGGAATATGTTCCTTTTGGCTAAACATGACCCTCTGGGTATGTATCCTAGAGAAACATATAGTTGATATAGGGTGATCGGTTTGAACCTCAATGAAACTTCCAACATATCCCATTTTGTCAAGAATCAGATCCCACATTTTTTCAGAGTGGATTAGGTATTACACTAATGGAGGATTCCATGATTCATAATTCATTAGGAACAGTTCCCTTTGAATTTTTTCTTCATGGGGAATATGGAGATTTGATTGGATTGAGTTTCATGGTTTCATATAGTATACCATATAAGTGGGTTATTTGAGTGAGTATGGTTGGGGCTTATGCCATGACAGATGACCATGCTTCTAGAGCCACATGGAATGTCTCGATTCATGGTGATTGGACTGTTTGTCTTGAGATTAAACACAGTAGAATTCTCATATACATAATATCGTATGGAATTTATTCTCTTCTACAACCTCCAAGACAACGCCAGTTGTGCTCAGTGTGAGAAACATGAATGATCATTATCTCCAAAAAACCCAATAATCTACATTTTATGCTAGGGTAAAATACATAGTTCCAATGGGATAGGGAGAGATATATATATGGTGCACGTCTCCTCTCTTTAATTCATAACATTGGCCCAAAGGGGGAGAGAAATATGGTGGGGGATTTTTGGGGCCAATATCCTCTATTATTTTGGTAGCAGGGATAGTCATATCAACTGCGGGATGTGAATCATTTGGCTAAGAGGAGTAGGAGGGAAAACTCATAAATGAATGGGAAAAAAATACTCCGAGAGGGATTCCATTGACTGGTTTCTATAGAAGAGAGAAAGATAAGCCACTACACATCAAAGTGATAAGAATGTGGGATCCTACCCCCTCCCTTCCCAGAATGGGGATGTCCACATCAGAACCTCCAAGGTTCGTACCCAAGTTTCACCAAGAATTTCGACATGAACCATTTTACGGAACCCTCTTATTGAGTTAATTTCTCATAATACACCATATACAGTGGTAGTGTAGACTCGAGTGGACACATAGATTGGTCCAATAAATTGATCATAGATATCAGGATGAAGTAGAAGAGGACTTTTACAAAGGCCATTAGAATGGTTTTTAGAGTGGTAATGTTTGACAGAACAATAAAAAGGAGGGAATTGATGTGACAATGAATGATGTACACCCTAGGATTCTCTAATTTTCATAACATGTCAGTATGTAGGGTAGGGTTCCCTCTACATCACATGTTTCTATGTGGGATGGGGTTCTGTCTGTGTAGCATTTTGCAATGAAAGCCTAGGTTCTGCCCACGTAGCATGTTTTTATTCTTACCTATGGTTCATTAACATAAAAGTTTCAATTTAAGCTTTGGATTCGACCGCATATCATGTTGATATGCAGGCTCACGTTCATCCCACATTTTTTTCCACACCGACCAATGTTACTGCCACGTATCATCTTAATATGTTGGTAACGGGTATCCACATATATTTAGAATGTGTGGGGGTGAAAGAGAGAAAAAGGTCCATCAACATATGTTTTATAGAATGGATACCATAATATATTTTTGAGGTTGTGGCCATATGCGTGAGTTATATTTCCTCTTTATTGGTATGTGGAATCTTTACTTACATGGAATCAAGGTCTCTTGCAACATTATTTACATTTTTCTCAGTGTTTCTGTCCAAATATCTCTAACTCCCACTTGGAATTTTTAAGTAATAGGGAAATAAGATGCCTAAATAGTCATTCGTACGCAGTGGGTCAAGGGTACTTCATTTTTTCAGAGCCTGGTAAATATATCCATGACTATAAATGATTTCACCGGAACGGGGTTGAATTAATTTCCAAGACCGAAAAAAGATACGATATTTGTGGGGATGGTTGCACATGGGTGAATGAAATCATCATGTAGCACTAAAAATGAGAAAGTTTCATTCAAGTTAATCAATAAGTCCATCATTTCTATCAAACTATTTCTTTTTTGGGACACCATATAGAGCAACATGGTTCTATTTATAATAGTGGTCGACATATCAGGTTTTTCAATTTGAACCTCATCTCTCCTTTGCGGCTTTACATCCTTTAACATTTTTGAACTATTCTTTATGTTTTTTACCCTTTATGAAATTCATGTAATTATTTTATACATGCATGAAATGTTTTATGGTCCCAGTAATCGATCAAAATTAAAAACAATGATAATTGGTATTAGAATAATTAATTCGATTGTATCCTGAGGTGATAGTCTGTCGTACTATAGAATGATGTTTTCATGACCAATTTGAAGAAAGTGGAAATGTTTGTATCTCATGAAATTATCAAAAACATGATCATGTTTATGGATCATTATTATAATATTATATTAAAAATATTTTATTAATTATATAAGTGGGTTGAGGAGGAAATAAAATTAAAATACCCATTGAATAATTTTATCTATTATTTTGCTATCCTGCTTAGTTTTGAACCAAAAGCCTCCATAAAATGGAATTCATCCCAAAGTAAGGATTCTATAATGGGAGTAAGTAAGTTGGTAATTATATTTTTTTATTGTTTATCATATATAAAAGGGTATGAATATTTGTAACTAATTGTATAGGGTGTGCCCTTTTATAAGTGAGGTGAGTGTCACACTTGTAATTTTTCAGAAGAGAAAGGTGTACCCATGTTTTTCACATGACAATAGGGTCCAAAAATGATTAACATATAGCCTTATACATTATAGGATAAAAATAGTTACATCCAATATATTTTAGATAAGTAATTTTTGATAAAAGTATCACTTATAATCATAGTTTATCTTTGATATAGTTTTTTACCTTCACTGTGATAATTAATTTTTACGGGCTTCAATTTTCATTTTCTTCAAAATTTTTGTTCAAATGTTTAGATAAAATAAATCAATAGAATTCTATATATGGAACCCATTTTTCTAAAATAAATTTACAAAAGATGCAAATTTTAAATTGAAATTAGTTTTATAGAGATGATGAGAATTAATGGTTTAAAAGAGAAAACGTTCAAAAGCATAAAAGGTTATTATGTAAAAAATTATTCTAAAAAAGATTCCAATGAGATAAAATGAATTAATAGATATGTACATGAACTAATTTCAGTTTACAACCAATTAGAAATATAATTTACTATTATAAATAATATAAATGAATGTGATTTTTTAAAATAATATTTATTATTTTCAATTAATCATAAATAGAATTTTTCTTTTCATAAAATTCTCAAAAATTAACCAGAAGATAATTTTTACATTATGATTTTAAAAATTATTTTTTTAAATAAATTCTATAAAATTGTAAATATGTTTATACAGAGATAGTTAAAAAACAACAAATCATACATGAATGTGTCTTGGTAAAGGTCCTTGATATCATAATAAAAGATGATAATATAATAACATTTTTTTCAATATCCATTTCTTATTATTTTGTATTTTTTATGAGAAGACATACTAAATTTATTTAATTACATTTCAGAAGAACAATATCATCATTTAGTTGTGCATTGGTCAAATTTATTTTCATATCTTACTCTAGGAGATGAATTTTTTCATTTATGATGCACTAAATTAGACATATAATAGAATTATAAGTAATTGAATATATTTATATTTTAAAAACTGTTGAAACGTATTATCCAATATAGACAAATTTTCATACAGTGAAGTAATATGTTAATGTGTAATACATCATCAAGTATTAATCATAGATAATTATATAAATAATTAACATTATAACCCTTCTATAATTCAGAATTTATTAATAATTTGACTAATTTTGTCAAAACCGACTAAAATTAATCCCCCATATTTCATAATGTATATTTTTGTTGTCACATACCAATCAGGTGAATTCTTTTGTCAGGTGTTCTCCAGAAACATGGTAATTTCTAGAATTTCCCTTAATACTTATTGAAAACAAACATGAATGCACATTAATTACATAAAAAATATAATTCAATATAGTACTTAATTAAAAAAAGTATATAATCTTCGTAAATGAAATAATAATCAAAATTTTTATGAAATCATTAATCAGTTCCAAGATAATCAGAATAATCCAATTTACTTACTCATATCCAACATCTATTTATCCTAGTATAAATATCTTAACATTCAGAAAATATAAATGGATATCGATACTTAATAAAAATATAACCTTTTAATTAATTAACATTTCTAGTCCATTAATACAATTTGAAATAATTTTCCAAATACTTAATGAAAAACTTATTTTGAATAATCATTATTTACTTCATGATTCATAAGAAAAAATCCATGAATTCCAATACATTAATAATTTAATCATCCCTCATCCTTCTCAAAAAATTAAATTAGATTCACAATCTTCTTCTATGATACCTCTTTCCTTTAATTTTTTATTTTTAGTATCTTTATCATGAGAAATATTATTGTTACTCGTACAACCTTGTAGACTATCTTGATGGCCTTTCTCTTTAGAACATAGATTTTCATAATGAACATATCTTTAATGTTTAAAAGAATATACAATCTATGATACATTAGGGAGATCATTATTCTAATTCATTTCATTAATCTATTTTGTTTTATAGTTACTAATATTGTGTCTTTATTTTCCTCACCAAAAAAAACTTCACATCCCTTTGAGAATTTTTATGGAGTGATTCCTTATACATTCTATACTTTTAGGAAACTTAATCCTTATTCCTCTAGTTTATATACTTCATGGAATCTTAGATTACACTATCCTTATCATCTATGGTGATTCTTATAGTAGTTCAAGGAACACATTATTAATAACGATCCATGATAAACTACTTTGAATAATGAAAATAACATTCTATCCAGTCATAATCCCATTTGGTTTCACATCAGAACATATTATTTCACATTTAATGTTAATCAAGTTTCATTTTAATCTGACCAAAAAAATAATAATAGTGTGATCATTTCTAATCATAATGGGAAACCATATAATATTGAAAAATAACATATACTATGTGTAAATTATATTGCATTATTTTAAATATATGACACCTTAGGATAACCTAGGACATCCACAAGCATTATCTATATAAATTAGTCATGAGGAATTCTAATGTGTTTATAGATTTCAATATCATATCACCTGAGAGTGACAAATCTTCGGTGTATAATGGTCCATTTTTCTGAACTAGGTGGTCATCGATTCAAGTTAAAAGCACCCTTTTTGAGTTGTAACCCCTATGTACATCAGTTTGAGAGCCATGACCACTTTTAGTATTATTATTGGGAAGATTTATTTGGAATCCACTACCTACAACATTTTCCATAATTAAATGACATTTTACTATTATTTTACACATTCTCAGACTTATACTCAGTCACATATCAAGATATATCCTTATAAATATCCCAAGGGAACTCAATAATGTTTTCGTATCCTAGTTTACGATGTTTGATGAACCCATTACTCCAATATCAACTATGTAGGGATGTAATTATTTCTAATGGACTATAACTGATACTTTTTTTGATCACTCCATGGGTGGATAAACATCCTGGGTTAGACACACCAATATCCCTAGTGGAATACTATTCCTTTGAAATCCCAAGGGTGAAAATGTGTTGTTCAATGAATTCTCACACATGAGAGTTCCCAAAAATATTATTTCATCTTTTTCTTATGATTCCAACTATAGATTCACATTAATTTAAAAAAAATATATCAAATATTTTTATATTATTATTCAGTACATTTAAATAACCCACCACTAAGGAATGTAATATTTTAGTTTCCTTTGATACTAGGTACACAATATTCTAATGTGGTGAAGTATTTTTCACTTCTACCCTATGGATCTTACCTTTTAGTACTATTAAAAAACATAATCTACTAAAAACTGTTATTCATAACCTTAGGAAAGGAAGCATATGAAATTGTATTCTTATATTCATAGTATGGGTAGATAAGGGAGAAGCATAATAATATCATGAAGACAAGGGTGTGAGAATGTGATCATGACATTTGAAAACGATACGATGCATATAATAGACCATAGTATTGAGCTATGGATGAAATATTGATCATTTATAAGACATGAATCACAAGGAAATAAAAGAACACGAGCCAGGGGATAATAACACTATCATACAAAATTGAATTATGGAATACACATAAGTATATAATATCATATGTAATGTCTCTTAAAAAAGTCATTCATTACATGTTAGTATTGTGGTTACCAGCCATGTACATGAATTGGGGTTGGGAGGACCTCATTTGTACCCTCATTAAGGCTTGGGATAACCTCTCATATATACATTGAGATCATATAACATTAATCATTCCCCAATGAATTGGTGGAAGAAATATTTCTCACCTATCACATAATGAAAATAATATATATGTGTTCTCTAAGATAATAAAACATTCATCATATCATAACCTATAAAATAGAGAAGGTTTTCATAAAAATTACATCATATCATAACCTATGGAAAAGATATAGAATTACTAATAATTTAATAATTTCATCATAGCATAATCCATCTAAAAAAGAATTGTGATTCATAAAAATATTATTATCGTATAACCTATTGAATAGAAACTTGTTTTATAAACACCTTGTCTTCCTAAACCATTCAAACAATACATTTTAATTGTAACACCAGATAATTTTAATGAAATAATTTCTTTAAATAATTTTAATTGTTCAATGTCTAGCATCGAACACATTCGTGTGTTTAAACGAACTGTGGGATTCCCTTAGTATAAAATGACCATTTTAACCTAGCTGTTAGGTTAGAGTGAATAAATATAACCAACTTATGAAAATGTATGGCGAATTCATTCGCTAAAAATTATTTATGGAAAGAAAATTTAAATCAATTATATATTTTTAATATTGTATTAATAAATGTATTAGTTAAAATTATAAAATGTAAATAATGAATTATATATTTTATTAATAAAATATTTTTATATCCATCTAATAGATATTTTTATCATACAGTATGAATAATCCCTATTTGATGTATAAAAATCTATATTTTTCAAAAGGGTAATTTTCCACCTTTTAATGGAGAACCCATTTTAAATTATTCCTATGACAGATTAATAATTTTTGTGATTAAATAAACATGTTATTTAGATGTGGGATATTAAAATATAATTTGGATGAAATTTTATTATTTTCCAGAAAACTTTCAAATTTTGATGTATAGTAAAAATACAATAAATTTTAATTGAAAACAACATTTTTCATAAAAATACTTTAAGTGGTTAAATTATAATATTGAATGGTTTTAAAGTATAAATGGAATATGTTTTTGTAATTAAATATAAATTATGGCATTTTCTATTAATTTTACATTGATTTCAGATGTAAAAACATTTCTCTCTTTTGCAATTTTATATCTTTATATCTTATTATTTCTTTCTGAAAATGAAATGAAATTTAAATTAATTATTCAAAATTCTATGTTTTAAAATTTGAAAAATAGATTTAATATTTATAATTGGTAGGTCCACATTCTGTAAATTAATTTTTTTATTCTTGGGCATTATGAATAGTAACTTTGGTAATGTTTATTAATATAGTAAAAGGGTAAAATGAGTAATTAAGCGTAAGAAAAATATTTCAAAATTATCATAATGGTTTTCATAAAAAAATTTTATAAGTGGGTTTTTTCTAAATAATATTTAGGAATAAATGGTGTCTTTTAGAAGCAACTTGCATGAGATTAGGACATGTAATTAATTTTATTTAAAGAAATGTTAAATATGTCACACTAAACCAATAATAAAAAAATCAATTTTTATACAAGTATAAAAAGAATATATATTTTATTATAAATACTCAATGGAAATATAATTTTATTCTTTCTCAGAGTAATTTATTTTTAAATTTTAGGAAATAGATTATTACCTTAATGACTAATAATTTTAAGGTGTAAAAATTAATAAATTGATGATATATTATTAAAAATGTTTTATTAAAATTATTATAACCATCAAAGGACCCAAAAAAGTGACCAAATATTATTGGTCAATTCTATCATGACCATAACCATCCAACAGTCTTTTTAGTGATCATTTTAAGACTTATAGAAGATATTGTGACACTTATATTATTTTATTTAAAGTGATGTTAAATTTGTCACATTCATAATTTAATAATTATATCATTTTAAATGTTCAAATTTCTATAAGTTAAATGAAAATAAATATAATATTATCAAATATATTATATTTATATTCATCATAGTATTTTATTTTTAATTTTTATTAAAAAAATAAATATATGAAAAAATTACACAAAATTGATGTAGTAATTATTTTATTAATAAAGATAACAATTAAATTTTATTAAAAATATTAACATAAATATATGTTGATCAAATATATGTGAATAATTAATTTTATAGATAACCATGACCTCCTAAAAATATAATAAAAATTTTCATTCGAAGTTATCTGGTAATATTAATATTTTAAAAATTCAACGAATTAAATAGTGTCAAAATTGACACTATTGATTTTTTATCCAAATAACGTTTTATTAAATAACATAAAAGTCCTAAAACATTTTTAAATATATATAATAATTATTTTAGGTTTTAAAATGTTCTAAGGTATTTATTTATTGGATTATTAACATAAAATAATTAAATATGACACCATTTTAATATTGAGATATTGGTTACCATAGTTAAATATTAAATAAGATAACTAAGTGGTAATTAAAATTAAATGGTATAAATTGATAGAAAAATATTTATAAAATTTATTTGAAGATGATATTAAAATCCTATCTCATCACATATTATAAATTGGGACATTTAAGATGTTTTGGGTAGGGTTTGATTTTAATATAAATTAATATTTTATTGGAGATCCCAAATGTTTCCCTCACCTCAATTATTAAAGGGAACCCCCTCCCTCACCACTTAACTGAACTTTGACGCTTAATGATTATAGATGACCTACTATTTTACCTTTTAAACTTTTATAGTAAAAATTTATAGTTTCGTTTATTTTTTAAAGACCAACTCTAGTTCTCTATGAAGAGATTTAGTGGAAGCCCGTCGAAGAAGAGGTAATCTCCTATAATGATTCCTTCAAATTTATTTCTTATTCTACATACTCTTAATGACTTATATCATTAAAAATTAATAAATCTAATATCACATATATAATAATATTATATTATAATTATTAAACAACCATATTCCACCTTCCATACATCCTAAGAAAAATGAAATCATCACGTGTGTGTAGGTACGACATACTGTCTGCATGGCGTGGTGCAATCTATTGTTCACCACCGCCTAACATGGATGGGAATAATTATGGAAATAAAAACTATATAATATTATTATAACATAATATTAATTTTGAAATATTTTACGCTATCTACTTCAATACCATTCTACAATTATGGTAATTATATCACCACTCTTACATATGTACAACCTACCGTCTAAAAGTTGAATTGTGATTCATTATAAATAATAATAATAATTAAATAATGATTATATAACTATATGGAATGAATAATTATTATATATATTATGTTAATATCATTTTTAATGATATAAATTTAACCTATTAAGGATAATTGGAAGTTATTCTACAAAATGTGCATAACAAAATGAAGCTGTTAATACCCGAATAACAAGTAATAATGAAATATTATTAACAAATGGATGAAAATATAATCATATATGATATCATAAAAATAAATATGATTCTATAATAAGGAAATATAATTATTTAAATCAATATACTAGAGGATCAGATATATATGAAGGACATTATACCTAAGGTAAGGTGTAATTTTGCAATAACATTATTATGTGAGATTGATTATTCATAAGTATTTACAGTGGTATATTTATCATCCACATCCATGTTACCCAAAAATTCAATACTATTTATATTATTCAAAAAATTTTTAAAAGTAAATTTACCCATTTTTGAGTTTTTACATTACTGTATTAAAGGAATCTTTTGTCGTTATTCAATACGAGGTACTTTCTAAGATTTCTTAAAAAGTACGATGTGAATGGTTTTTTAACATATACGGAATGAACATATTTTTACATCATTATAAAATCTAATTTAAATTATTATTTTTGTACACAAATTAATGTTTATTTTCAAATAATTTTTTATTATTAAAAATTGTGTCATATATGATAATGAAATTTTTTTGGAAGAAAAAAGATATTTTCCTCATGAATTAATATCAAGTGCTTTATCAAATATATTTTCCATCTAAGATGACATTATTTAACATGGTTATGTTTATATCCTAATTATTACTATGGTTTATTGTGTTTATTATGGAATTATATTTATGAAACACATTTTTTTTATAATATTTATGATGGAATGATGTTTAAAAAACCCATTTTATTCAATGGGTTATGTTATGATGGATGATTTATGTTTTTATGGAACATGTATGAATAATTTCATTATGAGATGCGTGTAAAACTATAGCCATACAATGAATTAGGTAATGATTTATATCTCATGATATATAAATTTCTGGAATGTAAAATGATATCAGTTTAGTAATAATGTGCTATAACGGGGAGTGAAATTGGTTTATTAATGAAATTTTTCGTCAACGATGATCTTGAAAATGAGCCTTGACTAATATGAAATGATTTCCTATGATAAGTTTTATTCCACAAAACTTCATGTCTTATTTTATGACTTTTTGGATTATGTTCATTTATTCTTATGAAATTTTATGATTTATCCCGTAGCATGATATCACGATCATTCATATATAGGATAATGTGTTTAAATTTTATTCTATTATGTCTTATGTTTATGATATGATTGATATTTCCCTTATTTACCCTTACTGAGATTTTCTGCGCAAACTTTGGTTTGTTTCTTTTCACCAAGACATGAAGACTGTTTTTAAGTACGATATGTCAAAAAGGGTTCTAGTTATGATGAAATAAGTGTGAGATAATGAAGATATCTTATGAACTGGTTGTTTATGTTTTATAATTTCTAAATACGCTATATCTGTACAGCCCTTTTGTTGATTTTTTATATTTTTTAATGAATATTCTTCACCATTGAAGTAATATCAACGTTTCTAAAGTATGTGGAATTATTGTTGGTATCAAAATAAAGGTATAATTAACCTTTGAAAACAATTATAATAAAACCTTTGTAAGAACCCAAATGATATATTAATGTATAGGTTACAATCGTATTGTTTTAGCAATTATCATGAATAACCTATTATAATAATAAAATATCCAAAAAAGAAATTTTATTCTTGATTATTGGGTTTTAACATTATGATTAATGGTTCTCAAACTATGCTTCTTGGTTTCAGTCAATGAATTAAACCTAAAGGAACCACGTTAATGCTAAATGTGATGGGAAATGAAATGATTTTTATCCTAAGAAACGAAATGTTATTAGAGCTCGAATGAAAAATATTGTAGCATTACTCACAAGAAAATTCTCAATATATGAAGATTGAAGGACTTCCAAATGAAAAAAGGAGGGAACAAAATTCTATTGAGTCCATGATGTGGAATAATCTACTTTATTTCTGCAGGTCTTCAGATCCATTATTTGCTGAACAATGGATCAGTGCCACATAGAAGATATTTTTAGTTCTCAAATGTTCAAGAAATTGATAAATTCATCCTAGAAGTCGATCATTTGGAAGGTGATGCTGATAAATGGTGTAACCTTATCAATAATATCAGGAAAATAGATGAAATACATTCCATAACATGGGACAAGGTCATGAAATTATTTAACCAATGTAAATTTCCATGTATTCCTCAAACAAATAAAGAGAAGGAGTTCCGTGAACATATGAAAAAAGGTGATGAATCTATAGGTACGTACAATTTTTTACAAGACTATCAGGGTACACATCTAGAATTGTTATCTAACATGAGAGTAAAATTTATTGATTAATTAGTGGCTTAAAACCATGTCTCAAATAAGGGACTTAATTTGCTAGGACGAAAATTTACAATGTTCTCTAAAGGTTGAGATAGATATTGGAGTAACCCACTAGTCCTATGGGTTTCATAAGAATAGAGAAATGAAATTCAAAGGAAAATATAAAGACCACACTAAAAAAAATATGAGTAATCGATTATGATCAAATTACAAAATGAAACATGGAGGAATTAGTTTTAAAGGGACTTATAAATATTTTAAGTGTGGAAAATACACTTATAGCAATGTTGAATGGCTAATTGATGGGAAAAAGATGTCTAATGATGTGAATTGGTAAAAGGATGCACTGAATGAACCTCTTACACTTCAATGTTACATATCCAAGTAAATGAGGCATTATACCAATCAATGCACTAATCAAAGGGTTATTGAAGATGATTAATGTTAGAAAACTTTTATGGAAAATGGAAAAGGAAGGTCACCTACGATAACTTTTGGTGATGTGGTGTAAAATAGTGAAGTGGTGAAAGGTACACATAACATCCTATCTGAAGTAGAAAACATTTTATTTGATTATGTATCAACCTACTATTTTATTTCTGATTAATTATCTAAGCGTATTTCCGTATTACGTCAAAAATTAAATGTTGAGTTAGTTGTGAAAACTCTTTATGGCACAACAGTCACATAAAAATATTATAATTCTTATCCAGTTGATGTTGTTTTGTATTATCTTCCTACAAATCCTGTGATCCTTCCTATATTAGAATTTGATGTGATTCTAATCATAGATTTGATTACTTTATATAGAGTTCATACCAATTTCTAAGGATGGTAGGTCAGATATAATATTCCAGATTAATTTATGATCATCTAAAAGTGAAGGGATGAATATATCCATCCAGTATAAATTTCTTCCATATTATGGGTATTGATTACAATAAATTAAGGTTATTCATCTCAAATGGTTTTCTAGAAACTCAAAAATAATAATACACCCATTGTACAAGATTTTGGGGATTCCTTTTCAGATGAATTTCAAGGTCTTTCACCAAATCGTGATGTCTAGTTTTCAACAGAACTCATTTCGGGTGCTAAGCCTATTTAAATGACACCTTATAGAATGTCCCCAGTTTATTTGTAGGAATTGCAGAAGAGACCCAAGAGAATATTAATAAGGTATTATATTCCCTAGTATGTCACCTTTGGCAACACCTCTTTTGTTTATTATGAAGAATTATGGATCAATAAGTCTCTAAATTGATTATCGATAACATAACAAGATCACTCTTCGGAAAAAATATCCTCTTCCCAACATTGATGAATTATTCGACCAACTACATAGATCTCAATACCTTTTCAATATTGATCTTCATTCATGATATCTTCAATTAAGGGTCAAGAAGGAGGATATACCAAATATGACATTATTTACAAAGTATAGACACTATGAAGTTATAGTGATTTATTTTGGTCTTAATAATTCCCCCTATCTTCAAGGATCTAATGAATAGAGTCTTTAGAATATATATTTATCAGTTTATGGTAGTTTTTATATATGATATTCTTGTCTGTTCGATGATATTGGAAGTGAATGAAGATCACTAGAGAATTTTAATAAATACCATGACAAAGGAAAATATTTATAAAAAATTTACCATGTGTGAATTTTAGCTTCATAATAGTTCATTTTGGGTCACAAAACTCAAAATATGGTATATCTGTGGATCCAAGAAAAAATAGAAGTTATTGAATACTGGATGATACCAAAAATGGAAAATAGTATTTGATGTTTTATTGGTTTTCCGGGATATTATTGATGTTTTTGGAAGGATTTTTCATGATTATCTAATCCACTCACTAATTTGACTTAGAAAGGAGTTAAGTTCGTGTTGACATATGAATGTGAGGAGAATGTCAAAGGGATAAAAAGAAGTTTAGCTAGTGAACATGTGCTCACACTACCTTTTCATGGAGAAAAGTTTGTGATATATAGTGATTCACCCAAAAAGGGGATAGATTTTTTCCTCATTCAAAATGATATGGTGATAGATTATGCAAAAAAGAATTTTACAATCCATGAGAAAAATTACACAACACCTGATTTGGATTTATCCGCAGTAATAATTGAACTAAAGATATGGAGTCATTTTTTTTACGGTGAAACATGTGATATGTAAACTAATCATAAAAGTTAAAAGAATATTTTCACACAAAAGGATCTGAATATGCATAAAATAATATGGTTTTAGCTGATTAATGATTATGACTCCTCAATACATTACTATCTTGGGAAAGAGAACAAGGTGGCCAATTATTTGATTATAAAGGACCATTATATTCATTCCATGATAAGGATCACAAGAGTTTCAATATTCATGGATTAAAAAAGGATCGATATTGAAATTTTAATGGAAGGGTATAAATCTTAAATGTTTCAAATAATGGTTTAACAATTTATACAAGTGAGGATTAAGGAGGTGCACATGGAAAATGTAGAGATACAAAAGGCGATGAGAAATTTTGATGAATTATACCTTGATTGTTATGGAAAAATAAGGTTTAAGAATCAAGTTTGTATTCCTTCCATACAAAAATTAAAGATGGAGCTATTGGATGAAGCTCAAAGATCATCATTATCTATTCACCCTATAATCCAGAATATGTACAAGGACAAGAAAGAGTATTTTTAGTGGGATGGAATGAAAAGATATACTACTGAATATGTCACTCAGTTATTGGTATGTCAGTATGTTAAGTCTGAGAGATAAAATTAAATGGAGATGTTATATCCATTACCCATACCAGAATGGACATGGAGAGACATCACTATGGGATATCCATCAAACTTCCAAAAAAATCTAATGTCCATAAAGCTACATGGGTTATAATTTATCGCCTTATGAAGTCGACTTACTTAATTCTTATAAGAGAGTATTTACCTATTCAACATATTTACATGATATATGTAATGAAAGTGGTAAGATTGAATGGAATAGAACATTCCATTATATCTAATCATGATCCATATTTTACCTCAATGTTATGGAGAAGTCTTCAGTTGGCTCAAGATATAAAGTTATTTTTTCACACTACTTATCATCCTAAAATATATTGTCATTCAAATAGGACAATTAAAACAATATAAAAAATGTTGAGATCATACTCTATGTATTTAAATTGTTTTCGGGATCAACACCTATATTTAGAGTAATTTTCTTACAATAATATCTTTTACAAAATTATTTTAATGGATCCTTATGAAACTATTGATTGAATGAAGTGTAGAACTCTAACATTATTGAATGAAATTGGGGAGATAAATATATTAGAACATTTTATTATTTTGGAAATGGAAAAAAATGTATGATATATTCAACAACACCTACGAAATACTCTGAGTTGACAAAAAAGTTATACTGACAAAAAAAGAGAATACATAGATTTTGAAGTTGGTGATAAAGTGTTTCTACGAATATCTCCATGGAAGAGAGTAATGAGATTTGGAATAAAGTGAATGATGATCCATAGGTATATCATTCCTTTTAAAAATATGGATCTTGTTGGGGTGGTAGATTACCAATTTGCACTTCCACTAAATCTATCTCATGTTAATGATGTGTTCCATGTATCTCTCTTGAGAAATCCCACCCAATTTTTTATGAAATATTTTGTCTAAATAATTTTAATTATGCAATAGATTACATCACACACAATCATGAGTTTAAATGAATCAAAAGATTCCCTTAGTATAAAAATACCATGTTAACATAGTTGTTATGTTCATGGGAATAAATATAAATATCTTACGAAAATGTATCGTGATTTTAGCTGCTAAAAATAATTTATGAAAATATGAAAATCAATAATATATTTATTAATTTTGTATTAATAAATTAAGTTATTTACTATTAGTAAATGAAATTAATGAAATATATATGTTATTAACATGATATGTTTGATATTCATCCAATAAACATTTTTATCAAAGGGTATGAATAAACTAGATATGATGCATAAAAACCTATATGTTTTAAAATGGTAATTTTTCAGGTTTTAATGCAGAACCCCCTTCAAATTAAGATTTTGACACATTAATAATTTTAATGAAAAATAACCCCTCTATTTGGAAGTGGGATATAAAAATTTACTTTGGATGAAATTTTAATATTTATCTCATAACATTCAAATATGGATTAATAGTAAAAATACACTAAATATTTATTGAAAACAACTTTTTTCATCAAAAAATAGTATGTTGTTAAATTATAATACAGAATTGTTTTAATGAAAAAATAGAATTTATTTTTATAATTCAACATAATTTATATCATTAGAATAAATTTTACACATGATACATATGTAAAGACATTTCAATTTATTACAATGTTTTATCTTTTAAAACAAGTTCTCTCTTTCCGACAAGGGGATTAATTTCAAATTAATTACTACAACTTCTGTTTTTTGAATTTTCAAAAGTGGATAAAATATTTTTATTTCATGCGTCTAAATTAAATAAATATCATTGTTTTAATTTTGGTCATTATGAATAGAAATTTCGGTAATTTTTATTAATATAGTAAAAGGGTAAAACAAGGAATTTATGGTAATAATACCATTATAAAATTACCCTAACACATTTTTTAATATCATTGGATAAGTGTATTTTGACCTAAATATTCACGGGGTCTAAATGGTGTCATTTTGAAGACACATGGATGAGATTAAGATATTTATTTTATTTTATATAATGAAATGTTAAATATGTCTCACTCAAATTTTTATAATTTAATCAATTTTTATATAATGGAATAAATAAGATAAATACTATTACAAATGTAAAATTTAAATATAATTTGTTTTCTTTATCTTGGTAATTTATTTTTATTTTTTAGTAAATAAATTATTACCATAAATAATTATTCTTTGATGATGTAAAAATTAATCAATTGATGAGAAATCAATAATTCAATTTTAAGTAAAATTATAATAACCATAAAAAGTCCAAAACACATGAAAAAATAATATTAGTCAACTATATCATGTCCATAACCATTCAAGGGCACATTTAGTGTCTATTTCGAGCCTTATAGAAGAGATTGTGTCAGTTTTATTGTTTTATTTACAGTGATATTAAATTGGTCACATTAATAATTTAATATATATATATATATATATATATATATCATTTTTAATGTTTCATTTTCTAGGATAAAAATTAGACTAAATATATTATTCTTTAATATATTATATTTATCTTCATAATAATAATTTATTTTAAATTTTAATAAAAAAATAATTATATTAAATAATTATACAAAATTGATGTACTAATTATTTTATTAATAGAGATAAAAAATAAAAGATATTAAAAAAATTAAAGTAAATAAAATTTTAGAAAAATAATATTTATAATGAATTTTATAGATTAAATTGACCTTTTAAAAATATAATAAAATAGTTTTTTTAATTTATATTAATATTTTTATATTTTTATAAATCAATGAATTGTAGTTTCAAAATTGACAGTATTGACTATTTAAGAAAATATATTTTTTTAAATTATATAAAAATCACAAATTTAAAAAAAATATAAAATACTTATTATATGGTTGAAAAGTTTTATGTTATTTATTTATGTTCTAATTGACATCAAATAAGAAAATATAAAACCCTTATAATTATGAAATATTTGTTAACCGAGTTAATGTTCAAACAAGACAAGTATGTGTTAATTTATATGATATGGTTTGCATTTATAGAAATAGTTGACACAAATTTATTTGTAGATTATATTACAACCTTCTCTCATGTCATATTCACAATAGGGACATTTGGGAGTCTTTTGGGTAGGCTCTAATTTCATTATAAATTAATATTATTTTGAAGATCCCAAAAATGTCGCTTACCTCAATTTCCAAAGGGAACATCCCTCACCAGTTCACATAAAATTGTGCCATCATGATTGGAAAACCCCTAATTATTTCCCTTCTCAAGTTACCTAGTTACCTTCTAGAGGATCTCGTATTTTTCAAAAACCAACGGTATTGCACCTAGAGAAGATTTAGTGGAATAACGTCGAAGAAGAGGTAATCTCCTTTACTGATTCATTCAAACTTATTTCTTCTTATACATTCAGTTAATGAGATGTTTCATTATAATGTAATAATACCAGCATCAATTATAGATAGATATTTTATTACAATCATGAAACAACCATATTCCACCTTCTATCCAACTAATGAAAAAAAGAATCATCACGCTTGCATACATACAACTAATCGCCTCGACGCCGCGATGTAATCTATTATTCACCACCACCTTACTTAGATGTGAATAATGATGTAAATAATATCTATATATAATTATTATATCCGGATATTTATTCTTGAATATTAAAAACTAACCCCTTCAATACCATTCAATAATTATGAGAATGATATCGTCACTTGTGCGTACATACAACATATTGTATCCATGATGTGATGTGATTAATTCTACATTATATTCATTAAATTATGATTATATAAATGTATATAATGAATAAATATTTTATATATTATGTTAATATAATTTTTTAATGATATAAATATAACCTATAAAGGATAAATGGAACTTATTTGAAAAAATATTCATAATAAAATGAATGAATTAATATTCTAATAACAAGTATTAATGAAATTTTATTAATAAATGGATGATAATTAGGTAATATATGATATCATAAAAATGACTATGATTCAGGAATAAGGAAAAACGTTATTTACATCATCATATAGGATGTTCTGATATATATTAAGGACATCATAACTAAGTTAAGGGATAATTTAGCAATCTCATTATTATTAGAGATTGTTTATTCATAAGTATTTTCTAGGGTGTATTTATCATCCACATCCATGCACCCAAAAATTCTCATACTAATACTATTATTATATAGTTTTAAGTCAATTTTACCCATTGGTGAGTTTTTTAAAAATGTTTTGAAATGAATCTTGTGTCATTTTTCGAAAAGTGCTACTTTTTAGCTTATCTGGAAAAAGTAAAAAAATATATTATTTAACTTATAAGACATAAATGGATTTTTACGTCCACATAACACTTTATTTCAATGACCTGTTATTTTCTTCAAGAATTAATATCAAGTGTTTTATAAAAATTATATTCCATATAAAATGACATTATTCAGTAAGAAGATATTTCTATAATTATTATTATAATGGCTTATTTGTTTTTATTATTGAATTATATTTTTGATTTCCATTTGTTTTATATGAATTATGATAGAATGATGTTTATGAAACCCATTTTACACAATATGTTGTGTTTTGCTAGATGATTTATGTTTTTTGGTACATGTAAGAATGATTTTCTTATGAGATGGGTGGGACCTAGACATCCCTTCCATTCATTGGGTAAATATTTATATCTCAATAGATAGATAAGGTTAGAATGGGAAATGATATCGGTTCAGTAATATAGGGCTGGAATGAGGAGTGAACTCATTTTGGTAATTGACATTGTCATCTATTATGGTCATAGAAATGAGCCTCGACTAATATGAATTGATTTTCAATTCATATATTTAATCTAAAAAACATAACTACATAGGTTATTACCTTTGGGATTATGTTAATTTATTCTTATGAAAATTTATGATTTATTCCTTGTAATTCTATAACAATATTTCATATACAGGATAATATTTTAAAATGGTATGTTTTTATGTCATATGATGTTGATATGAATGATATTTACCTTTTTTATCCTTAATGAACATATAATCTCACCATTTCATATGTTTCTTTTCCCTAGGTCATTAAGAAGTGTATTAAGTAAGATATGTCAATAGGGGTATAGTTATGATGAAATAAGTTGGAGACAGTGGAGATGGCCTATGAACGTATTGTTACTATTTCCCAGTTTTTAATTACACTATACCTCTGTGGTTCTTTTTTGGGAATTTTTATATTTTGTATGGAATATTATTTAACAAAGAAAAAATATCAATGTATTTAATCTATGGGTATTTATATGAATGGTACCCTGGGTTCATATCCAAAGCAATTCATAACTTACAATAAAGTATGTCATCTATAATAGAGAAAGTATTTGATAGATAAATCACATGGAAAGTTTCTTGATGAAAATAAAATTTTATAAATATTATTAATTAATAAATTATAAATACTTTTCTTTAAAAATAAAAATAAAAATGTATAAATGAATATTTAAAAAATCATTTAATATATTTCTTTAAGAGAAAATTCATTTCTATTTAGAATTTTTTTTAAATGAATAACATTTTAAAAAAATAATTTAAAATTTATATGTAAAAATTATAATGAAATAATCTAATAAAATAACGGTCATGATAGATGGGAATTCCATTAATTTTACACAAATTAAAACGATGTGTTTTTTAGCATTTTTGGTAATAGTAAACCATGCACTATTTGGAAGATGACAAGAAGATTCCTTTAAGAATAATTTATAAAATATGAAACATGGGTAAACTATCTTATAAAAAGCATAGGATAATATTAAAACATATATGAAATATTTTTTTATAAATATTGGTATTAAAAGTGGGTGTTTTTACAACCAAAGATATAAAAAATGATTTTTTAAAACATTTTCAATCCACATGAGTACATTAATATAGGAAAATTAATAAAAATATATATTATAAATAAATAAGATAATGATATAAAAATACATGATTTTGTTTAGATATATTATTTAGAATTTCACTATAAGAATCATAATCATTATCAATGCCTATAAATAGTTAGACTTTAACCCATAACACATTCAACTTTGGTAACATTGTACCGTAATCACATTGAATGAATAAAATTATATGAAACAAATAATATATTTATAATAATTAAATTCATGTCATTATATTTAATATAGTCTTAATATACTCCTCATGAAGTAATATAGGTGCATAACATTACATAAGTCTCAAAGATGCAAAATTGATACAAAACTCCATTACCATTTTAGTAATCATTTGAACCGTCATCAACAATAATGAATATAATCAAATTAAACATTACATTTTATGAAAATAATATTATTAATTTTATAACATGATAAACTCTAAATATATATATATATATATATATATATATAATTTGAAATATTGGTGAAATTACACATGTATCCATGAAATATAAGAGAGACTACAAATCCATTTCCATATGTCTCGACTTCCATCACACATGATCAAACCTCATGTATAAAAAATATATTTTAATTAAATAAATTTAATAAAACCATACTTATATATATCATAACATATATGATTTACTTATGACCATTAATTTCATATTTATTACCAATTCCTTTTTATAATTTCATTTCTTGTAATAAACACTTTTTTTCATATATGTTTTGATTTGTTTTTTTGGTCCCCTTAATATGATCATTGTTACATAATATACATACTAATAAAAATAAAATAGTAATATTATTTATATATACAGAATAATTTTAACAATAATCCTTATATATGGTTTTGATAAATCAAGTACAATATGATAATGGACATGATAGGTTGCACATACACATCAGTAATTTTCCATTTTTTGACAATCATTATGGATAATAGGTAAGTAATATTTTATTTTTAATATAATGATAAAAAATATTATATGATTAAATTATATAAACTTATATATATCATCCATCTGGTTTGTAAATTAAAATATAGAGTCACACCGCTTTGTGATGGCGGTAGTCCACATGCAGATGAATGACATTACCCTGTTTTAGTAAATGAAAAAGGTAAGAATGAAAATAATATATTATATTTTAATAATGATAAATATGTCACTAATATCATAATAATTTCATTTATATTATATATTTTCATTTTATTTATCTTTTATATATTCCATGTAAACCATTAGTGATAAATGAATCACATCACATAGCGAGGTGATAGTCCATTGTACATACGAGTGATCTTATAGTATCCCCTACGAAATGTAAAGTAAAAAAGGTATAAATGATATAATGAATAAATAAATAAATATTTTTATAAATATAATGCATATTATTTATATCAATTATAATACCAAACAATGATAAGTGGTAATAAAAAATAAAGCATATCTGTTCGTGAGGCGGTTGTCCACCGTACTGATGAAAGAATATTTTATAACCTCTTTGATAAGTGTGGTGATGTTTTTGGGTAATTAAATTAACATAAAAATATTTGTGTAAATTTAATATTCAATTTTCACTATATAACCTTGTTTTAACATGAATTTATGGATTTAGAGGAAGAAATAAACAAAATGCTCATAGAATAATGTTACCTCTTCTTCGGGCATCCTACATAGGCTTGCAAAAAATCCCTTAGAGGAATGATTTATTCCAAATATAAGGTTAATGAGATTATATGAGGTCTGTTTGGAAGATATTTTATTAGGTATTTTATGAAAAAATTGTTTCCTATAGTAAAGTGGAGAGAATAATAGGCGGCCTTTTAAAAGTGAGATGAGTGGGAAACTTGTAATTTTTTACAAGAGAGATGTTTACCAAGGTTTTTTCCATGAAAAATGTTATAAAATGAATTATTATAGAGAATTATTCATTATAGGTTAAAAATAATTCAATATATTAAATATATTCATATTTATAGATCATTTTAACCTTTATCATTTTGTTTAGCCCTGGTAAACCCATTTTTACCTTAGTAATGGAAATAAATTTTTACTATTTTCACATTTCAATTTAGTAAATAATTATGTTAAACTTATTAATTAATATAAATTAATACGATTAAAACTATGTAATAATCTATTAAAAATTCCATTTACCTAAGGAGAATATTTAACTTTAAAATAAATCCTATAGACGTTATGAGAAAGTGATTTTTCAAAGAGAGAAAGTTCAAAAGTTTACATGGTTATTATATCAAAAATAAATATTAGATTGATTATAATGACCTCAATTAAATATATATATATATATAATTTTATTAATTTTAATTTTTAAAAAAATTAAAATATAAAAGAAATTTATAAATAATTTATTAATTTTTTTTTTGAATTTAAATTTAGTTTTTTTCACAATACATCAAAAAAAAGATTCTTTTCAAACAAATTACAAAAATTAAACATACTATAATTTGGATATGATTATTTAAAAACATATCATTATACTTCCTAATAAATGTTATATATGTTTCAAAAATTATTTTTAATTAATATTTACTAATGGTGATAAAACCACTTCTTAGAAAAATATAGTTTTAAAGCATAAAATTTAATTTATTATCATATCTTGTCTGGAAAAAAATAATATTATTGTTAAAACTTTTATTGAATATATATATATATGATTAAAAAAATTCAATAAAAGGTATATATTTAATTTATAGAGGTGAAACACATTTTTTAACATACCATATGTTCTTCAGAAAAATATATGTTTTGTTTTAAATTTTTTTATATTAATTAATAATTAATTGGTCTACTAAGAATTATTTATATATAAGTATTTATACGATATATTTTGATAATTGTTTTGTCCTATCCATACAATTCATTCCAACTATTTAGTGATTACTATTATATTAAATAATAATAAGATTTTAATTGTATGTTATGTTTTGTTTTACCTCAATGGTGTAATTAATGAAATATAAACTCTGCGTTTCATATAAAACATGTTAAAAATAGTGGTGTGTTTAATAAGAAATATCTAAGAGACAAAATTTATTTGGAAAAATTTTAACAGAATTCTAGGGTGTTACAACTAACTTTTTCGGTTCTATTTTTTATATTTGATCATTGTTTATTGTAAATAAGAAAGGTGTAATCACTATGCATATTATATAATAAGAGGAGGATTAATTCACTAAAGAATATTTAATTTTATTCATTATAATAATATCTTTTTTTTCTTTAAGAAATCATCTTATAGAGATTTTAAACCATGTGACATAGGAAATAATTTAATCATGCGTCAATCCCTATGGTATATTTAGGTACCTTGTAAATAAATATACAATGATATCATATAATAATACCAATATATAAATGAAGGTAAATCTCGTTCCCTGGAACATAGGTTTCTATATTATATCATGCTTGGAGAAAATATTTAATCTTAGTCATAAAAAACAATAAAATATAACATCTTTTTTCTACTAGTTTATAACATATTTTGATAAAATGTGTTGGCTTTACTACGGACCTATCAGGGATGCATGTATCTCATTCAGTATTAATAAAAAAACTTCTCTTATAGAATCATAAAATAAATATTCTCTGATCCTTATGCTTTCATTAATTAAAAAATATACCATTATAAATTTTGTTCCATATTTTCATTCGTTGGTGTCAACAAACACTATTATTACATAATATAGACATATCCCACAATGAATATATAATGGAAGATTATGGTAAAATCATTTTAATAATTTATATGATTATATATGCTTCTATCACATGAAACTAGTAGTTTTTAATTATTCAGTATAAGAACCAAAAATTACATCCATATATATTTTCTTAATCAATACCAACTATAAATGTTACTTAAAATGGGGAAACAACCAAAATATATGACTTGGTTTAGGTATATGGAATGAATTTATAAATTCATATGGAAATTGAAATTCTAAATTGATTAAAATTACTACTTCCTTACATGATTCATTTTTTCTCATCGAATAATGCATCACATATCTTAGTGAATGTAGAACTACAAATTATTTTTATCCTTATAACATAGTATGTGAACAATTATTATCACTAAGTATTGGATAGTTAGTATTTCTTTGAAATCTCATGTGTGTGTAGAGAATTGATTTATTTATGTCTTCCATGATCCTACAATTTCAAAGTTGATGTAAATAAATATTATAAAAATATCATTACTTATTTGACTTATACATTTCTATCTTAGGGATAATAATATATTAATTTTATTTAAGACCAGCTAGCTGAGACACATTTAGTGTCATATGGACATATGTTTGTTTCTATTATTATCATTAAAAACTTGTTATCATAAGAATTGTTGAAACTAGGACATAATAGATTTATATTATATTATTCAATACTTGATATCAATTACTCAATATCCATGGAATGTAATCAATTTAAGAAAATGCTATATAGAAAATATAACTGGAAAAAAAATAATTGAACACTTTTAATGCTACTAGGATCCATCATTGACCCTCTATTTTCAATTATCATTATAATGATTTGTATAAGGACCATTTAATTTAGGATTATTTCTACTATATAATTAAATTATTAGTGAATTATTGGTTAAGATATTCTTTGATAGTACAACCAACTTGATATTATTTTTTACCAATAATATAACTACTACAAAAACAAGAAAGGGAATCTCTACCCTTTATCAGCGCTAAAAAAAGTATTGATAATGGGGGCCTTTATCAGCACAAAAAAAGTTCAGATAAAGTGTCACTTTTAACAGCTCTTTCCGTGATTCTTTTTATAGCACTTAAAAAGGTGGGATTTATTAATGATTTTTCCTAAAGATGATAAATTTTATGTTTCAAAAAAAATAATGAATAATAAAATATTTTTATATATGTATATTTATGTTTATATAAATATAATATATATTTTTAAATATGTTTTAGATAAATTTAAATATACTATTACATTAAATATATAATAAATTCTTTGAAAATGGATTTAAAATATTTTAAAAATATTAATAATTAATAATTTTCTAATTATTATCGATTAAAAATCATTTAATAAAAATTTGAAGACAAATAAATCAAATAAATCAATAAAAGATCTAAAATTAGTTGAAAATGTAACTCTAACATCAAACGTCCATGGATTTTGATCCGCAAGTCCGTTTGAGCTCCATAACATATCAGATCAAAGCCTGTGACGCTCTCTATGAGATAGTGACCCAAGAAAATCTTTTGTCACATTTTTCAAGGCCTAAAAAGACCATAATACCTCCAAAAATGATTTTTTAGTTAGTATAAAACATTTGATTACATTCAAACAATCATAACATCTGATCCGGATGTCCGTTAGGCATGTACCAGATATGATATCAAATATTGTATCATTTTCTTCGATTTGACTAGTTGTGGAGTTGAAATGGACTTTTGGATTATATGTTATGGTCGTTTTAACATTCTATGGATTTTCAAATACAAATATATATGTATTTATTCGTAAATATATAGATGTTTGTGTGTGTGTGTGTATTGTTTATATGTGTTTATTTATTTATTTATTTATTTATAAACAAATATAAAAAACATATTTTCTAAATGTATTTAAAACTAATCTTACAAAAATATATTAACATTCAAATAAATATACGGATAAAAAATGATAACTAAAAATATATATATAAATAAATATAAATATATATTAATATACGAAGGAATATATATATACTAATAAATTAATAAATATATATGTATTAATATTACTAAATATATTTATATTAATATGAATCAATATTAATATAAGAATAAAAAAAATATATTAATATATATTAATATACAAATAAATAAATAAATAAATAAATATTAATATATGAATAAATAAATAAATAAATATATTAATGTAACTAAATTTATTTATATTTTTATGAATCTATATTAATATATGAATAAATATAACTATGTATATATACAAATAGCTATATCATTAAATAGAGAAAAAATGAAATGGCTTAGCGGTAAAGGTGCAGCCGCGAAAGGGGGGAGGTCGCGAGTTCGAGCTCGGGTGGATGCAAGGAGGTGCGCGTGTGTGGGGATGCATGGACAGGGAAGAGCACCAGAGATTGTAAGGGGGGTTCCTAGCACTGATACGGGGGTCAAGGTCTGTTAAAATCTCCCCCAACATTATATAAATATTTATTATTTTCTTATTTTTTTGAATTTTATATGTGATTTTTAAAAGACTTGATAAAAGTCCCAGTTTATTAGTGATAAAAAAGCACTGATAAAGGGGTATTTTATCAGTGATTTATTTTAATGCTGATAAAAGGTTCCTTTATCAGTGCTTTTCTAAGTGCTGATAAAAGGGACCCCCTTTATCTTCACCTTGATTAACATTGGTTTTTTAGCATTGTTAATGCACTTTTCTAGCACTTATAAAAGAAATATTTGTAGTAGTGTATTCAGTAATCCACATTGAAATCCTATAATATGTTAAATAAATTCCATAACTTATATGAATCTATCACATACATCCCTTTAAAACAATTCAAATGTATCATTAATGAATAATTCAAGAATCCTTTAGGTTTTATTACCATCATAATGGGTTCTTGGTCATAAAAATAAATAAATATGTTAAAAAAAGAAAAATTATTTTCCATAAAGTGTATAAACTCCCATATGATTATACCTGTGATAATAACTTTCAGTTTTATGAGGAGAATAATTTCTCTTCTTGAACTGGTTATAATTTGAGTATTATATTTTATATTCATCATTATGCCTTGATATTGGAAATATGTACTTTAAATTTTATTAAATTGTTGATTAAATATGATATACCCTAATAATATTTTTTTCAAACGTAAAATAAAGTATGATTTTTTTAAAACTTATCACTAAGATAAATTTTTTTCAACAATCATCACAACACAACAGTTTCATCATAATTAATTCAAACATCAATGTATATTTTTACATTTTATCAATGTATCTAGGAAACAACCATTAATCATTCTTTTTATTTTTGGAGCAAACAACCACTTTCTCATTTCTCTATCTCTGATTCAATTTTATCTTCAATGGAAACTATGTAAGAATCATTGATTCTAAACATTCCATAGGGTTTTAAACACTTTATTTCACCTAATTCACTATAATGCGTGAGAAATCAATATAACGACCATAATTTTTCTTACATGACTATTACATAAATATTTAGTTAAAAAATTGTGATACAAATAGATATTCCAAAGGATTAATGTATTGGAAAAATTAGGCTCCTTTGTCAATTAAACATAATAACACAAACAAATATGTAATTATTTTTTCATTATTGTTTATAATAATTAACAATTTAATTAGTATGTGTTTTTACCTGATGAAAAACCACAAAGAAAGGGGTGATCAAAAATCCCAATTAGGGGAAGAATATGGGACATGAATGAATATTATTTGTGTGATCATAATCACCATCATCATTTCATAAGCATATTATTTTCATAGACATAAAAAGGTAAGTACTTGATAAAGTCATTGATTTTGGTATATGCATAATAATCAAAAATCATAACATATTTTTCAAAGACCATACATATTTGGGATCAAATCTAGCATCATACTCACTCACAACACATGTTCATAAAATGTAACATTGCAACTGAGAAAAAAATATAGCCTCATGTACAATAATAATAATAAAACTCTAATGTGATATATCAAATTAACCAATGCATTAAATGGAAATTTATTTCATTTACCACACATCAAATCATAAAATAATTATAAGGATTCATTTCAAAAAAGATGAATAACCAAAAAAATTCATGAATAACCTATATTGAAGAATTGGTTTATTATAGGATTTAACATATCATTAATCAATAATTGAAATGTAAGATTAAAAAAGTGATAAGGTAGATTATAATATTTTATAAATGTTTTTCTTCTTCTTTAAAATGATAAATAACTCATGAGTAATACATATATATTTATCAAATTTAAGTATTTCATAAAAAAAATTATAAATGTATAATAAATCATCTTGGAATGGAGGAAGATTTTTTATTCCTAAATAATAAGTGAGAATTGTTAATGTAAATATTTAGATATTATTAGAATATTCATACTCAAATAAATTTGATATAAGAGATAACCCAAAAAAAATTAATTGTGTTAAAGAATCCATTTATCTTAGATCCCACTATATATCATCACATTACCACCTACGAAAAAATAAACCATGTTTTATTAAGACATTAACCAAAGGTGAATTTTTTTAATTTTTTTCATAGTTTATAAACTACAATAATTTAATTTTATTTATTATTCACCTTGGTAAAAGGTACAATAATATGATATGTTGTTTTCTTTAAAACAATTCTTATTTTTCATCAATGCTAGTATTTTTGTTCAAGGTGATTCTAAAATTAGTAGATTTAATACAAAAAGAATAAAATATAAATTTTTATACATTAATAGGTATAAAATTATTTACTATAGAAATCAATAAGTTTGCTGAAAAAATAATAATTGGAAACATCAATGTTGGTGAATAACACACATTTAATAGGGCGTTGTCCTTATAGAAGGTGTGAGAATTACGAAATGTAGATAAAAAATCAATATGATTATTGATTTAATCTAAAATCATTTATATAATGTTAAAATCCTACTAAATTATTCATATAATATTTTAGTTTGGAATATATTGAGAAAATATTGAATAGAAGTGGAAAATAAATAGAAGAGTTGACAAAGACATGCCCTCTTCCTAGGGTTACTTATCTGGTATGTCACTAGTCTCCCATGATGCATAGAGTTTGTTACAAAACAACATAACAAATAAATATAATGGTATTGAGGGAGATTTTTTTGGAAGAGGTATGCAGATGGTATATGAGGGATGAGTGGATTTCAAAGGGGAGGGAGATGGTTGATTGATACTTGATGAAAGGGGTATTTTATCAATTAGATATTTGATAAAATATTAAATCTAATGAAAACCATCAAATAGTAATATTAATGATATTATGGATAATATATAATTGAAATATAATGGTTTTATTTCATTAATCATATTTATAATTAGAATTAATTATTATTTAGAATGGTATTTGGATGAAATGAAAAATTGTTATTTTAATGGAATACTCTTGAAACTAGACATTATAAAATAGTATTTAGGTTTGCAGATTCATTTATTATATTTAAATGACTATTTTATTAAATATAATATTTTCTAAGTTGGGAAAAAGTTTCTATAATTTATTCGATAACTATTTCATGATTGTTTACATAATTTGAAATACAACATTTATGATAAAATATATATTTTTACTATACACCTAAAAATTGGCGTATTTCATAAAATTAACTGAAAACCCATAAACATTTGAAAAATATGAGTTAAAAATTATTATTATAATTCCATGATAATTTAATAATATTTTTATATTAATTTTTAAAATAAAAATTATAAATTTTTATAAAATACCTAAAAAAATATTTATTAAAATGGTTCTTACATTTTATTTGAATTTTAAATGAGATATTTATTTTTTATAATTATAAATATTATATTTAATTAAATAAGATATGATAAATATAATTTATATTACGTTTTATTATTTTTAAGTTAAATTAATTTTGTCACGGTCAGGTTACAATTCACATGGGTCATGTTTATATTACCAATAGTAAGGTTACTATTACTATCATCAAATTACCTCAACTAAATATGACTTTTTGTATTCATTACTTATTCACCTAAATTCCCCTAACTGATCCACATTTCCATTTGCTAAAATTTCAATTAAATTAAAAATATTTTGTTTCATATCTAATGTGTTGGTTGTAGGGTTGATAATTCTAGATGATTGAGAAGATCAATATTTTCTCATTCTAATTATTTTCATTTTAAGTTTTTATCCCATTTTAATGGTTGTAATTTTAAAGGGTTTAGTTACTGAATAATTTTGTAAAAATTATTAATGAAATAAATTTTTTTCAGGGGTATTTTTGTGTTTTTTTGTATAATACTATAAAATATAACACACATTTATTACAAATGACATTTTTAATCAATGGGTTTTTACATTATTCCCTATTTATAAATTTCATCCTTGAAATATCATCCCATAATATCAATTTGGATATGTTAGGGTAATTTAGTTTAAATGATTCCTTTGGTTCACACACCCCCTCTTCATAAATATGGTACCACCACAACACTTTGACTAGGTGAGTTTTTTATTACTTATAAATTGTCTCTATGGTCTATGATCATAATTGGATTCACCTCATACTGAGGTCATTATATGTTTGTACTATCTATAAATTTAATACATATGAGGGATCAAGTATTTATTTCTATAAGATTGTTACTTTGAACACATCAATAACATGTGGCATATTTGGTGAATGTTAAATCTTGTAAACCACTAATTCTATGAAATCAATGATCTCAATGTAACTAATATAACTTGGGATGAGCTTCCATTTATTTATAAACTTCATGAACCTCTTCTATGGTGCTATATGAAAGAATACATTATATCCAAATAAAAACTAAAATCCCCTTAAAATACGGTTAGCATATCTCTTCATCAAAATCTATGATTTTTTATATTATATTGAGTGGGTTGAACCTCGTCTGTCAAATTTTGATAAATATCAAATCCATGTAGATTTTAATCACCTACATCATTCCATTTAGTAGTTGTTCAACATCACATCCTGTTAATTTCATCATGCGGATACATTTAAATAACCAGGTTGATGCTTTTATTGTATGAGAATTCAATAATTAGGAGAAATTGATCCCATAACACTTTGGATTCCAATGATAATGAAATCATCATGAACTCAAGTGTATGAATAATCCTTTTATATTAGTCCCTAGTTTAAGTGTTATAGGATTTAAATAAATTCAATTCATTATTCCTAGAATACTGAAGACTTCTCAATAATTTAGAAGTTATTAGTGGGTCACAATCAAATAAATAATAAGCAGCACATCATGCATCCTCGTAAATTACTCTACATATATCTCAGCAAGTTTTCCGTGAGATTATTCTTCTCAAAAATAGATTAAATGGGAATTCATTATGAGAAAATCCCCATTAACCCACATTTAATTGTTTCCCTTGGATTTATTTGAAATACCAATGAAGAAGTATATTGTGATGTTCTCCCATTTCATTGTGGGTATAGTAAATTATTTTATCATCCACATGGACTTATGTCTCTATACATTAAATTGATTACATACCTAGCACCTTTGAGTTTTACTCATTGGTCTCCTTTATTTTTACCAACCATAATGATCTTTGAGATGATGATACACCTTTGTGTTTCCACGTTGGAAGAAAAAATATTATTTATTCACATTATCAAATATCTAGTTCGTTATATGAGGTGATTAGGTAAAAAAAATCAGATTTCTAATATAAATAATATTATATTAAATGATATTAAATAAATTTATATTTTCTTCCTTTTCAACATTGACCCCTCTTTGGAGCCCGAGATAATATTTTTGTGAATCTGTGGTATTTTATTGGATTGATGGATGGAAAATATTTTTTGGAAGGTAAGATTTAATAATTTTTTATGATATCTAGAGACATACAATCAATATCCATGAATATAGGTTGTTTCTCAATAAATATCATGGATAATGATGTTGGTATATTTCTTCTAAGATCATCAACTACCTTGTTCACCTATCATGGGTGGTAGTGAATAGGAAAATCACAGTCCTTGAAAATTTAAGAATATACTTTAAAATTCATAATGATCTCCTTGTATGTGAATATATAATTTTTTGTCTTGTAATTACTATATATATCACACTTCTATAATATAGGTAGTGCCGCTAAAACATCAAGGTGGTGATCATAAATGATTACTCTAGATAATGCCTCATGTAGTTCTACTCACGGATCATAAATTCTCTTAAGGTGTGTGATTTCACATTATATGTTTTCATGATTACACAATCAAGGAATTTATATGAAGAATCATATTTTATGGTAAAACATTATTCACTCCCTGGTATTGTGAGTATAGGTGTTGGGATTATTCTCATCTTGATCTCCATAAATATTTCTTAAAATTATTTTATCCAGTAACAAATTTCCCATTACATTGTTAAACTATATTGTTATATAGAAACTCATGTGAAATATATCACAAAAATTAAAAAAAACCTATGTAATCTAAGAAAAATTATGTATTTTCCCGACACTAGTGGGTATCTTCCATTCATCAATAAACATTATCTTTGAATGGTCCAATGAAATTTACAACTTTGATCACATGGAACAACCATGTGAATATATTCTTCCAAACATAACTATAGCTGAAGATATAATACATTTTTTCATCAATTAATCTATCCAATACAATCATTATATTCACTTCATGTTCTTCCTTTCAAATTGAGTAAATGATAATATAATCTATAAAGACTACCAAATATTTGTTAAATATTTTTTCTAAGGAAACTATTCATCAAATCCATGATGATTTCATATGCCATAGTATGTATGTAGGAAATCAACATGATCTCAGAGTATTCATACATTGTGCGGTATGATATCTTCAACATCTCATCCATGTTAATCTTTACCTAATGATATCTAGAATTATTATTCATCTTGATTTTTAATGATTGGATCATAGTTTATTGAATAAGTCATAAATACTTGGTGGGGGAAATGTATTCCTTATAGTGCTATTGTTGATCTCTTGAAAATTGATTGAAAGTCACATTGATCCATCTATTTTCATTACAAATAGAACTGGAACACACCAAGGAATAGCACTATGTCATAGGAACACTTAGTCCAAATGCTCATGTAACTTCTCATTTAATAAAACTGGTTCAATATGGGCATTCACATAAGGAAATATAGGGATAATATTTGCACCATGTATATGTAATATTTAAATCCCTATATCCAAATATGGTGGAATTTAGAGAAAATAATTAAGAAATTCATTACGTTATTACCTAAAAATGGGAATTTCTTCAAGGTCGATGCTTTTCATTGAATAAAACATTTTGGAATGGTATTATTATACACATTGAATCATCACTAACATGATTGTATAATTATTAAAAAGATATTTTTGGCCTTCCCTAATTTTGATGAGGAGCATGATATGGTTCATAATATAGAATGAAATTTCATTTTTCCATGCATTTTATGTGTTATCTATTTCAAAAGAGAAATTACATACCATGTATTTCATCAAATTCCACCAATATAAGGATTATAAGATTTTAATTATTTTATAATATGAAAAGAGTCTTACACAATTGTTTAAATGATCAAATTATATTAATTTTTTATAGATATCTCTAATTTGGGGTTTATGTGATTCCCTTAAATAGTTCTAGTAAACATGCAAGATATAAAGGAATATGTTAAACCAGACTAAAATAAAACTATTCCCATTCTTGAGTGGATATAAACTGTATCTTGTAAAAAATCATTTTTCTTATCCACATTAGAATTAGTTATATAATAAGAATTAACATTCTCTTTCATATTTTATAGTTGATGAAAATGATTACACTTAAGGACCTATGGTTTTGGGCACTAGTTTATAGAGTTCCCTTTCTCAATAATGTTGAATAATTTGACAATCTTTGGTCAATTAGGAAATTTCTTCATTTACTTGATTATGTCGATCATAATTTTCATGTCTCTTAGTAATTCTTGAGATTCACATCCTTCTTTACTACACATGAATAATTTCTCTATCCCTTGTAGGATATTCTTTTGATTCTTCCACCCAGATTTTTCAGATGTGTGTGGTTATATCCCCTTTCCTCTATTGTCATTTGACCCATGATCATGAAACATGAATCATATATTCTTAAATCCAAATCCATGTGATGGTTCTTCCATCTCCAAATGTAATTTCAGGTCACATAGAACTACTTCTTCTTAACTACTAAAGTCTCAGATATATAGATCCTTCCAAAAATGTGGTTTTATACCACTAAATCATCTATATATTTTCCCATCATTGTTAATTACATATCATG